>CAKXYN010000010.1:5000000-10000000 GCA_935064755.1 Tragelaphus eurycerus
CACCACAGTTCAAAAGCATCAATTCTTCGGCGCTCAGCCTTCTTCACAGTCCAGCTCTCACATCCATACATGACCACAGGAAAGACCATAGCCTTGACTAGGCGAACCTTTGTTGGCAAAGTGATGTCTCTGCTTTTGACTATGCTATCTAGGTTGGTCATAACTTTCCTTCCAAGGAGTAAGCGTCTTTTAATTTCATGGCTGCAGTCGCCATCTGCAGTGATTTTGGAGCCCAGAAAAGAAAGTCTGACACTGTTTCCACTGTTTCTCCATCTATTTCCCATGCAGTGATGGGACCAGATGCCATGATCTTCGTTTTCTGAATGTTGAGCTTTAAGCCAACCTTTTCACTCTCCACTTTCACTTTCATCAAGAGGCTTTTTAGTTCCTCTTCACTTTCTGCCATAAGGGTGGTATCATCTGCATATCTGAGGTTATTGGCCTTAATTTTGGCCTTAATAACATCTAATTTGGAAGGATAGTCTAGCTTCTTGAACTTTTTTCCCATCTAGTCTCTCTCCCTTCCTGTCTTGATCAGAGAAAAACCTTTCTAAAGAACACCTCTGGTCATGGTGTTAGTTGTTCTCTTATCAGACACCATCACTGGCTCCTTATTACCCTCAGGATAAGGTTCATCTGTTCAGTAGCAAATGTATTTCCCTCAATGCATCTCTGTCTAAGGAAAGCCCATTCCCACCTTTCTTGATCCTGTCTGAATATGGTCATTTCCCATATCTGTGTCCTTATACTGTAGGACACTTATCACACTTTTTTCCTACATCTGTTTATAGTTCATGTTCTCCCCAAGATTGTAGAAAGCTGAAGATACAACCTATGTTGCATTTATTTTTGTATTCCCATAGTGTCTCATGAACATAGTGCTTATGATGAGCACTTTACTTGTGTTTATTGAATGAGCAGATGGTAGCATTGAGTTTCCATAAATACATGTTTAATACTAAATAATATATCTTTAATACAAATGGAGAATATTTTCTTACTGCCACTTTCATAAATGTTCTTTAATTCTGTAATAGTCTTCCCTGGTCGTTCAGTGTTAAAGAATCCGTGTGCCAATGCACAAGACATGCGTTCAATCCCTGGGTCAGAAAGATCCCGTGGAGCAGGAAATGGCAACCCACTCTAGTATTCTTGCCTGGAAATCCCATGGACAGAGAAGCCTGGTGGACTAAGGTCCATGGGGTCTTAAAGAGTTTGACACGATTTAATGACTAAACAAGAACAATCCTGTAATAGCTGGTGTATCAATAGGTTTTTTTGTTGTTTTGGTTTGGGGTTTTTTGCCATTGGTTTTTTAGGAAACCTAGAGTCTTGGATCAGAGGTCTTTATGTTAAAGGATATAACATTCTAAAATGTGATGGCTCCCATACATAGAATTTTACTTAGAAGCAGCTTTTCAGTTTGTTGAGTATTCATAGTTCCTGACAATTTATTTTCCAATTTATTATCAGAGTAATCCAATTCTTCTTCGGGGCAGACAAAAAGAAGAAAGGAACCCGAACCACAATACACACAAAAAAATTCACTTCACTCTGATACTGATTGACCCTAATAGGTCTTGTTTTGAATTTCATAATTCTAAAAGAGTTAAACTTGAAAATGTATCTCTAAACAATGGACCCTCTGTTTTCCATCAAAGGACAGTGATTGTGTTGAGCATTTTAACTGGTTATCAGACCTCAGGCTGCCGGTTTGAAGAGTGAACTTTGGCAATGGGAACTTGGCTCTCAACTGTGTTTTGCAGCTGGCTAGAATGTGAATAAACTTCTTATTGAAAGAGAGACATATCTTCTCAAAGAAGGAGATGAATAAAGTCCTCAGCCTACTAATGTCCTCCTTGCTGTCTGCCTGCCCCGAGCCTCTACTTACCTTTTTTCTGAGAGCATCTTCAAGTGTCAAAGAGGGATGTTTTCAGAAACTCAGGAAAATAGCTCTTTTGTAAGATTCAACTTGAGAGATTGATTCTTTGTGAAATCCCCACACCAAGGAGTGTGGTTTTCTTTCTGACTTCTCCTTCTTTAAGGACATGTGTGAATCCGGAAAGCCTTTGTGCTTTGTGCAACTCAGCTGTTTCTCTTTGACTTTTATTCTGTCCCATCTCTGGTTGGGCACACAGTACACACGTCCTCGGGGGGCCCGACATCACTAGCTCACGACGTGCGTGTGGTTTCTCCCACTGCGGTTCTTTGGGGCAGAGTTCTCTGTTAGTTTCCAGAGGCTCACACCTTTCTGTATCATCTCACTCCCTCTCCGTGCTCTCGCTTCACCCTGGGGCTCACCGTCTTCACCACAGTCTTTGAGTTTAAATGAGGTAGTGATAAAAGCTGTACAAGCCTTAACATTCCTTAGAGGGCTTTTTTTTTTTTTTTTACATTCTATCAATGTAGCAGAGACATTTGAGGTGTTTTGGAAACCTTGTTTAGGATTTATTCTTTCAAGCACTGAACCATTCCTTAATGTTAGTTATATGGCCTCATCTCTAACATGACCCACCTGCCTGTCCTTCAGCTCCTATCCCTCCCTACTGTGTTACATGTCCCGCATCTATGTTTTCTTACCCTTTTCTGCCTGTTGCTGTCATGGTATTTACCCTGTTGTCTGGTGATGTCTTTTCATTAAGGGAGTTCTTAGAGGTCAGAGAGGAGCAATTCACCATTCTTCTTATCTCAGTTTCTGACACATGGTAGCTATTTAATCTCATGTTTGTCAGTGGACCAGTCCATACATTTAGAACTAGTTTAACTACTGACCTCACCTTATGTGTGTGGTCAGCAGCCACAACAGTGAACCTTATCTGCAAAATACAATTATGTTTATTAAATTCATATAGCATTCTTACAATGAAAACTTTGGGCAGATATCTTTAAGTGTTATACATCTTATTTACAAAAAACTGATTAAACTTAAAAAGAAAGCTTCTTCCACTGTGGCTCTTCATTTTTATCTGAATTTTAATTTATTTTTTAACCTGACTTTCAAAATGTTTATGGTATGAAGATGAACTTTTTTATATACACTTGAGTTCCGCAGGCATGCTGCGTATTTTCTCATTTAAAGACTGTTGTTGGGAGAGGGGAGAGAAATCTATTTTGTTTTTTTTTTTAACTTATTAATAGTAACTGATAAACATGTGCCTATTTATAGAAATTTTAAAACCATTTTATCTCTCAGAGATATTCAGTAGATCCTACTTTTATCTGTCCTTTGGTAAGTTATACGTGATTTGGCCAACTTTACTACATATAACTGGGAGTAGGAAGGGGACAGCTAGTATCCTATAGCTCTTGGAGAGAACGGGCAGCTCTATCATCTAGGACAAGTCACAATTTTAGGATCTGTGTCCTCTTGACTTTAAACACACACTCTTTTCTTATTCTTATACCCAACGCACGTGCATACACACACACACACAATTCTGCTTTCTATTGTCCTTGTGAACCAAATATTGTGAATTGGAATAAATAAATAAAATCCACACTACTGAGCCTGCCTTGTGATTTCTAGATGAGAAAAAAACACATAATACATTTGGAGCATCAAATGGAAGTAAGCCCAGATTGATCAGTTTGTCTTATCTCTCTTTGGAGATAGAAATGTATTGATTAAGCCTTTATAGAGAGTTATGGGGGTATTGAGTAAAGCTAAATTGTTTAACATGGGGTAAGTGGAGAAGGAAAAGGAGATAAAGGTGCTAATATTTAAAAAAAAACACTTTGCATATTTATCTCATTTAATCTTTAAAACAACCTTTGCAGCAGATATCGTTCCCATTTTCCAGAAGAAAAACTCAGACACAAAAGAGGATAGGTAATTTGCCTGAAATCATGTGGTCAGTGGCAGGGGTGGGGTTCAAACCAACATCTCCCTGTGTGCAAAGCCTGTTCTTCCATTACACCAGATTGCCTAAGGTTTATGGTTGGCAGCTATTTTCTTAGTGATAATGGTTTATTATTCATTGAATATCATCTTTATTTCTAATAGGATTTGTTTCATACCATTCCTGAAATGTCTGTCTTAGAAGTACAGTTACAATGGAAGGATTTAATTCATGATAAAGATAAATATATGTTGAAAACATGTAGTTCAGTTTGTTTCAAATTAATTTTTTCAGGAAAACTTGTTTTGAAGGTTCAAGGAAGCCATAGTTATAACTGAATAATATTATAGTTTTATTATTGTGATTTATATATTCTTTCTAAAAAATATGTTGATCCTTTATTTCCCAAAGAGATGGAGACCTCAATAATATCCATATTTACAAAACCCATGTCTTAAAACAAGGCTTACTTACCAGACAAAACTGAATGTAGAAAGCCCTTTTTCAACATTGTATGCAAATTAGTTAGGTTTTTGCATGTATATTTAAGACTATACTTCAACTAGGGTTTGTATCTTCAGCATGTGTACTTTAATCAGGTGGTGAATTATTCTTTCAGTCTTTGGTAGTAACTGGAAGTTGTCTTATGCTTTTGGTATTGCTTTGTAAAAGATTTTTATTTCAGAGAGCAGTGTTCACCTTTACCGTTTAGCATAATGATTTACGTGTTGATCATTCCATTCAAGAAGAGTCATAATTTTTAATGGTAAATAGTGAGGTTTTGGTGGCTCAGACGGTAAAGAGTCTGCCTACAGTGCGAGACACCCAGGTTCGATCCCTGGGTTGGGAACATCCCCCTGGAGAAGGAAATGGCAACCCATTCCAGTACTCTTGCCTGGAGAATCCCATGGATGGAGGGACCTGGTGGGCTACAGTCCATGGGGTTGCAAAGAGTCGGACACGACTGAGCGACTTCCCTTCCCTTTAAGACTATATCAGAAAGTACACAGAAAGGATGCCTAATCAGTTAGTGATGTGTGCCCCAGGGCTTGAGGAGACTGAGGGTGAACCATCTGCAGAGGATTTGACATTATGTTATCTCTTGAAACTTACAGTCTTTGAAAAGGAGAAGATGCCTTATCACTTTGTTAAACATTGATTTGGTTTATACTCTTCCACATGAAGTTAAAGAGAACCTGTCCCTCTAAGACTTTCATCCTTACAGCTACCGTCCCAGTATTTATTTAAAATAACCATAAAACTCCTAGATGAAAACATAGGCAAAACACTCTGTGACATACATCACAGCAGGATCCTCTATGACCCACCTCCCAGAATATTGGAAATGAAATCAAAAATAAATAAATGGGACCTAATTAAACTTAAAAGCTTCTGCACAACAAAGGAAACTATAAGCAAGGTGAAAAGACAGCCTTCAGAATGGGAGAAAATAATAACAAATGAAGCAACAAACAACTAATCTCCAAAATATACAAGCAACTCCTACAGCTCAATTCCAGAAAAATAAATGACCCAATAAAAAAATGGGCCAAAGAACTAAATAGACATTTCTCCAAAGAAGACACACAGATGGCTAACAAACACATGAAAAGATGCTCAACATCACTCATTATCAGAGAAATGCAAATCAAAACCACTATGAGGTACCATTTCATGCCAGTCAGAATGGCTGCAATCCAAAAGTCCACAAGCAATAAACGCTGGAGAGGGTGTGGAGAAAAGGGAACCCTCTTACACTGTTGGTGGGAATGCAAACTAGTACAGCCACTTTGGAGAACAGTATGGAGATTCCTCAAAAACTGGGAATAGAACTGCCTTATGATCCAGCAATCCCACTGCTGGGCATACACACTGAGAAAACCAGAAATGAAAGAGACACGTGTACCCCAATGTTCATAGCAGCACTGTTTACAATAGCCAGGACTTGGAAGTAACCTAGATGTCCATCCACAGATGAATGGATAAGAAAGCAGTGGTACATATACACAATGGAGTATTACTCAGCCATTAAAAAGAATACATTTGAATCAGTTCTAATGAGGTGGATGGAGCTGGAGCCTATTATACAGAGTGAAGTAAGCCAGAAAGAAAAATACAAATACAGTATACTAACGCATATATATGGAATTTAGAAAGATGGTAACAATAGCCCTGTATACGAGACAGCAGAAGAGACACTGATGTATAGAACAGACTTTTGGACTCTGGAAACTGGAGAGGGTGGGATGATTTGGGAGAATAGCATTGAAATATGTATAATATCATATCTGAAACGAGTCGCCAGTCCAGGTTCGATGCCTGATACCGGATGCCTGGGGCTGGTGCACCGGGCACTGGGATGACCCAGAGGGATGGTATGGGGAGGGAGGAGGGTTCAGGATGGGGAACACATGTATACTTGTGGCGGATCCATCTTGATGTATGGCAAAAGCAATACAATATTGTAAAGTTAAGCAAAATAAAATTTAATTAAAAAATAAAATAACATGAACCTAGCTTTGTGTCGCCATTTCCAGCAGTAGTGCTGCTGTTAACTGCATGAGTACATTTGGGGGCTTTTTCACTGGTCTCCTTCTGAGCCCTAAGCTATGTCAATGACCATTCTTTCCCATAAATGAATATGGGAGAAATTCTATTTTCTTCATTGTCAACCATTTTTGTTATATAAGACATTTCACTAATTCTTTTCAGTATATTACAAACGTCTTCTTGCTAGCACAGACCAAGACATATATCATGTCTGAATGATCTATAAAATTTTGCAAAATATTTTTTCTTGTATTATTTTGTTGATTAAGGTGTGCTCTGAGAGTAGCTCCAAATTATATGTCCTCCCCCTCCAACCCCTGCCTAGGAAAAAAGGAGGTAGTGCTATATATTTCTATTAGGAAGAAGTCTTAGTAGGTCAACATATTAGTGTCACAGGAAATTTAATGTATTTGCTTGTTGTTTATTTAATTGCTTTTCCAGAAAAACTCTTCTTGGACCAGCAATTTTTTTTAGTTTTCTTTTTTGCTTTATTTTGATGGAATTTGCCCTTATCTTTCTCATTAAAGAGAAAAACAGTATTCAGTGTTAGTAGAGGCAATTTGTTGTCATGGAAAGATTTTTTCAAACTACACAGATGTAGACTTGAACCCCAGCTCTGCTGCTTTCTAATTTGTGGAGACCTGAAGGAAGTCACTTACCCTCTTGGATCCTTAGGGTTTTTTAACTCTAAAATGAGCAAGGCTCATTTTAAAGAGTTTATGGCTGTTTAAAAGAGTAAATGAGAAAAAAAAAAGAGTAAGTGAGGTGACCTACGCCCAAATATCAAGAGTATTAGTGCTTTTTCCTCCTTCCCTTTAACCTTCTTTCTAAATATTTGACTCCTATGTATAGCTGTTTGTAAGGCTTAATAAATACCTACTAAATTGGACAAGTTAAAATATAACTTTGAGAAACACACTGTAATATAAAATCAGATGGTAGAAAAGATGACAATCCCACTTTTTGTTTTTTTAATTTTTTAAAAGATGTACCTGAAACTGAGTTCTCTTTGAATTGAAATAATGAACTGCTCATAGACACTTCAGTTTGGGATAAAGAAAAACAAAAAAGTAAAACAAACTAAGAATAGTAGCAAATTGACTTTTTTTTTTTTTTTAGTAACTATTAGTTTGCTTGAACCTATTTATTTAAAATCACTTGAAAATGTACAGGTCTGATTACAAATCACTGCCCTAAAAGAACTTTGTGTTCTCCATCGAAAGAAATCAGAGGCCTAGCCAAGATAGTGGGCCTCTTTAAAAAGACCCCAAGACGGGAACATGTACTTCAGAGTTTGTTATTGAGCCACAGATTGTGTAATATGACTTTGACAAGATACTGATGTCGTTAGCCCCATTTGCATGACATAGGAATGATTCATATTCTTAGGCAACCTAGGTCTGTAAGGGATAGGAAGCACTAAAAATGGTATGCTATTTCGCAAACAGGCGATATCTTTGAAAATTTTGATAATAATGTTTAAATATAGACCAGGAAATTAACCAGAAATCTCTCTTGAATACCACAAAACTTTGGTTGTTGAAATTTTTTTATAAATTGTTTCATGTGTTAGGACCCATATTCCTGCCCTCGTGGGGTTATAGTCCAGAGGAGGAAGGACAGAAAATAAACAGTTAAATAAGTAAACTGCATGGTGTGTCAGATGGTGATAAGTGCTGTGGAGAATGAAGAAAGTAGGGAAAACCACTAGACCGTTCAGGTATGACCTAAATCAAATCCCTTATGATTATACAGTGGAAATGAGAAATAGAGTTAAGGGCCTAGATCTGATAGATAGAGTGCCTGATGAACTATGGAATGAGGTTCTTCACATTGTACAGCCGACGGGGATCAAGACCATCCCCATGGAAAAGAAATGCAAAAAAGCAAAATGGCTGTCTGGGGAGGCCTTACAAATAGCTGTGAAAAGAAGAGAAGCGAAAAGCAAAGGAGAAAAGGAAAGATATACCCATCTGAATGCAGAGTTCCAAAGAATTGCAAGAAGAGATAAGAAAGCCTTCTTCAGTGATCAATGCAAAGAAATAGAGGAAAACAACAGAATGGGAAAGACTAGGGATCTCTTCAAGAAAATCAGAGATACCAAAGGAACATTTCATGCAAAGATGGGCACGATAAAGGACAGAGATGGTGTGGACCTAACAGAAGCAGAAGATATTAAGAAGAGGTGGCAAGAATACACAGAAGAACTGTACAAAAAAGAGCTTCACGACCCAGATAATCATGATGGTGTGATCACTCATCTAGAGCCAGACATCCTAGAATGTGAAGTCAAGTGGGCCTTAGAAAGCATCGCTACAAACAAAGCTAGTGGAGGCGATGTAATTCCAGTTGAGCTATTCCAATTCCTGAAAGATGATGCCGTGAAAGTGCTGCACTCAATATGCCAGCAAATTTGGAAAACTTAGCAGTGGCCACAGGACTGAAAAAGGTCAGTTTTCATCCCAATCCCAAAGAAAGGCAATGCCAAAGAATGCTCAAACTACAGCACAGTTGCACTCATCTCACATGCTAGTGAAGTAATGCTCAAAATTCTCCAAGCCAGGCTTCAGCAATATGTGAACCGTGAACTTCCTGATGTTCAAGCTGGATTTAGAAAAGGCAGAGGAACTAGAGATCAAATTGCCAACATCCGCTGGATCATGGAAAAAGCAAGAGAGTTCCAGAAAAACATCTATTTCTGCCTTATTGACTATGCCAAAGCCTTTGACTGTGTAGATCACAATAAACTGGAAAATTCTGAGAGAGATGGGAATACCAGACCACCTGACCTACCTCTTGAGAAATCTGTATTCAGGTCAGGAAGCAACAGTTAGAACTGGACATGGAACAACAGACTGGTTCCAAATAGGAAAAGGAGTACGTCAAGGCTGTATATTGTCACCATGTTTATTTAACTTATATGCAGAGTACATCATGAGAAACACTGGACTGGAGGAAACACAAGCTGGAATCAAGATTGCCGGGAGAAATATCAATAACCTCAGATATGCAGATGATACCACCCTTATGGCAGAAAGTGAAGAGGAACTCAAAAGCCTCTTGATGAAGGTGAAAGAGGAGAGTGAAAAAGCTGGCTTAAAGCTCAACATTCAGAAAACGAAGATCATGGCATCCGGTCCCATCACTTCATGGGAAATAGATGGGGAAACAGTGTCAGACTTTATTTTTTTGGACTCCAAAATCACTACAGATGATGACTGCAGCCATGAAATTAAAAGATGCTTACTCCTTGGAAGGAAAGTTATGACCAACCTAGACAGCATATTCAGAAGCAGAGACATTATTTTGCTAACAAAGGTCCGTCTAGTCAAGGCTATGGTTTTTCCTGTGGTCATGTATGGATGTGAGAGTTGGACTGTGAAGAAGGCTGAGCACCAAAGAATTGATGGTTTTGAACTGTGGTGTTGGAGAAGACTCTTGAGAGTCCCTTGGACTGCAAGGAGATCCAACCAGTCCATTCTGAAGGAGATCAGCCCTGGGATTTCTTTGGAAGGACTGATGCTAAAGCTGAAACTCCAGTACTTTGGCCACCTCATGTGAAGAGTTGACTCATTGGAAAAGATTCTGATGCTGGGAGGGATTGGGGGCAGGAGGAAAAGGGGATGCCAGAGGATGAGATGGCTGGATGGCATCACTGATTTGATGGCCGTGAGTCAGTGAACTATGGGAGTTGGTGATGGACAGGGAGGCCTAGCGTGCTGCGATTCATGGGGTTGCAAAGAGTCGGACACGACTGAACGACTGAACTGAACTGAAGGAGTTCCTTTGGGCAAGCATGTTGGTGCATTTTGGGATATGAGGATCAGTTAAGATCCCACTCAGAAGGTAAAGTTTGAGCTGAGATGTCAATAAAGTGAGAAGCAAGCGTCTGGAAGATTGAGGAGGAGACTTCCAGACAAGGAGGGAAAGACCAGTACAAAGGTCATAGAACATGCCTGGCCTTTCTGGAGTGTAGGGAATGGGGATGGAGAGCTCCAGAGAAGGAGCCGCAAGGAAATGCTGCATTAGAATGGTGGATGAGGCGAATTTTGACTTTCACCCAGAATGGTGTGTATTTTCAAAAGAGAAGTGACATGATCTTATTTTCTTTTGAAAAGATAGCTTTAGATTTTGTGTTTAAAATGAACTCTGTAGAGCAAAGACTAGAGAGGGGACCCTTTCCTACTTTACTAAATACAGTTATAGTGGTAACAGTCAATTGTTTCAGTGAAGTGTCCTTGTAAAGTAGATTAAGTGGATTTTTTAAAAATTGCAGTACCTTGTGATCAGTCTGACCCCAGTGTTCACCAGGCATTTGTTTGTTCAAGTTTTTATATTGACATCTGAAGATATTCATGAATATGACAGATGGAGAAGATTTAAGTGTGGCTGACTGCAGGACTTCCTGGAAGGTTTCCTTTTGAATGAAATTTCACCAGTTTCTGAAATTCAGATTTATCATTTCTAAAAGTGAAGTGCTAAAAAATAAAATTGAAGGTATTTGTTTATTTGGTTTAGTCAGTGATGATTCCACAATTTGTAGATTAACAGAGCTTATTTTTTAAGTTTTTTTTTTTTTTAATTATTTTTTAAGCCGTATGCACATTATTCATGAACTGCAGTGGCAAACATTTACTGGATTATAGCTATGTTGGGCCCTGTGCTGGATAGGGAAGATACACAGATGATTGCAATATAGTTCTTGTCTTTGTGGAGCTTGGACTTCTCAAGAGGAGACACACACACTCATTTCAACCCACAGTGGGTTCAGTGTGGGCCTCATTGAGATCCAGATGAAGGTTAATGGGAAAATCACACAGACACATTATCAAATTAGGTGACAAACGTCTACTCTAGTGTGACATTTGCAGATCTTCATGTAGCAAAGCATTACATTTTTCCCAATATAAAAAGCTACTAAAAAACTTGATTCATTATGTAGATGTTAACATCAGTAGTAAAGAATCCGACCAGAGTGCAGGAGATAGAGGAGACCCGGGTTCAGTCCCTGGGTCAGGAAGATCCCCTGGAGAAAGAAATGGCTACCCACTCCAGTATTCTTGCCTGGAAAATCCCATGGACAGAGGAGCCCAGTGGGCTACAGTCCATGGGGTCGCAAAAGAGTCTGACGCGACTTAGTGACTAAACAACAGTGACAACCTGATCATTAGCCATCATTCCCCATCCTGTTCCCCTCCCCCCAGTGCTAAACCACCAATAATCTACTCTCTGTCTTTATAGATTTGCCTATTCTGGATACTTCATATAAATGGAATCATATAATATTTGACCTTTTGTGCCTTTTTTTTTTTTTTTAACTTACTATGATGTTTTCAAGGTTTCTCCATGTTGTAGCATATACCAGTCCTTCATTCCTTTTTATTTCTAAGCAGTATTTCACTGTATGCATGCACAGCATTGTATGTATCCATTCATCAGCTGGTGGACATTTGGGTTGTTTTCACTTTTCGGTTATTATAAATAATGCTGCTGTGAACACTTGAGGCACAATATTTTGTCAAGTCACATTATCATCAGGACTATGAACCACAGGCTCTTACCACTGTTGGAACAAGAGGCCGGAGGTCCTCACCATTACCCTACCTGGTTCAGCTAAGGAGCAGGACGTCAGGCCACTTTACACTGGTGACTTTTCTGGGCCTTTTCTTTCTTGGTCAATTCATGTTCATCAGTTGGCTGCTCAGGCCTCAGGCAGGACACCACCTTGAACAGGAACACAGTCCACAGCCTGTAACTCTGCCCGTGACAGGGTATCTTCTGTACCTGACCTTGAGCAAGGACAGCGAGCAGGAGCAGAGTCATGGGCATCACACAGCCTGGCAGGGGTTCTTCACTTCACTGGGCTTTTCTGTCCGTCCTGTTTTCTTGGCATCTGGTAACTTTTGTCAAAACAAAGTAGATGTGCACTTGTTCCTGCCCTGCCTTCACCGTCCCCCCACCCCCATCCCCCCACGTCATACTGAGAAAGAGAAACCATATGGGAACTGAGAGCGAGCATATGGGCGTGAGGTAAAACATACAGGCAGAGAGACACGGGGCTGCAGTACCCGTCTGCTTGTCTTTGTTACTCGTCTGCCGGCTTCTTAATGTGCTCTTTTTCGTCTCATCAATTTTCTTCTTGGAAGCTTGACTTGTTTTTTTGGCCTCTGCATGATTTAGTCTTGAATGAGACATGCGGTATTAAAAAATCCCCAGAAATGGTCTCTTGGTTGGCACTGCATCTCCATTCTCCGTGGTTCAGTGGGCACTGAGTCTTGGAAAAGGCTAAGTGCAGTGGCCACTGTGAACCCCCAAGAGGACAAAGAGAGTGGCCATCAGAAGCTGCTCCCCACAGCAATGAAGGTACAGTTTTGGGGGTGGAGGAGGATGCAGAACAGTCTCTGAGTCCCTATTTGAGATCTTCTGAGCTTACCTTCTTTTCTGACCCCGAATTTATGCTAGGCAAACGCAGGGGCTGAGTTTGCCTAAGTGTCACTGTGAAATGGTTCAGAACAAGCTTGGTAGGGGTTGGATGAGTGGCAGCTGCAAGAAAACACCCTGGCACCCAGTACAGTCCCTGTGGCCCTTGGGTTCCTTTTCAGAAACTTTGGAGAGCCCTGGGAAGTCTTCTGCTTGCCTGTCCTGCTCAGGGCCACCTCCCACCCCCATGCTTTCCAGGCACACTTTGTTGTCTTGAGCCATCTCTCTGCTTACTCCTCATCACTCCCTTCTCACTCCCCAGAAGACTCTTCATCAGAAGGCTGCATCCCACGCTTGCTCCTAATTGCGAAATTGTCTTGTAAGAGTTGCAGGCTGGTTTTCATAGTGACCATTAACTATGATTGATCGTCCTTGTTGAATGACTGGACTTTGTGAGAAACTTCACTGAGGGTTTAATAAGGTAAAGTGGGGTCCAGAGGATATCATGAAAAAATAGTTCATGGTTAGTGAAGGTGAGCATTTAATTCACTGTCCTTTGGCAGTTATAGAGTTTGCAAATAGAAAGGCTGATGGGGCAAATTCTCTTCCTTTGGCAGGCTGTATCTTAAGTTGTTTTCTTTCTTTCGATAGCTATTACCTTATTTTTAAAAACACAACTATGAATTTGAATTCAGTCCTAAAAAAGCATACACCACACCCTACTATAGGCTTCATCAACAGAACACTGAGTTTAATAATTTCTAGTATTTGAGCTCCATTATCCCCTTCCCAGTCTTTTTTGTCCCTGTGTGTCAGATTAACAGTGTGTCTGTTCATCAGCTCATGAAGTTGTCCCATTTAACTAAAACATTTATTGAAGAAGGGGAACTGCTGTCTTCATTGTAAATGAAATGTCTTGCCCCAGGAAGGTAATATAAATACATATACTTTAGGTAGACCATCCTCCAGTTTGTCAGAGACAAGGTGGGATTTTTTTTCTTGACCAGAAGGTGAAGATCGTTTTGCCACTTCAGTCAAAATGTGACCCTGGCAAGACCCAAAATTTAATGTGGCGCAATCTGTTTAATTTCACTCATGCCAGAAAAACAAATACCATCTATCCTAATCCTATGGCTGCTTCCCCCAAAAATGTTACTGCATATTTCCAGAGAAATAAGTCTCTGAAATTTCTTTGGGAAAGTACGTTTCTTTTTGTAATTTTATTTATTTGTTTGTTTTTGTCTATGATGGCTCTCCGTGGCTGCACAAGCTTTTCTTTAGTTGTGGAGAGTGAGGGCCACTCTAGTTACAGTGCCTAGGTTTCTCATTGCAGTGGCCTCTGTTGTTATGGAGCAGAGGCTCGAGGACACTCGAACTTCAGTATTTATGGCGTGTGGCCTCAATAGTTGTGGCTCTCGGGCTCTCGAGCACAGGCTCAACGGTTGTGGCACACCGGCTTAGTTGCTCTGTGGCATGTGAGATCTTCCTGGATCAGGGATTGAACCCGAGTCTTCTGCATTGGTAGGCAGGTTCTTTACTACTGAGCCACCAGGGAAACCCGAGGAAGTAAGTTCTGATCACTGAGATCTACTTTGCAGGATATATATTTTTTTCTCAGGGACATAGCTAGTCCACAAATTAAGGGTACTTGTATATTTAATTTTTCTCTAATGTATTGATGCTGGTTAACTTGTGGTGAGTTTTACTGTGTTCCTTAAAACACTAGTAAAGCCTGATGGATCATTTAAAGCTGGGATAGAAACTAAAAAATTCAGTTCAGCTGGCATTTATCCTGAAGCTTTAAATCCGTGTCATTAGATTATCCATAGTTATTTCATGAGGATTTACTGGTGTGCTTTCTTTCCAGATTTGAAATTTCTTCCTGTGTGAGTTTTTTGGTTGTTTTTTGTTTTGTTTTTACTTTTTAGGAGAGCCTTATTAGATTTATTAGTAAGAATGTGTTTTTCTGATGATTGTTTAAAACAGGGCTATCAGTTAATAAAGAATAATTACCTTTATTGATTACCTAGGGGCTTCCCTGGTAGCTCAGCTTGTAAAGAATCTGCCCTCAGTGCAGGAAACTCCAGTTCGATTCCTGGGTCGAGAAGATGCCCTGGAGAAGGGATAAGCTACCCACACCAGTATTCTTGGGCTTCCCTGGAGGCTCAGACAGTAAAGAACCCACCTGCAATATGGGAGACCTGGTTTCCATCCCAGAGTTGGGAAGATACCCTGGAGGAGCGCATGGCAACCCACTCCAATATTCTTGCCTGAAGACTCCCATGGACAGAGGAGCTTGGCGGGCTACAGTCCATGGGGTCGCAAAGAGTTAGATGTGACTGAGCGACTAAGCACACACACACACTGATTACCTAAACTGTGTTGGACATGAAATAGGATAATATGCATTATTTTCTCTCCTTTTAAAGATGAAGAAAATAGTGTTCAGAGGGTTAAGTAGGTTCCGCAAAGGTAATATTGTGGTAAAGACAGATTTTGAACCCAGGTTTGTGAGCTATCAAAGCCCACACACAGGCTTACTCTCTCTTCAGTATTCAGATGATCCCACTAGGTTTATTTTCTGGCTTTGAAACTCCATACTACACCTTTTAAAAAACTCTTATGGCCTGATGACTATGCCTTGGCATTAAGCTGAAATGACCAAAACCCCTCTGAAGTTCAAACTGACTCTATGTGCATCCACATCTTTGAACATCTGATGAAAATTCTTACATGATGCTTTTTTTAAACACTTCATATAGTATGAAGGAAATGCCTTACATATCTTGGTCTGTTAGTGGAATGAGTTTAAGGCAACACTGATAAGACAGGAAAATGATACAAATATTCTAAATCCTCAACTGAAATTCCTAGAGGTTAGCATTAAAATTCTCTCACTTTGTCCTTCCGCCCGACCTCCCCTTAGGCCAGGATTTCCCTTTGGGGATTCTGGAGTGTTGTTCCTTAATGCTTCTCGTCCTTTTACCTTCTTCTCCTTGCCTACCATTCCTGACTGGCTCTAAGCTTCTCTTCACCTATACTCTTTCCATCCAGTGTCTTCACTGGCCTCCCTGCCCTCGGTCTGACATCTCTCCAGTCATTTTGCCGCCAGAGTGATCTTTTTCGCGTGTCTCTCCTGATGAAAGGCCTTCTCTGGTTTTCTTCTGCTCTTTCAGTCTCCTAATCTCCTATAGCTCTCAGTAATCCAGGTAGGCTGAATAATGCTCTTCCAAAAATATCCACGTCACCAGAGCCTGTGAGTGTTCCCCAATATGGTAAGAAGGACTCTGCTGCTGCTGCTAAGTCACCTCAATCATGTCCAACTCTGTGCGACCCCATAGACAGCAGCCCACTAGGCTCCTCTGTCCCTGGGATTCTCCAGGCAAGAACACTGGAGTGGGTTGCCATTTCCTTCTCCAATGCATGAAAGTGAAAAGTGAAAGTGAAGTCGCTCAGTTGTGCCCGACTCTTAGCGACTGACTAAGTTAAGAATCTTAAAAAGGGAAAGGTTATCCTGGATTATCCAGATGGACTCACTGTGAGAGCACCAGGTGAAATCACAAGAGGGAAGCAAGAGGGTTAACTGGAGAGAGCATGGCGAAGTGACAACAGAAGCAGAGATGGGAGCATGTTTCCAGTGCAGGTCCAAGGAATGCTAAGAATGTTGGCAGCCTCTAGAAGCTGGGAAGAGCCATGGGATAGATACTCCTATAGAGCTTCTAGAAGGAGCTAGCCCTCCCAACACCTTGATGTTAGCTCCTAAAGACTGTTTTGGACTTCTAACCTCTAGAACAGTAGTAGAATAAATCCATGCTCCTAGGCCATTGAATTTGTGGTAATTTGTTACAGCAGCAACAGGATATACATAAATTATTTGGTAATCATAAGTTTGTTTTCTCTGTGAGTCTGTTTTCTAATAAATTCATCTGTACCTTTTTTTTTGAGATTTCACATATAAGTAATATATAATATTTGTCTTTGACTTGCTTAATATGTCAAACTTATCAGTATGATAAGTTTAGTATGATAATCTTACTATGATAATCTCTGGGTCCATCCATGTTACTACAAATGGCAGAATTTCATTCTTTTGATGACTAATATTCCAGTATTTTGTTTTGTGTGGAATATTGGATTATGTATCCATTCATCTTTCAGTGGATGTTTAGGTTGTTTCCATGTCGTGGCTATTGTAAATAGTGCCTCTGTGAGCACTGGAGTGCATGTATCTTTGTGTTTTTTTACTATGGGGTACAGTTTTAATCACTGTAATTGAGAACAGCATATCCCCCCAAAGTGCAATGCCTGCATTCTTTCATTCTTTCCCGTTACTTCCCTTTGTATAGTCAGACTGGGTGTCCATACTGGCCATGATTTTATTATCTAATTATTACTTAGATACTAAAACTGTGTGTTTGTGTATATGAACACACATATACGGGGAAGGCAATGGCACCCCACCCCAGTACTTCTGCCTGGAAAATCCCATGGACGGAGGAGCCTGGTAGGCTCCAGTCCGTGGGGTCGCTAAGAGTCGGACACGACTGAGCGACTTCACTTTGACTTTTCACTTTCATGCATTGGAGAAGGAAATGGCAACCCACTCCAGTGTTCTTGCCTGGAGAATCCCAGGGACAGGGGAGCCTGGTGAGCTTCCGTCTATGGGGTCGCACAGAGTCGGACACGACTGAAGTGACTTAGCAGCAGCAGCAGCAGCATACTTACAATCTGAGCCTTTTAAGTTCTAGTTGAAGAGGACCTTTACACTAAAACACCATGTATGTCTTAAACAGTTATCAACCTGTTATAACTTTTCTCCTTGACCTATGCCTTGCTGACTGGGAGTAAGAAACTAGCTGAATCTCTAATCCTTGTTATACTCTTAAAAGTACTCTGTAGAACTTTACTGTCCCACATGGCAGCCACTAGCCATATGTGGCTAATCAACCCTCAGAAGGTGGCTAGTTCTTATTGCAGTGTGCTATTAGGTTAAAATACACACATGATTTTGGAAGTTTAATACAAGAAATTTCAAAATATCTCATTAACTTTTATATTGATTATATGTTGAAATTGCAATATATTGATCAGATCAGATCAGATCAGTCGCTCAGTCGTGTCCGACTCTTTGCGACCCCATGAACTGCAGCATGCCAGGCCTCCCTGTCCATCACCAGCTCTCGGAGGTCACTCAGACTCACATCCATCGAGTCAGTGCTGCCATCCAGCCATCTCATCCTCTGTCGTCCCCTTCTACTCCTGCCCCCAATCCCTCCCAGCATCAGAGTCTTCTCCAATGAGTCAACTCTTCGCATGAGGTGGCCAAAATACTGGAGTTTCAGCTTTAGCATCATTCCTTCCAAAGAAATCCCAGGGCTGATCTCCTTCAGAATGGACTGGTTGGATCTCCTTGCAGTCCAAGGGACTCTCAAGAGTCTTCTCCAACACCACAGTTCAAAAGCATCAATTCTTCGGCGCTCAGCCTTCTTCACAGTCCAGCTCTCACATCCATACATGACCACAGGAAAGACCATAGCCTTGACTAGGCGAACCTTTGTTGGCAAAGTGATGTCTCTGCTTTTGAATATGCTATCTAGGTTGGTCATAACTTTCCTTCCAAGGAGTAAGCGTCTTTTAATTTCATGGCTGCAGTCACCATCTGCAGTGATTTTGGAGCCCAGAAAAACAAAGTCTGACACTGTTTCCACTGTTTCCCCATCTATTTCCCATGCAGTGATGGGACCAGATGCCATGATCTTCGTTTTCTGAATGTTGAGCTTTAAGCCAACCTTTTCACTCTCCACTTTCACTTTCATCAAGAGGCTTTTTAGTTCCTCTTCACTCTGTCATAAGGGTGGTATCATCTGCATATCTGAGGTTATTGATATTTCTCCCGGCAATCTTGATTCCAGCTTGTGTTTCTTCTAGTCCAGCATTTCTCATGATGTACTCTGCATATAAGTTAAATAAACAGGGTGACAATATACAGCCTTGACGTACTCCTTTTCCTATTTGGAACCAGTCTGTTGTTCCATGACCAGTTCTAACTGTTGCTTCCTGACCTGCATACAGATTTCTCAAGAGGCAGATCAGGTGGTCTGGTATTCCCATCTCTCTCAGAATTTTCCACAGTTTATTGTGATCTACACAGTCAAAGGCTTTGGCATAGTCAATAAAGCAGAAATAGATGTTTTTCTGGAACTCTCTTGCTTTTTCGATGATCCAGCGGATGTTGGCAATTTGATCTCTGGTTCCTCTGCCTTTTCTAAAACCAGCTTGAACATCAGGAAGTTCACGGTTCACATATTGCTGAAGCCTGACTTGGAGAATTTTGAGCATTACTTTATTAGCGTGTGAGATGAGTGCAATTGTGCGGTAGTTTGAGCACTCTTTGGCATTGCCTTTCTTTGGGATTGGGATGAAAACTGACCTTTTCCAATCTTGTGGCCACTGCTGAGTTTTCCAAAATTGCTGGCGTATTGAGTGCAGCACTTTCACAGCATCATCTTTCAGGATTTGGAATAGCTCCACTGGAATTCCATCACCTCCACTAGCTTTGTTCCTAGTGATGGTTTCTAAGGCCCACTTGACTTCACATTCCAGGATGTCTGGCTCTAGGTCAGTGATCACACCATCATGTTGGGTTAAATAAAATACATTTTAAAATTAACTTCATCTGTTACTTTTATTTTCTTCAATGTAGCCACCAGAAAATTTAAAATCACATATGTGGCCTACATTTGTAGTTCATTTTCTGTTTTTACTTGCTTGCTTTCTGAAGGTGCTTGTCTGCAGTTGAGCGTATCATTTGGCTGTGATGCTTTGGGGAGAGAATAAGAATGTGGGGGAGGAATATATTCACTGATAACCACAGACCAGTGTCTAGCTCATATAATATTTAACTACACAGGAACCACTAGTTAAAAGACTGTAGATGACGCTTTTCAGTAGATTAATGAGTTCTTTGAAATGTGACTGTTATCTATTTTAGAACTTTATTGCATACTTTTCCTCTTCTCAGGATTATCCCAGAACTGAAAATTTAAGGTAGTGTCATCCCTTTTAGAGCAGGGGGTAATTTTTCAGGATCGTTGGGGAGAGATTTTAATGAAAACCATCTTTAAAATAGTATTTAGCATTTGAAAAAGTTATAATCCTTAAAAAAATGTTTTAATAATATTACCTGGTGTGCCTAAATATAATAGCACTGGAAAAGACATATCAGTTTTGTTTTAATCAACAGATTTGTCAGGATAGTGTCAAGATTATTTTCTTGTTTTATTTGTTTTATAAAGAAAATCATATAATTAGAAACACAAAAAGTTGCCAAAGCAATAGGATATATTTTGGTATTATTTTTTTCCCCTGCGGGGCTGGCACAGGGACTGTTGGAAGTGGGAAAAGAGGAAGTAAAAAATTCTGCTGCAGCAGAAATTAACACAACTTTGTAAATCAGCTATACTTTGACAAAATAAATAAAAAGAGAATACTAGGAATCGCCTTTTCATATAATTAAAAGCATATAATTAAAGAGTCAGGTAGCCTAGATTCAGAACTCAGCTTTGCCTGCTGGCCAAGTGACCATGGGCAAGTTCTCAACCTCATTTTGCCTCAGTTTACTCCTCTGTAAAACTGAGGTAATAGGACTTAGCTGGTGGCAGAGTGGATTAGAATCCACCTGCCAACACAGGGACACAGGTTTGAGTCCTGGTCCAGGAAGATTCTACGTGCCTTGGAGTAACTGTGCCCATGCACCACAACCACTGAAGCCCGAGCACCTGGAGTCTGTGCTCTGTAACAGGAGAAGCCACCACAGTGAGAAGCCCGTGCACCAGAACGAAGGATAGACCCTGCTTGCCACAACCAGAGAAAGCCTGTGCAATGCAAGGAGCACGGGAGGCCCAGTGCAGCCAAAAACAAATTAATTAATTTTAAAATTGTGGTAATAATACTACTTACTAGAATTGGTATGAGAATTAAATGAGTTAATTCATGTAAAATAGATTAATGCTTGACATAATATTCACTCAACCATATTTCACTATATGGCTATGGGTAACTGCTCAGTCATATCTGACTCTTTGCAGCCCCATGGACTATAGCCCAACAAGCTCCTCTGTCCATGGGATTTCTCAGGCAAGAGTACTAGAGTGGGTTGCCGTTGCCTTCTCCAAATATTTCACTATAGTAATACATTATTATTATTATAGTTGTCATTACTTTTATTAGATATCTTACATATGAATAGAAAATTAAATTTTCTAAGCCGTTTGTCACTCATACATTCATCCTTCTGACAATAGTGTGAGTATTTTCTTGGCCTCCAAAATCACAGCAGATGGTGCCTACAGCCATGAAATTAGAAGACGCTTGCTCCTTGGTAGAAAAGCTATGACAAACCTAGACAGCATATTAAAAAGCAGAGACATTACTTTACCAACAAAGGTCCGTCTATGGTTTTTCTAGTAGTCGTGTATGGATGTGAGAGTTGGACCATTAGGAAAGCTGAGTGCCAAAGAATTAATGCTTTTGAACTGTGATGTTGGAGAAGACTCTTGAGAGTCCCTTGGACTGCAAGGAGATCCAACCAGTCCATTCGAAGGAAATCAGTCCTGAGTATTCAGTGGAAGGACTCATGCTGAAGCTCCAGTACTTTGGCCACCTGATGCAAAGAGCCAGCTGATTGAAAAGACCGTGATGCTGGGCAAGATTGAGGGCAGGAGGAGAAGGGGACGACAGAGGATGAGACGGTTGGATGGCATCACTGACTCAATGGACATGAGTTTGAGTGAACACCAGGAAGGCCTGGTGTGCTGCAGTCCACGCAATCACAAAGAGTTGGACGCAACTGAAAGACTGAACTGAAATGAAGATGGGTATTTTTTTATACCCTGTTTTCATGATAAAGTCACTTGAGCCCAGAAGAGGGTGAGGCACTTGCCCAAGGTCATGGAGGAATTTAGTGACAAAACGGATTCTCATCCAGGTCAATGGATTGATTACCATTTTATCCTTCCCAATAGCCTGATAAGCAGGGCTTTTAAACCCCAGGAGAAGTTAAACTGTGATTATACATTGAGGCTCTGAAACTCCCTAGTTACATTATGACTTTTCCCTTTGAAATAAACTCCAGGAACAACTCACCAGCGATTGCTTGCAGAGGCCTTGGGGGTGTTTTTATTTTATGTAAAATCCCAACTCTAAATATTTCTCAGCAGAGGGTTAACTCTGCGTTAAAATGGTAGTGTCCTCAACACACTTAACTTTTTAAGACTCAACCCTATACATCTTTACTATGTAACTTTGTAAAATTTTGTAAAATGAGAACCATTATTATTTTCTCTGCTCCCCTAATAAGGATTTAGATCAACCGAGTTTATTTAGTTGTTTTCATATATAGAATATGTAATCTCCTTTAACTTTATGCTATTACAAGGGGAGAAAATATAAGAGTCAAAGATGGATTGAAGCCTCGCCCTGCAGAATAAGGATATTGGAATATATTTTGCAGGACTATTGTAAGGATTAGAAGTAATATAATAAAGAGGCCAGCCCTTTGGAGGGGACCAGTGATGGTTGTTAGAGATGCTGTCAAATTTTTACCTGTGTACAGGTGGAATTGTATTGTCTTCTACACCAAAAAACATATGTGAAGATATCACTAGGGGTTGGAAAATCAAAATGAACATAACCTAGAGCTTTACATATGAGAAAATATTTGGAAGAGTATGCAACAAAGTGCTATAAACATTTATTTCTTGGGGATAGAAAATTAAGTAGGTTTTTAAAATTACATTTTCTAACATATTGCAATTTATGTGTCTGCTTTTGTTGTAATAAACAATTGTTTTTAAGTTAAAAGAATCATCTGTATAATTTAATGGAGAGAGACATGGCAGTCATTCCAGTACTCTTGCCTGGAGAATCCCATGGACAGAGGAGCCTGGAGAGCTTTAGTCCATAGGGTCGCAGAGAGTCAGACATGACTGAAGCAACTTAGAACATAGCACGTCTATTTTTAAAAAGCACGAAAGTAATTTTGCCATGTTAACAGCTGTATTCACAAGATGGATAATTTCCCTCCTTCTTTCTACTTTTATAATCTTGTAAAATGAGTATGTTTTACATGAATGATGGAGAAAATAAAAGTGGATTTTTAATAGGCATGATCACCACCCCCGAAATGGAATATACAGTGTGTTAGAACTCACAAAAATATGTATTCTTGAGAAACGTGTGAAGATGTTTTATGACCAACAGTTGTAATAATAATATCAATAATCATAGGCACCATTTGTGAGAGTTTTCTATGGGAAGCTCTTTTTTTCCATGCAGTAGCTACTTTAATCTTCATCACAACCCTATGAAATTGAATTTAATTGAGAAATAAGATTATGTAAATTACCTAAGGTCAGGACTCAGAATTGAACTTCCCTTTCAAAGGAAAAACAAATCATAGTAGCATGATCATAGTAACAGAGGAAATTTTCAATGATGCTCAGTGGGAGAAATAAAGCTTTCTGCCAGATTTATGACCAAGTTTGTATTGGATCAACTCTTCTCAGCAGCTAACTGTCATGTGAACTTTACCATATGCTAAATTTTTTTTCTTGATTTTCTCTTAATTGGGCAATTTGAGATTTTAGAGAAGTGGGTAGGATGTTGACTGAATATCTTTTACTTGATTTAAGCTTAAGGGAGAGCATTGCAGAACAAGGTTACAGATATTAATGAAAGGAAAGGTTTGTTAAGTGAAAAAAGGTGGTGATACTGAAATCTGGATTTGTATAGAGATTCAAGTACAGAGGTTATGGGTGAGTAAATCTGCTCCTGTTGTAGTAGGTAATGAACTTGGCAGTAGTCTTCCTTTTAGCCTTTGGTTTCCAGAGTGATTAGAAAAAGATGGTTTTTGAAAGAAGTTTCATATGAGTATTCATAACCATTTCCCCATAACTGTTAAACCTTTCTTTTCCTTTAAGTATTCATTTCTCATGAGTTGTCTTACATACTGAACTTTTTAATTGGTTGACTTTGCCTTGTCTGTTACGTGCGCTTACTCATACACATTATCTTTGAAAGTTTGATATTTAATTTGAAAAGTGTTTCTGTGAGTTCTTTGTAGAGAGGAGGTAGGGTCCCCCAGTTTATTCATCTTTATATAAAAGCAACTAGTATGAGTCATTGGCGGGGAAGGCAATGGCACCCCACCCCAGTACTTTTGCCTGGAAAATCCCACGGACGGAGGAGCCTGGTAGGCTGCAGTCCATGGGGTCGCTAAGAGTCGGACACGACTGAGCGACTTCACTTTCCCTTTTCACTTTCATGCATTGGAGAAGGAAATGGCAACCCACTCCAGTATTCTTGCCTGGAGAATCCCAGGGATGGGGGAGCCTGGTGGGCTTCCGTCTATGGGGTCGCACAGAGTCGGACACGACTGAAGCGACTTAGCAGTAGCATGAGTCATTGGAGAAGGCAATGGCAAGCCACTCCAGTACTCTTGCCTAGAAAATCCCATGGATGGAGGAGCCTGGTAGGCTGCAGTCCATGGGGTCGCTAGGAGTCGGACGCAACTGAGGGACTTCACTTTCACTTTTCACTTTCACACAATGAAGAAGGCAATGGCAACCCACTCCAGTGTTCTTGCCTGGAGAATCCCAGGGACAGGGGAGCCTGGTGGGCTGCCGTCTATGGGGTCGCACAGAGTTGGACACGACTGAAGCGACTTAGCAGCAGCAGCAGCAGTATGAGTCATATTGTTGGCATTTGATATGTTTTTTGTTGAACCAGTGAAGGCGTTCTTGTTTCAGTTCAAGGAGACTTCTCTAAGGGTTGGAGTTGTCCGACAGTAGCACTGACTGTTCTTGGGCAAGAGATAGTAAATTCTGGGCAGGCTTGAATTCGGGGGGAGTTTGATTACTAGACTCAATGATTTCTAAGCTTATTGTACATTTGAGATTCTGTGATTCTTCTTTTTGTCTAACACGTGTCCAAAGAAGAGAGAAACAAAAATGGGAATCACATATTGTCCACTAGAGCCATTGATAGCAGTGATGGTTAATGGGATTTGTACCAGCACTGGGAGCAATTGTGCTTTTCTCTGATTCCCAGGGTCAGCATGGATAGTTCTCATCTTGAGAAACTGTTCCAATAAGATTAGACTTCAGACCATCTTCCAGATTTAGGCTGAGCCCCAGGAGAGAATTTTCTCAATTCCAAGAAAATGAGTATGAGCGTTTTATAAGAAATCCCACTTCACATCCAGGTTACAAAAAGCCAGGAAAAAATATTATTCACTAAATATGCCACCTTAAATGATTTTGATTGGTTTTCCACATATCATTTACATTGTTGCCTCACTCATGAGGGCCCAAAAGTTATCATTAATCTGAATCTTGTTTCTCTTTCAATTTCTGACAACTGGAGAAGGTATTAATTTTATCTACAAAGCTTAGAATTTCTATCAGTGATCACAAAATGGTATTCCAGAGGCAAAATCTGGCGTAAGGATGGATTTTCAATAGTTTGGACAGAGTTTTGTTTTGTTTTAATTAGTTGCTGATACTTTAAAATTTGGTGATTTTACCCCCCAAATGAGATTTCTGGCTTCTCTCTAAAAAGGTCAGATTTTGCATATAACTGCATCAGGCATGCTATACAGCAGTCATTACCTGGAGTTTGGTGGCTGGATGAGATATGTATTCCTGCTTAAGTAATCCTTATCTTTCTTTGGTATTACATACCCAGCTTGATTCACTCATTTATGGGACTGGTCTGGCCTTGAAGGTGATAAGTTTGTGACTCTTCCTCTATAAGTAATGCTCATGCACAGGTCTGGAGACTGTAAGTAGCTATTATTTCAACATCAGGAAGGGACTGCAGAATAATCTGAAGTGTTTCATTGGATTTGGGTAGAGTGCTCTGCCTCTGAGAGGATCCTGGCCAGCCAACCCTGTAACCAGAGGGAAGAAGAAATAATGTATTCATCCTGTGCTGAACTGCTGGCGTTCAGGAGAGCCACAGGCTAGGCGACGGGGCCTGAAGTGCCCTGCAGACTGGGGCTTGTCTAAGCTAGGGCAACTTGGCACCTGTGCCGGAGACGGATCCAGTGGAGTGGCAGACGGCTCTGTGCCATGCATTCAGACAGCTTTCTGAATACCGGCAGCCAAGAGAACATCAGCTGTGCCTGTGAGTAGTGTGGGTTCTCGCCAGAAACATCTAAACTTCAAAGGAAAATAAAATTGTACTGTGGGTCGATGTGGAAAGCTTATGGTCTTACTGAATCAGGCTCATGTTTACAGAGAAGGAAGATGGTGCAAAGAAATCTGAGGGACTCTACCAGCTTTTCAGGGTTTTCCATTAAATGCTATGTTCATCTGATCATTCAGTAAACATATGTAAAATGCTTATCACCAGACGCTGCATCCGGGAATCACAATGGGACTACAGAATAAAATGCAACAAAGCTTGTATCATTTTCAGCTCTCTGCAGTGAGAGAAAGTGAAGTTGCTGAATCGTGACTCTTTTCGACCCCATGGAGCCCACCAGTCTCCACCATCCATGGAATTTTTCAGGCAAGAATCCTGGAGTGGGTTGCCATTTCCTTCTCTCTGATATCAGCTCTCTGTAGCCTTGAGGCCAAAATTAAGATGGTGACAGGGGTAACAAGGGGCTTCCCAGGTGGCTCAGTGGCAAAGAATCCACCTGCCAAAGCAAGAGACTCAAGAGATGCAGATTCGATCCCTGGGTCAGGAAATCCCTCTGGAGAAGGAAATGGCAACCCACTCCAGTATTCCTGCCTGGAAAATTCCACGGCGAGGAGCCTGGTGAGAGCTACAAGGGTCACAGAGACTTGGACACGACTGAGCAACTAAGTGCACACACTTTCATAACCAATTGTGATTTCACTTGGGTTTCTAAAAGGCTTAAAGGGGGTGTGTTTTGGGGTGGGGGGGATCTTACAAATCTGAGGCAACATATACTTTTGGTTCTCATAAGGAAAGAATTTTGCTTTGTTTGACCTTGAAATTTTGTTCTTATGCTGGCCCACGACAGAATTCTGATATCTGGCATTATTAAAGGCAGGTGTACTCTTCAAAAATCTGAGAGCCTGAAGACAGGCTTGAGGAGACCAAAGCCCTCTCCAAGTTCCTCTGGTGCCCAAGTCTGATTTGTGAATCCAAAGGCCTTTGGCACTTGTTTCATTTTCTTCACCTGCTCCCTTGCCTCCTTCGCCTACCTTGCTCCTTTCTCTCTCTCTTTTTTTTTTTTTTAACATTTTTTAATATGAACCATTTTTAAAGTCTTTATCAAATTGTTACAGTATTACTTTTATGTTTTATTTTAAAAGTTGGCTTAAAGCTCAACATTCAGAAAACAAAGATCATGGCATCCGGTCCCATCCCTTCATGGGAAATAGATGGGGAAGGGTGGAAACAGAGTCAGACTTTATTTTTTGGGGCTCCCCAAATCACTACAGATGGTGACTGCAGCCATGAAATTAAAAGATGCTTACTCCTTGGAAGGAAAGTTATGACCAACCTATATAGCATATTCAAAAGTAGAGACATTACTTTGCCAACAAAGTTTTGTCTAGTCAAGCCCATGGTTTTTCCTGTGGTCGTGTATGGATGTGAGAGTTGGACTGTGAAGAAGGCTGAGTGCTGAAGAATTGATGCTTTTGAACTGTGGTGTTGGAGAAGACTCTTGAGAGTCCCTTGGACTGCAAGGAGATCCAGCCAGTCCATTCTGAAGGAGATCAGCCCTGGGATTTCTTTGGAAGGAATGATACTAAAGCTGAAACTCCAGTACTTTGGCCACCTCATGTGAAGAGTTGACTCATTGGAAAAGACTCTGATGCTGGGAGGGATTGGGGGCAAGAGGAGAAGGGGATGACAGAAGATGAGATGGCTGGATGGCATCACCGACTCGATGGACGTGAGTCTGAGTGAACTCTGGGAGCTGGTGATGGACAGGGAGGCCTGGCGTGCTGCGATTCATGGGGTCACAAAGAATCGGACACGACTGAGCGACTGATCTGATCTGATCTGAAGGCATGTGGGCTCCCAGCTCCCTGACCAGGGATGAAACCCACACCACCAGCATTGTAAGGGGAAGTCGTAACCACTGGACCTCCAGGGCGGTCCCTCTTTGCTCCTCTCTTATCTCTCTTCTCTGCTTGATTCTTTTCTCTTTTGTTTTCTCAGTAAGCTGTTTCCCTTTATCCTTCTCCTACTCCCACCTGCTTTCTTTGCCTCAGCCCATCAACCCATTGTCTTCTGTCTTCACCTTTTAATACTTCCACTTCTTACCGAAACCCTGGGGAAACTTAACAGAGAGGGGGATACACAGTGTGAGCAAGGATCTGGGAAGGAAGTTTCAGTCAAAAGCAACATGTAGATTGTAGATGCGTGATGAGGGGGACGGTAGGCAGAAACTAGCTGATCCTGGATGTTGAAGGAGCAGGATTACTATTTCTCAATAATGTGCTCAGAGCTGTTCGTGCATCTGATCTTGTTTAAAAATGAATCTCTTCCAGGTTAGAGCAGCTAAAGAAAGAGTGTGGCAGAGGCAGTAAAGCTAATATTGTGTTTGAAATCCTGTAAGAGCTTATAACAGGGCTTCCTGGTGGCTCAGCTGGTAAAGAACCCGCCTGTCCATGCAGGAGACACAGGTTTGATCCCTGGGTTGGGAAGATCCCCTGGAGAAGAAAATGGCAACCCGCTCCAGTATTCTTGTCTGGAAAATTCCATGGACAGAGGAGCCTGGTGAGCTACAGTCCCTGGGATCGCAACGAGTCAGACATGGCTGAGCACACACGCTCGGCCAAGTGCTTATCAGATCAGATCAGATCAGTCGCTCAGTCGTGTCCGACTCTTTGCAACCCCATGAGTCGCAGCACGCCAGGCCTCCCTGTCCATCACCAGCTCCCGGAGGTCACTCAGACTCGCATCCATCGAGTCAGTGATGCCATCCAGCCATCTCATCCTCTGTCGTCCCCTTCTCCTCCTGCCCTCAATCCCTCCCAGCATCAGAGTCTTCTCCAATGAGTCAACTCTTCGCATGAGGTGGCCAAAATACTGGAGTTTCAGCTTTAGCATCATTCCTTCTAAAGAAATCCCAGGGCTGATCTCCTTCAGAATGGACTGGTTGGATCTTCTTGCAGTCCAAGGGACTCTCAAGAGTCTTCTCCAACACCACAGTTCAAAAGCATCAATTCTTCGGCGCTCAGCCTTCTTCACAGTCCAGCTCTCACATCCATACATGACCACAGGAAAGACCATAGCCTTGACTAGACGAACCTTTGTTGGCAAAGTAATGTCTCTGCTTTTGAATATGCTATCTAGGTTGGTCATAACTTTCCTTCCAAGGAGTAAGCGTCTTTTAATTTCATGACTGCAGTCACCATCTGCAGTGATTTTGGAGCCCAGAAAAACAAAATCTGACACTGTTTCCACTGTTGCTTATAGAGAGGCGTAAGATGAGAAAATGCTAGCGTTTTTACCTTTTTAGACTGCTGCTTTGTGAAGAGTCAATGATACAGTATCTTTTACAAGGTATACTTTTCAAAGTGAATTGCAAGACAGTGGACCACAAAGTATGTAAGAAAGGTAAAATATAGGTGTTTTAAATAATTTGCCGTTTTAAACTGCTTGCTTTAGGCTGCACTGATTTTGGCTGCAGTGAGTCTGCGTTGCCGCGTGCAGGTTACTCACTGGTTGCCGTGTGCGGGCTTCTCATTGCGGTGGCTTCTCTTGTTGCAGAGCACAGGCTCTAGGGCACGTGGGCTTCAGCAGTTGTGACAAGTGGGCTCAGTGGTTGTGGTGAACAGGCATAGTTGCCCCAAGGCATCTTCCTGGACCACACATCTAATCTGTATCCCCTGCATCGGTCCTTCTTAACCATAGGAGCACCAGGGAAGCCCATTTTAAACTACTTTAATTCAGAATTAGATATAAGTCTACTTATAGTGAAATGAAAGGCAGTCTCATCACCTTATAAATCCTTCCGTTCCATATCCTCAGTATTCTACTAAATGTAGCTGATACTACCTTCTCTTATCTAAATTAGTATTAAACACTTAAAGCTTGTCAAATATTTGGCAGAAAATGTTTTCTGATAATCAGTTATAGAATATATTTCTACAGCAATCCTTTCTAAATGTGATCAATATGCATTTTTTATTTTTATAAATTATACAGTTGACTTACGATATTAGTTTAGTTGTATAACAGTGATTCGATATTTTTATGCATTACCAAAAAATCACCACAATAGAAAAGTCTAGTACCCATCTGTCACCATACAGTTATTATAGTATTATTGATATGTTCCCTGTGCTGTATGTTACATTCCCAGGTGGGAGGGGAGGATATACACTTGTTTTTAACTTGTTAAATAAATAAATTGAAACATTCTCAATAATGAGAGCTGAGTAAAGATAACACTCCTTATCATTATAGAATATTTACTTTTAAATCCCTTAATAATTGGTCCAGCCCATGTCTACCTTATGACCCTGAAGTATGTAACAAACTGCCATTCTGGTAAACTCCCTGAACTCTCCAGATAGTCATAACCCTGGGGCCTTTGCACAGGTTACTCCTTTTACCCATAATACCCTTCTCACACATCCTCAACTGACCTCCTTCTACTTAGCCACTGTACTGGCTCCTGTGTCGTATCAGAGCCTTCCCTGATTTGCCTGGGAAGAACTTCCTGTTCCTGCCTCTGTCCTCTCAGCACTCTGTCCATGCTTCCACTGTAGGATTTACAACACTGCCCTGGCTTCCCAGGTGACACAGTGATAAAGAATCCACCTGCCAGTGCAGGAGATAGAGAGAGATGGGTTCAGTCTCTGGGTTGGGAAGATCCCCTGGAGAAATTCATGGCAACCCACTCTAGTACTCCTGCCTGGAGAATCCCATGGACAGAGGAGCCTGGCAGTCTACAGTCCATAAGGTGCAGTATATGCTAAGTTGCTTCAGTCGTGTTTGACTCTTTGCAACTCCATGGATTATAGCCCACCAAGCTCCTCTGTGAGGTTTCCCTGGTGGCTCAGAGGGTAAAGCATCTGCCTACAATGCGGGAGACCTGGGTTCTATCCCTGGGTCAGGAAGAACCTCTGGAGAAGTCAATGGCAACCCACTCCAGTACTCTTGCCTGGAAAGTCCCATGGACTGAGAAGCCTGGTAGGCTACAGTCTATGGGGTCGCAGAGTCAGACACGACTGAGTGACTTCATTTTCACTTTCAAGCTCCTCTGTCCGTGTGATTTTCCAGGCAAGAATACTGGAGTGGGTTGCCATGCCCTCCTCCAGGGGATCTTGCTGACCCAGGGATTGAACCCGCATCTCTTGTGTCTCCTGCATTGGCAGATGGGTTCTTTACCATTAACACTACCTGGGAAGCCCCAACACACACACACACTAAAAAAAAATTAAAAAACAAGTTATTTTTACATGTCTGTAGACCAGGAGCTACCTTGGGAGGTCCTGAGGGCAAAAAGCAATGGGTTTATCTTTCTTTCTTCAGGGCATAGTACCTGAAAGTTACTCAGTGTTTGTCAGATGAGAAGCTTAAGCATTTTTGTACTCCTTTGCTGGTTGAGCAGACAATGAGAGAATGTTTTTGAATCTGTTTCCGCAGATTATGTGGGTAAAGGTTGAATGTTTGTACAGGACCAAAAATAACTTTTACTATAGAATAAAATAGAAGAATATGATGATTATACATAGGTTTTTCTCTCAAATTGGACATTTTCTTTGATATTTTGAAGGATTAAATGAAGAGGATTTTTGTTTATTTGGCTGTGCCTCTCGACTTAAGGGTCTTAGTTCCCTGACCAGGGATCAAGCCTGTGCTCCCTGCAGTGGAGACAGAGTCCTAACCACTGGACCACCAAGGACATCCCAAGAAGGGAATGATTAGTTCTGCCATTTTAACAAGCTGATCGATGTTCAGTATTTGCTTAGGCCTGAAAAACCTTAAAAGATATGCACATATATAAAATATATGCTGTGTGTGCTCAATCAGTAAGTCATATCCAACTCTTTGCAACCCCATGAACTATATATAACCCATCAGGCTCCTCTGTCTATGGGATTTTCCAGGCAAGAATACTGGTGTGGGTTGCCATGTCCTCCTCCAGATCTCCCCTACCCAGGTGTTGAACCCACATCTACTGCATTGGCAGGTGGATTCTTTACCACTGAGCCACTTGGGAAGCCCAGGTGTCAGGAGTGTGTGTATATATACATACAGCGATATGATAATTTTTAATGCCATCTCTTTAAGAATTTTGTAGCCTAGGATTGAAAGATATTTATTCTGTGATCCAGAATTGTGACCTCCAGCTGTGAAATGAATGTTAAGGAAGCACAAATAACCAGGCTACTTTCTGGTTTCCTTGTGTCAGCTCCTGAATCAGAGTTCAGGTAGTTCACTTGGAGCCAGAGGTTATTGACTATGAAGTTGCCAGTAGCAATCCCGTCAAAGTCTCTAATAGAAGTCTAAGGAAACTTAAATGAAATGATTAGTGTTTCCTTCGTTATTTTCCTAGATGAAGGTGTTCTCTTACCGTGGAAGTAGACACATAAAAGATATCTTTAATTGAGAAATGTTTAAAACATGATTTTCAGCAGATTTAACTGGAGTTTTTTCTACTCTTGACTGAGTAGAGCATTGTTTATGGAGGAAACCTTGCAGGGCTGGATACCAGCAGGACCACGTGGAGCAAAGAATGAAGAGATACAGTGGCATGGGTGGGTACAGTGGCATGGGTGGAGGGTTGCAGAGAGAGGAGCCAGGAAACCCATTTCATGAATTAGCAAAATTTGACTCCTACTCCCAGATGTGCAGAATGAAGCATTTTAGTAACTAGCTATCTTTACAGAAGCAAACATTCATCAGAGATAGTTATTAGAATCTATTATGTTTAGAGACATGATATTGGTAATCAGATTAATAATCTGTATAGTTCAAAACTCTACAATAATTAGAACATAATAGCAGTAACAATAATGATTTAAAACAAAAGTAATTGACTTAAATACATAGTTTCCCATAAAACCAGGACATTTAGAAGTACTAGAGAATTAGTGTTAGCCACTTAGCTAGTTTTTGTAAAATATTAGGTTTTTATATATCAATGATAGAAATGCAATTTTTATTGCTTTTCTAAATGATGCTAGACACTTTGCACTTAAACTTTTATTTGATGCAGTAATAGTTGTATACAGCATCTGTCTCTTTCTGGTAAGTCACTTCAGTCGTGTTGGACTTTGTGAGACCCCATAGAGCCCAACAGGCTCCCCTGTCCCTGGGATTCTCCAGGCAAGAACCCTGGAGTAGGTTGCCATTTCCTTCTCCAATGCATGAAAGTGAAAAGTGAAAGTGAAGTCACTCAGTCGTGTCTGACCCTCAGCGACCCCATGGACTGCAGCCTTCCTATTGTAATAAATTATCACTAAGGCTTGGCCTGGATCACTTAGACTTGCTTTGTGTAATTGCACATTGTGTGTAACTGTTGAATGCTATAAATTTGCATCATGAACTTTGGAGTTAAACAAGCCTGAATGGGAATCTAAGCTCTAGTACTTATTCATTGTATGACTTTGGACAAAATACTTAGTCTCTTGCTTTGATTTCCTCATGTATGGAATGGAAGCATTACATAATGGGATTGCTGTGACAATTAAATGAGCTAAACTACATCAAGTACTTATCACAGGATCTGGAACATAGTAAGAATTCAGTAAATAGTCTCGTGTTCAAAGTAAATGGTAAATTGCTTGGGAAGGTAAACTGTGTTCTAGTAGATGCTTTAAAATTGTAATTACTGCTTGGAAAATAGCCTTAATTTTAAAAAGCCTCAATTTGCAATTAATTCTGTACAAAAGATTTAAACTAGTTAAAAGTTTTTCATTCTTCAAAACTTATTTAGAGAAAAACATATGTGGAACATGTTTATGCCATGAGACTTCACATTGAATTATTTCAGCAAAGAGAGTCACCGTTTAGAGAATGCCTTGAACTTTTGTCAGTGACACAGCCATTCCAAAATGTAAATCTCTGGACTCTGCAGATCAGTGATTTCCATACACTGTCTTTTTCTGGTAATAAAAATCAATCTACTAGTATGGTTTTAAATGTCCTTGCTTAATTATGGGGAAGTTAATGAAGTTCTGCCTCTTGTGCATTCTAAATAAAAGCACTAAATTGAATCATTCAGATCTGTACTTCCTTAAACTGGGCTTTCCAACAATGTAGTTAAACTGCAATAATTGATCATCTGAATGTATTGGCTTTCATCCTGGCTACCTCTCATCTGAAAAAAAAAAAAAGTGCAAATTTGGTTTCTGTACTTTACATTAAAATGTTATCTGGGCCAGAATATAATATTTGGCTGTCAAAAGTTATGAAAACTTTTGTAGTGAGCTTATTCTAAGATAGTACTGATTAAATTGATTGCCTTCGCTCAGTCGTGTCCGACTCTGTGTGACCCCCAGATAACATTTTAATGTAAAGTACAGAAACCAAATTTGCACTTTTTTTGAAATCCTCTGTGTATTTTACACTTGGAGCACATCTCAGTTTGGACCAGCTACGTTTCAAGTGCTCAGTATGACACATGGCTGCATTGGACAGCACAGCTCTAAAGCTTTTTCTCCAGTGTGGTTGACAATCAGCTTCTCCTCTCTGATAACAGATGACAGGGAAATACTCATTACTTCCACACCAGATGACGGAAATGGGTGATTCATAACTAATTAAAATAATAAGTTTAGGCACAGAAAAATATGGATACCATTCATTCTTGTGAGGGTTTTTGTCAGTGGTGGTGGTTTGTTTTGCCTGATAATTCATAATTCAAATGAAGACCCCTATTCAATCCCTGGGTTAGGAAGAACCTCTGGAAGAGGGCATGGCAACGCACTCCAGTATTCTTGCCTAGAGAATCTCATTGACAGAGGAGCCTGGCAGGCTGCAGTGATACAGAATTTTGGGTTTCCAGGGAGCGCTAATGGTAAAGAACCTACATGTCACTGCAGGAGATGTAAGAGACACAGATTCAATCCCTGGGTTGGGAAGATCCCTTGGAGGAGGGCATGGCAACCTACTACAGTATTGTTGCCTGAGAATCCCTTGGACACAGGAGCCTGACAGCCCACAGTCCATGGGGTCGCAAAGAGTGGGACACGACTAAGCGGCTGAGCACACACGCACACACACACCCTCGTAGCTTACAAAGGAAACAATTTCATAGTTTGAAAATATTTCAGTGCTGCTGCTGCTAAGTCGCTTCAGTTGTGTCCGACTCTGTGCGACCCCATAGACAGCAGCCCACCAGGCTCCCCCGTCCCTGGGATTTCCCAGGCAAGAATACTGGAGTGGGTTGCCATTCCTCCTCCAATGCATGAAAGTGAAAATTGAATGTGAAGTTGCTCAGTCGTGTTCAACTCCTAGCGACCGCATGAACTGCAGCCTAACAGGCTCCTCCATCCATGGGATTTTCCAGGCAAGAGTACTGGAGTGGGGTGCCATTGCCTTCTCTGAAATACTTCAGTAGTATGAAAATATTTCATATTTATCAGATACTTAGCTTTTCGTTTCATTTGTTCATTTATGTATGCTATTTTCTGAAATGCAAATCGGACTGTGTGTCTTCCTTGTTTAGAATTGTTCAGTTCCTCCCCACTAGTGTTTCCTAAGGTTGCCCAGTGATAAGATTCAGCCTGGGTACTTGGATATCCTCTGTTCCTGGTCCCATCAGATCAAAAGAATCAGATAGGTATTTTTAGTAAACTCGCTTGGTGGCTCTTACCATCAGGCTAGTTGGGAAAACTGGCCTAAAAGATGGAATTTTACTCCTTAACCTACCATGTGGGGTCCTTTCTGACCTAGCCTGTGACTAGGCCTATTAACAAGTAGAGTTAGATTGTAGCACAGAGAAGTACTTGGCCAGGTTCTCTTCACGCCTATGTTTAAGCTTCCTTCAACCTGGGATGCCCTTCCCTTCTGTGTCTGCCAGCACACTGCCAAGTCAGCCTCAGGACCACCTCCTCAGTGCTTGCCTGTTAGCTGGGGCGCACACACTTCCTCCCCACACTTTACATTGCTCCTTGATGTTGGTGACTCAAAGCCCTGGAGGTCACTCATTCTCACCATCTATTGGCCTGGGCTGTCTCCTCACTGAGAATGGGGCTTGCCCTTTGCAGCCTGTTAGTTAGAGCCACGAGAAGGGAATCTGGCACACAGTAATAGTCAATAAATATTTTTCTCATGAAACCCTGATGATACCAGTAATAATAACATATCCATCTGTTTCATAGTGATTTGCAGATTGCAGCATGCTTTTCGCTTGCATCGTCTAAGTCTCACCACAGTCTCGTGAGGTGGAACTCCTATTTTTCAAGATGTTAAGCAGCTTGCCCCATGTCACGTGACTTGTAATAAGTGACACTGTAACGCCAGCACAAGTCCACAAGGTGCAGGGTGTAAAAGAAGCTTAAATCTTGGGTTCAGATTTCTAGTGAGGAAATGGCCTTTGCTTATTCATACAGACACACAAAATAAAGTTCACATGGATCTTTTGCTCCAAATTTGTAGCTTTTTTAGGCTTTTCAGCATTATTTCATGAGTTTGTACCCAGTGTTCAGCTAAGCAGTAGCTGCTAGGTTGTATACATATTCACATGACTATGTGAAAAATTGAGGGAACCAGTTAGAATCTCATTGGGTTCTTCTCTTTCAAGACATTCCAGGGGTTCTCATCTATCATTTGGGGAAGTTCCTTATATCCTTTGAGCAAACGAACTGATAAATCTACACACAATATATATTTTGTTGACATCATAAGGAAGATCTGACCAAATCACACGATGAAATAATTGAGATGGTTTGTGATGCTTTAGAAGTGTTACTGTGTTTTTATTTTTTGCTGTATGATCACAAGTTTCACACCCAGTCTATCAATTTTATGTCCTAGTCCTAATCAGTCAGTAACATATTAGCAAAACAGCCCAGTCTGGCCTCAATCTTTCCATGAAATGTGCATCATACTTTGTGGTCTCACACAAATTTATTTTAAGGGTTAGGACTTCCCTTTATCAGGGCAATAGCAAGAAATGCCTCTGTTTCCTCCTTTCCTAGGCAGTTCCATTTTATTTGGTAAGTGTTAGTCAGCAGATTTTTATAGCCAAGAGAGGAACTATTTCAACTTTTTTTTTTTTTTTTTTCAAGCTGAGTAGTTTGAAAGCATCATCTTTTTGTGTATTATTCTTATTGGCTTACTGATGTTGATTCATTCTGTGGTGACGTGCCAGTAGAATAGGAATGAAATAACAGTCATTTAAAAAAAAAAAAAGTAAATTTTAGCTCTGTTAAAATGGCCATTATTAGTATTTAGTAGGTCCTGCCCTAGATTTAAATAATGGCTGCTTGGAGACTCCTCTGAGGTGGCCTTTTTCTGCCTGAAAGAGTTTGTACTGTTTTATGCAGTTGTCTGGGAGTCATGGCGATAAAGCTCTCAGTGTTCTATTAGGTTAATCTTTTCTCTACCATTCTGGATCATAGATAAGTTGAGATGAAGTAAAAATACTGAAGCAAGAGTCCTTTTATGAAGACATCATTTTAACGTGCTTGCCCCATGTTGTCTAATTTGATAAACCACTAAAAAGTCCTAGGTGTGGAAATACGAGTCATCTTGTTGCTACTGTTGTTATCATTCTCAGAGATATCTCAACCCTAATTTCATGGAATTGTGATATGGCAGTCTATCTTTTTTGATGTAACAGCTGTATTGGGCTACATCATATTTCATCCAGTGTACCCATTTAGAGTGTACAGTTGCTTTTTAGTATATTCACTGTTTTGTAACTGTCACTACAGTCACTTTTACAACATTTTCATCACCCCTCCCCCCAAAATCCTGCACTCCTTAGCCATCACTTCCCATTTCCTCCAGCACCTCCAGCTCTCTAGTCAACGATTAATCTACTTTCTGTTTCTATGGATCAGTCTCTTTTGGACATTTCACATTAATGTAATCACACTTTCCATTCATGACTAGTTTTGTTCACTAAGCTTATATTTTCAGTGTAAGCATGAATCTTTACTTCATTCCTGTTTATGAATGAATAACACCCCAATTTGCAGCCATACCTCATTTTATTTTTCTGTTCCATTAAAGGACATTTAGGTTATTTCCACGTTTCAGCTGTTATGAGTCATACTGCCACAACCATTTGTCTATACATTTTTGTGTGGAAATATGTTTTCTCTTGGGTATATACGTAGGAGTAGATTTTCTCAGTCTATATCAAACTTTGAGGAACTGCCAGATTTGTTCCAAAATGGCTGTACAATTTTACATTTCTACCAGCAGTGTGTGAGGGTTCCAGCTTCTCCAACCCCCACCAGCACTTGTGGTGTCTTTGATGATCGCCATCTTAGTGAGTGTGAAGTCATATCTCATTGTGCTTTTGATTTGCATCTTCCTGATGGCAATTGACTCTGAAGCACCTTTCATGTGCTGTTAGCCATTTGTATATCCTCTTTTGGGAAATGTCTATTGAGATCTGTTGCCCATTTTTAAATTGGATTATTTCTGTTTTTATTATTGAGTTCTAAGAGTTACTATATATTCTAGTTATTTGGTGGTGGTGGTGATGTAGTCACTAGTGTGTGACTTTGTGACCCATTGGATCGTAGCCTGTCAGATTCCTCTGTCCATGGATTTTCCAGGCAAGAATATTGGGGTGGTGTTGCCATTTGCTTCTCCAGGGGGTCTTCCTGACCCAAGGATCGAATTTGGATCTCCTGCATTGCAGGTGGATTCTTACCAACTGAGCCACCAGGAAAGCCCTTTCTTATTAAGTATATGATTTGCAAACATTTTCTCCCATTCTCTGTTGTTACAGTTGTCTGTCTTAAAACCTTCTTATTCTTCAGGGTGTGACATCTTCTAGGCTCTTTTACCATCTGAGTCAGCTCCTCTTTCCATTCCTTTAAGCACAGTATATTGATACTCTCATTTTAGGATTTCCTTCTCTACCCAAAGAAGCTGCATCAAACATGTTTTTGTAATTCCAGGGTCCAGCCTAGAACCCTGGCTTACACAAAATAGGAGCTCAGTAATAGCTTAGTTAACTATAATAAATTAACATGAGGCTTGGACCTGAGGGGGGAAAAATCCAGTCAGTACTAGTTCAAGAAAGCTAATAGCCACTTGTGGTCTCATCACAGTTAGTACTCTTGCCTGGAAAATCCTATGGACAGAGGAGCCTGGTAGGCTGCAGTCCATGGGGTCGCTAAGAGTCAGACACGACTGAGAGACTTCACTTTCACTTTTCACTTTCATGCATTGGAGAAGGAAATGGCAACCCACTCCAGTGTTCTTGCCTGGAGAATCCCAGGGACGGCGGAGCCTTGTGGGCTGCCGTCCATGGGGTCGCACAGAGTTGGACACGACTGAAGTGACTTAGCAGCAGTAGCAGCAGCAGGGCTTCCCTGGTAGCTTGGACTGCAGAGAATCTGCCTGCAATGCAGGAGACCCGGGGTTTGATCCCTGGGTCAGAAAGATGCCCTGGAGAAGAGAATGGCTACCCACTCCAGTATTCTTGCCTGGAGAATTCCACGAACAGAGAAGCCTGGCAGGCTACAGTCCATGGGGTCGCAGAGAGTCAGACTCGACTGAGTGACTAATACTTCACTTCAGGGCCTAGTGCTCCACAGGCTTCTTTGATCTGTTATAAGCAGTGAACCAAGATTAATATGACCAACATTTGTTTAAAAATCTTTAAAATATGGTGCTGTACTGAGCTCATATCTGATAAAGTCATGTTAATAGAGGCACAGCAAAGATGCAGGAAGGTGACCTGCTGAATTGCGCTGCTTAACAACTCTGATGTGAAATGAGGTATCCAAAGGTTTTCCCTTCCTAAATGGAGAGTTCTTATGTTAGTACTTATATCATGATTTTTTTTCCCTTGTGACCTTTTCCTCATTTGTCAAACTTGTCTAAATTAAAAGTAATCAGTCATGTTCTTCTCTAATTTTTGGCACATACTTTTTCTCTAGTTTCTGTCCTTCCAGTTTTTTGTTATTGAAAATGTTTCCAGTGTACTATATTGACCAAAAAATGACAGATAACGTGAAGTAACAGTTACTCCCTGCAAAATGAGGTTGGGATTTTAACTGTTTAAAATAGGATCATCCTTCTCAAAATTCCCTGACTCTAGATTTTAAACCCTGAAGGAAATAAACAAGAGAAAAATCTAAGAATGAGATCCGAGAAGGAAGCCTGTGTAATTTTTGTGTGCTTCTGGTGAGATTCGTACTCTCACCTACCTTTATTTCTTTTTTGGCACCAAGACAGCTTTAAAAAACAAAACAGAACTAGTTGACTGCTTAAGATGATTGATTTTTTTTTTTTCAGCTAGCACAGCAAGATGAACTAAAATTACTTCATCATAAAAGACTTGCTAGGATTCTTGAATGAGAAATACCCCCTCCCTTGATTTTTTTTTTCCTTTATGAAATAAAACTAGGTATGTATTTGTGGAGGAAAGAGTTTAGCAAACATGCTGATTATAATACTATATTGAAAAACACTATTCTTTGACTAAAATTCAGCTGCTGTTTGTCGTAGTTAAAAACCTGTTATCTGTCTTCGTTTTGGTGTTCACCATACTTCTGTGAGATGAATAACAGGGTACCCCAATCTCCAAGTGGAAAAACCAAGAGAGGACACTTGAGAAATGCTTTCCTATCTTCTCCCGGGACTCCTCCAAAACCGGGCTGCTGGGACATGACCTAATTGAGAGCTGAGACCTTGTTTCATAGTTACTGTATCTTTTTTGCCAGGATATAGGATCACAGTTGTTGTATCTTCTTTGCCAGGATATCGGCTTGGCATACTATACACTCTTAAAACATGTTGCATGGATGAAAGTCAGGCAGAAGCATTCTATTAAGATTAATTTGATGGACAGACCTGGGTTAGAGCTCCTGAGGGTGCTACTTACTAGTTGAAGTCCCTAGATGAAGGATGTTATCTCATTAAACCTCAGTTTCGTCTTTGCAAAATGAGGATAATATTAGTATCTACTTCAGTGGAGTGTAGAACAGTAAGTATTCACTTATAATTAGCTATTATTAAGTTGAGTAAATTTCCTGACTCCTCATTCAGAACTGGATTGCCCTGCTGTTAATGACCCTGATTACACATGGTCAAGTATGTGGGTATGTATTGTCAGCTCAGTTACTGAAGAATAGGATGCAATTGAGGAGGTGTTATTTGAACATGATTTCTACTAAATCCACTGAGTTAGATTCAGCCCTCACTTTTAGGAAATATGCACTGACACTGGGAAAGATGAAATAAAGAAGTTTTCCAGTATGAATATTCTTGTCTTTGGAGGTTAGCCCTGAGTCTCAGAACAAAAACAAGTCAGTAGTTATTAGTTACTGTATCTCCTTTTCCAAAACACACATGGCTCATTGTTACAGTCATTTGCAGATAGTTTTGCATGACACATTTTTGCTTTTGTGTTTCTGCTAAATCACTACATGACTAACGTTCATGTTCCTAATATGTTAAAATTGTCAAAGGATTCTTTTCAGGATTATATATGTGATAAAGCTTAGTTAGTTGGGACAATGTGGAAAATGTGAAAAGCCAAGTGAAGAGCTCTTGATCTTGTGATCAAAATAATAAAGCAGAACCCAGGGATTACCCCATAATGAATGGATTATGTGGATATAGAAAGAAATTATTTTTAGGCGTGGCATTCCTATAAACCCTACAGCTATGTGTTTTACAAACTAGAAATTTATGCACTAAATAAAAATTACCAGATGTCAGTGTTTGTATGTGCCAGCTGGTAAAGAAGTTGAGAAGGTTCAGAATTCTGGAAGAAATGGTGCTCACTTCTCTGCCATTCAAACTCAAAAAAGATAGTTGAGGTGAAACACTGTTTAAAAAACTACAGTGTCCTCAGCTACCCAAAGATGTCATATGTTACAAATTGTTATCTGAAAGCCTTTAATTTTTTCCCCCCTCATGACTCTGTGCATGTTTGTGGTGTTGCAAATGTAATCCATGTTTCTAATCTAATTTATTACATTCTTTCCTGAGGCTTAGCTCATTCTTTTAATGGGTCAGCAGATATCTCTTTTTTTTTTTAATTTTTTAATTTTTTATTTGGGATATAGACGATTAATGGGCTTCCCCAGTGACTCAGACTGTGAAGAATCTGCCTGCAATGCAGGAGACCTGGGTTCAGTCTCAGTGTTGGGACGATCCCCTAGAGGAGGGTGTGACAACCCACTCCAGTATTCTTGCCTGGGAACTTCCATGGACACAGGAGCCTGGCAGGCTACAGTCCCTAGGGTTGCAAAGAGTCAGACATGGTTGATCGAATAAGCACTTAGCCGATCAACCGTGTTATAATATTTTAAGGCAGTCGGCAAAGGGACTCAACCAATCATATACGTATATCCATCCTCCAACTCCCCTCCCATCCAGGCTGCCACATAACATTGAGCAGAGTTCCATGTGCTCTACAGTAGGTCCTTGTTGTTATCCATTTTAAATATAGTTGTGTGTACATGCCCATCACAAACTCCCTATCCCTTCCCCTGATCTTTCCCCACTGGCAACCATAGATTCGTTAGCAGATATCTTTATTTAAAGACCCAACCTGAACACAACAGCCTCATAACGGTCCAGTGCAGAATTAAATGTATAATAGGATTCAGTATTTTTATCTTGCACATACCAGAACACTTCAGTTATTTTCATGAAATCATCAAATGGATTCTCTTCTTCTCTCCTTAGAAATTCGAGCTCAACTGGTAGAACAACAGAAATGCCTGGAGCAGCAGACAGAGATGAGAGTTCAGCTTCTGCAGGACCTGCAAGATTTCTTCCGGAAAAAAGCCGAAATTGAGACGGATTATTCTCGGAACCTAGAAAAGTTAGCAGAAAGATTCATGGCCAAAACAAGAAGCACTAAGGATCATCAACAGTACAAGTAAGAGAGGCTTGACTCAAATTCATCTTTCCAAGAGAATATCCTGTCTTCTGTACAGTCCATGGAATTCTCTAGGCCAGAATACTGAAGTGGGTAGCCTTTCCCTTCTGCAGGGGGTCTTCCCAACCCAGGGATTGAACCCATGTCTCCCGCACTGCAGGTAGATTCTTTACCAGCTGAACCACAAGGGGAAGCCCTTTATTGGTTTTAGAATTTTCCATTTTTTGTCTGAAACGTTGTTGATTGATATATCCCCATAAATAAAAACGACCTTATGCATTTATAATTTATGAGCATAAATGTATTACATATTAAACTAATAGTATTCTCTTGACGTGTTTCTCTTTGCAATAAATACACTAGGAGTTGATGTCTAACACAAGTAGATATTTGGTTTTGTTTGTTTTTGAGATTCAAGCCAATTTTTTTCTAATTGGAGTATAGATGCTTTACGATGTTGTGATAGTTTCTTCTATACAGCAAAATAAATCAGCCACCCATATACATATATCCCTCTTCTTTGGATTTCCTTCCCATTTAGGTCACCAGAGAGCACTGAGTCGAGTTCCCTGTGCTATACAGTAGGTTCTTGTTGGATATCTATTTTATAAGTAGTATCAACAGTGTATATATGCCAATCCCAATCTCCCAATCCATCCCACACCCTCTTCCCCCTTGGTATCCATATGTTTGTTCTCTACATCTGTGACTCTAATTCCGCTTTGAGAATAAGTTCATCTGCAGCATTTTTCTAGATTCCACATATATGTGTTAATGTATGACATTTGTTTTTCTTTTCCTGACTTCACTCTAACACTGGCAGATAGATATTTGGATAGGCAGATTTTAAATAGCTAATTTTTCATGCAGAGAGCTCAGGATTTTTGTAGTGATCTTACATGAAAATAATCAATGAGGGTTGCTTAAATTTACATTCCCATACCCCGCCCCAGTAGTATTTGTGGTTGTTGCAGTAGAGCCTGACTTAAAACAAGGGCCTTTGATAAAATGCTTATGATCTAGCTTAATTAATTGACAGTTGACCCTTGAACAACCACAAGGGTTAGGTTGCCAACCCCCTGCGCAGTTTGAAAGTCCGTTTACTGTTATCTCTGCCTCAAAAACAAAGGAATTGGTAAATGACTCGCCCAAAGGCAGGAAGCTGAACAGTTGGGGATAGAATCAGGCTCAGACCCAAGTTCTACATATTGTGATCTCTAATTGAATAGAAACTATTCTCTGTACCTAGTTAATTTAAATATATGTAAAATGAAAATACAGCTATTACATTTATTGAAAAAAATCTGCAAGTAAGTAGACCTGCGCAGTTCGAACCCTAGTTGTTCAGGGGTCAGCTGTACTTCATTTGTTTAAACAAAATACTTGCAAGTTTTTCTGATAATGAGATTTACTTTAGAATTTAAATCTGGGAGACAAGTAGGCAAGGAACTCCAATAGAGTATATAGGTGGTCTGAAAGATGTCAGTGCAAGCTACCAGGGAGACCTGATGGAAATCCATTCTGTAGTGGAGGTGGGGTTGGGAAGGTCCAGGTAAGGTCCTGGAAGAAATGATACATAAGTGAAGACCTGAAGGACTTGTTAGCCAGATAAGGGCCCAGAGCAGGACGTTCAAGCAAAGGGAACATCGTGCATAAGGAGCCAGAGGGAAAGGGAGCAGGGCGGCTTTGCAGAGCAGGAAGTAATCCAGTGGGAGTGAGTAATGAGGTCATGAGCTATGTGGCTCCCCATGTGCATTGTGCCTGATCACAGAGGCCTGTAGACCATACCAGGAAGTCTGGACTTTATCCTCAGGGCTTGAGGAGCCTTTTTTTTTTTTTTTTGATCAAGAATCTCTTTTATTGATTATCAGAAACATTACAAACATCTAGTATGAACAAATTGTAACATGATAGTGTTTAGTTTGAACAATTAATACATTTCAGATATAATATTATACATATTTCAATGCTATTCTCCCCAATCATCTCACCCTCTCCCGGTCCCAGAGTCCAAAAGTCTGGTCTATACATCAGTGTCTCTTTTGTTGTCTTGTAAATAGGGTTATTTTTTACCATCTTTCTAAATTCCATATATATGCGTTAGTATACTGTATTTGTGTTTTTGTTTCTGGCTTACTTCACTCTGTATAATAGGCTCCAGTTCCATCCACCTCCTTAGAACTGATTCAAATGTATTCTTTTTAATGGCTGAGTAATACTCCATTGTGTATATGTACCACAGCTTGCTTATCCATTCATCTGTGGATGGACATCTAGGTTGCTTCCACGTTCTGGCTATTGCAAACAGTGCTGCTATGAACATTGGGGTACAGGTGTCTCTTTCAATTCTGGATTTCTCAGTGTATATGCCCAGCAGTGGGATTGCTGGATCATAAGGCAGTTCTATTCGCAGTTTTTTGAGGAATCTCCATACTGTTCTCCAAAGTGGCTGTACTAGTTTGCATTCCCACCAACAGTGCAAGAGGGTTCCCTTCTCTTGAGGAGCCTTTGTAGAGGCTTTTAAGTTGAAGAATGACCAGCTCAGACCTGCATCTTGAAATGAAAACTGTAGACAGGATTGTGGGCTGGAGGAGGACATGGGCATAGTCTGGAGGGAGACCAGGCAGAAGGCCTTCACCATGATGGCATGAACTAGCCACACGGCAGGTAGAAATAGAATCGTTTAGGAGATGTTAAAAGGCAACCCAGTCTTTCATTTCTGGAAAAACAACTAGATAATATGAGAAATATTTCTGCTACAAAACTCTTGGAAATACTGACAAAAATATAATAGACATCATTGTAAATCTATAACTGAACTCACAGGAAAGTAGGGGAAATTTCTAGTGACCTAGAAAGGAAAAGGGAACTGAAAACGTGAGTGGTGATTGTATCCCACGTGGGGACAGAAGAGGAGGCCTGTGCAGGGTAGGGAGCTGGGTGTGAGGACTTGCTCATCACCATCCTATAGCACAGCATCCCAGCCCAGAGTCAGGGGCAGCAGAACTGCTGTCTCTGTGAAATAGAGCAGAACATCACACAGATGAGGCCAGTGGATAGTTAGGGAGTCTGGGATGGACGTGTACACACTGCTATACTTAAAATGGATAACCAGTAGTAAGGACCTATTGTAGAGCACAGGGAACTCTGCTCAATTTTATATGGCAGTCTGGATGCGAGGGGAGTTTGAGGGGGAATGGATGCATGTATTTTTATGGCTGAGTCCCTTTGCTGTTCACCTGAAACTGTCACAACATACCTCAAGACAAAAATTTTTTTTAAAAAAAGAAAATCACTCACACCCACCTCCACACACCCCACCACCCCACCACCCCGACACACACACGGGACAATAAGGAAGCCCAAATGCTCCTGGGCTCCAAATGGTAGGAGGTTGCAGAAAAGCACATATCAGTCTTTACCATTGACTTTGCAGTTTTATTTTATACCCTTCTGTGGCCTTGGCTCCTACATAAAAAGTAGGATAGTTTTTTAAAAACAAAAACCCCTGCATACTGTTTTTCACAGTGGCTGCTGCTGCTACTGCCGCTAAGTCGCTTCAGTCGTGTCCGACTCTGTGCGACCCCATAGACGGCAGCCCACCAGGCTCCCCCATCCCTGGGATTCTCCAGGCAAGAACCCTGGAGTGGGTTGCCATTTCCTTCTCCAGTGCATGAAAGTGAAAAGTGAAAGTGAAGTCGCTCAGTCATGTCTGACTCTTAGCAACCCCATGGACTGGAGCCTACCAGGCTCCTCCATCCATGGGATTTTCCAGGCAAAAGTACTGGGGTGGGGTGCCATTGCCTTCCCCGCTACACCAATTTATATTCCCACTGACAGTGTGGGAGGGTTCCCTCTTCTCCACATCCATTCTAATATTTGCTATTTGTGTTCTTTTTGATGATGGCCATCATGGTAAGCGTAAGGTGATATATCTCATTGTGGTTTTGATTTACATTTCCTCAAGGAGATCCAGCCAGTCCATTCTAAAGGAGATCAGTCCTGGGTGTTCTTTGGAAGGAATGATGCTAAAGCTGAAACTCCAGTACTTTGGCCACCTCATGCAAAGGGTTGACTCATTGGAAAAGACTCTGATGCTGGGAGGGATTGGGGGCAGGAGGAGAAGGGGACGACAGAGGATGAGATGGCTGGATGGCATCACCAACTCTATGGACGTGAGTTTGAGTGAACTCCGGGAGTTGGTGATGGACAGAGAGGCCTGGCGTGCTGCAATTCATGGGGTCGCAGAGAGTCGGACACGACTGAGTGACTGAACTGAACTGAATGCTGTTGAGCATCTTTTCATGTGCCTGTTGGCCATCTGTGTGTCTTCTTTGGCAATTCTTCTCTTGGGTATATATCCAAAAAAAACAAAACACTAATTTGAAAAGATACATGCATCCCAATTATTTACAACTGCCAAGGAATGGAAACAACCTAAGTGTCCATGAATGGATATAGAAGCTGTGACATAGACGCACAATGGGACACTACTCAGTCATCAAAAAAGAATGAAATGTTTCCATTTGCAGCAACATGGATGGACTTAGAGGGTATTATGCTAAGTGAAATAAGTCAGACAGATGCTGTATGATAAATACTGACAAATACTGTATGATATCACTTATATGTGGAATCTAAAAACCACAACAAACTAGTGAATGTAATAAGGAAGAAGCAGACTCACATATATAGAGAACAAATTAGTGGTTACCAATGGGGAGAGGGACAACATGAGGACAGGAGATGAAGAGGTACGAACTATTAATGTATTTTAAAAGTTATAAAGATACATTGTATAACACGAAATATAGCCAATATTTTATAGTAATTATAAATGGAGTATAACCTTTAAAAATTGTGAATCACTAATGTACACCTGTAACTTACATAATATTGTAAGTATATACCTGTAACTTACATAATATTGCACATCAACTCTATGTCCATAAAAAAAAAACTTTTTTAACTCTTCTCATCATAAAAAAAAAAAAAAGTAGGAACTTTTGCAAGAAAAAAGAGAGTAGGGGTTCTTTTGCAGAATACCTTTTTTAGTTTTTATTTCGGGCCCACTTTAACCTGTAGTGTTGGTCCAGCATAGAAATAAATTTTGGTGATGGTTCCCAGGGTGAGCAGATGTCAAATGTGCTTGACAGAGACTGGAGCCAGTACTAGATCTGCATTTATAGAAACTGTCCCTTTTTAAAAGTAATTGCAAATAAGAAGACAGCCCATTGGTTTATACAGTAAATATTTTTGAGTGTCTCCTTGTGTGTTCTGTACTGGGGAATCACTTGTGAACTGAAACATGCATGGGCGCATGCACTTTAGTCTGATCCCTGAGTGCATCAGCTGCCACTTTTTCTTTCTCCTGGCTGGTTCACTAGATTTCTTAAAAAGGTACGTAGCTTGGAATTTTCCTTAAGTTTATTATTGACTGTGGAACTGCAGATAAGATAATAAGTCTACAGAAAGGACAAAAACCAAAGACAAGCTTTAAGAAAGAGCCAAACAGACCTGGCTTGAATACCAGCTCTGCTGTGTGACCTTGGTCAGTAGGGTCAGTATTTCTGAGCCTTGGTTTCCTAACTTGTAAAATGATATTTTGTGACCATCAAATGAGAAACATGACAAATCCTTGATGCAACCGAGAGCTGACATCAGGTACACGTTCAATATTCCTTCTCCTCACGACACAAATGTTGCATCTGTGGCACTGTTACTTTACCAGTCATTTAAGCTAGGCCGAGGAGTCTAGGTCTTACTCAGTTTGGGGATGTTTGTCCTGTAGGATAATCCTTGGCCTGAATTGACCACTGCATGGTAGAAATACCAAGACTTGGATCAGCCTCCCTGGACTCAAAGACTTTCTCCGATACTAGTTTTGTTCTTGAACAAATCATTGTGCCTTGCTAAAGCTTAAGTTCCCTCATTGATAGAGGGGATCTATCTAAATATCTCTGCCTTAAATTGTAGAATTACGTAGTTGATGTGTGTAGGTTTTAGACCAACTGCTAGATAAAAATCACTAACTTTATATAGTGTAGTGTTCATTGCTCAGTTCTGTTCGACTCTTTGCCACCCCATGGACTATATAGCCCATGAGGCTCCTCTGTCCATGGAATTCTCCAGGCAAGAATACTGGAGTGGGTAGCCATTCCCTTCTCTAGGGTATCTTCCCTAGGCAGGGATCAAACTCAGATCTCTTGCACTGCAGGCAGATTCTTTACCATCTGAGCCATCAGGAAGATCCCAACTTTATATAACACTTGCTATGAATCTAAGGCATTCTAGTAAATATTAAAATATACATATTAACTAAAAACATCCTCAAAATCTTATAAAATCAGTACTGCTACTTTACCCATCTTATAAATGAAGCAACAGAGGCACAGAGAAGTTTAAATAACTTGGCCAAGATCTCCTAGCTGCTACGTAATGATTTTGGAATTTGAGTGGAGACGGTATAGATCCATATTCCATGAACTTGACCTGTGTACTTAGTAGGTGCTCAGTAAATGATAACTTAGCCGACTCTGTTGTTACTGTTGTTGTCAATACAGTTGTTACTTACTATTTGGACAATAAAAACTGTTTATTCAGTGAATGAAAAAACATGTATTTAATGCTGAACATGGGCAGGGCCGTGAGGATACAAAAGTATGCCATATTCTCAAAGAATGTATGGTTTACTTCAGCATAAAGAGTATATATGTAAGTTAATGTAAGGTAGCATTTACCTTTTGGGCTGGGTGGTAGAGAATGTCAGTATAAAGAATTCAGTATTCTGCCATGGAGCCCCTGCCCCATGCCCAATGGCTTTGAAAGCAAAAGAAGGTTCTCTGGGTTGGGGCGTAATTCTTATTATACCAGCTAGGAGAATGGAAGTCTTCTCTCATGGTTATAAGTGCTAGGACCCTAGATCAGGGGGTTTTACCCTTATACCCATTCCTACTTCCTCTTTCTTCTGAAGAGCGTTTTGACTTGCTGTTGCTGCTGCTGCTAAGTCACTTCAGTCATGTCCGACTCTGTGCGTCCCCATAGATGGCAGCCCACAAGGCTCCCCCATCCCTGAGATTCTCCAGGCAAGAACACTGGAGTGTGTTGCCATTTCCTTCTCCAATGCATGAAAGTGAAAAGTGAAAGTGAAGTCTCTCAGTTGTGTCTGACTCTTAGCGACCCCATGGACTGCAGCCTACCAGGCTCCTCCGTCCATGACTTGATGCACTCTTAAATCCTGACTCCGAGGGACTTAAGGACTGAAAGACCTGATTTAATTGTTTCTTTTCTAATGTAGTTAATATTCAGAATCATAAATAAGCATGACTAGTAGGAGGATAACATGTCTTGGAAAATTGCACTAATGTCTCTTAAGTTAGGATAAAAACATTCTGTGCCATTTTGCCATTTTAGAGTTAGTTTTTTATTATTTTTTTAATATAATTAAAAAAAAAAAAATTTGGCCATTGCCACACGTCATGTAGCATCTTAGTTCCCTGACCTGGGATCAAACCCACAATCCCAGTTTTGGAAATGCAGAGTCTTAACCACTGGACAGTCAGGGAAATTCCAGTAGTTAGATTTTTTAAGTAAGAAGCAAAAAACAAATATGTATATATTTTTAAAACAGTAATGTCTCTATTAGTCATTGCTTTTCTTTGGAGTTTTTTGGTAAGATTTTTTGCAAGTTGCCTTTTGTGGTTTATAGTCACTTTTCACTTTATTATCTAGAATAAAACAAGGAAATAGCTCAATGAGCTTAAAAAGGACATGTGACAAGTCATAAGCCAGTGAACCTCTTGGTTCTATTCATGAGTCTTGAGACAATGCTATAAAGTTCTGCCTCCCAGGAACACTTTTTGGGAGGCTAGAGGTTAAGCATCAGATCAGATCAGTCGCTCAGTCGTGTCCGACTCTTTGTGACCCCATGAACTGCAGCACACCAGGCCTCCCTGTCCATCACCAACTCCCGGAGGTCACTCAGACTCACGTCCATCGAGTCAGTGATGCCATCCAGCCATCTCATCCTCTGTCGTCCCCTTCTCCTCCTGCCCCCAATCCCTCCCAGCATCAGAGTCTTCTCCAATGAATCAACTCTTCACGTGAGGTGGCCAAAATACTGGAGTTTCAGCTTTAGCATCATTCCTTCCAAAGAAATCCCAGGGCTGATCTCCTTCAGAATGGACCGGTTGGATCTCCTTGCAGTCCAAGGGACTCTCAAGAGTCTTCTCCAACACCACAGTTCAAAAGCATCAATTCTTCGGCGCTCAGCCTTCTTCACAGTCCAGCTCTCACATCCATACATGACCACAGGAAAGACCATAGCCTTGACTAGGCGAACCTTTGTTGGCAAAGTGATGTCTCTGCTTTTGAATATGCTATCTAGGTTGGTCATAACTTTCCTTCCAAGGAGTAAGCGTCTTTTAATTTCATGGCTGCAGTCACCATCTGCAGTGATTTTGGAGCCCAGAAAAATAAATTCTGACTCTGTTTCCACTGTTTCTCCATCTATTTCCCATGTAGTGATGGGGCCAGGTGCCATGATCTTCGTTTTCTGAATGTTGAGCTTTAAGCCAACCTTTTCACTCTCCACTTTCACTCTCAACAAGAGGCTTTTTAGCCCCTCTTCACTTTCTGCCATAAGGGTGGTGTCATCTGCGTATCTGAGGTTCTTGATATTTCTCCCGGCAATCTTGATTCCAGCTTGTGTTTCTTCCAGTCCAGCATTTCTCATGATGTACTCTGCATATAAGTTAAATAAACATGGTGACAATATACAGCCTTGACATACTCCTTTTCCTATTTGGAACCAGTTTGTTGTTCCATGTCCAGTTCTAACTGTTGCTTCCTGATCTGCATACAGATTTCTCAAGAGGCAGATCAGGTGGCCTGGTATTCCCATCTCTTTCAGAATTTTCCACAGTTTATTGTGATCTACACAGTCAAAGGCTTTGGCATAGTCAATAAAGCAGAAATAGATGTTTTTCTGGAACTCTCTTGCTTTTTCCATGATCCAGCGGATGTTGGCAATTTGATCTCTGGTTCCTCTGCCTTTTCTAAAACCAGCTTGAACATCAGGAAGTTCATCCTCACATTTATTACCCATGGAAAGTATACCTAGCCAAATTTCTTCCAGCAGCATACTGGACATTCAAATCAGGCTTTGTGTTCAGTGGCAAACCACAGTCGGTCTGTGAGATAGTAGTCAATAGATTTTTATGTAAACATAAACTGCTTTCTTCAATGAGGTGATTAAAGCTGAAGGCCTGCCTGGGTACTGTGTGTGTGTTCGGGTTCTGTGCCCTTGTCAGGATTATAGCTTTTGACTGGTGTTCTTGGTCCAAGTATTTTTTTCCAAGCCCAGTGCTGTCGAGTGTCTTGCTAAGAGCTATGCCCAGAGGAGAAGAAGCAAGAGCTGCCGACGTGTTGCGGCTCCTGGTTTTGCCTCGGTGACATCCCTCAGCTGTTTGGATCCGCTTTGAACTTGATGCTAATTCTCTTTTCTTCACTTCTTAGGAAAGACCAGAACTTACTGTCTCCAGTGAACTGCTGGTATTTGCTCCTGAACCAAGTGAGGCGAGAAAGCAAAGACCACGCCACCTTGAGTGACATCTATCTGAACAACGTGATCATGCGGTTCATGCAGATAAGTGAGGATTCCACCAGGATGTTTAAAAAGGTATCTTCCATCCGTCCCACCAGAGGGTGCTTCCCTATACCCACTGAGCCCGTAACCAAGACTGGGAAGGGTCTGGTGCCTTAAATACTTAGTGGTACTTAATAGAGATTAGGTTCAAAAAATAAGCAAACATATTTTGGGCTTCCCTGGTGCCTCAGACGGTAAAGAATCTGCCTGCAGTGCAGAAGGCCTGGCTTCGATTCCTGGATTGGGAAGATCCCCTGGAGGAAGGGCAACCCACTCTAGTATTCTTGCCTGGAGAAGTCCATGGACAGAGGAGCCTAGAGGGCTACAGTCCATGGGGTCACAAAGGGTCAGACATGACTGAGCAACTAACACACACACACACACACACACAACAGATATCTTAAAGACACAGAATAAAAAGTTGAGCAGGCACACTCATAGAGCTGTAAAGCACCAAATCTGTGACCTGAATGATGTGAGCAGGATTTTGAAATGAGGTGTACTTGCAAATTGCACCTCTCTTCTTAGGTATAGACTTCCTGAGGTTATTAAAAAAAACAGACCAGAGAGGAAAAGCCTTAAGAACTGTGTTTTAGACTCACACATGATCAGAGACTTGTGAAGAAGATAACCAGATGTGGCACTCTCTTGGGAAAATGTTATCACAGTTTTTCTCATTCCCACCAGACTGGCAATGAAGGCTGTGAGAGACTGACGAGAAAACAAATCCCACGGGGCACGGAAATTCAGTCCCTTACATGCCGGAGAGGTTCCTCCTTCCCAAATCCACTTAAAAAAAAAAAAAAGGAGCTGGGTTTTTAAGACTTCTGATCATTGTTACCCATCTCAGCCAACTCTCAGCAGTTTGTTGTTGTTGTTTGGACATCTTTGTTGAGAGCAATAACAAAATTGGACCATTTCCTGTGTAGAGAAGGCAGCTACTTGCCCAATAAAACTGGCTTGCAGTTTTTATGTTTATAGGACAGTGGTTCTCCCCCACATCCTAAGCGTCATACTTGGGGTGTTTGGTGTCTGTACTAATATCTGTACCTCTATTCAGTAAGTCTTAGTTTCAGAAAGTGGGGGTGAAAGCACCTTGTAGATTAAAAGTATATTTATGTTTCAAAGGGACAACGATATGGCGCTATGCAGGCCAGCTGGGAAGCTTCTTAGTTATGTTTGATATCTCCACATTAGATTTGATTCCCGACCTAGAACTGGAATTTAGCAAACTTGAAGTTGTCTTTTGCTCTGTTAAATAGAGGGAATCATGTTTCTAACAAAGGAGAAATTTTTTTAAATTTGGAAATAAGAGCATATTAAGAAAACAGAGAAATATCTTATGTATCTTAATAGTTTAGACTGACCTAGGAAAGTGATGGAGAAGGAAATGGCAACCCACTCCAGTGTTCTTGCCTGGAGAATCCCAGGGATGGTGGAGCCTGGCGGGCTGCCGTCTGTGGGGTTGCATAGAATCGGACACGACTGAAGCGACTTAGCAGCAGCAGGAAAGTGAAGTAATTTTCTCGGATGTCAGTCCTTTCTGCTAAGTCTTCATTTGGTTCAGTGGGCTTTTTGGATCTTATCATCTATGAGTGGGAGATGGTGTCAGGTCTTGGAAAGGCTACTTCAATAAAGAAAAAGTAGTCCTCATGCTCAAGGAGGTTGTAGTTTATCCAGATTTGTATGATGCTATATAATGCTTTTAAGTCACAGGGATGCTGGCAACCTTTCAGTCCGGGCCTCCAGGACCAGCAACTCAGCTGAGTTCATTTATTCATCCATTCAACAAAGCATCTTTAAATGCCAGGCTGGGAAGCAGAGTTAAAAGACATTCCTGCCTGCACAGAATCACTTAAAAAAATTAACAGTCACTACGATTTGGGAACATATAACCTGCTCTAGAAACTTGAGAGATGGAGATCTTAACCTTATTCTGTATGTGTGTGTGTGGGTGTGTGCGCCCGCATGCACTCGTGCTCAATTGTATCCTACTATTTGCGACCCCATGGAATATAGCCGGCCAGGCTCCTCTGTCCATGGAATTCTCCAGACAAGAATACCGAAGCGGGTTGCCACGCCCTTCTCCAGGGGATCTTCCCAACGCAGGGGTCGAACCCACATCTCTTGCATCTTCAGGACTGCAGGAGGATTCTTTATCACTGAGCCACCTGGGAATCCCTAACCTTCCTGAGGGGCCAGGAAATTCTTCACAGTGGAGGAAACACCTACAGACAAACTGGTGGGAGAAGGAGATGGTCATCAAGCAGATGAGGACAGTGAACTGTTCCAGGGAAAGCAAAAGCATGACATGTTCAGGAAGAAGAAAGTGTTTGGTGTGAGTTTGGTGAGAGATTGTATGGGAGTGAGTGACGGAGTGTGAGGCTAGAAAGGACGTGCGTGCATGCTAAATTGCTTCTGTCGCGTCCGACTCTTTGTGACTCTATGGACCATAGCCCACCAGGCTCCTGTCCATGGATTCTCCAGGCAAGAATACTGTAGTGGGTTGCCCTGCCCTCCCCCAGGGGATCTTCCTGACCCAGGGATCGAATCCAGGTCTCTTACATCTCTCACATTGGCAGGTGCATTCTTTACCACTAGCCCCACTTTGCATGTCTTGCTAAGCTATAAAGATTTGTGTTTTGTAAATCAAAGTCAAGGGCTTCTTAAAGTTGGTGGAAACTTAGAGCTGAGAGTCAAATGGGTTTGGACTTGAATCCCAGCTTTTGTGCTTTTGTGATCTTGGGAGATAATTCAAGAAAGTACACTCCTCTATCTCCAGGAGTGCGGAGGGCTGGGGACTGGCAGAAGGGGAAGGTGAGCCAGTGGGTGCTCAGAGGTTGGGATGGCCCTTTGGAGTTTGTCACCAAGGAGGCCTTATGTTTGTTTTGCAGACATTACATCTGAGCTGCCCTTGGGGAGGGGCTAAGTAATCTTAGGGGTGGGGCAGCTCCCACTGCTGGAGGGTAATTCCCAACAGAGATTCCAAGAGCGAGATCAGCTGTGAGTTTCATCAGCCAGCAGCCAATATTCCCAGTAGCTGGGGAAATACAGCTCTTGAGAGAGGGCCTGAGGAATTTTTGGGGTGGCCTTTCTGTACTCTGGCAGTTTGTGGTTCCTCTTTATTGTGGAGGTTCCTCACTGTGGGTGAGGTTGGATGAGTGGCTTGTCAAGGTTTCCTGGTTAGGAAGTTTGTGTCAGTGTTCTGGTGGGTGGAGTTGGATCTCTGCCTGCTTGTTTGCTGCCTAGAAGTCGTCTTCTTATCCAGATTTTCTGGGACTTGTCTGCTTAGAAGCTGCCTATTTATAGCAGACTCCTGATTGCTTCAGCATTTAGTAGAGTGAACAGTGGTCTCACCTCTATTGCCGATCAGCTGGAAAGTTAACCATCATTACAATGACAGGTATCAAATTCTAGCTCCTCAAGCAAACCCAGCAGATGCCGTACCTCACCATTCCATGTATATTGTTGCTGAAAAAATTAAGAACAAGAGAGCGAGAGACTAGAAAGTCTTGAGGAGCCAGATCAGCCCACTAGGACATCATCTGCAAATGTAGGAATCCAAGACCCATATCTGTCAAGTCTAGAGAACTTCATATCCCTTTAGGTTAAAAACCAAGACTAGTATTTTCTGCTTTTTTAAAATTGCCAAGACATCTGCTCCAGCTCTTTTATTATTGTGGTTCCAGAAGCAAACTTTTTTGTCAGAATAGAAGGAAGTGATCAGAACCAGTCTGAAATAACCTTTAGAACTTCTGTGAAGTCCTTAGCATAATGTTTGTTCTTCTTTCAGGGGATTTTGCGACTTCCTCATTTTTCAAAAATAACCCCACATCTATACGGAGATCCAGATAAATGCTAAGTGCTTGACAGATGCAACCTCTTACACAGCTGTATTGTTGATCAGAATAACATACTGATTCATTTCTAAGGCTATAACATTAGATATTTTGGGTATGAATGTTGATTTTATCTCTCTTGTTATCTATGTGGACCTGGCTGCTACTGCTACTGCTAAGTCGCTTCAGTCGTGTCCGACTCTGTGCGACCCCATAGAAGGAAGCCCACCAGGCTCCCCCGTCCCTGGGATTCTCCAGGCAAGAACAGTGGAGTGGGTTGCCATTTCCTTCCCCAATGCATGGAAGTGTTGGTAAACCTCTTAAATCTCAGTTTATACGTCTGTAAAGTACATATAGTCACTTATTTCAGATACTTGTATGGAAAATTCATGACTTGTGCATGGAAAGCTACTTACCCCAGTGTCTGAATTTAATACTAATACAGTCTAACTAGTTTTTAGCTGTTATCTTTGTTATTATCTTTATTGTAAACACTTATTCCCTACACCTACAATAATTATGTAGTATGAGCTTACACCAGACATTATCCTAAATATGTCCTCATTTTAAAGAGACTGTGTAACACAACTGTGATGACCACGTCCAGATCATCACATGTTATTTGTGTTTCACTTTTTATCAAGTTCCAAAACATATTTCTAAGCAGACTGAGAAATGCTTCAATATCCTATCCTGTAGCCGAATTAAAATTTTGGTCCTTGCATTTCAACAGTTAGTGGGAAGTTAGGGAAAACCCAGTGAATACCTGTGTTGGAGAGCACCCCTGTGCCTCTCAAGTCCCCGACTGCTATTTCATTTGGGCAGTCTTTTTTTTTTTTTTTTTTCATATTTGTTTATTTGGCTGCGTCAGGTCTTGAATCTTAGTTGTGGCAAACAGAAACTTGTGTTGCAGCATTGAGACCCTAGAGCGGTTGGTTGAGGGGAGGGGTTGGTTGGTTGTGGTGCTGGGGATTAGCTGCCCTGAAGCCTGACCAGTCCTCACTTCTTGCCTGAAGAACAAGGGGTGGTGAGGTGCCTCCTGTCCTGTGCTCCAGCCCTGCCTCCTGGAAGGATGAGATTCTGCTAGCTTCTTTCCATTACTCATGACTGAAGAGTGGTCAGCCTCTGGGTTGGTGCTGCAGCCAGAAAATGTGCAGTTTGTATGCTACACATAAAAATTTAATTAATGTCAGCAGTTCACCATTGTGGTAGCAAAGACCACAGCTAACATGCAGTAATCACTTTATTTATGCACTTTATCACATGATCTTCTTTATCAACACTAAGAATGTTCAATAGAAGTGTGTAGTTTAGAAGGGAGCCCCATAAAATGGTAGCATTTGAGGACTTCCCTAGTGGCCCAGTGGGCTTCCCTCATAGCTCAGTCAGTAAAGAACCTGCCTGCAGTGCAGGAGACCTGGGTTCGATCCCTGGGTGGGGAACATCCCCTTGAGAAGGAAATAGCAACCCTTTCCAGTATTCTTGCCTGGAGAATCCCATGGACAGAGGAGCCTGGGGGGCTACAGTCCATGTGGTCTCAAGAGTTGGACATGACTTAGCGACTAAACCAGTGGTTAAGACTGTGTGCTTCCAGTGCGGGGGGCCTGAGTTCAATCCCTGGTTGGGGAACCAAGATCTCACATGCCATGTGGCCAAAAAACTTTAAAAAGTAGCATTCAAATATGTTAAATTATCTGTGAAAGTGTTATCCACTCAATCGTGTCTGATTCTGTGATCCCATGGACAGTAGCCCATCAGGCTCCTCTGTCTGTGAGATTTCCCAGGCAAGAATACTGGAGTGGGTTGCCATTTCCTTCTCCAGGGCATTCTCCCAACCCACGGGTCAAACCCAGGTCTTCTGCATTGCAGGCAGATTCTTTACCGTCTGAGCCATCAAGGAAGCCTATCATTTCCCCATGGATTGTTTTCAAGTTATTAATGTTTTTATCCTTATTTTGCATAGATATGTGTACGGGTATAATTTATCTTGTTTCTTTACCGATAGTAATGACATAATAGCTACTACTTTGCTGAATTTTCACTCTTTGCCCTGCATTTTCCACACATTAACTCATGTACCCTCACAGTTGCCCAGAGAACAGGGATTATTAGTCACATTTCAGGGATGAGGAAGCAAAAGCCTCAGCTATAACTTGCAGAGCCTGGCTCACTCATATGTTTTCTTGTCTTTGTCTGTGGGTCTTAGATAGTTCATAGTTACTGTAACTTTGTTGGTGTTTCTCAGTGGTCATTTGAGATGTTATAGAATGCACAGGATAGAAACTTCCGAGAACTGGGACACTGTGGTTCCTGGCCCTATTCCTTTCTAATGAAAATCCTGAAGAAAGATAGTTCTGGATGAGGCAGCAAAATCTATCAGTCATCCGAGTTATAGACAGAAGTTTCAAAGCAGCAGAGACTGGCTGCAAGCCACTGAGAATTACCTCACTTTGGCCTCAATGCCTTAGATTATCAGATTGAGACTCACAGAAATGAAATTAACCCGCTTTTGGTATCATTGATTTTGTGGCATAATCTGAAAGGAAAGGGAGAGTACTAGTAAGATTGGGAAATTTCTAGTCATTTTAAAATTATGATCAAGCCAATCCTATTCTATTTAAATTTTCTTAGTAGAAAGAAAATCCTATTCTATCTAAATACCTTAGTAGAAAGATATTTCATGTGGGGAGGTGGGACCGGTGTTTTCAATTAGACTTATTTAAAATAATATTCACACAGATGCTTTAAGTTAATAAATGTTACTAATCTAGTACAGATCTCTAAGGCTCTAACCTTGTTTTGAAGAAAAAGTTCATAAGTTTAAAAAAATCTGAAACCTGCAAATCTATATATAAACGAGTCTTATTTCTGTTTGAGTGTAAAAATATATACTCACTGTAGAAATTTAGAAAACACCAAAAGATATAAAACTGGAAATAAGAGCTACCCATATTAATACTACCTACTGCTAATATTCATAACTGTATCTTTTCTGTATTCGTATGTATACTAAACATGTATACTTGACAAACATATGCATATTAATATATATGTATTTTACAAAATTGAAATTTCATTGCAGATAGCCTGGGAACCTGCCCTTTTCATGGAAAATATTGTTAGCATTTCCTATGTCTGGAAGAAATCTTCTTTTCTTTCATTGTAATTGTATTTATTTATCGCACTGGGTCTTCATTGCTGCACACGGGCTTTCTCTGGTTGAGGCCAGTGGGGCTACTCTCTTGTTGCAGAGGAGGCAGACTCAGCAGTTTGTGGGCACAGACTTAGTTGCCCCACAGCATGTTGGATCGTCTTGGGCAAGGGTTCAAACCCATGTCCTCTGCATTGACAGTAGATTCTTAACCACTGAACCACAAAGGAAGCCCTAACATAATCTTTTAAAACAGGATACTTGGTGCCTGCATAATGTTTCACTGTCATACAGCCGTGTTCTTTTCCTGTTGTTGGACATTTAAATCTTTCACACATCTTTGATATTTTTATTATACTACTGAAGCAGAATTATTAGGTCAGAGAATGGTATTAGAATTTCATGCTTTGGATGAAATTCTTACTTTTTGCCTTTCTAGAGTAAAGATGGTCATGGCTCTGATTTACTGAGGAGTAGTCTAGCCTCTGCAAAATAAATTGACTATGTTATTAGCAGAGAACTACCAGTGTGATTTAGCATGCTGTTGCAGCAGTGGTAAATAATATAACAAGAGGAACATTTTCAAAGCATTTCAGTGCAGTGTAGCAGAAGAATTAAATGGTATTCTGGTGGCCTCAGGGGACAGCTTAATTATTGATGAGGCCTGGATAAATAAGTGAGTATAGTTCAGGCTAACACTACCAGCTGGTTCTCTTGAGTTTTACCAGCTCTACAGTTAGCTCGTTTTTCTAGAAACAAATCAAAATCAAGCTATGGTTTCTTACAGTGATGCACTTTTCTGAAATATTTTAGAAACTTTTTAATTTGTATTTATAAATTGCTTAACAGGGTAGCTGGCACATATTAAGTGCTTAATAAGTGGCAGTTGTTCGTGCTGCTGTTCCTGCATTTATATTGTTGCCTTTTATTACCTAGTGACAACAGAACATATATGATTTTTCTAATATTTTTAATTGGAGTCTAATTGCTTTACAATGTTAATTTCTGCTGTACAACAATACGAATCAGCTATATGTGTACATATCTCCCCTAAGACATATGTGATTGACCTAGCCATAAATTTAGCAGGTGAGTTATTATATACGAGCATTCACCATCAGTTTACAAGCTTTATTAAAGACTTTTTTTTTGTCCACACCACAGGGCATGTGGGAACTTAGTTCCCTGAATAGCCTCCTGCAGAGGAAGCAGTCTTAACCACTGGATTGCCAGGGAAGTCCCCGTTAAAGACTTTTAACTAGAACATTAAGCAGATGTTATGTGTCTCTCTCCTTGGAAAGTGACATAATCTTAAAAAACCCGAGGTCAGATAAATTGTACATTTTGTCACACAGCATGATATAGTAGTTGAACCCATAATTACATTGAGAATAGTTTTCAAAAAGTGCTTGAAACTTATTTATGGTAAAAAAAAAAAAAATCTGAAAGTGTATAGGCCAAAATTATTTTAAATGGGTATCTCTAAGTTACTTTTATTTTCTTCTGTTTGCTTGCCCATAATTTCTGATTTTTGTACAATGAACATGTTGTGTCAGACCCAAAGAAAACAAACATTTATTGTAAACTAAAGCCTTAAAAAAACTTGGCCCCAAGTACACCAGTGTTTACCACAGAGGAATGGGGAGCAATATCCAGTAACTAATTCAGACCTGATGCTATTTGTTAATGGAGAATTAGCCTATTCTCTAGGTACACATGGAAACTGTGCTTTGACTATACAGTGTTAGGATGCTTAAACTGAAAAGACATGAAATCAGGGACTGACTGAGCAAGATGGCAGCATGCCCCGGGGCTGCAGCCTCCTTACCTCCCAAGATCTCTTTGCCATGACTAATGAAATGTATAAACAGGAAAGAGTGGCACAATCCTTTTAACCTTCAAGCAGATCCCGCTACTCTGCTCACTCTATGGACTCCCACCTAACTCTAAATAGAAGGCTGTACCCCTACTTCCCTTCCCTAACTGTATTTTTCTCTCTAGCACTTACCCCTTTTTGACATGTTACGTATTTGCTTATTGTTTATTCACTCTCTGTCTCGCCTCGATTTAAATGTAAGTTTCTAAAAGGAAGGAACCTTGTATTTTTCACTGAAACAGTGACTAGCACATAGTAGTTACTCTGTAAATTTTTATTGAATGAATAAATAATCAACACTTAACATCTATATTAGAAGCCAGAGATGAGTGTCATCCACATAACAGAAATTTCAAGGCATTTCAGCAAGACCCCATATTGACAGGGCTGTATTTGCATAACAGTATCACATGCTGTCTACTTCCTAAGACAGAGAAATTAGAGAAGAAATGAGTCATGACAAGTTTGTGACATGATGGAACAGCTAAACCTCCAGCTTTCTGAGCTGAGGACTGAAAGGGGGTGTCAAAAGAACCAAAAAGTCCTAGGGTGTAGATTTAAAAAGCTATCTCATAAAGTTCTTTATGAACTCCTGTGCTTGCTCTGACTTGCACATGCTCGGGTCTGATCTTCAGCAAAGACTTTAGGAGCTGAACTAAGGGATAGACCACTGCCTGGACTCCAGACTCGCCACTGGATACTGCATGTGCAGGTCAAATCCAAATAGTGCTACAAAGGTGTTAGAACAGATACTGAAGCCACTATCCTGAATTCAACTAGGTTGATTTCCTGATAAGACAAAAATATTAACATTCTACATGTGGTTTAAATAAAACCGAGTCTCATAACATAATATTCAAAATATCCAGAGTACAGTCCAAATTACTCAGCATACAGAGAACCAGGAAAACCTCAACTGGCAGAGGAAAAGACAATAAATGGCCAATTCTGAATGACACAAATGGTGGAATTATCTAACAAAGACTTTTAGAGCAACCATGATAAAAATGTTCCAAAAAGTGAGAGCAAATACTGTTGAGATGAATGGAAAGATAAAGTCTCAGCAGAAAAAAATTATTAACAGAAATAACCAAATTGAAATTTTAGAATTGAAAAATACAGTTGTTCAGTCACTAAGTCATTTCCAACTCTCTGCAGACCCATGAACTGCAACATGCCAGGCTTCCTGGTCCTTCACTGTCTCTCAGAGTTTGCTCAAACTCATCTCCATTGATTTGGTGATGCCATCCAACCATCTCATTCTCTGTCACCTCTTCTTGTCCAGCTCTCAATATTTCCCAGCATCGGGGTCTTTTCCAATGAGTCGGCTCTTTGCATCAAGTGGCCAGAGTATTGGAGCTTTAGCTTCAGCATCAGTCCTTCCAGTGAATATTCAGGGTTGATTTCCTTTAGGATTGACTCATTTTGACTCCTTGCTGTAATCAAAACTAAAAACTCACTACATGGGTTTCAATAGAAGAATAAGGATAACAGACAAAGAGATTAGTTTCTGTTAAATTTGAACAACAGAGAGAAAAAAAGATTGGGAAAAAAATAATCGGTGCCTCTGGGAGCTTTGGGACAACACCAAAAGGTCTGATAATTCATTTTAGCAGAGTCTCCAAAGGAGAGGAGAAAAAGAGTAGGTAGAAAAAGTATTTCAAAAAATAATTGCAGGAAAGCTTCTCAAATTTGGCAAATGAGGTAAACCTACCCATTCAAGAAGCCAGCAAAACCCAAGCTAGCTGAATCCAAAGAAGTCCATACCTGCATACATCATAATCAAGAAAAAGCTAACCAAAAAAAATATTGAAAGCAACCGGACAAAAATGACACATTACTGATGGAAGAACAATTGGATGACTGTGGGTTTCTCTACCTGCTAAATGCCAGTAGCACCTTATTGGTTGTAACAACCAAAAATACCTTCAGAGGTTACCACATGTCCACTGGGGGAGAAATCAAGAACCATTAATCCAATTTGAGTTTTCCATTTTAGCCTTCAGAATGGGAGAAAATAATAGCAAATGAAGCAACAGACAAACAACTAATCTCAAAAATATACAAGCAACTTCTACAGCTCAACTCCAGAAAAATAAACGACCCAATCAAAAAATGGGCCAAAGAACTTAATAGACATTTCTCCAAAGAAGACATACAGATGGCTAACAAACACATGAAAAGATGCTCAACATCACTCATTATCAGAGAAATGCAAATCAAAACCACTATGAGATACCATTACACGCCAGTCAGAATGGCTGCGATCCAAAAATCCACAAGCAATAAATGCTGGAGAGGGTGCGGAGAGAAGGGAACCCTCTTACACTGTTGGTGGGATTGCAAACTAGTACAGCCACTATGGAGAACAGTATGGAGATTCCTCCAAAAACTGGGAATAGAACTGCCTTATGACCCAGCAATCCCACTGCTGGGCATACACACTGAGAAAACCAGAATTGAAAGAGGCACGTGTACCCCAATGTTCATAGCAGCACTGTTTACAATAGCCAGGACGTGGAAGCAACCTAGATGTCCATCCACAGATGAATGGATAAGCAAGCTGTGGTACATATACACGATGGAGTATCACTCAGCCATTAAAAAGAATACATTTGAATCAGTTCTAATGAGGTGGATGGAACTGGAGCCTATTATACAGAGTGAAGTAAGCCAGAAAGAAAAACACAAATACAGTATACTAACGCATATATATGGAATTTAGAAAGATGGTAACAATCACCCTGCTTATGAGACAGCAAAAGAGACACTGATGTATAGAACAGACTTTTGGACTCTGGGACTGGGAGAGGGTGGGACGATTGGGGAGAATAGCATTGAAATATGTATAATATCATATCTGAAACGAGTCAGTCCAGGTACGATGCCCTATAACAGAGGCCTGGGACCGGAGCACTGGGATGACCTGGAGGGATGGTGTCTGAAGGGGGGAGGGAGGAGGGTTCAGGATGGGGAACACGTGTATTCTGGTGGCGGATCCATCTCGATGTATAGTAAAAGTAATACAATATTGTAAAGTTAAGAAAAATTAAAAAAATAAAAAAAAAAAAAAAACATTGTTTAAAAGAAATTTTCCAGTTTGGTTTTCTTTTCAATTACCTGATTTATAACTCTTGATTAAATTAGCAAATATGAGTAGGGTAAAGACTCCCAATCTCTTATCTCCCATCAAGAGACTTTTGAAAAAGAATACATATATGTATAATAGTAATACATATTATATACACACACACACATATTCAGTGCCGGTTTATTTGTTGTTACTGTTGTTTAGTTACTAAGTTGTGTCCAACTCTTTTGTGAGCCCATAGACTATAGTCTGCCAGGCTCCTCTGTCCATAGGATTTCCCAGGCAAGATCACTGGAGTGGGTTGCCATTTCCTTCTCCAGGGGATCTTCCCAACTCAGGGATCGAATCCACATCTCCTCCATTGGCAGGTGAGTTCATTACCACTGAGCCACCAGGGAAGTCCACCAGTTTATTTAGGTTCAGTTATTCGTAAAAGATCAGCACTTAAGAAAGTTCATTTTCAAAGAGCCTCAGAGACTGAACCTGTTCTTCTCATCCAAGATTACATTCTTAACTGATGAGGCAGGGGCGGGAAAAAACTGATAAGGAGAGAACTTTGCCACAATATTTCAAGGTGTCTGCAGTTGAGATCAACAAAGTCTGAAGCATCCTGAGAACAGTATTATGGTTGCTGGCTAGGGTTTCTTACCATTTGAAGACAGTTTAATTTCACAGAGTGAGATTCTAAAAGATTTCCAATAGCTACAAGAAATGCCATATTGGGGAATATAGCACACATAGCAAATATTTGAGTTAAGGAATACTTGTGATACCTTGAATGATAGTCACCCAAAATATGCAGTTACAAAGAGATGTTGAATGTGGCTGACAGATTGATTTCAGTACCTTTTAAATCTCATAGGGGAAAAAAAAGCTTTTCTCATCATTAGAGAAGCAATTACATAGAAACAAGCAGAAATTTTACCAACAAAATACATTGTCAGATCAACCTAGAAACTTAAAAAGTAAAACAACATTTGACACTGGATATGTGAACTCTATAAATTGAGAAAATCCTGTAATACTCAGTAATTGATAGTGAATAAATACAAGCATCACTGTCACTTTTTAAACTTTGGTAGTGTCCAGTGGAACACAGAACCATAATTGTCTAATGCATTGACTTGAATAAATATTCACATTAAAATTTCATTTCTTGGGCTTCCCAGATAGCTCAGTTGATAAAGAATACACCTGTAATGCAGAAGATGCCAGTTCAGTTCCCGGGTCAGGAAGATACCCTGGAGAAGGGATAGGCTACCCACTCCAGTATTCTTGAGCTTCCCTTGTGGCCCAGCTGGTAAAGAATCCACCAGCAATGCAGGAAACCTGGGTTCAATCCCTGGGTTGGGAAGATTCCCTGGAGAAGGGATAGGCTGCCCACTCCAGTATCCTGGCCTAGAGAATCCCATGGACTATGGTTGTCATTGTAGGCCACCTCTTTTTGGCTTGAACCTAAACCTCATATTAGTTACACAGCTGGCTGGGATTAGGAGTGTAGCCTGTAATGTGGCAAAGCGTACATAGTGGGGTAACACCTATCTGAGCTCTAGGAATGGCCGGTGGGGGTGAAGGCTGCAGGCATGCAAGAATTTTGATTCCCAGTGTGAGGAGTTGGTATGTTGTTGTCATCTAAGCAACTAGAGGGTTTCCCTGCTTGCTCAGCAGTGAAGAATCTGCCTGCAATGCAGGAGCCACAGGAGAGGCAGGTTCGATCCCTGAGTCAGGAAGATCCCATGGAGGAGAGCACGGCAACCCACTCCAGTATTCTTGCCTGAAGAATCCTGTGGACTGAAAGAGCCTGGCAGGCTACAGTCCATAGGGTCGCAAAGAGGCAGACACAAATGAAGCAACTGAGCACACACACACATCTAAGCAGTGAAAGAAACAAAGAGAGATTTTGCATCAGGGTGAGTGTGAGTCTGAGTGACCTCTGAGAGCTGGTGATGGATAGGGAGGCCTGGCATGCTGCAGTTCATGGGGTCGCAAAGAATCGGACACGACTGAGCGACTGATCTGATCTGATCTGATCTGTGACATCATCAGTTTTGTTTTTGGAGAGCAGTGTAAGGAGTAAATTGGAATGAGGGGGAAAAAAACAGTTCTTGGGGAAACTAGTTAGCAAGCTGGTGCATGAGTAATGTGGGTGATGGTTTTTGCTCTGTCATAAGTTACGGACAGAGAGTATTTCCATACTTACAATGATATTGTCTTCTAAAAGTTCTCATTCATGTATATCCAGAATGAATCAAATGGCTTTTTGTTGTTATTTTATGAAAGGTCTGATGGAAATTTAAAACCAGGACATTGTTATTCAGTCCATCCTAATCAGATTTTAAAGCTTCTACTCCTGTATCTGATGGCTCTTTAGCCTGTTGGAGGGGCAGGGGGCAATCTAACCATGATTCCAAGATTCTTAGGCTTCTGTTAACTATGCAAATGTGGGTTTGGACCATCTCTACAAAACAGCGATATTGCAAGCAATGCAGGTCACTGAGAGGTGTATGCTGTCTCCTAATCCTCCCAAGATCTTAGCTTCCAGCCCTTGAAGTGTTATAAAGTGTCCTTAATACTACTAGCTGCAAGACGGTGAACAGCTATCGCAGTTGTTGTTGTTCAGTTGTTCAATCACTCAGGCATGTCTGACTTTTTGCGACCCCATGGACTGCAGCATACCAGGCTTACCTGTCCTTCACCATCTCCCAGAGTTTGCTCAAAATCATGTCAATTGAGTCGGTGATGTTGTCCAACCATCTTGTCCTCTGTTGTCTCCTTCTCCTGCCCTCAATCTTTCCCAGCAGCAGAGTCTTTTCTAATGCTTTGGCTCTTCACATCAGGTACCCAAAGTTTTGTAGCTTTAGCATTAGTACTTCCAATGAATATTCAGGGTTGATCTCCTTTAGGACTGACTTGTTTGACCTCCTTGCTGTCCAAGGGACTCTCAAGTCTTCTCCAGCACCACAGTTCAAAAGCATCAGTTCTTCATACTCAGCCTTCTTTATGGTCCAATACTAACATCCACACATGACTGCTGGAAAAACCATAGCTTTAACTAGACGGACCTATGTCAACAAAGTAGTGCCTCTGTTTCTTAATATGCTGTCTAGGTTGGTCATAGTTTTTCTTCCAAGGAACAAGCATCTTTTAATTTCATGGCTGCAGTCACCATCTGCAGTGATTTTGGAGCCCCAAAAAATAAAGTCTGCCACTATTTCCACTGGTTCCCATCTATTTGCCATGAAGTGATGGGACCAGATGCCATGATCTTAGTTTTCTGAATGTTGAGTTTTAAGCCAGCTTTTTCACTCTAATCTTTCAATTTGATCAAGAGGCTTTTTAGTTCCTCTTCACTTTCTGCCATAAGGATGTTGTCATCTCCATATCTGAGGTTATTGATATTTCTCCCAGCAATCTTAATTCCAGCTTGTGCTTCATCCAGTCCAGCATTTCTCATGATGTACTCTTCATATAAATTAAATAAGCTGGGTGACAATATACAGCCTTGACATAACTCCTTTCCTGATTTGCAACCAGTCTGTTGTTTGATCTCGCATTCTAACTGTTGCTTATTGGCCTGCATACAGATTTCTAGGGAGCAGGTCAGGTGGTCCGGTATTCCCATCTGTTGAAGAATTTTCCACAGTTTATTGTGATTCACACAGTCAAAGGCTTTAGCATAGTCAATAAAGCTGTGGTAGATATTTTTCTGGAACTCTCTTGATTTTTTGATGATGTTGGTGATTTGATCTCTGGTTCTCTACCTTTTCTAAATCCAGCTTGAACATTTGAAAGTTCATGGTTCACAAACTGTTGAAGCCTGGCTTAGGGAATTTTAAGCATTACTTTCCTAGCATATGAGATGACTGCAGTTGTGTGGTAGTTTGAGCATTCTTTGGCATTGCCTTTCCTTGGGATCAGAATGAAAACTGACCTTTTCCAATCCTGTGGCCACTGCTGAGTTTTCCAAATTTGCTGGCATATTGAGTGCAGCACTTTCACAGCGTCATCTTTTAGGATTTGAAATAGCTCAACTGTAATTCCATCACCTCCACTAGATTTGTTCGTAGTGATGCTTCCAAAGGCCCACTTGATGTTGCATTCCAAGATGTCTGGCTCTAGGTGAGTGATCATACCATCGTGTTCATCTGGGTCATGAAGTTCTCTTTTGTTTAGTTCTTCTGTGTATTCTTGCCACCTCTTCTTAATATCTTCTGCTTTTGTTAGGTCCATACCATTTCTGCTCTTTATTGAGCCCATCTTTGCAGGAAAATTTTCCTTGGTATCTCGGATTTTGTTGAGATCTCTAGTCTTTCCCATTCTATTGTTTTTCTCTATTTCTCTGCACTGATCACTGAGGAAGGCTTTCTTATCTCTCCTTGCTATTCTTTGGAATTCTGCATTCAAATGGGTGTATCTTTCTTTTTCTTCTCTGCCTTTTGCTTCTCTTCTTTTCTCAGCTATTTGTAAGGCCTCCTCAGACAACCATTTTGCCATTTTGCATTTCTTTTTCTTGGGGATTGTCTTGATCCCTGCCTCTTGTACAGTGTCACGAACCTCCATCCATAGTTCTTCAGGCACTCTGTCTGGCAGATCTAGTCCCTTAAATCTATTTCTCACTTCCACTGTATAATCATAAGGAATTTGATTTAGGTCATTCCTGAATGGTCTAGTGGTTTTCACTACTTTCTTCAATTTAAGTCTGAATTTGGCAATAAGGAGTTCATGATCTGAGCCACAGTCAGCTCCAGGTCTTGTTTTTGCTGACTATATACAGCTTCTTCTTTGGCTGCAAAGAATATAATCAATCTGATTTCGGTGTTGACCGTCTGGTGATGTCCATGTGTAATCTTCTCGTGTGTTGTTGGAAGAGGGTGTTTGCTATGATCAGTGCATTCTCTTGGCAAAACTGTATTACTTTTGCCCTGCTTCATTCTATACTCCTAGGCCAAATTTGCCTGTTACTCCAGGTTTTTCTTGAATTCCTACTTTTGCATTCCAGTCGCCTATAATGAAAAGGACATCTTTTTTGGGTGTTCTAGAAGGTCTTATAGATCTTCATAGAACCATTCAACTTCTGCTTCTTCAGCATTACTTTTCAGGGCGTAGACTTGGATTACTGTGATATTGACTGGTTTGCCTTAGAAACGAACAAAAATCGTTCTGTCATTTTTGAGATTGCACGCAAGTACTGCATTTTGGACTCTCTTGTTGACCATGATGGCCACTCCATTTCTTCTAAGGGATTCTTGCCCACAGTAGCAGATATAATGGTCATCTGAGTTAAATTCACCCATTCCAGTCCATTTTAGTTCACGGATTCCTAAAATGTCAGTGTTCACTCTTGCCATCTCCTGTTTGACCACTTCCAATTTGCCTTGATTCATAGAGCTAACATTCCAGGTTCCTATACAATATTGCTCTTTACAGCATCAGACTTTACTTCCATCACCTGTCACATTCACAGTGGTATGTTGTTTTTGCTTTGGTTCCGTCTCTTCGTTCTTTCTGGAGTTACTTCTCCACGTATCTCCAGTTATTGGGCACCTACTGACCTGGGGAGTTCAGCTTTCAGTGTCCTATCTTTTTGCCTTTTCATACTGTTCATGGGATTCTCAAGGGAAGAATACTGAAGTGGTTTGCCATTCCCTTCTCCATTGGACCACTTTTTGTCAGAACTGTCCACTATGACCCGGCCATCATGGCTGGCCCTACACAGCATGGCTCATAGTTTCATTGAGTTAGACAAGGCTGTGGTCCATGTGTTCAGACTGGTTAGTTTTCTGTGATTGTGGTTTTCAGTCTCTGTGCCCTCTGATAGAGAAGGATAAGAGGCTTATGGAATAATAAAACTGAACTGTTATGTTTTTGTAAGGTTCAGCATATTGAAAAGTGGTCTGGAAATATATCCCTGATTTTTTTTAGTTAATTATTACAGTCTTGACCAGAGTTCATGACACATTCTAATTTTAGTTAGGTTGGCTTATTTACATCAGCTCTTGAGAGTTTGTGCTTGAATGCTTCTTCATTTAGTGACACTAAAGTGCTATTTCCAGCGTATCACCATTTTGAGTGGAGAAATATTTCTAGCATGAAACATTGTGCTTCTTGAAGAGTTAAAGTAATACAAGCTGAACATGAAAATAGTTATTTCATTTACCTTATTCCCTGTAGGATTTAAATTTTCAGTCTTGAGTTACTGCTTAATCTGTCCAAGTACTCTTTGTACCTGTGCGGTTATGAGTGACACTGTGTACCTGACTTTGCACCTCTGCCTGCTCACAGGCGATGCCTCATTGGCCAGCAATTACATCAGTAAACATTCTAGGAGATACCCCAGATAGTTCCTGTAAGGTTAAGTTTTGTCTTGTTTCAAAATTAAGCTCTGGTTCCCCTATAACTGGGCTTCCCTGGTGGCTCAGATGGTAAAGAATCTGCCTGCAATGCAGAAAACCTGGGTTCGATCCCTGAGTTGGGAAGATCCCCAGAGAAGGAAATGGTAACCCATTCCACTATTCTTTCCTGGACAATTCTCTGGACAGAGGAGCCTGGTGGGTTACAGTCCATGGGATCACAAAGAGTCGGACACAACTGAGCAACTAACCCTTTCCTCTATATCTACTATTGCTTTTCCTAATTTTCCCACATTTTCTAGTGACATGGAATTTTATCTAAAAGAATGTTTATTATTTTTCTTCTTGGAAATGAAGTAAATTGTGGGGCTGATTCCATGTAGTGATATTTAGTTGTCACTTTAACAAGTACAAATTGATGTCCCTTGACAAATAAAAAGGAAATGTGCAGAAATGCTATTAATATGATCCCAAAGTTTGCTTCAGGCCATTAAGCCCAACCCAACTTTTTCCATTAGGCATTTGGGAGGATGCTATTGCTGCTGTCTGTAGAGTTTACAAGAATTAAGAGATCCTATTATAAGAGCACATGAACACGAGCTTTTGGAAATTTAAAAGCACGCACACTGTGGAAGTATGGCCTGACCCTTTTAACCACAGTTCACGTCCAAAACTCAACCAAGCGTAAGACACTAAAATCATATGCAACCCTCTTACTAAATATTTAATCTGGTTTTTCTCCTCCTCTCTCAGCCTCACTCTGACTCAGCATAAGGTTAGGATTTCTTGACTGGTCATCAAAATAGATTTACTTTATAAAATAACTCCATGAGAGGCCAGAGGCCCTCTGAATTGGTCATTTAGTACAACTATATGGATTACTTGATTGATTGCTCAATGTACTTAATTATGGTTGTTTTAATTATGCTCTTTCTTCTGCCCTCCTTTCTCTCCTTTCCAGGAGGTTCCAGGGATTAAGCCTGCAGTTCTAGGAATAGCGATCGGGCCAGGGTCCACCCAGTGTAGCACTTATAACAGAGCTCCATACAGGAAGCTTTGGGCCCATCTACCTCCTCCATAAGACTATGAACTCTGGAGGGCAGAAGCCGTACTTACTCAGCTCTGGCTCTCGTTCATTCATCAAAAGTTTATCAAGTACCTAGTGTGCCAGGCCCCTGAGCAGTCCCTAGGAATCCCTGCTTTCAAAAGAAACCCCTGTTTATGAAGAAAAATAGAAACATGATGAGTGTAATAATAATAGGCGGCACCAGTTTAAAGCTTACTGAATGCTGGGTTTTGTGTCAGGTGTTTAATATGGACCATCGCAGGGACATCCCTGGCAGTCCAGTGGTGGAGACTTTACCATTCAGTTCAGAAGGTAGAGGTTCAATCCCTGGTTGGAGAGCTAAGATCCCACATGCTTCTTGGCCAAAAAACCAAAACATGGAAGTGATATTGTAACAAATAAAGACTTTAAAAATAGTCCATATCAAAAAAAACTTTAATAAAATGAGAACCATCTGAATAAAACCCCGTGATGTAGAGACTATTGGCATCTCTGTTTTGCCATTGAGGAAACTCAAAAAATTAATTTATGCCCAAACAAGAGTTTGAAAACAGGCATTCAGTTTTATAGTTTGAACATTTAACCACTAAATCATACAGCACATCAGTTCAGTTCAGTTGCTCAGTCGTGTCAGACTCTTTGCGACCCCATGAATCGCAGCACGCCAGGCCTCCCTGTCCATCACCAACTCCCAGAGTTCACTCAGACTCACGTCCATCGAGTTGGTGATGCCATCCAGCCATCTCATCCTCGTCCCCTTCGCCTCCTGCCCCCAATCCCTCCCAACATCAGAGTCTTTTCCAGTGAGTCAACTCTTCACATGAGGTGGTCAAAGTACTGGAGTTTCAGCTTAGCATCAGTCCTTCCAAAGAACACCCAGGGCTGATCTCCTTCAGAATGAACTGGTTGGATCTCCTTGCAGTCCAAGGGACTCTCAAGAGTCTTCTCCAACACCACAGTTCAAAAGCATCAATTCTTCAGTGCTCAGCTTTCTTCACAGTCCAACTCTCACATCCATACATGACCACTGGAAAAACCATAGCCTTGACTAGATGGACCTTTATTGGCAAAGCAATGTCTCTGCTTTTGAATATGCTATCTAGGTTGGTCATGATTTTCCTTCCAAGGAGCAAGCATCTTTTAATTTCATGGCTGCAGTCACCATCTGCAGTGATTTTGGAGCCCAAAAAAATAAAATCTGACACTGTTTCCACTGTTTGCCCATCTATTGATGACAAATGAATGTATTATAAAGTCATAGAGAAGGGAGGGTCTAGTTTCTTTATTTGAAGGACGTGGCAAAGTTATAGTAAAGTCTTCACAGAATAGTCACGTGTAAGAGTGTAGCAGGCCAGAGAAGGAAGGGGAGTTCAGGCAGGGGGTACAGCATGGGAAAAGCAGAGATGTGAAATCAGGACCTGGGAATGAGCAGTTCATGAACAGGTTGAAGGATGTGGTTTGAGATTTGTGGAAGGAAAGGTAGACTGATTTGACAGAGGAAGTTATGAGTGATTTAAGAAACTGGAACTCGATCTGAAAATAATATAACAAGCATTTGATGGGTCTTAATCAGAGGAAGGCAATGGCACCCTACCCCAGTACTTTTGCCTGGAAAATCCCATGGACGGAGGATCCTGGTGGGCTTCAGTCCATGGGGTCGCTAGGAGTCGGACACGACTGAGCGACTTCACTTTCACTTTTCACTTTCATGCATTGGGGAAGGAAATGGCAACCCACTCCAGTATTCTTGCCTGGAGAATCCCATGGACGGGGGAGCCTGGTGGGCTTCCGTCTATGCGGTCGCACAGAGTTGGACACGACTGAAGCGACTTAGCAGCAGCAGCAATCAGAGGAAGGGCATAGTTAGATCTTTATCTTAAAAAGAAATTCTAATGACATACAGAAAAACAGATCAGTCAGAATAGATGGGATTGGTGGCTTCTCTTTCGAAAGAGATGATTCAGGTCTTGGATAAACCCCAGATTCTGACATGAGTGACCCTATTGTCCTGACACATTATAAGTTCATTATAACCCTTTTAGAAAGTACTCTTCCGATATGAGTCGAGGGTCTTAATTTCACGTCTGGGAATTCATATTAAAGAAACGACATAAAATGCAAGAATACCTTCAGAACAGCTTTTATGACAGTAGTTCAATGTGCTTAAAATATATTGGTGAAGTTAAGTAATTGAATAGTGGAAAATAGTGGAAATAATGGAAACCATAATAGAAAAATGGTTGACATATCATCACTGGCTAGTTATAAATCAAAAGTAATGTTCAGAAAATTATATAAGCACATAGAAAAATATTTGATAACTGAAAAAAAGCAGAGTAAAATAGATACTTTATTACTATAGAATGATTACAACTGAGATCTATGTGTAGATAAACAAACTTGAAGGAAATACACTGATCAAATTATAATGGTGGTAAAAGTAAAAATCACTCAGTCATGTCTTTGCGACCCCATGGACTGAAGCCTACCAGGCTTTTCTATCCATGGGATTCTCTAGGCAAGCATACTGGAGTGGGTTGCCATTCCCTTTTTCAGGGGATCTTCCTAGCTCAGGGATCAAACCCAGGTGTCCTGCAGGCAGATTCTTTACCATCTGAGCCATTTTATCCTCTTGTTCTGTATTTTTCCAGTGTTCTTCAATATACTTAATTTGTTTTTATAACGGAAAAAGGTAGACACTTTGGGACTGTACCTTTTGGACAAGTTTGAGTAACAATAAATAGAAAACAATTAAAAATTGACTTAGTATTCAAGTCAGGGTTTAGACATTGTAGATATTTAATAAATATCAGCTGAATGGAAGCTCTAATCAGTTTTCCGTCCCCTTTGGTTAGAATCTTAGAATCCTATTGCAATGCATAAGAAGTTTTACCATCATCTGAACTTACGTAGGCCCACAGAATGGGGGAAAAAACTCTGCTTTTCCAACTGCATACCTGAAGCAGTTGGAGAGAACTCACCTTCCCTGTGCAAAAGTAATCACTCAGTCTCAAATAACATAGAAAAAACTTTGTTTCAAACATATATCATTTCATAAAGTTGTTTTTTCTTCTTGTACAAAGGGAACATTGATTGCTTTCCTGAATACTCATATCATTTTTCTTACCTAGCAGCTCTTGGTCAAGGGTCTGTTCTCTTGGTTTTCAAATTTTTAATGAAACAGAATCCAGAGGTGTACTTAACCTATTGAATTTTGATGGACTCTGATAATCCAGATACTTTCTAATTAAAGGACTTCAGTGCATTAGTTGAGTAGGTCAGCATATGGTGTGCCGCAGCAAATGTGTTTTGGTTTAAGATTTTTGGGGATCCAGAGTCATATTTAGAAGAAACACTTCCTTTTCTCTGTTACTGTAAGAAATTGAAGACATGTTTAAAGTTGAAGGAGGGGACAACATGAAGTAATCTTTTCATTGTTGTTGTGTCATGAGAGAAGAGAATGGCAACCCACTCCAGTATTCTTGCTTGGAATATTCCATGGACAGAGAAGCCTGGCGGGCTACAGTCCTTGAGTTCACAGAGTTGGACACAACTGAGTGACTTTCACTTTTTACATGCCATAAGAACAGGGACCAAGCCCCCACCACTCACACTCAGTCTTGATATTGTCCAGCCAAGTGTCTGTGAACTAAAGGGTGTGCAAATTCATGTTTCACTCTTTAGTCACATGGTCTAGTGTTTCAGCACACAGCAAAATTCTTTAACCATCTGTGCAAGCAACCATTAACCAAAATTAACCAAAAGCAAAATTAACCAAAATGGTTAATTTCGAGGTTATTAGTTATATCATGGGGGGTTTAAATTGTCATTCAAAGCAAACAAGTAGGTAGAAACTTCGCTGATGTGATGTGTTGTAGTCAGGGGGTCTTCCTACCTGAAAATAATTTCCCACCAACTTTTCACAAAATTTAAAGTTCACACTGGAGCCTGGTCCTTTGAGGGCCTCTTTCATGAGTCATATATATCTTACCACATTGGCTTATCCGTTTCTTAGTGAATGTTTGATTAATTCATCTGATATGAATTAGTAATAGGACCCCCATGAAAATGGAACATAGGTAAGTTCAGTGAACACGTATGGCAAGGGTAAGAAGGGTTCAGGGGCTAGAGCACAGTGCTTGAGGACCTTCCGAATCAGGGGTCACTTAGATGGATCTAAAGGCCAGGCCAGGGGGGTGGAGTGGGGGAGGGGGACATCAAATTCATTTCAGCCAGGATCTGCCAAGCACTTTCTACGTGGAAGTCAATAGAATAAGTATCCACAGAGACCAAAAGAAGGAAAAATACAACGTGGCCTTTTCACTCAAGGGAGTTAGCATTACAGTGTTTAGGAAAGAATTAAATAATTAAACATTTATGGGGTGTTTGCTCTGTGATGGGTACCGTTCTGAGGGCAGCGTCTGTGTCATCGGACTGATGCTGTGATCAAGCCTATGACATAGGTACAAGGACTGCACTCCTTTAATAGGTTTGGAAACTGAGGCACAAGGGAATTCAAAGCCTTTCAGCTTTTGATCCCAGCATTGACTCCAGAGTCCTTGCTTTTAAGCATTATTCTATACTGCCTCCCAGATAATTTTTTTTTTTTTTAATTTCAGGGCCTCTGAGCAAAGGTAAACAAAGAAAAATGTGACAGTATGTGTGTAATGCCAAATTTCTTCTACCTTGTTACCTGAAATCTTGTAAAATATGAGATATGCAAAGAATCTTTTTGCTGTTCCAAAGATACTTGACTTGAATACTTGGTACTTGACTTCTGATCCTAAATTTTCTTGACTTGGGGTTAATTGGACCTAAGGGATTTTTTTCTGTTATTGTTCTAAAGCCTTAGCCAAGAAATGTTTTCTTTTCAGACTTGCTACCTGAAATGTAGGCAGTCAAGCAGAGTTACTTGGTGGCCTTTGATCCCATTCAAGAGTTCTGAATTGGTAGCTCAGATCCTTAAATGAAATATGATATTAAAATAACACAAAACTGAGGTCATAGGAGATTGCAGTGTAACATACACAGTCAGAATAGCCAGGATTTAGGGCAAATCGAATGAGTTTCAGTTGGCTTCATTTGCTCAGTTTGTGCCTTTCCTTTCACTCTTCAGTGATTCTTAAAACCCACCTCTTCACATAGCAGGAGCACAGCAAAACACAAAATCTCCTAACTCCAGTGTAGAGATTTTTAAACTCTCAGAGTCTGATAAACAGCAGCATCCTTACCACACCAGGAAAACCCGAAACAAATGCTGCTACTGAATTGGAATTTCTCAAAGTGCAACCTCTGCTCTCATCTTCCCACAGTATTTTATGTTCATGAATTTTTGCTTAATCTCATTTGGCCTTTCTTAAGGAAGGCCTATCCCAATGACCTTGTGTTTGCAGATGGACTGTTTCATCTAGGTCCTATTACTTTATTTAGGGTGGTCTGCAGGTCCTTGTTTCCTGCCTTCTTAGGAGTGACCAGCCTTCAGCAGAGGTAGTAACCACTTCAGCAGTTACTGCTGTTGCTGCTGCTGCTGAGTCGCTTCAGTCGTGTCCGACTCTGTGCGATCCCATAGACTGCAGACCACCAGGCTCCCCCGTCCCTGGGATTCTCCAGGCAAGAACACTGGAGTGGGTTGCCATTTCCTTCTCCAGTGCATGAAAGTGAAAAGTGAAAGCGAAGTCGCCCAGTCGTGTCCGAGTCTTAGCAACCCCATGGACTGGAGCCCACCAGGCTCCTCCGTCCATGGGATTTTCCAGGCAAGAGTACTGGGGTGGGGTGCCATTGCCTTCCCAGTATTTCAGTGTACAGATTCTTTTAGCAAGTGTTGATGGGAAGCTTTCTGTGTGCTGAAGCAGAACCTGGCCTAGGGTCTCCTTAAATTCCATACCCTCATCACCTCACTTGCCTCACCTAGTTCTGGCCTTGAGCCCACGCACTGTGCAGGACCCCAGGATCACAGAACTGCTAAAGATATGGCCTTTTATCATATCCGGCAGTCTGTTGGAGACACATCAGTCAACCATGGATATTGTTGTTATTATCTCAAACCATAGATTAAACCATGCCACACATTTTTTTTTTCATTCTCTGTAGCTGACTAAAGGAGTGCAAAACAAGAAAAGTAATTTGGCTATATGATTTCCTTTAAAGTAGCTTACAGATTTTCCTGAAAAAAAAAAAAAAATCAAAATACTTCTCTGTGAAACCCTCAGAATTAACCTAGGGAAAAATATCTTTAATGCTGTCATTGACCAACTGAGTGAAAGAGTAAAACTCTTTTTTGTCTCAATGAAAAGATAACAATAATAAATGCAGAGGCAAAACATATGTGGATCATAAGTGGCCTTACCAATTCACTACTTTGAAAGTTTTTCCTTAAAATTGTCATCAGTCAAAGGGAAAGACAGGTATCATATGCTATCACTTATATGCAGAACCTTTAAAAATGATATAAATGAACTTAATTATGAAACAGAAACAGTCTCACAGACAGAAAACAAACATATGATTACCAAAGGGGAAAGCAGTCAGGAGGGATAAATTAGAAGTTTGGGACTAGCAGACACAAACTACTACATATAAAATAAACAACAAGGTCCTACTGTATAGCACAGGGAAGTATATTCGATATCTTGTAATAAACTGTAATGGAAAAGAATCTGAAAAAGAATGTATATTATATATGTGTGTAACTGAAGCACTTTGCTATATACCAGAAACTAACCCAACATTGTTAATCAACTGTGCTTCAGTTAAAAAAATATTCGTAGTCAGTCAAATATTGATTTTGGAAAGGGAGAGTTAATTTCCCTTTTGGTTTCTGACTTAGCTTTTTAGGATTCACACTGCATAATTCCCTTGTGATGATACTGAGATGAAAAACTAGGAGCTAGAAATCATCTTCTGACTTTTAAGTTCTGCCACTCAACTTCTGAGCAATCCCGGTGCTTCACCTTACTTACTTTTCCCCTCCTTTCTTGATAAAGTCTGATTTGGATGGTGGGAGAGCCACTCACCCTGTCCATGTGTTTGCTTCTGTCCAACCTACAGTGATCTTGCATGCACACATTGAGTATCTAGAAAGGCCATTTGGTCGGAGATATTTATTATATCAGGGCCATGCTGGCCTTCCACTGTGTTACACACATTCTTCTATTTTCAGTCCGAGCTTCTTAAGATGTAAATCATCAAAAAACAAGTTTCTGTAACGTTTTTTAATATTCTGAATTTCTTCTTATTACAGAGCAAAGAGATTGCATTCCAGCTTCATGAGGATTTGATGAAGGTTCTCAATGAGCTCTATACGGTGAGCACATAATCTTTCTTTAGGAAAAATCTTTGGTTTAGAATTCTGGTTTGTGGAAACACTTCTCTTATTAGAACTCATTCCAGTTAGAGTGTTGATGAATGTTTGTCTGGTTGAAATGCGGAACCTACTGACAAATGTGTGCTACGATATTCTTTTTCTGCTATCTGCCAATTTGAAGAGACTGTATTCAAGTAAATACATATATTCAGTCAGAACACTTCAAGAAATGGGACTACAGTTGTCCCCAAAAGAATTTTTTTAAATGGTTGGATTATATGTGCTCTGTTTATTCTACCCCATAATATATGGAGGCGGGTAATCTCTTTTTCCTTCTTGGCAATCATTTGCTTTTCTGAATGTAAATTTTATTCAAGTTAATGCATATAAGCAGAAGAAATTAAATTATTAAATATTAAAAAAAAAACAAAATCAAAGATTAGTCATATGCCTATGTAAATTTTGTTTTACACTTAGTGATCATATTATCAAATACAAATTTCTTCTGAAGGAACTTGATGAGTTTTTATTTTATAAGAGAACAGCATATTGAGAATTGAGTAATATTAATTTGTTCTGACTAAAAATATTTGTGTTTTCATTACAAAAGATGATTTGAATTTTCCTTTATAGGCAAATTAAACCTGAGACTTATTATTAAAATATGTTTCTTAATTTACTATTTTATTTGTTCCTAAAAAGCAAGTGTATAAAATGCAGTTTTATGTTTTTAAATTGCATTTAATGCTCCATTGATACTTGCTAATTAAAAGAACCTGTAGTTTTAAAGTTTAAAAGGAGTGATATTTTTATAAAACTCACATTCCAGTTTTTCTGTGTGTGTGATAAATTTGTTTTTATGCAGCATATTTGCTACACCTGTGCTTTGAATTAAATTTAAAGTTTCTAATTGCTGCTTCTTTCTTTAGAAACTTTTAACTTCACATGCAAAAACCATGTTATAAAGTCGTACTCATATAAAAAATACCTAATGAGTTTGAGTTTTTGATGATAAAAGCCATTTGTTAATTTTGGATAACCAAACGTATCAAGCATTTCTAGAAATCCTGGACATAGAATTTAAAAGTTAAATGAGCGTTGTACCTCTGAGACTTACGAAGAAGAAATTCTGTCTTCTTGCATTGAACTGTTTTCAGATGAGGGCTTTGTGGTATTTTTCTTGTGGTTTGCTTTGCTTGCTCATTGTTTTACCTAAAAATATAGGTCAGTTTCTAAAACTTTAAAAAATCTACTGGTTGTCATGGCATCATAAACAAGAGCCCGTTGTTTATGGTCTGGAACTAGCAGTGCTAGTCAGAGCAAAAGTGGCAAAGATAAGCTTGACTCTTGAATATTAGAAAAGTCAGTAGAACGTCATGAAAATGTTACCTCAGTGGGGATGTGTCTAGAGAAATTTCTCCTGGATTCAGCCTATCAAGTGCAATTAGACATTTAGGAGACTATAGTTAAATTAAGTAAGTTGATATTTCCTCAGACCTCTGATCAGGATCAGTCTGAAAGCCTAAAGGAGCCAGGTTCTAGAAGAGGCCACAAGAGTTTCATTTAAATAACCCTGTCAGTCATTTGATCTTTGAATCAGTTGAGGAATCAAGGCACAGAGGAGACAGGCAGTAAAGTTTTCATTAGGTAGTCTGTAGATTACTGAGCTCTTGGAAGAAAATTTTACTTTAACCAAACCAGAGAGCATGCACATTTGCAGTCAGAGGTCATGTTCCTTTGGGAAAAACTTGTTACACACACACACACTTTTTACTCTGATAAATGATTGTTTTGTCTCTCTTGTTGTTTAAGTTCAGATAGATAGATTCTGTCTTGTTTAAATGAAATCTATCCATTATTCATACTCAGTTTACATTCAGAAAAGAATAAAAGGTGAGTATTTGAACAAAGGACCAGAGGTTAGGGGAATGTGGTTTAGGTTCTTTATTCAACCACTGACTGGTCACAAATAAATTACCCTCTGAGTTGCATCATGCATAGACTTTTTTTATAATTTTATTGATAGATTGATTTTATAATTGGCTGTGCTGGGTTTTCATTGCTGTGGGCTTCTTTCTAGTTCCTAAGACTGATGTTAAAGCTGAAACTCCAGTATTTTGGCCACCTGATGTGAAGCGCCGACTCATTTGCAAAGACCCTGATGTTGGGAAAGATTGAAGGCAGGAGGAGAAGGGGATGATACAGAATGAGATGGTTAGATGGTATCACCGACTCAATGGACATTAGTTTGAGTAAACTCCAGGAGTTGATGATGGACAGGGAGGCCTGGTGTGCTGCTGTCCATGGGGTTGCAAAGAGTTGAACACGACTGAGCGACTGAACTAAACTGAAGAGTAGAGGCTACTCTCTAGTTGCAGCATGAAGACTTCCCATTGCAGTGACTTCCCTTGTTGCAGAGCATGGACTTCAGGGCCCTCAGGCTCCAGTAGTTGTGGCTCCTGGGCTCTAAAGCACAGGCTAAATAGTTGTGACGCACAGGCTTAGTTGCTCCTCCATATGTGGGATCTTCCTGAACCAGGGATCAAACCTGTGTCTCCTGCACTGGCAGGCGGATTTTTTACCACTAGGCCACCAACGAAGCTGCACACAGAATCTTGTACAACTGATGATGTAATAATGATTGTTTAAGTAATTTGTATAAAATATGTAGCCTCAGGAAATTGAGAATGCTATTAATTGCCTTTTCAAACAAATTCCCTCTTCCCTTTCTCTTAACCCTTGATACTCCTTAGGAGTTGAAGGTGAACTCCTTTTTTGGGGTGCATTAGCTGCCTTAAGCTAGTGGGCTGCTTTATATTACAACGCAGTCAGCCTTAGTAGTGCGTAGTAACTTTATGGGTTTCCCTGCCCAAAAATAATTCTCACACAGGTCTGTTAATAATTCTATCAGAAATCTTTGTCTTAAATAAGATACGAATGCCCAAGACAAATAGAAAAAAACACCGTATGATCATTTTACATTTTAATTGAAATGGGTTTTATCAGATCCTTTGAAAACAGATTATATCCATGTAGCATGAAGACCTGGACCTCTGAGCAGGAGAGAGAAGATGGTGGCATCCAAGCGCTGTCTGGAAGGAGAGGAAAGGCTGTGAAGACATGAATCCTCTTTTCTATAATTTTGCCTCAACCTTGCCTTTGTTTACAGAAATGGGGCCTCAAAATGGTTTTGAGCCAGCCACAGTAGTTAGAGTTAGTTGGACCTTTAACAGGTACTCTATCATGCCAGGGAATAATGATATAAATAAGATAGACATCTATTATCTCTATCACATAGAAGAATTTCAGAGATTGGCAGCCCAGGACTGGAATGTAGGTTACATATAGCCATAGAAGAATCAGGCTTCTCCTAATACACTGTCCAGAGAAACCTATTTGTATCTTTGTGCTTATATTTCAAGGTAGTTGCTAAAGCTCCAGCTGTTACATCTGCATTTCTGAAATGGAGAAAGGAGACTCCAATAGAAAGGAGAAGGGAAAGAAGGGCAGGCCCTCTGTCTCTTATGAAGACTTAATGAAGGTTCCATATCACACTTTCACCTACATCTCATTGGCCAGAACTTTCAGTTTCCGTTTCTGTTCAGTCTCTCAGTTGTCTCTGATTCTTTGCGACCCCACTGACTGCAGCATGCCAGGCCTCCCTGTCAATCACCAACTCCCGGAGTTTACTTAGACTCGTGTCCATTGAGTCGGTGATGCCATCCAACCATCTCATCCTCTGTCATCCCCTTCTCCTCCTGCTTTCAGTCTTTCCCAGCATCAGGGTCTTTTCAAATGAGTCAGCTCTTCACATCAGGTGGTGAAAGTATTAGAGTTTCAGCTTCAGCATCAGTCCTTCCAATGAGTATTCAGGACTGATTTCCTTTAGGATGGACTGGTTGGATCTCCTTGCAGTCAAAGGGACTCTCAAGAGTCTTCTCCAAAACCACAGTTCAAAAGCAGCAATTCTTTGGCGCTCAGCTTTCTTTATTGTCCAACTCTCACATCCATATATGCCTACTGGAAAAACCATATCCTTGACTAGATGGACGTTTGTTGGCAAAGTAATGTCTCTGCTTTTGAATATGCTGTTTAGGTTGGTCCTAACTTTCCTTCCATGGAGTAAGCATCTTTTAATTTCATGGCTGCAGTCACCATCTGCAGTGATTTTGGAGCCCAGAAAAATAAAGTCTGACACTGTTTCCACTGTTTCCCCATCTATTTGCCATGAAGTGATGGGACCAGATGCCATGATCTTAGTTTTCTGAATGTTGAGCTTTAAGCCAACCTTTTCACTCTTCTCTTTCACTTTCTTCAAAAGGCTCTTTAGTTCTTCACTTTCTCCCATAAAGGTGGTGTCATCTGCATATCTGAGGTTATTGATACTTCTCCCGGCAATCTTGATTCCAGCTTGTGCTTCATCCAGCCCAGCGTTTCTCATGATGTACTCTGCACATACATTAAAATAAGCAGGGTGACAATATACAGCCTTGACATACTCCTTCTCCTATTTGGAACCAGTCTGTTGTTCCATGTCCAGTTCTAACTGTTGCTTCTTGACCTGCATACAGATTTCTCCAGAGGTAGGTCAGGTGGTCTGGTGTTTCCATCTCTTGAAGAATTTTCCACAGTCTGTTGTGATCACACAGTTAAAGGGTTTGACATACTCAATAAAGCAGAAGTAGATGTTTTTCTGAAACTCTTGCTTTTTCAATGATCCAATGGATGTTGGCGATTTGATCTCTGGTTCCTCTACCATTTCTAAATCCAGCTTTAACATCTGGAAGTTCACGGTTCACGTACTGTTGAACCCTGACTTGGAGAATTTTGAGCATTACTTTGCTAGCGTGTGAGATGAGTGCAATTGTGTGGTAGTTTGAGCAGTCTTTGGCATTGCCTTTCTTTGTGATTGGAATGAAAACTGACCTTTTCCAGTCCTGTGCCGACTGCTGAGTTTTCCAAATTTGCTGGCATATTGAGTCTAGCACTTTCACAGCATCATCTTTTAGGATTTGAAATAGCTCAACTGGAATTCCATCACCTCCACTAGCTTTGTTCATAGTGATGCTTTCTAAGGCCCACTTGATATTGCATTCCAGGATGTCTGGCTCTAGTTGAGTGATCACACCATTGTGCTTATCTGGGTCATGAAGTTTTCTTTTGTATAGTTCTTCTGTGTATTTTGCCACCTCTTCTTAATATCTTCTGCTTCTGTTAGGTCCTTACTATTTCTGCCTTTTATTGAGCCCATCTTTGCATGAAAAGATCCCTTGGAATCTCGAATGTTTTTTGAAGAGATCTGTAATCTTTCCCATTCTATTGTTTTCCTCTATTTCTTTGCATTGATCAGTGAGGAAACTTTAGAAACACAGTTTCACCAGGCTGCAGGGAAGTCTCGGCATTATAGGCTGACTCGTTGGCAGCCAGTTAAAAGTTAGGAATTTTGTCAATTTGAGAGAGAAGAGGAGATATTTTTAGGTAACTAGTCATGCCTTTCAAAGTAGCTAACATTTACTGTATGCTTATTTTATATGGTTAGTTGTTGTGCTAAGCACACTACTTGCATTATTTTAGGTAATCCTCGTAGCAGCTCTATGATGCAGTTACTGTCATTATCTCCTTTTCACAGATGAGGAAACTAAGGCTCAGAGAGGCTTGCCAGGTTGCAGGATAAACAGTAGAGTGGGAGCTCAAGTTCAGCTCTGGTGCCAGAGCCTCTGCAGGTGTGTCATTTTGTCTCTGTTGCCACAGTTTGGGGAAGCCATTCTCTAACATCTCTAAATGTTAATGGCTGCCTAACAACACAAAAGCCTCTTGATGAAAGTGAAAGAGGAGAGTGAAAAAGTTGGCTTAAAGCTCAACATTCAGAAAACGAAGTTCATGGCATTTGGTCCCATCACTACATGGGAAATAGATGGGGAAACAGTGGAAACAATGTCAGACTTTATTTTTCTGGGCTCCAAAATCACTGCAAATGGTGACTGCAGCCATGAAATTAAAAGACGCTTACTCCTTGGAAGGAAAGTTATGACCAACCTAGATAGCATATTCAAAAGCAGAGACATTGCTTTGCCAACAAAGGTTCACCTAGTCAAGGCTATGGTCTTTCCTGTGGTCATGTATGGATGTGAGAGCTGGACTGTGAAGAAGGCTGAGCGCCGAAGAATTGATGCTTTTGAACTGTGGTGTTGGAGAAGACTCTTGAGAGTCCCTTGGACTGCAAGGAGATCCAACCAGTCCATTCTGAAGGAGATCAGCCCTGGGTGTTCTTTGGAAGGTATGATCCTAAAGCTGAAACTCCAGTACTTTGGCCACCTCATGCGAAGAGTTGACTCACTGGAAAAGACTCTGATGCTGGGAGGGATTGGGGGCAGGAGGAGAAGGGGACGACAGAGGATGAGATGGCTGGATGGCATCACTGACTCTATGGACGTGAGTCTGAGTGACCTCCGGGAGTTGGTGATGGACAGGGAGGCCTGGCGTGCTGTGATTCATGGGGTCGCAAAGAGTCAGACGCTAATGAGCAACTGAACTGAACTGAACAACACAAAGCACTTAAGTCGTTTATCACCTTTATATTTTTTAAAGTCAATGACACTAGTCGTAAAGAACCTGCCTGCCAATGCAGGAGATGAACGCAGGGTCTGTAAGATTCCCCAAAGAAGGCCATGACAACCCACTCCAGTATCTTTGCCTGGAGAATCCGCATGGACAGAGAAGCCTGTCCATGTACACATGGACTTTCCTGGTTAGAGTCCATAAGGTCACAAAGACCTATGTGATTAAAGGTCTTAGCACAGCACAGGCGTTAATGTTGCTTTAATAAAAACATAAGTGAAAAATTGAACATGTGCCTTAATAACAACCTGTACTTCTTAGAAATGTTAACTTGTGATCAAACAGAAAAAGAAAAAACAAAACAACAAATAAACTAAAAAATTAAAATTTAAAAAAAAAATGGTCTAACAGATGGGACTCATTCAGCTAAAAAATGAGTAAATCAGTATCCTCAGATTCCCTTTCTAATTTACCAGCTAACTTACTTTTGGGCTTAACATGTGAAAGAGAACTCAAGTGGGGTTAAGAAAGCAAGGACAGTGCTCTGCTTTAAGGAAACAAAATGGACTGGACTGGCAGTGAACTTGTATTTGAATCTCAGCTCAGTTAACCGATCTGAACATCTGTATTAGTCTAGAAGAAACAGAACCAATAGATTATAGATATTTATATGAGAGAGGAATTGATTATAAGAAATTGATTCATGCAGTGCAGAGGCAAGAAGTCCCCAAATCAGCAGGCAGCAAGCTGGAGAGCCAGGATATAGTTCCAATTTGAATCCAAAGGCCTGAGAACCAGGAGAGCTGATGGTGTAAATTCCAGCCCAAGTTCAGATCCAAAGCAGGAGCAGATCATGTCTCACCTTGAAGATAGGCAGAGGGCAAATTCTCTCTTATTCAGTCTGTTCAGGTCCTCATTGGATTGGATGAGGCTCACCCACACTATTAGGAAAGCTATTTTATTTATTCCACAGTTTTTTAATGCCTCCTACCGAGCCAGCTAATTGTGGATGTACTGAAGATATGTTGTTGTTCATTCACCAAGTTGTGCCCAACTCTGCAGTCCCATGGACTGGAGCATGTCAGGCTCCCCTGTCCTTCAGTCTCTCCCAGAGTTTGCTCAGATTCATGTCTGTTGAGTCAGTGATGCTATCTAACCATCTCATCCTCTGGCAATATGGATATAAATAAAAACAGACCATGTTTCTTCCTCGCAAGGCATTTGTATTCTAGGAAGGAGAAGCAGACAATAAACAAATGTATAGTATGGCATGTGTAACTGCTAGGAGAAAAAATAAAGCTGCGTTAATACAGATGAAGCATCGAGAACAGTGTATGGCAAATGGCAAATGCTTCATGAATGTACGTAGTTAGTGTCATCCTCAGCATCATTATCACCCTCATCATCGGTGACATGGGGATGGCAACAGCTTCTTGTCTGCCTCTGAGTAAAGGTGGAGAGCAATGGTAACGTTTAACAGTAGATATAGATGGTATAGCTATGGTGACTTAGGAAACTGCCTGCCAATACAGGAGACATGGGTTTGATCCCTGGGTTGGGAAGATTCCCTGGAGAAGGAAATGGCAGCCCACTCGATATTCTTGCCTGGGAAATCCCATGGACCGAGGAGCCTGGCATGCTACATGGGGGTCACAAAAGAGTAGGACACAGCTTAGTGACTAAACATCTATATATATATATATACACACACACACACATACCTATAATTTTTCTTTATAAAGAGTATGTATTTTGTACATAAAGGAAAGTAACTTCCTATAAGAAAACCAAATCAATAGTAAATATGAACAGGACTATGACTGGGTTAATGGAGAAGAGGCAAAAATAGAAAAATGGTGACACAAAAGCTTAAAAGGAGTTTTCAAAACAAAATTTGCCTGCAACAGTGTGGTAAAGGGCTTGTCAAAAATGGTGATTTGAAGTATTAAACATGTGTCCCCTCATACCAAAATTTCAAAAGGTTATAGTATATTTTAGGAGAAAAAGAATCATTTGTCCTGAGTTAATATTTCTTTATTTTGCCTAGGTTTTGCAGCATTATACTCGGTGTTTTTTAAAAAATACAAGGAACTTACTGTCTTCAGTAAGCAAATTCTAATAGAGATTAACACAGATGTCATGACAAATCCATAAGAAATTGTTAATTATGTATAATTGATACTCACTCTCTCCATACATCAGTGACACACACAGCCAGAGTCAAGAGATGGCTCAAGAGCCATCCTTAAGTTCCATTAAATTAAGAGGAAAGAACTGAGGAAATGAAGATTTATCCAACTCTTACTACAAAGCACATGAAGGATCCCATTCATTTCTCACAGCAGCCCAGTGAGGCAGATATTTGGGATCCCAAGGTTACTAATGGGAATCGGGGCTCCACATAATTAGCTCAGGTTCACATAGTAAATGAATGCTCCAAAACCTCAGCCCAGTTCTGTCCCCAAGGTCCATTAATTCCCCACTGGACAGCTGCCTTCGGGAAGGATGGGCAGGGCAGGTGGAGAGAGAAGGGGTGGAACCTGATCTCATAGGTAAAACTCAGAGCTGGAACTCTTACACTGTACACTCTGATTGCCACTTGTAAAAACTTGATTTGTGTGTGTGCTCAGTCGTGTTTGACTCTTTGAGGCCCTGTGGACTGTAGCTTGCCAGGCTTCCCTGTTCATGGGTTTTTCTAGGCAAGAATACTAGAGTGGGTTGCTGTTTCCTTCTCCAGGGGATGTTTCCAACCCAAGGATTGAAGGCATGGCTCTTTTATGTCTACTGCATTGGTAGGTGAATTCTTTATCACCGAGCCACTTGGGAAGCCCTTAAAAACTTGATAAGTGTTAGTGTCTGACTCTTTGAGACTCTATGGACCGTGACCTGCCAGGCTCCTCTGTCCATGGAATCCTCCAGGCGAGAATACTGAAATGGGTTGCCATACCCTCTCCCAGGTTGTCTTTCCAACCCAAGGATTGAACGTGGGTTTCCTGCACTGCAGACAGATTCTTTACCATCTGAGCCACCAGTAGAGCTTTCCAAATTGTTGGTGCCAGTTACAGAAGTGGCACAGCCAAACTGCTTTGCACCGTCAGCTTTAATATTATCATGTGTTCATTTGAGGGGTGGGTGCCTTTTTACAACGTAGCTTTTCCTATAGCTTCAGTCTTACATGTGTCAACACTACCTGTTTAGCTGTGTGTTCACACACAGTGATTGGTGCTAAGTATCCATAACTGGATAGTCCACACACCTTTGTTTTCTTCCTTTGGAGCCCTAACTCTCATTTGCCTGACAAATGTAAATAGAGAATAGAAGCTGTCCCAGTACAAACACAAGTATGCTGAACCTCTTGTACTAGAGTTAGTTGGAAAACAAGGTCCCCGAATGCACACAGATAACCTTGCTGGCTTTTACACATCTTTGTTGTTCAGGCACTCAGTCATGTCTGATCGTTGAGACCCATGGACTGCAACATGCCAGGCTTCCCTGTCCATCACCAACTCCCAGGGTTTGCTCAAATTCCTCTCCATTGAGTTGGTGATGATCTAACCATCTCATCCTCTGGCCCCCTTCTCCTCCTGCCCTTCAATCTTTCCTAGCATCAGGGTCTTTTCCAATGAGTCGGCTCTTCGCATCAGGTCTTTGAACCACCTTAAAATGTTAAAATAAGAAACTAATTATTTTTTAGAGGAGATGCAAAGGAAGACACTGTTTATTATTTCAAGCCCTTCCTTGAAAACTCCGCCTCAAGAACTGCTGGCTCCCTGAGCCTCCCATGAACCAGGAGTTAATGCATTCTTCTAGAGTGAAGAAATGTGCCCCAGGCAAGGTTGAAAAGTCATTTCGAAAGAGATCCTTGGGAAGATTTTTCTCTGTGCCTCAAAGAGGGTTTTTTTTTTTTTTTTTGGGCTAAGTATTTATTTTTGCTCAAGGGCATTTAAAGTATTTGAAATATATATTTCTGTAGTGAAATGAAAATTCATTCCTTTGAGAGGGACTACAAAGAGGTCTGGGTCTCAGCACAAAACACAGAACAAAGAAAAATACGGTGTAAAGGACATGTACGAGGTACCCCCAAATGAGAATCTCTCTGGAATACCACAGTATCCGTGATGCCACCTGGAAAACTTTTTTTTTAGAAGCAGTCTATTTCGAGATCTTGGGCTGACAAAGTGTTTCCGTTCATCTTTCCCCTGGCTTTATTACTAGACATTTAGATGGAAAGAAAGAGAGGTGTTGGGATCACATGACTCCCTGCCAACTTCCGAATTCTAATCTTGGCCTCGACACAGACAGGCTTTAGAGACCAGGTTCAGTAGTTGAACTTGTATTTATATTCCTGCCAACTCAATTGCACTTAGTAAAGCTTCCATTGGAAGACTCTCTAAAGATACCTGTCTTTTTTAATTAAAAAAAAATTTTTGATGAAATATTGTTGATTTATGTGTTAGTTTCAGGTAACACATAACAACAGAGAGATTCAGATATATATATATTTATATACTTTTTTTTACAGTCTTCCATTATAAATTATTACAAGATACTGAATATAGTTCCCTGTGCTATACAATGGGATCCCTGTTGGTTATCTGTTAGTAATGTATATATGTTCATCGAAACTCCTAATTTATCCCTGACCCTCCAACCTTGGACATCTGTTTGATAAGAACTTTATATGTAAATATATTTTAGGATACCTTGCTAATTACTGAGGTGAAATGCTAGCTACTTCTGCTTGGAATTATTTTCTCTCTGAGATTTGAGATTAGTTATGGTTGGTTGTTATGAACTACAAATAAAACTGTCTTTTTAAAAAAGTGAGTAATATGAACCAGAAACAGTTATTCAGCTTAGAAATGGAAAAGAAAGTGTTAGAAAGTATAGTTTAGTAAAAACAAAACATTCCTAAGGAATGTTTCTTATCAAGAATCTTTGTCAAAAAGTACTTTATCTCAACTATTACATTCTGAAATATAGTAGTATGACTTTTAAATGATTAGAATGCTTTCATAACAGACATCTTAATCAGAATGTTTCATTTTGGGGGTAATTAAGGTACTTAGCTTTGTTTATCATATTTCATCAAAACAAAATATATAATACTTGTATGTAGAATAAATCATAGGTATTTTTCTTAGATTTATTGTCTCAAAATGGACTAGAAATACTGGCCAGTAGAAATGTAAAAGCCATGTGAAGGGAGCGAAGATCTAAATCTGTTGAACTGAGTGAACCATTTCAATGTATCTTAACTCACGTGATTATCTGATAGAATTTTAGCACTGAATGGGCCTTTAGAAATAATCAAATTAACCCTATTTAGGGAGAACGTCACAGAGAGTCAAATTAAGTACTTTGAGTCCCAGGTTGGAACTATAACACAGGTTTTATTCTAATTCAAATTAGCAACTAGGTCCTACTGTGTATGTGATGCTGTGCTGGGAGCCTTACCAGTCCAAGAGGCTTGAAGTCTGGCGAATTAAAGCTACGCAATGACTAAATAGTAACAGCCAACCTTCATCAGGTAATATTTTGAGCAGTTTATATAATCAGCCTCTTAAATCCTATGGAATAGTGAGGCACAGAAAGGTTAAGTATACTTTGCCCAAGGTCACACAGCTAAGAAGTCTCAGACCAAGCTGAGTCAAAAGGCTCAGCTCCCACACTGTACTCCTGTTTTAATGGTGATTGTAACTTAAGGCAGACCATTACATACCAACAGAAAGGTTCAGGCAGAGGGCTTTGGAGATCCAAAGAGAAAGGTCTTCACTAAGGATTAAGAAAAAATTTAGAGAGGAGAGGGTCTGAAAACGGACAGATTCTAGTAGGAGGAGAGATGGAGAAAAGTTAGGGAAGGTTTTTAAGGCAAAAGGAGTGATGTGAACCAACGCATATAATTAGGACAAACACACGGCATATTCGTAGAATTTCCTCCTGGAGCCATATGTAGAGAGAAAGGGAAAACATCAGAAGTTGGAAGATTTCAGGAGAGTATCAAATGAGTTTATAAAGAGTATAGTAGTGGTAGTATAGTTGCTAAGCCATGTCTGACTCTTGAGACCCCATGGACTGTAGCCCGCCGGGCTCCTCTGTCCATGGGATTCTCCAGGCAAGAATACTGGAGTGGGTTGCATTTCCTTCTCCAGGGGATCTCCCAACCCAGGGATCAAAACCAGGTCTCCTGCATTGCAGGCAGATTCTTTATCCAGGGAGCTACGAGGAAAGCCCTGTAAAGAACATAGGCACCAATAACATGGTTAGACATCTGGTCAAAAGCAATTTGAAAGCCCAGAAAGCTTTCTTCATAGATTAACAAAGGTCTCTCACCTTTCTTCTCTTTTTCTCTCTTCTTTTTAATAAATGGAGTGAGAAGTATTAGATGTGAGAAACAGATTTATGTGTCAAATTCTAAACCACTTTTCATTAAAAGAAAAGGACTCTAAATCATTCTTTCCATTTTAGTTGATGCCACAATTCCAAGGGTTTCAAGGTTTTTATGATTTTAAAATTCCAAGTGTCTTGTGTCCTCAGCTTAAATATTTCATATACTAAAGTTTATGACTTAAATGTCCAATACACACATATAATGTTGAAGACATGTGAAGCATTTCCCTGAAAAGAATTAATTATTTAAAATTGCAGGTGACTTTGAAATTCTAGGAAATGTGTTCGCGTTTCATTATACATGTACTTTCCCCCTCAACGTTGCCAACTGTTCAAAACCCTCCATTTGTCGCTTCCTGCTGCCACTGTGCTCACTATGGCCCTAGTTAATATGTATTCCAAGCGCCAATTCAAGGGCATTATTTTTTTCAGTAGCTTAAACTTGTATTTCAGGGCCTCTGAAGACTTCGTATGAAAACCCTTTACAAAACAAGGACTTTCTGTCTCTGACTTTCTCTGTTGACTTGTTGGGCGAGGATTAAGTCTCTTTGCAGCTCAGTTTCTTTGAGATCCATAGAACAAAGACCATCGCTCTGCTGTCAGCCTTCAGGTGTGTGAGGGTAAGCAGGTGAGCGCTGATGCTAAGCACTGGCTGAGGCTATTGTGGGCTTCAAAGATGTGATAGAAGGCAGGTATTTTTATTCTTTCTGTAGCAGCCATTTAACACTATGTCAGTGTCAGCTGCAAGTGTTTGGTGTGTGTTAATTCATTTTATCTCCACAACAATCTTAGAGGCATGATTCTTATTCCCAATAACCAGTGAGAGAACTATGGGACGTGATAAAAGACAAAACAAGGATCTGCACCCAGGCAGTCTGATTCCTGAATTTAACCATTAGAGCTATTGAGAAATGGAATGGTTTAAGACAGTACTCTCCTCCTTTGGAGGCTGGCTACCCAGCCTGTGTGTGGAGTGGGTTTGTGATTTCCAAGTTCTAGAGTTGATGGAATTCAATAATCAGTATTGGTCCCAAATCTTAGAATCTGTTCCCTGTCTCTTTAAGTCAGTAGAATGGAAAATACTAAAAGCACAGTTGCCTCAGCTCTAAAATTGTTAGAGGATCATCTCTATTCTATCCAGGTGATACACAGTGAGTGGCTGGGAGGGGCCTTTCAACAAATGTATAGGTCCCAGAAGCATATTGATGACAAACAGCCCTGTCATCAATGAGCTAGACAAGGGAGATATTTCCATATATGGTATTGGGTGCTGGGCTAGATATAGGTCTCCACAGCTTTGTGTAAGCACAGAGCCACTCCAAGAACTTCCTGGAGAAGATGACACCTAATTTTAGTGACAAAAGGAAGGGTGGGAAGAGCCTTCCAGAAAAGAAATTTGCAGGACTCCCCTGGTGATCCAGTGGTTAAGACTCCATGCTTCCATTGAAAGGGGCTCAGTTTTGATCCCTAGTAAGGGAACTAAGATCCCCACATGCCATGCAGTGTAGTCAAAAAACGAAGAACATCCCCAACAAAAAACAAACAAAAAGCAATTTACATGTAAGGAAAAGCAGATACATGAAACCACATTGCCTATGCAGTGAACTCTATCCACTTAAATATTACCCAAATATTAGCAAATCATTGATGTCAGAATAAAAGGAGTATTAATCTGGACTTTCTTCAGATCTGTCCTTACCACTCTCTCTATACCCTACTACAAATGAAGTACTTGAAAGATGAGACAGGAAAATACACTGCAAAATTAGAGGTTCCTGGATAAAATCACATTTGTTTTATGTTAACAATCTCTGATCATTGTGAAGTGGGCAGATCTTATACCAAATTGTTCATTGCTCTCATGAAGAATTATCCTTTTGAACCTAGTATAAATCAATAGAGAATAAAATATGATTGGATTTCTAATAATAGAATGTGAAGAAATCAAATAGAACAGTGCCTGTTTGTGGTACATCGAATGGGACTCAAGAAATTTTTGCTGAATGTGAGTGTTCTTCAAGGACTCATTTGAGCTATACAAAACTAATAACCCCTGCTTATGACTCAAAGACTTGAATTAGAAGCTGTCTCTAGTGACTCCTGGAAATAGAAATAGCCCAGGTTAAGATTAATAAATATAGGTTGCTCTTCTTACAAACAGAAACATTTTCTTGCTAAGAAGGCAGAAAACAATCTATCCTCTTTAGGATAAGTGAATCTTTTTCATAAATATTTTTATTAAAGTAACAAAGTGTGGTGAAACTAATTGTAATTTATATTGCCATGTAAAAAATATTGTTAAATTTAGCACTTTGAAAAAGAAGACTAACACCCTGCTTTAACTAAATTATAACAGTCAAAGATAAAAGCACATAGCAAATCTGTGTATCAACCCTGAACCTACTAGATAATTTCTGGGTTTTTCTCCTTAATGAGCACTTGATGATTGATCACTAATCAGTTTGAGAGCTAATTAAAGTTACTAAAGTAATGGATACCCCAGTTTAAGATTCATCAGTATAATAGTACATTAGACTATACAGGCATTGTTCATTTCTAGATATTTTCTGTGCAGCAAAGCAGATGAGTTATGACCTCAGAGCCCGTGGAGAATTCTAGGAGGAATCTTACATCCTTGGCATATCATGGTGCACTATTTTGCTGTCTCAGTCAACAGAAGCAAGAGATATAAAGTATAATTTGTTGTTATACTAGTTTCTCCTTTTGATTAAAATTTATTTTCCATCTACCTATGGCAGCCTCTTTAGCAATTGAGAAGTATATTTGAGATATATGTATTTCCCCAAATAATAAATTCTAATGGTGTTGTTTAGTTGTTGTAAGATAAATAAATGAATTCATAGAGTTTTAGAGCAGAAAAGGCCTGAGCAATCCAAGGACATCATTTATAGGTGAGAACGCTGTGGGCCATCAGGGTTAGAAGGAGCCTTGCCACAAGGTCACAGTCAGGACACATCAGACCAAGGGTATACACCCTTGGATATTAGCATATGAAAGTTCCTTCCACTAACACTGGCTCTTGAAAGGCTCTTGTAGAAGATGGAAAGGGAACAGTAAATCTTCAACAGAGAGTAAAACATGAATAACAGTCTGGATGCTCTTTTTTATAGACTATCAGATGCCATCCTCTGTTACTTTCCTCTGAGCATTGTCAAATAGTCTCCTTTTCGGGGGATGTATTCAAATTCTCCGGAGAAGGCAATGGCACCCCACTCCAGTACTCTTGCCTGGAAAATCCCATAGACAGAGGAGCCTGGTGGGCTGCAGTCCATGGGGTCGCTAAGAGTCGGACATGACTGAGCGACTTCACTTTCACTTTTCATTTTCATGCATTAGAGAAGGAAATGGCAACCCGCTCCAGTATTCTTGCCTGGAGAATCCCAGGGACGGGGCATCCTGGTGGGCTGCCATCTGTGGGGTCGCACAGAGTCGGACACGACTGAAGTGACTCAGCAGCATTCAAATTCTCACAGAAAGAAGCCTTCTAGTTCAACAATCAGTTTTCTGTCTGTGATAAGCCTTTAGTTTGTACTTCTCTCATTTCACACTTTTCAAAGTATTTGAGGGTCATAGTTTAATTTGATTGGCCCCTTAACTTTGATCCTGTCCGGAGGCCTCATATTGTTATCTCTACTAGCCAAAGGTCATACTGAGGATCAGAAAGATTGAGGTTGCAAAAGTATTTTGCAGCTAAAGCTAGGACCAAAATCCAGGTCTATTTTATAGACCTAAGCTCTTTCCATTAAAATGCCACTCCTGAAACAAAATCTTGTACACCACGCTGAATAGAACAGAATTGTTTTTATGACTTTCTATACCTTACTTCCTCCCTTTGCATATATGTTCTCTATTTTTCCATTTGTTTTGTTTATTCTTGTATCTCTGTTGCCCTGGCATTTGGTTGGTTGGCAGTCCCTACCCAGTAGGGTCCAGAGTCCCAGACAATGCATTCTGTCCAAAGCATTTGTTTGGATTATAAATATAATTTGATGATAAATTCAGACTGTTACACTGATTTCATTTCAGTGGATCCACAACATATTTCTCGTTTTCTTTGATAAACTACCTATAAAGACAGGACCGCATGCTATTTAATTGTTCATTTTGAGCTATTTGCTCATTTCTAAAGAGCTTTGCTTAAATTCTTACTGTATACATAAATGGGATTATCACTTGTTTCCTTCTCTTTACTAGTTGGAAGTGAAAATCTTTTCAGTCATGGAGAAATCATTACCTATTTATTACAATGAAATATTTTATGGTAATTCTTTTTCAAATATCAGTGGCTGACACCATGCATTTATTATATGTCAAGCTTTTCTTTCTGTGCTCTTTACATCTTGACATATCTTATCTTTCCAGCTACCCTGTGCGTGCAGTGATAATGTTATGCCTCTTAACACAGTAAAGAAATGGTGGCACTGAAAGGTTAAGTTACTTGCTCAAAGTCACAGAATAAGGGAATTGAGCCCAAGAGGCTTGTTCTGTGAATATAAGCCCTTAACCACCAGCATACTAGCTCTCACAGTGAGTTCTCCTGTAAATGTTACTTTTCAAATATAATTATGTTTTGTAAATTCTGCTTTCATTGACTTAGAGAGAGCTGTAGCAGCCTGGGGAGAGAAGGTGGAAAAGTTCATCATCGTAACAGTCCTACTGACAACTCATTACCTTCAGGATCAGCAGCCTTTTCCATCCCTGCTGCCACAAATGAGAATAAAAAATATTATTAAGTATCACTCACAGGGCTTAAGTGGGAGATAGGGCATTGGTATGGGAACTGAGATCCATTTTAAGCATTGACTAACATTCAATGCTAACATTCAGTTGACTAACCCCTGCCACCGCACCTTTTTCTCCAGTTTAGCTCCCAGACTTAAATATAAACTGATGAAAAAGAAGCCTAGAATTCCTTCTCCACTTGACTCGCACTCAGCCTACCTGGAAGTCCACCACCTCCTCCCTCCCTACCTCCTATCTGTCTTCAGTCAGACTAGGCCTGTCTTTGTGTCTTTACTGGTTAGGCATTATGTCTTTCATCTCTTGGACAATGCCTGGTTTATGGATACTCAGTAGCTGTTTGGTGGATGAATAAACACAGATCAGTATACACTGCTCTCTGAAACCTAGGTAATTTTCCAGTAAGTTACCCTTAATTTTACAGTAACTATCAGCTTACCAAAAAAAAAGGGTCCTCATGATGAAATTGAAAGACTCTTGCTCCCTGGAAGAAAAGCAATAACAAACTTAGGGAGCATGTTAAAAAGCAAAGACATTGCTTTGCCTACAAAGGTCACAATCAAAGCTATAATCAAAGCTATGGTTTTTCTAGTAGGCTTGTATGGATGTGAAAGCTGGACAATAGAAAAGGCTGAACACCGAAGAATTGATGCCTTCGAACTGTGGTGCTGGAGAAGACTCTTGAGAGTCCCTTGGAAAGCAAGGAGATCAAACCAGTCAATCATAAAGGAAATCAACCCTGAATATTCACTGGACTGATGCTGAAGCTGAAGCTCCAATACTTTGGCTACCTGATGCAAAGAGCCAACTTACTGGAAAAGACCCTGATGCTGGGAAAGATTGAGGCAGGAGGAGAAGAGGATGACAGAGGATGAGATGGTTGGATAGTATCACCGACTCAATGGACTTGAGTTTGAGCAAACTCTGGGAGATGGTAAGGGACAGAGAGGCCTGCCATGCTGCAGTCCATGGGGTGGCAGAGTCCAACGCAACTGAGAGCCTGAGCAACGGCAACAACATAATGAGGGGACATTGCAAAGAGGCTAGAAGCCTTTCCAAGTGTAATTTCAGGTGGTATGTGTTATGAACATGCAAGTATCTGTGCCATCAACTCCGGGGTACTCATCACTGGTATATGAGTTTTTAAGAGGTTTTGGCTAGGCCAAGTTGCAGTAGGAAAACAGCAGGAGATGCCTCCATCGGGTCTGCTTTTGTTGTTCTTAGTTCTCTAGCTGCTTTGTCTTTGTGAGGGGCAGTGACCTGCAGCTCTCTGCTTAGAGCCAGGATCTGAAGCCAATGAGTCTGACCTCAGAGGCTGCGTGCTTGCTTCTACACAATACCTTAGAAACTGTCAAGAAAGAACTGCCCACCCTGTTATGTGCTTCCCATGCGTTGTATCACTTAATCTCCATTTTGCCTCGGAGAAACTGGAGCTCAAGAAAGTTAAGAAACTTGCCCAGCTGATAACCAGTAGCACAAGAACTCAGATCCAGGTCTGCCTGGCTCTATGTTTATCTCCAGGATTGGCTACAGGGCAGGAAAGCATAAGGTTGCAGGTGTAAAGATCCCAGCCTGCAGTGTTAGGATGCTCTCTTAAAGGGAGTTTGTGCCCACCAGCCCTGTCTAAATTAAGCTCCAGAGACACAGCTTGGCTCAGCAGAGCCCACAGCCTAGACAGAGGAACTGGGGTTCTGTGAGCCGCTGGAGGAGCCAGGCTTGCAGCTTAGCCTAGGGTTGACCGGAAGCCCTGCCTTCCCCATGAACCTGAGATCTTCCTGAGAATGGACTTACAAAGTGATGGTCCTACATTGATGGTTTTGTTAATCTGGCACTGGCAGAAACTCAATTACAGTTAAAGCCCAGTCATGTATTGATTATATTGATAGAAAAGTGATCTTTACCTTCGGTTGTTGATATTTAAGGAAACCTAAAGAGTGTCGTTTTTATGAAGAGCTTTCTGTGATTGATAGATTTAGTAGAACAATAGACAGAGTATGGAATTGGGCTTCCCAGGTAGCACTAAGGGTAAAGAACCCGCTTGCCAATGCAGGAGATGTAAGAGACGCAAGTTTAATCCCTGGGTCAGGAAGATCCCCTGGAGTAGGAAATGGCAACCCACTCCAATATCCTTGCCTGAACAATCACATTAACAGAGGAGCCTTGCAGCTACAGTCCATGAGGTGGCACAGAGTCGGACATGAGAGTGACAGCCTGCACGCACGTGGATGAAATTGGGAAATACTGTCACTAATATACTGCTTTTCACCAGCACCCCCAACCCCAACCGTGACATCTTTTCTTTTCTTTTTTATTTTTTTTTGAGATGCTGTAAATTCTAATGCTAGGTATATTTCACAAATGAGTTAGAACTACTTGCCATCCCATCAGGCCAGTCCTGGGTATTTACTGGTGGTACTGTTTTGGATACCAGGAATGGAGGGGAACAATGCCAGTCACATAATTTTTGTTAAATGAATAGACAGCTGAATATAAAAAGATTCCTGTTCTTCATTTGTTTCTCACCAGATCTGTATTTTATTCCTCCTGTATGTAAAGTAAGTATTAAGAACCTGGAGGTGCCTAAGATACCTGGGGCTTCCTAGGTGGTGCTAGTGGTAAAGAACCCACCTGCTAATGCAGGAGACTAAGAGATGGAGATTCTTTCCCTGGGTCAGGAAAATCCCCTGGAAGGGAATGGCAGCCCACTCCAGTATTCTTGCCTGGATCCCATGGATGGAGGAGCCTGGCGGGCTACAGTACATAAGGTCAAAAAGAGTCAAACACAACTAAAGTGACTTAGCATGCAAGATCCTGTTAGTGGGTTCACTGAATTTATAGGACAGTCCATGATACTGAATAGCACACACATATCTGTAACACATGGCAGATTCTCAGGTGGTGTCAGGAGGTAGGTCTCGGAGATCAGAAGAACAAGACCACTCTGGGAAACCAGGGAACACTTAGCAGTAGGTTGACCTTTGACCTTGACTTGGAGGATGAGTCAAAATGGTACCAGGAAGGGATGCTGGGGAAGGGCATTCCAGGCAGTAAGGTTGGGTTGTCTGGCGGAAGGGCCACAGAGGCAGGTAAGTATTCTGAGGCAGAAGTTAAGTGATCTACTCAGATCACTTGTATTCCAACACCAGCCCAAGGGTGCTGCTTGGGCTGGTGTTAGAACTAGAATGTAAGAGCATTTGAACTCCATGGTGCAGGGCATCAAGTCAAGTTTAAGCAAAGGTCCGAGAGAGTGAGAACACAGAAAAAGCCCTGTAGCTGCCATTCTGAATTCTCTTTACTCCTTTCTACTCCCTCTTCTTCATGCTAAATGAAGTCACTTCACACCCTAAAGGATCCTGCCTATCTTCACTGGATTACTGCTAAGGTACTGCTTTGACCATACTGTTTACATTTCTGTAGATTCACCAACACCTACAGAATAAATTCTATACTGCTTAAGTAGTTGGGATATCAAGGCTCTTCTCATCTGGTTCATGCTAACTTCTCTAGTCTTATTTTTCAACTCAATTATCCATCCACTAACTAAGATCATGGCATCCGGTCCCATGACTTCATGGCAAATAGATGGGGAAACAGTGGAAACAGTGGCTGACTATATTTTTCTGGGCTCCAAAATCACTGCAGATGGTGACTGCAGCCATGAAATTAAAAGACGCTTACTCATTGGAAGGAAAGTTATGACCAACCTAGACAGCATATTAAAAAGCAGCAACATTACTTTGCCAACAAAGGTCCATCTAGTCAAGGCTATGGTTTTTCCAGTGGTCATGTATGGATGTGAGAGTTGGACTATAAAGAAAACTGAGCACAGAAGAATTGTGCTTTTGAAGTATGGTGTTGGAGAAGACTCTTGAGAGTCCCTTGGACTGCAAGGAGATCTAACCAGTCCATCCTAAAGGAGATCAGTCCTGGGTGTTCATTGGAAGGACTGATGTTGAAGCTGAAACTCCAATACTTTGTCCACCTGATGCGAAAAGCCGACTCATTGGAAAAGACCTTGATGCTGGGAAAGATTGAGGGCAGGAGAAGGGGACGACAGAGGATGAGATGGTTGGATGGCATCACCAACTCGATGGACATGGGTTTGGGTGGACTCCAGGAGTTGGTGATGGACAGGGAGGCCTAGCGTACTGCAGTTCATGGGCTTGCAAAGAGTCGGACATGACTGAACGACTGAACTGAACTAAACCCTGGAAACCAAGTCTTCATTACAAATGTGGAATGAATAAATACTTATCTTTCATTCCTTTTTTTCCTCCATTTCTGAATATGACCAAGAGTAACTATATCCCCCAGATAAAGAGGCCTTCTGTTTGTACAGTGCTTTCGACTTTCCAAAGATTGTGGCACAGCAGTCCAGAACACTGAATCTGGAGCCAGATTGCTAGGGTACCAACCGTTGCTCTGCCAATTACTAGCTGTGTGACCTTGAGGAAATTACTTAATCTCTCTGTGCCTCACTTTTCTCATTTGTAATATGGGGTGAATAAAGGTATGTACCTAATAAGCATTTTTAGAAGGATTGTTGCTTAGTCGCTAAGTCACGTCCGACTCTTTGCCACCCCATGGACTGCAGCAGCCCAGGCTTCCCTGTCCTTCACTATATCCGAGTTTGCTCAGATTCATGTCCATTGAGTCAGTGATGTCATCAGAAAGATTAAATAAGCTGTTATTTGGAAAATGCTTAGAACAATGTCTGGAACGTAGTAGGCATTATATAATGCTTGTTTAGCTAAATAAATATTATTATATATATATACACATATATATTAGTGGTATAGACTGTATACATAAATATATACATACATATGTAGTAAATACTCAGTATGGTTTCAATTGTACCCGCACACAGGGGCCACATACAATTGGGTATTCGCAACAACCTTGTAAGGTAAGCAGAAGTGTTAAATAACTGTCCACACCTCACACCTGGTAGATCCATTCTGGGAACTATGTCTTCTAATTTCTGAGCCGAAAGTCAAAAAGTAGAATTTATACCCGTAATCCATTCATCTCCAATGCATGGATAGTTTCCAGATATATCATGATTTCTTTACACTTAATATTGAAATTTACTTCAGATATTTTAATTATTTTGATTTAAAGTACAAGAGCAATGCCAAGTCCATTGTATAGGTCTGTCAGTAAGGAAAAAAAAATACTAAGTTTCTGTCTAAAATTTTTGTGCAGGATTTCACAGTCTCACAAAGATATGTATGATGTGGTCACTTTCTACTTGACTATATTCTTTTTGCAGGGAAGATAAATTGAGTATTTTCAATGGAAAGTTATGCATGAGGTTTTAGTAGAAAAGTATTCAATTGGGAAAATATGCTATCGGAGTACATTTAAATGAATGCCTGTCCTGTTATTTGGTATGCAAAGGCTTGTGTTTGCATTAAGGTGATGGAGAAGCTGCCATTTTCTTTGCAGCATATATTCAAACGTTTTCTTTTACTTCTCTGAAAAAGAACTGTCTTTTATTTTATTTGAAATATAAAACACATTTAACTTTTGTCAACAGCTTACATTTTAAATAATGAAGTTTTTACTGGCATTCATCATCTGCAATTAGAGTTCTCTAGAAGCTTTTAGTGTTTTTCTCCCCAACTTTTAAAATTCATTCATTGTAACTGTTGACATTTTTGAGAACAGTGGAAACCCTAAGTCAAATTGGGAAAATGGAACAAAGAGATTACCTTTCTGGAAATTACCATTGAACTGGGTGGAGAATCCTCAGCTATCGTGCTGAACCACATTATGATATTTACACCCTCTTCTTGCTAGTCGTGTTGTCAGACTCAAACATTTTCCTTCTAACACAGGCTAGTTAAGCAAATGCTATGCTAGCTGCCTGCTTGGGTTCCTTAGTTCATGAAGCGTGAAAGTGAAAGTCGCTCAGTCATGTCCAACCCTTTGCGAACCCCATGGACTATACAGTCCGTGGAATTCTCTAGGGCCAGAATACTGGGATGGGTAGCCATTCCCTCCTCCAGGAGATCTTCCCAACCCAGAGATCAAACCCAGGTCTCCCACACTGAAGGTGGATTCTTTACCAGCTGAACCCAAGGGAAGCCCAGGAATACTGGAGTGGGTAGCCTATCCCCTCTCCAGGGGATCTTCCTGACCCAGGAATCCAACCGAGGTCTCCTGCATTGCAGGCAGATTCTTTCCGAACTGAGCTATCAGGGAAGCCCTACAGTTTAATTAGTGCCAGTTACCTGCTTACAGTAGGCCTCTGCAAGAGTCTGGAGTTCAGGTCTCTTCCTCAGAAAGTATTTAAAATCAAGATTTCTCAGTTACCCTGGTCTGTCTGAGATGCCTTTTCATCCATCTTTGATGGGAGTTATGTTTTCTCATTTCTTCCTTTCTGTCTAGTAGCAAGAAGACAGCTGAGCAACTGCATATGGTGGGGAGGGGAGAGGGGGTGTGTGTGTGAGACGGGTTTTTTTCACCCTCTCATTTAAAGATGTAACTGGAACCAAGACCCAAATGGCATGTGGCTTTGCTTCAGGCGGGGAATATAAACAGAGCCAAGCCTAGAAATGCAAGGTTTGTAATAGATTCATTGACCTTGCTGTTTGCCCAGCTGCAGGGTGACTCCCTTTTCATTCCCCAGCTGCTTCCTAATGCTATCTTATTTTTCTTTCAAATTGGAGTAGCCAACCAAACTCCCCCTCTATGGACAGATTTGATAATTAACTAAAAACAGACAACTTTGTAGTTACACCCAGCTAAGAGAAGAGTTGCCCTGACTTTGTGGTTTAATCCACACTTTGTTCTTGTCCAGCAGTGCCTTTGACGTAATTTGCTAGCTTATGTTTTATGAGATTTTATCAGATTTTATGAGAACAAGGAAAGGCTCCTCATTAACCCCAAATTTTACTCTTCAAATAGTCATCTGGAGGATGTGCATTAAGTTGAACCCTAAGTGCTGATTTTCTACCTTTTATATGTAACCTACAGAAAAAAAGCAATTGGGTTCCACCTAAATAAATTTATTTATTCTAGTGATGCTTCCAGCCCTCAAACTATTTTAAAGCTCATATTTTGAAATGAGAAAAATCAAGTTCCTTACTTTAAAACATTACATCAGTCTCTTGAACACAATTATACCTTAGTTATAAAGTTAGCTCTGGATAACTTACAGTTATTTACAGATGAAATAAAGTCTGTTTTATGTGGATGAGAATTTGACATCATTTTTGAGAATGTGCTCACACTGATTACTTGATTGCTGAATTTTCAGATATTCTTTGAGACATTAGTTGCATTGGAATCTCCATACCTTTAAACTTTTTTTAATTAAAATTAGGGTTAATTATATATTTATAATATACATGGGAAGAATACATTACAAAATTTCATCTCCTGTATATTCCTAAATCTATTAAAGTGCAAATTACATGTACCATTTCTAAGAGAATAAATAAAATACACTATATACGAAGGGTTTTCAACACAATTTTATTTATAAAAAGCAAGTGAAATATTCTAAAATGTTCAATAATAGAGAATTGGTATAAGGAAATATACAGCTCTTTTAGAGGAATATTTTGTGGTATTGAAAAATGTTGATATTTTTAAGTGGAAAAGGATATAGACTAAAAATTATAAATACAGTATGATCCAGATTTTTTTGAAGGAGAAGTGATATATGTCATTTTAAAATGAAGAAGAGGGTGTGTGTGTGTGTGTGTGTATTTTTATAGAAAAAAGACTGGATAGCTGTATACCAAAATCATATACTTTTTTATTTTTTACTTTTTATTTTACTTTCTTTTTTCTGTCATGTTTTCTACATTGAACATAAACTATTACTTTGTGCTTATGAAAAGTTTTTTTTCCCTGAAACCATATATGAACCTTACATTTACGTTTTATATTTTGACAAGTAGATTTTAAGCAATATAGTACTTTTAGTAAGGGCTATACTTATTTGGAGTTTTTTGTAATTCCAAAGTTTAGCTAAAATTTATCCATGATGGCTTATTCTGCAAATCAATAATTCAGAGGAGATTTTAGAGAAACACTTTCAAGCTTGAGGGGACTTTTTAAGTACACTGAAAGCACACACAAGACCCTGTCAATCATTTTTTCATCACAGTCTGTTCCTAAATGCCTCTTCCTGGAAGGTGAATTTGCATATTTCTGTTTGCTTTATGTAAAAGGAATAGTATATCTGTTATCTGTTTTACTAACAATCTGGCTTTCCCTCTGCCAGTTGGAAGGTGATATCTTTAACATACACCTCATATAATGGTTTCCATTCCCTAATTTCAGACAAACATCTTTTAACAATTTGGGTCACATTTTCACAGGTGATGAAAACATACCACATGTATCACGCTGAGAGCATCAGTGCAGAGAGCAAACTGAAAGAGGCTGAGAAACAAGAAGAGAAGCAAATTGGCAGGTCTGGTGATCCAGTCTTCCATATTAGACTGGAAGAGAGACATCAGCGGCGAAGCTCGGTGAAAAAAATTGAAAAAATGAAGGAAAAAGTAAGTAAAACTAGACTGCAGAGCCCTTCTGCCCTCCCTGGAGGTGACAGACCTAGAAACAGTGGTGTAACAGCTGATAGACACACGTTGTAAATTACTGTGAAATGACATGCGTTTCCTCCCGTGGGGATGAAAAATGTTTAAGTAACATAAAAATCATGTAATAACAGCTGGACGTTGTTTAGTGGTAAATGCCAAGTATCTAGTACACAATGTAGAGAATTGAATATTAACAAAACAGATTTCATTGCAAATGGGCCTGAGGCCCAAATACATTGTTGCTATTCTCTGTCGCTGGGCAATTTTCATTTATTTAAATCAGATTCAAATTGTACTTTTCTCAAAGGACTTGGAAGGTCATTTGTATATGTAGAATAAATCGTTTAGATGAATAGAAATTTATGTTTCCCTGTCTGATTTTTAAATGACTATTGTTTTTCCCAATTCCTGGATCTTCTTCATTTCCAGAGACAAGCAAAATATTCGGAAAACAAGCTTAAATCGATTAAGGCACGGAATGAATATCTCCTAACCCTTGAAGCAACCAATGCCTCAGTTTTCAAGTATTATATTCATGATCTTTCAGATTTAATTGATGTAAGTACTTGAAGTTTTTATATTTTTCACATCAAGGTGGAGTTAGCAATAACCCTATTTCCTTGATTCTAAAATACCATCATTTATTAAAACAATGTTATTTTATGTGATTCTCAGGGGGGGAAATGCTGCAAATTAAACTACATAGGTTTTGTTATTGTTGTTCGGTCGCTAAGTTGTGTCCAACTCTTTGCGACCCCATGTATTGCAGCACACCATTTTCCCTGTCCTTTACCATCTCCCAGAGTTTGTTCAAACTCATGTCCATTGAGTCAGTCACGATGCCATCCAACCATCTAATCTTCTTTTATCTCTTTCTCCACCTGCCTTCAATCTTTCCCAGATCGGGGTCTTTTCCAGTGAGTTGGCTCTTCACATCAGGTTGCCAAAGTATTGGAGCTGTAGCATCATGCCTTCCAATGAATATTCAGGGTTGATTTCCTTTAGGATTGACTGGTTTGATCTCCTTGTATGCACTAAGATACTACAAATTTTACGATGCATATGAAACACTGTGCATCCTAAAACCACTGAAAAATAAACCAGGGAGTTCTGTGAAGCTGTCAGTATCCAGAAAACTAGCTGGGAAGGGACTCCAGACATTTTCAAATGATGCAGTAGCACAGCCCTAACTTCATTCATTGATTCAAAATACATTTATTGAGCCCCTACTATTATGAGATGCGAAGGCTCTGAAAAGCTATAGATGTACAGTTCTTTTTTTTTTTTTTTTTACTCTATTTGGCTGCACTGGGTCTTTTGGTTGCAGCATGCAGAACTCTCAGTTGCAGCATGTGGAATCTAGTTCCCGGACCTGGGATCAAACCCCGGCCCGCTGCATTGAGAGCTCAGAGTCTTAGCCACTGGATCACCAGGAAAGTCCCTAAATGTACACTTCTCACTCCTTGGAATTTAAAGTGGAAAAGCCAGGTGTGAGGCAAACGGCTATGCAAATGATTGCTTTATGACAGTTGTGATAAATGCTGTGAAGCAAAATAGAATGCATAGAAACCACTTTTATTGTCTAACAGGATATGATATAAAAACACTAATTGGGCTCATTTAGAAATCTGCAAGTAGGAATGGCTACCCACTCCAGGATTCGTGCCTGGAGAATTCTGTGGACAGAGGAACCTAGAGGCCTACAATGGGTCACAAAGAGGCAAACACAACTGAGTGACCGACACTTTCACTTTTCAAGTATTTAACGATTATTATATTTGTATAATGTTTACTGCCAACTCGCCCTCAGCATCATTCAGCCTTTCAATCAGAAATTGTCCACCGAGGAGCCCAATCATTGTGCTAACACTGTAGGAGATGCAAAGATGAAATAGACAAATCCTGTGTCCAAAAACACCAGTATCTGCAAATAAAAGATAAAAAGTGATGTGTCGTAAGGAAAACAGATAAAGTGATAGAAGTACAGAGTTATCTGCGGGAATTTTACTCATATTCTGCTTTGCAGTGATTGAATTCAGTGATGATAATATAAAATTATTTTCTGTGGCTTATAGTGTATCATAGTCTAGACATAGTAGGTTAAGGCAACTATTTTTGTAGTGAGTTAAGTCCACATATTTAGCTGTTATTTATTAAATATTTACTTACTTGACTGTATCAGGTCTTAGTTGCACTTAATTATTTTAAATACAGAAGCTTTTTAAAAAAATTTTTTTTTCTTCTAGCACTCTGATGAAAGGATTTTTTTCTGCTAGAGATTGCTGTTAGTTTTCCTGAATAAAAATTTAAAAAAAAAAAAATTCTGACCCCTATTTTCAAACTTAGATGTGTAAGTGAAGTGAGGAAGTGAAGTCGCTCAGTCGTGTCCGACTCTTTGTGACCCCATGGACTGTAGCCTACCAGGCTCCTCCCTCCATGGGATTCTCCAGGCAAGAGTACTGGAGTGGGTTGCCATTTCCTAGATATATAAGGATTCTGCAAAATAGATGGAATATAGAGAACTAATTCTGTGTAACAACTCAGCTTGCTTGTTTTGTTTAGGGCTTATTTTAGTGATTGGAGTATTTGGCTAAACCCAAGCCAATTTAATATGAGGATAAGTTAATCTTGAAAGGAAGTGTGAAAGTGTCAGTCCCTCAGTCGTGTCTGACTCTTTGCGACCCTATGGACTGTAGCCCGCCAGGCTCCTCCACCCATGGGATTCTCCAAGGCAAGAATATTGGAGTGGGTTCCCATTCTCTTCTCCAGCGGGTTTTCCCTACCCAGAGATAAAACCCAGGTCTCCTGCATTGCAGGCAGATTCTTTACCATCTCAGCCACCAGGGAAGTCCCTGATCTTGAAAAGTACTTCTTTAATACCTACAAGGTGCCAAGCACTATTCTTGATAATGGGGATCCAGCAATAAACAAAATGGAGTCCTCACCTCTGTGGTATTTCACTGGGGAGACAAGCCATAAAAAATGTACACATATGTATTATCTGTATGTGATATGTGTGTAACATGGGCATATATTAAATATTTATATTTAATATGTATTAATTTATATACATATTAATTTATACACATATTTATATTTAATATGTATTAATTTATATACATATTTATATTTAATATGTATTAATTTATATACATATTCATTTATATGCATATTCATTTATATGCACATAAATATTTAATATATGCCCATGTTACACACATATCACATACAGATGATACATATGTGTACATTTTTTTATGGCTTGTCTCCCCAGCGAAACACCACAGAGGTGAGGAGGCAATGGCACCCCACCCCAGTACTTTTGCCTGGAAAATCCCATGGATGGAGGAGCCTGGTGGGCTGCAGTCCATGAGGTCACTAAGAGTCAGACATGACTGAGCGACTTCACTTTCACTTTTCACTTTCATGCACTGGAGAAGGAAATGGCAACCCACTCCAGTGTTCATGCCTGGAGAATCCCAGGGACGGGGGAGCCTGGTGAGCTTCCGTCTATGGGGTCGCACAGAGTCGGACACGACGGAAGTGACTTAGCAGTAGCAGCAGCAGTAGTACATTGTAGTAGTAACCGTGCCATGAAGAAAAAGAAATAGAGCCGTGGGGGTGCTTTTTTTGATGATGTAGTCAGAAAAGCCTGATGTTTGAGCAGAAAAGTGAGCTGCAAGCTTTATTGCCAACAGGGAAGAAATCCCTCCTACAGAAAAACTGGCAAGGCTACAGGTATAGAGTTGGAGGTGTGTTTGGCAAGTTCAAGGTGCTCGAGGAATAGCAAAGGAGACCAGGATGGCTGGAGTGGAGTGAGTGAGGAAAAGGTGCTGGGAGAGACGGGAGGCAGAAGCCCAATCATTTAGGGGCCTTGGGGCAAGGAAAACAGGTTAGATTTTGTTCTAAGTTTGAGGTGAAGCCATTGAAGGGTTTTAAGCAAGGAAGTGACATCACCTAGTTTACATCTCAAAGACTCACTCTGCCTTCTGGGTGGAAAATAGGCTAAGGTGGGTGAGGAGGACAGGTGTGAAAAAAGCAAGCTCTGTCTAGTCTTTTGTGCTTTTCCAGGCTGGAGATGATGCTGGCTTGGACTGGCATGATACTGATAGACGTGTGAGAAGTGTTTGGATTAAAAATGTTTTGAAAATAGGACTAAGAGAAAATTAGAGTGGTGGGGTGTTTGTTTGTTTCTTTTTTAAAAAGGATAAGAATGACTCCTAGCTCAGGTCTTGAATAACTAGGTTAATGATAATACCCTTTGCTGAGATGGGGACCCTGGAAAGGAGCAGTAATTCTGCTACATCTATTGATGGTAAGGTTGAGATACCTATGGGGCATTGATATGGAGATGTACGGTAGCATCGATTCTCTTAGGATATATAGGACAAGAAGAACATGTCAAGTTTATATGAGTCACCATCATGTTTGTAGATATTTATTGACCTCTTACTATGTGACAGGCACCTAGGTTTCTAAGCACAATCTCATCATTATAACTTTGTGAGGTAAATTCTATTTTCTCCGTTTTATAGATTCAGAGAACTGATTGAGGCTTAGCTGCGCTGTGTAACTTCCCCAACGTTACACAGCTGTTGTTGGGTTTCAAACTCGGGCTTTAACCTCTAGGTTGAAATAATTCTGTTTTAAATAAATAATAGTTAAATATGCCAGCTATTTTCAAATAGCTGAATTTTTTTTAAGGATCAGCCTTAAATTTAAAATGTGAACAGTTCTCAAGTGATACAATTTAAAAATTAATTTTCAAAGAAATGATATGAAATTGATATTAATATATTGTCATATTCAAAAGAAACTGAGTACTCTTAGTGAAAATTGTAATTCCTGTTCATTGACTCACTTTTAAGGCGATCTAGGACTCCAATTTGCATATATAGTGGTAATCCTAAAAGTCATTAAGCTTGACCTTTCATGGTGGAAAAGAAACTGATTATAATGCAAAGGCAACTAGAATCTTTTATGCTTTATGAGCCTATTTAGCAAAACGCCTTTTATACTGAGCTCTCAAATAATTATTAGAAGGGTCGTTATTACCTCTAGTGAGAAAAAGTTAAGACAACATTTTTAATGCACTTTAAATGTATTTAATGTATGTGAAAGGACACAGAAGATACTAAATATCTTGATTAGATCAAAGCATTATACATAGTCAAAGAACTCAAGTTGAGACCTTTTTTATACAAACTCCAGTCTCTCTAGGCTTCTGCTCAAGTCTGTGTCTGTCTCATACATTTTCTATGATAGATGATGATGAATTGATACTTAAAAAGTGATATAAATTTTCCATAGAATTTATATTTTTAAGTTAGTCTTTGTATTATTATAGAAGCAGTACATTATTATAGAAATCTAGGAAATACTATAAGCAAAAATAAAATGATCACATACTTACTGCCCAAAATGGTCACTATTAAAATGTAGACTTTTTCTGTGTCCACGCATACATTTTTAGATCATACAGAGAGTACGAAATCACATTTTACATACAGCTTTATAACTCACTTTGTCTAGTCATTGGTCTCTACCCTTCCATTTCAGAAAATTTCTATCTCATCTAATAACCAGACTATGTTCTCACTTGTGACCCCCCAAAATATTTCTCGGCTGGTATGTTAAGACCAGATCCAATTTAGGATCACACATTGCATCTATGTGATGTGTCCCTTCAGTCTGTTTCTATCCAGCCAAGTCCCTTGTTGAGGAGACAGTTGTTGAGGAGACAGTAGTTTCAGAGAAAGTTTCAGCCTCTCAATTTGTGTGATAAGTTGTTGTGATGTTATTTAGCCCATGTCTCTATCCCCTATATTTCCTACAAAGCAAACACACATCCATAGACTTTATGGATTCAAGTTAAGCACTTTGCAATGGAATACATCATGGATGGTGTTGCTGCATCTTAAGTAGATGTGTAACAACATAAGTTTAATCCACCAATAGTAATGGAGAAGGAAATGGCAACCCACTCCAGTGTTCTTGCCTGGAGAATCCCAGGAACGGGGAAGCCTGGTGGGCTGCCGTCTCTGGGGTCACACACAGTCGGACACGACTGAAGCGACTTAACAGTAGCAGCAGCAGCAATATTGAAACTGATCAGTAGCTTACAGTGGTATACCTCTGATTCCTCCATCATATAGTTTAGTTTTTTTTTCCTTGCAACAGACTATGGGTATTCTAAAACCTTTTGAATTTGGACTTTATTAAATTGCTGATGTGCTCAGTCGTGGCCAACTCTTTGCAACCCCATGGTCTGTAGCCTGTCAAGTTCCTCTGTCCATGGAATTTTCCAGGCAAGAATACTGGAGTGGGTTGCCATTTCCTTCTCCAGGGAAATCTACTAATTTGGTACTCAGCTACATCTGAGCAATAATTTACTCTTGGTCAATGAAATGCTTTCTCAAGAGCACACAAATTGTTGTTCAGTCACTCAGTCATATCCGACTCTTCGCCACCCCATGGCCAGGGAAGCACACCAGGCTTCCCTGTCCTGCACTGCCTCCCAAAGCTTGCTCAAACTCATGTCCATTGAGTCAGTGATGCCGTACAATGGTCTCATCCTCTGTCGTCCCCTTCTTCTGCCCTCGATCTTTCCCAGCATCAAGGTCCTTTCCAGTGAGTCACTTCTTCACATCAGGTAGCCAAAGTATTGGAGCTTCAGCTTCAGCCTCAGTCCTTCCAGTGAAAATTCGGGTTGATTTCCTTTAGGATTGACTGGTTTGATCTCCTTGCTGTCCAAGGGACTCTCAAGAGTCTCCTCTAGTGCCACAGTTCGAAACCATCAATTCTTCGGTGCTCAGCTTTCTTTATAGTCCAACTCTCACATCTATACAAGACTCCTGGAAAAACCATAGCTTTGATTGGAGGTGTTCTAATGTTTTTTTGCTGACAAAATTCCATCTAGTCTTTGCTTTTTAATATGCTCTATAGGTTTGTCATAGCTTTTCTTCTGAGGAACAAGCTCCAAAAATCACTGTGGGCAGTGACTGCAGCCATGAAATTAAGATGCTTGCTTCTTCATTTCACTTCAGTCACTCAGTTTTATCCAACTCTTTGTGACCCTATGGACTGCAGCACACCAGGCTTCCCTGTCCATCACCAACTCCCAGAGTTCACTCAGACTCACGTCCATCGAGTCAGTGATTCCATCCAACCATCTCATCCTCTGTCATCCCCTTCTCCCGCTTTCAGTCTTTCCCAGCATCAGGGTCTTTTCCAATGAGTCAGTTCTTTGCATCAGGTAGCCAAAGTATTGGAGTTTCAGCTTCAACATTAGTCCTTCCAATGAATATTCAGGACTGATTTCCTTTAGGATGGACTGGTTGGATCTCCTTGCACCCCAAGGGATTCTCAAGAGTCTTCTCCAACACCATAGTTCAAAAGCATCAATTCTTCAGTGCTCAGCTTTATAGTTCAACTCTCACATCCATACAAGACTACTGGAAACACCATAGCTTTGACTAGGTGGACTTTTGTTGGCAAAGTAATGTTTCTGGTTTTTAATATGCTGTCTAAGTTGGTCATAGCTTTTCTTCCAAGGAGCAAACATCTTTTAATTTCATGGCTTAAGTCACCATCTGCAGTGATTTGGAGCCAAAAAAAATAAAGTCTCTCAGTGTTTCCATTGTTTCCCCATCTACCTGCCATGAAGTGATGGGACCAGATGCCATGATCTTAGCTTGCTCCTTGGAAAAAGTATAAATTAATAATGACAATTTAAGAAAATATTTTCAGATACTTCAGACTATTAACTTACATTTCTTTGTTACCTTATGTTTTTTTTTTTACTTTACAATATTGTATTGGTTTTGCATTATGCATCTGCCATGGGTATAAATGTGTTCCCCATCCTGAACCCCCCTCCCACCTCCCTCCCCATACCATCCCTTTGGGTCATCCCAGTGCACCAGCCCCAAGCTTCCTGAAACTTATATATCTTTGTCACCTTATTTAATAGAATCCTCTTTTGTTAATTACTACAGGTCTAAAAATTTTAATAGTTCAGCACTTTGATAGTAAATTTCAAGTCTTTCCTATAGACATGGAGGTGTTCTAATGTTTTTATTTTAATTTAATAATTCAAATTTTATCTGTTTTAGTTGAACTTCACCTTTACCTATCAATGTTAAGTTTGGATACTCCAGATACCGTGTTATCTTTAGGGAGATGGGAAAGGTTTGCATTGGGAGAGGGGGGAGGAAGAGGAATTATGAAATATCTCTAATGCTTTATTTATTTGAAAGAATGCAGTTGCCCTTTATTTCTATGGGAAATTGATTCCAGGACCCCCTGTGGATATCAAAATCCAAAGATTCTCAAATCCCTTACAGTTAGTCAGCCCTTCATATCCGTGGATGTGACACCAACAGATATGGAGAGCCTAGTGTATATGTTTGGCACTTAACTGCAAATTTGGTATGTTTTATATTTGCTGCTGCTAAGTCGCTTCAGTCGTGTCCGACTCTGTGCAACCCCATAGACGGCAGCCCACCAGGCTCCCCCGTCCCTGGGATTCTCCAGGCAAGATCACTGGAGTGGGTTGCCATTTCCTTCTCCAATGCATGAAAGTGAAAAGTTAAAGTGAAGTCGCTCAGTTGTGTCCGGCTCTTCACAACCCCACAGACTTCAGCCTTTCAGGCGCCTCCGTCCGTGGGATTTTCCAGGCAAGAGTACTGGGGTGAGTTGCCATTGCCTTCTTCATGTTTTATATTTAGAAACAGAAAAAGCAGAGAGTTAGAAAACATAATAAAAACCAGCCTTAAATATTTTAAAGTACACCAATGTACTTGAACTTGCCAGTTTTTAAATTATGATTTATCTTTTTGTACAGTTTTAAATAGTCTTCCTTTGTACACCAACTCCCATTGTGTATTATCTGTGATTTCTACTTTTGAGTTTTTTATCATACAAGAAAAAATATTGTGCATATTTACAATGTTTTCACGATCTTGTATAGTTGGCAATTGATAACTAATTTGATAACAATTTTGTTTACTCTTATCTTTCAACAACTCTTTTCTCAACTATTTTATCCATTCAATATTTAATTATAATAAATATAAATGGTACAAATACTGTGCAGTCAGCTCTTGAAAGCCTAGACTAATTGAGCAAAAATACTACCTGGTGACTCAGATGGTAATGAATCTGAGCAATGAATCTCCTGCAATGCGGGAGACCTGGGTTCGATCACTGTGTTGGGAAGATCCCCTGGAGGAGGGCATGGCAACCCATTCCAGTATTCTAGCCTGGACAATCCCCATGGACAGAGGAGCCTGGGGTCTACAATCTATGGGGTCAGAAAGAATCAGACACGACTGAGTGACGAAGCATAGCACATTGTTGTTGCTGCTGCTGCTGCTAAGCCGCTTCAGTCATGTCCGACTCTGTGTGACCCCATAGACGGCAGCCCACCAGGCTCCCCCATCCCTGGGATTCTCCAGGCAAGAGTAATGGAGGGGGCTGCCATTTCCTTCTCCAATGCATGAAAGTGAAAAGTGAAAGTGAAATCGCTCAGTCATGTCTGACTCTTCGCGACCCCATGAACTGCAGCCTACCAGGCTCCTCTTCCCATGGAATTTTCCAGGCAAGAGTACTGGAGTGGGTTGCCATTGCCTTCTCCGAAGCATAGCACATTAGAGAGAGCCTATCAGCTGTTCTCTACATGTTCACAGTGCTTTGGCATTTTTAAGTATGCTTTAGAGACGGAGTTCACAAACTCTCTGTAAGGGGTCAAATAGTAAATATTTTAGACTTTGTGAACCTTACAGTCTCCGTCCCTACTGAACTCTAGGGCAGAAGTAGCCACAGATAGTAAGCAAGCACATGGATGTGGTTGTGTTGCAATCAAACTTCATTAATTATGTCAGGTCATGGGCTGGATTTTGCTCATAGGCCAGTTGGCTGACCTCTGCTTTACAGAATGAACTGAGGGTTAGTTAATCCAGAGGGTCACTTAAGCAGAAGACTGTTAAGATTCCTCTGTCTAGAAAGTTCTAAGTAAATTTTAGTTTGTAGAGTTAACAGTATCTTATTTTGGCATCAGTTGGGAAATGAACAAAGTTAATTTTATAGTCAGGTTTTTATTATGTCATTCTAAAAAATTAATATGAATTGCAAGTATTGGGCAAAGGAAATTTAATTGATTTGGGAGTTTAAAGGCACAGAGTAAAATAGATTGTAGTTTCAAAAATAATAGGTTTTGTATCTGTTATCCTGAAATATCTCCGACATTTAAGTGCAGAAGAGACCATAGCTAATTATTCCTTAAAAATTAGGATGTTTTACAACCAGAAGAAAAACCATACAAGCAGCAAATATTTTTGATTGATGCTAAAATTTTTAAGTGATTGTGATTTGCTAAGAGAATAGAGTTAGGGAGAGTACAAGTCTTAATGCTAGGAATCTCTGATCTGTAATCATGTTCACCACTCTGTATATCTCAAATTCTTAAAACAACTGGTTTTAAGATTGCAGAACTGATGATGTAACCTCTCTCAGTCCAGTTCTACACCCACCCACCCTCAAAAGGCAGTCAAAGAAACAAAATCCTCAACAGTAAGATTCTATTAATGCTTTGTCCCCAAGCACCTGCCCTATAATAATAAAATGTTTGTCATCCTTTCAATACAGTTTTGCAGTCTCCAGTTACGCCCTATAAAAGTCTGCGATCACTGAAGCTTGAAGGATAAATCTTACTGTTACAGAATCCCCCTACTCCAGCGAAGTTTCTTGATAGAGATTTCTGTCATGTGTTTTATTAGCCATTTGTACAGAAGAAGATTGAAATCAGATTATATATTTTGCATGCCATGTTTATTTTTATCATTTCTAAATCATCAGCTGTCCTAAAACTTTTATCCTCACACATACATTTAATTAAAAAGCAACTTATTCAGAGTTCAGATTTTCCTTAATTAGTTTGACTTTTCCCCCACTACATAATAGGATTAAGATTTATCTGTGAAAACCTGCCAAATTTTAACATTGCAGTCCCCATTAGGCCTGAACTCTTATTGGGAAAATTATAAAGAGATCATGTTAAATGGGTTAGGCCAGTGAGGAGCCTGGTAGGCTCCAGTCCATGGGGTCGCTAAGAGTCGGACACGACTGAGTGGCTTCACTTTCACTTTTCGCTTTCATGCATTGGAGAAGGAAATGGCAACCCACTCCAGTGTTCTTGCCTGGAGAATCCCAGGGACAGGGGAGCCTGGTGGGCTTCCGTCTATGGGGTCGCACAGAGTCGGACATGACTGAAGCGACGCAGCAGCAGCAGCAGCTATCATGTAAATTGATGTATGCATGTTTTTATCCCTTCGTAGAATAAAGGGTATTTAAAAACTGAAATGAGTTGGTTGATGGAAGTGGATGACCTTAAACATTCCTTCCAAGGGAGGTGCCACAGGCCTTTGTTAAAGAATTGCATCCACCTGGTTCCACCACATCAGAGGCTGCCGTTTCTCAGACTCCAGTGCTCGCTTTTCCATCTTGGCTATACCTCTGAATGTTCAAAGTTGCCTAAGACGTAATCCTTGGGTGTTTTTTCTCTTGGTCCCTTGCCTCAAGACTATCTTATGGTCCTTATGGTATCTTATTTTTACTACCAGCCTTGATCATCTTTCTGGGCTTCATATTTGCATATCCACTGCCCTCCTGCACGTCTCTAACCCTGAACGTTCGTCCCTGTTATCATCATCCTCTGCACACATAACTTTTTCTTACTTTACATCTCAGAAAATGATACCACATTTCACTCAGTTGCCCAGGCCAAAAACTCAGTTCTCTCATTCCCCACATGTAAATACGTGAGCATAATCATATCATCTCTACGTCCAAAATATCCCAAACCTTGGTATTTCTCACTCCCTGCATTCTCAGTCTCCTAGACAAAGCCTCTTCATCTCTTACCTGCCCTTAGGAAAGACATCCAGCTTCACTAAGACCTTCCAATCAGTAGTTCATTCTCTTTCCAGGAAACCACAGTACTAAAAAAGATAAATCAGACCTGTAACCCCTATTTAAAAACTCTTCATTAGAATAAAATTCAAGCTATTCACCAAGAGCCTATGTGAACTGGCACTGACCTGCCACCCTGTGTCATCTCTTGGAGCACTCCTCTTAGTCCCTAAGCTTCAGGCCTTTCTGTTAGCCACACACAGTTTTTTCTTCCTTGGGTCCTTTCTCATCTTTTTGTCTAGAGCACTCTTTGTTTCAGAGCTTTCCAAGACTGATTCCTTCTTTTCATTCATGTGGCACCCAGCTGCCCTGTATAAAATAGCAGCACCCTTTCCCCCTAGCACTCCCTGCTCCTCTAACTTTTTTCTTCATGGCATGTATAACCTGACCTGTATTTATTGGGACTTGTTTGATTTGTTCTCTCTCCTCTCCTGTGATTTGACTCAGGGTAGTTTTAGAGGTTTGGTCTGCGGAAAAATGAGTCCAGTACAACTTCTCTAAAGGAAATGATTGCCTCTATGGGTGGGAGCCGTATTAGGCAGCAAAAGATTTTTCAGCCTACTTCTGGGCTCCAGCATATGCAATCTCAGTTCTCCTTCTCCTGTTTCCTACTTTGTATCCATTTCTATCACACAGATGTGCCATCTTGACCTTTTCCTTGCTAAAGAGAAATTCCAAACAAGTTTTGCTAAATGTTGGACTGCAGTTGTTAGAGCAGGAACAAAAATTAAATTGTCAGCTCTGGGTTGTCAGGTACCCAGACATGAAAGCAGGTTTGTAAAAGTTGCTTATAGTTTAGACATCCAGTTCAATCCCACAAGATGCCTCTCTGTCACAAAATGTGTTGGTGGTATCTCGGGTGAAAGCTAGAGGAGAGATTAGCGAAAGACAAAGAAGGACTCAACTTTCTTCATTTGGCATCTACTGTAAAAGCGCTGAGCATGTCTATTTCTGGTCCTTGGAAAGCTACCCATCATCATGTGAAAGCTGTGTTTTGCAGTTCGGTTTGCTTGGGTTGCACTATTTTTCAGAGACTCAAAAGACGGGGTAGACCAAGTCCTTACCCAGTATCCATGGTTCTGGAATGGTCAAAGCCAAGCTTATTAAAAGGAATGATGATGTTAAGATAGAATATGTCTGCACGTGTTGCTTCCCTGTCCATTCTCATAACAACCACTTAATTTTGGAGTCACAGGCTGGAGGCTGCTTTGCAAATGACATTGGCCATTACTGTTCTGGCAGCATGTGGGACTTATTTCCCATGAAGTTCCATTATGGTAATCCCATCTAAGTCCAAACTTTCACCCCACTAGGTTTCCTCATGTCATGGAGTTTATTCCCCCCACCCCCCAAAAATTATCTCCCTGAACAGCTATGATCCAGTTATACCTAACATTCTGACATTATACCCACCAAGTATATACTTCAATTGATCTCTCAACCTTTCAGATCAGATCAGATCAGATCAGTTGCTCAGTCGTGTCCGACTCTTTGAGACCCCATGAACTGCAGCACTCCAGGCCTCCCTATCCATTACCAGCTCTCGGAGGTCACTCAGACTCACATTCATCGAGTCAGTGATGCCATCCAGCCATCTCATCCTCTGTTGTCCCCTTCTCCTCCTGCCCTCAATCCCTCCCAGCATCAGAGTCTTCTCCAATGAGTCAACTCTTCGCATGAGGTGGCCAAAGTACTGGAGTTTCAGCTTTAGCATCATTCCTTCTAAAGAAATTCCAGGATTGATCTCCTTCAGAATGGACTGGTTGGATCTTCTTGCAGTCCAAGGGACTCTCAAGAGTCTTCTCCAACACCACAGTTCAAAAGCATCAATTCTTCGGCGCTCAGCCTTCTTCACAGTCCAGCTCTCACATCCATACATGACCACAGGAAAGACCAAAGCCTTGACTAGGCGAACCTTTGTTGGCAAAGTGATGTCTCTGCTTTTGAATATGCTATCTAGGTTGGTCATAACTTTCCTTCCAAGGAGTAAGCGTCTTTTAATTTCATGGCTGCAGTCACCATCTGCAGTGATTTTGGAGCCCAGAAAAACAAAGTCTGACACTGTTTCCACTGTTTCCCCATCTTTTTCCCATGCAGTGATGGGGCCAGATGCCATGATCTTCGTTTTCTGAATGTTGAGCTTTAAGCCAACCTTTTCACTCTCCACTTTCACTTTCATCAAGAGGCTTTTAGTTCCTCTTCACTTTCTGCCATAAGGGTGGTGTCATCTGCATATCTGAGGTTATTGATATTTCTCCCGGCAATCTTGATTCTAACTTGTGTTTCTTCCAGTCCAGCATTTCTCATGATGTACTCTGCATATAAGTTAAATAAACATGGTGACAATATGCAGCCTTGACGTACTCCTTTTCCTATTTGGAACCAGTCTGTTGTTCCATGACCAGTTCTAACTGTTGCTTCCTGACCTGCATACAGATTTCTTAAGAGGCAGATCAGGTGGTCTGGTATTCCCATCTCTTTCAGAATTTTCCATAGTTTATTGTGATCTACACAGTCAAAGGCTTTGGCATAGTCAATAAAGCAGAAATAGATGTTTTTCTGGAACTCTTGCTTTTTCCATGATCCAGCAGATGTTGGCAATTTGATCTCTGGTTCCTCTGCCTTTTCTAAAACCAGCTTGAACATCAGGAAGTTCACGGTTCACATATTGCTGAAGCCTGGCTTGGAGAATTTTGAGCATTACTTTACTAGCGTGTGAGATGAGTGCAATTGTGCGGTAGTTTGAGCACTCCTTGGCATTGCCTTTCTTTGGGATTGGTATGAAAACTGACCTTTTCCAATCTTGTGGCCACTGCTGAGTTTTCCAAATTTGCTGGCATATTGAGTGCAGCACTTTCACAGCATCATCATTCAGGACTTGGAATAGTTCCACTGGAATTCCATCACCTCCACTAGCTTTGTTCGTAGTGATGCTTTCTAAGGCCCATTTGACTTCACATTCCAAGATGTCTGGCTCTAGGTCAGTGATCACATCATCATGATTGTCTAGGTCTTGAAGCTCTTTTTTGTACAGGGTAAGAGAAAGTATTTGTCACAGGCCACAATACCTAAATTTTATCTTCGTTTTTTATCCTATTTGCAACCCTTTTGCCTAAGGCAATTAGCCTTACTGTGGTGATTTAGACTAATGCCTAGTGGAATCTGTCTTGGCAGCTCATAGGATGTGAAAAAAAAAAAATACACCCTTCAACTTCTAACAGTCTTTCTTTCCCCAGCTTTAATCCATAATTTAATATATCCATTCAGAGGTTTTCATCCATCAAACAACACTATTTTGTTTTCATGAAACATTTTATTGGTTTCTTATGTATTTTCATCATTAAATGCTCTTGGGTTATAATTCAACTCTTTGTTCAAAAACTGGCTTTTCATATTGTTATTAATAATTCATAAGCTCCATAGAATTACTTTAGGCCTTTTAACCAAGTATCTCGAATCTTAATATATCCAGTGTCATTTTCGCTTCCAATTTAGAAAAAAAATGATTGTGACAGGCCTTGCTGTCTCAGGAGACCTTGAAGAAGAATTTTATTCCTGTTTCTTGTTTCTTTTAAAGTTCAGGATGGTTTAAAAACCTGGAGTGTAGAAGATGCTGCATATCACAAGTAACAAAATCATGCCAGTTACATGACCTCACAGACCAAAAAGTATCGGTAAAGGTCAGAGAAGGAAATTTTCCATCAAAGTTCGTCACAGAAATCTAAGTGCTGTTCTCAAAGTCCCGGAGGCACCCAGGGAGGCCCCTGGGTCAGTTACTAAACCCCATGCATGCTTCTCCCCAGATTATTAGGAAACCGGTAGTGAATTCAGAGGTCTCTTACTGGGACCAGACCCACCAGATTTGCCTGGCTGAACTGGATGTAGAAACATGCCCTGGTACTTTTAGAATCTTGACATTTACTCCCCAAAGAAACCACACTTAGAAATTTGAGGAGTGAACTAAATCTGGAAATAATGAAAATTTGTTATGTATTTTTTAGAGCTGTAATTCCGGGGAAGGCAATGGCACCCCACCCCAGTACTTTTGCCTGGAAAATCCCATGGACGGAGGATCCTGGTGGGCTCCAGTCCATGGGGTCGCTAAGAGTCGGACACGACTAAGCGACTTCACTTTCACTTTTCACTTTCATGCATTGGAGAAGGAAATGGCAACCCACTCCAGTGTTCTTGCCTGGAGAATCCCGGGGATGGGGGAGCCTGGTGGGCTGCCGTTCATGGGGTCACACAGAGTCGGACACGACTGAAGTGACTTAGCAGCAGCAGCAGCAGCAGAGCTGTAATTCAAGTAGATAGCTGGGGTTGAATTTCCTTCTTCCTCTTTTTCCTTCGTTCTCCTGTTTTTTCCTTTCTCTTTTATGTTGAAAAGAGACTTGGTTTTTTTGGAGAGGAGGAAAAAACTTTTTTCTCTGGATTGTTTATTTCCTCTCAATATCAATTTTCTATTAAGTTCCATTGGGATCAGTCCTCATAAAATAAAGCAGCTTGTACACTCTGCTTCATTAAAATCAAGTTGAATCTGATTCTTTTAGAATAGTAGGGTGTGTTGAAGCACTAGAATATCTCAAAGAAATGAGGCCATTTTCTTTACAAATTCATATTTTCCTAAGATGAAGCATTATTGAAAGAATAATTTTCAGTCCCTCTGATGTATATAAAACTGCTATACAGAACCATCATGTATTTTTGAGGAATAAGAGAAATAAAAGAGGACTTTGTTCATCCAAGGCTAGAATTTTTTAATCAACTGAAAATCATCTCTATATTTGAGAGCAGCTGATTCCACTGGAAATGTATTAATGCAGAGGCTGATTGTCGCATTTCACAACTGTATTTTACTTTCATTTGTAATTGTGATGTGGCAACTACTGTCTGCTTTTTTACATCAAGAAATTTTTAATCAAGTCTATTCTCTGACCTGGAGAAATGGTACTCCCAAAGGACAGAGTTCAAGATCCTTGATTGTTTTAGTCCAGTGCTTCTCAAATTTACTGTGTGTATGAATCAACATGTGGATCTTTTTAAACTTTAGATTCTAATTCAGTCTATCAGGGCTGGGCCCAAGAGTCTGTATTTCTAACAAGCTCCAGGCGATGCTAATGCCGCTGGGCCACAGACCACACTTTGAAAAGCAAGACTTTTAGAATATGTTTATATAAAAATTCCAAGTTGAAGCATTCTGAAATTGGAGGGGGATTGTGGAATCAAGTGTGTTCGCATGTCTAAGGACAGGCCATTGATTAAAGCCTGGGTCAGGAAGATCCCCTGGAGAAGGGCATGGCAACCCACTCCAGTATTCTTGCCAAGAGAATCCCATGGACAGAAGAGCCTGGTAGGTAACAGGCCGGCCATGACTGAGCGACTGAACTGAACTGAACTGAGTACTTGACACTTAGTTAACACAAAACTTGTTTCATGTTTTATGAAGGTACAGATTTAATCACTGGCCTGTCCTTGTTGTGTTAAGTCGCTTCAGTCGTGTCTGACTCTTTGCGACCCTAGGGCTCCTCTGTCCATGGGATTCTCTTGGCAAGAACACTGGAGTGGGTTGCCATGCCCTTCTCTAGGGGATCTTCCTGACACAGGATTTAATCAATGGCCTGTCCTAACACTCTTTTAGTAACAAACAAATGAACAACTTAAACTTGAATTCCTTGAGAATGCAGATTATATTTTACTGAGTTCTGGTCCAGTGGTCCCCAGCGTTTTTGGCACCGGGGACCAGTTTCGTGAAAGACAAAATTTTTCCACAGACTTGAGCGGGGACTGGCTTCAGGATGATTCAAGCACATTATATTTACTGTGTACTTTTTTTCCTGTTACGGTTACATCAGCTCAACCTCAGATCATCAGGCATTAGATCCTGGAGGTTGGGGACCCCTGCTCTTAGTTTTCATAGTCCTAGAGCCTAGCAAATGCCCAGGAATCGATAGATGGCCAATTAGTGAGCTGAGCTGAATTGAATCAAATTGAATTGACTGAATTTCATTAGAATAAGGATGACCTGCTTTTGTATATTTAAAACCACTAGTTTTATATTTGTATTGCTTTTATGTACAGATTTAATACTCTGTCAGTAATTTATAATTGACCAATATTCAGACATGTTTTCCTTTTAAAAGTATACCCTTAAAATGCGGTGTGAAAAAATAAATATAAATCAAAGGTAGTGAAGATTCAAGAAGCCAAAGCCCTGGTATGCCTAGGTATTAAACAAAATTCTATCTCCAGTAAAAGGACTTTGACAATCATTTCTTATTTAAAAATTTTATTCTGGAGATAAGAAAGAAGGCATTCCTGGGGTGTTTAGGCAGATTCAAACCTGTTCTTCCCATTTCTGAAAGAGTATACTTTCATATTTCTTCAGTAAATTATACAGATATCAAAGTGTTACAGTTAGTATGTTTGCATCCTAGAAGAATTTCAGAAAATCACTGTATCAATTTCAGTATACACAAACAAACTTGAATGCTATTTTTTTATTATTTCCTTTCAATATTTGATTTTGCTTCTTGTATTTTTAATAGCTTTATTTAGATATAATTCACATACCCTACAGTTAACTCATTGAAAATACAATTGGCTTTTATTATATTCACAGAGTTGTGTGTATATTGCCACAAAACAATGTTAGAACATTTTCATTACTCCAAAAGTCCTGTACTCCTTAGCCATCACTTCCTAATTCCTTTATCCCCTAATTTATCTTCTGTCTCTGAGCAACCACTAATTTACTTTCTGTCTCTATAAATTTGCCTCTTCTGGACATTTGTATAAATGGAGCCATATGATGTGTGGTCTCTTGTGACTGGCTCCTTTCACTTAGTATACTGTTTCAAGGCTGATCCATGTTCTAGTGTGTTATCAATACTTCATTCCTTTTTATGGCTGTATAATATTTCCTTTGGAGAAGGAAATGGCAACCCACTTCAGTATTCTTGCCTGGAGAATCCCATGGACAGAGGAGACTTGTATGCTGCCATCCATAGGGTTAGATACAGAGTTGGACACAACTGAGCCACTGAACAACGATATTTCCTTTTGTTTATTTATTTGTTGATGGGCATCTAGGTTATTTCCATTCAGTTGTTAATAATGCTGCTATAAACATTCATGTACAAGTTTTTGTGTGAAAGTATATTTGTATTTGTCTTGTATATATACCTAAGAGTGGAATTGCCAAGTTATATGTTAACTCTGTGTTTATTAACCTTTTGACCTGTCAGACTCTTTTGCAAAGTGGCTGCGATGCTTTACATTCCCATCAGCAATGTACGAGGATTCCAGTTTCTCTACATCCTCCCCAATCCTGTTATTATCTGTCTTTTTGATCATATCACTCTTAGTGGTATCTCAGTGTTGTTTTGACTTGTATTTCCCTGATTTCTTATGTTGAGTGTCTTTTCACATGTTTATTGACTATTTATGTATATTTTTTTTCTTTTTTGGGAAATAGCTAGCAGATTCATTGCCCATTTCTTAGTTGGGTTGTCTTTTTATTATTGAGTCATCAGAGGTCTTTTTATATTATCTAGATACCAGTTCCTAATCCAATAACATAATGAGAAAAATATTTTTCCTATTCTGTGGGTTTTCTTTTAACTTGATAGTGCCCTTTGAAGCAAAGCCTTCAAATATGATGAAACCCAATTTATTTTTTTCTTTTGTTGATTGTGTTTTGATACTGATCCAAGAAAGCAATGCCAGTTGAAAGGTAATGAAGGGTTTACTCCTAAGAATTTTATAGTTTTCTAGCTGTCACATTTTGGTCTTTGATCCATTTTTAGTTAATTTTTGTATATGATTTCCTTTTATATTTTTAAGTGCTGTGATCTTGGCTACCATGCAAGCCTAAACAGAGCCCTGAGAACATATCTCTCTGCGGAGTATAACCTTGAAACCTCCAGACATGAGGGCTTAGACATTATTGAGAATGCAGTTGACAATTTGGAGCCCAGGAGTGATAAGCAGAGATTCATGGAGATGTACCCTGCTGCGTTCTGTCCACCAATGAAGTTTGAGTTTCAGTCTCACATGGGTGATGAGGTCAGTATTTGAGTATTTTAAAAATAATGAGTTGTCTCTAAACATACATTACTCTTTCCCTGCTGTACCCAGCAGTTGTAAGAATTCTCAATTGATTTCTCACTCCTGCCTTTGCATGGGGTCTTAGCATAATACTCTGTGATCAGCCGCTATCACTTCTTAAAGCAAGGGTCAAACACTCCAGTGCCTCCAGAGGCCAAAGAGATGGAGGTGCAAACTGGCTTGCATGTAAGCACTAAACTGTTGAAGGATAATTAATGAGTTCTTCCTTTCCCTCAAGATATTCAAATATAAGTTTAAAACAAAACATTTTGTTGGCCTAATAGAAGCTATCTGAAGACTTCTTATAATCCTGATTTAAAGATCCCCATAAAGAAAAATAATTACAAATGGCAGGAAAATGAAAGAGAGGAAAAAAGATACAAAACATTTTTTTAAGACTCAAGTTATTTCCAGACTGTTAAAATGAGCATTAGAAACGATGTATTATCTTAGGTTCTTCATATGAATTTAGCTTTCTCTTATTCTGTGCAAGGAGAGAATCCATTTAAACCATTTATGAGTTATAGTGGTATATTTATTGTCTATGAACAGGAGGAAACAAGAAAAACCAATTACTGGAGCATGCTATATAGCACTCGGTGTCCCAGCTATGCAAAACAATACTCATAGATTAAAAACTCAATTTTAGCTTATTGTGGTGACAGTATGTTTTTAAAAATAGATGTTAATTATAATTTCCATGGCAGATTTCTTCTTTAATGTCATAATTTCTTTGGAACACCTAATGTTAAAATTTAAAAGATATGTATGTATGTACCTGATATATTTCTAACCTGATTTTATTTTGCTTGATAGAGTGAATTACTTGATTAAAAGTGGTAAGCAGTTTTTATGCCAATAGCACACGAGCTTTATGGGCGAGTGGCTTATCCCACCCAGAGTTTCGTTTCTAAAACCAGTTGGTTACTGTTTCAATCTTTTGGTTATGGGTGGATATGTTAAACATAGAATGACAAAATGTCACAGGCAAGTGACTTCAGTTGGGTTCAGCGTTTTTACTTTTTTAAAAAGCTATTATTATTTTAATATAGTAAGCCTCTTGCCCTTTTTAGGGCCCCTTCTGCCTGTGAGCAATAGTGTCTATGATGTCATAGAGACTCCATAAAAGGAAACCCTTATCTGCCAAGATCATTTCTGTGACCAGAAAGATGAGAAGAAATTGTTTATTTCTAATCTGATTCTACTATAATTAAAAGTCTCTATTTTTCACCCTAATTGAGACTGTGGCCAAAATATCTTTCTACCAAAGCCTAAGACTGGTGATTTTTCAGTTTCATAATTTGGCTAATAATTGGCAAGAAAAGCCATGGATGAAAGATACCAAAATTATCACTTTTTCTGAGTTTTCAGTGTGTGCCAAGCAGTGCTGTAAGTGCTTTATGAACACCATCCTATTTCATCCCCTATGGCATGGGTACTCTTACTGTCCCCATTTTACAGACAAGGAAACTGAGGTTTAGTAACTTACCTCAGTCACCCAGCTGACTATACTTGGTAGGCTCTGCCACCTGCCCTGCTTTGCCTACATGACCATACATTTGGATCATCCTTCACACTCTGCCAGGTACTTATTCCACAAGATAGGAGTCAGCATCAGAGCTCCGTCTCCAGCAGCTGCCACGTTCTTCAAGGGAGGCTTCCTACAGCTGCTCTCTTCCCAGGCTTATCCAGGCCAGGCAGCTGCATCCCACTCTCGCCACTTACATAACAAGTTCATATTTAACACTGAAGTGTTGAGGTGGCTGTTAAAAGTAAAATATGTCATTAGAATCTTGAGGGGATCCGCGATTCTTGCAGCCTTGACATGGGAGAACCATGCCTCGGGAGCCTGGCTGCAGGGCGCCCTGTTGTAACTGTGGTCTCTGATTCCCCAATAGGTATGTCAGGTCAGTGCCCAGCAGCCAGTCCAAGCAGAACTCATGCTCAGGTACCAACAGCTGCAGTCCCGCCTGGCCACACTCAAGATCGAGAACGAGGAGGTAAGCATGCTTTCTGCCCCCACAAGTAATCTAATTCTAATGTAAACTGGAAGATGGTTTCACTTGACCTAGGCATTTAACGGTGTAACTGCAATCTCTTTGTCATGCATTTTCAGCTAAAACAGGATTCCTAAAATACTGCTTATAGAGGATAAATGCAAAGGTTCTGTATTCCACCATGAAAGTATTAGTCACTCAGTTATGTCCAACTCTGTGTGACCCCATAGACGGTAGCTCACCAGGCTCTTCTGTCCATGGGATTTCCCAGGCAGGAGTACTAGAGTGGGCTACCATTACCTTCTCCAGGGTATCTTCCTGACCCAGGGATCAAACCGGGTCTCCTGCATTACAGGCTACCTCTTTAGCATCTGAGCCACCAGGGGAGACCATAGATGACTACTTTACCAGGGACTCACTACATCCACATCACACACCTTTTCTTCTTAAATACTGAAGGTAGTTCCCAATAGATTATCAAATCCAACATATGTTTCAAGAATCTACATGAATATGTGGAAAGAAATGCCTGATGCATTAATTTAATCTTAATTTTTTAAATTAGGATTTTTTTAGGATTAAAAAGCATGAACTTTTTTATGCTTTTTTTATATCTTTAGATTTTTGATACTGAACATGGCATTACTGATACAATTAGTACAAAGTAGTATTTTAAAATAGTACTTGTGGTAAAACAGTTATCCTCCAATTAAAAATAAAAGTTTAAAAAATACTACTTGAATGGGAGTATAAAACTGTTTATTTGCTGACATTGGTGGACTTAAATGTATAGAACATAAAATGTGAATTATAAATACATGTTGAACCAGAAAACAGTCGTACAATTCAGCTGCCTGTTTCTGAAATTAATTTAATTGAATCCACATTCTCCTTATATAAAAATAGGAACCAAAATGTTTCTTGTGTTAGTCAAGGTACTCCAACTTACAGGAACCCAAATCAAACTTAGTCCAGTCTCACAGCTTACTTATTGGTCAGTGTCTACAGGGGCCTCACTGGTGATTGGATCCTTCATGTGTGTTGGTAGGAAGTGTCTCTCCATGTCCTGTACTGGGAGATCCAGGACCACATGTTCCCTACAGTTTACCATCTCACCCCTTCCCAACATCCTTGTCTCTGAAATAGGATCTTCCATTGGCCTGACCTAAATCATGTATACTTTTGGTTCAACTGTTACATCCAGGAAATAGGTTTCTCTCATTGGCCAGCCTAGTTTTTGTGCCCATTCATAGAACCATTTGATTGACAGCCCCAGCAGAAATATGTATTTCTAGAGGCAAGCAGTTTCCAAAAGGAAGGGATATGGTACAGAAAAGGGGAAAAAAAAAAAAAAGAATTTGCCCTTGATAAAATAATCAAAATTCACTTTAGTGCCCCTCTTTTAATTTTACTGAGATGTTTTGAACATGTGAATTTGAATATGTGAATGTATATTTGTTTCTGTTAAGAAAGAGGACCATGTTTCTACAGCAGAATAGTTTGGTCAAAACCCACTGCAGCCTTTTTTTGGCTTCTGTTCTTTTTGAAAGAACCAAACCACCCCTTATTCAAACATGGGTGTTTAAGATGCAACCAGGGTGATTAAGACTTCAGTCTCTGTGTAAAGTCTCACTAATGAGCTTTTCCAAAGGAGAACTGTTGCTCTCCTTGAGGTGTTTTTAGAGCTTAGGGTTTTGGCTTGGCATCACAAAATACTCACCTAATAGTTTACTGGATCCTATTAGGCCTAGGGTTTGTATGCATAGTGACCTCCAATTTTTTTTTCCCCATGCATATGCTCTGGTGGTTTTATTTGGAAACAGCCTCTAAACTCTAGGAAAATAGTGTGTTATACACAAGGTCAACACTGGCAGCGCACAGACCTGTTTTGTTTGGCTCCCACAGTTTAGACCTATTAAAAAGGGGGAAGTGTGGCAACTCTGGCCCTGTGCTGTCTCAGGGAAAGGCTGGGGCACTTGGATTCCACTCGGCCACAGTCATTCAGCTCCTGATCTTCTTCCATTGGACTAGTCCATTTGCGTTACCTGTCTGGCCTCTGCAACCCTTTGAGTTTATGACCCTGGTCTTCTCCTATGGGCATAAAGTGGAGAAGCACAATATCTTTATAAACTAATAGGAGTAGACAGTGCTTTCTGAGGGCAAAATTTTTTTTGAAATTTACTGTAGAAACAAGTGAATTAGATCGTCCTGAAGTTTCTTGTGGGCATGACAAGTAGTTTATGATGGCTGGATCTGGAACAGACTGTAGCAGAATGGAATCCCCAAGGAAAGTAAGATTTAAATTAGATTTATGACAACCAGCAGATGTCCTTAGGTACAGAAAGAGGGAAAGAGGTTTCAATATATTTCAAAGTTGGAGACTAACTTTGTTAGTCTAAGTTGTCACCCGGCCTCTCCTTGGGAGATAAACTGAAGGTGAAGTTGAAATCATCTAACAAGAAGCATTGAGAAGCAACTAAAGGAGTTTTAATGCTGTGGGTCAGTTCATTTCAGTACAATAAATATTTATTGAATGACTTTTACATTCCACATATTTTTCCAGGTGTGGAAAGTACGGAGATGAATAAGTTACAGTTAGCTTGTATCTAGTGGAAGAAGCAGTCTATAACAAGTCATGTATACAATGTGAAATGTAAGAGAACTCTTTTGGGAACAACATAGCAATCATTGTTGGTTTGAAGGCCCTGTGTAGCACTTTTCTCCACCATGAATAAGAAATTTGCCTCTGATCTTCCACTGATACAAGGACAGAAAATTGACACCTTAGTAACAAACCAAAATATACAAGAAATACATGCATAATTCTGTATAATTTTCTGCCTCTGTACAAACTTATATATATACTCATAAAGTCTAAAATTCACTGGAAAGAGTTTAATTAGCTAAAAATAATATGACTGCCCAGTGAAAAGATCAAAGTTGAGGGAGAATTTCACCCATACTTATGAAGCTTAGATAGGGGAGCTAGATAGAATATGACTCTTTTTACCCAATCTTAGGAGAAGGAAATGGCAACCCACTCCAGTGTTCTTGCCTGGAGAATCCCAGGCATGGGGGAGCCTGGTGGGCCTCCGTCTATGGGGTCGCACGGAGTCGAACACGACTGAAGCAACAAAAAAAAGGCAATGGTAAATACTGGGTACCCCTTGGAACTATAGGAGACCATCTTAAAAGGGAGAGCCCACAGACCACATCTGGTCACAAATTTTATTTGCTATACAGTGCTTGATTTTTTTTTTTTAATTGTCACTGTCATTTAAAAATTGGAAGTTTTGCCTAAAAATACAGATTTTTCAGCTTGTAAAAATGAGAACATGACTAGACCTTCATTTCTGTAGGATGGTAACTGACTTGGGCTAAATAGTATATATTCCCCTTAGACATAGAACTCATGCTTCCGACTTGGCATGCTCACCACTCAGCCCACTTGTCTATTTTCATTACTCGACTCGTCATGAAAGATTTCTGAATTTTCAGCACTTGTCTTAAAACAAAGAGAAAAGTGCAGTATGCATTTGTGAAATGACTTCATATACAACTTCACATTTGCCTGTTAAACCTTTTTAAATGAGCTTGTAATTTCATTATGCTGTAAACTTGTACCTTAGTCTTATGATTCCAACTTCTAGTCAGCCAATCCACAAATATTTATTAGTGTCCACCATTTATTGTGCCTATAGAATTAAGCAGGGCCTGCTGCCCATATAGCTCCCCATTTTTTATTCTTTTTTTTTAACTTAAATGTATAACTTTTTATTAAAACTTTAAAGTGAAATATTAGTAAACATTACTATTAAAGGCAGCACTTTGAAAGCAACCTAAATCTAAATGATCATTTATACCATTCTCACTATAAACATTTTCCAAACTCTTTCCAACCTAATGTTACACAGTTTTGTCTGCTTTCTAAACGTTTACAGCTCAAGTAAAATAGAGAGATTCAGAGGGACAGACTTCCAGTTACAAAATAAATGAGTCAAAGGGATGAAATGTACAGAATGAGGAATACAGTCAATAGCTATGTGATATCTTTGTGATATGTGACAGACGGTAACTAGGCTTAAGATGGTGATCATTTTGTAATGTATGGGAATCTCAAATCACTGTTGTACACCAGAACTAATATGATGCTGTAGGTCAATTATACTTCAAAAACAGACAAAAAGAGAAGGGAGTGGAGGGGAGGGGGAATTAGATGAAGGTCATCAAAAGGTACAAAATTCTAAGTTATAAGATAAATTATTATTTAATACTAGGGGTGTAATGTACAACATGATTAATATAATTAACACTGCTGTGTGTTATATATGAAATTTGTTAACAGAGTAACTCTTTTTTGTATCAGTGAGATGATGTCTGTTCACTGAACTTATTGTGATAATCATTTCATGACGTATGTTAAGTCAAATCATTATGCTCTGTATTTTAAACATATGCAGTGATATATGCCAATTATATCTCAACAAAACTAGAAGGAAAAAGAAAAAAAGGAAGAAAAGGGAAGGAAAAGAAAAAGTTTACTTTTAGGCTTTGTCATAGGCATTTCAGCTTAGGGTCATTCCTGTGACTTCTTTGTTTCAAAGCTAGCCTCTGGAGGAATTTCCCATAGATCACATTTCCCCTTCCTTAGAGTTCCTCATTTCTCCCTTTGTTGCAGGAAATGGGATGTGTGAGGATGGTCATGTCCCAGGTTTCAGATGAGATCCTAGAATGGGCCACCAAGTGAGGGTCCTTGGCTTTACACAGGAAAGAATTCAAGAGTGAGGAAAGGTAAAGTCAAAGAGTTTATTTACAGAGATAAACATTCCATAGGCAGAATGCTGTTGTCTCAGAAGCAGCCCAGGATGATTAGTTTTTATGGGCTGGATAATTTCATAGCTAACAAGTGGGAAGAGTATTCTATTTGGGACAAAGGGCAGGGAGTTCCAGGAATTGGGCCTCAGAATGGTCACAGTTCCTGTGAATGTGTCTTTAGCATATGCTAATATATTGCATGTTAGCATATTCTAATTAGCCAAAGATGGAGATACTGTATACAGTCAGCAAAAACAAGACTGGGAGCTGACTGTGGCTCAGATCCTTACTGTAAAGTTCAGACTTAAATTGAAGAAAGTAGGCAAAACCACTAGACCACTCAGGTATGACCTAAATTAAAACCCTTATGATTATACAGTTGCACTCATCTCACACGCTAGTAAAGTGATGCTCAAAATTCTTCAAGCCAGGCTTCAGCAATATGTGAACCGTGAACTTCCTGATGTTCAAGCTGGTTTTAGAAAAGGCAGAGGAACCAGAGATCAAATTGCCAACATCCGCTGGATCATGGAAAAAGCAAGAGAATTCCAGAAAAACATCTATTTCTGCTTTATTGACTATGCCAAAGCCTTTGACTGTGTGGATCACAATAAACTGTGGAAAATTCTTAAAGAGATGGGAATACCAGACCACCTGATCTGCCTCTTAAGAAATCTGTATGCAGGTCAGGAAGCAACAGTTAGAACTGGTCATGGAACGACAGACTGGTTCCAAATAGGAAAAGGAGTACGTCAAGGCTGCATATTGTCACCATGTTTATTTAACTTATATGCAGAGTACATCATGAGAAATGCTGGACTGGAAGAAACACAAGTTGGAATCAAGATTGCCGGGAGAAATATCAATAACCTCAGATATGCAGATGACACCACTCTTATGGCAGAAAGTGAAGAGGGGCTAAAAAGCCTCTTGATGAAAGTGAAAGTGGAGAGTGAAAGGGTTGGCTTAAAGCTCAACATTCAGAAAACGAAGATCATGGCATCTGGTCCCATCACTGCATGGGAAATAGATGGGGAAACAGTGGAAACAGTGTCAGACTTTGTTTTTCTGGGCTCCAAAATCACTGCAGATGGTGACTGCAGCCATGAAATTAAAAGACGCTTACTCCTTGGAAAGAAAGTTATGAGCAACCTAGATAGCATATTCAAAAGCAGAGACATTACTTTACCAACAAAGGTTCGCCTAGTCAAGGCTATGGTCTTTCCTGTGGTCATGTATGGATGTGAGAGCTGGACTGTGAGGAAGGCTGAACGCCGAAGAATTGATGCTTTTGAACTGTGGTGTTGGAGAAGACTCTTGAGAGTCCCTTGGACTGCAAGAAGATCCAACCAGTCCATTCTGAAGGAGATCAATCCTGGAATTTCTTTGGAAGGAATGATGCTAAAGCTGAAACTCCAGTATTTTGGCCACCTCATGCGAAGAGTTGACTCATTGGAGAAGACTCTGATGCTGGGAGGGATTGAGGGCAGGAGGAGAAGGGGACGACAGAGGATGAGATGGCTGGATGGCATCACTGACTCGATGGATGCGAGTCTGAGTGACCTCCGGGAGCTGGTGATGGACAGGGAGGCCTGGCGTGCTGCGGTTCATGGGGTCGCAAAGAGTCGGACACGACTGAGCGACTGATCTGATCTGATCTGATCTGATGATTATACAGTGGAAGTGAGAAAGAGATCAAGGGATTATTCTGACAGACAGAGTGCCTGAAGAACTATGGACGGAGGTTCGTGACATTGTACAGGAGGCAGTGATCAAGACCATCCCCAAGAAAAATAAATGCAAAAAGGCACAGTGGTTGTCTGAGGAGGCCTTACAAATAGCTGAGAAAAGAAGAGAGGCTAAAGGCAAAAGAGAAAAGGAAAGATATACCCATTTGAATGCAGAGATCCAAAGAATAGCAAGGAGAGATAAGAAAGCCTTCCTCAGAGATCAATGCAGAGAAACAGAGGAAAACATTAGAATGGGAAAGACATCTCTTCAAGCAAATTAGATATACCTAGGGAACATTTCATGCAGAGATGGACCCAGGTAAGCACGATGGTGTGATCCTTCACCTAGAACCAGACATCCTGGAATGCGAAGTCAAGTGGGCCTTAGGAAGCATCACTATGAACAAAGCTAGTGGAGGTGATAGAATTCCAGTTGAGCTATTTCAAATCCTAAAAGATGATGCTGTGAAAGTGCTGCACTCAATATACCAGCAAATATGGAAAACTCAGCAGTGGCCACAGGACTGGAAAAGGTCAGTTTTCATTCCAATCCCAAAGAAAAGGAAATGCCAAAGAATGTTCAAACTACTGCACGATTGCACTCATCTCACACACTAGCAAACTAATGCTCAAAATTCTCAAGCCAGGCTTCAGCAGTATGTGAACCGTGAACTTCCAGGTGTTCAAGCTGCATTTAGAAAAGGCAGAGATCAAATTGCCAGCATCCGTTGTATCATCGAAAAAGCAAGAGAGTTCTAGAAAAACTGCTTTATCGACTACACCAAAGCCTTTGATTGTGTTCAGTTCAGTTCAGTCACTCAGTCATGTCTGATGCTTTGCAACCCCATAGACTGCAACACGCCAGGCTTCCTTGTCCATCACCAACATCCAGAGCTTACTCAAACTCATGTTCATTGAGTCTGTGACGTCATCCAACCATCTCATCCTCTGTCGTCCCCTTCTCCTCCTGTCTTCAATCTTTCCCAGCGTCAGGAGGGTCTTTTCCAATGAGTCAGTTCTTCGCATCAGGTGGCCAAAGTATTGGAGTTTCAGCTTCAGCATCAGTCCTTCCAGTGAATAGTCAGGACTGATTTCCTTTAGGATTGACTGGTCAGATCTCCTTGCACTCCAAGGGATTCTCAAGAGTCTCTCCAACACGACAGTTCAAAAGCATTAATTCTTCAGCGCTCAACTTTCTTTATAGTCCAGCTTTCACATCCATACAAGACTACCAGAAACACCGTAGCTTTGACTAGACGGACCTTTGTTAGCAAAGTAATGTCTCTGCTTTTTAACATGCTGTCTAAGTTGGTCATAGCTTTTCTTCCAAGGAGCAAGCTTCTTTTAATTTCATGGCTGCAATCACCATCTGCAGTGATTTTGGAGCCCCCCAAAATAAAGTCTCTCACTGTTTCCATTGTTTCCCCATCAATTTGCCATAAAGTGATGGGTCCGGATGATGTGATTTTCCTTTGCTGAATGTTGTCTTAAGCCAACTTTTTCACTCTCTTCTTTCACTTTCATCAACAGGCTATTTAGTTTTTCTTTGCTTTCTGCCATAAGGGTGGTATCATCTGCATATCTGAGGTTATAGATATTTCTCCCAGAAATCTTGATTGTAGCTTGTGCTTCATCTAGCCCAGCATTTCACATGATGTACTCTGCATAAGTTAAAAAAGCAGGGTGACAATATACAGTCTTGACATACTCCTTTTCCTATTTGGAACCAGTCTGTTGTTCCATGTCCCGTTCTAACCGTTGCTTCCTGATCTGCATACAGATTTCTCAAGAGGCAGGTCAGGTGATCTGATATGCCCATCTCTTAAAGAATTTTCTACAGTTTATTTTGATCCACACAATCAAAGGCTTTGATGTAGTCAATAAAGCAGAAGTAGATGTTTTTCTGGAACTCTCTTGCTTCTTTGGATGTGAGAGCTGGACTATAAAGAAAGCTGAGTGCCGAAGAATTAATGCTTTTGAACTGTCGTGTTGGAGAGGACTCTTGAGAATCCCTTGGAGTGCAAGGAGATCTGACCAGTCAATCCTAAAGGAAATCAGTCCTGACTATTCATTGGATGGACTGATGCTGAAGCTGAAACTCCAATACTTTGGCCACCTGATGCAAAGAACTGACTCATTAGAAAAGACCTTGATGCTGGGAAAGATTGAAGGCTGGAGGAGGAGGAGATGACAGAGGATGAGATGGTTGGATGGCATCAAAGACTTGATGGACATGAGTTTGAGTAAGCTCTGGGAGTTGTTGCTGAGCAGGGAAGCCTGGTGTGCTGCAGTCCATGGGGTCGCAAAGAGTCGGAAGCAACTGAGGGACTGAAATGAAACAAACCAGATGTATTGCAATGAATGTATAATGAGGCTCAAGGTGTACTGGGAGTTGAATCTTCTGCCATCTTGGGCCCAATTGTTTCAGTTTTTGTTGGATCGTCAATGGCTATGTCCTTCTTTGAATGGTTGTGCAATTCCCTCTTCCTTCCTGTCTCACCTTTATCAAAGCCAAAGAAATGGAAAATGAATTGCATAAGTAAAGCCATTAGGTCTTCCTTTTTTTTTTTAGGACAATCTTACTTTTAACTTGTTGGCTCCATTTTCAGACCATTTGTACCAATATTGGTTCAGTAAATATAGCTTTCACAAGCGTGGCACTTCTATGCCATGAGTAAAACTGTCGCACATATGAAAACATCTAGTCTCTCTTAAGTTATATTAGATTTAGCCCCCTGAAGGGAATAGAAAAGAGAGTAGTCTATAATTAATTCTTCAGTTAAACCACATCAGTGTTTAATGAACATATAAATTTTGCTGCACCGCTTAAAGTCTTTCATCAACAGTTCATGAAGGTTTATTTCACAGACTATTCCCAAAATACAGTCCTTATACAGGATATTTTCAAGAAAAATGAATAATATTTTAAGCAAACATGTGAGATAATTTTCATGGCATGGGTAATTGAGGGGGAAAGTAAGAGATACTTTGGTTATACCTTCTATTACGAGTTATACTTTCTGTTACCCAAAAATTGGCGTTTGCCTCTTGGTGGATGTCAAAAGATGCAGCCACACCAAAGCACAGGAAGATTTATTATTTCTTGCAGCAAGTAAGAACATCAAGAATCTTTCCCCAAACAGTATCTACTCAACAGCAAGAATTGGAGAATTTTAAACCTAGAGGCACATGCATATTGTGAAGGGGTTTAAGCAGAGGAGAATTTCAGCATAGACTTGGGGGCAAAAGTCAGCAGAGTCCAAGCTTTAGTTGATTGAGATCAGGAGGATCAATATCTTCCGGAGAAGGCAGTGGTAACCCACTCCAGTACTCTTGCTTATTCCATCCTTTACCTGGGTGGAAGCCTTTGAGTTCCTGCAGAACTCAAACATATATTATTATGTGTATTCCTTGAGGGAGGACTAGAACTCTGCCTTATCACTGCACTACTGTTTGACAAACTATTCTGTGTTCCCTTGAGATCATGGATTACTGAGACCTGTTCAAGGGCAAGCGTTGGGCTTAGATCCCAAAATAGCTGAGGCTACAGTGGCCCCTCATGTCAAGAAAGCCATTCATTCCTGGTTGTCTTTCTCTGGGGACCCGCTAAGCTATCTGCTTCACATTTCTATCTGCAGTAGAAGAATCACATCTCCCTCCCACATTTCCCCTAAGACCACTGACTGCAGCAAAATCCCTAGTCATGTCCATCATTGATCAGACTCTTAAGGGCAGTTGTCAGATTCTTCTAAGACTTGGTATATGATGTGAAGCTTGATAACCACTTAATCGTGTTTGCTGTGTCTGATGATCTCTGTGGCTTTAGCTTCGTTTTTCTTTATTTAAGTGATTCTTACTTGCCTAAAACCTTCCACTGATGAGCTTGACAATAAAAGCCCAAGTAAAAGCTAACTGCCATTTGTCTTTTAAATGATAACATCATCTTGACCATAACTGAAAAGAGGATCAACTTTTTCGACAAAAACATGTATTTTTAAAAGGGGTCTGTGGTGTATGGGTGTTTGTGTGTAAATATGTATTTTTAGAAGGGGTCGTGTGTGTGTGTGTGTGTGTGTGTGTGTATGTATTTTGTTTCAAATAAGCTTTAACTTATTGGAGGGAGGGCCCCGATCCAGGCGAATACCAAGCAGAATGAGAAGAGTTTCTGCATATGGTCTAAAAGTAATCGGAAGGCTAGGATATCCAGAAGAAAATGGCAGAGCTCTGGATATCCGTCAGCAAGGAGACCCCGCATTATTGGTGTATGCCAAGCATTCCTCTGGAGTCTGTCTATTTGGAAGAAGGAACACTTCAGCATCCACCGTTCATTCAGTTCATTTTCACTGCTGTCTGGAGAATCTGCTGTGTTCCAGACACTGTGCTGGTTAATAAGCTGTCTCTGACCTCGAGGTGCTCCCGCTGGAGACAGAAGACAGAGGCCTTCTATACAGTGTGGTATGGGTGCTCATGAGAAATGGATTTGAGATCATGCTCATCAGACCACTGTTGGTAAAAGGTCCACCCAGATGGGTCATTAAATCAGAGTCTAGCAGCCATAGGAAAGCAGGCTTTCTCAGATGCGGCTGACTCAGAGACATTGTTCAGAGAGCTCTAGGCAATGATGGTGTTCTCATCTTTAGATTAAGTTGTATCATTGCTGAGAATAAATTCTGCTCAGAAAATTTTGTTCTCAGAAGTCAGGAGAGTCTGGTATTTGCAAACAGGCATCTCAAATGCAAGTATGTAGATTTTAAACTTGCATCTTAAATGCAGGTAGGTAGACTGCTAGTGTGAATTCATCTGGAATGGTAATATGACCCTTTCCCTATCCAAGGGGAGGGGTAGCAAAAGTTGGACTGTTTTTTCAAATCTGGCCACACCTCACCCAGCACTGATAAGGTCACCTGCATCTGTGCCTCCTGTTGAGGTACCAGGGGCAAGGGAGTATGCTGCCGCTGCGCCTGCCTTATATGGCCTGTGCCAGCCGTAAGTTTCTGTACCCTTGGTCGATTAACTATGGCATTAATCCAATTCATATGTGTGGGCGGATGTATGTGGTCTCTTTCTCCTAACTTGTACTACATCTGAAATGATACAGTGTTCTGTGATTGAAATACTTTCAAGGTCAGTGTTGGCAAGGAGGGAGTAGTTAAGTGGGGAGGTAAGACGGGGCTCAGGAGTTACCTTTACCAATGGAGCGACAAGGCTTAAAGGATGAATAGGCCTGCAGCAGGTGCAAGACACCAGGCACAGTGCCATAAAATAACGTCTGTGTTAGGGGTTGAATTGTATTCGCTCCCCAAATGCATACGCTGAAGTCCTAACCCCCAGTACTTCAGAAGGCGACCTTATTTGAAGATATGGTGTTGTCACAGAGGTAATCAAGTTAAGGTGACTCAGTGGTAAAGTGGTAAAGAATCCACTGCCAACGCAGGAGACGCGAGTTTGATCCCCGAGTCAAGAAGATCCCCTGGAGAAGGAAGTAGCAACCCACTCCCGTATTCTTGCCTGTGGGAAATCCCATGGACAGAGGAGCCTGGCGGGCTATAGTCCACAGGGTCCCAAAAAAGCTGGATACAACTTAGCAACTAAAACAACAGTCAAAGTTAAAGTGGCATCATTAGGGTGAACCTAACCAGTGTGACCGATGTCCTTATATTAAGGGGAAGTTTGAACACAGAAACACAGATGGAGAGAAGACAAAGACGATGACCATGTATACGCCAAGAAGGCAGGGCTGAGACCGCTCCTTCCTCACAGCCTCAGAAGGCGCCAGCCCTGCCCACACCTTGATCTCAGGCTTCTGGCCTCCAAAACTACGAGGCAGTAAGTTTCAGTTATTTAAGCCACACAGTATGTGGCACTGTATTACAGCAGCACTAGAAAACTAAACCAGTGTGTTCAGAAAAGGAGACTTCTTGTTTTCTCTAATAATTGTAATGTCCTGGGGAAGAAAGGCCAAAGTGCCCATCTACAGAAGCCCACAGAAATCTCGTCTCCCCCATCATTCATTTGGATCTGCATCTCAGAGTCCAGGCCACCTGGGCACTCCCCTGGTACCTCACGTTCTTCAGGATTTTTCATAATTCCTTGTCATGTTTTTGGCTTTTCCTCTACCAAACCTAATTGCATCTCCCTGCTACTGATGGGGAGTCCTTACAAGCCTCTTGTTAGCTGTTTCATATTTGTCTCATTATGTTCTCCCCTGTGACTTGTTAACATGGCCTGTATGTGTCAGAAGCTAATGTTCTTCTTTGTCAAGAACATCCCATGGGATAATATATAGTCCCAGCCACTGTGTCTGATCGCTTCTGTCACATCCTTTATTCTTCCTGACAGTTCCAAATTTAACCTTGACACTTCTGAGAAAGAAGTTAAGAAAAATAGTTTTGTTGAGATTGACAAGGAATCACATGACTACTGCTGGTCCACAGTATGGGCCATAGTCTCTGGGTCTGTTCCCAAGGGTTTGGCCCCAGACTGCAGCTGACCATAGCTAGATCTGAGTCACAGGTCCACTATAGGGGCCATAGCTGGCACCAAGGTCTGCATGCAGGCCAGCCTCTGGGGGCACAAATGGGCATGTCTCTCTCTTGGTTCCTAGGTAGGCAGGACTGCTCTTGGATCACTACTGAGAGGACCTCGATTCAAGTTACAGGGCTGCTTCAAGAACCAAAGTTGGACAGAGTTTGGTGGGCCTGCCTCTGGAAACACAAATGGGCTTATTTCTTGTTGAGTCCCTAGGGTAGCTGTAATTATTCATAGGCCATTGTTGAGAGGTATTGGAACCAAGTTACAGGGCTACTGTATTCACAGTTGGACTGAGGTTGGTGGGCCTGCTCCCAGTACACAAGTATACCTCTTGGCAGGGCCCTGGGCAATAGCACTGCTCTCAGACCAAGGCTGGGAGGAACCGCAACTGCATCATGAGCTGTTCTAGGGTCCACAGCCAAGGCCAAGATCAGCAAGGTTATTTGGGGCACAGGTGGGCTTGACCCTTCCTGGGTCCCTTGGCAGATAGTGCTGGTGGCAGGACCAATGCCAAACAGGATTGTAGCTGAGTCTACAAGGGAACAGAGCTATTTCCAGGTCCTGTTGCCAGGACCAAGGTTGGCAAGCCTGCCAACAGCTTTCTCATATCGGTCCTCATCAGCTGTGGGCTCCAGTGAGGTTTTACAAGCTCCCACCTAGACCCTAAAGCTCCCACAAAGTCATTTTGTCCATGGATGGCTGCCAGAGTATTGTTTCTGTGGGGGTATGTGAATAGCTGACCTCTTACTCTGCCATCTCACTGACATCACCTACAAGATAGTGAGTCTTCTTCAGCCTGTAGATATATAATCATGACTTAAAGTAACTACTTCTAGTGTTATTTTTAAAATCATCATTAGCGTGCTTTTTCCCCTGTGTCCTTTGCATTGTGCATATCCTGAGGAATAATGACTAAGTCTGTTAAATTTTTTGCCTCCTTTTAAAATTTACTCTGTCACGTGACGTCTCTAAGCCTCTGAAATAGCACTGATAGCTAGTGTTTCTTCTCTAAACAATATTCTGTTGTTCAACTAAACAACTAAAAGTTGAACATATTTCAGAAACATATTGCACTAAACATATTGTTTAAAAATTGAACATATTTCTACTTTCTGTAACAATGGACTGAGTCACTCAGCTGATTCTTTCAACATTTCACTATCCAGGGCAAGGTACATAGCCAAGCCTGAAATCCATGACGTAAGGAACCATATGTTCCCAAAAGGAAGAGCATCAGATTATTTTGAACAGAAATAAAATCTAGTGATTCTGAACTATTAGTGCCCCTAATGACTTGGAAAAATAAACAAATAATCTCTCAGGATGATAATCTCACTTTAGAGCTCAAATAATTCTACCAAAAATGTCCAGCAAAGATAACTAGGTACATAAGGAGATAAGACATAATGAGTGGTAGCCAGAAGACATAATAGACAATAGAAACAAATTATCAGAAACAAACTATAAAAGACCTCTATACTGTGTTTAAGAAGATGAAAGTCAAGCTTAGATTTTAGCAGGGCACTATTATAATCTATAAACAGTGAAATAAATTTGAAAATGAACCACCCAGAAATTCTAGAGTTGAGAAATATAGAAATACCAAAATACCAAAAAATACCAAATACCAAAGTACAGAAAAATCCAAATTAATAAATTGGTGCATGGTTTTAACATCAGATTAGACACAGCTGAAGAGTGAATTACCAAAATGAAAGAAAAATTAGAAGAAAGTAATCAAAATGCAGCATGGAAAAACAAAAGGATAGAAAATATGAAGAGAATGGTAAGCTACAGAGGACATAAACTCCCAGAAAAAAATGATAGAAAAGAAAGTAGAGCTGATATTTGCAAAGGTAATTTTATCTGAAGTTTTATCAGAGCTTAAGAAAAATACCACACAATTCAAGAAGTCTGAATATATTTAGAATAAGCTTTAAAATCCTTACCTCGACACATTATAGTTAAACTATAAAAAACTTAAAAAGCAGCTGGAGAAAGTTAAACTATAAAAAACTTAAAAGCAGCTGGAGAAAGGAAGCAGAGTTCTTTCAAAGTATGATAAACTGACAGTAAACTTCTCATTCAGCAGGAACATAAAAGCCACAAGAAAGTACAGTGATATCTTAAATGTACTAAAGTGAAGTAACTCCCCACCAGGGGAAAAAAGATCTTTCATAACTGAAGGTGAAATAAACTGCTACTGCTGCTAAATCGCTTCAGTCGTGTCTGACTCTGTGCGACCCCATAGACAGCAGCCCGCCAGGCTCTGCTGTCCCTGGGATTCTCCAGGCAAGAACACTGGAGTGGGTTGCCATTTCTTTCTCCAATGCATGAAAGTAAAAAGTGAAAGTGAAGTCGCTCAGTCGTGCCCAACTCTTAGCGACCCCATGGACTGCAGTCTACCAGGCTCCTCTGTCCATGGGATTTTCCAGGCAAGAGTGCTGGAGTGGGGTGCCAGTGCCTTCTCTGGGTGAAATAGAAGACATTTTTAAATCAATAAAGACTGAGTTCACTGCCAGCAGATTCCTGCTAAAAAGAATTTCTAGATAGAAAACAAATGAAAGAAGAAGGATAAATTAGAAGTATGGGATTAACAGATACACATTACTGTGTATAAAATAGATGTTTGTCATTCAGTCACTAAGTTGTGTCTCTTTGCAACCCCATGGACAACAGTACATCAGGCTTCCCTGTCCTTCACCATTTCCTGCTGCTGCTGCTGCTAAGTCACATCAGTCGTGTCCGACTCTGTGCGACCCCATAGACGGCAGCCCACTAGGCTCCCCCGTCCCTGGGATTCTCCAGGCAAGAACACTGGAGTGGGTTGCCATTTCCTTCTCCAGTGCATGAAAGTGAAAAGTGAAAGTGAAGTCACTCAGTCTTGTCCGACCCTTCGCGACACCATGGACCGCAGCCCACCAGGCTCCTCCGTCCATGGGATTTTCCTAGCAAGAGTACTGGAGTGGGGTGCCATTGCCTTCTCCGCACCATTTCCTGAAGCTTGCTGAAACTCATGTCCATTGAGTCCTTGATCCCATCCAACCATCTCATCTTCTGTCACTCCCTCTCCTTATTGTTATACAGATGTAGCAATAAGGATTTACTGTATAGCACAGAGAACTATATTTAATATCTTGTAATAACCTATAATGGAAAAGAATCTAAAAAACTGTGTATGTATATATATAACTGAATTACTTTGCTGTACACCTGAAACTAACATGATATTGTAAGTCAAAAAAAAAAAGAATTTCTGAAAGGTGTTCTTAAAAATGTAAGAGATAGAAATCAAAGAATATAATAATTATATGGATAAAGCTAAATGAATGCTGACCAGATCACAGTAATGTCTTATATATAAATGTATACTGGACTGTGAAGAAGGCTGAGCGCCGAAGAATTGATGCTTTTGAACTGTGGTGTTGGAGAAGATTCTTGAGAGTCCCTTGGACTGCAAGAAGATCCAACCAGTCCATTCTGAAGGAGATCAATCCTGGGATTTCTTTGGAAGGAATGATGCTAAAGCTGAAACTCCAGTATTTTGGCCACCTCATGCGAAGAGTTGACTCATTGGAGAAGACTCTGATGCTGGGAGGGATTGAGGGCAGGAGGAGAAGGGGACGACAGAGGATGAGATGGCTGGATGGCATCACTGACTCGATGGATGCGAGTCTGGGTGACCTCCGGGAGCTGGTGATGGACAGGGAGGCCTGGCGTGCTGCAGTTCATGGGGTCGCAAAGAGTCGGACACGACTGAGCGACTGATCTGATCTGATACAAATATTTAAATATATATCATGTTATAAAACATTACCCAAAAAAAGCATATAATTCAGGAAAAGTGAATGGTTTTAATATGTTCTAAACTCTCTACAGGCTTCCCTGGTGGCTCAGTGGTAGAGAATCCACCTGCCAATGCAGGAGATACGAGTTCAATCCCTGGGTCAGGAAGATCCTCTGGAGAAGGAAATGGCAACCCACTCCAGTATTCTCGCCTAGGAAATCCCATGGAGAGGAGCCTAGAAGGCTACAGTCCCTAGGGTCATAAAAGTGACATCCAGATGTGACTTAGCAACTGAACAACAACAAACCCTGTACATTGTCTGGGAAGAGGATAAGGTTATCGATTTACGAAGATTCTCTGATAAGCAAAGGTGGAGTACAGCCTAATTGTGGAAGATAAATTGAAAAGCTCCCAGAAGATAGCATAAAATAGTATGCTACTTATGACTACTTATGAGATGGGAAAATATTTCTTAAATAGGACACAAAAAGCCCTGGTTTCAAAGGAAAGGATTGGTAAATTGATTACATTAAAACTAGAGACTGTTTGTCTAAATACTACAGAAAAAATAAAAAGCCGCAGTATAGAGTAAGAAGAGATATTTGCATCACATATAGCTAAAAAAAGACTCATATGCATATTACACATCAGTGAGAGAAAGGCTCATCACCCAATATAAGATTGGGCAAGAGATTTAAACAAACTATGTCCAAGAGAGAGAATCTAAATTGCCTTAAACATATGATGATGTGCTCAATCTCAACCATCAGAGATTGTTTATCAGAGACTTAATGCATATTAAAACCACAGTGTGATAGTTACACACCCAATGTAATGATTTATTTGGTTTTTGTTTTTTCTTTTGGCCATGCCACAAGGCCTGTGGGATCCTAGTTCCCCAACCAGGGACACACCCATGTACCCAGCAGTGGAAGTGCAGAATCTTCACCACTGAACTGCCAGGGAAGTTCCATCAACACAATAGTTTAATTTTTTAAAACGGACAGTACCAATTGTTCAGAGAAGGCAGTGGCACCCCACTCCAGTACTCTTGCCTGGAAAATCCCATGAATGGAGGAGCCTGGTGGACTGCAGCCCATGGGGTCGCTAAGAGTTAGACACGACTGAGCGACTTCACTTTCACTTTTCACTTTCATACATTGGAGAAGGAAATGGCAACCCACTCCAGTGTCCTTGCCTGGAGAATGCCAGGGATGGGGGAGCCTGGTGGGCTGCCGTCTGTGGGGTCGCACAGAGTCGGACACAACTGAAGCAACTTAGCAGTACCAATTGTTGAGGATGTGGAGTAATAGGAATTCTCCTCCTGTGTTGGTGGGAATACAAATGAGAATAATAACTTTGCAAAACAGTCTGGAATACCCAATAAGCAGCAAGTCTACTCAAGTGTGCATGGCCCAACAAAAATGTGTTCATAGCAATATTATTCATAGTGGCCCCAAATCAGAAATAAGTCATCTATCAACAGAAGAAGGGGTGAATTGTAATGTATTCTTACAATGAATATTCAGCAGTTCAATAGGATACTCATAAGAAATGAATAAATCTTACTATATAAAGTTGAGCAAAAGAAGCTCGAAAAAAATCCTACATACTATAGTACTTAGTAACTACCTTTGGGGAGGAGAAAAGCATGTGTGGTGACTGGGAGAAGCAGAGGGTACTCATAATGCACCAGATTTCTTTATCTGAGTGGTAATCACATGAATGTGTTCAGTTGGTGATAATTCATAAAGCCATACTTATTGTTTATGTATCTTTCTGTGTGTAATTTCACTTCAGTTAAACTGAAGGTTCTTTAAAACAAAATGTAATTGAGAGAGTACCCGGTGATACATGAGATTTATAAGAACTCATATATGAATGATGTCCTCCTTAGGATAATTTGGAAGAAAGCCTCTCATATTTGTGACATGAGGTATTGTTTACCTATCTCTCTCCCCTGTTATTGTTCATTTGCTAAGTTGTGTCCAACTCTTTGAGACCCCATGAACTGCAGCACACCAGGCTTCCCTGTCCTTTACCATCTCCCCAAGCTTGCTCAAACTCACGCCCATTGAGTTTGTGATGCCATCCAACCATCTCATCCTGCCGCCCACTTCTCCCCTTGCCCTCAGTCTTGCCCAACATCAGAGTCTTCTTCAGTAAGTCAGCTCTTTGCATCAGCTGGCCAAAGTATTGGAGTTTCAGCATCAGTCCTTTCAATGAGTAATCAGTGTTGATTTCCTTTAGGATTGACTGGTTTGATCTCCTTGCTGTTCCCCCAGTGGACTCTGAACTTTGGACGGGAGTGCCTGTGCCCCCATTTCTGACTGACAGAGTGGTTTCTCACTGAGTGTGGGATTCATGAAATAAGGCACTCACTGGAGAGATGTACTCCTGTTCCCAGGTTAAGAAGACGACTGAGGCCACCCTGCAGACAATACAGGATATGGTCACTATCGAGGACTACGATGTTTCTGAATGCTTCCAGCACAGTCGCTCCACAGAGTCTGTGAAGTCCACGGTTTCTGAAACCTATCTGAGTAAGCCCAGCATCGCCAAGAGAAGAGCCAACCAGCAGGAGACCGAGCAGTTCTACTTCATGGTACGCCTGCTGCTTCCCCAGCCTCTTTGGGGGCTCCAATCTCGGGTCCCCCAGCTCTGCTTTTGGAATTGCATCAGAATCATCTAGGGTTCTTTATTAAGACCAGAGTTCCCAATTCAGCAATTCTGGGATATGGGAGATAGTGCTGATATGCAGACAAAGTTAAAAAGGACTGCTCTAAAACAGAACTTTTAAATGATCTCATGAACATACATGTCACCACGAGAGCTTGTTAAAATGCAGGTTCTGATGCCAATAGTCCTGGCGTGGGGGGCACTGAGAGTTCACACCTCTAATAGGCTGATGCCACTGGTCTGCATCAGAACCATACTTTGCATAGCAAGATTCTAGGATCTAGAAGGTAAGAATGGCTGGATTTTTAGATATTCTGTGGGAAGTTCCTTGACATCAAATAGTTTCTTTTAAAGTTAAAAATGTATCTGTCCTTTTGCAGAAACTCAGAGAATATTTGGAGGGTAGTAATCTCATCACAAAACTTCAAGCCAAGCATGACTTGTTGCAGAGGACGCTTGGAGAAGGTCAGTTATCTGATATAGTTGGGGAGATGACCTGGATTATATCTTGTGTTGCATATGTGTTCCATGAAGAATATGAACCGTGAATTTGTGCTGGAAGAAGCAGAGAACAGCATATGTTTAGATTTGGCTTTATCTGTTTTAGAATCAAATTTTCCCTAGAACCATTTCCTTTTATCCTTTTTTCTTTTGGAGGCTGTGCCACACTTCCCAGGTGGCTCAGTGATTCTTCATGCCAAGCAGGAGATGTGGGTTCAATCCCTGGGTTGTAAAGATCCCCTGGAGAAGGAAATGGCAACCCACTCTAGTATCCTTGCCTGGAAAATCCCATTGACAGAGGAGCCTGGGGGGTTGAGTCCATGTGGTCGCAGAAGACTCAGACATGACTGAGTGACTAAACAACAACACGCGACTTATGGGATTTAGTTCCCCAATCAGGGATGGAACCCAGGCTCCCATCAGTAAGGGGAGCAGAGTGCTAACCATGGGACCACCAGGGAAGTCTCCGAAATTATTTTCCCTATAAACTTTATGCTAACTTGGAGGCAGAACAGTGAAAGCTAGGGCTGAAAAGCCAACACAGAGCTGCAAAGAAGGGTCTTCAGAGCCCCAGTGCTTCCAGGAGTACCGAAGTATAAGGAACTGCGCCTGCTACCACCTGACAGCCCCCTCCTCTGCCCCAGCCACTTCTTCCTGTCCTTGGTGTACTTCCCCACCCTTCCAGTCCCACCCCTTTTGTTTAAGTGGGCTGGTATTTGTTGTCCCATCTATTGTCTTTTTGGACTCTGCTACTGCTAAGTCACTTCAGTCGTGTCGGACTCTGTGCGACCCTATAGACGGCAGCCCACCAGGCTCCTTTGTCCCTGGGATTCTCCAAGCAAGAACACTGGAGTGGATTGCCATTTCCTGCTCCCATGCATGAAAGTGAAGTCGCTCAGTCGTGTCTGACTTCGCGATCTCATGAACTGTAGCCTACCAGGCCCCTCCCTCCATGGGATTTTTCAGGCAAGAGGACAAGAGTGGGTTGCCATGTCCTTCGGACTCTAGTAACCAGTTAAACCAATTTGGGTGCCCTCCTCCCCCACGCCCCCAGTAAGATTGGTCTTAGTTGAGAAATAATTTCATTCTATTACTATATCTAGTAAAAACAAGAACAATAGCAACCACTTATATAAAGCGCTCTGTGTGCCAGGCATTGTTGTGAGCTGTATATTTAACTGAGCACTGTTAATTTCCCCGTTTTTCACAGATGGGAAAACTGAGGAGAGAGAAAGGATTACAAGCAAAGGGGATAGTGTAGATGTTTTTCTCTTTTCATCTTTGTGAAATTTAAAAAGGGGAGGAAAAAACCACCAGGTCTCTGTCCTCAGTACCAGTCGGTAACACATTTAATTCTTATTTTTCACACTAGATCTTGCTGGAAGTTATAAAAAGTGAAAGACAATACAGATGGGAGAGGGAAATCAGGGAGCGAGTTGTGTGAACAACTCAGGCTAAAAAGAGTTGACCTAAACTCTTGCCTCCTACAATTTTAGAACTTTCCTGCCCAGAAAACAAGGTGTTTCTATCACCTTATCTCCTGGTCTCCTCCAAAGGACTTGTTATCCTCAGGGAATGTCCACATGTAGAAAGGTCATCATAACCTGAAATAACATGAATTGCAGTTAGAATGCCAGACTCTAAGATAAAAGGCCAATTTTACTTAGGAAAAAAAAAAATAACACTTAAAGTACTAAAAAAAAGTCTTAAAAAATTGTTGTTGCTAAGTTATGTCTGACTCTGCAACCCAATGGACTGCATGCAGCAAGCCAGGCTTCCCTCTCCTTCCAATATCTCCCAGAGTTTGCTCAAACTCATGTCCATTGAGTCGGTGATGCCATCCAACCATCTCACCCTCTGTCATCCCCTTCTTCTCCTGCCCTCAATCTTTCCCAGCATCAGGGGCTTTTCCAGTGAACCAGCTCTTCACATCAAGTGACCAACAAATCAAGTAACTAAATATAATGTGTGAATATTCAGTAGATTATGAATCAAAAATCAAAAGTTATAAAAGATGCTTTAGTGATAATTGGGGAAATTTCAATATAGACTATATTATATGATATTATTGAATGAATTTTTAATTTTCCTAGATATGATAAATTTATGAAGGAGAATATTCTTATTATTAAGAAATGCTTTCTAAGTGCCCTAATTCTGTACCTTAGAAAAAGCCCTTTTTTTCCTTTGAATAATTGTCTTACCTCAGCTATTATGTCTTTTTCTTGTTTTTCTCCTCATAATATGTGAAGTCTTTTTCTTTTTTTCCATTTTTCACAAATGCCTTATATTTCAGTGATGCCCCAAGGTCATTGCCCATCCCAAAACATAAATTATCTTAAGTGCAGCTGAATACTTACAGAACTGGAGACACCACTTAAGAAATTGTGAGTTGGAGGGAATGAAGTAGTGGGTGAATTCATTCTTGGCGCTGCAGGCAGACATGTGTTAATACTCTGATCACATTCTGAAACCTATATGGTACTCATTCTACATAGATTCCCTTCTGTATCCTGGAGAGGAAGCCCCACTGGTTGATATGATTTTATATGCCATTATTGGCTAAGGCTATATTTTACCCAGATTCTGTCTTTAGCTGCTGAATTGTATAAAACTATATCATACCTGGTGAACTCTGTGCCAGGATTTCTCCTCTTATAATTTCTTTCAGTGGTTTCCAGTGTCCTAGTGACGCAAACTGTGTTCAGGTATTCCAGATGTTCGCTGAATTGGATTTTATCTGCACAAGAAACTGGATTGTTCTCATCCGGGGCCAGCAGACACACTGGCTGCAGACCTCTCTGCTCCCCAGCCCTGCCCACATGCAGACTTGGCAGCACACTAGCTGTTGGTCACAGCCTGGCCTTGGTGCTAGCAGCTTTGCCCAGCGAAAGACTGAGCGTGGAGGACATGCCCCATCTTTCAGCTCTTGTGAGCCCTTCAGCTTTCCACACAAGCCCTGTTCACATTAATAGGCTTACACCAAGGGGCGACCAGGAAAGTTAATGGTGCCTGTCCCACAGTGAGATTATCCAACGGAAAGCCCTTAAGAAGGGCTCCAACTCTGGGGTTGGTTAACTAAGGTTAGAAGGTCAGAATTAAACAGTGCATTTGGGGACAGCCTTGACTTTTTATATAGAAACTACATCTCTGAGTTATACTAGGCTCATTGCTGCAAAAACTGCCCTCATAGTAAAACAAATAGAGCCTAACTCAGGGATTTAGCAGTTGATCGTACACAGCTGAAACTGTAACTACAGACATGTGTTTGGCCTGTCTTACTGCTCACTTTTGGCAGGCTACCAGTGGCCCAGTAAGTCCTTTGATTTACAGCATTGCAGAGCAACTAGATTGGGCTCTTAAAGTGGTACTGTCAAATATCAGAATTCCAAATCTTTGAAAACAACTGAAATAGAAGAAAAAAACACACGATGAGTTAAGGCCAAAGGCGTCATCATCATCTTCTTCATCCTTCAGCAACACCATTATATCATTTTGTGATGTCTTTGTTTTTAAATAGGAGATGTTAAGTCAAGCATGGAAAATGAGCTATATGTCTGTAAAACTGAGGCACAGAAATTTTGTTCTTTTTTAGTAATGAGCCTTGGTGTTCACATGGCTTATTTGAGTGCAGCATTTGGAGTTAACGGGTTGTAAAAATCAGTGTAATTTTTGCTAAACATAGATAATCAAACACTGAAACCTGAGTTCCGTGTTATATTGTTTTTAGCCCTGGACATAGGAATTAAATAGACTATCATCACTCACTCCTTTGTCTTTGAGTCAAAGTACAAATATACTTTCGAAAGAAAAGCTGGTTGTGAATAATTATATTTTTTAGAAAAGTACTGCAGTAGTTGTATTTTTAAGGAAGATAAAGGGCTGGAAAGTAATGCCACAAGTCCTTATCAATCATTCATTAGGGACAAAATCCAGAATTCCTCCATTCAGTGTGAGCTGCATGCGTTTTAAATATTTTATCTAGTTTGGGGACTCAGATTGCCACCAGATTATATTTTAGTTTTCTCGTTTACTCTGTAGACATAAAATACATTTGGGCTTGAAAAATAATTCACTTCCTAATTCTCAAGTAATTTTTAAAAGTAGTTGAAGTAGCTATTTGTACCAAGAACAAGATAATCCTGGGTCTTTTTTTTTTCTTCCAAATGGCTTGTATTGGGGTAGAAGAAGGAGTTGTCTGTTGTTTTTAATAATTAAGTAGCTTCCAAAGAAAGTGATTGAAATCTAATCTTCAGACCACTGGAAGCTTTCACATTTCTCTGGGAAGCAGATTTCTTCTAAGCTTGTGTGTTATTGATCTATTAATGATGATACTGATTAAAAAATAAAACCTCATTCATCAGTTAGGACACAGTGAGTACTATTAGCAGAAAAAAACAATGGATGTGGTGGTGCTTATACTGTGAGTGATGATGGTTCTCACAAAGCTCGCTCTTGATGCATTAATCAAAATGTATCTTTTATAGGTTTTTAATTTTTTATCAAATACTATTAACCGTGGGTGGATGGAACAAAATGATCTTAAGCCATTTTATATATGATCATTTTCTAAATCTAGAGACTGTTCAGTTAGGATACTTTAACAAAAGTAGTAAAATTTCAACATTGTAAAAGCATTTAGTTTCTAAGGAATTATCATTAGCATCTTTTTGAATCACTTGGAAGTTATTAACCTCTGTGGTTCTCTTTAATTTGATAGGTATTAAAGTTGTTTTTAAAATGTATTTAATTTATTAAATCTTCAGTATTTTGTATTTGGCTTTATCCGTATGAGGCAGACATATTTCTACTTGTCTTCTAGGGTTTTTCTGAGTATTTGCTGGGGAGAAAAAAATTTATATTTTACAATATATTTGGGAGCTTGGGTCTAGAATTAAAACAAACCTGGGCTTTAGTGCCAGACCCACCACATACTGACCATGCGACCGTGGACAAGTCACTTGTCTTCTATAGGCTCAGTCTAGCAATATTATAGTACCTACTGCATAAAGTTATAAAAATCGTGTTACTCTACAGAAAGTGCTTAGAACAGTGTCAATAAATGTTAGACATCATTGCTGTTTTTATTGTTGTTACGAATACATGTATTTTATGTCATACTTTTATGTTGTAATAAAGTATGCAGCATGACAATCAGTACAGTATAAGTCAGCTATTTCCTCGGCTCTCAATCCTTTGTTCATTCTACTGACTGACCCTGGGTGATCTCAGCTCACTCTCATGGCCCCCACACGATCTAAAGAGTAGCAGCTCTTAAATCTTAACCTTCAGTCCTGTCTTCTCTCTGTGCATTAACCCTGTACAGCCAACTTCCTGCTGAAGGCCGTCACCTAGGACATCACACTCAGCTCACTGTCTGCTCTCTCCACTTTCCCATAGACCTTCTCTCCCATCCATTTAGGAAAGTAGGGAAAAACCACTAGACCATTCAGGTATGACCTAAATCAAATCCCTTATGATTATACAGTGGAAGTGAGAAATAGATTTAAGGGCCTAGATCTGATAGATAGAGTGCCTGATGAACTATGGAATGAGGTTCGTGACATTGTACAGGAGACAGGGATCAAGACCATCCCCATGGAAAAGAAATGCAAAAAAGCAAAATGGCTGTCTGGGGAGGCCTTGCAAATAGCTGCGAAAAGAAGAGAAGCGAAAGCAAAGGAGAAAAGGAAAGATATAAACATCTGAATGCAGAGTTCCAAAGAATAGCAAGAAGAGATAAGAAAGCCTTCTTCAGCGATCATTGCAAAGAAATAGAGGAAAACAACAGAATGGGAAAGACTAAGGATCTATTCAAGAAAATCAGAGATACCAAAGGAACATTTCATGCAAAGATGGGCTCGATAAAGGACAGAAATGGTATGGACCTAACGGAAGCAGAAGATATTAAGAGGTGGCAAGAATACACAGAAGAACTGTACAAAAAAGAGCTTCATGACCCAGATAATCATGATGGTGTGATCACTGACCTAGAGCCAGACATCCTGGAATGTGAAGTCAAGTGGGCCTTAGAAAGCATCACTAGGAACAAAGCTAGTGGAGGTGATGGAATTCCAGTGGAGCTATTCCAAATCCTGAAAGATGATGCTGTGAAAGTGCTGCACTCAATATGCCAGCAAATTTGGAAAACTCAGCAGTGGCCACAAGATTGGAAAAGGTCAGTTTTCATCCCAATCCCAAAGAAAGGCAATGCCAAAGAGTGCTCAAACTACCGCACAATTGCACTCATCTCACATGCTAGTAAAGTAATGCTCAAAATTCTCCAAGCCAGGCTTCAGCAATATGTGAACCGTGAACTTCCTGATGTTCAAGCTGGATTTAGAAAAGGCAGAGAAACCAGAGATCAAATTGCCAACATCCGCTGGATCATCGAAAAAGCAAGAGAGTTCCAGAAAAACATCTATTTCTGCTTTATTGACTATGCCAAAGCCTTTGACTGTGTAGATCACAATAAACTGTGGACAATTCTGAGACAGATGGGAATACCAGACCACCTGATCTGCCTCTTGAGAAATCTGTATGCAGGTCAGGAAGCAACAGTTAGAACTGGACATGGAACAACAGACTGGTTCCAAATAGGAAAAGGATTATATCAAGGCTGTATATTGTCACCATGTTTATTTAACTTATATGCAGAGTACATCATGAGAAATGCTGGACTGGAAGAAACACAAGCTGGAATCAAGATTGCCGGGAGAAATATCAATCACCTCAGATATGCAGATGATACCACCCTTATGGCAGAAAGTGAAGAGGAACTAAAAAGCCTCTTGATGAAAGTGAAAGTGGAGAGTGAAAAGGTTGACTTAAAGCTCAACATTCAGAAAACGAAGATCATGGCATCTGGTCCCATCACTACATGGGACATAGATGGAGAAACAGTGGAAACAGTGTCAGACTTTATTTTTCTGGGCTCCAAAATCACTGCAGATGGTGACTGCAGCCATGAAATTAAAAGACGCTTACTCCTTGGAAGGAAAGTTATGACCAACCTAGATAGCATATTCAAAAGCAGAGACATCACTTTGCCAACAAAGGTTCGCCTAGTCAAGGCTCTGGTCTTTCCTGTGGTCATGTATGGATGTGAGAGCTGGACTGTGAAGAAGGCTGAGCGCCGAAGAATTGATGCTTTTGAACTGTGGTGTTGGAGAAGACTCTTGAGAGTCCCTTGGACTGCAAGGAGATCCAACCGGTCCATTCTGAAGGAGATCATCCCTGGGATTTCTTTGGAAGGAATGATGCTAAAGCTGAAACTCCAGTATTTTGGCCACCTCATGCGAAGAGTTGACTCATTGGAGAAGACTCTGATGCTGGGAGGGATTGGGGGCAGGAGGAGAAGGGGACGACAGAGGATGAGATGGCTGGATGGCATCACTGACTCGATGAATGTGAGTCTGAGTGACCTCCGAGAGCTGGTAATGGATAGGGAGGCCTGGAGTGCTGCAGTTCATGGGGTCTCAAAGAGTCGGACACGACTGAGCAACTGATCTGATCTGATCTGATCTGATTATAAATTCTTCTGGAGTTCTGTATCTATCTTTTCTTTTTAAAGTAGCAGAAAGCCAGCAAGAGGAAGAAACTTATAGTTAAATGATAGGTAGAACTGGGTAGTGGAGGAAAAAAATCAGATTCATCTTCCTTTCCCACTCCCCAACCCCAAGTCTTGGCCAAGGATAGATTCTACCAAGATTTACAGTAGCCTGCATCTGTGTTGAGAAAGGTTTGCTCTGATATGAACTGGTACCTCCTGTTTAATAAATAGATATTTACCAAATACTTTATGTTACTTGTTATTCAAAAGCAGATGTAGGGTAAAAGATTGTGTTGCAGCCTGGGAGTATTCATTCACAGTTCCCAGCTAGCCAGCACTCTCTACCATTGTTGTATTGGCCTTGCCCTACAAGCCTTAATCATTGCATTGTGATCTGATGGGCTGGTCTCACCTGTTGGTGCTGCAACATGACGCTTCTCTGCCCCCTGTATTTTCAAGCATTTTCAGGACCATATCATCATTTTGCAAACAAACCGGTTGAATGGTTCAACTCTCCCACACCCCTTCCCACTGCTGCTGCTGCTGCTAAGTCACTTCAGTCATGTCTGACTCTGTGCAACCCCACAGACGGCAGCCCACCAGGCTCCCCCATCCCTGGGATTCTCCAGGCAAGAACACTGGAGTGGGTTGCCATTTCCTTCTCCAGTGCATGAAAGTGAAAGTGAAGTTGCTCAGTCGTGTCCGGCTCTTCGCGACCCCATGGACTGCAGCCTACCAGGCTCCTCCGTCCATGGGATTTTCCAGGCAAGAGTACTGGAGTGGGGTGCCATTGCCTTCTCCACTACTCCACCCTAAATATAAGAAAGAACAGACAGCTACCAGAGACGTATTTAGACCTGAAATTAGCTCAAATTGTTAGAGCACCACAAAAAGAGAGCTGCTTAAAACAAACCAAGAAGCCTGAATGTGTAAGAACCTTGTGTTTTAAATGACAGGGAATTCTGTGAAAGGCTTTTAGCTTACTAGTTGGTATAATGTAGCATAATTTAATGTCCTTGTACTTTAATATCTGCAAATGTCATTTCTGATTGTAAAGTGCAACCTCTCTGCCTAAATTCATATTCTCGAAAGAACGCCAATTTAAAAGAAATTGAGTTCTCCTAACCCTACGTGACCCCCTGCTTCTCTCTCACAGTTATCAGTCAAGACAGAGGGAATAACTAACGTTGAAATCTTGGTTGTGTTTTATTTGTATTTCATCTTTGACCTTACAGTTAAGATCAAGCAGCTATTTCTTGTTTAAAAAATAATAATAAAAACTAAAGCTCCCTGCCTCAAATTGCCAAGTGAAACATTTCTTTAATCTATGGAATTTATTAAGTTTTATGTATAGATTTCATGAAATACTTACTTTGAATTTTTTGTCTGTCTTTATATGCTGTCTTCATGCTGTCCACCGTAAAATGTGTGAGTTGTTATAAACTCAGCATCATAAATCAAGGGACAGATGATATAAAAGATTACCGAATGCATTCCACTGATTCCATTCAGTTGACTTTTTTTTTTCCTGCAGGTCATAGAGCTGAATATATGACTACAAGGTAGGAAAATATTTTAACATATTCATTGCGTCGTACTCTCTTCTCTCTTTTAACCAGCAAGCAATTAAATGTTGCAAGAATGAACATATTTTGTTAATGAACTTGGAAGATAGTTTGGGCTTGACAAGACAGTAACAGGAAGTGTTTGGGGTTCTCATGAAACCAGATTTGCCCTGGCAGATCTGAGGGTTTCCCACTGGAATTGTGAAGCTCTTTAATGAGTAGCCTCAGTTTTTAAAAAAAAAAAAAAAAAAAGGATAGAAATTGAATGGCTTTGATTTATCTAATCCAAAGCACTTTAAGTTTCTAAAAAGAGTCTGATAAGACTTTTGGTAATTTAATTAACAAGCAATACTGTGTGCGTATGTACAGTAGTATCTGGCTAGTTACTTCTTGCTTCTGTATGACATAAAAACTAGAGCTATGTTGAATATACTTGGATTTTAGCTCAGTCCTGTTTGGTTTGCTTTAAAATTTTAACTTTTAATGCCTAGTACAGTATTGCATTTCCTTTTGTTCTTCCTTTTTTCCCCCCTTTTATAAATTCTTGGAAGGATTTTGAAATTACTGCTGAGAAGGAAAAGCCTTTTTGGAAGCAGATTCTGATTTGGGTTCGGGAAAGTTTATGGCAACTTTTCTTTTTCTCTGCCAACATTTGTGCAACAGCCAGAAATGATTCTAATTGACATAATAAGACATTGCACTTTTAAAGTTGAGTTCTCTTTGAGGTAGGAGGCATTTAGAACACTGGTATGTCTGTTGCAGTAATGGTCAAGTTGATTTTCAGATTCTATGATGTTCTTGCTAGGTAGTTAATTCAAAAGGAAACCCCTCTTATATCTTGGTGAACCAACCAGAAAGATATAGCTACTGACTTAACCTAAACTTTATGAAAATACTGGTTTTTCTTCCTTATGTCAGTAACAAAGAAGCATATTGCTCCGGCATAGTTATATATCACTTGTGTCACAGTTAATGTCTCCTTTACAGGATCAACTCTTTTACCTGTTTAGAAATTATAATTCATATAAGGTACCCTTTTAAAAGATTTTTTTAAAGGCAGGAGTACAATTATGTAAATTCTCAATGACTGCTATTAATATAATTGCTCAGCAGACTGGAAGATCCCCTGGAGAAGGAAATGGCAACCCACTCCAGTATTCTTGCCTGGAGAAAACCATGGACAAAGGAGCCTGGCGGGCTACAGTCCATGGAGTTGCAAGAGTTGGACACAACTTAGCAACTACACCACCACAGCAGAGTTAATGTTCACATCCTTCTGACTGGTACTTCCTCTCATCCACATGGGCATTCTACATGGAAAGCCAGATTATCCAGAAATTGTGTGGCAGGTACAGGACCAGAACGAGTCATACAATTCGAATGTTGAATGAACGTAGAGTCTGGCGTCCACCTGGTGTGTACATAGTAGAGCCAGAACCATCAGTACACCAGTCTGCCTGCCAAGCCAACTCTGCCATGGGAAGTACCTTGATGAGCTCTTAGATGGTTTATTCTAACCTCAGGTCCCTCTCACAGCTTTAGTATTTTCACATTTGCTTCATACTTTAGATTCATCAGGAGAGGCACTTTTCAGACTTCTGGTAGAAGACTCGAAACGTTCCTCTGTTAGCTTCAGCCAGAAGGTGCTCTGCATCTCTCAGCAATGCGGAAATAATTCTCCAGGGCTTTGCCTCCAGCTGCAGTATTTGCTTGTCCCACAAATGAGTAACCAAACAGAATGAGCTTGTGTTCCTATTCCCTTAGCTTCATCAACTGCTCCAGATAGCACCAGATGTGAAGTTCTATTGGACCTTGTCATAATAACCACATTTTTCTAGTTTCTGTATTTGATGCTTTGTCTTCCTGGGGCCTCGCTGACCCTGGAGGGACTGTCCCTCTAACGGTTAGTCAGTTCCTAGAGATAGTACAGGGCTCTCTTACAAGTGTGCCCTTTGTATATAAAGCAACCAGTCCATAGCCCATACCTTCAACCACCTCTTTTCAAGCCTTTATATGTAGGGCCGCTATTTACCTTCCCCAGTCACCCGAAGGCAGTTGCCATACAGCTAGGGACAGCTCCCATCCCTCAGAGCCCACTGAAAGTATTCAAAGACTTGTCATTCAGTCACTCAGTTGTGTCTGGCTCTTTGTGACCCCATGGACTATAATACATCAGGCTTCTCTGGCCTTCACTATTTTATGGTATTTGCTCAAACTCATATCCATTGAATTGATGATGCCATCCAGTCATCTCATCCTCTGTCCCTCCCTTCTCCTCCTGCCCTCAGTCTTTCCAGTACTAGGGTCTTCTCCAGTGAGTTGGCTCTTCGCATCAAGTGGCCAGCGTATTGGAGCTTGAGCTTCAGCATCAGTCCTTCCAGTGAATATTCAGGGTTGATTTCCTTTAGGATGGACTGGTTTGATCTGCTTGCATTCAAGGACTAGCTAATCCTAAACCTGCTTACCCTGCCTTGCCTGTTCCTTCCCATGGGAACCACAGCAAAGGCTCACATTTTCCCTCAATGTTTCTTCCTCCTGACTGATATTTCCCCGTGTTCCCCTCACCCCCATGCAGCAGCATGCCCCCACCTCTTGGGAACTGTGAGTAAGAAACAATCTTTCCAATGACAGTTGTCTTCCGATCTGTTGGCCTTACCATACTTGAATAAAAATAAGCTATGCATTTTAAAATACTTCTAAAATAAGAAAAAAAGTGGATGAAGTCAAGTACATATGGTTAAATTCATTGGTAGGCAGTTGTTTTGTTTGTTTATACCCACCAGATCCTTTCTTCAGTGAATGGCACAGAATTCAGTGCATAAATGAAGTTTCAGAAATTTCAGCAATGGTAGTTTATGACTTTATACTTGGTGGAATTTTCCGTATTTGCGTCTAGACACTTGCAAAGGCTCCTTTCAGCCTCTCAAGCACCATGGAGCTTCAGGCATTACTTGCTGTACACCCCATCCATTATATGAGCCCACCTGTTGGAAAGTCTTAAAATTTGGCTGTGGAAGGTGGTTTTCAGCAAGCTTGTCCCCCCTGGCTTTCACAGTTGCTGTAGTGATATCTTAGGAAGGTAGCCAGGCTTCAACATAAACCCTTGGGCCTTTGTTTTTAAACTGGTCTTTTTGAACTTTAATGAACTGAAAAGGAAGTTCTTCCTAGACAGTTTGCAGCTTAATAAGGGGCTTTACCTGATTTCCAAGTGTGGTATATACCCTCACGAAAGTGAAAGTGTTAGTCACTCAGTTGTGTCCGACTCTGCAATCCCATGGACTGTAGCCCACCAGTCTCCTCTGTCCGTGGAATTCTCCAGGCAGAAATACCGGAGTGGGTTGCCATTCTCTTCTCCAGGGGATCTTCTCAACGCAGGGATCGAAACCAGGCCTCCTGCATTGCAGGCACATTCTTAACCATCTGAGCCACCAGGGAAGCCCATGTAACCTCGTATCTGCCTTCTAAGTAAGGAGTTCAAATTGGAATGTCCAAAGAAAGGTCTGCAGTCTCTCCTTCCATGTATTCCTTGCAAGAGAGTTGTAGAAGTTGAGTCATGTGATCCTGGATCTCTTTGTTCTAAAGGGAGAGGACAGAAGTTTCCCTCTTTCCAGTTACAAAGCAAGGTGATGCATGGTTTCTAAATATCATCCATGGTACCCTGATGTTCCTATGCCACAGAGACTAACTTGTCCGTCACAGCAAGTAGACTGGGGATGGAGAGAGTTCAGAACAGAATAAACAGGTGCATCATAATTCTCTCCAGTTAGGTGATGAACTAGTTTGTTTTAAAGAAATAATAATTCATGTGAGCCTGGACCTACTGCCCCTAGAAGTAGCTTTGAAACAAAACTCTGTTTTTCACTTGTGACCCATTAATAGCTTCTTTTACATAAAATAAAATCTTATTAACTACCTGAGGAATATTGAATAGATGTAATGTTATTTGCCTTGAAGAATTACGTTGTAAGTAAAAATATTGCATTTAATTTCTCATATTGGGATCTTTCAGAGTCTTCATTTTTATGACACGTTGTGTCTTTTGTGTGACTTACAAGTCGAATAACACAGATGTTGGTTTATAATGCTTGGCCAAAGAGCTTGCAGTTTCATTTGGTGATGCTTACCATTTTTAAAACAAACAAACAAATGTCAGTTACAAGAAAAGAATACTGTGACTAAATAGCTGGTATGGGTTTTGATGCATAAAGAAAAGGAAAGTGAAGTCGCTCAGTCGTGTCCGACTCTTTGCGACCCCATGGACTATAGCCTACCAGGCTCCTCTGTCCATGGGATTTTCCAGGCAATAGTACTGGAATGGGTTGCCATCAAAATAAATAAATGGGAAAGGGAAAGGACTGTTTTCCACCGTGGGTGGGAGTGGGGGTGGGGAAGGAACACGAGATTTCCTGTGTCTTGTAATTTTGATGTGACCTATGGGTGTTTCATTTGCTGTTTGATTTCTGCCATGCTCAGTAATTATATTCCCTCCCTTAGGCCTCCAAATGTTCCCCCTAAGCCCCAGAAACACAGGAAGTCCAGACCCCGCTCACAGTATAATGCTAAGTTGTTTAATGGGGATTTGGAAACATTCATCAAGGTACTGGCACCAGCCATCTGGGTGGCTGATCTCCATGCTTCTTACTATAATGGTCTCAGCCTCTCATAAAAGGAGGCAGGTCATTATGTCCAAGTCTGTCCTGGGGCTCTTTGCTTTCCCAGAAAATCAATATAATATTTCCTGAAGTCAGAGAGGAAAGACTGTTTGGTTTGAGTGCCTTCAGAAGAGGGAATAAACATGGGCATTATTATACTGGCAAAAGAGAAAGCCCTCTTCTTAAAAAAAAAAAAAAAAAGCCATAATTTGTACAAAAAGGAAAAGAGCTACCTGATAAAATGCTTTAGTTCTACTCATGCAAATGAGATGGCACAAAATATATCTTGAAAGTCCATTGTTAGGCTAGCTTTGAAGCACAGCAAGTTTCGATTTCCCATGACTTGAGGAATTCATTATATTGGACAAATTGTAAGGCCCTGTGGTCTGTATCTGGATCTCTGCTGTGTTTACTCTGTCTTCTTTTTCACCCTGTATTTCTGATAATGCTTCTAGCCGAGGACGAAGGAATTCACACGCAAGACATCAGGTACTGTGCTCGAGGGAAGTCGCGGGCACAGCCTCTTTCACTCTTGATACCATTTTCAAATCACAGTCATGCTTGGCTTTAACTGGATTTTTTAAGGTCTTTAAAAGAAAAGTGTTTGCAGTTGGAAATTAGACCGGTTTTACTTAGAAAAGAAGTAAAGAAATCAAACACTGATTTTAAGGGGAGTAGTCCTCTACTAAAACTGGATAAATGCTTAGGTTTTACATTATGTATTTGGCAAATATACCAAATTTTGTATATATTTGATAAGAGAGTCAATATTAAATACCAAGTGCACATTTAACACTGGATATTGGACCCTCATGTAAATTATACAAAATAGAGAAGAACGACCTAGGATGCAATGTTTCCGAAGACTGAATTTATATAGGAAACTACATCATTGGTAACCTCTCTTAATAGTATGTTGCGGTGTCTTACTTTCTTTAAAGACAGATCTTTTATTGAATATGTACACTAATGATTACAAAATATGTGTGTGTGCATGTATGTGGATAGACAGACACATACAAACATAGATACATGAAGAAATTTAAAGCCTCCGGCAACCTTTAAAAATGAATCCTAACCCTGGAACTGAGTGAAAGCCACTGGACAACCTAAAGAGCAATCACGAGTCTGTTGCTATTAGCCTTAAACCCAGAAGAGCCTTATTGGCTCTAATTTAATATAAAATTATTGTCAAACTTGATTATCTGGTTTCCCAGCCCAGGGCTTACAAACAGGGGCAAATTAGGTGGAGAGAAGGGAACGATCAGATGGAAGCTCTGAGATGTGCAGCTGATGGCCTGGCAGAGGAGAATATAAAACAGCTCGAAGAGGTAGATGTATGATTCCATTATATTTGATAACACAGTATAAGAATGGCTGCTTAAGGTCCTAGAAAGGCACATATTATGTTTTTGAAAGATTTTTCATTAAGAATAGTTAAAGGAAACCAAATTTAGGCATGAAAGGAGGAGCAACCCACTTAGCAGGGAAAATTAACTTCTGTAAGCTCCTCTTGGTTCCAGATAGAGTGTTAAAGAATCTTTGGTCCAACAGTGAAACAGCAGGTATCGTGACCTCTACACTTTGAAAAGTGCTCAGTCAGTTGAGATCCCCACAATATCACTGTAACACAACAAGGGAAAAACTATTTTTCCTCTATTTCCCATGGGGAAACTGAGACACAAAGGGATTTGTTTGAATGGTCAGTAGAGCATAGACCATTGCTTCACTTCCTGTAAAATATTTTCTACCAAAGCATCTGGCATCCGTGAAATTAAATTAAAACATGCACATTCATTATTTCTTGGCTCCAAAATTCATTATATGAAATGAAATACTAATGATAGCTGAAGGATTAGCAATTAACTGAGTAAAGATGAAAAATTTTTTAAATAATATGAAAACCTAAGACATTTCTATTTAGAACTTTCTTAGTGCAAACATTTTTCTTTTAATAACCTTTTTTTCTTGGTTTCCCTTTTTGTTGTAATACTAAGTTCAGCCAGGTTGCCAACTAATAGTCTCCTTTCATCATTTACATTTAAATATTTGTTGCTCTTCTAGATTACAGTGTTACAGGAATTGTTCATATAAAGGTTACATCATCTGAAACAAACTTGTATCCTAAAGAAAATATCCCCTCTCATAGTTAGTAAGTTTTGATAAAATACTATGGCCATTCTTGAGCCAACTAGTTCACATTAAAAAAGCATTTTCATTCTTCAGGACCTTCTTTAAGAAATGAATAAAGTTTATGCTCCTGAAATAAATTGCCTAATTAGAGAAACTTAATGCAGGCTCCAGAAGTAATTGAGCCATTAACTGGTTTATACACTGTTTATATTGTCTTAAAACTGAAAATGAAACTCTCCCTCAAGAAGTATATTACCCATTCTAGGAACAGTAAAAAGTTAGATTGCTGGACTACAGTCTATTCCCACTCCTTCCACTGTTTCTTAATTGGAAAGGTTAGTGGATTCTTAATTGTTCTAACATATTGAGACAACCAAATTCTTCTTGTGTTGCAGAATAAAATTCCCCATGAATTAGTACCTAATTTCAGCTAATCATTTGAAACCTTCATACTTCTTTTAAAGCTCTAATTCCTAAAAGAGCAGTCTGAAAAGTAGATGAAAAATAACTCTGTAGTCAGTAACCTTCTTTAACTACATAGAGTGCATGGCATTGACACATATTTAACTGTGACCTCAGCAGCTCCTTCATCTCATTTGTCATCCTATACATGTCTTAATACATTTGCAGAATTCACATTTGTTCAGTAGAGTCCGATGCGTATATTACAAGATGTAGAGAAAGAAGGCCAAGAAATGTCCCTTCTAAGAAAACAAGATCTAATGGGGTGCACATTGGTACCATTTTTTTTCTCCATCCTTAAAACATGGAAAAATAACAATGAAAAATCTTTAGAGGGTAAGTCAGATCTGATGCAAACTAAATAAATACATGACACATTATGAGCAGCTATAAAGCAATTCTCATATTATGCATCTGGAAACACACAAACCCTTTATAACTGTCACCATCTAGATGGTGGACTCTCGGGGGTGCTACAGAGAGGATCCTGAGATGGCTGAACGGTTGTGTTTGTTGACTAGTACAGTCAGTCCTAAGATGCTACGGTTAGAATATACTCAGCTCTTTTTAGGCCCATTAGATTAATTACTTGTGTAGGTAACCTTTTTAAATTCATTTTGGTATGTGAGCCTACATGCAAATAGAAAAGGTGAATTAGCTATGACATCCTTAGGCATAGCAGAATGAGTTGAAACAGAATTGCCTTCAATGTATTTAATTTGGTTTGCCTCAGAACTGAAATATACCTTTGGTCATATATAATTTTATATTTGGCCCTTGAAGAATATTTTAGAGGGAGTGTGTTTGAAAATGATCACCTAAATGAATGAAATGCATTCCTTAATTAGGGTTAACTATAAGCTTTATTGTTATGTGTGATTTGTGCCTCTGCTCTGATGTTAACTGGTTTCCATCTCTTGACCCAGGACTCAGGACAGATCATCCCCCTCATTGTGGAAAGCTGTATTCGGTTCATAAATCTCTATGGTAAGCCCTAAACTGCAATATTCTTACTTTAAACAATTACTAGGAATCTTGCAGTAAATGAGTCTTTCCTTTTAATACTTATGGTTGGAAAAAAAGAGGACCTGGAGGATGTGATGGAATCTCTCATGCTCTTTCCCTTCTGTTATCTTTAGGTCTTCAGCATCAGGGGATTTTCAGAGTGTCTGGTTCCCAGGTGGAAGTCAATGATATTAAAAATTCATTTGAGAGAGGTAATTGCACATCTGTACCTATAAGCAAACTTTGTTAAAAAGTCATCATTTTCTGTAGAGAAAAGTGGCATACTCATCCTATATGTCTTTAAAACCCTTCTCTGCATTTATTTCTTTTTGGATGTTGAATTAAGAATCTATTTAGAATAGCTGAGAAATGAAGCCAAAATCATAAGTCTTTGTTATCAAGTCTAGAAAAGCATATGGGTTTTGTATCCTTGGTGTAGGACCAGCACTGGTAATCCTCAGCACGCTGTCAAAGGTGGCTCATGAAAGGGTCCTAGAGAAGTGGCAAGAACAGCTGTGGCCTGCATAGCAGGTGTTGGAGGTGACTCATCCAAGCTTCGTGTCTACTCCCTTTGTCAGGAACTCTCCTTCCTCTCATTGACATCTCCAGACTCCTTCCCTGTGACCTTAGTTGGTACCTTATTCTTGATCCCAGTTGACTGTCAAATAAGTCCTCCTGAGCTGTTCATTAGCACATTATGATGAGTATCAGGCAGACCTAGAATCAAATCACACGTCTGCATTTACTAATTGTGTGATTTGGGTCAAGTGACTAATCTCTTACTTTGGCCTCAGTTTCCTCATCTGCAAAATTCTAGGATTGGTGTGAGAAATAGATATAAGCCATGAAAGTGCTTAACTCTTAAGTGGTGACTCTTAGCTCATAATGCTCTCCTATTAAAATGATTTGTCTTATGTCTGCTTTTGGATGCCTCTGCACCTTCCTGCCCTTGCCTGAAAGTCAAGCCAAGGATGCAGAGGGAGGGCCATCATGGCTTGGAGACAGGGCCACCTCTCTTGGTCCCATTTGTCCTGACTCAGACTTGATACAAAGCCAAGTTTGAAACCGTGGTTGAAGAGGTCAACTTGGAGCCAGATTGTTTTTCCTCTTCCAAATCCTCTGAGTGATGTGATGTATAGAGCAGAGGAGTGTCCCCTCAAGAGCTAAGTGTCCAAGTCTCTTACATGGACCATATTCAAGATAAATTGAAATATAGTAAGGCATCAGGTTCCTGTGCCAACCATTGTAGGCAGAAATGGTTTTCTTACTTTTCCTTGGACATTCCCCTGGTATTTGTTGTTTGTTTGTGATCTCTTTGGGTGAGGCTTTCTCACGGTGGGCAAAAAAAAATTGTTTTGGTGAATTCATGTTCAGTGATTTCCTGCCCTAAAAGCAGAGAAAAAGGAACCACAAGTCCCTGAAAATAAACTGCCCCAAGAGGCAAAGAAAAGTTAAAATGCAGTGTACAATTTTTGTGAACTTTAGAAGATCAGACTATGAATAAAAAACGGAGTTTGATTTAAGGCTGCACATTATGTTGAACTTCTTAAGAATTTTATTTCAGTATAGTTCTCAGGAACGTGGACTGGTCAGGTCGGTTACCTAGTATTTTAAAAGCATCCACCATAAAGAATAATGTAATTTCATGTTTGTGATATATAAATTTCCCACTTTTTATACACATTCTTTGGTACTGTTAAGGGTACTTTTTCAAATTCCTGTCTGATTTCAAAATCTCCTACTGCTGAAGTCAACTTTCAAATGTGCTATGAACACCACCATTCACTTTGAGAAACACTTATTTAATGGTATTTAATGGTAGGTGTTCACAATTAGTTGAGTCCTGTAATATTTCTGATAAATTTTCCTGATCCATACAGCATAGCCAGACAGACATATGTTGTTTCTTTTTCCCCAGTAGGATGCAAGACACAGAATGTAGTATTTGAATTCATGTCAAACTAAGATTACAGATTTTAGCTTTTAAAAAAAAAAAAAAAGTTGGGTCCAATTATAAATCCCACAATATTTTATTTTAAGTTTTTAGGTAATTTGTAAGGGATTATTTGGTAGCATATGATATAAAAAAAGCTTTATTTTGGCCAACTATTTTTAGGTTAATCATGGGGTAGAATATCTAAACCAATTATTTTAATTTTAGTAGCATGTAATCTTTTAGTAGCATGTAATTAAAAGATAAGTGTATATATAGAAATGTGTGTGAGTATAGAAACATATTTTTGTTCAGAAATAAAAAGAGAAGCAATGTGCATGTAACTAATTTGTTGGGGTTTTTTTTTTAGGTGAAAATCCTTTGGCTGATGACCAGAGTAACCGTGATATTAACTCAGTTGCTGGCGTTCTAAAGCTCTACTTCCGTGGGCTGGAAAACCCCCTCTTTCCTAAGGAAAGATTTAATGATCTGATTTCTTGTGTCAGTAAGTGGGCTGTGTTATTGTGTTTTTTTTTTTCCCTCAATTCTTTCCCCACCAGAATTATTTGACTAACCAATTTCCTGGAAAAGGCAGCAGCCCCGTATCTTCCTCCCCAACCATTACCCCATCACCACCAAATTTCTGAGACCACTTGTCCTAGATCCAGCATGACTCATCCACCCAGCTGTGGCCTCGCCCTTCGCTGAGTGGGCTCTGCTCCTGAACATTCAGTACCCAGGTTCCATAGAGCCCAGGAGGTTCCCACTTAGTAGCTGGGGCAGAGCAGAGAAACAGATGCCAACTCACTGAAGGCAAGGAGGAAGCTGTAAGCATGGAAATATGTTAACTGTTTTTTTGGCTTTTGGCCTTTTCCACCATCTTTGTTACTTGGAAAAAAAAAGGTAAAAGGAGATAAATGATCATTATTACAGTGCAGGAACAGTAGGTGGTGATTATCTGTCAGTGGGCATTCCCAGCTAATAGGCAGAGTGGCTCTGGGAGCATATATGATGTATTATGAAACCCATGATCAGCAGAGCAAAGCATTGCATTTTCTTCAGGGGATGGGGGGCTCTTGACACTATAGGAAAGAAGGTGAAAATAACAATACTGGGAATGAGCCACATCCCATATGTCTGTAAACTCAGTGTCCCTTTAAGTCCACGTTCCCAGGCAAGGCTGTTGAACTAACTTAAATTACACAGTGAGGGCTTTTGTGAGAATCAAGCTTTACTCTAATGAACAAACCTCCTCCCCCATCTCCCCCACTACCCACCTGGATCAACAAGTCCAAGTGACCTCAGAAAATCTCTCCACTCACCCCCGCTTCCCCTTTCCCGTCACCAGTGCTTTGGTTTCTCACTGGGAGATCCTACTCCTGCGTTTTGCCCTCTTTCCTTAACATGCTTCATGCCAGGCACTCCTCTTGGTACTTTACATGTATGAACTCATTTCATTCTCACAGCCCTATGATTGATGGATTGACGTTCTCCTGATTTTATAGGTGATGAAACTGAGGTGCGGAGAGGTTAAGAAACTTTCTGGTGAGCAAGGTGGACCTAGGATTTGGACCTAAGCTGTTGGAGTCAAAAGCCTAGGTTCAGAAGGGCAAATTGAGTTTTATATTACCGTTACCACCTCCCACCTCTCCCCACCCATTTAAAATCTGTTTCATTATTTTCCACCTGAAAACAGACTCCTTGGTATGGCCAGTTCATAGTATAAACTTCTTCCTCCATCTGATCTCTGTCCTTTTGTGCACTCATCGCCTGCCACCTGCTCAGCTGACTTTGTTTCAATGATAGCAACCTGCAGACATGCTGGACCATTTCCCACCTCTGTGCCTTTGCTGGTGCTGCTGTATCTACTGTGTCTCATGACCATTTGACACCCACAGGGAAGGATGTGCTGAACTGGAACTCCTCCCAAACTGCCATCCACCCTTGCACCTGAGGCAGCATTAGTCACTTTCTCCTCTACTAATGTTCCATTGTGTACCCGTGTCTGTAATTTTTCTTAAAGCCCCACATTACAATTTTTTAACCACTTTGTCTCCCTCTACTAGAGAAGAGGCTAGTAAGAAGAGGAAGAACTAGTAAGAGGAAGAGGGCTAGTAAGAAGAGGCTAAGAACAGAGGTTCTAGACTCCAACAGCCTAGGTCCATATCCTAGGTCCATATTGCTCACCAGCAAGTTTTTTAACCTCTCTGTACCTCAGTTTCATCATCTATAAAATCGGGAGAACATCAGTCTATATATCATAGGGTTGTGAGAAATGAGCTGATACATATGAAATGCCAAGAAGAGTGCCTGGCATGGAATCTGTTCAAGGCAATGCCTACATTTAGCTCCACGGGCGTGTGAGGTCGTGGTGGACTATTATGTTCTGTAGCCCAAACACTTGGCGTAGTTAATGCCAGACATATGATGAGTGCATAATGCATAAATAGAATTTAAATTAGGAGTCAACATTCCACCAAAATCACTTTTAAGTATTTGTCTATATCTTTGACTGTATCAGGTCTTAGTTGTGGCTTATGGGATGTTTTATTGTAGTGTGCAGGCTCTTCATTGCAAAGCATGGCTCTCTCCCTCTAGTTGTGGTGCACGGGTTCTCGAGTTATGGTGCACAAACTCCAGAGCACATGGGCCCTGTGGTCGTGGCACACGGACTCTTTAGTTATGAAGTGTTGACTTTCTTGCTCCAAGGCATTTGAGATCTCAATTCCCTGACCAGGGGTTGAACCAGTGTCCCCTGCATTGGAAGGCAGATTGTTAACCACTAGACCACCACGGAGGTCCCCTCCGCCAAAATCATTTTGTTGGCAAGCATGCCTAAAATCCTAGATCTCACTGAGTAGGAATTCCCCGATCATAATTACGTCCACCCCAACCCTATACAGTCTGCTGCTTATGTGGAATTCAGAAGTGCGCCTGTGTGTCCATTCCATGGCCCTTGCTTAGCTTGAGTCATCACAGCAGCTTCTGACCCAGCTGGAAAGAACTGAGAAAAAGCTGTCACACTTCTGGAATTCCCCTTTGGCTATGTGCAAAGATTTTCCTCACCAGCCTAGCCAGAAAGTTTATATCTGCAAAAAAATGATAAGTACTCTCTAATATTCAGTGGTTTTCTACATACATAGATCAGCCACATTTATGTTTACACGTCCCAGCTGGGTAAAGACTATTGGGCTCCATTGTCAGCTACTATTGCAGATTCACATCACACTTTGATTGAATGAGAAATACTGTTTCATTATGATTATTAAAAGCTGAAGCCTTAGAGGCAGAAAGATCTAGATTCAAATCCTAGCTTCACCACTTAGCAGCTTTGTAACCTTGGGCAGAGATCAATATTTAATCTTTTTAAATATATATTTCTTTATCTACTTCATAGAGTCTGTGTGAAGCAAAAGGAGACAATCCATACTAAGTGTTTCTAGCGTCATGCCTGGCACACAGCAAGCCTCAGTGTGTGTTACTCACAGCACATACTGCAGTATATGTTGTCCTCATTACAACCGTCACAGTTACTCCTACTGCAAACTTAGGTCACATATGCCAACACCTGGGTTAGCCATTTACCAGCTTTACCTGTTCAAAATATGTATTTCTTTGCTGTAATTATTTCACAAGCATTTAGAAATGATGTTAGTTTAACCCAGACATTGTGTTGGTTCCGGCATGATTTTTCCCAGCACAGTAAATGTGTTACAATCAAAGACAAGCTTTCTTACAAGTAGATGTGAAGCAAAATAAGATCATAAAGGGAAAAAATGGAAAATCTACAGAAATATCTTTTATTGCAAAGAATGCCTTACATGAAATGCTACAGGGGCACATAAAGAAGCTGCAAAGACATTCCCCCTGTATTTAAACAATGAATTAATGAAAAATGGATTAATAATCCTTGGGCTAATTAGTATGAAAATAGTCTCTATTGGCCATGAATACCCACAGGACCAACATCTCAAAGAAGCAGGAGCCCCTGGCGACTAAGGCTGCTACGGTTGCTAGGTGCACACACCAGTAGACTTAACTATGCCAGTAATTTAGTGTTGTTAATGTTTTTGTTAGTTCTCTAGTTACAGATTCTTAGATGTTGTTCCGTGGTTTCCCCATAAGTCCTGTTATTTTTAGTGCATCATTTTGCAGAATGGAATGTTTTTCAAAAACACTTAATGGCACCATGTATAGCAACCCCATTTCTTCCAACATCTAATCTATTTAAAAGGGGATTCCTGGTTATTATTGATTTACCTTTGGGCAAGCATTTTCTCTTACCAATGTGACCATGACTGATTTACCTGTATTTTTCCTGGATTTTCAATAAATTATTTGAACATGGTATGTCAATCATTATTATATCCTTCCATTAATATTACAGACTTTTGATGATTATTGCCTACAGTGTTGCAAAACTTTCTCAGGTTCAAAGACCTGACTTATGCATTCAGGAGGTTCAAAATATACTAGAAGAGATAAGATATTTATTTACAAATAAATTCAGCCTAAGTTTGTGATAGAAGCAAAAGACTTAGGAATGTTAGTGGAGATAGATTGCTGTTGTCCATGTCATCTCCTAGTATCGCCTTAATTGGATTTGATTTTCTCTATTAAGGTAATTTCGTGTGATATTTGTATAGAAAAACTTCCCTTTTCATCTTTTATTCTAGGAGTTTTTCCCTTTTCATCTTTTCTAAGAGTTTAGATAAGTCTCTGGAACACCTGCTACCTTTTACTTACCTGTTTTTGAATTGTTTCTGGAAAGATTATGTAGGGGGGGTGAGTTATTGTGCTATTCATATGTCTCTAAATACCATATTCTCTGGAAACTTGCAAACGTAGTAAAAGAAATTTTGTCTTAGTATTCTCTTTTTTTTTTTCCCCAATGTGCACTATTCATCCCTAATTCACTACAAGTTTCTTTTTAAAAATTACTTATCTGGATAAAGACATCAAAGGCAATCTAAATTTGAAATAAACTTGATAGCGTCTCCATTTCTCACCCAAGGGTTTTTTTGTTTGTTTTTTTTTTTTTTAAAACAACCATCCACTTTGTGAATGGTTTTGTGACTGCTCCAAATCATACCCACACAGTCTGGGCAGCTTCTGGAATGTTTGTGTACTATGGATCTGAGGTTCCCCAGGGCACAGATCCAAGTGACTTGCTCTAGTAGAGCTGCTCAAGCAATTCATGGTCTTTCCTGGCTGCTTCGGGGCTGTGAGCCCAGAAGAAGCATTTGTACTTTGTTATGTGCTGTTATTTAGGGGACTGGTTTTACAAAAGGATACATCTTTTTTTTTTTTTTTTCTTTAACCTATGGGGCAACAGAGGATAAGACGATTAGATGGCATCATCACCTCAATGGACAAGAGTTTGAGCAACCTCCAGAAGATAGTGAAGGACAGGGAAGCCTGGTCTGCTGCAGTCCATGGGGTCACAAAGAGTCAGACATGACTCAGCAACTGAACAACAACAAAACCAACATTTAGTTATTATCAGATCAGATCAGATCAGTCGCTCAGTCGTGTCCGAGTCTTTGCGACCCCATGAACTGCAGCACGCCAGGCCTCCCTGTCCATCACCAACTTAGTCATTATAGAAAACATAATATTTAAAAAGCACATAGAATACTTCTCCCATAATGCCACTACCCAAAGAGAATCACTGGTGTGTGTGTACACATCCTGATCCCTGTGTATAGTCATATGCACATGCACTGTTTTTAAAAAGCCGAAGTGGAACTATGCTGTCCCATTTGTAACCTACCTTCTTTTTTGACTTATTTACTGTAGAAAATTTCAGATGGCTACAAGAGGATACCTAAAGATATATTTACATGTAAATAATATAATTGCCTTGCTTTAACAGTTTCCATTTGTTAGCCAGATTTGTCCCACATACATTGCTTTTGTATCACCCCTCTGACATCAGATCATTTCATCTGGGTGTGTGTATCTCTGGGAGATGATGCTTCTTTTTTTATACAACATAGCCACAAAACCATTTTCATCGCTTAAAAAAAATAATTCCTTAAAATCATCCAATAGCCAATCACTGCTTTTTAAAAATAATTGCTTAATATGCAACTAACATGTGATTACTATAGAAAAAAATAGAAAATGAGTAAAACAAATCTAGAATTCTTATGCACAAAGATAATATTAACCTTTTTAATATTTTCCCAGATGTATATATACACCTATGTATTTCTTAAGAAAATTTTTATTGGAATATAGTTGCTTTGAGGCTTTCCCAAAATAGCTCAGTGGTAAAGAGTCTGCCTGCAGTGCAGGAGAAGCAGGCCACATGAGTTCAATCCCTGGGTTGGGAAGATGCCCTAGAAGAAGAAATGGCAACCCACTCCAGTATTCTTGCCTGGAGAGTCCCATGGACAGAGGAGCCTGGCGGGCTGCAATCCAGAAGGGTTGCAAAGAGTCAGAGACGACTGAGCACACATGCACGCATAGTTGCTTTGCAGCGTGGTGGTGGTTTCTGCCATACAGCAAAGCAAATCAGCCATACACACATGCATCCGCCCTTTTTTTGGACTTTCTTCCCATTTAGGCCACCAAAGGGTACTGGGTAGAGTTCCCTGTGCTGTGCACTAGTTCTCATTAGTTATCTCTTTTATACCTAGCAGTGTATGTATGTCAATCCTAATCTCCCAATCCGTCTCATCCCCTCTTCCCCCTGTGGCGTCCATACTTTTGTTCTCTACATCTGTGTCTCTATTTCTGCTCTGCAGATAGGTTCACCTGTGCCATTTTCATAGATCCCACATATATGCATTAATATACAATATTTGTTTTTCTCTTACTTCATTTTGTATGACAGTCTTTAGGTCCATTCATGTCTCTGCAAATAGCACAATTTCCTATGTATTTTTAAAGCAGCTTATTGAGAGACAATTCTCATACCATCAATTTATCCATTGACATGTACAAATCAGTGGTTTTTAGTATAGTCACAGGATTAGGAAAATCACCAAAATCAAATTTAGAACATTTTCATGACTCCAAAAGAAATCCCAGTTATCAAACACTCATAACCACCATCACCCTCAGCCCTGCTGCTGCTGCTAAGTCACTTCAGTTGTGTCCGACTCTGTGCGACCCCATAGACAGAAGCTCACCAGGCTCCCCCGTCCCTGGGATCCTCCAGGCGAGAATACTGGAGTGGGTTGCCATTTCCTTCTCCAATGCATGAAAGTGAAAAAAGTGAAAGTGAAGTCGCTCAGTCATGTCCAACTCTTAGCGATCCCATGGACTGGAGCCTACCAGGATCCTCCGTCCATGGGATTTTCCAGGCAAAAGTACTGGGGTGGGGTGCCATTGCCTTCCCCGCACCCTCAGCCCTAGACAACCACTAATCTACTTTGTATTGCTGTGTATTTACCTATTCTGCCTATTTCATATAAATGAAATTATACAATATATGGTCTTTTTTGATGGGCTTAATTCATTTAGCATGTTTTCAAGGTTTATATGTCAGTACTTGTTTTAAATTGCCAAATAATATTCCATTATATGGCTATACCATAATTACATACTTTTGATTTAAAAAAAAAAAAGCTGCATCATGCCAAATGACTGCTAATGGATATAAGATTTCTTTTAGATGAAAATGTTCTATAATGCACTGAAGTCATGGTTGCTCAATTCCAAATGTACTAAAACCCATCAAATTGTATACTTAAAATACATGAATTATATCTCAATAAATCTGTTATTAAAATTATCATAGCATATTTTCTCTTTATAAACTATTTTTAAAATTTAATATGTTAACACTTTCTCACATCACTAAGTTATTTTTCAAAATATAGTTTTTAGTGGCCATATAATGGTTTTTATTCTATTTAACAAATTTCCTAGTTTTAGAAAATTAGATTGTTTCCAAAAGTGATTTTGCAGTTATACGAAAATACCATGACGAGCTTCTTGGTACATAAATCTGTTTCCTGTATCTGATGGTTTTATGGGAAAAGCTTTTGAACTCTCTTCCTGGTGTTCCAATGTATGTTTTTGTTGCTAAAAATTCTTCAGCTTTATTGCCATACACAGTAGTTTTCTCTCTGAGCTCAAAATTTCTGTTTGCTGCCTTACAATGATTTTCTCAAAGATTCCTTTTCTCTGCAAAAATGATTAGTAGGCTTAGTATTGAAACAGATAAGGCTCCTTAGGCTAAGATTTAGTTTCTTTACTAATTTCTATTTGATAATTCAGCAGAAGGAGAGACATTATTTATATATTTATATCTATGATGTTGCTTGTTAACTAGGAAAGAACTAAATGGCTTAATTCATAGAACTCCAGAAAGAAACCCAAGTTAGCAAACACTCAAACTACTGTCACCCTCAGCCCTAGACAACCACTAATCTACTTCGTATCTCTGTGTATTTACCTAAATATATTGTAGATCTATTAATGGTTAATTAGAAAGATTTATAAGCAGTTCATTTCTTACCTAGAACAGCTGGTAAATCATCTCAGGGCTAAGATTTATTCAATATATTAAAAGGTCTCTTTTTCTCTTTCCTTTTCATTCACACATATATACTATTACACACACAACTGATTGATACTTTGACATTATTAAAACCTAACACTGAACCTAAAAATATCCTGAATGCTATGATAAGTTGCTTCAGTCGTGTCCAACTCTTTGTGACCCCATGGACTGTAGCCCTCCAGGCTCCTCTGTACACGGGATTCTCTAGGCAAGAATACTGGAGTGGGTTGCCATTCCCTCCTCTAGGGGATCTTCCCAACCCTCAGATGAGGGATCGAACCCTCATCTCTTAAGTCTTCTGCATTGGCAGGCAGGTTCTTTACCACCAGTACCTTTAAATTCCCCTTGATTATTGCTTGTTGGGCTATGGAGTTCAGAAATACTTGCCTGCTCTTAAATAAGCCATTTCTACATGTGACCACCAAGGAATTTCCTTCCCTTTCTTCCTCCTTAAGGATAAATCTGCATCTTATGTTTTCTTATTTGTTTTCTGACAAACACCTTTACAAACAGTGCCACAGAAGAGCTTATATTTTCAGAGGAATGTCCATTTGAACTTTTGGCCATTTTCTGAATTCACTTCTGTTTGGTGGTGAATTTTTGACACACGTTTACATGGAGCTGTCACACCTCCATGCTGTGAAGTCGGTATGCTGACATGGGAACCTTGCAATGCTAGGGAAGGAACATAAATTAGCCAAGGGAGCTCTGAGCATGTGACTGAGATTGGGCAAATCCCACTTTTACCCAATTACATGAGATGCTGATGAAAAAGAATCCCAGCATAAAAGAAATCCAGGTGAAATATGATCTTCCTTACTGACAACTTGTCTGAGGAAAAGATCCATCTTTTCATGTTGTGGTTGTTCACTTGCTAAGTCATGTCTGATTCTTTGTGACCCCATGGACTTCAGCATGCCAGGCTCTTCTGGCCCCCACTATCTTGGAGTTTGCTTGAATTCATGTCCATTGAGTCAACGATGCTATCTAACAATCTCCTCCTGGCCTCCAGGTGGTACACTGATAAAGAAACCACCTGCCAGTGCAGGAAATGAGAGACCCAGGTTTGTTCCCTGGGTCGGGAAGATCTCCTGATGTAGGAAATGGCAACTCGCTCCAGTATTCTTGCCTGGAAAATTCCATGGACAAAGGAGCCTGGCAGACTACAGTCCATAGGGTTCACGAAGAGTTGGACATGACTGAGCACACACACACACACTCATCTTTTCATGCAGTATAAAATTCTGAAAGATTATGAATTGCCATACTCAGAGCCAGCTAGAAATGCACATTAATTAGAGTGTCCATGGCAAACATAAATTTTGACACGCTAACCGGACTCTGGAGAGTAAATGAGTCATTTGTACCAGAGCAGGACTCTTGTAGGATGCATGCTGCCAACCAGGTAATGTCGTGGTCTGGCCTTTGGGACACATCCATTTGCTCTATTCCAGGAGTGCCAGCCTTTCTGTTTTGCTTTGGTGTATGTTCACTGTAGCTGCCGGGAGTGCCAACCTCACATAATTTTATCCGGTCTTCTTGGTGTCACTTTTTTACATTTCCGTTGCTTTTCTCCCCTAAAATCTTTATTTGGCATCTCACGGGGCACCCCCTCCCCCATTCTTTTTTTTTTTATTGCAGTAAAATAGACATAAAATTGACCATTTTAATTTTTTAATGTACAATTCAATGGCGTTAAGTTCATTCACATTGTTTTGCAGCTATTACCGTTTGTCTCCAGAACTCTTTTTTTCATACTGTACTGAAACTCTGCCCATTAAACAGTAACTCCCCATTCCCCTCCCTCCAGCTCTGACAATCACCACTCTACTTCCTGTCTCTGTGAAATGAACTACTCTAAATACCTCATATAAGTGGAATTATACAGCATTAGTGTATGGCTTTTTGTGTCTGACTTATTTCACTTAGCATAGAGCCTTCAAGGTTCATCCTTGTTGTGGCATGCATTAGAATTCCCTTCCTTTATAAGGCTGAATAATATTTCATTGTGAATATATACCACATTTTGTTTATCCACCCATCTATCAGTGGACATTTCTACCCATTGGCCGTTATGCATAATGCTGCTGTGAAATTAATATGTAAATACCTGTTCCAATTATTTTTAAATAAAAAAATTGAAACTGCCCTTAAGGAGTAGGGAATTGAGTTTAGAACTCAGAAATTAGAAGCAAGAGGATCTTGAATTAAGATGAAGCCTCTTGGAAGTAATACCTGTATATTCTTCTAGCCTAAAGATGACAGGCCCCCTATAGAATTTGACAAACATTAAAGATCAGTACTATATTAAACATGGTTCCTTTTGCATTTATAAATGCAAAATTCACCACACCAAACTCTCAGTGCCTTGCAAATCATCTCTAGATATTCTGTCTTCCTTCTCTGTATAGTGTGGGTTTTCCAAGTGTCCCGTGAAGTTGTCATGAAAGACAACCAATTGCTCTGGGACTCTCGAGACTGAGTTAGGTAGAAATGTTGATGATTTGATTATTGAGTCCTTTGATCCTACAGAGACTCTTAAGTCACAGTAATTAACAAATACATATATGAAGAATTTATGAGTCATGCAAAGGGAGAGGTATCCTATTCCAAAAAGTTACCTTAATGTGCAGCGAAAAAGAGTTTAAACCATATCAGATGCAAAATGTGGAAACAGCAACAACTGAAAAACGATTTTTAAATTTAGAGGACTCTAAGCTGCTCAAATCAAGCCCATGGAAGTCAGAGAAAACAGTGGTGAGTCAGAAGAGAGGTCCTCACGTACACCCAAGCAGATCACTCACTGATCTGCTTTATTGGTTACGACCACATCTCACCTAAGGGCAAAGTGTTGCTTATGTTCAGATATGTACTGAATTTGGGTGCTACAATGTTCTGCTTTAAATGTGGCTGGTAAAAAGGATCCTAACCATGTCCTCTTCTGTCTGTAGGAATAGATAATCTCTATGAGAGGGCGCTTCACATCCGCAAACTGCTCCTGACCTTGCCCAGGTCGGTCCTTATAGTGATGAGGTACCTCTTTGCCTTCCTCAATCAGTAAGTACCACAATTCTTGGCCAAAATGCTCATTTTAATTCCCTGTGTACCGCTCTGAATTCTTTGTTCTTGGATTCTGTAAAATGTACATTGGATTCTTTTTATTAGTGGAGTCGAAGAGAAGATTACTGAATAGAGACTGAAGGTGCAGTTTTCCTCAGCAGATCAAAGTCGTCATGTGTGACCTACCTTATAAGGTCACACAATGACCTACCTTATAAGGTCACACAATGACCTAAGTAAACCTCATCACCAGATGTAGAAACTGTGGCCATAAATGCAAAAATGCACAAGTATTACTAAAAAGAACACTTTTCAGTGAAATATGTGCTTTTTTTCCAACTTCCATCCAAAGCCAGTGTCATAAATGTTTTTGTCAAAATGATGTAAACCGCCTGCTCACTGCAGAAAATTTCTGTGATTTTTCATGTTATAGTCAGGGAAGGAAGGAAATTGTAGGTGAGACTTGTACACAGATCCAAAAAAGAATTGTCTGCAAACTGAGTATAATGAGACCTTGTCAAAAAGATGGTATTTCTAAAGCGATCTTTAAAACAATGTCACAGAAATCTTAAAAATCACTACATTATTTTCAAGGAAACTTGACTCTTTTAATTTAGGGAACTTGATTTCAGTTGTGTCCCTTGTAGGTACATGGGCTCCATGATAAGAACATCTTCCCCTGTTCTGAGTCCCCCTGCTCCTTAACATTTCAATTAAGCAGTTTTTTTTTTAATTAAAAAAATTAAATTTTTAATTAAATTTAAAAAGGTGGAGTAAACTTCAGGAAATACTTTCTCACTCAAGCATGAGCTCTCCCTTCTTAAAATTAGAAAATTTTTTCTTCTGTTTCACCAGAAGTGTTAAGTTCTTAAAAGCCATGGGGATTTACTACAACCCTGCTGACTCTTCCTGAAATCATACCATTCAGACTGACCACACACCCCCAGCCCCCAAGCCAAGTATCCTACAATAGGGAAATGCTGGCCGGGGACCCATACAGAATGGAGCTAAAGCATCTACAGAGGACACAAGTACAGAAGTCACCCCTGGAAATAAGCAGTACCAAGAGAGATGGGTGTAAACTATTTTAGGTTAAATGATACCGTAAACTTTTATCTTTAAGTAAGCCTAGTCACCAGGTAGTTGTAAAAATCTGAAGGTTTGCCATCTTCACCTTTAATTTCACGTGCCTCTCCTTCCCCAACATGGACTACCTCACATTCCTGCTGGCCTCTACATGATGTCCATACCAAATATTCCTGACACCCTTAAGTGAAACCCACTGGGAACCAATCAACCACAATGGACTAGGGAGGCAAACTGACCATGAATCAAGAAAGCTCTCAAAGTGTGAATCTTGCTGACGGTGGATCTCAGCAAACTAGCAACTGTGTCATGAGCCAGACATTGGCATTGCTTCCAGCATTTCTGCCCAGAGATGTCCCCTGGTTCCTGCACCTGCCTTCGTGCAGAGGCCAGGCCCAGTCTTTGGAGTAGGATATGTGGAACAGGAATTTTGGAAAGAGAAAGAAGCTATTCTCTTTTCATTGTAAAATCAAAAATTTTATATCAGCTGTTTGCTCTTCAAGCCAGCACTAACTAAAGACCCAGAAAGAGTGACTCTCCCCATTGAGCGTAAGTGTGTCTTTTGAACCTGAGATCATTCTTACTCTGAATCTCACTTTTCCTTCCTGCATTCATGTTGAAGGTGATCTGTAACATGATCATTGGCTGTTATTTGTGAACTGTTTTAAGATTTTATGTTTGAGAAATGGCAGAAAGGAAAGACATATGTTGCCTGTGAGAATTATACTTTTGTATTTTCTACTTTCTCAGCTATCTTATTTCCAAAACAGGGTAAAGTATCTTGTCACACGGTATCTCAGCTTCTTTGTGTCTGTCAACATCTCACAAATGTAGCTGAGTCTCTTTTTCTCTCCTTCCGTTTGTCATCTGTTCACCTGGATTTTACATTTCCTTTCAAGGTTGACATTCTATACACTGAAAGATAGATTCTCTAGATTCTCCCTGGAACAGCACCTTGCCCATGTATTAGAGGCATAGCATAAAGAACTTCTTATTTTCAGTGCCCTGTGGAAAATATCTCACCAACAGCCATTGAATTGAATTTAAAAATTAGTACTAGACAACTGGAAATCTCCCCCAAAGTTTGTAGTTTACCAGCTTTAAATGGAATGTGAGAATTGAGGATTCTTTTTCCCCTTCACTTGCACTTGTAATTGTCTTTTGTGACACTAGTTGTCACCTTGTATTGATCATCTTGCCCAAAAGCAAATTACAAAGCCTGGAGTTGCTTTCTTTCTTTCAGTGGGTACAAAGAAAAGGTGCTTTTGTTTTTCTTGAGGACTCCCCTCAAGATTTATGGCAAAAACTGAAAGCTGAAATGTATTTGGTTAGTTGGAGGACAGATTTAAAGATGATCATACTGTTTGCAAATGAAACTCTTTTACTTGATCCTGGTCTCCATTGTGTTAGAGATTATCTTAAACTCCCTTGTGACTTTCAAAAAAAAATGCCACTGAATTAAGCAAACAGGATTTATATTCCTTTTTCCATGTCTACCTAATGGAAAGGTTATAAGTTGCTTTACTTTCTTTAGAATTTGCTGAGCCACTTTAAAGTAGGATGAAATATTTTATTCTAATAAGAAAACTCCTTTTCAGAATAGGAAGTATCCTATGAAGCGTTTTCTTTTTTCCCCTTGTTCTTTTATAACTCCTGTCTTGCTTTCTTTCCTAGTCTTTCACAGTACAGTGATGAAAACATGATGGACCCTTATAACCTGGCCATCTGTTTTGGCCCTACATTGATGCCTGTCCCAGAGATACAGGATCAAGTGTCCTGCCAGGCTCATGTGAATGAGATTGTCAAAACCATCATCATCCACCATGAGACTATTTTCCCAGATGCTAAAGAGCTGGATGGCCCTGTTTATGAGAAATGTATGGCTGGAGACGAGTATTGGTAAGTCCAAGAATTTTAGTCCTTCCTTCTCCTCCTGGAAAAAATTATACAAGTGCAGATATCAACTTAATTTTAAAAAAAAGAATTGACTATAAGATGCCAGTGCTTCCAATTAAAAAAAAGCAGCAGCAGGAACACTTGAGATAAATTAGAATATTAAATCCCATGACAGCACTGGCTTCTTCTTATGGAAATTCATATTCATTTCTCTTTTCCCTAAGCAGGGCATCTCTTTAGATACACCACCCCATCATGACTTTTGTAGAAAATGGTTTTTAAATAGCTGTATACATTTTTACTGTTATATCAAGAAAAGATAACTGAATTAACAGACTTCATTTTCATTCCTAAATAGTTTTGATTCTATGGAAAGTATTTCAGAAGTTTGATTTTAAAGGAGCAGCTGTCAACTAAATGTTTTCATTCTTACTTTCATTTTCATTCTTACTAATATTGTCCTAATCAATTACACAATTCATGGTCACTTTGAACAAAGTTATTACATTATTGTTGGGATAAAAAATGTTTAATAAGACAGTATAGTCACCTCCCAATGAAGGGTAAAAATGTATAATCCAAAGATAAGGAAACCCCAAAATGTTTATGTTCACTATTTGATATATGAGTTCCAGCTTCTAAGAAATCATATACAGTAAAACTGGTTTTAATTCGTTGAGGTCCTCCTGTGTGCCAGCTTCCCAGTACATATGATCTCTTATATTCCCACTCTACCAAGTAAGTTAAGAGAGGCCAAGGAGCCAGGCCAATGACTAGTGGTTTCTGGAGGCAGCCCAAGTCTGTCTGATTCCTAAGTCCACACAAGTCTTCCCACTTAGCAGTTGCCTCCCAGCCTCCCTCGAAAACAGCCCTGTGCAGCTCAGATTCAGGAGCAGCTGGAAATAGATTTGCCTAAGCCCTTCATTCTGGACTCTGCAGGATACTTTGTTTCCCGCTGCCTTACTGGGGATTAAGTAGAACAAGTAGCTGAAAAATCTAAATAACTGAAAGTACACTTTTTTTTTTCTAACTTAAACCACAGTATAATTTAAACCACAAATGATCTTATGCCATTAAGAAAATTTAGAGTTGACCATTTCCAGAAGTACTGCTTTCTAAATTACCAACAAAGCATGATAGAGTCTATGTGTGTGTTAGTTGCTCAGTTGTGTCTGACTCTCTGCAACCCCATGGACTGTATGTAGCCCACCAGGGCTACATATTTTTAAAATATTTACTACATGCACGTACTAACATAAGCTTGGCTCTGGAAAGATAAATGAATAAAACTCAGTCCTGGTGAGTTTTTCAGAATTTTATTTTCCTAGTTGTATTTGTTTCAGGGCCCATGTCAGTCATGTTTAGTATTTACAGATATTCAGGGCTCTATCAGAGAAGGCAATGGCACCCCACTCCAGTACTCTTGCCTGGAAAATCCCATGGATGGAGGAGCCTGGTAGGCTGCAGTCCATGGGGTCGCTGAGGGTCGGACACGACTGAGTGACTTCACTTTCACTTTTCACTTTCATGCATTGGAGAAGGAAATGGCAACCCACTCCAGTGTTCTCGCCTGGAGAATCCCAGGGGCCGGAGAGCCTGGTGGGCTGCTGTCTATGGGGTCACACAGAGTCAGACATGACTGAAGCGACTTAGCAGCAACAGCAGCAGGGCTCTATCAGTAAGTTGTGCTGTCTTATTCACTTTATTAGAGAGTAAACATATGGATGTCTGATGGATATTATTTAATATGTTGTATTCTAGGACTTTTTGTGGTTGCTCCTTTTTTACAAAAAGGGTAAAATCCCCATAATAAAGAGTCTTGAAGTCAGTAACATGTGCTTGATTATGTCTCCTCACACACATGGTATTCTCTATAGATATCGCTTGTTTTAAACAGAAAGTCAGTATTATAGTAATCATCCTCATACCCCAATGCCAGCAATATAAATGGGCTTTTACAACTATGTCAGGTTTGTATTTGTAACCAACACATTCCATTTATCAGCCTACATTTGAGAAGTAATAGTGGTAATGTTAAAGGATAAAATCTAACTCTCAGATACAAAAATGAACATGTGTCAAGAAAAGTTGAAAAAGATACTACAGCCGTTTCAAAGCAGAAATCAAAGAGCCATCCATTTTTATGCTGTAGGGGATATTAAAATGAATTTGCAAAAAATGGTGTATTCAGAGGGTGATAATCATATTCCACTGCTGCTGCTAAGTAGCAGTTGTTCAGTTTTGAAATTCACTTTGACTTCGTATGATTTCTACTTCTGCTCCTCAGCGACAGCCCATACAGTGAGCACGGTACGCTGGAGGAAGTGGATCAGGACGCTGGTACAGAGCCGCACACCAGTGAAGACGGTACGCACTAGTGCTCATGCTATTATAAAACTAGTCTTTATAGCCGTTTTTATAACCATTTTTAAAGAATTACTTATATTGTACTCGCTTTGGCAGCACCTATACCAAGAATTGCTTGTATTAACAATTCAGTAGATACAAAATAATATTTACTAAATATGTGTAAACTACAAAGAATACTACTACAGGGAACACATGTGAAACCACCACCAAATTTAAGAAAAAGGTATCATTACCGTTTTACCTTCCTGAACCCATTGTCTGCCATACCCCTCAAGGTAAGCTCTGTGTTTGTGCTTTTAAATGGATTATTGTTTCATTTTCTGTTTTCTTGAACTTATTATAAATGGAATCATACTATATATACTTTCACTGTTTTCTATTCAGTATTATATTGCTGAAATTTATCCCCATCGTTGCATGCAATTAGAATAATTTATTTACCACTGTATAGTTTCCCATTGTATTTTTTTTATTATTGGTGAATACATGAGGTGTTTTCTGGTTTTTTGCCGTTAAAAGCAGTTCAGGTGTGAATATTTTGAACCTGTACCTTGCTACAAGTGTACAGGCGTTTCTCTCAGATACACACACCTAGGAGTAAGCGTGTCTTCAACCTTGCTGCTGCTGCTGCTGCTAAGTCACTTCAGTCGTGTCCGACTCTGTGTGACCCCATAGACGGCAGCCCACCAGGCTCCCCTGTACCTGGGATTCTCCAGGCAAGAATACTGGAGTGGGTTGCCATTTCCTTCTCCAATGCATAAAAGTGAAAAGTGAAAGTGAAGTCGCTCAGTCATCTCTGACTCTTAGCGACCCCATGGACTGCAGCCTACCAGGCTCCTCCATCCATGGAATTTTCCAGGCAAGAGTACTGGAGTGGCTGCCAAACTATTTTTGAAAATGGTTGTAAGGGGACTTCGCTGGCAGTCCAGTGGTTAAGAGCCCATGCCTCCACTTCAGGGGGCATGGGTTCAATCCCTGGTCAGGGAACTAAGATCCCACCTATCACAAGAAGCAGCCAAAAAAATAAGAAAATAGTTGTAGGACTACCCACTCTCACTAACAGCATCTCAGCCTTTCAGTTGTATGTAGTCATAAACACTTGAGTTTATCAAATATTGTAGTCTTTGCCAATACTGTCAAGTGTGTAATGGTATCTCATTGTGATTTTAATGTGCATTTCTCTGCTTACTGATGAAGACGTTTTAAAACATAGTATATTAATAGAAATCTTATGGTACAATAAGGGTAAGGGGGTATGGCGAGGCCAACAGATCAGATGATCACCATTGAAAAGATAATCTGATGCTCACAGTTCCTAAGAGGAGGGGACACATCACACCTCGGGGGGCCAGGGAAAGCACCAGGGTCAGACGGGCAGGAGAACAGTTGGCCAAGAGTTTTTATGGTGGTTTCCACAGGAAGGAACAAGCAAGGCAGGGTAAACAGGGTTAGGATTGCCTAGTTTTAATAATTTCAGAGGTCTCTGTGGCTGTCTCTGGTTGGTACCTGGCCATGAAGTGATTGCGGCAGGGAGATAGTGGCCTAAAGTACGGGAGCCCCAGAAAGGAAGTGGCTGGAGTACCTGCATTGGTTGGTTTGCATTTGAAAAGCACATTCCCGATGAGTTGTTTACTAGGAATTTGCCAACCCTGGAAGGGACAGTCCCTCCAGGGAGGGAGCAAAGCCCCAGAGGTCATACTATAGAAAATGAAAAACATGGTTATTACAGATACACTAATTTTTGTATGTTTAGATTTATTTTTGCAAAATTCCTATCAAATGTTTTTCCAACTTAGGGCCTATTTGCCCACTCTTAGTTTCTCTGGGCTTTTTTTGCTTGGTTTAGTTTAGTTTGGTTTGGCTTTGGTTTTTCCTTGTAAAAGTTTATGAGGCTGGATCAAGTCCTTTATTGAGTATATGCTTTGCAAATATTTTCTGTTCTGTAGCCTGTCTTTCATGTGCCTGTTATGTCTTTGGCCAAACAGGATCTTAATTTTAAAGGAGCTGAATTTACCCATCTTTTCCTTCATGGTTGTTTCACTTTGTGTCTCCTTATCCTTCTGTGCCTGGAAATTAGTGTAGAAGTTCTTCTGTAGTCTCTTTTAAATCCTTTCAGGTTTTGTTTTTCACACACAGGGCTTAATTCTACCAGGAATTCATTTGGAGGTATGGTGTGAGGTAGGGATCTGTTGCTTTTTTCTCCATAGGGATGCGCAGCTGTCCCCACTGTCTCCCAGCTTTAATTGTCCTTTCTCTACTGCCCCACACTTCTATCATAAATCAAGTGTCCTCTCTGTGTGAGTCCATTTCTGGCCTCTGTTCTTTTCCATGGGTCTGCTTGTTTATGCCTACACTGCTGTCTTCATTTTGATACCTTTTAATAAATCTAAATGTTTGTCAAATAAGACCTCTGACTTTGTTCCTCTTAACAATTCTTTGCCTGTTGCAATTTCACTTAAATTTCAAATTCAGTTTTTCAAGTTCTTAGAAACAAACAAGAAAAAGCTAAAAACCTGTTGAGGTTTAGATTGCAGTTGCACTGATTCTACGTATGTTAATATGGAAAGAATTGATATTTTTATAATATACAGTCCACAAACATCTTTCTAGTTACTTAATGTCACCCAATAACCTTTTATACGTTTCTCTGTAGGAATCATTTTCTCTAACTTTTTAAGTTTGTTTAACATTACTTTTTGACATTTTTAGTATGAACATATAAAGCTGTCAGTTTTTTCTTAATACGTCTTTAGCTATATGCATAATCCTTTTATTCCCTCTTTAACTATGACTAACCTGCTTTAAACTTATTCAGTTTTATTTTTGATTTTTCTCCCAAGTCCAGTTCACTTTCATATCTGCTCTTTACTCATAATACTAATCCCCTCTATTGCTTTAGATTATGTGTCTAATTATTCTAAAAAGCTGAAGTCTTCCTAGATTTGTTTTTGTTGGCTTTTGCTCATCTGAGTCTTATTTCCAATGTGTTTTATATATTTTTTACATATTTCTTAGAACTTTATGGAATTCATTTACGTTGAGGTAAAGGTATGTCTCTCCAGAGAAGGTTTTCATTTACTTCTGCCTGGGGCATAACCAGCTTGGAACCACAGTAGATTTTTAGTTTGAGGTTTTTTCAGGCCACCCAGGTAGTATCAACAAAAATGCAAACCTGCCTGAGGGCTAGCATGTGGTTGGGATTCTGAGGTGATTTTTTTTTCCCCCAAGCCTTCAGATAGATTTTTTTCTTTAAATTTGAGGTCAGAGTGGTTACATCTATGGAGAAGGGTGGAGAATGAGAAGGGAGGAAAATTTCAGAACTAGAAATCCACTGTGACCCTGAGAGTTCGATATTTGGTGGGGCTAAGGCGATGGCACCCCACTCCAGTACTCTTGCCTGGAAAATCCCATGGATGGAGGGGCCTGGTAGGCTGCAGTCCATGGGGTCACGAAGAGTCGGACACGACTAAGCGACTTCACTTTGACTTTTCACTTTCATGCATTGGAGAAGGAAATGGCAACCCACTCCAGTGTTCTTGCCTGGAGAATCCCAGGGACGGGGCAGCCTGGTGGACTGCCGTCTATGGGGTCGCACAGAGTCTGACATGACTGCAGCGACTTAGCAGCAGCAGCAGAATCTCCATATTGGGCAGCCCCTGGACCTAGTCTTTTGTTTAAAATAAAGTTAAGCAGGCAGAGGAAAATGCTCTCAAGGCAAACTCTGACTTACATATTCTAGTGCTCATAATTCTGGTGACCTGTTTAAGTCCGTAGGTTCCTTCATTCATCAAGTATGGTATTCCTCGCCATCATGATTAATGCACTTACAAAGTTTTTTTTTTTTTTATCCAGCATTTTTAGTTGATTTCAGCAGGAAGGTTATCAAGGTGTCTAGAGTCCACCCTCTGCTTAAAAAAAAAAAAAAAAAAAAATTGACATTTTCAGAAACTTAAGTTGGAAGAAACTGTTTAAAGTGACAGCTTCTATTTCTGTGGGATTGCTTTTGAAAGTCTCTGAGCCCACCCTCTGCTATTCTTCTCTCCTTTCTTTTGTCTTGAGTTTCGTTTCTCTATAATTCATTCCTTTTTCACTGGTGACTTTTCTAAGTGTTTCCTTGCTTGTCCCAGTGGCAGGAAAAGCCCATGACAGAGCCCCAGCCATCTCTCTTCCCAAACCTCAGTCTCACCGCTGCACCATCTGTCAGTTCTTACCTGCTCTTACCTCTTGGCTACAAAAGAGAAGCTTTGCTGAGAGCTCTATATTTGAGATAACATTTTGATCTTGCTCACCTGATAGTGCTGGAGAGAAAAGCATTGCTTACAAAGAACAGATGTTCTTGCCTGCAGCCAGACTCTTCCTATAACTAAATTAACCAGAGTATTGATCTGTCTCTTTGATCACCCAGGTATTGTATTTTCTTCCCTCTGTCACGGTATCACTTAAGAGAGTAACTTTTGTTTCCAAAAGAGAGGCTGTCACAGAACAAAATCATCATCTGCAAAGGCAGGGGTAACAGATGTAGGAGAGAAAGTGTCAGGGACAGCAAGGTCCCAGAGGGATAGCGTGATATGCTAGCACTTTGTATAAAATTACAAAAAATGGAAATGTAAGACTCGATAGCACCAGGCAGTCAGAAAATCAGCTCTGTTGAATGTTCTTTCTCTTGCACAAAATTATAATAGCCATGTAGGAAAATGAAGTTATCACATTCACCCTCATTGTTGTTACTGGTAGCAGTAGCATTCTACTAAGCCTCTGCAGGACTTTAAAGGGCTATGTGACCCTACATGAAAGGGGTGTGGTACATCGCCATGCCCTGGGATCAATTTGCTCTGCAATGACTAGACCGAGACGTGTATAAATAGCTTATTGATTGACACTTGACTGTGAAATTTCTCTCATGGGAGTAGAAAGAAGTCAAAATAATAAAATTGCTCGGAATTACTAGCTGATGTAGTAAGATCACCAATGAAGTATACTTCTGATTCATCTGGTCATTCGTTCGTAATGTCTGTACCTTTGAACTAAATAAGCAAAGTCTGATCATCTTGCTGCTAGTTGTTTCAAAAAAGAAAGAGGTAATGAGCATAGAGGGCATGATGATGAAGTTATGATAAAATATGTACATACCTATTAAACATGTGCATATATATTAAACAGTCTTAAATGGCCCTTGGCCAGTGATGACCAATGGCATTAAAGAACATGAATAGCTCTCTCTTCCCTTTGACAGGTACATGAGTTGTATACTTTGTTATGCTATTATATTTCCATTTTTTCAGTAAAACAGTTTAAACGTATGGGTGTAGCACATAAGACTTCACAGACTGCATATCATGACGCTCTTTTTAATCAATTGGCATGCCTTCATTCCTCCGTGAATGTTTATTCGTGTCCCTTACACCACAGACATGTTTATTTCTGTCCCTTAGGGAGACCTGGGGTAAAAAATTTGGTATCTGTCATCTCGGTTCAAGCAGGATTTACTTTTTATGTGCAAGTTTAGAACAAAGTATAAAGTCAGTCCCCTTGAATAAAGAGTTCTGTGTCCTCCTCTATGAGCAGACTTGTGGATATTTAATAAAACTGCTATTTATATTAAAATATTTTTAGGATGGAATAATGGAGTGTTAACATATGATCTAAAAGTTATTGTCAGTTGTTAATGAACTTAAAGTATTGTTTTAAAATTATTTCTACACCTACCTTGTTGAGAAGTATCAGATCAGATCAGATCAGTCGCTCAGTCATGTCCAACTCTTTGCAACCCCATGAATCGCAGCACGCCAGGCCTCCCTGTCCATCACCAACTCCCGGAGTTCACTCAGACTCACGTCCAACAAGTCAGTGATGCCATCCAGCCATCTCATCCTCTGTCACCCCCTTCTCCTCTTGCACCCAATCCTTCCCAGCATCAGAGTCTTCTCCAATGAGTCAGCTCTTCGCATGAGGTGGCCAAAGTACTGGAGTTTCAGCTTTAGCATCATTCCTTCCAAAGAAATCCCAGGGCTGATCTCCTTCAGAATGGATTGGTTGGATCTCCTTGCAGTCCAAGGGACTCTCAAGAGTCTTCTCCAACACCACAGTTCAAAAGCATCAGTTCTTATGTACAGATTATAGTGTTTAATTCTCCCATATGAATTATTATTTACTTAAGCATGTACTTATCTACTAGCAAAGGATGGGACTTTTTTCTCTTTATTTTAAATATATAGCAGAAATTCACCCCAGTCCTTCATAGAAGATAAATCCTAAGCTTTTTCAGTATGTTTATTTTTATGTTCATGCTGTCCCAGAGAATGTTTGCATTTTTCAAGTGAGAAAGAAGCTTAGCTGACTATCCAGAGATTTCATTTGTAGTTATTTCATATAACAGATATTGAAGATATTGCATTAAACTTTGGGAAGAGATTAACTCTTTTACATGAAAAGGTTTGTCACCAAGGGAAATAGAAAATAGTAAGTTCCTGACAAAATATTTGACAGTTTTCAATCTATTATGTGTACATATATTCTGAAGCATTTCTAAAGTAACAGCATACATGTTCAGTTTTTAACAAATGAGGTTGCTCACTGCATAGAGTTCTCTAACCATAATACCACTTGTACTGACCCTTTTTAGTTCCATTTCTTATTGATTAGAAGTTGACTCACCTGTTGTTGGTAGCAGGGATAATGATCGGGTGATGGTGAGAGAGGAGAGGAAAGACCACGGAGCCACCAGTTCTGGACTTTTTGCAGGACCCTGAATCACAAAAAGCAACTCTTGTAGTTGTTTTGAGTGGTTTGTCCTCTTATTTGCCTTCAATATTTGTGGTCAGAATTAAAATAGAGCTGAAATTCCAATTCTAGGCCCAGAGTTTGATATCTCTTTTCAACTTTTGATTTTGAGATCACTGTAGATTCATATGCAGTTGTAAGAAACGCTACAGAGAGATGCCATACACCTCTCCCCTCCCCGTTTCCCCCCACTAGTAACTAACGTCTTACATCACTGTTGCTACTATCACAAGGACACTGATACACTCCACCCACTATATTCACATTTCACCAGTTTTACATGCACTCACCTGTGTTGTTTACTTAGTTCTGCACAGTTTTATCACACAAGTGGATTTGTGTGACCACAGTCAAAATCAAGAACAGTTGCATAATAGGGACCCCTTTGTGCTACCCTCTCCTAGCCAAAGCCTTTTCCTTCCATCGCTCCCCCGACCCTAGCCTCTGGCGATCACTGCTCTATCCTCCATCTCAGCTATCAGGTCATTTCAAGTACGTCATGTGCATGGCCTTCTGCAACATGTAACTTTTTGAGGTTGGCTTTTTCTCACTCACCATTATTCCTTTCAGTACCTTTTGATCCTAGAAAACATTTTTGAGTCTGGTCTCTTAAGTAGGTATGCTTGTTTCACAAGTGATATCTAGAATTTGGTTTTGATACTAGAAAAAATAAAGTTGTCTTTATACTTGGTGATATCTATAAACTTGTTTTTAAAATTGGCAAATAAAGCATAAACTTCTTGGTGTTCTGGAATAGTGACTCTTACATGTTATAAATAGTATTAACATGTTGCCTGGAAACGTCATCAATGTCAAAGTAATATTGGAGCTATTGCAGAGAACATTACAACCCGAGGAGAGATTTTATATATTACAAAGTTTTAAATATTTTTCTTAGACTGTCATGATCTCTCTAGTACAAGGCTGTAGAAATTAAGATCGAATTTTCAATTTTTCTTTGCCTGAGAAACTGATGACAGAAAGAGTGCTTTTCTTTATCCCTTTTAACAGCATCATTTTCTCACTGTCTTGATTTGTTACCTTGTTCTGTCTGGTTATTGAAATGACCTTGTTTCTTTCTAAAGCCTCACATAGACCCTTCAGTTAGTGTATCACGCCTCCTGACAACCCTGCTGACGGTGCTTTCTGGTGTGTTCTTTGTAGAATGTGAGCCAATAGAAGCGATAGCCAAGTTTGACTACGTTGGGCGGTCTGCCAGGGAATTGTCCTTCAAGAAGGGTGCTTCCCTCCTGCTGTATCATCGCGCATCGGAGGACTGGTGGGAAGGAAGGCACAACGGGATTGACGGGCTTGTGCCCCACCAGTACATCGTGGTGCAGGATATGTGAGTAGTGCCAGCTTCCGTCACCCAAGCTCTCCCAAGAGAAGACTCCAGCTGTTGTTCTTACATTGTTCTTACCTCAGTCTTGTGAGAAAAGAGAAGGGATTACAGAGCAAAAACTTCTGAGCTGGGCTCAGTTCTTCACTGTGCTGATGGAAAATGAAAACCTGTTGGCTGGGAAGTACTGTTAGCAAGGACCCATGCTCTCCCAGCAGGTCTGGAGCAAGGACTACTGAGAGATGCCTTCTGAAGCTTTCAGGTTCTTAGAAAAATACCCTGTGCAGAGGCTAGTTTTAGGAGCTGAAGTGGCATGGCTAATTCCTAAAACAGTGGTGCCTCTTCCCTTGGTGTCTGTTTTAATTCCACATTCCCCAAAGGGAGGCTACTGACTTCAGGTCTAAAGAGAATCATCTCTAGGCTTCTTTTTCAATTTTGCTCATGAGAAAGCTCTACTTTCAAAAATACTTGAAGTGGTATCTTCCCATCTGGTCTTAATATTAAGTGAAAGAAACAAGTTACAAAATAACATGTACAGTATAATCTTAATTTTGTGACTATGGAATTTCACAATGCAGCACCAATTTACGAACAGCTTTTCAAGGTAAAGAGAAAAATACCACATAAAATGGATATAGTGATTGATTCAGCCTAATTTTAAACTGTTAAAATGTCTCTCAGAATCCAAGAAATAGTGTGTGTGTGTGTGTGTGTGTGTGTGTGTGTGTGTGTTATGCATACAGTCCTAAAGTACACAAACATATAAATATATACAGTAAATACTATACATACATGTGGACATTCTTAAAGATAGGTATGCCAGGCAGAGGAGAAACACAGAGAAAGGTATTTTCTAGAATTCAAACATTGGTTGTCTCTGGATATTATATTATGGGAAATTTGTCATCTGAATTTTCCAATTTATCTGCCATGAAATGATGCTATATTTATAGTGAAAAGAAACAAGTTATGTTAGTAAGAGAAAGACTTACATACAGAAATGCCAACACTTATTCTTTTGTCCCCATTCATCAAGCAAAAGACCCTCACTCTTGATTCTTACTGTCTCAGGGATGATACATTTTCAGACACTCTGAGCCAGAAAGCCGACAGCGAGGCCAGCAGTGGGCCAGTAACTGAAGACAAGTCTTCATCCAAGGACATGAACTCCCCAACAGACCGACATCCTGATGGTTATTTAGCCAGGTAGGTGGATTCCCAAGCCTCCACTTCTCTAGGGGTTCTGAGGAGCTGTGGCATCCACAGCCTTGCAGAATTACCCAGTGTGACAACCTCTGCTATTCTCTCTGTCTAGACAAAGAAAAAGGGGAGAGCCACCCCCTCCAGCAAGGCGTCCTGGCAGGACCAGTGATGGCCATTGCCCTCTCCATCCCCCACATGGTCTTTCCAACTCCTCAATTGACCTGGGGTCCCCAAGCCTGGGCAGTCATCCCCGGGGCCTGCTGCAGAACCGTGGCCTCAACAACGACAGTCCTGAGAGGAGGCGTCGGCCAGGCCATGGCAGCCTGACCAACATCAGCCGCCATGACTCCCTCAAGAAGATCGACAGCCCTCCTATTAGAAGGTCCACATCATCAGGGCAATACTCAGGCTTCAACGACCACAAGCCGCTGGACCCAGAAACAATCGCTCAGGTAGGTTGCTTTGAAGAGAAATAGTGTGTGCTAAGTACCAGGGTATGATAAAGGAGGCATTACAGGAGTTACTTTCTAGAGCCATATCTTTTGTATAGAACCAACTAAAGAAAAGAGGGATTAGTTCATTCTTTGAGGCCATTTGTTCATCCTAAAGGAAATGAGTCCTGAATATTCATTAGAAGGACTGATGCTGAAGCTGAAACTCCAATACTTTGGCCACCTCATGCGAAGAGCTGACTCCTTTGAAAAGACCCTGATGCTGGGAAAGATTGAGGGCAGGAGGAGAAGGGGACAACAGAGGATGAGATGGTTGGATGGCATCACCAACTCAACGGATATGGGTTTGGGTGAACTCCGGGAGTTGGTGATGGACAGGGAGGCCTGGCGTACTGTGGTTCATGGGGTTGCAAAGAGTCAGACACAAGTGAGCAACTGAACTGAGGCCATTTGTTACAAGAAGGGCCCAAATATTGGGTTGGCCAAAAGTTCGTTCTAGTTTTTCCATAATATCAGAATGAGGTTTTTGGCCAGCTCAAGGTATTGGGTTCATAGTGATTTAAACAGACGTGGCAGAAATGTAAGACCCAGGACAGTCAAACCAGTCACTCCTAAATGGTCAGAAAGATTCAGATAAAAAGAATGAGGAAAGACTAGCCCTCCCAGATCTTGAACGTATGCTTGAGCTAGTAAAACAGACAAATCAGGGGAACAGAATGAAGAACCCTGAAACAGAACATTTTTAGTGTATGATGATGGTGACACTTTCAACTTAGGAAATGAGGATTAGGCAGTAAAGGAAGTGAAAAATAATGGTCGGCTGTTTGACGAACAAGTCTAGCTACTGTGTCTCTCCTGAATGCACGTGTATCTTCACTTCCCAACAGTGACCACAGGGAAGGGCTTTGTAGTTTTTTTTCTAATGGTTAGAACTGACAAAGTGTAAGTAAAATAATATTAATGAATTTTTCCATCATTCTACCATTTTTTTCCTCTGGCTCTTTTTAAAGCACAAGCCATCAGAAAATATATGTATGACAGAAAAAAAAAACTGAATCACTATCCTGTACATCTGAAACTAACACAGTATTGTAAATCAAGTATACTTCAATGAAAAAAAAGAAAAGAAAATGTATGTATGGCCAGTGAAAAAGGAGGTGAAAGAGATTCAGGGTTTGCCATTTGAGTAATCTTAAAGTGTCTTCTAGCTACCACTGAAGCTTAAAAAAGTGAGTGAGAAATTAATGAAACAAACATGGGAAAGTATTAAAGATGGGTCATTTTTAACAAAGAACACTTCAGGAAAGCTGTATTTTGATATGACAAATTTCCAAGCTATTTTCATTGTCCTAACTAAAAAAGAATTTTGGAAAGCAATTAGATTACATGGAGAGTTTAATGTGTTTTTACACAGGATTAATCCAATTTTAAGTGCACAATAATTTTTCAGCAAAAATCAAAAGGCTTTTGACCTTTTTGGGTTTTTGTCTATTTTAAAGGCAATGCAGAGTCCTTTGAGGTATATTTAGAACCAGTGATATTTGACTATAATTGAATTTAATGATTTGAAAAATCCATAGCATCATTGCTTATAAAAAGCATATGAAACACTATTTAGGTTAGAGAGACATGGAATTAGGAGCTTAGTAGTGGAAAGGCATAATAAGGTCTACTTTAACCCTTTTGCTTCTGAACCAGGAAATCTTTTAACTGTAAATCGTAAAAACAAAAATTCAACAGATAAACCAGGCTTTGCGTGTTTTCTCTGGGGCTAATACTTGTAAAAAACAAATCCATATATTTAGCATCAAATGGAAATCACATATGAAAATAATCACTTGTAAAGTGATGTAATCCTCACAAAATGGCTTCCAGCTGTATCCTTTATTTATCTTTCCATCTCTCATCTTCACATTTTCCCATGAGGATAAGTGAGCCTGCCATCATGGTATTCATACCAAAAACATGCAAACTCTTTCAGTAAATAAGTGGAACCCCTGATAGAGCTTTTTTAAAAATGCGACTTATCCTTATGTGATCACTGGATCTTTGTTTATTCATTTAGCAAGTCTTTATTGAGCCTTACTGTATGGCAGCTCCCATAATAGATGCTATAGACAGAGTTAAATCAGTGGGGAAGGTGGGTGTGGAAATCAGTTCCTGCTCTCCAGAGCCGCAAGCTAATGCTCGAGGTGAGTGGAAGTCCTGAAAATGTAAAGAAGAGGCATTTCAGTCACACTAGTGCAATGGCCCTCTACCTACCTCACACAGTACTCATGTGTGTGTGTGAATAAACAATGTAAAACATCCTTTTTTTTTTTTTTTTTTGGAATTTAGTTGCTTTACAGTGTTGTGTTAGTTTCTGCCATATAGCAAAGTGAATTAGCCTCACATATACAGAAATCCCCTCTTTGCCACCAGTGAGCACTGAGCAGAGCTCCCTGTGCTACACAGCAGGTTCTCACCTTAACCTTTTCTAAGCGTTCAGTTCCGTCGCTCAGTCATGTCCGACTCTTTGTGACCCCATGAATTGCAGCACGCCAGGCCTCCCTGTCCATCACCAACTCCCGGAGTTCACCCCGACTCACGTCCATCGAGTCGGTGATGCCATCCAGCCTAAGTGTACAGGACAGTAAAGTATTCACATTGCTGCGTAACAGATCTCCAGAACTTTTGCATCTTGCAAAACTGTAACTCTGTACCCATTTGAGAACAATGCCTATCTTCCCCTCCCCTCTGCCCAGGTCCTAGCCACTGCCATTCTACTTTTTCCTTCTGTGAATTTAACTACCTTGTATAAGTGGAATCATGCAGTGTTTCTCTTTTTGTGACTGGCTTATTTCATTTAATACCTTCAAGATTTATCCATATCATGACATCCTTTTTAAGGCCCAGTAACAATCCCTTGTCCATATACAGCACATTTCACTTTACCTATTCCTCTGGCAATGGTGCAGAACAAGTATTACAACAAATACTTTGTAATTTCCCCTTTATTATCTGAAATAAATGGATAGATGATACCTAATTTTTTAAAAAGCATGTAAAGCCCTAAATATAATAAAAAGGAAAAATAGAAATAGTAAAACAAATGTATTTCAGTTAATGATTAAACTAGAAGATGGGCTTCCCAGGTGGTACTGGTGGTAGAGAACCCACCTGCCAATGCAAAAGATATGAGAGATACAAGTTCTATCCCTGGGTCATGAAGATCCCCTGGAGGAAGGCATGGCAACCCAGTCCAGTATTCTTTCCTGGAGAATCCCATGGACAGAGGAGCCTGGAGGGCTACAGTCCTTAGGGTCAGACACAACTGAAGCGACTTTAGCACACATGCACACTAGAAGACAAATGAAATAGTGAGATGCTTTCAGTTACATGTAGACTTACCATAAATACAATTAAAAATGAATATTGAGGGGCTTCCTTGGTGGCTCAGTAGTAAAGAATCTACCTGCCAGTGCAGAAGACATGGGTTTGATCCATGATCCAAGAAGATCCCACATGCTGTGGAACAACTAAGCCTGTGCCCCACTACTATTGAACCATTGCTCCAGAGCCCACATGCTGCAATTAGTGAGCCCATGTGCTACAACTGTTGAAGGCTGCAAGCTCTAGAGCCTGTGCCCACAACACGAGAAGCCACTGCAATGTGAAGCTGGCCCACCACAAATAGAGAAAAGCTCAAGGAGCAATGAAGACCCAGAACAGCCATATGTAAATGAATTTAAAAATTTTTAATGTACATTGAAATGAGTATTAAGTTAATTAGTCTCAACTCAGTTTCCATAATGGTGTTCCCATGAGTGATATGATTTTTTAAAGTGGTGGGCCACCCTCTGTCAAACATGCTAAGTCACTTCAGTCGTATCCCAACTCTTTGCGACCCTATGGAATGTAGCCTGCCAGTCGCCGCTGTCCATGGGTTTCTCCAGCAAGAATACTGAAGTGGGTTACCATGCACTCCTCCAGGGGATCTTCCCTAGCCAGGGATTGAACTTGTGACTCTTTTGTCTACTGTATTGGCAGGCAGGTTCTTTACCACTAGTGGTCATACAGTTCTAATCAAAGCAGAGTAAAATTTACATGATGATTTCATTCTTAGAAAACCCAACACTAAAAAAATATATATGCTGCTGCTAAGTCGCTTCAGTCATGTCCGACTCTGTGGACCCCATAGACAGCAGCCCACCAGGCTCCCCTGTCCCTGGGATTCTCCAGGCAAGAACACTGGAATGGGTTGCCATTTCCTTCTCCAATGCATGAAAGTGAAAAGTGAAAGTGAAGTCGCTCAGTTCTGTCCAACTCTTAGCAACCCAATGGACTGCAGCCCACCAGGCTCCTCTGTCCATGGGACTCTCCAGGCAAGAGTACTGGAGTACTTTTTTATATATATTATATATATATATATATATTTAAGAGTTAAGATATATAAGATAGATATATAAGAAAGAGTTAAGCTCTAGACTCAGATTATTATAAAAAAAATTTCACCTACATCAATGTCTGGAGGATATTAAAAAGTTGAACAAGATCTGGGGCAATTCATTGCATGTAAATTATCCAAGATACTTGCAAGATATCCAATACCTCTGCTCATGAAATGCTATCCAGTTATTTTGACGTTTAAAAATACACAACACACCATATTACAGAAATGCTGTCTATGGAGCAGTACCACTACCATTGAGACCTACTGAACAGAAGCATCAGGGAAGGCTCAAAGTGAATTTTGAAGAACTGATAGGAGTTAGCCAAGTATATAATAAGTGCTCAAAAATTATTTGTTGAATGAACGAAAAAAAAAACACCTGATTTTTCATGCCTATTCACTTTTCTTAAGAAATTGCTGGTCTAAATTTAAGCCACCTTTTACCATAGACTAAAATAGAATTCTATATAAGATGTCAGCATGTAAGGTCAAAACCACCAGAAGACTACACCAAGGGCCTCAGAATGGCCGGTGCTTGCTCTGTGGCTCCATGAGCTATTGGAGCCATTTCATCTGTCTCCGGCACCTTCCGAGTCACAGTAGTTATGAGAAATAGCATTGAGTTTACACACATTACACACTGCTGTTAAAAGTCATGCTTTTTGCTAGTCTGCTTGCTTTGAAGTATGTGAGTTTCTGTGAGGCTTAAAATGAAGAAAGTAGGGAAAAGCACTAGACCATTCAGATATGACCTAAATCAAATACCTTATGACTGCACAGTGGATGTGACAGATTAAAGGGATTAGACCTAGTAGACAGAGTATGGATGGAGGCTCATAACGTTGTACAGAAGGCAGTGACCAAAAGCATCCCCAAGAAAAAGAAATGAGAGAAGGCAAAGTGGTTGCCTGAGGAGACTTTACAAATAGCTGAGAAAAGAAGAGACGTGTAAGGCAAAGGAGAGAGGGAAAGATATACCCAACTGAATGCAGAGTTGCAGAGAATAGCAAGGAGAGATAAGAAAGCCTTCTTAAATGAACAATGCAAAGAAATAGAGGAAAACAATAGAATGGAAAGAAAGACTAGAGATCAAGAAAATTGGAGATAAAGGAAACATTCATGCAAAGATGGGCACAATAAAGGACAGAAATGGTAAGGACCTAACAGAAACAGAAAAGATTAAGAAGAGGTGGCAAGAATACATAGAACTGTACAAAAAAGATCTTCATGACCCAGATAAGCACGATGGTGTGGTCACTCACCTAGAGCCTGACATCCTGAAGTCAAGTAGGACTTAGGAAGCATTACTACAAATAAAGATAGTGGAATTCCAGCTAAGCTAGTTCAAATACTAAAAGATGATGCTGTTAAAGTGTTGCACTCAATATGCCAGCAAATTTGGAAAACTCAGCAGTGACCACAAGACTGGAAAAGTCAGTTTTCATTCCAGTTCCAAAGAAGGGCAATGCCAAAGAATATCCACACTACTATACAATTACACTCATTTCATATTCTAGCAAGGTAATACTCAAAATCCTTCAAGGTGGATTTCAGCAGTATGTGAACTGAAAAATTCCAGATCTACAAGCTGGATTTGGAAAAGCCAGAGGAACCAAAGATCAAATTGCCAACATTTCTTGGATCATGGAGAAAGCAAGGAAATTCCAGAAAAAAAAACATTTACTTCTGCTTCATTGACTAAAGCCTTTGTGTGGATCACAACAAACTGTGGAAAATTCTTAAAGAGATGGAAATACCAGACCACCTGACCTGCCTGAGAAACCTGTATGCAGGTCAAGAACCAACAGTTAAAATTGGACATGGAACAGCAGACTAGTTCAAAATTGGGAAAGGAGTACAACAGAGCTGTATTTTGTCACCCTGCTTATTTAACTTACATGAAGAGTACATCATGTGAAATGCTGGGCTGGATGATTCACAGGCTGGAATCAAGATTGCCAGGAGAAATATCAACAACCTCAGATATGTATATGATATCACTCTATGGCAGAGAGTGAGAGGAACTAAAGAGCCCCTTGATAAGGGTGAAAGAGGAGAGTGAAAATGCTGGCTTAAAACTCAGCATTCAGAAAACTAAGATAATTGCATCTGGTGCCATCACTTCATGCAAATAGATGGGGAAACAATGACAGACTTTATTTTCTTGGGCTCCAAAATGACTACAGACAGTGACTGCAGCCATGAAATTAAAAGATGCTTGCTCCTTGGAAGGAAAGCTATGACAAACCTAGATAGTGTATTAAAAAGCAGAGACATTACTTTGCCAGCAAAGGTCCGTATAATCAAAGCTATGGTTTTTCCAGTAGTCATGTATGGATAGCGGAAGACGGAGGAGCCTGTCATGCTATATATAGTCCATGAGGTTCCATAGAGCCAGACACAACTTAGCAGCTGAACAACAACAGTATGGGTTCTGTACATTAGTATTAATTATCAACTTCATCTGTCTCTCTGATTACTTTTTTCCAATTATTGAGTTATTGACACACAATAGTGTACATAAGTTTAAAGTGTATGCTATGCTATGCTAAGTCACTTCAGTCGTGTCCGACTCTGTGTGCCCCATAGACGGCAGCCCACCAGGCTTCCCCGTCCCTGGGATTCTCCAGGCAAGAACACTGGAGTGGGTTGCCATTTCCCTCTCCAATGCATGAAAATGAAAAGAGAAAGTGAAGTCGCTCAGTCATGTCCGACTCTTAGCGACCCCATGGACTGCAGCCTACCAGGCTCCTCCATCCGTGGGATTTTCCAGGCAAGAGTACTGGGGTGGGGTTCCATTGCCTTCGCCGTTAAAATGTATAGCATACTGATTTGACTTATACACATTACAAAATGATTAGCACAGTGGATTTAGTGAACATCCATCATCTCATAGAGATGTAAAATTAAAGAAACAGGAAAAAAACATGTTTCCTTATGATGAGAACCATTAGGATTTACTCTCTTAACCACTGTCATATATAACCTACAACAGTATCAATTATATTTATCATGCTATACATTACACCCATAGTCCTTATTCATCTTATAACTGGAAGTTCATTTCTATCAACTGCCTTCATCCAGTTGCCCCAACCCCCCTGCCTCTGGAAACCACAAATCTGATTCCTTTCTCTATGAGTTTGTTTTTGAAGTATATTTGACCTGCAACGCTAATTCCTATAACACAATCTGTGCTGATGTGCAAAAAGTCTTGGCTGACTTTTTGCGACCCCATGGACTATAGCCCGCCAGGTTCCTCTGTCCATGGAATTTTCCAGGCAAGAATACTGGAGTGGGTTGCCATTTCCTTCTCCGGGGATAACACGATCTAGTGATTCCATATTTCTATACATTTCAAAATTATCGCCATGATAAGTCTGGGTTACCATCTGTCATTTGTTTTTCAACAGGATATCGAAGAGACGATGAACACTGCTTTGAATGAACTCCGAGAACTGGAGAGACAGAGTACAGCAAAGCACGCCCCCGACGTGGTGCTGGATACCTTAGAACAAGTGAAAAACTCTCCCACCCCCGCCACCTCCACGGAATCGCTCAGCCCTTTGCACAACGTTGCCCTCAGGAGCTCAGAGCCTCAGATTCGTCGAAGCACTAGCTCCTCCAGTGACACGTTGAGTACTTTCAAACCTGCGGTGGCGCCCAGAATGGGCGTGCAGCTGAAGCCCCCAGCCCTTCGGCCGAAACCTGCTGTTCTTCCAAAAACAAACCCAACCGTGGGGCCCGCCCCGCCTTCCCAAGGCCCAGCAGACAAGTCCTGCACAATGTAACACCCAACTGAGCGTGGTCATCTGGGGTGATGATTAAAAAGAGAAGACGGATTAGTGACAAAAGTCATAGATCCATAACTTGCGTTAGTCGTGTGCTTATAACTGGAGATCTTTTGGCTTTTCTATGTTCTTGAATGTAATGTCTGAGATTAGCTAAATAACACGGGCATTTGTATTTTGTAATTTTTTTTTAAAATAACTGGACATATGCCATTTTAAAGACGATAGAAACACTTAGACTTACTTGAAAATCCAATGCTGCACCATTTGTAATGAACACAGCACCGCTCTGCCCTGCACATCGCACAGTGCTTCAGGCTTAGTGTAGCCCGGTGGGTCAGAAACGCCGGCTTCTCAAGGCAGGAGAATCTAAGTGCCAGGCCCTGGAGTGTAACCAGTGTTGGTCGGTGGCACTTGGGGTGAGGCTGAAAGGTGACAATGGTATTGTTTAGTAGCTGACAGTGAGTACCTCTGATCTCATGCAGCAGGGCTGAGAGCAGCCCCGCATACTTGCTGTTGTCACAGTGAGCTGTTCCCAGTGGGATTTGCAGCACACTGCCCCAATGAGTAGGATTGTCTTTTTCCTAACAGTCGTTTCCCTGGGCCCAGGTTAAATCTTAGCAAGGGGCACTAGAACCTCTGCAGTTACTGCGCCAACTAAATCTGGGAAAGGAGAGGGGGACAGTCCTCCAGAGCTCCTGCTGGATTCTTTGCCTGAGCCTGATCAGGCCCCTGGGAGGGTTTCCAAGTCCATCCGCTGCATTCAGCACAGACTAGAACAGTCTAATTTTCAAGACTTTCTGGTTACCCTATTCTATCCACTCCTTCAGAGATCTGTTGTTGCCTAGAAAATAACTTCCAGCTCCCGTAAAGCCCTGTGTTTTCCTCTTCAGCAATGGAGAAAGTGCTTGGTTCACCTGGCCTTCTCTTCCCCTGACTAGAGGATCTGGGTTCCCCTAAACATGCTGCAGAGGCCTGTTAATCCTAAATTGAATCCCCAGCTTCCCTTGCCAGCTGGTCTCTTCGAGCTGTGGTCTGATAAGAGCCAGACCAATGCAGGAAGACCACCCCATGGTTCCAGCATGATCTCCTCCCAGTTGTTCAGCCTGGAACCAGGGCTTGCTTTGTTTTTTCCCATCTGGTCTTTACATCACTCACATAGTCAGCTCCAATCCATCGGGATCCCCTTTCTCTGACATCCTCACCCATAGACAGTTTTTCTTTAGCCCATATTTATGCTCAGTTTCCCCTCTATCTTAAAAAGAATACCTTGAACTCTGTTTTTTTCTAAGGTACAGATCACTGCTGTTCTATCAGCAGCCACTTATACCATCTGTAAGCATTTTATCTCTCTGTCACTGAACTTACTGATGAAGAAGGTTTGTTTGCTTTTGGGGTTTTTCCCCCCTAAAAATGGATAGCCAGAACTAATCCCTCTGGACCACTTTGATTTCAAACTGGCAGCCAATCGCATGCCCACCTAAGAGTTACAGTATAGACTTTGATTTCTCAGCTCAATGGGGAATGCATCAGTGTGGGAAAAAATGGGGATCTGCACTAAAATCAAGATCGTTACTTTGATCTCTACCTCAGTTTGCCAGTCTGATCATTCTAATGCAAAGAGAGGTTTCATTTATGAGGTATTGTTACCTTTGAAAGTCACACTGCTGGTTGCTTGACTGCAGCCTGATTTCACAAATGGACTAGTGAAAAAAATTACTTCAGGTATTTCCAGGTATTGTAAACCTCTGAATTTTTGCAACCATCCTTTTTGCCCATTTTGATAAAGAGGCCCAGCTCAGCATCTTGTGCAACCCTCCCAACCTTTTCCTTGAGCTTTGTTAGTCTTTCAGCACCTTTGGAAACTATGGAAATCCAGCCAGGACTGAGCTCTGAGTAGCACCAAGCCTTCTGGACAATCTTCCCAAATGTCTGGAACATTAAAACTTCTAAGAATAATCTCCCAGTTCTTTCTTGATTGCACTTTCATCTCTTAATTCTCTGTAGGGAAACAGAAACAGAGAAAGGGGTGGAAGTAATGGTGGAGGAAACTTTAAATCTTTTAGAAATTAAAGATTCTTATAAAACCACTTCCTTATTTGATGGAAGAGGCATCAAAAGAGAAGAGGTGTTTTGAACTTACTCATTTGGGGAGGGTTCTTGTACAAGCTTTAACTTAAGTGTTCCAGATCTTACTCGTGCAACGCCATTTCTTCAGACTTCTCCCTGGTAACCTTCCCCAGTGTCTCGTCCCTTCGGTGTTGACACGTGTGATGGATTGAGGACTGCCTTTCCACCCTCCACATCAGGACTCTGCTGCCTTGGAAGGCAGAGGACACGCTGCTCCAGACCTCAGAGCCTCAGAGGCTGTGCCTTCTTCTAGGACTCAGCTCCTAACACTCTCCCATCCCTCCCTTTCTTTACCTGTCTCTGTCTTCTCTCTATTACTCTGTTGTCACCTGAGGCTTTTTTTTCCCTTCAATTCCCAGGAAAGGATGTGACCTCAGAGTAAGGACTCAATAAGGACTCACTTATCCTTACTTTGTTTAGTAAAAGTCTAAGATTTCAAGGATAAGACAAGGTGGCCCCTTCACAAAGGATCCAAAAAAAAAAAAAGCACCCAATGAGTTCCTTCAAGGGTTTGCCTGCAAGTGGTCCTGTAGACAGCCACAAGCGTAGCCCACAGTGGGGAGGAGGAAGGCACAAGGAATGGGAAGAGAAGAAAGAAAATAAGTTCCTAAAATGTTATACCCTGCTTTTAAGAATCTTATGGATCCTCATGTGCAGTTTGGGAAGTGAGTCATTTTGGTGATGGGTAAATGATAGTTCTACAAAGATTACCTGACTCCACTTACACAAGAATATGTATTCACAGCTGATATAACTGAATGTTCACATCCCATCCATAGAACTCACTTAAGTAGATTTACCAAATTGGCCTTTGGGTTTGGGTGAGGATGCTTGCGGTGAATCATTAGCATAGAGTGAATGGTTCTTAAAACATATTTTCTAATGAGTGTTCTGTAAATTATTTCAGTTTGTTGAATGGCCCTTTGTAGAGCTCCATGTTCAAGTTGGGCATAAAGCCATTGTTTAACAATTTTGCACGTTTTCACACAATGTAATCTGACTTTGATGCCCTTTGAGCATCCATAGAATAATGTATAGCAGGGTCCCACTTAATCTACTGAAATGAATATAAGCAGTGATCAATGGATATAGAGCACCAAGGGTCAAATTGTATGAGTTCTCTGTCTTTGTTCTTTTGCCATTCCCAAAAATGGGTTCATAATTTAAGAAAAAGGAAGGAAAAGAAAGGGGGACATGGAGGTCTCCTTAGTATTCAGGAATGAGACATAGCCTCTAGAGTCTATAAACTAAAGAAACTTTAGTTTGGTAATTACAGTCTCTGAAATCCAAAGTTTAAGAGCCTATGGTTCTGTTGGGTTTGGAAGACTTTAGATTTGGGATGTCATTCCTGACCACAGTAATGAGAGGCCATGAATGCGGGAAGCGCTCCAGGGGCTCACTTTTGGCTCCAAGTTACTTCCCATGGAGACTTGGAACTGTGGGGCAGCTTAGAAGTGGAGACTCTTCCCATAGAGCTCCCTAGTGGAGGCTAGCACCTGAACTAAAAGCCAACCTCCAGCTGGGCTGGGGTGTCAGGCATGGAGCAGGGTGACTCTGGCACAGCTTTGTTCAAATCAATAAAACAAACTGGAAATTGAGCTTTCACTTACCCACCCTAGTATACTTTCTTTAAAAAAAAAAAAATAGAATCTGTATTATAATCGAAATGGTACCTGTATCTTAAAATTACGTAGGGAATTTTGTATGTTTATATAATTGTACTGGGTTCCATAATGCTTATCTTAGAAACTGTTCAGTAAAAGAAAATATATAAACCATGCATTTGTGAATGCCCCTCTTTAGAACATTCATCCAAGTTCAGTGTATAGTGTGATGGTTACTATAGACGTTTAAAGTATAGTAAGTGGCTGTGTGACAGGAGAGACTGCTATTTACCTACTGACTTAAGAGTTAACTCCTGCCCACATAATTAAATCAGTATTGTCCTTTCCTGTTGGTTTGATCAGTTGCAGTACTGGTGGCTTCCTGCTTGTGACTGTTACCTAATCGTGTCAATGTACATCTGTAGTATGTACATGTGAAAGTGCCTTTCTATTTTAGAGGAGTCTTAGCCTTGCTCTTTACTGTTGCCCCACACACTTCTCCCCCACACCCAATTCCTCGCCCACTTGAGTGTTTTGAAACTCCACTCCACTCTCCCAGCTTCTTCGCCAGGCCCACCTTTCTATGCCTCGGTGCTCAGTATTGTCCAGTCTTGCATCCTCGTCCGTCGTGGTCAGGTCCTGGTCATCAGACATCGTTTTCCTCTTAGCTGTGACTGTGCCTTTCCCTCCCTACAGTCACTCTCTGGGTCCCCGACACCTCTCCCGCTCACGTGCTGCTGATGGCCATCCTGTCCTCCTCGGCTCTGTACTGCCTCTTACCGTGACATTTCCTCGTCTCTGAGGTGAAAGTAAAGGGGGATGCTCTTCTAGTTCTGGAAGGGAAAACAAATGTTTTGTTAATCTGTTGTGACAATGCACTTTTATGTATAGTACTGTACATTTTCGCATGTACCATTCCAGGCTTCAGTATCCAGTCAGGTCTGTTCTTCACGGTGTACCTTTATAATAAATAAGATAGTGCTGGCTGCCTTTGTCTGCTTCCAGTCTGGTCTGATTCTCTGCACTTTTCTATTTCTTTTTTTCTCGTCACTATTAACCCTTTAGAGAGCTGAGTTGCTTTGAGTTGTTAAATCACGTGAAACTGCCTTTCTTTTTAATGTTTTTCATCTCACTTTCATTTTTGTTTGTGAATTTGAAAATGGCGCCTCATTCACAGGGCCTTGTCCGTGAAGCCAGTGTTTTTTAGAATAGTTTGGAGACCCCTGTGTAGTGAGAGAACAGGTCAGGATGATCTTAACTGCGAAAGCACAGTCCTAAACATTCCAGATTGAATTTTTTTCCTTTAGAAGGAAGTTTTGACATAGTAAACTTTGTCAAGCTGACTTTGGGATTCATTTGAATATGCAGAAATGCAAGCCTCAGGTTTAGACTATGTTTAGAGTTCCCCCGTGTGTAGATATTTTACCTTCAATCTTACCTTTTTTTGCCCCGAATTCTTGAGGACTAGCAATACATAATATAGCTTTGCAAAACTGTATCAGCAGTGTGCAGATTGTATCAGCAAAATGTCAGATTGGAACATTCATGAGATGTAAAAAAAAAAAAAAAAAAGACATAAATGGAGGGGAATAAACTTTTATTGAAGCATAAAATACATAGAGGAAAGTATAGAAATCATTAGTATAAGAATTTTCACAAAGTGATACCCTATTGCATCCACCCCCAGATCAAGAAGCAACATTGTAACAGCCTCCTAGAAGCTAGGCTTGTGCCTCTCCAAAGTTAATCAACATCCTGACCAGTAACACTGGAGTTTGGTTTTGTCTGTTGTTTTGACTTTCTACAAATGCACTTGGAATATTTAGATTTTCTCTGGCATCTTTTCTTGACATTTTATGTTCAGGAGAGTCCATGTTGCTAAATATAACTGTGTGTGCTCAGTTATGTCCAAATCTGGTGTGACCCCATGGACCATAGCCCACCAGGCTCCTCTGACCGTGAGATTTCTTAGGCAAGAATACTGGAGTGAGGTACCATTAACTACTCCAAGGGATCTTCCCAACCCAGAGATTGAGCTGCCATCTCTTGCATCTCCTGCATTGGCAGGTGGATTCTTTACCACTAGTGCCACCTAGGAAGCCCTATAATGGCACCAAATGGTCAATACTGAAGTCAGATTGATTAGGTTCTTGGCAGCTGAAGATGGAGAAGCTCTATACAGTCAACAAAAATAAGATCTGGAGCTGACTGTGGCTCATATTATGAGTTCCTTATTGCAAAGTTCAGGGTTATACAAGAAAGTAGGGAAAACCACTAGGCCATTCAGGTATGACCTAAATCACATCCCTTATGGTTATACAGTAGAGGTGACAAATAGATTCAAGGGGTTAGATCTGGTAGACAGAGTGCCTGAAAAACTACGGACAGAGATTTGTAACATTATATAGGAGGTGGTGACCAAAACAAACCCAAGAAAAGTAAATGCAATAAGGCAAAGTGGTTGTCTTAGGAGACCTCATAAATAGCTGAGAAAAGAAGAGATATAAAAGGCAAAGGAAAAAGAGAAAGATATACCAAACTCAATGCAGAGATCCAAAGAACAGTAAGAAGAGATAAGAAAGCCTTCTTAAGTGAACAAGGCAAAGAAACGAGGAAAACAAGAGAATGGGAAAGACTAGAGATCTCATCAAGAAAATTGGAGATACCAAGGGAACATTTCATGCAAAGATGGGCACAATAAAGGACGGAAACAGCAAGTACCTAACAAGCAGAAGATAATAAGACAAAGCGGCAAGAATACACAGAAGGACTATACAAAAAACGTCTTAATGATCCAGATAACCAAAATGGTGTAGTCACTCACCTGGAGCCAGACATCCTGGAGTGGGAAGTCAAGTGGACTTTAAGAAGCATTGTTGTGAACAAAGCTAGTGGAGGTGACAGAATTCCAGCTGAGCTTTTTAAAATCCTAAAAGATGATGCTGTTTAAGGACTGGCATTCAATATGCCAGCAAATTTGGAAAACTCAGCAGTGGCCACAGGACTGGTAAAGTTCAATTTTCATTTCAGCTTTCAAACTACCATACAATTGCACTCATTTCACATGCTAGCAAGGTAATACTCAAAATCCTTCAAGGTAGGCTTCAATAGTACATGAACTGAGGACTTCTAGATGTACAAGCTGGGTTTAGGAAAGGCAGAGGAACCAGAGATCAAATTGCCAACATTTGTTGGATCGTGGAGAAAGCAAGGGAATTCCAAAAAACATCTGCTTCATTGACTATGCTAAAGCCTTTGACTCTTTGGATCACAACAAACTGTGGAAAATTCTTCAAGACATGGGAATACCAGACCACCTTTCCTGCCTCCTGAGAAATCTGTATGCAGGTCAAGAAGCAACAGAACCGACATGAAACAACAGACTGGTTCCAAATTGGAAAAGAAGTACATCAAGACTATATATTGTCACCCTGTTTATTTAATGTATATGCAGAGTACATCATGTGAAATGCCAGGACTGGACCACTCACAAACTGGAATCAAGATTGCCTTGGAGAAATAGCAATAACCTCAGATATGCAGATGATACAATTCTAAAGAGCCTCTTGAGGAGATAAAGAGTGAAAAAGCTGGCTTAAAACTCAACATTCAAAAAACTAAGATCATGGCATCCAGTTCCATCATTCCATGGCAAATATATGGGGAAAAAGTGGAATCCGTGACAGATTTTATTTTCTTGGGCTCCAAAATCACTGTGGACAGTGACTGCAGCCATGAAATTAAAAGATGCTTGCTCCTTGGAAGGAAAACTATGACAAACCTAAACAGTGTATTAAGAGAGACATCACTTTGCCAACAAAGGTCTATATAGTCAAAACTATGGCTTTTCCATTAGTCATTTATGGGTGTGAGCATTGGACCATAAAAAAGGCTAGGCACAAATTGATGCTTTCGAACCGTGGTGCTAGAGAAGACTCTTGAGAGTCCTTTGGAAAACAAGGAGATCAAAACAGTCAATCGAAAAGAAATCAACCCTGAATATTCATTGGAAGGACCGATGCAGAAACTGAAGCTCCAATACTTTGGCCACCTGATGCGAAGATTCAGATCATTGGAAAAGACCCTGATGTTGGGAAAGATGAGGGCAGGAGGAGAAGGGGACAACAGAGGATGAGATGGCTGGATGGCTTCATCGACTCAATGGACGTGAGTTTGAGCAAGCTCCAGGAGATAGTGAAGGACAAGGGAAGCCTGGCCTGCTGCAGTTCATGGGTTCTCAAAGAGTCAGGCATTACTTTGGGACTGAACAACAACAATAAATATAAACATAACATTATAACTGTAGTTTTCTCCATTTCTGGGCTGTATAGAATTCTATATGAATATGCTTATTGTTATACTTCAGTACTTCCTGATTAAACTTTTGGAATGATATGCAGAAATCTCTAAACATGGACAAATTTATGAAAAAAGGAAGGAAGACCACCTAAATAAAATGTTTCCTCAAACATAATAGAATGGCTCTGAACTTAGCCATTAAATGGAACACCTATCTGAAAGCAAGTAAGTACCACTTTAGGACCTGAGAGTTGGATTTAGAGGCTGATCCACAGAACAAGGACTTTCTAGGTAGCACTAGTAGTAAAGAACCCACCTGCCAATACAGGAGACCTGAGTTTTATCCCTAGGTCAGGAAGACCACCTGGAGGAGGGCATGGCAACCCACTCCAGTATTCTTGCCTGGAGAATCCCATGGACAGAGGAGCCTGACAAGCTACAGGCCATAGGATACCAAAGAGTCGGACACAGCTGAAATCACTGAGCACACATGCACGCCACAGGAACAATGCCCAAATCAGACTATAGGATTGTTCCAGAAAAGCCCCACTGTCCTGCTTACCTTTCACTACTATCCTCAAATCCACAAGCCTCGACCAGCCACAACCCTCCCAATCTGTACCTGCACCCCTCCCTCCTGAATTAGAGTTCCACATGGGGATGTCTGGTTGTCACCTCCCACTGCTTATATGCCAGCATCCCGTAAGAATATTAGGAAGGCAGGGAAAGGAAGTTTTCTGGCTCCTATCTTGAGTAGTTAGGACTCAAGCAGAAAGTTCCCAAGCTTGGTCTGAAATGCCCAAAAGTTCCTGGAAGCCAAAAATTATGGCAAAGTCCATTCCATGGGTCATATATCCCCTTCTGGATTTTGGAAAATAGGCTTATGATCCTTTTGGAAAATAATCACAGTGGGGTTCATCATTCTTCAGTAGACTTTTATCTCTACAGTGGATAGAAAGCTTGCCATCTACAGTGAAAAATGGTGATTTTTATTAAGATTACTCCTTAGTTACTCCTGGAATGTTAGGTCCATAAATCAAGGCAAATTGAAAGTGGTCAAACAGGAGATGACAAGAGTGAACATTCACATTCTAGGAATCAGTGAACTAAAATGGACTGGAAGGGGTGAATTTAACTCAGATGACCATTATATTTACTACTGTGGGCAGGAATCCCTCAGAAGAAATGGAGTAGCCATCATGGTCAACAAAAGAGTTCGAAATGCAGTACTTGGATGCAATCTCAAAAACGACAGAATGATCTCTGTTCGTTTCCAAGGCAAACCATTCAATATCACAGTAATCCAAGCCTATGCCCCAACCAGTAACGCTGAAGAAGCTGAACAGTTCTATGAAGACCTACAAGACCTTCTAGAACTAACACCCAAAAAAGATGTCCTTTTCATTATAGGGGACTTGAATGAAAAAGTAGGAAGTCAAGAAACACCTGGAGTAACAGGCAAATTCGGCCTCGGAGTACAGAATGAAGCAGGGCAAAGGCTAATACAGTTCTGCCAAGAGAACACACTAGTCATAACACCCTCTTCCAACAGCACAAGACTACACATGGACATCACCAGATGGTCGACACCAAAATCAGACTGATTATACTCTTTGCAGCTGAAGATGGAGAAGCTCTATACAGTCAACAAAAACAAGACCAGGAGCTGACGGTGGCTGAGATCATGAATTCCTTATTGCCAGATTCAGACTTAAATTGAAAAAAAGTGGAGAAAACCACTAGGCCATTCAGGTATGACCTAAATCAAATCCCTTATGACTATACAGTGGAAGTGAGAAATAGATTTAAGGGCCTAGATCTGATAGATAGAGTGCCTGATGAACTATTGAATGAGGTTCGTGACATTGTACAGGAGACAGGAATCAAGACCATGCCCAAGAAAAAGAAATGCAAAAAAGCAAAATGGCTGTCTGAGGAGGCCTTACAAATAGCTGTGAAAAGAAGGGAAGTGAAAAGCAAAGGAGAAAAGGAAGGCTAAGCATCTGAATGCAGAGTTCCAAAGAATAGCAAGGAGAGATAAGAAAGCCTTCCTCAACGATCAATGCAAAGGAAATAGAGGAAAATAATAGAATGGGAAAGACTAGAGATCTCTTCAAGAAAATTAGAGATACCAAGGGAACATTTCCTGCAAAGATGGGCTCGATAAAGGACAGAACCTGTATGCAGCTAAGAGAAGCAAAAGAGATTAAGAGGTGGCAAGAATACACAGAAGAACTGTACAAAAAAGATCTTCACGATCTAGATAATCACGATGGTGTGATCACTCACCTAGAGCCAGACATCCTGGAAGGTGAAGTCAAGTGGGCCTTAGAAAGCATCACTACAAACAAAGCTAGTGGAGGTGATGGAATACCAGTTGAGCTATTTCAAATCCTGAAAGATGACGCTGTAAAAGTGTTGCACTCAATATGCCAGCAAATTTGGAAAACTCAGCAGTGGCCGCAGGACTGGAAAAGGTCAGTTTTCATTCCAATCCCAAAGAAACGCAATGCCAAAAAATGCTCAAACTACCACACAATTGCACTCATCTCACATGCTAGTGAAGTAATGATCAAAATTCTCCAAGCCAGGCTTCAGCAATACGTGAACAGTGAACTTCCAGATGTTCAAGCTGGTTTTAGAAAAGGCAAAGGAACCAGAGATCAAATTACCAACATCCGCTGGATCATCAAAACAGCAAAAGAGTTCCAAAAGAACATCTACTTCTGTTTTATTGACTATGTCAAAGCCTTTGACTGTGTGGATCACAATAAATTGTGGAAAATTCTGAAAGAGATGGGAATACCAGACCACCTGACCTGCCTCTTGAGAAATCTGTATGCAGATCAGGAAGCAATAGTTAGAACTGGACATGGAACAACAGACTGGTTCCAAATAGGAAAAGGAGTATTCAAGGCTGTATACTGTCACCCTGCTTATTTAACTTATATGCAGAGTACATCATAAAAAACGCTGGGCTGGAAGAAGCACAAGATGGAATCAAGATTGCCAGGAGAAATATCAATCACCTCAGATATGCAGATGACACCACCCTTATGGCAGGAAGTGAAGAGGAACTAAAGAGCCTCTTGATGAAAATGAAAGAGGAGGGTGAAAAAGTTGGCTTAAAGCTCAACATTCAGAAAACTAAGATCATGGCATCTGGTCCCATCACTTAATGGCAAATAGATGGGGAAACAGTGGGTGACTTTATTTTTCTGGGCTCCAAAATCACTGCAGATGGTGATTGCAGCCATGAAATTAAGACGCTTACTCCTTGGAAAGAAAGTTATGACCAACCTAAACAGCACATTAAAAAGCAGAGACATTACTTTGCCAACAAAGGTCCATCTAGTCAAGGCTATGGTTTTTCCAGTAGTCATGTATGGATGTGAGAATTGGACTATAAAGAAAGCTGAGTGCCAAAGAATTGATGCTTTTGAACTGTGGTGTTGGAGAAGACTCTTGAGAGTCCCTTGGTCTACAAGGAGATCCAACCAATCCATCCTAAAGGAGATCAGTCTTGGGTGTTCATTGGAAGGAATGATGTTGAAACTGAAACTCCAATACTTTGGCCACCTGATGTGAAGAGCTGACTCATTTGAAAAGACCCTGATGCTGGGAAAGATTGAGAGCAGGAGGAGAAGGGGACAACAGAAGATGAGATGGTTGGATGGCATCACCAACTCAATGGACATGGTTTGGGTGGACTCCAGGAGTTGGTGATGGGCAGGGAGGCCTGGCGTGCTGAGGTTCATGGGGTCTCAAAGAGTCGGACATGACTGAGTGACTGAACTGAACCTAACTCCTTAGCAGGAGTGGCTAGAGTGCTGGGACCAGGTTGAATAGCTAAATGAGTGTCTGTGTCTTTAAGAGAGAGAGACCAGTCCTCCTGGAGCCCTGAGACAAAATTCTGTATTCCGTGTTAACATCTTGAAGAAGGTCAAGATATTTGCCATCTAGTTCTGGCAACTAGTGGGTGCCCCCTTCTTACCAATCAGCTCTCTGTCCAATATATTCCTGGGGTGATGGGCTCTCTTTTAGCTGTTCAGGTGTGTAGCTAAAGGAAGAACTACTGATGAATTATCCTCCCAATGATGATGCATTGTACTAATCTTTTTGTCTTTGATATATCCAGGGAATCTCTGGTATAAAAGTCCATGTCCCTCTAAATGAAAGTGAACAATCATGTCTGCAAGGGGAGAGGGAAGCATCATCAATAGTTGGTGAAGTATTCTAAATTATAAAATGATATGATATTAACTAATTTGAAAATGAGATTTGAGGTTCTAACCCTTTGGTGGATGGACTGCATCCATTTTTTTTTTTTAAGGCAACATGGTCAGGTTTTATAATAGAAGGTATGGTTTGTGAGCCAAAGATGATTGCATTAGTAACTGAATACTAGCATATACAGTAGAAGAAGAGGGAATTTTTTTAATAAGATAAAAATCTATTATCTGATCCTAATTCACACTCAGTTACTGGAATTCTACAAATCATCAACCCATGCCTCAATTTCCCAGTCAGAAATACTCCCCAGCAGCATTTTAGTACAATGTTCTCTAATCCTTACACTACGCTTTTTTATTTTTAAGCAGAGTTGACTTTGTATTCTACATATAATTGTGTATCCTTGTTAGGTTTATCTCCCTCAGATCAGTTCATATTACAAGTCTCAGTAACAGGATTTTTTAAGGGCTGCATTGTATTTTAGCATACAAATAAATGTGCCATAATTTAATCATTTCCTATCACTTGTTTGCAGGTTTTTTCAATTGAATGTTCTGCAAAGTAAGCAGCTCTGTACATAATCACTGTCTGTATTTTGAATCATTAATTTGGCACTGATTCCAAAATGTGAAATAACTGGGTCAAGGATATAAGCATCTCTAAGGCTCATGATAAATGTTGTCAACCTATTTTCTAGAAAGACTGCACAAATTTATACTACTGCCAGCATAGTATAAGAGTACAGAACACAAGCTTACAATCATGTCATTTGTTTCTTTGCCAAAGGCACTTGCTCAGTCATATCTGACTCTTTGTGACTCCATGAACTGTAACTTGCAGAGCTCCCCTGTCCATGGAATTTTCCAGGCAAGAATACAAGAGTGGGTTGCCATTTCCTCTTCCAGGGGATCTTCCTGACCAGGAATCGACCCACTGTCTCCTGCAATGGCAGGAGGATTCTTTACCAACTGCGCCACCACCAATGTAATAGGTAAATGAAAAATTTGGTCTAAATCTTCAGTATTTATTAAAGTACACATCCTCATTTCCAGAGTGGAAACCCCTGTGTTATTCACCTCTTTGTCCTCAGTCTCAGATTTCTCCCTATCATTTCAGCTGAACATCAGCAGAGATTTTTCCCTTAGACACGTTAAACTCAGGAGACCCAAAAACTAAATCCAGTTTCTTGTATTCCCAAAACATATTCCACCCCCTCCCCAGTATTCAGTGTTTTACTAATTTTTATCATACTTTAACCTAGTTCTGGGCTTCATTCCTTTTTGCTATAACTATTATAGTATCAATTACCTCAGATATGCAGATGACACCACCCTTATGGCAAAAAGTGAAGAGGAACTAAAAAGCCTCTTGATGAAACTGAAGGTGGAGAGTGAAAGTGAAAGTGAAGTCGCTCGGTCGTGTCCGACTCTTTGCGACCCCGTTGCGACCCCGTGGACCGTAGCCCACCAGGCTCCTCCGCCCACGGGATTCTCCAGGCAAGATATACTGGAGTCGGTTGCCATTTCCTTCTCCAGGGGATCTTCCCGACCCAGGGATCGAACCCAGTTCTCCTGCATTGCAGGCAGACGCTCTAACCTCTGAGCCACCAGGTTGGCTTGAAGCTCAACATTCAGAAAACGAAGATCATGGCATCTGGTCCCATCACTACATGGGAAATAGATGGAGAAACAGTGGAAACAGTGTCAGACTTTATTTTTCTGGGCTCCAAAATCACTGCAGATGGTGACTGCAGCCATGAAATTAAAAGACGCTTACTCCTTGGAAGGAAAGTTATGACCAACCTAGATAGCATATTCAAAAGCAGAGACATTACTTTGCCAACAAAGGTTCGCCTAGTCAAGGCTATGGTCTTTCCTGTGGTCATGTATGGATGTGAGAGCTGGACTGTGAAGAAGGCTGAGCACCGAAGAATTGATGCTTTTGAACTGTGGTGTTGGAGAAGACTCTTGAGAATCCCTTGGACTGCAAGGAGATCCAACCAGTCCATTCTGAAGGAGATCAGCCCTGGGATTTCTTTGGAAGCTGCTACTGCTGCTAAGTCGCTTCAGTCGTGTCCGACTCTGTGCGACCCCATAGACGGAAGCTCACCAGGCTCCCCTGTCCCTGGGATTCTCCAGGCAAGAACACTGGAGTGGGTTGCCATTTCCTTCTCCAATGGATGAAAGTGAAAAGTCAAAGTGAAGTCGCTCAGTCGTGTCCAACTCTTAGTGACCCCACGGACTGGAGCCTCCCAGGCTCCTCCGTCCATGGGATTTTCCAGGCAAAAGTACTGGGGTGGGGTGCCATTGCCAGGAATGATGCTAAAGCTGAAACTCCAGTACTTTGGCCACCTCATGCGAAGAGTTGACTCATTGGAAAAGACTCTAGTGCTGGGAGGGACTGGGGGCAGGAGGAGAAGGGGACGACAGAGGATGAGATGGCTGGATGGCATCACTGACTCGATGGATGTGAGTCTGAGTGACCTCCGGGAGTTGGTGATGGACAGGGAGGCCTGGAGTGCTGCAGTTCATGGGGTCACAAAGAGTCGGACACGACTGAGCGACTCATCAGATCTGATCTGATTATAGTATCTGCGACCGGCACAGTAGGCGCAGTGGCTGCGACCAGCGCACTAGGCACTAGGTGTGGCGGCATCAGCTGCGACCGGCGCACTAGGCGCCGTGGCTGCGACCCGCGCACTAGGCGTGTCCGAGAAGAGCTACCCCACATCCAAGGTCAGGGGCGGTGGCTGGGAGGAGCTACCCCGCGTCCGAGGTCAGGGTTGGCGGCCTGGAGGAGCTACCCCCCGTCTGAGGTCAGGAGCAGCGGCTGAGAGGAGCTACCCCACACCTAAGGCCAGGGGCTACGGCCTGGGAGGACCAACCCCACATCCAAGGAGCAATGGCTCTGCGGGTGCAAGAGGGCCTAGAGAAGCTATCCCACGTTGAACGTAAGGAAGGGCAGCAGTGAGGAGATACCCCTCATCCAAGGTAAGGAGCAGCAGCTGCGCTTTGCTGGAGCAGCCATGAAGAGATACCCCCACGCCAAAGTAAGAGAAATCCAAGTAAGATGGTAGGTGTTGCAAGAGGGCATCAGAGGGCAGACACACTGAAACCATACTCACAGAAAACTAGTCAATCTAATCACACTAGTACCACAGCCTTGTCTAACTAAATGAAACTAAGCCATGCCTGTGGGGCAGCCCAGGACGGGCAGGTCATGGTGGAGAGATCTGACAGGATGTGGTCCGCTGGAGAAAGGAATGGCAAACCACTTCAGTATTCTTGCCTTGAGAACCCCATGAACAGGATGAAAAGGCAAAATGATAGGATACTGAAAGAAGAACTCCCCAGGTCAGTAGGTGCCCAATATGCTACTGGAGATCAGTGGAGAAATAACTCCAGAAAGAATGAAGGGATGGAGCCAAAGCAAAAACAACACCCAGCTGTGGATGTGACTGGTGATAGAAGCAAGGTCTGATGCTGGAAAGAGCAATATTGCATAGGAACCTGAAATGCCAGGTCCATGAATCAAGGCAAATTGGACATCATGGGCAAACAAGAGATGGCCAGAGTGAATGTCGACATTCTAGGAATCAGCAAACTCAAATGGACTGGAATGGGTGAATTTAACTCAGATGACCATTATATCTACTACTGCGGGCAGGAATCCCTAAGAAGAAATGGAGTGGCCATCATGGTCAACAAAAGTGTCCGAAATGCAGTACTTGGATGCAATCTCAAAAATGACAGAATGATCTCTGTTCGTTTCCAAGGCAAACCATTCAATATCACGGTAATCCAAGCCTATGCCCCAACCAGTAACACTGAAGAAGCTGAACAGTTCTATGAAGACCTACAAGACCTTCTAGAATTAACACCCAAAAAAGATGTCCTTTTCATTATAGGGGACTGGAATGCAAAAGTAGGAAGTCAAGAAACACCTGGAGTAACAGGCAAATTTGGCTTTGGAATATGGAATAAAGCAGAGACTAATAGAGTTTTGCCAAGAAAAGGCACTGGTCATAGCGAACACCCTCTTCCAACAACACAAGAGAAGACTCTATACATGGACATCACCAGATGGTCAACACCGAAATCAGATTGATTATATTCTTTGCAGCCAAAGATGGAGAAATTCTATACAGTCAACAAAAACAAGACCAGGAGCTGACTGTGGCTCAGATCATGAATTCCTTATTGCCAGATTCACACTTAAATTGAAGAAAGTAGGGAGAACCACTAGACCATTCAGGTATGACCTAAATCAAGTCCCTTATGACTATACAGTGGAAGTGAGAAATAGATTTAAGGGCCTAGATCTGCTAGGCAGAGTGCCTGATGAACTATGAATGGAGGTTCATGACATTGTACAGGAGACAGGAATCAAGACCATGCCCAAGAAAAAGAAATGCAAAAAATCAAAATGGCTGTCTGAGGAGGCCTAACAAATAGCTGTGAAAAGAAGGGAAGCAAAAAGCAAAGGAGAAAAGAAAAGATAAGCATCTGAATGCAGAGTTCCAAAGAATAGCAAGGAGAGATAAGAAAGCCTTCCTCAACGATCAATGCAAAGGAAATAGAAGAACATAACAGAATGGGAAAGACTAGAGATCTCTTCAAGAAAATTAGAGATACCAAGGGAACATTTCCTGCAAAGATGGGCTCGATAAAGGACAGAACCTGTATGGACCTAACAGAAGCAGAAGAGATTAAGTGGTGGCAAGAATACACAGAAGAACTGTACAAAAAAGATCTTCACGACCTAGATAATCACGATGATGTGATCACTCACCTAGAGGCAGACATCCTGGAAGGTGAAGTCAAGTGGGCCTTAGAAAGCATCACTACAAACAAAGCTAGTGGAGGTGATGGAATACCAGTTGAGCTATTTCAAATCCTAAAAGATGACGCTGTAAAAGTGCTACACTCAATATGCCAGCAAATTTGGAAAACTCAGCAGTGGCCACAGGACTGGAAAAGGTCAGTTTTCATTCCAATCCCAAAGAAAGACAATGCCAAAGAGTGCTCAAACTACCGCACAATTGCGCTCATCTCACATGCTCGTGAAGTAATGCTCAAAATTCTCCAAGCCAGGCTTCAGCAATATGTGAACCGTGAACTTCCAGATGTTCAAGCTGGTTTTAGAAAAGGCAGAGGAACCAGAGATCAAATTACCAACATCCACTGGATCATCAAAAAAGTTCCAGAAAAACATCTACTTCTGCTTCATTAACTATGTCAAAGCCTTTGTGTGGATCACAATAAACTGTGGAAAATTCTGAAAGAGATGGGAATACCAGGCCACCTGACCTGCCTCTTGAGAAATCTGTATGCAAGTCAGGAAGCAACAGTTAGAACTGGTCATGGAACAACAAACTGGTTCCAAATAGGACAAGGAGTACGTCAAGGCTGTATATTGTCATCCGGCTTATTTAACTTATATGCACGGTACCTCATGAGAAATGCTGGGCTGGAGGAAGCACAAGCTGGAATCAAGATTGCTGGGAGAAATATCCATAACCTCAGATATGCAGATGACACCACCCTTATGGCAGAAAGTGAAGAGGAACTCAAAAGCCTCTTGATGATAGTGAAAGAGGAGAGTGGGAAAAGTTGGCTTAAAGCTCAACATTCAGAAAACGAAGATCATGGCATCCGGTTCCATCACTTCATGGCAAATAGATGGGGAAACAGTGGAAACAGTGTCAGACTTTATTTTTCTGGGCTCCAAAATCACTGCAGATGGTGACTGCAGCCATGAAATTAAAAGACGCTTACTCCTTGGAAGGAAACTTATGACCAACCTAGATAGCATATTCAAAAGCAGAGACATCACTTTGCCAACAAAGGTTCGTCTAGTCAAGGCTATGGTCTTTCCTGTGGTCATGTATAGATGTGAGAGTTGGACTGTGAAGAAAGCTGAGGGCCGAAGAATTGATGCTTTTGAACTGTGGTGTTGGAGAAGACTCTTGAGAGTCCCTTGGACTGCGAGGATATCCAACCAGTCCATCCAGTACTTTGGCCACCTCATGCAAAAAGCTGACTCATTGGAAAAGACTGATGCTGGGAGGGATTGAGGGCAGGAGAAGAAGGGGACAACAGAGGATGAGATGGCTAGATGGTATCACTGACTCGATGGACGTGAGTCTGGGTGAACTCCGGGAGTTTGTGATAGACAGGGAGGCCTGGTGTGCTGCGATTCATTGGGTTGCAAAGAGTCGGACACGACTGAGCGACTGAACTGAACTGAACTGATTATAGTATCTTTCCACATAGTTTTCCTGGGTGCATTGTCTCCCTTTTGCAAGGATTATACACTCCTGCTAATCATCTCGGAGAAGGCAATAGCACCCCACACTGGTACTCTTGCCTGGAAAATCCCTTGGATGGAGGAGCCTGGTAGGCTGCAGTCCATGAGGTCGCCAAGAGTCAGACACGACTGAACAACTTCACTTTCACTTTTCACTTTGATACTATTGGAGAAGGACATGGCAACCCACGCCAGTATTCTTGCCTGGAGAATCCCAGGGACATGGGAGCCTGGTGGGCTGCCATCATTGGGTCGCAGAGAGTCGGACACAACTGAAGCGACTTAGCAGCAGCAGCAGCAGCTAATCATCTTTCTTAAAAAACATAAACAATCTAACAAACTAGTGAGTAAAAAAACTAACACGCAAGCAAGCACAGAAGACTCACTACTAGACATTGTTTGATAAAAATAAACTTCAGAGATGGCTCAGCAGTAAAGAGCAATGTAGGAGACATGGGTTCAATCCCTAGGTGGGGAAGATCCTCTGGAAGAAGAAATAGCATCCCACTCCAGTATTCTTGCCTGAAAAATTCCATGGACAGAGGAGCCTGGCGGGCTGCAATCCAAAGGGTTGCAAAGAGTTGGACATGACTAAGCAACTGAGCACACATATAAAAATAGCTAATTTGTACTAAATGTCAGACTTATACATTCATTATACATCCATTCATTTGATCCTTACAAGAAACCCAAGTAGGAGCTACAATTATTATCATCCTTACAAACAAGAAAATTAAGTCACAAGGGGTTAAGAACTTGCCTGGGTCATAGAGCTAGCCAATGGAAGAGCTAGAATTTGATTCTGAGCCACCTGGTCCCAGAGATTCTGCTTATGATCACTGCTGCATTCTGACCCCTGTACAGTTCTCACGTCATTCCTCTGCTCCAAAACCATATGTTGCTCCCCATTACAGACCCAAAACTATGTCTCATTCATCTTTGCATCTTCAAACCTAACACGTCATTAACTAAGTAAGGAAACTGAAATGAATGCAGTATTTGCCACCTTTGCAGTCTGCCACTTCAGCCTTACTGCCTGCCACTTCCTCTCAAGAACCTTTATGTTCTACTGAAACTGGCTACTTTGCTCGAGTAGGCTGGGCTACAAGCAGCTTCTCCATAGTTCAGGCCATTCCTAAGCCTAACATGTCCTCTATTAAAGTGACTCAGTCATGTCCGACTCTTTGTGACCCTATGTACTATAGCCTGCCAGGCTCCTCTGTCCATGGAATTCTCCAGGCCAGAATATTGGTGTGGGTTGCCATTCTCTTCTCCAGAGGATCTTCCCATCCCAGGGATCAAACCCAGGTCTTCCACATTGCTGGCAAATTCTTTACCAGCTGAGATTCCAGGGAAGCCCAGTGTGTCCCCTATCTCACTTACATCTACCTGATGAAACCATTTATCCTTGAAAACACGACTAAAATATTACACCTTACATCTCTTGGCTTGTGTTTACCACTCCATTCTCCATGTTTCCACCGGATTTCTTCACTCATTTAATCAGGCTCACTTCTGGACATATGGCCGTGAACAAGACAGCTAGGCTTCCTGGTCTCGTGAAGTATAGTGCTCAGTTGGGTAACAAGCACTGAACATGCCAACAAACTTTTTTGGTAAAACAATTCCAGGTGCTGATACCTGCTACACACACACACACACACACACACACACACACGTACTTATCTAGGTGGAAAAGAAAAGACCACAATTAGAAATAAGAGAATTATGAAAAAAACTCACCACTAAAGGGAAACATACAAAAATAGGCAGGAAATCATCCAAACACAAAGCTAGTAGGCAGGTTAAAAGACAAAGGTAGTAAAATTACCTATATCCACAATAAGCAGTTAGTTCAGTTCAGTTCAGTTGCTCAGTTGTGTCTGACTCTTTCTGACCCCATGAATTGCAGCATGCCAGGCCTCCCTGTCCATCACCAATTCCTGGAGTTCACTCAAACTCATGTCCATCAAGTTGGTGATGCCATCCAGCCATCTCATCCTCCGTCGTCCCCTTCTCCTCCTGCCCCTAATCCCTCCCAGCAGCAGAGACTTTTCCAATGAGTCAACTCTTCGCATGAGGTGGCCAAAATACTGGAGTTTCAGGTTCAGCATCATTCCTTCCAAAGAAAGCCCAGGGCTGATCTCCTTCAGAATGGACTGGTTGGATCTCCTTGCAGTCCACGGGACTCTCAAGAGTCTTCTCCAACACCACAGTTCAAAAGCATCAATTCTTAGGCACTCAGCTTTCTTCACAGTCCAACTCTCACGTCCATACATGACTACTGGAAAAACCATATCCTTGACTAGATGGACCTTTGTTGGCAAACTAATGTCTTTGCTTTTTAATATGCTGTTTAGGTTGGTCATAACTTTCCTTCCAAGGAGTAAGTGTCTTTTAATTTCATGGCTGCAATCACCATCTGCAGTGATTTTGGAGCCCCCAAAAATAAAATCTGACACTGTTTCCCCATCTATTTGCCATGAAATGATGGGACCAGATGCTATGATCTTAGTTTTCTGAATGTTGAGCTTTAAGCCAACCTTTTCACTTTCATCAAGCAGTTAAGGGATACACAAAACAACTACCTGGAAAATATGATTTCAAACCAGTAATCTTGAGGGGAAGAGAGTACAAATGTAGGGTTTTTAAAACCACACTTGAAATTAATAGATCAGCAAGTTAATCACATGCACACGTGTGCACACACATACATAAAGAGTGCTAGATAAAAACCTCATGGTAACTGCAAACCAAAAACCTATACTATACACACAAAAATAAAAATAAATCCAGATGTAACACTGAAGATAGTCATCCTCGGAATTGCCAAAGCAATCCTGAGAGAAAAGAATAAAGCAGAATGCGTAACCCTCCCAGGCTTCAGACAAAAATACAAAGCTATTTTGTTGTTATTCAGTTGCTCAGTCATGTCCAACTCTGTGACTCCATAGACTGCAGCACTCCAGGCCTCCCTGTCCTTCACTACCTCCCAGAGTTTGCTCAAACTCATGTCCTTTGAGTTGATGATGCCATCCATCCTCTGTTGCCCCCTTCTCCTCATGCCCTCAATCAATTTTCTGCTGATGGGTGGGGCTGCACTCCCTCCCTGTAGTTTGGCCTGAGATGGCCTAGACCTGGAGTCTGTAGTCTCTGTGGTAGGGCTAGTGGTGCCCTCCTCCAAGAGGACTTATACCAACACACTCCACCTCCCAGGACTGCTGCTGCCAGTGCCCCTGACCCCGCAGCAGGCCACTGTTCACCGGGGACTCCCAAACACTCACAGGCAAGTCTGGATCAGTGTTTGTGGGTCACTTCTCCTTTCCCATGGGTCCTGGTGTGCACAAGGCTTTGTTTGTGCCCTCCAAGAATCTCTGGCGGGTATGGGGTTTGATTTTAACATGATTGTGCCCCTCATACAATCTTGTTGTGGCTTCTCCTTTGTCCTTGGACACAGGTTACCCTTTGGAGCGGGTGTCCAATATTCTCCTGTCAATGGTTGTTCAGCAGCTACTTGTGATTTTGGTGTTCTCACAGGAGAAGATGAGCATACATCCTTCTACTCTGCCATCTTGGAGGATTAGATCTGATAGAGTGCCTGAAGAACTATGGATGAAGGTTCATAACACTGTACAGGAGGTGGTGACCAAAACCATCCCCATGAAAAAGAAATGCAACAAGGCAGAATGCTTGTCTGAGGAGGCCTCACAAATAGCTGAGAAAAGAAGAGAAATGAAAGGCAAAGGAGAAAGGGTAAGATATACCCAACTGAATGCAGAGTTCCAAAGAACAGCAAGGAGAGATGAGAAAGCCTTTGTAAGTGAACAATGCAAAAAACAGAGGAAAACAATAGAATGGGAAAGACTAGAGACTTCAAGAAAATTAGAGATACCAAGGGAATATTTCATGCACAGATGGGCACAATAAAGGACAGAAATGGTAAGGATGTAACAGAAGCAGAAGAGATTAACACGCAGTGGCAAGAACACACAGAAGAACTATACAAAAAAGGTCATAATGACCCAGATAACAACAATGGTGCGGTCACTCACCAAGAGCCAGACATCCTGGAGTGTGATGTCAATTGGGACTTAGGAAGCATCACTACAAACAAAGCTAGTGAAGGTTATGGAATCCCAGCTGAGTTATTTCAAATCCTAAAAAAGGATGCTGTTAAAATGCTAAAGTCAATATGCCAGCAAATTTGGAAAACTCAGCAGTGGCCACAGAACTGGAAAGTTCAGTTTTCATTCCAATCCCGAAGAAGGGCTATGTCAAAGTATGTGCCAACTACCACACAATTCCGCTCATTTCACATGCTACCAAGGTAATGCTCAAAATCCTTCAAGCTAGTCTTCAACAGTACATGAATTTAGAACTTCCAGATGTACAAACTGGGTTTAGAAAAGACAGAGGAACCAGAGATCAAATTGCCAACATCCATTGGACATTAGAAAAAGCAAGAGAATTCCAGAAAAACTTCTGCTTCATTGACTATGCTAAAGCCTTTGACTCTATGGATCATAACAAACTGTGGAAAATTCTTAAAGAGATGGGGATCTTAGAACACCTTTCCTGCCTCCTGAGAAACCTGTATGCAGGTCAAGAAGCAATAGTTAGAACCAGACATGGAACAACAGACTGGTTCAAAATTGGGAAAGGAGTCAAGGCTGTATACTGTCACACTGCTTATTTAACTTATATGCAGAGTACATCGTGTGAAATGCTGGGCTAGATGAAGCTCAAGCTGGAATCAAGATTGCTGAGAGAAATATCAATAACCTCAGATATGAAGATGATACCACCCTTATGGCAGAATGTGAAAAGGAACTAAAGAGCCTCTTAATGAAGGTGAAAGAGGAGAGTGAAAAACTGGCTCAAAACTCAACATTCAGAAAACTAAGATCATGGCATCTGGTCTCATTACTTCATGGAAAATAGATGGGGAATCATGGAAACAGTGACAGATTTTGTTTTCTTGGGCTTCAAAATCACTGTGCATGGTGACTGCAGCCATGAAATTGAAAGACACTTGCCTTGTGGAAGGAAAGCTATGACAAACCTAGACAGCATATTAAAAAGCAGAGACATCACCTTGCCAACAAAGGTCCATCTAGTCAAAGCTATAGTTTTTCCAGTAGTCATAAAGAAAGCTGAGTGCCAAAGAATTGATGCTTTTCAACTGTGGTGGTAATGGAGAAGACTCTTGAGAGTCCCTTGGACAACAAGGAGATCAAACCAGTCAATCCTAAGGGAAATCAACCCTGAATATTCATTGGAAGGACTAATGCTGAAGCTCCCATACTTTGGCTACCTGATGAAAGCAGCAAAATCTTTGGAAAAGACCCTGATTCTGGGAAATATTGAAGGCAGGAGAAGGGGACAACAGAGAATGAGATGGTTGGATGGCATCATCGACTCAATGGACATGCATTTGAGCAAACCCTGGGAGATAGTGAAGGATGGGGAAGCCTGGCATGCTGCAGTCCAGGGGGTCACGAGTCGGACATGACTGGGCAAATGAACTACAACAAATAGTAATTAAAACAGCATGATATTGGCATAAAAGCCGACATGGATCAATGGAACACAAAAGAGAGCCCAGAAATAAACCCACATACCTATGGTCAATTAATCTTTGACAAAGGTGGTAAGAATGGGAAAAAGACAGTCTCTCTAGCAAATGCTGTTGGGGAAACTGGCTAGTCGAATTCAAATTAGTGAAGTTAGAAAACACCCTTATGCTACTAACAAAAGTAAACTCAAAATGGCTTAAATATTTAAATATAAGACAAGACAAAATAAAATTCCCAGAAGAGAACATAGGTAAAACATTCTCTGACATAAATTGTACCAATGTTTTCTTAGGTCAGTCTCCCAAGACAATAGAGAGGGGGAAAAAGCAAAAATAAATAAATGGAACTAATTAAGCTTATAACTTTTGCAGAGCAAAGGAAAGTAACCATTAAGAAAACAAAAAGACTACCTATGGATTGGGAGAAAATATTTGCAAATGATGCAACCAACAAGGGCTTAATTTTCAAAACATACAAATATACAAAATATACATTTCAATAACCAAAAACCAGCTTCAGTCAAAAATGTGCAGAAGATCTAAATAGGTATTTCTCCAAAGAAGACATACAGATTGCCAAAGATTATATGTAAAGATATTTAACATCGCTAATTGTTAGAGAAATGTAAATAAAACTACAATGATGTACCACCTCACACCAGTCAGAATGACCATTATTAAAATGTCTACAAATCATAGATACTGGAGAAAGTAAAGAGAAAAGGCGAACCTTCTTACATTGTTGGTAGGGAATGTAAGCTGGTGTGGCCATTATGGAAAGCAATATAGAAGTTTCTCAAAACACTAAAAATAGAATTACCACATGATCCAGCAATCCCATTCCTAGGCATATACTCATATAAAACTATAATTTGAAAAGATGCATGCACCTATGTTCATTACAGCACTATATACAATAGCTAAGACATACAAACAACCTAAATTTCCATGGATCGATGAATAAAGATGATATGGTACGTATATACAGCAGAATAGTACTCACCCATAAAAAAGCATGAAATAATGCCATTTGCAGTAATATGGATGGACCTAGAGATTATCCCACTAAATAAAGTTAGTCAGAAAGAGAAAGAAAAATACCATACATATGACTTAAATGTATAAACTAAAAGATGACACAAATCAACATATCTACAAGACAGCAACAGATTCATAAACATAGAAAACAGACGTGTGGCTCCCAAGGGGTAAGGGGATGGGAGAGGGAAGGATTGGGAGTTTGGGATTAGCCGATACAAACTATTGTATATAGAATGGACAAATAACAAGGTCCTACTCTATAGCACAGAAAACTATATTCAATATCCTATGATATACCATAATGGAAAAAAATATAACTGAGTCATTTTGGTGTACAGCAAAAATTAACATTGGCAATCAATAAAATTTCAAAAAATATATAGTCAAATCATAAGAGAACATGAAAGCAAAAGAAAAAAATACCTCCAAAAACAAACCCAAAGCAATTAACAAAATGGCAATAAGACTATACATAACAATAATTACCTTAAATGAAAATGGACTAAATGGTCCAACCAAAAGATACAGAGCAGCTGAATGCATACAAAAAGAAGATCTATATATACGAAATGAAAACCACAATCACAGAAAACAAACTGATTACATGGATAACAGCCTTGTCTAACTCAATGAAATTATGAGCTATGTCATGTAGGGGCACCCAAGATGGACAAGTCATAGTGGACATTTCTGACAAAATATAGTCCATTGGAGAAGGGAATGGCAAATCACTTCAACATTCTTGCCTTGAGAACCCCATGAACAGTATGAAAAGGCTAAAAGGTGAACTCATGACACTGAAAGATGAACTCCCCAAGTTGTTAGGTGCCCAATATGCTACTGGAGAATAGCAGAGAAATAATTCCAGAAAGAATGAAGAGGCTGCGCCAAAGCAAAAACAACACGCAGTTGTGAATGTATCTTGTGGTGAAAGTAAAGCCTGATGCTGTAAAGAATAATATTACATGGGAACCTGGAATGTTACATCCAAGAATCAAGGAAAATTCTAAGTGGTCAAACAGAAGATATCAAGAGTGAGCATCAACATTTTAGGAATCAGTGAACTAAAATGGACAGGTATGAGCGAATTTAATTCAAATGACCATTATATCTACTATTGTGGGCAAGAATCCCTTAGAAGAAATGGCGTAGTCCTCATAGTCAAAAAAAGATTCTGAAATGCAGTACTTGGGTGCAATCTCAAAAACAACAGAATGATCTTGGTTCGTTTTCAAGGCAAGCCATTCAGTATGACAGTAACCCAAGTCTATGCTCCAAGCACTAATGCTGAAGAAGATGAAGTTGAACAGTTCTGTGAAGACCTACAAGATCTAGAAATAACATCAAAAAAAGATGTCCTTTTCATCATAGGAGACTGGAATGCAAAAGTAGGAAGTCAGATACCTGGATTAACAGGCAAATTTGGCCTTGGAATACGGAATGAAGCAGGGCAAAGGCTGACAGAGTTTTGCCAAAAGAATGCACTGGTCATAACAAACACCCTCTTCCAACAACATAAGAGACAACTCTACAGAAGAACATCACCAGATGGCCAATACTGAAATCAAATTGATCATATTCTTTGTAGCTGAAGATGGAGCTCTGTAGAGACCAGGAGCTGACTGTGACTCAGATCATCAACTCCTTTTACAAAATTCAGACTTAAATTGAAGAAAGTAGGAAAAATCACTAGGCCATTTGGGTATGACCTAAATCAAATCATTTATGATGATACAGTGGAAGTGATAAACAATTTCAAGGGATTAGATCTGGTAGACAGAGTTCCTGAAGAAGTATGGATGGAGGTTGTTACTTGTACAGGAGGCAGTGATCAAAACCATCTCCAAGAAAAAGAAATTCAACAAGGCAAAATGGTTGTCTGAGGAGGCCTTAAAAATAGCTGAGAAAAGAAGAGAAGTGAAAGGCAAAGGAGAAAAGGAAAGATATACCCATCTGAATGCAGAGTTCCAAAGAATAGCAAGGAAAGATAAGAAAGCCTTCCTAAATGACCAACGCAAAGAAACTGAGGAAAACAATAGAATGGGAAAGACTAGAGATGTCTTGAAGAAAATTACAGATACCAAGAGAATGTTTCATGAAAAGATGGGCACAATTTTAGGACAGAAATGGTAAGAACCTAACAGAAGCAAAAAGTATTAAGAAGAGGTTGCAAGAATACACAGAAGAACTATACAAAAAAGATAATAATGATCCAGATAACCATGATGGTGTGATTATTCACCTAGAGCCAGACATCCTGGGGTGTGAAGTCAATTGGGACTTAGGAAGCATCACTACAAACAAAACTAGTGGAGATGATGGAATTCCAGCTGAGTTATTTCAAATTCTAAAAGATGATACTGTTAAAAGTGCTGCACTCAATATGCCAGCAAATTTGGAAAACTAAGCAGTGGCCACAAGAACTGGAAAAGATCAGTTTTCATTCAATTGCAAAAAAGAACAATACCAAAGAATGTTCAAACTAACACGCTATTGTACTCATTTCACATTCTACCAGATCAGATCAGATCAGATCAGTCGCTCAGTCGTGTCCGACTCTTTGCGACCCCATGAACCGCAGCACGCCAGGCCTCCCTGTCCATCACAAGCTCCCGGAGGTCACTCAGACTCGCATCCATCGAGTCAGTGATGCCATCCAGCCATCTCATCCTCTGTCGTCCCCTTCTCCTCCTGCCCTCAATCCCTCCCAGCATCAGAGTCTTCTCCAATGAGTCAACTCTTCGCATGAGGTGGCCATTCTACCAGGGTAAAGCTCAAAATCCTTCAAGCTAGGCTTCAACAGTCTGTGAACCAAGAACTTCTAGATGTACAAGCTGGGTTTAGAAAAGGCAGAGGAACCAGAGATCAAATTACCAACATCAGCTGGATCATAGAAAGAGCTAGAGAATTCCAGAAAAACATCTACTTCTGCTTCACTGACTATGCTAAAGCCTTTGACTGTGTGGATGGATCACAACAAACTGAAAAATTCTGAAGGAGATGGGGATACTAGACCACCTTATCTACCTTCTAAGAAACCTGAACGCAGGTCACGATGCAACAGTTAGAACTAACATAGAACAACGGACTGGTTCCAAATTGGGAAAGGAGTACGTGAAGGCTATTTATTGTCCCCTTGCTTATTTAACTTATATGCAGACTACATCATGTGAAATGCTAGGCTGGATGAAGCACAAGCTGCAATCAAGATTCCTCGGAGAAATATCAATAATCTCAGATATGCAGACGACACCACCCTTATGGAAGAAAGTGAAGAGGAACTAAAGGGCCTCTTGAGGAAGGTGAAAGAGGAGAGTGAAAAGCTGGATTAAAACTCAACATTCAAAAAACTAAAATCAAGGCATCTGATCCCATCATTTCATGGCAAATAGTTGGGGGGTTGGGGAATGGAAACAGTGAGATACTTTATTTTCTTGTGGGCTTCCCTCGGTAAAGAATTTGCTTGCAGTGCAGGAGACCCCAGTTCAATTCCTGGGTTGGGAAGATACCCTGGAGAAGGGATAGGCTACCCACTCCAGTATTCTTGGGCTTCCCTTGTGGCTCAGCTGGTAAAGAATGCTCCTGCAATGTAGGAGATCTGGGTTCCATCCCTGGGTTGGGAAGATCCCCTAGAGAAGGGAAAGGCTACCCACTCCAGTATTCTAGCCTGGAGAATTCCACAGTCCGTGGATTCGCAGAGTCAAACACGACTGAGTGACTTTCACTTTATTTTCTTGGACTCCAAAATCAATGTGGATGATGACTACAGCCATGAAATTGAAAGACACTTGCTCCTTGGAAGGAAAGCTATGACAAACCTAAACAGTATAATAAAAAGCATAGACATTACTTTGCCAACAAAGGTTCATCTAGTCAAAGCTATGGTTTTTCCAGCAGTATGGATGTGAGAGTTGGACAATAAAAAAGGCTGAGTGCCAAAGAATTGGTGCTTTTGAACTGTGGTGTTGGAGAAGATTCTTGAGAGTCCCTTGGACTGCAAAGAGATCAAACCAGTCAATCCTAAAGGAAATCAATCCTGAAAATTCATTGGAAGGACTGATGCTAAAGCTGAAACTTGAATACTTTGGCCTCCTGATGCGAAGAGCCGACTCATTGGAAAAGACCCTGATGTTAAGAAAGGTTGAAGGCAAGAGAGGGGGACGACATAGGATGAGATGGTTGGATGGCATCACCAACTCAATGGACATGAGTTTGAGCAAACTTAAGGAGATGGTTAAGGACAAGGAAGCTTCGCATGCTACAGTCCATGGGGTCACAAAGAGTCGGACATGACTGAGCAACCGAACAACAACAATAACAGATTCACTTCAGATCTAGAGACCCACATAGACTGATAGTGAAGGGATGGAAAAATTTATTCCACACAAAAGGAAATCAAAAGAAAAAGTAACAATACTTATATCAGACTAAATAGATTTTAAAATAAACACTATTACAAGAGACAAATAAGGACACTACATAATAATCAAGGGATCAATCCAAGAAGAAGATATAACAATTATAAATATATATGCACCAATATCCGCGAGCGCCGCACTGAGAGCTCCCGGCCTACCCGCGAGCGCCGCACTGAGAGCCCCTCGCCGGCCGCGCAGCGCAGTGAGAGCACGCCCGAGAGGAGCTACCCATCGACCAAGGAAGGACGGCGGTGAGGACTGGCGCACTAAGCACGGCCCAGAGGAGCTACCCCACGACCGAGGTCAGGAAGGGCGGCGGTGAGGAGAGACCCCTCATCAAAGGTAAGGTGCGATGGCTGTGCTTTGCTGGAGCAGCCGGGAAGAGATACCCCACGCCCAAGGTAAGAGAAACCCAAGTAAGACGGTAGGTCTTGCAAGAGGGCATCAGAGGGCAAATACACTGAAACCATACTCACAGAAAAGTAGTCAATTTAATCACACCAGGACCACAGCCTTGTCTAACTCGATGAAATTAAGCCATGCCCGTGGGGCAACCCAGGATGGGCGGGTCATGGTGGAGAGATCTGACAGGGTGTGGTCCGCTGGAGAAGGGAATGGCAAACCACTTCAGTATTCTTGCCTTGAGAACCCCATGAACAGTATGAAAAGGCAAAATGATAGGATACTGAAAGAGAAACTCCCCAGGTCAGTAAGGGCCCAATATGCTACTGGAGATCAGTGGAGAAATAACTCCAGAAAGAATGAAGGGATGGAACCAAAGCAGAAAGAATACCCAGCTGTCGATGTGTCTGGTGATAGAAGTAAAGTCCGATGCTGTAAAGAACAATATTGCATAGGAACCTGGAATGTCAGGTCTATGAATCAAGGCAAATTGGAAGTGGTCAAACAAGAGATGGCAAGAGTAAATGTTGACATTCTAGGAATTAGCGAACTAAAATGGACTGGAATGGGTGAATTTAACTCAGAGGACCATTATATCTACTACTGTGGGCAGGAATCCCTCAGAAGAAATGGAGTGGCCATCATGGTCAACAAAAGAGTCCGAAATGCAGTACTTGGATGCAATCTCAAAAACGACAGAATGATCTCTGTTCGTTTCCAAGGCAAACCATTCAATGTCACAGTAATCCAAGTCTATGCCCCAACCAGTAACGCTGAAGAAGCTGAAGTTGAACGGTTCTATGAAGACCTACAAGACCTTTTAGAACTAACACCCGAAAAAGATGTCCTTTTCATTATAGGGGACTGGAATACAAAAGTAGGAAGTCAAGAAACACCTGGAGTAACAGGCAAATTTGGCCTTGGAATACGGAATGAAGCAGGGCAAAGACTAACAGAGTTTTGCCAAGAAAATGCACTGGTCATAGCAAATACCCTCTTCCAACAACACAAGAGAAGACTCTATACATGGACATCACCAGATGGTCAACACCGAAATCAGATCGATTATATTCTTTGCAGCCAAAGATGGAGAAGCTCTATCCAATCAGCAAAAACAAGACCAGGAGCTGACTGTGGCTCAGATCATGAACTCCTTATTGCCAAATTCAGACTGAAATTGAAGAAAGTAGGGAAAACCACTAGACCATTCAGGTATGACCTAAATCAAATCCCTTATGATTATACAGTGGAAGTGAGAAATAGATTTAAGGGCCTAGATCTGATAGATAGAGTGCCTGATGAACTATGGAATGAGGTTCGTGATATTGTACAGGAGACAGGGATCAAGACCATCCCCATGGAAAAGAAATGCAAAAAAGCAAAATGGCTGTCTGGGGAGGCCTTGCAAATAGCTGCAAAAAGAAGAGAAGCGAAAAGCAAAGGAGAAAAGGAAAGATATAAACATCTGAATGCAGAGTTCCAAAGAATAGCAAGAAGAGATAAGAAAGCCTTCTTCAGCGATCAATGCAAAGAAATAGAGGAAAACAACAGAATGGGAAAGACTAAGGATCTATTCAAGAAAATCAGAGATACCAAAGGAACATTTCATGCAAAGATGGGCTCGATAAAGGACAGAAATGGTATGGACCTAACGGAAGCAGAAGATATTAAGAAGAGGTGGCAAGAATACACAGAAGAACTGTACAAAAAAGAGCTTCACGACCCAGATAATCACGATGGTGTGATCACTCACCTAGAGCCAGACATCCTGGAATGTGAAGTCAAGTGGGCCTTAGAAAGCATCACTAGGAACAAAGCTAGTGGAGGTGATGGAATTCCAGTGGAGCTATTCCAAATCCTGAAAGATGATGCTGTGAAAGTGCTTCACTCAATATGCCAGCAAATTTGGAAAACTCAGCAGTGGCCACAGGACTGGAAAAGGTCAGTTTTCATCCCAATCCCAAAGAAAGGCAATGCCAAGGAGTGCTCAAACTACCGCACAATTGCACTCATCTCGCACGCTAGTAAAGTAATGCTCAAAATTCTCCAAGCCAGGCTTCAGCAATATGTGAACCGTGAACTTCCTGATGTTCAAGCTGGTTTTAGAAAAGGCAGAGGAACGAGAGATCAAATTGCCAACATCCGCTGGATTATCGAAAAAGCAAGAGAGTTCCAGAAAAACATCTATTTCTGCTTTATTGACTATGCCAAAGCCTTTGACTGTGTAGATCACAATAAACTGTGGAAAATTCTGAGAGAGATGGGAATACCAGACCACCTGATCTGCCTCTTGAGAAATCTGTATGCAGGTCAGGAAGCAACAGTTAGAACTGGACATGGAACAACAGACTGGTTCCAAATAGGAAAAGGAGTACGTCAAGGCTGTATATTGTCACCATGTTTATTTAACTTATATGCAGAGTACATCATGAGAAATGCTGGACTGGAGGAAACACAAGCTGGAATCAAGATTGCCGGGAGAAATATCAATAACCTCAGATATGCAGATGATACCACCCTTATGGCAGAAAGTGAAGAGGAACTCAAAAGCCTCTTGATGAAAGTGAAAGTGGAGAGTGAAAAGGTTGGCTTAAAGCTCAACATTCAGAAAACGAAGATCATGGCATCTGGTCCCATCACTACATGGGAAATAGATGGAGAAACAGTGGAAACAGTGTCAGACTTTATTTTTCTGGGCTCCAAAATCACTGCAGATGGTGACTGCAGCCATGAAATTAAAAGACGCTTACTCCTTGGAAGGAAGGTTATGACCAACCTAGATAGCATATTCAAAAGCAGAGACATCACTTTGCCAACAAAGGTTCGCCTAGTCAAGGCTATGGTCTTTCCTGTGGTCATGTATGGATGTGAGAGCTGGACTGTGAAGAAGGCTGAGCGCCGAAGAATTGATGCTTTTGAACTGTGGTGTTGGAGAAGACTCTTGAGAGTCCCTTGGACTGCAAGGAGATCCAACCGGTCCATTCTGAAGGAGATCAGACCTGGGATTTCTTTGGAGGGAATGATGCTAAAGCTGAAACTCCAGTATTTTGGCCACCTCATGCAAAGAGTTGACTCATTGGAGAAGACTCTGATGCTGGGAGGGATTGAGGGCAGGAGGAGAAGGGGACGACAGAGGATGAGATGGCTGGATGGCATCACTGACTCGATGAATGTGAGTCTGAGTGACCTCCGAGAGCTGGTGATGGATAGGGAGGCCTGGCGTGCTGCGGTTCATGGGGTCGCAAAGAGTCGGACACGACTGAGCGACTGATCTGATCTGAAGTATATAAAGCAGATATCAATGGACACAAAAGGAGAAATTGACAGGAACATAATCACAGTCGAGAACTTAAGCACCTCACTTGCACCAATGGATAGATCATCCAGATATAAAATTGATAAAGAAACATGAGCCTTAAAAGACACATTGGACCAAATGGACTTAACATATAGAAAGCATTCCATCCAAAAGCAGCAGAATACTCATTCTTTTCAAGTATTCACGGAACATTCCCCAGGATGGATCATATGCTGGATGAAAAAATAATCCTTGGTAAATTTTTAAAAGTTGAAATGATATAAGCATTTTTCCTATCACACAATATAAGACTAGAAATCAGCTAAAAGGAAAAAAAACTGCAAAAAAAAAAAAACCCAAAACACAATGGAGGCTAAACAATACGCTACTAAATACTCAATGGATAACTGAAGAAATCAAAGAAGACATTAAAATATACTTGAAGTAAATGAAAACAAAAACACGATACAAAACCTATGGGCAGCAGCAAAAACAGTTCTAAGAGGCAAGTTTAGAGTAAAAGCAGAGACATTACTTTGCCAACAAATGTCCATCTAGTCAAAGCTATGGTTTCTCCAGTAGTCATGTATGGATGTGAGAGTTGGACCATAAAGAAAGCTGAGTACTGAAGAACTGATGCTTTTGAACTGTGGTGCTGGAGAAGACTCTTAAGAGTCCCTTGGACTGCAAGGAGGTCAAACCAGTCAATCCTAAAGGAAATCAGTCCTGAATATTCATTGGAAGAACTGATGCTGAGCCTGAGGCTGAAACGCCAATACTTTGGCCACCTGATGCTAAGAACTGACTCATTGGAAAAGACCCTGATGCTGGAAAAGATTGAAGGCAGGAGGAGAAGGGGAGCACAGAGGATGAGATGGTTGGATGGCATCACCAACTCTGTAGACATGAGTTTAAGTAACCTCCGGGAATTGGTGATGGACAGGAAAGCCTGGTGTGCTGCAGTTCATGGGGTCACAAAGAGTCAGACATGACTGAGCAACTGAACTGAACTGAACCTTATACCTAAAGGAAGTAAAAAAGAACAAACAAAACCTAAAATTAGTAGAAGGAAAGAAATAATGGAGATCAGAGCAGAATTAAATGAGATTAGGCTGAAAAGAAAATAAGAGAAAAGATCAGTGAAACTAAAATCTGATTCTTTGAAAAGACACACAAAATTAATAAACCTTAAGGCAGACTCAGCAAGAAAAAAAAGGGAGATTATCCAGATCAGTAAAATTAGAAATGTAAAAGAAGTTACAATCAACATTACAGAAATATAAAGGATCAAAAGACACTGCTATGAATAATTATATGCCAATAAAAAGGACAACCTAAGAAAAAATGGACAGATTCTTAGAAAGGTACAATCTCTCAAGACTGAACCAGGAAAAAATAGAAAATATGAAAGACTAATTACCAGTAATGAAATTCAATCAGTAATTTTTAAAATTCTCAACAAACAAAACTCTAGGACCAGATGGTTTTACAGGTGAATTATACCAGACAAAGAGTAAACACCTATCCTTCTGAAATTATTCCAAAAAACTGCAGAGGAAGAAACACTTTCAAGCTCATTATATGAAGCCATCATAGCCTGATACCAAAATCAAACAAAGATATCACAAAAATAGAATCATATGGCAATATCACTGATGAACATAGATGCAAAAATCCTCAACACATACCAGCAAACCAAATCCAACAATACAATAAAAGTATTGTATATCATGATCAAGTAGGATTTATTCCAGTGATGCAAAAGGTTTTTTTTATATATTTACAAAATCAATGTAACATACCACATCAACAAATTGAGGAAAAAAACTATATGATCATCAATAGATGTAGAAAAGTTTTTCATAAGGTTCAACATCCATTTATGATAAAAACTTCAGAAAGTAGGCATAGAGGGTATATACCTCAATATCAATAAAGGCCACATATGTCAAAACCACAGCTATCATATTCAATAGTGAAAAGTTGAAAGCATTTCCTTTAAGATCAGGAACAATGCCCACCTTTTATTCATCACTTTCATTCAACAGTTTTGGAAGTCCTAGCCACAGCAATCAGAAAAAAAAAAAAAGAAATAAAAGTAACCCAAACTGGAAAGGAGCAAGTAAAACTGCCATTGTTTGCAGATTACATGATACAGACGGTAAAGCGTCTGTCTACAATGTGGGAGACCCAGGTTCGATCCCTGGGTTGGGAAGATCCTCTGGAGAAGGAAATGGCAATCCACTCCAGTACTATTGCCTGGAAAATCCCATGGACAGAGAAACCTGGTAGGCTACAGTCCATGGGGTTGCAAAGAGTCGGACACGACTGGTGACTTCACTTTCACTTTCATACATAGAAAATCCTAAAGACAACACCAGAAGGCTATTAGAGCTCATCAGCAGATTTTGTAAAGTTATAGGATACAAAACTAATATACATACTAATATACATAAATCTGTTGTATTTCTATATACTAACAATGAACTATCAGGAAAGAATTAATAAAGTAATCTCATTTACCATCTCATCAAAAGGAATAAAATAGCTAGTCAAAAACCTACCTAAACAGGTAAAAGACCTATACTCGGGAAACTATGAGACACTGATAAAAGAAACTGAACACAACACAAACAACTGGGAAGACAGACCATGTTCTTAAATGGGAATAATTAATACTGTTAAAAATGACCATATTATCAAAGGCCATCTACAGATTCAGTGCAATCCCTGTCAAAATATTATACCAACGGCTTTTTTTTTTAACAGAACTAGATTAATTTTGAAATTTGTATGAAAACACAAAACCTTGAGTAGCCAAAGCGATCTTGATTGAGAAAGAACAGGGTTGGAGGTGTCATGCTCCTTGACTTTACACTATACTGTAATGCTACAGTACAAAATAGTATAGCATTAGCAGAAAAACATACATCAATCAATGTAACAGAACAGAGAGCCCAGAAATGAACCCATGCCCTTATGGTCGATTAATTTATGACATAGGAGGCAAGAATATACAGTAGAGAAAAGACAATCTCTTCAGTAAGTGGTGCTGGGAAAATTGGCCAGCTATCTGTAAAAGAATGAAACTAAAACATTTTCTAACACCATACACAAAATTAAACCCAAAATGATTTACAAACCTAAATGTAAGACCAGATACTATTACAAAACTCTTAGAGGAAAACATAGGTAGAACAGCTTTTGACACAAATCGCAGCAATATCTTTTTGATTCCACCTCCTAATGAAAATAGAAACAAAAATAAGCAAACAGGACCCAATAAACCTAAGAGATTTTAAAAATATATTTATTTGGCTACACTGGGTCATACTTGCTGCTTGTACAGTCTTCATTGCTGCGTGTGAGATTTGCAGCATGTGGGCTCTAGTTCCCTAACTAGGGATTGAACCCAGGCCCCTGTGTTGGGAGCACAGAGTCTTAGTCAACAGACAAGCAGGGACGTCCCAAACCTAAAACCTTTTTGCACAGCAAAGGAAACCATAAACAAAATGAAAAGACAACCTACAGAATGGGAGAATATATTTGCAAACACTGTGACCAACAAAGGAGTAATCCCCAGAATATACAAACAGCTCATGCAGCTCACTATCAAAACACAAAAAACCTAATCAAAAAATAGGCAGAAGATCTAAACAGATATTTCTCCAAAGAAGACATACAGACGGCCAAAAAGCACATGAAAAGATGCTCAACATTGCTAATTATTGGGGAAGGCAATTATTAGAGACATGCAAATCAAAACTGCAGTGAGGTATCACCTCACACCAGTTAGAATGGCCATCATCAAAGTCTACAAATAATGAATGCTGGAGAGGGTTGAGAGAAATAGGAACCCTTCGACACTGTTAGTGGGAATGTAAATTGGTACAATCACTATGGAGAACAGTATGGAGGTTCCTTAAAACACTAAACATGGAACTACCTATGATCCAGCAATCCCACTCCTGGGCATATATCTGAATAAAACCATAATTTGAAAAGACACATGCACCCCAACTTGCATTGTAGCACTATTTAGCCAAGACATGGAAATAACCTAAATGTCCATTCATGGAATGGACATCCAGAGGAATGAATAAAGAAGATGTGGTATACAAGGGATTATTACTCAGCCACAAAATAGAATGAAAAAATGCCATTTGCAGCAATATGGATATACCTAGAGATTATCATACTAAGTAAGTCAGACAGAAACAGAGAAAGACAAATATCATAGATATCACTTAATATAGAATCTGAAAAGATGATACAAATGAACTTATTTACAGAAGAGAAAGAGACTCATAGACTTCAAAAACTTGTGGTTACCAAAGGCAAAAGATGGAGGTAAAGATAAATTAGAGCTTTGGAACTAACATATACATACCACTTCATATAAAATAGAAAATCAACAGTGATCTACTATATAGCACAGGTAGTTCTACTCAATAATTTGCAACGATTTATATGGGGAAAATAATCTGAAAAAAGAATGGATATATGTATTCATTTAACTGAATCACCTTGCTGTACACAACTGAAACTAACAACACTGTAAATCAACTATGCTGCTACTACTACTACTGAGTCACTTCAGTCGTGTCCGACTCTGTGACCCCACAGACGTCAGCCCACCAGGCTCCCCCATCCCTGGGATTCTCCAGGCAAGAACACTGGAGTGGGTTGCCATTTCCTTCTCCAATGCATGAAAGTGAAAAGTGAAAGTGAAGTCGCTCAGTCTTGTCCGACTCTTAGCAACCCCATGGACTGCGGCCCACCAGGCTCCTCCATCCATGGGATTTTCCAGGCAAGAGTGCTGGAGTGGGCTGCCATTGCCCTCAACTATACTCTAATATAAAAATTAAATTTAAAAAACTTCAGAATAAATCTCACCAAGAAGGTAAAAGACAGAGGCTGACAACTATAAAAACATGAATAAAGGAAACTGAAGATGATTCAAAGAAATAGAAAGCTATCCCATGCTCTTGGACTGAAAGAATTGATATTATTAAAATGGCCATAATACTCATAGTACTTAAAGTACTATGGATTTATTGTAATCCCTATCAAAATTACCCATGGCATTTTTTTTTTTACAGAACTACAATAAATAACCCCAATATTTATATGAAAACATAGAAGACCAGAATTGCCAAAGCAATCCTGAAAAAGAACAAAGTAGAAGGCACAGCCCTCCCAGACTTCAGACTGTACTACGAAGCTACAGTAATCAAAATAGCATGGTATTGGCACAAAAACAGAAATATGGATTAATGAAATAGAAATCCCAGAAGTAAACCCATACACCTATGGACAATTAATCTTCAATAAAGGAGTCAAGACTATATAATAGGGAAAAGACAGTCTTTTCAGCAAGTGGCACTGGGAAAGTTGGACAGTTACCTGTAAATCAATGAAGTTAAAATACACCCTTATACCATACACAAAAAAACCCTCAAAATTGCTTAAAGACTTAAATATAAGGCAAGAGTTCATGAAATTCCCAGAAGAGAACATAGGCAAGACATTCTCTGACATAAATCGTACCAATATTTCCTTAGTTCAGTCTCCCAAGGCAATAGAAATAAAAGCAAAAATAGACAAATGGGACCTAATCAAGCTTATAATATTTTGTACAGCAAAGGAAACCATAAGCAAAATGAAAAGACAACCTATAGCCAGGAGAAATTATTTGCAAATGATGCAACCCATAAGGGCTTAATTTCTAAAATATACCAACAGTTCATACAATTCAATAACAAAAAACAAACAGTCCAGTCAAAAAACGGGCAGAAGATCTAATAGACATTTCTCTAAAGAAAATATACCAATGGCCAATATGCACACAAAAAGATACCTATCATCGCTAATTATTAGAGAAATGCAAGTCAAATGCTTATGAGGTATCACCTCACACCTGGCAGAATGGCCATCATTTAAAAACTTACAAATAATAAATGCTAGAGAGGGTGGAGAGAAGGGAACCCTTGTACACTGTTGGTGGGAACATGAATTGAGGCAGCCACCATGGAAAACAACATGGAGGTTTCTCAAAAAACTAAGAACTGGGCTTCCCCGGTGTCTCAGTGGCCAAGACTTCACCTGCCAACGCAGGAGACATAGGTTCAATCTCTGATCCAGGAGGATCCCACAGGCTGCAAGGCTTAAGCCCATGGGCCACGACTACTGACCCTATACTCTCGAGCCCAGGAGTCAGCACTACTGAGGCCACGTGCCACAACTACTGAAGCCTGAATGCTCTAGAGCCTGTGTTATGCAACAAGAGAGGCTGCGGCAATGAGAAGCCTGCACACCACAACTAGAGAGCAGCCCCCGCTTACTGCAACTAGAGAAAGCCCGCATGCAGCAACAAAGACCTAGCACAGCCAAAAAACAAATAAATAAAATTACTTTTAAAAAAACTAAAAAGAGAGTTGCCATATGATTCAGCAATTCTACTCCTGGGCATATATCCAGACAAAATTACAATGTGAAAAGATACATGCGCCCCGTATGTTTATAGCAGCACTATTTACAGTAGCCACAACATGGGAACAACCAAAATGTCCACTGACGGGTGAATGAACCAAGAAGATGTGGTACATGTATACAATGGAATCTTTCCTAGCCATTAAAAAGAATGAAAACATCTATGCAGCAACATAGATGGACCTAGAGGTCATCACACTTAGCCAAGTAAGTCAAAAAGAGAAAGACAAATACCATATGTATCACTTACATGTGGAAACTTAAGGACAACATAAATAACCGTATCTATGAAATGGACTCACAGACAGAGAACAGACTCATGGCTGCCAAGGGAGAGGGGAGTGAAGGAAGGCAGTATTGGGAGCTTGGGATTAGCAGATGCAAGCTATGATATATGTGCATGCTATGTGCTTAGTCGTTCAGTCATGTCTGACTCTGTGACCCCATGGACTGCAGCCCACCAGGCTCCTCCATCCCTGGGATTCTCCAGGCAAGAATACTGGAGTGGGTTGTCATGACCTCCTCCAGGGAATCTTCCCAACCCAGGGATTGGACCCAGGTTTTCTGCATTGCAGGCAGATTCTTTACTATCTGAGCCACCAGGAAAGCCCAACTATGATACATAGGATCAGTTCAGTTCAGTTGCTCAGTCGTGTCCGACTCTTTGCGACCCCGTGAATCGCAGCACGCCAGGCCTCCCTGTCCATCTCCAACTATCGGATTCACTCAAACTCACATCCGTAGAGTCGGTGATGCCATCCAGCCATCTCATCCTCTGTTGTCCCCTTCTCCTCCTGCCCCCAATCCCTCCAGCATCAGAGTCTTTTCCAGTGAGTCAACTCTTCGCATGAGGTGGCCAAAGTACTGGAGTTTCAGCTTTAGCATCATTTAAACAATAAAGACCTACTACATAGCACAGGGAACTATATTCAATACCCTGTGATAAACCATAATGGAAAAGAATATGCAAAAGAAATATATATATGTGTGTGTATATGTATAAAACTGAGTCATTTTGCTGTACAATAGAAATTAACACATTGTAATTAATTGTACTTCAATAAAATTTTTAAAAATTATAATCTGGTATAACCATACAATGGAATAGTATTCAGCAATAAAAAGAAATGAAGTACTGATACTTGTTACCACATGAACTTTTAAAATACAATTCTAGTTATATGAAATTCAAGATAGCCAAATCTAGAGAGACTGAAAATAGATTCACAGTTGCCTAGAGATTAGAGGACAAGAGTTGGAGGAGAGTGACTCCTAAGGGATGTGGGATGTTTGGGAGAGGTGATTAAATGTTCTAAATTTAATTTTAGTGATGGTTGCACAACTCTGAGTATACTAAAAAACCACTGAACAGTACTCATTAAAGTGGTGACTTATATGACATGTGAATTATATCTCAATTAAGCTATTACCCCCCACAAGCCAGTTGAAACCTCTGTTTCACAAGAAGTAGTAAACTGATAGCTCCTTTAAGCCACTGAATCCTTCTCAGCTCTGTCACAGCAGCCTCACTTTGTTCTGACTAATGCACTCTGCCTTCCTCCCTCTTGAGAGTAATAAATCCCCTGCTGATGCAGGAAGGAGCATGTGGGGCTGGGAAAAACAGTAGGACCTAACTGCTTCTTGTATCCACAAATCTGCCTGATACAGCCTCACCTCAGAAATAACAAGTACAATCAAGAAGTTTCTTTAGTGCAAGTCAGTTTTCCAAGTTAGGATTCAACTTTTTCCAGATGCTAAATGTTATTCTGTTTCCTTTCTGTTTTCCAAAACTTTGTTACTGTTGTTACCTCTCTTAGACTCTGTAGTTGGGGGGTTATGTCATTTTTAAAATGTCCTTCATTGTCATTTGGGGCTTCCCTTGTGGCTCAGACTGTAAGAATCTGCCTGCAATACACATGCAATACGCAATACGTTCCAGGTTTGATCCCTGGGTCGGGAAGATCCCCTAGAGAAGGAAGTGGCAATCCACTCTGATATTCTTGCCTGAAGAATTCCATGGACAGAGGAGCCTGGTGGGCTACAGTCCATGGGGTCTCAAAGAGTCAGACATGATTGAGTGACTAACATTTTCACACTGTCATTTAGAGAGGTGTTAGGAGGCAACAGAAGTAAATGTCCTGTCTTCAAATTAAGAATTTAGAATTCAGGCTTCTTCTTCAGCCTCTCAAAATCCTTTCTGCTTAACTCAGCAAGAGTTGGCTTCTGTTTCTTGCAATTGAAAGCCCTAATAAACATATTCAGAAAGAATTTTCTTCCTAATAAAGGTATCATAGTTACTGTTTAACATCCCAAATTCTGCAGACCACAATAGTTGCAAATGGTACCTGTTTCCATCAGGGGGATATAACCTCCCCATATGCTACCTCAAGAGAACATGACTTGGAAAAAGACACAGCCAGAACTTACCTTTGCTTTACTAGGTTTAAAACTTTAGTGTTTAGGAACAAAACAGTGGGAGAAAGTGTTTCATTTTATCTTGGAATATTTTAGGTTTTCTTTTTTTAAAAAATTAAGAAAAATAATCAATGAGGAATACTTTTTTCATGTGGTATAAAGCAAAATGCATAATAACAAATGCTTGCTTAATTAATAAAACATCTTAACAAAATTAGTGAGTAAATTGACCATCCATTAGAGTTCAGAAATTTACACTTGGAAAGAAGTACATTAGAATTGGAGTGTGTTAATGACAGAAAAAAAAGATAGTAAGCTTCATGGTCAGAGAACCAAGTGTCTCCAGTGATCTATGTGGGGGGAAAGGAAAATTCAGTTGTACTTGATTGCTAATGCTAAGTCACTTCAGTCGTGTCCGACCCTGTGCCACCCCATAGACGGCAGCCCATCAGGCTCCCCTGTCCCTGGGATTCTCCAGGCAAGAATACTGGAGTGGGTTGCCATTTCCTTCTCCAATGCATGAAAGTGAAAAGTCAAAGTGAAGTCGCTCAGTCGTGTCCAACTCTTCGCGACCCCATGGACTGCAGCCTACCAGGCTCCTCCATCCATGGGATTTTCTAGGCAAGAGTACTGGAGTGGGGTGCCATTGCCTTCTCCTGTACTTGATTATATACTGAAAAAAATTACCTATGGGCTCTGGAAATAATTTACATTGACTAGAGGAAATTTCAAAATAGGAATTCATATGTAGGTCAAATGCAGGTCATGAGTTTTAAAAGTCTACTGGAATGGAGAAATATATATGGAATGAAGACATTATAATTGAGTTTTGACAATGCTGCTTGAGGGGAGACAATTCACCAAAGTTATACACCTGAAAATAGTGGTCACAGTGAGGAGAGGAGGTAATTGTTAAACAACCCAATTTGATGGTGCAATTCATTCTTACTTGTTTTTAGATGTAAATTGCCTAAGCCCCAACCCCCAACTGCCAAGAAAATAAAATTTCCCAAAATCCCTCTATTCCCTTCCAGGCTCCCATTCCTCCCCCTAGATGTCCTTGTTTGTTTTCAAGTGCCTCAAGGGATGCAGAAGTTGCCTGGATCCATCCAGTGTCAATACCCTAGGTGTGCAGCAGAGAGGCCAAGAGCTGAGCAGCTGCTGTCTTTGAGTCATGCCCAAAGCATAACACTGGACAAAGTCCCTAATCTCAGAGCAGACACACGTGCTAAGGTAGTGTATCCTCTAAAGGAGCAAGTCTGAAATGGACAATGCTGACACAGAGGCTCATGTTGGCACATGGTTGAGGCGTCCAAGGTACTTCACTGAAAGAGTAAATAAGCCCTTCAGTAAAAAGAGATGCCAAAGGTAATATATGTCAATACGCATCCCTTAACTGGACCTATTGGATGAACAAAGTTCTTATTCCCTCAGCAGTTACTTGGTGGTGATTATTTGCTAATTTGTCCAACCACCACCACAGAAGAAATCATTTTATTTCCAGCTAATCTAGGGATAAGTCCTAAGCTAAAATTTAATGCTATTTTAAATGATGCAAGATACTTATTGCCAGCTATTCTAGGGGAAAGTCCTAAACTAAAATTTAATGTTGTTTTAAATGATGCAAGATATAGAAAGTTAACTTATTAATAAGGAAGTTTTCTGTTTGTCCTTTTGTCATTGTATTATAGATATGGAAAACAAGAGGAAGAATCAGGTATGCTCCAGTCAAGCCCTCCCTTGAACTACAGAATCTCTGCCTTCAGTTAAGGAATCAAGTACCCAGGGAATAAATGATAAAAAACATTCATGTTACATTTGTATGTGCAGTTGGAAGCAGGCCAGGTTCATAATGGTACTACTACTACTACTACGTCACTTCAGTCGTGTCCGACTCTTTGCGACCCCATAGACGGCAGCTCACCAGGCTCCCCCGTCCCTGGGATTCTCCAGGCAAGAACACTGGAGTGGGTTGCCATTTCCTTCTCCAATGCATGAAAGTGAAAAGGGAAAGTGAAGTGGCTTAGTCGTGTTCGACCCTCAGCAACCCCATGGACTGCAGCCTTCCAGGCTCCTCCGTCCATGGGATTTTCCAGGCAAGAGTGCTGGAGTGGGGTGCCATTGCCTTCTCCACATAATGGTTCTCAGTCCTCACTATTCATGGGGCCATCCTTTTCCTTTTTCTAAAAATTCTTTATTTATTTATATTTGGCTGTGCTTTGTGTTTACTGCTGCACAGGCTTTCTCTAGTTGCGGTGAGCAGGGACAGCTCTCTAGTTGTGGTGCACAGCCTTCTCATTGCAGTGGCTTCTCTTGTTGCTGAGCACAGACTCTAGGGCACTCAGCTTCAGTAGTTGGGGTTCCTGGGCTCTTGGAGCACAAGCTTGGTCATTGTGGCACACAGGCTTATTTGATCCGCAGCATGTGGATCAGGGATCGAAACCATGTCTCCTGCACTGGCAGGCTAATTCTTTACCACTGAGCCGCCAGGGAAGCCCTCCCCCACCTTTCTTTTTTTTTTTTTTTTTTTTTAAGTTATGTAGTTGGGATCTACAGCGTGACATAGCGCTTAGTGTGTGTGAGTAAAAGTCGCTCAGTCATGTCTAACTCTTTGCGACCCCATGGACTATACAGTCCATGAAATTCTCCAGGCCAGAATAGTACCTCATCCTGATCTCCTTGTCATTAATTCTCTGTATCTACAGTTTTCTTAGATCTTTGCTGAGAAGAGGCTTTTAGGATGAACATTTATTTTGCACTTAAGAACTTGGTCTCCTCTGACAAATATGATGAACAGTTAAAGACTTTTTTAAACAGTTAATATACTCTTCTAAAATAGAAAACATATCATCTCATTTCCCACTTAAACCCCTTACAATGACTTTCTGTGCCACCTAGAATAAAATGCAAACTCTCAACCTGAGTCCACATGATCCAGCTTCTGCTTTTGCCATGGCCTTTCACCTTGTATTGTGCTCAGTGCTCCCTCCTATTCATGACACATTTGCCAAACTGGCAGTTTTGCTGTTCCTCTAATATGCTCAATCTTTGAACCCATGCCCCCTGCAGGGGAAGCACGGAGTCTTAACCTCTGGACCACCAGGGAAGTCCCTGCCTCAGACCTTTACTCTAGCCCCCTTTACCTAGGATGATCCTCCCTTAGGCTTTCATGCAGATGGTTCCTTTTTGACAATCAGAATACTGCACAAATGTCAACTCTACAGAGAAGCAACGCCAACATGCTAAATTAACAGCCTAGATACAGGTTGATGGATGTGCATTTGTTCTGTGCCTTTGCAGGGCAATTTGACAACAGTGATCAAAATCACAAACACATATCCCCTTTACCCCTGTAATTCCAGCTTTAGAAATTTATCCTACAGACAAATTCATATACATGGGAAATGATATATGAATAAGGTTATTCACTGCAACATCATCTGGAATAAAAGAAGATTGCAAACAACCTAAATGTTCATCAATAAGGCACAGGTTAAATAAATTAGAGAACATTCACACAATGGGCTACTTTTTGGCTACAAAGGAGAAAGAGGAAGATCTCCAAGTACTGATATGAGAAGCTTTCCAAAATATATGATTTTTATACAACAGCAAATGCAAAATGGTGTATGTGGTATATGCTACCACTTGTGTCAAGAGCAGCTAAAATAACATTATATGCTTGTATGGGGTTGGCCAAAAGTTCATGTGGGTTTTTCTGTAATATGTTCTGGAAAAACCCCAAACAACCTTTTTGTCCAACCCAACATTTGCTTGTTTATATAAAGAAACTCTGTAAGAAAACACACAAAGCATATTTACAGAGGTTACCTAGGTGGAATGAGTGGGGAAAAATAGGTGGATGGTGGACAGAGATGTGGAGACTTTCTGAACATTTTTATGTCTGATTCATGTGACTGTATTCTGATTCATGTGACCTTTCCAGATTAATTTTAAATGGTTTTTACTTTTCGATAAAACAAAACTAGTTCCCAATCCGCTGTATTCTATTATTCTTTTTTTCCTTTTTATTTCTCAGTTCCTCTGCAATGAGAAGCTGGTGCATCACAACTAGAGAGTAGCCCTTGTTTGCCACAATTAGAGAAAACCCAAGGGCAGTAATGAAGACATAGTGTAGCAAAAAATAAATTTTAAAAAAAATTTAATTAGGACTTATTTGACATAACATTACATTGCTTTCAGGTATGGAATATGATGATGTGATAAGCGTATATGGCAAAATGATCACCACAATAAGCACAGTTAAGATCCAACCCCTTACATAGCTACAAAACGTTTTTCTTATGATGAGAATTTTCAAGATCTACTCTCCTAGCTACTTACAAATATGCAGTATAGTAATTATTAGCTAATAGTTGCCATGCTGTACATTACGTCTCCATGACTTATTCATTTCATAACTGGAAATTTGTACCTGTTGACCCCTTCCCCCATTTTGCCCATAATCCCCACCCCCACCTCAGGTGACCACCAATCTGTTCTCTATAAACATCTGCTCAGTTTTCTGGTTTGAGTTTCTGTTTTTAGATTCTGTGTATAAATGAAATTATATGGTATTTATCTTCTTTCTTTTCTGGCTTATTTCATTTAGCAGAAAGCCCTCAAGGTCCATCCATGTTGTCACAAATTACCCTGCTTTGTTTTTTAACATTTTAACCATATTTCACTATACAGTTCAGTGATACTAAGTAAATTCACATTGTTGTACAACTCTTACCACTATCCATCTCTTGGATTTTTCACCTTCTTAAACAGAAACTCTGACCTCCTTGAACACTAACTCCCCCTCCCCCCATGCATCTCCAACCCCTGGCATCTCTTGATGTACTTTTTGACTATGAATTTGACTGTTCTAGGTACCTCATATAAGTGAAATTAAACAGTATTTGTCTGCACATAATGTATATTGGAATTCCCACTTTCTTTTCTCCATAGCATTTACTGCTATGCTGCTGTTGTTGTTTAGTCACTAAGTCATGTCCAACTCCTTTGCAACCCCCATGGACTACAAGCCCTCTAGGCTCCTCTGTCACTGGGATTTCCCAGGCAAGAATGCTGGAGTGGGTTGCCATTTCCTCCTCCAGGGCATATTCCTGACCCAGGGGTCGAACCTGTGTCTCCTGCTTGGCAGGCGGATTCTTTACCACTGAGCAACCTGGAAGCCCCTACTCCTATATAACAGGATATAAAATGGAAGTTCCACCAAGTACCTCAGATTCTATGCATGAGACCAAATCAACATGCAAGTTTTTAAAGGATTTCACTAAAAGCTCGTGAATGCCTCACTCTCATTTAGTGATACAGAGCCTATGGATAATAAGTGAAGTGATTATCCTCAGTCCTGTCTGACTCTTTGCAGCCCCATGGACTGGAGCCTACCAAGCTTCTCCATCCATGGAATTTTCCAGGCAAGAGTACTGGAGTGGGTTGCCATTGGAGAATGATTTATGAAGATTTTTAGAGAGAAGCATGAATGTGCTATGAGCTCCCCTCATAAGAGAAGAGTGGGGGGATTGCATGGTCTTCACCTTGACCCTCAAGAGAAAGGCATCAGTGGGAATCTCCAAAAAGTGTGGTATATATCTCCTGTAGTTGAAGGACACGTGCTGATGGAACAGGTGAAGGAGAGGCGGCAGCACAGGCTGCCTGCACTTCCAGAATGTGTCAGGTGTGTATGAGGTGGGCCAAACTGGATGCAGAAGAAAACTGCATTAGTGGTATTTTATGTCTTGGTCTAAAGACTGCCTGGAGAGAAGAATAGAATGGAGCCGAATGGAGCTGGATTCCTGAGTGCTAAGGAAGTAGTAAGCAAACAGCTAGAAGAGCGACGTATTGAGGGGATTTCTGGGAGAGATCCTACAGAGATGATGGGGTTGGAGTCTGAAAACTCAAAGCATCTATCTAAGGAAAGATTTTATTTCAATCTGTGCCTTAAGCACAAAGCCAGTTTAAGCAGATGGTACCCATCAAGTAAGAACCTTCCTGCTCCCTTTCTCTTCCTGCCTGACTTCTCCATTTGATCTAGCTCCCCCTTCTGCAGCTGACCCCAGCTGGAGCTGGAAAAGAGAATGTTTAATTCAAAATAAGTTTGGAGTTGATATTATTTATCAGGGACTAAACACTAGAAATGACTGAATCAAGACTGTAACTGAAAGGGATCACAGGATTTTCATTACATAGTAATAACCAGAATAATCATGACAGAGAATAAAGCAGGTGGCAAGGGACACTGTTTTAGGCAGGGGATCAGAAGAAGCCTGCCTGAGGAAACGACCCTAGTGAGGTAAGAAGACAAACCACACTGATATCTAAGCAATTTCTATGATTTTCCAAAGCAGAGAGAACAAACAACAGAGCTTCCTGAACAGGGGGCACGCCTGAAAGGTCAGCAAAATGGCAAGAGCCCAACTTGACTGGACAGAGTAAGAAGGCATGAGAGGAGATCGTGAAGCAGGAAAGTGAGATAAGAACCAGACACAGGGGGCCTTGCAGACTACAGTGAGGAGTTTGGTTTCTCTTCTAAGGGGGATGGAAGATTTATAGAGGGCAAGAGAGGTGACCCAACATGAGAAATGGTACAGGACCTAATCCTACCCAATCACCATTTTCTATCTCTCTCACACATTAAATGATTTGAGGGTGGGTACATCGCCCAAACTGGGACAAATTAGGATCAGTTTGGGGATTTGTGTTTCACTTTTGTTAAACATTTGCCCTCTTTTCCCCTGCGGTTGCTAAGCCAACAGAACGTTAAGGGCCACCATCCTCAGGGAGCCCTATCTGAGAATGACACCAATACCAAGGAAAACAGACACCAGGAGGGAAAGAAAAAGTGACAGAGGAACCAAATTTTAATGACATATTGTGAGCTCTCGAATGTGGTGAGCCTAAATATATAACCCTGGATTTATCAGCTTTGAAAACTGATATATTTCCTTTTTTTTTTTTTAATTTAACTCAACAGTTTGAGTTGGGTTTCTGTCATTCTCACTAGTTTGAGTTAGATTTCTGTCATTAGCAAGTTGGGTTTCTGTCATTCTTGGTAGTTTGAGTTGAGTTTCTCTCATCAGTAAGAATGCAGATTAGTACAGACACCAAATCATTAACAATAATTCTCTTGAGTGGTGAGACTATGGGTTATTGTTTCTTTTCCTTTTCTGTTTACATGTGCTTTGTTCTTCAGTATTGACAAATTTACTAACTTTGCAATAAAAGAAAAATTAAAGGGTTACTTAATGAATGGAGGGGAGAGTTAGAATGTCTTTGGGATTGTAGAATCAACAGATAGTCTCCAATTCCCTACTTCAATAATAGGGTTCTTCTGTGTGCCACGCCCCCTGCCCCGACTCGTATTACTTGCACAGTCTACTTTTAAAATCCAGCAATATGGGAACAGCACTAATGATTTCTGAAAGTCTCTGCATGTCTATAATTTTTCAGGATGACTTCTATTTCTGCATAGACCATAACTGTACTCCAGTTAAAGCTGATGTTGGTTCTATATTTTTCTTTGCAAGAGAAAAGTGGGAAACATGAAAAATTCTTTTCTTTCCTGAAAAGATTCTTATACTTACTTACAGAAAAAAGAAGAAAAGGCTATTGATAAGACCTTGGACATTCATGGCCAGAAACTCCATGGTGAGCATGTTCCAAGTATAAAGAACAAAGGAAAATCGGCTTCACTTGCTGTTGGAGGGAGTTGTTCACTTTAAGGAAAAACCCTGGCTCCTTAGTCAAGGAAGTGATGCTATTACCAAGAAGAGTGATGGAATTAATCTTGGGACTGAATCCTCTAGGGTTCCTTAAGATATGGTCTGGATCTTTCTGGAAATTTGGATATCAATTTTCCTAGGCCTGTGACACTGTCACTGCTGCTGCTGCTGCTAAGTCGCTTCAGTCGTGTCCGACTCTGTGCGACCCCATGGACAGCAGCCCATCAGGCTCCACTGTCCTGGGGATTCTCCAGGCAAGAACACTGGAGCAGGTTGCCATTTCCTTCTCCAATGCATGAAAGTGGAAAGTGAAAATTGAAAGTGAAGTCGCTCAGTCGTGTCCAACTCTTAGCAACCCCATGGACTGCAACCTACTATGCTCCTCCATCCGTGGGATTTTCCTACCCCCAGCCCAAGTACTTCTTTTCAGTGATTAGTAAGTCTGTGCCGAACACAAAGGATATCTGTTAAGAGTTCATCATCAGAGCCAAAAGAAACACTCTAGATGGAATAAGCAAAAGGGGAATTTACTTAAAGATGAACAGTTAGCTTGGAGAACCTCTAGGAAGTCCAGATAATCAGTTTGACGGTTACCTATCTAGGAACTCCATCAGAGTAATGCCACAAAAATGACTAGGTCAAGAGACCACTGCCGCTTCCACTCACACTGAGCTCATATTTACAACCTCCCAACATTGCACTAGGAAAGAAAGAAGGAGGGATGGAGGAAGGGAGGGAAGCAGCAAAGGAAGGAATACAGATCTTAGACAACAATATGGAAGCCATTTGTTGAGTATAGCAGAGCAACAAGGTAGGGGGAGCCATTTCTACTTGACTAAGGTACTGTTATTTTGGTCTCTGATTATAGGAGATGAATTTGTATTCCAACTAATCCTCTTGAGATTTATCAAAATAGCTTTCTTTGCCTTCAAAGAATGTATAGCAGACTGGCTTCAGCTCAAAGAGGTGAAGCCAATGCTGGCTGTAAGACACCATGCTAGAAGGTCCCAGCAGGAAGTGAAGGGTTACTAATGAGATGAGAACCATTCATCTCGGTTAGGCTGACTTGGTATGTTTAGGGCTCCCAATGAACCTGTAAGAAACAAATCTATCAGAAAAGTATCACCAGCAATATCTGCTAAAAGGAAGAAAGAACATAAAGATACTGCTTGGGTTCATTATTTAGAAGAAAAACCCTTGTGGGTGTTGGTGAAAGCTCAGGTGCTGTCCTCAGCCAGACTGACCACCCCTCTCACCTTTCTACATGTGCTGAGGAAGGCAGCAACAGAGGGAGGAGGATTCCCTCCACATTCAGCATCCTACACCCTCACTTGAGACACATTTTCCCTCCCATTTCAATTAGTTAATGATCATGTGGACCACATACTTCCTCAGAATTATCTGGGATATTTATGTAAATGAAAATTCCTGACCTCAGCCCCCAAATCTGATTCAATAGGTCAGGAATGCTTATTGTAGTGGTCATTTATATATATATATATATATATATATATATATATATATAGTTATCTTGTACACCTGAAACTAAAAAATGTTATTGTTATTTAAATTGTTTTAATCTGGAAATTTTTTTTAAAAAGGACCTGCATTTCACACACTCTCAAGGGGATTTTCCTGTGATCATTTGAGAATTACTGTCATAAATAACATGAAAAAATTGTATAGAAGAAAATTCTTAATATAAAAATATACCAAAAAGCTTTTCCCACAGAGTTCATGTTCATATACCAAACATAACTTCATAAAAATGGAAAAGTCCATGAATTCAGATTTGTTCCAATGTATTTTCCCTAAATTCTCTAATGAGAGTAAAATTGAGCCAAATGTTAATATTATCACTTTTTCCAGAACCCCTAAATAAATGTCTAAATGAGTCATTTAGCAGCATTCAAGAAAGAGGTCAATCACATCTCTGCAACATGTGGACAAACACACATTTCCCACTGATCCTGTACGGCAGACTCTAAGCCAAGAGGAATGAAACCACCATCAACATAAGGAGGGGAAAAGAGCCAGGCTTCTGCTGCTTCTCAAAATGATTTGCTTCCATGTATGATTCTAATAAACACATCAATGACAAATACATGATTGGATTGAATGCAATGGTTCCCTATATATGGAGTCAAAAAAGTTGAACTCACAGAAGTAGAGAGGTGGTGAAACTAAAGTCTGATACTGTAAAGAACAATATTGCATAGGAACCTGGAATGTCAGGTCCATGAATCAAGGTAAATAGGAAGTGATCAAATAGGAGATGGCAAGAGTGAACATTGACATTTTAGGAATCAGTGAATTAAAATGAATGGGAATGGAATTTAATTCAGATGACCATTAAATCCATTACTCTTGGCAAGAATTCCTTAGAAGAAATGGAATAGACCTCATAGTCAACAAGAATCCAAAATGCAGTACTTGGGTGCAATCTCAAAAATGACAGAATTATCTCAGTTCATTTCCAAAGCAAACCATTCAATATCACAGTAATCCAAATTTATGTCCCAAGCACTAATGCTGAAGTTGAATGGTTCTCTGAAGACCTATAATACCGTCTAGAACTAACACCCCCAAAATACGTCCTTTTCATCACACGGGACTGGAATGCAAAAGTAGGAAGTCAAGAGATACCTGGAGGAGCAGGCAAGTTAGGCTTTGGAGTACAAAATGAAGCAGGGTGAAGGCTAACAGAGTTTTGAAGAGAACGCACTGAGAATAACAAACACCCTCTTCCACCAGCACAAGAGATGGACTCTACACGTGGACATCACCAGATGGTCAATACCACAATCAGATTGATTATATTCTTTGCAGCTGAAGATGGAGAAGCTCTATACAATCAGCAAAAATAAGACTGGGACCTGACTGTGGCTCCAAGCATGAGCTCCTTATTGCAAGTCTTAAATTGAAAAAAGTAGGAAACCACTACTTCATTCAGATATGACCCAAATCAAATCCTTTACGGTTATATAATATAGCAAAAGTGACAAATAGATTCAAGGGATTAGATCTGATAGACAGAGTGCCTGAAGAACTATTGACAGAAGTTTGTAACATTGTACAGGAGGCAGTGATCAAAACCATCCCCAAGAAAAAGAAATTGAAAACCGCAAAATGGTTGTGTGAGGAGACCTTACAAATAGCTGAGAAAAGGAGAGAAGTGAAAGGCAAAGGAGAAAAGAAAAGATATACCTATCTGAAAGCAGAGTCCCAAAGAATAGCAAGGAGAGATAAGAAAGCTTTCCTCAGTGATCAAAGCAAAGAAGTAGAGGAAAACAATAGAATGGGAAAGACTAGATATCTCTTCAAGAAAATTAGAGATACCAAGGGAACATTTCATGAAAAGATGGGCTCCATAAAGTACAGAAACTGTATGGACCTAATAGAAGCAGAAGAGATTAAGAGGTGGCAAGTATATACAGAAGAACTGGGCAAAAAAGGTCTTAATGACCCAAGTAACCATGATGGTGTGATCACTCACCTAGAGCCAGACATCTTTGAATGCAAAGTCAAGTGGGCCTTAGAAAGCATCACTACAAACAAAGCTAGTGGAGGTGATGGAATTCTAGCTGATCTATTTCAAATCCTAAAAGAGGATACTGTTAAAGTGCTGCACTCAATAAATCAGCAAATTTGGAAAACTCAGCAGTGGCCACAGAACTGGAAATGGTTAGTTTTCATTCCAATCCCAAAGAAGGGCAATACCAAAAATATTCAAACTACTGCACAATTGCACTCATTTCACATGCTAGCAAAGTAGAGCTCAAAATCCTTCAAGCTGGGCTTCAACAATACATGAATCTAGAATTTCCAGATATATGCAAGCTGGGTTTAGAAAAGGCAGAGGAACCAGGGATCAAATTGCCAACATCCACTGAATCACAGAAAAAGCAAGAGAATTCCAGAAAAACATATACTTCTGCTTCATTGACTACACTAAAGCCTTTGACTATGTGGACACAACAAACTGTGGAAGATTCTTAAAGAGATGGGAATACCAGACCACATTACCTATCTCCTAAGAAACCTCTATGCAGCTCAAGAAGCAACAGTTAGAACTGGACATGGGAAAATGGACTGGTTCAAAATTGGGAAAAGAGTATATCAAGGATGTATATTGTCATCCTGCTCATTTAACTTCTATGTCTGCATAGAAGTTAAATACATGTACTACATCATGCAAAATGCTGGGCTGGATGAAGCACAAGCTGGAATCAAGATTGCCAGAAGAAATATCAATAACTTCAGATATGCAGATGACACCACTCTAATGGCAGAAAGCGAGGAGGAACTAAAGCCCTCTTGATGAAGGTGAAGGAGGAGAATGAAAACGCTGGCTTAAAACTCAGCATTCAACAGACAAAGACCATGGCATCTGGTCCCACCACTTCATGGCAAATATATGGGGAAACGATGGAAACAGTGGGAGACTATTTTCTTGGGCTCCAAAATCACTGCAGATGGTGACTGCAGCCATGAAATTAAAAGATGTCTGCTCCTTGGAAGAAAAGCTATGACAAACCTATGCTATGCTAAGTCACTTCAGTCATATCCGACTCTGTGTGACCCCATAGACCGCAGCCCACCAGGCTCCCCCGTCCCTGGGATTCTCCAGGCAAAAATACTGGAGTGGGTTGCCATTTCCTTCTCCAGTGCATGACAGTGAAAAGTGAAAGTGAAGTCGCTCAGTCATGTCCAACTCCTAGCGACCCCATGGACTGCAGCCCACCAGGCCCCTCTGTCCATGGGATTTTCCAGGCAAGAGTACTGGAGTGGGGTGCCATTGCCTTCTCCATGACAAACCTAGATAGCACATTAAAAAGCAGAGACTTTCCAACAACAGTCCATCTAGTCAAAGCTATGATTTTTCCAGAAGTCATGTATGGATGTGAGAGTTGGACCATAAAGAAAGCTGAGTGCTGAGGAGCTGATGCTTTTGAACTTTGGTGTTGGAGAAGACTCTTGAAAGTCCCTTGGAAAACAAAGAGATCAAACCAGTCAAACCTGAAAGAAATCATCCCTTAGTATTCATTGGAAGGACTGATGCTGAAGCTCCAATACTCTGGTTACCTGATGCAAAGAGCCAACTCATTGGAAAAGACCCTTATGCTGGGCAAGATTGAAGGCAGGAGGAGAAGGGGACTACAGGAGATGAGATAGTTGGATGGCATCATCAACTCAATGGACATGAGTTTGAGCAAACTCTGGGAGATATTGCAGGACAGGGAAGCCTGGCAAGCTGCAGTCCATGGGGTCACAAAGAATCGGACACAACAGAGGGACTGCACAACAAGCAGGAGAGCAGAATGGTCATTGCCATGGGCTTGGGGTCAGGGAAATGTGGAGATGCTGGTCAAAGGGTATAAATTTTCAGTTATAAGATGAATATAAGGACTTCCCGGTGGTCCAGTGGTTAAGAATCCACTCATGCAGGGGACACAGATGTGATCCCTGATATGGGAAGATCCCACATACCATGGGGCAACTAAGCCCATGCGCCACAGCAACTGAAACCTGCGTGCCTGGCGCCTGTGTCCCACAACGAGAAAACACCACAATGAAAAGCCCATGCACCACAACTAGAGACAGTAGCCCCTGCTCACTCAACTAGAGAAAGCCTGCACGCAGCAACGAAGACCTAGTGCAACCAAAATTAAACGGTAAGTAAATAAAATTTTTTAAAAAGATGAATGTAAGTTCTTGGGATCTAATGTACAGCATAGTGACTATGGTTAAGCACAGGCAGTGCAGTGGTAAAGAATCTGCCTGCAATGCAGGAGACCGAGGAGACGTGGGTTTGATCCCTGGATCAAGAAGGTTTCCTGAAGGAGGAGATGGCAACTCATTGCAATATTCTTGTCTGGAGAATCCCATGGACAGAAGAACCTGGCGGGTCACAAAGAGTCAGACACGACTCTTTGTGACCTGAAACAACTGACGACATAATGTATTATGTACTTAAAGCTGCTAAAAGAATCAATCTTAAGTGTCCTCACCACATACACAAAAAGCAAACTACGTGAGATGCCGGACGGGTTAATTAGCTTGACTGTGGTAATTTCACAATAGATAATTACGTAAAACATGGCATTGTACACCTTAAACATGTACATTTTTACATCAATTATACCCCAATAAATCTGGAAGAAAATATCTTTTAAAATTTACAGTCCACTATATTGATTTTGACCCTGTTCTATTTCACACCAGATTAACTTTGGAGGAATTCAGTGGAGTTTGGCAGAAACGCTTCGAGGATGATAAAAAGAAACCTAGCTTCTGTGGTGTCATTCTTTAACATGAGCTATAAAATACTGTGGGAGTGGGGATAGCATGTCTATTCTCAACATAGAGTTGAAAAGACTTAAGCCATGTGGTCTAAAAATACGAAAATATAAATCTTGAAATGTATGTGCAGAGTTTGAAAATGGACCCCTCTTACAAGTATTGTACAATATGGTCAAGTTTTAAGGAAAGAAGAAAAGACAGGGCTTAATGAATCCACCTCCTCTAAAGAGATTGGTCCCCTCAATTTCCATTTCATCGTCATGACAACTAGTATTCCATCATTGCCATAGTAACCAGCTGAATAGTATTAGTCTAAAGACATGCTCTCTGATTGGGTGACCAGTAGAAGCCATTAGGTGCCGCACAACGATGCTGAAAAGGGTGTTCTGCCATCACGTCGACCCATTTCTAGCCTTCCAAGAATGAGACCATTTCAAGAAGTGTATAACCATTATACTCCCCTATGTCACTGCTACATTTGAGACCATGTGTTTTCTCGTTTTCCAAAGTGTGGTATTAGCTGACAGATACTCCCTTCACCATGCCTCACAGTTTAAAGGCAACATTCCCTCTGCTGAAGCAACAAGGCACTCCGCCCACATCTAAACCAGATGTTGGTCACTGGTGACAAGCTACCTTCTTTGTTTGACGAGGTCACTGACAAGCTGAACTACAAGGAAATTTGAGGCTGAGGAGTGCCACTCCCGTAAAATAACAGACTGATGGGGACGGACTCATGCCGGTGGCAGCACTCGTATTTACATATGCACATAAACTACGATTTACAACACAAAAATGGTTTTTAAAAAATGTCCTTTCAAAAAGCTGTTGAGTTTTTAAAAGATAAACATTTTCCAGCTGATATTCTTGCTTGGTGCTTGCTCACAGCAGACTGCTTATGTATTCATGAGCCTTCCTGGCATGCTCTTGGAAGCAGAGATACCTTGAGAAATCTATTCCAGCCCCAGCCTACCCTCCTCTCTAGCTAGTCCGGGCTTTTGTTTACTGTTGGGAAACTTCCTTGATGTTTTCCAGCTCTGAGCTCTCATAAAATATTAAGAAACTGCTAAGCTGCTAAGTCACTTCAGTCGTGTCCGACTCTGTGCGACCCCATAGACAGCAGCCCTCCGTCTAAGAAACTACCAGTGGACAACACCAGAGTTGCAAAGGGAGGAGCCTGAAAGTGCAATGCAGTTAGAAGATGGGGAATTTGGGAAGGGAGGAGGAGGACTTGTCTCCAAAGTGGGTTTGCAGAACATGTACAACTGAATGTTACAGACAATGAAAATAGTTTTCTCAAGAAGTCTTGATTAATTCAACAAATAGTTCAAAGCATCTGCCACCTGGCAGAACTCTTCTCAATCTTGAGACACAGAAGTGAACAGATGATAAGCTCAGCATTCGTGAAGTTTTACATATTAGATGGCTGCAAAAGTAATTGCAGCATTGCATTGTTGAACTTTGCCATTTGATATTCGGATGCATTCTTAAATAAATGTGGTTATGTTATACATCATGTTAATGAGCATTTCTTGCTTTATGTTTTTTGCTAATGACTTATTACTTGCTGTTAATTTTATATTTATTTTAGACTATAGAACTGATGTTAGACATAAAGCAAATTCAAGTGATTTTTTTTATTTGGGTTCAAAATGGGTCATAAAGCAATAGAGACAACTCACAATATCAACAAAACATTTGGTCCAGGAACTGCTAATGAATGTACAGTGCAGTGGTGGTTCAAAAAGTTTTGCAGAGGAGACAAGAGCCTTGAAGATGAGGAGCATAGTGGCTGGCCATCGGAAGTTGACAATGATCAGCTGGAGAGCAGTCATCATAGCTGATCCTCTTACAACTACACTAGACATTGTTGAAGAACTCAGCATCGACCAGTCTATGGTCATTTGACTTTTGAAGCAAATCGGTAAGATGGAAAAGTTCAGTAAGTGGGTGCCTCAAGAGCTGACCAAAAATTAAACAAATCATTGTTTTGAAGTGTCATCTTCTCTTATTCTACGCAACAATAACGAACGATTTCGCACTCAGTTTGTGATGTGCTACAAAAAGTGGACTTTATACAATGATCGGTGACAACCAGCTCAGTGGCTGGACCAAGAAGAATCTCCAGAGTGCTTCTCAAAGTCAAACTTGCACCACAAAAAAGTCATGGTCACAGTTTGGTGGTCTGCTACCCACGAAACCATCACATCTGTGAAGTATGCTCAGCAAATCAGTGAGATGCATGGAAAACTGCAACACCCACAGCTGGCACTGGTCAACAGAAAGGGCCCAGTTCTTCTCCATGACAACGCCTGATCACACATTGTTCAACCAGCACTTCAAAAGTTGAACTAAATGGGCTATGACGGTGGAGTTTGCTCATCCACCATATTCACCCTTCCTCTCACCAACCGACTACCACTCCTTCAAGCGTCTCAACTTGTTGCAGGCAAAACACTTCTACAACCAGCAGGAGGGAGAAAATGTTTTCCAAGAGTTCTTTGAATCCCAAAGCACATTTCTTTTTTGGTACAGGAGTAAACAAATTTATTTCTCATTGGCAAAAATGTGTTGATTGTAATGGTTCCTATTTTGATTAACAAAGATGTGCTTGAATCTAGTTACAATCATTTAAAATTCATAGTATGAAACCACGATTTATTTTGTACCAACAAGGTCCGATGCTGTAAAGAGTAGTATTGCATAAGAACCTGGAACGTTAGGTCCATGAATCAAGGCAAATTGGAAGTGGTCAAACAGAAGATGACAAGAGTGAACGTCAACATTCTGGGAATCAGGGAACTCAAATAGACTGGAATGGGTAAATTTAATTCAGATGACCATTATATCTACTACTGTGGGCAGAAATCCCTCAGAAGAAATGGAGTAGCCATCATGCTCAACAAAAGAGTCCGGAATGCAGTACTTGGATGCAATCTCAAAAACGACAGAATGATGTCTGTTCGTTTCCAAGGCAAACCATTCAATATCACAGTAATCCAAGCCTATGCCCCAACCAGTAATGCTGAAGAAGCTGAAGTTGAACTGTTCTATGAAGACCTACAAGACCTTCTAGAACTAACACCGAAAAAAGATGTCCTTTTCATTATAGGGGACTGGAATGCAAAAGTAGGAAGTCAAGAAACACCTGGAGTAACAGGTAAATTTGACCTTGGAGTACGGAATGAAGCAGCGCAAAGGCTAATAGAGTTTTGCCAAGATAACGCACTGGTCATAGCAAACACCCTCTTCCAACAACACAAGAGAATTCTCCACACATGGACATCACCAGATGGTCAACACTGAAATCAGATTGATTATATTCTTTGCAGCCAAAGACGGAGAAGCTCTATACAGTCAGCAAAAACAAGACCAGGAGCAGACTGTGGCTCGGACCATGAACTCCTTATTGCCAAATTCAGACTTAAATTGAAGAAAGTAGGGAAAACCACTAGACCATTCAGGTATGACCTAAATCAAATCCCTTATGATTATACAGTGGAAGTGAGAAATAGATTTAAGGGCCTAGATCTGATAGATGGAGTGCCTGATGAACTATGGACGGAGGTTCGTGACACTGTACAAGAGACAGGAACCAAGACCATCCCCATGGAAAAGAAATGCAAAAAAGCAAAATGGCTGTCTAGGGAGGCCTACAAATAGCTGTGAAAAGGAGAGAAGTGAAAAGCAAAGGAGAAAAGGAAAGATATAAGCATCTGAATGCAGAGTTCCAAAAAATAGCAAGGAGAGATAAGAAAGCCTTCCTCAGCGATCAATGCAAAGAAATAGAGGAAAACAACAGAATGGGAAAGATTAGAGATCTCTTCAAGAAAATTAGAGATACCAAGGGAACATTTCATGCAAAGAGGGGCTCGATAAAGGACAGAAATGGTATGGACCTAAAAGAAGCAGAAGATATTAAGAAGAGGTGGCAAGAATACACAGAACAACTGTACAAAAAAGAGCTTCACGATCCAGATAATCACGATGGTGTGATCACTCACATAGAGCCAGACATCCTGGAATATGAAGTCATGTGGGCCTTAGAAAGCATCACTATGAACAAAGCTAGTGGAGGTGATGGAATTCCAGTGGAGCTATTACAAATCCTGAAAGATGATGCTGTGAAAGTGCTGCACTCAATATGCCAGCAAATTTGGAAAACTCAACAGTGGCCACAGGACTGGAAAAGGTCAGTTTTCATTCCGATCCCAAAGAAAGGCAATGCCAAAGAATGCTCAAATTACCACATGATTGCACTCATCTCACATGCTAGTGAAGTAATGCTCAAAATACTCCAAGCCAGGCTTTAGCAATACGTGAACCATGAACTTCCAGATGTTCAAGTTGGTTTTAGAAAAGGCATAGGAACCAGAGATCAAATTGCTAACATCCACTGGATCATCAAAAAAGCAAGAGAGTTCCAGAAAAGCATCTATTTCTGCTTTATTGACTATGCCAAAGCCTTTGACTGTGTGGATCACAATAAACTGTGGAAAATTCTGAAAGAGATAAGAATACCAGACCACCTGACCTGCCTACTGAGAAACCTATATGCAGGTCAGGAAGCAACAGTGGAACAACAGACTGGTTCCAAATAGGAAAAGGAGTATGTCAAGGCTATATATTAAAAAGCAGAGACATTACTTTGCCAACAAAGGTCCGTCTAGTCAAGGCTATGGTCTTTCCTATGGTCATGTATGGATGTGAGAGTTGGACTGTGAAGAAAGCTGAGCGCTGAAGAATTGATGCTTTTGAACTGTGGTGTTGGAGAAGTCTCTTGAGAGTCCCTTGGACTGCAAGGAGAACCAACCAGTCCATTCTGAAGGAGATAAGTCCTGGGTGTTCTTTGGAAGGACTGATGCTAAAGCTGAAACTCCAGTGCTTTGGCCACCTCATGAGAAGTGTTGACTCATTGGAAAAGACCCTGATGCTGGGAAGGATTGGGGGCAGGAAGAGAAGGGGACAACAGAGGATAAGATGGCTGGATGGCATCACTGACTCAATGGACATGGATTTGGGTGGACTCTGGGAGTTGGTGATGGACAGGGAGGCCTGACATGCTGTGATTCATGGGGCCGCAAAGAGTCGGACACGACTGAGTGACTGAACTGAGGGCCGTAAAATTGTAAACTTCTTCAAGGCAAGGCATGCCTTACTCACCCCTGTAACCTGGAGTACTTAACAGTATGAAGTAGTAGTTAGAAATTCAGGTTGTGGAGTCAGATAAGAGCAGATTCTAGGCCCAGCTTTGTTTCCTTAGTAGCAGTATAACTTTGGGCAAGTTATTTAACTATTCTGTGCCTCAGTTTGTCTACCTGAAAAATAAGATTAGTTTCCTATCAAATATGATGGTAGGAAGATTAAGATAGAGCACATAAAGCTTTGCAGAGCACCATATTCATAGTTAGCACTCAAGAAGGGTTAGCCATCATTGTTAATCACTGTCTTAGGAAGTAGGGGTTCAAAATGTCTGCTGAGAAAATTCCCTGGCAGTCCAGCACCGAGTGAGCTGAGGTTTGGGTTCAATCCTCTGTCCAGGAAATAAGATTTCCACAAGCCAAGTAACACAGCAAAACAAACAAGAAAAAAGTGAATTACCGAAGATCAGGATTTTATTCTCAGCTCTATTCAAAACCTTCAAAAAATCTCTGCATTTTTTCCCTTATGGTAAAAATTTATTAATAGTGGTTTCCTATGTAACCGCAAGAGGAAGATAAATTCATTTTAAAGGCATATGTGAGAATAGAAATTGATGGACAGCTAGTGACAGAGCATGGGTCTTTCTTAACATCCTAAGAACAACCATACCCATAAAGAATGAGTTAAGAGTTTGGGAATATGCCCAATATTGACAAAATTCAGTAACTATTGAAAGGAGCCCTTTTACACAGTTGGAACAGAGAACCATCCAAGAGAAACCCTCTGACCCAAGATAAGGAATAACACAAGCAGAATGACTAATATTAGCAGACTGCACTCAGTCTCCTCACAGCCATTTAGAACTGAAAAGCACTATGGGCAAATGTCTATCATCCTTACTGTTAATAGTTACTACTTTGCCTATATAGTCACTACTTAAATATGACAGAATAACTAAGATTCCACAATTCATACAAACACAGCAAGGTAGAGACAGAAGATTCGAGCTGAATTCTCCAACATGCTTCTTCACAAAGGCATCAGTTCAGTTCAGTTGCTCAGTGATGTCCGACTCTTTGCGACCCCATGAATCGCAGCACGCCAGGCCTCCCTGTCCATCACCAACTCCCGGAGTTCACTCAGACTCATGTCCATCGAGTCAGTGATGCCATCCAGCCATCTCATCCTCTGTCATAGTTTCTGATAAATACATGAGTCAAAACAAAGGAACAAGCAAATACCACAAACTCAATTTTCTCATTGCAAGGGGGAACACCCTTTGTGGATTGGTTTTACAGAGTCTCAGAATTTTCAGTTTGGAAGAAATTTTATAAGACCCTATAGATTAACTTCTAATCTACAGGATCACTATCCTGGTCACTGGATTAAAAAGGGAGAAAGGGAGAATACAGGGAAGAAGAGGTTCAGGGATAAAATCAGAATCTTGCAACTCATTACTTGCCTAATTCTGCGTCTCCTCCCAGGCTGACTTCAAACCATGGATAGTCATTGGGTGGGAGTTTTGGCCAGGTATAGAGAAGCCATCGGAGAAGGCAATGGCAACCCACTCCAGTGTTCTTGCCTGGAGAATTCCAGGGACAGGGGAGCCTGGTGGGCTGCTGTCTATGGGGTCGCACAGAGTCAGACACGACTGAAGTGACTCAGCAGCAGCAGCAGAGAAGCCATACTGTAGTCAAGGCCTCAATAGGTTCATTCTGTCTTCAATAACTCGAGTGCTACACTGGAAACTTTGTATTAGATAATCCAGACCCACACCCAGGACTCTGATTTATACAGCATTCTTAACCAGTTACCTGGATAAGGGCGTATGCTACACAATCATCATGGGCCAATGGACATCTTTCTGAACTTTTATTGAAAGGCCCAATAGGTAACCTGCTGCTGCTGCTAAGTCACTTCAGTCGTGTCCGACTCCGCGTGACCCCATAGACGTCAGCCCACCAGGCTCTCCTGCCCCTGGGATTCTCCAGGCAAGAAAACTGGAGTGGGTTGCCATTTCCTTCTCCAATGCATGAAAGCGAAAAGTGAAAGTGAAGTCGCTCAGTCGTGTCCGACTCTTAGCGACCCCATGGACTGCAGCCCACCAGGCTCCTCCATCCATGGAATTTTCCAGGCAAGAGTACTGTTAAAATCAGAATAAAGGATATTTCAACACATGACACTCAGTAAGAGTATTAAGTGAATAAAACGGGTGTTCTCTTCCCTTACTAATTTCTATGCTGCTAAATTTCCCTATGAGCAGTTCTTCATTGGAACTTCCCTTCTTCCCTCACTTTCAAACTCCTCCCTCCCACAAAATATAACACATTTCAAACTACAGAAGATCTCATAGTCTAATGAGTGAAAAAAGACATTTACTCCCTCATGAAAGTTTGAAGTATCACAGCATTGCCAGTCACATGAATAAATTGGGAGATTGGAGCTCCAGGTACTTTGCACCCCAGGGACCATAAAACAAAGTAGGAAGCTAAATGCCATGAGAGTGGTCTGAATAAACTGGGGCAAGAGTCCTTGAAAGGGAAGAGATCTCTTCTGATAGGGGAGCTGAGGGAAAACCTAATACAGAAGATGTGGTCTTCCTGGGTTTAGGGAGGCATAGGATTTTGGTAGGTAAAGATAGCATGAAGTAAACGTCTACTGTTGATTGGAGATTTTTAAAGTGTAGACCCTGGGCCTGCAACATCAACAACACCTGGGAACTTGTTAGAAATGCAAATTCTAGAGTCCATGCTTGCCCTATTCAGTCAGAAATGAGTCATAGCATTCCGTGGTTACTCAGTATCCAGGTGACTCTGGTACATACTCTTGTTTGAGTTCCAATTATCTAGATTTAAAACTGGAGTCATTGAACTTAATTGAGGAAAGTCACTGACTGAAATGTGAGAAACAGTGAAGGAAAAAAAAAAAAAAAAGCGGGATAAGGATCAGAGCATGAGAAAGCCCATCAAACCAGAGTTTTAAAATAATGGCCTAGTGAAGGTAAGAAGGATGGACTGGAATACAAAGAAACAGAAGGTGAGAGGCTAAATTTCTAATCCTGGCTTGACTAATAAAAGCCCCAAATGAAGATCAAAATGGAAAAAGGAAATGACCGTGAAAGTGCTCTGAAGGTTTAGTGTTGAGTATGACAGAGAAGAATCAAAGATGACCCCAAAGTTTAAAGTGAGGATCAATGGAACAGAAGTCTTCCCCAGAAAAATCAGGGAAGCCAAGTGGAACAAGTTTGGGAAAGAAAAGTGCTAAGTTGCCTATAGGATATCCAGGTGAAAACATTCAGTATTTAAGATCAGGCTTCTCTGGTGGGTCAGTGGTAAAGAATCCACCTGCCAATGCCAGAGACAAGAGTTTGATCCTCTGGCAAAGGAAATGGCAACCCACTCCAGTATGGTTGCCTAGTGAGTTCCATGGACAGAGGAGCCTGGTGGGCTACAGTCCATGGTGTCACAAAAGAATCGGACATGACTTAGTGACTAAAAAACAGCAATTTATTTGAGGTACTAAGGTCCTAACCTTCAAGACATACTGCACTTCCTGAATAACTTATTTGGAGCTGGTAGGTTTCAGATTAATCTTTTTTGGATCTCTTTGACGTCTGAACTTTCTAAAAAGGCTCTATCAAAAGTAGCGTTATTTCAAAATCTTTCAAGAGTTTGTCACCAACAGAGATTTTTACCCTGAGGTGAGTGGACCCATAGGAGTTTCCATGAATCCTTGAAATTAAAAAAGAAAATTTTGTCATCATGGACGTTTTTCTGGGAGGAAGAACATACATCAATAAAAACTCAAAGGGTATGTGACCCTCCTTCCTCCTCCTGAAATGCTAAGGAATTAATTCCCTAGTCATCCTTCGAAACACTTCAGGCACAGGAAGTGCTGTGGTCTGATGATATGGGGAGGAGGCACAAGCCTCAGAACAAACCAAAAAAGTCTCTATAATCCAGCAACGGCAAGATGCCGGTTCTGAGTCAGGAAAAGCTCACCGCACAGTCACTAGGTGAGAAAAGAGTTTGGAATTTCTTGGTCAAAATTCAGTGAAGAGGATAGTAGAGGTTCTGACTCATTTCTTGAAGTCAATCTTGCCCGAATACCTGTCTCTACAAGAGCAGTAATTAAAGCACACTAAAAATGGTCATTTTGGTGATAATTCCTGCACTGCTCAATTTTCCACTGTCCAGAAGAAGCTACACTACACCGATGTTGCCAGAACAGAAACAAAACCTCAGTTCAGTAGCTGTTGCCCTCTGCTGGCTAGTTCCAAGTTACTCTCACTCCCAACCCTTGCCACCAAATAAAAGGTTTTGCAGTTATGTCGATATTGACAGAGCCTTTCTAGAGACTTCAGACACCAAAGAGATGCCCCCCAAATTTAACAGAAATATATTAGTGTCAAAAAACACAACTCATAATACCAAAATATCGACAATGTTATTAAATACCTACAGCATTGTCTAATGTTACACATTTGGGGGACTTTAAAGAATCTGCTGCCAATGTAGGAGATGCAGGTCCGATCCCTGGGCTGGAAAGATTCCCCTGGAGGAGGAAATGGCAACCCACTCCAGTATTCTTGCCTTGAAAATTCCATGGACAGAGGAGCCTGGTAGGCTATAGTCCATGAGGTTGCAGAAAGTCAGACACAATGAGCACAAACATACTGGTGGTCCAATGATTAATGTGGAACCCTGTACCAAGATCAAAGGTGTAAAGCCTTATACCAAGGCCACAGATGTGGAGCCCTATACCAAGGTCATCTCCAGAACTGACCAAGCCCCATAGCAACCATTGTCATGAGACCACCCTGATCTAAACCAGCTGGCTCCACCCACCCTATTACCACCCTCTAGCATCCTAACCCATCACTCAATGCCACCTTCCAGTAGGAATTTTGTCTTGAGGCTACAAAAGTTGGCAACTAGCCCGAAAAAGGCCTCAGCTCTCCCACGAGCCGGCGCACAGTTTTAACAGTGTCTTCTGCTCTAATAAACTCTGAAAGTGTTAGTCGCTCAGTCGTGTCCAGCTCTTTGCAACCTCATGGACTATATAGCCCACCAGGCTTCTCTGTCCATTGGATTTCTTCCCAGGCAAGAATACTGGAGTGGATTGCCATTCCCTCCTCCAGGGGATCTTTCCGACCCAGGGATCAAACCTGCATCTCTTGCACCTCCTGAATTGGCAGACAGGTTCTTTACCACTAGTGCCACCTGGAAAGCTCCCTATTTAATTATATAAGGTAGGCCAATCCCTTTTCTCTCCTCCCTGGCCCATGCCAGTTCTTCTTCCAAGAAAGCAAAAGGAAGACCCTGCAGGTAACCAGAACAATCCTACTTTAAGTATCTTCTCAAACTGTTTCTTCCAAGCATTTAATACTTTCCCCAAGAAGAATTTTATTATTGGAAGCTAAGCAGTTGACAGCTTTTCAATACTGTTAACAACTTGCACTTGTAGTTAACTGAAGTTTGACAAATCAGTACAATTTTTTTTTAAGCTGGGTATCTCTTTAAGCTCCTGTAGGTCTTACTTCATTGGAAGTTAATTCCCTAAGGACACAGACAAACTTTTCCTCAATATCACCCATCCCTTTAAAAATGAAACACAACCACAGAGACTCAACTTTGATGAAATGAAACATTATTGCTCCTGGAGATTTTTGCAGGTTTTTAAACTAACATTAAAAAAAATATGTAAAGAATCACCTTCTCAAGCTTTCCAAGGACAAATGTACTTGCTAAGCCAGATGGTGACAAACACATGTCTGAGAAAGTGGCCTCGTTATGGAAAGGCATAGTTGCAAAAATTATGCAAATAAGTCATTGTGTCTGCATTAACAATTTACTGTGGAATTGTATGATTCCACATCAATTTAGTCATACACAATTGGGTCAAAATATTTAACTGGGACTTCTCTAGTGGTCCAGTGATTAAGAATTCGCCTGCCAATGCAGGGGACATGGGTTCTATCCCTAGTCTGGGAAGATCCCACATGCTGCAGGGCAACTAAGCCCATATACCACAACTACTGAAGCCTGTGCCCTGCAGCAAGAGAAGCCACTGCAATGAGAAGCCTGCACACCACAACTACAGAAAGGCCCGTATGTAGCAATGAAGCACCATGCAGCCAAAAGTAAAAAAAAAAAAAAAAGTTTAACTGGCATGTCCAGACTGTGTCGAGAGTGTAAAATAAAGTCACACGGATTTCTAAATACCCATTTTAAGAAAACTTCAACTCTCCATACTGCCTAACTGTAGGAATTTCAGGGTCTTGACACTTTCCCCTCCTCACTGTTTCTGAGCATCAGGACCCCACCAGGTGTCTGCTGTCTTAGCCATATGTCTGCTCCTCATCAACCCATGCTATATGTGCACAGGTTATTCATTGCTCTGTTGCAAACCACCTCCTACACATTTCGGGACTCCCTACTGCTGCCCACTCCTGATCTTTTCTCTAAGCAAATGCAGAGACTCTTGATTCTCTGATGACACGACTCAGCCCAACTGCAACCTTTAGCAAAGACATCTCTCAAAGTTCAGGAAAATGGAAGGGGGCATTTCAACACCAGGAACACTTTAAAGCTGTATTGGATATAGCTACTCACAGCCCAGATACACCTCCATGTCTTTTAAAACAGTGATCTTTCGGACTGAGACTCCACCACCTAGGGTATGTGAATATGCCCCAAGAAATACGAGGATAAAGGTCATTTCTAGGAAATCAATTTCAACCTCAACTTCTGTATAAACTCTTTCCCCCAAATGAATCTCTGTGAAGGTGACTTTAACAGGTTATGCTTTCTATCTTCTTTAGTAATGGCTCTTCTTACATAAAAGCAAACTCACTTCTCACCCATAAGTTTATGTGGTGTATCAGAAGATTGTTTATGGGTTTTAAGTGAAGTACTGGTAGTGGTGGTGGTTGAGTTGCTAAGTCGTGTCCGACTCTTGCGACGCCATGGACTGTAGCCCACCAGGCTCCTCTGTCCATGGGATTCTCCAGGCAAGAATACTGGAGTGGGTTGCCATGCTCTTCTCCAGGGGATCTTCCCGACCCAGGTATCGAACCCCGGTCTCCTGCATTGCAGGCAGTTTCTTAACTGACTGAGCTATGAGAGAAGCCCTTAATTCTGGACTATCTTTCAAAGATGCATGTGTCCTGGTGAGCATCCTTGGAAGACAGCATACCCCTTCACCTAAAGAGCAGACATATTCACTGTTAAGGGCTGAATGATGTCCTTCCCCACAAAAAGATGTTGACATCATAATCCCCAGTACCTTGGGAAAGGAATTTATTTGGCAACAGGGTTGTTGGAGATCTAATTAGTTAAGATGAGGTCATACTGGAGTGGGCTTCCCTGGTAGCTCAGCTGGTCAAGAATCCACCTGCAATGCAGGAGACCCCAGTTCAATTCCTGGGTGAGGAAGTTCCCCTGGAGAAGAGATAGGCTATCCACTCCAGTATTTTGAGCTTCCTTGATGGCTTAGATGATAAATACTGCCTGCAATTTGGGAGACCTAGGTTGGGAAGATCCTCTGGAGGAAGATCCTCTGGAGGAAGACACGGCAACCCACTCAAGTATTCTTGCCTGGAGAATCCCCATGGACAAGAAGAGCTTGGTGGGCTACAATCCACGGGGTCGCAAAGAGTCTGACATGACTGAGCTTCTAAGCATGCACGCACATGCACACGCACGCACACACACGCGCACACACACACACACACACACACACACACACGGAGTATGGCAGGCCCTTTGTCCAATATGACTGGTGTCCTTATAAGAAGACATCCATGTGAAGACAGAGAAAATGCCAATTGATGACTGGAGTCATGCAGCTATATGCCAAAAAAATACCAGACATTGCTAATGAAACATCAGATGTTGGAAGGCAAGGAAGGATTCTTCTATAGGTTTCAGAGGGAAGATAGCCCTGCCACCATCTTGATTTCAGACTTGTAGCCTTTAGAACTGATAGTGAATTTCTGTTGTTTTAAACAACCAGACTTGTGGTATTTTATAACAGCAACCCTTGGAAACTAATATAGTTACTGCCCAGAATAACACTTGAGCAAATGGAAGGCATCCTTATTGACCATTAAAAAAGATTTGGGTTTCCTAAGGTCAGAATTCTCTCCTGAAATGCAATGAATTGTGTGAGCAGGCATCCATCTGGGCCCATCCACATTGGCCCTGAGGGAATTGGGGCTCAGAGAACCAGTGCAAAAATGGGAATATTCTGGCTATTGCTACTGCTGTAATTACCTCCTGTGTGCTGCCAGCACCCATGAAATTATGGCAGGGTAACTTGTAAAATATCAGACCCCTCACAGTTCTTAATATGAGGTATTACTAGAGGATGTTAAGATCTCTGCTCACCAGAGGAACACTTAGACAATTGACTACATTAACCAAGTCACCATAAGCAATTCATTGAAAGAGATATTTCAAGTAAAATGTTCAAATAAAATTTCTAGTATGTATGTCATTTGGTCATTGGATTCTTGGAGCTTTATGGTAATAGAAAGAACATACATATATATATATATATATATATATATATATATATTATGCTGATAAGTATTTAATAGGGTGATCAATAAGACTTTAAAGAAAAAAACATTAGAACAAAATTCTGGGACTTCCTTGGTGGTCCAGGGGTTAGGACTCTAAGCTTCCACTGCAAGAGGCATGGGTTTGATCCCTGTTTGGGGAACTAAGATCCTATATGCTGAAAGGTGCAGCTGAAAAAAAATTGTTTTTTAAATCCTAGAATATTCTATGGGAGAAACAGAATGGAATTCAGGGAGCAATATAATGTTTCCAATTGTTACAAAGCTTAAGATGTTTTTAAATATAAAAAATGGTAGCTATTAAGTCTATTATAACAAGATTTCACATATACATTTAAAAGAATGATATTTTTATTTCCAGTGTCAACATCTACAATGTATGATAAAGTGTATCACCTGAGACATTTAAATGTAATGATGATGATTTCAGATTAAAAAAAAAAATCCATCAAGGAATCATGGTTTTTCAAAAATTGGTAAAACAAGTTTGAAGACTATTCATTGTCTTCCTGCTTATAATCCCCTCAGCTCTGGGCCTGCTTGGGTAGTTGGAGCCAGCTTACCTCAATACCAGCACCAAGCAGGCCTCATATTTATCATGGTTGACTGCTATATGACCATCCTTAGCGTGGTTAATATTTGTGTTAATTGCTCAGTCATGTCTGATTCTCTGTGACCCCATGGACTATAGCCCTCCAGGCTCCTCTGTCCATGGAATTCTCCAGGCAAGAATACTGGAGTGGGTAGCCATTCCCTTCTCCAGGCGAATCGTCTTGACCCAGGGATTGAATCTGGGTCTCCTGAACTATAGGTGGATTCTTTACCATCTGAGCCACCAGGGAAGCCAGGCAGTTGATGTTTAATAGTTGTTAAATGAATATAAGTTAAATACCAGCAAAAAGTCATTCATATCCTCTATCTGCTTTTGTTCTGGGGACCGACTGCTCTACTGGTCTAGCCTGGAGTGACTGAAACGAGGATGGCTCTGGAGTCAAGGGGTGTCCTACATGGCCAGACCTTGACACACTAAAAATAAGTTTAGCTCTCATCTAGAAGTTTAGTCAGCTGAATCATTATAAATCTCATATCAAATGAGACACCAATTTTCAAATTTAAATGAATTGAGGAATTACTCTAGTTTCTAAGACCTGCCAAAGCTCCCAAGGGACAAAGTTAGCCAAAGTTCTCATGACTATCTTCCTCTGTGAGATCAGTGTCAAGTACCATCCTGCATGTTCCTGCTGTTGCCGCTGCACAGCCAAGCAGTTCTCTTTCAGAATGCACCTCAATACAGCTGCCCCTCGTGGCCCCTCCCTGAGATCTACCATCAGGCAAACTCCTGCCCCCAGGTGCTGACATTAGGTTCTTGTTGTTTAGTCGCTATGCTATGCTATGCTAAGTCACTTCAGTCGTGTCCGACTCTGTGTGACCCCACAGACGGTCGCCTACCAGGCTCCCCTGTCCCTGGCATTCTCCAGGCAAGAACACTGGAGTGCGTTGCCATTTCCTTCTCCAATGCATGAAAGTGAAAAGTGAAAGTGAAGTCGCTCAGTCGTGCCTGACTCTTAACGACCCCATGGACTGCAGCCTACCAGGCTCCTCCGTCCATGGGATTTTCCAGGCAAGAGTACTGGAGTGGGCTGCCATTGCCTTCTCCGGTTTAGTCGCTAAGTCCGTCCAACTCTTGTGACCGCACGGACTATAGCCCGTCAGGTTCCTTTCTTTATGGAACTCTCCAGGCAGGAATACTGGAGTAGGTTGCCAGTTCCTTCTCCAGGGGATCTCCCTGATCCAAGGACAGGACCCGAGTCTCCTGAATTAGCAGGCAGAGTCTGACATTAGGTACAGGGCTACAGAAAGCAGAACACATTTGCATCTCTTCATTTCCTAACATTGATATCTTATACATACCATATGGTTTTAAATTTAAAGTATCCTAGAAACAGATTATCAAAATCAGATTGAAAAAATATGCAGAGAAGTCAAAAGATTTGCATTTAATGAAGCCTCATGGATCTACAAGATATCAAGAGAAGTCTCCCAAGGAAGGACACAACAAGCATATTTCTTCTGACTCATTTCCTCTGGAGAAGCAGCTTAGAATTATTCAGGCAAAAGGCCATGAAATAATTGCATTGGAGAATTGCTAAACTATCTACAGGGCTTTCTTGGGAAATCACATGGCATGTTTTTTCTTTCTCACTTGGATGGGAAAAAAAATTTATTTTCTTAAACTTACTTAAAAGAAAAACAAAAATCAGAAGTTAATGTGATGTTTTTATATAGACTAATTACAGAAAATAGACTGAGAATGATTTTCTACCTAATAATAAAAAATTACAGTAAAAATATGCTTGGAAAGATTTTAGTTCTGAGTAGCTTTTTTTGCCGAGTAATCCACTGGATATACACAGCACTGCTTGGCTATAGTTGGCTAAATGTCTTGTGTGCTCATGAAGTGGTTGGGCTTTTTGTGGTCACCCCATTAGTGTCAATACTGAACTTTTCCCCTCTATGTATTCCTTTGCAACTGCCTGAAAGAAAAACTAGTTGTAAAAGCAATCAAAATAAATATTTTCAGATGCTGCTTTCCAAAACTGGGTCAGAGACCACTAGCATACTGGCTCCCTGAAGCATGGGAAGAATTTCAGATGAGATTGGGCGCGTTCACGGTGGTATGGCCGTAGTGGGAAGAATTTTAGTGGCTAAAGTAGAATTGCTGAGGAAGGTATTAGAAACTAGAAAGGGAGGGAAAAAGTAGAGGAGAGGAGTTAACAATAATCAAGAGAGAAAAATCAACCATGAAGAAGAAATAAGGGAAGGTTGTAATATTTTATATGAAAGTGTCTATGGTAAGCGGAAAAAATGGCTGCTTTAATTCAGATTTGGGGTTAAAGCTAAGAGGCAAAAGGCAGAAATCTGTATAAATTCTTACATATTTCTTTATAAACTCCTCAATGTCTCTGGAAGATACTGTACAACTCACTATTTTTAAAACTGATGAAAGAATAAAGCATTTATCTAGCCACCTCTTTATGAGCTGTTCTTCAAGGTAATTAAATAGTTGGAGGTGTAGTTCCTCTTTGCAGATTTGTCTAATAAATGAAATTGGAATGACATATTTAGAATCCAACAGTTTTGTAACCTCTAATACAACCAATTTAGGCAATGCCAGGTATTAGCTGTCTAATAAAACACACAACATGTGTGTGTGTGTGTGTGTGCGCGCGTGTGTGCTAAGTCACTTCCAGACTTTTGGTGACCCTTTGAACCATAGCCTGCCAGGCTCCTCTGTCCATAAGATTCTCTGGGCAAGAATACTAGAGTGGGTTGTCATGCCCTCCTCTAGAGGATTTTTCCCAACCAGAGATGGAAACCCTGTCTCTCATATCTCTTACATCTCCTACATTGGTTCTTTACCACTAGTGCCACGTGGGAAGCCCAAATGCACAACACTTGCTACCAAAAAAAAAAAAAGCAATTACTGAATCTGAATCAGATGATTCAGTTTCAGAACCATACTGAATCAAACATCTTGATCTAACTTCCAATATGAAGAGAAAAGAATAGAACAGAAAGCATGTTAAATAATGGTTTGAGAATATCATTAGCAAAACCCTGACTGTGAAAACCTCACAGAAGAAATAAACTAAACATTTCAATCAAAAGGCAGAGACTGTCAGATACTGCTCTTTTTAATCATTATTCTCTAGTTCTCAGTACACACACTTTAAAAACAATGATACCAAAAAATGACAAGACACACCATGCAAACAGGAAACGCAAGCAAGCTGGAATGGTCATAAAAGTGAGACAAAGGCTTTCCTGATGGCTCAGAGCTACGGAATCTGCCTGCCAATGCAGGAGATGTGTTTGATCCCTGATCTGGGAATATCCCACAGGCTGTCGAGTAACTAAGCCTGTATGCCACAACTATTAAGCCCACACTCTAGAGCCTGGGAGCCACAACTGGTAAAACCTGGGAGCCTTAGGACCTGTGTTCCACAACAAGAGAAGCCAATGCAATGAGAAGCCCTCGCACTGAAACTAGAGAGTAGGTGCTGCTCGTCACAACTAGAGAAAGCTCACGCAACAACGAAGATCTAGCACAAAGGAACTATTTTTAATTTTTCTTAAAAAAAAAAAAAAGAAAAAAGAGGCAAAATGGACTTCAAAGCAAGGAGTACTAATGGAAATAAAGTGGGAAGCTTTATAATGATAAAATGGTTAATACATGAGAAAGAAAAACTACAAATGTGTATGGGCCTAATAAAATGAATTCAAAATGCAGAAAACTGACAGAAATAAAGAAATCCACAGTCACAACTGGAGGTTTTAATTCACCCTTCTCAATAATTGATAGAGCAACCAGACTAAGAAATATCAATAAGAAAACAGAAATGAAATGATGCTTCCACCAATGATAAAAATTTGGGAAGAACCACAAAGATTCTAAGGGCTTCCCTGGTGGCTCAATTGGTAAAGAATCCACCTGCAATGTGGGAGACCTGGGTTTGATCCCTGGGTTGGGAAGATCCCCTGGAGAAGGGAAAGGCTACCCACTCCAGTATTCTAGCCTGGAGAATTCCATGGACTATATGGTCCATGGGGTCACAAAGAGTCGGACATGACTGAGCGACTTTCACTTTCATTTCACAAAGATTCTAAAATAAGTAGAGCAGGTGGGTTGATTAGACATTTATCTGCCATCTCTTCTAAACTAGTTCTTTAAGTACCATTCAAACTTAATATTTAAGTACAGGTTTGTCACCAATCTGAAGAGAGAGAGATGAGAACAAGAAAGTTTAAAGAAACAGTGGTTCATCTTTTATTTTGACAGCATTCAAATTCAAGTAAGTTTGCAAAGCATTTTTTACATGCGTGATCTCAGTTCATTTTTACACATCCTTTGGAAAAAGCAGACCATATTTCCTTATTTCCATTTTACAGACAAGGAAGTCAAACTCAGAGGCCAACTTGCCAAAGAAAATTGCAAGTTGGCTGTTAGATCAAAGGGTGAACTTATTTGGACAACCACCTGAGTGACTCTCCTGGGAGTGAGGTTGGAATAACAACTATTTTCTCTCTTCAAAGTAAATTTTCTCTAGCATCTTCAAATGTATAGAGCAATTATAAACAGGATATTGGCTCCTGCGTTAAGAATAAGGCTTTACTGTCACACTCCCTAAGATGACACAGTCAGACACCAGGTTGGACCCAAAGAACAAAGTCATAAATGTTCACCCTCTGTCCAAACAGCGTTCTGAAATGAACACACCTTGATGGGCTTGTTGGCAAACTTGGTAAGTGTTCGCTACATTTCTGGTTACCCATGAACATTGATCAAGTTGTGGTTTAGAAACATATTTCAAAGCAAATGGTCTACAGAAAATATGGGCATTTATTCTTCCCATTAGCAAAGCATGGGGCTTCCCTGATATCTCAGTTTGGTAAAGAATCTGCCTGCAATGCAGGAGACCCCAGTTCAATTCTTAGGTCGGGAAGATCCCCTGGAGAAGGGATAGGCTACCATCTCCAGTATTTTGGGGCTTTCCTTGTGGTTCAGCTGGTAAAGAGTCCGCCTGCAATGCGGGAGACCTGGGTTCGATCCCTGGGTTGGGAAGATCACCTGGAGACGAGAAAGGCTACCCACTCCAGTATTCTGGCCTGGAGAATGGGATCACAAAGAGTCAGACACGACTAAGCAACTTTCACTTCACTTCACACTAACAAAGAATAGACTTTATAGATCATTTCATTACTGATTTCAAGGGACAAATCTCAGAGAGTAAAATGACTTTGTTTCCTGGCTTGAACCAAAATAGGTTTAAAAATAAATATACAACTAAAATATTTTCTAGGCTAGGACTCAGTATTTAAATATTGAATAAATGTTTTATTTACACTCTCTGCCATGCTCCACTGAGGCCTATTTCTTTTAGGTAAATGGGACACCATATCATTAAGGCTAATGGTGGTTTCATCTATGGGGGGAAAAATTCATGAACACCAAAGAATATTTTTCAGCTTCTTGGAAAAACATGAAAAGGAAGAAAAATTATTTGACTGATTAGTTCCAATTGTTTTCAATTTTTTGTGTAAGTTAAGTGTTGTGAAATCGGCCCAGATTTTTATTGAACCTTAGTGAATAAAATGCAGAAGTAAATCTCTACTTCCTATGTAAAGCAAACTGGCTTTTCACAAATCATAATTTAAAAAAAAAAAAAAACAAACGTAAAAACAAAAGAAAAACACGTGTTCTCCACAGAAAACAGGCCAGTGGGCTCTTCCGCCAGGGAGTCCAGTCTGAGATAGGCAGGCCTCCTACATGGACTCAAGAGACTCTGGTCTTGGCCAGTGCTGCCAACTTGCCTGCTGTGGCCACCCCGTAAAAAAAACGTGACTCCATGCAATCATGAGAAAGGGGAGTGCTCTGATCATTATGCTGCACACAAGCTTTGAAGGAACTATCAAATAGTAACAACTCAATTACTCTTTGTGGCTTATTTTTATTCTGAATCAATAACCTAGAAGGGAAGGTCTCCACAGTCCATTATGGCTTCACTGATCTGTCTCCTTCCCCATGAACACCTACTGAAGGAAAGCGTTAAGGAAGTATGTGTTAAGATGTATCACTGCTTCTAAAAATAATGTGGAGGAGACAGGAATGAAACCCAGGTGGAGATGTGCTTAACTGTAGGTAGATTACTCAACTACGAAGAGGCCTTTTGAATGCACAATAGATTTTCAGCAAGTAAAAGGTATCAAGTCCTCCATTTTGATTTTATAGAAGTAGGTTAAGTTGCATAAAAGTGGCTGAAAAATCAAGACTGCCTGCTTTTTCAGCCTAAAGATAACCAGGGAGGAGCCAAACATAAGCATGCATTTCAACAGAAAGGTGATAAGCAGAGAGCCAAATCGCTCCTTTCCTGAAGAAGGAAGAAACGACCACTTAATGGCTTACACTGACTTTAAATCATTGAAAAATTCAAACTTTATAAGGGTAAAAACAAATGCAGCTAGATGTGCAGGTCATCCCCAAAGCAGCCTTGGCTATTAAAGTTGCCCTGAGAATCTTCGGAACTGTTAAAAAAACCAGATGCTATTGCTACCATTCTGATTCACTGTCAATTTCAAAAATTGATACAACTTTCTCATCAAGACCCTAATTGTGGCATCAAAAATATTAATTTGCTGATCACAAAACTTAAAGTTTCATGTTAATTTGCTAATTCATGAGCTAGAAAATATTCCTTGATTTTAAAAAAGCTGTTTTACATAGTATCTCAGTTACTCATCCAGGAAGGAGGGGAGGGAAAGACAGGGCGTTTGAAATTACATTGAAATACAATGTTTGGAACAATATAAAACATCTGGAAAGAAGAATCAAAGGCCAATAAATATTAGTCTACAGGAAATACAGGAAAATAGAAGAAAACGCCAAAAAAATACCTTGCTATACTGCAGAGACCAGCATCCATGATCACCTCCTAGACTACTCTTTGGATATGTAATTCAGTTGGCCATAATTGCTTATAAAGGGCGCAATGCAATCAGGCAGGGTTTGTCCTGAATTTAGAAATGCAAGAAGCATGGGGTGGGGGAGGGGTGGGGACGGGTGTGGGGGAGGGGTGGGGTGGAACCTCTAATCACAGACCACTGTAGATCATTAGAGCAATTAAGAACACAATACCCAGTCTTGAATACCTTTCACACAAACCACCTGCTAACCTTTGGATCCAGGTTTTAGACTTGCAAAAACCTTGGGGTTCTTAAGGGCAAGTGAGATCTCACTAAGGAAAGAAATAAAGTGGGAGTCTCTCTCCGATTTCTTTGACTCAAAAATGACAACAATGGTAAAGTGAGGTTCTGGGCGGGTGAGGAAGTAGGTGCTCTGAACTTTGTCATCATAGAAGTGGACCACTTTCTCCAAGCTGTTCAGGTCGGACGTGCGGTCCGTCATGATCATGATAACATTGGGCCAGTGCATGACAGGCCGGTCGCTGGGCAAAGACACCACAGCCGGATATTGATCCACTCCCTTGGGGGCCTCTCTGTAGGAATGGGGGTGGTGATAGCCGTGACCCTGAAAGCTCTCAGAACCTCGGTTGTCGAAGATTAAGGACACGTTGGCAGCGTCATATTTCCTGATGAAGCTGGAAATCTTTCCAAAGAGGTCGGGGCTGGCTTTTGCTGTCAGCGCTTTCATTTCTGAAGCAGTCGTTTGTCGGCTCAGCGCCTCGTGAAAGTAGAAGCTAAATTTGGCAAGAAGCATGTTTTTGAGTTTCATCAGCCAAAGGAAAAGGTGTGGGGGCTGAACGGCCTTCTGAGACTGCCCTCCAAACAGATGTTTCTTGGTCTCCCGTTGCTTTTCAAAGATCTGGCCCCAAGTCTGCAGCTTGGTGTGAGCACTGTGCAAGTTCACCAGGGATGGGAGGAACTTCCACTCGGAGACCTGGGCCTGGGCCTTCAGGAGGTGACTCAGGACGTCGACCTCCAGCTGGAAACTGCTCTCCAGAGGACTGAGGATGGGGTGGTGAAATCTAAGGTGGGAAGGGAAATGAACACGTTAAGTGGAAATGTGACCCCACGGTGACACTTTCTATCCTCAAAAAAAAAAAAAAACCCAATGTGGTCAGACAAATAATATTATGTTTGGGGGCAGGGAAGGGAAAAACAGAAAGATTCCATGTTGATTTATTTAAACAATCATTCTGACAACTTCACCATCTAGGATTATATCAGTGTTATAGACTCTCATGGGAAGAGCCTGATGTTACAAAAAGAAATTGAGAATAGCTGCTACTTTCTTTTCAAAGAAAGAGAAACTGAATTAGCTATAAGTCTTTCTCAGCTTTTGTTTGTTTCATTTTGTTTGTTTGTTTTGGGCCATGCCACACAGATTGTGGGATTTTAATTCCCTGATCAGGGTTGAACTCGGGCAGTGAAAGCACCGAGTCCTAAACACTGGACTGCCAGGTAATTCCTGTTCTAAGTCTCTCTGAAGTTTATTTATTCCAGGAATTGTATGATGAAACAAGACATTCTATTTCAGGCTTAGGTCCTAAAGAGGCAAAGAAAAGGTCACTGAAATATCTCTTAAATGTGCACATAACACATATTACCTTATTTAATGTTCACAGTAACTTCAAAAGGATTATAAAACCTATTTTGCAGATGAGAGTAGAGATGATAAACCAATATCTGAAACATAGTATGCAATCAATAAATATTTATTAAAGGAATAGAACACTTACCAGAAAGCCCTTATTCAATCCTAGTTCCCAAATTCCCTTCATAATTTAATCAGTTACAAACAAAATGGTGCCTAAATTTTAAAAATTTTATACTTCAATCACTTACCATTTATCTCAGGATAAAATCTAAAATCCTTAACAAAGGCTTACAAAGCCTTTTAATAACCTGTGCAAGTTCACCTTCCTTGAACTTAAAGACCCTCCTCAGTTTGATCCACATTCCCATTCTCCTCAGTTTCTCCAGAAATTACATAACTAGAAATGAGACAATATCACAAAGAAAGTTAATACTGTGATTTCATTCCTATTTGTCCTAGACAAAATGTTTTTTAAAAATTTTAGCCATGATCTACAGTAAGAAATACAGTTTATACTGTGACTTAGTACTGTGACTATACTATACTTTGTACATATACCTATAGATAAATTTCATATTTACACTTACTATGGGGCTTCCCTGGTAGCTCAGACAGTAAAGCATCTGCTTACAATGCAGGAGATCCGGGTTCAATCCTTGGGTCGGAAGATCCCGTGGAGAAGGAAATGGCAACCCACTCCAGTACTCTTGCCTGGAAAATCCCATGGACCGAGTAGCCTGGTAGGCTACAGTCCATGGGGTCGCAAAGAGTTGGACACGACTGAGCAACTTCACTTCACACTTACTATGCACAATGTACTCTTGATATTTATTATACATATATATTTGTAATTAGGTTACTACTCACTAAACTGGCTTAAAGCTCAACATTCAGAAAACTAAGATCATGGCATCTGGTCCCATCACTTCATGGCAAATAGATGGGGAAAGAGTGGAAACAGTGTCAAACTTTATTTTGGGGGCTCCAAAATTACTGCAGATGGTAATCGCAGGCATGAAATTACAAGACGTTTACTCCTTGGAAGGAAAGTTATGACCAACCTAGATACATATTAAAAAGCAGAGACATTACTTTGCCAACAAAGGTCCGTCTAGTCAAGGCTATGGTTTTTCTAGTGGTCATGTATGGATGTGGGAGTTGGACTGTGAAGAAAGCTGAGCCCGAAGAATTGATGCTTATGAACTCTAGTGTTGGAGAAGACTCTTGAGAGTCCCTTGGACTGCAAGGAGATCCAACCAATCCATTCTAAAGGAGATCAGTCCTGGGTGTTCTTCGGAAAGACTGATGCTAAAGCTGAAACTCCAGTACTTTGGCCACCTTATGCAAAGAGTCGACTCATTGGAAAAAACTCTGATGCTGGGAGGGATTGGGGGCAGGAGGAGAAGGGGACGGCAGAGGATAAGATGGCTGGATGGCATCATTGACTCGATGGACAAGAGTTTGGGTGAACTCCGGGAGTTGGTGATGGACAGGGAGCCCTGGCGTGCTGCAATTCATGGGGTTGCAAAGAGTCGGACACGACTGAGGGACTGAACTGAACTGAACTCACTAAATTAATTTGATGACTCCAGTAAGCTCCAGTCACCATGGGAAATGATTTACAGGCTTGACCCCATGTAATTTAATTGCTACACTTCAGTAGTCAAGTATGGATGGGAGAGTTGGATCATAAAGAAGGCTGAGTGCCAAACTGCGGTGCTGGAGAAGACGCTTGAGAGTCCCATGGACTGCAAGAACAAACCAGTCAATCCTAAAGGAAATCATCTCTTAGTATTCATTGGAAGGACTGATGATGAAGCTGAAGCTTGAATACTTTGCCACCTGATGTGAAGAGCCAACTTACTGGAGAAGATCCTGATGCTGGGAAAAATTGAGGGCAGGAGGAGAAGGGGACGACAGAGGATGAGATGGTTGGATGGTATCACTGACTCAATGGATATGAATTTAAGTAAACTCAAATAGTGGAAGACAGAGGAGCCTGGCGTGCTGCAGTCCATGGGGTTGCAAAGAGTCAGACATGACTTAGTGACTGAACGACAGCACAACCTACTGTCAAAGAGACAGAAGATTCACGCACATCTGTTTTGGCCCTGGTTGAAGAGGACAATTTTGGTTATCAATTAAACAATTAGGAAAAAAAATCATCACAAATATATCTAGAGTTTTTAAAACCCTAAAAAAATGAGATTACGATTACGAGATCCCAGACTAGGTTGAATATTATAAGATAGAAACTGATTATCATGTGATAAATAGGATGCAGTTATTCACATAACAACAATACATTGTTTTTTGTATTACTGGCATTTTATAGTCAACATCCTCTAGGAAAGGGAAGCTAAAACATGGATGGAGGGTGTAGTCTAATAAGGCACTGAAAGAATCAGAAGGATAAATTCAGTTCAGTCACTCAGTCGTGTGGAACTCTTTGAGACCCCATGGACTGCAGCACACCAGGCCTCCCTGTCCATCACCAACTCCCAGAGTTTACTCAAGCTCATTTCCATTGAGTCGGTGATGCCATCCAGCCATCTCATCCTCTGTTGTCCCCTTCTCCTCCCACCTTCAATCTTTCCCAGCATCAGGGTCTTTTCCAATGAGTCAGTTCTTTGCATCAGATGGCCAAAGTATTGGAGTTTCAGCTTCAGCATCAGTCCTTCCAATGAATATTCAGGACTGATTTCCTCTAGGATGGACTAGTTGGATCTCCTCGCAGTCCAAGGAACTCTCAAGAGTCTTCTCCAATACCACAGTTCAAAAGCATCACTTCTTCAGCACTCAGCTTTCTTTACAGTCCAACAACTCTCACATCCATACATGACTACTGGAAAATAAACCGGATCTCAAATCCTCTAGTTCAGGGACTTCCCTGGTGGTCCAGTGGCTACAACTCCGTGCTCCCAATGCAGAAGCGGTCCAATCCCTGGTCAGGAAACTAGATCCCACACACGGCAACTAAGAGTTCACATGCCACAATGAAAGACCTGGTGCAGAAAAATAAATAAAAGTGTCTTTTAAAAATCCTCTGGCTCAAGTACTCAATTAACTAATTTGGACTCTTCAAACATTACATGCTTCGAAATAAACATTAGGAAAGTCTAACACACACAGACACACACATACACTATAGCATGTCTCAAAATCTTTGCATTCTAGGAAATGCTCCTACCACCTTAGCCTTTAGGCAACTTGACACTTAATAAGCCTTAAGCATCACAATATTCTGTAATCATGGGTATCAAGAAAAATCTGCCAAGGAACTATGAACACAGTAAGACTGTTAATAATGGGAAAATGGTATCATTCTATCACAAGTAACAGTACTCAAAGTGATTTTTCTGCTTCCAATTGGAAATCATTTATATCCAATATTCTCCTTGAAAGAAAATGAATTCTCTGTACCAACCTTTAGAATTCCACACAAGCTCTTCCATAAACATATTAAAAATGTTGAAATGTTCAATGTTCATTAGAATGAATGTGAATGGCAAAGCTACTTTTCATCTTTTCAAGAAGAGCTAAAAATTTATATTGATGTTATTCTGCCAAGACTTTGAGATTAGCATTACACTGTATCATCTTCCCATTCCTGCTCTGTGCCTTATACCTATTCACATCTCAGGCCATGGGGTGGGTGGTGGTGATGGTGGTCTGTTAAATCGTAATCCAAAAACACACACCTCAGCTATAGCAGCGAGCTTGAAAGAGTCTGAATACAGAATACACTGACAACTATTTGCAGAGAACATCTGCTCCGCCCCCCCCAAAAAAAACAAAAGAGAAGACAGAAAAAGAGAGAGAGAACTCAAGCATGCACTGCTTCCTTCACAGATCCCCATCAAGCAGCTCCTTCCAAAAGAAGTATGGAGGTCCACGCATGTGAGAAGTCAGATGAAAAATAAAAGCTGTAGCATAATGTGAATATAGGATATGTCACAGAACTGTACACCTAGAAATGATTAAAGCAGTACATTTTATGTTATGTAAATTTCACCACATTAAAAAAATCTATAATCCCACTTAAAACAACTATTTTACTAGTTTTTAGATATAAACACATTGACGAAATGAAGATGAATTAGCCAAAGGTTTGCCCTACAGGACTTAATGTGGTGGAGGGAGGTGTTTATAATGGGTACAGTTTAGGAAGTAACATATCTCTTAGGATGGGTACAGATCAAGTTACTGTTTAGAAAAAGGAACAATTCCTTTTGGTTGAAAGGTTGTTCAGGTCATGGAGGAGACAGGTTTAAATTGACCCACAAAGCTCAAAGATCTGGTAGGAGTTAGCCATGTGAAGATAAGGGCTTAAATTTCAGGGCCCAAATTCCTAACCACCCCAATTCCACGCCCTTTGCTCTGTGATTTTGCAGCCCTCCCACCAGAGGTGGCACACTTTCCCACCCTGGACCATGGATTGGTTATGTGATTTGCTTTAGCCAAAGGGATGTTAACAGACCTGACGTAGGCAAAAGCTTAATATGCGCTTGACTGGGCTTGTTCTTTTGCACTTGGGGCCTCACCACTAGGTAGCTGCTTCCTCTCTAACCTTGGGCTCAGAATGAACACACGTGTAGCTGACTAAGCCCACAGCTCCCAACAAAAGCCAAGCCCACTGAGAGCAATGTGTTCAGCACAGCTACCCAGCTGAGCCCAGCCTACATCAAACAACTTCCAGTAGACCTGTCTGCCTGAAAGTGTGACTTTGGGGATGGTGTGTTATACAGAATGATTGTAGCAACAGCTGATACAAGATAGAACTCTATGGCATCCTGGTATATTGACTATTTTAAGCTGAATGAATTTGAGAAATGACCTGTGCAGGAAGGAGTTTCTGGCCCTCTGCTGAAGCAGGTAATAAAACCCTCAAGTAAGAGGGCCCCTCCTTGTACCCTGAGGAAAGGAACATTGTTATCTCCGAAGACAAAAGGTCACAGAGAGAAATCTGAACTAACAGGCCTTGCTGTTTCTCCCAATTCAGGAAACTTGGCTCAAGCCACTTTTTCCCATGACTCTCACTCATCATCAAATCTAGCATAAAAACACAGGTTTAACAACTTATTTGGGTCTTCATTTCCTTAAGAAGACTCCAGGCCACATTGTTGTTTGGTTGCTAAGTCGTGTCTGACTCTTTGCAACCCCATGGACTGCAGCCCACCAGGCTCCTCTGTCCATTTCCCCGGGCAAGAATACTGGAATGAGTTGCCATTTCCTTCTTCAGGGGATCTTCCTGACCCAGGGATTGAACCAGTATCTCCTGCATTGGCAGGTGGATTCTTTACCTTTGAGCCATGAGGGAAGCCCCTAAGCCACATTAAAACTATATTAAATACAATTGTATGCTTTTCTCTCAGTAATCTGTCTTTTGCTAAAGGGTCTGCAGCTAGAAAAAGGGTAAAGGGAAGAGGTAGTATTTCCTCTGATAAAAATTCAAGCATATTCTAAGCGAACTAAGTAACAGAAACTAAGGTAGGAAATAGCAAATACTTATGGGGAATGTATTAGATTGTGGACTGTTTTTGGTTTTTTTAGGTGGAGGGGGAGGCTTCTGCTTAAAATCCTGTTTTCTCTTGGAAGCTGCTTTCTTTTCACTCAGAGTTTGAATGCAATTTAAAGCATTTGATGGGTCTTAGATAATTTGAGAAGTTGGGTTCGGGCAAGCTCACAGGAAAGCCTCGAGTCTTCACTGTTAAGATCTAGGCATGTCAATTAACGAGAGTGGAATGTGTCCCACAGAAATCTCACTGTTGTTGGTTTTGCTTATGAAATTTTCAGTGGGCAATAGTTAACCTTATTGAACTACACACATGCAAGCAACTGTTTCACGAACAGTGTTATCATTACAAATCTTTTTTGAAGGAAAAAGGGCATCAGTTCAGTTCAGTTCAGTCGCTCAGTCGTGTCTGACTCTTTGCGGCCCCATGAGTCGCAGCACGCCAGGCCTCCCTGTCCATCACCAACTTCCGGAGTTCACTCAAACTCACGTTCAACAAGTCAGTGATGCCATGCAGCCATCTCATCCTTTGTCGTCCCCTTCTCCTCCTGCGCCCAATTCCTCCCAGCATCAGGGTCTTTTCCAATGAGTCAACTCTTTGCATGAGGTGGCCAAAGTATTGGAGTTTCAGCTTTAGCATCAGTCCTTTCAATGAACACCCAGGACTGATCTCCTTTAGGATGGACTGGTTGGATCTCCTTGCAGTTCAAGGGACTCTCAAGAGTCTTCTCCAACACCACAGTTTAAAAGCATCAATTCTTCGGCGCTCAGCTTTCTTCATATAAAGCCTAATAAATCAAATCACAGTTCTGCCTATGGTGAGCATTCTGTCATTTGAAGCATTCAGATTAAAAAACAAAATGTGCTTCCTAAAATGCAAACAGGAAACACACAGTTTTTCAAGGCAGAAGCCTGGTGTGTCTATCTTTGCCTGGCAAAGGTTTAAAGCTATCCTTTTCTACTGCAACCCTCCCTCCACAAAGGCAAATAAACTTATGTAACTCAATTTTTTTAAATGTCCTTTAAATACTAGCTATAAAAAATTATGATTAAAGAATAAAAATCATTTAATAGAATATTATTGCTATACCAGATGGACTTTAAAAAGCTGTCTAGAATGAATAATTGCAGATCCTTGGTTGGGGAACTAAGATCTTGCATGCTACATGGCATGGCATCAAAAGGATACATGGCATCACACAAGGAATACAGCCAATATTTTATAATAACTATAAAAGGGATATATCATTTAAAAAGAGTGAATCACTACATTGTATACTTATAACATAAAATACTGCACTTCAATTAAAAGCTCTTGTTTTAGGAGAGTATATATTAATTTGCATTTAGAATCAATATTCTAGTTTTGCTTTAACCATGAAACAGAAAGATTAGCCAGAGTTTTCTCTTATGCCCATTGTACATAACAGGTAAATAAATTCAAAACAAATTCTATAGAATCAAAAAATGTTCCACTGATGCTTCCTTGGGGAAAAAACCCAAGTTCTACTTCCCTTTAAAAGTATTCAAGGAATAGTAGACACCCTGACTCTGAACTCAACATTCGAAAAACAAAAATCATGGCATCCAGTCCCATCACTTCACCACAAATAGATGGGAAAACAATGGAAATAGTGACAAACTTTATTTTCTTGGGCTCCAAAATCACTGCAGATAGTGACTGCAGTCATGAAATTAAAAGACGCTTACTCCTTGGAAGAAAAGCTATGACCAATTTAGATAGCTGACAAAGGTCCATCTAGTCAAAGCTATGATTTTTCCACTAGTCATGCATGGATGTGAGAGTTGGACCATAAAGAAAGCTGAACGCCAAAGAATTGATACTTTTAAATTGTGGTGTTGAAGAAGACTCTTGAGAGTCCCTTGGACTGTAAGGCGATCCAACCAAGTTTATCCTAAAGGAAATCAGTCCTGAATATTCACTGGAAGGACTGATGCTGAAGCTGAAACTCCAGTACCTGATGCAAAGAACTGACTCACTGGAAAAGACCCTGATGCTGGGAAAGACTGAAGGCAGGAGAAGGGAATGACAGAGGATAAGATGATTAGATGTCATCACCAACTTGATGGACATGAGTTTGAGTAAGCTCCAGGAGTTGGTGATGGACAGGGAAGCCTGGTATGCTGCAGTCCATGGGGTGTCAAAGAGTCAGATATGACTGAGTGACTGAACTGAAGTGACCCTGAAAGAATTCAGATCAGATCAGATCAGTCGCTCAGTCGTGTCCGACTCTTTGCGACCCCATAAACTGCAGCACGGAATCTGTATTATTCTTTCTATAGGGCACACAGAATGATTAATGTTAATGATTAATCAAATGATTAATGTTAATTGTTCGATTTGAAATTCAGCATCACAAATGACTGATTCTTAAATAAGAATTTGTATTTGCTTAATAATGTAGTAAGTTTGCCAAAAGAGGAAACCTTTAGCACCATTCTACTCTGAGCACAACTGGCCTCCAGGGGTAAAAAACAAAACCTGCTTCCTCTTCAACTTTGAAAGCAAAGGGTAAATCACGTTACTTTGTATTTAAAATAATTCCACTTTCTCCCCCAAAATCAATATATTATACAAAATTTCAACTTTTCAGTAATTCTAAAGAATTTATATTGGTCAAATTAACCCAAAGCATCTAAATGTAGATCATTTTTGGACTAGGTTGTGTCTGTGATCAGTAATTCCCTATTAAGCAGACAAAGGTAGTACTGGTGGAGAATGTCTATAGCTGAAAATACTTACTGATCATGTGTTATCTTACAGCCCAACTCCATCAGTGTCCACTCAGCAGCATGAGGGGTACAGACAAGTGCCCTAAGATCTGCAAGAATGAAATCTGGGCTTTTGCTACTGCAGTGGAAGAAACTCCCAGGGCTTTGAGAAGTTGGGGTGTTTCAAAGAAGATTCAAAGTTGATATATCACAAATCTAACAAAAACAGTTAAATAGTAATAACCTTTCATTACTATGGGGAATTTCTGGAGCTCAGTGGTAAAGAATACACCTGCAATGTAGGAGATGTGGGTTCTATCCCTGGGTTGGGAAGATCCCATGGAGAAACAAATGGCAACCCACTCCAGTATTCTTGCCTGGGAGATCCCAGGGACAGAGAAGACTGGCAGGCTACAGTCCATAGGGTCTCAAGAGTTGGATACAACTGAAGCGACTAAACCACTACTACCTTCATTACTATGATACAACAAACGCACAGGCACTTGCACACACACTGATAAGGCTCCATACCCCATATATCCAATATTGGCGTCATTCTCTTATTTATTCAATTTTTCTTGCCAACTTAGGTATCAGTATCACAGGAAACTTTTAAAACAGACAGGTGTCTGGATACCCAATCCAGGATTGCTAGATTTTACTCTCTTGGGAAAGAAGGGCCCCGATATAAGTATTTTTCTTAAGCTCCTGAAATGGTTCAACAAAACCACTTTCACATTAGCATTTGGGAATCACCACATAAGATCCTTCATCCTAAGAATCATATCTCCAATTATACTATAGTTTTTGGCTTATAAAAATTATTAAGAGACAACATATACTAATCAGATTTGAGGGAGAAATAAAACAATACTTCCAAACATAAAAAATTTGAAAACATGTAAAATTTGTTTAAAAAAAGAAAATGTGTGTATTGACATGCATAGACTATTTCTTGAGAATGAAAGAAAAAAGTTGTTAACATTCATTGACTCTCAGGAAGGGAATTTAGCTGAAGAACAGGGGCAGAAGGTGAATTTTCACTACTGTATTCTTTTGCACTTTTATAAATTTTGAGCCATGTTAATATATTGGAAAAGACCCTGATGCTGAGGAAAATTGAGGGCAAGAGGAGGAGTGGGCAACAGAGAATGCGATGGCTGGATGGTATCAGTGACTTAATCGACATGAGTCTGAGCAAACTCAGGGAGACTGTGATGGACAGAGAAGCCTGGTGTGCTGCAGTTCATAGGGCTGCAAAGAGTCAGACACAACTTAGTGACTGAACAGCAACAATATATTACCTATTAAAAGTAAATAAAAATATAATTTAGAATACAGTTTACCCTTGGATGACATGAGTTTGAACTGCACAGGTCCACTTACACACAGATTTTTTTCAACAGTAAATACTTTGCATCCTTGGATATGGAGTCACAAATAGGGAGAAACCACAAATAGGGAGAAACCACAGATATGAAGAAATCTTTCTTTCTACCAACCTTTGCTTTCAAAATCCTACCTGCCCTTAAAAATCTTCTCAGAGAGGGATAGAATGGGAGTTTGGGATTGACATCTATATATCTATTTTAAATATAGCAGTGTGTATCAGAGAAAACCATAATCCGAAAGGATACATGCATCTCAATGTTCATTACAGCACTATTTACAATAGCCAAGACATGGAATCGACCTAAATGTCCATCAACAAAGGAATAAAGAAGATGTGGTACACATATGCAATGGAACATCAATCGGCTATAAAAAAGAAAATAATGCCATTTGCAGCAACATGGATAGACTTAGAGGCTATCATGTTAAGTGAAGGAAGTCAGAGAAGGACAAGTATCACGTGATATCACTCATATGTGGAATCTAATTTTTAAAAAGATACAAATGAACTTATTTACAAAATAAAAGCAGACTCAGAGATATCAAAAACAAACTTATGGTTACCAAAGGGGAAAGATGAGGAGAAGGGATAAATCAGGACCTTGAGATGAACATACACACAAAACTATAAATATAACATAAATAATCAACAAGGACCTAGTATATAGCAGAAGGAACTCTACCCAATATTCTGTGATAACAAGGTAAAAGAATCTAAAAAAGAATAAATATATGTATGTGTATAACTGAATTGTTTTGCTGTACACCTGAAACTAACACAACACTGTAAATAACTATACACCAATACAATTAAAATATTAAAAAATAATACATAAAATACATAACCAACAAGGAGCTGCTGTACAACACAGGGAACAGTGCTCAATATTCTGTAATAATCTAAATGAGAAAAGAATTTGAAAAAGCATAGATACATATATATGTGAAACTGAAACACTTTGCTGCATACCTGAGACTAATACAACATTGTTCATCAACTATGCCCCAATATAAAATTTAAAAAAAAATTTTAAGTCTCCTCAGATTCTACCTCCTCCATATAGTCTGTTTTAATCTCTGTACTCTGCCAACTACTCATCTATTAATCAGATGAGCATTAATTAGCCTTCATTTGGGAATATAAATTAATATATCTGCCTTTCTTTTTTAAGCAAACATATCTGAACTCATTATGTCCAAAGGAGTGGTATCCTTCAAAGTCATCACTTTCCATTTAGCTCATCATAAAATTACTGAGCACCTACTATGTGCAAGGCTCTATGCCAGGTTCCAAGGACCCCAAAATAAAACTGAGTCATTCACAGTTAATGATGTCCACGGCACCATTCAAATTCTTCTGGATTTGCTTTTGGATCTGACAGTAGGTAATACATTACAACCAATCTCACTTCTTTAAAGGTAGCTTGTGTGGAAAATTCTGAGAGAGATGGGAATACCAGACCACCTGATCTGCCTCTTGAGAAATCTGTATGCAGGTCAGGAAGCAACAGTTAGAACTGATCATGGAACAACAGATTGGTTCCAAATAGGAAAAGGAGTACATCAAGGCTGTATATTGTCACCATGTTTATTTAACTTATATGCAGAGTACATCATGAGAAATGCTGGACTGGAGGAAACACAAGCTGGAATCAAGATTGCTGGGAGAAATATCAATAACCTCAGATATGCAGATGACACCACCCTTATGGCAGAAAGTGAAGAGGAACTAAAAGCCTCTTGATGAAAGTGAAAGTGGAGAGTGAAAAGGTTGGCTTAAAGCTTAACATTCAGAAAACGAAGATCATGGCATCTGGTCCCATCACTACATGGGAAATAGATGGAGAAACAGTGGAAACAGTGTCAGACTTTATTTTTCTGGGCTCCAAAATCACTGCAGATGGTGACTGCAGCCATGAAATTAAAAGATGCTTACTCCTTGGAAGGAAGGTTATGGCCAACCTAGATAGCATATTCAAAAGCAGAGACATCACTTTGCCAACAAAGATTCGCCTAGTCAAGGCTATGGTCTTTCCTGTGGTCATGTATGGATGTGAGAGCTGGACTGTGAAGAAGGCTGAGCGCCGAAGAATTGATGCTTTTGAACTGTGGTGTTGGAGAAGACTCTTGAGAGTCCCTTGGACTGCAAGGAGATCCAACCAGTCCATTCTGAAGGAGATCAGCCCTGGGATTTCTTTGAAAGGAATGATGCTCAAGCTGAAACTCCAGTATTTTGGCCACCTCATGCGAAGAGTTGACTCATTGGAGAAGACTCTGATGCTGGGAGGGATTGAGGGCAGGAGGAGAAGGGGACGACAGAGGATGAGATGGCTGGATGGCATCACTGACTCGATGAATGTGAGTCTGGGTGACCTCCGAGAGCTGGTGATGGATAGGGAGGCCTGGCGTGCTGCAGTTCATGGGGTCGCAAAGAGTCGGACACGACTGAGCGACTGATCTGATCTGATCTGATCTGTGTCTCCTGCACTGGCAGGCAGATTCTTTACCACTGAGCCACCAGGGAAGCCCTGCTTAATGTATACCTGTTGATTAATTAACATATATAAAATATAATACAGCCATTTCTCCTTCACAGTTACTCCATGAGACTCTGCATGGAATTGCAAGGTTGCCACATCCCATCCCTCCCTCCTCACCTACACTGACCTGGAGCTGTATTTCTTGAGGATGGTGTCCAAAAGGCCAACAAGCTCTTCAGCATTGATGAACTTCTGTGTGCTAAGAGTGTACATCTTCTCATAGAAGTCTGCGATCTCTGTGCGAGCCTGAACAAAGAAGCAGAGTTGCTCTGACAGGTGGGAAAGGAGCTCTTCCACGTGAGGAGCAGTCCCCCCGAAGGCACCACGGCCAGTCACCACCTTCTTCAGCTCGTTGTGCAGGGAAGTATAGATGGTGCGAATGGAATCCTTCCTGCTGAAGAAAGACTGGCCCCCTGGAAGGCAAATGACAGAAGCAGGTAAGGAAGAGAAACCAGACCCACAAAATGCTTGCCAGCATCCAGAAGGAAACAATCCAAACCACTGAGCTCAGTGACTTTTCATCTACCATATTCTCTGACTTCTACATATTTGTGACTCATAATTTCACTGGAGAGTAAGTTCAGTGGATGCCTGGTACCACTCATTTGTGTAGCAATGGACCTGTGTATGATTTTCCTGTTGCCTTGTTGTTTAGCTGCTAAGTCATGTTTGACTCTTGCAACCCCAAGGACTGTAGCCCATCAGACTCCTCTGTCTATGGGATTCTCCAGGCAAGAATGGGCTCCTCTGGTGGTATTCCAGGCAAGAATACTGGTGTGAGTTGCCATTTTCTTCTCCAGGGGATCTTCCCGACCCAGGGATCAAACTGACGTCTCCTGTGTTGGCAGGTAGACTCTACCACTGAGTTTTCCTTACCCACATGCCAATCCCACTTCAATGAAGGATTCAGATCTAATTCAGAGGATAGTTAACCTAGCAAGTGACATGAACCTGGTTCTAAAAAGTCCTCCTTCCACATTTAGGAATTTAAAACAAAAGAGAATACCCAATTATGAGACACTGTTGTTATTCCTGGTATATCAGAAAAGTTCATCTTGGCTTTGGAGTTGTATTTTTCTTTTAAGCTATACTAGAAAATGGAAATGGAGAAGGCAATGGCACCCCACTCCAGTACTCTTGCCTGGAAAATCCTATGGATGAAGGAGCCTGGTGGGCTGCAGTCCATGGGGTCACTAGGAGTCAGACACGACTGAGTGACTTCACTTTCACTTTTCACTTTCATGCATTGGAGAAGGCAATGGCAACGCACTCCAGTGTTCTTGCCTGGAGAATTCCAGGGACGGAGGAGCCTGGTGGGCTGCCGTCTATGGGGTCGCACAGAGTCGGACACGACTGAAGCAACTTAGCAGCAGCAGAAAATGGAAAACACAGCCTACTGGGATCCCAGGAGAATAAAAGGAAATGTTAGTGTTCTTAGCAAGGTTGACACTATAGGTTATATCACAATAAGCACCACACTGTGAATTATTAAGAGTAGGAAGCAATTATAAATAACTGCTGCTATAACTCAGGGGTTCCAAAGGAAATCAGCAAGAAGTAAGGCCAAATACATTCTTTACAACAGTTGAAAAGGTTCAAATGTCATATACATCATTTCTTTACTTCTGTATGAATACATGAAAAACTATATTTCTGGGGCCAGTTTCATAGATGTTGTCTTAAGCAATTCTGTACCCCAACAAAGGCTCAGAGACAAGACACTAGGAGAACAAAAAGAAATGGTAGGTTTAAAACAGGAAGTCTTAGGAGTATTAAAAATCTCAGAGACAAGGGACAGTTTAAATTCTCTGCTAATAATTCACAGAAAGCTTTAATGAATGAATTAGTATTCTAAACATAACAGTTAGGAGGGAAAGTTAAATATCAAGGCTTTTGTAAAATGTTCTCTTAATGAATGAAACATTCCACAATTTATTGCCCAGTTCGTATTTCAAGAAAGGATTCTTATATCCCTTACTACTATGGCAACCACCTTGCCCTGGTTTATCTGTGACTGTCCAGGTTTTAGTACTGAAAATCTAGCTTCTCAGGAAACCCTTAGTGCCATGTCCTGAAAAACCCCTCAACTTTGAGCAAACCTATGCTGATGGTCAGGCTTCTCTGATAGCTCAGTTGGTAAACAATCTGTCTGCAATGCAAGAAAGCCTGGTTCAATTCCTGGGTCGGGAAGATCCACTGAAGAAGGGACAGGCCACACACTCCAGTATTCCTGGGCATCCCTTGTGGCTCAGCAGGTGAAGAATCCATCCACAATGCGGGCAACCTGTGTTCGGCCCCTGGGTTGGGAAGATCCCCTGGAGAAGAGAAAAGCTACCCACTCCAGTATTCTGGCCTGGAGAATTCCATGGACTATATAGTCCATGGGGTCGCAAAGAGTCGGACACGACTGAGGACTTTCACTTTCCTTTCATTTCTAACTGATATAAGAAGCTCTCCCAATAAACACATGAAAGATGCTCAACATCACTTGTTATTAGAGAAATAATAATCAAAATCTCAGTGAGGTGTCACCTCACACCATTCTGAATGGCTATTATTAAGAAATCTATAAACAACAAATGCTGGAGAGTATATGGAGAAAAGGGAACCCTCTTGCACAGTTGGTAGAAATGTAAATTGGTATAGCCACTATGGAGAACCATAGGGAGACTTCTTAAAATACCAGGAATAAAACTACCATACAACCCAGCAATGCCACTACTGGGCATAGAGACCATTAGAAACCATAATTCAAAAACACACATGTACCCCAGCATTCACTGCAGCACTATTTACAATAGTTATGACATGGAAGCAACCCTAGATATCCATCAACAGATGAATGGATAAAGAAGTTGTGGTACACATATACAATGAAATGCTGTGTGTGTGTGTGTGTGTGTCTGTGTGTTAAGTTGCTTCAGTCATGGCTGACCCTGTGACTCTATGGACTAAAACCCGCCAGGCTCCCCTGTCCTTGGGATTTTCCAGGCAAGAATACTGGAGTGGGTTGCCATTTCCTTCTCTAGGGGATCTTCCTGACCCAGGGATCAAACCCACGTCTCTTACGTTCTTTATCACTAGCACTACCTGGGAAGCCCATAAAAAGGAATGAATCTGAGTCAGGTGAACTAAGATGGATGAATCTATAGTCTGTAATACAGACTGAAATAAGTTAGAAAGAGAAAACCAAATATTGTGTGGGTACTAAGTCATTTCAGTCATGTCTGACTCTTTGTGACCAATGGACCACAGCCTGCCAGACTCCTCTGTCCATGCGATTCTCTAGGCAAAATACTGGAGTGGGTTGCCATGCCCTCCTCCAGGGGATCTTCCCAACCCAGGGATCAAACTCGCATCTCTTATGTTTCCTAAACTGGTAGGTGTGTTCTATACCACTGGTGCTGCCTAGGAAGCCCCCAATATCATATATTAACACGTAAGTATGGAATCTAGAAAAATAGTACTGATGAACCTATTTGCATGGCAGGAATAGAGACAAAGACATAGAGAACAGACTTGTGGACACAGCGGGGGAAGGAGAGGGTGGGACGGATTGACAAAGTAGCATCGTAAAATAGAAAGCTAGTGGGAAGCTGCTGTATAACACAGCGAGCTCAACCTTGTGCTCCAAGACTATCTTGAGGGGTGGGATGGGGGCTATGGTGGGAGGGAGGTTCAAGAGGGAGAGGACATATGTATACATATGACTAATGCATGTTGTTGTGTGGCAGAAACAAACACAACATTGTAAAGCAATTAGCCTCCCATTAAAAACAAAAGAAGCTCTCAATACTACAGAGTCAGGCTTCTGCAACCCTGTGGTCAATTGGGAGCTTCAAGTACTGGAAAAAGAACAGCTAGCTACTTGATAGATAACTGGGTTATCTAGGGGGTATGGAAGGGCTTCCCTGGTGATTCAGATGGTAAAGAATCCGCCTGCAATGCGGGAGGCCTGGATTCGATCCTTCGGACAGGAAGATCCCCTGAAGAAGGGAACAGCCACCCACTCCAGTATTCTTGCCTGGAGAATTCCATGGACAGAGGAGCCTGGCGGGCTACAGTCCATGGGGTCGCAAAGAGTTGGACACAACTAAGCAACTGAACACACACACACGCATTTGGTGTGGAAACACCACATAAAGAATACCTTTTAAAGCTTATCAATAAACATACACTACTAGTATTGAAATCAAGCTAACTGACACTTTAAGGAAGGGAAAGACCACCAATTCATTCTTTTAAATGAGTCTTTTTTCTCAAAGCTCTCAGGAGCACAAGCCTATCTGGTGACTGTCCTGCTGAGGAGTGGGAAGCCCAGGTGGCTCAGTGGTAAAGAATCCACCTGCCAATGCAAGGGACTCGGGTTCAATCCCTGGGTGGGGAAGATCCCCTAGAGAAAGAAACCCGCTCCAGTATTCTTACCTGGAATATTCCATGGACAGGGGAGCCTGGCAGGCTATAGTTTAGAGGGTTGCAAAGAGTCAGACATGACAAGCACATATACTACACACAGACTGGAATATCCAATGGGGAGTGGCCTTTCTTCATGCTGGGAAACAAGGAACCAGAGACACCAGACTTCTTTCTTGTCTCAGTTTTTTGAATTTACAAAATATAAATATTTTGAATTATTTCCAGAAGTCTATTTTCATGAAAGCTCATTATTTTTCGAGATTTCAACAGTCTATCTCATATCATGAAATTTCAAGTAGCAAGTATATTAAAGGAGTATGCAAAATTTCTAAGTATATTTTAATCCATTAACTTCTTGCGAATGATAATCTTTAAACATCAGTTCTCAAGTTAAGTCATTTTCTACCATGGAAACTTCCAGCAACCAGATATCGAGGAAACCCTCCAACAACAAAACAAAGGGGAGAAAAGGATGACCTTCTAAAGTCCTCCACAAGTGACAGCAACAGAGTGAAGGGGCAAAGTAGGGGATTAAATGGTTAAAACCACTGGGCGATTACAAGTAGAAAAATATGGGAGACCCTTGTAAGTTATTGATTATTCAAAAAAGTAGGTTTGCTTAACCACAAAACCATGCTGCGAGACATGCCCCCAAACAATAAAACAATGGAGGCATGAGACTAACATATTGCCCAGTGAGCTCAGTAAGTTAATGATCACCACTTTGACACACTCTCTGACACATAAAAAACAATGATTTGTGGACCTAGCTTGACCACGTTTGGACAAGAAAACTCCCCTGCCCAACCTGGAGGAGGAGCCAATGATGGAAGCATGACGTCTACTCAAAGAAGACAAGGAATTTCTTCTCCTTGCTACCTTTCCTTTGATTATAAAACTAGGGCTCAGTTAAGTTCACAAGGGGCAGCTTTTCTCGCCCACCTGCTTGTAAGCCTCACAAGAGTCCTATTCTTATAAATCACTTCTTATCTCTCACTTTGCTCTCGAGTTCTCCGTGCTGAGACATAAAGCACTGTGGTACGAGAACTCTTTGGAGCCCCTGGAAATGACACCAGTTGATTTCGGTTTCACAGGTATTGAGTCACCATATTTTCTTTTCCCAAATGAGGGGAGTATATTCTCCCCTGAGAGTATGGAGAAGGCTATATAAGATAAGCACTTCCTCCAAAGTTCTTCAACTGAGCCAAGTCAGGAACAGAAGGCTCCCTGTCAGTTCTGTCCTTTGTCTAAAGTCCCATCCTTTCATTTATAATCAGGATTCACGGCTAAGGCCTCCAATAAACAGTCACAAAAGTAAGGTCAAAAATACTCACTTTTTAAAACCATGCTTTCTACATGTTTAAAAGGTACACATAAACTTTTTGTTTTGCGTTTTGGAGAAACCCAGATAAGTATTCTAAATAGCAAAGTAGTTGAAGAACATGAGACTGTGTTGTGGCAACACAAAAATTTTCCCAAGTTTTTAAGAAAATGGGAGCGTCAACTCAATAATCAAGAAGTCATATTTTAAGCACATTAAAACCACAAACATTCCCATACCAAAAAACCATAAGGTACTTGCAAAGTTAAAATTTTACATCTGGAACCTACATTTACTGTACATGGGAATAAGTTATGAGGCATTAAACATGCCATTTTCAGAACATTTATTCTGAAATGACAGATCAACTGGGAGCCTCAATAGCCCTGAGGATGTTTCATAGTGTAAATTGCTCTGTGGATCAGTTTCAAAGCACAGCCCTCAGGCTCACCCATGCAAGCTGGGGTCCTTGCAGAACTAATCACTTTACATAATAAGAGCCACTTCACAGAATCCAAGTCAGAGACAGTGATAGCCTTGTGCATGTTCTTATGCACATCAAGCACATAAAGCCAGGCACATACAACGTAAACTAGAGTAGATTCTTTTTTTTTTTTTTTTTTAGAAATCTACTTTAGAGTGGATTTCTTAACTGAGGTCTATACACAGGACACGACTGAAGCGTCTTAGCAGCAGCAGCATACATAGGCTATGGGTTTCCCAGGTGGTTCAGCAGGTAAAGAATCTGCTTGAAGATGTGGTTTCAGTCCCTGGGTCAGAATGGCAACCCACTCCAGTATTCTTGCCTGGGAAATCCCATGGACAGAGGAGCCTAGCAAGCTAGGGTCCATGAGATAGAAAGAGTTGACATGACTCAGCAACTAACGAAGAAGGCGATGGCACTCCACTCCAGTACTCTTGCCTGGAAAATCCCATGAATGGAGGAGCCTGGTGCGCTACAGTCCATGGGGCTGCTAAGAGTTGGACATGTCTGAGCAACTTCACTTTCACTTTTCACTTTCATGCATTGGAGAAGGAAATGGCAACCCACTCCAGTGTTCTTGCCTGGAGAATCCCAGGGACGGGGGAGCCTGGTGGGCTGCCGTCTATGGGGTCGCACAGAGTCGGATGCGACTGAAGCAACTTAGCAGCAGCAGCAGCAACTAAACAATAACAACAACATACATAGGCTTTAGGAAATCCAACTGAATACTTTCAGGTAATATGCAAAATTGTATTACACATATATTTTTCTGGGGAGTGAGGCCACAGGTTACCAAATTCTCATAGGTGAGCTAAAAGAAAGAACCTAAGAAACATGACCCTGGGATCAATTACCAATCTTCATGAGGTAGAGGAATCTAAAAACACCAAAACTGCCAGAATATTACCCACCATCAATTTTATAGCCAGGATCGTCTCCATTTTCATATATACATAATAATATGTAAATTACACAATACATAGTATGTAAATTACAATACATCTACAATTTTTTATAAATCATATGGTTACAAACACAATCTGACAGTTCAAAGGTAGGTATTCTGGTACAGGCTCTGTCACCTACTCACACAACTTCACACACACACACAATTTGCCAATCTGTAGAAAGGGAATTACAATAATGCAACAGCAATTGTAAATTTATGAAAAGTGCCATTGTAGGAAAGAAGGAAAAAATACAGAAGGTGAAACTACCTGACTATTTCTTGCCAACAAGTCCACACACTAAATAACAAGATACTGTTTGAAAAGCTAAAGCAAAGATCTCAGAAAGTCCTGCCCCTTGGGTGTTTACAGAAAGCAAGATAAACAGGGTCATCTTCTGGCAATATAAGTGGGGGAAAAAACTCAAACTGGAATCTGCACTCAGTTGCAGTCTTCTATTTTATCTTGTACATATGTCCTTCATTCATACCAGACCCTGTGCCTCTGATATTAAAGTCTAAAACAGGCCAAAGCACTAAAAAGACTCTTAAAAACTCTGGAATTCATAATATCGGTAATTATTAGTAGTAATACTTTATATGTATATTGGCCTTCACATATATTATTTCCTTCTGATCTACTCATATTGTTTGTTTCTACTAGTGAAAATCAGCTGAATCGGCTCCTGCATTTGATTTTCAGGGGCAAGATTTATGATGGGATGATAAGCGTGTTTACCATTTTCTCTGTAAGACCCCTCTTGTTAGAGATAGGCATATTTCTTGCCTTTCCTGTCCAGTATTTTTTTTCTTCATTCATTAAATGTTTATTGAGGGTCTAAGAAGACGGGGTAGGACTCCATCTGTAATTCTCTGGGGCCTTAGCCTTAAGAGGCCAGACAACAGTGTTTATTAATTCTAACTAGGTTGTACTGCCAAGTTTTGCTCCTCTCGCCGCAGTGTCGCTGGTTAGAGAGCGAGTTTGCGTAACTTCTCACTTATGGCACCAATCCATGCATGAGAAAAATGGATACAGCCATCCGTTTGGAGCACAGCCCTGCAAAGAACATCCACCCAGTTGGCCAATCTAACTGCCGCGCAGGCCCGTGGGCGGGGTTTGTGGAAGCCGAGGGAAGGAAGGGATCGGTGGGAGGAGACCTGGGAGTGCAGAGTTGAGCCAGCGGCTACGAGTGACAGAGACTGGGAACCCAAGCTACTGCCGATCGGGGAATATACTCCCTTTCCTTCCTCCTCCAGGGGCACCGGGGGGCGGGGCGGAGGTACCTAGTTTCTGCCCCAAGTAGGTGAGGCTGTGATAGACCTTCTCGGCCGCGGCCAGGTGGGCCAATGCCGCCAGCAGCGACAGCCAGCTGCCCCCCGCGCTCTTGTTGGCCTCTCGTTCCTTCTCCACATTGTCCTTGGCCTTGTCGTAAGAGAAGATACCCAGATGAGAGAAGAACGTCTCCAGCACCGCCTGTTCCACCGGGACCGGGGCGGCCAGCGGGATAGACTCCCCCATGCGAGCTGCGCTCCAGCTCCACCCACGTGGCTCGCCTCTCCCTCGCACTTCCGGGTTCTCAGGGAACGTGCGCACGAGCGTGCGTGCGCGTAACCGCCACAAGCGGCGGACTCGTGAGCGCGCTGCTGCCTGGACTGAGCCTGGGCCTCAGAGAGGACGAGGATAAGAGTTCAGGCGAGAGACGGGTGACCGCCCCTCAGCTCCTGAGCCGCTTCGGCGCTTCTGTTCCCGCAGCTCTGACTATTCGGACCCTCAGGGCAGAGCGCTAGGCGGCCAACTCGCTGCTCCGTGGAGCTGACGTTCAGAGGTGAGCTGAGAGGCCCCTCCCTGTGAGACTGCGTCAGTGCTGATGACGTCACGTTTACTTGACGTCAGGAGTTCTTGTGCTAACATCTGGCCTGGGCTCCACTGAGCCTGAGGCGCAGGGTTAGAAATTGAGGCTGCGGCCTGGAAGTGTGCTGGCTGTCACAACAAGGACTCTGTAGTCATTGCTTTCAAACCAACCCCAGTAAGTGGTTTATAGAAGCCTCACGTGGGTAAAAGTTTACTTCTTTTCCTCATGTCTGATTTTCACCCAATCACAGGAGTTAATTCTCGCCTCTGTGGGGTTCTAGTCATCTCAAGTTCGTGCTAACGAAAGGGCTTCCGAGCAGAGCTGCTCCTGGGCTTGGCCATACTTAATTAGGCTTCCTTAAAAAGTTCTCAGAATGAAATCTACCTTAATGTAACTTCTGTTAAAGAATCTGAATTGGTCCACTTTGCCATTCAGGTTAATTGCCAATTTTTCTGACATTTAAGAAACTCCATAACCGAGCTCATGTGTATGTCCCCTGCTTGAGACACTACCCACTGCTCACTTAGCTTTTACTTTTCTCTTTCCTTGTACATGCTTATTTATTTTATACTATTTAGTTATATTGTGTTTAGTCATAAATTTACATGTCTTTTTCCTCTACGAAGTGGTGATTTCCCTAAAGCAGAATCTAGGGTTCACTAACCTTTATAATCTTCATCATGGACGACACAATGATGTTCCTCAGTCAAATGAGGGACTTGCCTGTTTTCATTTTGTTGGTCAAATGAGATCTGTTCTGCCATTGTTACCTTTTAATATAACAAATCCCATAATTTTATTTTAATGAATATATAGTGTATCTGTTGCTGCTCTCAATATAACTGTGTAAGATCAACTGTGTTAACTGATACAAGGCAGAATTTTATATGTTATAAAGGTAAAAAGGGAGGCATAGTGGTGTATTTTTGGAAGAATCAAGGCTCTCTGGAACACAATGTGATGATTCTAAATGAATGAGTAGAAAAGTTAGTAATAAAAAAAAATGTAGTACTAGCCCCAAAACCAACAGACAGTGAAAGACAGTTTTAAAGCTCATAAATATACTCAAGATGTGTAAGAATTCTTTAGATGGTAAAGGTAGCATCATAGATGAGTGGGGAAAGGAAAACTCAATTAATAGTGAAGGAGACATGATTATGGGGAAGAAAAAAACTTTCCCCCTGTATCCTACAACAAAAAATAATTGCATATGTAAAAAACAAAATCATAAACAAACTAGAAAGAAATACAAGTGAAAATTTAATTGATCTAGAAATAGAAGAACGTAATTACGAAAGAATTGGAAGAAATTACAATTACAAGAAGGGATTGAATTGTTTGTAAAAATTTCAAGAAAACACAGTGCCGTCCTGGGGGAAAGATCTTTGTAACTGTGTCAGGCAGAGGTCTGATGTGCTTAACATATCAAGATCTAGTCATCAGAGAAATGCAGATTATTATATTTTCCACCTACAAGATTTTGTAAAAATCTTTTTTTATGTGCTGGTAAACATGTTCTTATACCTTAAGAACAGTCTCTTCTTATACCTTACAGATGGGAATGTAACTTGGTATGACCTTCCTGGAAAACATTTAGCAATATATATTAAGGTTGTATGTTAGTCGCTCAATCATGTCCAACTCTTTGTGACCCCAAGGACTGTAGCCTGGCAGGCTCCTCTGTCCATGGCATTCTTGAGGCAAGAATACTGGAATGGGTTGCCATTTCCTTCTCCAATATATTACGGTTAAATGAGAGTATATTCACATTGTCTAAAACACTAAGAGTAGATGCTTAATAAATATTAGTTAACACTTACTGTTACTATTGTTGCTTTTATCGTTCACAACATCTAACCTTTTAATCAGCAGAGCACCTAGAATAATACCTTGAACTTACCAAATTTAATAATAGCCAATTATTTTACCTGCAAAAGAGTTTACTCAGAAATAGCCAGAGGAATTGCAGTTCAGGTAATGGAAACTATGGTGGATCACGGGCAAGTCCAGAGGACATGGAAGGGCTTCCCTGGTGGCTTAGATGGTAAAGAATTTACCTGCAATGCAGGCAGCCTGGCTTCGATCCTTGAGACAGGAAGATCCCGTGGAGAAGGGAATGGCTACCCACTTCAGTACACTTGCCTGGAGAATTCCATGGACAGAAGAGCCTGGCAGGCTACAGTCCATGGAGTCACAACAAGTTGGACACAACTGAGTGACTGAACTGAACTGAACTGAAGGGGCTGTCATAACTAAATAGTTCTCAGGAGGAAGCAGGGAGTTCAAAGTATGGCCTACGGAGGCTTTTCATTGTTTGTGGTGCTACAGTCTTTGATTGACTGGGCAGTGATTGGCCAGAAAGATGGTTTTCTTCTTCCTGCTAAATAGTAAAGTAGGCAATACCTTCCTGTAGGAAAGAGGTAGGGGTATGTCTCTTACAGTTTGGAGTAACTGATGATGCACAGCCAGGAGAGCTCTCCCTATAGACATGTTCTGACTCCAGCTTCAGCTGAGGTTCTTTATTTCTACAAACTTAATGGATGTTTATTAATGTCTATATTTGATTGGCTGATTCTCCTTGTCTTACAGGAATTTTGTAGGAAAAAGATACTGAGTCAGTGACATGATAGGCTATTAAAACATTGATGCTGTAAAGATACAAGTTACCTTAAAGGAGCAACTGGTTCAGTCTATTAGCAAGACACTTTGGACAGTAGCAATAAATGTTTGCTGTTGATGATATGTTTGCCATCTACTGCTGCATATTAAATAACCCTGAAACTTAGTGACTTGTGTTGTTGTTATTGTTCAGTCACTAAGTCTTGTTCAACTCTTTGCAATTCCTGTGGACTGTTGCTTCTTGACCCGTATACAGGTTTCTCAGGAGACAGGTAAGGTGGTCTGGTATTACCATCACTTGAAGAATTTTTCTCAGTTTGTTGTGATCCACATAGTCAAAGGTTTTCACATAGTAAAGAAGAAGTAGATGTTTTTCTGGAATTCCTTTCCTTTCTCTATGATCCAACAAATGTTGGCAGTTTGATCTCTGGTTCCTCTGCCTTTTCTCAACCCAGCTTGTACATCTGGAAGTTCTCAGTTCACATACTACTGAATCCTAGCTTGAAGGATTTTGAGCATTACCTTGCTAGCACTTGAAATGAGCGGTGATTGGAACATTCTTTAGCATTGCCCTTCTTTGGGACTGGAATGAAAATTGACCTTTTCCAGTCCGGTGGCCACTGCTGAGTTTTCTAAGTTTGCTGATTTATTGAGTGCAGCACTTTAACTCAGAGAAGGCAATGGCACCCCACTCCAGTACTCTTGCCTGGAAAATCCCATGGATGGAGGAGCCTGGTAGGCTGTAGTCCATGGGGTCGCTAAGAGTCGGACACAACTGAGCGACTTCACTTTCACTTTTTCACTTTCATGCACTGGAGAAGGAAATGGCAACCCACTCCAGTGTTCTTGCCTGGAGAATCCCAGGGACAGGGGAGCCTCGTGGGCTTCCGTCTATGGGGTCACACAGAGTCGGACACAACTGAAGTGACTTAGCAGCAGCAGCAGCACTTTAACAGTATCCTTTTTTAGGGTTTGAAATAGCTCAAGTGGAATTACATCAACTCTAGTAGCTTTGTTCATAGTAATGGTTTGTAAGGTACACTTGACTTCACACTCCAAGATTCTGACTCAAGGTAGTGACCACACTATCATGGCTATCTGGGTCATTAATACTTTTTTGGTACAGTTCTGTGTATTCTTGCCACCTCTTCTTAATCTCTTCTGCTTCTGTTAGGTCCTTACCCTTTCTATCCTTTATCTTGTATATCAAATAACCCCAAAACTTAGTGACTTGAGAGTAAAAATCATGTATTCCCTCTCACAATTTCTGTGAGTCAGGTTTCAAGAGTGTTTCAATTGGGCATTTCTGTTTTAGTGTTTCATAAGGTTACAGTCTAATGTTGGCTAGGGTTGTGGTCATCTAAACACTTATTTGAAGCTGGAGAGGCTGCTTTCAAAATGACTTCACACATCCAGCAATTGTCACAGACTGTTGGCCACATGGGTCTCTCCATGGGATGGCTTGAGTGCCCTCCTCACAGCATGGCCACTGGCTTGTCCTCGAGCATGTGATCAATCTGATAGACCAAAGCAGAAGCTGCATGACTTTTTATGACATAGCCTTGGAAGTCACACTCAGCCACATTCAAGGCCATCCCTGATTGAATTTGGGCAGACTAGGGAAGGGCACAAGGCTAGGCAGTAAGGTTCAAAGGAGGCCACCCTGGAAGCTACCACAGATGCCGATGACATTTCCAGCATGGAAAATTATCTGTCTTCATGAAAATATCTAAGGATGGAAGCTCTTCAGATCAGATCAGTCGCTCAGTCGTGTCTGACCCTTCGCGACCCCATGAACCGCAGCACGCCAGGCCTCCCTGTCCATCACCAGCTCCCGGAGGTCACTCAGACTCACATCCATCGAGTCAGTGATGCCATTCAGCCATCTCATCCTCTGTCGTCGCCTTCTCCTCCTGCCCTCAATCCCTCCCAGCATCAGAGTCTTCTCCAGTGAGTCAACTCTTCGCATGAGGTGGCCAAAATACTGGAGTTTCAGCTTTAGCATCATTCCTTCCAAAGAAATTCCAGGATTGATCTCCTTCAGAATGGACTGGTTGGATCTCCTTGCAGTCCAAGGGACTCTCAAGAGTCTTCTCCAACACCACAGTTCAAAAGCATCAATTCTTTGGCGCTCAGCCTTCTTCACAGTCCAGCTCTCACATCCATACATGACCACAGGAAAGACCATAGCCTTAACTAGGCGAACCTTAGTTGGTAAAGTAATGTCTCTGCTTTTGATTATGCTATCTAGGTTGGTCATAACTTTCCTTCCAAGGAGTAAGCGTCTTTTAATTTCATGGCTGCAGTCACCATCTGCAGTGATTTTGGAGCCCAGAAAAATAAACTCTGACACTGTTTCCACTGTTTCTCCATCTATTTCCCATGAAGTGATGGGACCAGATGCCATGATCTTCGTTTTCTGAATGTTGAGCTTTAAGCCAACCTTTTCACTCTCCACTTTCACTCTCATCAAGAGGCTTTTAGCCCCTCTTCACTTTCTGCCATAAGAGTGGTGTCATCTGCATATCTGAGGTTATTGATATTTCTCCCAGCAATCTTGATTCCAACTTGTGTTTCTTCCAATCCAGCATTTCTCATGATGTACTCTGCATATAAGTTAAATAAACATGGTGACAATATGCAGCCTTGACGTACTCCTTTTCCTATTTGGAACCAGTCTGTTGTTCCATGACCAGTTCTCACTGTTGCTTCCTGACCTGCATACAGATTTCTCAAGAGGCAGATCAGGTGGTCTGGTATTCCCATCTCTTTCAGAATTTTCCATAGTTTATTGTGATCTACACAGTCAAAGGCTTTGGCATAGTCAATAAAGCAGAAATAGATGTTTTTCTGGAACTTTCTTGCTTTTTCCATGATCCAGCGGATGTTGGCAATTTGATCTCTGGTTCCTCTGCCTTTTCTAAAACCAGCTTGAACATCAGGAAGTTCACGGTTCACATATTCCTGAAGCCTGGCTTGGAGAATTTTGAGTATTACTTTACTAGCGTGTGAGATGAGTGCAATTGTTCGGTAGTTTGAACATTCTTTGGCATTGCCTTTCTTTGGGATTGGGATGAAAAGTGACCTTTTCCAATCTTGTGGCCACTGCTGAGTTTTCCAAATTTGCTGGCATATTGAGTGCAGCACTTTCACAGCATCAACTTTCAGGATTTGGAATAGCTCCACTGGAATTCCATCACCTCCAGTAGCTTTGTTCGTAGTGATGCTTTCTAAGGCCCACTTGACTTCACCTTCCAGGATGTCTGGCTGTAGGTGAGTGATCACACCATCATGATTATCTGGGTCGTGAAGCTCTTTTTTGTACAGTTCTTCTGTGTATTCTTGCCATCTCTTCTTAATATCTTCTGCTTCTGTTAGGTCCATACAGTTTCTGTCCTTTATCGAGCCCATCTTTGCATGAAATGTTCCTTTGGTATCTCTGATTTTCTTGAAGAGATCCCTAGTCTTTCCCATTCTGTTGTTTTCCTCTATTTCTTTGCATTGATCACTGAAGAAAGCTTTCTTATCTCTTCTTGCTATTCTTTGGAACTCTGCATTTAGATGTTTATATCTTTCCTTTTCTCCTCTGCTTTTCGCTTCTCTTCTTTTCACAGCTATTTGTAAGGCCTCCCCAGACAGCCATTTTGCTTTTTTGCATTTCTTTTCCATGGGGATGGTCTTGATCCCTGTCTCCTGTACAATGTCACAAACCTCATTCCATAGTTCATCAGACACTCTATCTATCAGATCTAGGCCCTTAAATCTATTTCTCACTTCCACTGTAAAATCAAAAGGGATTTGATTTAGGTCATACCTGAATGGTCTAGTAGTTTTCCCTACTTTCTTCAATTTCAGTCTGAATTTGGCAATAAGGAGTTCATGGTCTGAGCCACAGTCAGCTCCTGGTCTTGTTTTTGCTGATTGTATAGAGCTTCTCCATCTTTGGCTGCAAAGAATATAATCGATCTGATTTCGGTGTTGACCATCTGGTGATGTCCATGTATAGAGTCTTCTCTTGTGTTGTTGGAAGAGGGTATTTGCTATGACCAGTGCCTTTTCTTGGCAAAACTCTGTTAGTCTTTGCCCTGCTTCATTCCGTATTCCAAGGCCAAATTTGCCTGTTACTCCAGGTGTTTCTTGACTTCCTACTTTTGCATTCCAGTCCCCTATAATGAAAAGGACATCTTTTTTGGGTGTTAGTTCTAGAAGGTCTTGTAGGTCTTCATAGAACCGTTCAACTTCAGCTTCTTCAGCGTTACTGGTTGGGGCATAGACTTGGATAACTGTGACATTGAATGGTTTGCCTTGGAAACGAACAGAGAACATTCTATCGTTTTTGAGATTGCATCCAAGTACTGCATTTCGGACTCTTTTGTTGACCATGATGGCCACTCCATTTCTTCTGAGGGATTCCTGCCCACAGTAGTAGATATAATGGTCATCTGAGTTAAATTCACCCATTCCAGTCCATTTTAGTTCGCTAATTCCTAGAATGTCAACATTCACTCTTGCCATCTCTTGTTTGACCACTTCCAATTTGCCTTGATTCATGGACCTGACATTCCAGGTTCCTATGCAATATTGTTCTTTACAGCATTGGACTTTGCTTCTATCACCAGACACATCCACATCTGGATATTCTTTTTGTTTTGGCTCCATCCCTTCATTCTTTCTGGAGTTATTTCTCCACTGATCTCCAGTAGCATATTGGGCCCCTACTGACCTGGGGAGTTTCTCTTTCAGTATCCTATCATTTTGTCTTTTCATACTGTTCATGGGGTTCTCAAGGCAAGAATACTGAAGTGGTTTGCCATTCCCTTCTCCAGCGGACCACACCCTGTCAGATCTCTCCACCATGACCCGCCCATCCCCGGTTGCCCCACGGGCATGGCTTAATTTCATTGAGTTAGACAAGGGTGTGGTCCTGGTGTGATTAGATTGACTAGTTTTCTGTGAGAATGATTTCAGTGTATTTGCCCTCTGATGCCCTCTTTCAAGACCTACTGTCTTACTTGGGTTTCTCTTACCTTGGGCTTGGGGTATCTCGTCTCGGCTGCTCCAGCGAAGCACAGCCATCGCATCTTACCTTGGACGAAGGGTCTCTCCTCACCGCCGCCCTTCCTGACCTGGAAGCTCTTAACTGGTCCTTTTTAGTAATATTGCTTAAGAAGTTGTCCCTTAATTTCAGCCCTAATCTTTCCTGTTAACTCTAGAAAAGACCACTGATTTCATGCTGCTCTTTACAGAGTCTTTGAAATATCCCTACTGACAATTCCAGGGACAAAACTATTTTAGTGATAACAACCCATTTTGGGGGCAAAATGATATTTAAAATGGAAAAGGCATTCATTCATTTATCCAAGTATTTTTTTATTCATTTGATAAACAGTTGATTAATTTTTGTGTGTTGAAAATACATATAAAAGAACATATACCAAAAATAATTGTACAGTTTAATGATTATTCCAGTTAATTCCTACCCCAGTTTTTAAGTGTTTCAGCTTACTTTCTTTTTGCTGATTTGTTTTCTTGACTTTCGCTTTCACTTTTTTCACTTTTCTTGACATTATGCTAATATAATAGTAAAATTGTTATTGATTTAGCACTTACTATATACCACGTCTTTAACATATGACTAATCTTCCAACAGATCTTCACGGCAGGTATAGTTATTGCCATTTAAGTAACTTGTTCAAAGTACTCACAGCCAGTAACTGGTAGCTACTGCTAAGTCACTACAGTTGTGTCTGACTCTCTGCGACCCCATAGAGGGCAGCCCACCAGGCTCCCCCATCCCTGGGATTCTCCAGGCAGGAACACTGGAGTGGGTTGCCATTTCCTTCTCCAATGCAGGAAAGTGAAAAGTGAAAGTGAAGTCGCTCAGCTGTGTCCAACCCTCAGTGACCCCATGGACTGCAGCCCACCAGGCTCCTCTGTCCGGGATTTTCCAGGCAAGAGTACTGGAGTGGGGTGCCATTGCCTTCTCCGAGTAACTGGTAGATTAGATCAGATCAGATCAGTCGCTCAGTCATGTCTGACTCTTTGTGACCCCATGAATCGCAGCAGGCCAGGCCTCGCTGTCCATCACCAACTCCCGGAGCTCACTGAGACTCACATCCATCAAGTCAGTGATGCCATCCAGCCATCTCATCCTCTGTCGTCCCCTTCTCCTCTTGCCCTCAATCCCTCCCAGCATCAGAGTCTTCTCCAATGAGTCAACTCTTTGCATGAGGTGGCCAAAATACTGGAGTTTCAGCTTTAGCATCATTCCTTCCAAAGAAATCCCAGGGCTGATCTCCTTCAGAATGGACTGGTTGGATCTCCTTGCACTCCAAGGGACTCTCAAGAGTCTTCTCCAACACCACAGTTCAAAAGCATCAATTCTTCGGCACTCAGCCTTCTTCACAGTCCAACTCTCACATCCATACATGACCACAGGAAAAACCATAGCCTTGACTAGATGAAGCTTTGTTGGCAAAGTAATGTCTCTGCTTTTGAATATGCTATCTAGGTTGGTCATAACCTTCCTTCCAAGGAGCAAGCGTCTTAATTTCATGGCTGCAGTCACCATCTGTAGTGATTTTGGAGCCCAGAAAAATAAAGGCTGACACTGTTTCCACTATTTCCCCATCTATTTCCCATGAAGTGATGGGACCAGATGCCATGATCTTCATTTTCTGAATGTTGAGCTTTAAGCCAACTTTTTCACTCTCCACTTTCACTTTCATCAAGAGGCTTTTTAGTTCTTCTTCACTTTCTGCCATAAGGGTGGTGTCATCTGCATATCTGAGGTGATTTACATTTCTCCCAGCAATCTTGATTCCAACTTGTGTTTCTTCCAATCCAGCATTTCTCATGATGTACTCTGCATATAAGTTAAATAAGCAGGGTGACAATATACAGCCTTGATGTACTCCTTTTCCTATTTGGAACCAGTCTGTTGTTCCATGTCCAGTTCTAACTGTTGCTTCCTGACCTGCATACAAATTTCTCAAGAGGCAGGTCAGGTGGTTTGGTATTCCCATCTCTTTCAGAATTTTCCACAGCTTCTTGTGATCGACACCGTCAAAGGCTTTGGCATAGTCAATAAAGCAGAAATAGATGTTTTTCTGGAACTGTCTTGCTTTTTCCATGATCCAGCAGATGTTGGCAATTTGATCTCTGGTTCCTCTGCCTTTTCTAAAACCAGCTTGAACATCAGGACGTTCACGGTTCACATATTGCTGAAGCCTGGCTTGGAGAATTTTGGAGTAACTGGTAGGGTGGGATGCAAACCAGGATCTGTCTCTCTTTTCTTTATAATAGGGCTTCTGTTTGTGAGTTATCCCCTTATGCATATGCCTCCCACCTAAGAGGTAAGAGACTTCCGCATTGTTACTCAGGCATTTTCAAATTGTTTCTGCAGTTGTCTCCCTGTTTATATGGATAGTATGTGTGAGAGGTCTGATTTCAATGAGAAATCTTTCTTAATTTACTAAGAAGAACCAGATATTTGATATGAAACAACCTCTTTCACTTTCTCCTTAGATTATTTACTAAAAAAATACCATACAACTAATCAACTGACAAAGACTGATTACAGCCCTAATCAACTGACAAAGACTGGCCGAATCGATACAAAAACAAGACACCTACATTCCTTGTCTACAAGAGACAACCAAAAGACTAAAACGGGTCAAATGGATATAAGAACTAGACCCCTATATATGTTGTCTACAAGAGAACCACCTTAAAATAGGGGATATATATTGACTGAAAATGAAGGGCTGGAAAAAGATTTTTTATGCAAATATAGACTAAAAGAAAACAGGAGTAGTAATACTCATATCAGATAAAATTGACTTTAAAGATCCTCAAAAGGAGACAATCCAAGTTATATATAACGACTTAAAGGAACAATCCAAAAAGAAGTTATAACAATTATAAATATATATGCACCCAACATTGGAGTATTGATATATCTAAGACAAACACTACGTAGTATGATAGAAGAAATATACAACAATACAATAATAGTGGGAGACTTTAATACCCCACTCATACTTATACAATCTGGCTATAATAGACAAAGTAAAGAAGAAAACATATTCACTTATGAGCCTCAAAAAATTCAGTTCATTCAGGAGAGTTAAAAAAAATAGACTTATTTGTTCACTTTCTAAATGTTTATTGACTATTTTATGGGTCTGGTACCACTTTGGGTAGTAGGGAGGAAGAAGTGACAAATGTGATCCTGTCCTAAATAATATATTGTGGTAAAGATAGACCTACCAATACAGGATACCAAGATGTGCCTAAGATGGGGACACCCAAACTGGACTTTCAGTTTCCTGAACTTATCATTTCCAGATCAAGCCTCCTAATACAGGGTAAATTCAACATGATTTTTTTTGGAATGTTCTTTGTGATTGAAGACAGAAAGCCATTAGTTAAGAGATTACATATACTCCTCCCCACCATCACCCCCCTTCTTCCTTCCCATTTCCATCCCACCCTCATTGATCCTTTCCTTTGTCCATTTTCCCCTGCAAAAAAAAAAAAAAAAAAATACCATACAGTTAACAATATATAGCTCTTTAGCACCTAACTTTCAATTAAATTACTTTCCCTGTCGTATATTTAAAAAATCTGACCAATAACAGCCCCCCTTTTTTTACACTTAATTAGCTCTTGCCATTTTGTCTTTCTACCCATAAATATAATATTATTTTGAAGTCATAAGGTGGAAATTATGTAGGGTAGTGAGTTGAATAAGAAAACCAAACTTCAAGAGAGAAAGCATATTTTAAATCTGTGCTCTAAATAACCATGGCCTAGAATTGATATGGAGCTGCAGTGTGTAGTATGGCAGTCACTAGCAATATGTGGCTATTTACATTTCAATGAGTTGAAACTAAATAAAATTTAAAATTTGGCTCTTCATTTGCCTTAGTTACACTTCAAATGCTTAGCAGCCACCTATGGCTAGTGGCTACCATATTGGAGAGCACAGACACTGAATTTTTTTTTTTTTTTTTGGCTGTGCCTTGCGGTGTGCAGGATGTTAGTTCTAACCATGGATGGAAACCATAACCCCAGCATTGGGAGCTCGGAGTCTTACCCATGGACCACCAAGGAAGTCCCTGAAATATCTGTCATCACACAAAGTTCTGTTGAACATGCTGGAAAGAAACAATATCATAAGAAAGAATTTCACAGTTTAAAAAAAAATAAGCCAAAAGGAAAAGAACAAAAGTTCTGTTATTTTAATCATATTTCATACTTTCTTCTTGATTTTCTCCATATTTATGTTTTCTCTTTAAAATGTTATGTGTATATGTATGTACATATATATATATATAAGTTCTCAGTTCCTCAGTTGTGTCTAACTCTTTGCAACCCCATGGACTGCAGCACACCAGACTTCTCTGTCCATCACCAACTCCCGGAGCCTATTCAAACTCATGTCTGTAGAATCGGTGATGTCATCCAACCATCTCATCCTCTGTCATCCCTTCTCCTCCCACCTTCAGTCTTTCCCAGCATCAGGGTCTTTTCCAATGAGTCAGTTCTCCAAGTCAGGTAGCCAAAGTATTGGAGTTTCAGCTTCAGCATCAGTCCTTCCAATGAATATTCAGGACTGATTTCCTTTAGGATGGACTGGTTAGATCTCCTTGCAGTTCAAGGGACTCTCAAGATTCTTCTCCAACACCACAGTTCAAAAGCATCAATTCTTCGGCGCTCAGCTTTCTTCACAGTCCAACTCTCACATCCATACATGACTACTGGAAAAACCATAGCTTTGACTAGACAGACCTTTGTTGGCAAAGTAATGTCTCTGCTTTTTAATATGTTGTCTAGATTGGTCATAGCTTTTCTTCCAAGGAGCAAGCATCTTTTAATTTCATGGCTGCAGTCACCATCTGCAGTGATTTTGGAGCCAAAAAAAAATAGTCTGTCACTGTTTCCACTGTTTCCCCATCTATTTGCCATGAAGTGATGGAACTGGATGCCATGATCTTAGTTTTTTGAATGTTGAGTTTTAAGCCAACTTTTTCACTCTCCTCTTTCTCTCTCATCAAGAGGTTTAATTCTTCTTTGCTTTCTGTCATCAGGGTGGTGTCATCTGCATATCTGAGGTGATTGATATTTCTCCTGCAATCTTGATTCCAGCTTGTGCTGCATGGTGTACTCTGTATATAAGTTAAATAAGCAGGGAGACAATATACAGCCTTGATGTACTCCTTTTCCTATTTGGAACCAGTCTGTTGTTCCATGTCCAGTTCTGTTTCTTTCTGACCTGCATATAGGTTTCTCAGGTGGTCTGGTATCCCCATCTCTTTCAGAATTTTCCACAGTTTATTGTGATCCACACAGTCAAAGGCTTTGGCATAGTCAATAAAGCAGAAATAGATGTTTTTCTGAAACTCTTTTGCCTTTTTGATAATCCAACGGAGGGTTGGCAGTTTATCTCTGGTTCCTCTACCTTTTCTAAAACCAGCTTGGACATCTGGAAGTTCACAGTTTACATACTGTTGAAGCCTGACTTGGAGAATTTTGAGCATTACTTTACTAGCGTGTGTGATGAGTGCAATTGTGTGGTAGTTTGAGCATTCTTTGGCATTGCCTTTCTTTGGGATTGGAATGAAAACTGACCTTTTCCAGTCCTGTGGCCACTGCTGAGTTTTCCAAATTTGCTGGCATATTGAGTGCAGCACTTTCCCAGCATCATCTTTTAGGATTTGAAATAGCTCAACTGGAATTCCATCACCTCTGCTAGCTTTGTTCATAGTGATACTTCCTAAGGCCCACTTGATCTCGCATTCCAGGATCCTGGCTCTAGGTGAATGATCACACCGTCATGGTTATCTGGGTCATGAAGATCTTTTTTGTATAGTTCTTTTGTGTATTCTTGCCACCTCTTCTTAACATTTTCTGCTTCTGTTAGGTCCATACAGTTTCTGTCCTTTATTGTGCTCATCTTTGCATGAGATGTTCCCTTGGTATCTCTAAATATTCTTGAAGAGATCTCTAGTCTTTCCCATTCTGTTGTTTTCCTCTATTTCTTTGCATTGATCACTGAGGAAGGCTTTCTTACCTCTCCTTGCTGTTCTCTGGAACTATGCATTCAAATGAGTATATCTTTCCTTTTCTCCTTTGCCTATAGCTTCTCTTCTTTTCTTAGCTATTCACACACACAAAATAATTATAGCTAAATTTGTTGAGTACTTAATAAATTCCAGGAACTGCACTAAGTGCCTTCTGTGTATTAACTCATTTAATCCTTAGAACAATGTTATATTCATTATGGAAAATATTTTTAAAAGAGAGAAAACCAACCTTAATCTGCAAACCCAGAGGTAATCACTGTTGACATTTCTGGTGGACACTGTGGTATGCTGCCTGGAGCTCAGGATACTGCTGCCAGGAATCTTGGCTGCTGATGACACACAGTTGAGTTGTTCTCCAGAATTACCTTCTGTGAAGGCAAGTGCCTCACACTATGTTACATCCCCTCCCTTGGGACAGCCCACATCCCATGACTGGTCACTTATAAAGGTACAAGACACAGTCCCTCAAAGATAAATAGTTGCTTATTTTTTAAAAAATGGCTGGGGGGTTCAGTGTGGGCTAGATCCCTGGTGGGAGATACTGCATGCTGCAACTAAGATCCAATGCAGCCAAAATAAATTTTTTAAAAAGGTACAAGGTACAGTCTGAGACATGCAACTTCAGAACTCACCTCATACACAAAGCTTCTGTGCCATCTGCCCTGTGGTTCACCCTCTTCCTCTGCCCAGTCCTGCCTCCCCTACAGGTGCTGCCTCTCAGAGTATTCTGTGCTAAACCACCTGCATGCAAATCTCTGCCCCAGAGTCGGTTCCCTGAAAAACCCAACCTCAGTCAACATTTCAGAGGATCATTTCCAGCTTTTTTATTTTTGCATATATTTATGTAACTTTAAAAACCTATCCAAACTTAGGTCACCCCAACAACTTTGATGTTTTCTCATCTGTTGTTTTGTATGTTAACTTTTAGTTGATAACATTTTATGAATAATTTTGCATGCCACTAAGTATTTTTTTATACCTCAGTTTGTAACAGTTCCCCAGGATTCATGTAATACATTATACTCAGTCTTACATTCTTGAATATTTTGATGTTTCCTGGTTTTCACTGTGGCAAACCCTGTAACTTAGACCAGCATACATCCCCAACTTCTCTCTCACTTGCCTGCCTATGGGATGGGAAAACCAAATATTCCCATGTATTTTGTTTTCCTAACCTTGCTAGGAGTGGTGTAAATTATAGCCTTCAAGAAGTCAGCTGAAGATTTCTGAAGTTGAAAGGAAGTTCCAGGAAACCTTTTGCCTTCCAAATAAAATTGCACAGCCACAAATGGTATCATCTCTTCCCTGTTCTCTCTGCTTGGTAAGAAATAGGATGTCTGAAGCTGTGGTAGCCATGTTTCATCCATGAGTAAAAAGTCAAGAAAATGAAGGGCTTCTGGCCTTAAAGATCATTGAACATTTAAACCAAGGGACTTCCCTAATGCAAGGGATGTCGGTTCAATCCCTAGTTGAAGATCTTGCATACTGCAACTAAGACCTGATGCAATCAAAATAAATTTTTTAAAAAAGCAACTACCTATCTCTGGATTTCTCATTATGATGAGGAAAAAAACTATATTTTAAAAATGTGCTTATGTTTGTATTTTGTGTTACTTATAGCTGAAATAATTTATAAATGTCACTATCCTTGATGTTCATGATTAGAAGTAATACAATGGTAAACACTTGAATAGCAGTGGTTTAACATAAAAGTCAGGGAAGAAGAATCAGGATCCTTCTCTTCCAGTGTTTCTTCTTTTTGACCTTGTGCAGCTCTGTCCTTAACCATCCTATTTTCCTTTTCTTGTGGGGACCAGAAAAATAAGGCATGTAAGGCTTCCTAAAGTCTTTCAAAAGGCAATAGTAGTTAGAAAAGGAAATAGACCTTTTATAGATCACAATCATATGTCTTCAAATAGGATATTTTAGCAAAGGCAGCATGCCATTGAGTTCATACCCACTACTGCAGAATCAGCAAGAGTTTTTTGGAGCAGGTGTTGCATGAACTGGGTTGCATTAAATGCATTAATTTTCTCTACATGCTGTGCTTAGTTCTTCAGTCGTGTCCAACTCTTTGCAACCCCATGGACTGTAGCCCGTTAGGCTCCTCTGTCCATGGGGATTCTCCAGGCAAGAATACTGGAGTGGGTTGCCATGCCCTCCTCCAGTGGATCTTCCCAACCCAGGAATCAATCCCAGGTCTCCTGCATTGTAGGCAGATTCTGTACCACTTGAGTCATGCTGCTGCTGCTGCTAAGTCGCTTCAGTCGTGTCCGACTCCATGCGACCCCATAGACAGCAGCCCACGAGGCTCCCTCATCCCCAGGATTCTCCAGGCAAGAACACTGGAGTGGGTTGCCATTTCCTTCTCCAATGCATGAAAGTGAAAAGGGAAAGTGAAGTCGCTCAGTCGTGTCCGACTCTTAGCGACCCCATGGACTGTAGTCCACCAGGCTCTTCCATCCATGGGATTTTCCAGGCAAGAGTACTGGAGTGGGGTGCCATTGCCTTCTCCATCTGAGCCATGAGGGAAGCCCAATTTTCTGTATATTTGCCTGGAAGTCATTAAGGTCTCTAAGGATGGGATATTTTATCCTTTGAGGATAAACAGAATCAAAGATGAACTGCACTACTGTTTGAAGTGAAAGGAGCAGTGCTAAATTACAAAGCAGATGTGAAGATTGTGTTTGATTTCAGCTTTCTGGTGGCAGGCACTTGACATTGGCAAAACCTAAATCTAGTGAGTCTACCTCCATGACTCCCACTTACCCAGTCTTGAGGTTGTTCCTAATTTGACAGCTGTAGAAACCTCAGGCTGGCTGGTTTGGGTTCAAAGCATGGGGATACTTTACACATCTCAGGCAATCAGAGTATCTAAGACCTGGGGTGTCAAAGATAGAGATGCTTTAGCTCATTCCCACTAGTGTCTTTAGGATGGAAGATGGCTCTAGATCTGGCCAGACAGCCAGCCAGTTGCTACAGACTAGACTTCCATTCATGAGCGTGGACTAAAACTGGCCTGGCAAAAGCAGCAGAGTGAAAAGGCGGCCTAAGGATATCATATATCTAATAAGGGGATGATATTCAGAATCTATAAGGAACTCTTACAACTCAACAACATCAAATAGAATCCACTTTAAAAATGGGTAAGAAGATACTCAAATGGCCAAAAAGCATATAAAAAGATGCTTAACATCACTAGTGATTAGAGAAATGCAAATCAAAATGGCTACCACTGAAGGCAAACAAACAGAAAATAACAAATGTTGGTGAGGATGTGGAGAAACTGGAACCCTTGTGCCCTGTTGTAGGAACATAAAATGGTACAGCCCCTATGGAAAACAGTGTGCTGCTTCCTCAAAAAATTAAAAATAGAATTACCATATGATCCAGTAATCCCCTTTCTAGGTATACATCCAAAAGAACTGAAAGGCTTTCAAAGAGGCACTTGAACACCCATGTTCATAACAGCATTATTCACAATAGCCAAACAGTGGAAGCAAACCAGGTGTCTATAAATAGATGAGTGATGAAGAAAATATGGTATATACATACAGCAGAATATTTTTCAGCCTTAAAAAGGACGGGAGGGAGGGATTCCTGTCACATGCTACAACATCACTTCATGGGAAATAGATGGGGAAACAGTGGAAACAGTGTCAGACTCTATTTTGGGGGCTCCAAAATCACTGCAGATGGTGATTGCAGCCATGAAATTAAAAGATGCTTACTCCTTGGAAGGAAAGTTATGACCAACCTAGATAGCATATTCAAAAGCAGAGACATTACTTTGCCAACAAAGGTCCATCTAGTCAAGGCTATGGTTTTTCTAGTGGTCATGTATGGATGTGAGAGTTGGACCATAAAGAAAGCTGAGCGCTGAAGAATTGATGGTTTTGAACTGTGGTGTTGGAGAAGACTCTTGAGAGTCCCTTGGAGTGCAAGGAGATCCAACCAGTCCATTCTGAAGGAGATCAGCCCTGGGATTTCTTTGGAAGGAATGATGCTAAAGCTGAAGCTCCAGTACTTTGGCCACCTCATGCGAAGAGTTGACTCATTGGAAAAGACTCTGATGCTGGGAGGGATTGGGGGCAGGAGGAGAAGGGGACGACAGAGGATGAGATGGCTGGATGGCATCACCGACTCGATGGATGTGAATTTGAGTGAACTGCAGGAGATGGTGATGGACTGGGGGGCCTGGCCTTCTGCGATTCATGGAGTCGCAAAGAGTTGGACATGACTGAGCGACTGAACTGAACTGAACTGAATGCTAAGTAAAATAAACCAGTTGAGAAAAGACAAATATTCAATTACATTTATGTGAGGTGTCTAGAATAGTCTGCTGCTAAGTCACTTCAGTTGTGTCTGACTCTGTGCGACCCCAGAGACGGCAGCCCACGAGGCCAAATTTACAGAGACAGAAAGTGGAATCACAGTAGTTGCCAGTGGCTGGGAGAAGGGAATGGGGATTTGCTGTTTAAGGAATATAGAGTTTCAGTTTTGCAAAATGAAAATATTGTGGAGATTGTTGCACAATAATGTGAATGTACTTAACACTTAGGAGGGGTGGAGAAAGAAAAGTAGATCAACATCACAGGGTCCCGCAATGCCTAAGATACATATTTACTATCTTTGTCCGTTATTTGATGACCCTTGCAAATAGTATTACTCATGGCACACTGTGTATTTTAGTATTTCTTTGGTGTATTTGGTGCATGGAATAGGACCCACTCACATCATGTTAAGCAACAGGAGATTTAATACAGGGAATCAGGAGCTTACAGAGTTATTGGAAAGTCTGAAGAGATAAAAGTGGGGCCTCCAGGAGTGCTTACTAGGACAAGACTGCTGGGCTGGTTTACCAGACAAGAGGCGATCTCTGCTGTAGACAGAGATCTGGGGCATCCAGGGACACCTTTGGTGCTATTGAGTTCAAAGACTCAACACTGTCACTGTTATCAGGAAGCCACTGCTGCTCCTGGGACTACCTCTCAGCATCCATGAAGTTAGCACCTAGACTAGTTAGTAAAGCCTAGTGTGTTCACAGCTGAGTTTACTGGCAGAAACAGAGCAGGTGGCTCCAACCTTCAGTCCATCTTCCAAATGCTTCTTATTGGCAGAAGCAGAACCCTAACTGCATGGAGTTAGGTGTGGTTTTTATTCTTTAACACCTGCAGAGCGCTGAAGAATTGATGCTTTCAAACTATGGGGCTGGAGAAGACTCTTGAACATCCCCTGGACAGCAAGGAGATCAAACCAGTCATCCTAAAGGAAATCAACCCTGATTACTCATTGGAAGGACTGCTACTGAAGCTGGAATACTTTGGCCACCTGATGTGAAGAGCCAACTCATTGGAAAAGATCCTGATGCTGGGAAAGATTGAAAGCAAAAGAAGGCAACAGAGGATAAGATGGTTAGATGGCATCACCGATTCAATGGACATAATCTTGGGCAAAGTCCAGTATGGTGAGGGACAGGGGAGCCTGGCATGCTGCAGTCCATGGGGTTACAAATAGTTGGACACGACTTGGTGACTGAATAACAACAACAATGACACCTGCAGTCTCAGAAACACTAGAGAACTTCCCTGGTGGTCCAGTGGTTAGGAATCTGCCTTGTAGTGAAGGGGACACGGGTTTGAGCCCTGGTTGGGGAACTAAGATCTCACATGCCACAGAGCAGCTACTGAGCCCAGGTGCTCTGGAGCTCGCCTGTCACAACTAGAGAGTCTGCACCTCAACAGAAGATCCTGCATGACGCAACTAAGACCTGACCCAGCCAAATAAATATTAAAAGAAATAACTAGAGGTTTGGCATACATGCTGAAAGCCAGTTCAGAGCACCCATCACAACTGGATTGTGGCTTTAGGCTCCTTCCTCCTCTTCTCATCTTTGGCCAATTCCTTATTTCTTTACTTGAGAAATCTCTGACACTCCCTTCTCTACCTCCACCCTTACAGAATGGAATGCCTTTTGTGAACTTCCCTAGGTCTTAGCTCCAACTGTGTGACCTGTCTAGTTCTTTAGATCATAATAGCCCGGTTTCTTCTTTCGGGCTTCCCTGGTAGCTCAGCTGGTTAAGAATCCGCCTGCAATGCAGGAGACCCCTGTTCAATTCCTGGGTCAGAAAGATCTGCTGGAGAAGGGATAGGCTATCCACTCCAGTATTCTGGCCTGGAGAATTCCATGGACTATCCGTGGGGTCGCAAAGAGTCAGACATGACTGAGCGACTTTCACTTTGTTCCTCCACTAGACTATAAATGCCTTAAAGGTAGAAACTTGGTGTATTATTTGTTAAGAATAATAAGTAGTTCCTGTATTATAACATCCCAAATAACGTTTCTTTTCCTGTTTTCTTTGCTCCATACTTATGTGTGCTGATGTCTATATGGTAAAAGAAAAAAAAGGTAACTTTCTGGCTTTCTGGCAGAGCAAAGAGTAGTTCCACCAATACTCTATGTATCCTTATTTGACTCTCTGTGTACCTATATAGGTACGACTGTACTCCAATAAAGTGAAGGTCGCTCAGTCGTGTCCAACTTTTGCGACCCCATGGACTGTATAGTCCTTGAAATTCGCCAGGCCAGAATACTGGAGTGGATAGCCTTTCCCTTCTCCAGGGAATCTTCTCAACCCAGGGATTGAACCCGGGTCTCCCAAATTGCAAGTGAGTTCTTTACCAACTGAGCCACAAGGGAAGCCCCATATTCCAATAAAAATTAATTTTTAAAAATACTTGAAGTTCTAAACTCCCAGAACTCCATGAATAAATTCTACTATGTTTTTCACTCAGTAATTATTACTTCTGTATAGTGAACCTTTCTTCACCCTCTGAAATCTAAGCTTCTGTGGGATTTCAATTTTGTTTCCTCACATCTTCCATGATACCTAGTCCAGAGTCCTGCATAGTACGAAACAGGCTCTTAAGAGGTAAAAAATAAATATATAGATTGAGATCTTTCCAAGGGGAAATATTCATCAAGTTTTCTCCTCTTTACTGTCATATGTTACTTTCTTTTGGGGGTGACATTCAAATGTAATTTGATTATGCCTCTGAGAAATCAGACCTCAACATTTTTGGAAATGTTTCTGTAGTCAGAGCTGAGATTCTTTTCCTTAGAGCAGGGCTGTGTTCACTGCCCAATTGTATATTCCTGTGACTGAATGTGAAAAGGTTTCTTTTATGAAAATTGTGTTGTATGCATATAAAATACTCTTGGCCTGTGGATAATGCCAGATATAGTAGGGAGTTTTCTCTAGGGGACCAGTTTTTATTCTGCTCCCTGTCTCTTACACAGGGCAGTCATAAAATCACAAGATCATTCAACAGTTTTTCACAATCTTGGAGGAATCACTTTTTTAGGAAATGAAGTTTAAAAATAAAAAAAGAAATAAAATTAATTCTCTCTAAACATATAAATGACCTATGGACAAGGCATAATGTTTCTGAAACTTTGACTTACGTCAGTTGTTCAGTCTCAAGAAAAAAATTACCATGAATGCAGATTAAACAAAGCCCAAAAGCATGTGAAAGGGAAAGAAAATAAGTACCTTTTTAAAAAATAATTATATTTAGCTGCTGTTTTACATTATAGCTTCCCTGGTGGCTCAGATGGTAAAGAATCTGCCTGCAGTGCAGGAGACTTGAGTTCAATCCCTGGGTCAGGAAAATCCCCTGGAGAAGGGAATGGCAACCCACTCCAGTATTCTTGCCTGGAGAATATCATGGACAGAGGAGCCTGGCGGGCTAAGTCCATGGGTTCACAAAGAGTCAGACACAATGGAGTGACTTTCACTTTGATATTCCATTCTAGGGGAAGAGCAAAATTCACCTCTGGAGTAAATGGAGATTCTGTTTGAGGAGAGAAAAAAAAAAACAACCAGCCTTTGGGATTGTGAGCTAGTCTCTATGGGGACAGTTTGACGATGAGAATTTTTAATACTTTGTTTGGAGTAATAAAATTACAGTGATGTGGACCTGTGGAACTCAGAAAAGAGATGAAGGAGAAGGAAATCTGAGCAAAATGGCAGCAGGCAGTACCTGAGAAGAAAATACAGTGATAAATTCCCTGTGTTGAAAATGACCATAGAGCTTTTGGATACTTATATTATCTGTCCTGTGCTTACAGTATACTAACTCCTCTTGTAATTCTAAGACCTTCAGTAAGTCTTTTATGAACAACCGCTTGTACAGAATGGTTCTTGGGGAGTAAATGAGGGGGCAGTGGTGACAACTAGGATGAAGTGGGGCAAAGAAGAGATAGCAGCCATTAAAAAGCAGAAATTTAGAAATGATCAAGAATTCCTTCTTAACCTTGGGGTAACCTTGGGGACTCATAACCTATGTATTAAGGAGCCAGGTAAACCTAGAGGCCTGGGACACTTGAGGTCATTTGACACTACACATGAAAAGTTAAAGCCTGATCTCCAAGCAACAGGAACAACCCCCAGATTGTGCAGGATCTGCCTGGATGGGCTGAGGTGCTCTTTAAGGACTTGAATACAGAGAATTCATAGAGAAAATTGGAGACTGATATTAAGACCCATTCATCTCACTGAAGAAACTGCATATTTAGAAACAAGAACAACAAAACAGAAGTCTGTAACCTGTTCACATGTGGATCTGTGCATTCTTAGTAACTGTCACCATGGTAGCAAGGCAGTTTGACAGGGTGCCTTTTTAGCACAGTATATACAAAGGAGAGAGATAACAGCTCATCATGTACTGTCTTATACCTTCCTTATTTATTTGTGTTGATCCTGTACCTCTTACTATTAGCCTTTGACACTTCTTGTCCTGATAGCATCAAACACAGTGCTAAGAATATATTAGGCACTAAAACACATATACTGATTGACTGAATTGAATACATTATATTTCTACTGTGTCTTCCTTTCTAAGCTATATAGAGAGTCACCCAGCAGAAATTTGATTTTAAAAATGACTCCTGGGAATTCCCTGGCAGTCCAGTGGTTAGGAGTCTGCATTTTCACTGCCGAGGGGGTGAGTTCAGCCCCTGATTTGGGAATTAAGATCCTGTAAGCCTTGCAACAATCCCCCCACCACCCAAAAAAGAAAGAAAAAAAACCTCCTGTGTTTATCTAGAGGATCAAAACTAGGCCATTTTCCTAATTGGACTGGCCCAGCATGCATTTCAGATTGGAGGGGGTGAAAGACAAAGATTAGGTACACTAAGACTCTTTATCTTATTAGAAGACTAACATGTGAGTAGTAGATAGATGAGTAAGTAAATTCACTTGCATCAGTAAGACCGTTCAAGGCCCTGAGGCTTTTTGTGAAAACTTGCAGTGCTGTTTTCTGCTTGGATGCAAAGACAAGGTTGGCAGCAGTTCCTGAGTGAGTAATGTCAGGCCTGGGTTAAAGCCCAGAGGACAGGGAGTTCCCCAGATTTGAACTCCAAACTGAGAAAGCTTTTTGGGTATCTTATATTCAATGAACACTCAGCCTATGAAGCCTTCTTATTATAACGTTTTGAATGAATGATAATTTTTAGTGTAGCCTTTTCCCTAATATATTCTTACATTTCAATTTTTCATCTGTATAATTGCCCTGCATGTCAATGACTTTCATTTCTACTCTTAATGTTTTGTTATTTCACATTTCTTTTCAAAAGTATTTAAATGTGGACATAACCTCTTTGTTTTAATAGCCAGGGGGGTACCTAAATTTGCCACTTTTAAATCTGGGTTCCTGTAGTTTCAACAGATTCTCAGCATGTGCCACCTCCAGCTTACAGATTGATATTCCAGTCATGTTTGAGGCTGAAAACAGCTGCAAGAATTTGTCCTTATAATTCTTTAGCAGTTGCTTCCAGTTGATAAAGTCCAAATTTGGCTGATCAGTGGATCAGCTCCTGGGATGTGATTATCGTCATGACATCACCCCATTGGGACAAACCAAATGGGACCAGCCTCTCATGGAACAAGCCGCGGAGGTTGCCATTGCCAGAGAGGAATAGGTTAAATCCTTCCAAACCTGCTAAGGAATTTGACCTAGTTCCTGGAAATTAGAGTGTATAGTGAAAAGTATATTTGGTTGCAAATGTGTTTCTTTCTTTCCCAAAATTACTTTTGAACCCCTGTGAGACAGGGATCTCATGGACTCAGGTACCACCGTTAATAAGCTTGACTAATTGAGTATGAAGTTGGGGGAGCAGACAAATAATATAACTTCATTTTATGAAAAGAATGTTTAGGCTTATAGTGGTGAATGTTTGTGAAGACACAGTTGACATGCTTCCAGCACTCTCCTCTCCTGTTTTTTGATCCTTTGTTTAAAACAATGGCAGGCACAGGTGCTCAGTCAATGTTGAAGAAGTGAGGGAACAAATTTGAAAAGCTCCTCACAACCTGACTCCAACCTACTTGTCCAGTTGTGGTATATCCAACTGCCCTCTCCCCAAAACATCCCATTTATACTTTGGCAAAATAGTTACTGAGTTGCCTAAAAATCTCTCCGGCTTTCCCACTTCTGTACCTTTGCTATTACTGTACCAATAGCCTGGAATATTCTTTTCTCATATCCCAGAAAATGAAAAAGTTACTGCTTTTCAAGCCTCATTTCAAATGCTACTTCCTTCATGAAAATTTTACTGATCTCAATAAGGTAAAACCAAGCCTCTTTGCCTTCTAACTCATAAATTCTGTACCTCCTGGTCATTTATTCTCAACTATTTTATCACATAATTATCTCTATAGTTAACATATTACAAGCTTGCCATGTAGTTATCCTAAATATTGACACTGGGTCTTATTCATCTTTACAGTAACTCACATACAGTTGATACTCAGTAATTGTTGTTGTTGTTATTCCATCACTCAGTTGTGTCCAACTCTGTGACTCCATGGATTGCAGCAAGCCAGGCTTCCCTGTCTTTCACCATCTCCCAGAGTTTGCTCAAACTCTTTTCCATTGAGTCATTGATGCCATCCCACCATCTCATCCTCTGTCTCTCCCTTCTCCTGCCTTCAATCTTGCCCAGCATCAGGGTCTTTTCTAATGAATTGGCTGTTTGCATCAGGTGGCCAAAGTGTTGGAGCTTCAACTTCAGCATCAGTCCTTCTAATGACTATTCAGGATTGATTTCCTTTAGGATTGACTGGTATGATCTCCTTGCAATCCAAGGGACTCTCAAGAGTCTTCTCCAACACCACAGTTCAAAAGCATCAGTTCTTCGGCACTCAGCTTTCCTTATGGTCCAACTCTCACATCCGTACATGACTATTGGAAAAACCATAGCTTTGACTATGTGGGCCTTTGTCAGCAAAGTAATGTCTCTGTTTTTAATACACTGTCTAGGTTTGTCATAGCTTTTCTTCCAAGGAGCAAGCATCTTTTAATTTCATGGCTGCAGTCACCATCTGCAGTGATTTTGGAGCCCAAGAAAATAAAGTCTGTCACTGTTTCCATTGTTTCCCCATCTATTTGCCATGAAGTGATGGGACTGGATGCCATGATCTTCATTTTTTGAGCGTTGAGTTTTAAGCCAGCTTTTTCACTGTCCTCTCTCAGCTTCATCAAGGGGCTCTTTAGTTGCTCTTTGCTTTCTGACATTAAGGTGGTGTCATCTGCATATCTGAGGTTATTGATATTTCTCCCGGCAGTCTTGATTCCAGCATTTGCTTCATCCAGCCCAGCATTTTGCATGGTGCACTCTACATATAAGTTAAATAAGTAGGGTGACAATATACAGCCTTGATGTACTCCTTTCCCAGTTTGGAACCAGTCCATTGTTCCATGTCAGTTTTAACTGTTGCTTCTTGACCTACATACAGGTTTCTTAGGAGGCAGGTAAGATGGTCCAGTATTCCCATCTCTTTTATAAGAATTTTTCAAGTTTGTTGTGATCCACACAGTCAAAGGCTTTAACATAGTCAATGAAGCAGATGTTTTTCTGGAATTCTCTTGCTTTTTATATGATCCAGTGGATTTTGGCAGTTTGATCTCTGGTTCCTCTGCCTTTTCTAAACCCAGCTTGAACATCTGGAAGTTCACATACTGTTGAAGCCTGGCTTGGAGAATTTTAAGCATTACTTTGCTAGCATGTGAAATGTGTGCAATTGTGTGGTAGTTTGAACATTCTTTGGCATTGCCCTTCTTTGGGATTGGAACGAAAACTCACCTTTTCCAGTCCTGTGGCCACTGCTGAGTTCCCATATTTGCTGGCATATTGAGTGCAGCATTTTAACAGCATTATCTCTTAGGATTTGAAATAGCTCAGGTGGAATGCAAAAGTAGGAACTCAGTAATTAGTTGTTGAAATAATTATGGTATTCAATTTTACTAATGCTGTACTGTGAACCCCAGAAAATTTTATCAGTTTTCTTAATAGAATATAAATGTTGTTCTCATAAATGGACACTATTTAAACTCTCAAATAGATTGGAGTTGTATTTGTCAACATTTTCTTTCTAGTCAATTCTGTAAAAGATTGTAGCCCTCATTAAGACAAAAGGATTCTCCCTGTGTTTTAAATGATCATGGACTTGTTTAGTTCTTTTAGTAACATCATTAAAATTTATTTCTTGTGTTCCTCAGAGAAGATCTTTTGAGTATTCTTTTCCTAAGTATGTGTGTATCATTAAATGTTGATTCCTCTCATCATTCAGTTCTGTTGTTCTCACCTGTGTTACTTAAAGTTGGCATTTTCATCCATTTATCCATTTACGTGTAGGGCAAAGGTCTTCATGGAGACTTTTGGAGCTGTGCTTTCTGCATATTAGTAAACATTTTTTCTACAAATGACCTCATCTTGACACTTAATAATAAAACTAAACATTCTCCCCCGTTTTTAAATAGTTAGCTACCACCACATGCAAAGGTTGAAGAGAGAGGAGATGAAGCACAGATTATCCAAGAATTAAGGCTGGGAAGTGAACTGAAAGCTTTCCTCTTAAAAGCAAGCACACCACTACGTGTTTTATTTCCTAAAACTTCTAGTTCTCCTGAGGAAGGCATGTAATATCTCATTCAGAAGATTCTAAAGATTTAAGACAAAAGATGCGAAGAAGTGGAAAAAACTGTCCTTTTCAAAAATTTCGGATGGTCTTTATTCTGACCGCTACCTGAGTAGCAGTCCTAAATTATAGCTTTCCAAGTCTCGTAAAAGCAGTATTCCTAAAATAAATGATGCTTCAGTCAAACCCTCACCAGTTTTTATTTTAAATGAAATTCTCTTTTTACCACACTTCTTCTCTTGCTTAGAGCCATGACTCTATGTCCTCTCTTTTTATCACTCTCTCCCCATCTAATTTCCTTCTTTTCTAATCATATTTCTATCCTTCTTCTCATTCTCTTTATTCTAAGTTATAATGTATGTACTTAAAATACTTTTACATTTTAAAAGTAATTTCTGATGCCTGATAACGGATGCCTGGGGCTGGTGCACTGGGACGACCCAGAGGGATGGTATGGGGAGGGAGGAGGGAGGAGGGTACAGGATGGGGAGCACGTGTATACTGGTGGCGGATCCATCTCGATGTATGGTAAAAGCAATACAATATTGTAAAGTTTAGCAATATAAAATTGAATTAAAAAAAAATAAAATAAGCTACAAGGAAAAAAAAAGTATATTAGCTTTATTACTTTAAGGAGTTTTATTTGACCTCTCTTGTAAACTTCAATAAAGCAAATTCTGAAAGAACTTTAAAAAAAAATAAAAAAATAAAAGTAATTTCTTAGTCTTCCTGTCTCAATTGGTGTTTTTAAGAATATCCATTTCTTCTTGAAAACATCTGTTGAGCATCTGTGATCAGCCAGATCCTGAGCTAGGTAAGGAGATATAATCATAAACAAATGATATAAGGCCCCTGTAAGGAGCTCATAGTCTACTGGAGATGGCGTTTATTAAGTAAATAATAACATAATTTATTTGTCTAGTAACTCAAAGTCTATGATAGAGTGGAGTTGAAGGTAGCTTTACTGAGAAAGTGAAGCTGAATTTTGTGAATACAAGTATGAATGAGGTATGAAGGGGCTTGGCGTACTCAAGATAAAGAGAAAATGGGGTGGGGAAGGATGGGAAAAAAGAGAGAAGACCGGATGTGGTGGGAAAATTTTGAGCCAAGGGTAGAGTGATTTGAGGGGAGGTAGGTAGGGACCAGGACACGTAATGCCACTATGGGCTAGGTTATATATTTTGGACTTAATCTTAAGAAAAATGAAAAAACTATTGGAAAGTTTTAAATAAAAAGGATGTAATCAGATTTTATTATTTTAAAAGTAACTGTGGAGAAATTTAAGATTCAGGAGACCCCTAAAAAAGCTATTGCTGTAACACAGGTGTTAATGATATTGGTTTGGACTAATAAAGATGGGAAGAAGTATGTGTTTTGAAATTCTATTGTGGACAGAATTCACAAGACTTCCCTGTGAATGAGTATAGATCTGTCCTGTCTAGAAACAGAGGGAGAGGTGAAATGACTTCTCTTGAACCATAGGAGTCTTACTAAAGATTAATTCATGATAATATAGTAGTTCATGATGGAAAGATGCAGATGAAAGAAGAGGAGACTTCATCTTCAGGTCAGATCAGATCAGATCAGTTGCTCAGTCGTGTCCGACTCTTTGTGACCCCATGAACCGCAGCACGCCAGGCCTCCCTGTCCATCACCAGCTCCCGGAGGTCACTCAGACTCGCATCCATCGAGTCAGTGATGCCATCCAGCCATCTCATCCTCTGTCGTCCCCTTCTCCTCCTGCCCTCAATCCCTCCCAGCATCAGAGTCTTCTCCAATGAGTCAACTCTTCGCATGAGGTGGCCAAAATACTGGAGTTTCAGCTTTAGCATCATTCCTTCTAAAGAAATTCCAGGATTGATCTCCTTCAGAATGGACTGGTTGGATCTTCTTGCAGTCCAAGGGACTCTCAAGAGTCTTCTCCAACACCACAGTTCAAAAGCATCAATTCTTCGGCACTCAGCCTTCTTCACAGTCCAGCTCTCACATCCATACATGACCACAGGAAAGACCATAGCCTTGACTAGGCGAACCTTTGTTGGTTCATCTTATTAGAATGTAAATGCCATGCCATGAAGTCAGGGGTTTTTAATTTCTTGTTTATTACTGTATCTCTAGTGGTTGGAATGATGCCTGACACATACCTACTAAATAAATATTTGTGGAATGAATGCCTAGTGCCACAGTTAAAGTACAGAAACTAAGCAGTTGCCTTGGCCAAGACTCTAATTATAAGAAGAAAAATTTAGATTAAATTTACCGTCACACCTCTCTAAAGAGGTAATATTGCCTCTCTAAAGAGGTAATGAGAGAAAGCTTTGTTTTTGTTTATTTATTTACTTAATTGTTCCTCGTCTTGGTTGTGGCACATGGGATCTTTAGTTATGGCATGTGTGATCTAGTTCCCTAATCAGGGATCAAACCTGGATTCCCTGCATTGGGAGCTTGGAGTCTTAGCCCCTGGACCACCAGGGAAGTCGCAAAGCTTTGTTTTTTAATCATGGGATGCTGGAGAATTTAAGCTAACTAGCCAGCTGGTCTATAGGAATAAAGAGGGACAAAATACTTGCCTGGGCAGCTCAGCTGGGACCAGGTGAAGGTCCTCGAAGCCTAGTGGCTTTGCAGGACCTCACTGTTGGGAACCACAAAGAATCTGAGTGTATCTGAGTGTGTGGGCTAAATTCCTGACTTTATAAACGGAAATTCATCATTGCTTATATCAAACATCTGTGAGACTTATAGATTGCCTCATCAGCAGGACCCAAGAACAAAAGCCTGTCTAGTTATCTTCCAGCTCTCCTAAACTGAATTTTCCAAGTTGAAATAGCCAAGTCTACTAGTGAGCTTCTGAAAGCAGCCAGTTCATCTGCTGTCTACTGCAGAGGCTGGAAAACTGCCACCTGTGGGACCAGTTAGCCTGCAGCCCATTATTTACTTTTTAACAGCTTTATTGAGATATAATTCACATGCCCTACAGTTGCCCTTTTAAAGTGTACAGTTCAGTGGTTTTTTTGGTGTATTTATTGAGTTGCACTATCTTCACCACAACTGATTTTATAACATTTTCATCACATATCCCCAGAAAACCCTCACCCATGAGCAGTTCCTCTCCTTGTCGCCAAAACCTGCCAGCCCTCATATTCTTTTTTTTTTTTTTTTTTTTTTTGTCTATAGATGTGTGTATTCCGGACGTTTGTTATAAGTGGAATCATACAATAGGTGGTTTTTTTGCAACTGGCTTCTTTCACTTAGCACGTTTTCAGGATTCATCCAGGTTGTGACACAGCAATGCTGCTTTCTTTCTTACTGCCAAAAGAATGAAATGGATGTTTCCACATTTTGACTATGATGAATAATGCTGCCATGAACATTTGTGTACAGTGTTTTGTGTGGACATATACTTTCATTTCTCTTGGGTATATATGTAGGAGTGGAATTGCTAGATCATAGATAACTCACTGCTTAGATGTTTGAGAAACTGCCAAACTGTTTTCCAAGGCTGCTGTGACATTTTATAATTCCCACAGTAATGTATGAGGGTTGCAGCTTCTGCATATTCTTGCCAACATGTGTTATTATTTGTCTTTTTGATTATAGCCATCAAGGGGTGAGGAATGATATCTCATTAGGTTTTGTTTTGCATTTCTGTAATTTACAGTTTATTTTTATACAGTGTGAAAACTATGAATGGTTTTTATATTTTTTTAATGTTGAAAAGTCAAAAGAAGAATATTTATCTGAAATTTCAATTTCAGTGGCTATAAATAAAGTTTTAGGGAAATTCAGTCTCACCAATTTATTTTGTATTGTCTGTGGCTGCCTTTCTCCCTGCAACAGAACTGAATAGTTACAACATTGACTGCATGGCCTGCAAAGCATAAAATGTTTAGTGTCTGTTCATTTACAGAAAATATAGTTGGATGAGACTTGTCTACAATGTAGTTGACGAGACTGCAAAGAATCTAGGATAGGAAGGAGGAAATATCACTGCCCAGTAGAAATGGATTTTTAAAAAATAAAAAGAGGGGATGCAAACAAGCAGAACAAGGGAGCAAATCAGGATGTTATGGATCTTAGGGAGACTACCATATTTTTACTTGAGTCATTATTATAAGATGCTTCCAAATCTGGACTCTCCACATCTTGCAGTTCTCTCCCAGAGTTCCATGTCTAATCTACTGCTCTGGTTATATATTGTTCATCAGAAACCTCCAGGATGTCCCATGCCTACAAACCTCTTCTTCAGGAACACTTAGCCAGTGTCCCACATGATCTGCCACAACTTAATTTTCTGACACTCAGTCGTGTCCGACTCTTTGCGACCCCATGAATCACAGAAGGCCAGGCCTCCCTGTCCATCACCAACTCCCGGAGTTCACCCAGATTCACGTCCATAGAGTCATTGGTGCCATCCAGCCATCTCATCCTCTGTCGTCCCCTTCTCCTCCTGCCCCCAATCCCTCCCAGCACCAGAGTCTTTTCCAATGAGTCAACTCTTCGAATGAGGTGGCCAAAGTACCGGAGTTTCAGCTTTAGCATCATTCCTTCCAAAGAAATCCCAGGGCTGATCTCCTTCAGAATGGACTGGTTGGATCTCCTTGCAGTCCAAGGGACGCTCAAGAGTCTTCTCCAACACTACAGTTCAAAAGCATTCTTTGGTGCTCAGCTTTCTTCACAGTCCAACTCTCACATCCATACATGACCACTGGAAAAACCATAGCCTTGATTAGACGGACCTTTGTTGGCAAAGTAATGTCTCTGCTTTTGAATATGCTATCTAGATTGGTCATAACTTTCCTTCCAAGGAGTAAGTGTCTTTTAATTTCATGACCTTCTATCAAAGATGTGCATGTGCTAAGTCGCTTCAGTCATGTCCAACTCTTTGCGACACCATGGACTGTAGCCTACCAGGCTCCTCTGTCCATAGAATTCTCCAGGCAAGAATACTTTACGACTGAGCCACTGGGGAAGCCCTCTGTTGGAGACACCTCACCTGAATTTCAGGATTCTGTGCTTTCACTCATACTTTCTTTTCTACTTAGAATGCTTTTCTCTTCTCCAAATCCTAGACACATTTTATTATTATCATAAAATATTTCAAGCATACAGAGAAGGTACTAATATAGGGATATCTGTGCACTCGTCACAAAGTTTTGTCAAATCTTTTGCCATCTTCTTTAGAAGGCAATGGCACCTCACTCCAGTACTCTTGCCTGGAAAATCCCATGGACAGAGGAGCCTGGTAGGCTGCAGTCCATGGGGTCGCTCAGAATCGGACACAACTGAGCGACTTCACTTTCACTTTTAGTTTGAAAAAAAATTGCACACTTATGAAACAATATTACCCACGTAGATACTTTTAAAATCTCCACAAATACTAAATCTTTTAAGTTCAGCCTTGTTAATGAACCCAATCAGAATTCAACTTCTTTCTGTGATTTCCTGTAACCCTTTCTTTATACCTGTACCATCTGATTTATTCTACCCTTGTAACATCTCCTTTAAGTGTTCCTTACTGTTATCATTCCCATAGAGTGGTACAAAGATGATTTTAGATAGCCCAAGGTAAAGGCATTTAAAATTTTTAGAATTGTGTTTATTTAAAAATACATATTAGAAATATGTAAGCACAAGTATTTAAGTATATATATCTAGAACATCAACTCCATGATTTCCCAGACACTCTAAACTAGGTAGAGGTACTAGAAATGATGTTAGAAAAATATGGAGTAAATAAAAATACAGATGATATGGCAAAAGTATTGAAGGTTGTACTCAGTTTAGCTTAGAGAATTTAGCTTTTTAGAACAGAGACCCAGTTTTATTAATTTTTGTACATCCTAAGTATCCAACTAACTCCAAATTAGTCCAACTAAATCCAAACTCTGGGATGGCGAGATCCTTGAAAATTGTGTGAAACCTCCCAAACCTCTGAGAGACCACATTTAGACATTGTCGCCACATTGAGTGTCCCCAGCACATATGCCAAGGACAGATGGTACTTTTTTCCCCCTCTCTCTACCCTGTCCGTTATGACAAGTTGCTCCAGTTGGGGCTTGATAAATATGAAATAATGCTAATAATAGTCGTCATCTGAAGGAATGAGAACTCAGAGTTGCCAGAATGCTGTCATTACTGTCCACTTCAACAGACCAGTCTCAGCATATTTGTCTATAGGCCATTTTAGAGAAATATTTCTCCGCTTCCTTAAAAATCACTATTTTGTGGCATCTTTTCATTATTGCTAACACAGAACCATCTGAAGTCTCATTGGCAACTGAATTTGGTCTTGAGACTTGGCGACGAGGAATCATTTTATTGTGTAGCAAGCCCAAAGCATCATGCTAGCCAAATTATGTCATACAGTTACAAAACTGCTGTCCAGTCTTCCAGCTCCTCTGAGTAAATGTGGCCGTCTCAGAAGTTTCACCCCTCCTACCCAAAAATGACCTTGTATGCTCTCAAATATCAGAGAATTCTCAGTGTGATGAAATCTTTCACTCTATGTATTAATATTTCCTTTCTTACAGCCTGTGTTTTGAGGTGGTGTTTTGTTAATATGGGGGAGTCAGGGGAACCCCTGACGCTTCTGAGTCACAAAAGATCAGAACATATCAAAAGTTTGGTTGAACCCCTGAAGCTTTACTCACATTAGACTGGATATTCTTCTCAACAAAGCCCGAGAAGCTTCTCTAAGTAGGTTTAACTTTTGCTTCTTAACTCCCACTGCTAAGGCACAGATCTTTCCTGATCCTAAAGTTCCACACCGAGGCTGGCTTCTAACCAGGGTACAGATATAACTTTATTACTTTATCATCCAAATGAGGACACTATTGAAAATATAGCAGAGGTGCTGGGGAAAAAAAGCATAAACCATCCAGGGACACCATGATGTTAAGTCACCCAACTTAAAACATTGTGAGCCCTTTAGCCTCTGCAGCAGAGCCTCTCAAATTGGGGTCTGGACTTCAGCTTGAAAGTCTGTGGAGTTTCTTAGGAAGTTTAAAGCTTCGTTTTTATCTCAATGGAGTGCCTGTATTTGCATTGTTTATGTTGGGCCATTGTTTGTCCCTAAGTGGGGGAACTTTGAGTGTTCTCAGCCAAAAAGAATAGAAGCAGGCACTTCCTTGGTGGTCCAGTGGTTAAGACTTCTTTGCCTTCCCAATGCAGGGGGCACTGTTTGATCCTTGGTTGGGGAACTAGAATCCCACATACCGCAGGGTGTGGCAAAAAATAAGTAACACTGTGGCTGTGTAAATCAACCATATTTCAAAAATTTTCTTATAATTTAAAAGAAAATTAAAAAAAATAGTAATACATTGGGGAGAAAAAAGAACACAAGCAGATTTCAAACATAGTGAAATGTTCAAGCCAAGGGACAGTCTGAGGTTAGCGTGGCCTGTACATAAAGATGTGTAGTAGTTCTGAAGAGCACAGTGAAATGTGATGCCAGGAGACTGAAGAACTTAAGGGCCTTTGTGATACATTCTACCATCTTCATTTTGCGCAGAGAGGTGGAGTTTGAGCAAAACATCACATGTGACATTGATATTAATTTACATTTAATTTTGTAAACATTTATGCTGACTTTATAAGAACATATGGGGGCTTCCCAGATGGCTCAGTTGGTAAAGAATACACCTGCAATGTAGGAGCCAGAGGAGCTGCAGGTTCGATCCCTGGGTTGGGGAGATACCCTGGCAGAGGACATGGCAACCCACTCCAGGATTCTTGCCCGCAGAATCCTCCAGAGGATGACAGAGGAGCCTGGTGGGCGTCAGTGCATGGGGTCACAAACAGTCAGACACAACTGAAATGACTGAGCACAAAAGAACAGTTTTCTCACACCTAGATTTATGTTAGTACGTATTAAAGAAGGCTGACAACAAAAATTAATTTAATTTTGAAGATCAGCAGGAATTAAAAGTTTATTAATCAAAACTCCTAGAGCAGTTGTTTTTCTGTCTTCCTTGTCCAATTTTGCCCCCTGGTGGTTATAGTTGGGAATAGATGTGAAATGTTTAGTTGCCAAGTAGTGTTTGACTCTTGCGACCCCCATGGAGTGTAGCCCACCAGTCTCCTCTGTCACTAAGATTTCCCAGGCAAAAAGAGTGGGTTGCCATCTCTTTCTCCAAGGGATCTTCCCTACCCAGGTACAGAACCCATGTTTCCTGCATTAGCAGGTGGATTCTTCCCATGGAGCCACCTGTGAAGCCCCAGGATATAAAATACTCCCTTTATAAATGAGTCCTTTCCAAATTCATTTGCAGGTTAGCTGTGCTGAAGACAGAGTAATTTCCATGTAGGAACAATGTTCTAAATAATGGCTAATATTGCAGAATAGCCCACATAACCCCACGGTGGCCCTCTTCCACTTGATCTGCACCCTCCACCTCCTGTACTGCCCTGCTGCTTCTGCTAAGTCACTTCAGTCATGTCCCATTCTCTGTGACCCCATGGCCTGTAGCCCACCAGGCTCCTCTATCCATGGGATTTTCCACAAGAATACTGGAGTGGGTTGCCATTTCCTTCTCCAGGGGATCTTCCCAACCTGGGGATCGAACCTGTGTCTCTTTTGTCTCCTGCACTGGCAGGCAGGTTCTTTACCACTAGCACCACCTGGGAAGCCTCTACCATCCTCCTTGCTGGCAAAACAGATCACTAACCACTGTCACTACCATTGCCACTAACTACTCCATCTGCATCACCACAAGTAGAAAGAGGAAGGAAGGGAATTAGTGGCTCCATCAAATCCAACATCTTTATTTATAGGCACAACTTATGCTCTGAAATCCTACACCTCTCCTGGGGTCTTCAAAGGAGTGGACCACCCAGAAGGAAACTTAACGGTCCCCTTTGCCTCTCAGAATCTTAGGGCAAATATTAATCTTGCTTTCTTTTCTCTTGTTCCACCTCTAGCCCCTTAGTTCTGCAAAGTCACCTTCCAAGTAGAAGACAACAAGAAAGGAAAAGAAAAATAGAAAAATAAAAGGAAAGAAAAGAAAACCCTTTGCCCCAAGGTTTTTCCTAAACCCAGAAGCCAGAGATCTCTGATGTATAACAAGTACACCTTCAAAACCTTATCTCCTCCAAGTTGTATAACTTCCTCATCAGTCCCTTCTAGGGACTGGCTCAGAGATCAAGGGTTGAAGGCAGAAGCAGTCTTGGTCTTCTTGGTGTTCATCATACACTCTATCAGCACTTAAGTGGTCAGCTGTTATTTGTGCGGTGAGATTCCAAGGGCTCCTCCCCGGTAAGGGACAGTGACAGTGTGGACCCTGTTGTGCGTAGACAAATAAAAGTCCCATTTTAAAAGGATCAGAATTCTGTGGAATACTGTCTAATCCATTTAAAATGACAAAAGGGAAAATGATTTTATGATCTTAGCCATGTTTAGCCAACTTTTAAGGACTTTCCTGGTGGCTCAGACTATAAAGCGTCTGTCTAGAATGAGGGAGATCCAGGTTCGATCCTGGGTCAGGAAGATACCCTGGAGAAGGAAATGGCAACCCACTCCAGTACTGTTGCCTGGAAAATCCTGTGGATGGAGGAGCCTGGTAGACTACAGTCCATGGGGTCACAAAGAGTTGGACATGACTGAGCAACTTCACTCACTCAGCCAACTTTTAGAAAAAAGTTGGAAGAACAGATAAGTAAAATACTTATGCTGGTTAGAGTGCTTGATTGTGGCAAATGATCTAATTTGGAATTACACTAACATTGATAGAATGTATTTAAAATAAATGAAAATGTCCTTGTTCTGTTTATCCATTGCTATATAATAAACCACCTCAAAACTTAGAGGCTTAAAATCACACTTATTTTTTTTTTTAAAGATAAGCTTATAGAAACAGAGGGTAGAAAGTGGTTGCTAGGGGCTGGGATGGGGAAATAGGGAGAGGTTGGTACGTCTCCAAACTTTTAAGGGTATAAACACTTTCAATTATGAGATGAATAAGGTCTGAGTACCTGATGTGTAAACACACACACACAAAACACTTCCCTCATGGCTCAGACGGTAAAGCGTCTGTCTACGATGCGGGAGACCCGGGTTTGACCCCTGGGTTGGGAAGATCCCTTGGAGAAGGAAATGGCAATCCACTCCAGTACTATTGCCTGGAAAATCCCATGGACAGAGAGGCCTGGTAGGCTACAGTCCATGGGGTCGCAAAGAGTCGGACACGACCGAGCGACTTCACGTTCACGTTCACCTATTGTGTAACATGGTCACCATAGCTGATAACACTGTATTATATAATTGAAATTTGCTAAGACAGTAGCACTTAAATGGTTCCCCTCCCCCTCAAAAAAAAAAAAAAGACACCTATGAGAGGTAAGGGATGGATTAACTTGAGTAGGGGTGAGGGGTGAGGGTGGGAAAATCCCTTCACAGAGTACAAGAATATCAAGTCATCACATTGTTTACTTTAACTGCCTTATAGATTTATTAGTCAATTATACCTCAGTAAAGCTTAGAAAATCCAACCCTTTATTATATTTCATAATTCTGTGGCTTGCCTGGGCGGTTCTTCTAGAGGTCTTCAGATCAGATCAGATCAAATCAGTCGCTCAGTCGTGTCCGACTCTTTGCGACCCCATGAACCGCAGCACGCCAGGCCTCCCTGTCCATCACCAGCTCCCGGAGGTCACCCAGACTCACACCCATCAAGTCAGTGATGCCATCCAGCCATCTCATCCTCTGTCGTCCCCTTCTCCTCCTGCCCTCAATCCCTCCCAGCATCAGAGTCTTCTCCAATGAGTCTTACTTGGGGCCTTTTCATGAGTTTGCTGTTATGTGGCAGCTGGGGCTGGTGCTCCTGTCTGTGGTCTCCTTCTACATGTTTCTTTAGCCCATGCTAAACTAACACCCAAAAAAGATGTCCTTTTCATTATAGGGGACTGGAATGCAAAAGTAGGAAGTCAAGAAACACCTGGAGTAACAGGCAAATTTGGCCTTGGAATACGGAATGAAGCAGGGCAAAGACTAACAGAGTTTTGCCAAGAAAATGCACTGGTCATAGCAAATACCCTCTTCCAACAACACAAGAGAAGACTCTATACATGGACATTACCAGATGATCAACACCGAAATCAGATCAATTATATTCTTTGCAGCCAAAGATGGAGAAGCTCTATACAATCAGCAAAAACAAGACCAGGAGCTGACTGTGGCTTGGACCATGAACTCCTTATTGCCAAATTCAGACTGAAATTGAAGAAAGTAGGGAAAACCACTAGACCATTCAGGTATGACCTAAATCAAATCCCTTATGATTATACAGTAGAAGTGAGAAATAGATATAAGGGCCTAGATCTGATAGATGGAGTGCCTGATGAACTATGGAATGAGGTTCGTGACATTGTACAGGAGACAGGGATCAAGACCATCCCCATGGAAAAGAAATGCAAAAAAGCAAAATGGCTGTCTGGGGAGGCCTTGCAAATAGCTGCGAAAAGAAGAGAAGCGAAAAGCAAAGGAGAAAAGGAAAGATATAAACATCTGAATGCAGAGTTCCAAAGAATAGCAAGAAGAGATAAGAAAGCCTTCTTCAGCGATCAATGCAAAGAAATAGAGGAAAACAACAGAATGGGAAAGACTAAGGATCTATTCAAGAAAATCAGAGATACCAAAGGAACATTTCATGCAAAAATGGGCTCGATAAAGGACAGAAATGGTATGGAGCTAACAGAAGCAGAAGATATTAAGAAGAGGTGGCAAGAATACACAGAAGAACTGTACAAAAAAGAGCTTCACGACCCAGAAAATCATGATGGTGTGATCACTGACCTAGAGCCAGACATCCTGGAATGTGAAGTCAAGTGGGCCTTAGAAAGCATCACTACGAACAAAGCTAGTGGAGGTGATGGAATTCCAGTGGAGCTATTCCAAATCCTGAAAGATGATGCTGTGAAAGTGCTTCACTCAGTATGCCAGCAAATTTGGAAAACTCAGCAGTGGCCACAAGATTGGAAAAGGTCAGTTTTCATCCCAATCCCAAAGAAAGGCAATGCCAAGGAGTGCTCAAACTACCGCACAATTGCACTCATCTCACACGCTAGTAAAGTAATGCTCAAAATTCTCCAAGCCAGGCTTCAGCAATATGTGAACCGTGAACTTCCTGATGTTCAAGCTGGATTTAGAAAAGGCAGAGGAACCAGAGATCAAATTGCCAACATCCGCTGGATCATCAAAAAAGCAAGAGAGTTCCAGAAAAACATCTATTTCTGCTTTATTGACTATGCCAAAGCCTTTGACTGTGTAGATCACAATAAACTGTGGAAAATTCTGAAAGAGATGGGAATACCAGACCACCTGATCTGCCTCTTGAGAAATCTGTATGCAGGTCAGGAAGCAAGAGTTAGAACTGGTCATGGAACAACAGACTGGTTCCAAATAGGAAAAGGAGTACGTCAAGGCTGTATATTGTCACCATGTTTATTTAACTTATATGCAGAGTACATCATGAGAAATGCTGGACTGGAAGAAACACAAGCTGGAATCAAGATTGCTGGGAGAAATATCAATAACCTCAGATATGCAGATGATACCACCCTTATGGCAGAAAGTGAAGAGGAACTCAAAAGCCTCTTGATGAAAGTGAAAGTGGAGAGTGAAAAGGTTGGCTTAAAGCTCAACATTCAGAAAACGAAGATCATGGCATCTGGTCCCATCACTTCATGGGAAATAGATGGAGAAACAGTGGAAACAGTGTCAGAGTTTATTTTTCTGGGCTCCAAAATCACTGCAGATGGTGACTGCAGCCATGAAATTAAAAGACGCTTACTCCTTGGAAGGAAAGTTATGACCAACCTAGATAGCATATTCAAAAGCAGAGACATCACTTTGCCAACAAAGGTTCGCCTAGTCAAGGCTATGGTCTTTCCTGTGGTCATGTATGGATGTGAGAGCTGGACTGTGAAGAAGGCTGAGCGCCGAAGAATTGATGCTTTTGAACTGTGGTGTTGGAGAAGACTCTTGAGAGTCCCTTGGACTGCAAGGAGATCCAACCAGTCCATTCTGAAGGAGATCAGCCCTGGGATTTCTTTGAAAGGAATGTTGCTAAAGCTGAAACTCCAGTATTTTGGCCACCTCATGTGAAGAGTTGACTCATTGGAGAAGACTCTGATGCTGGGAGGGATTGAGGGCAGGAGGAGAAGGGGACGACAGAGGATGAGATGGCTGGATGGCATCACTGACTCGATGGATGTTAGTCTGAGTGACCTCTGAGAGCTGGTGATGCATAGGGAGGCCTGGCGTGCTGCAGTTCATGGGGTCGCAAAGAGTCGGCCATGACTGAGCGACTGATTTAATCTGATCTGAAACTCAGCATAGAAGAGGCACTTTGTAGAGTAGCCAGGTATTGGGATAGCACTATCCCAGATGATGGGATATAGTCATGAATAAGACGAATGCGGGCCAAACCCTCATGAAGCTTACATTCTTAAACTCCTGCACTGCTGAAAATAAGTAAGTAAACAAATATAAAGTGAGGCAAATGATTGGGAGGCCACTTTGGAGTGATCAGAAAAGCCCTCTTTAACGTAACACTTGACGATCTTGGGGTGGCAAGGGGTGGGGAGGGAAGCATTTGCTAGTGTAAATGTCCAAGCCTTGAAAGAACTTGGAGGTTTAAAGGAAAACCATAAAAGGCCCATGTGCTTAGGGAGTAGTGAATGAGAAGAGTGATTGGATTAGGTCACAAAGGTAGTCAAAGGTCAGGTCATTAAGAGTCCTGAAAGCCATGGTAAGGAGTTTGGATTTCATCTTGGGTAATGAGATGAAAAGAGGTTTAAAGTCATAAATTGTATTGATTTCCTTGTTCAAAAGAATAATAGTCCACTCTCACCTTAGAGAAGGGTTTTGTAGGAATCAGGGTCAAAACAAGGTAATGAAATAGTTTATTGCATTAGGTGATGGAGGTTTGGACCAAAGAGTAATTATGAGAATTCAGTAGGTTATTCATGTATTTTGAAGGAATTTCCAATAAGCACTGCTGATGGATTGTGTTTGGAGGATGAAGAGAAAGGAGAAAACACAAGTCTCCTGATTGTCTCTTTTGAGTGGTAGGGTGAATGAAGTAAAATTCACTGAGGAGGAGCAGACTGGTGGAAGAGCAGATTTCTTTATTTGGGCAGAAGGCAGGAAAGAAAATTTTAAATTCTATTTGAACATTTTAAATTATATTATGCCCACTTAATAATTTGTAATTGAACTGTTAACACATGATTTAAGGTTCACCCAAATCTGTGCAAGAATAAGCCATGTTATAACAAAGTGCCATACTACCTGGAAAATTAGAATTAATGACATGTATTTAAAGTATAAGTTCTTAAAGTGAGTTAGTGTTTCTGTTAGGATAATTGCTACCATCGATTGAGGGTTTTTTTATTTGTTTGAACCATATGAGATTGCAGATATTGACAATTTTGAACTTGAAAATGGCAATGCCATATGGTTTGTCTCTGTATTCTGGCCATAGAACTGTTTGTTTATATATGAATGAATGAATATTCACAAAAATTCTTAAGGTAGACTTTCTATTAACTTATGCTTGACAAAATGGAAGTTCTGAAAGAAGTTAAATAACCTGCCAAAAGTCAGATAACAAGTAGGTGGGCAAGAATCAAAACAAGGTCTTGCTGACAAAGCATCTGGACTCTCGGTCACAAGGTTATACCACCCCTATTTCCAGCCAGAATCACTTTGCCTTCCTCTCAATGTAAAAATCTTCAGATCCAAAAGACAGATATCCAGGCACAGAGTGCTTGGTCTGATGGGATGAAGAATTGCTGACTGTCTTCCTCCTACAGGGAGCCAAGTTCAGGTGGAACTTACAAGTCAGTATTGCATTTTAGAAGTAAATGTAGTGAACAAAGAGAAATCAGAGTGAGTTAATACTATTAAAAGTTGCTCAGAAATTCCCATTAAATTCATTTTTTCAAGAAATTTCCAGCTTCTCTTCTACATTTATCACTGAAACCTCTCTACTATACAAATACATTAAATAGAAAACAAGTGATTCTAACCTCAGAGAAAATATAATGCCACTGGCTGAAACATATCACCAGTTAACAAGCTGTGACTACTTTTAGCAAATGCCTTATAGCATGTTTAATACCATACTTAATACCATACTCAGGCATTTCTATACACTGAAAAGTGGCACTACCAGTGAGTGAGAGTCAGTGTGGAAATAAGTAAAATACATCATCAGTCAGAGAGACTTTAGGCTTTTCCCTCTTAACATAGTTTCTGGATTATCTAGATTTCACTAAAATGAAGAAACTCTTCATATGTATTCTCACCCTGTCTGTGAATCAATTAGGAACACTATAAGGACAGAATCGCAAAGTCTGCTTGATCAGTTAGTAATTAGCTGTTTAAATCAAAGGTTAAAAAAAGTTTACATGACTGAAAAGCTTTCTGTCCACCCTTGGGAAGAATATTTCCCACACAGCTCTTACATTGTGAATGTCAATTAGAGTCTACAGTCCTTGGTGATGAGCAGTAGAAATAGTCACCTAATGAAATCATACTCCTGCTGATATAAAATTGAATTTTCAGTTTAATAATGAAATGAATCTGTTCTTCATTCCTGTATAGATTAGGGGCTGAGTATAATAGCTAGTCCCCAAATTGGTCCTGGAAATAAGGGCAGTACTTACTAATCTCTAAGTTCTCAGCCAGCTTTGATAGTAGTTTAATAAGTACCAAAACCTAAAACTTCCCAGGTGGCTCACTGGTAAAGAATCTGCCTGCCATTTCAGGAGACACAGGAGACATGGGTTCGATCCCTAGGTAGGGAAGATCTCCTAATGGGGAAAATGGCAACTCACTCCAGTATTTCTTGCCTGGACAATCCCATGGACAGAGGAGCCTGGCAAGCTACATTCCATAGGGTCACACACATGGGGTCACAGACATGACTCAGCAACTGATCACGCATGCACTGAATCCTTAATACTTCCACATACCCTGCTGTGGGCTTACGAAATCTGACAACCCTCTGGGATAGGTTATATTTTTGTTTTGATTAAGGCTTAGAGATGTTAAGTAACTTCCCAAGGTCCAAAACTAATGGGAGAGAAGAGGCAACACGGACAAGAAGGCACATGGGAAAGAGACCCCCAAGCCCACTCCAGAGCCTCGCCACGCCTAGCCCAAGGCCAGGGCACTGCGTGGAAGCCGAGGCAGGGCTGAGTCAGTCCTCTTGTCATTCTGCAGGCTCCAAACTCATCAGTAGTCAGCCTACTGTCCCATCATTTTTCCAGTTTCAAGTGTTGCTTGCCTTTGTCTTAAGAATCTTTTCAAATTCTCCTTTTAACCATCTCTTGGGAATAACCCCTCATCTGACAGCCTGGGACACTCATAAACACCATTTTGCTCCCTTTCTGCCCCTAGATTAGAAAGCAGAAGACTTATAATCTTGGACGGGTGACAGTGCAGAAGGCTCAGACTTTCTGGGGCAATGGTGATGACAGCCAGGAGGAAAATGCTTAGTCCAAAGAAAACAGTATTTTTGAAATCAATGTACAACCAGGCACTGAGCCAGAGTAACAGAGGAATGCACTGCCCATTACAGAATGCTAAGAAGTGTCTCATCACAGGCAGAGAATGTCAGAGCTGGAAAAGAACTTGAGAACAAGTTCTGCCTTGCCTTTCACATGGCAGAGGCGGCCCTGAAAGGAGATCTGCCTTTCTCCAGGTCAAATAGCCGGTTAGTGGCTTAGCCAGAACAAGGAATCAGATGTCCTGAGTTTAATTCTCCACTGCACAGCACAGGCAAGTCTGGCTTGGGAGCTCTTTTTTTGGTGCTGGATTCTTCTCTGATTCTCCCTTAAGTAAGTTGAATGGAGGACCCAGTTCCTGAGTTCTTAGAAACCCAAATCCAATAGCTCAGCAGGGATGCCAAAGTTAAGGTTTTTGTTGGATTAGTTTACTGCCATAAGATATAGGAAGACATTTTAGAAATAACTGGAAGAACCATAACTGCTTATAGACAGTTTCTCTTTCATAGAAATGCTATGAGACTGCTCTCATTAGCCCCAGGTTTGTTTAAGAGTGGCAGAATGCATTTAGTTTTGTTGAAGCAAGTCTAAGCTTCTTTTCCCATGATAAACGAGGAACTGACTTTTCTTACAGCTATGCCTATGTTCTTCTGCTCCTTCTTCCATGAATACTTCTATCACTAGAATTTTTACAGGTGGTGTCGTCCTGTTGCCCAGTATTTACACTCCCCACAATTTATTTTTGGGTATGTCAGTGGCTTCATGCCAGTCACCATTATTATAGCCAAACTCATCAGGGTGCACTTTCTACACTTGCTCTTCATAGGTTTCTGTTTCTTTTATGTCTTTAGAAACTTTTTCTTTTGGAAAAATGCTAGTCTTCTGCAACACTTTATGTCAATGTATTGAACAGTTTCTTTTTAAAGACTTCTCTCAGAGAGGTATTGAGGGAACCTTCAAATAAGATCTTTTTTGTAGAATACAGGAATAGCTGTATTTCTAATAAATATTAAGTTGACTTCCAATTAACATTTTATACTTTTATTAACATTTCACAGATTGTTTCTGTTCAACCAATTTCAGAACTTCATGGAAAAGTTGAGTGGTAGGTTGGGTAATAGGGTAACATAATAGGAGCCTTTTTTCCAATGCTGGCATGTGAATAAAGTACCTGCAAATCATAAAAAGAAACAAAATAGAGAGCTTTAAAAACAAGACTTTTCACACCAATCACATCATTAAATATATACTTACTGGCATAGGGCTGTTGAGTGTGGGAGTTTAACCCACAAGACTGCCAACATTTAGCCCTCCAATCTCCATTTGTGACCTGGAAGACCTCTGCTATGTGAGCCTTTCAGCTCACTGAAACACTTTACTTCAGCAAAGAGAGTGAATTGCATTAATAATGTATCAGTTATCAAAGCATCAATAAGGAAGCTAGGACTGTCCTCACCACGGTGTGAGCTGAGGCTCCTGCCTCTCATTTTCTCAGGCCACACACAGTGGGGAGTTGAAATGAGTCAATCTGGGGTGAGTGAAGCTTGGCCCTCCACCAGGACTAAGTCAAGGGAAGAGGAGAGTTTGTCCCCACGGCCTCAGTGAAGTACAGTTGACCCTTGAACAACATGGGTTTGAACTGCGTGGACCACTTGGGCTTGGATTTTTTTCAGTAAGTGTATATAAAGATAGGTGTAGAACACTGTGCACAAGATGTGTTGAAGTGGATAGCCTGTCCTTACACAGGCATAAGGTGATGTTTAATATAAAATTGATAACATGTGAGTTTTCATATTACTGTTTATAACTTTGCTTTCAAAGACTTACCTACCATACAGTATGCTTCTCTTTCTTGTAATTAGAGAAACTGTATCACCTTATCAGCACAGGTGTTTTTTTTTTTTTTTAAAGTAACAATGTTTCCAATAATATATTATGAATATGACTGTAATCCTGTGTGTCATAAACATTTTATTATGATTCATTCATTATTGTATAAGCCAGGTTACCATGAAGCGATCATATTGCTGCTGCTTTGTTACCAATGCATGAACCATTATGCCTGTACATAAATATAAATTTCTTTTTCACATTATCTTTTCATTTCTTTTGCCAAGTGATTGTAATATGTCTACAGTGCTTTGTACCATATAAGACAAATTAATGTAGATACATATAGATAGTTCATCTTTTAAAGACAATATGAACTTCCTGTATCAATAAATATGATTTTCTTAATACTATTTTCTCTAGCTGACTTAGTTGTAAGAATGCAGTATATGATACATATAATATACAAAATATGTATTAATAAACTTTATGTCATCAGAATGGCTTCTGGTCAAAAATCGGCTATTCATTAAAAGCCGGAGTCAAAAGTTATATATGGATTTTCAGCCATGTGGGGTGTGGCACCCCTAGCTACAACACTGTTCAAGGGTCAGCTACTATAGGAAAAAACCAGGGAAGAGACAAAAGTAAGAAAATCTTTAGCTAGACTCTTGGACGGCTTCAAGCATTGCTTCTCAGCCCTGGACACACATTAGCATCACCTAGAGAGTTTATTTTAAACACCAGTGCCCAGGCACCACCCCAGACAAACTGAACAGTTACAACATTTCTATATGTGAGACTTGGGTGTCACATGTAAGAAGGATAACACTAAGGACAAAGAGAGGAGACAGTGTAAACAGTGCTTTATCTACCTAAGAGCATAGCTGCTTTTGAGCCCTGGCCAACTATTTTCATGTAGGCATGTGACACTATTGTTGCCATTGTTCTGATTTTTAAATGTGCATAACTATTTTTAAGACATTGATTTATGTGACCCATGCTACAACATGGATGAACCTTGGAAACATCATGCTAAGTGAAAGAAACCAGACACAAAGGCATATGTTGTGTGATTCCATTTGTATGGAATGTCCAGAACAGGCAAATCCATAGAGACAGAGAGTAGATTAGCGGTTGCCAGGTGCTGGGGTGTGACAGCTTCGTGGGTAACAGGCTTTTTTGAGAGTGATGAAAATGTTCTGCAATTAGATAGGGGTGGTGGTTGCACAACATTGTGAAGTGTATTAAAATCTACTGAGGGAATTCCCTGGTGGTCCAGTGGTTAAGACTCTGTGCTTCCAATGCAAGTGGCCTGAGTTTGATCCCGCATGCCACGTGGTGCAACCAAAACAAAAAAGTAAAAATAATAACAATAATAAAGTCTTGGCAGTTCCCTTGTAGTCCAGTGATTAGGAATCAATACTTTCATTGCTGCAGGCCTGGGTCAAAAAATAAAGTCTTTAAAGATAAAAAAAGCCACTGAATTGCACCCATTAAAATGTTTAAAATGGTGAATTTCATTCTATATGAATTTTACTTCAAAAAAAGTGAGGAAAAAATTAGGTCATGTGCACCACCTCATAGTGGGGCAACCAAAACCTTTTTATGAGAATAGAACCTCTGCTATAAAACCACATGGAGGAAAAACAGGACTGACACTGGCCTGTACAATTTTTTTGCATGCCTTCCCATCCGTGTATGTCTGTCTTCATCCAAAGTAATAACAAAGCTATGCCTGCTGCACCCTTTTCATCTTAAGTTAGACACAACCTGGGTTTTGTTTTGTTTTTCCCTTTAAAGGTGCTAATGCAAAGCTATACGGCTAAGAGCATTTGGCTTTGCCGGCCTATAAATAGAAGTAGGAACCCCTGAGGTGCAGAACAAGCTGGCTGATGAAACAACGCTCTCTACTGTTCTTTCTTACTGTTTTGTTATTGAATGTAAGAGAAGGGTAAATGCAACAACAAGAAAACCCTAATAACTGCATTCATCATTCCTCCTTTATCAATTGTTTTTCTTTCCCAATGACTGGGTTAATTCACAGCCAATTATATTGTCTCCTTCAGTAGGGTTTCTTACTTTCAGTTACTCACATGTTAAAATCATTACCAGTTCTGCGAAATAGATGCTGGTTGTGATAAAGACAGTGAATGAGAAACAGTTCTTCCCAGAGAGCTTTGATAATTCACTGGTCTCTTCTGGCCTAGGAATGTACTTCAAGGGGTAATAGTTCTTAGACACCCTCCCACCCCCAAATCCTACCTTACCACAGTAAGGTAAGGTAGATAAACTATTTTATCAAAGTAAAATATTATTAAAAACAAACATTAGAATTTCCTACTTAATCTTCTAAATATTGGGCTGTGATGTAGTTTTGCATGAAAATAAAAAATGAGTGGATTTTGTGGAAGATGAGAGTCAGACTTTTTCTTACCTGAATTCTTCTCTGTAGTTGTTCCTAATATACTCAGCTAAAGTCTTGCTGTACTGCAGGCAGCTCTTGAGGATGTAAAACTGCTGGTACAACAAAACCGCTCGGCCAGGACTTAGCAGCTGAAATGAAGCTGAAAGGCCCTTCACCACTTGTTTCACAATACCGGCCACAAAAGTAATCTAGACAAGGGAAACACAGTTACTCGCACGCTGCATGCCACCTGCAAGGGTCACCTGCTAAGCTGGAATCTTAACCAGAAATCTAGGCTGAAGTCCTCGCCACCCTGACACCCTGATGCCTTTGCATTCTGTTATTTCTTACTGAGTTAGTACTAAGAGAGAACCAGACCAGACTGGGTTTGCCAGTTGCCCCCCTATAATCTGGATCAGAACTAGACCTGACTGTCAAAGGAGTTTGACTCCAAAGCAGAAGGAGAACATTGGAAGCAAAAACAGAAAGGAATACTACTACCCTTTCAGGCTCTAACCAGAAGGTCATTCTGGATGCCCATTAAATTAGCACTGACAAAATTTGCCTTTTCTATTCACGTGGCTACTGACCCTTCCTAAGTAAGGCAGGTAATCTGAAGTTTCCCCAACCCAGATCCATTTACACATATTGACTAAAAATTGTGTCAGGAAAATGCAGATTGAGATCAGAGAGTCTGGAGCAGGGAAACAAACCAATGCCCATTTGGGAATTAAATTTTTAATTTCTTTAGCATCTTGCTGTAATCAAGAAAGAATCAGCCAGAGCTGACTGGCATGCAGGTATATTCAATGATTCCACCAGTTTCCCTGCTTGCAAATTTCTCTCAAATGGTCTGTTTCTACCCAGACTCTTTAGAACTAGGTTAATACTGAAGTTTTCAACACTGTTAGTGGTCCTTTTGCCATCTTTCATCCTGACATGCTTTATGGTCACAGGCTGGCCACATACTCAGCTCAGTTCCTTTGGTGAACCAACCCTAGAGGTTGATAAGAAAACTTTCCTGTCGCTTGGAGTTCTTAGGACCCCAAATTTTACACAATAGTTTAGATGATGAGGTCTGCAAACACCCCACACAGAAAGTAAGGGTCTTGCATCATGCACACATGAGCTACTATTGCTGGGGGTGACTGTAACTTTATGACACTCTTTGAAGTGGGGCTGAGACTGGTTAGAGTCTATGTCTGCTAAAGGACCCAGATTCCTGGCTCAGTCTCTGTATACGGCAGTTGGCTGTACTACTGACAAGTGTACCCTTTGACTGCAGTCAGGTTTTTATGCATATATGTCACAGAGATCTGGCAATTGGATTCCCTAAGACAGACTCAACATCAAAATAGCTCAAAGCAGGAAACCACTGATGGTTAAAAGAAGCATGTTCGTGTATGGAAGGAGAACATAATACTACATGTCAATCCTCCATTAGCAACAAAAATTCAGTTTGCATTCAGAGATCAGATCAGTCGCTCAGTTGTGTCCGACTCTTTGCAACCCCATGAACTGTAGCACGCCAGGCCTCCCTGTCCATCACCAACTCCCGGAGGTCACTCAGACTCACATCCATTGAGTCAGTGATGCCATCCAGCCATCTCATCCTCTGTTGTCCCCTTCTCCTCCTGCCCCCAATCCCTCCCAGCATCAGTCTTTTCCAATGAGTCAACCCATGAGGTGGCCAAAGTACTGGAGTTTCAGCTTTAGCATCATTCCTTCCATAGAAATCCCAGGGCTGATCTCCTTCAGAATGGACTGGTTGGATCTCCTTGCAGTCCAAGGGACTCTCAAGAGTCTTCTCCAACACCACAGTTCAAAAGCATCAATTCTTCGGCACTCAGCCTTCTTCACAGTCCAACTCTCACATCCATACATGACCACAGGAAAAACCATAGCCTTGACTAGATGAACCTTTGTTGGCAAAGTAATGTCTCTGCTTTTGAATATGCTATCTAGGTTGGTCATAACCTCCCTTCCAAGGAGCAAGCGTCTTTTAATTTCATGGCTGCAGTCACCGTCTGTAGTGATTCTGGAGCCCAGAAAAATAAAGGCTGACACTGTTTCCACTCTTTCCCCATCTATTTCCCATAAAGTGATGGGACCGGATGCCATGATCTTCGTTTTCTGAATGTTGAGCTTTAAGCCAACTTTTTCACTCTCCACTTTCACTTTCATCAAGAGGCTTTTGAGTTCCTCTTCACTTTCTGCCATAAGGGTGGTGTCATCTGCATATCTGAGGTGATTGCTATTTCTCCAGCAGTCTTGATTCCAACTTGTGTTTCTTCCAGTCCAGCGTTTCTCATGATGTACTCTGCATATAAGTTAAATAAACAGGGTGACAATATACAGCCTTGACAAACTCCTTTTCCTATTTGGAACCAGTCTGTTGTTCCATGTCCAGTTCCAACTGTTGCTTCCTGACCTGCATACAAATTTCTCAAGAGGCAGATCAGGTGGTCTGGTATTCCCATCTCTTTCAGAATTTTCCACAGTTTATTGTGATCCACACAGTCAAAGGCACAGTTTGCATTACTACCTTTTGAAAAGATTTCCAATTAAACCTATGTTGACTACACGAACAAATACATGAATGAATAAAGGGAAAGTAAGTTTGGGGAGATGAGAAGAGATTAATGGATAAAGCCTTTCTTAGAGTTAATTCAGCAGATATTTTATTTAACATCTATTATGTGCCTGGCACAAAACACAGAGCTACTACCCTTATGGCCCCTGGAGTTTGGGAAGAAAGACATTGTATCAATCATGATAGACTAGGTTATGTGATGGTAGTAAATCTCACAAAATATCAATGCTTTGTTTAGCACAAGGAACGTTTATTATTTGCTCATGCTGTATGTTCCTTAAGGATCAGTTGGAGTTTCTAGTCATTGTAGTTACTGGTCTACATTCTAGGACCTAGTCCACATTCCAGGGCCCACCTAATTTCGAGTGGGTGGGGAAGTGTACTGCTGCTACTTGCCTGAAAGGAGAGAAACCCAGAATATATATGGACACTAATGGCTACCACAAGATAGAATCAAATAATAACACAAACAGTGTAGACTGAAACAGTAACAAGTCCTATGTAGAAAAGGAAAAAGTTGCCATGCTCTGACAATGTGTGCCCATGATGGAAGAATCTGATATAATCAGAATGAGAGAATCATCACCTCTACCCCACACAAGCAAGGGGCACTGAGGCCTGAGGATGAGTAGGAGTTAATTAGGTGTAAAAAGAAGAAAAAAGCACTTCAAGCAGACAGACAGAGGGAATGGTAACGATCATGTGATGGACTTGGGAGTATCAGGGTGGGCAGTGGGTATGAGACCCACATAGCTGGCAGAGTGAGGGACCAGATGAGGCTGTAGGGTTATAACATGCACAGCCTTGTAGGCCATATTCAAGTTTCTAGTCTTCATTTGTTGTCTTCATTTATTATGAGCATGTGATTTAAAGCAAGTGATGACATAATCAGATTTTTTATTTTGAATAGATTCCTTTGACTGTAGTCTGGTGGAAAGATAGGACAGACCATGTAGATCCAATTAGAGTGTCAAGGAGAGAGATGGTGGTACCACAGACCAGGATGGCGGCTGCCAGGACACAGTGGCCACAGTATTAAAAGTGTGCTACTCACACTCACTGTTTAAGATGAATGTTCATGTTCTTCACTTAATTATACAGCCAGTGTTTTAAAATTCTATTTTCTATGTATATCTTAGGGCTTTTCATTAAATAAAAATCACATTTAAGATGTTATTTCAATATCTTAAACATTCAGGCCCCAAATAGAAAAATATTTTATTTTGACTAATAAAATTATCAAATGTACATTTTCTTCTGTTTTATAAACTTGACCCCTTATAGAGAAATAGTCATTAATTAAGCACAAAAGCATCTGTTTCATCAGCCTTGAGTGATAGTTTTGTTTCTGCTTCTAGAAGGTACTTACTATGGGAGGACAACTTTGTAGAAAGGACATTATCCAGCTAATAGCAAACTTTGTTGACTCCAATCCAAGATTTCCCTAAAAAAATGCAACGAAATAAGCAAGTTATATTCATGAAGTTCAAACATAGCTAAAAAGATATTCATTTTCAAATACATTTTATCCTGATTAATCAAATCTTTAAGATGAGTATTTAGGAACATAAGCTAGATGAATATTTAAGAGCAATAGTAGTCCTATCATTTAAGTCACCCAGTTTTGGAGATTATCTCTAATACAAGCATTTTAATTATAGAATATATATATCATATAACAGGGCTTCCCAGGTGGCTCAGTGGTAAAGAATTAGCCTGCCAATACAGGAGACGCGGGTTTGATTCCTGAGTTATAAAGATCCCCTGGAGAAGAAAATGGCAGCTCGCTCCAGTATTCGTGCCTGGGAAATACCATGGACAGAGGAGCCTTGAAAGCTACCATGCATGGGGTCACAAAAGAGTCAGACGTGACTTAGTGACTCAACAACACCAGTATATATCATATAATGATCATGACATATAAGATAATGACACAATATAGTATGTATAATAAAACCATTGTACCTGCTGAAAGACAAGAAGTATCTCATACAAAAGTGCTGTAGCTGTATCTGTATATTCCAGGATAAGCTTCTGTAACTAGAATTTTAAATAGTAAACAATACAGTATCATTGGCAGAGCCAAAAAATAATCATTTCTTCTGGTTCTCCTTAGGTATTTATAAAAAGAATTTATGATCAATAGAAAGTATTAGTGTGGTTAATTTTCTTGTTCTGTTTGATTCAATCATTCTCAAAAAAAAGTGCCTCTCATAAAATGACTGCACATATAATAATGGCTAAGAAAGTGGGTCAGGAAAAGAAGATACGGCCTACAGAATACTGACATGCAAAAAAATGCACACTGATTTGCAGTGTCATTCAGATCAACCATCCTGCTTCCTTTCAAGAATGTAGACATATAGTCCCCAGAATTGAAGTAGGAGATTCTCCAGGGAATTAAGTCTTATGCCCAACTTGAAGGATAACTCCTTCTGTGGTATGGGTAAATGTAGAGTTAGAGACATTTTGTGGTGGTTGTTCTCAAGAAATTCAAACAGTTGGTGAAGCTGTCTCCTAGCCCACAGGCCACTTGGTACATGAGAACTGTGTCTGTAGGCATGCTGCAGGCCCCACATTTTCCCTAACAGTATCCTTTGCAAGGAAGAGTTCTAGTTTGAAACCACCTGCTCTATTAGACCTTGGAACCAGAATTTATATAATCTGCTCATGGTTTCATTCATAGCCCAGGTGCAAAAGACCAAGCAGGTCCAAAAACAGGAAATTCAGACCTGTCTGTACTGCTCACTGGATGTTTTCATATGGAAATATCAAAGGCAAATCAAATAAACTAATCTAAAACCAAGCTCATTTTTTCCCCTTTAAACCTACTATTCTTGTTATTTTATTAACTGTCCCCTAGACCAGAATCTAAAAATCATCTAATATTAACTCTCTATATTTTTATCGACTCAGTGTCCTAAAAAATTTCTGGAATCTTTCCTCTTCACAATTACCATTTTCCTTTTTTCATTTATTTATTGAACAAACATGCATCAGACACAGTACTCACTGGAGTCCCATGCTGTACTAATGGAGAGTAACAGAGACGTGGTTACTGCCCTGGTGGAATATACAAGGGCTTCCCTGGTGGCTCAGAGGGTAAAGCGTCTACCTGCAATGCAGGAGACCTGGGTTCGATCCCTGGGTCAGGAAGATCCCCTGGAGAAGAAAATGGCAACCCACTCTAGTACTCTTGCCTGGAAAATCCCATGGACAGAGAAGCCTGGTAGACTACAGTCCATGGGATTGCAAATCTAGTGGGGAACAATTATCAATCTAATAATCACATAAATAAAGACACAGTTATACACTGAGACAAGGGCTGTGGAAGAAAGGCACAGGAAGTTGGGAGAGCTCTAAAAAGAAAGCCTAGTGTTGTTTGGGGGTCAAGGAAGGCTTGCTTCTTCGCCCCTGTCATCCCTCAGCTGGACTCCAGCACTAGCTTCTTAGCACCTCTGTCAGTCTTGTTTCCATCCTCCTCTTTTATCCCTAATCCACTCATTCCAGTGTTGAAACTGGTACTGCAGATGCTCCATATACAGTCTGTAATAATATTTGATGTTGTATTTGACCAATTAATGCCTGTCTCTTCAACCTATGAGGGCAGAAGTTGTGTCTATTTTGCTTTTTATTTGCAGCCTGCTGCCTAGCACACTGTTTAGCTCATAAAATACACTCAATAAATATTTATTGAATAAATGAGTGAATTTAAGACCTTTCTAAAACATAACTCTGATTGTGTGTTCAAGAACTATCAAATCATGTCCACCCTTTAAAGAAATTCTGTTTTGGTGTACTCAATAATAACCTGATTTATTCTCTCAGAGTAAGTACATTATAGGCACTTTGATACCTCTAATGTTTTAGTAAAACTTTAAACAACTAATGCTAAGTTTGCACTACTTAGCTAGGTAAGGAAATGATAAACTAAGACAAGAATGTTAACCCTGATATATCTCTAAGACAGTGCTTTTTAACCCATTAGACCCCTGCTGTGGAATTATATACACAAATATTTTACAGAGACAGATATAAACAGATTTATCTAATATATACAGAATACTATTTTCTCAGTATGCATACTTTAAAACATATAAAATGGATATAATACTGATGAATAGCTATCTAAGTTTTGAGGTTAATAACAAAATATTAACTTTGATTTAATTATGTTTCTATGTTCTAAGACTCATGGTCCACATAGAAGTAACTCATAATTACTCCTTGTAATTAGTCTATTCCAAAATTTTCATCTCACCTCAGCATCAAAAGACATCTCAACTAAAGTTGAGTCAGCCACCAACTGGATGTCAAACACAGGACCTGATTTTGGAATCTGAGGCTCGCTAATTAAAATTACCAAAAGGTTAAATAGTGTTCCCCTGAAAAAAAATAAAGACAATTAGTGAGTTAAGTTCAAAAAGAAAAACAGTGACATCAAGTTTGCAGGCACTGAGTATAATTATATTTAAAAGTATGAAGCACTGTGGACTGTTTATTTTAATTGAGGTATAATTGATTTATACTATTAGGTATACAATATAGTGATTCAAAAATTTTGTAGGTTATACTCCATTTACACTTATTACACACTATTGGCTATATCCCCTGTCTTGTACAATACATCCTTGCAGCTTATTTATTTTATACATAGTAGTTTGTACCTCTTAGCTCCCTACCTCTATTTTGCCCCTCCCCACTCCCCTCTGCCCAATGGTTAGAGCACTTAGTTTGTTCTTTATATTTGTGTCTGCTTCTTTTTTGTTTGATTCACTAGTCTTATTTTTTAGATTCTACATATAAGTGATGTTGTAGAGTTTTTTGACTCTAGAAACTGTTTGTAACAAACCATTTCAGAGGTTTATTGTTCCACTAAAAATCACTGCTGCTGCTGCTGCTGCTGTCGCTTCAGTCGTGTCCGACTCTGTGCAATCCCATAGACGGCAGCTCATCAGGCTCCACTGTCCCTGGGATTCTCCAGGCAAGAACACTGGAGTGGGTTGCCATTGCCTTCTCCAATGCATGAAAGTGAAAAGTGAAAGTGAAGTCACTCAGTCGTGTCCGACTCTTAGTGACCCCATGGACTGCAGCCTACCAGGCTCCTCCGTCCATGGGATTTTCCAGGCAAGAGTACTGGAGTGGGGTGCCATTGCCTTCTCTGAAAGATCACTAGCTATTAGTGAATAAAAGTGAATAAAAAGACTTGAATAAACTTCAAGTCTTTCAAACGCAGTGTACAGTCCCCTAACATATACTAATAACCCACTTAAATGTTACTGCATATTTGAATAATATACTGTTTGAAAATAAAAAGGCTCACACACACAAAAATCACAATTCAAAACATGCTTCCTGAGAAGCTGGGTCAGTAATCCCATTTTCATATGTATAGTACAACCCCTGTATGGTTGAAAAAAAGCTGAAGGCAGACCACTAGAAAAATCCGTTCCCTAATTGAAGACAATATCAGAGAAGCTTTGACAGAGAGGAGCAATAAAATAATGTACATATAGGACTAAATAAAAATCCTCTATATTCTTAAGCATTCCTTTCATAATGGAATAAAGCAGAATATAAACAATCTTATTTAGTAATATTTGAGGCTTCCTAATCTTTTTACAGTCATTTAAATCATTACCATGATAAGTTTACCAAAATTCTAATAAAAATGCAATTCCCCTCCTTTCACCAAACCAAAAAACAAATCTGGTTCTCATATCTGCAAAAGAAGTTAGCACATTGTCAGTTACCACATTGCTCAAAAAAAGCAGGATATGCCCTACAGAATATTTGCTAATGTTTTATTCAGGCTGTTTTAAAACAGCCAGTCTGTTTTCAGAAGACACTTCCAAAATCAACAAAATAATCTGTTTAGAAGCTTTCCTGATACTAAGTTTGAATTGACATTCCATTCACTGTAATATTTAATTATAGTCCTTTATGTTCAGCAACAGCTTCTGTTCAAACTATCATATATCCTAGGCTAAGGGGAGGTACTCTCAAATTCTGAGTCACTGTGGTAAGTTGAATACATGACTTCAACCATAAGAATACTGAAAAAAAGGAAGGATTATGGCATATTTCAAGAATACAATGAAGTGGGTTGAACTAATAAAATCTCTACTTATGAAAAAAATAAAGAGGAAAATGCTGAAATGAATAAATATTTTTTTATTTGCTCAAATGGAATTTAATTTTAAATCTATCCCTTCTGCAATCTATCCATTCTGCCAACTCAATTTAAAATCCATTAAGTCAATAACAGATAAAAGGAATTTTATTCTAAAATGGTATTTCATCCTGACTTATTATAATAGACACCTTAGGGTTGACATCACACCCTTAAAAATGGTACCAACAGTTTGATACTTTTGTTTAGATTGTTATTATTCCCAATGTAAGATTTTTTTTAATGTATTACAGTACCTTAAAGTACAGACTTTGAAGGGCACACTCATCGTCTCATAAGTCATTCTGTGTTATTTTGGTAAGCAGAATTTTAATATGGCTTCCAAGATATGCATCCTGTAGTATATACACTCTGTATGATCCCTTCCCTAAAGTATGGTCAGGACCTGGGAACATATTAGGCTTTCATTCTTGTCATTAAGTTATGTTAGATGAGAAAGGTGAAGAAATCTTGCAAATGTAATTAAGATCCCCAGTGAGTTGACTTTTGAGTTAATCAAAGAGAGATCATCCTGAGTGGGCCTAAGCTAATGAGGCGAGTCCTTTAAAAGAGAGTTTAGGCCTTTTCTGAGCTCAGAGATATTCTCATGCCAAGAAGCAAGCTGTCATGAGTTTTACAGCTATAAGGAAATTAATTCTGCTAACAACTACCCAAAAGAGTTTGGAAGAGGGCCCCAAGCCTGAGACTGCAGCCCAAGCCAACCACCTTGATTACAGCCTTGTGAGACCCTGAGCAGAGGAGCCAGCTAAACTGTATCCAGATTTCCTGATCCACAGAAACTGTCAGATAATAAGTGTATGTTGTTTGAAGCCACTAAATTTGTGATATTGGGTTGGTCAAAAAGTTCATTCAGGTCTTCCTGTAAGATCTGTGGAAAATCCAAATGAACTTTTTGACCAACTCAATAATTTGTTACATGGCAATTGATTATTAGTTGTATTAGACATTTATTGTACTAGTTAATGGTATAGATAACATGATTTGACCACTATGAATATCAAAATTGACTGAAAAGTTAGTATTACAACCAACTATTGCAATATACTATATGTACCAAAGGACATGAGAAGAATTTGTTGTATCAGGAGAGAAGCTTGATACAGTAGGGCTGATGTGGCAGAACCAAGTTAAGACAGAGCAATTAAAATGCAACACTTCACAACAGAGATTGGTAAGAATGATTTTCTCCAATTGGGATAAAGAAAAGTAGAGAGCAAAAGGTGGACAAAAGGGGTAATGTGATTTAGCAATAATTTCAGTGTCAGATCAGTCGCTCAGTCATGTCCGACTCTTTGCAACCCCATGAATCACAGCACACCAGGCCTCCCTGTCTATCACCAACTCCCGGAGGTCACTCAGACTCACATCCATCGAGTCAGTGATGCCATCCAGCCATCTCATCCTCTGTCATCCCCTTCTCCTCCTGCCCCCAATCCCTCCCAGCATCAGAGTCTTCTCCAATGAGTCAACTCTTCGCATGAGGTGACCAAAGTACTGGAGTTTCAGCTTTAGCATCATTCCTTCCAAAGACATCCCAGGGCTGATCTCCTTCAGAATGGACTGGTTGGATCTCCTTGCAGTCCAAGGGACTCTCAAGAGTCTTCTCCAGCACCACAGTTCAAAAGCATCAATTCTTCGGCACTCAGCCTTCTTCACAGTCCAGCTCTCACATCCATACATGACCACAGGAAAGACCATAGCCTCGATTAGACGGACCTTTGTTGGCAAAGTGATGTCTCTACTTTTGAATATGCTATCTAGGTTGGTCATAACTTTCCTTCCAAGGAGTAAGCGTAGAGTCACCATCTGTAGTGATTTTGGAGCCCAGAAAAATAAAGTCTGACACTGTTTCCACTGTTTCCCCATCTATTTCCCATGAAGTGATGGGACCGGATGCCATGATCTTCATTTTCTGAATGTTGAGCTTTAAGCCAACTTTTTCACTCTCCACTTTCACTTTCATCAAGAGGCTTTTTAGTTCCTCTTCACTTTCTGCCATAAGGGTGGTGTCATCTGCATATCTGAGGTGATTGCTATTTCTCCCAGCAATCTTGATTCCAACTTGTGTTTCTTTCAGTCCAGCGTTTCTCATGATGTACTCTGCATATAAGTTAAATAAACAGGGTGACAATATACAGCCTTGACAAACTCCTTTTCCTATTTGGAACCAGTCTGTTGTTCCATGTTCAGTTCTAACTGCTGCTTCCTGACCTGCATACAAATTTCTCAAGAGGCAGATCAGGTGGTCTGGTATTCCCATCTCTTTCAGAATTTTCCACAGTTGATTGTGATCCACACAGTCAAAGGCTTTGGCATAGTCAATAAAGCAGAAATAGATGTTTTTCTGGAACTCTCTTGCTTTTTCCATGATCCAGCAGATGTTGGCAATTTGATCTCTGGTTCCTCTGCCTTTTCTAAAACCAGCTTGAGCATCAGAAAGTTCACGGTTCACATATTGCTGAAGCCTGGCTTGGAGAATCTTGAGCATTACTTTACTAGCGTGTGAGATGAGTGCAATTGCATGGTAGTTTGAGCATTCTTTGGCATTGCCTTTCTTTGGGATTGGAATGAAAACTGACCTTTTCCAATCTTGTGGCCACTGCTGAGTTTTCCAAATTTGTTGGCAAATTGAGTGCAGCACTTTCACAGCATCATCTTTCAGGATTTGAAAGAAGCTCAACTGGAATTCCATCCATAGTGATGCTTTCTAAGGCCCACTTGACTTCACATTCCAGGATGTCTGGCTCTAGGTGAGTGAACACACCATCATGATTATCTGGGTCATCAAGATCTTTTTTGTACAGTTCTTCTGTGTATTCTTGCCATCTCTTCTTAATATCTTCTGCTTCTGTTAGGTCCATACCATTTCTGTCCTTTATAGAGCCCATCTTTGCATGAAATGTTCCTTTGGTATCTCTGATTTTCTTGAAGAGATCCCTAGTCTTTCCCATTCTGTTGTTTTCCAGAAGGAATGAAGGGATGGAGCCAAAGCAAAAAGAATACCCAGCTGTGGATGTGACTGGTGATAGAAGCAAGGTCCGATGCTGTAAAGAGCAATATTGCATAGGAACCTGGAATGTCCAGTCCATGAATCAAGGCAAATTGGAAGTGGTCAAACAGGAGATGGCAAGAGTGAATGTCAACATTCTAGGAATCAGCGAACTGAAATGGACTAGAATGGGTGAATTTAACTCAGATGACCATTATATCTACTACTGCGGGCAGGAATCCCTCAGAAGAAATGGAGTGGCCATCATGGTCAACAAAAGAGTCCGTCTAAAATGCAGTACTTGGATGCAATCTCAAAAATGGCAGAATGATATCTGTTCGTTTCCGAGGCAAACCATTCAGTATCACAGTAATCCAAGTCTGTGCCCCAACCAGTAATGCTGAAGAAGCTGAAGTTGAACAGTTCTATGAAGACCTACAAGACGTTTGAGAACTAACACCCAAAAAAGATGTCCTTTTCATTATAGGGGACTGGAATGCAAAAGTAGGAAGTCAAGAAACACCTGGAGTAACAGGCAAATTTGGCCTTGGAATACGGAATGAAGCAGGGCAAAGACTAATAGAGTTTTGCCAAGAAAATGCACTGGTAATAGCAAACACCCTCTTCCAACAACACAAGAGAAGACTCTATACATGGATATCACCAGATGGTCAACACTGAAATCAGATTGATTATATTCTTTGCAGCCAAAGATGGAGAAGCTCTATACAGTCAGCAAAAACAAGATCAGGAGCTGACTGTGGCTCAGACCATGAACTCCTTATTGCCAAATTCAGACTTAAATTGAAGAAAGTAGGGAAAACCACTAGACCATTCAGGTATGACCTAAATCAAATCCCTTATGATTATACAGTAGAAGTGAGAAATAGATATAAGGGCCTAGATCTGGTAGATAGAGTGCCTGATGAACTATGGAATGAGGTTCGTGACACTGTACAGGAGACAGGGATCAAGACCATCCCCATGGAAAAGAAATGCAAAAAAGCAAAATGGCTGTCTGGGGAGCCCTTACAAATAGTTGCGAAAAGAAGAGAAGCGAAAAGCAAAGGAGAAAAGGAAAGATATAAACATCTGAATGCAGAGTTCCAAAGAATAGCAAGAAGAGATAAGAAAGCCTTCTTCAGCGATCAATGCAAAGAAATAGAGGAAATTTCAGTGTGAGAGAAGACATAAATATCAGACATAATTTTGAATCTGTCTCTTGGATATTGGGAAAATGGCAGTATTGTAAACTACATAAAGAAGTATGCAGAAAAAAAAAGTATGCAGAGAAAATAGCAGTATATTTTCCTTGTATGCTGTGGAGTAGGGGTCAACAAACTATGGCCTGCAGGCCCAATACCCAGAGCCTGTTTTTATAAATAAAACTTTATTGGAATACCGCTGTGCCCTTTCCTTTGCATATTGTCTATGGCTGCTTTTGTGACAATGGCAGAATTAAGTAGTTTCAACAGAGACTATGTAGCCTTTTACAGAAACATTTGACAGCCCTGCTGTAAAGCACAGTATGCCTATAGTCCTTGACACACAGAAAGTTGCTTAAGATTTGCTAATGACCATTATCAGTAAAATTTATTTATAAAAGTCTCTAATAAATAGCCTGGACACAATAGTACTAAAAGTTCTTTTTCTTCCTTCTGGTTCAAATGTTTCAGAGTCCATGGCGCTCCTCCTTCTTCCACTTTATGATGCAAGAAATGTAGATAAACAGTTGATTGAAAGGGTGGGAGGAAATTAAGATTTTAGCCAGACCATTGCCCAAGGATATAATTCATAGCCTATAACTCTCATAAAAAGGTCAAACAGCTAATATGCAAACACATACTTTCTGTGGCAAAGAATGCTGTTGTCCCACACCATACATTCTTCCATTCTTCCTTTGAATAACAGCTGTCCCATTGCCATCTAAAGTTTAGCTAGGCACATGGAAGTCCAACTACAGACACATTTTGCAGCCTTTTTTGTGGCTAGAAATGCCGTATGCCTAAAATTCTCACCAATAGAAGGAAAGCAAAACTATTATGCAGTCCATGGGGTCTCAAAGAGTGGGACACGACTTAGTGACTGAACAACAACAAAAGTCTTCTGCACCTTACTTTAGAAAGAAGTTTGGGAAGCTGCTATATAGCACAGGAAGCTCAGCTGGGTGCTCTGTGATGACCTAGAGGAGTAGGATTTGCAGCAGTGGCGAGGAAGGATGGGGGAGCAGACGAGAGGGAGGTTCGAGAGAGGGGATATATGTATACTTACAGCTGATTCACGTCGTTGTACAGCAGAAACTAAACAACATTATAAAGCAATTATACTCCAATTAAAAAAACAAGTAAATAAAAATATATTCCTAAGTAAAAAGAAGAAGAAGAAATTTCTTTGCCATTCCTGATTCCCACAGGGTGTGGTGAAGGCAAGAAGTTCAACCAGCTAACTATGAGGACAAAGATAGCATATGATAGAAGATAGTAGAGCAACAAAAAGGAGGAAACCTAGGTCTCTGGCTGGTCTTATAGCAAAAAGCATGGCTCTTTACTCTGGACTAATATTTAAGAAAGATGTAAATTTCTCTCTTCTCTGGGACACATATTTTGGAGTAACTTTATTACACCTCTTACCCTCCAATATTCACTCCAAGATTGTATGTATGCTAAGTCGCTTTGGTCGTGTCCAACTCTTTGCGACCCTATGAACTGTAGCCCGCCAGGCTCCTCTATCCATGGGGTTCTGCACGCAAGAATACGGAGTGGGTTGCTACGTCCTCTTCCAGGGGATCTTCCCAACCCAGAGATCAAACATGTGTCTCCTGCAGTTCCTGCACTGCAGGCAGATTCTTGCCACTAAGCCACCGGGAAAGCCCCTTGGTCTTCAGATGATGACAAAAGATAAACTTAGGATAACAAAATCTTTGTGCCCTCAATAATCAGAGAGAACTCAGTTTGCACTGATTAATCTGTTCATCACAGAAGGAAGTGAGCGACAAAAGAGTTTAATATATTTACAAAGGGATCAAGCAGAGAACTCAGAGAATTATGAGTTCTGGAAGACACTCGAAAGAGTAGTTAGTGGGTTGTAGCTACAAGATCTCAATTTTTAAAAGGCCTTACTTCTTAGCTGCTAATATGTTCAGGCGCAGTGACTCCGTTTCTGTTTCTCTGAACATCCGTCCCAGAGTCTGTATAATTTCAATGCACACCCTGTAAAACAGAGGAAAAATGTCACAGAAATGGCATGACTTCATTATGAGTTCAGAATTTCACAAAACCAGTAATCCTTAATAGAATTACATTCAGATACCCATTTAAAAAAAAGCAAAGGAAAGAAATTCTGTATATCAAATTGCCAACATTGGTTGCAAGCCTACTCTGTGATGGCTACATGGTAAGCACTCAAAAATATTTGTTGAATGAATAAATTAATAAGTGCATGTCAGGATTACAAGTCATTATCATATAGATTTTTGTACTTATTTTTTTGCAAAGTTTTAATGATAATCACACTATTTTAAAACAAAATTTAATCATCTTAACTGTTTCAAGTAGGTAATTTTTCAAAATTTCAAATGTAAAAATGGGAATAAGTGAAAGGTTTCTCTCCTTCATAAATTGATTTTTTTCCCTTTGGGGGCAGCCAGTATTACTAGTTTCTTGTGTAGTTTTTGACCACACAATTAGAACAAAATAAATGCTATTTTAAAAAATCTATGTGAAGCAAAATTTGCAGCATTCTTTATCATTAAAACAGTACATATTTTGCCCAATGCCTTTTATTTATTTAACATCCTAGGGAAAAAATATCTGTGATTATCCAGTTAGTACTTACACCAGCTCATCAGCCCTTTGGCTTCTATTGTGAAGTGCATTCTTATCCCTAGACTCTGGCAAGTATTCATGAAGTTTGTTCACTAGGAAATAGAAAAGGTCACTGGTCTGTGAAAGCAAGCAGGAAAGAAATGGTAATTCAGTTCAGTTCAGTCGCTCAGTCTTGTCCGACTCTTTGCAACCCCATGGGCTGCTGCATGCCAGGCCTCCCTGAGTTACCTGTTGGCAAAACTGTCGATTCTTCCATAATAAAAATAAGAAATTATTTGTTCTTTGATTAGGGAGAAAGGGATTTACAATCTATTTCATTAACGCTAGCATAACCCAAATTGAAAACATACTTTTACTTACAACCAGGAGACCATTGTCCTGCTGAACAGAGCCAGAGCTAAAAATGAGCAGGTGATGCTGGGAGACAACTTCACCATTAATATTGAAGATCATCCAGAAGTAGGTATATAATTTAGGCAAGTCATTAGTCACCTTGGAATAATAAGGTGTTAAATGGGGGCCACTATATATCCGGCCTTTCCAAAGTAATATGGCTTTTGTGAGACTATGTCTAGAAAAGCACTCATTGTGAAATATTTACTAATTCAAAAACAAATGAATGGCAGTGGTACAGCCTGTGAAGATGGTGCAGAATGCTTTTAATACTTCTGTTAAAGCAGTGGAAATGTAGATTGCCATTTCTGCCAAAATAAACACTGACTTAAGAGTGGGGGAACGAATTTTTGTGTGTGTTCCTATCTAGTCTCATGAGATAATCGAGCATGACAATAAGCACTGGCCCATGAAATTAGGCAAGTTGGTACTAATGAGAAATAGGATGTAATTGCCTCTGTTTTGTACTTCTCTGTTGCTCCTTTTCTCCCCAGGACTTTCTCATTTACTTGTGGCAACCTAGACTCCTTATTTAGATAGGTACATGTTTGCTCTTATTTAGTTAATGTGGCATGAGAAAAGGCTGAGATGGCAAGTGGAGAATGGGAAGGAGAAGAGGGGCAAATGGACACCTTGGCCCACTGAGAAGTGCTGGGATTTACCCAGTGCCCTGGTAAATTAGCAGAGTACGGTAGCTTTACACACTGACTGTGGAGCCAGGCTGCATGTGTGCTCAGTTGTGTCCAACTCTTGGCGACCCCATGGACTATAGCCCCCAGGCTCCTCTGTCCATGGGATTCTCCAGGCAAGAATACTGGAGTGGGTTGCCACTTCCTCCTCTAGGAGATTGTCCCAACCCAGGGATCAAACCCACGTCTTCTGCACTGGCAAGTGGATTCTTTACCACTTGAGCCACCTAGGAAGCCTGGTTCCGCCACTGGGTAGCTGCAGGATGTTTGGCAAATTACTTATATATTCTATAGCTCTTCATCTCTAAAATGGGATTAATAGAATCACTTCATGAAATTGGTGTTAGGATTAATAAGACATTATTTGTAAAGGCTGAACAGCACTCAACATGTGGTTAATAAATATCAGTGATTATTGTCATCTCCCACCTGCTCAGTGGTTCAGGAATTTTCACATTTAAAATATCTTCCACCTACTAGCAACAACATGGAAGAATCTCAAAAACATTGTGTCAAAAGAAGCCAAACACAAACTCCAGTACAAATCCATGTAACTGGAATTCTAGGAACAGCAAAATTAAACTGATAGAAAATGCAGTAGTTGCCTGAGGACATGGGCCAGAGAAGACTGCATGCCAGAGGACACAATTTAGCCCTAAGAGGTGATAGAAACGTTCTGAATCGTGGTTGGGTGGTGTTTATACAGTTACATACATTTGCTGAAACTCTTTAAACTGTATATTAAAACTCTTTAAACTCTTAAAATATATGTGCATTTAATTATATGTAAATTGGACCCCAGTATTTCTCTGAAGAAGATATACAAATTGCCAGTAAGCGTGGGAAAAAATGCTCAGCGTCACTAACCATTAGGGAAATGTGAATCAAAACTACTAGATACACCCTAACATTCATCAGAATGACTGCTTCAAAAAATCAGTAAATAACAAGTCTTGGCAAGGAGTGGAAAAACTGGATACTTTATGCACTGTTGGTGAGAATGTAAAATGGTACAGCTGCTGTGCAAAACAGTATGGCAGGGCCTAAAAAAATTAACAATAGAATTACTATATGATTTAGCGATTCTGCTTCTAACTGGGCTCCAAAAGAATTGAAAGCAGGGTCTTAAAGAGATATTTACACATCCATGTTCATAACAACATTATTCACAATAACTAAAACATGGAAGCAATCCAAGTGCTAATCAGTGGATGAATGGATAAATAAAATGTGGTATTACATGTCTGGAATATTATTCAACCTTAAAAAGGAAGGAAATCCTGATATATCCTTTAATATCAGTGAATCTGGAAGACATCATGCCAAGTAAAATAAGCCAATCACAAAATGATAAATGTTGTATGATTCCACTTACATGAGATGTTTAGAATAATCAAACTCATAGAAGCACAAAGGAAAATCATGGTTGCCAGGGGCTGGGGGAGGGGAAATGAGGAATTATTGTCTATTGAGTATAGTTTCAGTTCTGTAAGATGAAAAGAGGTCTGGAAATGGATGGTGGTGATGGTTACACAACATGGATACATAACATTGATCTACACACTTAAAAATGGTTAAGATGATAAATTTTATACGTTTAAAAACTGAAGGAAAAAAACTTCCTGAATAAAAAATGAAGGGTTGGGAAAGAACGTATCTAGACACCTCTTTTGGGACTTCTTTGGCAGTCCAGTGGTTAAGACTTCAAGCTCCCAATGCAGAGCACACAGGTTTGATCCCTGGTTGGGGAACTAAGATCCTGCATGCCACATGGTTTGGCCAAAAAAAAAAAAAAAAAAAAGAACTCTTTCATTCATTCATTGAACATATAACTATTTAATCCAGCCATGTGGCAAGTACTATGCGAAGTAATGCAAATAATATCTTAAGCAAAACAGACTAACTGGACATGATATCTGTACTCTTGAAGCTTTCAGTTTTGTCAGCCTATGAAAAAGTATTTTCAAAATTTAAAAGTTTTATTGTAATAAAAGAATAAAAATTACCTAACAGAGGAAAATTATACCCCAATAAAGTTGATTTTTAAAAGGGAAAATGATACACAGTTGATCCTTCAACAACAAGGGATAGAGGTTTGAGGGAAATTAAAAGTGCTCATCCTCTTCACCATCGAAAATCTGAGTATAACTTACAGTCAACCCTCCATATCTGTGATTCCATACTCATGGATTCAACCAAATGTGATCATGTAGTACTGTAGTATTTACTATTGAAAAAATTATCATATAAATGCACCAAGTGGTTCAAACTAATGTTCAAGGGTCAACATATATATTACTATAATTATATAATATTATGTTGTTTATTATATTATTATAATAATTGTATTATTAATTATAAGAAAAAGGCTACAATTATAATTATTCAAATTATACTAATTTTATTATAATTTACATATATATATATATAATTTCCCATCCTCTTACCCAAGAACCAAAAATTAGAGCTGCCTCTAAGCTAATAATGTGGTATATTCCTAACAGGGTCTGTCTGCTGCTAAGTCACTTTAGTCGTGTCTGACTCTGTGCAACCCCATAGCTGGCAGCCGACCAGGCTCCCCCATGCCTGGGATTCTCCAGGCAAGAACACTGGAGCGGGTTGCCATTTCCTTCTCCAATGCATGAAAGTGAAAAGTGAAAGTGAGGTCGCTCAGTCGTGTCCAACTCCTAGCGACCCCATGGACTGCAGCCTACCAGGTTCCTCCGTCCATGAGATTTTCCAGGCAAGAGTACTAGAGTGGGGTGCCATTGCCTAGACAGGTTCTGTCTAGGACAAGCATTTTAGATGATACAGCACTACATCATTCCTACCTGCCTCAATGCTGGGAACACTTGACAGACTATTCTCTATAGCTACTATGCCCTTTGGTTAGGGTGATCAACCATCCCAGTTTGCTTGCAATTGGTCTAGCTTTTGCACTACAAGCCCCAAGTGCCATGAACTTCCTCAGTCCCAGACACACTGGAACAGTTTGTTACCCTACTCTGGGTAAACCAGGATGGTTGGTCATCAGACATGTGAAGCACTCAGAATCTAAGAAATAGCCAAGACTGTCTTGTATGGTGGGGGAAGCTGTGCACTTCCCAACTGTGCAGTAAAATGGCAGCAACTATGTATGAGGCCAGTAGCCAGAATCAGCCTCATTCGCACAGCACCAGTACTCACCTGGGCTTCTCAATGCCTTCACCTAAAACCGAATGACACTGAGTCTGTCTTCCAAAGTAAGTGTGTAACTTGCCGAGTGGGAGAGCTAGATTGTTTTGACTTCTCAGAAGTCACCTTTTTAAAAAATTACTTTATTTATTTGTGTCTGTCTGTCTATTTATATATTTACTTATTTATTTGGGTCTTCGTTGCTGTGCAGTCTTTCTCTAGTTGTAGCAAGCAAGGGCTACTCTCTAGTCGTGATACTCAGGGTTCTCATTGCTTCTCTTGTTGTGTAGCACAGGCTCTAGGGTGTGTGGGCTCAGTAGTTGTGGCCTGCAGGCCTAGTTGCTCCACAGTCTGTGGAATCTTCCTGGATCAGGGATCAAATCCATGTCTCCTGCATTGGCAGGTGGATTTTTAAACCACTGAACTGCCAGGGAAAGCCCAGGAGTCATTTTCAACAAGGTGAATGTACTTAGTGCCACTGAACTGTACAGTTGAATATGGTTAAGATAGTTTTGTATTATGTGACTTTTACCACAATAAAAAATTTTAAAAATAGATCAATCCTACACTTAAAAGTGTATTTAATTCTATTTTTGTTTTAGGGGAACATGCACATAAAACTTCTTGATATCTGCTTTATCTCACTGTCTTATACTTCTTGCATGCCAGGAGCTTCCCCTGACCCTCTCTCTTTTTTTCATTCTGTCAACCCAGCCCATGTGAGCTACCATCTTTTCGCTACTTCTCTTCTCCCTGGCTCCAGCACACACATATACACTGATCACAGCATTTCAGGCATCAAGACGACTGCATTAAATTTAATCAACATTTTTTAAAAAAACAGCATCAGAATACAAGATATTTATTTCTATTTTACTTTATGCTTGAATATGCTGCATTTGATAAACAGGTAAAACAAGTTTTAAAGATTAAAAATAAGACAAAACTCCTACTTTCCAGAAAAGCCTTTTCAGAATGAAGTTTTTCTGGGCTGTTACTTTAAGTTCCATAATTAGACAAAGTATCCTCTTCAACGTGTTGTCTTTAAGAAAAAGTTCAGATTTAAGCTGACCAAAGTGCTTAATTTTCTCCTCAGATCTACAGAAAGAAAAGAAAATTTGCCATGGGAAAAAAATGATAAGAAACAGCAGTTGAGAAATATCAACAATTATTGACAGGTATGTAAAACTTTGTTACGAATGGAATTTTTTTCTTTAGTTCCCTGAGGCATTTTATTTGCATGTATGCATTACATCCCTAAAAAAAGAATTCAAGGACTTTTCCCTGCTGTGTGTTTTCATCTTGCTTATTCATGGTCCGTGATGCCAGCTGAGGTTGTTGGTACAGTGAAATCAAACTGATGTGACAGGAGCAGGTTATTCTGCCATTTTTCCACATCTTTGAGTTGCATATCAAATCTGAAGCTGATCACTCCACACTTATTTAGCCTGTCTGTGAGGTTCCCAACAATCTCCCCAGCCCTGTGATCATCGATTATTTCAAATTCGCCAATGTAACCATGCTTCATCATGGAAGATGACTTTGGAGCACAGCCTAATAAGAATTTGGCGTTTGCCTCTCTTTGAGGCATTGTTGATACTCTTGAAAGCATTAGCCAGGACATTCATGGTGCCACCATCATGGCAGCATGGGAAGATGGCAGAAAGAGGACTATTGGAATATTAATATAGTTTTGTACTTCTAACTTAATTACTTATCAGTAATAAAAACTGCTCCTTGTAGCCTTCCAGGCTCCTCTGTCCATGGAATTTTCCAGGTGAGAATACTGGAGTGGGTCACCATTTCATCCTCCAGGAGATCTTGACCCAGGGAATGAACTCACATCTCCTGCACCTCCTGCAGTGCAGGCAGATTCTTTACTGCTGAACCACTGGGGAAGCCTCTAAATTGAACTGTTTATTACTCTCCAAACATTTCTTACCATTTACTCAAGCCCCTTTACTCAAGCTGTACCTATCCCAAATCTCCTGTCCCTCTTTAATAATCTATCTCAGAGTTTGTATACCATTTACCATAATCCATGAATCATATGTAATATTATTTGCATTCTATTTTTCCTTTAAATCAACTCATTTTTTCTTAGAGAAATTTCTTTATGAAGAAAACTTTTTATTACTACTTCACAAGGGAAAAACCAGAACTGTTTGCTATAATTAGCAGGTAACTGTAAAAACAGCTTGAAACCAACAAAATTCTAAGTAGATGCTCCCTATTTTGAGCCTGAAGTCTGCTCTCCCTTTGACACAAGGGCAGATGAGTGTGTTAGAGAGCTGCCTCTACTGGCACCAAAAATCAAGAGATTCTCCCTGATGAGATCAGACGAGTTGGAAAAGAGAATCACTTTTTTACCGTGGACTTCAAAGTCATTTCATGCCATGTCAGAAAACCACATGAAGTCACCCCACATCATTGCCCCACGTCCCTTCCACACTTCAGGAAAAGCTAGCTTCGCTGAAATGAGTTAACACCTTCTCCTTAGGGCTTTCCATAATTCTACCAACCATGGAGACCCTCTCCCATAGCCCTTTTTCCATACTTCACTCCATTGCAGTTCTTTGTGTACTTGTCCTGGCCCCTCAGCTGATTTGCAGCAACTTGAAAAACCATTAACAGGTTGGATGTTGTTTGCATCTCCCACTGTGCTCAGCAGTAACAACTGCACTTAGCTGAGCACTGACTCTGTGGCAGGCTTTGGCCTGGGTACTCCTCATGGACTAGCTCACTCAGTGTCACTCAGTGGACTGAGCTGGGAATTACTATCGCGTTTACAGGACATTGGGTTAAGTAGCCTGTCCAAGCTCACACAACCAGTGATTCAGAAAAGCAGGGTGCAAAGTAACAGTAAGAGAGTTGTTTCATGTTCTGTGTAGATCAATGGAAATGTCTTAGAATTTCTGACTTAAGGTAAAAATATTTTTACCACTTACTCTAGAAATCTTGTCATCAGCCATTTATTCCAATACTACATAGAATCTTGGTTCTTGCCCACTACCTCCTACTTTATTTAAAAAAACAAATCTAAGATACTCCCTTCTATCCAATTAATGAACTTCTCTTATTAACATAAAAATTAAGACTTTCTGAAAAATAGTCTCTTTGCTAGTGAAGACACCAGAGTAGAAATGAACATGAAGAGATCAATTTTAGCCATCAAAAAGGCCACAAATAACAAATATTGGCAAGGATGTGGGGGAAAAAGGAATCCTTGTACTCTGTTAGGGCTTCCCTGATAGCTCAGTTGGTAAAGAATCCACCTGCAGTGCAGGAGACCCCAGTTAGATTCCTGGGTTGGGCAGATCCCCTGAAGAAGAGATAGGCTACCCTCTCCAGTATTCTTGGGTTTCCCTTGTGGCTCAGCTGGTAAAGAATCTGCCTGCAATGAGGGAGACCTGGGTTCGATCTCTGGGTTGGGAAGATCCCCTGGAGAAGGGATAAGGCTACCCACTCCAGTATTCTGGCCTGGAGAATTCCCTGGACTGAATAGTCCATGGGGTCACAAAGAGTTGGACATGACTGAGCAACTTTCACTTTCACTTTTTTCACTTGTACACTGTTGGCAGGAATGTAAATTGGTGCAGCCACTATGGAAAACAGGATAGAGGTTACTCAAAAAACTAAAAATAGAACTACCATGTCACCCAAGTACCCATTCCTGGATACTTATCTGAAAAAAAATGAAAACACTAATGTGAAGATACATGTACCCTCAATGATCATAGGACCATTATTTACAATGGCTAATGGATGTAAGTAACCTCTGCAGATGAATGGATAAAGAAGATATGGTATGTATGTTTGTGTGTGTGTGTGTGTGTGTGTGTGTATAGTTTTAGTTGCCAAGTCATGTCCAACTCTTAAGACTCTATGGACTATAGCCTGCCAGGCTCCTCTGTCCCATGGGATTTCCCGGGCAAGAATACTGGAGTGGGTTGCAATTTCCTTCTCCAGGGCATCTTCCCGACCCAGGGATCAAACCTGTATCTCCTGCATTGGCAGGCGGATTCTTTATCATTGAGTCACCAGGGAAGCCATATATGTGTGTATGTGTGTAAACACACACACACACACACACACACACACACAGGAATACTACTCAGCCATAAAAAAGAATGAAATCCTGCCATTTGTAGACCATGGATAGACTTGGAGGGTATTATGCTAATTGAAATAAGTCAGACAGAAAAAGGCAGATACTGTATGATATTGCTTATATATGGAATCTAAGAAATAAAACAAAGTAATGAATATAACAAAAAAGAAACAGACTCACGGTTACAGAGAACAAACTAGTGGTCAGCAGTGAGGGAGAGAGAAGGGAAGAGGGGCGAGATAGAGGTAGGGCATTAAGAGTATAAACTACTATGTATAAAATAAATAAGCTGCAAGGATATATCATACAGCACAGGGAATATAGTCAATATTTTATAGCAATTTTAAATGGACAATAATCATTAAAAATTGTGAATCACGATGTTGTATACCTAAAACATATAATATTATAAATCAACTATACCTGAATTTAAAAAAGAAGAGAATTCAGTAATAACAGTCATAGGGCAGATGAACACGATTTTGAGTATGGGGGCACGGTCAGATAGACTGACCAGTATCCTAGGTCTGCCCCTGTTCCTCTGAGTGAGTGCCAAGGGCGAGTTTCCTAGTGTCTCTATACCTCAGTTTTCCCATCTGTAAGATGAGGATGATGATAGTACCTATCCCACTGTGCTGTTTTGATATTTGAGTTACTTCATGTGCTTAGCATACAGTGTAAGTATTTAATAAATATTATCTAAATAGGAATAAGCTTTGAGATCTTGCTTCCCCATATATACCCATTGCAAATTATTGCCATATTTCATATGGCAATAAATATTTCATATTTTAAAAATAATCATAAAATCCCTCTGCTGAGAACTCATAAAAGTAGCAGAAATGTAGTTTTCACAAACAAATGAGCTTAGAAAAGCAAAAGCCCAGAAAAAATACAGTATCAGCACAATCATTTTGAAATTGAGTTTCCAGTTTTTCCCACTGGGAGTCAGCAATTTGCTAAGACTCATATAGAAATGAACTGTTTTTAATCTTTTGGCACCTATGATAATAGACTATAATATCAAACTATTTTTTTTCAAAAAGGCAAAAACAAATTTCAAAAGAAAAAGCAGACTAATCTCTTCATACTGAAAATCAATTCATATGTAAAGTGAGGTCTTATCTTACCTCATAAATTCAAATTAGATTCAGTAGTCTATATTTCTACAGAGTAGTTATGGATAATCACAGTTTCTCTGAAAATTCAGAGAATATTTGCTTTTACATAGATGACAAACTTTGACTAATTTAAATAAGAAAAAGTCTAGTGCAAGAAGACTCCATTATTCAGTTTAGGAATAAGAGGAAATTTTATACTAAAGTCAACAGATATTCTGTATTTCATGAGCTAGAAAACAAAACCTCACCCAAACAACGTGGCAGGAGAATTCTTGATAAGTTCTATTTTCCCTGTATTTTTTCATTTTTACAAACATTTAACATCAGTTATACCTTACATTCGGAGAAGGAACTGGCACTCCACTCCCGTACTCAATCCCATGGACGGAGGAGCCTGGTAGGCTGCAGTCCATAGGGTCACGAAGAGTCGGACACGACTGAGTGACTTACCTTTCACTTTTCACTTTCATGCATTGAAGAAGGAACTGGCAACCCACTCCAGTGTTCTTGCCTGGAGAATCCCAGAGACGGGGGAGCCTGGTGGGCTGCCGTCTATGGGGTTGCACAGAGTCGGACGCGACTGAAGCGACTTAGCAGCAGGAGCAGCAGCATACCTTACATTTGTATCATACTTTATAGCTGGAATGGTTTTTCATACATTATCTCAGAAGCCCAGTGTATATATTCACAATAATCAGATTACAGAACTCACAACTGTGACAGAATCCTAACTTGAAAACTCAAAGAATATTTATTCTTTTTTAAACTGAAGGTGCCTTGTAGGTATAGACCATTTCCTATGTGTCTTGTACATATATTTGCATCCTTCGTGGTACATTAAATTACTATACTTTAAATATATTTATTGCCTTTAGTAATTAACTTGGCAAGAAATACGCTTTTCCTGAGTCCAGGTAGAGGCAGACCTTTCCTTGCCTTCAGGGATAAATTTCAGGCCACACAAAGTGACAGCCTGTTTTATTATACAATTAACTTTAGAATCACTTTATACAATATAGCACCAAAATTAAAACGGATACTTTTTTAGAGTAAACATGTAGAAATTCTAAGCTGTCTAGATAATCATCTTTTTAAAAAAGAAATCCCAAACATTATGTTATTTAACCCCTATACCTCAGAACATATCTCAAAATAAAAGGAACATCTGCTTGCAAACTCATCATTATCACACAAACAAACTTATCAATAATTCTATGGTATTGTCTAATACCCAGTCTGTATTCAAATGTTCTCTCTTGCCTTAAAATATATTTTTATATTTGGCTTGCTAAAATCAAGATCTAAATAAGATAATGGTTATATTTGCTTGCTGTGTTTCTTAGGTCTTTTAAAAACTTTAACTATGGAAATTTTCATACACAAAAATGGAGAAAATCACATAAGAAACCCCACATACCCATCACTGAGCTTCAGTAATTTTCAACATTTTGCCAGTCGTGTTTTATCTATTGCCTTACACACAATCACACACACACACACACACACACACCTTTAAAAATTCTGAGATAAAATATACATAACATAAAATTTACCATTTTAACCATTTTCAGGTGTATTAATACAATTCAGCAGCAGTAAGTGCGATCATTATATTGTGCAACATCACTACCACCTATTTCCAGAACATTTTCATCATCCCAAACAGAAACTCTGCATCCATCAATCAGTAAGTCTCCATTGCTCTCTCTCCCTAGCTCATGGTAACCCAGATTCTGGTTTCTGTTTCTATGAATTTGCCTATTTTAGGTATCTCATATAAGTGGAATCATAAAATATTTGTCCTTTTACAACTGACTTATTTCACATAGCATCATGTCTTCAAGGCTCATCTATATTGTCACATGTATCAGAATTTCATTCTTTATTAAGGCTGACACACCCACACTTTAAGTCAGATTCCAATTTAATCATGGAGAAGCAATTTCTTGGCTGGGCAATCCCATGGACAGAGGAGCCTGATGGGCTACAGTCCGTGAGGTTGCAAAATAGTCAGATACAACTGAGGGACTAAACCACAACAAAGCAGTTTAATTGTCTGAGCAAAGATGTGCCATAGGTGGTGCTCTTTGTTTCATGTTATGTCAAATAGTGAGGCACAAAACTTTTAAGTGCCTCATTAGAGCATCCCAGTTAAGTGATGCTAAGACTGATCAATGGTTTAGTTGTTTACATGATCCCACGATTTTGAAGTTCCACTTCACCTTTCTATCTAATAGTTCCATCCATTGAGATCATTGCATGAATCTTTTATTTCATTTGCGGGTAGAAAAATGGTAATTTTCTATTTCTATCAAACCTTCCACATTTATTAGCTGGAATTCTGTAAAATTAAATTTGTTTTCATCAACTTGAGCTACTTGGTTACCCTGAACTAACTACAGTTTATGCAGGAAAGGCAGGATAAATGCTTAATTCTTTTCATTTATTTGCTTATTTGCAGAGAAATGAATTAATGCACTATTTACTTCTGATGGAGTTTAGTGTATTTTTATTTCTTAACGGAAGGAGTAGGAGAGAAGACTTTCCATGATGCATCATTATACACTTCGGAATTTTTATATATTCATTATGTTTTAACCATCTCATTCATTATTTTTTCTGATCTTGTGTTGTCCTATCTTGGACTATTAGGAGCCCCTTCATGGGTGCTCCTGTGTCCTTTAGTTTGGGCCCTGTTGCTCCTTGCATTCTGCCTCAAGCTGTTTCAAGTTCATTTGTGTATTTCCTGCCACAGGCCTAGAATTAGTCATTCTTCCAAGGAACTTGGGGTCCTTTTAATGGGGAATGAATTGTATCTTTTAAAATTAAACTTTCCCTTAGTTTACTTACATCACCCCCAGCATATGTCACTTATCATAAATCTCTCAAAACTCACTTATGACTTAATATCAACGTTATTGGAATCATCAATTCACAGAATGTTTTCTTTGTGCAAAGCACTGTTTTAAGTAAGAAAAATACAAAAATTAATAAGACATCCTTCTTGCCTTCCAGGGTGGTGGTGGTGGTGGTTTAGCTGCTGCTGCTGCTGCTGCTGCTGCTAAGTCACTTCAGTCGTGTCCGACTCTGTGCGACCCCATAGACGGCAGCCCAACAGGCTCCCCCATCCCTGGGATTCTCTAGGCAAGAATACTGGAGTGGGTTGTGTCCAACTCTTGTGACCCCATGGACTGTAGCCCGCCAGGCTGCTCTGTCCATGTGATTTCCCAGGCAAGAATACTGGAGTGATTGTCATTTTCTTCTCTAAGGGATCTTCCCAACCCAGGGATCAAACCCACAACTCCTGCATTGCAGGTCGATCCTTTACCCCTGAGCCACAAAGGAAGTCCATTGCCTTCCAGGGGCTCACAATCTATTGGCAGTAGTAGTCACATCACAAGTAACTGCGTCAATGTAAGGCTGACTGTGATGAGAACATAGTAGTACTATAAAGTCTGGATAAAATCCAAGTTCCTTTGTCTTGCGTATAAGGTCCAGCCTCTATCTTATTTCATTCATTCATTCATTCACTGTATAAAGCTTACTGGCAGTCTACTATGTGCTAGTGACCAAGGTACAGTCCCTCCTTAAGGAACATATTTCCTAATGGGGCAGCACGTGAACAAGCAATCCATAATACAGAGCGGACAGTGCTACAAGTTGTATAACCACAGATTTTATGGAGGGGCCCACTTAACTTACTTTGAGAAATGATTTTTAGAGAAAGGGATAATGAGCTAAAACTTGAGCTGATATTTCTATGAAGTGGGAGAAGCAGGTAAGTTCTAAAATGGAGGCCATCATGTTAGGACCCAGATGAACAGGGAGCCTTATGAGAGCTACAGGTTCTCTTGGATCAGGAATTTAAGGTAGGAGTGTGGGGGACACAACAGTTGAGGAGAGAAAAATTAATAGATATTAGGAAGATTTGTAAAAACGTGTTATAGAGTGTAGACCTTCTAAGGGCACTGGGGAGCTCTTCAGAGGCTTTAAGGGAGAAGTGACATGATCAGATTTGTGCTTCTGAAAGATTCCTCTGTCATGCTGAGGAAAAATCTAGCGAGGTGCAAGAGTGAAGGCAGAGACCAGCAAGGAAAATACTGGTGGGAGCCCAAAACAGAGATAATTGGACCTGAGCATATGGCAGTGGAAAGAAGTGGGTGTTATCCAGGTATATTCAATAGGTACAATAAATCATGTGGTGATGACTGGACGTAGAGGGCGGGCATCTGGGGATCCAGGACCCTGGCTTAGGCTGTCTGGAGATACTGACATCATGCCCTGTTTAGGAAACATAGACAGAAGGTCAGGTCACAGTAGGAAGAGGCTGAGTCCTGTTTTGAATATGCTGACGTTATGGCTCCTGTGACACATACAAGAAGTGATGTATAGTATTTGCAATTCAGGGCATGAAGTGATATAGATATAAATGTGATGGTCAGCAACTCACAGAGTAGTTAGGAGAGGCAAAGAGAACAACACCCCCGCCCCCACCTCCTATGTAACTCTGACCTGTCATCACTTCTTACCTGTATGGCTTTTGACTTCCAGTAGCAGTACTGAGCTCACTAACATATAGGGGATCTTGTAAAAGAGTAGCTTTCTGAAAGAGGAAAAAAGTGGGAATAGTTAGAATTTTTGTTGAATGAAAATCAATTCTGCTTACTTTTAGTCAATATCATATATCTATTCTTTAATCCCTTCTACACAGTACATGATTTGTAACTCATTCCAGTATTTGATAATACCACAGGGAATTTTTCCTTACATAGGTTTCTTTAAAAGTTTTAAACATAACACTTGCTCATTGTATCAACATCAAATAGTGCAGAAATGTGTAAATGATAAAAAGTTCCCTATCCCTCACCCCTTCTGTCTCAATTTTCAAAACACCTTGCTGTTGTTTGGTTTGGTTTATATTTTTTCAGGCAGATAAAAACATATTAATTATAACATATATTTATAATATTTACACATTAGATGATATATTGGAGAAGGCAGTGGCAGCCCACTCCAGTACTCTTGCCTGGAAAATCCCATGGATGGAGGAGCCTGGTAGGCTGCAGTCCATGGGGTCGCTAAGAGTCGGGCATGACTGAGCGACTTCACTTTCACTTTTCACTTTCATGCATTGGAGGAGGAAATGGCAACCCACTCCAGTGTTCTTGCCTGGAGAATCCCAGGGACGGGGGAGCCTCGTGGGCTGCCGTCTATGGGGTTGCACAGAGTCAGACATGACTGAAGCGACTTAGAAGCAGCAGCAGCAGCCACATCATATCACGTGTTAATCTGGGGTCTTTTTTTCACTTAATACATAGTGCACAGTTCTTCATATCTATATATATAGATTTATTTCAGTCTTTTTTATAATTACAGTATTACATTGCCAAGATATACAATAATTTTGTTACCTGTTTCCCCTTTAATGGTGTTATTTTTTCCTTAAATCGTTAGTGTTGCCATTTCCCATTCATTCTGTGTCTTAAACAAACTGGCATGTAATGTTCGGCAAGTTCTCTAAATAATTTTTTGTTTATTTTGAGGCTTAACAGACAGGTCAGAAGGGATTTCTGAAATGTTTCTGATTTACAGCTCCAAACAACTCCTGTCTTACTCCTTATAAACAAAGCATGGTGGTAGGTGCATGTGTAGGGGGAGTTATGTGCTTCGTCTTACTAGTTTTGTCATGATTCTATGTTTTTTCTTTTTTAAAAAAAGCTGCCCTTTTTCCTCTCCAAATTTATCCTTGCCTTAAATCTAGAATTTTAATTTGAGAATATTCCTTAGTTATTTAGCTAGAAATTTCTAGCAGTTATCTTCACAACATAAGGGCAAAGAATTGCCATATTTTGTCTTCATAGAATTTGAGATGCTAAACAACAGAAATCATAATTACTTTTCGTAAAATTTACAGGTAAAATGGCTTACTCACAGAGACAACTCTTTGGAAACCCTTAAAATCAGAATGAGTGCTAATTTCTAACTGGATGGTTTAGGTTAATTTTACTTGAAAGTAAACAGAGAGTTAAGATGTCTTTTCCCAGGAGCATTTCCATACATCAACAGGAAAGAAATCTCAGACACAACAGATCAGTTACCCAAGGTAAGTCTGACTGATTTAGGAAATTATTTTTTTTCCATTTCCTAAAATCTATGAAGATAGCCAAGACTAACCAAGGGTAACCACCCTAATTAGAGAATCCAACAACGTCACCAAAAAAGTCACACTTTTTAAAATGTTTATATTGAGTTAATACCGTTTTCATTAGAATAAATGCTAACCTAATTGATTCATCATTTGTATATGAAGTATTTGCTTACTTGTTTTCCTTCTTTCAAGGGATAGAACGTTGTTTAATAATAATGTCTGCCAATTCATAAGGATAACCCCCTCCATCCACATTATTTCAGTGCAGAGAAAAAAAATCAGTCTATCTGGGTTCAAATCCCAGTTCTGTGTTAGTTGTATAACCGTGAATATATTATTTAACTTCCCTATACCTCAGTTTCCTCATCTATGAGATGAGAATAACAGTCTTACCTCATAGGACTGTTGTACAGATTAAATGAGTTAATATACAGAAAGCATCAGCAAGTTAACATTGATAATAACACTACGTGTTATTTGTTATTGCTTTTATCATCAGAAGGGGTATGATTTGGCCCATCTGACTTACCCCAAGCATGCCTCTACTGCAGAATTTTAAAGTAGTACTTAAAACTAGGAGTTAGTTAATTCTGGAAGCATAAACAGTTATTTTGAAATATTTAGGCAGATTTTTAAAAGTCAATTAAGTTTTGGGTTTTCTATTAGAATATATAAAGCCTTCTTTTAAGAGATCAAGATTTTCCCTCTATTTATGATTCACATACATTCTTAATTTGGAGAAAGCTGTTTAAAATTTTACAGATGATTTTTAAACATTTGATATTTAATTTAAACATTAAATATTCTGAGCTGTGCTATGAGAAAAAAACTAGAGTTGCCTTACAGTCTTCCAAATTTGAGGCCACTTATAAAACCCCTCCTTCCTAGCTTCTTCTGAGTGATAAGAGTCTTTCATACCTCTGAACATTATTATGAAAGACTCTTCACTCAGAAGGGCTTCCTTATGGCTCACCTGGTAAAGAATCCACCTACAATGCGGGAGACCTGGGTTCAATCCCTGGGTTGGGAAGATCTGCTGGAGAAGGGATAGACTACCCATTCCAGTATTCTTGGGCTTCCCTTGTGGCTCAGTTGGTAAAGAATCCATCCACAATGCAGACCTGAGTTCGATCCCTGGGTTGGGAAGATCCCCTGCAGAAGGGAAAGGCTACCCACTCCAGTATTCTGGCCTCGAGAATTTCATGGACTGTATAGTTCATGGGGTTGCAAAGAGTTGGACACGATTGAGTGACTTTCATTTCAACATTATTATATTTGAAGATCAGTAATAAAAATTATATATCACTGAAAGGAACTAAAAAGAGTCATAAAACTGATCCTGGCGTTATAAAAAGATTACTAAATGAGCGTTCTGACTCTGCCTGTAAACTTACTACACAATGTTGAGTAAGTTACTTAGAATTTTTTTTTGCTTCGGTCTCCTCATTTATAAAATAAAGGACATAAGCCAGGTGATCTCTATAAAATTATCTGATCTTATGACAATGACTCCCACTAACTTCCTTTCAGTAGCACAGCTAAAAAATAATAAAAAAAAAACTCCCGGTTAAGATGGCGAAGGATTAGGACGGGGAATACGCTTTCTCCTCCACAAATTCATCAATGGGACATCTGGGCGCCGAGTAAATACCACAAACAGCTTCGGAGTGCTGGCGGAGGACGTCGGACACCCAGAAAAGCAACTCACTGCCTTCTAAAGGAGGTAGGAAAGAATATAGAAGCCAGAGAGAGACAAAGAGGGAGGGGCGGACCTCTGTCCGGGGAAGGGAGTCTTAAAAAGAGAAGTTTCCAAACACCAGGAAACACTCTCCCTGCGGAATCTGAGCCGAACCTGGGAAACACGGAGACTATCATAACAGGGAGGAGAACAGTTGAGCAATTAGAACCCACAGACTGCGGGCCCTGCGGTAACTTCCGCAGCGGAAAAGCACCGCTGCAAACGCCCGCATCTGCCATTGGGGAGCCGGGGCTGGGCAGGGAGACGCCTTGGCCGTTCCCACGCGGGACGCTCCGCTGCCGGCGCTCCCCAGAGGGACGCTCCCCCGCGGGACTCTCCCCCACTGGACGCTCCCCCGCCGGCCACTCCCGCACAGGCGTGCCCCCGCCCGCTGTGCCGGCGGCTCCCACGAGGGCCACCCCATCCCCTCCCCCACCCGCCCGCCCGCCATTCCCGTCGCCGACCCCTCCCCCTCTGCGGGCCTCAGCGCAGACTTCGTTCGCCTGATTGTCTGGAGTGCTGCCTAACTGGAGTAGTTTGGGCCGGCAATCCAGATTGTGCAGCGCCGACCACACGAGTGGCGGGCCTTGGCCCAGAACACCGCCGAACCGTGCACAGAACAAAGAACTATACAGACCAACCACAGAGAAAGGGGCCTATAGATCTTGAGAAATTTAAGCCGGAACAAGGAACTAGCTGAAAATGAACTGAACCGACAACAATAATAGAGAAACTCTTATATATATTGTTACTATTTTTACCATCATTATTTCCTTTTTTTTTCTTTTCTTTTTTTAATATATATATATTTTTTAAATTTTTATTATTTTTTAATTGGAAAAAGGAAAACAAAAATTTTTTTTTTCCCTTTTAATTTTTTTTTGTTGTTGTTTGTTTTGTTTCTTTTATTTTTTTATTATTATTATTATTTTTATCCTCTAGTACTTCTTTAATCTCCACGTTTAGATATAACTTTTGCGACCCTGTTTTTTTTTTTTTTTTTCTTTTTTCCTTTTTGTCCTTTGCTTTTTTCCTTTCCTTTTTTCTTTTCTTTACTGATTACTGACTAGATCTGTCTCTCTCCTTCACACTCCCTCCTTTTATCCTCCTGACCACCTCTGTCTCCTTCCTCCCTTTTTCCTTCTATGTATAATTCCGTGAACATCTCTGAGCAGTCCAGTTGTGGAATGCATTATAGAAGAAGAAGTTTTTGAGACTACTGTAAAAATAAGACCAATAACTGGAACCAGGAGGCTTAAGTCCATACCCTGATCCCACGAAACACTAATTGACAGGAGCTCATTAAAAGCCTCCATACCTACTCTGAAACCAAGCATCACACAAAGACCAGCAAGTTCCACAACAAGACATACCAAGCAAATTCTCCAGAAAAACAAGAACACAGCCTGAGCTCCAATACACAGGCTACACAAAGCGACCCCAAAAGCATAGACATCTCATAACTCACTACTAGACACTCCACTGCACCCCAGAGAAAAGAAATCCAGCTCCACCCACCAGAACACCGATACAAGCTTCCATAAACAAGAAACCTCGACAAGCCACCGGTACAAACCCACATATAGTGCAGAAACGCCACAATAAAGAGAACTCCACAGACTACCAGAATACAGTAAAGACACCCCAAACTTAGCAATTTAAACAAGATGAAAAGACAGAAGAATTCCGAGCAGGTAAAGGAACAGGATAAAAGCCCACCAAACCAAACAAAAGAGGAAGAAATAGCGAACCTACCTGATAAAGAATTCCGAATAATGATAGTTAAATTAATCCAAAATCTGGAAAGCAAAATGGAATCATGGATAAATAGTCTGGAGAAAAGCATTGAGAAGATGCAAGAAAGATTTAACAAGGACCTAGAAGAAATAAAAAAGAATCAACATATAATGAATAATGCAATAAATGAGATCCAAAACACTCTGGAGGCAACAAATAGTAGAATAACAGAGGCAGAAGATAGAATTAGCGAATTAGAAGATAGAATGGCAGAATTAAAGGAATCAGAGGAGAAAAAAGAAAAACGAATTAAAAGAAATGAGGACAATCTCAGAGACCTCCAGGACAATATTAAACGTTACAATATTCGAATCATAGGAGTCCCAGAAGAAGAAGACAAAAAGAAAGACCATGAGAAGATACTAGAGGAGATAATAGTTGAAAACTTCCCTAAAATGGGGAAGGAAATAATCACTCAAGTCCAAGAAACCCAGAGAGTCCCAAATAGGATAAACCCAAGACGAAACACCCCAAGACACATATTAATCAAATTAACAAAGATCAAACACAAAGAACAAATATTAAAAGCAGCAAGGGAAAAACAACAAATAACACACAAGGGAATTCCCATAAGGATAACAGCTGATCTTTCAATAGAAACTCTCCAAGCCAGGAGGGAATGGCAAGACATACTTAAAGTGATGAAAGAAAAGAACCTACAGCCCAGATTATTGTACCCAGCAAGGATCTCATTCAAATATGAAGGAGAAATCAAAACCTTTACAGACAAGCAAAAGCTGAGAGAATTCAGCACCACCAAACCAGCTCTCCAACAAATACTAAAGGACATTCTCTAGACAGGAAACACAAAAAGGATATATAAATTCAAACCCAAAACAACAAAGTAAATGGCAATGGGATCATATTTATCATTAATTACCTTAAATGTAAATGGGTTGAATGCCCCAACCAAAAGACAGAGACTGGCTGAATGGATACAAAAACAAGACCCCTCCATATGAATGAAACTAGAACACTTTCTAACACCATACACAAAAATAAACTCAAAATGGATTAAAGAGCTAAATGTAAGACCAGAAACCATAAAACTCCTAGAGGAAAACATAGGCAAAACACTCTCTGACTTACATCACAGCAGGATCCTCTGTGACCCACCTCCCAGAATATTGGAAATAAAATCAAAAATGAACAAATGGGACCTAATCAAACTTAAAAGCTTTTGCACAACAAAGGAAACTATAAGCAAGGTGAAAAGACAGCCTTCAGAATGGGAGAAAATAATAGCAAATGAAGCAACTGACAAACAACTAATCTCAAAAATATACAAGCAACTTCTACAGCTCAATTCCAGAAAAATAAATGACCCAATCAAAAAATGGGCCAAAGAACTCAATAGACATTTCTCCAAAGAAGACATACAGATGGCTAACAAACACATGAAAAGATGCTCAACATCACTCATTATCAGAGAAATGCAAATCAAAACCACTATGAGATACCATTTCACGCCAATCAGAATGGCTGCTATCCAAAAGTCCACAAGCAATAAATGCTGGAGAGGGTGCGGAGAGAAGGGAACCCTCTTGCACTGTTGGTGGGAATGCAAACTAGTACAGCCACTTTGGAGAACAGTATGGAGATTCTTCAAAAAACTGCAAATTGAACTGCCTTATGATCCAGCAATCCCACTGCTGGGCATATACACTGAGAAAACCAGAATTGAAAGAGACACCTGTACCCCAATGTTCATAGCAGCACTGTTTGCAATAGCCAGAACGTGGAAGCAACCTAGATGTCCATCCACAGATGAATGGATAAGCAAGCTGTGGTACATATACACAATGGAATATTACTCAGCCATTAAAAAGATTACATTTGAATCAGTTCTAAGGAGGTGGATGGAACTGGAGCCTATTATACAGAGTGAAGTAAGCCAGAAACAAAAACACAAATACAGTATACTAACGCATATATATGGAATTTAGAAAGATGGTAAAAAATAACCCTATTTACGAGACAACAAAAGAGACACTGATGTATAGACCAGACTTTTGGACTCTGGGACCAGGAGAGGGTGAGATGATTGGGGAGAATAGCATTGAAATATGTATAATATTATATCTGAAATGTATTAATTGTTCAAACTAAACACTATCATGTTACAATTTGTTCATACTAGATGTTTGTAATGTTTCTGATAATCAATAAAAGAGATTCTTGATTAAAAAAAAAAAAAAAAAAAGAAATAATGAAACATACTGACAGTGTTGAGCTTTGTCCTCAGTGAAAGCTGAATGGTTAAGAAATCACCCCCTGTGTGCATGCTAAGTCACTTCAATTATGTCCAACTCTTTGCAACGCTATAGCTCACCAGGCTCCTCTGTCCATGGGATTCTCCAGGCGAGAATACTGGAGTGGGGTGCCATACCCTCCTCCAGGGGATCTTCCTGCCCCAGGGATCAAACCTGTGTGTCTTAAATCTCCTGCACTGGCAGGCAGGTTTTTACCACTACCGCCACCTGGGAAGCCTGAGAAATCACCCCAGCTAACTGTAAAAAAAACCACACTGCTCACAAATATTCCAAAATACGACCTGTCTCCAGCCTTCCTCACTGATTCCCATGAGACTTATGGCCAACTCCCCTATTTATTACCTGCCTCATGAAACCTCAGACCCATCTCCTTTTCTTTAAGACACTTTTCATTAATGAGCATTTTCCCTATTGCAGTAGCCTGATAAAATCATCTCCTTAATTGTCCAGTGCATTGTGTCTTTCACTATCTTAAATCCCAAGGTTGCTGCTGCTGCTACTGCTAAGTGGCCTCAGTCGTGTCCGACTCTATGTGACCCCATAGATCTGGGATTCTCCAGGCAAGAACACCGGAGTGGATTGCTATTTCCTTCTCCAATGCATGAAAGTGAAAAGTGAAAAGGAAGTCGCTCAGTCGTGTCTGACTCTTAGCGACCCCATGGACTGCAGCCTACCAGGCTCCTCTGTCCATGGGATTTTCCAAGCAAGAGTACTGGAGTGGGGTGCCATTTCCTTCTCCGAATCCCAAGGTTAAGTTTCTAAAATGGGGAGGAAGAGCAGGGAAGCCTATCCTAAAAAATAATACTCAAGCCGAGGTTAACTTAGGAGGGCACTTACTATAATATAATTGTTCCATGAACTTTTTAAGTGCAGAAATATTGATGACTTTGTGGAAATAACATACAAATGAAGTTCTGACTCCTTTCTCTCTAGGTTTGGGTTGATCTGTAAAGGGGAAGCCAGGGTGGAATTTCCTAAGAAAAACTCATTTCCGTTCCCATTGCACTTGAAAGGGATTTCACTTAGAGAGTCTTTGTGATCTGAAAGCCCCTGGAGTTCTTTTGTGTCTGTTATACAGAATGGCCCGCTAGCTTTACTACTGGCTGATGTGAGCTGACAACTTCTCCTGGAGGGGTTAGGTAAGGGTCCACCGGCTCTTTGGCCATGAAAGGATGGCTTCTTCAGGTCTGAAGGAGGGCCGAGAGTTGAGTCCTTGGATGCTGTGCTGCTCTCCTGGTGGTACCTGTCAGGTAGAATTTAGAGTTAAACATAATATTCAGAATTTAACAGAAAGGAACAAAGAGAACCCAGTGGCCCATTGCAGCAGTCTGAAAGTAAAAGTCTTTACATAAAGGGAATGCTTGTTTGGAGAAAGGAGCGATTTACTCTCACCTGCTGTTCACCACTGACCTAGAGGAGTTATGGTACAATTCTTCAGTATATATTCCTGCTTTCAGAAATAGAATTCTACCCTATGTCATTTAAAGAGGCATTTTTTTTTTTTACATCTAAAGCATTATGCCTGTCCTTCCCAGAGCCCAGTATTCCTAGTGAAAGGACTTTTCATTCTAGTTTTGAAACTTGATTGTTCTTTCATTGTGCATTTCGGATGGATACCATAAAGAAAAAACTATTCATATGGAGAGATGTGAAGAAAGATTTTCTTAAATGTTGTTTTCTTTGACTCATGTTTTGCTAATACTCTTCTGATTTTTCCAGTATCATTGCAATAGCATCAGCAGTTTTTTCAGAATCAATCTTTTGTCCCATCTTTTGTCTTCCCTGTTCTCTCCAGCTCACCATGACCCATTTCTTTTCTCTGCAGCCCAAGGAAGCAAGTGGCAGAGGCTCAGAAGTTGCAGAGTATGAGATCCAAGTTCTAATCCAGGCTCTGCCACTCAGTGGTTATGTGACTTTGATTGACCTAAGCCTTAATTTCCTAATTTTAAAATAGGAACCAAGAGAACCATCTCATTGGGTTTCTGTGAGGATTAAATAAGAAAGTAGGTGCAATACTCAATAGATGCTAGCTATTAATCACTCAGTAGGTGCTAGCTATTAATATTACCTTATATTGTCTTGAATTGCTGGTTTATCATTTTATGTTAATTTATTTTGTCTCCCTTATGAGACTGGAACCTCTATGAAAGTTGGAAACCACTTTGTTTTTATTTGTTCTTAATTTTAAACAGGTGTAGAATTCATTCGCCATCTGTACAATGCTATGAACTAGGCTGACTGTCAACTCTCAGCTCCCTCTTCTACTGACTTTATATATGTGTACATGTATGCATGCACACACACACGCACGAACATTCAAGTGCTCAAAAAGTGATAGCTTTTCTTTATTCTTGTAGATGATATTTTCTAAAATTTTCTCTATGGGAATTGAATTAAATAGCCAGTGCACAGATTATGTTAGATAATGTTATGAAATTAGGTTAAATTAGGTTAAAATGTTCATTTTAGGCACAACATATGTTAAACTAAGATCATGGCATCCAGTCCCATCACTTCATGGCAAACAAATGGGGAAACAGTTTTATTTTGGGGGGCTCCAAAATCACTACAGATGGTGACTGCAGCCATGAAATTAAAAGACGCTTACTCCTTGGAAGGAAAGTTATGACCAACCTAGATAGCATATTCAAAAGCAGAGACATTACTTTGCCAACAAAGGCCCATCTAGTCAAAGCTATGGTTTTTCCAGTAGTTACGTATGGATGTGAGAGTTGGACTATAAAGAAAGCTGAGCACTGAAGAATTGATGCTTTTGAACTGAGATGTTGGAGAAGACTCTTTAGAGTCCCTTGGACTGCAAGGAGATCCAACCAGTCCATCCTAAAGGAAATCAGTCCTGAATATTCATTGGAAGGACTGATGCTGAAACTCTGATACTTTGGCCACGTGATGCAAAGAGCTGACTCACTGGAAAAGACCCTAATGCTTGGAAAGATGCAGGAGGAGAAGGGGACAACAGAGGATGAGATGGTTGGATGGCATCACCGACTCAATGGACATGAGTTTGAGTAAGCTCTGGGTGTTGGTGGTGGACAGGGAGGCCTGGCATGCTGCAGTCCATGGGGTTGCAAAGTGTGGGACACGACTGAGTGACTGAACTGAACTGATCTTAAAGGTCAGCAAAATGATTTCAGTTAGTTGCAGAAAGGTCCACATGAATGACTGTAATTTACTCAGTTGTATGAAAAATTTATTATTTTACAGAGTTAAAAGAGTTTCTAACAAGGATTACCTTTTTGACAGCATAAATTAAAATGCCACCGTCATTATAGCTTCACCAATTAAGCAAGCCAGCCATAAAGCTAAACTGTATTTTTCATTTAAAATTCAGTAATACCCACTCTTAATAGTCTGATTAAAGAGCAGTTCATTACTAAGTAAGAGTTCTAGAACCTTGAATTTCCACACTTGTTGACTTCATATGTATAGTACTAGATTGCTAAAAGTCAAGTGTTTTTCTAATGAGCTGATTATGTATCTCTAGGGAGAGCCCAGCCATAAAGGAGTAAGCAATGAGAGAACTGGAAAAGATAACTCCAAGATCAAAATTATGCACAAATGACTTCTCTTTTCCCTCCATATCAAACACAGCCACATTCACTCCTTGAGGCTGAAACCATCAAGTTAAAGCCACAGTCCAAAAGGCAACAGGCAACATTAAACAGCTTCAGAAAAATCCATTAGATGCAAGGTCAGCTAAGAATACAAAGTACATATATGCTAGCATATTGATTCCATCAAGAAATGAGGAACAATGGTAAGTAGAATTTATTTAACTTCTTTTTCATCTTTTTCAAAAGTTTTAAAATCAAATACAAAAAAATAATTATTTGATTTTTAAAACTCTTAAGAAGGAAGAGAAAGAAGTTAAATACAAAAACGGGGAATTTAGTTTTCATGGAGAGCAAAGCACCTATTCAAGGAAGTAGTCAGATTAATGTATAAAATAGAAAATACAGCAGAACAATAAAGAACAATGATTCTTCCATAAAAAAATTATATAAGCCTAGATCTTAAGATGTAGAATTTCAGCTCTCCTGAATTAAAAAATTCCCCATGAAGGCTCTACTAAAGTAGAATTGGTGAGATATAAGCAATTTTATGTAAAATAATTCAAAACTGGAAAGCAATTATCAGTATTTAATTCTCCAAGCCAGGCTTCAGCAATATGTGAACCATGAACTTCCTGATGTTCAAGCTGGTTTTAGAAAAGGCAGAGGAACCAGAGATCAAATTGCCAACATCTGCTGGATCATGGAAAAAGCAAGAGAGTTCCAGAAAAACATCTATTTCTGCTTTATTGACTATGCCAAAGCCTTTGACTGTGTGGATCACAATAAACTGTGGAAAATTCTGAGAGAGATAGGAATACCAGACCACCCGATCTGCCTCTTGATAAATCTATATGCAGGTCAGGAAGCAACAGTTAGAACTGGACATGGAACAACAGACTGGTTCCAAATAGGAAAGGGAGTACAAGGCTGCATATTGTCACCCTGTTTGTTTAACTTATATGCAGAGTACATCATGAGAAATGCTGGACTGGAAGAAACAGAAGTTGGAATCACGATTGCTGGGAGAAAAAGCAATCACCTCAGATATGCAGATGACACCACCCTTATGGCAGAATGTGAAGAGGGGCTAAAAAGCCTCTTGATGAAAGTGAAAGTGGAGAGTGAAAAGGTTGGCTTAAAGCTCAACATTCAGAAAACGAAGATCATGGCATCTGGTCCCATCACTACATGGGAAATAGATGGAGAAACAGTGGAAACAGTGTCAGACTTTATTTTTCTGGGCTCCAAAATCACTGCAGATGGTGACTGCAGCCATGAAATTAAAAGACGCTTACTCCTTGGAAGGAAAGTTATGACCAACCTAGATAGCATATTCAAAAGCAGAGACATTAGTTTGCCAACAAAGGTTCGCCTAGTCAAGGCTATGGTCTTTCCTGTGGTCATGTATGGATGTGAGAGTTGGACTGTGAAGAAGGCTGAGCGCCGAAGAATTGATGCTTTTGAACTGTGGTGTTGGAGAAGACTCTTGAGAGTCCCTTGGACTGCAAGGAGGTCCAACCAGTCCATTCTGAAGGAGATCAGCCCTGGAATTTCTTTGGAAGGAATGATGCTGAAGCTGAAACTCCAGTATTTTGGCCACCTCATGCGAAGAGTTGACTCATTGGAGAAGACTCTGATGCTGGGAGGGATTGGGGGCAGGAGGAGAAGGGGACGACAGAGGATGAGATGGCTGGATGGCATCACTGACTCGATGGACAAGAGTCTGAGTGAACTCCAGGAGTTGGTGATGGACAGGGAGGCCTGGCGTGCTGCGGTTCATGGGGTCGCAAAGAGTCGGACACGACTGAGCGACTGATCTGATCTGATCTGATTTGAAGTGTAATCAAGAGGCTGGCAGAAACCAGTACCAAACTTGTCATGTGACTCAGAGTCACATAACATAATATTCAACACATTTAGCACTCTGAATAGTACATTTTATGGCAACCCACTCCAGTATTCTTGCCGGGAGGAATCCCAAGGACAGAGTTGCCTAGCAGGCTACAGTCCATAGGGTCAAAAAGAGTCGGACATGCCTAAAGCATCTTAACACACACATGTCAAATTATTGCACAGTAGCATTTGTATTAGCTTTTAAAGAAAGTACTTATTTTAATTTTGGCTGTGCTGGGTCTTCATTGCTACATGAGCTTTTCTCTAGTTGTGGCAACCAGGGGCTACATTCCAGTTGTATTATACAGGCTTCTCATTGTGGCAGCTTCTCCTATTGTGGACCACGAGCTCTAGGTGCATGGGCTTCAGGAGTTGTGGCACATGGGCACAGTAGTTGCAGCTCCTGGGCTCTAGAGCACAGGCTCAGTAGTTGTGGCACACCGACTTAGTTGCTTCTCAGCACGTGGGGTCTTCCTGGACCAGGAATTGAACTCGTCTCCCGAACTGGCAGACAGATTCTTTACCACTGAGCCACCCGGGAAGCCCACACAATAGCATTTTTATTCTTTAAGTACTATATTATTAGTGAGAGTAGAAAAGAGGGAAGTTACTTTTCCAAGACTTGATCAAGGATTCTGAGGATGCCAAATAGATTATTGTTTAGTGACTGACTTACAGATAATTAGCAATAACAACAGAACTAAGTTAATAGGGATTTACTAAGTGTCACACACAGTTCAAGCACTTTACATGTACAGTTGACCCTTGAACAACATGAGGTTGGGATGCTGACCCTCTGCACAGTTGAAAATGAACACATGACACTTTAGAGTCACCCCTCTGTATCCAAGGTTCCATATCTGAGGATTGTGTAGGACTGTAGTACGTACCTGTTAAAGAAATATGCATATAAATGAACCCTCAAAGTTCAAACCTGTGTTGTTCAAGGGTCACCTGTACGTGATTTAGTTCTTTATGTATCATCCCTGTGGGATAGGTACCGTTGTGAGCCCCACCCTACAGTGAGGAGTGAAGCCCTGGGAAGGTGAAATAGTCCAAGACAGAGTCCAGACCTGAGGTCATCCAGTGTGACCACTGAGCCTGCACGCTTTTCTCTATGCAGAAAACAGTAACGCAGCTCCCTCTTTCTAGTTTCTGCCAAGAAATGTTTCTTCCTAGAGAAAGACATAAGGTTCAACTTCTTCATTGTTTTCTTCCCTTCTATTTTGCTAATGATATTAAGTGCAACACATTCTCATATTGTAAGGATGCCAAGGTGGTCACCTCTGTCATGTGGTGGTGGTTTAGTCACTCAGTCACGTATGACTCTTGCAGCCCCATGGACTGTAGTCTGCCAGGCTCCTCTGTCCGTGGGATTCTCCAGGCAAGACTACTGGAGTGGGTTGCAATTTCCTTCTCCAGGGGATCTTCCCAACCCAGGGATTGAACCCAGGTGAATTCTGTTTATTAAACAGATCTATTTCCTCAGTTCATCCTTCTATTTGCCATGCCTTATGGTTAGAAAGTCTGCTTTTAAGTTTCCATTAGCCAGATATCAGTAGGGGCTATAAACAGATGTAAGCTTAGATCAAAATCCACCCTAGTGGGTATAAAGCTGAGCAGATCTAGACTGAGGGCTAAGCATTGTCACTCTTTTCCTTTTGGATTATTCAGGGTGAACTCAGTTGAATTTATATAAATCTGACTCTGTGCCAGCACTGTAAAAATGTTCCATTGATCTCTGTGTTTTCCTCTTATATGTGCAAGCAATAGGCAGTCTTTTCCCCGCCAGCTTTAGGGGACTCTTAAGTAGGTCACAATAAACTTTTCCTCAAGGAGCATTTTGAGGAGACATCTGCTTGGCTTTTCTCCTGTAAAATGTTTGAGTACATGGAGCTATCCACTAATGAAGAGCTATACTAAAGATAGAGGAACCGAAGTACTGAATCTCATTATCGGAGATCATCTGTTTTCCATCCATCTGTCTGTTTTCCATCCCTCAGGTGTTAAAAGGTCTGTTTACTATTAGCTTGAAGAGTAATCATATTTATGTAAGTCTGATGTCCCAAGATAACTGCTTCCTTCTTATGACCTGCAGCTTCTCATAATTAGGCCTAAAACTTTATACCACAGAGGTGTTTTAAAGCCCTCTACACGATAACATTCTTCAGCCCTCTTAATTAGTGCTTATCATAGTCTACCTTTTGTTTACACTTTGACTCAAATGTTTAGTTAAGATGGTAGTCCTAGAAAACTACGGATAGCAGAACTAACTCTACCACCCCGACCTATATTCACTCCTCTCCTCCACACATGGAGCGCACAGAAGCTGCCGTGTTTTAAACCTCTTAGTTATGGTAGATATTTTCAGCAGTGAATCATTTATTCAAGCTAGGCATCAGAGACTTCCCAGGATATTTTTTTTTTTGGTTGTGGTGGGTCTTCATTAAAGCTCTCAGGCTCTTAGTTGCTGTGCATGGGCTTTCTCTAATAGAGGCTTGCAGGCTTCTCATTGCTGTGGTTTCTGTTGTTGCAGCACACAGGCTTTAGGGCACATGGCCTTCAGTAGTTGTGGCACACAGGCCTAGTTGCCCCGTGGCATGCGAGATCTTAGTTCCCAGACCAGGGATCAAACCTGTGTCCCCTGCACTGGCAGGAGGATTCTTAACCACTGGACCACCAGGGAGGTCCCAGGATTTTTTAATTTGGTGCAAGAAAGTATGTGAGTTAGCCACCATGTGGTGGTGGGAGCAGTAAAAAGTGAATTTAAGACAGCTGTTGACTTTGCTGTCCCAGAAAGGACATGTTATTCAGTGAAAGAAAATGAAGCTGATCCACAAACATCCAAGGACACAGAGACAAAGTTCTGTGGCACTCAAGTCCCCAGCGCCAGGGATGCCTGATCCAACTTCATTTACTATTCCTACATTCCTGTGGTGTGGTTTCTAACTTTTGCTGATTTTTCTCACTGTTGTACATCTGAAATCAATCACAGAGCCCAACAAATTGAATATACCAGATTTAACAGGTGAGATAGATGGATCTACATTTATATCTATATATATCTACTGAATGAATGTTGAATAAAATGCATTGCCCTCTAATTCCAATATTGCCTAAATTCCCCTTTTAACCTATGTTGGACGTCAGCCACTTTTAACAGAGTTCTAACCTCCAAGATAACCTACAACAACTACTGCATACATTACTTATACATCTCTTTTATTTTTCTAAACTGGAAGAAAACAATGAGGCTATCAGAGTGGTCTATAAAAATTAGGGCACTGTACACCAAATGTGAAATAAGGAATGTTGAACTTGAGAGCATGTGGGGCTATCCATTGGCACGGCCCCTCCTCAATACTTCCAGTTACACAAGCCATGTTCAGAACATCACTTAGTGCCTTGAAACAGGAAGGCAGAGACCCCTCCTCCAAGAATCCAGTAACTTATGGTGCTCAGGGTAACAATGGAATTGCAACCCCTTGAAACATGGCTTCTTATCACATGGCTTTAGATCAAATCATGCTCCTCTAAGCCTATCTGACAGAAGCCAGGCTTCCTAAACCAATTCTTTTTCTTTTGGTGAGGAAAAAAAGTTATAATAGTGACATTTAGGTTTAGAAGACCTTTGTACACCATTGTGCAGTGAGAGAAGGTGAGTATGAGAGCAAGTACAGTGGGAAAAGGACCCTCCCCAGTATCCTGAGTTATTACACAGCATGGTGCACCACAGGTCTGTGCGTACTTCCCAAGTAGGAGTTCACTTTTTCTTTGCAGCATTTTACAGTGTTTTCCTAACCTGGCTATTCCCCTCATGTCATACCTGACTTTCAGGGCCCCAACACACCTTAATTTCCCCCCTGCCTGTCATCCCCTGAATCAGAGCTCTTAGAATCCTATGCTCCCCTCCTCTTTCTAGTGTCTAGATACTTAGTGTGTAATAGAACCATACTTGGAGTTGTGCAACTTAGGAAACTCCTTTTTAAATTTACACGTTCCATTTCTTTCCTGCCTCTATCGTAGCTTCTACCATTCCCACAACTGCAGTATCTGAATCACTCTGTGTGATTCCTTCAACAACTGTCATCTGACACCTTGACTCCTCCCCAAATGGAATAAAACCTTTCTCCTCATTAAATCTCTCTGACAATTTGCTCAAACTCACTGAGGACACTTAGCATGCGTACTTTGCAGTATCTTCATTTATGCAAATATCATATGTCCTGGTTAGAATCAGCTTCTCAAGGGTAGGAACTATATCTTACTCATTGTTGTATCTATTACAGGGACCAACTTCCTACTACACAGAATTCAGTAAGTGTTTTCAAATTTGATTTTAATCATTTACTTATACTGAGACACTATATTCCATTGAAATGGGAAAATTTATAGTTTATAACTAACTGGATTTGAATTTAGAAGAAAGCCTCTCCAAATGCCTTCATAATTATATATATGAGATAAACAGAACTCAATTCGAAGATTTTAGTAGAGTAAAAGCACTTTAAAAAGCCAATTGAAATGTAAAATAAATTCTGGTCAGCAAGTTAAAAACATAAACCAACAATCTCACCTGAAAATGGATTCATTCAGACTGTTAGACTTTTTGCCTCTCCAAAAGACAGGCCCATTATTCTCTTCTTTGACTAAGGAAAAAGAAAAGTTAATTGGTCATTAATTACATAGTTTGATTGAGCTTATAAAGAAGATGTAGTTACAGGTACTGATTTGACGACTCTTTGATTTATTTCTTTAGCTGCACTGAATCTTAGTTGTCTCATGCAGGATCTTTCACTGCAGCACATGGACTCTCTAGTTGTTGCTCAGGCTCAGTAGTTGTGGCGCTTGGGCTGCCTGAACCCTAGAGGAAGGTTCCTCACGGGCTCTTCAGTCCCTAGAGCAGGCCCTCAGGTTTCTTCCACTATTTGGCTCTTCTCTTCCCCCTTTGGATTCCCTAAGAGGCTCCAAAATCTTTTCAATAAACTCTCTTTGGCATTAAGGCAGAATCAAATTGTTTGTACTTGCAAGCTAATAACCTTTACTAATACGTAAGTGTTTAGGACCCCAGTCATCACAGGCGCTTGAAATAGTAGGCATTTCACAAATTCAGTACTAAATGTGATACAAATAACACCTTTGGTTTTTGCTAGAATTAAGTAGAACATATCAGTAAAACACCTGTGGCCTAGGGGTCAGACAAGTTTGAGCCTAGCTCTTCTTCAGGACCACATATTACAGGATGTCTAGGAGGTGAACCACAGGACTAGTACCCAAGCCAGGAAACAGGCAGCTTGGAGAAACGGAAACACAGAGTACAGCACTGCCGGCATGCCGGAGAGGACAGAGAGTGCCGGGGCTACTTCACTAAGAAGCTGATACTACCCACAGTCAGCCTGTACCTAGCTAGGCTCAAGTCATCTCTTAAACCTGATTTCATCCAAGTTCACCAACCAAACTTGAACTCTCTCTTTTTGTGTATGAGGACACTAAGAGGTTGTGACAAAACTGTAGTGTCAATGTCCCTGCCTCTTTATATTAGCTTTTTAATTTGTAACAGCGGAGTGGCTAAATTTAGGATCATCTGTTCTCCACCGAGAAATGAAGTATGGCTAGAGTTGTGTTTAAGCATTTGGTGGGATGTCTGGTCTCCTGGATGCCAGTGATTGGAACCCAGCAGGGCTATCCTGGCAATAATGACAAGAGAGCCTGAATACAGACAACAGAGAGATCTGCCCCTGTGTTATCTTGCGTGCACCAGCAGTCTTCAGTCTTCTTCAGTCAGCACAGTGTGTGTCTGATGGTACATGGTGCTGGTCAGCTGAGGAATACTTTCAGAAGTGACACACCAAAAAGAATGAACCTGCTGTTTTGCCTGTAGGAGGTTTGATTATATTTGTCAAATCTTATTCCTCTGGGAAAGACCAACAAGCTTATGTATTGATAAAAATTATCCAGAGACTTCCCTGGCAGTCCAGTGGCTAGGAGTCTGCACTCCCAATGCAGTGGGCATGGGTTCCATTCCTGGTCGGGGAACTTTCATCCCACATTCTGCGTGGAGCAGCCAAAAATTTTTCTTTTAAAAAGTTATCCACTTAACCTAAGAAACTCATCAGTGTCTTGTTGTTTTGGCTTTACCCCACATCATTAGTTTTAAAAACATCTAGGTTTTAGGTTTAAAATAAAAATTATGCTCATACACATGTATACACATACACACACATATAAAAAAACTTTGATTCTGTTTTTGTTTCATTAAATTATTGTGTCTTGTTCTGGTTTGAGGATTAGTCTAATTCACTTTATGCCAGTGTTTCAAAATATGCCACTAAAACCTTTAAGGTCCTTTCCATGATTCTAGGACTACAGTGATCAATTTGGTAGCCATGAGCTACCTGTGGCTATTAACATTAAAATTAACTAAAATTCAGTTAGTAGTACTAGTCATCTGAGGTCCTCAACAGCCACAGGTAGCTGATGGATACCGTTTAGACATAATTAGACTAGATATAGAACAATTGCATCATTGCAGAAAGTTCTATTGGATAGTGCTATTCTAGAATGTACCTGAAACTAATGGGCATTAATAACCCCATTCATTCTAGAGCTCTTAGTGTTAATACCACTCACCACTGTCACTCTGCTGTCACCAAGATTGTTCATTCAGAGTTTACTAATCATGCCCTTCATCTAACCACATGTGCGTATGTACTAAGTCGCTTCAGTTGTGTCTGACTCTTTGCAACCCTATGAACTGTAGTCTGCAGTCTCCTCTATCCACGGGATTCTCCAGGCAAGAATACTGGAGTGGGTTGCATAAATTTGTGCAGTTCAGAGTGCTGACTGTGGCCCATACAGGTATACATGTGTACTGTAGAGAAAAGCTTCTTTGTAGCTCCAGAAAAGTTGGGCCTAATTAGAAATCCTGCTTTAAAGTATGGCGATTAAACTCAGTATTTATATTATAAATGATCTGCAATTTTGAGCTTCCTTTGTTAAGATGATCTACTTGATTGGAGTGTGAGCACCTTTACCACATGACACAAATATTCCCTAGGCTTTTACCCAAGAGATTTGGAGTTCTAATAATTATCTTTATTTAAATACTCAGTAATTAATGTGAGTGGCTTCTCTAGGCATGGCATCATCATCATTAACATGAAGGACTCTAGTAATGACTACCGTCAAATAGACACTTAGGTTTGAGCATATCTCTTGCTTCAGAATTACATATTACAGAACCACTGGGGTCCTGTGCACAGAGCAATACCTAACCCAGGAATAAGCAGCTTGGAGGCCAAGAGGAATCTGAGCACATCAGTGCTGACTTGTGGGAAAGGGGTATGTTTTTGATCCTCCAACGTGTGCTACATATGACTCCTTGAAACAGCAGGTGTTTCCTGTTTTTTGAAAATCCCTTTGCCAAAGTGTCAAATGATACCTTTGGAGATTAAAATAAAGGAGAGGAGGGGAGAGGTGTCATTCCATGAATATGTGTGTGAACAAAGGATACGTTTTTAAAGACTCTTCATTGTTTTTAACATCACTTGCAAAGTTTCTAGGAATTTAAATTTCATAAAACTTCTACCTATAATAGGCTTCTTTAATGCATGTTTTCATCTTCTTATACGTGTTAGGGGAAAAGAAGCCAAGAATAATTATGCTTGTGGACAAGGATAAATATGCATTTAAGGCAACCAACACCAGTTAGATATCCTAATTAGTGTGACAGGAGACCTGGTGAGCAACCAGGGATTTAACAAGTTTGCTAATTAGAGCAACTTTTTAAAAACAGTCGCCATGCTCTAGACTGTGGATGTGGTAAGGTCCTTTTCCAGGACAGTGTATAAACACTGGACATTTTTCTCACACTCAGTAGCTCTTCAGTACTCCAAGAAGTTGACCCTGATTTTGAGTGGAGTCCAGTGAAGAGTGAACAGGCTGGTACAGGTTGGTCTGGCTACACTGGCTAGATGCTGGAGGTGGAAGGCCCTATCCAGTGAGCCACTGTGGATCTCATTCTTTCTTTCTCCCTCCATGCTAAGCATGCAGTCTTCACAGCTGCCTACTTTCCTGCTGTGTGCCTAGCCCTGGCCACATGGTTTCACATAATGCAGTGACCTTGTGACGCTAGTAACAGAGACAAGGACGCTGAGGCTCACAAAAAAGTTGAGTGACTTGCAGACAGTCACACAGCTGGGAAAGGTGAGAACCAGTATGCAAATCTGGCCTAACTGAGTCCCAAGTCTATGCCTTTTTTCTGCTTTTCACCAGCTCCCAATTATAGGGATGGATACTTTAAAGGACTCCTTTGTATACATGTACATTTCATATATATATATATATATGTGTGTGTGTATTTTTCATGCATAAAATAAGACCAAGAAAGTAAGCAGTGTCATGCTGAATCTATTTTTATCCAGTCACCCTTAAATTTTTAAAACTTCTCCATGAGGAGTGTTTGGGAAGGGCCCAAAGTGTGAAACCTAGAAGCAGGGCTGCTCTAGGGTTGAGCCCAATGAGTGCCAGGAGTCCGGACTCCCCACCTCCCTTTCTCTAGATCATCTGGATCTCCTTAGGCACAACTGGAAAATCACACACTGAGCTCTCTAAAAACAAGATCTAAAGGTGACATGTGAATCATTCTTGGGAACAGATTTCCAACCAATATTTTTGAATGAAGAGTGAATGCTGTTAATAAACCACAATTATCAGGGCAGGGCTGGTGACTCCCTTGCTGGTTAGAGGCCCAGGGTTCAGAGAGATGACTATAAGGAGTTTTCCTAAAGCCAGGTGTTCACAATCTTTCTGGTTACCCCCTGCACTTCTTCACCATGTTTTTTCGTTAAAGTCTCTGATTGTTAATAAGGTTACTAAAACCAAACAAGCACTGACCAAAGGGAATTCAGAGTCTAACTCATTCTGTTTTTAAACCAATATTTAGTGAAAACACTTTCCTCTCTTTTTCTCTTTATTCTTTTATTTTCCTTCCTCCCTTTCTTTCTTCCATACTCTTCTTTTCTTCCTCTCTACTCATGGCAAACTAGGCCCAGGCACTGTGCTGCTGATCATGGATAGCCAGCTTATCCTCAGTGTGAAAAACCAAATCTTCTCAACATCATTAATCATAGGGAAAAGCAAGTCAAAACCACAGTGTGCTGTCACCTCACACCTGCTAGGATGACTCCTCAAAAGGTCAAAAGATAACACGTGTTAGCAAGGATGCAAAAAAAATAGAACCCTCATGCACTGCTGGGAGGGAATGTAAGTTAGTACAGATATTCTGGAAAATGGTAAGGAGGTTCCCCAAAAAATTAAAAATAAAAGCCATCCCACTTCTGGGTATATATCTGAAGGAAATAAAATCACTGTCTCAAAGAGATATCTGCACTCCCGTGTTCATAGCAGAATTACTTACAGTAGTCAAGAATTGTGTAATGGGGCTTCCCAGGTGGCTCAGTGGTAAAGAAACTGTTTGCCAATGCAGGACATGCAAGAGGTGTGGGTTCAGTCCCTGGGGTGGTGAGTACCCCTGGAGAAAGAAGTAGCAACCCACTCCAGTATTCTTGCCTGGGGAATCTATGGACAAAGGAGCCTGTCGAACCACAGTCCATGGGGTCACAAAAAGTCGGATATGACTTAGCAACTGATCACACACAGTCAAGAATGGTAAACACCCTAAGTGTCTGGCAATAGATGAATGGATAAAGAAAATGTGTGTGTGTGTGTGTGTGTGTGTGTGTGTGTGTGTGCGCGCGCGCGCACGCACGTGCTTAGACACTCAGTCCTGTCTGACTCTGTGACCCCATGGATGCTAGCCCTCCGGGCTCCTCTGACCATGGAATTTTCCAGGCAAGAATACAGAGGCAGGTTGCCATTTCATACTCCAGGGGATCTTCCCGACTCAGGGATCAAACCTGTGTTTCTTGCATCTCCTGCATTGGCAGGTGGATCCTTTACCACTGTGCCACCTGGGAAGCCTGTGTATGTACATATGTATGTGTATATATGTGTACATATACACACACAATGTAGTATTGTCCAGCTTCTAAAACGAAGGAAATTCTGCCATTTGCAACAACATGGATGAACCTGGAAGACATTGTATGAATAAGCCAGGCACAGAAAGGTAAATACTGCATAATCTCACTTGCGTGGAATCTAAACAAGGAACTCAGAGTAACAGTATAATGGTGGTTACCCTTGTGGGACTTGGAAGTAAGGGAAAAAGGTAGGTGTGCATTAAAGGTTACAGAATTTCAGTTATAAGATAAATAAGTCCTGGAGACTGAAATGTATACCATGGTGATTGTAGTTAACAACAACATGCTGTATATATGAAATCTGCAAAGAGAGTAGATCTCAAATGTTTAAAAAAACAAACAAACAAACAAAAAAGTAACTGTGTGTGGTAACGCATATCTTAATTAGCCTGACTGTGGTGACCACTTCACAGTGATCACTTTGATAAACATATATCAAAACATCAAACTGTACACCTTAAATATCAATAAATAGATTTTTGTCAGTCATACTTCAGTAAAGCTTATGTCCTATAGAAATGTATCTTTTCTTATGTCATCTAAATAAATATATTTACATACCTTTTTTGTTGTTAGCATTGGCATGATGAAATGGAAATAAGAATTTCCTGACACCTTTTGATTTTTCACACTCTTTTTTTAAAACAGTTGAATAATAAATGATACGAATGTGTTGGTTGGTTTCTCTATCTGGTGGACTTATAAATTCTGGGTAATCATCAATCTGAAAAACAAAATGAATAGAGCTGATTAAAGACAAACACAACTGCTCATCTTTTCTGGGATAATAAACCCCCCAAAGCTTATGGCAATTTTAAACTGCATTCTTTCTTCTTATTTTTTTCCCTGGGAAATCTTTCCTCTTGTTAGGTTTCCCAATTCCTCCTCTATTTGTTTTATTCTTTACTAAAAATGTGCTCAGCAACAGAACCTAAGAAACTATTTACACTATGCTGCTACTGCTGCTAAGTCGCTTCAGTCGTGTCCAACTCTGTGCGACCCCAGACAGCAGCCCACCAGGCTCCGCCATCCCTGGGATTCTCCAGGCTACAACACCGGAGTGGGTTGCCATTTCCTTCTCCAATGCATGAAAGCGAAAGGTGAAAGTGATAGTTGCTAAATAAATAGTAAGTGTCTTTATTTGTTAAAATGTACCCTGCTGCTGCTAAGTCACTTCAGTCGTGTCCGACTCTGTGCGACCCCATAGACGGCCTCCTACCAGGTTCCTCTGTCTCTGGGATTCTCCAAGCCAGAACGCTGGAGTGGGTTGCCATTTCCTTCTCCAATGCATGAAAGTGAAAAGTGAAAGTGAAGTTGCTCAGTCATGTCCAACTCTTAGTGGCCCCATGGACTGTAGCCCACCAGGCTCCTTGATCCATGGGATTTTCCAGGCAAGAGTACTGGAGTGGGATGCCATTGCCTTCTTCAAAATATACCCTACCACTTCCAAAATTTTAAAAATTTTTAAAGAATTTTAAAGGCCCTAAAATGTATAATTAATTGGGTTTAGACTAAGATTTTTCTCTGCAGAGGACAATAGCCATTTGTAGAGAACAGTCTACAAAGATTCTGTGAATACAAACATCAAGGTTTAAACTGTTGGAAGTTTCCTACTTCTAAATAGCTCCAAAGTGCTTGTTTTCTATTCTTGGCTGAAAAGGGGGAAATCTCAATAAATATTTAGGACTTATAGATCTTTTCTTTAACAATCTACTTCCCTTTTTATGACAGATAGGCAGCAATAGCACATGATTGAAAAGCTAAGAGTAAAGGGAATCACCTGTGTGTACCTGTGTGCTTAAAGCTTCAGTCATGTCCGACTCTTTGTGAAGCTGTGGACTGTAGCCTGTCAGGCTCCTCTGTCCATGGGATTCTCCAGGCAAGAATACTGGAGTGGGTTGCCATTTCCTTCTCCAAAGGAGAATCACCTGACACATACTTAAAACTATTAATTCAAACATCAGGAGGGATTCCTCTGTACTTTTTACAGGTGCTTAGAATTTGGGTAAAAATGTTTCCTGTGATTGTTTATGGAAAATGTTTCCATCATTTTCTTTTCACAAATATAAGAAGGAGATTAATGATAATAATTAGAAATTTTAATTCTGATACAGAGTAACCAAAGATAGGAAGATGGAATGAAAAACTGTCAGGATCTATTTAAATTATTTTCAAATATGTAGGGTAATTCAAATCAGGCTAATGAAGCAAGGCCTAGTGAAGAATGTGCTTTAGTTAATACAAAGTTTTATAGTTAATAAAGGAATTCTGCACAAAAGAGTCTTCAGAAATGCCTTTATTTTGAAACATGCAAAGTTTATAAAATTAGAATGTTACACATAAATAGCTAAATTTTCTGGTTTGTGTAACCATATTTTGAATATTTTTCCCTTGCTTTAGTCAAGATAAATTATGAAAGGCTTTGAAATAGGGAAAAAGGAATATCTAGGTGTTCATCTTTTATCATCTTTAAGTTATTTTAAAACTGTAAGTTGTAAAAAACTGATAATAATTCAAATGATTTTTGTTCATAATGATACAGATTGTTGTGTCCAGTGGAACAGAACTGATCATTGCCATCTGATACAAAGAACAGCTAGTGGATATCTGCACTAGTGTGAATTTGTTTTCTGACTTTATTGATCTGAAACTAAAAGCTCTTTCTATATCTGCTGCTGCTAAGTCACTTCAGTCATGTCCGACTCTGTGCGACCCCATAGACGGCAGCCCACCAGGCTCCCTGACCAGGGATCAAATCCGAGCTGCCTGATACGGGCTGATACAAGAAGTGCATACTTTTTTTTTTTTTTGTCTTAATCTCTTTTATTGGACCATCAGGACAGTGCAACATTAGTATAAATGTACTGATGATGAACTAATACTTCAATACTATCAGTGCATCTCCCCAATCATCTCACCCTCCCGCCCAGGTCAAGTCTTATACATACTTTTTGTTTTTAATTTTTAAATGTATTTATTTTTGCCTTGGCTGGATCTTCCTTGCCGTGCCCAGGTTTTTTTATTTGTTCTTACTGCTAGTGGCCTCCTTACTGTAGTGGCCTCTGTCTCTCTTTGTTGGGGAGCTTGGGCTTCAGTACTTTCAGCTTTCAGGCTCAGGAGTTGTGACTCATGGGCTTAGTTGCTCAAGGCATGTGGGATCTTCCCCAACCAGGGATCAAACCCTTGTCCCCTGCATTGCAAGGCAGATTCTTAACCACTGGACCACTAGGGAAGCCCCTACATTAGTAATTCTTAAAAGAACTCTATTCTCATGGCTTGTAGAGATAAGTAACCACTTATCTAAGTAAAATGTTTCTGCCCCAAAATAAGTACATTTAACATCTAATATTTTAAATGAGCTGTGCATATGCATTGGAAGGACTGATGCTGAAGCTGAAGCTGTAATACTTTGGCCACCTGATGCGAAGAGCTGACTCATTGGAAAAGACCTTGATGCTGGGAAAACTGAAGACAAAAGAAGAAGAGGGGGCAGAGGATGGTTAGAGAGCATCACTGATTCAGTGGACATGAACTTGAGCAAACTCTGGGAGATAATGAAGGACAGGGAAGCCTGGTGTGCTGCAGTCCATGGGGTCACAAAGAGTCAGACATGACTTAGCGACTGAACAACAACAATTCTTTCTATTATATTCATATAATGTATGCCGTGTGCTTAGTCGTGTCTGACTCTTTGTGCCCTCATGGACTGTAGGCCGCCAGGCTCCTCTGTCCCTGGAATTTTCCAGTTGAGAATAATCAAGTGGGTTGCCATTTCCTCCTCCAGATCTTCCTGACCCAGGGATTGAACCTGAGTCTCCTGTGTCTCCTGCATTGCAGGTTGATTTTTACCCACTGAGCCATCAGGGAAGCCTTATTAGTATATAATATCTCAGTGTTATTAGCTATATTTAAGCATTATATAAAAATCATGTTCATTCATTCATTTTTACAAATGAGATGTAACATTTATAATGTCTTTGACAACAAGCTTCATCACTACACTTAGAAACATTTCGTCTAGTTTTTTGGCATGGCTTTATTATCTTTGTTTTGCATGTCATCAGTTCAGTTCAGTCGCTCAGTCGTGTCCAACTCTCTGCGACCCCATGGACTGCAGCATGCCCGGCCTCCCTGTCCATCACCAACTCCCAGAGTTTACTCAAACTCATGACCATTGAGTCAGTGATGCCATCTATCTCATCCTCTGTCATCCCCTTCTCCTCCTGTTTTCAATCTTTCCCAGCATCAGGGTCTTTTCCAATGAGTCAGTTCTTTGCATCAGGTGGCCAAAGTATTAAAGTTTCAGCTTCAATATCAGTCCTTCCAATGAACATCCAGGACTGATCTCCTTTAGGATGAACTGGTTGGATCTCCTTGCAGTCCAAGGGACTCTCAAGAGTCTTCTTCAACACTACACTTCAAAAGCATCAATTCTTCGGCATTCAGCTTTCTTTATAGTCCAACTCTCACATCCATACATGACTAGTGGAAAAACCATAGCCTTGACTAGACAGACCTTTGTTGGAAAAGTAATGTCTCTGCTTTTTAATATGCTATCTAGGTTGGTCATAACTTTCCTTTCAAGGAGTAAACATCTTTTAATTTCATGGCTGCAGTCACCATCTGCAGTGATTTTGGACCCCCCAAAAAATAAAGTCTGTCACTCTTTCCATTGTTTCCCCATCTATTTGCCATCAAGTGATGGGACCAGATGCCATGATCTTAGTTTTCTGAATGTTGAGTTTTAAGCCAACTTTTTCACTCTCCTCTTTCACTTTCATCAAGAGGCTCTTTAGTTCTTCTTCACTTTTGCCATAAGGGTGGTGTCATCTGCATATCTGAGGTTATTGTTATTTTTCCTGGCAATCTTGATTCCAGCTTATGCTTCATCCAGCCCAGCATTTCTCATGATGTACTCTGCATATAGGACTTCCCTGGTGGCTCAGACAGTAAAGTATCTGTCTACAATGCAGGAGACCCAGGTTCGAGCCCAGGGTTGAGAAGATCCCCTGGAGAAGAAAATGGCAATCCACTCCAGTACTATTGCCTGGAAAATCCCATGGACAAAGGAGCCTGGTAGGCTACAGTCTATGGGGTCGCAAAGAGTTGGACAAGATTTAAATAAGCAGGGTGACAATATAGAGCCTTGACATACTCCTTTTCCTATTTGCAGGGTGACAATATACAGCCTTGACATACTCCTTTTCCTATTTGGAACCAGTCTGTTGTTCCATGTCCAGTTCTAACTGTTGCTTCTTGACCTGCATACACATTTCTCAAAAGGCAGGTCAGGTGGTCTGGTATTCCCATCTCCTTCAGAATTTTCCACAGTTTATTGTGATCCATGCAGTCAAAGGCTTTGGCATAGTCAATAAAGCAGAAATAGGTATTTTTCTGGAACTTTCTTGCTTTTTCGATGGTCCAGCACATGTTGGCAATTTGACTCTGGTTCCTCTGCCTTTTCTAAAACCAGCTTGAACATCTGGAAGTTCACAGTTCTCATATCGTTGAAGCGTGGCTTGGAGAATTTTGAGCATTACTTTACTGGTATGTGAGATGAATTTTCTTGTCAGTTGCCTCATCAGACTTTCCTATTTGAAAGGTCTGAGTAATAAACTAATCATAGTCATTTAACGTCTCTGTCTTCTACAGGTAGTTTTTGTTTTATTGAGATGCTTGCTTGAGAGTTCTACTATAAACTAAAGATCAGAGTTTGTGTCTTTAACAAAGAGGCCAGTTTCAGAGCCTCCTGGAAAAAGAATTGAGCCAGGTTCTTCAAACTATTTTTAAACATATTTTTATTGAGGTATAATTGACATATAATTCTTCAAAGTATTAACACTTCAACGCTGACCTGATATTACATAGTCAACCCTCAAGACTGCACCAGTGGGCTGAGTCAGGATTTCCAGGATTCTATTATATCAAGAAGCAGGTGACATCATAAGACTCCTAACCCAATACTTATCAGAATAAGAATTAACAGTTTAGGACAAAATGAAACTGATGAGGGGAATTTTATTTTTATTATTTCTTTGGACTATTATTAGTATCGTTTTAATGTTCTGTTTTTCTGGATATGAAAGGAAGCTCTTTCTCTTTCTTCTTAAATAATAATCAGTATGTAACATAGCAATTTAGTAGATTCTACTTTTGGAAACTGAAAATGTTTAAATATCAGATCTTTACTAACTCCCCCAGAATTCAGAAATTCTTAACTTGATTGAATAAAGATCTGCTTTCCTTTTTACCGGGATATGACAGACACATTGATTGTATAACTACAGCCTTACATGAAATGTAATATTTAAGTAGAATGCTGGTTTAACCAGGTATGACAGGCCATTTTAAGGGCCAAAGTTTGGCTGTACCTATGGAACCAATGTTAACAAAGACTTCCTAGAAAAACTGGCCTGGTACCTAGGTGTACCAGCCTCACAGGTATTAGGAAAGTCACTACCTGGCAGACTAGAAAACTCAAGAAATTTTCTGAACCTCAAGAAGACCCTCCAGAATACATTTCTAGATATCAGATCAGATCAGATCAGTTGCTCAGTCGTGTCCGACTCTTTGCGACCCCATGAATCACAGCACGCCAGGCCTCCCTGTCCATCACCAACTCCCGGAGGTCACTCAGATCAGATCAGTCGCTCAGTCGTGTCCGACTCTTTGCGACCCCATGAACCGCAGCACGCCAGGCCTCCCTGTCCATCACCAACTCCCGGAGCTCACTCAGACTCACATCCATCAAGTCAGTGATGCCATCCAGCCATCTCATCCTCTGTCGTCGCCTTCTCCTCCTGCCCCCAATCCCTCCCAGCATCAGAGTCTTCTCCAATGAGTCAACTCTTCGCATGAGGTGGCCAAAATACTGGAGTTTCAGCTTTAGCATCATTCCTTCCAAAGAAATCCCAGGGCTGATCTCCTTCAGAATGGACTGGTTGGATCTCCTTGCAGTCCAAGGGACTCTCAAGAGTCTTCTCCAACACCACAGTTCAAAAGCATGAATTCTTCGGCACTCAGCCTTCTTCACAGTCCAGCTCTCACATCCATACATGACCACAGGAAAGACCATAGCCTTGACTAGGCGAACCTTTGTTGGCAAAGTGATGTCTCTGTTTTTGAATATGCTATCTAGGTTCGTCATAACTTTCCTTCCAAGGAGTCTTTTAATTTCATGGCTGCAGTCACCATCTGCAGTGATTTTGGAGCCCAGAAAAGTAAAGTCTGACACTGTTTCCACTGTTTCTCCATCTATTTCCCATGTAGTGATGGGACCAGATGCCATGATCTTCGTTTTCTGAATGTTGAGCTTTAAGCCAACCTCTTCACTCTCCACTTTCACTTTCATCAAGAGGCTTTTGAGTTCCTCTTCACTTTCTGCCATAAGGGTGGTATCATCTGCATATCTGAGGTTATTGATATTTCTCCCAGCAATCTTGATTCCAGCTTGTGTTTCTTCCAGTCCAGCATTTCTCATGATGTACTCTGCATATAAGTTAAATAAACAGGGTGACAATATACAGCCTTGACATACTCCTTTTCCTATTTGGAACCAGTCTGTTGTTCCATGACCAGTTCTAACTGTTGCTTCCTGACCTGCATACAGATTTCTCAAGAGGCAGATCAGGTGGTCTGGTATTCCCATCTCTTTCAGAATTTTCCACAGTTTATTGTGATCAGTCAAAGGCTTTGGCATAGTCAATAAAGCAGAAATAGATGTTTTTCTGGAACTCTTTTGCTTTTTCCATGATCCAGCAGATGTTGGCAATTTGATCTCTGGTTCCTCTGCCTTTTCTAAAACCAGCTTGAACATCAGGAAGTTCATGGTTCACATATTGCTGAAGCCTGGCTTGGAGAATTTTGAGCATTACTTTACTAGCGTGTGAGATGAGTGCAATTGTTCGGTAGTTTGAGCACTCTTTGGCATTGCCTTTCTTTGGGATTGGGATGAAAACTGACCTTTTCCAATCTTGTGGCCACTGCTGAGTTTTCCAAATTTGCTGGCATATTGAGTGCAGCACTTTCACAGCATCATCTTTCAGGATTTGGAATAGCTCCACTGGAATTCCATCACCTCCACTAGCTTTGTTCGTAGTGATGCTTTCTAAGGCCCACTTGACTTCACATTCCAGGATGTCTGGCTCTAGGTCAGTGATCACACCATCATGATTTTCTAGGTCGTGAAGATCTTTTTTGTACAGTTCTTCTGTGTATTCTTGCCACCTCTTCTTAATATCTTCTGCTTCTGTTAGGTCCATACCATTTCTGTCCTTTATCTAGATCTCAAAAGTCACTCAAATTTTATAGGTACTACAGGAGAAATCTGGTGGAGTTTCTTTTTTTTTTTTTTTAATATATATTTATTTATTTTTATTTATTTAGTTGCAATAGCTTTTCTTTGTGGCATGTGGGATCTATTCCTCTGACCAGGGATCGAACCCAGGTCCCCTGCATTGGGAGCTCAATGTCTTATCCACTGGACCACCAGGGAAGTCCCCTGGTGGAGTTTCTTAAGCTTGATTTCCTAGCTTTGGGAAAGCAAATACAGGCTTTTAAAAGTCTAACCTGCATTCATTATGGAATTTCCAGATAGAAGTTAAACCTATAGCAATGGTAGTTGTTCAGTGCCTTAGATTTGCAGAGTATTTTTAAGGAGGCCTATCTGGTAAATTAACAGTCTTGTTGCACCTATGTAAATAATCTGGCCAGCCTGAAGAGTCTTATATTGTGATAAAGAATCTTTTCTCAGAAATTCCCTGGTGATCCAGTGGTTAGGACTTGGTGCTTTCACTGCAGGAGGCTGAGTTCAGTCCATCGTTGGGGAAAACTAAGATCCCACTGGGGCTTGGCTGAAAAAAAAAAAGAATAACCTTTTTTTTTTAAGATTATGATGATAAGTGGGGGTGGGAAAGACTTTGAAGTGGAAATAGGGGTGATTAGTAGGAATTCTGCTGGGGGTAACCTATCTATGTCTTTCATTGTCTTTGACATATTTTACAATGCTGTTATTTGTAGAAAACTTTTCTGTGTTTTTTAAAAACATACAGAAACATAGCATTTCTAAGTGGTAAATCTATCAACTTTTGCCCTCATTTCTTCCTTTGTTTATGCTTAGAAAAGCCTTCTATACCCTAAAGTCAGATAAATATTCAATTTACAAATTATATACATTTACAAATTATATAAATATTCAATTTACAAATTATATAAATACCTACAATTTATATTTCCTTTATGGTTTTCTCTTTTACAGTTAATTCTCTAATACTTCTGGAATCTTTATTGGGAGTGTTCCTTAAGACTTCAGTCTATGATTCGAAGTGTATTTAGTGTTACTCTGATGAAAATCATGCCTTAAGTAGAGACTGAATGCAAATAAATATGTAAATATTTCTGAGTCAAATTGCTTATTAGCAGTTTTGGGGAGAGAAAAAGTATTTATAATTATTTGAATAATAGTTACAGTTCATGAAAAACAGCACACATTTTATATAATAATACTTGTAGCGAATCTATTAGGTAGTCATTATTAACTCCATTTTGCAATGGAAAAATCCAAGATTCAAAGAGTTAAGTTCACAAAACTAGTAAACAAATGGTGGAACTAGAATTACAAATCAAGTTACTCTGTCTCTAAAGCCAATTTTATAAAAAAAAAAAACTAAGGTTTAAGTGCACAGCCCTATTAGTGGTCAGAGGTGGGGATTTTCTCAGAGAAGAATTTCTTTTAAAAATAAGGCAGGAATCCAAAAAGTAATCAAGCAGCTGGATTCGTTATTGTGTCAGAGTTTCAGTCCAATTATGCTAATTCCTTCATTTGGAAGTAAGTAGAGTCAGACCTCTTTTTTAGTTGCTGTAATCATCGAATTTGCTTAGCTCTGTCATTCTAGAACACGGTATCTTGCTTAAATACACTAAGGTGACATTGTATACAAAGAAGTCATTTAAATTTTTTCTATATTCATTGGCATGAAAAAATGTCCACGATATGCTGGAAACTAAGAAATAACAGATTATAAAACAGTAAGTGGAGTATATGGGCTTCCCTGGTGGCTCAGACTATAAGGAATCTGCCTGCAATGCAGGAGACCCAGGGTTCGATCCCTGGGTCAGGAAGACCCCGTGGAGAAGGGAATGGCTATTCACTTCACTATTCTTGCTTACAGAATCCCATGGACAGAGGAGCTTGGCAGGAGTTGTCCATGGGGTCACAAAAGAGTCACACATGACTAAGCAACAAACACTTTCACTTTTCATGTGGAATATGGTTCCATGTGTGTTAATTCATTGATCAGTTTGTAATATTGGACTCCAGATTTTCTTGGATGTATGGCTAACTGTGGTTATCTCTGGATGGTGGAATTATATGTATATAATTTATTTTCATTTAATTATAAGAATCATCTTGTTTGCTGATCTTTTTAAAAAAATATTTCAGCTGGTAGTCTGGCATCTCATAGTCATAAAACACAGATGTGTGCATTCTTCCCTGAAAAGTCTGTCACCAAAGAGTTAGGGTTGCAGGGGTGGAACAGTAAGATCAGATCAGATCAGATCAGTTGCTCAGTCGTGTCCGACTCTTTGTGACCCCATGCATCGCAGCACACCAGGCCGCCCTGTCCATCACCAACTCCCGGAGTTCACTGAGACTCACATCCATCGAGTCAGTGATGCCATCCAGCCATCTCATCCTCTGTCGTCCCCTTCTCCTCTTGCCCTCAATCCCTCCCAGCATCAGAGTCTTCTCCAATGAGTCAACTCTTCGCATGAGGTAGAACAGTAAGCACAACATCTAATATGAGTAACAAAAATAATTTGTTTACAGTAGCCTCACTTTTTAAAAAAAGCCATTTTTACACACACCGTGACACCCCATCACAAGAACAGAAGTGTTAAATGATTCCTGATAGCAGTCACACAGCTAAAGGGATACATCTATGTTGGGAAAGCTGGGGGGAGATGACAGACGTGATAAACAGTAACTGTGAATAGTGGTAGTGCCAAAATGACCGGTCACTTTTCACCTTCCCTCCTCTCTCTTATTGGTTCATCTAACAATCATAATCTCAGTTGCAGATCCTATGAATACAAATGTATAGACAGAGCAAGACTCTGACATACACAATTAATTCACTTGGACTTGAATATTAACAGGGCAAAGTGTTAAATAAAGGAAGGTGGTCTCCTTTTTTACTTTCACATTTAAAAATTAAAAAAAAAAAATTAATCAAGATCTTTTTTTCAAGACCCACAGCATGCTTGTGAAGCATGAGAGGACCTCCCAGGAGCCAAACAAGGCAAATTTACTCATCCGTGGGGTGTTGGCCTAGTTTTCTGACTAGAAAGCCTCTCCACTGGCATCAGGCATCAGTGAACAGGGCAAGGACACTTAGTCCAAATCAGTGCCTGAAGAAAGAAAAGAAAGCTCTTAAAGGGGATAGAGCTGAACTCAGTCCCTTGTTAGCAATTTACTTTAGATGTGGTGTTATCTGGAAAAAAAGATATTTTGCCTTTGCACTGGGACATCAGAGGCAATTTTAGGAAATTCAAAAGCCAAAGTTTTAGCCCAAAGGAGAGAGAGGAATGAGATGGGGGTGGCAAGGGGGAGGAAGAGGAGGAGGAGGGGAGGGAGAAGGCAGGAAGGAAATTGTAATGATCCTACAGAATTACCTTTGTTTAAAATTTTCTAACTTTAAGTCCCAAATAAGCTTTAAATATTATGACATATTCTATTTTGTAAACTCTTAGCTAATTTAGGTTGGAAATAAGATTATCCATTGTTTCATATAGCATTGAATTTATGTTTTCAGGACCATTTTTTTAAAGCTGAAAGAACTGCTTTTACTTCTAGCACAGGTAATTATACCTGTAGAATATCTACATGAAAATAACCATAGAACTCCAAATTGAGACATATAACTTTTTTTTTTCCTATGACTTGTTGACATAAAAACTCTTAATAAAATAATTAAACCACACTATTTATATATAGGTCCATCTAGTTAAAGCTATGGTTTTTCCAGTAGTCATGTATGGATGTAAGAGTTGGACTATAAAGAAACTGAGCAGCAAAGAATTGATGCTTTTGAACTGTGGTGTTAGAGAAGACTCTTGAGAGTCCCTTGGACCACAAGGAGATCCAACCAGTTATTCCTAAAGGAAATCAGACCTGAATATTCATTGGAAGGATTGATGTTGAAGCTGAAACTCCAATAGTTTGGCCACCTGATGCTAAGAACTGACTCATTAGAAAAGACTCTGATGCTGGGAAAGATTGAAGGCAGGAGAAGGGGACAACAAAGGATGAAATGGTTGGATGGCATCACCGACTTGATGGACATGAGTTTGAGCAGGCTCCAGGAGTTGGTGACAGACAGGGAGGCCTGGCATGCTGCAACCCATGGGGTCACAAAGAGTCAGACACAACTGAGCGACTGAACTGAACCGATTTATATATACTCGATAAATCACCTCTTTTAAATATAACTGTATTAAATTGTTACTGATCCAGTGCTGTACTTCTGCTGTTCCACTTATATAAATGATAACTCTAGCTGTCTGCCTTTTCTCATTATACACTGAGGCTGACAAGGTGGAGTTATTTCTCAACAGCCTCCTAAGTGCTCCCTCTCAGTCAGTATTATAAAAACTCTAAGACTATTCGAGAAGATCAAACCAGTCATTCCTAAAGGAAATCAGTCCTGAATAGTCACTGCAAGGACTGATGCTGAAGCTGAAACTCCAATAGTTTGGCCACCTGATGTGAAGAACTGACTCATTGGAAAAGACCCTAATGCTGAGAAAGATTGAAGACAGGAGGAGAAGGGGACAACAGAGGATTAGATGGTTGGATGGCATCACCGACTCGATGGACATGAGTTTGAACAGGCTCCAGGAGTTGGTGATGGACAGGGAAGCCTGGCGTGCTGCAGTCCATGGGGATGCAGAGTCAGACACAATTGAGAGACTGAACTGAAATGAAGACTATTCATCAATTGTAGTGCTTCCTGATATATGATCTTTGTTTGCCTCTGAAAAAGGTGCTAACCCCCGTCACTACTAATATGGAACCCCATGCTCCAACCATGTCCAAGAGCACCAGCTGCTATCCTTCTATTAAAAGCTAGGTCTTAGGGGGAATTCCTTGGCAGTCCAGTGGTTAGGACTCCACACTTACACTGCAGGATATACAGGTTCTGGTCAGAGAACTAAGATTCTGCAAGCCACATGTCCCCCCCCACCCCCCCCCAAAAAAAAAAAAAAAAAAAACCTGAGTCTTGGGGGAAAATCTTAAAAAAAAAAAAACAACCTGTATTACTGGTGCTGAAAACTCAGCCTCTGTACACTAGTGCCACATTGAGTTTTGGGTGAAGTAGAAAAGAATAGCTTTATTGCTGTGCTAGGAAAAGCAGGCTTGTGCCCCTGAAATGGCAACCCACTCCAGTGTTCTTGCCTGGAGAATCCCAGGGACGGGGGAGCCTGGTGGGCTGCCGTCTATGGAGTCACACAGAGTCGGACACGACTGAAGTGACTTAGCAGCAGCAGCAGCCCCTGAAAAACTGTGTGTCCCAACCGAGGAAGATTTCATGAGGGGTTTTATAGCATTGGTTCAAGGGTCAGGGTGTTTATGAGGATCAGGGTGTGTAGGGCCTATACTCCTTTAATCTGACCTCAGGTGTTCTTCTCTGGAATGAGGAATGCTAACATCTTCCATTTATGGGGAGTTTTAGTTCTGTAAGGTGCTCAAAGAAATTGTTCTGTATATCCCTTAAGGGGGAGCTTCCCAGGTGGCTCAGTGGTAAAGAACCTGCCTGTAGTGCACGAGCCGCAGGAGACATGGGTTCCATCCCTGGGTTGAGAAGATCCCCTGGAGGAGGAAATGGCAGCCCACTCCAGTGAGGACCCCATGGATGGAGGAGCCTGGTGGGCTACACTCCATAGTGTCGCAAAGGGTCAAACACAACTGAAGTGACACAGCACGCACAAACGCAGGCATCCCATGGAGAGGAATACAGACCCTGCCCCAAGGCTGCCATATTGTTTCTTGGCTGCTCCTCCCTTGTCTCTGCTTCCCCTCCCTTCCCTGATTAGCAACTGTCTGAAAGGCTTCCGTGGCCAGAAGCTCCATAGAGTCCTGCTAGGTTTCACTGCTTATGTGATGGGGAAAAAAAATTATGCTGACTTACCAACCAGGAATACCGTCTCTCAATCTATGAAGTTAAAAAAGTAGGTAGATGTGCAGTAAAGGGTTAACTCTCCAGGTCTGAGCTGCTCATACCTTGCATCTTGGAAGATGGAGGAGCCTGGCAGGCTACAGTCCATGAGGTCACAAAGAGTCGGACACTACTTAAGTAACAGCGCACACACACATGCTGCTCCACTGAACAAGGACACCTGGAAGCTTGCACCTGGTATCTCCTGGATTCCATCCTACACACCTCCCCCTTTGCTAAATGTAATCTGTACTCTCTCACTGTAATACACCATGTCTGAGTCCTGTGAGTCCTTCTGTGATCCATCAAGCATGAAGGTAGTCTTGGGGACCCCCTACATAGTTGGACAGCCATACCCAAGCATTAAAAGGCAAATACATCAGTTTGCCAGCAAAGGTCCCTGATAGTCAAAACTATGGTTTTTCCAGTAGTCATGTACAGATGTGAGAGTTGGACCATAAAGAAAGCTGAGCACCGAAGAATTGATGCTTTCGAACTGTGGTGCTGGAGAAGACTCTTGAGAGTCCCTAGGACTGCAAGAAGATCAAACCAGTTAATCCTAAAGGAAATCAACCCTGAACACTCATTGGAAGGACTGATGCTGAAGCTGAAGCTTCAGTACTTTGGCCACCTGATATGAAGAGTCGATCCATTGGAAAAGACCCTAATGCTGGGTTAGATTAAAGGCAGGAGAAGAGGGGGCCAGAGGATGAGATGGTTGAGATCACTAATTCAATAGACATGAACTTGGGCTAACTCCAGGAGATAGTAAGGGACAGGGAGGCCTGGAGTGTTGCAGTCCATGAGGTCACAAAGAATCAACATGACTTGGCGACTGAACAACAGCAACCCAAGCATAAGGCCATTGGCTGCCTATACCACTGGTTATGCCTCCTTTGGGCACTGCAGAGCCTTGCCCTTTCCCAGGCTATTAAGTCACAAGGAATCAGCCCACCTTCCTGTCCTTCCTTTTCAAAGAACTCATAAGATTCTGATCCTTGAGGCCAGATTTACTCCAGACTGAAGATGGGAAGAAGAGATTAAATGTTCAAACAGTACCTTAGAAAATGTAATAAAATTTAACATTTATTGAATACTTTTTACATGTTCTTTATAGGTATTACCTCACTGAATCCTCATAGAATTCCTACTGCTAAGTCGCTTCAGTCGTGTCCGACTCTGTGCGACCCCATAGACGGAAGCTCACCAGGCTCCCCTGTCCCTGGGATTCTCCAGGCAAGAACACTGGAGTGGGTTGCCATTTCCTTCTCCAATGTATGAAAGTGAAAAGTGAAAGTGAAGTTGCTCAGTCGTGTCCGACTCTTAGCGACCCCACGGACTGGAGCCTACTAGGCTCCTCCGTCCATGGGATTTTCCAGGCAAAAGTACTGGGGTGGGGTGCCATTGCCTTCCCCGATAGAATTCCTAGTGTAGGTTAAACTATTCCCATTTTACAAGGGAATTTGAAGAACCTGAGGCTGAGAGAATTAAGCAGCCTGCCCAAGGTTCCTTTGCTAGTAAGTGGCAGACCAAAGATTCAAAATTAATCCTGTGCTCTTAACTTATGCAAATGACATGCAAAGTATAAAACATATATGCACAAAAAAAACATACTGTGGGTCTAAAAATAAAATTGCTTCTATTATGAGATGGTGCAGTGGTATGATGAGGTAAATTTTTGTGTTTCTGTATTTTGTAATCTTATTGTGAGACAGTGTTTAAGGACAAAGACTGCTGTACAGACATTATTATTATGGTAACAAATGTCACAGAAACCTCAAAAACTCCCAAGTTTTCTAATTACTAAATGGACACATTTGGCTCTCATTTCTTTTTTTTCTTTCTTTTTAAACTGAAGTTTATGTGTATTAGATATTAATCCTTTATTAGTCATATCGCTTGCAAATATTTTCTCCCATTCAGTAAGTTGTCTTTTTGTTTTGTTGAAAGTTTCCTTTGCTGTGCAAAAGCTTTAAAGTTTAATTAGATCCCATTTATTTTTTGCTTTTATTTCCTTTACTTTAGGAGAGATAGGTAACTCTCACTTCTTACCCATTTTCATGAATTGCCCACCTACAGAGTTTCTATCAAAGGCCTGATGTCAAAGAGGGACTGACACATGAAAGAGAACCTCAGACTAAGAAAGCCTTAAAAATGAACATAAACTCATGTACAAAGGTCAGGATTAAAATCACTTGGAAGTCAGATTTCTAAGTGGAAGGTACTAAAATGTCCTAAAGAAAAGGCATCAAGCAGGCAGCAATCAGGTTAACTGGTATGAATTATTCTCATTAAAGTCTTATGAACCAATTCATTGTTTTGTTGCCCTAATTATTAAGTACATCATGACCAAACTAGGTCACCTTGACAGAAATTTGGAATGCTGGGGAAACACTATGAACTAGCAGTTAAGAAATCTGATTTCTAATGTGGTCTCCATTATTTAGTTATTATGTGGCTTTGGTCAAGTTACTTATTCTCTTTTGGCTGTGATTTTCTCAGGTTAAAATGAGAAATGTGGAATCAATTAAGGTCTCTTTCAGCTTGAATATATATATTTTAAAACATGAAATTATAACATTACAATATTAAAACTTTGTTAATGACTGTACTTCAGGAAATGTATTTGCATGATCAGAAAGAACCACAAGAGCTTCCGTGCAAAGATGCAGGCAAAGGGTATCTACTGAGTCCTGTTTTGTGGGAGGAGAATATATGTAAGTATGTAATTTACCTATGTATTTTGTTAAGAACATTCCTTATAAAGAATTCTGTATCTATATCCCAAAGAATCTTGTAAGAGGTATTGGTACTAGCCAACCTATAAGAAATATTAAATGCAGTCCTTTATTCTAGTTTATTTATGCTTGAGATTTTCCATATGAAAAAGTAAATATGAGAGAGATGACAACCAAATGCATTGTGTGATTCTTGACTGGAAACTAGTTTGAACAAAGTGAAAAGACAGGTAGAAACAGAAAAGCTACGTGACCTTCGCTAAAATAGGCTCTACTAGGTTCCACTGATTTGGGTAAAACATACTGAAGAAAGGGCTTCCCAGGTGGTGCTAGTAGTAAAGAACTCACTTGCCAGTGCAGGAGACAAGAGATGCAGGTTCAACCTCTGGGTTGGGAAGATCGCCTGGAGGAAGACATGGCAACCCACTCCAATATTGTTGCCTGGAGAATCCCATGGATAGAGGAGCCTGGAGGTCTACAGTCCATAGGGTCACAAAGAGTCAGACAAAACAGAATCAACGTAGCACACACACATATTGTAGAAAGCTGATGAAGCACATGTTATTCCCCCCTTTTATGAACACTCTGTCCCTTTTTTTTTTTGCCTAGAAACTTCTAATCTTCCTTCAAGATGAAACTAAAATGTTACTTCCTTGGTGAACCATTACCCATTCATCCACCTAAAAGAATATGTCACTTTCTCTTATCCCACAATATTCTATTTAATCTGCTTTCATATTCCATTATAATCATCTGCGTATCATTTTTCTTCTTTTCCATCTGGCTTAGCTTCCTCTCTAAATTATGAGTTATTCAAAAGCAGGTTCTATTTTTTATGCATTTATATATCTGTAGTATAAATGGAGAAGGCAATGGCACCCCACTCCAGTACTCTTGCCTGGAAAATCCCGTGGAGGGAGGAGCCTGGTAGGCTGCAGTCCATGGGGTCGCTGGGAGTTGGACCTGAGCGACTTCACTTTCACTTTTCACTTTCCTGCATTGGAGAAGGAAATGGCAACCCACTCCAGTGTTCTTGCCTGGAGAATCCCAGGGACAGCAGGGCCTGGTGGGCTGCCATCTATGGGGTTGCACAGAGTCAGACACCACTGAAGCGACTTAGCAGCAGCAGCAGTATAAATGAATACTAGTAATTCAAAAGGAGAAGGCAATGGCACCCCACTCCAGTACTTTTGCCTAGAAAATCCCATGGACGGGGGAGCCTGGTAGGCTGTAGTTCATGGGGTCGCTAGAGTCAGACACAGCTGAGTGACTTCACTTTCACTTTTCGCTTTCATGCATTGGAGAGGGAAATGGCAACCCACTCCAGTGTTCTTGCCTGGAGAATCCCAGGAACAGGAAGCCTGGTTGGCTGCCGTCTACGGGGTCGCACAGAGTCGGACATGACTGAAGCGACGCAGCAGCAGCAGCAGCAGCAGTAATTCAAAACACTGGTAAAATGCTCTCTATAAAATCTAACATACATTCAGTAGAACTATTCAGTGTAGAAAGAAGAAAGACATAAACCAGAAGAAAGGGCAAAAACTGAAGACAAACATATGTTTGGAGACCATTTTACTTAATAAGCTTCCCAGGTAGCTCGGAAGGTAAAAAGTCCACCTGCAATGCAGGAGACATGGGTTTGATCGCCGGGTGGGGAGGATCCCCTGGAGAAGGGAATGTGTTCCCATTCTTGCTTGGAGGATTTCATGGACAGAGGAGCCTGGTGGGCTACAGTCCATGTGGTTGCAAAGAGTCGCACACCATTGAGCAACTAACACTTTTACTTTTTTTCACTTTTACTTAACGGACAGTAGGTAGTTGAAGTAAGGCCCTGATACAGGTAAACTGTGAGACATTTTTCAGCTTACATTGTCATTTCAGGACCTAACTTCCTCTGCAGAGCACATTCTAACTCTACAGTCTCCCAAAAAGGGAGGAAAGCAGGTTAGAAAAAATATTTACTCAAATTGCAATGTAATGAATCACCTGTTCCAAGATTTTTTCAGAGCAAATCTGAAAGAGGACCACTGACAAACCCAAAATATTTAATATCCTGATGAAATGGCCAATCACTATATGGAGAGGCCATTAATGAACCTCCCTCGAATTAAACCACGTTAGCTATCACCTGTGTCACACTGTACTTAAGCTTACTCCCAAGTGGAAGCTATTTTTAAATTTCAGTTTAGTTGCTCAGTCATGTCTGACTCTGCGACCCCATGAACTGCAGCACTACAGGCTTTCCTGTCCATCACCAGCTCCCAGAGTTTACTCAAACTCATGTCCATAAAGTTGGTGATGCCATCCAACCATCTCATCTTCTGTCGTCCCCTTCTCCTGCCTTCAATCTTTCCCAGCTTCAATCTTTCCAATCTTTCCCTGGAAAAGCAAGGGTCTTTTCCAGTGAGTCAGTTCTTCACATCAGGTGGCCAAAGTATTGGAGTTTCAGTCTTAACATCAGTCCTTCCAATGAATATTCAGGACTGATCTCCTTTAGGATGGACTGGTTGCATCTCCTTGCAGTCCAAGGGACTCTTAAGAGCCTTCTCCAACACCACAGTTCAAAAGCATCAATTCTTTAGCACTCAGCTTTCTTTATAGTCCAACTCTCACAACCATACGTGACTACTGGAAAACCCACAGCTTTGACTAGACAGACCTTTGTTGCCAAAGTAATGTCTCTGCTTTTTAATATGCTGTCTAGGTTAGTCATAGCTTTTCTTCCAAGGGGCAAGCATCTGTTAATTTCATAGCTACTGTCACCATCTGCAGTGATTTTGGAGCCCAGAAAAATAAAGTCTGACACTGTTTTCACTGTTTCCCCATCTATTTGCCATGAAGTGATGGAACCAGATGCCATGATCTTAGTTTTCTGAATGTTTAGTTTTAAGCCAACATTTTCACTCTCCTCTTTTACTTTCCTCAAGAGGCTCTTTAGTTCTTCTTCACTTTCTGCTATAAGGGTGGTGTCATCTACATATCTGAGGTTATTGACATTTCTCCCAGAAGTCTTGATTCCAGCTTGTGGTTCAATCCAACCCAGCGTTTCTCATGATGTACTCTGCATATAAGTTAAATAAGCAGGGTGACAATATACAGCCTTGACATACTCCTTTCCTGATTTGGAACCAGTCTGCTGTTCCATGTCCAGTTCGAACATTTAGCATTTGACAAAGCCTTACACTGTGGTGATTGTGCAGCCTCCACCAGGTGGTTTTTCCCATTGTACTCTCCTTGGGCTTTAGCACACCGGTCCCTGAGGAAGTCTGGGTAGGTGAGCTATTTTTGGAAAGTATGAATATTGCTGACGTGAATGATCCACTCATAGATTTCAAGAGGAATTACCCATTAGAAGATTGGGGCACTCCCCTTGCATAATATTGGAGAGTCCCTAGATTACTTTAATGTACGCTTGAAAAATCATCGCCTCAGGACCAAGAGCCACACCTCAGGAATACTAAAAGAAAAAAAAAAAAAGACCTTGCAAATCCTGGTCCTGTGAAAAAGATACTATATTCCATCTGGGTCTTTGCAGCCAAACCTGTCCTTGAACCTCATCAGCAGCAATGACACCAGCCTCAGCTGTGAAGGACAACAATCCTGAATACAGATCGGTGGTGTGGGAGACTGGAAAAGGTGTTTTGTTTATCCACTCCCCTCCTTCCTGACACCCGATACTCAGAAACCATGCAGTGTGCATACTGAGGTAACTCTGTTGTCCTATTGCAAAACCTAAAAGCTTCTCAAGAAGTATTAATACCATAAATTTGTAGGAGGCCAGTTGTTACTATATGCATCGTGGTTAAAGAATGCTGGCTATGATGTCCAAAGGTTAAATTTACATTCCAGCTCACATGTTTTCAGATTATGCAACTTGAACAAGTATTTACCCTTTCTCTGCCTCAGTTTTCTCATCTATGCAAGAAAGAGAACATCACCTTCCTGAAAGAATCAATACAATGAATGAGATAATCCACTTAAAGTGGCTGGCACACAGTACATACCCAATAGGTGTCTGTTATAAGTCTTAATATTTGATTGTTCATAAGAACTTCAGTAGTGCAGTGCTGAGCCAGATTCATGGTCCACTGAGTCTGGCATTTGTCTCTGATGATGACAGCAAAAGGCATTTGGGGAGAGAGGTGAATGCTCTTTCTTGTTATTAAATGAATAGGCATTACTTGAAAATATCCCTAATTTTTTTGACTAAATCTCTAAGAATAAAATGGGCTTCCCTGGTGGCTCAGACAGTAAAGAATTGGCCTGCAATGCAGGAGACCTGGGTTCAATCCCTGGGTCAGAAAGATCCCCCTGGATAAGGGAATGGCAACCCACTCCAGTATTCTTGCCTGGGAAATCCCATGGACAGAGAATCTTGGTGGGCTATAGTCTATGGGGTCACAAAAGAGTCAGACACAACTGAGTGATTAACACTTTCACTACACTAAGAATAATATATCACTAATGAATAAGTCTGTATCATTTTTGACCATATTTATATTTGCAACTGGTACCAATTTCTCTTATATTAAAATACTACTTTCAAAATGCAGGGAGAGGGGAAAACCCTTCTTATTCTCCATTATTTTGTGAATAATCCTATATTTACCTTACCCCTTAGTCTTGATTTCATAGTCTTTACTCAGATTTCTTTTACCAGTTTTTAATTTCAGAGAAAAAAAGGAACCCTAAGCTTTCAGCAATTGATTATCAAGTTTCTAATTTATTCAGTTCAACTCCTCATAGATATTTTGAGTTCCTGATACAAAGCACAAAGTTGAAACATATAAAACATAAGATTAGAGTTTCTATTTTCAAAAGAGTTTAGAGTCTTCTGGAGATCGAGTCAATGAAAACTTTTTAAAAAATGATCCACTACGTACTAAGGCAGCTGTAGCCTAGAGATTAAGAGCCCTGACTCTGGAGCCAGGTGACTCGGGTTCAAGTTCTGGTTCTTTCACTTGGTGGATGACGGTGGGCAGACTGCTTTCAATCCTTCTATTTCAGGTTCCTTATCTGTGAAACTGAGGTAACAGTATCATCTGGGGGTTGTTGTAAGGATAAAGAAGTTGCACATCAAGCACTCAAAACAGCAGATGGGTAGCATATAGTAAGCACTCAATAAAATGTCAGCAATTTGAGGCAGGCATTAGAGCTGTTCACAAATATTCCTATCCTCTCTTCCAGACATGTGGAACACACACATGGTAGGGTCATATTTTCCTACCCCCTTTTATGTTAAGCATGGGCATGTTCCTGACTCTGGTTAATGAAATGTGAAAAGTAGGGACATGCCGCTGGGTAGAAGATGAAAACCCAGTGCATAATTTGCAGAGGTAATCCCCCCTGCCCTGGTGATCAAGCAAGCATGTGGTAAAAGGGAACCTCTGATGCTAAAATGGGTAACTAAGTATCACATACCTTGTGAGTAAAATGAACAGTCCTTGCTAATCCACCATGGACAGGTAGCTAAGACTAGACTCTGTGCTGTGCGAAAGTACTCAGGCTTTGAGGTGATTTCTTAATGCAGCTTAAGCTGAACGATTCTGACCAGTCACTAGGCTCAGAGCAGTGAATCAGGCTGACAAACTGCTGGTCCTCTTAGAGTTTCTCAAGACTTAAATGAAATATCCAAAATATTCTATGCAAACAAACTCTTAAGAAGCAGCCAAAATGACTGGTAAGAGTTTACCACTTTTTTCCACCTCCCACAGTGAGATCTTTGAAATGTAACAAGTGAGTCAAAATACAGGGGGAAAAAATGTTCAAGATGAAAAGAAGTATCCATAACATGGTCTTACCTTCTATAACTCTTTACTTCTCAACATGCATGATAAACAACACAGGGATCATCTCATGCAAACACACAAAAAACATGAAGAAAGCTGAACTTGAGGAGCAGGAGACCTATGAGAATTTAGTCCGACTCTGCCTTAACTGACTATGTAACTGGCCAGTGTGATGAGTTGCCAATCTTCCAAGTCTCTCGGTATTTGGAAATAAGGAAATATGATCTCCCTTTCTAAGAAATGAACTGTATGATGTACCCGAGCATCCATTTATTCACTTATTCATTCTTCCAATTTACAAATAGTTATTGACTATCTGCTATGTGTCAGAGAATATAACGTACAGTGATACAGGGATGAACAAGACCGACAGGGTCCTGCTCTCAGGGAGCTTACATTTACTGTGGGGCATTTGTTATTGTTGTTGTTTAGTCACCAAGTCATGTCCATCTCTTTTGTGATCTCATGGACTGTAGCCCTCCAGGCTCCTCTGTCTGTGAGATTTCCCAGGCAAGAACACAGGTTGCCATTTCCTTCTGCAAGATATCTTTCCAACCCAGGGATCAAACCTGCGTCGCCTGCTTGGCAGGCGGATTCTTTACCACTGAGCCCACTGTGGGACACAGGTAGGAATAAATCACCAAACACGTTAATCTCATAGTGCAAATAGTGGTAAGTGCTTTGAAACAGTGATGTGGTAGTTGTACTGGGGACTGATACTTTAGACTGGGTGGCCCCAGAAGGCATCCCAAGGAATCAACCCTCTGAAGGTGTGAGGGAAAGTGTTCCAGGTAGTTCATAGTTCAATACATTTTAGCAGACAAGTGACAGGGTCCAGAACACACCACTCCAAAATATGGTTGGTACCTTAGCATACTGAATGTTCTGAGCTGAAGGCATTCAAGAAAATGCAGATGCAGAGAAGTCTTTCTGATCCCCAGCCCTCCTCCCTGAATCGAGTCATAAGGCCCTCATGAGAGAGGGTCTCTCTATACCCAGAAGAAAGGAACCACCTTACCTCTAAGACAGGGATGCTAAGATGAACCCAAACAAGCAGGCCTCGCTAAAATGTCCCCAGTTTATGACCCTTAGCTTTTTCAACTTTTTTGAACCATCACATTTTTCTATGACTCTCCATTCTTCACCAAACCTAGTGTTAAACACCCACCAGTTTTTGCTTTGTTTTTTAAGATTTTTCTTTAATTGATGTGGGATTAAAGACTTTTTTAAAGTCTTTATTGAATTTGTTACAGCATTGTTTATGTTTTGGTTTTGTGGCCATGGGGCATGTGGGATCTTAGTTCTCCAACCAGAGATTGAACCAGCACCCCCTGTATTGGAAGGCAAAGTTCTAACCACTGGACCACCAGGGAAGCCCCCCCTCACAGGTTTAACTGTTTCCTCTTTGGAATTCCATTTCCTTCTAAAATCTCCCTTATCATATAAAATTTATGTTAAACAAGTTTGTACAGTTTTCTCTTGTTCATCTGTTTTTTTTGTTTTTTTTTTTTTTTCAGTTTAATTTTCAGACCTAATCAGGATCCCTAGAAGGGTTGAGGAAAACCTTTTCCTCTTATACACAAATCAAGAGGATAGACTAATATGTAGGATATGGGGAATGAAAGAAAGAACTAAAGCTAATGGAAGATGACGTTACTTCCTAAAATGGGAAAAGTTAAGAGAGGAACAGGTTTGGGGGTAGAGCTCAGGAATTCTGTTCTTCAACAAATTAAACTCGGCAAACCCAGTGGGCAAGTTTTCAAAAAGAACAACTGAGATTTTAAAACACCTAATACATAAGCAATGCTCAAAAACCAGTTCTTCTTTTTTTTTTCCCCCCAAATTTACTAATCTCCCAAAGAGATATCAGTCTTACAGATTCATGAACCTAAGTTGACTTAATGTATGTGGATAAAGGTTGTTAATAATAATGAAACATGTATATAGCTCCTACCATGTGCCAAGTACTATTTTATTTATTTTTTACACATTTATTTACTGACTTATGTATTTGGCTACACCAGGTCTTAGTTGCGGCATGTGGGATGTCATTCCCTGACCAGGGTTCGAACTCGGGCCACCTGTGTTGGGAGCATGGAGTCTTAGCCACTGGACCTCCAGGGAAATTCCCCAAGTATTATTTTAAGTGTGTTTCATTTATTAATGAAGTTAATCCTTCCAACATCTCTATAAGGATGATGCTATCATCTCCATTTTACAGATGAAGAAATGGAGAGATAAAGTAGAGGCTGAATAACTTGACCAAATCCACACAGGTAGAAAGCAAAAGCTGAATAAAAATGTACTACTAAATACTCCAGTGTATACTGCAATAATAAATTGAGAAATGAACAGACAGATTATGTTGAATATTTAACAAATAGTTATTGGCCATGTGACATGTATCAATCAGGCAATGTTCTTGGAACCATTGGAAATCACTGTTCAGGATAGTTGGTTCTCCTGCTTGAAAAATTTATCTAATCTTAGAAGTGCTTAAAGAATAGTATGGTGATACACACAATAAAAGTAGAACTCCAGAGCTTTCAAAAGTAATTTCAAAGAAAATATCAGCCTTTCACAAAAGCTCTGCCTAAGCGACCTTGTAAACCCATTGTTTTAGGAGATCAGATCAGATCAGTCGCTCAGTCGTGTCCGACTCTTTGCGACCCCATGAACCGCAGCATGCCAGGCCTCCCTGTCCATCACCAGCTCCCGGAGGTCACTCAGACTCACATCCATCGAGTCAGTGATGCCATCCAGCCATCTCATCCTCTGTCGTTTTAGGAGATGAACCATATCAAACACCCACTGAGTGGTGATCATTAGTAATGTGTAGAAATATTGAACCACTGTGTCGTGCACCCGGAATTAACACAGTGTTATAAGTCAATTATATTTCAGTTTTTAAAATAATTAGTTTTTTTAAAATAAATGATAAAAACTTACATAAAATTATTTAAATAAATCTGACATTAATTTGTTTTGGAAAAAAATCCCCTACTGAGACCTCCAAGTGCACATCAAACTTGTCTTTGCTAGAATGGAAATCTCACTTCTGTGTTTTGTTGCTCTTCTTTTCATTTTTTTTTTCCTCCCTTAGGGGAGAGAATAGAATTTTATATGTATATTTGCACATTTTTTTTGTGAACTGTAACTAGAACGTAAGACATGAACTAAATGGAGAGATCTGGCCAGATGGGGAACAAGAAGGGTGGGGGCCCAGAGGCATAAAGGATTGGCTTGCTTAGGGGCTTTATTGACAGTGAAAACAAAGGCCACTGGGAACCTGAGCCAAGTGAAAGTTAAATAACAAGAGACAAATTTGCACAGTAAAACGAGAAGACCTTTGAGAACGGAAAAGGATTCTGAAGAGGTAGCCTTAGAAAAAGACACCACCCTAGTAGAAAAGGAGATTAAAACAGTTGATCTTTCGAGAAAGAAGGAACCGGTTCTAAGAAACAAAGCTGCCTGGCACTGTAACAATGTAATCCACTGTAACAGACAACTATATATATGAGGGGACAATACAGTTGACCTAACACAGAAATCAGGAAAATTCTCCATGTGGTATTAAGGACAGACAGAGTGTTCACAGAGAGATAAGCCAACTACACCTGTGGATACTGACACTAGATAAAGCCATGTGGGGACACTAATTTTTCACATACCCTGTTTAGCTTAGTATAAGCCGTCATCACTGTCCTTTACTTGCTAAGTCATGTCCAACTCTTGGTGACCAATGGGCTGAAGCATACCAGGCTCCTCTGTCCTCCACTATCTCCCAGAATTTGCTCAAATTCATGTCCATTGAGTTGGTGATGCCATCCAACTAACTCATCCTCTGTTGCCCGCTTCTCCCTCTGCCCTCAGTCTTTCCCAGAATCAGGGTCTTTTCTAGTGAGTCAGCTCTTGCCATCAGGTAGCCAAAGTATTGGAGCTCCAGTTTCAGCATCAGTCATTCCAATGAACATTCAGGGTTGATTTCCTTTAAGATTGATTGGTTTGATCTCCTTGCTGTCCAAGGGACTCTCAGGAGTCTTCTCCAGCACCACAGTTTGAAAGCATCAATTCTTCAGTGCTCAACCTCCTTTCGGAGAAGGCAATGGCACCCCACTCCAGTACTCTTGCCTGGAAAATCCCACAGGCGGAAGAGCCTGGTATGCTGCAGTCCATGGGGTCGTGAAGAGTCAGACATGACTGACGACTTCACTTTCACTTTTCACTTTCATGCACTGGAGAAGGAAATGGCAACCCACTCCAGCATTCTTTCCTGGAGAATCCCAGGGACGGGGGAGCCTGGTGGGCTGCTGTCTATGGGGTCGCACAGAGTCGGACATGACTGAAGCAACTTAGCAGCAGCAGCAACCTTCTTTATGGTCCAACTCTTGCATCTGTACATGACTACTGGAAACACCATAGCTCTGACTATACACACTTTTGTCAGCAAAGTGATGTCTCTGCTTTTAATACACTGTCTAGGTTTGTCATTAGCTTTCCTTCCAAGGAGCAAGTATCTTTTAATTTCATGGCTCACCATCCGCAGTGATTTTGCAGCCCAAGAAAATAAAATCTGTCACTGCTTCCACTTTTTCCCCTTCTATGTGGCATGAAGTGATAGGACCAGATACCATGATCTTCATTTTTTGAATGTTGAGTTTCAAGCCAACTTTTTCCCTCTCTTCTTTCACGCTCATTAAAGGCTTTTAGTTCCTCTTCAGTTCAGTTCAGTTCAGTTCAGTCGCTCAGTCGTGTCGGACTCTGTGACCCCATGCATCGCAGCACACCAGGCCTCCCTGTCCATCACCAACTCCCGGAGGTCACTCAGACTCAGTCCATCGAGTCAGTGATGCCATCCAGCCATCTCATCCTCTGTCGTCCCCTTCTCCTCCTGCCCCCAATCCCTCCCAGCATCAGGGTCTTTTCCAATGAGTCAACTCTTTGCATGAGGTGGCCAAAGTACTGGAGTTTCAGCTTTAGCATCATTCTTTCCAAAGAAATCCCAGGGCTGATCTCCTTTAGAATGGACTGGTTGGATCTCCTCGCAGTCCAAGGGACTCTCAAGAGTCTTCTCCAACACCACAGTTCAAAAGCATCAATTCTTTGGTGCTCAGCTTTCTTCACAGTCCAACTTTCACATCCATACATGACCACTGGAAAAACCATAGCCTTGACTAGACGGACCTTTGTTGGCAAAGTAATGTCTCTGCTTTTCAATATGCTATCTAGGTTGGTCATAACTTTCCTTCCAAGGAGTAAGCGTCTTTTAATTTCATGGCTGCAGTGATTTTGGAGCCCCAAAAAAGAAAGTCTGACACTGTTTCCACTGTTTCCCCATCTATTTCCCATGAAGTGACGGGACCAGATGCCATGATCTTCGTTTTCTGAATGTTGAGCTTTAAGCCAACTTTTTCACTCTCTACTTTCACTTTCATCAAGAGGATTTTTAGTTCCTCTTCACTTTCTGCTATTATAGTGGTATCATCTGCATATCTGAGGTTGTTATTTCTCCCAGCAATCTTGATTCCAGCTTGTGATTCATCCAGCCCAGTATTTCACATTATGTACTCCCCTGGTAGCTCAGTGGTGGTAAAGAATCCACCTGAAATGCAGGAGACACAGGTAGATGCAGGTTTGATCACTCGGTTGGGAAAATCCCCTGGAGAAGGAAACGGTGACCCACTCCAGTATTATTGCTGGAAAAATTCCATGGACAGAGGAGTTTGGGGGCCACGGTCTATAGGGTCGAAAAAGAATCAGATATGACTGAGCACATACACACACACTCTCTCTCTCTCTTTGCATTTAAGTTAAATAAACAGGGTGACAATATACAGCCTTGTCCTACTCCTTTCCCAATTTTGAACCAGTCAGTTATTCTACATCTGGTTCTATTGCTTCTTGACCCACATACAGGTTTCTCAGGAGACAGATAAGGTGGTCTGGTACTCCCATCTCTAAGGATTTTCCACGATTTGTTGTGATCCACACAGTCAAAGGCTTTAGTGTAGTCAATGAAGCAGAAATAAATGTTTTTATGAAATTTCTTTGCTTTCTTCATGATCCAACAAATACTGGCAATTTGATCTCTGGTTCCTCTGCCTTTTCTAAACCTAGCCTGTACATCTGGAAGTTCTCTATTCACATGCTATTGAAGCCTAGCTTGAAGGACTTTGAGGATAACCTTGCTAGCATATGAAATGAGGGCAATTGTACAGTGGTTTGAACATTCTTTGGCGTTGCCTTTCTTTGGGATTGGAATGAAAACTGACCTTTTCCAGTCCTGTGGCCATTGCCAAGTTTTCCAAATATGCTGTCATACTGAGTGCAGAACAATGCAAAGAAATACAGGAAACAATAGAATGGAAAAGACTAGAGATCTCTTTTTAGTAGTCATGAATGGATGTGAGAGTTGGACTATAAAGAAAGCTGAGCAGTAAAGAATTGATGCTTTTGAACTGTGGTGTTGGAGAAGACTCTTGAGAGTCCCTTGAACTGCAAGGAGATCCAACCAGTCCATCCTAAAAGAGATCAGTCCTGAATATTCATTGGAAGGACTGATGCTGAAGCTGAAACTCCAATAGTTTGGCCACCTGATGTGAAGAAGTGACTCATTTGAAAAGACCCTGATGCTGGGAAAGATTGAAGGTGGGATTAGAAGGGGACAACAGAGGATGAGATGGTTGGATGGCATCACTGACTCAATGGACATGAGTGTGAGCAAGCTCCAGGAGTTGGCAATGGACAGGAAGACCTCATGTGCTGCAGTCCATGGGGTCCCAAGGAGTCAGCGGCTGAGTGACTGAACTGAACTGAGAGATCTCTTCAAGAAAACTGGAGATATCAAGGGAACATTTCATGCAAGAATTAGCACAATAAAGGACAGAAACTGTAAGGACCTTACAGAAGCAGAAGAGATTAAGAAGTGTCAAGAATACATGAAAGAACTATACAAGAAAGGTCTTAATGACACAGATAACAACAATGGTTATTGAGATGGTCAGTGGTCATATTTGGAACTCAGTGGTCATTCACTTAGGGCCAGACATCCTAGAGTGTGAAGTCAAGTGAGCTTTAGGAAGCATTACTACAAACAAAGCTAGTGGAGGTGATGGAATTCCAGCTAAGCTATTAAAAAAATCCTTAAAAGGACTTCCGGTTAAGATGGCGGAGGATTAGGACGGGGAATACGCTTTCTCCTCCAAATTCATCAAAGGGACATCTGGGCGCTGAGTAAATTCCACAAACAGCTTCGGAGTGCTGGCGGAGGACGTCGGACACCCAGAAAAGCAACTCACTGCCTTCTAAAGGAGATCTGTCTCTCTCCTTCACACTCCCTTCTTTTATCCTCCTGACCACCTCTGTCTCCTTCCTCCCTTTTTCCTTCTCTGTATAACTCCGTGAACATCTCTGAGCGGTCCAGTTGTGGAATGCATTATAGAAGAAGAAGTTTTTGAGACTACTGTAAAAATAAGACCGATAACTGGAACCAGGAGGCTTAAGTCCATACCCTGATCCCACGAAACATTAATTGACAGGAGCTCATCAAAAGCCTCCATACCTACACTGAAACCAAGCATCACACAAAGACCAGCAAGTTCCACGACAAGACATACCAAGCAAATTCTCCAGAAAAACAAGAACACAGCCCTGAGCTCCAATACACAGGCTACACAAAGCGACCCCAAAATCATAGACATCTCATAACTCACTACTAGACACTCCACTGCACCCCAGAGAAAAGAAATCCAGCTCCACCCACCAGAACACCGACACAAGCTTCCATAAACAAGAAACCTCGACAAGCCACCGGTACAAACCCACATATAGTGCAGAAACGCCACAATAAAGAGAACTCCACAGACTACCAGAATACAGTAAAGACACCCCAAACTCAGCAATTTAAACAAGATGAAGAGACAGAAGAATTCCCAGCAGGTAAAGGAACAGGATAAATGCCCACCAAACCAAACAAAAGAGGAAGAAATAGCGAACCTACCTGATAAAGAATTCCGAATAATGATAGTGAAATTAATCCAAAATCTGGAAAGCAAAATGGAATCATGGATAAATAGCCTGGAGAAAAGCATTGAGAAGATGCAAGAAAGATTTAACAAGGACCTAGAAGAAATAAAAAAGAGTCAATATATAATGAATAATGCAATAAATGAGATCCAAAACACTCTGGAGGCAACAAATAGTAGAATAACAGAGGCAGAAGATAGAATTAGCGAATTAGAAGATAGAATGGCAGAATTAAATGAATCAGAGGAGAAAAAAGAAAAATGAATTAAAAGAAATGAGGACAATCTCAGAGACCTCCAGGACAATTTTAAACGTTACAATATTCGAATCATAGGAGTCCCAGAAGAAGAAGACAAAAAGAAAGACCATGAGAAGATACTAGAGGAGATAATAGTTGAAAACTTCCCTAAAATGGGGAAGGAAATAATCACTCAAGTCCAAGAAACCCAGAGAGTCCCAAATAGGATAAACCCAAGGCGAAACACCCCAAGACACATATTGATCAAATTAACAAAGATCAAACACAAAGAACAAATATTAAAAGCAGCAAGGGAAAAACAACAAATAACACACAAGGGAATTCCCATAAGGATAACAGCTGATCTTTCAATAGAAACTCTCCAAGCCAGGAGGGAATGGCAAGACATACTTAAAGTGATGAAAGAAAAGAACCTACAGCCCAGATTATTGTACCCAGCAAGGATCTCATTCAAATATGAAGGAGAAATCAAAACCTTTACAGACAAGCAAAAGCTGAGAGAATTCAGCAACAACAAACCAGCTCCCCAACAAATACTAAAGGACATTCTCTAGACAGGAAACACAAAGAGGATATATAAATTCAAACCCAAAACAACAAAGTAAATGGCAACGGGATCATATTTATCATTAATTACCTTAAATGTAAATGGGTTGAATGCCCCAACCAAAAGACAGAGACTGGCTGAATGGATACAAAAACAAGACCCCTACATATGTTGTCTACAAGAAACCCACCTCAAAACAGGGGACACATACAGACTGAAAGTCAAGGGCTGGAAAAAGATTTTCCATGCAAATAGAGACCAAAAGAAAGCAGGAGTAGCAATACTCATATCAGATAAAATAGACTTTAAAACAAAGGATGTGAAAAGAGACAAAGAAGGTCACTACCTAATGATCAAAGGATCAATCCAAGAAGAAGATATAACAATTATAAATATATATGCACCCAACTTAGGAGCACTGCAATATATAAGACAAATACTAACAAGTATGAAAGGAGAAATCAACAATAACACAATAATAGTGGGAGACTTTAATACCCCACTCACACCAATGGATAGATCAACTAAACAGAAAATTAATAAGGAAACACAAACTTTAAACGATACAATAGACCAGTTAGAACTAATTGATATCTATAGGACATTTCATCCCAAAACAATGAATTTCACCTTTTTCTCAAGCGCACATGGAACCTTCTCCAGGATAGACCACATCCTGGGCCATAAATCTAGCCTTGGTAAGTTCAGAAAAATTGAAATCATTCCAAGCATTTTTTCTGACCACAATGCAGTAAGAGTAAATCTCAATAACAGGAGAAAAACTATTAAAAAGTCCAACATATGGAGGCTGAACAACACACTCCTGAATAACCAACAAATCACAGAAGAAATCAAAAAAGAAATCAAATTCTGCACAGAAACGAATGAAAATGAAAACACAACAACCCAAAACCTGTGGGACACTGTAAAAGCAGTCCTAAGGGGAAAGTTCATAGCAATACAGGCATACCTCAAGAAACAAGAAAAAAGCTAAATAAATAACCTAACTCTACACCTAAAGCAACTGGAAAAGGAAAAAATGAAGCACCCCAAGGTTAGTAGAAGGAAAGAAATCCTAAAAATTAGGGCAGAAATAAATGCAAAAGAAACAAAAGAAACCATAGCAAAAATCAACAAAGCCAAAAGCTGGTTCTTTGAAAGGGTAAATGAAATTGACAAACCACTAGCCAAACTCATCAAGAAACAAAGGGAGAAAAATCAAATCAATAAAATTAGAAATGAAAATGGAGAGATCACAACAGACAGCACAGAAATACAAAGGATCATAAGAGACTACTATCAGCAATTATATGGCAATAAAATGGACAATCTGGAAGAAATGGACAAATTCTTAGAAAAGTACAACTTCCCAAAACTGGATCAGGAAGAAATAGAAAATCTTAACAGACCCATCACAAGCACGGAAATTGAAACTGTAATCAGAAATCTTCCAGCAAACAAAAGCCCAGGTCCAGACAGCTTCACAGCTGAATTCTACCAAAAATTTAGAGAAGAGCTAACACCTATCGTACTCAAACTGTTCCAGAAAATTGCAGAGGAAGGCAAACTTCCAAACTCATTCTATGAGGCCACCATCACCCTAATACCAAAACCTGACAAAGATCCCACAAAAAAAGAAAACTACAGGCCAATATCACTGATGAACATATATGCAAAAATCCTTAACAAAATTCTAGCAATCAGAATCCAACAACACATTAAAAAGATCATACACCATGACCAAGTGGGCTTTATTCCAGGAATGCAAGGATTCTTTAATATCCACAAATCAATCAACGTAATACACCACATTAACAAACTGAAGAATAAAAACCATATGATTATCTCAATAGATGCAGAGAAAGCCTTTGACAAAGTTCAACATCCATTTATGATAAAAACTCTCCAGAAAGCAGGAATAGAAGGAACATACCTCAACATAATAAAAGCTATATATGACAAACCCACAGCAAACATTATCCTCAATGGTGAAAAATTGAAAGCATTTCCTCTAAAGTCAGGAACAAGACAAGGATGCCCACTTTCACCATTACTATTCAACATAGTTTTGGAAGTTTTGGCCACAGCAATCAGAGCAGAAAAAGAAATAAAAGGAATCCAAATTGGAAAAGAAGAAGTAAAACTCTCACTGTTTGCAGATGACATGATCCTCTACGTAGAAAACCCTAAAGATTCCACCAGAAAATTACTAGAACTGATCAATGAATATAGTAAAGTTGCAGGATATAAAATTAACACACAGAAATCCCTTGCATTCCTGTACACTAATAATGAGAAAATAGAAAGAGAAATTAAGGAAACAATTCCATTCACCATTGCAATGAAAACAACAAAATACTTAGGAATATATCTTCCTAAAGAATCTAAAGACCTATATATAGAAAACTATAAAACACTGGTGAAAGAAATCAAAGAGGACACTAATAGATGGAGAAATATACCATGTTCATGGATTGGTAGAATCAATATAGTGAAAATGAGTATACTACCCAAAGCAATTTATAGATTCAATGCAATCCCCATCAAGCTACCAACGGTATTCTTCACAGAGCTAGAACAAATAATTTCTCAATTTGTATGGAAATACAAAAAACCTCGAATAGCCAAAGCTATCTTGAGAAAGAAGAACGGAACTGGAGGAATCAATCTGCCTGACTTCAGGCTCTACTACAAAGCCACAGTCATCAAGACAGTATGGTACTGGCACAAGGACAGAAATATAGATCAATGGAACAAAATAGAAAGCCCAGAGATAAATCCACACACATATGGTCACCTTATCTTTGACAAAGGAGGCAAGAATATACAATGGATTAAAGACAATCTCTTTAACAAGTGGTGCTGGGAAAACTGGTCAAACACTTGTAAAAGAATGAAACTAGAACACTTTCTAACACCATACACAAAAATAAACTCAAAATGGATTAAAGAGCTAAATGTAAGACCAGAAACCATAAAACTCCTAGAGGAAAACATAGGCAAAACACTCTCTGACTTACATCACAGCAGGATCCTCCATGACCCACCTCCCAGAATATCGGAAATAAAATCAAAAATGAACAAATGGGACCTAATCAAACTTAAAAGCTTCTGCACAACAAAGGAAACTATAAGCAAGGTGAAAAGACAGCCTTCAGAATGGGAGAAAATAATAGCAAATGAAGCAACTGACAAACAACTAATCTCAAAAATATACAAGCAACTTCTACAGCTCAATTCCAGAAAAATAAATGACCCAATCAAAAAATGGGCCAAAGAACTAAATAGACATTTCTCCAAAGAAGACATACAGATGGCTAACAAACACATGAAAAGATGCTCAAGATGCTCAACATCACTCATTATCAGAGAAATGCAAATCAAAACCACTATGAGATACCATTTCACGCCAATCAGAATGGCTGCTATCCAAAAGTCCACAAGCAGTAAATGCTGGAGAGGGTGCGGAGAGAAGGGAACCCTCTTGCACTGTTGGTGGGAATGCAAACTGGTACAGCCACTATGGAGAACAGTATGGAGATTCCTCAAAAAACTGGGAATAGAACTGCCTTATGATCCAGCAATCCCACTGCTGGGCATATACACTGAGGAATCCAGAATTGAAAGAGACACGTGTACCCCAATGTTCATAGCAGCACTGTCTGCAATAGCCAGAACGTGGAAGCAACCTAGATGTCCATCCACAGATGAATGGATAAGCAAGCTGTGGTACATATACACAATGGAGTATTACTCAGCCATTAAAAAGAATACATTTGAATCAGTTCTAAGGAGGTGGATGGAACTGGAGCCTATTATACAGAGTGAAGTAAGCCAGAAACAAAAACACAAATACAGTATACTAATGCATATATATGGAATTTAGAAAGATGGTAAAAAATAACCCTATTTACGAGACAGCAAAAGAGACACTGATGTATAGACCAGACTTTTGGACTCTGAGACCGGGAGAGGGTGGGATGATTGGGGAGAATAGCATTGAAATATGTATAATATTATATCTGAAATGTATTAATTGTTCAAACTAATCACTGTCATGTTACAATTTGTTCATATTAGATGTTTGTAATCTTTATGATAATAAAAGAGATTCTTGATAAAAAAAAAAATAATTTTAAAATAAAAAAATAAATAAATAAAAATCCTTAAAAATGATGCTCTTAAAATGCTGCACTCAGGTCAGCAAATTTAGTACAAGCCATCACTGCAGATGGTGACTGCAGCCATGAAATTAAAAGATGCTTACTCCTTGGAAGGAAAGTTATGACCAACCTAGATGGCATATTCAAAAGCAGAGACATCACTTTGCCAACAAAGATTCGTCTAGTCAAGGCTATGGTCTTTCCTGTGGTCATGTATGGATGTGAGAGCTGGACTGTGAAGAAGGCTGAGTGCCGAAGAATTCATGCTTTTGAACTGTGGTGTTGGAGAAGACTCTTGAGAGTCCCTTGGACTGTAAGGAGATCCAACCAGTCCATTCTGAAGGAGATCAGCCCTGGGATTTCTTTGGAAGGAATGATGCTAAAGCTGAAACTCCAATATTTTGGCCACCTCATGTGAAGAGTTGACTCATTGGAGAAGACTCTGATGCTGGGAGGGATTGGGGGCAGGAGGAAAAGGGGACGACAGAGGATGAGATGTCTGGATGGCATCACTGACTCGATGGATGTGAGTCTGAGTGACCTCCAGGAGTTGGTGATGGACAGGGAGGCCTGGCGTGCTGCGGTTCATGGGGTCGCAAAGAGTCGGACACGACTGAGCGACTGATCTGATCTCTCATCTGATAATAAAAACTCAGCAAAAGAGATTGTCAAGGCATTTGTGCTTGGCATGACTGTACTTATTACTCACTAAAATAATATTTTTTAAACAATTACCCGTTTTAAAACATCATAAGAGAAAACACTTCTGTATTGACTTCCTATTGTTATTGTAATACATTTTCATAAACTTCGTGGTATTAAATAACACAAACTTATTTTCATAATGGTTCTGGGGTCAGAAGTCTGAAATGGATCTCACTGATCTAAAATGGGTATCAGCAAGACTGCATTCTTTCTGGAGGCTCTAGGGAAAAACATGTTTCTGTGCCTTTATCAGCTTTTAGAGGCTGTCCACATTCCTTGGTTTGTGGCCCCCTTCCAACTTCAAAACCAGTCTTTCTTATAGTGTATCACTCTGCTGCTGACTCTTCTGCTTCCCTTTTCCAATTTTAAGGATGTAGTGATTACATTTACCTTATGCATATAATCCAAGATTAATCTCGCGATTTTAAGGTCAGTTGGTTAGCATATGTGTGCAGTTGCTCAATTGTGTCCAACTCATTGTGACCCCATGAACTGTATGTAACCTGTCAGGGTCCTCTGTTCATAGAAGTTTCCAGGCAAGAATATAAGGTTGCCAGTTCCTTTTCCAGGGGATCTTCCCGACTCAGGGATTGAACCCATGTCTCCATCTCCTGTACTGGCAGGCAGATTCTTTACCACTGCATCACCTGGGAAGCTCTGCAACTGTAATTCCCTTTTATTGTATAATATAAAAGAGAAAGTAATATAAAATAGAAACAGGTTCTGGAGATATCTTTGGGGAGCCACTATTCTGCCTTCCACAGCTTTAACCAAAGTTAAACTATATTGTGTAAGATGGACATTCATTGTGCCAACAGGGACTTCCCTAGTGGTCCAGTGGTTAAGAACCCACCTTCCACTGCAGGGGATGCAGGTTCAATCCCTGGTCAGCAAACTAAGATTCCACATGTTGTGGGGGTAACAGCCTGCATGCCTCAACAGCAGAGCCCTCATGCTCTGGAGCCCACACCCCAAAACTTCCCACATGCCACAACAAAGACCCAACACAGCCAAAAAAAAAAAAAAAAAAATTCTATCAACAATGCTGAAATCTTGAGACTTGTTCAGTACCTTTATAGACATTACACACTCTCCTATATGCCAGAAAGGCAAACTTTGGTACATCAAGCATGATCAGGTATGCCTTTCTGTAGTATTCTCAGCTGGGGAGACCTAAGGAGCTTTACTGTACTTTGCAGATTCTAACAGCTTAAAAAGAAAGCTATATGACACCTATTGGCATATGTATACTGTCTCTTTTGGGAGAGAGTAACAATATCCTAAAATCATTACTCCCAAAGAATACATGTTTACACTGCAGACACTAGAAAAAAAGTTGACCATTTAATGTTTTCTAAAACATTTGGTCAGAAATGTAAATCTTTTAAAATTTTAGTTCAAGAGAATGCAAATAATAGCATGAGGAAAAGGTAGTTTTACTTCCAACTTTTGCTCAGATTAAGGCAGGAGATAGATAAGCCCCAGGCTGAACAGCTGGAGTTCATCTCCTATGGACAGATACTCCAAAACAGCAGAAGGAAAGAGAAGTTAAGCCCTGCCCAGATTAAAGAGACCACATATTTATCACTCTTAAGGATAAGGAGACCTTCTTGACTATATATACCAGAAAGGCTTCTTGGAGGTCTAAAGGGAGAGGGTGCCACCCCATATCACATATTAAGTGATATCAACCTATGGATCGGCCTCTTTGCTAGAATCCATCTTGGCTAAGGGATGCATGCACACACATGGAAAGACCCTGATGCATACCAAATATGGACTCAACCAGGCAGAGCAAGATGACCGGCCAGAGGAAACCTGGAAGAAATGCCCCATTAAAGTGATTCAAACTGTCACAAGGGTGCAACTCTCTGAGACCACCTGTGTCTATCCACAATACCCTTTTTCTCCTAAGAAATGCTTTACTTGTTTCACTACTTTCTGTCTCTATGTGAAAATTCATTTCTACAGAGCTGACAGGCAAGGGCCTTGTCACTGACCACTGGTCCCTGATGTTCTAGTCTAGGATTTAGTGCTGTCACTTCGGTGGCTGACTTCAATCTCTGGCCAGGAATCCTGCTTCAATCCCCTGCAGGCTGAGGCCACCTGAGATCAAAATGAAGCAAAGAAATCAGCATAGCGGTATCAGCCCACGGAGGTATTTGAAGTAGAAAAAGCTTTCACTTTTGTCATTCGATTTCATTATTTTCTTACAGACATGTTCCAAAGAAGCTATGATTTTCTTGACCCCATCAGGGCTTGCTAGCTTCTCCCCTGGGAGACACAGAGAGTCAAGGGAGGGAAAGAAACAGGACGCTAGACACCTGTCCCCAGTGGAAAAAGGAAGAACACACCTGGAGAGCAACTCAGACAAAGGGAGCCAAGGGGGTTAAAACAGTAATTGGAGAGGAGACTGCTTCCAAGCTGTTGCTGGTTTATAAGGTAAATCTGTTGCTGGATGAAAGGGATACCGTAGCAGCAACTAAAAACTGAGACAGACTGTGTCTCCTTCAAGGCTCCTGCTCTAATGACACTCCTTCCAGGAAGTTTTCCCAGCATGGCCTTGGCCTGGATTGGATGAAATACCTGCCAGAGATTGCCATGCGTCCCAAAAAATCTTATCAATGCATGCACTTAAACACAACTTGGAATCAAGATTGCTGGGAGAAATATCAATAACCTCAGATATGCAGATGACACCACCCTTATGGCAGAAAGTGAAGAGGAACTAAAAAGCCTCTTAATGAAAGTGAAAGAGGAGAGTGAAAAAGTTGGCTTAAAGCTCAACATTCAGAAAACGAAGATCATGGCATCTGGTCCCATCACTTCATGGGAAATAGATGGGGAAACAGTGGAAACAGTGTCAGACTTCATTTTTGGGGGCTTCAAAATCACTGCAGATGGGATTGCAGCCATGAAATTAAAAGACGCTTACTCCTTGGAAGGAAAGTTATGACCATCCTAGACAGCATATTCAAAAGCAGAGATATTACTTTGCCAACAAAGGTCTGTCTCGTCAAGGCTATGGTTTTTCCAGTGGTCGTGTATGGATGTGAGAGTTGGACTGTGAAGAAGGCTGAGCACCAAAGAATTGATGCTTTTGAACTGTGGTGTTGGAGAAGACTCTTGAGAGTCCCTTGGACTGCAAGGAGATCCACCCAGTCCATTCTGAAGGAGATCAGCCCTGGGATTTCTTTGGAAGGAATGATGCTAAAGCTGAAACTCCAGTATTTTGGCCACCTCATGCGAAGAGTTGACTCATTGGAGAAGACTCTGATGCTGGGAGGGATTTGGGGCAGGAGGAGAAGGGGACGACAGAGGATGAGATGGCTGGATGGCATCACTGACTCGATGGATGTGAGTCTGGGTGACCTCTGGGAGTTGGTGATGGACAGGGAGGCCGGGCGTGCTGCAGTTCATGGGGTCGCAAAGAGTCGGACACGACTGAGCGACTGATCTGATCTGATCTGAACATGGTCTAAGCCCTAAAGATAAAAAATAAATAAGGCATATTCGCACTTCTCACATGGCATTCATTTGCATTGGTTTTGTTTTTCTGTCTTTCCCACAGAATCTTTTAGGAAGGCCCCTTGTTTCAGTTTCTCATCCTCAGAGTCTAGCACAGTGCTTGGCCCACTGTGGGTGCTTAATTAACGAAAGAACGACCTTAAAGCGTACTTCTGGTAGGAAGCTATATTCTCAAATCTGTCGTCCTAGTTGAGGGGACAGGGATGACCGGTACACAAAATAAGAATGGTAAAAGCATCTTTATTCGGAATGCATACAGCAATCCAGTTTTCCTATGTGGCTACTAGTAGGAAAGTGTATGTTAAAGAGAACAAAGAGTCCCGGGCAGGGTGGGGAAGCTCCTCTTCCTCCTCCTTCCCGTGTGTAACAGGGATTGGGGGGCGCCCAAGAAAGGGGTTCTCGCGAGTCCGTCTGCGCGCCTCACCAGGTCAATGGCTACGATGTCCCGCAGCGCCACGACTCGTCGGATGGACTTCGGCGGGTTCTCGGTCAGGTAGATGAGCCGGTCAGTGAGCACCACGTACTTTAAGGTGTGTTTCTCCGCGTCAGATACCACGATGCACTGCTCATAGGCGCGGACGGCGTCGTAGACCTCGGGCGGCAGATGCCTCCGCAGGAAGGCGTCCAGGCGGCTATTCTTGCGCGCTGGGAAGCCGCAGCGCGCGGGGCTGGCCATGTAGGGCGCCCGCGGCCCCGCAGAGTGCCGGGGTCGGCGGAGGCCTCTGTCCGACCCCGCCTCCGCGCCGCCCGCGGTGGAACCCGCGCGCGCCACAAAGCCGCCGAACCGCGCGGCCGCCTCCCCGGGCGCTGGTGGCCGGGCCCCAGGCTTCGGAGCTCCAGCGTCCGGCCCCCTGGTGACAACAATGGGCGGGGCGAGACGCTGGTCCTTCTGGGCTCGCTGCCAAGCATCCTGGGGCCCTCTGCTCACCCCGGCCCCCTCACCCTCCCCTAGCCTAGCTGTTGCGGAGCCAGCATCGAGGCCACGGGTTTGGTCTGGTTTTCTATTACAAACTTGAACGAGATGAAATTTACCGATTTATTTTTTTAATAAAACAATCCTAGAGCTCTGTTAAGATCAACCACACAGATTTAGCACTTGATTATAAGATTGCTTGGCATAGCTCTCTAATTTTTCACCAGTACAGACGTAGCTCTTCTTTCTGCAGCTACAAAAAGCTCTCTGACAAAAGAGCCTGTTATAAATTGTTTTTCGCACACCCAAGTCTACCTAATAGATATGCTTCTGTTCCCAGTGCCCAGGACAACGCTCAGTAGGCAGTCGGGGCTCAATCTGTGTAGGATGAATGAACGGGTGAAGCCTGCGTATCTAAAAAATTGAAAGAGGCCGAGAAATGCTGAACATGCAGCCTTGAGGCTTCAGGGTAGTAACAAGTAGTGTTTACTTTTACAGACCAGGAATCAGTTCAGTCCAGTCGCTCAGTCGTGTCCGACTCTTTGCGACCCCATGAACTGCAGCATACCAGGACTCCTTGTTCATCACCAACTCCCGGAGTTCACTCAGACTCACGTCCATCTAGTCGGTGATGCTATCCAGCCATCTCATCCTCTGTCATCCACTTCTCCTGCCCCCAATCCCTCCCAGCATCAGAGTCTTTTCCAACCAGTCAGTTCTTCACATCAGGTGGCCAAATATTGGAGTTTGAGCTTCAGCATCAGTCCTTCCAAAGAACACCCAGGACTGATCTTTAGAATGGACTGGTTGGATCTCCTTGCAGTCCAAGGGACTCTCAAGAGTCTTCTCCAACACCACAGTTCAAAAACATCAATTCTAAAGCGCTCAGCTTTCTTCACAGTCCAACTCTCACACATCCATACACGACCACAGGAAAAACCATAGCCTTGACTAGATGGACCTTTGTTGGCAAAGTAATGTCTCTGCTTTTGAATATGCTGTCTAGGTTGGTCATAACTTTCCTTCCAAGGAGTAAGCGTCTTTTAATTTCATGGCTGCAATCACCATCTTCAGTGATTTTGGAGCCCCAAAAAAGAAAGTCTGACATTGTTTCCACTGTTTCCCCATCTATTTGCCATGAAGTGATGGGACCAGATGCCATGATCTTAGTTTTGTGAATGTTGAAGTTTAAGCCAACTTTTTCACTTTCCTCTTTCACTTTCATCAAGAGGCTTTTTAGTTCCTCTTGACTTTCTGCCATAAAGGTGGTGTTATCTGCATATCTGAGGTTATTGATATTTCTCCTAGCAATCTTGATTCCAGCTCATGCTTCTTCCAGCCCAGCGTTTCTCATGATGTACTCTGCATATAAGTTAAATAAGCAGGGTGACAGTATACAGCCTTGACGTACTCCTTTTCCTATTTGGAACCAGTCTGTTCCATGTCCAGTTCTAACTGTTGCTTCCTGACCTGCATATGGGTTTCTCAAGAGGCAGGTCAGGTGATCTGGTATTCCCATCTCTTTCAGAATTTTCCACAGTTTATTATGATCCACACAGTCAAAGGCTTTGGCATAGTCAATAAAGCATAAGTAGATGTTGTTCTGGCACTCTCTTGCTTTTTCCATGATCCAGCGGATGTTGGCAATTTGATCTCTGGTTCCTCTGCCTTTTCTAAAACCAGCTTGAACATCTGGAAGTTCACGGTTCACGTATTGCTAAAGCCTGGCTTGGAGAATTTTGAGCATTACTTTACTAGCGTGTGAGATGAGTGTAATTGTGCAGTAGTTTGAGCATTCTTTGGCATTGCCTTTCTTTGGGATTGGAATGAAAACTGACCCTTTCCAGTCCTGTGGCCACTGCTGAGTTTTCCAAATTTGCTGGCATATTGAGTGCAGCATTTTCACAGCATCATCTTTCAGGATTTGGAATAGCTCCACTGGAATTCCATCACCTCCACTAGCTTTGTTTGTAGTGATGCTTTTTAAGCATCACTTGACTTCACATTCCAGGATGTCTGGCTCTAGGTGAGTGATCACACCATCGTGATTATCTGGGTCATGAAGATCTTTTTTGTATAGTTCTTCTGTGTATTCTTGCCACCTCTTCTTAATATCTTCTGCTTCTGTTAGATCCATACCATTTCTGTCCTTTATAGAGCCCATCTTTGCATGAAATGTTCCCTTGGTATCTCTAATTTTCTTGAAGAGGTCTCTAGTCTTTCCCATTCATTTGTTTTCCTCTATTTCTTTGCATTGATTGCTGAGAAAGTCTTTCTTATCTCTCCTTGCTATTCTTTGGAACTCTGCATTCAGATGCTTATATTGTTCCTTTTCTCCTTTGCTTTTCACTTCTCTTCTTTTCACAGCTATTTGTAAGGCCTCCCCAGACAGCCATCTTGCTTTCTTGCATTTCTTTTCCATGGGGATGATCTTGATCCCTGTCTCCTATACAATGTCACGAACCTCCGTCCATAGTTCATCAGGCACTTTATCTATCAGATCTAGTCCCTTAAATCTATTTCTCACTTCCACTGTATAATCATAAGGGATCTTATTTAGGTCATACCTGAATGGTCTAGTGGTTTTCCCTACTTTCTTCAATTTAAGTCTGAATTTGGCAATAAGGAGTTCATGATCTGAGCTACAGTCAGCTCCCAGTCTTGCTTTTGCTGACTGTATAAAGCTTCTCCATCTTCGACTGCAAAGAATATAATCAATCTGATTTTGGTGTTGACCATCTGGTGATGTCCATGTGTAGAGTCTTCTCTTGTGTTGTTCGAAGACCAGGAATAACTTATTGTAAATTAGGTTAACGAGATGAGAACACAGCAACAGAAACTTATCTCCAGTAACCCTAGATGAGAACTTTCATTTTAAATTCAAATCCTTGAAAAATCATTCTCTCAGGGCAATAAGGAGTTCATGGTCTGAGCCACAGTCAGCTCCTGGTCTTGTTTTTGCTGATTGTATAGAGCTTCTCCATCTTTGGCTGCAAAGCATATAATCGATCTGATTTCGGTGTTGACCATCTGGTGATGTCCATGTATAGAGTCTTCTCTTGTGTTGTTGGAAGAGGGTATTTGCTATGACCAGTGCATTTTCTTGGCAAAACTCTATTAGTCTTTGCCCTGCTTCATTCCGTATTCCAAGGCCAAATTTGCCTGTTACTCCAGGTGTTTCTTGACTTCCTACTTTTGCATTCCAGTCCCCTATAATGAAAAGGACATCTTTTTTGGGTGTTAGTTCTAAAAGGTCTTGTAGGTCTTCATAGAACCGTTCAACTTCAGCTTCTTCGGTGTTACTGGTTGGGGCATAGATTTGGATTACTGTGACACTGAATGGTTTGCCTTGGAAACGAACAGAGATCATTCTGTCGTTTTTGAGATTGCATCCAAGTACTGCATTTCGGACTCTTTTGTTGACCATGATGGCCACTCCATTTCTTCTGAGGGATTCCTGCCCACAGTAGTACATATAATGGTCATCTGAGGTAAATTCACCCATTCCAGTCCATTTTAGTTCGCTAATTCCTAGAATGTCGACATTCACTCTTGCCATCTCTTGTTTGACCACTTCCAATTTCCCTTGATTCATGGACCTGACATTCCAGGTTCCTATGCAACATTGCTCTTTACAGCATCGGACTTTGCTTCTATCACCAGACACATCCACAGCTGGGTATTCTTTTTGCTTTGGCTCCATCCCTTCATTCTTTCTGGAGTTATTTCTCCACTGATCTCCAGTAGCATATTGGGCCCCTACTGACCTGGGGAGTTTCTCTTTCAGTATCCTATCATTTTGCCTTTTCATACTGTTCATGGGGTTCTCAAGGTAAAAAAAAAAGAAAAAAAAAGAAAAATCATTCTCTCTCCCTTCCGATTCACCCAGAGACCCAGAGACAATGCAAACAGTATATGTATATTTTGTTTAATTTGTTCTAGCTACTTGCAACCCACTATTGAATTATGTATTATTTATTGCATTTTACATTTTCATTTTCCTCACATTTTACTATTGCATACTGTATGTTGTAAGCAATTTCAAATCCTTTGTGGAAACAGTATAAATAAATTAAAACATAAACATAGTGTAGACTAAATCGCTACACACTGAGGGAACTGAGGAAAATGTTTAGATGTAGCTAAAGAAGTCTCAGAAACTCAATAGCAGCAAAGGAATAGAAACAATATTTCTCTTTTGGAAAGACTGTATTTGGTGAGTAAGGAGAGAAGTGCCACCTGCTGACAAAATCTTAAATGACCTAGCATTTGAAGTTTTCTTAGGATCTGATCATACATCTGACGCTTCATATTCATACCTGGATGAAAAGGGAGCCCCAGGGTCATAGCTATTTCCTGTGAAGTAAGGATTATTCCCATCTAACCCATTCTGAAATTTGTTGCCTCAAACCAAGAGAAGGAAAGGCCCTTCATGTTTGCCAAAGAGTCATACCTCAGGAGAGTGTTTGAGAGGGAAATGGCTACTGCAGAGTTGGAATGGGAGGCCCAAGTGGGGAACAGGCCTCAGTCCAGACTGATGTCTCATGTCTCACGGGCTCCCTGTTTCATAGCCACTTCCCGGGACTAAGAAACAATGACTGGATCAGGACCAGAAAAGAAAGCATATCTGATATATATGCCACGAAGCCCACCATAAACAAGTTTCTGGTGACAAGGGTACTAGGCTTAACAAATGTGAAGATGATGCACACAAAGAAGGGGAGTTAACAAAGAGTCTGGTGGTCAAGGTGACCTCAGTTAACTTTTTAATTGTGTGGCATACAGAGAAGGCAGTATCTTGGTTTCCAGGCACTCATTGTTCTGTACTGTTGCCAAGGTAACAGCAAAGTTCAGATCACAGGAAAGGGCTTTGATATAGGAGAAAGATCCCTGGATTTGGAGTCAGGAGAACTGGATTAGAGCACTAATCCTGTTGCTTAGTATCTGAGATTTTTGAAAAGTCACTTCACCTTTTCAGCTTCATTTCACCATCTGTGTAATGAAACTACTACTAAACATATGCCCTGCTAACTAGAGAGTTGGTGGGAGGACCAAAGGCAATGACTTATGAATTATGAAAGGACTACAGACATGAAAATTGTCTGTATTCCCTTATCTTTTGGTAAGCTTTATGAGAACAGTTAACATAAATATAGGCCTCCCAGGTGGCTCAGTGGTAAAGAATCCTTCTGCCAAACAGGAGGTGCGGATTTGACCCCTGGGTTGGGAAGATCCCCTAGAGAAGGAAATGGCAACTTACTCCAATATTCTTGCCTGGAAAATCTTATTGACAGAGGAACCTGGTGGGCTCCAGCCTATGGGGTCGGACACAACTTAGTGACTAAACAACAACAACATAAATACACCCTACATAGGCATTTACTCCTTATCTTCTAAATCCAACCAAACTCAGGAAGCATTTGGTACAGATCCTGTACAAGATCCCTGGGAGGAGGGAATGGCAACCCATTCCAGTATACTTGCCCGGAGAATTCCATGGACAGAGAGCCTGGTGAGTTACAGTTCATAGGGTTGCAAAGAGTTGGACATGACTTAGTGTCTTTGTGACCCTGTGGACTGTAGCTCGCCAGGCTTCCCTGTCCATCACCAACTCCTGGAGCTTGCTTAAATTCACGTCCATCCAGTTGATGATTCCATCCACCATCTTATCCTGTATCGTCCCCTTCTCCTCCTGCCTTCAATCTTTCCCAGCATCAGGATCTTTTCCAATGAGTCAGTTCTTCACATCAGGTGGCCAAATATTGGAGTTTCAGCTTCAGCATCAGTCCTTCCAATGAATATTCAGGACTGATTTCCTTTAGGATGGACTGGTTGGATCTCCTTGAAGTCCAAGGGACTCTCAAAAGTCTTCTCTAACACCACTGTTTAAAAGCATCAATTCTTCACCGCTCAGTTTTCCTTATAGTCCAACTCTCACATTCATACATGATTACTGGAAAAACCATAGTTTGACTAGATGGACCTTTGTTGGCCAAGTAATGTCTCTGATTTTTAATATGCTGTCTAGGTTGGATAGACATCTGGATAGAGCCAGATGACCTGGGTTCAAATTCCAGCTCTCACTCAGTAGTTAAAAAAATCACCTTAGACAACTTTTTTATTTGGCTGTGTTACACAGCATGCAGGATCCTAGTTCCCCAACCAGGGATCAAACCTGGGCCCTTGGCAGTGAGAGTGAGGATTCTTATCCACTGAATGCCAGGGAATTCCTGGACAGCTTACTTTAAATGCTTAGTGCCTCAGTTTCCTGATCTGTGAAATGGGTAATAGTACCAACCCCACAGGGTTATTATGAGGATTAGCAATGTTTCTCAGTACTTAGACCAGGTACTAGGAACAGAGTGAACACTACATCAGATCAGATCAGATCAGTCGCTCAGTCGTGTCCGACTCTTTGCGACCATAAGTCTTTTAAAAATAAATTGAACCAGTATGTGATTTCCTGGTACATATGTAGTCATTCAGTTCCCCTTATACAAAGTAGTAATATCAAATTCTTCTTTGTTGGGTGATAGCCTAACAAGTGGGCCTTAGGAAGCATCACTACAAATAAAGCTAGTGGAGGTGATGGAATTCCAGTTGAGCTATTTAAAATCCTAAAAGATGATGCTGTGAAAGTGCTTCACTCAATATGCCAGCAAATTTGGAAAACTCAGCAGTGGCCACAGGACTGGAAAAAGCCAGTTTTCATTCAAAATCCCCAAAAAAGACAATGCCAAAGAATGCTCAAACTACTGCACAATTGCACTAATCGCACATGCTAGTAAAGTAATACTCAAAGTTCTCCAAGCCAGGATTCAACAGTACATGAACCATGAACTTCCAAATGTTCAAGCTAGATTTAGAAAAGGCAGAGGAACCACAGATCGAAATGCCAACATCCATTGGATTATCAAAAAAGCAAGAGAGTTCCAGAAAAATATCTACTTCTGCATTATTGACTAAGCCAAAGCCTTTGACTGTGAGGACCACAACAAACTCTGGAAAATTCTTAGAGATGGGAATACCAGAACACCTGACCTACCTCTTGAGAAATCTGTATACAAGTCAGGAAGCAACAGTTAGAACTGGACATGGAACAACAGACTGGTTCAAAATAGGGAAAGGAGAACATCAAGGCTGTATATTGTCACCCTGCTTATTTAACTTATATGCAGAGTACATCATGAGAAATTCTGGACTGGATGAAGTACAAGCTGGAATCAAGATTGCCAGGAGAAATATCAATATCCTCAGATATGCAGATGACACCACCCTTATGGCAGAAAGTGAAGAAGAACTAAAGAGCCTCTTGATGAAAGTGAAAGAAGAGAGTGAAAAAGTTGGCTTAAAGCTCAACATTCAGAAAACGAAGATCATGGCATCTGGTCCCATCACTTCATGGCAAATACATGGGGAAACCATGGAAACAGTGTCAGACTTTCTTTTTGTGGGTTCCAAAATCACTGCAGATGGTGATTGCAGCCATGAAGTTAAAAGATGCTTACTCCTTGGAAGGAAAGTTATGACCAACCTAGACAGCATATTAAAAAGCAGAGACATTACCACAAAGGTTCATGTAGTCAAGGCTATGGTTTTTCCAGTAGTCATGTATGGATGTGAGAGTTGGACTATAAAGAAAACTGAGCAGCAAAGAATTGATGCTTTTGAACTGTGGTGTTAGAGAAGACTTCTTGAGAGTCCCTTGAACTGTAAAGAGATCCAACCAGTCTATCTTAAAGGAAATCAGTCCTGAATATTCATTGGAAGGACTGATGCTGAAACTGAAACTCCGTTAGTTTGGCTGCTGCTGCTGCTGCTAAGTTGCTTCAGTCGTGTCCAACTCTGTGCGACCCCATAGACGGCAGCCCACCAGGCTCCGCAGTCCCCGGGATTCTCCAGGCAAGAACACTGGAGTGGGTTGCCATTGCCTTCTCCATTGTGTGAAAGTGAAAAGTGAAAGTGAAGTCGCTCAGTCGCGTCCGACTCCTAGCGACCCCATGGACTGCAGCCTAACAGGCTCCTCCATCCATGGGATTTTCTAGGCAAGAGTACTGGAGTGGCTTGCCATTGCCTTCTCCGTTAGTTTGGCTACCTGATGCGAAGAATTGACTTGTTTGAAAAGACCCTGATGCTGGGAAAGATTGAAGGCAGGAGGAGAAGGGGACAACAGATGAGATGGTTGGATGGCATCACCGACTCTATGGACATGAGTTTGAGTAAACTCTGGGAGTTAGCTGCAGAAAGTGAAGAGGGGCTAAAAAGCCTCTTGATGAAAGTGAAAGTGGAGAGTGAAAAGGTTGGCTTAAAGCTCAACATTCAGAAAACGAAGATCATGGCATCTGGTCCCATCACTGCATGGGAAATAGATGGGGAAACAGTGGAAACAGTGTCAGACTTTGTTTTTCTGGGCTCCAAAATCACTGCAGATGGTGACTGCAGTCATGAAATTAAAAGACGCTTACTCCTTGGAAGGAAAGTTATGACCAACCTAGATAGCATATTCAAAAGCAGAGACATTACTTTACCAACAAAGGTTCGCCTAGTCAAGGCTATGGTCTTTCCTGTGGTCATGTATGGATGTGAGAGCTAGACTGTGAAGAAGGCTGAGCGCCGCAGAATTGATGCTTTTGAACTGTGGTGTTGGAGAAGACTCTTGAGAGTCCCTTGGACTGCAAGGAGATCCAACCAGTCCATTCTGAAGGAGATCAATCCTGGAATTTCTTTGGAAGGAATGATGCTAAAGCTGAAACTCCAGTATTTTGGCCACCTCATGCGAAGAGTTGACTCATTGGAGAAGACACTGATGCTGGGAGGGATTGAGGGCAGGAGGAGAAGGGGACGACAGAGGATGAGATGGCTGGATGGCATCACTGAGTCAATGGGTATGAGTCTGGGTGACCTCCGGGAGCTGGTGATGGACAGGGAGGCCTGGCGTGCTGCGGTTCATGGGGTCGCAAAGAGTCGGACACGACTGAGCGACTGATCTGATCTGATCTGATCTGGGAGTTAGCAATGGACTGGGAAGCCTGGCATGCTGCAGTCCATGGGGTCACAAAGATCGGACACAACTGAGCGACTGAACTGAACTAAGCCTAACTTTTTACATTTTAGATTATAGCTCAAGACAAAAATATAATCTACATACACAAACATACAAACAAAAGAATGGAATTTTTACCTTTTCTTTTTTTAGTTGTATTTTTGGTGGAGAAGTGAGCAGTGGGCCACAGGTCATAAGAACCTTGTAAGGATTTCAAACTAGTAGTAGCTTTCAATGGGTGTTAGGATCCCAAGTGTTCCCACCTCTCAACCTGAAAATAAGGACAGACAGTATGTAAAGAGAGATACTTGAAGTCTGCAATAGGTAAATAGAAGCTGAATTTTTTAAATGTCTGAATTAGGAATCCCTTGGTATTTCTACTTAGTATTAACAGATACTGACCATTTAAATTATCTACAACATTTAGCAATCAACTAAAATATGGAGGAAACATGTCATTATAATGAAGTCTAAGGAACCATACAAAGCAGATTAAAGCAAACATTTCTCTTACTAAATAATGCCCCAGTGCTCTGTTCTGCCTCAGGCTTCCTGCTTCACACCCACTTCCTATAAAACAAACCAATAATTGAACTAGAACTCAATAAAGACAGCTCACCTGACCTATTTTCCAACTTCTTTCTCTGCCAGGAAGCCCATTACGAATGAGCTTTGGCAACAATGGCGCTAGGCTTAATAAGCACTGAGATGAAGAAAATTTGACACATAACTCAGTGTTATTCAGCTCACATTATATTATTTCGTGTTCAATACATGGCACAAATACTTACTGAGAAGTTGTTATCCATAAACAGAATCAGAAAGAACTTATTACCAGTCTTCAAGAATTGACTACTAGGTGAGTAAGACAACCATACAAATTTAATACAGAACAAAAATATATTAATGACATGAGAGGTATGAAACAAAAAAGCACATCAAAGAAATGATTGAATAAACCTGGTTGCGGAAATGTGGAGTCACTTCATGAGAGAGATAGAACTCAATAAATTCTCAAAGTCAATGAAACTATTCCTTTTTTCCCTTTTATTACAGTCAGTTTTTAAAAATGTTTTTTAAGAATGTAGTACATACTCACGGTGGGAAAAAAATTGTTTTAATCGAAAAAGGTACAAGAAAGATAACAGAAATCACCTGCAGTCTTACCACCTAAAGATAACTTTAAAGTAATGGATAAGTTTCCTTCAGTAAATCCAGCAGAGAAGCTTTGAAAGCCTAATGTCAGACAGAGGAAATAAGGAAAGGAACAGAAAGGACAGATGTGCTAGCACTACGCTGAAACTGAACTGAGTCATTGAACGTGAAAGCAACAAAAGTGATCCCAAGAGCGCTGAGTTGTGCTGAGGAGCTGGATGCATTGGCAGAAATCAGATGTATTTTGTGGGGAAGATCTCGACTTTGGTTTCTGGATGTATTAGACTTCATGTACGGGTTGAGATGTGTAGCTGTCTTGGAACACAAGTTGAGAGTACAAAATCTTAGAACCATAAGTAGAGAAGGGGAGATCTTCATAGAAATGAGTGCTGAAGATGTGGAAATAATTACTGAGAGCAAGGGCAGAAAACAGAAAGCCACGTAGCTAAGAAGGCAACCTTGGGGAAGACGTGGTAAGAGAATAAAAGTAGGAGGCGTCATCAGAAAAATGAAATAGAAGAGTTTGAGGATTACACAGTGTCAAAGTCAAGAGAGGCGATAATTTCAAGGAGAAAGGAAATAGTCAAAGGAAAAGTTGAAGTAAATGAGTAAAAATGGTCACAGGGTTGGATAATTTTAAGTATCAGTAGAATGATTTGAGGGTAGAAGATATATTACAAAAAGTGAGAGACTGGAGGATTAAGTGTAGGCAAAAATGTATGTTATACTGAAGACAGGAAGCCTAGATTCAAGAATTTAGGGTTCTAATACAACATTTACTAGCTATGCGACTTAGCTGTGTGCATGTGCTTAGTTGCTCAGTCACGTCTGACTCTTTGTGACCCTTTGGACTGTAGCCTGCCAGGCTCCTCTGTCCATGGGATTTTTCAGGCAAGAATCCTGGAGTAGGTTCTCATTTCCTCCTCCAGAGGATCTGATCTTCCTGACCCAGGGATCAAACCTGAATCTCCTGTGTCTCCTGCATTGCAGGTGGATTCTTCACTGCCATCAGGAAAGCCCCATGTGACTTAGGGTAAGTTACTTAAAATAGATCCGCCTTGGTTTCCTTAACTGTAAATTTAAAATGATGATGATGATGACGATATCTGCTCCATCCCTACAAGCTAAGAGGAACAAATTAGAAAAGTTATATGGAGACATACTGTAATCCATAATGCAATATATAAATGTATATTTATAAATGTATACTATGCTTCTTTCAAGTACTCTGGCAATTGTAAGAAAAGGGAAATATGGGACAGAAACAATATTTTATTGTTATAAGAGAGGTGCCTCAGCATATTCATAGGAAGAACTAGTATAATAGTTCTACAGTGTCATCATCCTTTAATGAACCTTCATTTGAGAGACAGGGGTTGAAAGCACAGACTCTAGAGTCAGACTGTGTGCATTTGAATCCCAGCTCTGCTACTTTCATTTGTTTCCTTATCTATAAAATGGGCATAATGATACTACCGTGTTGTGAAGATTAATGTCTAAACACTCAGAACAGTTTCTGGCACATAATAAATGCTCAAAAATGTTCAGTTCAGTTGCTCAGTTGTGTCAGACTCTTTGTGACCACATGGACTGCAGCACGCCAGGCCTCCATGTCCATCACCAACTCCTGGAGTTTACTCAAACTCATGTCCATAGAGTCGGTGATGCCATCCAACCATCTCATCTTCTGTCGTCCCCTTCTCCTCCTGCCTTCAATCTTTCCTAGCATCACGGTCTTTTCAAATGAGTCAGTTCTCTGTATCAGGTAGCCAAAGTGTTGGAGTTTCAAGCTCAGCATCAGTCCTTCCAATGAACATTCAGGACTGATTTCCTTTAGAATGGACTGGTTGGATCTCCTTGCAGTCCAAGGGACTCTCAAGAGTCTTCTCCAACACCACAGTTCAAAAGCATCAATTCTTTGCTGCTCAGCTTTCTTTATAGTCCAACTCTCACATCCATACATGACTACTGGAAAAACCATAGCCTTGACTAGACGGAGCCTTGTGACAAAGTAATGTCTCTGCTTTTTAATATGCTGTCTAGGTTGGTCATAACTTTCCTTTAAAGGAGTAAGCGTCTTTTAATTTCATGGCTGCAGTCACCATCTGCACTGATTTTGGAGCCCAAAAAAATAAGGTCTGTCACTGTTTCCACAGTTTCCCCATCTATTTGCCATGAAGTGATGGAACCAGATGCCATGATCTTCGTTTTCTGAATGTTGAGCTTTAAGCCAACTTTTTCACTCTCTTCTTTCACTTTCATCAAGAGGCTCTTTAGTTCTTCTTCACTTTCTGCCATAAGGGTGGTGTCATCTGCATATCTGAGGATATTGATATTTCTCCCAGCAGTCTTGATTCCAGCTTGTGGTTCATTCAGCCCAGCACTTCTCATGGTGTACTCTGCATATATGTTAAATAAGCAGGTGAAAACATACAGCCTTGATGTACTCCTTTTCCTATTTGGAACCAGTCTGTTGTTCCATGTCCAGTTCTAACTGTTGCTTTTTGACCTGCATACAGATTTCTCAAGTGGTAGGTCAGGTGTTCTGATACTCCCATCTCTTTAAGAATTTTCCAGAGTTTGTTGTGATGCACACAGTCAAAGGCTTTGGCATAGTTAATAAAGCAGAAATAGATGTTTTTCTGGAACTCTTTTGCTTTTTCGGTAATCCAACAGATGTTGGCAATTTGATCTGTGGTTCCTCTGCCTTTTCTAAATCCAGCTTGAACATCTGAAAGTTCATGGTTCATGTGCTGTTGAAGCCTGGCTTGGAGAACTTTGAGCATTACTTTACTAGCATGTGAGATGAGTGTAATTGTGCAGTAGTTTGAGCATTCTTTGGCATTGCCTTTCTTTGGGATTGAAATGAAAACATCTTTTCCAGTCCTGTGGCCACTGCTGAGTATTCCAAATTTGCTGGCATATTGAGTGCAGCACTTTCACAGCATCATCTTTCAGGATTTGAAATAGCTCAACTGGAATTCCATCACCTCCACTCTGGTGGCTCAGACGGTAAAGCGTCTACCTACAATGTGGGAGACCCGGCTTCAATCCCTGGGTCGGGAAGATCTCCTGGAGAAGGAAATGGCAACCCACTCCAATACTCTTGCCTGAAAAATCCCATGGATGGAGGAACCTGATTTAGTCCATGGGATCACAAAGAGTCAGACACGACTGAGCAACTTTACATCACTTCCTAAGGCCCACTTGACTTCGCATTCCAGGATGTCTGGCTCTAGGCGAGTGATCATACCATCGTGATTATCTGGGTTGTGAAGATCTTTTTTGTATAGTTCTTTGGTGTATTCTTGCCACCTCTTAATATGTTATGCTTCTGTTAGGTCCATACCATTTCTGTCCTTTATTGTGCTTATCTTTGCATGAAATGTTCTCTTGGTATCTCTAATTTTCTTGAAGAGAGCTCTAGTCTTTCCCATTCTGTTGTTTTCTTCTATTTCTTTGTATTGATCACTGAGGAAGGCTTTCTTATCTCTCCTTGCTATTCTTTGGAACTCTGCATTCAAATAGAGAATCTTTCCTTTTTGCTTCTCTTCTTTTCACAATTATTTGTAAGGCCTCCTCAGACAGCCATTTTGCTTTCTTTGCATTTCTTTTTCTGGGGGATGGTCTTGATCCCTGTCTCCTGTACAATGTCAGGGACCTCTGTCCATAGTTCATTAGGCACTCTGTCTATCATATCTAATCTCTTGAATCTATTTCTCACTTCCACTGTACAATCCTAAGGGATTTGATTTAGGTCATACCTGAATGGTCTAGTGGTTTTCCCTACTTTCTTCAATTAAAGTCGGAATTTGGCAATAAGGAGTTAATGATCTGAGCCACAGTCAGCTCCTGGTCTTGTTTTTGATGACTGTATAGAGCTTCTCCATTTTTGGCTGCAAAGAATATAATCAATATGATTTCGGTATTGACCAGCTGGTGTTGTCCATGTGTAGAGTCTTCTCATGTTTTTGGAAAAAGGTGTTTCTAAGCCTTTGACTGTGTAGATCACAATAAACTGTGGAAAATTCTGAAAGAGATGGGAATACCAGACCACCTGATCTGCCTCTTGAGAAATCTGTATGCAGGTCAGGAAGCAACAGTTAGAACTGGTCATGGAACAACAGACTGGTTCCAAATAGGAAAAGGAGTACGTCAAGGCTGCATATTGTCACCCTGTTTATTTAACTTATATGCAGAGTACATCATGAGAAATGCTGGACTGGAAGAAACACAAGTTGGAATCAAGATTGCTGGGAGAAATATCAATAACCTCAGATATGCAGATGACACCACCCTTATGGCAGAAAGTGAAGAGGAACTAAAAGCCTCTTGATGAAAGTGAAAGTGGAGAGTGAAAAGGTTGGCTTAAAGCTCAACATTCAGAAAATGAAGATCATGGCATCTGGTCCCATTACTTCATGGGAAATAGATGGGGAAACAGTGTCAGACTTTCTTTTTGGGGGCTCCAAAATCACTGCAGATGGTGACTGTAGCCATGAAATTAAAAGATGCTTACTCCTTGGAAGGAAAGTTATGACCAACCTAGATAGCATATTCAAAAGCAGAGACATTACTTTGCCAACCAAGGTTCGCCTAGTCAAGGCTATGGTCTTTCCTGTGGTCATGTATGGATGTGAGAGCTGGACTGTGAAGAAGGCTGAGTGCCGAAGAATTCATGCTTTTGAACTGTGGTGTTGGAGAAGACTCTTGAGAGTCCCTTGGACTGCAAGGAGATCCAACCAGTCCATTCTGAAGGAGATCAGCCCTGGGATTACTTTGGAAGGAATGATGCTAAAGCTGAAACTCCAGTATTTTGGCCACCTCATGCGAAGAGTTGACTCACTGGAGAAGACTCTAATGCTGGGAGGGATTGGGGGCAGGAGGAGAAGGGGACGACAGAGGATGAGATGTCTGGATGGCATCACTGACTCGATGGATGTGAGTCTGAGTGAGCTCCGGGAGTTGGTGATGGACAGGCAGGCCTGGCGTGCTGTGATTTATGGGGTCGCAAAGAGTCGGACACGACTGAGCGACTGGTCTGATCTGATGCCCAGTTTGTTCTCTTGGCAAAACTCTATTAGCCTTTTCCCTGCTTCATTCTGTACTACAAGACCAAATTTGCCTGTTACTCCAGGTATCTCTTGACATCCTACTTTTGCATTCCAGTCCCCTATAATGAAAAGGACATCTTTTGGGGGTATTAGTTCTAGAAGATCTTGTAGGTCTTCATAGAACCGTTCAATGTCAGCTTCTTCAGCATTACTGGTCGGGGCATAGACTTGGATTACTGTGATATTGAATGGTTTGCCTTGGAAACGTTGAAAATGTTGGCAGTTAGTAAAAGCGTTGTTATATGCAAGCACATATGTCTAACTCTTTGCAACCCCATGGACTATAGCCTGTGGACTCTAGGCTCCTCTGTTCATGGAATTCTCCAGGCAAGAATACTGGCATGAGTTGCCATTCTCTTCTCTAGGGGATCTTCGCAACCCAGGGATTGAACCTGGGTCTCCCACTTCTAGGTAGATTCTTTACCACCTGAGCCACCAGGGAAGCCCATATGCAAGCACACATACTTTAAAATAATGACTGTTCTTTTTCAATATTTTGATAACTGGCATTTTATATTAGTTTGAGATGAGAAACTGTCCATTCCTTTATAGGTGGGGGAACCAGAATATGGAATGGTCAAATTTCATATCCCTTTCAGATCCTCTTCTGGTGGAGTCCAAGTAGTTCCTTATTCATTATGAAATAATGTGTCTACAAAATGGAAAGACTTTTACAGTCCTAGGCATTTGAACTACCATGAAGGGCCAGTGTTATTAGATAAACTGTAGATAAGGTATAGATATTAGATAAGCTGTAGATAAATTTCATGTGATAAAAATTTAACTATTAAGTATTCACAAAGTGAGTTTACAAATGAAAAAGGCAAAGATAGTAGCAATATAATAGACTGTGTTTTGAAGTTCTTTAGGATGATACAGTGGAATATACTGCCCACGATATAGGCTTTGGAGCCACTTGGACCAGGATTAGTATTGACCGTCCATAGTCAGTAGTTGACCCACACAGCTAATGTTAAGAATCCATGCAATGATTCATTCACTTATTGAATTGTAACTACAGGGTGGTACTAGGCACCAGGATACACTGAAATAGAACAGGAATCCTAGCCTGACATTTTGAACAAGTAAATTATAAATGTGATGCAAAAGTGACGCAAGACACTTGATATATGAAATGCCTGGTGCAGTGTTTTGCACGGGGCAGGTCACGAAATAAATGTAGCTGTTATATGGTTCCATTAATTTTATTCTACTTTTCTGTCCATTCCCTTCTCCCAGCTTTTGTTTTTCACTGTTGTCCCCGAGCCTTCAACATTCTCCTCCCAGCCTTGGTGACAGTAGCAACACCACAAAGGCACCGCGTTACGGTGGCACTGGTCCCACTGATGGGAGAGAGGAAGAACCTAGTCTATATTCAGTACATACTTAACACTCAGTGGTCACACCTAAATACAGAGCACTTATTCCGAAGTATGTCCAACCTAAGATTAACATCAAAAGCAGAACAATTCTCACAACAGGTCGCGAGCCTTGTGAGAAGGTCACTAGTGGAGCATACACCGTTTTACAAATGAGGAAAAGGGGCATCCCAGGTGGTGAGGGTGGTCAAGAATCCACCTGGCTGGTGATGGACAGGGAGGCGGGAAATACAGGAGAGCGCTGAGATTATCTGAAAGGGGCTCCCGGCTGAGTGGAGCCACCTGCCAATACAGGAGAGGCAGACTGTCCTGGGGGGGAAGATCCTCTGGAATATGGAATGGAAACCTACTCCAGTATTCTTGTCTGGAAAATCCCATGGACAGAGAAGCCTGGTGGGCTACAGCCCATGGGGGTGAAAAGAGTCGGACACTACTGAGTGGGAAAAGTCAAATCGTACTGAAGCACAGATAAGATTATGTAACGTGCCTGAAACTGAGGTTAACAATCAGTGAGCGGGGTAACGGGTGTGGGGCGAGCTGGGATCCAGATCTACGCAGCTTGAGCCTGTACTATATTCAATATTTTAAACTAATCGGTGAATGAATAAACTAAGTAACAGTATCACACGAAGTAAACAGTATCTTTTCACGAATGACAAAAATACTAGTACGTTTAAACTGACAAAAAATTTTCAGCGCTCGTCGGGGGATGCTCACGCGGGGAACGCTCACGCGGGGAACGTGTGGGATCATAAAAGAGAAATTAAACAACTGACTCACACGTGGTTTGGACCACGACACACGGCTCTCCGGGACTCCGTTCTCTAACCTATCAACTACCTCCCTAAGTCTTTATGGAACTTGCTAACCAAACCCGGCCCCGTTTGTGGGTGTGGAGGAGGTGGTTACGGATCTCCGCCCCGGCGCAGAAGCCGCACCAGACTTCCCAGCCGGGAAAGGTTCCGGCCGGACCCCCATCCCGGCATGCACCAGAGGCCCCGGCGGCCACGCCTCCCGGCGAGCGCCCGGTGCGCGTGTGCGTACCGTCGCCCGGAAGCGTCGCCTGCACACTGCATGCTGGGAGACGTAGGCTCCCGGTCCGGGCCCTCGGGCCGTCGTCAGCCCTCTCCATGAGGCTGCTGGCTTTGCTCCGCGCGGCACCGACGCGGGGAGCGCGCTTCGCGCTGACTCAGCGGCGACGGCCGTGGCGGCGTTAGCCGGCCCTCACGCTCTTATCCTTCCTGGAGCGCCAACCCCGCCCGCCAGCTTGCTAGCTTGCCTGCCCGGCGCCACGCAAGAAAAGGCGCCAGGAGACGCAGAGCTGCGAGAGGCGTGCGGCCCCGGCCAGCTCCGTCTCCAGCCTTAGCGCCGCGGCCGTGGCGGAGGACGACGGTGACGAGGACCAGGGCCGCTCTTCTCGCTCCCTGTTTGCGGCGCGGCTCCACTGACCGGCCCTCGGGAGTGCAGGCGGGCAGGCGGGATGGAGTGATAGGGAAGGTGATTCGGGGTTTGGGGCGGGACTCGGACCCAGGTCGGTCCACGCGAGGCTGCGGAAAAGTTGGCCGGGAGGACTGGCCCGGGAAGCCCCCATGCTGGAGAGGGGTGCGGGCCGGGGGCTCTCCATGGCGATGCGTCCCCGAGGCTGGGCTGCCTGGGTGGGGGTAGTATGAGCTGCGGCGGAGTGCGTCCCCCAGTGCGTGGCCGCTCATTGCCCGGTGTTTCATCACTCCAGTTGCCACGAGGCTTCTTTTAGGGGAGGGATCCGGGGGAAGGAAAGGTGCAAGGCCGGCGGAGGAGGGCCCCCATCGCCTGTGGCTCCCACATAGTAAAAGTGGCTAAGCCCATTTGTAATAGTTGCAGCGTATTTCAGCAGTTTCAACTGCAGAGACCTCAAACTTGATCCCCACCCCCACCCCGTCCCAGGACAAAAAAGAAAAAAAGTATTATTTCTGTGTAGTAATTTGCCAGCACGGACACGCCATTTTTGCTCTTCCCTTCCTCACAATTCTGCAAGAGTGTTTCCTTGTAACCAGGGAAAAAAATTACTCTTTGAAAGTACTAATTAGTTGTTACTGGGGGAAGTTACGTTTGATTAAAGCGACTTGTCAGCGTGATGGTAAAAGGCTGGAAAGATTCAGCCTTAGAACTGAAGAACAGTGTTCAGTAAGTGTAGTGGAATTTTTCCAGGTTGTTTTGATTCTTGATTTAATGGGTATCCATAGTAGAGTTAGGGCTTAATATTTTAAGTATTTTGCTTGCCTTCCCCCAGAACATTTCCTAGATGCGTAACTGAAGAGTTTATCATATTGTAACATGTTTAAGCCAGCACCTCTATACCATGTTAGATACGTGTTCATGCACAACCTTTTGCTAGGAAAATTGTCACTTTTTTGCACAGGTTACAACTTTTCAGGTTTTTTGTGTACATGTGGGTTATTTACCATTGCATACTATTATCCAAGTGCCTTCTCCGTGGGAGATTCTTTCTCTACTGACAACTGTAACAAGTTAGTTTCCTTAGATTTTATTTGCAATGTTTTTTCCTTAGTACCGCTTGCTGTTTCCCTTGATAGAATCACAGTGACCAAGTTCATGAAATTTTCCCTAAAGCCATGCCATATTTAAGAAATCTTTTACCAAATTTCTCGATCTGGGATTCATAGAAATTCAGATCGTCTTTTCTTTCTGTGTGTGCATTTTTCAGGGGAATTGTCATAAAATTTTTAACAATGCCTTTGTTTTTCCATCTGTTCAAAATGCCAGTTTTCTAGTGTGATACGATAAATCAAGTATGCTCCAAGTAGTTCCATTCTCCCATGTGCCTAGGTCTGAATTATGAATTGCAGGCCCACTATGTGCCAGTCATGCTTTACACACCTTGTCTCATTGAAATCTTTACTGCTTTATGAGGCAGGTGCTCTTTTTTTCCTATTTCACAGAAAGGGCTCTCTCAGTTTTTGTAGTTGTCCACGTGGCCCCAGTTTGAAAATAAGAGTGCCAATCCAAATCTGCAAATCCAAAATCTATGTTATATTATGTCCTAGGAACATAGTGACAAATATTCAGTCACTTCTTCTGTTTAAGGTTAATGAGAGAAAAGTAGCAAGCAGACAGTGACAACCTATCAGCACTTGGAGGGGCATCTCATCCAGTTTGGGAGAGTTGAACAGTAGGGGTCAAAGAAGTGTTCTTGAAAGAGGTGACCTCTAAGCTGAGTTCTGAAGGACAAGCAGGGGTTAACCAAGTAAGGAGCAATGTGTGCAAAGAAGATGAAAGGCAGACTACCACTTGTCTTGCGCTGTTAGAGTACAGAATGGTTACAGTCATTGAAAGTGTTTGGATCTTAATCCTGACGGCAGCAGGGAGTTAAACTGCCTTGATGTAATCTGCAAGTATGACCTTAACTATAAGAGAAGGAGCTGAGCTTTCTTCTCCAAGGCTCTCAGAACACATCCTGATTTATCATTGATTTGGGCAGAACCAGGGAGAGACAGAAAAGCATGTTGTAGTAAGAATCTTCTAACCTGGATCCAATCCTGGCCTCACCATTCCCAAGAAATACTGTGGCCCCTTCCTCATCACCCTCTACACCCCCCACCCCCAGGCGCTTGCTTTTTAAGAGTAGTAAGACCAGCCCTCCTTACCTCAGGTAGAGCTTGTTCTTTATTTCTGCATATAAATACACATTTTATCAGAAGCTGAGTTGCCTTTGGGGCTGATCATGTTCTTACTTGAAAATGTTAGACTCTAAATTGTGAAAAAGTGCAGTGCTTTCCAGAGACTAAAAAAAGGTCTTAAATAAGAGCAGTCAGTGTTAAATATCAGCAACATAATCTGAATTTGTATTTTTTTTTAACTTAATGTGGTTGCACAGTTGCACTTTATTGGAGATAATAACAATGTAAATTAGATGCTTCTATTTCAAGTAAAAATAATTACTTTCTATACTTTATTGATGATCTTGAAGAAAAGAAATTTGAGAACCTTAATGGCATGCCTTAAAAATTACACATTAGTGGAGTATTTAGCAGACCCACTCTTCTGAGACAGGCGCCTATACTTGTAATTCGGATTGTTTCAAAGGAAGTTCTTTGAACTCTTATTAAACGTCTTTGTATAATGTTATCTGCTTGTAATGGTATTCAGGATAAACATCTATTTTGATAAACATCTATCTTATCAAGTGTTTTTTTCTTTCAACTTTGTGTGTGTGTACAGATGTTTGCGGATTCTTCTGTGGGATTAGAGGGCACGCCTATTGTAATCAGAAAACTCCAAGTATAGCAGCAGGAATGGATGAACAGGCTCTCTTAGGTCTAAATCCAAATGCTGATTCAGACTTCAGACAAAGGGTAAGTCATGTTTGCTTAATCATTTTTTAAATCATGTTGCATAAACATTTTAAATAAAGGGCTTGAATCAAAAATACACATCTGATGAAGGTTTAATTTGGATGGAAATGAACAGAAACAAATCTGAGGTGTTTCACTATATTCTGAATACAGAAACAGTGAATGATTGTCATTTATTTTTTCTGTAGTTGGCTTAACAACAGTATTAAAATCTCTTGTAATTTAAGGCAAGTCTTTATGTCACATCATTATAATTACTTGAAAGTTATAATGCAAAGTATTGTTCAAGGGACTTTGCTATAGTAGCAGGCGTACATATGATGTTTTTCCATTGCTTGGTTTAGTCTAAACAAGTTGCTTAACCCTCATGTTAGTGGTAGTTAACATTCTTGTTGCTTTGATCAGGCGGACATGTAAATAAGCAGGTATTATATACCGTGTCTCAGGTTACATAAAATGATTACATGACAAAGAATCCATTACGAGGTACTGGGATATTTGGGTAAGTATAAACAATTAAACATATTGTAGCATACACTTGTAATCATGGCTGAATGATAAAAGAAGAATCTAAAGAACAAGCCTGTAATTAAATTTTTTAAAGATGTGTGGGTGGTTTGAAGTATGAAGTAAATGAAGAGTCATTTTCTTTCTGCTCTCATAGCAAAGGATATTTTTTTATAAATGAGCTAAATGAAGTTAACAATTTACAAAATATAAAAAATTTTACAAAATATAAAAGTCAACAATTTTACAGAAATTTTTTTAAATAGTAAAAAAAAACATCTGCAGGGATTTCCAGGATAGTACTGTGTACTTGTCTCTGCTGTTAAAAGAAGTAACCAGCCTTCCATATGGAGGTAAATGACAAGAATTGAGATTTAAATAGCTAATTATAAGATACCTATCAAACCGGTTAGGAAATGAAAAGTCATTAAAAGTCTATGTCTTGTGTATATGGACAAATATTTCTTTTCATAGGAGCTTTAGCTACCTACCTTCAAATCCTTAGTCATGAACATAGTTGAAGCGTAATAAATCTGTACCTTTCGTTTAGCTTGGTGTTACATAGCTTTTGAATATTTGTTTAGTTATTAAATAAGCTTCTCTGTTATTTTTTATGTTCCTTTTTTGAAATCCTTTGTTTTATAATTAAATTCCACCATCAGAACTTTTTTTTTTAATGTGCCATGATTTTCTTTTTCAGAAAGTAAAACTAGTACATTGACAATGGTTCTAATATTATAGAAGTTAGGTTTTTCAGCAATAAAAATGGGTTCTGTCAGTCATAGGCATATGTTAGACATCCTGATCCAGGCCTAATTTGATACTCCATTAAGCCAACCCGAATAATAATTAGAATGAAAAATAAGGAATTGTAAGGAAAAGTAAGTTCTGATAGTCCTGATGCTGGAATTGAGGAGTAGCAGGGACTTAATTCAGTTCTGTAATAAGGTAAATGACTACCAACCCTGATTACCAGTTGTCTGTCTATAGTTCTCTGTTTTCTACCGGGGCACTAAGTAACTGAACTGACTCTGTTGCCACTTAAAGACAATAGAGCATTAGAAAGGTGTGAGATAGAAGAACTGGGAGATGAAAACTGATTTGTTCATCATTACTACAGTGTTGTTGTTGTTGTTTTTTTTTTTTTTAATGCTAGTTATATGGATTCAGAGTGCAAAGACTAGTTAAAACTGAAAATTTTCAAGTTATTATCACTTAAAAAAATAGAATATCTGTCTTTGGCTTGAAACTTAGTGACAGTTCTAGCAGCTGAATCACACCTCCCCCACCTGTTTTGGTAAGTGAACTATTAGATACAGTCTGCGAGACTGACTTCAAACTTGTCCCCGCCCTGTCCCCTGAGATACTCCTAAAGGAAACTCGAGGCTTTATGGAATAAGTATTGTTAGACAGCTGAACTAGATTTTTTTCTGCTGCTTGAGCTCCTATATTCTTAATTAAGGCAGCCATTATTTACACTTAAGATAGTATTTGGTGATCTTCATCTACTCGCTTCTTTTACCTGGTCCTCTCTCAGTGGGAACAGCCATTGAGACAGCATATAAAAACTCATTTCCTCATGCATACAATTTTCATAACACAGGAAACCATCACCTAACTACACACGCATCAGTCACTCAGTCATGTCCAACTCTTTGCAGCCCCATGGACTATAACATGCCAGGCTCCATAGTTCATGGAGTTTTCCAGGCAAGGATACTAGAGTGGGTTGCCATTTCAGTAGCTTTCCATTATTATTGCAGGTTTTAAAATATATGTATATTTATAAAATAAATAAAATTATTTATTCATTTATTTGGCTGCCTTGGGTCTAAGTTGTGGCAAGCAGAATCTTTTGTTGAGTTGTGTGAGATCTTTCATTGTGGCTCAAGGACTCTAACTTATTTTTTTTAACCTCTAACCCAGAGGAAAAAATAATTTTATATTGTGACCCAGTATATGTGTATGTATATGTATGTATATATATATACACATGAATATATGACATGTACACACATAAGTAAAACAAGTCATACAAAATAATAGTTATTCTTGCTAGGTGCAGTGCACTCTTAATATCTCTATTCTGTTTCATTTTTTAAATTGCTGATCAAGACTGATAAAATTGTTTTCACAACATTGATGAGGCACAAACCACATTTTAAAAAATATATTGGCTAATTGAAATTAGATTCCTCAACTCATTTCAAGGTATGTGCTTAATTGCTTCAGACTCATTTAGCAGTGTTTCTAGAGATTATGTGTTATTTTCTTGACTGAGATATTTTTTGCAAGTTACTGAGGCTACTGTTTGTTGTCATATGTGAAACTGGCATCTGTCGTTGATCTCCATTGCAGCATACAAATGGAAGAGTATGAGTCACCCCTATTTTCCCAACAGTGGTAGATAGGCTATGGACTTGGTGCTGCATCTGTTCTAGAGGATACTTGCTCCTGTAACAAGACCCAGAATTCATGAATACAGGGATGAGAAACGCATTTCCTAAAGCTTTGACTTTTTCAGTTATTTGGTACTTCCTAAAATTCATATCAAGCAGTTGAACTCTGATTTTAATCTCACCATTTAGGAAACTTACTGATGCAGTTGAAAAATGGAAATAATTCTCTTTTTCCATCAAATGGTAGATCAAATGATAATACAGAGTATGTTTCATCCTTTATATGTAGTCACTTCTTTAATAGCATGTTTGCTATTAAATAGGAAAAGTATTCTTTATATCAGATCAGATCAGATCAGTCGCTCAGTCGTGTCCGACTCTTTGCGACCCCATGAACCGCAGCACGCCAGGCCTCCCTGTCCATCACCAGCTCCCGGAGGTCACCCAGACTCGCATCCATCGAGTCAGTGATGCCATCCAGCCATCTCATCCTCTGTCGTCCCCTTCTCCTCCTGCCCTCAATCCCTCCCAGCATCAGAGTCTTCTCCAATGAGTCAACTCTTCGCATGAGGTGGCCAAAATACTGGAGTTTCAGCTTTAGCATCATTCCTTCCAAAGAAATTCCAGGATTGATCTCCTTCAGAATGGACTGGTTGGATCTTCTTGCAGTCCAAGGGACTCTCAAGAGTCTTCTCCAACACCACAGTTCAAAAGCATCAATTCTTCGGCGCTCAGCCTTCTTCACAGTCCAGCTCTCACATCCATACATGACCACAGGAAAGACCATAGCCTTGACTAGGCGAACCTTTGTTGGTAAAGTAATGTCTCTGCTTTTGAATATGCTATCTAGGTTGGTCATAACTTTCCTTCCAAGGAGCAAGCGTCTTTTAATTTCATGACTGCAGTCACCATCTGCAGTGATTTTGGAGCCCAGAAAAACAAAGTCTGACACTGTTTCCACTGTTTCCCCATCTATTTCCCATGCAGTGATGGGACCAGATGCCATGATCTTCGTTTTCTGAATGTTGAGCTTTAAGCCAACCTTTTCACTCTCCACTTTCACTTTCATCAGGAGGCTTTTTAGCCCCTCTTCACTTTCTGCCATAAGAGTGGTGTCATCTGCATATCTGAGGTTATTGATATTTCTCCCAGCAATCTTGATTCCAACTTGTGTTTCCTCCAGTCCAGCATTTCTCATGATGTACTCTGCATATAAGTTAAATAAACATGGTAACAATATGCAGCCTTGACGTACTCCTTTTCCTATTTGGAACCAGTCTGTTGTTCCATGACCAGTTCTAACTGTTGCTTCCTGACCTGCATACAGATTTCTTAAGAGGCAGATCAGGTGGTCTGGTATTCCCATCTCTTTCAGAATTTTCCATAGTTTATTGTGATCCACACAGTCAAAGGCTTTGGCATAGTCAATAAAGCAGAAATAGATGTTTTTCTGGAACTCTCTTGCTTTTTCCATGATCCAGCGGATGTTGGCAATTTGATCTCTGGTTCCTCTGCCTTTTCTAAAACCAGCTTGAACATCAGGAAGTTCATGGTTCACATATTGCTGAAGCCTGGCTTGGAGAATTTTGAGCATTACTTTACTAGCGTGTGAGATGAGTGCAATTGTTCGGTAGTTTGAGCACTCCTTGGCATTGCCTTTCTTTGGGATTGGGATGAAAACTGACCTTTTCCAATCTTGTGGCCACTGCTGAGTTTTCCAAATTTGCTGGCATATTGAGTGTAGCACTTTCACAGCATCATCTTTCAGGATTTGGAATAGCTCCACTGGAATTCCATCACCTCCACTAGCTTTGTTCGTAGTGATGCTTTCTAAGGCCCATTTGACTTCACATTCCAAGATGTCTGGCTCTAGGTCAGTGATCACATCATCATGATTATCTAGGTCTTGAAGCTCTTTTTGTACAGTTCTTCTGTGTATTCTTGCCACCTCTTCTTAATATCTTCTGCTTCTGTTAGGTCCACACCATCTCTGTCCTTTATCGTGCCCATCTTTGCATGAAATGTTCCTTTGGTATCTCTGATTTTCTTGAAGAGATCCCTAGTCTTTCCCATTCTGTTGTTTTCCTCTATTTCTTTGCATTGATCACTGAAGAAGGCTTTCTTATCTCTTCTTGCTATTCTTTGGAACTCGGCATTTAGATGTTTATAACTTTCCTTTTCTCCTTTGCTTTTCGCTTCTCTTCTTTTCACAGCTATTTGTAAGGCCTCCCCAGACAGCCATTTTGCTTTTTTTGCATTTCTTTTCCATGGGGATGGTCTTGATCCCTGTCTCCTGTACAATGTCACGAACCTCATTCCATAGTTCATCAGGCACTCTATCTATCAGATCTAGGCCCTTAAATCTATTTCTCACTTCCACTGTATAATCATAAGGGATTTGATTTAGGTCATACTATAAGAGCACTAAGAGCATTCTTTATATCCCATTTTATAAATGCATGTACCTCAGGAGTATCGCACTTGACAGAGCACTGGAGTGTTTTCTCATGATTCTTCTAATAACCCACTGAGGTCTGCAGGGCGTTTTTGTGTTGTCTCCTTTCCCATAAGGAAACAACTTAGAAGTATTGAACTGATGGAATTTGTTTTTCACTTAACCTTTTTCCTAGGAATACTCATTCAGTTGCACCTACTCAGAAGCCTGAATTCAATGTTTAGCTGTTATTTTTAGTCACTGTAGTTGGTTTGCTACTCTCAGTAAACTTCGTTGAGTATTCGCAGAGAATTGAGATTGACTATTCCAAATGCATATTCTGCTTTGCAATTACACAGGCCTTGGCCTATTTTGAACAGTTAAAGATTTCCCCAGATGCCTGGCAGGTGTGTGCAGAAGCTCTGGCTCAGAGGACATACAGGTAATTAAAGCAAAATTTGCGTAACTTGTAGAAGACTTTAAATTTTTATGAACTTGGCAGGATTGTTTTATTTATCTGTTTGAAAAAGGCTTTCATAAAAACATTTTATGACTTAGTTTTAAAAAACTATTCCATGTAGAACGAGAAAAATAGTAAACTAAAAATTTTGGCCAATTCTGAATTCACTTTTTATTAAAACTATCCTTTCTTTGCCTTATTCTGAGAACCTGACAGCAGATTCCAGCTGGCATCTAGTACAGTAGAAATTTCCATATTTTCTTATGATGAGGAGGTTTTCTAAAACCTTGGTTTTCTAAAAACTTGGTAAAGAAGGTAATCAGAAATTATCTGGCTTAATTTTTAATTTAAGTGCATGAACAGTAAGTTACTAATCTTTTGATGTTGGACCAACAGTTTTTCTTTGTGTATGTGCCACAATCACTTTGTGATTCTTAATGTTGAAAATATTGATTCCCCCATAATTGATCCTCACCAATTTCTGTTTTGGGTCCCTGTAGTGGATTGAAGAACAGTGAATGTGGCTTTCTAAACCTTTTATTTATTTGTTCCCGCATCTCCAAGTCTTCTGGTTATCTGGCCCACAATACACATGTACAAGGTTTTTTTCTCCCATGCAATGTGACTTTCTATGAACTCTTTCTAAAGCATTCAACTTAATTTTTACAAAAATAGAAACTCATCATACTCACTGCATTATTTTATATAGTAGTTAATTAAGTTACTTAAATATAGAATAAGTACAGTGCACCTAGTGAGACTGGGGGAAGCACACTGACTAGTTATAAACAAACAACTCTGCTGGTAGGAGTATAAATAAGTTTCTAGGGACCGGTGAGAATTCCTACCTAGATTTCTTGCATGCTGGGAGTATCAGTCACTACATTTTATAGCTGAAAGCAAGTGTTCCAGTGTAGTGAAAGTTAATTTTGAAGAACATCTATATGTCTTAGAGTAAATGAGGGCTGGCTTTTAATTAAGGGCTCCCTGTAGTTTATACTTTGAGTGAAAAATTTCAGTCTTATATAATTCAAGCTTCAGTGCAATCCATTATAAGAATAGAAGCCCTAAGGTCTTAGAAAAGATGCTCATTAAATGTAACTTTTAAAAAAACTTTTAAAAATTAGGTTTTATTTTCTTAAGTGTGAATTTTTTTTGGTGGAGGGGTTAAGGGATATAGTCAGAATGAAGACAATACCTCCATTCTTACATTGACTATAGTTAGCTTTGTATATGAAAAATTGTTCCTTGACTATGCCTGACTCAAACCAACTGTCTAAAAAGAACATTGTTGTTCATTAAAGGGACTTGGTCAGAGCTTGCAGCTAGCTCCCTGCATCCCTGTTGTCACTTCTAGGGAGACAGTTAAAAGTGGACAGTGGATGGATATTGATTTTTACTCCCCTCCGCCTTTTTAAGGTCATATATTTGTTTTTACTTTCTTTTTTTTTTGAAATGGCCTTGCCATGAGTATGCAGGATCTTAATTTCTCAACCAGGGACTAAACCCATACCCCATACAGTGGAAGTGTAGACTCCTATCCACTGGACCACCAGGGAATTCCTAAGGCAATATATTTGTAACCTGGTTTTCTATGTGCATTTCGGGGCTGGACTGCCAGTCTAGGAGACTTCTCTTGTTTTGGATTTTGCTGCAATAGAACTTTTAGTTTAAGTATGACTTTGATGACTATCTCTGACTTGACTCAGCCTCTGGCTGTTCTACCATTTGTCGTTTTACATCTGTCCTTTCTGTTATAAAATGTAAGAATTGCTTTGAGAATCCTAACGTCTAGAACTGGGGGGAATGCTCTCTATTTGCAAAGGACTGTATGTATTTAAAGTGAATCTTAATTTGGGATTATTCTGTTTGTCAGATTTCCATTGAATATTATATAAAGTTCTTTTAGCTTACAAATGGATGTAAATGTAACACTTGAGAGCAGTAAGCCAAAGGTCTGGTTTGAGACACTTTCAACTGAGTTACTCATTACTATTTACCTTTGATTTGTTTTCCCCAATTCATATTCTTCTTATCTAATTTTTCTTTTTTTTTTCTTTTTCAGTGATGATCATATTAAGTTTTTCTGCTTCCAAGTACTGGAACATCAAGTTAAATACAAGTACGGCTTTTCTCACTGAGATTTGTGGGGAGAGGCTATTTTTGAAATTAGTTTTTCCTTCTTTGGGGACATCATAACATAGGCTGTAAATTGACAATATGTGTCACATCCAGCTTTGAGATGTTTTGATTTATCCCAAGGTGTTTTAAAAATACCAAATTCATTGGCTACATAAAAGAATCCAGTCAGTACACAGGAAAAAGTTAAGTTCCAGTTTCTCTGGGAAAGAATGAAAAGATATGGCAACACCACGCCTGTATCACTGCATGACCACTCTCTGTTAAAGTTGCATGGCAGTATGGGCACTTGAATTTAGAACCCCTGCCTTGTTGTTTAGTCGCTCAGTCATGTCCAACTCTTTGTAACAGCATGGACTGTAGCCCGCCAGGCTCCTCTGTCCATGGGATTTCCCAGGCAGAAACACTGGAGTGGGTTGCCATTGACTTTTCCAAAACCCCTGCCTAATTCAAGCAGAAACAGTGAATTGCTGCCCCAGGGATCCGTAGTTTGCTTCCTGATTTATTCTGTAATCACACACCTGAGACCATAGACTTGAGACCATTATTTTCATTTGAAAAATTGTGTAGCTGCCATTTTGTTTTAGCATAAACTGGACCACAGATAAAACTAAGATAAATACTGATACCCCTCCAGCCACTCCCACCCCTGTCTTTAAAGTGGTAATGAGAATTATTACCAATTTATCATAGGGAATTTTAGGTAACTGCTATACAAATTTTCTGTTTCAAATATAAGAGGCCATTACGTTTTAAAAACCACATACACTAAATATTACCATTATTGTTTTTCTTATGTATTTTGAACAGATACTCAGAACTAACTACTGTTCAACAACAACTAATTAGGGAGACGCTCATATCTTGGCTTCAAGCTCAGGTAAAATAGTAGCTTTTACATTTAATACCTCAAATTGCAAGATATTTCAGTTTTTATTTTTGGAAGAGTTTGCAACTTCACCTCAAAAATGTCAATCATTTATCCTCTATTTGATCATGTAGCTTTTTTAGAAAGTTCTGGCTTTGAAGATTACGAGTGATAAAAACTTAGCAGTAACTTGAAATTATATCAGTAATTGAAGCTGTCATTCTTTCCATGACACATGGTGGAAACTTTTGGTTTTAAAATATAATTTTAACTACTAGACAAAAGTCAATTTTCACACTTAAGGTGAGCCCTCTTGGAACAGATTCTTCACAAAGAGCTCTTTTTAAAGGAGCCAGTAGAGTTCTTTATTCACAGTATTTTATTTTTCACTAATTTTAGCTAATCTTAACATATTAAAGCAGTTGTGTAGCTAGAATATTTATTTATCTTATAGAGCAAGCAGCTAGAAGAAAAATCATTGAATTTGCTTTCTTCTTAGAAAAGGTTATCAGATCAGATCAGATCAGTCGCTCAGTCGTGTCTGACTCTTTGCGACCCCATGAACCGCAGCACGCCAGGCCTCCCTGTCCATCACCAGCTCTCGGAGGTCACTCAGACCCACATCCATCGAGTCAGTGATGCCATCCAGCCATCTCATCCTCTGTCGTCCCCTTCTCCTCCTGCCCCCAATCCCTCCCAGCATCAGAGTCTTCTCCAGTGAGTCAACTCTTCGCATGAGGTGGCCAAAATACTGGAGTTTCAGCTTTAGCATCATTCCTTCCATAGAAATCCCAGGGCTGATCTCCTTCAGAATGGACCGGTTGGATCTCCTTGCAGTCCAAGGGACTCTCAAGAGTCTTCTCCAACACCACAGTTCAAAAGCATCAATTCATAGGAACTACTAAAACTCTGCCCATGAAACGTTAATACTTTGGTAATTCTCAAGCATATTTGCTGCACAGCTGTTGTAGATCATGGTGCAGTTTAGTGGGATTTTGCCTGTTAATGATAAATAGGAGAACACTGTTTGAGTCTTTTCCATTTACATTTAATTTTATGAACTGTATCTCTGTTTGTCAGATGCTGAATCCCCAACCAGAGAAGACCTTCATACGAAATAAAGCTGCCCAAGTCTTCGCCTTGCTTTTTGTTACAGAGTATCTCACTAAATGGCCCAAGTTTTTTTTTGACATTCTCTCAGTAGTGGACCTAAATCCAAGGGGAGTAGATCTGTACCTCCGAATTCTCATGGCTATTGATTCAGAGTTGGTGGATCGTGATGTGGTTCACACCTCAGAGGCAAGTAACATCTTATTAATGTTTTTAATTTAGATACTGCAAGAGATAATGGGTACATAATAAAAGGAACAAGAAGGAATTTTTTTGTTTTTGATAAAACTTTATTAGGAATACTTAAAAATTTGTTCAACATTTTGAATTTTGTTTTACAAAGGAACTTAAATTGGGTTTTTTTCTCCAGGTATAGGGTGAAATTAGAGCATTTAGCTTTTTTTTTTTTTTTTTTTTTTAACCAGACAGGACCTTCCTCTAGTGAAATAAACAAATTGATTTTTTTTCCTATGAATTTGTAGAGAAATGTGGCCTATATTTACTTTACAGTTGCTGACTGAGGAAAAAGCCTTGCTGTGTACCAGTGCTGGCTGCTTCTGTATTCTCGGTTAGTCACATAGGCCGTGACCTTAGTCTTCCTCTACTTCTTTATTACCCAATACAACTTTCTCCTTTTTCTTAAAGAACACAGTGGAAATAGCTTAATTCAAATGTGTCTGACGATTTAAGGTTATTGTGTGTTAAATATGACATTTGTAAAGAGTATTGTTTACATTATTGGTGTTCTCTTAAATAGTTTAAGTATGTTTGTATAATACTGAGAAATAACTTATCACATGGTTAAAATTTCTAAGCAGTGTTTTTTTATAGTTTGTGTTTAATTATGTCTAAGTTAAATGGAAGGAAGAATTAGAATCATAGGTTATGATTTTAGGGCAGATAAATAGGAAATACCGGCAGGAAATGTGTTAACAAGTCGGGAAATGTAGTGTTGAGGAAATTACTGTGTGCAACTATTATATGGATATCAAACATTATCTTGGGAGGTAATCTGATTGTATATATGGTTGGGTTTTTTTTTGTAGGAGGCTCGTAGGAATACTCTCATAAAGGATACCATGAGGGAACAGTGCATTCCAAACTTGGTGGAATCATGGTACCAAATCCTACAAAATTATCAGTATACCAATTCAGAAGTGACATGCCAGTGCCTTGAAGTAGTTGGGGCTTATGTCTCTTGGATAGACTTATCCCTTATAGCCAATGATAGGTAAGTAAATCTATATCTTAAGAATAGAAACCTGCAGAATACAGTGTGTAAAACTCATTAATTTGAAAATATTGTAAGAATTTTTGTTTCTCCATTGCCAGGTTTATAAATATGCTGCTAGGTCATATGTCAATAGAAGTTCTACGGGAAGAAGCCTGTGATTGTTTATTTGAAATTGTAAATAAAGGAATGGATCCTGTTGATAAAATGAAACTGGTAGAATCTTTGTGTCAAGTGTTACAGTCTGCTGGGTTTTTCAGCATTGACCGGGTCAGTAAATTTATGTATAAGGTTTTGAAAATTGTTAGAACAAACTAGGATAGGCAGCAATTTAAGTGTACTTTCCTTTTTCTTTATTTTTGTTTTTAAGCATTAGAAACTTCCTTGAGCTTATAATAGTGAAACACTGTCCAGAAAGCCATAATGTCGTGTGTAACATTTTCCTTGACCATGGATTACATCAGACTTAAACTTGAAGATCTGGGATAGTACTTTTGTTCTTTCTAATAGCCTCTCAGGTGATGCTGTGATACGGCTCTTTATGGACCACACTTTAAGAAGCATGGCAGTGCATTTTGACCTAAATTAGACTCCATTATAAATGTTATATTTTCATCATATTCATTTGAGCTATTAGAGTTTAGCCTCAGCAGAATTAGGGCTCAAGTGAGTGTAGTAAATTAATAATTTAGAAACTGAATTTGAAGGTTTTTACTTTTAATTTTACCTGTGACAGTGATAAAGAATTACTAAGAAGCCTTTGTGTTGTTGATATGTCAGGAGTATACCTCTGGTATTTTCCTAACTGACAAAGTGTAGTCAGTTACACTGCTAGTAATTGTTTTATTAAAAAACTTAAAATGGTGAAGCTAAAAAATCTTTCTGTAGGAGAACATCATAAGGATAATTAATGAAAATTAACCTGATTTTGAGTTCTAACACTAATGCTGATTAACTTTAGGCAGGTTATTTTAATAGCAGTTTTATCTCTTTGTGATGTAGTTGAGGTTCAAATTAAATAGTGTCAGAAAGGACTATTGTAAATTGTTGCACAAAGCATAATATGGCAGCATTAACTTTATTAGAAGATATTTACTAAATTCATCAGTTTAGAGGATCTCTGATGCTGGGAGGGATTGAGGGCAGGAGGAGAAGGGGACGACAGAGGATGAGATGGCTGGATGGCATCACTTACTTGATGGATGTGAGTCTGAGTGACCTCTGGGAGCTGATGATGGACAGGGAGGCCTGGCGTGCTGCGGTTCATGGGGTCGCAAAGAGTCAGACACGAGTGAGCGACTGATCTGATCTGATCTGATCAGTTTAGAGAGAAGGTTTTGAAACCACAGATCTCTTTTTTTATTTTATTTTTATTCTTTTTAAAATATTTATTTATTTGACTGTGCCAGGTCTTAGTCACAGCATGTAGGATCTAGTTTCCTGACCAGGGATTGAACCCGGGCCCCTCTGCATTGGGAGCTCAGAGTCTTAGCCACTGGACCACCAGGGAAGTCCCCAGATCTCTTTTTGAAACTTGTATAATTTGACAATGTCTATATGACTGTAATCATTAGAGATAGTTATTTTGAGAGCATTAGTGGATAATAACAGTAGAAGAATTCAGACTCTTAAAACTTCCCAGTCAAAATGGTAGTATTGCTAATGTCTAATGTTAGTTTTAAATTGACTCCTATAATTGGCACTTGGTCCATTCTAAAATTTAGAGTTTTTCCTCTCAAGTAGTTGGTTTTAAATTGGGATCTGTATTGTTTGTAGGAAGAAGATGTTGACTTCCTGGCCAGATTTTCTAAACTGGTCAATGGAATGGGACAGTCATTGATAGTTAGCTGGACTAAATTAATTAAAAATGGGGATATAAAGAATGCTCAGGAGGCACTGCAAGCTATTGAAACAAAGGTGGCGCTGATGTTGCAGCTCCTAATTCATGAGGACGATGACATCTCTTCTAACATTATTGGATTTTGTTACGATTATCTTCATATTTTGAAACAGGTAAGTCCTTATGTTAGTCTTTGTTGTCGATAATATAGAAAAGCCATAGAGAATTGTAAAATACAGGAAAATGAAAATAAGATACTCAATTCTACTCTAATGATGTTTACTGTTAATTATGAATATATTTTCATCTTTTTCTTTCCTTTAAACTTCTTAGCTGGAAAACATAAATGGCCAGGTTCTAAAATTCACTGGACTAAAAAGCTTCAGAATTAGTTACAGGTTTAGGTTGTTTCTTTTATTTTTAATCTGTGTTTATTTTTTTTGGCCTTGTATCATGTGGCATCTTAGTTCCCTGACTGGGGACTGAACCTGTACCCCTGCCTTGGGAGCATAGAGTCTTAACTGGACTGCCAGGGAAGTCCCCTGTATTTGTTTTTAAATACAGTAGGAATTTTGTTAAAGATGGTTTATTATTTTAATTACATATGCATCATTTCTTATGAAATTTTTTTATAATTAAAAATTTCCCCCTAGAGAGTTGCTGCCAATAATAGAACTTAAAATGTAGAAGGTATGACTCTCATATATTATACATGTAGCCTTTTAAAGAATTATTAACTTTTCATTATGACATTAGGTGAGAGCTATGCCTACTTTATTTACATTGATTTAGTTGAATTGTGTCAAGCTTAAGATAATATTTTTCCAAACTGAGTTTAGCTTCTGTTATAACACGTTTCTGCATGTATACTTTAAGAAATTTTAGGCAATGTGAAAAGGTATGAAGAACACTATCGGTAATCCCACTGTATCTCATAGTGGATTTCTAGGCTTTTATGGCCTTACTTAATTAAAAACAAGGTGAGATCATACTTTGCTGTTCTGTAATCTGCTTCTTTGCTGAGTACGTGTATAAGTATCTTTAAAAATCAAGTTTATCTAAATGTTTTTGCCTGTATGCCAAGTTACTTACTAGAAGTGAAATTGATAGATTTTAGATTAGGTACTTTTCACATATAGAAAGGTACTATGAAACTGCCCTCCAGAAAAGCTGTGTGCATGTTTGAAAAGATACTACCTGATTAGAAAAATATTTTGATTAGCAAGTATTACTTTAGGAAACCTAATAAATGATTGCTTTCTTTTCAACAGCTTACAGTGCTTTCAGATCAACAAAAAGCTAACGTAGAGGTAACTAACTTCTTTTTGCTTCTTTTAAACCAATAGTAGACTTTGTATCTGCAGTCTGCCTTGAAATACAACCTAATTTCAAATTACATGAATTTAGAGGAGACTGACAAAAGATACTTTATTCTTAATTTTAGGCAATCATGTTGGCCGTTATGAAAAAATTAACCTATGATGAAGAATATAACTTTGAAAATGAGGTAAGAATTTTGGATTGAGGAGAAAACAGTTTTAATTTTATTATGTACCCACATCAGATTACTGTTTTGAGTATCTTAGAGTCCTTTAAGATAAGAAGTGTTTTAAAAATTAGTCTTGTTTATATTGATGACTTCTTAGATTAATGGAAACTTCATAATTCTTCATGTTTTTGTATTTTGTCCTCTAATTCTTTAAAATGACCCTTTTAAGGACATTTTGTAGCACTGAACTTTGTAAAACATTGACAGTATTGTTCGTGATCATATTTCACTTTATATTTAATAAGAGAGGAATTGAGGCCCAATTGGTGGACCTCAGATTGTAATTGTCTACAGGAGAGTGGAAATGAGGCACTTCACCGTCTCTGGACTTGTTCTAGTTAAAGTCCTCTCCAGGGTTATCATGAGTCAGCTTTCCATCAATCACAAGTGTCATGAGTGCTTTCTGGCAACTCAGTAATGGCATGTACTGTCTAGCTGTGTGCTAACGTGTTCTGTTACCCACTTCAGACATCAGAAACTTTGAACTACATGAGGATACTGGTGATGATCACCAACACACAGTGCATTTGCAAAGTGCCAGTTCACAACATATAGTATCGTTAATCATGTGATAGTATTACAGTTCTTAGAGTGGACAGTAAGATACATAAGGTGCTAAGGTTCTCATAAAGCCCTATGTGAACCCATCGTGGCCTAGACTTTTGCTTTTGTTTTCCAAAGCCTTCCATTATCTGGTGTTTGCCTAATCATCCCTCAGTCACTCTCTTCTGTTATAATGACTCTTGTTTTTAACCTCCTCTCTGTGCTGTTTCTGGCTCTAGGCTTTCATGGTCTAGGGCTGGGAAATAATTATTTGTGAGCAGGAGGGGAAAGACTACTGCATTTTCCTACATAAAAAAGTGTATTAAATTTGTAAATATAAAAAACTAATGAGGACTCACCATTTTATGTGTCTTAAGGTCTTTTAAGTTTCTTAATGGAATTTTTAAAATACCACAGGGTGAAGATGAAGCCATGTTTGTAGAATATAGAAAACAACTGAAGTTATTGTTGGACAGGCTTGCTCAAGTTTCACCAGAGTTACTGCTGGCTTCTGTTCGCAGAGTGTTCAGTTCTACACTGCAGTAAGTTTGTTCGTCTCTTTCTAACAAGTCACCTCTTTCCTCTTCTCCCTGATGGTGGCCTTCCATAAGTGATTCACATGACTTACTTGTTTATGTTACTTACTAAGATCTTATGTGTATCTCCGAAACAATGCACTTGACTCCTTGATTTATCTTGATCCTTGAGGGGAAATGCTGCTCTTCGGAACATAAACAATAAAATGGATTACATTGGTTATTTATACTTCTGTGATACGAATTATGTTCCCTGGCAGAATTAACAATTGCTGTGACTTTTTAATAATTAAAGAGGATTTTGTTGGTGTCTTTTTATCCGGTGCATCACTAGTTGTATAGAGAGTTTGTATTCAGATCTCAGTGATGTGTTATACCTTGGTAGGAATTGGCAGACTACACGGTTTATGGAAGTTGAAGTGGCAATAAGATTGCTGTATATGTTGGCAGAAGCTCTTCCAGTATCTCATGGTGCTCACTTCTCAGGTGATGTTTCAAAAGCTAGTGCTTTGCAGGATATGATGCGAACTGTAAGTATACTAAGACAACTTATTCTGAACCTAATTTTCTGTTTTCATATAAGCTAATGTGAGTTTCTTAATTGTTAGAGTTTAATATACATTATTACAGGGACATTTTGATGTTGCAGTAAATGAAGACAGATTTCTTAACTTTTTCCTGCTCTAGCTGGTAACATCAGGAGTTAGCTCCTATCAGCACACATCCGTGACATTGGAGTTCTTTGAAACTGTTGTTAGATACGAAAAGTTTTTCACAGTTGAACCTCAGCACATTCCATGTGTACTAGTAAGTATACACTTTACTCTCAGCTTTTGTTATTTTCCATATGTTTCAGCTAATGAACAGATAGTATTCTATCTTTCTTTTATCACTTTTTTCCAGAGCTCTCAAAAACTCCTGAACAGGCTAAAACTCCTCCATTTCTTTAAAATGGAGTTTGTGTCTAGTCAGTTATTTAAAACAAATATTCAAGGAGTGTAGTGTATTTATGTGTAGTGTAGGTTTACTTATGTGTACCTGGTTACTCTCTTCCAGAGCTAAAAAGTAAAATTTGATATGAACAAAAACATGTCATGACATTAGCAATAAAAGACGTTAAATAAGTACAGAAATAGTAAAAGCGTCTCTGTTTCTTTAGATGGCTTTCTTAGATCACAGGGGTCTGCGGCACTCTAGTGCTAAAGTCCGGAGCAGAACCGCCTACCTATTCTCCAGATTTGTTAAATCTCTCAAGTAAGTAAAACATTTTGGCTGTTATGTTTAATTCTTATTTTTAAGATTGTTAAGTAAGATGTAACTCATTATCTAAGAGCCTATGGTAGATTTAGTTCTTTCTGTTCTTAGGCTTTTTAAAAAAATGTTCCTTTGTGTATTGTGCTAAGATTTTTCTTTCTCTTTAGCCAGGTACTTTGTTCATTATTAAACTGATTTATTTGAATATTTTTATATGTAACACTTGTCATTACTAATGGCATTAGTTATTTCACAGTTTTATTGCTGTAGATAGTAAAACTATATGGTTTCTTTGAAATTCTATAGATGATATTCCTTGGAAATACGTTTTTAACTTAATCTGTCATATTGTTCTTTACTAGTACCATGTATTTAGGTATGAAAACTACTTTTTCTTAGGTTATAATATTGTAATTTAAAAAAATCAAAGCTAGTCTGAATGGTGACATGTGACTACCTTAGAACTGAACGGTTTTTTTAGTTCTGCCTTAAAGAGGAATTTGATATTTCAGCACTTCTCCAAGCACTATTATTTATGTAATTGTGGTTTTCCTTTTTGCCTTTATTCAGTAAACAAATGAATCCTTTCATTGAGGATATTCTGAATAGAATACAAGATTTATTAGAGCTTTCTCCACCTGTAAGTATCTTTCTTTCTAAATGAAAGTTGGGGTGGGGGGCATATAGGGCTTAGATCTATTTACTAAAACTCTGTTGAGATATAGTTAACAAACATAGTATTAGAAATAAAAGGGGAAAAAAGAAATGGAATCAAAATTTGACTGATAAGATTTAGCAGTGTGAGATATGGTCTGCTCTCTGAACTATTAAATGCCAGTGAAGTATTTTTTGGAGAAGGAATATTCAGTTTCAAAATTATTCTCTGTTTAGTACTGTGATCACACGAGCCATTCTCAGTAACTTCTACTAGTAGACTGAAATTTTATTGTTAAACTTCTGGCTTGAGGTAAAAAGAATTTAAACACTGCTTGATCTGAATATCTTGGTTATTTATTTCACTAGAAAGATTTAAGTAATTTTTAAAAGATACCTTGTAAGCACATTTTGATATCTGTTTTTGTGTAAAATACTGGCAGTCTCAGCAAACTACTGACATTGACTTTTTTTTTTCATTTTGGTGAGAGTTATTAATGGAGCCACACTTGAAAAATGTTAAACATAAAATATTTTCTTTTTTAGAATAAGTATATGGGTTATTTAATTTCATTACATGAAAGGTTACTAATGAATTATATGGTTAAATTCGCCTACATACTAAAGAAATCTATATTAAAAGATTTTCACAGAGCCATATTTAGCCATGCCATATTTATGGATATTGGAAATTTTTTTCTTTTTCTCATTGCACATGGAAACAAGAACTTGTACTATACCTGTAACCTTTTTTTTAGTGTGTAAAAAGACTTGATTCACAGTGCTTTTACTGAATGTTGACTGCTTAGTAGGGGTATAAATACTGTGTATTTATCTAGCAACTTTAACTTTGTGATCTCAACTCCTAGAGCAGTGATTGGTCCTAGTGTTACTTAATAAGTGTTTTAGTTACTTCTAAATAAGGACGTTCTCTTAAAAGATAAAAGATTCTTTTATATATATATATACACACACACACACATATATATATAATATATACATAATATATATATAATAAGGCCTCCACACAATTTATCTGTTTTAAGACTAGGCTTGTAAATAATTTCTTAACAGGGAGTTTTGGTGTTAGACATAGAAGGGCCTCTGATATTTTCCCCTTCCCCTTGGCCTCTCAGATTGCATAAATGTGAAAAATAATAAAACTTACTGGGAGAAGGCAATGGCAACCTACTCCAGTACTCTTGCCTGGAAAATCCCATGGACAGAGAAGCCTGATAGGCTGCAGTCCATGGGGTCGCGAAGAGTCGGACACTACTGAGCGTCTTTACTTTCTCTTGTCACTTTCATGCGTTGGAGAAGGAAATGGCAACCCACTCCAGTGTTCTTGCCTGGAGAATCCCAGGGATGGGGGAGCCTGGTAGGAGGCCATCTATGGGGTTGCACAGAGTCGGACACAACTGAAGCGACTTAGCAGCAGCAACAGCAGTAAAATGGATCAATGTATGGATGGATGTTTGCTTATACTTGAATAAGATCTTTTCATTTCCAGTCTTATTTTCAAACGTGCAAAAGTAACAACTTGTGTATGTGTTTATTATGTGGCATTTGTTGTTATTTAAATCTTAAACACTTTAAAATATTAATCTGTGTGGCATTTGTCTTAACCTTCAAAGCACTTTGTATAACTGACTTTTAGCCTCCTAATAACAGGTAAGTTTTATAAAAGTAAAACAAGTTAGAAAACTGATTATTACATTACATGACCATTTATGAAGTCATCTCAGTAGACCCCTCATCTTTTGACCTCTAATTCAGTTTATTTACAAGTACTCAATCTTTTTTTTATTAATAAGTTGATGTGATAGATTACATCTTCTGTCCCTCTTTTAAATGGGAGGAACTAAACAAAGAAAAACTTAAATAAGACTAAATTTCATTTTAGGAGAATGGTTACCAGTCTTTGTTGAGCAGCGACGATCAATTATTTATCTATGAGACAGCTGGAGTGCTAATTGTTAATAGTGAGTATCCAGCAGAGCGGAAGCAGGCATTAATGAGGAATCTGTTGACTCCACTCATGGAGAAGTTTAAAATTCTGTTAGAAAAATTGATGCTGGCACAGGATGAAGAAAGACAGGCATCTCTAGCAGACTGTCTCAACCATGCTGTTGGATTTGCTAGGTGAGTGTGATTGGTGAAGATTGGCATTTAAATTGGCGAAGTGATTTTCTCAGTATATACAAAATCATTTACTTAAATTTTTCTAGAACTGGGCATATGTGTTATGTTTCCGAAACTGAATTGTCCAGAGAATTATGTAAACATTTCTTTTCTAAATTCATTAAATTAGGAGATTTAGCTGAAGAAGGGAATAGATCTCATAACATTCTACATTTCTGACTTGACATTTTTCTAAATCCTCCTCTCATTTTTCTAGTTTAAGTTGATAATGTATTTAAGGAGATTCGCTTAAGTGTATATACCAATGACATCAGGGGATCTGTTATGGAATCTTAAAGAGAAGGTGCTGATGCTTCTTATTAGTTGTTGCATTGTGTCCCAATCACCCAAGCTGTTGTTTCTCTCTTTATACATACTTCTTTATTGGTAAAGAATAACAGTATGAAAGTTACAATGATTTTTAATTAGAAGCACTTAGAGAAATTGCTGTACAGAAGACTTCCATGCAAAAGCTTATGTTAGAGATATTGTATAAATAACTCAATTCTAAGATTGTTTTCTAATATGAACTGGAGGTTTACAGTTTGTGTAGTATAGCCTATTCATAGTAAATAGATTTTTTTTTCTCGTTACTGCATATATTGTCAGCAGGATTTTAGCAAAATATTTAGGTGGGCTCACATTTGAGAGATTGTATCAATTACATTTCATTCATTTAACTTGGGCCCTTTCTGGAATGGTAACTGGAAGCAATCATTAACTAAAAGTGGACATAACTGTGACATGGAAAATGAAGAATTGGCTGCTTTGTTTTGTCAGTTTTATAATTTGTTGTGCATTGTTGTTTATTACTCCATAAACACTTGATGAATAAACTTAAAACCAGTTACCTGATCATTGTTTCTGTAGTCGAACCAGCAAAGCTTTCAGCAACAAGCAGACTGTGAAGCAATGTGGCTGTTCCGAAGTTTACCTGGACTGTTTACAGACGTTCTTGCCAGCTCTCAGTTGTCCCTTACAAAAGGATATTCTCAGGAGTGGAGTCCGCACTTTCCTTCATCGCATGATTATTTGCCTGGAGGAAGAAGTCCTTCCCTTCATTCCATCTGCTTCAGAACACATGCTCAAAGATTGTGAAGCAAAAGACCTCCAGGAATTCATTCCTCTTATCAACCAGATTACAGCCAAATTTAAGGTACCATACACCTTCAGAGGTCAGAGAATTTCCTGACTTTAAGATCTCCTGACTTTTGTATTTCTCTTTAGATATATTTTAGCATTTGACTTTTTTTTTTTTTTTAAGTATGAGTTATCTGAGGGCATGGATCATACATATTTTTATCATCCCAATGTCTACAATACTCCCTGACACTCAGGGCCTGATCGATAGATATTTAATAAGGATAGACCTTTTCTGTTCTATGCAGCAGAAGAAAACTATTAGTTTGGTGTTTTAGAAAAGCAAATGAAACAGCATTGGATATTAAATGTCTAACAAATAAGTTAAAAGCACTGTAATTTGGGTATCCAAGTAGTTTAAAAGTAATTCAATGTCAATTTTATGTACAAGGGAATTTAAGCAAAGCATAAGCTGGCTAATGAAATTGGCTAACACTTAACATAGTGTTTTCTATGTTCAAAATCTGTCCTGTGCTTTTTCTTATACATTCATTTGAATTTTGTAACAACCCTGGAAGTTAAGTATTGTTCTTTTATAGATGAAGAAACTGAGACACTTAACTGAGAAGTTAAGGCATTTGCTTAAGGCCATGTAAAGCCTTCACAGAGTTCAATCATATAAATTAATTTTTAATTTAGCAGTGAAAGTGAAAGTCACTCAGTAGTGTCTGACTCTTTGCTACCCATGGAATTCTCTAGGCCAGAATACTGGAGTGAGTAGCCTTTCCCTTCTCCAGGGGATCTTCCCAACCCAGGGAGAGGACCCAGGTCTTGTGCATTGCAGGCAGAATCTTTACCAGCTGAGCCCCCACAAGGGAAGCCCAAGAATACTGGAGTGGGTAGCCTATCCCTTTTCCAGCAGATCCCAAAGCCTATCCCTTCTCCAGCAGATCTTCCCAACCCAGGAATCAAACCGGTGTCTCCTGCATTGCAAGTGGATTCTTCACCAACTGAGCTATCAGGGAAGCCCTAATTTAGCAGTAGAATTCATTTATTGAGAATTTAAATTTGACAATATTCCATGACAGTATTTGATTGTGGAATATGTTTAATTCCATGTTACTTGAACCTGAATCTTGAATTGTAGGAAATGGTTTGAACTTAATGATTTTTGAGGCTTTCAATACTGTATATGCTATGTAGATTTTTGTCTTAATATTGATATTTGCTAGCTGAATGATATAAATACGTATCCTAAATATAGAAACTCTGGAAAAAGACTTTATGTAAAACATGTTTTTCCTAAATTTTAAATTAGTAATTTTCTTATTTCTCAGATAGTAATAGTTGTTTTCTCTCTTCAGATACAGGTATCCCCATTTTTACAACAAATGTTCATGCCTCTTCTTCATGCAATTTTTGAAGTTTTGCTCCGACCAGCAGAAGAAAACGACCAATCTGCTGCTTTAGAGAAGCAGATGTTGCGGAGGAGTTACTTTGCTTTCCTGCAAACAGTCACAGGCAGTGGAATGAGTGAAGTCATAGCAAATCAAGGTGGGGATGCATGCAGTGCCTAAATTGTCTGTTATTTGTCACAGTTCTGTATCTGTATGCACAAGAGCTAGTTGAAGTAAACACAACTTTTTTTTTATGATTTTATTTTATTTATTTTTTTACTTTACAGTATTGTATTGGTTTTGCCATACATCAACATGAATCCGCCACGGGTGTACACGTGCTCCCCATCCTGAACCCCCCTCCCTGCTCCTTCCCCATACCATCTCTCTGGGTTGTCCCAGTGCACCAGCCCCAAGCATCCTGTATCCTGCATCAAACCTGGACTGGTGATTTGTTTCTTATACGATATTATACATGTTTCAATGCCATTCTCCCAAATCATCCCACCCTCTCCCTCTCCCACAGAGTCCAAAAGACTGTTCTATACATCTGTATCTCTTTTGCTGTCTCACATACAGGGTTATCGTTACCATCTTTCTAAATTCCATATATATGCGTTAGTATTGTTGTTTTTCTTTCTGTCTTACTTCACTCCGTATAATAGGCTCCAGCTTCATCCACCTCATTAGAACTGATTCAAATGTATTCTTTTTAATAGCTGAGTAATACTCCATTGTGTATATGTACCACAGCTTTCTTATCCATTTGTCTGCTGATGGACATCTAGGTTGCTTCCATGTCCTGGCTATTATAAACAAACACTGAACTTTTGAAGTAGTTGTATATTGGCCACAAGGATGACAGTTCATTATTATCAGAGTAGCGATCACTTTCACTTCAGCACCCTTAAAATTAATTTGTATTAAGTTCCCGTTTTCTTAAACCAGTGTTCCTTTTTCTTTTTTTTTAAGTTGACTAGCAATGTGTTAGCTTCAGATATACAGCCAAGTGATTCAGTTATATACATATCCTTTTTCAGATTATTTTCCATTATGGGTTATTATAAGATACTGAATCTAGTTTCTTATTCTATATAGTAGGTTCTTGTTGGTTACCTATTTCATACATAGTAGCGTATATCTGTTGATCTCATCAGTTCAGTTCAGTTGCTCAGTAGTGTCTGACTCTCTGCAACCCTATGAACTGCATCATGGCCAGGCTTCCCTGTCCATCACCAACTCCTGGAGCTTGCTCACACTCATGTTCATTGAGTCGATGATGCCATCCAACCATCTCATCCTCTGTTGTCCCCTTCTCCTCCCACCTTTAATCTTTCCCAGCATCAGGGTCTTTTCAGATGAGTCACTTCTTCACATCAGGTGGCCAAAGAATTGGAGTTTCAGCTTCAACATCAGTCCTTCCAGTGAATATTCAGGATGCATTTACTTTAAGAGGACTGGTTGGATCTCCTTGCAGTCCAAGGGACTCTCAAGAGTCTTCTCCAACACCACAGTTCAAAAACATCAGTTCTTCAGCACTCAGCTTTCTTTATAGTCCAACTCTCACATCCATACATGACTACTGGAAACACCATAGCTTTGACTAGACAGACCTTTGTTGGCAAAGTAATGTCTCTGCTTTTTAATATGCTGTCTAGGTTGGTCATGACTTTCCTTCCAAAGAGTAAGCGTCTTTTAATTTCACGGCTGCAGTCACCATCTGCATGATTTTGGAGCCCCAAAAAAGTCAGCCACTGTTTCCGTTGTTTCTACATCTATTTGCCATGAAGTAATGGGACCAGATGCCATGATCTTAGTTTTCTGAATGTTAAGCTTTAAGCCAACTTTTTCACTCTTGTCTTTCACTTTCCTCAAGAGGCTCTTTAGTTCTTCATTTTCTGCCATAAGGGTGGTATCATCTTCATATCTGAGGTTATTGATATTTCTCCCAGCAATCTTAATTCCGGCTTGTGCTTCCTCCAGCCCAGTGTTTCTCGTGATGTACTCTGCATATAAGTTAAATAAGCAGGGTGACAGTATACATTCTTGACATACTCCTTTCCCGATTTGAAACCAGTCTTGTTCCATGTCCAGTTCTGTTGCTTCTTGAAAGTGAAGTTGCTCAGTTGTGTCTGACTCTTTGCAACACCATGGATTGTAGCCTACCAGGCTTCTCCGTCTGTGGGATTTTCCAGGCAAGAGTACTGGAGTTGGTTGCCATTTCCTTCTCCAGGGGATCTTCCCGACCCAGGGATTGAACCCGGGTCTCCCGCATTGCAGGCAGATGTTTTGTTTTTGTATAGTTCTCCTGTGTATTCTTGCCACCTCTTCTCAATATCTTTTGCTTCTGTTAGGTCCATACCATTTCTGTTCTTTATTGTGCCCATTTTTGCATGAAATGTTCCCTTGGTATCTCTAATTTTCTCGAAGAGATATCTAGTCTTTAGAGGTTAATCTCATACCTCTAATTTATTCCTCCCCACTTCCTCTTTGGTAACCGTAAGTTTCTTATGTCTGTGAGTCTTGTTTCTTTTTTGTAAATAAGCTCATTTGTGTCATGATTTAGACTCCACATATAAATGGTATCATATAATACTTGTCTTTCTCTGTCTGACTCACTTTACCTAGTAGGATAATCTCTAGGTTCATCCATGTTGCTGCAGATTGAAATATTCCACTGTTTTTGATGACTGAGTATATCCCACTGTATATATAACCTACATCTTCTTTATCCATGCATCTTTTGGTGGACATTTAGGTTGCTTCCACGTTTGGGCTTTTGTAAATAGTGCTGCTGTGAACATTGTCGTGCACGTTTCTCTTCAAATTAGAGTTTTCATCTTTGCTGGGTATATGGCCAGGAGTGGGATTGCTGGATTACATGTTAACTCCACGTGTAGTTTTCTAAGAACCTCCATACTGTCTCCATACTGGCTGCACCAGTGTACATTGCCACCGTCAGTAGCTAACTTTTCTCCACGCGCTCTCCAGCCTTTATTATTTGGAGGCTTTTTGATGATGGCCATTCTGTGAGGTGATAACCTCATTGTGGTTTTGATTTGCATTTGTCTAATAATTAGCAATGTTGCACATCTTTTCAATGTACTTGGCCATCTGTTTGTCTTTGAAGAAATGTCTGTTTAGGTTTTCTGCCCAGTTTTTGATGGGGTTGTTTATTTTTTTGTTATTGAGTACTATGAACTGTTTGCATATTTTGGATTTAAGCCCTCATCAGTCTCATAATTTGCAAATATTTTCTTCCAGTCTTCTCATTTCATTTATGATTTACTTTGCTGTGCAAATGCCGTTAAGTTTGTTTAGGTTCCATTTATTTTTGCTTGCTTTTATTTCTTTTGCTTTGGAAGACTGACCTAAGAAAATATTGCTGTGATTTATGTCAGAGAATGTTTACTTAACATTCTCTTTTAGTTTGATGGTGTCATGTCTTACAGTTAGGTCTTTAAGCCATTTTGAGTTTATTTTTGTGTACAGCATGAGGAAATGTTCTAACTTGACTGATTAACAAGTAGCTGTCTAGCTTTCTCAACATGACTTACCAAAGACACTGTCTTTTTCCATTATATAATCTTGCCTTTGTAGAAGATTAATTGACTGTAAATGTTTGTGTTTTTTTTCTGGCTTCCGTTTTGTTTCATTGATCTGTATGTTCGTTTTTGTGCCACTACAGTAGCTCTGTAGTGTCATTGGAAGTCTGGGACTTCCAAAGCCTCCAGCTTTGTTCTTTTTCCTCAGGATTGCTTTGGCAATTCTGGGTCTTTTATGGTTCCATATAAATTTTAGTATTATTTCTTCTAATTCTTTAAAAAATACCGTGGGTAATTTGATAGGAATTGTATTAAATCCATAGGTAACTTTGGGTAGTATGGCCATTCTAACAATATTCTTCCAAACCAAGAACATGGGATATCTTTCCATTTCTTTGAATCATCTTCAGTTTCCGTTATCATTTTTTTATAGTCCTCAGCATATAGATCTTTCACCTCCTTGGTAGGTTTATTTATTGGTTGTGGTTTTTTTTTAAATTTTTTTGGACACAATCTCAAGAGTGATTGTTTTTTGCTTTTTCTGATATTATTAAAGAAATGCGACAGATTTCTGTGTATTAGACTTGTATCCTGTTATGTTGCTGAACTCATTTATTCTAATATATTTTTTTATGGAGTCCTTAGGGTTTTCAATATAGAATAACATGTCATCTGCCTATAATGACAGTTTTACCTCTCCCTTCCAGTATGGATACCACCCTTTATTCCTTTTTTTTGTCTAATTGCTGTGGCTGAGACTTCCAATACTATATTGATTAGAAGTGGTGAGAGTGAACATTCTTCTCCTGTTCCAGAATTTAGCAGGAAGGTTTTTGGCCTTTCACCATTGAGTATTACATTCACTGTGGGTTTGTTATAAATGGCTTTTATTATATTGAGACACACTCCCTCTGTACTCACTCTGGTGAGAGTTTTTATCATGAAGGGATGTTGATTTTACCAGATGCTTTTTCTGAATCTACTGAGATAATCATGTGGTTTTTGTCTTTTCTTTTTTTAGGGTGGTATGTCACATTGATTTGCATATATTGAACTATCCTTGTGACCCTGAAATAAATCCTACTTGATCATGTGTTTTTATGTGTTATTGGCTTCGGTTTGCTAATATTTTGTTGAGGATTTTTGTCTATATTCATCAAAGATCCTAGCGTATAATTTTCTTTTTTTGTAGTGTCTTTGTCTGATTTGGGTATCAGGGTGATGATAGCTTCAAAGAATGATGTTGGTAGTGTTCCCTCTTCAGTCTTTTGGGAGAATTTTTAAAAGATAGGTGTAAGTTCTTTGTCTGTTTGGTAGAATTCCCCAGTGAAGCTGAATGGTCCTGGACTTTTTTTGCTGAGTTTTTTTTGTTTTAAGACAGATTCTATTTCACTTCTAATGATCAGTCTGTTGAAGTTACCTGTTTCTTCTTGATTCAGATTTGCTAGGCTGTATGTCTCTAGAAATTTTTCCATTTCTTCTAGGTTGTCCATTTTGTTGCCATATAACTGTAGTATAATAATTTTTTAAAAAATTTCTGTAGTACTGATTGTTATTTTTCATTTTTTATTTTGTTTATTTGAGTCCTTTTCCTTCTTGATGAGACTGGCTACAGGTTTGTTGATTTTGTTTATCCCTTCAAAAAACCATCTCCTACTTTTATTGCCTTTTTCTATTATTCTTTTAAATCTATTTAATCTGTGTCTTTTCTTTGATATTTATTTCCTTCCTTCTGTTGACTTCAGGATTGTTTGTTCTTTTTCTGATTCTTTTAGGTGGTAGGTTACATTGTTTGAGATTTTTCTCGTTTTTTTGAGGAAGGCCTGTATCACTATGAACTTCTGTCTTAAGACTGCTTTTGCTGCATCCTGTAGACTTTTGTATGGTAGTTTTACATTATCGCTTGCTTTGGTATTCTTTTTTCTTCTTTGATTTCCTCATTGACCCCTTGGTGTTTTAGTACCACTTTGTTTCATTTCCACATAGTTGTTTTTCATTTTTCTTTCTGTGGTTGATCTCTAGTTTCATGCCATTGTGGTCAGAAAAGATACTTGAAATAATTTCTATCCTTTTATATTTACTGTGGCTTGGTTGTGTGTTCTAGTATGTGTTTTATTCTAGAGAATGTTCTTTGTTTGCCTAAAGCTATATTAGTTGATTCCTTCATAGTATAATACTGTGATGGCTTCTTGCCAGAATTGACCTGACAATTGAATCTTACTGGCCACTTTACTTTTTTTTTTTTTTTAATTAACACATTAATGTCTGGGGGGTTTTTGCAGAAATTTAGTGCCTGTGGCCTGCAATTAGTTATGTAACTGAATATTGAATTGTCTCTGGTCAATAAGCAATTAAAAATGGACTACAGGGGTCCACATAGAGAATTTTGCTATATGGAAATCCAGAGGGCGGAATAATGAGGGAATAGTAATTTTTCAATGTTTTATACTTGAAATTTAGAAGCCAGGATATTAAAAATTGAGGGATCTTATCAACCCTGTAAATGCTTTTGTCTTCTTACTGTATATGAGATCAGAACTTCAGATTGCTGTTCTAGTTCTTTTTCAGATTGAACTCCCATTTTTCTCTTCAGGTGCAGAGAACGTAGAACGAGTGCTGGTTACTGTTATTCAAGGAGCAGTCGAATATCCAGATCCCATTGCTCAGAAAACATGTTTTATTATCCTTTCCAAGTTGGTAGAACTCTGGGGTAAGATAATTCTTTTTAAAAAAATCTTGGGGCTTCCCCTGGTGTCTCAGTAGTAAAAGAATGTGCCTGCCAGTGCAGGAGACACAGGTTTGACCCCTGATCCAGGAAGACCCCACATGCCTTGGAGCAGCTAAGCCCGTGCATCACAACTATTGAGCCTGTGCACTAGAGCCCAGGAGCTGCAGCTGCTGAAGCCTATGTGCCCTAGAGCCCGTGCTCAATAGAGAAAAGCCAGCGCAGCAGCGAAGACCCGGCACAGTCAAAAATAAATATAATTTTTTAAAAAAATTCTTCATTCCCCAACCTGTTTCCTAAGACAAGAGAGATGATTTGGGATCCTAGTCCTAACATAGACAGGCGCTGGGAGTTGATTTTCACTGGTGATAAATTAAATGACTTCATTATTATACAAGATGAAAATTTGGATTTTCTTAACAGGAGGTAAAGATGGACCAGTGGGATTTGCTGATTTTGTTTATAAGCACATTGTCCCCGCATGTTTCCTAGCACCTTTAAAACAAACCTTTGATCTGGCAGATGCACAAACAGTATTGGTAAGCACCTAGGAATCTCTTTAGACCTTCTTAGATCTGATGTATTCTAACTCACAATTTCTTCCTTAATGCCAGGCTGATTATATTAGATTTCAGTGCCTTTAAAAAATAATAATAATTTCAAATTAGAATATTCATTAAAAAAATTTTTTTAAACATTGATGATACCTTTTGGACCTTTTGTGAATTCTTACTAAATCTGGATATTAAAGTTGACTGTATAAAATGCAGCTCCTCCAGTTTTAACAACCAGGACTTTTTCTAGGACTGTGAAAGGGTACATGATGCAAACATTCTTTAAAGCTTGGTTGGGTTACTAGTTTCCTACCACTTCTTTCTTCTAAAACTTGTGCTTAATGTTGTTTTTCTTTCTTAATCATTAAGAGAGTAACTTTCTCTTCCTCATTTGATAGTTTCCCCAAATCTCATCTTTAGCATGCTTAATGTCAAGCAGTTGTCCTTTACTCATTTCCCTAGGACCAAGTAAAAGCTTGATTTCTTAATTATAATGCACTACATTAAGACAGTATTTTTGTATTTTTCTGTCTAACTCATTTGTTCCTTTTGCCTGTCTGTTACCATTCCTTTCTCCATCTTTTATTTGGCAGTAAATGCTAGTGAACAGTGGCAAGGGAAAAATGTAGGATCAGTATTTAAGAATTGACTATATTAAATTTCTTAAACTTACTTTTCATAGGCTTTATCTGAATGTGCGGTGACACTGAAAACAATTCATCTCAAACGGGTAAGCTTTGTACTTCTTGCCCCCTTATTTTCAGCTTGCATGTTTATTTTTTATAGTTTTAATTGAGTGTGTCTTGTTCTTGAAAACTGTCTTTTATGAAAATTGGTTAACTTCGCTTTCGACTATCTTGGATGTGAGGGTGGGGTTGAACGAAAGTAGTAGCATCCTTTATTGTCTTTCACATTTGGGATAACCAGAAAGTTAAAATGTATATTTGTTTGGTTTGACAAACAATAAGAAAAATCTTAACCAGAATTTCACAATCCCAGGTTTTACTACCTGGTAGGTTCTTCACAGATTTGTCCAACTTCTTAGTGTTACCGGTTGGTTAGAGCACTTCAGTACTTCAGAAGTTTGTAGTCCCCTTGTTAACCTAACAATTTGTATAAATCATAAGTGATTCTGGGCTGAATCTAGCTGGTGTGTTGTTTGCTTTATATAGTGTTTTTAACTAGGGAACTAATTGCCAGCATTTGAAAATCAGGTCCTTTTTTTTTTTTTTAAACAAAGATTTCTGTCTCTGGCTTCTCAAAGCCAGGATGCCAGCACAGGACTAGAATTTTTGATTCCAAGAGAGACTTGAAGAGTTTTCAATCCAGCATTTTCTCTACACCTATTTTGTGCTAGGGAGGAAGGGCTATGTGTTTGGGGCAGCAAGGGTCCTGTATAAACATGAATAAAAAGTGCCCTAACATTTGTGGAGCTTAGAATCGGGCTTCCCTGGTAGCTCAGCAGGTAAAGAATCTGCCTGCAATGTGGGAGACCTGGGTTCAGTCCCTGGGTTGGGAAGATCCCCTGAAGAAGGGAACAGCTACTCACTCCAGTATTCTGGCCTGGAGAATTCCATGGGCTATCCATGAGGTCGCAAAGAGTCGGATACGACTAAGCAACTTTCACTTAGAATTGGGGAGACCAATACTTAAAAACTCAATTGGATGTGTTAAGTAAGTACTTTAATAGAGGTATAGTAAATTAATCCATTTGTATTAAATGTAACATGGTGGGACTAAAGATGAATGAGCAGATCTGCCCAGGCAGTATATAAGTCAATACCAAAAAGAGGGAGTATTTTTCGGTTTTTTTATAGACTGTGAAACAAGTGTGGATTCATTAGACTGACCAGGAGGAGCTGGCACTCTGGGCAAAGATACTGTCACAGGTGTAGGAAGACAGATCAGGTGTTGCAGCATAGACTTAGTGAAAAATAATGTTATCCTGTTTAACTAAAGTATAGGAGTTCAGTTCAGATGCTCAGTCGTGTCCGACTCTTTGCAACCCCATGAATCGCAGCACGCCAGGCCTCCCTGTCCATCACAAACTCCCGGAGTTCACTCAAATTCCTGTCCACCGAGTCGGTGATGCCATCCAGCCATCTCATTCTCTCTCATCCCCTTCTCCTACCCCCAATCCCTCTCAGCATCAGAGTCTTTTCCAATGAGTCAACTCTTCACATGAGGTGGCCAGAGTACTGGAGTTTCAGCTTTAGCATCATTCCTTCCAAAGAAATCCCAGGGCTGATCTCCTTCAGAATGGACTGCTTGGATCTTGCAGTCCAAGGGACTCTCAAGAGTCTTCTCCAACACCCACAGTTCAAAAGCATCAATTCTTTGGCGCTCAGCCTTCTTCACAGTCCAACTCTCACATCCACACATGACCACTGGAAAAACCATAGCCTTGACTAGACGGACCTTTGTTGGCAAAGTATAGGGGTAGAATAGCTAAAAACCAAATTGGGACTAAGTATGTGTTACATGTGAAAAGTTGGGAAGTTAGTAGGCAGTGATTGTAATTTAGAATAGCTAGGTAGAAAAAATGTACACAGAACACTTAGAAACGTGGGTCAAAAGCAGTTAGAACTAAATACTGGTTTTGGAGTTCTCAGGTTGTAGTTTAAGATGGAGTAGTAGAAATGAATGAGACCTTCTTAGACCAGGACAGAAAGAATTTTGACTAAAGCAAGAGTCAGCAGAAAGCTAGAAGTAGGGCGAAAGGTATAAAAGTTAGGGGAATAGAGTCGTGAAAGAAAAGACTGGTTAACATTGTTGGATGCTAGAGAGTCAAGGAGAATGAGGAATAACAAACAGGAAGAATGATATTTACAATTCAGAATTTGTAATTTACAATCTTGTCCTCAGAGTTGTTATTTAGACACACACAAAATTGAATCAAGTGGAATATTATATTTGAAAATTATTTACTTCATTTTTCTATTTTCTCATTTATTTACCTGACTGATACCCTCTTGAGGTCAAAGTTTACATTTCCTCATTAAAAAAAAAACAAAACTATATTCCATTTTTAAGTGATAATAGTGGAGTTATATGCAGTGATGAGCAGTGAATGGGCAGTTAGTACAGGAGAGTAGTAGAATAAAGAAGTGAGAAGGAAAGTAAAAGTGATATGAGAAACTTGCACAAACAGTCCAGTATTATCTCCTCTCAGGAACAAGTTTCCTTAGAAGGATCATTAAATAGTGACCTGGATTGATCGGGCTAGTGGGTCAGGAGTCAAGGTGGATAAGGAAACATAAAGAAAGCCTTTGATTCAGGACCAGTAATGTTAACAGGAAATCCAGATATTAATGCAGGGAGAAGTACATTGAAGAGAGTTGGATTGCTTTTGTTTTGATAGCGTCCTTTCAGTTGCACTAGGTTGGAGTAATCAACATATTAAAACATTTAAGTTAGATTCAAGTTTGGAGATGAAATTAGCAGACATTTTGTTTGTTTTCTGAGTGTTAGATTTATTGTATTTGGTTGAGGCCACTGTCTCAGCAACAGAGTGCTGTAAGAAAGTTGTTCTCAAACTGTGTCCTAAGTTCTTTGTAGGTGTTGAGAAGGGGCAGAGATTAGGGCTAAGTTTGTGGAACTCTTCTCCCTTCCCTCTGCCAAGTTTACCCTTAAAAAGCCAGATAACTATTCCGAAAGTTTTAGCATCTAGAAGTACTAGCAGTTGGCAGTGAAGGACAATGGTTTAAGATATCAAATGACCTGCTCTTTATTTAGTATTTAGTACAGACTTAATTACAGCAAACTGGACAAATCACCTGGCTGTGTCTTCCTGTGTCTTAGTTTCCTCACCTGGCTACTAAATTCCTGTTTCCTAGTTTATTGAACAGAAGAAGGAAGTGTGCTTTTATTGCTATTATCTCCTATGTAGTATTTTGTTCTTTCCTGCTTATATTTTCATTTCTAAAGAGGTTAATTTTCCTGGCACTACCTGCAGGCTTCCCCCAGCACGCCTGTAGTCCACTCTGGTAGATTGGGAGCACCTCTCTTTGCGTTCTTTTTCAGTCCTATGAGTCAGACTCTGGTTTTGTGATCTCTTACATTTAGAAGAATATTTGTTTAGTCTCTAGCACTGCATAACACTGCGTAATGTTAATGTGTCCTGAGTGCTAAATGTTATTCTAGCAGCCTTACATTTGTTAACTCATCCAATCCTTACAATAACTCCATTTTTTCAGAAACTGAGGCTCAGGGAGATTAAGTAACCTACCCAAGTTATTAGAAGTTAGCCAGAGCCAGGCTTCAGAGTAGTCTGGCTTTAGAATCTGTGTTCTTAATCACAATACCATATTGTATTTAAAGTATTCATATATTGTTCCAATTTAATTTCAGGGCCCAGAATGTGTTCAGTATCTTCAACAGGAATACCTGCCTTCCTTGCAAGTAGCTCCAGAGATAATTCAGGTAAGAGCTGTCATAGCAGATTTTCCTCTTAATCTTAATTAAAGTTGTTTAGTCCCTAAGTCATGTCTGATTCTTTGTGATCCCATGGATTGGAGCCCATAAGGCTCCTCTCTCCATGGGATTTCCTAGGCAAGAATACTGGAGTGGGTTGCCATTTCCTTCTCCAAGGGATCTTCCCAACCCAGGGATTGAACCTGCATCTCCTGCTTGGCAGGTGGATTCTTTACCGCTGAGCCACTGTAATTCAATTTAAATTTTGATTGGAGAAAGCCAAACCTGGGAGTTCCCTGGTGGTCCAGTGGTTAAGACTTCACCTTCTGGTGCAAGAGGTACAGGTTCCATCCCTGGTCAGGAAGCTAAGATCCCACATACCTCTTGACCAAAAGACCAAAACATAATCATAATTGTAACAAAATCAATAAAAAGGCTTTAAAAGAAAAAAGAAAGCCAGAACTATTACATTCACCTTGACTTAATACACATAGGATAGCCAAAGTCCAGAGGGTCTGTGAAATTGAATGGGGGAAAAAAATGTCTTTTTCTTTTCCATCTAACAGAAATTTAATTTCCTACCATTGTGTGGGTGACAGATCATAGTAGTATTCACATTGCCTGTGACATTGTCATGCATAGGAATCACAGATATTTTTATATCACATTACATTGTTCCAGAGATCTTGAAATAGCCACTAGACCTTGTTATCTAAGTCAGTAAGTCTTATTATTCTGCCACATAGCACAAATAAGTTTCATAAGCATAATTCATTATCATTAGTTTGCTTTGTAACCCCATGTATTTTAAGAGTATTTTTTAAAACATTCTGAAAGTGGTCTAATAGGCTCCCCCAGCCTGCCAGAGGGGACTGTGGCACATGAACGCATGGTCTGAAAGTTTGTGCCAGGTGGTTAACTTTACACAGGCCAAGCTCCCCTGTGCTTAGCTTGTGAATTTGAAATCATATTTTGAGGTGAGTGGCACAGTCATTTTTATGATGGCATTCAGTTGTTTTCTGAGCATCTAATCATCCAGACCTCTTCTGCAGTAGCACATAGTTCTCATGAGGTATCAAAGTCCCGATTGAAACTAGGGTTATGATCTCTTGTGTAGATTCTAAGGAGTGTTTCTTCATCAATAGTATTTTATAATGCTGTTTTATAAGAGGCACTGAAAAAACTGAATGAAAAACAGACCTCAACATAAGAGTACTTACAAAATTAATTTTTAATGAATTTATGATCTCTAATTTTATGACATGCCTTTAACTTGGATATTAATTTTCTCATTTACCATTTGTTACATAAGTAAACTGATATTTTATAAAAACGGTACGTTACTAATTACTTATGATCTTAATGCATCAGAAACAGAAATACACCACTCAATTTTGAATAGCTCAAATAGTTTCCTAGATTCCTAAATGAAGCAAAGTTATTATATTTCTATCTAATAATTTGCTTGTAAAAGATAATGATTCCCAGTTTTCCCTTTTCTCATATGCCATCTGATTGCACTTCTTGCACAATTCTATTGAGGAGAATTTTCTCTTTTTCATTTGGTCTGGCTCCTCGCAATTACCCTTTTACTAGATGAGAACAGCCATAGCCATGTAATTCTTGTCCCACTCATGCTTCTGAGGCAACAGTCCATCTTCTCCAGAACATCCATGTTCTCCAAGGTGAAAACAGCCGGTCTGAAAAGTATTACATTTGAAAATGTCTTATAACCTTTTTGGTGAGGAACTGTTCACGTTAATTTTGATAAATTATAATATGAATACTGGGGATGTGAAGCAACCTGAATGTCTGTTGACAGGTGAATGGATAAGCCATATGTGGTGTATACATAGAACAGATATGGTTCAGTCTTTAAAACAAAAAGGGAAATTCTGTCATGCTACAACATGGATGAACCTTGAGGATGTTATGCTAAATGAAATAAGCCAATCACAAAAACAGATACTGCATTATTCCACTTAAATGAAGTATCTAAAGTGGTCAAACTCTTAGAATCAGAAGGTAGAATGTTGGTGGCCGGGGGTAGGGGCTGGGGAGAAAGGGGGAACGGGAGACTTGTTCAATGGGTGCGGAGTTTTAGTTTTGCAAGATGGAAAATTCTTGAGATCTGGTGCATGACAGTGCATATAGTTAACAGTGCTGTACTGTATATGTGGTTAAGATGGTCAGTTTTATGATTTTATTATCACAATTTTATAAGAATATTGTGGTTTTGAATTTTGATGAATTTAATATAAATGACTCATTCTTTTATCTCTCCTCCCCTCCTGGCCCCTCAGGAGTTTTGTCAAGCGCTTCAGCAGCCTGATGCTAAAGTTTTTAAAAACTACTTAAAGGTAGGTATTTGGAAGACTTATATATTTTCATACAATTAGGTGATGTTTCAGAGCCAATACATACTACAGCATACTGTATCATACTGTAGTTTGACCAACAGTTACATAGTTACATATTTGGGAATCTCTTTGCTCTAAAACCTGCTTCTAAGAATCCACAATTAATAGCTCTTACTACATTTCAGTTTTATGTGAAGGCCCTTTCAGCTGAGTTCCTACAAAAGGTTAGAGTAAGTTAGATAAGCACACTGAATTGTATATGCCTGACCATGTTGATATGAAAATGTCATTTCCTTTTACAGTTTTGTGATATAAGTAAATAGGAACTAGAGAATTGGGAGAACAAGTACTATTTAAGAACAGCTACCCGTATTGAGTTGAAAGTAAGGAACTAAAAATAAAAAAACAGAAGTATGAGTTACTTGGTTATATCTTATCTTGAAACTTTCAAATTTGCAAAATGGACAAAAAGTAGAATCCTCAGATTTGGCCATTAAGGCTCTTTTATAGTCATAAAACCACTGAATTAACCAAACCAACCTCCAAGTATTTATTTGGTATTCATTTCTACAGTTAGATCCATGAAACAGCTTTCTTGCCCTCACCCAGCTAGTCACTCTGTCAGCACTCTGTGACTGCCTTGTTATGTAACACATACTGTCCTAACTGCTGCAGATACCGGCATGAGTGACTTTCCCTGCCCACAGGGAGCTCATGGTCTGGAATTAAAGTTATAGTGTGACAGCTTGAAGAACTGTTCTTTACTTTATTAATTATCTTCAACAAATTTCAGGGTAAAGTATGTGCTAAATTTCTTAGTGATAAGTAACTTAATGGCTCCCTGGTCCTTTTGCCAAAGGCATTCAAGTCAAGGGACTTCACTGATAAATAAGTGTGCTACCCTTCAACTTTGGTTCTACCATCTTCCCTTGCCAGTTCTTCCCCTAGTAATAGTTTGTCAGCTTAAACTGACCAAAGAGTTTGTGAGAAGAGAGTTACTGTTTATCATTGGGAACCCTCCCCTTTCCCAGTTCCTCATAAAAGTACCTGTGGAAGTAACCTCTGTTAAGTAACTGATCATCACACTGGATTAAAGGACTAAAAATAAATTGTAACTCTGTTAGAGGTATCTGTTCCAGCAGGTCTAGGTACATTGTAGGAGGCTTGTACTCCAAGTATATTCATCCCAACAGCATTTATAGTCTTCCTCCCAAGTGCAGCTTCTCTGTGGCATTATTCTTCTAGTTGGAAAAAAAAAAAATGAAGTTCCTTCTTTGGAGCCTCCCCCTGTTCCTCTCTAATCAATCCTTAGATCTTGCCGATTGTTTGCTCCTCACTGTCTCACTTGTTTTCTGTCTCCCGTGCTGCCACGCTGGTGTCGGCTTCTGTTCTCTCACTCTGATTTCCCTTCCTTTGTTCTATCCAAGTTGATCCATTTGAAAACATTGAAAAGTTTTCTGAAATTCATTCCTCTTCTTCATGATCTTCATAGGCTTAACTGTTGACTATGCTATGCTAAGTCACTTCAGTTGTGTCCGACTCTGTGTGACCCCATAGACGGCAGCCTACCAGGCTCCCCCGTCCCAGGGATTCTCCAGGCAAGAACACTGGAGTGGGTTGCCATTTCCTTCTCCAATGCATGAAAGTGAAAAGTGAAAGTGAAGTCGCTTGGTCGTGTCCGACTCCTAGCGACCCCATGGACTGCAGCCTACCAGGCTCCACCGTCCATGGGATTTTCCAGGCAAAAGTACTGGAGTGGGGTGCCATTGCCTTCTCCGAACTATTGACTAAACAGTAACAAATTCTTTAATTTGGCATTTAGGTGCTTTTTTTTTTTTTTTTTTTCCCCAGATTCTGAGCTCAAGACTACCTTTTTGTTTTCTCTTGCAGGAATATCCCTTACTATTCCTGCTGTTCTTCAGATATTCTGCCTTATTAGCACTCTTTCTCTTTAGGAATTCTACCCATTCTTCAAGGCTAACCTTAATCGTGGCCTCTATGTTTTGCTTATATAGTGATGATTCTTTTCTCTGCACTTAGTCAATAGATAGTTAATAATTATTATATGAATGTCTGACCTACTAGGTGTTACAGATATAATGACAAATGTGGTCCTTATCCATAATGAGTTTACTGCCTTCTATTTACTCTCTGGTGCTTACTTAACATGAACCCAACTATGGACGGGAGTAATATTGAGCCAGTGCTTGCTTAGCACAGCCTCTAGCCTACACATTCATAGTCTTAGATGTTAAATTGGAAGTATTTTTTTTATAATCAAATAAATAGTTAAGGGATAACACCTGCCATCTTTAGCTTTGACTTGTTTCTTCCTCAAAATGTTAATTTCCTAGCATTAACTTTGACAGTACTGCCAGTCAGCAAACCATTGTCAAGAGCATGTTTCCCTCTCACTGCTTGACTCTCATAGCACTGGAGGTAGCACCATATTTTCACTAGTTTCCAAACAGTAATGGCAACATTAGTTATCTCTAGACTTTACCAAGTTGTCCAGAAGAGCAAGTTTTTGGCTTGTATTATGTGTGGATTTATGCAGTATATGAAATGTTTTAGAAGAGTGACTAGCACCCAGTAACATGGAGCCCTTCTTCAAGTAAAAGGTGATAATCATCTGACATCAGTACTAAGTGAACTAATACCTTATTTACAGGTGTTCTTCCAGAGAGCAAAGCCCTGAGGACTAGATCTCCCCATGCCTACTTCATGATCAAGAATTCCAGTTAATAATTTATAAAGAAACAAATTTTTGTGTGCTGTTCACACTGGTCTTTTTAACATTGCTTTGAGCTTATTGTAGTATATGTATTGGGATTTTTTTCTGTAAAATGGGTGTAATTTCCCCTAAATTACAGGTATGTGACAACATAGAGAAGTTGCATGCCGATTAAATCGTTCTATATAAAAATGCTGTTGTAAGATACAGCAGAGTTATCCTAGTACCTTTTTTTTTAACTTGAAACTTTTAAGTCCTTTATAAAGACCATAGCAAGAAAACAGTGTACTTCTTTTTCATTACTGAATATAAAATGTTTGAAAATTTAAATTTTTGTTTTATGTGTGCAGACTCATAAACTGTTTCATTTATGTGTGCAGACTCAAAAAAGTGGGGGGAATAAAATCAAAATTAACTTTTTTGTAGATAGCTATTACATTTCCTTAAACTGTTTCAATGCCAATGTCTATTCTACAAAACAGAATGGTTTCATAAATTAACTGATTGAAGAGTAGGTGCTGGTGTTATACATTTTTTATTAAAAAAGGCAAATAAATTTTACGTAGTGAAATACATTAAGTCTTTTGGAGTTATTTTAAATACTTGAGCCTTATTTTTTCATCTCTCCCTGATTTTCCATTTAAGGGACTACACATACTGTATGAGTGTTTGGATGATTTAATTATGCTTCTAAAAGAGTATATCCTACTTTGTTCTATTAAATAATTTAGAATCTTTTTTCAAATGCACTACAAAAAGCCTGTGTGCATATGTTGATAGAATTAAAAATCTAATATTTTCCATCTTAACTGGATTTACTTAGGGCACCATATACCTTTGTGTTTATAATGCTTATAAGTAGTAGCTGCCCATTTAGTTCCCCTGCCTTCCCCCATTTTTATTCATAACTATGCAAGAAACCTTCCCTGGTGGCTCAGACAGTAAAGAATCTGCCGGCAGTTCGGGAGACCTGGGTTCAATCCCTGGGTCAGAAAGATCCCCTGGAGAAGGGAATTGCTACCCACTCTAGTATTCTTGCCTGGAGAATTCCATGGACAGAGGAGCCTGGTGGGCTACAATCCATGGGGCTGCAAGGAGTCAGACACAACTGAGTGATTAACACTTTTACTTTCATGCAAGAAACCAAGACGATAAGACCAGTAGTACTATTGGAAAATTAAGAAAGGATGGACAAAACTGAGCAGCAGAATTACTATAGTCATCATTTAAGTTTAAATTCCAAACTCCCAAGTAAGGTTTTAGGGTGGCTAAGGGTTTTTTTTTAACCTTTGGCCCATGTGGTCCCTAGAGGTTTCATGGATGGGCTTCAGTGGTCTTCTAAATTCCCTAAAAATTGTATCCTTAATTTTACATAAATATTCTCCTGGGGTTAATTTCAGAAACGATTTTAAACATTTTCCTAACGTCATAGAATAAAGGTGCTAAATTAATTGTAAAAATAGATCAATGAGATGTATATTATACAGTCAGCCCTCTGTATGTGCAGGTTCCACATCCAAGGATTCAACCAACCTTAGATCAAAAATACTTGGAAAAGTCAATTTCCAGAAGGTTTGAAAAAGCAAAACTTGAATTTGCTATACTTGAGAACTATTTATATAGCATTTACATTGAATTAGGTATTGTAAGCTAGAGATCATTTAAAGTATGTGGGAGGATGTGCATGGATTACATGCAAATACTATGCTATTTTATATAAGAAATGAGCATCCAAGGATTTTGATATCTGAGGTATCTTAGTATCCACAGGAGCCAATCCCCTGTGGATACTAAGGGATGACTGTACTTCAACACAAATGATTTTAAAAATAGATGAGTGAGAGCTATTGTTCCTTTGACATGTTCCCTGTACAGTGGGAGAGATCATTGCATTTGTTGCAATGATCTTTGAACTGATTGTTCAGAGTATACTGAATTGCATAGCATAGTAGTTAAGAGCTTAGACAGGCTCGGGATCCAGATTCGGTAGGTTCACATAGCAGTTATGGCAGTAATTGGTTTTAGAACCTTTGACAAGTTCTCTCTGCCCCAGTTTACCCATCTGTAAAATGGGTGAAATAGTGGTAACTACTTTATAACTAAGAATTAGTAAGTTAAACATGAAAAAAGCTTACTGCAGCATCTGCTTATTGATAAGAACTATTGTTTAGTCACTAGGTGGTGTCTGACTCTTTTGTGACCCCATTCTATTTTATATACTCTTTTGTAACCTGCTAGGCTTCTCTGTCCGTGGGATATTCCAGGCAAGAATACTGGAGTGGGTGGCCATTTCCTTTTCCAGAGGATCTTCCTGACCTAGGGATTGAATCCAAGTCTCCTGCTTGGCAGGCAGATAGTTTACCACTGAGCCACCTGGCAAGCCCCCAGTAGCCATTGTTACTGCACTGTTTATTCCATATATGTAAAGGTGACACCTCCTTCTTCCTTCCTGGCTCTTTAAAGCCGTTCAGAAGATTCACAAGTGTGCAGAGCTAAGAGAAGTCAAAACAGGCATTAAGAATCTATAATAGAGATTAAAATTTCATGGTATCTGCTGCTGCTACTGCTGCTAAGTCACTCCAGTCGTGTCCAATTCCATGCGACCCCAGAGACAGCCTCCCACCAGGCTCCTCCGTCCCTGGGATTCTCCAGGCAAGAACACTGGAGTGGGTTGCCATTTCCTTCTCCAATGCATGAAAGTGAAGTCGCTCAGTCGATTCCTAGTGATCCCATGGACTTCAGCCTACCAGGGTCCTCTGTCCATGGGACTCTCCGGACAAGAGTACTGGAGTGGGTTGCCATTGCCTTCTCCATCATGGTATCTAATCATGTGTAAAAACTCACACCTTCCTTCCTTCCTTGAAGTTGTCTAGAGCACTTCACTTGGGTGCCATAGCAATTAGGAAACTTTCATCATAAATTGCCTTACCTGTATTGTATAATAGCCTCCAAAAGCAAACACCCCAATAATTGTCTCAAGGGTGAATCTCACCTTAACAAAGCCTCACTGAGGCAAGAAGACAGGGATTTGTATGTCTTAACTATGGAACTACAAGTTTTATGAGGCCTGGTATAGTTTTGGGCCTAACAGTTTATTTAAATCTTAAATATTAACATTAAATGCTTCACAAACGGCTTGATCTTCCAGAAAAAGTATTTCAGTGTTCCTCACTTAATGCAGTAAACATTTTGAATCAAGGCCTTCAGCTAATCACATTTTCTCCCATTCAACTTTGAGATGTAGGTTATACTGTTGTAAGGAATTTGGACTCAAGGCCTTTTCCTTGGCATTAGATAGGGGTGAACTAAAATTAGTGGGAATTGTAAACAGTGAATAGACCGTTGTTAGAATGATTCCATCATTAAACATTGTTTAAAAGTTTAATAATGTAAATTCCTTTGTAACATTATAGTGGACTTCTGTTATCTCCGTTTTGTACCTATGATATATGATAAAAATACACTTAAGGACTTAAGTGTTAGTTGCTGAGTCGTGTCTGACTCTGCAATTCCATGGACTGTAGCCAGACAGGTTCTTCTGTCCATGGGATTTTCCCAGCCAAGAATACTGGAGTGTGGTGCCATTTCCTTCTCCAGGGGGGTCCTCGCCACCCAGGGATCGAACCCAGGTCTATCGCATTGCAGGCAGATTCTTTACCTTCTGAGCTACCAGGGAAGCCCTAAAAAACAGGCTTAGGTTAAAAAACAAATTGTCTAAAGCCAGTTCAGTCGCTCAGTCGTGTCCGACTCTGCAACCCCATGAACCGCAGCACGTCATCATTAGCAAAAAGCACTGGGACTGCAATCCAGGTCAGCTCCATTCAAAAGCCTCTGCTCTTAAACCACTCTGCCACAGTTTCCTTCCTTCACTCCTGGCTCCTGAAATTTGCACCTGGAAAGGACTCCCGCCTTCCTCCTCCTCCCCTCCGGAATTTACCCCTCAGCAGCAAAAGTCTTGAGCCTCTAGTGCTGAGAAAGGTTGCAGTGCCGTCAGTGGGCCAGAGGGATCTCTAGGGAATAGCTGCTTGAGCTCTCAGCGGCACAAATATTGCAGGGCACCTGATTTTAGTCCCTAGATTCTCCACTATTGTCATTTTCCAAAGCAAGAGTACTGGAGTGGGTTGCCATTTCCTTCTCTAGGATATCTTCCCGACCAGGGATCGAACCTGGGTCTTCCGCGTTGCAGGCAGACACTTTACCGTCTGACCCACCAGGGAAGCCCAAAAGTGAGTGAAGTCGCTCAGTCGTGTCCGACTCTTTGCGACCCCGTGGACTGTAGCCTAGCAGGCTTCTCCGTCCATGGTATTCTCCAGGCACTGTAGCCTAGCAGGCTTCTCCGTCCATGGTATTCTCCAGGCAAGAATACTGGAGTGGGTTACCATTTCCTTCTCCAGGGTATCTTCCCGACCCAGGGATCAAACCCGGGTCTCCAGCGGTGGAGACAGACGCTTTAACCTCTGAGCCACCAGGGAAGCTGGGAAAACCCAAATACCATCTAAAAAGATGGCATTAAATGAGCTTGTTTACATTCAATAATCTGGCTCCCCTGCAGCCAACGTGGTCTTCTTTACGTACGAATCTGACACAGCGATGGCCCCGCACGTGTCAGTATTCTGCACAGTTGTGATTATTATATGTTTGTAATCATCGGTCCCTATCTGTCTGCCCCACTATCACTGCACTGGGAGACGCGGCGGAATTTGCCGCGTGGGAATCTGAATTCTTGCGCTCACTGCGCAGGGCTCTCCGGCTTTACCCTCAGAGTAAGCGGGAGACAGGCGGTGGATGTGGACTGGGTCGGACTCAGACACCCACCCAGCCTCCTGGATCCTCGTCACAGAAAATCGCGGAGCCAGCGGTGCCAGCAGCCTTGGCCGCGGAGGCTGAGGCCCAGGCGGATCCGGCGGGAGTGCGCACGCGCACCCGCGCGCCGGCCGTCGGTCACGTGGCCTCTGTCCAGGGCTTGCGAAGCCGGAAGTGGCCTGAGGCGCAGGGAGGCCGCGGGAGCCCGCTGGCGGTGGAGCGGCGGAGACCGGGCAAGGTAAGCCGGGACGGCTCAGGCGAAGGGCTTGCAGACGCTTGGGACACGGGCTGCGGAGCCAGGCATGGCCCGCGAGAAGCAATCCCGCCCCCGTGGGAAACTGGGGTGCTGAGTCAGGGCGGAGGCGGGGCGGGCGACCCGAGGAGCCTAGCGGGACCCGAGGCCGAGCCCTCCCCGACCCTAGCTGGGCGGACACCGCCTCCCGGGTGGCCGGGGCGTGCGAAGCCGGCCGGAATGGTCGCGCGGGCCGGTCCGCTGCGTCTGGACTCTTCGCCCCATGGCCGGCCCTTTGACCCGGGCCCTCACGGGTCTGGTGTCGTTGGGCACCGAGAAAGAGGATGTATCTGTTACTGTGGTTGGGCCCTGGCCGCCCTGGCAGGCGGGCATCGATGCCCCTTTCCCTTGGAGTTAGACTGGCTGCTTTCTCCCGTCTTTCCGAGCGTGAACGCGATCGTTTGATTTTTCAGACGATTAAAAAGACATGTCATTAGGGTTTTAATGAAAACAGCAGGGGTTGGCTCACCGGAAGCTAGAAGCCGAAAACGTTTTTAATGAACATACGTGTAGTGCAGATTCCCAAACGTTTCCTTTGGGAAATGGCTTACGAGTGTATTTTCCAGCCCGTTTCCCGGGTGTTTTCAGTAGGTGTCCTCAAAACAAGTTCTCCCCAATAATTGACAGTGCGTAACCGAAGCCCGGCTTTTTTCGCCGTAGAACGCTGAATGTTATGTTTAATAAATGATTCACGTAGTGGTAGAGTTTGGAAATCCTGGAACTTTGTCCATATGCGGCGTCACCAAGCCGGTTTTTATCTATGGACAAAAGGTAACTTTCAATTTGGACGGTATGAGGAAGTAGACTTAAGGCAGGATCACCAATCTCGTACTTGTTGAGTGCCTGCTTATGTTGTGTCAAAATTTTGGAAAGATTTATATAGCAAGCACCTTCTAGGTGTGCTGAGTCATGTTTTAGCATGCTGTTGTTGTAGGGTAATTGGTAGATAGTTTGAAAAGGTATTTCCCCAATCATTGTGACACCGTAGCTTAATATCTGCATATAGAGAGCCTCATATCTTAGCTGATCAATGTGTTTTATATTACCCATTAGATGTACATAGGTACCTAATGATATCCCACTCCAGTACTCTTGCCTGGAAAATCCCATGGACGGAGGAGCCTGGTAGGCTGCAGTCCATGGGGTCGCTGAGAGTCGAACGTGACTGAGGGACTTCACTTTCTCTTTTCACTTTCACGCATTGGAGAAGGAAATGGCAACCCACTCCAGTGTTCTTGCCTGGAGAATCCCAGGGACGGTGGAGCCTGGTGGGCTGCCGTCTATGGGGTCACACAGAGTCGGACACGACTGAAGTGACTTAGCATAGCATAGCATAGCATAGTTAGCTCAAGCAGCAAAGTTACATTAATTAGGGAAGCTTTTCATTCTTGAGAAATACTTGAAGATATTATTGAAAAGATATTTGAGAATTTTATTATATCAGTAGCTGATAAATGTGTATTTCATATTTTGAAAACAGAATCTTATTTTTACTGCTTATTTCCCATAAATTACTGTATATAAAATTATTTATCTGAATTAGATGGGGGTAAAATTATATTCATATATCTTAATATACAAAGATTGTTGAAGTTTGGACCGTGTCCATTCTTTGTGTTCTTAACCCTATTTGGAATATTGACATTAATTAATTCATTCCTGAATATCTGTTTCTGACTTAACTGTGAAAGGATGTTAAGATTAAATGTGACATTACATCAGGTTTAGATTGGGATGGTGGAACAAGTGTTTATGCTATTTAGCATACCTCATTTTACTCCATCATGGAGCACAAAGATTTACAATATCCTTACAGATACACAGTTTTATAATATTGAAGGACAAGGGTAGGGGTATTGTGTTTTTTTTTTTTAAAGACTTTATTTTTTTAGAGCAGTTTTAAGTTCACTGCAAAATTGAGCAAAAGGTACAGAGATTTTTCCATATATTTCTTGCCTCTAAACATGCGTAGTCTCCCCTGCTTATTTTTTAAGACTTGTTAATATACACTCAGTATGTGTTTATTTATATATTTGGAGGTTGGAAAAACTATCCTTAAGTTAATTTAAGAATTTGTGGCTGAAAGGTCTCTTTTGAATCCTGGTTGTCAGGCTCTGGGTAGAGGAAATTTTTAATTAGGAAAGGTTATGTAGTGGCAACAATTGTTTTCGTTAGTGTTGCCTTGCACCTGAAAGAAACAAAGTTATTTTTTTCTATATTTCTGTTACCTTATTTTATTTAAAACACTTTAAAATATGATGCATCAGTGATTAATCTCTCAAAACATTTTGCTATGCTATGCTATGCTAAGTGACTTCAGTCGTGTCCGACTCTGTGTGACCCCATAGACGGCAGCCTACCAGGCTTCCCCGTCCCTGGGATTCTCCAGGCAAGAACACTGGAGTGGGTTGCCATTTCCTTCTCCAATGCATGAAAGTGAAAAGAGAAAGTGAAGTCGCTCAGTCATGTCCGACTCTTAGCGACCCCATGGACTGCAGCCTACCAGGCTCCTCCGTCCGTGGGATTTTGAAGGCAAGAGTACTGGAGTGGGGTGCCTTTGCCTTCTCCCTCAAAACATTTTAAGGAGGTAAATATCACTTTCATTGACAGAGAAAAATTTAGAAGGAAATAGATATTTTTTTCAGCCCGGTGAATACGTGAATTAAACTGAATATATAAGATGTCATTGGTTAAGGCTTTTTCAGAGCCCACACAGCATTTTAGTCTTTAATATTGCTGGAAAGTTAGATTTTTCTTGGGCTGTTTGTACACTTCAATTTAGCAGTAAATTATAAGTGCTCTTTCTTGAGACTAAAAGTAGCTAACATTTGTTTCTTAAATGTGTTATTCCCTCAAAACAAGCATGCAATTTTTTTTTTCTTTTCTCTTAGTATAACAGGAGGATCGCCTGACCACGCCGAGATGCAGAGCACTTCTAATCACCTGTGGCTTTTATCTGATATTTTAGGCCAAGGAGCTACTGCAAATGTCTTTCGTGGGAGACATAAGGTTGGTACGGAGAATTCTGTGAAAGCACTGTATGTGTAGTTTTCTGAGATGCATGCTTACACTTGGTGGGTTTGATTGTTTTGTCTAAAGAGAGTATGTGTTTCTGTGGTTATTTAAGGTATTGCTGGGGTCAGAGGCGATGTTATCTACCTAGTAGTAGCAGAGGTCATGTGCTGGGGAAAAACAGAAGGTTGTATGAAAAAAGGAACTAGGGAAAATTAGTGTTGGCCTTTTGGCTCTCTCCTCCACCTGGTCCTCCTGCTGTAGAGACTGAGCTCACTGACAGAGTTCAGTGCAGCGGTGATTTGGGGTAGGAGGCAGTAGAGAGAGGCGTGGTGAGGAGCAGATGGGAACTTTTGAGGGGAACCCCCAGATGATTCTGCTGTGCTGTAGTAAGTCTTCCTGCCCCTGAAGTAAACCAGCATTCTGCAGAGTAGATTGGTGTAAAGTGAAGTTATCAACAGGGAGCCCAGGTTTCAAAGGCTATATCCTGCTATGAGGTAATCAGAACTGGTTAGTGCAAGGGAGAATAGAATAAAAGGGCTAATCCCAGAGGCTTTTCAGGAACCAAAAGGACTCTGTGTCAGCTTCTATACTGGAGAATGAAATGAAAGATAATTAAAGTCATTTAAAAATGAAGAAATTTAAAATCATTAAAATTTCTGGGAAGGAAGCTAGAAAAATAATAGAATAAAAACATCCTTTTATGATGCAAATAATCATCCACTAGTTTTTCAGTGCTAAGAATTCAGCCCAGAAGCTCAAAACACTTCAGTAAGGAGGAGTTTCTATATATTTTTCTGTAGCCTTGAGACCACCAATCAGTTCTGTCTGTGACAATGAAATAAATGTTCACTGCTGCTGCTACTAAGTCGCTTCAGTTGTGTCCGACTCTGTGCGACCCCAGAGATGGCAGCCCACCAGGCACCTCCGTCCCTGGGATTCTCCAGGCAAGAACACTGGAGTGGGTTGCCATTTCCTTCTCCAGTGCATGCAAGTGAAAAGTGAAAGTGAAGTCACTCAGTCGTGTCCGACTCCTAGCGACCCCATGGACAGCAGCCTACCAGGCTCCTCCCTCCATGGGATTTTCCAGGCAAGAGTACTGGAGTGGGGTGCCATTGCCTTCTCCAATAAATGTTCACAGAGGGGTGCTATTTCTTCTGTGGCTCTTAGGGAGTGAATAAGAAGTGTCGTACTGTTTTTAGCTTTTCTTTTCACCTCCAGTTTTTAGAATTATCCACACGTTCCAGTCCTTGATCAGATTCATAGTGATCAGCCTTGGATATTCCTGTCCTAGAAATTGTTTTTGTTTTGTGCAGTGTGCCAAGAAGAGAAAATGGTGGCAGCACTGAATTTAGCAGCGAGACACATCTGACCCTCTGTCTTCCTGTGATCCAAAGTAACTTATCAGACTTTAATAATCACCTGGTATATGTCAAATACTTTGAGTGGACCTAGTGATTGTAGCCACAAAATTTTAATGATTTTAAGTACAGTTCCTATGCACGAAGAGTTTTGAGTTTAATAGCAAGGTGGCATTGGAAGGAACATAAATTAGAAACTGAGGGAGTGACAGGTTTTCAGTTGTGATAGGAACTGAAGGAGGCATATTTAAAGTGCCTGAGGCTAGTAAATATCTCTATTTACTAGTGCCTTTCCTTACTTCCTTACTTAGATATCCAGTGTCCTTCATGTTAGTACTTAAATTAAGAATAGCAAGAAGAGATAAGAAAGCCCCAGTGATCAAGAAAGAAAAGAGGAAAACAAAGAATGGGAAAGGCTAGGATCTCCAAGAAGGTAGAGATGCAAAGGAACATCAGCAAAGATGGGCACGAAAAGGACAGAGATGATGTGGACCTAAAGAAGAGAAGATATTAAGAAGAGGTGGAGGAAACAAGAAGAATGACAAAAAAGAGCCAAGACCTAGATAATCAGATGGTGTGACACTGACCTAGAGCCAGACGTCTGGAAGTGAAGTAAATGGGCCAGAAAGCACACTACGAACAAAGAGTGGAGGTGATGGAATCCAGTGGAGCTATTCCAGGTCTGAATGATGAGTGTGAAAGTGCACACAAAGCCAGAGAAAACCAGCAGGGCACAAGAGAAAAGAGCATCCAACAAAGAAAGGAAGCAGGAGGCCACACCAACCCACAGCAACAGCCAGGCCAGAAGGGACAGTAAGTGTAGAAAAGGAGAGGAAAGAGAAGCAACGTGAAAAGAGAGAGGAAGAAAGGATGAAAAAAGAATATAAGAAATTGTATGAGTAGAAGAAAGAGATGGGATGCAAATAGGAGAGGAGATTAAAGAGAAAGTGGAGAGAAAGTAAAAAGAGATGACACCAAGGAGAGAGGGAAAAGTTGAGAAGGAAGTGGAGAGGAAAAGGGAAGAAAGAAAAAGAAGATGTCACATGAGAAGGGGAATGGAAATAGATGGCAAATAGAGGTGAGAAAAAAAGAGAGGGAAGGAAAGAAAGAGAGAAAGGTTCGCGTAAGGTATGTTTGTGGTAGTAGGAGTGAGAGTGGAGTGAAGAAGGGAGCGAAAAGATGTTGAATGTGTGGAGAAGAAAGTGAAAAGATCAAAGTCAGAAGGAGAAGCTGGGATTTGGAAGGAATGATGTAAGTGAAACAGTATGGCCACCCAGCGAAGAGTTGAATGGAGAAGATGAGGGGAGGGAGGGGGAGGAGGAGAAGGGGAGAAGAGGAGAAGGTGGATGGAACTGACGAGGAGAAGTCTGGGTGACCGGGAGGGGATGGACAGGGAGGCTGGGTGTGCGGTTCATGGGGCGAAGAGTCGGACACGACTGAGCGACTGATCTGATCTGATCTGATAAATGCTTGATGACTGAAAGAATGAATTAATGAGGACGAACTACAGTAGACTACCCTAACACGATCTGAAGTTCTTCAAAGGAAGTAAAAATGTTCTTTATCCAATAGAGTTCGAAAACCTCAAATAAGGATTTGAGAGGCATAAGAATTGACTTATAATATTGCCAACATCTAGCTTAGTATTGAAAATGTGTTTTGAGAAACCATATTTGTTCTCAGTGACATCAGTTGGACTATACCCCCAAAATCCAGCTTGCCCTTAATTACTGCTTGCTTAAGGATCTTTAATTGTATTAGCTAAACCCTTTTTATGTTATTGCTGGGAGTGACCAGGTCCCTAAGTTTACTATTTGTTATTCAGAGTATTTGTTGTTGTTATTGACTAGTTGCTAAATCGTGTCCAACTGTTTATGGCCTCACGGACTGTAACCCACCAAGCTCCTCTGTCCATGAGATTTCCTAGGCAATAATACTGGAGTGGGTTGCCATTTCCTTCTCCAGGGGATCTTCCCAATCCAGGGATTGAACTCACGTCCCCTGCATTGGCAGGCAAATTCTTTATCACTGAGCTACCAGGAAGCCCTATACAAAATATGAAAGTGAAAGTGTTAGTTGCTCAGTTGTGTCCAACTCTTGGTGACCCCATGGACTATAGCCCGCTAGGCTCCTCTGTCCATGGGATTCTCCGGGCAAGAATACTGGAGAAGGTAGCCATTCCCTTCTCCAGGCAGTCTTCCCAACCCAGGGATCGAACCCAGGTCTCCTCCATTGCGGGCAGATTCTTTACTGTCTGAGCCACCAGGGAAGCCCCATACAAAGTTTATTACCTACTTAATTTGTCTCTTTTTCATTAAGTTGCCTGGAGCTGCTACTGTGTGTGAATGAGTATATATGCGTGTGATAACTAGGTGAAGTTAAAGCGGGGAGAGCTGTAGGAAGGACATGTTGACCTGCATGTTGTATATATATGTACTCTTGAATCTCTAAATATTATTCATAGTGCTTTGCCTTAAGGACAGTGACTGATAGTGACTGTGCAGTTGAATAGAGGGAAACTGGGACATGCTGTCACATATCCCAGTGAACTCAGGGGTATGTTTAGACCACGGAAGAGTGGAAAATACTGGCCTTGGTCACAGTGGATACATTGCAGCGTTGTGTTATTTCCCCTGCTTGCTCCTCTCTTAGGATTCTCCTCATTTCAGACTAAGTTTAGGACAAATGTCCTCAAGAAAAATCTCTCTGTTGGGTGGTAATAGATTTGACAGTGTTCTTATCCTGGCTGATCAAATGGTAAAACAATATGAATGAGCCCTGGTTAAATTGTTCCATTTTCATTTGGTCTGAAAACAGTCAGTGGGTCTTTTCCTCTGGAAAGAATATACATGTATTTGGTGTGGAGGGAGCATGGGAGAAAGGGAGGAGTGATCTCATCACGCAGATGATGGTCTCCACAGAGTGCACTTAAGACTTAGCTTGTGAGACAGCTAAGTGGTCTTAAGAAGAAGATCATGGAATTCTAAGGTGAGGGGAGAGATGTAGGTGGTTAATCTGGGTGGGAAGCTGTAGAGAGAGGGCTTCAAAGCAGGAAAAGCGCAGGGTCCTCAAAGACAAGAGAGCCATGAGAAAGCTTTATGTAAAGCATGCTTGAACCCCAAGCTGATAGAGGAAACGAGCTTTCCACTTACTCTAGGCGGGTTCAGCCTTGGGTTGTGGGAAGAGTAAGGTTAAACAGAGAATCTGGCCTGAGTGATTGGAAAGAGGTGAGAGGGTCTGCAGGAGAGCCTTTAAGGTTAATTCTGTGAAGAACATAGAATGTGCTATTTACCTGGAATGAAGCATGTGTTTTGTCCTTCTAAGATGCCTTCCCAATTTCGGCTGTGCTTTGTAATTCTGTGTTTGATGTACTTTAGTGTGCCCTGAGAGAGTGAGAGTTGGGCTACCACAGCTGTTTTGGTGAAGGAAAGGAAATGCCTTTGATCCTTTAGAAATGATGTGGGAAGCAGCAACCTGCCCTAGTCATCTAAGTAAAGTTGCAGAAAATCCCCAGCAGCAGCCATGGTGCAATCCAGCAAGAAGGGTGTACTCTAACCTTACTCTTTTAACTCCTCCACTTCCACACACACACATTTTATCCAGCTGCTGCTGCGTCACTTCAGTCGTGTCCGACTCTGTGTGACCCCATAGACGGCAGCCCATCAGGCTCCCCCATCCCTGGGATTCTCCAGGCAAGAACACTGGAGTGGGTTGCCGTTTCCTTCTCCAATGCAGGAAAGTGAAAGTGAAGTCGCTCAGTCATGTCCGACTCTTAGCGACCCCATGGACTGCAGCCTACCAGGTTCCTCCGTCCATGAGATTTTCCAGGCAAGAGTACTGGAGTGGGAGGGAATCTTAAAAGTTAATTGCCTTACTTTGAGATTCTTACTAAAAATTTCATATGTGAAATATAATCTTTATAATCTTTCTCTACCTGCTTTGATTAGTTTAAAATTATTGGTTCCCAGAGAAACCTTGTGAGTTCACTATTTCTCATTCAAAATACATGTTTGGCTTTAGTACTGTTGACTGTCTTTGCCACATGTATCACAATGGAACCTTTATTTATAATATGAAAGAAAAAAGAAAATAGCCTTTTCTACATTCCAAAGCATACAATTTGAAATAAATATTGAGCAGTTGATTAATGTATTTTAGCTTAAAAAAAGATCAGGAGTCCTAGTACAATCTACCAATATTTAAAAATATTCAGGGTGTTCTACAAAAAAGATAAATTGCTGTTTCTAGTTCTAATGCTACCTTTTTTATTTTCTTTATAAGTAAATAAAAGCTTTCTCTCCTTTTCTTAGAAAACTGGTGACTTATTTGCTATCAAAGTATTTAATAACATAAGCTTCCTTCGTCCAGTGGATGTTCAAATGAGAGAATTTGAAGTGTTAAAAAAACTGAATCACAAAAACATTGTCAAATTATTTGCTATTGAAGAGGAGGTAAGTCATCAAGCTTCAGTTAATCCAGTCATGTTTATTGTTGTTAATGCAATTCAGGAGAAATAATCTAACATAAAAATTGTTCTATAAAGAGTGGGTTTTTTAATGCTGAAAATTAAGGCTCATACCATCAAATATTTATTCTCAGAAACAGATAAAACAATGGAAATTGTTGGAATGGAATGGAATATAACAATGGAAAGTCTCATGGAATCAGAAAAAGTAGTATAAGTAATAATATACAATGTGGTTACCAGTATTATTACTAAAAGCAAAAGCTAAGTGAAGTTAAATTGACATAATTACATAAGGAGAAAGTCAAACAATGCAAGGAAGGCTTTATAAAAAATAAGAATCTTTGGAATCCAGAGAGTGATATGTGAATCCAGTTGTCAAAGACAGAATTGGTTTTACTGGGAAACAGTGAAAATAAAAATGTCTTTATAAAAATAGAAATCTCATTATTATGGGTAATTAAATCACACCTTTTTGAAAAACAATTTGGCAGTTTATATTCCTTATATCAGTGATTTCATTTTTAGTGATTACTTCTTAGAAAGTTATCAAATGTAAGCTATAATTTTATGCACAAAGATGTTCATTGCTCTCCTGTTTCTAATTAAAAAAATGGTTAAATAAATTAAAATGTTTGATGAATAGTTAGCCAGAGTTAGCGATACTGAAGATTAAAAGCATAGCCCTCTGGACTGCCTAGTCTGTTCAAGACTTCTTACTCGAGCCACAGAGGAGTTTGGCAAAGTCAGAGAATTCCCCACCAGACTGCTCATTCAGACATGAGCTGCAAGTTCAGGAGTCCCCAGGGCCATCTTCCCTTAAGACCAGCTGGCTACAAATTTGGGGCTTCCCATGACTGCCCTCAGATTTGATAATTTGCTAGAATGTTGAATGACTCACAGAACTCAGGAAGTCACTATACAGTTGACCCTCAAACTGCACAGGTTTGAACTGCACAGGTCCACCAATAATAATGTGAATTTTTTTCCACTAAATATGTACTGCAGTACTACACAATCTGAGATTGGTTGAATCTGCAGATATGGAACCACAGATACAGGGCGTTGACTGTAAAGTTACATGTAGATTTTCTACTGCATGGAAGGTCGGCACCCCTGACCCCTGCTTTGTTCAAGGGTCAGCTCTACTTACAAGTTAGTATCTTAGCAAAGCAAAAGGATATAAATTAGAACTAGCCAAAGGAAGAGATCCATAGGGCCATAGGACAGAACATAGGAGGGTTCCAAACATGAATCTTCCTTTCCACAAGGACACATTATCCTCCTGGCGTTGATGTATGATACGACAGCACACACACAGTACTGTCAACCCTGTGAGCTCACCAGGCCTTTGGTGTGCAGAGTTTCTACTGAGGCTCAGTCACATACTCTGCATGGCCGAACTTTAGTCTCCAACCCTTCCTATGGGTTCTGGCTAATTCCTTAGCCTCCAGAAGTCGAAACGGAAGTGCATGTCCTAAGATCCCCATCATAAATCACATTTTTAGACTGTCACGTGGCTAAAGCCCCCAGATAGAGACACTTTTAGCAGATATGACATTCTAGAGCCCTATTGAATCAGCTCCCAGTAGCCAAGGGCAAGTGCTAGACCTCTCTAGCTGAAATTAATTCTGTACTGCACAGTGGTTAAGCAGTAATAAAAAGAAATATTTAACAAAATTTCAGTCACCTGGGAGCATGCTTATATATAATGTCAGGTGAGAAAATCAGTATTAAAAATATATATGCACTTTGATCTTGATAAATACAGTATGGTGTACTGTTGAGGTCCTTTAATGGACAGGAACTTGATGATCCGGAGTCGACGATAAGAAAGTAAAGGAGAGAAAGAGGCTGATATTCCTTGGTTTACACAGAAAGCCAATAAAGCCCCTGCACAGGGCTTCCTCTGTTCATGAAGGCTTCAGGCGCCCTCTCGAGGAGGGTGAAGGCGCAGAACACCTTCTCAAGAGGGTCTTGGAAGCCCGGGCAGGAAAGTGAACTCAGAAAGCCTCTGCACTCCAGGTGATCAGCACTCCAGGTGATCAGCCTGAAAAAGAGAGAAAGAAAGACACGGAGACCAGAGCTCTGATGGAGCAAAGGTGTTTTAATCAACATGGTGTGGGCATATATACCATCTTACAAAGTAGTTATTCTCAGCAAAGATAAAGATTAAAGTTCCAGACTTACAAAACATAGATCAGATCAGATCAGATCAGATCAGTCGCTCAGTCGTGTCCGACTCTTTGCGACCCCATGAACTGCAGCACGCCAGGCCTCCCTATCCATCACCAGCTCTCGGAGGTCACTCAGACTCACATCCATCGAGTCAGTGATGCCATCCAGCCATCTCATCCTCTGTTGTCCCCTTCTCCTCCTGCCCCCAATCCCTCCCAGCATCAGAGTCTTCTCCAATGAGTCAACTCTTCGCATGAGGTGGCCAAAATACTGGAGTTTCAGCTTTAGCATCATTCCCTCCAAAGAAATCCCAGGTCTGATCTCCTTCAGAATGGACCGGTTGGATCTCCTTGCAGTCCAAGGGACTCTCAAGAGTCTTCTCCAACACCACAGTTCAAAAGCATAAGAGAGAGATTTGTAAACAATCACTTTTACCATATGGTTCACAAGAAGGAAGAAGGTACTTATCACCATGTAGGAATACTAATGAAGGAAATGCCTGGATTCCTCAGCCCTGGGGAGAGGCTTGCCTCTCCTCTTAGTTCCTGAATATTCAAGAATTAATAAGGAACAGCGAATTCCTGACAGATCCAAAACAGCACACAGGAAGCCTCCTGTTAAATGCTTCCTGACAGTGTACAAAGTGTTATGTGTCTATAATGTGATTCGTTACATAGAAAAAAGACTGAAAGGAAACATACCAAATATAAACATAATTATCTCGGTGATGAAATTAGAGATATTTCTCAAATTTTCAACTCCTCAAAACTCAGTTATTTCATTATTTAAAAGCAACAACTTTTTTCTTTTAAAATTATTTCTTTCATACTACTCAGTAGTAAAGAAGTTTTTTAAATATTTTATAGATTTATTTTGGGGATATATAGAAAAAAATTATAAAAGGAAGAAAGAGTAAAAAATGATAATGACCACTGTATTTAAGATTCATTCACATTTTCAAGTTTCTGAAATGGGCATTATGTTATAATCAATGTGTATTTGTAAGTTGGTAATACTTTTTTCCTCTATAAAGCTATTGTTAAATTGATGTTGTATCTTATAATCAATGGTACATTAAAATCATGGTTTAAAACAGATCAGTAGCTTAGATTCCTATGAGGCGACTAGAACTTTGCTCCAAGGGGACCACTCAATTATTCTGCTACCTATTTGTTTTTAAGGCTAAAACTCGGGGAACTCTCTGGCAGCCCAGTGGTTAGGGCTCCGGGCTTCCACTGCCTGGGGCACAGGTTGAGTTCCTGATCAGGAAGCTAAGATCCCACATGCCACATTGTACTGCCCCCAAAAAAGCTAAAACTCCCTTCTTTGAAGTAAAAGTAGTGAAAGTATTTGTCACAAGAAGAACTCAAGTGTTTTAAGAGATTCATTACAAAAGCTAATATCCTAAATGTACTATTATGTATTAGAAATTAAACAATTTTGAAAGATCCGTTATAACATTGTAGCTGCTGCTGCTGCTGCTAAGTCGCTTCAGTCGTGTCCGACTCTGTGTGACCCCATAGACGGCAGCCCACCTGGCTCCCCCATCCCTGGGATTCTCCAGGCAAGAACACTGGAATGGGTTGCCATTTCCTTCTCCAATGCATGAAAGTGAAAAGTGACAGTGAAGTCACTCAGTCATGTCCGACCCTTAGCGACCCCATGGACTGCAGCCCACCAGGCACATTGTAGCAGTGATTTTTCTAATTAGATTTAGCCAGCTTTTACTGAGGTTTGTCTTTAAAGACAAATCCAATTTTAATATTAATTTTGGAAAGTGTTAACTCTCATCTGTACAGTCAACAAAGCAGCTCAAAGTACCTTCATTATTGTAGCAAATCCAACTTTTAAATGAAATCAGATGAGTATTGGCATATATTGAAAGTTTATTTTTCGATTTCCCCAATGATTTTTTTTTCCAGACAACAACAAGACATAAAGTACTTATTATGGAATTTTGTCCATGTGGGAGTTTATATACTGTTTTAGAAGAACCATCTAATGCCTATGGACTACCAGAGTCTGAGTTTCTAATTGTTTTGCGAGATGTGGGTATGTTTATTTATTTATATGATTATATATGTGTGTAAATATAATTTAATGACATAAGAATTTTTAAAAATAAATTTCTTATATTCAAAGCTAAAGACCTTTATGGAGTGCTTTCTTAGATATGATATCAAAAGCACAAGTACAATAAGAAAAAAGTAGATAAATTTCATCAATGTTAACTTTTTTGTGTCCAAAGGACAGAGTCAAGTAAAAAGACAACTCATAGAATGAGAGAAAATATTTGCAAATCAGATGTCTGATAAGGAATTTTTATACCAACAAGTCAACAATAAAGAGACAACCTGATTTAAAAATTGGTAAAGGATTTGGTAGACATTTCTCCAAAGAAGATACGCAGGTGACCAACAAATATATAAAAAGATCATTAGGCATTAAGGAAATGCAAATCAAAACCATAAAGAGATGCCACTACATACCCACTAGGATGGCTAAAATCAAAAAGACAAAACAAGCGTTGGTAAGGATGTAGAGAAATTGAAACCCTCATATACTATTGGTGGTATTGTAAAAAAAAAAAAGTGCAGGCACTTTGCACAGTAGACTAACCGTTCTTCAAAAAGTTAAACAATTACTATATGACTTATCAATTCCATTACTAGGTATTCATCTAAAAGAATTTAAAATATTTCCACACAAAAACTTGTGTACCAATATTCATAATAATAGCAACAACAAAAAAAGGAAGCCCAGTATTCACCAACTGGTGAATAGATAAATGGGGTACTTACAGTGGAATGTTACTTGTTTGTAACAAGAATGAAGTAGTGGTACATGCTACTACTGGATGTACCTTGAAAAATTATGCTTAGTGAAAAACACCAGACACAAAAGGCAACAGTATTTGTATGATTTCATTTATGTGAAATGTTCAGAATAGGCAGATCCCTAGAGACAGAAAGCAGAGTAATGGTGCTTAAGGCCTTGAGAGGATGGTGGAGTCAAGGAGTGACTGCTAACAGACGTGGGGGTTCTTTTTGCATAATGGAAATGTTCTGAAATTGGTGGTGATGGTTTGATACTCCGTGGCTCTATACTAAAAACTGCTGAATTGTATACTTTTAAAAAATGAGTTTTATGCTATATGAATTTCATCTCAATAAACCTGTTATTAAAAATAAAAAATAATATGGCAGCCACAGGGAATAATATCTTCTTGGAAAGAAAGGAATCAATATTTGAATAGGAAAAGCCCAGTGTTATAAAGTATGAGGTTAGTGGGAATTCTTGAAATTGATACTGGAAGCAGTAGAGACTACTTGCTGCTGCTGCTAAGTCACTTCAGTCGTGTCCAACTCTGTGCGACCCCAGAAACAGCAGCCCGCCAGGCTCCCCCGTCCCTGGGATTCTCCAGGCAAGAACACTGGAGTGGGTTGCCATTTCCTTCTCCAATGCATGAAAGTGAAAGTGAAGTCGCTCAGTCGTGTCCGACCCTCAGCGACCCCATGGACTGCAGCCTTCCAGGCTCCTCCACCCATGGGATTTTCCAGGCAAGAGTACTGGAGTGGGGTGCCATTGCCTTTTCCGTAGGTGAGGGTAAAATGAAAGAAAAGCCATATATGCTGCAGCCTACTAATCAAATAGAAGAGGTAGATAATTGATCCCTTCCTAAGTATACTGGTAGTCCTGAGTTTCCATAATTGAATGTTGATATCTTTAAATTTATCTTTATATGTCATACTTGGACATTAATCTATCAGCTGTCAAACAAATGGTTCAGACTATCATTCTGTGACACTGCATGTCAGCTAGCCCAAACAACTTAATTTCAGCAATTTCTATTGATTTTTTTTTTACTATATTATGTATTGAGTCTAGTTTACTATTTTGTGGAATTTTTTTCCCCAAAGTAAAAATTTAAATTATGGTGAAAGATTATTTTTCTTGGGAATCTGTATTCTTGGGTTTAGGTAGATGGCCCACAGGTATATAACAAAAAGTACTTCAGAAAGTCATAGGCTTAAGATCGTTGTGTTCCATTTTCTTGACAGTATTTAAGAGAGACTGGACTCTTCCTTAGACCATGTTGATCCCTGTTCTAAAATTTCTCTCATTACTCAAGCATGAAATACAAAATCTAAGTATAATCTATTATTCTTTTATTAAGATGACTTTGGACCACCTTATGTAAAAACTTACATTGAATGAATAAGAATATATTAATGTTCATTAGTGAAACTGATGCACACACATATACCTACTTATGATTTCCCTTGTTTTATATTTATTGTTGAAGTGGGTGGAATGAATCATCTCCGAGAGAATGGCATAGTTCACCGTGATATCAAGCCAGGAAATATCATGCGTGTGATAGGGGAAGACGGACAGTCTGTGTACAAACTCACAGATTTTGGTGCAGCTAGAGAATTAGAAGATGATGAACAGTTTGTTTCTCTGTATGGCACAGAAGAATATTTGGTAAGTCATGCATCACTAATAATTTTATTTTAAGAAGCTGGATATATTATAAATATGGGTAGTTGGTCAACCAGATCATTCTGTAAAATGTCTTAACTCTTATGGCAAAAACTAAATTTTCTATTCTAATGAATATGATATGTAATGTGGAATTAGGTATTGGTTTCTAAGGGTGTTGCTTTCTGTTAAAAAAAATTCTTGTAAGTTTTATAATACTCTTAAATAATTTTACTAATGTTATGCATCTATATTAAAAGAAAGAACTGTCTGTACACTCCAGAAGCATCTTGCTAGTAAAGGCTTCCTAATTTGGATCAGAGCAGTTAATATATTACAAGCTTGTTATAATACAGTTCCCTGTAGAGCAGACTTCATTATAATTCTGAAGAAGACTCTCTTCAGGGAGGCTGGTTACTGAAAGATGAAAAGAACCATTATTAGAAACACACACAAAAAAATGAAATGCCTCTAAAAGATCTAACTTGAAATACTAGAACAAGAAAAGCTCCGTGGTTGAAACAGTTTATGTAGATGTGTTTGTGTGAAGTTAGTAAACATTTGAAACACTTAAGAAAGGCGCTTAAAAATAAGTACATTTAACATGTAATCAGAAAGTTTATAATATAAAGCTGTCACTAATTCGTTATGGCTCTGAGTTTTATTTTAAAAGTCTTAGATTCTGTGACTTTCCAATTGGATTCTGCAATTGTAATTTTATAATTTGAATAAAGTCAAGGTGCCCCTATAACTTTATTCAGATTGTTCTAACTCTGGCATGCATTAAGGTATCTTAACTTGTTCTATCAATATGTAACCACTAATTAATCTGCAGTTGTATTTTGATAATCTTTTATTAAGAGTACTTAAAAATAGGGACTTCTCTGACAGTCCAGTGGTTAAGACCTCACACTTAAAGTGCAGGGGCACAGGTTTAGTCCCTAGTCGGGGAATTAAGATCCTGCTGTGCAGTGCGACCAAAAAAAAAAACCTAAAAATGGATTATATTCACCCAACAGCTATTTATGTACAAGCATTGTTGTAGGAATTGAGACTTCTGTGGTATACTGAAAGTACATGATTTCTGCTCCTGTGGAACCTACAATCTAGTGAGGACAGTAGACAAGTAAATAAGATAAATTCAGATGATTAAAGTGTTGGAAAGATAATAAGATAGCAAAGCAGAAGAAAGATAGCTGGGGAAAGCTTCCTTTCAATCTGAAGTCAACTGATAACTTTAATGATGAAAACAAGCAAGCCATGCTAAGATCTGGAGGGAAAGCAGCATTACAAGCAACTACAAAGGCCTAAAAACAGAAATGACCTTGGATGTTTGAGAAACAGAAGGGATGACAGAATAGCTGGACTTAGTGAAAATGCAGGTGATAAGAATTGGAGAACTAAGCAGAAGCCAACCAGAGCACAGACTGGTGGTTTCTACCCTGTATGATCACCCCCTGTTAATAATAAATGTTTTACAATATTCTTTTCAGTATCTTGAAATGAAATTCTTAGATAATATAATCAACCAGCATACCTAATTAAAGGAAGAGCATAGTATCTTAATATAAAGGAAAATATAATAAAATCATAGCTATTTAATATGTAAAAGTTTACTATCAATTTCAGTAGCAAACAACTGAAATAATTAGATGCCTGTACCTGTGTATAATGTTACCTCCAGTGCACATGCAGTGATAACCTGTATGTTGAATTGGTGAGTCATATCATAAGTCTTATGTTGTTACTGACATCATTTTCCAAAGCACTGAAGAATTCCTGATAAAGTTTCTAACTTAACAAAGTAGATTTATGTATATTGCATTCCTATAGCTACAAAAATACTGTGTACTTTATATTAAAAAATACACTGTTTACATATAAAATGAAGTGAGATCTTTATAAACAGACTTTTTAGCTGCACACATATCTGGCAGGATATTCAAAAGTCATGCAGGAAGTCAGCATGTTCAACAGGATGTCTCTCATCTCTGATCTCTGCCCAGTAAATTCCAGTAGCCCGTCCGAGTGACTGTGGTGATCAAAAGAAACAATGGCAGTATCATACTAGCCTTTGTGAGGCTGATCCCTATTACTGACTGTCAGTCTTTCACATAGTCTCCAAAGACCACAATTTAGCCTCTGCCACTAACAGACTTGTAAAATGGAAAGAACACAACATTAAATAAACTAACTTCCAAGTCCATGCGGATCTCTTGGCTGAAATTTTACTGCAGTCTGTTTTCCTATTTCAGGTTATTCCCAACTCTGTTTTCTAATAGGCAGCCTGAAACTCAGCAGTCTAGAAATATCTCTATATTTAAATGAAAACTTTCCTCATTTTGGAATTCCCGGACCAGATGTTGAATCTTCTCCTTTTTATGTGTTAAAGACCAAAGGAAACATCAGCATTTTTTTCTTCTACTGTTTTTAATATGATGGCTTTCTTAATATGAATTACCCAAAAAGTTCATTCGGGTTTTTCCATAAGACAGTACAAGAGAACTCAAATGAACCTTTTGGCCAACCCGATTTAACCTGAGAACTTAGAATAGGTTTGTCCTTATGCTCCTGTCTCAGATGTAGGGGCCCGGGCATAGTAATGCTAATCCCTGTGTAAATACAAATAGCATGTTCAAGAGAGAGCTTGTGGACCCATGATGTCAGACCAGCATGCATCAGGCCATTCTCAGCTAATCATTGTCAGCCTAGGGAAGACCTTCCAGCTATACCATTTAGGAGGTATATCAGTGCACCTTTTGAGGAGGTCCCGCTTTGTCTCCTTCTAGAATTGCTGTATCTGCTCTTCCCAGGTTGGCAGCCTCATGTTCTTGAAGATCAGGCATGTCCAGGTACTCTTGGCCTCTTCACAGCACCATTGATAAAGTAAGAACCTTCTGCTAGGACAGAGGTCTGGCTCATGCTTCTTTAGACAATAATGCCTTATGTACTAGGCCACAGAATCAACAAAACCACTCAGACCCTGTATCTCTGGTAGCCATGTTTGGACATACGTCTTAAGCCCCTCGTGCTTGTCACCTCTTCTAATTTCTCATTAAAATGTATTTCCCAAAAAAATCCCATCCATCCCCCCCAAAATAATCCAGAGTTTGTGACCCTTTGAGAGATGAATTCATAAACTGCATCATTTACAGTAGAGACACCCTCTCAGCAGTGTTATCCCAGTCCCTTGGGCCACTGCCGTATACCACAGTGTCATAAGGCATTGTTTTAGTTTGGGGTCATTTGGGAGACCACTCTGCTCTGGTCCAGAGTGCACTCTTATAGGTTTATCTACCAAAAACCTTGATTTACAGCATGTAATTTACATAAAAATAATGTCACGGAGGCTAAGCATGTATGACCTCTGGCTGTCCTTTGCAGAGCTTAATGTCCATAAGAATCTCTGTCTGGATCTGTAAGCTCCTAAGCCACGCCCTATAAATTCCATCTGTTCTTCACAACTGTATCATAGTGTCTTCTGTGCTTAAGGACCATGTGGTGAACATCAGATCAGCTACTTATCTGAGTTGCTGTATCCTCCAACATACCCAATCAGGCTAGTCCTCTGAATTCATTCTAGAAATTTAGTTTTCATCTCAGAGCCCTTAGGATTTGCTCACATGGATTGCATGTGAGGTATGAGGGAAAGGAATTGAGGCTGCCTGGTATGTTTTGGATGTGAGCAACTGGGTAGATTACTTAAAGGGTAAAGATTAGAAGGAAGCAGGTTTGAGTCAGAAGACCAGGAGTGTGTTTTTGATACCTTAAGTTTAAGCTACCTTTTAGACATTTGATAAAACAGTAGGATATATGAATCCAGAACTCAGGACAAGAAATGGTTTGGAAAGTTAAAGGATATAGGTAACATTTAATGCCATAGGCCAGAATGGGAGATGAAGAAGTAAGGCAGTTGTCAGTGTGGACGGCTGTTTTGAGTTTTGCTCTGGAGGGAAGCAGAAATTTGAATGATAGCTCAAAGAGGTTGTAAGGTCAATTTGTTTTTTTTTTTTAAATGGGAGATATGAAAGCATGTGTGTAAGCTGAAAGAAATGAGTCAATAGAAAGGGGGGAAATGATGCATAAAATAAAAGGGGTAGTTTCAGGAATTGATTTCTAGATTGGATGAGATAATATGATGGGCCCCACAGCACAGAAGTGACACTAGTGGTAGAGAACCCGCCTGCCAGTGCAAGAGACATAAGACATGCAGGTTTAATCCCTGGATGGGGAAGACACCCTGGAGAAGGAAATGGCACCCCACTCCAGTATTCTTGAGTGGAGAATCCCATGCACAGAGGGACCTGGCAGGCTACAGTCCATGGGAGTGCAAAGAGTCAGACACGACTGAAGCAACTTGGTACAGCACAGGTGGAAAAGTTAAGCCTTTGACAAGAGCAGTTCCATTGTAACTGGTTCTGAACAGATTCAGGTAGGTTGGCTTTTGGTAAAAGATATAAAGGAGAGTTGATCTCTGATTGCTTCCATTTTCTCCCTGTAGTATGAAGTGAGGTCATCAAAATTGAGGGTCGAAAGAGGTGGTATTGGAGGTTTGAGGAGAGAGAGAAAGATGTGAAATAGTCTTTTCAGATTGGGAAAATAAAATTATTAGGAAAATGGAATTTCCAGACATGATCGAATACCCATTTTTGTGTAATGTATTTCATAGAACACAAGTTAGTAACTTTTTCTTTTCTTTTTAAAGCATCCTGATATGTATGAGAGAGCAGTGCTAAGAAAAGATCATCAGAAGAAATACGGAGCAACTGTGGATCTTTGGAGCATTGGGGTAACATTTTACCATGCAGCTACTGGATCACTGCCATTTAGACCATTTGAAGGGCCACGTAGGAATAAGGAAGTGATGTAAGTGATTTCTCCATTTAAAATTAGAAATAATTTTTTAAATGTATATGTCTTTATTTCATCATGTTAGAGAGGTATACTACTGAGTATTGATCTAGCCATCATTTCTTTTATTCTAAACTATTTGATTTTTTAGTAAGAGTGCAACCTTCTAAATATGTAGAGATACTGTTTCATACTGTGTTTAACTATCTTATGTAAAAAGTATAAATGGCATCCATGTTTGGTCCATCCAGTCCATATTAAAAATATTGTGCCTTCTGAAATTTATTTAGGCACTTTTTAGTCCTTTTTGTGTGCTTATTAGTTTTTTCCTCCATATAACTAAAAAAATTAAAAAATACTTGCATGAAGTAATAGAACCACTAATAGAATTAGTGGATCAAAAAGAAAGACGAACTGACCTGATGTCTTTAACTATTTCAAAAATAACATTTAATGTAATATTATTTTTCTAGTGTTGCTGTTTCAGTCCAAAACATTTTGTTGAATGCATTTTACTAGTACATTATACATTTATGCAGCTGCCATAGTTACTAGGAAATTATTACTATATATGAAGTCACTGTTATAAACCAAATAATGGAAGAAAAGAGGGGTGGATTGTTAGGTGTGAAATTTATTATAAAACTCATTGTACATTGGCTGCACATCTTTCTATTTTGAAAGAAATTAGTGGTTGATCTTGCCTCATGAGAAATAGCCAACCTCTGTACACTTATAACTATAAGGTGAGGTTATGAATGTTGTTCGGTTCATTGAAGTATAACTCACTTGACAGCCTTAATGTGTTCAACTGTTCTTTTAGATTTTGACGTTTCTCTCAGATCTTTTGTAAGTGGAGCTTTCCTGGTGGCTCAGATGGTAAAGAATCTGCCTGCAATGCAGGAGACCCAGGTTCAATCCCTGGGTAGGGAAAATTCCCTGGAGGAAGAAATGGCGACCCACTCAAGTATTCTTCCCTGAAAAATTCCATGGACAGGGGAGCCTGCTGGGCTACAGTCCATGGGGTCACAAAGAGTCGAACATGACCGACTAACACTTTTTAAGTAATAATCACAAGCGTAAACGTACAATCTTTAGTCTTATCTCAGAAAATTAGGAGAAGCATATTTTTTCTTTTGTTTGTTTGAGGAGGTAAAACTAGTTCAGCTGATACCATGACTTTTGCTAAAACCTGAATGTTTTCCAGCAAGGAAAGCACACATATTTGTGGGAAGAAGTTATCCATTAGTGTACTGATTTTGGTATAGCATCATCTTGAGACCACTTTACAGCAGTGTCCTTTTTATAAAATCTCTTCATTAATGAAGGCTTAGAGTCAGTTTCTGTCTTTCTTCGTTAAACATAAAGTGTGCCCAACAGTTAATCATGCTTTGCTGTCATAGGTGTTTTAAAGCAGTATCAGCATGTATTGCTGCACCAAGAATGGGTTAAATAAAAGTGTGATGCTCTTTAATGAAGGAAACATGACTCATAAACAACTGGGAATACCTGGTACATTCTAATACCATTAGAAGAATTTTTTTTTTAATTGCATAGAAACTAAACTTTTTATGAACATTTATGCTAATGAATGTTCAGAAGCACTTTAAGAAATAATAAGGATTGTTTTGCTTGACTATTGAGTGATGTATTCCTCTCATATTATAGGAGTGTTGATCCCTCAGAATCTTATTTACATGTTAATAAATGTATTTAGATATGTATCTTAACAAAATAAGTTTTTTCAAGAGTTTATAAGCATTACGTTAATTAAGAATTCTGCCATTCATTCTATTCACATCTCTTCTTGCATTATTCTCACATATCTCTATTTAACTTCTCCACAATCTGATCCCTCTCACATGAATGCAACTTATTTTTCACATTAATTTCCTTCTTTGAAAAATCTCTTAGTGCACAAATCCTGGCTGCCTCTACTGAAGAAGCAGGAAGCAGCTCAGATCAGTTGTTCTGGTTTCTTCTACTTTTTTAAAGAGTATGTTAATCTGCTCAGAGCACATTTATGTAGATATTAAACAAATCAAAAAATTATGTCAGAAATACTGTCTATAAACTTATATAAGATTCTGATGTGTTATGATTTACATTTTCATCTTGAAGGCATGAACCTCTTATTTCTCTCCTAATTTCAGATTTTGTTTTAGAAAGGGCTGACACCTGTAAGGCTGCTTTCATTGCCCCGCCTCCATCACTATTAGTATTCTTTCACTTCTTCATTCATCTCTTTCTTGACTTCATCTTTCTTTTTATCACCATCATCAAGAAACAGATTAAGTTTGGCTTTTAATTTTGGTACACACATCTAATCCTGTAATGTGTATATATTTTCTCAATATGCAGAAACTTTCTGATACTGTGCTATGTATAGTTTTATCTTTTTTTTTTTTTTTGAAAAGAAAGCTATAGTTCAGTCTGTAGTAATTTCATGGTCCAGTTGACTGTGCCTTTGGATAATATGAGTGAGAGGGATTAGATGCTTTTTTCCTGGTCTAGAGACATTCTGTAACATAACTTTTTTTGTGTTTGCTCAATTTTTTCAGATGGAAAAATGAATATTTTTGTTGTGAACATCAAGATGCTGTTATATGGCACTCTGAGAACCCAAATGAAAATTAATTATGGCATATGTAAAATAATCATACAGCCACTAGTCTACTTCAGTCAGTCAGATTCAAAGTGTTTTGATTGTTTTATGGATCCTGTGAACATCAGTCGCAAAGTTTTGTCTAGTAGATAATTGTAGGTGCAACTGACGAAATATTTTTGCAGAGCCCTTTGATAGGCTATACAGTAACAAACTGCTTATTTTAATCTGCTTTTATTCCTCACAAGGTATAAAATAATTACTGGAAAGCCTTCTGGTGCAATATCTGGAGTACAGAAGGCAGAAAATGGACCAATTGACTGGAGTGGTGACATGCCTGTTTCTTGTAGTCTTTCTCGGTAAGTACAGTGTATGTACTCTGTTCTCTTTGGTGTTGGGATCTTTGTTGATTAAAGGCACCAATACTTAAGTGTAGTTGTGTTCTTAATTTTTCAGTAGATGTTATTAAAGCATGCGTTGATTTGTAATTTTCATCTTTGTGGAAATGTAAAGATTGATTTGAGTCTATGTAAATAATATTGCCAGATCTCTTTTAAGACATAGAGCATACATACATTTTTCAGATTGCTAATCACTGGTCTTAGAATTGTGTCTAGTGTGGGGTTCCAGCTTAGGACTTTGGTGTCTCTTGTGCTGACCTTCATTATGACAGAGCACAAACAGTGGTACAGATAGGAAAAACTAGAGTTCTAAGAAACAAACGTTGAAGAAGTCTAATATTACCCTCATTTTCAAAAAGTAAACATATTATTCAAAAGGTGAGAAATAACAGTTTTCTACTGCTTTTTCCAGCATTTCAAAAGTTCATATGGGTCTTAATATAGCAGCCAGAACTCAAATTATACATGAATCCTGTTATCACAAAGAGAGATTTAAGGTAAAGGAAATTAAAAGTAGAGAGTAAATTTTTTTTTCTGTGATATATCTTTTTTTATTGACGTATATTTTATTTACAAAGTTGTGCTAATTTGAGAGTAAATTATTTTAGATTTTACTCTGGAAATAAAGCCAAGGCAATCATCAGTATTTAGAATTTGTAATTACTGAATTACTTTCCATTTTTATTGAGTGTGGGGATTGTATAATCCACAAGTGAACATACATAGGTTATGTTTTATTGGTTTAATGCCTTTTAGAATCTGTGGATGCTTTTTGTTTTACTTTCAACATATAAGTAAATAAATATGTTTATTCAAAATATTTATACTGTACATATATAATATATATACCACAAGTTAATGAAATGTGTTCTGTCATTTTATGTATTGATATCTGTGAAAACTCATTTAAACCAGTAGTTCCAGTGCGGAAATCATTTTTGAAAACCACTGGCCTGACAGTTTCATTTTTGTCTGTTAAAAGTCTCCACAACTAAATTGTGTCATGCAACTAGAATTACCAAGAGAAAGTCACTCTATTGGAGAGCAGAAATTCAATGTTATAATAGTGATCTGTGTTAAATTTTGATTTAGAAAAGTACCCATTTTGGAAATCTCGGGCAAAACTGATAAAATTTAAAGGGGTCAGGAAATGAGCACTCGCTGTTTAATGTTTAACTATATTGCTGACATTCACACAGTATTTTGTCAGTCTGAACTATAGATTTCATATTTCAGGAGGGTAGCAGGCCTTAACTGTCTAATTATTCTTCAGTACACCAAGTTATAAATTTTATTATAAAAATTGCTTAGGTATCAAAGTATGTTATATGATTTTTTTAAATACTAAGGACTTTGAGTACTAACAATCAACAATGAAAACAACTACCAAAAATGTAAGAACTACAGAAAAAGATAACCATCTTCTTTCTCATATGTATTAGTCAAGACTAAATAGCCAATGGGAGAAGGCAATGGCACCCCACTCCAGTACTCTTGCCCGGAAAATCCCATGGATGGAGGAGCCTGGTGGGCTGCAGTCCATGGGGTCGCTAAGAGTCGGGCACGACTGAGTGACTTCACTTTCACTTTTCACTTCCATGTATTGGAGAAGGAAATGGCAACCCACTCCAGTGTTCTTGCCTGGAGAATCCCAGGGACGGGGGAGCCTGGTGGGCTGCCATCTATGGGGTCGCACAGAGTCGGACACGACTGAAGCGACTTAGCAGCAGCAGCAGCAGATAGCCAGTGAGACAAACCTAACTCATCTGTGAGTGAAGACAGATATAAGTGAAAAATAGATTGACATTGTAATTCAAAGTTCATGTGTGTATGTAACTCCGAGCTCCACTGAATCCTCGATTCAGATTATCATCAAGACTTGGTGGGCTTTCCCGGTGGCTCAGCAATAAAGAATCCACCTGCAATGCAGGAGATGTGGCAAAAGACCTGGGTTTGATCCCTGGGTCGGAAAGATTCTCCGGAGAAGGAAATGGCAACCCACTTGAGTATTCTTGCCTGGAAAATTCCATGGACAGAGTCTGGTGGGCTACTACAATCTGTGGAGTCGCAAAGAGTTGGACACGACTGAGCATGCACATGCTGCGTACACATACCTTAAGAACTGTTGCTAATGCTAAGTCACTTCAGTCATGTCCGAATCTGTGCGACCCCATAGATGGCAGCCCACCAGGCTCCACCGTCCCTGGGATTCTCCAGGCAAGAACACTGGAGTGGGTTGCCATTTCCTTCTCTGTTAAAAACTGTTAACAGACAATTATTTCATTGTCGTGTAGTCAAGAATATATTTTTAAGATGACTTGAAATTCCATAAGTGAGTCTATTTAACATGTTTTAAAATTCAGGTAGTGTATAAGAAAGATAATGCCATGCTACAAAAGGCATATGAATTCAGCATAAAAAATTAGGTGTTGCAGTGACATGTTAAAAGGACATTAAGGACCCTGAAGTTAAACCATTATCCTCATGACCACAGGGTTCCAGTCAACTGATCTCACCTGGTAGCCATGTATATACAATGTTAGGATGTTTGGAAAAGTGAGGAAACTAGGGAAGGAGAGTGGAGAAGGCAATGGCACCCCACTCCAGTACTGCCTGGAAAATCCCATGGACAGAGGAGCCTGGTAGGCTGCAGTCCATGGGGTCGCTGAGGGTTGGACACGACTGAGCGACTTCACTTTCACTTATTTTCATGCATTGGAGAAAGAAATGGCAACCCACTCCAGTGTTCTTGCCTGGAGAATCCCAGAGAAGGGGGAGCCTGGTGGGCTGCCATCTATGGGGTCGCACAGAGTCCGACAAAACTGAAGCGACTTAGCAGCAGCAGGGAAGGAGAGAATCAAAGAAAATAACATGTAAAAGCCAACATAAAAATACCATAACCACTGGTTCATTGACAAGTAATATTAAATCAAGGTTACCTGGCTTTCCAAAAAGTTGGTAGATTTTTTACAATTTTAAATTACTCTTATCTGATAATAGTAATAACAGTTCCTTTGATTTGTTGGTAAATATTATGATTTTGTACTTAGATTCCTAATGTAACTCTTTTCAATACTATTTTAGGGGTCTTCAAGTTCTGCTTACTCCTGTTCTTGCAAACATCCTTGAGGCAGATCAGGAAAAGTGTTGGGGTTTTGACCAGTTTTTTGCAGAAACTAGTGATATACTTCACCGGATGATAGTTCATGTTTTTTCACTACAACAAATGACAGCTCATAAAATTTATATTCATGGCTATAATACGTAAGTACCTCTTTATATTTTTTCCTATATCATGATGTTATATAATAGTTACGTATATTCACAAATCAGGTGAAGAAAAGATGTACCCATTTCTGGGTAGAAAGTGTTAGAAAATGTTTGAGTGCTTAGTAAATTATTTTTCACTTATCTTTGAAGTAAAAAGATTAATTTTCTAAAATTTACAAGTAAGCTAACTTGTTCTTAAACTACAAATTTTACAAGACTATTTTCCTTTATGTGCCTTCTTTCAAATTACTTAACCACATAACTACAATTAGCATTTACTAATAAATGAGCCAGATTTTATTAAGAGTATTGTCCTGTCACTTAAAAATATTAAAGCATAAGTCTTAAAGATAGTTCGTATAATTATTTGCATATGTGGCCTAAAGCCCTTGAGTGCTGGGGAATGACCCATTCCTTTTATCTTAAAAAAACAGATTATACCTACGTGATAAAAATCTACCCATGTGATAAAACTACATATAACTAAATCACACACACCTTTACATGTGGAACTAGGGAAATCTGAATAAGATAGGTGGATTATGTCAGTATCAAGGTCCTGATTATAGTAGTGTACTATACTTATGCAAGATGTTACCATTGGGGGGAAACTGAGTAAAGAGTATTTAGTTTCTCTCTATACAATTTCTTTCAATTGCACATGAACCTGCAGTGATCTCAAAATGCTTCTTTTAAATCAAAGTGGAAAGCATTACACCCATTCTATATGCCTTAGTTTCTATTTTAACAAGACTCAGGTAGCAGTTTTTATGCCTCAGGAAATTAAAAAAGAGACTTTCACTGGTTATTTATTAAGGAATAAAATCAGTTAGATGGAATAAAACTTTCGACATTTTGTCTAATATCTGTATCCAATAAGGGGCTTCTCTGGTGGTTCAGATGGTAAAGAATCTGTCTGCAGTGCAGGAGACACAGGTTTGATCCCTGGGTCACGAAGATCGCCTCGAGAAGGCAGTGGCTACCCACTCTAGTATTCTTGCCTGGAGAATTTCATAGACAGAGGAGCCTGGCGGGCTATAGTCTCTGGGGTTGCAAAGAGTCAGACATTACTAAGTGACTAACACTAACATTACAATATTATAAACATTGAAAATAATATAAATAGAATGAATAAAATCATATTAATATAGCATTAGGTTCAGTTCAGTCACTCAGTCGTGTCCAACTCTTTATGACCCCATGAATTGCAGCACACCAGGCCTCCCTGTCCATCACCAACTCCCAGAGTTTACCCAACTTCATGTCCATTGAGTCGCTGATGCCATCCAGCCATCTCATCCTCTGTCATTCCCTTCTCCTCCTACCTTCAATCTTTTGCAGCATCAGGGTCTTTTCAAATGAGTCAGCTCTTCGCATCAGGTGGTAAGAGTATTGGAGTTTCAGCATCAGTCCTTCCAATGAACACCTAGGACTGATCTCCTTCAGAATGGACTGGTTGGATCTCCTTGCAGTCCAAGGGGCTCTCAAGAGTCTTCTCCAACACCACAGTTCAAAAGCATCAGTTCTTTAGCACTCGGCTTTCTTTATAGTCCAACTCTCACATCCATACATGACTACTGGAAAAACCGTAGCCTTGACCAGATGAACTTTTGTTGGCAAAGTAATGTCTCTGCTTTTTAATATGCTGTCTAAAATACATTAATCATCATCTATATTTTGGTGCTTAATAGCCTGAATAGAAATGTAACATAGTTAGGTGTTGGCCACTCTTTTATTGTAAGAGTATATGTGTACATAGAAAGCCCACCTGAGCCCAAGCCAAAAATCACAGCAGAGGCTTCTTGGCAGAGAAAAATCACAACATTGCTGCTGGAATGTTGGTTTGTTTCTTTTTTTCATGGATCTCTTTAGGGAGAATCTACCTTTTCCCCCAAAACATCATTTTGAAAATATTTGATTTTATTAGCTTATTTAACACATATTATATACTCATGTTGTAAGTGATGATCTCAATTCCTTATATATTTGTCATTTAGTCCTCACAACAGTTCTGTGAGGTGAGGACTGTTACTCCCATTCTGTAGATAAAGAAACACAGCACAGAGAAGTTAAGTAGTTTAAGGTAGTAAGTAAGTGGTAAGCAAACAAACTGAAATTTGAACCCAGCTGTTCTGACTCCAGTCAGTGACCTCAAACTGTCTTCTGTATTGGCTCCCGTTTATGAAATACTAAGACTCCTGTGAACTGCACATATCCAGTATAGGTGTCCAGACATAAAAATGTCTTGGAATTGACTGCCATACCGACAGACTATGTGGAGTTTTCAGTTTAGTGGACTTTATAGTGTCCACATCAACAAAGCAGCATTTCTGTGGGCTGGTCACAATCTAAAGTTTTACTGAGAAATGGATGTCGTGGCACTGATTTTAAAAAAGATTTTACCTCTCATTTTATCCCAATTATGTTGTCCTTTTCGATTTTTCTCACACAGTGCTACTGTATTTCATGAACTAGTGTATAAACAAACCAAAATTATTTCTTCAAATCAAGAGCTTATATATGAAGGACGACGTTTAGTTCTAGAACCTGGAAGACTGGCACAGCATTTCCCTAAAACTTCTGAGGAAAACCCTATCTTTGTAGTAAGCCGGGAACCTCTGAGTACCATAGGATTGATATATGAAAAAAGTAAGTTGGGATTTTTCTTGTTGTACTTACTAGCCATTAAAAAACAACAACAAACTGGGAATTCCCTGGTGGTCCAGTGGTTACAGCTCCACACTTTCACTGCTGAGGGCCTGGGTTCTGTCTCTGGTTGGGGAAATAAGATCCCACAAGACACACAGTGCAGCCAAAGGGAAAAAAACTATAAAAATGATTGTCATCATCATCAAGTTGACTAATGATGACATTAATGTGGAACTTTTATAAATATTTAAATTTGTAAGTTAATCGAATGAGTAGTAGTAAAATTTAAAATCCTCATAGGTAACAAGATTTGACAGTAAATATTTTGTTTATAAAATGGTAAAATACTTTGCATACATGTTTTACTGTAGCTCTCTGCTTTTAATATTTTACTAACCCTCAGAATAACCTTTTGTATCATAAATTTCAACAAATGTTTATTGTTTTCAGGGTGAATAGGACCCTTTGCCAGGCTTTGGAATCTAAGAATAATTAGATCTGTATTTTGGAATCTTTTAAATTATTAATTCTGATGGTGAAAAAAAAATTACCTGGAATTTTACATTTGTATTTAGATTTAAAGAAAAGCATTAAACTTGTTATGTTGGAATATATTAAAGAAAAAGAGGTGAAACTCCTTAGAAATAGTTCAGTTCATTGTTAAAGAATGAGCCTTTTTTTTTTTAAACCAGGGAAAGAACATTAAAGAGTTTTTATCACTAATGTTTAATTTAAAGGTAATTTAGAGGTTAACATTTAATTTGGAGGTTGATGTATAAAGGATAAAATAATGCATTTTTTATTTCTGATTTTAACTTTTATTTCATATTTCAGTTTCCCTCCCTAAAGTACATCCACGTTATGATTTAGATGGGGATGCCAGCATGGCTAAGGTTAGTATTTAATTAAGTTACTATTTAAACATCTGAATTAAAATGATCAATAATGGAAGCAATAAAAAGTGTATCTTTATATACACCTGTATAGCTTAGGAAATCATTCATTTAGATTGTTATCCATTACAAATTGTCTCGTGTTCTCTCTTCTTTATATCTTTTCTTGAACACGTAAGAAAATGATCTCCATCGAGACAGTGCATGTTTACCTTTATTATATTAAGGATGAAATGTTTATTGCAGTTATATCGTCCTTAGCTTTTAGGAACTAGTAGCTTTATCCTGTTTTTAATGATAAAAATAGGAATGTTTGAAAATTTTTATGTAAAAGTTTTTCTTACCCTATACCACAGTTTAGCACCAAACATTGACACTTGGTATTTCTTCATTAGGCAATGACAGGAGTTGTGTGTTACGCCTGTAGAATTGCCAGTACCTTGCTGCTTTATCAGGAATTAATGCGAAAGGGGATACGATGGTTGATGTAAGTAATGGATTGAAATTTGAAAATTGATCTTCACATAGGCCTCACTAAATAACTGATCATCTCTTCATGGGTACTTTTCCTCTTCAGACTAGGTTAGGGTCACGTGCATGATTTTTACTATAGTACATTTGTTTCACATTTAGTTTACAAAATATTTAGCAGCTTTTTTTTTCTTTAATTTTATTCCTACAAAATATAAGACAGGACAAATAGTATCTGAATTTTAAAATTTTTAAAATTTAAATTTTAAAACAAATTAGGAAAAAATGGGACTTCCCCAGTGGTCCAGTAGTTAGGACCCATGCTTTCACTGCCATGGTCCCATGACCCTAAGAAATGTTTTGTGGATGAGTGTATATGTCCTCACAAAAGTGGAGAATGAATGGTCTCTTTTAAAAACCATGCCTCTAGTTCTATACAAAGTCATTTGAAGCTTTTGGATTTTATAGACACATAATGATGGACTCATGTGCTCCTGGGCTTTAATGCTTGTGACAGTTTATGTATACCCACTTCACACCTGTCCTTCCCTTCTCACAAAAACATACATGAAGCGTTTCATCATTCTTGTTCTGTTTTTTCTAAGAAGAAAAAAGTATAAGCCTCTTTTTCTTTGTCACTTTTATGTTAAACCTGTCATTTATGCTTCTAATATTTTTTATGTGTTCACATACCCAATTTGTAAACCTATGCTTTTCTCTTTCCATTAAGAAGCCTGTTTATTTTTACTAAATGGTTTCTGAGAAAATCTAAATGTTGACTTGATTCAGTATCATAGCATTGTTCCTAACAGCTCTTATTTTCTCTTGCTTTTTTCTGTCCAAGTCACAGCTCTATGAACCTTTTATTTCTTTACTTATTAGTTTTTAGTTCAATAAGTCATAAGAAAACAGTTTTTCATGTAGACCACTGTTGGCATATTTTTTCAAAATATTTTAGACTTCGTGGGCCACAAGTTTTCTTTGTTTTCATTTTGTTTTTACAAACTTTAAAAATACAGATACTCTTTTTAGCAGAAACAGGCATCAGGCCTTAGTTTGCTGACTTGATATAGATCAGAAGCTCTTCAGTTATATACTGTCTCATTATGTGTTTCCTTAGAGATCATATTAATTGATTTAAAGTGTAAATCAGACAGTAGTCTACTATGAACAGTAAAAATTAATTCTGGTGGTATAAAATATAATGCTGTTCAGCTTATTTGTGTGGTTGAAGGTTAATTTTTATTCCTTCATGTAATTTTAATGCCTTAGATTTCCAAATTATTGACCTGGTAATGGTTTGTACCCTGGATAAGTGTTACAGAGATGCTTTCAGTAATAAAAAGGTAATTGGCTTTCATAATATAGCAAGACTATTAAGAAGTTTGTGTGAACAGAAGGTAGTACATCTGTGTAATTAATGAAAGACAACAGCAAATAAATAATTCCCTAGATAAACTAATAAGAATATTATTATTTTTTAGAGAATTAGTTAAAGATGACTATAATGAAACTGTTCACAAAAAGACAGAAGTTGTGATCACATTGGATTTCTGCATCAGAAACATTGAAAAAACTGTGAAAGTGTGAGTAGATTGCTATCTTACTGATAATGGTTAAAATGTCAACTATTATTCCATTTCTGTTTAATTTGTTTAGTTATTGTTAACATGATATAGCATGCCATGCAAGTCTTTCTGTTAAGGGACAACCTAGATTAAGTCACTTCCTCACAAGGGCAGAAATATCCAGTTGTCTCAGTAAGAAATGAATACCATCTCTTTGGTAGCATTTTCTCCTTCCCTTTGAAAAGGAAAAGGAATCTGAAATAGAAACATTTCAGGTTTTTACCTGCTAAGCAGACAACTCTGCATAGGAAATATAAAACCTGTAATCAAAGAAAGTAGGAAGTTATTCTAAAATTGTATTTTGAACGTATTTTTAGAGTTTTGGGATTATTCTTCAGTTTATTCTTCACTTCAGTCGCTCAGTCATGTTCAACTCTTTGCAGCCCCATAGACTGCAGCATGCCAGGCCTCCTTGTCCATCACCAACTTCCAGAACTTGCTCAAACTCATGTCCATCGAGGCGGTGATGCCATCTAACCATCTCATCCTCTTGTCCCCTTCTTCTCCTGCCTCCAGTCTTTCCCATTATCAGGGTGTTTACCAATGAGTCAGTTCTTTGCATCAGGTGGCCAAAGTATTGGAGCTTCAGCTTCAGCATCAGTCCCTCCAATAAATATTCAGGACTGATTTCCTTTAGAATTGATCCGTTTGATCCCCTTGGAGTCCAAGGGACTCTCAAGAGTCTTCAACACCACAGTTCAAAAGCATATTCTTCAGCGCTATAGTAATAAGTTTATTCTTAATCATATTAGTATTTAATGGACTCTTACTTACTATTCTTTAGTTTACTCTTACTTACTGTTACTTAGTTTACTCTTACTTACTATTATTTAGTTTACTCTTACTTATTCCTGAGAGTGCCTTTTGAAACACAGTGATATTTTAAACTGCCCTGTTCCTAGGCTATACTACTAGTACTGCGTAGAAAAAATAATAACTGAACCTGTATATACTGCTGACCTCCATTAAATCAGAAATCTAGTATTTTTACTATCCTGGCATAAGACTGAAGTAAAGTCTTATAAATCTGAACATTTATAAATACAAATATATAAAATTTCATTTTTACAGAGACATCAAGTTTTCTTGGAATTGTTGATTGTAGGCTTTGCATTCAATATTCTGTTCTTAAATCGTTATGATAATAGGTCAAATATAATTTATGAAACATCTTTTAAAATCTATGCTCATTTAATTTTTCTGTACTTGTTTTTGTACAGATATGAAAAGTTGATGAAGATCAACCTGGAAGCAGCAGAGTTAGGTGAAATTTCAGACATACATACCAAGCTGTTGAGAGTAAGTGTTTATAAGATTATGACAATTGTAGGTTCATAGTCTATTCCTTTGGTGACAAGATTAGAAATGAACTTTCCTAGAGAGATGAGGTACCTAAAGATCTCAGGAGAAATAGTAGCCTTTTCCTCCCGTAAAAAACTATTTATAATTATTTAAATACCCTTTACTGCCGTGAAGTTCTTCATGACATTTCCAAATGCCTTCTTTGCTTTAAGTCCATTTCTCTCTCTTCTCTTCTCTTCTCTCCCTTTCTGTCTTTAGAATTCACAGTGCTCTTGCTTTGCTTTTGTGGAAAGTAAAGCAAGTTCATAAATGTAATTTGACATGCAGAATGTATAAACCTGTTTAGAAATAGATGCAAGTTAGGGAAATACCCGATCTTTTCTAAAATAAAATGTAAGGAAAGAAAGATTTGAGTTTCTCAAGGCAGTAATTTGTTTCTATAACTGAAAAAGAAATTAGGACAAAATCTCTGCTGTAAAATGCAATAACATTTCAAGTAATCTCTGGATCTCTTTTTAAAATGTGTGGTAGAAGAGCATGAAATTATGTATTGTGAAATGACTCTTAATCCCAGATATGTTCCTGTTTACCCAACGATTCCTGCCTGGCTACTTAAGGCCTTCAATTCTTTGCATTCTCACTTTTTTCTTCTTTAAAATGGGTAGTTTCTTACTCTGCCTACCTCACAGGTTATTGTACCAATTAAATGAGATAAATAAAAATGCTATATATACTCCTGCAAGCTTTTAGTATTTTAAGTATTCTGTCATGAAATGGATGTTAGAAGTTTTAGAACTTGCTGTTATACTCCTTTTCTCTTTCCAAGCTTAGGCCGATTTTTAGTTATTTCTTTTCCTCAGTTTTAGATCTGAAGTAATGGTTTTCAAAATATGAGCCATGAACAACTAGTAGTTGTAAAGTTTAATGGCGTTGCAACCAGCAGTGTTTTAAAAATGAAATAGAATAGAAAATGTCAGAATGCATCACTGCTGCTGCTGCTGCTAAGTCGCTTCAGTCGTGTCTGACTCTGTGCGACCCCATGGATTGCAGCCCACCAGTCTCCCCCATCCCTGGGATTCTCCAGGCAAGAACACTGGAGTGGGTTGCCATTTCCTTCTCCAATGCATGAAAGTGAAAAGTGAAAGGTTCCTCCGTCCATGGGATTTTCCAGGCAAGAGTACTGGAGTGGGATGCCATTGCCTTCTCCAAGAATGCATCACATATAAGGATATTACTAGTCCATGAAACTTTCTGTTCAGTTTTACTGTTTACACTTTAATGATACTGGGTTAAAACAAAGTGAATTTCTTTCTATAGGTCATGATCAAAAAAGTTTGGGAAATGTTTCTATAGAATAGACATGAAAAGTCAGAGAAACAGGCAATAGTTTTCCCCAGTATCTGTCCATATTAAAATATAGGCAGTCATATTGTTGTAAATGTTTTCTATTGTTTTTTCTGCTTTTGTTTTGGAACTTGACTTACCAGCTCATAGACCTCACAGCACTTTCAAGTGCCGGTGTCATTTCAGCACTTTGAATTGAAATTGTATGTTTTCTTTCATGGAGTCCAAAATGTTTCTCATTTTTATGACATTTTTGTGAGGATTTAGGTTTCGTAGGAGAATCAAAGCATGGATGGTTAAAATATTCACGGAGTCTTACAAAGTCAAGGCTTTAACTTCAGGCTGTTTATTTTTCACTAGATTTCAGTGTTTTTCCTCATACATGTTGAATTGTTGTGGCTCCTTTCCTAATGGAGACCTCAAAATTTTTTCCCACCATAAAAGTAAGATATATAAGTTAGAAAAGGTTATGTATATACATACCAATCAAGAATGGTTATTAAAAGTTCTGTTCAGTATCCTGCAGCAGTGATTCTCAGAGTAATTCTTGAAATAGCAGTCTCACCTCACATGAAAACTTGTTCGAAATGCACATTTTGGGGCCCCACCTGTTGAATCAGAAACTGATGGTAGGGCCCAGCAATCAGTGTTGCAAACTCTCCAAATGATTCCAGTGCTGCTAAAATTTTGTCAGTCACTGTTTGGTTGTCTTTTTATATATATTATTAAATGATTTTTTCCCCTATGTATATCAGTTGTTTTTTTTATTTTTTGTATGACATTATAGTAAAGGCATTTTCCAGGGTTTTTTTGTTGTTGGTGATAGTACTTTTTATTGTTTTTGACTGTACTTCAGCATATGGGATCTTAGTTCCCCAACCAAGGATCAGACCTACACAGACTGCATTGGAAGCGCAAAGTCTTAACCGTTGGACGGCCTGGAAGTCCCACTACTTTTTAAATAGACATTTAATAATATTACAGCCAATTGATTTATTATTAGTTTTATTTATTACCCCCCTAATGTTGGTCCTTCAGGTTGCTTGCTATTTCACACTTTTGTGCTATAAAAAAAAACTTTGTCCATAAACTATTTTCCATATTTTAGAACTATAAGGTAACACATTCTTAACATTATGTTAAGAAAGATATAAAGCATGAAAAGCAAGATATGGGTTTGGCTATATAAGAATTTAAAATTTTTTTTTCCTTTGGTCTGCTCCACTTGGCTTGTGGGATCTGAGTTCCCTGACCAGAGATTGAACCCTGGCCACTGGCAGTGAAAGCATGGAGTCCTAATTACTGGACTGCCGTGGAATTCTCAAGATCCCTATATGTTAAATGAAAAAAAAATTGTTAAAAAACAAAAAACAGATTGAGAAAATGAGATAAAGAGGTTTTTTCTGTTTTGTTTTTTTTTTTTTTTTTTAATAAACACAGCTCATAGAAATGCATAAAGTGAAGTTACTCAGTCATGTCTGACTCTTTGTGAACCTGTGACTATAGCCTAGTAGGTTCCTCCATCCATGGGATTTTCCAGGCAAGAATACTGGAGTGGGTTGCCATTTCCTTCTCCAGGGGATCTTCCCGACCCAGGGATTGAACCTAGGTCTCCTGCATTGCAGGCAGACTCTTTACCGACTGAACCACCAGGGAATTTTTTCCGTAACAAATGCATAAGGAAAACATTAAATCTGCAGTAAATAGACATAGAACATTTAGAAATTATTTAAAAATGAGTAGATCTAAGTGAAACTCTTGGGGTAAAAAGTTCAACCCCGATAGTAATAGAAAATTGCCTATTAGGATAACAGTAAGATACCATTTTGTCTTTCAAATTAACAAAGCTTTAAAAATTATCCCTTCTCTCCAACCTTAGCTCAGTCTTTTCCTGTCTCTTTTCACTCCGTGTCCATTTATTTCTCTGCCCATTTATACAAATGAACACACACATAACTCTGGGCCAGGCCTGTTCCAGGCAGCAGAATAGCCATGATGACTAAGATCCCTGCACTCCTCGAATTATGGGTGTTTGCGAAATATTCAGTTCTAACTCCCTGTCCTGAACTGGCTTAAGGCTTTATCTCCTTTTCCTTGCTGTGAGTGATGTTATGGGCTGGATTGTGCCCTCTAAAATGATACACTGGGAATTCTCTGGCAGTTCAGTGGTTAGGACTCCACGCTTTCACTGCCAAGAGTTACGGTTTCAATCCCTGGTGCAGTAACTAAAATTCCACAAAGCATACAGCACAGTAAGCAAGCAGACAAATAAGTAAAACTGTATAATGCCAATGCTAACAGAGTAGAGTGAAAAGGGCACATTTGTTTGTTGCTAGTAGCTGCCTAAACCATCACTTAAAACTTTGAAAAACAATAATATGTATCAGGACATTTAAAATATTCAAATATATTTATCCTTTAAGTCTAACCATCTTTTCTTTGTAAGTTATACAGATACTCAGATCTTTGGTAGATAACAAATGAACAGGGTCTTAGATGAGGTTTCTTTGCATTTTTTGTTTTTATGAGAACTTTCTGTTTTTAATCTCTAAACAATTTTGCATACCTACATTTATACTTGGGGTTATGCTAATAGTTCTCCTGTTTGATTTTCATGAGATAGAGTACTAACCATACTTTGTAACTAAAGAAACAGAAGCTTAATTGAATGATTATAAGTGTTTTGTGTGTTTTTTTTAAAAAGAATATTTGATGTAAGCAGTGTTCATACAATGTATTCATACTCATGTTTTATTACATATTGTCATATGATAATTGTTGTTATCATACTGAATACAACCTAAGAAACTGTCCTTGCATTTAAAGGTAAAAATAATTATTCTGACTTTGAAGTAATCTACAAAAGAAATACTATTCAGACATTCAGCTCATTGGCATTGTGATTTTCATATCTGATTTTTGGTAATCTGGATCTAAACACTTTGGTTTTATTTAGCTTTCCAGTTCTCAGGGAACAATAGAAACCAGTCTCCAGGATATTGAAAGCAAATTGTCTCCAGGTGGATTACTTGCCGATACATGGACCCATCAAGAAGGCACTCATCCCAAAGATAGACAGTAGGTTATAAGTGCATTGGTAGTTTCTGCTCTTATTATCAAATGTCCTTTTTCACATCAGCTCAATTAATTTATTTGGATTTTTCTTCCTAAAACAGTGTAGAAAAGCTACAAGTCCTGTTAAATTGCATCACAGAGATTTACTATCAATTCAAAAAAGACAAAGCAGAACGTAGTAAGTAAAATTTCCCATTTGTTAATCTAATGAGCAAATAATGAATTATTTGCTATATTTAATAAAGATGTCTGCATAAGTGATTTATTTCAGAGACTTGATTTCTGTAAGGAAAGAGGTTGAATGTATTAAAAATTCAAACTTTTGAGTATTTCAAATCAGGGATCATGGTCTCTAAAACCTCTAGTGGCCATGCACGTAAAAGAAAGGAATGAGATTTGCCAGTGGAGACTGAGGGGAAGTAGAGAGGAGCCCCTCCCCGACCCTGCCCCCATCAGAAGGGGAGAACCAGTACTCAGATTCACCTAATTGTTTTTCCAGTCTTCCTAGATCTCAAGAGAAGCTAGAAATAGACTTTACTAGAAATATCCTGATTTTTAAATGTTGACAATTAATTTTTTTTTTTAATGTTAGCAATATCAGATCAGATCAGTCGCTCAGTCATGTCCGACTCTTTGTGACCCCATGAATCGCAGCACGCCAGGCCTCCCTGTCCATCACCAACTCCCGGAGTTCACTCAGACTCATGTCCATCGAGTCAGTGATGCCATCCAGCCATCTCATCCTCTGTCGTCCCCTTCTCCTCCTGCCCCCAATCCCTCCCAGCATCAGAGTCTTTTCCAATGAGTCAACTCTTCGCATGAGGTGGCCAAAGTACTGGAGTTTCAGCTTTAACATCATTCCTTCCAAAGAAATTTGTGGGTTATATCTACCCATGGGTCACAAATTTGTAACATCTGCTTTAAACTCTTAGGCTTTTTGAAGTAATAATCTCAGAAAACAGTTGCATGTGATTTTATGATTCTACGTTTATAAAAGTAATATACATTTTTATTTTTTAGGACTAGCTTATAATGAAGAACAAATCCACAAATTTGATAAGTAAGTGTCCAGATTATGGTTTTTTAATTATATTTATTTATTTTATTTTATTTATTTATTTTTTATTTTATTGGATTTAACTTTACAATATTGTATTGGTTTTGCCATATATCAGAATGAATCTGCCACAGGTATACCTGTGTTCCCCCTCCTGAACCCCCTCCTCCCTCCCCACACCACCCCTCTGGGTCATTCCAGTGCACCAGTCCCAAGCATCCAGTATAGTGCATCAAACCTGGACTGGCAACTTGTTTCATATGTGATATTATACATATTTCAATGCCATTCTCCCAAATCATCCCACCCTCTCCCTCTCCCAGAGTCCAGAAGACTGTTCTATACATCAGTGTCTGTTTTGCTGTCTTGTATACAGGGTTATTGTTACCATCTTTCTAAATTCCATATATATGCGTTAGTATACTGTATTGGTGTTTTTCTTTCTGGCTTACTTCACTCTGTATAATAGGCTCCAGTTTCATCCACCTCATTAGAACTGATTCAAATGTATTCTTTTTAATGGCTGAGTAATACTCCATTGTGTATATGTACCACAGCTTTCTTATCTATTCATCTGCTGATGGACATCTAGGTTGCTTCCATGTCCTGGCTATTGTAAACAGTGCTGCTATGAACATTGGGGTACACGTGTCTCTTTCACGTCTGGTTTCCTCAGTGTGAATGCCCAGCAGTGAGATTGCTGGATCATAAGGCAGTTCTATTTCCAGTTTTTTAAGGAATCTCCACACTGTTCTCCATAGTGGCTGTACTAGTTTGCATTCCCAGCAACAGTGTACGAGGGTTCCCTTTTCTCCACACCCTCTCCAGCATTTATCGCTTGTAGACTTTTGGATTGCAGCCATTCTGACTGGCGTGAAATGGTACCTCCTAGTGGTTTTGATTTGCATTTCTCTGATAATGAGTGATGTTGAGCATCTTTTCATGTGTTTGTTAGCCATCTGTATATCTTCTTTGGAGAAATGTCTATTTAGTTCTTTGGCCCATTTTTTGATTGGGTCCTTTATTTTTCTGGAATTGAGCTGTAGGAGTTGCTTGTATATTTTTGAGATTAGTTGTTTGTCTGTTGCTTCATTTGCTATTATTTTCTCCCATTCTGAAGGCTGTCTTTTCACCTTGCTTATAGTTTCCTTTATTGTGCATAAGCTTTTTAAGTTTGATTAGGTCCCATTTGTTTATTTTTGCTTTTATTTCCAATATTCTGGGAGGTGGATCATAGAGGATCCTGCTGTGGTGTATTTATTTATTTTAATTGATGATTGCTTTACAATATTGGTTTGATTTCTCCCATACATCAGCATGAATTAGCCATAGGTGTACATATGTCTCCTCCCTCTTAAACCTCCCTCCCACCTCCCACCTTTTCCCACCCCTCTAGGTTGTGACAGAGCCCCAATTTGAGTTCCCTGAATCATAGCAAATTTCCATCAGCTCTCTGTTTTATGTGTTAGTTTATATGCTTCCATGCTACTCTCTCCATTCATCTCACCCTCTCCTTCCTTTCAGATTATGTTTAATAATTATTTTTGGTTATATTGTTAATGAGATTCTTCTTCAAGTTGTGATTAATCACAATAAAAAATACATCTTGATATTGGTTTTATATAGAACTGTTACTGAGTGTGCACATATTTGAAGCCTACTCACCTGGCTCCCTGGTTCAGAGGTTACAGAGATAGGAGAATAAGGGGGACAGTCTTCTTCCACCTCCTGTGCTCTGATTACAGAAGGACAGATAATAGAGAACTTAGGTGAGGGCACACCTAACCACCTCTAACCTTAACCTCATTCAGTAAATAGATTTTGACCGTTCGCCACTGTGAACCTTCTTTTTCTTTTCTTGCTGCTATAATGTCTGTCTTAGAAACCTTAGGCGCTTTCTACTGTAAATATCCTAAAAGCACAACAGTCATTACAGGAAATAAATTTCATATATTTTAAGACTCTTTAATATTGGAAATAGAGACAGTGACATTGCTTTAAGCCTCTGATCATTTCTAAATTACAGGCAAAAACTGTATTATCATGCAACAAAGGCTATGACCCACTTTACGGATGAATGTGTTAAAAAGTATGAGGCTTTCTTGGATAAGTCAGAAGAATGGATGAGGTAAGTAAACTTTTTGGGGGGCGATTATAGTGGTTGGCTGCACAATATACAATCTAATCTATATTACACATTTTAAGTAAGGGTAATATTTCCTTAGACTGCTTATTAATCGATTCTTTTTGGTTTTCAGAAAGATGCTTCACCTTAGGAAACAGTTATTATCCCTAACTAATCAGTGTTTTGATATTGAAGAAGAAGTATCAAAGTATCAAGATTATACTAATGAGGTATAGCTTCAAAATTATCTAGAAAAAAAGCCCTTTTCCTATTAGGGAAAATTAAAATTCTTCTCAGTTTATATCTGATAATAATTGAAAAGAGAGAAATAGGATATAATATGCCTGTATTCAGCTCCACTTGCTCATTTGTGATATGTATTTTTTAATGTACATAGTGTAACATTTACCGTTTAAATCATTTTTAAAGATATTTATTTATTTAATCTTCCCTGGTGGCTCAGACAGAAAAGAATCTGCTTGCAACGCAGGAGACCCGGGTTCTGTCCCTCAGTCAGGAGGCTCCCCTGGAGAAGGGCATGGGCAACCCGCTCTAGTACTCTTGCCTGGAGACTCCCATGGACAGAGGAGCCCGGCAGTACAGTCCGAGGGGTGGCAGAGAGTTGGACACGACTGAGCAGCTGGCGCGCCTGCTCGTTTGTGTGCCTGTGTCTCGTCTCGGTTGTCGCAGGGGCTCTTCCGTTGTGGTGAGCACGCTCTCTAGTTCTGACACTCGGGCTCTCCCGTTGTGGTACAGACTCTAGAGTGAGTGGGCTCAGTAGCGGTGGTTGCCCCACAGCTGTTATTAGTGGGGCTATTAGTCCCCAACCAGAAATCAAACCCACGTCCCCTGCACTGCACAATGGATTGTTAACCAGTGGACCACCAGGGGAGTCCATGTGATCCATATTTGGAGCCAAGTTTCAAGAACTTAGATCTTTTTAATTATAAAACATCTAATAGATCATTTTTTTATCATCTAAAAAGTTTTTTTAAAAAGAGTTTTAGTTTAAGTATTATTGATAGTTTTGAAATTACAGCATAAAGTTATAACGGGCTTATTAAAACCTGTAATATTTTTTCCAAGATCTGTAGTTAAGTATTCTGTTCTGTGATTGATGTGGTTTTTTTGTTTTTGATGTTTTAGTTACAAGAAACTTTGCCACAGAAAATGTTCGCAGCCTCCAGTGGAATCAAACATACCATGACCCCAATTTATCCATGTTCTAACACATTAGTAGAAATGACTCTTGGGTAAGAAATTTATTATTTGGTAACTGTAATGTTTCTATTTGTTTTTATTTTGTTTTACTTGCTCTTTTATTTTGAAATGTTTTATATTTGTTAGGAATATATTTGCTAATGTTATTTAATGGCTTAGATCAATCTAGAGAACTAAACATACTATAAATATAATCATAGAACATTTGCTTACTTTTTTAAGCAGAGATACTTTTATCTTTATTTTGAATATAGTATGAAGAAATTAAAGGAAGAAATGGAAGGGGTAGTTAAAGAACTTGCTGAAAATAATCATATTTTAGAAAGGTGAGTAATTAAAAAATCATTCTGCCTGGTGATTATGCAATTGAGTGCATACATATATATCTATACTTGTATCTGTCTTCTTGTATCAATAGGTTAAACAGTGAGAAAGGAGTATTAAGTTAGAACCCTTACGTTTTGTGAATTTCATGATGCCTTTTAATGTTTGGGGTTGTTTGGATAAAAAAAAGATAATTGTGATTGATTTCATTTTATAGAAGCACTGGTTAATATTAGATTTGGTGCAAATGTAATTGCAGTTTTGGGTCATGAATGTTAAATCATTATAACTAGGCTCAAACACATCTTTATTAGTCAAAATGCTGCTGCTGCTAAGTCGCTTCAGTCGTGTCCAACTCTGTGCAACCCCGTAGACGGCAGCCCACCAGGCTCCCCTGTCCCTGGGATTCTCCAGGCAAGAGTACTGGAGTGGGTTGCCATTTCCTTCTCCAATGCATGAAAGTGAAAAGTGAAAGTGAAGTCACTCAGTCGTGTCTGACTCTTAGCGACCCCATGGACTGCAGCCCACCAGGCTCCTCTGTCCATGGGATTTTCTAGGCAAGAGTACTGGAGTGGGTTGCCATTGCCTTCTCCATGTTAGTCAAAATGCTGCTGCTACTGCTAAGTCACTTCAGTTGTGTTCGACTCTGTGTGACCCCATAGATGGTAGCTCATCCCCTGTCCCTGGGATTCTCCAGGCAAGAACACTGGAGTGGGTTTCCATTTCCTTCTCCAATGCATGAAAGTGAAAACTGAAAGTGAAGTCACTTAGTCGTGTCTGACCCTCAGCGACCTCATGGACTGCAGCCTTCCAGGCTCCTCTGTCCATGGGATTTTCCAGGCAAGATAGGCACCATTAAAATCAACAAATATTTACCAATGAGAGATAAGTGTGTTTATTCCTATAGCATAAAAATCCATGCTTCGGGATTTGACGAACCCTTGGAAAGAATTTTCTGCTTCCTACTGGAAGCATTTTCCCTGCAAAAAGTTGTCTAGATGCTTGAAGAAGTGGTGGTCGGTTGGCAAGAGGTCAGGTGAATATGGCGGATGAGGCAAAACTTCATAGCCCAATTTGTTCAGCTTTTAAATGTTGGTTGTGTGACATGCTGTTGGGCATTGTCATGGAGAAGAATCGGGCCCTTTCTGTTAACCAGTGCTGGCTGCAGGTGTTGCAGTTTCCTGTGCATCTCACTGATTTGCTGAACATACTTCTCTCAGATGTAATGGCTTTGCCAGGATTCAGAAAGCTGTAATGATCAGTTGGGCAGCAGACCACCAGACAGTGACCATGACTTTTTTGGGGTGTAAGTTTGGCTTTGGGAAGTGCTTTGGAGCTTCTTCTCGGTCCAAACACAGACCTGGTCATCGCTGGTTGTTTATATAAAATCCATTTTTCGTCCCACATCACAACCAATTGAGAAATGGTTTGTTGTTGCATAGATTAAGAGAAGATGAGACTTGAAAACGACAATTTTTTTTGATTTGTGGTCAGCTCATGAGTCACCTGCCTGCCAATGCAGGAGACTTAAGAGATGTGTTAGATCCCCCTAGGTTAGGAAGATCACCTAGAAGAGGGCATGGCAACCCACTCTAGTATTCTTGATTGGAGAATCCCATGGACAGAGGAACCTGGTGGGCTCCAGTCCATGGAGTCTCAAAGAGTCAGACGCAACTGAAGTGACTGAGTACGCATGCACGTGAGGTACCGACTTCTCGAGGTTTTTCACCTTTCCACTTTGCTTCAGATGCCGAATGACCATAGAATGGTTGAGGTTGAGTTCTTTGGCAACTTCTTGTGTATTTGTAAGAGGATCAGCTTTGATGATCCTCTCAATTGGTCATTGTCAACTTCCAATGGCCGACCACCACGCTTCTCATTTTCAAGGCTCTCATCTCCTTTCAAAACTTCTTGAACCACCACTGCACTGTACGTTCATTAGCAGTTCCTGGGCCAAATGTGCAACTTATGTTGCAAGTTGTCTGCTCTGCTTTATGACCCATTTTGAACTCAAATAAGAAAATCACTCAAATTTGCTTTTTTGTCTAACATCATTTCCATAGTCTAAAATAAATATAAAATAAACAGCAAGTAATAAGTCATTAGCAAAAACACGTAAAGTGAGACATGCACATTAATATGTCTGACAACATAACCACATTTATTTAAGAATGTATTCCAATATCAAATGGCAAATTTCAACAGTGTAAAACCACAGTTTTGCAGCAACCTAATAGAATTCTTTGAATCAGTCTGTGAAAACAAAAATCTTTTGCATATTATTTTTCCAAACATTTTCTCATTAGAATCATCAGTTCTGAAATCAGAGTTGCTTAGGAGATGGCAGCACTCTGATAGTGTAACTCACAGAACCCTCTGCACACCTCCTTGCACGTGAGCATCATCTGTTCATTGAGTTCTTGGAGGAGCTGAGTGTCTGCTTATCTCCAGAATCCTAATAGATCAAAGAGAAAAAGTTGGAAAACATATAGAGCCAATAAAGCCACTTTATTGGCTATTTTTCTCAGATTCCTTGTCTGTATTTCTCAGAGAAGTGAAGTCATATTTGGCTCATGAAGGAAAAGCCTTCTTTTTCCAGCCCTTAGGTATTTCTCCAGAGTCATCTCACCACCAAGATGTTAATGCAAGGACAACATGTTTATGTGATGTTTTGCACACTTGAAGAGCACTTTCATGCTGTATGGCCTCACTAAGCATGCATTCCAGCCTTGCGTTCCAGGGTCTAGCAGATTTGTCAGAGTTCCACAGATGATGACGTTCATACCTGAGAAGATGAACTGGAGCTGGAACCCAGCCTCCTATCTCCTCACATCATCTTCCCCCTACTAACCCTGTTCTCTCAAATAAAAGACCACACAGCTTCCTAAGGCTTGAAAAGATTAAATGTCAGGAAATCACATGATATTTGAGCTACATGCAGAAAATTATCAGACACTTCTGTGGTATCATCAGCCTTCTTAATGAATTTAATGAATTGGTAAATCAACTTTTAGCCGTATGTGATTGTAAAAATTGAAATAAAAGTCTTCATCTACTGTCTCATACTTCTCCACCCCCATAGAAGTAAACAATAGTTTGTTGTGCATGTGTATTTTATAAGAATGGAATCATTCTGTTCACACTGGTTTAGTCTTTTTTCACTTAAGACTATGTATCAAGAGCACTTTTTCATATCCATACCTATAGCTTTAGTTTGCTCATTTTCAGCAGCTGCCTGGTGTTCTAGCGTATTCATCTACCCTATCTATATAGTGCATCCCTATTTATTGGGTATTTAAATTGTTTCTAATTTTTCACAATTACAAACCATGCTTCAGTGAACATAAATGTTCATATATCTCTTCATGTGCTTGTGTAAGAATTTTTGGAGGGTTGATTTCTTGACGTTTCTAGATATGGAATTGTTGGGTCTAAGGTTACGCACATTTAAATTTTGATAAGCTTTGTTAGTTTGTTCTCTGAAAGACTTGCTTGTTATCCCGTTGAATGTTACCACTTTTTCAAGTGCCAATTTGTTTAGTAGATGTTGGTATCTTATTTTAGTTTGTGTTTCTTCAGTTAATAGTGATATCAAACATCTTTTTATATGTTTCTTCATTTTTTTTTCTGTGAATTGCCTGTTAGGTTTTAAAGTCTTTTCCTATTGGTTTATAGCATCTACATAGTAATTATCTCTTCATAACTTCATAAATTTATTCAAACTAGTTTCTTCACAACTTTAGCTAAGTTCTAAATTTATCCAGAAAGGCTGAAAATTAGCAAGTAAAAAAGATTATTAAAATTTTTTAACAAAATTTTATTGATATATTGAATCACTTCTGTTTTGTGAAAGAAAATCCCCACTTCCCAAAGCATGTCCAATAAGTCATGTTTTATTTGCTGGCTTGACAATTCATGGGTAACCAGACCTGGCAGAATCATGACTTAAATGTTTGAGTGACCATTTAAGGATTTGTGCCAGAACAAGTAATAGAAACCAAGTCTTGTGCACTGTCTCCACATAGATATCTGTCACTTCAGATTTTTTTGTATCTAAAATCACTTGTCATCCTTCCCAACTCAGTTTCCCCTGTAATTTTCCTCCCCTTCTTCCCCTTTCTTCTCCTTCCATGAACATAAATTGTTTTAGACACTAGCTCTTTTTTTGTTTCCTTTCATCGTGTTTGATAGTCTTCCTTCAAACTGTCCCCTTTTGCCCTCATCGGCCTCATTTAGATCTCCTTCCCTCCGTCGTGAGCCGTGGCCATCACCTCCTACCTGTATGCCTAACCAGCCCTTCTCCTCTGCAAACTGATCTTCCCAAATGCTGATCTCATCATACCACATAAATTCCTGCTACCTAAAAAGTCAAATATAAATTTGTACTGAATTCAGAGAATATAATAGTCTGATGCCAGCCTAATCACCCAATTTTATTCCTCCAAATAATGTTCTGTTCTAGCAGAATTCCATTCCACACTGTCCCTGCCTCCCAGCTCCACATCTTTGTTTATAAATCCCATCCCAAAGAAATTACCCAACTTTTCCTAATGCTTTCTAGATTATGTCACTGCTCGTTTTCTCTTAAGAAGTCTTCCTAAGCCATTGAGTTGTATTTTTTCAAATATTTATAATAATACCACTGTGTTTCAAATTAGAACAAGTTTATTTTGCTCTATTTTCAAAATAGAGCAAATTATAGTTGGTTAACTCTTTAAAAAGAATAGTTTGTTCATCTAAGAAGTATTTTATATTCTTTAAAATGTTAGAGGTCAAATAAATGAATCTTGTGAGATTGCCTTTTCTTCTTTTGTGTTTTAGGTTTGGCTCATTAACCATGGATGGTGGCCTTCGCAATGTCGACTGTCTTTAGCTTTATAAGAAGTTCAAGGCAGGTTTCAGTTTGCACAAGAAAATAATGTCGAGGCATTAAATGAATGCCTGTAAAGGTGGTCTCTTGTTTCTATATTTCACTATTTGATGTGGTCATGTAAATATGTATAATACTGTAAATACATAAAAATATATAAATTTTTGGCTGCTGTTAAGATGTAATTTTACCTTTTAACATTCATAATTATATGAGGATATTTGACCTCAGTTAGCACTTAGAAGAAAGCCATGACCGATACTCTGAGATACTGATGGTCGACTTTTCTGAGTAAGGCCAACTAAGTCATGTATCTCTGACTGCCTGCTGAAAACATTTTTTAAGTGGAAGCAAAATTGGCATCCTTACAAATCAGTAAAGGCTGATTGTTGACACGTTTGTAAATGACAGAATGGTGAGATAGCTTCTGTGAGTGGAGAGCCGAACCGAACCACTGTTGTACTAGGATCCCAGTTTTTTTGAGAAGGATAAAGTGGCATTATCCCAGTTTTCCTCCTATCTGTTTAATTTCAGGTAAATTACTGAGCAAAATTTTTAAAGTGATGAATTATTAAAAACTGTTCATTTTTTATTTTGGCCATAAATGTATAATTGTCATAAAAAATTTAGGATCATTTCAACTGTTTTAGGCTGTACATTTCTTTACTTTAATTCTGCTTACTATTTCATGAAGAAATATCAATAAATTTCTCGATTTTAATGTAACGGTTTGTATTTTTCTGTGTATAACAGTTTGAGAAACAAAAGTTATCTTTTGAAAAATAATGTGGATGGAAATGGTCAATTAGCCTCAGAAATTGGACGAGGGACAATTCTGTGTCTCTTCTAAACCACTGATTCCAAATTTAGTAGAAGTTCTTTCATAAACATACACTGTACAAATCCAAAAGGTTTGAAAAATGTACCCAAGGTTCTAGACAAAAGAATTGTGCTCAATACGAAATTATTTTATCCCAGAAGGATTAGGTTTTGGTTTTGGTTTCTGATTTCTTAGATGATTGAAGTGTGATCGTGTACAACCTGTATATCATGAAGAGACCATGTTTTAAAGAGTAAATAAATTTTGGCTACCATGGACACTGGAAAACTGAAAACGGATTAGGATGTTACTTGAAATCTCAAATTGATACTTTATTGTGGTGGGGAATTTTAAGTGTCACATGTACACATTATAGAAATAAATACATGGGTAAATGACATTACTTTGATTGTGACAGTTATCACCATCAAAAATTGTTTAGTCGGAGAATGTGTGGAGCAAGGAGGTGTTTAATCGCTTATAATTTTAATTTTCCATTTGACCATCTAACATGAATGTCTTTAATTGTGTAGTTTAAAAGTTTATGTCACTGAATACTAAGTAATAATTTTACCTAAGTTATATGGTCAGTTAATATATTGGCAAATTTCATTTTTATTCAAGCACCTCTAGAAAAGAACATCAAGAAACAAACCCTTGCTGTGGGGACTATATTTGTATAACTTGTGTAAGTTTCTTGGTAAGATCAATTCTTATCCACGCTAATAATTGATTAACACTTACTATTCTGTTCCTCATTACAGCAGCATGTAAATCAAGCACACTTGCTTTCAATAGACTACTCTCAGGAACGCACCTTCATTCAAAACACCTTATGTCAATAAATGCATAGTGACAATGCTCTGCTAACCAAATTTTCAGAGTTACTTTGTAAGTAAAATTAGCTTTAAAATAAGTTACATCTCTAGTAGCTTTTTTTTTTTTTTCCCAGTATTTGGGTATATTTCCAGAAGACGGGGATTAAAAATATTAAATGTAACAAGTGAAAGAGTTGGTGGATTTAACTCTTCTTTTTTTATTTTTTGGTAGTTTTTTTAAGTTGATGTACAGTAATATACAATATTATATGTTACAGATGTACAGTATAGTGAGTCACAGTTTTAAAGGTTATACTGCATGTATAGTCATAAAATAGTGGCTATATTCCTTGTTGTACAGTATATACTTTTAGCTTATTTTATACACAGTAGTTTGTAGCTCTTCATCCCCTACCCTATTTTGCCCCTCTCTGCTTCTCTCTCCACAGTGGTAAGCACTAGTTTGTTCTCTTTATCTGTGACTCTATTTCTTTTCTTATTATATTCACTAATTTATTGTATTTTTTAGAGTCCACATAAAAGTGATGTTGTACTGTATCTGTCAGTTAGCATAATACCCTCCAAGTCCATCCACATTGTTGCAAATGGTAAAATTTCATTCTTTTCTTACGATTGAGTAGTAGTCCATAAATTATGTATGTATACACCACATCTTTATCCATTCATCTGTCGGTGAACACTCAGGTTGCTTCTGTATCTTGGCAACTGTAAATAATACTGCTGTGTGCATTGGGGTGCATATATCTCTTCAAGTTAGTGTTTGGGGTTTTTTTTCTATATATTCCTCAGAGTAGATTGCTGCCATATGATAGTTCTACTTTTAGTTCTGCTTTAGTTTTCCACAGTGACTGATCAGTTTACATTCCCACCAGCAGTGTACAGGGGTTTCCTTTCTCCACATCCTCACCAACATGTGTTATTTGTGTTCTTTTTGATGATAGCCACTCTGACAGGTGTGAGGTAGGATTTAATTCTTAATGTAAAAAAGAGATTATGGTTCTAATAGAAGAAATAGTCAAAAATGAAATAAGTGAATGTAAATTATGTGGGGAAAACAGGAATATCTTTTAGTAAATAAAAAAGAAATTAGAGGTTAGGGAAGAAATGTGGACAGTAATCCCATCATATCTTCTAGCTCCCATTTCTATTATTTTGGAAATGACCAAATACTGTGTAAGTGGCTTATAGCCCTTGTTACACTGTCAGAGTGTCTCTTATTAGATATAAAAGATATTTTCCTCAAAATATTCCTTTAAAAAATGTAATACCTGCATCAGTAAGTTATGCAGAATGTGTTTTTGTTTGTTTTTCTGGGGATTTTTTAAGCGATGAAGTTTGCTTTTTGTGGTGTTCTGTGCTAAAAGAGGTTTGTTATTTGGAATTAAGAAAGGAATTACAAATTATCAGTAGATATAAACAGTCTCAACTGAAATGTCAGAACTTTTATTGTCCCATCAGAATCACAGCCACAACCAGAGCTAGTCTTTTTATCTTTGACCTGACTCCACTCAAAAGGGCATTTTTCACCTTGTACTTTTTGTCTTTGAGGAAGTGCTGTAGAAAAGTTACAGTTACTCAAACATTTAAAACGTGCAGGGGCAGACACTGAAAACATTAAGAAGTCTTAATGCTGTCATTTGGGGAAAGATCCACTAGCCTACATCCTATTTTTAGGAAGAGGAGAGTATCAGAAAGTCTTACACTATGGTTTTAATTAGACTTTCTCCTTCAATTGTCACTTATAAGCAGACTCCTAAGCAAATTCATAAGAACTCATGGAAGTAGAGTAGGAAACAAAAACATCTGACTTGGAAACAGAAACTGGTAATAAAATAGTTTCCTTTTGTGGGTGTGTATAAGTCAGCTCCAAAAATGTAGTGTGTCACATAAAAAAAGCACTGTCCAAAGATTACATCATGCTGTTTTAAGGACTAATGTATGAATAAGTTTATTTCTTTTGACATAAACAGAATGCACAAAGATCAGTTGTTAGATGTAGTTCCAGGAGTGATAATGGGTCTTTGTCTTTTATACACTTCTTGATTTGTAAGAATCAGTCAAATTCATTCTTTCTGCCATAGATTCCTGCCAAGGTTTAAAATACATTTCATTTTTCCAATAAAAAAATGTATAAAACAAATGGGATCAAGGCTATGGCTTTTAGAAGTAGCTTGTTAAACACTAACAAGTCCTGCAGACTGCCGTTGCCAATTCTGTTGGATGCTCTGTTAGTGGATACTGGTGACTTTGTCTCTGTGTGAAAGTAATTGTAATTCTTTGGAGGAGGTGGGACAGGGGTGGTGTCTATACTTAAAAATTATCATGTTGCATTAGGTTAGAGTTTCTGAAGCTTAAAACTCTTTCTTTAGAAAGAACATCTATTAATACAGTTTCTAGTTATGAGGGCTAAGGTCCAAAGGACAGACCGAAGGAATGACAGAGGAAGGGGATTTAGGGCTGACAGGTGGTCCCCAGACATATTGGCTGAGAGAGAGTTCACAGCTAAAGTGTCACATGTGGGTGTTACTGTGTTTTCCTCATCCACACTCTCTTGGAGGGCTGTTCTAAAGCACTCAGTAGTACTGGCTATGGCCATCAAAAGTGACTTTAACAAGACATTCAGAAGAATAGCCTGGCTCTTTTACTGGTTCCCCAGGTCACTAACCTGCTCAAAGAATCGGAAATCCAAGTTGCTCTGGAGCCGGGGGCAAGGTAAGTTATCTGAGGCTAATGCTTCATTTGAAATACATTTTTTTCTGTTGGTAAAATGGAGCCTCTCTCAAGTAGGGAGAAAAAGCTCTTAAAACCTTTAAAAAGTTATTTAACATGGTTTTCTGAGAGAAAATTAAGAGAAAGCAATTTGAAGGTGAGGTATTAAAAGCCATGAACATTTTATAGTCCAGTTTATGCTCTATAGGCATTTGGGTTAGGAGACGTTTTCTAAAGAGAGATGGAGAATGTTTAGCTTTTTTTAAAAAAAAGGAGCTCTTATTATCAGTGAATCTCAATTTGCTTGTGGAATTAAAATACCTTCAGATCAGATCAGTCACTCAGTCGTGTCTGACTCTTTGCAACCCCATGAATCACAACCCACCAGGCCTTCCTGTCCATCACCAACTCCCGGAGTTCACTCAGACGTCCATCAAGTCAGTGATGCCATCCAGCCATCTCATCCTCTGTTGTCCCCTTCTCCTCTTGCCACCAATCCCTCGCAGCATCAGAGTCTTCTCCAATGAGTCAACTCTTCACATGAGGTGGCCAAAGTACTGGAGTTTCAGCTTTAGCATCATTCCTTCCAAAGAAATCCCAGGGCTGATCTCCTTCAGAATGGACTGGTTGGATCTCCTTGCAGTCCAAGGGACTCTCAAGAGTCTTCTCCAACACCACAGTTCAAAAGCATCAATTCTTTGGCGCTCAGCCTTCTTCACAGTCCAGCTCTCACATCCATACATGACCACAGGAAAAACCATAGCCTTGACTAGACAAACCTTTGTTGGCAAAGTAATGTCTCTGCTGTTGAATATGCTATCTAGGTTGGTCATAACTTTCCTTCCAAGAAGTAAATGTCTTTTAATTTCATGGCTGCAGTCACCATCCGTAGTGATTTTGGAGCCCAGAAAAATAGTCTGACACTTTTCCACTGTTTCCCCATCTATTTCCCATGAAGTGATGAGACCAGATGCCATGATCTTCGTTTTCTGAATGTTGAGCTTTAAGCCAACTTTTTCACTCTCCACTTTCACTTTCATCAAGAGGCTTTTTAGTTCCTCTTCACTTTCTGCCATAAGAGTGATGTCATCTGCATATCTGAGGTTATTGATATTTCTCCCAGCAATCTTTATTCCAGCTTGTGTTTCTTCCAATCCAGCGTTTCTCATGATGTACTCTGCATATAAGTTAAATAAACAGGGTGACAATGTACAGCCTTGACGAACTCCTTTTCCTGTTTGGAAACAGTCTGTTCCATGTCCAGTTCTAACTGTTGCTTCCTGACCTGCATACAGATTTCTCAAGAGGCAGATCAGGTGGTCTGGTATTCCCATCTCTTTCAGAATTTTCCACAGTTTATTGTACAGTCAAAGGCTTTGGCATAGTCAGTAAAACAGAAATAGATGTTTTTCTGGAACTCTCTTGCTTTTTCCATGATCTAGCGGATGTTGGCAATTTGATCTCTGGTTCCTCTGCCTTTTCTAAAACCAGCTTGAACATCAGGAAGTTCACGGTTCACATATTGCTGAAGCCTGGCTTGGAGAATTTTGAGCATTACTTTACTAGCGTGTGAGATGAGTGCAATTGTGCGGTAGTTTGAGCATTCTTTGGCATTGCCTTTCTTTGGGATTGGAATGAAAACTGACCTTTTCCAGTCCTGTGGCCACTACTGAGTTTTCCAAATTTGCTGGCATATTGAGTGCAGTACTTTCACAGCATCATCTTTCAGGATTTGAAAGAGCTCCACTGGAATTCCATCACCTCCACTAGCTTTGTTCCTGGTGATGCTTTCTAAGGCCCACTTGACTTCACATTCCAGAATGTTTGGCTGTACGTCAGTGATCACACCATCGTGATTATCTGGGTCATGAAGATCTTTTTTGTACAGTTCTTCTGTGTATTCTTGCCATCTCTTCTTAATATCTTCTGCTTCTGTTAGGTCCATACCATTTCTGTCCTTTATCGAGCCCATCTTTGCATGAAATGTTCCTTTGGTATCTCTGATTTTCTTGAAGAGATCCCTAGTCTTTCCCATTCTGTTGTTTTCCTTTATTTCTTTGCATTGATCGCTGAAGAAGGCTTTCTTATCTCTTGTTGCTATTCTTTGGAACTCTGCATTCAGATGTTTATATCTTTCCTTTTCTCCTTTGCTTTTCGCTTCTCTTCTTTTCACAGCTATTTGTAAGGCCTCCCCAGACAGCCATTTTGTTTTTTTGCATTTCTTTTCCATGGGGATGGTCTTGATCCCTGTCTCCTTTTTTTTTTTTTTTTTTGCTTATTCTAAAATACCTTAGAATAAGCAAAAAAAGAATAATCAAATGCATTCCCCTTCTCACAGAAAATTTTAAAAGTCAATGGACCCTTTTATTTCTTTGGGTCAGTTTATACAGCATATTTTAGTCAAGCATTAAGGTAGGATTTTAAAGCACGTTCAGTGTACCGCTGCATTTCCATCTAGTCCTGCCTGGCTGGAATATGAGGAGTCCTAGGACAGGGGGTGGAGGGAAGAGGATACCTGACCCTTTCTGCAGAGCCCAGCTCTCAATTTTCCTAGCCTGCACCTGGGAGGAGGTCTGGAAATGCCGCCAGGAACAAGGTGAGCAGATGCTCTTCTGTCACAGTGTTTCATCTTGCAGTTGACTAAAAACTTAGAGCTTTTTGACACCCATGTAGTTCTGCATGTTATGTAAGAACTTAACATTTACCCTTTGTCTGGTGGGTAATCCAACGTAATATGATGATATGACAGAACAGCCACCACCTCATCTTCCTTTAACTGAAGCAGAAATGACTGTGGACATCTGATTAAGAACTTTACAAAGTGTAGGGCCTAGTACATTTTGGTCATCTCTTTTTCCTTAAACTGATACTTCCATTCTTTTTCACTATCAAAATGTGTATGACCTAGCTTAATAGTTTAAAACTCTAAGGGGATGGATGTGTGTGTGTGTGTGCACGCATGAATTATACTGCAAGGAAGTTAATCTAAATTAAAAGTTATTATATCATTAATAATTATTAAGCGTGTTGATGGAAATAGCACATCTAAATCAAAACCTGCCACACAAGTTCTGAATAGATGTCAGCTTCTATTTCTAGTCCTAATGGTGCATTCAAGAAAGCTAATATTTGATTCTTGAAAGCAAAAAAAAAAAAAAAAGTGTAGGTTCTCCAAATGGGAGCCTAGATATATGTGTTAAATATGAATGTGGTGTTTCACTCCTCTGGATTCCTGTTACCGTTCCTGCTAGCTGAGAAGTATTGAGGTCATTACTGAAAAGAGGACACTGAAAAAAAAAAAATGACTGATTGAAATTGGGGGTGTTGATGTAGCCTCTGGGTACATTAATGTCTTAGAATTAGACGGACCTTAAATGTCTATGATCCCAAGGACAAATGCAAAATTAAACAAGTGGGATTTCTTAAAGAAGCTTAATAATTCGCCCAAGACATGCAGCTGAAAAGTGACATAGTCAGGGGAAGTGAATTTTGGTTTCATCTTTGCCTGAGTTTGAGCTCTTCACCCCACTTCAGAGCCCTCCTGGATCTGTTCCCCCAAATCATGAGAACATAGCCCTCTACTTGCTGCGTTGATCTCATCTCTAGAAGAGAGGGGGAGTCTGTGAATCTACGAGAAGTTCAACTTACGAAGCTTCAAATTTTTAATTTCATACTTATAAGTGCTTTAAAAGCAGCAGACCTTTTTGGAACACCAGGAGGCATGAAAGCAAGTACTCTTTGAAATGCTGTGTTTCCTGTGACATGGTTTTCTAGACAGATCTGGAAAGTTCAAAGTAGAACACCTTTGAAAATACCAAAAAGCCTATGTTACAGAATGAATCTTCTCTAGGCTCAAAACTTTCTTTTTTGAGAGCATATAAAGTAATAATAGAAATTGCAACAAAGCTTCCGTTTCTCAGATGTCAAATCTATTATTTTCATCTCAGCTCCTGCTGGAGGACATAGGCCCTTAGCTTATTTTAGTCACCAAAACACCACCACGGTGATAGACCCATGGTAGGACATGCTCAGTGCTGTCGATGAAATGTGTGGTTAAGATGTTTTAGTTCTTCATCCCACCCTCTCACCTGACCCAGCAGGCACACAAAAGAACACACACATGCATACATAACACACAGCATCTAATCAAGTCTTTTGTCAACGGCAATTTTAGGACTGGGTCACCATCAAATGATTTGTATGATTTGCCAAGAGAATTGAGAACTCATCATGATAATGGACCAGGAGTGCCAACCCAAGAAATTAAGGGACCAGAAGTCTCCCCCTCTCCCACCCCCCAAACTATTTGGCTGTGATTTCTATAGCCATCCACCTACTTGGTTTCAGCTAATGAAGCTGGGGATTCCACAGTTTCTCTGTCCCAGGAGGGGTTTAAAATGCAACAAAACATTTACAGGACTAATCCTGAGAATCTGGTTCCCTGGGGAAGAAAGAAGAGCAAGGATTTCATCAATTCTGTCCCCTCCCACGGCTTTGGGTTGCTGAACCCCTCTGGGAATCCAGAATAGTGTTGCTTCTAGAGCAGCTACATTTTCCAAACCCAAGGTATCAGGCACAGGGACGTGGTGTGAAGGGATGGGAGCTGACCACTGATTGATTCCAGGGGAAAGAAAGATGCCCACGTTTTTTTTTTCTGAGATCACGTCTCTGTTCATTTGCTTAAAACCACATGGATTTCCTTGTTTGGATGCTACTGTGTAGATAAAAACGTCCCTGTGGGTCCAGAAAACCCCTCCTTGCCCCCCAGGTCTGCCAGGATTCAGCAGGTGCTCTCAGTAAAGATCAGCTCCCAAATTTGTATATGATCCAGAGTCACTTATAGCCTGAGACCAAAGACTCTGAATTTGGGGATGGAAAAAGCAAACTGCAACAGCACAAATGTTTTTATCAAAGTGGCCTTCACCTTGGGCTGATCTACCCACAACCCAGTTCTGAGTGGGTCAGTTGACCAGGGAGGGGCTGGAAAGCTGGTGGTGGGAGGGAGGTCCAGAGTCCCATCGGATTGCTGTTGTCACTTGCTAGCTATTCTGGCTTCAATCATTCTTCCTTTTTCCCTTCCTTCCTCCCATCATGCTCCCAGCTTCCCCCAGAGTGAGGTTTCTAAAGCATGTGTATGCTCCCATCACTGTCCCGAGTCACGCACTGCATTGTAGGTCCCTGTTGTTTACAGTTTGGGTTTTTTTCTGATTCTCCTGCATCACTTACGCCCAGAACACCTCTCATGATGCTCCATGGTGTCAAGGTGCAGGGTCTAGAGAGGGCGCCCATGCTGTATTCAAGATCCGCTGATTTTTAAGGTACTGACTCCTTTGTATGCCATTCAAGGCCCAGCTCAATCCAGCCCACATAGCCAGTCCCATCGCCACATTCTTCCTGCATTGCATCCTCTGCAATAACTACATCAGCATCCACATCGTGCTAATACGCAAACTCGGATGCCTGTAAAATTCCAGGTGTGACTTAACCAAAAGGAAAGACTTCCCTTGTGGCTCAGCTGGTAAAGAATCTGCCTGCAATGCGGGAGACCTGGGTTCAATCCCTGGGTTGGGAAGATCCCCTAGAGAAGGCAATGGTTACCCACTCCAATATTCTTGCCTGGAGAATTTCATGGACAGAGGAGCCTGGCAAGCTACCCACAGTACATGGGATTGCAAAGAGTAGGACACAGGTGAACGACTAACACTTTCATTATGCAAAAGGAAAAATGTCGGGTGTAAGAGAAGTGGGAAATGAGGGGATTCTGGCAACCTGAAGAGCTCAGGTTCTGACTTCATCCTGTTGATTCAGTTGTTGGGCATCAGGTCTTAGAGTTTCAAAAACCTTTTTGTTCATCTGCTCATCAAACTTTATACCTGTTTCAAGATATTTGTACTTCTCTTGTGCTTGTTACCATCTTGTACTTTGATTGTCGTTGTTTGTGTACATTTCTTACCTCTAATAAACTGTTCATCTGAGAAGAACTAACCAAAAGTTCATGTCCTCCTCTTAAGAAGCTCTGAAAGCATCCTCTCCTCTTTTTCCTCCTTTTTTTCTCTCTCGCTTTTTGGCAGACCTGACTAGCAAAGCTGTCCTGGGGCACAGGCATCTCTTGTCCTCATTGTCTCTTTGGAAGAGACATACACATTCTTCCACTATTTTTCAGCCTTTTAAAGCCCCATATACTCAGCCTACTTGCGATCATAATGAGCTTCGGGTGTGGAACGGGGAAACAGGCTGGTAGGTGGCATCAATGAGTGTGGGTGAGATTCTGCAGACCTAGAATTTATTTGATTCTGCCCTGAATTTTTTTAAAGTTTACTTTTCTACTATTATCTGTTCTGGAGTTTCTTATCTTCTTGTAGGGTGATCAGGAACATAGAGATCTACTGTCAGAACCGACTTGAGAATACAGATCAATTGATTCCTTGCTGCCACTGTGATGTGTAAAAGGAACAGTTGAAAGAGACATGATGTCAGCTCATTACTTCTGCCCCACAGGCTGCAAACAGCCGCAAATATGACAAGCCAGATGAACAGGGAGGGAGGGAGGTCAGTGGTGACCTCATCCCCCCACAGCTACTCATTATCCTAATTATTCTGAGGGCCACAGCCACTTCTCAGTGTGAGACCACAGGTCCTCTTACTTCTGAACGTCCTGGGGTGATTGCTAAAACTTCGCCTCCCAAACCTCCAGCCTAAGGACCCGTACTCCTGGGGGAGGGGCTGTGACGCTGCAGCTTTAACAAGCTCCCCAGGTGGTGCTCATGCTGCCTTCATCCTGGGCCTACTGAATTACACACCCCTACCTTCGGGTCTCAGTAAATCCTCCACACTACACCGCCGTCCACAGTGGCCATCCGAGCACAAGGACCAAGAACATGGTCTGAGGTCAGAGCCTGGCTTGGCCACATATTGGTAAGAAAGCAACTTCCCCTCTCTCTGCCACAGCATCTTCTTTGATAATATAAAGATGATAATACAGTACTTATTGCTTAGGATATTAAGAATTAATGCTTACAAAGTGCCAGGTTCCTGGCTCAGTAAATTGTAGCTCCATTTCCCAATCCAGGAATTCCTAAACTTCCATCATTCATAGGCCATTGTTTCAATTTTTTGCCATATTTGCATAAGCCTCTACTAGAATTCACTTAATACATATATATATATATATATATTACTAAATAATATACCCATTTTACTTAGCATCATCCTAAGAAGAAATACCTGGAAAATAATTGGCTTGGTGTACTATTGTATTTTTACACATTAAAATGTGTATATGATTCAGGAAAATGTAAAGTGTTCATTTCAGGTACCACCATGGTAAGTCTGCCTACCACCAGCGGGAAACCCTGATCAAATCCAACTTCAGTTCATAAAACTGAGACTAAGGTTAAGTGGATTTTCAAAAGTCATACAGGGAGTGGTGGGCAAAGGCAGAACTAGAGGAATTCAGGTCTCCTTCTAACTAGGGCAACGCTTCTTCCTTCACATCAACCTGGTGGTTATACAGTGTTCTTAAAAGATACATTGAAATGTACCGAAAATAGAACAGTCCTTCCTGAGTCTGATGTCAGTAAACGGAAAATACCCTTATACATTAAATTGGCTACAAAGGAAAGCTCTCTTTAGCCTTGAGAAGACATTGGAAGTGCGGGTTCATCTAATTTTATCCCTAATAGCCTCTAAGCGGGTATTGGAGAACCACACACAAGACAAGTGAGGCTGAGAAGCCAAGTTTCTGGGAATGACCTTTGCAGCTAGGGCTCCTGGTAATGGGGCAGACAGGCCTGTACCTGCAGAAGGGCAGCCAGGGGCAGGCTCTACTCCCCCTCACAAGCTTGACCTCACCTAAGTTACTTAACCTTTCTGGACCTCAGTCTGTAAAATTCTCATAGATTGTTGGAAATTTTAAGTACCATCTAGAGAAAATGCTTAATATGGCAGGGGTGGGGTGCTTTTCTTTTTTTTTTTTGGCTGTGCTGGGTCTTTGTTGCACATATAGGCTTCTCTAGTTGTGACTTAGTTGCCCCATGGCATGTGGGATCTTAGTTCCCTGACCAGGGATCAAACCCACATCTCCAACACTGGAAGGTGGATTCTTAATCACTGGATCACCAGGGAAATCTCTTGTGTGTTTTCCTAGACTGAATGATCATATGCAAAGAAATACAATTAGCCTTGAAGTCAGAGCTTGAAAGGAATAAGGTATAGAAAACCTGCTACACAGAGTGGTCAGAACTTTAGTGTCTTTCCTGATCAAGTGAGTTCATAATTCTATGTATCTTTAATACAGAATGCAGCTACTCCCCCACAGTCAAGCTTTCAGGGAGTGCAATTAAGCACCATGTTAAGCTAATTGGTAGTTCTTTGCAAGGGTTCATGTTGAAGGTGAAGTGAGTCTCTGGTTTTCATTGAGAAACCATTCCTTTCCTACTTGGAGTTGGTCCAAGGGTGAACACATGACCCAAGCCTGGCCAGACAGCATTTTTTAACACCTAGACATAGACATGTAAGCCCATCCAACCAGAGGCAATCCTGGATCTTTTGATGGAACTTAGGAAATCCAGAAGCACTCTGTCTGCTAGATGCATGCCAGGAGCTGCTGACAGTCATCTTGCCACCCTGAGAGAAGACCTTCTTGAAGATGGAGCCATGACAGACAGGAGAATGAAGAGATGGAGCTAGAGCAAGGGCCAGTGATCTCGTTTGAGCCCGTGGATCCAGCCACACCTGAATCTAATGTACCCTTGCACTTATAGGCAGTATCATTTGTCTGCAAAAACACAGGGAAGCCTAACCAACAGATTATTCCGTTAATTGTTGCTATGACAAGAGAAGAGATAAATCTCAAGGGACTCAATTTTCATATCTTATGGCAATCAATCTGGGTGAGACATTTCCATTCAAGTACTATGCACATGCCCTGCTACCTGGGACCCTATACCCTTTTCTGCCAAGCCACTCTCATCTAAAGAGCTTAATCCCATAACTTGGGAGTCACCACAGTCAAGATAATGAACACATCCATCACTTCCCAAAACCCCCACATGCCCCTTTAACCTCTCCTGCCCCCACCACATAACCCCTCATCCACTTTCTGTTGCTGTACATTAGTTTGCACTTTCTGGAATATTCTATAAATGGATTCTTACAACATGTACACTTTCTTTTTGGTCTGGCTTCTTTCACTCAGTATAATTATTTTGAAATTCATTTATATTGTTGTGTATGTCAAAATAGTTCCTTTTTAAAAATCACTGAATAGTATTTAAATGCCATAATTTGTTTATTAATCTGCTCATGGACATTTGAGTTCTTTCCCAGTTTGCTGCTAAGTTGCTTCAGTCGTGTCCGCTTCAGTCGTGCAACCCCATAGACAGCAGCCCACCAGGCTCCCTCATCCCTGGGATTCTTCAGGCAAGAACACTGGAGTGGGTTGCCATTTCCTTCTCCAGTGCATGAAAGTGAAAAGGGAAAGTGAAGTCGCTCAGTTGTGTCTGACCCTCAGCAACCCGGTGGACTGCAGCCTTCCAGGCTCCTCCGTCCATGGGATTTTCCAGGCAAGAGTACTAGAGTGGGGTGCCATTGCCTTCTTTCCCAGTTTAGGACTATTAAAAAATAATGCTGCTGTGATATTTGTGGACAAGTCTTTGTATGGACAAAGCCTTCCCTTTCTCTTGCGTAAATAGGAGTAGTATGGCTGGGTCATATGGTAGCTGTATATTTAATTTTTTAAGACACTGTTCAAATATTCTTCCAAAGTAGTCCTACCGCTTTACGTCTGCATCAGCAGCATGTGAGAAAGAGTTCCGGTAGGTCCTCCCCAGGACGTACTATGATCACTTTTCCATTTTGGCCATTCTAGTAGACCCCACTCCAGTACTCTTGCCTGGAAAATCCCATGGACAGAGGAGCCTATTAGGCTGCAGTCCATGGGGTCGCGAAGAGTCAGACATGACTGAGCGACTTCCCTTTCACTTTTCACTTTCATGCATTGGAGAGGGAAATGGCAACCCACTCCAGTGTTCTTGCCTGGAGAATCCCGGAGATGGGGGAGCCTGTGGGCTGCCGTCTATGGGGTCGCACAGAGTCGGACACGACTGCCGTGACTCAGCAGCAGCAGCAGCAGTAGGTGTCTGGCAGCATCGCATGTGCTTTTAGCTTGCATCTCTCTAATGACTAATAATATCTAGCCTCTTTTCATGTACTTATTTGCCTGTGTGTCTTCTGTTTTTTTGATGAAGTCTGTTCAAATCTTTGGCCCATTTTTAAAATATTGGTTTTTTTAAATATATTTTTTATTATCTGTTTACTCTTGACTGTGCTGGTCTTCATTGCTGGGCATGGGCTTTCTCTAGCTGTGGTGAGTGGGGGCTGAGCTCTAGCTGCGGGTATGTGGGCTTCTCTTGTTGCAGCTCACGGGCTCAGAGCACGGGCCCAGGAGTTGTGGCACACAGACTTAGTTGCCTTTTGACACGTGGAATCCTCCCGGATCAGGGATCGAACCCATGTCCCCTGCACTGGCAGGCGGATTCTTAATCACTGGACCACCAAGGAAATCCTAGTCCATTTTTTATATTGACTGTTTAGTTTCTGAATGTTAAGTTTTGAGATTCATTGTATTTTTCTGTATCAGATTTGCAAATATTGACTCTCTGTCTTTTCATTCTCTTGACAGTGTCTTTTGAAGAGAAGAGGCTCTTAATTTTGATAAAATCTGACTTGCAATTTTTCTTTTATTAATTGCACTTTTGGTGTCTTATCTAAGAAATCATTGCTTAACCCAAAGTCATAAAGATTTCCTCCTATGTGTTCTTCTAGAAATTGTTTAGCTTTAGGCCTAACATTTAGATCTGTGATACATTTTGAATAAATTCTTATACATCATGAGAGGTATGAAGTTTATTTTAAAATATGCAAAAAACATGCATGTCCAGTTGCCCCAGCACCATTTGTTAAAAAGATTATCCTTTCTCCACTGAATTTTGTTCTTCATTGAAAATCAGTTGACCAAGTTCATGTGGGTTTATTTCTGGACTCTCTACCCGAATACTGTTTGTTTGTTTGTTTTTTACTGTGGTAAAAAATATATATATAACAGAAATATTGCTATTTTAACCATTTTTACTTATACAGTTGGGTGGCATTAATTCACAGTGTTCAACCATCATCACTACTTTTTCCATTGAAAAACTGAACATATTTAAGATCTCACTTTTTCCTTGAAAAATACTTGGAAATTTTGAACTGCATTCCATTCCACTCCCAGTTTTATTTTAATGTAAAAAGTAGTGTTGATGCTTCAGGAAGATGACCCATATTGGCCTTTACTTTTATGAGGATTCCACAGCACCCCTCACTCCCTGTTTGTGCAAACTCCAACTCGGAGGAAATCAGAACTACGGAGACCTCACAGGTCACCTAGAAGCGCCCCTTCATTTTACAGATGTGAAAACTGAGAACCCAGATCCCACACGGTAAATGACAGAGCCAGCTGAGGAATAAGAAAGGCTATTCTGGGGCTGCTGAGGGTTTTGTACCAAATCCTGACCACTTCCTTCTGTGAGATCTGCCTTTGGTGAAATCACCTCCCCTCTCTGCCTCCAGGCACCAGAAAAGTGAAGCAAGGCTACCACCATCCTCACAGGACTAACCTGAGAGTTTAACCAAGGGATAAAAATGCCTCAAAGTTGACAACAGGGGTGATCAGGGACAGAAGAGCACAGCCACTCAGGAGAGAAGCTTACAGTTCTCACAGGAGGCAAGAGCGACCTGAACAGCAGTTCATGCTCTCAGGAACTTCGAGTTTTCAGTGCAAAGATAAGACAATCCCACTGATGGACCTGCTTGAAGAAGGCAGCCTCACTTCTAATTCTTGACTGCTGTTGTAAGGGGTTCCTTTTCCCCAAACAATGGGACTCGTGACCTGACTTAGTGTATGATACTTTCCTGGTATCCTTGGAAGTCGTTAAAACCTGTTACCCAATCAATTAACAGCCATGCTCATAAATGCATATTTTCTTAATAGGAAAAGCACAGGGCTTCCTTCAACAACAATTATAGTATCAGTGGGTAACTGTCTGGAGAGGCTTACTTTGATGCTGGACATCATTCTAAGCAGTTTTTTTCTTTTTTTGCTACACCACTCTGCATGTCGGATCTTAGTTCCCCAACCAAGGATTGAACCCATACCCCTTATATTTGAAGGGGGAATCTTAACTGCTGGACCACCCTGGAAGTCCTTTAAGTCCTCATCAAAAGTCAGTGCAGTGGGGACTATCTTACAGAAGACGTAATGGAGGCACAGAGAGGTTAAATGAATTGCCAAAAGCCACACAGCTCACCTCGACCATCTGTGTCCAGAGGCCTTCCTAACCACAATACAGGCATCTCCAGATAAGACTGTGGACTGGGAAACCCTTGCCCTCTCCTGGCCTGATTTATAGACCTGGCTGTGAGCATTTGACAGCCCTGCTGAGCACGCTGATGGCCAGTTGGAAAAATACGCGAAGCTAGGGAGTGGAAGGAGGCCTGGCCGCCTGGTGGGCTCTGAGTCACATAGGTCAGCAGGAGCTGGCCCACTCAGCCTGTCACCCTCAGCTGTCTCTCTGTGCTGCACACGGAGCCAGGGCTCGGAGATGGGAACTGCGATTTATAAGCTCTCAGGCAAAATCAACTTTCGGGTGAAGAAAACCCACATACCCGGTAGGTTCCCCTGGCTTCTGACTATTTGACGGCACCCGGGCCACTGGGAGGGCCGTCTTGACATTGGTTCACTTGTTCGTGTCTTTAATGTTACAGAAGGACCCAGCTGGCCTTCAGGGCTGGGGATAAAAGCTTCAACGGGGACTGCTGTTTGGGTTTCTTGTCATCTGAGTTATTTTATAAGCCAGCTCACAAGTAAGCTTTATTTTCTTGTAGACCAATGTGCTTTCAAACGTTGCATGAGTTAAACAAAGGGTGGTGACAGCAAAGCCCTGCAGCTTCTTTCTGTTACAGGACAGCTCAGAGGTTTAATTTTCCATAACAGATGGAACAGTAACTCCAGCATTATTTTGACCAGTTATAAATATCAAAGACATGTGTTTTGCTGGCTAGATTCTTCCTAAAAGGATTCAAGGACCTCCAAGGGTTAGTCCTCAGCTCCCAAATCTTTCTTGAGGAGCAACAGAAATTGCCTTTGGGCTCACGGTGTAGACGGGGTGATGGGAGCTATCTGGTGATAGGGGCACCAGTATAATCAGGAGAGTTTCTAATAGCTTCAGCTGTCAGTAGACCTTCATTAGCAACAAAATCGAAATGAGGGTTTAATAGAGAATAAGTGAAAGAGGGGTATCTCCCACTTTTCTCTTGCCACTGATGGTTGGAGTACCCATCCTGAGGCTATAAAGGCCTCTACAAGGCTGTGGGGGAACAGGAGGTGGCACTGTTGTGTGTATTTAGAGTGAGAAGGTGACAGAGGCTGGCGTGGACCCAGAAAGGAATTCTACCTGGTTTTAAGCCATTAGCTGTCTTGTTTCTTGGGGTGAGTAGCAAGATGCTGGTCTTAATGCTAAGCAATGGAAAATGTTGCCAGGGCTGTGTGTCTGCCACACGACTGTATTATTACTATTGTCTAGAGGTTCTTGGAGAAGGAAATGGCAACCCACTCCAGTGTTCTTGCCTGGAGAATCCCAGGGATGGGGGAGCCTGGTGGGCTGCCGTCTATGGGGTCGCACTGAATCGGACACGACTGAAGCGACTTAGCAGTAGCAGTAGCAGAAGTTCTTACAAAACCAATAAGTGGTTGTGTTTCTAGAATTGCTTGCCTTGTCCTCAGGCAAATCATTGTCGTCTTTGATCATATCTAAGACACTGTCGATTGTGATGCCTTATGAACCACAAAGAAAGGAAAATGCTGGACTTCCCTGGTAGTCCAGTGGTTAAGACTCCGTGCCTCCACTGCAGAGGTCATGGACTCAATCCCTGGTCAGGGAACTAAGATCCCGCATGCCAAGTGGAGCAGACAGTAAGTAAATAAATTTAAACTGATTAAAAAAAAAATTTTTTTTAAAGGAAAGGAAAATGTCAATTAGATGATACATCATTCATTGTAAGACAGTTCACTTCGGAGATGTTTACATGTTTTTAAAAAGTGCCTTTAGTATAGATGAAATTTGGTAGATAGCCTTCCAAAGTTCCTTTTAGTCTTGTAAAACAGTGCTTCCTCATAAAAGTATCCCCATCCCATTAAAACTTTGTTTACAAGAAGTAGATAAAACTTTCCCAAATTGGGTTTTGCTTTCTCTTTTTTGAAGTATGCTTTTCATAAAAGGAAATAGTGGGCCTGCTGTAGGCTTGACATTACAGTGAAAGAGATTAAAATTAATTACAAATGAGGGACAAAAATACATCAAAAGAGAGTATGTTTCCTAATATCCTTAGTAAACCTTGAATAGCTTGTAGAATATTTGACTATCACACATCTCTCTAACTCAGTTGGCCTATATTGGGTTTATTAGAACATCAACACATATAAATAATAGCAGTGTCAGTCCAGTTCCCAGATAAGAAAGGAGAGCTATGGAGCTCTTTAAAAAAATAAGATGGTGCACACCTTGGAAAGGAAAACCACGGAACAAGGGACTGGAGTGCATCTCTGCACTCTGCTCCATGCTTGTCTTGTTGGCTTGTCTGTGACATGTGCCAGGGCTGACCAGTTGTTTTCCTGAAACTCTCTCCTGTCTTGACTTCCTTGTCCACATCGTTGCATCCTTCTCCTCTTGCCTCTTAGAACTTTACTTCTCAGCCTTCCTCACACACCCGCTTCAGCATCAGTGGGCTCTCCTCATCTTAGTTCTTACTATGGTAGGAAAAGCTGCCACTTTGTATGAGCTCCTATTCAAGAGCATTCTTGGACTTAACATGCTACATCATTTGAAGGCTCACGGGAGCATGGTGAGGCTCCAAGATGCCCTCTGCTCGCAGAGGGTGACTTGAGCTTCAGAGTGGGCTAATAACTTGTGCAGAGCTTTACAGTAAGAGGCAGTGGCAGAGTTCAAATCCAGACGGTCTGACCAACAAACTACACTCTTTCCAGTAGGCCACTCTCCCTCTCAGACGGCTCCCAGCCATAACCCAGACCTTGCCATACATCTGAATAAGATAAGTGACTCCCCATCTCTGACCCCATCTCAGCGCTCCCTCCTGAACTGCAGACTCACTCACCCAGCTACCAGCTGGACATCCTCCTGCATAATCCACTGGCACCTGGATCTCAAACTGCCTAGAGCTCAGCCATTCATCTTTTCCACCAGCATCCTTACCCTGTGGCAGACATGACCTGAGGGGCTCACCTTAGAGTCAGCCCTCTTTCTCCGTATCAACACCCTGACAGGACTAGCTGCCTGTTCGCTAGGGCTGCCGTAACGAAACACCGCAGACTGGGCGGCTTAAACACCAGGACTTGATTGTCTCACAGTTCTGGAGGCTGAGAGTCTGAGATCACGGTGTTGGCAGGTCTGGTTTCTCGGAGGCCTCTCCTTTTGGCTAGCAGGTGGACGCCTTCTCTCTGTCCTCACGTGGTTGCTCCTTGGGCTCTGTGTGGCCTATGTCCTAATACACTTTTTTTTTTTTAATTATATATTTATCTCTGGCTGTGCTGGGTCTTTGTTGCTGAGTGGGCTTTTCTCAGTGAGCAGGAGCTATTGGTGGCAGGACGTGGGCTTGTCCTTATGGTGGCTTCTCTTGTGGTGGAGCACAGGCTCTAGTGTTCACAGGCTTCAGCAGCTGCACGTGTGGGCTCAATGGGTGCGGTTCCCGGGCTCTAGAGCACACACTCAGTCATTCTGGCGCAGGGCTTAGTTGCTACTCGACATGTGGGATCTTCCCAGGTCAGGGATCAAAGCCGGGTCTCCGGCATTGGCAGGCAGATTCTTTACTGCTGAACCACCAGGGAAGCCTTCATATACTTTTCTTATAAGAACACCAGTCATATTGCATCAGAGTCCACCCGTGTAACCTCATTTTATCTTAATTACTTTATTTTTTTATCTTAATTACTTCTTTAAAGGCACTATCTCCAAATATAATCATATTCTGAGATATGAGGTTAGGTCTTCAACAAATCAATTTGGAGAGAACACAGTTTATACCATGACAGTAACCTTTAGGCATCTCTGAAATCTGACTTTCCATCTTCATCCCTTTTAGTTGAGAACAATGCCATTTCTTACCATTATGATACTCTCACCATTATGAATATTATAAGTAATTTGTTTCTGATTACAAAAAGAATTAGATGGACTCTGTATGAAATGTAAAAAAGCACAAATAAAAAATAAACCCCTATAATTGGTAATTGACAATATAGCCTTACATTTTTTCTATGCATATATATTTTAAACACTGAATCATAACATAGATTCTCCTTAGTAGTTTGACTGTATCGTTTAACAGTTTCTCATGCCAGTGGATGTTATTCTCCAACATCACCTATTGATCATGTCACATGATCAATATTCCATGAGTATTCCATCACATGGCGTAACATAGTAACTGACTTCCCATTGCTTCCGCATTTCTACCATTACAGTGAAGATCCCGCACCATAAGTCTTTCCTCACATCATGGTTATTTCCTTAAGGTAAGTTCTTAGAAGCAGTGTTATTGGGTCCAAGTGTTAGTCCAGTCTGAAGATTTTTGATATATATGTTCACAAATCGCCTCCCCAAAAAGGCGGTTTCAATTCGGACTCCTGCCAACACTGCTTGAAAGTATCAAATTCTCAGCGTTCTCACCAGCACCATGTGTATGCTAATTTTCTAAGTGAGAATGTTCTCTGGTTCTCACTGGGTGATGACAGTGCCAGCTTCCTTACAGTGAGTTCATTTCTGCAGCACAGCAGTTTCCAAAACAGAGTTAGCTCACAGGCCAATTCTCACGCTCCTGAAATCTGCGACCTCAGTCTGCAGCCCACCCCTCCTCCTCTTCAACCCTCTGTTCTGTCCTGTGGCACAAAAGGCCTTGCACGAGGGCCCCTGTCCAACCCTAACCAACACTACTGCTCCTGACTGGGCCTCAGGGTGATCACACTGGCATCTCCTGTTGAAGGAGGACCCAGGCAAGAATACTGCATGGGCCCTGGGAGCAGGCTGGAGACCATTTGGGCAGAGAAACTCTGAGTCCTGGGTACCCAGCAAGTGATACCCAGAAGCTGGCCATGTTGGTTCTAGGTGGGCGTGTCCTGTGAGCTCCGTGGGGAGAGCGTGGCCAGAGGGAGGCCAAGATAGGCATCTAGGCAATACTATGAGTACCAGCCAGTGTGCAAGATAGGCCACTAGAGACTGAGAAGATAGTAGACGTTCTATCAGTATTATCCTTAAAATTTCCTATTTTATACATTTTATTGTATATGTAATGTATTAATGCAGTAATTTATGTATACAATGATAAATTATATTGCTTACTCTGCATGCATTAAAGACATATGTTCAATTTCTTCTCTCTCTCTCTTTTTTTTTTAATGACAGCAGAGTGAGTTCAAAACAGTGTAAAGACTTCACCATAGGAATTATATAAATTGATGATCTGAGTTTTTAATCCGTCTCCTTTCTTTAATCCTGCTGGTTCCCCTTCCAGTCTCCATACTGCTACCAGAAGGATTTTTTTTTTTTTTTTAACAATATAGACCTGATTTTATCACACTTGTGCTTTAAAATATTTCTGTTGTTTTCCTCTGGTTTGGTTTTTCAGGATCTTCTACTCCTGAATTCATCCCACCTCGCAGCTTTCCTAAAGGTAGTCCCAGGGCCAGCAGCACTTTCTCTGTCCAGCCTCCATCACTTGCACAGATGTGATGCTGCTTCTGCTTGAGTTGTTCTCTCTCACCTCCTGCAGTGCCAATTGCCTAATTCCCAGACCACATCACCTCAAGTACCACCTCCTCTGGGAGCTTTCCTTGGCTTTCAAAGGCTGACTTGGGCGTCTGTCCTGAGCCCCCATGCCATGAGGTTGCTGCATTTGCCACACTGTATTGTGTGGTTCATTTCTTGTCTGTTTCTCACACTGAGGGCCGAGACTGGTCCTCTGTGACTGTACTGAAGTGTCCAACAGGCCTGGGGAATGAAGTGCATGAACATTTGTTGCACAGCTATAAGAATGTGGACAAGCATGCAGAGTAATCCCTGCAAATTAGTTGACTCTGACGCTAGAGACTGTGGCTTCTAGGTCACCTCTGGATGCCATTAGGAAAGCTAGGTCCCTGTTACCCTCCAGTAGGCGTAATCCTGGCATCAGCACACAAAACATGTTTTATAATGATGACATAGGTTTAATCCTGGCATCAGCACAAAAAACACTTTTTATAATGATGATGTAGGCTGCTGTATCCTTGGCTAGAAGAAGAACTACCTGTAGAGCCCCACTCAGTGTCTTCCTCCAGGTTCTTCTTGCCTGGACACCACTTTCACAGAGAAAGTTACTTCATAATAAGGCCTCTTAAGTATTTCATAATGTAAGATGCCTCTTGAATGGGTTTCATCACTAGACTACTATTTAGAAAAGTCTATTAGCTGGTGAATAGAGTTATAGAAGTTCTTATCTATGTGTTGTGATCTGGCTGAAAGAGACCTTTTAGAGAGATTTACATTGGAAAACAGTTTGGGAGTTCCTTAGAAAATTATACAGAACTACCATCAGTTCAGTTCAGTCGCTCAGTCATGTCCAACTCTTTGCGACCCCATGAATCACAGCACGCCAGGCCTCCCTGTCCATCACCAACTCCCGGAGTTCAACCAAACTCATGTCCATCGAGTTGGTGATGCCTTCCAGCCATCTCATCCTCTGTCATCCCCTTCTCCTCCTGCCCCCAATCCCTCCCAGCCTCAGAGTCTTCTCCAATGAGTAAATTCTTTGCATGAGGTGGCCAAAGTATTGGAGTTTCAGCTTTATCATCATTCCTTCCAAAGAACACCCAGGACTGATCTCCTTTAGAATGGACTGGTTGGATCTCCTTGCAGTTCAAGGGACTCTCAAGAGTCTTCTCCAACACCACATATATTCTGGCAATTCCTCTCCTAAGAATGAAAACAATCCAATGTCCATCAAGTGATGAATAGATAAAATGTGGTGCTTCCAGCCAGAACAATATTCAATATTGTTGAATATTGTGAAATAGTCAACAGTAAGGAATGTTCTCATATGTGCTACAATATGGATAGACCTTGAAAGGAGCTAGACACAAAAGGCCACGTATTATATGATTCTGTCAAAACAAAATGTCCAAAATAGACAAATACGTAGGAACAGAAAGTAGATTAGTGATTTCTAGGGGCTAGAGGAAGAAAGAAATGGGCAGTGGCTGCTAACAGGTAAAAGACTTGTTCTTGGGATGATGGAAATGTTCTGGAATTAGATCATAGTGACTACTGTGCAATGTTATGATTATACTAAAAATCATTTAATTTTATTTTTTAATTTGTATTTATTTTTTTGGCCACACCATGCAGCTTATGGGATCATAATTCCCTGACCAGGCTTTGAACGTGGGCCCTCAGCATTTAAAGCATCAAGTCTAACCCCTGGAACTCCATGAAATTCCTTGAACTTTCTACTCTTTAAAACGGTGAATTTTTATTGACATATAGTTGATTTACAATGTTGTGTTACAGCAAACACAGCAAAGTGTTTGCAAAGTGATTCTGTTATATATTCTTTTTCACACTCTTTCCCATTATATCAATAGTGTGTCACAGGGTGTTGAATATAGTCCCCTGCGCTACACAGTAGGACCTTGTTCATCCATGCTATATATAATAGCTTGTGTCTGCTAACACCAAACTCCCGACCCTTCCCTGCCTTCCCCCCTCCGCCACTGGCCACCACAAGTGGGTTCTCTGTGTATGCAGTCTGTTTCTCTTTTGTAGATATGTTCTTTGTATTGTATTGTAGATTCCAGATATAAATGATACAATATGGTATTTGTCTTTCCGTTTCTGACTTACTTGGCTTAGTGTGATCATCTCTAGATGCAACCATATTGCTGCACATGGCATCATTTCATTATTTTTTTATGACTGAGTAATATTCCATGTGTTTTTATACCACATTTTCTTTATCCATTCATCCATCAGTGGACATTTAGGTTATTTCCATTTCTTGGTTATTGTAGATAGTGCTGCTATAAACATAGGGGTGCATGTATCTTTTCAAATTAGAGTTGTATCTGGGCATATTGGGCAATCCAGGAGTGAGATTGCTGGATCATATGGCAACTCTCGGAGAAGGCAATGGCACCCCACTCCAGTACTCTTGCCTGGAAAACCCCACGGATGGAGGAGCCTGGTAGGCTGCAGTCCATGGGGTCGCTAAGAGTCGGACACGACTGAGCGACTTCACTTTCTCTTTTCACTTTCATGCATTGGAGAAGGAAATGGCAACCCACTCCAGTGTTCTTGCCTGGAGACTCCCAGGGACAGGGGAGCCTGGTGGGCTGCCGTCTCTGGGGTCGCACAGAGTCAGATACGACTGATGTGACTTAGCATAGCATGGCAACTCTGTTCTTAGTTTTTTGAGGAACTTCCATACTGCTCTCCATAGTGCCTGTACCAATTTACATTCCCACCAACAGTATAAGAAAGTAAGAAAAGTGTTCCTTTTTCTCCACAACCTCTCCAGCATTTAGTATCTGGAGACTAGACTTTTACTGATGGCCGTTCTGATCTGTGTGAGGTGACACCTCATTGTAGTTCTGCTTTGCAATGGCCATCTCTTTGTCTTCTTTGGAGAAATGTCTCTTTAGATCTGCCCACTTTTTGGTTGGGTTGTTTGTTTTTTGTTGTTGGATTTTATGAGCTATTTGTATATTTTGGAAATTAAGCCCTTGTCTACTGACATCATTTGCAAATATTTTCTGAGTCAGTAGATTATCTTCATTTTGTTGATGGTTTCCTTTGCTGTGTATAAACTGGTAAGTTTGATTAGGTCCCATTTGTTTATTTCTGCTTTTATTTCTATTGCCTTGGGAGACTAAACTAAGAAAACATTGCTACAATTTATGTTTTGTCTATTTTCAGAGAATATTTTGCTTATGTTCTCTTCTATGAGTTTTACAGTGTCATGTCTTATTATATGGAGAAGGCAATGGCACCCCACTCCAGTACTCTTGCCTGGAAAATCCCATGGATGGAGGAGCCTGGTGGGCTGTAGTCCATGGGGTCTCAAAGAGTCAGACACGACTGAGTGACTTCACTTTCACTTTTCACTTTCATGCATTGGAGAAGGAAATGGCAACCCACTCCAGTGTTCTTGCCTGGAGAATCCCAGGGACGGGGGAGCCTGGTGGGCTGCCGTCTCTGGGGTCACACAGAGTCAGATACGACTGATGTGACTTAGCAGCAGCAGGAGCAGTCTTTTTATTATATATATATATATTTAATTCTTTAAGCCATAAGTGGTGAATTTTATATCATGTGAATTTTATCTCAATCTTTAAATTGCGAAAATGACATTGATAGCAGTCTGATCTGTCTTTGTGAAAGGTACTCACTGGTATCATGTTTGGATTTCAGAGAAGCCCAGGTTTTTATAAATGGCTCAGCATACCGCTATGAAAGAACAAGCCCTACACAAACACATGTCTCCATTACCCCACATCAGATACTGGGTTTTGGTTTGGAGGCTTAAATTTCCCTGTGCCCATCAGATGGACATTCACGTACCTCTAACCAAGAACCTCCTGCACTTTCTCTTTCAGAGGGTAAATACATATGCCATTCTTACTGCCAAGACCTGGTACATCTGGATTATCCACAAAATGGGAAATTACCCAGCGGTATGCCCATTTGTGAAGTAAGACGCTCAAGCCAAAACAACCCTCAGGTAGGTGCTGCACAGTGCTTGCAGTGTTCCGAACTGGGGGCCGTGCCATCACTTGAATGCCAACAGAATGGGCTCCTTACGCCCACGGCTTACCTGTGTGTCTTCACAAGTGCTAACTTGTGTTTATCCTTTGCCATGACTCCTTTCTTCTGTTGCATCAGGAGTTTAACCGTGGGTTGTGATCCTAGAAATAATAGGATAGAATGTGCTAATAGTTTATGCAACCGATTTTGGGAAAGATGCAAGGTGTCAATCTGTACCATTGTTAGTTCACGTTTAGGATGAGGTCTGGCTGACAGGTGTACTCACTGCCAACTGACAATGGGACTTGAACTTTGAATGAATGTGTTGGTTGTCTCTGCATCTGATAAAGAGCCTCCGCGTGAACACTCTATTCAGGAATCCATCATTTTTTACTGGTTCCATTAAAGCCAGGATCTCCAACTAGTTGGTCGAGATCTACTTTTGACAGGTCCTCAGCCTGGTTTCTGGCAGACCTCCCTCCTCACTGTTTTCCCTGGTTTGTTGAGATTTCCTGAAGAAAGAGGGTACCCTCAGCAGTGAAGCCTACTCCTCTGCTACCTTGACTATTTCTAGCATCTTCTCTCCTGACCTTTCAAGACTTTTCTTTAAAAATCATCTTTCCTCCCCACCCCAGAAAGTTGGGGACAGTGGCATTAAATGATCCTTGAGTGTCTTGTTGATTTCTGGGAGCTCATTTTCATGTCTGAATAGGATTACTGAAATCAGGCAACAATATACATCTTTCCTTTCTGAAGTTATTATTCAGTCTGGGGCCAAGAGATGGATTCTGTACAGCCCCCTGACCAGTGCTGAGCACAAAAGAACAGTTGGGTGATTTTTGCCACTTGCTTTTCCCCTAACAAAGTTAACTCTTGATCAGAGCAGTCATAGCTTCTGTGAGGAGTTTGTTCAGTGTGTGTGGCTCTCACATCTGTTAAGTTTCTATTCAATTTAATTACACTTGGCAGGGGCATAAGGAATGAATGGGGAGTCAGTAAAGGGCGTGAAGAATAGCTTGTCTGGCAAACTAATGGCTTCATTTTAACTAGGGACTGATGGGACTTTTACAACGTCGAGTGGAGTTCCTGCAGAGTTGTACCAGCTTTAAAACTATGTCAGAAAATGCCTTCATCTCCAAAAGAAAAGCTTGGATTAGGGAGGCAGTTTGTAATTTAATAGGATGACTTTGGAGTGAGCAGAGAGAATAATAGACGTATTGTGAGAGGCTCTAGGGAGAACAAATATATACTTGTTCGGCTTGGAAAAAAAAAAAAAAGTGGAGTTCAAGTGTAAGGTTTAAACAAATTCTTTAGGAAGTTTCTCAAAATGTACCTGAACTACCAATGCTGAATAAATCATACACTTCTTATATACATTTTTCAAAAGTAACACTGAGCAATCCTACGTGGTTCTAAAAGCTTTACATAATTATAAAGTAATTTGATATTTGATTTTAGTTTAATTAAAAAATTTTGGGGGGGGACCATTTTTAAAGTCTTTATTGAATTTGTTGCAATATTGTTTCTGTTTTGTATTTTTTGGGTTTTTGGCCACAAAGCATGTGAGATCTTAGCTCCCCAACAGGGATCAAACCTGCACCCAGCATTGGAAGGTAAAGTCTTAACCCCTGGACCGCTAGGGAAGTCCCTAGTTCACTTATTTTTAAAGTGTAGAATTTAAGATTTAAAAGTTGATGTTCTGCGGAATCCCAAATTTGGTTTGCTGGATAGAGCCAAAGCAGAAGATGTGAAAAACGGCTTCTCAACAGGCTAAGTATAAAATTTCTCTATATTAAAGTAAGAATGCCCCCCAACTGGGAATACCACCCTAGTATATCATTTCCTGCATATACATCTAGGGGATAATGTATACTTCACAGGAAGTGATGAGAATTAAATTCAATTTTGAATATTTTTTCTTTTCATAAGGCATATCCAGTATAATACATTGTTTTAAAATTCTACCTAACCAATCTATTCCTGTGATTTGAATTGGGGTTTGATACTATATTTAGCTTTTCTCATGAGTTTTTTTTTTTTTTTAAGGTTTTTTTATGTGGACCATTTTAAAAGTTCTTATTGAATTTGTTGCAATATTGTTTTTGTTTTGTTTTGTTTTGTTTTGTTTTTGGCTGTGAGGCATGTGAGATCTTAGTTCCCTGATCAGGGATCAAAACTGGTACCCCCTGCATTGGAAGACATAAGTCTTAAAAACCATTGGACTTCCAGGGAATTCCCTCTCAGGGGTTTTAAACCTGCTAAATGATCAATGCAATGGTTTCAAAGTCATTTACAGGATTCTGAGTTCTGACAATCTCTCAGGATATTAACCTTTTGGAAGTGTGTGTCAGCTGATGCTATAATCTTTGGCCACTGCTAGAGGGATAAACTTCAGAATGGTTTCAAATCTGTGGAGACCCTTAAAAAAATTATTTTAAGCAAAATTACCTAGAAGCTATAGAATTTGACCCAGAACCAATACAATTATTCTCTCACTCACTCTTATCTTGCAGCTGCTTTTTGATATGCTGAGGGCTTTGAAAGATGGTAGATGGAATAGACCCAACCACACAATCATTTTTCCATCTCACTCATCAAATCTTAAGGGACTAAGCCTTTAAAAACACCAAGAACAAATTTTGAATGCAATACAATGTGCAGGAGACTGCATAAAAGTTTGAGATTTGGTGAGTGACTTGGGGAAATGATTGAATGGCCGAACCTCTTCCAGTTTTCCAAAACTGTAATTAGTAAAGTCAGGACTCAGAGAAATAGTGATTCTATGATCTCCCACCCCTGATATCTGGTCATTCTCAGAAGGGTTACACAGAAGATGTAGGCTTCACAGCCACTTGTCCCCTCGAGGCTCTGAAAGTATGTCTTTTCCCAAAGTAGGGGAAGAAATGGAAGGTCTGAGTGAATTAGCAGAAAAGTGGGGTAGAGAAGCCCACCACCACCTGTGCTTCTAATGCAGGTAAGAATGGGATTTAAGAATGAACAATGGTAGAAAATTTTTAGGGCTTCAGTAAAACAGCCCATCATTAAAATCTCTGGGGAGAGGTTGTCTGTTCCTCTCTCAGCTCTAGCTTTCACAGGCCACAACGCCATTCTTTAAGTTGTTGTGTCTCATTTCCTTTGTTTTCAGCATTTTAAATGATACACTCTGGTTTTGAATTACTCCCCATGTTGTTCAGTCACTAAGTTGTATCCGACTCTTTGTGACCCCATTGACTGCAGCACACCAGGTTTCCCTGTCCTTCACTATTTCCCTGAGTTTCCTCAAACTCATGTCCATTGAGTTGGTGATGCCATCCAGTCATCTCATCCTCTGTCACCCCTTCTCCTCCCGCCTTCAATCTGTCCCAGCATCAAGGTCTTTTCCAATGAGTCGGCTCTTCCCATCAGGTGGATAATGTCCTTCCATTGAATATTCAGGATTGATTTCCTTTAGGATTGACTGGTTTGATCTTTTTGCAGTCCAAAGGACTTTCAAGAGTCTTCTCCAACACCACAATTTGAAAGCATCAATTCTTCAGTGCTCAGTCTTCTTTGTGGTCCAACTCTCACATCCATACATGGCTACTAGAAAGACCATAGCTTTGACAATACGGACCTTTGTCAGCAACATGATGTTTCTGCTTTTTAATACACTGTTGAGGTTTGTCATAGCTTTTTTCCCAAAGAGCAAGAGTCTTTTAATTTCATGGCTGCATTCACCATCTGCAGTGATTTTGGAGCCCAAGAAAATAAAATCTGTAACTGCTTTCACTTTTCCCCATCTATTTGTCATGAAGTGATGGGACGATCGGGAAAGGAGTACATCAAGGCTGTATATTGTCACCCTGCTTATTTAACTTCTATGCAGAGGACATCATGAGAAATGCTGGGCTGGAAGAAACACAGGCTGGAATCAAGATTGCTGGGAGAAATATCAATAACCTCAGATACGCAGATGACACCACCCTAATGGCAGAAAGTGAAGAAGAACTAAAGAGCCTCTTGATAAAAGTGAAACAGGAGAGTGAAAAAGTTGGCTTAAAACTCAACATTCAGAAAACTAAGATCATGGCATCCAGTCCCATAACTTCATGATGAATAGATGGGGAAACAATGGAAATGATGAGAGACTTTATTTTGGGGGGCTCCCAAATCACTGCAGATGGTGACTGCAGCCATGAAATTAAAAGATGCTTGCTCCTTGGAGGAAAAGCTATGAACAACCTAGATAGCATATTAAAAAGCAGAGACATTACTAGCAAAAGCCTGTCTAGTCAAAGCTATGATTTTTCCAGTAGTCATGTATAGATGTGAGAGTTGGACTTTAAAGAAAGCTGAATGCCAAAGAATTGATGCTTTTGAACTGTGGTGTTGGAGAAGACTCTTGAGAGTCTCTTGGACTGCAAGGAGATTCAGCCAGTCAGTCCTAAAGGAAATCAGTCCTGAATGTTCATTGGAAGGACTGATGCTGAAGCTGAAACACCAATACTTTGGCCACCTGATTTGAAGAACCGACTCATTGGAAAAGACCCTGATGCTGGGAAAGATTGAGGGCAGGAGGAGAAGGGGATAACAGAGGATGAGATGGTTCTATGACATCACCAACTCAATGGACATGAGTTTGAGTAAGCCCAGGGAGTTGGTGATGGACAGGGAAGCCTGGCATGCTGCAGTCCATGGGGTCGCAAAGAGTCAGACATGACTGAGCGACTGAACTGAAATGAACTGAACTGATGGGACTGGATGCCATGATCTTCGTTTTCTGAATTTTGAGTTTTAAGCCAATTTTTTCACTCTCCTCTTTCATCTTCATCAAGAGGCTCTTTAGGGACTTCTCTGGTGGTCCAGCGGCTAAAACTTTGAGCTCCAAAGGTAGGGGGCTAGGGTTGATCCCTGGTCAAAAACTAGATCCCACATGGTGCAGCTAAGATCCAGTGCAGCTGAATAAATATTTGGAAGAAAAAAGAAAAGAGGCTCTTTAGTTCCTCTTCACTTTCTGCCATTAAAGTGGTCTCATCTGCGTATCTGAGGTTGTTGATATTTCTGCTGGCAATCTTGATTCCAGCTCGTGAGTCACCCAGTCCAGCGTTTCACATGAGGTGTTCTGCATATAAGTTAAATAAGCAGAGTGACAATTTACAGCCTTGACGTACTGCTTGCCCAGTTTGGAACCAGTCCCTTATTCCAGGTCAGGTTCTAACTGTTGCTTCTTGATCTGCATACTCCCTGTCTAGCAGTAATGATTAGGTACAGTCACAGGAAATCGACATTTTTGTAGATTATAAATGGCTGAATAGCAGCTAATGTCATAAGGCTCAAACTCAGACTAAGGGAATTATTCTTAATCATTATGAGCAGATGGTAACTTTTTTTTTTCCACTTAAATATAGTTGGCTTCCCTGGTGGTTTACAACGTTGCGTCAGTTTCAGGTGTATGGCATTCGATGCAGTATTTTTGCACGTTAATGGTACCGTTTTCTAATGGGAGCACCTGCAGCAGCATGGACTCTTGCGTGCTCCCCTCCTTTCGGTGCCTGGAGGCGGGTCAACAGCAAGTAAGGCAGAGCCTTCCTGTCCCGGCCCTTGGAGGCCAAGGTCGGGATAGTAGGTTTTGCTTGTGATATTAGAGCCACCAGAGGGCGCTCTAACACTGACTACCGGATGTTTTCGCGTTTGCCTTGGACGTAGGAGCCTGTGAGGCCACAGTCCACGGCATCGCAAGTCGACACGACTTAGCGACTACATCACCACCACCAGCACCAATGAAAAAAACAATAAAGGTACCAAGACGGAATTTATAGAGCACGCATGGACAGAACTGAGGTTTAGATATATCATTATTATGTTTATTGCTAACATTAGTTAAGCGTCTGTGTGCTTGTCACATACTTCATTTTATGCTTACTACGATTCCATCAGCAAGATATTTTCATTTTTACAGATGGGGAAATCAAGGCTTACAGACGTTAAGTGATTTTACAAATGAGAAAACTAAAGCAGATTTTATCTAGAGGTTCAGCTCGCTGATAAAAGTCTCCTGCTTTCCCATCCTCTTTTTTCCTTTTTAAAAATTTTTTCTTTAAAAGAAAAAAGAATCAATTATACTTCAATTTTTTTTACTATTTTTAATTTTAAAAATTAAAAATTTATTTAACAAATGTATTTGTTAAATAAATAAATAAAGAAGAAGCCAGAGAGAGAAAGACAAAGAAGCAGAAGCTCGTGTCCAACAGGTCAGTGAACCCTCCAGTCCTGACTGCCTGCACAGCAGGATACAGTATCCTGCGCAGGACTGCCCTGCTCCTGCAAATCTCTCAGTCTGCTATTTCTATAACTCTCCCCACCCCCCTGCTTGCCCTAGACGACTATTTGATCTTGGTTTCACCTTTATTTGAATTCAAGCAGTAGGAGCAGACAAGAGGAGAATGTTAGGCACCTCCACAGCCTCAAAGATAGCGGCTCTACTTCTACAGCCCTTTATAGTATGTTCATGACCCACAGCAACCAAGGGCAAGGAGATAATCACGCAGCCCCCTACTAGCTAGGTGGCCTTGGTTACCAAGTCATGTAATGTTGCCAAAAAATTATATGTAAAAAATGTAGTAATATCTTATTCTTAAGGATGTTGTAGAGATTTAAACAGTGCATAGGAAAACACTTAGTCCAGTGCTTGGCAGAAACTGATTTAATTAATGTTGCCTAATATTGCCAACAAAGGTCTGTCTAGTCAAAGCTGTGGTTTTTCCAGTAGTCATATACAGATGTGAGAGTTGGACTATAAAGAAAGCTGAGCACTGAAGAATTGATGCTTTTGAACTGTGGTGTTGGAGAAGACTCTTGAGAGTCCCTTGGACTGCAAGGAGATCCAGCCAGTCTATTCTAAAGGAAATCAGTCCTAAATAGTCATTGGAAGGACTGATGCTGAAACTGAAACTCCACTACTCTGGCCACCTGATGCAAAGAACTGACTCATTTGAAAAGACCCTGATGCTGGGAAAGGTTGAAGGTGGGAGGAGAAGGGGACAGCAGAGGATGAGACGGTTGGATGACATCACTAACTCAATGGACATGAGTTTCGGTGAACTCTGGGAGTTGGTGATGGACAGGGAGGCCTGGCGTGCTGCAGTCCATGGGGTCGCAAAGAGTCAGACACGACTGAGTGACTGAACTGAACTGAATATTGCTCTTTTATTTAATTCTCCCAACAACCCTATAACGTTTGCGTTTCACAGAGAACCTGGCTTAGGCCATGATTCTTTGAGTTCTTGTGGTTTATAGAAGAGGAAATTTGAGTTCCCCAGGGGCTAAGTGACATGCCAAAGGTCCACAGCTAGTGTTACAACTATAAAATATCTTCAAAATTGTTTTCATTGTTTTCAGTTTTTCAGCAGGCCAGACTGAGCAATATCATTTTCACATGTGCACCTTATCACATGTGCACAAGATGTGCACCTTACACAAGTGCTTAAGGCCTTCCAACAGCCTTCGGAAAATCCCTGGTGTTGGTTAATAGGGAAACAGCACCCCAAGTTTAGTGGAACCTTGAAATGGATCTAATTTAAACATTGTAATATGATTCTCTGAACAGTTAACTTTTTCTTTATGCTTTGATTGTTGTTAAAAGAATGTGAAAGTGTTAGTTGCTCAGTTGTGTCTGACTCTTTGAGACCTCATGGACTTCTCCATGGAATTCTCCAGGCTAGAATACTGGAGTGGGTTGCCATTCTCTTCTCCAGGGGATCTTCCCAACCCAGGGATTGAATTCGGGTCTCCCGCATTGCAGGTGGGTTGTTTACCCTCTGAGCCACCAGGGATGCCCCTTAGGATATAATTTTGGAGGCTGGGGAACTAGGTAGAAGGCGGAGGGAGAAAGAGAAATAAACTTTGGTGGGAACACAGAGAACTAAGACTCGGAAGACCCTGAACAAGAACGCTGAACCCTGGGCTTCATTGTCCTTTTTTTCCAAAATGAGCAACTTGGATTCTACGTCTAAGTCCTATGATTTGAATATATTCTTTCTCCCTTTATCTTGCAGATCTTTCCACCATATTCTCTTTTAGATATCACACAATGCTTTATATTCTCCGGATCAGTGTTAAAGGTGTGAAAGAGATTCACTTTTTTTCTCCGAACAACTTTATTATTATACTCTTTAAAGGGCTACTCAATAATGACACCAGGTTCAGTCGTTAACTGAAGAGAAGAGTAAGTTCGTTTTGTAGATCGAAACTGGTTGAGCAGTAAATAGGAAGTAAGCAAGCTGTATGTCTATGATTCTGGGGTACAAGCTGCTACGAGGCAGCGAGACTGGACCAGGGTGTTAAATGGCCCTGACCTTGGGTTAGGGAGGGTGGGTAGGGCAGTGTTTGTAAACACTGTGGTGCTGGTAAGTTACTGCCAGGAAATTTGCACTTTTAATGAAGAATTACAGTAAAATAAGGGGACAGTCATTGCCCTTCTGCCTGCAATGTGGGAGACCTGGGTCCAATCCCTGAGTCAGGAAGATCCCCTGGAGGAGGTCATGGCGCCCCACTCCAGTATTCTTGCCTGGAGAATCCCCATGGACAGAGGAGCCTGGTGGGCTACAGTCCATGGGGTCACAAAGAGTCGGACAGGAGTGAGTGACTATATGATGATGATGATGAGAGGACTTCTCTGGTGCTCCGAGGGTTAAGACTCTATACTTCCAATACAGGGGCCATGGGTTCAATCCCTGGTCAGGGAGTTAAGATCCCATGTGCCATGTGGCTTGGCTAAAAAATAAGTATTTTACATTTAAAGAAGAATTACAGTAAAATAGACACTGGTAATAAGTCCTTCACAAAGAGAAATATACTACTTAAGGTCACAAACATCTGATGCTCTCTCAGCACCACAGAACCACCACATGTCTGAGGGAGGCTGGACCTGGGGTGCCAATACGCCTGAGAGCCTTCCCAGCCCATCTAGTCTCTCTATTTCCCTTATAAAGAGATACTTGCTAATTTAAGAAGTCATCTTCTACACAATCAGGGCTTTAGGCTTCTTGATGCTGAACATAATATGTCTCCCTTCAGTTTTAGCATGTTGGCCCGATTTCTTTTTAAGAATTAAAAAAATTTTTTTTAATTAATTTATTTAGCTGCACCTGGTTTTAGTTGTGACACATGGGATCTAGTTCCCTGACCAGGGATCACACCCAGGCCCCTGCAGTGGAAGCACGGAGTCTTAGCCATCTGACCACCAGGGAAGTCCATTGATCCGAGCTCTGATCCAAGGAACAATGCAGAACATATCCTTCTTCTCTTTTCAGACTTCTGACCCTATCCCTGTTTTCTGGGTTATTGTTCCCCTCAACATGTGGCTACAGAGGTTCAGGGCCACTGCTGTCAGAAAGCAGACAGATCTGGTATAAAGGTTTTCTTAAGAGTGAAATTCTGGCAGGTAGAGAAACAGACATGAGCAGATTCCTGGAGGTATCACGACCAAGTAAGTGGTAAGAGGGGCCAATCAGTGGTCAGTTCCTTTAGGACCATCCTAAGGAGATGCCTAGTTTTGTCTCTGGCTCAGTTTAGCTAATGCGATTCAACAAGTGTTCACTGTCTCCACTCTGAACAGCACACTGACTCCAACACGACCCTATCTTCAAGGCGCTTATGGTCCAGGGAGCAATCTCATCTCCCTATCCTCAAGGCAGGATTGTCTTCACTCGGAAAATATTCACTGAATACCAACCATGTAAACAAAATAGACAACAATAGCTACCTTTGTGCAGCTTACATTCTGGTGGGTAAAAAAAAAAAAAACATCAACAGTAAACACAACATATAATAGTATAATAAATGCTGATAAGTGCTTTGGAAAAATAAAAAGTAGAAAAAAAGATAAGGGAATCTGGAGTGCCAAGGTGTGAGCTGTTTTCAAATGTTTTAGAATGGGAACTTACCTCATGGTCCAGTGGCTAAGACTTCATGCCCCAAAGCAGGAGACATGGGTTTGATCCCCAGTCAGGGAACTAGATCCCGCATGTCATGACGAAAGAGCCTTTGCACCACAGCTAAGACCTGGCACAGCCAAATAAATAAACAAAATAAATATTTTTTAAAATGTTTTAGGGAATTCCCTGGTGGTCCAGTAGTTAAGAATCTGCCTTCCAATGCAGGGGACACAGATTTGATTGCTGGTCAGGGAATTAAGAATTAACATGCCGTGGAGCAGCTAGAAAAGCTGCACACTGCAACGAAGGCCTCTCACATCACAGTTAAGACCCGTCACAGCCAAATTAATAAATAAGTATTGTTAAAGTTGTTTAAAACAATGTTTTAGTGTGGTCAGAGTAGGTCTCACTGAGAAGGAGCCATCTAGAAAAACTTGAAGATGAAGAGCGAGCCTTACAGATAACTGGGGAAAGAGCATTCCAGATGTTGGTGCAAAGGCCCTGGGCAGGAGTGGGCCTGCTATGGTGAAAGCCAGTGTGAGTGAGGACAAGTAAGGGAGGAGATGTGGGTGATGGTGGGGAGTCAAGTAGCCCCCTCCACAGATTCCATTTTTATTCTGAGTGACATGAGGAGCCATCACGTGGCTTTGCGTAGAGAGTGATGTGTTCTAATTTCTTTTAAAAGGATCACGGGGGGTTTCTAGGTTCAGAATAAATTATAGGTGGGGACAGGGGTAGAATTGAGGAGACTCACTGAGCCGTTATTACAGAAACCTCAGCAGGAGTTTATGGTGGCTCAGCCAAGCAACAGTAAAAGGGAGGAGATGGAATCTGGTTCTGGAACATCAGACTCACACTGGTGTGGCTGGAAAGTGTGGCTGACACTAACGAGCAACTGGAAGGATGGAGTTTCCGTCAGTTGAGACGGGGAGACCAAGCAAGACGGAAACAGTCGAACACGAGAGGCTGTCTCCCCCACTAGAATATAAGGGAGGGAAGTGGGGTTTTGTGATTCCCAGATGTGCTCACGTCTGCCTCCTTACAGGAAGCAGTAGACTTTCATTGCATCATGAGCGGGTCTTTGTCTTCCCCGTCCCTGTGATCTCAGTGTGTGGCACATGGCGGAGGCTCAGTGAATATTTGTTGGATGAATGAATAATGAATTTTGATATACTACAACTATAATTGAAAACTGGAAGAATCTGGCTCTCAAAGTTTTAAACAAGAGATTTATATCTCTTTAACTCTTTGTTAAGACTATCTTTGTTATACCTTCAAAAGTCTGCATCTTAAAGTAGATTAATGAGATTTCATGATATGCTCCTGTGTTAGTTTATAACTTAGAGAAGCAAAAGTCAGGATGGGATTATCCAGGTAAGAGATTGACTGTGAGTCCATCTGTGATGGGTGAAGAAGAGGGGGGGGGAAAGTGAGGAGAGACTCCAGGCAGCAACGGATCTGACACTTCAATAGGAAGAAGGAAAGATCTTGGGTAGAAGAGTCAGAGGCTGCAGCAGTTCTGAAAAATCCTTGAGTCCATTTTTAAAATGGACTAAAAAAAATCTTGCCCTTTGTGACAACATGGATGAACCTGGATGACGTTATGCTAAATGAAATAAACCAGACACAGGAGGAGAAACACTGCATGATTCCACTTGTATGAGGGTTGTAAAATAGACTCATAGAAGCAAAGAGTGGAAAGGCGGTTGTCATGGAGTGCAGGGAGGGGGAAGTGTGGGGGTATTAGTCAAAGGGCAAAGAGTTTCAGTTATGCAAGATGAATAAGTCTAGAGATCTAGCTACAGTAGAGTGCCTGTTGTTAACAATACTGTGTGGACTTCCCTGGTGGCTCAGATGGTTAAGCATCTGCCTGCAATGCAGGAGACCTGGATTCGATCCCTGGGTTGGGAAGATCCCCTGGAGAAGGTAATGGCCACCAACTCCAGTACTCTTGCCTGGAGAATTCCATGTACAGGGAGGAAGGAGCCTGGTGGGCTACAGTGCATGGGGTTGCAAAGAATTGGACACGACTGAGCGACTAACACATGGACACTTAGGTGAAAGTGAAAGTTGCTTGATCGTGTCCGACTCTTTGCAACCCCATGGACTATACAGTCCATGGAATCCTCCAGGCCAGAATCCGGGAGTGGGTAGCCTTTCCCTTCTCCAGGGGATCTTCCCAACCCAGGGATTGAACCCAGGTCTCCTACATTGCAGGCAGATTCTTTACCAGCTGAGCCACCAGGGAAGCCCAAGAATGCTGGAGTGGGTAGCCTATCCCTTCGCCAGTGGATCTTCCCAGGGCAGGAATTGAACCAGGGTCTCCTGCACTGTAGGTGGATTCTACACCAACTGAGCTATAAGGGATTAAAATTTTGCCAAAATACTAGATCACAAAATAATAATTAAAATGGAAAATTATGGAGGTGATAGTTATTATTGGGCATAGATTGTGGTGTCGTTTCACAGGTATATACTTACCTCCAAACTCATCAAGTTGTATAACTTTGATATATGCAGCTTTTTTTGTTTTTCTGATATTTCTTCTGATGTGGATTGTTTTTAAAGTCTTTATTGAATTTGTAACAATATTGTTTCTGTTTTATGCTTTGGTTTTTTGGCCATGAGGCATGTGGGATCTTAATTCCCTGGCCAGGGATTGAACCCACACGCCCTGCACTGGAAGGCAAAGTCTTAACCATTGGACCTCCAGGGTAGTCCCTATGCAACTTTTTAATATGTCAATCATACCTCAATAGTGATTTTTAAACAAATGTAAAGAATGGTGACTTGGGGGAAAAAAAATTGATCATGAAAGGAGTTTGCATCTTGCAGGAATGGGCCCACATTAGTCCCTCATCTTTGCTCAGTCACTGACTGGAAGCAGCCAGTGGGAAGAGGGGCTGTGATCCAGAATGCTAGCAGCTCTGGCTCTCAGTCCTGCAAGTGCCTCGCTGCCGGAATGCTGAGCAGGGCATTGTCGTGGCCACCACAACCTCCCACCAAGTCCCTTAAAGCCTACTTACACCACTATTGCTCATGTATCTTGTGAGTCACTGAATAAGGAAGCTGTCTCTAACCTCAGAAATGGTTTCATCTAATGTCTTCATTTTAAAGATGAAGAAAGAAAGAGGGACTTCATTGGTGGTCCAGTGGTTAAGACTCCAACACAGGGGAGATGTAGGTTCAATCCTTGGTCAGGGAACTAAGATTCTGCATGCCAGGTAGCATGGCTCCACCAACTCCAAAAATAAAATAAAGATGAAGAAAGAGAGAGGCAGCAATTTAAAATAAATTTTCCCAAAGTACAGAAATTTTGGACTGGACATTTGTTCTTGTGTGAAGACCATCCTGGTCCCAGAGACTGGATGCCAATCGACTCCCCATCCTGACAAGTAACACTGCTCCTTCCTTTTCTATAAGCTCCTTGGAGGCAGTTGAGTCCCAAGCAGTACCATTGAACAACTCATTATTGATACCTGATACCCAAGACAAAATTATTATGCAGATTAGACCACTACACAATGCACTTCTGTGACACCGAGAGCATATATAACAAATAATGCCCCACAGAGCCTCCCCCATTTCCTGCTTCTGCATCTTGATAGCATTTTATGGTGGTGGTTTGGTTGCTAAGTTGTGTCTGACACTTTTGCAACCCCGTGGACTGCAGCCTGCCAGGCTACTCTGTCCAAGGGATTTCCCCAACAAGACTATTGTAGTGGGTGGCCAATTCCTTCTCCAGGAAATCTCCCTGACCCAGGGATTGAACCTGCGTCTCCTGCATTGCAGGCCAGTTCTTTACCACTGAGCCACCAGGGAAGCCTTGATAGCATTTGTCTTTACATAAATGCTCCTTAGACTTGCTGGTGAGGAGGACCATTCTAGGTAATGCTGTGCTTAGTTCAACTTGCATTCTTCGTGTCGCTTCACAAATGAGTGTAAAGTACCTCAAAACCAAACTGGCTTTTCCATCCTTGCTCCATAAGGCTCCTTCCTTCCCACCTCTTCCCTCATCTTTCCCTTCTAAGTGTGTGACACTTCCCTGCAGCTAGTTGTTCAAATTAAAAACCTGGCTGCTGCTAAGTCACGTCAGTTGTGTCCGACTCTGTGTGACCCCATAGACGGCAGCCCACCAGGCTCCCATCCCTGGGATTCTCCAGGCAAGAACACTGGAGTGGGTTGCCATTTCCTTCTCCTAGCAACCTTCCTCAATTCTTCTCTTTCTCCCCACATCCAAAGAACAGATTCAGTTGGCTCTGTCTCCAGAGCATAGCAAACGTCCATCTACTCTCCTCTGCGTCCTCTGCCGCCACCCTGTCCAAGCCACCACCATCTGTTTTGCAGCACTACGATACCTCCTGTGTCCCCTGCTGGGGAACGTAGCAGCCTGAGAATATCTTTCAAAATGTAAACCAGGTTTATTCTTAATTAAAATTTTCTTTAATTTGGAATATAGTTTATTTACAATGTTATGTTAGTTTCAGGTATACAACAAAGTGATCCAGTTACACATCTATCCATTCTCTTTTAGATTCCTTCCCCATGTAGGTTATTACAGAATATTGAGTAGAGTTCCCTGTGCTATACACTGCGGCTGCTGCTGCTGCTGCTAAGTCACTTCAGTCATGTCCGACTCTGTGCAGCCCCAAAGACGGCAGCCCACCAGGCTCCCCCGTCCCTGGGATTCTCCAGGCAAGAACACTGGAGTGGTTTGCCATTTCCTTCTCCAATGCATGAAAGTGAAAAAATAAAGTGAAGTCGCTCAGTTGTGTCCGACTCCTAGTGACCCCATGGACTGCAGCCCACCAGGCTCCTCCGTCCATGGGATTTTCCAGGCAAGAGTACTGGAGTGGGGTGCCATTGCCTTCTCCAAGCAGTAGCAGCAGCAGTACATTTATGTTCATTACAAACTTCTAGTTTATCCCTCCCGCCTACCTTCCCCAGTTGGTGCCATAAGTTTATTTTCTCTGTGTGCGAGTCTATTTCTGTTTTGTAAATAAGTTCATTTGTATCTTCTTTTTTTTTTTTTAAGATTCTACATATAAGTGATGTCCTATGGTATTTGCCTCTGTATGAGGTACTTCACTTTAGAATAATGGTATGTGGGTCCATCCATGTTGTTGCAAATGGAATTATTTCATCCTCTTTCACAGCTGAGTCATATTTCACTGTGTATATGTACCACATCTTCCTTATCCGACGGACATTTAGGTTGCTTCCATTGTCTTGGCTATTGTAAACAGTGTTGCAGTGCACATTGGGGTGCGTGTATGTTTTCAAATTATAGTTTTCTCTAGATATATTCCCAGAAATGGGATTGCTGGATCACATGGTAGTTTTAAAGGAACCTCCATGACTGTTCTCCATAGTGGTTGTACCAATTTACATTCCCACCAGTAGTGTAGGAGGGCTCCCTTTTCTCTACACCATCTCCAGCATTTATCGCTTGTAGATTTTTCGGTGATGGCCATTCTGACTGGTGTGAAGTGATACCTCATAATTTTGATTTGCGTTTCTCTCATAATTAGCAATATTGAACATGTTTTCATGTGCTTTTTGGCCACCTGTATGTTTTCTTTGGAGAAATGGCTCTTTAGATCTTTTGCCCATTTTTTGATTGGGTTGTTTGTTTTTGGATATTGAGCTGCATAAGTGTTTGTATATTTGGAAATTAATCCCTTGTTGGTATCTTCGCTTGCAAAAGCTTTCCCCTGTGAGTTGTCTTTTTGTTTTGTTTATGGTTTCCTTTGCTGTGCAAAAGATTAGGTCTTTTATATTTAAAAAGTTTAATTAAATAAGTTTACTTGCTGCTGCTGCTGCTGCTAAGTCGCTTCAGTCATGTCCTACTCTGTGCGACCCCATAGACGGCAGCCCACCAGGCTCCCCTGTCCCTGGGATTCTCTAGGCAAGAACACTGGAGTGGGTTGCCATTTCCTTCTCCAATGCGTGAAAGTGAAAAGTGAAAGTGAAGTCGCCCAGTCGTGTCCGACTCTTCGCGACCCCATGGACTGCAGCCTACCAGGCTCCTCCATCCATGGGATTTTCAGGCAAGAGTACTGGAGTGGGGTGCCATTGCCTTCTCTGATAAGTTTACTTAGGTCCCATTTATTTTTGTTTGTATTGTTATTTCTCTAGGAAGTGAATCCAAAAAGATTTTGCTGCAACTTATGTCAAAGAGTGTTTCTGTGTATATTTTCCTCTGAAAGTTTTTCAGTATCTGGTCTTATAAATATAACCCAGACTATATCACATACCTGTTTAAACACCTACTACCCTTAGAATAAAATATACATTCTTTTATTTTTGGACAGGATCATAGTTGCCCCAAACTCATCCCCTCTGCAGTGGAAGCACAGGCTTACCCACTGGACCACCAGGGAAGTCCCTAACATTTGCACCCTTTACCATATTTATAAGGTCCTCTGTGGTCTGTGATCCAGCCCCTGCCTCCTATGCTGGTGTGGCTCATGCCCCTGCCTCACTCAGCGACTGTAAACTAGCTCCCCTGACCCCTGCTCCATCGCTTAAAAGGCCCAAGCTCACTCCTGAGTTCCTCTGCTGGTCTTTCTGCCTAGAATATCTCCCCGCAGGTATGTCTTAACTGGCTCCTTGATCTAGGACTCAGATCAAATGTCACTTTCTCAATGAGGCCTTACTTAACCACTCAAACTAAATAAAGCGCCCCCCCCCCACCATTATACTATAACATATTCAGTTCAGTTCAGTTCAATTCAGTCGCTCAGTCGTGTCCGACTCTTTGCGACCCCATGAACTGCAGCACGCCAGGCCTCCCTGTCCATCACCAACTCCCGGAGGTCACCCAGACTCATGTCCATCGAGTCAGTGATGCCATCCAGCCATCTCATCCTCTGTCGTCCCCTTCTCCTCCTGCCCCCAATCCCTCCCAGCATCAGAGCCTTTTCCAATGAGTCAACTCTTCACATGAGGTGGCCAAAGTACTGGAGTTTCAGCTTTAGCATCATTCCTTCCAAAGAAATCCCAGGGCTCATCTCCTTCAGAATGGACTGGTTGGATCTCCTTGCAGTCCAAGGGACTCTCAAGAGTCTTCTCCAACACCACGATTCAAAAGCATCAATTCTTCGGCGCTCAGCCTTCTTCACAGTCCAACTCTCACATCCATACATGACCACTGGAAAGAGCATAGCCTTGACTAGATGGACCTTTGTTGGCAAAGTAATGTCTCTGCTTTTGAATATGCTATCTAGGTTGACTGCAGATGGTGACTGCAGCCATGAAATTAAAAGACGCTTATTCCTTAGAAGGAAAGTTATGACCAACCTAGATAGCATATTCAAAAGCAGAGACTTTGCCAACAAAGGTTCGTCTAGTCAAGGCTATGGTTTTTCCTGTGGTCATGTATGGATATGAGAGTTGGACTGTGAAGAAGGCTGAGCGCCGAAGAATTGATGCTTTTGAATCGTGGTGTTGGAGAAGACTCTTGAGAGTCCCTTGGACTGCAAGGAGATCCAACCAGTCCATTCTAAAGGAGATGAGCCCTGGGATTTCTTTGGAAGGAATGATGCTAAAGCTGAAACTCCAGTACTTTGGCCACCTCATGTGAAGAGTTGACTCATTGGAAAAGTCTCTGATGCTGGGAGGGATTGGGGGCAGGAGGAGAAGGGGGACGACAGAGGATGAGATGGCTGGATGGCATCACTAACTCGATGGACATGAGTCTGGGTGACCTCCGGGAGTTGGTGATGGACAGGGAGGCCTGGCATGCTGCAGTTCATGGGGTCGCAAAGAGTCGGACACGACTGAGCGACTGATCTGATCTGATCTGATCTAGGTTGGTCATAACTTTCCTTCCAAGGAGTAAGTGTCTTTTAATTTCATGGCTGTACTATAACATATTACCCTGTTTTATTTTCTTCATGTCACATACCATCATCTGACTTTATTTTGTTTAGTTTTGTCTCTCCATTGTAGACTGTAAGTTTCATGAGAGGAGAGACTCTGTTTTGTTCATGGCTGCATCCCTCATGCTTATCTCATCCTGCACAGATTGTGTTCTCAAAAATATCAATAATACCTTTGATGTACACAGTCATCGAGTCCAGTCAACTGACTAGACCTTTTAACTTTCAATATATACAACTTCCCAAATGGTGGGGTTGTTGTGTTAAACACTGCCAATTGTCAACATTGACTTCAACTTTCAACTGACAGACAATATTGGCTATTTGACTCTAGAACATGTGTAAGTTCAAAACAATTTTTAAGTTGGAGGCTAATTCTTCTTGAGTGAAAGTGAAAGTCACTTCGTCCTGTCTGACCCTTTGCAACCCTATGGACTCTGCAGTCCATGGAATTCTCCAGGTCAGAATACTAGAATAATGGAGTAGGTAGCTATTCCCTTTTCCAGGGGATCTTCCCAACCCAAGGATTGAACCCAGGTCTCCTGTATGGCAGGCGGATTCTTTACCAGCTGAGCCACCAGGGAAGCCCAAGAATACTAGAGTGAGTAGCCTATCCCTACTCCAGTGCATCTTCCTGACCCAGGAGTCAAAGCAGAGTCCCCTACATTGCAGGCCCTAAATATAGTAAACGCCTCCTCTTCCTCATCACATTTCTATAAGTTGCCCTCTCTAAGAGAGAAACAATCGTGTTTTAGAAATACATGATTGGTCCTCTCTCAATATATTTCCATACATTGTCTTTCTTTTCTGGGGGAGCTATGCCACATGGCTTGTGAGATCTTAGTTCCCCAACCAGGGATTGAACCTGGGCCCTCAGCAGTGAAAGCCCAGAGTCCTAACCACTGGACTGCCAGGGAATTCTCTTTCATACATTTTTAACAACCTCAAAACTAAATTCTGCATACATGAAAGAAGGTAAACTACAGCTATCCTGCAAACCAGAAGCAGAAGTCCGGTTCATAGGCAGAGAAAGTGTTTCTTGCGTCAGTAGAGTGTGTGTGTTAGGAGAACAGTGGAGGAACCTCTTCTTATACTAGTCACCAGTCCCCCAAAAGACTAAAGTCTTACTGCTGGGACTCTATCCAGAATAAGAGAGAAGAGAAACTTCTCTAAGAATGCTCACCATCCTAGACATTTCTCGTTTTTCCCCCCCAAGGAATGTGAACTATCTTGTTTTACATTTTTTATTTTATCATTTAATCCATTTGCATGGCACTGTTGCAGAGCAACTGGAAAACACATTCCAAAGCAGAACTCATTGGAAGTAAGGACACTGACCTCAAAATTCAGTGTCCAGCAGTGCCCGGCACCTAGGGACGCTCAGTAAGTGTGTTGTGTTGTTGCTCAGTTGTGTCCAACTCTGCAACCCCATGGACCGCAGCACGCCAGGCCTCCCTGTCCTTCACTACCTCCTAGAATCTGCTCAAACTCATGCCCATTGAGTCGGTGATGCCATCCAACCATCTCATCCTCTGTCGCCCCCTTCTCCTTCTGCCCTCAATCTTTCCCAGCATCAGGGTCTTTTCTAAAAAGTCGGCTCTTTGCATCAGGTGGCCAAAGTACTAGAGCTTCAGCTTCAGCGTATTAACCAGGCCAGAAGTCCTGGGAGGGTCCTGAAAGGGGACAGAGCCCCAATTCCCAATGACTCATTGATGAGTTCATTGCCAAAACTACCAAGAGGGTAGGTGGGAGTGGAGGGGACCGAGATGGTAGTAAACACATCCTAAAATGGCAATACTGAGACCTCTAATCAAATAGGAATTGAGGGTTCCACATGCGGGCACCAGGAATGTTCCCAGACAGAGACCAATAGACCACAGGCTATTGCTGCTGGAAGCCCATAGTGAGACCTATGTAAAGATGGCGGCCAGTTTGCTGCTGACAAACAGGACTTTGCTTTTCTAACCCTTCTATGCACGTTGCATCTGTAACAAGGACCTTAGTATGCATGCCTGTCCCATCCTCCCTAAGGACTAGGGATCCTAGACTCTTGAAAGTCTGAGGTGCTATTTTGTTGTTGCCAGGTGGGGACCAGGATAAAAAGCAGTTGTTGGAGTGATTAGATCCAGATTAAGTACAGCTTTATGGGCGGAGGCTGAGACCTTGAATCCTACCCTCGGGCAGATCAGCAGACGCTGTAGTTCTCTGAGGGCAGTGATAATTGATCCTCTTGCTACTACTAGTCAAGGAGTAAGAGAGCAGCTGGGGTTTGCAACTGTTGTGGCAGATCAATTTCAAATGAGGTGTAGGGAGAAGAAGCCTGTGGCAGGAGCTAGGCTGGAGACAAAGGCTTGGGTGCGATTCCCAGGGGAGAACCTGGGTGATGTTTCACCTGAAGCTGAGAGGGTGAGAGTCACACCCTGGTTCTTGGTCCTGCCTTTACCAGTCACAGCGACAGGAGCAACTCTCTTGCTTAAACAGATGCAAGCATAAAGAAATGAAAGGAACACCTCCCAACCCCACCACGGGCCACAAACTAGAACTTCCTCTGTGCAGAGAGACAGGGACCAGCCATACTCACGTGTCCATGCCCTGGTTTTCTTCCCAGGCACGTGGCTGCCTTCTTTCCCAGATACCTGAGTTCCTGCCTAGGAAACGTGGTGGAGGTGCTGTTGGCCACGGTCAGGCCTGGCCCCACTTGCAACTGGCCCTTACTCCTCATCCACTGGCTGAATAGAGAGGACTTTGGGAAACCCAGGGATGCTGGAGCCAGGAGTGGCAGGAACCTGGGCCCCTGAATGACTGCCCATCCATAGGCAGGGTGACTAGGATTTGGGGGTTCCCTATGATTGCTAACTAATATTCTGCTTCCCAGGTAGCTCAGTGGTAAAAGAGTCCTCCTGCCAGGGCAGGAAAGGCAGGAGATGCAGTCTCAATCCCTGGGTCAGGAAGAACTCTTAGAGGAGGAAATACCCATCCAGTATTCTTGCCTGGAGAATCCCTTGGACAGAGGAGCCTGCTGGGCTGCAGTCCATGGGGTCTCAAAAAGTCAGACACAACAACAACTGAGCACATACGCACATATGATGGTCAACATAACCTGAATAACACCCTTCTGGAACTGCATATGCTGGAAACCCTGTTCCCTGAAAGTCTCACAAAGTCACTGAGGGAGCTGCTGGTCTAGGAGTTGGGTCTCCATACACTAGACACTGGCCCTCTGCATGCTGATTCCACAGGGCTTCCTGGCCTCCATTTTCCAGCCTGCTTCCCAGATTGCAGCTCAAGTTGATGCTGGAAGAGTCTTTGGATAGACCCTCTTGCCTTTCCCCTCACAATCTGGGCTGTGCCCAGGTTATGTCTGTGTATATGTCTCTGTGTGTGTTTGCTTGTTTTGGGGGGTTTGTGAGTGTATGTGTGAGTGTGTATAACATAAAATTTGCAATTTTACACAGGGAACTCTGCTCAATATCATGTGGCAGCCTCTAGGGGAGGGGAGTTTGGGGCAGAATGGATACAGGTATATGTATATTCATATACATAATGAATATACATATATTCATTTGCTGTCCACCTAAAACTATCACAATATTGTCAATTGGCTATACTCCAATAGAAAAGTAGAAAGTTAAAAAAAAATAAACACACGCACATATTTGATATTCTATCTTTTTTCCCAGAAATATCTAGGCTTTACCTAATATGATGGAAACGGTCAGTTTTCATCCCAATCCCAAAGAAAGGCAATGCCAAAGAATGCTCAAACTCCCGCACAATTGCACTCATCTCACACGCTAGTAAAGTAATGCTCAAAATTCTCCAAGCCAGGCTTCAGCAATATGTGAACCGTGAACTTCCTGATGTTCAAGCTGGTTTTCGAAAAGGCAGAGGAACTAGAGATCAAATTGCCAACATCCGCTGGATCATGGAAAAAGCGAGAGAGTTCCAGAAAAGCATCTATTTCTGCTTTATTGACTATGCCAAAGCCTTTGATTGTGTAGATCACAATAAACTGTGGAAAGTTCTGAAAGAGATGGGAATACCAGACCACCTGATCTGCCTCTTGAGAAATGTGTATGCAGGACAGGAAGCAACAGTTAGAACTGGTCATGGACCAACAGACTGGTTCCAAATAGGAAAAGGAGTACGTCAAGGCTGTATATTGTCACCATGTTTATTTAACTTATATGTAGAGTACATCATGAGAAATGCTGGACTGGAAGAAACACAAGTTGGAATCAAGATTGCTGGGAGAAATATCAATCACCTCAGATATGCAGATGACACCACCCTTATGGCAGAAAGTGAAGAGGGGCTAAAAAGCCTCTTGATCAAAGTGAAAGTGGAAAGTGAAAAGGTTGGCTTAAAGCTCAACATTCAGAAAATGAAGATCATGGCATCCGATCCCATCACTTCATGGGAAATAGATGGGAAAACAGTGGAAACAGTGTCAGACTTTATTTTGGGGGCTCCAAAATCACTGCAGATGGTGACTGCAGCCATGAAATTCAAAGACGCTTACTCCTTGGAAGGAAAGTTATGACCAACCTAGATAGCATATTCAAAAGCAGAGACATTACTTTGCCAGCAAAGATTAGTCTAGTCAAGGCTATGGTCCTTCCTGTGGTCATGTATGGATGTGAGAGCTGGACTGTGAAGAAGGCTGAGCGCCAAAGAATTGATGCTTTTGAACTGTGGTGTTGGAGAAGACTCTTGAGAGTCCCTTGGACTGCAAGGAGATCCAAGCAGTCCATTCTGAAGGAGATCAGCCCTGGGATTTCTTTGGAAGGAATGATGCTAAAGCTGAAACTCCAGTATTTTGGCCACCTCATGCGAAGAGTTGACTCATTGGAGAAGACTCTGATGCTGGGAGGGATTGGGGGCAGGAGGAGAAGGGGACGACAGAGGATGAGATGGCTGGATGGCATCACTGACTCAATGTATGTGAGTCTGAGTGACCTCTGGGAGTTGGTGATGGACAGGGAGGCCTGGCGTGCTGCAGTTCATGGGGTCGCAAAGAGTCGGACACGACTGAGCGACTGATCTGATCTGATCTGATCTGAATATGAAACAATGAACCTCTGGTTATTTAACTACGTTAAAATAATATAAGGTCCCTAAACACTTCATGAATCAAGATATAAAATTTGCCATTTTAACCAGTCTTGCTGGTTTTTCTTCTTGCTGTTACAACAGAGGGCGGGCCCTAGGCCTTCGGAAGGACCACTCCCCCCTGTTGGAGTTGAAATGGCATCTTTTGCACAGCCACTTTTCCTCACACGACCCCCAACACATAGTGGCCATTCCTCCCAACCCTTGCCTGTTTCCAGAACAGCCTCTGGACTGCACCCCAGCAGGAGCTGCAGGCGCACATCTTCTCACCTCTTCAGGTGTCCTGTTGTGTAGAAAATCCCAAAGGTGTGTCATTTTCGTTCACCCCATAGCACCAGCCCTATGCTGTAAGGTCACCGAGGAAGTCTTGCAGTGGAATGTGAGGACAGTTGATGAGGCCTAAGTGTTGCTCCCAGAACAGGCTCTGGTTAGGACGTGTCCATACCCACCCCAGCATTCAGTGACCCAGACACAGAGCTGTGTATGTGGGTGGCAGTTTCTCTCTTGCCCCTCCCCCAGTGATGTCCTCTTCTTCCCAAATTTCTTCCCACTCTTGATACACCTTCTAGAAAAGCTGTCTTGCACTGTTGCTATTGAAGCCTCCAGAGTTCCTTTGGGGCATCGCTTTTGAGCACAAATTAGAACAAGGCTCCTTCTCTGGCAGCCACAGGTGCCCCAGCTTGGCTGGTAGAAGGCAGGCTGGATCCCAGCCTCTGCCTGGTTTCAGACAGGGGTGTACAGTGTTCCCCCGGACCCTTCCACCTGGCTGCTGGAGTCTTCCCCCAAACATTGCCACAAGTTATATTTTCTACTTTTATTATTATTTTTTGGCTGTACTGTGCAGAATGTGGGATCTCACTTCCCCCTACCAGGGGTCAAACCCTGGGCCTGGCAGTGAAAGCACTGAGTCCTAAACCACTGCGCTACCTGGGAAGTTCTACCATGAGTCTTAAATAACCAGTTCCTCCCTCCTCCAGCTCATCATTGTCACCCTAGGGGCTCAGAGGCACAGGCTTGGGGATTTTAAGGTAGCCAGAGGTGATTTTAGTCACACTGTGCCAAGCAGAAGGCTGTGGACTGATGAGAGAACACTACTACCTTGACACCATCGTTCCTATGGGGAATGTATCCCTAGGTCTTTTCCAACTATCAACTTAAATCTTAGTGGACCCTCACCAGAACTAAATCAGCAGAAACCTTGATCTTGGACTTTGTAGCCATCAAAACTGTGAGAAACAGGGAATTCTCTGGTGGTCAAGGACTTTCACTGCCATGAATCCGAGACCCCACAAGTCAAGTGTCATGGCCAAAAAATAAAATAAAAAGTGGCGTGCTAAGTCGCTTCAGTTGTGTCAGACTCTTTGTGACCCCATGGACCATAGTCTGCCAGGCTCCTCTGTCTATGGGATTTCCCAGGCAAGAATACTGGAGTGGGTTTCCATGCCCCCCTGTAGGGGATCTTCCCGACCCTATGGATCAAACCCGGGTCTCTTAGTCTCCTGCATTGGCAGGCAGGTTCTTTACCACTAATGCCACCTTGGCCTTAGAAAAATAAGTCTTTGGGGACAATCTGCCCATGAGAAACACAGGACCTGTAACGTAGGCTACTTCTTCTCACCCTCAGGCTTGTGAACGGCTCTGGCTGACTTAGTTTGGCCTTAGCTGGCTCAGATTTGATTGTGCTCCAGACTCTGTCCCACAAGTTGTGCAAGCTTTGGAGAACAGATTTCTGGTTGTAGGATCTCCTTTGTAACTTGAACCCCAAGCACAGGAGGTATCTTTGTACATGATTGATTTAATTAAAAAGTGGACAGGGCTTCCCTGGTGGTCCAGTGGTTAAGAATCTGCCTGCCAATGCAGGGGACATGGTCCCTGGTCCAGGAAGATTCCGCATTGCTTTGGGGTGACTCAGCCTGTGCACCCCAACTGCTGAGCCCGTGCTCTGCAAGAAGAGAAGCCACCGCAATGAGAAGCGTGCAGACTATAATGAAGAGCAGCTACCACTCCCCAAAACTAGAGAAAGCCTGTGTATAGCCATGAAGGCCGAGCGCAGCCATCAATAAATAAACAGTTTTTTTAAAGTGGACAGATGCTGATGATCTCATGTCTCATTTTGGAATGCTTGCTTGGTGCCAGCCTAAAGCTGATGTTTAGTAGCTACTGGGCTAGGAGGTTAGACATTTTACCTTAGCCTTTTGTCCTGGGCATTTCTCATCTGGGCATCATATTAACACCAAGGGACAGACAAAGCTGAGTTCAGCACCACCACTTGACCTCGTTTCTGTTTTAGGAATTCTCCCTGCAACCGTGCAGTTTGAGCAGAAAGCTGTCTCTGAAGTGTTTTGAATTTTAATATCTTTTCATACTGGCCTCTTTCTTGTCAAGACACCATGTGTGCCTCTGGCCTAACTTGCTGACTAGAAAACTGAAACACACTTCTAGCTGGTAGCCAGAAACAAAGGGAAAAATTGTCTGTCTGAAGAGCTATTAGCTGTCCGCATTTCCATGCCCCCACTGTCCCACGCCCCCTCCTATATGAACAACCCCCGCAAGAATCCAGCTGCTATTCTATTAACGTCAGTCATGGCATTTCTCACAGTGGTCTGTTTAGCATTGAGAAATCGGGGGCTCTGTGATTTCAGCGTGGTTCATCACAGCACCTTGAAGCCTGGGTCTTGAGGGAGCCTGCCACAGGGGAGGGTCTTGAGAGGGTCTCAAGGCATCTGCCAAGCCAGACTCCAGGTTAAGATGCCTCCAGAAACCTTGCTCAAGGTTATGTCCTTTTAATCAGCCTGCTTCTCGGCTCCTTAGACAGCACACAGGATAGGTTCAAGGAGTTGGCAGTGGCTTCATCTGGAAGCATTTTCCTGAAACATGCAAATATTTGTACCTCGAGGGGCTCTGACTCCAGAAAGGCGTACACCAGCGTGAGTGCTGTGGAGGTAAAGCATAACTCATGGGATGCTCTGAGGGGAGACCAGGTTTTACCTAAGTAAGAAGACAATTTTGAATTCCAGCAACAGGAATAACCTGTAACAGGAAAAGGGCTACAGGAATAGAGAGGCAGGGTGGGTGTGAAACAGGCAGTATCTGAAAGTCAGGCCTCCAGATGTTAACTGGACTGTGGAAGAGGCGTCTGGGGAATGCCATCACTGTCTGCTCTGTGCTTTCTAACGACACGCTGTAGATACTGGGCCCTGACCTCTGACACAGGGCAGAAAGGCTGTCAGCTCTTCAAGACAAAGGCTTCAGAAGACTGGGAGGCCACCCAGCAGCCGGAAATGAGAACACCCTCCTTCCATCCTGAAGGCGGCTCTGCAGCCTCAGTCTTACCGAGCAATGGAGGAGAACGCCGCTGCTGTGAGTTCTGGCTGGAGATGCGCTCAGGCTTCAGGCTTAATGAGTCTCCTGATCATTCAACACTTTCTTCTGCACTTTCTTTAAGACACCTGTGTTTTTTGGCTACCCTGAGCAGGGAGAGAAGCCAAGCTCTTGGCAACCTCCTCAGATCTCGTGTTCACAGCATCACAGGGGCTATTTCCAGCAATTATCTTCCCATCGTAGGTGTTCTGTGGAGAGATTTGTGGCATTTTCTCTACATGGTTCCATACAGGTCTCCAGCATTGCAGGTGGATTCTTTATCAGCTGAGACACAAGGGAAACCCTCATGGCTTCAAGGCATTCGTTGAGATTGGGAGATGAATTCTGTTCAAATGGTCTACCCTTTCTTCTTGTCAGGTTCCCGCACGCTGGCCAGCCTGGCCATAAACGGCTGCGCACACAAACCAAGGCATGCTGGTGAGGACGGTGGGGGCAAGCAGAGTGAGTTTCGAGATTCTGTTGGTGCTACAGTCACTCACTCTATCCTTTCTGATAGGCAAAGGGCAAATGTTGTCCTACCAAGCTCAGACTCTGCAGTTTATGATGCTTGTAAATGTCCTCTCACCCTGAATTAGGCCTAGTTCCCCGCTGGATTTCTCCCATGGCTCCCTGAACCTGTCTTTCACAGCTGCTCTCACAGTTTGTGACTAGATTTGTGTGGGTGTGATTATTTATGTCTTCCTCTCATTAGACTGTCAACTTTATGAGAGCAGGAGTCGTATCTGCTCTCCTCATGATTGACTCCCAGCACTATACACAGAGATGGGCATATGGCTGGAGTCCAATCAATATTTATTAAACTAGTGAACAAGTAAATGAATGGATGCATGAATTAATGAATGGAGCTTAAAGAAATCATTGACAGTAAGTCTAGTGCGATCATTCAATAGATGAAGATACAGAAATTAAATAGTTTGTTCAAGTCTATGAAACTTTTTTGATTTCACATGTATGAAGACAGATTGAGTTTGTCAATTAATTCTGAAATATTGATTGAGCATGTATTCTGTTGTATTAAGGAACTCTAAGATGGTTAAAATTCAATATTCCTACTGTTAAAAAGTAGCAGTTAAACTGATAAGAGAAAAGTGGTGACTATTCATTAAGTGCTTTCAATATATTATTTCATTTATGAAATAGGTCTTAGCATTTCCATTTAACAGATAGGAAAGATAAGCTCAGAGATAATATTACTCAACTGTGTTGAACTTTTACTATATGCCAAAGCATTTCTACAGTTACCTCCATTCATAAATTAATAAGCATTTCTACACGTTTTACCTCCATTCATAAATTAATTTAATCATCAAGACTTGACTAGGGGAGGGCCCACTTCCAAGCTTGGTCATAGGAGTATTGTCAGGACTCATGTCTTTACTCATTGCTGGCCAGAGACAGCTCCTCGCTAAATGGGCCTCTCCGTAGCAGGCTCACAGCATGGCACCTCGCTCTTCTGAGAGCAATGCTTGAGCGAGACAGACACAGAGACGGAAGTTAAAGAAGTTAAAGTCTTTGTAACATAGTCTCAGGGGTGATTTCCTATCACATCATTATTATCATCTTTTAATAAACATTTGTTTTTAATTCATCTGGCTGCACCGGGTCTTTGCTGAGGTTTGTGAGATCTAGTTCCCTGACCAGGGACTGAGCCCAGGCCCCCTGCAGTGGGAGCAGAGTCTTAACCACTGGACGACTGGGCAAGTCCCCTCATTTTCTGTTCATTAGTAGTGAGCCATTAGGTCCAGCCCACACTCAATGAGTATTACACAAGCATGTGAATAACAGGAGGCAGGGATGACAAGTCATCCTAGAATCTGCCAACCACAGCAAGGTTAGTTTAATAACCCAAAATTAGTGTATTAACCACATTAATATAACAAAGAAGAAAAGGATGATCACCTCAGTAGATTTTTTTTTAAAAAAACAAGTATTTGATAAAATGTGACACCACTGATGACAAAAGCTAAAAATGAAAGTGATTGGTCTTATTCTGATAAAAACATGAGGTAGATTGCGTTAATACCCTGACTTCCTCACCCTTCCTGTACCACACCCTTTGCCATGTAAGTTTATGGTGGCCTCCCATCATGGGCAAGATTATTGTGGACTCTGGACTCAGCCATATGACTCACGTTGGCCATATATTGCCATTAAAATATTTGGCATATGAACAGATGTGATGCCAGCAGCGTTCTGAAGTGAGACTGCCTATTGGGGTTTGTTTTCATTCTTCTGCAATTCACCATGAGAAAGACCTAAGCAGGCTAGCCCACTGGCTCCACGAGGAGATGAGAAACAGGTGGAGCACAGCTACCCCAGGTAAAATGCAGTCAAACCCAGGTGAGACCAGAGCCCCAGGCGACGTGTATATGCATGTGTGAGCCCATCCAGGACCCGCACAATAATCCAGTGAAGCTCAGCTCAGATCAGCTGACTACCACACATCTGTAAGACGTGTCTATTGTTATATGCCACTGGGGTTTTTGTGGTTCTTTTGTTACACAGTAAAAGCTGACTTATACAGGTTATCTATAAAGCTACCATCAGCAAATATCAGCTTAAGAGTGATATGTTAAAAGTTTTCCTCTGAGACTAGAAATTTCTTAAGTTTGATTGCAATTCATACTTCTTTTTAACTTGGTTCTGGGCATTTTCACCAGTGCAAAAAGGCAAGAAATAGAAATAAAAGAAGAATAGAAAGAAAAAAATAGTTGTCCTAATTTGCAGATGATCTGACTATATACACATACAATCCAAAAGAACCTTCAAATCAATGATCAGAATTAGTAAATGAATTTATCGAGGTCACTAGATTCAAAGTCAATATACAGAAACAATTGTATTTCTATATGCCAGCAATAAAACAAAGGATTTTCAACATCTCTGTACAGAGACTATTGAGAGAAATTAAAGAAACTACAATAAAAGAAAAAAGGAGGACTATGTTGTGTTCATGGATTGTAAATATGTCATCCCCAAATTGATCTCTCCAGTGCAATCCCAATAGAATTCTCAACAGGACTTTTGTGAAAATTTACATATTGGTTTCAAAATTTATTTGGAAACACACAGGGCCAAGAATAGCTAAAACCATCTTGAAGAAAACAATATGGAAACTTTTTATTTTTCCCTCAGAAAAATCAATATAATTAAGGCTGTGTGGCTTTTTGTCTCAAGCACAAGCAAATAAACCAATGGAACAGAATTGAGAGCCCAGAAACAGACTTACACATTTATGGATATTTAATTTAGGACAAATGTGATGCTCTGAGCAGTCTTTAAGATAAATATTTCTGGATCGGTTGGCTATCTGTATGAAAAAAACAAAAAGTAGCTGGATTCCTATTTTAGTGTTACACAAAAAAGAAATTCCAGTTAGGTTGCTGATCTAAATGTGAACATGAAAACAATGGGGTGCCATTGCCTTCTCCAAATAATGTTTCTGCTGCTAAGTCGCTTCAGTCGTGTCCGACTCTGTGCGACCCCATAGACGGAAGCTCACCAGGCTCCCCCGTCCCTGGGATTCTCCAGGCAAGAACACTGGAGTGGGTTGCCATTTCCTTCTCCAAAATAATGTTTCTAGAAGGTATCAAAGATGTCCCCAGGATCTGGAGATAGGTAAAGATTTGTTAAATAAGATGTAGGAAAAAAAAAAAAAACATTAACTGAAAAGGAAATAATTGATAAATAGATAAGAGACTGGTAAACTACAGCCCACAGGTCAAATCTGGACACTTGTTTTGTAAATAAAGTTTTACTGGCAGACAGCTATGCCCAGTCATTTACATATTATCTGCGGCTGCTTTCATGATACAATGGCCGACCTGAGTGGCTGTATAAGAGATCTAATGGCCCACAAAGCCTAAAATATTTACTATGTGGTCCCTTTCAGAAAAAGTTTGCTAACCCCTGAATTAGACTAAATTAAAAATAGGAATTTCAGGTCATTGAAGAGCATCACTAAGAAGGTAAAAAGGCAAGTCTCAGAGTGGGAAAAACATATATAACTGACAAAGGTCTCCTATCTTAAATGTATACTGCATGCCAAGAAATTAATAAGAAAAAAGCTCAATAGAAAAATGGGATAAAGAGATGACTAGGTATTTATCTCTCAAAAGAAGAATGGCCAACACATCTTTTTATTTTGGCCACCTATGGGGCTTCCTGGATCATCGAAAAAGCAAGAGAATTCCAGAAAAACGTCTATTTCTGCTTTATTGACTATGCCACAGCCTTTGACTGTGTGGATCACAATAAAGTGTGGAAAATTCTGAAGGAGATGGGAATACCAGATCACCTGACCTGCCTCTTGAGAAACCTGTATGCAGGTCAGGAAGCAACAGTTAGAACTGGACACGGAACAACAGACTGGTTCCAAATAGGAAAAGGAGTACGTCAAGGCTGTGTATTGTCACCCTGCTTATTTAACTTATATGCAGAGTACATCAAGAGAAATGCTGGGCTGGAAGAAGCACAAGCTGGAATCAAGATTGCCGGGAGAAATATCAATAACCTCAGATACGCAGATGACACCACCCTTATGGCAGAAAGTGAAGAACTAAAGAGCCTCTTGATGAAAGTGAAAGTGGAGAGTGAAAAAGTTGGCTTAAAGCTCAACATTCAGAAAATGAAGATCATGGCATCCAGTCCCATCATTTCATGGCAAATAGATGGGGAAACAGTTGAAACAGTGGCTGACTTTATTTTTTTTGGCTCCAAAATCACTGCAGATGGTGATTGCAGCCATGAAATTAAAAGACGCTTACTGCTTGGAAAGAAAGTTATGACCAATCTAGACAGCGTATTAAAAAGCAGAGACATTACTTTGTCAACGAAGGTCCATATAGTCAAAGCTATGGTTTTTCCAGTGGTCATGTATGGATGTGAGAGTTGGACTATAAAGAAAGCTGAGCACCAAAGAACTGATGCTTTTGAAATGTGGTGTTGGAGAAGACTCTTGAGAGTCCCTTGGACTGCAAGGAGATCCAACCAGTCCATCCTAAAGCAGATCAGTCCTGGGTGTTCATTGGAAGGACTGATATTGAAGCTGAAATTCCAATACTTTGGCTACCTGATGCAAAGAGCTGACTCATTTGAGAAGACCCTGATGCTGGGAAAGATTGAGGGCAGGAGGAGAAGGGGACGACAGAGGATGAGATGGTTGGATGGCATCACCGACTCAATGGACATGAGTTTGAGTGAACTCCGGGAGCTGGTGATGGACAGGGAGGCCTGGTGTGCTGCGGTTCATGGGGTCGCAAAGAGTTGGATACGACTGAGTGACTGAACTGAACTGAACTGATGGGGGCTTGTAGAATCTTAGTTCCCTGACCAGGAATTCAACCTTTTCTCCCCTGCAGTGGAAGCATAGAGTCCTAACCACTGGACTGCCAGGGAATTCCCTGGTTAACACATGTGTTAAAATGTGCTCACCATTGTTAGGGAAATCAAGATCAAGAAATTCCTAATCAAGGGAGTTCCTCGGTGATCTAGTAGTTAGGATTCCACACTTTCGCTGCCTTGACCTGGGTTTAACCCTTGGCTGAGGAATTGCAAGCCACACAGCACAGGCAAAATAATAATATTTCTGATGAAGGAATATTTCTGGAAAAGGATGCATGGTTTTTTCCTAAGTAAAGGATGCAGGATGCACAGAGGTACACAGGCAATGATGACAGATATGTAAAGTGTGCATGCGTCTGACCAAGGACTGAAAAGTATTTTGCAAAAGCAAAAATAGTTGGTAGTGATAATTTTTTTCTTTTCCCCAAACAATTCCTAAATTTGTTGCATGGTCTTTCTATGAATGACAAAAGAAGGGAAGGGGACTTCCCTGGCAGTATAGTGGTTAAGACCCTATGCTTCCAGTGCAGGGGCGTGGGTTTGATCACTGGTCAGGAAACTAAGATCCCACATGCCTTGTGGTGCAGCCAAAAAAAAATTTTTTTTAATTAAAAAAAGGAAAGCCTTTCCTCTCTTTGAGAAGTCCCATTCCCCCCAGAAATGTACTGAAGTTTGTAAAGGTCTACTCTGATGAGTTTCTTTAAAAAGGACTAGTCTATCCCTTAGGGGTTGTGTGGTCAGGAATGCCAGCTTCTATTTTCAGCCCTGCTGACAGACAGACGATGGAGTTCATGCAGGTCCTTTAAGTTTTTCCCATCTTTGAAGTTGAGAACAGTTCCACTTGCTGCTGCCATTTACATTAATGAGGGACATTTAATGCCCATGAAGTTCATTGTGGCATATCAGATTAATCTTCCTTTGAGAAATCGGTGATATTTATGAAGGAGAAGGAAGCAGTAGGAGTAGTGTCAGAAGTGAATTCTTTCAACCAATATTACTGCACACCTGCCCTGCGCAGGGTATTGTGTCAAAGTTATTCAGTGGAATAAAAAATGTCTGAGTCAAGCCTTCAGGGAGCTTGAAGTCTTCCAATGATTCCAACTGAAAGTTTGTATCCATTGACCAACAGCTCTGGAATTGTGATCTAGCGTTTAAGTTATAATTAGGTGTTTTAATATGTTATTTGGGGAAGAGAGTCCTGAGTCATAGCAAAATGTTAAAAAAAAAAAAAAACAAAAAAAAACAACAAAAAATCCTTCTTAGTGTTATAACTTTGCATTGTCAAAGATTAAATTTTTTTCCAGGATCTGTAAGGAATTATAGGGTGAATTTTGATTATGCTGTGAATGGAGTACAAAACTAGGTCTTTGTCTTCTGGCTCTTCTGATCTATACCCTAGTTATGCACCATAGAGTTAGACTCTAGTGTTTTAAAAGAGCCTAAAGGGCATGATAGTCCAATATTTTTCATACTGTGGGTTGTGAAATCAATGGACTAGGTTATGACAAGCATTTTCAACAAGTAAAACAGACTAGAATAAAGTTGCATGTGGTAAAGATAAGTATTATTTAGCAAAAACCTGTTTTAATACTGGAGTGGGTTGCCATTTCCTTCTCCAGGGGATCTTTCCGACCCTGAGATCAAACCTGCATTGCAGGAGATTTGTTGAATCTCCTGCATTGCAGGTGATTTCTTTTCCATCTGAGCCACCAGGGAAGCCCATGTTTTAATTATTATATTGGTTGCATAGGGCTACCATAATCAAGTACTACAAACTTAAAGGCTTAAAGCAATGGAAATTTATTCTTATCTATGTCCCTGCCACCTTGAACGCACCCAATCTCATCTGATGTTGGAAGCTAAGCAGGGTCAGGCTTGGTTAGTACTTGGATGGGAGAAATTTATTCTCACAGTTTTAGAAGCTGGAAGTCCAAATTGAAGGCGTCAGTAAGGCCATGTTCCCTCTGAAACTCTGGGTAGAAGGCTTCCTTTCCTCTTCCTAGTTTCCCATGGTCGGGAGAAACCCTTAGCATTCCTTGGCTTACAGCTGCATCACTCATCTTTGCTTCTGGGGTCACATGGCATTCTCTCTGTGCGTTTGTACACATGTCTGTATCCAAACTCCCCTGTTCTCATAAGGACACCAGTCATACTGGATAAGGGCCCACCCTAATGACTTCATCTTAACTTGATTATATATACAATACCCTATTTCCAAATTAAGTCACCTTCACAGCTACTGGGAATTCCAACTTCAATATATCTTTGGCGGGAGTGTTAATCTAAAACAATCTATATATTTAAAGCCTGTGTGCTGAGTCACAGTGTTAAATGTACTTAATATTAGTTGTGATTAAAAAAGAAACAGCTCGATAAACACTGTTTAATCAGTCATCCAGCTCTTGGCTTTTCTGTAATATATTGATGATAGTACTAGGGTCCACATGGAACCTATCAAAAGTGGCTGAGCACCTCAGTAGATACCCTGTGGGTCTATGGACAGTCCTGATTGTTGACAATGCTTTTATCAGGGAAGAACTTTTTAGGATTGTATACACAGCTAACAGGAGATCTAACAGAGCACCTTGAACCATCAGGTTAGGTTTTTTTTTGTAGCAGTGGTTACAGATAAAGTACTCTTTCAGAACAAAGTACAATATGGAAATAATAATGGTAATTACAATAATATACAGGACTGAGCGACTGAATGACAACTTCCATATAATAATTAACATTGTTATATAAAAGTATAATACCGGAAAGCAGTCACATTTAGTGATGGAAAAAATTTTAAATCAGTTTTGGGAACTCTGCAGTGGTCCAGTGGTTAAAACTTGGCACTTTCACTGCCAAGGGCCTGGGTTTAATCCCTGATCAGGGAACTAAGATTCCCACAAGCTATGTGTTTAGTTGCTCAGTTGTGTCTGACTCTTTGCGACCCCACAGACTGTAGCCCACAAGGCTTCCCTGTCCATGGGGATTCTCCAGGCAAGAATACTGGAATGGGTTGTCATGCCCTCCTCCAGGGATCTTGCCATCCCAGGAATCAAACCCAGGTTGCCTGAGTTGCAGGTGGATTCATTACTGTCTGAGCCACCAGGGAAGCCCAAGAATACTGGAGTGGAGTGGGTAGCTTTTCTCTAGGGGATCTTCCCAACCCAGGAATCAAACCAGGTTCTCCTGCATTGCAGGCAGATTCTTTACCAGCTGAGGTACCAGGGGAGCCCCACGAGCTGTGTGATGTAGCCCCATACACACACACACACAAAAACAATTTTAGAGGCAAGTTTTAAATGTTACATATAAGGAAGATCTCATTGCCAAAGCTTGAAGAAAGATGCATCTTTTAAAATCTGAAAGGCTTATTCAGAGGAGATCAAGATACTTTTTATTGTAGAAGATAGAAAAAATGAACTAGGTTAAAGGCTCCCCAACCAACAGATCTAGGTCTGCTGTAAAATTGTGAAGCCTTACCTTTACAGATCTCTCAGCGTGTTGCTACCACCCTGCCCAGCTCTCTGAAATTCACCACCTTTTCCTCCTCTACTTAGACGTCTGGCTGCCAGCACCCATCTGCTCTTTCTAATGAAAAGGCTTTGTCCTGAAAAGTTTACCTAGTCTGACCTTGCCTTAGGTAATTTCTAAATAAATCATTGTGTCTATTTTTACATCAAAAGCTTTATCGTTTGATTCATAGAAGATCATTGTCAGATCTTGAAGGACACTCCAGGTAACAATCCTTTTTTGTCTCTGAGACATTCAACCTGCAAACAGTCCTGTCAATGACAACTCATCACCCTGCCGAGATTCTTGGAGGGGTGGGACTTGGTGGGGAGGTATGGGGCTACATTTTAGAAGGAAAGGAAAGATGGTATGGAGTTTGAAAATGTCTCATTCTGAAACAACCTACCCCCCTGACACCCACCTTCACACCTGCCCTGGAGTCAGACTTGGGTCACTGGTGGCTCCTGGTTGTGCTCTGGGGACCGCAGGACAGGAAAAACACCAAGGGTTAAGCCAGAGTTTTGATTTGGCCCTGCCAGTGATTTCACTACCAGTTTGTATACTTGTTTATTTTGTCATCTTTACATGGGAAGGCTGGGATCCCTGGGTCAGGAAGATCCCCTGGAGGAGGGCATGGCGATCCACTCCAGTATTCTTGCCTGGAGAATCCCACGGACAGGGGAGCCTGGTGGGTTACAGTCCATAGGGTCGCAAAGAGTCAGACATGACTGAGCGACTAACAGTTTCACACTTGTATGCTCATTTATTTTCTCATCTTCACAAGGGAAGGCTGACTATACAGAGGAACTTTGAGCTGCCACTCATTTTTGAAGGGCTTGATCCATGCTAGTATATAGTAACATAATTAATTTGGCTGCTCAGGTCTTAGTTGCAGCACATGGGATTTTTGGTTGCAATGCATGGACTCTCTAGTTTTGGCAAACTCTCTAGTTGTGGCCAATGAGCTCAATAGTTGTGACTAACTGGCTTAGTTGCTCTGTGGCATGTGGGATCTTAGTTTCCCAACCAGGGATTGATCCCCTGTCCTGTGCATTGCAGAGAAGGCAATGGCAACCCACTCCAGTGTTCTTGCCTGGAAAATCCCATGGACAGAGGAGCCTGGTGGGCTGCGGTCCATGGGGTTGCACAGAGTCGAACACGACTGAAGTGACTTGGCAGCATCAGCAGCCTGTGTGCAAGGCAGATTCTTAACCACTGAATGACCAGGGAAGTCCCCCTCTACTTTCTTTTTGCTTTCAAGATGAGCAGTTTTCAGACCTCCAGAGATTTCCTTTAGCCTGCCTCCACTCTGCTCCCTACCCAAGGCAACAGGAGGCACTTGGGAACATACACACAGCACAAAGTATTGAGCCTTTGTCTCAAGTGGGAAAAAAATGGTCTCCACCCTCTGGCATAGTTAATGCAGCTGCATTGTTTGGGCTTTTTCTAAAATTAAAAATAATCCCTTTAACTACTTGCTGTTTATGGGCTCAGTGGGAAAGAATCCATCTGCCTGAAGGAGACTTAAGTTCTATCCCTGAGGTCAGGAGGATCCCCAGGAGAAGGAAATAGCAACCCACTCCAGAACTCTTGCCTGGGCAATCCCATGGACAGAGGAGCCTGGCAGGCTACTGTCCCTGGGGTCGCAAAAGAGTTGGACCTGACTGAGCAACTGAAACAGCAATGGGGTAAAGAGCTCAAGGGTTCTGAGTTAGGTTAGAGGAAATCAGACTTGTATTTCAGTCATCCACATGATGTTTGCTGACACCAAGCACGCCCCCATCCCTCAGGTCAGTCATCCTGACAAAGTGACCAAGGCTCCTGCGTGGAGTCTCCTTGACTTCCTGACCCCCAATCCTGTTCTTTTCCCCAAAATGTTGTCTTCTTTGTTTTTTTTTTTTTTTAAATTTATTTAGGCTGTGCTGGGTCTTCACTGCTGGGCTAGGACTTGTGGCGAGTAGGGGCTACTCTCTAGTTGCGGTGGGAGGGCTTCTCACGGCTGTGGCGGAACCAGGCCTCTAGGATGTGCAGACTTCAGCAGTTGTGGCTGCAGCCGTGAGCTCAGTAGTTGTGGTTCCTAGGCTCTAGAGCACAGGCCCAACAGCTGTGGTGCGTGGGCTTAGTTGCTCTGTGGCATGTGGAAGCTTCCTGGACCAGGGATGGTATCTGTGTCCCCTGCATTGGCAGGTGGATTCTTATCCACTGTGCCACTGGGGAAGTCCCTCCTATTTTCTTTTGAACCTCACTGGCAAGATCTTATTCTGCATGGAAAACATGATGGGTTTATCTGTGCCATCAATTTCTGATAAGCATACGTTTTGTCCTTTGTCCCTCCACATTCCAGGCTCTAATCTTGCTCCAGTGTTGCTGTACAGCTCTTGCCCAGAAATACTGCTGTCCAACTAAAACCATATATTCAGGCAGCTGATTGAAGCCAGAGACCCTGACCTTGAGCTGCGTTGCTGTGCAGTAATCTGAGCCATCTGCGCTCAGCAACAATTAAAACCTTCAGATCTCTCGGGCGTTTCCTTCCTCTGATGATAACTTAGGGGCTGCAGCACAACTCAGAGGGAAACAGAGCAGTCTTTGGTGCCAATTCGATTCCTGCGGGGCAGTTCTAAACAGAGAAATCCCCACTTGATGTACTAGTTCTTTTCTCAGCTGAAATGCAGGTTCTTAACATCTAACAAACCCTGAACATTTAATTATTCTGATTGCTTCTTTTGCCCAGAGGGGCAGAGGAACCTTCTGTTTATGGAGCCAGAGTCAGACAAAATTATGAGGTAAAGTTGGTTGTGAAGAGCTCATGTCTCCTCTGTAGTCCAAATCTCTTTTTCGGCCTTTCCTGCCAGCTTTCCATCCCCTCAGAGGTCTTGCTGCCTTCTGCTAATGAGATCCAACAACAACAACAACAAAACCCCAAAGCAAGTTATTACTTCACTCCTTACCTCCTTTCTTTCCCTTCAAAATGCTTGAATCCTTATGATTGTGACCTTTCCTATCAATTCCGGGGGAAATGCACAGGATAAATACATTTAACCAAAGTGGCCAAGAAAGTCTATTTCCCATGAAGTGATGGGACCGGATGCCATGATCTTGGTTTTCTGAATATTGAGCTTTATTTAAGCCAACTTTTTCACTCGCCTCTTTCACTTTCATCAAGAGGCTTTTTAGTTCCTATTCACTTTCTGCCATAAGGATGGTGTCATCTGCATATCTGAGGTTATTGATATTTCTCCCAGCAATCTTGATTCCAGCTTGTGCTTCTTCCAGCCCAGCGTTTCTCATGATGTACTCTGCATAGAAATTAAATAAGCAGGGTGACAATATACAGTCTTGATGCACTCCTTTCCTATTTGGAACCAGTCTGTGGTTCCATGTCCAGTTGTAACTGTTGCTTTATTGAAGTATAGTTGATTTATAATGTTGTGTTTATAATTTAATTTTAAAGGACTGGGTTTTGGTGGCCTTCCCTGGTGGGTTTTGATAGTGGGTCACCATCCAGAAGACTCCAGAGAACTAGTGTTCCCGAAGCCTGGTGGTGTCACCCCCCACTCCCCTAACTTCCCCACTGCCCCAGCCCCACCTCCACTCCTTCATTCCTCCACCTTCCATTTCACATGTGGGATGAGGGACAGATGCTTCTAGTTCAGAGGGTGGTGGGGTTCTGTTGTTATTTGCCAGGCACTTGAGCTTCTACAGTTGTGGCTTCTATACTAAGAGGCAAGGTCCTAGTTGGTTTCTATCATTCCAACTGCTTAGGACATGTAACTATTTGAAGAAAATGGAAACTCTAACAGTTCTATTTTAGCTGTAGCTACAAATATCTCAACATAGACAATGGTATCTCAACCCCATATTTTTTCAAGACCATGATATTTGTTTTTTTCATGGTATTAACTAAATAAACAGTCACACACACACATACACCACTCCTCTACCCTGCCCTAACCTGCTGCATCTTTAGGTTTCTATATTTATCAAAATCCATTTGCTAAACTAGTACGTCAAGAAAGAGCAAGTTATCCCACATTTTATTAACATGGTTACTGAGAATAAAGAAAAGGAATAGAGGAAAACGTCACAGGGGAATATTTCTTTATTTCTGGTCTTTTGCTGCTGTGATGGATGGAAAATCAGAACAGTGAATTATGAACTGTCCAGTCAACTGTACATGATGTAGTCCACTTCTACATGTCATAGAGTTGGTGGGAGCTGTGTATATCACTATTTAAAGTATTCATTCCTGTAGATTAAAATCCAGCATAGAAAATACATGTATTTAAAAATATTTTTTCTTATGATAAAAGCAATATATATCATTTATAGAAAATCCATTAAATGTAGAAAACAGAAAAAAAAAACTAAAAATTATTGATAATTCCTCCAGATTAAGATGATATTTATAAATATTTTAGCCTTCTGATATTTCCCTGGTGGTCCAGTGACTAAGATTCTGGGCTTCCACTGCAGGGGTGTGGGTTCAAACCCTGGTTGGGGAACTAAGTTTCCACATGCCATGTGCTATGGCCAGTAAATTTTAAAAATTTTAAAAATAAAACAAATATTCTATCCTTTTAATCTTTTTTTCTATGCATAAATTATTTTTAGAAAAAATTGAGATCATGTCAAATATTTAGTTTTGTATCATGTATTTTTTGTTTGATAATAAATCATGAATATTTCTCCATGCTATTAAATAAGATGATTTTAATGTCTGTATAATATACATATGTAAAACCTGTTTTATGTAACTTCTAATGTGATTGAATATTTTTAATGGGGTAAAATTATATACCTTTTAATTCCTATAATTTTCCCCATGACTTCTTTTTAATTTTTATGTGTAAAAAGTTGCTATGACCAAATTTTTTTAAAAAAAGACTGCAGCTTACAGCAAGTGAAATATAGCCAATATTTCATAACTATAATTGGGATATAACCTTTAAAAATTGTGAATCACTACGTTATGCACCTGAAACATATGATATTGTACATCAGTTATGCCTTAGTTAAATTTGTTAAAATTAAAACAATTTTTAAAAATTAAAAACTGAAAGAAAAATTAGAAATAATTACACTTGTCTTTTGAAAAAGAGTAAAACAGTATTTAGATAATACCAAATCTGTTACATAAATCAAAGAACAAGGGCAACATGCGAATTCCAACATGGTTGGAAGTTAATTCTCTTTTTCATATTCAAAGTGTCAGAATCATTGAACAGTTCAAGATGATACTCTACAATTAAAGACCAAAGCAGCTGTCCTGTAGTTAGGGCTTTCCCATGGCCAGTATTGCTACAGTAAACATGAGCATGATTTTAAACCATTTAGAGGTGCGATTTAAATCAACATCCTTTTTCTCTCCATAAAGGCAAAAGGTGTTCCAGACCTAGACTTGCCCTGTAACAATGCTTTCTGTGATAATTTGATGAACATTAATTTATTAGCCCAATTCTTCCATACATAAAGGAAGGGAGCCAAGATAGCACAAATACATTAAATAACCACTGTGTTCTACTATGATTTGTAGACATAAGCCCATGAAACTGACTTTAAAATAAAGGGGAAGGGACACCTTTAATTTCACAGTGGTGTTCAGGAGGAATACAGGTGGACAAACACACAGACACACGACGGAAAAGCCTAAATGTATAGTAAGGCTTTTAACTAGTTCTAGACTATTCTTTCAGAGAAGGCAATGGCACCCCACTCCAGTACTCTTGCCTGGAAAATCCCATGGACGGCGGAGCCTGGTGGGCTGCGGTCCATGGGGTCGCTAAGAGTCAGACACAACTGAGCGACTTCACTTTCACTTTTCACTTTCATGCATTGGAGAAGGAAATGGCAACCCACTCCAGTGTTCTTGCCTGGAGAATCCCAGGGACGGGGGAGCCTGGTGGGCTGCCGTCTATGGGGTCACACAGAGTCGGACACGACTGAAGTGACTTAGCAGCAGCAGCAGCAGCAGACTATTCTTTACATATGAAATTTGGGGTTTTAAGGTGATGTTTCTAATGTGTATACTATTTAACCAAAGTGCTCAAGTAAAAGCTAAAATAATATGAATTTTAATCTCATCACTTGATGTTCATCTCCTCTCTGAAAGTGAAGTCGTTCAGTCGTGTCTGACTCTTTGAGAGCCCATGGACTGTAAGGTGGGTTGCCATTTCCTTCTCCAGAGAATCTTCCCGACCCAGGGATCAAACCCGGGTCTCCTGCATTGTAGACAGACGCTTTACCATCTGAGCCACCAGGGAAGTTAACTTCATTTCCTCTGTGAAGTCACTCAGTCGTGTCCGACTCTTTGCGACCCCGTGGACTGTAGCCCGCCATGCTCCTCCCTCCATGGGATTCTCCAGGCAAGAATACTGGAGTGGGTTGCCATTTCCTTCTCCAGGGCATCTTCCAGACCCAGGGATCGAACCCAGGTCTCCCGCATTGCAGGCAGGCGCTTTAGCCTCTGAATGAGCGAGCTGGTAATAAATCTGAGTCCCAGAGTCAGTTCGGCTGAAACTCTCTAAGACTCAGTTTCCCACCTGTGAAGTGACAGTAATTACAGAGCCTTTAGGAGAATCTGAGATAACTATGTGAGAAAGTACCACGAGCATTTACAAAATTATGGACCAAGGTACATCAAGCTGTTATGATTATACTCCTGTTGTTTAATTTCTCCAAGTAGAAAAATAGCAATCAACTGAAATACTCCTCAATAACACAAGGAAGCTCAGTATCTTTAAGGTTTTAAAGAGCTTTGAAGATGAAAGAGTGCTAAGAGATTTCTTCATAGGAGTTCACATCTGGTCCCAGTTGAATTTATTTTTAAAGAGTGTGAGAGAGTTAGTGATTGTATTCACATAGAGTTACTAAAATTAACATCTTTAAAAATTTTTTATTAAAAAAATGAGAACGAATTGTCTAATGAACTCTCATATACCCATCAGGAACATTCAGGATTTTGCCACCCTTGTTTTATCTATTCCCTTTTGCTCAATTCCCTGACAGCATATCATTTCATCCATATATCTTTCAAAATATATTTCTAAGAAATATGCACATGAAAAACAATGATTATGAGTAAATAATGCATATTTTAGGGAGTTCCCTGAGGGTCCAGTGGTTAACATTCTGCTTTCAGTGCAGTGGGCATGGGTTTGATCCCTGATTGGGGAACTAAGATCCCACATGCTTTGTGGTATGGCCAAAACAAACACAAAAACAAACAAAACCAATGCTGCCATTATCACTTAATTACTTTATCCTACAAATATTGCTATAATCCTTTAAAAATAATACCATTATAACATTTTTATACCTTAAGATTAGTTAGTAAATAGTTTATGTACTTAGAACATCTCACACTAAGGGACATTCAGACAAAATACTATTTTAAAGACATTGAGAACAATTTTGTGTGTGTGTGTCTTTGATACTAAATACTTAGTTTCGTTTATCTTAATGTATTTTCAATTTGTAGGGGGGTTGCCTTTCCCTCTGGAGAAAGCAATGGCACCCCACTCCAGTACTCTTGCCTGGAAAATCCCATGGACAGAGGAGCCTGGTAGGCTGCAGTCCATCGGGTCGCTAGAGTTGGACACGGCTGAGCGACTTCACTTTCACTTTTCACTTTTATGCATTGGAGAAGGAAATGGCAACCCACTCCAGTGTTCTTGCCTGGAGAACCCCAGGGACGGTGGAGCCTGGTGGGCTGCCGTCTATGGGGTCGCACAGAGTCGGACACGACTGAAGCGACTTAGCAGCAGCAGCAGCAGCCTTTCCCTCCTTCTGATAAAACTTAAATAAGTATGTAGACATTCACACAATTCCAGAATCCAAATCATATACCAAGATATGCTCACATAGTTGTGATTCTATCCCCTGTGTCCCCACTGGTTCCCTCTAACTCTCTAAAAGTAACTAATTTTATTTTTTATTTAATATTCTTCAAGTAGATAGCATATGACAAACTGTTCTACACTGATCTAACAGAATGGTTAATCCTGGAGATCATTCCATAGCAGTGTGCTGAGATTGTTCTCATTTCTTTTCAGGGCTACAACGTATTTATTATTTAGCTCATTGCCCAATTGGTAGATAGTTGGGTTATTTCCACTTCTTAAATTATCATAAATAGCGATATAGTCATAACCTTGACCATGAGACACTTTATATTTTTGTCCTGTGTCTTTGACATTGTTTCCTACAAGAGGAAATAAATATGTAATTTTGCTAGGTATTGCTAGACTATTTCCCCTGGAGCTGGAGTTGCACCCATTTTGCATTCAAACAACTATATGTGAATGTACATCACAGGGAAATATAGCCTTTATCTTATAATAACTTTAAATGGAGTTTAAGCTATAAAAATATTGAAACACTGTGCTGCATACCTGAAACTAACATAATGTGAATGACACTGTACTGTAATTTAAAAAAGAGAGAATCTCTTGATGGTCCAGTGGTTAGGACTCAGTGCTTTTACTGCTGGGGCCCTGGGTTCAGTCCCTGGTTGGGGAACTAAGATCCTTCAAATAAATAAATTTAAAAAGAGGCTTGTAAAATTGAAGATGCAATATAATGACAAGAATCGAGTAAAAGAGTAAATCGAGTAATCGAGTAAAATAATCTCATGATCAATAAAACAGTAGTCACTGTGGTGGTTAATTTTATGCATCAACTTGACTGGGCTGAGGGATGCCCAGATAGTTGGTACAAAATTATTTCTTTTTTTTTTTTTTAATATTTATTTATGTATTCAGCTGCATCGGGTCTTAGTTGCAGCACGTGGGATTCTTCACTGCAGCCCACAGACTCTTAGCTGTGGCGGACGGGCCCAGTTGCTCTGCAGTATGTGGGATCTTAGTTCCCTGACTAGGGATTGAACCCAAGTCCCCTGCACCTCAAGGCAGACTCTCAGCAACTGGACCACCAGGGAAGTCCCCAGAACATTATTTCTTAATGTCTTTGAACATTTCTGGAGAAGATTAGCATTTGAGTCTACACACATGGTAAAGAAGCCCTTTCATGAGCCTGGGTGGGCATCATCCAATCCAGTGAGGGCACAGATAGAACAGAGGGTCAGTTAGCTCTCTCTTCTTGAGTGGGAACATTTATCTTCTGTCTTCAAACATCAGCACTCCTGGTTCTTGGGCCATCAGACTCAGACTGGGACTACATATATCATTGGCTACCCTGGTTCCAAGGTTGTCAAGCTTGGATTGGGACTAAACCACTGGCTGCCCTTGGCAGACCAGATCATGGGACTTCTCAACCTCCATAATCTTATAAACCAAATCTTCATAATAAATCTCTTTTTATATAGGTGAAAAAACAAAAAGCAATCATATGTGAGAATGTCTGTTTCCTTGCAACATCAGTAACAAGGTTGTCTAACTTTTTTTGGATTTTTGCCAATTTGATAGAAAAGAAGCTGTATCTTGCAGTAGTTTTGCTTCCCCGCCACCCCATCACTTTTATTGAGATATAACTGACACACAGCACTGTATATGTTTCCCTTGTAGCTTCCTGCAGGCTTCCCTTGTGGCTCAGTTGGTAAGAATCTGTCTGAAATGTGGGAGACCTGGGTTGATCCCTGGGTTGGGAAGACCCCTGGAGAAGGGAAAGGCTATCCACTCCAGTATTCTGTCCTCGAGGATTCCATGGACTCTAGAGTCTACGGGGTCACAAAGAGTCAGACACGACTGAGAGACTTTCACTTTCATTGTATATGTTTAAGGTGTACAGTATAATGATTTGACTTACACATACCTGAAGTGATCACCACAATAAGATTAGTGCGCATCCATCATCTTATACAGATAGAAAATTAAAGAAATAGAAAAAAAGTTTTTGCCTTGTGATGAGAACTCTTAGGATTCACTCTCATAACTTTCATCATCTAACACACAGCAGTGTTTCTTTTCTTTATCGTGTACATCATATCCTTAGTACTTGTCTTATAACTGGAAGTTTATAACTTTTGATTGCCTTCAACCAATTCCCCCTCTGCTTTTCTATTTGCATTTCTATTGTGAGGGTGCACTTCTTTTTAAGAGTCGGACACGACTGAGCAACTTCACTTTCCCTTTTCACTTTAAATGCATTGGAGAAGGAAATGGCAACCCACTCCAGTATTCTTGCCTGGAGAATCCCAGGGACGGGGGAGCCTGGTGGGCTGCCATCTATGGGGTTGCACAGAGTCAGATACGACTGAAGCGACTTAGCAGCAACAGCAAGGGCTATTTTCTTTTTTTCTGTGAACCAGTTTATCTTTTGCCCACTTTTCTATTGGGTTCCTGCTCTTTTTGATGTTTAGGAGTGTTTTTTAGATTATGGATATTTTCTGTTTTTGACAAAATTTTTATTTTTTCCTAATTTGTTAATTACCCTTATCCATATTTTAAAAATTAGGGCATAATTTATACACAGTGGAACTTACCCTCTATAGAGCACAGTTCAACAAGTTTTGACAAATGTATACAAGTGTGTAACCCACCATGACCACAGTCAGGATTTAGAATGGTTCCTGTCTTTGACTCTGCTCATTGTGTTCTATTTGCCATGATTTTGTACTTTTTATTTTTTAGCTACTACATCCATGACTTAATGTAAACTGTTTCTTTCAGTGAATATCTCATAATTTTTTTCTGAGTTTTAAACAAACATTACATAACCTAAAGGTACATTCTACCTGGGGAGGGGAGGACACATATAACTAATAAAATGCATTTTTTTTTTTTTTCTTTTTAAGTTGTTAAAGCAAAACTGAATAGAATTGTTCTTTTTCATTTGAGGTGTTATGGGGCAAGCAGTAAGTTGAAGGTACAAAAAGAAATATGGCAGGCTTTAAAGGGCCTTTTGTAGTATTGCTATTTCCAACATGCTACTAAGAGGGATCAGGATCAGATCAGATCAGATCAGATCAGTTGCTCAGTCATGTCCGACTCTTTGCGGCCCCATCACTTGCAGCACACCAGGCCTCCCTGTCCATCACCAACTCCCCGAATTCACCCAGACTCACGTCAGTCGAGTCAGTGATGCCATCCAGCCATCTCATCCTCTGTCGTCCCCTTCTCCTCTTGCCCTCAATCCCTCCCAGCATCAGAGTCTTCTCCAATGAATCAACTCTTCGCATGGGATGGCCACAGTACTGGAGTTTCAGCTTTAGCATCATTCCTTCCAAAGAAATCCCAGGGCTGATCTCCTTCAGAATGGACTGGTTGGATCTCCTTACAGTCCAAGGGACTCTCAAGAGTCTTCTCCAACACCACAGTTCAAAAGCATCAATTCTTCGGTACTCAGCCTTCTTCACAGTCCAACTCTCACATCCATACATGACCACAGGAAAGACCATAGCCTTGACTAGATGAACCTTTGTTGGCAAAGTAATGTCTCTGCTTTTGAATATGCTATCTAGGTTGGTCATAGCTTTCCTTCCAAGGAGTAAGCGTCTTTTAATTTCATGGCTGCAGTCACCATCTGCAGTAATTTTGGAGCCCAGAAAAATAAAGTCTGACACTGTTTCCACTGTTTCCCCATCTATTTCCCATGAAGTGATGGGACCGGATGCCATGATCTTCATTTTCTGAATGTTGAGCTTTAAGCCAACTTTTTCACTCTCCACTCTCACTTTCATTAAGAGGCTTTTTAGTTCCTCTTCACTTTCTGCCATAAGGGTGGTGTCATCTGCATATCTGAGGTGATTGATATTTCTCCCGGCAATCTTGATTCCAGCTTGTGCTTCTTCCAGCCCAGCATTTCTCATGATGTACTCTGCATATAAGTTAAATAAACATGGTGACAATATACAACGTTGACGTACTCCTTGTCTTATTTGGAACCAGTCTGTTGTTCCATGTCCAGTTTTAACTGTTGCTTCCTGACCTGTATACAAATTTCTCAAGAGGCAGATCAGGTGGTCTGGTATTCCCATCTCTTTCAGAATTTTCCACAGTTTATTGTGATCCACAGAGTCAAAGGCTTTGGCATAGTCAATAAAGCAGAAATAGATGCTTTTCTGGAACTCTCTTGCTTTTTCCATGATCCACCGGATGTTGGCAATTTGATCTCTGGTTTGTCTGCCTTTTCTAAAACCAGCTTGAACATCTGAAAGTTCATGGTTCACATATTGCTGAAGCCTGGCTTGGAGAATTTTGAGCATTACTTTACTAGCGTGTGAGATGAGTGCAATTTTGCAGTAGTTTGAGCATTCTTTGGCATTGCCTTTCTTTGGGATTGGAATGAAAACTGACCTTTTCCAGTCCTGTGGCCACTGCTGAGTTTTCCAAATTTGCTGGCATATTGAGTGCAGGACCAGGATACACCACCCCAAAATACACCACTCTAGCATAAAAGATTCTTTGAGTCAAAAGCAACTGAGGAACAGCCAACTCTAGAAAAACTCTAAAACCAGAGTATAAATTTTCCTTTTGCAAAGGAAATTTACATTTTTAGAAAGGAAATCTGCATTTGTACACGTCTTGCTCTCCTGTAGAAAGAGAATGACCAGCAACTCTTATCTAAGATGACCTGAGTCTGCTTAACTAATCTTACGTAACAACCCTTATTTACCTGGTGACCATCCTACAACTTCCCCCTCCTCCGTTGCCATAGTCCAAAATTCCCTTCACACTAATATGAAGATATTTAAGCCCTGGGATTTCAGTCCTTTTCTGGAAAGCTCCTTTATGCCTGTGTAACAAACGTATGTGTGTGCTCAGTAGCTAAGTCATGGCAACTCTTTGCAACCCCATGGACTGTAGCCTGCCAGCCTCCTCTGTCCACAGGATTTCCCAGGCAAGAATACTGGACTGGGTTGCCATTTCCTGTTCCAGAGGATCTTCTAGACCCAGGGATCGAACCTGCATCTCCTGCATTGGCAGGAGGATTCTTTACCACTGGGCCACCTAGTAAGGCCCCATGTAACAAATATTTTCTCCTACTAACAAATCCTTTTCTTCTATGAATCCTTTTGTCAGCTTAATTTGTAGGGCCTTCGAACCTGGACCTAAGAAAATAGAGGAAAAATTTCTTCCTCCCCCTATTACCTCCCTGGATAGAATGTGCATTTAGGCTGTATTATGATCGTTTAAAATCCAGAAGAGAATCATGAGAAATTTGTTGAAAGAACCTATTTACATTAAAAAAGATACGTGATGGAAACTGTCCTAAATGTAGATTATGGTCATCATGGGTTACACATTTGTATACAATGGTCAAAATTAATTGAACTATCCTTATCACTTGCATTTTTTGAGTTTAGTAGGAGATTGAATTTTGCTAGGTTGTTTTTGACAAGAGCAGTCAGTGATACAAAGTTCAAGGATTTGAAGTCCTGTCTCAGGATGCAAAACCAGGGCTCACCCTTTCTGCACTGTGTGAGTCCCTCACAAAACCACAGGAAGTTTCACAAGAGATGGTCAACTTGTTTGTCCTCTCTTCTCTGTTTGGTGTTACAACACAGGCCCCACGGCCTTGCCTGCCCTGCCCCCATGCCCCAACACTCTCCTTCATGTCAAACCCAGGCTGGTAGTTTCCAAATTCCTGGCAGATAAAGTCTTACCTCCTTGGCTTATGTCTCTACACCTTGCCCCTAATCTTCTCTGGTCAACTTTCCTTCTCATCTTCGAATGTTTGATTCAGTCATTTAATAGGCTGTGCTTAAGTTTTTGCTAGTGACCTTTTCTCTCGTCCCTGAAATTTCCACTCTATTCTCTGCCTGTCTCTCTCCTTTATGACTCACCAAATCTTCACATTTTCTGATCTTGGGTTTGTATTTTCATATATTCTTGAGAGATGGCCTTGGCACTGTCTATCTGTCACTATTAGGCAATTGTTTCTTTGGGTATGTTTTCCTCACCAAGTATAAGATTTTATAGTTTTCTTCATTCAGATCACATCAGATCAGTCTCTCAGTCGTGTCCGACTCTTTGCGACCCCATCAGTCGCAGCACGCCAGGCCTCCCTGTCCATCACCAACTTCCAGAGGTCACTGAGACTCACATCCATTGAGTCAATGATGCCATCCAGCCATCTCATCCTCTGTCGTCCCCTTCTGCTCTTGTCCTCAATCCCTCCCAGCATCAGAGTCTTCTCCAATGAGTCAACTCTTCGCATGAGGTGGCCAAAATACTGGAGTTTCAGCTTTAGCATCATTCCTTCCAAAGAAATCCCAGGGCTGATCTCCTTCAGAATGGACTGGTTGGATCTCCTTGCAATCCAAGGGACTCTCAAGAGTCTTCTCCAACACCACAGTTCAAAAGCATCAATTCTTCGGTGCTCAGCCTTCTTCACAGTCCAACTCTCACATCCATACATGACCACAGGAAAGACCATAGCCTTGACTAGATGAACCTTTGTTGGCAAAGTAATGTCTCTGCTTTTGAATATGCTATCTAGGTTGGTCATAGCTTTCCTTCCAAGGAGTAAGCGTCTTTTAATTTCATGGCTGCAGTCACCATCTGCAGTGATTTTGGAGCCCAGAAAAATAAAGTCTGACACTGTTTCCACTGTTTCCCCATCTATTTCCCATGAAGTGATGGGACCAGATGCCATGATCTTCGTTTTCTGAATGTTGAGCTTTAAGCCAACTTTTTCACTCTCCACTTTCACTTTCATCAAGTGAGGCTTTTTAGTTCCTCTTCACTTTCTGCCATAAGGGTGGTGTCATCTGCATATCTGAGGTGATTGATATTTCTCCCGGCAATCTTGATTCCAGCTTGTGTTTCTTCCAGTCCAGCATTTCTCATGATGTACTCTGCATATAAGTTAAATAAACAGGGTGACAATATACAGCCTTGACGTACTCCTTGTCCTATTTGGAACCAGTCTGTTGTTCCATGTCCAGTTTTAACTGTTGCTTCCTGACCTGCATACAGATTTCTCAAGAGGCAGATCAGATGGTCTGATATTCCCATCTCTTTCAGAATTTTCCATAGTTTATTGTGATCCACAGAGTCAAAGGCTTTGGCATAGTCAATAAAGCAGAAATAGATGTTTTTCTGGAACTCTCTTGCTTTTTCCATGATCTAGTGGATGTTGGCAATTTGATCTCTGGTTCCTCTGCCTTTTCTAAAATCAGCTTGAACATCAGGAAGTTCATGGTTCACTTATTGCTGAAGCCTGGCTTGGAGAATTTTGAGCATTACTTTACTAGCGTGTGAGATGAGTGCAACTGTGCGGTAGTTTGAGCATTCTTTGGTATTGCCTTTCTTTGGGATTGGAATGAAAACTGACCTTTTCCAGTCCTGTGGCCACTGCTGAGTTTTCCAAATTTGCTGGCATATTTAGTGCAGCACTTTCACAGCATCATCTTTCAGGATTTGGAATAGCTCCACTGGAATTCCATCACCTCCACTAGTTCCACTTGTTTGTAGTGATGCTTTCTAAGGCCCACTTGACTTCACATTCCAGGATGTCTGGCTCTAGGTCAGTGATCACACCGTCATGATTGTCTGGGTTGTGAAGATGGAGGACAGGGAAACTATCACTTTTTTAAAAAAAAGTAAATTTTATTTGTTTATATTTGGCTGGGCTGGGTCTTCGCTGCTGCTTGGGCTTTTCTCTGGTTGCTGTGAGCCGGGGCCGCTCTAGTCGTGGTGTGCAGGCTTCTCATCGCAATGGCTTCTCTTGTGCTGGAGCCCGGGCTGTAGGGCACGTGGGCTCAGTGCCTGCAGCTCCCAGGCTCTACAGCGCAGGCTCCACAGTTGTGACACCTGGGCTTAGTTGCTCTGCAGCATGTGGGACTTCCCAGATCAGGGCTTGTCATGTCTCCTGCACTGGCAGGCGAATTCTTTACCACTGAGCCACCGGGAAGCCCCCCCATCACTTCTTTTATACTTTACCTGGTTTCTCTGATGCTGTGCACACAGTGAGATCTGAATTGTTACTTAACATTATGAAAGAATGGAGGTAACAGAGCGCCAGAGGAGAGCTTTAACTCAGCTCTGGAAATTTATCCCCGTCACCAATTCTTGTCTTCTATGTGGACAATTTTATGTAGCCCAGGACAATTTATGTGCTGCCCTTAAGGCTTCCTTCATAGAAATTCTGAAGCCACCATGAGCCTTTCCTGGACCAAAAAAAAAAAAAAAAGCATTAATATCTAGCTAAAGCAGTTATCTTAAAACACAGACTTCAAAGTCAGATATTTTGGGCTCTGGGAATAGATGCTAGTTACTGAAAAAACAGTCGTCAGACTGCTGTCTTGTGTTTGTGATAAATGTTCCATAGTCAGCCACTGTTGAGGAGCATCTTCCTCTGTCCTTCAAAGATTCTTTTGGCTGGTTTCATGATCAAATTGACATCAGGCAGATTAACAGGAGAAAAGCAAATTTATTTATTTATTTAATGTCCACATTTATCTGTTTGCTTTTTTAAAAAAATTTACTTATTTATTTGGGTGCACCAGGTCCTTAGCAGCAGCACACAGAATCCTTGATCTTAGTTGGGGCCGGTGGGACCTAGTTCCCTGACCAGGGATCAAATCCAGGGCCCCGAGCTTTGGGAGTATGGAATCTTACCCAATGGACCAGCAAGAAAGCCCCATAAAGCAAACTGAATTCCATACGTATGGGAACCACAAAGACAGGAACAGTTGGAAGCGTAAAATGAGGTATATATGCCACCCTGAGCTAAGGAATGGGAAAGGGGCCTGGGTCTTCACAGGGAGGAAGACAAGTCACAGGACAATCAGAAGAAGAGCAGACATTTGGGAGACGTTTGCTGTGCACGTTAAGTCACTTAGATAAATTTATCTCTGGTAATCATTCTCATTTTGGAAAAGGGCCGCAATTTAAATACTTTTCGCTAGTTAAGGCAGAGGCAGAAGTTTCTCTCCAGCTCACAGGGTCCTTGATTGCCTTTAGCTCAAAATAAGCCACATGCCAAAGTGGCACATTTTGGGGAGGCTTGTCTTGAACCCTTCACCACAGAACTGTCCCAAGTCTCCAATCCTCCCTCCAGCCCCCAGCCCCTTGAGATTAATTAAATCTCAAGGAAAAATGGCAGAAAATGTCTTTTTATTCTTCATAGATTGTAAAATGAGTATGTCTGCAGAGAGAATATCACTTGACAAGTAGGCCCAGCAGTGGCCTACTTGATTGACTCCTTTCTTTTTATTTATTTATCTATTTGGGTGCTCCAGGCCTTAGTCATGGCACACAGAATCTTTGATCTTAGTTGCAGCATGTGGGATGTAGTTCCCTGACATTGGAACCCAGGCCCCCTGCACTGGGGGCATGAAGTCTTAGCCACTGGACCACCAGGGAAGTCCTTGATCCCTTTCTTGACTGGGACTGGAAGTGCCAGTCACAGCTCTGCTTTCAGAGACCCCTGCAAGAGACAGTGCCAGTGTGTGCGTGTGCTCAGTTGTGTCTGACTCTTTGTGACCCCTTGGACTGTAGCCTGCCAGGAGTGGGTTGACAGTTCCTACCCCGATGCCGGTGTGAATGGGGCATAATACGGACGACTATTCCATGGCGAATGAGTGCAGGTTCTCTCTACCTGTGTTCAAATAAAGGACTCAGAGCTAAAAGCCCTTGGCAGAAGTGTGGGAATAGAGTGGAGACTTAAATTACTTGGAAGGACTGCTGAAAACAAATATTGGAAAGTTCAGAGTCCCAGTCACTTGAATAAGAATAATCATTTCTCTCATTTAAAAACTCCAAATAGCAAATTTTTTTTACACAAATGCACTCTGTTATAATGCATTTCAAATCAATTCACTGCAAATCATTTCTGGTTGGCAGAAACCTGGCTCTGCTCTGAGGCAGCCTGCCTAGATTGGTTAAGTCTCAAAGGCTATACAGTGGTAAGGAGGGTGAACATAGGCGTTCCTACTGCTTCACTCAGGGCAGCTGCTATAGTTACCCCGGGTTTCTTTTTTATCAGGGGACAATGATGGGGCTTCTGGGGATTAAATGAGTTAATACAAACCAAGCATTCAGAATACTGCCTGGCACATAGTGAAAGATCAATAAATGTCCGATGAATTTTATTTATTTATTTTTAATTGAAGTATAGTTGCTTTACAATGTTGTTTCAGGTATACAGGAAAGTGATTTGTGTGTATATTTTTTTTTCCAGATTCTTTTCCATGATAAATGTTTAGGCTTTGGGTTTTTTTTTTTTTTTAGTTTTCTTTGGATTTTTATTGACAACATATTGACAAGTGTAGCTTGGTGTGTTGTTGGGTGGTTTTTTTTTAGATTCTTTTCCATTATAAATTATTATAAGATATTGAATATAGTTCCCTGTGCTATACAGTTGATCCTTGTTTATCTATATTTATTTTTTGCCTTGTCTGAGAGATCCTCTATGGTAATAATATCTTGGAAGTTAAAAATGAGATACCAATTGTATCAGGAATTTTTTCTATAAGATTTCTTTCATTGAATGTGACTAAACTAGTACTTTAATGAAGGCAAAAAGTATGTTTATTCCGTAAAGTTCCCAACTATTTGAGGAACAATCTACCTAATTAAGTTTTAGCTTCAGATGTCTTTTGGAAGTCCTGTATCTTTGCCAAAATGATTCAACTGTTTTTAATGTTTTTTTTTGGTTTGTTTTGTTTTGCTTCTTTGAGGGCAACTAGAGTTTTCATTCTAAAATTTTCATTCAACATGTATACATCCATCTTTTTAGCTTGACTTATAAAAATTCTCAGCTGATTCATATGTAGTTAGTGGTATGTGGAAAATACCAATGAACATCTTAGACTCCCATGGTGGTTTTGTATGGTGTTGGGTTTTACAATTTATGAAGCTATAGCAAACAAAATTTTATTGTTACTATATTTGATTTTTCAATCTTAAACTACTTTTCACTCTGGACTACTTTTGCTTGTTTTCTTTTGAGATTTGCATGAGAAAAGAAAGGTTTAGGTGTAAAAGTGCTAAATGTTTTTCCTATTGTCTTCATAATCTTCTCTTACCACCCTCGCAAACCCCCAGAGTGTCTAAACCAAGATCATATTATATTTTTATCTATCTAGGGGCTTCCATTGGAGAGGGGAATGGCAGTGTTCTTGCCTGGAGAATCCCAGGGACGAGGAGCCCAGTGGGCTGCCATCTGTGGGGGCGCACAGAGCCGGTCACGACTGAATTGACTGAGCAGCAGCAGAGGCTCCTCTTGGTGGCTCAGCTGGTAAAGAATTTGCCTGCAATGCCCGAGAGTTGGGCATTTGATCCCTGGGTTGGGAAGATCCCCCGAAGAAGGGAAAGGCTACTCACCCCAGTACTCTTGCCTGGGAAATCCAATGGACAGAGGGGCCTGGTGCCCTACAGTACATGGGGTCACAGCATTGGACAAGACTGAGCAACTAACACTTTCAACATTTTTCAGGCTTACTGAAACTGTACTTGTAGTTATTGCCTTTTTAAAATAAAAAATTTTTCACAGAGTTATTATTGAGAGTCTATTTTACTATTATGACTTAACTGTTCAGAGGTTTTAGGACGGAGGCCCCCTTCTTCCATTCCATAATCCGTGGAAAAAGTTCCTTGTCGTGTTGAAACTCAATTGTTTAAAAAGCTGCAGCTATTATCTTTTAGTTTCATTTTGATTTTATAAAGCTAAGGAATATTCCAGGCACATAAAAAATACAGAAAATACCATAAAAACTCTCTTCAATATCTAGATATTAATAAACTATTTATTAATATTTTAACATATTTATTTTAGTCTTTTTTCTCTAAGAAATAAATGCCACAGCTATAGATAGAGATTGCTCCCCATTCTTCTTCCCTTCGTTCTCTCATATTTGGGGCATAACCTTCTCATCTTTCTTTAGTCTGTCTTTTAATGGAGAGAAGTATTTATCACTTAAGAATTCCTGTTAATGTCTGTGGCTTTGAGGGTCCAAAGAAAGAAGGTAACATGATTAAGTATCATAATGATGCAGGGCTTTTTCATCAGACATGTGCTTTCTCTTGGCCTGTTCTTATCCAAATAATGAGGAAATGCAAAAGCCTAAAATGAAATCTGGGCTTCCCTGGTAGCTCAGCTTGTAAAGAACCTGCCTACAATGCAGGAAACCTGGGTTTGATTCCTGGGCCAGGAAGATCCCCTGGAGAAGGGATGGGCTACCCACTCCAGTATTCTTGGGCTTCCCTGGTGGCTCACACAGTAAAGAATCCACCTGCAATGTGGGAGACCTGGGTTCAATCCCTGGATTAGGAAGATCCCCTGGAGGAGGGCATGGTAACCCACTCAAGTATTCTTGTCTGGAGAATCCCCATGGCAGAGGAGCCTTGCGGGCTACAGTCCGTGGGGTTGCAAAGAGTCAGATGCAACTAAGCACAACACAGCAAGATGAAATCTACTTGGATATAGACACCAAACCATGAGGTTATCTTTGGAATATTCATGCCAGGTAGTATCTCTTGCATGAAATATTTTGGCTTGTTCTAGTAGGTCCTAGTTGGATTGGCAAATCTAGTGATGGGAAGGACCATTTGTTTTTTCCTCCACCATGTCCCATACACCTAGGTAACCTTCATGATAATAGGTAGTGAGTATATTGTTTTCTTGGGTACTGGAGATATGCCCAAACATGGAAATACTATCCTTATCTGTAATCATATTACCTAACATTAACTGAGTTGTTATTATGTGCCAGGCACACTCACTTTATCTATTCCCTGTAAGAACTCGTCAAGATAAGTACTGCTGCTGCTGCTGCTAAGTTGCTTCAGTCGTGTCCGCCTCTGTGCGACCCATAGACGTCAAGAACTTTCTTCCCGTCCCCGGGATTTTTCAGGCAAGAACCCTGGAGTGGGTTGCCATTTCCATTTTCCAGACGTGGAACCAAAGCTTAACCAGGTTAGACAGTGTGCTGCTGGTTACGTGATCTCAGGCTACATTTCAGCCTAGGCAGTCTGATTTCCAAGCCCACATGCTTAACCACCAAACACACAGCCTTCCAGCTATTATATTGTTTATTTCTGCGGTCATGAAAAAAACTGGAGTAACAAGAGAGTGATCGTTGATACCACAGGCCCTGTTTGTGTTGAAACAGAAGAGATACTGATTGTACCAGTGTAGCTACCCCAGTGCATATCCTCTAAATATCAGCCCTGAGGTAACCAACTGCCATCATCTTTGAATCTGAGTGTCAGAATTTTTGAGACAAATTTGAGCATATTTCCTTTTTAAAAGGAATGTAGCATATTTAGCATATTTCCTTTTGAAAAGACATTTTACTTTTTAAAAGGTATTATTATTTTATTATGGCATGTGGGATCTTTGTTCCCCAACCAGGGATCGAATCCATACCCCTTGCATTTGGAGCACAGAGTCTCAACCACTGGACAGCCAGGGAAGTACCTTAAAGCCATTTTAAAGACCAGTCCTTTAGGAAGAGTTCTGTCTGTTTCAATGTGAGAGAATGACCTTTCTAAATTATTTTCAGGGGAACAAGTCATCATTTTGAAAGTCTTATTTCTGATTCTGTGTCTCTATTGATTCTACCCAGTGTCAACAGAGAACAGAACTTGGCAGAAACATGAGAGGGACTTTCTGGCAAGGAAAAAAAAAAAGATATGATGGGACTATCTCATGATAATATGGCTGACTTAAGTGGCTTAAACAATTTAAAAAACATTATCTCACATAACAAGGAGTCCTAATTAGGGCAGCTTCAAAGTTGGTTAATTCAAGGACCCATGCCAGTTCTTTGCATCATTCTGCTTTGCCATCTTTAGTCTTTAATTTTGTCTCCAAAATGGCTACAGAATTCCCAGGTACCATATTCAGGCATGACAAGATCCAGGGGACGAAGAGTCTTCTTTTGGTGAGTCTCTTTTCAAGGTGAGGAAACTTTCCCCCAAAGCCATCAGGGAACATTCCCTGAGGTTGCAAAGTCTCAGTGGGCAGGTCTGTAGGAGATCTGCTCACACCTAAAGGAGTTGATTGTGAGAGCCATGGGACACCACGTGCATGCGTGTTCAATTGCTCTGTCATGTCTTTCAGACATGTGACCCCATGGACTGTAGCCCACCAGGCTCTCTGTCCATGGGATTTTCCAGGCAAAAATACTGGAGTGGGTTGCCATTTCCTCCTCCAGGGAATCTTTCCAACCCAGGGATCGAAGCCACGTCTCCTGTGGCTCTTGCATTGGCAGGCGAGTTCTTTACCACTCACTGCACCACCTGGGAAGCCTCAAGGGGCACCACACCTGACTGAAAATCAGGTCTTCCTTCTGGGCTGGGATTGGACCGCCTTCCCTGGGAGGGGAGGATTCCTGAACTAAAGTCCTTGTTTGGTTAACAAGGAAGTGAGTCATGGATGTTGAGTATGTAACAAAGTCTAATATTTAGGGCAAGAAAGGCTAATATTTGCTTGGCCTTGTTTTATGCCAAGGGCTTTACGTGGATTCTCTTGTTTCATCCTTAAAGTAAACTAAAGGAGCTAAAACAGGGACATTGTTAAAGATTTCCATTTTACTTATGATGAAGCTGAGGCAGAGAGGCTAATTAAATTATTAACGATCATACAAGAATAAGTGACAGTGTTATTCAAATTCCTGCCAGGGTAACCTCCATGGTCATGCTTCTTCCATATGACAAAGGTATCCAAAAGGCAGTTGTTTTCAATGTGACCTTTATTATAAATCTCCTAGATAAGTTATCTCAGTCTTTAACATATCCTACGAATACTACCTATGATTATGATTACACAAATGTAATCACGGCATACATGCTGTTTCATGACCTGTTTTAGAAAATACTTGCTAATCTCGTGAGTGAACAATGAACCTTGTTGTTTTAATTTGTTGGAGTTTTCAGAAGCCTTAATGGTTTATTTATGCCCAGCAACCAAAGGATTCCTTTAAAAAAGTAAGTCAAATCATGTCATTTCTCTGTTTCAAACCTCCAGTGGCTTCTCATCTCAGAGTGAAAAGCAAAATCAAATTCCCTATAATTGCTCAGTCCAAAGGGTCACAAAGAGTTGGATACAACTAAAGGACTTGGTGCACACACATGCATACTTAGTCAAAGTGTGCGGTGTCTAAATTTTTTCTACATTTATTACATTTGAGTTTCTACTAGTTGTGGATATATACTACTTAAAGAATCTGATTTAAACTTTGTGATTTGTAATCACATTTATTTTTCTCCTGGGTGGTTTATTTTGTGAGCAAGAAGGGTTAAAACTGTTCCCAAAGCCTCCTCTTCTGCATTAATTCAAGGAAAATGGTTTATGGTACAGGATGATTAAAATTATGAAATATTTGTGTGTGTTTATAATATTTACATATAGTCCCCATTTAGCATAGAGATAAAAGGTCACTAGGCTATAAATTTCAGTCATTAGGGTCTTGTGTCAGTGGTACATTTATGATAACAGAGCCCACTTACAAATTCTACTCTGTATTTGATAGTAAGTCCATTCAAAATTGAACTTGGTTGCATACATTTTATTTACTCCATCCCCTTCCTTGAATTTTAAATGTTAAAAAGTCTAGTTGCTTAATGTGACATTTTCATTTTTTACAGACAGGTACCTGTTTTATGTGACTTCCCAGGTGGCTCATCAGTAAAGAACCTGCCTGCCAATGCAGGAGAACAGGATATGCGGGTTCCATCCCTGGGTTGGGAAGATCCCCTGGAGGAAATGGCAATCCACTCCAGTATTCTTGCCTGAAAAATTTCATGGATAGAGGAGCCTGGCAGTCATGGGGTCAAAAAGAGTCAGACCTGACTAAGTGATCAAGCACGCACCAATTTCATGAACCAAATTTTAAATTTGTGATTTTTTTTTTTTTAATCAGGGATACTATCAGGAATTCTCTGGCAGTCCAATGGTTAGGGTTCTGTACTCTCATTGCAGAGGTTCAATTCTTGGTCGGGAACTAAGATCCCACAGGCCACATGGCATGGCCAGAAAAAAAAAAAAGGGTACTAAAGTTTGCCCAAGTGTTTTAAAAAAATACTATCAGAAAAATATGGATATATGACTACTACGCTGAGTTAGGAAACAGATTACCAATTTTTTTTTCCTTCATTTACTTATTGCTTTTTGTTGTTTAAAGCAGTGCTTCTACTTCAATTATGCCTTTTTGTTACACCCAATTCTGATGATGCGCTGACAAATATAAAAATTAATTCTGTCCTTTGGAACTTAAAAACAGTACCAGGAAAATATCCTATTTATGGTATGGTGGCTCAAAAAGCACTTTAATGTATTTTTTCTTTTGATATTTTTCTTCAGAGTATTCAGGAATTGTGCAAAACAATTTGTTCTGGGTGGGGTTATTTCCTTCTTTCCATTTACAATCAAACAAGTTATATAAATCCTTTAACGTACACATGACTCTTAAATTGGAGTATTTAAGTATTTAAATTGGAGTATCCCACCAGGGAAGCGCAATTAATAAGGATTGTGTTAATGAAATAATGGAAAGCAAATGACAAAAGTCTATCATAAAGTATATCATCTGATGTCCTTACATCAGTTTATGTGCATGGCACACGCAGGGGTTGGGCTTCCCTATGGCTCAGATGGTGAAAAATCTGCCTGCAGTGCAGGAGACCTGAGTTTGATCCCGGGGTTGGGAAGATCCCCTGGAGAAGGGAAAGGCTACCTACTCCAGTATCCTGGCCTGGAGAATTCCATAGACAGAGGAGCCTGGTGGACGACAGTCCATGGGGTCACAAAAGAGTGGAACATGACTGGGTGACTGACATTTTCACACAGGGATCAGCTTAGATTGGGTGAAACAACATAGAATATCTGGTTTCTAATTATTCAGTGGCTGTGAGGCTGGAAGGGCTTCAGTGTTGCAAGATCTTTAAAGTGGACAGGCTGTAATTCTAAGGCCTAGGGTGGCTGAGAATCTCTTGGGTTAATAGACAACTTTGCAAACTGGATGTGAGTAAGCCTGAAGGCGTGCAAGCCTTCTTTCTGTCTGAGGAGAGAATGACTGGAGCCAATCCTATCTTCTTGTCATCTTTGGGGCAGTTCTCCCTCCCAACTATTCCACATGGCTGACCACCGACCAAGGAGAGAACCTAGAAGGGCACCTGAAGCTCTTCAGATCACAACGACCCCAGTTCTTACAGTAGCTCCCCTCCTCTCTTTAAGCCTCAGTTGCTCTAGATGCAGTGAAGTGGAAGTCACTCAGTCACGTCAAACTCTTTGCTACCCCATGGACTGTACAGTCCATGGATTTCTTCAGGCCAGAATACTGGAGTGAGTAGCTTTTCCCTTCTCCAGGGGATCTTCCCAACCCAGGGATCAAACCCAGGTCTCCCACACTGCAGGCAGATTTATCCAGTGAGCCACAAGGGAAGCTAACTCTAGAAAGTATCCTTCAAATCAAAGACTGAAAAATAATTGGCTCATTCAGGAATTTCAGACAAAAACGTATAAGGATTAGGTGTATATCTTAAAGCAAGTCTCCAATTATCATTTGTTTTTTACACCCAAAATAGGAGTATTGTATGGACTGTTACAGGGAATTAATAGCCCTTGTTCCTTTAAATTTTCATGTAAAATGAGTGTAAAATAGTACTAACTACCTTGAAGTTGCTTAGTCCTGTCTGATTCTTTGTGACCCCTCCCCCCAGATTGTAGCCCCCAGGGTCCTCTTGTCCATGGAGGTCTCCAGGCAAGAATACTGGAGTGGGTTCCATTCTCTCCCACCTAGGGATCCGAACCCCAGGTCTCTGAATCGCTGGCAGATTGTTTACCGTATGAGCCACCAGGGAAGCCTGATAACTTCCCTATGCAGTTGTTTTCAGGACTAAAGGAGATAATGCAAGAAAGTTTAGCTATAATGGCTGAAAATTTTGTTTTCTAACCCTCTCTTCCCCTCCCAATGTAACCTCTCCTAAAGCTGGCTTACCACAGCAGAACTGAAACTTCAAAACCACCTTTAAGTCAGGATCTCTGCAAGGGAATTAGTATGGTTTAAATCAATTTAATAACACCAAGATGTAAATGACTATCACCCACAGGTGGCCTGGAGAAAAATTTTGCATTTTAAAAGAGGATTAGCTGACTGGAAGGATTCAGAAAATACGGAACTTGTTTTTTGAGGAGGGTGAATAGAGTTCTCTGAACCCTTCACCCCAAGATTGAAACCGTGCCTTGTAGGTAAAGCGGATTTTGGAAGGGTAGATTTAAAAAGCACGTTTAATTAATAAGCACTGAACTGCAGAACTAGTTCACCCTTCTACGCGCCAAATGGCCTCAAAGATCATAATGACCTTGGCCGTTCTTATTTCGGAATGAATCCTCACTAGAAAGAAGGGCGAGAAAGACCAAAGCTCAACTGAATTTCCGGACAGGATGTTTTTATTCGAATAAACTCTACCCAGTCGTTAACTTCCTCACGCCTCTCAGCTAACTTTTAACCCTCCTTGGAGGGCCGGGTTGCCAGAGTTCTCTTCGGGGCGAAGAGACTGCAGAACTGCTGAGGGTCTCGGGGGTGGGGTGGGGGGTCCCCTCCGCCCTGCAATCTTCACCCGCCGGACCCCGGGAGGGGGCGAGCAGTGCGGAGACGGCGGAGAAAATTTCCGGCTCTGCTTGGGCCCTCCCCCAAACCCGAGCTAGCCGGGCGGGGGGACTGATCTCCGAGGAATTGGCAGTTTCCGGGAGGCTGGGGTAGCGACCCGAAGCACAGACGCAGCCATCTAAGCAGGGATCCGGGGGGCTCCCCAAATACTGCTCGGGAAGAGCAGAGCTCGTAGAACAGCCCAGCTACATCGCCCCTACTCCCACCTGCGCCGGGAGTGACCAGACCGCCTGGGGCGCGTCCCAGGCCTTTCGGGGCGGGGCCCGCGGAGCGCAGGGCGGGGCCGGGGCGGGGTCGCGGCCCAGGGGGCGGGGTCGCTGGGTGTTTCTGGGGCCCCAGCCGCGCCAGGAGCCGGGCAGGGAAGCCGGGAGGCGGCGGGAGGGGCCGGGACGGCCGGGTTGAGCGGCGGCCGCAGCTGCAGCAGGACGGCCCGCCGGCGGCTCGGGGCCGCGCGCCGGGAACCTCGCGGGGCGGGCGGGCGCGGCACCTCCTGCCTGGCCGCCAGCGCCCCGGGGAGGCGGCCCGCGCGCGACGGGACCAGCAGCATGAGCAGCGGCTACAGCAGCCTGGAGGAGGACTCCGAGGACTTTTTCTTCACCGCCAGGACCTCCTTCTTCAGGAGAGCGCCCCAGGGCAAGCTCCGCACCGGCCAGCAAGTGAGTGGTGTGCCTAGTAGGAGCAGTAGCCGGCGCCCAGTCGCTCCTGGGAAATCCCGGGGCGGCAGGACCCCCAGCTCCACGTGTCTCCGCGGGGTGCACGAGGGATGCTCGCGAGGAAGGAGGAGGAGGCCATCGAGAAGGGGGTTCTGTCTTTTCGGATCCCGGAGTAGTGCCTCGAGCTGGTGCCTGCGGGCTTACGGGCTTGCGCTGGGCGCACCGGGGAGGAAAGCGAAGGAAGGGCGGGGAGGCGGAGGGCCCGCTCCCGCCTGCCGCGCCAGATGGCCTCTGCGACTCCGCCTCGGGCGGCCGGCGGCTGGGGAGCAGTTCTAAGAGCCAGGAGTCGTCCCCAGGCCACTCCCCACGTTTCCCCTGTGCCCGGGGACGCCCTTCGCCCCCTCGCGGTCCTCACGGCGGCCCCCTCTATTAGTCAGTTCATTGGCCTGTGGCCCCCGGAGTGTTTTGGGGGCCGTGTAACGGTCAGGAGTGGACGTGGGGACCCAGCCTCCCCTACCTTTCCCAGTCGGAGCGCCTCTCGTGGCGGGGTGGGGGGCGCTGAGGGAAACACGGGGCTTCTCCAGAGCAGGCGCTCATTAAATCTGGGTGGCAGGAGTCAGGGTGGTGCGTTTCCAGTAAAGTCACGTTTATAGGTGCCTCTAATGTTTTGCAAACAAGTTCTGGTACTAGGTAGGAGCAGCCGGCGAGAGCTGAGCCTTCGGTCGGTTTCTTCCTTTTTTGGAGGAAGCGTGCAGTGGAAAGCATGACTTGGGAAAAGATTGGAAGGGAACTTGGGATGGTTTCGCCGACCATGATTGTGTGTTTCAGGGAGGCTCCCCCGAAAGGGGACGCTTGGGCTGATGTCTGAGTCCGGTGCTTGAACCCCGCGGCCTCCTGGCCCTGGGAGCCTCAGCAGGGAAGTCCTGCCAACGCAGACGTGCTGGTATCCGATTAGAGAAGGCTGGAATGGAACAAATTGATTGCTTTTAAGAAACAGCAGGCGCGCGCCCAACATTGCCATCAGACTTCTTTCTGGAGACCAGAGGCAAGGAAAATCAGGGCCGGATGATGACTTATGGGAGGAGTGAGGACGGAGTACTGTGTCAGGATTTCCTTGCCAGACCTTTTAAGTTTACCACTTGAGGAGGTCAAATTTCTTTTTAAGATTCGGAAGTTTTAGTCTTTTGAACCTCTTAACTTCCCAAACCTGAAGAAGGGGCGAAGGGTAGGGAAGGGCAAGAGTCAGGTGCCCTTACTCAGTAGCTGATGATCCCAAGTGAAGTTCGAGTCAGTTGTTTCTAAGGCTTAGTCACTTTAACCCGAGGCTGCTATAACATATGCTAGGTGACTTCATCAACAAAGTTACGTATTTTTGAAAGTTCTAGAGGCTAGATGTCTGAGATGTGGGTGCCAGCATGTTGGGTTCTTTTTTTTTTTTTTTTTGCCCTTAGGGATATGCAGGGGATCCCCCCCCAATCAGGGGTCAAACATTTGCCCCCAGGCAGTGGGCGCCAGGAGTCTTGACCATTAGACCAGGAGGGAGGTCCCAGCATGTTGTATTCTGATGAGGGCCCCTTCCTGGCTGTAGATAGCTGATAGCTGTCTGGCAGTGCCTTCCCTCCAGGAAAAGGGCTACCTCTCACCTTCTTATAAGGCCACTCATCCCATCCTGTGGGCCACCCTAAAGACCTGATCACCTCCCAAAGGCCCCACCTCCAAATCTTATCACATTAGAGTTTCATCATGTGAATTGAGGGGTAGGGGGCAGAGGCAAACAGTTCATAGCAAGTGAAATCTTATTTTTAGTGAAGTGTATTTTAGCCATGAGTTTGCTGTGAAGTTTGGAAGTCAGGAATGCCTTCCTCTCCAGTCAGTGCATTGAAGAATTGCATTTCCTTCCTTTTTTTTTTTTTTTTTTCCACTTTACTTTTCTCTTTCGTGGGCTCTGCTTCCTTTCTCTTCTCTACTTTGTGCCTTTTTGTTGTTTTTTTCATTTATGTCACTGTCATCATTTGACACTTTGAGTAGAGACTGTCAGAGACGGTTTTGCTCACTTGAAGTCTATCCCAGAGGCTACTGGTAGCTGCAGAAAACCAGTTGGTGTTGAATTCTCCAGGCATGAGATGCTCCTTTATGAGGGCCAAGGTATCCAGGTTGAACTTGTATGAAAATGTTTTAATGCTTTAAAAAGTAAGATTTTTTTTTTCTGGGTTTATACACTTAGAATGTCTATGTTATACTCATTAACTTATGTAATATTCAAACATACTCATTTAATGATACTTAGTATTTAGGATTGTCCTACCATCAATATATATTTTGAAGATTGTGCTGAAAATCAGAACAGTAAGTCCTACATCTTGCTTAAAGAGCTTCAAAGTATATTCTGAAACTTTATTGCTGTGTATTTCCCCTTCTAACATAACACTTCCTGGGTTCTGAGTTAGAGGACTTATTTACCAGTTGGAGAAGGTGATCTAACTGAATTTTGTGGGCATTTTGGTTTATTTGAAGAGTGAGTCTGTTAAATTCCTGAAAAGATTTATGAGTTAAGGAAGTCAAACTTACCATAAATCTAAAGCAAGGCACTCTTAATGCAGAACATGTCTCTTACTCACTGTTAGATAAATCTTTTTTCCTTTTTTATGCCAGTGATTGTAAGAATTAGGTAGGCACCTCTGACATATAGTTTAGAAGTGAAATTTATGTTTTCTCTAAAGAGGTGGAAAGAGAAGTGTTGCCAGAAGGATCTATTATGGATAATAATGGTTTTTTAAAAGTGCTATACCACCGGGTGGAAAAGCCGGGAAAATGTGGTTTCTAGAACTCTTGAAAATATCCAGGGAAAACAAAATGTCTGTGGTAAATGCAGGATGGTGAGAAAGGGGGAGAAATTTCTTTTCTTCTCTTGCCAGGCAAAGGAACATAGCCCAACTTTTTCTTTCTTACTTTATATTGATGCCCTCTTTAAGAAAAAAAAAAAAAAGGAAAAGGCTTAAAAACTTGTCTGAAAGGTACAAAGAAAAGAAATTGTGGCCTTTTTCTAGGAGTTTGAATGCCATGCTTACTGCTATATCCCCAGGGCCTCCATCAGTGAGTATTAGTTGAATGAATTAATGCTTTCCTGGTTTGATAATTGTTGGCCCTTTATGGGTTTTCAGTGTACCTGGTCTTAGGATTCTCCCAAGAATCCTCTGCAGCATTAACCTAATGAAAGGTTGGGCCTCGTTAAGTGATTTGCTAAAGACCCACACTTAGGTAGGGAAAAGGCAGAACTCAAGTTTTCCTGACTCAAAATTCAAGTCTCCTTTTCACTGCTTCTTAGCTATAAAAATTTTAATATTCCAGTTTACTTTTGCAAAATGGGCATCTGTAATTTAGGAGTTTCTTAACATTTTGACACCCTAACTTTCATGTATCTTCATTACAGTGTTCATAAGTCATTCTTATGAATGTACTGTTATGCTTTGTGCAGAAGCAAGAATATCAACAGTGTGTTAACTCATAATTTTCCTTTTCTACATATTCAGGCTTCCAAGAGTAGAAATGGACTAAAATCATTAATCTATCAGAGCATATTCTGCTTCTTCTCTAAACCAAGGTGATCGCTTTTGTTCTTGAGCCTTGGGTACATAATAGGAATAAGAAATGACGCTGTGTTTGCTTTAGAAGTAGGATAATTAGGAAGTAATTATAATAAAAGGGAGTTAAAATTTTTTTTTTTTAAAGATAAAGAAGTCTTATTTAGGAGCTTTAAATTGTCTTCTGAACCCTCCACACTTTTTAAGAAGTTCTGCTGAAGAATGGGTTAATAAGGCAAGCATGTGAGACTCCATGTAACAGATCTTAAGTTCACCCATAGGTTTTTTTCCTTGTTATAATTTAAATATTTTTGAGTTTCTCTGGCTCTGCATTTTACACCTAGAACCAACAGTAATGAGTTGCACTAGTTTATTCAGTGTTTCCATTAGAAGTTTTGGTGATAGAGTGCTAATTTACAACATCAAAGGTCTTTTGCTTAAACTTTTTATACTGACAGATTCCCCGTATTACTGAATATAAACATCCCCAGCAGTTGTTTTGCCCGGTGTACGGTTATTTGCACATCCCGTCGCTGTGTCTGATATATTCTGTTCTTACACAGTGTTAATCCAATGGAATTTTGTGTTTGTGTGAGCAGGACTCACAGAAACACATTCCTTTAACTGAATTTCAGAAGAAAATTGGTCACCAGTCTTATATACCAGCAAGCATGAACAATACACACTCTACCCCATTTCTTTTTCTGGCTAACGTGCAAGAGTTAGAATTCTTTGGAAAGCAGTGACACAAAACATTTACAAAAGGAAAGCTAAACGCATCCAAGGATGTGGTCATTCTTCTTAGATTTCCTTTGGCAGTCAGTGCGTGTCGTACTGTAAACATTCGTTTTGGGGACAAAAAAGTGAGGCTGGCCGAACGCTTTCTCGTGTACCAACTCCTCGCCTAGAGCATCAACTTTTGTTTACTCTTAGCTTTCCACATAAATTGCTGCCTTTTGATAAAGACTCCAGTTTGAGGCTTGCTTTTCGCTTCTAATTTGTCCCAGGGTCATTGGCTAGCCAGGCCCCTCTTTGGAATGGATGGTGAGAGACAGTGTAGGGTATAATAAGGTAAATGCTTGCAAAGATACATCTTGACTAACTTGGCCCATTTTTGTCCTTGTCTCGTTGAAGAGCTGATATGTGTTGCCTTGTAGGCGGCTATTATTCTGGTTAAGCAGGCAGGCTATAGTCCTATAGTCCATGGGGTCGCTCACTCACACAACTGGGTGAGTGAGCACACAAAGCATTGCCTGTTATTATGTATGTTATATATGGGGAGCTAGCTCATTGCTTGCTCTCTGATGCAACAACTTTAAAAAAAAATTAAATATTTTAAAATATTTATTTATTTACTTATTGGCTCTGCCCAATCTTAGTTGCAGCACATGGGATCTTTAGTTGTGGCATGTGGGATCTAGTTCCACCACCAGGAATGGAACCCAGGCCCCCTGCATTGGGAATGCAGAGTTGTAGCCACTGGACCCGCAGTGAAGTCCCTGATGCAACAACGTTAATTAAGAGTTTATAACTAGGAGCCTAGTCTTATTAGGCCTCTTCAGTTCCCTTCAGGATTCAAGTTAGTCCCCATCACAGAACCCAGGCCTGGAATTGCTTCTCTTAGTTCTTCCCTAGTCATCTTACATGCCACGTTCTCAGAGAAGTCTTCCTGAACCACCAATCCGAACTAGACACCCTTCCCTACTCTGCTCTTTCCCTTCATAGCAAAAGTTGTAATTTCTTGTTATAGTTTGTTTAGAACAGAGACTAGCATGTTTACCCAGGGTCTAAAATAAATGCCTGGCACTTAGTAGGTGCTTGAGTAAGTGAAAGCCTACTCATCATTTTGAATGAAAGTCCCAGTACTAGGTACTGTGAGTTTTCTTTTAAACACAAGTACATAATTTCCCCTCTTCTCACAACTAGACCATAATCCTCCACTGCATCTTATAGAGGGTAGTCATTTAAAAATGGGTAATATTGGTGGTAACTGTTACTGCTGGTTTAGCTCACTTTATTTTTCCTTATTTTAAGCTTTAATCATTCATTCATTTATGCAACAATTGAGTTTATTTTTGCTATGAAGGGAAAGAGCAGAGGGTGCTTCAGATCACTGATTCAGAAAGACTTCTCTGAAAAGGTGAACTGTAAGGAGAAAAATGTGACCACCGCCACCCAAATCTGGCTCTGGGAATAGAGCACTGAAAAAACAATGTCCCTAACCTCATTTAGCAATAATTTTTAAAAAGCTTATCAAATAAATAAATTAAAGCATCTCTTCATTTTTTTTTTAAAGAGCTTGCTTCTTTGGTAAAAACAAACTTTTGAACTGTTTAGTTTTTTCCATTAATACCCCTGTTGTGCAAAGTCTGGTAAAGCTATTTGGATAGAAATGTTGGCTGAGATGTGTGTCCCTGTAAAACAAGCCACATTTCTCTGTTGACATCTGTCCTAAAATTGTGGAGGACTGTAATATGTAATCAGCCTATAGTTACTGTTGGCTTGGCTGTCAGTGGCTACTTGAAATGGTTTTTGCTTACTTGTGTATACACACACACACACACACACACACACATTTTTAATGGAGAGGGCCCAGTTACACACCAAGAAAGAGATATCAGAGCCTATAAAAAAAATTCACATGTGAAATGAATGTAAACGTGTCACAAAAATGACTCTCATTCTAAGTGTGTTGCCCGCATAGGGTAGTTACTAGTCAGGTATGGCTATTGAATAGTTGAAATGTGGCTAGCCTGATTTGAGAAATGCTGTTAAGTCTGAGATACATACTGAATTTCCAAGACAAAGGAAAGAGAAAATATATCACAATACTTGCTTTTATTATTGGTTACATGTTGAAATAATACTCTGAGTATGTTGAGTTAAATAAAATTAATTTTTATGTTTATTTTGTAGCATGACTATTGGAAACTTTGAAATTAATGACTTCCTAAAATAACTGACTTCCCTGGTAATCCAGTGGTTAAGAATTCGCCTGCCAATGCAGGGGACACGGTTTGGGGACACGGTTTTGATCCCCGGTCTGGGAAGACTCCACATGTGGAGGAGCAGCTAAGCTCATGCACCACAGCTACTAAGCCTGAGTGCTGCAACTACTGGCCTGTGTGCCCTAGAGCCCTGCTCTGCAGCAGGAGAAGCCACTGCAGTGAGAAAAAGCCCACGTGCAGCAATGAAAGCCCAGCACAGCCAATACATAATAAAGATAGTGGCTTGTGTTATACCTCTGTTGGACAGTGCTGTTGGCAAAAGCAGAGCTGCAAACTCTTGCCAAGGGTGTGAACCTCTATCCTCTAGATGGCTGCAGGTGGACCGATTGGGTATCAGCCAAGCCCACTGGGAAGATTTTTCTTTGTGAAGGGAAATGTGCCCTTTGCTGTTTGGAATAGTTTCTTCTTAGCTTAGCTCGGGTCACACATGAGCTAAATGAGCATTTTGAGGTTGTGAAACTTGTGTATATAGGACTTCCCTTTTTTTCATTTATGAACTGAAAGGATAAAACCATCGTAGTGACATTCTAGCTGCAGTGTGCAGAGGCAAGGGCTCGTCTTTCATAGAGTATTACAGCAGCCAGAGTAATCTGCATTTTATAGACTAATTGCCCACTGCTGCTACATATGATTCCATCAGCTAAGATAATTTGCTAATTATATATTGCAACACTCAGTTCTTTTTCCAGGTACTAAACAAAGTGAGATAATTAGAGGAGGAAAAAGGGTGAGGTGGGAGATTGGAAGCCAGAAGAATAGATTTAGAAGATCTTGGATTTAAAAGATTTAGAATGTAATCAGCAGAGTGTTTTCGTGAAATTAATGCCAGTTGGCCAAAGTATGTGTGTAGATTGTGAAAGGAACTTTCTAAATTCGTTTCCCAAGTGTTTATGAATATTCACAATGGGCTAGACTGCTGCTGGGGATTAAGTGAGCAAAACAGATTGAAACCTGCTCTCATGGAGTGTAGTTAGATCAATTCTTATCCATGGTAAAGAGCAAGATCTTAATTCAAACTTTGCTCCATGTTTGTTATATATATGCTGAAAAAGGAGTAATTTCTCATATGTATATCATTTGCACTGGAAAGATTTTAAGATTTTGTGGGTTAGCTAGAGCAGTATTTCTAAATTTTTAAAAATAGTGATATAAAAATCATATCACAGATGATATTAATACATAAATATTTTGAAGAATTATTTTCTAGGCTTTTTTACTTTTTTGTTTTACACATATGTAATCTTACTGTACTGTTATTTTTTTAAATTGTGATTTGGGAATTCTCTGGCAGTCCAGTGGTTAGAACTTTGTGCAGAGGGCCCAGGTTCAATCCCTGGTCAGGGAACTAAGATCCCACAGCTGTACAGCCCCACCAAGAAAAAAACATAAATTGTGGTTTAATACAGGTAACATTTGCCATCAAAACCATTTTTGAGTGTTCAGTAGTGTTAAGTGTATTTACATTGTTGTGTATTCAATTGCCAGAACTTTTTCTTGGGAATTGAAACTCTGTCCTCATTAAATTACAATACAGTTCCCCTTTCCTCCTCCCGGCCAGCTCCTACTTTTTGTTTCTGTTTGGCTGTTTGATATCTCTCATTATTCGTGTTTTTGTGACTGGTGTATTTCACTTAGCATAAGATCATGGCATCCGGTCCCATCACTTCATGGGAAATAGATGGGGAAACAGTGGAAACAGTGTCAGACTTTATTTTTTGGGGCTCCAAAATCATTGCAGATGGTGATTGCAGCCATGAAATTAAAAGACGCTTACTCCTTGGAAGGAAAGTTATGACCAACCTAGATAGCATATTCAAAAGCAGAGACATTACTTTGCCAACAAAGGTTCGTCTAGTCAAGGCTATGGTCTTTCCTGTGGTCATGTATGGATGTGAGAGCTGGACTGTGAAGAAGGCTGAGTGCCAAAGAATTGATGCTTTTGAACTGTGGTGTTGGAGAAGACTCTTGAGAGTCCCTTGGACTGCAAGGAGATCCAACCAGTCCATTGTGAAGGAGATCAGCCCTGGGATTTCTTTGGAAGGAATGATGCTGAAGCTGAAACTCCAGTATTTTGGCCACCTCATGCGAAGAGTTGACTCATTGGAGAAGACTCTGATGCTGGGAGGGATTGGGGGCAGGAGGAGAAGGGGACGACAGAGGATGAGATGGCTGGATGGCATCACTGACTCGATGGACGTGAGTCTGGGTGAATTCGGGGAGTTGGTGATAAACAGGGAGGCCTGGCGTGCTGCGATTGATGGGGTTGCAAAGAGTTGGACACGACTGAGCCACTGAACTGAACTGAATGTCCTTAAGGTTCATCCATGTGTCAAGATTTCCTTCCTTTAAGTCTGAGTAATATTCCATTGTATATGTATACCTCATCTTGTTTATCCATTTACTCAGTCAGTGGACGTTTGGCTACTTCCACCTTTTGGCTCTTGTGAATATTGCTGTTGTGAACAGGAGTGTACAGTGATATCTGTATACTCTGTAACAGTGATATCTCTTAGAGACCTTGCTTTTATTATTATTATTGCTTAGAAACTTTGCTATTATTTCAGGTATGTACCCAGAAGTGACACTGCTGAATCATGTAATTCTGTTTGTAGTTTGTTGAGGAATATTGTACTGATAGATTTCCTGCTATTTAAACTTAGAATTATGAGATATAGCTGTGTGACTTCAGCTATCATTTTGATGTCTGTATTGTATTTTATTGAATAGGCTGTCATTCCTGAAATAGGCAAAACCTGGATGTTTCTGATTTTTGCTACTATACATAACACTGTAGTGAACAAGAGCAAGAAACCTTTACCATTTATGGATGTTTTTAGGATAGATATATAAAATAGAACTTAGTGGGCATGAGGGTGTAACCATTTTTATGAGTAGTTATTTATTGTCCGTTTAAGACTATTTTTAATCTAGTTTCATTGCACCCTCAGCTGCACTGGATGCAGTCATTAAGATAGAGGAAAAACGTTGCAAAGTCACCTCTTTGTTACTTAATTTGCATTCCCTTAGTTAATAGTGTGGGGACTTCCCTGCTTGCCCAGTGGTTAGGCCTCTGTGCTTGCACTGCAGGGGCACAGGTTGGCTCCTTGGTGAGGGGACTAAGATTCCATATGCCACGGGGCAACTAAGCCTGAGTGCCACAACTACAGAAGCCGGCGTGCTGCAGTGAAAACCCAGGGAATTTAATATTTTTTGGTGCTTTTGCATGGATCTTCCTCTTGGTGTGAGCAGTGTTCATGGCCTTTGACCATTTGTTAGGTAGGTGGAAATCTGGAGAGCTTTGTTTGCTCTTTGCGTCTCATGTCTATTTAGCAGGGTAAATGCTTCTTCCCCTTTTTTGTGGTCAGCTGAACTTCAGGTTATTTTTGACTGTGTTTGTACCAAAGGGTGGTTGCATATTCTGTCCTTTTGAAATACATTAGAATGTGTTTCAGGCTGACATCACTGAAACTCAGAGGAAAATACTTTTTACTCCTATAATTAAGGCATGGGGAAAGCATTGCTAAGACAACATCAGTGTCCTGTGAATACACTGCAGGATACAGAGGGCGGGGAGCTGGATGATGTGTCTTTTACTAATCATGTGAGAAAGGGTGACTAGGAGTGCCTGTTTATCTTTGAATTTCAGTGAGTTTAGCATGAGTTTTCCAACCACTGTGGTAGAATTTGGAGGAATTGAAGTTATCTTATAAATGTACTGCTGCTGCTGCTACTGCTAAGTCGCTTCAGTCGTGTCCGACTCTGTGCGACCCCATAGACGGAAGCTCACCAGGCTCCCCTGCCCCTGGGATTCTCCAGGCAAGAACACTGGAGTGGGTTGCCATTTCCTTCTCCAAACTGGGAACTGAAAAAAGTGTGGGACAAACTAGTAAAAACCCCACCTACGAAAGAGGATTTTTATACCGTTTACTTATAAGCATATTGTCTTTGGTTGAAAAATTGCGATTAGGTGGAATCTGAGCCCATAGTCCACTTTAAGGTTCACCTGTGTACAAAATTGTTGCTTAATGTTTTATAATCTGATTGTTATACTCTCATTTAATGTTTTCCTTCTTTCAGAATATTTTAAGTAAGTGATCTTTTAAAAGGCTGTGTAGAGTTATTTCTGACTAAAGATAGATGATGAACCCTTCTCAATCCTCATATTCTTAGACAACTCAAATTTACCCTGAAAACTTCTACAGATGCTTGTTTCGAGGAGTATTTTTTTATATTTTGCCGGTTAGATCATAGAAATTTATGTGTGTCTGACATAGTTCTCCAATAAGCAAACAAACAAAAACCAAACTTTTTTTTTTTTTTTTTTTAAATAGAAAGCATAACTAGATGCACTGCATTGGAGAAAAAAAAAACTGCAATTCTAAAATGAAGTTTAACATTCCATAATGTTTTACAGTTAAAGGAGCTTTCCAAGGGAATTAAGATTCATTTGGTTTATTTGGGCTTTAATTTCAGCGGAACTTTGAGATGATAAGTTAAACAGAAGTTTTATTGGTTTAGGCCTTAAGCAGATCCAGGTTTAATGGCATGGCAGAGGTGAATTCAGGGGTTACTTGACTGTAGTCAGTGATTTCTCAGCTATGGGAAAATGTAAATATTATGTAGGTGGCTTAAAGAAACAATAATATTACTTTTGTCTGTTTAAGCCTGTTTCTGTTTGTTTAAATGGGCTTGTGGATTGCTTTTTCTTGCCAGTTTTCCTTTGAGGGGAAGTGCTGCCCTTTGAGAGCTTTCTGAAGTTTGAGAATTCCTTTCTTGCTTTTCCTAATGACCTGTGTGGGACATGCAGCTCAGTTGGCTGGTGTGAGGGTGATGGTTCTGCCATGCTGAGGTGTGGGGTTGGATCCTCGCTGTCCTGTGGGTCTCAGCTAGAGGGAATTTGTTCTGTGAATGGTACCCAGAGCATAATTGTACCTGATATTTGGTGGAGAGGGTCTGGAGGTAGGTTGTGTAGAATGAATATTTTTCAAAAAGGCAAATCTAGCACCAGTATCAGCAAATTAACTTGAAAGCCATTCTCACTGCACATAGTTCTGTGCAGTTTTGATTACAATGGATCTTGGCAGGGAGAAGCAAGATAGGGATTGGGGGTTGAGAAGTACAAACTGTTATATATAAAATAAGCTACAAAGATATACTATACAGCATAGGGAATATAGCTTCTATTTTATAATAACTACAAATGAAGTATAACCTTTAAAAATTTTGAATCACTGTATTAAACACCTGTAACTTACAGAATATTGTACATCAACTATACTTCAATTAAAGAATAAATCTATTTTTAAGAAGGAAAAAATGGATCTGGATCTTTTCAGGTGAAGCTATTACTATTTTTTTAAAAAGGGACTGGATTTTGTTATGGGCTAAAAGGATGGTGTTCTTCTAGACTACTTGCAAGCAGCTGTGTGAGGCAGCCTGAGTTAAATCAGTGCTAGCTGTGTTGTCGCGGGCAAGTCACTCCACCTCTTTAAGCCTCAGTTTCTTCATCTGTGTATGACCTGCGTGCCTGCACATAATAAGCAGTAACAAATATTAGTCGTTGTTATTTGTGGAAGGTTCTACTATATATGATCATGTACTTTGAGGATGCTAGGTTGAATAGAGAACTGACAATAGTTAAGAGGTTTGAAGTGAACCTAATAATCTAGCTGAAGAATAAAAGACAGCAGGAAATTAGGTTGCCTCTCTTTGGCTATATGGACCAAAGTAAATTGGGAATCTCAATGTAATTGATCACAAAGGCGCTCCATTCATTCCCAGAGGCTTAATTTTCTTTTCTTCTTTTTCCTCCTTCTGTATCACTGTGGTGTCTTTGTTTTTTGGTAAAAGGGCTGATTCCTCCTGACCAAGCCTGAGGCCACCCATCAAAGTCTTCACTCGCTTCTTCCTCCTTTAGCTAGCCATTCCATTGGAAAGAGAAAGAACAGGCATATGCGAGTGGGGGTTCTTTTGCCCAAGCCTTTGTGTAAAAGTTAACATAGTACGAAAGCGGTTTTTCTTTTCATCCTTGTCTGTTCTCCTTGTTTTATCTGCCCCAGAGTGCAGATTTTAGTTGCAGTTTTGCTGGAGGTTGCTGGCTTGACCCGGTGACAAATTCCATTTCTTCCTGGGGCTTTCCTTTTGCCTCCAGAAGGTCTAAATCGCCTTGTGCTCTGCGTTTAGGGACTTAGTCACTGTCTTCTTTCTGGTTTTCCTAAGGTCAGGCGGAATGAGGTAATTCATATGAACTTTGTAACATGCTGCAGGGGGGAAGCTGTGGTTAGAGTCCTGGTTCCATGCGCTGTGGCTGGCCTCCCACCCACAGAGTGTCTATCTCCTCTCTAAGGCATTTCTGTGTTGCTGAACACATCCGCAGTTTGGAAACAAGCTTGCTTTTGCAGAATTTAAATGTAGGCATGAAAGGAACTTGATGAGTCATGTGATCCATTTGGCTAACCCTTCAGGGGTCACTTATGCTCTCTGAAAGAGTCCGGTGGGGAACCTCTTCCTTTGGGCCGCTTGAGCCTGTTGGGGTTTGCTGTTCCCTCTCTGCCCTCAACCATCTCTCCCTTTGGTTGTATGTGTTTTATAATTAGTTGGTTGTCTGAAACCAGCTTTATATTAATTCTGAATACCATTGTGAAGAATTTTAATTGCTTTAAAAACTTCTAATTTGACTGAGCTGTAGTATTTCTGAAGTACTTTTTTAAACAAACAAAAATTATTTATTTGGCTGCACCGGATCTTAGTTGCGGCATGTTGGGAATCTCATTCCCTGACTCAGAATTGAACCTGGGCCCCCTGCACTGGGAGCACAGGATTTTAGCCACTAGGACTTCCAGGAAAGTCCCTACTGAAGTACTCTTATGAATAATATCATCAATTTGTGTAAAAGACTTGCAACAGTATCTGGCATGTGAGTGCATGTTTAATACACTAATATTAACTAGTATTATTTCTACTGGTATTAGCATTATCGGTTTAAAACAGATTGATAGGAGCTTTGATTCAGACTGGTGGTTCAGGTGATAAAAAAAATCTGCCTGCAATCCAGGAGGCCTGGGTTCAGTCCTTGGGTCAGGAAGATCCCCTGGAGAAGGGAATGGTTACCCACTCTAGTATTCTTGCCTGGAGAATGCCATGGACAGAGGAACCTGGCAGGCTACAGTCCATGGGGTCGGAAAGAGTTGGACACGACTGAGTGACTAACACTTTCTTATTGAGACAGTTTGGTTCAATAGAAGAGTCTCGGAATCTAGAATTAGATTAGGCTCTTGCTTTTGGATCTGTCATCTGTCAGTTCTGAGAGCTGCGGCAGGTTCCTTAACTTCCTTGAGTATCATTTTGGTAATCTTTAAAACAAATTATCATAGAGGGGTTAAATGAGAAAATGTGTGTTATAATTCCTAGATTATAGATTGTAACATAATTATAAGTATGACAGCATCACAGGTGTGTTTAAAGACTATAAAAGTTTTTATTTTTAATATATATCTTGTCTCTTATAAATTTACTGCATATTCTCAGCTTATCATGGTATTAGAGGTGACACTTGACAAATAGTTGTTGAAAAATGAATTTATTCCTCCATCTCGTTCATGTGTGTCTATCAGCGAAGTGGTGATTTGTGTTTGAACAGTTACATCTAAGAAAGTTTTAATTACTTATGAATGGATTGTGATACTTAGGGAGCACTCAGATACTTTGGGAAAAAATGACATTCTAGTTCATTGTCAGATGAATCAGGGACCCAAGTAAGTTTCATTAGTTTTAAGCCTCCCAGATTATCCTGTCTGTAAACTTCCTGACTCTGATGCTGGAAAAGATTGAAGGCAGGAGGAGAAGGGGGACAACAGAGGATGAGACGGTTGGATGGCGTCACCGACTCAATGGACATGGGTTTGAGCAGACTCTAGGAGATGGTGAAGGACAGGGAAGCCTGGTGTGCCCTGTGTAGTCCACGGGGATGCAGAGTCAGACACGACTGACTGACTGAGCAAAAACACATTTTACGAGGGTGAACCACTTCTGTCCTGTTCACCACTGTATCTTCATTGTTAATGTGGTGCTTGGCCCAGGGCACAGAGAGGGGCTGTTGATTTTTGTTGATTAGCCATCTGGTGGTTGTTTGATCAGACTCACATCAGAATTATAATCAAGAAAAAGAAGTTGGGTGACATAGTGGAATAGATTTCTTTTGGTTTCAAGAGTAGTAATAGTAAGCACTGACAATAGATTCTGTATCATGTGAAAGTGAGACTTTTAGGTGAAATAGAAAGTATTATGGACTGGGGATGGTAGAGACCTCCTAGGTAGGTAGGTTTAATTGCGAAGTCATGTCTGACTCTTGAAACCGCATGGACCATAGCCTGCCATGCTCCCCTGTCCATGGAATTTCCTAGGCAAGAATACTGGAGTGGGCTGCCATTTCCTCCTCCAGGGAATCTTATCTGACCCAGGGGTCAAACCCAGGTCTCCTGCATCGCAGGCAAACTCTTAACTGACTGAGCCTCAAGAGATCCATGGAGACTTCTTAGGCTTGCTCTTTGTTAAATAGAGAAGATAACTTTGGGAATTATTTAGCCACTTTGGGCTTCAGTTTGTTCCTCAAAGGTCTTGTCCAGTTCTGGGACAAATAGTTAATTTATACTAGAGCTGCATTCGTTATTGGAGGGAAAGTAACAGGTAAGTCTTGAAAAGGACTCCATGAATGTATTGAGATGCCAAATGAATTAGTTTGGAAACAGCTATCTGAAGTCTTATCTGGTTGGATGGGGTTGAATTTAAGGGTATTGATTAGTCATTGCTTTTTGAGAAATGAGTAGAATATGTAGAATTATTTCTTTTTCTGAAGAGGGAACATCTTGGGAATGAATCAGAGAAGTTCTTGAGATGTATTTAATTCATCCATATATAGTGCCAACAAGAATGGGTGTCATGCAGGCTGAAGGGAACACTTAATTGTCCTGAACTTCTGTATTGCTGGAGTTATAAATATAGTGTCAAGAGCTACTTAGGAAAGAACCCACCAGCAGTGCCACATTCCTCAAAGACAGGGCAGGATAAATGTTTGAGAGTCCTCCGCTTGCTGAGAACGTGAGGCCAGGAGTCACTGTGCTCCCTGAGGGTGCATTCTTGTGGGTTGGTGTGGCATTTGGGAGTGAGGAAGTACATACATTTCCTTTGGAAAATTTAATTTTTTCTTTTGTTTCTAATATATCTCCTTTATTCCAATTGCACATACTCTTGCCTGGTAAATGTTCCTTGAAAACTACTTTTAGCAAGTAAAATCCTGCTGCTGCTGCTGCTAAGTCACTTCAGTCGTGTCCGACTGTGTGACCCCATAGACTGCAGCCCACCAGGCTCCACCGTCCCTGGGATTCTCCAGGCAAGAACACTGGAGTGGGTTGCCATTTCCTTCTCCAGTGCATGAAAGTGAAAAGTGAAAGTGAAGTCGCTCAGTCGTGTCCGACCATCAGCGACCCCATGGGCTGCAGCCTTCTAGGCTCCTCTGTCCATGGGATTTTCCAGGCAAGAGTACTGGAGTGGGGTGCCATTGCCTTCTCTGAGTAAAATCCTACTACAAAACATTTCAGAGTCTATTGTCTAATACAGCGTAGCCAAATGCCAGGCTTCTAGAGGCATCTGTCTTCTTGCCCACACTGTGTTGAGTGCCTTAACCAGCCTCTCCATTCACTGATCCTGAAATACCCAGTTTAAGGCTCATTTCTTAGAATCTCTTGTCCTCTGATTGCTTTATGTGTATTTAAATATGGCTGTCCTGACGAGAATGAAAATTCTTGGGGACGAGAATGAAAATTCTTGGGGGCTGAGGATTTTTGCTATAGAGGCCATGTCAAATGATTTATGAATGTGCTGATTAACTTGGTTCATTACTGAGACATTGTCTTTCCAGATAATTTTTTTTTTTTTTTTTTAGTGGCTGTGCTGCACAGCTTGTGGGATCTTAATTCCGTGACCAGGTATTGAACCCAGTCCCTGGGCAGTGAGAGCACCAGCGTTCTAACCACTGGACTGCCAGGAAATTCCCGAGAATTATTTTTAATCTGGGCAGTTTATTTAGAACTTTACTCTCATATGTTTCTAATTTCATATATACTTCAGGGGATGCTTCTTCAAGAACCTGAGGGGGAAGATATTTCCTTAAAATTGGTTTTTAAATATTTGAGGGATTATTGATAATTTAGAACAATGTAAATCTAGGTGGAATGGTCTTTTTAACCTGAAGAGTCTGAGGTTTTTGGCTATTATTTTAGCTAGAAGGAATATGCTTAATGTATAATTACATCTTGAAAGTCCCTTGGACTGCAAGGAGATCCAACCAGTCCATTCTGAAGGAGATCAGCCCTGGGATTTCTTTGGAAGGAATGATGCTAAAGCTGAAACTCCAGTACTTTGGCCACCTCATGCGAAGAGTTGACTCATTGGAGAAGACTCTGATGCTGGGAGAGATTGGGGGCAAGAGGAGAAGGGGACAACAGAGGATGAGATGGCTGGATGGTATCACTGACTCGACGGACGTGAGTCTGGGTGAACTCCGGGAGTTGGTGATGAACAGGGAGGCCTGGTGTGCTGTGATTCATGGGGTCGCAAAGAGTCGGATACGACTGAGCGACTGATCTGATCTGATCTTGCTTTCAGTCATGGAAATCATTGAAAATTATTTTTCTAGCAACAGCTGTTCTTTTCATTAAACATACCATAGTATCCCTGAAGTTTTGTGGTGCATTTTTGGATTGGAAAATGTGCGATGTGATAAACAGAAGAGATGATTGATTTAGTTAACTGCTCACATTTTGTGTTTGTTTTAATTTGAAATGTTGGCCTCATAAAAATGAATATCGTGTCAGAATAGTTTATGTGAACTAAAATGTTAGCATCTTGTGGCAAGTAAAGCACCGAGTCGCCAGATCTTATATGTTACAGTCATTAAGCATTATTTGAAGTATCTCTGAATATATATAAGACATTCCATTCATTTAGACACTCAGTGATTTTTAACAATTTTAGTGATCAAAAGGGAAAGTGTGGGCTGAACTATAAAGTAATAGATTTTCCCCAGATGTAAAATATATATCTCAAAAAAGATGGAAATATAAAGTTCAAGAGCTACTTGGAGAGACTTCCTTGGTGGTCCAGTGGCTAAGACTTCACGCGCCCAGTGCAGGGGGCCCAGGTTCAATCCCTGGTCAGGGAACTAGATCCTGCATGTCGCATCTAAGAATTTCTCATGCTGCAACTAAAAGATCTCATGTGCCGCAACTAAGACCTGGTGCTGCGAGAAATAAATAAAAAGAAAGAAAAAGCTGCTTGGAAATGCCAAACCATTCTTTGTGGCTGTCAGGACATGATACATCCAGTCGTGTCTGCTTCAGGAGTCAGTTCTAGCCAGTTCCCAGTGGCTGTTGATGAGAGTGGTGATAAAGTGGAGGAGGGGTTGGAGATAACTGCTGTTTTGGGGGGATTTGGTTATGTTGAATGTGTTGGGGCAGTGACAGGAGGGAATCAGGGAGGAATTCGTGAGCTTCTGGCTTGGGTGACCGGAAGATGATGCTGTCACCAACCAAAAAAGGGAATATAGCAGAAAGATCAGATTTGGGATCTGATAAGGGTTAAGTTCAGATAATATATTGACTCCATTCTTCCCTGGTGGCTCAGACAGTAAAGAATCGGCCTGCAATGCAGGAGACCTGGTTTTGATCCCTGGGTTGTGAAGATCCCCTGGCAAAGGGAATGGTAACCCTCTCCAGTATTCTTGCCTGGAGAATCCCATGGATAGAGGAGCCTAGTGGGCTACAGTCCATGGGGTTGCAAAGAGTCAGGCACAACTGAAGCAACTTAGCGTGCTCATGGGGTCTTCAGCCAGAAGGATGGAGGGTTCCAGGGTTTTAGGGGCAGTCGAAGCAGAGTGTGTTCATGGAAATGGATCAAGGAGTGGCTGGAAGGGAGGGAAGAGAAACCAGAGAGAGTGGGTGTCCTGGGAGCCAAGGTAGGGTCCTACCTCAAGAACAAGAGCTTGGCATTGCTAATCATCAGGGAAATACAGATCAAAACCACTGTGAGCTATCACCTCACACCTGTGTGAAGGACTGTCATCAAAAAGAACACAAAAGAGTAAATGTTGGTGAGGATATGGGGAAAGAGAACCCTACGACATTGTTGGTGGGAATGTAAGGTGGTGTAGTTGTGGTGGAGAACAGTATGGGGGTTCCTCAAAAACTTAGAAATAGAACTACCATATGACCCAGAAATTCTACTCCTGGATATATATCTGAAAAAATAAAAAGAGTAATTTGAAAAGATACATGTACCCATCTGTTCATAGCAGCACTGTTTTCAATAGCCAAGATGTGGAAATAACCTAAGTGTCCATCACCAGCTGAATGGAGAAAGAAGAGTGGTACATATATACGATGAAATACTGCTCAGATACAAAACAAATGAAATAATGCCATTTGCAGCAACATGGATGGACTTGGAGCACATCATGCTAAGCGATATAAGTCAGAGAAAGACAAATATTGTATGTAATCACTTATATTTGAGAAGGCAATGGCACCCCACTCCAGTACTCTTGCCTGGAAAACCCCATGGACAGAGGAGCCTGGTAGGCTGCAGCCCATGGGGTCGCTGAGGGTCAGACAGGACTAAGCGATTTCACTTTCCCTTTTCACTTTCATGCATTGGAGAAGGAAATGGCAACCCACTCCAGTGTTCTTGCCTGGAGAATCCCAGGGACGGGGGAGCCTGGTGGGCGGCCGTCTATGGGGTCACACAGAGTCAGACATGACTGAAGTGACTTAACATTAGCATTAGCAATCACTTATAACAGTAATCTTAAAAATATAACAAACTAGTGAATATAACAAAAAAGAAGCTGAGTCAAGATATAGAGAACGAGTTACTGGTTCCCAGTGGGGAGAAGGCAGTATAGGGGTAGAAGGGTAAGAAGTACAAAATACAAGGCATAAAATAAGCTACAAGGATATATTGTACAACATGGAATACAGCCAGTGTATCTTTAAATATGGAGTATAACTTTAAAAAATTGTGAATCACTATATTGTATGCCTTTAATTTGTGCAATATTATATATCAACTAAAATTTTAAAAAAGAACGACTTTAAAAAGAACAAATAAAAAGAACAAGAGCTTGGTCAGTAGGACAAGTACTGCAGAAAAGCAAGGAAGGACTGGAGCGGAGCCAGTAGGAGGTCTCTGGAGACCAGTAGGAAGAATACACGAGCATTGAGGATTAGGGGCTTGTTGAAGGGGATGTCTGTCTTCCCAGTGGAAAGGACTGTATCTGGACCAGAAGTGGAAGGGACTGCTTAGAAAGCTTCCTAAAGAACGGGGTAAGGGGCAGTGAAGTCTGGAAATACGCATATGATACAGCAGATACAACAGGAGATGACTAGGAAGTTGAGTTGGTGGCAGATGGATTTGGATGGAAGAGGGAGGGTTTGCACAGATGGGAGGCAGGCTTGGGCAGAAACCCTCAGAGGCAGGAAGAGAGAGTGCTGGTATACCTGCACAGCTGGCCGGTGTGTGGGCGCGGCAGCTGCCGGTGTGGTGAGAGCCACGCCTGGAAGAGGAAGGGTGACTGGCTCTGAACAAGCTTGCTTGCCAGATGAGAACTTTGGACTTTTGTTTTCTGGGTAAGGAGGTGTCATTTAGGGAGGAATAATGTGGTCTATGACTTGAGACCAATAGCAGTTTATGGCAGAGTTGGGAGAGAGGCAGGGCTGTGCTCTGGGAGGCTATTGTCATAACCTGGGTGAACATCATTAGGGCTAGAAATAGGATAGGTGTGATTGGGAGAGAGGAGGATTCCAGAAGTTGAGTGAGTAGATTGGCACCTGCCTGATCAGGTTGGGGAGGGAGAGGAAGAGGAGGAGGAAAAGGGAGAAGGAGGTGTGGAAAGTGACTGAGAGCATGACAGCATTGTGTGGAAACAGCGCAGGTCTAGTGAGGAGGCGTGACAGTGCAGTTTTAGGCACATTTACAAAACATCTGTGGAGCATCCAGCTGACAACCAGGACCAGGGCTCTGGAGCTCAAGAGGGAGGTCAAGGCAAGAGGCGAAGACTTGGCAGCATGAAATCATCATCCTTGAATTAGAGGCGGTTAAGATTTATTTGAAGGAACAAGAGAAAAATAAATCTTGATGTGGAGCTGTAAATGTAAACTTCTCAGACCACAGCAGTGTATTTTTATCTTTCTTAGAATAAGGCCTTTGATGACTGGAATGTGGACCTGCCCCCCAAATACCTCAAAATTAACATGACAAGAATATGTTAGGAAATGTTTCACTAGAAATGCTGTTATCTTGATAGTTTTTTCTTCTCCTGTTAAAATGTTTTTCTTCAATCCTTTTGTTTTTTCTTTTTGATGAGACAGACATTAGAAGACTGATGGGGACTAGCTAGCTGGTTGTATTTTTGAAAAGTCTTTGAAGGTGAAATAAACTGTGTTAAGTGTGGTATCACTGTATTTTATTCCCTGGGTTTGGCAACGGTGGATACTTAATAATGAGATGATCTAACGCAACGTCCAGGGATGGATTTAAAGAGAAAGCAACTAAAGTGGTTTACACTTCTTTTCAGGCTGATTGCAATTTATGTTTAGCTAAATACTGACTTGTAGCGCCTTGCCTTGGGATGGTCTCCCAGAAAATCTATGTTTTCCTGCTTTCCTTTAGAAAATGTATAAGCCGGTAATATTGCAGTTCTGTGGGAATGTTAATTACACAGAAGTAGATTCTTTAAATCTCTGGAATGTCCAGCATTGTGGTGGGCGTTCTAGAATTTGTGGAAGGATGTGAGTGGTTATTCTTCCCAACCCCAGCTGCTCTCTGTCGAATTATTTCTACTACTTCCCTTTTGACTTAATGCTTCAGAAGCAAGTTGAATCTGCCTGCTTTTATGGTATCAACAAACATGTATTGAGTGCCTGCCTTACACCCAGAGTTATGCTTGGCTCTGAGGATGGACTCAGAGAGGAGTAAGTCAGTATTCCTTCCCTCAACAGCACAGTCCAGTGGAAAATCATAAAGAGCTGTTTTGATTTTGTGACGTAAAAAGGAATATGTATTTGGTGCAAAAATTCTAAAAGCCCTTGGAATGTCCTAAGTGTTAAGAGTGATGAAAGTGAAAGGAGTGTCTTTTATTATTCATAATAATAATAAGCAAGGGGATCAAATCTGCCAATCCTAAAGAAAATCAACCCTGGATATTCATTGGAAGCACTGATGCTGAAGCTCATCAGTTCTGAAGCTCCAATACTTTGGCCATTTGAAGCAAAGAGACCCAGATTCTGGGAAAGATTGAGGGCAGGAGGAGGAGGGGACAACAGAGGATGAGATGGTTGGATGGCATCACCAACTCAGTGGACATGCGTTTGAGCAAGCGCCAGGAGATGGGGAAGAACAGGGGAGCCTGGTGTGCTACAGTCCATGGAGTCACAGATCAGACTGAACAACAACAAAGCTCCTTTCAACCAACTAGAGTTTCTGTTAAGGAGGTGAAGTCTGAAAAGCCCCTAAGGTTTGAGGGGCTGGTTGCCAGGGGAACCAAGCACGGGGATTAAAGGGTTTAGGATAGGGAGAATGGCTAGAGATTGGGTTCAATCACCAGTGGCCAGTGAGTTAATCAGTCATGCCTATGTAATAAAGCCTTCATAAAAACTTACGTGCAAGGGTTTTTAGAGCCCCCTGGCTGGTCAACAAGGACTGGTGCTGGGAGGATGGCACTCATGGAGAGCCATGGTCAGTCTGAGCCTCTTCCCATGTACCCAGTCCTATGCCTCTCTTCCACTTGCCTGTTCCTGGGCTGTGTCCTTTGTCATAAACCGGGAATAGTAAGTAAAGTGCTTTTGGGAGTTGTGTGAGCCATTCTAGCAAATTATGAAATCCCGATAAGGGATTGTGGAAACCCTTGATTTACAACTGGTAGGAGCACAGGTGACAACCTCGACTTGCTATTGACGTCCAGAGTGGGAAGGAAACTATGTGGGCATGACCTCTGTAGTCAGGGGATCTGCTTACCCAGAATTCTCAATGCGAGAATTGAGTTAGTGTGGGATACTCAGGTGGTATCTGTTTTGTATGGGCGGAAACCCCCATATAGCGGGAGTCAGAAGTGCAGTGTTGTGAGCAGTAGAGCAGAGAGTACAGAAAGTTTTCCTTTCAGAGACCATGTGGCTGCTGACCATTGATAACCACAGTGGCTCATGTTTATGGCCCAATTACAGTGCATTTTACTTTGATTGCTTCAGTTCATCCTCACACTAACCCAGTGAAGTAGGCATGGTCATTCTCTTTGTACATGAGAGGCATGGAGAGGTTCACTGGTAACTGGTGAGTAGAGGAACCAGGAATAGAAACTGGGCAGTCTGCTGTGAGAACCCACACCTCAAAAAAAGTGGTGAAGGGACTTCCCTGGCGGTCCAGTGTTTAAGACTCTGAGCTTCCACCCCAGAGAGCGTGAGCTCCATCCCTGCTTGGGGAACTAAGGTGCTGCATGGTGGGGACCAAAAGAGACTAAGAACAGAAAAAATAAATAGTTAAAAAAAAAAAAAAGAAAAAGTGGTGAAGAGAGTAGGGGAAGTTAGTTAGGGTGCCTCTGTCGCATGTGCAAAGTCAGGGGAGGAGTGTGTGGAGCTTGGGCTGGGGATTGGGGAATGGTGAGAGGAGAAACCATAAGGTTAAGGTTGAATTAAGCCTGATGGACTAGTTTGAAGTCAAGTAGTGGAAGGTGGTGCTAGAGAGAGGGAGGGACCCAGATTGTGAAAATAGGCGGTGTCTCCTTTTACATCGTTTACCATGAAATTCCTAAAAATATAGTTTCACGTCTGTCGCACATTTACTGTGGACATTCAGCAGACGCTGTTTGAATTTATAGCATTCTTATTTTCATCCCAGTTGTACTCATTATCAGCTAAAAAAATATGCTTGTACCACATGGGTGGAAGTTACAGTGATTATAATGATTGTCTCTTGCAACTCCAGAGAGGTTGGGGATTTCTGTGTGGTTTATTATAATTTAGAGAGCAGTCTGTAATTAGCAGACTTTGGAAATTTGTTTCAAGGAGTCGGAGACCAAGGCCCTCAAGAGGCTAGTTGTGTATTCCTGCGTGTTTGTTTTCCTGTCAGATCAGAAAGAAAATTTAAATGATATCTTGGGTGAGTTCCAAGTGTTAAAGTCAGCCACTCGCCCTTATTGGCACACTGAGATCACTCCGATGTTTGCAGTAAGGATTACTGAGAACAGACCATGCTCAGAGCTTAGTACTGTATGTAACTGGGTCATTGTGAAAGAGTCCTGCTTCCTCCTTGTAAGGAGCTCTGGGGTTGCATGGAGAGATCTACGTAATAGGATGCAGTTTGTGAACAGGAACAGCAAGGAGAGGGAATTAAAATAAATACATTCTGTGTGTGCTCAGTTGCTTCAGTCATGTCTGACTCTTTGCAGCCCTATGGACTGTGGCACGCGAGGCTCCTCTGTCCATGGGATTCTCCAGGCAAGAATATTGGAGTGGATTGCCATGCCCTCCTCTAGGGGATCTTCCTGATCCAGGGGTCAAACTCTCATCTCCTGCTTGGCAGGAGGATTCTTTACCCATTGAGCCACTTGGGAAGCCCAGATACATTGAGGAGACGTTTAAAATAAACATGTTATAATACTACCCCTGATCTATTCATTTGTGAAACTCTTGATAAGTATGGGGGTGCCAGGAGGCAGAACAGAGAAAAGGGCAGACCTAATTAGGAATACCTCCTGAAGGTTGTAAAAGTTTATTTGGATTTGGGTGTTGGAAAGATAAAAGCTCAAGCAGTACTCTTGCCTGGAAAATCCCATGGACGGAGGAGCCTGGTGGGCTGCAGTCCTTGGGGTTGCAAAGAGTTGGACATGACTGAATAACTTCACTTTCCCTTTTCACTTCTGTGCATTGGAGAAGGAAATGGCAACCCACTCCAGTGTTCTTGCCTGGAGAATCCCAGGGACGGGGGAGCCTGGTGGGCTGCCGTCTATGGGGTCGCACAGAGTTGGACACGACTGAAGTGACTTAGCAGCAGCAGCAGTAGTGATGGAGTGGGTGTGTCTTATTTGTCTGAAGAAAAAGCAATGTTGTGCGTTTTGAAAAGGTTTTGACTGTCTCTAAAACATGAGTTTTATAGACTTATTTTCAGAAATACCCTGTGTGCCTCTAATAGCGGTTGTCTCTGGGGGTAGGTGTATAGTGAGTACTGTCTAGGAACATTGCAGAGTCTATCGATTGGAATCAGTCTTAAATGGGGATGTTTCTTCCCGCTCTTTTCCCATAATTGTTAAATGAGATATTTGTGCCAGAGGATCCAGGGTTACAGTACAAAAGGAAATTATTTTTTAGTTGTTATATTGTCAAAGTAAATGTGAATTTCTTGAAGCAGGTAAGAATGCTAGGAAAGCGTGTTTTTCTTTTTACTATTGTAAAATAATTCTGAATACAGTAATTATATAAAAGGAGTATGAATACCTTTGTAATTGCCATCCATCCCAAAAAATAAGACACTGCAGATAAGAATTGAAGCCTCTGTCTGGGTCTCACTTCTGGCCTCATTTTCTCTCTCCCTTCCTTTCTCTCCAGTTTTTTTTTTTTTTTAATTATTGCCACCCATGTATTCTATATTTTTTCCATGGGTGTCTATGTAAATACTCATCATCAATAGTATTATTTCACATGTTTTTAAAGGTTGTAGCAGTGGTGTCTAGTGCATGTTTTTGTCCATCGCTCACTTCTATTGTTCTGCCTTGTTTTTGAGAATTTTTTCGGCTCTAGTTCATTCTTTTTAACTGCTCGACACACCATAGTGTATCCATTTCCCTGTTGATTGACATTTAATTATGATTTCCTCCCATTTTTCTCTTAATACAAATGATATTGCAATACACATTTTTACGTGTCTCGTTTCATGTGTGTAAGATTTTCTGTAGGTTGTAATCTCAGGAGTGGACCTGCTTAGTTATAGGGAAGGGAATGCTCTTTGTGTCCTTTGGGTATGTTCCTTAGTCCCTTCTCTGAAATGGAAGCTTGAGGATTAAAACGTTACTTCTTTTTCACTTGTATAGTGATTTTTTTAAATAATCATAATGAGCCTCTGAAACTTGTGGTTTGGGGGAAAAGAGTACAGAATAGGTAGTATTTATGATGCATTAATTTATTGGTGATTTATGCAAAGTTCCATTTAATTGAATAATACATGGTTGCGTATCTTCACCTAGGATCTATTTGAAAAAAAAGAGAAAAATTTGAACTCTCTTTCTTTGATTACCAGTACATACTCACGTGAAGTTAGAGTGAATGTGACTCGACAGGACAGGGGAGACGTTTGAATAGAAAATAACGTTTTTTGGTGGTGTTTACATTTTCTTCAGTTTACTTGAAAGTCTCTATAAATTAAAAGCATCCTTTTGAGGCATAATTGACATGCAACATTATATTAGTTTCAGTGTACAAACATCATGATTCAGTATTTGTATATATTATAAAATGACCATCACAGTAGTCTGGTTAACATTTTTCACCAAACATAGTTACAGAATTTTTTTTTCCCCTTGCAATGAGAAGTTAAGATTTATTCTCTTAGCAACTTTCAGATATGCAATACAGTATTAACTAGTGTCACCATGCTGTCCTGAAAATCTCTTTTTAAATCCTTGTTATCTCTCAGGGTGATCAGGTAGAAGGGAGCAGGTGCCTGAATTATGAGGAATGGCGTAAGTCATGACAGAATCTCTATGAAATGACCTGGTGTGCTCTCTTTGGGTGAAAGAGGGTTCTGTTTTCTTATCATCTTCTTCCTGCTCAAGCTGCCTACGTGGAATTTGTGGCTTACAAGATACCCGTTGGACTGGCTTTAGGCTGATAATATCACTTCCTTTATGTTTTCTTCCATATCTTTTTTAAAAAAGAATATATTTATTTTTGGCTGCGCTACACAACATGGGGGATCTTAATTTCCCAACCAGAGATCGAACTTGCTTTCCCCGCATTGGAAGTGTGGAGTTTTAACCACTGGATCACCAGAGAAGTCCTTCCATGTCTTATTTTTTAGAACTTTTTGGTAACTCTTTTCAATAAGATCCTAAAACTTTCCTGTTATGGTTTAGTTGTTTCTCCAAATATTTATTTCTTCTGGCAGGAATCGGTAAGAGAGGTACTTCTCATGACTCTTGGCCACAAGTTGTGATGTGTCGTTATTGACAGCAACCTTTTGAGCAACATGGATGATGTTATTTTTGTGATGAAGAAATGAGGGGTGAACTTTGTATTTATGGATTTAATGTAAATTTTGACTGTTTCATCTGAGTCTTTTGAGAGCCTTATATATCCTCCTCCACTGTCTTGCTGGTTTGGACTTGGAACTTTCAAGCTGACAACAAATGGGAAATCCTGTGGATGTGGGGTCCTGTGACTCTGTGCAATTGTTGTTACTGGATTTGAGAAGTAACTGACTCCAAGGGGTATTTAAGTTCATCTGTTCTTGAATACCTGCATTTCTTTAGTCATGTAAAGTACATACTGATTCTTATGCCTATACTTGGAACCATTTAATTATAATTATTTGTTGCAAATTACCTTTTAAGGTTTCCTTGTAAGTTGATCAACTGACTTGGTTATTTAAATTGTTTGCTTTATCCTCTGACCTAGTACTTACACTAAAATTATCCTAAAAAAAAAAAAAAAAACAACGCCAAAAAAAAAACAAAATAACAACAAACCTATGAAAAGATCTCTTACAAGAAGTCTCATCACAGTCTTGTTTTTAATAGTAAAAAATTTGGACACAACTTAAAGGCCAAACACCAAACCTCTCAGATATATTAACATTCAACTATTTAAAATTATTTGTATAGTGATTAAAAGTACAGGTTCTGGATCTAGACTGTATAAATTCTAATTTTAGTATTGTTACTTAGAGCTATGTGACCTTGGGCAAGTTTTTTTTTTTTAATTTTTTGAATTATAAAATATACATAGCATAAAATTTACCATTTTAATTCCCTTCAGGCATACATTTAAGTGATTAGTGCATTCATATTGTCATGTAGTTAATGAAATTCATCATTGTAACAGTTAACAGCTTTCTTTGGGTTATTTTGGATATCAAAGAAGTTAAAAGAGTAGACTGTGCCTGAAGTCAAGTGAAGAAAGTCGCTTAGTCATGTGTGACTCTGCGTGTGACCCCATGGACTGTAGTCTGCCAGGCTCCTCTCTCCATGGGATTCTCCAGGCAAGAATACTGGAGTGGGTAGCCATTCCCTTTTCCAGGGGATCTTCTTGATTCAAGGATCGAATCCAGGTCTCCTACACTGCAGGCAGATTCTTTACCATCTGAGCCAGCAGGGAAGCCCCTAGACTGGTTCATAGTAAATGATCAGTTCAGTTCAGTTGCTCAGTCGTGTCCAACTCTTTGCAACCCCATGAATTGCAGCACGCCACGCCTCCCTGTCCATCACCAACTCCTGGAGTTCACTGAGACTCACGTCCATCGAGTCGGTGATGCCATCCACCCCGCTCATCCTCTGTCGTCCCCTTTTCCTCCTGCCTTCAATCCTTCTCAGCATCAGAGTCTTTTCCAATGAGTCAACTCTTCGCACGAGGTGGCCAAAGTATTGGAGTTTCAGCGTCAGCATCAGTCCTTGCAAAGAACACCCAAGACTGATCTCTTTTAGAATGGACTGGTTGGATCTCCTTGCAGTCCAAGGGACTCTCAAGAGTCTTCTCCAACACCACAGTTCAAAAACATCAATTCTTTGGTGCTCAGCTTTCTTCATAGTCCAACTCTCACATCCATACATGACTACTGGAAAAACCATAGCCTGACTAGATGGACCTTTGGTGGCAAAGTAATGTCTCTGCTTTTGAATATGCTGTCTAGGTTGGTCATAACTTTGCTTTCGAGGAGTAAGCGTCTTCTAATTTCTTGGCTGCAATCACCATCTGCAGTGATTTTGGAGCCCCCCAAAATAAAGTCAGCCACTCTTTCCTCTGTTTCCCCATCTATTTCCCATGAAGTGATGGGACCAGATGCCATGATCTTCGTTTTCTGAATGTTGAGCTTTAAGCCAACTTTTCACTCTCCACTTTCACTTTCATCAAGAGGCTTTTTAGTAGTTCCTCTTCACTTTCTGCCATAAGGGTGGTGTCATCTGCATATCTGAGGTGATTGATATTTCTCCCAGCACTCTTGATTCCAGCTTGTGCGTCTTCCAGCCCAGCATTTCTCATGATGTACTCTGCATAGAAGTTCAATAAGCAGGGTGACAATATGCAGCCTTGAGGTACTCCTTTTCCTATTTGGAACCAGTCTGTTGTTCCATGTCCAGTTCTAACTCTTGCTTCCTGACCTGCATCCAGATTTTTCAAGGTCTGGTATTCCCATCTCTTTCAGAATTTTCCTCAGTTTATTGTGATCCGCACAGTCAAAGGCTTTGGCATAGTCATTAAAGCAAAAATAAATGTTTTTCTAGAACTCTCTTGCTTTTTCAGTGATCCAATGGATGTTGGCAATTTGATCTCTGGTTCCTCTGCCTTTTCTAAAACCAGCTTGAACATCTGGAAATTCACGGTTCACGTATTGCTGAAGCCTGGCTTGGAGAATTTTGAGCATTACTTTACTAGCGTGTGAGATGAGTAGAGTACATTAGCTATTTTATTTTCATATAAAAATGTGTGAGTGTGTACATGTACATGGGTATTTGTTGTTTTTAATCACTAAGTCATGTCCAACTCTTTTGCACCCCCATAGACTGTAGCCTGCCAGGTTCCTCTGTTTGTGGCATTTTCCAGGCAAGAATACTGGACTGGGTTGCCATTTCCTTCTCCAGGGGTATATATATATATTCTTGTTTTAAAAACAAAGATTCTATATAAGGCATACACTATAATGATTTCATATGCATAGTGAAATGGTTACTCAGTTAAGCTAATTAACATTGTTTCCTCACATAGGTACCATTTTTTTGATGTGTGATATGACAGGACCTGAAATCTATTCTTAGCAGATTTCCTGTTTTCAGGACAATATTGTTAACTGTAGTGATGCTGTGCATTAGCTCTCTAGACTTAGTCATCCTGCATAACTATAACTTTGTATGCTTTGACCAACAAACATTAGCTATTGTTAAAGTATTCCATACCCAGATACTCATGGAATTTTTTAAAATGGAAAAGATTTTCACTGGCAGACTCTATCTCCTCTGGGTGATAGGAAAAGTCTCATTTTGCTTCTCTCCTTTTTTTTGCCTCCTATAATTACTGTGTTTTTCTTTTGTAATAGGAAAAAAAATTGCATGCAAATTTTATTCCGGAGTCTTTGGATAAAAATACCTAGAGGTTACTGGCAAGTTAATCTAAAAAGACAATTTTATTTTTCACTTGATCTCAGAGTTTCATTTGTTCCCCCTTCATTGACTAATTGTTTAAATAAAGTTAAGGTTCATTGTGGCATGCCTACAGTTGTGTCAAAAACACATTTTCATACAAAGGCCAACTTCCTTAAGGGTATACTTAAGATTGTGTATAGTTTGTTAATCTTATTGTGGTATTTTGTTTTTCTTAACTATAGTTTCCTGTTCTTTTGATTTTGCATGTGGACATTGCTGAAAATAAATATTTTGGTCTGCAGAGTTTGTAAGCGAGATGGAATGGTGTTTATAATTCAAGGAAATAGCGGAAACTGACATCAGTTGAAATTGCATAAAAGGCCAGGTGTACTCTGATTAGAGTAAGGTAGAAGAGCTGACTCTTTGGAGAAAAAGACCCTCATGCTGGGAGGCAAAAGGAGAAGGGGCAGCAGAGGATGAGATGGTTAGATAGTATCACCGACTCAATTGAGCAAACGCTTCGAGATAGTGAAGGGCAGAGGAGCCTGATGTGCAGTCCATGGGATCGTAAAGAGTCAGACATTGCAACTGAGCAGCAACAACAACAAAGAGAATGAAGAATAGTCTCTATTTCCTGTACCCACGTTGTTAAAGCCGTTACTAAAGTAAAGATAGAGTGAAACAGAAACGTTTCTCAGCGGGGTCATGTTTTATTTTAGCAAATGTAGTTTTTGTAATACCTGTTTATTTTTTAAAATACATTTTTAGTTCTTTATGTGGCTGCACTGGGAGCTTGTGGATCCTAATTCCCTGAGCGGACATGGAACCCATTCCCTCTGCAGTGGAAGCACGGAGTTCTGACCACTGGACTGTCAGGGAAGTCCCTTAATACCTGTTTAAACATCAATACATTTTCTTTTCCATTTTAAGTCACGTTGCCTCTGGCATATGTGCCATATTTGTTTTGACTTTCTGGCGTACCTCGGAACCCCTGGAGGCTTGTGTAGATACTGGAATGAGAAGCAAGGCCCACACAACTTGGGTATTTTCTTATGGATTCAGGTGGAATTATTGATGGTTTGCATGCTTTGAGAGAGCTTCTGTGAGTTTATTCAACAAATATTGAACACTCACTGGGTTGAGAATTTTTGTGGGTTGGGCCAAAAAGGAGTGACAGTAATGGACAAATAATTTAGGCAAATAATTATTAAGTGACGAATACTGTGTACTGTATTAATGAGTATGTACTGAATGAGTGAATTAGTAAAAGGCATGGTATTGGGTACTTAACTGTATTATCAGTTAACCATCATCACCCTATATGTAATCCTAAGACTGGTATGGTTATCATCTTCACTTATATTAGGGAGTACATTAGGGAAGGATTTATCCTTTCTTAAAAAATATTTTCATCTTCAAAGTGTTTATGTACTTTTGGGATATTTCCTATTTTATAAAGTAACACTTTTTATTACTAATCCTCTCTCCTGCCATCTATCAAAAAAAATTTTTATTCTTGAGATTAAGAATGGAGTATATTGTGTCTTCAGACACAGAAGCTTCATCTGTACTTGTGTAGATAGCTAAATGTTAAAACTGGAGATATAGCTGGCATAAAGTTGTAATGGTACAGTTTAGCGAGGAGGGCTCTCTCTGCCCCTTTCTCTCCCCATCACCATCACCCAAATCAATACAGCACATTCTGCCACCTCAGGAGATTCCTTTGTGTCCATTGCCGGTCAGTAAGCTCCTTACCCCTTGGCTAAAACCACAGTTCTGACTTTTATCACTGTAAATTAACTTTGCCTCATCTTCAACTTCATATGAATGAAACCGTGCACTCACTATGCAGCCTTCTGCTCAATAAAGTATCATGTCATTGATCCGTGTTGTTGCGTGTGTCAGCAATTCGTTGTTGCTGTGTGTTATTCAATTGTATGAACATGCCATAGGTTACCCGTTTTCCTGATGAACATTGGGATTGTGTTTTCAGCTTCTTTGATGAACATTATTGTAGCACATATCTTTTGATGGACATATATCCTCATTTCTTTTGGGTGTTTACCTAGGAGTGGAACTGCTACATCATGGAGTTAGTGTTTGGCTTTAGTATATGTGCTCCAATGTGATCAGACCAATGTACATGCCCACCAGCAACATATGGGAATTCCTTGTGCTACATTTCCTTGCCAACAGTTTTTTTTTTTTTTTTTTTTAAGACATTTGAATTTTTGCTGCATCTTTAAGTAGGGAGCTTGGGAGAATGTTGTTGATTGCTGCAGCTTGGATAGGATGAAGATAAATGAACAATATCCAATCAGCCATAAAATTTTGCTCAGCAGCTTTTTCAGACATAGTGGTTATTTCAATGGCAACTGAAAAATAGTTGGTTGGACCCCACTCATCCACTTTTTATTTAAGCCAACTTTGTAAAAATTCTAGTCCAATTATGCTTATATTTTTTCAGGATAAAAGACTCATCATTTCCTCTCTGGTTTTCACATTGAAATATTTTTTAAAAATCTCCGAAAATGTCTGTAAGAAACCTTATACTTAAGAAGGAATCAGTGTTTGATTTTTCCCTTCTCCGGCACATATTTCTTCTATTGAAATGGAGCGAGACACCCAGGAAAAACAATGTCTAAGTACATTTTGTTGATCTGATAGCACTTATTACAGCTTTCATTGAGGGCCTCCTCTAGGCCAGGCCCCGTGCTGAGTGATTTATATTTCCTAGCTTCTTTATCTTTTATCACAACCCAGTGAGGTATAGTTCCTGTTATTATTCCCATTTTACAGATGAGGAAACTAAAGCCCTGAGAGGTTAAGGAGTTTACCCAGGTTTATCCAGTAGTAAGAAGCTGAAATTGCAAGTCTGTCTAGCTGACAAAGAGCAAAATTAGGCTCCCTCCTTATCATTACTAGTTTTTGATCATTAAGTAAGTGATAGATCTCTACATAGTTATGATTTACTAATTCAGTTTCTTTTTAATTGAACTTTCCCCTCCTCATCCCCATAATGGCAAAAGGTGAATGAAGCCCATTTTTGTTTTTCCCCAAGATTGTTTTTCGGCCCTCTGAGGAGTATATAGAACACAATGAATGGGAATCGGGTCCAGTCAGTCTTGCGCAGTGCTGTATGTGGTCCCCACGATGAGAGATGCACATGGCTGGCGTGAGCTAGAAAGCGCATGACATGGATGAAGAGCTGTGGCTGTCGAGGTGCAGGCTTTGTGTAGGAGATATCTGCCCTATGCTTTGAAGCGACTGGACTTTGGACTTGTGGGCACTAGAGGCTGGGCCAGGGACGATGGGATGGAATCTGCTCTCCCGCCTCCAAGTTGCAGATACTTGTGTTTGGTGGGACATGCGGTATGTGTCAGGCATATGCTTGGCGAGTCATGGCCCCACCAGATCCTGATCAGGTCAAGGAGGCTCTTGAATGTCTGGCTGTGCAGCTTTTCGAGGTGTTTCCTGCTTTGGGAAAATGAACTGGGCAGCACTGTGGCAGCAGGTGGAGGTGGAGAAGCCTCTGGAAAGTTTGCAATAGGATGTTGGCCACATGGGATGGAAGGTCAGCAGGGAGGCCTGGGCTGGAGGATGCGGACACGAACTGGTTATAGGAGCTGTGCGAGTGGATGGAGGCCTCACTAGCTCCCTAGTGTCTTCAGTTGTGTCTGACTCTTTGCGACCCTATAGACTGTAACCTGCCAGGCTCCTCTGTCCATGGGATTCTCCAAGTAAGAATGTTGGAGTGGGCTGTCATGTCCTCCTCCAGGGGATGTTCCTGCCCAGGGATCAACCAGCATCTCTTATGTCTCCTGCATTGGCAGGTGGGTTCTTTACTAGCACCACCTGGGAAGTCCCTCCCTAGAGGAGTGGAGTTAACCAAAATTGCTTATAAAAACTCTTCAAGATACACAGGCCTGGACCAACCTTGGAGCTTCTGATTGGATGGATTCTGGGATGGATTTTAATAGCAGCCTCTGCTTATTCTAACGCATTTTCCCTCCCCATCCTGCAGTTTAGTGTCAGTGAGGAAAATGGGGATGCTTCTAGGACCCACTCACATCTCAGGGGAGGAGAGTCAGACGAGAGTTTCCTGTTTTGATGGTCAAGGGAGCAACATTAAACATCTCCAAAAAGGACTTGTTTCCAAAGTGGGCACACTGTTCCTGCTCAAAGATTTCCAGAGCCAAGAGCTTGCCAACTTCCCAGGCTGCCGTTTTTGGACAATTTGGAGGATCAGAAAAGCTTTTCGGTGAAGTAAGCCAAAGCGTCTCCTTGTATAGCTTTCCCAGGGTGGGCCTTCCTTGCAGGCAGCACAGGGCTGGTGCTGTCTCGGTGGGATACTCTTTATGGTTTTAAAGCCAGTTTTCACATTTACCCAGTTTTCCTTTTCCCCAGATGAAACACCTCCATTGTACCCTGGCATCGTTTTCAGAGCCTTGTTATGATCCTCTCTGAACTCTTCCTTATTGTCACTATTGCTTTTCTTTTCTAAGATTTTTTTTTTTTTCTTTTTTGGCTGTGGATCATTTTAAAGATCTTTATTGGATTTGTTACAAGATGGCTTCTGTTTTGTATTTTGGTTTTTTGGCCTAGAAGCATGGGGGATCTTAGCTCCCCGACCAGGGATCGAACTTGCACCCTCTACATTGGAAGGCAAAGTCTTAACCACTGGACCACCTGGGAAATCCACTGTTGCTTTTCAAATAAGACCTCCCCGCATCCAGGCATTTTGACTTGCACAAGATAAAGTGGGACCGTTTATTCCTGTCTTGTTAAATAGAGAAAACCCTTCTGCAGTTTTTTTTGGAAGGAATAGAGGGATCCCAAGTATAGACCTTAAATATACCTTTGATTTCATCTTGGACTCATCCTGCTCTTTGAGCCTGTGGACCTCAACTGTGTTAGCTGGCCTACTCTCCCGGCTGTTATTTTGCCAGTTTGATAAGCAAATATGATCCTCTCCCAGCGGAAGAGGAGGCAGGCCTCAAGGCCAGGCTGAGGAAGCCCCTCCTGGATGTCTTTATCTCATGACCCACTTAGTAAGTTCAGTTAGCAGTTGACAGATCAAATTCTAATATTTAATCAATACTGACTAATGAGTTGTCCTCGGGATGTTCACATTAAAAAAAAAAAAAATGGCCTTTGTACCCCAGGAGATGTTTACTAGAGAGGAGTTTTGGGCGTCTTTTCCTGCATCTTTTAAAGAAGCAGTTGTACTAGAGAGATTTTCTGTTGTAGGTGTTTTATATAGATTTTTACACGCCTGCTTCAAATGTATTATGAGCATTGGAAAGTCCCTGCACTGGGTGTTTACTTTTAGTCATACTGTTCAGCAAACTTTTATGACTTGGGCGTGTAAGATTGTTTATATAGCTAGGTCTTCTGCCTCTACTGCTGTTGACACTGATTTCTTACCTGCTTTTAGAATAGTGTCCCAGAGGTATTTGCTATATATGTTTGGCTGCATTTGATATAAATACATTTCAGGTTGGCACTGGAAAGTGCCCTGTAACCATATACAGAGTTAACTTACTAAGGATATGTTATTGCATTTCAGACACTGAAATCTAATAATAGAAAAAGCAGTCTTTTGACAGGCTGTGCCTCTCTCTGATGCCCCTTCAATTTTATTTTTTTAAACTGCTAACTATAAATGTCAGGAGCTTTGGCAGCAGCTTACCTAATTGAAAGCCCAGAATATTTGGAGAGGCAATAAAAATGATAATGACCATGGTGCTTTAGGATGCATATATTGAGGGATATTTTTAAGGTACCATTTAATGTTTAATCATAGATGTGATTCAGTTCAGTTCAGTTGCTCAGTCATGTCCAACTCTTTGGACCCCATGAATCACAGCACGCCAGGCCTCCCTGTCCATCACCAACTCCCGGAGTTCACTTAAACTCATGTCCATTGAGTCGGTGATGCCATCCAACCATCTCGTTCTCTGTCGTCCCCTTCTCACATGGACCACAGCCTTGTCTAACTCAATTAAACTAAGCCATGCCGTGTGGGGCCACTCAGGCAAAAACTGACCAGAGAGATGGGCCTGTCTGCTCAGATGTGATAATTATGTATAAACTACTAAACATTCTTGCTTTGAATTATTGGAAGTGCAAAGGCAGCAGTTTTGAAGATTGCTACAAAAAACCTAGTTGATTAGATAAGATTAGCAGGCTTTCAGTATATCAGCAATTTTCTTTTCTTATTGAATAGAGATGAGGAAGGGTGGTATCTTAGCTATAAATTAGAGGAATAAGCAGAATAAACATTGTAATCTTATGATCTCTTAAATAATGTAACTTTCTGAATAGTGTATTTTTATTTTGCTTTATAGAACCCGATTTGCGACTTCTTTAAAGACGCTGTCCATTTTTAAACCTTCTATATTTTAAAATTTCTATATCTTTCACTGGGACTTCCCTGGTGGCCTAGATGATAAAGAATCTGTGGCAGTGCCAGAGTTGTTCAGTCACTCAGTCCTATCTGGCTCTGGGACTCCATGGACTGCAGCACGCCAGGCTTCCCTGTCATTCAGCACGTCCTGGAGTTTGCTCAAACTTATGTCCATTGAGTTGATGCAATGCAGGAAACACGAGTTCGTTTCCTGGGTGAGAAAGATGCCCTGGAAAAGGGAATGGCTACCCACTCCAGTATTCTTGCCTGGAGAATCCCATGGGCAGAGGAGCCTGGCGAGCTGTAGTCCATGGGGTTGCCAAGAGTCAGACAGGACTCAGCTACTAATACACTCATCTTTCACTGTGTGCTGTATATATAGCATAGTGTTTTTCTTCATGGCAGGTGCTCAGACTATTTTTAAAACATACATCCCATGATTTATTGGCTTTATGTTCATTTTTCAGAGAAAACATTAGTTTATTTGCCTGGGCCAGTGCTTGAGCGGCCCTCAGATTCAGGGCCCATCCAGTACTGAGGTGGATGAGGCCTTTATGCTCTCCACTTAGTCCTTTGCTGCCTTTTACTCCAGGAGAGGCCCTGATGAATGTATGATGGAGTTATGTCAAGGTTACCGTAGTAATCACATACTTACTTTATTAAATTATGTGGTGCTTGGAGAACTTCAGTATATAATTCTCTTGTCTTTGGAGTCCTGGCATCTTCAGCGACCCCCAGTAGCATGCCTACGGAGTGATGTCTGAGAGGATGACCATGCAGCCCAGCTCAGGTTGACCCAAGCATCATCAGGTTGGCAGAAGGCGGTTGTCAGTGGAGCTGCTTCTCTGGATCATGAACAAGTTCATTTTGGGAAAGAATCTGCCTGCTCCATTGACAGATGGCAGTTTTTCCTCTATCAGTTGGTAGCATTGCTGCTGCCACTAAGTCGCTTCAGTCGTGTCCGACTCTGTGTGACCCCATGGACTGCAGCCCACCAGGCTCCTCCGTCCATAGGATTTTCCAGGCAAGAGTACTGGAGTAGGGTGCCATTGCCTTCTCCGGTTGGTAGCACTGCGAGGAGTCATTTCTACCTTGGCACAGGTGGATCTTGCCAATAGTCTAATTTTTTTTTTAGAATTTTTTTTTTATTGTTAGTACATAGAAATACAATAATTTTTTTTATGGTTGCACTAGGCCTTCGTTGCTGTGCTCCGGCTTTCTTTAGTTACGGTGTGTGGGCTTCTCATTGTGGTGGCTTCTCTTGTTGTGAAGCACAAGCTCTAGGGCACGAAGATTTCAGTAGTTGCGTGATGCGGTCTCAATAGTTGTGGCACTCAGGCTCTAGAGCACCGGCTCTGAAGTTGTGGCGCACGGGCTTAGTAGCCCTGTGGGCAAGTGGAATCTTCCTCAACCAGGGATCGAACCCATGTCCCCTGCATTGGCAGGGTTATTCTTAACCACTGGATCACCAGGGAAGTCCCAGTCTGACTAATTTTTAGTTAACAGGCTATATTCCACCTGGAATGAATTTACTGAGATTGCCTTCTCTTATTTCCAAGTAAATGATTTCAGTAAACATCATGGTCTCCTTTGTTACAGCATTAACTTCAGTGAAGGCTCTTTTAAAACATTTCTTGTATGCTATGACTTATTGCACTCATCTCACACGCTAGTAAAGTAATGCTCAAAGTTCTCCAAGCCAGGCTTCAGCAATATGTGAACCGTGAACTTCCTGATGTTCAAGCTGGTTTTAGAAAAGGCAGAGGAACCAGAGATCAAATTGCCAACATCCGCTGGATCATGGAAAAAGCAAGAGAGTTCCAGAAAAGCATCTGCTGCTGCTGCTAAGTCGCTTCAGTCGTGTCCGACTTTGTGCGATCCCATAGACGGCAGCCCACCAGGCTCCTCTGTCCCTGGGATTCTCCAGGCAAGAATACTGGAGTGGGTTGCCATTTCCTTCTCCAATGCATGAAAGTGAAAAGTGAAAGTGAAGTCGCTCAGTCGTCTCCGACTCTCAGCGACCCCATGGACTGGAGCCTACCAGGCTCCTCCGTCCATGGGATTTTCCAGGCAAGAGTACTGGGGTGGGGTGCCATTGCCTTCCCCGAGAAAAGCATCTATTTCTGCTTTATTGACTATGCCAAAGCCTTTGACTGTGTAGATCACAATAAACTATGGAAAATTCTGAAAGAGATGGGAATACCAGACCACCTGATCTGCCTCTTGAGAAATCTGTATGCAGGTCAGGAAGCAACAGTTAGAACTGGTCATGGAACAACAGACTGGTTCCAAATAGAAAAAGGAGTACGTCAAGGCTCTATATTGTCACCATGTTTATTTAACTTACATGCAGAGTACATCATGAGAAACACTGGACTGGAAGAAACACAAGTTGGAATGAAGATTGCTGGGAGAAATATCAATAACCTCAGATATGCAGATGACACCACCCTTATGGTGGAAAGTGAAGAGGAACTCGAAAGCCTCTTGATGAAAGTGAAAGTGGAGAGTGAAAAAGTTGGCCTAAAGCTCAACATTCAGAAAACGAAGATCATGGCATCTGGTCCCATCACTACATGGGAAATAGATGGGGAAACAGTGGAAACAGTGTCAGACTTTGTTTTTCTGGGCTCCAAAATCACTGCAGATGGTGACTGCAGCCATGAAATTAAAAGACGCTTACTCCTTGGAAGGAAAGTTATGACCAACCTAGATAGCATATTCAAAAGCAGAGACATTACTTTGCCAACAAAGGTTCGCCTAGTCAAGGCTATGGTCTTTCCTGTGGTCATGTATGGATGTGAGAGTTGGACTGTGAAGAAGGCTGAGCGCCGAAGAATTGATGCTTTTGAACTGTGGTGTTGGAGAAGACTCTTGAGAGTCCCTTGGACTGCAAGGAGGTCCAACCAGTCCATTGTGAAGGAGATCAGCCCTGGGATTTCTTTAGAAGGAATGATGCTAAAGCTGAAACTCCAGTATTTTGGCCACCTCATGCGAAGAGTTGACTCATTGGAGAAGACTCTGATGCTGGGAGGGATTGGGGGCAGGAGGAGAAGGGGACGACAGAGGATGAGATGGCTGGATGGCATCACTGACTCGATGGATGTGAGTCTGAGTGACCTCTGGGAGTTGGTGATGGACAGGGAGGCCTGGCGTGCTGCAGTTTATGGGGTCGCAAAGAGTCGAACACAGCTGAGCGACTGATCTGATCTGATGACTTATTGACTGTCAAGAACAAATGACACACAGTACCCGTCCTAGGAGAAATCAGGTCCCAAGAAAAATGAGGGTGAGGAGATTTTAAATTCAAAACTGGTTCACATAGAACGCCCGTGCTTTCCTCTAAGCAGCTCAGTTGTAGATCATAGAAAGTTTTGCAATTCACAAAATGCTCACAAGTTTTTTATTTAGTGTTTAGTCCATCTGTAATTCTGAGTACGTAATTTGCCTTTTTTTAAGTTGTGATATTGATACTGTTTTATTTAAGAGGATGCAGCATCAGTTTTAAAACACATGACTAACTGAAGTGTCATTTCATAACCTGTATTGTTGTTAGTGATGGAAAAGAGGCTGGATTCTCCATAGAACAGAGGGCATGTCTAGTCTTCCATTGTGCTGGTAAGGCAGGGCTGGAGAAGAACCCTGGACGTTCTGCAGAGGAGACTCCTCTCCTGAAGTGCTCATCTTGGCCACTATTAGGGCTTTGTGTGTGCTCAGTTGTGTCCGATTCTTCGCGACCCCATGGACTGTAGCCCACCAGGCTCCGTTTGTGGAATTTTCCAGACAATACTGAGGGGTTGCCATTTCCTACTTCAGGGGATCTTCTTGACCCAGGGATCAAACCCACATCTCTTGCGTCTCTGCACTGGTAGGCAGATTCTTTACCACTAATGCCACCTGTTACTGCTTTAAAATTGTTTAATTATAAACAAAACTAAAGTTTACTTCCTTAGGAACATACTTTTTAAGAATTATAAATTGCTTTATTCTTAACTAGAATCTCAAGTTAGTGGGGGAGGAAGAGCTCTTGGGATATGTCTAGCAACAAAATTTCTGACACAGTGTTTACTGGAGGGAGTTATTTTTGAGGTTAATGGTGATATACATATATATGCATTTGACGGTCGTAGATAAGTATTTATGGGAATTTCAAGGCAATGGCACCCCACTCCAATACTTTTTCCTAGAAAATCCCATGGATGGAAGAGTCTGGTGGGCTGCAGTCCATGGGGTCACTAGAGTTGGACAGGACTGAGCGACTTCACTTTCACTTTTCACTTTCATGCATTGGAGAAGGAAATGGCAACCCACTCCAGTGTTCTTGCCTGGAGAATCCCAGGGACGGGAAGCCTGGTGGGCTGCCGTCTATGGGGTCGCACAGAGTTGGACACAACTGAAGCGATGCAGAAGCAGCAGCAGCAGCAGCAGCAGCAGCAAGTACCTGCTGAGTAGTTTGGGAGATGCAGGAGGGATATAAGACTAACAACTAGATACAAAGCTTAAGATCGTATGGGAAGGAGTGAGGTACAGCTCTAATGGGTATAGGGTTTCTTTTAGGGTTGATGAAACTAAATCTGGAACCTGGGGATGGTTGTACAGCCTTGTGAATATACTAACATCATTGACTTGTATGCTTCAAATGGATGAATTTTATGGTATGTGAGATATCTTAATAAGGGTGTTTTTTTAAAAAAGATCTTATTAATAAATTCACAGTGAAGATGCCAGAATTGCCTTTGTCTTCCTGCTTTCCTTTTTCCATTCTCCAGCTCTCTGAAAGTAGTTGAAATGAAAGATAAAGAAGACCACTCTTCCTTTCTGTGGTGGGGACATGTGAGTGAGTGGCCCTAGACCTGTACAGGGAAAGTTGTTTACACAAGCTGTGAGGCTGTGAGCCCAGAGATAAGAAAAACCAGGCCAAAGGCCCACTCGCCAAAAACTGACCCGAGAAACGGGCCTGTCTGCTCCCTGAGAAATCTGAGGTTTCCTGAAACTTGGTCCCATAATTTGTGGACAAAGCTAGGCTGTCAACTAAGTAGTAATGCAAAGTAAAAGTGAGACTGTGGTACAGGCAGTGGCATGGAGGAACCCTGATTACCGGGGGAAATAACAACAACCTCAGATACACAATGACATCTCCCCAGTGGCAGAAAGGGAAGAGGAACTAAAGAGCCTCTTGATGAAGGTGAAAGAAGAGTGAAAAAGCTGGCTTAAAACTCAGCATTCAGAAAACTAAGATCATGGCATCCAGTCCCATCACTTCATGGCAAATATATGGGGAACAAGTGCAGTCAGGGACAGATTTTATTTTATTTTATTGGGCTCCAAAATCACTGTGGACGGTGATTACAGCCATGAAATGAAAAGACTTTTGCTCCTTGGAAGAAAAGCTATGACAAAGCTAGACAGCGTATTAAAAATAAAAAGCAGAGACATCACTTCGCTGACTAAGGTCCATAGTCAAAGCTATGGTTTTTCCAGTAGTCATGTATGGATGTGAGAGTTGGACCATAAAGAAGGCTGAACGCCGAAGAATCAATGCTTTTGAACTGTGGTGTTGGAGAAGACTCTTGAGAGTCCCTTGGATAGCAAGAAGATCAAACAGTCAATCCTAAAGGAAATCAGTTCTGAATATTCATTAGGAAGACTGATGCTGAAGCTCCAATACTTTAGCCATTTGATGTGAAAAGCTGGCTCATTGGAAACGACCCTGATGCTGGGTTTGATTGAGGGCAAGAGGAGAAGTGGGCAGCAGAAAATGAAATGGTTAGATAGCATCACCAACTCAATGGACATGAGTTTGAGCAAACTCTGGGAGATAGTGAAGGACAGGGAAGCCTGGCATGCTGCAGTTCATGGGGTTGCAAAGAGTTGGACATGACTTAGTGACAAAACAACACTAAATGAAATATGCCAGTCACAGAAGGTCAAATACAATATGACTCCACCTCTGTGAGGTACCTAGAGTTGTGAAATTCATAGACACAGCAAGTAGAACAGTGGTTGCCAGGGCCTGGGGAGTTAGTGTTTACTAGGTACAGAGTTTCAAGATGAAGAAATTGTGGAGATGGATGGTGATGATGGTTACACAGTAATGTGAATGTGTTTAACTCCACTGACCATTTAAAAATGGTTAGAATGGAAACTTCCCTGGTGGTCCAGTGATTAAGACTCCACACTTCCAATGCAGGGGCCATGGCTTTGATCCCTGGTCAGGGAACTAAGATTCTGCATGCTGCACAGCTCCCTGCCTACCTACCAAAAAAAAAATGTTATAATGTTATGAGTTCAATGTTATGTCTACCACAATAAAAAAATAATAAAGTAAACGTAGAATTACTTAGAGGAAAAAGAGGACAGGGTATTTGGATTCTTTACTAGACTGGACACCTTTTTTTGGTGGCCTTGCTTCTGCTGCTGTTTTGTGTGCGCGTGTGTGTGTGTGTGTGTATGTATATAATGAGAGACAGTGCCTAGTGAGGCCTCTTACCTGCTCCACCTTCTTTCCCGTCCTTCCACCAGTCACTCATGGAGCATTGCCTGTGTTCCAGAAACTGGGCTGGGCACTGGGGAAAGAGGCATTTATAATGTAGGAGGTTGGGAAAGATGGATTTGCTTTTTTCCAAAAAAGATTGTGACATTGTGTTGTGCTCATCTATGGTTCGACATGTGGGTGGCACTATTTAGGTATTACTTGGGCTGGAGGATAGGATGGGCTGGAGTGACAGTGAGATGTCTGGAAACCCAATTTAAAGTAGTAAAATCAACATGTGACCGAAAGTTGATACTTGCAGACGGACTCTGAAAAAAACAGTGTTTCTCAAGAAGAGTAATATGACTTTGTCTATAACTTAAAAATTCTTTATGGAAGAAAGAATTCCTTATGGTGCTAGAGGAGCCACCAGGATAAGGATGAGACAGTCTATTTGATGGCTACTGTTTCCTGAGGCAGCAGAAGCAAGACACAGCTAACTTATTAAGGAACTGTGGAGGAGACTAAAGTACAAACGTGAAGCAGATCATATTTACAGTGTCTTAGTCTGTTCACGTGCTATAACAAAATACTGTCTACTGGGTGATGTATAAGCCACAGAAGTTTATTTCTCACAATTCTGGAGGCTTGGAAGTCCAAGATTGAGGTGCCAGCAAATTTGGTGTCTGGTGGAGCCCACTTCATGGTTCACAACAATATTTTTGTTGTGTCCTCATATTGCAGAAAGGGTGAGGGAGCTGTCAAGGGGTCTCTTTTATAAGGGCACTAATCTCATTCATGAGGGCTCCACCCTCATGATTAACGAACAACTTCTCCAGCATTCCACCTCCTAATATCATCACTTTGGAGATTAGGACTTCAACATAGGGCGCTGGGGAAAGATGCAGTCATGCAGTCAGTCTAGTACAGAATAATATATAAGGAACTGACAGTTAATTTATTAAGGACAAATTAAACAAGAGAAGCGTGAAAGTCAGGTGGGTCAGGGACCACAACCTCTAGCTAGGAAAATCCAGTTTCAAAACACATTTAATGTTTTTAGAGAGAGACAGGTTGCAGAGGCAGCCTTCATCTGTTAAATAGATTCTTTACTAGGGAGGAGGTGGAGTAGAGGTGAAGTGGGGCAAGGATGTGATATTTTTGGAACAGTTTGAGATGCTAAGTAAGTAACTTCCTGATAAGATTAATTTCCTCCTAAGTTGAATCTGCAGTGTGGTCATACTCTTACTAATGAAAAAGTCAAAAGTGGATAAGCTGGAATGATCTGGCTTCCTAGCTGTTGTGCTCAGTTCTGAGGTGTGTCCTGAGCACACTTGAAAGAGTTGGCTTTCGGATAAGGGAGGAAATCTGTTTTTGTAGAATACCATATTTTTTTCCTTAAAAACTTTTTTTTTAATTGAGGTATCGTTGATTTACAACATTGTGTTGATTTCTGTGGTACAGCAGAGTGATTCACTTATTCATGTACATCCATTCTTTTTAATATTCCTGCCCATTATGGCTTATCACAGAAAATTGAATATAGTTCCCTGTGCTGTACAGTAGGACCTTGTTGCTTATCCATTCTATGTCTGCTGCTGCTGCTAAGTCGCTTCAGTCGTGTCCGACTCTGTGCGACCCCATAGATGGCAGCCCACCAGGCTCCCCATCCCTGGAATTCTCTAGGCAAGAACACTGGAGTGGGTTGCCATTTCCTTCTCCAGTGCACGAAAGTGAAAAGTGAAAGTGAAGTCACTCAGTCGCGTCCGACTCTTAGTGACCCCATGGACTGCAGCCTACCAGGCTCCTCCGCCCATGGGATTTTCCAGGCAAGAGTACTGGAGTGGGGTGCCATTGCCTTCTCCAATTCTATGTCTACTACTTTGCATCTGCTGACCTCAAATTCCTTAGCGTACCTGGTTTTGATTTGAGATTTGTTTGTGAATTTCACAATAAAAGTAAGTCATAGTCTTTTACTTCCTGTCAGTTTTCCACTATGTACGCATGGCAGGGTGAGGGAGTGGTATGCGACAACTTAGAGTATAGCAAAATTTAAAAGGAAGTTTCAGTCCAGTTCAGTTCAGTTGCTCAGTCGTGTCCGACTCTTTGCGACCCCATGAATTGCAGCACACCAGGCCTCCCTGTCCATCACCAACTCCCGGAGTTCACTCAGACTCACGTCCATCGAGTCAGTGATGCCATCCAGCCATCTCATCCTCTGCTGTCCCCTTCTCCTCTTGCCCCCAATCCCTCCCAGCATCAGAGTTTTTTCCAATGAGTCAACTCTTCGCATGAGGTGGCCAAAGTACTGGAGTTTCAGCTTTAGCATCATTCCTTCCAAAGAAATCCCAGGGCTGATCTCCTTTAGAATGGACTGGTTGGATCTCCTTGCAGTCCAAGTTTAGAAAAATAAAATACTAAGAATTATTATCCTAATGTGGCTGGAAACAAGTCCTCTGCTTTTTTTTTTTCCCCCAGAAAAAGAAAACTAGAAAATAATTAGATTAGTGTTACCTCTTTCTTTCTATGTGCTCACATTCCATTCTTGTTAACCAGTTACATTTAGAAGTCATTGTAATAGGTATTTTTGGAATTTATCCCTGGTAGCTCAGAGGGTAAAGAATTAGCCTGCAATGCTGGAGGCCCAGGTTTGATCCCTGGGTTGGGAAGTTCCCATGGAGAAGGAAATGGCAACCTACTTCAGTGTTCTTGCCTGGAAAATTCCATGGGCAGTGGAGCCTGGCAGGCTATGGTCCATGGGGTCACAAAGAGTTGGACAGGACTAAGCGACTCACCGGGGAAGGCAATGGCACCCCACCCCAGTACTTTTGCCTGGAAAATCCCATGGATGGAGGATCCTGGTAGGCTCCAGTCCATGGGGTCGCTAAGAGTCGGACACGACTGAGTGACTTGACTTTCACTTTTCACTTTCATGCATTGGGGAAGGAAATGGCAACCCACTCCAGTGTTCTTGCCTGGAGAATCCCAGAGACGGGGGAACCTGGTGGGCTTCCATCTATGGGGTCGCACAGAGTTGGACACGACTGAAGCGACTTAGCAGCAGCAGCAGCAAGCGACTCACACTTAAACATTTTCACTTTAATTTTTCTTAATTTTTTTTTGTTTTAAAAAATGCGAACCATTTTTTAAAGTCTTTATTGAATTTGTTACAGTATTGCTTCTGTTTTATGTTTTATTGGCCCCCAGGCGTGTGGCATCTTAGCTTCCTGAGGAGGGATTGAAACTCTGTCCCCTGCATTGGAAGGCGAAGTGTTAACCCTTGAACCAGCAGGGAGGTCCCTGTAATAGGCATTTTAAAGGAAACTAATAAAGTGCTATCTTGTTTTGTTTAAAGCTGTGAATACTGAAGAGTTTGTGTTGGCCTATATTCTGAGAAAATTGCTGCCTGAACCTGGCTTGGTGCTGTCAGCTCTGGGGGACAAAGGCTGATACTTTGTCATTATTCTACTTTCTTGATCTTTAAGGAGTAGATCACAAATACATGTGTATTTAAAAAATAGGTGGTGACATTATCATTTGTTTTTCCTCATAAAGGCTAGGGAATTTCTTTTTACAATAGATTTTCCCCAATGACTAAAATAACATATACTCAATTGCAGACAACTTGGAAGTAGACAAAAATAGAGAAGCTTCTGGAAAACCTCTCCCTTTCAGGGAAACGACTGACTTTATTTTGAGCAGTCTGTGTTCCTGCTGACTTGCCTTTTTCTCATCCCAGCAGATCTTTCTGGTTTGGAATCTCCTTTGTGGAGGGCTTGTCAAGGACATAGCTGTCTTTTCTGCCTCCACTCTGGTCTCTTGAGTTTGGAGGACTTGGAAGGCAAGCACCGGGCTTTCTCACCCCGTCCACTTCCTGTCTTTCAAATTCTTAAACACTGAAATCCGTAAACTGGTTAATGGAACATCCTTGGTGGCCCCATACTTGTGAACATGTGTCACTAGGGCTTGTGTCTGAGACTCAGGCTTGACAATCAGAACACATCTTGCTGAGGAAAAAGACTCCTTGTGCAGGAGGCACTGGGTCTAGACTCTGCCCCACTTCTCAGGTGAACTGTGTATGGTGTGAGAATCATTCAGTCGTGTCCAACTCTTTGTGACCCTGTGGACTGTAGCTCACCAGGCTCCTCTGTCTATGGCATTTACAGGCAGGAATACCAGAGTAGGTTGCCGTTCCCTTCTCCAGGGGATCTTCCTGACCCAGCGATGGAACCTAGGTCTTCTGCATTGCAGGCAGATTCTTTACCATCAGAACCACCAAGGAAGCCCTCTCAGTCGAACTGTAGCTGCGACTGAAAAAAATGGCACAACTTGAAAGTTGAGAATTATGTTTTATTTGGTGTTATTCTGAGGACTTAAGCCTGGGAGGGAGGCAGCCTCTCAGAATAGGCCTGCAGGACTGCTCTGGAGAGGTAAGGGAGGGACCAGGATATATAGGAGGTTTTGCAAAGGAAAAAAAAAAAACCTCAGGTAGTCAGAATACCAAAAGATTACTCTTGAGACTTCCCTGGTTCCAGTGTTTTAAGAATCCACCTTCCAGTGCATAGGACACAGGTTCAGTCCTTGATCCAATAAGACCCCACATGCTGTGGAACAACTAAGCCTCTGCACAACTACTGAACCTATGCTTTAGCACCCACAAGCTGCAACAAGAGAATCCACCTTAATAAGCTGCGCACTGCAACTAGAGAGCAGCCTTGCTCGCCGCAGCTCTGAGGAGAAAATGTGTGCAGCCATGAAGATTCACCGCAGCCAAAAATAAATAAAAATAAAAAAAGATTACTGTTAAGAAAACCAGACACCTCAAGTTAATGAATTTAGCACTTTTCTATGTATGAGAAGATGGAAGAGTCTGGCTTGCTGACGTCTTTCCTTTGATACGCACCTTAGCATATCGAATATGAATAGGATACTAGAACCAGTATCCTATTCTTTCTCATCCTGCATCCCCTCAGGGTGCACCACTAGGGGTGGCTGGCCACAACATACTTTGTTTACTGATACGGCAGACAAATGTCTTCTTCCATGATGGTAACAAAATTTTTCAGATCAGATTATCTGATTTATCTCGTATGTAGCAAGTTCTTAGAATTCTTTCCATAGATATTATGCCCACCAAAACCTTTTTGTTTGTTTCATTCAGAAATGCTTACTGAGCACCACATGTGTACTTGACCTTAGTAATGGATCCCACAACAGAAAAATCTTTTTCTTCAGGGGGCTCAGATTTTTGTGGGGGAGGTGCTAAGTCGCTTCAGTTGTGTCTGACTCTTTGTGACACTATGAACTGTAACCCGCCAGACTCCTCTGTCCATGGAATTCTCCAGGTAAGAATGCTGGAGTGGGTTGCCATGCCCTCTTCCAGGGAAACTTACCGACCCAGGAGACGGTAATAAATAAGATGACTAAATATATGGTATTTTAAATAGTGGTAAGTAACCTCAGATATGCAGATGACACCACCCTTATGGCAGAAAGTGAAGAGGAACTAAAAAGCCTCTTGATGAAAGTGAAAGAGGAGAGTGAAAAAGTTGGCTTAAAGCTCAACATTCAGAAAAGTAAGATCATGGCATCTGGTCCCATCACTTCATGGGAAATAGATGGGGAAACAGTGGAAACAATGTCAGACTTTATTTTTTGGGGCTCCAAAATCACTACAAAATCAGATGGTGACTGCAGCCATGAAATTAAAAGATGCTTACTCCTTGGAAGAAAAGTCTAGATAGCATATTGAAAAGCAGAGATATTACTTTGCCAACAAAGGTCTGTCTAGTCAAGGCTATGGTTTTTCCAGTGGTCATGTGTGGATGTGAGAGTTGGACTGTGAAGAAGGCTGAGCACCGAAGAATTGATGCTTTTGAACTGTGGTGTTGGAGAAGACTCTTGAGAGTCCCTTGGACTGCAAGGAGATCCAGCCAGTCCATTGTGAAGGAGATCAGCCCTGGGATTTCTTTGGAAGGAATGATGCTAAAGCTGAAACTCCAGTACTTTGGCCACCTCATGAGAAGAGTTGACTCATTGGAGAAGACTCTGATGCTGGGAGGGATTGGGGGCAGGAGGAAAAGGGGATGACAAAGGATGAGATGGCTGGATGGCATCACCGACTCGATGGACGTGAGTTTGAGTGAACTCTGGAAGTTGGTGATGGACAGGGAGGCCTGGCGTGCTGCGATTGTAACGTAGCTATGTATAATTTCACTATGTGATGAGTCTTTAACATTTTTTTTACGCATTTTTTTATGTGTATTTGGCTCTGCTGGGTGGTCTTTGTTGCTGTGCAGGCTTTTCTCTAGTTGGAGCAGGAGCTGCTTTCTAGTTGCAGTGTGAGGCTCCTCTTGTTGGGGAGCACAGGCTCAATAGTTTTGGTACACCGGCTTAGTTGTTCACTGGTATGTGGGATCTTCCAGGATCATGGATCCAACTGGAATCTCCTGCATTGGCAGGCAGGTTCTTCACCGATGAGCCACCAGGGAAGCCTTGTAATGCGTCTTTATGCTCCAGCTGGAGGCAAGTACTCACCCCTCTGTTGAGTAGGACTTCCTCTCTGTCCCTGGAATGCTGTTTCTGGGAGTATGTAGATTCTGGCTATTGCCTGGCTGGAAATGAGGGCTCCACAACAAGCTTTGGAGTTGAGAGGGGTGTGTGTGTGTCATAAAACTCAAAGTTTTAAATAGAAACTGGAGGGGCCACTTTCTTGGAAAAAGTGCCCAGTGCTAGAAGCAGTAATGACGTAAGTGCCAGATTTGGAGCAGAGACGTAATGTTGGCACACTGCCCCCCGCCCCCCAGTCTTTCCCACACTGGTACTTCTCTTTTTCACATACTGCAGATTCTATCCTTCTCCTTCTTTCATCCCTTGAGGCCATTTTGGAGAAAGAAGTTTTTAAGGCACGAACTACAGTTAGCATACGTGACAAGTGATAAAGGCCGCCTTGTGTGATAATCTACTGTATCAATAGGCAAAAGGAAGAAGCTTTTCAAAGAATAATCAGGTTTCTAAATAGGTACATGGATAAAGGGAAGAGGATAAGAAATCTACTAAAGATGTGGTGTGTGCTGATGAAAAAAAAAAAAGCTTTCCTAAACTCCGGCCCTATCTTGTTTAGTGGCTAAGTGTGGGTCTTAGAAACTACGGAACTCCATTCCAAAGTGCAAGCTTGTTCAGTGTGGTTTGTGCCTGCTATTTCTCATTACTTCTCAGTGATGCTTTTTAGTTTAAGGAATATGGATTCCATTACTGGTTTTAAAAGTTATACTTCAGAAACTTTACTGATGGCTACTCCTGGTTATTTGAATTTTCTGTGCAGTGTGGCTACCTCAGTATTAACAGTGGTCACCAAAACATTTTAATACTAGGGCTCAGACTTCTCTGGGCTTCCCTGGTACCTCAGTCAGTAAAGAATCTGCATGCAGTACAGGAGACCTGGGTTCGATCCCTGTGTTGGGAAGTTCCCCTGGAGAAGAAAATGGCAACCCACTCCAATATTCTTGCCTGGAAAATCTCATGGACAGAAGTGCCTGGTGGACTACAATCCATGGGGTTGCAAGAGTCGGACACAACTTAGCAACTAAACCACCAGACTTCCCTGGTGGTGCCAGTGGATAAAAATCTGCCTGCCAATGCAGGGGAAAACAGGTTCGATCTCTGGTCTGGAAGCAGTTAAACCCGTGCCCCACAACTGCTGAATCTGTGCCCTAGACCCTACGAGCCGCAACTACTGAAGCCCATGCACCCTAGAGCCTGTGTTCTGCAAGAAGAGAAGCCACTGCAGTGAGACGCCTGCATACCACAGCTAGAGAACGCCCAAGTGCAGCCAGACCCAGGGCAACCAAAAATTTAAAAAAAGTAGGCCTCCACTAGAAAATACTAGAAACCACCCCTGCTTAAAAAATCAGAGATCCAGCATTAAAAGGTACAGGGGTTGCTGTTGGTTAAGGTATTTTGTGGCCTAAACTATCTTCTAAAATCAGAAAAGCAACGAAGTATTGTGGAAAGTGAGAATTTGCGTGAGTCTGGGTTAGAATATCAGCTCCTCTTTCAACCAGTTATCAAACGATTTGGGTAGATTAGTCTCTGCGTCTCAGTTTTCTCACATGTGAAATTATTATCTCACAGAGTTGTTGTTATGGTGATTAAATGGCATCTATATGTGTTTGGTGCAAAGATGCTGCTGCTAAGTCGCTTCAGTCGTGTCCAACTCTGTGCAGCCCCGTAGACAGCAGCCCACCAGGCTTCCCCGTCCCTGGGATTCTCCAGGCAAGAACACTGGAGTGGGTTGCCATTTCCTTCTCCAATTTATGAAAGTGAAAAGTGAAAGTGAAGTCACTCAGTCATGTCCGACTCTTAGCGACCCCATGGACTGCAGCCTACTAGGCTCCTCTACTTGGGTTTTAAAAAAATGTTTAAGTGTTTATTTTGCGATGCTGGGTCTTACTTGCAGCACTTGGGATCTGTGATCTTAAGTTGTGGGATGCGAACTCCTAGCTGTAGGATCTAGTTCCCTGGCCAGGGGATCAATTAAAATATTGATTTTGAGAGCCCTAGTCAGACTGCCTGATTGACAGACATTACTTTTTAATGTTAGATTTTCACTTAATGTAATAATTAAGCACTCGTAATAATAGTAATAATAATGATGATGGTAACCGGTCATCATTATAAGGTGCTTTTGTGTGTGTTATTTTGGTTACTCTGAACAGGGACTACTTGAGAGCAAGTATTTGTATTATGTTCATTTTGCCGACAAGAAACTGAGGTTTTGTGAGATAAAGAGATTAAGAAAGTAAGGAAAGAAAAATGTCACCTTAAAAGATCACTTTTTATTGATTAAGATAACATCTGAGTTGAAAAGTCATGGGAGATTGCTTACATAAGATAGCATTTTGAAGCAATTCAGCCTTTTACAGGGCAGAAAGCCCAGAACTCCTGTGGCTGTTACATGGAACCACTGTTCGTTTCACACATAAGTACTGGGCCTTTGAAATCTGAATGAATGGAATCCTAAAGGTCTGGTGTATTGACATCACCTTCCTGAAAATTCCCAGGAAGTGTGTAACTTTACTTTACTGTCAACAGATCTGATGTTCACCCGGGGAATAACTAGATTCCTGCTGATTACTCTCAGTTCCCGCTGGAATGAGAATCCAGCCTGAAACCTCTGTTTGGCAGGGAAGGAAATAGGTTGGAAAAGCACAACAGATAGGTCTGCCCAGGGTGTCTGGTGATCAAGCTGAACTGTGCTTTATTTCTTTTTTTCTAATTTTTATTTATTTATTTTTGGCTGTGCTGGGTCTTTATTACTCTGCAGCCTTCTTCTCTAGTTCCGATGAGTAGAGGGTAATCTCTAGTTATGGTGATCAGGGTTCTCGTTGTGGTGGCCTCTTTTGTTTTGGAGCATGGACTCTAGAGCTCTCAGGCTTCAGTATTTGCAGCTCCCAGGCTCTAGAACACAACCTCAATAGTTGTGGTGCTCAGTTGCTCCTTGGCATCTTCCTGGATCAGTGAACGAACTTGCATTGGCAGGTGGGTTCCTTACCGCTGAGCCACCAGGGAAGCCCTGAAATGTGCATGATTTCTGTCACTTTCTCTCTTCCTGTGGGATTTCTGATGCTGAGGCTCACCGGGCAGCTGGGAATTTGTGGTGAATCAGCAGTTGCCTGTCATTAAGTTTAGAACTCTTAATACCCTCCATACTCCAGCTACCCACAAATGAAAAATATAAAGTTCTAGAATGTGACATTTCCCCCTCATGCTTATATTTGTGCTTATTTCACTGTTTGGATGCCAGCATTTTAGTGAATTCACAGAGAAGTTGTATTGATCTCAGAGTGTTATGAAAATAAGTCCAAATGGACATGACAAACCCAAGATAAGAACCTTGACTGGATCAAAAACAGCTGTAAACGATATTTGTGGGACAAATAAGGAACTCTGAATATGGACTTGATACTGGATAATGATATGAAATTATTGATTTTCTTAGGTATGATAATAAGGATGTTTTGATTATGCAGCAGAATGGCCTTATTCTTGAGAGATTCATGCTTAATTATGAAGGGATAGGATGTCATCATGTCTGCAGTTTAGAGATGATTCTGCAAAAAGTGAAACTCCCTAAACAGAGGGGTGAGATTAAACTCACCAAGGGCAGGGATTGCACCAGAACCAGTACCTGAACATGTAACTGCACAGTATTTGCCAAGTGGGAATTCATGACAGAGAAACCAGGCTGCACAGCCAGCCACCTCTGTCCCTTCCCCCACACTGAGCTTCTCCAGGTCTTTGAATCTTCCCCCAAGCACCTTGCACAGTGTTGGTTCTCTTTAATCTCTGTTGAAGGAATGGGGAAAATGCTGAACTAGTAAGAACAGCAGTGGCCACCTGAAAGTGGGTTTCTTTTTCCTTGCAGACTTGGGGACCTGCAGAAATGAAAGGATGAGGGGGAAATCTGTCTAGTTCTTGGGGGTTGTTTACAGGGAAGTGAGGCTGAGTTATCAATCGTAACAGACCTGAAGAAGGAGCTGCAGGGCACTGGAGGATACAGCTGAAAACCCCCAAGTATTTGTGCAGAAAATAAGCAGATGCCATTGTGCATCGTGAAAGCTGAGCTTTCTGGAGCGTCCCGTCCTTAACTTTGGAATTTGGTTTGGTCTTAGGCTGGGATAGTTTTTAAGTTTTACGAGCCTAGGGTAAACCTATGGCTGCTCTCAGGTTTTGAAATGCTTAAATGCATTTCAAATGCATTAAGCCCCTTGTTGGGTGGTATTGAGAATGGAAGGAAAACTTGGCATTTTGTCCAGATTGATTGCTGATTGTTCATATGTGTTTTACAAGATACCCAATGAGAAAATCTAGGCCGTAGTCAACTTTCTTCCCCAAGTGCTAAGCACTTGATTATGGTATTCAGGCATTGAATGGAATTAGTTACAGAATGCCTAATGTCAATTGTGTATTTTCTGTTTTAGGATGAAAGAAATGGGACTCAAAAGAGGGAAAACAACTTTTTACTTGTTACAAATTTGAAATCTATTTTTCTTCTTTCTCTAACTACTGAGAAATCAAAGTAGTTAACTGAAACAGACTCTAAAAATACTCTTTAGCAGCATACTAAAGTATTTTTTCTTTGTCTAAAATTAGCTGATTTGAGCTGGGCGCTCTGGTTTTCAAAAGCCTTCCAGTAGATTCTCCAGCTCCTCCTCCCTGGTTTTAAGAGCTCTCCATAACAAGTTTGATGGGGAAGCAGAATTTACAAATGCTTGAGGCGGGTTCTGGCTTAGACCTCTCCTCCTCCAGGAAGCCGTCCTGAGATTTTTCTCTCCTGCACTCATTTCTGAGCGCTCTGACACTGTACCCTCCACTAGTACCACTTTTCCTGTCCCAACCTGCCCTGAAGGGCACACCCTGTGCTCTGCTCACTGTCATCAGTGCCTCACACAGCTGTTGGTTAAATATTTAGTGAAAGTGTTAGTCGCTCAGTCATGTCTAATTCTTTGTGACCCATGGACAGAAGCCCACCAGGCTCCTCTGTCGATGGAATTCTCCAGGCAAGAATATTGCAGTGGGTAGCTATTCCCTTCTCAGGGGATCTTCCCCAACTCAGGGATTGAACCCAGGTCTCTTGCATTGCAGGCAGATTCTTTACTGTCTGAGCCACCAGTAGGCTCTCAAATATTTAGGTGCTGAACAGATATTTGTTGAATGCTAAAGTTGGTCCATTGGCTAAGCATATAGAAAGGAAAGTATTTGTTGGCAGTCTTGACAAAGAGTCTTACCAAGAAGGAAGTGGGGACAGAAAAGAGAGTGGGAGAGAAACTAGTTGAAATGGGAGTGGCTCAGAAATGTTGACAAGGTCAGGATGTGGTAGGAGAATCCTTTTGCCTGGAAGAGGGGTGTGGCAGAGACAGCTACTGCTTGCCCGTCCTCCTCTGCCTGAGCCCTCTAGATTGCTTTGGACAGTAGTAAGGTGTGTTTGGAAAAGACTGATGCTGGGAGGGATTGGGGGCAGGAGGAGAAGGGGACGACGAGGATGAGATGGCTGGATGGCATCACTGACTCGATGGACGTGAGTCTGAGTGACCTCCAGGAGTTGGTGATGGACAGGGGAGGCCTGGCGTGCTGCGATTCATGGGGTCGCAGAGTCGGACACAACTGAACTGAAGATGTGTTTTGCTTTTAAAACAATGTGCTTTCAAAAATACCTGCTTTGATTGGGAAATGACATTTATTTTTATGAAAATATGTGTACTTAGTAAACAGGTTCCATTTGTTAAGTATCTGGAAATGTTTTTTAGTTGACGTGTGGGATGTGTGTGTATTTTCTATCACTAGTTCCTTGAGAGGCTTCCCTGGTGGCTCAGACGGTAAAGAATCTGAGGTTCTGCCTGCAGTGCAGGAGTGAGTGAGTGAAGTCGCTCAGTTGTGTCCGACTCTTTGTGACACTCCTGGACTGTAGCCCACCAGGCTCCTCCGTCCCTGGGATTCTCAGGCAAGAATCCTGGAGTGGGTTGCCATTTCCTTCTCCAGGGGATCTTCCCAACCCAGGGATCGAACCCAGGTTTCCCGCATTGCAGGCAGATGCATTAAACTCTTAGCCAGCAGGGAAGCAATGCAGGAGACCTGGGTTCAGTCCCTGGGTTGGGAAGATCCCCTGGAGGAGGGCATGGCAACCCACTCCAGTGTTCATGCCTGGAGAAAATCCCCATGAACAGAGGAGCCTGGTGGGCTGTAGTCCAGTTCAGTTTAGTTGCCCAGTTGTATCTGAATCTTTGTGACCCCATGGACTGCAGCAAGACATGCTTCCCTGTCCATCGCCAACTCCTAGAGTTTACTCAAACTCATGTCCATAGAGTCTGTGATGCCATCCAACCATCTCATCCTCTGACGTCCCGTTTTCCTCCTACCTTCAGTCTTTCCTAGCATCAGGGTCTTTTCCAGTGATTCAGTTCTTCACCTCAGGTGGCCAAAGTATTGGAGTTTCAGCTTCAGCATCAGTCCTTCCAATGAGACAATGAGATTTGTGTCAAACTCTTTGCAATCTCATGGATTATAGCCTTTTTCATACTGAGAACGCCATGAACAGTATGAAAAGGGCTATAGTCTGTGGGGTCGCAAAGGGTCAGTCATGCCAGTGACTAAGCACAGCACAGTTCCTTGATACAAGGGGGTTATAACTTCTATTTTAGGCCAATAGAATTTCTGTCTTAGACATGTTCCCATTTTGCAGGACCAGACTTCATCCCATTGAGTTCTGAATCAGTTGAGAAGACCAGATTGAGGAGGATAGAGACCAAAATTTACCTTCACTGCTGGTTTGGAGCTGATAGGGATAATGTAGCTTATCCCTATGGGCAAGGGGCCTTCCTGAGGCTGACCTCCTGTGCTGTACTGGTGAAGACCCCCCTACAGGATCAGAGCAGGATGCTGGCCCCCACTGAGGACAGAGGGAGGGGCTGACTGTGCACGCATGCCCGCTTTCTCCTTCCAGACTCACTGCTCCCCCTTCTGATAGGGTAGAGAGAGGATACCTTCTCTCCCTTTTAAGTGATGAGAAAATGACACCTGGAAAGGTTATGTACTTTCTTAAAGTCACCCCGCTAGTTGGCAACAGATTTTTCTCCTGGACTCTAGAGGTCATTTCCTACACATAGAAAGGACATGGTTTGGGAACTGGCCAGGATTTGTGTTCACATGCTACCTCTCTGACCTTTGCCTGGGCTTATGCATCTGTACCATGGGGTTAAACTTTCTACCTCAGGGGCTTTTGAGGGTTACATGAGCTCTAACCTGTGTTTGGTAAGCTGGCCAGTGTTCTGTTTCTTTAAATGAGCATCACACGCATCAGTCTGCAAGACTGGGTCATTTATCAATCCTCCAGTTCTTTTTGTTCTTTTTAAAATCTGGGGTGGAGCCTCAGAAAACTTGGTGATTGGGCGGTTTTGCTGTTTTAGAAGGAAAAAAAAAAATTGTCCCTAACTTCCTTATGTTCTAAATTGAAAGAAATATACATGTCCCACTCACCCTAGAAAAACTTGCTTCATACCTAGAATTGACTTTATATATAGTCAGGAGTTGAAAGTGGCCTATTTAACTTTGGGACGCCAACATCTTTATTTTGGCTGCACCGCATGACTTGTGGGATTTTAGTTCCCCAACCAGGGATTGAACCCGGACACTTAGCAGTGAAAGCCTGGAGTCCTAACCACTGGACCTCCAGGGCATTCCTCTAATGTCTTTCAAATCTAAATATTCACGTTTCTTTTCTAGGACTTTCTTTAAGTAGCTGTTTGAAGAGTTTTGTTTTGTTCGGTGTTGGGGTGGGGTGGGGGGTGATGCACATCAGTAGCCCAAGTGAAGGAGTGAAAAGGTGAAGCAATCTTTGTGCCAGGGATCTGGCCCAGAGCTTGTACATGGTGATGTGGTGTGGTCTCTGTCTTCACGTTTCCTTAGACGGATGAAGCAGTTCCCTGTGCCCTCTGGGACACTGTTGTTTCAGGCAGTGCCCCACGTGGGGACAAGGATGCAGCTCTAAGCCGGCCCATATCCTGTGTTGAATACTGGCATTGACCCTCCACTTTGAGTGTCTGCTATTTGCTTCCTGTCCAGATCTTCAGTTTAGTGAGGTCCACACAACTTTGATCCACATGTTTGTTTCAGACCCATAATGCCAACACATTTATTAAATTCAGTTTCTCTTCTTTCTTCCCCTTAGTCCACCACACCTCCTAGCTGAGCAGCACCTCCACCTGCCCTTGCCTCCCCCATCTGGCTCCGGGTGTGGGGGTGGCTGGGTGGCCAGGCTGCTGACCCCTAGCCCTGAGGAAAGGTGGGGCGGGAGGGTGCTTCCTCCAGGCCTTGGACTTCCTGTGCTCACAGGGAGGAAAGCGGGGCCAGAGGGTGTGTGAGCCCTCAGGTCTTGGAAGTGACAGAAACATTCCTGAACAACAAAGAAAATCCAAGTTGCTTGTAAATTACCCCCCACTGCCAATGGCTATTCAGTTTCCAGGGCGACCGGAATGTAGCTTTTATTTATAAATTGGTCCACTAACAGGGCGGTGTTTAAAAAGCTACTTTTCCTTTCCTTTGGTCAGTCCTTTGCAATAGCAGGTGGTGGTGGTGGTGGTTTTTAAATAGCTAGAAGGAGCCTTCTTTATTTTCCAGACTGCACTGCCTTATTTTCACCTAGATCTCTAGTTTGCTCTCTTCAGGCAGCTTTCATACGTCGCCCTCTGCAACTGCATTTGGCTGCAGGCGTGCGCTCGACTGCTTTCGTGCCTCTGTTCTGTGTCAGAGTCGTTCCCCGGGGGTGGCTCGCCTGCCAGGAGTGGCGGCACATCAAAGTTTGTTCAGTTACTCTGCCAGGGTGCTGGACTACTTTGTGTTTACTGTTTCCTTGGCTGTTTTTTAAATTTTTTAAAATACATGAACGTCTTTCCCCCCTGCCCCACTAGATTTTACTCCCCACCTCCACCCCTGAAAGAATCCCATGGACAGGGGAGCCTGATGGACTACAGTCCATGGGGTCACAAAGAGTCAGACCCGACGGAGCAACTAACATTTTCAACACACTTTCCACCCCAATTAACAGTCATACAGACCAGAGAAGTTTTTGAAAATTTTGTCAAAATTTTGTACAGAAAGAGAATTAAAACCTTAAATCTTACCAATCAAGCATAAACACAACATTTTGAAATATTTCCTTCTTGTCTTCAGGCACATGGTTTGTTACGTTGGATGTGCAGTTTCTCCTGATTTTTTGTTTTGTCTTCCATTATCTCTCTGTAAGCATCATCTTAAGAGCTTCTGTATGGTCCATTCTTAAGGTATATGAGCGCATTTAGCCATTTCCCTAACACTGGGCATATAGTTTGTGATTTTTAACTAATTCTCTGTAAACTCAGCCAGTTGACCAATGCCCCTGGTAATTGCTAGTTGTGTTAGTATCTCACCCTCCAAAATAGGTTTGTGTATCAACCGCCTCCCCCTCTGGAAGCTGCTGCTGCTGCTAAGTCACTTCAGTCGTGTCCAACTCTGTGTGACCCCATAGACGGCAGCCCACCAGGCTCCCCTGTCCCTGGAATTCTCCAGGCAAGAACACTGGAGTGCGTTGCCATTTCCTTCTCCAGTGCACGAAAGTGAAAAGCGAAAGTGAAGTTGCTCAGTCACCCCATGGACTGCAGCCTACCAGGGTCCTCCATCCATGGGATTTTCTAGGCAAGAGCACTGGAGTGGGGTGCCATTGCCTTCCCCGCCTCTGGAAACTAGCAATGCACAAACCTGATGGTCTGTCACCGAGCTATCACCTCCTCCACGGTCCCTTCCCTCCTCCTCCTCCTTTCTTGGCTGAATGGGCTTTGAATCAGACAGACTTACTATGACCTCAGCCCCTGCACTAACTGCATGCCCTCGCCATATAAATTCTTCCAAACCTCCATTTTCCTGTTTGCAGAATAGGGATAAGAATGATTCCTCAAAACAAGTTATTATAAATGAGTTCTGAGTCAGGTGTGAAGGGTGTGGTGGGGGGGTCTGACCTGGGTGATGCAGCTGCCGCCACCTCCAGCAGCCTTCCAGGGCTTCAGGTTGGCTAATTTTGCCTGTCTGGTTTTGGAATAAGAACAGAGAGAATAGGGAAGCAAAATGGGGGAGGTATATTGAGATTTTTCTTCCCGTTCTCAGTATAAGGGCTTCCCTGATAGCTCAGTTGGTAAAGAATCCTCCTACAATGCAAGAGACCCCAGTTTGATTTCTGGATGGGGAAGATCTCCTGGAGAAGGGAAAGTCTAACCCACTCCAGTATTCTGGCCTGGAGAATTCCATGAACTGTATAGTCCATGGGGTTGCAAAGAGTTGGACACGACTGAGTGACTTTCACACTCTCAGTATAAAGTTAAAGTGTTTTTTTCAGCACTGCCTGAACCCTCAGAGCAGGGTGTCTGGGATCCCTGGCTGGACTCGTGGGGTGGGAAGCGTGGGCCAGGGTCACCAGGCCCTTGCCTGTTCTCTTGGCACGGGGTCTGCCTTCCTAGTCTCTCCCCTTCTGGTCTTTCTGTTGGTGTCTCCCAACTCACCCCAAGCCTTGAGGTTCTCGTGATGACCTTCATGTTTCTCAGCTTATCCATAACCAAGCAGGAGGGCAAGGAGCAATTCCTGTTGCAAAAGAGTATCTTTAGAAATTGCTGAAACTTCGCTGGTGGTCCAGTGGTTAAGAATTCTCCTGCAAATAGGAACCGTGGGTTTGATCCCTGGTCTGGGCAGATGCTGCATGCTGCCGGGCATGTAAGCCCATGCGCTCCAACTACTGAGCCCACACTCTAGAGCCCATGCTCCAAACAAGAGAAGCCACCGCGATGAGAAACCTAAGCACTGCAGCCAGAGAGCAGGCCCCGCTCACCGCAGCCGGAGAAAGCCTGCACACGGTAATGAGAACCCAGCACAGCTAAAATATAAATACGTAAATTAAAAAAAAAAGATGGCTCATGTGAGACTCTTCAAGGCACTTATCTCGCAGATTTTTGTATAAATTGCTCTAACTTTTCTTTTAATTCCTCCAGAGTACTGTCACCTCCTTGGTAGGAAGGAGGAAGGTGATTCCTCAGAGAAAACCAATACATGGGCAGTTAAGGTGGAGCTGAATCTGTAAATATTCTTCACGTGCCTGATTTCTGCACAGATCATTGTCCTTCTGAGAGTGGAGGGTGTCATGTATTGCTCGTGAAGAATACACAGATAGAGAAGAATGAGGCCTTGTACATTTGCTACTTCAGCCATGCCTTTTAAGGGCTATGAAGAGGCTTAATCAGAAGAACCATCTTGAGTGCAGTGGAGCATGGAGGGGAGGAGAATTCAGGCCAAGGCAGTGGATTGAATTAATAGGAGCATGGGTGATATAAAACAGCTTAACTCTGCATGGGCTCCTTCAGACTTTCCACTTGTATGTTAAAAATTGTTCAGAGTCAGGGGAATTCCCTGGTGATGCAGTGTGCAGTGGTTAACACTCTGCACTTCCATTTCAAGGGGCACAGGTTCAGTCGCTGGTCGGGGAACTAAGATCCCACATGCTCCATGTACCATGAGGCAGGCTCCCCCTGCGCACCACCCCCTAACCCCCAGCAAAAAAAAATGTTCAGTCTGGACATGTGACTTGGAAGGACTGCCAATTCTCTCCCTACACCTGTGGTGCCATCTCCGCACCTCAGTTGGTTGAGAGTGAGCTATACAAATATGTTTTTAACTGGGGCATTAGCAAGGCTGCACTAAGAACTGAAGATGCACAAATCCACCCCTTCCAGGAGCTGTATGTGACTGTCTCCCTGGACATTATCAACTTGAAGGTGTCATCATCTACATTTTTAAGCTCTGTATCACCTGAAAATGGAGAACCTAAATTGCTTTTTAATTCTCCTATAATACTGTGATTTCAGGGAAGAAGATACCAAGCTTGCTTCTGATAGTTTTCCTTGGAGTGCTTGTCTACAGACATTTCTTATTTGCTTGGGACTGCCTGTCTTCTGTTCAAATTTGCTTTCAGCTGGCAGGTGAAATTTGTTTTCAGGGTGACAGCCCCGTTGGTTTGCAGTCCGTGCCCCTGGTTTTCTGATTCCTGCTGTTGGCGGAGCTGGAGCCTGGAGGTTCCCAGATGGGCTCCACCTGCCTCCTCCTCCCTGCCTGCTGCCATGCTCCTTTGTGCTTCCTGTCTGGGGCCCCTCCAAGTGAGCCTGCTCATTTCCTTTCTCCGGAACCTCCCCTTATTGCCAGGGTTCAAAGGTTTCATCAAGGAGGTGGTGGTCACCAGACCTGACCTCCAAACTCTGACCTTTGAGTCTCTAGTATACTTGGGGTAATCTCAATCAGGGGACAGTGGCTACAGCTGTAATTGCTGTTGAAGGAGATGGACGGCTGTCAGATGACCTCTAGAGCCTTGAGCAGTGACAGGTTTTAATCTAAAATTTAGGGCAGATGCTCTGTCATGGTCCCCATTTTAACGTCTTGTCTCTTTTCCCTCTTGGTTTCTTGGCCACCTCTGATACGTATTTTTCCCCTGAATTTTCCTACTGCCCAGTGGACTTGGTAAGCATTGTATTGGATTAAGGTGGTGGTGTAGATGGTACAAAATCTTAGAAAAGTTACTGCTGAAAGGGACCATGATCCAGTGCTCTCTTAATCATCAAGGAAACCGAGTTTTTGAGGCCATGCCTTTTGGAAACCTGAGTCCCTTCTGATGGAGACCTCATCGAAATGGGCTTCCCAGTGGATTGGGCCAGGGCAGGAGTGCTGGCTCATCTAGGGCCACATTCTTTTTGTAATGATCACAGCTGATTAGCAGGATTTGAATGTGCTTGGCTCTGAGGCCTCTCATAATCTCTCCTTTCTTTGTTGCCTTAGAATTTAAAGAAAGTTAAGCCAGTTGTGAAATGTATCACCTTTCAGAAAAGGATAGCATCTTAATTGACTCCCTTTGAAAACATGTCAAACTGGGATTTTTTTAAGTACACCGTGTAATCTGGTATGCCTTGAGGTTGAGACCTCCAGCTGGGGCACACTGGGGAGACTGGTCCACCTCCAAGTTTGTTTTCTGGCTCCAAACAAATGAGTGACTGTTTGACGATTGGCTCGCGACCCGGTTTTAAAAGTACAACCATATAGGGTATGGCAGACTGGTAACTGAGAGGGGGCGGTTGAAAGAGCGAGGTCATGGAAGGCCCAGATGAAACACTTTTAATGTGTATCACAACTGCAATTAATCTTATTAACACTCTGGGCTGGGGCTGCTCACCCTGCCCTGGGTGTGCAGGGGTATTGGAGGGGCATGCTTTGAAGGACTGTTTTTCTTTGATGGTGCAGATGGATAACAGAAGCGTATCAGACTTTGTATCTGGTACCAGAAAGGCCTTTTGTGTGCCCGTGCAGATGCATTCTGTTTTGAGAAGCAAACAAAACTTGATGCAGATTGATAAGACGTACAAAAGAGAGTGGGTTTTCAATGTGGTCTTGTAGCTGTGGGCTCTGGGACCTGACAGAATCAGCTAAAAAGGGAAGGAGCCTCCTCCTTGGTGGTCAACATCCGGCTCGTGACAGCTCCGGGAGCAAAAGATTTAAAAACATGAGTTGTTGGGAGGCAAGAGTAAAAATACAGGAAACACCAAACCAGAGAAGGTGCTGTGATGAGAAATCTAATGGATGGGGTGGTGCAGGGGTTCCTGAGGCTGCTGTGGTTAGAATGGCTTCCTGGGTGGGGTAGCCTTGATAGGATCACAGGGTGAGGGTTGGGAGTGGGGGGCACTCAAGGGGGAAAGATAGTGGGCCGGGGGGCAGGGTGGTGTAGTGGGTAGGGGTGAGGCTGACCTGTAGATGGCACACTTTGATCTATCCATGTCTGTCTTTCACAAGTGCATGCAAGAGAAGCTAGTACAGTACTATAAGGCTGCTCCCCAGTTCTGTTTCTGCCACCCCCCCTTTTTTTCCCAGAAGTCCTCTAAAATACCTCTAGAGTCCCTTCCGCTGTACTCTTTGTTGTTGTTTAACAAGTAGCCTTGGGGACAAAGAGGTTGTTTGAAATATTGAGTTCAACAGATGTGGTTTGGGTATGCTAATATCCTCTGATGAATACACAGTCTAGTCGCTAAGTGAATAATGGATGGGAAAAGAAATATCTGTTCCTGTATATAATGTACCCACTTGCACATAATTAGTGAATGCCACACTTAAAACATTATTAAAGATCTGTTCTCTTCAAGTCTCCTTGCTGTGTGTGTACATGTGCCAGTTTCACACCTGCAGGGCTTCTCAGAAACTTTAGCATCCTCAAGTTCTTTGGGAATCAGTGAGGGGGAGTAGAGGAGGAGGAAGAGGAGGACAGTCCTTGCTGTCCACAGGACATGTTGGAGGACTAGCAATGCTGTTTGACAATGTCCTGTGCATTGCCATTGCTCCCTCAGCTGCCCTTCACTTGGTCCATTTACTTTTCCCGCCTTAAGACAATAGTGGTGCATCTCTTGAACCAAGGAAGTTGAGGGGGCTGTTACATCCCCACTTTCTTTTTCTTTGCTATTGGATCGGCAAACAGATGGCTGCATAGAAGAGCTGTCTACAAGCTAAATTTGGGCAAGACGAGTCCCTGAATCTTCATATAAATGGAAATAGAGTCCTAGCTCTATATCCTGCCACTAAAAAAAAAAAAAAATCTTCCTGTGTGGTAGGGGATACAACCTGAGAGTGGCCAGAATGAATCAGTGTGCCATGGCCAGATGTCCCTTGATGTGGCACCCATCAACCCTGGTGCCATGAGAATGAGGCAGCAAGCAGCACGCTGTGCTTTTAAGGTCAGAACGGTACCTGGGACTTCCCTGGTGCTCCAGTGCTTAAGACTCTGAGCTTCCACTGCAAGGGTACAGGTTCCATCCCTGGTTGGGGACCTAAGAACTAAGATCCTGCATGCCCTGTCACGTGGCCAAAAAACCCAAATAAACAAAACAGACAAACAGAAAACAAAACCCAGCAGCACCCAACCTTCCAGAAACAAGTGTTGTGGTTCTTTCCTTCAGGAATAGACTCTTCCTTACTCCAGACTCTACCTGCAGTGCAGGAGACCTGGGTTTGATCCCTGGTTTGGGAAGATTCCCTGGAGAAGGGAATGGCTACCCACTCCAGTATTCTTGCCTGGGAAATCCCATGGACAGACGAGCCTGGTGGACTACAGTCCATGGTGTCACAAAGAGTTGGACACAGCTGAGTGAGTAACACTTTCACTATTCCAGAACAATTGTCTTTTTACCGTGATGTATTTTGCTTTGCTTTCTGGTGGATTTTCCTCCCTCGTTCATGACACCTGCCCACGTTGTAGTTCAGCTTCACACTGTCCACTGGAGTTCCACTAGCTGCCTGAGGCTATGTACACTTAAATTATTTAAAATGAAATAAAATTTAAAACTCAGTTCCTCATTTCAAACTCTCAGGTGCCATGTGTGGCTTGTCCTATTTTGGACAATGCAGATATAGAACTTTTCCATCATTTCAGATCATGCTGTTGGGTGGAACTTTCTGAGTTCCCACAGCACCTCTACCTACTTTAACACTTAGAGGTTGTGGTACCGCAAGCGAGGAATGTCTGACAGATGTTGACTGTAAATATGAAGCTGTCCCCCATGGACTTTCTTGAGAGCACCATTCAGGGTTGAACAAGGCATTTTGTGTTCCTGCTCAGTCGTGTCCAACTCTTTGCGACCCTTTGAACTGTAGCCTGCCAGGGTTCTCTGTCCATGGGACCTTCCAGGCAAGAGTACTGGAGTGGGTTGCCATTTCCTCCTTCAGGGGATCTTCTGGACCCAGGGATCAAACCTGAGGCTCGTGCAGCTCCTGAATTGACCCTCTTGGGGACTTGGCAGGCTTAGCTTTGTGTGACAGCATTTCTGTATTCATCACAGGGTTTCCGCTTTGCACATGTAAAGGACATCTCCGGACAGTGTTTTCCTACCTGCTGCTACTGCTGCTAAGTCACTTCAGTTGTGTCCGACTCTGTGTGACCCCATAGACGGCAGCCCACTAGGCTTCCCCGTCCCTGGGATTCTCCAGGCAAGAACACTGGAGTGGGTTGCCATTTCCTTCTCCAGTGCATCAAAGTGAACAGTGAAAGTGAAGTCGCTCAGTTGTGTCCGACTCTAGCGACCCCATGGACTGCAGCCTACCAGGCTCCTCCGTCCATGGGATTTTCTAGGCAAAAGTACTGGAGTGGGGTGCCATTGCCTTCTCTGTCCTACCTGCTAATCTAATGCTTTAAAATACAATTCAGGAGCATCGCCCCTGACTTGCAGAAAGTGTCTTTTGAGCTCCACGAATGGCTTGCTCAGTAGTTCTGGATATCACTGCTTCATCCTGTGCTTTCATATGCAGACCTGCTTTGGTTTGCTTATAGGTTCCTCCTTCATTAAAGTAGAAGAATCTCTCCTGGAGGAGATTTTTCTATTTTACTTAGGTCCATGATACTTTATATGATGTCTTTGTTGGAACAGAACCTGGAAGGAAGACGTGTGAAGTCTTTGCCTAGACTACATTTCTCTCAAGCTATCTGTGAATTCCATTTGTAGCATGGCCAACTTGTCCAGGGAAGTGTAGTTTTAGGAAGGAGGGTGCTTGGTGTTTTATCCCCTACACAATACAAGGCTGGCACCTGTTCCAGCTGTAATTGTACCCAGTATCCCAGTCTTTTAGGGACATCAGTAGGTCACTGCCTGTTCAGCTGGAGAGGAGATGAAAAGTAGGAATTCATGAGTTTGGAATGGAACCTCACTTAGAGAAGGCACCTGTTGACTTGATAAGTTTATCCTCCTCCACTGAGAGAGGCTGGACCCCAAACTGGTCAGGAGTCCGGGTTGCTCCCCATGAAAGCTGTAGGACTGCCAGTGGGGAGGTGACGACAGTATTCACTCCAGTCTTGGCATATGCGGATATGTATCTGATCTGATTGTCCTCCACTCAACCTAGGAATCTGGGCTATTTGCAATTTTTAAAGAGTCAATTGTTTCTTGGGGAGGTCTGTGATGCAAACAAAACAGTGCCATACATGCAAGGGCCGGGAGTAAGACAGACTTGACTAGGCTGAGAACCAAGAAAAGGCAGAAAGGCTGGGACCAGAGTGGTCTCTCCCAGTTTTAAGTGCTTGGTACAGAGCTGGGCACCAGTAGGCATGTAATAAGTAGTTGTTGAATAAGGGGATTTTATAGCCCACGGGTCACAAAGAGTCGGACATGACTGTTATTTTCGTAACAGTCCTATAAAGTTCATATTGTTCTGTACGTTTTAAAAAGATGAGAAAACTGAGACTCAGGTTAAATAACTCACCTTTGGTCCCACAGCTAGAATGTGGCAGAGCCATGATTCAGACCTAAGTATGCCTAAGCCTTAGACCAGCTGCCTTCACTAGGCTCAAACAGAAGGAGTAATAGGGCCATATTCACCTTCTCTTCTCCCTCCCTCTGCCCTCCCATCTCTCTCCCTTTCTCCCTGCTCCCCCCTCGTAGTTACTCTCAGATGCTTTATACTTGTTTAGGGTTTTTTTTTTATTGTTATATTTTTAACTCAAGAAATTATGCTGTATTTTATACAGTGCTCTTGTCATTCTCAATAAAACTGGAAGAAAAAAACTTTAATTGTGATATGATTTCAAAATTAGACCAAAAAAAAGTCAGGAAGGGTGTAAGCAGTGTCCAGGTTCATAGGGGTCTGTATATTCTTGGACAGTTGGGTTGTGAGCCCCTCCAACCTGGAGCCGGGCCACACTGACTTCACACAGTCTGAGCCACGCTGCCTGGGATTCCTGTGTGTCTGGGAGGTAGGGCGTGCCCCTTATGAAAGTTCATCGGTGTAAAAACAGCAGTGTGACCTCACCCAGGAACTGAGGCAAACCCAAGAGCAGCCGTCCAGAGATTGCTAGGTGTAAACGTGAGCAAAGAGTCTAGGGTTTATAGTTTTGCATGGAAGAGCTCACCCTCTGAGAAACTGGAGGGTTTGGGGAATGTAAAAGAAAAGTGGCTTATAAAAAAGATGACTGGTAACTAACTTCCCAAACAGACACTCTCAGGCGTGGCACCATACCCTCCCGAGCTGCCAAGAACAATAGCGTATGCCTTCAGAGACTCCTGCGACCATGCCATTTCCTCCTCGCCATGCAATTACAGATGAATGTTTATGCTCCATGCTCTGTGCTCCACACCCGCCACGTGGTTTTTTTTTTTTAACCCTCTCTTTCCCATCACCTTTGTACTCAGGGAATCTACTTTCTCCCTTCTGGGTTCTGTTCTGCTAGTATAGTAGTAGTGTTAGTAGCTCAGTCATGCCCGACTCTTTGAGGCCCTCCTCTGTCCATGGGATTCTCCAGGCAAGAATACTGAAGTGGGTTGCCATGCCCTTCTCCAGGAAGTCTTCCCGAACCAGGGATCAAACCTAGATCTCCTGCATCGCAGGCAGATTCTTTACCATCTGAACCACCTGGGAAGCCCATAGGCATGCATTGTGCTTGGAGGACATGCAGAAGGAGTCTTCCTGGTGTGAGAGGAAGGGCGAGGGTGTCCTCTTTTAAAGGGTTAAACAATCTAGACGTTTCCCAAATGAGCAGACTTTCCCCAGTTCTGACACTAAAAGAAACCAGTCTCCTCCGCCCCAGGGCCTCACGTGCAGCGCCTAGGCCTTTCCGTTTGCTGCCAGACTCCTTTACTCGGAGGAACTGAGCTTAGTTAACCTCCCGGAAGTCTTTTTTCTCTGGCATTCCTCACTCACACCTGTGCTGGACAGGAAGTGCCATGAGGATGGAGGTGCTGTGTGACGTCCCCTCACTGGGCGAGGCCTGGCCCACAGCTTCTGTGGAGAAAGTCCTTGCTGAATGAGTAGGCCTTAGTGGGTGCTACCTCAGTGGACTGAAAAACGCAAGATCACAGAAGAAGAGTGTAGATCTTAGACTCTTATCAGAAGGAAAAAAAAAATTAACTCTGGGTGGTGATGAATGTAAACTAAACTTATTTTGGTGACCATTTTTATGTACATATAAAGTCATTAGGCTCTACACTTGAAACAAACAGGATGTTACATGTCAAAGTCACTTAAGTCGTGTCCAACTCTGCGACCCTATAAACTGTAGCCCGCCAGGCTCCTCTGTCCAAGGGATTCTCCAGGCAAGAATATTGGAGTGGCTTGCCATGCCCTCCTCCAGGGGATCTTACTGAACCAGGGATTGAACCTGAGTCTTCTGTGTCTCCTGCAGTAGCAGGCGAGTTCTTTACCACTATCACCACCTGGGAAGCCTACTATGTTATATACCTTAAACTATTATAATATTGTAAATCAATACTTGATTTACAAGTGTATGTATAGGTATTTAAAGAAATACAGGCTCACAGCCCTTTAGGGTTTAGTTGCTTCTCTGGGATTTGCTTTGCAGTTGATCTTTTAATAATGAGATTTTAGGTTTGGAAGAGATCTTGGAGACCTTTGGATCCAGCTCTTTTCTGCTGTTGCTGCCTATGGTTTGCTGGGGGTTTAATCTCTGAGGAAGTCGGCTAAGTGGTTTACACAGGCCCGTCTCAGTTATGCATGTGTGCACCGCCCAGGGCAAGTTTCTCCTCCCAGACTGGCCTGTTCCTTTAACTAAAGCTCCTGGGAATGCTGACCCAAGGGGGCCTCAGGACGGGTGCCAAGTTCAGTGTCATCAGCAAAACCTGTGATCAAGGACTGACCGAAATGATCTGACCACCTGCCCATTGCTCTTATGTACTCCCCTCAGCCTTTCTCTCCTTTTCTTCTTTCTTCAAGTAGTAAGCCCCTGGATCACATGTATGCTCCAGTATTCAGACAGTTCACTATTTTTGTGTATTTTTAACGGGGAGCCTTTGGTTTCCTTGATTCCTTGAGTGGAGCCATCCTGTCTCATTGGTCACACTAGTGGAAGCACATTTTTGCAAACAGGAAGCCGGGAAACACTTTGGAGATGTCTACTCCAGTATCATTTCTTATTTGATAAGAAATGAGAGAGCAGACTCAGGTTAGTAGCCCAGAGCACAGCATTAGTTTTGGTGACCTGGCCTAGTCCCAAGTCTGGTTGGAATGGGGCACTTTCCCAGTACCCTTTGCCCTGCCAACATCACATCCCACACCCATGAAATGGAAAGTCTCTTATTGTATACTTTTGTTTTTAAAATGTTACATATATATATTTTGTTTAATGAAAGGCTATTTTTGGCTGCAGTGTGTGGCATGTGGGATCTTAGTTGGGATTCCCAACCAGGGATTGAATGCTTGTCCCCAGTCATGGAAACGCAGTCTTAACCACTGGACGTCCAGGAAAGTACCATGTATTATAATTATTTTCTTTTTTTTTCCCCTCAATTGAGGTGTAGTTGATTTACTGTGTTTCAGGTGTACAGCAAAGTGGTTCTGTTTCAGATAGATAGATTCTTTTTCGGGTTCTTTTCCATTATAAGTTGTTAGAAGATACTGAATATAGTCCCCTCTGCTATACAGTAGGTCCTTGGTGTTTATCTTTAATATTTATTAGTGTGTATCTGTTAATCCCAAATTCCTAGTTTATCCCTCCCCCTCTTATTGTATACTTTTTAGGGTATGCTTTGAAGAGTCTTTGGATAATTCATAGTGAATAATGAATGCTGGAAGACTCATTTTCTGTTTCAGCCATGACCTGTAGCTGGCTAATTGTGGACTGGAAAGAGCAGGTCAGGCAGAGAGATGTGAAAGACATGTTTTAAATAGGAAATAGTCACTGAAGCTCCTGAAAAGATACTTTAATCTACAGCTTTTTTCGTTCCCTAATCATTGACACCAAAAATAAGATTGCTCTGGGACTTGACACTGGTAGATAGAATGCTTCCCAAGGGACTTGAGGTTTGTTTCCAAAGCTGGGCAGTGACCACGCTGGCCTCCCAACACTGACTCGTCAGACCTCACTAGGACAGGACTGGAATCGAAAAGTTCCTGAGATGACTTACAGTCAGCACAGCTCTCTCTGGGTCTCTAGTCAAGGAACTTGAGACCTGAATGGATTTGATGCCCTTAAAGTTCTTTCCTCTCTGGTGGGGGTGTGTTTATCACACTAGCTCACAGGGCCTGGTGGGAGCAAATGCCTACTCTGATAGCCTGCAGCTGCGAGGATGGGGTGATGTATCTGGCTGGAAAAGAGGTACTTTTTAAAGGTTTTATTTAGGGGGTTATTAAATCATCCGATCTTCTCTCTTTTTTGAAGGTTATTAGGACCCTTTTCTTTTTGAGTTTATTTCCCAGGCTTGAATCTGATTCTGCAGCCTTTCTTTACGTTTTCAAACACCCACACAGGAGTGGTGGGGGCCTATTCAATTTAGTGGAAACAGCATAGAGGACCTGCATTAAAATCGAGCCTGGTCTCTTAACCAGTTGGGTTGTCCCCGGCAAGCCACTTGACCCCTCTTAGCCTCAGTGTCTCTGTAACATGGGGATGCTGATGAAGATTAAATGAGGACCCCGGGTGGAAGTACCTGGCGTTACTGAGGGTGGGTGGGCTTTGGGATCAGGTTTTTCAGGTAAGTGCCAACACTTCTCCAGAGCAGTTTTTATTGGTATATTAGTTTATGTCTTAGAACTTGATCTCATCTAGAAACGAAAGTAAAAATGCCTGCTTGGTTAGGTTGTTGGGAGAAGCAAATGCCGTGTAAGTCAGGTGCCTGGCATGCCTGGCTTCAGGGGACACAGTACTCTGGAGTGTGGCCATCGGTGATTGACATCAGCTGTCACATGACGTCATGCACTGGTTGAGCTCTTTAGACAAAACAGTTAGTGAAATTTTGACAGTCAAGAGAGGATTTCACTAAAATCTTCCCCTCCAGAGTGTGGGGAGAGACTGGAGGGGTGGGGGTTGAGAGTGGGTGGGTCCAGGAAGTCTGGCTACTTGTATCTTCCTTTGGAAGATTAAATTACCTTCTGGCAGTTATGTTGAATTTGACAGGTCAGTGATTAGTGCCAGTTTAACACTTATTAACTACCATACTTTTTGCTGATAAAGACTGCAAAACTGTAAAAATCCTAAAGTTCGTAAGATAGTGTGTGTGTGTGTGTGTGAAGGTAAAGTGCTCCATAGTTATCGTTATGTGGCATGTGAAAAGAATCCTGGCTTTTCTGCATTTTTTCCTGTGATTGCTCATGGATGGTTTGGCTTATTTTTCTTCTAGGATGTGGAGAAAGAGAAGGAAACCCACAATTACCTCAGCAAAGAGGAAATCAAAGAGAAAGTTCATAAATACAACTTAGCAGTCACAGACAAGTTGAAGATGACCTTGGTGAGCGCCCATGCTAATAACACTGTTTGAGCTTGACAATGTCAGAGGACAGCTGTAGGTTGTTGGTACCACAGTCTGTGTGTTTTAAAATGTCTGAATCACGCTTGCAGAAATTTAAAGATTAAGGTATATAGGACCGGAAAACCAGATGTTTCTGCATCTTTCAAATGAAAGCTGTATTTTGAAGTAGCTTTATCTCAAAATCAGTCAACTCTTCATAACATTTTATTTTGAAAGATGTTATGACCTCCAAAGGGTTCTTAGCATTGAGTGTAATTCTTGCCTGTTTAACACAGGGGCGGTAACTCAGATTGTAACAAGGCCTTAGATAAGTTTTACCTTACACAAATAAATCTGGAAGTGTCAGGAAAAGGATTTTGTCACCACGGATTGGGATATAATTGAGCTTGGAGTTTTCTCAGCTGGTTGTGGGTGTAAGATGGAACGTGTATTAATAATACTCAGCTTCCTACACTGTTGTTTCAACTTTGTGTTTTCTGCAACTTTCTGCTGGAGCTGTTTGAAGCTCAGTGGGGAGCGAGGGTGTAGGAGAAAGAAGCCCAGGCTTGGTGACACAGGAAGGGAAGCCCACAGCAGAGCCCACTGCAGGTTCCTCTGGCTGGTCTGGCCTTGCCCTGCCACTTGGTGACCTTCCTCGAGGCACCTGCCACCCCTCGGTGCCAGTGTCCAGGGCCTTGAAGCCCTGCCTGGCCATCTAGTGACCTTGAACTGACAGCTCAGCACAGGATGGGACGACCTGGTTAGAACAGGTCCAGCTGAATTCTGTGACCCTTGGGGAGGAGCTTTTAAAAAAATAAACCCTTGTGAGAAAGGAGCCCTATCTGGTGGGATTCCGCCCAAAAGGGAGGCAGCGGATAATCTCAAGATTATTCCTCTTTATTCCACCAGTCTTACTTCTCCTTTTTCAAACATGGTTTTTATCAAAGCAGAACATTCCTCCTTGGAGATTAAAACAGATGAAAATTTCCATGTCATTTCAAAGATTAAAAAGAAAAAGTGAAATGTTGTATAATACTTTCCACAAGAATAATGAGTGAATTAGTATTATAAATTGATCTTGTGGAAAGGAAGAAAAACAATGGCCCATAAAGGAGATTTTTCATGTTCTGTGTTAACTGTCATTTATATATAACTTAACCTGAAGGCTCATTTAAATAAAGCATTACAATATTTGTTTTTTTCTGAATATACGAAGACTGGTGGAAAGTGAAGACCAGACCATTATAACTATTTGTAGCAACTAAAATATTGTACCACCAATTAAGACAAGTGCAGAGGATTTCCCCTGGTCCAGTGGTTAGGACTCCACATTTCTACTGCAGGAGGCCCTGGTTAGGGTATTAGGACCCTGCATGCTGCATGGCCCGGCCAAACAAAAAAACAAAAGAAAACGCAAGTGTTTGTATCATAATGTCTGTGGTTTACATTGTAACTTGAATTTGTTGTAAAAATATTACTGCTTGAGGTGTCTGAAGTGCCTCATTGTGTATCCCATGCTAGCGGGGAATCCTACGCTATGTAAAATAGTTTATGCAAAATTAGTAATAGCTGGCACATAGGCTAGCCACTAGGAATGAAAATAGCTTGTTTTCTTCCTGTCTGCTGCTTGTTATTTGAGTGTTTCAGAGTCCTAATTGTGACTTTCCTTTTTTGTGTAATAGCTGGTCATCAGTTGGAGATGATGTTTCCTTTGAGCAGTTAGTCTGCACATGGCCCCAAGCTTTAACAAGCCTTGTGGTTTGGCCAGCATCTGTGCCAGGGGATGGGAGGCTCACCCGTGGCCCCGACCTTTCACATGCAGCTTCGCAGGCTTTGGTCCCCACATCTGCCCTGCAGACCTTGCCTGAGAAGCACCTTCCTGGAGTGTGTTAACCTTTCCGAGGTCATCTCCTGAGGGGCCGTCTTGAGCGAGCCTCTGCCACAAAGCCATAAAAGAAGAGAACAAGAGAGGGAGTGTTTCACCTTTTTCTGCTGTTGTTTTGATACGCTCCTTCCCTAAAATGCCCAGCTCATGTGTGTGTTCCTCTTCCTGCCTCAGAATTCAAATGGGATTTACACTGGCTTCATTAAAGTACAGATGGAACTCTGCAAACCTTCACAGACTGCTGGAAAACCCGCTCCCAGTAGCAATGGCTCTATGAACACCCTTCACATCAGCAGCACAAACACGGTTGGCGAAGTGATTGAGGCCCTGCTTAAGAAGTTTCTTGTGACCGAGAGCCCTACCAAGTTTGCACTTTATAAGCGGTGTCACAGGGAAGATCAAGGTACCATGCTTAAAATGCAAATGGTCCCTGCTTTTGTTTCTGTCTTTTGACTTCATTTGTGGAAGACTGGTGGAGGTACCTGTATCAGTTATGTCAGAGCCCAGGGACATATTTTGGAATAAATGGTGAATGCATCCTGGTTGTCCGAGTTTTTCAGGTGGACAGCTCTCGAGACAGTCTGAGAGCCCAGAGGTATCTGTATGTGAAGTATGTGATGGGTATTTATGGAGGATTTATGGGATAGCCTCCCTCCTCTTTGCCCCCACTGCCCCACCCAGCACAAAGAATGCCTTTGGGCTTAAGTTTTGAGTAGCACATTGACATTGGATGTGATTGGTGAATCAATGGCACAGTCCTAGGCTCTCCTTTTCCCTTAGCCTGTCTCATGCTAGGTGTGACCCTGGGGTGGGTTGGCACCCTGCCCACCCCACCCCCCACCCCTCCAGGGGCAAATGCAATGGATGAATAACATGTTGATATGAGGTCTACCTATCTGAACTTAATACCCACAATCAGTGGATTAAACAGAATCTTAAATTACTGCATGAAACTGAAGAAGATATTCCAGATCAGGCCATCATTGAACAGAAATTGATACCGATGGTGGACAGCAGGGATTTAGTGATTCACTAAGTACTAATCTGAAAATGGTGTATATATGTGAACATTTGTGCTTTCCCTAGTTTTTCTGAGTTGAGCCTATAGCAGCTGGGGCAGAACATCCACTCACCTTGGCATCATGGGAAAGTCCCTTGGTTGCCTAGGGATGAAACCCCACTAGATGCTGAGTATGCTCACGCTTCTTCAACACATACTGTGGGCTGAGCCTGCAGAATACAGGGATGAATAGGCCGAGGTTCCCATCCTTCAAGAGGCCACAGGCACTCAGCAGTGGGAGGAAGTTTACATCTCCCACAGATGTATGTATAATGTATAATGTATAATGCAGTGGTATCTGGAAGAGAGAAAATAATACAGATGAATTCAGATGGCATTTTGTCTTGCCACAGTCTTTGCCTGCCCCACCTGATCTTTAGCTGCATAATCTAACAGTAATAGCGTCGTACTGATGTATTGAGAGAGAGAGAGAGAGTATATGTGTGTGTGTGTGTGTATGTATATGCAGAGCTTGTGTTCAGACAGACTGCTTTGTTTTTGCCTGCTGATTCTAAATTAATCTGTAGGAAGATGTGCTTCTAGAGTTCTGATTTCATGTTCTTGGGAAGGTATATTTTTATTGTTGCAGGGATTACAGATCCTTTTTTAAGTTTATCTTGCTTTCTAAAAGGAGGAGTGGGATTAATTATAAGCCCATTTTGAGAGTGATACTCATTTAAATTCATTCTCAAGAATTATTTCCTTTTTAAAATCAAGGCCCAGTTTACATTATGCAGATAGAATGGAAATAGTATAGAATTCATTCCACTATGGGCTATTTATTGATGACAAGATGAGGAGGGTGGTGCCCAGGTGGCTGAGGTAATCACACTGGTGCATTGATCGGGGGATGGGGAGGGCAATGATGTCGTGTTGTGTTTGTGACACGCCTCTCGTTCCACCAGTCTACGCCTGCAAGCTCTCGGACCGGGAACATCCACTCTACCTGCGTTTGGTAGCAGGTCCCAGAACAGACACACTCAGTTTTGTTCTTCGCGAACATGAAATTGGAGAGGTAAGTGATTGTTCATTCTTGCTTTAAATTCTGCAGACCAGCTGGTCCTGTTTGATCGCTCTGGTCTAGTGACTCTACCACTGACTGCGGAGGAGGAGAGGTGGGGAGGAGAGAGGGAATGTGTGTGTCTGTGTATGTCTGCCTGTCATGGGAGGAGAGGTGGTCCTGTGGAGGCAGGGTGTTTTTGAATTGTCAGAAATGAACCCAGAGTTAGTCTACAATATAATTTTCTTGTAACACTCATTATTTTGGTCTGTAATTTTCAGAGGTGGAAGGATATACACTTTTTTTAAAACTTGATCACCACCCAGTCTCATTTTCACCCCTTCTACCTCCAAATTACTCTAATCCAGCTGAGCTTTGAAAGTCGACACTCTCCATATGTTTGCTGGTAATCAAAGTCTCCAGGCTCCTTTGCTCTAAAGGGAATAAAGGGAAACAGTCTCTTTACTATGAAAGCCATTTAACTTTCTAGACTCTTTCTTTCCTCTTTGCCCAGATGATTTAAGAATTTATGTCTGTATGTGCATTATTTGCCATTTTCTCTGCAAGAAGGCTTGTATTTAGAGCAGTTCAGTTGAGGGAAAAGGCACTTTAGACTGTCCTTCTAGATCAAGTGTCAGTTGAGTAAATCTCTCAAGCTCTGGGTCTCAGCCTTTTGTCTAGAATCGGAAATGGCATGAATTGTCCGCGTAGAACATTATGTGATGCAGTGAGAGTAGTTCTAGGTTAAAAGTTAAAAAACCAAGACTCTGCTTCCTGCCATTCCTTTTACCAGATTAGGAGCACAATCTTGGGTAAATGTACTCTTTTCAGTCCTCAGTTTTAAAATCAGTCCTCAGTTTTAAAATCTGTAAAGTGGGACTTGAAAAGGTGGTTTTGAGTGGCAAATTAGAAATGTATGTAAACATGCTTGGTAAAGAGTATGTTTATATGTCAGTGTAAATTGGAACTTTATTTAGGGGAGCTTTAGGAAGACAGTGATTTGGGACATTTTGGAAGTTTCTTTTGATCTTTATGTTTTGAAATCTTTAAAATCCACTCTCAGTTTGAAGAGATAGCTTGGTTACAAAAGTCTAAAATGTGAGGTTTTGGTTGGCACACGATAGTCTACCCTCTGCAAACCCAAGTCAGACATATCAGCATAGTCTGGCCAGCGTCTCACCTTTCTTGGTGCTGGTTTCTGAGTGTTGCACGTAGTTTAGTTAGTGTAATTGGAGCTGCATTGTCTGGGAGGGAATTATGTTGGCTTGTTTTGAAATTCACTTTACATTGTGTTCTAATGTTCCAGATTGCTTTTCTGACCTCTCTATGGTATGCTTGTGTCTCAAGTTTTTGAGGTTAACTGAATTGAGAGAAGAAACTTTCCATAGCTGTCAGAGAGTAGGTGGGAGATGCTATTTTATAACATCTTTATTTTGGAGAACTTATGTGAAAAATAAATTGTTAATTTTCAAATTAACAGAGTATTCTAATGTAGACAGTTCTGTTCTCCTGCTTCACTTCTCATTTTCTTTAGTAACTAGCTGAATCAATCTCCAAGAGCCAGTCTCCTTCAATCATCGATCCGCTTGGTGGTTTTATTCTGTCTCCTCTCTCTGTACTTGTAATAGGTTATCCTGTTTTTCCCTACACCACATGCCCCGGCAGTCCCCCATCAGACATTGCTCTTGGCCGAGATAGTGGCCCTCAGCCCAGGACTGAGGGCCTCCTTTTGGGAGGGGAGGACATGTAGTTTGGAAAGAAACCTCCCAGGTGATGCCACATACCCTTCTTGAGGTTTACTGCTTAAATTTTTTTTTTTTTTTTTTTTTTTTAAGAAAAATGCCATGAACATTTTGTGCCTGCCAAGTACCAGGTGCTATTACGGAATATGAAGTCAGAAGCTCAAGGGCCAAAGACAAAGCCCACATAGGTGGAAGTACAATAGATGCAGTACAGACAAGAGAGATACTAAGCAAATAATTATACTATTTAGATCATTTGTGATCAGGCAGTGATCAGGGCTTCCAGTGCTCAGTGAAGTTTCTAAAAGACATAATCCTGACTGAGAGAGAAGGGAAGGAAATCATGGAAGGCTTCTTAGAGTGGCATTGAACCTGGGACTTGAAGGTTGAGTTTGCCAGGCAGAGTGGAGGAGGGGAGAGCATGTGCAAAGCCACACAGGATAATGAGTGAGGGGCACAGGGACAGAGATGGGACTGGAGAGGGGAGGGTCTTTCAGACGTAGCAGAAACAACCACGGGAAGCCACTGGATGATTCCAGACGTGGAGGGTCACGCCTAGACTGGCATTCTAGAGAGAGTGTTCAGGCTGGTTATTTGGGGGAATAGATTAGGGAATGGAAAAGTGGAGCTAGGAGGCTATCCCAGGGTTGGAGGGGAGGGTGGTGGTGGATAGGAGGGGGTGAGATTGACAGTGGGAACTGGGGAAGAAGGCAGGACCCCACAGAGAGGGAGTGTGGAGTTGTGTTTCATGCTTCTGTGGGTTAGTGTCTGATGGAGGTAGGTGTTTGCTCTTAGAGCCCTTTTGGAGGATGCTGGGAGGAGGGGAGCAGCGGGCAGTGGGAGTGAGCTGAGGTGGGGATGCAGGGCTGGTCAGGAGGCTCAGCTCTTGTCCACCAGGACTTCTGAGAAGGCCGGGCAGCGTTGGGCAGTGTTGGGCAGTGTGAGTCAGGAGGGGAAGGCAATCACATTCCCCTGTGCTCCCTACCCTCCTCGTTCCTAAGTCTTGAATTAATAAACACCTGGCATTTTTCATTTTTGTGTTCCCTCACAGTGGGAAGCTTTCAGCCTGCCAGAGCTGCAGAATTTCCTGAGGATCTTGGACAAGGAAGAAGACGAGCAGCTACAGAACCTGAAGGAGCGCTATGCGGCCTACAGACACAAGCTGGAAGAAGCCCTCAGCCAGGCGTGGAAACCGGGGTAAAGTGTGGGGCTCCCTGCCCCTCAGGGACGGCACGGGACCTGCGTGTGCACCGGCGGCCAGGGTCTCTCTTGTCGGAGGGCGATTTTCTTGCCCTATGATGCTAGGGCCTTTCCTCTTTACAAATCTCTAGATCTAGTTCCCCCAAACTGGTCACGCAGCATCCTGCAGCTTGGGCGTCCTCTGTCAGGGATTCTGCAAGCTTGTTCTGTTAACGGCACCACGGTGTTACCTCTTGGCAAGCTGTGAACCTGTGGTCTCGTCTGGAGCATTCTAGAGTGCTTTGAAGCATGGACTTTGAGGTTTTTTATTTTTCCGTGTTTTCTTTTAGTTAAGTATATGATGATGTTAAGCTTAAGGTTGTGCAAATGATTTTTTAAAAGCTTAACAAGGACTCTGAATACTTGTCTTATGTTGAAACTACCTGTTACTGGGGTTTTTGTTTTGTTTTTAATGTCAGAGGAAACAATTCATGTGAATTGAAGGGCACAGGAAGCTAGGGACGCTGAGGAATTGGTGAAGGATTTTGGAGGAGTCTGACAAAGAGAGAAAAGAGGAAGTATGGAAGAAGGTGGAGGGTGGAGGTGGGGAGTCCTGACGGAAGGTGGTTTGGGTAAGTGGATGGTAGAGAAGTAGGTGAACTTGCTTGTTAAGGGGTTAAAAGGTTTCAGTTTAGAGACATTAAATCCATTGTCACATTGCTTGATTTCCTGGTGAGTAAAATGTGGGAACGGAAACCAAAGAAAGTAGGAGCTAGAGCCAGAGGAGGAACTGACTGCGGCGGACCCGGGAAGCCAGGGGGAGCCGCCATCTTGGTGAACTAGCGCCCTCCCGGAGTGGAAGGTGTGATTGGTGCAGCTTCCCTGCGCCGTCTGGGCCGTGAGCGTCAGCTGTGACGCCAGGCAAGTTACAGTTTCCCCTGAGGTTGTTCTTCAAAGTGGAAAAGGAGTTTCGGGAAGAGACAGTGTAGCCCCCAACCCCGCCTCCCCACCCCACCCCCAGCACTGGGACTTGAGTGATTTGTAGAGTGAGGAGCTGTCAGCACTCTTTTTTGACAATCACGCCCTCCTTTCCCTTTAGTCTTTCCCTCCCTTCTTCCTCCTTCCCTCCCCTCACTGCTCTCCCTTTTCCCTTTGTCTTATAAATTGAGTAGACTTGATGTAGAACAGGGGTGTGGATTAAGGAGGCACAGGACAGACCATCAGATCCTCAGTCCCAAAGGGTGACTGTAAAGGTGGGGGGGGGGGGGGGGCGTCCACTCCCAGCGGACCACAGAGGAGGGGTTTCTTACGTTTTTAGCAAAAGTGCATGTTCCTGCAGACCAAAGAAGTGCATGTGCAATAGGAGCCTTCCTTAAAACAGGTCAAATAATCTCATTTTACGCAGCAGTTAGTCTGAAACCAACAGGAAAGGTGTGTTGTGCTTCTAGAGGGGCCTTCCAGTCTATTTGTAGTCTAGATGGTGTTTATAAATTCCCAAGGAATTGTTAACACTTTGGTGACACCTAATGGATTCTTTTTGAAATTCCAAGGTGCTTTTCTGTTCTTTGCCTCCTAAGTGAACTGTGCCTTTTTTAAAAATTGCATTTCTGTTCCCTTCTTGGTGGCTCTTCTGACTTCTCAGAGAACACCCAATCTTGTTGGAGGCAGATGTGTCGCTTCTGCTATGCCACACACAGTAATGAGACAATCATATCTTCCTAAGCTCTTTAAGGAAAGTTGGAAAGAAACCAAAAAAAAGTAGAACTAGCTATAAAATATGTATGGCACATCTTGTTTAATTTTGCATGTAAGTTCCTTTTAGTGCCTCAGTGAGGTTGTAGTGACATTGTCAACCAATACTTTACCTTCCTTGTTCAGGGAATGCCTTCATGATTTTTATACTGGTTTTACTATTCAGACTATGGCTTAGGTGTGAGTGTACTGTTATTAACCACCTGGTCTTTTAATTACCCATCCCGGTAAGCTCATATTTTGTGAAGCTTTTTGTTTCTCAGATTAAGACACTGTTCGGACCTTAAAGTAGTACCTGATGGGTATCTGTGAAATTTTTTTTTTTTTACTTGAAGTAGATTGTCTAAATTAGGCATCCTCGTCTGTATGATCCGGGACCTCGCTCATTGTCATGTGCACTACAAGTTTCAATTTGGAAAACTTACTGTGTTGAAGTCCTGTCGGTTCATGATTCTTGAAGACCAATGGTCTCTGCTGAACACTGGTGACTGCAGCATTTTTAATGTGTAAGAGGCCATGGGGGCCAAAAATTTAAAAAAATTATTGTACAAATTCTTATGTTAAATTAAACTATCTAAGCTTTGCTGTAATACTGTTTTCTCTTCAGTATGTGATGGTACAGGAACGAGGTTAAATGAAGGGGTGGTATTGCAGGGGAGCATTTTAAATCACAGAAGTTAAAAAAAAATTATAATATTTATAATTTTCATGAGTTTAAGTTTATTTTTATGGGGAAGAGCTTTTTTTTTTCCCCTAAAATTGTTTCTGGAATGGCAAATTGTTTCCATTATTAAAAGTTGAAGTTGTTAGTTGATGTTTGTGTGTTTTTATTTATGGTAATATGCCAGATAAAAGAAGGTCATGGGAGTGGGAGGAACTGCTTTTGAAGATAATTGTGGACATGGGCTGAAACGTGACGATTTTCAGTAGGTTTGTATAGTTCACATTTGTTCTTCCAAATGTCACTTTTCCTTTGCCTTACCATCTGGGGAAGATAACTGGAGGTGAGTGTCTGCCCATATTCCTAAAACAGTTGTTTTATAAAATATACATATATTTAGAAGTGTATGAAGTGTATACATACAAATGTATGAAGCATGTGAATAAAGAATTATTATAAAGTGGCTGCCCTGTGACCACTACCAAGATAAAACATTGTCCCTTCCTTAGCAAGTCTTCTCCTTCACCACCATTTCCTTTCCTGAGACCTCCCACTTAAAAAAATTTATTTGTTGCAGCACTGGGTCTTTGTTGCTGCGTGCAGGCCTTCTCTAGTTGTGGTGTGCGGGCTTCCCATTGTGGTGGCTCCTCTTGTTGCAGAGCGTGGACTTCAGTGGTTGTAACGCGTGGGCTCGGCAGTTGGGGCACACAGGCTTAGTTGTCCCTCAGCATGTGGAATTTTCCCAGACCAGGGATCAAACCCATGTCCCTTGGATTGGCAGGCGGATTCCTAACCACTGGACCACCAGGGAAGTCCCCTCCCACTCTTAAAATAGACCACTTTCAATGTTACGTTATCTCTGTTTTTCTGAGTCACTGTGACTCATCTCTCACGGGATTGGGTGCACAACTGCTTCTCTTCATAGGCTTCCAAGGCTGGTGGAAACAAGTGATTTTACTACTGCACTAATCCCTAGAGGAGGTGCGGAAGTAGGTGCAGAGCTGTACCGGTTGGTGAAGGGGAAAACGTTTAAGTGCCATACCTGCTTTGCAAGTGAAAATATTATGATAGAAATGATGGCTGAATATAGATCTTTTTCCCAAAAATATCCAGAAGAATCTAGTTTAGAAGTCCGGCATGGGTTACTACCCAAGGTGCCATTGGGAATGTCTGGGAATTTTTATCCCTTTAAGGGATTTAGCTTCTTCCCCAAGGAATTTGTCATCAGTTGATAATTAAATCAATATTCTTATGTTGCCAAGTTCTCAAGGATTTGTACACCGTTTTGGGACTTTGTCAGTTCAGTCGCTCAGTTGTGTCGGACTCTTTGTGACCTCATGATTGCAGCACGCCAGGCCTCCCTATCCATCACCAACTCCCGGAGTTCACTCAGACTCACGTCCATTGAGTTGGTGATGCCATCCAGCCATCTCATCCTCTGTCATCCCCTTCTCCTCCTGCCCCCAATCCCTCCCAGCACCAGAGTCTTTTCCAATGAGTCACCTCTTCGCATGAGGTGGCCAAAGTACTGGAGTTTCAGCTTTAGCATCATTCCTTCCAAAGAATACCCAGGGCTGATCTCCTTTAGAATTGACTGGTTGGATCTCCTTGCAGTCCAAAGGACTCTCAAGAGTCTTCTCCAACACCACAGTTCAAAAGCATCAATTCTTCGATGCTCAGCTTTCTTCACAGTCCAACTCTCACATCCATACATGACCACTGGAAAAACCATAGCCTTGACTAGATGGACCTTTGTTGGCAAAGTAACGTCTCTGCTTTCAGGTGATCCTAATTAGGAATTTTACTGTTTTTGAATGTTTGAATGAAAGGAAGAGTCTATATACAGATCTTTTATATATGTGTGTGTGTGTATATATATATATAATATATATTATTAAGATATATATTTCATATATATGTAATTTTTATTTATTTATTTTTGGCTGCACTGGGTCTTTGTTGCTGCACAGGCTTTTCTCTAGTTGTGTTGAGCAAGGGCTACTCACCAGCTGTGGGGTCTGGGTTTCTCATTGTAGTGGCTTCTCTTGCTGTGGAGCACAGGAGGCAGGGTGCACAGGCTTCAGTAGCTGCAGCTCCTGGGCCCTAGAGCACAGGCTGCATAGCTGTGGCACATGAACTTAGTTGCTTTGTGGGATGTGGGATCTTCCCAGATCAGGGATTGAACCCGTGTCTTCTGCATTTTCAGGTGGATTCTTTACCATTGAGCCATCAGGGAAGCCCCGTATACAGATTTTCATTGATTGACTGGGGTTATGTTCTGATAAACCCATCATAAGTTGGAAATATATAGTAAGTCAAAAATGCATTCCATACACATCATCTCCCAAACATTATAGTTCTGCTTAGCATACCTTAAACCTGCCCGAGACACATGCTTTAGCCTACAGTCAGGCAAAGTCATCTGACACAAAGTGTGTTAAGTGTTGAATATCTCATGTAATTTATTGAATACTCTCCTGAAAGTGGGAAACAGAATGGCTGTCTGGGTACAGAATGTTTTGGTTTTTTTCCCCAGAATGCTGTAAGTATATTGGTTGTTTACCTTCATAAACAAAAAAAATATCACTAGCCTGGGAAAAGATCATAATTCAAAACCCCAAGTACATTTTCTAGTGAATGCATACCACTTTCACACCATCGTAAAGAAACCGTTAGTCAAACTATTGTTAAGTTGGGGACCTTCCGTACTATAATAGCAAATTCAGACACAGTGCTTGCCATGTCCTAGGCATTATTCTAACAAGTTTAATATGTATTAACTCAGTTTCCCCCCATGAGATAGGTATTGTCAACACTCTTATTTTACAGATGAGGAGACAGAAACCCATTGAAGTCCAGCAGCTTGCCCACGGCCACTCTGTGAGTGAATAAAAGATGTCCCTTCCTGTGCACCAGCTTACCCTGTAAGGTCTGCCCTGTTTTTCAGTAAAACTGCCTAATAAAGGCCCATAAGAATGCCTGTAGTGGGCAGTTCAACTGAAATCAGGCCTGTTGGTAGAGTTGGTATTTGTGGGAGATGGAAGGACAGGCTTGATGTCAGAGTGCGCTATCATCCTTTTGATGTTGCGGTTCACTTAGCATTCCATTTAAGTGGTTATACTAAGTTACAGAGAAGGAGATGCCTACCTGTGTTTTCATTTACAGGTTCTGTTGCGTGCAAGAAGCTGACAGGGTAGGTAACCGAGCCTCATGTTCTCACTGCAGTTAGTGAGATAATTCCCTGGATCCACTAGAAGAATAGCTTCAAGAATTCACAGTTCCCAGGAACCACTAAATACTTGTGAAGGTTGGAGTTTTGCTTCCTCATCAAAGATGAGCCTTTCCAAAGAAACACGGGAAACTAAGTATGCAAATTCTTGAAAGTATACATTTTGCCTGGTGTGAATCACTACTTGCTTAATTAAGTGCTTAATTAAGAAAACATATTTGTATAAAGATGGGGTGAGAAATGGGGCCAAGGGGTGGTGGTGGAAAGGAGTGGGCAGATTAAATAGCTGTCAGTTGAATGTGTTAATTCTATCTGTAGGATTTTTTTGGCTTTTAAATTTTTCCTGGTTTTTGGATTTTTAGAGGTTGGTAGTTTGGGGTTTCGTTTTGGGTTTGTTTTTTGGCAGATCTTTCTCTTTAATTCTATAAGGTGAGACTGACCGGGGAGATGACAGGCCTTCTAATCTTCGTATTAGTTTCCAAAGTCACCTGTGACCCATTAGGTGGCAGTTGAACTCTAGAAAGCTCCTCTTCCGCGTTCTGAGAAAGGTGAGAGTGGGCATTTTTAAATGTTTGCACACAAACAAAGTATCAGGACCCTTTGTAAACTTAAAAGAAGTTGGGTTTTGGTTTTGTGTCTGGGAGGGAGTTCCTTGATCCAGGAGAGTTGGTTTTGATCTTTCTAAGCACCTAGGCTTACCGTGAATGCCCCTCTGTCTTCAGCGGCCACGGGTCTGCTTGCTGCCTGGTGGGTGCACCCTCCCCTCGCTTTAGCCACCCTGTGTGGACACAGGAGATTAATTAAACCCCGTGCCGTTCCTTTTCTCTGAAGTTCTAGGGGACTCTGATCCAGAGGATGTTCTGATTTTCGAATGAGAGAAAATTTGCTAAAGTTCTAGTCATTCTGGAGCAGCACACTGAGGTGTCTTACCACAAGTTAGAATCCTTGAAGTATGGGCTGGGAGGTGACAGCTTAAATTCACGTCTTTTTCATGCATGTGTGATCGCCTGAGGAAAATGTTCCAAGTCCATAACTTTTAGGTAAAACTGAGCATGTTATTAAATGCCTAATCAATAAAAGATGCTTGTCTGAGAATACACAGCAGCCTTAGAGATCAAAAACTTGGCTATCAGCCTTCAGAAAAGCCCAAGCCTCATTGCCTGAGTTCCAGATGAACTTTCTGCAGGAGTTTGTGTGCTGGGGAAGGGTCTGTGCGTCAGGGAAGACAAGGAGCTAGCATGCAGGGTGTGGGTGAGGCCGAGAATGGTGTTCCTGTCCCTTGTGTCAGGCCTGTGTCACCTTTGTGCCACCCTCTGCTCCCGGCTTGTTTTTAAAATTTTTGTCCTATTCCAAGCAGTGGCACTATAGTTCTTGGGGGAAAAGTGTTATGAAGTTAGTAGTTGGGAAAGGGTAGTGTTTAAGATCTGTTAGATGAGATTTCAACACAAAAATGAGATTATTACTCGTTTCTTTATAGACTACCTATAGGTGCTGATTTTTTAAAGGCAGATTTTTCTATACCCTACCCCAAAGCTAATACTAAGCCCTGAGAATCTCCTCCTTTAACAAGCACCCCATGTTTTTTTCAAATACAAGTATAAATCTTAGAGCTCTGCAGAGTATTTCATCTATTGAAGGGATATATCCAGGTGCAGAGTTCTCTTTAAACAAATTACTTCCACACTGAGAGTAATGGCCAGCCTGCAAAGAGACTCCCTGTCTTGCTTCACTTAGCCCTGGAAAGGATAGTTCTTTGTATAGTGTTACCCTGTGCCCCAACCACGCATGGCTAATTGGATTTTAGTTAGGCCTTGTATACAAGACCGTTGATCAGTTAGACTTTCTTAAAACTCTAAATAAAGAAGCAGAGGAATTGTAGTTAGTCTGTGATGGGTACTCATAAGCCAGGGGACTGAACCCACCATTGGGCCTTGTGTCAGAAGCAGAGAGAGACTGCAGAGAAAGCAGGAGAATGGAGCAGCAAGAAGCCAAGAGGAGAGTCTGTGTGGCCTCTGGAAGGTGAAGAGAGTAAATTCAGAACCTACTTGATATTTGTTAGCTGTTGAATTTCTCCTGGTACCCTCTTCCCTCAGAAAGGAATTATCTTTGTTTACATGAGCTCTGTACTCGTGCCCATTTCTACAGTGGGGTCAAGAGTAGAAACAGAGGGAAATTTATGGTACTAAATGCCTTTTAGAAAAGATGAAAGGGCTCAAACAAATGACCTCAGCCTCCTCTTAAAGAAAAAGAAAAGCAGAAGAAAGGAAGTGATAAAGAGTGATAACAGATGAAACAGAAAACAAACAAAATCAGCAAAACCAAAAGTAATGTTCTTAAGAGATCAGTAGAGTTGATAATTCTCTAACCATACTGACCAGGCAAGAGAGAGAGGACGCAAATTATTAACACCACTATTAGGAACAGGAGCGGTGACATCACTACAGATATGTTAGTATTTTAGGTCATGCAATAAGTTTCCTTAAAAATTAGTGTTATTTTTTGGAAAAGCAAAACTCAAGGTGAGTTCTACACATTCCTAATTTTGCCTGGTTTTGAAAAATTTGCCACGTGACGAATGCTGATGTTACTGGTACTATCAACTGTTTGGTTCCCACAGTTATTTACAGTATTGTAACTTTTAATGCATATGATCAATACTATTCTAACAATATTTAAGGTTATTTTCATATTATTAGAAATACAATAGGATTTCTGCTTATTAAAATGTGAATTATGATAGTTTCCTCCCTCTCTTCCATCCTCCCCATCCTGTTCCCCCCTCCCTCCCTCCTTTTTCTTTCTCTTTCCACAAACAGCTTAGAACTAATTGTAATCATAGTTGAGGAATAAGTGTCTGTTTTACTGTTGGGTTCTTTGATACCTGTCTTCTTAACAACGATCCTTTTTAAATTTTTTTAATGACTTTTCACTTCTATTCGTTCTGTCTTCGCACAAAAAGAAACTTGAGTAGAACACTGAGTGTTTTAACTGCTTTTATCCAACAAGTACTTTTAAATTACCCGAGGATGTTAGGACTGTGTCGATTATGGTGAGAAAACATCATGGTCCTGTCTTCACTGAAACTGGTTTGCTTCAGTTTCCATGTGTAATGAAAACCGGCAAGTGTCACAAAGATGAAATACAGAGCATTGTGAGTTTATTACTTAGGCTACTTTTAGAGAAGGCTTCCTAGAGGGAGTTATTTAGAGCTAAGATTTTTAAGGATGAGTCGGAGTTACCTGGCAGAATTTATGATTTACAGGAAAATTTTCTACATAATAGCCACTGGTTTCTCAAGCCTTTCCTCTCTTGGTAGTGTGTTATATTGGCGTCTCTCTTGCTGTCTTTCCTGTTATGAGAAAGGAACTTACAGAGTCCTAAATAATTCTCAGTGGGTTCTGAGTTCATCTTTGGCAGGGGCAGAGTTAAAATTTACAATAGCAGTTGCCCTGGATCAGCTGTTTTCTCCCCTGTAAAGTGGAGAGGGCATCATGTTTGCTTTCTTCATAAGGTTAAGGTACTCTACTCCCTGTAAAGCCTGATGTAGTGTAAGGTGGTCCTATTTTCCAAATTCTTCCTATAGTGGTGGTATGGCTGCTTTACTTCTGGGCCAGGATGTTTATATCATGTTGACACTGACATTCATCTAAGAAGCATCACCTAGGATGTAATTTCCAAGAGGGACTTTATTTCAAAGTGAAATTTTTGTTTTTTTTTTTAACCTCATGCTTGCTACCACTGCTAAGTCACTTCAGTCGTGTGCGACTCTGTGCGACCCCATAGACAGCAGCCCGTGCTTAGGGAAGGCAAAACACTCAAGATCAGGGCAATTAACAGACCAAAAAAATGTACATTCAGTGCTTTTCCATGTGCCTCCCATAAATATAACAGCAGAGTGTTGTCTGTCTGCTCTGACAAGTTAGACCCACAAGGCTCAGAGCTGCGGGGACCAGGGCTGCCCAAGCTGTCACAGTCCTGTAGGTGCTGAGCGATCCAGACCAGAGGGTCACGTGTGGGTGTCATCTGGGGGCCCTGGCCTTTGTTTTTCATCCGGTGTTGTCATGTGTGTGAATTCTCACCCCAGATAGCAATCTCTCTGGGGACTGGGGCATGTCCTCAGCCCATTTCAGCTCTCTGAGCTGAGGGGCATAACATCTGTAGGACTAAACATTTCATCGTGTCTGGAAACAGCCAGTTGGGCAGCTTGGAGAAGGAATGGGGCTGTTCTGCAAGGCTTCCTGCCTCTCCTTGTTAAGTCAGTGTTCACCCCCGGCTGAACCCTTCACCAGGGCCCTAAGTGGCAATACAGGGAGGAAGGGGGCAGGGTGACCGAGGCCCTGTTTTTGTGTTCCCCTGCTGTACAGAAGACCAGACTCAGCATCCCAGGCTTCGTTCTCTGTGGACTCATCCATAAAAGTGCAGTCACTGGCTGAAGGCTGCCTCATAGATGACTCAGTAAGTGGTCCCTCATTCCAGACTGCTGAAAGGATCCAAATTCTTGTGTTGATGTCAAGTCTAATAAAGTTGCTACTCACATGATCTCGGAGGAGCTGGGAAACACAGGAGACCTGGGGAAGAAAAGGACACAGGGAAGCCACTTTCCTTCAGGACTTAAACAGAAGTGGCTGCATTTCTGAGCTACATTCCTAGCATTAGGACGAGGCAAAGGAGTAGCGTCTGATGGTCTTGATTTGGACAACAGGTGCCTCAGAAGCCAAGCCAAAGTCTTGGCCTGCAGCAGCTGCTGAAAGAGCAGCTCCGCCTCTGCGCTGGGCTCTCCCACGCACTGGGCTCTCCCATGCACCAACTTTTGTGTGTAATAGAGACCCTCTGGAGGGAAGACTTGGACTTGTGTCTGGGGCCTGCCAGCCTAGAGTCCATTAAAATGTTTTCCAGCATGTGCTGAGAACAATACTTTAGCAACCATATAAAGAAGCTTCTACTAGGTTTTTGTCGTTATAGCTGCAAACTGGTATTTATTTATACCTTTCAGTTATATAATGTGCAGAAGATTTTCTTCTGCCTTTGGAGACAAGTTGAGCTTCTACCACTGGGCAGCTTTGCCTTGTCCCAGGTACCTACTGTTTTAAAGGTTTTGGCTAAAGGTTTGTCCAATTTTCTCTTGGTAAATTAGGTTTGGTCATTATGTTAGTTATACATTGCCATCAGATTAGATCAGATCAGTCGCTCAGTCGTGTCCGACTCTTTGCGACCCCATGAATCGCAGCATGCCAGGCCTCCCTGTCCATCACCAACTCCCGGAGGTCACTCAGACTCATATCCATCGAGTCAGTGATGCCATCCAGCCATCTCATCCTCTGTTGTCCCCTTCTCCTCCTGCCCCCAATCCCTCCCAGCATCAGAGTCTTCTCCAATGAGTCAACTCTTCGCATGAGGTGGCCAAAATACTAGAGTTTCAGCTTTAGCATCATTCCTTCCAAAGAAAGCCCAGGGCTGATCTCCTTCACAATGGACCAGTTGGATATCCTTGCAGTCCAAGGGACTCTCAAGAGTCTTCTCCAACACCACAGTTCAAAAGCATCAATTCTTCGGCGCTCAGCCTTCTTCACAGTCCAGCTCTCACATCCATACATGACCACAGGAAAGACCATAGCCTTGACTAGGCGAACCTTTGTTGGCAAAGTAATTTCTCTGCTTTTGAATATGCTATCTAGGTTAGTCATAACTTTCCTTCCAAGGAGTAAGTGTCTTTTAATTTCATGGCTGCAGTCACCATCTGCAGTGATTTTGGAGCCCAGAAAAATAAAGTCTGACCCTGTTTCCACCGTTTCCTCATCTTATTTCCCATGAAGTGACAGGACCAGATGCCATGATCTTCGTTTTCTGAATGTTGAGCTTTAAGCCAACCTTTTCACTCTCCACTTTCACTTTCATCAAGAGGCTTTTTAGTTCCTCTTCACTTTCTGCCATAAGGGTGGTGTCATCTGCATATCTGAGGTTATTGATATTTCTCCCAGCAATCTTGATTCCAACTTGTGTTTCTTCCAGTCCAGCGTTTCTCATGATGTATTCTGCATATAAGTTAAATAAACAGGGCTGTGACAATATACAGCCTTGATGTACTCCTTGTCCTATTTGGAACCAGTCTGTTGTTCCATATTCAGTCCTAACTGTTGCTTCCTGACCTGCATACAGATTTCTCAAGAGGCAGATCAGGTGGTCTGGTATTCCCACCTCTTTCAGAATTTTCCATTGCCATATGTAGTTACAAAATAAGGACGTTTAACAGGTACTCTTAGCACATTTCAAATATGTAATATACAGTATTGCTAACTATAGTCACTATGCTGTACATTACATCCCCATGGCTTTAGAACTAGAAGTTGGTACCTTTGGACACCCTTCACCTGTATGCCTACTCCCCAACCCCCACCTCTGGCAACCACCATATCTGTTCTCCATAGGGATAAGCTTGGTTTTCTTTCCTGTTATTTTTTTTTAAATTCCACATATTAGTGAGATCGTGAGGTATCTGTCGTTCTTTGTCTTACTTAACATAATGCCTTTAGAGTCTATGCATATTGCCACAACCGGCAAGATTTCATTCATTTTTATGGCAGAATAGTATTGTGTATATGTATATATATATACACACACATCTTCTTTATCCATGCATCCATTGATGGATACTTAGGTTTCTGTATCTTGACTATTGTAAATAATGCTGCAGTGAATATGGGATTTCAAATTAGTGTTTTGTTTTGTTTTTTTTTCAGATAAATACCCACAAGTGGAATTGCTGGATCATATAGTAGTTCTGTTTTTAATTTTTTGAGGCACCTCCATACTGTTTTCCACAGTGGCTATTTCAGTTTACATTCTCACCAGCAGTGCACAGGGATTCTCTTAACATCCTTGTCTTCTTATTTTTGGCTGTGTTGTGCAGCTTGCAGGATCTTATTAAATAGTTCCCTGACCAGGGATTGAACCCTGGTCAATTGTTTCTTGTCCTGCTCCAAGCTTTCAAGTTTTCGTTTTGAGTAAGATATTAGCTGTGGACTACTCATCTGTGGCTTTTATGTTGAGGTACATTTCCTCTATAACCATTTATCATAAATGAACATTGAATTTTGTCAAATGCTCTTTCTGTATCTGTTAAAAGATTATCTTTGTTATCTTTCCTCTTGTTAATGTGGTATCTAACACTGATCTGTGGATATGGAACCATTCTTAAATCCTTGTACTAAATTCCACTTGATCCTGGTGTGTGAACCTTTTAATGTGTTGTTGAATTCAGTCTGCTGGTACTTTGTTGAGGATTTTTGCCTCTATGTCAGGAATATTGACCTGTTGTTTGGTTTTGGTATGAGAATAATGCTGGCCTTGTAAAATGAGTTTGGAAGTGTTCCTTCTTTTTCTATTTCTGGAAGAGTTTGAGAAGGATTGGTGTTAATTTCACTTTGAACCCTTGGTAGAACTCACAGTGAAGCTACGTGGTCCTTACTAGTGATTAGACTATTCACATTTCCTGTTTTTTTCATGATTCAGTTCTGGAAGGTTGTATGGTTCTGGGAATTTATTGAGTTATTGGCATCTAATTAATTGTGGTACTCTCTTAGGCTCCTTTGTATATCTCAGGTGCAGTGTGATGTCTTCCCTTTCATTTCTGATGTTACTTATTTGAGCCCTTCTTATTCTTGGTGAGTTGCCGGGAGCCGGCGAGAGGACCTCCGCCAATGGCAAAGGTCATGAGGAAGGAGGCTCGACATACGCAAAGGCAGGATCGAGCCTCAGGAGTCCCCCCTGGAAATCCTTGAGCATCTACCCCCATAACCAGAGCCTGCCTACTTTACTACTTTGTGCTCTCACTTACACCTCTGACTTTATGGGGGGCTGTCCCCCACCACCTCTTTTGGAGAAAGGAGTTAACTTAGAGCTCCAGTTAAAAATTCCTGGGCGTGACAGGAGTGTTTTAACCTACAAACTCCTCTGAAGGTTCTCTAGCCCACCTGACAGGCTTGTCCGGCCACATGTGATTACTCACAGCCTCCCAACAGTGGGAGGCACGAGATGCTTTTAACCTTCTAAAAACAGGTTCTTTAGAGAAGTTAGAAAACTATCAGTGGGCTGATTAGAAATTGTATTGGTGAAGGGTTTTTCATTTGTTGAGCCAATGTTTGCTGCTAAGTCTCCACATCGCCTACCCTTACATATATTAATATTTAGAAGAAATAGGTATTAACCTTTGATATTAATCACATTAGACCTTAGGCTGAGTTCTTTCTTTAATTAAAACCCACCCTCACCCTATAGGAATGTAAATTTATCTGGTGGAGTCTGTTTTAAAAATAATCACCCCTGGAGAAATAAGTGTTCTGGTTGACTGACTGCTGTCACAAGGAGAGGGTCATAAATTGTCAGCAGCCCCCTGGCTAGAAGATGATGTAACACCCCTAAGACCTCTGTATACATTTGTATGAAGCACCTGGCTTTGATAAAAGTCAGGACTGCTGACCCCACGTGACTTTTGTATAATATCTCAGTGTATAAAAGTAGACCATGGAAAATAAAGAATTGTGATCAGTTCCTCGAAAGACTGGTCTCCCCATGTCGCTCGCTCTCTCAAATTCTGGTTGGGTCTCCATCTGGAGTGTGGAACCCACCATGCTTACTAATTATGCCTGGGCTTCTAAGATCTGACCAGGGAGGCCTCTGTCTCCTCTCCTTCGGGAGAACGGACAGATGCCTGCAGCCTACGTAAGTGGTGCAAACTTCTTGTCAAGTTTTATTGGTCTCCCACGTAAACCAAGCTACTCAGCCTCTTTTCTCCACTGAATTTTCCTACTGAGCTATCCTCGTTCTATTATTCTTTATATCTCTAATTATAACTATTGTGTCCTGACCCTCACCGACGCCGTCTATACCTCAAACTCCCTGGATCAGCTGGGGCTGGTCCCCAGCAGTGAGTCTATTTAAAGGTTTGTCAGAGGAGCTCTGTTTTGAAAAGTCAGGCTGTGGAGCAGGACAAGAAACCATTTCAATGGTAGTGTCAACTCTCCTCCTCAGTCTAAACTATTTTCCCTATAAATACAGATATCAGGGACAAGTTTTCTTTTCAATCTACATGATGTCTTGGAGGTCAGAAAAAGAATATTTCTCTTTCATAACCCAGCTCACTTCCAGAGTAGGCATTCAGATCTATGAAAGTGAAATCCTTCTTAGATCACAGCGACAGCAGAATTTAATAAAGATGTCTTCAAAGCCAGATCTTTTAAATCTTGACTCTAATTAGCTTTATGAGCTTGGGTAAACTGAGTTAAAGAACCTAGTCTGCAGAGCCCTTTTTGTCACAATAAATGCTAATTACAGCCATTCTTTGTATTCCTCTGCTCTTTGAGGACCCATCAGCATGTCAGAGCTGCAGGTCACGAGGATCTAGATCTCAGGTCTCACCAGCTTAAAGTGTCATGAAAGCGTCCTCTCAAAGACGGAGATTTAGAACTGTCATCTGCTCTGTGGTCCTCCTGAAGCCAGCTCCCACGTTACACATGTAAATCTTGTCTTACAGAGGAATCCCGAGGCCATCAGTAAAGTTCTCTGCATCGAGCTTTCAGCTGGGGGCCTTAGGTTCTCTGCTCTTGCCACAACAGACTCAAGGCACACATATGACTAGCCCATTAAACCCACTGTGGGTAGAGAAAGAAGATGAAACAAATACTGTGTATATGGTGTTTGGTTCTACAGGGCAAGGTAGTCCCAGTGGGAACAGACAGGGTGCAAGTTAGAAAAATGGATGGAGTCATCTGTACTTACCCTCACTTTGAGTCTATGCAAATAAAGTCTCCTCTCCCTTGGTGACTTGATATTTTGATAAATCCAAGTACTTGTTTTTCTGATGGTAGTCTGGAAACTTAATGGGTGTCTTCTCACCTCTTGTTTTTCTGGTCTTCACAACTTCTAAGAGGCAACCCACTACATCTGAGATTGGCAAATTATGGCTTTTTCCCTTTTTGATGATGGAACATAGCCATGCATATTCAGTTGTGGGTTGTCTATGGCTACTTTTGTACTGAAACAGCAGAATTAAGTATCTGTGATACAGACATGGCCTGCAAACCTAAAATACTATCCCTTTAAGAAAAAAAGCATGCCAACCCCAGTAGGACTTCATTTCTCATTTAGGGCAATGGATCACGTGACTAGATATCAAGGCAAAGCACCTTTGGAAGTGAGTTTATCTAATTAAAGCTGGCCAAGGTTAAGTTTTTTTTTCCCCTCCAAACTGTAAATGCATAAAGAATTAGGAAGATTTTCTGCATGCTACTCATCAGGGACACATACATGAGCTTTCCAGGTAAGGACTATAGTACCCCATGGAAACAGCCCATCTCCAGTACTAGGTGAACCATTAAAACATTAAACAGTATATAACAACAACAAAAAGAGTCAAAATTACTACTTGTGGACTAAAACAAAGGACACATTTCCACTACAACAGAAATAAATTTTAATTCATTGAAAAGTGCAGCAGTGAACAGGGTCCTTTGAAGGGCACTTTCTAAGTCAAATGACTGAGATGACACAGAGCCAGGGCAGAAGAACTCTCAGGAACAGATGAGGCAAACACAGAAACTCACAAATTCAGTGGGACCTAAGTGGTGGTGAAACGGAAGACCTAAATATTCCCCCCTAGTTCCACTGGTGGATCAGTTTAAATACCCCTTTGCTGTCTCTAAATAAGGATCCTGGGACAGTTTATCTTCCTGTTAAAATACTAGTCCTTAGACACTTAAAAAAATTTTATAATAACAGTTGAGTTGCCAAACTACCCTAGTGTTGTTAATTAAAACATTTAGAAACAGCACCCTGGTCGAATTCAAAGATGCTCAGAAGGCATTCCCTACTTTTTAGTTGCAGGGAATGTTACTGTATTTGAGGGAGAGCTTTGTAGTAGGAAGTTCTTATAAGGCAAAATCTTTATTCATCCCCAAGATCTCTGTTCATTCCTAATAGTTACAGTTCTCTATTCTGAAGTGCACCTGGTCTTCTTAAAAGGGAAAATAAACCTACCTCCAGTCAGTACAACTGAGAGAAAAAAGGCAACCCTTCTGCAGTGAGGCCCTTATACATGTTCTGAAGAATTTCAGTGCATTTTGTGGTCTGTTAGTCTATAAACTGAGGCTTCTTTATGAAAGATGATTTTAGCATAGATCCAGAGAATGAAGCCAGTCCAAGAGAAAAAAATTAGAGACCATTTAAAAATGAGAGGTACAAAGAGGGCTTCAGTCCATCCCCTACCAACCCAACCCAAAATCTGCTGCGTGTAAGAGCAGCTAGTTGATCTGAGTTACTTTCATGACCTCATCTGCTTTTAGGAAGCAGAATCATAAAACTGAATAATATCACATCACAGTACAAGACCTGATAAGAGTTGGTTTCTTTTTATTCGGGAATAACTGGTCAACTTTCATTAATGTAGAGACTGACTGATTAAAGAATCATAGAATAAAGCTGATACCCATACTCAACATTATAGTTTGCTTTTAGTTACAAAACTGTTAGAATTTCTTTTCCTAAAACAGTTCAAACAGAAGTATTCATTTCTCTTGCCCATTTCACCTCTAAATACCACCACAATTACTGGGATTGTGTGAGGTAAGGGAATAAATCTAATGGCTAGTAAGCCAACCTGGCAATCTGGGATTGTGATAGAAAGTTAATTATGGCCATGTGTTACAAAGTGCTTAAAGCTCAACCTAGGACCTTACATAAGGCTAAAATCAGACTGCCTGAGTGGGACAGATTATAAACCATAGTTCGTCTTCTTACCTGCTGCCCCACCATCAACTAGCCTTCTTGTGAAGACAACATAAGAATGGGGATTAGTCTTTGAGCCAAGAGACAGAAATATAGGTGTTCTAAACAGTGAGGAAATGTCAAAAAAATCTGATTTTGACAGAGAAACAGTAAACAAGGCCCAAATTGCACCAGACTCCAAAAACTCAGGAAGAAGTTAGCTGAGAGGGAAGAAGCTAAGTAGTTGGTACTTTACATCAACTCTAAAATTCTTACGTCTCATAACAAATGAGCAGAATGTCAGCACAATGCAGAGCGAGTGTCACAACTTCACCTGTGGGCCTGGAACCCAGGCTCCCTGCTGGGCAGGCACTTAGCACACCTAATTTACGGCCTTTCATCAACCCAAGAGCCCTACCTACAGCAGGCCCTCAGAAAACACAACCTTCACCAACCCTTGGAAGTCCTTCTCTGCTGAAATACTTAACCCACTTTCTTTTTCAGATCTTAGAGGGGAGACATTCCCTCAATAGCCCTGGTGTTAACTGGCTCACTGTGTGAGCAGTCACTGGCAAGTAGATGTCTATCACCTTCAGTAACTACTTAGAATTAGCCTGTACCAAAAGCGTGCTACGGTTCTATATCAATGAAGCACAAGCCCAGAATTCCCAAAAATGAACAGAGCTTGGTTGATAAGTTTTGAATTTGTGACCTTATCACATTGTGATGAATATTATAAAAAGTGTATTTTTACTAATCTAAAACCAATGGTTTTTGTTTTTAATCAGGTGGTTCAGCTCTGATGGTGGTTCTTCAAGCCATGTGATATTGGTACTTTTGATAGTTAAGTGCTCAATCTGGAATGCTATGCAGGTCCTCTGATTTTAGGTCAAGCTGGATACCAAAAATATTTCCCACCCCCAGCAAAGCAGTGCCATTTATCTGAATGGATTTATAGGTCCAGATCACATGGGGACTAATTAAAAACTGTGGCCCCAGGACAAAAAGGTTTGGTGAGAACGAAGATCTCAGGAGTATTGTCATCAGCTAAATAAAGGGACCAGGGACAGCCACTCCTGACACACAGGCAGAGTTCACAGTTTAACACATTGCACAAGGAAGTCAGCTGATTGGGTTGCTTTTTCAAACAGGACTTAAAGCCAGTCCAGAAACCCTTCCAGGCGTGGTCTTGAAGACTAGCTAGATACCTACTCCAATCACTTCATCAGAAAGAGGTGAGCAGAGAGCCAACCGCACGGTTGAAGGTGCTACAGAAGGTGTTTTGAAAATCTTCGTGTCCTGATGCTGCCATGATTGCTGAACATAAGCCGAGGGTCAAACCTATACCTGGGGACAGAAAAAGCATAAAGCAATGTGGCATTAACTGTTGTGAGCCACTGAGTACTTCATTCAGAATATTAACTGGAAAGGCTGGCAAGAAGGGATACAAAAGCAGCAACTAAATCACCAGAAGAGGATCTAGTGGGAAAGTCTAGTAGGAGTACTTAGTAATTAAGAGCAATTCCATCATAAGTCAGCGAGCACAAAATAATATAGTAAAAGTGGAGAAAAGAAAAACAGAAGTAAGGCAAATCTTGAAAGGTGTTAGGAGGAAAGGTTAAAGTTTTTCAGGGGAAGGAGGGATCCCTAAACTATAAGGCAGCCTGGTGCAAGAGTGCAGCCCTTGCTGAAAGCCCCTGCAGCATTTTCAAAGCCCTGTCGTCTTTTACGTTTTGACACACAGACCATGGTATGTAAGAGGTAAGGTATGCACTTCAGACAGGAGCTTGAGCCTGGCTTATTATGAACACAGGTAAGTCACTGACATCTCTGGCCACCAATAAAACAGGAAGGCAATTTATGTGAAGTATCTAGCACATAAAATCAATTATGCCTGCTGATGCAGAAGACATGGGTTTGATCCCTGAGTCAGGAAGATCTCCTGGAGAAGGAAGTAGCAACCCACTCCAGTCTTCCTGCCTGCAAAATCCCATGGACAGAGGAGTCTGGTCCATGGGGTCACAGAAAAGTTGGACACGACTTAGCAACTAAATAACAAAGGAATTTTAAAGCCATGTGGACTTTAAATAGCTTAAGCCAACATCAGCAAAGTCAGCATAGAGAATCTTAGCCCTAACCCTCCAGAATGTAAACAAGACACTTAGTAATGGTTAAAAAAAAAAAAGCAATTTCATGGAAGAAGGCATAAGAGAGTAAGGTGTTGTTGAGGCCATCTGGATTATGTAAGTGGCTGGACCCCATTAAAGCTTCTATATAAACCTTAAGATTCTGCCAGGTGGGTGTGGAGATCTACTCATCTTGTGAACGCCCAAGACAAGCCTCTCATACAAGCAAGCTGAGGCTTGTTCAAGCAAGATAATGTGTTCAAGGATCAACAGCTGTTTTGAGGATGGAGACAAGATGGCTGGGTAGAAGGATATGAACTTACATCTTCTCATGAAGACAAAACCACAACTAACTGCTAAACAAACATTGGCAACCCCCCATCCCCAAACTTACCAAAAGATATCCTACAGCCAGAGACAAAGAAGCCGCCACCACAAGGCAGTGTGGATGGGAGCGGGGGTTGAGAGAGACAGAAGCATGTATATATATATGGGCAAGTCCCCCTGCTGTTCACCTGAAACTATCACGACATTGTCAATTAGCTACACCCCAATACAAAAAAAGAGCAAAAGCCACAACAAGACAGCAGGAGGGGTGCAACTGTGACAAAATCAAACCCCACACCCATGGGTGGGTGACCCACCAACTGGTAAAATATTTTATCACAGAGGTTCTCCCACCAGGGTGAAAGTTATGAGCACTACATCAGGCTCCCCAGCCAGGTGGTCCGGCATTGGGAGGAGGAGCTCCCAAAGCATTTGGATTTGAAGGCCAGTGAGTTTAGACTTGGGAAGGAAAGAGAAACTCCACTCTTGGAGGGTGCAGACAGTGTGCACCAGGACCCAGTGGAAAAGCACTGTTTTCATAAAGTCTGAGCCAGACCTACCTGCTGGTATTGGAGGGTCTCCTGTGGACGCAGGTGGGCAGCTGTGGCTCGCTGTGGGGACAGTGGCACTGGTGGTGGTGGTTCTGAGCAGTACTAGTTGACGTGAGCCCTCCTGGAGGCTACCTTCTTACAAGACCTGGCTTCACCCAACAGCCTACAGGCTCCAGGGCTGGGATGCCTCAAGCCAAACAACCAAGAGGGTGGGAATACAACCCCTCCCATCAGCAGACAGGCTACCTAATGTCATCCTGAGCCCACAGCACCTTGCTAAACACAACCCATGACATGGCCCTGCCCACCAGAGGGACAAGATCTGGTGGAGTTGGACAGTGGGCCCAACTCCACCCCAATGGGCCCACACCAGTCTTCTTATCCCCCAGGAACCCTGCAAAAGCCTCTTAGACTGGCCTCACTCACCAAGGGGCAGATAGCAGAAGCAAGAAAAACCACAGTTCTGCAGCCTGTGAACAGAAACTGCAGCTAACTTTTCTAACAGAAAAGGCAGACCAGATGCAACAGCAGAGGAATATGTCTTATACAAGGGAACTTGATAAATTCCCAGAAGAACAACCAACTGAAGTAGAAACAGGCAATCTACTAAAAAACAGATTCAGAGTACCGATAGTAAAGATTATCCAATATCTTGGGGTAAAAAAATGGAGGTGCAGATACAAGAAATGCTTAATAAAGAGACAATCTGAAGAAGAAACAAACAGATGAACAAAACCTGAAATGAAAAATACACTAGAAGAAATCAGTGACAGAATAAATGAGGCCAAAGAATGGTTAAGTGAGCTGGAAGACAGAATGATGGAAATCATTGCCTTGGAAAAGAATAAAGAAAAAAATGAGGACAGTCTGAGAGACCTCTGGGACAACACTGAATGCACCAACATTATGGGGTCCCAGAAGGAGGAGAAAGAAAAGGCCTGAGAAAATATCTGGAAAGATAATAGCTGAAAAATTCCCCCATATGGGAAACAGTCACTCAAGTCCAGGAAACACAGAGTCCCAGGCAGGATAAACGTAAGGAAGAACACACAGACACAACATTAATCAAATTGGTAAAAATTAAAGAGAAAATATTTTTTAAAAACAAGGGAAAAACAATACGTAACATGCAACAGAATCCTCATAAGGTTGTCTTTGATTTCTCAGCAGAAACACTGTAGGCCAGGAGGGAGTGGCATGATATATTAAAAGTGATGAAAAAGAACCTAAAACCAAGAATACTCAGAATGGCTCTCATTCAGATCTGATGGTGAGATCTAAAGCTTCTAAGTTAGTCATCAAATCACAGTAGGAGAGAAGGGGAAAAAAAAGACCTACAAGACCGGATCCAAAAATGGCAGTAAGAACATACATATGTATCAGTAATTAGCTTAAACATAAATGGATTAAACACTCCAACCTAAAGAAATACAAAAACAACCCATATATATGCTGACTACAAGAGAGCCACTTCATGTCTGAATGAATGAATGTGAAGTCGCTCAGTCGTGTCTGACTCTTTGTGACCCCATGGACTGTAGCCTACCAGGGTCCTCTGTTCATGGGATTTTCCAGGCAATAGTACTGGAGTGGATTGCCATTTCTTTCTCCAAGGGATCTTCCCAACCCAGGAATCGAACCCGGGTCTCCCGCACTGTAGACAGACACTTTACCGTCTGATCCACCAGGGAAGTCAGTGAAGCCATTTCATGAAGCCACTTCATGTCTAGTCACTACGGGCACTCTATGTCTAGCAACACATACAGACCGAAAGTGAGAAGCAGGAAAAAAGTATTCCATGCAAATGGAAATCAAAGGAAAGCTGGAGTAGCAATACTCATATAAGACAAAACTGACTTAAAAGAAAATAAGGACTCTTGTATGAGACCAACAAGGGTCTTAGTTCCCTGACCAGGGATTGAAGCCACACCCTCAGCGGTGAAACTGTGGAGTCCTAACCACTGGACAGCCAGGGAATTCCCATTACCTAGATTTAGTTTACTGGCATCCATGTCTCTGGCTCTACATACAGTGTTTAAAAGCAAAAGTGTTACATTTCTTTAACAGTCTACAATCCCCTTTCTTTAGTCACATACATTCCTTACTAACTTGGATTGAAGATACCACTTTACGTGTTAGGTGGCTAAATAATAAAGTTACTAATTTTTATCAGCCTAGGATATCATTCTTTCCTCTTTCCTATATGATACGAACTGAAATAATTTCCCAAAGAGAGTTTGATTTTTAATTTTATCATCAAGCCCAAAATGACAGGCAGCTTGCCACATGCAGCTCAAATGCATAGGGTGTTGTGAACCATGTTACTGGTACAAAGTTACTATTTAAGAAGCATGAGAGTAGGAAGAACAGAAGTACCTTAGTAGGTGAGTTAAGTGTCTTTCCAACCTTCATATACTGTAGTGGGCTTATTTATTTTGACATCTGAGAGTTCATACTTGCATTTTGTGTATTTAATATATTAAACTTACTGGCAAGTATTCAAGTTTCTATAATTGGGGCTTCTGAGAAATGAAAGGCAGGCAAGGCTCTGAGAAGCGCTAGGACCAGGGTGGCCCTTGGTCAGCTTACATTAAAGCAGCCCCAGGTGTCGCCAGAGCAATCAAGTGGTAACATGAAAAGAACCACAGGCAGGAAGGGGAGCAAGAGCCCTGTGTGGTGGGGAGCAGGCTGTGCCTCCAGCTAGAGCACCCACTGCCTGTGGAGAGCAAGACTTTAAGCAGCTCATTTTCTCAGCACAGCTGGCTGCTGCACTAAGACCCAGCATTCCCCGTATAAAGCAGAACAGTGAGAAACAGCTCAGCTCAGAGCAGGAAGGACCCACTGGGCTCCCTCTGCCTCCAGGAATGGCAGGGCTGCTGAAGACAACTGGGCAAAGTCATTGAGGACGATGGGAAACTTACCCGGGGTCAAAGACCCCTGGAGTGCGGCAGGTTGGTCCAGAGCAGGACTGTAACATCATCAGCCGATAGTTCATCTTTCCCAGAAGCTCTGGGTCTATGCTTTTAGCAATGTTATTGAGTTGGTGTGGGTCTGCAGTCAGGTTATAGACTTCTACAAACACCTACAGGAAATGAAAAGATGGAGCAAAGAGAAGAGCAAGGGTTATTACATCTGAAGTAGTACGCCTCATGTGAGTTATTTCTAAATGGAAAGAGAGGAGGTGGATTAAAAACCAAGGCCGGAGAATAGCATCCGGTCTCAAGATCCTCAAAGAGCCCTAGGGTACAGAGCAGACAGTCGACCATCTGTTCTGAGGGTTGAATTACTCTGAGTCTATGGCCCACGTGCTGGAAACGGGCCTCCAGCACCCCTGTGCCTTCAGGGAAAGTCAGGAGGGAAAAGCCTTCCTTCTATAATTAAAGCAGAGAACAGAAGGCAGGACTGTCAAATGGCAAGGGCTCAGAAACCAGACTAAGTGATAAGGTTACTGAGTGAGACTTGATATCTGAAGTTCATCTTTGCCGTACAGTGTGAAGATTCAAAGGAGAACAGATATGAAAGGAACCCATCTTATAAAAATGTTAAGTTTTCCTATTTTAGATACATAACACCACTTGAAGAAAGAGACATTATTTCTAAAATGAGAGGCATTTAATAACACTATTTTCCCCTCCATCAATATTTTGTTCTCCAAAGTGGAGTTAAGTGATAGGCTCAGAAGATGTAGACCAGTTTTGCTTATAAAAGCTTCAAGTAGCTGTCCTCACACGACCACTTATAAAGCGGAAGGGACCGAGTTTGAGGGAAGCTCTCTTGCTTGTTCTCTGAAGTGCTTATGACCTACAAATAAATAGTGAGCAAGTCAATTTCTGAGAAACATGATGAGTGCTGGCTCCATATGGCAAAATGTAGGCTGCCAGATGGGGTAGGTGTGCACTCGCTGATGAACAGTAAGAAACAAGGGACTGGAGTGCATGTGATCCTCCAGATAATCCACATTGATCCGGGCTGGCTGAAGGCCACCTTCCAAGGATGCTACCTTTAACCTGCTGATCCATGTGAGCAGCACGAGACTATGCTGTGCTAGGAACAGGGGGGTCTGAGCCAGCTGCTGGCCAGGAAGCTTTCTAGGAAAGGCCCCCGACTCCTTTCATCTCCATAGAAGTTCTTACCCTCACCCCAAACTATCAGGGCAGCAAACAGACCAGGCATGTAGCATTCTGAAAAAGTGAACCGTGTGTATTTCAAGTGTATGTGTGGGAGGTGGTGGAAGTAGAGAAAGCCCCACCCAGCAAGGTCAGTTAGAGAAATCAAGTATGGCCGTGTGGAATTCTATTTCCTTAACCAATGGAAACATAAGTGTGAGTACAGATAAGAATTGGGAGATTGTGAATGACATACATATGCTACCATGTATAGCTAGCTAGCTAGTGGGAAGCTGCTGTATGGCACAGAGAGCTCAGCCTGGTGCTCTGTGATGACCCAGAGGGGTGGGATGAGGGAAGGGGAGGGAGGTTCAAGAGGAAGGTGATATATGTATACACACACTGCTGATGCACTTCATGGTACAGCAGAAACTAACACAATATTGTAAAGCAACTATGCTGCCGCTGCTGCTACAACTATACCTCAGTGAAAAAATAAACCTGATTTCCCCAAGGAACATTCCTGGAATTTTTCTGCCACCAAGTCCAGCTAACAAAGTCCTGGCAATAGACACAAGGGATGGAGGGGCAGCGGGCCCTCTTACCTCCTGGTCATCAAACTCGCAATATTGTAAGTTCCATAGTTCTGACATGGTCCTCACACAGGCATAGGTGTTATTATATGCATCTTCACACACACAGTCAGGGAAACATTGCTGTAGGGACATTAAAAAAGTTAGCTGAAGAGCACCTTCAATAGTGACAAATGCTACTTGCATACAGTGGCAGCCAGGTTGGTTTGAGCCAGACATACAACTGGACAGAAATGAGGAAACTTTCCACAGAGAAGTAAATTGAAAACAGACGTGAGACTCAGCTCCTACTAAGGGCTGACTCGATTAAGGAACATGAGGTGTGGCTGCTGTGTGTGTAGACTGTTGCCATCCCTGCCTGCTAATCTGACAGGAATGAGTTCTAATGAGCCCCTGTAAATATACAGGTTGGTAAGGAGAAGAAATCACTAGGCAGGTGAATCACTCTGCAGGTTATTTTAGGTACTTTCATCCTCAAGGCTTGGAGAGAGTCTGAAATGAGCTTTCTGGAATCATTTGCAGTAAGTTGTTTATGAGCACTCTTATCACCAAATAGGACTTGACTTTGATTCCATCAAGTCTTCCATACCATCTTTTGCTTGGGTTTTTACTATATTTTAACATGTCAGTGTCAGGCTTCCATTTGGAGTGACTCTATTAGCCATTCTCTAAAGAGTGGCTGATGTCGCTCATGTCCCCTCCATGACCAGTCTGGCTGCCACCAAATCAAGATGCTCATGCTGGCCCGGTTATAGTTGGAAACCCTGTCTCTCTGCTGGATGCCACTGATCACATCCCTAATGAAAAGTGGTACCACAGTTGGGATGGGTAGAAAACAGGAAGGGGTCCTGATAAAGTAAGAAGGAGGGCAGATTTGTGAACTTGTTATAAAAACTAGAAGCATTCGAAGTGCCTATTCTTGACGGTAGGTCGGCAGATCATCATTTTCAGGATTACTTTTACCTTTGTTTATCTCCTAACCTCCCAGAGTCAAGTGACAAAGTGACAGGAGGAGGACTCAGATTAACTGAGTTTCAGCACTTGGCACGTCTAAACCCATGCCAGTTGTGCCATCCGTGAGAAGGCGTCTAAGGCAACTTGCGCCACACTCACAGACACTCCAGGACTCAGGGAAGGACACGTGGGGTCGGTGACGTTGCGGCCTTCTCCCTGATATTCCACCAGGACGTCTGATCGCCAAGTCAGATTACTGGCCCCTTTCTAGAAAGAAGAGCAAAAGTGGTTTCGGTGAGGCATACAGAGTAGGATAAAATCACAGTGTTATTCATTCTACCACTCAAGGGGTCCTGGAAGTCAGAATGGACTGTTCAGTAACTGAAGGGAATGACTAAAATGGAGGCATTTGAAGGCTACGGAGTATCACGTCCAGTTGTAGAGTCCTCACATGCTCTGTCGCTCAATCATGTCTGACTCCTTGTGACCCCATGGACTGTAGCCCGCCAGGCTCCTCTGTCCATGGGATTCTCCAGGCAAGAATACTGGAGTGGGTTGCAATTTCCTCCCCCAGGGAATCTTCCCGACCCAGAGACTGAGCCCATGTCTCCTGTGTCTCCCTGCATGGGCAGGTGGATTCTTTACCACTGAGCCACCTGGGAAGCCCCTAGGATTCTCACAAGTGATATCAAATGCTTTGCTGCTGCTGCTAAGTCGCTTCAGTCGTGTCCGACTCTGTGCGACCCCATGGACGGCAGCCCACCAGGCTCCCCTGTCCCTGAGATTCTCCAGGCAAGAACACTGGAGTGGGTTGCCATTTCCTTCTCCAATGCATGAAAGTGAAAAGTGAAAGGGAAGTCGCTCAGTCGTGTCTGACTCTTAGCGACCCCATGGACTGCAGCCTACCAGGCTCTGCCAGCCATGGGATTTTCCAGGCAAGAGTACTGGAGTGGGGTGCCATTGCCTTCTCTGGTCAAATACTTTGAGCATAGTTATTTCTCAAGACTACTCCTGTGAAGCAGGTCAGGAATGGAAACCAACAATGTCATGAAACAAGAATCAAAGCTGTATGGCAAGGTGCTGAAAGTTCAGATCAGAGTAAACAATACTGTCTATAAACTCTAAGAATTCGTCTAAGCTCATGCTGAGAAATTAAATATGGTGAGTTAAGGACTGTAACAGGGCTGAAGTACTTCTTGATGGTCGGAACGAAGATACCATACATATATAAACTCATTTCAGTTTTGCTGCACATCAATGGAGCAGAAGGAAAAGAGCAGCAGCATTTGAAATGGGAACGTTTAAGACAGGCACACAAATGGTGAAAGGGAGAGGGAGTTTGGGATCAAAAGGACAGTGTAAGGCCAGGATGGAAGCAGGACACCTGGTATGTGGGTTCCTGATACCCAGCTTGCAGACAAGGAAGCAGTGCCAAGGCCGGTGGACAGGCAGGCTGGTACCGAAAAGAAGAAGGTCCTGACAGCAGGCTGCCCACTTGTATGTACTACATGGAATGGCAGGTGAGAGGCTCTGGGGGTTCTGAACAAGGAAGTGACACAGTCAAGGCTGTGCTTTAGAAAAGTCAGCCCAGCATCAGAATCTGACCTAGGCCAGGCTTGAAGGGGCTCCTAAGGGAATTCCCTGGTGATCAGTGGTTAGGACTTGGCACTGTAACTGCCAAGGGGTATATGTGTGTGTGTACACGGGTGTGTGTACGTGGGGAGGGAGCTTTTAAAATGGTCTATAGTTATAGTAGTCAAAGTCTGGTTTGTGGTCTATCAGCAGCACCTGGGGGCTGCCTAGAAATAAAGAGCCTGTCTGAATTTTAGTAAGATCCTTGGCTGACTCATATGTACAGTAAAATTCGAGAGACACTCCTCCAAAAGAGTGGTGCTCAAAATGTGCCCCCAACGGCTGGAATTGGTTACAAACTGAAATTTTTTATTCCCAGTGGGGGCGGGGAGCAGTCTGCACTTGAACCAGCCCCTCAGGCACTGCTAGTGTGAGAACCACTACCCTGAGGACTCGAGTGGACCGATCTAGCCTTGACCACAGTAGGGGGGATGTGTATGGTCTGCTCAAGGCTGTAGGGGGTCACAGCTGCTTGGAAAGGAGAGTCAGAGAGGAAGCGATGTCCTCAGTCATTGTTCTACGAAGAAAGCCGCACCATCCTGTGCAGATGAAGGTCACAGAAATCCTAAGCTACAGGAGACTTCAGCAGTCACCAAGTTCCCTGTAAGAAACCATTCTGCCAATCCTGAGCCATGGAAGCTGGGGGTCAGGGGAAGAGCTTATCTGTCGGACTTGCGTGGAACTCAAAACCCCACACTTAAATGTCAAAGCATGCAGGGAGGAGAAGAGAGCCTGGAGGTCGGTCGAGAGCCGAGCTCTCCAACTCGGCTGCATGTTAAACCACTGTGGGGCCACATCACATTTCCAATTAATCAGGCTTGCTGGGGCTGGGACCCAGGAGTTGGCATTTTTCTTTCCCAGGAGATACGAATGTGCCACCAAGTTTGAAACCAATGAAGGGGTCATTCAGTGTTTTCTGTCAAAGGCTAGATAGTATTTAGAGTCTGTGCTAAAGTCTCTGTTTCCACTACTTGATTCTGCTATTGCAGCAGGAAAGTAGGCCAAGCAACACACACATGGACCACATGGATGAGCACGGCTGTGTCCTGATACAGTTTCATTTACAAAACCCCCAGGGTGGGCTCAACTTGGCCGACAGGAGTTTGCCATGCCCTGGTCTACAGCAGCCCTGTCCAGCAGAACTTTCTGACTGAAATGTTCTGTAACTGTTGCCTGATACAAGGTGTCTGGAGCAATTGATATGTGGCTACTGCCACTGAGGAACTGAATTTCTCACTTTATTCTAGTTAAATAGTCACACGCGGCTAGTAGCTACCATATTAAGGCAGAGCGAGAGGTACAACAGCCCTAATACACCAGAGGTTTCCACAGGACTAACCTTCCAAACAAAAGAACAAGGAAGACAGACAGGTCCCAGGTGGCATTTACAAAACTGCAGAGAAATTAATCATACATAGCATAATGATTTTAGCCCTGTAGTGAAGTTGTTTTTTTTTTTTTTTAACTAGAAATAAGATTAACAGTGTAACATTTGTCTAGGAAGAGTGAAGAGATAAAAATTTCCCTTTATCTGATCCTATAGATTTATTGCAATTCCAGCCGAAGCCCAAAATGATTTTTTAAGCAATCTGAAAAGGTGTTTTTATAAAGTTTACATGGAAGATGGAAGAAAGATAACTGTCTTTTAAGATACCCCTAAGAACAACTCTTAAGAGACCCCTAATAATCTTAAGAGAGAGGTGTACCCACACAAGGTTTAATTATACAACTTTATAACAACACACTGGTTGAGGGATAGATAGATCTGTGGAACAGAAAAGACAACTGAGTATTTATAGAAAAAGAAATGAAACTGAATTCCTGACTCCTACCATGCAAGAAAACCAATTGCAGATACATCAAGGACTCAAAGGTAAGAGGCAGAACTACAGAACTTTCAGAAGAAAATTTGGGAGAACTATTTTCTGACCTCAAGGTTCAAAAATATTTTTACAAACAAGACACAAAGGACACGAAGTCATCTCATAAAAGAGGTGCTCCTACACTGTCATATCTTAATGCAGGGAAAAGACAAGTCACAAATGGGGAATACCATGGCAAAGAAGAGGCATTTCACAAGGGAAAAAACACAAAAGACATAAGTGAAAGATGATTCACTGATCAAACACCCAACTGAAAAAACAAGCAAAGGATCTGAATAGACATTTCTCCAAAGAAGATATACAAATGTCCAACAAACACAGGACAGGTATGTTTGACACGTGACAACAAATCAACATGATTAGTCATTAGGAAAATGCAAATCAAAACCACAAGTCCCACTCATACCCACTCAGTTCAGTCACTCAATCGTGTCCGACTCTTTGCAACCCCATGAATGGCAGCATGCCAGGCCTCCCTGTCCATCACCAACTCCTGGAGTTCACTCAAACTCACGTCCATCGAGTCAGTGATGTCAACCAGCCATCTGATCCTCTGTCGTCCCCTTCTCCTCCTGCCCCCAATCCCTCCCAGCATCAGAGTCTTTTCCAATGAGTCAACTCTTTGCATGAGGTGGCCAAAGTACTGGAGTTTCAGCTTCAGCATCATTCCTTCCAAAGAACACCCAGGACTGATCTTATTTAGAATGGACTGGTTGGATCTCCTTGCAGTCCAAGGGACTCTCAGGAGTCTTCTCCAACACTACAGTTCAAAAGCATCAATTCTTCGGCGCTCAGCCTTCTTCACAGTCCAACTCTCACATCCATACATGGCCATAGGAAAGACCATAGCCTTGACTAGGTGAACCTTTGTTGGCAAAGTAATGTCTCTGCTTTTGAATATGCTATCTAGGTTGATCATAACTTTCCTTCCAAGGAGTAAGCGTCTTTTAATTTCATGGCTGCAGTCACCACCTGCAGTGATTTTGGAGCCCCCACAAATAAAGTCTGACACTGTTTCCACTATTTCCCCATCTATTTCCCATGAAGTGACCGGACCGGATGCCATGATCTTTGTTTTCTGAATGTTGAGCTTTAAGCCAACTTTTTCACTCTCCACTTTCACTTTCATCAAGAGGCTTTTTAGTTCCTCTGTACTTTCTGCCATAAAGGTGGTGTCATCTGCATATCTGAGGTTATTGATATTTCTTCCGGCAATCTTGATTCCAGCTTGTGCTTCTTCCAGCCCAGCGCTTCTCATGATGTACTCTGCATATAAGTTAAATAAGCAGGGTGACAGTATACAGCCTTGACGTACTCCTTTTCCTATTTGGAACCAATCTGTTGTTCCATGTCCACTTCTAACTGTTGCTTCCTGACCTGCATATAGGTTTCTCAAGAGGCAAGTCAGGTGGTCTGGTATTACCATCTCTTTCAGAATTTTCCACAGTTTATTGTGATCCACACAGTCAAAAGTATGAAAAGGCAAAATGATAGAATACTGAAAGAGGAACTCCCCAGTCAGTAGGTGCCAAATATGCTATTGGAGATCAGTGGAGAAATAACTCCAGAAAGAATGAAGGGATGGAGCCAAAGCAAAAACAACACCCAGTTGTGGATGTGACTGGTGATAGAAGCAAGGTCTGATGCTGTAAAGAGCAATATTGCATAGGAACCTGGAATGTTAGGTCCATGAATCAAGGCAAAGTGGAAGTGGTCAAACAGGAGATAGCAAGAGTGAACGTCGACATTCTAGGAATCAGCAAACTGAAATGGACTGGAATGGGTGAATTTAACTCAGATGACCATTATATCTACTACTGTGGGCAGGAATCCCTTAGAAGAAATGGAGTAGCCATCATGGTCAGAGTCCGAAATTCAGTACTTAGGGATGCAATCTCAAAAACGACAGAATGATCTCTGTTCATTTCCAAGGCAAACCATTCAATATCACAGTAATCCAAGTCTATGCCCCAACCAGTAACGCTGAAAAAGCTGAAGTTGAATGGTTCTATGAAGACCTACAAGACCTTTTAGAACTAACACCCAAAAAAGATGTCCTTTTCATTACAGGGGACTGGAATGCAAAAGTAGGATGTCAAGAAACACCTGGAGTAACAGGCAAATTTGGCCTTGGAACACAGAATGAAGCAGGGTAAAAGCTAATAGAGTTTTGCCAAGAGAACGCACTGGTCATAGCAAACACCCTCTTCCAACAACAAAGAGAAGACTCTACACATGGACATCACCAGATGGTTAATACCGAAATCAGACTGGTTCTATTCTTTGCAGCCAAAGATGGAAAAAGCTCTATACAGTCAGCAAAAACAAGACCGGGAGCTGACTGTGGTTCAGATCATGAGCTCCTATTGCCAAATTCAGACTTAAATTGAAGAAAGTAGGGAAAACCACTAGACCATTCAGCTATGATGTAAATCATATCCCTCATACCCACTAAGACATAGTAAAAAGATAATAGCAATTGCTGGCAAAGATGTAGAGAAACTGAATCCTTTTACACTGGTGGTGGGAATATACAGAACAGTGCCATCACTTTAGAAACAGTCTGGCAGTTCCTCAAAAGGTTAAACAGAAAAATCACCACATGACCTAGCAATTCTACTAAGGATACACTCAAGAGAATGGGAAACATTAGCTCACCCAAAATTCTATATACAAATGTTCACAGCAGTGTTACTCATAGAGTCAAATGGGAAACAATGCAAATGTCTATCAACTGATGGCTGGATAAATATGTGGCTGGATAAATACATGGACGACTACTGTTTAGTAATAAGAAGAAATGAAGTGGTAACATGTGTTACAGTGGGGATGACCCTTGAGGACAGCTCAGTGTTTTCAGCCAATCACAAGAGACCACATACTGTATGATTCTATTTACAGAAAATGTCCACAGCAGACGAATCTATAGTGACAGAAAGGAGTGCCTGTCTGGTGCCGAGAGAGGGAGCCTGGAGTGACTGCTAGTGTATCTGGGGGTTTCTTTTGGGGGGTGATGAAAACGTTGTAAAGTTAGATTATACTGCAGTTGTACAACTCTGACTATATCAAAACCTAGTGAACTGTCAACTTTAAACTGGTGAATTGCATCAGATCAGATCAGTCGCTCAGTCGTGTCCGACTCTTTGCGACCCCATGAACCGCAGCACGCCAGGCCTCCCTGTCCATCACCAGCTCCCGGAGGTCACTCAGACTCGCATCCATCGAGTCAGTGATGCCATCCAGCCATCTCATCCTCTGTCGTCCCCTTCTCCTCCTGCCCTCAATCCCTCCCAGCATCAGAGTCTTCTCCAATGAGTCAACTCTTCGCATGAGGTGGCCAAAATACTGGAGTTTCAGCTTTAGCATCATTCCTTCTAAACAAATTCCAGGATTGATCTCCTTCAGAATGGACTGGTTGGATCTTCTTGCAGTCCAAGGGACTCTCAAGAGTCTTCTCCAACACCACAGTTCAAAAGCATCAATTCTTCGGCGCTCAGCCTTCTTCACAGTCCAGCTCTCACATCCATACATGACCACAGGAAAGACCATAGCCTTGACTAGGCGAACCTTTGTTGGTAAAGTAATGTCTCTGCTTTTGAATATGCTATCTAGGTTGGTCATAACTTTCCTTCCAAGGAGTAAGCGTCTTTTAATTTCATGGCTGCAGTCACCATCTGCAGTGATCTTGGAGCCCAGAAAAACAAAGTCTGACACTGTTTCCACTGTTTCCCCATCTAGTTCCCATGCAGTGATGGGACCAGATGCCATGATCTTCGTTTTCTGAATGTTGAGCTTTAAGCCAACCTTTTCACTCTCCACTTTCACTTTCATCAAGAGGCTTTTAGCCCCTCTTCACTTTCTGCCATAAGGGTGGTGTCATCTGCATATCTGAGGTTATTGATATTTCTCCCGGCAATCTTGATTCCAACTTGTGTTTCTTCCAGTCCAGCATTTCTCATGATGTACTCTGCATATAAGTTAAATAAACATGGTGACAATATACAGCCTTGACGTACTCCTTTTCCTATTTGGAACCAGTCTGTTGTTCCATGACCAGTTCTAACTGTTGCTTCCTGACCTGCATACAGATTTCTTAAGAGGCAGATCAGGTGGTCTGGTATTCCCATCTCTTTCAGAATTTTCCATAGTTTATTGTGATCCACACAGTCAAAGGCTTTGGCATAGTCAATAAAGCAGAAATAGATGTTTTTCTGGAACTCTCTTGCTTTTTCCATGATCCAGCGGATGTTGGCAATTTGATCTCTGGTTCCTCTGCCTTTTCTAAAACCAGCTTGAACGTCAGGAAGTTCACGGTTCACATATTGCTGAAGCCTGGCTTGGAGAATTTTGAGCATTACTTTACTAGCGTGGGAGATGAGTGCAATTGTTCGGTAGTTTGAGCACTCCTTGGCATTGCCTTTCTTTGGGATTGGGATGAAAACTGACCTTTTCCAATCTTGTGGCCACTGCTGAGTTTTCCAAATTTGCTGGCATATTGAGTGTAGCACTTTCACAGCATCATCATTCAGGATTTGGAATAGTTCCACTGGAATTCCATCACCTCCACTAGCTTTGTTTGTAGTGATGCTTTCTAAGGCCCATTTGACTTCACATTCCAAGATGTCTGGCTCTAGGTCAGTGATCACATCATCATGATTATCTGGGTCTTGAAGCTCTTTTTTGTACAGTTCTTCTGTGTATTCTTGCCACCTCTTCTTGATATCTTCTGCTTCTGTTAGATCCACACCATCTCTGTCCTTTATTGTGCCCATCTTTGCATGAAATGTTCCTTTGGTATCTCTGATTTTCTTGAAGAGATCCCTAGTCTTTCCCATTCTGTTGTTTTCCTCTATTTCTTTGCATTGATCACTGAAGAAGGCTTTCTTATCTCTTCTTGCTATTCTTTGGAACTCTGCATTCAGATGTTTATATCTTTCCTTTTCTCCTTTGCTTTTCGCTTCTCTTCTTTTCACAGCTATTTGTAAGGCCTCCCCAGACAGCCATTTTGCTTTTTTGCATTTCTTTTCCATGGGGATGGTCTTGATCCCTGTCTCCTGGACAATGTCACGAACCTCATTCCATAGTTCATCAGGCACTCTATCTATCAGATCTAGGCCCTTAAATTGCATAGTAAGGAAATTAAGCTGTGAAAAAAGTGATTCATCTCATTAATAAAGAAATGTACCGTAGAACCAACTGTAGTTTTTCACCCCCTAGATAGGCAAAAAATGAAGCAGTCTGATAGCTTCATATAGAGCAAAGGGAATTCTCACATATTACTGGTGGAATACAAACTGATGATGATTTTGGACAATAACTTGGTGATATTTGTAAGAATGAAGATGTGAGGTTCCTGTGACCTTGGTGTGTATACACATACTCACTGGGAAACATGTATGAGAATGCCATGGCAGCACCGTGCCTAGAGCAAAACTAGAATACCACAAATGTACACTGATAAAAAAATATCAAATTAAGTGGTGAAGCATTCCTTCTTATGATGGAATATGAGGTATCAGTGAACAATATGGATCAATTTGCAAACAATGCTGAATTGAAAAAAAGTCTTGATTACAACTAGTAGAATGTCGTCTTTAGAGTGCAAAACAAGATAGGTATTTCCCCCCAAGATAGGTATGTTGTTTATGGCTACGTACATGATAACTACTAAAAAAAAATAAAAGCCAGAGAGTAACAACCATAAAATTCAGAATTCAGAAAAGTGATAACTGGTAAGGGCAGGTAAGGGGTGGGATGGGGAGGGGTGCATAGGAAGACCCATCAGTATGAGGAGTATTTAAGTTCTTAAATGGGATTATGGGTTCATGGGTGTTTCTTGTGTTTTATAACTTATATGAGTGACATGTATTCTCTTCAATGAGTCACACATCACCTAATAATTGTGACAGATTCATACAAATCAGTAAGAGTTACTTATAATATAGAGTACTGATCTGTCAAACTTCTCTATGCTTAAACATATTCACATACATTTTTAATGAAAAAGAGATGCTGTCCGAAACCTCCTTTTCCCCCTGCAGTATGTGGTGGGCATCTTTCTAAGTCAATATATATTTATGCACATCACTTAGTGTTGCTTTAATAGTCTTGTTTAATTTTGCCACAATATGACCAATTCCCTATTGTATATTCAGGTTTTATAATTTTCTTCTATTAATACTGTATGTAGGGTTTTAATTAAACTTTTTATTATGTATTGGGGTACAGCTGATTAACAGTGTTGTGATGGTTCCAGGTGAATATTCCATGTCGTTCTTTATAGTTAGCACTGTGCAGTGCTAGACACAGTAGGGACTCAAATAATTCTTGAACGAATTTTGTTCTCTTAAGAGTAAATTCCCAGATGGATCTGCCTGACGTGTGTATTCTGAAGTGATGGGTCTTATTAAATTAGCCTACTGATAGCTTATACTGATTACACTTCAGTGAGTCTGAGTAGCTTTCATTTTTTTCAGACTTTTATAATTACTGGGTATTAATCTTTTTCATCTTTGCCAGTTCTACAGGCAACAGGGGCCTCCTTCAGTTAAGCCTTTCTTTGATCAGCATTGAAGCAATCTTTTTGCACTGACTCTGGTCATTTTTAATTCCTCTGAGAATTGATTAGTTACTTCTTTTGCCTGTTTTTATACTGGGATATTAATTTTCGCTTTTAAGAAGTCATCTATTAGGATTAGTTACCCTTTTTCATATATGCTGCAAATATTTTCTCAATTTGTTACCTGTCTTTGTGTATGATGGGGCTTTTGGGGGAAGAAGGAAAAATGAAGGATACAGAACTCTGTTTGTATGTGTCTAGTCTTTTTAAAGAAAGCTCCTTCCCACTACAGAGCGAGAAAAGCTGTATTCGGCTACATCCCAAATTTAATAGTTTTAAGATTTAAGGGGTCTCCCCTGAAGATTTAAAATTTAACTCTACTTACAGGCTACAGTCCATGGGGTCGCAAAGCGCTGGGACACGACTGAGCGACTTCACTTCACTACTTACACAACCTGGAATTTACTTCAGAGTCTTGGCTCAGGGCTGATTGAGGGCTTTATACTCACCAAAATGGGCAAAAAAGACATCCCATCCATCTGGGTCTTATTTAGGCTATAGCCCGCAATGTCCAAAATAGTAGGACCCAAGTCAATGTTGGCAACAAGCATCTATGAGAAAGAGAAAGAAACAATAAATTGACTCAGAACACAGCTGGTCTCATTTTCCTTTTCTATCTAGAGTTCTCTTTCCCCAAACCCATCCTTGAAACAACCAGCACTTTCTATTATCTTTTGTACAACCCATACTTCCTATTGCATATATTCAAATATAACTATGACAATATAAGTAATAAAACATAAAGCCTTATGAAGTTTATAATACAGGCCCCTGGGAAGTTATGTTTATTTTACACACACTGTTATTGACCAAAACATTTTTCAAGATTCCTTTAGGATTGCCTTGAGTCTGTTATGAATGACAAAGAAATATGTCAGGCTACTTTACACAAGTGTTTTCCAACTTGATTATTCTCACTAGTTCACTACTTGACTTCAAATTGACTCCTGACATTTTTGAAAGGCTCAAAGGTTGAATGCTTGTCACCCATTAGGGTATCTGCCTTTTAAGTACTTTTTCAAAGGGACAACATGGCTAAAAATATTTGCAGTAGGCTTTGGAGAGTGCAGAAAATTTATCTCAACAATGTATCAGTAAGTTTCCTTAAGGAGCACAAAACCTGGATGTTTAAATAAAAAATCCTAGAAATTAAACACACTGTGTAGCATTTATTCCTTGACATATCTCATTGATTTACTGGATAATTTTCCTTCTGTACACAGTATCTCTACCAGGTCTAAACCTGCAGAGTCCAACAGAGGATAGAACAGGAGTCATATGTATAACTTAAAACTGTCTAGTGACCACCCTAGCGGCTCAGACAGTAAAGAATCTGCCTGCAATGCTGGAGACCCAGGTTCTATCCCTGGGTTGGGAAGATCCCTGGAGAAGGAAATGGCTACCCACTCCAGTATTCTTGCCTGGGAAATACCATAGACAGAGGAGCCTGATGGGCTACAGTTCATGGGATAGCATAGAGCTGGACATGATTGAGCAACTAACACTCTCACTTTCAATGATCATACTAAAGTAGGAAAAAAAGAGGTAAAATTTATTGCAAATGTTTAACTATTACTGTTTAATAGATAAGCAATACAAAAGAAAATAATGAGATTTTACTTTATAAAAAATTTTGAACCAATTATTTGAAATCTGGTATTCTGCATCTCAGTCTGGAGTATCCCATATATGTTCTGGCTCAACAATAACATGAGCTTTTGTAGCAGAGGGCATAGGTCTAGATGTCACATGGTCACAGGCTAGAAAAAGCCTTGGAATGATGAGACAATCCAGGGAAATGAACTAATGTTCACCAAGCACCTACTCTGGGCCAATTCCTAACACATATCCTCATTTAAGCCTCACCACGATTCTAGGAGTTTCCCTGGTGGCTTGGCGGTAAAGAACCCACCTGCCGATGCAGGAGATGCAGGTTCAACCCTTGGGTGGGGAAGATCCCCTGCAGAAGGAAACGGCAACCCACTCCAGTATTCTTATCTGGGAAATCTCATGGACAGAGGGGCCTGGCGGGTTACAGTCCATGGGGTGGCAAAGAATCAGACACGACTTAGGGACTGAGCATGCACACCATCCTAGGAAGCAGTATTTCCCCCATTTTACAAATGAGGAAACGAAAGAGAAGTAACTGAAACAAAGTCAGCAGCCTGTAACTGGAAAAGCTGTCATTTACTAGAAATAAATACCAGTCAAAAAAACTGTAGAGAAAACAGATCATCTCAGGAGAAGCCAAAAGGGGATTAAAACAAACAAACAAACAAATCCTGCTACTTTTAATTTAAAAACAAAACCAAAAGTGCAGACACAAAAGGCAAGAAGACATCTTCTGAGTAGCAGCCAGGTTTCCTGGCTCCTGGAGAAGGAGTGATGGTTCCTGGAGGGTGGAGTGATATACATATCCTGGCTCTGAATCAATTAGTATAACTCTGCAGCTGTTGGAAATTAACCTTCAGTAGCAGGCAACTCAGGAAAAGCAATCCATACGTTAGTGAGGATAAAAACACAAAAACTATGTCTCTGGGGATTACACACGACCTGGTGTTGGGAGATATCTTTCCTGGTTCCAAGTCCCCCAGGGGGATATCTTTCCTGGTTCCAAGTCCCCCAGGTAGACTAAGCAGCTTAGGAGACAGTCAACAAGAGTGATTATGAATATGAAAGAGACCATGGCAGGAAAAGACAGACAAGCAGAGATACCACCTCCAGAATCAGATAAGTGCAACAAGACTTCAAAATGTAGCTGACATATTTTCAATGATGTCCAGAACATGAATGAAGCCAGTCCCACAGGTATTATTAACATGTCCAAGGCACCAAAATAATAAAATGGACAGACATATACAACAGTGACTGCGTGGCTCAGCCATCAGCTAGAGGTGGGAATGCCCTCTAGTGGCAGTCTGCACTGTGTGTGTGGGGGGGCAGGGAATGTGGAGAGGGGAGGGGGCAGGGAGAAGGTCTGCAAGATCCAGAACAAATCAAGTCGCTAAGATTCAGCACAAGTACCATAAACACCATCCCCAGGATGCTTTCTTTCCAAGTGTCTACATAATCATATCTTCCCTAAAAATGATGGAGCTTTGTTTGACTAAGAAGTAGAGTCTCAAAATTAGCATACAAGTTAGGAGATGGGAGACTTCCAGTAGATACCAAGTGTAATTGAAGAATTTGAGAGAATTATACCTCTCTCTGGTTTTTATACAGCCAAGAATTACAATGCATACTGTGAGCCCATCACCATAAGGATGTCTAGAAACATTAGCATTTCAAGATCCTAAAATGGTACTGCTTTTATCACTGAGTATAAACCTAAAGATTCATTTATGCATTGGAACAGAAAAGGCTCTAACAAGACCAAGTAAATCAGTCCATAAATCACAGCCTCACAATTTATTGGGAATGGTCCTAGGATTTAAGTATATAGACATTTTGATCAAACAGAAGGCCCTAAAAAACTGAGGCATGAAATTGAGGGTTATCATGTCTTGAACCTGCTTATTTTTTAGGTCTAGAAACTACCTAAAAGAATAAGGGCTCCCAGAGCTTCGAACAGACATTTAAGCCCTGATGTTAAAAGAGGTCATATAAGGCTTTCAAAGGAAGACTGGAAGCGCACCAGACAGCACCCCTGATACATCTCGTGAGCAGCACTGAGAGCAGAGAACGCCACACATCTTGGGCTGCTTCACTTCGATTTGCCCCTCATCCCCCACTTCCCTAACAAGGAGTAAGCTGGGATGAGACCTAGTAACACTAGAGAATTCACACTTAGCATCTTTCCAGTTTCACATGGGGAAACCAAGGCTTAGTCTAACCAAAGTCTTAAAGCCAGTAAGAGGTCTTCCTGACTCCCTGCTCAGTTCCGTTTTCCCTGAATCACGCTATGTCCTTTCCATTTTCCTACCAACATTTTCCTTTCTTAAAGCCCTTTTGAAGAACTTCTACCACCAAATCTAAAGCTAGGTTAATGTCTAGCTAGAGGAGAAGACCTCAACAGCCAGTGCTTGGCATCCGCCCATACCACCTGCCCCTGCTCTCCTCAACAGCCAACACAAAGCTAAAGCCACTGCTCAAATGTGCCCTGTTCTGGCCACCGGGCTGTTGCCAGCTCAGCTCACTATGCTCAACTCACCACCCTGTGACCCTCGCACAGAACCTGCACTGAGACAACCTCGCAGCCAGCACAGGATGAATCAGCCCCCATCGCTGACACATCGTGCCAGATAGAAGTTGGAAATTTCACACTTCTCACACCACAACTGTCAGCACAGAATGTCATAAACCATGTCATAAGTACAGCTGAGTTAGTATGTTAATTTCTACCGTAAAGTGATTCAGTTATACACATACAGAGATAACACTTTTTAATATTCTTTTCCATTATGGTTTATCATAGGATATTGAATGTAGTTCCCTAGACTACATAATAGGACCTTTTAAAATTTTTTTGTTTTATATTGGAGCATAGTTAACAATGTTGTGTTTTTCTTTTGTTGGCTGTACTGTATGGCTTGTGGGATCTTACTGCCCTGAGCTGGGATGGGAACCCAGGCCCTTGACAGTGAAAGCACCAAGTACTAACCACCGGACCACCAGGGAATTCCCCCAAACCCACGGATTTTTGAGAAGAGTTAACTTTCAGACTTGGTTCTGCCACTTACTGTGTAATCTTGGTAATATCCATTCACACAACTTGGATGTCCACCATTGTATGTTAAGGGCTAAATATTCTTTTTTTCATTGAAGTACAGTTGACTTAGTATGTTAATTTCTGCTGCACAGTAAAGTGATTCAGTTATACACATACAGAGATACATTTTTTTAAAATATTCTTTTCCATTATGGTTTATCATAGGATATTGAATGTAGTTCCCTAAACTACATAATAGGACCTTTAAAAATTTTTTGTTTTATATTGGAGCAAGGCAATGGCACCCCACTCCAGTACTTTTGCCTGGAAAATCCCATGGACGGAGGAGCCTGGTAGGCTGCAGTCCATGGGGTCGCTAAAGTAGGACACGACTGAGCGACTTCACTTTCCCTTTTCACTTTCATGCATTGGAGAAGGAAATGGCAACCCACTCCAGTGTTCTTGCCTGGAGAATCCCAGGGACAGAGGAGCCTGGTGGGCTGCCGTCTATGGGGTCCTACAGAGTCGGACACGACTGAAGTGACTTAGCGATAGTTAACAATGTTGTGTTAGTTTCAGGTGTACAGCAAAGTGATCCAGTTATACAAATACATGTATCTATTATTTTTCAAATTCTTTTCCCATTTAGGTTATTACAGAACATTGAGGAGAGGTCCCTGTGCTATACAGTTGGTCCATGTTTATTCACTACATAAACAATTGCTTACATGTGCTTATCCCAAACTCCCACTAAGGGCTGGGTAGTCTAAGTTTGGATAATACCTCTCAAGTAGGGACTCCTGGAGTCAAAAAGACAAACTTAGTCAGGTGTGTTAAGTGTGAGGCCAGCTGGGAACCTGGGAAAGGCACCTACTCTCTGTGGGGCAGGTATCTGCCTTGATGTCTCAGAGGAGAGCCCAGAGGACATTAACTTGGCCGGGTGAAAGGGGCATGAGGTGGGCATGTAGACAGAAGCGGCCAGCTGTGCAAAGGTAAGGCGGTGAGAGAGACGTCTGGTCCAGGTAGGAAGTGAAAGGGGTTCAGCACAACTGCCACCTTCTGCCCTTGAACCAGCTGAGCTCATCCTCCTCCCTGTGCCACCACAGACACTGTCCCGCTGCTGAGGACGCCCTCCCACAGATCTCCACGTGACTGAAGCCTTTGGATACCTGAGTCTCTGCCTAAATGCCTCAGAGGCTTTTGCTGATGAATGCAGCTCAAGTATCTGGCTCCCCCTTGACACGGGGAGTTAAAAATTAACCTTCCAATGACAGCTCTTGCTGTGACTCCCAGGCTCCTCGTGTGGTGCACTGGCACAGGAAGATACCTGTCTGAACCACAGTCATAGTTGAGTATATGAATTCTGGTTAAGTGTACATCAGTCAGACTGCCAGAGTTCAAATGCAGGGCTCTGCTATTCTTTAGCTACACCATCTTGGGCAAATCACTGAACCTCAGTTTCCTCATCTATAAAATGGGGATAACTGTATTCATATCTCAAAAGGCTGTGAAGGTTAAATGAGTTGGTCCAGGCAGTAACACTTGGAACAGCACCTGCTGCATCCTAAGTATTCAATAAAGGTTATTATTGTTGAAATGGCTTCCGAGGACCCGGTTTCACTTAAACGACTTACAGAAGGTGAAGTTTCTGATTTTAGTGACACTGTCAACTTGAAGAAAAAAAGGAAGTCTGTTCCTTGGGCAGCTGACATCTGTGCTCATCAGCCTCCCTCCTCGCACAGATGTAGTCCCAATAGCCCTCTTCCTGGGACACGCACATGGCTACAGATGTTCCTCCTCAATACACTCCTAACACCCAGAAAAAGCTTTTATGGTTGAATGGTCTTCCAATCTTGTCCACCTCTCTTGAAAGGACATGTCTGTTTAGAGGGGTAATGGATTTGTAGTGGAAAGTGACTGGCTTTAGAAATGTGGGTCTTGAGAGAAAAAGAAAATTCAGAAGGCAATTATGAAGACCACTTAAGTTTCTGAGAGAATTTTAACAGAATTCCAATCAAGAGCATTGTGAAAGGAAACAAGTAAATGGCAGACATTTAAACAAAGTAAACATTAAACCCTCAAATTAAATTCAAGTACACAGGATACCTACAAATGCTGGCCTATCTTCCAATTTTAGCTTAAATGATCCATTTTCCTTTTTTTTTGTCTCTCACAGAGCTGGGACTGAAACTGTGCTATCCAGGAAGACGGTTAAACATACCTGGTAGAGCCTATCAATTCTTCTCTCTCAAGGTTAGACCAGAGAGTTTGGATCAAGGTGCCCATCATCTGCCTCAGTATTAAAGCCAAGTATGAAACCAAATGGAAATGGTAACAAAAGAATAATGTGATCCTTTATGATAGTTTTAGGAAAGAGAATCAGTAAAGCAGAAAGGCATTAGTAAGGAAGAGTCCCGCAGAGAGGGACTAAATTCTCAGAAGACAAGCTTTCCGTAGCCTTATATGCAGAGGGAGCTCAGACCAGGTGGACATCAGCCGGGAATACCTGGGAGCAGGCTGGAATGAAGAATCAGAATCTGCATGTCAACCAGGCCCCCAGGGGATGCGCACACACAACAAAGCCTGAAGAGCCTGGCTCTCCAGGGCTGTGGGCTCCAGCCTGGGCTGCCTCTCAAAAGTCATTGTGAACTTGGGGGGAAAAAAGCAGAGACAGGGTTTCTAGTCCAGTCCAAGTGATTCACTCCAAAACTTTCTGGATGCTGAGCCTTTCACTTTCAGGAGGTAGTTTTAATGAGCACCCTGGGGAAGTGCAGTCACCATGTAAAGATTCAGTCTCAAGAGACAACCAAAAGCTATTCATGCTGATGTGATACGTATATAAGGGGAAAATACAGTGAAGAGTGGGTGGCCAGCAGTTTACTGCTATATGTCAGACAGTGAAAGATAAATACTATAGGATATCACATATTTGTGAAATCTAAAATACAACAAACTACCAAATATAACAAAACACAGATATGAAGAACAGATATAGACCCAGAGAACAAACTAGTGGTTACCAAAGGGGAGATGGGATGGGGAGGAGAAATACAGGAATGGAAGGTTAAAAGTTACAAAGTATTAGGTGTAAAATAAGCTACATGGGTATACGGTACAACACAGGATATAGTGTACAATACAGGATATACAGCCAATATTTACCAATAACTCAATGGAGCATGGCCTTTAAAAACTGTGAATCATTATACTATATACCTGAACTTACAGAATATTGTACATCAAGTATACTTCAATTAAAAAAAAAAGAAGAATCGCCATTTGCAAAGCTTATAAATACACTTGTAAAATATTAAGTCGATCAGCCTTTATCCTCAAAGGAGGAGAAACAGAACAGGTCTCCTCTTGGGAGGAAAAGCTTTCTTTTCTCAGGCAAATACTACCTGTACACGGCATCATGGTATCAGGAACCTACCTTGCTTGTCTGATTTGGTTTGATCCCAGGCCCTCGAACCAATAGTGGAACTTTGATATCAAACTCATACAGCTGTCTTTTGTCTATTGGCAAAGAAAACTGTCCTGGAAAAAAAAAATGCACAGGGTAAAGATGGAGCCAAGATAGAAATGTCTCTCACGCAGGCATTCATTCAATCAACAGTAAAAATAAAAAGTAGCCTTGTTTTACTAATTATGGTGTCTTAGCGAAGAGCTTAAATCCCCCAGGGTCTCTAATTATTACAAGGCAGGAAACAATGAGCTCATCTTCTTTAAATAAATGTCCAGAGGAACTCCCTGGCCTTAAATAGGCAAATACAACAAACAGAATGACGAGTGACTAGAAAGTATTGAAGCACAAATACACATTATTTATTATGATACTCCACCTGATCACAACTGAATGAAGTTAGTCTAAAAGCTGTTAAATAAAGGAACAAAACCATTTATCCAGCCTTTCCTGAATAAACTGTACCTCAAGATAACCAAACAGTTGATGAGGCAAATTTCCTGAGGAATTCCAGCTAGAAAATTCAAAAGGAAGGACAGAGTTATGAAGTCAAAATTTGCAGTTTCTGAGGCAACTGATTTACATACAATCATCAATGGAAGTTTCAGCCACAAGAGGTTCACAGGAGGAGCTCAGGTTGGTACCACATGAGCCATCAATCAGAAACAACATCTCTAAAGTGAGGCAACCAGACACCCAGGCTTCATGATGTGAAGCAGTAAGAAATATACAGCAGCAGCATCAATAAGAAAGCATTCTTGTTGAAAAACACGCATTTCTATTAAGACTCTCGATCTATCAATCTATAGAAAATGCTGAGTATAGATAAACAAGTTATCACATATGCAATTAGCCACATCTAGAATGTGATATTCTAAAGGACAAAAGACCAGTTTCTTCGATATATCAGTGGCAAAAGATAGCCTTATGACACATAAAAAATAAAGGTAGTGTATGGATTTTATGTAGGTTCTGATATGTAATCAACTAATCAGATGCACAATCAAGTGTTGATGTATGGAATCACCAGGTCTGGAGTGCCTTCAGAAACTTCTAGCTAAAAAAGAAACATGCAGAAGGAATGAGGAATTCAAAAGACTGGCCCTGTGTCACTGAAAATTAAAGCTAGACAACAAAGGTTAATTTACTAGTCTTTACTTTGACTTTAAAAATATTCATAATAACACATGAAATACCTAATCAATCTGCTCCTGTGCAAATATCAGATTAATTACCTTCAAGTTTAAGAAATTTAAAAGTGGAGAAAGAAGAAAATACTGATTTTTAGCTAAAGAAGGTCCAAGTAAAAAAGATGAGAGTCAAGGACATGGGGTTGACTCATACTGCAGTTGTGAAAAGACAAAAGCCACAAAAGAAAAACCACACAGACCAAAAACCTAACTTCACAAGAAAGTTTTTCCCCAAGGCAACCCTCTCTTGGTCTTCCTGTGTAAAATGTCATACCCCTATTCTCTAAGATCCACTTATCTTTTAAATCAAGTTCAGTTTCTCACCTCTTTCATAAAGCCTGCCTCCAACCCATCAAGCTTATTCTCTGCTTAGACTCCTTCAGATCAGATCAGTCAGATCAGTCGCTCAGTCGTGTCCGACTCTTTGCGACCCCATGAATCGCAGCACGCCAGGCCTCCCTGTCCATCACCAGCTCCCGGAGGTCACCCAGACTTGCATCCATCGAGTCAGTGATGCCATCCAGCCATCTCATCCTCTGTCGTCCCCTTCTCCTCCTGCCCTCAATCCCTCCCAGCATCAGAGTCTTCTCCAATGAGTCAACTCTTCGCATGAGGTGGCCAAAGTACTGGAGTTTCAGCTTTAGCATCATTCCTTCTAAAGAAATTCCAGGATTGATCTCCTTCAGAATGGACTGGTTGGATCTTCTTGCAGTCCAAGGGACTCTCAAGAGTCTTCTCCAACACCACAGTTCAAAAGCATCAATTCTTCGGCGCTCAGCCTTCTTCACAGTCCAGCTCTCACATCCATACATGACCACAGGAAAGACCATAGCCTTGACTAGGCGAACCTTTGTTGGTAAAGTAATGTCTCTGCTTTTGAATATGCTATCTAGGTTGGTCATAACTTTCCTTCCAAGGAGCAAGCGTCTTTTAATTTCATGGCCCTTCACCAAGGTCATGGTCTGCCCCTTACCTGTGTGATAGCCGTTGTCTGAGGTATAAAAGATGTAGGTGTTGTTGAGCTCCCCATTGAACTCCAATCGCTTGACCAGCTTCTCCACGAGGTCATCCACAGAGAGCAGAGTCTGCCACCTGAATATGAACAGAGGGCAGCAATAGCACCTCAGAGACAAAGGGCTGAGGTACTGCCATCTTGCCAAAACAGCAAAAGCCAAGTCCAAAGAAGCTCCCAAACCCAAAACACCCCCAAACTCCCTCCCAAAGAAACCCCTCAAAGCCACTCTTCCCCGAAAGCTCCAATCCCACATTTCCTTTCCTTTCTTTCATTGCAAAACACAGATTAAAAAATTCCAGAACACTCCAAATTTAACTGATTCCACAGAAATAAATTAGGCTTTTTAAAAATGAATTAGCTTTATTATTTATCATGACTAGTGATGAGAATGAAAGACTATTGGTGTTGATGTATGGCAGACACCAACACAATATTGTAAAGCAATTATCCTTCAAGTAAAAAAACAAACAAACAAAAACACCCCACTACCAGCAGGCAAACTTGTCAAATCAGCACTGACTGACAGAGATGAATTCAGATAGACCTGTGCTGCACCAGTGTTTAACGGACTAAAAGGGGTCAGCAAACTACAGTCAAGGGTCAAAGCTTGACCACATTCTTTCTGTTTCCAACTGTGGTACAAGACATAAAATATTACTGTTTTAACAATCTGTAAGTGGATAGGTCAGTAGGGTTCAGTATATTCAGAGTGAAACCCATCTCCAGAATGTTTTTCACCTTGCGAATCTGAAACTCCACACCCCGCAAAATGACAACTTGTTGGCTGTTTTTATATGAAGTTTTACTGGAACACAGCCATGCTTATTCATTCTCATACTGTCCAGGGCTGCTTTGCACTCCAATAGCAGAGCATTGGAGCATCAGCAACAGACACAAGATGGCCTCCAAGCCTGTAATATTTACTATCTGCCCCTTCACAGAAGAAGTCCGCCAATTCCTGGTCTAAAACTAAATACACCTTAAGAGAAAGTAATGCACTTTAAAAAACCTGACTTAAAAGAATTCTCTCAAAAACTCAAAACAGCAAAGGCAGATATTTTGCTCTAGTCTAAGCCTTTGGGTCTTAGGTAATTTTCTTTAGACATAGTAAAAAGAAAAATTTCAACCAAATGGCTCCAATTTGCAACATTTTAACAAGTCAGAAAAATGGACTGTTTAACCCGTCCTGAGGGCCAAAGGCCACCTTACTGCTAAATTCGGAAACCCCCTATCAGAGTCTCTCCCACCAACTTGCTAAACTCTGATTTTTTTTCTCACAGATAACTACATGGTGCAGTCCTCTATTCATGGGTTGTTTCTGAGGGTCCTCAAAGACCACCCAGACTGAGAAAGGAGCAGCTCTTACCTTTTCCTAAATGCATTATCTAAAAACTGTATTGAAGAATTAGTCATTGGGGTCTTGGCTTGCCGAATCAACCAGTGCTTGTTCTAAAATTTAAAAGAAAGAAAAAAGTTAGCACCAAGTCACCATAGTCAAAGTACTAGAGTAAATAAAGGGATCACTTGATACTTGAGCAAAAAGGAACTAACTGGAGCCTGTTTAAGCAACTTCAGATTCTCCCTCCACCACCCACTCCCACCTCCCGTCTCTGTGTTTGTAAGGAAAAAAAAAAAAAAAATTCTGCAAATTATCACTCATTTTTTAGCTTCTTCCCAACCCCTCCCTAACAGCAGAAGGCCTTGTATCCTTCCTGAGCAGCATAAGACACTTAGAGAAAGATACTGGAAACTGACTAGATTACATTTGTAACTTGGAATCTGTGCATGAGTCTGCCACTCAAACTACAAAAGGGTAAATACTAACTTTACTTTCCTCTAAGTTTTGCCTAATAAGTCATCATACCATTCCCCTCTATCTTCCTACCTAAGGTATAGATCATTCTTAGACCTTGGGGAAAAAACCTTATCATAGTAATTTTCTAAAACTTCAAATCCAAATCTAGAGGCTTCTTCTTCTTCTCAAAAAATAAAGAAGTTTTTTTTTTTTTTTAATTGCCAAATACTTTTGATTTTCTTCTCCCTATTCAGACAACCCTAGGCCACCACCATGCAAACTGTGATCCTCAGTCTTCTTTAGTTAGTATGCTTGAAAAATGCTATACAGCATGTTCTCCTATTGCAAATTCATGTTAGAACATGAATAACTGAGAAATTCCGTAGCACAGTGACTTATTTAACCTTAAGTTGCTAAGCTTACCTTAGCCACGGGAGCTTCTATATAGTTCTTTTGGAACAGAGACAGACCAGCCCTTTGGTTTAAAACTCAATTCACTTAGTTTTAACATCATACACAGCAAGCACAGCCTACCGTGTGCCAGGCAACGTGCTAAATGTTTTTATGTACAGACTCTTGAGAGTCCCCTGGACAGCACGGAGGTCAAACCAGTCAACCCTAAAGGAAATCAACTGTGAACATTCACTGGAAGGACTGATGCTGAAGCTCCAATATTTTGGCCACCTGATGCAAAGAGCCAACTCCTTTGAAAACACCCCAGTGCTGGGAAAGATTGAAGGCAGGAGGAGAAGGGAATGACAAGGGGATGAGGTAGTTGGATGGCATCATCAACTCAATGGACTTGAGTTTGAGCAAACTCCGGGAGATGGTGAAGGACAGGGAAGCCTGGTGTGCTGCAGCCCATGGGGTCGCAAAGAGTCAGACACGACTGAGCAACAACAACTTTAATCCGTTCAAGAGTTGCATGAGAGGTCAGATCTCCCACTGCAGAGGGAAAACGGAAGTTAAGCCTCTTACTAACCATCAGGTCACTTAGTTAGAAAGTGGCAGTACTGAATCTAACTCCAAGACTCATTCTTTCTCCCACCTCACGAGTAACTAAGACTTCAGGGAAACAAGCATGAGGTGGTAGCGGTCTTCAGTCTTCGAACCAGTGAACTGCCCATCTCCTGGACCGAGGGAAGGGTGAGTGGCACTGGAGGCAAACAGCATTTAGGTCACAGCCCTTTATTACACTCCTTGCTCTGGTTCACTTCTCCATCCAACTTCCCTTTCCAATCACACTACACTGCGTCACCACTCTTTTTCCTATGCCTCCACCCAGAGGAGAATGCTGCAGGCCCCATTCAGCCCCAAGGGACACGTCTCGGCCACTGCCGGGCAGGAGAGCCAGCATGGAGGTTATCAGCAGGGACTGCAGGCAGGAAAGACAGCATTTCTCTACCACTCCCCATGGACTCTTGAGTTGCTCACTGGGTGCATGGCAGGAAACTTACCTGGACTTCTGAAGCACGTGTATATGACCTAGTGTACTAGAGACAGGCACAGTTACCTCAAAAAGATTGAGAAGGAAGACCAACTACATGACTCAAAGGCTTCCTGACCAGTGTATTATACACGCAATCACATTGAGCCTGGCTTGATGCAAGGCTGAGGGGAAGTTACCGTTCCGTGGATGTTGAAGTTCTTGTTTCTTGGTGCAAAGACGTTCTGGAAGGCGTTTTGGTACTGAGGTGCAGCCGTCCATGGTGAATGAGGCGCTGGGGTGGAGATCATCATGAAGAATGGCTCAGAGTTGGACTTGTAGTCCAGGAAGTCCAAGGAGACATTGGCCTGACACACAGAAAGACTGGTCATCTCACCCTACCCAGCAGCTGAGGCCTAGATAAGTATCTGTTCTCTGGTGAAAGGGGTGCAGGGGCTTACGAGCTTTCTCCCCGTTGTGGCACACGATCTGTGTCACAGTCACTTGCAAGTGTGTTGCTGGAACGAATCATCTAGCTTTCGGGCAAACGCATGAAAATACTGAAAACCACACCCCTTCTTAAGAAAGATGGAGAAGGAAATGGCAAGCCAGTCCAGTGTTCTTGCCTGGAGAACCCCCATGGACAGGGGAACCTGGCAGGCCACAGTCCCTCGGGTCTCCAAGAGTCAAACATGACTGAGCAACTAACGCTGAAGATTTTATATAACCTAAAAGTTATTATGCCTCCCATGAGGAAAAAAAAAGAATAATTTGGCCATTTTAGTATTAATTTACATTAATGCAGCTCAGAGCATATACATTTGATGCTTTAATGAATATAAAGAGAGTCAACCTAATTCACAATAGTGGGAAAAGTGAATTAAGTTACAATCATCTTACAAAAATGCTGGGGCCAAGAGAGTAGATAGGATATCCTAAGTTATGCCAGCTGAAGTTAAGCTAAGTAAATAATACAAGTCCAAATATGCCACACCAGGGTTTTAATTTATCTGGACTTAAATTTTTCATTTGCTTCTCTGGAGACAGTTTATGAAAATCAAAGCTTCCCACATACATACATGCTATGTTTTTAATTGTTCTAGTTAATTTACATCTTCATTTATTCCCAACATGAAACTCAAAAGATACTATCAATTTCCTACCATCATCCCACCCATCTAACTTTACTCCAGCCCCGTCAGAAACTCTGGCTTCTCCAACACACCAGGCACGCTCCTGCCTCAACACCTTCCCACTTTTTGCTTCCTTTGCCTGTGGCACTCTTTCCACTGATCTGTATATATCATTCTCATCTCCTTTAGGATTTTGCTTAAATACTATCTATCTTCCATCCTCTGCCTTATTGCTCTAACTCATCACCATCTAACAAGACAACACACATATGTATAAATAAATCCACCCCTAAAAGGTGACCTCCCATAGAATCGGGGACTTTGCTTTATTTATTGCTTAGTACCAGCTCCAAGGGGTGCTAAAGTACTTGGTGAATGAATGCCCTATGGGGGGTTGTCATTAGAACCATCTTAGACAGGAAAGGAGAGTCCCAAATTCATGTTCCCGTCTCAGTATTTTTTTTAATATATAATACTCAATGCCTGAAGAACTTCCCTGCCTCTATCCCTTACCCTCATGATGAAGCTGTCATCCTGCAGCCTGTGAGTAAAACTGGGGGCAAGAGTAGGAACTCTTACAGTGTAAAACCTCTTCAAAGTAATCTCCACAGTATTAGAGATTAGCCTTTGGAAAAGGGATTTGCTGCTGGAATTTCAAAAACATTAGATCTGAGCCTAGCTTAATTACAAAGAAAAACACTCTCAGGAATCTTTAACCAGCTGAGAATATTCTTCAGCAGTTAGATCAAGTTATTATTCATGCTACTCAAAGTGAACAAATATAACTAAAGGTTTCTGAGGCAGAGTCTTCAGTTAAAAGCTAAATTGCAAGGACAGAGCTTCAGTAACTCACCAAGACGTCTGTCAGGTAGTCCACACTGTAGTTCTCACCATGCTTCCGTGCCTTCCCATTGATAGACAGGGTGTAATTATAATATTTAGAATTCTTTTCCTATTAAAGAGAGGAGAGTGAGTTGTTTTTTTTTTTAATAAGGCCAGCATACAAAATGAAAGTTGGAAACCATACTGGGCTAAACTGTACTCTGCTTAAACAGTGGTAAGACTTTAAAAGCTAACTAACTGCTCAAGTCAATACTGAATTAGACTTCTTGACTATGGTTTTATTAACTATGAGCAGAATTTCAAAAATATGTTAGCTAAAAAACCCAGAAACAGATCCAGTAGAACAGCAAAATATGTTGCTAAACCTTGTGGAATGCAAGAAAAATATCTCACAACAGAGTAACTCACAAACAGACTTTCAAGGAGATGAAATGGCCAACCATAAATGCAAACCGAGTAATGCCAATATCAGAGCTACAGTAGAAAGCAAACAAGCATCTATAGGGCTGTGGGTAATTGTCGCTGACTTCACTGTTCACTCACCAATGCATACCAGTAACTCCAGCCCAGAGGAACGTGTCCAAGCCCACCTGCATCTGGGGCTCCATACTGGAAAGCAAGACAAGCAATGCATTAGAAGCTCATGGGATGTGACCAGACCAGAAAGAAACACGAAACTGTCAGAATCTTTTTACATCAGTGCCTGAAACACAGTTAAGTGCTTAATTTCCACAAGCACAAAAATCAATTGAAAAGGGAAGAACACTAAAGACCTAGGAATTTCTGAAGCGTAAGTTGGCAAACTATGGCTGGTCGGCCAAATCTAGTCTGCCAACTGTTCTGTATGGCTGGCAAGCTAAGAATTTTCTTCCAAACATTAAAAATATAAATACTAAAAAAAAAAAAAAAAACGAAAAGCAAACAAAATCAAATATACTTGAATTTTAAAAAAAAATCAAAAGAGGATTATTTTTGTGACAGTTTGCCTGAAATTTAAACCTCAGTAATGGTGAAGCATTACTGAAACACAGCCACACTCGCTGGTTTCCGCAGGTCTATGGCTGCTTTCCAGCAACAGTGACACAACTGAATAGTCACTACACAGACATATGGCCTGCAAAAGCCTAAAATGTTCACTCTTAGTCCTCTACAGGAAAAGGCAATATAGCTAAAGCCACAGGGCTCATCTGCTGAGCTACTGATTGCACAGACTGAATGGTCTAGCCAGCCCTGTGGCTAACAGCCCATATCAGGCTATAAGCTCTCAGTCTATCACTTCAGCTCTCCTGCTGATGAAGTCCATTTTTGCTATTTTATTTATGCTTATTTTTTGACCATGCCACATGTGCGATCTTAGTTCCTTGACCAGGGATTGAACCTGCACCCCCTGAATTGGAAGCTCGGAGTCTTAACCACTGGACCACCAGGGAATTGCCCTGAAGACTACATTTGGACTCAATTTTATCTGATGAGATGAATTAAGTGAAGAGACCACAGAGTCATCCCATTTTATCTTGACGAGGCTTAACACTGCCCATTTAACGCAGTACCTCCAAGGACTAATTCTTTGTATTTTGAAGAATTTATAATTTTGTGTATGTTAGAAGATCTTCAATATGAAAAGTAGTGTATGTTCTCTTTATGACCTGTAGTCATAATCTACCACATTTATTGCTCACGATTCTTTTCAAACTGACTCATTTTTTATCAAACCCACAAAGCTGCAAACTCCCCCAATTATTACAGGGAGGGAGAGAATTAACAAAATTCAGATCAGATATTAAGATCTCTAGCAACCACAGATAAAGTACATAAGAAAACATACATGTTCTCTTTGTCTTGAATCCCACTTTTACTTTAAAAGATAATCCCAAACACTCTCAAACACATTATTTTCATTAAGCCTGAACTCTGACTAAATGCTAAGGCCAGTATGGTGGATGCAAGGCCCTGAAGTCTGGCCTGGGCAGGTCACAATGAGGCCTCTCTTCATCCCAGGCCTTCAAGGCCAGTATGCTAACCACTCAGGCACATACTTCAGTGGCGTGAATGTCTCAGGCTTATCTTATCTCCCCACAATCTGTTTCCAAAAAATGGGTTAAGTTGTTATTCAGGAAAGAAGCTCAAAGGAAAAAATTCTTCACTCTGGTCCTGATAAAGGAGAACTGGAAACAAAGATCCCATGATGGCCATGTGACAAGAATTCTTGAGGAAGAAAGGGAAGATGTCTCAGACCACAGTGGTCTGAGACTATTTTAAAATAAATGCTCCAGAGACTATTTGAAGAAAGAATAACCACCATGTCCAAATCCTGTAAATTACATTAGTGTAAATAAGTTCCTATTTAACAGGTAGATTAAGAGAAATGCCAGATACCTGAAAACCCTTTAACATGACTTGAATGGATACTAATTAAAAAACAATTAACATGAATTATATAAATTCACATTTCAGGAGCTGTTATTAAAAAACAAAAGGGAATAATTAGATCGTTCAACATACCTCATTTAAGTATTTCCCTGCAAAAAAGGTCTGATAACCACACATTGATCTGAGAATTGCTGGGAAAGTATTTGGTTCTTGGATCTTCTGCCAAGACTTACTACTGCAGTTTCCCTCCAGAGTGTTGTTAACCACGTGATGATTGTGTGGGTACTTCCCTGTCAGGATGCTAGCTCGGCTTGGGCAGCAGAGAGCACTTGGCACATACTACAAAGGGAAGAGAAGCAAAAGAGACAGAGTTACACAAGACAGACGGATTTTGCATCATTTCTAATCAGAATAAAGAAAGCTGCTCAATTCCCCTAAAACTTCAAATCTCTAGTTTCCTGTGGAATAGGGATTTTCTTTATATATGACACACTTCAGAGGTGCTTTAAGTTCTCTAGTGGAGACAGGAAACAGAACAACCAAGAGAACACACCTCTTTTTCCGCTAGTTTCTTTTTACAGGATAACCTGAAGTTGTTCTAATCTCATGGGCCAAAGAAATGTTACATACAAGGAACCCAGCATGCTGGGAGCGAGGTCCTGAACAAACATGAAGAATACTCTTCCAATCTAGGGCAGCTGAGAAGTAGGGAGTCATTTTCAGGCTGATCTGCAGTTTTGTAGATTACCTGCATCACTTTAATACACTGGACACAGATTTTTTTTTTCCCCTACTCTAATTTTGTATCCACTAGCTCCTATCATCAACAGAATTACCCTATTTGACCTAGTAATATTTGTCTAGGTCCTAACCCTCATTACCTATCCACTTTACAGAAGGGTAATAGTAGCTTATACTCACACCAGCAGGGCAGGAATGCTCATTTTGCTCATTTGAGCACACCTTTGCCAGAATTACGTATCATTCCTTTGAAATAATTCACATTTCTTTAGCCTTTCAAATTGGAATTGGTGTTCTTAAATACTGGTGAGGATGAACTTTCTCCACATGCATACCGATCAATTATGTTCACGTGAATGGTCGGTTCACATGCTTTGCACATTTTCCCCTCCTGTAACATTTTTTTTTTTTTTTTTTTAGACTTCCCTGGCGGCTCAGACAGTAAAGTGTCTGTCTGCTTACAATGCAGGAGACTTGGGTTCAATCCCTGGGTTGGGAAGATCTCCTGGAGAGGAAACGGCAACCCACTCCAGTATTCTTGCCTGGAAAATCCCATGGATGGAAGAGCCTGGTAGGCTACAATCCATGGGATCGCAAAGAGTCAGACAACTGAGCAACTTCACTCACTCACTCACTACATAAGCTTTAAGGAAAGATTCAATAATGCTACAAATACCTCCCAGTTTTTACTTTTGCTTTTTAATTTGGTTAGATGTTTGACTTTTGTAATTTTCACACTGGCAACTCTTTTAATTCTTCTCCTTTTTTATTTCCTGACCTATTTTTTGGCCAATGCTACGCTGTTCACTGGATCTTCATATTACATTTCAGGGTCTGGTAGAGATACCTCTTTAAAAATTTTACCTCGATTATTCTAACCTACTTATTATTCCAGATAACTCTGGAATCACTAAATTCAGCCTAAAAAGAATCCCACTGGAATTCTGACTAGAATAAGCATTTTATAATGTGTCTCCCCACAGAAAATGATGTGTATAACTATGCATGAAGTACTTTATCACTCACCAAATATTCTAACTGCATTTATAGGTCTTAACCATTACTGGACACCACTAGCTATTTCTAGAGCCTATATTTTCCTTGCCTTTATATCAGTGGGATCACCCCCTCCCCCCACCTCATGTTTCTCTAGTTACATGGAAGAAAGTTATTTACAGCTTTTCATTTCTAACTTACTAAATTCTATTAATTTAAAAGCTTTCCAACAACTCTCTTATGATTTCTAAGTAGAAACTTCAGACAAGTGGAAATAACAATTTTGGGCTTCACAAGACTTAATGCCAATAACTAGACAGTTCAGATCAGATCAGATCAGTTGCTCAGTCGTGTCCGACTCTTTGCGACCCCATGAACCGCAGCACGCCAGGCCTCCCTGTCCATCACCAGCTCCCGGAGGTCACTCAGACTCGCATCCATCGAGTCAGTGATGCCATCCAGCCATCTCATCCTCTGTCGTCCCCTTCTCCTCCTGCCCTCAATCCCTCCCAGCATCAGAGTCTTCTCCAATGAGTCAACTCTTCGCATGAGGTGGCCAAAATACTGGAGTTTCAGCTTTAGCATCATTCCTTCTAAAGAAATTCCAGGATTGATCTTCAGAATGGACTGGTTGGATCTTCTTGCAGTCCAAGGGACTCTCAAGAGTCTTCTCCAACACCACAGTTCAAAAGCATCAATTCTTCGGCGCTCAGCCTTCTTCACAGTCCAGCTCTCACATCCATACATGACCACAGGAAAGACCATAGCCTTGACTAGGCGAACCTTTGTTGGCAAAGTGATGTCTCTGCTTTTGAATATGCTATCTAGGTTGGTCATAACTTTCCTTCCAAGGAGCAAGCGTCTTTTAATTTCATGGCTGCAGTCACCATCTGCAGTGATTTTGGAGCCCAGAAAAACAAAGTCTGACACTGTTTCCACTGTTTCCCCATCTATTTCCCATGCAGTGATGGGACCAGATGCCATGATCTTCGTTTTCTGAATGTTGAGCTTTAAGCCAACCTTTTCACTCTCCACTTTCACTTTCATCAAGAGGCTTTTTAGCCCCTCTTCACTTTCTGCCATAAGAGTCGTGTCATCTGCATATCTGAGGTTATTGATATTTCTCCCGGCAATCTTGATTCCAACTTGTGTTTCTTCCAGTCCAGCATTTCTCATGATGTACTCTGCATATAAGTTAAATAAACATGGTGACAATATGCAGCCTTGACGTACTCCTTTTCCTATTTGGAACCAGTCTGTTGTTCCATGACCAGTTCTAACTGTTGCTTCCTGACCTGCATACAGATTTCTTAAGAGGCAGATCAGGTGGTCTGGTATTCCCATCTCTTTCAGAATTTTCCATAGTTTATTGTGATCCACACAGTCAAAGGCTTTGGCATAGTCAATAAAGCAGAAATAGATGTTTTTCTGGAACTCTCTTGCTTTTTCCATGATCCAGCGGATGTTGGCAATTTGATCTCTGGTTCCTCTGCCTTTTCTAAAACCAGCTTGAACATCAGGAAGTTCACGGTTCACATATTGCTGAAGCCTGGCTTGGAGAATTTTGAGCATTACTTTACTAGCGTGTGAGATGAGTGCAATTGTTCGGTAGTTTGAGCACTCCTTGGCATTGCCTTTCTTTGGGATTGGGATGAAAACTGACCTTTTCCAATCTTGTGGCCACTGCTGAGTTTTCCAAATTTGCTGGCATATTGAGTGTAGCACTTTCACAGCATCATCATTCAGGACCTGGAATAGCTCCACTGGAATTCCATCACCTCCACTAGCTTTGTTCGTAGTGATGCTTTCTAAGGCCCATTTGACTTCACATTCCAAGATGTCTGGCTCTAGGTCAGTGATCACATCATCATGATTATCTGGGTCGTGAAGCTCTTTTTTGTACAGTTCTTCTGTGTATTCTTGCCACCTCTTCTTAATATCTTCTGCTTCTGTTAGGTCCACACCATCTCTGTCCTTTATTGTGCCCATCTTTGCATGAAATGTTCCTTTGGTATCTCTGATTTTCTTGAAGAGATCCCTAGTCTTTCCCATTCTGTTGTTTTCCTCTGTTTCTTTGCATTTATCACTGAAAAAGGCTTTCTTATCTCTTCTTGCTATTCTTTGGAACTCTGCATTCAGATGTTTATATCTTTCCTTTTCTCCTTTGCTTTTTGCTTCTCTTCTTTTCACAGCTATTTGTAAGGCCTCCCCAGACAGCCATTTTGCTTTTTTGCATTTCTTTTCCATGGGGATGGTCTTGATACCTGTCTCCTGTACAATGTCACGAACCTCATTCCATAGTTCATCAGGCACTCTATCTATCAGATCTAGGCCCTTAAATCTATTTCTCACCTCCACTGTATAATCATAAGGGATTTGATTTAGGTCATACCTGAATGGTCTAGTAGTTTTCCCTACTTTCTTCAATTTCAGTCTGAATTTGGCAATAAGGAGTTCATGGTCCGAGCCACAGTCAGCTCCTGGTCTTGTTTTTGCTGATTGTATAGAGCTTCTCCATCTTTGGCTGCAAAGAATATAATCGATCTGATTTTGGTGTTGACCATCTGGTGATGTCCATGTATAGAGTCTTCTCTTGTGTTGTTGGAAGAGGGTATTTGCTATGACCAGTGCATTTTCTTGGCAAAACTCTATTAGTCTTTGCCCTGCTTCATTCCGTATTCCAAGGCCAAATTTGCCTGTTACTCCAGGTGTTTCTTGACTTCCTACTTTTGCATTCCAGTCCCCTATAATGAAAAGGACATCTTTTTTGGGTGTTAGTTCTAAAAGGTCTTGTAGGTCTTCATAGAACCTTTCAACTTCAGCTTCTTCGGCATTACTGGTTGGGGCATAGACTTGGATTACTGTGACATTGAATGGTTTGCCTTGGAAACGAACAGAGATCATTCTATCGTTTTTCAGATTGCATCCAAGTACTGCATTTCGGACTCTTTTGTTGACCATGATGGCCACTCCATTTCTTCTGAGGGATTCCTGCCCACAGTAGTAGATATAATGGTCATCCGAGTTAAATTCACCCATTCCAGTCCATTTTAGTTTGCTAATTCCTAGAATGTCAACATTCACTCTTGCCATCTCTTGTTTGACCACTTCCAATTTGCCTTGATTCATGGACCTGACATTCCAGGTTCCTATGCAATACTGCTCTTTACAGCATCGGACTTTGCTTCTATCACCAGACACATCCACAGCTGGGTATTCTTTTTGTATTGGTTCCATCCTTTCATTCTTTCTGGAGTTATTTCTCCACTGATTTCCAGTAGCATATTGGGCCCCTACTGACCTGGGGAGTTTCTCTTTCAGTATCCTATCATTTTGTCTTTTCATACTGTTCATGGGGTTCTCAAGGCAAGAATACTGAAGTGGTTTGCCATTCCCTTCTCCAGCGGACCACACCCTGTCATATCTCTCCACCATGACCCGCCCATCCCAGGTTGCCCCTCGGGTATGGCTTAATTTCATTGAGTTAGACAAGGGTGTGGTCCTTGTGTGATTAGATTGACTAGTTATCTGTGAGAATGGTTTTAGTGTATTTGCCCTCTGATGCCCTCTTTCAAGACCTACTGTCTTACTTGGGTTTCTTTTACCTTGGGCGTGGGGTATCTCATCCCGGCTGCTCCTGGCTGCTCCCGGCCAGCGAAGCACAGCCATCGCACCTTACCTTGGACGAGGGGTCAATTTTGGGCTTCACAAGACTTAATGCCAATAACTAGACAGTTCAGTAGATGATTAAGTGAGCCATACTGGGCCCTTGTTGTCTTCCCTAAAAACAGTACCCTGAGATTTTAATCTTAACTGTAAGTTGTGCTATTTGTTTGAAATAGTCATCATAGTTTATTCTTCTAATGGTTTAACAAACTATAAGAAAAGGGGTGCCAACATTTCAGATGACTTTTTTTTTTTTTTGGATGCGGACCATTTTTAATGGTCTTTGTTGAATTTGGTAAAACACTGCATTTATGTTTTTGTTTTTTGGCTGCAAGCATGTGGGATCCTAGCTCTCCAAACAGGAATCAAACTCTCACCCCCTCAAGGTTGGAAAGCAAAGTCCCAACCACTGGACCACCAGGGAAGTCCCTCAGAGGACTTTTAAACATCTACTGAGACAACTATCTAATTTTCCTTCTTTTAACCACTGCTGGTGCATGATATAATAACCACCATTACGCAGTGGTACTTATTACAAGTCAGGCATTGACATAAGTGCTTGCTTTACTTGTAACAATCCATTTAACCTCTGAGATAGGCTTTGGTATTCCTATTTACAAATGGGGAAACCAAAGGCAAAAAAGCTTAACAACTTGCTCAAGGAAGCACAGCTAGAAAAGAGACAGCAAGAACATTCAAAACATGGTGGTCTGGTTCCAGAATCCGTGCTCTTTACCACAACACTGTGCTGCTCTTCAAAGGATTTCCTGACACTAAGCTATGCTACCATTGACTTGGTTATGAGCATGGTTCCTGAATTTGATTTGTTAGTATTTTGTTTTGGATCTTTGCATTTATGTTTATATATGAACATATACACATGTATTAATATCATGTATATGTATGCACACATATGCATAGTTGTTAGGTTTGTTCTGTTTTGTTGGTATTATCTTTGCTAGGTTTGACTATAAGGGTTAATTGGGCTTTGTAAAGTAGCCTGCAAGCTTTTACCATGGAATACTTTACAGAGTACAAACGATACCCAATTCTTACAATCCATTTTCAAACCTCCAATGATGAAGGTTTAAATAAACGTCTCTAGTTCTGAGCTGCAGATCAGAATGGCTTACAAGATAAGATACCTGCCATAAATCTTCAATAGTTAAGTAGTAATATTTCAATTAAAAGAACTTACATCACATTAAATAGAATCCTTCCTTCAGATCAGGCATTTAACTAGAAGCAAAACCATAAAAATTACAGTAGACTACTCCAAAGAGTGTTTCTTCTTAGAATATAAACACAGAGTTTAACAAAATTAAATCAGCTTCAAAACTTACAGCACTGGAGAAAGTCATTCCCATTTCTCCAATGAGAGCCTTGGTTTTCTTCAGTGGTGTCTGCAAAATAAATAAATATCCATCAAACAATTTCTTCCAATAAACTAAAACACACAAGACAAAATTTGTGTTTTTTGATTACTCTCAACCTTTTATTCCCAAATGATCAGCTCCACGTGACATTAAGAAACAGCTGAGAGTCCCATGTGATTCAGGAGATGAACCCAGCAAGTTTGATTACAGTCAGTTATGTCCTGTGCAAAAGTTCAGGCAGTTAGAATGCTTGCAGGAAGGGAGAGTTCACAGCTGATGGCATTATTCTAGCAACGCTGATTTCAGTGTAATGAGATCTTGATGCCCTTCTCTCATTTATCACCAGTCCCCTTACAAAAAGATGGGGCATATCTACCTCCATTAATTCATCTTTAGAAGCAGAATGTGGAAAATGATATGAAAGGAGCCTTTCACCCGTTAAAACAGAAAAGTCAGACAAGGCCCCCAAACTGACTCAAGTATCAGTCACTTGGCTGTACAGCCCATGCACACTTCCTGAGTATAAGCTCGTGGCCCTCTGCACTAGACCAACCACCACCTCAGGTAAAACTTGAGCCAAAGGGCACACAGATCTACACAGAAACTCATCAAGCAAAAGAATAGTCAGAAATTAGTTTATATCCTTGCTTTTTTATCTTTTGCTCAAAATTTAAGATCCTGACAAGTATAGAAAACAACTAGTTTCCAATCCTATGGTGAGGACAGAAAGCATGATGTTGGTCATTTAAATACAAATAATAGTAATAAATACTGCCAACTGCTGCCAAGTCACTTCAGTTGTGTCCGACTCTGTGCGACCCCATAGATGGACGCTCACCAGGCTCCCCCGTCCCTGGGATTCTCCAGGCAACAATACTGGAGTGGGTTGCCATTTCCTTCTCCAATGCATGAAAGTGAAAAGTGAAAGTGAAAGTCGCTCAGTTGTGTCCGACTCTTAGCGACCCCATGGATTGGAGCCTACCAGGCTCCTCCGTACATGGGATTTTCCAGGCAAAAGTACTGGGGTGGGGTGCCATTGCCTTCCCCGTAATAAATACTAGTAATCTTTATTTAGATTCCAGACAGCAAGAAAGGACAATCTGAAGAAGCTCATTTTAGCTGTATTTAATGAGAGTCGGTTCATGATGATTCCGAAGTGCCTTTGAAAGCTGAGACCATACTGAACACAGTTTTAAGTGTATTTTGTTGTGTAAAAATTCCTTACAGTCTAATAACCCAAATACACAACTATATTAATAATAGGGTCATTCTCACACTGTATAAAAGTTACCACCATTGTTTTATATAGGTGTTAGGAAACCTAAAGAATCCATTCATTAGCTTGAGAATTTTCATTTATTCAAGAACTCTGAAAAAGCATTTGAGAAAACTCAACATCAATTTATGATAAATATTCTCAAAGTAGATAGACAAGGAATGTGCCTCAACATAATAAAGATCATATATAACAAGTTCATAGCGAACATCCTACTCAGCAGTGAAAAAAATGAGTCTTTTTTCTAGGATCAGGAACAAGACAAGGATACCCACTCTCACCAATTTTATTCAACATAGTTTCAGAAGTCCTAACCATTGCAATCAGAAAAGAAAAAGAAAAGAAATTCAAATTGCAAAGGAAGTAGTAAAACTTTCACTGTCTGAAGACAACATGACACACATATTTCACATAGAAAATCCAAAGACATCACCAAAAAACTACTAGAGCTCAATGAATCTGGTAAAGTTCACAACACAGGACACAACAGTAACATTCAGTTAATAAAATTAATATGGTGTTGCACTTCTGTACACTAACAATGAATTATCAAAAAAAAGAAATTAAGGAAACAGTCTCATTTATAATCACATCAAAAAGAATAAAATACCTAGGAATAAACCTACCTAAGGAAGTCAAAGACCTGCACTCACAAAATGGTATGACAATGATGAAAGAAACTGAAGAAGACACAAACGTATGGAAAGACACACCTGACTGATGGGTCAGAACAATTAATATTGTTAAAATGACCAAACTACCCAAGGCAATCTACAGATTCAATGCAATTTCTATCAAAATACCAATGCCATTTTTCACAGTACTAGAACAAACAATTTTTCAATTTGTATGAAAACACAGAAAACCCTGTATAGCCAAAATAACCTTGAGTAAAGAGAATGGAGCTGGAGGTATCATGCTCTTTTGATTCAGACTATACTACAAAGTTCAGAGAAGGCAATGGCACCCCACTCCAGTACTCTGCCTGGAAAATCCCACAGACGGAGGAGCTTGGTAGGCTGCAGTCCATGGAGTTGCTAAGAGTAGGACATGACTGAGCGACTTCACTTTCTCTTTTCACTTTCATGCATTGGAGAAGGAAATGGCGACCCACTCCAGTGTTCTTGCCTGGAGAATCCCAGGGACGGGGAAGCCTGGTGGGCTGCCGTCTATGGGGTCACACAGAGTCGGACACGACTGAAGCGACTTAGCATAGCATAGCATAGAATACTACAAAGTTACAGTAATCAAAATAATATGGTGCTGGCACAAAAACAGACATGTAGATCAAAGGAACAGGAGAGAGAGACAGAAATAAACCCATGCACTTGTGATCTATTAATATATGACAAAGGAAGCAAGGATATACAAAGGAGAAAAGACAGTCTCTTCAATAAGTGGTACTGCCAAAACAGGATGGCTTCATGTAAGAGAATGAAATTAGGACATTTTCTCCCACCATATGCAAAAATAAACTCAAAATGGACTAAAGACCTAGATGTAAGACTGGAAACCATAAAAATCATTAAGGAAAAGAGAGGCAAAATACTCTCTGACATAAATAGTAGTAATATATTTTTGGATCTGCCTCCTAAGGCAAGAAACAAAATAAAAAACACATGGGACCTAATGAAATTTAAAAGCCTACGCCCAACAAACTATTGACCGAACAGGAACAACAAAAAACCACCTACGGAATGGAAGAAAATAGGCGCAAATGATATAACTGATAAGAGGTTAACATTAAATATATAAACAGCTCATATAACCCAGTAGAAAAAAAAAAAAAACCCTGATTAAGAAAAAAAAAAGACCAGGGATTGCCTGGTGGCTCAGTGGTAAAGAACCCACTTGCCAATGCAGGAGACATGGGTTTGATCCCTGATCCAGAGATCACACATGCCCCGGAGCAACTACGCCTGTGTCCCACAACTACTGAGCCTGTGTTCTACAGCCTGGGACCCACAATTACAGAGCCCACGGGCTGCAACTACAGGGGCCTGTATGCCCTAAAGACCATGCTCCACAATAAGAGATGCCCACACACTGCAACTAGAGTAGTCCCCGCAAGCCACAACTACAGAAAAGCCCGTGCAGCAATGAAGACCCAGCACAGCAAAAAAAATTAATAAACTTATTTTACAAAAAGAAACAGATAACCTGAACAGACATTTTTCCAAAGACATACAGATGGCCAGACACATGAAAAAAGATGCTCAACATCATTAACCAGACAAAAGCAAATCAAAATCACAATAAGATACTACCTGACACCTGTCAGAATAGCCATCATTAAAAAAGACCACAAATAACAAATGCTAACAAGGATGTGGAGAAAAGGGAACCCTTGTACATTGCTGGTGGAAATATAAATTGGCACAGTCGCTGTGGAAGTAGTATGGAGGTTCCCCCCAAAAATAAACCATATGATCCAGCAATTCTACTCCTGGATATATACCTGCAGAAAACAAAAACATTAATTTGAAAAGATACAGGCACCCTAATGTTCATAGCAGCATTATTTACAACAGCCAAGACATGGAAGCAACCTAAGTCTCCATCAGCAGATGAATATATAAAGAAGATGTGGTATATACTTACAATGGAATATCACTTAGCCATAAAAAAAGAATGGTATTTTGCCATCTGTTAACAACCTGGAGGGTACTATGGTTAGTGAAATAAATCAGACAAACACTGTATGTTATCACTTATATGCAGAAGCTAAAAAATAAAACAAACTAATGAATAGAACAAAAAAGAAAGGGAGTAACAGATACAGAGAACAAACTAGTGGTTTACCAGTAGGGAGGTGGAGGTGGGAGGGCCGAGACAGGAGTAAAGGATCAGGAGGTCCAAACTACATGACTAAAATGTAGAAAATAAGGTACACAGAAACACCACACAGCACATGGAACACAGCCAGTATGGTCTAACTATGCATTGAGTATCATCTAGAAAAATCTTGAATCATTATGTTGCCCACCTGAAACATACTGTAAACCAACATACCTGAATACCAAAAAAAAAAAAAAAAAAAATACTATAGTAGTCAGAACAGAAATGGTATAAAAACAGAGACATAGATTAATAGAACAGAATAGAGATCCTAGGAATAAATCCACACACTTATGGTCAATTCATTTATGACAAAGGAGTCAGGAATATACAATGGGAAAGGAATATACAATAAATGTTGCTGAGAACGGAGAAGGCAATGGCATTCCACTCCAGTACACTTGCCTGGAAAATCCCATGGATGGGAGAAGCCTGGTAGGCTGCAGTCCATGGGGTCGCTAAGAGTCGGGCACAACTGAGAGACTTCACTTTCACTTTTCACTTTCATGCACTGGAAAAGGAAATGACAACCCACTCCAGTGTTCTTGCCTGGAGAATCCCAGGGACGGGGGAGCCTGGTGGGCTGCCGTCTATGGGGTCGCAGAGAGTCGGACACGACTTAAGCAACTTAGCAGCAGCAGTTGCTGAGAAAGCTGGACAGCCTCACGAAAATCAATAAAGCTAGAACACTTTCATACCATATGCAAAAACAAACCCAAAATGGTTTAAAGACTTAAATATGACACCATAAAATTCCTAGAAGGAGGAGGCAAAACACTGACATAAACTGTAGCAATATTTTCTTATATCAGTCTCTCAAGACAAAAGAAATAAAGGCAAAAATAAACAAATGGGACCTAGTCAAACTTACAAGCTTTTGCACAGCAAAGGAAATCATAGACAAGAAGATAACCTATGGACTGAGAGAAAATAGCTGCAAACAATGGGGCCCACAAGGGATTAATTTCCAAAATATACAAATAGATCGGTATTAAAAAAACAAAAACCCAATCAAAAAGTGCAGAAGACCTAACAAGATGTTTCTCCAAAGAAGACATACAGATGGCCAACAGGCATAGGAAAAAATGCTCAATGTTGTTTAATTATTAGAGAAATGTAAATCAAAACTACAATGAGGTTCTACCTCACACCTGTCAGAATGGCCATCACCAAGAAGTCTACAAATAATGCTAGAGAGGGTGAGGAGAAAGAGAACTTTCCAACAATGCTGGTATGAATGTTAAATTGGTGCAGCCACTATGGAGAAGAGTATGAAGGTTCCTTAAAAACTAAAAGTATAAGTACAATATGATCCAGCAGTCTCACTCCTCATGTATCTGGAAAAGACAAACAGTCTAAAATTTGCAAAGATACAAGATACACGCACCCCGATGTTCACAGCAGCACTATTTACGACATCCAAGATGTGGAAGCAACCTGAATGTTCATCAATAGATGAAATAAGATGTGTGTGGGGGGTGTATGTATGGATACACACGCACACATATACACACAGTGGAATATTACTCTGTAATTAAAAGGACGAAATTTTGAAAATTTACGGCAACATGGATGGACCTAGAGATTATCATAATAAGGACATAGAAAGACATAAAATATGATGATACACTTGTATGTGGAATCTAAAAAAATAATACAAATGAACTTATTTACAAAAACAGACTCACAAACATAGAAAACAAACTTATGGTTACCAAAGGTGGGGGATGAAGAGATAAATTAGGAGTATGGGATTAACAGATACATGACTATATATAAAACAGATTAAAAAACAAAGACTTACTATGTACCATGGGGAACTATGGGCTTCCCAAGTAGTACTGTTGGTAAAAAATCTGCCTGCCAAGGAGATGCCAGAGATGGGGGTTCAATCCCTGGGTTGGGAGGATCTCCTGGAGAAGGAAATGGCAGTTCACTCCAGTATTCCTGCCAGTAAACTCCATGGACAGAAGAGCTTGGTAGAATACAGTTCATGTAGTTGCAAAATAGTCAGACATGACTTAATGACTAAACAACAACAATAAGGAACTATATTCACTATCTTACTATAAACTATAATGGAAAGGAATCTGAAAAGTATATGTATATATACAATGAAATCACTTTTCTGTACACCTGAAACACAATACTGTAAATCAACTACAGCTCAATTAAAGAACAAAAAAAATCTACAGAGCAAAGGAAACTTACTGAATAAGAGAAAATACTTGACAAAGGATTAACATGCAAAATATATAAAGAACTCACACAATTCAATAGCAAAAACAATAGCCAACTAAAAAATGGGCAGAGGATCTGAATAGATGTTTTTCTAGAAAAGATATACGAATGGCCATAAGGTACACGAAAAAATATTCAATGTTTCTAATTGTCAGGGAAATGCAAATGAAAACCACAATGAGATAGAACCTCCCACCTATTAAAATAGCTATACTCAAAAAGACAAATTACAAACACAATGAGATAGTACCTCATATCTATTAGAACGGCTATTATTATAAAGACAAGAGATAAAGAGTTATGTGGCAGTCTGGATGGGAGGAGAGTCTGGGGGAGAATGGATACATGTGTGCGCGTGGCTGAGTTCCGTCTCTGTTCACCTTAAACTATAACAACATTGTTAATCAGCTATATCCCAATACAGAAGTAAAAGTTTTTTAAAAATGAAATACATGCACAACTTTAAAAAAAATGTGTTGGTTAAATAGAAAATAGGGAACCCTTACCAGGCTTCCCTGATGGCTTAGATGGTAAAGAGTCTGCCTGCAGTGCAGGAGACCTGGGTTCGATCCCTGGGTAGGGAAGATCCCCTGGAGAAGGAAACGGCAACCCACTCCAGCATCCTTGCCTGGAAAATTCCATGGACAAAGAAGCCTGGCAGGCTACAGTCCATTGGGTCCCAAAGAGTTGGACACAACTGAACAAGTCCACTTTCTTTCTTTCTTATGCAACTGTTGATGGAAATATAAACTGGTTCAGCCAGTATGAAAAATCATATGGAGGTTCCTCAAAAAATTAACAATAGAACCATATGATCCAGCAGTTCCACTTCTGAGTATCTGAAGAAAATGAAAACGCTAACTTGAAAAGTTACATGTACCCCCATGTTCACTGCAGCATTACTTACAACAGCCAAGACATAGAGACAACCTCAATGTCCACTGACAGATGAATGCGTAAAGAGGATATTGTACATATATACAATGGAATAATACTCAACCATAAAAAAGAATGAAAATATGCCATTTGCAGTGAATACATAGGGAGGGGAAATAGGAATGCAAAGTATAAATGGGAAAAGGACTGTGTGAGCTGATAATCAGATCAGTCGCTCAGTCGTGTCCGACTCTTTGCGACCCCATGAACCGCAGCACACCAGGCCTCCCTGTCCATCACCAACTCCTGGAATTCACCGAGACTCACGTCCATCGAGTCAGGGATGCCATCCAGCCATCTCATCCTCTGTCGTCCCCTTCTCCTTTGCCCCCAATCCCTCCCAGCATCAGAGTTTTTTTCAATGAGTCAACTCTTTGCATGAGGTGGCCAAAATACTGGAGTTTCAGCTTTAGCATCATTCCTTCCAAAGAAATCCCAGGGCTGATCTCCTTCACAATGGACTGGTTGGATCTCCTTGCAGTCCAAGGGACTCTCAAGAGTCTTCTCCAACACCACAGTTCAAAAGCATCAATTCTTCGGCGCTCAGCCTTCTTCACAGTCCAGCTCTCACATCCATACATGACCACAGGAAAGACCATAGCCTTGACTAGACAGACCTTTGTTGGCAAAGTAATGTCTTTGCTTTTGAATATGCTATCTAGGTTGGTCATAACTTTCCTTCCAAGGAGTAAGCATCTTTTAATTTCATGGCTGCAGTCACCATCTGCAGTGATTCTGGAGCCCAGAAAAATAAAGTCTGACACTGTTTCCACTGTTTCCCCATCTATTTCCCATGAAGTGTTGGGACTGGATGCCATGATCTTCATTTTCTGAATGTTGAGCTTTAAGCCAACTTTTTCACTCTCCACTTTCACTTTCATCAGGGAACTTAATAGTCAAATTGGTATTCATACAAAGCTACTGGAGACTGATTTTACAATAAGACTAAACTGTGTGATTATAACACATTTACTAAACAAAGTGTGCCGGGCACTGGTCTAGGCAGTGGTGGACAAAAGATAGAAGGTCCCTGCCCTCATGATCCTTGCACTTAAACAACAGGGAAACAGAGAACTATTTCATGCAGTGAAAAGTACTATAAACTTGGACATCGTACTTGAGGTTGATGAGAGGAAAGGGGGAAACTACTTTAGATGGGTGGTCAGGAGAGGCCTCTTTCAGGATGTAACTTCAGTACTGACAGTCACATGATGAGTCAGTCATGCAAAGCAGGAGAAGATGCTTTCAGGGTGAGTGAACAACAAGTAAAATGCTGCCAGAGAAGGAAAGCGACACCCATGAGGGTGGAACAAAGGCCAGTGTGCTAGAAGTAGCAAAGTAAGTAAAGGGAAGAATGCGGTAAAAAGACAAGGACAGAGAGGTAGGAGCCAGACGTCGATGCAGGGCTGTATAGTCATTCAGATTTTAGTTTAAGTGAAAGTCGCTCAGTCATGTCCAACTCTTTGAGAACCCATGGGCTATACAGTCCATGGAATTTTCCAGGTCAGAATACTAGAGTGGCTAGCCTTTCCTTTCTTCAAGGGATCTTCCCAAACCAGGGATCAAACCCAGGTCTCCCTCACTGCAGGTGGATTCTTTACCAGCGAAGCCACAGGGGAAGCCTAAGAATACTGGAGTGGGTAGCCTATCCCTTCTTCAGCGGATCTTCCTGACCCAGCAATCAAACCGGGGTCTCCTCCATTGCAGGCAGATTCTTTACCAACTGAGCTATCAGGGAAGCCCTTTAGTTTAAGTAGCAAAGGTGTATTAATAACCATAACCTTTATACTGCTAACAGTAGTACAAAGGATAACCATGCTCTGTGCTTAATCAAACAAGTCCCAAACAGGAACTTGTTTGTACCAAAAACGTGTATGTGAACCCATGCTAACCTGAATGATAAAATCAGTCCTTACGATCTAAACACAGATAGAGGCTGGTCGGGTTAAGGCCAAAATACATTCTTAAAAAACAACCAATCTTACATTTGCATATGACTAATGTGCTGCTTTACTTGTCTGAAGCCAAAAAAAAAAAAAACAACGCTAAAGGAATCATTTACTTTCCTGAGCCCCAAACACAGCTGCTCTGAAACAACGTTTAGACCTTTCTGATAGTTCTATGGCTAACTTTTAAAAATGAAAGATCACTTTGCCTTAAGCAAAGACATGATGTATTGGTCTCCTTTCCTCACTTACTTGAGATTTTGACCACACAGCACTTTTTCTAGAGAGAATGACTTTAAAAAGAGCAACCTGTGCTTCACTGAAGAACAGTATGTCCATCACACCACCACAACAAAACCAATTGTAACAAATAAAACCAAGAAATGGATGAACAGTTTCCTGGGCAAAAACTAAAAATGGAGTTCCACAGATGAAACCTACAACAAAAAGATGAACTGTTAAAGATGATGCTACCACATAAAAAACTACTACTTTTTTGGTAGATGACTGCAACATTCCACATCAAACCACAATCCATACAAATGCTATAATCCTTTGACCTGAGTTAGTCTGGTGAGTTGACACCTGTTTATCATTGTTTTATTATTGTTTGGCAATAACACCTGTTTTATTGCCAACAAAAGCAGAGACATTACTTTGCCAACAAAGGTTCGCCTAGTCAAGGCTATGGTCTTTCCTGTGGTCATGTACGGATGTGAGAGCTGGACTGTGAAGAAGGCTGAGCGCCGAAGAATTGATGCTTTTGAACTGTGGTGTTGGAGAAGACTCTTGAGAGTCCCTTGGACTGCAAGGAGATCCAACCAGTCCATTCTGAAGATCAATCCTGGAATTTCTTTGGAAGGAATGATGCTAAAGCTGAAACTCCAGTATTTTGGCCACCTCATGCGAAGAGTTGACTCATTGGAGAAGACTCTGATGCTGGGAGGGATTGGGGGCAGGAGGAGAAGGGGACGACAGAGGATGAGATGGCTGGATGGCATCACTGACTCGATGGACGTGAGTCTGAGTGACCTCCGGGAGTTGGTGATGGACAGGGAGGCCTGGTGTGCTGCGGTTCATGGGGTCGCAAAGAGTCGGACACGACTGAGCGACTGATCTGATCTGATCTGATGGCAGCAATTCATGATCTTTTCTCGGGGGGCAGGGGTCAGAGACTTCCCTCTCTCCACAAAAATGAAAATGATACACACAAAGTACTGCATGTAAATTAAGGAGTTGCATGACCCCACCTGTGTTCCTGAATGTCACCTGAAAAAATCTCTCATCTATGTATGGTGTAAGTGACTTGCTGATATGGGTTATGTTGAATGATATCTGGTAAATCAGTATTACCACAGTATTTTAGAATAGGAGAAAAAGCATTTAATCTCAGGGTTCTGAGATTACAAGATGCCAGGATTTGCTCCTAATTATAGCTATGTGAGGCTTCCCTGGTGGCTCAGTGAAGAATCTGCCTGCAAGGCAGGAGACCTGTGTTCAATCACTGGGTTGGGGAGATCTTCCGGAGAAAAGAATGGCAATCCACCCAGTCTTCTTTTCTGGGAAATCCCAGGGACAGAGGAGTCTGATAGGCTACAGTCCAGGGGGTCACAAAGAGTCAGACACAACTGAGTGACTAAAAGCACCAACCACATTGCTATTTGAAGTTTGGCCAAGTTACTTAGCCCCTTCTAAATTTAAGTTTCTCATTTTTTAAAGTAAATATAATACCTACCGCAGAGGATTCCTGTGATGATTGAAGCACAAGATAAAACACTTCACACTCTGACTAGCTCCAAAAGTGAAAGTGAAAGTCACTCAGTCGAGTTCAACTCTCTGCGACCCCATGGACTATGCGGTCCATGGAATTCTCCAGGCCAGAATACTGGAGTGGGTAGCCTTTCCCTTCTCCAGGAGATCTTCCCAACCCAGGTATCTAACCCAGGTCTCCTGCATTGCAGGATTCTTTACCGTATGAGCCACCAGGGAAGTCTGACCAGCTCCCAGTAGGTTTTCAAATGTTGTTATTTCTTTGCTCTTTCCCTTCAAGTCTTGTTTGACTATTAGTGGTAGAATATTCTGTAAAAGATTACAGAAGTCCGACTTCTCCAGAAAAATGAGAGTATTAAATTTGACTTTTCCTCCACTTAATTTTGGCCCTTCTCTCCAGCACAAACATCTATAGAAAGAATCTGCTCCTGGTTTAAAGGAGTAAACGTGATTAACACACTAAGGGGAAGAAACCTCAGATACACACAAACCACACTGGTGGTCTATCAGAGCTGAAGAAACTGAATCCTGAATATCTCACAGTCAAGTGATGAATTCTGTATTCAACTGAGCTATGAAGACTTGGCCTTTTAATTAAGTCACTAAACCATTATTAATTTTTGATGGAGATGGCTTGATTTTTCTGGCCAAAACACTTCAAAAATACATACAAAAATGTGTTTAAAAAGGAGTTACATGGGACTTCCTTGGTGGTCCAGTGGCTTACACTCCGTGCTACCAATGTAGGGGGTGTGGGTTCAGCCAAAAAAAAACTTTCGTTAGGAGGGTAAGTGTGGCAGCTGGAATGGTGGAAAAAAACAAGTAAAATCCAGGAGGGCCATTAAATCAAGATTCTTCAATGTCAGTGGGACTGAGCAGAAACTAAAAGGCAATGAGGTTCACGTGGCAGGTACAAGTATGGAGTTAAAATGCAAGCATCTTAAATATCATTTAGAAAAGACTCTTATACTCTTGAACACAGCTAAAACATATCTACATTTGGATATGCTTACTTTGACTGCCATGTATCACATATTTTCTATTCTACTCTACTCCATAGGAAAGTAAAAATGCTGGTGGCTACTCACTGAACTGATTTCGTAACTCACTTATGGGTTGAAATCAGCAGTCTGAAGGACACTGAGCTAGAGTGTTTCCACACAGTAAAACTTAGGAACCTCGTGCCTAAAGTGTTTCAAAGCAAAAAGAGAACTGAAAGGAAGAAAGCAATAAAGAACTTGTTTTTTAAAAAGATTAAGGGGAATGCCATTCCCAGGATCAGAGCACTAGTCAAGATTTGTCTGTACCGCCACAACTACTCATGGGCCTGAGGCAAGCCACTTTCTGGGCCTCCCGGAGGTAGGGGGTTGGTTGAGTAGATGCTCTTGAAGGTCACAAATAAGAGAACGCGAAGATACAGAAGTTAAAATTCACCCTGGCAAAGAATGAAGTCTCGGAAAAACATCCATCTGATACAAAACGGAGTGCTGGCAGTATTTAATGCATCAGCCAGGTGTTCAATTAGGCTAATTGAATCTTCCTGATTCTTGTAAGGCAATGCATTCCCTGAGGAGTTCGACAACCTACCTACCAGAACAGTTCATGTCAGCACTTCTTTTATAATTATTAGGCACAGACATCGTACACAGGGTCAAATGCATAAGTGGCCTGGGTCCCTCACAGAGGGGGCTGGTTTTGTCCTCTAGCCCAAAAGACAATCAAGGCTTGTGTATTCTTAGCCATCATCTGCTACTTATTGGTTCACCCCATCCCTAACTGACGTCCACATGTTTGTCTTCAGACATAAAGCAAACTCCTCAGCGGTAAGGTCCAGACTAGAAGCTCTGTGTGGTGCATGCATGTGTGTCGACCCAGAACCGACACGACAGAAAGGAAATAGAGTCCTTCACCTCTGTAAGCCTGCGTATGGGCCTGGCGCGGCGAAAGCAAATCAGCTCGGGGTAGAGGTAGCTAGGTGAAGGAGTTTGGGTGGCGAAAAACAGCCAAAAACCCGAGTCAGCCCGGGAGATGGAGGGGCGGGGCAGAAATAAAAAGAAGAGTTACCATGCCGCCGAGCACTTCGTCCTGGTCATCAGCGAGAAGCAGCACCACATTGGGCCTCCGAGAGCTCTTCGCCGCCCCGGAGACCCCCAGGCAACCACCTAGCAGCAGCAGCAGCAGCAGCGGTGGCGGCGGTGGCGCTGGGCTCCCGGAGGTCAGGTGGCGGGGGCCGCCTCGCCGGGGCCTATCTGGGGCCAGAGACAGGAGCCGCATGGCGGACAGGGCTCCGGGGCTACCCCGGGCGGAGTGGAGAGACCTGCGGATGACTGACGAGCAACTGGAAGATAAGGGTGTACAGTAGGGGGCAGGGGCTCAGGCCAGGCGTTTTCTCCCGGGCAGGATCACGTGAATCGGGGGCAGGAGGCGGAGCACGCCGTGCGGTCACGTGACGGGTGACGGGGCGGGGCTTCGGACGGAAAGGGAGCTGGGCTGGAGGACCCGGTAGGGAAAGCGGGAAGTGGCCTGGAAGGGGCAAGGAGGCTGCCGCCTGGCGGACCCGCCTTTGCTCCCAACTCGGGCAGAGGTTGCGTTCTGGTAGGACCTGTTTCGGAGTGCTTTGCGCAGGGATGAAAATGGGGGAAAGATCGGATAAAAGGAGGAGGGACTCAGTCAATAGGAAGCAATTAGGGCATCTGGTCCAATCACTTCATGGCAAATAGATGGGGAAACAATGAAAACAGTGACAGACTTTATTTTGGGGGCTCCAAAATAACTACAGACGGTGACTGCAGCCATGAAATTAAAAAACGCTTGCTACTTGGAAGAAAAGCTATGACCAATCTAGACAGCGTATTAAAAAGCAGAGAAATTACTTTGCCAACAAAGGTCTGTCTAGTCAAAGCTATGATTTTTCCAGTAGTCATGTATGAATGTGAGAGTTGGACTAAAAAGAAAGCTGAGTGCCAAAGAATTGATGCTTTTGAACTGTGGTGTTGGAAAAGACTCTTGAGAGTCCCTTGGACTGCAAGGAGATCCAACCAGTCCATCCAAAAGGAAATCAGTCCAGAATATTCACTGGAAGGACTGATGTTAAAGCTGAAACTCTAGTACTTTGGCCACCTGATGAGAACTGACTCATTTGAAAAGACCCTGGTGTTGGGAAAGATTGAAGGAGGGAGGAGAAGGGAATGACAGAGGGTGAGATGGTGGGATGGCATCACTGACTGGGTGAGTGGAAGCAAGCTCCTGGAGTTGGTGATGGACGGGGAAGCCTGGTGTGCTGCAGTCCATGGGGTTGCAAAGAGTTGGACACGACTGAGCGACTGAACTAAGAAAAAGGAGGAATATGCCTCCTAGGTAGTGGAAGCTGGTGGGCAAAGTCTGGGTCTTACTGTATTTAATCCCTGAGTCAGTTCAGTTCAGTTCAGTCGCTCAGTTGTGTCAGACTCTTTGCGACCCCATGAACTGCAGCACTCCAGGCCTCCCTGTTCATCACCAACTCCCGAGTCCACCCAAACCCATGTCCATCGAGTCCATGATGTCATCCAACCATCTCATCCTCTGTCGTCCCCTTCTCACACAGACCACAGCCTTGTCTAACTCAATGAAACTAAGCCATGCCATCTGGGGCCACCCAAGATGGCTGGGTCATGGTGGAGAGGTCTGACAGAATGTGGTCCACTGGAGAAGGGAATGGCAAATCACTTCAGTATGCTTGCTTTGAGAACCCCATGAACAGTATGAAAAGGCAAAAAGATAGGAGACTGAAAGATGAACTCCCCAGATTGGTCGGTGCCCAATATGCTACTGGAGATCAGTGGAGCAATAACTCCAGAAAGAATGAAGAGATGGAGCCAAAGCAAAAACAACACCCAGTTGTGAATGGGACTGGTGATGGAAGCAGGGTTAGATGCTGTAAAGAGCAATATTGCATAGGGACCTGGAATGTTAGGTCCATGAATCAAGGCAAATTGGAATTGGTCAAACAGGAGATGACAAGAGTGAACATCAACATTCTAGGAATCAGTGAACTAAGATGGACTGGAATGGGTGAATTTAACTCAGATAACCATTATATCTACTACTGTGGGCAGGAATGCCTTAGAAGAAATGGAGTAGCCATCATAGTCAACAAAAAGAGTCCGAAATGCAGTACTTGGTTGCAATCTCAAAAACGACAGAAAAATCTCTGTTTGTTTCCAAGACAAACTATTCAGTATCACAGTAATCCAAGTCTATGCTCCAACCTTGGATTACTGTGATATTGAATGGTTTGTCTTGGAAACGAACAGAGATTTTTCTGTCGTTTTTGAGATTGCAACCAAGTATTGCATTTCGGACTCTTTTGTTGACTATGATGGCTACTCCAAGTCTATGCTCCAACCCGGAGAAGGCAATGGCACCCTACTCCAGTACTCTTGCCTGGAAAATCCCACGGACGGAGGAGCCTGGTAGGCTGTAGTCCATGGGGTCGCTAAGAGTCGGACATGACTGAGCGACTTCACTTTCTCTTTTCACTTTCATGCATTGGAGAAGGAAATGGCAACCCACTCCAGTGTTCTTGCCTGGAGAATCCCAGGGACGGTGGAGCCTGGTGGGCTGCCATCTATGGGGTCACACAGAGTCGGACACGACTGAAGCGACTTAGAATGCTCCAACCAGTAACGCTGAAGAAGCTGAAGTTGAATCCCTGAGTCAACAAACACTTATTGAAAGCCCTTATATATAAAATTGCTTTTAATATTTCCTGCAACTCTTGGACACGACTGAGCGACTTCACTTTCACTTTTCACTTTTCACTTTCATGCATTGGAGAAGGAAATGGCAACCCACTCAATGTTCTTGCCTGGAGAATCCCGGGGACAGCAGAGCCTGGTGGGCTGCCATCTATGGGGTCTCACAGAGTTGGACACGACTGAAGTGACTTAGCAGCAGCAACTCATTTTAACTGTAAACCTGACTATACTATTCCTCAGCTGATACCGTGATTTCAAACCAACAGTTTCAGGATATTTTGGCAGCCTAAATATCCTTTGATGGATTTTGGAATATTTACCCTAACATTCAATTGGTGAGTTTATGAAAGACTTCTTAGATGAAGTTGGAGGCTGTGTAATTAAGCAAAAATCAATACACTGCTTTATGGTTACCCAACCAAATATTAAAAACTTTAGGGGGAAATTCCATGAACCTAAGACTCCAAATATTTCTGTGATAGCTCTAGAACAGCTGCTACTCTGCCCAAGTCTAGGAAACAGAACTATCTCTGGCCTTGGAGGGTATATGTTTAGTGAGATAAGTCATACTGAGAAAGACAGATGCTGTGTGGTATCATTTATATGTGGAATCTAAAAAAGAAAACTAGTGAATATAACAATAGCAAAGAAATATCCCTGGCAAGGTGAACAAGCCTTATTATCAACTGAGAATAGCAGGCTGTCCCTTCTGTTTCCTAACAGGTAAAGTGTATTTTTTTTCTAAGCTGAGCCCTCTGACTGGAAGTCTTCAAACTTGTGGACGCTCTGTAGTAGTGTAAGGTAAAAATAATTATGGAAGTGCTTAGGAATGTCATACATACAATCAGGCTTATGCAAAAGGTAATGTCCTTTGTTTTATTACTGTTTTTTAAAAGCAAGTACAGAAGACAAGAGAATCTTTTTAAAATGAAGTAGAATATATAAAACAGATAACTAGGAAGGACCTACCATATAATACAGGAAACCTCTTACTCAATACTCTGTAATGACCTATATGGGAAAAGAATGTAAAAAAGAGTGGATTTAACATATGTATAATTGATTCACTTTGCTGTATAGCAGAAACTAACACAACATTTGCACCCCACCCCAGTACTCTTGCCTGGAGAATCCCATGGACGGAGGAGCCTGGGGACTCCAGTCCATGGGGTCGAAAGTGAAGTGAGCGACTTCACTTTCACTTTTCACTTTCATGCATTGGAGAAGGAAATGGCAACCCACTCCAGTGTTCTTGCCTGGAGAATCCCAGGGATGGAGGAACCTAGTGGGCTGCCGTCTGTGGGATCACACAGGGTTGGACACGACTGAAGCGACCTAGCAGCAGCAGCAGCAGCAACACAACATTTTAAATCAGTTATACTCCAAAAAAGTTTTTTTAAAGTGCTGTGGAAAAAGAGAATGCAGTAGGTTTCCACTGCAAGAGAGAATTGTGTTGGAAATCTGGTCAGAGTCGTCCCCAGATGGCCAGTGTTGTGTGTTACAGCCTCAAGCTTGGCTAATTTTGCACCCTAATGGAAAAACTAACCCCTAGGCATTCAGATTTCAAGGCTTCCAGTAAGACTTTGCGCAAATAAAAATAATCTATCTGCACTGATGCTCAAAATTGTAAAATTTTATCACTGTTTTTGTTTTGAAACTAGATTGTAAATTATTTGAGGCCAGAGATTGTATAATTAGACACGAGCTTTGTTCCAAATGTTAGGCTCATGCTGAAGACACACTCCCTCTTTCATGGAATTTGCAGTTTAGTGGCAGAGAAATTTGGGGCTTGCCAGGTGGTTCAGTGGTAAAGAATCCACCTGGCTAAGTCAGGAGACACAGGAGACTCGGATTTGATCCCTGGGTCGGGAAGATCCCCTGGAGAAGGAAATGGCAACTCACTGCAGTATTCTTGCTAGGAAAATCCCACGGACAGAGGAGTCTGGAGGGCTACAGTCCATAGGGTCACGACGAGTTGGATATGACTGAGCATGCACGCACAGGAGAGAAACACAGTATAACAATCATAAAAGTATATAATTGCAAATAGGGAAACAAGCTATGAAGGAAAAGTAGAATGTGATGAGCATTTAAGGGGGTTCAGTTCAGTTGTCACTCAGTCATGTCTGACTCTGCAGCCCCATGGACTGCAGCACACCAGGCTTCCCTGTCCATCACCAACTCCAGGAGCTTGCTCACACTCATGTCCATTGAGTCGGTGATGCCATCCAACCATCTCATCCTCTGTCATCCCCTTTACCTCACACCTTCAATCTTTTCCAGCATCAGGGTCTTTTCATATGAGTCAGTTCTTCACATCAGGTGGCCAAAGTATTGGAGCTTCAGCTTCAACATTAGTCCTTCCAGTGACTATTCAGGACTGATTTCCTTTAGGATTGACTGGTTTGATCTCCTTCCAGTCCAAGGGACTTGCAAGAATCTTCTCCAACACCACAGTTCAAAAGCATCAATTCTTTGGCACTCAGCTTTCTTTATAGTCCAACTCTCACATCCATACATGACTACTGGAAAAACCATAGCTTTGACTAGACAGACCTTTGTTGGCAAAGTAATATCTCTGCTTTTTAATACGCTGTCTAGGTCGGACATGACTGAAGTGACTTAGCAGCAGCAGGTTGGTCATAGTTTTTCTTACAAGGAGCAAGCATCTTTTAATTTCATGTCTGCAGTCACCGTCTGCAATGATTTTGGAGCCCCCAAAATAAAGTCTGTCACTGTTTCCATTGTTTCCCCACCTATTTGCCATGAAGTGATGGGAGTATATGCTATGATCTTAATTTTTTGAATGGAGTTTTACTGATCTATCTAAGATACCCTGAGGAAATAACTTTGAATGACAATCTGAAGTTTAAAGAAGGTAATTTGTTAATAGAATAGTTGGTGGTAGAATGCCTCCTAGGCTTCCCAGGTAGTGGTGTTAGTGGTAAAGAATCTGTCTGCCAATGCAGGAGGCAAAAGAAATGTTGGTTTGATCCCTGGATTGGGAAGATCCCCTGGAGGAGGAAATGGAAACCTGGTCCAGTATTCTTGCCCCAAAAATTCCATGGACAGAGGAGCCTTGTGGGCTACAGTCCATGGTGTTTCAAAGAGTCGGACTTGAATGAGCGAGGGTGCACACACACACACACACACACACACACACACACACACACACACACACACACACACACACACAGAGAAAGTCTCCTAGACATGGACTTCAGCATGTGCAAAGGCTGTCAGGATGTGCATTCAAATAACTTAAAGAAACCAGCAGGTTGCAGCTGAGGCAGAGAGGAGAGGGAGAGGTAGGCAGGGTCCAGACCCTATGTTAAAGATTTTGGTCTTTAGCCTAAGGCTAATGGGAAATCACTGGAAGAGTAGAGGAGAAAAATAGTCATACATAAATTTTTATAAGATCCTTTTGGCTGTGGCATGGTGTACATACTAGAAGAGGACAAGAATGCATAAAGGTAGATCAGTTAGATGGAGAAGATGATGATGACAGAGGCAAAAACAGATTTTATATGACCTGAAGCTTATATACAATTTGGGGGCTCCTTAAGCAAAAGAATAGCAATTATAAATACAAAAGTTAGTATTTAGACTGAGAAAATAAATAAAGGGACTTCCCTGTAGCTCAAACAGTAAAGAATCTGCCTGCAATATAGGAGCCCCAGGTTTGATCCCTGGGTTGGGAAGATCCTCTGGAGAAGGGAATGGCAATCCACTTCAGTATTCTTGCCTGGAGAATCCCATGGACAGAGGCTGATGGCCTACAGCGTGTCCCCTCATGGGGTCACAAAGAGTCAGACACAACTGAGCAACTAACACCAGACTGAGAAAATAAATCATAATATTAAAAATTACTAAAAGTTGAAAAATATTATGAATAATGCAAAAATTTTAAATAATGAAATATTTTATTAGTTAACTGTCAGACATTTCTCTCCAAACTTTTCCCCCAATTTTTATGGAGTCTTTAAGTGACTCTCATATGACAATGGTTTGTAATATTTTCTATAGAGATAATACAAAGATAATTTATTTTTTCTCTAGCATGGTTGATCAGTATTTGTTTTTCATTAATACCTCAGAAAAAATCTTTTCATTTTCGTAGTTCATTGTTTGTGTGCGTGTGTGTACGTGTGTATGAAATTTCAGAAGCTCCATCAAATATTTTACATGAGCATTTCAAATTTTCTTGCACAGTTACTAATCTCAGATAGTCTTTGAATTGACAGCACTAATTTAGTGACCAGTGCACTCATTGTAATCACCTATTTTGAGTTTAGATCATCTTCATTGATATTAGTTTGAGGTCAAATCAGAAAAAAATGTAAATTTTTAAAATGAATTTATATGACTCACTTCTTACCAATTGATTATCAAATGATTCAAGAGCCTATTTATTATTTGCAATTTGTCTCTTCCTCTTAATGAGTTACTGTCTGTGTTATGATCTGAAAAAAAATTATCACTACTCACTTCTCAGTGTCAAAATAATTTCGCTTTATTTTCCCACTGATCTTTATCACTTTGATTTCTTATTAATTTTTAATCTCAATTTTATCTCAATGCTTTAAATCAATAAATCTAAGGATGATGAAAGAAGGTACCTACTATTACATATATACACATCAGGAGTCTATAATTTATCAGCTGTTTCATCGAAGCATTCCAAAATATCTTTCTAAAATTGCAATTAAAGTGTTATATTTGAGTTTTACCAATGGGTTGAATAATGTTATTACATCTCCTGGGTATTCTGGTTTGTCTTCTATCATTGCAAATACACTTTAGAGTCCATTTTCGTTGAGTCTTATGTTATAAGGGTTGAACACCTTTGTAAAGCACAGACCTTTTACTATAATTAGACTCTTCAAAGAAAAATTCCCAATGGTATGTGTGTTTAAAATATTCCATATAGTAGTTGAACCGGAAAATAAAATACACAGCTGTTTCACATTATTGAAGTAGTTAACAATGTCAAGTACTTTGAAGGCAGCCTTTCCTTTCACAAAAATAAGCTAATGAGTTTTGCATGGCTCCTGTTCTGTAAAGTTGTTTTTAAAGAGCCTGCAGCCTTTTGACTTAATCGTGGTAACAGCTGTGCTGACATATGACTGATTGTAAATGTTGCTCAACTGCATGTTAAAATAGCCCAAATCTTGTCTCACTTTAAAGTTTCAAAAATGTCTTCAGTTGGCTAAAAAAATTAAAAATTATTAATAGGGTTTCCTATTAGAAGAGTAGTGCACAATAATTGACAACTGATCAATATTTCTCACATTCTGAACAGAATATGTAACGTTATGTGGTGTCTGGTTATGAATTTGACTTACCACTTTAAAAAACAAAATTATTTATTTTTGCTGTTAGCTCTTAGTTGTGGCACTAGGCTTCATTGCCCCACGGCATGTGGGTTCCTAGTTCCCCCAATAGGTATTCAATCCTTGTCCCCTGCATTGGAGGGTAGAATTTTCTTTTTTTAAATAATTTTATTTACTTATTTATTTATTGGCTGTGCTGGGTCTTCGTTGCCACGTGAGCTTTTCTCTAGTTGTGGTGAGTGGGGGGCTACTTTCTAGCTGCTGTGTGGTGGCTTTTCATTGCAGTGACTTCTCTTTTTGCTGAGCACAGGCTTTAGGGTGTGGGGGTTCAACAGCTGCAGCTCAATGGCTCAGTAGTTGTGATTCCCAGGCTCTAAAGCACAGGCTTAATACCTGTGGCACATGGGCTCAGTTGCATGGTGGCACGTGGGATCTTCCTGAACTAGGGATAGAACCCGTGTCTTTTGCATTAGCAGGTAGATTCTTTGCCACTGAGCCACCAGGGAAGCCCTGGAAGGCAGATTCTTAACCACTGGACCACTAGGCAGTCCCATGACTTACCACTTTTAAGAAAGCATTTTCCCATCACTTCAATTTTTCATAAATTATTTTGATAAAATAAGTTGTACTTATTCATTTGGTCATTTTCCCCAAGAGTTTAAACCAAAATTTATAAAATCCAGCTACTGAAAAATTACCAGAAAATTTTTTAGGTACAATACCATCTTTTATCATAACCTGTTTCACTTTTAATAACCTCAAAATTCCAGCCTCTGGCCATGAAAGAGAAACAGGGCCAGATTAACCCTCCTGCTCTGAACAAGTAGAAAACAGGACAAAATGTATATTTTGACACAATGGACAAGAGTCAGTGCAAAATTGTAATCTATGTGTGAAGGAAAATAAACAATTGCCCCAGTTTTCAATAGGGAGGCACATTCTGAACGAGGGAGCCAGAAAAGGGATAACATGTAGAATAAAGTTGATTTGAAAGGAGAAAGGTTCAGTTGAGGAGGGCTTAAATAGCTAGAACTTGGGGCAATGTTCCAAAGAGGAGGAAGCTATGTAGGTGCTGCTGCTGCTGCTAAGTCACTTCAGTCGTGTCTGACTCTGTGTGACCCCATAGACAGCAACCCACCAGGCTCCCCGTCCCTGGGATTCTCCAGGCAAGAACACTGGAGTGGGTTGCCATTTCCTTCTCCAATGCAGGAAAGTGAAAAGTGAAAGTGAAGTCGCTCAGTCGTTTCCAACTCTTAGCGACCCCATGGACTGCAGCCCACCAGGCTCCTCTGTCCATGGGATTTTCCAGGCAAGAGTACTGGAGTGGGGTGCCATTGCCGTCTCCATACAATGGCCTAGATCCAATAAAAAATAACTACTACACAGGGCCCCTCAAAAGGAAAATGTGACCCATAACCAAAAGAAAAATTGGTTAATAAAAAGAGATAATAAATGACAAGATGAATAAATTAGCCGATCAGGGTGTTTAAATACCTATTATAACCATATGTCATAATAGAGTTTAAACAGATCTGGGCAGCTTGCAGAACATCTATCCATCCATTACAGTGATGATATCATGCTGATCAGGTAAGATGAACAAGAGGCAGATAACAGGCTGGAATCTTTCATGTGACACAGCTCCTGAGGATAGGAGAGAGACCCTATGAAAATTCAGGGACTTGGCACTCAGTAAAAGATCTTAAGGGTCCAGGGTTGTGTCAGGACATTGCCTCCAAAGTGAAAACAAATCACTCCTTCTTCCACTTTTTGCCAAAAAGAAAAGGTGGGGTGGGGGAGGCACATTGCTTTGTAGGCCTTTTGGTATTCATACACAACCATTCTATCTAGGAGTATTGCTCTAGACTGTATGCAGGGTGACAGGAAAGGATACCAGATTTGAGTAGAGGCTGGGGCAGATAGGGCTTCCCAGGTGGCACAGTGGTAAAAAATCCACCTACAGACGCAGGAGATGCAAGAGACGTGGGTTCAATCCCTGGTCAGGAAGATCCCCTGGAGTAGGAAGTGACAACCCACTCCAGTACTCTTGCCTGGAAAATCCCATGGACAGAGGAGTCTGGCAGTCTTCCATCCATGGGGTCACAAAGAGTCGGACATGAGTGAGTGGCTGGAGCATACACGCTGGAGCAGAAAAGCACTCTGTAACAGATGTGGCTGCTAACACAATCTGTGGGGCTTTTTGTTAAAATAACAGGAAAAAAGTGCCACTGAGGATGATAAGATACAAAGATTTTCATTAAGAAATATTGAATTACTTACAAAATACAATAGGGCTTATAGTGATAGATGAAGAAATAACACTAATCTTACAAACGGCAAAAAATTTTTTTCATGTTATAATTTATATAATACAATAAATAATACTTTATTAGTGTAATATCTTGATTGATATAATTTTTCTGGCTTGCTTCTCTGAAAATTCATTTCATAGGCCTTCAAAATTTGTATTTTTAACAATGTCATTTTTCAATTGATATAACTAAAAGCAATCTGAGTGGCTCTGAGCAAATGCCTGAATTGCAAATAATTTTTGATAATTTTTAATTTTAAGGAGGATATTTCTTCTAATATAACCGATACTGGAGCTTTTAAGGGTACTCTATAGAGTGTATAACAATGGGATAAATTTTTGACAGATTATTTCAAAATACAAATTTTAGCACAGGTAGAGCTAATGACTGTGGAATAATTTTTACAAAAACATTTAATTATTTCTACAGATCAGTTTTATTTAGGTATGAATTTAATTTTAAATCATACATTTTTATAATTTTGCAATTGTAAAGTTCTAACTGGTGTAATAGTTACATTGTAATATTTCCTCTGACATTTCCTATGACTTGTGAAGGGTATACAAGAAACCTCAGGTGGCTTCAGGTTTTTATATAAGTGCCTGTATATGCATTTTACCACTGTACCATCAATTATAAGAAAAAAGTAAAATTTTAAGTTGTTTTCATCATTAACAACTAATTTATCCAGAGCTACATATGAAAATAGTGTTCTTTTTCATCCAGTGCAATGATCTTTTTAAAAATTAGTTAATTAACTATTTCCGGCTGCTATGGGTCTTTGTTGCTGCATGTGGGCTTCCTCTAGTTGCAGCAAGCATGGGCTACTCTAGTTGTGCTGAATAGGCTTCTATTTATGGTGTGCTGTCTTATCGTTGCAGTGGCCTCTCTTGCGGAACACGGGCTCTAGGCACTTGAACTTCAGCAGTTGTGGCGCAGTTGCTCAATGACAGTGGAATCTTCCCCGACCAAGGATTGCAGGGGACCTGTGTCCCCTGCACTGGCAGGCAGATTCTTGCACCACCAGGGAAGTCTCCATGCAATGATCTTTAAATTTAATTTCTGTCTAAGCTCGTGGATATTTGATTTGCTACATTGTAGAAGTTTTCAAAACCAGAGACTCTAAACTCTTTGAAGAAGTCTAATAATTTTCTGATATGCTTCAATATCCACATGTGTGCTTTTATAGTGATTTACTGACAAAGTGTGTTGCCTGAAAGCTGGCAGTTCCTGTCCTGGATCTCAAGAGATCTGTGCAAACACCGCTGGAGAACAGATGGGCAAGCTCTACCCTTACAGTAGGTCCCAGTATCAGTTTTAAGTAGAAAATCTTCCTTTCCTCCTGCTGCTGGCTGCTGCTTTTCCACTGTTCTCTCCACTGTTGCTGCCACCAGCCTGGGCTCTGGTCTCTGCCTGTTCACCTGGGGGCCCTGAGGCTCTCTGGCCTGCCTGGAGACAGGGTATGACAATATCTTCTTGGTGCTTGGCTACTGCCTACTCTACCCCCAATCCTGGTTTATCTCTACTGTTTATGCACATCTTCCATTATCCCATGGGACGTCACTTACAAAACACAAGTTCAAAGAAAATATTTTTAGTAATTTCAAGTTGATGACAACAAAATGTTAAACCAAGCCTGGGGACTTGCTGATAATGCACATCTGTACAACTGCAGAGGTCATATCTTGCAGTCTTTCCTGGTAGCAGTTCCAACTTGTGGTGCACATAGCCCTTCTGCTTGGGCCATACATTCTGGCAGACACTATAGTACTCCAGGTATCAGTGATGAGAAAAGATGCAATGTGAAGCACACTCCAATAGGAAGATCACAATGCAGACTCCTGGGACTTTGGAGCAAAGTTATGCTACCTATAGCAGGAATTACACATCTTTTGAAAAACAGCTCCTAGTGTACTGAAATTGGACTCTTGGCTATGAGGCGCTAAATGATGATGCTTCCTGAGCTATCCATCACCAGTTGGGTTCTCTAGGATCCTCAAGTCATAGAGCTGGTCAGCATCAGCAGTAGTTCTGCTGCTGTGCTGTGCTTAGTTTCTCAGTCACGTCCAGCTCTTTGTAACCCCGTGGACCGTAGCCCACCAGGCTCCTCTGTCCATGAGATTCTCTAGGCGAGAATACTGGAGTGGGTTCCCATGCTGTCCTCCAGCAGCTCTTCCCAACCCAGGGATTGAACCCAGGTCTCCCACATTGCAGGTGGATTCTGTACCGACTGAGTCACCAGGGAAGACTCAGCAGTAGTTCTACCTAAGATGAAACGGTACATCTCAAATTAAGCATAAATAAGGGCGCAAACGAGTGCATGAAGAGATAGTGCAGACTTCCATATCACTCATTATGGTTACCCTGTACGCCTATCTTGGCTCACACCTGTGGGACTAAAGACCAGCTGAAAGAGGAGGAGAAAGCATGAGCTTGGTTTAAGGATAAAACAGCTTGGTATATGGGTGGGTGATGGTTGCGTTACAGCCTTACTTGGGCTTGGCCTTGAAAGACAGTGGTGAGAGAAAACCTTTTAATGAGCAGAGCTTTGGGTGGTGCACCTGACCATCCAGTTTATGTAGAAAGAAGTGATCTGAAGTTAGAATATACATGGACTCAATGGCAATGATGAATGGCTTCTGCAGGCTGTTCATCACATTGGGATGAAAATGACTGGGAGATTGGAGAAGGGGAGGTCTGGGGTGGAGGCAAAGGGATAGACGTGTAGGAACAGGCTCAAAGTGTGAAGATCTTTGTATGATGTGTTTACATCCATCAGAAAGCATTCATGTGAGGCACAAAGCAAGGATTTAGACAAAGCAGTTTAGGCAAATGATGTTAGTTGGCCTTTGTCAGTGACTACCTAAGTGCTAGCACAATAGACATCTCATTTTTAAGGAATGTCACTTGAATATGGGTGAGAGATGAGAGAGTCAGTTCCCAGCTGATAGGCATTGAGCAGTCACATTTTTTTTTTTAAACTATTGCAGAGGGGAGGTTATAGTCTTGTCACTTTGAAATATAGTATAATAATTTTTAAGCACTAGTCAAATGAGATCTCCAAAGTTCCTCTAAGCACTCAAATTTTATGACTTAAATGTCTTTCTATTGTCTACTATGTATGGACTCTTGAGAGTTCCTTGGACTGCAAGGAGATCCAACCAGTCCATTGTGAAGTAGATCAGCCCTGGGATTTCTTTGGAAGGAATGATGCTAAAGCTGAAACTCCAGTACTTTGGCCACCTCATGCGAAGAGTTGACTCACTGGAAAAGACTCTGATGCTGGGAGGGATTGGGGGCAAGAGGAGAAGGGGACGACAGAGGATGAGATGGCTGGATGGCATCACTGACTCGATGGACGTGAGTCTGAGTGATCTCTGGGAGTTGGATGGACAGGAAGGCCTGGCGTGCTGCGATTCATGGGGTCGCAAAGAGTTGGACATGACTGAGTGACTGATCTGCTCTGATCTGATCTGATCTGATCTGATGTATTACTATGTATTTCCCAAGGTGTCTGTCTAAGGCTTGATGGCTTTTTAAAGTATGAAATCCTCTTTTTATCTCTTATCTCAGGTTTTTGGATTGAAAAATATGATTCTTCATGTATAGTTATTAAATTGAAAACAGAAATTGTATTGCACTCCAAGGATATAAATAAATTGTAATTAGCAATTAATTTTGAGCAAGAGTGAACTTCCATGAGGAGAAGCTGAAACCTGGCAATGACCCTGTACATTTCTCTTGTGACTCAAAAGTGAGTAATCCCTGAAGGATTAGAGTAAAAGGTTAACTGCTAGATTCTACACATCAGCCATCCTAAGAATCATCATAATTTTCATCATAGCAATTTAGTCTATGTTTGCACATGCTGAAAAAAATTATCAAGTTATCAAAAATGTTGAGAGTCTTGTTAAGGTAGTTTTAAATGATAGGTGAACAGAAGGTTATTGGCAAGACTGTGATATAGGTTTGGAAATAATTTAACTGTTCATAGTCTGTATCTTGTACACAGATTTATATAAATTACATTCTATAGAATTACACTCAACTTTGAGACAGATGCTTCTTCAGTTCAGTTCATTTCAGTTGCTCAGTCATGTCCAACTCTTTGGACCCCATGAATCACAGCACGCCAGGCCTCCCTGTCCATCACTAACTCCCAGAGTTTACCCAAACTCATGTCCATCGAGTCGGTGATGCCATCCAGCCATCTCATCCTCTGTCATCCCCTTCTCCTCCTGCCCCCAATCCCTCCCAGCATCAGGGTCTTTTCCAATGAGTCAACTCTTCGCACAAGGTGGCCAAAGTATTGGAGTTTCAACATCAGTCTTTCCAATGAACACCCAGGACTGATCTCCTTTAGGATGGACTCGTTGGATTTCCTTGTAGTCCAAGGGACTCTGAAGAGTCTTCTCCAACACCACAGTTCAAAATGCTTCTAAGCTTCTTGTAAATATAATGCAATACTAGACCTTATATCTGGTAAAAATAATTAATATAATTATTTAAATATTAAAAATAAAGTTCCAAACAAATTAAAATGCTAATTATTATTAGTAACATAGTCAACCATAGTAAATTTAATTTAATCTATTAATTAGTCATGGTCAGTTTGAAATCATATTCTATCTAGCCAGTGGTTCTCTCTCATACCCAATTAGTTGACTTCAGACCTTTAGGGAACTCATTGCGGGCCTTTCTATCACTGGGAAAGCAGAAAGACGGGGTACAAAAATGGACTGCTTTCATCAACACCTCTTCTAGGATTCTGTTTAATGGAATTCACTTTTTTCAGGAAAGCAGGTAATTGGTTGATCTTTTCTCTGGTTTTCATGTTATTCAGTTAATTAATTCAACACCTATTTATTGAGTACATATAATGCACTGGCATCTGTTCCAAGTGGTGGCCATACCTCTGAACAAAGGAGAAAAAACTGTCTGCTTTCAAGAGCTTATAATTTACTAGCAGAAGACAGAGAATAAAATTAATCCATCAATGTTATAATATGTTGGAAGGTGGTGAGTGCTGTGGAAAAAAGAGAACAAAGAGGGGGAAGAAGGGAATACTGAAGGGTAGAGAGCTGCAATTTTAAATGGAGCAGTTAGGAAGGATTCACGGAGATGATGATATTTAAACAGAGACCTGACCTGGTGAGAGAAGAGTCATGTGGATATCTAGGGCAAGATCGTTCCAACAAGAGCAAGGAGCTTGAATCTACTTTCCTTGTTAGTTTTTATTTTGCCAGTTTTCTCTCCTCAGGAACAGGAGATGATTTTGAACTTCTGATTCATTTAGAAATGTTGACTGTCAGTGACATACTGTGTTCCTGGCCTCTTTCACCATCCCTTTCAGCTCACTTTGAGTTTCTTTATAGGTCCTGATGGTGATACCCCGGATGTGAAACTGTGCTGAAGACTACTAGTTATCACTTCTCTTACTAGGTGGAGATAGAGAGAAAGGGCTGGAAAATCAGCTAAGAAAAGAAATTCAATTTCAGTGTTTCTCTTTCTTAACTCTTGCTTGTTGCAATGTTCGACACCTGAAGGAACAAGTTCAGGACTCAAATGCCATGCTGGAGACAACAGGAAAAAAAAACCCTCAAAAAACAAAAATAACAACAAAATAACAAATAATTCCATTCCTTCTGTTGTATACATTTTAAAGTTAAATGGATATAGTAGTAGTTAATACAGTTAGAAAACCAAAAAATACTATTTCTAGTGCAATTTTAAATTCTGGATACATTAAAGTTATAAAACTTCTGCTTCCTTTATAATTAACTCCAGTTTCTAAAACAGTCTTACTGCTCTCACCCTATGTTTACATATATTTTGGTGGCGGTCCCCAAGGACATGGGGTTTCTACAGGCTCTATTATGCAAGTGCCTTGGAAAGTAAAATGTGTACTGAACAAACATGAAACACCCTCATTGTTTGCCAGGTACATTATTGTTCCTTTAAAAAATATGCAAGTATTTAACAGCATTAGTTCAGTTCAGTCGCTCAGTCGTGTCTGACTCTTTGTGACCCCATGGACTGCAGCACACCAGGCCTCCCCTGTCCATCACCAACTCCCGGAGCTTGCTCACACCCTTGTCCATCAAGTCAGTGATGCCATCCAACCATCTCATCCTCTGTCATCCCCTTCTCCTCCATCCTTCAATCTTTCCCAGCATCAGGGTGTTTTCCAATGAGTTGGTTCTTTGCATCAGGTGGCCAAAGTATTGGAGTTTCAGCTTCAGCATCAGTCCTTCCAATGAATATTCAGGACTGATTTTCTTTAGGACGGACCGGTTGGAGCTCCTTGCAGTCCAAGGGACTCTCAAGAGTCCTCTCCAACACCACAGTTCAAAAACATCAATTCTTTGGCACTCAGCTTTCTTTATAGTCCAACTCTCACATCCATACATGACTACTGGAAAAACCATAGCTTTGACTAGACAAATCTTTGAGGGCAAAGTAATGTCTCTGCTTTTTAATATGCTGTCTAGGTTGGTCATAGCTTTTCTTCTAAGGAGCAAGCGTCTTTTAATTTCATGGCTGCAGTCACCATCTGCAGTGATTTTGGAGCCCAAGACAATAAAGTCTGTCACTGTTTCCATTGTTTCCCCATCTTCCATTTGCCATGAAGTGATGGGACCGGATGCCATGATCTTAGTTTTCTGAACGTTGAGTTTTAAGCAACTTTTTCACTCTCCTCTTTCACTTTCATCAAGAAGCTCTTTAGTTCTTCTTCGATTTCTGCCATAAGGGTGGTGTCATCTGAGGTAATATAGCAGTATCAGGAGATAGACAAATACATACTTATCCATAACGAAATTTGTATTCATCCATAATGAAAGCCAGACACTTTAAGTTTTAAGGAAAATTCACTTGACTCTTTGTGAATGGCCAGTTATTTAGCATCTCTGTGCTTCAGCTCTCTCATCTGAAAAGTGAGGGGAAGAACAAATAGTTCTTACCTTTCTAACTATATGGTAACATATATGAACTAGTTTTACTGTGGTGATCATTTTGCAACATGTACAAATGTCAAATCATTATGTTGTATCCCTGAAACTAATATAATGTCAAGCTGCGGATTTCCCTGGTGGTCCAGTAGTGAAGATTCTGGGTTTCCAAAGCAGGCAGTGAGGGTTTGATCTCTGTTCAGGGAACTAAGATCGCGCATGCTGCCCAGTGCGGGCTCCCCATCCCCCAAAATGTGCTTACTCCCTAATTGGGTTAAAGTGAGAATTAAATGGGATGATTCATGCAAAGAAGGCAGAACAGGCTCTGGCACACGAAAACATTTACAATAATTAATAATTCACAAAAATATCTACAGTGGAGGGGCATTCGATTCTTCCATTGAGGTCTAGGGTATCATGTAAACTTTTTATTTTACTGATAGAATCAGCTGCGTCAATTTATTAGTTTTGTCTTCTGGTAACATTTATTAAATCCCCATTCTGTTAGGTCTTGTGCCAGAGATTTAGTTGATCTTAATCTAGGTGAAAGAATCTTTATTAATCTTAATTCTTTCACCGAAGGATAAAAGTTTTCAGCGTTATTAAATCTCAAGTACATGCCAGATCTTCGGAAAGGTTAGTGTCAGAATTTAAACTAAGAAAAGCCTTTGTGCTGTGCTTAGTCGCTCAGTCGTGTCCGACTCAGGTGGGAAGGTGAGAAGGGCTGGCTTTGAGAAGGAGTATGTGAAGGAGGGAGCTCCCGGCCTCGGCCTCGGCCTATTGCTGGGTGTTTGGAACTCTCCCAGGCATCCTGGTGGCTGAACAGGATGCAAGAGTTGCCCTCTTTTTGAGTTAATCACTTACATGCAAGCGAAGGCGGCAGCAGCCAGAGCGCCCCTTCCCCCTCCGGGCTAAGGGCTTCATCCTGATACGTTCTGGCCACATCCTGCTCCTTGGCTCTCTTTAGACAGTGCTCGCGGGCTCAGGCGGGCCTCACCTGCGGCAGGTGAACCCAGGTATCCACTGGTGTGGCCGTCCCCCCTCCTCCCCGCCCGGGGCCGAGGAGCTGCGGCGCGGGTTCCGGCCCCGGGGAGGTCGGGCACCGGGGGATCCGGAGCCCGCTGGCGCCGCGCCCGGTCCAGGACACCGGCTGCGGGGCCGAGGCCGCGCCTCCTCCCGGAACTGGCTGGCGGGGCACCACGGGAGGAGCGGCGGGAGCGGGGCCGGGGGCCATGGAGGTCCTGCCCGCCGGCGGGGGGCCGGACGGGGTGCCCGCAGCCCGAGGCGAAGCCGGAGGACTCGAGGCGCGGAGCTCCCCGGCGGAGCGAGCGCGGGGCTCGCGGGACTCCTGGGAGGGCGAGGAGGACCCGGAGCCTGGCGAGCCACGAGGCAGCCGCACGGCGTCCCTGGTGAGCGGGCTGCTCACCGAGCTATACAGCTGCACCGAGGAGGAGGAGGCGGTCGGCGGGGGCCGGGGGCCCCGGGGCCGCCAGCGGCGCCGAGACAGCCTTGACAGCTCCACCGAGGCCTCCGGCTCCGACGTGTTCCTGGGCGGCCGCGGCGGCGCCGGCGACTCCCGCGTACTGCAGGAGCTGCAGGAGCGGCCGAACCCGCGGCACCAGATGCAGTACCTGCGGCAGAAAGGTGAGGGCCGGGGCCGGTGGGGGTGTCCGGGGAGCGTCCTTGTGCAGAGCCCCCTCCAGGTCTGCCGGCGCGCACCTGTGCGCACCTGTGCTGATGGGCCGAGCGCCCGGAGATACTATGTTTAGGGCGTCTCCTTTGATCTGTCGCGGCTGTCCACAGTGTCACGTATTCATAACTAGTCTTAGTTCTTAAGTCCCCCCATTCCCTCTCGAGTCGGCGAGTGAAGCATCACTTGTTGAAATGGTAGCCACGGGTCTCCCCCACTCCCCGACCCCTTCCCCATCCTCCTTGTGTTTGCAGAGGCCGAAGGCGAGAGGCAGTCCAGGTTCTAATTTCATCAGAACAGCTGTTAAGACGGGTTTGGAGTTTCTGATTTATCCATCTGAAATTACCTAGAGGGGCCCCAGGCGGAATAGAGGTGACCCTCGGGGCTGGTTTTAGAAAGAAAGAAAAAAAAAAAAGCAGCCACGTTTTTTTTTTTTAATCCACCTTCTTTGGCTACATACTTGAATAGTATTTAGTGAGGCAGAATAATTCAATAATGCAATTTCTAAGCAGAACGTGTGAAATCCATTGCTTAAAACGCCTGATTTCAAGAAGCTCACTTGGTGGATTTTTTTCCTCCTTGGGTGGCGGGTTAGTGGAGGGCCCTAGAGCAATGTCCTTACCATAGCATTTAACTGCTGGAACCTTCAGTTGAAGAGGTCGATCAGAAAATGGCCTTTGACTTTTGGGGGCAGAGGTTAGTTTGTGTTTCTTTTGTTATCAGACTCTGATGCTGCTGTCTTGTCCTAATTAAGATATTTTTTCCCTCTCAACTTGCCTTTCAGGCACTTACACTTACAATTATCTTTTTGTATAGATATATCCAGACCTCAATTTACAAAGTGGTGATGTGTAGAAAACAAATGCTAAGCTATCATAACATATCTTGAATTAATGTCCTTGTGCTAAATTACCAAGAAAGGGAAGAACAGGAATACTATGGAGTGGTCTCCTGTCTCCTATTTGTAAGATCAGTCTAGCTGGTACCAGAGGGGAAAGGAAACTGGAAATGGAGTAAATCTGTCTGCTTTCTGAAATCTGTGTAAATAGCTTTTGCTTCCTCTTTCGGCTTCCCCTGAAGACTTTTTTTTTCCCCCAGTTGATTGTTACAAATGGCTTCCACCTTCCTCCCCCTGCCTGAGACTTTAGCTGGAGTTGTGCCATTTAATTTTATACAATTATTTGGCTGTTCTCAGAGTGTCTGTTTATGCCAAGAAGTTCTGTAGGGCAATAGTTCTTTCAGAATCCAGCAAATCAGTTTTGAAGAATTATGATTTGGCTTTTCGTTTTTTTCACAAGGTTATTCACTTTTCATTACTGAGAGAATTTTGTGGATTAGTAATTTCCTTTTGGAAGAGGAAATTTGGCAAGCTAAAGTTAAAGGAAGAAAGAGGTCACAGTTTTGGAAATACAGATCACAATGAGCGACCACTCTCCTACTCATTCCTAAAATCTATAAGCGCCAGTTTTGCCCAGGTCTCAGTCTTAAGCTCCCTGCTAATCGCCTCTGTCTTTGTAGTCGACTCTCTAAGGAAGAGCATGATGCCATGTTATGCCAATCCTACACACACAGATGCACACCTTTATCAATAAACATCATCAGAGTACTAAGAATGAGGAATCAAGTGATGGAAACTGCTGTCTGCTAAAATAATTTTACATCTTATTAGGTTATTTGATTTTTTTCAGGATCAACAAATATCCTTCCTGACATAAAACAGTTAAGACTCTCTTATAAAGTAGATAACCTGTGTGTTAATTCTCTTTTCCCTCTATTAGGGATTTTGCTGTGGCATCTATTTAGATATTTAGCATGTGTGGGTAATTTATTTATGTGAGGCACCATAATGGTTTCTCAGGAAATCCAGGTGCTCTTCTCAGTGTTTTCTTTAAGGGCGTGAACTTTGGAGTCAGCTTGAGTTAACATCCTGCCGCTCGCTGTTCCTTACTAGCAAGCTCTTTAACCTCTTTGAGTCCTCATTTTCCTACCTACAAATAGGGATAATAATGCTGCTTCATAAGTCAGGCAGAGAAAGACAAATATATACTATCACTTATATGTGGAATCTAACAAATAATACAAATGGATTTATTTACAAAATAGCAACAGGCTCACAGACAGGAAACATATTTATGATTATCAAAGGGGAAAGCCAGGGGGAATGGATAAATCAGCATTATGGAATTAATAGATGCACACTTCTATATGTAAAATAGATAAGCAACACAGATTTACTATATAGCACAGGGAACTATATCTTGTAATAACCTATAGTGGAAAAGAATCTAAAAAAATATAACTGGATCACTTTGCTGTATATCTTAATCTAATACAAATATTGTAAAGCAACTATACTTCAACAAAAGAAAATACTACTGCTTTATAGCGAGGAAGTGACACTTATATAATTTAATGTGTATGAAGTGCTCAATAAATGTTCAGTTCAGTCGCTTAGTTGTGTCTGACTCTTTGTGACCCCATGGACTGCAGCACACCAGAGTTCCCTGTCTATTACCAACTCCCGGAGCTTGCTCAAACTCATGTCCATCAAGCTGAGGATGCTTATTTTTATTATTATATACACTGGAGTTCCTTAAAGAGGAGATGATGATCATTGATGATGACCACTGATGATGATCAGTTGATGATCTCTTCAGTTTTCCTCATTTATTTAACACTGTGTTAGGAGCTATGGCTGATGCTGTGGGACATATAAAGATAAAGCAGACCTTATTTCTATCTTCTGGATATTTATATACCAGCAGACGTTGCTGTAAAAGACGTTTTCAAATTCAGCTATGACGATTTTTCCTATACTGGACAGTGCATATTATTCAAAAAAAAAATCATAGAACTATAGGTACCTTAAGAGTCACTGAAGATGACTGTTTTCTGGAAGGAAAGTGTAATTTAAATGCAAGATGATGATATTCCTACCTCTTTTGTTTCTAGAAGGAACTACTTTAAACGTTCAAATTGGCTCTATTTGAAAGAATATAGATTTAAAGAGTCTCTGGTGTTTTCCTATTGCTTGATTCTATATTTATTCATCCTCGGAACCCAAGTATTTTCAATTAACCTAAAGTGTGTTCTTCTCATTATATCTCACATTTGAACTCAAGGTGAGAGAAATAACGGGCTTTTGTTCTCTTCTTCATAGCAATTCCTTATTCTTATTTTATTGCTTTTTATATTATAAATGCTGTTTATAAATGCTATTCACATTTCTTTCCCAGAATAACCTTGTATAATTTGAGACCTGGAGTACTGCCTTGTCTAAGATCAGACAGTTGATTAATCCAAAGGCAGTTCTTTTTAACTCAGGGTCAAATGCATTTTTCATAATGAGGTCAACTGAGCATGACAGCTGTTGAAGCAAATACCCCTCTCCACTTGTGTTACTCAGACCCCCAAAGTTCACTTCCTTTGATCGCTGCGGTATTTTTCTTACTTTTGAACATTTCTTTTGTTCTCTCTGATCCTCTCTAGTTTCTCTAAATCTCTTTCAGGACTAGTAGATCCAAACCACACACAGGACCTCTAATGAGGCCCTTGCCAAAGCCACGCCCAGTAGAAGGCTTTGCTGGCCTGGCAGGTCACAGAATGGTGACTAATGATAACATTAAGTATGACTAATGAAACTCCCAAATTGTAATGATTATTCACGTAAATGTTGTGATCGCTTCTGATTCTCAAGTCTTTTTTCTTGTGTAGAGAAAACTGATGTTGAGAGTATTAGTTTTATGGATGTGAACTATCTTTTATTTATCTGATTGAAGGAAATGTATTTTCTCCTATATTTGGAGGTGAAGTATTGTCCCAATAGTCAAGCTATTGGAAGACTGTGTATTTGAAACAAAATGGTCATCACTGCATGTATCTACATTAGAAAATGTAGTATTACCTACTTTTAACTGATCATTTACAAAGCTGAGTATTTTAAAAAGTTGTTATCAGCTGTTAGGTTTATCATTGATTTAACAGACTAAAAAATTCTCTTTTCTTGCAAGTTTACCATCTGAGCACTTTAATGATACAATTTTGAGTCAATGAAACATAAATTTGCAATCAGCTGGATATCTTAAGATTCTTTGCTTACATGTTACAGGTAGCCTCAAGAATACAATTTATTTTACAGTATTTACATGGACAGGGCAGGAATCTCTTAGCTGAATATGTGTATGTAATCCTGGGTGAAAATTCAGGGTTACTTGGTTTAAAGGATGTTCTAGAGATTTATCTTATGATCAGTATCATATTGGAATTTGTATTCCTCTCAGAGTATTTATTGTTCTATTTTCCTTTTTGCTGATAGACACAAATGAACTGGAGATGATCCTTCGAGAACTAAAGTACAGGATTGGCATTCAATCAACAAAGTTACTTCGGCAGCTGAAGCAGAAAGATAGGCTTGTGCACAAAGTACAGAGGAACTGTGACATTGTGACGGCGTGCCTGCAGGCTGTGTCTCAGAAGAGAAGTAAGTGTGGAGTGGGGTTAGCCCTTTTGCCATGTGGGACTGGAGTGTTAGTGAAGCTACATCAGTAGTCATGATATTTTCGAATATTTATATTGAGAAATTTTAAACGGAAGCCTACCCCTTCAGCCTATCCCTTCAAGAATGATGAGCAACTCAGACCATTTCCTATATTTTTCGATGAGCAACTCAGACCATTTCCTATATTTTTCAGTTAAAGTGTGTGGGTTATTGGTTTGGCCCAAAAGTTTGCTTGGGTTTTCCATAAGATAGAATGGGAAAACCTGAACGAACTTTTGGGCCAATCCAATACATATCTGATGTTACAGACTTAGTTCTATTATTCTAAATTTGAAGTAGTATTCCCCTTTGAAAATGGTTATTTTTGCCTAATGCTAAATAATGTCTGAAATCTTTTTTTAAAACAGCAGCAGAGAGACACAACCTGGAAGTCATGCCTCTGCTTCTTTACGCTGTGTGTTGCTCTAATAAGTGAAATAAGCAGTTGACTTAAAAGAAGGAGACTCTTGTCTCCAGGATCTTATAACTTACTCTGAAATCTGAAAAGGATAAAATATTTTAAAAATTAAATTGTCTCAGGGGGTTAATCCATTCAAAACCAAGAGATACATGGTTTGTTAAAAACAAAATGTTAAATTACAAATCCATGTTAGATACTAGATATAAAAGCTTATGAATCAGTTTTTTAAATTCTCCATGCAAGAGTTTTATGTTTTATTCTGCTAATATTTCCCCATTTTTGTTTTGTATTTTTTATTAACATGCAGCACGGCAGAACAGTATGTTCAGGTATGGTAAATATAGGCAAAGTGATGTGTTTTGATGGAATGCAGCTTTTTAGGTGCATGTAAAAGTTGCCTTTTTTGTTCCTTTTCCTTCTCACATTTTGTGTGTAAAGTGACACTTCCTAGAGTTGTGTGCTTTTTTTTTTAAATTCTAAATTAAGGTGTGTCTATTTGTGTAAAACAAGTTTCAGGGCTTGATTAGCTTCAGAAAATATAATGGCTTAAATTACATTCATACTGTTTGCTTCCTCTCCTTTTATTATATCACTGTTATCCCAAAATTATTATTCATGGTGTTTACTGAAGAAGGTTTTGACCTAATTAAACAGAATACTGCTTTATTATTATAATGATGTAATACTCCATACTAAGCAAAAATGTCATTTCATAGAGGGTTTTCTCCAGAGCTAGGTACTTGTCTGAAATTGCTGGAGAATGGTAGAGATACAGAAATATACATGTACGTATACAGACAGACGTATACTATATAGTATATATCTATCTGTATACACATGTGTATCTACGAGAAGTTGTCATGTGTTATCAGTATTTGATATTTTTCCGTGGATTCTGGTTGATTCACTGGTATTAAGTAAAAAAGGTATTATTTTCCCTTTTAATGGTGAAATGTTTTGATCTTGATTTTTCTCTTGTCAACTACTGTTTTCATCTTCCCATTAGTATTGTTTGTTCCAGAAGTTAAAAATCCAGAGTGGTAAATGCGTGGATTTGGATGTGTGGGAAAGTGTAAGTGGGCAATGGAGCCAGTGTTAGGAGAGAAAGGAAGGTCAGGTCAGCACAGTATCACGAGTTGGTAATTACCAAGGAATGATCATCATTTAGAATTTGACTTTGCTTGACTGATGAAAGGACTGGCTTTTATGTCTTTTAAGAAAAATATGTCCACAAGCCAGTGATTCAACTTGTGAACTTGCAGATATACCATTCCTATGTATTTTAGATTTTTGTCTCTTTAAATCTAGGGTTTTACATTTCAGAGAATATGGGGCATAATGGCTCCTTTCCTGGGATTTAAATTCTCACCTAGCTAATTAGACTCTATTAGATGGAACTAATAGAGTATTTTTGTTGAATTAAGAAGTAACAATGTCTCAGAATTATTCTCATCATATGATACAGCATTATGATGTAGACATTGTTAGAAATTTGACTAAGTGGTTATTTAGAGAACTCCAGAGATTTGGTGTTTAGTGACTGAATGCCTGAGTTCAGTAGTTGTACATTTGTCCTCTTTCCTCAAAGTTAGCTAACAACAGATAAATAGATATATATAGTCACTGAACTTCATTTTAGTAGTGACTGTCAGTGATTCATTCAAATACAGCATTGTTTATATTCAATGTGCAGGAGTCCAGATAATCCCTATTTTTCTCTCCATATAGATTCAGTGCTTATGATTCTTTCCATAAATGATTTTTTCCCTTTCATAACATACCATAGAATAAAACAATTTAAATCTTTTATTAAAATGGGTTTTTGCTGTTGATACATGAAAGGGGATATATTAATTTTGAAATAATCGTAGGTGTGGATTATGAACCAAAATGACTAGACCATTTGTATTTCTACCACATGTGAAGCAAGCACTTAGACTTTTTGATTTTCTACACCAAGTCTTATGGTAACATCCCTTTATTTTCACACTGAGGTGAGAATAAGAGCAGGATCAGCAGATTTTTCCCTTATATTTTACCAGCCATCTAAAAGTAACCATAGTATAAGCACTTTAATATTAATGATATAATAAGAACAGTAGCAACAGTTATTATTCATGTGTTTTATGGCAAACTGTTGGTTTTATCTCTCGTAGCAATTCTGAAAGTATATTGTCTTTGCATGTGTGTTTAGTCATGTCTGACTCTTTGTGACCCAATGGACTGTAGCCCGCCAAGGCTCCTCTGTCCAGGGGGTTCTCCAGGCAAGAATACTGGAGTGGGTTGCCGTTTCCTCCTCCAGGGGATCTTCCTGACCCAGGTATCAAATCTGTTTCTCCTGTGTCTTGGCAGGCAGATTCTTTACCACTGAGCCACCTGGAAAGCCCATTTAGGCACATTTTATTGTTATTAGGCACATTTTATTGAGAAATTGAGATTTAGAAAGTTTAAGTAATTGTCTAGTGGTTGAGATGGAATTTGAAGATAGATATCCTAAAAATTCACTCTTTGTACCATAAATTGTGCCATAAGAGTGTTCTACTTTTTTTATTAGCCACTAGATTGATACTTCTACAATACTGGATTACTGTTGGAGCAATAAGAAATTTGTAACATGCAAAGCATGTAATATAGAGTTTCAGGTTTATTAGAATATACTGCTTTAGCATTGTTTGCATGTGATATAAAGTACTTTATCTTTTCTTGGCCAGATGGATTATGGAACAAATGCATGTGGTGTGCAGGAAAATCCACCCAAAGTCATTAAGATGATGGGAAGAATAAGATGACTGTTTGGCCAGGAGTTTGACTCTGATGTTAAGATTTTTAAGCCGTTTGCTTATCCCATGGTTTGACTCTTTTTCCTGAAAGCAGAAGGGAGGCCATCTTAGTGATCGGCCTTGCCTAGTTCTACAGTTTTTTGCGTTGGTGCATTAAATATTTAAGTTACGCTGGTTGCGTTTGTGAAAGGTGCTATCACTCCAGTGATAAAATCTAGTGATAACTGGAAAACTATGAAAAGCATATATATGAAAATACTGTTTTCTTTTTTTAAAGAATCACTCTATTTATTTGGCTGCACTGGGTCTTAGCTGTGGCACACAGGATCTTTGTTAGGCCACGCAGGTCTTTCATTGCAGGGTACGGACCAACTAGCTGTGGCATGTGGACGTCAGTGGTTGTGGCACATGGGCTCTCTAGTTGTGGTGTGTGGGTTCAGCAGCTGTGGCCATTTCAGTAGTTGTAGCTGGTTCAGTTAGTTGCTGTGGCATGTGGGATCTTCATTCTCTGAATAGGAATTGAACCTATGTCCCCTGCATTGCAAAGTGGATTCTTAACTACTGGACCACCAGGACAGTCTTGGAAATATTGTCTTTATTTTTAGCCTGGTCAGTAAGTACAGGAATTTTAGGCAGCTTAGAGACTCATTTTATTAGTGCGTCAGCCCTGGCATCTTGATTATTATGATTATTATAATTAAATCTTGCTATCATAAATGCCCGGTAGAGACTTTGTCCAATAGGAGTGGTCTTTGTTCTTCTCTGTCTGTGGCTATCTTCTCTGCAGTACCTTGTCGTCTCTGGCAAGAGAAGGAATTTGTGAGACCCTAAGCTTGGTGTCACTGACATTCAACATTTTCCGTTAAGAAGCAATTCCCTTTGCTTTTTTAAAAATCCTAAAACTAATGCACTCAACCATCTATCTACTCCTAGGTATTTCCCCAACAGAACTGGAGATGTATATCCCCATGAAAATTGGTATATGAATGTTCATAGCAACTTTTTTTTTTTATCATAGCCCCAAAGTGGAAACAACGCAAATGTCAGTTAGTGGATGAATGGATAACCAAATGTGATTAAACCCATATGTTGGAATATTAGTCAGCCATAAACAGGAATGAAGTTACTAATTCATGTTACAACATGAATTAACATGGATGACCCTTGAAAACATGCTTAGTGAAAGAAGCAGACACAAAAGTCCACATACTTTATGATTCCATTTGAAATGTTCAGAATAGACAAATCCATAGAAATAGAAAATAAATTAGCCATCGCTAAGGCTGGCAGTTCAGGAGAACAGGAAGTGACTGCTGATGGCAAGGCTTTTTTGTTGGAGTGATGAAAATGTTGTGCTGTTAGTACACAATTTTGTGAATATACTAAAAATCATTAAACTGTACAGTTGAAAAGGGTGAATATTTTATGGTATGTCAATTATATCTCAATAAAAAGTGTTTAAATATATTAAAGGAACTTTGGAAAATACAGAAGTATGAAAAAAGAAAAAATAATTTTCTAAAGATGGTCTCTTAAATTTTTGAATTTTTATTCTACTTGAATAAAAATATGAAGTTTTTCCAAAATCAGTGTACTGTATAATATTTCTGTATCCCACCTTTTTCATGTGATATACCATAAACTGGTGCCATTGTCACACATTATTCATACACATAATTTTGAATGATTAATGCACTATTTTTCAGTCTATCATTTTTTTTTTTTTTTTGTTACCATCTTGTGGCAGTGATGAATCTCCTTTCAGTTATGGGTACAGAAACTCATTATTTAAGCAATAAAGGAAATTGATGGACTTACCTAATTAAAAGTCCAGGGATGTGCCTTCAGGTGTAGCTAAATCAGGTACAGGAGCTCAAAGAGCATCTTTAAAAATATGCCTGCATCTCTTAGCTGTGCTTTCCTCTGTATTAGATAACACCCAAATGACCAACAGCAGCTCCAACCCAGCAAACTTATCAAAAGAACAGATCTTTTTCCATAATTCCAGAAAGTCCCATAGTTCACTTTCCTTGACTTAGTTGGATCACAGGCTTACTGAGACTCAATCAATCCTTTTTTATATGTATGTAAGAAGGTAAAGAATCTGCCTGTGAGGCAGGAGACCAGGGTTCAATCCCTGGGTTGGGAAGTTCCTCTGGAGAAGGGAATGGCAATCCACTCCAGTATTCTTGTCTGGAGAATTCCATGGACAGAGAAGCCTGGTGGGCTACAGTCTGTGGGGTCGCAAAGAGTCGGACACGACTGAGTGCCTAACACAACACACAGAAGGTGTTCGGGCTTCCCTGGTAGCTCAGTTGGTGAAGAACTGTAGTGCAGGAGACCCGGGTTCAATCCCTGTGTCAGGAAGATCCCCTGGAAAAGGAAATGGCTACCCGCTCCAGTATTCTTGCCTTTAAAATCCCATGGACAGAGGAACTTAGTGGGCTACACAGTCCGTGGGGTCACAAGAGTCGAACACAACTTAGTGACTAAACCACCAAGAAGGTGTTAAAGTAATAAGTGCTATGGGGAAAAACAACAGGATAAGAAAGATTTGGAGTTGCCGACAGTTGGTGTTGATGTTGTCAATCCTTTAAATTTTAACTATTCTAGTGAGTGTTTTAGTGGCTGCATGACTTTTGTTTTAATTTTGCTTCTTACTAATGTGGTTCAGCATGTCTTCCTCTTACTATTTGTCTCTAAGAAAGATCGTCTCCTTTTTCTTATAGATTTGTAGGACTTCTTTATGTATTCTGAATATGAGTCTTTGTCAGATGTATGTGATGCAAATACCTTCTCCCACTTTTCTGGTTAGCATTTTCACTCTCAAGAGTGTTGTTTAGAAGGAATCTATGTATGTTCTCCTGGGAGTCATTCTTTCCTCTCTGGAATCTCACCTGCTACTTTGTGTATTGGGTCAGATTCCTGACATGTTTTGTTTCCTGTTGTTTAGTAAAGTTGCTCTTCCTGGGGTGTACTAAACCTGGTGATTTTTTTGAAAGCTTTTTTTTCCCTTTTGTTTTAATATACTGAGAAAGAAATGGGAATGTTAAGATCAATTTTAGGAGTAGTGTGTGTTGTTGTTATTGTTCAGTTGCATCTGACTCTTTGAGACCTCATGGACCACAGCACACCAGGCTTCCCTGACCTTCATCATCTCCCAGAGTTTGCTCAAACTCATGTCCTTTGAGTCGGTGATGCCATCCAACCATCTCATCTTCTGTCATCCACTTCTTCTCCTGCCTTGAATCTTTCCCAGCATCAGGGTCTTTTTCAATGAGTTGGCTCTTTGCATCCGGTGGCTTCAGCTTCAGCATCACACCTTCCAATGAATATTCAGTGGTGTGTATGTTAAATAGCTATTCATTCTGGAACAAGGGGACGGGACTGTAATAAAAGGAGATGGAGCAGTTGAAAAAGAAGTGTCATTCAATGAACAAGAGTCCTTAGTTTTTATGTAGTCCAATTTACTAGTCTTTTAGCTTCTTGGAGGGCCGGCTTCATCGGCATGTGATCTGTGCAGACACATGGGGCCCATGCTCATTAGAGCCCCACACTTGATTTAATGCTCTGTTGTTGCTGTTTATGATTTTAAGGGGTCCCATAGATTACAAAACCAGTGCTGCATTTATAGCTGGTGCTTTTTTATTCTCCCATTTTATTTTCAGAAAGTTTTAGTATTTTGTTTTCAGATCTTGAGTCACCTAGAATTGATTCATTTTGTTTGTGATATGACATAGGAGTCAAATTTCATTTGTCCATGTGGACATCTAATTACTTAGCCTAGTTTATCAGAGACCATCCTTTCCCACTGCTCTGTGGTGCCATTTTTGTAAAAATGTCTGTATGTGTGTGGTCTGCTTTGAAGCTTTTATTCTGTTTTGTGTATCCTTGAGCTAATGCAACACTGTCTTAATTATTGTACTTTGTAGTAACTCTTGCTATCTGATTCTCTTGGTTCTTACACTTGTTCTTCTTTAAGATAGTTTTATTATTGGCTTTTTGGGGAGAATTCACGTCTTTACAATGGTGGGTCTTCTGGTCTGTAAAGATGGCATTTTATTTATTTATTTATTTCCCCCAAGATGGCATTTTAAATTATTATTTATTATTATTCCAACTTATTTGAATGCTATTTTACAGTTTTCTATATAGAGGCCTTATATATTTTTACTATATTTATTCTTAGGAAATTGAATTTTATTGATGCTGTTTTGAATTGGTATCTTTTAAGAAATTGTTTCTAGTCATTTTCTGCACATGAACTTTATACCTAGTAATCTTACTTTTTCTTTTGTTAATTTTTAATAATTTATCGTAAAAGCTTCTGTTTTTTCTCAGTGCAAAATCTTTATCACCTGTGAATACTTTGTTTTATGGATTTGTTTACCATCCTTTTATTTTTCTCCTCTTGTATATTGGTTAGGAACTCCAGTTTAATCTTGAATAGAAGCAGTGATAATGGGTGGAAATTTCTGTATCATTTTTTAGATTCCACATATAAGGGATGTCATAACGATATTACTCCTTCGAGGTACCTATTTTTCCATTCTTTAGAAGAGATTGGGTAAGACTGGAATTATTCCTTTCATAAATGTTTGGTGGAATTCACTGGTAAAATATTTAGGCCCTAAGTTTCCTTTGTAGGAATGTTTTAAATTATGGATTCAACTTTAAAAATTATAGCATTATTTGTATTCTCTAATTCTTATTCTGTCAGCTTGGGTGAGTGACATAGAATTTGCCCATTTTGTATAACATTTCACATTTCAGATCAGTTCAGTCACTCAGTCGTGTCCGACTCTTTGCGACCCCATGAATTGCAGCACGCCAGGCCTCCCTGTCCATCACCAACTCCTGGAGTTCACTCAGACTCACGTCCATTGAGTCAGTGATGCCATCCAGCCATCTCATCCTCTGTCGTCCCCTTCTCCTCCTGCCCCCAATCCCTCCCAGCATCAGTCTTTTCCAATGAGTCAACTCTTTGCATGAGGTGGCCAAAGTACTGGAGTTTCAGCTTTAGCATCATTCCTTCCAAAGAAATCCCAGGGCTGATCTCCTTCAGAATGGACTGGTTGGATCTCCTTGCAGTCCAAGGGACTCTCAAGAGTCTTCTCCAACACCACAGTTCAAAAGCATCAATTCTACAGTGTTCAGCCTTCTTCACAGTCCAACTCTCACATCCATACATGACCACAGGAAAAACCATAGCCTTGACTAGACGAACCTTTGTTGGCAAAGTAATGTCTCTGCTTTTGAATATGTGATCTAGGTTGGTTATAACTTTCCTTCCAAGGAGTAAGTGTCTTTTAATTTCATGGCTGCAGTCACCATCTGCAGTGATTTTGGAGCCCTCCAAAATAAAGTCTGACACTGTTTCCACTGTTTCCCCATCTATTTCCCATGAAGTGATGGGACCGGATGTCATGATCTTCGTTTTCTGAATGTTGAGCTTTAAGCCAACGTTTTCACTCTCCACTTTCACTTTCATCAAGGGGCTTTTTAGTTCCTCTTCACTTTCTGCCATAAGGGTGATGTCATCTGCATATCTGAGATTATTGATGTTTCTCCCAGCAATCTTGATTCCAGCTTGTGTTTCTTCCAGTCCAGCGTTTCTCATGATGTCCTCTGCATATAAGTTAAATAAACAAGGTTGCAATATACAGCCTTGACGTCCTCCTTTTGCTATTTGGAACCAGTCTGTTGTTCCATGTCCAGTTCTAACTGTTGTTTCCTGACCTGCATACGGATTTCTCAAGAGGCAGATCAGGTGGTCTGGTATTCCCAGCTCTTTCAGAATTTTCCACAGTTTATTGTGATCTATACAGTCAAAGGCTTTGGCATAGTCAATCAAGCAGAAATAGATGTTTTTCTGGAACTCTCTTGCTTTTTCCATGATCCAGCGGATGTTGGTAATTTGATCTCTGGTTCCTCTGCCTTTTCTAAAACCAGCTTGAACATCAGGAAGTTCACGGTTCACATATTGCTGAAGCCTGGCTTGGAGAATTTTGAGCATTACTTTACTAGCATGTGAGATGAGTGCAATTGTGCGGTAGTTTTGAGCATTCTTTGGCATTGCCTTTCTTTGGGATTGGGATGAAAACTGACCTTTTCCAGTCCTGTGGCCACTGCTGAGTTTTCCAAATTTGCTGGCATATTGAGTACAGCACTTTCACAGCATCATCTTTCAGGATTTGGAGTAGCTCTACTGGGATTCCATCACCTCCACTAGTTTTGTTCATAGTGATGCTTTCTAAAGCCCACTTGACTTCACATTCCAGGATGTCTGCTCTAGGTCAGTGATCACTCCATCGTGATTATCTGGGTCGTGAAGCTCTTTTTTGTACAGTTCTTCTGTGTATTCTTGCCACTTCTTCTTAATATCTTCTGCTTCTGTTAGGTCCATACCATTTCTGTCCTTTATCAAGCCCATCTTTGCATGAAATGTTCCCTTGGTATCTCTAATTATCTTGGAGAGATCTCTAGTCTTTCCCAATCTGTTGTTTTCCTCTATTTCTTTGCATTGATGGCTGAAGGCTTTCTTATCTCTTCTTGCTATTCTCTGGAACTCTGCATTCAGATGCTTGTATCTTTCCTTTTCTCCTTTGCTTTTTGCTTCTCTTCTTTTCACAGCTATTTGTAAGGCCTCCCCAGACAGCCATTTTTCTTTTTTGCATTTCTTTTTTCCATGGGGATGGTCTTGATCCCTGTCTCCTGTACAGTGTCACGAACCTCATTCCATAGTTTATCAGGCACTCTATCTATCAGATTTAGGCCCTTAAATCTATTTCTCACTTCACTGTATAATCATAAGGGATTTGATTTAGGTCATACCTGAACGGTCTAGTGGTTTTCCCTACTTTCTTCAATTTAAGTCTGAATTTGGCAATAAGGAGTCCATGATCTGAGCCACAGTCAGCTCCTGGTCTTGTTTTTGCTGACTGTATAGAGCGTCTCCATCTTTATTTCACATTTACAAGCATAAAAATCTTAAGACAAATTTTGGGTCTCTTTAGTGTTTTAATATACTAAAACAATATCACTGATTTAAATAGAATTCACTTACCTCTTGATGAAAGTGGAAGTGGAGAGTGAAAAAGTTGGCTTAAAGCTCAACATTCAGAAAACAAAGATCATGGCATCTGGTTCCATCACTTCATGGCAAATAGATGGGGAAACAGTGGAAACAGTGGCTGACTTTATTTTTTGGGGCTCCAAAATCACTGCAGATGGTGACTGCAGCCATGAAATTAAAAGACACTTACTCCTTGGAAGGAAAGTTATGACCAACCTAGATCACATATTCAAAAGCAGAGACATTATTTTGCCAAGAAAGGTTTGCCTATTCAAGGCTATGGTTTTTCCTGTGGTCATGTATGGATGTGAAAGGTGGACTGTGAAGAGGCTGAATGCTGAAGAATTGATGCTTTTGAACTGTGGTGTTGGAGAAGACTCATGAGAGTCCCTTGGACTGCAAGGAGATCCAACCAGTCCATTCTGAAGGAGATCAGCCCTGGGATTTCTTTGGAAGGAATGAAAGAGTACAAAAAAGAGCTTCACGACCCAGATAATCATGATGGTGTGATCACTGACCTAGAGCCAGACATCCTGGAATGTGAAGTCAAGTGGGCCTTAGAAAGCATCACTACGAACAAAGCTAGTGGAGGTGACGGAATTCCAGTGGAGCTATTCCAAATCCTGAAAGATGATGCTGTGAAAGAACCACACTCAATATGCCAGCAAATTTGGAAAACTCAGCAGTGGCCACAAGATTGGAAAAGGTCAGTTTTCATCCCAATCCCAAAGAAAGGCAATGCCAAAGAGTGCTCAAACTACCGCACAATTGTACTCATCTCACACGCTAGTAAAGTAATGCTCAAAATTCTCCAAGCCAGGCTTCAGCAATATGTGAACCGTGAACTTCCTGATGTTCAAACTGGTTTTAGAAAAGGCAGAGGAACCAGAGATCAAATTGCCAACATCTGCTGGATCATGGAAAAAGCAAGAGAGTTCCAGAAAAACATCTATTTCTGCTTTACTGACTATGCCAAAGCCTTTGACTGTGTAGATCACAATAAACTATGGAAAATTCTGAAAGAGATGGGAATACCAGACCACCTGATCTGCCTCTTGAGAAATCTGTATGCAGGTCAGGAAGCAACAGTTAGAACTGGTCATGGAACAACAGACTGGTTCCAAATAGGAAAAGGAGTACGTCAAGGCTGTATATTGTCACCATGTTTATTTAACTTATATGCAGAGTACATCATGAGAAATGCTGGACTGGAAGAAACACAAGCTGGAATAAAGATTGTCGGGAGAAATATCAATAACCTCAGATATGCAGATGATACCACCCTTATGGCAGAAAGTGAAAAGGAACTAAAAAGCCTCTTGATGAAAGTGAAAGTGGAGAGTGAAAAGGTTGGCTTAAAGCTCAACATTCAGAAAACGAAGATCATGGCATCTGGTCCCATCACTACATGGGAAATAGATGGAGAAACAGTAGAAACAGTGGAAACAGTGTCAGACTTTATTTTGGAGGGCTCCAAAATCACTGCAGATGGTGACTGCAGCCATGAAATTAAAAGACGCTTACTCCTTGGAAGGAAAGTTATGACCAACCTAGATAGCATATTCAAAAGCAGAGACATCAGTTTGCCAACAAAGGTTCGCCTAGTCAAGGCTATGGTCTTTCCTGTGGTCATGTATGGATGTGAGAGCTGGACTGTGAAGAAGGCTGAGTGCCGAAGAATTGATGCTTTTGAACTATGGTGTTGGAGAAGACTCTTGAGAGTCCCTTGGACTTCAAGGAGGTCCAACCAGTCCATTCTGAAGGAGATCAGCCCTGGGCTTTCTTTGGAAGGAATGATGCTAAAGCTGAAACTCCAGTATTTTGGCCACCTCATGCGAAGAGTTGACTCATTGGAGAAGACTTTGATGCTGGGAGGGATTGGGGGCAGGAGGAGAAGGGGATGACAGAGGATGAGATGGCTGGATGGCATCACTGACTCGATGGATGTGAGTCTGAGTGACCTCCGAGAGCTGATGATGGACAGGGAGGCCTGGCGTGCTGCAGTTCATGGGGTCACAAAGAGTCGGACACGACTGAGCGACTGATCTGATCTGAAAGCTGAAACTCAAGTACTTTGGCCACCTCATGCGAAGAGTTGACTCATTGGAGAAGACTCTGATGCTGGGAGGGATTGGGGGCAGGAGGAGAAGGGGACGACAGAGGATGAGATGGCTGGATGGCATCATTGACTCAATGGACGTGAGTCTGAGTGAACTCCAGGAGTTGGTGATGGACAGGGAGGCCTGGCGTGCTGTGATTCATGGGATCGCAGAGTCGGACACGACTGAGCAACTGAACTGAAGTGAACCACTTAAAATATTATAGAATGTATCACCATAAAGAATAATATTCTAATACATATATGCATATTAAAAAATAAACAAAGGATGATGTATATGGATATCTACCTATCAAGATTGAGTAACAAATATTACTGGCACATTAGAAGTCTCTGTGTGTTCCTCCCTGGTTGAAATTGGCTGTCTCCCCTGCATTTGTGTTAATCATTCTCTTGCTTCTCTTTATAGTTTTTCTCACCTCCTGTACATATTCATTAATAACATATAGTTTTAAAGAGCTGAGTAGCAAGCCCATCTCTACTTGTGAAGGGAAAGGGTAATGTTACCTCTGGAAAAGCTCTGAAAAGATAACCAGTTTCTGGGTCACAGTCTGATGAATTCACAGGAGCCCCTTCTGGGGGTGTCAGAGGGGAAGCTTGTAAGCGGGTCCTGTGGCATTTGCCAAGACTGTAGTTTGGACTAGTTGCTTAATGATCAGCTAAGTTAGGGGAGTAGACTACTGCTTTTTTTGTAATTTATTTTTTTTTAATTGAAGGATAATTACTTTACAATATTGTGTTGGTTTCTGCTATATATCAACATGAATCAGCCATAGGTATACATATATCCCCTCCCTCTTAAACCGTCCTCCCACCTCCCACCCCCTCCCACCTGTCTAGGTTGTCACAGAGCACCTGTTTGAGCTCCCTGAATCATACAGCAAAGTCCCCATTGGCTATCTATTTTACATATAGTGATGTATATGTTCCCATGATACTGTGTCCATTTGTCCTACCCTCTCATTCCCCTACTGTGTCCACAAGTCTGCTCTCTATTAATTTTTGGCAGTGCTGGGTGTTTGGTGCTATGTGCAGGCTTTCTTGTTGCGGTGAGCGGGCGCTACTCTCTAGTTGCGGTGCGCAGGCTTCTCATCGTGGTGACTTCTCTTGTGGTGGGGTATGGACTCTAGGTGCCCGGGCTCAGTAGCTGTGGCCCAGGCTTAATTGCTCTGTGACTGCTGCTTCTTTTTGATTTGAAGCTTGCCATGGCTTTGCTCCTGCTCTCAGAAGTAGGTCCAGAATACTTTTGTGGGTATGGAGGGGAGTGGAGAATAGGCACTTCATCAGTGCACTGAGATAAACAAGCCCAGGTGAGAATCTGGGCCAACTCACGGGGGAATTCTCTCCTTGAATTAGAAACAGGGTCCAGTAGCAGGAAGCATCTTGTGTTGACTGCAGTCCACACCCCTGTGACTCGAGCTGCTGCTCCACTCTGCACTGGCCATGCCGTGTCTGAAGTACACCTGTCATCTTGAGATCTCTCTTCACTCTTATCCTGGAGGTTGTCTTTGCTATGTTGGATCTCTTCTTGTGTTTCATATTTTCTCCTTCTTATTTTTTATATCATCGCCCATGTCCCCTTGAGAAAGGATGCCTATGAGGTCAATTTCCGGAAACTGTGCAGGGATGGAAATGTTTTTATTGTATCCTTGCTTCGACTGACACTTCTATTCCTGCTCCGTTGCCTCCTTGCTTTCATTGTTGGTCTAGAGAAGTCTGAAGCCTTCTGATCTGTCATCCTTTGCACTGGACTGTTTATTTCTCCTCATTGAAAGCTTGTGAACTCTTCTGTTTGTTCTTGGCCTTCTGAAATTCATGGTCAGGTTGCTTGTGGGTCTATTTTCCTTCATTGTGCTGGGTCTAGACAGGCTTTTTCAATCAGGCAACATGTCTTTCAGTTCTGGAAAATTTATGTGAATTAAATCTTTGCCTTCCTCTCTCCTTTTTTTAAAATCAAGTTTTACTGAAGTATAGTTGCTTTACAGTGTTGTGTTAGTTTCTGCTGTACAACATCCTCTATATATTTATTTTTCTTTTTCCTCTTTCTGTAATTCTATTGTTTGGCTGTTAGAGCATCTGAACTAGTTCTGTAATTCTTTTTTTTTAAATTGGCCAGATATTCTTTTAATGAGAATTATAAAAGACCAAAAACATTTTTTTGCAAACTGCTTTTTTTTTTTAAACAAATGATTTGCTTTTAATTACAAATGCTGTGTGAGACGATGCCTTCTTTTGCAAAACCAATAAATACAAAAACACATTTTAAACATATGTGATTTGTCCAAGATATGTAGGGGGAGGGGGAGCCTGATTTTTTCCCCTCAGTATTAAAAAAAAAAAACAGTACTCCCTAGCTTGACAAAGAATAAGTTTGAAGGTATGACTCAACTGGAGAAGAGAGGGAGGCCATTTTATAGCTGCTTTAAATAGCTCCTGATGGTTCTTCCGATGTTACCTTTCCTTTCTAAAACCCATATCTTCACAAAATAGTTGAATTTAAAATATTTCTAATAAACTGATTAATGGGGGAAAAATATGTATCAAACACATGTATAAATTTTTCCATCAACAATTATGCATATCAATAAGACACTAACTTTAAAAGGTACAAAAAAAGTGAGGAAAACCCTGAATTACAGAAAAGAAAGTCAAATTTATTTAATGAAAAACTAGAATTAATAAAAATTAGCAAATACACACACACACACAAAAATACACACAGCAGCAGGACTATGTATTGACTCACACAGGGGAAAAGCAGTGGTCCAAGACCACTCAACATGGCTTTTCAGTTAAAGGGAAAAGAAATCCAAACATACACACACACACGCACACAAAAAACAAGAACCCAGTATTTTTCAACAGTATACTCAATCTACAACAAACACAAATTCAGAATTATTTTACAGTGCTTCCTTTCTTAATATAAAAGATGCCCATCTTGGGTGTATATATATATATATTTCAGTGGCTTACTGTTGACTTATTTTTAAATATATTAGTGTTATTACATTTATGACATTAAATATATTGCATGTTATTACATTTATTTAATGGCCTTTCCTTTTATTTACCATCATGTGTCTAGCTTCCACCTACCACAAATTTCTGATTAGTAGGCAGACAGGTGCCATATTCTCTGAAATCGCATGCAATGGTTTTAAACACTGCCTAGAAAATGTTTGATTGCCATTTCAACACATGGAAATAAGTTACATTGATGCCTAAATTGCCATTTTCTGCAAAAAGCTGTACAACTCTGGTGTCAAAGACTAGGCAGTCGCTATTCGTAATGGCTGTTGTAATTCCCTCGTGAATAGATCGAGGCGTGGCTTCCCAAGTCAGTTGCCGCCTAGGACCGTTTAGCTTAAGTCGATAAGCAGTCTTCAGCTTGTTTGCGTGTTCCTATCAGCTATACAATCGCAAAGAATTGCTGGTGACCAACATATTTTTCCTGTTTCTCCAAGACTAATATTAAGTGAAAACCAAAACAGGACTGCATCATCACCCAGTTAACAGCACCAGGAAGATAGCAAGGAAAGCTATGTTCTCTCCCTGCAGGGTTGTGTTAGATTCGTGCTGATGCATTAAGGCTGTATTACAGCATCCAGAGAGCCTTGCCATTTACAGGAAGCACCAGGGCACAGACAGGAGTAAGGCTTAAACTCAAAGAACTGTTCGTGGTTTGCTTTTTCTGTGTGTGGCAGAGTTATTTCACATCCAGAAGATGTATGTGTACAGGGGAAAAGGACTGAATTGGCCACTTTCTCCATAGCCAAGTTGCAAATGGATCCCAACGGGTTGGGACAACAGGAGATCTTTGGGCGACAGTTGCTACAAACAAGATGGCCACTCTACACTGAAGAATGGGTGGTAACCCATAGTCAAAGCAGATCGGACACTGAAACAGACTCACCCATTCACTGTTGCACGAAGTTGTGCCAGTCTGGGAGGTTCCAGTAGGTAACTGTTGCTGTCTGACGGCTCATTTCTGTGGGCGGAGAGTGCGCCCCCGCCCGGTCCTGGCTCAAACGCGCTAGGTGGTCGCCAACCGCCGCCACCGCTTCTTCCTCAGGCCAACACTGACGGGACACCCTGGGTCGCCGATGCAGCTGGAGAGTGCGCCCCACAGCGCCCCCTGGCCGCTGTCGCCCCTTCCCGCAGGTCTTCCGCTAAACACCACACAGTGCCGCGGCCGCCATGGAGGCGCGGCAGCCATGACGAGGCTCTCCGGCGTCCTGGAGTGGGCGCGCTGTCATTCTGGTTTTGTTTTCTCTATCTGTTACTTTGCTTGCCTTTCTCAGAGATTATCTCAACTTTATTTCCCAGTCTTGTTATGGGGACCTCTTTGGGGCATTGTTATTTGAATGTTTCATGTATATATGCGGTATTCTGTTCTTATCTCATAGATGCAATATATTTTATTGCTCTAGGGATATTAATGATGGAGACTAAAACAGACACACAGAAAACAGCTATTTGGAGAAAATAGGCTGTACAGGGAGGAAAAAATTTTTCAAAACTGCTGTTGTAGTTGAGTTCCCTGAATATTTGGTAGTCCTTGGCTGTCTGCTCTTAAATGTGAGGATCTAAAAGAATGACTTGAACTCTGTCTGAGCTCACCACTAGGGCTTATGGGCTTGGAGCTTTACTGAAGGGTTATCTGGATGGGACCTTTCTTATTCCCTACCCCCATCCCCCACCCCCCAGCCTAAGTCAGTGTCTTTAGGTTTTTCTCGTGGAGCTGGTGAGAGGCCTCAGGGAACAATCTCCTAACTTCTTGCCTGGGTGGAAGTTTTGTGGGGATTAGAGCTGGGTCTGTGCATTCAGCACTCAGGGTGCATATGGTCAAAGAATCCCTCGGTTTTAGGTTGAGTGCTCACTCTTAGCTGGTTGTCCAGCAACTCTGTTTTAACCCTTTTCAGGAACGAAAACTTCAGTCTTTTTTGCAGGGATAGTAGAGAAGCAAGTCGGGCTTCCCAGGTGGCGCTAGTGGTAAAGAACCTGCCTGCCAATGCAGGAGACCTAAGAGACATGGGTTTGATCCCTGGGTTGGGAAGATCCCCTGGAGGACGGCATGGTAACCCACCCCAGTATTCTTGCCTGGAGAATACCATGGACAGAGGGGCCTGGCGGGCTACAGTCCCTGGGATCACAAAGAGTTAACCATGACTGAAGTTGACTAGCCTCTAAGTAGAGGAGAGAATCTAGGGATCCAAATGTTTTTTAACAGCTTTCTCCCAACTCTCCTTATTAAGCCTGGCTACCTCTTTCGTGGAGTATGTGGTGTAATAGAGTTTAGATTTCAGCTTTCCCATGTCATTTTGGAATCCGGCTTTCTAGGATCTGCTAAGTCAATTTCTACTTGTCTGTATGTTTTTTCTGCTTCAAAACTCTATTGTTATTGTCTGTGCTGCTTTTTTTTTTTTTTTTTTTGGTTTGTTTGTTTTTTTACTTCTTGATCCTTGTTGGATAAACAAAGATCTCTTAACTGTATTTTTAGTGTGATTTTGATGGGGACCAAAATTAGTTGGGACCAAAATTCATTGGAAGGACTGTTGCTGAAACTCCAACACTTTGGCCACCTGATGCGAAGAACTGGCTCATTGGAAAAGACCCTAATGCTGGAAAAGTTTGAAGGCAGGAGGAGAAGGGGATGACAGAGGATGAGATGGTTGGATGGCATCACCGACTCAATGGACATGAGTTTGAGCAAGCTCCGGGAATTGATGATGAACGGGGAAGCCTGACATGCTGCAGTCTATGGGGTCACAACAAGTTGGACATAACTGAGTGACTGAACTGAAAATTAGTTGGAATTTTTTTGAATCTTCCTTAATCCAGATGTATATGCTCCTTTTTCATAAACTTATTTGTTTTGCTAGGTGGAAAGAAATGAGCATTTTTTCAACTTTATTGAGGTTTAATTGACTTAACTTAGCATTTAGATTAAGGTAGATGTGCCTTAACTTTGGAACACGGTTGCAGAATTGTGAATTTTGGCATAAACCTGATAACAGATTTAGGTAATGTCTTGATATATGATTAGCAGCTTGGTCTGCCCTAAAGTTACTTAGTAAGACTATGACTAGATTAAAGAAAGTAGCTTATCATTGCTTACAATATATTTTAACAACAGTTTCCTCTCATATTCTTTAAGCTCTTAGTGTCTTGCTGCTGAATTATTTTTTCATATTGTCATAATTTATTTATTCTTGTCCATATTGGAAATTTGTAAAATGTTTGAAAGTACTATATAGCTTTGGAACCTCTCACTTCTGGGAAATTCTTGTGGCTTTGCAAGAAAAAACAGTAGATGTTTCTTGTGACCTCATCACAAAGAGAACTGGTTTTTAGGGGAAAAAAATCTGAATCTCAAATTCATAATAATTGAGAGCTAGAAGAGAACTTAAACATGATTTCTGTTTACTCCCCACCTTAGGGCTGAGCAGAGCGAGGTGTGGAAGAGTTAAAAGTGTTGCTGAATATAATCTGAAAAACAAAGAACAGAACAACAACAACAGAAAAACTAAACCACTGTGCTGTACACCTAAATCTAACCCAATATTGTAAATTGATTATACTTCAATTAAAAAAAAACATTATGGAAACGGTGTTGATCGGTAACTCAATCAAGGCTCCCCTGGTTGGTGGTGTCCTGGTGATGAGTTATGACAAAAGAAAACTGTACATACATCAGCAGAGGGAGTTCTCTTTGTCTTTTTAGTTTTCCTAAGAACCGTGTTAAATTTATGTTCTCTGTATGGTCGGTCGTTACTTGAATCCTGGTTCAGCCGTGTAATTACACGAGGTGCAGTTTCATGTAAGTCCTTTGACATTCCCTGTGCTTCAGTTTTCTCATCAGTGGGGGAAAAAAAAACCCAAAACAGGGGCAGGGCATGATGATACTACCTACTTCATAGGATGGTTATGAGAATTAAGTGAGTTAAATTATACAAAATGCTTATTGAACAGGGTCTGGACATACCGTTTTCTATGAATGCCATTGTTCCTGCTGGGAGGAGATTTAGAGTATGCCATCAACATGTGGGTACTTGCTTTTTGAAGGCAACTGTGAAGGCTGTTGGGGTTCTTCACATTTTAAAAATTTGATAGGATGGGATTGTTTGAGGAGGAGATACGAGGTTATCATAATTTGGGATTTTAGACTTTTCAACTCTTTGGGAAAGGATGGCTTACTCTTGTCCAATAGCATGGAAGGAGATTGCTCCTCTTGTATGTGTTTCAGTTGAAAAGCTGATGGTTAAACATGTTTTGGGGATACACATTATATCTGAAAGTAGGCAACTGCCTGTGTGTACAAGGACAATAGGGTCCAAGGTGAGAATCACCTAAGTCCCCCTTGAAGCCTTGCGAAGAACAACTAGGATTAGAAATGATAGGAATGTGCTGCATGGCTAGAGGTAGGTGGGCTGGGGAAGCATCCCAGGCAGAGATAATTGTAGAGGCTGTGAGGACATCAGGTACTTAGGATGTACTTCTGGTAATCCTAGTATTTCTGGGTATAATATTGGGCTAGTGTAACTGCCTGTTGAACATAGAACACTAATGTCCATGAACTGCCTTCTCAGCTGGATTGAAAGCTGTTTGAGGGCATGGCTATTTGACAATAGCTATTGGATAAGTAAACATTTATTTTGTTAGTATACAGTACTGATAATGATAATGCAATATTATCTCTATGTGAGGGCGAAGTGAATGGAGAAAATTAGATGACATCATTCTAGTTAGTCTGAAAAATAGGTTGAGAATTTATACTGTTTATAAATTTATATATTTATAAGTTTATATATCTCAAATGGTAAAGAGTCTGCCTGCAATGCAGGAGACCTGGGTTCAATCCCTGGATCTGGATGATCCCCTGGAGAAAGAAATAGCAACCCACTCCAGCATTCTTGCCTGGGAAATCCCATGGACAGAGGAATCTGGCGGGCTACAACTTAGTGATTAAACAACAAAAAAGCAACAGGAGAATAGCCAAGACAGATTATTCAGCTATGTTGTCTTTATAGAGTATCACTTTCACAGCATTGTAAAATTTTACCTCTCTGCTCTCAATTCTAAATATGGATCTGATTAACTCCCTCCCCAAACTGCAGGACCTGTATTTTCCTACCTACTTCTTGGAATTTTCATCAGGATTTTACTTTTGATGTCACTGAGCAATAGTCTAGCATTTTTTTTTCTGGGGAGGGCATGAACAAGTCAGTGTTTGCAATGGACTCTATATAGAAACATGTTTTAATGTTATGTTGTAAGAGAATTCTCTCTAATGAACGCACATTGTTGGCCCATGCCTGGTCTTTTAGAGCTATTTTTTGGTCTCATCCGGTATTGTCTTCTCAACATCGTTTGCGGAAAGAAGTGTTCTGGAATGTGGTCACTAAGGCAACATCAAAATGTACTCTTTGGCCTGCGATCTCTCCCAGAAGCTTTCTGTGCTGTATGAAAGTTGCCATAGTTGGGCTCCTTGTTTTTTGTGTGTCTAGTTCTTCCAGCTCAAGGTGGAGATCGCCTCTCACCTTATTGACACTACCCAGGGTTGACAGCAGAGGGCAGGCCTGCTCCTTTCCCTGACCTGGGACCTGCACTCTTCTTCCTGACTGGGTCTGCTGCCTCCGACATTCAGCAGTTTTCTGATTTGTCAGATCACAGTTTCTGGCATCAGTTGTGAATGTAATTCAAACCAGTGGAGAGGGGACACAGGAATCATTTCCTTGTTTTCTCCGTACATCTTGGATTCTTTCTGGGCAGATTCTTTTAGCCCATGTTGGTGGCCCTCTCTGAACTTTTTTCTGCCCTATTTCTCCCAGGATGACCCATAAGAGGTATTAGGGATTCGACTCTCTACTCGTGTAATGTGAGAAGATTGTGGTCCTCAGGTGTTAGATTCAGCTCTCTACTCATGTAATGAGAAGGTGTGGTTCTCAGGTGTTAGGTGATGATTCTTAATAGGTCATCAAGGAAGCTTTTCGAGTTTGATTCCTGCATTGAGAGCCATATCCATATTAATAGATTTGTTGTTGTTATTCTTGGAAAGATGTGATATTATTTCTCCTTTGTAGAGCAGGCGCTAAGTTGGCAAATAGTATTGGGCTGTGAGTTCAGGAGTCCTGGATTCTGTGTCTGATGCTGTTGGTTTTTCTGCACATCCTCCTGCTTGCCTTTGTTCATCTATTTGAAGAAACAGTATTCTTCTAGGGGACTTAACTGGTGACTCTTCTTCATGGTGTCTCACTGAGGAAAACAACATGTCCTCTTTCAAAGTTTTAGCCTTTGTATCTGTGAGCAGAAACAATTCACCCCACGTCAGAAAAACAACAAATTTCCCAAACTGATCATTGAAAAATTCAGTTGCAATGTTTATCCCTTAATTTGAGTGAAAGTTGAACAGTGAGTGGAAGGTGTCTCCATTATTGTCATTGTGCTCAGTCATGGCCCACTCTTTGTCACCTCATGGACTGTAGCTCGCCAGGCTCCTCTGTCCATGGGATTTCCCAGGCAAGAACATTGGAGCTGGTTGCCCATTTCTTACACCAGGGGATCTTCTTGACCCAGGGATGGAACCCACGACTCTTCTGTCTCCTGCATTGGCAGGTGGGTTCTTTACCACTAGTGCTACCTGGCAAGCCCTAGTGTGCTATATAGTCCACAGGGTTGCAGAGAGTCAGACATGACAGCAAAGAGTCAGCAGCAATAGCACACACACACGCACCTGGGAAGGCCAGTGGTTTGTGAGATTCACTCCACCTATGTGGACCAGTCACCTTCAGCATCCAGTGGTATCAATGTTCTCTCCATGGATGGCTGGGATCATACTTTCTTAAACTTTCCCATTAAGTTAATACTCCTTGCACTTGAATTTCAGTCTATGTTTTGCTTGAAACTATATCCAGATTCAAGGGCCTAGATCTGATAGATAGAGTGCCTAATGAACTATGGAAGGAGGTTCGTGACATTGTACAGGAGATGGGGATCAAGACCATCCCCATGGAAAAGAAATGCAAAAAAGCAAAATGGCTGTCTGGGGAGGCCTTACAAATAGCTGTGAAAAGAAGAGAAGCAAAAAGCAAAGGAGAAAAGGAAAGATACAAGCATCTGAATGCAGAGTTCCAGAGAATAGCAAGAAGAGATAAGAAAGCCTTCTTCAGCGATCAATGCAAAGAAATAGAGGAAAACAACAGAATGGGAAAGACTAGGGATCTCTTCAAGAAAATCAGAGATACCAAAGGAACATTTCATGCAAAGATGGGCTCGATAAAGGACAGAAATGGTATGGACCTAACAGAAGCAGAAGATATTAAGAAGAGGTGGCAAGAATACACAGAAGAACTGTACAAAAAAGATCTTCACGACAGTGTGATCACTGACCTAGAGCCAGACGTCTTGGAATGTGAAGTCAAGTGGGCCTTAGAAAGCATCACTATGAACAAAGCTAGGGGAGGTGATGGAATTCCAGTGGAGCTATTCCAAATCCTGAAAGATGATGCTGTGAAAGTGCTGCACTCAATATGCCAGCAAATTTGGAAAACTCAGCAGTGGCCACAGGACTGGAAAAGGTCAGTTTTCATTCCAATCCCAAAGAAAGGCAATGCCAAAGAATGCTCAAACTACCGCACAATTGCACTCATCTCACACGCTAGTAAAGTAATGCTCAAAATTCTCCAAGCCAGGCTTCAGCAATATGTGAACCGTGAACTTCCAGATGTTCAAGCTGGTTTTCGAAAAGGCAGAGGAACCAGAGATCAAATTGCCAACATCCGCTGGATCATGGAAAAAACAAGAGTTCCAGAAAAACATCTATTTCTGCTTTATTGACTATGCCAAAGCCTTTGACTGTGTGGATCACAATAAACTGTGGAAAAGTCTGAAAGAGATGGGAATACCAGACCACCTGATCTGCCTCTTGAGAAATTTGTATGCAGGTCAGGAAGCAACAGTTAGAACTGGACATGGAACAACAGACTGGTTCCAAATAGGAAAAGGAGTACGTCAAGGCTGTATATTGTCACCTTGTTTATTTAACTTATATGCAGAGTACATCATGAGAAATGCTGGACTGGAAGAAACACAAGCTGGAATCAAGATTGCTGGGAGAAATATCAATAACCTCAGATATGCAGATGACACCACCCTTTTGGCAGAAAGAGAAGAGGAACTAAAAGGCCTCTTGATGAAAGTGAAAGTGGAGAGTGAAAAAGTTGGCTTAAAGCTCAACATTCAGAAAATGAAGATCATGGCATCTGGTCCCATCACTGCATGGGAAATAGATGGGGAAACAGTGGAAGCAGTGTCAGATTTTATTTTTCTGGGCTCCAAAAAATCACTGCAGATGGTGACTGCAGCCATGAAATTCAAAGACGCTTACTCCTTGGAAGGAAAGTTATGACCAACCTAGATAGCATATTCAAAAACAGAGACATTACTTTGCCAACAAAGTTTCGCCTAGTCAAGGCTATGGTCTTTCCTATGGTCATGTATGGATGTGAGAGCTGGACTGTGAAGAAGGCTGAGCGCCAAAGAATTGATGCTTTTGATGTGTGGTGTTGGAGAAGACTCTTGAGAGTCCCTTGGACTGCAAGGAGATCCTTGCAGTCCATTCTGAAGGAGATCAGCCCTGGGCTTTCTTTGGAAGGAATGATGCTAAAGCTGAAACTCCAGTATTTTGGCCATCTCATGCGAAGTGTTGACTCATTGGATATTGGAAAAGACTCTGATGTTGGGAGGGATTGAGGGCAAGAGGAGAAGGGGACGACAGAAGATGAGATGGCTGGATGGCATCACTGACTCGATGGATGTGAGTCTCAGCTCTGGGAGTTGGTGATGGACAGGGAGGCCTGGCATGTTGCGATTCATGGGGTCACAAAGAGTCGGACACGACTGAGCGACTGATCTGATCTGATCTGATATGCAGAATTGGTATCAGTGCTGTAACTATAGTTAGGGAATGAGAGTCTCAGAATGAGTAAATGACGTGACTGAGATTTTCCTGTTAATCAATCCAGTGCTCCTCTCAATTTATAAAATAATGAAATTTGAGATCCTTGGGGACCAGCTAGTCCAGCATGCTTATTTTACAGGTGAGGAAATCGGAGGCTGAAAATGGCTAATAAGGTGGTTGCAACTAACTCACATCTATTAGGAAGGCTGCTGTTAAAAACAGAAAAGAGAAAATGATTGTTGGTGAGAATGTATGAAAAACAGAAACCCTTTTAGAGGGACAGTAAAATGGTGCTGCTGCTATGAAAAATGGTATGACAGTTCCCCCAAAACTAAAAATAGAATTACCATATGATCTCACAATTCTGGGTATACAGTTGTCCCTCAGTGTCTACAGGATCAGTTCCAAAATCCTTGGATGCTTGAGTCTCTCTGTATCTATAGTGCATATCTGTGGAGTCAACCAGCTGCAGATGGTGTAAAAAATCTGCATATTAGTGGACAAGCACAGTTCAAACCCATGTTGTTCAAGAGTCAACTGTATACCCCAAAGAATTGAAATCAGGGTCTAGAAAAGATATCTGTACACCCATATTTATAGCAACATTTTTCACAGTATATGAAAATATTCCCCAAGATGTGAAAGTGACCCAAGTGTCCATCGACGGATGAACGGATAAATGAAATGTGGTATATACATACGTGTGCTTAATCGCTCAGTCGTGTCCGACTCTGTGCAGCCCCATGGACTGTAGCCCACCAGGTTCCTCTGTCCATGGGGATCGTGTCCAACTGTGCGACCCCATGGACTGTAGCCCACCAGGTTCCTCTGTCCATGGGGATCGTGTCTGACTCTTTGTGACCCCATGGACTGTAGCTCACCAGGTTCCTCTGTCCATGGGGATTCTCTGGGCAAGAATACTGGGGTGGGTTACCATGCCCTCCTCTGATATATACATATGGTAGAATCTTATTTACTGTTTAAAAGGAAAATAAGTCTCACATATGCTAAAACATGGCTGAACCTTGAGGACATTATGCTAAGTGAAGTAATAGTCACAAAAAGACAAATCAGATCAGATCAGTCGCTGAGTCGTGTCCGACTCTTTGCGACCCCATGAACCGCAGCACGCCAGGCCTCCCTGTCCATCACCAGCTCCCGGAGGTCACTCAGACTCGCATCCATCGAGTCAGTGATGCCATCCAGCCATCTCATCCTCTGTCGTCCCCTTCTCCTCCTGCCCTCAATCCCTCCCAGCATCAGAGTCTTCTCCAATGAGTCAACTCTTCGCATGAGGTGGCCAAAATACTGGAGTTTCAGCTTTAGCATCATTCCTTCTAAAGAAATTCCAGGACTGATCTCCTTCAGAATGGACTGGTTGGATCTTCTTGCAGTCCAAGGGACTCTCAAGAGTCTTCTCCAACACCACAGTTCAAAAGCATCAATTCTTCGGCGCTCAGCCTTCTTCACAGTCCAGCTCTCACATCCATACATGACCACAGGAAAGACCATAGCCTTGACTAGGCGAACCTTTGTTGGTAAAGTAATGTCTCTGCTTTTGAATATGCTATCTAGGTTGGTCATAACTTTCCTTCCAAGGAGTAAGTGTCTTTTAATTTCATGGCTGCAGTCACCATCTGCAGTGATTTTGGAGCCCAGAAAAACAAAGTCTGACACTGTTTCCACTGTTTCCCCATCTATTTCCCATGCAGTGATGGGACCAGATGCCATGATCTTCGTTTTCTGAATGTTGAGCTTTAAGCCAACCTTTTCACTCTCCACTTTCACTTTCATCAAGAGGCTTTTTAGCCCCTCTTCACTTTCTGCCATAAGAGTCGTGTCATCTGCATATCTGAGGTTATTGATATTTCTCCCAGCAATCTTGATTCCAGCTTGTGTTTCTTCCAGTCCAGCATTTCTCATGATGTACTCTGCATATAAGTTAAATAAACATGGTGACAATATACAGCCTTGACGTACTCCTTTTCCTATTTGGAACCAGTCTGTTGTTCCATGACCAGTTCTAACTGTTGCTTCCTGACCTGCATACAGATTTCTTAAGAGGCAGATCAGGTGGTCTGGTATTCCCATCTCTTTCAGAATTTTCCATAGTTTATTGTGATCCACACAGTCAAAGGCTTTGGCATAGTCAATAAAGCAGAAATAGATGTTTTTCTGGAACTCTCTTGCTTTTTCCATGACCCAGCGGATGTTGGCAGTTTGATCTCTGGTTCCTCTGCCTTTTCTAAAACCAGCTTGAACACCAGGAAGTTCATGGTTCACATATTGCTGAAGCCTGGCTTGGAGAATTTTGAGCATTACTTTACTAGCATGTGAGATGAGTGCAATTGTTCGGTAGTTTGAGCACTCCTTGGCATTGCCTTTCTTTGGGATTGGGATGAAAACTGACCTTTTCCAATCTTGTGGCCACTGCTGAGTTTTCCAAATTTGCTGGCATATTGAGTGCAGCACTTTCACAGCATCATCATTCAGGACTTGGAATAGCTCCACTGGAATTCCATCACCTCCATTAGCTTTGTTCGTAGTGATGCTTTCTAAGGCCCATTTGACTTCACATTCCGAGATGTCTGGCTCTAGGTCAGTGATCACATCATCATGATTGTCTAGGTCTTGAAGCTCTTTTTTGTACAGTTCTTCTGTGTATTCTTGCCACCTCTTCTTAATATCTTCTGCTTCTGTTAGGTCCAGACCATCTCTGTTCTTTATCGTGCCCATCTTTGCATGAAATGTTCCTTTGGTATCTCTGATTTTCTTGAAGAGATCCCTAGTCTTTCCCATTCTGTTGTTTTCCTCTATTTCTTTGCATTTATCACTGAAGAAGGCTTTCTTATCTCTTCTTGCTATTCTTTGGAACTCTGCATTTAGATGTTTATATCTTTCCTTTTCTCCTTTGCTTTTTGCTTCTCTTCTTTTCACAGCTATTTGTAAGGCCTCCCCAGACAGCCATTTTGCTTTTTTGCATTTCTTTTCTATGGGGATGGTCTTGATCCCCGTCTCCTGTACAATGTCACGAACCTCATTCCATAGTTCATCAGGCACTCTATCTATCAGATCTAGGCCCTTAAATCTATTTCTCACTTCCACTGTATAATCATAAGGGATTTGATTTAGGTCATACCTGAATGGTCTAGTAGTTTTCCCTACTTTCTTCAATTTCAGTCTGAATTTGGCAATAAGGAGTTCATGGTCCGAGCCACAGTCAGCCCCTGGTCTTGTTTTTGCTGATTGTATAGAGCTTCTCCATCTTTGGCTGCAAAGAATATAATCGATCTGATTTCGGTGTTGACCATCTGGTGATGTCCATGTATAGAGTCTTCTCTTGTGTTGTTGGAAGAGGGTATTTGCTATGACCAGTGCATTTTCTTGGCAAAACTCTGTTAGTCTTTGCCCTGCTTCATTCCGTATTCCAAGGCCAAATTTGCCTGTTACTCCAGGTGTTTCTTGACTTCCTACTTTTGCATTCCAGTCCCCTATAATGAAAAGGACATCTTTTTTGGGTGTTAGTTCTAAAAGGTCTTGTAGGTCTTCATAGAACCTTTCAACTTCAGCTTCTTCGGCGTTACTGGTTGGGGCATAGATTTGGATTACTGTGACATTGAATGGTTTGCCTTGGAAATAAACAGAGATCATTCTGTCATTTTTGAGATTGCATCCAAGTACTGCATTTCGGACTCTTTTGTTGACCATGATGGCCACTCCATTTCTTCTGAGGGATTCCTGCCCACAGTAGTAGATATAATGGTCATCCGAGTTAAATTCACCCATTCCAGTCCATTTTAGTTCGCTAATTCCTAGAATGTCGACATTCACTCTTGCCATCTCTTGTTTGACCACTTCAAATTTGCCTTGATTCATGGACCTGACATTCCAGGTTCCTATGCAATATTGCTCTTTACAGCATCGGACTTTGCTTCTATCACCAGACATATCCACAGCTGGGTATTCTTTTTGTTTTGGCTCCATCCTTTCATTCTTTCTGGAGTTATTTCTCCACTGATCTCCAGTAGCATATTGGGCCCCTACTGACCTGGGGAGTTTCTCTTTCAGTATCCTATCATTTTGTCTTTTCATCCTGTTCATGGGGTTCTCAAGGCAAGAATACTGAAGTGGTTTGCCATTCCCTTCTCCAGCGGACCACACCCTGGTTGTGGTTGTGACCCGCCCATCCCAGGTTGCCCCTTGGGCATGGCTTAATTTCATTGAGTTAGACAAGGGTGTGGTCCTTGTGTGATTAGATTGACTAGTTTTCTGTGAGAATGGTTTCAGTGTATTTGCCCTCTGATGCCCTCTTTCAAGACCTATTGTTTTACTTGTGTTTCTCTTACCTCGGGCGTGGGGTATCTCATCCCGGCTGCTCCTGGCTGCTCCCGGCCAGCGAAGCACAGCCATCGCACCTTACCTTGGACGAGGGGTCTCTCCTCACCGCCGCCCTTCCTGACCTCGGTCGTGAGGTAGCTCTTCTCCGCCGTGCTTAGCGCGCTGGCCCTCACCGCCGTCCTTCCTCGGTCGTGGGGTAGCTCCTCTCGGCCGCGCTCTTAGTGCGCGACGCAGCCGGCGGGGCGCTCTTAGTGCGCGACGCAGCGCGTCGCGGGGCGCTCTTAGTGCGCGACGCAGCGCGTCGCGGGGCGCTCTTAGTGCGCGACGCAGCGCGTCGCGGGGCGCTCTTAGTGCGCGACGCAGCCGGCGGGGCGCTCTTAGTGCGCGACGCAGCCGCTCTATACCACTTATATGAGGCATCTAGAATCATGAAATAAACAGAGACAAAGTAGAATGGTTGTCACTAGGGGCTGGGAGGAGGGAGGATGGGGAGTTGTTTAATAAGTAGAGTTTCAATTTGGAAAGATGAAGAGTTCTGGAGATGGGTTGCACAACAGCGTGAATGTACTTAACATTATTGAACTGTACATGGAAAATGGTTAAGAGGGTAAATTTTATGCATATTTTATCACTCCCCCTCAAAGATCTTATGGCCACATGGATAGTTGGTGCTTCCTTGCCTCTCAACTATTCTGTGCTTGTCCTCATATGCCATTAATGACATTCTTCCCACAAAATCAATCATGTGTCAGAAGCTAACACATCCTTTCCTAACTGGGTTGTCACCACCCAGAAAGATCATTTTCATTGTTGACATGTGGTTGCTGTTTGACGCTCCATTGTTGAAGTGTGGTTGCTGTTTGACGCTATATCTTCCTCTCTTCAAATTGTTCTTTCCCACTCTGCGCTCCAGGCAGGATGAATTACAGCTGGTTGTAAAAATTCACCACATGCTCTGCTGCTGCTGCTGCTGCTGCTGCTAAGTCGCTTCAGTCGTGTCCGACTCTGTGCGACCCAATAGACGGAAGCCCACCAGGCTCCCCCGTCCCTGGGATTCTCCAGGCAAGAACACTGGAGTGGGTTGCCATTTCCTTCTCTGCTCTAGCCACGTGCTATTCGCTTTGGTACTCTCCTCTCCATTACCTCTCTATGGTAACGTCCACTTTTAGGATCCAACTGAGGCATCATGTCTTCTGGAAAGTACCTTTGACCACAGAGTCTGAATCCGGGGCTTCTCTGTTCAGGCCCGTCCTGGCCACATGGAGTTGTCATGCTTCTGTCCCCTGGTCTGTATCTCCCGCTGGACTGTGCCTTACTTATTTGACGTTCCCGGTGTCTAGTACTCTGCTTGCATGGGGTAGTTGCTCAAAAACCTTTGCTGAAAAAATAACAGTGTCTTGGAAGATGCTGCTGTAAGAGAGGCATATTCAAAAATGTCCAGCATCAATCACTGATCTGCAGCTCTCTGGCTTTTTTTTAAAGAGTCTCTCTCATTTTTTTAAACTGTGGTAAAATGTAACCTAAACTGTGCCATCTTTTTAAAAATACTTTTATTTATTTATTCTTCACTGTGCTGGGTCTTTGTTGCTGTGCAGGCTTTTCTCTGGCTGTGGCAAGCAGGAGCAACTCTCTAGTTGCAGTGCACAGTCTTCTCATTGCGGCAGCTTCTGTGGCAGAGCACGTGCTCCCGGGCTTCAGTGGTTGTGGCTCCTGGGCTCCAGAGCTCAGGCTCAGTGCTTGTGGCCCACTGGCTTAGTTGCCCTGTGTCATGTGGGATCTTCCCAGGCCAGGGATTGAATCCTTGTTTCCTGCACTGGCAGGTGGATTCTTTAGCACTGAGCCACCAGGGAAGCCCCTAAACTTTTCCATTTTAAGTATGTAGTTCATTAGTATTCCATAGAGCCATAGTTGTATAGCCATCACCACCATCCATCTCCAGAACTCTTCATCTTGCAGAACTGAAGCTCTGCACCCATTAAGCAAAACTCCTCAGTCCCTGGCAACCTCCATTGAGTATGGGTCCTTTTACGATGGGCTTATTTCATTTAGCAGAATGTCCTCAAGGTTCATCCATGTAGTAGCAGCATGTGTCAGAATTGCCTTCATTGTTAAGGCTGAATAATATTCCAATGTGTGTAGGTACCACATTTTGTTTATTCATTCATTGATCGACACTTGGATTGCTTCCCACCCCTTGGCTATTGTGAATAAGGCTGACAAGAATATGGGGCAGCTCTGACTTTTTAAGCATGACAGGCCTGTCCTTGTGTTGTTCACACAGCATCACATAAACACAGCTTTCATACTCTGAATTCTTCCTACCTCCCCATCCTGAGTCATTTTTCTCCATCCATCTGCTTTCTGCCCTGTTTCAGTCTCCCCAATTTAGGTCTTGTAACTTGTTTTCCTCACTTAGAACTGCTTCTGTTATGACAAACCCACAGCCAGTGTAATACTCAAGGGTGAAAAGCTGAAAGCCTTCCCACTAAAATCTGGTACAAGACAAAGATGTTCACTCTCACCACTTCTCTTGACCATAGTATTGGGAGTCCTAGGCACAGCAATCAGACAAGAAGAAGAAATAAAAGGTATCCAAATGGGAAGGGAAGAGGTAAAATTGTCACTCTATGCAAATGAAATCATAGAATTGTTTCTGTGGTTTCCCTCTGCATCTGTGATTCACACTCACCTTCTCGTCTGTTTTTTCAGATCAGTCATGCTACAGACCCAGTTGTGGAAGACCTGTTTCTCTACCTCGTGGAGTTTGGGATCTTTTGACAGACTATTTTCCCTTCCCTCGTCTATTCTCTCCTCCCCACCAGCATTTTCTCTTCTGCTTTGCCAGCTATTCCCACTGGACAAAGGAAGCTCCACTGGCAACAGCCTTCCCATGCCCTGTTCAGCGTGAAGCACCCCCTTCTTTCCCCTTGACCCCTGCTGCTTCCTTTCCTCCATCTCCCACGATTGCAAGGCCTCGGAGACATCCAAAGTGATCTCCTGAGCTAGAGATGACCTATTACAAAATACAACCCACTCCCAACAGCCCTTGTTAGGGATTCTGGTGGGAGAGGGGTTTGTTTCACATCTTTTCTGCCTGGTATCATCCTGCTTCTCCAAGGTCATGTGCTGTCTGTCCCTGTAGCACCGTCTTTTCTCTTCACTCTAAGCCTGTTCCTCCTCTCTCAGTCCCCGAAGTACCGCTGGCGGGAGGCTGGCTGTGATTAATGTCCTTGACTGAAGGTTTTAGGATGACATGGGGAAAGCTGCAGCATGGAAGGATGCAAGAGATGGTTGACTGATGAACTGAATCTTGGACATCCTTGCTCTTAAATGTTCTTGGGCCATTTTCCTCTGGGAATTTCTCCCTGACAGTCTTTTCCTTTAGGCTCTAGTAGTCTGGTGGCTCAGATGGTAAAGAATGTGCCTGCAATGCAGGAGACTCAGGTTCGATCCCAGGGTGTGGAAGATCCTCTGGAGAAGGAAATGGCAACCCATTCCCATATTCTTGCCTGGAGAATCCCATGGACAGAGGAACCTGACGGGCTGTAGTCCATGGGGTTGAACAGAGCCTGGACACAACTGAGTGACTAACACTTTCACAATAATCTATTTTAGGCTTCCCAGGTGGTGCTAGTGGTAAGCAGGAGATGTAAGAGATTCAGGTTTGATCCCTGGGTTGGGAAGATCCCTGGAGAAGGCAATGGTGACCCACTCCAGTATTCTGGCTTGGAGAATCCCATGGACAGAGGGGCCCGGTGGGCTATAGTCCATCTGGGTCGCAAAGAGTCCAACAGGACTAAAGTGACAGCCCAAGCACAGTCTATTTCAGGGCTCAACTGCCCTTGCTGTTAGAGAGCCAGAGGATCAGGAGTTAGACAGTAAACCCGCGTCACTGGCCTTGCCTAAATTTTTCGCCACAGGAGAGTCAGCTGTAAACTTTGCCGCCTGTGCTACCCTCCTACGTACCCTTCCCAGCTCATCTCGAATGAGCTCAGGTCGGATGGTGGAGGCATTCTAAACACTTCTGTTTGGCTAAAGTTCATTTTGAGTCAAGTCATACAGTATTGTTTTGATTTTTAAAACTTTTTATTGAATGAAAGATTCTTTAAATTCTATGATGCTTTACAGTTTTTAAAATGTTCACACACATGATTTCATATAATCTCATAATAACCCTTTTTTCTCTTTTCCTCTCCCCTTTTATATTGCCCTTCCCCCTTCCCAGTGGTAACCACTGGTTTGTTCTCTGTATTTGTGAGCCTGCTTCTTTTTTATTTTATTAACCAGTTCATTGTGTTTTTTAAGTTCCACATATAAGTGATGAGTTTCCCTGGTGGCTCAGATGCTAAAAAATCCGTATGCAGTGCTGGAGACCAGGCTTTGATCCCTGGGCTGGGGAGATCCCTGGGAGAAGGGAATGACAACCCACTCCAGTATTCTTGCCTGGAGAATTCCATGAACAGAGGAGCCTGATGGGCTGTATAGTCCATGGGGTTGCAAAGAGTCTGACATGACTTGGTGACTAACACTCACTAACTACAGGTGATATCATACAGTATTTCACAGAGCACAATGCCCTTTAGGTTCATGCATGTTGCTCCAAATGACATTATTACATTCTTTCTTAATGGTCAAGTATCATTCCATGTGTGTGTGTGTGTGTGTGTGTATGTATACACACCTGCACACATCTTTTTACCATTCATCTGTTGATGTACACTTAGGTTGCTTCCATCGGGGTGCATATATCTTTTTGGATTAGTGTTTTTCGTTTTTCTTCAGATATATACCCAGAAGTTGCTGGGTCATACGAATCCTCCACAGTGGCTGCACCAATTTACATTTGGACCAACAGTGTACAAGGGTTCCCTTTTCTCCACATCTTCGCTGGCATTTGTTCTTTGTGTTCTTTTTGGTGACAGCCATTCTGACTGATTGTATACCAAATTTTGTAATGGAAGTGTTGAACATACAGCAAGGAGGCATCTGAAATGTTGAGTCACTGCATCAAAGCCTCAACATCAGCAAGTGGTTAATGAGCTTTTTCTGCTGTGTGTGATATTGTGCAAGAGTTTTCAAACACATTTTTAAAAGTCTGGGCAATTTAGTTTGAATCATCTCAAATGTTACCCTGACTCTGGGACACAGTGACTGTGACAGCTGGTCCCTGCACAAGAGGGAGCACAACAGTGGCACAGAAATTATTCAAGAACAATTATACCCCAAGTCCTCATCATCGAATGTTTTCTCTCTATGGAGAGGATCTTTGGTTTGTTGCTTTCTCAGCTCTTGAGCCTGTTTCCTGTTTCGCATTTGACAAATTATTTTTCAGAGACAAATCATATCTGCAGTTTCTTAGGGGAACTTCAAGGGAGCCCAGATTTTTCCTGGATGAGTTATAAGGGTGGTTGATGCAGAAATGATCGTCTTGTGAGGTTTCCACCAAGCCCCATGTCGCCATGGGCTCTTAGAGGAAACAGCTGATCTTCAGTAATCCTTGCCTAAGAGCTTCACCCATTTTCTCTGGCATCATGGAATCTTTTTATTTAATTGGTGGTGCTAGGTGGACCTTGCTGATGTTGCTTCTCTGTTATCTCTACCAGTACCTTGTTTGTTTTAGTAGGTAAATAATACATGGGGAGTTTAAGGAGATGGTGAATGTTTCATTCGCCTGGTAACATAAATGAGGGTGTGAACAAGTCTCCTTTCAAAACTTCCAGAGTGTTTTTGGTCCTGCTTAGATCAGAACTATCTGGTTGTATATTATTGGCTTGGTGTAGCTTTTCAGGGAGGTAGACCTGGGTTCAGCCCCCAGCTCCACCACTTATTAGTCATGTGACCTTGGGAAACTTACTTAACCGCTTCATTTGTTCCTTCTTCTTTCCTTTCTTCCTTCAGGAATAAAAAAATTTAAAAAGTACAAGGAAAAATACAATAAATTCCTATATTCCTACCACTCAGAATTAACTATTTATAGTTGAATCTATTTTCTTTTAGTCATTTCCCCGTCATGCTTAGTAAAAAAATATTACTCTGATAATATATGTGTACACTCTCCCTTTACTCCCCACTTCTTGGGGAATAATGCTTACCTTGTGGGGTTAAAATGAGATAAGAGAACTAAAGCACCTAGCCCAGTGCCTGAGCCATAGCAGACAGCTGGTACATGATAGTTGTTATTTATTTTTCTCCTCCCATCCTTCTCTCTTCGTACATCTCCATTAGAAACTTTAGTCCTCGAAAACTGACAGCCTTCTAAAAATGATTTTTTTTTTCACAAACTCTTTTCCCTTCTAGGGTGTATTTGCAGCCCCCAACTCGAGGAATTGATATCAATACATGTGGGAATGGATAGAATGCACCAAACAACTTATTTATATTGCAAATAATCAAAATACATTGAAAGGCCAGGACTTGCTGGTGAATGATGGATTACATTTGGGAAACCCTTTAAAACAAAATGATTGAACCAAATTTTAGATAACTGCATGTATTATTTTAAAAGCTGTGATATTGCAGGAATAGAAAGATTGAGATGAAAATTGCTTACTTAAACTCTGCTGAAGTTTGGTTAAAGTCTGCTGAAGATTGGTTTCTTCCTTGTAGTGATCTTGCAAAGCAAGAGGCTGTTGGGTAATTAATACTAGGGCTTTATTAATTTATGAAGAGCAGAGAAGGATTAGCTTGTTCGCACTGAAGTGAATTCTTTCCAAGTAACATGTTGAAAAAGTTAAAATGATGAGAAGTGCAAACGGTTTGTCAATTTAAATGAATGTTCCTTTTTATGGGCTTCCTAGACTTGTTTTAGGAGAAGGCAATGACAACCCACTCCAGTACTCTTGCCTGAAAAATCCCATGGATGGAGGAGCCTGCTAGGCTGTGGTCCATGGGGTCGCCAAGAGTCTGACACGACTGAACGACTTCACTTTCACTTTTACGCATTGGAGAAGGAAATGGCAACCCACTCCAGTGTTCTTGCCTGGAGAATCCCAGGGACGGTGGAGCCTGGTGGGCTGCCATCTGTGTGGTCACACAGAGTCAGACATGACTGAACTGACTTAGCAGCAGCAGCAGCAGCAGACTGGTTTGGGAGCTTCCCTTGTGGCTTAACTGGTCAAGAATCCGCCTGCAATTTGGGAGACCTGCCTTCCATCCCTGGGTTGGGAAGATCCTCTGGAGAAGGGAAAGGCTACCCACTCCAGTATTCTGGCTTGGAGAATTCCATGGACTGTATAGTCCATGAGGTCGCAAAGAGTCGGACACAACTGAGCGATTTTCACTTTCATTTAGACTGGTTTTGCAATAAAATCTCTAGGCCCAAATGCAAGGTAACATAATTAAAGAGCAAAGACACTCAAGTGACCAGGTGGCATCGTTTGTAATCTACAACAATGTTGATGTAAAAACTTCCAAGATGTCTTTCCTTAAAAAAAATTCTAAGTGCCTTTAATACTGTGTACTAATGATAACAATAAGTCGTCTATAAAGAACTTACTCTGAGCCAGACAGTACCGTAAGTGCTTTCCTTGTATTATTTGATCCTTAGAATAACTGTTTTGAAATACAGTTTCCCATTTAATGGGTGAGGAGATTGAGATAATTAACCTACCCAAGTTTATGTAGTTACTGAATTTTGGAGCCAGATTTCAATCCAGGTAGCTGGTTCTAGAGTTTGATTTTAGCTAGTGTACTATCCTGGAGGTTCCCCGGTAGCTCAGGTGCTGAAGAATCTGCCTACAATGTGGGAGATCTTGGTGTGATCCCTGGGTTGGGAAGATCCCTTGGAAGAGGGCATGGCAATCCACTCCGGTGTTCTTGCCTGGAGAATCTCGTGGACAGAGGACTACTGTCAGGAGCGGGCTTGGATCAGCACTCCGCCCATGACAAAGGTCATGAGGAAGGATGCTCAGCATACGCAAAGGCAGGATCAAGCCTCAGGAGTCCCCTGGAAATTCTCGAGCATCTACCCCCCAAAACCAGAGTCTGCCTACTTTCTGCTTTGTGCTCTCACCTACGCCTCTGACTTTATAGGGGGCTGTCCCCTACTACCTTTCTCTGAAAAAAGAGCTAACTTACAGCTCAAGTTAATAATTCCTGGGTGTGACAATGTTTCAATCTACAAACTCCTTTGGAAATCTTCTAGCCTGCGTGAATAGGCTTTTCCAGCCATATGTGATTGTTTAGAGCCTCCCAACTGTGAGAGGCATGAGGTGTTCTAAACTGTGTAAGTACAGATTCCTTTGAGCAGATAAAAGATTGATTAGAAATTGTATTGGTGAAGGGTTTTTCACTTATTGGGCCAATGTTTGCTGCTAAGTCTCCATGTCCCTTACCTACTGTGTCCTTGGCAGTGTATTGATTGATATAATTGGTTTATAGAAATGTAAGTAGTAGCTTTAGTGTTTGTAACCATGGACCCTTGAGTTAATTCTTTCTCTTGTTATAACCCACCACACCTTTGCCCTATAGAAATACAACTCCAGTGCCTTTGGAGGGTGGCGCCTGACTAATCACCTTTAGAGAAAAATAAGTTTTCTAAAGAAAGGGTCTTAAAATGTTGACAGGCCTCTGGGCCAGAAGATGATGCAAATCACCTAAACTTTTGCATATGATAAGTTTGAAAGCCTGGCTCAGGGACTGCTGTCCCTGCATGACTCCACCCCCTCCCCCCATTATCCTCTATGCATAACTTAAGGTATAAAAACTACTTTGAAAAATAAAGTGTGGGGCCTTGTTCACCGAAGCTTGGTCTCCCCATGTAGTTCTTTCTCTTACCTTCTGGCTGAATTATTCAGCCTCCTCTCTCCACAAAATGTTCTCACTGAGCTATCCTCATTTCCACCACTCTTTACATCTTTAATTAATATTTTAATAAGCTGTTGTTTCCTAATCGCCTATGCCGTCTCCCCTTCGAATTCCCTGGATCCACCGGGGCTGGACCCCGGCAGACTACCAATAGCTAGAATTTAGGAGTGTTTTACCGGATGAAAGTGAAAGTCACTCAGTTGTGTCTGACTCTTTGAGACCCCAGTGGACTGTGGCCAACCAGGCTCCTCTGTCCATGGAATTCTCTAGGCAAGAATACTGGCTGCTGCTGCTGCTGCTGCTAAGTTGCTTCAGTCGTGTCTGACTCTGTGCGACCCCATAGACGGCAGCCCACCAGGCTCCCCTGTCCCTGGGATTCTCCAGGCAAGAATACTGGAGTGGGTTGCCATTTCCTTCTCCAATACATGAAAGTGAAAAGTGAAAGTGAAGTCACTCAGTCGTGTCCGACTCTTAGCGACCCCATGGACTGGAGCCTAACAGGATCCTCTGTCCATGGGAGTGGGTAGCTATTCCCTTCTCCAAGGGATCTTCCTGACCCAGGGATCAAACCCAGGTCTTCTATATTACAGAACTTTTTACTGTCTGAGCCACCAGGGAAAAGTAGAGCACATATGTGATATTTGAGCATCACATATATTTTGGAAACTTGTCAGGGAGACTAAGAATAGTGATTATGGAGTTTTTTGGATACATGGCATAAATATCAGTCAAAATAACTGTTCATAAACACATCTGTTTATTTCTCTTGTAGTTGAGTAAAAAGTCCTCCACCCCTGCTTTTTTTTTAGGGAGTGAGAATGTCTGGCTCTCTTCTTGACATGAGTTTATGATGTTATTTATTGTTCGTGTTCTTGTACTGAATGTCAGGTGTGTATGAGCCCCATGCTGCTTGCAGGCAGGGGAGGCAAGAGATCCAACAATGAAGTCTTAGTCCCTGTGCTCAATGCAATTTACATTCTACTGAGAAGCGTGTAAATAATTCAAGGGCATGGATGAATGAGGTGTGGCAGTGGGAGAAGTGTGGCGTCTGAAATATAGGCAGTTACCATTTAAAAATGTTCATTCAGCAGGATCCCAACCTGATATTCTTTGTATCATAGACGCAATTAAAAAATTTATGAATTATTATGGTATTTAAGGCCTCATGCTAGAAAATTATTTTGAACTTTCCTAAAATAGACTGTGGTACTTATTTTTAAGCATTAGGAAGATTTAAAGTTTAGAGAAGCCAGAGGTGACTTTATTTAGACAGAATCTATTCCCTCCTTTGGAGCTGGTGTATCTGATTGATGCTGGCATTAGGCCAGAGTGACTTACCGCCATGTGACACTCTGTGGCAAGCTGGGACAAAAGACAGTGGTGATTAAAGGTGTCAGTGCTGCTCTATTAAGTACATGAATATACTAGGCCACACCTGTATTGCTTCTAGAACAGAAGAGCACTTGGGAAGTATATTTAGTAAAAGTGTCTGCTTCCTTAGGAGTTTTTCTCTGTTACCAAAACTTTACATTGATTTGCAAAAGTAGAACACATAGATGACTATTTTTAAGACTATGTCTGTGGAGGTAAAGATAAAAGTGAGTATCCGTCACCAGACTTGCTACCCTTTAAAATGCTGAGGCCTATATTGACTGACATACAATAAAATTCCTCTTACCCTCAAGTCTCTGTCACCTGTATAATTCAGGAGACATGTGTTTTCCTTTTAATGTAGTTCCTAATGTGATTTTCAATTTCTTTCTAATGCCTGTCCTGGACTCTCAGACAATGAAAATAAAAATATAAAGACAATGTAAGATTTTTCGTAAATACATAAAAATTCAGTTTGTTCAGGCTCCTCTTTTTAAGTCAAGAAAATATAACGATACATTTAAAACATATCCTTAATGAGGACTGAAGCCTCATTAAACTTCTTTTTGCTTAAATGTCAGTTTACCTGAAACTATAATAATCCAAGTTGTATTCTCTAAGGATTATAGTTGGTCAGAATTTATATTGGATGGAGGAATTCTTAGAAAGTAATAGACTCTGAATATCCATTCAGTTGGTCTCAGAATCATAGTGCTGGAAGCTGTCTTACTGATGATAATAGTTGAACCTCATCTCATTTTAAGTGTCCTTTCACAGTACTCCTGACTGCTGGGCTTGCAGTCTTTGCCTGGGAACTCCAAAGAAGTTTATGATCTCCTGAGGCTACGATTTACTACAGTTAGAGTGTCCTTAAATTGTGATGTGTGCCTCTCTCTAAACCCATTTAGCAGTTCTGATTTTGCACTTTGAAGTGAACGTGAATATACAGTCAATATTCCTTCCCCTAAGTGAGGGTGTGAGGATAGGAATGCTGAAGGGGAGCATTGGTGAGGACCTCAAGGGGGTGTTCTAGCCAACCAGACTTTCCGTGTAGGTCAGGTCCTGGGCCTGTTGCACAGACTTCTGGGTAGGCTGTGAACAGGGCTATTTTATTTAACCTTTATTCTGTACAGTTGTCAACAAACAACTGAGGAGGACACCCCAGTGCAAAGGTATTGAATGACTCCTTTGCATCACTACAGTGTTAGAGTCTTGACTTTGATTATGCGACCCCATTCTCACAATTACTCCAGTAAGTATCATTAATTCCAAAGAGGAGAAACTGAAACCCAGAAATTAAGTAACTTGCCCAAGGACATAGAGCTAGTAAGTATGGGCATTGGCATTCTAATCTTGATCTCTCTCTTGCATCATCAGGACCTTCCTTTTATTTTATTTTTTATTAAATTTATTTATTTTTAATTGAAGGATAATTGCTTTACAGAATTGTGTTGGTTTCTGCCAAACATCAACATGAGCCAGCCATAGGTATACATATGTCCCCTCGCTCAGGATCTTTCTGACACACCATGTTGCCTCCTGGAGACCTTACCAGGTGCAGCTTTCACGGGTTTCCTCATCAGTTCACATGTTTTGTATCTTCTCTTCTGAATGAATCCAGCTGGGAAGTCTAAGTTTCCCAGGCCAGCTAAGTCAACATTCATGTTAATTCAGCTCTCTCTCCTCTTTTTGATAGCTCTATAGCATTAACAGGAGAAGGCAATGGCACCCCACTCCAGTACTCTTGCCTGGAAAATTCCATGGATGGAGGAGCCTGGTAGGCTGCAGTCCATGGGGTTGCGAAGAGTCAGACACGACTGAGCAACTTCACTTTCACTTTTCACTTTCATGCATTGGAGAAGGAAATGGCAACCCACTCCAGTGTTCTTGCCTGGGGAATCCCAGGGATGGGGGAGCCTGGTGGGCTGCCGACTATGGGGTCGCACAGAGTTGGACACGACTGAAGTGACTTAGCAGCATAGCATTACCATCAAAGTTAAGCATGTTGTTTTCAAAGCATATGATTTCCTTTTTTTCTCTCTAGGAACATATATTTCTAAGCCAAATGAATACACATCAATAGGTATGGGGAAACCTCTCCTTTCATATCTCTCAACTGGATCAAAAAGAATCTCAGAATAGTTTGTTTTAAAGGTTGGGAAATCTTAACCTTGGGAAATCGTAGTCCAGTTGTGACCAGGTTGAACCACGATTTCATCTTCAAAGGTGATTGGTCTGAGTTCTACTCTTGATAGAAGGCTGAATACCACAATTATGAGAAGAACAGAGATGAGCTTTGTCCTTTTAGCCTGCTTTCAGGTGAAATTTAATAGTTCAATAAAATGAAGCCCTGGGAAAACACTGGAATGTCTGATAGGAGTAGAGATAATGGTATCCCTCCAAGTACTTGCATAGTAATTAATTTTTAATTGAATTATAGGGGATGTATAATATTATATAAGTTACAGATGTACAATATAGTGGTTCACAATTTTTAAGGGTTATATTCCACTTGTATTTATTGTATTTGCTATAATCACGCTCCCTGACTTTGCACTACACTATAAAGCTAGAGCAACCAAAACAGTATGGTGCTGGGAAAACTGGGCATGTAAAAACATGAAATTAGAACATCATATACATTGTCTAACATCATATGCAAAAATAAAATGGATTGAAGACCTAAATGTAAAACTGGATACCATAAAACTCCTAGGGGAAAATAGGCAGAACACTCTTTGACAAAAATCATAGCAATATTTTTTTTTTTTTGCCAAGTATTTGAAATGAACCTTTCACACTGTCCTGTTACTACCTGCTTTGTCTGTCCCTCAGTAAATTTAAGCTTCCTGAAGGGAGAGAACATACTGAATTCAAACTTTTATTTCCCAGGGGCCATAGCACAATGCCTTTCCCACAGCAATTGAGGAATAACTTTTCGCTAATGAATGAATGAATAACAGAAATGAAAGATGTCTTATATGGTCAACATAAACCTTCCTTAAGTGGTGTTGGGTCAATTTCCATGATCATTTTTGAAAATTATTTATTTATTTTTGGCTGCACTAGATCTTCATTGCTGTGCTTGGGCCTTCTCTAGGTGTGGTGAGTGGGGGCCACTCTCTGTTGTGGTGCATGGCCTCCTCATTGCAGTCGCTTCTCTTGTGGAGCCGGGCCTCTAGGCTCGTGGGTTTCAGGAGCTGCAGCACATGGTCTCAGTATTTGTGGCCCACAGGCCCAGCTGCTCCACGACATTCAGGATCCTCCTGGACCAGGGATCGAACCTGTGTCCTCTGCCTTGGCAGGTGGACTCCCAACCACTGGACCACTGAGGAAGTCCCTCAATTTCCATTCTTTTGATGCAAGAAAATACTTTCTGGAAAATAGAAAATCTTGGGTTAGCTATGCATCTGAAGTTATGTGGACCTGGCTGCAGGGTTTTACATGTATTTCCAGGATGGTACTCTGAAATAGGGCTTCACTCCAGCTGGGAATTAAATTTTTATATTAGATAAGTTTTGAATTTGAAACCTTCTGGTTTGTAAATAAAATTGGTTAGCCTTAAAACACTTCATCCAAGATATTCGAGCATGCTTGGTGGAAATGTTAGGTGTGGTTTTGTTTTGGAAAATATCTGATTAAAAGCATGATTCTGAGAAAGCATAAGCAGGGACCATTGGGACGTAGAAGATGGTGCTGAGTGTGATTTGGTGTTGAAATTTCAAAGCTTCTCTGTTCCATGTGCAGCAGAATTCTATCTCTGAGATAAACAAAATAGAAAAGCTACACCTAATTGTCTTCAAGGATGACTGTATTTAAGTAGAGACATAGGTTTTATGACTAAGAGAAACCATTCAAAAAGAAAACAAGATGGTCCAGTATATCATGCGATGTGTCAGATGATTGTAAGGTTCTTCCTTTCCTCTCTGTCTCTCTCATGAGGGAAAATGGTTATGACGATGTCTCCATGAGCTCATGGTTGTGTGGGCTCCTTCCTGGGTAATGAGTTGAAGGAGCTATTTATTAAGGCCTTACTTTTAGTTTGGTCTGAGGAAACAACTTATGGGACTGGTCACAGTTTACTGTCCCTTTAGGAGTTGCTCATGGACCTGCAGAAATTGTGGGGAGAGCAGAGAGAGAAGACCTTATGCCACCAGTGTGTGTGTGTGTGCGCACGCTCAGTTGTGTCCGACTCTTTGCCACCCCATGAACTGTAGCTTGCCAGGCTCCTCTGTCCATGGGATTTCCCAGGTAAAAATACTGGACGGGGTTGCCATTTCCTACTCTTGGGGATATTTCTGACCTAGGAATCGAACCTGCGTCTCCTGCATTGGTAGGTGGATTCTTCGCCACTGTGTCACCTGGGAAGCCCATGCCACCAGACCACCACCTTTTTCATTAGCACAAATGCAGACATACCAGACTTCCCAGGTGGCTCAGTGATAAAGAATCTACCTGCAACACAGGAGACATGGTTGGATCCCTGGGTCGGGAAGATCCTCTGGAGGAGGAAATGGCAACCCACTCCAGTATTCTTACCTAGGGAATCTCATAGACAGAGATGCCTGGCGGGCTACAGTCCATGGGTCACAAAAGGGTCAGACACAACCTAGCAACTGAACAACAACAACAGAAGACATACTCCCTCCTGCCTGATGAAGAACAGCACTGGGCCTGGTGTCTGGAACATCTCTTCTAACTCTCAAACACTTGTGAGCTTGAGCGCAGCTGCCAGAGAGAAATGTAGCCACCTCCCTAGAGTGGGTCAACTCCCTTTGCTTTCTCTCTCTTTGCTTCAGATTTTCAGAGCTTCTTCTCTTGGTAATTGTCACTACTTGCTCTGTTCAGTCCCCAAAGATAAACACATAGGCCCTTTTTCTTTTAAGATTTACCTGTTAAAAATAGCAGCATTAGGAAATCACAGAAACCCCGGACCTGATTCCCGTCTGGAAGCCCTAGGGGATTTGGCTTTTATTTCTTAAAAATGTTGGACTTGCTTTTCCTGCTAACTTGTCTCCTTTCTCCATTAAAGGAGTCATCTGCTCTCAAGAAAGCTTCACTGCCAGCATGTAGGCCTGGAGATGCACAACTAGCTGAATGATCACTACTTTCTTATTTTGGCCTGGAACTTGCATCTCTGGGGATATACTATGGGTATTGGACTCTGAGACATTCAGAGTATTTCCTCAAGCGCTCATTTTCTTTGGCAAGCCAGTAACAGATTCTCATCCAATGTGATGTTTTTGGTTTTCCTAAATTCAGCTTTAATCATAACTGCTCTGAACTATGCCAAAGGGTGATTTGCCCAAACATGAATTCACAGATATTATTTGATTAGGAAAAATCACTCAGTTAGTGAAGAGTGATGGTAAGTTGGCTTTGGGTGGAAATCTAACCAGCTAAGATCCTCCAGCTGAGTTCATGCTGGCATTGTTTCCTCTATGAGTTGACTTCAGATGACATCTTTATCTTTTGCTTTTGGAAAACAATATTCCAGACACAAATAAGAAACTATGAGTCATACAATAAATATAATGTTAGGCTTGTGCTGTGACTGTTTTTAGAGCATTGTATTTTAGTGCTTAATTATCTATTTACTACAAAAGTTGGCAGTCTTGGCTTTCCTCTACCATGTAAACAAAATAATATTATTTAATTCCTTCATTATGTTTTTGTTTAATAGTAAACTCTTAAATTTTTTTTGTGTGTGTGTCAACTTCTATGTAGTTTAGAATTAGAAATTTTCAAGAAAGTTTTTTTTTTTTTAAGAGTCAGTTTTTCCTTGTAATGAATCTAAGTGCAATAAGATTTTGATATTGAAGGTAAACAAGCCCCTGTCACTAACAGTAAGAGAAATGCTGTAACTGAAGAATTTCAGAAGCAAACCTTTTTGTCAGCCATGACATATCTGGCAGTCTGAGGTCTATACTTGAGCTTCGGCAGCCTAGAGATATGATTTCTTCAATTCACTGAGAGTTGAGTGAACTCAGGGATATTGACTGCTGTTAACTGGCCAGTGTACTCTCTCCTCAGTGTCAGAGTCTCTACATGAAGCCAAATGCAATCAAAAGTTTGTTTGGTGAACGTGGAGTCTGAGCCAAAGGGTGTGGGATGGTCTGAGTGGTGGCTGACAGCCAGGCCTAGATGTCCTCCTCTCTAGCCTGGAGGCAGTGTTGTAGAGCAGCGTCCATTTCTCCTCCTCTTGGCTGGTGAGGCTGTCTTTCCTGCTGGCCCAGTGCTAAAACCTGAGCATGAGTAGCCTTTCATGTTGAGAACATAAACCCTCTGTGGTTTGAGCACATGAGACTTCTGGAAAACCAGACCGTGTGTCTACTTCCCAGCTGGATTTTCTTTCTCCTTCCAGTTTTCTTCCTTTAACTTCACCCAGGGGTTTGTGTTGCCCTCTAAAAAACTGGCTAACGTCAAACATCAGATGGGCTTCCCTGGTGGTTCAATGGTAAAGAATTTGCCTGCAGTGCAGGAGGCATAGGTTCAGTCCCTGGGTTTGGAAGATCCTCTGGAGAAGGAAATGGCAACCCACTCCAGTATTCTTGCCTGGAGAATCCCATGGATAGAGGAGCCTGGCAGGCCATAGTCCATGGCGTTGCAAAGAGTCAGACATGACTGAGGGGCTGAGCACACATAGTGGATTTACAATGTTGTGCTAGTTTCTGGTATATAACAAAGGAATTCACTTATCACACACACACACACACACACACACACACACACACACATATATACTTTTCATATTGTTTTCCATTATGGTTTATTATAGAATATTGAATATAGTTCCCCATGCTATACAGATGTACCTTGTTTATTTTATATGCAGTGGTTTGTATTTGATAATCCTAAGCTCCCAATTTATCCCTCTTCCACCCCCTTTCTCTTTTGGAAACTGTTAAGTTTGTTTTCTGTATATGTGAGTCCATTTCTGTTTTGTAAATAAGTTCATTTGTGTCATGTTTTGGGTTCGTGGTATTAGTGATATCATATGGTATTTGTCTTTTTCTAATACCCTTGGGGGTATTACTTCCCTTGTGGCTCAGCTGGTAAAGAATCTGCTTGCAATCCGAGAGACCTGGGTTCGATCCCTGGGTTGGGAAGATCCCTTGGCGAAAGGAAAGGCTACCCACTCCAGTATAGTGGGGTCGAAAAGAGTCGGACACAATTAAGCGACTTACTTCACTTCACTTTTGACTTACTTCACTTAGTATGATGATATCTAGGTCCATCTATGTTGCTGTAAAAGAATGATATTTCATTCTTTCTTATGGCTGAGTAGTATTCCATTCTGTATATATACCACATCTTTTTTTATCCATTCATCTGTCCATTAGCAACCATTGTTTTTGATGATCAAAATGTTCCACATAGGCCAATAGTATCCTGTTTGGGTGGGCTGCCGTCTATGGGGTCGCACAGAGTTGGACACGATGGAAGCCACTTAGCAGCAGCAGCATGTCTTTTTGACATGACTCAGTTAGTCTTGAAGCACCTCCTTTCTTCCTTTGTTCATCAAAATGTTTCTAAAGGAACCCTGATTCCTTTTAGTGGGGAATGAGTTTTAGAGACCAAATTCTGGGTGCTAGGGTTATTCAGTGATGCTGGGTGGTTCTTAGTTCTAAATCTATTCAGTGGCTTTATATGTATTTTTGAAAATAAAAAAGATGAGTTCATATATTATTTCCATTTAAGATATACTGTTGAAGGATTAAAAAACTTAATTTCTTTGATTGCACACTTTTATATTTTGTTACAATGAAAACATCTTGGTTCCTTTTGACATTAACATCATTTATTTAGGTTATTATATAGTGTACATAGGGAGAAGGCAATGGCACCCCACTCCAGTACTCTTGCCTGGAAAATCCCATGGATGGAGGAGCCTGGTAGGCTGCAGTCCATGGGGTCGCTAAGAGTCAGACATGACTGAGTGACTTCATTTTCACTTTTCACTTTCATGCATTGGAGAAGGAAATGGCAACCCACTCCAGTGTTCTTGCCTGGAGAATCCCAGGGACAGGGGAGCCTGGTGGGCTGCCGTCCATGGGGTCACACAGAGTCGGATACGACTGAAGTGACTTAGCAGCATAGTGTACATAAGAATTAAAAAAAAACAATATTAATAACAATAATGCTACAGAATGACATTTAAGATTTCTTTGTAGTTCTATTTGCTCTTAAAAGGTATACCACTATTCTACAAGCATAATACTATACTCTAAAGCCACTTATTTTTTTCTGTGTTCTTCTGCCATCAAAAGGATATTGAGTTAGGTTCATGTGTTTCTATTCATTTGTAAATTTTAGAGTTTCCTTTTTGTTTGATTTATTAATATTATTACTATAATGAATTAATAATAATATTAATAACCATTAATAATATTAGTTATTCCAGAGTCCAAACTACATATACATCCAGAGAAATCTGTTTTCTATTCCTCTTTCTTCTATATTGTTCTCTTCCATATAAATACTATTTAGTTTTTTTTTAATCCATCTGTTGTGCCTTTTCTAAATATATATATACAAATATCTTCGTATTTCCTCCACATCCTTTCCTTTCTTATGACTCATTCACCTTTATGATTAATATCCATTGGAGAATGTCGGAATGTCCTAGTTTATGGATGACTTAAAAACAGCAGTAATTATGGCTAGTAGTTCTGACTACTGAAGTCTCTGGCTGGAGAGATGGAGGAGCCACTTTAAAAATCCTTGCTTTTAAGCTTCCCTGGTGGCTCAGAGGCTAAAGCATCTGCCTGCAATGAGGGAGACCTGGGTTTGATCCTTGGGTCAGGAAGATCCCCTGGAGAAGGAAATGGCGACACACTCCAGTATTCTTGCCTGGAGAATCCCCATGGACTGAGGAGCCTGGTGGGCTATAGTCCACAGGGTCACAAAGAGTCGCACACGACTGAGCGACTTCACTTTCACTTTTAAGTGGAACAGTTTTATTTTTAATTCCACTTCCATAAGAAACAGCCATTATTATAACAATATTATATATTTAATTAATATATAATTAACATATAACATATATATTAATAATATTAATATATAATACTACTACTAACGATAATACTTTTAACGTGCTTCCCATGCCCCTGTAAGATGCTGGGAAAGAGTTTAACACAATTTGGGATGAAGCTGGTGCTTCACCATCCACCAGCTACTCGCTGGTGTTCTGAACCTGAGATTTGCTCCCTTTGATGCTCCCTCCAGTGTCTCAGACCTTGGGGGAAGCACGGAGATCTCTGTCACTGCTTCTAGTCTCGCCGTTGCTCATCCGCCCGTGCCCAGGCTGGGGGTGCTCCGTGGCTCCCCCACGCAGGTGCCGGGAGCCTGCCAGGCGTTGGGGAGCTAAGGCTGCCCCGCCTGCGCACGGTGATGCCGGGATTGGGGGCGGGAGCGCCGCCTCCGTCTCCCAGCACTCGATCGCTCCCGCCCCTCCTCCCCGCCCCAAGCTCTCTCCAAGCCTCAGCCCGGCTGGCTCCGCACTGCAGATGCCTGCCTGCCGCTCCACTCTCGGCGGCTCCCACGGTGCTCCGCGGGTCCCTAGATTCCCGAGCATTCTCGCTGCTTCCCAGGGACCCTCGGCTAAGCGAGCTCACCAAGCCCCCGCGCGCGCCAAGCCGCTGCGCCAGTGGAGCGGCGGGAACCCAGGCGGAGCGCGGGATCCCAGGGCGCTCTCGGATGCGGCAGGACAAGCTGACCGGCTCCCTGAGACGTGGAGGGAGATGCCTGAAGCGGCAGGGTGGTGGTGGCGGCGGCGGCGGTGGCGGCGTGGGCACCATCCTGAGCAATGTGCTCAAGAAGCGCAGCTGCATTTCTCGGACCGCGCCCCGGCTGCTCTGCACCCTGGAGCCGGGTGAGGACCCGGGGCGGCAGAGGGGAGCACTGGAGAGTAGCTTGGCGCCCACTGCGCTGATGTCTCTGCCTTAGCTGGGACTCCGCTAGGCCCGGGATCACCCGCAGGTCGGCGGGTGCTGGGTGCCGCGGCTGGGCGCAGGCGGGGCTAGGTCGGCCTGGGAGGGAAAAGCGAGGACCCAGGCCTGGCCGGGGCAGCGGCCTCCCTAGGCACGGAGGAGGCTGCTCCCGCCGGCTGACCGCTCGCCCCAACCCCGCGGCCTGTGAGTCCAGCCCTGGCTTGTGCCCGGAGCTGCTGGCTGTTGGTGCGCTCGGCTAAGTGCTAGCGGCTGCCTGGGCTGTCAGAGGCCGCGCAACCAATTGTGCTTCGGACTCACAAGAAGCCACACCTTAAAGGAGGTGTGGGAGGCGGAGAAAGGCACAGGTTTGATACTTGGGGTCGGAGGGAAAGGAAGTGACCGCGAAGGAAAAAAAAAAAATGGGTGCATTTTCTTGAGCGTCCCTGCTTCGTGAGTGCCGGGATCATATCTCCGGGAGCCTCCGGGTGGAGAGCAGGCAGGAAATACTCCTGCAAAGTAGAGATCCTTTCTGTAGGTAAAGACCGAGTGAGCTGCCTGTGTTAGGCTAGGCCCTTTCTGCTATCAGCCTGTGTTTACACATCCCTACATCTCCAGGCTGCATAACTCCGCGCCTGCTGCACCACCCGGCATTCCTCCCTGGGGGTTTTATGAGCCCAGCCCTGGCGTGCTCAGGCCCCTGGGCATAAGGCTTCGTGGTTAGGAGTGGCCGCAGAGGGAGCCGGCTGTGCCCGGACCCGTGCTTAGCGCCCACTTGTCCCCAGAGTGGCACCAGCTGGCTTCCAGGTGGGCTTGTTCTCCCTTGAACCCCTTCCCCCCTCCACTCCGTCTCCCTGCGCCTTTGGGGACCTGCTATCCTGAGGCTGCAGAGAGAATCAAGGCACTGAGCCCCAAAGGGTGGAACGCGTCACTGCCTTTCCGAACCTCGTGGTTTCTTTGTTTTTCTCCCCAAGGAAGTGTCTAGTTGCAAAGACTGTAGTAGTTGTTCACAGTCTTTCTTTAGCCTTAAAAAAAACAAACAACAAAAACTCCTTCCCACGTTAAAAGTGTTTTATGTTCCTGAATCCGGAATATCCAGTGATTACCAGATGAAACACAAACCTTCTCCTCTTCCTTATTCAGTTAGAAGAAAAGAGGTAGAAATGACCTGATTTAAGCTTTTGCATGCAGGCGGCGAATGATCAATTCCAGTGAAATCCTGTGACTCATTTTTGATCGTGAGAAAATAGTTGTGATTTTGACTAACCCCAGCCGGGTGTCAGCTCAGCAAGGCGATTGGCACGATGCCCAGCAGGTACTTCTAATAAAGTCAAGGGAGCATATTCGGTCGTACATGCGGGGAATCCAAGGATTTTAGATCGGTTGAGATAAGAGCATGGGACCAAATTTCCTGGTCTTTGTTAATGTTATAAAGCAAACGCCATTACTAAAAACGCTTTTATTCAGCACCCTGCATCTGGACAGCAACCTCACCAAGAGATTTTATCTTGTCTTAAAATCATGGCTCCAGCTGGAGGCACTCTTATCGCCCGTTGTATCATTGAACAATGAAGCAAGACTTGATTTAAATCATCTCACAGTAATGAGAATCCATCAAGATACATAATATACCTTCAAAGAAGAAAATTTTATCTATCCACTGTATGCTTTTGGCTGGGAAGCTCTGAAAAGAATTATCAGGGCACTGATTATAAAGCTTAACTTTAGAAATCTAGGACCAAACTCTTGTATACATAGAACTCTTCTAGGACTCCAAGAAGGGCCTCTTCATACTGTCATGGGCTTGGGTAAATCAGATACATCTCTTTTCAGCTTATATGCTTTGACTCCATACATGCTTTTAAAAAGACATGTCTACTTTATCATTAGAATTTTACAAATTCTAAAGTATGTTCCTATCTACATACCAGATTCTAAAGATTGTTCTCTAAGTAGTGGAAGTTGTGGAGAGGTTTCAGTATGCTTAATCTGCCGTTCAACATCTTAGAAGCAAAAATGTCATCATAAATGACAATTGTAAATTGTAAAGCAATGCTGTTGATAATTTTTGGTGTATCTTGGCCTTGAATTATTAAGTTTAAAATGGGCTTAAAATGTCATTTTGAAATTTAAAAAAAAGGATACATAGCACTTTCAGATTTGGTTACATTATTTTTGATATCATTTAAATGGGAATAAAAATTGTCATGTAATTTTATCTCAATAATAAAAAAAGTCCAATATGAATATAGCATATAGTCTTTATACATTTTCCTCTTTATTTGCTTCTATTCTGTAGATTTTAGATGAGTCAAAGAAGTTTATCCAAGGTTGTAGATAACTTGGAATTGGGGTTCAGTTATATTCTTAGCTCATAATCTAAATATACAAACATATCTTTAATGAGTAAATCTATCATGACAGAATTTTAAAATATGGATTATTCCACAAGTGGGAAGGCAGTGACATTATTTTTTATACCTTTTAATATTTCACTGAATTTTCCTTAATAGAATTAGCCAATGCAACTGTCTTAAAAAAACAAATTCTGTAAATAAAGAATTCTCTTCCCATGTTTCATAAATATTAATTATACTGTACTAAGTGATTTACAGTTAATCATTGCAATGACTAACTGAGATAGGCTTTATCCTCATTTTAAGGATGGAGAATTGAAACTCAGGTTAAATAATTTGTTTGACTGTAGGAACCAAAGCTGAATGGAAGTCTGTATGACTGCGAGCCCATGTGTCACTTTTTGTTTTTGCACAGCACCAGACAGCTGTGGAACCACCATTCTATGGATAAGTTCCATTCTATTACCATAGGATGTTTTTCTATTTTAATAATTAATAATCTTTTTCTTTTAACAAAATTGACAATTAGCAAGATTGTAATCTAGTAAAAAACAAGTGTTTTAAAAATTTTATGATGACCCAGTAGTATAAGGTTAATTTTTACTTTTATTTTTGATATAGTGTATTTTCTCCCTAGATAACTGTTGTTTATGTCTTTTTATTTTAGGAGTTGACACAAAGTTGAAGTTCACTCTTGAGCCATCTTTAGGTCAAAATGGTTTTCAGCAGGTAATTTTATTTTTAGTTTCAAGAATACCTTTTTTGGGGGGTAACTACAAGGTACACTGAGATATGTTCTCAAAGTGGGAAGATTAGCATGTGCTTGGATATGCATAAGATGAGTCAGTTTTTAAAATTATGGATGACATAACTTGTGAAGCTATGAGTGGCCTGTATTTATACTTGCAGTGAGAAATTTTGTACTTTCTTTTAATGGTTCAAGTGTGGGAAAAAAATTTTAAAAACCAACTGCTGTTATTCTGAATCTATAACACATGTTTTGATTTCTCAACCAGAGCTTCCCCTTGTGTGCATGTGTTGCAAGTGGATAACAGGTGTGTTAAGGGGGCCTAAGTGGAGGAGCTGGGGCAGTCATGGCCCTTAGACCAGACATACCTGGCTGAAGGAAGCTCGGAATGTTTACCCCAGTGTTCTGTATAAATATCATATTCTACAAATGTCAAGATGGAAAAAAGGTTGAAAAGTGCTTAACCAGGTCAATATTATCACTTTGACAGTGTTTCTTTATTTCTAGTGGTACGATGCTCTAAAGGCAGTTGCCAGACTATCAACAGGAATACCAAAGGAATGGAGGAGAAAGGTGAGGAAGATTTGTGTGGCTAAAATGCAAAAGGACCAACACTCTGTCTCTCTTTAAAGTGTCTGGAATGTAAAAAAGAATATTCTAGATTTAGTAATTTGAAATCTGTCCCTCTTCATTATTCATTAATTCAATAAGTATTTATTGATTATTCTGTGCCAGAATACTTTCTGTAGGTACTGGGGATACAGCAGTGGGAAAAAACCCCAACAGACCCAAATTTTTATCCTTGTAGAGTTTATTATGAATATAATATAAAGTATTTCAGATGACGCTAAGTGCCATGCATAAAAATAAAGCAAAGAAAGGAGTAAGGAGAGTGTAGGGGAATGGAGATAAGGAGGTAGCATTTTAAATGGCAAGGTAACATTTGAATAGGGCCCTTAAGGAAGTGAGCAGGTGGCCACGTAGCTACCTGGTGGAGGAGTACTCCAAACAGAAAACACCCTCAGGTGAGAGCATCTCAGGAGTGTCCAAGCAGAAGTAAGAGGCCAGGGTGGCTGAAGCACAGCGGACAAAGGGGAAAGCAGTGAGGGGTGGGTCGTAGAGGTAATGTGATGATCTTGGGGGAATGGCAGATCCTGTAGGACCTTACAGGCCATAGGAGGACTTTTGCCCAGTGTGAGATGAGAAGCATTGGAAAGTTTTGAGAAGGGGAATAACGTGGTATGACTTATATTTTAAATGGACCATTCTAACCTCTAACTTGAGAATGTGAGGGACAAGGGCAATAGCAGATAGAGAGCAATAGGAAACTTGCAATAATTCAGGCTAGAGTTGATCAGGGTTTTGGTAGTGGAGATGGAGAGAAGGGATAAGATTCTAGATGTATTTTGAAGGCTGAGTTGATTTGAATTCCTATTAGATTGAATATAAACTGTAAGAGCAATGTCATCAAAAACTTCAAGATTGACTTAAGCTTCTGAAAGGGTAGAGTTACTATTTTCCCAGAGGGGACGGGCATGTGTGTGTGTGTATCTATATAGTTGGGGGTGACGGTTGGTTAGATGATTGGTTTTGGATATGTTAAGGTTATGATGCCTGTTGGATATCTAAATTGAAGATATCAAGTGTATATTTGCACGAGGTCTGGCTAGAGATATTAATCAGTGTTAGTCCTGCTAAGTCATGTTCAAAAGTCAAAACTGGACTGTTGATAGTTGTTGACCTGTTGATAGTCAAAATGTCAACTATTTATTTGTAAACCTAGTTTCTCCATCTTTTTAAAAATCTTTATTGAAGTATAGTTGATTTACAATGTTGTATTAATTTCCACTGTACAGCAGAGTGATTCAGTTATATATTTCTTTTTCATATTCTTTTCTACTATGGTTTATCAGGGAATATTGAGTTGCCCTTGTCTAGAATAATGTGTATAGTTCCCTGGGCTACACAGTAGGACCTTGTTGTTTATCCATTCTGCGTATAATAGTTTGCAACTACTAATCTCAAACTTCTTATCCATCCTTGCCCCTCCCCCATTTGGCAACCACAATTCCCATTTCTTTTTTAAAACTTAATTTTTTAATATATTGGATTATAATTGATTTACAATGCAATATTAGCTTCATGTACAGCAAAGTGATTCAGTTGTACATATACATATATCCATTCCAATTCAGATTCTCTTTCCATGTAGGTCACCACAGAATATTGAGTAGAGTTCCCTGTGCTGTACAGCAGGTCCTTGTTGATTATCTGTTTTATGTATAGTACTGTGTATATGTTAATCCCTCACATTTCCCCCTTGGTAACCGTAAGTTTGTTTTCAAAAAGTCTGTGAACCTGTTTTGGAAATAAGCTTGTTCGTATTATAAGCTAATCTTAATACTCTTAGAATTTGAACGTTGAAGGTTCCTCAAAGTACACATGACAAATGGCATTATGAAGCAACTTTTCTGGATAAGGTAATGAAAGGAGTAAAGGTATCCAGTGATTCCTTTAAAAGAATTATTCTTATGGGAACCCATCAATCAGTTTTCTTGTGTGTGTTAGAGAGGGATGGTTGAAATGCAGAGGTGAAAACAGGCCCATTCTCCTTGGAGCTGCAAAGAGTCAGACACGACTGAGTGTGCACACATGCATGTGTGTGTGCACATGCACACACACACACACACACACACACAAACAAAAACACACTCCACCCTTCTCTCTCCATGGATGGCCAGGGAGTTCTTGCCCAAGTATAGAGAATAATATGGAGCCCAGTATAACAAGCTCATAAGATACTTTGGAATAGGGAATGGCTACCCACTCCAATAAACAATAGAATGGGAAAGACTAAAGATGTCTTTAATAAAATTAGAGATACCAAGGGAATTTTCATGCAAAGATGGGCACAATAAAGGACAGAAATGGTATGGATCTAACAGAAGCAGAAGATATTAAGAAGAGGTGGCAAAAATACATGAAGAACTGTACAGAAAAGATCTTTATGGTCCAGATAATCATGATGGTGTGATCACTCGCCTAGAGCCAGACATCCTGGAATGTGAAGTCAAGTGGGCCGTAAGAAGCATCACTACAAACAAAGCTCGTGGAGGTGATGAAATTCCAGTTGAGTTATTTCAAATCCTAAAAGATGATGCTGTGAACGTGCTGCACTTAATATGCCAGCAAATTTGGAAAACTCAGCAGTGGCCACAGGACTGGCAAAGGTCAGTTTTCACTCCAATCCCAAAGAAAGGCAATGCCAAACGATGCTCAAACTATGGCACAGCTGTTCTCATCTCACATGCTAGTAAAATAATGCTCAAAGTTCTCCAATCCAGGCTTCAATAGTACGTGAACCGTGAACTTCCAGACGTTCAAGCTGGTTTTAGAAAAGGCAGAGGAACCAGAGATCAAATTGCCAACATCCACTGGATCATCGAAAAAGCAAGAGAATTCAAGAAAAACATCTACTTCTGCTTGATTGACTATGCCAAAGCCTTTGACTGTGTGGATCACAGCAAACTATAGAAAATTCTGAAAGAGATGGGAATACCAGACCACCTGACCTGCCTCTTGAGAAATCTGTATGCAGGTCAGGAAGCAACAGTTCAAACTGGACATAGAACAACAGACTGGTTCCAATGGGGAAAGGAGTACATCAAGGCTGTATATTGTCACCCTGCTTATTTAACTTACATGCAGAATACATCATGAGAAAAGCTGGGCTGGAAGAAGCACAAGTTGGACTCAAGTTTGTCAGGAGAAATATCAATAACCTCAGATATGCATATGACACCACCCTTACGGCAGAAAGTGAAGAGGAACTAAAGAGCCTCTTGATGAAAGTGAAAGTGGAGGGTGAAAAAGTTGGCTTAACACTCAGCATTCAGAAAACTGAGATCATGGCATCTGGTTCCATCACTTCATGACAAATAGATGGGGAAACAGTGGAAACAGTGAGAAGCTTTATATTTTGGGGCTCCAAAATCACTGCAGATGGTGATTGCAGCCATGAAATTAAAAGATGCTTGCTCCTTGGAAGAAAAGCTATGACCAACCTAGACAGCATATTAAAAAGCAGAGACATTACTTTGCCCTCAGAGGTGTGTCTAGTCAAGGCTATGGTTTTTCCAGTAATCATGTATGGATGTGAGAGTTGGGCTATAAAGAAAGCTGAGCCCTGAAGAATTGATGCTTTTGACCTATGGTGTTGGAGCAGATTCTTGAGAGTCCCTTGGACTGCAAGGAGATCCAGTCGATTCATTCTGAAGGAAATCAGTCCTGAATATTCATCGGAAGGACTGATGCTGAAGCTCCAGTACTTTGGTCACCTGATTGAAGAACTGACTCATTTGAAAAGACCCTGATGCTGGGAAAGATTGAAGGCAGGAGGAGACAGGGATGATAGAGGATGAGATGGTTGGATGGCATCACTGACTCAATGGACATGAGTTTGAGTGAACTCCAGGAGTTGGTGATGGACAGGGAGGCCTGACGTCCTGCAGTCCATGGGGTCGCAAAGAGTTGGACAAGACTGAGTGACTGAACTGAATTGAACCCACTCCAGTAATCTTGCCTGGATAATCCTATGGACAGAGGAGTCTTGCGGGCTACAGATTATGGGCTTTCAAGAGAGTCAAGCATTACTGAGAAACTACACAACAACAGCAAAGATAATGTGGCTATTCTATTAAACTGAAATAAAATTTGATATGTTTTTGTTTTCTTAACAATATCCTTAATGGCTGGATTGTTACTTGGTACATAGTAGGAACTCAATAAATATTAATTGAATGAATAAATAAAGGTCCCTAATTGGTACAGTTTAGTACAGCAGATTTTTCAATGAGGTTTTTAGTTTTCTACATATAGGCTATATCTCTTCTAGTAACAGTTTTCATTTTCTTGCTGGATGCAATCAGTATTGACTAATAAAGAAAGATGAAATTATGTATTTTACTTTAGCATTCTTCTTTATTACTATTTTAGGTTTGGTTGACCTTGGCAGATCATTATTTGCACAGTATAGCCATTGACTGGGACAAAACCATGCGTTTCACTTTCAATGAGAGGAGTAATCCTGATGATGACTCGATGGGAATTCAGATAGTTAAGGTAATTCCTCTGAGTTTGGCTTATTGTCTTAACTTGGAAGATTTCTAAGAACTAGATGCGTCCTGGACAGAGGATCAAGCCTTATGGTTTGAATGTCTGTGTATTTCCTGCTTCCTAATTTCATTAGTTAACAACTTTTTAAAATGGGGAATTTGATAATGCCTTGTCTTTGTACATCTGCATGTTGCTAGTAAGAAGAAAATGTTTCCATTCATATTCAACTTATTTTGCTTGCATGATAGGAAATTGAAGTTCCTTTTTTGTTTAGCATGGGTCAGTGCTTTTAATTGGATTTTTACATCAAAGTCGCTGAGAAATTTAGTTAAGCCTATTTTATATTAGAATAATTGGGCAGTTATTACGATTTTGATAATTTCTTAACTGTCATTTTATGAGATAGTTAAATTGACTGATGGGTTTACTTTACACCGGATGGTTGAATGCTCAGGCCAGCTGTGGAGGCAGCCGAAGTTCACCTACCTGGATTATTACTGTTGATTAGAGCCTGGCACCAAAAGCCAAGGATGCTGATTTGATTTAATCCCATTATTCTTCTCTTACATAAGCCTCTAGGGCATGCTTTTTATTTTATATGAGTACATTACATGTGATGCTAAGCTGAGGTTTTAAAAGGAAAGTTGTTTCATGTAAAGTTTGGTCACCAGAAGTTGGCTAATGTTTTGGCAGATTTGAAAATATTTTTTTTCAGGAGCAAGTACTAACTAAAAAGAGCCATATTTTCATCTTACTTGGTGTGTTTCAGACAAGTTTAAAAAAAGATGAAATTTTATACTGTAATATGCTTGAAAAGCCTCTGAATTATGCACATTTGAGCTGTTTGTTTGGAATTTCAGTATGTGTTCCCTAGAGATGAAGTATTCCATATTTGAAATACTTTCTATTTAAGTGGTGAGTTAAGGCAATGCTTGTTTTATAAGAATCATGTTCTTAGAATCTTTTTTCCTCGTTGAAATGAATGTCACTAAAATGAATGTGTCTTGAAAATCATAGTCTCTGCTTGATAATTATAGGTATTGCCTTCATTAGATATTAAAGCACAGCAAATGTTTCTGTCTTTTTATACGTATTTATAAAACAACTTGGACAGAATGATTTTTCTGTGTCTTTTTGGTACTGGTTGCATTTTGTTCCTGAATACTATTTGGAGTTTTGATAGCTAAATATTTATATATATCTATATATCTATATATCTATTTTTGATAGAAATAATGTTAGCATCTATCATACATGTGTTGAAATGACTTATTTTATTTGAGATGTATCATTAAAATAAACTGTCAATTTATTTGAAAGCCTAATGTTCTGTTTGTTAATTCTGAGGGCCTTTTTGTGTTAACTCTGGAAATACTTTTGGTAGAAAATTTGCCTGACTGAAATTCCCCTTGAAAATGCCTAAGCATATTAGAAAACTAAAAGATACAAGCTTTGGTCTATGTATATAAATTGCTTATATATTTTAAAAACTAAAATCCATTTTGATAGTCTGACTTAATGCTGAGAAAAAGAAAAAACCAAAGTTTTTTTTTTTTCTTTTAGAGAAAGCATAACGAGTTATTTTAAAAAGTATTGTTTCCCCTCTCATTTTAGGATCTTCACCGCACAGGCTGCAGTTCGTACTGTGGCCAGGAGGCCGAGCAGGACAGGGTCGTGTTGAAGCGTGTCCTTCTGGCTTATGCCCGATGGAACAAGAATGTTGGGTATTGTCAAGGCTTTAACATCCTGGCTGCGCTGATTCTGGAAGTGGTGGAAGGCAATGAAGGCGACGCTCTGAAAGTGAGTATCAGACTCTGAAGAAGGCAACTGAAATTCTTCAGAGAGTGAAATACTAGAACTGTGACTTTTCTTCCCTGATGCCCCACCTCCTTCCAAAGTATTTACTGTATCTTTCTAAGTATCCATGATTTCCCCAGGTTAAAGCCTGGTCACAGGACAAGCTTCTGTAGCTGCCAAATTTGAGGAGAATCATTATGTTTTTAGCTCCCTTATGAGATATATAAGGACATATATGTGTGTGTGTGTGTGTGTGTGTGTTAGTTGCTTAGTCGTGTTCAACTCTCGGCAACCCCATAGACTGTAGCCCATCAGGCCCCTCTGTCCATGGGATTCTCCAGGCAAGAATACTGGAGTGGGTTGTCATTTCCGTCTCACACACACACACACACACACACACACACACACACACACACACACACATATATATATATATATGGCTTTTTGAGGATGAGGGTGGGGAAAACAGATCTTTCTTTCTCTCTCTCTCTCTCTGCTGTGCAGCATGTGGGATCTTACTTCCCCAACCAAGTATTGAATCCACGTTCCCTGTGTTGGGAACTCGGAGTCTTACACTGGACCACCAGAGAAATCCCTGTAACATAGTCTCCTGACATCATATTTTTAAACCAAGTTCAGTACTACTTATATTGATTACCCAGTGCTGCATAGCAAATCAGTTGCTTCAAACATCAAATGTGTATGATATTTCTTTGAGTCTGGAATCTGGGCACAGCTTAGCTGGCTCGGGGTCACATTATTGTGGCATTCAAACTCTCAGCGAGGGCTTTAGTCTCATCCGAAGGCTCAACTGAGGGGGAAGAGCACTGGCCTCCAAGTTCATTCATGTGATCCTTGGTGGGATTTCATTCCCCACAGATGGCTGGACCAAGGGCCTCAGTTTTTGCTGGATGTGGTTCTCTGCTCTGTGGGCCTTTCCATGGTGCAGCATGGTGGCTGGCATTCCTTAGAGCGAGCAAGAGAGTAAAAGAGAACGAGCAAGTCAGAGGAGACTATGTTACAGATCTGCAGCCTAGTATTAGATGTGACATTCCATCATTTTTACCATGTTTTATTTTTTAAAATTTGTTTTTAATTGGAGAATAGTTGCTTTACAGTGTTGTATTGGTTTCTGCTATACATGAATCAGCATAAGCCTACACATGTCCCCTTCTTCTTGCACCTCCTTCCCACCTCCCACCCCATCCCACCCCTCTAGGTTGTCACAGAGCACAGGTTGAGCTCCCTGTGTCACACAGAAACTTCTGCCATGTTTTACTTATTAAAAGTCAGTCACTAGGTCCAGCTCCTATTTAAGGGCAGGGGCTTATACAAGAGTGTGACTACCAGCAGGTATAGATTCTAGGGGGTCATGCTTTAAATTGCCTTATTTGTTACACTTAATTCTGGTTGGTTCTTCTTCTTTTTTTTTATGATGTTGACCATTTTTAAAGTTTTTATTGAATTTGTTACAGTACTGCTTCTGTTTTATGTTTTGTTTATTTTTGGCCCCAAGGTGTATGGGATCTTAGCTCCCCAACTAGGCATTGAGCCTATACCTCTTGCATTGGAAGGTGAAGTCTTAACCACTGGACAACCAGGAAAGTCCCTGGTTGGATCTTCTTAACAGGTTGCTTTCATATCTGGGGTGAGGTATGAAGGAAATAGGCTGCAAGTGAGTGTCTGCTGAAAGGTGCTTGTGTGGAGAAAGGCTATGAAAGTGGATGATATGTCTTATCTTTTAATCTTTGATGTCTAGGGCCTTTTTTTAGTTAAAAAAAAATTTCTGGAAACATTTTGGGATGGGACGCTAGTAAGTTAAACTTGTAGGTCTGAATATGACTCAGTGAGTCACCACAAAAAGTCTTTATGAGAAATGAAGGATTTCAGGTGTTGAGGATGGCCACTGCTTTATTTGCTTGGGGTAATATACGGTTGGTAATTCATATTTGAACCCTGAAACTGTTGTTGATTGCAGTGTTGTGTGGATGAGATAAATACTTAGTCTTTGTATTCAAGGTCCCACTCCTCCCAATTCTGTTTTAATTATAGTGCATACCTTAGTGATAGTCTCAGTAACTCACTTAATGTCATATGGAAAAATGAACACATTTTTCTCTTGGTTTTATACACATTGTGTTGAAATTAATTATAAATCCATCCTGACATGATCTCAATCTGCATTCACCCTCTCAGACTTTCCATTCATGTATTTAAGGAAGCAGCTTTGAAGCTACTTGTGTATCACATAGTTAGGGGTGGAAGAGGGGGAGGCAGTGGCAAATCAAATACATGAGTTTAGAACATTTTTTATTAAAAGCAATTTTGTTTACTCATTCTGTATGCTTTACTCCATTTTTTCCCCAGGTGTAATTTGCACGACTATGGAATGAGAGCTGTTTAGTTGAAAAGCTGAAATGAACAATTCCGGTTAGAGAGTAGGGTGGAGAGGTTTGGGATATGGGATGTACATGCCAATCAAATCATGAATCTCAGTGACGCTTGAGAAGCTAAAAATTCACATAAAAAGATGAATTAGACAAAGCTGAGGAACTGAATATTTATATTTCTGCTTCTAAGAAAATGAACTCTGAGGAATGAAATGACATCATCATCATTTGGGAATCTTGTGGTTAGACATTCAATATGCAGAGGAAGGTTGGGTTCCTGAAGACAGTTCTTATGCTAAGGGAAATATTGGATGTCAGTGTTTTTCCAGGGACTATTTTGGCCTTGGTAAGTTTTAGTTAATAGGGAAATAGTTTATCAGAGTAGGTAAACCATTTTCCTTGATTTTTTGCATTTATTGTTTTTTCTTAGTAACTTAGGTTTTTAAAATAGTAAAAAACAGAGTTTTGAAAATAGTTAAAAATAAAGATTTAACTGTTTGTTAAAAATTTGAAGGTTCCCCATTATTTTTTTTAATACTTCATTTTAAGGAGCAGTTTCAGGTTGAAATCAAAATTTAGAGGAAGAAACAGAGATTTTCCATATATCCCCTGCCAATGCAGGAGACTTAAGAGATAGTGGTTGGATCCCTGGGTCAGGAAGATCCCCTGGAATAGGAAATGGCTACCCACTCCAATATTCTTGCCTGGAAAATTTCATTGACAGAGGAGTCTGGCAGGCTCCCAATCCATGGGGTTACAAAGAGCTGGACATGACCAAGCAACTGAGCTTGCACGCACACTCAATTCTTTTCAGTGATGAATAATATTCCATTTTCTGGACCTACTGGAGGACATCTTGGTTGCTTCCAAATTTTGGTAATTATGAATAAAGCTGCTATAAAAATCCACGTGCAGGTTTCTATGTGGATATGTTTTCATCTCCTTTTGCTAAATCCCAAGGAGTACGATTGCTGGATTGTATGATAAGCATGTGTTTAATTTTATAAAAAACTGTTAAACTGTCTTACAAAGTTACTTTACCAGTTTGCATTCCTACCAGCAAGTCTAGAGTTCTGGTTACTCACTATCCTTGCCAGCATTCGGTGTTGGCAGCATTCTAAATTTTGGCCATTGTAATAAGTGTATAGTGGGATCTCATTGTTTTAATTTGAATGTCTCTGATGACTGTGATATGAAGCATCTTTTCATAGCTTATTTGCCATCTGCATATCTTCTTTGGTAAGGTATCTGTCAAGGTCTTTGGTCCATTTTTTAATTGGATTGCTTGTTTTCTTATAATTGTTGAGTTTTAAGAGTTCTTTGTATATTTTGGGTGACAATCCTTTGTCAGATGTGTCTTTTCAAATATTTTGTCCCAATCTCTGGCTTGTCTTCTAATGTTCTTGACAGTGTCTTTCACAGAACAGAAGTTTTAAATTTTAATAAAGTCTAGCCTACCAAGTATTTCTTTCATGGATTGTGCCTTTGGTATTTTATATAAAAAGTCATTCCCATATCCAAGGTCATCTAGGCTATATTTATCTCCTATGAGTTTTATAGTATTGTGTTTTACATTTAGGTCCATGATCCCTTTTGAGTTACATTTTGTGGCGAGTATAGGGTTGTTCCAGCACCACTTGTTGATGAGGCTATCTTTGTTCCACTGCCATTATTTATCCTATTTTTTAAAAAATCTAATGTTTGTTCTTTGAAATATAGGAATAGGTGGAGCAACATCAATTCAGTTCAGTTCAGTTCGGTCACTCAATCGTGTCCAACTCTTTGCGACCCCATGAATTGCAGCACGCCAGGCCTCTCTGTCCATCACCAACTCCTGGAGGTCACTCAGACTCACATCCATCGAGTCAGTGATGCCATCCAGCCATCTCATCCTCTGTCGTCCCCTTCTCCTCCCTGCCCCCAATCCCTCCCAGCATCAGAGTCTTTTCCAATGAGTCAATTCTTCACATGAGGTGGCCAAAGTACTGGAGTTTCAGCTTCAGCATCATTCCTTCCAAAGAAATCCCAGGGCTGATCTCCTTCAGAATGGACTGGTTCTTATGTCTTATGTTCGACTTTGAGATGCCTCTGGACAGAGAATTTCACTGGGTCAGAAGAATTACTGTGATAATTGGAATTTTTTTTTCTAGCTTTCATAATTTTGAGGGATTGTAATCTTTTCATAAAACCTTATAAATTCATTTATATAATTCATAAAAATCTTTCTTGGTATTATGCAACTTACTCTAGATGAAAAGTGCAATAATAGACTGTTACCTTTAAATTTTGTCTTTGTGATCCCATCAGTTCCTCCTCTTCTTACCTGTAGAGTGTGAGGTCCCTGACAGAGCCCTCTGCTCTGCTAAAAACCTGTCCTCCCCCTGAACTGATCTGGCTCTTCAAGGACTTCCTCCCTCCACACAAGCTGAATATATTGCTTTTATTGCTAAGCTCTTATTTCTAAGGTGATGATACATATACCTGGTAAATTCTATCTGTGTGTAAGAAAGCTAAAGTGATTCCCTGGACTGGGTCACTCCTGTAATATAGGCTTCAGGGAGGCCTTTTTGAGAGGATATTCCCACCCTTGTTGACTTAGTCAAAACTATGACCCTGAAAGTAGAAGTTACAAGTCAAGGATGAGAGAAAAATGGGCCCTTGGCAGATCTGGGAGATAATTTTTTTAAAATAGTATTTTGTGAAAAAATACGAGACAGCTACTTCTCCACCACTGTATAGGGCCAGCTATGATTTTGCTCTTAATTTTGCTTTTCTTGTGTTCTGGGAAATGTGTAGGTCTTCTAGGGATGAGGGCATTAACAGGGCATTCAAGCTGACAGGGAAAGGACCAGAGATTGACATATAGAACTCAGATGTATTTTTCTGGGTCTTTCATGGTTCTTAACATCTTAGAAAAGATAACCACGAATAGAAAAGTTAGGATGAAAACAGTAATTTGAAGAATATGAGGCAGTCTCATCTGTTTTTAAAAGCACCATATGCTCAAAACAAAAATGTACTGTTTGTTGCATTGTCCCAGGAGAGAAAGTAGACAAAAAGCTGACATGGATTGTTCAAAAACTCAGGTTGATGGTCAGTGAATCTTGCAATCGACTGCGGTCAGGATGTTCCATGATGGGCCAGCTGTGAGTTTTCAGATTAAAGTTGTGAGATTGTGTTGACATCAAGGAGCTGACCTTGAGATTTCTGCTGGCTGCTGAGAAAGCTTGAGCTCCATGGCTTGTCAGAGGGAGGCTGAGGATTATATCATCACTGCTACTTCCAGGATGAACTCAGGTCTAGTGGCCCAGCTAAAAATTTTAGACAGCAGCAGATGCGAGGTCAGAGTGAGTTAAACCAGTGGTCCCCAGCCTTTTTGGCAGCGGGGACTGGTTTCATGAAAGACAGTTTTTCCATGGATGGGGCTTGGGCAGAGGAGATGGTTCAGGCCATAACATGAACAATGGGGAGCGGCAGATGAAGCTTCACTCGCTCTCCCACTGCTCACCTTGTGTGTGGCCAGATCCCTAACAGGCCAAGGGCTGGTGCCAGTCCATGGCCCTGGGGTTGGGGACCCCTGACTTAGACAATTATGCCACTTGCTCCTTACCTTGAAGTGGAGAGGAGCCTTGAAAATCCAGAACATTTGGTGCTGACACATGTAAAGAATGGTGTGCTTTGGCCATCTTTTGCCAATTTGAATATGTTCAATGTAGGACGTGTTAGTATAGCAAGCAGTTTTTGTGAAGCAATCTTATTCTATATCTTTTTTTCTTCAGATTATGATTTACCTTATTGACAAGGTACTTCCTGAAAGCTATTTTGTCAACAATCTCCGGGCACTGTCCGTGGATATGGCCGTCTTCCGAGACCTCTTGAGATTGAATCTCCCTGAATTATCTCAGCACCTGGATATACTTCAGAAAACTGCAAACAAGGAGAGTGGAGGTAGTGATGATTCGATGCTATTTTACCTTTGAAAGTAGTTTACTTTTCTGATACCACTGTACCTATGAGCCTAAACCTTGAATGGTGAAACATGTTTTCAGATATTTCACTTGGTAGGAGCTTGGTGCAGTGAAATAGATTTCTAGAAAACAAAAACAGAACCAAAAACAAAACCCAAATGGAGGGCCAGATGTTGAATCTCTAACTGGTTATGGTTAATAAGTCAGTCAGGAACCCAATACCTTACCAGTACCAGCTCACCAACTATATATTGTACTCTAGGTAAGGAATGGTATCTGTGCCTTGCTATCAGTTAAAATGTTCTAAGTTGGCATCAAAACTATAGGAGTTCTTTAAAATTGAACTACAGGTACAGCTTGGGCGAGTCTGTGGTTTTGCTTCAACCATTGAGGTTATGGAGAGTAGAATATGTATTTTCATAAGGTTGTAGGAGATAAAAGCAGTCCTTTGGGCTGAGATGTTTAATGCTCCTTTTATTCATTCATGTAAAGTGAAGGATATTTAGACTTACTTGAGATGAATGGACCAGTTCTTACTGGAGAAGGGCTCTCTTGGCCTCCAGGTAGAATCTGAGCCCTGAAGGAAGGGACTGGGTTGATTAAGGTGGCAATGGAAATGGCTCTGCAAGTAGCTGAGCCTCTGCCATCTAGTTGGCATCACCATCTTCCCAAGCACCCGAGCTCGTAGCTGTCATCATGCCCACTTCTTGCACTTCTCCAGATACCAAAAATACAATGTTTGCTATGTTTTCTTTAAATGGCTGTCAGTTCCTGACCCATGAATTTAAATCTGGGAAAATCTGAAAGGGTTTTGAGGACCTCATCTATGATTAAAATACACTGGAAATTATCGTGACACCCAGGTGTCTCTAAGCATTTTCTTCCAAGTAGTTGGAGTAATCTTATTTAATTTGGCTGTGCAGTATACCTGTGCACCAGTGAGGATTTCATAAAGCTTCCAGCAAGACCAGATTGGCCTGTTCCAGAGTCAGACACACTTTACTGGGCTTCACATTTGCCCAGATGCCTTGATGACCTTAATTCTAGCCTGTGAACAAAGACACTCCTTTGTTTGTAGGTAAGAAGGAAGAAAATGGACACAGGAGGACAGATCTTGTTTTGCTTGTACTTGGGTAAATGTACCTTCTGACTGTAATTTGGAGAAAGGATTAGTTTAGTATCCAAATTTTTATATTTCATTAAAATATATGCTTATGCAATCATAGTGGGGAGTGGGACAGGACTCTATTGTTTTAGTGAATTTGGAAAGTTCAAAGTGAGCTGGATCCCAGATCTTTAAAACTGAATGTAGGTTAGTTAAAAATATTTTAAAATGTCACTTTGCTTAATGTCCAAGTATTTGGGGATTTTCCAGCTTTCTTGCTGTTATTGGTTTCTGGTTTAATTCCATTGTGGTCTGAGGACTATGGATAAATTAACAAGTAAACAAGTAATTGCTTATGAGCAATTTTATTTTTATCAGCAGCATTTGAATAAAAGTAGGCTTTAGGAGGTTTTGGAAATCAGCTTTTACTTTTGAGAGGTTAAAATCCTTTCTTTTTATCCTGTTTTTGATAGGGAGAGCATCCTCCTTGATTTTCAGTGCCCTACAGTAGGTGCATTCAAATTAAATTTTAGGTTAAGATTTCTGAAATGTCACAAAGAATTTGTGGAGTTCATAGTATTGCAATTTTTATTAAATTCTCACCTATGTTCTCCTCCTACCCCCACCCAAATAAGGAAAGAACAAGAATTTAGAGAGATTAAAAAAAGCAGCCAGGAAATATATCATAACATATTGGATTGGCCAAAAAAAGTTCTTTTGGTTTTTCCTGTAAGATGTTATGAGAAAACCCAAATGAACTTTTTGGGCAAGCTAATATTTGAGTGGACATGAGAGATTGAAAGAGGGTATTTTCATATCTTGCACACCATCAGTTCTGCAGAAATGTAGAGTGTTTTGTTTTGTTTTGTTTTGTTTTAATTTAAGGTGGATATGAGCCTCCACTGACCAACGTCTTCACGATGCAGTGGTTTCTGACTCTCTTTGCTACGTGTCTCCCTAACCATACAGTTTTAAAGATTTGGGACTCAGTTTTCTTTGAAGGTTCGGAAATCATCCTACGGGTGTCGCTGGCTATCTGGGCAAAGTTGGGAGAGTAAGTAATTTGCCCTTCCTGTTCTGTACTGTGGTGTGAGAGCCTTACAGCACTTTTGTTCTCCAGTGTGCAAAGCCATCAATATTTAAATGTGAGGAAAAGAGAAAGTTGTGAATACTGTGCAATTGCTTTTGCCGTCTGAACTCTCTGTCAGCTCATCAGTGAGTGTTGGGGGCAAGTGGAAGCTGTTTTAGAGAAGGGGGCAGGCTGTTTCAGGCCTGGAGTTCTCCTCCTCAGTGCTGGCATCCTGGCAGGCCCCGCTGTTGGCATCTTTCCTAACGCTGGCTGGGGAGAGAGAGAGGGACTTAGGTGGAAGAGGAACTGAAAGATCTGGAGACAGCTGTGTGGGTTTGTTGGTTAAGACTGCAATTTGGCTTATGTTTGAGTCTTTATAATTATTTTGTTGTTCAGTCAGTCAGTCGTGTCTGACTCTTTGTGACCCCATGGACTGCAGCACGCCAGGCTTCCCTGTCCTTCACTGTCTCCTGGAGTTTGCTCAAACTTATTTCCATTGAGTCAGTGATGCTATCCAACCATCTCATCCTCTGCTGCCTGCTTCTTCTCCTGCCCTCAATTTTTCCTAGCATCAGGGTCTTTTCCAATGTGTTGGCTCTTCACATCCAAAAGTATTGGAGCTTCAACTTCAGCATCAATCCTTCTTGTAAATATACAGGGTTGGTATTTTGTGGAATGTGATAAAATTAAACAAGATAATATGTATAAAGGTATCTAGCATGGTGCCTGGTACCTAGTCAATAGTAGAACACATGGAACTTCTTTCCTTTCATCAAGAGTTAATTCCAGTTGAAATTTATTACCACCAAACAGATTTCGCTTACCTTCTTGTCTAGTATCAGGGCTGAAAACACTAGGGTATTTTCACCCATCTCTAATGTATTATGACTATTACATTAAATATCTGCCTTTGGGTAATGGGAGAAACATCAGGAAGAAATTGTTACAGTTAACTGAAGATGCAGAAAAGTTGTTAATGTTTCTTTCCTAGAGCTATTTTTAAATGACTTGAGTGGGTGCCTGTAGACAAGTCAGAGAACTTATAAATCAATTCCAGTGTTTTGTTTCAGAAACCTCTTAAGTAGCCTTTTCATTGATGGGAAGTTGTTTCCTGAGAGACTTGCAGCATTTTTTAATTTTGTAAGAAAAATCCACCAACTAACAATTCAGGGATTTTAAAAAAATCATTGTTGTGTGGAAGTGTTTTTAAATATTATGTAGCAATCTCCTCTGCCTTTTTCACTGCAGATAGCTTTTCAGTGAGGCAAATAAATTTACCTGTGGGGGATTTGTTGTGACATTTACATACCTGTTTGCTTTCTTCTGATGTCAGCCTTTTTCTGCAGTCGTGTATTTCCAGCCTACTACTTCGCAAACTGTTTGAGCATTGGTAGTTTCTCTATTACCAGTATCACACTCTAGCCATCATGATAGTTGCTGAGTAATTAGCTTATAGGATTAAAATACTACAGCACTTGACTGTATGCTGAGTTGATTCTAGTCCCCTTTTTGTTAGTTCTTAATTATGGGGCAGGAGGAAAAGGGGTGGTTCTTATTTTATTCCTATCTACTCTACGCATGATCTATCAGAATTTATTAATATGGTCATCCCAGGGATGTCACTACTGAAATAATAATAGCTACACTTAATATCCAATAGTCACAGAGTGCTTGCAATGGACAGGCATGATTCTAAGCACTGTAGATATAAAATTAACTCATTTAATCTCACTGTCATCCTAGGAGGTAGGTTCTATTATCATCCCCATTTTACAGACGCTGTCACTGAGGCACCAAGAACTTAAGGAAATTGCCCCACATCATCCAGTTTGTAAGTGGAAAGACCTGATTTTGAATGTGGGTACCTTGGCTCTATTATCTGTGGTTCTAATAATGTTGATCTACTGATATAAATGGCTCCTGTTTATGAAGTTCAGGAATCTGTGAGTTATACTGGTAGAATTTTAAATGTTTCAGAGTTTTTGCTCATTATAATTTCACATGTTTTGAGCACTAAGTGAAAGGAAAGGCAACCAACACACAACATCAAGGGCCTGCAGTCATTATGTTAAGAAGATTAAACACATTATCTTATTCAATTCTCCCCACAACCCCATGAAGTAGGTAGGATTATTCTCCCTGTCTTTTCAGGTGAGAAAATTGCCCCAGGAATTTTAATTAACTGACTAGTTAGTTCAAGGTCCCACAGCTAGTGAGTAGAACTGGGATTTAGCCCTGGATCTTTCTGACTCCCGGGCCTGTCGTCTTCCCCACAACCTGTCCATCGGAAAAGTCCTGAACATCATGCAGATGATCTCTGGGTCATGTGTACCTGAGTGACATCAGGGCTTCGTGTGTGTGTATCCATGGGGCCCTTCCCATCGCCTTGATTCTGCAACGTGAAATTTCCTCCTTGGCTCATACAAGGGCACTTGTGGAACGTGTAAGCTGTCGACCATCAGCACAGTCTCAGTGGCATCTCTTTCACGTGTCCTTTCTTCTCTGACCTGACTGCCTTGGCTCCCTCCCTCATTGCCTCATGCCCGCCACAGCCCTCCATGGCCTCCCATCACACCCTACACTTGCCATGCCGCCTTGGGGGCAACCTTGCCAATGGTATGTCTGTTCCCACACTCGCTATTAAAGGCCTTTCAGTGACTCTTGTCCTGAGAGGGCTCTGCAGGCAGATGAGGCCTTTGCGATTTGCTGTCTGCACCTCTCTATCTTCAGCTTCCCTAGTGGCTCAGTGGTAAACAGGAGACAAGGGTGAAATCCCTGGGTTGAGAAGATCCCCTGAAGGAGGAAATGGCAACCCACTACAGTATTCTTGCCTAGGAAATCCCATAGATTGAGGAGCCTGGTGTACTGCAGTCCAGGGGGTCACAAAAGAATTGGACATGGCTAAGCAACTACACATGGAGAAGGAAATGGCAACCCACTCCAGTGTTCTTGCCTGGAGAATCCCAGGGATGGGGGAGCCTGGTGGGCTGCCATCAATGGGGTCGCACAGAGTCAGACACGACTGAAGTGACTTAGCAGCAGCAGCAAGCAACTAAACACCACCACCACCCTCAGCTCTCTCTGGCTACCCCTGGCCATACAGCCACCCCCACTGCGATCTGTGGTCCTACATGCATTTCCCCAGGTAGGGCCTTCTGTCTCCTGTATCCACGTGTTTGGGATGCTTTTTCCTCCTTGTCAATCTGGAGAACATTTATCAAAACTTACCTTAAACATTACTTCTCTTCCTCACTCTCCACCTGGCCCTCAGGATAAACTTAACCACTTTTCAATTTATGTCCACATGCTGCTCTAAATTTTTGCATCAGCACTTCAACAGTTTTTTCACTTATTTACTTAACATGATTTTGGCAATGTGATTTGAACAGAACTTTAGAGCCTGAAATTTTCCCGGGATCATATTTTTTTTGACTGGCTCTATGGAGAGTGAAAAAGTTGGCTTAAAGCTCAACATTCAGAAAACAAAGATCATGGCATCCGGTCCCATCACTTCATGGGAAATAGATGGGGAAACAGTGGAAACAGTGTCAGACTTTATTTTTGGGGGCTCCAAAATCACTGCAGATGGTGACTGCAGCCATGAAATTCAAAGACGCTTACTCCTTGGAAGGAAAGTTATGACCAACTTAGATAGCATATTCAAAAGCAGAGACATTACTTTGCCAACAAAGGTCTGTCTGGTCAAGGCTATGGTTTTTCCTGTGGTCATGTATGGATGTGAGAGTTGGACTGTGAAGAAGGCTGAGCGCCAAAGAATTGATGCTTTTGAACTGTGGTTTTGGAGAAGACTCTTGAGAGTCCCTTGGACTGCAAGGAGATCCAACCAGTCCATTCTGAAGGAGATCAGCCCTGGGATTTCTTTGGAAGGAATGATGCTAAAGCTGAAACTCCAGTACTTTGGCCACCTCATGTGAAGAGTTGACTCATTGGAAAAGGCTCTGATGCTGGGAGGGACTGGGGGCAGGAGGAGAAGGGGACGACAGAGGATGAGATGGCTGGATGGCATCCCTTACTCGATGGACATGAGTCTCAGTAAACTCCGGGAGTTGGTGATGGACAGGGAGGCCTGGCGTGCTGCAATTCATGGGGTCGCAAATAGTCGGACACGACTGAGTGACTGAACTGAACTGATGGAGATCGCCCAACCTTAGTGTATGTCAAAGAGTATGTCTTATGACTGGTAAGGCAAATAGTTTTTCTGCTATGTAAAGAATGACATAATAGATAAAACAAATACCCAGGTCTCTGCTTTGGGTAATTTCTTTTTCTTTCCTCTCTAGAAGAAGAATTAAAGTTTCACCTGTCTCACAGGATGGCAGGTGACAGTCTTTATTTACCTGTTGAACCAAATGCAGGAAACAAGGCGTAACTGCTATGTTTAAAATAGATAACCAGAGAGGACCTACTATACAGCACATGGAACTCTGCTCAGTGTTGTGTGGCAGCCTGGATGGGAGGGGAGTTTGAGGGGAATGGATACATACATACGTACATGGCTGGGTCCCTTCAGTGTTCACCTGAAACTATCACAGCATTGTTAATCAGCGATACCCTAATACAAAATAAGGAAAAAATATATAACAGGATATAATCGCCAGCTAGCAGCAGTGTCCTGAGAAGGGCTGGAAAGACTGTGAAAATATCCTGAGGACTGATGAAGTGTGCAGATAAAGTTCTTGTGTGTTTCATCTTTCATTTCTACTGTGCTTGATTTCAGTCTGTCAATGGTACTGCTGTTTGCAAATTGAGAGCAGCAGATTCCCTCCAGGGGATAATTTTTCCTGGATACCCAATTTCTTAGTTATTATTTCTGATCAGTGATGGGTGTTCAGATGTGTAGAAGGTGTCACGTGGAAGCAATAAAAATGCCACAGGTGGAGCTGTGAGTCAGGAGAGCGGTATAGCAAAGAGAGGAGCTCACCCTGGAATAAGGGCCACTGTGGTGATCTTCCAGTTTTTAAAATCTTTCCTCTGCCTACCACAGGCTGTACTGTGAGTGTAATCATAAGATTTTGACTTTCGTTGATTGCTAACTTGGTTGATTTGATGGAAAGGGAAAACATGTCTTGTTGTGCCTGCAGCATGTACCTGATAGCAGGGGTCTCCTAAACAATTCCTTTTTTCTGTCCTTGCTTTATCTAGGCAGATAGAATGTTGTGAGACAGCAGATGAATTCTATAGCACCATGGGGCGCCTTACCCAGGAGATGCTAGAGAATGATCTTCTCGAAAGCCATGAACTCATGCAGGTGAGTTGGCAATGCCTGCCTGGCTTGGCTCGGGGACCCTAATACCTTGAGCACAAGCAGAGGAAGGAAGAAACGAATAATGGATATTTATTATGACTTTTATTAAACAATGTTATATTTCAATTATGGCTCAAATAAAGCTGGAAAGTTTCTTAAAAAAAAAAAAACAGAAAATGCAATACAAAAACAAACAAACGAAAAACCCCGTCAGAGCACCACCTCCCCCCACCAACAAATCCCCAGACCGCTTATTCTGGATCTGATTCTTAGCCTTAATGGGAGACTGGTGGGGAGAAATAATTATTTCTGGGAAGGAATTACTGAGGATCAAAAGAAGATTATTCTACTTCTCATTTTGGTTTATTTGTTTTGTCCACATTTGCAACTCATGTTTTTGCATAGGAATCATAAATTTCAAAATCGCCAACTTGAAGGGTTTTGTTACTTTCTGGCATATTACTGTATCTCAACATCATACTGGGCAAGTCATTAAAAATGACTTGAGTGTAGAAGAGATAGCAGATTTGTTAACAGTGTCTTCCATTAGGCTCTATAACATGATTTTTTTCTCAGTCTTATCCTGGGCTTCTGATGACACTTTCTCTTCCAGGTTCTTCCTTCATTCTGCAAACTAACCAGCAGTGGTTCTTGTCCAAAGTTGTTGGGCCTTTGTTCCTTCTTTCTCTGTGGTGCCTCTCTCTCTCTTTATTTTAAGTTTCAACTTTAATGTTGGGTTCCATGCCTGAGGTCATTTTGGTGGCTGGGGCCCAGTCAACGGGTTAGAAAACAAAGACTCAAGCCCTCATTTAGGACTTGAGAAGAGGTTTTATTTCTCTCCTCGTTTCCTGGCACCTCCACCTGCTTCTCAGAACCCCTCACTATTAGCAGAAAGCTGCCCAAGTTGTTGAGAATACTGACCACCCGGTAGAATTTCCCTGAGCATTTCTATTTTTTATTTCACCTTTTCTTTGCATTCTCGTCTCTCCTTTCTTCCTTCCTGTCTGACTTAGAGCAGGAAGTATGCTATCTTCATCTGACCTCTGTGCTTTGATTCCAGCTCCTGTCACACCTCCCAAGCCATTGCTTCCTTGCTTCTTCTCTCTTGTAGAGGGAAGTGTCTTTTATTAAACATTATTCTCATATACCACATATGAGATCCTTTTCAGAGGTCCCCAATCTTTTTGGCACCAGGGACAGATTTTGTAGAAGACAAGTTTTCTACAGACTGGGGTCAGGGGAGTGGTTTCAGGATGATTCAGGATTCAAGCATGTTATTAATTATGCACTTTATTTCTAATCTAATGCTGCCAGCGATCTGACGGGAGGTACTCTCTGTGGCCTGGGAGCTGGGGACCTGTGCTTGACATCCTGCAGAACTGCCTGATTCACATGCCCCAGGCAGGACTCAGATCTCATCCCTTCTTCCTCACTCATGAAACTTCAATGACTACTTATTACCTACAACACAGAGTGTGTTAGCTTATCAGCTTATAAGCTTATCTCAGCTTATCAGCCAGGGCTCTTGACTGTCTGGCATTTACCTGTCTTTTCAGCCATAGTTCCTGTTGTTCCCTTTTGTACCCTTGACCCAAGTCTAGGCAAGTCACACTGTCTTCCGGGTTCCTGGAGCTACTGGGGGTTATGCCTGCTCCACACCTTTGCTCACTCTGTTCAGTCTCCCTCAGTCACTTCATGTGTTTCCCTGTTCAGTCTCTTCACATGTTTCAGGTCTGCCTCCCTGTGAAAGTGCCAGTTCATGTGCCATCTCCTTCATGAAACAGTCATCAGTCAGTTCAGTTCATTCGCTCAGTTGTGTCCAACTCTTTGTGACCCATGGACTGCAACACATCAGACCTCCCTGCCCATCACTAACTCCCGGAGTTTACTCAAACTCATGTCCATTGAGTTGGTAATGCCATCCAACCATCTCATCCTCTGTCATCCCCTTCTCCTCCCACCATCAATATTCCCCAGCATCAGGGTCTTTTCAAATGAGTCAGTTCTTCGCATCAGGTGGTCAAAGTATTGGAGTTTCAACTTCAGCATCAGTCCAGTCTCTGATAGCCTCAACTAAAACCATCTCTCTCCTTCTTTGACCACGTTTTCCTTGTACCACTCTTGTGAGCCTTCATCACATTCTACCTTGATTTGAGGCTGGATTTTATTTCCTCAGCGATATTATGAATTCCTGGAGGACAGGGACTCTTTTCCCATAATATGTAGCACTTTACCTTCTCCTAGAAAGAAACAAGAAAGAAAGTGAAGTCGCTTAGTTGTGTCTGACACTGCTACCCCATGGACTGTAGCCTGCCAAGGTCCTTCGTCGATGGGATTCTCCAGGCAAGAATACTGGAGTGGGTTGTCATTTCCTTCTCCAGGGGATCTTCCCGACCCAGGGATCGAACCCAGGTCTTCTGCACTGCAGGCAGACTTTTTACCATCTGAGCCACCAGGGAGATACTACCTTCTCCTAGTGCTGCACAATAAATGTATTAGTTCATTAAGCAAATAGCCATTGAGAGTCTGCAACTAATTTTCTGCCTTCTCTCTCTCTGTTTTCAAAAAGTATTTATTTGTGTGTTTGGCTGTGCTGGGTCTCAGTTTCAGCATGCAGGATCTTCCATCTTCCTTGTGGCATGTGGAGTATTTTAGTTGTGGCGTGCAGGATCTTTAGTTGCAGCATGTGAATGCTTAGTTGCAGCATGTGGGATCTAGCTCCCTGAGCAGGAATCGAACCCAGACCTCCTGCACTGGGAGCATGGAGTCTTAGCCACTCGACCACCAGGGAAGTCCCTCTACCTTCTCCTTCTCAAGGGTTTGCTGAATTAAACCACATCACATGATGGCCCTCCTTCCATGGTCCCTCTCCTCTAATACAGTCTGTACTTTGCTGTCAGAAGAATCGTTAACACCTACTGCTTTGGTCATTTTATTGTTCTTCATAAAATCTTACTGTGCTTCCTTGTTATTAACAAATAAAATGCTTCAGCCTAGTTTTCTAAGCCCTGTATTAACTTCCCAAATATTAATTGAGTGCCTCTCTCTGTCAGAAGACCTCATTGTAGAAATTAATGTCTGGTTTTAACTTCTAAAGATGAACAGGAGTAGTCATACTCTGTGTGTATGTGAATGTGTGTGTATGCAGGGTGCATGCACATGTGAGGGTGTGTGAGTATGTGTTGGAGACAGTGGTGCAGATCAGAGGGGCAATTCATGGTCGACAGAGCAGCAGGAGTCAAGGCATTGGCAGTGGAAAACATTGTGGTGTGGGAAGGAAGCTATAGGAGTTTGGTTTGCTGATTGGAAGACTGATGCTGAAGCTGAAGCTCCAATACTTTGGCCACCTGATGTGAAGAGCTGACTCGTTGGGAAAGACCCTGATGCTGGGAAAGATTGAGGGCGGGAGGAGAAGGGGGTTGACAGAGGATGAGATGGTTGTATGGCTTCGTTGACTCAGTAGACATGAATCTGAGCAAAGTCCAGAGGAGATAGTGATAGACAGAGAAAGCTGACATGCTGCCATCCTTGGGGCTGCAAAGAGTCGGACATGACTGAGCACTGAACACATGTAGGGAAGACCACAACCCATAGTAAGGAGTGTGGAGTTGATCCTTCAAGTCAGTGGTTGTGAGGTTGTGCTTGCTGGAGTTCTTGGGCTTCTGTTGAATCTTTGGGAAGGGGAGGAGAAGAGCTGTGGGTCTGAGAGATTTCAGGGAGAGGAGGGAAACAGTCTTAGTTGTGTCTTATGTTGACTCCAGGGGCATCCCCATGAAGGGTGGACTTGAAGGGGTCTCTGTCAGGAGGTTGGGAAGTGAAGAAGCAAGAATGGAACAGAAGCAATACTTAGAGGTGAAGTTGACAGGACTTGGCCATGGAAAAGGGACATGGGGTGAAGGAGAAAGGAAGGGAGAGACAAGGACAGCCCACAGGTTTCTGGCTTAGGAAGAAGAGGGGATGTTCATAGGGGGAGACAGGTGGCTTTGTTCTCACTGGCTGCATTGGAGGCATTCCGTGGTTGCCCCATTCTTCACCTATCCAGAGGTGTTCCCCACTACTTCACAGCCAGGACCTATTGCACTGGCTGTAGCTATCCTCACCCTGTCCTCTGTGGGCCATGTTCATCCCCATGACAGGGCTTGGGGTTCCCTCTGACATCCTCTCTGTGAAAGTCCTTTCTGTCTACCAGATCCTACTGTCTCCCCCAGTTCCTCCCACCAGGCTGTTACTTAAGCCTTTGTTAATGATACTAATAGCTCCAATGGCACCCCACCCCAGTACTTTTGCCTGGAAAATCCCATGGACGGAGGAGCCTGGTAGGCTCCAGTCCGTGGGGTCGCTAAGAGTCGGACACGACTGAGCGACTTCACTTTGACTTTTCACTTTCATACATTGGAGAAGGAAATGGCAACCCACTCCAGTGTTCTTGCCTGGAGAATCCCAGGGACAGGGGAGCCTGGTGAGCTTCCGTCTATGGGGTCGCACAGAGTCGGACACGACTGAAGCGACTTAGCAGTAGCAGCAGCACTCCTTAAGCACTTAGGATTGTCAGCAATTGTTACTACTGACTTAGTGCTCATTACAAATTATTTTATATTGTTTGATATTTTTTCAAATATGTTCATGTTCTTTCCCTAATGAAGTAGCAGGTTGCTTAATGATAAGGGCCTAATATTACTGTGTATTCTCATAATGCCTGCTGCTGCTGCTAAGTCACTTCAGTTGTGTCCGACTCTGTGCGACCCCATAGACGGCAGCCCACCAGGCTTCCCTCTCCCTGGGATTTTCCAGGCAAAAAGAGTACTGGAGTGGGGTGCCATCGCCTTCTCCGCCATTATGCCTAACGTAGTGCTAAGAATCCCCCTGGCTGCTCCATGGATACACAGAAGTATAAAACATTAGAATTTGAGGCAGTGTTTTTCAAACTTGATTGTGTATAAGCAACATGTCAGGAGTGTATTAAAAGGCAGATATTTGGCCCGTGGGTGGTGGTTATGTAAGTGGTTTGAACTAACACATAGAAACAAAGACTCTTAAAGGTCCACTAACCTAATTCTGTCACTAACAGAGAAGAAACTAAGACATGGAGAGTGAGCATCTGGCCATGTTCTTGGGTTGTCTAGTGGCAGGCCCAGAACTGCTGGGATCCAAGCTCAACACGTGGCCTGCTGCTGCTCCTCGCCACCCAACACAGCGTTTCCACCTTATTCAAAACATGTCTTTCTAAAATCTGAAATCCCCTTTAGAAGAATGGGCAACGTTTTATTTCACCTGAAGTTTAAACATTGTAAATGACAGATACATTGCACTTTGTCTCCTGGGAATTTCTTATCTTAGATACCAGGAGAAAAGAGAGCCCTCTCTTTACTTTGCTTTAAGAGAATCCTAGAAGGAAAAATGTAGACTGTGGCTTGATTGATTAGATTTCATTTTAGCAGCATTTCTTCTGCCGAGGAAAACATCTGGTAAAGATGAACTGAGCCTAATTTTGTACAACTTATGATTTCATGTTTTTTTGTAAAACATGTCAGTGATGAAAAAGCTCTACTATTCCTTTTCAGCAGTACCTAAATATAAATGTCTATTTAAATGCATGTTGGTAGTTTGGGCAGTAAATAGACTTGTTGGTTTTCCTTGACATCATAGAGTATTAAGGAAAGAAATGCTGAATGTCATTTGAAGCGCTCTCTTTTCTGTATTTACTCCTTAAGAAAATTAATTCAGTGGCTATGATCCAATTACCGTAGACCTTAAGTCTATCAGCAAACTTGAAATGATGAAAAATCAAATCAGATGAAAAATGTGGACCACATACAAGATCTTTATTTTTGAACTGAAGAGATGCAAAGATTCTCCCTGTTTGGTTTTCCCTGTTTCTTTCAGTTCTAGGTGCCATACTCCAAATTATCTACTGGGTTTGTTTTTTTTTTTTCTTTACCATAAATCTCATCACTCTTTTATATTATTAGCAGTGCCATTTAAATAAGAGATAATGTTAGAAAAAGAGATTGGGAGAATACTGATGAAATAGTTTATATGGATTTTGCTACGCCTTTTGACAAAGTCTCTCATGGATTCTTTGAGAGAAAAGTTTTAGTTTTTTTTTTTTAACTGCTCCAGGACTTTGTTAGTTTTTTTTTTTTTTTTAACTGCTCCAGGACTTTGTTGTGGCATGCAAGATTTTTTTTTTTAAGTTGTGGCATATGAACTCTTAGTTGCAGCATGTGGAATTTCATTCTCCGACCAGGGATCGAACTGGGGCCCCCTGCATTGGGAGCACAGAGTCTTAGGAACTAGATCACCGAGAAAATCTCTCTCTCTAGTTTTATATATAGATATTATATATAGAGGGTCTTACCTGGTGGCTCAGCAGTAAAGAATCTGACTGCAGTGCAGGAGACCCAGGTTTGATCGCTGGGTTGGAAAGATTCCCTGGAGGAGGGCGTGGCAACCCACTCTAGTACTGTTGCCTAGAGAATCCCATGGACAGAGGAGCCTGGCAGGCTGCAGTCCATAGTGCTGCACAGAGTGTTGCATGACTGAAGGGACTAAGCAGCAGCAGCATTGTATACAGAAAAGTTAGTTACATGCAATTACTAGATGAGTGTGGAAAAACCTCACCAAAAGTGGTTGTCAGTAATTATTTATGGTTACCTGAGGGGAGCTTTCATGTGCCATGAGACTGTTCTATTTTTCTATCAGTGATGAAGTCACATGGATCTGAATGCTTGTCCAGTAGAGGGATACCATTTCATTAATTAGTGCTGTCAAAAATGAAACTGTCTGCCTGCAAAATTGTGTGGGCCCATAACTGGAAGTGTTCAGGCAGCACCCTTATGATCAAATGTTGGAGGTGCTCTAGAGGGCACTCTTGCATGGGAGGGAGGTTGAACCAAATTTTGTTTGAATTCCTTTTTACCCTTAAGATACTATTTGTGTACTATACTTTGGCTCTAAGATAATTAGTAAAATCCCTTTCTTGAAATCGGTTGTAAATCTCTGATTTATACAGTTGAGTACCTGGGGCTTCTCAGGTACCCTGAGGACTGTGGTGGTATGTCATGTACCTTCATGGGATAAATATGTCTGCTGACAAGTGAGACCTTTAAGTAAGTGAGTGAATACATGCGAAATTCTATAAGGACATTTCTTTCAGAAACACTGATTTATACTTTAAAGGGCTAACTAAAAGTGAATTATAGAGAAAGGAAGAGCAGGAAAAGAGCATGAATCCCAATGGAGCCAGTGTTCTTTCTGTTCAATGTCTTTAGCTGAGTGGCCCTTGAAGGAGCTTGGTAAGACCCCAGACCATTTACTCTGGGGCAGAATGGGACAGAATAGGGCCAAAATGTACTCCTCTTTCTTTTCTTACACACTTCCTTCATGAGTCTGGGCCAAGGAGTTTTCTGATAACTATTAATAAAATTAGCAGAAATAAAAGGTGACTCTTCAGCTCCAATGAGACATTGTCCTTCATTTGTAGAGAATTTTGAAACTCCTAACATTAGTAATTTCATCTTTTTTAATAGTGAAATTTATTTTTAATTGAAGGATATTTGCTTTACGATATTGTGTTGGTTTCTGCCAAACATCAGCATGAATCAGCCATAGGTATACCTGTATTCCTACCTCTTGAACCTCCCTCCCAGTAATTCCATCTTTTAGACTTGAATCCCAATGATATGGGTTTGTTTATTGAGATATGATTGGCATATAATGTATTAGTTTCAGGTGTACAACATAATGATTTGGTATTTGTATATATTGTAAAATGATCACAAAAGTCCAGTCAACATCCATCACCATACATAATTAAGACTTTTTAAAAATATTTATTTATTTATTTTGCTGCACCAGATCTTAGTTGCAGCATGTGGTGTCTAGTTCCCTGACCATGGATCAATCTCTGCTGGCATTCTGTACTATCAGTAAAGCAGCTTTTTGGGCAGTGAACTGATGGCAGCCTTTGTGGCATCAAAGAGAGTGTACTCTGACCATGTTATTAATGAAATCATATGAAGTAATTCAGGCATACAGAATGTATTAAAATAGTATGACAAAACTTACACACCCATGACTCAGTTTAAGAAATAAAACATTAACAACACAGGTGAATACCCTCATGTACTCCTCTCTGATCCTGCTCCTCTCAGAGGTAATCACCGTCCTTCACTTGTTCATGATGAGTTTCATGCCTTCACTTTTCAGATGAAGAAAAGGAGGCACAGAGAGGTTGGGAACCAGCATAATCTCACATTCCAGACTAACGGGAGCCACAGGGTGCCTTCTGCTTCTTTCCAGGGGGAAACAGTTTACTGTTAGTACATTTATGCTGCTTCTCAGACATTTTGGTACATGGATCTTCCTGGACTTAGGATGAGGTTACATGCAGATAAACTCATCATACACTGAAAATGTATTTAATACACCTAACCTACCAAACATCACAGTTGATCCTAGCCTGCCTTAAACATGAAGACATTTATGTTTAACCTATACTTAAACACTGCCTTAAACACTCAGGACACTTATGTTAACCTATACTTGGGCAGCATCATCTGACATGAAGCCTATTTTATAATGGAAAGTTGAATAACCCATATAATTTATTGAATGCTGAACTGCAAGTGAAAAACAGAACAATTGTCTGGGTCCAGAATGGTTGTAAATATATTGTTTGTTTCCCCTTGTGATCACTTGGCAGATGGGGAGCTTGATTGCCTAGCATCATGAGAGAGGATCTATGGCACATTGTAAGCCCAGCAAAAGATCCAAATTCAGAATTCAAAGAAGGGTTTCTACTGAATGCATATCACTTTTGCACCACCATAAAGAGGAAAAATCATTTAAGTTGAACTGTTGTGAGTCAGGGACTGTCTGTGATCAAGTATGCATGAGATAAGGTGATTTAGAGAGGACTTTTGTGGTCTTGATACACTTTGTAACTTTGCACAGTAAGCAATGGAGAATCAAAGAAATTGTAGCCAGCACTTCTGTGTTTGGAGTCTTGGGATGTTACACTAAGGTATAAGTGGATAACACGAAGTTTGAAGACAGTCAGATGTGCAGGCTGTTTAGAATCGAGATTTCAGTGGACTGTTCCAGTGGTGGCTCTGAGCTGTGGGGTAAGACTGTAGTGCTAGAAAGCCCCTTTTAGAGCCTTCCTTTTTCTACCTGTGTGGAGATGAGACATTTCCTAAACCTTCTGAATTGAAAAATACTACTTTAAAAATATGCTCCTTGAAAAGTGTCATCAGGACATTGAATGGCTTCCTGGAAGAAATGGAAATTCATGTGACTAATATGCATCTTCTGATGAATAAGAGCCCAAAAGACTGAAGGAATGTGTTTGGAGCAGTTGAGTTTTTATCAAATTAAGAGAACAAACAAGATGATTTTCTTCTCCCTGGTAGAATGATAGATCATCTTAAAATTCTAGAGGAAGCACAGGTGCTTTGCCCATTTTTATTTATAGATTCTTTTAACAGCCTATGCTTTATACCCCTGTCACTTCCTTCTTTTTTTTTTTTTCTGTAAAAATAACAGTTAACAATTTTCGCCTAGAACTCATTCACAGACATTTGAAAAGGTGATATCTTTGGAGGAAGCTTGCAGGTGATCATGAGATCGTCCCCCAGATTTAATTTTATCTGGAAGGCTGACATTTAATGTCTATAAAAATCATCAAGGAAAGTTTTGGAAAATGAGCAGTACATATAAAGAAGATTGATGGGTTCTCTGGGAAAGAAGTAATAGGGAGCTATGGATTTCTGAATTAACTCATCTATCAAAGGAGCAGGGAGATGTCAGACTGTCCCCATTTCTCCCGCTCCACCCCTACCCTGCGTTCACCAGTTGGAGTGCCCAGTCGCAGCTGGATTGATTTGAGGACTCATTATTGTTTTATTTTTTAATTTTTTAAAAAATTCTTTTGTCTTTCTCTAAGACAGTGTTGAAGTGGACTCTCTCCATCCGCTGTGTAAGGAGCAGTCTCTACCTCTTCACGCCCAAATCTTAGAACTTTCATGTCTTTGCAGGATTGATAAAGTTGTTTAAGACCATGATTTCAGACATGGCGGCGTTTTTGTTCTTGTTTTCCAGACTGTTTATTCTATGGCTCCATTCCCCTTTCCACAATTGGCAGAGTTGAGGGAAAAATACACTTACAACATTACACCGTTCCCCGCCACAGTTAAGCCCACCTCAGTTTCTGGGTAAGGTCTTTTTTTTTTTTTTTTCCCCTGTTATTTTCATGATGAAAGACTTAATATTTTGTTATTTATGTTTATTAAACCTCAGAAATACAATCAAAATAGCTTGGTGCTTAAAATCTGAATATCTATTTCCCAAAGGCTTTGATTTAAATTCAGGAGGAAGATTTTTGAAAGTGTTACTTTTTGAAGAAGGTTGGGACATAAACTGAGAGGGTATTTAGCAACCCTACAACTTATTTAAAAATATCAAATATTAAAAATTTCAGTAATTTAAAAAGTGTAGAATTGGTGCCTGAAGAGACAGATGAGCTAATTTAAAATACTGTGGTGACCATAAATTGACAAATATATGTACATAGGAATTTAATATATGAAAATTTACATCACAGTGAAAAGATATACTATTTAGTAAGTGGTGCTAGGCCTATGAGACTCAATCTGGAAAGAAAGAAAATAGGAGTCATACTTTATACCACACGTCAGGTTAAATTCCATATAGATGAGAGAGTTAAATGGAAAAAAATGAATAATAAAATAAGCAGCAGAAAATATGGAAGGATATCTTTATTTCTTTGTAATTGGGAAGGTGTTAATAGCTGACTCAAAATTTAAAAAATAAAGGAAAAAGTTAAGCACTTTAAAAATAATTTTCTGCTTGACAAAAACCAAAACAGAGCCAAAAAAAAAAAAAAAAAACACCAAAAAAACTCCATAAGCAGACAAAAAAAAATACTTATGGAAAAATATGTGTAACTGATTTCTCTCATGTATAAAGTTTTTAGAAGTCCATAAGAAAATGACCACCCAACTGAAAAATGATGAAAGGAGGGGAATAGGCAGTTTATATAAAAGGCAGCATCACTTAGACTTAGGGAAACACAAAGTGAGATTGTGAGATTAAAGTGAAACTGAGATTCTGTGTTTTCACCTATCAGATTGACAAAACTTTAAAAGGTCGGTGTGCTCTCTGTCAATAAGGCTATAGGGAAACAGACACTCTTACACTTTGCTGATGAGAGGTTAATTACCATAGGATTTGGGGCAGGCAATTTGACAGTATTTCTCCAGATTTTAATGCACATATCCTTTGATCCAGCAATTCTACCTTTCTGATTTATCCCACAAATATATTTGTACACATGCAAAACACAGTGTGTATAAGGTTATTAACTGCAGTGATGTTTGTAATAGTATAATATTGGAAACCACTCAAGTGTGCATCATGAATAGCCTAGTCCATAACATGGGCTATATAGATACAGTACAGTACATGTATACATATGATTATGTATACATGCAGTATAGTGCAGCCGTTAGATGAGGAAGAAGCTCTGTGTGTGAATACAGAGACGCTTTTTTCAGTTGAATAAAAGCAAAGTGCAGAAGAGTGTACTCATAGGTAGTATGCTAATACTTATGAAAAAAGAGGAGAAAAATAAGACTAGCCATATTTGCTTATTTACCTGATAACAAAGCTGAAGAATACATCAGAAATGAGTAACAGTGATCACCTACGGGGATTAGGTGAGGCAAGAACCAGGCAGAAGTTGGACAAGGATGGGAGATGGACTTTATATTGGGTTGGCCAAAAGGTTTGTTTGGGTTTTCCTGTAACATCTTGCAGAAAAACCAAACGAACTTTTTGTCTATTATATATATATATATATATATATATATATATATAAAACCTAATATATATATCAAATAACTATATAGATATATTAAAATATGTATTATAAATACAATTATATAAATGTGTTATATAAATTATAGCATATATGTATGTCATTTAAATCATGTAGGTATGTTACTTAAAAGTAATACCGCTATTTTTTTGAATATTGCTTTTTCTTTTATGTTTTCCAAGACGACATGGTAAGATCAGAGACAGTGATGAAGAGAATGACCCAGATGATGAAGATGTTATTGCTAATGCAGTGGGGTGTCTCGGACCTTTCAGTGGACTCCTGGCACCTGAACTGCAGAAGTACCAGAAGCAAGTTAAAGGTAAAGAGGTGGCCTCTGTTAGATGATCACAGTGTGTTGGTTCACTATAGGCATGGTATTATTATTGTGGCCTATAGTATATTATATATTGTGGCCTATTGTTTCCTGAACTGATTACCACTGTTAAAGATCTTCATTAGGAGTATCTTCTCTGTGACTTTGTCATTTAAGAGGATCTCTCTGTTATGTGTCATACACATCATGCATATTTCTTTTTCTTTATGATTAGTTTTGCTTTCCACTCATCTGATTCAAGTTTGTGTGCTCAGTTCCTTAGCACAGAGCCAGACATATAATAGATGCTTACTATATTCTGTTTGAGTTTAATTGGATTCATTATAGACTAACTTCTTTTCCACTATAGAAATATTCTCTAAAGCCAAAACATTATGTTAGCCTCTATTTGAATTTCAGTGACCAGAAACCTATTATCTCATGGGACATTCCGCTAAATTCCTCTGCTTAGCCCAAGGTTTCTAGATTTGAAAAGATAACTTCCACTTACCAGTTCTGATTATCAATAGTTCTTCTGTTCAGAGCAAAACAGAACAAGTCTGCTCCCTCTTCTGCTGGATGTCTCTTAGATCTTGAGACCAGTCATCATATCCCCTAGAGCTTTCTCCATGGTCCAAGTTCAGAATTTCTTAAAGATATGTCTTCCAGAACTTTTAATATTCTATAAATTCACCTCTAAATGTCCTGCAGTTTGGTAGTATTCTTCTGAAAAATGGTACTCTAAATTGAATGCCATGCTGTTTGTTTTTTCCTTGCAGAGAACAGACTTCCTATGGAAGTCTGGACATTATCCATGCAATGAACTCTTTTGAAGCAGTTTGTTGTTCTCCCACTATGATCTTTCCTATCTTGGGTGGCTGTTCTTCCCTTAGGACATTTAATTCTGCCTCTTTTAGTTTGAAGACCATTTTCCTTGCTGGAAGAGCACAGAAACAAAAGATGTCAGGCACCTCTGCATTCTCTCTGCCATCTGCTAGCTTTATACTGCCATTTCAAAGTCATGAGCTATTTTCTCATTTTTTTGTTCTGCATGCTTTTTTTTGTTTGTTCATTTTGTTGTTGGTGTTTTGGTCATGGTAGTTTTAAGCCTCAGCATGTTTTGTATTCTAACCTGCTTAATGTTCAGTTCATGTCATTTTGTGTGTGTGTCCTTGATATGCACTCCCTTGTCATCTTTTGAAATGACCTAAAAAAAAAAATCTGAACTCAACCAGGGTTCTGTTGATTTTGTAATGTCTTCTTTCTTCTCTTTTGTTGCCTAAATTTTAGCTTTTGGTTTCCAGCCATGGGATCAATGTGTATTATAACTCTAACGTTTTGAATCTAACATTATAATGTATTATTAACTCTAACATTTTTATAGTCTGGGTCTATGTTCCATTTTTCTACCCTGTTATTTTTTCTGTGCAACTATGTACTCTGGTTTGACATGATAACTTTCTCCTAAATTTCATCATTAGTCTTTGTTGTTGGTTTTACTTTAGTTTAGATTAGCAGATCTCCTTTTAATTTTCTTCTCCTTAGAGAGGTATTTTCAATAAACATATCAGATAGTCAGTCTTTATCTGAATAACACTTTCAGCAAATGTTAGGATATTTAAAATCCCCTAATGATATTTGTTTTTAAAGCTTGTCCCCAGGCTGATTTTACATACTGTGTTAGAAAAATTTCAATTTATCCCCTTTTGTCCCTTTTGAGTGTATTCTCACACAGTACTTATTTCTGTTTCTTGGCTTCCTTGGTGGCTTAGATGGTAAAGAATCTGCCTGCAATGTGGGAGACCCAGGTTTGATCCCTGGGTCGGGAAGATCCCCTGGAGAAGGAAATGGCAACCCACTCCAGTATCCTTGCCTGGGAAATCCCATGGACAGAGGAGTCTGGCAGGCTATAGTATCCGGGGTTGCACAGAATCAGATACAACTGAATGACTAACACTTTTCATTTTCATACTTGGATGTAATCTCAAATTTAAGGGATAAATCTAGTTGTTGGTGTCACAGGAGCAGAAACCACACCAGATATAACAAACATAACAGAGAGTCAGGAAATGCTTATTAAATGAATAAAAACATTAATTTCTAGTGATACTGTGATCTGAAGTCTTGATAATCTTGTCTTGCTATTTTTAACTAAGGAAAAAACTCACTTTTAGTGCCTGACTAAACCCTGCAAACGGTCGATGCCTTGTAAATTCTCATGCAGTTATATGGAAATCTGTACCCTGACTTTGGACAGCTAGAGTTGTATTTTTCTAACGGAAGTTTAGAAAATGGCAGTGATTTTTATCTGGAAACAGCTGACCTTATGTCCATATAATGATCAAAGTGGTAATAAAATCAAACAGTGAACCCACACAGCTCATTTCAGATTACAGTTAGGCTAATAAGAAAATGAGGAAGTATTTTCAGGACCAAATAAAAACAAGTACTCAACACATTCTAGTATACCTGGATTTTTTCTGTGGTTCAGAATTTCCTGGAGTAAAAAGATACTACCCTGGGTTATATAGTGTCTTCAATTCCCACTTAGTTCTGTTCTCCTCCAGTGACACCATCTCCTTGGCTCTCTTCCCTGGAATACAGAATCAAATGGGGACCAGAGTCTGAGATCCAATAACATCGCAGAGCTGAGTCCAGGAGCCATCAATTCCTGCCGAAGTGAATACCATGCAGCTTTTAACAGTATGATGATGGAACGCATGACAACAGATATCAATGCACTGAAGCGGCAATATTCTCGGATTAAAAAGAAGCAGCAGCAACAGGTTCATCAGGTGTATATCAGGGCAGGTAATGTACTTCTTTGAGTTAATTTCAGCTGTGTGCCAACTTGTGCAAGTCGACACAAGTATTTCTAGGATGGCCTGGGAATTACTGCTCGACTCTGGCTCAGCACCCACCAACACAGCTGGCAGGAGACAACAGCATCTTTACCTTTTCACTTTTTTTTATCTTATCAGGCTCTAAAGAAGAAAAAGGTCCCAAGGACCAGGCAGCTGATGGTATTGAACACCTCTTTGCTCTCTTTGCTTTTGGAGAAGGGTTTACAAATGATGAGAATGTTGCAAAGCCATGCAATCCTTGGATCTGAGACATTTTGGAGCTCTTGCTTCTTAAGCTCCGGGCATTTGGAAGTGGAATTTAGTCATCTGTGTACTAGTAAATTAAGCTATTCTTCAGTCATTTAGATAGTAATGTAACAGATGTTGTGATCAGAGGAAAAGGAAAAAGCCATTTCTGTGCCTGGCTGATGGGTTAGCAGTTCTTGGGAGTCTGCTGAGAAGAGCACAATTGTACTGTAGTTGGAGTTGCTCTTTTCCAAGGATTGTTGAGCTTCTTTTTTTTTTCCTTTAAATTCCCTGAATCCCAATGAACAGTCTATTTTATTGCTTAATATGTGCTGATTTGGGAATTGGTTTGTCTTATTGTAAGTGAAATCCTAATGAAAATGATGCCAGTCCAGAGTTAACCACGGTATAAATTTGACATGTTTTTAAGAGACTGGTAAGCATGTGACTGTCTTGCACAAAAACTGAATTTACCTTTTACTTGTCGGGAAGAAGTAGGCAACTTCTTGAAGATTCTTACTTTATCCTGAATCATTATAAAAATCTATCACAAACTAAAAACTATAACACTTTAATTTTCAAAGCATTGGTACATACATGTCCTTATTTGTCCTTAAATCTACAAGGAAAGCAAGAACAGATGTTTTCATATCCTTGTGAAAAATAAGGAGATGGTAATTCAGGAAGGCTTAGCAATTGTCTAGGATTATATAGCTATATTGAGTGGTCAGGCCAGGGCTGAAACCCCCATGTTTTGATTCTTTATATAGTTCTGTTTGAACCACTTTCAAAAGCTTTGGATGGGATGTTGAACAGTTGCCTTTGGGTACTAAATCAGCCCACTGTTTGGACTCTAGTCTGTACTGTATGTACAGACATACAGAACTATGGTCTGTAGGTCAAATTCTGCTCAATGTCTATTTTTATAAATACAGTTTTATTGGAACACAGGCATGCCCATTTGTCTGCATATTGTCTATGATGGCTTTCACACTTCAGTGGCAAAAATATTTATAGTCTGGTGCTTTATAGGAAAAGTTTGCTGACTCCTACTCTAGATCATGGTTTCTGTAGTTATTTTTAGAGAAATATTGGTGCTCAAGAGCAAAGTTCAAGAACATTGCTTCTCAGACTTTAGTGTGAATATGCATTGCTTGGGGATATGTTAAAATGAAAAATCTGCTTCCTGTAGCTGTGGGGTGGGGCTAAGATATGCATATCCAATAAGCCTCTAGGTGATGCCACTGCTGCTGGGTGAGGATTGCACGTTGAGTAGAAAGGTTTTGGAGATGGTATAGGTTAGGATTAGCAGTACAGGTGGAGAGAGTGAAATTCAGCTAGAGGCAAAAGTTCCCAGCTTCTGGGATGTCCTGGGTGGTCCAGTGTTTTACACTGCCAATGCAGGGGGCACGGGTTTGATCCCTGGTTGGGGAACTAAGATCCCACATGCTGCGTGGTGAGATCAAAACAAACAAAAATCCTCAGCTTCTGAGAGTTAAAGAAAGATGGTGAGGATGGTGATTGAGATACCAGCTTTCTAGGTTAGGGAGGACAGGAAGTTAAGCATTTTAGTCCTAATAGATTCTGTTTTTATGAAGAAATTGGAGAAAAAGTTGTTTGCCTGGGAGTAAGTTGAAGGTTGTGTAGGAGCTTAAAGAAAGGAATGGAGATTTAGATTGAACACTGAAAGCAATGAGAGAAGGAAAGAAAGTTTCTTCAGTGCAATTGAGGACCTAAAAAAATAAGAAGTTATGAATTTAAGGAATATCAATCCACATAACTGTGTGAATCCCCCATTCCCCTCACCACTACCCCCAGCAGCTTTTAGCTCCCATTTTGGGAAAGAGAACGTGAATTGTGGCCCTAGAGTGGAGTTTTGTCAGGTATGTGCCCTACAGCCACAGGGGTGCTGAAACATGTGGTTATTGATGAGGTGTGGTCCAAGGGATCAGCCATGCACCTAGCAGGGGTGGTGGTGGTGGTGTAAGGGAGCCGAGGAGACAGAGAGAGATTATGAGAAGGCTGGGGAATCAAGGAATCGAAGTCTCTATGGCTCATTACCAAGAATAGTTACATCCAAGGTCTGAGAGCTAGAAGAGTCAAAGAGAATAGCAGAGTCCAACATTTTTTCATGTGAGGCAGATCCGGGTGATGTTTAGGAAGGAACTGGACAGGTTGAGGATGGGTCAGTCACAGAGGCTGCGATGGAACTCAGGGAGGTAAGAGGACATAGAGCGAAGGGGAAACAGGTGTCCAGGTTTCACTGAAGACTGGCCTGTGGCCACAAGTAGAGAGATGAGAGCAGTTGAGAAGCACAGAAGGGAGGACGACCTCAACCACATGACCTGGGTGATGTCAGAAGGGAGGCTGCTCACACAAAGATGGTCTTTTTCTGCTGCTTCTGCCTGCAGCTCTTGTCCCTGGGGCTATGAGTGTGCAAACTTGAAAACCGGGGCTTGGTCATAGCCACAGGAGGGAGACAGTACTACTGTTAATAGTGTCTTCCAGGAGAACCCAGTTCTGGGTGCTTTCCTGTTTTCAGTTTGCTTTCAGAGTCTGTTAAGGACACAGGAGTGGACCTGGGACCAGGCACTTGAGGCCTGTGATGAAACTGCGTTTTTTCACCTCCTTATCACTTCTCTCGTTCTGCTGTGTCTCACTTAATAACATGCAGTGTGTGGTTTTCCCACCTCTCAGATGCTGACAGCTGGTAATCCATATGGTCATAGTGTTTGACTTATTATTTAAAAAAAGTTTTTTTTCCCAAAGATTTCCTAGATATATAACCTAGGAGGTTGCTTCTCAAAAGCGAAGCTCTCTGTAGAAAACATTAGAGAGCCTGGACTCTGACTGGTAATAAGGGGTCAGAGTCTGTTCGCTTTGTGTCCTCAGCCCCTTGTCTCCTCCGTATGAAAGGAGGGAATCGGTACCCCAGGCTCAAGGACTAAATTCAGTTTCTGCTGCCTTCAGTTACATGACTCTGTCCTTACCTGGGAAATATGTGGGCAGCGGGTGGGGACAGCCTGTCTTGATTCCTCTTCCAAGATGGATGTTTTTCTCTGTGGTACCTTTCACACAACCTTTCAACCTTTCTTTCAGACAAAGGGCCGGTGACCAGCATTCTCCCGTCTCAGGTAAACAGCTCTCCAGTTATAAACCACCTTCTTTTAGGCAAGAAGATGAAAATGTCAAACAGAGCTGCCAAGAATGCTGTCATCCACATCCCTGGTCACACAGGAGGCAAAATATCACCCGTCCCCTATGAAGACCTTAGGACCAAGCTCAATTCTCCATGGCGAACCCACATCCGTGTCCACAAAAAGAACATGGCCAGGACCAAGAGCCAGCTGGGCTGCGGGGACATGGTCGGGCTGATAGAAGAGCAGAGCGAGGGCTCCAAGACTCACACCCTGGGGGCGGCCAAGGCATCTCCCTCCAATTGTGTCGAGACAGCTCAAGGCGGCTGCTCCGACGGCAGCACAGGCAGGACCATCGAAGGGCGGTCTCCGGAGCCGGTGTTTGGGGATGCAGATGCTGATGTGTCTGAGGTCCAGGTGAAGATAGAAGCCTTGGAACTGACGCCAAGGGATGCTGCTGCTGAACTTGAGCCCAGCGTGCCTCCACCCAGCCAGCAGCACTTCCCAGAGCCACCCAATGCCCCGGGAGGAAACAAGGTCCCCGGCAAGGCTCCCCTAGGTGGTAGCCACCCAAAGACCCCCATCTTTAGCCCCTTTCCCAGCGTCAAGCCACTGCGGAAGTCCACTGCCGCCAGGAATTTGGGATTATATGGTCCGACAGAAAGAACCCCAACCGTGCACTTTCCTCACATGAGCAGGAGTTTTAGCAAGTCCAGCAGTGGCAACAGCAGCACAAAGAAACGGTGACCTTCTCTCAGAAACTATCCACATTCACCTCCTCACGGTGGCAGGAGGGTTCCAGCTAGATGGATGGCTCCAGATGAGCTCCCGTTGTCCACTGAGAGTGAATCCAGAGGTTCACTCCTTAAAAAATGGGAATTGGAAATTGTATAATTGGCGCTAGAATCGGGATGTCTTCTGATTACCGACACAGTGGGTTCTTGTGGCAAAATAAATATTGTGGTTTTAAAGTGTTTGCCCAACTTTTCCTTGTGAGCTGTTTAGAAAAGATTTTGTATCTAGACTGTTAACTCTTCTTCCTTCCCTCCTGTTCTGAGGGCCTTCAGGGTCCCAGCAGCAACCCCCCAAACTTCCAGTTCTGTGGGTGTTATTAATACTCAAGCATGCACACACTAGCTGGCTAGAACAGAAACTGCAAAAAGAAAGTTAGTTTCTTAGTTGCAAAAAAAAAAAAAAAAAAACTTCCCAATTTCCCTCTTCATGCCCTATTTGGGGCAACGGGAAAATGTTTGTATGTGTGAGTTTTCCTTAAGGAGTTTCGGCCAGTTTCAAAACTGGTTTTTATTCTTGTGCTGAAGTTCAGGAGAATAATCTAGACAGCCTTTCCTTCACTTTCTGTTTCTACCTGCAAAATGAAGAAAACCCTCATCTGTTGAAATGTAGGTTCATCACCAACTTGAAGATCTTATGCAGGGGTCCCAAAGGGAATATACATTGAGCAATTGCCCCGAACAGCTTGCTGATTCTACTGAGCTTTCCCCGAGCTCCCTATTCTTCTCCTAAGGAGAGTGTAGGTCCGCAGTGGTGGGATCTCTGATGGGCTCTCCACAGAGTTGGTCTGGCACCCTCCACCACGCAGCTCATTTACCAACCAGCTCTCCACTACAGATGCAGGAAGCTTCTGCTCAAAAGCCAGAACATAGTACCTGCAACTCTGTTAGTTGAATTTTGTGCTTTTTGGGGGAGGTTGGAGTTCTTTGTTACTTGAACACTGCCTTTTCCTGGAGAAGGCCCCAGTACTTTCTAGCTCTCTCTCACCCCTTCCTCCTGAGATAGTACCTGTTATCTCTACTATGCAGATGGGAACCCTGAGTCACCCAGAGGTGAATAACCCTTCAGATACTCCAGGTAAATACTCTCGGTACTCAGTGTGACTCAGCCACGTTTCCTCCAGTGAAATCGGCGGGTTTCATGCTCTTTGTACACAGATGCGTTGGCTACCTAGGTTCTAGAAACCAAGACTTGGAAGCCATTCACTGCACTCCCTCCTGACTCAAAGAACCTTTCACCAGATGTTACAGAGTGCTCTCATGGCATTTTGTAAAACCAGCTCTGACCTGCCTATCGGAAAAGGTAGTTTATTAAAAAAAAAAAAAAACAACACTTCATGCAGCTGTCATTTTGGCTGGACAGAAGGCTCACTCCACAACCCTCTTTTCCCATCATCTTTAGAGACAGACTCAGCAATTTTATCCTCATCCCTGGAAGACCTTGACTAGGCTGGCAGGCATTTTGATGATGCAGACAATATTCATTTGACCTAATTGGAGGATTGCTAATTCTGAAACCAAAACTATAGTTTAAGAAAGGATTTTTTTCCTATGGAGAGGCACTAATTTTTAGAATAAAATAGAGAATGTGATTGTGTGGGCTTTTTTTGAATAGAAAATATGAGAATGATATATACAATGAGAAGAGTTATCCTTTTTGTGGTATTTTTACCCCTTAAAGAATTGAAGATGGAAAATCTGAGTAATAAGTTATTGCAGTTTGGGTCTTGAATTTGGTGCTCTCCAAAGTTAGCATGCAGCTTCTTAAAAAGCAACCACACCCACAGCCTGTGTTTTGGGAAGAGTGTAGGTGGAGAGTCGGGATTACTTTGCATAAGAGACCATGTTTTCCAAAGTTAAGCCAATGACGTGATTTTCTTCCGTCTGCTCAGCCTTTCAGATAAGAATGATTTCCACCTTGTATTCTTTTCTCCTCCCCTGTCCCGAGTGAGTCAGAAGGGTCCCGTCCCCTGGAGGGATGTCTGATGTGAACAGAGAATTGTTTTTCCTGTCTTGAGTCAGTTTCCAGCTCCCCGAGGGGTCTGAGATTGGGGAGGTGGGTAACGAGGTGGAGGGTACTTACTGCAGTGCTTAGGCTTGTGCCAGCGCTATCTGCTACCTATCTTAGGGTTTGTAGCACATAATGTACCAGTTCCTTGCAGTTGGTCTTCCTGAGTTGGAGGGTACTTCGTGCAGGCTTGTGCCAGCGCTATCTCTTTTATCTTAGGGTGAGCATAATGTACCAGTTCCTGCAGTTGGTCTTCCTGAGGAAAGGGTGCATGTGATGGCATGCAGTGCATTGGAGAAGGAAATGGCAACCCACTCCAGTGTTCTTGCCTGGAGAATCCCAGGGACGGGGAGGCCTGGTGGGCTGCCGTCTATGGGGTCACACAGAGTCGGACACGGCTGAAGTGACTTAGCATAGCATAGCGTAGCATGTGTTGACGATGAGTTAACTATTGAAAGGATAATAGTCTTCTGAGGTAAGAATGGCCACATCAGGATTTCAAAACCGACAAATTCCTGTTCAAGCACTCTGTCCTGTTAAAGTGCATGCATTGTACCATGTAATCACCATGTGAACTGGTCAATTTGTGAGCTTTGCCTACTTTAGAAAATAAAGAATCTGCAGTAGCCTGTAGCACACAGCATGTACGAAGACCAGTGTGGACTTTTATCTTCCTTTGTATTGGACACTGTGCACCAGCACCGGAAGTACTTACCAAGTAGCGGTTTCTTTATTTGTAGATATGTCTGTACCCTGTCAGCACTATTCTGGGAGTCGATTTATGTCTCTGCACCTCAGTCCTATTACAAAAGCCTCCAGCTAATCGAGACCTAGTTTGTAATGTCAACCTGGGGCTGTAACTGTTTGGAATATTGTATTCCCTTTTTTTGTCTCTCTTGTTCTGAAGAACTGTACTGATCACAAAAATATATGCATAAAGATTCTCATTGTTGTAGCTATTGTGGCATTGTTTATCTGAGCGCCTGCATAGAATGCTGTGTGACTTTTCCCATCCTCTTTTCCTGTCAACTTCCCCCCAGCCTCCCCCCGCCTTTGTTCATGTGAACCAAGGGAGCAGCCCAATAAACTCCAGTGACCCCAGTTTAATTGCTAGGTTGCAAGGCGGCCTATGATCTGCCAGGAACTTGGCAGAATGCTGGGTTCCTGAATATGAGTAAGAGAGTTTGCTCAAGAATGTGCGTATGTGTGTGTGAATGTATGTGTATAAAATGAATCTGTAGCTCTTTCATTTCTCTTTAATAAAATAGAGCACTAGTTTATCTTCCTGGTCTTATGGAATCTAGATGAATAGAGGACTGTGGTCAAGTGTACAGCCGCTGCCATCTCCCCTCATAAAATCTCCCTTTGCTCTTTCTGAGCTACTTTTTTTTGGCTACATACAGCCATCATCTGAGGCAGCATTTTAAATATACTATGTTTCCTTATTAGAAAAGTGACATGTGTGTTTAGAAAATTTGGAAAACAGAGCACAAGGGACCATCGGTGTTCTGGAATAGGTCTCTCTGCTGTTTATGTTTGCATGTATACACACACCACTGTCTACTAAAAGGTGTATTGAGAACACTAGTTGAAGCTTTGTTTTTCCAAATGCTCTTCTACAGCATCATTTCATTGACCAGTATTTCATCATGTGTTCATGCCAGAATTCACACAACAGCATTTTGTAAAAGAGATGTCTTTTTTTTTCTTATTGAAGTGTGGTTGATTTACAATATTATGTTAGTTTCAGGTATATAATAATTAATTTGGTTATACATAGATCTGTATATTGTTTTTTAGATTCTTTTCCATTATAGTTTAACATGAGATAGTGAATATAATTCCCTGTGCTATACAGTAAATCATTGTTTATTTTATATATGGTAGAGTGTATCTCAAACTGGTATTTTTTGGTTATAGATAGTACTGGAAATGGAGAAGACAATGGCACCCCACTCCAGTACTCTTGCCTGGAAAATCCCATGGATGGAGGAGCCTGGTAGGCTGCAGTCCATGGGGTTGCTAAGAGTCGGACACAACTGAGCGACTTCACTTTCACTTTTCACTTTCATGCATTGAAGAAGGAAATGGCAACCCACTCCAGTATTCTTGCCTAAAGAATCCCAGGGACCGGGGAGCCTGATGGGCTGCCATCTATGGGGTCGCACAGAGTCGGACACGACTGAAGCGACTTAACCAGCAGCAGCAGCAGTACTGGAAAGACTACCCTAACACTTATATCTTTGTGCACAGACCTAAGAATTTTCCTAGGGTATGTTCATCCAAATGGAGTTGCAAGGTCAGAAAATATGTGAATTTCTAAGATATATATATATATAAATAAGATATATATAAATATATATATATATATTTTATCTCCACCTCCAAGTTGCTATACTTGAAGATTGAAGTAACTACAGTAGTACTCAAAGAAAATAGCTTTTTTTTTTTTTTTTGCCCCTAGGGCCTCCAGAATTGATAGAAACAGTGATAATAGGCATTCATATCTCATCCCTGACTTTTAAGAAAACCATTAAGTAGGATGTTTCCTGAGGTTCTTGGTAGGTATCTTTTAACAGGTTAAGGAAAGTACCTTTTATTCTTTGCTCACTAAGAGTTTTTAAAAAATCAACACATATTTAACTTTATCAAATGATCCCTAAATTGCATACTTTGAAAAGGAAGTGATGCTTAAGACTTTATATCTTGAACTTGAGAGCAAAAATAGCTATTCCCAAGTTTCATCATAGCATGTTAAGGTATTTTAGAGTTGGAAGTGATAGTGATCAAAGTCCTGTGTGCAAATTTTCATTGCAATATTAAATTTACTAGAGGAAATTTGGAAATAATGTAAACATCTGAGGACATGGATAACAGTTGCATGAATTATGGTTCATTTACAAAATGGAAGTGTAAGGGCCCCTGCGTGTTTGGACCATTGACATGGTGGTTCTCTTATCTTCATGAGGCAGTTCAGGTGAAAATTTCAGTGAAATCTGGAATCATAGAATCACTGGATACAGTTCTGAATGGGAGGCCCTTACTGGATGATGGCTGAAACCAGAACCGTGCAATGTGGCTGTTCCACAGAGACAGTCTGGGCTCAGTTAACTGGGGACTGAATGGAGATACATAGACACTTGGGGTTGGTTCAGCTCCCATGAGGTTCCCTGCTGGCCATCTCCTGAAGCAGAGTCTACTTCTTTCCTGGTGTGCAGCTCTAATCAAACCCATTGACCTTTTTGCAAAGTCACTCTCCATCCCCTTCTCTTCCTTCCTTCCAGCATGGGCAAGCCTTATCTAACTGCTTAACCCTGCATCCCAGGGGCCTCAAGAGTCTTCTTAAAGTTAAAAAACTAGAAAGTTGACTGTTTCTTAATCTTCCTTTCTTTCTATATACTCCCATAACACTTCTAGTTTTTCTTTAGGCAGTGCTGATCCTTGAGAAGGAGGTGGATCAATTGCCCTGTGGGGCCACTAGCTCTCTGGGTGGAAATAAGCTGATACTTCAAACTCAGGTGTCTCCCAATCCCTGGAGAGTCTATACATCTGGATTGAAATAAAGCAAAGCAGCCACAGAACAAAAAACCTCCCCTAGAAATTTTGATACTGAACTAGATTTGACAACCACTGGTCAACCTATTTTAATGGTCTTTCAAATAGTCTCCCAGCCCACCCCACCTCTCTTTGTTGGTGTGACTACATATTGCTGCCAGAATAATTCTTCTAAAATGAAAAACTGATCAGACAATTCCTCTGGTCAGAATCCTTCAGTTGGTTCCCATCTTCTGAAGGATAAATGTTGAAACCCTTATCTTAGGTTGATCTAGCCCATGGTCATTTTTCCAGCTTGTTTTCCCACCATCTGTCCCATTCATTGCCTTCTGCAGTCTGTCATCATCAGCACAATAATGTCAACCCTTTGTTGAGATCTTATCTGCTAGGCACTGTACTCGGGGAAGGCAATGGCACCCCACCCCAGTACTTTTGCCTGGAAAATCCCATGGACAGAGGATCCTGGTAGGCTCCAGTCCATGGGGTCGCTAAGAGTTGGACACGACTGACTAAATTGCATCCTTTGTTACTTGCACTTTTCACTTTCATGCATTGGAGAAGGAAATGGCAATCCACTCCAGTATTCTTGCCTGGAGAATCCCAGGGACGGGGGGAGCCTGGTGAGCTTCCGTCTATGGGTTGCACAGAGTCGGACACGACTGAAGCGACTTAGCAGCAGCAGCAGGCACTGTACTAGCTCCTTTATCTATGTTATCTTGCTGGCATATCCCTCCAAAGAACCCCACAAAAATATTATTCCTGTGTTAGAGATGATAAAAGTGGGGTGAGTGGTTGTATTCTTGACCACAGTCACCTCAGGGTAACTGGCAGAGTCCTGGTCCTTCTGACACCAGAGCCCAAGCTCTCTGCTTTGCACTCTCTCTGTACCATCTGAGACCTTTGCATACAGCAACTTGAAATGCCCTGAAAGCTTCTTACTCTCCCAACACCCTTGTAACTGTATATTTATTAACCTCTTCCCTGAGCTCCCTCCTTGCTCCAGTCTGCTTGGAAAATACCCACCCACTCTTTTAGTCTTATCACACAACAGTATCAGCTCCAACCCTTGCCACTTTCCAATAGTGTGATTTTGTGTGTGTTTCTTAACCTTCTCTTTCCACATCTGTACAATGAGGATAATAATTTCAATCTCACAAGGTTTGCTGTAGACTTCTGTGATTTTTGCTGACCTAGAATTAACATTCTTCCTTTGGCAGTAATGTCCTGGAGAGGTTTGTTCTCCTCTCACCGCATACATCTCTGTGAGGCTGATGCCCTAGGAGCGCACAGTCCAAGCTAAGCCATTCAGCATCCTCCCTCCTCCCAGCCATGGTGTCTGACCCATGATCAAGCACACAGACAAAGAATCGCAATTCCTGGGCTCTTGTTTTGAACTCGTGGGGAAAGCTGATTTGCTCATTTTTAGTGGATTTGAACCTGGAAGGAAAAAGCCAAGGAGCTGCTGCTAGCAACCATCTTGTAACATCTCCCCATCCAGGGAGAGATTCTTGGAGGAGTGAATCGAGACTGAACAAGCAGAGCTGAGAAATGGAAACCTGGCCCTTTTCATATCAGAGACCCCTGGATCAGACCGTACCTGAAGCAAAATTACTCTCTCTACACCACTTATTACCTCAGCCAACCTTCCAGTTTTTGGTTTTAACCTGTTTGGTCAGGTTTTTTTTATCATTCATATTAAAAACCTGTTAATTGGAATAGACATTTTATGAGGATAACAGGTGAAAAGGCAAAATAGTAGGCACCGTGGCTAACAAGGAGCTAATAGTTTTAGTTGGCAGTGACTCAGACATCTCCTGAGCTCTCTCCATGATTTCTGGCTCTGTCCTCCCCATCCTAATAATGGATAGTGTAAGTTGGTGACAGGAAGCATGGTTCTTGTTTTATGAATGGGGTTCTTTCCTCCAACCTTTGAATCTTCTTTGGCCTCGTATCTCCTTGTGGCAGACGGAGAGGTGATTCTGAGAATGAAGCAGTTTTTCACCAATTTCACCTCTCATTCCAGCCCCATCTTTGTTCACAGCTGAGTCCTGTGGAGAGCAAAATAACTGTAAGCAAGTCACAAAATGGTTATTTTAACAAAATTCCACAAAAGTTGGGCGTCCAGGCAGCCTGTGTGTGGAACTTCCTTCCCTGGGTGTGATGGAAACCAAGGGCATATCCCCCTGCTCCCTCAGGAGCCTGTTCAGCTCTCTCACAGGGAAGGCCCTGGAGCAGCTCTGATGGAATCTGTTGGGAAGTAGCAGGGCTGCATGGGGGTGGGTGGGCCTCTTGGGGGCCTGCAGCATCCACTGGGAGCACCCACTAGGAGCACACCTTCTGGGAAAAAAAGAGGAGCACCTTGTGAGGATTTCAAGAAAACATTGCCTGATGTTAAGGGGATGGAAAGACCTTATAGCCACTGCCTCAAAATATGTGAGAACAATGGTTTTTGAAATTTTAAATTAATTTTTATTGCAGTATGTTTGCTTTACCATGTTGTGTTGGCTTCTACTGCATAGCAAAATGAATCAGCTGTATATATGGGTATATCCCCTCTTTTTGGAGTTCCCTCCCATTTAGGTCACCACAGGGCATTAAATAGAGTTCCCTATGCTATATAGAAGGTTCTCAATAGTTGTCTACTTTTGCATAGTATCAATAGTGTATATGTATTAATTCCAATCTCCTAGTTCCTTCCACCCAACCCTTTCCCTCTTGGTATCCACACATTTAGAGAACTGTGGTTTGAGTCATTGTTACAGGGACCCTATGTGGACCAAAAGTTTGCTGAGTCTGTGAAAAGTCAGGTTACATATAACCTGTATCACACATACGTGCTAAATTCCACAAGTGTATATGCAACAGAACCTAGCAGATGGTGAAAAGCTTCAAAGTGGTTTTTTTTTTTTTTTTTTCCCATATGGAGCTATGGACTGGAGTTTCTAGTACATTTTTCAAGTGGGAAACAAATCATAGAGTCATGGAATTATTTAACAAAAATGTTCGTATCAAAATAATGAAATCACTAAATGTCAGACCAAGAGAGCATGGAGTTCAGTTTCAAAAATTTACTTCCTTATTTATTTAAAGTGGAGTATATTTTTTGGAGAAGGCAATGGCACCCCACTCCAGTACTCTTGCCTTGAAAATCCCACGGACAGAGGAGCCTGGTAGGCTGTAGTCCATGGGGTCACTAAGAGTTGGACATGACTGAGCGACTTCACTTTCTCTTTTCACTTTCATGCATTGGAGAAGGAAATGGCAACCCACTCCAGTGTTCTTGCCTGGAGAATCCCAGGGACAGGGGAGCCTGGTGGGCTGCTGTCTATGGGGTCACACAGAGTCGGACACGACTGAAGTGACTTAGCATAGCATAGCATAGCATAGCATATTTGCTTTACAGCGTTGTGTTAGTATCTGCTGGGCAACAGTGTGGGTCAGCTCTATGTTACGTGTATCCCCTCCCTCGGACCTCCCCCCACCCTATCCCACCCATCTAGGCCATCACAGAGCGCAGAGTTAAGCTCCCCATGCTAAACAGCATCTTCCCACTAGCTAGCTATTTTACACATGGTATATATTTTACACAATGTATATATGTAAATGCTACTCTCTCCATGTAAACTTTCACTTTAAATAAGTAATATTTGCACATGTTGGAAATTCAAAATGTACAAAAAGCATATGGTAAAAACTAAGTCTCCCTCCATACCCTGTCTTTTAGCCAGCAGTTTCCCTATTCACTGGAAAACACTGCTACTGCTTTGTTGCATCTCCTTCCAGAGAGATTTTTATGCATATTCAAGTACTTTCAAACACACATTTGCATAGGTAGTGGCATAAGAATCTTCTGAACCCTTCTTTTTCACTTAATGTATCACAGAGGTGATTCCATAAGAGTGCGGGTAGCAACCTCAGCCTTTTTTTTTTTCTTTTTATTGCTGCTTTAATTTTCAACTTACTGTACACAGTGAATTTACCCTTTTGGCCTTTGTTAGATAATTTGATTGCTTACAGTTTCATACCTGTACTAAGCAGGTGGTGCTGGTGATAAAGAACCTGCCTGCCAATGCAGAAGACATAAGAGATGCAGATTTGATCCCTAGGTCAGGAAAATCCCGTGGAGGGGGAAATGGTGACCCACTCCAGTGTTCTTGCCTAGGAAATTCCATGGACAGAGGAGCCTGGTGGGCTATAGTCCATGCATGGTATTGCAAAGAGTAGGACACGACTGAAGCAATGTAGCACTTAGTTCCTTACCTATGAGTATACATATCCTTGTACATGTGTTGTTATATTACAAGCAAGCAAGTTTAGCTATAGGGTAAGTTCCTAGATATTGAATTATCTGGTAACTGTGTGCATTTTAGGTTTTGATAAAGTTGACAAATTACTCTCTACAGTTCTGTATATAAATTTTGACTTCCATTGGAGATGTGTGAAAATGCCCAATTCCTTCTACCCTCATATTACTCAATATCTTATCAAATCTTTTTATCAGGTATTTAATGTGCATTTAAAAACATGCATGAAGTTAGCATTCATTTAAAAATTCTATATATGTTATTTGTTCATAGCATTTGCTCAATTTTTCTCTTTTTTTCCTTATTGATGCCAGTTCTTTTTTTAAAAAAATTAAAATACAGTTTTATTCTAAATGTAGACAATTTGCATATGTTTTAATTGTATTTTTAAAAACTATTTATATTGGGGTATAGCCGGTTAAGAACATTGTGATAGTTACAGGTGCACAGCAGAGTGACTCAGCCTTACATAAACATGTATTCATTCTTGTCCAAATTCCCTTCCATCCAGGCTGCAGCATAATGAACAGAGTTCCCTGGGCTGTACAATAGTTAGTTGTATGGTTAGTTGATATAACTATTAATACTATTGATATACAATAGTTAGTTGATGGTTATTCATTTTAAATATAGCAGGATGTGTGTGTGCACTGCCCTGTCTGATTCTTTGTGACCTCATGGCACATGGACCCCATCTGACTCTTTGTGACCCCATGGAGCCTGCCAGGCTCCTCTGTCCATGGGATTTTCCAGGCAAGAATACTTGACTGGGTTGTCATTTCCCCCTCCAAGGGATCTTCCTGACTCAGGGATTGAACCCGTGTCTCTAGTGTCTCCTGCATTGGCAGGCAGATTCTTTACTGCTGTGCCACCTGGGAAGCCCAAATATAGCAGGATACCATTTCTTTATGCAAGAAAAATGTCCTTGTCTGTTATATGAGTTGTGATATTTTTATTTTGCTGATTATCTTTAAATTTGTTTATATTAATTTTTGACATATATTTAGACACTTTTTTTTTCAAATTTATCAGTCTTTTCTTTTATATCTTCTGGATTTTGTGTGACATTTAGAAGGGCCTTCTTCACATCTTGTGATTATTTGAAAAGTCTCTCTTTTTTCTTCTACTTTTATGGATTTCATTTTCATACCTAAATCTTTAAATTGAAGTGTAGTTGATTTAAAATGTTGTCTTAGTTTCTGGTGTACAGCAAAGTGATTCAGTTACACATGTACTTTTTCATGTATTTTCTATTATGGTTTATTACAGGATATTGAATATGGTTCCTTGTATAATAACAAAGCTATACAGGACCTTGTTGTTTATTTTTTTAAAAAAATATATTTATATATATATTTATATATATAATATATATATATAAATATATATGTAGTAGTTTGTATGTGCTAATTCAAAGCTCCTAATTTATCCCTACCTCACCACTTTCCCTTTTGGTAACCAAAAGTTTGTCTGTGAGTCCATTTCTGTTTTGCATATAAGTTCATTTGTGTTGTATTTTCAGATTCCATATATATGTGATATCATATGATATTTGTCTTTCTCTCGCTGACTTACTTCACTTAGTATGAAAATTTCTAGGTCTATCCATGTTGCTGAAAATGGCATTATTTCACTTTTTTATGGCTGAGTAGTATTCTATTGCATATATATCCTACATCTAGAAGCAATCTAGATGTCCATCAACAGATGAATGGATAAAGAAGTCACAGTACATATACACAATGGAATGTTACTCAGCCTTAAAAAGGAATGAATTTGACTCAGTTCTAATAAGGTGGATGAACCTAGAGCATATTATACAGGGTGGAGTTAAGTGAGAAAGAGAAAGAGAAAGACAAATATCATATATTAACACATATGTTTGGAATCTAGAAGGACGGTACTGATGAAGCTGTTTGCAGGGCAGCAATGAGACGCAGACACAGAGTACAGACTTGTAGACACAGCAGGGGAAGGTGGGACAGATGGAGAGAGTAGCATCGAGACATACACATTCAGTTCAGTTCAGTCGCTCAGTCGTGTCCGACTCTCTGCGACCCCATGAATTGCAGCACGCCAGGCCTCCCTGTCCATCACCAACTCCTGGAGTTCACTCAAACTCATGTCCATCGAGTCCGTGATGCCATCCAGCCATCTCATCCTCTGTGGTCCCCTTCTCCTCCTGCCCCCAATCCCTCCCAGCATCAGAGTCTTTTCCAATGAGTCAACTCATCGCATCAGGTGGCCAAAGTATTGGAGTTTCAGCTTCAGCATCAGTCCTTCCAATGAACACCCAGGACTGATCTCCTTTAGAATAGACTGGTTGGATCTCCTTGCAGTCCAAGGGACTCTCAAGAGTCTTCTCCAACACCACAGTTCAAAAGCATCAATTCTTCAGTGCTCAGCTTTCTTCACAGTCCAACTCTCACATCCATACATGACTACTGGAAAAACCATAGCCTTGACTAGATGGACCTTTGTTGGCAAAGTAATGTCTCTGCTTTTGAATATGCTATTTAGGTTGGTCATTTCTTTCCTTCCATATGTAAAATAGATAGCCAGGGGGAATTTTCTGTATGAAGCAGGAAGCTCAAATCCAGTGCTCTGTGACTAGAGCGATGGGATGGGGTGGGAGGTGGTAGGGAGGTTCAAGAGGGAGGGGACACATGTATACCTATGGCTGATTCATGTTGATATATAGCAGAAACCAACACAACATTGTAAAGCAATCATCCTCCAATTAAAAATAATAAATTTAAAAAGAAAGGTCACAGCCAACAGTTGACACATTATACTGTTTTTATTTTCATAGTGGTCCTGATCTGAGTGGAATCATTACAAAGTGTTTCTAGTAAATGAGCATCTCCTCCAGAAATCCTTCTTCACTTTGGCTGCTTTGATATGGGTTTTGGTGCCAGCAGCTCAAGATGATGACGGATAAGGTAACTTTTAAAATTTCTATAATTAGTGGTGGTGGAGTGGGAGAGATAAGCGGTGCTGTAGAACCTGTGGAGGGTAAAAGGGAGGCTCTGCACCCAAAGCAGTCAGTCCCAGAGAGTCTGGTTCTACCTTCCTTTTGAAAATTCTCTTAGAGATAAACTCTGGAAGGAAGCGCCTCCATTGCTTGAGTTGGCCTCATACGGGATTTGGAGTATCACAGAGGGACACAGTAAATATGATGGCACGGTGTAGTTATACTGAGGTACCTTGAAAGGTCAAGAAAGAATAAGTAAAATACTTTTAAAGTGTCTCACCCCAACAGCAAGATTTGCATAAAGGCTTGCACAAACAACAATTCAACCTATGATGATATAAAAACAAAGTAATAATCAAGTCACACCCAACCATTGGATTTCCAGATTAAAAAAAAAAATTTCTGAAAAAGAAATTATGCCAAGTGAATATCTTATTTTCCTTGAACTGACTCTCTTCCAAAAAAAAAACACCAAAACAACAGAAAGTAAAACAAACAAGAAAAACAGTAATAGAAACAGCTGCATACCTTAACCCAGAGAAGTGGTTGGGATCCTGTAAAAGTATTATTAGTCAGAACCAAGCTTTGTCTGTGCAGTAGAGAAATGGAGATCTGGACTTCTGCACAACTGGGTCTGAGTTTCTGAACCAGAGTAAGGCAGGCTTTGGATGGAAGGGCTTGCTGCCACCTTTCAGCAGAGCAAGGCCATGGTGGCACCAGCAATTGTGTTTTCATATCCAGGTCCATGACACCCATGACTCTACCACACTGATCTCGACAGTGGAAAATCTGGACTGATGCTGTGGGCTATAGCTGCAAGCCTCAAAGTGCGGTCTGGGGACCCTGCGAGTTGCTGAGGTCCTTTCATGGGGTTCCTGAGATCAAAACTATGTTTATGTTAATAACAACACTAAGATATTGTTTGTCTTTTTCACTCTCGTTTTCTCATGAATGTACTCGGAGTTTCTCAGAGGCTATCTAATGTGAGATATTAGAACAGACTGAATGCAAAAGCCAGCTGTATTGATAATCAGATATGAAAGAAATCTGCAAAAGTGTAAAGCAATGCTACTTTCTTATCAGATATTTTTGTTTTGGAAAGTGAAGCTATTTTTTGTAAAATGTTGTTTATGTTAATGGATTAATTGTTGTCATTTTAAAAAGAATTCAGATATTTTGAATTGACATAAAAAAGTGAATATAAAATTACATAAGCTTTGAGCTCTGTATGGTCCTTATAATTTTTAAGAAAATGTTTAAGAATTTAGGAGGATCCTGATACCAAGAAGTTTGAGAACTGCTGGTCCATGGGGTACTGAAAGAAAATAAATGCAAGATAGCAATAGTTATTTATGAGTACTTATATTTGACAGGTTCTGTGCTAAGGGCCTAACATGGATTACCTCATTTTACTCTCATAACCATCCTAACAGTGGGTACTAATGTCCCTTCTTAGGTCACATTCTAGGAACCTGGGCTTACAGAGGATAAATAATCCTCTCAAGGTCAGAGAGTTCAAAAGTGGCAGAGAGTGGAACTGAACCCAGGGAGTGTGGTTCCAGTTCTCACACCCTAAACCACCCAGTGACAGTGCTTCTAGAAGTCAATGCCTTCTCTTTTCCCTCTTGCGGCCCATTCCAGCCCTCCCCTAAAAATTGGATCTGATGAAAGAGGCAACCGGAGAATCAGATGTGTCGTTGACTAGGTCTCCCCACTCCTGGGTCAGGGTTGACTGAAACAGCTGTTGGCACCCATAATGAGGGGGATGCCACATGGACACATGGGCACCAGCTCCCCAAACCCATACTCATCTCTCCTTCTTAAGTTAATTTTGAACCTGAAAGAGTATGATTATTAAATAAAGAGAAAGTAAAGAGGGACAACTAATGAGAGGAAAAAACTCACAAAAATCAGTGGAGGGAATCTTACTTCAGAAGACGCTTCAGGATTCTCTACTATTTAAATAAACAAAAACTGGACATTTTCAGGTGATGTATGATCTTTGATTTATGCAATATAGACTAGCGATGATTTAGTGGATCTACATTCAATAAAGAAACCTTGGATATATGTGTTTGCATGTTAGTTGCTCAGTTGTATCTGACTCTTTGCGACTCTATGAACTGCTCTGTCCACAGGATTTTCAAGGCAAGGATATTGGAGTGTGTTGATATATATCTATGGCTAAATGAAAGTATCATTAGCTATATTAAGAGTTTGTGCATGTGTGTGTGTTAATTGCTCAGTCATGTCCGACTCTTTGCAACCCCGTGGACGGTAGCCCTCCAGGCTCCTCCATCCATGGGGTTTTCCAGGCAAGAATACTGGAGTGGTTTGCTATTCTCTTCTTTAGTAAGCTCTTTATGCATCATTTTAATGATTCTCTGTTTTACTGACTTTCTATTTTCCAACTAACTTCCCATCCATCTGGTTGCATAAGAAATACAAAGGGATGGGAGAAAGAGTGGGTTTTTATTGTTTTTTTTTTTTTTTTCACTTCAACTGAGCACGGGTATGACAAACTTATGTAACCACTAGGTGGCACTGTTGTTTCATGCAATATCGCCAGACCCCTGCGTTTTAGCTTATGTTGGGAATTTTATTCTAAAGTGTTCAGGGTGTTTGAGTGGGGATTGTTGTTGTTCAATCACTCAGTTGTGTCCAACTCTTTGCGACCCCATGAACTGTAGCACGCTATGTTTCCCTGTCCTTCACTATCTCCTGGAGTTTGCTCAAACTCATGTCCATTGAGTCAGTGATGACATCCAACCATCCCATCCTCTGTCATCCCCTTCTCCTCCTGCCTTCAGTCTTTCCCAGGATCAGGGTCTTTTCTAATGAGTCAGTTCTTTGCAGCAGTGGCCAAAGTATTGGAGCTTCAGCTTCAGCATCAGTCCTTCCAATGAATACTCAGAATTGATTTCCTTTAGCAATGACTGTTTGATCTCCTTGCAGTCCAAGGGACTCTCAAGTCTTCTGCGACATCACAGCTCAAAAGCATCTGTACTTTGGTGTTCAGCTTTCTTTATGGTCCAAATCTCACATCCATACATGACTACTGGAAAAACCATAGCTTTGACTAGATGAACCTTTGTGGGCAAAGTAATGTCTCTGCTTTTGAATATGCTGTCTAGATTTGTCATAGCTTTTCTTCCAAGGAGCAAGTGTCTTTTAATTTCGTGGCTGCAATCACTGTCTGCAGTGATTTTGGAGCCCAGGATCCAGAGTGAGTGAGGAAGGTACCTGGAAGAATCCCATTGTTGCATGTCCGCCCCCATCCCATCCCCATACTCCCATCTTATAAAGTTTTTTTAAAGTATGTAGAATTGGCTGTTGGGTAAGGAGCACTCAAGCACAAAGTTCCCAGTCAAAGATCATTATTTCTTGAAGAATGACTTCAAAATCAGCTTCAAGTAGAATGTAAAGCTAGCTGAGGGGAAATAAGTGCTGTGGCCAATTTAGGCATAAGTGCCCAGTGCAGTGTCCAGTACAGGTGACTCTGTCTCAAAAAGATGCCCCGCATGTCGTGCAATGGTAAAAGTTGAGCCTGGAGCCCAACAGCATCCCTCTTTGGAGAAGATGGAGAGGAGGAGCTCACAGTGGGGAGGGGAGGAGGACTAGCCATGGCCACACCCTCTGTAGGTCCTCATGTCCGTTCCAGGGACCCCAGAGCTGGAAGATGAACTGGAGTACCTGCTGAAATACACTCCATACTGAGTCATACTTTGTTGGGCGTCTTGTTTCACTGTGGGATGGATCTGCTAGACACTACATTCTGTGTTCAATTTGCCTTAATCATTTCTCATGTGATTTCCAGACTCAGGGTACTTATTTGTTGAGCAGCGTTAGGTCCAAGGCTCTGTGCTAAGTCATCTGGAACATCCTCTGGAGAATATTGGGGTTGCTGATGTCTTTTGATCTCTGGGTAGGGAAGATCCTCTGCAGGAGGGCATGGCAACCCACTCTAGTACTCTTGCTTGGAGAATCCCAAGGACAGAGGAGCCTGGTGGGTTACAGTCCTTGGGGTCGCCAAGAGTCAGACATGGCTGATTGACTAAACAACTACAACAAAACATCTTTCCAGCTATGTCTTTCCTGGAATAAAACATAACTTTCCAGGTGAGGTCTAATTCACGCCAAATATAGGGATAATTATTTCACTTGGTCTGGAAGCTTCCATCTAATAAGACTGTAAACATTTATATATTATAACCACTCTGATTCTTCTGAATTTAGTTGCATTTCAGCCCCCAGGGCCCTTTTCTTAGGGTCTGTATCAGGGCAGTTTTTTTTACATCCTGGACTTTTCCCACCAAAATTTCCACTACAAACCCAGGTCTTTATTCATCCATTCATTCAATTAGTGGGTATTGGGGACCTCACAGTCCTATGTGTCATTTGGCTAAGACATATGACAATTTATTCTACCTTTTATTTCTTTTTGTGTAGATGACTCTCCCAGGGTTATGCCATTCTCAGATTTGGAATATATATCTGCTCTGACTTCATTCTAATTGCTAAAATGTTACTGTTTGTGCTTGTTCATTTTATAGGAACTTTAGAAGGATCTGACTAATTTTTTGATATCTGATTCCTAAAGAAATATGAATGAAACCTAACTTGGGTTTTGGATTCTATTTATCATTGTGTTGTAAAAATAGGGCTTTAAAAAATTTCAAGTTTACTTAATTTCACATTTTTAGTAAAATTTGTTTCATATAGGTACATAATCATGTTTGAGTTCTTAGAACTGTAGCTTATATGAGAGAAATCAGAAATAGACACTATGGAAGCTTATGCTGTCCTACACATGTGAAGCATTGTTGATATTTAGTTTCTGGGGCTCAATTATTGTTTGGGGGAAATAAGAGCTTGAAGGCCCTTTTTAATATAACTGTAAGAGCTTCTGATTTGAAAGGATGATCAGAAGCTGAGAACAGTAAGCCCCTACTTCGTAGGGAGTGAATGTTTCCAAGAAGCCATCTAGAAATACGTCAGGTGTCTCTTTTCTTGCAGACACTGAGCAGAGTTCATTTGTGTTTCGCTTTGGTAGCTGTTAGTGCCACACTGGCCAGACTGGCCCTTGTCTCTATTGTTGGAAGAAATAACCAAGTCAGAGTGGTTCCAGCTCTCACTAAGTGTTGGGCTTCACCCTTGGAATTAACTAAGTCATATATTATCTGAACAATTACTAGATTGATTATTAAATATTAGTCATTTTGTGTTTAGAGGGTTTTCTTAGGATGAACTGTAGAGTTAGGAAGAGATCTTTCTCCCAGTTTTGGTCTATAGCGACCCATTTTGGTAAATGACAAGATTAATGATTAGATAATGTTGCAATTATTGCATTTGAGATGTTACTCATATGTGTTGATTTGGTATTTTTATATAAATATTTCCTATTCATGTAACACCTAAGCTTTCAGTTTATTTAATCAAACTGTGATACTGTCATAAATAGGAAAACAGATGGAAATTAAATGGAGATAAGACTCCGAACCAAAAGAACCATGTGTAATAAATTAATGAGAAATTAAGCACAGTGATGAAAGAAATATTTACATTGCTGCATTTTTTTATGCAAGTAGACTATAATTTCTTAGAGAAGGCCCTAAAATAGTCAGTCTAGGTTTGGAAAGAAATTTTCTACTCACAGGTTCTAGTTGATGGGTTGTTTTCACTTGACTCTCAGGACATGACCCTCTCTTGGTTTCCCTTCTGCATCACTGGTGGCTGCTATCCATTGTCTTTCCTGGTTCCTCTCTTTATTTCCATTCTGTTTTATATTAGGGTGCCTTGGGGCTCAGCCCTTGGTTCTCTATTTACTACCTTGGTGCCCCGATCCAGGCGCAGGTCTTTAAATACCGTCTGTGTGCCAACAGTTCCCAAAGTTATACCTCCAGTCAAGGATCTCTCAGACTTCCATTCTTACAGATCCAACTGCTACACAGCATCTTTGTCTATGAACATCCAAACATGAACTCTCAGTCAACCCTCCCCAACTTGCTCCTCTCAGCTTTCTCATCTCAGACGGTGATAACTGAAAGCAGCAGTTTATAAGACAAGTGAGGTAACAAGCAGCCAGACCTCGTAAGAACTTGTAAGGACTCAGAACTTCTTCTGAGTAAGATGAGAGGACAGTGGAGCATTTGGGGCAAGGAATGAAATGATCAGATTTAATATTTGAAAAGGCTCACTCTGGCTGCTTTGCTGAGAACAGGTAATAGGGGCCCAACATTGTAACCAGGGAGACCAGTTAAATAAGAAAAGTGAAAGGCACTCAGTCATGTTGGGCTCTTTGTGACCCATGCAGCCATTCCCTTCTCCAGGGGATCTTCCCAACCCAGGGATGGAACCCAAGTCTCCTGCATTGCAGGCAGAATCTTAACCAGCTGAGCCACCAAGAAAGCCAGTTACCCAGGTGTGAGATCATGGTGACCTGAATCAGGGGTAGTAGTGGAGATGATGAGAAGTGGTTGGTTGCTGGATGTGTTTTAAAGGTAGACTTAATAGGATTTCTTGGCAGGATGTAGGGTGTGGAAGAGAAAAGGAGAAGTCAGGATGGATCCAAGATACTTAGTTTGAACAAGTGGAAGGATGCAGCTACCTTCAACTGAGATGGGAAGACTGTTGAGTTCGGTATATGCCTTAGGTATGGAAGTGAAATATTTTAAAGCAAAATTGAATATTCTAGTCTGGGGTTCAGGAGGGAGGTCTGGACTGGATATATAAATTTTGGAATCATTAGCACATAGATAGCATTTAAAGGCTAAAAACTGGATTAGATCACTAAAGTTTAAAATATTTAAAGGAGGATTTCCTATAGACTTAGAGCAGTGGTTCTCCACCAGACGATTCCCCATGCCACCCAGGGGATATTTGGCAATGTCTGGAAACATTTTTGATTGTCATAACTGGGGAGGGGAGGATTTCTACTGAAATCTAGTGAATAGAATCTAGCGTATGTCCTACAGTGCATGCTGCTGCTGCAGCTAAGTTGCTTCAGTCGTGTCCGACTCTGTGTGACCCGAGAGACGGCAGCCCACCAGGCTGCCCCATCCCGGGGATTCTCCAGGCAAGAACACTGGAGTGGGTTGCCATGTCCTTCTCCAATGCATGAAAGTGAAAAGTGAAAGTGAAGTCGCTTAGTCGTGTCCAACTCTTAGCGGCCCCATGGACTGCAGTCTACCAGGCTCCTCTGTCCATGGGATTTTCCAGGCAAGAGTACTGGAATGGGGTGCCATTGCCTACAGTGCATAGGACAGCCCTTACCACAAGTTATCCAGCTTCACGTGTCAGTAGTGTCAGAGTTGAGAAAGTGTGTAGATGGCAAAGAGAAGACTGAGGACCGATTCCAGGTCACCCCACAACATTAAAGATGTGAGTCAGAAGAGAAGGACAGCACAGGAGGTTGAGAAGGGACAATTAGGCAAGAACTAAAAGTGAAGACGATTTACTAAGAAGAAGGAGATCAAATGCTTCTGATTAGTCAAAGGCAAGAACTAAGAATTAATCATTGTGTTTAGCCATGCACATCTTTGGTGATCTTGATAAAAATAATTGCAGTGTTTATGATGGGTAGGCCTGAGATAGAATAGAAGGAAAGTTATTAGAGACAATCAGTGCTGATAAGGCTTTGGGGAGTTTTGCTGCAAATGGAGCAAAGAAATGGGGTAGTGGCTAACCAGAGGATGTATCAGAGAGTCAGGTGTGACTTTTAAGGGCTGACTATAAGACTATAAGCAGAAAATGAGGCAAGAGTCCCACAACAAAGGCTAAGGCATATCCTGGTTGAAATAATTCAGAACACAAGTCGAGAATGAGGCAAAGGACTTCCCTAGCAGTCCACTGGTTAAGACTCTGTGCTCTCAATGCAGGGGGCCCAGGTTCAATCCCTGTTCAGGGAAATAGATCGCATATGCTGCAACTAAGAGTTTGCATGCTGCAACTAAAAATTCTGCATGCCAAAACTAAGATCAAAGATTCTTCATGCTGCAACTAAGACCCAGCACAGCCAAATAAGTAAATACATGAATAAATAAATAATTTTTTTTAATGAGGCAAAAGTCTAGGGATTAATTATTTTGAGTCTTTATGGATCAAAGGCAGGTCTACTGGCTTGGGGCAAGCTGGACTAGACAATTCTTATAAAGGTATCCTTTCAAGTAAAGGGCTGGAGTTAGCTATATGAATTTTTCACAGTTATGTCACCCAAGATTCCCTGGTATCTTTGACTTCTTGGGGTGAACTTATTTGGTGTTGCTTTGAATGTGGAAGTAAATTACAGGGCAGGGGATGTTTGGACTATTGCAGTAGCCCTTTATCTGCCTTCGGCTTGTTCCCCTTTGTTCCTTTCTCTGTTGCCATTAGCATCTTTCTAAATGCTAAGCCAGCTATCAGTCCTCTGTCTAAAAACTGTCTATAGCTTCCCATCAAAGTCAGGATAAAAATTTAGACTCCCTTGTATGGCATACAGTGTTATCCTGAATTTAGTCCCTACCCATTTACCAGCTTCATATCCTGCTTTTCTCTGCCTTGTAATGTGTAGTGGAGATCCTGTTGTCTGCTGCTACACACACATCATGAAGTTTCACACTTCCATAACTGTGCTCATGCTGTGTATCTTTCTGAAACACCCTACCTGCTTTTCTGCACTTGGCCAACCTTTATTCATTGTTCAAGACTCATTTCCTTTAGGAAGATGGATTAATTAGAATTATGTGTGGTTGCAAGTGACTAAAAATAAGAGTGACTTGGCTACTGCTCAGGAATGGGAAGATGTGTGTTACCTGCCTTCACCTTTAGGGGAATCAAATAGTCATATATTTTTGTTTCATTTTAAGATTTGTCCTGAGCCTTGTTTTAGATGAATCCATTAGTTCATTAACTCATCAATGACTGATTCACAGGCTAGTTCGCTATAACTTACTATATGAAAGGTTGTTTCTTCTGGCTTATCATCAGGGTTGTGGAGGTATAGAATAGCAGGTCAGTTATCTCTCTGTAACCTCTTGAGATGAATTATGTATAGCTTTAATTTTTCTCTGCTTATTCATATTATTATTTGTTAAAAAAGATTGAGCACTTGTCATTTGCCAGACACAGTGCTGGGTGCTCAGGACACAGATTGAAGGAAGGAGCTATAGCCTAGTGAGTGTAGGTAAGAGAAGGATAGACTAGAGTGCTAAGTGCTTGGATCAAGGTTTATTCCAAGTGTTATGAGAGTCCAGGAGAGGGGCATGTGATCAAGACTAGGGTGTCAGAGAATAATCTCCAGAGAAAGTGCTGTTTAAGCTGAGTGTTGAGTTATCAGGGAGCTAATGTGGAGATAAACTGGTGGTGGCTTGATGGGATTAGAACTCTCCATGATGTTCATCAACCCTAATTCACACAACCCAAGGGATTATACAATCAAATTAAAACTAGTGTGCTTGGTGTCAGACAGTATTTTATTACAGTGCCCATAATTTCCATCACCCTACCCCAAGTTATCCCAAATTACTATAGAACACAAGTTCCCAATTTCAAGTATATTTCTACCTGAATGCCCTCCTATAGAGACCTCTGGAGATGTTACTGCCCTATATCCCTCCCCAAACCCACCACTCAAATTCATCCCCACCCCTGATGTCTACAAATCAGCATTATCCTTAGGCTCATCCACAGATAAGGAAGAGGAAGGAGTGGAGTTGAAGGACAAGGCAAGCCTTAGAGGAGGGATGGGGCTTTGGGATGAGAAAGGACCAGCAATAAGGTGAGGATACCTGCTGTGGATGTTATGCTCTTGTGTGGCATGTCTCTGCCGTATGTTTCTGAAGAACTGTTTCTCTGTCTGGTGGTGCAGAAGAGAAAGTGGAGAGGGTCTCATTCACTAGTGAGGGAATTTATGAAAATAGTTCCCATGAAATGTGATTGGGGGTGGTATCTTGCTAAAGGTTATGGTGAAGAAGGGGCAGATTTGAGGAATATTATATTATTATTTCTTACTGCCTTCTTCTGATTGTAGAAGAAATACATGCTCATTAAATTATAAAATTTAGAAAACACAGGAAATTATACAAAAGGAAAATCATTATCATAAATTTCAACATCTAGTGATAAGACTGTTCATATTATGGGATATTTTCCAGTTTATTTCTATGCATATTCAGACAAATTATATATGTTACCTACCTAGTCTATATAATCAGGATCCAATTTTATGTACATTTTTCCTGGTAGTTCTTTTTCTTCATTATTGTGGTGAGACATACATTCAGACAAATTATATATGTTACCTACCTAGTCTATATAATCAGGATCCAATTTTATGTACATTTTTCCTGGTAGTTCTTTTTCTTCATTATTGTGGTGAGACATACATTCCATAAAATTTACCATTTTAATTATTTTTCAGTGTACAGTTCTGTGACATTTAGAATATTAACATTATTGTCCTTTCCTGGCACTTGAGTTCTTTCTATCAGCAGACATTGGTCTTCCTTTAATTCAAGAAAAGGTCTTCTAGCGTATCTGGATCATTTCTTTGGTTCTAAACGTTGCATGTGTAAGTATGTGTGTGTGTGTTTAACCGTCCTTGAATCTACATTTGGAGGAGAGTGAAACAATATAAGTTCTAGTGATTTCTGCATTTTTACCCTCTTGAGCTGCTTCAGAAGTTAGGTGTTTACTCTGATGAGAGTGAAGACCTTTATTTTGGAGGCAGGTCAGCATAGCTCTCTGCAGGTAAACCATAGACTTAGGATGCGAAGGGCTCTTGGCAGCCTGTGCAAAGAACCAGAGCCCTGCATGGTATGAGCCAGTGCCCACACCAGGAATGTCTTTGCTTTTCCAGGTAACCTGCAGGGAGAGAAAAATTGTCTCTCAACAGAGAACCATCTTTCTGTTTGATGATGCGTGCCTCTTGGCATCTGGAATTTAATCGACTCTTCTCTTAGAGCCAGGAATCTGGGTGGGAACGTCAGATGTGATTTGGTCTTTCACAATGGCACCAAAGGGAACTTATCAACACTCGGTTAATAGCTTAATGAGATGATGATGAAAGCTGGACACATGTGAGGGTGTGGTAAGGAAGAGGCTGGGGTTTTATGAGGTGGTGGCAGTGTCTAGCTCAGTGCTGGGCACACGTTTGCCAACTCTAAACTGGGAGTTTCCTTACTGAGAGTGTGATTGGACCTGATTTTAAAGCAACTGTTTTCTTTGTTCCCTGACTTTGTTTACTTTTATAGATTGCTAGCCATGCCGTGAATGTGTGCTCAGTCATGTCCAACTCTTTGCGACCCTATGGACTGTAGCCTGCCAGGCTCCTCTGTCTATGTGATTCTCCAGGTAAGAATACTGGAGTATGTTACCATTTCCTTCTCCAGGGCATCTTTCCAACCTAGGGATCGAACCTGCATCTCTTGCATCTCCTGCATTGGCAGGTGTGTTCATTACCAGCTGAGCCACCAGGGAAGCCCTAGATTGCTAGCAACCAACCGAGCACTAGTTATCAGATCAGATCAGTCGCTCAGTCGTGTCCGACTCCTTGCGACCCCATGAATCGCAGCACGCCAGGCCTCCCTGTCCATCACCAGCTCCCGGAGGTCACTCAGACTCACATCCATCGAGTCAGTGATGCCATCCAGCCATCTCATCCTCTGTCATCCCCTTCTCCTCCTGCCCCCAATCCCTCCCAACATCAGAGTCTTTTCCAGTGAGTCAACTCTTCTCATGAGGTGGCCAAAAATAGATAATAAAAGCACAAGCATTAAATACTTGTGTGCTCTGGAGATAATTATTGCAACTTTATTTATACCTAAAGGGATAGTTCAAGACCAACAAGATGTTGGGAAGGAAATTTTTTTTTTTTCGCTTTTTCCATAGAACTTTTTTTAAAAATTGAAGTATAGTTGGTTTACAACATTGGGTTAGTTTCAGGTGTACAGCAAAGTGATTCAGTTATGCATGTCTATTCTTTTTCAGATTCTTTTCCTTTAAGGGTTATTACAAAATATTGAGTATAGCTTCCTTATACCAGGGTCCTTGTTGGTCATCCATTCTATATATAGTAAAATGTGTTAGCCGTCTGTATGTCTTCTTTGGAGAAGTGTCTATTTAGTTCTTTGGCCCATTTTTTGATTGGGTCATTTATTTTTCTGCAGATGAATGGATAAGAAAGCTGTGGTACATATACACAATGGAGTATTACTCAGCCATTAAAAAGAATACATTTGAATCAGTTCTAATGAGGTGGGTGGAACTGGAGCCTATTATAAACAGTGAAGTAAGCCAGAAAGAAAAACACAAATACAGTATACTAACGCATATATATGGAATTTAGAAAGATGGTAACAATCACCCTGTTTATGAGACAGCAAAAGAGACACTGATGTATAGAACAGTCTTTTGGACTCTGGGAGAAGGAGAGGGTGGGATGATTTGGGAGAATAGCATTGAAATATGTATAATACCATATCTGAAATGAGTCGCCAGTCCAGGTACGATGCCCGATAACGGATGCCTGGGGCTGGTGCACTGGGACGACCCAGAAGGATGGTATGGGGAGGGAGGAGGGTTCAGGATGGGGAACACATGTATACTTGTGGCAGATCCATCTTGATGTATGGCAAAAGCAATACAATATTGTAAAGTTAAGCAAAATAAAATTTAAAAAAATGTGTATGATAGGAAGTATTTTTTAAATTAAAAAGAAGATTTGACACTTAGGAGGTGGCATGTTGTGAAGAGAGGACCAAAGCCCAAGATTTGGAAAATTTGAAATTATAAATGTGGGTTGAACTAGATAACTTGAAAGTGTTCTTTCTCTAGGATTCTTTTTCAAAATATTTATTTATATTTATTTATTTGGCTGCATGAATCTTAGTTGCAGCCTGCAGGATCTAGTTCCCTGACTAAGGATTGAACCCAGGTCCCCTGCTTTGGGAGTGTGAAGTCTCAGTCACTGGACCACCAAGGAAGTCCCTCTCTAGGACTCTTGAAAGTCTCCTTTGCTTTGTCTTGTTTGGACCAGTGGCATCACCACTTGTCTAGTTTCCTAAGGAGAAAGTGTGGAGACCTCTTTGTGTTGTTTTTTCCCTCATCTATCAGGAATCTAAGCAAGTAGAGAGGAAGGAGAAGTTTTAGACTCCAGATGGGCTGGGAGAGACCTGACTTTCCCTCAAACATGGAGACCTCTATGATCTTGGTCACATCACTTATGTCTGAGTCTGTTTTCCTTCTCTGTTATAGAAAACATGGTTAAAAGCACTTGCCATCGAGGGTAGAGAGAGTGTATGTAAAGCATGGAGCTCAGTAGCAGGCATGGAATAGAGTCTCCATACATGTTAGTGGTCCTTATTTAATAGGGCTAGAGCTGAACAACTGCTATGCACGAGCTCTTCCTCGGTGCTCAGCACTGTGCTACTTGCATGTCACATATATTTACTAATTTAATTTTCACAACAGTCTTTTAAGGTGGATACTGTTATTACCTGTATATGTTTTGCAGATGAGGGAAGTAAGAGATCACACAGCCTGTAAATGGTAGAACCAGGACTTGAACCTTGGACAGTCAGACTTCAAAGCCTATGCTCAGCTACCAAGTTCTTTCAATTCTGTCTCTGAAGAAAATGTCTTGTTTTTGTCCATACCTCTCCTTTTGATGCTCTAACTTAGATTATTGTTGTAGCTTTCAGACTGGCCTGTTTCTAGCCTTTCCATTATTCCCATCAATTCTCCTTGCTGCCCCAGAGTTGTCTTTCTAAAATACACATCTGTCCATGTTTCACCCCAACTTAAAAATCAGTGGCTTCTATCTGCTTACAGGATAAAGTGAATAATGCTGAGTGTGGCATTCAAGGCCCTGTCCACATGTCCAGCCTTATTTCCTTTCTTTTTGAAATGTTTATTTTTTTATTTGGCTGTCTCGGGCCTTAGCTGTGGCACTCAGGATCTTCCCTTGCAGTGCACGGACTCTCTAGTCGTGGTGCATGCGCCAGAGCACATGGGCTTCGGTAGTTTGTGCACTCAGGCTTAGCTGCTCTGCGGCATGTGGGATCCTGGTTTCCTAGGGGCTTAGTTGCTCTGCGGCATGTGGGATCCTGGTTTCCTGACCAGGGATCAAACCTGAGTCCCCTGCGTTGTAAGGCAGATTCTTTAACCACTGGCCCGCCAGGGAAGGCCCCACCTTTCTTTCTTTCCAGACCTCTTTCCAGTACTGGCCACTCCAGCCCAGTGAGAGCCTTTGCCACCCTCTGTGTGTTTTTGGATGCTGATTCGTTCTGTTGCCTGGACTCGGACTTCTCCTCCCCACTTTGTCTGCCACCCATCAAGGTCTGATGGAAATCGCCTCCTCTCTAAAGCCTCTCCCATCTTGCAGGCCCCATTTGATCCCTTCCTCTGTTTGGCCAATCTTCTGCGTACTCTCGTGGCAGCTGCACATTTACCTGAGGCAGGAAAACCCACCGCATTTATCTTTGTGCCCTAGCATGTAGTAGAAGCTCACTAAACTCTGATTAGGTTATGATTCAAATTTTAAAAGGTAGAAGAGAAGCTTTACTGTCTTTGCTCATTTTACAAATAACTAGGCTTGTTGGGCTAGAATCAGACACCCTCAGCCCACTACTTAGAAACATCCACTATGAATATTTTAAAATATTTTCCTCCAGACCGTTTACTATGTTTACAGAAACACAGAGATAGAAAATTTTCCAAGTAAAATTGAGATCACACTATGACTCCATCTTTGTAGGATAATCTTTTGGCTCAATGTGCTGTAAGCATCTTTCTATGTGAATAAAAAGGGAGTTGGACCATCCCTTGTTGAATAAATCATCATATGCTGGAATTTTAGGCTGTTTCCAGTTTTTCCCACTACTATAAATAATGCTGGGTTAAATATCCTTACACGTGGCTCCCTTTTTTCAGTTATATTTACCTAATCACTGTTTCAAAAAGAATTTAGGTTATTTCCAATATTTTCCTACTACTATAAATAAGACTTGGATAAACATCCTGTACATACATCTTTGCCCTCTTTTCAACTATTTTCTTAGGATAATTTATTTATAAGGAACCTCATTGGTTACCCATTGGTCAAAGGGCATGTCCTTTGTAAAGATTTTGGATGCAGATTGCCAAATTACTCTACAGTAAGGTCATGCCAATTCATACAAACATTACCAGTGTGTGACAGGTCCCCGTTCACCTCTCTTTTGCTCACACTGGGGGTTTTATGAAGTGTAAAAACTTGATTAGTTATGTTTTGTGGACTGGTGTCAGGCCTTAACCACACGATTTCCCAAGGAAAGTGTATACTTCCTAAATGGCCAACTTAGAAATAGCCTTCCTCCGTAAGGGGGAGGTTGGCTGGGAAAACGTCCTGGGATCTTTCCTTAACACCATTCATTAGAAAATGTACCACAACTTGAGATGGGTCCCTCCACATTGGCTTAATTGCTGTGAACCAAAGGACCCTGAAGGAAAATAGCCTCTCCTGTAAGGACGTCTTGTGATATGCACTCTGATGACAAAATTATCATGTTGTTCTAGGGGATATTTATTATACATTTATGGGATAATCAGGTCAGTGATATTTAGAACTATATACAAGACTCTTTGAAAGGATTCAGGACAGGAGATTAACTGATGAGTTTCCCCCCAATATGGCTTTTACCCCTGCAAATTATATTTAGACAACCAGTACAAGAAATAGATAGGTTAGAGAGAGTTCAGAGAAAATCAGTAAAAATGGTGAAGTAAACCGGTATTTGCAGGATGGCTGGATGGCATCACTGACTCGATGGACATGAGTTTGAGTGAACTCTGGGAGTTGGTGATGGACAGGGAGGCCTGGCGTGTTGCGATTCATGGGGTCGCAAAGAGTCGGACACGACTGAGCGACTGAACTGAACTGAATGTTGACACAAACATAGAGAACAGATTTATGGACATGGGGGTGGGGAGAGAAAGGAGAGGGCAGGGTGAATGGAGAAAGTAACATGGAAACACAGACACTACTGCTGCTGCTGCTAAGTCGCTTCAGTCGTGTCCGACTCTGTGTGACCCCATAGACGGAAGCCCACCACCCTGTCCCTGGGATTCTCCAGGCAAGAACACTGGAGCGGGTTGCCATTTCCTTCTCCAATGCATGAAAGTGAAAAGTGAAAGTGAAGTCGCTCAGTCGTGTCTGACTCTTCCCGACCCCATGGACTGCAGCCTACCAGGCTCCTCTGTCCATGGGATTTTCCAGGCAAGAGTACTGGAGTGGGATGCCATTGCCTTCTCCAAACATAGACACTACCATATGTAAAATGATAGCAGTGGGAATTTGCTGTATGACTCGGGGAACTCAAACCAGGGCTCTGTAATAACGTAGAGGTGTGGGAAATGGCAGGGAGGTTCAGGAGGGAAGGGATATATGTATGCCTATGGCTGATTCATGTTGATGTATGGCAGAAACCAACACAGTATTATAAAGCAATTATCTTTCAATTAAAAATAAATAAAATTTAAAAAATGATGAAGCAAATGGGGTCAGGGGCTGATTTATGAGGAGAGATTAAAGGCACCAAAAACACAGAGCTGGGACCCAGAAAGGACTTCAGGGAATGCGACAACAGACAGGAAATACTTGAAAGGTGTAACCCACCAAAGCAAAGACTTACTTAGCCTGGCGCCCAAAGCGTAAGCGATGGCAATGAGGTGAAATGAAAGGGAAGACTCACTAGCTTACTCAGGGGTGTCTCCAGAGAGATTAGAAGTTCCCTCACTGGAAACATTTAGCTCCAGACGGCACTCAGCTCCCCCAAGGAGGGATTCTAGACCGGAAAGCAGGAAAACTGACTTGCAGGTTAGAGCACGCCAAACTTTGGAGCCCTTCCACGTGGTTACCTCATGGTGACCGTAACAACATACTATCTGGGGTCCCAAAGGTAGAATAATACGTCTCATCTCTCTTTCATTTCCTGCCTTTAATGCCTCTAAGTGAGCAAGTCGAACCGTGTCTCAACATACGCTGCTTCCACTGAGTCTCTCCACAGGGAGCCTTAATGGCAGAGGTGGGGAGCTGACACTATTGTTCAGGAAGACAGTGGCTGTGGCCCCGGTGCTCTTTCCTGCCCGTCTGAAGTCCTGAAGGAGGACAAGGGGAAGAGCCCAGCCGTCAGGCGTGGAGCCCACCCACCGTAAACCTGGAGAGGATGCTCTCTCACCAGTAAGGCCTCAATATTGTTGTTCCCAAACTAACCCCCAGCATAGAAATGTAGGGGCTCTATCTATCCCTTCAGAATTCTCACAAACTAGCAAGTCCCAGGGGAGGTGGATAAAGTGTGTGAGGACCTGCTTATGGGATATGGTCCTGATTTGGGGCTTCTTGCTCTGTTGTCAGTAATAGAAAGTTAATTTGCTTGGGTTTGCTCTAGCCAGTACTCGTTATTCATAAAATGGGAAACAGAACAATAAGGATCACTAAAACAACAGCATACACACACACACACACACACACTCATAACCCATTGTTCAAAGCATTCTGCCCCCCATGACAAGCCAACTGTTTAGTAAGCAGGTCATGTGCTCAAAGCTGGCATGGCTCCATGAGTAAAGCTGAAGCTGCTTTTTGTAGAATCAGTGCTGGGGCAACTCAAGGTGGCAATGGAGAGTCAGGAGGAGAGAGGTATACTGTGCTGCCACCTCTCATCAGATAGAGAAAGAGGCCGTCTCTGAGGTATTCATGTCAGGAGCTTCCACTTTGGCCATAGACAAGGGCTTTTCTGCTTACCAACCATGTGACCCAGCTCAGATGACTAAACCTCACTTAGTCTCCATCGCTTCATCATGAAAAGGAGAGATAAGAGCAGCAGCAGCTAATAAGGTTTGGGAGGAGGGTTAAGTAAACAAAACATTCAATGTACTTAACCAGCCTTGTACAAGGAAGCATTCAATAAATGTCAGTTGTAACATCCCTGCCCTCCTCCTGCACACACACAGATATGCATAGACATATGGCATCGCCTATCTCAGAGTCCACAGGGTCCTCTCTGGGCCCACCTGTGAGAAAGGGAAAGTAAGGGAAAGTAATACCTTACCTCTGAAGGTATTTCTGAAGCTGTAGCCATGGATTCCCAGGAGATGCAGTGAGAAGTTACAAGTTTTTATTTTTTCTTGCTGCTGCTAAGTCGCTTCAGTCGTGTCCGACTCTGTGCGACCCCATAGACAGCAGCCCACTAGGCTCCCCCAACCCTGGGATTCTCCAGGCAAGAAGACTGGAGCGGGTTGCCATTTCCTTCTTCAATGCATGAAAGTGAAAAGTGAAAGTGAAGTTGCTCAGTCGTGTCTGATTCTTCACAACCCCATGGACTGCAGCCTACCGGGCTCTGGTTGGAGTGGGTTGCCATTGCCTTCTCCAATTTTTTTTCTGAGTTCAATGCTTTAATATTAAATATATTTAATGTTTCAATATTTAAAAAAATGGAATTTTGGATCATATCTGTGATCACCTTATGTCCAACCACCACCGTTTAATTTCAGTGCCCACATTTGCTTCCAGGTTTGTAACTAGTGATGACACAAATTGAAAGCTTTAAACTTTCTCTTAAACTGAGATATGAATCTATCGGTTTTTCTGTATGACTCCCACATTCGAGAAAAGCTTAGCTATTCTATACTAAGCTATACTTAGGCAGGTAAGGATGTTGAAGATGGAAGGGCACATGTTGGACAGTCCCAGGAGAACCTGAAAGAAGGAGAACATTCCAGAAAGAGGAGGCAGCATCTGGTAGAGGTTAATTATGAGCTATGAGCTAGGCTGACTTGATTTAGAGGCCAGCTCAGTCACCTGGGCTGCAACTTTGGCACCTAGAGGCCATCACAAATGTATGAGAATTAGAGAAACATTTATGTGAAATCCCTGGAGACATGGACTCATCTTAAGAACCGACATCTCTTCACCTACATCCACAACACAACACACAACCTGTGTGCTCAAGGAGTGGGTTTATACTTGCCTGTGCAGATCCTGGTCAAGGAACTAACTGAGGCAGCAGGAGTGTTCCCTGGGTTACATGTCCACGGCTGTGAAGACCCCGCTCTGCCACATGAAGCAGAGATTGTGAAGGGGACAACTTCTTTTTTTGTTTTTATTTATTTATTGTCTGTGCTAGGTCTTCCTTGCTGTGTGTGGACTTTTTCTAGTTGTGGTACGCAGGCTTCTCATTGCAGTGGCTTCTCTTGTTATGGGGCACGGGCTCTAGATCGTGTGGGCTTTAGTAGCTGTGGTGCGTGGACTCAGTTGCTCTGAGGCACGTGGGATCTTCCTGGACCAAGGATCGAGCCCATGTTCCTTGTGTTGGCAGGTGGATTCTTAACCACTGGACCACCAGGAGAGTGCTGTGAAAGGGACAACTTCTATACAGCAAATACAGAATCAACAGGGGCCAGTTCCTTAATGGGGAATGGCAGTGGCAGAAGAAATTTTTAGGGGAGGAGATTCGACAGTGCCCCATCTGAGGCTATCAGAGAGAGGGGTGAAGGCACTTGTATAAAATATCTAATATTGGGACTTAGAACTCAAGCAGGAATTGTCATGCTTCTGCTGTGACTGGCCATCCTGATCTTGTATAATGAGGGGCTTGATTCCATGAGCTCAGGCATCTCTGCTCGCACCCTTGGGGCAGCAAAGCCCCCAGATGCACTTGGCTCAGCCTCTGGACCTGCTGTCCTGCAGGTCCAAACAGCTCCTTCTCCCCACTTGGAGAGCACACACTCCAGGCTGGCTAATGTGTGACCTGGAGGGCAGGAGCAGGTCTAAGAGGGAGACCAGTGGACCAATCTCCCTGAGACTCTGCTTTCCCATCAGAAAAATAGGGATAATTTTGAGGTTGTAGGAAAATCATCTAGCCCAGGCCCTTGTACCCAACAAATTGTTGCCATCTCATGGTTGTTTAAATCTGATAGCAGATAGAACAGGGTGGGGAAGCCTGGTTTCCCACCCAGAGAACGTAGTAAAAGAAAACTTCAGTTGCTCAGCCTTTGAGACTTTTTTTTTTGCTCAGCCTTTGAGACTTTTTTTTTTTTTTACCTTAACTGGTTGCCCTGAGGATCTCTAGAAAACAGATCATTGTCTCACTGGCTACACGTGTGCAACTGAGAGTTCTGCTTGGAGGGCATGAGAGTGTCTGGGAGAAAGGGCCACACTGAGTTTTCTGTCCAAGCCATCTTCTCTCTGACTTGGTCTTTGGACATGGACTTATCTGACTTACCAAAGGATCCCTTTTCATTTTCTTTCTGTAGCTGATTAAGGTGACCTTAAACTCTAGATAGATTGTAAATATGTGTATAGGGACCAGTATCTGTGCTTGATGAATGTAGCTTATCACCTTGGTAAAAGTCTGGACATTCAGATTCTAGCTCATCCTAACTATGTGACACAGGCTTGGCCCTTTCACTGTTGGGGGCCTCAATCACTTCATCTGCAAGTTCCTCAGGAGACTGGATTAAATGTTATCTAAGGAAGGACCCTTCAGTGTTTTTAGCTGCTCTGTGAATAAGTGACTGGAATGCCTGGTGGTTTTCGATTTTCTTAAAAGTCCTGGAGCCAACCCCTGTATTCTTAGAAAGGTGGGTTGAGGAAAATCTGTTCCATGAACCATCCCTTATAGGGAAAAGTATTTAATTTGAGGATCTTCTCAGTTTTTATTTTATTTTAAAAATTTTTATTGAAGTATAGTTGCTTTACAATGTTGTGTTAGTTTCTGCTGTACAGCAAAGTGAATCCGTTATCATATACATATATCCTCTCTTTCTTGTATCTCTTTCCCATTTAGGTCACCACAGAGCACATAGTGGGGTTCCTTGTGCTATACAGTAGGTTATCCTTAATTACCTATTTTATGCATAGTATCAATAATGTATATATGTTAGCCCTAATCTCCTAATGGGCTTCCCTTGTGGCTCAGCTGGTAAAGAATCCTCCTGCAATGCGGGAGACCTGGGTTCGGTCCCTGGGTTGGGAAGATCCCTGGAGAAGGGAAAGGCTACCCACTCCAGTATTCTGGCCTGGAGAATTCCATGGACTGTACAGTCCATGGGGTCACAAAGAGTTGGACACGACTGAGCAACTTTCACTTTACAGTCTCCCAATTCATCCCACTCTGCCCTCTTCAGTCTTTAAATTCACCTTTTCTTCCCACTGTCTATGTATGGGCTTACTTTTCACTGATATTTCCCTGATTCAGTGGAAATAAAAAGAGGTGAACACCCTATGTATATGAGTGAGGAAAATCTTTGCTGCCTTTGGCTAAATCAGAGTCACAGTACATGAGTTTGATGGAATTTAAACCCACTTGGGTGTGTTCAGAGAAGAAACTGTAATGACCTCTAGAAGCAATAAGAAAATAGAGAACACAGGAATAAATTCCTCTTGGGCTTCCCTGGTAGCTCAGTGGTAAAGAGTCTGCCTGCCAACGCAGGAGGCATGGGTTCGATCCCTGGTCCAGGAAGATCGCACATGCCATGGAGCATCTAAGCCCGTGTGCCACAACTACTGAACCTGTGCTCTAGTGCCTGGGAGCACCAACTACTGAGCCCATGTGCCTCAGCCACTAAAGCCCACAAGCCCTAGAGCCCATGCTCTGCAACAAGAGAAGCCACCACAATGAGAAGCCTGTACCAGGCAACTAGAGAGTGGCCCCTGCTCGCTGCAACTAGAAAAAAGCCTGCATGCAGCCATAAAGACCCAGCACAGCAAAAAATAAATAAATAAATAAAATTATTAAAAAAAAGAATGACTTCATTAAAAAAATTATTTTAATTGGAGGCTAATTACAATATTGTGGTAGATTATATTTTATACAATTGATTTTTCACTAATAATTAGGATATGTTTGGGACAATTTGACAAAATAAGTATTATCAAACTAATAAATTATTACATTTCTGGAAAAAATAAAAAGAATTCCTCTTTAGAGAGCTGTCTCCTGAAACCAAAGGCCTTGGGATGATCTTACGTGCCTTGAGATAAGTGAAGACACTTTTGAGTGCTGCAGACCTCTAGGTATTGCTGAGACTATGGCAGGAGGGCCAGCTCCTTTCATTAGTTAATTTACTCTTGGCTGCATTGGGTCTTGCCCACGTGGGCTTCGTGGTTGCAGCATGCAGGCGCAGGTGCTCCACAGCATGCGGAATCTTCCTGGACCTGGGGTTGAACCCGTCCCCCGCATTGGAAGGCAGGTTCTCACCCACTGGACCACCAGGGAAGTCCTACGAGGGCCAACTCTGAGGGAGAGTCCTTCTCTTCTCTACTTCAATCTCACCAAGTCAAACTGAGGAAGGAGAAGTGGTTTATGATGAAATCCAGAGCCCCATGCAGGATGTTGAGGTGCATCCCTATTGTAATGCCACCTGTAGGTCCAGGAAGCATGAATGCACATTTATTTGGATGCAACTGGCTCTAAAGTCTGAGGCAGGAAAGAAAGAGCTAGATTTTCTGTAACCTGAATTCTTTTAGCCGTTAAAGTGTTTTTGTGCAGTTGGATGAGTGGAAAAAGCATGAGGTTAAAGCAATTAGTGGTCTTGCTAGCTCCTTTATGGAAACAGGCAGGAGTGAACAAAGGTAGGAAGAGAAGGAGAAGACCCAGTGAACACATTTCCAGGAGTGAACAAAGGTAGGGAGAGAAGGAGAAGAGCCAGTATGTGGAGACTCTTTGTACTCTCTGATCAATTGTTCTGTAACCTTAAAACTGCTTAAAAAAAAATCTATTAAAGAGAAAGAAAAAACCACAATCGGGGGTGAGTAGTTCACTTTGAAAAATAACAATTTATCAGTATTTGCTCCCCTTTTTATTGTTACTGAGCTAAAAATCATTTCATAATAATAATAAAAACATAATATGTTTTAAGAAAGAACATAGAGGGATGGATCATTTGCTGGCCTGACTTCTGATAGGGTCACTGAGAGCAGAGGTGAGTCTGGAACATGACCCATAATAGACACTCAATAAGAATAAAATGAATGGTTAGATAAATGAAATAAGTGAGGTGATCAGTCTGTGTTGGGACTTAGGGGTCTTAGTGGTGCTCTGGGGCACCACTCAGGTACAGCCTCCCTCTGGGGACCAGCCTTGTCCCCTGCCCCAGGGGACACTCACTCTATTCCTGGACTCTTCAACACAAAACCGTAAGCTTGCCTCTTCCTCATCAACCCTGAAGGCAAATGATTGAGCTTTATTTATTTATTTTTGACAAGAGTTTTGCTGTTGATTGTAGGGGAATAGAAGCCAATCAGAATTTCTTTCTCTAAATTGCTAGAATATTGCAAAATTCTCAGTACCTTACCCGCAGTGGAACTGGATGAGCCTTTGATATTCAGGGGTTAGTTTTCATCTCCTGTCATATCACCCCACTTACTGCTACTGCTGCTAAGTCACTTCAGTCGTGTCCGACTCTGTGCGACCCCATAGACAGCAGCACACCAGGCTCTCCCGTCCCCGGGATTCTCCAGGCAAGAACACTGGAGTGGGTTGCCATTTCCTTCTCCAGTGCATGAAAGTGAAAAGTGAAAGTGAAGTCGCTCAGTCGTGTCCAACTCCAAGACCCCATGGACTGCAGCCTACCAGGATCCTCCATCCATGGGATTTTCCAGGCAAGAGTACTGGAGTGGGGTGCCATTGCCTTCTCCACCCCACTTACTCAGATCAGATCAGATCAGATCAGTCGCTCAGTCGTGTCCGACTCTTTGCGACCCCATGAACTGCAGCACCCCACTTACTAGCTAACATTATTTGTCTTCTTGGTGATTATATGCCTCATTTTCCCTGGATGCAAATTTCTTGAGAGAAGGAATTTTGCTTTCTCCTCTAGTGGATGTTCTGATTGGAGAGGAAACAAATGGAAACCCAAAAGTCAAAGGGAGTTTGGAGAGAAAATTGGAACCTGAGCTGGGGATGTTAGCAGGAGTCAGACACATTTGGAAGACAATTGGAAATAGGGACATCTAACTTGTTCATTTGTTAAAAACTACAGTAAGTCCCATACACACAAACCTTCAAGTTGCAAATGTTCAAAGATGTAAATGTGTCCCTCTGTGCCAGCTGTTGTATTGTACTTCTGTACTTTTCAGGCTACTGTACTGTAAGATTTAAAATGTTTCCTTTATTTTATTTTTTTAATGTATTATTTGTGTGAAAAGTATTAGAAACCTATTACAATACAGTACTAGATAGCTGATTGTGTCAGTTGGGTACCTAGGCTAACTTTGTTGGACTTATGAACAAATTGGACTCATCAACAGACTCTCAGAATGGAACTTGTTCATATATAGGGGACTCACTGTGTTACTGAAGCACCCACTGTGCACCATCTACCATATGGATGTTTTAAATACCTATTGACTTTCAGCTGCAGATGTCCAAACTCAGGAATAGAATCTCTAGACCTGATTCTCAACTTACTTCTGCTGCCAGGGTGCTGTGTGGGTTGGACCCAATGACTTAACCTCTCTCTGTACCGAGGAGGTTAGCTGATATTACACTGCCTTGTGGACCAGTTGTGAGTATTAATTGGCATTTATAGAGTGCTTTGAGATCCAGAGATGAAAGGTCTATTTCATCTGCCAGATCACGTGATGACAGAAGCATGGTGAGGATGAATGATTTAGAGCTTATGAGGGACTTTGAAGATGAAAAGAGACTAAGTCTTATTATGATTTCTTTTAGCTTCTGGGCAATACTGACCTGGAGGTTTATGTGCCCCCGAGGCTCTCTGGCACCACTGGGATTCTGTCTTTTTTTCTTGTTCCTCCTAAGAAGTTACATTAGTCCTCAAAAATTTTAATTTGCAGTTTCCAAAAGAAAAATCAAAGGCAGCATCCTGCATTATAGAAACACAGCTTCAGTGAGCCTAGAGCTGAGGGAGGAGAGGGAGGACACAGGATGAATTTTTCTGTAACATTCTCATCCCTGGATTTAGATCCAGTTGTTCACTGATTATTGGCACCAGTGAATTCTACTGAGTGACTCCCTTGAGAAAAAGAAATCTAAGGAGTAATCAACCTGAAGGTTGGCTTGAGGCATCAGTTTGTTTAATGTTAGATTTAGAAATGGGCTTTCTAGGTGACTCGGTGGTAAAGAATCTGCCTGCCAATGCAAGAGATGCAGGAGGCAGGGGTTCAGTCCCTGGGTCGGGAAGATCCCTTGGAGAAGGAAGTGGCAACCCACTCCAGTAGCCTTCCTGGAGAATTCCGTGGACAGATGAGCCTGGCAGGCCACAGTCCATGGGGTCGCAGAAGAGTCGGACACGACTGAGTGACTGAGCTGTGTGCAGATTTAGAAATATGTTCAGAGATAAAGTCTCTGAGGATATATTGAAACTATTCCACATGAAAGACAAAACATTTACCTATATCCTGCCTATTGCTGAAGTTTTTCTTCCTCTTGAGGACCCATAAGACCCACTCCTGAAGGTGGAAAGATGCCCCCTGCTACTGCAGGGGCTTCCACAACTTCCTTCTGGGTTCCCGGGACCCTGGAGAAGGCCACCACTGGCTGAAATGTAGACTAAAGCTGTATCATACCTTGGAGGAGGGTTTCTGGGCTTGGAGTAACAAAATCCCCAAGGGATTGAACCTGTACCTCCTGCAGTGGAAGTTCTGAGACTTAACCACTGGGCCACCAGGGGAGTCTCAGAGATAGTTGTCTTGACCCTTTTGTGCATCCCTATGTCTCCCACCACTTAATTTCCTCAAACCTGAGGGTCTCTTTACTGTGTTCTTTTAGAGTGTACACCGGGTAGGGTCAGCCAGGAAGCGGCGGGGCATGATTTCACTGATAGTCACCCTACCTGCTAGAGTATTTACAGGTGAATGAGAGTTTGGCTTTTGAAAAACATGAAGAGAGTGCAGTTTAAGCCAGAACCACCAAAAACACGAAGTCTCCCCTGAGACCCATTTCTAGGAATTCTTATCACTATGTAAAAATCACTATTGTGCTAAGCTTAAATGCTATAATCCTGTGCCTTGCCAGAAAATGCATTTGCATAGGCATTTCTGGCCTGAAGAATTTGCGTCTGAATAATCTCAAGCACGTGTATCTGAGTGCTAAGTATAGAGAGCACCCTAATACTAGTGAGAGGGGATCTGAGAGGAAACGGTCATCTGGTCTTTCAGAGCCTTACCGTGATTCACGAACAGGCAGGCCATTCAGTGGCATAGCTGAGTTTTCCATTTCTCAATAGTGATATAATAACATAGTAGTTTGATCCAAAATTTTGTCCCCGAATGTCCCATTTCTTGGCAGTGATTTTCAGTGTTACACGTGAGTTTTATTGGATTTGGGGAGTATTTCCCATTCTTTTGCCAGTTCTTTTTGAAGTTGTCTGATTGCTTGGTGAAAGATGCTTTGTGAAAACAATGCCTTGTTTCAAGAAAGCATTATTCAATTTTTATGCCATATCTCTTCCTAGTATTTGCATTAATAGATTGCCCTAGGTAAATCTAAAGTTGCATGGTTTTAAGCACAGTTTCTATATACATTTATTATCATTTTTTTTTTATCATTTCTGAAGATTGTCCTCAGTAGTCTTCTATATATCTTGTTTTTGTTATGTCTGATTCTAAATTTATCCAGAGACGGCTGTGGTTTGATGAGTTTAAAATCACAGGAAGGACATGTGCTAAATTAAAGGCTTGTTGGTAATTTTTTTCTTTTTTTGGATGCTAGGTATTTTTAACCCTCTTCTCTTGTTGAGGAGAAATAGGTTTGTTTTTTTTTTTGAATGTATATTTAAAAACATTTTTTTGATGTATGACTTCTGAAGCTGAAAGAATGCTATGACGCAGGAAAGGGCTAGGAGATTATTTGCAAGAGAAACATAAAAATGAAATATTAATACAATCAGACACTAGCTTCAAGGCATTTGTTCTCCAGAAAATAAATGCTGCCACATTTCATTTCTCGAAGCCCTCTGTCTAACATAGTTCATATCTCTGTCCTCATTATTTAATTATAGGCCTAAGGAGTCACTGGAGAGGGAGGGCATCTGGTCTGATGATTGATTTTATTTATTGGTTGTGGTCAGGTTAGGGGCCTCTGGGAAGCAGGCAGTTTCCAAGAATAGCAGATTTCAGATGTTACTTAGTTGTCTGTTCAAAGAATTGGTTCAATTCAGTTCAGTTGCTCAGTTGTGTCCCACTCTTTGTGACACCATGGGTTACAGCATGCATGACAGGCTGCCCTGTCCATATTTAACCAGAGTTGAGTTGCTGCCTGACTGTCCATAGGTGTAACACACTGACTGTCATTCTCTCTTAAGGGGATTTCATCAGAAAATTCTCTGGGCACTCCTGGAAGAGTCTCCCCAGTTAGGACTAGGGTAGGAAGTGTGCTTTGACTTGCCAGCTGGATTTGACATGATGAGAGTTAGAATCTTAATTTGGAGTTGAATGGTCACAAACAAGGGTCCTATGACCATTGTAATTATAAGCACCATTTTTTCTGGGGAGGGAAAGAATAGTTTTTATGCTGTCCCCTAAAGAGCCAGATCCTGAAAAGAGGAAAAATCTTTTCTAAGCAGATGGCTCACTCAGTCTTCCCCTCATCCTGGACTGGCCCCTACATCAGTGACAGGTGTCACTCACACGTGTCCCTGCTAGAGAGGAATGCCGGCTCCTGTTGAGCCCCACGCCAATTCCCTGAGAGCTGGGATGGGAGAGACGGAGTCACACTCAGAGTCCCGTAGGCCCTGGCAGGTGGTGTAAGCCTACAAAGCAGGGCCCAGGCTAGGGTGGTGACGAGGGAGGCACATGCCCTTTGGGAAGGGGTCATTTGACCCTCTTACGGTGAGTTCTTGTCAAGCAACCTTGTAGCTCAGTGCTGCAGATAGTTTACGGATCTCACAATGTTTAAATGTCAGCGACTATTTCAAATCTTGAAGAGTCTTGAAGAAACCCCACAAAAACGTCGCTTTGGAGGCTTGGGTAAGTCACTAAAAGACTTTCAGCTTAGGATTTTTTTTTCTTATCTCAAAATGACATTTTAACTATTCAATAAAGTCTTCTATCTTGACTATACTATCTTAAAAAATTTTTTTTTTTGCCACATCCTTTGGTTTGTTGCCTTGCTGCCAGAGTTGTGGTTTACGCTGAGGGTGAACTCAATGCTCTGTTTTCCTCACATATATTTGGCATCAGTTTCTTTTCTATTCTGAAGTGAAACCCATAGATAATACAACTAAGAAGCATGATTTTAAAAAAAAGAGAACATGTTACCTTAACTGTAATACATAGGCGAGGTAACAGGAAAGAAACTTAAAATCACAGTGTACATGCGTGTTTGCTCGGTCCTGTCCGACTCTTTATGACCCCATGAACTGCAGCCTGTCAGCCTCCTCTGTCCACGAAATTTTTCAGGCAAGAATACTGGAGCAGGTTGCCATTTCCTACTTTAGGGGATCTTCCCTGACCCAGGGTTGAACATGCATCTCCTGTGACTCCTGCATGGGTAAGCAGGTTCTTTACCACCGAGCCACCTGGGAAGCCCAATAGTGTATATATTAACATGTGAACACTCTGGTATGACAGTATTAGAAGTGGAAAGTGAAGTTGCTCAGTCGTGTCCTACTCTTTGTGACCCCATAGACTGTGGCCTACAATATTAGAAGTGGAAAAAGCCCCTATAAGTTCCCAAAATGTTCGCTAGGGAGCAGGATTGTCACCACGGGAAATCACAATACTAGAAGCTTCTGACCCATAGGAACCCTATCTTGCCTCTTTCTAACTCATTAGACTTAGCTCTGCCCTCTCATGCGCACAGATCACGTTCAGTTTTGTCTTTATGGGACAACGTTTAAAAAAACTTAAAAAGAGTTTCTGTTTCTCTCCTCACACTACATACATCTCATGCCCAGATCTTGTCTTCTTCAGTCAAGCATTTTCAGCTCCTTCAACCACTCCTGACACACTGCATCCTCCCAGTGACCTTCGTGAGCCTTGCCTCTGCCATTTTCATACGTCCGGGACCTCAGTTCTGAATCCATCCTGCATGCAGGATGGATGTGAGCTGCCCTGTCTTTCCTCACCTAAGCCCCAGTGAAAGAAAAGAGTGAAAATGTTAGTCGCTCAGTCATGTCTGACTCTTTGTGAACCCATGGACTATAGCCTGCCAGCCTCCTCTGTCCAGGGGATTCTTCAGGCAGAAATACTGGAATGGGTTGCCTTTTTCTCCTCCAGGCGATCTCCTTGACCCAGGGATTGAACCTGGGTCTCCTGGATTGCAGGCAGATTCTATACCGTCTGAGCCACCAGGGAACAGTGGGCATTTGTAGTCACCTGTGTAGAACTTGGACTGTTGTGTTCTGTATGGCAGCCAAGGCCATCTTGATGTCACAGTGAACTAAGAAATGAAGACCTGGTTTACGAGTGCTAGGCTGTCCCCTGGGCATTATAGTACACGGGAGCATCTGAATGGCCAGATTGAACTATACTGGACCTGTGCCGTAAGCTATAATCCTAATACTTGTACTGGTGCAGTTAACTGCAGCCACGTCTCATTTGTTGATTCACTCTGGCAACTGCTTTGTTGCTTATTATTTTTGAGTGTTGGTGTTTTCAGTGTGTAAGTCAGCAGTTTTATTCAGTGCTCTGATTTTCAGATGAGACCTTTCATGGACGCATAGGAAGCTGATGAATTGTTTTATTTGGCTCTTTTGTCCTAATGGACTTTCTCCATTTAACTTCACATCTACTCCAATGTGAAACTTGGCCTAAGACTATTTATTTTTGTATTTGTATATTGATTTATTTTTAAAATTAATTTTTATTTGAGTAAAGTTGCTTTACAATGTTGTGTTAGTTTCTACTCTGTAGCAAAGTGAACTCTACATATACATATATCCCCTCTTTTATGCCCTCTTTTTTGGGTTTCCTTCCCATTTAGGCCACCACAAAGCACTGAGTTCCCTGAACTACACAGTAGGTTCTCAGTAGTTATCTATTTTATACATGCTACCAATAGTGTATGGGGCTTCCCTGATGGCTCAGTTGGTAAAGAATCTGCCTGCAATGTTGCTGCTGCTGCTACGCTTCAGTTGTGTCCAACTCTGTGCGACCCCAAAGATGGCAGCCCACCAGGCTCCCCGTCCCTGGGATTCTCCCTGCAATGCAGGGGACCGATAATGTATATATGTCAATTTCAATCTCTCAGTCTATCTCATCCCCATCCCCTTGGTGTCCATACATTTGTGCTCTACTTCTGTGTCTCTATTTTTGTTTTGCAAATAAGATCATCTATACCATTTTTCTAGATTCCATGTATATGCATTTAATATACGATATTTGGTTTTCTCTTTCTGACTTATTTCATTCTGTATGATAGTCTCTAGGTCCATCCACATCTCTACAAATGACCCAATTTCATTTCTTTTTATGGTTAAGTAGTATTACATTGTATATATGTACCACATCTTCTTTATCCATTCTGGCCTAGACTTTAAATCTATAAAATGTTAAAAACACTTGCATTAAGAATTCATGAATTTACTGTTTTTTCCTTTTAAATTTCAGAGTGTCATATGTGTTACCACATTGCATATATGTAGTATGCACAGACTCATGTGCGCATGGACTTCCATCATCTCAGTTATTTCTCTCTTGTCTTCTCCTCACTCCTTCCTCCTGGATTGCCTGTGAAACTTCAAAAATGCATTCTTCTTTTATACAGAATAATCCAGTTCTCTTTAACTTTGGTTATAGCCAACACATAGGACCCAACTAGGTGTATTAACCCATTTGGGCTGCCACAACAAAGTGCCACAGACTGGATGGCTTATAAATGACAGATATATATTTCTCAAAGTTTTGGAGGCTGGAAAGTCCAAGATTGGAACTTCCAATCTTCTGGATTCAGGTTAAGAAGCAACAGTTAAAACTGGACATGGAACAATGGACTGGTTCCAAATTGGGAAAGGAGTGCATTGAGGCTGTATATTGTCACCCTGCTTATTTAACTTATATGCAAAGTACATCATGCAAAAAATGCTGGGCTGGAAGAAGCACAAGCTGGAATCAAAATTGCTGGGAAAAACATCAATAACCTCAGATATGCAGATAACACCACCCTTATGGCACAAAATGACGAGGAACTAAAGAGCTTCTTGATGAAAGTGAAAGAGGAGAATGAAAAAGTTGACTTAAAACTCAACATTCAAAAAATGAAGATTATGACATCTGGTTCCATCACTTTATGGCAAAAAGATGGGGAAACAACGGAAACAGTGAGAGACTTTGTTTTCTTGGGCTCCAAAGTCAATGCAGGTGGTGAATACAGCCATGAAATTAAAAGACACTTGCTTCATGACAAACCGAGACAGTGTATTAAAAACAGAGACATTACTTTGCCAACAAAGGCCTGCATAGTCAAAGCTATGGTTTTTCCAGTAGTCATGTATGGATGTGAGAGTTGGACCATAAGGAAAGCTGAGTGCTGATTGATGCTTTTGAACTGTGGTGTTGGAGAAAACTCCCTTAGACTGCAAGGAGATCCAACCAGTCCATCCTAAAGGAGGTCAGTCCTGAATATTCATTGGAACGACTGATGATGAAGCTGAAGTGCCAATACTTTGGCCACCTAATGTGAAGAAAGACCCTGATGCTGGGAAAGATTGAAGGTAGGAGGAGAAGGGGACAACAGAGGACAAGATGGTTGGATGGCATTACCGACTCAATGAGTTTGAGCAAGCTCTGGGAGTTGGTGATGGATAGGAAAGCCTGGTGTGCTGCAGTCCATGGGGTTACATAGAGTCAGACACAACTGAGTGACTGAACTCACGTCCAAGATTAAGCTGTTGGCAGACTCAGTGGTGAGAACCTGATTCCTGCCTCATGGAGAGCCATCTTTTTGCTGTAACGTCGCATGGTAGAAGGGGGAGGGATCTCTCTGGGGTCTCTTTTATAAGGGCACTCCTCCCATTCAAAAGAGTACCACCCCCATGACCTAGTCATCTCCCAAAGGCACCACCTCCAACAACCATTGTGTTGAAAGAATAGATTGCAACATATGAATTTGGTGGGGGATATAAACATTCAGTCCATTGTACCAGGGGAGAGGAGTAAAATAGGGAGAAAGGAGAAGGTCTCACTGTGCATCCAGTCTTTGTTAAAATGATTTTTCAGACCAAACTATTTCCCTTTCTAAGATTCTTATGCCAGCTGTGAAAATTACAACTTATTTTCTCTGTTCTATACATTTGGATGGTTTATGCCATCCACTTATGTGAATGAAGTACACATTTACCACTTATTTGTGTATTGCTTCCACACGCATTTATTAAGTGCCAGCTCTGTGCTGGGGAATTAGCTAAGCACTGGTCTGCACAGCCCTTACCTCAGGGAACTAGTGTTTTGGTGACAGGCAGAGAAGCAGACAGGCAAGTCAACCTTGTGTGTTTTGGGGGCAGTGTCGCTGGATGTTACGGGTGCACGGAGGAGGGCTGTGTAATCTGGCTTTCAGAGGTCAGAGAGGCCCAGGTTGAGCACATGATGGTCGAGCCAAGAGGGGAAGGGAGTTCCAAGTAGGTTGAGAAGCTTGTGCAAAGGGACAGATGGAACCTCTAGCACGTGGCAGAGAACATCAGTCCTAGCCACGCTCAAGTGATCACAGCAAAGGCTCTTCCCATGCATGCTGAATGCCCCCAAATGTATTTTTGTTCTACAAGTAACGGCCCATGTAGTTTACTTATGGTGTTTGTTCAGCAAAGCCTTTACCCTTGGTATCAAGAGCTTGATTCTTCTCCTTTCCCCATTGAATTACTATTCTTCCCCTTCCTGCTATCTTGGCAGCACTTAAGGAAATGAAGATATTTGAAGAGGCTTGGGGCTCTTCTGAGATCTCCTCTCTAAAGAAATAAAAATCAGAATTCTGGCCTGTGGGTTTGCTCAGGGTAGAACACTTTGTAGTTGAGTAGAAATAGGTTCCTGTCCCAGTTCTGCTATTTCTGCCTGCCTACTGGCAGGCAATCATTTAACCCTTTGAGCCTCAGTTTCCTTATCCATAAACTGGGAATAAAATAATTCCTGCATTATAGAGTTGTGGTGGTGTGAGGTAACATCCTATAGACGAGAAGCATTCAACAAATGAGAGCTTTCTTCTCAATTCCCATTAAGAACATAAAATCCTGCTTGCTGAGCAGGGAGATGGTGGCTGTAGAACTTTCTGCATATTTGGGGGAAAATGGTTGAGAATTGTGTCCATAACAGGTGGGAAAGGAAATCTCCTGATCTCACTGCCTCTCTTTGTCACCAAAATAAGAAAATCAAGAAGCTGTTACAAGGAATTTGCCAGGCCTCAGTGTCCCCCTCTCCAAAATAAAGGTTGGATTAGATTATGTTTCAAGGCCCTTTCAAACTATAACAATTCATTTATTTCAGTCTCCTGAATAATTGCTAATGGGGGAATCAATTATCAAGGTCCAGCTCTTCTAAATTATGGCTACATAGTAGAGTCCTTAAGAAGTTTTTGAGAAACCCTGATGTCCAGTTCCCAACCAGGCATGTTAAATCAGGGTCACCAGCGAGGTGGTGATTTTATGGGGCAGCTGGTGTTGAAAGTTCCAGTAGTGGCTAAAGTAAGAGTCTTATCTCTGATTTTCATCTGATGGCATCCTTTATAGTAAGTCCCCTAGGTTGGAGAATTAGATGTCAGAAGTGAATATCGAAAATTGCTTCTGTTGTTGCTTGTTCAAACATTTTTGTTTTATTCCTTAAAGTGAATAATTAGTCTTCTCAGAGATGTATGTAATTGCCAGTCTTTGAACTTCCTTTACCAAAATACTCCTAGCATAAAGACATATGTTATCAATTATGCTTTTAATTAGAATGGAAATGTGTGTAAAGCTCTTTCATAGAAAAGCATACTAAATCTGTTTTAGAGAAAATTACTTGTCAGTCTCTTTTTTTTTTTCTTTTTATTCAATCCCAGTTCAGGCTTTGGCCTTCAATCAAGAGAAGCCACTACAATGAAATATTTTTTGACACTATGTGGAAATAGCTGTCCTTGATGTGTGTCTTTATTTATGTCAGGGCTCCTAACAACTCCCACAAATAAAACCTGTTTTTTCAATGAAAAACATTTCAAAGTGGAAGAAGGGTACATGCCATGTTGACCAAAATAGCATGAGGATAATGAGCCCAATATTGAAGAGGCTTTAAAGGCCCAAATCTTCATGAAAAATATTTGTTGATTTTACTTCACTATAATTGGAAGAGAAAACATAATGGTATTTGTGCATGACAATTGCTTGATGTGTATTTATTGAACTTCATCATGTGTGGTCTGTTAAAATGAATTTCATAGGAGACATTTCATAAGTCATATATATGTGTGTGTGTATATATTTGAGAGGTAATAACTATATACATTTTTTGTTACTTGCTTTTTTTTTTAACTTACTATAAGTAGATGTTCTTCCTTGTCAAAATCTTCATTCTGCATCATTTTAATGACTATAGTATTCTTAATTTTCAATACATGAGAATTTACTTAATCTCATTATTGAGCATTTAGATTATTTCCAACTTTTTCATACATTCCAGTGAACATCCTTATTCATATATCTTCTTGCCTTTGTACAATTATCTCTTGAGGATGAATTCATAGAAGTGGGATAACTGGGTAAAATAGTGTTCATAATTTTAAAGATTTTGATACATATCACCAAATTGTATTGAAGGTGGTACCAATTTATACTCCTATCTGTACCATTATTTCTTTTCAAATTCTTTTAGAAAAGTTGAAAAGCAAATTCTTTTCAGCAATAGAACATTGTGAATCATTTGAAATACAAAGTAAAACGGTCCCCTTACATTAACTCCGCAAATACCTTCCTAACTCTAAACTCATTCTGCAACATAAAATGCTACCAACGGCTAAACACATATTGAAGTAACAAGGGTGGAGGCCAAGGGAATGAAGAGGAGAAAGAGGTTGTCAACAACGGGCTTAGAAGAACTTCACCTTTTTCCTCTTGCCAGTGTCTGACCCAACGTCTTAGACAATGAGCTTCCTCCCAAAGAAAAGTCGAGGCTGGAAAGAAGGGGAAACTAGAAATTCTATTTAAAATTCCACCGGGTCTTGTATTTGAGATTGGCAGCACCGAGGCATTCCAGATGGCTCTGTCTATTCTTTTGAACCTACCTTTTGATCTTATTTAAATTTCCTCCTCATTTCACCTGTCTGGGTTTATTGCCTGGAAAACAAGCAGGTGAACATATTAGCTCCTCCTTAAGGTGCCCCTAGACTACAGGAAATTTATGTTCAGGTCAGGAATCATATAACATGACTACATGCTCCACATTTATGGGCAAGTTAAGCAACAGGGAATTTTATGCTGGGATTTATGACACAAACTTGTAGCAGACACATTGTGAGGCGGGAGGGAAATTTAAATAAGGAAAAACTCTGCCATTAATATTGACTCAAGTTCTCCACTTGATGGAAAAAACATGTAAGAATTTTATTCTGGAAATTGCCTGTGAGTTAAACAAGGGGCAGGAAAACAAAAATATTATAAACACATCACCCCTCCTTCCCCCATACATTGATTGCCCTCTTTCAGATGAAGTCAGTTTTCTAGTCAATCAGTGTACAGGCCAGAATTATCTAAAAGCTTTTAATTTGATTCTTTAGTGACCTTGATCCCCATTAATTCCAGGAGGAAAGGGGGAAGAAAAGAGAAATGTATGTTGAGTTGAGAGGGCAAGATTTCTACATTTTCTGAAAAAACTGACCTACCCTTATGGATCTGTCTTTACAGCCCATAAAAACCAACACAAAGGAGAATACCAGCTGGAATCATTCAGTGAAGGTAAAGGCTTTCAAAGCCCTGGCTAGCGGCAGGTGGAATATGCATTAGGGGTTCTTTTATTGTTCAAATAGTATTTATTTTCCATGGGAAGCAATATGATTCTTATATAGTCAATAAAGAGCATATTCAGGAGTTTTGCCCTTTAGCCAGCATGGCTGATGGTTTGTAATGACTCTGGCATCCATTACCCATAGAACTCAGAAAACCAAGGTACTGATGGCTATGGGTCCTGGCTTGATTCTTCAGACCCATGTTGAGGTCCATAAGTATACAGCCTAAGGGCCAGAATGATTTCCGAGTCTTGGGCTCCTGGTAAGTGATTGCTTGGAAAACTGCTCCTCCAAGCTAAACTAGCTTCTCTCTGATCACTGCTTTTTTGGCCAGCAACACCACTGGGGTGGATAAGCTGTATATGGACCAGGGAGGTTTTGAGTAAATTGTCTTGTTTGTCCTGATAACATCTTTGTTTAGGAGTTATAGCTATTTCCATCCTAAAAATAGGTAGGTGGTGGTGGTGAGCAGATAGAAGAGGAGAGGATTCCTAAGTGGTCCCCTGCCTTGAGAGTTCAGGGATTCTAGGAAAGGTCAACGGTGTCCAATGCCAGGAGAATCAGATCGTATGCTCCTTGAGGGGAGGCTTTGCTGCTTTTGTTCCCCCACTCTTCTTTCAGTGTCTGGCACCCAGTAGGAGCTTCTTAAATGTGTCACATTGCCCAAGATCAAGTAGCATGGTAGAGGGTGATACCACCAATTGTGACAACAGTAAGCTGGAAAGCTTTACTAAGCCCTACAGAGGGATGTTCAAGGGATTTAAAAATCTGAAAAATGGTTCCCATCATTAATTTCTACTTTTTCTCACTATGTGCATCTCGGGCTGAAGTAGGGCAGGAGGCAGCTTGTTTAGGATGCGTGATTCATCATTGCTGAGAAGTCAGTGAGAGCTCACGTTCTGAACCCAAGGACTTTCTTCCCTGCTTTTTGTTAAATACAGAATAAGGAGTTGGATCCTCATTGAAGAGGGAATGCACGGCATAGGGCAGTGGCTTGTTGAAACACAGATGCCTGGGTCCCACTTCCCGAGTTTCTGACTCAGTGGGTCTGGGGAGGGGCTGAGGATATGTGTGTCTAAGAAGTTCCCAACTGGTGCTGATACTGCTCTTCTGAGTCTGGACTTTGAGAGCCAATGGGCTCAGAGGAAAAAGCACTCACATTGGAGTCAGATAAAGCTGGACTCCTGTCTTGCTGTGTGACCTTGGTCAGGTCAACTTGTGTAAACTTAGTTTCCTCATTTGTAACATGGTGGCAATTTCCACCTCATAGGACTGTTGTGAGGATGAAATGGAATAAAGTGGCCAAGATGGCTGGTCCTTGGTATTCACTCGCTTCAGAAATCTGAGATCTTTCTCCCCAGTTCCTCCTGTGGGCTCCTCAGACAACACAGGGCCTGTTTGAGAGCTTATGCCTTGTGAACTGAGCATCTGCTCTGTTAGTTTCATATTGAGTCCCTTGGACTGCAAGGAGATCAAACCAGTCAATCATAAAGAAAATCAGTCCTGAATATTCACAGGAAGGACAGACGCTGAAGCTGAAGCTTGAATACTTTGGCCACCTGATGCAAAGAAATGACTTGTTGGAAAAGACCCTGATGCTGGCAAAGGTTGAAGGCAGGAGGAGAAGGGGACGACAGAGGATGAGATGGTTGGAAGGCGTCACTGACTCGATGGACATGAGTTTGAGCAGGCTCTGGGGGTTGGTGATGGACATAGAAGCCTGGTGTGCTGCAGTCCATGGGGTCGCAAAGAGTCAGACATGACTGAGCAACTGAATTGACTGACCACTTGTTTACATATCCTGAGGGTTTTACTGTTGCTGAACATTTGCTTTGTGAATGGCACAGTGTGAGAGTCTTTTTACATTATGTGTAACACTGGATGTTATTCCTGTTTAACAGATGAGGATGAATAACTTGCACACAAAGCCACAGCTAGTAAGTGGCAGAATTGAAGTGTTTACACCAAGGCTTCCTCCCCACAAGGCTCTTGGCTTCTTTGTAATAGTGCTTCCCATGATTCCATGTGGGCCAAGATTATTAGGTCCTTTTCTCTAATTACTCACTCACATGGTGTATCTGGGCTTCCCTGGTAGTTTAGCTGGTAAAGAATCCTCCTGCAATGCAGGAGACCCAGACGTGAATCCTGGGTCGGGAAATTCCCCTGGAGAAGGGCTAGGCTATCAACTCCAGATTTCTTGGGCTTCCCTGGTGGCTCAGATGGTAAAGAATTGGCCTGCAGTGCAGGAGACGTGGGTTCAATTCCTGACTTGGGAAGATCCCTTGCAGGAGGGCATGGCAACCCACTCCAGTATTCTTACCTGAAGAATCCCCATGGACAGAGGGGCCTGGTGGGCTACAGTCCACAGGGTCACAAAGAGTCAGACACAACTGAGCAACACAGCACAGCATGGTGTATCTATCTACACAGGGAACACATCTGAAAGAATTAAGCAATTGTTCTGAGGATGTGAGTGAAAGAGGATTAGTTTTCTTGTGTGTCTTGAAACCTGCTACTCTGTTGCATTCATCACACATGCTGCTTTGTGCACAGAGGAACTCCGTGAATACTTGTAGAATTAACAAAGGCTGTGAAGGTTCAGATCATCTGACACCCTCATCTACCTTAAAATTACTGGGTTCCCTCCTTAAATGATGCTGAAGTTCCAATACTATGGCTACCTGATGCAAAGAGCTTACTCATTGGAAAAGACCCTCAAGCTGGGAAAGATTGAAGACAAAAGGAGAAGAGGGTGGAAAGGATGAGATGGCTAGACAGCATCACCAACTCAATGGACATGAATTTGAGCAGACTGGGGAAGATAGTGAAGGACAGGGAAGCCTGGCGTGCTACAGTCCATGGGGTTGCAAAGAGTCAGACATGATTCAGCTACTGAACAACAACTCCTTACATGACGGATGAGACTTGCCTCATTATCATTCATACACACTAATTAGCTGTGGTTCCTGAATAGTTATGAAGATTCCTTTTTTTAAGTTAGTTATTTAATTGATTGGGCTGTGCTCAGTCTTTGTTACAGCATGTGGGATCTTTAGTTGTAGCATGTGAGCCCTTAGTTGCAGCATGTGGCTTCTAGTTCCCTGACCAGGGATCAAACTGGGGCCTTCTGCATTGGGAGAATGGAGTCTTAGCCACCGGACCACCAGGGAAATCCCAGTGAAGATTCTCTTGTGTTGATTTAGAACTTTTGCTGAAAATGATCTGCAGTTGTTAGTTATTTCCCTTGCTTGGATAATTTGCACTCATGATTTGATTAGCCAGAACAGTTTGGTAAAGCAAACCAGGGAGTCTTATCACCAGAGGATCGTTTTTGAATCCTTGCAGGTAAAATTTCACCTCTGCTCTGTGTAAGATAACCCTGAATCTTTCCATACTGAATCTTGGGTGTATAGAGAGGTAGTTCTCAATAACAACAACAAAAAAAATCAGTCATTTACTCTGTGATCCTGTGCTTCTTTCATAAAAACTTCTAACAAATCAGAACAGAAAACTGCTCTGAGCAGGGAAGGCCACAGGAATGGCCTGTCTTGGTGGGAAAGTTGCAAGCAGAAGGCTTCGGGCAGGGCTGTGGATTGTCAATCATCCAAAGATGCATGGCAAATAGCCCACTCCTGCTACTTGGCATTCTTGAGGGCAGTGGTGGCTTCTCCCTGGCGACATCTGCAAATAGCAATCAGGGATGTAGAGGGGGCAAGTGGGCTACACACTCTGAGAAGGTGGCCGCATTTATGCTATTTTGTCACATGCACTGTAGGTCATGGCTTCCTACCTTGGAGCAGATGCAGTCTTACTATTTTGTCAGTACAAGTTTTTCAAGGACAAATTTTAATTGTGCTGTAATTTTATTGGCAAAAAAATGTCCAAAAAAACCCCACACACCAATTTCCAATAAGCAACACACAGTCTCTATCAGTTAATTGCTGCAAGTATTTGTTCTGAATGGCTAGTACCTGTAAGTTACCTGTTGTTAAATTGTTTGAATAGCACTCCTGTGGTTTCTGTAATAGAAACCAGTACAGCAATTTTATATCTATGCTTTGCAAGATCAGTGGGGGGCTGATGACATGGCATGATTTCCTAAAATTACCAACACTATCACTTGTCTGATAATGGACAGGTAAGAATGAGTGAGTTGGTGATTATACTTGAGCTACTGGACCCAGAAGAATGTCTAACAGTGCGACACAGGCCATGAGATGTACAAAAGAAAAGACTGTTTTAGCTCAGACTCTGATCAGAAAGCAGCTCTTCTGCTTGCATTTTTCTCTGATTCTTCTTTCCCAGTCCCAGTCAGAGCAGCAAGGAAGGCAGACCCAGAGTACTCAGACTAGAGACAGAGTCCATGTCCTGGTTAGCACGTAAGGCAGGCAGCCAGCATTTTATGGGAGATTTTAGAGAAAAATCATTTTCTATAGAAATCAGTTGGCAAAGATGATTCTTGAACTTATATCAGTTGCATTGTATGTGAAGAGACCAAGAATATGTGAAAATTAATCAAAAGAGCCTTAGCTAAAGATCACACTCATTGCAGCCGACTGGTGCAGAGGAGCATGTGGTATGGCACAGTATCAGGTGAGCAGACCTGGAAGAAGAGGAATCCAGTGCAAACCCACCACACACTAGGTGCTCATCTCCACAAGCTGTTTTCATTGACCACAGCAACATAGCTCATTCATGTCCTGTGTCCTCTGCCAGCCTGACAGCAATTACAGCAGGTTTATCAAACAAGGGATTAACACCAACTTGAGCAAGCCGAATTTCAGTTCTCTTTTTACTAGAACTGAAAAGTGGGAACCACTGACATGTGAATAAAAAGTAAATACATTCATTTCTCAAAAGCATGGCCTAGTTCCTTTAGAATACAAGAAAATAAAATATCATTTACAAATGTATAATTTTATACTTAAGTTTTGGACTCAGATGTAAAAGGCAATAGTCATTCATTTATTTACTTGAAGATTCTGTCAAACTGCACCATGGCTTCAATTCTTGAGAGAAATTTGGAAACAAACACAATTTTTTTTTAAATTAAGTGAAGTAAATAGACTTAAAGTTCTCTTTGCTCTGTCTCTTTTTTGATATTTTATCCAGGTAGAATTTTTTTCAGTTTAATTCAACATTCATTTATTGGACTGTTCCTTTATACTTGGAATCAGGTTAGCTGCTGGGGTATAAAGATAAAAACCATATATCAGAACTCTTTCATTACCAAGATGTCTTATTAGTATATGTGTGTTTATGTTGGGGGTAGGTGTACCTTAATTCTTGCTTTAGATTTGTGTATATGGATGGATATAGGGGTAGAGGAAACTTTTTTTTTTTTAAGAAAATATCATTGACATTATATGATTTCTTAAACATTTTTAAAAATACTTATTTATATCTTTGGCTGCTCCAGGTCTTATTTGCAGCATGTGGGATCACTGATCTTCATTGGGGCATGTGGGATCTTTAGTTATGGCATGCAAACTCTTAGCTGCAGCATGTGAGATCTAGTTCCCTGACCAGAGATGGAACCCAGGCCCCCTGCATTGTGCATGTGGAGTCTTAGCCACGACCACCAGACAAGTCTCTGAAGTTCTCTGATTTCAAAAAAGTTAAGAAAAATCCTTCTGAGTGACAATAGTGGGGTTTTCTTCATGGAAAAGTGGAACTCACAAAGGGCTTCCTAACCCAATCCACTGTTGTGTGGTCCCGTCCCAAGTGCTCCAGGACACAGGAGTCTCCCTGGGAGAATGTGCGTTCCTCTGGACTAACACAGGTTCTTCTTGACCTTGGTGTCAACTCAGAGCCCACCCTCCAGCAGGGATCCACTCAGCCTCATTGTCATCAGGTCAGATGTTCTCAGAGAGTCTGTTCTCGATTAAATGAACCCCAAAGCAACTTCAAAGGGGAAGAAGATAACATTTATCATGTTTGATAAAATAAAGGACTTTAAAAAGGCAAGAGACGAAATAAACTTTGGGCGCAATACCTAACCGACAAGTACAAACTATAATAAACAGCAAGCAGTTGGGGAACCAGGCGTTCCCCTGACTTGGTGAGACCATTAGTACATGGTAGGTACTGTTGTTTTTTTCAGTGTCAATTCAGCACTGTAGTTATTAAACAAACAGAAACCCACTGAGTCATTTGGGAATGAATTGAATCAATAGAAGAAGTCATCCTTTCAGCTTGATAGTTGCTTTACATCCAAGTCCCCATTGGCCTCTTGGCCCCTCAAGGGCAGCATGAGGGTCCGAGGCCCTAACATTCAAGTATCACCTGGTTTCCTTGTCTCTATAAGGTTTGAGAGACCAACTAGTCTTATGAGAGACAGTGTGTGCGCGTGTGTATGTGCATGTGTTTATGTGTGTAAAACCTATCTTTTCTGCTACCTCTGCTAAGTTGCTTCAGCCGTGTCTGACTCTTTGTGACCCTATAGACTGTAGCCCTCCAGGCTCTTCTGTCCATGGGATTCTCCAATGCAGGATTCTCTGTCCATGCAGGAATACTGGAGTGGGTTGCCATGTCCTCCTCTAGGGGATGTTCACAACCCAGGGATTGAACTTGCTTATGTCTTCTGCATTGGCAGGCATGTTCTTTACCATTAGACACATTCTTTACCTGGGAAGCCCCAGTTGAATACTAATTCTCTAAGATTCCTCTTTGATCATCTGGGTGTTACTCTCATGCATATTTCCCAAGAGCCCTGGTCTCATCACTTCTGGGTAGATACAGGTCACTATGACACAATCTCAGTAACAACCTTTGGTGATCAGATTATAAAATCAGAACCTCTCAAAGAAACCCTTTGAGGTCAAGGTACAGAGACTATTTTGAATTTCTGAGAACAATTAGAAGCTCTGAGTTTCATCTCTAATTTTTTCCAAAGCCCCACCCTATGACTATACCAAGAGGGTTCAGTATTTGTTCCCTGGGGAATAATTTGTTGGCTTGTGGACTTAAACATTCCTATGGAGTGAAAAGGAGTGGATACCCAGACATATCACCCCACCAAGGAACCCCAAGGCCCTGAGCCCTAAGACAACCTCATGCTGACCCTAATTCCATCAGTTTTCCTAGATCCTGGGAACTCAGGGATTCTAATGGTTCTCATTCATTTAACTGAATGCTAGTCCCTGCAGGGCTTCTGGAGTGGGTGGGGGTAGGGATTAAAAGTAAAAATTGTGCCTTTTAGTAGGAAGGAACAGCATAAACCTTGAAAGGCTTTAGATCTACAAATATTTTCAGCCCAGAGCAGGATTCAGTCTGCAGTAGGTGATAAAAAGTGAAAAGCATTAGTTGCTGAGTTGTGTACAACTCTAAAGACAGCCTACACTGAAGGAGACCCAGGTTCAATCCCTGGGTCAGAAAGATCCTCTGGAGTAGGAAATTGCAACCCACTCCAGTATGCTTGCCTGGGAAATTCCATGGACAGAGAATTCTGGCAGGTCATATATGGATGTGAGAGTTGGACTGTGAAGAAAGCTGAGCGCTGAAGAATTGATGCTTTTGAACTGTGGTGTTGGAGAAGACTCTTGAGAGTCCCTTGGACTGCAAGGAGATCCAATCAGTCCATTCTAAAGGAGATCAGTCCTGGGTGTTCATTGGAAGGAATGATGCTAAAGCTGAAACTCCAATACTTTGGCCACCTCATGCGAAGAGTTGACTCATTGGAAGAGACTCTAGTGCTGGGAGGGATTGGGGGCAGGAGGAGAAGGGAACGACAGAGGATGAGATGGTTGGATGGCATCACCAACTCAATGGACATGGGTTTGGGTGAACTCCGGGAGTTGGTGATGGACAGGGAGGCCTGGCGTGCTGTGATTCATGGGGTCACAAAGAGTCGGACATGACTGAGTGACTGAGCTGAACTGAATTGACAGTCCATGAGGTCGCAAGAGTCAGCACAATTTAGCTAGTAAACCATCACCTTTTTGACCCCTTGAACTGTAACCTGCCAGGCTCCTGGAATTCTCCAGGCAAAAATGTAGGAGTGTGTAGCCATTCCCTTCTCCAGGGGATCTTCCTGGCCCAGGGATCGAGCCCAGGTCTCCCACATTGCAGGCAGATTCTTCACCTTCTGAGCCACCAGAGAAGCTCCACAGTAGATGATAAATGAATGTTAAATTGAACGAGGAGCTGATTCTCAGGGTGCACCTTGGTTTGACAACTTACTTTAACATCATCAGTTCTCTGTAGGGTATGTAGGTTTTTTGTTCTTGTTTGTTTGTTTCTAATCCTGGAATTTTTAGAATTCCTGGAATTCTGGGAAACAAAGAAAAGATTGTTAGATGGGGAGATTCTGCACCATGACTCTCTGCAGACAATTTACAAAGCGGATGGATGGTTCTGTGGTTGACCAAACCACAGATGAGTTCCTTAGGGACCGATATGGAATGCATATCTAAGGCTTGCTTGATTAGGCCTGTTCCAATATAATTTATGGCGTTAAGAGATGTTCCCAAAATATAGTATTCCAGAAGTCTATCTTGGAGCCTAGAGTTTCTCAGGGGGAAAAAAAGCCTCCTTTCATATAATGGACTCTTAGTTGCTTTGCTGTAGAGAAGCTAAAAAACATGTGAGTAAGGGATGACCTTGGAACAGTCTCAGAGATCCACTCCCCATTTCCCCACCCCCACCCCACCAAGTTGTTAGGCGCCTTGTTGCATCCTCTTTGAGTCCACGTTCCGTTCCTCCAGACCGCAGGCCTGGAGTGTACATGTCGTAGTATTTGTCCATGTGTTTGTTTGATTACGGTCTACTGTCTTTCTCTAGGATCCATAGGTGCAGGAATTGGGTATGATTTTAGTAACTATTGAGTTCTCAGCACTTGGTATAGTATAGGGCACAAAGTCCACACTAAATGAACCAGGACCTCTGTGAATGAACTTGCTCTCTACTTAAGAGCCGTTAGTGCCACTGTCATAATGCACGTGCTGCTGTTTGCTTTGTCACCTTGCAATTCTACTCACTCTCTGACACTATTAAAAATATGTGTACTGGGGATATATATACACGCGTATATACATATGTATACATATTATACACAGATGCATATATACATATTTGCATATGTATGTGTGTTGTATATACATGTGTATATATATGTGCATATATATGTGTATCGGAGAAGGCAATGGCACCCTCCTCCAGTACTCTTGCCTGGAAAATGCTATGGACGGAGGAGCCTAGTAGGCTGCAGTCCATGGGGTCGCTAAGAGTCAGACATGACTGAGCGACTTCACTTTCACTTTTCAATTTCATGCATTGGAGAAGGAAATGGCAACCCACTCCAGTGTTCTTGCCTGGAGAATCCCAGGGACGGGGGAGCCTGGTGGGCTGCCGTCTATGGGGTCGCACAGAGTCGGACACGACTGAAGTGACTTAGCATAGCATAGCATAGCAATGGGCATGTTATATATACATACACACCTCTGTGTGTGTGAATGTGTGTATCTGGCAAAATCATGGAGACAAATGGCAAATTGAGAAATACATGCAGTAAACATGACAATATGTTAATATTCTTATTATGTAGTGGGGAATATCAGTTAAATAAAAGAAAGAGTTTAGCTCTTTGGAGTTGCCAAGAGCCTCTTATGTGCAATACAACACTACACTGGGATCATTTGGGAGCTTAAACAAACCCTCATGCCTGGGCCTCATCCCCAGATAGGTGTGGGTGTGGCCTGGGCAACAGCAGTTTCTAAGAACCACTCAAGAGGTGCCAAATATGGAGCCAGGATAGTGAAGGACTGGTTGAGAACCAGTCAGTCAGTCCTTTTGGAGCAGATTTTGTTGCCTTTGTGAAGACTCACTCTATATCTCAGGGGGGTTGTACCCCTTTCTCCAGGCAAAGTGCTTCAGAAATGGGCCTTTTCTTGTGGTTTAACAAAGAGAATGAGTGTGGAAAGGAACCCAGGATCCTTTCTGAAGCGAAGCAATCAAGATTTTGACCCCTACTTTTTTGAGATTCAACCTTCCAGTGGATTGAGATGGTCGCAGGGAAGGTCCATCACCAGGAAAAGATCCCAAGAAAAGTCTTTCATGAGAGAAGGGGGCATCTGATAATCTGGGTCCAATGCGAGGCCACATTTTAATGATTAAAGTGGTGACAGATTGCTCCGAGGCTGTTTTACCCTCAGTAATGTTGATCTGGTTGCGTGTGTTTAGCCTGCAAGTAGGTGGCCTACAGTGATGAGTTGTCCCATCAGAATGACATGGCCGGGAGAGCATTGGTTCTCTAGTGGGAAGATGGGTAGTCGGCTAGCAAAAACCCAACAAATGTGCATCCTTCTTCCAGTTAGTTGGTGAACTTCTTGAGGGCAATGACTCTGCTTGGCTCTCCAGCTTCAACCTTCTTTGAAGAGACTATGAATACAGTTAATTATGAGCTTATTCTACTTCTTTCTCAGTTGAGGCTTTGCCTTAGATTTTTGCTCAGTTTCCTTGCTGCTAAATTATCTTCCTGAACTTGTGAGGGACACCTTGTTGGAACAAGGAAAGGTGTTGGAACAAGGAAAGGTGTTCACACAGAAGTACCTGCTCTGTGCTGAATGGGAAAGACAAAAGGGACCTCAGTTGTGGCGTTCAGCCTCCAGGACCCCTTGAGCAATGGGGGAAGAGGCTGCTGGCACAACCACTGGAAGACAGAATTCATTCCAAGTCTCAACAATCCTTGAAGTCCTTTGCATGCTCTTAGAGAGTCTGAATGAGTGTCACTTCAGATGTGGTGAGAAGCTGAAATGGAAACTATTACATCAAAACATTTCATTTGGTGGGGGGACTGTTTGGAAAAAATCTTAATTTTTTTTTTTTTTAAGGAACAAAGAGAAGTTGATGAAAGGATTTGAGGTTATAATGACCAAAGTCTCCACTGCCTCCCTTCTCTCCCCACCCTTCTTCCAAAATGGAGAAAAGAAATGAAGCCAGAGAAAAGTCTTAAATATTGTCAGTCTGGCAGGCCAAGCTTTTAGCTAGGACAGCATGTAGTAGTAATACCTTTTAATTACAGTTGTACAATTATAAATAGGAAAGAAATGAAAAGATGAAGATGCGGTTTGTAATGAAATTACCATAAATACCATGGCAAGCTTTAAAGTCGTCACGAAAATCCATAATACCAAAACACGAATGTGGAGGTTAACTTCTACGAAGGGTTGAAATTAAAATTTTGTGGATTTGTGGTCTTCCTTGTTAGCTTGGTATTTCCTCCTAAGTACACATAAGCACCATTATTTTGCAGACACAAACAGACCTTTAAAAAGTCAGAGTACTGGTTGGCAACTCTTATGTTCTCCAAGCCACTTGGGCAAGCTGACATAGAAATGACTTGGGTTCCCAAGGCCAATGGTAGAAACATCAAAAGAAATCTAGTCCAACTGCCTGGACGGTTTTGATTATTTCTCCTTTTGGAAGCAGATATGTATTTTGTTTGTGATACACAAGTTTATCTTGCAGTCTTTCTTTAAAGGCCCATTTTCCTTCCCACTGAATGGACACATTTTTATGACTGAGGATAGGGGATCACAGTGGTGAACTGCTGCATCAGTCCTGAGGTGAATGTTAAGCTGTTCGATGAGAGCCTTTATACATTACATCACCTTTTGGTGCCTCTGCTTTTCTCACAAGTTAGCTCCTGTTTGTTAAAATACTGCTAATGAGATCAACATCACGAGGTCAATCTCCATAAGCCTGTTTCCTAACTGCATACTGCTAAGACATCTTGAAAACATGAAACCTTGATCAGAAGAGAGATCAAATAAGTGAGCTTGGCTCACTCTATTGCAGACCTTTCTCCAACATTATGAAAATGCTTAACACATGTCCTAGTGATGGTAGATTGTGTCCTCTCTTTGCACATGACAAGAGACTTTTTTCTTTTTCTAAAGTGAGAACAGAGATTTTGCCACTTTTTACTGCCATTTAGCTTATGGCTAGTACAATCAAGAGGTATATTTTTATACCTCTGCTATGAATAAGAAATTATGCTGTGATGGCTATCTAGGATTAAAGATGGGACAGCAAAGTAAACTTGAGGATGCCAAATAGGGGAAAGTATTGAGGAAAAAGGGCAGATTAGAGAAGGCTTGTTATGTGAACTTAAAAATCCAATGGGTAATGGAGAGTCATTGAAGGTATTTGAGCATGGAAATGACACCATGAAAATGGCATTTGGGGATAAACTGAAAAGTAAATGACTTAGAAGCTGGTCACTGCCTGCCCTGGATACACCGTTGGGGCAGGAACAAAGTGACAATCACTTTTCCTTAGCTTGAGGCAATGGGAAACCTAAAGCCCAACTACCAGTGCTGATGGTGGGTGGGAAGTCTGGCTCCTGAGAATTCTCTCTTCTTTCCTCCCACTGCCTCTACCATCTGGGCTAGGTGATTTCCAGTGAGGGATACAGCTCTCCAAGTATTGCAGCACCCCAGGTGGGAGGAGAGGGAGGTTCTTGGAGTACAGCACCTCTTAGTTGAGGATGCCTGTAGTTGTGTGTGGTGGTGGTGGAGTTTGAAATGGTCAAGAAGAAGTGGTCTCATTCTTTTCTGCCCCTTTCTAAACTCTTAAAAAACTACCAATCTGGATGACTTTGATTAGCCCCTCCATCTGATGCCACTTGCTAGCCAAGAAGCTGACATGCTGAGTTCACTGGGGGAAAATAAGGAGAGATTGGAGGAGTCTGACTTTTACTAGGACAAGCTGAACAACCTATAACAAAGAAAGTTAGAATTAATGGATCAGAGCATAAGAATATAAAATATGCATAATAAATATCTTCAAAGGAAAAAATATCAGAAATAGGAAAAAAGAAATGCACAGTCCTAAAGAATACCCTACCAGAGATACTAGGTAAGATGAAGACAATAGATGAAGAACTCAATAGAGGGATAGAATAGTAGAATGAAAATCTTAGGTGAACTAGTAAGTGAGCTGGAAGACCAAGCCCTTAGGCATCAGAAAGCAACAATAAGGAGAAAGACTGACTAAAAGAAAAATCAGGAGAAATAGATAAGTACCAACATAATAGGGATCCTAGAATGAGAAAGGAGAAAGTAGTGAAGAATTATTTTGAGAACTAAGAACTCTGTATATAGAAATATAGACAAAAGGCTTTATATTGAAAGGGTTTTCAGTAGAGATAAAGAAAATGATATAGTAGAGATAAGGGGAAATCAACACAAGCCACATTATGAAGACATTGAAGAACTTAGAAAGCAAATTCTAGAAGATTCTTGAGAAAAAGAACAGATGACCTTGAAAGGAACAAGAATAAACTGCCATTGCATCTCTCAACAGCAACACTCAATGCAAGGCAACAATGGAGTAATACTCTCAAAGTGCAAGTATGTTGTTTCTGGGGTTTTATACCTTGTTAAATTTCATGCAAAGATGGGCTTGATAAAGAAGAGAAATGGTATGGACCTAACAGAAGCAGAAGATATTAAGAAGAGGTGGCAAGAATACACAGGAGAACTGTACAAAAAAGAGCTTCATGACCCAGATAATCATGATGGTGTGATCACTGACCTAGAGACAGATATCCTGGAATGTGAAGTCAAATGGGCCTTAGAAAGCATTACTACGAACAAAGCTAGTGGAGGTGATGGAATTCCAGTTGACCTATTTCAAAGCCTGAAAGATCATGCTGTGAAAGTGCTGAATTCAATATGCCAGCAAATTTGGAAAACTCAGCAGTGGCCACAGGACTGGAAAAGGTCAGTTTTCATTCCAATCCCAAAGAAAGGCAATGCCAAAGAATGCTCAAACTACCACACAATTCCACTCATCTCACATGCTAGTAAAGTAATGCTTTAAATTCTCCAAGCCAGGCTTCAGTAATATGTGAACCATGAACTTCCAGATGTTCAAGCTCATTTTAGAAAAGGCAGAAGAACCAGAGATCAAACTGCCAACATCCACTGGATCATGGAAAAAGCAAGAGAGTTTCAGAAAACCATCTGTTTCTGCTTTATTGACTATGCCAAAGCCTTTGATTGTGTGGATGACAATAAACTGTGGAAAATTCTGAAAGAGATAGGAATACCAGATGACCTGACCTGCCTCTTGAGAAACCTATATGCAGGTCAGAAAGCAACAGTTAGAACTGGACATGGAACAACAGACTGGTTCCAAATAGGACAAGGAGTACGTCAAGGCTGTATATTGTCACTCTGCTTATTTAACTTATACTCAGAGTACTTCATGAGAAATGCTGGGCTGGAGAAAGCACAAGATGGAATCAAGATTGCTGGGAGAAACATCAATAACCTCAGATATGCAGATGACACCACCCTTATGGCAGAAAGTGAAGAGGAACTAAAAAGCCTCTTGATGAAAGTGAAAGAAGAGAGTGAAAAAGTTGGCTTAAAGCCCAACATTCAGAAAACGAAGATCATGGCATCTGGTCCCATCACTTCATGGCAAATAGATGGGGAAATAGTGGAAACAGTGTCAGACTTTATTTTTCTGGGCTCCAAAATCACTGCAGATGGTGACTGCAGCCATGAAATTAAAAGACGCTTACTCCTTGGAAGGAAAGTTATGATCAACCCAGATAGCATATTGAAAAGCAGAGACATTAATTTGCCAACAAAGGCCCATCTAGCCAAGGCTATGGTTTTTCCAGTGGTCTTGTATGGTTGTGAGAGTTGGACTGTGAAGACAGCTGAGTGCTGAAGAATTGATGCTTTTGAACTATGGTGTTGGAGAAGACTCTTGAGAGTCCCTTGGACTGCAAGGAGATCCAACCAGTCCATTCTAAGGGAGATCACCCTTGGGTGTTCTTTGGAAGGAATGATGCTAAAGCTGAAACTCTAGTACTTTGGCCACCTCATGCAAAGAGTTGACTCATTGGAAAAGACTCTGATGCTGGGAGGGATTGGGACAGGAGGAAAAGGGGACAACAGAGGATGAGATGGCTGGATGGCATCACTGACTCGATGGACATGAGTTTGAGTGACCTCCGGGAGTTGGTAATGGACATGGAGGCCTGGCGTGCTGCGATTCATGGGGTTGCAAAGAGTTGGACACGACTGAGTGACAGAACTGAACTGAACTGAGCTGCCCTGCCAGCGCTGCTGGAAGCATGGGGCTGACACTGGGCTGGAGCCACCACTGTTGCAGCTGAAGTACTGTCAGAAATAGAAGGCCTCTGATATTCTTCCTACCTGCTGATCAGGTGCAGGTAGAAAGAAGATAACGTAGCTAGAATTCAGTGAGCAAGGAAGTCTGGGAAATGTAGAACCTTTTGCTTGCTCTTTTTCCAGAGAAGAATACAGAAGAGTGCATTTGGGACCAGGAGCCAAAGATACACATCTAGCCTGGGAACTCAGCATGTGTCAATAAATTAGAAAAGTTAATTCTTGTCTAAATAAGGGGAACAAAGAGAGAAGAAAGAGATGTCCATTACAATCTAGGACATAAATGAATAGTATTGATATGGCAGGGAGATGAGAGTATGCTATGTGTGTTCTGGGTAAAGATATAGATATTGAAAAATGTAAGAAACTGATAGTGTTCAGTCTTGCTAGTTGTTGTAGGAAAGATGACTAAAACAACAGTGAGATAACACTTTACAGACATTAGGATGGCAAATATTATAAAATTGAATGACACCAACTATAGGCAAGAATTTGGTTTAAAAAAAGAGGAATCCTTGTGCAATGTAACTGGTACAGTCATAATCTGGCAGTACTGAACAGAAACTGAACATTCAGCCAAACCTCTCCTGGGAATATAGGCCAGAGAAATACACTTGTATCGTAAGGGGACAGGAACAGTGATGTTCATTGCTGTATGTGTGTGGTAGCAGACAGGTGGAGGCTAAGAACTCAGATGCCTATCACTGTTGCTTCTGCTGGTAAGTTGCTTCAGTCGTGTCCGACTCTGTGCGACCCCATAGGCCGCAGCCCACCAGGCTCCCCCGTCCCTGGGATTCTCCAGGCAAGAACACTGGAGTGGGTTGCCATTTCCTTCTCCAATGCATGAAAGTGAAAAGTGAAAGTGGAGTCGCTCAGTCGTGTCTGACTCTGTGCGACCCCACGGACTGTGGCCCACCAGGCTCCTCTGTCCATGGATTTTACCAGGCAAGAGTGCTGGAGTGGGGTGCCATTGCCTTCTCCATGCCTATCACTAGGAAACTGATTAAGTAAAACATGTGGGAGCTTACTATGGAATATGAACTAGGTATCTAAGAACATTATGAAAATAGAGAAACATAGTGTTAAGTGAAAATAGGAAGATAGAGAATAAGATGTATAGGAAAATATTACTTGTGAAAAATAACATAATTCAGTGACGTTGACAGTATAATTAGAAGTATAAATCTTTTTTCTGTTCAAACACATCAAGTACTCTCAATTTTACCTTCCTCCATTTTCCTCCAATCTGAATACCAAAGCAATTGTTACCCCAAAGCAATTGTAATCTCTCTATATGGCTCAGCTATAAATAATATTTATGAAATAAAAAAAGAAAACTAACATATATATACATACTAAACCTCTACATAACATTTAAGAATACCAGAGTGAGTTGAATGGTAACCCCCTCAAAAGATATGCCCACATCCTAAAATTTGTGAATGTGATTTTTTTTTTTTTTTTTTTTTTAGAAAAAAAAGTCTTTGGAAAAGTAATTAAGTGAAGAGCACAAGATGAGGCCATCCTGGATTATCTGGATGGGCCCTAAAATTAACAACAAGTGTTCTTAAAAAGAGACACACAGAGTATGTGAAGAAGCCAGCCAGATAAACACAGGCAGAGACTGAAACGATGCAATCCCAGCCAAGGACATCTGGAACCTGCAGAAGCTGCAAGAGGCAAGGAATGGTCTCTCCCCTGGAACCTCCAGAGGGAGTATGAGCCCTCTGACGCCTTGACCTTGAACTTCCGTACCTCCAGAGCTGTGAGAGGATGAATTTTTGTTTTAAGCTACCATGTTGGAGGTAATTTGTTACAACAGCCACAGGGAATGGATACAGATGCCTTTTTAAACTTTATTTGATAGATTCCTAAAGCTGTACATGAGGTGATATCAGTCAACCAGGGGTCTGCAGGGACTAAGCAGCAGTGGAAGGAGATTATCCTGGTGACCTGTGCCCTGCACTCCTCTTCCACACCATTCCTTCTTTCCCCTTAGAGTCTGTTCTTATCCTGTCTATTGGTTATCCACTGCTGAGTAACAAGTGACCCCTGTATTCAGCAGCTTTAAAACAACAAGCATTTGTTATCTCACAGCTCCTGTGGATTAGGAATCTGCGTGGTGTGGCTTAGTTGAGTGCCTCAAACTTACCATCTCTTTAAAAGGCTACAATCAAGATGCCAGCCTGGGCTGAAGTCATCTCAAGGTAAGATTTGTTTTCACGCTTGCTCTCATGGCTGTTGGCAGGCCTCAGGTTCCCACTGGCTGAAGACATCTGTCTCATAACCCACGGGCTCCACAGGGCTGTTCACAGTGTGGTAGTCTGTTTCCCGAGAATGAGAGAGAGAGAGGGGCCAAAACAGAAGCTGTGATCTTTTATAACCTCATCTTGGAAGTCACGTCCTGTCGCTTCTCTCTATTCTGTTCATTAGAAGTGAGTTACCCAATCCTGTCCCTACTCAAGGAGAGGGGAGATTACACAAGGGGTGGGTACCAGGAGGCAGGAATCACTGAAGGCTGTCCAAGAAGTTGCCTAAAACACTCCACAAGGAAAATAGAGAAACAGCACTGTCTGCTAGTAAGGAGTAGGATGTATACAAGTAAGAGGAGCCATGGGAGTTCTTATGAGAAAACATGTTTTAAGCAGAGTTTAACGTTTACTCAGACCTCAACCATTTCTCTCTGACCTCCTCTTTGGGTTCTAGTTTATTAACCAAACCAACTGAACAAAAACTAACTGACTCCCATGCTTCTCACTTCTCCAGATTTCAGATTCCATCCCCTCCACAACCTGTTTGCTGTTGTTTACTTTCTGAAACCCTCAGGAGTTATTTTTCATGTTTTGTCCAGAGTTTATAGTAGTTAGTGGGAAGGTTGTTCTGTAAGCAGCTTATGCCACCATAGTAAACATGGAAATCTATTTAAAATACATTTGATCAATGTTTGCAAATATGTCACCCTGGTGGCAGTGGGAGGGAAAAGGATGAACAAGCCTAGGAATTGCTGGGTTAAAATGACTTGTTTCGGCTTTCATAAAAGACTCTAAGGGTTCTAAAATTCATGTTTCTTCCTGAAGTAGAAAGAATATGCACTGGGGAGCTTGGTGGATCTGGTTTAAATTCTGGTTCTACTATTACTAGCAGAGTGACCTCATGCAGTGAATTAACCTGTGATTTAATTTCCTTGTCTGTAAATATTGAGTAAAAATATGTAAGTCTTTGAAATTGTACAGGGTTAACCAAAACAATGTATGCGAAATGCAGGCAGAGCCCTGCATGGAACACAGGTGCCCTTCCTCAGAGCTCTTTAGGCTTTCCCTCCCTCCCTTCATTATCTAGTTATCCTGTGAGTGCATTGCGCCAACACATTTTGGCATTTGCTCTAGACCATCATCTAGAGCATCCCAGAAAGAAAACAGCTCAGTGAGAATGGCTTTCTTTGTAGGGGAAAGTGTGGTGTGCGCAGGGCTGGCTCCCAGCCTGGGACGCAGGGGTCAGTGGGGCTGCCGCCAGCCGTCTGCTGTGTTAGCCAGGGAACTCGACTCACAGCCCTCCTGGCACCTACTGCTGGCCTTGGGTAAACATAATTACAGTCTTTAAAAAGAGAAGAGGGAACACAACCAAGATCCCCACTCACCATGTAAACAGGATGTCCACTGAACGGCAGCCACGGAGATGTTTATGTTCTGTTCAGGGGACAGTTGACAAAAGGCCTCTGGGAGCTTTATTGCTGCCTGGAGCAGTGGTCTGCCAGCCATGGAGGTGGCTGGGTTCTTCCCAGGTTTGTGAATGCCGAGTTTTAGCTGAGATCTCTGGGGCTGTGCTGTCTAGAACTGGATGCAGTCCTTTGGGATGCTGGGTCTGGTTATCTGCTCAAAGGCCCTTTATACAGAGATGGGGCATTCTGTGTCTGTGCTCAGCTTTCAGAGTGCCTCCTATGAGCTGGAGGCTGACTGGTGGAGGCCTTTATGAAATAATCCTCATTGATAAGCTACCATTTACTCAGAGCAAGGCAGCAGGCCAAATACTTCATGTGGATTATCTCATCTTTTAACCCTCATCACAACCTTTGTGGTAATTTTATTGTCTTGAAGAGGCCCTGGAAAGATAAGCAACTGGATTAGAAGTCAATTCAGTTTAAAAAAATTTTTTACTGATTTATTTATGTTTTGTTTTTTCAGTTGTGCTGGGTCTTTGTTGCTGTGCACGGGCTTCCTCTAGCTGCAGTGAGCAGTGGCTGCTCTTTATCGTGCTGTGCGGGCTTCTCATTGTGGTAGCTCCTCTTGTTGCAGAGGACAGGCTCTAGGCACACAGATTTCAGTGAGTGGCAGCACGAATGCTTAGTAGTTGTGGCACGTGGGCTTTAGTTGCTCCATGGCATGTGGAATCTTCCCAGACCAGGGATGAGACCTGTGTCCCTTGAATTGGCAGGTAGACTCTTATCCACTGTACTACCAGGGAAGTCCATGAAATCAGAACAGCTTTATCTCAAACCTGTGTTTAATGGTAAGCTACATGAAGGCAGGGACCTGTCAAGTTCAGCACTCCATCTCTACAGCCCAGCATAGTTGCAAAAACTTCTGTTGGATGAATAATTTGTTTAAAAATTCCACCAAAATACTGCTCTCCAATAATTTTGTTATCAAACCCAAGCTCGATCTTCTCAGCTCGCAACAGGCTAATAATTGGGAGACAAGGAGTTCAGGCAAGGAATAGTGACTTGATTCAGAAAGCTGTGCACCTGAGAAGATGGTGGGCTAGGGCCCTAGAGTACTATCTTATGGGGTGTGGATGCCAGTTTCTTTTCTAGAATGGTGAGGAGGAGGTGAGGAAGTAAAGTAAAAAGGCCATAAATCTTGCAAAATTTCTCTTGACTTGGCCAACCTTAGGGAGGGGATGTGTTAACTGCTTCTTTTTCTGCAGTTCTTTGCAGGTGGGCAGGGTCAGAATGTCTTCCTGCTAGCTGGACAAAGGTACTTAAGTTTAACATTCAGGCAGAGGGGCAGATTCCCCAAGATAGGCCATTAAGTATGCTTACACTATAAGACAACATCCCTTTAATGACTATAATAACAAAAGCAACGAAAAGCAAAGATTAGAAGAATAGAAATAGATCCGACAGGAGTCATTTTCTGGGGAGCGTATTTCCCCCTAGTAGTGAGAGTGTGTGTGGGCATGGTGTACCTCACACATTTCTTTTCAGGTGACACAGGGTGCTCATTGGTCAATACTGGCTGCAGTAGAGTCTTGGGTATGGATTGAGGCACCAAGGCAGTGACTACTTGGCAAAGGGTCTAACTGAGAAGCCAAGTCCTGCTGTAGTCCCGTCTTCTCTGGAACTGAGGGCAGGGAAGGCATCTCTTGGGCCCATCCAATCCAGCCTGCTCCCAGGGCAGCAGAAACAGTGAAAGGAGATGCTCATCTCAGCCGGCCTTTGTCTGTGGTGCATGAGCCAGCCCTGGAGAGCAGTTTAGCGGCCACTCTTCCAGTCGCAGGAGGGTTTAAGTGGAGTTGGGAAGATAGGCTGAGCAGAGTTTCCAGGAATGCCAGGAGGTGATCCCTCTCCCTTTATAATTCTAGATGCACTAGGTGGGTACCCTAGAGCTCTGTAGTCTTTGAATTCCTGAATAGAAGGGAGGAGCATGCTTGTTCTGCAGGATGAATTATAACATTAACGTGCCCAGGTTCTGAATAGAACATGGTCTTTATCCTAAGTCTGAGTTTTAAATTAGAGGGAGATGCAACCTTCTCACTCTCTATTCAGGTCTCCTTCTGGGGAGGCACCTGAGTGCTGATCATTCCACTGCCTAAAGCTGAGGTCCTAGTGACCTCCACATTGTTACTAAGTCTCAGGCAAGTGCAGATGGTTGTTTTCAATGGCCCAAGATGTCAGGATACTGCTGAAAAGTAAAAGCATGCCAAGGCTTGCCCAGACTGGTGTTATTTGGTTGATGCTGTTAGGTAGTTAGAATAGGGAAAAGGACTCCAAAATGGCAGTGGCTAAAAGACAAGGCATAGTCAATAAAGCAGAAATAGATGTTTTTCTGGAACTCTCTTGCTTTTGCAATGATCCAGCAGATGTTGCCAAAGCCTTTGTGTGGATCACAAAAAACTGGGGAAAATTCTGAAAGAGATGGGAATACCAGACCACCTGACCTGCCTCTTGAGAAACCTATATGCAGGTCAGAAAGCAACAGTTAGAACTGGACATGGAACAACAGACTGGTTCCAAATAGGCAAAGGAGTACGTCAAGGCTGTATATTGTCACCCTGTTTGTTTAACTTCTATAGAGAGTACATCATGAGAAATGCTGGGCTGGAAGAAGCACAAGCTGGAATCAAGATTGTCGGGAAAAATATCCATCACCTCAGATATGCAGATGACATCACCCTTATGGCAGAAAGTGAAGAGGAACTGAAGAGCCTCTTGATGAAAGTGAAAGAGGAGAGTGAAAAAGTTGGCGTAAAGCTCAACATTCAGAAAACGAAGATCATGGCATCTGGTCCCATCACTTCATGGCAAATAGATGGGGAAACAGTGGAAACAGTGTCAGACTTTATTTTGGGGGCTCCAAAATCACTGCAGATGGTGACTGCAGCCATGAAATTAAAAGACGCTTACTCCTTGGAAGGAAAGTTATGGCCAACCTAGATAGCATATTGAAAAGCAGAGACATTACTTTGCCAACAAAGGTCCATCTAGTCAAGGCTATGGTTTTTCCAGTGGTCATGTATGGGTGCGAGAGTTGGACTGTGAAGAAAGCTGAGCACCAAAGAATTGATGCTTTTGAACTGTGGTGTTGGAGAAGACTCTTGAGAGTCCCTTGAACTGCAAGGAGATCCAACCAGTCCATTCTGAAGGAGATCAGCCCTGGGATTTCTTTGGAAGGAATGATGCTAAAGCTGAAACTCCAGTATTTTGGCCACCTCATGCGAAGAGTTGACTCACTGGAAAAGACTCTGATGCTAGGAGGGATTGGGGGCAGGAGGAAAAGGGGACAACAGAGGATGAGATGGCTGGATGGCATCACTGACTTGATGGACATGAGTCTGAGTGACCTCCGGGAGTTGGTGATGGACATGGAGGCCTGGCGTGCTGCGATTCATGGGGTCGCAAAGAGTCGGACATGACTGAGCGACTGAACTGAACTGAACGGCCACCAGAACTTACACAGGACTGGGGAAACAGACTCTTAGAGGGCACAGACAAAACCTGTGTGCACCAAGACCTAGGAGAAAGGAGCAGTGACCCCACAAGAGACTGACCTAGACTTGTCCATGAGTATCCAGGAGTCTCTGGCAGAGGCGGGTGTGGGTCAGCAGTGGTCTGCTGCAGGGTTGGGGGCACTGAGTGCAACAATGCCTGCATGGGATCTTTTGAAGGAGGTTGCCATTATCTTCATTACCTCCACCATAGTTTGGCCTCAGGTCAAATGAGCTCCGCCTATCAATAGAAAATTGGATTAAAGATTTACTGAGCATACCCTCACCCTTCAGAACAAGACCCAGTTTCCCTCTCAGTCTCTCCCATCAGGAAGCTTCCATAAGCCTCTTATCCTTCTCATTAGAGGGCAGACAGAATGAAAACCACAATCTCAGAAAACCAATCAATCTGATCACAGCCATCTCTAACTCGATGAAACTATGAACCATGCTGTATAGGGCCACCCAAGATAGAAGGGTCAGGGTAAAGAGTTCTGAAAAAATGTGGTCCACTGGAGAAGGGAATGGCAAACCATTTCAGTATTCTTGCCTTGAGGACCCCATGAACAGTATGAAAAGACAAAAAGATAGGACACTGAAAGATGAACTCCCCAGGTCAGTAGGTGCCAAATATGCTACTGGAGCTCAGTGGAGAAATAACTCCAGAAAGAATGAAGAGATGGGGCCAAAGCAAAAACAACACCCAGCTGTGGATGTGACTTGTGATGGATAAAGTCTGATGCTATAAAGAGCAATATTGCATAGGAACCTGGAATGTTAGGTCCATGAATCAAGGCAAATTGGAAGTGGTCAAACAGCAGATGGCAAGAGTGAATATTGACATTTTAGGAATCAGCAAACTAAAATGGACTGGAAAGGGTGAATTTAACTCAGATGACCATTATATATACGACTATGGGCAAGAATCCCTTAGAAGAAATGGAGTAGCCATTGTAGTCAACAAGAGAGTCCGAAATGCAGTACTTGGATGCAATCTCAAAAATGACAGAATGATCTCTGTTCATTTCCAAGGCAAACCATTCAGTATCAGAGTAATCCAAGTCTATGCCCCGAGCAGTAATGTTGAAGAAGCTGAAGGTGAAAAGTTCTACGAGGACCTACAAGATCTTCTAGAACTAACACCTAAAAAAAATGTCCTTTTCATTATAGGGGACTAGAATGCAAAAGTAGTAAGTCGAGAAACACCTGGAGTAACAGGCAAATTTGGCTTTGGAGTACAGAATGAAGCAGGGCAAAGGCTAATAGAGTTCTGCCAAGAGAATGCACTGGGCATAGCAAACACCCTCTTCCCACAACACAAGAGAAGACTCTACACATAGACATCACCAGATGATCAATACTGAAATCAGATTGATTATATTCTTTGCTGCCAAAGATGAAGAAGCTCTATACAGTCAGCAAAAACAAGACTGGGAACTGACTGTGGCTCAGATCATGAACTTCTTATTTCCAAATTCAGACTTAAATTGAAGAAAGTAGGGAAAACCACTAGACCATACAGGTATGACCTAAATCAAATCCCTAACGATTATACAGTAGAAGTGACAAATAGATTCAAGGGATTAGATATAATAAAGTGCCTGAAGAATTATGGACAGAGGTTTGTGACATTCTACAGGAGGCAGAAATCAAGACCATCCCCAGGGAGTTCAGTTCAGTTCAGTAGCTCAGTCATGTCCTACTCTGTGCGCCAGGCCTCCCTGTCCATCACCAACTCCTGGAGTTCACTCAGACTCATGTCCATCGAGTCGGTGATGCCATCCAGCCATCTCATCCTCTGTTGTCCCCTTCTCCTCCTGCCCCCAATCCTTCCCAGCATCAGAGTCTTTTCCAATGAGTAACTCTTCACATGAGGTGGCCAAAGTACTGGAGTTTCAGCTTTAGCATCATTCCTTCCAAAGAAATCCCAGGGCTGATCTCCTTCAGAATGGACTGGTTGGATCTCCTTGCAGTCCAAGGGACTCTCAAGAGTCTTCTTCAGCACCACAGTTTAAAAGTATCAATTCTTTAACACTCAGCTTTCTTCACAGTCCAACTCTCGCATCCATACGTGACCACTGGAAAAACCATAGCCTTGACTAGATGGACCTTTGTTGGCAAAGTAATGTCTCTGCTTTTCAATATGCTATCTAGGTTGGTCATAACTAACCTAGGAAAAAGAAATGCAAAAAGGCAAAATGGTTGTCTGAGGAGGTCTTACAAATAGCTGTGAAAAGAAGAGAACTGAAAAACAGAGGAGAAAAGGAAAGATATACCCATTTGAATTCAGAGTTTCAAAGAATAGCAAGGAGAGATAAGAAAGGCTTCCTCAGTGATCAGTGCAAAGAAATGGAGGAAAACAATAGCATGGGAAAGACTAGCGATCTCTTCAAGAAAATTAGAGATACCAAGGGAACATTTCATGCAAAGATGGGCTCGATAAAGGACAGAAAAGGTATGGACCTAACAGAAGCAGAAGATATTAAGAAGAGGTGGAAAGAATACACAGAAGGTCTGTACAAAAAGATCTTCATGACCCAGATAGCCATAATGGTGTGATCACTGACCTAGAGCCAGACATCCTGGAATGCAAAGTCAAGTGGGCCTTAGGAAGCATCACTATGAACAAAGCTAGTGGAGGTGATAGAGTTCCAGTTGAGCTATTTCAAATCCTAAAAGATGATGCTGTGAAAGTGCTGAACTCAATATGCCAGCAAATTTGGAAAACTCAGCAGTGGCCACAGGACTGGAAAAGGTTGGTTTTCATTCCAATCCCAAAGAAAGGCAATGCCAAAGAATGCTCAAACTACTATACAATTGCAGTCATCTCGCATGATAGCAAAGTAATTCTCAAAATTCTCCATGCCAGGCTTCAACAGTACATGAACCATGAACTTCCAAATGTTCAAGCTGGATTTAGAAAAGGCAGAGAAAACAGAGATCAAATTTCCAACCACTGTTGGATCATGGAAAAAGTGAAAGAGTTCCAGAAAAACATCTACTTCTGCATTATTGACTTGGTGCTCCAACACCACAGTTCAAAAGTATCAATTCTTCGGCACTCAGCTTTCTTTATACTTCCACTCTCAAATCCAGTAATGACTACTGTCCTTCCACTGTCAGGCTGGGACAAGAGTTACAGTTCTTTCCAATTCAAGGTGGAAGGACATTTTTGTGTCATTTTCATGATAGATCTTTCAACCAGCCTTAGAGCTAAAATATTACCCTGCTGCTGCTGCTGCTAAGTCGTGTCAGTCATGTTCATATCTGTGCGACCCCATAGGCGGCAGCCCACCAGGCTCCTCTGTCCCTGGGAGTCTCCAGGCAAGAATACTGGAGTGGGTTGCCACTTCCTTCTCCATTACCCTGATAAATCAATATTTATAACTCTCACTAAGGACCTGACACAGAATAAGTTCACTCCTGAACACCATCTAAGTTCAGGCTCAGGAAATGAGGGAAAATTGTTCACGTGTCTGGGGTGTGGGGCTCTGATTGTCAGGCCCTCAGTTTCCTTTTTTCTCTCTCAAGGAGCCTGGAGCCTTTTTATAGTTGGAACTTTCCTTGGGGGTCCTCCTTGGCAACCCAAGTGCCCATGTGTATACAAAACTGTCATCAGCAGCATTTTTAATCACATGAAGACCTGTTGGGGCTCATACAGATCTTTTCTAGGCCAAACTTAGTATATTGTATTTTTGGAAAAATGAAGATATTCACTGTAATTATGTTTTGGAGGAAGGAATTGTTTATTTTCTAAATGCCTTAATGTATTTTCTATACTTAAAAAAATAGGACAAAGTGAGATTTGAAGAAGACAGCAGATGTTTGCTGTTAAACCTGGAGATATTTCTCAATCCCTTTTACTGTCACTCATCTCACTTAAATATCTGTACAGTGAGAGTCATGTTTTCCGAGGCACTGAAGTGTCTTAAAGTTTTCCCCATTGGTCATTGCTTAAATGAACACCCAGGGGGCTATTATACAGATCCTCAGTTCAGTTCAGTTGCTCAGTCATGTCCGACCCTTTGCGACCCCATGAATTGCAGCACTCCAGGCCTCCCTGTCCATCACCAGCTCTCGGAGGTCACTCAGATTCACATTCATCGAGTCAGTGATGCCATCCAGCCATCTCATCCTCTGTCGTCCCCTTTTCCTCCTGCCCCAATCCCTCCCAGCATCAGAGTCTTTTCCAATGAGTCAACTCTTCTCATGTGGAAGCCAAAGTACTGGAGTTTCAGCTTTAGCATGAATCCTTCCAAAGAACACCCAGGACTGATCTCCTTTAGAATGGACTGATCGGATCTCCTTGAAGTCCAAGGGACTCTCAAGAGTCTTCTCCGACACCACAGTTCAAAAGCATCAATTCTTCGGTGCTCAGCTTTCTTCACAGTCCAACTCTCACATCCATACATGACTACTGGAAAAACCATAGCCTTTACAGATCCTAGGATATAGCAAATGGGCCCCTTTCTTTCTCTGTATTCCATATGTTTTCTTGGGTCCTGGCTTTGGGGCTGAGCTCAAGTCCTTCACCAGGCTGAGGGAAAGCAGACAAAGCTCTGGGTGCCTCAACTCTAAGGGAAAAGGACATCCTACTGGAGATTAGGGTGCAGCCATGGGAGCGGGGAAGACTGAACCTCATTTGGCTGAGTCAATACACAAGCAAACTTGATATTGAAATGGATTCTCTTGATTGATACATACTGATAAAAATCTTGGTGGAGGCTGTGGGAGCAAGGGGAAAAGATTTAAGATGTGAGTAGAAAGAGTTTAAAAACAGATTCAGATTCATTACAGTTGCTGGTGGAGACTTAATGATTCAAAGTGTTTCTTTGGATCAGAGAACCATGGGGCTTTTTAAAATTGAACTTTTTTTTTTTAATTACAAAAAAAGGAATTAGCAGACTCCCCCAAAATATGAATTGGGCCTTGGCAGGAAACTGCTTCTTCCTGCCATCAGAGAGTCATGCAAGACTCAAAAATGGCAAACATCTGTTTGACGGGCATCCTGACCTTGGCTTGGCAGAGAACTCAGAAGAAACAACATCACTATTCAATGTTTATTTTCATCTGAGATAGCAAGTATGGTGTGTAGCAGAGTGACCAAGTGTTAAGAACAGAGCAGCTATTTAATAAATATTTATTAGGACACACCTAAGATTCAAATAGCTCAGCTTCACACAGACACTGGAGTAAAATTTCACAGTGTGTTGTCATAAATATTCTGTACCTTACTGTGGTTCTTTCTTGTGCAGGTTAGAATTTTGTGGGTAATTAGATGCATGTAATACAAGCCACTGGGCTTCCCTGGTGGCTCAGCGGTAAAGAACCTGCCTGCCAATGCAGGAGATGTGGGTTCAATCCCTGGGTTGGGAAGATCCCCTGGAGTAGGAAATGGCAAGCCACTTCAGTATTCTTGCCTAGGAAATCCCATGGACAGAGAGAAGCCTGGCAGGCTACAGTCCATGAGGTCACAAAGAGTCTGATACAACTTAGCAACTGAGTATGAATACACACCACTGGGCAAGGTTAAGCCTAGTTCACGATCATGCATGTGAACTAGTCAGGCAGTCATTTGTTCCTCTTGACTCTTTACTTAGCTCCCCCTTACTCACTGGGCTTCCCTTGTGGCTCAGCTGGTAAAGAATCTGCCTGCAATGCAGGAGACCTGAGTTCAATCCCTGGGTTGGGAAGATCCCCTGGAGAAGGGAAAGGCTACCCACTCCAGTATTCTGGCCTGGAGAATTCCATGAACTGTATAGTCCATGGGATCCCAAAGAGTTGGACACGACTGAGCAACTATCACTTTCACTTACTCATTAACATATTAGCAGACCTTTCCAGGGTGCTTGTATTAAGATTAAAATCATAAAAATAGCCTGAAATTCATGAATACATGCTTGCTCTTATAAACCTTATGTCAGATACTTTTCAGAATTAATCATTTTCCAGAATTTTATATAAGTAAAATGGTAGATTTATAATATATAATATCCCCAGCAGGTACTAGGGTGATATTTTTTAATAAAGCATTTAAATATTTTTGGCACTAGGTGGATATGTATGAACATATCCACTGATCGTGATAAAGACTATAAGTAACCTGACATCACTTCATGGCAGGCATTCTTGTCAAATGAATATGAAAAAGATTCAGTTTTCAAAGACTTAAAGAATGTTCACAATTTTAAGTCAAGGAATGGTAGACTTAGAGTATTGATGAAGACATTCACTATGACCGATATAGTTTATTACTTAGTACAGATACTGGAATAAAAGTTTACAAAGCATGTTCCCAGGAACATATTCACCTTTGCTGTGACTCTTTCATCAGATTACCTAGAAAACAGTTTTGACTTTTCCCTACAAACAAGTCTAATTAGAGGAAAATCAGCACCACCAGCCACTGCAGATCTTCTGCCATTTGTGTTTCAAGTCTTTCCCTGGGCTTCGAGGTTGGCATTCTATTGGCATCACTCTGCTGGTTGACTTCTCATCAACCGTCATGTGAAGTGGGAAACAGAATTCCATCAGAGCCACACTAACGCTTCTGAATTTGAGCCAGGAAGTATTTTATTTGATGCACGAAACAACATAAAGCCGACATCCTGGCCCATGTGCCCCGTGGCATCCACATCAGTGGCTGGATGGAGAGCAGGGGCAGAATGGAGCTATGGATGAGATGGTGCATGTAACCACACTGGTCTTGTTTCTGTATCTCATGCGCTCCAAATTTCTTTGCAGCCTAGGACCTCTGTGCTTTCTGCTCCCTCTTCTTGGAACACACTTCTTGTGACTGCTGAAGAACTAATCCCTTCTTTTCATTTAGGCATCTCCTAATGATAGCTCCTGTGACAGACGTTCCTTGACCACCCTATTTAATGCTGTCCAACTCTAGTGACTCTTTATAATGTTACCATATTTTATTTTCTTCAAAGCATTTCTATGAGATGACCCTGCTCTTTGTTTACTTATTTACTTGTTTATCGTTTTTCTCCTTCAGAGTAAAGACCTTTCGGACTCAGTGTCAGGATGTTTAGTCCCTGGCATATGAAAGGACTCACTAAACATTTGTTGAGCGCATGAACGCTCCCTGCGATGTCACTAGTTCCCCCACTTTAGGTTGCCTCCTTCTCTCATTCCAACATCCCAATGTGCCTTTTGTGACAAATGTCCCAGAAGAAAAAAATATTGCAAATGTGGGAAACGTGATAGAGCATGAGGTGGGGTAGAATATAAATTAGCTTCATAAACTGTGAATCATAAATCATGGTTCCATCTGTTCTGTGACAGAGTGAAAACAGCAAAAATTTTCCACAAGATAGGAACTAAAAACAGAGAGAAACCATGAGTCTGGACTCATGGAAAACCTATTACTATTATTTTCATTATCATCTTTCTCCCACGCTTCTCAGCAACAGTTTTGGTCATGCTATGCCCTTCTGAAACAAGCCCAGGAATTTATTCATAGTAAACATTGGTTCCTTCCAATCTACAAGTTTCTACCCCTTAATTCCAGACCTGACACCTAGAAGCCGTTCAACAAATATTTGAGGGCTATTAATGGTAAATTCCACTGTTACAGATTTCTTCTTCCAAGTTAATTACATTATTTTTTCTAAAACAAAAGATTCTTTAAAACAGATAACCTACAGAAGAAAGTCCATTCACTTACAGTCTAGTATTAAATTATAAGCCTTCATGAAAGATTTGATGGAGTATGGAGCACTGAACAGTTCTTAAGGCATGAGTCGCGACTAGAGCAGGAGAGGCCTGGGTGAGGCATGGTCACGGGCAGCAAAAGGGCACAGGGTGTGCTGAGAAAGGATGAGACATTCAGAGGGGACAGAAGAATGAAGAAGGGCTTCTAAGACAACTGGTTCACATTAAAATTTTGCCTAAGGCCAACATGGTGGAGGAGGATGTTCTGGGAGACTTGGTGCCTTCAGATTATGTCTACTGGCTAAAAGCATGGTGAAGACAGGAGGTCACCAGGACATCCTGGGGCTGACAAAACCATAGTTTTATCTTGGGGAAATTAAATTAAAATGAACATCAATACACGGATTGACATTTCTGACAGGCTGCCCAAGAAGTTGATGGCAGTGACCGCCTCTGGGGAATGAAAATGGGGGGTGGTAGGGTGGCCGGTCGGTCTGCAGAGTTTTGTTTTCCTCTCTATAACCTTTTCTAGAATTTTGATTTTTCCCCATCACATGTAATTTGTTTCACAACTACAAATCTTAAAAAAATCAAGATCTTTTAAAGACTTTACCATGTTACGTTAACTGAATGAAAATAAATATCACAGCAATTGTACATAATAATAGTAAGGGGGCTTCATGACAGGGTTCAAAGAAACATTTTTTGGTAAATTTCATTTATTTATCATTCTTTTTGGCTGCGCTGGGTCTTCACTACTGTGCACACAAAGCTCTCTCTAGTTTTGGCAAGAGGGGGCTAGTCCCTAGTTGTGGTGCACAGGCCTCTCATTGCAGTGGCTTCTCTTATTTGGAGTGTGGGCTCTAGGCGTTTGGGCTTCAGCGGTCGTGGTGCACAGGCTTAGTTGCCCTGAGACATGTCGAATCTTCCTGGACCAGGGATCAAACCCATGCCTCCTGCATTGGCAGGCAGATTCTTAACCACTGGACCCCCCAGGGAAATCCTAACATATTAATACAAGAAGAAAACCCTTGCATTAAAACACTGTTCATGTATACTTTTTAGTCTTCTGTGCTGAATGTTGCTCAATCCCTCAAGACACTGTTAGAGCTCCAGGAAGACACTCAGCAGTAGCTCTAGAACTCAGACCCTCAGGTTTAAAATTCTCAGACATAATACCTCCTGCTCTACTCCATCTACTCTTCTTGTAACTTAGTCTCCTTTTTTTTTTTTTTCCTCTCTTGTTACCAATTAGACTGCTGTCTCTCAGAGTGTTTTTAATTTAAGCCCTGCAAGACCATAATTGACTGTAGCTATCCTGTACTCAGAGTAGCAATAGTTTCCTAGACTTACTCGCTCCCTGTATCTTTACCATAAAATGAAATCACATGCAAATCCATGTGATCTTTTCAACCTGAAAGTGTCTAACACATAACTCCTGTACTTAAAAAATCCAAATACTACTTCCTTACATTGATAATACACTGAATAAATTTTCAAGTTTTCATACACAGTCCTATTTCATCTCTAGCAAAGAGGGGTGTACAGTAAAGTACACAAACACACAACCACATGTAGAGGTTGTTGCATTGTATTGTTGTTGTTCAGTCACTAAGTCTTGTCTGACTCTTTTTGACCCCATGAACTGCAGCACACCAAGCTTCCCTGTCTTTCACCATCTCCTGGAGTTGGCTCAAACTCATGCCCATTGAGTTGGTGATGCCATCCAGCCATCTCATCCTCTGTCATCCCCTTCTCTTCCCGTCTTCAATTTTTCCCAGCATCAGAGTCATTTCCAATGAGTTGTCTCTTTGCATCAGGTGGCCAAAGCATCGGCGCTTCAGCTTCAGTATCAGTCCTGATGAATATTCAGGGTTGATTCCCTTTAGGATTGACTGGTTTGATCTCCTTGCTGTTCCAAGGGACTCACGTGACAATGTAAGTCAGACTTCCCTGTTGTGATCCCTTCCTATAATGGAAAGGGCTGTTTAAGTCACAATTGCATGCAGGGAAAGAAGACTTGCACCACAGTAGGTAGGTTATGATCTATAGATGTTGGGAATACAAGCTTTTTCCAAGTATCTGCTTCTGGAACAGCATGCTTTGTTTCATCTAAAAGACAAAAAGTGAGCAGGCCACTATGGCTTTACCCAAGCATTAGTCAAATGCTTTGGATAACTATAATTTGTATAAGAGAAGAATTGTACACAGCTGTAGTGATATGGCAACCCACTCCAGTGTTCTTGCCTGGAGAATCCCAGGGACGGGGGGAGCCTGGTGGGCTGCCATCTATGGGGTCACACAGTGTTGGACACGACTGAAGCAACTTAGCAGCAGCAGCAGTGATATTAGCTGCCCTAAAAAATTTGGGGAGTTTTCCTTTACATTTTCTACTCTTATGATTTTGAAAAGGCAGGCAACTTTCATGGGGGAGAGCTGTGGGAGTGACCTTATTTGAAGCAGCAGAAGGATCATAGAAATGGTTGAGTAGGCTCTGTGTTTTTTTTTTTTTTTCCCAGTGTCCACACAGTTAACACTTGTTTGATTTCCTTGAAATTGAAGTAAGTTACAACCACTTCCCTGGCCTTATAAGAGTAATTTGTTGCTGAAGAACTCCTTGCAGGAAGACTTCTTATAGGTAAAAAATGAACTATCCATTGAAATTATTAATGCACAGTTACTTTAAAAATGAACAAAGACTGTGTATTACTGAACCTTGGTAGAGAAATCTGTCTACCAAACATATGAAATTTCCCCTTTACCAAGAAGGGCTGTGCTCTGCCATGTTCTATGGAAGGGGCACTTTCCAAAGAGGTGGTGTCCAAGCAGAGGCGATCTTTCCCAGCTCCCATGCCCCATGTGTGACCACATGATCATTTTTTGACAATAAAAGTTGTAGCTGTATGCATGACTTCTGGGCTGGAGTTTTAAGAAGAGATGTACATTTTCCAATGTACCTGTCTCCAGGATTCCACTGGATACAGAGTACACTGAGGCTTTGGGGGCTGCCTGGGAAATCGCATAGACGGAGGAGCCTCGTAGGCTACAGTCCATGGGGTTGCTAAGAGTCGGACACGACTGAGTGACTTCACTTTCACTTTTCATTTTCCTGCATTGGAGAAGGAAATGGCAACCCACTCCAGTGTTCTTGCCTGGAGAATCCCAGGGACAGAGAAGCCTGGTGGGCTTTCGTCTATGGGGTCGCACAGAGTCGGTCACGACTGACGCGAGCAGCAGCAGCAGCAGTAGCCAAAGACCAGAAATATCTACACTGGACTATTGCCCAGCAAGGACAAAATAAATAAATAAATAAATAAATAAACCTGTATTGTGCAAAGCCACTGAAGTTTGGAGTTTATTTATCCCCCTAGTTTGAGGATCAGGAATCTTGTTCTGTGAAATCCCAGATAGTAAATATTTTAGGCTTTTTGGGAAATATATGGTCTATATCTCATGTTTTTCTTTTTTTAGATTAAAAAAATGCAATTTTTTCCAGTTTTTTTTAGGTATAACTGACATATAAAATTGTAAATTTAAAGTGTATAACATGATGGTTTGATACATAAATATACTTATGTATCTTCTTTTTTATAACCCTATAAAAATGTAAAAATCATTCTTAGCTCACAGGCTACAAAAGACAGCCACAGGCTTAACTAAAATAAACTTTTAAGACAAAACAACAGCAAAACCTCACACAACAAAACACTGTCAACGGTACATGAGCTATGTAGAGAAGACCTTTAGGCCACTTGAGCCAACCATTTCAACATGGGGATGGCTACCTGTGGTTATACCTTGTGGGGCCCAAGTGTTCCCAAGGCACAGACAATCCAAATTGGTTCTCATACGTGGAAAGAATGCCTCCAAAGTTGAAGTTGGAATAGTACATCAAACTACTAAAAGAGTTGAAATCTCATAACTGAATTGGTATACCTAAGGATATGAATGGATTATGGCTTCCTTTCCCACCATCTTGCTTTGTTATCATACAGCACTTCTTCCACCACTCTTTATTTTTGTTTCCTGTGCTCCTGTTACTGTGGTCTCCAAACAGTAGATCGAGATCAACTAGTGGATCTTGAAGCTCCACATGGTAAGATTCCAAGATGGTGTCTCCATTTCACAGACATGTTACCTTCACAGCCCAGGTTTCCCACATGGACGGTGGGGCTGCCAGCCCTGGCACCTTCCATTCCACCCAGGTCCTTGTCTCAGTTAGCACAGAACCCAAGACCATTCAGCTTTCAGGAAAATCAACATCCAACAATAGGATGAGTTAATACATGAGACTCTTCTGCAACAACTCCCATGAAGATGTCAAAGAATTTCCAATGGTGTGAGAAAAAACTTTTGGAAGAATATTAAATGAAAAGAGCAGAATTGAAAATTACAGATTTAATATGGTCCAAACTGTCTAAATGGGTGTTCACTGGAAGGACTGATGCTGAAGCTGAAACTCCAATTCTTTGACCACCTCATGCAAAGAGTTGACTCATTGGAAAAGACTCTGATGCTGGGAAGGATTGGGGGCAGGAGGAGAAGGGGACGACAGAGGATGAGATGGCTGGATGGCATCACTGACTCAATGGACATGGGTTTGGGTGAACTCCAGGAGTTCGTGATGGACAGGGAGGCCTGGCATGCTGTGATTCATGTGCTCACAAAGAGTTGGACATGACTGAGCAGCTGAATTGAACTGAACTGAAACTGTCTAAAAACAAAGACTTGAAGGAAATACAACAAAATGTTAACAGTGGTTTTCCTGGGTGGTAGATTATGAATCATTAAAAAATAATAATTCTGTGCTTTTCTGAAAATATATACAAATGGGCCTATGTTATTTTTCAAAAAGATCAACAAAATTAATGGTAGTTCTTGCTACAAAGTCTTGGAGAGCTCTGCTCTGCAGAGTGAGTTCCCAGCCCGAGTCTTGCTCTCTGAGAGTTTTTGCTCTGAGAAGTTCTTGGGGGACTCTGAAGCCCATGTTCAGATCAGGAACAGGAAAGGGAAGAGGAGAGTGAAGGAGAGAGTTCTGAATATTAGGGAACATGAGATTTGAACCAGAGGAGATATGGAGGCCCAAAGCAATGTTTGTTTGGTGAGCTGTTTCTTATCCAGTGTCTTATCCCCAAATATGCTGTCCACTCTGGTGGTTCTCCATCCCTCCTGGTACTCCACTTGGCACAGGAAGTGAAGCAAGAAAGGCTTGCAGGCTGAGGCTGTCCCCTCATTCTCACCCTTCCACGAGGGGGTCAGAGCAGAAGCCTCCCACACTCTCTTCTTGTGCCCCCCAGCCCTGCAGTGCAGACCGTCCTTACTGTCCCTTATCTTTCTCAAATGATCATTGTAGGATTATGCTGTGGTAGCCCCACACAGCTTATTTCGTTTGCACACATGCATGCTTTTGCCTGTGCTCCCTCCTTGATCCTCTGCCGCGTACATGGTTATGCAGAACACTGTTCGTTCAGCTAGTCAGCAGATTGCCCTGTAGGTACCAGGGTACAAAAGAAGCCAGATAGAAAAAGGTCCTTCCCTCTTGCAACTGACTTTCCACTATGGAGCTAGACAGTAGCAAATACATAAGTGCTGTAATGTTGAGTAGTGCTGCAAAGAAAAATAAGGCTGAGGAAGAGGCCAGTGACCTGGGGTGAAAGGTGTCTTTAGATAGATTGGTTGGAGAAGGCTTCTCTGTGGAGGCTCCATTTTACCAGAAATTTTGATGCAATGAGTGAACTAGCAAAGTGCAGTGTGGGGATATGTGTTCTGGCTAAGGGAACAGTAAGCACAAAGGTCTTGAGTCAGGAACAAGCTTAAATCCTGTCCTCAAGTTGTTCCCATTCTAGTAAATCAGACATATCAGTAAACAGGAAATTGCAATTTTGTGTGAGAGACTCTATGTTTATAACTAAGTTTTATTGCCTTTAAAATGTATATTATCTCAAAAAATATATGCTATCTCTTTCTGACTTACTTCATTCTATATGATGATAGTCTCTGGAGTCATCCATATCTCTAGAAATGACCCAGTTTCATTCCTTTTTTTGACTGAGTAATATTCCATTGCATATATGTGCCACATCTTCTTTATCTATTAACACATATATGTGGAATCTAGACAGGTGGTGCCCATGATCCTATTTCCAGGGCAGGCATAGATAGAGTTTCAGACATAGAGAATGGACATGTAGACCCAGGGAGGAGGGAAAGGGTGAGATGAATTAGGAGACTGGCATTGACATATGTACATTTCCATGTGTAAAACAGATAGCTACTGGGAAGCTGCTGTATAACTTAGAAGGTCAGCTTAGTGCTCTGTGATGACCTAGAAGGGTGGGATGGGGGTGGGTCTTGGAGGGAGGTCCAAGTTAGCTGTTTTACTTCGCTATGCAGCAGAAACTATCATAACATTGTAAAGCAATTGTACTGCAATGAAAAGTATATTATCTATTGTATGTGCCCCCAGTTGGAGAAGGAAATGGCAACCCACTCCAGTATTCTTGCCTGGAGAATCCCGTGGACAGAGAAGCCTGATGGGCTGCTGTCCATGGGGTAGCATAGAGTTGGACACGAGTGAAGCGACTTAGCAGACTGAAGTGACTTAGCAGCAGCAGCAGCAGTGCCCCCAATAGAAAACAAAGTCCATGAGGGTGGGGATTTTTGCTTTGTTGTTGTTGTTCACAACAGTATCTCCAAGTCCTAAAACAGCTACAGGCACATAGTAGATGCTGTTATTGTTTAGTTGCTAAGTTATATCTGACTCTGTGCGACCCCATGGACTGTAGTCTGCCAGACTCCTCTGCCCATGGAATTCTCCAGGCAAAAACACTGGAGTGGGTTGCCATTTCCTTCTCCAGGGGATCTTCCCAACCCAGGGACCGAACCTGTGTCTCCTGAATTGGTAGGCAGATTCTTTACCACTGAGCCACCAGGGAAGCCCAGGTAGGTGCTCAGTATTGTTTAAATGGAGGAAAGAATCCCACACTTGCCCCCTTTCCCCCAGTTTCCCTCTCTGGAGGCAACCACTGTTATTAGGCCTTGGGAGGAGTGTGCTATTTAAATGGACCGCCACACCCTCCACCCAGCTTTCAGGTGAGTCTCTGCTTTTGCCAGGAGATGGAGGGTGCTGCCCTCCCCACAGCTGTCACATGAGCTACAGTAGACACGGATTCTCCTAGGCTCCTCAAGACCTGGGTGCCCTTCCTGACTGTGGAGCACAGAAGTTATTAATAATCAGGCAACTCAGGCATCCTGAATTCAGGCTTCTATGAGGACTTGGCACTTGGGAAAGACTATGCCCACTGCCCTAGGCACTGAGGACCACTCCTTCAGCTAATGGTGTATTATACACAGGACATCTGGCAGCAGCTATTCTTTCTGCGTGTGAGTGTGTAAAGTCAGGGCTGGCACAGGCCTCAGTGCTCTAAATGTTGGTAGCTTTTGCTTCTGCGGTGGACTTGATGCACGATCCCTGAACAGCACCCTGGCCAGGGACCAAGCTGGGGTGTAGGAACTCAGTTCCCATCTCAGAATGGGAACTACTCCAGTATCAGATCATCCACATAAAGCCTCTGGGGGAGTCCAACAGAATTTTCCGTCATTTCCTTCATAGACAAAAGAGACCCCTGAATTTTATAACGGGGGCCATTTACAATTTATAAGTATTAGGGAGAGAAGAAATCAATAATTACTGAATATCCATTATTCTTATTAGATGAATTAGAAAACTATGGTCCATAAATTTTAAATGTGCCCAAGACCACACAGCAAGTAAGACAGTGGTTATTTAATTAGTTTTAGAAATTAGAGCAGATTTCCTTGCCTTGAAGAACATCTTCTAAAAAGCAGTTTCCTTCCGATGCCTGCAAGGCCCCATTCAGATTTCATTCCATCTCTCTAAATCCTCTGGATCGAGTTGCTGCTTCTTAGGGTTGCAAGTACCCACCACAAAGCCTAGCACTTTGTGGACACAATAAAGATTTGTTAATAAATGGAAGAAAAAACTGAGTCACTAACACTTTGTGTGAATTGGCATTAGCTTATTGGACTTCGCTGGTGGTCCAGTGGTTAAGACTCCACCCTTCCAGTGTAGGGGACATGGGTTTGATCCCTGGTCGGGGGAAATTCTGCATCCCACATGTTGTGGTCAAAAATAAATTAATTTTTTTAAAAAGATTAATTTTTTAAAAAGACTTAGCCTTTTTTTTTTCTCCCCCATATAGGAATAGCATATTTGTTAATTTTAACAGTTATCACGACTTTGCCTTCTCTGTTAACAGCCACAGAATTCATCCATTTGCTCAGTCCAAAGTTCTGGACTAATTCCCATCATACTGTACATGCAATATGTCATCAAATTCGACTGTTTCTCCTTCAAGAGGTGTTCCGATCTGACTGATTTCCACATCTCCCCTGCTCCTACCTGATTCAAGTCACTATCATCTTCTACCTGGATCACTGCACTAGCTTCCTTCTGCCTCTGCTCCCTCCAGGGTATTTCAGGACACAGCAATCAGAGCAAATCCCATAAAAATGTGTCAGATCACATGACTCCTACATGGTCTGTGCCCCGCTCCCCACCTTCAACCTGGAGCCCATTCTCCCATCCCTCAGTTTTATTGAGAGATAATACTGCCTAAGTTTAAGGGGTACAACATAATGATTTGATGTATGTGTACAAATCATCTGTATGTATACAGACTGCAAAATGATTGCCATTAACATGGTGATGAGAACACTTCATATTTACTCTCTTATGAGAACACTTCATATTTATTCTCTTAGCAACTTTCAAGTATACAACACAGTAGCATTAATTATTGTCACCATGTTGTACATTACATTCCCAGAACTTACTTTTCTTATAACTGGCAGTTTGTATCTTTCGATCACCTGCATCCATTTCCCTCACCCCAACCCTCTACCTCTGGCAGCAACTAATTTGCTCTTTGTCTCTATGAGTTCTTTTTTCTTTTGGATTTCACATACAATTGAGATCACATAGTATTTGTCTTTCCCTTGACTTCTTTCTCTTAGTGTAATGCTATCAAATGAAAGTAGCTCAGTCCTGTCTGACTCTTTGCAAGCCCATGGACTATACAGTCCATGGAATTCTCCAGGCCAGAATACTGGAGTGGGTAGCTTTTTCCTTCTCCAGGGGGTCTTCCCAACCCACGGATTGAACCCAGGTCTCCCACATTGCAGGCAGATTCTTTACCAGCTAAGCCCAAGGGAAGCCCAAGAATACTGGAGTGGGTAGCCTATCCCTTCTCCAGGGAATCTTCCCAACCCAGGAATTGAACTGGGATCTCCTGCATTGCAGGCAGATTCCTTACCAACTGAGCTATGAGGGAAATCCAGTGCTATCGAGGTCCATCCAAATTATTGCAAATGGCTGGACTTCCTTCTTTTTGTGACTCAGTAATATTCCATCGGTGTGTGTGTGTGTGTGTTTATGCCACATCTTCTTTATCCTTTCATCTGTTCATGGACACTTAGATTGTTTCCATGTCTTGGCTATAATAAATATCAGGGCAGTGACCCTGGAGGTACAGATATATCTTTGTGATAGTGATTTCATTTCTTTTAGATATATACCCAGAAATGTAGTTGCTGTATTATATGGTAAATCTATTTTTAATTATTTGAGCACTTCTGTACTGATTTCCATGGTAGAGCACCAATTTATATTTCTCCCAACAGTGTACAAGAGTTCCCATTTTTCTACATCCTCACCAATACTTATTATCTCCTGTCTTTTTGATGATAGTCATTCTAACAGGTATGAGGTGATATCCTGTGAATTAATTTGCATTTCTCTGATGATCTGTGTTGCTTAGCATCTTTTCATGTTCTTGTTTGTTGTTCAAATGTCTTCTTTGAGAAAATGTCTATTCAGGTCCACTGCCAATTTTTAAACTGGTTTCTCTAGTGGGGCATATGGATTCATATATATTTTGGCTATTAATCTCTTATAAGAATTGCAAATATTTTTTCTCATTCTGTATGTTGCCTTTTCATTTTGTTGATTGTTTCTTTTGCTATGTGGAAGCTTTTTAGTTTGATGTAGTCTCTTCAGTTTATTGTTTATTTATTACTTGGGCTTTAGGTGTCAAATCCAAAAAAAATCATTGCTGAGACCAGTCATGGAGATTTTACCCTATGCTTTCCTCTAGGAATTTGTGGTTTCAGGTGTTATATTTAAGTCTTTAATCCGTTTTGAGTTAATTTTTATGAGTGGCATAAGCCAGGGGTCCAGTCTCATTCTTTTGCATATGAATATCATATTTTCCCCAGTGTCACTTATTAAAGAGACTGCTTCTTTCTCCATTGAATATTCTTGGCTCCCTTGTCAAGTATTAGTTGATCATATCCTGGGAACTTTTTGGTCTCATCTCCTATCGCCCTGTCTTTGGTATTTTTGACTCAGTAAAAGATTTGTATTTGTTTCAGTTTTCTTTTCCTGTTGGATGCTGTTACTTTGAGTTTGTCTACCTCCTATAGTACCATGAGCTTACAAAGGTTATCCTATTAATACAATTTATTGACTTCTTAGTCTTGTCATGGCTTTATGTAATTCGATTGTTTTCTACTCTGGCTGCACATTAGAATTCCCTGGGCAGTTTTAAAGAAATACCATTGTCTAGGTCTTCCCTGCAGAGATTCTGAAGTAACTGGTCCTGAGAGGTAAGTAGCTACACAGCATTAGTATTTTTTTAAAGCTCCCTGGGGGGTTTATTATGCAGTTGTAACTAAGAAGGACTTATGTAACCCTTTAAAAGAATCTCCTGAAATATGTGTTAGTATTCCTATTCGGGGAAGGCAATGGCACCCCACCCCAGTACTTTTGCCTGGAAAATCCCATGGACGGAGGATCCTGGTAGGCTCCAGTCCATGGGATCGCTAAGAGTCTCGAACACGACTGAGCGACTTCACTTTCACTTTTCACTTTCATGCATTGGAGAAGGAAATGGCAACCCACTCCAGTATTCTTGCCTGGAAAATCCCAGGGACGGGGGAGCCTGGTGAGCTTCTGTCTATGGGGTCGCACAGAGTCGGACACGACTGAAGCGACTTAGCAGCAGCATTCCTATTTTGAGCCCTGGGACGGCAGGGACTTCACACCTTTTTTTTTTTTTTTTCGATTTTCAGTGCCTATTAGAGTGCCTGACATATAATTACTGGTCACTAAATGTTCCATCAATGAATGAGCAAACTGAGGCATTAAAGGCTTAGCTACCTTATCCAAAGGTCTAACTACCTTGTTACTAAAGGTCACACAGTAAGTGATGAGGATTATTAATGGAATCCATATCTGTTTCCAAAGCCAGCACTCTTAGCCATATATTATACTCTCTCTTCCTAGACCCTTACCTTGTAAGAGTAGGGGGCAGTACAAGATAGAAAAGCAACACTGAAGACAGATTTTTATTTCGCCACTTTTCCTGGGGTTTTTACAAAAATACTGCTTTATTAAAATCGGTTAGAATTAGTATGGAAGATGTTCCTGAAATATTTGATGAGACTATATCTTTCAGGAGCAGAGTGCAGAAAAGGGCTTATAATTTTGTTTTCCCTGGACTGAACTGACCCACGGTGTATTTTAGGGTGAAAACAAAAGCTTTCTGTAACAATTTTCTTTTATAGTAATTGAACGTCTATAACAGCATAAATCTATGTTTCCTGAGATGAAAGTGTATGCCACAAACCATGTCTTGCCATTTCACATATTATCATGTGGTTAGCCTCTACTTTTAAGCTTTGGTTATCTTAATGATAGAGATTTTCCATAAAACACTGTGTGAATGGGCATGTAAGTGTGGATGTTTGTATGAAAGAGAGAAAGATTACAGAAGAAAGATGGGAAAATAATTACATCAAGAATTGAACAATGTAATATCCAAATACCTTTTGTTTTAGACTAAATGTTTGTGCCTACCCCACCCCACCCCCGCCAAATTTATGTGTTGGATCTCTAAACATCAGTGTGGTTGAATTTGGTGATGGGACCTTTAAGGAAGTAATTAAGGTTGAATGAGGTCATAAGGGAGGGTCCTGATTCAGTAGGATTAGTGTTCTAGCAAGTTATCTAGTGCCTCTTATAAAGCTTTATAAGCTCTGTCTTCCTGTAAACATATGGAGGAAAAAACATGTGAGAAGATGACCATCTACAAGCCAAGAAGAAAGTCCTCACTGGAAACTGTATCGACTGGAACCTAGATCTTGGACATCTGGCTTCTACAACTAAAAGAAAATAACTTTGTTTTGTTTAAACCACCATTTATGGTATTTTATTATGGCAGCCCTAGCAGACTAATATACCTTGGAGGAGTGTTGGTAGCTGTAAAGACATGAAAATATTATTTTTGTATCAAAATCACTAATACTATGCCAAAGCCTTTTATTGGAGTTTATCACCAGAATCTTAATTGGAGGGAAATTTCAGGAAATGGGGTGGAATTTACATGAATTGTTTTTTCTAGATGAAAAGAGTAGATTAGTGCCATCTATAAGTTAACTATTAAACCAGGTTAGAATATTACACGGAGAAGGCAATGGCACCCCACTCCAGTACTCTTGCCTGGAAAATCCCATGGATGAAGGAGTCTGGTAGGCCTGCAGTCCATGGGGTCGCTAGGAGTTGGACACGACTGAGTGACTTCACTTTCACTTTTCACTTTCATACATTGGAGAAGGAAATGGCAACCCACTCCAGTGTTCTTGCTTGGAGAATCCCAGGGACAGGGGAGCCTGGTGGGCTGTCGTCTATGGGGTCCCACAGAGTCGGACACGACTGAAGCGACTTAGCAGCAGCAGCAGCAGCAGAATATTATAGAGAGAAAACGGCTATGCAGACTCATGGGAAGCTGTGGGCTCCACCCATGGCAGGGTGGACATAGGTTTGGTAGGGCAAGAGGACTTTTTTTAAATAAAAAATTAATTAATATATTTTGTTCATGCTTAGAGTAATATCATCTAACCAAGCTTCTTAATTTACTTTATTTTGTTTTTTGTGCCTTGAGATTTTGCACTTTTTAAATAATATTTATTTGCTTATTTTTGACTGTGCTGGGTCTTCATTGCTGCACAGGCTTTTCTCTAGTTGTGGCGAATGGGGACTACTCTCTAGTTGCGGTGCACAAGCTTCTCTTTGCAGTGGCTTCTCTTCTTGCACAGAATAGTCTGTAAGTTGTGTGCGCTTCAGTAGTTGTAGCACACAGGCTTAGTTACCCTGAGGCCCGTGGGATCTTCCTGGACCAGGACTGAACCTGTGTCTCCTCTATTGGCAGATGGAGTCTTTACCGCTGAGCCACCAGGGAAGACTTTAGTTTACTTTAAATCTACTAGTCCTTCAACCTTCTCTTAACATACTATATTCTCTTTCTTGTCCTTAACAAATCTGATTTTCCAATCTTTTGGGGCTGTCAGGATAAATTAAAGTCTGACAAGCCCCAAATGCTGGGACAGATAACTGGGATCAATAGTTCTTTCTGCTCTTTTGAAGACCCTCTCTAACCATGAGTTTTGCAAAGATAATAACAGTGGAGAAAGGGCTGGTGAGCAGAAATTGCTTAGGTCTGTGCATTCCTGTGGTGTTTAGATTCCGGATTCCTGCCTGGAGGTGAATCCAAAGATTCAAAATATTGCAAAAGTATATGAAACTGCAGCCAATCTTCTTGCAGCTCAGCTACTGAAAACATAAAAAGTTATGACTTAGGTGGTTGAGGGTTGGACTAATCATAGGTGATTTCAATCGATTAAAAGCTGTATCCCAGATATAGCTCAACTTGACTCTGAAAGAAATACTGATAAGTTCCTCATCCTAACTTCCAGATAGATAAAAGGGCTTGTATTTGCTGGAAAATAAAATAAAGTAAAACAATACTAAATATTATACTTTGGTCACCACTGTTCTTTTATATACATTATTTGGAATATAACAAAAGAATTATGAAGCACACTAAGAAAATGGTATATATAGTCAAAAGAAAAATTAGTCAATAGAAACAGACCCATAGATTACTCAGTTACTGGCATTAATAGAACTTTAAAACAACTAATACACATATGTTTTTAAAATTTGCAGGAAAAGATGGATATAATGGTTAAAAAGATTGGGCGTTTCAGAAGAGATATCAAAAACTCTAAAAAAAACAACAACAAATAGAACTTTAGAACTGGAAAATATAGCATCTGAATCAAACACTCATTAGATGGGCTTAACATTAGATTGAACACCATCAAAGTGAGGCTCAGTTCAGTTCAGTTGCTCAGTCATGTCCAACTCTTTGCAACCCCATGAACCGCAGCATGCCAGACCTCCCTGTCCATCACCAACTCCCGGAGTTCACCCAAACCCATGTCCCTTGAGCCGGTGATGCCATCCAACCATCTCATCCTCTGTCATCCCCTTTTCCTCCTGCCCTCAATCTTTCTCAGCATCAGGGTCTTTTCGAATGAGTCAGTTTTTGCATCAGGTGGCCAAAATATTGGAGTTTCAGCTTCAACATCAGTCCTACCAATGAACACCCAGAACTGATCTCCTTTAGGATGGACTGGTTGGATATCCTTGTAGACCAAGGGACCCTCAAGTGTCTCAGTGTACCTGAAGACAGACAACCCATGTATTTATATTAATATCAGATAGTATAGGCAAAAAGCATTACCAAATGAAAGAAAGACATTTCATAATGATGAAAGGGAAAATCTTTAAGGGACAATAATGCTAAATGTATATGAACCTCAAAATATATGAAGCAAGAATGAATAGAAATAAAACAAGAAATAGACAGTCACAAGCATAGTTGGAGTTCTTAACACACTCCTTTCTCAGTAACTGGTAGATTAAGTAGACAAAAAATGAGAAAGGACATAGAAAATCAGAACCACTCTCTCTAACTTAATTTAAATTTACATAACACTACATTAAACAACTCCAGAATACTCCTTTTCAAGTGCATTTAGAATATTTACCAAGATAGAACTCATGCCAAACCATAAAAAAAAGTCTGAATAAATTCAAAAGACAGAACCTATACAGATTATGCTCTTAGAATACAATAGAAAATAATAACAAAGAGATATCAAGAAAAATCCCAATATTTAGACATGAGAAACGCTTCAAAGAAGGAATCACAAGGAAAAAGATAAAAGATTTTGCACTGAATTGGAGCAGCAGCTTGAGAGTCCCTTGGACTGCAAGGAGATCCAACCAGTCCATTCTGAAGGAGATCAGCCCTGGGATTTCTTTGGAAGGAATGATGCTAAAGCTGAAACTCCAGTACTTTGGCCACCTCATGCGAAGAGTTGAGTCATTGGAAAAGACTCTGATGCTGGGAGGGATTGGGGGCAGGAGGAGAAGGGTACGACAGAGAGTGAGATGGCTGGATGGCATCACTGACTCAATGGATGTGAGTCTGAGTGAACTCCGGGAGTTGGTGATGGACAGGGAGGCCTGGCGTGCTGTGATCCATGGGGTTGTGAAGAGTCGGACACGACTGAGCAACTGAACTGAATTGAACTGAACTGAACTGATAACAAATACACATATCAGAATTTGTGAAATTGAAAGAGGCTTGCTCCTTGGAGCAACCTAAACAGCATTTTAAAAACCTGAGACATTACTTTGCCAACAAAGGTCCATCTAGTCAAGGCTATGGTTTTTCCATTAGTCATGTATGAGTGTGAGAGTTGGACTATAAAGAAAGCTGAGTGCTGAAGAATTGATGCTTTTGAACTGGTGTTGGAAAAGACTCTTGAGAGTCCATTGGACTGCAAGGAGATCCAACCAGTCCATCCTAAAGGAAATCAGCCCTGAATATTTATTGGAAAGACTGATGCTGAAGCTGAAGCTCCAATACTTTGGCCACCTGGTATGAAAAACTGACTCATTGGAAAAGACCCTGATGCTGGGAAAGACTGAAGGCAGGAGGAGAAGGGGACGAAAGAGGATGAGATGGTTGGATGGCATCACCAACTCGATGGACATGAGTTTGAGTAAGCTCTGGGAGTTGGTGACGGACAGGGAGGCCTGGTGTGCTGCAGTCCATGGGGAGGCAAAGAGTTGGACACAGCTGAGTGACTGAACTGAACTGAAAGATAATTTTATATTTGTAAAGGCTTGCATTACAAAATAAGAAGGTTTAAAAATCAGTGCTCTCATCTTCCACCTTCAAGAGCTACTAAAAGAAATGCAAATTAAACATAAAGTAAGTAGAAAGAAGGAAAAAAAAATAGAAATCAATGAAATAAAAAAAAAAGAAATTCAACAAGGCCAAAAATTGGTTCATTCAAACAATTGATAATATTGATAAGCCTTTAACAAAAGACAGAAAAGGCAAATTATTACTGTTAGGAGTGAAATAGAAGTCTTATTAGGGACCCTGTAGACATAAAAATTGTAACAAGCGAGTATCATAGCCTATGTTATGCCAGTAAATCCAGTGACTTGGATGAAGTGAGCAAACTCCTGTATAACAAGAATTAGCAAAAAGAAACAGAAAATTCCACAAAGAAAATCTGAGGCCCAGACGATTTCACTGGTGAATTTTCCCAAATATTTAAGGAAGAAGTAATACATCCTCTGGAGGAGGAAATGGTAACCCACTCCAGTATTCTTGCCTGGAAAATTTCATGGACAGAGGAGCCTGGCAGGCTGTAGTCCATGGATCACAAAGAGTAAGGCATGGCTAAGTGACTGAGAGCACACAAACATGAATAATACCAATTTTACACAAACCAGATCAACATTAGAGGTTGCTATTACTGCTATCAATGTGATTTTCTTGAGTCTATTTCCTCAGTTTTTAGCATCTGTCTTAAAGCAAACAGAACAGAACTTCTTATAGTCTTCTAGAAAAAGTCTTAATTCAACAGGAAGTTATTTTGCAAGTCTTTTGTTTTTTCCTATCTGTGTTCTTTGACTTCGTGATATTTTGTGTTTGCAAAACACTCTACCTTGCTGTTGCCTCTGACTTTAATCTTTTCTAACCTTTTTACACAAAACCAATTATTCCTCTGGGACTTGAGAAGGTCTGCCAAGCAGGGTGATCAAAAAAATTTTCAGAGTCCTATCACAACTGGTTTTCTGGTGTCTTTTAATAACAAGTAAAACTTGGTTTATTTGTTTCTTCAGTCCTTTTGTATAAGCCTTTTCTGAAGAATGACAAAGAATTGTTCAGATCAAATGTTTCCTGCTTTCATTTTGTTTCATATAATGGGCTGAGATTAAAATTTGTATAGTAAATGGAAAATGTGTGAACAATCACAATAATGGCTGGAGGAAGCTTTTTTTCCTGCCCTTCTTCAGAAATACTAAGAGGCAGTTAGACTAAATCCTTCAGAAGCGTTCTTTATTGCTGTTGTGTGATGTAGTTCCAGCCACATCAAACACACGCGGCATCCAAACTTCTCTGCCTTGAAATGACTGAGGCTGCATTTTTCAGAGAGCCTAGGAAACTGGTAGTAATGACCAAAGAGCAGTCACAGTAAGACTGCCTGACCTGCGGGACTGACCATTCATAACTGACTAAAGAGGGATCTGTTACACTGGACACTCCTTCTCCCTATCCATTCTTAGTTGTTGTTGTTTTTAACTTGATTTCCCGAGTAGCCGAAAACTGATTTTTATAGACTTTAGATAAAGGACAATTTCTGAAGGGCTGTAATATTCCACTATATTAGAGTACAGATTAAGCTGCTATAGCAGAGAGTTTAAAATACAGCAGCTTTATTTTTTTATGAATTAGTTTATTTTTTGGCTGCACTGGGTCTTTGCTGCTGCAAGAAGCTTTTCTCTAGTTGGGGCAGTTGGAGGCCACTCTCTAGTCGTGGTGTGTGGGCTTCTCATTGTGGCGGCTTCTCTCGTGGAGCGTGGGCTCCAGGGCATGTGGGCTCAGTAGTTGTGGGGCCTGGGCTTAGTTGCCCCAAGGCATGTGGAATCTTCCCAGACCAGGGATCTAGCCCATGTCCCTTGCTTTGGCAGGTGGATTATTAACCACTGGCCCACCAGGGAAGTCTGACAGTAGCTTTAATAGTTCTTTTTTTTTTTTTTTTCCTCTCTCTCTTAATGTAACAGTCAGGGGATAGGTTGGAAATCCATGGCAAATAGGTGGCTCTGTTCCACAAGGTCAGCCTTTGTCTTATTTCTTCATCATCCCCACCTTGGGAGGCCATGTGTAGAATTTAGGAAATCTGTTGAACTTGGATGGAAAATGCTATCTTTCATTCACCTCTAAATAAGATTTAGTATTCCTTTCACTTTTGAAGGTAGACAACAACCAACAAGGATATTTTCAGTACCTATGACTTTGCCACCAATAGTAATTACAGTTAATTTTATATCATATAATTTATTGCAAATATCTTAATATTATACCACATAACTACTAACAGTAGACCTGTCTTTAGAGCTTGTTATTTAGTGGGTTAGTAAACATATTATATTAATGCTTCTAAACATATTTTGAGAAGTACATTTTAATAAATTTCCCTTTATATATTTTAATATATGCATTTATAAACATTAAGAAGAACTGCATAGGTTTTACCAGACTGCCTAAGAGATCCACAGCACAAAAGTGCTTAACATCTCTGCTCTGAGATGCTTCCCTGGTCCTTATGTTAGAATCTTGCTTCTCTGATCAATGTCAACCTATTCTAGTCAGAAGAAAGGGAGAAAGAAGAAGTGGGGTTAAGCATTTTCCTTATAAGAAAGCATCCCAGAGGTTGCAAGCATCCCTTCTGCTCATATTACGCTAGTGGTAATGATTAAATGGCCACATCTACCTGCAAGAGATACAGGGACTGTAATATCTAGAGGCCACGTGCAGTGCTAAATATGACAATGGTGGGGTGCTCAAGTGCTAAGATGAAGGGAAGGGGAATATATTCAGGGTGTAGCTGACAATCTCTGAATTCATTTCAGTTCAGTCGCTCAGTAGTGTCTGACTCTTTGCGACCACATGAATCACAGCACGCCAGGCCTCCCTGTCCATCACCAACTCCCAGAGGTCACTCAAACTCATGTCCATTGAGTCAGGGATGCCATCCAGCCATCTCATCCTCTGTCGTCCCCTTTTCCTCCTGCCCCCAATCCCTCCCAGCATCAGAGTCTTTTCCAATGAGTCAACTCTTCGCATGAGGTGGCCAAAGTATTGGAGTTTCAGCTTTAGCCTCATTCCTTCCAAAGAAAGCCCAGGGCTGATCTCCTTCAGAATGGACTGGTTGGATCTCCTTGCAGTCCAAGGGACTCTTAAGAGTCTTCTCCAACACCACAGTTCAAAAGCATCAATTCTTCAGCACTCAGCTTTCTTTATAGTCCGACTGTCACATCCATACATGACCACTGGAAAAACCATAGCCTTGGCTAGACGGACCTTTGTTGGCAAAGTAATGTCACTGCTTTTTAATATGCTGTCTATGGTGGTCATAACTTTTCTTCCAAGGAGTACACGTCTTTTAATTTCATGGCTGCAGTCAACATCTGCAGTGATTTTGGAGCCCCCCAAAATAAAGTCTGCCACTGTTTCCACTGTTTCTCCATCTATTTGCCATGAAGCAATGGGACCAGATGCCATGATCTTCGTTTTCTGAATGTTGAGCTTTAAGCCAACTTTTTCAGTCTCCTCTTTCACTTTGATCAAGAGGATTTTTAGTTCTTCTTCACTTTCTGCCATAAGGGTGGTGTCATCTGCATATCTGAGGTTAGTGATATTTCTCCTGGCAATTTTGATTCCAGCTTATGCTTCATCCAGCCCAGCATTTCTCATGATGTACTCTGCATATAAGTTAAATAAGCAGGGTGACAATATACAGCCTTGACATACTCCTTTTCTTATTTGGAACCAGTCTGTTGTTCCATGTCCAGTTCTAACTGTTGCTTTCTGACCTGCATATAGGTTTCTCAAGAGGCAGGTCAGGTGGTCTGGTATTCCCACCTCTTTCAGAATTTTCCACAGTTTATTGTGATCCACACAGTCCAAGGCTTTGGCATAGTCAATAAAGCAGAAATGGATGTTTTTCTGGAACTCTCTTGCTTTTTCCATGATCCAGTGGATGTTGGCAATTTGATCTCTGGTTCCTCTGCCTTTTCTAAAACCAGCTTGAACATCTGGAAGTTCATGGTTCATGTATTGCTGAAGCCTGGCTTAGAGAATTTTGAGCATTACTTTACTAGCATGTGAGATGAGTACAATTGTGCGGTAGTTTGAGCATTCTTTGGCATTGCCTTTCTTTGGGACTGGAATGAAAACTGACCTTTTCCAGTCCTGTGGCCACTGTTGAGATTTCCAAATTTGCTGGCATATTGAATGCAGCACTTTCACAGCATCATCTTTCAGGATTTGGAATAGCTCAACTGGAATTCCATCACCTCCACTAGCTTTGTTCATTGCATTTCTTTTGCATTTCTTTTTCTTGGGGATGGTCTTGCTCCCTGTCTCCTGTACAATGTCATGAACCTCGGTCCATAGTTCATCAGGCACTCTGTCTATCAGATCTAATCCCTTAAATCTACTTCTCACTTCCACTGTATAATCATTAGGGATTTGATTAAGGTCATTCCTGAATGGTCAGTGGTTTTCCCTACTTTCTTCAATTTCAGTCTGAATTTGGCAATAAGGAGTTCATGGTCTGAGCCACAGTCAGCTCCCGGTCTTGTTTTTGCTGACTGTATAGAGCTTCTCCATCTTTGGTGCAAAGAATATAAATCTGATTTTGGTGTTGACCATCTGGTGATGTCCATGTGTAGAGTCTTCTCTTGTGTTGTTGGAAGATGGTGTTTGCTATGACCAGTGCATTCTTTTGGCAAAACTCTATTAGCCTTGCCCTGCTTCATTCTGTATTCCAAGACCAAATTTGCCTGTTACTCCAGGTGTTTCTTGACTTCCTACTTTTGCATTCTAGTCCCCTATAATGAAAAGGACATCTTTTGGGGTGTTAGTTCTATAAGGTCTTGTAGGTCTTCATAGAACCATTCAGCTTCTTCATTGTTACTGGTTGGGGCATATACTTGGATTATTGTGATATTGAATGGTTTGCCTCGGAAACCAACAGACATCATTCTGTCATTTTTGAGACTGCATCCAAGTACTGCATTTCAGACTGTTTTGTTGACTACGATGGCTACTCCATTTCTTCTAAGGGATTCTTGCCCACAGTAGTAGATATATGGTCATCTGAGTTAAACTCACCCATTGCAGTCCATTTTAGTTTGCTGATCCCTAAAATGTTGACGTTCACTCTTGTCATCTCCTGTTTGATCACTTCCAATTTGCCTTGATTCATGGACCTAACATTCCAGGTTTCTATGCAATGTTGTTCTTTATAGCATCAGACTTTACTTCCATCACCAGTCACATCCACAACTGGGTGTTGTTTTTGCTTTGGTTTCATCTCTTCATTCTTTCTGGAGTTATTTCTCCACTGATCTCTGGTAGCATATTGGGCACCTACTGATCTGGAGTTCATCTTTCAGTGTCCTATCATTTTGTCTTTTCATACTGTTCATGGGGTTCTCAAGGCAGGAATACTGAAGTGGTTTTCCATTCCCTTCTTCAGACAATCCCTACCCCCACATAATTTGATTTGAACTCTGAAATAGTTCAGTGATGCTTTAGTAAAATGTATGATTTCTCTTGATCTGGAGGGATAAGCACATTTTTAGTAATATTTGGAATTTGTTTACACTGTCTCCCAAAAGTTCAAATCACATTGTAGATACTTTCCTGAGAAATTGGTCTGTAAGATTTTCAGACAGACTACTGTGGGTTGTTTTGTTTTTAGTTATAAGGAATGGACTTAATTTTTTTAAAAATTGAAGTACAGTTGATTTACAACATTGTTTTAGTTTCAGATGTACAGAATAGTGGCTTAGGTGTTTTGTAGATTATATTCTATTATAGATTATTATAGAATATTGGGTATAATTCCCAGGGCTCCCTGGTAGCTCAGTGGTAAGGAATCCACCTGCAATGCAGGAAACCTGGGTTTGATCCCTGGGTCGGGAAGATCCTCTGGAGAAGGAAGTGGAAACCCACTCTAGTATTCTTGCTTGGAGAGTCCCCATGGACAGAGGAGCCTGGCGGGCTACAGTCCACAGGGTTGCAAAAGAGTCAGACACAACTGAGTAACTAACTGCATAGTAAATCCTTATTGCTGATCTATTTTATATACAGTGGTTTGCATCTGTTAATCCCATATCCCTAACTTGTCCCCTCCCCTCCCTTCCCCTTTGGTAAACATAAGTCTGTTTTCTATGTCTGTGAGTCTATTTATTTTGCATATAAGCTTATTTATATCATCTAAGATTCCACATATAGGTAATAATAGTATTGGTCTTTGTCTGACTTATTTTCACTAAGCATAATATTCTCTAGGCCTGTCCACATCACTGTAAATGGCAGAATTTCATTCTTTTTTATGACTAATATTTCATTATACATATAATAAGCAAACCTAACTCAAGCCTTTTTCAACAATACCGCTTTCATTAGATCATGGTTAAGAGAGTAGGCTTTGGAGTAAGACTGCTCGGGGTTTGAATTCTGGCTTCTAGTCTTGAATAAACTACTTACAACTGGTGTTTCAGTTTCTGTGTTTCAATTAAATAAAAGCACTAAATTAAATTAATGAATGTAAAACACATAGAAAAGTGGCTTTTGGCAAGTTTCCAACAAGTCATAACTACTATTTGTTAATATTATGTTCATAAAACTAACATCCCAAACCTAAATATATTTGCAGACGTGCACCAGGTAAAAATTCCCAGATGGTGATAGTAGTAAAGAACTTGCCTGCCAAGACAGGAGGTGTAAGAGACGTGGGTTCAGTCCCTGGCTTAGGAAGATCTCCTGGAGAGGGGCATGGCAACCCACTCCAGTATTCTTGTCTGGGCAATCTCATGGACAGAGGAGCCTGGCGGGCTACAGTCCAGAGGGTCGCAAAGAGTTGGACATGACTGAAGCAAGTTAGCATGCAGCTCGCTCCAGATAAAAGGAATAAGATTCTTTACTTTGCTGTAGTTCCATTCAATTAGTGTTTGAAATCATTATATTCAAACTGTGCCATTATCTCTATAAAATTTTATGCTTATGAATCATGGGGCTCTAATATGAAACTGAGCTAAATGCAAATGTAGTCACTTTAATTGTACAACAAACCTACAAAATATTTAAGTGTGAATTATGATGATGACTAAACACAAAATGATCTCTGTTCGTTTCCAAGGCAAACCATTCAATGTCACAGTAATCCAAATCTATGCCCCAATCAGTAACGCCGAAGAAGCTGAAGTTGAACGGTTCTATGAAGACCTACAAGACCTTTTAGAACTAACACCCAAAAAAGATGTCCTTTTCATTATAGGGAACTGGAATGCAAAAGTAGGAAGTCAAGAAACACCTGGAGTAACAGGCAAATTTGGCCTTGGAACACGGAATGAAGCAGGGCAAAGACTAACAGAGTTTTGCCAAGAAAATGCACTGGTCATAGCAAATACCCTCTTCCAACAACACAAGAGAAGACTCTATACATGGACATCACCAGATGGTCAACACCGAAATCAGATTGATTATATTCTTTGCAGCCAAAGATGGAGAAGCTCTATACAATCAGCAAAAACAAGACCAGGAGCTGACTGTGGCTCAGACCATGAACTCCTTATTGCCAAATTCAGACTGAAATTGAAGAAAGTAGGGAAAACTACTAGACCATTCAGGTATGACCTAAATCAAATCCCTTATGATTATACAGTGGAAGTGAGAAATAGATTTAAGGGCCTAGATCTGATAGATAGAGTGCCTGATGAACTATGGAATGAGGTTCGTGACATTGTACAGGAGACAGGGATCAAGACCATCCCCATGGAAAAGAAATGCAAAAAAGCAAAATGGCTGTCTGGGGAGGCCTTACAAATAGCTGTGGAAAGGAGAGAAGCGAAAAGCAAAGGAGAAAAGGAAAGATATAAACATCTAAATGCAGAGTTCCAAAGAATAGCAAGAAGAGATAAGAAAGCCTTCTTCAGTGATCAATGCAAAGAAATAGAGGAAAACAACAGAATGGGAAAGACTAGGGATCTCTTCAAGAAAATCAGAGATACCAAAGGAACATTTCATGCAAAGATGGGCTCGATAAAGGACAGAAATGGTATGGACCTAACAGAAGCAGAAGATATTAAGAAGAGGTGGCAGGAATACACAGAAGAACTGTACAAAAAAGATCTTCAAGACCCAGATAATCATGATGATGTGATCACTGACCTAGAGCCAGACATCTTGGAATGTGAAGTCAAATGGGCCTTAGAAAGCATCACTACGAGCAAAGCTAGTGGAGGTGATGGAATTCCAGTGGAGCTATTCCAAGTCCTAAAAGATGATGCTGTGAAAGTGCTGCACTCAATATGCCAGCAAATTTGGAAAACTCAGCAGTGGCCACAAGATTGGAAAAGGTCAGTTTTCATCCCAATCCCAAAGAAAGGCAATGCCAAAGAATGCTCAAACTACCGCACAATTGCACTCATCTCACACGCTAGTAAAGTAATGCTCAAAATTCTCCAAGCCAGGCTTCAGCAATATGTGAACCGTGAACTTCCTGATGTTCAAGCTGGTTTTAGAAAAGGCAGAGGAACCAGAGATCAAATTGCCAACATCCACTGGATCATGGAAAAAGCAAGAGAGTTCCAGAAAAACATCTATTTCTGCTTTATTGACTATGCCAAAGCCTTTGACTGTGTAGATCACAATAAACTATGGAAAATTCTGAAAGAGATGGGAATACCAGACCACCTGATCTGCCTCTTAAGAAATCTGTATGCAGGTCAGGAAGCAACAGTTAGAACTGGTCATGGAACAACAGACTGGTTCCAAATAGGAAAAGGAGTATGTCAAGGCTGCATATTGTCACCATGTTTATTTAACTTATATGCAGAGTACATCATGAGAAATGCTGGACTGGAAGAAACACAAGTTGGAATCAAGATTGCTGGGAGAAATATCAATCACCTCAGATATGCAGATGACACGACTCTTATGGCAGAAAGTGAAGAGGGGCTAAAAAGCCTCTTGATGAAAGTGAAAGTGGAGAGTGAAAAAGTTGGCTTAAAGCTCAACATTCAGAAAACGAAGATCATGGCATCTGGTCCCATCACTACATGGGAAATAGATGGGGAAACAGTGGAAACAGTGTCAGACTTTGTTTTTCTGGGCTCCAAAATCACTGCAGATGGTGACTGCAGTCATGAAATTAAAAGCCGCTTACTCCTTGGAAGGAAAGTTATGACCAACCTAGATAGCATATTCAAAAGCAGAGACATTACTTTACCAACAAAGGTTCGCCTAGTCAAGGCTATGGTCTTTCCTGTGGTCATGTATGGATGTGAGAGCTGGACTGTGAAGAAGGCTGAGAGCCGAAGAATTGATGCTTTTGAAGTGTGGTGTTGGAGAAGACTCTTGAGAGTCCCTTGGACTGCAAGAAGATCCAACCAGTCCATTCTGAAGGAGATCAATCCTGGAATTTCTTTAGAAGGAATGATGCTAAAGCTGAAACTCCAGTATTTTGGCCACCTCATGCAAAGAGTTGACTCATTGGAGAAGACTCTGATGCTGGGAGGGATTGAGGGCAGGAGGAGAAGGGGACGACAGAGGATGAGATGGCTGGATGGCATCACTGACTCGATGGGTATGAGTCTGGGTGACCTCCTGGGAGCTGGTGATGGACAGGGAGGCCTGGTGTGCTGTGGTTCATGGGGTCGCAGAGAGTCGGACACGACTGACCGACTGATCTGATCTGATCTGATCTGAAACACAAAGAAGCTGCAGTTACCAAAACCTGCATCTAAACTGACTCTACAAGATGAAGAATAGGACAGCGGTATAAAGAATGCTTGGGAGGACCAGGCTGCTGCTAAGTAGATCTATGCTGTTTCAATGCTATCCCAGCTGCACTGGCCAGAAAGTAGTCGAACATTAGCCTGTGGCTTTTGGGGGTAATTTACAGTCTGTCAGTGCAGGGGTGATGTAAATACTCTGGGACTCCCCAGGCTGCTGTAGTTGTAATCCCTTAAACTAATAAATGAAGGAGAGAAAAAGAAGCCCAGACTAACTGGAGGCAAAGAGAGAAGAAAGGGAAAACAGGAGGAAGAATAGTTTTCATGAAATGTCTTCTTTAGGCCAGATAATTTCTAAGAACTTTCAAATGTTATTCTTACATCAACCCTGTTGGAAGGTATTCCTGTCCGCACTGATAACAGACATCCTTGGTTGCCTATGTAACAACTACTTCTCTCCTTTTTTTCCTTGCTGGTAGAGCATCACTTCTTTTGCATATTTACCTGCTTCATGTGATGAGGTCCTTCCATGTCCCATCCCTCAGTAACGAGGGTAAGCCTGGTAGGTCATTGCTTTACATTATCCTTAACAGGAATTGTTCAGACATGAAGAAGAGATAAAATCCTAGTCAGTGAAATGTGACAAAGCTGCTAGGAGGGTTCTGAGCAAGATCTCTCTATTCTTTAGATGAGACCCCTGAAGGAGATAGGCCTCTTGCTGCTGTGCATGTTTGCATCTGCATGGGTTGCATAGCAGTGCAGGGGTTGTCTTGAGGTCAGAAGAGGAGCTAGCCTAATTGGAAATTGGGATTGACATAAATATACTATTGATACTATACATAAAATAGATGACAACCCACTCTAGTATTCTTGCCTAGAGAATCTCCTTGAACAGCAAGTAGATCAAACCAGTCAATCCTAAAGGAAATCAATTCTGAATATTCATTGCAAGGATTGATGCTGAAGTTGAAGCTCCAATACTTTGGCCACCTGGTGCGAAGAGGTGACTCATTGGCAAAGACCCGATTGCTGGGAATTATTGAGGGCAGGAGGAAAATGGGGGAATGATGGTTGGATGGCATCATTGACTTAATGCACCTGAGTTTGAGCCAACTCCAGGAGATAGTGAAGGACAGGGAAGCCTGGTGTGCTGCAGTCCATGGGGTCACAAAGACTCGGATACAACTGTATAACAACGATAAAACAGATAACTAAGGGAAACCTACTGTATAGCATAGGCAACTCCACTCAGTGCTGCATGGTGACATAAATGGGAATCCCCAAAAGAAAGGATATATGTATACATGTAGCTGATTCACTTGGCTTTACAGTAGAAACCAACACAACATTGTAAAGCAACTTTATGGGCAGTGCTCAGTCGCGTCCGACTCTTTGTGACCCCATGGACTGTAAACTGCCAGCCTCCTCTGTCCATGGGATTGTCCAGGCAAGAATACTGGAGTGGGTTGCCATTTCCTCCTCCAGGAACTATACTCCAGTGAAGCAAATGTACTCCAATAAAAATTTTTAAGAAAAAAGGAAAATACACAGAAAAAAAAGAGAGAGAGAGACAGCAAGCAGCTAGCCTGAGGGCAAAACAGATATACTGAAGCACCTCCTATCTTTGGACTTTAGTGCCTGATTGTAACGGACAAGGCGATGGCACCCCACTCCAGTACTCTTGCCTGGAAAATCCCATGGACGGAGGAGCCTAGTAGGCTGCAGTCCATGGGGTCACAAAGAGTCAGACACAACCAAGCGACTTCACTTTCACTTTTCATTTTCATGCATTGGAGAAGGAAATGGCAACCCACTCCAGTGTTCTTGTCTGGAGAATCCCAGGCACGGGGGAGCCTGGTGGGCTGCTGTCTCTGGGGTTGCACAGAGTCGGACATGACTGATACGACTTAGCAGCAGCAGCAGCATAATTGTAAATAGCCTCATTGTTCAATCCTCTTTGAGATGGGTTCTGTTACTCATAGACAAAAACATTTAGCTGATGCACCATTTTTCATATTATGAGAAAACTGAGGTACAGGAAGGTGAAGAGACCTATGTACGTCTGTGTGCATCATAAGGAGTAGAGAGAACGGGTTATGCTTTCTGGAATGGAGATAAGATGTGTCTCTTCTAAACAGCACTGCCCTCTCCTCCAACGCACTCATACTCCAATCTGACAATTTCTTACTTTGAAATGTCAGTTGAGCCCATTTTCACTTAATGTAGTTACTGACATATCGATCCTTCACTCTTGTTTTGGTGATGATTTCAATTTGTTCCACTTTTTCCACATTTCTTTTTTAATACTTTTTCATAGAAAAGCAGACATCTCTATCTTCCCCCAACAAGGTGAGAAGTATACATATGCTTATGCTTTTAAAACTCTTCCCCTAACTTTCTCTACCCTGATCTCGTCGTTTTGGTAATATCTAGAAATTTACTTATGGATTATTGTGTGTGTGTGTATGTATATTTCTTTTTCTCTTCTTCAAATTTAACTATTTTCAAATAATAAAAGCTCCAACAAGATACTTTATTCACCTATGTTACTATAATTTTGTCTTATATTTAAAATTTATAATATTTGCTTATTCTGAAGTCAACCAATGTGACCTAATATTCTCTCCTGTATGTTAAAATTTGTGTATAGTGGTTGTTCTGTTACAAATTAAAAATTCCTTCTAAAATTTGTGCTGAATCAAGCATTTGTATGCTCTTTAAAGTCCTCAGTAGAATACATTTTTTTTCCTTCACTAAGATATTTAAATACATTTAGTTCATATCTCTCATACAGCATCTCTTGGATTTTCCTTCTTTTTAAAGTACTTCATCCCAAACACTTCTTCAACGTGAGTCTTAATGTGACCGTTCTTCTGAGACCTTGAATGGCTGGATGTATTTTTATCTTGCCCACATATCTAAATGACAGGAAGTGCTAGGATCTTTTCTTTCAATTAAAAAAAAATTGATTTCTCATTCTATTTTCTACGTATCTTAATCTGTTTTTCATATTCCCTATATCTTTTCTCTTTAGGTTTAATTTCGATAATTTCTTCAGTTTTGTTTTCCAAATCATTAATTGTTTCAGTGGCCATGACCTAATTGCTATTGAACCTTTTATTGAATTTTTAATTTCAATTATGTTATGCTTTTTAAAATCTGCTTGCTGTTTAATCACAATATCCAAACTCTTTTCTATTTATTGAAATATATTCAATATACTATTTCACATTGTGGTTCTCATGATTCTGGTATTTGAAGTCATTGAGGATCTGATTCTGCTGTTTGATTTCTTTTGGCTTTTGCTCATCATTTCTTGTGTGTGTATTTAATTGAGGGCTGCTCATTTTTCTATGATGAAATCTCTACAGCTTTTTCAAAGTGAATTTGCATTTGTTTATGTCTCATACTTGAGAGCACTAATAACCTGGTCCCCTATCAACTAAACTCGTACTCTGAGGTCCTTTAGACCATTCAGTTGGTATAAATTTGGGTTCAATTATACATGAAGAAAAGTCTTTCCCAGTGGCTCAGTGGAAAAGAACCCGTCTGCAATGAAGGAGACATGGGTTAGGTCCCTGGATCAGGAAGATCCTCTGGAGAAGGAAATGGCAATCCACTTCAGTATTCTTGCCTGGAAAATCCCATGGACAGAGAAGTCTGGGGGGCTATGATCCATGGGGTCGCAACAGAGTTGAATACAACTGAGTGACTAAACAACAATACATGATTTCTAAAGAGGAATGTCTTGTCTTTTCCCTCCTCTGTTCAGTGTTTGAAGGCAATTTCCCCTTAGGTGCTTTGCAGTGATGTTTATGATTTACATTTTATCCTTACACTGAGAATGAGGGCCTTTGGGATCCTTGCTTTGTCAATAGGTCTCCCAATATATGATCTACCTTGGGAGGGTCTAGAACTTGTTTCCTAAACCCTATTGAGGCTTTGGCAGCTGATGGTCAAGACTTACTGATTTGGTAAATTTTCAGTGAAAGATGTCCCTTATGTTTCTGGATTCCCACTTTCACCTTGTTTTTGGCTGAAGTTACTTATTTTCTTGCTGGTTCATGAATACTTTTCAGATATTTCTAGTTTTTTCCCCAGTGTTTTTTTATTTGAATAAGAGAAGTGAAAGTTTGGGCAATACATTAAAATTTCTGTTGATGATATTATATAAGTGTGCTTATAGAGGACCTCTGAAGAGTTAGTCTCTCTATCCCCCTTAATTTGGATTTAAGATGTCCTAGTCCTGAAAATTGTTGATTACTCTTAGGGCATGTATATCTTTTGGTTCAAACAATTACTCATGTAGAGTCCTGGTCCTCGTATCAAATTAAACTGATGGGAATGAAAAGAAACTGTGTTGATCTCAGTATGGAGCTGACTTGACCATTTTGTTGGTGCTCTGTACACAGCATATTAGTCAGAGTTCTCCAGAGAAACAGAACCAGTAGGATATGTATGAATGTATATGTACATGCATATATATTATTGGTAATTGGCTTATGCAGTTATGGAGAGACTAACAAGTCCCATAGTCTTCAAGCTTAAAACCCATGAAAGCTGGTGATGTGGTTCTGTCTGAGCCCAAATGCCTGAGAACCAGGGTGGTCTGTGTGAAGATCCCAGTCCAAGGGTTAGAGAACATGAGATAAGATATCCTAACTCAATCATTGAGGCAGGAAAAAGGGGGAAAATGGAGCTAATTCCTCCTTTTCCATATTTTGTTCTGTTTAGGCCCTCAATGGATTGAATAATACCCATCCACTTTGGGGAGGACAATTTACTGCATCCATTGATTCAAATGTTGACCTTATGGCAACTGGACTTGGCATGGTGATCATTTTGAAAGGTATAGAAATATTGGATTGTTACAGTATATAACAGGAACTAAAATGTTGTTAGTGTGCTACGTCAATTATACTTCAAAAAACAAACAAGCAAGCTCATAGAAAAAGATCAGATTTATGGTTACCAGAGGTGGGAAATGGAGGGAGGGGAAATTGGATGAAGGCTGTCAAAAAGTATAAACTTCCAGTTATAGGATAAGTAAGTAATAGGGATGTAATGTACAACATGAAAAATACAGTTAACACAGCTCTATGTTATATATGAAAGTTGTTGAGAGTAAATCCTAGGAGTTCTCATCATAAGGAAAACTTTTTTCTCTTTAATTTTGTATCTCTATGAGATGATAGGTGTTCACTAATGTATCGTGGTAGTCATTTCATGATGTATCTAAGTCAATTCATTATGCTGTTTACCTTAAACTTGTACAGTGCTGTATGTCAATTATACCTCAATAAACCTGGAAGAAATCCACCCCCCCCCCCCCCAAAAATGCTCATCTCATCCAGAAACACCCTCACAGACAAACCCGGAAATAATGTTAATCTGAGCCCCTTGTGGCCAGTCAAGTTGACACATAAAATTAATCATCACACATAATGATGTTTAAAATAGGTAACCCAGACTTTAGGAATTGTACTGGTTTATCATGAAAGTCTTTTTCTGGACATAATAGTAAGGTGATATCCTTCATAATCTTGGGGGCAAGACTGTAATCAAAAGGAATGGTTATTCTCATTCGTTCCTTCTAGAATAGAAAAAGAGGTGAGTGTTTGACCTGGGAAGGGAAGGTCACCCCAGCCTGTCAGTTTTCAGAAAGAGGACTGGAAAGAATTGGGCTAAGACTCAGAGAAAAGGAGAAATGGCAGGTTCTTAATGCTCAGAGTTTTTGCTTCTGATGTTGTTTTTAATGTAGCTAGCAAGAATTACATTGGAGAAGGAAATGGCAACCCACTCCAGTGTTCTTGTCTGGAGAATCCCAGGGATGGGGGAGCCTGATGGGCTGCCATCTATGGGGTCGCACAGAGTCGGACATGACTGAAGCGACTTAGTGGCAGCAGCAGCAGCAATAATTACAGTTGTTGATATTTTGTTTAATACTTCCCTGGTGGCTCAGACGGTAAAGTGTCTGTCTACAATGTGGGAGACCTGGGTTTGATCCCTGGGTCGGGAAGATTCCCTGGAGAAGGAAATGGCAACCCAGTTGCTTGGTACTCTTGCCTAGAAAATCCCATGGACAGAGGAGCCTGGTACAGGCTACTTACTGTCCATGGGATCACAAAGAGTCAGACATGACTGAGCAACTTCATTTCAAGTTATTTATATATCTAATAAAAGTTGAAAACATATATAATAATTTTTAAAATTATAAGTAAACTTTAATTTACTCTAAAATATCAGCAATATAATTTAAATCATTTTTTGCACCCATACTGTTATTTCTTCCTTCTTAGGATTATCATGATACTTATTTTGATATCTTCTTTAAGCTTCAGTAATATTATTTTGATACCTTTCTGGAATCTCAATCATCTTAGCAGAGCCTGAACAGTTAAGCTGTGGATCCCCCGTCTCTGCTTTAGAAGGATTTGTGAACTTGGGTTGGAAATCATTATACCTTGACGTTTACTAAACTCTCACTAGGTTGCACAGAATCTCACTGAAGTGTAGCATTTACTTAAATTGTAGAAAAAGTTATCATTTAGCTACTGCTGCATAACAGACACACATATCAGTATCATTCAAGAACAGCCATTCATTTCTCATGCATCTACAGGTCAGTTGGAATAGCTTTTCTGATCTTAGTTAAACTTCCTCATACTTTGGTGGGTTGTGTGATCTACAGTGAGCCAAACCAATGGATTCTGCCTTTTGCTGCACTTTTGTAGGCTGGCTGGGCAGTTCTGTGCCAAGTATCTTTCATTCTCCTTAGACTAGTAGACCACTCTGGGCAAATTCTTCCCATGGTGATGAAGAATGCACTAATACACCAGTGAAAACACATGAGGCTTCTTCAGGCCTAGGTTCAACACTGGCACACAATCTCTTTGGCTAAAACAAGTCATGTGTTGGAGTTCAAAGCCTGGAGTGGGGAAGTACACTTTGCATTTTGTGAGTAGAATTGCAAAGTCACACAGAAAAACTGAATACAGAAGAAGTGAAAAATTTCAGCCTATCTCAGCAGCAAACCTCAGAAGTTTAGGCACAATCCAGGGCTTTATCACCAATAGAAATCACAGATACTTTGATATTTCTAGACAGTAGCTCCAGAGATCTGTAAATATTATTTTTGTTCATCATACTTTGAAATTGTGATTTTTATTCAACCTACAATAAGCAAATATTATTTCATGGGAGCAAAGTCGCCCTATCTGCAGATGTTCAGGTGATGTAGCTGGCCAACATTTGGGCAGCTTTCTGCCACCAAAGATTGAAGTACCACCCTGGTAATCCAGACATCCATGTTGCTTTCTAGTGTTCTTGTATTAGTATGTGGAAAGAGATAAGGTCCACCCTAAAGTTTAATGTTCCATATCAAATGAAAACCAACTGCCTTCACACTGCTATGATATTGCAAAATAAAATTTAACTTGTCAATATTTCAAATGTATTGTCTTGCTATTTACCATATTGATAAAGAAACCCAGAATTACTAGATCACATTTGTTTCATTTTAATATTTTGCTGACTATATTTCAATATAACAGGTTTCCTTTATAACTCTTTATTTTATATATTTTAAAATATTATTCTGACTAGGGGTTCCAAAGACTTTACCAAAGGGCCCAAGCGCTCCATGACAGGAAAAGATTCATGAGGTCTGTACTCTAGGTTCCTATTATCATCTAGTTCCTCCCAGATATGGTTTCTTTAAATAAGCCAACCTATTTCATCATGCTATGGGCTACTGAGGAAGAGTCACATGTTTACACATGAGCCAGAGTATTTATTAAGTGGACAGAAACATGGCCTGACTCCTTACTGGCCACCACAATGTGAGACATCCTCCAGGAGAAAGTGCATCTGGAAGAAGAGAGAATAGCAGAGGCTATCTGATTTATTGTCATATTCCCACAGAGAGTTTCTCTTGCAGAGAAACTTAGAAGTTTTCTTTTTTTTTTATGAAGAGATGGACAATTTTCACTTTGTACCTCAACTCTTTCAGTGGCTTCACAGGGCAGGTTTTCCTAGCAGGATTCTGTAGCTCTTCACTCATTATGTACTATCAAGCTTCCAGGAAGGCTGCTGCTGCTCTGCTGCTGCTGCTGCTGTCACCTCAGTCGTGTCCGACTCTGTGCGACCCCGTAGACGGCAGCCCACCAGGCTCCCCCGTCCTTGGGATTCTCCAGGCAAGAACACTGGAGTGGGTTGCCATTTCCTTCTCCAATGCATGAAAGTGAAAAGTGAAAGTGAAGTCGCTCAGTCGTGTCCGACTCTTCACAACCCCATGGACTAGAGCCTACCAGGCCCCTCCACCCATGGGATTCTCCAGGCAAGAGTACTGGAATGTGGTGCCATTGCCTTCTCCAGGAAGGTTAAACAATTGCAATTCTTTTCCCTACAGAGCTGCTCTGCCTCCAGACTCCTCAAAGCAGAGCTCCAGGCAGCAGGCAACACTAATGGTGAGGGCTGGCACACTGGATAAAACTTATTCACAAACCCAACTTGGCGCTTTTCCTACCTTCCCTCCAGAAGGAAATACAGTCATGCCTTGCTAACTCTCTGAGGTCTGCCTTTGTTAATATATAAGGCTTGTTACTGGGCTGATGTTATTATTATTTCCTTCCAGGTAGTAATATCTCTCTTTAAAGTGTAGAGAGTGTTTTCATGTGGAGGAATGATCTAAAAGCCACATGAATCAGTGAGTCAAGTGAACAGGAAGGCAGCTAATATGACAAAAAGAGAATGGTTTTTGGTATAATAAAAGTGAAGTGAAGTGAAAGTTGCTCAGTCATGTCCAACTCTTTGTGACCCCATGGACTGTAGCCTGGCAGGCTCTTCTGTCCATGGACTTCTCCAGGCCAGAATACTGGAGTGGGTTGTCACTTCCTTTTTCCGGGGCTCTTCCCAGCCCAGGGATAGAACCCACGTCTCCCGCATTGCAGGTGGATTCTTTACCATCTGAGCCACCAGGGAAGCCTAGTCACTCAGTAAATGTTAGTTCCAGTTCTGTTTGTGTGTGAGTGCTTCCTGATTACCTAGCTCTGTGACAAAATGTAAGTTTAAGATATGGACCTTTTCTTTGCATGTGTGTGTGCATAGTCATGTCTGACTCTTTGCAACTCCATGGATTAGCCCACCAGGCTCCTCTGTCTGTGGAATTTTCTAGGCAAGAATACTGGAGCAGGTTGCCATTTTTTACTCCAGGGGACCTTCCCGATCCAGGGATCGAACCCATGTCTCTTGAGTCTCCTGCACTGGCAGGCAGATTCTTTACCATTGCACCACCTGGGAAGCCTCATTTCTTTAGGAAGGTTTTATTTGTATTGTTGAGATGTTAGAGGACAATCTTTCCTTTTCCCCAGTGATTACTGTGTGGCAGGCAGCAACGTGGGCAATATGAGCAACTTAAAATTTGGAAGGAAAAAATAGCCGGCTCTCTGTTGTGTTGTCTATACAATCTCAGACCAGCAGCTGAGTTATTTCACTGAACTCTTTTGAGTATTAGAAGGCAGACTAAATTCTTTACTTGCTGCCCAGCAACTTGAGGATGGAAAACACATCGTTTGATTAATTAAAAGCAAAAGGTTGGATCTTACTTACCTTTCCATTCTTTAATTAACGAAGCCCACAGGCCACATGAGGAAGTAATAACACTCATTATGTTGTGATGAAGGACTATGATGATGAGTTAAGTCAGACGGGACTCTAGGCATGATTTCCTTCAAGGCTTCCCCAAGATGTTGCCCTGAACATAGACAGATCCTTACTTGTTGAAGAATTCCATCTCACCAGTCCAAGCACGTGCTTCTTCAGAGAGTACAGTTCCTATTGCAAGGGAAAGAAGAGCCCTAGAAACAAAGGGTTATATCTTAATTAAGCCTAGGCATCCTTTCTGGAATTTCCTTTATTGAAAGAACACCTCCTTTGATTTATATCTGTTTGTGTTAGTCTTTGGAACAAAAAAAAAAAAGAAAGATTGATCCCTTCCAGGCAGAACTGCCCCATTTGAATGATCAAAAGCCATGTCAACTGACTTTCGAACCAACAAATTATTTTCTTATTGTCCTTTAAATCTCTCAGGAAGCACCAGGAAACTTTTGAAGATAGTCTTCATTCCCCAGGCTTTGTTCACCATCCTTCATGCCTGTGGGTGGTCTCAGGGAATTTGAGGAAATGACAAGCACTCATTCTGTGCAGGTGGAAACCCCCACCCCACCTTCCCACTTCCTCCAGAGTCCTTGGCTCCAGTGATCAGAGTGTGAGAGCTTCTCTTACTGTGTCACCAAGGCACTGCTGAAATTTTTTAGTTTAAGTGACTTCTCACCCACAGGGAAAGTGAGCTTTGAACTAACACCCGCTGCTCATTCAACTACAACAATATCAGTTAAGATGCTGTCTTCACATAAAAGTAAAAGAGGAATGAAATAGCAGACTCACTTTCTTAAGTCCACCCTCTGATGGGAGTAAGGAATAACCCAGTAGCACTGTTATTATGAAACACTGAGCATGAACATTTTTGCCCTTATTTCCCTTTTTTTTTTTAGGCTAAGTTCGGCATCTCCATTATCTTTAAGAATCAGAGAAGGTAGTGGCTTTCCAACTGGATTTTTTTTCCCCAGAAAGGAAATAAAGGCCTGTGATAAGACTCTTTTTATTTAATGATCTCATGATATGCCCCAAATTGAGCAGCAGTTGGGTTTTCTAGAAGTCCAACAAATATGCTTTTTAAGTGACTCTCTAATGGAATACCTATAAAAATCCTTGCTTCTTCGCATAAAGATTCATTCGCTAAGTTTGACAGTATAATAGAAGTCACCATTTTAAGTTAAGTGAATTCTAAACTAAAACATTTTCATCTTTAATGATGTGAAGGAGTCTTTGCTGGAAATTTAGAAAATTTTTGTGGTTCACTTTGCATGCCACGTTTCAGCAAGTTGTAAATTTTATGGCTCTGGAAATACAATGTTAGCAGTGGAAATGCTGACCCTTCTCTGATTATAGTGGCACAAATAGCAATGCTATAATCTCTGTCATTGAAAAAAATCTCATAATGCTAGAACCTTGAACATGATCTAAATTGTAGAATATTTTAAAACTAACTGAAGAAAAAAACCTCACAACTCTGTGGAGTCAATGCCTGTCTTTACCATGTTGGTTTAGCTATAGGTATGGAAGCCCTCCAAACATATTCTCTCCTTCTTATAGATCTGGACATAGTTGGCTAGGTTGTGAGTAGCCCCATTTCCAGTAATAGGCAGGTGGGATCCGAAACCTGAAATCTCTCATTAAATCTATATGTGTTGTGATTAACATGAACCTGGCCTGACACCACCCTGGTACAAACTACCATTAACTCTTGCATGGCTTATTGATATTACTGAAGCAAAATCCAGCCTCTGTACTCTGTTAGCAAATTAAATCTCAGAGACAAAGAGTTTAGGGTGAAGTAGAAAGAATAGCTTTATTGCTTTGCTTGGAAAAGGGGGCCACCGCAGGCTAATGTGCTCAAAACCATGTGTCCTAACTTAGAGAGGGTGGGTTTACAGTAATAGTTAATGGAGGGAGTGATCGGTTTGTGGATATTCTTTTGTTTGGTTAGTGGTAAGGTAAGTAGGAGTCAGCATCATCAACCTTCAGGTTCTAACCAGTCTTGGGTCTATGATTTCGTGGGTAGCATACTATTGTTAACTGTTAGCTTCTCCTATTTGGAGGGGGTTTCAGTATCTGCAAAACAGCTCAAAGATGTTGTGTGTAATGGTGGGGAATCAGGACCTTGCCCCAAGGCTGCACCACTGTTGTCCTTGACTGTTTGTTTCCCCATCCTCTCCCTTCCCTAATTAACAACTGCTTGAATCTGCCCCTTGAAACTCAGAGATGGCTAGGGAGGTTAAGTGAAGGCTGTTTCCTCTAATTAAAAAAATGGCAAACATAGAAAAGCTTTGTGCCCAGGAGCCCCACAGGACCCTATTCAGTATCGTTACCTTTATCTGGTCTTCCCAAATTCTCCTCTGACACTATCGTCCATTCTTACGAAGCCTCCAATTTGGCAATTTGATTATATCTTTGAATTGTGTTAGTTTGCATCCTCTGAGAAGCATATATCAAAACAGGATTAAATGTATCTGTTTATTAAGTGGGGGGAAAAGAAAGAGAGCTAACAAGATGGAGACACTTGTCAGACAGAGATACAGGCCTGGTCCCTCTGGAGGACATAGGTGGGAAGAGTGTCAGACTGCAGTGCAGTTCTAAGAAAATGTCTCTATGCCTGATGAGTCTGTGAGTCAAAATTGCCATATGTCATGTCTTGTGAGTCTTCATTAGTATCCTTATGTCAACAAAAACATCTGGTAGCTTAGATGGTAAATAATCTCCCTGCAATTCAGGAGACCAGGGTTTGATCCCTGGGTTGGGAAGATCCCCTGGAGAAGGGACTGACAACCCACTCCAGTATTCTTGCCGGGAAGATTCCATGGACAGAGGAGCCTGGTGGGCTACAGTCTACGGGATCTCAAAGAGTCAGACACAGCTGAGCAACTAACACACACACATATCCTGTGAGTCTGCATTAGTATCCCTATGTCAACAAAAAATAATAAGTTGATATAAGAAAGTAATGGAAAATTTTATTCAAGCTAAGTTGAGGATTATAACCTGGGAATAACATCTCAGAAAGCTCCAAGAACGGTTCTGCCCATTAGAAGTCAAGGTAGAGTTATATAAGTTTTTGGAGATGAGGACTGTATAGTAATCAGGCATTATTGTATATATTATTGGCAATTTACACAATGACGATCTAAGCATCATTGTGGCCCGTTACAAGATCAAAAAGGAATGTTATCTTTTAAAGAGTTGCTTACTGTGAAATAGGGACTTTATTTCTGAGTAAATGTGCTGCACTCTGTCGTTGGCTGACAACAGTTGTGGCCAGTGTGGCCACATGGTAATAGATTCAGAGCACAGAACTTGGGGGCCACCAGAAGCAGCCACCATGAGTGTGTTATGAAGACCTCTAGCTCCTTCCTAATATCATCCTCACAGCTCTATCAAAGAAACAATCTTAATAAACAATGTTCTGCAAATTGAGCTAGGCCTTTTCAAAATTATATTGTCACCACTAAGTATTGGGTTGCCCAAAGAGTTCATTTGGGTTTTTCTGTAACAGCGTATGGAAAAACCTGAAAGAACATTTTGGCCAACCCAATACTTCCAAAGAGAAATTCTGAACTATCTTTGGGTCTTCCTCTTTGTGATGGTTAATTTTATATGTCAACTTCACAGAGCCACAGAGTGCCCAGATAAAGTTGTAGTTTAGTCGCTAAGTCACGTCTGACTCTTTTGTGACTCCGTGGACTGTCTGTCCATGGGATTTCCTAGCAAGAATACTGGAGTGGGTTGCCATTTCTTTCTCCAGTGGATCTTCTGACCCAGGGATCAAACCCACACCTCCAGCATTGCCAGGTGGATTCTTTACCACTGAGACACCAGAGAAGCCTGCCCAGATAGATAGCTAAACGTTATTTCTGGGTGTTTCAGATGAGATTAGCATTTGAATCTGTAAACTGAGTAGAAGCAGACTGCCCTCCTTGATGTGAGTGGGCCTTGTCGAATGAATGCGTGAGGGCCTAAATACAACAAAAAGGCTGAATAAGAGATAATTTGCCCTCTTTGCTTGACTGCTGACCTGGGGTATCAGTCTTCTGCCCTCAGACTAGGACTTCTACTGTTGGAGCTCCTGGTTCTCAGGCCTTTAGACTCAGACCAGAACCACACACTGGCTTCTTGGTTCTCCAGCTTGCAGATTATAGTTTGGCAGATTTGGGGACTTCTCAGAGTCCTTCATTGTGCAAGCCAATTCCTTATAATAAATATTTCTCTCTCCATGTCTCTCTCTCTATATATACCCCCTATTGGTTCTGTTTCTCTGGAGAAGCCTGACTAAGATGCTTTGTAAAACCAATGCTTTTCTATGGATTTTCCTGGTGGTCCAGTGGTTAAGACTTCACCTTCCAGTGCAGGGGGTGTAGACTTCACCTTCTATCCCTGGTCTGGGAGCTAAGATTCCATATGCCTCAGGTCAACCCCCCCAACAACAACAACAACAAAAACATAGAACAGAAACAATATTGTAGCAAATGCAACAAAGACTTCTAAAAAAATGGTCCACATCAAAAGAAATCTTTGAAACTAGAGTGCTTCTGTTTTTTTCTTCAGATAAAGCTTAGCATTCTTTTAAAAACCTTGGAAAACTTCATTTCTCTACCTGTATTCTTGCCTGGGAAATCCCATGGACAGAGGAGCCTGGCAGGCTACAGTCCACGGAGTCGCAGAAGAGTCAGACATGACCTCGCAACTAAACAACAACCATAAATTTTCATATCATTTCTATAAAGCGTGGAGAGATCTGAACACTTTTTGAGTTGATGAGAATTTATTGGTTAAGATTTTTGATCATAAGTAATAGAAGCCAATTCTTGTTAACCTAAAAGAGGGGGAAAAAGACTGAAAGGATATGAGGTGACTCACACCATCAGACGGCTTCTTGCCATCAAACTACTGTTGAATTTTACACTAGGTGGGAGAAACCGTATTCTCCAGTGTCATGATAGTGTTTTGAGTCCATAGTAATGAAATCTTTGCCTTGGGTTACCTCTTAAATCCCTATCTGGCTAAACATTAAGCCTGGAAAATCATCGATTACAAATGAGAAGGGGCTTGAATATGACATAAAAATAAATAGAAAAGGAACAGTTGGACAGGCATGAGGCAAAGCTCTCCAGAGCTCAGGATGCTGGCTTCTATGTAGTAGCCAACTCTGGTCTGCAAAATCCAGTCATCAATTGTATGAGACTTGGAGGAAATGCCAGGCCAAGGATTCATCAATGCCATGTGTATATTGCCACGCAACAGTCAACGGTTTAGGACCTGTGTGAGGCTGTTTTCTGGCTGGACTAATTTATGGATTTTAAAATGGGTTTTGTTCAAGTGGGAATATTCAAGGGGGAAAGGTCCATCTTTTTGATTTCCCCTTGTGATGATGGACTCAGAGGGGCTATGAAGGTGGTAGATTTGGTAGATACGACTTTTACCCTTTTTACTTTTCCAACAGCTACACTCAAGATAAAGCACTCTGTAATCTGAGCAATAGAACCGGGGAGACACAAACTTTCTCTGGCAGGAACAACTTCTAGGATTTTTCAAAGTTGCCGAAGATCATGGGAAGAAGGGAACATGAGAGAGTAGTGGAACTATCCAAGCATATTTTGAAAGAGTCACAAAATTCAGCATGAAAGGAAATAAATATTAGAGATGACAATGAAGGAGATAATGAATTCCAGAATCCCTGTACTACTCATTGAATTGAAACTGGTCTGCAGTCTTGAAGCTAATGAATAGAGGGTGATCTAGAAAGTCAGGCCATTTTATGATTTTAGATCTACTGTCTATAGAAATTATTATTATAGAATTTGAGTTTGAATTGTATTATAGCCTATTTCTCTCCATAAAGTTAGCTGCTGCTACAGTGATAGGGAACAGGGAACAAGGAGGTAAGCATAAAACTGTGGCTTCTTTAGAACTGTTTTGTTTATTGGAACATGTCGATGGAAGGCACATTAGAGACTTTAGCCTACTAGTCCTATGGTTGAGGTCCGGAGAGAATAAATGACTTGTCTGAAGTCACACAGTTAAAGATGAATGAAGCAGGACTTTTGGATTCTGTGTAGGCTGTAGGAAGCTGGAAAGAAAATTGTTCTCACTCTGCTGCTGCTGTTGCTGCTCAGTCTAATAACCACAAAAAAATTGTCACTATGCAAATTCATAATTTTCTTGAACCTAGCAGAATACACAGAGCTATGGGACAATTTCAAATGGTCTTAGATAAACAATGATCTGAATGTTGACTTTCAGTAATATTTGACACAGTGACTACTTCTTTTCTATGATGAACTTTTTTCACTTGGTTTCAAGGGCCCAACACTCTTTATTTCCTTTGTTCTTTAGTGGCTGCTGCTTCTCAATTTCCTTTAGAGGTCCCTAATTTTCTTCTAACCCATAATGTTGGAGTCATATAGGACACACTCTTGGTCTCTTCTCCTTTCTACAGTCACTCCATTGGTGAGCTCATCCAGTCTCATGGCTTTAAATACGACTTCTGTTCTGGTGACTCTCATATTTATATCTTTAATTCAGCTTCCTTCTTGAACTCCAGACTTACATATTCATTGACTTATTGGCATATCTTCCTAAATGTCTAGTAAGCATCTCAGACTTTATATGCCTCAACTTCAACTCTAATGTCTTTCCCCACAAGACTGCTCCTCTTGGAGCCTTCTAATGTCAGTTGTAGCCATTCCATTCTTCCAGTTTCTCAGGCTGAAAACCTTGGCATCATCCCTGATGTCACCCTTTCTCTCACATTCCAAATCCTAATCATCAGGAAATCTGACTGACTACCTTAGAAATGTATCCCGAATCTGACTCTTCTTCTCACCTCTACTGCTATCACTCAACGCAGTCAGCCCCAGTTTCCACTTAAATTACTGAAATATCCTCCTAATCAGTCTCTTTGTTTCTAGTCTTGTCCTCATTCCACTTTAGCCTGTTTCAAACAGCTACCAAAGTGGACTTTAAAACATAAATCAAATTATGCCACTTGTCTATTCAAAACTATCCAGGACTCCCCATATTTAGAGTAAAAGCCTGGTATGGGCTGAATCATATCCCCTAAATTCATATGTTGAAGTTCCAACCCCCCAGCATCTCAGAGTGTGTCTGTGTTCGGAGATAGAATCTTTAAAAAGGTAATTAAAGTAAAATAAGATGGTATGGGTGGGCCCTGATCCAATATGATTATTGGATTCCTTACAAGAAGAGGAGATGAGGACACTGATAACACAGTCCATGGGGTCACTAAGAGTCGGACACGACTGAGCAACTTCACTTTCACTTTTCACTTTCATGCATTGGAGAAGGAAATGGCAACCCACTCCAGTGTTCTTGCCTGGAGAATCCCAGGGATGGGGGAGCCTGGTGGGCTGCCGTCTATGGGGTCGCACAGAGTCAGACACGACTGAAGTGACTTGGCAGCAGCAGCAGCAGCAAGATGGTATGGTTAGTGTCCTTACAAGAAGAGGAGATGAGGACACTGATAACACATAGGCCAAAGGATAATCGCATGAACACACAGCAATAAGACAGCCATCTGCACGTCAAGAAGAAAAGCCTCAGAAGAAACCAACCCTATCAACACCTCGATGTCAGATTTTCAGCCTCCAGAACTGTGAGACAGTTTCTGTTGTTTAAGCCACCTGCTGTGGTACTTTGGTATGACAGCCCTCGAAAACTAACACAAAGCTCAGATCCTTTTAATGGCCCATGAGGACCTGCATGATTTGGTTCCCAGTTCCATGTTGTTCCCTCCTCTCCCCCTCTCCCATGCTACTCCAGCCACACTGGTTTTGAGCAAGCCAGATATACTCTTGCTTTAGGACTTTTGCTCAAAACTGTTCCTGCCTAGACTACTGTTCCTCCAAGTATAATGGGCTCACATGCTCTCCTCTCTCTAGTTTTTGCTCAAATGTGACTTTCTTAATGAAACCTACCCTAAAGACTCTGCTTAAAACTTCAATGTTTCCCCTCTTCTTCCCCAGTATTCACAATCCATGTTCTCTGTTCTGTTACCTTCTAACATGATATAATTTACTTGTTATGTTTGATATTGTGCCAGAAGTATCTATTGCTCCTCCATATCCCCTCTTTACCATTCTCCATCCTGCTCTGTGCCCTGAGAAGGTGACATCTGTGGGTGATATCAACAATCTTCCTTGCTCTCTGCCTTCTAGTTGAGTTCAACCATGAGAGGCTCAGTCAAAAAATTGGATGTGAGGAAAAGAGAGAGTTCAGGCTGTCTATTTCCCCCAGTACCTCTGTCAAAGGAGACTAGACTGGTCAGCAGTGTCCCCTTGCTGTTGGGGAAGCAAGGAGTTGAGGGATTGGCAGACTTTCAGGGGCTCTGGTGGGCTGACTTCATCTGTGGAGCCTGTTAGTCACAAGTGTGTCATTAATTAGTTCACTCTCAGAGGTGTGTTTACTGAGTGAGTCTGAGCTTGTTCAGCTGACTTTCAGAATGAAGGCCTGACAATAGTTGGCTTGCAAAACCATGTTTGCTGAAGTGTGTTTTTGTTGATTATTTGAACTAGTTTAAAAGTGGTTCTGATGACTACTTATTACCACGGCTATTACTTTCTCTGCGTGGCAGGTTCTGGATTTTCACCTCTCTGCCATGCTGTGCTTTCTTCTTTTCAAGCCTCCAGTAATAGCTTCCTCCTGTTACTAACCTCAAGGTGCTTTATTAGGAAAGCGTAATTGAGCTCTGCATATCCACTCCATTTGAGTGTACAGTCTATTTTCTGGAGGATCCTAATACACTGCTCGTTTGTTTGTCCTTCTACCCCTGGTAGAAAGTACACTCCGTGAAGACAGGGACTTTTCCCCCTAGTTTTGCATCTAAGTGCCTGGAACAGTATCTGGCATATAATGGTGCTCAATTCATATTTGTTGTTTACTTGATAGACTTATCCTAGAGTTCTTATCAGTTATAAATTGATACCCCTCAATCCATACTCTCTCAATCACTTTTTAATATTTATTTCTCTTTTTGTTCTCTGTATAAATATCTCAGTACTATTTCCTGATTTATATTTCTCTCTTCATCTTGTTCTGTCCAGAATTTATGTCATCTAATGAATGCTTTCTTTCAATGACTATATATTTAATTTTATTTCTAATGGTTCATTTTCTAATCCATCTGTCCTGATTTCATTTCTGGCTGTTTTTGCCTCACAATTCTTTGTTCTTTTTATAGTTACTATGGCTTCTTTCTTCTCTCTTAGGCCCATAGACATACTTACATTAAAGTTGTTTTTAGTTCAATAGTATTTTGCTTGGGTTGATATTTTTTCTCTCTGGATTGTAGATTTTATTGACTATTTTTCTTAGTTTTCCTCATTTGTTTTTGAATTTTGGTATATAGGCTCATCTTGAATTGGAATTTTCTTTTTATTCTTTGGTTTTGCTCTCTTTCTCTCTCTGGGCTCACCTTACCCTAAGTAGGTAGTCATCTTATAGTTGACTCCATTCAATACTCAAGGGATTTAATAGAGAACCAGGTTGTACTTTGGACTCCAGACCTATGGTGATATTAAAGAGAGAGTAAATCCTATCACTAAGCATGTGGACAACTTGGTCTTGGATTGGGATAGCTGCGTTCTCCTACAATAGTAGATAAGTGGGCATAATTAAGGCACAGCTTCAGGATGTGGTTAACTGAAGTATTTTCAGCCTTTTTAAGGGCAGAAAACCATACTCCAGTTCCTGGATTTAAACAGTGATTTGGCTCGGGTCCCAGACTATCTACAGCTTTACCACGCTTTCTGGTTTGTATTTCTATTCTGTCTGTGGTTCACAAAATGATAATACTCTATTTGAAGGAGGTTAGGCTGTTTCTATTTTCTTTTTAAAAAAATATTTTGTCTATCAATGCTGTGTGATTGAACTAGGGACAGTACTTTGAAGCATAGATTTCGAATACATCTTGATTAGGAGTCAAATAGTCTCCCATAACAATTTTTAATGAATACATGATATTTCATTGGGGCAATTGCAGGTTAAGCTTTGCAGACTAGATACATACATTTACTTCTTCAAGTCTCACAAAATGATAGTTATGGTCCCATTTAAGAATGCCTGTGCCCAGCCCTCCTATTCCACTTCTCTGCTTATCTTTCTCCAAAGGGTTTGTATATAACCGTTGAACAAACTATAAAATTACTATATATTTTATTTATTATCTATCTTCTTCCACTAGAATATAAACCCCACAAGGGAAGGGCAGAGATTTTGACTATCTGAGTCATATCTGTATTCTCAGCATGTTGGATAGTGCCTGATATCCTGGTAGGTCCATAAATGTTGGTTGTATAAATGAATGAAAAAGGGATGTAAAAAAGCATAAGTCACAATGATGAGAATGAGAGCAGAAACAACTGATGGCCTTAAAGTCAACATCTTGGATACTGAAAAACTGATCCATCAGAGATACTGATACATTGATTGCAAAAATAACTAGTTCTTCTTTACTCCCTTTATCTATGCACATTGCAGTGTGACTTTACAGGTCCTTCCATGAAGAAATGAAGTCTATTTCCCTGTGTCTTAAATGTGAACTGGTTTGTCATTTGCTTTGACCAATAGAAAGGGACAGAGTGGAATTTTACCAGTTTCAGCCTAGACTTCAAAGGTGAAAGTGAAAGTCGCTCAGTCATGTCTGACTCTTTGTGACCCCATGGACTATACAGTGCATGGAATCCTCTAGGCCAGAATACTGGAGTGGGTCGCCTTTCCCTTCTCCAGGGGCTCTTCCCAACCCAGGGATCGAACCCACGTCACCTGCATTGCAGGCAGATTCTTTACCAGCTGAGCCAAAACAGAAGCCCAGACTTAAAAGGCCTGTCTATTTTTGCTCTGAATCTAGGAATCCCTGCTTTTGCCATAAACAATTTAGGGCTAATCTGATGGAATATGTAGCCTAGAACTGAGTTAACCCAGTCATCTTCATCAAGATGAAGAGTATGTCAGTGAATTTAGCCAAGACTGGCAAAACTGCCCTCCAGACTTGCACTTGACTGCAGATGTCTTAGAAAGTCCAGCTGAAAGCAAAAATATGGCATTGATTCATAGACTCACAAGTAATCATAAATGATTCTTGTGCTAAGCAATGAATTGGGGGGAGTAGTTTTTAACATAACAATAGCTAACTGATACAATAACTCATTTAGCAAACCAGAAAAGGCTGAAAACTAAGCCCACGGTGAGGAAGTCAACTGGTTCCTCTTGCCAGATTTCCCTATAGAATCAGAGCTATCATATTCCATTTCAATGTAGAGAAGATGGTTCAAAGTCTTTATCTATTTTATTTTAAAAATTTACTTATTTTTTATTGAAGAAAAATTGCTTTACAGAATTTTGTTGTTTTCTGTCAAACATCAACATGAATCAGCCATCAGATCAGATCAGATCAGTCGTTCAGTCGTGTCTGACTCTTTGCGACTTCATGAACTGCAGCACGCCAGGCCTCCCTGTCCATCACCAACTCCCGGAGGTCACTCAGACTCACATCCATCGAGTCAGTGATGCCATCTCATCCTCTGTCGTCTCCTTCTCCTCCTGCCCCCAATCCCTCCCAGCATCAGAGTCTTCTCCAATGAGTCAACTCTTCACATGAGGTGGCCAAAATACTGGAGTTTCAGCTTTAGCATCATTCCTTCCAAAGAAATCCCAGGGCTGATCTCCTTCAGAATGGACTGGTTGGATCTCCTTGCAGTCCAAGGGACTCTCAAGAGTCTTCTCCAACACCACAGTTCAAAAGTATCAATTCTTCGGCGCTCAGCCTTCTTCACAGTCCAGCTCTCACATCCATACATGACCACAGGAAAGACCATAGCCTTGACTAGGCGAACCTTTGTTGGCAAAGTAATGTCTCTGCTTTTGAATATGCTATCTAGGTTGGTCATAACTTTCCTTCCAAGGAGTAAGAACTTTTAATTTCATGGCTGCAGTCACCATCTGCAGTGATTTTGGAGCCCAGAAAAAGAAAGTCTGACACTGTTTCCACTGTTTCTCCATCTATTTCCCATGTAGTGATGGGACCAGATGCCATGATCTTCATTTTCTGAATGTTGAGCTTTAAGCCAACCTTTTCACTCTCCACTTTCACTTTCATCAAGAGGCTTTTTAGTTCCTCTTGACTTTCTGCCATAAGGGTGGTGTCATCTGCATATCTGAGGTTATTGATATTTCTCCCAGCAATCTTGATTCCAACTTGTGTTTCTTCTAGTCCAGCATTTCTCATGATGTACTCTGCATATAAGTTAAATAAACATGGTGACAATATGCAGCCTTGACGTACTCCTTTTTCTATTTGGAACCAGTCTGTTGTTCCATGACCAGTTCTAACTGTTGCTTCCTGACCTGCATACAGATTTCTCAAGAGGCAGGTCAGGTGGTCTGGTATTCCCATCTCTTTAAGAATTTTCCATAGTTTATTGTGATCTACACAGTCAAAGGCTTTGGCATAGTCAATAAAACAGAAATAGATGTTTTTCTGGAACTCTCTTGCTTTTTCGATGATCCAGTGGATGTTGGCAATTTGATCTCTGGTTCCTCTGCCTTTTCGAAAACCAGCTTGAACATCAGGAAGTTCACGGTTCACATATTGCTGAAGCCTGGCTTGGAGAATTTTGAGCATTACTTTACTAGTGTGTGAGATGAGTGCAATTGTTCGGTAGTTTGAGCATTCTTTGGCATTGCCTTTCTTTGGGATTGGGATGAAAACTGACCTTTTCCAATCTTGTGGCCAGCCATAGGTATACATATATCCCCTCCCTTTTGAACCTCCCTTTCATCTCCCTTCCCATCCCACCCCTCTAGGTTGATACAGAGCCCCTGTTTGAGTTTCCTGAGCCATACAGCAAATTCCCGTTGGCTACCTATTTAACATATGGTAATGTAAGTTTACATGTTAGAACCCTAGATCTTTTTCCCCAACCTATGTATCCAAACAAATATTCCTTTTGCATTTTGGCATAAGTTGAGAAGTTTACTTTCTGGAGATGTCTTTGGACTCAGACATACCAGGCACATTGGGCACCAGGAGTAGTGAAGAAATCATTCTAAAAACAAGAAACAATTAAAAGTCATCAGGGGTCATGGTACAAATCTGAGCTCCCGATTTGTTTCCCAGGACAATAGCAGACAAGCTTAAACCTCTACATGGGATACTGGAGGGAAATTTGATCTGTCCATGGAAAAGAATTTATACACATGACCAGGTGCCACCCAATGACCCTTCAACAAAATCTACCAGTCGACAAGCTCTGGCTCTCTACCTAGAGGGTTTCTAATCAGTGCTTAAATATGAAGTTTTAGTCAAGAATCATTGGCTATGTGAGGGAAGTCTTTTGTATGAAAGCCAGAGTCCAAAACAAATAAATAGAAAAAGCGAATATGGACAAGATGGAGACACTGAAGGAAGCAGAATAAAACTTAAAAAAAACCCCAAAATTAATGTCTAAGAGAGATGAGAAGATATTGTACCCTCAAAACAAGACAGACAGTACTTAAAAAGAAATAATCAGATAATAAGAACAAGCTTTTAGAAATAAAATACTGACAGAAGAAATAAAAAATTTAATAGGGGAGTTGGAAGGTAAAGTTGAGGAAATATTCCCAAAAGCAGAACAAAAAGACAAAGAGATGAGGTCATGAGGGAAAAAAGGGTGTTTAGAAGAGAAATCCAGGAGGGCTTAAAATAGCATTCCATAGGATCAAAATTTATTTACTCAGCATTTTTATGGCTTAATATTAAAACTGTTTTCGATTTTTGCAATTATCGGCAGTTCTTGCAGTGAATGCCTTTGAAGCTAAATTTTGATCTGTGCCATGATTGTTTCCTTGGGATAAAATTACAGAATGAAATTACCAGATTAAAATATATAAACATGTTAAAGGCTTTTGATACATGTTGCCAGACAGAAAGATTGTTTCAATTTATAATACCAGGATATGAGAACAGTTGTTTGTGACTTTTTCTTAAATTCAATCATCTTTGTCTCAATCTATCTGGTAATGGGTTCCCACTGTATCAACAATAGGTATGGGAATTGGCAGTTACAATTTACTTTTATTTCCCAACAGGATTAAACAAATTATCATTGGCTAAAATCCTGACTTGTCTGGGTACATTCTGCCTTGTTCTATAAATAAAAACCCCAGAGAAATCCAGTATTGCTTACAAAAAAGCTCTGTGATACCAAGCTTGCTTACTTTCACCATTGCTGTTTCAGTGTTTGTCTATTTTTATATTTCTCTATAAACTGCATATTTTGGACTGCTTATCAGGTTTATGGACTTCTTATTGGTTCATATAAAAGACAGAGCTCCTAATTTAGAACAAGAAGACTAGGTCAGGCAAAAGGAGAGGGTAACACAGGGGAAGGAAAGACATTCCCTGCATTTCCAAGTATTTAGTTTTCTTGGTAGCTTGACCAGTGAAACTGACTGAAAAAAAGAACCTGATTAGACATGAAACTTGTAGCTTACCAACTGGTATCTGGTCTCTGGGAAATCACCCAACCAGAAACTTTTAACTCAGTAAATTTAATAAAAGGCAGACCTGAAAGGGCCAATATTGATGGTCTGTCCAGATGAGAAAATTGGAGTGCCCCCTTCCCCTTAGAAATAAAGAGACTTTTGTTAGTGGGTTCACAGATGCAGAGAATAGTTGCTATACCAGTTCCACATTGGTTCCCATGTTTGAGCCAAAACTAATTTCCATGACGCTGGGTTTTTCCAGATAATTTTCCAGGAAAGAGAGATAGGATATAGGTTACATAAGAGGCTGTACTCAGTTGCTCAGTAGATAAACCTGAACATAACTCCCTGTTACTGTTAGGCCAGATTATGACTTTAAGGCATCAAAAAAAAAAAAAAAAAAAAAAGAAAAACACTAAAAACCCCACAAAAAAATCACACACTCACTCACCAAAAACCAACCAAACAAAAGACATCACCAACATGGCCAGACTATTTTCCTTACTCCTGAACATACCACTCACTTTAGTTTTTGAGCTTTTAAGACACACTGTCCCTCCTAAGCATCCTTCTTTCTGTTTATTTCCATCCAGCTTCCATTTCCACCTTTCTGCCACAAGCACTCTCATCAAGATCATTATAGATTTCCATATTGCCAAATGCTGCTTATTCTTTTCTCAACTTCTTGTTGAGAAATGAATGAATGTACTACTTTAAATTTTTGGTCTATTTTTAACTGGAGGGTAGTTGCTTTACAATGTTGTGTTAGTTTCTGCTTGTACAGTAAACTGAATCAGCCATATGTATACATATACCCTCTCCTTCTTGGACCTCCTTCCCTCCCCCAACCACCCCTATCCCACCTGTTCATCACCACAGAGCACTGAACCAGTCTCCCTGGACTATACAGCAGGTTCCCATCAGCTATTTATTTTACACACAGTAGTGTACATATGCCAATCCCAACCTCCCAGCTCATCCCACAGTCCTTTCCCCCACCACTGTGTGCACATGTCCATTCTCTAGATCTTGAGTCTGTCACACAGAGTGAAGTAAGGCAGAAAGAAAACAAACGAACATCATATATTAACACATATATATGAAAGCTAGAAAAACGATACTGGTGGATCCATTTGCAAGGCAGGAATAGAGACAAACAGGCTGTTTCTCATTCCTTTTTCTTTACTCTTACCTGTCTTTTAAGATAATATAGGTTAATTGTGCATACTGATGAATCTCTTAATTCAAATTTGTGAGATGTAGTTTTGACTAATAAGTGACAACATTTTGTCCACCAAATCTCAGTAATTAGATGAAGCCCTTTCCCCCTCCTTTCTCTCTTCCCTCCCTTCCTTCCTTCTTTCTTTCCTTCAACTTCCTTCCTACCTCCCTCTTCTCCTTCCTCAGTTCTTTACTTTCTTCTTCTCCAAACATTTATAGAGCAAGAATACTTGCTCTATAATACCAATGCTACTTAAAACACAAACACTAAAATGCTTTAAAAACAGAGCTTCCATATGATCTAGCAATCCCACTCCAGAGAAAACCATAATTTGAAAAGATATGTGCAACCCAATTTTATCACAGCACTATTTACAATAGCCAGGACAGGGAAGCAACCTAAATGTCCATCAACAGAGGAAGGGATAAAGAAGATGTGGTACATATACACTATGGAATATTACCCAGCCATAAAAAAAAGCAATAATGAGTAACTTTCATCAGTAGTGGCAACTTTCCAAAAGGACATTTTCATCGTGTCCAAGGAGAAAGTTTCATCATGTTCAGTTCTTGCATCAAGCAGGTAGGATTGCAATATATTTGCAGTGTGATTTACAGTTAATGTTCTAAAAAGATACATGAATTTTGGGGATGCCTTGTATGGCAGTTAAGCTCCAGAAAGATTAAGATCATGCCTCTATTTTTTGAAAAGTGCACTCACTTTAAAAAAAACTTTTAAAAATCTCCAAAATAATGTTTACCCATTACCCATTGCAACCAGCAGAGAAGGAAATGGCAACCCACTCCAGTATTCTTGACTGGGAAATCCCATGGACAGAGGAGACTGGTGGTCCACAGTCCATGGAGTGGCAAACAGTCAGCCATGATTGAATGACTAAGCATGATTGAGTGACCAAGTGAAGTGAAGTTGCTCAGTCATGTCAGACTCTTCACAACCCCATGGACTGTAGCCTACCAGGCTCCTCTGTCCATGGGATTTTCCAGGCAATAGTCCTGGAGTGGATTGCCATTTCCTTCCCCAGGGGATCTTCCCAACCCAGGGATTGAACCCGGGTCTCCTGCATTGTAGACAGAGGCTTTACTGTCTGAGCCACCTTGCAATGAGTAAAACAATGCAAAAAAATATAAATAATAAGTGTAAAATGTCCACCTTTCCTATGCCCATCCTCTGGAGTTGATGTTAATAGCTTGGTGGGTATTCTTTATGATTTTCTCTATCCTTAAACAAAGATGTGGAGCCATATGGAGAACTTTTTCTTATTGGTTTATGTTTTACTAAAACTATAACATTACTCTGCAACTTGCATGTATGATGGTATAATGTATCATGTACATTTTCCCCAGATTAATGACTTTAGATTGAACTGTATACCTCAATGAATTAAGTTTTTCCTTTTTTTAAATAAATATGCAAGTTTGCTAATGTTCTGCTATTAAAAAAAAAGCTTCAGCAAATGTCCTTGGATGTACCTTCTCATGTGTTTTATTTCTTTTTCACAACGTCCCCAGAAATGCTCTCTGGTGGTTTGTACTAAGAAAGCCCATTCTAGATTTCAGGAGCAGTGAGAAATGCACCCAACAGAAGAGCAAGTGTGGGAGAGTGCTCACGGGGGAGCACTGCGAGAGGAGGTCTGAGGTGGATTCTGAGCCGTGCTCCGTGTTTGCTGTGTGTTGGGAAAACCTCCGTGACTCATTCCTTCCCTTGAAATTGAATTATTCATGCTCTCCTTGTCATCAGAATAGCTCCTCATTAAAATGCTGCTTATTTATCACATATAGATGATTGTATGTAGAATACAAATGACTGCTGGCGCAATAGCTCCCACTCACATTTCCCCTAAACCTTTTACTTAAAACATTTTCCAAAGGGATGCTTATATGCTGCTCAGAAAGCTGGCTGAAGAAGCCTTATGCTCACTTGCCATCCTGGGTGACAGTATTCTTGTCAAGGGGCTGACTCCAAATGCTGCATGCTTCCAGTCCTCTCAGTCCTTAAAGTCCCAGGATCTGCCGTCTGCTTTTGGGACCCCTGGTGACTCTGCTACGTATAGTCAGACAAGGTTTTTCCTGAACTGCACCCATGACTTTCTGGCTCTCTTGTTTCTCTAACCACTAGGCCTCAAACTCAAGGGACTGGATGGAAAGCAATCACCAAACCACCCTTTCCATTGTTGATTTCTTCTTTTGGAAGCTCTTATCTTTGGGGCAATCTATTGATGATGTCCTCCTCCAAGACAAGTTTCAGGATAAAGGTTTATAAGCATACAAGAGGAAGCAAATAGATGTATTTAGAGGAGGAGGGCTGCTGCTACTACTGCTGCTGCTACTGCTAAGTCGCTTCAGGGCAACCTATTCCAAATGCCCTGTTACATGCATATCTACAAGGTATAACTATGTTCGATATTCTGAAACTGAAGTGTTCTGTTAATTAAATATGAGGGTTTTTATGAATGATTAATAAGGAAAGAAAGAAAAGAAAACCCCAAATGGAAATTGTTACTTTTACTGCATTTATACAGGTGAAGGGCTTGTTTTCATATTTGGTGGGGTTTCATATGCAAACACATATATAGTGAGAAAAACGTAAAAAAAAAGTATAAGAAGGGATTTTTGAAAATCTTACTTATTTTTATTTGGATGATAATTGTTTTACAATATTGTATTGGTTTCTGCCATACATCAACATAAATCAGCCCATAGGTTTATGTATGTCTCCTCCCTCTTGAACCTCCCTCCCACCTCCCACCCTACACTACCCCTCTAGGTTGACAGCTTATTTCTGTTTAGTACCAAATAATATTATGTTATATATCCTGGGGGGTGTGTGTGTGTGTGTTAGTCGCTCAGTCATGTCCAACTCTTTGCAACCCAATGGACTGTAGCCCGCCAGGCTCCTCTGTCCATGGAATTCTCCAGGCAAGAATACTGGAGTGGGTTGCTATTCCCTTCTCAGGGGATCCTTCTGAACCAGGTATTAAATCCAGGTCCCCTGCATTGCAGGCAGGTTCTTTACATCTGAGCCACCAAGGAATCCCATTTTGGTATACTGCAGTTTATATATCCATTCACCTAATAAGGGCATTTTTGTTGCTTCCAAGTTTTAGCAATTATGAGTAAAGCTACTATAAACATCTGTGTGTAGGTGTCTGTGTGGATATCAGTTTTAAATTCCTTTGGGTAAATAGCAAGGAGTGTGATTGCTGAATCATGTGGTAAGTATAAACCACCAAACTATCTTCCAAAGTGGCTGTACTACTTTGCATTCCCACCAACAATGAGAGTTCCTGTTGCTCCACATCCTTGACAGCCTTTGATGTTATCAGTGTTCCTGATTTTGGTCATTCTAAAAGATATGTATGGGTCTCTCACTGTGGTTTTAATTTGCATTTCTCTGATGATGTGTGATGTGGACAGTCTTTCTCAAGTGCTTATTTGCCATCTGTTTTTCTTCTTTAGTGAACTGTCTGTTAAGATCCTTGGCCCAATTTTTGATTAGATTGTTTGCTTTCTTACTGTTGAGTTTTAAGAGTTCTTTGTGTATTTTGGATACTGTCCTTTATCAGATGTGTTTTTTTCAAGTATTTTCTTCTATTCTGTGGTTTGTCTTCTCATTCTCTTAACATTGTGTTTCACAGAGAAGTTTTTTTTAATAAAGTCCAGCTTAACAATTATTTCTTTCATGAAGTATGCCTTTGGTATTATATCTAAAAAGTGTTTAACATACCCAAGGTCATCCAGGTTTTCTCCTATGTTATCTTCTAGGAGTTTTACAGTTTTGTTGTTGTTCAGTTGCCAAGTCGTGTCTGACTCTTTGCAACCCCATGTACTGCAGCATGCCAGGCCTCCCTGTCCTGCACATCTCCTGCAGCTTGCCCAAGTTCATGTCCATTGCATCAGTGATAGTTTATAGTTTTATGGTTTACATTTAGGTCTATGATCTATTTTGAGGTAATTTTTTTTTGAAGAGTGTAGGTCTGTGTCTAGATTCTTTTTTTTTTGCATGTGGATGTTCAGCACCGTTTGTTGAAAATACTGTCTTTGCCTACTGTATTGCTTTTATTCCTTTGTCAAAGTCTGGATCATTATACGGATCTATTTCTGGGTTCTCTATTCAGCTCATTTATCTATTTGGCTATTCTTCCATTAATTCCATGCTGTCTAGATTACTGTAGCTTTATGGTAAGTCTTAAAGTCAGATAGTGTCAGTCCTTCAACTTTGATCTCTTTCTATAATTATGTTGTATATTCTGGATCTTTTCCCTTTCTGTATAAACTTTAAAATCAGTTTGTCAATATCTACAAAGAGACTTATTGAGATTTTGGTTGGGGTTGTGTTGAATCTGTAGATCAAGTTGGGAAGACCTGACATTTTGACAATATTGACCCTTCTTACCCATAAACAAGGATTATCTCTCCATTTATTTGATTCTTTGATTTCATTCACCAGAGTTTTGTGGTTTTCCACATGTAAATTTTGTAAATACTTTGTTAGATTTATACCTAAGTATTTAATTTTGTGGGTGCTAATTTAAATGGGGAGGCAGCCGGGAGGAGCTACCCCACACCCGAGGCCAGGGGTGGCGGCCGGGAGGACTAACCCCATGTCCAAGGGGCGGTGGCTTCACGGGTGCAGGAGGGCCTAGAGGAGCTATCCCACGTTGAAGGTCAGGAAGGGCGGCAGTGAGGAGATACCCCTCATCCAAGGTAAGGAGCAATGGCTGCGCTTTGCTGCAGCAGCCATAAAGAGATACCCCACGCCCAAGGTAAGAGAAACCCAAGTAAGACGGTAGGTGTTGCAAGAGGGCATCAGAGGGCGGACACACTGAAACCATACTCACAGAAAACTAGCCAATCTAATCACATTAGGACCACAGCCTTGTCTAACTCAATGAAAGTAAGCCATGCCAGTGGGGCAACCCAAGATGGATGGGTATTGGTGGAGAGATCTGACAGGATGTGGTCCTCTGGAGAAGGGAATTGCAAACCACTTCAGTGGTTTGAGAATCCCATGAACAGTATGAAAAAGCAAAATGATAGAATACTGAAAGAGGAACTCCCCAGGTCAGTAGGTGCCCAATATGCTACTGGAGATCGGTGGAGAAATAAATCCAGAAAGAATGAAGGGATGGAGCCAAAGCAAAAACAATACCAAGCTGTGGATGTGACTGGTGATAGAAGCAAGGTCCGATGCTATGAAGAGCAATATTGCATAGGAACCTGGAATGTCAGGTCCATGAATCAAGGCAAATTGGAAGTGGTCAAACAAGAGATGGCAAGAGTGAATGTCGACATTCTAGGAATCAGAGAACTCAAATGGACTGGAATGGGTGAATTTAACTCAGATGAATATTATATCTACTACTGCAGGCAGAAATCCCTCAGAAGAAATGGAGTAGCCATCATGGTCAACAAAAGAGTCCGAAATGCAGTACTTGGATTCAATCTCAAAAGCGACAGAATGATGTCTATTCATTTCCGAGGCAAACCATTCAATATCACAGTAATCCAAGTCTATGCCCCAACCAGTAATGCTGAAGAAGCTGAAGTTGAATGGTTCTATGAAGACCTACAAGATCTTTTAGAACTAACACCCAAAAAAGATGTCCTTTTCATTATAGGGGACTAGAATGTAAAAGTAGGAAGTCAAGAAACACCTGGAGTAACAGGCAAATTTGGCCTTGGAATATGGAATGAAGCAGGGTAAAGGCTAATAGAGTTCTGCCAAGAGAATGCACTGGGCATGGCAAACACTCTCTTCCAACAACACAAGAGAAGACTCTATACATGGACTTCACCAGATGGTCAACACTGAAATCAGATTGGTTATATTCTTTACAGCCAAAGATGGAGAAGCTCTATACAGTCAACAAAAAGAAGACCAGGAGCTGACTGTGGCTCAGATCATGAACTCCTTATTACCAAATTCAGACTTAAATTGAAGAAAGTAGGGAAAACCACTAGACCATTCAGGTATGACCTAAATCAAATCCCTTATGATTATATAGTGGAAGTGAGAAATAGATTTAAGGGCCTAGATCTGATAGACAGAGTACCTGATGAACTATGGAATGAGGTTCATGACATTGTATAGGAGACAGGGATCAAGACCATCCCCATGGAAAAGAAATGCAAAAAGCAAAATGGCTGTCTGGGGAGGCCTTCAAAATAGCTGTGAAAAGAAAAGAAGCAAAAAGCAAAGGAGAAAAGGAAAGATATAAGCATCTGAATGCAGAGTTCCAAAGAATAGCAAGAAGAGATAAGAAAGCCTTCTTCAGTGATACATGCAAAGAAATAGAGGAAAACAACAGAATGGGAAAGACTAGAGATCTCTTCAAGAAAATTAGAGATACCAAAGGAACACTTCATGCAAAGATGGGCTCGATAAGGACAGAATGGTATGGACCTAACAGAAGCAGAAGATATTAAGAAAAAGTGACAAGAATACACAGAAGAACTGTACAAAAAAGATCTTCATGACCAAGATAATCACGATGGTGTGATCACTCACCTAGAGCCAGACATCCTGGAATGTGAAGTCAAGTGGGCCTTAGAAAGCATCACTATGAACAAAGCTAGTGCAGGTTATGGAGTTCCAGTTGAGCTATTTCAAATCCTGAAAGATGATGCTGTGAAAGTGCTGCACTCAATATGCCAGCAAATTTGGAAAACTCAGCAGTGGCCACAGGACTGGAAAAGGTCAGTTTTCATTCCAATCCCAAAGAAAGGCAATGCCAAAGAATGCTCAAACTACCACACAATTGCACTCATCTCACATGCTAGTAAAGTAATGCTCAAAATTCTCCAAGCCAGGCTTTAGCAATATGTGAACCATGAACTTCCTGATGTTCAAGCTGGTTTTCGAAAAGGCAGAGGAACCAGAGATCAAATTGCCAACATCCGCTGGATCATGGAGAAAGCAAGAGAGTTCCAGAAAAATGTCTATTTCTGCTTTATTGACTATGCCAGAGCCTTTGACTGTGTGGATCACAATAAACTGTGGGAAATTCTTCAAGAGATGGGAATACCAGACCACCTGACCTGCCTCTTGAGAAATCTGTATGCAGGTCAGGAAGCAGCAGTTAGAACTGGACATGAAACAACAGACTGGTTCCAAATAGGAAAAGGAGTACGTCAAGGCTGTATATTGTCACCCTGTTTATTTAACTTATATGCAGAGTACATCATGAGAAACACTGGACTGGGAGAAACACAAGCTGGAATCAAGATTGCCGGGAGAAATATCAATAACCTCAGATATGCAGATGATACCACCCTTATGGCAGGAAGTGAAGAGGAACTAAAAAGCCTCTTGATGAAAGTGAAAGTGGAGAGTGAAAAAGTTGGCTTAAAGCTCAGCATTCAGAAAACGAAGATCATGGCATCCAGTTCCATCAGTTCATGGGAAATAGATTGGGAAACAGTGTCAGACTTTATTTTTCTGGGCTCCAAAATCACTGCAGATGGTGACTGCAGCCATGAAATTAAAAGACACTTACTCCTTGGAAGGAAAGTTATGACCAATCTAGATAGCATATTCAAAAGCAGAGACATTAATTTGCCAACAAAGGTCCGTCTAGCCAAGGCTATTGGAGAAGGCAATGGCAACCCACTCCAGTACTCTTGCCTGGAAAATACCATGGACTGCAGAGCCTGGTAGGCTGCAGTCCATGGGGTCGCTAAGAGTCAGACACGACTGCACTACTTCACTTTCACTTTTCACTTTCATGCATTGGAGAAGGAAATGGCAACCCACTCCAGTGTTCTTGCCTGGAGAATCACAGGGATGGGTGGGCTGCCGTCTCTGGGGTCGCACAGAGTCGGACACAACTGAAGCGACTTAGCAGCAGCAGCAGCAGCCAAGGCTATGGTCTTTCCAGTGGTCATGTATGGATGTGAGAGTTGGACTGTGAAGAAGACTAAGTGCCGAATAATTGATGCCTTTGAACTGTGGTGTTGGAGAAGACTCTTGAGCATCCCTTGGACTGCAGGGAGATCCAACCAGTCCATTATGAAGGAGATCACCCCTGGGTGTTCTTTGGAAGGAATGATGCTAAAGCTGAAACTCCAGTACTTTGGCTACCTCATGCGAAGTGTTGACTCATTGGAGAAGACTCTGATGCTGGGAGGGATTGGGGGCAAGAGGAGAAGGGGACGACAGAGGATGAGATGCCTGGATGGCATCCCTGACTAGATGGACGTGAGTCTGAGTGAACTCCGGGAGATGAGATGGACAGGGAGGCCTGGAGTGCTGTGATTCATGGGGTCGCAAAGAGTCGGACTTGACTGAGCGACTGAACTGAACTGAATGTAAATGGTATTATATTTTTAATTTTAAATTCCACTTGTTCATCGCTGGTGCAGGCATACCTTGGAGATATTGTGGATTTGGTTTCAAACCACCACAATAAAGAAAATAAGACAATAAAGCAAATCACATGAGTTTTTTGGTTTCCAAGTGCATATGAAAGTTATATTTACAAATTACTATAGTCTATTAAGTGTGCTATAGCATTTCTTAAAAATAACCTATAAAATCACTGTCATGTTACAATTTGTTCATATTAGATGTTTATAATGTTTCTGATAATCAATAAAAGAGATTCTTGATAATAAAGAAAAAAAATAACCTATAAAAATACTTTATTGCTTTAATTAAAAATATTTTATTGCTAAACAAAATGCTAAACATCATCTGAGCCTTCAGTGAGTCATAATCTTTTTGACTCTTTTTGCTGGTTGAAGGTCTTGCCTTGATGTTGACCGATCAGGGTGATGATTGCTGAAGGTTGGGGAACTTGTGGCTGTTTCTTAAAGTAAGACAACAGTGAAGTTTGTCACACTGATTAAGTCTTTCTGTTATGAATAGTTTCTCTGTAGCATTCTACCAGCAGTAGGACTTGTTTCAATTTTGGAGTCAGTCCTCTCAATCCCAAGTCTATGTAGTATTCCAAATCCTTTGTTGTCATTTCAACAGTCTTCACAAGCATCTTCACCAGGAGTAGAGTCTGTCTTCAGAAACCACTTTCTTTTCTCATACAAGAAGTATCTCCTCAACTGTGAAAGTTTTATGATGAGATTGCAGCAATTCAGGCTCCAGTTCTAATCCTAGTTCTCATGCTGTTTTCACCACATCTGCAGTTACTTCCGCCACTGAAGTCATGAGCCCCTCAAAGTTATTCAGGAGGGTTGGAGTCAACTTTTTCCAAATTCCTGTTCATGTTGATATTTTGATCTCTGCCCCTGAATCAAGGGAAGTCCCACACATGTTCTTAATAGCATCTAGAATGGTGAATCCTTTCCAGAAGTTTTTCAATTTACTTTATCCAGATCCATCAGAGGAATCACTATCTATGTCATCTGTAGCCTTATGATATGTATTTTTTCTAAGTAATAAGACTTTAAACTTGAAATTATCCAACTGAATCCATGGACTACAGAATGGAGACTGTGTTAGTAGGCATGAAAACAGTGTTACTCTTGCACATCTTCATCAGAGCCCAAAACAAAGATGCCCATCTTTATGAAGTTAACATTCCTAATGAGGGGAGAACCAATAGACATAAATAAGTAAATTGTATAGTATACAAAAAGTTCATAAATGGTACTGAAAAGGAAGGGAAGGGGCAGTGGAGTGGGGAGTGTAGGGCTGGAAGACAGGTTGCTGGTGGTTGTGTGATGAGCACACAGCCAGGAGACTGTGTGTTCATATACGTGTGTTCTATTGGCAGAGCTCAATGAGTCAGGTTGGAGCAAGAAGATACTCATTCAACATTGTGCCTTTATTCCATAAGACACTCAGGGATCACATTCCAGGAGATAAAGAAGTCATCAGGTTAACATGGCACTTAGCTCAAAGGCACAAAGGCTCATGGGTAAAATGTTTTTGCCTAAACAAGAGCACCATTCTTATTTTACATTTAGGTAAAGAAGACAGCTATTAATGGTCCTTCTGAGAAATTTATTGCAGGTAATTCCTGACCTGTCCCACCGAGACACTTCAAGTCAGCGATATATATTTTATATCTTTGGAATTGACACCTGTATAGCAAATCTAACAAAAAGTAACAGGTGCCAGTCCTGTCTGGTTGGTTGATTAATACAATGTCTGGCCCCAAATCCCATCTTATGTAAAACATAATTTGAGTAGATATTACTTGTTTTCTTAAGGGAATCTAAGTAAGAACCCAGGAACTGAGCATCTAAAAAGTTACTTTTCTATATTTGAACAATTAGAGAAATGTAATGAGCATGTTGGAAACAGACGATTGCTCTTCAATGTCTGTTGAAAATTAGCTGTCTTTGTACTGTATACAAGTACAATCTGTAAAATATCACATTCCTCAAACGTGGATTAATGAAATTCTGAAACCGTCTAAATATGATATGCCTCTTGGGTAATCTTACACGTGTTAAAATTATTAGAGACATTTCTGCATCATCAAAATGACCATTTGTGTGTGTGTGTTTGTGTGTACGGAAAAAAAAGAGAAAGAATTCATAAAAGTAACATTAAGTCCTCAGCGTGTGGTAAGTCCATCAGCTACATGATAAATCTTTTTCAGTGCTGTGCTCTATAGGGTGAGAGCGCCTCTTCCCCTCTTCTGTTGCCTGGCTTTCAAAAACCCAGTACTTCAATGTAAAATTGAGCTTTGCAACAAAGCAAATTTCCAAAGGCGCCCAGCGAGCAGTTTGTTTCTTGCTGAGTACATTTTAAGGTGGTACTCTGACTTGTTTGCCCTTCCTCCCCTCGAATGCCGTGAAGCAGTTTACTAGAGCAGAACTGCTTTTATGTGTCCTTTCTCTTTCATGTCCCTTGCTGGCTTGCTCTTCAATAGTGTGGCCGTTGGCATGAGCCGTAATGCTCGGGTAACTGAGCAAACATTTAGTCGGGTCAGACAGATCTTCCTTTTTTAGCCAGGCTCTCCTGGCTTCTCCAAACACAGCCAGAGAAACAAAGACCATGGGAAGAAACCAAACAGTAAGTCACTTGTTTCTTTAAGGGAAACAAACTCAAAACATCATTCATAATTGCCATTTTGTAGTTGAGGACAAGCTGCTTCAGGAACCAATGCCATGGAGATTATGTTGGAGGGAATGGCTAGATGCCATCCTAGCCCACACTTTCCTATGCTGGCTTTTTGGTGCCACCCTGCCTCCACTGTAGCACATCAGCTTGGGGAAAGCATTCAGATTTCACATCAACCTATGGCTAGTGGGAGAAGCTTCTGGAAATCTCCACAGACATATGAGAAGCCAGCTTGAAAGGGAAAAACTCTGTGAGACACCTCTTCAAACATTTTAGAAACAAATGCCAGATGAGTGCTGGAGCTGTTCTGAGAGCCTGAGTAGAGGATTCTTCCATCCTGGAAACTAAACCAACTAGAGGAAAGGGGAAAAAATCCAGATGTAATTTATAGACACAAAAGGAACAATTGAATTAGGAAGAGTAGGCAAGAGCTCAAAGGTAAATCGGATCATGCATTCTGTAGGCAAAGGATCAGATGAAATGCATTTTTTTCAAAGCTTTTCAAACCTCTGAATCCTGTTGCTTTTGAAACACAGTTGAAAAAATGGAAAAAGCATAGCTAGAAGCTCAGTTGAAGCCAGGAGAGTAGAAATTCTTGGATCTAGCAGGCTGAGCTCGTTTCAGGGATGGGGAGTGAAGAGCGAAAGGAATCGTGTTCCCACATGATCCTGTGGAGTACACAAGAGCTGGAGCCTCAGCCGTCATCTTTGTAGACACCATGTGGGATCAATCTTGGTGATGACGATAAGTCCTTGGTGACTGATATTTCCCTTTCAGATCATTCAGATTTGACATGAGACTGGGGTGGAATGGAAGGGCAGAGAAGAGGAGGGAGAGAAAGGGATCACTGAGGATGAAAGAGGGTAATGAATTTCAAACAAACCGCAGAAGGACAAAAAATTGGACTCCTCAGAAAAGTTTCAATACTTCCAAGAAAAGTAAGTTAAGGAAACCTCATGAAATGTGCTGCCCATAATTTAAGGTAGTAAAGGAAAGGGTTCTTTTGTATTGTGCTTTCTGAAGGCTGGAATAATTCTGGTGGATACTTTTGCAAATAATGCTGTAATTCTTTCTCAACTTGCTGGTGCTTGCCACTAAGCACCACACCTAGGATGGTATTTTGGTATATTTTTCCAGTTTACAAGAGCACTCAGGAAGGGAAGAGCACTGAGTTAGGAGACTGCAGATCTGGGTTTCTGCCGTGAATTCTGCGACCTTAGACTAGTCAGATAGCATCTCTGGACCTGCTTTCTAATCTGTAAAATGAAGGCTTTGTGTTGGATGACCTTTCAGCACACTCTAAGTTCCTTATATCTTCAGATATAGCATTCTATGGCTTTATCTTATACCTTAGTCATCCCTCTGGCAGCTTCCTCGAAGTTCTCTTGAAAAGGAAAATTTTGTATAAAACATTTCTCATATAGTGATGGCATCACCGCTCAATGGACATGAGTTTGAGCAAACTCCGAGATATAGTAAAGGACAGGGCAGCCTGGTGTGCTGCAGTCCATGGGCCATGAAGAGTCAGACATAGCGACTGAACAACAAATAACAAATATAGTGAAAGAGTTCAGAACACACCACCTCCATGTATGCTGATCTTGCATATTGGTTATTTTGAGTTAATGGCATTTGAAAAACAGCTGATGGAAGAAAGGCATTCTGACCTTCTTTTTTCTTCCTGAAAAAAGGAGATAAATCTTGCATATGGAAGATGTCCTCCATATATCAGGAGGAAAGAAACATTCTTGTCACCAGGGATGGAGAAAAATTTGTTCAAACAAACCCTGCTAATGTCATCCTTAACCTTCTAGTCACTTCTCCACAATTAACTATTCAGTCCAAGCCCCTTTGCCTTGTCATATTTTCACGATTTACTCCAATTTAATTGTCCAACTTAACTTATAAGCTTTCGGCTTTGGCTGTTTCTTTGGATCTTCAGGTCTCTTGTGAGAGCTCCAATGTACAAGTTAAAAAAAATGCAACTTGTGTGCTTTTTCTCTATTAATCTTTTGTAATTCTAATTATTTAATTAGACCCAACTGGAGACCCAAAGAGGGCAGAGGGGAAATTTTTCTTTCCCTTCAGTGGGCAGGGTATGTCTCTAGTTTTTATTTGCTAAAGACATGTGACATATATTGCCATCCACAGATGTGTGCTTCTCGTCCCTGTCTTTCTTCTGGGGGCCAGGCTTCCTTCTTTTCTGTTCTTAGCAATTGCAAATGATGAAGTCCAAGTAGAACCCTTAAAAATAATAGACAGTGAAAGAAAGAGAAAGGAAAGAAAGGAAGAGAAAAGTGAAAAGTAAAATCTGGTTAAAATGAGAGGAAAAGGAGGAGGATATGAGGGAGGGATTGGTGAGGGAAGGAGCTCCCACCCTGCCCTAAGGAATGAATGTGGTCCCTGGGGACCCATCGGGATGAGGGGAGCTCCACAGTGCTGAGTCCAGCAGCTCTCCAATGGGTCAAAATTTCTAAAAAGAACTAGAGATGCTTTAACTAGCCTTGTTGTTGTTCAGTCACTAAGTCATGTCTGACTCTTGGCAACCCCATTCACCATAGCAGGCCAGACTTCCCTGTCCTTCACTATCTCCCAGTTTGTTCAAACTCATGTCCATTGAGAGAAGATGCCATCCAACCATCTCATCCTCTGTCATCCCCTCCTCCTCCTGCCCTCAATCTTTTCCAACATCAGGGACTTTTTCAATGAGTTGGCTCTTTGGGGCACTTCTAAGGCTCATGCAAGCACCGAATTGCCATGGGACCCATGAATAAAGCTTGCTCTGCCTCTCCGTTCACTTTCCCAACCCAAACAACTCACACACTCAGGGTTGCCACTAGACCTCTGTGTGAGATGGACACAGTATACCACCATGGTCTATCTGGGCTGACCACAGGGGCCAGGCCGGAACTCAGCAGGGGCCCCCTATTAGCAGCTGTGTTCAGCAGCCCCACTCAAGCTCTTCCATATGGGAATTCTTGTCCAAGTGCACAGGAAGCAAAGCTCAAATCGCCACCCATTAATCAGCAACTCATAGTGTGTCAGAGAATTAGAATCTGGTAAAGCAAAGGGAGTATAATGTCAGAGTTATTCCCCTAGAGGAGAAGCTCTGTTTGGAAAAAACAGTACTTAGTTTTCCTCTCTTAAATCTTCTTCAAAAGTGAATTTCTTTCTGTAAAACTTGGCTCCGTTAAAGGTCAGGAGAGTGGTTAACCTTGGCTGGGGGCCAGGGAAGGAGTGGCCATGATTGGAGAAAGCAGTGAAGCTCCTGAGTGCTGGTAATGTTCTCTTTCTTGATTTGGGTTCTGGTTACACACATGTGTTTGGTTCAGTACAACCATGATTCGTGTGCTTTCATGTGTATATGTTACAGTTTAATTTAAAAGGTTTTCTTTAAGAAGTGCCCAAGTTGCACTCTTCTTGAGGCGAGGGACCGTGATGCTATTCACACTCTATGCCCTGCTTTAAGCACAATGTCTACTACTACTACTACTAAGTTGCTTCAGTCGTGTCCGACTCTGTGCGACCCCAGAGACGGCAGCCCACCGGGCTCTCCCGTCCCTGGGATTCTCCAGGCAAGAACACTGGAATAGGTTGCCATTTCCTTCTCCAGTGCATGAAAGTGAAAAGTGAAAGTGAAGTCGCTCAGTTGCGTCCAACTCTTAGCGGCCCCATGGACTGCAGCCTACCAGGCTTCACCATCCATGGGATTCTAGTCCAAGAGAACTAGAGTGGTGTGCCACTGCCTTCTCTGGCTCATGATAAATACTTAAATAAATACTTTTTCAATGAAACCAAAAGGAGAGAATGTCTTTCCTCTGGTATCCCAGCAGCAACCATTTGCCATCTTTTGAAGTGTTGGTTCTGACCCAGAGAACTGCTGCATCCGTACAGTTTATAGAAGTCAGAGGATGACAACCTCATAGCACTACTTTGATATGGAAACTCAATAGACAGGTGCCTGGCCTTTTTGTGTTCTAAGTTCTCTTAAGCAGAGGATGCATTTTCAAGCCTGGAGAAGCCATGCTGATTATATATGCAAGTCTTTTATGACAAGGGCTCCATGGTGGAGAAAAAAACAAATTTCAAGTATAAAGACCCAGCTGTTCTTGGAAAAGCCAAGAGAACTGCCCTGGGAAGTTCTGTGTTACCCATAGTGGATAGAGTGGCCAGACACCTGATGTTTCCAGGTCAGCCTTGCTGTCAGGCACTGTGTTGTGGACATGGGACATATTGTTCTGACACACACACACAAAGTTACTTAGAATCTCATTGAAACAACCGCAAACTTACAGAGAAGTTGAAACTATGGTATGAAAACTTAAAAAATGAAAATAAACCAAACATCTATCAAAAGGTTAATAAATAAGTAAATGGTGGCATATTCATCCAATGAAGAACTATTTAGGAATAAAAAGGAAGGAGATAAGAGGAATGAATCCCCAAAGGACCATGCCAATGGAAAGAAGTCAGACCCCTGAAAGTACATGTTGTGTGTTTTCATTTAGACAAGAATTCTAGAAAAGACAAATCTGCGTCATGAGACAAGCAAAACAGTGGTTGTCTTGTGCCAAAGGTGGGATTAGGGATCAAAGGGGACGGGCACAAGGACCTTTCTATGATGAACAGGATGTTTCATATCTTGATTGTCATGGTGATTCTATGGGTTTATATATTTGTCAGAAGTTCTTGATATATATCTTAAATTGGTAAATTTTATTGTATGTAAATTTTAACTTAACAAAATTTTTAAAAATTGCAAAAAGAAAGTTGAAACTATGGTATAAAAGCATTTTTTTCTGAACTATCTGAGAGTAAGATGTGGATTGGATGCTCCTCATCCCTGAATACTTTAGTGGGTATTGCACACAAACAAGGGTGTTTTCCTATCTAGCCACTGCTACTGCTGCTGCTGCTAAGTCGCTTCAGTCGTGTCCGACTCTGTGCGACCCCATAGACAGAAGCTCACCAGGCTCCCCCGTCCCTGGGATTCTCCAGGCAAGAACACTGGAGTGGGTTGCCATTTCCTTCTCCAATGCATGAAAGTGAAAAGTGAAAGTGAAGTCGCATAGTCGTGTCCGACTCTTAGCGACCCCATGGACTGGAGCCTACCAGGATCCTCTGTCCATGGGATTTTCCAGGCAAAAGTACTGGGGTGGGGTGCCATTGCCTTCCCCGATCTAGCCACAGTACAACCATTAGGTTGGTATTAGGTCAGGGTATTAGCAGATACATCATTGCCACCTTAACTGTAGCCTGCACTGTAGTTTCACCAGCTGTGTCCATAATGCCCTTTATTATGTGAGAAAAGATCCAATTCAGAACCACGCGTTGCATTTAGTTATTATACCTCTTTGGTTTCCTTCATTTAGCTGCAGTTCTTCAGTCTTTCCTTGACTTTCTTGACCTTCATACTTTAAAAGAAACAGGCCAGTGATTTAGTAAACTGTCCATCTGTATCTCTGCTATTTTCTCATCATTAGATTCGGGTTACCATTTTGGGCAGTGAAATTGCAGAAGCCAGGCTATGTTCCTTTCATTGCAGCCTATCAGAGGCACACAGACTTGAATTTGTCCCATGATTGCTTCACTGTGATTACTGGATTAGGGTGGTGTATGCCTGGTTTCTCCACCATATGGTTGCTTATAAGTATTTTGGGGGGAAATAATTTGAGACGGTATGAAACTACTCCATTGAAACTATCCCATTCATCATCAAACTTTCAATTTATTCATTTATGAATTAAGTCTGTGTGGACTCATCCTTTTTGTCCTCTTTACTTAGTGGGCATTGCTATCATTGTTCCTTTAAAAGCTTTAATTTTGAGGTCCCTCAATTTGATCAGTGGGCCTCCAAGCTGACTTCTATGTCCATTTGACATGTGTTAATCATTCTTTGAGTACTTTCGTTTTCTGGTGTAACATCCATTTCTTCTAGGCACATCTTGTGTTTCCCCTTCTCCAGTGGGGAACTTGCTTTTTCTCCCAGGAACAAGAACAACACACACACACACACACACACACAGACGCACACACACATCTTTATCTGACTTTCTGACTTTGTGCTAGTGCTAAGTCGCTTTAGTCATGTCCAACTCTTTGCCACCCTATGGACTATAGCCTGCCAGGCTCTTCTCTCCATGGGGTTTTCCAGGCAAGGATACTGGAGTGGGTTGCCATTTCCTCCTCCAGGGGATCTTCCTGATCCAGGGATAGAACCTGTGTCTCTTGCGTCTCCTGCATTGGCAAGTGGGTTCTTTACCACTAGCGTTACCTGGGAAGACCCTTCTATGACTTTGTATGTGGAAAACTACGAGTTCACATCTGTCAACTAAAAAAACATATTCAAAACCTAAAAGTTGAGAGTTTTGTTTTATTCGACAGGAACTTTTAGGACTTCAAGTCCAGGAGGCAGCATCTCAAGTCACCCTGAGAGAACTGGTCTGAAGAGGTCGGGCAGGGAGGGGGAAGCTAGGATGTAAAGGAGTTTTGCAACAAAGGGCACTTTAGTCTGAACTAAATAAAACTAGATATCTCAAGTTAAGGAATTTAGTGCTTTTCTATGTATGGGAAGATGCCGGAGTCTGGGCTCACGGAAATCATTCCTTTGGTATTCCCTCAGCTATCTGGGGCCAGTATCCTGTGTTTTCACACCCTGAGTTTCCTCAGGGCTCACCTTACGGTGTGGCCGCAGTCTGATGGCTGCTGGATGGCACATATTCTTTATTTTCTTCCTGCATTCCCTCAGGGCTTATGAGCTCACCCGCTCACCTTTGGTGGTGGCTGCAATCGCAGATGACTGTGACATCCTTTGTTGACTGACAAGGCAGGAAATATTCCATTAACCATGTTCATGCCCCTAATTCTAGCCCAACACCAACAGCACACTGTTCGTATCTGTAGTTTCCCTTTCCAACAGTGAGAGACTTGACTCATGAGCTTTAACATATTTGCTTATTTGATCCATCTTCTTGAAGATAACTGATCTCCCTTCTATTCCATCTCCTCCTCTATAGGGTAGCCCTCCAAGCCATCACACCCTGCTAGAAACCCTACATCCTTTGCTGGGTCACCTCTCCATGTCGCCCTTCCTCACCCTTGTTGGGCTCTGACATCTCCACTAAACCACCTCACATGGGATGCCCTCTTCTGCTACTCCATCTTCAGCCCCCTGTGCTGCCCCCAATTTCACATTCTGATCTGGACTGCCCTGCATGTGGGGACCCTCCTTACCCCATCTGAGCTATGACACTCTGACATAGCTGCATCCACATATGGCGCATTCTCATCCCACCTGGACACTGACCCTCTGCTCTGGGCTCTGCAGCTCCCATCTCTCTCCCACTGCCAGTGTGGAAGGGAGGCGGGAGACAGACGGGCCCCCCAGGGTAAAGCAGTTGGAGATTCATTCTCTATTGACCAAAACTCCAAAATAAGAATCAGATCAGATCAGATCAGTTGCTCAGTCGTGTCCAACTCTTTGCGACCCCATGAATCACAGCACGCCAGGCCTCCCTGTCCATCACCAACTCCCGGAGGTCACTCAGACTCACATCCATCGAGTCAGTGATGCCATCCAGCCATCTCATCTTCTGTCATCCCCTTCTCCTCCTGCCCTCCATCCCTCCCAGCATCAGAGTCTTCTCCAATGAGTCAACTCTTTGCATGAGGTGGCCAAAGTACTGGAGTTTCAGCTTTAGCATCATTCCTTCCAAAGAAATCCCAGGGCTGAGCTCCTTCAGAATGGACTGGTTGGATCTCCTTGCAGTCCAAGGGACTCTCAAGAGTCTTCTCCAACACCACAGTTCAAAAGCATCAATTCTTCGGCGCTCAGCCTTCTTCACAGTCCAGCTCTCACATCCATACACGACCCCAGGAAAAACCATAGCCTTGACTAGATGAACCTTTGTTGGCAAAGTAATGTCTCTGCTTTTGAATATGTGATCTAGGTTGGTCATAACTTTCCTTCCAAGGAGTAAGCGTCTTTTAATTTCATGGCTGCAGTCACCATCTGCAGTGATTTTGGAGCCCAGAAAAATAAAGTCTGACACTGTTTCCACTGTTTCACCATCTATTTCCCATGAAGTGATGGGACCGGATGCCATGATCTTCGTTTTCTGATCCAGGGGATCTTCCCAACCCAGGGATTGAACCTGGGTCTCCCGCATTAGAGGCAGACGCTTTAACCTCTGAACCACCAGAGAAGCCCCCAAATAAGAATAGCAAGGCAATTAAGAGAGGAGGCTGGGCCCTGCCCGGACTACATATTTCTTTTCTCAGAGTCAGGAGACCACCCCGACCACACATGCACAGAAAAGGCTCCCTGGAGGCCAAAGAGGAGTAATGTCAAGAGATGTTCTACCCAGATACCTTTTTGGTTGGATCCATCTTGGCTATGAGAGGCTTGGACACACGTGGGAGGATCCAGAGATATATCAAATATGGGCTGTGAACCAAATCAAAATGATTGGCCAAACGAAATCCGGAAGAAATGCCCCATAAAAGTAATTCAAACTGCCACAAGGGCATGACTAAGTAACTCAGGGACTCTCCCTTTGAGTCCGCTTGTGTGTCTGGCCCCACATACTGTGCTCTTTTTGCTCCTAATAAATACTCTGCTTGCTTCACTACTTTCCATTTTTGTGGAGATTCTTTTCTGCAAAGTCAAAGGGCCAGGGCCCTTGTCACTGACCATTGGTCCAGGGGCTAGGATTTGGTGCTTTCACCACTGCAACCCAGACCCAGTCTCTGGCTGGGAACCCAAGCCCTGGTCCAAGCCGTTGCAGGCTGAGACACCTTGAGATCAGAAGCCTGCCTTGGTCTGCCCCACTTAATGGCTTTAGGATCAAATTCTTCAGGAAAGGAAGAAACAGAAATGAAGGGGAAGGGGAATTGGGGAGAAGGAGAGCTTTCTCCTAAATTTTGGCACCCCCCCAAAAAAATTTAAAAATGTGTTCAGCATAATTGTTTTAACAGCATATTATATATTCAATTTAGATACTGAAGGAGGAAACAGAACAGGCTCCATCTTGAAAGCAGGACTCCATCTTGGGCCGGACTGTGGACTTTGAGCTCTATGCCCAGTATATATGGAAATGACATACCAATTGGAAAACCAAACCCCCAGGATGGAAGAGCCCCAGGGCTCATACCTAGACTCTCCATTGCCTAAAAGAACACCCTAATTATCTGTGTAACTGAATAGAATAATAAATTCTATTATGCTTACTGGGATATGACCACAGGCCTATTGATAATTGTCCACAGTTAACTACCTAGGCTTAAGGCATACGAATCACAGGTTAACTTTGATTGTATCTTTCTTTTCCGTTGTTCAGACTAGTTTCAGAGAATTTGGGGAGGTGGGTTTGAGCACGTACACTTCGGGAATATAAGGTTTTCACAAAAACTGGTCAGGGTCCTTGGCTAAGAGGAGACTCTGCCCTGGGCCCCCGGTGTAATAAACTGCACTCCACTATCTGCATTGTCCTTCTGAGTGAGTTTGTTTCCCAGAACACATGGCTACAACAATACTTCACCCATATATTTTGACTTATAACTGAGAAACAGATATCTTTTCTGACCAGTAAGGAGAAATATCTGATTCTTTTTATCATACTTTTCAGAAAATTGTTTACCATGTAAGTCTTACTATGATTTCAAATAATCCTGATCAATCCATCCAGGCAGAGAAAGATTGAAGAAATGAGTAACAATTTCAGTGAGAGCAGAGGAAGACGCTGCCTTTAATGTGTAGCTCTTAATCAAGAGAGTCACTGGAACCCAGCTGGCCATCCTTCCTTGTCCCAGAGGGATCCTGGTCATACCACAGAATCTGTAGGCAGTGTCTGGGCAGGAAGCGGGTGGGATGAGAATGGGGTGGGGTTCTGTTCCTGTGTACCCAGGGATTGGCCTCAGGGGCATTCCAATGGCATTGCCTTCCCACACACCTTACTTTTCCCTGCTTCTTGATCTTGTTCTATCTCAGAAAAACCCTTCCCACCTGAAGGCACTCCCCAGAAGTTTGGAGCCAGCTTTTGGGTCTTTTTTCCTATTTGAGATGCTTAATCTGGAGTCCTAAGAAAAAATATGAGTACCAACGCCATTATCAACATTTCTTCCAGAGATCTTTTATGCCAAAGTTCTCCTGAAGACTTGTGCTAGTAAGCCAGAGGCTCACACTGTCTTCTCGAACTCTCCCTGTTATTGTTGTTTAGTCGCTAAGTTGTATCTGACTCTTTTGTGACCTCAAGGACTATATAGCCTGCAAGGCTCCTCTGTCATGGGATTTCCCAGGCAAGAGTACTGGAGTGGGTTGCCATTTCCTTCTCCAGGGGATCTTCCCCTTGATCAGGAAGGGATCAAACCCATGTCTCCTGCTTGGCAGGCTGATTACCACTGAGCCATCTGGGATGGCTGTAACCCTCCCTACATTTGTAATAATCAGCAATATCAATACTGGTTTTAAAAGATGCAGAAATATGTAATAAGAAATCTCACAATGAATAATAACTGCATGGAAATAATACCTGCATGGAAAAAATGCAGGTGGAATGATAAGTAGTGACCTTGTTAATGCTTATTAGTTCCTTTTCCTTTAAGCCTGCTGCTGCTGCTCCTGCTAAGTCGCTTCAGTCTTTCCGACTCTGTGCAACCCCATAGATGGCAGCCCAACAGGCTCACCCGTCCCTGGGATTCTCCAGTCAAGAACACTGGAGTGGATTGCCATTTCCTTCTCCAGTGCATGAAAGTGAAAAGTGAAAATGAATTCGCTCAGTCGTGTCTGACTCTTAGCGACCCCATGGACTGCAGCCTACCAGGCTCCTCCGTCCATGGGATTTTCTAGGCAAGAGTACTGGAGTGGGGTGCCATTGCCTTCTCTGTCCTTTAAGCCTACACGTAGCTAAAAATTGAATTCCTAATCATTTTTTTGGACTTCAATTAACCATTGCTATGCATTATCTCTCCCCTGAATAAGGTTACACTGGGTCCATCACCCTAAACTTATTATAAGAGCTTAGCTAATTATAGTCAATTAGTCATACAATTGTTTATTTAATGGCTACGTTTTCTACTAGACTTTAGCCTTCTTGAGGGCATGAATTTTATTAGGCTTATTTACCACTTACAACCCCAGTGCTTAGCACAGCACTTTGCCCATAGAACTCAGGAAAAATATTAGTTGAATAAATAAGTTATATTTTTTGAGCTATGATATTGTTGCAGGAACCAGTACTTGAGAAACCAAGCAGCACACTCAGAGCATTGGAGAACTCAGGTTTACTATGCCGGCAGGCCCAGAGGAGTTACCATTCTCACCTCTGAGCCCCGAATAAAGGGATTACAGAGTTTTTATAGACAGACTATAGTGGGCAACACTAGCTGTTAATAGGCTGGTTTAAACTAAGGGGTTTCACGTGTGTGGGAAGAGAATCAAGATGGAGAGGGGGATGCCTGACCTTTACATGGACAGGCATGATTAAGCAAGTTTGCAGGGGCTGGGTGATTGCAAAGAGCAGGACAAGGGTGAGTGAGATAAACTCCAGTTCCTAGTATTGCAAGTCCCGACTTTCTGAGATTACGTGACCTACGTGATCTAGACTTTGCAAGGGGCAAGCTGAGTTACAGAGGCAGGAGAAGGAGGTTATGTAAAATTTTAACTCTTCCTCTTCAATATCACTGACTTCACATTATTTAATCCCAACAACACCCAATTTTATAGATTGGTAGACAGGCTCTGAGAAATTAAGGAACTTGAAGGCTGCAGTCCATGGGGTTGCTAAGAGTCGGACACAACTGAGCGACTTCACTTTCACTTTTCACTTTCCTGCATTGGAGAAGGACATGGCAACCCACTCCAGTGTTCTTGCCTGGAGAATCCCAGGGACAGGGAAGCCTGGTGGGCTGCCGTCTATGGGGTCACACAGAGTCAGACACGACTGAAGTGACTTAGCAGCAGCAGCAGCAGCAGCATACAAGTATGTGTAGATTTTAAAGAGTCAACTCTGAATTCAAACGCACTTAGAAAAAGGATAACTTGTACTGGTTAAGAGCATGGGTTCTGTAGCCACTGCCTGAATTCAGGAATTTTACAGGCTGTTATTAGGACTGGATGAACTAATGAAGGCAAAGCATGTAGAAGAACAGAGCTTGGCACGGAATCAACAGTCAGGAAACATTAGAGATTAATATTATTTTGCTTTTTACCCTGTGTCTTTTCTGTTCTAACATGTTGCCTCCTCTCCTTAGTGAAGAGACTAGCCCATGGGCTAAACCTCCTCTCCCTTATTATCTAAAAGACTAATCAAAATTAATATAAATTAATATACCATTTATGGACAATAATAGAAAAATAATCAAAGTCTAGAGTCTAAGCTAGAAGATGGAAGGAGCCTGGGTCCCTGAGTCACTGTGTGGAGGAAAATTGCCATCCACTAGGTGGGTCAGTTCAGATGAGTTCAGTTGCTCAGTCGTGTCTGACTCCTTGCGACCCCATGAATCGCAGCACGCCAGGCCTCCCTGTCCATCACCAACTCCCGGAGCTCACTCAGACTCACATCCATCTAGTCAGGGATGCCATCCAGCCATCTCATCCTCTGTCGTCCCCTTCTCCTCTTGCCCCCAATCCCTCCCAGCATCAGAGTCTTCTCCAATGAGTCAACTCTTCGCATGAGGTGGCCAAAATACTGGAGTTTCAGCTTTAGCATCATTCCTTCCAAAGAAATTCCAGGATTGATCTCCTTCAGAATGGACTGGTTGGATCTCCTTGCAGTCCAAGGGACTCTCAAGAGTCTTCTCCAACACCACAGTTCAAAAGCATCAATTCTTTGGTGCTCAGCCTTCTTCACAGTCCAACTCTCACATCCATACATGATCACAGGAAAAACTATAGCCTTGACTAGACGGACCTTTGTTGGCAAAGTGATGTCTCTGCTTTTGAATATGCTATCTAGGTTGGTCATAACTTTCCTTCCAAGGAGTAAGCGTCTTTTAATTTCATGGCTGCAGTCACCATCTGCAGTGATTTTGGAGCCCCCAAAATAAAGTCTGACACTGTTTCCACTGTTTCCCCATCTATTTCCTATGAAGTGATGGGACCGGGAACCCACCACCAATTAACTTATACAGTTTTCCGGATTTGTCAGTTTATCTGTTACAGCAACTAGTAATACCCTGATTAATATATATTTTTTGTACAAACAGTGGGGTATATAAACTCAACAATAGTTGCTTTGAAACATTTATTATTCCTATCTTTGTTTCTCTCTCCCATTCATTCTCTATGTCTCTGTCTTTGTCTCACTTTCCTGTGGAAATCTTACTTGAACATTATTTAGATTTTGGAGGAAGTGAAGAATGTAAACAAGAAGTCCTATATAAATTTTCACATCCAAACAAACCTTATTTTGGAGTATTGGGACTTGCATAGATTTTGTTCCAGTTATTAATTTTTTACTATTATTCCCTGTTAGTATGAAAATTCTGCTATGAAGAAGATGGTGGTTAGGGAAGGATTTGAAATTCCTGGATCTCCATTGGTAATATGATCATAAAAACTCACCTCTAAGCTCCATAGGTGACTGCACCCATGAAATTAAAAGACGTTTACTCCTTGGAAGAAAAGTTATGACCAACCTAGATCACATATTCAAAAGCAGAGACATTACTTTGCCAACAAAGGTCCGTCTAGTCAAGGCTATGGTTTTTCCAGTGGTCATGTATGGATGCAAGAGTTGGACTGTAAAGAAAGCTGAGCGCCGAAGAATTGATGCTTTTGAACTATGGTGTTGGAGAAGACTCTTGAGAGCCCTTTGGACTGCAAGGAGATCCAACCAGTCCATTCTGAAGATCAGCTCTGGGTGTTCTTTGGAGGGAATGATGCTAAAGCTGAAACTCCAGTACTTTGGCTACCTCATGCAAAGAATTGACTCATTGGAAAAGACTCTGATGCTGGGAGGGATGGAGGGCAGGAGGAGAAGGGGACGACAGAAGATGAGATGGCTGGATGGCATCACTGACTTGATGGACGTGAGTCTAAGTGAACTCCTGGAGCTGGTGATGGACAGGGAGGCTTGGCGTGCTGTGATTCATGGGGTCGCAAAGAGTTGAACACTACTGAGCGACTGAACTGAACTGAAGCTCCATAGGAAGAGAATTGCCTATGTATTCCCAAGACAGAATTTTATATAAAAGCTTGCTGCTTTCTGTTTCAATTAACCCCACCTATAAGAATCCTGGCTATTTGGAAAAAAAGATTATGAGATGATCCCACTTGTAGAATAACAACCCAGATTAAGACCATTGGGGTCTCAGGCTTAGTACCACAAGTGAACTACAAGAGTTTCCTACTTAGCCTGAATTACATTTATAACTAGAGGAAGAAGCTGCTTTCATAAAAACAAAACAATGGCAGTAACAATAAACCCAGAAGTATCAGGCTTACTGTTGGAATGTCTTATGTCAGACACTCTGAGAACCATCCTATTGCATTCTCTTCCATCTGTCTAACTTGTTTAGGAATTAACTTGATAGATGGACATGTTTCCTGACATTCACCATAGAAGTTACAAGGAATACCATGTGGTATATGGTTAAATATATGTTTTTATTATGATTATAAAACTAACACATTATTATTATTATTATTTTAAAAAATCCATAAATAGCCCCCAAATGCAACAAATACTATAAAAATATCTGTAACTTTACTACTTACTTAAAACCCTTTTGTATTTGATATCTCCCTGTTTTTTTTTTGAAATCTGTTTCTCTATTATACATCTATCATCTACATACCTACCTATCTATTCAAAATTGGAGTCACAACTTACATATGATTTTTAATCATAGTTTCTCATTTAATATGCATGATAAGAATTTTTCCATGTCCCTGAATGGTTGTATATTGTTTCATTATAGATATATTTGTTCTCTAAATATTTTCTGAGCTCCTGCTCTGAACAAGCAAAGATTTGCTGTAATTTATTTAGTCATTTCTCTATTGTTTGAACATTGTTCGAACTTTTAAAAACATAGGTCAAATCATATCTGTCTGTGCCACATATGGTTCCCCATTTTGCTAAGAGTAAAAACTTATGTTTTGAGTTCCCTGGTGGTCTAGTGGTTAGGATTTAATGCTTTCACTGCCATGGCCAAGGTTCAGTCCCTAGTCTGACAACTGAGATCCTACAAGCTGTGTGGTATGGCCAAAGTTTAAAAAAAAACACACACACACAAAAATTTTTTTTTAAATTTAAATTTATTTATTTTAATTGGAGGCTAATTACTTTACAATATTGTATTGGTTCTGCCACACATCAACATGAATCCACCACGGGTGTACACATGTTCCTCATCCTGAACCCCTTAAGAGCTTACATCCTTATGATGGTCTTTGAGGCCCTTCACCATTGCCCCCAACCCTTACCTCTCTGGCTTCGATTCCTCTCCTTGCCCAGCCACACCAAACACACTGGACTCCCTGCTATCTTTCTAATTGCCAGACAGGCTGTGCTCCTGGGCCTTCGCACTAGCTATTCTCTCTGCCTGGAATGCTCAAGGACCCACTACCCAGATTTCTCACCTCCTTAGAATTTTTGCTCAGGCATTCTCTTTTTAGGAAGCAAACTGTTCCTTTTTGTCTTGCCTCTAGCCACTCCTGATCACTCTTGCTCTTTTGTCTTTTTTATTTTTCTTCAGTATCTATTATTTTCTCACATAGGATTATACTTTATTTATTAAGTTTACCATTTATTATCTTATCTTCCCACAGTAATGTAAATTCCATGAGGGTGGCTGCTGCTGCTGCTGCTAAGTCACTTCAGTCATGTCTGACTCTGTGTGACCCCATAGACGGCAGCCCACCAGGCTCCCCCGTCCCTGGGACTCTCCAGGCAAGAACACTGGAGTGGGCTGCCATTTCCTTCTCCAATCCATGAGAGTGGACTATGTGTCAATTTCGTTCACCAATATATTGCAGGTGCTCCAAACACTGCTTCGCACATGGTAGTTAGTTGCTCATTAAATATTTGTTGCATGAATATATAAATGTTTTTGCATTTTTAGCTACTTGTGGACAATGCTATATAAGGTCTAAATCTTTGACTGAATCTCTTGTGATTCTGAGATTTCATGGGGTTACTGAGTCAAAGGAACAAATTTTAAGGCTTTATGATATATATCATTAAATAGGTTTTTAGAAAAGTTGTTCTGATTTATGCTTTTAGCAGCATAAATGTTCATCTCATTACATAAATACATGCAAAAATTAACCTTTGTTAATCTGAATGCTGAAGAATGCTATTCATTTTAAAATTTTACGTTAAAAACTTTCACAACTATGTGACTACTAGTAAATTTGAAGATTTAAAATTTAGCTTATTAGTTATTGATCACCTGATCACATTCCTTATTGATAGCTTATAGCAAATATTAAGATTTATTTTCATTTTTGTTAGGGATAATTTGTGAACACCAAGCGAATATATTTAGGGAAAAAAATACTCTTAAACCCAACACCCAGTTTAAGAAGTAAGACATCATCAATTCTTTTGAAATCCCCGTGAGTGCCTCCCAGTCCCATTTCTCAACATCTTTACAGAGAAACATTGCTTTTTTTATGTGTCCCAAATGGTATATTGTTTAGTTTTGCCTATTTTGAAGATGGAGTCATACTGCACTTCAACACTGTGTTTCTAAAATGTTTGATTTCTACAACTGAAATTCATTCATTTTTACTGCTTTATACTATTCTCTTATGTATATATACCACCATTTATTAATCCAGTGTCTTATCAGTGGGAGTAGGGTTGTTTCTAACTCTTTGGTATGATAAATGACACTGCTGTAAACATTTTGTTCATGATTTCTGAGCCATTATATGCAAACTCTCTGTAGGGTATATACTTAGGAGACGAATGTCTGGGTCATCTAGGATGTGAAAGTTCAGCTTTTCAAGATAATGTGAAACTTTTCCAGTTTGGTTGTATTAATTTATGTTTCTAATAGCAGTAGAGGGCTTCAGTGGTAAAAAAAATCCGCCTGCCAATGCAGGAGACACAGGTTCGACCCCTGGGTCAGAAAGATCCCCTAGAGTAGGAATTAGCAGCCCACTCCAATATTCTTGCCTGGAGAATTCCATGGACGGGGAAGCCTATCAGACTACAGTCTATGGGGTCACAAAGAGTTGGACAGGACTTAGCGACTAAGCATGCATGCACTAGCAGTTGATGGGTTTTTTCGTTGCTTCACAATTTTTCTAATGCTTGGTACTGTACTGGAGTGGCTGAAAAATGGTATCTCATTTTGATTTAAACCTGCATTAACTTTTCAAATGATTATTGGCTATTTATCTTTCTTCTTCTTTTTATTTAAAGAGTGATGGTCACTGTTGGATGGCATCACCTACTGAATGGACATGAGTTTGGGGCACACAACTGAGCAATTGAACAACAACAACAACAATATATTCAGTTCAGTTCATCTCAGTTGCTCAGTCATGTCCGACTGTTTGTGACCCCATGGACTGCAGCACGCCAGGCCTCCCTATCCATCACCAACTCCTGGAGTTTACCCAAACTCATGTCCATTCAGTTGGTGATGCCATCCAACCATCTCGTCCTCTGTTGTCCCCTTCTCCTCCTGCCTTCAATATATTACAGACTGTATTTCTTCCAAATGATGACAAACTGCATTTCTTCACATCTTTATAACATGTGACTTGAGACCCAAGGCTAATGTGTAATCTTGTTAGACAGCGGGTAATTTGACAGTGCATAGCTAATTTCTAAAGTTGACCCTAGGTCTTTCAGAGATTAAAAAGAAATCACTAATAATTGTATGAAAGAAAAATTTCTAAATTTAATCTCCAGAGCCATTTTCTTGTTATGCTAGCAGAAAGGAAAAGGTCAGTGGCTCTTTTGTCACTATATCTAGAATGATTTAAGAAATCACTTACATGTCAAGAGTACTGGCTGGAGCAAGGTACAGCCCTCTCTCAAAGGGATTGTCTCCTGAAGGAACCTATTTTATTTTTTATGAATATTTTTTTCTGTTGGATATCCAAAGGGGAGTTGGCTGATGGTTATACAGGTCTGGAATTTTAGAAAAAGGAAATGTCATTATTGTTTCTTTTGAACAAATCAATCTAATGAGCATCTATTTTTAGTCTGCTTTATAAAAGACCCTAAGACCTGAGATGTTTGAGAGAAAAGAGAATACTACTCCCATGTCCACTCTGTTTTCTTTTAAGTTAGAAGATTTCAAACTCTCAAAAATAGGATTCATTCACTTTTATTTATTGCAAACAAGTTTTTTGTCATTGATGTGTACCTCTGGTGTGTAACCATTAAGCCAAGGTTAGGTTAGGTGGCCTGGTTGATCCCTAAATACATGGAAAGTCATCATTTTAAGAAATGTTTTCAATAATACTATGTCAGAGTTAAACAACCAGCCTAGAGCTTTCTTCCCATCTTCTTGTGAGAAAACCCATAGGAAATAACATGGAATTGATCCAAGGGGACATGGGAATGTATTATCATTCAGCTACAGAAGGCTTGCGCTAGACCACTGCAGCCTAAACATGTCTTGACTCCCAGAATCCCCCTCTACCTGATGGAGGAGGCTCCAGCTGGCCTGAAGGAGAGCTATATATGTGGAAATAGAGATGGGTGACTTGCTTTGCTGACACTTACCTTTGGGCCAAGCTAAGCTCAGTAAGTCCACTGGGCCACAAGACTTCTGGTCTCCAGGAAACTGGCCAAGGGTAGATATGCAGGAGATCAAGGAAAGAGCACAGAGGAAAGAATGACCCCATGGACCATGGGGCCAAATCGGAACCTGACCTTTCCCATTGCACCTCTGAGTGGGTCTTCTCCTCAGCTGTGCTTGTCTGCCAACCCAGATTACACACACAGCATTGACATACACATATTCCACATTCATATTCTTTTTTCAACCTTTACATCACTCACTTTACCTTTAGCATATGTGGCCTTGTGCTATATTCACTTCAAAAAATAATTTCATTGAAATGTAATTTGCATACCATGAAAGTTACCCATCATAACTGTATAATTCAATGATCTTTTGCGGGGGGTAAGTTTACTGAATTTTGCAACCATCACCAAAATCCAGTTTTACAGTAGTTCTGTTATCTCAATAAGATCCTTCATGTCCATTGGCAGTCAATCCCTATTTCCCACCCTCCAGGCCCAGAACCAACTAGTAATATGCCTTCTTATAGATTTACCTTTTCTGGACATTTCATATGAATGGAATCGTGCAGTGTGGTCTTTTGTGTTTAACTTCTTTTCAGACTGTGGCTCAGACCATGAACTCCTTATTGCCAAATTCAGACTGAAATTGAAGAAAGTAGGGAAAACCACTAGACCATTCAGGTATGACCTAAATCAAATCCCTTATGATTATACAGTGGAAGTGAGAAATAGATTTAAGGGCCTAGATCTGATAGATAGAGTGCCTGATGAACTATGGAATGAGGTTCGTGACATTGTACAGGAGACAGGGATCAAGACCATCCCCATGGAAAAGAAATGCAAAAAAGCAAGATGGCTGCCTGAGGAGGCCTTACAAATAGCTGTGAAAAGAAGAGAAGCAAAAAGCAAAGGAGAAAAGGAAAGATATAAACATCTGAATGCAGAGTTCCAAAGAATAGCAAGAAGAGATAAGAAAGTCTTCTTCAGCGATCAATACAAAGAAATAGAGGAAGACAACAGAATGGGAAAGACTAGGGATCTCTTCAAGAAAATCAGAGATACCAAAGGAACATTTCATGCAAAGATGGGCTCGATAAAGGACAGAAATGGTATGGACCTAACAGAAGCAGAAGATATTAAGAAGAGGTGACAAGAATACACAGAAGAACTGTACAAAAAAGATCTTCACGACCCAGATAATCACGATGGTGTGATCACTGACCTAGAGCCAGACATCCTGGAATGTGAAGTCAAGTGAGCCTTGGAAAGCACCACTATGAACAAAGCTAGTGGAGGTGATGGAATTCCAGTTGAGCTATTTCAAATCCTGAAAGATGATGCTGTGAAAGTGCTGCACTCAATATGCCAGCAAATTTGGAAAACTCAGCAATGGCCACAGGACTGGAAAAGGTCAGTTTTCATTCCAATCCCAAAGAAAGGCAATGCCAAAGAATGCTCAAACTACCACACAATTGCACTCATCTCACACGCTAGTAAAGTAATGCTCAAAATTCTCCAAGCCAGGCTTCAGCAATATGTGAACTGTGAACTTCCTGATGTTCAAGCTGGTTTTAGAAAAGACAGAGGAACCAGAGATCAAATTGCCAACATCCGCTGGATCATGGAAAAAGCAAGAGAGTTCCAGAAAAACATCTATTTCTGCTTTATTGACTATGCCAGAGCCTTTGACTGTGTGGATCACAATAAACTGTGGGAAATTCTTCAAGAGATGGGAATACCAGACCACCTGACCTGCCTATTGAGAAATCTGTATGCAGGTCAGGAAGCAACAGTTAGAACTGGACATGGAACAACAGACTGGTTCCAAATAGGAAAAGGAGTACGTCAAGGCTGTATATTATCACCCTGTTTATTTAACTTATATGCAGAGTACATCATGAGAAATGCTGGACTGGATGAAGCACAAGCTGGAATCAAGATTGCCAGGAGAAATATCAATCACCTCAGATATGCAAATGACACCACCCTTATGGCAGAAAGTGAAGAGGAACTAAAAAGCCCCTTGATGAAAGTGAAAGTGGAGAGTGAAAAAGTTGGCTTAAAGCGCAACATTCAGAAAACGAAGATCATGGCATCTGGTCCCATCATTTCATGGGAAATAGATGGGGAAACAGTGGAAACAGTGTCAGACTTTATTTTTCTGGGCTCCAAAATCACTGCAGATGGTGACTGCAGGCAGCCATGAAATTAAAAGACGCTTACTCCTTGGAAGGAAAGTTATGACCAATCTAGATAGCATATTCAAAAGCAGAGACATTACTTTGCCAACAAAGGTCCGTCTAGTCAAGGCTATGGTTTTTCCTGTGGTCATGTATGGATGTGAGAGTTAGACTGTGAAGAAGGCTGAGTGCCAGAGAATTGATGCTTTTGAACTGTGGTGTTGGAGAAGACTCTTGAGAGTCCCTTGGACTGCAACGAGATCCAACCAGTCCATTGTGAAGGAAATCAGCCCTGGGATTTCTTTGGAAGGAATGATGCTAAAGCTGAAACTCCAGTACTTTGGCCACCTCATGCGAAGAGTTGACTCATTGGAGAAGACTCTGATGCTGGGAGGGATTGGGGGCAAGAGGAGAAGGGGACGACAGAGGATGAGATGGCTGGATGGCATCACTGACTCGATGGATGTGAGTCTCAGTGAACTCCAGGAGTTGGTGATGGACAGGGAGGCCTGGTGTGCTGTGATTCATGGGGTTGCAAAGAGTCCGACATAATTGAGCGACTGATCTGATCTGATCTTTTCAGTAAGAGTGAAGTTCTTCCATGTTGTAGCATGTATCAATTTTTCATTCCTTTTTATTACTGAGTGGCTGATGTTCACTGTGTATAATCACTTGCCAGTTGATGGACATATGGGCTGCTTCCATTTGGGGGCCGTTATGAATAAGGCTGCTGTGAGCATTCATGTGTAAGTCTTTGTCTAAGCATAGTTTCCATTTCCCTTGGGTAAATACATAAGAGCAGAATTGCCTCATCATATGATAAGTCTGTGTCTAATTTTTTAAGAAACTGCCAACCTTTTTTCACATCAGCCGTACCATTTCATGTTCCCTGTGGTTGACTTCTCCTTACGAGCTCTGTTTCTGTTGATAGGCTGTAGCTTCCTGGGGACAGCACTTCCTGCCTGTAGCTCTGGGTAACCATAATTCTCAGCATAGAGTAGTCTGTGGTCCTTGATGATCGCTGTAGTGGGTTGAATGGTGGCTCCAAAGATATATCCACATTGTGATTCTTGGAATCTATGAATATTACCTTATATTCATAGATTATGAATATAAAGGGGTCTGCAGGGAGGCAGACCCCTTTCAGAACCTGAGAGTGGGCTTTTGTCTAAAACTCAGAAATGAATTGTCCAAGGAGACACATATGCAGACAAAGCAAGAGGCTTTATTGGGAAGGGGCACCCAACTGGAGAATAGCAGGGTAAGGGAACCCAGGAGGACTGCTCTGCCACGTGGCCACATGGACAGGCTACAGTCCATAGGGTTGCAAAGAGTCAAACGTGACTAAGTGACTAACACTTTCACATATAAAGAACTATAAAGGCTGAAATTAAAAATTTTTCTTTATTATCCTGGAAAAGCCCTATCACTAACCTAGGATCCTGTCTTGTTCCCAGGAATGATTAATTGCTGTGAGAAGAAACCCATATTTAAGGGCATGAGCAGTGATTTAGAAGCAAGTGAAGGGAATGCTAGCTGCTCCATCTCTTTATTAGAGTGCTTGATGCATTCAGAGCACTTGGGCTTGAGAGCCACCTCTTAGGAATAAAGGAAGGGCCCAGAGAGGAGCATAAGGAGGGCAACGTCTAGCTTAAAATGTGCCATATTGGGGATCTTGGGTGAGAATGGCTACCTAGAGAGTGACAGAGCTGGAGCCTTTTGTTCCCAGTCTATTAGTCTTTAGATGCTCCCCTTTTCTTCTCTGTCTACCCCCTCCACCTCTGAAATTTTTAAGAAGCAGTGGGGCAGTTAAAAATTGATGAATCATGTGTTCCCCATCCTGGTGGAACACATATATGCCTGTGGCAGATTCATTTTGATATATGGCAAAACCAATACAATATTATAAAGTTAAATAAAATAAAATTTAAAAAAATACATAAATAAAACACACACACAAAAAAATTGATGAATCACCGTAAACACAGTAGCAAGGCAACTGACTTAGAGACATGTGCTTTAGCTAGGTAATGCACATGGGCTTCCTGAATGTTGGATGTTACTTAAATATCTAGAAAATTAATTCACGATAGGGATTCATTTATCCTTCTGTTGATAAAACTAGTTCTGTGAACTACAAACTTAAATGTAAAGTTTAAAAGTACAGTAATGGAAGTGTCTTTTAATACTCCTTTAAATGAGTAAAGCCAGAATGCTCAATTCATTCTGGAATACATCATGGGAAAATAAGCAAATTACCTAAAACCAACCGATTTACAATTTAAATTGGAAGTTCTTTGTGTTGTGAGCTATAAGTTTCAGTTGTCCTTGGATTACCTTCAAAGAGATAGGATAACATTACAAATTCTGGAGGGAAAAAGGGTGTGGTAAAGAAACCCCCTCTGGAGACTTCAATCTATTCTAGGGTTTTGTTCCCCTAAATGTGCTGTGTGAAATTTTATTCCTGGGAAATGCTTTAGGGCAGAAATATCTCTGATTAAATAAGTTTGGGGACTGCCACAGATTAGTCTTCTCTTGAAGGTATACAAGGCTTATTAGTACAATCTCTGAGCAGTGCTATCATAAAGACAACTTCCTAATTTTCTGTAACTCTCCATCTCTTGGGCTTCCCAGGTGGCGCTAGTGCTAAGAAAAAAACCCACCTGCCAATGCAGGGGATGCGGGAGACACAGGTTTGATCCCTGGGTCAGGAAGATCCCCTGTGTGTGAAATGACAACTGACTCCAGTATTTTTGTCTGGAAAATTCCATGGACAGAGGAGCCTGGCAGTCTACAGTCCATGGGGTCACAGAGTCAGAAACAACTGAGAGTGCACATACACACACACACACTCCATCTCTTAGACTTATTTGACCCCAGAATCCTGTTTTCATGTAACTCTTATTAACATCTTGAGCAATCAGTGTTCTCCAGGACACAATTTTGGAAACCCCACCACTAGGATTATTATTAATACTTCTGAATTATTTTATGATCTTCAGCAACCCTAGCCTCAGTTTCTCCTTTGAACTGATAACCCCCTCACAGACATGCTGTGAACCAAAAGTTCCACAGAAAGGTGCCCTAAAAACTTTGGCATGCGATTTCTGTGTTGGACTAAGTTCACGTACCGCAAAGCCACGCTGTTAGTTCTCCTTTTACCCCATTCTGCCAGGACTCCCAGTAATGCCCCTCTGTGGAATGTCCGTCTCGAGTTGGCACTCACATAAAAGCATGGACACACGGCAAAGCCAGGAAGACTACAACTTGCTTAAATTTCAACCTGATGGTCCATTTCAAAGGTCATTCTTTTTTCTTCTAAAGGCGCCACCGCGGCAGTAATTTCCTTTTGAGCATTTTTAGCCACTTACATCGAGACGAGTTGTCATGGAATAACCTGTATTCACATCCTCCTTTCAAGGGCGGCTTATATGTGGAGCCAGGATGGCTGTAGCCTTAAGGCTCACCTCGGCTGGTTACTCTTGAAGCTGCTTTCTCAGTCTGGTTTTGGTTTAGAAGCAAGGTAGTACGTAATCCAAATAAACAAGCCAGGGCAGAAGATCCAAATAACTGAAAAGCAAAACAGCTTTAAAACTCCACTTGGATCCTTGAGGTTCAGTGCTTGTGACACAAGCCAAAGATTCATTATTCACCAAGGTGCCCCATGGACCAGGTACCCGTGGCTGCTTTGCTTCTGCAGGGCTAGTGTTTGTTGCTTCCCAAAGTGTGTTATATTTTAGGTTTAAATGCAAACTCTGAGTAAATATTCATCTTTATATAGTAAGAAAAAGATCACAGATTTGCTTTTTAGTTTTGGGGTGTTTCCGGGAGTGAGGAAAGACTAATTTGGACTGTGAGGACATTTGTCTTTGGAGTTTCTGGAGAGTGTCATAAGGCTTTTCATTGAATCAAGCTTCTATGGGTGGAGATGAACTTAATTTTTATCGCAAGGCTTAAGATCTCAACTCCAGCCAGTTTTACGCCTTCCTGTCTCCTAATAAAGAACATCAGTTAGAAGTTAGAAAAACCCAAGATTATCTTTTTGGTTAAAATGGATTATTCACAGAATTCTGAAATTCAGCTTTTCTTTGTGAGCTGTAAACTTAAAGCTGTAAATTCCATCTCAAGCAGGAACTGAGGAACGTGACTGGACTGAAGCATAAAGCAATAAGTATTTGTCCCTTAATTTGTCCTCTACTTTCCTTCCTGTTTTTGTGTTTGTGATATTAATACAAGGGAAATTTAGTCCATGGTCACTGACTTTGGTTTGATAGCTACCAAGTCCTTCATTCTCAAGGCTTGAGTTCTCGAGTTGAGAGAAGGAAAGACGAAGAGCTCATTTGGTCCGTGTCTAACGAGGGGACGGTGCTCTACATTTTACTGAAACCGCTTTGTCCATGGACCTAAGGCCTCGCTTCAGGACAGGGCCAGCTTCCTGGGTATGCGAATTGTGCGATTGCATGAGGACCCACACAACGAGGGATCCCAGGCTTGGTTCAGTGCCCTGTTGTCACCATCTTGATAGTGCTAATACTTATTTTGAACAGGGGCCCCACATTTTCACTTTGCTTTTAGTACCTCAAATTTCATAGCTGATACTTCCCCCGGATTATCATTGATTAAAGCTCTCGGCTCTCCTCTTGCTCTTTTCTCTCCCTTCCCCTGCCACCATGACCCCAGTGAAAAGAAAGTGTAAGTGTTAGTTGCTCAGTCATGTCCAGCTCTTTGCAACCCCATGAACTCTAGCCCGCCAGACTCCTCTGTCCATGAGATTCTCCAGGCAAGAAAATTGGAGTGGGTTGCTGCCATTCCCTTCTCCAGAGACCTTCCCGACCCAGGATTGAACCTTGGGTCTCTCACATTTCATGCAGATTCTTTACTAACTGAACCACCAGGGAAGCAGTCCATGACCCCAGATTCAGCCTCAAGACCATGCTCAAGGCTGGACTCTCCAGTGTCATATCCACTGAAACAGGAAGCTGAGTATTCACCCTGCAGTGAATCAACTTTCAATGATCATCCTGTGGACTTTACAGATTATTTGTCATTTCAAGGTAGCTCTTCTTGGTTTGGATTTTTGATACATGCCAGATAATTTCAATAGTCATTCAAGCCAAACACCATTAGGAAGAGAAATGTGTTACCAAGGAACAATCCTGTGATGCTGATGCTTAATACAGAATACTTTCCATTTGTAATTTTGATATTCTTAAGATAAACCAGTAAACAGGTGCTAAATCAATTTACATTTTAAGTTTACATTAGAATTTTTAAAAATCTTGCTGAATACCTTAATACTTTATGATATCATTTCCTATATATGGTTTCTATTTTTTTTTATCTTGAGCCATATGGAGGACATTTATTCAATATGCTTATTAAACTTTTATATTTGTACCACTTGCATAAACTGCCAAAATTATGATGATGAAACTCCTGTCTTTGGGTAGTCATTTGTTTTCCTTCCTTTTCTTTTTCATTGCCTCAGGAAATTCTTCTGAAATGGCCATGTCTCTCATTTACCCAATTTAAAAATTGCTCACCTGGCGATAGCCCTTTCTTCTTTACTACTTTGGTAGAAAAGTTTTCATTAAACTGTACTTTATTGTGATGATTTGTCCCTTATTGAAGAATATGGAAAGAAACAATCCTATCTATTGTTACTCTGTTGATATGACTGAGAGCGTTGTATATTACATCACATTCTGATCTCTTAGGAGAACCCAAAGGAGACATTGCTTTCTGCTCTCAGGTGGAGTTGGTGTAAGTGCAGGCCCATGTAGGGCTATGCTAGCATCTCAGACTGTGTCATTAGGCACACTGGACATGCAATGAGAGAAAAAAATCTAGTTACTATGTGTCTTATTTTACATTCCACATATAAGTGACTTCATATAATACTTGTCTTTCTCTTTCTGACTTACTTCACTTAGTATGATAATCTCTAGTTGCATACATGTTGCTGCAAATGGCACTATTACATTTTTTTTTATGGCAGAATAGTATTTCATCAAATAGAGGTACCACATATCTACAAACAAACACAAACTCACAGACATAGAGCAGACTTGTGGTTGCTGGGGGTTGGGAAGGGAGGAGGGAGAGGGGTGGACTGGGAGTTTGGGGCTGGTGCTTAGTTGCTCAGTCATGTCTGACTCTTTGTGACCCCAAGGACTGTAGCCCACCAGGTTCCTCTGTCCATAAGGATTCTCCAGGCAAGAATACTGGGGTGGGTGCCTTGCCCCCCCCACATCCAGAGAGCTTCTCAACCCAGGGATGGAACCCAGGTCTCCCACATTGCAGGCAGATTCTTTACCATCTGAGCCACCAGGGAAGCCCTTGGGGTTGGTAGTTGCAAACGATTACATTTAGAATGAATAAAATAACAAGGCCCTAATGTATAGCACAGGGAACTATATTGAATCAGTTCAGTTCAGTTCAGTCACTCAGTTGTGTCCGACTCTTTGTGACCCCATGAATCGCAGCACGCCAGGCCTCCCTGTCCATCACCAACTCTTGGAGTTCACCCAAACTCATGTCCATAGAGTTGGTGATGTCATCCAGCCATCTCATCCTCTGTCGGCCCCTTCTCCTCCTGCCCCAAATCCGTCCCAGCATCAGAGTCTTCTCCAATGAGTCAACTCTTCACATGAGGTGGCCAAAGTATTGGAGTTTCAGCTTTAGCATCAGTCCTTCTAAAGAACACCCAGGACCGATCTCCTTTAGGATGGACTGGTTGGATCTCCTTGCAGTCCAAGGGACTCTCAAGAGTCTTCTCCAACACCACAGTTCAAAAGCATCAATTCTTCGGCGCTCAGCTTTCTTCACAGTCCAACTCTCACATCCATACATGACCACAGGAAACACCATAGCCTTGACTAGATGGACCTTTGTTGGCAAAGTAATGTCTCTGCTTTTTAATATGCTATCTAGGTTGGTCATAACTTTCCTTCCAAGGAGTAAGCGTCTTTTAATTTCATGGCTGCAATCACCATCTGCAGTGATTTTGGAGCCCAGAAAAATAAAGTCTGACACTGCTTCCACTGTTTCCCCATCTATTTCCCATGAAGTGATGGGACTAGATGCCATGATCTTTGTTTTCTGAATGTTGAGCTTTAAGCCAACTTTTTCACTCTCCTCTTTCACTCTATATTGAATATCCTGTGATAAATGGAAAAGAATTTGTAAAAACCATAATGGAAAAGAATCTGTAAAAAGAATGTATCGCTATATGTTTTTAACTGAATCACTTTGCTACATAGCAGAGATTGGCAACAACACTGTAAATCAACTCTACTTCAAAATAGAAAAACATCTGATAAAACTTTTTAGGAGGTGTACTATATGTGGTCAGAGGAAAATACTTTTGTCAAGCCACTTGCAGAGATGTTAAGAATTTCAAGGGGTATGATCAAGTAACAGTATGCTCAATAAACTCCCTTCTGAGTAGTGTGGCTGGACTTAACTAGAGAGCTTTTGTCTGCTGAGTGGGGCACAGAATTCTACAGTCAGAGACAAATTGCCTGGGATATTGGATGAGAAGCTGAACCCTGTCAGTGACCCTTATTTAAAAACCTGTCATACATGCAGCTCCTCTGTAAATAAATGTGGAAAACTTAAAGACTATCAACTTGAAGGTGTGCCAAAAAGTAGCTTTCCCACACACCTACACATCTTGATCTAGTGCTAATGTGAATTCCTTACATAGTTCAACTTCCCCTGAGCAACTAGTTCATTTTTGCATTTATGATCTTTGGGCATCATTACCAATAATGGTTTCTTCTTTGAGATCCTGGAGCAGAGCTTAGAGCCAAGTATATGGTCCACCTCTCTCAAGTATGAAAAGTCCCTGTATACCTCTGTCCTAAGCTCATCCCTGGGTCCATTTTATTGTCTAACTTTTTTATTTCCTTTTGCCTCACTTCTCCTAATTATTTTATCTTACAAAATGGTGTACATCTTCTCAGACTGCCTTCACTCAATCCTACTTCAGCTTTTAAATTATTATTTTCATGCGTGCTAAGTAACGCTGAAGAAGCTGATTGGTTCTATGAAGACCTACAAGACCTTGTAGAACTAACACGCCAAAAGATGTCCTTTTCATTATAGGGGACTGGAATGCAAAAGTAGGAAGTCAAGAAATACCTGGAGTAATAGGCAAATTTGGCCTTGGAGTACAAAATGAAGCAGGGCAAAGGCTAATAGAGTTTTGCAAGAGAACACACTGGTCATAGCAAATACCATCTTCCGATAACACAAGAGAAGACTCTACACATGGACATCACCAGATAGATGGTCAACACCAAAATCAGATTGATTATATTCTTTGCAGCCAAAGATGGAAAACCTCTATACAGTCAGCAAAAACAAGACCGGGCGCTGACTGTGGCTCAGATCATGAACTCCTTATTGCCAAACTCAGACTTAAATTGAAGAAAGAAGGGAAAACCACTAGACCATTCAGGTATGACCTAAATCAAATCCTTATGATTATACAGTGGAAGTGAGAAATAGATTTAAGGGACTAGATCTGATAGACAGTACCTGATGAACTATGGATGGAGGTTCATGACATTGTACAGGAGACAGGGATCAAGACCATTCCCATGGAAAAGAGATGCAAAAAAGCAAAATGGCTGTCTGGGGAGGCCTTACAAATAGCTGTGAAAAGAAGAGAAGCAAAAAGCAAAGGAGAAAAGGAAAGATATAAGCATCTGAATGCAGAGTTCCAAAGAATAGCAAGGAGAGATAAGAAAGCCTTCCTCAGTGATCAAGGCGAAGAAATAGAGGAAAACAACAGAATGGGAAAGACTAAAGATCTCTTCAAGAAAATCTGAGATACCAAGGGAACATTTCATGCAAAGACGGGCTCGATAAAGGACAGAAAAGATATGGACCTAACAGAAGCAGAAGATATTAAGAAGAGGTGACAAGAATACACAGGAGAACTGTACAAAAAAGATCTTCACATCCCAGATAATCATGATGGTGTGATCACTGACCTAGAGCCAGACATCCTGGAATGTGAAGTCAAGTGAGCCTTAGAAAGCATCACTACGAACAAAGCTAGTGGAGGTAACTCCAGTTGAGTTATTTCAAATCCTGAAAGATGATGCTGTGAAAGAACCACACTCAATATGCCAGCAAATTTGGAAAACTCAGCAGTGGCCACAGGACTGGAAAAGGTCAGTTTTCATTCCAATCCCAAAGAAAGGCAATGCCAAAGAATGCTCAAACTACCACACAATTGCACTCATCTCACACGCTAGTAAAAGAATGCTCAAAATTTTCCAAACCAGGCTTCAGCAATATGTGAACCGTGAACTTCCTGATATTCAAGCTGGTTTTAGAAAAAGCAGAGGAACCAGAGATCAAATTGCCAACATCCGCTGGATCATGGAAAAAGCAAAAGAGTTCCAGAAAAACATCTATTTCTGCTTTATTGACTATGCCAAAGCCTTTGACTGTGTGGATCACAATAAACTGTAGAAAATTCTTAAAGAGATGGGAATACCAGACCACCTGATCTGCCTCTTGAGAAATGTATATGCAGGTCAGGAAGCAACAGTTAGAACTGGACATGGAACAACAGACTGGCTGCAAATAGGAAAAGGAGTACGTCAAAGCTGTATATTGCCACCCTGCTTATTTAACTTCTATGCAGAGTACATTATGAGAAATGCTGGACTGGAAGAAACACAAGTTGGAATCAAGATTTCTGGGAGAAATATCAATCACCTCAGATATGCAGATGACACCACCCTTATGGCAGAAAGTGAAGAGGAACTAAAAAGCCTCTTGATGAAAGTGAAAGTGGAGAGTGAAAAAGTTGGCTTAAAGCTCAACATTCAGAAAACGAAGATCATGGCATCTGGTCCCATCAATTCATGGGAAATAGATGGCGAAACAGTGGAAACAGTGCCCAGCTTTATTTTTTGGGCTCCACAACCACTGCAGATGGTGATTGCAGCCATGAAATTAAAAGACGCTTACTCCTTGGAAGGAAAGTTATGACCAACCTAGATAGCATATTCAAAAGCAGAGATATTACTTTGCCCACAAAGGTCTGTCTAGTCAAGGCTATGGTCTTTCCTGTGGTCATGTATGGATGTGAGAGTTGGACTGTGAAGAAGGCTGAGCACCGAAGAATTGATGCTTTTGAACTGTGGTGTTGGAGAAGACTCTTGAGAGTCCCTTGGACTGCAAGGAGATCCTTGCAGTCCATTCTGAAGGAGATCAGCCCTGGGATTTCTTTGGAAGGACTGATGCTAAAGTTGAAACTCCAGTACTTTGGCCACCTCATACGAAGAGCTGACTCATTGGAAAAGACCCTGATGCTGGGAGGGATTGGGGGCAGGAGGAGAAGGGGCCGACAGAGGATGAGATGGCTGGATGGCATCACCGACTTGATGGACATGAGTTTGAGTGAACTCCAGGAGTTAGTGATGGACAGGAAGGCCTGGAGTGCTGCAACTCATGGGGTCACAAAGTGTCAGACACGATTGAGCAACTGAACTGAACTGAAGACACTTCAGTTGTGTCTGATTCTTTGAAAACCCTATGTTTCATAGTCTGTTGGGCTCCTTTGTCCTTGGGATTCTCCAGGCAAAACTACTGGAGTGTGTTGCTGTGCCCTCGTCCAGCAGATGTTCCCAACCCAGGGACTGAACCCATGTCTCTTACGTCTCCTGCATTGGTAGGCAGGTTCTGTACACTTTCCTCTTCCTCCTTCATTGTCTTTTTCCTCTGCCTCCTCCTCTTCTGTGGTAACATCATAAGAGTAACAACAAAAGAGCTGACCTCCACTGTTGTGATTCTACATGAATTGACAGTGACCAAAGGGTATATAATTCAGATGAAAATTCATAATGCATATGGTGGAGGGTAAAAGGGAGGATTGGCTCAATCAATTTGCCCAATAGTAAAGGCCACATTGTTATATAAACAAACATACATAAGTAAGTAGCAAAGTATGTTAACTGTATGTAGAATCTAAAAACACAATAAAACACGTTAGTCACATTGCAACTCACCAAATAAAGCTACTATGTATATTGTTATTAAAAATATTTCAATATATAATGAGTATCCTTCATTTATAATATGACTCAGTTCAGTTCAGTTCAGTCGTTCAGTCGTGTCCAACTCTTTGCAACCCCATGAATCAGCACACCAGGCCTCCCTCTCTATCACCAACTCCCGGAGTTCACTCAGACTCACGTCCATCAAGTTGGTGATGCCATCCCGCCATCTCATCCTCTGTCGTCCCCATCTCCTCCTGCCCCCAATCTCTCCCAGCATCAGGGTCTTTTCCAATGAGTCAACTCTTCTCATGAGGTGGCCAATTTTGGGGCCTAACTTCCTAGCTGTATTTCAAATGCCTTAGCAGACAATTCCACCAAGATGTCCTAAAGGCACATTAAAATTATCTTCAAAACCAAGCTCAGCATCTCTGGAAAGGCACATCCCTGCTCACTCTTGTTCCTCCTTACTCATTAGCATCACTGTCCAAGTTCCTTTCTTTTCTTAACCCTTGCATCCAATCAGTCATCTAGTCCCCTGATTAGATTTGATGTTTCTTTTGAGTCTAAGCTCTCCTCTCTGATGCTAAAGCCATTTCAGATCCTATTATCTCTTCCCTTTACCTGAAGTCTCCTATGGGGGCATATGTGTACTCCAGGTGTATGTAAAGTTACCTCTGAGGGTAAGTGAAGGAAATAATATATTAGAGATGCTACATATATTTTTACCTCTTCCTTTTTTAAAATTTATTTTTATTGAAATATGTTTGACTGTGTGTGTGCTAGTTGCTCAGTTGTATCTGATTCTGTGACCCCATGGACTATAGCCTGCTAGGTTCCTCTGTCCATGGGATTCTCCAGGCAAGAATAATGGAGTGGGTTGAATGCCCTTCTCCAGGGGAATCTTCCTGACCCAGGGATTGAACCTGGGTCTCCTGCATTAGCAGGCAGACTCCTTACTATCTGAACCACTGGAGAAGCTCAGCCACTGGGGAAGTACAGGGACTATAGTGTTGTGTTAATTACTGCTATATTACAAAGTGATTCTGTTCTGCACACATACAAACATTCTTTTTAAACATATTCTTTCCCATTATGGATTATCACAGGATATTGAATATAGTTTCCTGTCGTTACAGTAGGACCTTGTTGTTCATTCATTCTATATATAAAAGTTTACATCTGCTAATCCCAATCTCCCGTTCCATCTCTCCCCCAGTTCCCTTCTCCCTGGCAACACAAGTTTGTTCTCTATGTCCGTGATTCTGTTTGTGTTTCATAGTTAGGTTTGTGCTGTGCTTCCTCAGTTGTGTCTGACTCTTTGAGGCCCCATAGACTGTATGTAGCCTCTGACTCTTTGTGACCCCATGGACTGTAGCCTGCCAGGCTCCTCTGTCCATGGGGATTCTCCAGGCATGAATACTGGAATGGGTTGCCATGCCCTCCTCCAGGGGATCTTCCCAACCCAGGGATCAAATCCAGGTCTCCTGCATTGCAGGCAGATTCTTTACTGTCTGAGCCCCCATAGTTAGGCTTATTTTTGTCATATTTTAGGTTCCACATATAAGTGATATCATATGGTATTTTTCTTTCTCTTTCTGACCTACTTCATTTAGTATGATAATCTCTGGTTTCATCCATCTTGCTGTAAATGGCATTATTTTGTTCTTTTTTTATGGCTGAATAGTATCCCACTATATATATGTACCATATCTTCTTTATCCATTCATCTGTTGATGGACATTTAGGTTTTTTCCATGTCTTGGCTATTGTGAATAGTACTGCTATAAACATAAAATATATTTCTGACCAAAACAAACGATCCTTTCATATGTTAGACTCTGGGAGAGAAAAGTAAAAGTGCTTCAGAACAAGTTTTAAATGTTTAATTCTTCTAAGAGCTATTTCTCCCAAGGTTTTAAAATTGTCAAATAGAGTTCTTCTGTTTGTTTAAAAAACAACACCTTCTTAAGCAATAGATTTCTCTTGAAGGGTGTATGCATCTTTTTGAATTATAGTTTTTCCAGATATATGCCCAGCAGTGGGATTTCTGGATCATATGGAAATTCTATTTTTAGTTTTCTGAGAAACCTCCATACTGTTTTTCATAGTGGCTGTACCAGCTTACATTTCCACAAACAATGTAGGGTTTACCTCTTCCTTTTAACATTTCTGGCTTTTATAATGTATACAGTGGTACAGTTATACATGTAAATAAATAATAGTCACATATAGGACTATGAGGGGCTTCCCAGATGGCAGTAGTGATAAAGAACCCCCATGCTTAGGGTAAAGAATCTCCTGCAGGAGACTTCAGACGTGTGTTCAGAAGAAGGCATGGCAACCCTTGCAATATTCTTGCCTGGAGAATTCCATGAACAGAAGAGCCTGGTGGGCTATGATTCATAGGGTCACAAGAGTCAGATACATATGAAGCGACTTAGCATACACGCATAGGACTACGAACTCAAAAATTTCTGCTGGAGTGTGCAGTCAAAATGGTTTGGAGATGACTAACCTAGACTATTGCAGTTTGTCACCACACCTTCAGTCCAGCTTTCTTGCAATTTTATTATTCATTATGAGTTAATACAAGTAAAGTGTTCAGAATAAACTAAGCACTATGTAAGTGTCAACTATTATTATTATCCTATTCCCAAAATTAACTTTCTGCTGCCTCTTAGATACTCCTAATCATGCATCTGGACTTTTATTTAGAAGTCTTTAATAAATAAGCCAGTTCTTACATTAGGATTTCCTGGATCCTGGTTTGCTTCGTCAAGTCTTTGTGAGCATAGGCTGACACCCGGCTCTGGCTAGTTAGAGGAGAAAGACTGCTGTGGTCAATCACCTCAGCAGGATGTGATCACTCTGCTTGCAGCCTCTCCCTTCATCTCTTCCCCTAACACATGTCACTTCCCTAAATCACACAACTGATTATGTCACTGTCCATTGTAAAGAAGCTTGTGAACTTTAGACTATCTACAAAATAAGGTCCACATTCCATGGGGAGAATGAGGCGAATAATTGGTTGAAAAGTTGCTACCTAGGATTTGTAGAGTTTTGTGTTCTGCTGTATTTGCTGAGAAAAGAAGAGTACAGTATTAGGGCTTCAGAGGCAAGTGGCATGAATTCAAGCCCATCCCTATTATGTGTAGTCTTGGGTAAATCACTTCCTGTCTCCATGATTTGGTTTTCTTCTATGCAAAATTGCATAATGATACCTACCTCATAAGATTATAGATAACACATTTCATATTCTTGGGAAGCAATAGGTTCTTAATAAATGGTAGCACTTAAAAAACTGAAGTATGGTTGAATTACAGTGTATGGTAGTTTCTGATATATAGCAAAATGATTCAGTTTATATATATATATATATATATATATTCTTTTTCAGACTATTTTTGGATAGTTTATTACAGGATATTGAACTTAGTTCCCTGTGTTATATAGTAGGACTGTTGTTTATCTGTTTAATATATGGTAGTGTGTATCTGCTAATCTCAAACTCCAAATTTGTCACTCCTCCACCACGTTTCCTCTTTGGCAAACAAATTTGTTATGTCTGTGAGCCTGTTTCTGTTTTGTAAATAAATTCATTTGTATCCTACTTTAGATTCCACGTGAGTGATATAATATGGTATTTGTCTTCTCTGACTGGCTTCATATAGTATGATAATCTCCAGGTCCATCCAAGTTGCTGCAAATGGCATTGTTTCACTTTTTTCGTGGCTGAGTAATATTCCCTTGCATACCACATGTTCCTTGTTTAAATTTTTATTTTATATTGGAGCATAGTTGATTAATAATGTTGTGTTGGTTTCAGGTGTACCATAGAGTGCTTCATTTATGCATATACATGTATCTATTCTTTTTCAAACTGTTTTCCCATTTAGGTTATCACAAAATATCGAGCAGTGTTCCTGGGCTATACGGTAGGTCCTTGTTGGTTACTTTTTAAAATTAATTTTTATTGGAGTACAGTTGATTTCCAATGTTGTGCCAGTTTCCATTGCCCAGCAAAGCAACCCAGCGACACACATACATGCACTTTTTTTTTGAGTTCCCTGTACTGTACAGTAGGTTTCTATTAGTTATCTATTTTATATATAATAGTGTATATATGTCAAGCCCAATCTCTCAGTTTATCCTTCCCCATATTTCCCCCTTTGTTACCATAAGTTAATTTTCTACATTTCTGACTATATTTCTATTTTGTAAATAAATTCATTTGGACTACTTTTTTTAGATTCTCCATATAAGAAATATCATTGTTTATCTTTGTCTGATTTACTTCACTCAGTATAATGATCTCTAGGTCTATCCATTGTAGCTGCAAATAGCATTACCTCATTCCTTTTATGGCTGAGTAATATTCCACTGTATATCTCACATCTTTATCCTTTCATCTGTTGATGGACATTTAGGTCATCTCCATGCCTTAGGTATTATAAATAGTGCTGCTATGAATGCTAAAATGGATATATCTTTTTGAATTATAGTTTTCTCCAGATATGTGCCCAGGAGTGGGATTGGGGGATCATATGGTAACTCTATTTTCACTTTTTTAAAGAATCTCCATATGGTTTTCCATAGTGGCTGCATCAATTTACATTCCCAGTTGGTAACACTTTCATTTGTAATATTTTCACACCATTAGAAAGTCTTCACTAATGGGATATTTAACATAGTCTAGAGAAGATTTCTTGAAAGAAATGACAACAAGCTGGGAGCTGACATAAATAGGAGTGTTGCAGGCTCTGACAACAGAGTGTAGTGTGGCATGGCTGAAGCAGAGACAGAACTGGGAGGGAAAGATGAGGCTGGAGAGCTAGTCCAGAGTCAGGGAAAGAATATCTTCTCTTTTTTATGATATTGCAAAGTTTTAACTTCTATTCAATTGCAGCCAACTTTATTTCCATAAACTAGCACAGGAAATGGCAACCCACTCCAGTGTTCTTGCCTGGAGAATCCCAGGGACAGAGGAGCCTGGTGGGCTGCTGTCTGTGCCGTCGCACAGAGTCGGACACGACTGAAGCGACTTAGCAGCAGCAGCACATGCAAAGACCACTCCATACCACACTCAGAAAACTAAAGCAGCATCTTTATTTTATACATACAAACAGTATAAAATGTTTATGTAAGAGCTGTGTTTTGTTTACAATATATTATATTGCTTCAAGCCAATGCCAACAGTTCATACATATATTCCCTATTTTATTGTGTTTACAATATATTATATCATTACATGTCACTACCACAGTGTTATTTCTTTCTCTCTCTTTTTTAATACTGAATTCTCTGGAATCACGGTAAGGTCATGGTAAGGTAAAATGTATTGTGAGTTTAAGGGGAATTTTAAAAATGTGACAAATGTCTAAATACATGACAAAATAAGTTGAAATGCTAAGACTTCAGCACTTTGCTTCATCCAAACCCTTGTGATCTATGCATTTTTGTTCCATTTATCTTCTCTAATGTTGCAGCCTCTCAATACCATGAATGCATTGCACTTTTGGAAATTATCTGCCAAGTACACACTGAAAAGACAAAAATTTAACCTGAACAACTGACATAAAGTTGGTCCCAAAGCACCGAAACAAGAAAATCTATACCATCATGCTACAGCTGTACTTAGAAAACTTAAAAGGAAGAGTAAATATCAGCTCAGTGATTTATAATGAAGCTAATAAAATTCAGGCCAGTATTCTTAACTGTAATAAACATTACTTGAACATTCAACACATGAAAGGTTAGCAAAGGCTATGAACTTGGTGTAACTTAAAATGTTTCAGATGTCGGAGTTCACCAGATGTAATTGGATTCAGGCGGGTCCTGCCGCTCCTCGGCCTTTTTAACTGAAGGCGTGTGCTGCCTGAGCTGGGCGCCTGCTGGCCTCAGGGCATGCAGGAGGCTGGCTCCATACCCTGCAAAATTATTCACAGCTTAAAAGAAAAGAAACTACAAAAACAAGCTCTTCAGATTCATTATTCACCATTCAAATAAAATCCATTTTCCCTTTCCAACCCAGAGTGAACGACCACAGTGACCACAAAAAGCTACCTGCATGATGAGATGTTACAGGTTCAAGATCTCTTTTAAAAGAAATTCATTTTACTAACTCCATCAAATCTGGCCTCCATTGAATCTCTGATTCACTATATATTTTGGTGATGCCACGCCTGAAGCAAATTTGGGATGAGTTATTGAATGGAAGGATGTTCTCCATCCAAGGGCTCGTAAGGATCGAGCACTGAGGTCTCATTGCAGGAGTGCTTCTGCAGAGAACGTTGTCATTGATCCTTTCATTGCCTTGCAAAACCAACCTCCATTATTATTGATCTAGTTCAATAATAGCAACCCCCATTCTTCATACAGATCACATGATTAGGCATGGCTATTGCATTTACACAAAATAGGAATTTTATAAGAATTAAGCACTTCCATAAGTCAGACAGAGAAGGAGAACTATTGTTTGACATCCCTTGTATGTGGAATCTAAAAAGAAATGATACAAATTCACTTACAAAAAAAGAAAGAGACTCAGAGAATGAACTTATGGTTGCAGGGAGTGAAGGAGAGGATGAGTACAAGGGATACTTAGGGAATTTGGGATGAACATGTACACACTGCTATATTTGAAATGGACAACCAACAAGGACTGCATAACACAGGGAACTCTGCTCAATGTTATATGGCAGCCTGGATGGAAGGTGAGTTTAGGGGAGAATGCAGAGTACATCATGAGAAATGCTGGACTGGATGAAGCACAAGCTAGAATCAAGACTGCCGGGAGAAATATCAATCACCTCAGATATGCAGATGTCACCACCCTTATGGCAGAAAGTGAAGAGGAACTAAAAAGCCTCTTGATGAAAGTGAAAGTGGAGAGTGAAAAAATTAGCTTAAAGCTCAACATTCAGAAAACAAAGATCATGGCATCTGGTCCCATCAATTCATGGGAAATAGATGGCGAAACAGTGGAAACAGTGTCAGACTTTATTTTTCTGGGCTCCAAAATCACTGCAGATGGTGACTGCAGCCATGAAATTAAAAGACGCTTACTCCTTGGAAGGAAAGTTATGACCAACCTAGATAGCATATTCAAAAGCAGAGACATTACTTTGCCAACAAAGGTTCGTCTAGTCAAGGCTATGGTTTTTTCTGTGATCATGTATGGATGTGAGAGTTGGACTGTGAAGAGAGCTGAGGGCTGAAGAATTGATGCTTTTGAACTGTGGTGTTGGAGAAGACTCTTGAGAGTCCCTTGGACTGCAAGGAGATCCAACCAGTCCATTCTGAAGGAGATCAGCCCTGGGATTTCTTTGGAAGGAATGATGCTAAATCTGAAACTCCAGTACTTTGGCCACCTCATGCGAAGAGTTGACTCATTGGAAAAGACTCTGATGCTGGGAGGGATTGGGGGCAGGAGGAGAAGGGGATGACAGAGGATGAGATGGCTGGATGGCATCACTGAGTCGATGGACGTGAGTCTGGGTGAACTCTGGGAGTTGGTGATGGACAGGGAGGCCTGGTGTGCTGTGATTCATGGGGTCGCAAAGAGTCGGACACGACTGAGTGACTGAACTGAACTGAACTGGCTACATTTATATGTGTAGCAGAGTCCCTTTGCTATTCACCTGAAACTATCACAGCATTGTTTATTAAATGGCTATACCCCAATACAAAATAAAATTAAAAAAAAATGAATCAATCTAAAAGAATTTAGGAAAAGAGAAATGCTTAAAAAAAGTACACCAGTACATATATTAGAGAAGGGTTAGGATTTGAACTGACTCCTTCTCAGTGGGTTTTGTGAGCTTTAGTCAAAATGGGTGTCTACTGATAGCATTTCCAGTTCATCGTAAGAGGAGTATAACATAATAATACAATGTGAGTTGTGAGTTACATAACTCAAGACTTCTTTTCTTATTACGTATGAACTTCTGAAGATGCCTGGATCACTGACTCACTTCTGCTGATTTCCTAAAACTGATTTAAGACAGCAGTTAAAAATCTGCCTCCATCTTCCTGTGCATTAGAGTCAAGTTTGGCATTTCATTTGTTCCCTGTGGTTTTTAAATGCAAGCATGCCGTTAAGTAACTGCTGAGAACAGAATGCTTTGTTCCTGAATGCTTTTCTTTGAATTGTCAGCATGTAGGCTAGTAGCTCGTGGACCCACCAAGACAGTGAGCCAACAATCCTACCCTGCTGCTCACCTTGCCGCCCATGAAGCCCAAACCTCCCTGGCGAGGCAGAGCCCGAGCCAGGAAGTCTGTCTCCCGTGTCCTCCTCCCAACTAGGATGTCTGGGTGCCTGGGACCTCCCAATGTGTCGCCTCGCTGGAAATCTGTTTTTAGCAGAACTCTCTGCCTCACAGCTTCCTTGTCATCTCCTTTTAAGCAAAATTAACCTCATTCTTTTAGCCTGATTCTCTCAGCCACTGTACAAAATGGCTGGGGGGCCTCTCCTGTAAAACATGCTTGTATGTTAATCAAGCACCAAGGCATCTTCTTGACATGCATGCCTGAATCTGAAGGCAGCAGAGATGACAAAAGCTTTCAGCAGCAAAGTCTACAAGTGAGGGTGCTACTGGGGCTGGGAGACCTGTCAGAACTGCTCATCTAAACTGCATGCATGAGGGCCTCTCACTTGCCTTCTTGGAATGGTTAATTTTCTATAGGTCTTTTACCTGAAGGAAGGTCCCCTTCTGCCCCATTTGGTACCATTCCATCATTCCCACCTGGGTAAAGGAGCCATTTTCCAGAAGAATTCCACTTTTTGTTAAGCTATGTCCACCTGAAGCCAATTCAATCTACCATCCAGCCAAGGCAATGGTGAAAAAAAGACTCAGATCAATGGCTCAGTGTAGCCTAGGCCAGACATCAATACACTTTAAAACAAACATGTAAAGCTACACATAACTGGTTTTATACATATCAGAATAGTACAATGTGTTATAAAATATGTACAAAAAGTAGGAATTAGAGATTGAGATATATAACTATACATATAAAATTTCTACATAAATGTAATAAAAGAACATAAAATATTTTTTTAAATGTCTTCAAACTAATATTTTCCCTCAGCACCCCAGATGATTATTCCACACTCACTAGGCTATATGCATCAGCCTTTGGAGACCATTAGAAAAACACCTGATATGAAAGTGATCTGTTCACTTTGTGTACATTATTTTGGAAACAACTTGATAGGCACAATCTGGACTTCTATTAATCAAGGAAGCTGCATGACTGAATGAAGCCTTCTTTTGCCCACAGAAAGTAGCCAATGGGTCCATCCTCAGCAGATACAGTTCAAGCTGCAGGATGAAACTGCAGAAATGCATTATTTATTTCCTTCACTTGCTGATCAATTGCCCTTCCTTCTTGAATCTGGGCACCACCAGGAAGGATCTTTTCCGTCAGTTCACTGGTATGTTTCCAGTGCCTGGATTCATGCTTAGCACAGAGACGATATCAATCAAAACAGAATGATTGAATTTAGCAACTTTAACTTTCATTTTGTGTATAAAATAGACCAGTGGTTTATTATCCTATAGCTAGTCCACTTTTGGTGGTCAGTAAATGTGAAAAAAAAAATACAACTCCATGTTAACATCTCTCCTGTACATCACAGACCTTTTCTCTCCCTCGAAAGAACCCATTTAAAGCATCCCCAAACCAACACAGTGTAAAGATTTTACACAGCAAAACTCTTCATGTTCTAATGCTCCTTGATCAATCCTGAACGATAAAATGAGAACCATGTAGCTACTGATCTACATTTGATTTAGAAATCTTACTTTTACTCATTTCTATCATAGTTAACATACCATATTACCAAACCAACCTGGACTACTAATTTAACCTGGAAAATATTTGTGGTGATATTTTACAGATGTGGTGGTATTTTACAGCGATGCTTTCTTTCCTCTACACTCTAAAGCTTAGAGAGTTCTGGTGGTAGTGGGGACCACTGGAGAGAGCAGGAAGAGGAGGAGAAGTTGGTTTCATGCAACGGAAAGCAGAGCTGAGTTATGGCTTGTCTGTCCTGGCCTTTGGAGCCAGGAAATAGATGTGCAAGAGTCTGGCTCCCCAGACAGTTCACACTCACTTTTATTGCAGTGTCTCCCATGCCAGCCTTCCTGACACTGGCATTTGTTGGGTTCGTGGCAGGTTCCGTGTGTGCCGCAGCCAGGTTTGCAGACAGCTAGAATCAAAGGAGATAAATAGAATGTTTCCTAAGCGTTCACTGGTTAACAGAATTACGCAGCTGTCTTCCCCGCAGTTCTTTCGAATGTGTTAGCTTTGGCTTCATCCCTTCATGTGTTTTTCTAAGTCAATCTCCAGCTAGAAGTCAGTTTGGACTCTTTTGAGTCAGTCCTGGAAGTGAGCTAGACTTGATGTTTCTCATTGACAAAAGACACTCAGAGGACTTTGAAACTGCCAGCCAATGGAAGTTAATCTTCCTTAAGAAAACTCCTAATAGTTAAAAAGTTTAGTGGTGTGTGCAAATGTGTCTAAGTTTTTTTTTTTTTTTTTTACATGCATGGATTTCATATGTCTTTGGTCTACCTCAAGAAACACAAATGTCAGTGAAGAAAGGTTAATTGTGATGCCTCGGCAACATGCAGTAGGTACAGAAGTTAGGAAGTAAGAGAGAAGAGATCCCTGCTAGTTTAACTACCCCATAACACAGGTCGGCTGTGTGTACAGGGTACTTACGCTTTGAACAGAGGTCTCCTTGGTAACCCTTGGAGCATTTGCATTTGTTTTTACCAATGCATTTACCTCCATTTCGACAGGGCTGTGGGCATTTGCCTGAAATAGAAGAATGCAAATAAGCAAGGAACTCTGTTCTCCTTTCAGAGGCAATTACATTTTTGCAAAAGAATTACAAGGCTTTGAGAGGATCAAAGCTTTTAAGTGGCAGTTATTTCCACTCATTTCAGATCAACCCTGGCTTTGTTACCGTTTGAGCTTCGTTTTGGGGACAAATAGGCTCATATTTTTACTTATAATTTTGGATATGAATCTTCCACAATGAGTATTGTTCAAATGCTGTATTTACATCACTTTTTTGACAATGTTTTAACTGATTCATAAAAACTTGTAATTTAAGATATATTAAAAGTGAAGATACAGGTGGCCCCCTAAGTGATCTTTCCTCTGAGTTCTGATTTTTGTATGTCACTATTTCTGAAAGCAGGCCTATACCTAGACACGATGACTTCTGCCTTAGTCTAGGATTCTCCAGAAATCAGGACCTGCCTGCAGAGTTTATTTGGAGCAGTGATCCTTGGGATGAGGAATAGGGGGCAGGGAGAGTCAACAGCAGAAGAGAAAAAGCCAACACAAAAGTATGTTTGTAGGTTGTTCATCATTACAGCCAACTGGGCTCTATTCTGCAGCATCTTTCTGAGGAGTCAGGTAGATGCACTGCTCCTTCAAGTTGCCTGAAGGGAGAGAGAGGGGAGCGTTTATTCATCTGCACCAGTGTCCACTGACCAAAGGTCACCCCATGGAATAACTTTCTTGAATTTCTAGTCTGTGACTACAGATTATATATGTATAATCTGTATATATGTGCAGTTGCTCAGTCATGTCTGACTCTCAAGAGTCTTCTCCAGCACCATAGTTCATCAATTCTTCAGTGCTCAGCTTTCTTTATGGTTCAGTTCTCACATCCATACATGACTACTGGAAAACTATAGCTCTGACCATACAGACCTTTGTTGGCAAAGTAATGTCTCTCCTTTTTAGTATGCTGTCTAGGTTTGTCATAGCTTTTCTTCCAAGGAGCAAGCATCTTTTAATTTTATGGCTGTGGTGACCATCTGCAGTTATTTTGGAGCCCAAGAAAATAAAGTCTCTCACTGTTTCCATTGTTTCCCCATCTATTTGCCATGAAGTGATGGAACTGGATGCTATGATCTTTATTTTTTGAATGTTGAGTTTTAAAAGCTAACTTTTTCACTCTCCCCTTTCACTTTCATCAAGAGGCTCTTTACTTCCTCTTCACTTTCTGCCATAAGGGTGGTGTCATCTGCATATCTGAGGTTATTGATATTTCTCCCAGAAAATCTTGATTCCAGCTTGTGCTTCCTCCAGCCCAGCGTTTCTCATGATGTACTCTGCATATAAGTTAAATAAGCAGGGTGACAATATATAGCCTTGACGGACTCCTTTCCCAATTTGGAACCAGTCTGTTGTTCCATATCCAGTTCTAACTGTTGTTTCTTGACCAACATATAGGTTTCTCAGGAGGCAGGTAAAGTGTTCTGGTATTCCCATCTCTTTAAGAATTTTCCACAGTTTGTTGTGATTATATATATATATATATATATATATATATATTTTATATTTATATTTATATTTATATTCAGTACTCAGGAGTCTCTGGTGGGAAGCGAGAGACGTGTGGCTCTGCTCAGGTGCAATCAGACTATGTTTGTACAGATTAGGTCATAGCAGTGATGGAGGGAAAGGCTGGCTGAGAAGGACATGAGGTGGGGCACACAAAGTCCTTGATTCCACACTTGGGCATTTTTCTGGAATGTCTCAGATCCTAATAATACTTCATGCTTTATCTCTGTGCCAAATGAGGAGTGCTGATATTTTCACAGATCTCTGCATCCCAGGATTTTAGAGCTGGATGTAGATGTAAAAATCATATTTTTCTTCTTTCTTTCTTCTATACATTTGCAATCTAGAATTTGCCATCCTGAGGCTGAAGTTTTTTCCAGGTAAGCATTATGCTTGACAGACATGAAGTGAATCCCATATGAAAATCATTTTGCTAAAAACACTTTCTTTTATTTATCCAAAATTACTTTCCTCACATATAAGTAATCCAACATATACTCACTGTGGAGATTAGAGAGACAGTTTAGATGTTAGTGTCTCTCAGAAAGCTGAAATGACATTAGAGCTATAGGCTTTTCTGACTCAGGGATGTTTCATAGAAAGCTGTTAAAACAACCTTAATACTTGAATGCCACCTTTCTATCAACCATTAAAATCCAAAAGAATCCTTTTTGCTAGGTTTGGACACAATGAATAGCACTTACTCTGTGGTCAAGATCCAACTTCAATTTAAGGAAAGGAATATCTAATTCTGAATTTCCATTCGTATCAAAGGAACATCTGATCCCATCATATGCTCAAAATTGGACACTTTGCAATGTACTGGGGTTTTTCAACTAAGCAAGATGTGGGACAATAATTATATGGCAGAAAAGATAGAGGATGTATTGTGAACTACTTGAGGGGCCCAAGGTTCCCCATATTCCATGAGATGTGAACTTAGTGTCCAGAGAGAATGGAGAGAATGGCTGATAGAATATTTTCACTGTCTCCAAGGATGTTTTTGTTCCCTTGGCAAGAGGAAAGTGAGGACCTGAGGCTCACTGCAGCCAACAAGGAAGACGTTCTCTCCTGGTTATCACAGAACAGAAGTCTCTTTGCAGGTGACTGTTAGAAGGCCATTCCTAGATCAAACCTCATGGAGCCAAAATATCATGAAGGGATGACTGTTTTAAAGTTCAGAATTCTATAAATGTCTTTAATATTGACTTTCTTTTCCTAAAACTATATTGTGAACAAATTCTTATCATTGGATAGTGGAACCCTGAGTCAACGTGAGAAATCACACATTTTTACCCAAATGAGACTAAGCACTGCCTGAAGACAAATAGATTTGACTAATCCTAAACAATTCAAATTTTAGCTATAACCAGTGAGGACAGTAAGATCAGGTACTGACAAAATAAAGATATTAAACTTCCTCTACCCATCAGATTGTGAGGTAAATTTGTGACTATCCTTCCCATAGAAAAAAGATGAAAGGGGTTTAGCATAAGTGCCAACAACCACCATCTCTGAGTCTTAGAATTTTACAAGTGATTTTTAACTGTTTTATCCAATATTCTAATTTTTTATGGCAAACATTTTATATAGATTACCTTTACAATAATAAAACCCATTAAGGTATTTAAAAACCCACTTTTGGTACAGTATAAATAATTTGGTTTTTTAAACTGAAGGTTCGTTAAGGAATCCTATAAAGTTTATGAACCTTAAAGAACAAGAAAAACATGTATATATATCCAGATACTTCTAACCATCATCTTGTTTGTTAACCTGCAAGTATATCTCACAATCAAGTCAGAATGAAGTTTGAAAAGCCATCAATCTTGATAGAGCCCAGGAGAAATGATAATAGCATCAGAATACATATTTTATCTTAAAAAAAAGAGACAATAACAAATATTGGTAAGGATATGGAGAAACTGGAACCCTTGTACATTGCTGGTGGGAACGTAAAATGGTACAGCCACTTTGGAAAATAGTTTGCAGTTCCTCAAAAAATTAAAGAGTTAACATGTGGTCTAGCAATTCCATTCCCAGGTATACGCAGGAGAACTGAAAACATGTTCACACAAATAATTGTTCACAAATATTCATAGCAGCACTACTATTTGCAGTAGCCCTAAAGTGGGAACAGCCCAGGTGCCCATCAGCTGATGGGTGGATAAACCAAATGTCGTTGGTATATCCACACAATGGAATATTATTTAGCAAGTAAAAGGAAGTAATGATATATGTAACAATAGAGGTGAACCTTGCAAATATGCTAAGTGAAAGAAGTCAGACATAAAAGGCCACATATTGTATAATTCTATTTATATGAAATATCTAATATCTAAGTACATTAGTGGATTCTAGGGGTTTGGGGTGAGGACCATGAGGAGTGACTGCTGATGGGAATAGGGTTTCCTTGGGGAATGGTAACATGTTCTAGAAGTAGATGCTGTACAACTTTGTGAACATAATCAATATCAATTGTATGCTTTAAAATAGTGAGTTTTATGTATGTGAATTATGTCTCAAGTTAAAAATAAGATATATAATTCAACTTTTTGTCTCTATTACACTATATGCGCTTTTCAATACAAGGCCCATTTTAATTTTTCCTGGTAATATGGTTCTGGTGATAGAAAAAAAAAATTTCCTAAAAGGATTTGAGTATAACTTGTAACGGCAATAATCAAGAGCTTTCAAAGGCCCACATTTTTGGTGCAATTAGGGAAAAAAAAAAAGAATAGAAAACATTATCTCTGCCAATGGAAAGGTCATAAACCTCAGGGCATGAAAGAGCATATGTCCATGAAGAGAAAGGAACCCATGAACAAAGATTCATAAACATGAACCAATTAAGTATGCGAAGTCTGAGTGTAAGTGTGTGGAGAAAATTGAGGGGAGTTAGTTCAGAGATATGTTTATCAGGGCGGGGTAATTAACAAGAACAGAAACCACATCCTGACAATTAAATTACATGTTCTATGAAAACTTCAGAAGTATTTCATTTGAACTCTATAAAAAAATTGTCATTTCAGCTATTACTCATTAAAGTGAAAAAATCCCCACAAATAAATTAGAGGTTGAAAGTTAAAATAGTAAGTCAGTATTATTTAATTCTGAACCCACTACAACTTCAGAAACTATGGCTAGAGCTAACACAGTGGTGTTTTATGGATAGAATACAGCTGGAGGTGAAAATGCCATATTCCAGAACTTCCAGAAAAGTAGGGACATGCTCACTCACATTCCTTTTGTTTCTTCCTGAGCCAGGCTTTGGTGTTAACTGTTTTTGGGGTCACAGAGCAATCTAGGGTGAGGTTGGCTCATTTCTGAGTTGAGCAGAGAGCTTCAGTGACGGGAAGATAACAGGGCCAGGGCAGAGTTTGGTATCCTGGTTCCCAAAACAATGATTATCCACCACATTCCACCCTTAAATTTGTATTTTTTTTTTTTTTTTTTTTTTGTATCACAGCATGACAAACATCTAGAGAAGGCATAATGTGCATTGATTTTAAGTTTGTGGATCAACAATTTTTTTTTTTTTGGTCAACCATAAATAAACACTTAAGAGACACTTCCTCAATCTAGATACAGAGCATTTTAGGCACACCATAAAGTTCTGTTGTGCTCCCAATCACTATTCTGGTTTCTATAATCTCCTATTACTTTTGCCTGTTCTTGAACTTCATAAAAATGGAATCGTCCAGCACGCATTTTCGTGTGTCTAACTTCTTTTACTTAGCATGACATCTGTGCAGTTCACTCATGCCGCTGTGTGTGCTATTAGATGCTTTTGTTTTTTATTGCTCTTTACCTTACCTTACTTCCCTCCTTTTTCTCAAGTCTATCCTTTTCTCTGAGATGGATTACTAGGCTCTGGCTGGTTGAGAAATGTGGCAGTGAGTTGGGAAATGTGAACAGAAAGAAGAAAGCCAGAGGGGGGCAAAAAAGACTCTATGCCTGCAGGTAAGTCAACAAATTCCAGCTGTCCTAAAGCTCTGGTCTACATTTCTAGTCTGAAACTATGGACTCTCCACAAGAAACAGTGCAACATGGTGAATATCGAGTCAGAGAGTGTTTAATGAGTCAGCTGAGCTGATCTATGCCGCTCCTCTACTCCACTGTTAGCTCAAATGGATGGCGGCTGAATCTAGTAAAAAGAAACCCTGGCCTGAGACCTTAGACAAGCTATTCATTGTCTCAGGGCTTCAGATTCGTCATGGATAAAATGAAGGGGTTAGATGGTGCTGCTAATGTTCCCCACCCCAAGCAAAGACAACGCAGGTCAGTACTCACTTGTTTCACACTGTTCTCCCTCTAGTCCTGGAGGGCAAATACACTTTCCAGGGTAGAAACAGGTCCCTCCATTAAAGCAGGTGGCTGAGCAATTTGCTGTTAGAATGAATAACAGGGTATTGCATTAGATAGTCACTTAAACCTAACAACAACATTTCATTAAGGCTAAGTGATACTTCTTAGGCATCTGCTACTTGCCCATTTACTTATTTAATAAAATGAGCCATATTACCCAGACAGCAGTGGTAATCAATTGCTTGACCATTTGCAGATTCAGGCAACATAACAGGATACCACACAGATGACACTGGACCCACCTCTACGGGTTTGTTTGCCTCTTAGTGAGGCAACAGTGGGTAAAAACAAACATCTTTTTAATTTTATTGTAAATATCTATGCTCTTAAAAGGAGAAGAATGCTATAAACCCAAGAAAATATTTAAGATGAATGAAGAATAAAAGGAGAAAACCTTCTTTGGAACAGATAAAAGGGAGAGAAGTCATAAATATTAGGATTGGACAAAGGAGAAAGCAACTTTTTGCCTGATTCAGAAGAACAGAGATGCATCTTATATAACAGAAATTTGTGAAAAAATAAGTTTTCATGACGTTTGCAAGAAAGAGTAATTATATTCAGGAAAGGGCAGCCTATTCCCCTTTATGAGATCCTGTAGGCAGGGAAGTGGCAGCAGCATGAGCTAGAGGGATGAAGGAAGTGGGTATGTGATTGTGGGAGTCCAATAAACTAGATTTTCCAGGTGATAATCATACTACTGATGAATCATAATTCATCCTAAACCCTCCTTTTTTAGAGTCAGCTTCTGGAGTTTCGCTGCTCACTGGCACCTAAAATAGAGGGAGGACAGAAATGAAAACGGGGGAGAGCAAATATCTAAAAATAGACAAGTTGGCTCATTCTATAACAGAGATGAAAATAAGAACTCAGCTATTCCAGTTTCACGGCCTATTTGTTCTTGTCCTATATAAAACAAGCCAAAATTGGCTGTAGGTGAATGAAAGCTGGAATAAGCGTCCAGGAAGAAAATTAGAAAGGATTTCCAAAAGTTCTAAGTGTGTGCTTTCTTTGCGGAAATGAAATCCAACTAAAATATTCTATGAATATCATGCTTCCTAAATGATAAAGCTTTTGTTAAAAATAATAAGCATCTCCTAGCTTAAGGCCATGCTGTACTTGCCTTGGCAAAATCAAGCTTCCTGTCATAGAGGGTAACTGCAGCCCTGGAGGACAGGATTTAGGAGAATCCGTTTTTTGAGCTTCCTCTTTGCTACTTGTTGCTAACATTGTTGAAAGTGAAGTGCTGCTCAGTGCTGTCTGACTTCGCAACCGCATAGGCCGTAGCTCACCAGCCTCCTCAGTCATGGAATTCTCCAGGCAAGAATATTGGAGAGGGTAGCCATTCCCATCCTTCTCCAGGGTAGTATCTTCCCCACCCAGGGATCGAACCCAGGTCTCCTCCTTGTAGGCAATTACCATCTGAGCCACTGAAGCTAATATTAGGGCTGGACCTTTTTTAATAATCTAGAATTATTATGGAGTGTTTCACAAATTTGCCTGTCACCCTTACACAGGGGCCATGCTAATCTTCTCTGTACTATTCCAATGTTATCACATATACTGCCAAAGTGAGCAGAGGACAGTTGTTTTTGTGAGCCTGTCCTATCTCCCCACTTGCCCCTGTTTCTCCTGGGGATAATAGGAGATGAGACGACATCAGGATCTGTGTCTACTTGGCCGGATCTCACTGGACACTATCCTTACTAACATGTAGAATGCAACGAACCTGGGAGTTTAATCAAAAGTTACAGAATGTGACAAACATTACAAATGTGTCACATTATAAATGTGACAAAACTGATTATTGAATCTGGCCACACCCTTAATAACTGCATAATACTGGAGCTTCTCTCCATCTCTGTTGTGCGATGATTCTTGACTAAGAAAATGAGCCAGAGACACCAAAGGACTTTCACTGGGGCTGAAGGTTTGCTGAGCCAGTTTAACCACTCAGCTGTTAACGTTTACAACAGATGTCCCAAGAACCAATGAAAGTTAATCTTTAGTGTTTCTTTGAATCTGTAGTGCTAAGGTCTAGTTCCATGCCAGCAATTAAACCATTTTTTAGAAGCTCTATACTCCCTCCTGGATAATAAATGCATCTTTTGGTTGAGATAGTAAAAAAACATTATTTCTTTTAATGTTCCCAGATCTCCAGTGAGACCAAGTGGAATTTCAACAGACTTTCCAAAAGAATAATAAAAAGTTACTGGAGTCTAACAAGAAGGAAAATCTTTCATCTGAAAGGTAAAATATTACAAACGTAAAAGGACTGGAATACACATAGATATTTTCCTTCACAGGACCATGCAGTGTTGAGACACCCTGGCATAAAAAAGACATTATAGTTGATTATCAGCCACTCTGCATACTACACCAATAATAAGCCTCATAAATGGTCTTTTAAAATCGGATAATACATTTGTTCTTCATCCAAATTTCTGAAGGATTGGCTCTATTGCCTAATAAATTTGAGATAATATGAATTTAATTCTGCTTCTAGAATTCAATTCTGCCCAATTCTAAAGTAGCAGAAGGGCTGAATGCTAAATTTAGACAAATGAAAAGAAGCTGCACAACAAAGAATTTTTTACTCACTGGCTATTATTATCAGTGTCATTAGTGATTAACCTTTATGAATATAAAATTTTATATTTCCATACAAATTGAGAAATTATTTGTTCTAGCTCTGTGAAGAATACCGTTGGTAGCTTGATGGGGATTGCATTGAATCTATAAATTGCTTTGGGTAGTATACTCATTTTCACTATATTGATTCTACCAATCCATGAACATGGTATATTTCCCCATCTATTAGTGTCCTCTTTGATTTCTTTCACCAGTGTTTTATAGTTTTCTATATATAGGTCTTTAGATTCTTTAGGAAGATATATTCCTAAGTATTTTATTGTTTTCATTGCAATGGTGAATGGAATTGTTTCCTTAATTTCTCTTTCTATTTTCTCGTTATTAGTGTACAGGAATGCAAGAGATTTCTGTGTGTTAATTTTATATCCTGCAACTTTACTATATTCATTGATCAGTTCTAGTAATTTTCTGGTGGAATCTTTAGGGTTTTCTACGTAGAGGATCATGTCATCTGCAAACAGTGAGAGTTTTACTTCTTCTTTTCCAATTTGGATTCCTTTTATTTCTTTTTCTGCTCTGATTGCTGTGGCCAAAACTTCCAAAACTATGTTGAATAGTAATGGTGAAAGTGGGCATCCTTGTCTTGTTCCTGACTTTAGAGGAAATGCTTTCAGTTTTTCACCATTGAGGATAATGTTTGCTGTGGGTTTGTCATATATAGCTTTTATTATGTTGAGGTATGTTCCTTCTATTCCTGCTTTCTGGAGAGTTTTTATCATAAATGGATGTTGAACAAACACATGAAAAGATGCTCAACATCACTCATTATCAGAGAAGTGCAAATCAAAACCACTATGAGATACCATTTCACGCCAATCAGAATGGCTGCTATCCAAAAGTCCACAAGCAATAAATGCTGGAGAGGGTGCGGAGAGAAGGGAACCCTCTTGCACTGTTGGTGGGAATGCAAACTGGTACAGCCACTATGGAGAACAGTATGGAGATTCCTCAAAAAACTGGGAATAGAACTGCCTTATGATCCAGCAATCCCACTGCTGGGCATATACACTGAGAAAACCAGAATTGAAAGAGACACGTGTACCCCAATGTTCATAGCAGCACTGTTTGCAATAGCCAGAACGTGGAAGCAACCTAGATGTCCATCCACAGATGAATGGATAAGCAAGCTGTGGTACATATACACAATGGAGTATTACTCAGCCATTAAAAAGAATACATTTGAATCAGTTCTAAGGAGGTGGATGGAACTGGAGCCTATTATACAGAGTGAAGTAAGCCACAAACAAAAACACAAATACAATATACTAACGCATATATATGGAATTTAGAAAGATGGTAAAAATAACCCTATTTACGAGACAGCAAAAGAGACACTGATGTATAGACCAGACTTTTGGACTCTGGGACCAGGAGAGGGTGGGATGATTGGGGAGAATAACATTGAAATATGTATAATATTATATCTGAAATGTATTAATTGTTCAAACTAAATACTGTCATGTTACAATTTGTTCATATTAGATGTTTGTAATGTTTCTGATAATCAATAAAAGAGATTCTTGATAAAAAAATAAATAAAATTTTAAAGTTGTTTTCATTCCAATGCTATAGTTTTCAAAGACCACCTACAAATAAAAGGTAGAGATGTGAACATGAGCTCTCAGCTTAGAGATAGGAGAGCCAGGGGTCAATGGCTTAATTTCTATTTACAGTTGGGAAAAGCATGGCCCACAGAGATTGGTTTCTCTACTCAGAGTCACTTGTAGAGGAACTGAGTTCTGAAACAGGTAGCCTGAGTGGCAACATGGTACAGTGGAGGGTGTGAATTTGGGTCAAGCTACTCAAGGTCTATAAACTTTATTTTGCTTATCTGGGACTATGATGAATAATTATTTACATATCTCAAAAGACTGTTAGAACTAAAGTCAGGTAATTGTATTAATTGTATGAAGGTACTTTGCATATCACAAAATAACAGACAATTATAAATGATTATTCTGACTCGTGCTAAGGGCTCTTTCCTGTAGCTTTTCTTTTTTTTAAAAAAGCTGCTCATTTCAATCTTAATTGGTGCTATCTATATTATCACTAAAGAGACACTTCTCAAAAATAAGCACATTATTTTATTTTGGCCAATCCAATATTTATTTTAGAAAATAGTGCCCTACTCATGCAATAGGCTTTTCTGGTGGCTCAGTGGTAAAGAACCCGGCTGCTAAGGTAGGAGATGTGAGTCAGTCCTTGGGTTGGGAAGATCCCTGGAGGAGGAAATGGCAACCCACTCTAGTGCTCTTGCCTGGAGAATCTCATGGACTGAGGAGCCCGGTGGGCTACAGTCCATGGGGTTACAAAAGAGTCAGATACAACCGAGCAACTAAACAACAACAACAACTCACACAATTAGCATTTTTGACAAAAGGATAATTTCATTAAATACATACACTTTAAGGATGTTAATTTTTTTCCATCATACACTTTATAGATGTTAATTTTTTTTTCCATAAAAGATGTGAACCAGGCAAAGTAGATAAGTGTCCTGCAAGACTGTGAATCATACCATTCTACTCTAGAGCCATGATTGAATCTACTTTCTGAGAGTAAAATCTGGCTATGCTGCTGCTTCATAGGAAGGAGGGACCGAGCTCTCAGGAATGTGATCTGTGAGCAGAGAATTAAATGGGTGGTCAGTGAACTTCTAGGTCAGGCTATTTGGAAAAGACTGTTTTAGAAGCTCACCCATAAAACTGACTTGGGACATATGAAAACAGCAATGGGCCAGGAGTATGAAACTTCATGCTCCCCTCCCATAAAGGGAGATAGCTGTCCAACCAGGAATGACATTTTTCCTGCTTGTATCCAGGTAGGTAATGAGGCTAATTCCTATCCATGGAATGTGTGTTGAAAGTTTTGTGGGTCACTTTTGGACTTTTTTTTTTTTTTAAGCAGTGCCTATTCAAATCTTTGTTTGTTTATTGGCTGGAACCAGAGAGCTCCTAAGCTGTCAGCAGGATCATCAGTGCCTGGTGCCCTGAGTCACTGCATGGAAAATTGCCTTGCCCACTGACTAGGTTCCTGCACTGGAGCATTCTGTGAGTGAATGTAAACTTGTACTGTGTTAAGCTACACTAAAATTTATGGTTAATGTTAAAGCAACCAGCGAAGTGATATACCCTATTTATAAAGCTGTTATGAAGAATGATGATATAGTAAATATACTTCTTTCAACTGAAACACATATATTACCATATGTAAAATAGATAGTTAGTGGGAAGTTGCTGTATAACACAGGGAGCTCAAACAAGTGCTCTATGATGACCTAGAGGGGTGGGAAGGAGATTCAAGGTGAAGGGGACAAATGTATACTTATGGCTGATTCACCTTGTTGTACAGCAGAAACCAACACAACATTATAAAGCAATTATCCTCCAGTTAAAAAAAATACAAAAAAAAGAATCTTGTTCTTAGGAAGTTACCTTTATCGCAGTTGACTCCATAGAATCCAGGTGGACAGATGCAGAAACCGGGAGTAACACATAGCCCGCCATTCATGCATCGTGGTGAGCAAAGGACTAATGGGGAGAGAGAATTCTAATTAAGGCAAATAGGGTTTTAGAAGCAGGACCATTTTGGAAATGTCGATAATATAACAGGTCTACATTTTCAAGCTTTGTGGTTGACTCTAAAGTGGGGCTCTGTAAAGATAGAAGTTTGCGATATTAAAATTATTTTTGTGCAGTAAATAAGGTTATATTTTTAACCAATTTCATAGAAGAGAATTTTGGAATTGTTCCACTTGAATGGCTGATTAAAATTTTCCCAGAATCATTATTTTAAGTAAGATGTGGTCTTCTTAAGAAGTATCTTTTTCTGCCTTATTTCCTCAATCTTTCAATTTCAAAATCAATCCAGATGGAGCTCGGGACAAGATGGTGGAAGAGAAGGACCTTGAGATCACTTCCTCTCATGAGAAGACCAAAATCACAACTGCTAAACAATCATTGATTAAAAAAAAAAAAAAAGACTGGAACCTACCAAAAAAGATATTCTACATCCAAAGACATAAAGGACAAACCACAACAAGACAGCAGGAGGGGCACACTCTCTACACAATCAAACCCCATATCCCCTGGGTGGGTGACCCACAAACTGACCCACAGGTGTGAGAGTTCTGAGTCCCATATCAGCCTCCCCAGTCTGGGGGTCTGGCATCAGGAGGAGGCTAGACTTGAGTACAGGAGCTCCACTGGACTGCGGGAAGCAGAGACTCCACTCTTGGAGGGCATACCTGGATCTTGTGTTACCAAGACCCAGGGCAAAAGTAGTGACTTTACAGGAGCCTGAGCTAGACCTACCTAGTCTTGGAGGGTTTCCAGGAGAGGTGGGGGGAAGCTGTGGCTCACTCTGGGGACAAGGACACTGGTCAGAAGATTCAGGGAATTTTCACTGGCATGAGCTCTCTTGGAGGCCAGGCCAACATTTTGGCACCAAGACCTGAAGCCACCCAACATCCTATAGGCTCCAGTGCTTGTACACCTCAGGCCAAACAATAAACAGGGTAGGAATACAGCCTACTCATCAGCAGACAGGCTGCCTAAAGACTTCATGACCTCATAGCCACCTCATCTTGTTCAGTCACTAAGTCATGTCTGACTCTTTGTGACTACATGGACTGCAGCACAGCAGGCTTCCCTGTCCTTCACGATTGTTTAAACTCATGTCTACGTCTCAATGATGCCATCCAACCATCTCATCCTCTGTTGCCTCCTTCTCCTCCTGCCCTCTGTCTTTCCCAGCATCAGCCACCACTAGAGACGCCACTTGACATGGCCCTCCCCACCAGAGGGCCAACACCCAGCTTCACTCACAAGGTCCCTCCCAACAGGAAGCCTACATAAGCCTCTAGACCAGCCTCACCCACTGAGGGGCAGATAACAGATGCAAGAAAATCACAACCCCTCAGTCTGAGGACCTAGCCCACCCACAACAGGCCAGACCCTACCCTGGGACCAACTGGGCCCCGGACTGGCAACTAGCAGGCCAACACAAGCTTTGGGACACCATGGAGACAATTCTACTTACCATCACATCAAAAAGAATAAAATACCTAAGAGGAAATCTATCTGAGAAGACAAAAGATCTATACTCAAAAAAACTGTAAGACACTGATAAAAAAAAATTGAAGATGATACAATCAGATGGAAAGACACACCATCTTCTCAGATTGGAAGAATCAATATTGTTAAAATGACCATACTACCCAAGGCAGTCTACAAATTCACTATTCAGTTCAATTCAGTCACTCAGTCATGTCCGACTCTTTGCGACCCCATGAATCACAGCACGCCAGGCCTCCCTGTCCATCACCAACTCCCGGAGTTTACTCAAACTCATGTGCATCGAGTCGGTGATGCCATCCAGCCATCTCATCCCCTTCTCCTCTTGCCCCAATCCTTCCCAGCATCAAAGTCTTTTCCAATGAGTCAACTCTTCTCATGAGGTGGCCAAAGTACTGGAGTTTCAGCCTCAGCAACAGTCCTTCCAATGAACACCCAGAACTGATTTCCTTTAGGATGGACTGATTGGACCTCCTTGCAGTCCAAGGGACTCTCAAGAGTCTTCTCCAACACCACAGTTCAAAAGCATCAATTCTTCGGCGCTCAGCTTTCTTCACAGTCCAACTCTCACATCCATACATGACCACAGAAAAAACCATAGCCTTGACTAGACAGACCTTTGTTGGCAAAGTAACGTCTCTGCTTTTTAATGTGCTATCTAGGTTGGTCATAACTTTCCTTCCAAGGAGTAAGCGTCTTTTAATTTCATGGCTGCAGTCACCATCTGCAGTGATTTTGGTGCCCCCAAAAATAAAGTCTGCCGCTGTTTCCACTGTTTCTCCATCTATTTGCCATGAAGCAATGGGACCAGATGCCATGATCTTTGTTTTCTGAATGTTGAGCTTTAAGCCAACTTTTTCACTCTCCTCTTTCACTTTCATCAAAGGTCTCTTTAGTTCCTCTTCACTTTCTGCCATAAGGGTGGTGTCATCTGCATATCTGAGGTGACTGATATTTCTCCTGGCATTCTTGATTCCAGCTTGTGCTTCATCCAGCCCAGCCTTTCTCATGATGTACTCTGCATATAAGTTAAATAAGCAGGGTGACAGTATACAGCCTTGATATACTCCTTTTCCTATTTGGAACCAGTCTGTTTTTCCATGTCCAGTTCTAACTGTTGCTTCCTGACCTGCATAGAGGTTTCTCAGGAGGCAGGTCAGGTGGTCTGGTATTCCCATCTCTTTCAGAATTTCCCACAGTTTATTGTGATCCACACAGTCAAAGGCTTTGGCATAGTCAAGAAAGCAGAAATAGATGTTTTTCTGGAACTCTCTTGCTTTTTCCATGATTCAGCAGATGTTTTGCAATTTGATCTCTGGTTCTTCTGCCTTTTATAAAACCAGCTTGAACATCTGGAAGTTCACAGTTCTCGTATTGCTGAAGCCTGGCTTGGAGAATTTTGAGCATTCCTTTACTAGCGTGTGAGATGAGTGCAATTGTGTGGTAGTCTGAGCATTCTTTGGCATTGCCTTTCTTTGGGATTGGAATGAAAACTGACCTTTTCCAGTCCTGTGGCCACTGCTGAGGTTTCCATATTTTCTGGCATATTGAGTGCAGCACTTTTACTGTAATACCTATCAAATTACAAATGGCATTTTTCACAGAACTAGGTAAAATTTTTTTAATTTGCATGGAAACACAAAAGACCCCTGGAACAGCCAAAGAAATCTTGAGAAAGAAAAACAGAGCTGGGGGAATCAGACTCCCTGACTTCAGATTATACTACAAGGCTACAATCATCAAAATAGTATGGTACTTGCACAAACAGACACAGAGATCAATGGAACATGATAGGAAGTCCAGAAATAAACCTATGCACACCTATGGTCAATTCATCTGTGACAAAGGAGGCAAGCCCATGCAATGGAGAGAAGACGATCTCTTCAATAAGTGGTGCTGAAAAAAGTGGACAGCTCCATGTAAAAGATGAAATTAGAACATTGTCTAACACCATACACACACACAAACATAAAAATCAAAATGACTGAAGACCTAAAGATGAGACCAGATACTATAATACAGGAAAATACTATGTTTAAGGAAAACATAGGCAGAACACTCTTTGACATACTGCAGCAAGATCTTTTGGGATTCATCCCCTAGAGTAATGGAAATAAAAACAAAACCAAATAGGACCTATTTAAAGTTAAAAGCTTTTGTACAGTAAAGGTAACCATAAACAAAATGAAAAGACAAGCTGCAAAATGGCAGAAAATATTTGCAAATGATGTCACCAACAAGGGATTAATTTTTGAAGTATACAAAGAGCTCATACAGTTCAATATCAAAAGAACAAACAACCTAATCAAAAAATGGGCAGAAGTTCTAAATAGATGTTTTTCCAAAGAAGAGATAGAGGACTAACAGGCACATGAAAAGATGCTCAATATCACTAATTATTAGAGAAATGCAAATCTAAGCTACAAAGAGATATCACCTCACACTGATCAGGCTGGCCATCATCAAAAATTCTACAAATAATAAGTGTTGGAGAGGACATGGAGAAAGAGGAACCCTCCTACACTGTTGATGGAAATGTAAATTGGTGCAGTCTCTATGGAGAACAGTATGGAGGTTCCCAAAAAACTAAAAATAGAGTTACCATATGATCCTACAATCCCACTCCTAGGCATATCCAGAGAAAACCAGAATTTGAAAATACACATGCACCCCCGTGTTCATTGCAGCACTATATATAATAGCCAAGACATGGAAGTAACTTAAATGTACATTGACAGATGAATAAAGACATGGTATGCATACACACACAATGGAATAATATTCAGGCATAAAAAGAATAAAATAACACCATTTGCAGCAAAATGGATGGTCTTAGAGATTATCATACTAAGTGAAGTAAGGAAGAGAAAGACAAATGTCATATGGCATGGCTTATCATATGGGATCTAAAAACATGATACAAATGAACTTATATGCAAAGAAGAAACAGACCTATAGACATGGAGAGCAAACTTATGGTTACTAAAGGGGAAAGGAGGCCCAGAGAGGGATAAATCTGGTGTTTGGAATATATATATTTATACCACTATGTATAGAACAGATAATCAACAAGGACCTACTGTAGCTTATGGAACTATACTCAGTATTTTGTAATAACACATAGGGTAAAGAACCTGAAAAAATAGATATATATGTATGAATAACTGAATCATTTTGCTGTACACTTGAAGCTAACAACATTGTAAATCAAATACTTCAAAAAATAAAAAAATAAATGCAAACAAGAAAAATTCTTATTTTTTGAAGATGAAAAATATTTTGCTTATTCTTGTTAAATAAGTTAAGTATATGTGAGCTTGTGGTTTATATACCTTTGTGGTTGACAGCTGGACACAACTGAAAGACTAAGCATGCATCCAATCATGGGATTAGTAAACATTTTCACGTTCATCTCTTTTTTTCGCATAACTTTCTTAGTAGTAATTTCACGGAAACAGATATATTTACTACACAAATGATCTTCATCCTCCCTTTTTTGCCTAGAGCACCTTCATAACTCAAGTGTAGACTTAATTGTGATTCAAGCTACTTTTATTTGGAATAGATACTTTCAAATCGGTCACAATACTCTTTTTAAAACCAATTTTAGTGGAGGGAGAAAAACTCAAAACTTTTGTAAGATTGTGCCAAAACAGAGTGTATATAATAGTGAGCCTGGGTGGGGGGATGGAGGAGAGTAAAAATGGTCACAAAGAATGTGGACACTTCCAGTTTTCTGCGCCTGTCACCACATATTGGATTTAACAGAAAACCACTCCTAGAAGAAACACATCCCAATAGCTTTCCTGTGGCTTTTTAAGGCTGCATGAATCCATATAATGTGACCAGAAAGATAATTTCAGGGGATGTGCTAAAAATACATGTGGGGCTCCTGTGTGACACCCATTTCACTAAGAAGCAAGCCAGGGAGCTGGCTGTCCATGTTCTTTACCTTTTTCACAGTGAGGGCCGTAGAATCCATCAGGACATTCACAGACCCGTCTTTCATTACAAAAGCCTCCATTTCTGCATCCTCCTGGGCACTCAGCTTCACCAAAGAGAAACAAGCTTTGTATAGACATTTTTCAAAACATATTGAGTGAATTACAGGGAGCACAAGGAGTTTAGCGGTCACATTTTCCCCAGCACACCGATTGCAATCTATTGAATAGCAATATTTCAACTTCATTCTCTCTTCATCACTTGTACTCTCTTAAGTTTTCAGGAAAGTAAGACTTTACTTCTCTCAATCCTACTTTCGACAGTTAAGGGGCTCATGGAAGAAGGCAAAGTGAGCTATACGTTCTTCCTTCATCTCTCGTATCAATTTACTGCAGTGGACCTTCAGTTCACACTGAGACAGAACGATGGATATTGCCATCCATATTAATTGTCAGAGTGGGTAATGACTTTCTGGTACATCCCTAGGGCACTGAAAGCCTCCAGAGCTAAAATTCTGTGCTGGAAGAGCTTATATCAGAAAAGGGAAGGGGACAGGCCTTCCCTTTCCCTGGCTACCCAGGCTGTGGTGGGAGGTGACTTTGCCTGGCAGAGATCGCTGGTGAGATGGCAGTGACCTGTTTTCCATGAAAGTCAGAAGGATCAAGCGTTTGGCAGCGGGTATGGGTAGTGGTAGTTGCTGGTGATGACTGGTGACCTTGCTATAAGGTTGAGGACTCCCAAAGACTATACTGGAAGAGGGAGAGAAAGAGTTGGAAGACAGAACATTTTGAAGGGTACTGGAGTCCCTAAATTGTGAGTGGGGTCAAAGTAGAGCAAGTCTATCTTAGTACTATTACTGGACCCTGCACTTAGCAGCCCCTCCTCCCACTGGTGTGGTTATAATTAAACAAAATAATTATCTAGCTAGCTAGCTACAATTTTTTTGTCTAAATCACACCTGGAAGTTTTATGTCTTCTCTAGAATCACCATCACTGATTACCTTGTTGACATGTTTTAAAGAAGATGGCATTTTGAGGTGTCTGCAGGATGGTGTTGCCTTCAGAATTCATGACAATCACGTCCACTTCAAATGCTGCCACTCCATCTTGTTTGCCCAGACATGGGAAACCAACTTGAACAACTAAAGAAAAAGGAAGTATGGAGAAATGGTTTATCTAGTTGATTCCAGTTTTACAGACACCTCAGTAAGAGAGCAAAGAACAAAACAAAAATGTTCACATTCCGTTATTTGACATTCTTGTATCTCCACTAAAGTCACGGCTATATTTTGATTATCTGGGCATTCGCCCCAGAACATGTACATTATGCTGGGTAGAGAAAGAATTAATGACCCTTATTAATTTGTACCCTACTAATATAAAACTGAGGATATTCTGTTCATAGTCTGAACTTGTACCATCTTGAAAAAAGATGATAACATTTTCTCTGAAAAGTAAAGGTGCAAATAGGTAGCATAGATTAATTAATTAGGAAAAGAAAATTGGTGAGCATCTTTACCAGCCTCCATATAATTCAAAAAGAGCTAAAAATTAACATTCCAGAATCCATTAAATAAAGCTCTAGAAGCCACACCCCCACTGGTTTATTTTTACTCTCTATGCTTGAAAGTGACAAAATATCTCCTTTGGAAATACACCACAACTCAGACTAGACCCTAGTCATTGGACCGAGTTAATGAAGTTAGTATTTCCTCAGGCTAATTGTCAATATTAAGAAGTGTTCGTATCTCAGGGATTTAGAAGAGAGTTCGCTGTAGTGAAATAATCTCACAGTAGACTTATAACTAATGGTTTAGGTTCCTAAATAGGAGCTACTTCTTTTCAGTGAGACGAATGATCCCTTGGGGTGTCTAGGTGTGACTCAGCAGAGAGTGGGAACTAACAGTGTTGCCGTACAGAGGAGGCGAGAGGGCCACCAACTGTGAAGTACTCACAAGTCATTAGGTAGAAACTGGCTCAAGCCATTGGCTGAGAGGCTGACTACATAACATTTCTGAAATTCACGGGATTATCATCACATATCCACTGGGGAAAACTGATCCACTAGATTCTAGTTCTTCCTTACGAATAGAAGACATATTACTAAGAGATACACATATGAAATTTTGTTTCATTTTGTTTCTGTATGGCAGGTTATGATTATTGCCAAGCTTGGGAAAATCATACCATGCCAAGAAAAATTCTTACCCTTAAGAGTTTTTATAAACCTTCTCCCTAGGTTTATAAGAAGAAATGAGCTAGAAACTGATCTTCTCTTTTCCTTAAAGCACTGCACACCAGCTGGTCATAAAAATCTTCTTAACATGCTTGGAAACTTAAAACCTACTCTCAAGGCTTTGGCATTGTTAGTGTTCATTACTGTGCCCTTCTCCAAATAACATTAATTTCTTTCCTGAATCTTGAGATCTGACCATTGCAAATAATCAGTTTAATGGGGGGATGGGGTGGGGAAAGTTTAACAGAACTAAAAAGAGGAAAAACCAAAATTGTTTCTGAAGTTCCAAAGTACAATTGTCCCCATTGAAAACCTTGGTTGAATGAAATCGTATATATGAAAATGTAAGTTTACAAAACACTAAAATCCATTGTAGGGATTTCTATTTCAAAAGGAGTTGAAGGAGCTGACAGGTAATTTCTTTCAATCATTAACGCTATAATGCATTTTCACTTTGTTCAGATATAAAGTGTTTTTCTCATGACTCTTGCGCAGATGGGTAGGCCAATAATTGCCCTGAGGCATAAAAACATGGAAGAACCTAAAAGATAGAACTTTCAGAATCTTCCTTTCCACATCTTTCAGGTTTTTCTTTTTCTTGGACCTTACTGAGCCTCTACTTTGTGGCCCACCTAATTCTCTTCAAGGCACTTCAGAGTTTTTTTAGCTTTCAAAATCTTGGTATGGAAGAGAAGATCCTTGTATGCAAACTCATCTTCATTTCTGTTTATCAGCATTGTCAAGTTGCAAAACATATCTTAGATATCAAATATCAAAACATGTCTTATAATATGTATGGGAAATTCAGTTAAGAATAATTACTAGTTTGTCCATATTTCCAGATGTGCTAAAAGCAAACCATTTACAAATCTAAGTTATGACTACATGTCCACATGCTCCAGTCATCAGGGGATCTTCTAGACAAGTTGGAATGTTCTCATGTAAATGTGTGATTAGTTAACATAGCCTCTAAGTTCAATGTAGGTACCAAGATGCAGAGTTCCCTGGCCCTAAATAATATGAGTGAGTGTCAGTCACTTAGTTGTATCCGAGTCTTTGCCATCCCATGGACTATAGCCCACCAGGCTCCTCTGTCCATGGAATTCTCCAGGCAAGACTACTGGAGTGGGTAGCCATTATCTTCTGCAGGGGACCTTCCTGACCCAGAGACAGAACCCAGGTCTCCTGCATTGCAGGCAGATTCTTTACCGTCTGAGCCACAATAGTCCCACCTAAACAATATGGCTCTGAGCAATCCCAGGGAAGAAAAATGACGATATAAAGTCCAACAGAAAGAAAACATGCCATAAGTAATTTCTTTAGAGTTTTCCAGATGAATTTTTCCCTTTAAATGGATAAATACAAATTTGAGTCAAAATAGAAACAGTTTCCAGTGGCACTAGTGGTAAAGAATCTGCCTGCCAATGCAGAAGAAGCAAGAGACTCAGGTTCGATCCCTGAGTCAGGAAGATTCCCTGGAGTAGGAAATGGCAGAGTTGGACACAACTGAGCACACGCACAGAGTCCATCCATTCAGTAAACACTTACTGATGTTACCATGTGACACCGTTCTAAGCGGTGGGGGTGCTTTAGCCAACAAGACAAAAACCCCAGGCTTTTGTGGCACTGAGGTCTCAATGATTTATTTTGGAGATATTTTGTGACAGTTAAATATTTCAATCATTTAAAACATCTAGAAAAATAAAGCAAACATTGACACATGTACAGACCAGTTAGAATTCAAAGTAGCTGCAGTGCTTGAGTCTGCAACCACTGGATTCTTTGGGTCTCAACTTTTATAACCTAAGTTCAATTTGCCTGTATTTTAACTTCACAACAGATGCATAAATGTCTTCTGAGCATATTATCTAATGCTTAAAACAGGATCAGGTGGAGTACTGCACTTGCTGTGATCCATTGATTTGGAAGGATCATGTGGTTTAGTTAAACTTCTCAGGCCTCAGTCTCCTCCTTTAGCCGTAAGACCAATAATACTACTACTAAAGTAGTTTAAAAACATTTTTTTTTTTTTTTTGGTGTGGAAAGACCTGTCATTTGAAAGGTTAAAACTGTAATGTTACTGTTCCCCATCAAACATGTCTTTCATTTTAAAAAGTTATTTTAAAAAACTCACACATCTAGCATAGTTCTGTAAAATTATGCCAAATGCAAATAGAGGAAAATAAAGTCTTTTATCTTTTTGAATAGGAAAACCTGAGGGAATCTTGGCAGAAAACTAAAGATATGACATCTTAATCTTCTGAGTAAATCAATAGAAAAGAATTATCTAACAATCTAAAATTATGCTGAATTAACATTAATATGAAGTATTTTCTATCTTCATCAGGTAAAGATCTAATAAACTCTAGGTTTAAAATTATGCTTATTTTACTTATATGTTTGTAATTTCAACCTGATAAATTCAACTTCCAGTGAAAGATGAACACGTAAAAAATCCTCTCACCCTAGGTAAAAATATTTTCCCATATATATTCACCTCTTTTGATATAGGAGGCATGTAAACATAACTGTTATGTTAACCTCAGTACAGAATGATTTGAAAGGAACTAGGAAATAACGTTCAGAGGCTAGGAGATACATAGTTTATGCATTTCAATAAATTCACTTTTAAAGTAAAAGTAGAAATTAATGAAAGATGTAGAAATTGCACTAATTACACTTGCCCACTTTTCAGTTTTGAAATGTGAAATAGAAATTTTATTCCTTTTCTGAAAATTCTACTTGTCCTGTTTTTTGTTTATAAATTGTATCTGTAAGACCGTTCAGGTAATAGGAATTATAACTGAATACCTTTTAAAACATATTTCAAAGAATTTTGCTTAGAAAACAAAATCTGACTTTAGTTAGCCTCATTTTCAGGGACTTGTATATAACCTGTGCTCAACTCAAAATAGATTTCTTTCAGTTCCCAAACATGTGGTGCATGTCCACAGTACCTGACTGCACACCTATCCTGCTGCCTGGAACGTTCTTTCTCCTCTTTTCTGTCCAGTGTTCTCCCGCTCACCTCTCAAAACCCAAATTAAACAGCACTGGTTCTCTGTAGGTTTCCCTAATACCCGCCCCCACGATGACATCATTTCACATATACCTCTGTATACAATTACATTATAATGATTTGATTATGATTCTGCATCCTTTGCTAGGCTTCCCAGGTGGCTCAGTGGTAAAGAATCCACCTGCCAATGCAAGAGATGCAGGTTTGATGCCTAGATCAGGAAGATCCCCTGGAGAAGGAAATGGCAACCCACTCCAGAATTCTTGCCTGGGAAATCCCATGGACAGTGAAGCCTGGTGGGCTACAGTCCATGGGGTCACAAAAGAGTCAGACATGACTGAGCCTCTAAACAACAACAAACAACAAATCCTTTGCTAAGAACATGATTTTCAAAGGGAAGGACCACATGGTATGTGTTTTTATAACCTCAGCACCTAGTACATTGTCACAAACTAGGCACTGACAGTCGGAGAAGGCAATGGCACCCCACTCCAGTACTCTTGCCTGGAAAATCCCATGGACGGAGGAGCCTGGTAGGCTGCAGTCCATGGGGTCGCTAAGAGTCAGACATGACTGAGCGACTTCACTTTCTCTTTTCACTTTCATGCCTTGGAGAAGGAAATGGCAACCCACTCCAGTGTTCTTGCCTGGAGAATCCCAGGGACGGGGAAGCCTGGTGGGCTGCCGTCTATGGGGTCACACAGAGTCGGACATGACTGAAGTGACTTAGCATAGCATAGGCACTGACAGTAACAAAGATATACCTTATGGGAGACACGTCCATAAACCTTTATACACACAGACACACACTTGCACAAATACATGTGCACACCTGCACACATACACAGAAAGAGACAAAAATACCCCTTAGGCAGTAGGAGACAGAGTACAATATGAACAATGTGCACTCAGAAAAAAAAACACGCATAAAGAAAAAGACCTCAAAGGGAGAAACAGCACAGACTCTCTGTTTCCAAGGAATAACAGAAACGTGAAAGTTACCATGTGCTTTTGCAGCAATAAGCCTATGGGTAGAGAGCCACTTTTACCGAAAGCTAGATGGAAATGAGGCCAGATGTTGTGAATTCCAGTGCCATGTAGGTTGTATAATCGAGACCAAGGTAAATTACAAGTCAGAAAAACTCAAGTAGATTGAACATAACTCACATGGAATTCAAGTACACACCGATGTGCCACCAACTGCACATAAACTAACTCTTCTTTAGACGTAAACAGCAAACTTATTCTGATTAAATAGTTCTTCTACACTGAGACAGGCACCGTGCTCACACAGCCTGAGCCTGGGTCACACAAGCCACTGCCTCCCAACAAAGGAAGAAATGAGAAAGTCAGGCTAGGCCAGAGCTCATCCTCAATATCACATGATTATATGCTGCTCCATGAATATAAATCATTCAACACAAGTAGTTATCCATACACCACGCTGTGCTGACAGCCATTCATTCTTCCAGCAATACTTACTGAGCATCTACTCTGGGCTTCACTTTCTGCTTAGAATGGGGGTCACGGGGGTCACTGAGAAGAAGATGGTCCTCCCAGCATTAACACCTATTTGACAGTTCCTACTCATTGTATTCCTGATGGTCTTGGTTGAGAAACATTCCTCCTGCCTTGGTTTCATGGGATGACAGAGACAGAGTGTTCCAACAGGCCAAGCCTTGGCTTGTTGGAAAATGTTTTTTGTTATCCAACTCAGGTATTTCACTGAACCATCCAGTCTGTATTTCCTCTTTTTGTTCCCTTCTGATGCCAGAAGGCAGGCACTTCCTAACTGTTCAAGATCAAGAGTTTTCTATTTCATGCAATGCTTAGGCACATAGGAGTCTGTAGGAGAAAAGAACACCTTAGCAGCTTGAAGATATTAAACAGACCAACAGAGTAACGAATGCTACCTGGATGGTTAGGAGCAAGACACACTGATTTGATTACTTTTTAATAATTCAAGTTACCCTCATTGCTCAGGCTAGGGGTACTGAGCTTAATGAGGCAATGAATAATGCCCTGCAATGGACTAAAATTCCCATAAACTTCCTGCACCTGCATTTCTGCAAACAAATCCTACATCTGCTTCCAAAAACCTATGGGGTAGGCGGGGAGGTTATCTGTGTAAAGTGTATGTGTGTGCGCATGCACACACATGCATGAGTCACGTCATCCCAGAAGGTTTGTTCTTTTTAGTCTCACCTTGTCTAATGCATCATCCACTTTCCCCTCTACATTTGATTTATAAAGATTCCAAATTATTAGTAAACGGTGTTTTCTCTAAATGTAACCAATTGAAATATATATTCAAAACCTTACAGTTTCAATATCCCAAGAAGTAGATTTTCAGTAAGCTTTTTTTTTTTTTCCCAGCAGACACAAAAAATTAATAAAGCTGGGAAGATTTTGGAGACAAGCATTTGATTAGAAATCCAAAGATACAAGATTAATTTAAGTTGAACAGGTGTCACTGTGCAATTAATTTAATTAATGCATTTTCAAAGGGTTAAATGAGTTTGCAGTTCTTTAATAACAGAAAAAGATGCAGGAAAAATTCAAAACTATAATATGGAAATTGAGAGACATGTTGTATATTTATCTTATTCCTGATCATTTCTTAAAAGATCAAAAAATATCAAGAAAAATTTTATAGAAAATTATCTTGGACCAAAAAAGAACATCAGCTGACATGGCACAAGACTGAAAAACACCCTAGTCTAAGAATTTGGTGGTCATAGTCTAAGAACTTTCTTGTCTCCATGATGCAGCAGTATGCAATAGTACAAGCACGATCATCTGAGCAGAATTGGGGTTTTCCTGTATTTGGAAAGGGATATTCACATCCTTGGGGCTATAAACCTCAGGTGAGTGTATCTCTGGAACCCAAGGCCTCTTCCTTCATGGGAACTTCCATCTTGATTGGAAGCAAATCTTCTGAGAGGGCCGTGAGTCATAGCAGCAGCATTGTGATGACCCACGAGAAACTCAGATTCACTCTTCCTGTCTATACTCACATGGGCACCTATGCCAGAAAATTAGAAAAACTCTGTGCTTATTTAATCCCCAACTCTTACAGTGCTGGGATGCATCAATACAGATACATTTGGAAGTAGTAGATAATCACAACTTGAAAATAGACTCTGTAAGGGTGCCTGATTTCCTGTTTCACCAATTTAAATGAGCTCCTCAAGGGAGGAAACCACTGACAAAATGAAAGGGCAACCTATGGACTAGGAGACAATATTCATAAATGATGTGACTGACAAGGGGTTCATCTCCAAAATATGCAAACGGTTCATACAGCTCAATATCAAAAAAGGGAACAATCCAATCGAAAATAAGCAGGAGATCCAAACAGATATTTCTCCAAAGAAGAGATATAGACAGCCAACAGGCTCATGAAAAGATGCTCAGCATCACTAATTATTAGAGAAACACAAATCAAAACTATACCACTTCACATTGGTCAGAATGGCCATCATTAAAAAGTCTACAAATAATGAATGCGATCCACCACAAATGCAAAGATGGTTTGACCACACAGGATTTTAAACCCTCCTCAAAAAAAAAAAATAAAATAAAACATAAATGATAAGTTGAAAAAAACTACAAATACTTTACAGTGAGCTTTGCAAACTAATGAAAAGAACCACAAAAAATGAGCACAACACAGACATTTTACATTGTCTAACAGATACAAGAAAATAGTCTCCTACCTCAATAGGCATTTAAAAAATCAAATGAAAAGAACACTGAGAAACCACTTTTCACTTTTGAAGCCAGCTAAACAGCTAACATGATTAATAACCCATGTTGATGAGACTGCAATAAGTCAGGCTGTCTGCCACACTGGTAGCCAAGGTTCCAATGGGTGCAACCTTTGCAGAAAGTAATTTGGGATTGTGACAATTTGTTCTAAGAGCCTTTTAAAAAGTTTAAGTTCATATCTTTTGACATGACAATTTTACCTCTAAGAAACTATTTTAACAAAATAATGAGATGAACTTTAAGATTCTGCTACACACATTAATCTAACAAGTGTTTTTTGAATGCCCGTTCTGTGCAGGGCCTTGGATTGACAGTCGTGGTGTATTGACCACCTATTACTTTAAAAAAGAATGGTTACTGTGATATTTTTAGTATGCAACCCTAAAAACAATTTACGTAACATACAATGAGGGAACATAAATTATGGTATGTTCATAAAATAGAATATTATAAGCGCATTAAAAACAACTTTTGGAAAAATCTGCAATGACATGGGAAAATGCTTATGTTAAAATGTTAAAAGCCAGAAAAACATTATGTAAAAACAATATATAATATTACTACAATTATGTAAAAAAAATAGACTCAAGGCAGAAGGAAATATTGGAACATGTTAACATAAGAGATCTCTGTATTTTTCTAAAAGTCATAAAACCTGGGCTCTAGTTTCAGCTCTGCCACTTACTACTAATATATGACTTTGGGAAAGTCAGTTAAACCTCACAAGACTCGATTTTCTAATTTGTAAAATGGAGATGTAATTCAAGCCTTGACTGTCTCCCAGAATGTGAATTAGATAATGCAAGAATTGGTGCTTTGTAAGCTGAAAAGTTCTAAATACCTAACTGCATACTGTACTTTCTAATCAGAGAAGGATGATTAGATCTGAAAGACTGAACCTTTTTCTCCCACTTTTGCATGTCTCTTCTCTACTTCAAGTTCCTATTTAATACAATGTTCATTTAGGGGAAGTTTTTCTTGATTTATCCCATTCCCTCTCAATCATTTAGCTTGTATCTTTGTCACATTTATATGCATTACATTAATTAGCACTTGTTGGCCAAGTATATTTCATACAGTGACTTTCTTTTCTTAATCTGGAATCATTTATGAACTGAATTTTTAGGAAATTCTAAAACTTCCATTTCTTCACACCTATCCTAATCTTTTGTCCAAAGGAAATTGGGACATAACAACTGATTTGCCCTAAAGTCAATAGCTCTCTTCAAGGAAACATCCTGTAATCTCTCTGATGAATGACATTTGAATCTAAAATAGTATTCCCACCACTATTATATTTTAAGCATAAACCTTTCTCTGAGGCAAAGACCACCCACCTGATGCCTTGTGAGGCACTGTTCCCAGAAGAGGGACATTGACGGTTGGGTCTGCCATGATGCCTTTATCCAAGGAGCGCAAGGACAGGAATTCATAGAAGTATTCTGCCTACAACAAAAGGCATTGACAATCAGTACCATGGAAACCACAGAGAGTGGGAAGGCACTTCTCAATTCATCATCCCTCTGATGGAATACTGACATTTTTCACCATCGGAATTCTGGAACACACGACACCTAAAATATCATGTAGGCGTAACTCTCTCTTCTGGGTTTTAGAACTCTAGAATTAGACTGCTTGGAGAGAAGTGATTCTTCCAAAACATCAATAACACATATCCAAGATATTTACAAGGTAGCCTTTTAGCTTAAAAGGATTGAGAAAAATGCTCTGAAGGAAATAGGTGATGTCAAAACAATCTTCAGTTAGCCCTTATAAAATCCATCTGTTTCTTGGGTCATTCTTTAATTCTTTTCAAATGTGAAGTGACTTTTTTTTATCAGAATTTGGAAAGACATAATAAATAAATGATAACAAAAGCAAAAACCTACGTGCAAAAGAAGATATGAAAGTCCAAAATTTAATGATCTTGGTGTTAATATTTATTTTTCAGTATCATTTCCTTTGGAAGGTTTATATAACATCTCAATTTAATTATGGAGAGAAAAAGTCCAAAAATGTAAAAACCACCTCTGCAATATGACAATAAGCCATAAAACTTTACATTGTAAACATTTTCACTTTCCCACTGAATCTAGTTGAGAAGATGATTCTTGTTACTTGAATGGCCATGAACTACTGATAGTAGTAATGTATAATCTCACTTTGATGAGCTTTGATGCTTAACTGATTCTCATCTGGGTTATTAAAGGGACTTGTAATGGAAACAATGTGTTCTTGCTTAGGAATAAAGAACAATCAATAAATCATACAGATACCAAAATGAGAGTTAGGCAGACTAAGTGGTTTTGCAGTTATCTGCAGAGATATCCAGAATTTGGATCAGTTAATTAAGCTGATTACATAAACATGGGCTAGGAAGAGATGTTAAAAATACAGCCTTTCTTACATGCAGTATAAAAAATTTACATGCATTATAAAATTTATTTTCCTACATGGAAGATATAAGAGATACATAGTAGACACTGACACAACTTTCTGCTTTAAGTCACAATATCAATGTATTAGGCATTAAGACAGAGAAGGCAATGGCACCCCACTCCAGTACTCTTGCCTGGAAAATCCCATGGACGGAGGAGCCTGGTAAGCTGCAGTCCATGGGGTCGCGAAGAGTCGGACACGACTGAGTGACTTCACTTTCACTTTTCACTTTTGTGCATTGGAGAAGGAAATGGCAACCCACTCCAGTGTTCTTGCCTGGAGAATCCCAGGGACAGGGAGGCCTGGTGGGCTGCCATCTATGGGGTCACACAGAGTCGGACACGACTGAAGTGACTTGGCATAGCATAGCATAGGCCTTAAGAACTTCATGAGTAAAATAATGTAAAAGGTTAATCTTAGAAGGTAATCTGTAGGGATACTGTCACACCTGTCTCAAGCTGAAACGCACTTCAAGGTTTTACCAGGTCAAAAGGAGCACCTTCATTAACCAAAATTTCACTGCAACTGTTTCTTTGACTTGCGGCAATGGTTCCATAAGACCACTGTGAAGGATTTCCTGGGTGGGTAAAAATGTTGTGTGAATTAATTTTACTAAATTCATTCATTAGGAGGGCCTTGAGGATAAAGAGTCATCAAGAGTTAATTCCTACCCTGTTTAAGGGAAGGCAGAGAATTGCAAGAAGTCTGATGAAAGGAGTATCATCAGGAAAGGTCATTCAATTGAATGAATTCCTTTGAAAGCAAGAACATTAATTATGTCCCTTCAAGAAAACCAATGATTATTAAAAGTGGGCTACTTCTTGGATGGCATTTCATGAATTCTTAAATGACTTCTACCAGCTGTACTTCCCTCTACACTTTACTAGATTATATTTATCATTCCACATTTTGTTCTAAAACATATCTTAGTTGGCATTGTACAGTATTTGGTGCTGTATGCCTTTATAGTTAGTAACTTTTGGTTATTTATATTACCAAATACAGTAATAATAACTAGCAACAATAAAACACCACTCACGAACGGCATACTACAAGCCAAGACTTACTCAAAATATTTGTATTTGTAGTACATTTAACATTGGGAAAGGGTTGAGTGAACAGAGTACAAATATGTTGAAAATAAAACAATTCAGTTTTACTGAAAATAAAACAGTTTGAAGCTATATTGCTTCAAATACCACATGTTATCATTTGCTGCTCCATAATTATACCTTTGACCTTTATCACATTATACACTAAATCTATGTTTATGTGGATGATATATTTTAAAATCGCATTTATAAAAACAAATGTAATTTCAGCAAGTTTTAAAAATTATTTTTTGGGTTAATAAGAAAAACGATGAAAGACGAGAGATGAAGATTAAAAAGAATGACTGCATAGGATTGATGGTAACTGATTTTTTGCCTTTTCTCTCTCTCCTAAATTTTCTAAGTATGGTTCCATGCCTTTTATAGTGAAATAAATACACTGATTTAACAACAGACATAAATCATATACCCTGTTTTCAGTTCTGTGTGGCTGATGATAATCACTGGCTCTACTTGTATAAATCTCTGATCATAGATGAAATATTCTTCTTAGGCTTCTATTTAGCATGGCTGTGCTCAGATAACAATGTATTCAAATCTCTTGCTCTTCTTCCTGAAACTGTGCTTCAAGAAAACAACACTCAGTATCTAAGCAGCTTCTAAATGTCTCTTTCAGAAGCTTTTGATGATGTTCACCCAATGTGGGACAGAAAGAATTTCATCCAGTCCAAAAACGTAACTTCATAGAACCTTTGGGTCTCCTGTTATTATCGTTTCATAACAAACAAACATGACCTTTGCCAGTTTCTTTTTCTTTTAATTTTTTAAAAAATTATCATTTGGCATGCTTCAAGTCTTAGTTATGGCATGTTGGGTCTTCATTGCATCCTGCAGGATCTTTCCTTGTGGCGTGCGGTCTCTCTTGTGACGGGCAGGCTCAGTAGTTGCAGCATGTGGGATGTGGAACACACAGGCTCCGTAGTTGTGGCACACAGGCTTAGTTTTCCTGTGGTGTGTGGGATTTTAGTTTCCTGACCAGGGATTGAACCGAGACCCCTGCACTGCAAGGCAGACTGTTAACCACTGGACTGCCAGGAAAGTCTCTGCTGTTGCTGTTTTACATTATGATCATGTAAGGTGGGTTGGGAAGCATGAACGTGCTATATTCAGTCCCAGAGAGCTTATAATTAGCGTTGGCATGACCTCACTGCAGGATGTAGCTGGGTTTAATGAACTCATCTGGCCAACCAATGCTCTGATCTTATCAATCACAAATTTCACAGTAGGGTGACCCTTTGGCTTCTTTAAGAATCAGTAAACATCATGGCTTTTCTGCTACAATTCTAAGACTGTATCACAAAGCAGGAACTGGTTAAAATGGCTTCTTCTTTGGATTTTATCAGCAAAAGACAGTTGCCAGAGAAAACCATTTTTATTTGTTTGGCTTTCTTTTTAGAGATATTGATGCTCTAATCTCTAAAATAAACAATTTTCTTCATACATGGTATATTTGTTTTTAAAAGAAGTTTATGTCCACTGCCTTATTAAAAACCCTAAGTTGAAAATCACTTAGAAATTGACCAATTCTTTGTCTGATAGTGGCACAGACTTCTTTCAAAGTTTCACTGTCATTACAAAGCAATCTATCCAAACCACCAATACCATATAAATGTTTTTACAAATAAATCATCATCACCATAAGGTAGAGATGAAATAAATTCCTCATGTAAATTAAGGGCTTAAATACTTCCCTCAAAGTCATAGAAGATGGTTAATGAAAAAAGTGATTGATTTATTAATGTTATAACTCCTAGATAGGACTTTCTGCTTTTACTTTATTTATAATATAATAACTATTCTTAGTCCCAAACTCTCTCCTGGAAAAACTTATTTGGGGGCAAATAAAACCTAAATTCTATGCCAAAGGGAACACAGAGCTAGCTTTAAAGTTTGGGAACAAGTCTTACAAATTTCAGATTTATTACTAAGATAAAAGGAGCCCAGAGTATGAACTGTAATAGGGAGGTAGCATGCTGGAGAGCATAAAACCTCTATTAGGAAAAAGTACATTTTGTTACACTCAGGGACACTAGTGGAGACTCAGGTAGAGGTAACCAGGGTGCTTATTCGGGAAACACATGAAAAGACTGCCTTGTACTCAAACAAAGAATGGGTCTATTCAGAAGAATAATTCACTTCTAAATTAAGTTGCTGAGAAATCTTGCTGGCCTGGTTTGCCACACAGTAAATTTTCTTTTCATAGAGAAGTATAAAAGACACCCAAATATTATCAAGGAAGGAGTGCTGGAGTCCATTTAACTTGCTTCCAAGCAACTTGGCTGAATATTCAGGTTGTTCCTTCCAGAAGAGATGAAGACATCATTTAAAATACAAATGGGACAACTCAGAAGGCCTTGCTGCACTCTGGCACTCTTTTTTGGGTAGACATAGAGAAAGGAAGCAGAGAATTGCATTAACTATTGGAGGGAATGGAGAGAATCCAGTATTTCTTTTTTACCTTTGAAGTTCTGAGTTTATGGTGTACACTTAATCTAATAAGCACAATAATTGCAGAAACCTCTGAGTTAAGAATCAGAGGTTCTTCATAAAACCATGGTTCTCAAACCCCTTTCAACTTCACATATTATGATATTGGCCTAAGCATTCATGGGAAAACACTAAAACAGTAAAGGCATCGTATCTGTCCCCCCTAAAATTTCAAGTAATTAAAAAATACAGAATATAGTGCTGTGAAGTTTGAAATTTTACAAATAAATTTTGCTAAGTATTTACTATACTTCAGTGACCGTTCATTTAATTCTCACAACAACCTACTACTATTATAGCATACAAGTATGTTCTGGTTAGCCAGGCCCTGAGTGTGAGAATTATTAAAAGAATATAAAATAGCTCCTATACAGTATGTGAAAGGCAAGAAGAAATCTACTAAAATAAGAAAGGAAAATAGTTCAATGTTGAAGTTCCAAACAAAACGAATAAGCATGCCTAATGCTTAAAATAATCTGACGCCTGAATGTCTAGACCCAAAATTGCCAGATCTCACATTCTTCCTCAGCATTCTTCTTGTCACCTCTCTGCAAAATTTCATCCTTCAAATTCACAACTCGTTATCCTTGGATTCTGTGACAGTCTGCTGATTCTTCTCCCACATCTTGCTTTTCCTGCATTTCCTTATTAAGGCTCCTGTCAGCTCAAAATCTCGGAAAAATCATTAGGACCCAAGCCTCAGCTCTTCAATCTTTGTATTTTGTCATAAAACTCCTGCACTTTCACAGAATGAACTTTTTCCTCCTGAGCAACGAGATGCTCAGTGTGAATAGTTCACACCACCTCATGGCCGTGCTTGTGCACACAGAGCCTCATTCATCACCTTCCCAAAACAGCTTCCCCACCTGATTTCTTAATTTCTGTTGACAGTATTATCATTTTTTCATGACAAAGGTACTGAACCTCAGTTGTCATTTCTTGCCTCTCCCAATAGCCAGACACCAAAATCTTATCCTTTGTCTCTCCATAATCTCTTTTGAGTCTGTCTCTTCCATTCCCATTGCTTCCATCTTAACTCAGACTTTATTTCCTCAAGGTGGCATTACTGTAAAATTTCTGAAATATCCTTCCTCCCTGCCTCTTTAATGCCATAACAAAAGCTAATATATCTAACTGAAACATCACTTTTCTAAACATCACTTTTAAATTCAAGTATAATTTACAGTATTGTGTTGTTTTCAGGTGTACCATATAGTGATTCAGTATTTTTGCAGATTATATTCCATAACAGGCTATTACAAGATAGTGTGGATAATTATCAGTGCTATCCAGTATATCTTTGTAGCTCATCTATTTTATACACGAACGTGAACGTGAAGTCGCTCAGTTGTGTCCGACTCTTTGCGACCCCATGGACTGCAGCCTGTACCAGGCTCCTCTGTCCATGGGATTTTCCAGGCAATAGTACTGGAGTGGATTGCCATTTCCTTCTCCAAGGGATCTTCCCAACCCAGAGATTGAACCCGGGTCTCCCGCATCGTAGACAGACGCTTTACCTTCTGAGCCACCAGGGAAGTCCAATATATATAGTAGTTTTATATTTTTTAATCCTATGCTCCTAATTTTTTCTTGGGGATGGTCTTGATCCCTGTCTCCTGTACAATGTCATGAACCTCCATCCATAGTTCATCAGGCATTCTGTCTATCAGATATAGTCCCTTAAATTTATTTCTCACTTCCACTGTATAATCATAAGAGATTTTATTTAGGTCATACCTGAATGGTTTGAGTGAACTCCGGGAGTTGGTGATGGACAGGGAGGCCTGGTATGCTGCGATTCATGGGGTCGAAAAGAGTTGGACACGACTGAGTGACTGAACTGAACTGAATTGAACTGAATGGTCTAGTGGTTTTCCCCACTTTCTTCAATTTAAGTCTGTATTTGGCAATAAGGAGTTCACGATCTGACAATGCCAAAGCCTTTGACTGTGTGGATCACAATAAACTGTGGAAAATTCTGAGAGATGGGAATACCAGACCACCTGACCTACCTCTTGAGAAACCTGTATGCAGGTCAGGAAGCAACAGTTAGAAGTGGACATGGAACAACAGACTGGTTCCAAATAGGGAAAGGAGTACATCAAGGCTGTATATTGTCACCCTGCTTATTTAACTTCTATGCAGAGTACATCATGAGAAACACTGGGCTGGATGAAGCACAAGCTGGAATCAAGACTGCCAGGAGAAAGATCAATAATACGCAGATGACACCACCCTAATGGCAGAAAGTGAAGAAGAACTAAAGAGCCTCTTGATGAAAGTGAAAGAGGAAAGTGAAAAAGTTGGCTTAAAGCTCAACATTCAGAAAACTAAGATCATAGCATCTGGTCCCATCACTTCATGGCAAATAGATGGGGAAACAGTGGAAACAGTGGCTGACTTTATTTTGGGGGCTCCAAAATCACTGCAGATGGTGACTGCAGCCATGAAATTAAAAGACACTTACTCCTTGGAAGGAAAGTTATGACCAACCTAGACAGCATATTCAAAAGCAGAGACATTACTTTGCCAACAAAGGTCCATCTAGTCAAGGCTATGGTTTTTCCAGTAGTCATGTATAGATGGGAGATTTGGACTATAAAGAAAGCTGAACACAGAAGAATTGATGCTTTTGAACTGTGGTGTTGGAGAAGACTCTTGAGAGTCCCTTGGACTGCAAGGAGATCTAACTAGTCCATTCTAAAGGAAATCAGTTCTGGGTGTTCACCGGAAGGACTGATCCTGAAGCTGAAACTCCAATACTTTGGCTACCTGATGCAAAGATCTGACTCATTTGAAAAGACTCTGATGTTGGGAAAGATTGAAGGCAGGAGGAGAAGGGGCTGACAGAGGATGAGATGGTTGCATGGCATCACCAACTCAATGGACATGAGTTTGGGTAAACTCTGGGAGTTGGTGATGGACAGGGAGGCCTGGTGTGCTGCGGTTATGGGGTCTCAGGGAGTCAGACACAACTGAGTGACTTAACTGAACTGATACTCCTAATTTGCCTTTCCCTAATCCCTCTGTCTTTTAGTAATCACAAGTTTGTTTTCTCTGTGAGTCTGTCGGTTTTGGATATAAATTTTCCCTGATGGCTCAGATGGTAAAGAATCCGCATACAATGCAGGAAACACAAGTTTGATCCCTGGGTTGGCAAGATCCTCTGGAGAAGGGAATGGCAACCCACCTCAGTATTCTTGCCTGAAGAATTCTATAGACAGAGGAGTCTTGAGGGCTACAGTCCACGGGGTCACAAAGAGTTAGATATGACTGAATGACTAACACTTATTTGTATTATTTTTTCAGATTCCACATATAAGTGGTATCATATAGAATTTTTCTTTTCTTCTCACTTACTTTACTAAGCATAATATTCTCTAGATCCATCCATGTTGCTGCAGATGGCCGTAGTTCTTTATTTTATGGTGGAGTAATATTCCATTGTGTTAGTTGCTCAGCTGTGCCTGACCCTTTGTGACCCCCATGAACTATAGCCTGGTAGGCTCCTCTGTCTATGGAATTCTCCAGGCAAGAATACTGAAGTGGGTCAGCCATTCCCTTCTTCAGGGGATCTTCTCGACCCAGGGATCAAACCCAGGTCTCCTGCATTGCAGGCAGATTCTTTATCTGAGCCACCAAGGAAGCCCTGGATTTAGAAAAGGCAGAGGAACCAGAGATCAAGTTGCCAATATCTGTTGGATCTTAGAAAAGGCAAGGGAATTCCAGAAAAACATCTGCTTCATTGACTACACTAAAGCCTTTGACTGTGTGGATCACAACAAACTGTGGAATACTCTTTAAGAGATGGGAATACTAGACCACCTTACCTGTCTCCTGTGAAACCTGTATGCAAGTCAAGAAGCAACAGTTAGAACTGCACATGGAACAATGGACTGTTTCAAAATTGGGAAAGAAGTACATCAAGGCTGTATATTGTCATCCTGCTTATTTAAATTCTATACAGAGTACATCATGTGAAATGCCAGGCTGGATAAATCACAAGTTAGTATCAAAATTGCCAGAAGAAATATCAACAACCTCAGATATGCAGATGATACCACTCTAATGGCAGAAAGTGAAGAGGAACTAAAAGGCTGTTGTTGAAGGTGAAAGAGGAGAGTGAAAACCTGGCTTAAAACTCAACATTCAAAAAATGAAGATTATGGAATCTGGTCCCATCATTTTATGGTAAATAGATAGGGAAAAATGGAAACAGTGACAGACTTTATTTTCTTGGGCTCCAAAATCACTATGGACAGAGACTGCAGCCAGGAAATTAAAAGATGCTTGCTCCTTGGAAGAAAAGCTAAGACAAACCTGCTGCTGCTGCTGCTGCTGCGTCGCTTCAGTCGTGTCCGACTCTGTGCGACCCCATAGACGGAAGCTCACCAGGCTCCCCTGTCCCTGGGATTCTCCAGGCAAGAACACTGGAGTGGGTTGCCATTTCCTTCTCCAATGTATGAAAGTGAAAAGTGAAAGTGAAGTCGTTCAGTCATGTCCAACTCTCAGCGACCCCATGGACTGAGATTCTCCATCCATGGGATTCTCCAGGCAAAAGTACTGGGGTGGGGTGCCATTGCCTTCCCCGACAAACCAAGAGAGTGAATTAAAAAGCAGAGACATCATTTTGCCAACAAAGGTCTCTATAGCCAAAGCTACAATTTTACCAGTAGTCTTGTACAGATGTGAGGGTCGGACCATAAGGAAGGCTGAGCACTAAAGAAGTGATGCTTTCAAACCCTGGTGATGGAGAGTCCTTTGGATAGCAAGGAGATCAAACCAGTCAATCCTAAAGGAAATCAATCCTGAATATTCATTGGAAGGACTGATGCTGAAGCTAAAGTTCCAATACTTTGGCCTCCTTATGAGAAGAGCAGATTCACTGGAAAGGACCTTGATGCTGGGAAAGATTGAGGGCAGGCAGAGAAGGGGGTGACAGAGGATGAGATGGTGGGATGGCATCACTGAGTCAATGGACATGCTGCTGCTGCTGCTAAGTTGCTTGTGTCTGACTCTGTGTGACCCCATAGACAGCAGCCCACCAGGCTCCTCTGTCCCTGGGATTCTCCAGGCAAGAATACTGGAGTGGGCTGCCATTTCCTTCTACAATGCTTGAGAGTGAAAAGTGAAAGTGAAGTTGCTCAGTCATGTCCGACTCTTCACAACCCCATGGACTGTAGCCTACCAGGCTCCTCTGTCCATGGGATTTTCTAGGCAAGAGTACTGGAGTAGGTTGCCACTTCCTTCTCCAGTCAATAGACATGAGTTTGAGCAGACTATGGTAAACGGTGAAGGACAGGGAAACCTGCCGTGCTGCAGTCCATGGTGTCACAAAGAGTCGGACGTGACTGAGCAACTGAACAACAGTATTCTGTTGTATGTATGTGAAAGTGAAAGTGAAGTCGCTCAGTCATGTCCGACTCTTAGCGACCCTATGGACTGCAGCCTACCAGGCTCCCCCATCCATGGGATTTTCCAGGCAAGAGTACTGGAGTGGGGTGCCATTGCCTTCTCCAAGGGATCTTCCCAACCCAGGGATTGAACCCGGGTCTCCTGCATCATAGACAGATGCTTTTACCGTTATATATATGTACCACATCTTTATTTACTCCTCTGCTGGACATATAGGTTGCTTTCATGTCCCGGCTGTTGTAAACAGTGCTGCTATGAACACAGGGGTGCATGTATCTTTTTGACTTAGTATCACTTTTGTCACATCACCGTTCCCCTATTTCTCCTTATCTCCAGGATAAGGCCTTTAGCCTGTTTGAATGCTCTCCAAAATTTGGCTCCATTTTTCTCTTATTTCTTAATATTCCGCAACAGGGACACGCTGCTGGGGCTCAACTGGCCTGCTTTGAACATACCAGAGCCATGCCCTTACTCCAGTGTTTTCACTTACACTGACCCGTGTGTGTGTGTGTGTGCTAAGTTGCTTCAGTCGTGTCTGACTCTTTGCAAGTCAGACTATAGCCCACCAGGCTCCTCTGACTGTAGGACTTCCCAGGCAAGAATACTGGACTGGGTTGTCATGCTCTTCTCCAGAGGATCTTCCTAACCCAGGGATCAAGCCTCCGTCTCCTGCAGCTCCTGCACTGCAGGCGGATTCTTTACCGCTGAGCCACTGGGAAGCCCATACTGACCTGTGATAGGACTTAAACCAATTTGGCCCTTAAACATGTACCACCATACATTATTAAGAAATTTTTCACATGGGTATATCATGTATTCTCGTGTACATCTTGGATTCTTTGTGTTAAGAATGGGATTATATTTTTTTTCCAGCACTCTACTGGAGATTCACTCAGCCTTGTACACAGCACAAAGGATTTAATAAATATTTGCTGAATGAATGAATGATCTACCAGGAAGCATTCAGATGTGTAAGCCCAGTGCATCCAGAACACTCTGTTGTGGGGAAGTGGCATTAGCCTCTGATTCTACTGACATGCAGCAGCTTCTCTGTTTTGGCAATTGGTAAATTACTTTTACGGGTCGAAAGAGTCTCTTTTATTTTGCTGTCTGGCCAGTCACTCCGGCATACATAGAGAATAGTGAAGATTTTGGAAGAAAAGATCAAACAAACATTGACATTTGATATCCAGCCAGTCTGGGCATAGTTTGTAACTGTTTCATGCTTGTTTAGGGACAAAACCTTGGCAATCAGGCTCCCAGAAAGAATACAAGCAAATAATATAAACAAGGTCCAGTTCTAAAACATGACTTTGTCCAGTGCTCTTCTGGTTCATATTTTCCACTTGCGTCTCTCCTATAAGTTACATATATATAATTATAAAGACAAGTAATTTGTATAAATTTTAAAGTTAATTAAATTAACTCACTCAGTTGTGTCTGACTCTTTGCGACCCCATGGACTATACAGGCCATGGAATTCTCCAGGCCAGAATCCTGGAGTGGGTAGCCTATCCCTTCACCAGAGAATCTTCCTGACCCAGGAATTGAACCAGGGTCTCCTTCGTTGCAGGCAGATTCTTTACCAATTGAGCTACCAAATTTGTAAAGTTGTATAAATGTACGTAAACTTTGTGTTCTGTAAATTACAATATGCAATTGCAATGTCACTAAAATATCAACAATGACTTTTTTCCTGCTTTCTTTTGAAACTGGCCCTAAGAGGAATTTGCTTCAAAAACAAAAAGAGAAAGCACCTTCTCATGCAGGGTAGTTATTTCATCATGTCGCTGGCCTGGATGAAATTGACACTGAGATTAACAAGGCTTAAAGAGAGAATTTCAATCTGCCTAGTTCTTCTATTCTAGTAATCATTTTTTATACACCCTAGACTAGACCACAGTCAGTGGACCGGTTGAGGGAGTGAAGTTATTGGAATATAATGGTAATACTAAAACTTAAAGTCCAAGTAAACACACCCGGGACCACAAGAGTTTTGTAAACTAAAACTGGCAGGAGATCACACGGTTTGGCTTCACATGAATCTGAAATATCTAAGACATTTTCCATTTTTTCCTCCTAGGGTTTGGAACTATCCTTGCTCATGCAAACCAAAAACAGACCTGGTTATCCGACAAATCCCTGGCTAGTCATTTTCTTTTAAGAGTCCTAAAGATAGAAAAGCAATGCAATAGAGAATTAAATTGCTATTTTGTATTAGATAAAACCAAAAGTTAGGATTGTTTATTTTTTTTATGTATTTTTTGTGGGAGAGTTAAAGAGTTGACTCATTGGAAAAGACTCTGATGCTGGGAGGGACTGGGGACAGGAGGAGAAGGGGACGACAGAGAATGATATGGCTGGATGGCGTCACCGACTCGTTGGATGTGAGTCTGAATGAACTCCGGGAGTTGGTGATGGACAGGGAGGCCTGATGTGCTGCGATTCATGGGGTCACAAAGAGTCGGACATGACTGAGCGACTGAACTGAACTGAACAAGGAAGTAGAAAAGCAAAGCATTAGACAATAAAAAAGGTTTTCTTAAGTTCTTTTGAAGACTGAAAAAATGGATATCAGCGTAAAGACCATGTCCAGCTTCCCTGGTGGCTCAGTCACTAGAAAGAATATGCCTGCAATGTAGGAGACCTAGGTTCGATCCCTTGGTCAGGAATATTCCCTGGAGAAGAAAATGGCAACCTACTCCAGCATTCTTGCCTGGGAAATCCCACAGACAGAGAAGCCTCCAAGGCTATGGTCCATGGGGTTGCAAGAGTTGGACACAACTTAGTGATTAAACCACCACCATTAGCACCATAAAGACCATGTAGGCTCTACGGAAAATCCTGTTCAGCACACATTCATCAGACTTCCAAAATTTTCCTTGGAAAGAGCAATGGAGGTGAGGTAAGAACTAGATTGGTCCCCAGACTGAACAGCTGGTCTTTGTCAAGTGAAATAAAATTGAAGATTTGTTCTTATTCAGACACTCGAAGGACAAAGCTAATGGCAGAAGCTGAGCTCTGCTAAAGAGATAAGATGACCTTTCCTGAGGTCAAGGAAAACTTCCCTGTCTTGCACATGTGCAGGAAGGCTCCTTGGAGGTTAAAAAAGGAGGGGTCACCACCCCATAATAAGTATGGACATACTCCAACAGGCCTCACAGGGAGACCCATCTTAGCAAAAGGTTGCACACGTGTGTTGGGCAGGGTCTATGAATCAATCAGGTGTAAGGAAAAAATATAATTGGCCAAAAGTAAACAAAGACCCAGAAGTACTGTCCTATACAAGTGATTTAAATCACTTCTTTACCGTGCCCTTTTTTAGAGAGGATGCCCATATGCTTTCTCCCTGGGTGTGCATCTCTGCCTAGCTTCTGACGTAGCTGTGCGTCTCATTCAGGATGCTCACACTCCTCTCTGGGTGTGTATTTCTGCCTTGCTTCTGTCTTAAACAAACTGCTTCTGTGCTCTCACATGTTACACTGTCTCTGATGACAAACTTTGTGCCTGTTTCTACAGTTTTTGCCTCTATGAAACATTCTTGCTTTCAAAGGAGGTAAGAGCCAGGGAAACTTTGCCTCTAGCCCCTGGTGGCCTAGCAGCTAGGATTCCTGATTTGTATCTAGGTTACCCAGTTCAACTTCTGGGCAGGGAACTAAGATCCCACTTTAGGACTGTTCACTGCTATCTTTCTGAGATCACAGGCAGCAGTGGGGCCTCTGACCTCGAGGCTTCTGGGACAAGTACCTCCTTCTTAGAATAATCTTGCCCTGATTCAAACATCTGCAAAGTTATGGGTCACTGCCAACCTAACAATTGGGCCCTAAGAAGGAGGACTGTTTGGGGCAATATTGAGTGGGGTAAGGTAAGGGACTGAGGAAAGAAAACATCATTCCAAGAGGTGCAGATGGTACTTTGGAGACTAGGGACAGCCTATAAGTATGGGGGAAAAACAGTGTGGACGAACTCAGGAGCACAGCTACAATTTCTCCCAAGTACTAAGACAGAAAAGTTATTGGAGACCGTGGTGGAAGGGCTAATAAAGCAGTCTGAATGCAGGTGTCCTAGAGGAGATACGAGAGGGAGGAATCAGTTCTAACAAAGAAAAAGGAATACTTTTTCTATTTTTTCCTCCACATCTCAGGATTTATATTTGAATATATTTTCCTTAAAGCTTCAGAAGCGTCATTGGGTATTCATGCATTGGATAGGGTGGGGGAGAATGTACTAAGAGTTATTTCTTTAATAATTATTTAAAAACTGAGCAATCACACTTAGACCTCATTTATACTTCATCAGCATCTCATCTTCTTGTTCTCTCCTTGACACAATTCACATGGCAGTGTATTTCAGCACATCACTTGTTGGGGGGACATAATGACACTTACAAAATGTACCAATAAATTTGGGTAGTACATATACATAGCAAAGTTAATATTGCATTTCTTTCAGAGTTCTTTATAATATATAGTTATCTCTAGAGCTATACATATTTCATTCTATTGATAAAAAGTGCTAAAATTTCAATGGGCTTAGAAATATTGGGCGATGTCAATGATGGCTTGTAGGATATTTCATATTAGGTCTTATTTTTCTTAGTTTCAGCTTCAGGTAATTTTCTTCAATTATTTAATATATTTTTCTTGAATCCACATGGACAGTATTAACTTCTTTAATAAAAATCATAAAAACCAAACTTTCCCCCTTAACTTTATGTTTTTAAAAAAGATGCATTAAACTACCTTGGTAATGGCTGTGAGATATGCCTTAATTTGACTTCTTTGTTCATATAATTTCAATTTCATACACTAGAATACTATGTGACAAGATATCCTCCAATGCCCAGTTGTTCTGATCCTACCTAAGACCCAAACAGAAAAAAAAAAAATCTGTAACCTCATAATTAGATTTTCAGAGGCCAAAATTTACAGAACTAGTCAAGTAATCAGTTCAGTTCAGTTCAGCTGCTCAGTCATGTATGACTTTTAGTGACCCCATGGACTGAAGCATGCCAGGCCTCCCTGTCCATCACCAACTCCCAGAGCTTGCTCAAACTCATGTCCATCGAGTTGGAGATGCCATCTAACCATCTCATCCTCTGTCTTCCCCTTCTTTACCTGCCTTCAGTCTTTCCCAGTATCAAGGTCTTTTCCAGTGAGTCAGTTCTTCACATCAGGTGGCCAAACTATTGGAATTTCAGCTTCAGCATCAGTCCTTCCAATGAATATTCAGGACTGATTGCCTTTAAGATGGACTGGTTGAATCTCCCAGGGGTCCAAGGGGCACTCAAGAGTCTTCTCCAATACCACAGTTCAAAAGCATCAATTCTTCGGTGCTCACCTTTCTTTATAGTCCAATTCTCACATCCATACATGACCACTGGAAAAACCATAGCCTTGACTAGACGGACCTTTGTTGGCAAAGTAATGTCTCTGCTTTTTAATATGCTGTCTAGGTTGGTCATAGCTTTTCTTTCAAGGAGCAAGCATCTTTTAATTTCATGGCTATAGTCACCATCTGCAGTGATTTTGGAGCTCCCCAAAATAAAGTTTCTCACTGTTTCCATTGTTTCCCCATCTATTTGCCATGAAGTGATGGGACCAGATGCCATGATCTTCATTTTCTGAATGTTGACTTTTAAGCCAACTTTTTCACTCTCCCTTTTCACTTTTATCAAGAGGCTCTTTACTTCTTTTTCGCTTTCTGCCTTAAGAGTGGTGTTACCTGTATATCTGAGGTTACTGATATTTCTCCTGGCAATCTTGATTCCAGCTTGTGCTTCATCTAGCCAGCATTTCACATGATGTACTCTGCATGTAAGTGAAATAAACAGGGTGACAATATACAGCCTTGATGTACTCCTTTCCTGATTTGGAACCAGTTTGTTGTTCCATGTCCAGTTCTAACTGTTGCTTCTTGACCTGCATACAGATTTCTCAGGAGGCTTCTTGACCTGCATACAGATTTCTCAGGAGGTGGTCTTATATTCCCATCTCTTTTAGAATTTTCCACAGTTTATCGTGATCCACACAGTCAAGGCTTTGGCGTAGTCAATAAAGCAAAAGTAGATGTTTTTCTGGAACTCTCTTGCTTTTTCGATGATCCAACGGATGTTGGCAATTTGATCTTTGGTTCCTCTGCCTTTTCTAAATCCAACTTGAACATCTGGAAGTTCACAGTTCACATACTGTTGAAGTCTGGCTTGGAGAATTTTGAACATTACTTTGCTAGCATGTGAGATGAGTGCAATTGTGTGGTAGTTTGAGCATTCTTTGGCATTGCCTTTCTTTGGATTGGAATGAAAACGGACCTTTTCCAGTCCTGTGGCCACTGCTGAGTTTTCCAAATTTGCTGGCATATTGAGTGAAGCACTTTCACAGCATCATGTTTCAGGATTTGAAATAGCTCCACTGGAATTCCATCACCTCCACTAGCTTTGTTCATAGTGATGATGCCTAAGGCCCACTTGACTTCTCATTCCAGGATGTCTGACTCTAGGTGAGTGATCACACCATCGTGGTTATCTATGTCATTAAGATCTTTTTTATATAGTTCTTCTGTGTATTGTTGCCACCTCTTCTTAATATCTTCTGCTTCTGTTAGGTCCATACTATTTCTGTCCTTTATTATACCCATCTTTGCATGAAATGTTCCCTTGGTATCTCTAATTTTCTTGAAGAGATCTCTAGTCTTCCCATTCTATTGTTTTCCTCTATTTCTTTGCATTGTTCACTTAAGAAAGCTTTCTTATTTCTCCTTGCCGTTCTTTGGAACTCTGCATTCAGATGGGTATATCTTTCCTTTTCTCCTTTGCCTTTTGCTTCTCTTCTTTTCATAGCTATTTGTAAGGCCTACTCAGATAACCATTTTGCCTTTTTGTATTTCTTTTTCTTGGGGATGGTCTTGATCACTGCCTCCTGTACAATGTCACAAACCTCCGTCCATAGCTCTTCAGGCACTCTGTCTATCAGATCTAATCCCTTGAATCTGTTTGTCACTTCCACTGTATAATCGTAAGGGATTTGATTTAGGCCATACCTGAATGGTCAGTGGTTTTCCCTACTTTCCTCAATTTAAGTTTGCATTTGGCAATACAGAGTTCATGATCTGAGCCACATGATCTGAGTCAGTTCCTGGTCTTATTTTTGCTGAAAGATAAGACACTGAAAGATGAACTCCCCAGGTCGGTAGTGCCCAATATGCTACTGGAGAAGAGTGGAGAAATAACTCCAGAAAGAATGAAGAGATGGAGCCAAAGCAAAAACAACAGCCAGTTGTAGATGTGGCTGGTGATGGAAGTAAAACCGGATGCTGTAAAGAACAATATTGCATAGGAACCTGGAATGTTAGGTCCATGAATCAAAGTAAATTGGAATTGACCAAACAGGAGACGGCAAGAGTGAACATCAACATTTTAGGAATCAGTGAACTAAAATGGACTGGAATGGGTGAATTTAACTCAGATGACCATTATATCTACCACTGTGGGCAAGAGTCCCTTAGAAGAAATGGCATAGCCCTCAAAAGAGTCCAAAATGCAGTATTTGGATACAATCTCAAAAATGACAGAATGGTCTCTGTTCATCTCCAAGGCAAACCATTCAATGTCATATTAATCTAAGTCTATGCCCTGACCAGTAATGCTGAAGAAGCTGAAGTTGAACAGTTCTATGAAGACTTACAAGACCTTCTAGAACTAAACACCCAAAAAAGATGTCCTTTTCATTATAGGGGACTGGAATGCAGAAGTAGGAAGTCAAGAACTACCTGGAGTAACAGGCAAGTTTGACCTTGGAGTACAAAATGAAGCAGGGCAAAGGCTAACAGAGTTTTGCCAAGAGAATGCACTGGTCATAGCAAACACCCTCTTCCAACAACACAAGAGAAGACTCTACACATGCACATCACCAGATGGTCAATACCGAAATCAGATTGATTACATTCTTTGCAGCCAAACCTGGAGAAGCTCTATACAGTCAAGTAACAGTCACCACTATAAATGTTTTTTATACTTCAGGAAAAAAGTATCTTGCCCACAGTGGTAGATATAATGGTCATCTGAGTTAAATTCACCCATTCCAGTCCATTTTAGTTCACTGATTCCTAAAATGTTGATGTTCACTCTTGCCGTCTCCTGTTTGGTCAATTCCAATTTACTTTGATTCATGGACCTAACATTCCAGGTTCCTATGCAATATTGTTCTTTATACATGCCTAGAACATGTAATACAATTAGCCTTTTTAATTTTCTAGGCTCCTCTGGATATTTGCTATTTTAAATTGTTACTCATAATACACCAATCATCCCTCTTCAAGAAACAGAATCAAAGGAATTTCCTGGAGAATACCAATGTTGAAAATCCATAGTCTGAGGACTGGCTAAATCTATGTGGCCAACTCCAGCAGTCTCCAAGGACCCCTGAGCAATTCTTTTAAACATCTCTTCTATACACAACAATTCCATAGACTCCTCAAAGTCCTCTGCCCATTCCTACTGTCTTCACTCAACTGATGACAATATCTTATCCACAAGACTGTTAGACAGGAATACTCTCCACTTTCCTCCATCCATCTACAAACAGGCACACACACATTCCATCTTGCTTCCTTCCCACATCCTGAGTCTGGCAGCATTGATAATGTCATCATCTCTCATTTATATTAATGTAATGAAAAGGTTAAAAACCCAACCCTGTCTCTACCAGGCTATCTTTCTTCCTTCCTGTCATTATGATGCTGCCAGAGAAGGCTATACTCATGGGCTTGGTTTTCTTGCCCATCAGTCTTATGCTCACTACAGTATGGCTTTTGCCCTCATTACTAATAATATGCTTTCTTAAAAAGTCACTGATGACTTTCAAGTTGTTAAATCCATTGAGAGCTGGACCTCGCTCCTTGGTAGAAAAGCTATGACAAACCTAGGCAGCATATTAAAAAGCAGAGACATCACTTTGCTGATAAAGGTCTGTATAGTCAGAGCTATGGTTTTTCTAGTAATAATGTACAGATGTGAGAGGTGGATCGTAAAGAAGGCTGAGCACTGAAGAACTGATGATTTTGAACTGTGGTCCTGAGAAGACTCTTGACGGTCCCTTGAACAGCAAGGAGATCAAACCAGTCAAACCTAAAGGAAATCAACCCTGAATATTCATTGGAAGGACTGATGCTAAAGCTTCAATACTTTGGCTACTTGATGTGAAGAGCTGACTTATTGGAAAACAACCTGATGCTGGGAAAGACTGAGTGCAGGAGAAGCGGGTGATGGAGGATAACATGGTTGGATGGCATCCCAATCAATGATATAAGTTTGAGCAAACTCTAGGAGATAGTGCAGGACAGGGAAGCCTGGCGTGTTGCAGTCTATGGGGTCACAAAGAGTCCAACAAGAATCAGTGACTGAACAAACAAAAATATTCTGTTAAATGTTTTTTATTACAATCAATTTCTCTTTTTTTTTTTTTGACCTATACATTACAACAATTTCTCTTCTCTCTCCTTCTCTGATGTCTTTCTCTATGACCTTCACATGCTTCTCCTTTTATAACTGCACCTTACAAAGAGTTCAGATGTGGGCCCAGACACCATTAGAGAATCCATAGCTTTTGTGTTTCCATAAATATGACTGTTTTTCTGGGAAGAGTAGACCTTAGCTTTTATCACATTCTTAAAGAAATCCATGACTAAAAAAAAGGGTTAAGAACCACTGCCTTCAAGGTGAATGTTTCCAGGATACAACTTCTGGGCTCCTCTTCCTGCTTTTGCTCTCTTCTTGGGGTATCTTATCTATTTCTCTGTCTTCAACTTACACCTATGTTTCTGTGATCTCCACATGTGTATCTCCAGTTTTTACCCTTCTTCTGAGTTCTAGATTCATATCAACAACTATTTACAAGACAGCTCCCCTTGGACTTAACATGTTTGAACCAAACTAATTATCTTCCCAAAGAACCTCTTCACTTTTATTTCTTAAGATAGCAAGCAGTCCATAACCAATTGTCCAACATATAAATGTGTTAATCTTTATAAACTATTCTTTCACCAATCATCTTCACAAATCCTCATTGATTTTTCAGATCTATCCGTTTCTTTTCCTTCCCATTGTTACTACCAAAATTCACACTCCTCACCCATGCTCTTGTAATTGCCCCTAACCTATTAATTAATGACTCCCAGATTTATCCCCTCCAATCCACATTATCATCCAGTTTTTCCTCTTTCATGCCAGCTGGACCACGTCACTGTTCCCACTTAAAACTCTTAACGATTTCTGATCACAAGGAGTTGTTCAGCTACAGCTTTACATCAGGCTCTGCCCACAACCTCTTCTCTCATGTCTTCCCTCACAAGGCTTTGATCCAGTGACAGCAAGTTTTGAGTCCATTAAGCTGCCATGCTTTCACACGAACCCTGCTCCCTTCTCTATGTTTAAAATGTTTACCATCTGCCCTTGTTGGATATGACTGAGCGACTGAGCGTGCACACTTTTGTCTACCAAGCGAACTTTGACTTAACCTTCCAGACTCAGGTAAGATGTCACCTCTTTGGTAAAGCTTTTCCATTCCAGATGACTCTTTCCTGTACTTTCCCTTCTCTTTACTATTGTATTTATACTAACAACCTATTTACTTGTCTTCCCACCCTCCTCTGTGGCAAGAACTTTGTCTATTGTCTATTTTTATTTGAATTCCCAGTGACTAATATTATGTTGGCCAAAAAGTTCATCTGGAGTTTTTTGAAACATCTTACAGAAAAACCCAAATGAACCTTTTGGCCAACTCAATATGTATTTTTGTGGCTCAAAAACTATTCTTATTTGAATCCCCAGTGACTAATATATTTTTGTGGCTCAAAAGCTTTAGGTCCAATTAGTTATATCCTTAAAAAAAAAATAGGTAAATCATGTCTTACTATGTCTAGTCCAAGTCGTGAAGTTTCTGATTTTAAAGGAAACAGAAGCCCCAGTATACTAGTGAAGCTTTGACTGAGAGAGGTAGACTGGGATTCCAATCACAACTTAGAAGGAAAGGGTGACAGTGAGGCCGCACACAAGGAAGCTACGCTGGTCCTGAGCCTGCTCTCCATGGAGACAGCTGCTGCTGCTGCTAAGTCACTTCAGTCGTGTCTGACTCTGTGCGGCCCCGTAGATGGCTGCCCACCAGGCTCCGCTGTCCCTGGGATTCTCCAGGCAAGAACACAGGAGTGGGTTGCCACTTCTTTCTCCAATGCATGAAAGTGAAAAGTGAAAGTGAAGTCACTCAGTCGTGTCCAACCCTCAGTGACCCCATGGACTGCAGCCTACCAGGCTCCTCCATCCATGGGATTTTCCAGGCAAGAGTACTGGAGTGGGGTGCCACTGCCTTCTCCAATGGAGATGGCTAGCAGTCCAAATAATATCATCCAAAGGCGTGAATTTGGGCTACAGTCAGACCAACTTGGGAGAAGGCAATGGCACCTGACTCTAGTACTCTTGCCTGGAAAATCCCATGGACGGAGGAGCCTGGTAGGCTGCAGTCCATGGGGTTGCTAAGAGTCGGACACGACTGAGCGACTTGACTTTCACTTTTCACTTTCCTGCATTGGAGAAGGAAATGGCAACCCACTCCAGTTTTCTTGCCTGGAGGATCCCAGGGACAGGGGAGCCTGGTTGGCTGCCATCTACAGGGTCGCACAGAATCGGACAGGACTAAAGTGACTTAGCAGCAGCAGCAGCAGACCAACTTGGCTTGAATTCTCATCCCACTGCTTACTAGCTGGCCTTGGGCAAAGTCTTAGCCTCTTATTGTTTCAACCTGTATTCCTGAGTGTGCCAGGCACTGGGCATTGTGTATGCCTCCAGTGCTGAGGTACAAAACCAGTATTTGTCCTTATGGAGTTTGCAGGCTAGAAGGGAGTTGATCAAATAATTAAGACTGTGATAAAGTACTTCAGAGTAGAAGTATATAGTGCTTTGAGAATATGTAATTTGACTTTGCTGGGCTTCCCAGGTGGCACTAGTGGTAAAGAAGGCATGGCAACCCACTCCAGTATTCTTGCCTGGAGAATCCCATGGAAGAATAGCCTGGCAGGCTACAGTCCAGACGGTCGCACAGAGTGGGACACGACTGAAGAGACTTAGCACGTACACACAGGGGGTCAAGAAAGGCTTGCCTGACTTCTGCTGCATAAGTGGAAGGTAAACAGGTGAAAGAGGGAACAGCGCTTCTGGCAGGGGAAAGGTCAGGTGAGGAAGCTCTGACAGAACTTTGGCAAGCATGAGGAACTGGAGGGAGGCCAGCCCCTACTTTACAGCACTGTTGCAAGGATTAAAATAAATACCATGTGTAAAGTAGGTAGCCAATGTTGGCACATAGTAAGCATTCAACAAATATTAGGATCTATGTAAGTCCCTTATTGATGGGGTGTGGCAGCAAAAGTTTCTAGACAGTGCGAGAACCCATAGGTAAAAAGAAGCAGTGTGGAGGTTTCTGGATGTTTGGGGCCGGCGGAATGAAATCAAACCATCCTGAAGAACATCAGCCATGAGCTGAGGTGACAGAAGAATTCAAAAGGGAAGCAGTGGCTGAGAAAATAGTCTAAAAAACTTTTCCTTTTGTGCTTTTTGCAGACATGCATTTACAGTCCATGTTATCATACATGGCAAAATTGCAATTACCATATTTCTTTAGCTTAAAAACAAGTTAGAAATGCTTATCAAATTAATAATTTAGATATGGTTGTGAGAGTTCCAAAGAATAGCAAGAAGAGATAAGAAAGCCTTCTTCAATGATCAATGCAAAGAAATAGAGGAAAACAACAGAATGGGAAAGACTAGGGATCTCTTCAAGAAAATCAGAGATACCAAAGGAACATTTCATGCAAAGATGGGCACGATAAAGAACAGAGATGGTGTGGACCTAACAGAAGCAGAAGATATTAAGAAGAGGTGGCAAGAATACACAGAAGAACTGTACAAAAAAGAGCTTCAAGACCTAGACAATCATGATGGTGTGATCACTGACCTAGAGCCAGACATCTTGGAATGTGAAGTCAAATGGGCCTTAGAAAGCATCACTACGAACAAAGCTAGTGGAGGTGATGGAATTCCAGTGGAGCTATTCCAAGTCCTGAATGATGATGCTGTGAAAGTGCTGCACTCAATATGCCAGCAAATTTGGAAAACTCAGCAGTGGCCACAAGATTGGAAAAGGTCAGTTTTCATCCCAATCCCAAAAAAAGGCAATGCCAAGGAGTGCTCAAACTACCGAACAATTGCACTCATCTCACACGCTAGTAAAGTAATGCTCAAAATTCTCCAAGCCAGGCTTCAGCAATATGTGAACCGTGAACTTCCTGATGTTCAAGCTGGTTTTCGAAAAGGCAGAGGAACCAGAGATCAAATTGCCAACATCCGCTGGATCATGGAAAAAGCAAGAGAGTTCCAGAAAAACATCTATTTCTGCTTTATTGACTATGCCAAAGCCTTTGACTGTGTGGATCACAATAAACTATGGAAAATTCTGAAAGAGATGGGAATACCAGACCACCTGATCTGCCTCTTGAGAAATCTGTATGCAGGTCAGGAAGCAACAGTTAGAACTGGTCATGGAACAACAGACTGGTTCCAAATAGGAAAAGGAGTACGTCAAGGCTGTATATTGTCACCATGTTTATTTAACTTATATGCAGAGTACATCATGAGAAATGCTGGACTGGAAGAAACACAAGTTGGAATCAAGATTGCCGGGAGAAATATCAATAACCTCAGATATGCAGATGACACCACTCTTATGGCAGAAAGTGAAGAGGGGCTAAAAAGCCTCTTGATGAAAGTGAAAGTGGAGAGTGAAAAGGTTGGCTTAAAGCTCAACATTCAGAAAACGAAGCTCATGGCATCTGGTCCCATCACTGCATGGGAAATAGATGGGGAAACAGTGGAAACAGTGTCAGACTTTGTTTTTCTGGGCTCCAAAATCACTGCAGATGGTGACTGCAGCCATGAAATTAAAAGACGCTTACTCCTTGGAAGGAAAGTTATGACCAACCTAGATAGCATATTCAAAAGCAGAGACATTACTTTGCCAACAAAGGTTCGCCTAGTCAAGGCTATGGTCTTTCCTGTGGTCATGTATGGATGTGAGAGCTGGACTGTGAAGAAGGCTGAGCGCCGAAGAATTGATGCTTTTGAACTGTGGTGTTGGAGAAGACTCTTGAGAGTCCCTTGGACTGCAAGGAGATCCAACCAGTCCATTGTGAAGGAGATCAGCCCTGGGATTTCTTTGGAAGGAATGATGCTAAAGCTGAAACTCCAGTATTTTGGCCACCTCATGAGAAGAGTTGACTCATTGGAGAAGACTCTGATGCTGGGAGGGATTGAGGGCAGGAGGAGAAGGGGACGACAGAGGATGAGATGGCTGGATGGCATCACTGACTCGATGGATGCGAGTCTGAGTGACCTCCGGGAGCTGGTGATGGACAGGGAGGCCTGGCGTGCTGCGGTTCATGGGGTCGCAAAGAGTCGGACACGACTGAGCGACTGATCTGATCTGATCTGTGAGAGTTGGACTGTGACGAAGGCTGAGCACCAAAGAATTGATGCTTTTGAACTGTGGTGTTGGAGAAGACCCTTGAGAGTCCCTTGGACTGCAAGGAGATCCAAACAGTCCATTCTGAAGGAGATCAGCCCTGGGATTTCTTTGGAAGGAATGATGCTAAAGCTGAAACTCCAGTACTTTGGCCACCTCATGCGAAGAGTTGACTCATTGGAGAAGACTCTGACGCTGGGAGGGATTGAGGGCAGGAGGAGAAGGGGACGACAGAGAATGAGATGGCTGGATGGCATCACTGACTCGATGGACGTGAGTCTGAGTGAACTCTGGGAGTTGGTGATGGACAGAGAGACCTGGCGTGCTGCAGTTCATGGGGTCGCAAAGAGTTGGACACGACTGAGCGACTGATCTGATCTGATCTGATCTGAAAATAGGATGTTTTATATTTTATGTGATGCTATGCTATGCTAAGTCACTTCAGTCGTGTCCGACTCTGTGTGACCCCATAGACGGCAGCCCACCAGGCTTCCCCATCCCTAGGATTCTCCAGGCAAGAACACTGGAGTGGGTTGCCATTTCCTTCTCCAATGCATGAAAGTGAAAAGCGAAAGTGAAGTTGCTCAGTCATGTCGGACTCTTAGCAACCCCATGAACTGCAGCCCACCAGGCTCCTCTGTCCGTGGGATTTTCCAGGCAAGAGTACTGGAGTGGAGTGCCATTGCCTTCTCCGATTTTATGTGATGGTTACCACAATAAAAAAATTTTTAACTTTTTTCCTACAAATTATAGTATATCTGTAAAATGGAATGTTATGTTTCTATTAAACACACTAAGGTATAGCTACAAAAAAATATTAATTTAGAAGACAGAAGAGCAAGTGAAACTACAACACAAAGATGTAATCTACAAAATCTAGGTTATGAGTACCTCTATAAGCCAAAAACCTAGTCTCCTCAACAAAGATTTGAAGCAATTTAAAAAAGGAGAGCAACGAAAGGCAAACACAGATTACAGGAGACCTAAAAGACTTAGTCCAACTCTCACATCCATACATGACTACTAAGAAGACCACAGCCTTGACTAGACGGACCTTTGGTGACAAAGTAATGTCTCTGTTTTTTTAATATGGTGTGAGAGTTGGACTATAAAGAAAGCTGAGCATAGAAGAATTGATGCTTTTGAACTGTGGTGTTGGAGAAGACTCTTGAGAGTCCCTTGGACTGCAAGGAGATCCAACCAGTCCATTCTAAAGGAAATCAGTCCTGGGTGTTCACTGGAAGGACTGATCCTGAAGCTGAAACTCCAGTACTTTGGCCACCTGATGCAAAGATCTGACTCATTTGAAAAGACTCTGATGTTGGGAAAGATTGAGGGCAGGAGGAGAAGGGGACAACAGAGGATGAGATGGTTGGATGGCATCACCAGCTCAATGGACATGAGTTTGGGTAGACTCTGGGAGTTGGTGATGGACCGGGAGGCCTGGTGTGCTGCGGTTCATGGGGTCGCAAAGAGTCGGACCTGACTGAGCGACTGAACTAAACTGAAAAGACTTAACCAATCACAATGTGTGGACCTTATTCTGTATCCTTATTCAAATAAATAAATCTTTAAAAATGTATGACATTTCTGAGAGATAGTAGGAAATGTAAACACTAACCAGATGTTTGTCTATATTAGAGAATTATTTTTACTAGTTTTGTAGGGGAGTTGTAGTTATCTTTATAGCGACATACTAAAATATTTGTGGATGAAATGATATACTACCTGAAATTGTTTAAAAATGCTATGGGGAGAGGAAGTAGGTACAGAGTATAGATAAAACAAGACCAGCCAGAGGGGAGGAGCTAAGATGGCGGAGGAATAGGACGGGGAAAACACTTTCTCCTCCACAAATTCATCAAAAGAACATCTAAACGCCGAGTAAATTCCACAAAACAACTTCGGAATGCCGGCAGAGGACATCAGACACCCAGAAAAGCAACTCATTGCCTTCTAAAGGAGGTAGGAAAAAATATAAAAAACAAAACAAGAGACAAAGAGGGAGGGACGGACCTCTGTCCAGGGAAGGGAGTCTTAAAAAAAAAAGAGGTTTCCAAACACCAGGAAACTCTCTCACTGCCGAGTCTGTGCTGAACCTGGGAAGCACGGAGGCCATCATAACAGGGAGGAAAATAAATAATCAATTAAAACCCACAGACTACGAGCCCCACAATAACTCCCCAGCGGAGAAACAGCGCAAACACCCGCATCCGCCATTAGCAAGCAGGGTCTGGGCAGGGAGGTTTCGCGGGCCGCTTCTTCGCGGGCTGCAGTGGCCTGAATATCCCGAGCGCTACCTGAGCGGAATAATTTGGGCTGGCAAACCAGACTGTGGGATACCTACCATGCGAAAAGCCAGCCCTAACCCAAGACACCGCCAGGCCCACGCACAGAACAAAGGACTTTACAGAGATAGCCGGCTGCAGTCCGTCCCAGTCCGTCCCCCTCCGGTGACAGGCAGAGCCGGAGGGAGGCATTCGCAGCCCCAGAGAGACATTATCCACAAAACTGTAAGCAGGCTTATTTGCTAACTAAGACTTCTTAGGGCTCTGGTCGGCTAACATCCGCCTGGGAAAGTGCGCCAGTGGTGCACTTGGGGGACCGAGTGGCGGGGAGGCGATAAGTTGCAGAAGCTGCGCTTTCTGAACGCCTCATTACCTGTGCTGCTGGATTCTGCGAAGGGCACAAAACGCAGGCCCAACCGAGCCTGGACCTCTGAGGACTACCCGAGTACCTGAACTTGAGCGGCTTAGACCTGGGAGGGGCAAGCAGCCCAGGGCCGGTAGTGGATGGTTCTGGCGGGGAAACAGAGAGCCTAAGCAGAGTGGGCAGGGAGGCTACACGCGCCGTGAGCAGGGGCAGACCCAGTGTGGCTGAGCTACTGCGAGCACACGCCAGTGGTATTTATTTGCAGCGTCCCTCCCTCCCCGCAGTGCGACTGAACAAGTGAGCCTAAAAAAAAAAAAAAAAAAAAAGGGTGTCCACCACCGCCCCCTTTGTATCAGGGCAGAAATCAGACACTGAAGAGACCATCAAACAAAAGAAGCTATAACAGAGGGAACTGCCGTGGACGTGACAGGCAATAAACTAAAACCCTGTGGTTAGTACCAACTACAGAGAAAGGGGCCTATAGATCTTGAGAAATTTAAGCCGGAACAAGGAACTAGCCGAAAATGAACTGAACCCACAATACCCACAACAATAACAGAGAAAGTCTTATATATATTGTTACTATTTTTACCATCATTATTTCTTTCTTTTTATATATATTTTTTATTAAAAAAATTAAAAAAAAATTTTTTTTATCCTCTAGTACTCCTGTAATTTCCACTTTTAGAATATTTTTTTATAACTCTTGCAACCCCCCTTTTTTTTTCTCTTTTCTCTTTTCTTTTTTCTTATTGTCTTTTCTTTTTTTTTCTTTCCTTTAACATTGTATTTTTGAAACTCCAAACTCTGCTCTAGATTCGTTAGTTTAGCTTATTGGTAATTGCTATCAATTTTTTACCTATTCATTTTTTTTTTATAACTTTTGTGACTTTTTCTTTTTTTCTCCCTCTTTCTATCTCTTCATCTTTTCTTTGACATTGTATTCCTGAAACTCCAAACTCTAATCTAGATCTTTAATCTATGCTTTCTGGTGTATGTAATCAATTTGTGCCTATTACTAATTGGATCTGTCTCTCTCCTTTTCATTTCCTCCTTTTATCCTTCTGACCACCTCTGTCACCTTCCTCCCTATTTTCTTCTCTGTATAACTCCGTGAACATCTCTGAGCAGTCCAGTTGTGGAGTGCAGTATAGAAGGAGAAGTTTTTGAGACTACTGTAAAAATAAGACCAATAACTGGAAGCAGGAGGCTTAAGTCCAAACCCTGATCCCACGGAACATTAATTGACAGGAGCTCATCAAATGCCTCCAAACCTACACTGAAACCAAGCCAATATACAGGCTGCCCAAAGTGACCCCAAAATCATAGACATCACATAACTCATTACTAGACACTCCATTGCACTCCAGAGAGAAGAAATCCAGCTCCATTCACCAGAACACCGACACAAGCGTCTCTAACCAAGAAACCTTGACAAGCCACCTGTACAAACCCACATACAGTGAGGGAACGCCACAATAAAGAGAACTCCACAAACTGCCAGAATACAGTAAGGACACCCCAAACTCAGCAATTTAAACAAGAAGAAGAGACAGAAGAATTCCCAGCAGGTAAAGGAACAGGATAAATGCCCACCAAACCAAACAAAAGAGGAAGAAATAGCGAACCTACCAGATAAAGAATTCCAAATAATGATAGTGAAATTAATCCAAAATCTGGAAATCAAAATGGAATCATGGATAAATAGCCTGGAGAAAAGCATTGAGAAGATGCAAGAAAGGTTTAACAAGGACCTAGAAGAAATAAAAAAGAGTCAATATATAATGAATAATGCAATAAATGAGATCCAAAACACTCTGGAGGCAACAAATAGTAGAATAACAGAGGCAGAAGATAGAATTAGTGAATTAGAAGATAGAATGGTAGAAAAAAATGAAGCAGAGGAGAAAAAAGAAAAACGAATTAAAAGAAATGAGGACAATCTCAGAGACCTCCAGGACAATATTAAATGTTACAACATTCGAATCATAGGAGTCCCAGAAGAAGAAGACAAAAACAAAGACCATGAGAAAATACTAGAGGAGATAATAGTTGAAAACTTCCCTAAAATGGGGAAGGAAATAATCACTCAAGTCCAAGAAACCCAGAGAGTCCCAAACAGGATAAACCCAAGGCGAAACACCCCAAGACACATATTAATCAAATTAAACAAGATCAAACACAAAGAACAAATATTAAAAGCAGCAAGGGAAAAACAACAAATAACACACAAGGGAATTCCCATAAGGATAACAGCTGATCTTTCAATAGAGACTCTCCAAGCCAGGAGGGAATGGCAAGACATACTTAAAGTGATGAAAGAAAAGAACCTACAGCCCAGATTATTGTACCCAGCAAGGATCTCATTCAAATATGAAGGAGAAATCAAAACCTTCACAGACAAGCAAAAGCTGAGAGAATTCAGCACCACCAAACCAGCTCTCCAACAAATACTAAAGGATATTCTCTAGACAGGAAACAAAAAAAGGGTATATAAATTCGAACCCAAAACAATAAAGTAAATGGCAACAGGATCATACTTATCAATAATTACCTTAAATGTAAATGGGTTGAATGCCCCAACCAAAAGACAGAGACTGGCTGAATGGATACAAAAACAAGACCCCTACATATGTTGTCTACAAGAGACCCACCTCAAAACAGGGGCCACACACAGACTGAAAGTGAAGGGCTGGAAAAAGATTTTCCACGCAAATAGGGACCAAAAGAAAGCAGGAGTAGCAATACTCATATCAGATAAAATAGACTTTAAAACAAAGGTTGTGAAAAGAGACAAAGAAGGTCACTACCTAATGATCAAAGGATCAATCCAAGAAGAAGATAGAACAATTATAAATAGATATGCACCCAACATAGGAGCACCGCAATATGTAAGACAAATACAAACAAGTATGAAAGGAGAAATCAACAATAACACAATAATAGTGGGAGACTTTAATACCCCACTCACACCAATGGATAGATCAACTAAACAGAAAATTAACAAGGAAACACAAACTTTAAACGATACAATAGACCAGTTAGACCTAATTGATATCTATAGGACATTTCATCCCCAAACAATGAATTTCACCTTTTTCTCAAGTGCACAAGGAACCTTCTCCAGGATAAACCACATCCTGGGCCATAAATCTAGCCTTGGTAAGTTCAGAAAAATTGAAATCATTCCAAGCATCTTTTCTGACCACAATGCAGTAAGATTAGATCTCAATAACAGGAGAAAAACTATTAAAAATTCCAACATATGGAGGCTGAACAACACGCTCCTGAATAACCAACAAATCACAGAAGAAATCAAAAAAGAAATCAAATTCTGCATAGAAACGAATGAAAATGAAAACACAACAACCCAAAACCTATGGGACACTGTAAAAGCAGTCCTAAGAGGAAAGTTCATAGCAATAGAGGCATACCTCAAGAAACAAGAAAAAAGCCAAATAAATAACCTAACTCTACACCTAAAGCAACTGGAAAAGGAAGAAATGAAGCACCCCAAGGCTAGTAGAAGGAAAGAAATCTTAAAAATTAGGGCAGAAATAAATGCAAAAGAAACAAAAGAGACTATAGCAAAAATCAACAAAGCCAAAAGCTGGTTCTTTGAAAGGGTAAATAAAATTGACAAACCATTAGCCAGATTCATCAAGAAACAAAGGGAGAAAAATCAAATCAATAAAATTAGAAATGAAAATAGAGAGATCACAACAGACAACACAGAAACACAAAGGATCATAAGAGACTACTATCAGCAATTATATGGCAATAAAATGGACAACATGGAAGAAATGGACAAATTCTTAGAAAAGTACAACTTTCCAAAACTAGACCAGGAAGAAATAGAAAATCTTAACAGACCTATCACAAGCACAGAAATTGAAACTGTAATCAGAAATCTTCCAGCACACAAAAGCCCAGGTCCAGACGGCTTCACAGCTGAATTCTACCAAAAATTTAGAGAAGAGCTAACACCTATTCTACTCAAACTGTTCCAGAAAATTGCAGAGGAAGGCAAACTTCCAAAGTCATTCTATGAGGCCACCATCACCCTAATACCAAAACCTGACAAAGATCCCACAAAAAAAGACTACAGGCCAATACCACTGATGAACATAGATGCAAAAATCCTTAAAATTCTAGCAATCAGAATCCAACAACACCTTAAACAGATCATACACCATGACCAAGTGGGCTTTATCCCAGGAATGCAAGGATTCTTCAATATCCACAAACCAATCAACGTAATACACCACATTAACAAATTGAAAAATAAGAACCATATGATTCTCTCAATAGATGCAGAGAAAGCCTTTGACAAAGTTCAACATCCATTTATGATAAAAACTCTCCAGAAAGCAGGAATAGAAGGAACATATCTCAACATAATGAAAGCTATATATGACAAACCCACAGCAAACATTATCCTCAATGGTGAAAAATTGAAAGCATTTCCTCTAAAGTCAGGAACAAGACAAGGATGCCCACTTTCACTATTACTATTCAACATAGTTTTGGCCACAGCAATCAGAGCAGAAAAAGAAATAAAAGGAATCCAAATTGGAAAAGAAGAAGTAAAACTCTCACTGTTTGCAGATGACATGATCCTCTACATAGAAAACCCTATAGACTCCACCAGAAAATTACTAGAACTAATCAATGAATATAGTAAAGTTGCAGGATATAAAATCAACACACAGAAATCCCTTGCATTCCTGTATACTAATAACGAGAAAATAGAAAGAGAAATTAAGGAAACAATTCCATTCACCATTGCAATGAAAAGAATAAAATACTCAGGAATATATCTTCCTAAAGAAACTAAAGACCTATATATATAAAACTATAAAGCACTGGTGAAAGAAATCAAAGAGGACACTAATAGATGGAGAAATATACCATGTTCATGGATTGGTAGAATCAATATAGTGAAAATGAGTATACTACCCAAAGCAATTTATACATTCAATGCAATCCCCATCAAGCTACCAATGGTATTCTTCACAGAACTAGAACAAATAATTTCTCAATTTGTATGGAAATACAAAAAACCTCGAATAACCAAAGCTATCTTGAGAAAGAAGAATGGAACTGGAGGAATCAACCTGCCTGACTTCAGGCTCTACTACAAAGCCACAGTCATCAAGACAGTATGGTATTGGCACAAAGACAGAAATATAGATCAATGGAACAAAATAGAAAGCCCAGAGATAAATCCACGCACATATGGACACCTTATCTTTGACAAAGGAGGCAAGAATATACAATGGATTAAAGGCAATCTCTTTAACAAGTAGTGCTGGGAAAACTGGTCAAACACTTGTAAAAGAATGAAACTAGAACACTTTCTAACACCATACACAAAAATAAACTCAAAATGGATTAAGATCTAAATGTAAGACCAGAAACCATAAAACTCATAGAGGAAAACATAGGCAAAACACTCTGACATTCATCACAGCAGGATCCTCTATGACCCACCTCCAAGAATATTGGAAATAAAATCAAAAATAAATAAATGGGATCTAATTAAACTTAAAAGCTTCTGCACAATAAAGGAAACTATAAGCAAGGTGAAAAGACAGCCTTCAGAATGGGAGAAAATAATAACAAATGAAGCAACAGACAAACAACTAATCTCAAAAATATACAAGCAACTCCTACAGCTCAGTTCCAGAAAAATAAATGACCCAATCAAAAAATGGGCCAAAGAACTAGGTAGACATTTCTCCAAAGAAGACATACAGATGGCTAACAAACACATGAAAAGATGCTCAACATCACTCATTATCAGAGAAATGCAAATCAAAACCACTATGAGGTACCATTTCACGCCAGTCAGAATGGCTGCGATCCAAAAGTCCACAAGCAATAAATGCTGGAGAGGGTGTGGAGAAAAGGGAACCCTCTTACACTGTTGGTGGGAATGCAAACTAGTACAGCCACTTTGGAGAACAGTATGGAGATTCCTCAAAAAACTGGGAATAGAACTGCCTTATGATCCAGCAATCCCACTGCTGGGCATACACACTGAGAAAACCAGAATTGAAAGAGACACGTGTACCCCAATGTTCATAGCAGCACTGTTTACAATAGCCAGGACTTGGAAGCAACCTAGATGTCCATCCACAGATGAATGGATAAGAAAGCTGGTACATATACACAATGAAGTATTACTAAGCCATTAAAAAGAATGCATTTGAATCAGTTCTAATCAGGTGGATGGAACTGGAGCCTATTATACAGAGTGAAGTAAGCCAGAAAGAAAAACACAAATACAGCATACTAACACATATATATGGAATTTAGAAAGATGGTAACAATAACCCTGTTTACAAGAAAGCAAAAGAGACACTGATGTATAGAACAGACTTTTGGACTCTGGGAACGGGAGAGGGTGGGATGATTTGGGAGAATAGCATTGAAATATGTATAATATCATATCTGAAATGAGTCACCAGTCCAGGTACGATGCCTAATAACGGATGCCTGGGACTGGTGCACTGGGATGACCTAGGGGGATGGTATGGGGAGGGAGGAGGGAGGAGGGTTCAGGATGGGGAACACATGTATACTTGTGGCAGATCCATCTTGATGTATGGCAAAAGCAATACAATATTGTAAAGTTAAGCAAAATAAAATTTAATTAAAAAAAAAAAAAAAGACCAGCCAAAGTTAATAATTCTTGAATTTGGATGATGGATACATGGGTGTTCATTTTACTATTCCGTCTATATTGGTATATGTTTAAAATTTTCCATAATAAAAAGCTTTTTAAAAAAGAAAACAAAATCTCATATTGACATCTGTGTGGAATGAATAAGCTTCAATTCACAGAGAATAACATACCCCAAGTGATATAGCAGAGTTTCCCTGACAGTCCAGTGCTTTCAATACAGGGGGCATAGGTTCGATCCCTGGTTGGCGAAATAAGATCCCACACGTGGCACGGCAAAACACACACACACACACACACACACAATGAAACTTCATTCCCAAGTGCTACAGCAATGCTAACCCTCCAGCTGGAAGTTCATAACCAAGGCTCCCCATCCTCTCTCATCCAGACACACCAGCTTCCTTTCTATTGCCCTAGCATGCTAGGTATCTTCCCGCCTGGGGAGCTTGGCACTAACTATCCTTCGGCTAGGGTGCTTGCCCCCCAGATATGCACGCAGTTACATCCTGAATTTTATTCTAGTTTCAAGTAAAATGCCATCTCATCCAAGCAACCTTGCTCATATCTCCTCTCTGAAATAACAACTCCCACCATGCATATTCTTATTTTCTGCTTATAATTTCCCACATAACAATTATCATTACTTGACCTATGTCCACTTAAACTTTTTATATCTCCTTCTATTCACCACATGGAAAGTCAGCCCCACGAGGGCCAACACTTCACCTCTCTTCTCTGCTGCATCGCTACCACCTTGAGCAGTGCCTGCCACATGGCAAGTGCTCAGTCAACTCATAGGATGAAGGAGAGATGGAATGAATAAAGATCAGCTACATACAATGGCCTATTCTTCTGTTGATGTTTCAATTTGGAGAAGATTTTGTTATTAATTAATCAGAATTAATTTACTTTAAAACCTTTGCCATCGTCAGAGCTGTTGGCTGAAATGGAGCCATAAGGTAAAAGGCAAGATCTAGGAAAATCAAACATGCTTTTGGAAATACACACACAGTATAATTTAACCACAGTATCATTTTTATCTATTGTGTGACTTCTGTTCAAATTGAAATATAGGAAATTGGTCGTATAGGAGAAAACATTACATTTAGTTTAAGCAGAAGCAAGACAATCGACTCTCTGCATCCATTGGTTTTGCATCCATGGATTCAACCAACCACTGATGGAAAATGGATGAAGCTGCAGATATAGAAGGCCAACTGTGCTCATTGCACTGTGCCATCATATATACTAAGGGGCAGAACATCATCAGATTTGGGTGTTTATGGGGGCTCCTGGATACTCCCCAGGTGGTGCTAGTGATAAAGAACCTACTTTCCAATGCAAGAGACACAAGAGACGCAGGTTCAATCCTTGGGTCGGGAAGATCCCCTGGAGAAGGGCATGGCAACCCACTCTAGTATTCTTGCCTGGAAAATCCCATGGACAGAGGAGCCTTGTGGATAGTAGTTCATGGGGTCACAAAGAGTCGGACATGACCGAAGTGACTTAGCACATGCGACCAACACCCTGTGGATACTTATACCCTTTAGTAAGTTCAGTCAAGTAGTTCTTGAAGACAGAGGCAAAGACGACTTCTGTAGTTCTTACCTTGTCTGACACTGTACCATACACTAGACAATATAGGCAATAAATACTACGGACTTAAACCAGTACTATATATATATATATCTGTTGTTGTTTTTGTCAGAAAAGTGTCTATATCAATACAAGTAGGTGAATATGAGGATGAGAAATCTTGTAAATAATTGAACAAGTATCTGGGAGAAGAGCATGCCAGCACAAGGAATCAGATCAGATCAGTCGCTCAGTCGGGTCCGACTCTTTGCGACCCCATGAATCGCAGCACTCCAGGCCTCCCTGTCCATCACCAACTCCCGGAGGTCACTCAGACTCACATCCATTGAGTCAGTGATGCCATCCAGCCATCTCATCCTCTGTCGTCCCTTTCTCCTCCTGCCCCCAATCCCTCCCAGCATCAGAGTCTTCTCCAATGAGTCAACTCTTTGCATGAGGTGGCCAAAGTACTGGAGTTTCAGCTTTAGCATCATTCCTTCCAAAGAAATCCCAGGGCTGATCTCCTTCAGAATGGACTGGTTGGATCTCCTTGCAGTCCAAGGGACTCTCAAGAGTCTTCTCCAACACCACAGTTCAAAAGCATCAATTCTTCGGCGCTCAGCCTTCTTCACAGTCCAGCTCTCACATCCATACATGACCACAGGAAAGACCATAGCCTTGACTAGACGAAACTTTGTTGGCAAAGTAATGTCTCTGCTTTTGAATATGCTATCTAGGTTGGTCATAACTTTCCTTCCAAGGAGTAAGCATCTTTTAATTTCATGGCTGCAGTCACCATCTGCAGTGATTTTGGAGCCCAGAAAAATAAAGTCTGACACTGTTGGTTAGTGCCAAGTCCCTCGGGTGGGATGGGACATGGGACAATCAGGAAACAGCACGGAAGCCAATGTGGCAAGATCAGAGCAGACTGGGCACTGTGATTATGGGTGCCCAGGTGGGAGGGAAAGCATTGCCCTGGCACAGGCAAAGGTGCCAGATGCTCCCAGAGGAGGGACTCAGGAAAACTGCCCTTAATAACAAGATCAGCTCTAACCATCCTCTGGGGGTTAATTGTGTTTGACTGTGGGTGACACCAACACCCTGCCTTGTATCTCATCTCGCTCTTTTGTGGCCCTCCCACCTGCACCCTGGGCATCCAGCCCGGGAGGAGGTCTAGTGAGAACAGTCAGCCATGGTGCCTTTCAGGTCCCAGCTAAGGGCAGGGAGGAGTTTTAACTATGAATACATGTTTACTGCTACACAGAAATGGATATTTTGATTACTGAAATGAGAACAGTTTTAGCACTAATCAGAAGACATTTTATTATCTCTGGCTGATGAGCAAAATTCCAGGATCTGCCTGAGGATTTGTCCAAAGGTCTAAGAGAAAGAAGCTCATATAGTAGATTTGGAGGCGCTGTTGTGAAAAAGACTGCTCTATGGCGTTTTGCTTATTTGCTGTAATAGTTTTAAGTCCTTAGATCCTTACAGAAGGATTTTTAAGAGCCAAAGACAGGATACCACATTTCCCATTTGAGTGTAAGCCAACCTCACAGCCTCTCATTTTGCCCACTTAAAACATGTCAGAAGATTAGCACCATTCTGAACCCTCCTTTATTACTATCTAATTGTTATGTTATATAGTTCTTTTTCATTTCTTAGAGTTATTTCTTTAATATACTAAATAATCTACAGGATAATAAAATGTCCTGTGATTAGTGCTAACACTGTTCTCATTTCAGTAATCAAAATACCCATTTCTATGTAGTAGTAAACATGTATTCATAGTTAAAACTCCTCCCCGCCCTTAACTAGAACTTGAAAAGCACCGTGGCTGACTGTAGTTCCTCTTCCGAGAGGTAAACCTAGTTAAGGATAAGCACTGTCTTCCCAAGCACAGTGAATGACTGTGCTTTACAGGTAAAATAAACAGTTATGAGGCAAATGCAAGCAGACAGCACAGTTAGTCAAGCTGATTCATTAAAAAAAAAAAAAAAAAAGCACATTAAAGCTGAATCAACTGTCATCTTTCCATGATGACTGTTGATCTGATGTGATGAGAGAAAGTTCACACACGTGGATGAGTCCACTGGGCTCCCTGATGGTCTGGGACATTATTAACTCATAGCCTGATTCTGGCCCTGGTTCAAACTTCTAAGCCTTTGTTCTTGGGGCTCAGAGGATGGCTTTGAAGTTCAGGATAAAGCTCTTCTAACACACCATTACCAAAGAATAACCTTTTGATTATGATCTCATGAAAGTCTAATCAATAACTTACATAAGTTAAAACCATGGCAAACAGTGACGATCCTGTAATTGGACCTTTATGAATTCCATATGTTACAATCTCGGCATTAGCTAGCAGTCTTGCATAATACATGTATCTTTTCCTCAAACACAGCCGCTGAACTTTTTTAAAAGGCTATGAAACTTTTCACAGCTACCGAAAAGAGTTCAGCCTTGAACTCTCTGGGCCCTTAAACTAGGGTGTGGGTACCTAGCGGGTAGGAATTTGGGGAAAGCTTAAAAGGCTACTTCCTCCAAATCCAACAGACTCTCATTTGTGTAAAGCAATTAAATCAAAGCCAGTAACTTTTTACTTAATTGCATGGCTTGTGTGCTTTGAAAAAATATTATCAGGGGAATAAAAGACTTCTCCAGCAGATCACTGTTAAAACATAAATGGAAACTATATTCATTCAGCAAAAGGCATGCTCTCATGTGAAGTTCTCAAATAACCTGGACCTGGCAAGGAAGCCATTATGTCATTATCTATAGTATCTAAGGTTTATATTTATTTCTAGCCTCTCTCTCTCATTAAGCTAAATTACATTATTACTAAATTTTTTTTTTTTTTTTTCAGAACTAAAAATGGAATTTGTTTATTGAGAGCAAGAGGATGCAAGCAATATAAAAATCAAAAGCTTATCTGGCTTTAATTGACTTTTCTTTCTCTGCTTCTCAAAACGGAGTTGGATTTTATTTGTACATTTTCTATGGGTCCCATCTGCTCAGAAATCCTTATACAGGGGAAGCACTGTCAAGTGACCCATTATGAGAATTCTTATCAGGCTGGGAGTATGTCTGCCTACTTCTTCCCCTTCTGCTTCATTGTACTACAAAATAGTCATTGCATGCGATGGTGAGCCCGGCGATCAGAGAAAAGAAGCTCTGGAAGCCCACTTTGCCGTCCCGACACTGGTCCAGGTCCTTCATTATTTTGTCCACGGCCAGAGGGTTTTTTGATTTTCCAAAAATCCAGGGAACTCCTTTTCCATGAGTACTCTCAGGTCTTCCTTTGTTAAGTAACCTTTATCACCTGCAAATTTGTGAAATGTGAACATCATGGTTTCCATGGCGTGTTCCATTTGAGACGGATTTTGGTGAAGTCTGTTGAAACCTTGGCGGGGGCGCGCGCGCGCGCTCTGGCTGGCGGGGACGCGCGGCCAGTCTACATTATTACTAAATTTTAAAATGTGGGTGTTCAGTGTAGCTTCGCTAGCTTCACTTTGGGTGGAAGGGCAGTAGCCAATGAGAGAAGATTTGGAAAGGAAAGTACCTAATCCAGAGCCGCAGGAGTTACATACAAACAAAACAAATCCAGAGTTTGCTGATCTATGTAAGGGGACAAAGAAGTCTAAATTGAAGGAACACTTCATGACAGAATAAAAGATATCCAAAGATCAGTCCTACCTTTTTGGACAAAACATCAGTCTTTAAAGAGGAATGAGAATATAAAGCCAAAAGCAATAGTAAAGAGAGGACACGTCAAAGGAGTTATTTTTGCATGTTGGCCCCTCTGTCAAAACTATTACTACCCCAGCCCAGTGTCACCTATTCAGTTTCATTACCTGTAACCATGATTTTTTTTTCCTTTTGCAATATATTTTAAAGTTGCCAAATCTATTTCCTAGCAAATGTATATATGCCTTTAGATGCCTTAGTTCAAAATAGCATTGCTAAATCTTTGTAACTCTACTGCTATTGTATAGAATGTCTCCACTTGCAAATGTTACTAGCTTTCAAATTAAAATTTGAATTACTAACTCACAATGCATTCATTGTACCCATCTACAAAGAAATATGATATCTGGCTTCATATCTCCTCTATTTGATTATAATTCCTAAAGGCCGAGACCATAATTGTTTAGCAATCTCTTTTAAATGGTTTAATGTCATTTTATAAAAGTAAATTCAAATATCTTGTGCATGCACACACACACAGACAGGGATGATCAAAGCAGGCCGTAACATCAAATGGAAGAAGGATCCGGCTTTTAACCTTTTCAGTTTGATTTTTTTTTTTTAAGAAAATATCAGTGAGCTGATTTTGGTCCAGGTTCAATTCCTGGGTAGGGAATTAAGATCTCGCTTCACGCCCCCTCTCACTGCAGCCTTGCTGAGATCAGTCCCCACTTGTGACAGAGGATAACAGGTTACATAAAGAAGAAAAGACAGACCAATAGGAAAACTGTATGTATGCAAATCAGCAGAGCTTATACAATCTGAATCATGATTTATGTGAATGTGTGGAAATTTAAAAATACTGAAAAAGGGGTCTCCTGTATTCAGGAGGGGCTCGATTACCTTCAAAAATGCCCTTGGTTCTGGGCTCCCCTTCTGTGGCATTGGTACAAGACCTCTCACTGGTTGCCTGGGAGCAGGACTCAACATTCTGGGACTGCCCTGGCAGTCCAGGGGCTAAGACTCCACCCTCCCAAGGCAGGGGGCTTGGGTCAAGGAACTAGATCCCCACATGCCACAATTTACAGTTTTCATACCACAACTAAAAGATCCCACATGCTGTAGCTAAGACCCTTTCAGGAGGGGAAAAAAGGAAAGGCTCTGGAAATTACAAACAGATCAGCATCAATATCTCTCTTTTAATAGCTAAAGGGATAAGCTAGACATCAACGTAGAGTCACAAGACACAAACAGTGCCTGACTTAACTGATGGTTTTCCTTAAGAGAGAGCACAGGAAACAATGGAGAGAGTCTACTTTTATTTCAGAATCACTATGGATTCCTTCCCACAACTGGGACATCTAGCCTTTCTACCATGCTATGGAATGGTGACACAATCAAACTAAGAGGTGCCCAAAGCATAAACCTATAGAAGGCTAGTCTGCACACTGGTGTTTCACTCAAACTGACCTTGGAAAACCAACCACTTAGATATTCTTATTCTTGTAGAAACAAAATTGCTCACAACAGCTGTAGACTTTTTTAAATCAAGTAGATTTTAATACACTGCAGGACAGAAGTGTCCACATCTTAACCTATTTTAATTGGTTAAATTAAACAAAACATTATTAAAACTAGAATAAAATATGCCAACCACTAAAGCATAATGGGGCAACTGAAACTAGGCAAATCAATCTAGAAAATCATAGCTTATCACAACCTGAATTTGAGTAAGCAATTTCATGCTATGCAAAAAGTCAACTTGATTATGAAACCTATTGTGTGCAAAAATCCCTTCGTGCCATGCATTAAATATAATACTATTTATTTAAATGATATGAATCCAAAATTTCAGAGAAACATACAAAAAGCTTACTAAAGCTATTTAAAATGGCTTATGAAAGCTGCTTTTGAAAATTAAGTATTACTTTTCTAATTTTGTTTTTCATCTTTAATTCTTACTAGGCTTTCTTTCTTTCTTTCTTTCTTTTTATGTATCAGTATGGGAAACTAGTCTCTGATGTCAGTGACTTTTTGCTAAATGGCTGTTCTCAAGTCCTTAAGGGTACAACAAAAAGAAGTGAGATTTGATTGTAGCAAGTGAGATTCTGGATGGATAGGAAATGTGGGCCATCAACATGATGAAAGTTTGGATAGCCAAAATGATGGGGGAGTTCTTATAGAAGGCATTTGAAGATCCACCCTGCAATGCGTCCTGTGAGAGGCTGAGCTCCCTTCCAGCTCTGCTAACCTATGGTTGACCTTGAAAGTGTCTTTGTTCACAAGCAGCCTCTCTGTCAACATTTCCTCCCCATTCCTGTCTGGACTGGTGCACTGGCTCCTTCTTGTTTCGACTTTTTCCACTCCCAAACTTTATCATTTGTTCATGCCACTCTTCCTGAGCCCCCCAAAACTGCTTTATTCTGGAAAAAAAAATCCTCCCATACATTTATTTCTAAGTTTTCTCACTCCCACAGAACTCTTTCCATCAGCTTTTTTTTTTTAGAGTCATCTTGGCATTATCCCTTATATTTCTGTCTCGAGTGTTTTCCCTCAATTTGCTTTGGTTGTGCCATATCACTTTTCATACTATTAGAGGAAATGAAAGTAACAGAAGTTCTAGTACCATGGGAGGAAATCATGTTTATTAAATGGAAGAAGGAAGGAAAAGGGGAGAAGCTGTAATTCTAAGATTGGTGGATTCTACAGGAAAGAATTTAGCCCCAAGAAAAGCCAACATTCTAAAATGAAATGAGAGAAGGACAACAGAACATAAGGGTCACTACACATTGTGCTGACATAATGACTTTCTTCCTTCTTAGGCAGTGGACAAAAGACAAAGCCAATCTTTTGCCTTTCAACTGCTAAGCTAAGCTACCACTAAGTCACTTCAGTCGTGTCTGACTCTGTGCGACCCCAGAGATGGCAGCCCACCAGGCTCCCCTGTCCCTGGGATTCTCTAGGCAAGAACACTGGAGTGGCTTGCCATTTCCTTCTCCAATGCAGGAAAGTGAAAAGTGAAAGTGAAGTCGCTCAGTCGTGTCCAACTCTTAGCAACCCCATGGACTGGAGCCTACCAGGCTCCTCCGTCCATGGGATTTGCCAGGCAAGAGTACTGGAGTGGGGTGCCATTGCCTTCAAGTGAAAACAGTGCTATGTTTAAAGATATATATTGTCTGACTATTAAAAGCTTTTCAGGTCTCATTGAAAATCTATATCTATGGTTTCTTTTGATGCTGTTAGAATCTCCACAATTCAGGATCTCAGAGAGCTCTGTAAACAGGTCAGTCTTCATAAAGCCCCTCTAAGGTAAAATGGTAGAACATGGTAGCTTTGAGCTGGAAGAATTCTAGGAGATCATGTGGGGAAATTGAAGGTCATAGAGGTTAGGTTATATTTCCAAGGTCAGCGCTGGCAGAACTGGACCAGCATGTTTTCCATGATATCACACTGCCTAACCACCATTTCCATGACACTAATGTTGAAATGAAAGGGGAAAAACCCACACTGATACTAGCCTGGGATTTGGGGGACTGCCACTGTTAAATATCCACCATGTCCGAGGCACTGTGTTGGATGAAACATACCATGGCCAGAACTGAGCAGAGTCTGTAAGGATTCCATCCAACTGCTGCCCCCAAATTGAACTTGAAAGTGTGTGTGTGTGTATGTGTGTGTGTTTATTGGACTGGATAACACAAGAACAGATCAACAGATTTCCTTGACTCCATCCCGGAAGAAAAATTGTAGGCAATTCTTTCCTTCCACATTTTATGGGCCCATTGAATTGTGATGTGGTGATGCTACAACACCTTTTCACAGCCTAAAGATTCAGACTGAAGCAAAGTGGAAAGCTCTGCTCTGGCTGTCAGCAGATGTGAGCTCTTTGGCCAGCTCCGTGGCTAGCTTTCTCTGTGATCCTCAGAAAGTCAGTCATCATCTCTGGTCTTGAATTTTCTCATCAGAAAAATAAGGTGTCTGCAGAATCTTTTAAGATTCCTTCTCTTCTAAGAGTTTATCATTCTAGGTGGAGGCAGCCCTTGACAAATTCTTCCACGGTTTAACCTAGAGTCTGAACACTTGGGAATAATATAGTTCATCCTGCAATAGATAACCAGATGGAGAACTGGGCTCAGTGAAGAGTTAGTTCGTGAACTTACAGTTACCAGGGGAAGGATGGGGGGAAGGGATAGTTACGGAGACTGTGATCAATATATACACACTGCTATATTTAAAATATAAACCAACAAGGTCCTACTGTGTAGCACAGGGAATGTTGCTCAGTGTTACAGGCAGCCTGGATGGGAGGGGAGTTTGGGGGAGAATGGATACACGTATATGTACGGCTGATTCCCTTTGCTGTCCACCTGAAACTACCACAACATTGTTAATCGGCTATGCTCCAATATATAATAGAATGTTTAAAAATATGATATATATATATATGTTTTTAAAAAATAGTTCTCAATGTTAAAGCCATGGCATATTAGCTCTGTGCTCTTAGTGATTGGAGACTCATGATTCATTAGAGTCATCCTTGCAGAGCATATGGAAACATGGATATTTGACACACAGACATCCTTGTTTGCACATTTTTGTCTTTATCAATGTCTGAGTTCTTCAAAGTGCAGAGACACATTTTGATAAGCAAGTAAATAGATGACTTAGAACGAGGGAGCCAATGGGGTGGCTGAGAATGCTTACGCTCCCTTAGACCTGCCCATTTCTCTTCTGTTCATCACGTGTTCACATAGGAGATCTCAGAGAAACATGGGAAGGGCTCCTGCCTTCGAAGTGGCTGCAGAAGATGCTCACAACAGAGAGGTCAGCAGTTTATAAACAATCATTTGAATCTACCTACCAGGTTTTAGTTCCCCCCTGAACATTGTATTCCACAGAGAGCACATTCAGCAGAAGTTAACAGACACTTCAAAGGCTAACAGGCAGAGTATTTACTCAGATATCAAGACTGCTGAATCCAGTGAAACCAGTTCTTTAGCTGCCTGAGCACTTTCTCTTAAATACTCCCCCTTCCACTCTTTCCCCTTCTACCCACTTGGATGTTCAGCTCTGATTAGCAAATTTACTTTGTCTTCTCTGTTACCAAACACCCATAGTGAAGTAAAGTGAAAATCGCTCCGTTGTGTCCAACTCTTTGCGACCGCATGGGTATAGTCCACGGAATTTTCCAGGCCAGAATAATGGAGTGAGTAGCCTTTCCCTTTTCCAGGGGATCTTCCCAACCCAGGGATTGAACCCAGGTCTCCCGCATTGCAGGTAGATTCTTTACCAGCTGAGCCACAAGGGAAGCCCAAGAATACGGGAGTGGGTAGCCTATCCATCTCCAGTGGATATTCCCAACCCAGGAATTGAACCAGGGTTCCCTTATTTTGATAAATGTAGCAAACTATGACATTCTTCCTCTTAGAAAGTGCTATCTTCTAGCTACTAATGATAGTAACTCTCTAAGCTTTGAAGTTGATCTACTTGCTAATTTCCCTCTACCTTGTCCCAATCAAAAGTGACAAAATTTTACCACAGAGTGTTGGGAGAAAAAATTACTTAATATCTGTTTAGAAAAAAAAATTTAATGAGTATACATGCAAAAATAAATATTCCAATCACTATTTCAAAATATTTTTGGATAAATATGTCTAAATATCTATGTGAAACAGGCAGAGAAACTCATAAATATTTATTCATAGTCACTGAAAATTCATAGAAAATGTGTTTTGATGCTATGTTAAAGGAATTACCTGGTTTATTCTTTAGAAATTACCTACTAGTTTTGTATTTTTAGATTCAGTTCACTTCAGTCGCTCAGTTGTCTCTGACTCTTTGTGACCCCATGAATCGCAGCATGCCAGGCCACCCTGTCCATCACCAACTCCCGGAGTTCACCCAGACTCACGTCCATCAAGTCAGTAATGCCATCCAGCCATCTCATCCTCTGTCATCCCTTTCTCCTCCTGCCCCCAATCCCTCCCAGCATCAGGGTCTTTGCCAATGGGTCAACTCTTCTCATGAGGTGGCCAAAGTACTGGAGTTTCAGCCTCAGCATCAGTCCTTCCAATGAACACCCAGGACTGGTCTCCTTTAGGATGGACTGGTTGGATCTTCTTGCAGTCCAAGGGACTCTCAAGAGTCTTCTCCAACACCACAGTTCAAAAGCATCAATTCTTCGGCTCTCAGCCTTCTTCACAGTCCAGCTCTCACATCCATACATGACCAATGGAAAAACCATAACCTTGACTAGACACACCTTTGTTGGCAAAGTAATATCTCTGCTTTTTAATATGCTATCTATGTTGGTCATAACTTTCCTTCCAAGGAGCAAGCGTCTTTTCATTTTCATGTCTTTTAATTTCAGTGTAATAAAGTCTGACACTGTTTCCACTGTTTCCCCATCTATTTGCCATGAAGTGATGGGGCCAGATGCCATGATCTTCGTTTTCCGAATGTTGAGCTTTAAGCCAACTTTTTCACTCTCCTCTTTCACTTTCATCAAGAGGCTTTTTAGTTCCTCTTCAATTTCTGCCGTAAGGATGGTGTCATCTGCATATCTGAGGTTATTGATATTTCTCCCGGCAATCTTGATTCCAGCTTGTGCTTCTTCCAGCCCAGCGTTTCTCATAATGTACTCTGCATAGAAGTTAAATAAGCAGGGTGACAATATACAGCCTTGACATACTCCTTTTCCTATTTGGAACCAGTCTGTTGTTCATGTCCAGTTCTGTTGCTTCCTGACCTGCATATAGGTTTCTCAAGAGGCAGGTCAAGTGGTCTGGTATTCCCATCTCTTTCAGAATTTTCCAGTTTATTGTGATCCACATAGTCAAAGGCTTTGGCATAGTCAATAAAGCAGAAATAAATGTTTTTCTGGAACTTTCTTGCCTTTTTGATGATCCAACGGATGTTGGCAATTTGATCTCTGGTTCCTTTGCCTTTTCTAAAACCAGCTTGAACATCTGGAAGTTCACGGTTCACGTATTGCTGAAGCTTGGCTTGGAAAATTTTGAGCATTCCTTTAGTAGTGTGTGAGATGAGTGCAATTGTGTGGTAGTTTGAGCATTCTTTGGCATTATTTTTAGATTAGAAGTATAATTTTAATTAATATCTATCTAAGAGTTATTTCCACAGTTAATAACCACCCTTATGAGGCAGTGTTTACCTTGGAGGGCTTTACATCCCTGTGTGGAAAGGAGAGTTGCTTACTCTTCCCCCACTCCCCCCTACAGTAGGAAATTCCCACTGAGGTGAACTGGTTAGAACTTAGCAAAATGCAGGCTAAAATCAACCTCCGTCAGTACCATTTAGAAAACTTCATTTGGAGGTTTAGAAATAAGCCACAAAAGGATACTGAAAAGGACACCCTTGCCTAATTTTGTTTGAAATGTGTAGCTATGACAAGTGCTGTCTTCCATCCACAGCCACAGTGTATGTGCCAAGAGCCTCTCCAAGGATTTCACAGTTGCTTTGACACAGAATTCCACTTGTGGAACTCAGTCCTAAGGGACAATTTTATTCATACTATTAATCCTAATATGGAAAAGCTTTTATGCATCAAGATGCCCTTCACAGAGTAATTTATATAGTGAAAAACTATCTAGAGACATAATCAAAACAGGAGAATATTTAAATAAACCAGAGAACAAACACAATAACATGCAAAACTGCTCCCACTTGTCCTTAAGCAAACAACAAACAAGTGAAAGTCACTCAGTCCTGTCCGACTCTTTCTGATCCCATGGACTATGCAGTCCGTGGAATTCTCCAGACCAGAATACTGGAGTGGGTAGCCTTTCCCTTCTCCAGGGAATCTTCCCAACCCAGGCACCAAACCCAGGTCTCCCACATTGTGGGTGGATTCTTTACCAGCTGAGCCACCAGGGAAGCCCAACAACAAACAAAAAAAGGACATAAATTGTTACTTCAGTGCAAACAACTAGATGAAAAAAAAAACCAAAATATTTTTTATTAGTTTTTATTGGAGTATAGTTGCTTTACAATGGTGTGTTAGTTTCGGCTGTACAGCAAAGTGAATCAGCCATACGTATACATATATTCCCTCTTTTTTGGATTTCCTCCCCATTTAGGTCACCAGAGAGCACTGAGTAGAGTTCCCTGTGCTGTATAGTAGGTTCTCATTAGTTATCCATTTTATACATAGCAGTGTATATTTGTCAGTCCCAATCTCCCTATTCATCCCACTCCTTCCCCACTTAGTAGCCATAAGTTTGTTCTATAAAAAACATCAAAATATTAACATTTCTCAACATAAGTTAAGAATACATGATTTCCCTATTCTTCTTTCTCTTTTTCTATATTTTCCAAAAAAATTTAGAGTGTACTAGTTTATGACGGAAAAAAGTAACGAAGTTAAAATAAAACTATAAGCATTCATAAAAAGAAATAGTTACACCCAGGAAATTAAGTACTACAAACTCTAAAGAAGCCTAGTTTATGTTCCTGAGTATTGGGTTTTGCAAGTTATAATTACTATAAAGACAGTTTGCAATGAAAAAAAAAATCTCAAAATTGTAACAGTGAGACGATCTGAGTTGATTCTCTATTTTTTGTAAAGAGCCAAACCAGGAATAAAAGTTATGATCTGGAGAAGCTCTTAAAGAATAATCAATAGTAATACTATAGCTGCCCTGTCTTACCTGCCTCAGAGTTTAGCTCTCAAAGTCAGTTTATTAGTCAAACTGAATAAGAAAATCAGAGAAAAGTTGTCTAAAATAAGATTTTAGGAGATTTGATCCGCATTCTGAAGGCAAACAGGATTTTGAAAAGTTAATTCTGCTTAAAATTTTTGTTGTTGTTACAATTAGCTGAACAGTCCAAACTGCTCTTTCTTCCTGTGATTTGAATTCAGACATAAAGCTAAGAACAGTGCGGAAATGGCAATGATGAGTAATAAATCACAGACATTTTAGGACTGAAAGGAACTCTTATTTTACAGATGAGAAAGAAAATGAAATACTTGTCTGAGGAACCAGATAAATGGTGTGGGGGCCAGGCCGGAGGCCAGGTCTCCGGAGGCCGGCTCAGTGTGACACTCTGAGTTCAGACAGCAAGCTGCCATGGCTTGGGGTGGAATCTGGGCGCCCTGCCAGCACGTTCCCTGCCTGGAATCTGGCCGACTACCTTCCTTTGGCTTCATAGCTCCCATTTAGCACTAACAGCTCATTAATACAAAGGGGAGAAAAGGCCTTACTTTTTCAGTGTCTACTACGTGTCAAGTACTTTGTACACATTATGCAACTGCATTTTGCTGCCCACGGTACAAAGTAAATTAATTCTTTTCTTTTAGTACTTGAAGAAACCAAGGCCCCAAGAGTTTAAGTCGATCAGGATTTGGCTGAGGTTTTCATTTGTCTCTTTTTGATGGTAACTTCTCCCACTCTTAGGCAGCTGACATGGAAAACTAGATGTGTTAGAGTTCTCCAGAGAAAAGAAACCAAGAGGATAAATTGACTGACTTGCTATAAGGAATTGGTTCATACGATCGTGGAGGCTGACAGTTAGCAAGCTGGAGACTGAGGTGAGATAGTGGTGTTATTCCAATCAGAATCCAAAGGCCTGAGAATGAGGAACATCAGTGGTGTACATGCCAGTCTGAAAGAAGGCAAGCTCAAGACCCAAGAAGAGGCATTCTTTCTGTATGAAGGCAGCAGGTAGGAGGAGTTCTCTCCCTCACTCCTAAGAGGGTCAACCTTTTTGTTCTATTCTGATCTTCAACTGATTTGGTGAGGCCCACCCACATTTGCCCTTAGTCTACCAATTCGAATGTCAATCTCATCCAAAATGACTTCACAGATAAAGCAAGAATAATGTTTGATCAAATGTCTGGGTGCTCTGTGGCCTGGTCAAGCTGACACATAAAATTAACCAGTATACATCATATTCTTCAGTATGTTGAGGACCTGGACTAGGGAGAGGTAAGCAAGACATCGAGATCACAGAGATTTACAGAGGAGCTCACTCCCGGGTTCAACAAGCACCCCGGAAGCCTTGCCTGTCTCACCCTAGTCCTGGCTCTATGCTCCACTCAAAAGGGCAGATTCAATTACCTTTCTTAAACTGAAGTGTTTATATTATGAAACAACTTTCCAGAATCATGTAAACACCATCCTAGAAAAATCTTGGGTAGGCAGAATTTCTTAAGGAATTGAAAGCAAAAAATATCTGGAATACCAAAAGAAAACAGATCTGGGGGGATTCCCTGGTTGTCCAATGGCTGAGACTCCACACTCTCAATGCAGGAGGCCCAGGTTCTACTCTTGGTGACGAAACTAGATCCCACATCTGCCACTAAAGATCCTGCATGCCACAACTAAGGCCCAGCACAGCCAAATAAATTAATATTTTAAAAAGGAAAACAGATGAAAGGTAATTATTTCTATGCTTACTGTGGAATGGAATGATAACCCACTTATATTTTCCATGGAAAATATTTCCTTATAATTTAAACAGTATTCTACTGCACAGATCCTAAAGCCTTTCTACAAAATGACAAACACACAAATCTGTGCATTATAGAAAACTTCACAGCTATTCAAAATTAGGCTTGAATTATTTTACTTTTGGCTAAAGCCACTCCCTATAAATTATAGTTATCCCTCATTTTTAGTTATCTGCAGTACATTAATGCATGATTTTTTTTCAGTTATTGGAAGGACCGAATGAACCTAATGAGATCATATAAATGAAAATGTGTTTTAAACTATTAAGTGTAATAAAGAAAGGCATCACTGCTACTAATGGGATGATAGAGCAATCTCTTACCTCAATTTAGGAGCACATATGTGCTAAGTTGACTTTTTGTAACCCTACAGTCTGTAGCCTACCATGGGATTTTCCAGGCAAGAATACTGGAGTGGGTTGCCATTTCCTTCTCTGGGGGATCTTCCTGACCCAGGGACTGAACCCACATCACTTATGTCTCCTGCATTGGCAGGCAGGTTCTTTATCACTAGCCTGAGAGCTGTACTAATTTATATACTCTCCTTCCATTAACAAGCAAATGTTTCCTCAAACTCTAGACACCATAGGACATGCAATGATAATTCTCCAAACTCAAGCCTGTGGGTATCCAAGAAATCAGATTAGTTTAATAATCAAACTTTGGGAACCAAAGACAGTCAGCCAGTCTGGAGTCAAGTTCTATTTGGCATTTGAAATAGGTCTTGACTTAGATGATTTGTTATTTGCCTTGTAAAGTAAGACTCTAAATGACATGGGTTGCAGGAACTCGATGTCTTCCGTTGGGGTCAAGGTCTTAAGCTGTACTGCATTAGGTATCACGTGACAGACTTCAGTGCTAAAATTTGGACAGGGGCAGACTTATTTCTGCACAGAACACCAGCTGCTTTAAGGCTGTAAGGCTTGTGAAGAATATAGCCCAGCTTGGCCTCTTGAGTCTGTATAGCTTATGAAGCATGGAGAAGCTGAACCTGGACCTGAGGAGGCGGCTTCTCTCAGCATCTCACTGTAGCAGCAGAGGTCAAGACAGTCCTCTCCAGGATGGAATGGGTACAGCCTTTCTAAGAACTCACAGAAATAGCTGGTCTTTGGTAGAGAAGAAGTAGGAGTAAATGAACCAGAGGCCCTACATCAGCAATGGAGGGGACAAGTCAGTAAATTTAAGGGGACAAATGCAAAGTAGCACTCACCAAATGTGAGTGCACAGACTGGCAGAGTCTTGGAATATTAAAGTTACAAGAGGAAGACATGTTTTGGACCATTAAGAAGAGCAACTTTCTATGATTAACATGATCAAAATCACTAAATAAAATCTGCCATAATAAGTTCACTGCCACTGAGCATGTTTAGCTAGAGGCTGTGTGACCATGATCATGGATGCTTCAAAGAAAGGTTGGGATTCATGGGGTAGATGAGCTCTGAGATCTCTTTCAACTCTGCTAGTCTCTGAGCTTTAAATAGAAACCAAAGGAAAAAACTGGATGGACATGGAGAGATAACCCAAAGCTTGACTCCTGTCTGAAACTGAGCAGTTGTTTAAAAGGAAGAAATGGGTAATCAGTGTATCATGAAATCATTCACATTTTTAGTTATTTAGGGTGAGTTCTCAAACATCTGATGAGTTTTAATGTTTACAGGGACACTGAATTTGAGAAAGTTGTTTTCTAACTTGCTGAATATATGAATGGTCTAATGAAATGAGTTGCACAAAGATCACAATACCCACAAACAGGTCTCTGTGAGATAGAGAGCACCCCTACAGCTTTTAAAAATGCTGGGGTGGAAAACTCCACAAAGAAGTAACCTTTACATTGCCATCTACTGGCTACTAGTATAAGTGCAATACTATACAATCTGAAATATCCTAATCAGATCCAACTGGAAATAAGAATACGGATTGAACTTACAAATGATAGGAATCAAATGGCTTCACTAAGTACTCAAATGCAAAATAAATACTGCTAACTGCTGCTAAGTCGCTTCAGTCATGTCCGACTCTGTGCAACCCCATAGACAGCAGCCCACCAGGCTCCCCCGTCCCTGGGATTCTCCAGGCAAGAACCCTGGAGTGGGTTGCCATTTCCTTCTCCAATGCAGGAAAGTGAAAGTGAAGTTGCTCAGTCGTGTCCGACTCTTAGCGACCCCATGGACTGCAGCCTACCAGGCTCCTCCATCCATGGGATTTTCCAGGCAAGAGTACTGGAGTGGGGTGCCATTGCCTTCTCTGAAAATAAATACTAGAATACTTTTATAAGTCTGTTGGAGATCCACCTGGTTATTGCCTTAATTAGATGTCCTACTTGACTTGTGAATTCTCCCAGTGGTATATCCATGACCAGTACTGAAACAGCCCTTGGAAATGAGGGACCCTAACAAGTCCTACATCGGCAGTTTATTCAGGCCAATGTTCAGCTCCCACAGATAGTTTCCTTTGGGAGAGCTGACTTACTCTATCCCCTGGTAGTATAGTGACATTTGTTATATTCATTTCTAAAATATATATGGCAAGTGGAAGGCAGACTACATTAGGCCAAATTATCTCAAGTACATAAAAGTCATGAAGTCAAGCAGAGAAGCTGTTCCAAATGCACATATCTTAGTCTCACAGGTCATAGGCTAGGCCTTGAAGAACACGGGGCCCCTATGCTGATAATTCACTCCTCTCCCAACAGAGGTAATGCGCCCTCTTCAGTACTTTCATAGCATATTGTTCATTCTGCATTTAAAACGTGGTTGTTACTGTATTATTGCTATTTTGGTTCATATCTGCTTCTGTACTAAATTGTAGTCTCCTTGAAAGCAAGCTGTGGTGTTGGAGAAGACTCTTGAGAGTCCCTTGGACTGCAAGGAGATCCAACCAGTCCATTCTAAAGGAGATCAGTCCTGGGTGTTCTCTGGAAGGACTGATGCTAAAGCTGAAACTCCAGTACTTTGGCCACCTCATGTGAAGAGTTGACTCATTGGAAAAGACTCTGATGCCAGGAGGGATTGGGGGCAGGAGGAGAAGGGGATGACAGAGGATGAGATGGCTGGATGGCATCACCGACTCGATGGACGTGAGTTTGGGTGAACTCTGGGAGTTGGTGATGGACAGGGAGGCCTGGCGTGCTGTGATTCATGTGGTTGCAAAGAGTCAGACACGACTGAGCGACTGAACTAAACTGAAAGCAAGCATCATATACCATTTACATTTCATTTTTTTAGCACTCAACACATACTTTGTCATTAGGTAGTCCCTCAATAAGTATTTACTGCTTATACTTTGAGGTTGAGGTCAAAAGAAGGAAGGAAGAGAAGAAGACAAGAAGGATCCAAAGTGTCCAAAATCAGTATTTCTATTCTATACCTTATGTCTTAGCTCTAGACTCTAGTTTTCAAATGCAGACTCTAGTTTTCAAATTTCAGGCTTTGCCATCTGAGATGTTCAGCATAAATTTCATCTTCAGCAATTTCCAAATGAAGCCTACTATCATTGTGACTCAAACTGTTCTGTAATTAGTTTACCAGTAAAGACCTAACTATCTTCCCAACCATGTAAGTCACCCTCTATTCCCCCATTTCCAGACTACCTACATTCAGTAAGTTCTGCCACTTATACTGTAAGAGACCTATCAGTGGTATCTTCCTACTTCCTCCCTCCTCCTCCCAGTTACCTGCTTTGGTTCACATCCTTGCCGCCTCTTGTGGCCTCTGTCAGCTACCTCATCTACCCCTCATCTGCCACCAAAGTTATCCTCCATACAGATACATCATCATCTACTTTTAAACTTTCAATGGCTTGCCACTTTTTATAAGACAAGCCAACAGTGGCATACAGTAGTCATCATAATCTTCTCAAACTTACTTTTTGAGATATTCTGTTCCATAAACCCTAACAATTCTGAACAAATTGTCTTTCTCCAGCCACTCCTATGATTCTCAATCCTGTGTGCCTTCCCACAGGTCATTCAGTAGACCTAGAATGCCCATCCTAACCCCACTTGCCTTGGTCACTGCCTACTGAACATTTTGTGACCCAGTTTAGATGGTACCTCCACTGTGCTGTTTACCCCAGAAGATAACAATTGCAAATCTACCTGATCAACGGCAAGGTCCTCTGGTTTTATATTCCCCTGGCACTTTCCTTAGGGCATTTAATGGGGGCAACAGCTAGCCCATAGGACGGCAAGATCCTCTGGTTTTATATGGAAATGGCAACCTACTCCTACTCCAGTGTTCTTGCCTGGAGAATCCCAGGGATGAGGGAGCCTGGTGGGCTTCCGACTATGGAGTCGCACAGAGTTGGACATGACTGAAGCGACTTAGCAGCAGCAGCAGCACTTTCCTTAGGGCATTTAATGGGGGCAACAGCTAGCCCATAGGAAGGCTCTGTGCAAATTAGGTAGAAGTGTCCCCTCTGGGCAGAGGCAGCTCTGTGTCAGGCTTAAGACTTGACAAGTGAAATATGGGCTGGATTTCAGCTTAGTCAGGTTGAACTTGACGCTTTGGTCAGATTCCCTCAAGCAGTGAAACACCCTGTCCAACTGAATGTGGTAGCCCAAGAACTTACCACAATGATTACGATTGCTTTTTGAAAAATATTTATTTATTTGGCTGCACCAGGTCTTAGCTACAGCATCTTTTAGTTGTGGGATGAAAACTGTGAGTTGTGGCACATGGGGATCTAGTTCCCTGACCAGGGCTCAGACCCAAGCCCCCTGCCTTGGGAACGTGGAGTCTTAGCCACTGGACCCCAGGGCAGGCCCTGAATGCTGAGTCCTGCCCCCAGGCAACAGGTGAGAGAGAGGTCTTGTACCAATGCCACAGAAGGGGAGCCCAGAACCAAAGACATTTTTGAAGCTAATTGAGCCCCTTTGTAACCGTGGCCAAAAGCCCCTGATCATCACTAATAAGCTTCCTGTCTCCAAATTAGGCAAAGATGCCCACTCCAGTAAACACCTTATGGCACTCTAACCAATCACCTAACACTAACCTTCCGGCAGAAATTTTGTCTTGAGGCTATAAAAATTGGTTATTAATCCACGAAAACTGTTGACTCTCCCTAGCCTGTGAGGAGGTCACACACTGTGCTCATAATACCCCTTTTATCTCTGCTCTTTGTCCTTAATAAACTCATTTTCTTCTAAAACGCTCTATGTGTGGAAATTCTTTAGCACTCAGCACTTAGATTGCCCCAAGACATAATGGCCTTTCTGATGCCAGTCTTTACCACCTGCTGATGAATTCCTAGAAGGCAGGTAGATCAATCAAAATTTGTATTCTCAGAACCTAGTCCATGTAAACATTGATAACTATTGTTTGAATGGCTATTTTTTGGCATGAGGAGATATTCCAAAAATTATCAAAGATCTCTTAAGTATATAAATGTATATAAATGTGTACACAAGTGTTCTTAGTTGTGTAGTCTTGGGCAAGGAATTTGACTTTCTTATGCCCTGGTTTCCTCATCTACGTAGTAGACATAAAAATAGTACCTACCCTAGGATTGTTGTGAGGAGCTGATGATATAGTATCTGTAAAGTGCTCAGAAAAGCACCCAGTCCTGAGTATGACTTATTAAGTATTGACTGTTACTATTAACATAGGATAAAAAAGAAAAGATTCTGAGGTGAATCTTTTTAACATTGACAATGAGACAATTCTGGAGGAAGAATTTTTCTGCTTTGATTTAAAAAATATAGAGACATTTTGGTTTATATAAAGATATTACCATTAATATTAAATGATTAAAGATATTTTAATATTAAGGTATAGAATACTAATAGTTCAGAATTTGGAAGGAGTTTAGAGGTAATCCAAACAGCTTTTCTTATAGATATAAGAGCTGGTCAAGTGACCTTTCTGTGGGTTCTAGTGTTTCTCCATCTGTCCCTTACCAAGTGTCCAGCATCATTTCCTCATCTCCCCTCTTCCAGAGCCCCTAATATTCTCCCTTCCACTCAAGGAGCCTCAGTCTCAGGTACCATTAGCCTTGCCCAGAATGCATTTTCACAACTTTTTTTTTGCCTCTACCTGTGATATCTTCCTTCCTGTGCCTTGCTCCCATCTCAGAGGATTTAACCCCTCATGTACATTCTTCAAGTCCCACTTTGATTATTACATCTTCTCTAGTGAAGCCTTCCCCTACTTCCTCAGCCAAAGCTAGCTGCTTCCTCCTCTGTGTTCCCAGAGCTTGCTCTGTGTTCATACACCTATTTAGCACAATCAGAGTAAGGACAGGACTTTCCAGGTGGCTCAGGGGAAAAGAACTCATCTGCCAATGCAGTAGATGGAAGAGACATGGGCTTGATCCCTGGGTTGGGAAGATCCCCTAGAGAAGGAAATGGCAACCCACTCCAGTATTCTTGCCCAGAGAATTCCATGGACAGAGAGGAGCCTGGTGGGCTACAGTCCATGGGGTTGAAAAGAGTCAGACACGACTGAGCAATTACGCACTGGAGTACAAGGACTCTAGATCCCACCTGTCTAGGTTTAAATCCCAGCTCTGTCACCCTTCACTTGTTATTCCTTTGCTCTTCTCAGTTGTTTTATCTCTCAAATGGGAACAATAATGTATTCATTCATTCAACAGTTCATTATTGATTGCCTATTGTGTGTCCGGAGAAGGCAATGGCAACCCACTCCAGTACTCTTGCCTAAAAATCCCATGGATGGAGGAGCCTGGTAGGCTACAGTCCATGGGGTCGCGAAGCGCCAGATATGACTGAGCAACTTCACTTTCACTTTTCATTTTCATTCACTGGAGAAGGAAATGGCAACCCATTCCAGTATTGTTGCCTGGAAAATCCCAAGGATGGGAGCCTGGTGGGCTGCCATCTGTGGGGTTGCACAGAGTTGGACACGACTGACGTGACTTAGCAGCAGCAGCATTGTGTGTTAGGAGCTGTTCTGGGACTTTGAATTGTATGGCAAATAGGTCAAAGTCCTTGCTGTCACGAACATTTATGGGGAGAGTCAAATAATTAAAAATGAAGTGGTTTGGCTAAAAAGTTTGTTTGGGTTTTTCAAAATGCTATATGGAAACACCCAGCTCAGAGGCATCCCCATTCTGCTGACGGGATGATCTAAATTCTAACTCTGCCTCTGTCATACTCTGGTGGGTTAGTCACTAAGTTGTGGCTGACTCTTGCGACCCCATGGACTGTAGCCTGCCAGACTCCTCTGTACATGGGATTCTCCAGGTAAGAATACAGGAGTGGGTTGCCATTTCCTTCTCCAGGGGATCTTCCCAACCCAGGAATCTAACCGGTGTCTCTTGCATTGCAGGCAGATTCTACTGTACTCTGTTTCATACTTTTTCATGGATTGACTCAACATTTCCTATAGAGTAAGTTTCAGGTGCCTTGACATGAAGGATGAAGTTGTGGAGACCTAGCCCCTGCCTTCCTCTCCACTGCCTACCTTGCACATACACTCCAGCCACACCAAAGTACTAGTTCCCCAGATAATATATGCCTGGTCTCTATGCCTCGCTTTATGTTGTTTCTTTCCCTGAAAATCATCCCCTCTTCCACATTTGTGCTTGTCCAGTTCAGACTCAGGGCCAGAGTTCTTTCTCCTGTGCACTCTCATTCTAACCTGGGAATGCTTCAGTACTTCTACAACACTGCTGCTGCTGCTGCTGCTAAGTCACTTCAGTCATGTCTGACTCTGTGCAACCCCACAGACGGCAGCCCATCAGGCTCCCCCGTCCCTGGGATTCTCCAAGCAAGAACACTGGAATGGGTTGCCATTTCCTTCTCCAGTGCATCAAAGTGAAAAGTGAAAGTGAAGTCGCTCAGTCGTATCCGACTCTTAGCGACCCCATGGACTGCTGCCTATCAGGCTCCTCCGTCCATGGGATTTTCCAGGCAGGAGTACTGGAGTGGGGTGCCATTGCCTTCTCTGTCTACAACACTCCTTACCAGGAATTCTTAAAATGATCTGTCTCCATATAGCTGCCTCTCCAATTGGCTTCTAATTTTCTCAAGGGCAGGGACTGGGTTCTTTTGTCTTTTTTGTCTACGTTGTTTTATTCTGGTTGTTTTTTTAGTTTTTTTTTTTTTTTTTTTTTTTTTGAGAAGCATTTATTTTTAATTGAAGGATAACTGCTTTACAATATTGTGTTGGTTTCTGCCATACATCAACATGAACCAGCCATATGGGACTGGGTTCTTAATTATGTTTTGTACCCAAGACATGATCTGAGTTCTGGCCAAAAGCAGCTAAGCAGGGACTGGGTTCATATCCTTTATCTCACAGTCAGCTAAGAATTCACTCCCTAAATATGTTTCTTTGTCCCAGGCCCACAACACACTGCTGTCTGGGAGGTTTGTTCAGGTGAATAGGTTTCAAAAATGCCTGATATTTTCCAAGTGTCTTTCATCAGATTCGTCCATAAAATCTAAAAAGAAGATAAAATGTATCTCTCAGAGGCAGAGACATTTGTTCCTTGATCCTAGAGTTTTAACTCATAGGTTTTGAAAGAAAATCGAATACTTGAAGAAGCAGGCATAGTTTGAATTCATCCACTTATACTGTTCAACTTCTCATTATTTCAACTGCAAAATCACCTGCCAAGTATAATTCCTATTATCTTTATCATACTTTTTCTGGATACTTAGAAAGTTTTTCTTGATAATTAGAAATGTAATACGAGAGTTGAGAATGCTAAGTCAATTCCTCTTTGAACATTATTTTCTTTACTCAAGCATCCTTCCACAGTAAGTGCAAAATTCTAGATTCCATTAGCAAATTGTTTTCCTATGCACTCACATAAAGTGATTCTTTTTATATAAAGTGATTTTCTTTAATAGTTCTATGCTCTAATCACCTAAAAAAATTAACCTGGAGCTGAGACTAATCATCACAAACTTTCAAAAGTTTAGTAAGAAAAACAAGAGCTAAATTGTAGTTGTAGAAAAGCCATTGTCCCGTAATCTAAAATATGACACAAATGAATTTATCAATGAAACATGCAGACGCAGAGGTTGCAAACATGCAACCACAGGCTTGTGGTTGCCAAGGGGGGAGGGTTTGGGGAAGGGATGTTTTAGGAGTTTGGGATTTGCAAATGCAAACTATTACGTATAGAATCGATAAACAACGAGGCCCTACTATATAGCACAGGGAACTATATTTCATATCCTGTGATAAACCATAAAGGAAAAGAAAATAAAAAAGAATGTATGTATATATGTATATGTATATCTGAGTCACTTTGCTGTACAGCAGAAATTAATACAACACTGTAAATCAACTATACTCAAATAAATTTTAAAAAAGAAAAGCCACTGTATACTTTACAGAGAAACCAGATTTACTTAATATGTCCCTGGGACAAAGCTGCAAAATGTTTGAGTCCATTCTGTTCATAGTAGAAAAGAGAGAAACCTCCTTAAATTGTTTCTACCTTCTTCCCCTTCAAAACCCTTGTCCATTATTTGACCTTGACATCTTCTTTACTGAATTTCCATAACCTCTCAGATAAGATGCAAGGTCCACTGTGATCACCTAAAAGATGCCTTCCCATTTAAGACGTCCATGCCCTTGAACAGCCTGAGCTCTTCACTTGAAAAGCACTTTCTTCTCTTGCTGGTCTGGTGAAAGCTTGCTTATCCTGCAGGAATTAATTCGGAAGTCACCTGCTCAGCTCCTGGCTCCCTTCCTCCTCCAGACAGGGAAAGGGGTGGCCTTCTTTGTGCTCTCAGCCAGTCCTAGACTTTCTAACCTCATTTGCCTGGGTGTGATGGATATTTGTTTCCTAGACTATGAGCTCCCTGAGGGCAGGGACCATGTTTACTCCTCTTTGTGTGCTCCAACACTGCATAGGAGAACAACTCCTCATCTACGAAGTGTTCAGGGGAATGTAACCATCATCCCAGGCTGGCAAATGGAGAAAGCTGGCTAAAACACTGCAGCAAAAGAAGCCCTAATCTGATAATACTTCTTCCAGAGATGTGGCTGAAAGATGAAGAGCATTTTCACTATATTCTTGTTAGGGGAAACACTGACTGAAACTGTTATCCACCCTGGTTAGGCACTGTAGTAACTATCTGCATAAGTCATCTTACAACAGGAGGTCTGATAAGGAACATGGAACTAACAAGCCACCACCAACCGGAAGAATTTGGGAAAGGTCAAAAGGAGACACCACATGTCCTACCAACTTCCCAGAATCCTCCTCAGCTGGAATCCCTCTTGGCTGAGCAATACATGGGCCATGAGAAAGAACCCTCAGTCAGAATGACTGGCTAGAGAAAACCCAGAAACTAATCCTATCACCATAAAACCCAAGACAGCAAGCCACATGGCAGAGCAGTCCTCCTGTGTTCCCTTACCCTACTGCTCTCCACCCAGGCACCCCTTCCCAGTGGTCTCTTGCTTTGACAGCAGGTGTTTCCTTGGAGATAATTCATTTCAGAGTGTTAGACCAAAGTCCACTCTCGGGCTATGGAAGGTGTCTCCCTTCCTGTACATTCTTCAATCCTCAAATTCTTTCTTTTACAACACTCATCCTACTCATCAGGGACATTTAAGTTAAATGAGTTTAATCCAAAACAACTATGCTGAGACCTAAATGTTAAAGAATGTTGTATAACATATATTCAATCAAGTCTTGATTAAAAAAAAAAAAAATGCTTTATCAAACATCATTTCTTTCCACCTTACCACAACAATTTAAAAGATTTCTATTGGTGCAAACATTTAAAAGTCAGGAATAAACATAGAGGATAACAGCAAAGGGTTTGTTTATGTATGTTGACACCAACGTGTGAGGAAGACCCAGCAGGGTTTACGTTTATGCCATGTAAATCGCTCTAGAACCAGATGAGGCTTACAAGGTACCTTGCAACTCATCTCCTCTAAGCTATAAAGTCTCTTTTTTTTCCCCCTGGCAAAAGTTTGAGAAACTTACTGCTGTTTTCTATCAGTGGATACAACAGATGGCTGGCACATGCCTGCTTACTAAATGAAATGGGCCCTCCGCAGAATTACTCTTTGATCCCTGGTGGCATGTCCACAACACCACAAAGCAAAATACCACAATGTAGCAGAATCTAAACACTAAAGGTTTAAAGTTGTGCTTTTGATATGAGTACCTTCTTTTTTTAAAAGAAGAAATCATGCCCACAGTATGTAAACGTTTCCACATTCTCACTTGGAAACCATGAAACAGGGGTCAAAAATCGAGGCATTTCCTTCATTTGGTGACATAAAACCACTGCAAACTCTTAGAGTGCAAAGGGATGCAACTACTTGGGTTGTAACTACCAACACAATCATAACTCCATCAGGAAAAAAATGTGGAGAGTACACATTAAAGGATTTAACTAATAACAATAAGCACTACCATAACTTCAGAGTTGGGAGGAGGTGTTTAAGGGCATTTGGCATTTGCTTTGAAGAGCAAAAGGAAGTATTTAAATGAAAATTCACTCTCTATTGTTTTTCTTTGATTTTTGTCAAGGGGAGAAAGGAAGGAAGGGGAAATTTGAGACTTGGAATTGCAACCAAATTAAGGGGCCCAGTGTTACATCATATCAACCACCATATTGCAAAACAAGCTCTCTAGGGGATGATCCAGTTGCTCTTATAGATACCTGTCAGTAGAGTGATCCTATTTAAAAAAAAAAAAAAAAAAGCAAAAATGTGAGTCAGTTGTCAGGAAAATGGTCTGTTTCTGACTTTTTCCCCCCTCAATGGTACTTTCTTCATTTTAAAGCTGAATTTGGATACAAATACACACATATAGTCTCTCCAGGTGGCACAGTGGTAAAGAATCTGCTTGCCAATAAAGGAGACACAGGTTTGATCTCTATGTCAGGAAGATCCCCTGGAGAAGGAAATGGCAACCCACTCCAGTATTCTTGCCTGGAAAATCCCATGGACAGAGGAGCCTGGTGGGCTATAGTCCATGAGATCGCAAAGATACACATTATGCATGCACGCACATTCCGTTACACACTATTATATATACAATAAAAAACAAGGACCTACTGTATAGCACAGGGAACTATATTCAATAGTTTGTAATCTCTAATAGAAAAGAATCTGCAATATATATATATATACATGTATAACTGAACCATCTGAAAAATAATATATGTATGTATAACTGAACCGCCTTGCTGTACATATAAAATAACACAACATTCTATAATAAAACAACAATACTTCACTTAGAAACAACCAAAAAAGGCTAAATTTGGGTGCTAACTGGAATCATTTACAAAGACACAACAATCTAGGCAAAAGTCTCAGTCTTTACTTATATTTGGCTTTGTATTATTGTTATTACTTCTGGCAGTTTTCAGTAATTCAAGAATTTTAATTGTAGAGAGCTAGTAAAAGTTATGAACACATTTATATTTAACCTTACATTTTGGAAGATATTTCACTTTATACACTGTATCTTCAGCATATCTAATATTTTCTATTTTCAATGATCACACATTGAACAAAGAAGCGTGTTCCTGCAATTTAATCCAATAAAGTAAATTTTCCACACCACACACATATCCACCCATTTCCCCAGGGCAGCAGGTAAAATGTTCTTCCTTTCTTGTATCCACAGCAACATTCTAAACTTTTGTTTTTAAACATCCTAAAACTGAGAAAAATGAATATATATATATATATATATATATATATATATATATATAAGTGACTTCTAGAGGTTGCAAGAATTATGACTACTATGCTGCTGCTGCTGCTAAGTCGCTTCAGTCGTGTCCAACTCTGTGCAACCCCATGGACTGCAACCCACCAGGCTCCCCTGTCCCTGGGATTCTCCAGGCAAGAACACTGGAGTGGGTTGCCATTTCCATCTCCAATGCATGAAAGTAGAAAGTGAAAGTGAAGTCACTCAGTCGTGTCCGACTCTTAGTGACCCCATGGACTGCAGCCTACCAGGTTCCTCCATCCATGGGATTTTCCAGGCAACAGTACTGGAGTGGGGTGCCATTGCCTTCTCCTATGACTACTATACATGACTACTATACCGGGCTTCCCTGGTGACTCAGTGGTAAAGACCCCACTTGCAATGTAGGAGACGCGGCAGGAACCTCCGGTTCAATTCCTGGGCAGGGAAGATCCCCTGGAGAAGGAAATGGCAACCAACTCCTGCGTTCTTACCTGGGAAATCCCATGGATAGCCCATGGGGTTTTAAGAGTCGGACACGACTCAGCAACTAAACAACAACGATACATAACAAAAAGCTTAGTCTAAGATCTGGACCTGTTGGTACAGATCGTCAGGGCTTGCTTAATAATCCAGGTGGTGGATTTAAAGTTAATATTGGCTCATTATCTTCATCTGAGTGACCTCTAGGAGTTGGTGATGGACAGGGAGGCCTGGAGTGCTGCAGTTCATGGGGTCGCAAAGAGTCGGACACGACTGAGCGACTGATCTGATCTGCTCTGATCTTCATCCAGAAGATTTCTCTTCCATAGACACCAATTTCATTCCAACTCTTGCCAAACATCATGAAGTACAGGCATTTGGTCATAAGAAGATAGGAAAACTAGCATAGATGGCTCGGCATAAATTCATCATCACTGCTAAAAGAAGCCAACAGAGAAAGGGATGCCCTTTTAGGGATCAGAGTCATAGTACCTTAGCATCTTTATGCAGGTGATAGAATATAGTAAAGTGATTAAGATCAAGTCTATATAATCTTTATAAACAAAGATCTATTTATATGATTTCTAGAAATAAAATATTTGGCCTAATACCAAATTTCTTCATTAACAGTGGTGTCTCAGTATTAGAATTCAGATTAGTCTAACAAAACTTCTCATTGAAGTTTTATTTGAAAGACTTTAGGTTTAGAAAGGGTTATTTTCCAAATAAAATGTTTAATTAGTGTGTAGTGTAGAAAACCAAAGTAGCTGCTCTTGGCCTCTACTTGCCTCAAATTTAGGGGAAAATTAGAATAAAGAATGCCTCATTGAAAAATATCAACTATTAAAAGTTATATATAGTAATAAAGACTATTTTCCCTTTAATTACCCCAAATCTTTTAAGCTTAAGCCTCTTTAGTAGAAATTCTCTAATCTAAAAGCCTTGAGGAGGTGCACGTCCAAAAATGAATGAATATTTTAAATGGGCAATCAAGTAGAGACAGGATTTTTAAGAGAGAGGAAGAGGTCAAGGAATCTGATTTCAGGCAGTTTTAGCAAAGCAGACTTTTGAAGATTTCACAAAAAAATAGTCAGTGAGGACTATACATAAGCAAATTCTTTGGGATCCATAGGTTAAGATCAGCCATAGAAACAAACTCTTTTACCATTTTGTTGAGTGATCTGCAGTGCAAAAATGAAACTGGATAAAAATTTAAGTAAACTATTTATAATACAGTACATCATCCAGTTTTAGATTCTGAAGTATAACTTTTTACACACATTTAATGTAAAATAACTTTTAAAATTACAAATCAAAACACATTCACTGTGGAAAAACCAAAACATAGATAAACCAAAACATAGAAAAACCAAAAGATAGATATGACTAATGTTAACACCTTGGAGGATTAGACATTTATCAGACATGTTTTCCTATAACTGTCCATATATTTTGTAATGAAACTAATCAGAATATACTATTACAGGCTATTGCATAATTTGTCATGAACATCTTTCCATGGCACTGAGTAGATGTCTAGATATTTTTATTAATGCTCCCTGCCATTATCAGAGACTTCTAGGTTCTGCCCATTTTTTTTCTTTTATTAATAGCATGACCACGAACAGGCTGGCACCAAAAACTTTATTCATATCCATGATTATTTTCTCAGGATGAATCTCCAGGAGTAAAATATCCTAGTCAAATGATCCATGTCAATTCTTTTGCCATCAGAGTCAAATTGCCCTACAGAAAGGCTAGCATGCATCAGAAACAAATCAGTAAGGATAATCCTTCACAAACTAAAAATACTTTAAAAAACTTGACCAACATAGTGTGAGGAAATGAATCTCACTGTAATTTTTATTTGCATTTGTTTGGAGTCGAACATGAAAGTCATTTTAAATGGCCCCAAGAATAGCTTGGATTAGTGAACAAATACTTTATTGGAAGTAGATAACTACTGGATCTTCAATCCTAAAATTTTTAATTTTCCATGGGTTACCTAAACATTTAATATTTAAGTTTAAATTTTCATTAATAAGCTATGTGTCTTGCTTGTGCTAAAATTCCTAAATGTTTAATATTTTGAATGAAATAACTAGATAATGGAAGGAACTCTTCATTTTTCCATGTAGATGTTTTGATGTAGTTTGGATTTAGCCAAAGTTGCCTTTCTAAAGTCTTAAAGTATTTTTGGGTATTGAAGTCATATTTTTTCCATATTCAAAATTTCCATGCATTTCAAAAATTATGGTGCTGGAATCACAGAACTTTATTGGCATTAGTCACATCTAAATAATATTTTAAAACATCTTGCTGTTTGACATCATGTAGATCCTTTCCCCTTTCTCAGTATCCCCCAATCCTCCAAAAAGGAAACATAACAGATTTCACAGTTACCTGTGGTAATCTATCTGGAGCAAACTGAATTGAGGTGCTAACATTGGCCAGCATAATCCACAAGAGGAAACAACACCTAAACCAGAGAGAAAAAGACTCTCGAAGCTTCATCTACATACCAGTTCCCCTACCCTCTCTAATCCTCTACAAGAATTAGATTGTTGTAGATAGCCTCAGATTGTTGGATATGCAATCCATTTTGTACTCAACAATATGCCAATGTTTGCAAAGGGGAGAGAGCATGGAATTTAAGCCTTTGCTTCAAGTTCCATTCTTCAGAAGACAAACTCATAGGAAAAATAAATAGATTGATAAACCAATCAAATCAACTAACCAGAGCTACTAATATTTTCTACTTTGCCTGAAGTTACTCAACACTTTCAGCTAGGGAGGGGTGCAAGTCAAACTAACTAATGGTTCTTTACTGTTGTTTGGTCACTAAGTTGTGTCCGACTCTTTTTTTGACCCCCATAGACTGTAGCCTGCCAGGCTCCTCTGTTCATGGGATTTCCTAGGCAAGAATACTTGAATGGGTCACCATTTTCTCCTCCAGCAGGTCTTCCCAGCCAAGGGATCAAACCCTTGTATCCCACATTGACAGGTAGGTTTCTTACCACTGAGACACAAGGGAAGTCCCTAATGGTTCTTACAAATCTATAGAAGTATAAATAAAGAAAATGTTCCTTTTTAAAATCACAGAATCAATATTGATCTCAGCTGATAAGTGGTCAAACACAATAGATGCAGGTGAAAAATAAAAGGTGACAATAAAAGGCCATTCATTGATTTATCACTGGGTTTCACAATAATTCAAGATTAGCTGTCCATAAAATATCTATGAAGAGGAAACTGTAGAGGGGGAAGAAAGGAATACTCTCCCCAGAGAGCAGTAGGAGCCTCAGTGAGCTTATCTGCAAAATGGGGGTATTAGATGACCCTCCTGTTAGGAACTCTGGTGGACCCAAAACGTCTATTCCTTTATGACAATGGAAGTGTTGAAGGATCTAGAATTGAATGGAAAAATGAGAGAACAGACCTGTGAAAAAGGCAGCTTAAATAATCATGCCTATACCACAGCAGGTAATTAGAGAGAACCAAAGTGGTGTCTCAATTCAAAGTAACTACTTTTTATAAAGTGTTTTCTGGATCACATTCTTTATGAAAATAGCCATTTAAGCAGCTTTAGAATAAAAAGACCTAAAATGTGATTTTAATTACAATGATTTTCATAAGTAGACACATTTTACCCACTAATGAGCAGAAGAGTTTATTAACTTACCATTTGTCCTCTTGAGTAAATTCTCCAATTGAACAAAAGAAACTAAGCTTACATTTTATCTTCCCTTTCTTTTCCAAATTACAGGTCATTTATGTAATACTGAAACATAAAACAGATGCTAATATGCTAAGAAATAAAAGGAATGCTTCTTCATAAAAATACAGTGTAGTTTTCTTTTTCATGTGAAGGTATTCAAAAACCAATAGCTTCCAAAATTTTACAAACATTCTTTTATGACACTTTGAGTCTTTGAACTTGTACCAGAAATATATAGTGTTATCATTAGAGAATAACAATCAATATGCCATTTTTTCAAAGGCGCAATGTCAAAAGTACTTACAGACTTTAAAAATTGTTTTAAAGTGTAAACAATGTCACAGGTGGTTGGTTGGTATATATTGATACTATGGGGAAAAGAGTCTTTTAAGTATTATGTTAAATTTTAAAGTCAATGAGCACAGAAAAAAGTCATGCTGCTATTTGAGGTCATTATATTTCCAGCAGTCTGAAGACACTGAGACTTATCAAAATAGTGATCTTAGGCACTTTGCCTAGCTCTTTCTTTTGGGAATCTTCAATTTATGTGACATATTTAAATAAATGGGAGTTAACTATTTGCTTTGGAGATCAGATGAGAAATCACTCCTGAAAATTGCAAAAAAGAAAAATGTAGCCGACTACATGCTATATCACCTTATTTCTATCTGCCATCAGGTGCTGGAAATATTAGAGGGTAATTTTCTCCAGCCTTTCTGGTTAACAGGACTCACCTGCCCTGCAGCTTGCCAGGTGAAATTCATAGAATGGATATTGACAGGAATAGCTGGCATTCTCTGCTGTGCTCTTCTGAAATCATGTGTAAAGGGGGCCATTTTCCCCTCTGAAACAATCAAGATATCTTCTTCAAGTCCTGGTTTAAAAAACACACACAAAGAAATAAAGCTATCAAACTAGCTGAACTTAGAAGAATCCAAATCAGAGCTCGCGCGCCAAAAGAACACCGAAGAATTAGTAATGGGTCATTTCTTTTCACAAAGCACCTGCCTTCAAGTACCAATTAATCTTCCTGTGGATGATAAGAATGATGGCTAAGACGTATGCGTTCAGTGAACGGAGTGAACTGTGGAGTAAACTGGTGCCAACAAATGCTCGGTCCACTGAAAAACGCTGGATTGTAGAAACCAACAACAGCATGATCAGAACATTAGAACAGCTTAGATTTATGGAGACAAAAGCTTAAACGCTTTTAGATGGAAAAGCGATAGTCCATAGGATCGCAAAGAGTCCGACACGACTGAAGGGGCTTAGCAAGCACGCAGCTAACTAAAAAGGGGACAATCTTCCTTGGAAATTAAGTTTTAAAAACATTATAAAATGCATCTATCTCTCCTTTAATAGAAGAGCTACAGGGTGTGAAGACCCAGGCATTTGGGAAGAAGCAGAAGCTCCCGCGAAACCTTACCTATGAGCACTCTCGCCTGGTGAGCGTCGATCCACAGGTACAGGCTTTCCTCCGGCTGCTGCCCGACCTCCGCTCTCAACATCAGCAGGCACGGGAGGATGCTCCAGAGCCAGAGCGCGCCGGCAGGGAAGGCGCTTTTCCGGGCCATGCTACTCCGGATCTCCTGGATCGTGGTTCTCACAGCTGAAACTCCTCCCGCACCTACCCAACCTGCCACCCTTAAGTTGTCTCCCAGACGGAGCAGTTCCCGCGTAGACGGCTGGGCGTGTAGTTTCTTGGCTCTGGTACGAGTGAGCCTGGGTGTGCCGAAGGAGGAGTAGGAGGAGGGAGAAGAACTGGCGAGAGCAGGACAAGGGAAGGGGGAGCAGGTAGGAGAGGAGGGAGCGGAGGCGCAAGACTGGCAAAGCAGGAGATAGATGCCAGCCCGCCGAAGGAGACACAACGGTCAGAGGGTTAAATACAGCGGGAGAGTTAGAGCCGGAAGGGCAGGCGCAAGTGCGGTGCGAGCAATGAGTGACGGTGCCCAGTCGGTCGCCACTGGGGGGCGCTGGGGGGACGCGCGGGGGTGGGGCGGCGCGGATCCCCGGAGACCGAGTCCACCCGCGTGCGCCGCTTGGGAGCAGACGCGGAAAAGAGCGCTCCAAGGGACCCTTGGGACGTCACTTGCGCTACCTCTGGCCAGACGAGGCATGAACGGAGGGAAATGCGGTGAACTGACTTATTACGGCTTGACTGAACCCAGATGATAATAATGACAAGTTCCATTGGTACCCCGGTGTTAAATGAAGGCTCGTATTTCTCCACTTTTCTCACTGTCCCACTTCTCCCATAATCCGCCCCTGTCATTCTTCACTCTGCAAACACTTGGCTCATTCCCATCTATTTAAAACCCGAGAGTCCACTGTCCAGAAGTGCCCTGGTTGCTGGCGCTGGCTGACCAAGGCGTGGGGCTTTCACTCCTCGCTTGTCTGACACTGCGGAGAATGCTTTTTACAGCTGGGGAGGCTCTTCTCCCTGCTCATCGGCAGCACCTTGAGCTCTGGATAACAGGCTTGCCTAACGTGCTGGAGTCGGGCTCCCAAAAGTCATGACTATCTTCATATTGCGGGTATATCGAGAAATCTGGAGGCGCGCCGCGCTGGTGCTGAAATCTCGGGCGCTTTAGAGCAAGCCGAGGCTCTGGCCTTGCATATGGGAAGAGTAGTTGGCTGGCAATGGGCTCTGGCCAACTACACCCATTAAACCCCAGTAGGGATTTGATTTGCCCCCTGCCAAATCCCTTGGATGTGTGATGAAAACGGAAGCAAAAGGGGGTTTCTTCTTTAGTTTAACTTAGATTTCAGACTCAGAATAAGGTTGTTTACTTCTCTGTTTTTTGGCATCCAAATACTGCGACAGATGTCCCAAGGACTGAGCCTGTGGGGATGGGCGTGTTGTTTGACTCAATCCCTTGTGGGGAGGGGCTTCCCTGGTGGCTTAATGGTAAAGAATCCACCTGTCAGTGCAGGAGAGGCATGGGTTCCATTCCTGGGTCAGGAATATCCTCTGGAGAAGGAAATGGCAACCCACTCCAGTATTCTTGCCTGGGAAATCCCATGGACAGAGGAGCCTGGCAGTCAACAGTCCAGGGGGTCACAAAGAGTCGGACATTACTGAGCACACAGGTACAAAGTGGGAGAGCAAACCTGAAGTGGAACAGGTGCATACATTAAGTATTGGGTCATGAGTTACTAAAGCATATGAATTTCTAATTATGAAATATTTTCAGTTGTACAACTGTTGATCTTCAAAAAGAACAAGTGTTTTGCTGAAAGTTTTACTTTCATTTTAGGTTTGAAGGATTTGCTAACAAAAGAAACCATTGGTCACACACAATAAACAATTTCAATATTTAATTGAGGATTAATTGACTTCATTTCAATTATACAGTCATTAAAAGAAATGACGAAGGTCCTTCTAGTCAAAGCTATGGTTTTTCCAGCAGTCATGTATGGATGTGAGAGCTGAACCATAAAGAAAGCTGAGCACAGAAGAATTGATGTTTTTGAACTGTGGTGTTGGAGAAGACACTTGAGAGTCCCTTGGACCACAAGGAGATCAAACTAGTCAACCCTAAAGGAAATCAGTCCTGAATATTCACTGAAAGGACTGAAGCTGAAGTTGAAACTCCAGTACTTGGCCACCTGATGCAAAGAACTGACTCATTGGAAAAGACCCTGATGCTGGGAAAAATTGAAGGCAGGAGAAGGGGAAGACAGAGAATAAGATGGTTGGATGGTATCACTGACTCAACGGACATGAGTTTGAGCAAGGTCTAGGAGTTGGTGCTGGACAGGGAAGCCTGGTGTGCTGCAGTCCATGGGGTAGCAAAGATTTGGACGTGGCTGAGCAACTGAACTGAAAAGAAAAGAATAAAGAAAAGTAAAAGCACATATATCACCAAATTGTGCCAACCAACATCCAGGCTTGAACAGCCCTAGGAAGTCCCTCATTAATAGCAATCTGGAGTCCCATTTGGGAAAAGGTCCTGGGCAATGCGTCCACCCTATGGGTGAGACTTCAAATTAGTTTCCAAGGCTCCCACTTACAATCCTGGGCTACAAACATATCATCAATTTGCACACAAAAGTGCAGCCCTGATTCTTTTTTAAACTTTTACAATGCTGTTTGTTTTATCTTGTGAGTCATAGGATTTGTTAGATCTGGGGTTGGGGTGTGGGGATGCTGGCCAGACCCTCAGGAGCTCAATTCCAGACCCATCTCCTTTTTTTTATCTACAGTGCTGCCTGACTTGTGTTTGCAGACAGGGACAGAATCCAGGCCAGTCAGAAGCAGGTCAGAACCTGCTCTCCTGCTTCTGAAGCCAAAACAAGACTTCCTCCATTTTAATTTCCCTAACAACAAGAAATCTTCAATGGATTTGAACTTAATTGTAAAAGTACTTTAAGAGCTTACTTAATTCTCACAACACTTTTAAAATAGGTAGGTACTATTACTATTCCCACGTTACTGATGGAGAAACAAGGCTCAAAAAGGTCCAGTAAATTAGCTGAATGTGGTTACCCAGTGGTAACTATGGTTACTTACCTGGTCAGTGGTAGAGTCAGGGTTCAAATCCCAGTCACTCTGATTTCAAAGCCTATTCTCTTAACCACTATACCTCACACTGACAAGCAAATCATGATTAAGTCTGTTTGCAACCAAACCTTCACAGCCATTCTGCTGCTGCTGCTGCAAGTCACTTCAGTCGTGTCCGACTCTGTGTGACCCCATAGACGGCAGCCCACTAGGCTCCCCCGTCTCTGGGATTCTCCAGGCAAGAACACTGGAGTGGGTTACCATTTCCTTCTCCAATGCATGAAGGTGAAAAGTGAAAGTGAAGTCACTCAGTCCTGTCCGACTCTTAGCGACCCCATGGACTGCAGCCTACCAGTCTCCTCCATCCATGGAATTCTCCAGGCAAGAGTACTGGAGTGGGGTGCCATTGCCTTCTCCGCACAGCTATTCTACCTTTACAGTAAATTAACATCTATTCAAAGATTTCACTATTTTTTATTTCAGTGAATATTCATTTATGTAATGCATTCATATACATTCAGCAATACTTAAAACACTTTAGCATTGTAATGCAAATTGCTCTTCAGTCAAAGATAATAATTTCACAACACAGTAGACATTTTCTTTACTCCAGAAAGGTGCAGTTTTAATGAAAATATATTTTTCCCTCAATAGTGCTCTAACCCCTCCAGCTCTTGATGTAAGGACGCCCTCTACAGGCTGTTCTAATCAAATAGTAATTGGGAAATATCCTTCATAAAATTTACTTTTTGGTAGAGAAAAAGAGGCACTAAATTCCCTCCTAACTCAACTTCTTCTGAGGAAGGTTCTTCTGCAACAGTTGATTCTGGTACTGGTGATACTGGTAATATATAGAGCTGTAAGGAATTTTTTTCTCTCCCCCGCAGTGGACACTTAAAGAGAAATTACATTTTATGGTAGAGAAAAGTGTTATTTAAAAATATTGGATTTGCTTTCTTTGGTTTTTGAAGGGAAGGAAGGAACAGATGTTATACGCTAGTCAGCTGTTTTCAAGAGTAAGAGGGTGTATTCTTGGGGAAGAAGGTCCATCTAAGATTGAATCAGGCTGGATTTTCTTCTGATGTTAAAGAGAATAGAGGCTTTTTCACTCAGAAAAAAAGTCACATTTTAAGATTTCTCTGCTCAAATAAAAATGTAACAATATTTAGTGGCACATGATAAAGTTCTAGAAATAATGTGCTAGGAGGTATTACAAGTCAACTTCATTTAGTTTGAAAGCTCTACCGTTTATTTTCCAGTCCACTATCCTTGCTTTCCTTGTGTAACTCACTCTCATCAATTACATTTGTGGGCAGCTTCATGTATTTGTTCACTCGTGTACACATTCAACGTATGTTTATTAAAGCCTATTTTATGTAAGAAACTGTCCTAGAAGCAACAGGAAAGACAAAGGCAATGAAAAATATCATGAAACTACATAAGAGACAAAACACAATCCCAGCCCTCAAAGACCACGGGGCTATTAAAACGATTAAGGTAAGGACCCAGTAACCATAATTCAAGGCAGAATACAGTGATTATTGATGAGACAGGATTGGAAATTCAAAGGAGAAATCTCATATCTGGGATTCGGAAACTTTTTTAGTTCATTCATTCAAAAAACAGTGTGTCTGATGTATGCACTGTACAGGTACAGGGGATAGAAAGGCACGTGAAAAGACAGCCCCGGCTTTTGAACTCAGTCTAACAGTGGAGATTGTTAATGAACAATAGGGAAGAATAAGCACTGTGACGGGTTTGTGCACAGGGTAGTTTGAGACTTCGATAAAAGTTCCCTAATGCAGACTGTGGGACAAACGATGGACAGCAGTAGCAAGAACCAAGAGATGAGAGAAAGAATGGTACGATCCAGGCCCTGCAGGTACCGATCTGCAGTATGATGAGCCTAGAGTTGGGGAGAGAGGGATGGATGAAGCCAAAAGGGTAAATAGGAGTTGGTTATGGAAACTGTGCTGAGAAGAATTCTCAATAATTTATGGAGATACACTGTCCTCAAGGTCTTCCCTGATGGCTCAGCAGTAAGGAATCTCCCTGCCAATGCAGGAGATTCAGAGACACTGATTTGATCTCTGTGTCAGGAAGATCCCCTGGAGGAAGGCGTGGCAACTCACTTAAGTATTCTTACCTGGGGAATCCCATGGACAGAGGAGCATGGTGGGCTACAGTCCATGGGGTCATAAAGAGTCAGACACAACTCTCCTGCTAGCCACTCTGCCTTGTGGTCTCAGCCAGAGTATTTTGGTGACCACAGGGATTAGGACCGAGAATGGGGAAGGCAATGGCACCCCACCCCAGTACTTTTGCCTGGAAAATCCCATGGATGGAGGAGCCTGGTAGGCTCCAGTCCATGGGGTCGCTAAGAGTCGGACACGACTGAGCGGCTTCACTTTCACTTTTCACTTTCATGCATTGGAGAAGGAAATGGCAACCCACTCCAGTGTTCTTGCCTGGAGAATCCCAGGGACAGGGGAGCCTGGTGAGCTTCCATCTATGGGGTCGCACAGAGTCGGACACGACTGAAGCGACTTAGCAGCAGCAGCAGGGCATATCAGTTGTACTGTGAGCTGCATTTGGAAAATGGGGAGCAGGCACCCCTGAAGCACACTGGTCTGGAAAGGGAGCCACAAGATTGTAAGTGAAGAGAGCAAGTTGCCAAGCTTTATTTTTAAAAAATGTTTATTGACATATAGTTGGTTTACAATGTTATGTTAGTTTCAGGTATACAGCAAAGTGAATCAGTTGTACATATATATACATCCACTATTTTTTAGATTCTTTTCCCATACAGGCCATTATAGAGCATTGAGTTTTTGTGCTATACAGTAGGTCTTTATTAGTTATCTGTTTTACATACAGTAGTGTGTATACACCAATTCCAGTCTCCTAATTTATCCCTCCTTCCCTTACCTCCTGGTAACCATAAGTTTTTTTTTCGACATCTGTAACTCTATTTCTGTTTGTACCCTTTTTAAATTAACACCATGCTCTAACCAGCTAGCTAACCAGCCATGACTGTTCATACCCTTTTTTTAGATTCCACATATGATGCTGCTGCTGCTAAGTCGCTTCAGTTGTGTCCGACTCTGTGCGACCCCATAGACAGCAACCCACCAGGCCCCACCATCCCTGGGATTCTCCAGGCATGAACACGGGAGTGGGTTGCCATTTCCTCCTCCAATGCACGAAAGTGAAATGTGAAAGTGAAGTCGCTCAGTCGTGTCCGACTCTTAGTGACCCCATGGACTGCAGCCTGGGGAAGGCAATGGCACCCCACTCCAGTACTCTTGCCTGGAAAATCCCATGGATGGAGGAACCTGGTAGGCTGCAGTCCATGGGGTCGCTAAGAGTCAGACACGACTGAGCGACTTCCCTTTCACTTTTCACTTTCATGCATTGGAGAAGGAAATGGCAACCCACTCCAGTATTCTTGCCTGGAGAATCCCAGGGACAGAAGAATCTAGTGGGCTGCCGTCTTTGGGGTCGCACAGAGTCGGACACGACTGAAGTGACTTAGCAGCAGCAGGACTGCAGCCTACCAGGCTCCTCCATCCATGGGATTTTCCAAGCAAGAGTACTGGAGTGGGATGCCATTGCCTTCTCCTCCACATATGATAGCATATAATATTTCTCCTTGCCTTACTTCACTCAATATGGCAATCTCTAAGTCCATCCACGTTGCACCAAGCATTATTTTAATGCAGTCCTGTTTGAAAAACCAAACATGGTATCTATCAAGTTAATGTGCATATATAATCAAACATAGAAAATATCTAAAAGATTACATACCAAAATATTTCCAGGGGTTACCTATGAGGAGTGAGACTTGGACTAGGGAATGATTTTCACTTTATGCATATTTTCTGATTTTTTTTTTTAAATGGGCAGATGCTCTTGTAATTAAAAAGCATTTTGAAGAAGAAAGGTTGTTCTTCTCCTGCTTCAGTCAGTTTCTCTCGAAATAGGCAGCTGTCACCACCCTGAGCCAGCACCTCTTACGACATTGCTTGCATACTTTATCACTTAAGAACTGTACATCACAACACATGACAGCTCATTACTGAAGCACCGCACAGCCTGAGGATTCCTCACCAGCGCGTGTAAAACTCCTGCTCTTCTTCGCTCCCATGATGGCACTGCCAAGCAACCTAGCATATCTTGTCTTCCACGAACCATACCCATTATTTTCTCTTCATCCATGCTGTTTCATCCCTATGACATTTAACATTGCTTTTTTTTTTTCTTTTTAAAAATGTTTTAATTGGTGGAAAATTGCTTCACAATGTTGTGTTGGTTTCTGCCATACAACAGCGTGAATCAGTCATAATTACATATATATATATATATATATATATATATATATACATACACACACACCCCTCCCTTTGGAGCCTCCCTCCCCTCCTCCCATCCCACCACTCTAGGTCATCGCAGAGCACCAGGCTAGGTTCCCTGTGTCACACAGCAGCTTCCCACTAGCTCTTTGTTTTACACATGATAGTGTATATAGGTCAACGCTACTTTCTCAATTCATCCCACCCTTACCTTTCCCCACTGTGTTCACAACTCTGTTCTCTGCTAGGTTCATCAGTACCATGTCTCTAGATTCTATATATAGAAAAATGGTACTAACAGTGCTATTTTTTATGATAGAGAATAAAAGGAAAACAATTGCATTATCCAGTAGTAGAGAAATGGAAAACAAATTTGAATAAGATGAATTAGTAAGATGAATTATTACTGCACTGTTAAAGTTCTGACCTGTGAATTCAACTGTAAAATTATCATCAGTCAAGATAACATCCATTAACCATCACTCCCAGAAGTTGAACAAATCATATACACTTTAAATATGTACAGTTTATTATAGGGCAACTGAATTAAATTAAATAAGCTTAAACATTTTTAAGAAATAAAAAAATATTGATGTTTCATCAGGACACAAACACTAATCATAAAAGAAAAAAATTGGTAAATTGGGTGATATTAAAATTAAGAAGTATTTTTTAATCAAAGGGTAGCATTGAGAGTGAAAAGACAAGCTATAAAGTGAGAGAAGGTACTTGGGCATATATGACTCTTATGCAGAATATGTAAACAAGTTCTATAAATTAGTAAGAAAAAGGTCAAACAGTCCAGCAGAAAAATGGTCAGAAGGCTTGAATAAGCACTTCATAAAAGAGCATACCTAAATGGCCAATTAACACAAGAGAAACTGCTGAACTTCATTAGCAATCATGGAATCAAAACTACAGTGAAACCAATTCACGTCATCAGAATGGTTAAAATGAAAAAAACAAAAAGACTATGTGAAGCTGGTGAAGAAGTGAAACATATTGCTGGTGAAAGTATAAATTAGTACAATTATTTTGGAAAACTGTTTGGAAATACTAGTAAGGCTCAGTGATTGCACTTCTATGGAGAAGCCCAACAACAGCAAAAAAAATGTGCACCTATTCATCCAAAGACATGCACTGTTCTGGACTTTCCTGGTGGCCCAGTGGTTAAGACTCTGAGCTTCCACTACAGGGGCATGGGTTCCATCCCTGATCAAGCTCCTACATGCCACAAGGCACGGTGTGGGCAAATAAACCAATAAATCATAATAGTAAAAAAAGACATGCTCTATTTATCTTGGCCCCTAAGTGAAAACAACTCAAATATCAACAGTGGAATGAATTAATAAGCTATTATTATTGGTACAATGGACTACTTACACAGCAATAAGAATATGCAAACTAAGATCATGACATTGGTCCCATCACTTCATGGCAAATAGATGGATAAAAAATGGAAACCGTGACAGACTTTATTTTCTTGGGCTCCAAAATCACTGCGGACTGTGACTGCAGTCATGAAATAAAGACGCTTGCTCCTTGGAAAAAAGCTATGACAAACCTAGACAGCATATAAAAAGCAGAGACATTACTTTGTCGACAAAAGTCCATATAGTCAAAGCTATGGTTTTTCCAGTAGTCATGTACAGATGTGAGATGTGATGTACATCTCACATGTGAGATGTGGACCATAAGGAAGGCTCAGCACCGAAGAATTCATGCTTTTAAACAATGGTGTTGGAGGAGACTCTTGAGAGTCCCTTGGTCTGCAAGGAGATCAAATCAATCAGTCCTAAAGGAAATCAGTCCTGAATTCATCATAAGGACTGATGCTAAAGCCAAAGCTCCAATCCTTTGGCCATCTGATGCGAAGAACCAACTCATAGGAAAAGACCTGATTCTGGGAAAGATTGAAGGCAGGAGAAGAGGACAACAGAGACTGAGATGGTTGTATGGCATCACTGATTCAATGGACATGAGTTTGAGCAAACTCTAGGAGATAGTGAATGACAGGGAAGCCTGGCGTGCTGCAGTCCATGGGGTCGCAAAGAGTTGGACACGACTGAGCAACTGAACAACAACAATTACATGCAACACAGATGACTCCTGTAGACCTCAGGTTGAACTAAATAAGCCCAAAGGGTACATACTGCATGATTCCATTTACTAAAAATTTCAAAATAGGAAACACTATCCATGATATTAGAAGTCAAATAGTGAAGGGATTGACTTTGGAAGGGGATAATGATTGGAAGGGGCTATAAAAGGTGCTTCAGGGTGTTGCTAATGTTTTGTTTCTTGATCTGGATGTTAGCTGCATGGGAATGTTTATTTTGTAAAAATTTGTTAAATTGAATACTTATGATTTGTGCACTTTTCTATGTGTATATTTCAATAAAACATTTACTAAAAATTATCATATAAAAACAAAATTATAAAATATCTAGCAGAATACACACATGGGTGCTAAGTCCCTTCAGTCGTATCTGACTCTTTGTGACCCCATGGACTGTAACCCACCAGGCTCCTCTGTCCATGGAATTTTCCAGGCAAGAATACCAGAGTGGCTTGCCATTCCCTTCTCCAGGGGATATTCCAGTTTAACAGGTACAAAGTTTCAGTCTGGGATGATGAAAAGTTCTGGAGGTGGACAGTGGTAATAATTGTACCATAATATGAATATGGTGGTTCAGCTGGTAAAGAATCTGCCTGCAATGCAGGAGACCCGGGTTTGATTCCTGGTGGGGAAGATCCACTGGAGAAGGGATAGGCCACCCACTTTAATATTCTTGGGCTTCCCTGGTGGCTCAGCTGGTAAAGAATCTGCCTGCAATGAGGGAGACCAGGGTTCAATCCCTGGGTTTGGAAGATCCCCTGGTGAAGGCAACAGCTACCCACTCCAGTATTCTGGCCTGGAGAATTCCATGGACAGTCCATGGAGTCACAAAGAGCCAGACATGACTAAGCAACTTTTACTTTCAATGTGAATATATTTAATGTAATCTTAAAATGTTAATAGTAGCTCTCTCAAGTTTTTATTTTCTCTACTTATTTTTCCTTTCTTCTTCTTGCTTGTTTTAAATTTATTTGCTTATTGTTATGTTCTAACATTTCTACAACAAAAAAGTTACTTAAATATTGAAAATTATTGCTGAAACAGTAGCTATGGATTCTTATGAAAGAAATGGAGGACACTGTCCTGTTAGCCACTTCTATGTATGAAGCAATGTTTTATTAATTTACTCCTCACAAAAGTTCTGTCAGGGAGTCACTGTGCATGTTTATAGAAGAGGCTCAGTGAGGTTAGGTGACTTGTATAAGGTCAAGCAGTGAAAACTCCGCTGAGCCAAACAACCTCAGGAAAGTTTAATTCCCAAGTCTGTGTTCATGTCACATAGAGCTCATGACTATGGCCTTTTAAATTATTAAAGAAGCAGGTCCCAGTGAAACTTCTAATTACAACTCCACCCAGTCTGTGAAGACACATTCTGTATGAGAAATCATGACAGGAAGGAAGGCACTGGAGTATGAAGTCGGAGCTGGGAGTTGAGTTTGAGATGGACAGAGAGGTTGGACCTATCCAGGAATGTAACTTTCTCCGGCAAGAGACAGAGAGCTGAAAAGGGTGACAGAACACAAATATGTTGTTTCAACAATAACTACATAGTTCATGTGAAAGCACTTCGTAATCTGCAAAGCCCCACTCGTAGCTAGTATTTTAGGAGCTCCAGCAGCAGTGGCCTGAAAAACTAAGATGCTGCCTGCCCTCACCTGTACGTCTCAGGCTGTTCTCAGGACAGAGGAGTGGGAGGATTTTCCTGTGATCACTAATCTCTGAAGTCTTCAGAGCACTATGAACCTTCCTCCCTTGATTCTTCTTTCCAGTTTATTTGCTAATCTTATGAATTCAAACCTCTTCTGAAAGTCAGCTACAGTCCATGGGGTCACGAAGAGTCGGACACGACTGATCGACTTCACTTTCACTTTTCACTTTCATGCATTGGAGAAGGAAATGGCATCCCACTCCAGTATTCTTGCCTGGAGAATCCCAGGGACGGGGGAGCCTAGTGGGCTGCCATCTATGGGGTCGCACAGAGTCAGACACGACTGAAGCGACTTAGCAGCAGCAGCAGCAGCAGCAGCAGTTCAGCATTTTAAGATATTCAACTTTGCTGGTAATTGCAGAAATGCAAATAAAAACAATGAGATATTCCCTTTAACTGGACTGGAAAAGGTCAGTTTTCATCCCAATCCCAAAGAAAGGCAATGCCAAAGAATGCTCAAACTACCACACAATTGCACTCATCTCACACGTCAGTAAAATAATGCTCAAAATTCTCCAAGCTAGGCTTCAGCACTATGTGAACTGTGAACTTCCTGATGTTCAAGCTGGTTTTAGAAAAGTCAGAGGAACCTGAGACCAAATTGCCAACATCTGCTGGATCATGGAAAAAGCAAGTAAGTTCCAGAAAAACATCTATTTCTGCTTCACTGACTATGCCAAAGCCTTTGACTGTGTGGATCACAATAAACTGTGGAAAATTCTGAAAGAGATGGGAATACCAGACCACCTGACCTGCCTCTTGAGAAATCTGTATGCAGGTCAGGAAGCAATAGTTAGAACTGGACATGGAACAACAGACTGGTTCCAAATAGGAAAAGGAGTATGTCAAGGCTGTATATTGTCACCCTGCTTATTTAACTTCTATGCAGAGTACATCATGAGAAACGCTGGGCTGGAAGAAGCACAAGCTGGAATCAAGATTGCCGAGAGAAATATCAATAACCTCAGATATGCAGATGATACCACCCTTATGGCAGAAAGTGAAGAGGAACTTAAAAGCCTCTTGATGAAGGTGAAAGAGGAGAGTGAAAAAGTTGGCTTAAAGCTCAACATTGAGAAAACGAAGATCATGGCATCTGGTCCCATCACTACATGGGAAATAGATGGGGAAACAGTGGAAACAGTGTCAGACTTTATTTTTCTGGGCTCCAAAATCACTGCAGATGGTAACTGCAGCCATGAAATTAAAAGACGCTTGCTCCTTGGAAGGAAAGTTATGACCAACCTAGATAGCATATTCAAAAGCAGAGACATTACTTTGCCAACAAAGGTTCATCTAGTCAAGGCTATGGTCTTTCCTGTGGTCATGTATGGATGTGAGAGTTGGACTGTGAAGAAGGCTGAGGGCCCAAGAATTGATGCTTTTGAACTGTGGTGTTGGAGAAGACTCTTGAGAGTCCCTTGGACTGCAAGGAGATCCAACCAGTCCATTCTGAAGATCAGCCCTGGGATTTCTTTGGAAGGAATGATGCTAAAGCTGAAACTCCAGTATTTTGGCCACCTCATGTGACGAGTTGACTCATTGGAGAAGACTCTGATGCTGGGAGGGATTGGGGGCAGGAGGAGAAGGGGACAACAGAGGATGCGATGGCTGGATGGCATCACTGACTCGATGGACGTGAGTCTCAGTGAATTCTGGGAGTTGGTGATGGACAGGGAGGCCTGGCATGCTGCGATTCATGGGGTTGCATAGAGTCAGACAAGACTGACTGACTGATCTGATCAGATAGCCAAAAAACCCATGGCTGATTCATGTCGATGTATGGCAAAAATTGTGCCGACAATATTGTAAATTAATTAGCCTCTAGCTAAAACAAAACAAAACAATGTTGTGATCATTTCAGGTGAACAGTGAAGGGACAGCCACATATATATACATGTATCCATTCTCCCCCAAACCCCTCTCCCATCCAGGCTGGCACATAACATTGAGGAGAGTTCCATGTGCTATATATGGAACATGTGCTATACGTGGTTTTTGTTGGTTACCCAATTTAAATATAGCAGAGTGTATATGTCCCTCCCAAACTCAACTATCCCTTCCCCCCATTCTTCCCCTGCCCCAACAACCATAAGTTTGTTTTCTAGTCTGTGAGTCTGTTCTATTTTGTAAATAAGTTCCTTTGTATTGTTGTTTTAGATTTCACACATATACCTTTTTAGACTCTGCATGTAATGATCACATTAACGTTTTAGATAGGCATAAAGAGCTTCACGACCCAGATAATCTTGATGGTGTGATCACTGACCTAGAGCCAGACATCTTGGAATGTGAAGTCAAGTGGGCCTTAGAAAGCATCACTACGAACAAAGCTAGTGGAGGTGATGGAATTCCAGTGGAGCTATTCCAAGTCCTGAAAGATGATGCTGTGAAAGTGCTGCACTCAATATGCCAGCAAATTTGGAAAACTCAGCAGTGGCCACAAGATTGGAAAAGGTCAGTTTTCATCCCAATCCCAAAGAAAGGCAATGCCAAAGAATGCTCAAACTACCGCACAATTGCACTCATCTCACACGCTAGTAAAGTAATGCTCAAAATTCTCCAAGCCAGGCTTCAGCAATATGTGAACCGTGAACTTCCTAATGTTCAAGCTGGTTTTAGAAAAGGCAGAGGAACCAGAGATCAAATTGCCCACATCCGCTGGATCATGGAAAAAGCAAGAGAGTTCCAGAAAAACATCTATTTCTGCTTTATTGACTATGCCAAAGCCTTTGACTGTGTAGATCATAATAAACTATGGAAAATTCTGAAAGAGATGGGAATACCAGACCACCTGATCTGCCTCTTGAGAAATCTGTATGCAGGTCAGGAAGCAACAGTTAGAACTGGTCATGGAACAACAGACTGGTTCCAAATAGGAAAAAGAGTATGTCAAGGCTGTATATTGTCACCATGTTTATTTAACTTATATGCAGAGTACATCATGAGAAATGCTGGACTGGAAGAAAGACAAGCTGGAATCAAGATTGCTGGGAGAAATATCAGTCACCTCAGATATGCAGATGACACCACCCTTATGGCAGAAAGTGAAGAGGGGCTAAAAAGCCTCTTGATGAAAGTGAAAGTGGAGAGTGAAAAGGTTGGCTTAAAGCTCAACATTCAGAAAACGAAGATCATGGCATCTGGTCCCATCACTACATGGGAAATAGATGGAGAAACAGTGGAAACAGTGTCAGACTTTGTTTTTCTGGGCTCCAAAATCACTGCAGATGGTGACTGCAGCCATGAAATTAAAAGACGCTTACTCCTTGGAAGGAAAGTTATGACCAACCTAGATAGCATATTCAAAAGCAGAGACATCACTTTACCAACAAAGGTTCGCCTAGTCAAGGCTATGGTCTTTCCTGTGGTCATGTATGGATGTGAGAGCTGGACTGTGAAGAAGGCTGAGAGCCGAAGAATTGATGCTTTTGAACTGTGGTGTTGGAGAAGACTCTTGAGAGTCCCTTGGACTGCAAGGAGATCCAACCAGTCCATTCTGAAGGAGATCAATCCTGGAATTTCTTTGGAAGGAATGATGCTAAAGCTGAAACTCCAGTATTTTGGCCACCTCATGCGAAGAGTTGACTCATTGGAGAAGACTCTGATGCTGGGAGGGATTGAGGGCAGGAGCAGAAGGGGACGACAGAGGATGAGATGGCTGAATGGCATCCCTGACTCGATGGATGCGAGTCTGAGTGACCTCCGGGAGCTGGTGATGGACAGGGAGGCCTGGCGTGCTGCGGTTCATGGGGTCGCAGGGAGTCGGACACGACTGAGCGACTGATCTGATCTGATCTGATTCTTTTAACAAAAATATTTACTTCTGAGATTTGATGAAATAACTAGATAGGAATGAGACATACATGAACAAGAATGTTCTTGATTAACTTTACTATATTAAAGAACTAGAAATAATTTTAATCAAAACTGAACAAATGCCCACACAGTAGACTCCTCTGGTGCAAGTTAAAATGGAGTCTGGGATTTCTCTGGAGTCCAGTGGTTAAGGCCCCATGCTTTCCCTGCATGGGTTCCATCCCTGGTGGGAGAACAAAGGTCTGCATGCCGTGGGTGGTGTGGCCAAAAAAAGGGGGTCTAGTGGAATTTGTTGACATAAAGAGAAGTACTCATTATTTTAAATGAAAAAAGCATGAGTGATCATGATATTCTCAACAGTATAATTACAGAATGGTTTAAAATATGTCTATGCGTGTTAACATATTTGTGTATATCTGGACACTACTTATGTTAACAGTGATTAAATGATTACTTTATCACAGATTTTCACTTTCTTCTTTATCTTGTTTAGTTTTATTATCTAAGGCTTTTACAATAAAGGTGTATTAATAAGAAAAAGCAGTAAAGCTATTTCACTGGTTTGAAAAATATTTAATGGGTTTTTTTTTTGCCCCAAGCCAAGAGACTGAATCAAAATGTCATGTGCCTCTGCAAATGATGACTATTTGAGAGTCTGCAATAGCATCATTTGAGGTTAGCTATCAACACGCTTGATTAAAATCAGGTTTTACAAAGACTGTTCTCATTTATGCAAGAATACCAAGGGACTGAATGCTGTCTGGAGCCTTGTTTACAATATATTTATAGTCCCACAAAATTTCACCTTCTCTTTGGGCTTTTAGTACCACTTCGGAGGCAATGTGGAGTAATGGAAAAAATACAGATTGTGGAAACAGGACAGAGTCCTCCCTTCCCTACACCCCATCAACTGAATATTTGAGGATGCTTTGTTTAATTAGCTACTTCAATTCAGATTTAAGGAATGTTTCTGGCTTTAAAGTGTCTGAAATATAATAGGTATTTTGTGAGCATCTGTAAAATATACATGGAAAGATTTAATGCAATAGTTGGATCCAAATGACTCTCTCCTGTAAATTACTAGCTTCTTCCAAGTTACTACAGACTGTCTGCAAAACTTTACTCTCAACAGAAGTTATTCTAATGGCATAAATGTCTTGAATATTTATCACTAATGTATATGAAGCTATATAACTTGGGTCCCAAGAAGAAACTTTGCTCTGCCCTTTGGTTATTGCAATAAAAACATTACCATTAATAGACAATGGGGACACAGGTCTAGCTTCAGAATCTGCAAGAACTTAGCAGCATCAACTCGTATCTCAGAAAACATCATGGCTCTAAAAACTCTTCTCACCTAAGAAAAAACTCTCTTCATAACTAAAAAACATTTACCAAGGCTTTTATAAAATATATTGTGGCAGTTGCCTTATTTAAAACCATAATAAGGGTTGAATTCTCTCTTGCATTCATTCCTGAGAATACTCAAGTTTCTTGAGGCATTTTTCTCTGGATCATTTGAACATAACACCTTTTCTTTCCATTCATGGAAATAATCACAATCAAACAGTGCCAGTTTATGTGACTGGCTTCATTTATGTAATCTACTTAGGAAAAAAAAAATAGGGTTTCCCAGGTTGGCTCAGTGGTAAAGAATTTGCCTGCCAAGCAGGAGATGTGGGTTTGATCCCTGGGTCAGGAAGACCCCCTGGGAAAGGGAATGGCAACCCATTCCAGTATTCTTGCCTGGGAAAATCCCATGGACAGAGGAGCCTGGCGGGTTACAGTCCATGGAGTCGCAAAATAGTCAGACATAACTTAGTGACTAAACAACAACTAAGGCAAAACAGATTTTTGCATGTAGTAATCTTAAAAAATATGCACTTGTGGAGTTTTGAAAGGACACATTCAAAATTTTCAAGGGAGATTAGCTAATTGTGAAAGTAAGACCTATTGAGGGAAAAACACTTTGGCAGAGTTAGGTACAAAATAGGAAATTAATTTTGTCACTTTCAAGTTGATCAGGTTTTCAGAGACTGTTTCAGGCTAAACAAACTCAAAACAGAACTGGGATAAACCAAAATGATAATCTGTTACTCTCTAACATGGGGTATCTATTTTTGGAGACTAGAATATAAAAGTCAGCACTCCAAGACTTCCCTTTCCTAGTATGAAGGTATCTGCAGAATTCACCTGGTAATCAGAAGATCTGTGAATGGTGATCTCCACTGAGAGCCTTGGCTGGCATGAGTTACTTCATCTTGGCCAGTGAGTCTCCACTGCCATCCACCGGGAGGCATTTTAGAAATGCCTTGTGGGGATGCTTTTGGTTATTACAACAGTTGGAGGGCACTTTGGGCTCTTAAAGGGTGTGAGCAGGGATAGCAGATGTCCTGCTATGCACAAGACCCAACCACACACGAACTGTTTCAGAGTCTACATATCTTTTGATGACTGCATTGGAGATTCATGTAGATGAAAACCTCTTATAATTATCTGAACGTAGAAACCTAGCTCCATTCTACATATAAACATACAGTTGTTAATATACACTGAATTTCCAGAAGTGCAACTACTGGGAGTAGTGAGATTCTGTGAAAAGTAAGACTGTATTTGGTTTTGTTTGGATCTTTACCAAGAATTATTCACCTTTTGGAAAAAATCACATCACACCTCTGCTTTTTTCATTTCCCTATACTTTTATATATAATACCTTCTTATCTTCTTATTTTCCTTAAAACCAAATTTTTCATTAAAGTAGATGCAAACATCCATTTGGATTTTATTTAAGGATCATAATAGGGGGAATAGCAAAATATCTAAAACATTGGACTGGCCAAAAGTTCACTGGGTTTTTCCATAAGATGTTACAGAAAAACCTGAATGAACATTTTGGCCAACCCAATAAAAAGGCAACTTTGGGTCAGTCTAGGCTATATATTATGTAATTCCATTTATGTGACATTCTAGAAAGTCAGGGATACATCAATGGTTGCCAGAGGCTAGGGGTTCCCAGAAAGGTTTAATTACAACCAGGCATCAAGAGGGACTTTCTTGGGGACAGTGTTAACTGTTTTGAATCTTGACTACGGTAGGGACTACTATATGACTGCATGCATTTGTTAAAACTCAGACATGTATACCAAAAAAGGTTGAATTTTATTGTATGTGAACTTTTAAATGTTTAAAAACTGGGGGGAGAAAACCACAAACAAAGCACAGAAAATAAACAACCAAAATGGTAGTGTTGGGTCTTTAGTGTTGAAAACCGCTGAACTAAGCCATAGACACCCTGATCATATCTATGTTTCCACAGTTCACATCTCTAGTGACTAAACTCATTCTCCTCAGTCCTCTGTATAGTGTCAGATATGTGGAGAGATATAAACTCCTCTTTATAGGACTCATGACAGTGAGTGAACTACATCTCAATCAAAGCTGGCAAGTTATTGGCAGTTAGGATTAAAATCTAGCCACTTAATTCTAGTGATAATTTACTACATCATACAGCCGCATTGGTGGCTCAGAGGGTAAAGCGTCTGTCTACAATGCGGGAGATGGGGATTCGATCCCTGGGTCGGGAAGATCCCATGGAGAAGGAAATGGCACCCCACTCCAGTACTCTTGCCTGGAAAATCCCATAGACTGAGAAGCCTGGTAGGCTGCAGTCCATGGGGTCGCTCAGAGTTGGACACGACTGAGCAACTTCACTTCACTTCTTCACTAGTTTTGTGCTTCAGTGGAAGAATGCTGTGACTTCTTCAGCTTTTCCACTCACTGCTATGTTACAACTCTAAAGTAAAATAAAATAAATTACCAGGACTTACAACCTCATGAGTTTACTAAGAAAGCAAAAAAAAAAAACAAACAAAACTTTTTTTGCTAGAAGAAAAGTATACTATAATATTACTTCTACAAGGAAAATACAAGTCTCTTGTATTTTTATAAGGTGTTTACAATTAGTCAGTGTTTGGATTGGGGTGATAAAGACCTTTTGCCATTTACAGTATTTATTCTTTAGCCTTCTGAAACTGCTTTGGGAAACTTTAACATGTAGAAATGTTTAGTTCACTTATTGTAGGTGATTAAAACGGGGAAGGCAATGGCACCCCACCCCAGTACTTTTGCCTGGAAAATCCCATGGACGGAGGATCCTGGTAGGCTCTAGTCCATGGGGTCGCTAAGAGTCAGACACGACTGAACGACTTCACTTTCACTTTTCACTTTCATGCATTGGAGAAGGAAATGGCAACCCACTCCAGTGTTCTTGCCTGGAGAATCCCAGGGACAGGGGAGCCTAGTGAGCTTCCGTCTATGGGGTCACACAGAGTTGGACACGACTGAGGCGACTTAGCAGCAGCAGCAAAACAGTTAAGGAAGGAACATTAATAAATGCCTTAATTTGGATAATATTCAAATAATAGATGTCAAAATGACGAATTACTAGCTTTTTACATTTTCTTATAAGCAACAGTTAGAACTGGACATGGAACAACAGACTGGTTCCAAATAGGAAAAGGAGTACATCAAGGCTGTATATTGTCACCCTGTTCATTTAACTTATATGCAGAGTACATCATGAGAAACGCTGGACTGGAAGAAACAGAAGTTGGAATCAAGATTGCTGGGAGAAATATCAATAACCTCAGATATGCAGATGACACCACCCTTATGGCAGAAAGTGAGGACAAACTAAAAAGCCTCTTGATGAAAGTGAAAGTGGAGAGTGAAAAGGTTGGCTTAAAGCTCAACATTCAGAAAACGAAGATCATGGCATCTGGTCCCATCACTACATGGGAAATAGATGGGGAAACAGTGGAAACAGTGTCAGACTTTATTTTTCTGGGCTCCAAAATCACTGCAGATGGTGACTGCAGCCATGAAATTAAAAGATGCTTACTCCATGGAAGGAAAGTTATGACCAGCCTAGATAGCATATTCAAAAGCAGAGACATCACTTTGCCAACAAAGGTTCGCCTAGTCAAGGCTATGATCTTTCCTGTGGTCATGTATGGATGTGAGAGCTGGACTGTGAAGAAGGCTGAGCGCCGAAGAATTGATGCTTTTGAACTGTGGTGTTGGAGAAGACTCTTGAGAGTCCCTTGGACTGCAAGGAGATCCAACCAGTCCATTCTGAAGGAGATCAGCCCTGGGATTTCTTTGGAAGGAATGATGCTAAAGCTGAAACTCCAGTACTTTGGCCACCTCATGTGATGAGTTGACTCATTGGAGAAGACTCTGATGCTGGGAGGGATTGGGGGCAGGAGGAGAAGGGGACGACAGAGGATGAGATGGCTGGATGGCATCACTGACTCGATGGACGTGAGTCTCGGTAAACTCTGGGAGTTGGTGATGGACAGGGAGGCCTGGTGTGCTGTGATTCATGGGGTTGCAAAGAGTCGGACACGACTGAGCGACTTATCTGATCTGATCTGATCTAATGATTTAACCAATTAAGTTATATTAATATGTAATAAGGATATATGGTTCAGATAATCATTAATTGATACCTGTGCTAAGAATCTGTAATTCATATTCAGTATGTTGGCTTTCTAAAAGAAGAATCAAATAAATGTCACTTCATTAAATTTTCTTACAATAACTGACACTGGGATTGAGTGTGAAGTCAAATGATTCAAAAATTGAAAAAACCAAACTGTACTTTATTGACCGTAAGTTGAACCATGGATTTGAAGGCAAGATGAAGCCTCCAATGCTGATACCGTATGTTCTATTACAGTATCTATTATAGTGGCACATCATCAACCTTCAGGTGGCACTCCTATTTTATTTACTCACAATTGTAGTTGTGATTGTCCCATTCATCATCAATTGAAAATTGGAGGGGTGGCAGTGGAGATGGAGGTATAGATGAAACACGATTGGCCGTGAGTAGATAATTATTAGAACTGAAACTTCCTCTGCTGCTATGATGAAGTAACTGGTGCTGGACTTCTCCTTCTATTGCAAACAACAAGAAAAGTGGACAAAATATAAGAAGCAACTGTTTTAAGACATTGAATGATAGGAATTGTTAAGTTTGTAAACCCTAAAATAAAAGAAAGCCCAAGATCACTCTGGATGTTTTTCTGAAGTCACTTTCCTGACTATGGAGTAGAGAGAGGGAATTCAAGCAGAGCAAGTTAGTCTCTTGGGGGGAGACCAAGGCAGATGGAATTTGTGAAGCAAAGAACTTAGAAGAGAGATTGTGGGGTTGGGAGGAAGTTCATGAAGTGTTTGCAGAAGTTCCGTTACTAAGCTGAAAATCCACAGGGAGGAACTTCACAAGGCTGGTTAAGGATCTACTCAGAAGCAATAACCTTAAAAGTTCCCAGAGTTGATGCAGAGCAGGGAGCTATTTGAGTTCCAATCAACCAAACTGTAGAGACTTCATTGAATACCTGAAGCACTTGGTGCCAGAAGGATGATCCTTTAATGGCAGGGTTAAACTAGCTCTAGAATACATATTACTCCAGATCCACTCTAATGGCTTCCCTTGTGGCTCAGCTGGTAAAGAATCTACCTGCAATGTGGGAGACTTGGGTTTGATGCCTGGGTAGGGAAGATGCCCGGGTTGGGAAGACCCCCTGGAGAAGGGAAAGGCTACCCACTCAAGCATTCTGGCCTGGAGAATTCCATGGACTGTACAGTCCATGGGGGCGCAAAGAGTTGGACAAGACTGAGCAACTTTCACTTTCACTTTCCATTCTAATGAAGCTTAACAACAAGATTCAAATAGATCAAACTAACCTGCAAGTTAACTCTCTTCGAAAACAAGACTCAACCCTTAAAAAAAAAAATTTTTTTAATCCTGACATTTAAAACCTGAAATTCATAATGTCCAGCATCCAATAAAAAAAATTACTAGATGTGTGAAAAAGGAGGAGAAGGTAATACATAAACTAGAAAACAAATGAATCAATAGAAAAAGAGTAAGAAATGATAGAAATGATGAAATTCACAGATAACTACTTTTAAGCACCTACTTTAAACATGCTCAAGGGTTTAAAGGAAAACATAAATATAATGAGGCAAGAGATGGCAGCTATAAAAAGGATACAACTGGAACTAATACATTGAAAAGTGCAATATCTAAAATTAAAAAAAATTCACTGAATAGGCTTCAAGACATTATAGTAGTTTTCTATAAACTTGACATAGCACTAGAAATTTTCTAAACTGAAACACAAAGAAGGAAAAAGACTGAAACAAAATATAGCCTCAATGTCTGTAGAATAATATTAAGCAGACTTACATATATGTAATTGAAGTTTCAGAAAGACATAGGGAAAGGAGGAAGAAAAAAGTATTTGAAAAAAGAATATTTCCAAATTAGATGAAAACTGTAAATGAGCAGATTCAAGAAGCTCGACAAATCCCAAGCAAGATGAACAGAGAAAACTGCACTAAAGCACATCTTAACCAAACTGCTGAAACCAAATGATAAAGAGAAGAAACTTTAAAGCAGGCAGAGAGTAAAAGACACATTACTTATAGAGGAATAAGCTCAAGGCTTCTTTTCAGAAACAATTCAAGCTAGAAGGGAACAGATTTTATAGTGTTGAAAACAACACCAACCTAGAATGCTATATTCATTGGAAATGTTCTTTAATAAATTAAAATGAAACAAAAACTTTTTAAACAATAGTTGAGAAAACTTGTCATCAAAAATCTGATACAACAAATACCAAAGGAAGATTGTATAAGATGGAAATCAGAAAAGCTAAATATGAGGATAAATACAAAATAATCTTTTCTCTTTTAAAAATTTCCTTTAAAGCAACTGACTCTTTGAAGCAAAAATAGTAATAAAGTATTGTGAAGTTTATAATGTATAAAAGTAAGACATATGACAGCAATAGCACAAAGAATGAGAGGGAAGAAACCGAAGTATGGTCTTATTAGTTTCTTTAGTATACATGGAGAGGTACAGTATTATTTGAAGGTCGACTGTGCTTAGTTATAGATGAATGTTGTACATCCTAGGAAAAACAGTAAAAAAATAAAACAGAGGTACAGTTAATAAAATAATAGTGGAGACAGAATACTAAAAATAATCTAAAAGAGAGGGAAATGAAAACAGAATAGATATAATAAGTAGAAAACAAATAGCAAAATGGTAGACTTAAAACTAACTTAAGGGGCTTTCCCAGGCAGTGCAGTGGTAAGAAAAGAATCCACCTGTCAATGCAGGGGACACAAGAGAGGTGGTTTCGATCCCTGGTTTGGGAAGATGCCTTGGAATAGGAAATAGCAAACTTCCTGGAAAATTCCATGGACAAAGGAGCCTGGCAGGCTATAGTTCATGGGGTTGCAAAGAGTCATACACAACTGGGCAGCCAAGCACAGCACAAAGCTAACTATATCTTTAATCACATTAACTATCAGATCAGATCAGATCAGTTGCTCAGTTGTGTCCGACTCTTTGCGACCCCATGAACTGCAGCACGCCAGGCCTCCCTGTCCAGCACCAACTCCCGGAGGTCACTCAGACTCACATCCATCTACCTATGTAAATAGCTGAGATTGTCAAGACTGGATTTTAAAAAAGGAAGACTCAACAACGCTGCTTACAAAAAAAAGTATTTTAAATATAAAAACTCAGATAGGTTAAAAGTAAAAAGATGAAAAATGTATATCAATCAGACATTAGTCATAAGAAATAGAGGCATTATTAGCGTCAGAGAAAATTGACTTCAAGACAAGGAATATAAGCAGAGATAATTGTTGAAGTTGGGTGATGGATATATGCCAGTTCATTATACTATTCTCTTTAGTTTTGAAAATACTTGGCATTTTTCATAACATAACATTAAAAATTGAAAGATGAGAAACATGTGTTAAAACAAAATTTTTTTTTTCTGTGTAGACTGAATATACTCATCGTTATTTCATTTACCCATTTTGAAACAAAAATAGCTTATGCTGTGGGTTTGCATTACTAGCCTTAGTACCATAGAAACCTACTTTTTCTTTTTTTCTATTATAATCATTTTAAGAGAAATTAAAGTAATACATATTTTGAAATCATACTTAGGATCTTCCCTGGTGGCTCAGACTGCAAAGAGTCCGCCTGCAATGCAGGAGACCCAAGTTTGATCCCTGGGTCAGGAAGATCCCCTGGAGAAGGAAATGGCAACCTGCTCCAGTATTCTTGCCTGGAGAATCCCATCAACAGAGGAGCCTGGTGGGCTATAGTCCACGACGAAATACACAAGCACCCACAGGAGTATTAGAGAAGGTTAATAATTCCCTTGGTGGATATGGATATTAGGTTCTGGAAAGCTGTGGGTGGATTTCAGTTTTATAGAGTTCCCAGAGTTACTACATATTTGGAACACTGTATTGCAATTCACATTTTATAGCTACTTTTTTCAAACACTCCCGAACAGAAAAGAATGTTTTCCATTATTAACAGAATATTTTTCTTTTCTCTTCTTTTTTTTTGCAAAAAAGAGAAGCAATTTGAAAACTGCCAGATTGAAAATGGCATATAATTTACATGACAATAAACCATTTCACAGAGAATAGCCATACATGGCATTTAGCCCAGTTTAAAAGATTTTGTCATTTAACTTCCATCTTCTCCATTGTTATTTACCATCCTTACTAGAGTTTCAAACAGTTTGTCACAGATAAGCATAATTTCCAATCTCTGACAAGATTTTGTAGATAAACTGTGCTTCTCATATATAGAAGTCTATGCATATTCTTCCCTAATTCACTAGGTAACATTCAATAAACTTCCAACAGAAATTGAAAGATAATGTTTAACAGAATTTTACCAAAATACACCTTAAACATGAAGCATTTTTTGTTATAATATTGATATCTTCTATTTTTATAACACCATACTTATATACAGGGCTTCCCCTGGTGGCTCAGTCAGGAAAGAATCTGCCTGCAATACAGGAGACCTGGGTTCGATCCCTGAGTAGGAAAGATACATAAGGAGGAGGGAATGGAAACCCACTCCAGTATTCTTGCCTGGAGAATTCCATGGACAGAGGGGCCTGGTGGGCTACAGTTCAAGGGGTCACACAGAGTTAGACAGGATTGAGAATGCAGGCATGCATAGGTTTCAAGAAAGATTTTAAAAAAGAAAATTAAAGAAAAAACACACCTTTTTATTTTGTAGTAGGGTATAGCCCATTAACAATTTTGTGATAGCTTCAGGGGAACAGTGAAGGGAGCCAGCTATACACATCCATGTATCCATTCTCCCCCAAACTCCCCTCCCATCCAGGCTGCCACATAACATTGAGTAGAGTTCCATGTGCTGTATAGTAGGTCCTTATTGGTTTTCCATTTTAAATATAGCAGTGCGTACATGTCCATCCCAGACTCCCTAACTATTCCTTCCCTCATCCTTTCCCCAAACAGCCCTTACCCTGCCCAGCAACCATAAATTCACTCTCTAAATCTGTGAATCTCTTTCTGTTTTGTATGTAACTTCATTTGTAACATTTTAGATTCCACATGTAAGGGATTTATATGATATTTCTCCTCTGTCTGACTTACTTCACTCCGTATGACACTCTCTAGATTCATACATGTGACTGCAAGGGAGATTTCAAGTGGTTTAAAAGATACATTGAATATAACTGGATGGCATACATTTTCAAGACGGGGATTCTTAAAGTTTAAATCAGAACATATAATTCACCCTGCTGCTCCCTTCCCTCTCATGAAGAAGCTTTCCAGTTGCTTACATTGTTCACATTAGTGGTTCTCAATCCTGGCTGCATATTAGTGATCTCGAGTGGCCACGGAGCGGGGCTTGGGTTTCCAAGCAGAGATGGAGGCCAGGTCACTGTGGTGAAAGCACCAGATCCTAGCCACTAGGCCAGTGACAAGGGCCCTGGCCTTCAGCCTTGCAGAAAAGAATTTCCATAAAGATAGAAAGCAGTGAGGCAAGTATTTATTAAGAGGGAAAGAAAGTACAGTACATATGGATAGACACATAAGGGTCTCAGGGAGAGAGAGAGTTACTGAGTTGCACCCTCAAAGCAGTTTGAATTACTTTTATGGGGCATTTCTTCTGGGTTTCTTTTGGCCAATCATGTTGAATTGCCTGGTTCATAGTCCACAGTTGGTATATCTTGGGATCCTCCCATGTCTGTGCACACATCTTTTAGCCAAGATGGATTTACTGAAAAGATATCTGGGTAGAATATCCCTTGACATAACTCCCCTGTGGCCTCCAAGGAGCCTTTTCTGTACCTGTGTGGTCAACGAGGTCTCCTGACTCTGAAAAAAGAAATATGTGGTCTGGGCAGGGCCCAGCCTCCTCCCTTAATTGTCCTGCTTTTCTTGTCTTGCAGTTTCAGTCAATAGGGAATGAATCGGCTCAACTGCTTTACTCTGTCAAGGGTTGGGATGGGGGACGGGGTGGGCATCTGCTTCCTGCCTCATTTGACTCTCATGGGGCTCTTTGGAAACCTACCCATGCTAAGGTCCTAACCAAGCCCAAATACATCAGGACTGGCAGCATCAAGCTGGGGCTTTCGTGGTGATTCCAACATGCAGTCAGTGTGTAGAACCTATGCCTGTCCCCACACATACACTCTCTACCTCTCTGACTTCTACAACTCTTACCTAGATCATTTCACTCTAGCCACACAGGCTCCTCACCAACTTTCTAGCCCATCCGTCACATTCCCTACTCAAGGCTTATGTATCTACTATTCTCTCCACCTGAAATATTTTTCTCCCAGACAAGCTTGCTCCCTCACCTCCTTCAGGCCTTTGCTCAAACTCGTCTTTGCACTGAAGTTTCCTATCCCTCGTATTTAAAACCATACCCTCCTCCACCCTGCTCCAACATTTTCATCTCCCCTCCCTGCTTTATTTTGATTGGTACTCTTTCTCGCCATCTGACATATCTTACATACTTTATACACTCTCATCTCTGCACTCCCCAAAACTAAGTTCTGCGAGCTTAGTGTGTGTTCTGTTCACTAGTATATTCCCAGAACCTGGGAGAATGCCTGGCACTTATTTAGCACTCTATGCATATTTGTTAAATCAATTAAGAGGGAGAGAAAATAAAAGGCCTTATATACGACCCCCAGGGCTTCCCAGGTGACTCAGACAGTAATGCAGGAGACTTGGGTTTGACCCCTGGGTTGGGAAGATCCCCTGAATGAGGGCTTGGCAACCCACTCCAGTATTCTTGCCTGGAGAATCTGCGTGGGCAGAGGAGCCTGGCGGGCCACAGTCCATGGGGTTGCAAAGAGTCAGACATGACTGATAGAAACCGCACAGCACAGGAACCCTAAGTGTGACATATTGAGATGGCCAAAAAGTTACGGAAATACCTGAACGTACTTTTCGGCCAACCCGGTATTTAAAGTTAACCGTTACCATAACATTAGGAAGAAGATATCTGTAATTCTTTCCACAGCCTCCCTCCTTCTAAGGCCACCTTCCTGTAACATGGTATAGGAGAGATACTTCTCTGGGCCACCATGGATTTTTTTACTCCTCCCTGCCACTTGAAACTTCAAATCGCTTGTCATTGTCACGTGATGCTCTTAGCCCCAAACAAAGATCAGAAGAAGTGACTCTAGGGTAGACCTCACTGTCCATGCTGGTCTTTTCTTTATGACCCAACCACTCACTCACATATAAGTACAGACAGGTGAGATTTTGGTGAAATTCTGGGAAAGGGGGTTAAATCAAGGACATGCAAACATGGACTTAGACATCCCCCTTTCCTTCACGTTTTTTATTTGTTCACCTTACAGTTCCCACTGGCAAGCTTTCTCCCCAGGTTCCAGCCTTGTTCTCTCACTCTTTTTTCTTCTCTTCCCTCCCATACATTCTCCCTCATCTCTCAGCTGTTTGTTTCTCCACTAAGCATCAGATCAGATCAGTCACTCAGTCGTGTCTGACTCTTTGCGACCCCATGAATTGCAGCACGCCAGGCCTCCCTATCCATCACCAGCTCTCGGAGGTCACTCAGACTCACATTCATCGAGTCAGTGATGCCATCCAGCCATCTCATCCTCTGTCGTCCCCTTCTCCTCCTGCCCTCAATCCCTCCCAGCATCAGAGTCTTCTCCAATGAGTCAACTCTTCGCATGAGGTGGCCAAAATACTGGAGTTTCAGCTTTAGCATCATTCCCTCCAAAGAAATCCCAGGTCTGATCTCCTTCAGAATGGACCGGTTGGATCTCCTTGCAGTCCAAGGGACTCTCAAGAGTCTTCTCCAACACCACAGTTCAAAAGCATCAATTCTTTGGCATAGTTCAGGTAAAATTTCCTCTTTCAGTATATGCTCTGTGATCCCACTTGCACTTCCCACTTATTGTTAAGATATTTTCCTAAATGAAAACAGCTCTCCCCGACCTTGGAAAGAATTATGGGGAGGGCTGTAGAAATAATTTCTCTCAATGAAACAAATGTATATACAATGAAAGGAAAGAGAGAGGTTAATGACTATCCAAGGTAAAATCTCCAGTTATTGGGATTCAAACCCAGGTCATCTGTGATACCTTGTGTCTTGCTGTGTTAATGATAAAAGAATCTTGTGTTAGGCAGAGATTAGTGTGACCATTTCACAGAGAAAGACACTAGCTCACAGCAATAGTGCCTTGTTCATTCAGATGTGTTTATAAATGTGGGTCAACCCATTAGACTGGTCTTTTTATTACATTATAATAGCAGCTGTAATACTTTATGCTAAGAAACCATAAGTTTTAGTTAATATAATTAATAGAACTGTATTAGTTAACATAGCTAATATATCTGTAGCATTTTATTTTGAGGAACTAAAAGTTTAGGGAGATATAGAATTATAGCCAACAATTATACGGCTATATACAGGTGTCAAGCACTCTTGTAAGCATTCTACATGTGTTAGTGTATTTAACTCATCATCTTGGTGAGCTCTCTAATAATGATGATGATGATTGCTTCCACTTAACAGTCAAAGTCACACAGCTAGTTAATGACAGTGACAGCTGGGATTTTAAAACAACTAGCCTGACTCCAGAGTGTTTGCCCTTAATCGCTCTGCAATATAAGGAAACCATCTCTCCTTTACATTCTGACTCCACCCAACACATTTGAGGATTGACTTATTGGCGAGGCTTTTCTACATGCTTTACATGTTATCCCATTTAATCTTTACAAAGTCCAGTGAGGTGGGTACTCTTATCCACATTTTACAAATATGGAAACTAAGGCTCATAGTTAAATGATTCATATAAGATCATGGAGCAAATAAACAGTAGAGCCAAGATTTGATCCCATATCTTATTTACTACACCATATTCTCTTTTCACAGGGAAGGCAATGGCACCCCACCCCAGTACTTTTGCCTGGAAAATCCCATGGAGGAGCCTGGTGGGCTGCAGTCCATGGGGTCGCTAAGAGTTGGACACTACTGAGCGACTTGATTTTCACTTTTCACTTTCATGCATTGGAGAAGGAAATGGCAACCCACTCCAGTATTCTTGCCTGGAGAATCCCAGGGACAGGGGAGCCTGGTGAGCTTCCGTCTATGGGGTCGCACAGAGTCAGACACGACTGAAGCGACTTAGCAGCAGCAGCAGCAACATTCTCTTTTCAGAATATACAGTACCTATATAAATGGACATATACAAATACATACACACCACATGGAATCTAAGAGCTCAATGAACTTAAGAAAAGAGGCAAACATATGACCTTCTGATTTCATTTCTGATTTTAAAAATATGATTGGAACCACGTTTTCCCCTTGACCTTGAGGGCAAAGATGATGTCCTATTTTTGTTTATATCCCCAACACTAGGCACAGTGTTAAGTGGGTAAAAAGGAAACGTTCATTCGCATGAATAGTTATTTACTTCTTAAATCGTGAATATTGGAATATGATGGACTCCTGCAAAAATGACTTTTTATGCTTTTAGTGTGATGGAAATTGGAAGTGACCGTAAGTATAAGAGACAGTGCAATACCTGGCAGATGTTTGGCTTCACAAATAAATTTCACTTTAGATATTCAATATAGCTCATGGGATTCAGCCAAATGGTAAGTCTGAAATAAAACCAGCTATGAATAAGTGGAATTTGGTGACTGAAACTGCTCTTTGGGTTATGGAGAAAATTGCCATAGTCAACAAGGTACTTTAATATTCTGTGGGTGATTTAAAACAGAAAAGGGATAATAAAACAGTTTTTGAACAAAAAGGTAATTTGAACCTGGTAAGCAGGCTTGAAAAATATTTTTTGAAGGAGAGTAAAGGCAGTGTACCTAGGTAGGTTTCTACACTGGACCATGCTATTATAAGAATGGGGTGGTGGGAACTGGGGTAGGCAGAAAAACAGCCCCTAAAGATTTCCTGTGTCCTAATCCCCAGAATCTGTGGATATATTACCTTGTGTTGTGTGTTAGTTGTTCGGTCACGTTTGACTCTTTGTGATCCCATAGACTATAGCCCGCCAGGCTCCTCTGTCCATGAAGTTCTCCAGTCAAGAATCCTGGAGTGGATTGCCATTCCCTTCAACAGGAGATCTTCCCAACCCAGGGACTGAACCTGGGTCTCCTGAATTGCAGGGAGAGTGTTTTTATTACATGGCAAAAAAAAAAAAAAAAAAAAAAAATTCAGATGTGATTAAGTTAAAGATCTTGAAGTGAAGAAGTGAAGTCGCTCAGTCGTGTCCAACTCTTTGCAACCCCATGGACTGTAGACCAAGCTCCTCTGTCCATGGGATTTTCCAGGCAATAGTACTGGAGTGGATTGCCATTTCCTTCTCCAGAGGATCTTCCTGACCCAGGGATCGAACCTGGGTCTCCTGCATTGTAGGGAGATGCTTTACCGTCTGAACCACCGGGGAAGTCCTAAAGATCTTGAGGTGGTGATTATGGTGGATTATCTAGGTGGTCTCAATGTGATCAAAGGGTCCTTCTCAGGGAAAGTGGGAGGCAGGAGAGTGGGACAGAGGAGATGGAACAACAGAAGCATGGATTGAGTGATGCACTTTGAAGATGGAGAAGAGAACCACGGGCCAAGGAAAGCAGGTATCCTTTAGGAGCTCAAGGAGGCCAGAAAATGATTTTCCCTCTTCAACCGCCAGACACAACACAGCCTTGCCTACACCTTCATTTTAACCCAGTAAGACCCCTTTTGGATTTCTGACCCTCAGAACTATAAAATAATAGGTTTCTATCATTTTTAAGCCACTAATTATGAGGCAATTTGTTACTGCAGTGATAAGAATCTGATAAAGAAGCCAACTTATCCATCATTATCACAATTCAAACAAATAATTTTTAAAGAGCTAATCAAGCAAAAGAATATATCATAAAGAATAAGATTAATAAATTTGACTATGTAAAAATTCCATGTATCCAAAATAAAAGACAAATAACAAACTGAGAAAAATATCCAGGACAAATATGACAGACAGAGAAGAAATCATCTTCGTATTGAAAAAGAGTTCTATTGAACTAGAAAATTTCCTAATGGAAAAGTGGGCAAAGAACACAACTAGATAATAACCAGGAAGAATGCAAATGGTAAAAAACATACATTTTAAAAAATTATCTCATTTTTAAGGAGAAAATGCAAATTAAAACAAGACTAAGATACTATTTTTAATTTACAAAACCTGAACAGGGGACTTCTCTGGTGGTACAGTGGTTGCTGCTGCTCCTGCTAAGTCGCTTCACTCGTGTCGGACTCTGTGTGACCCCGTAGATGGCAGCCCACCAGGCTCCCCCATCCCTGAGATTCTCCAGGCAAAAACACTGGAGTGGGTTGCCATTTCCTTTTCCAATGAATGAAAGTGAAAAGTGAAAGTGAAGTCATTCAGTCATGTCTGACTCTTGGCGACCCCATGGACCCCATGGAGGAGCCCACCAGGCTCCTCTGTCCATGGGATTTTCCAGGCAAGAGTATTGGAGTGGGGTGCCATTGCCTTCTCCGGGTACAGTGGTTAAGACTCCACAATTCCAATGCTGGAGGGCACAGGTTGGATGCTGGTCCAGGACCTAAGATCCCACATGCCCCACGGCAAAAAAAACCACAACTGCAACCCTTTTAAAAATTTCATATTCAAAGTTAGCAAGAGTTCCACCAGAGAGGCAGTCAAAACCACTGCTGGTAGAGGTGTTTATTTATGAGTAATTTACAAAAAAACATTTGCTATCATGTATTAAAAGGTATGGGGCATCCCTGGTAACTCAGCAGTAAAGAATCCACCTGCTAATTCAGGATAAGCAGGTTTGATCCCTGGGTTGGGAAGATCCCCTGGAGAAAGAAATGGCAACCCGCTCCAGTATTCTTGCCTGGGAAATCCCATGAATAGAGGAGCCTGGAAAACTACAATCCATGTGGTCACAAAATAGTCAGGTACAACTTAGTGACTAAACAATAACAACATTAAAAGGTATAAAAATGTTTACATTCTTTTCTCCAGTGGTTCAAGTTTAGGGAGTGGCTGGTTTTTCTCTTTCTGTTCCTCCATGTCACCATTTCACCGTTCTTGGTTCTACTACATGTTGTCCACAGAAAGATCCCTGGGCTCCCTTGCTCTCTAGCTTCTAATTGGGTCTAGCCAATGAAGGAGAAGAGAGAGCAGAAAAGCAGAGGAAATCTGAGGACATTTACCTCCCATCAATTGATCCCTCCCTGGTGCCATGGTTATGTGAACAACTTTGTTCCTTAAGCCAACGTTTCTCAAACTTCAGAGCATCAGAATCATTTGGAGGCCTTGTTTCCAAATTGGTAGAATAGGGAAGGGCCTGAGAATTTGCATTTCTGATAGATCTCCAGGTGTTGCTGATACTGCTGATCCAGGGACCACACTTTGAGAAGTACAGATTTAAGGCCAAGGTTTCTTGTGGGGCAGCTCTAATTGCTCAGTTGAGACTTTCTTTGTGAGCCAGTAACAATGTGGCCCTTTTCTCTCTTGGGCTAGGCATGGGAAGGGTGTGTTTGCCAATTCCTGAGTGCTTCACTGTCCCTTGTTGATTCCTTTAACCCTGCCCACACCTCTAGTAATCATCAGTCCTTTCATGAAGCTCTCTTGAATTAAACATTTGGAATAGATCATCAACTTCCTGCTAAAACCCCAGCTGATGTAAGGATTTACCCTTGAGAAATAATCAAATGTGCAGACAGAATTTTGAGCAAAAATATTCTTTGCAGCATAATTTACAATAGCAGAAATATTAGAAACAAGGTGCATAGCCAACAATAGGGGAAAGATGGAACATGAGGTAGTTATGAACAGCTACCTGTATAACTGTATCGACTAACGTAGGGAATGCTCATGATGCAACGTTTACGTGAGAATAAGATATAAAACCATATTCAGTGAATGTCCACAATTTTTATAATCTTGTGTGGATGTGCTTATATAGGTTCAAATTGAAATGAAGTTGAAAAGAGAATAGTTTACTGAAGGAGGATTTGATTCACCAGTATTATTCGTATTTTTCTGATTGAACATTTTGAATCCAGAAGTAACTCCAATTAACATTTTCTTCCTTCATTTCCAGTTGGCTTCAGAATTAAAACCATACTTAATATTACATAAATATAAATATTATACTTAATCGATTTAAATTTTATATTTAATTAATGAAATTAAAATGTGCTTAAATATAAAGGAATAGGAACCAATTCTTCATGTCACAACCTCTTTCTTTATTTTAAACACGTGGATTCAGACAAATTTAATCCACAAATTTTTACTGAGTACCTTCCCTCAAGGAAGTAACAGTCTTGGAAGGCACATAAGACACAAATAAGCAAAAATAAACAAATGGGACTTAACTTATAAGCTTTTTTTTTTACAACTTTTATACAATAAACAAAATGGAAAAACAACCTACAGACAGAGAAAATATTTGCAAATGATGCGACTCAGTTCAGTTCAGTTCAGTGGCTCTGTCATGTACGACTCTTTGCGACCCCATGGACTGCAGCATGCCAGGCCTCCCTGTCCATCACCAACTTCTAGAGTTTACTCAAACTCATGCCCATTGAGTCAGGGATGCCATGTGACATGCATCTGTCATGATGTGACAGACAAGGGTTTAATTTTCAAAATATACAAACAGTTCATAAAACTCCGTAACAAAAAACAAACAACCCAATCCAAAGATGGACAGAAGACCTAAATAGACATTTCTCCAAAGAAAACAAACAGATTACCAATAGGCACATGAAAAGATATGTGCCCTTAATTCTCTAAATGCAAATCAAAACTACAACGAGTTACCACCTCACACCAATCAGAATGGCCGTCACCAAAAAGTCTACAAATAATGATGCTGGGGAGGGTGTGGATAAAAAGGAACCTTCTTACACTGCTGGTGGGAATGTATATTGGTGCGGCCACTAGGGAAAACAGTATGAAGTTTCCTCAAAAAATTAAAACTAGAGTTGCCATATGATCCAGCAATCCCATTCATGGGCATATCCAGACTATAATTTGAAAAGACACATGCACCCCTATGTTCACAGTAGCATAATTCACAACAGCCAAGACATGGAAGCAACCTAAATGTCCATCAACAGATGAATGGATAAATAAGATGTGGTATACATAGTGGTATACATATACAATAAAATACTACTCACTCATAAAAAAGAATGAAACAATGTCATTTGTAGCAACATGAATGAGCCTGTTGAGATTAGCATACTAAGTGAAGTACGTTTGAAAGAGAAAGACAAATTCCATATGATATCATGTACATGTGGAATCTAAAATATGACACTAATGAACACATCTACGAAAAAGAAATAGATTCAGAGACATAGAAAACAGACTTGTAGTTGCCAGGGCTAGGGGAGCGGAGGATTGGGAGTTTGGGATTAGCAGATACAAGCTATTATATCCAGAATGAATAAACAACAAAGTCCTACTGTATAGCACAGGGAACTATATTCAGTACCCTGTGATAAACCATAGCAGGAAAGAATTTGAAAAAGAGTTTATATATGTATAACTGAATCACTTTGCTGTACAGAAGAAATTAACAAGAGCATTGTAAATCAACTATACTTCAATAATATTTTTTAAAAAGACACAAGATCAATGTGGAATAGTGGAAAAACCACAACTTGGGATTAAAACACTAGAGTGTGATTTTAGGTTTTGTCACAACCACAATCAAGCAGTCCATGAAATCTTTTGCAGAGTATGTAGTAGAACATAAATTATAAAGCTCAATTATGTAATCAGGGAATCAGGAAGAGCTTTTTCATCATTCTGAATGCTCTGTGGCATGCATAGCAAGTATGTGTTTACTAAGCTGGAGTTAACATTAGTCTATCCTTTTAATTCTTCTCCACTTCAGAACAGATGTACACATTGTTCTCCTTGCATTTACATAATTACAAAAGTTTGGCATATTAGTTATACTGAGAATGAAAATTCAAAACTGGAGGATAGTTAAAACAGAGGTGCATTTTTCATAGATGGGAAAATGGGTATCTCATCCCTGGTTCTTAACAAAGATATGTTTCCGTGAAGAAAACTGGAAAGGCTGCTTAAGAATCTAGCTTATAGAAAAATAAAATATTCAAATTTGTATGAGTCAGAGAAAAAATTACTTTAAAAATTATACAACTGGAGGAAAGATAACCCAACAAAGAACTGTAGGAAAGACAACCCAACAATGAACTGGTATCATCAAACTGTTAATGACTATGGGGTTCAAGTAAAATATGAATGTAGGATAAACTTGAAACTCTGAATTAAAAAGAATATGAGCAACTAAGATGCAATGAGATTTTCAATTCTGCCATTTCAGTTCTGATCACATCATTCTAATCATCCATTACTTTCACTCCTATTGAACCTCCTGGGCTTCCCAAGTGGTGCAGTGTAAAAAATCTGCCTGCCAGTGCAGGAAGTGCAAGAGATGTAAGTTCGATCCTTGGGTCAGAAGGATCTCCTGGAGAAGGAAATGGCAACCCATTCCAGTATTCCTGCCTGGAAAAGTCCATGACAAAGGAGCCTGGCGGGCTATAGTCCATGGGGTTACAAAGAGTCAGACACAACAGAGCAACTACACATGCACACAAACCTATTTATCCAAATAATAAATTCAAGTTTTACTTTTCCCTGCTCTTTCCTAATATCTGCCGGCAGCAACTTCATTTATCTCCATATCCACTAGACTGGACTCTTTCATCACTACATAAATTTATGCCATAGTCTGTTCAGCCAGACCTCAACTTTAGGAATCCCTAATGTCTTTTCCTTGCTCAGACTCTGAAGCTGCCAAACCCAGCTGCAGAACCACAGTACTAATCTTACCTTCTGCCTAAAATTGTGAGAAAAGGCACAATGAAGAATCTCTCCCAAATTGCTTCCTAGTTAACCAGGAAAAAAACTTATATGAGAAAACTTGTCTATGAACATATGGTAAAATAAAAGATATAGTCAGATTTTGTTAAGAAACAAAATAGTCCTACCTATCTGTGAAGTAGGATGGAAATATCAAATAAGCTTGTTCTTGCTCATTACTTGTTGCCACAGTGACCACGGCTCAGTAGCTAAAGGCACGGATTTTCCATCCACTCTGAGTTACCTACGCCATTTATTATCAGATAGGAAAGGCATAGAATGACTTTTAGGTCTCCAAGAACACAGAAGTCATATTGTCTTTCCAAACAAATGCCCTAAAGGCTTGCTTCAGAATCTCAACATATTAATAAAAATTTAGATTCAAGAAAATAAAAGTGATGGCTAAAGGAATTAGGGTAATCAATAAGGTAAATTAAATATCTAGAGAGAAGTTGAATTTTTACAAATACTGTATAAATTTGAAATAAAGTTAGTTACTTGAAACAGGTGATTTATACTATTTAACATGAAGATAATGATGTAATTTTTTACTACAATCTAAAATAACCCTCCCCCTCCACCCCCACAGAAAAAAGAAAAAGAAACCACAGGAGAGAAAGGAGAAGCTTCACCAAAGGAAATCAGAGCCCTGGGTTTTGCATCCTTAATAATGGGGAGTACAGTTCTTATGTTGCTCTTGATTTTAATAATTAGATGGCAAAAGTCTAAGAATGGTTTAATTGAAACAGGATGCCTTCCTTCTTAATTATCTCAGACTATAAGAACAAACTAACAATCCAAGTCTAAAAGAGGAAAGGGATTAAAACCTAGCAACTATAAAATAAGACCTTTTGCTTTTTGTAACAATTAAGATGGTCATTTACCTCTTTTTCTGCCCAGAACCCCTGCATTTTTCTGAGCAAAGAACCTCATCCTCCATCCCCACTCTATCCATAGACTACAGATGGAAATAACATCATTTTACATGATGTTATGTACCTGGCCTAATTATGTAGACATGAATATCTGACAAGCTAAGTCAGCCCTAGAACCTCATCATCCCCATCCACTCACCACCCAGCCCTGAACATCATACTCCTTTTCCAGGGTTTGTTCAGGAGTTGTGCAAAAGGGTTTTTTGTTGTTTTTTTTTTTAACTTTGAGGATAAAGCTGGGAAGATGGGTGGAGAGATATGTATAGACAGTACAGTAAGAGAGGCAAAGAAGGAAAGCGAAGCAAGAGGATCTGGGAGCCTCAAGTCTCTGATTCAGGGCGTCTCTAGCTGCACTCTTGCCCTTTCTGGTTACAGGAGCCAATGCATTTCCATTTTGCCTAAGTTAATTCAAGATGAATTTCTAAATCTTGAAACAAACATACATGTAAGATTTATGATGATAAATGCAAATGAATTTACTTCTCTTAGTAAAAAGTCAAAGACTCAGATTCCAGTAGAAAATAAATCCAGTTTTATGGCCCCCTCTACAGTACCTGACATCTTGAAATCATTTGAGATTTTGCTTCTGGAAAATTAATTTTTTACTTTGTATATTAATAATGAATTAATTATAATTAATCCATGATAAAGTTCACAGATTCCTTTATTGTGGATAAATGAACTAATGCTTGGCATACACTAATCATTCAACAGTACTTGCAGTGATGAAGAGGTTTTATTAACACTCCACACAGAGCCCCTTTCTCTCTGCACTCATCTCAGACGCTAGCAAAATAATGCTCAAAATTCTCAATGCTAGGTTTCAACAGTACATGAACCAAAAACTTCCAGATGTTCAAGCTGGATTTAGAAAAGGCAGAGGAATCAAAGATCAAATTGCCAACATCTGTTAGATCACAGAAAAAGCAAGAGAATTCCAGAAAAACATATACTTCTGCTTTATTGACTATGCCAAAGCCTTTGGCTGTGTGGATCACAGCAAACTGTGGAAAATTCTGAAAGAGATGGGAATACCAGACCAGCTTACCTGCCTCCTGAGAAATCTTTATGTAGATCAAGAAGCAACAGTTAGACATGGAACAACAGACTGGTTCTGAATTGGGAAAGGAGTACATCAAGGCTGTAAATTGTTAATCTGCTTATTTAATTTCTATGCAGAGTACATTATGAGAAATATCAGGATGGATGAAGCACAAGCTGGAATCAAGATTGCCAGGAGAAATATCAATAACCTCAGATATGCAGATGATACCACCCTTATGGTAGAAAGCGAAGAGGAACTAAAGGGCCTCCTGATGAAAGTGAGAGAGGAGAGTGAAAAAGCTTGCTTAAAACTCACCATTTAAAAAATGAAGATCATGGCATCTGGTCCCATCACTTCATGGCAAATACATGGGGAAACAATGGAAACACTGACAGGTTTTATTTTCTTGGGCTCCAAAATCACTGCAGATGGTGACTGCAGCCATGAAATTAAAAGACGCTTGCTCCTTGGAAGAAAAGTCATAACCAACCTAGACAGCATATTAAAAAGCAGAGACATTACTTTGCTGACAAAGGTCCATCTAGTCAAAGCTATAGTTTTTCCTGTGAGAGTTGAACCATAAAGCTGAGAGCAGAAGAATTGATGCTTTTGAACTGTGGTGCTAGAGAAGACTCTTGAGAGTCCCTTGAACTGCAACGAGATCAAACCAGTCAATCCTAAAGGAAATCAGTCCTGAATATTCATTGGAAGGAACTGATGTTGAAGCTGAAGCGCCAATACTTTGGCCACCTGATGTGAAGAACCAATTCATTGGAAAAGACCCTGATGCTGGGAAAGATTGAAGGCAGGAGGAGAAGGGGACAACAGAGGATGAGATGGTTGGATGGTACCACCGACTTGACAGACATGAGTTTGAGCACTCAGGGAGTTGGTGATGGATAGGGAGACCTGGCATGCTGCAGTCCATGGGGTCACACAGAGTCACGCAACTGAACTGACTGAACTGAATCCTCAGCTTTCACTGTCTCAACTACCTGGATGATTTCCAAACCGATGTCACCTACCTGGTCACCGCTCTTGGGCTCCCTTGTCTTATTTTCAATTTCTCATACAAATCATCACTTAAATATTCCACCAGAACCTCAAGTTCAACATATCCAAATTAAACTACCTCCTAATTTCCTAATTCCAGCTAATGGAACAAGCATTCTCCTCATTCTCTAATCTGGAAAGCTTTGTTGATTCTCTTGCCCAAATCCTTCAACAAGACAGTTGAGCCCAATGCAAAGATTATGCAGCTTCTCAGCCCAAGTTAGTCTTCTTCCTTGTCCTCCTTTAATTTCAATACACTGCCAAGTCCTGTAAAGACTTTTTTTTTATTTTATTTAACTTTACAATATTGTATTGGTTTTGCCATATATCAAAATGAATCTGCCACAGGTATACATGTGTTCCCCATCCTGAACCCTCTTCCCTCCTCCCTCCCCATACCATCCCTCTGGGTCGGCCCAGTGCACCAGCCCCAGGCATCCAGTATCGTGCATCGAACCTGGACTGGCGACTCATTTCATATATGATATTATACATGTTTCAATGCCATTCTCCCAAATCATCCCACCCTCTCTCCCTCTCCCACAGAGTCCAAAAGACTGTTCTATACAGCAGTGTCTCTTTTGCTGTCTCATATACAGGGTTATTGTTACCATCTTTCTAAATTCCATATATATGTGTTAGTATACTGTATTGGTGGTTTTCTTTCTGGCTTACTTCACTCTGTATAATAGGCTCCAGTTTCTGTAAAGACTTTTTTAAATGCCACTTGTGCTTACCTTCCTCTTTATGACTCCCTCCTTCCAATGTATTACCTTTTACAGAATTGAATTAGACTCCTGGTTTTCCTCCTAATTTTTCAGTTTCTTCTCTCTTCTGCTATCCTTACAGAGTATCCTCCTCGGACATGCCATTCATGCATTTCTTGTGTGTTACCTAAAGGTTCCCTGGTAGCTCAGACGGTAAAGAATCTGCCTATAATGCAGGAGACCCAGGTTTGATCCTTGGGTTGGGAAGATCCCCTGGAAAAGGGAAGGGTAACTCACTCCAGTATTCTTGCCTGAAGAATCCCATGGATAGAGGATCCTGGCAGGCTATAGTCCACAGGGTCGCAAAGAGTCGGACACAACTAAGCAACTAGCACACATACCAGGTTCCTTGGGGCTTCCCAGGTAGCTCAGTGGTAAAGAATCCACCTATAATGTAGAAGATGCAGGTTTGATCCCTGGATCAGGAAGATCCTCTGGAGAAAGAAATGGCAACCCACTTCAGTATTCTTGCCTGGGAAATTCCATAGACAGAGGAACCTGGTGGTCTACAGCCATGGGGTCACAAAGAGTCAGACACAACTTAGCAACTAAACAACAGGTTCTTTGCTTTGAACATAAGTCTAAACTCCTTAGCCCAACATGCCAGACTTTCTACTGACATGAGTCTAACCTACATCACCAACTACCCCCTTTATGGACACTATGGCTCAGTTGACCTGGCACACTGGTTCCTACCCGATAACCTAAACATTTTCTGAATTCTCTGATATTTATCCTTGATATTTATTCTGCCTAGAAAGTATTCTTGAATCATCTCTGCCTATCAAATCCAGCTATCCTTCCAGGACTTTGTCAAGTATCACCCTTGCCAAAAAAAGCCTTGATTTGTGCACCAGCTATAACTTGTTCTTTCTTTAAGCCACTATAGCATTCTGTATGTTAGTGATGAAAATATTTTTATTCAAAGATTTTCAGAATTTGTTATCTTGATCTCTTACTGGATTTTAAGTGTTTAAGGGTTTTTGTCTCTCTTATCTGTTAACTTTATGAAGGCCCTTTTTAGTACAGCATATTTCACAGAGTTCAATGAATATTTATTAAATTTATTCAATGAATATTTATTAAATGTAATAACAATTATATTCTTTAAGACAGAAAAAAATTATTCTGAAAGCATGATCAATGTTTCTCCAGCAGACTATGTAAAACAAAGACTTGTTCAAATACAAAAGGCTATTTTTTATGTAAATCTTTGCTTAGAGAATGAACTAGTTAAGTATGTCTTTGCACAACACATGAGAAGGCACCCATCATTTTTTATGGTGGTAGACCTGAATGACTGACAAGGCAATGGCACCCCACTCCAGTACTCTTGCCTGGAGAATCCCAGGGACAGGGGAGCCTGGTGGGCTGCCGTCTATGGGGTCGCACAGAGTCGGACATGACTGAAGTGACTTAGCAGCAGCAGCAGCAGACCTGAATGAAACATGTACTCTGCAAAAAAACCAGGCCACAGAAACACCTGTGAATAGAGGTCTTTCTGAATATTTGATGAAGTGCCAGAAGTTAACCCTTATACACAGTTTATTTAGAAATATTTGGCTCTCTGTGTTATTTTTGTTAATATGAAGATAATAACTGCTTTCACACTACACTGCACAGCCTGAGTAGATGTAAGAAAATAATGGAATACAGGTCTAGGAATGCAGATTGCAACTCAATTCCGGAGGACCTTGAATGCTAGTATTGAAATTTTATTTAGTAAGCAAATCATGAATTTTTGTTTCTGTTTTTTTTCTTACTATTTGTGCTCGATGTTGTGGGCACTATCATAGACATGTGCTTCAGGAAAATTAACTGCAGAGCAGCAAGTAGGTTGGATTGGAAGGAGAGCCTAGAGGTAAGGACCTAACTCATCTACTTAGAGTAAGAAAAGGTCAATTGGACTAAAATGGCATAAGTAATGAACAGGAGGGAAAGGATGCTGATGAAGGAACTATTACAAAGGATTTACCAAGTGACTTGTAAACAATTATGATAGTCAGGGTAAGGAGAAACCAGAAATTGCTCTCAACGTTTTGACTCAGAAAGTAGAGACGGTATCATTCAGTGGGGGCCGGGATGGGCAGGAGAAAGAGAGAGAGAGGCCCCAGAGGAGCTGGAAATGTTATTTCCTTTACTCCTCTGGTGGTTCAGATGGTAAAGAATCTTCATGCAATGTAGGAGACCCAAGTTTGATCTCTGAGTCAGGAAGATCCCCTGGAAAAGGGAATGGCTACCCACTCCAGTCTTCTTGCCTGGAGAATCCCATGGACAGAGGAGGCTGGTGGCTAAAGTCCATGGGGTCACAAAGAGTCAGACATGACTAAGTGACTAACACTTCCTTCCTCTGAAAACAGGTTTTCCTGTTTCTTCTCCATCTTTTATTTTGGTTACTCTTCATTTGTTTGCCCTTTAAAAGTTAGCATTTCAGACAAGTCATTAATATCTGGGTCATGCAAGCCAGTTAGATATCTCTTTTTGAGTAGCAAATGGAATATAATTTTAAAGGATTTATCACCTGCAGTTTCAGGTTATCAGTGTGGGAAAATAGATTATGGTTATGTGCTCCTGGGGCAGGGAGAATATAAACTGGGAATTAGATTTTCCATTTAGAGATATGTATATGGTTTGGATTTCTACAGTTTAGATCAATTTTATTGAGATTCACATATAATAAAATACATTCATTTAAGTGTATTGTTGGGTATTGAGATTCATATTTAAATCTTTGAGTGGATATGTTTCCTTTTAATTGGGCAAATATCCAGGAGTGGAATTGCTAGATTACATGGTGAGTTTATGTTTGACCTTATGAGAAACTGTCAGATTGTTATCCAAAGTGGGTGTGGCATTTTATATTCTCACCAGCAAAGAGTGTAAGCATTGGTTGCTCCACTTCCTTGTCAACACTTGGTGTTATCACCTTTTTGAATTTTAGCCATTCTAGTAGGTATACTGTTGTATTTCACTGTGTTTTAATTTGCTTTAATCAGCAAATAACTCAAATAACTAGTGATGATGTACATACTGCCATGTGTTTATTGGCCATTTTTATGTCTTCTTTTGAGCAGTGTCTACTCAAATACTCTGCCCATTAAATTGGGTTCTTTGTCTTCTTACTGAATTAGAAGTATTTGAGATACATGTTCTTTATCAGATATATGTATTGTGAATATTTTCCCCCAGTATGTGGTTTGCCTTTTCATTTTATTAAATGTGGTCTTCAAAGAGCAGAATATTTTAGTTTTAATGACGTTCAATTTACCATTTTTCTTAATGACCATTACTTTAGGAACTCTGGTTTAAGAAAATATAAGCCTCAGCATTAACTTGCTACAAATTGCAAATTGTTATAAGTTTGCTTGCAAATTGCAGAATTAGGTTAGAATCTAGATAAACTGTACAAAAGTCCTTGAATGCGACTTTGCGACTTCCACCTTTGTTTATATTATTAGGTATCATTTTGTGAGTGTATTGTACACCATTTCCTTCTCCAGGGGATCTTCCCACTGCATGGATCCAACCTGGGTCTCCCGCATTGCAGGCAGATTCTTTACCATTTGGGCCACCAGGGAAGCTCTGTACACAATAAGCAGTATAATAAATACTTTATATATTTCATTTAATCATTACAAAAAGCCTTAGTGAAGAGGAAACTTATTTGAGTAATAAAATAAGTAAAGTCTTAAATACTTTCAGTGGCAGAACTAGAGTCTACCTGACTCCAAATCCCTTTGCATCTTAAATACTATGCAGTATCTTGTCTAGGAAATTTTTGTACATGTAAAAGTCATGAAGATATTTTCCTATGTTTTCTTCTAGAAATACTATGCTTTTAGTTTTTATGCTTGTGATCCATTTAGGTTCATTTTTGTATACAGTGTGAGGAAAGATTGGAGTTCATTTCCTTCTATGAATTGAAGTTGCTCCGTCATCACTTTGAAAACAGTTTCCTTTCCCCGCTGAATTATCTTGACACCTTTTTGGAGAATCAACTGGCAGTTTGTATGGGTCCATTTCTGGAACCACTGTTCCGTTCCATTGATGTGTATTTCTTATATGGATACCACACTTGTATTGCTTACTGTAACTTTGTATCTTGGTGATATTGTGATTTATAATAAGAAATACATAATTCTGGCACAGCACTCCTATAACCCTTCAAATTACTTAAGTGTGGAGAATGATAAAAGTGTCTTTTGTTATTTTGATGAGGTGATCTTTGGAATACTCCTAACTTACCTAAAAGTCAGAGGACTCAGTGAAGTGATTAATGGATTGGAACTTTCCGTCCACGTCAAGAGAAGGTAGAAGGACTGGAGGTTGAATCAATTGTCAATGATTTAACCAATCAATGAAGCCTCTATAAAAACCCAAAGCACAGGGTTTGGGAGCTTCTGGGTTGGGGAACATGGAGGTACTGGGAGAACTGAGCAGCTGGGCAGGGCATGAAAACTCCGTGCCCTGCCCAGTGCATCTCTTCCATCTGGCTGTTGAGTTATATCCTACTATAATAAACTGGCAATCTAGTAAGTAAAATATTTCTTTGAGTTCCATGAGCTGCTCTAGTAAATTAATCAAACACAGGGAGGGGGTTCCCAGAAACCTCTGATCTATAGCCAGTTGGCCAGAAGTACAGGTAACAACCTGGACTTGTGACTGGTGTCTGACAAGCCTAGACAGTGTATTAAAAAGCAGATACATCACTTTGCTGAAAAAGGTCCGCACAGTCCAAGCTATGATGTTTCCAGTAGTCATGTACGGATGTGAGAGTTGGACCATAAAGAAGGTTGAGCACTGAAGAATTGATGCTTTCGAACTGTGGTGCTGGAGAAGACTCTTGAAAGTTCCTTGGATGGCAAGGAGATCAAACCAGTCAATCCTAAAGGAAATCAACACTGAATATTCATTGGAAGGACTGATGTTGAGGCTGAAGCTCCAATACTTTGGCCACCTGATGCAAAGAGCCCACTCACTGGAAAAGATCATTTTTAAAAATGATCTACTTCTCTATTACAAATCCCTTTCTGCTTAAAATACTTCAGATGGCATCTCTTTCTAGCACTGTGATACACATAGTTAGGAGACATTCAGTACTCTTGCCTGGAAAATCCCATGGATGGAGGAGCCTAGTAGGCTGCAGTCCATGGGGTCGCTAAGAGTTGGACACGACTGAGCGACTTCACTTTCCCTTTTCACTTTCATGCACTGGAGAAGGAAATGGCAACCCACTCCAGTGTTCTTGCCTGGAGAATCCCAAGGACAGAGGAGCCTGGTGGGCTACCGTCTATGGGGTCGCACAGAGTCAGACATGACTGGAGCGACTTAGCAGCAGCAGCAGCAGGAAACATTCAACAAAGGTTTAAGCAACCAGATGTGAAAATAAACAGCCAGTTCAGGGACAGAAATTAAGTTCCTGAAAGAGACAGGTATGCCAGACACAGTCTCCATCACAAGAAAACAACATGCTACCCTAGTTATCGGGCAATCAGAATCAACTTCAGGACAGCCTATGTGTTCAGTCGGTAAACCTCTATCCTGGGGCTTTTGCGGCTCCTGCCATTCCCTATGCCTAGGAAGAAGTTTGATCCCAATTTGCTGGGCAGGATGACACCTTTATCTCAAGGTGAAGACATTTCAGTGATGACAATTAGAGAGATGCAGGGACAGGGCAATAAGCAGAGCAGTTTAAAGCTTAAAAGAATAATTTCAAGGTGAATAAAAGGCAAAGCTACTTCATAAGGTATTTAGTATATGTGTGGTACTCATTACCCTCAGGATATGAAATAGATACATAACTTTAAATGCATTTTTCTTCATAGACTATTAAGTAGTCAAACACGTAAGTAGTCAAACACATCATTGAGCCCATTTGTCATCCAATTTAGAAATCCCCTCCATGTTACTGACTAATGATTATACAACCCTTGGTTGAATAGAGTGATAGTTCACTATTTCACAAGCCTGGCTATTCCACTTTCCTAATCATCAGAACAATCAATGGAATTCTGTTTTTAATGTCAAATACCACATCATTTCTCTGTAAGTTTTCTGTCTGAGGGCAAGCACATGGTCTCTTGCTACTTATCTCTATTTCAAAGTATCTCTGATAGCCATTTCCACTCACAGAAAGCCTCAATTCCCTTTTAGGAAATCTTATTTCTTCTATGGTGTATGGTTTTCAGAAGAAAAAATCTGTCTGCTTGCCTCCCACTTTGGAAACAAAGGGCAAATCTTTCCTTTCTTCACCCTCATAAAAGTAGTATATGGATGTGTCCTAGGTTTGGTACTATACACGTTCTCTTCAGTTTTTTAATCTTAGAATGTGGAATGAATTAAAAAAAATAAGACTCATTCAACACAGAGGAGAGGTAGTGAGCCAACTGCAGTTGGCACTTGTGAGACAGGGGCTGCATTTCAGCTTCCACATCAATTTGTGTTATCTTGGTTATTGTTCATTTCAGAAACTGGTTCTTTAATCTCAAGGCTAAGCACTGCAATAGCCTCTCAGTGGTTTAATTATCTTTTAGTGTTTGTTTCTGTTGCTTATGATTCAAATCTCTAACCAAAACACTATATATGAATGAGTGGATAGTTTTTTTCCCCTGAAGTGTTTAGTCTCTGCTTCACTTCAGTTCAGTTCAGTTCAGTCGCTCAGTCGTGTCCGAGTATTTGCAACCCCATGAATTGCAGCACACCAGGCCTCCCTGTCCATCACCAACTCCCAGAGTTCACTCAGACTCACATCCATCGAGTCAGTGATGCCATCCAGCCATCTCATCCTCTGTCATCCCCTTCTCCTCCTGCCCCCAATCCCTCCAGCATCAGAGTCTTTTCCAGTGAGTCAACTCTTCGCATGAGGTGGCCAAAGTACTGGAGTTTCAGCTTTAGCATCATTCCTTCCAAAGAAATCCCAGGGCTGATCTCCTTCAGAATGGACTGGTTGGATCTCCTTGCAGTCCAAGGGACTCTCAAGAGTCTTCTCTAACACCACAGTTCAAAAGCATCAATTCTTTAGGGACAATTTGGTTGCAATGGATAGAACCCACTGTGGCTGACTCAAAAAAAAAATTAGTTTTATTGAAAGAGCACAAAGAAACTTCAAGACACTAAGAGCATGAATCAGAACTGAGAATTGGAGCAGGGAAATGGGACGTTGGGAACTGTGGTTATTCTTTGCATCTCTCAGGGGTCAAGTGTTTTCTTTCATATTTGTGTCTCTCTTGTGGCTTCACTGCTATTTTCTACACATATTCTTGTGTCTATTCCTCCTAGGTTTCTGTTCAGTCACTTTACATTGACTGCTCGTGACCTTTTAGCTTAACCTACAATCTGCTGCTGCTGCTGCTAAGTCGCTTCAGTCGTGTCCGACTCTGTGCGACCCCATAGACAGATGCTCACCAGGCTCCCCCATCCCTGGGATTCTCCAGGCAAGAACACTGGAGTGGGTTGCCATTTCCTTCTCCAATGCATGAAAGTGAAAAGTGAAAGTGAAGTCGCTCAGTCGTGTCCGACTCTTAGTGACTACAAATCTATGTCAGATTATCCAAGGAAAGAAAAATGTGCTCTCTGACCTGCCAGTAGATTGGTTGACTTTGAATTAGGTATTCATCCTGAGTCAAATTAGCTAGGGAAGAGGTGGGGGCAGGTTAATTGCATATCCCTCTGCAGGCAGTGGATGTGGCAGGTCAAGGTAGAAGGTGCAACTGGGAGTAACTGGCAAACCGACTGACTGGTCCAGTGTGCGTTTGATGGCAAATGCTCCTCACATGGTCAGACATTCTGAAAAATTGTATTCTGGGAATTGGGAGTTATGCTTTTTTAAGACTCATCCAAGATTTCCTGTGTGTATGCATGTATGTGTATGTGTGTGTCTGCTCAGTCATGTGTGACTCTCTGCAAACCCCCTGGACTGCAGCCTGCCAGGCTCCTCTGTCCATGGAAATTTCCAGGCAAGAATACTGCCAGGGATTGAACACACAATTTAGTGTCTCCTGCACTGGCAGGCAAATTCTTTACCTCTGAGCCACTAGGGAAGGCCACATTTCCTACTCACTAAGAATAACCTTTCTCACCAAAGGACACCGGCTTGTTTCTAAGTAGTCATACTGACCACATTTTGCCCCCGAGAGGCTGACAGAGACCTATCCTGTTTCTCCTCATTCCCTGTCACATTCCAGGATGTCTATAGACCTCCTGCATTAGAATAAACTGGGAAGCTTGTTTAAAATGGAGATGGATTCTTGGGATTCACTCTACACTACCAAATCAGCATTTCTGCAGGGGCAGGATTGGAAGGAGCTGCCCATCTATCTGCATTTTGAATAAATTCTCTAGGTGATTGTCAAGTACAATAACATTTAAGAACCACTGGACAAAAATATAAATCACTTGAGGATAGGGTACAGTTCGGAGAAGGCAATGGCACCCCACTCCAGTACACTTGCCTGGAAAATCCCATGGATGGAGGAGCCTGGTAGGTTGCAGTCCATGGGGTCGCAAAGAGTCGGACACGACTGAGCGACTTCACTTTCACCTTTCACTTTTACGCACTGGAGAAGGAAACGGCAACCCACTCCAGTGTTCTTGCCTGGAGAATCCCAGGGACAGGGGAGCCTGGTGGGCTGCCGTCTATGGGGTCGCATAGAGTCAGACACAACTGAAGTGACTTAGCAGCAGCAGCAGCAGGGTACAATTAGTCTTATTCAGCATTAAACCCCTTATACATTGCCTGGCACATAGTAGACACATACAGAATCAATAAACTATCTCTTACATTAATAACATAATTCTGATTATATAGAAACATGTATCAGTGATAAGGCTTAACTTAAAATTACTGATTGAATCATAAACTTGATTATATTACAATATCAAACTATTTTTATCAATTACTAAGAATACTTGTAAGGTGTCAAACATCCACCAATTATTAAAAAAATAAACTCCTTGCAAACAAAAGTCCAGGACCAGATGGCTTTACTGGAGAATTCTACCAAATATACAAAGAAGAACTTATACCAAACCCTCTCAAATTCTTCCAAAAGATTGAAGAGGAGGGAATATTCCCAAAGTCATTTTATGAAGCCACCATGATCCTGATACCAAAACTAGACAAAGACACTGTCAAAAAGAATATGACAGGCCAATATCTTTGATGAATATAGATGCAAAAATTCTCAACAAAATATTAGTAACTGAACTCCAACAATACATAAAAATGATCATACATGAAGATCAAATAGAATTCATCCCAGCATCACAAGGATTGTTGCTGCTACTACTGCGGCTGCTAAGTTGCTTCAGTCGTGTCCGACTCTGTGCAACCCCAGAGACAGCAGCCCACCAGGCTCCACCGTCCCTGAGATTCTCCAGGCAAGAACACTGGAGTGGATTGCCATTTCCTTCTCCAATGCATGAAAGTGAAAAGTGAAAGGGAAGTTGCTCAGTCATGTCTGATTCTTAGCTACCCCATGGACTGCAGCCTACCAGGTTCCTCCATCCATGGAATTTTCCAGGCAAGAGTACTGGAGTGGGGTGCCATTGCCTTCTCCGCACAAGGATTGTTCAAGGTATATAAATCAATCAATGGGATGCACCACATCAACAGAAGACAAAAACCACATGATAATCTCAGTAGATGCAAGGAAAGCATTTGATAAAATTGAATATCCATTCATAATAAAATTTCTTCCCAAAGTAAGTACAGAGGGAACATATCTCAACATGATAAAAGCCATTTATGAGAAACCCACAGCCAATATAATACTCAATGGTAATAAGCTGAAAACCTTCCCACTAAACCTGGAACAAGACAAGAAGGCCCACTCTCACTCCTACTCATCATAGGATTGGAAACCCTAGCCACAGTAACCAAACAAGAAACAGAAATAAAAGGTATCCAAATTGAAAGGGAAGAGGTAAAATTGTCATTATATGCAGATGATGTGATACTACATATACAAAATCCTAAAGACTCCATACAAAAACTACTTGCTGTATCCTACAGCAAGGTAGGATACAAGTTTAACATATAGAAATTATTTGCATTTCTTTATATAACAATGAAATAACAGAAAGGGAGAGTAAAAGAAAAACAGTCCCTTTTATTTTTTAAAATTAAATTTTTTTGGAGTATAGGTCTTTTTTTTTTCCTTGATGGAAATGAGTATACAGCAGAAGTTCAGAATATTCAGATATCTGGATCACAGATATCTTCTGGAGATAGATTGATTTTTACAAGTAAATCAATGTATGAGTAAATGAAGAAATGTAAAGATGGGTAAATATAAAGAAAGCTGGGCATGGACCAGTTATGTGAGTATGTAACAAACATGGATTATTATACATTACTATAGCACTGAATGGAGAAGGACATGGCAACCCATTCCAATATTCTTGCCTAGAGAATCCCAGGGACAGAGGAGTCTGGTGGGCTGCCGTCCATGGGGTCACAGAGAGTCGGAGATGACTGGGTGACTAAGCACAAGCACTAGGTAATTTACAATGTTGTGTTAGTTTCTTCTGTACAGCAAAGTGAGTCAGTTATACATATATCTACTCTTTTTTATATTCTACTCCCATATAGGTCACTATAGAGTATTGAGTACAGTTCCCTGTGCTATACAGTAGGTTCTTATTAGTAATCCTATTTTATATATAATAGTGTGCATATGTCAATCCCAATCTCCCAATTTATCCCTCTTACTTCCCTTTTCCCTTGGGTAACCATAAGTTTGTTTTCTATATCTGTGACTTTATTTCTGTTTTGTAAATAGGTTCATTTATACAAAAGCAATCTCTTTTAAAATTGCATTAAAAAAAATACTTAGGAAAAAACCTGACCAAGGAAGTGAAAGGACTATATGCTGAGAACTATAAAACACTGATAAGGGAAACAAGATGATTTAAATGGATAGCTATCCTATGCACTTAGGTTGGAAGAATTAATATTGTTAAAATGGCTACACTACCCAAAGTAGGTGATCTCTATCAAATTATCCATGACATTTTTAATAGAACTAGAACAAATAATCCTAATATTTATATAGAACTATAAAAGACCCAGAATTGCCAAAGGAATCCTCAGGAAAAAGAACAAAACTGGAGGCATAACCCTCCCAGACTTCAGATACTACTACAAAGCTACAGCAGTCAAAACAGCACGGTATTGGCACAAAAATAGACATATCGATCAATGGCACAGAATAGAGAACCCAAAAATAAACCCACACACCTATAGTCAATTAATCTTTGACAAAGGAGGCAAGAATATACAGTGGAGAAATGAGTTTATTCAGCAATAGTGTTGGAAAAGTTGGATAACAGTAATCAGTTAGAACACTCCCTCACACCATACACAACAATAAACTCAAAATGGCTTAAAAATTTAAACATAAGAATGACACCATAAAATTCTGAGGGAAAACATAGGAAAAATATTCTCTGACATAAAACTGTAGCAGTGTTTTCTTAGGTCAGTTTCCCAAGGCAATAGAAATAAAAGCAAAAATAAATGAATGGGACCTAAACAAATTTATTAGCTTTTGCAAAGGAAACTACAAGTAAACAAAAAGACAAGTTACATACTGGAAAAAAATATTTGCAAATTATACAACTGATAAGGGGTTAATTTCCAAAACATAAAAACAGCTCATACGCACAAAGAACAAACAACCCAGGGAAAAAAATGTGCAGAAGACCTAAATAGATATTTCTCCAAAGAATACATGCTGCTGCTGCTGCTAAGTCGCTTCAGTCGTGTCTGACTCTGTGTGACCCCATAGACGGCAGCCCACCAGGCTCCTCTGTCCCTGGGATTCTCCAGGCAAGAACACTGGAGTGGGTTGCCATTTCCTTCTCCAATGCATGAAAGTGAAAAGGGAAAGTGAAGTCGCTCAGTCGTATCCGACACTTTGCGACCCCATGGACTGCAGCCTACCAGGCTCGGGGATTTTCCAGGCAGGAGTACTGGAGTGGGTTGCCATTGCCTTCTCCGCAAAGAATACATACAGACAGCCAAAAGAGGGTTAGCAGATACAAACTATTATAAATGAAATAGATAAACAACAAGGTCCTACCATATAGCACAATCACTTTGCTTATACCAGAAACTAACACAACATTGTAAATCAACTACACTTCAATAAAAAAAAAGTCAATTTTTATGATACTTTTACTAGAATCCTCCTTTGTTTTTATGTTAGACTAGCCTCCAGCTCACATTTCAATTCTTCTTCTCCCAGTGGCATAGGTATGGTATTCATGTCCTGTGAGTCCAATTTCAATTAATTTTACATCAGACCATTTCAAGGTAGAAATAATTGTCTATATTATCCTTGCTGTTCATTTTTATATTAGTTAATTTTTTTTTTTTTTGTGTGGGGGGGTCACTTCTTTGAGACTTATAGGATATTAGTTCCCCAACCAGGGCCTGAACCTAGGCCAGGACAGTAACAGCACCAAATCCTAACCATTGGACATCCAGGGAATTTCTCTATTAGTTACTTCTTGTGTTTCATAGTTGTTGAGTGCATAAAGTGACTGTGGGATGAATGGGCATGAGGGGTGCTAATGGTCATGTAGATAACTTGCTAGTAGTTATCTACTAGCAAGTGACTCTTTAAGAGTAATCCCAAGTGACTCTTTAAGAAAGTGGTGAGTCATAGTCCTTCTTTGATCTCCTTTTATTTTTGTAAAAATGTATTGTTTTTACACTATTACAGAACAAATATAACAGTACTTTTATGCTTTGCAATTTATATTGCTAATTTCATGAACTTTTAGAAATTCTATAATATTTCTGACAGTTGTGAATGTTGTCTCCCTCTGTGACACTGTGTCAAAATGCTATGACATTAGAGGGAGAGGAAAAGACACATGTTCCAGCTCAGCCCACCCCCCATTCACTTCCTCTCTTGCCACTGAAACGTCTGCCAATTGGCATGTTCCCTCCTACTGTTCCCATTTCCCCTTCCAACACCATCCAAAGATCCTGGTGCTATCTTCTGGAGACAGAGGGGTTTAAATTAAGTTTGACCTAAAAAAAAAACTTCACGTACATGAAATATATCTCCAATTCAAAACATACCCCAAAATCCAATCACTTCTCTTTTCCTGCACTGCCACCACCCTGGTCCAAACAACATCAACTCTTGCCTGATTATTTCAATAACCTGATTTGCCTCCATGCCTCCACCCTGGCCCCACCCGCAACAGCCTACTCACAATAGAACTCCCAGAAGTATGCCTCAAAAACACATGAGATACAGTCACTCTTCTATCTAACCTCAGTTCTCTGCTCTGTGATGACCTAGGGCAGCAGAATGGAAGGGTGGGAGGGAGGCTTAAGAGGAAGGGGATATACGTATACATATAGCTGATTCATGATGTTGTACAGCAGAAACTAACACAACACTGTAAAGCACTTATACTCCAATTTAAAAAAATCCTCCACATGGCTCCCCAACTCATGTAGAAACTGGCCAAAATCTTGAAGTCCTGGTGGCTCAGATGGTAAAGTGTCTGCCTACAATGCAGGAGACCTGGGTTCAATCCCTGGGTTGGGAAGATCTCCTGGAGAAGGAAATAGCAACCCACTCCAGTATTCTTGCCTGGAAAATCCCATGGACAGAGAATCCTGGCAGGCTACGGTGCATGGGGTCAAAAGAGTCGGACACGACTGAGTGACTTCACTAAAAGGCCCTATACTGATGTTGAATGAATGAATTTAAGGAACCCTTAATTCTTATTTTCAGATTAATGCTCTAGTTCCTCAAAAGTTCCTCAATGGCTCAAATAGTTTCCAGATTTTCATTCTGGTCATCCTCTCACACAAATTTTAGGTGTTTAGTGTCCTTTCTAAAATCTGGCAGCATGATTAATATGGTGATCCAGTTTTAGTATAACCGACACAGCTTACTCCATACGTCCTTTTATCACTGTCATGTAGGATTACAATAGTTGTTTTGGAAGCCATGTCAGAACATTGAGTTGCATTCTGTTTTTAATGAACAAAAATTCCCATTTTTGTTCACCCAGAAATTGAAGTTAATTCAAATCTACTCATCTTTGCCTCTGTGCATTAGGTATTTTGAAACAATGTAAGGACTGACCAAAAATTACTTCTTTCACAGAATTTGATTCTTTTTGTTCAAAGACATTTGCATCAATGCTTCTAATTGCTCAGTTTTGCTACTATGGCAACACTGTTAGTTGTTACTATTTTTTCAGCCATTACATTTTCCATCATCACCCTGTCCCCCTTGTCTTCCAATGGAACTGGTATGCCACACAAAAGGGTTGTTTTTTCTTTTTTCTTTTTTGCTGAGATTATATTCTGCGATCTTTTAAACGATTCGTCTGATATGATTAATTATAGTATAGAAAGAAAAAGTAAATAAATTCAGAAGACCTAGGTACTATCACATTTTATAGTTTTGTGATCTTGGAGAAGTAAATGAAACTCTATGCCTCAATTTCATCACCTATATAGAATGAGAATGATGATAACTTGCTTTTGCTATTCAATAGGGTTGTTCAGTGAGAACATGGAAGTGCCAAAGCAGTACTGATATAAAATAAGAAAAATGGCCAAAGATCCTTAACCAGGTACAATTAAATAAGCTTCTTCTCTTATCCTGTTATGTTTCCCCCCTTAAAATACAGCTATATAGTACAGAGAGCTGGTCTGATGTTAGGATGCCTGGGTTCTAACCTTCATTTTCTCACTAACTAGCTGAGGCACCTTGGACAAATAATATAACCTTCTAAGCTTTATTTTCTTAACTTAAAAACAATAGGATTTGCCTACATACTTTCTAAGATCCCTCTCAGCTTTTAACATTTTTGAAAATCTGTCATGCTGGCCCACATTCAAGAAAAACACAAATCTTATTTGCACATTTGTCTTCATTAAGGTACATGTCTGGTGGCTTTTATAATGATTGAGATACTTATGCTGCATTTCAAATAGGAGTAGAGGCGCAGTGCCTGTAAGAGCTAAAGGCTTTTTAAAAGAGTTCCAAAACACCAAACTGAAACCAAAAAGTTTAGGTAAGTAATTAAAGAACCACTTGAGCTAAACTAGAAAGAATTTTCCAGTTACTGAATGTGAGTTTTGAAGCTCAGACCCCACCCAAAACCCATGGGTACTACAGACTTTAATAACAATAATACATCTTATTTAAATAAAAACAGTTAATCTTTTATATGAAGTTTAAATGTTTCAGACATTAGCCATCAATTACTTCTTTCCTTTAGAAAAAATGCACCACTTGGACTTTTACACAAGAACGTCAAAATGCTAAGAAGGGAACATTAATATGAACGAAGAAGAGAAAGATGACTTGGGACGTTACCTCAGATTCTTTTATGAAGTTTATTTTTGTTAAAGATGCAATTGAGCATTTAAAGTGAGTAAAGAAAAATTAATATTATATTATTCATAATCCCACTACTGTATGAAACTTTATAAACACTTATTAGTTTTTAATTTACAGGCATATATTGAGTTCCTTAACTTCTGAAGAATAATCAACTTTAGGCCTTCATTGGAAGAGCCTATTATCCACAGGGAGAGTAGATGAGAAGAATCTTCAGAAATGTGGCTTAGCACCTTCCCAGACATCACTTTCTTTGATGTTTTTCTCTATCTCACACAACATGAGCCTCTTTCAGTCTCCTCTCTGTTGGTTTCATGTTATCTTCTCCTTCCCTACATGTTGGAATAATACTTCAGGGCTCAGTTCTCTTATCTTCTCTTGTTTCTGTGTAGTTATTTTCCATGGCTATGAATTCCATCCATATGTTACTGATACTTATATTTATAACTTTAGCCCAGACTCCTGTAATACATCTGCTTATTAGACTCTTCTATTTGGAAGTCCCAAACATAATATGTTACAGAGGTTCATAACATTCTACAGAAGGCAGTGATCAAAAACATCCCCAGGAAAAAGAAATGCAAAAAAAGTAAAATGGTTGTCTGAGAAGGCCTTACAAACAGCTGAGAAAAGAAGAGAAGCTAAGGGCAAAAGGAAAAAGAAAGATATACCCATCTGAATGCAGAATTCCAAAGAATAGCAAGGAGAGATAAGAAAGCCTTCCTCAGTGATCAATGCAAACAAATAGAAAATAATAAAATGGGAAAGATTAAAGATCTCTTCAAGAAAATTAGAGATACCAAGGGAACATTTCATGCAAAGATGGGCACAATAAAGGACAGAAATGGTATGGATCTAACAGAAGCAGACGATATTAAGAAGAGTTGGCAAGAATACACAAAACAACCATATAAAAAAGATCTTAATGACCTGGATAATCATGATGGTGTGATCACTCACCTAGAGTCAGACACCCTGGAATGTGAAGTCAAGTGGCCTTAGGAAGTATCACTATGAACAAAGCTAGTGGAGTTGATGGAATTCTAGCTGAGCTATGATAATGCTGTGAAAGTGCTGTGCTCAAAATGCCAGCAAATCTGGAAAACTCAGCAGAGGCAACAGGACTGGAAAAGGTCAGTTTTCATTCCAATCCAAAGAAAGGCAATGCCAAAAAATGTTCAAACTACCACACAATTGCACTCATCTCACACACTAGCAAAGTAATGTTCAAAATTCTCCAAGCTAGGCATCAACAGTACATGAACTGAGAACTTCCAGATGTTCAAGATGAATTTAGAAAAGGCCAAAGCCGAGGAACCAGGGATCAAATTGCCAACATCCACTGGATCATAGAAAAAGCAGGGGAATTCCAGAAAAATATCTACTTCTGTTTGATTGACTATGTGAAAGCCTTTGACTGTGTTGATCACAACAAACTGTGGGAAATTTTCTTAAAGAGATGGGAATACCAGACCACGTTACTTGACTCCTGAGAAATCTGCATGCAGGTCAAGAAGTCATGGTTAGAAGTGGATATGGAACAACAAACTGGTTCCAAATTAGGAAAGGAGTCCATCGAGGCTATATATTGTCACCATGCTTATTTAACTACTATGCAGAGTACATCATGAGAAACGCCAGGCTAAATGAAGCATAAGCTGGAATCAAGACTGCCAGGAGAAATATCAATAACCTCAGATATGCACATGACACCACCCTCCTGGCAGAAAGCAAAGAGGAACTAAAGAGCCTCTCGATGAAAGTTAAAGAGGAGAGTGAAAAAGCTGGCTTAAAACTCAACATTCAGAAAACTAAGATCATGGTATCTGTTCCCATCACTTCACAGGCAAATAGACAGAAAAACAATGGAAACGATGACAGACTTTATTTTCTTGGGCTCCAAAATCACTGCAGATGGTGACTGCAGCCATGAAATTAAAAGACGCTTGCTCCTTGGAAGAAAAGTTATGACAAACCTAGATAGCTATTCGGGGAAGGCAATGGCACCCCACCCCAGTACTTGCCTGGAAATCCCATGGATGGAGGAGCCTGGTAGGCTGCAGTCAGGGGGAAAGTGAGTAGTAGATAGCATATTAAAAAGCAGAGACATTACTTTGCCAATAAAGGTCCATCTAGTCAAAGCTATGGTTTTTCCAGTAGTCATGTATGGTTGTGAGAGTTAGACCATAAAGAAAGCTGAGCACCAAAGAATTGATGCTTTTGAGCTGTAATGTTAGAGAAGACTCTTGAGAGTCCCTTGGACCGCAAGGAGATCAAACCACTCAATCCTAAAGGAAATCAATCCTGAATATTCACTGGAAGGACTGATGCTGAAGCTGAAACTCCAATACTTTGGTCACTTGATGATAAGAACTGACTCACTGGAAAAGACCCTGATACTGGCAAAGATTGAAAGCAGGAGGAGAAGGGGATGATAGAGGATGAGATAGTTGGATGGTATCACTGACTCGATGGACATGAGTTTGAGCAGGCTCTGGGAGTTGGTGATGGACAGGGAATCCCGGTGTGTAGCAGTCCATGGGGTCAGAAAGAGACGAACGCGACAGAGCTTCTGAAATGAATTGAAACATAACAAATCCAAATGAATCTCTTGACTCTCCCCGAAACTTATTATATCTCCAGGTAGCTACGTCTCAATAAATAGCAACTCCTTTCTTCTGGATACTCCATCCCTGAAAGTTGGAGTCACTCTTGATCCCTTTCTCTTAGATCCAACATCCAACTTGTAAGTAAATCCTGCTTAGCTCCACCATTAAAATATATTCAGAATCCAAATGCTTCTTACTTCCTCACACTACTGCTCTGTTCCAAACCATAACCTTTTTCACCTGAATTTTTGCTGTAGCCTCCTAACTTATCTCTTTTTCTTTCTCTTTCCCCTCCTAAAATCTATTCCAAATGTAACAGGTCTTAAATGTATAATGATCATGTTGCTCCATTCCTCAAAACCTCCCGTCTGTTCATCAGCCTTTCTGTGAAAGCAGGATCCCACCTTGCCTATTCCCACTCTGGTTTTTGCCCTTGCCATTCTCTTCAGATGCCTACACAAATGGCCCTTTATTGGAAAGGTCTTCCTAACCATCAACATGAGATAGCGTCCCCTACCTATGACCTTTACTCCCCATCCCATTTACCTTGCTTTGCTTTTCTTCTTAGCACCGTTCATTAACTGACACATTACATGTTATTTGTTAATGTCTATCTTCTTGAGCTAAAATGTAAGGTTCATGATATTATTTTGTTCATTGTAGTGTCTCCATCCCCTTGAACAATGTTTGGCCTACAATAAGAACTCAATAAATATTTGTTGAACAAGTCAATGAACAAACCCTGCAGACTTAACTAGAGATGACAAAATATTTGCTTTTAGCACCTAAAAAGTAGGCATGCCATTCATTGAATTGATATAGTGAAAATGACTGAATTGGAGCTATATACATCTGAACTGCACAAATAAGGTATTGATCAAAAATATAAGTTGCAGAGAATATACAAGGGAAAAAAGACAGTCTCTTCAGCAAGAGATGATGGGAAAGTTGCACAGCTACATGTAAATCAATAAAGTTAGAACATATCCTCATACCATATACAAGTAAACTCAAAGCGGCTTAAAGACTTTATAAGATATGACACCATAAAACTCCTAGAAGAGACCATAGGCAAAAATTCTCTGAAATAAAGTGTAGCAATATTTTCTTAGGTCAGTCTTCCAAGGCAATAGAAACAAAAGCAAAAATAAACAAATGTAACAAAACTTACAAGCTTTTATACAGCAAAGGAAACTATAAGCAAATGAAAAGATACCTATGGGTCTGCGAGAAATGATCTGCAAATGATGCAACCAACAAGGGCCTAATTTCCAAAAATATACAAATAGTTCATAAAACACAATCAAGACCCTAATCAAAAAATGAGCAAAAGACCTAAACGGACCCAAAGAAGACACACATATGGCCGACAGGCACATGAAAAAGATACTTAACTTTGTTAATTATTAGAGAAGTAATTTTAGAAATAATAATTCTTTAATAATTATTAGAGAAATGCAAATTAAAACAGCAACGAGATAACACCTCACACCATCTCAAATGGCCATGGTTAAAAAGTATAGAAATAGTAAATGTTGGAGAGAGTGTGGAGAAAAGGGAACCCTCGAGCACTGTTGGTGGGAATATAAGTTGATGCAGCCACTATGGCAAACAGCATGGAGATTCCTCAAAAAACTGAAGCTAGAGTTGACATATGATCCTGCAATCCCATTCTTGGGCGTATATCTGGACAAAACTATAATTCAAAAAGATACATGCACCCCTATGTTCAGGGCAGCATTATTGACAATAGCTAAGACATGGAAGCAACCTAAATGTTCATGGACAGATGAATAGAGAAGCTGTGGTACATTTATGGAATGGAATACTACTTCGTCATAAAAAAGAATGAAATGCCATTTGCAGCTACATAGATGGACTTGAAAATTATCATACTAAGTGAAGTAAGTCAGAAAGAGAAAGACAAATACCAGATGATATCACTTATATGTGGAATTTAAAATATGACACAAATGAACCTATCTACCCAATGGAAACTCACAGACTCACAGACATGGAGGATGGACTTGTGGTTGCCAGGGGGAAGGAGAGGCGGGGGAGGACAGAAGGAAATCTGGGCTTAGCAGATGCAACTTTTATATACATAATAGATAAACAAAGTCTTACTGCATAGCATAGGGAACTATATTCAATACCCTGTGATAAATCATAATGAAAAACAATATATATATGTATAACTGAATCACTTTTCCTTACAGCAGAAATTAACATAACATTGTAAATCAACCATACCTCAATAAAAATATAAGTTCAGAAGAAAACATATTTTATACATATACAAAATTTTAAAATAGCTTAAACATACTTTATAGATATTCTGATATATATTGTATATATATTATATGTATATAGAGAAAGACAGAGACAGAGAAACAGAGAGAGAGAGCAAGAAGGGAAGATGCATGAGAGTGCTAAATACCAAATTCAGACAACAAAATGGATATTTGAAGGAGGTAATGTGGGCAGAGATGTTCACAATATAATTCCTTTTGTATATGAAAACAAAAAAATTAGTTATGTATACTTTAATGAAAAATTCTTGGGAGGTTAAAGGAGATAATCTTTCCATCTTTATGGATAATACAATTAAATAAAATTCCCATTATGCAAGACTGTTTTCCTTCAAAAACCTTCTTAGTACCACGCATGAGGTTTTTACCTTTTTAAAATATTCTTTTTATTTTGGAGAATTTCAAACATGTAAAAAATGTAGAGAGATTACTATGTTAAACCCTCATGTACGAGGAGTTCTTCTTCAAAATGGAGTAACAAAGATTAGATTTATCCTCTGACCTGAAACAACTGCAAATAAACTGAAACAGTTTCAAGACATTGTATATCAGGCAATGAAGGACATTGATCACTGAGAAAGGAGGGAAGAATGAGGTGAGCCTGATGCCCCAACTTTATCTGGACAGAAGTTTCAAGCCTGACAGCAGAGAGGGGAATGCCGTGAACATCGCTGTGGATCTGTTCTTCACGGGCCAAATGCACAATGAAAGAACACACACCATTCAGAAATGTTCCTCTTGTTTGGGTGAGCAGAAATGTTCTTATTTAGAGGCTAGCAGAAGCCAGGAGCAAGTTTCTGTCATGAGTGATGGGAGACAAAGCTTTCCATCCCGTTGACAGAAATCAAAAATAGTCTTCTCCCTCTGCTACCCACTCTTTCCAGGCTTAAACTTCTGGGAAGAATGGATAAGAAATATCAAAGGATACATAATCAAAAGTCTGAAAGTATTATAAAATACAGACTTGATGATTTTCTGTGCCTGTCTCAAGTTCTCATATCACAATCAATATAACACAAAGTAACGATTTAGTAGAAAAACTGGATAATCATAACTGAGCTATTCAGATCTCTTTACACCATTGTTTATATGACATGAGGCAGAAAACTTTGGTGTTAAGATGCCTTTTGCTGCTTAAGGAAACCAAATCTCTAGAGTAGCCTGGGTCATGAGCCTCTTTGCAGGTATATTTCTTAAACTTCATGCTGAATTGGTGGATTCAGTCTTCTCTTCTAGTTCCAGCTAATTCTATAGGAGTCTTATCTCTAATGTATTTCTTCTTTGTGTGCCACCTCATAGTCTTTCTAATACTATTTTGTGACATGTGGTATCACTTAATAAGCCAGGCCCTTGGAAGAATGGAAATTTCATTCAGACACAGATTCTTATCTCAAAGAACACAGAGGGAGAAATAAACCAAGTATATAAATAAGTCTAACATAAATGCACAATAAGAAGTACTATATGAAAGTACTTTCAGAAAGTTTGGAACTTGTAAGAGATCTTAATGGTCAAGTATTCTTACTTCATTTTACAGATGAAGAAACTAAATGAAAAAAGGTTAAATGATTTCCTCTGTGAAGTACAATCTTCTCACGTGAGGCATTGTGGTGCGCTGGAAGAAACAGTGAACTTAGGGTGAGACAATCTAGGAATGATTTTGGATATCAGCTAGTAAACTCTCATTAAGCACAAATTATCGAACTTTCTTGAGCCTTAGTTTTTGCATCCATAGAAACAGGATAATAATGCTTGCCTGTTAGGGTTGGCAAAAAGATCAAATGAGATCATGATAAGGCTTTCTTTTCTTTTCATGAGATAATATGAAAATATAGAATATTACTACAATTAATTAACTGCAGAACTGGAATAGACCTCAAATCTCCTCACGTTGAGACCTATGTCTATCGCATATTAATGTGAAACACTCTCTATGACTCCTTGTACATGATTTAGCAATTCACCTTCTTGCACAGGGTAGATTTTAATTATCAATCATATGTATATTGTTTACTTGAGTTGTATGAGCATTCATCACCTGTTTGAGTTATATACAGCAAATTAAAACAGATGCTCTTTCTATGAAACTTTCTTGGCTAATTCTCACAAGGATAAGAATTTTATCTAATATTTCTCAATACCATGTTGTATTTTCAGCCTGTTTATTCTGGCTTCTTCCTTAGAAGCACTGTTAGAGCTGAATAAAAGTTGAGCAATTAAAAAGAAAAACATCAGGAACTTTGTAGGTCAAAGACATCCTTGAGGCACTTTAACAGAAGTTAAGTGATAACATCATTATAATATTGTGCTACTTCTTTGATCTGCTAAGAAGTTAAATGAAATAATAAGCTTTTTTTATTTCTGACTTTTCTTTCCAATTGTTGCAGGTAGCAATTAAACTAAGGAATCAGATCAGATCAGTCGCTCAGTCGTGTCTGACTCTTTGCGACCCCATGAACTGCAGCATGCCAGGCCTCCCTGTCCATCACCAGCTCCCGGAGGTCACTCAGACTCACATTCATCGAGTCAGTGATGCCATCCAGCCATCTCATCCTCTGTCGTCCCCTTCTCCTCCTGCCCCCAATCCCTCCCAGCATCAGAGTCTTCTCCAATGAGTCAACTCTTCGCATGGGGTGGCCAAAATACTGGAGTTTCAGCTTTAGCATCATTCCTTCCAAAGAAATCCCAGGGCTGATCTCCTTCACAATGGACTGGTTGGATCTCCTTGCAGTCCAAGGGACTCTCAAGAGTCTTCTCCAATACCACAGTTCAAAAGCATCAATTCTTCGGTGCTCAGCCTTCTTCACAGTCCAGCTCTCACATCCATACATGACCACAGGAAAGACCATAGCCTTGACTAGGCGAACCTTTGTTAGCAAAGTGATGTCTCTGCTTTTGAATATGCTATCTAGGTTGGTCATAACTTTCCTTCCAAGGAGTAAGCGTCTTTTAATTTCATGGCTGCAGTCACCATCTGCAGTGATTTTGGAGCCCAGAAAAAGAAAGTCTGACCCTGTTTCCACTGTTTCTCCATCTATTTCCCATGTAGTGATGGGACCAGATGCCATGATCTTCGTTTTCTGAATGTTGAGCTTTAAGCCAACCTTTTCACTCTCCACTTTCACTTTCATCAAGAGGCTTTTGAGTTCCTCTTCACTTTCTGCCATAAGGGTGGTATCATCTGCATATCTGAGGTTATTGATATTTCTCCCAGCAATCTTGATTCCAGCTTGTGCTTCTTCCAGCCCAGCGTTTCTCATGATGTACTCTGCATATAAGTTAAATAAACATGGTGACAATATACAGCCTTGTCATACTCCTTTTCCTATTTGGAACCAGTCTGTTGTTCCATGACCAGTTCTAACTGTTGCTTCCTGACCTGCATACAGATTTCTCAAGAGGCAGATCAGGTGGTCTGGTATTCCCATCTCTCTCAGAATTTTCCACAGTTTATTGTGATCTACACAGTCAAAGGCTTTGGCATAGTCAATAAAGCAGAAATAGATGTTTTTCTGGAACTCTCTTAAGGAATAGGTTAACTATAAAAGCTTTTGTCCTCTTCCTCACCTCACTACAGACTCCTTTCTCTTTGGGATGGGTGAGAAAAGTGGGAACTAAGTTTATTTTCACACATATTACTGTATGATTTAAGAAAAGTATTCAAGAGGTTGTGCATTGTACTGGAAAGAACATAAAATTTGGATTCTGAGGCCACGGGTTTCAGTTCTCTGTCTGGTTCTTTAGACTTGAGTCAAGAAACTTTTCTAATGTCAGTTTTCTTATTTGTAAAAGATGAAAACTAATAGAATCTATCCTTTGGATTGTCCAAGGAATTGTATGATACTCCCCCCAAATTAAAAGACAGCTAAAAAGATGCACATCATCTTTGGAAAAGGAAATAAAATTAAAATCATTTTATTGCAACTTTGCAGAAGAAAGAGTATAAGACTGTTACTGCCTTGATCACATGTTGCTGCTTGACTATATAAACCTTCCCTCCTCAGTAAGAAGAGGCACACAGTTCTTAAAGCACTAGCCTACTGTGCTCTCCCTTTGCCTGGCAAAGCAATAAAGCCCCTCCTTCCGTTTCCTCCATAAAAAATCATTTTTCAAATGAGGCACATGAATATAAAGTTAGAAAATTTAGATGGTGTTAGCAATGCAATTGATTTATCAATATACCCCATACAGCTCTAAACACTTGCTATCAGTTCAGTTCAGATGCTAAGTTGTGTCTGACTCTTTGCGACACCATGAATTGCAGCACACCAGGCCTCCCTGTCCATCACCAACTCCCAGAGTTTACCCAAACTCATGTCCATCGAGTCAGTGATGCCATCCAGCCATCTCATCCTCTGTCGTCCCCTTCTCCTCCTGCTCCCAATCCCTCCTGGCATCAGGGTCTTTGCCAATGAGTCAACTCTTGGCATGAGGTGGCCAAAGTATTGGAGTTTCAGCTTCAGCATCAGTCCTGCCAATGAACACCCAGGACCGATCTCCTTTAGAATGGACTGGTTGGATCTCTTTGCAGTCCAAGGGACTCTCAAGAGTCTTCTCCAACACCACAGTTCAAAAGCATCAATTCTTTGGCGCTCAGCCTTCTTCACAGTCCAACTCTCATATCCATACATGACCAATGGAAAAACCATAGCCTTGACTAGACAGACCTTTGTTGGCAAAGTAATGTCTCTGCTTTTGAATATGCTATCTAGGTCGGTCATAACTTTCTTTCCAAGGAGTAGGTGTCTTTTAATTTCATGGCTACACTCACCATCTGCAGTGATTTTAGAGCCCAAAAAGAACTTCCAGATGTTCAAGCTGGTTTTAGAAAAGGCAGAGGAACCAGAGATCAAATTGCCAACATCCGCTGGATCATGGAAAAAGCAAGAGAGTTACAGAAAAACATCTATTTCTGCTTCATTGACTATGCCAAAGCCTTTGACTGTGTGGATCACTATAAACTGTGGAAAATTCTGAAAGAGATGCGCATACCAGACCACCTGACCTGCCTCTTAAGAAATCTGTATGCATGTCAGGAAGCAACAGTTAGAACTGGACATGGAACAACAGACTGGTTCCAAATAGGAAAAGGAGGACGTCAAGGCTGTATATTGTCACCCTGCTTATTTAACTTCTATGCAGAGTACATCATGAGAAACGCTGGGCTGGAAGAAGCACAAGCTGGAATCAAGATTGCCGGGAGAAATATTAATCACCTCAGATATGCAGATGACACCACCCTTCTGGCAGAAAGTGAAGAGGAACTAAAAAGCCTCTTGATGAAAGTGAGAGAGGAGAGTGAAAAAGTTGGCTTAAACATTGAGAAAACGAAGATCATGGCATCTGGTCCCATCACTTCATGGGAAACAGATGGGGAAACAGTGGAAACAGTGTCAAACACTTGCTATGGTTGCGACATAAATTTGAGTCTGAACTTCCTAACTATCATCTCAAAGAGGGAAACAATGGCAAGTCAGGAAACCGACAGGCTTCCCTGCTGGCTCGGTGGTAAATAATCTGCCTGCCAATTCAGGAGAAGTAGGTTTGATTCCTGAGTCAGGAAGATTCCCTGGAGAAGGAAATGGCAATCTAATCCAGTATTTTTGCCTGGGAAATCCAAGCGATAGAGGAGCCCGGCAGGCTACATTCCACGGAGTTGCAAGAGTCAGATATGACTCAGTGACTAAACAACAGCAACAACACCAGACAAACAGTGTCCGTACACAAGGTGAAAAACAAATTCGTAGTTTTCCAGTTCCTCAAAAAATGAAACATACAATTACCGTATGAAATGAAATTCTTAGGTACATATCCAAAATAACTGAAAAGAGGTATTCAAGCAGATACTTAATATTGATGGCAGTAGCAGTCACAATAACCAAGTAGAAACAATCAAAATTTCTATCAATGGATGACAGATAAACAAAATGTGGTATATCCATACTGCTGCTTCTGCTGCTGCTGCTAAGTTGCTTCAGTCATGTCCAACTCTGAGCGACCCCATAGATGGCAGCCCACCAGGCTCCCCCGGCCCTGAGATTTTCCAGGCAAGAACACTGGAGTGGGTTGCCATTTCCCTCTCCAATGCATGAAAGTGAAAAGTGAAAGTGAAGTCGCTCAGTCGTGCCCGACTCTTAGCGACCCTGTGGACTGCAGCTTACCAGGCTCCTCTGTCCATGGGATTTTCCAGGCAAGAGTCCTGGAGTGGGGTGCCATTGCCTTCTCCCATATCCATACTAGGAAATACTATTCAGCCATAAAAGGGAATGAAGTGTTGGATACATGTGACATCTAGGTGAACCTCAAAATGCTAAATGAAAAGAGTCAGATGCAAAATGTCACATTATTGTATGAATCCATTTATATGAAATACCCAGAGGAGTTAAATCCATAGAGACAGGAAGAAGATTAGGTTGCCAGGGAGCTGAAGAGGGGAAGAAATAGGGAATGCCTCCATAATGGGTATGGGGTCTCCTTTGGGAGTGTGTTGAAAATTTTTTAGAACTAGATAGAGGTGATGGCTGCACAACTTTGTAAATGTATGAAATGCCAACAACTGTATACTTTTACATGGTCAATTTTATGTTACATGAATTTCATTTCAATAAAATAATAATAATAAATAAATAAAGCAAAATCCAAAACTGAAACAAATGAGTTGTCTGGAAAATTGCAACTACTGATAATATTGAGGTCAGAAAGGACACTCACTAAGGAAATAAACCCCAGCAATATCACTGAACATAATGTGTCATCATTCTTCAGAAGGTCCTTCAATATAGGCTAATGTCATGATTATTAAAGGAAGTACAGCAAAATGTATATTCCTGGGAACCAGGGGGAGTACAGTGTTAGTAATGTGGTTCAAGCTACACTGGTCTCTGACAAGCAGGCTTAAGGCATATTAAAACATATTAAACTACTAAAAATATATAGAGGAAGAGATAGATTATCTATTCTTCTGTAATACTTCATAAATTTTCCTTTAGTCAAAATTTTGGAAGCTGTAGAGCAGGAGTGAGTTTGAGACTGCACTCCCTGTAGAGTATGTGGGTGCAGTTTGCTAATTTAGAGCCAGTGCTAAGTTAGCCAATCTGGAAGCAAGAGTAAGAACCATTGGTAAATGAGGAGAATGTTGGAAGTGAGTAGCGACAGTGCTGAGTCAAGCGAAGGTTCTCCTGAGAAATATTAGATCTGCTCAAACACAGGGTAATTATAACCCCACAGTAGTTCCATGTAATAAATCATACCCTGAGTATCTTGAAGGAGGAAAGGTTTCTAGTAGAGGCCATGGGACTACATATATAAAAACTCTACGTAAAGTATAAAGTTTATACCAGTCATAGTTTTCATTATGAATATCTGGGTATAATACCTAACAAACAAACAACATGTTTGAATAGCATTTTCATATAGAATATTCAATAATTATTCTTAACAAATACTTATCAAATATTATTTGTGTACCCAAGAAGGATAGACTATATTATCAACATTTTAGAAAATAATTAAGGTTCTGAGAATCTGAGATTTCCTTATGTCACATAACTTGGAGACTCCAGACCTTTGGTTCCTAGATCATTCCAAACTTTATGACCTAAGGGCTGAAATGACTAAGGACTATGGTTGCCAAATTCCTTCTTCTTCCTTAAGCACTAAATGTGATTATTTAACACCCTGGGCAAAGACTCATCATTTCTATTTCTGTCTGTGCAGTGGTTCAATTCAGTTCAGTTCAGTCGCTCAGTCCTGTTCGACTCTTTGCAACCCCATGGACTGCAGCACGCCAGGCCTACCTGTCCATCGCCAACTCTCGGAGTTTACTCAAACTCATGTTCATTGAGTCAGTGATGCCTTCCAACCATCTCATCCTCTGTCGTCCCCTTCTCCTTGTGCCTTCAATCTTTCCCAGCATCAGGGTCTTTTCAAATGAGTCAGTTTTTCACATCAGGTGGCCAAAGTATTGGGGTTTCAGCTTCAGCAGCAGTCCTTCCTGAATGTTCATTGGAATGTTCATGGACTGATTGGATCTTCTTGCAGTCCAAGGGACTCTCAACAGTCTCTCCAACACAACAGTTCAAAAGCATCAGTTCTTTGGCGCTCAGCTTTCTTTATAGTCCAACTCTCACATACATACACGACTACTGGAAAAACCAAAGCTTTGATTAGACAGACCTTTGTTGGCAAGGTAATGTTTCTGCTATTTAATATGCTGTCTAGGTTGGTCATAACTTTTCTTCCAAGGAGCAAGCGCACGGCTGCAGTCACCACCTGCAGTGATTTTGGAGCCCCCAAAATAAAGTCTGTCACTGTTTCCACTGTTTACCCATCTATTTGTCATGAAGTGATGAGACCAGATGCCATGATCTTAGTTTTCAGAATGTTGAGTTTTAAGCCAGCTTTTTCACTCTTCTCTTTCATCAAGAGGCTCTTTAGTTCTTCTTTGCTTTCTGTCATAAGTGTGGTGCCATGTGCATATTTGAGGTTATTAATATTTCTCCCAACAATCCTGATTCCAGCTTGTGCTTCATCCACCCCAGCTTTTCTCATGATGTACTCTACATGTAAGTTAAATAACAAGAATGACAATATACAGCCTTGATGTACTCCTTTCCCAATTTGGAACCAGTCTGTTGTTCCATGTCTACTTCTAACTGTTGCTTCCTTACCTGCATACAGATTTCTCAAGAGGCAGGTCAGGTGGTCTGGGATTCCCATCTCTTTCAGAATTTTCCACAGTTTATTGTGATCCACATAGTCAAAGGCTTTGGCATAGTCAATAAAGCAGAAATAGACATTTTTCTGGAACTCTCTTGTTTTTTTGATGATCCAGTGGATGCTGGCAATTTGATCTCTGGTTCCTCTGCCTTTTTTAAATCCAGCTTGAACATCTGGAAGTTCACGGTTTACATACTATTGAAGTCTGGCTTAGAGAATTTTGAGTACTACTTTACTAGCGTGTGAGATGAGTGCAATTGTGCGGTAGTTTGAGCATTCTTTGGCATTGCCTTTCTTTGGGATTGGAATGAACACTGATCTTTTCCAGTCCTGTGCCCACTGAGTTTTCCAAATATGCTGGCATATTGAGTGCAACACTTTCATAGCATCATCTTTCAGGATTTGAAATAGCTCAACTGGGATACCATCACCTGCACTAGCTTTGTTCATAGTGATGTTTCCTAAGGCCCACTTGACTTGGCATTCCAGGATGTCTGGCTCTGGGTTGGTGATCACACCATCATGATTTTCTGGGTCATGAAGGTCTGTTTTGATTAGTTTTTCTGTGTATGCTTGCCACCTCTTCTTAGTATCTTGTTTCTGTTAGGTCCATACCACTTCTGTCCTTTATTGTGCCTATCTTTGCTTGAAATTTTCCCTTGTTGTCTCTAATTTTCTTGAAGAGATCTCTAATCTTCCCCATTTTATTGTTTTCCTGTGTTTCTTTGCATTGATTGCTTAGGAAGGCTTTTTTATCTCTCCTTGCTATTCCATGGAACTCTGCATGCAGATGGGTATACCTTTCCTTTTTTCCTTTGCCTTTTGCTTCGCTTATATTTACAGCTATTTGTGAGGCCTCCTCAGACAACCATTTTGCCTTTTGCTGTCTCTTTTCCTTGGGGATGGTCTTGATCCCTGCCTCCTGTATAATGTCATGAACCTCTGTCCATAGTTCTTTAGGCACTCTGTCTATCAGATCTAATCCCTTGAAACTATGTGTCACTTCCACTGTATAATCCTAAGGGATTTGATTTAAGTCATACCTGAGTGGTCTAGTGGTTTTCCCTATTTTCTTCAGTTTAAGTCTGAATTTGGCAATCAGATCAAATCAGTCGCTCAGTTGTGTCCGACTCTTTGCAACCCCATGAACTGCAGCACGCCAGGCCTCCCTGTCCATCACCAACTCCCAGAGGTCACTCAGCAGTTCATGATCTGAGCTACAGTCAGCTCCTGGTCTTGTTTTGGCTGACTGTATAGAACTTCTCCATCTTCGGCTGCAAAGAATTTAATCGATCAGATTTTGATATTGACCATCTGGTGATGGTATTTTCTTTAATTGCTATTACATGGAGTTTCTCTCTCAAAATCCATGCTTACCAAACACACACACAATGCTTGGCTGTACATTATTGGCTAACATATGAGTGTACCTTGTGTGTTAGGTGTGGTGCTAAGAATTACGCAGACATATTTTCATTTAATCCTTAAAATAGCTTTCTGAGGAAGGTTTATCATCTCTCTTTTGTTAATATAGAAATCAAGACTCAGAAAGATTAAATAATTTGACCAAAGCCACAGGCAGAAATATATATATAGTCTGACAATCCTTATAGGAGAATATTTAAAGATTCCTGAAAATCTGAGGCTGACTTCTGTGATTCCTACCTGAAGAGCCAGTAGGGTGTGGAACAAATGTTGAAAGTTCGTGACAGGACTCAGTCTATATCCAGTTTTGCTTAACTTCAGACTCACAGCTTAACCACTCTGCTATTGTGAGACACAGGTCTAGTATGTTTGTAATCATTTGATTCCCCACCCAATTATGGTAATAAATTTTGGGTCATTAAATGGAGAAGGCACTGGCACCCCACTCCAGTACTCTTGCCTGGAAAATCCCATGGATGGAGGAGCCTGGTAGGCTGCAGTCCATGGGGTCGCTAAGAATCGGACATGACTGAGCGACTTCCCTTTCACTTTTCACTTTCATGCATTGGAGGAGGAAATGGCAACCCACTCCAGTGTTCTTGCCTGGAGAATCCCAGGGACGGGGGGCCTGGTGGGCTGCCGTCTATGGGGTCGCACAGAGTCGGACACGACTGAAGTGACTTAGCATCATCATAAGTGGCTAAACTTTTCTATGTCAAACCCTCTTTAAAGTACTTAACAGTCATAGAATTCAGGAACATTTATGGACTTTAAAGTCCTCTGATGAATGACTAGGAAGTGCCTGTCCACGTGAGTATTTTTGAGGAGATGGCAAAAGTAAAAAATTCAGATTACTGAGTATTATTCTGCTGTTGGATTCAGGATGTCAAAAAGCTAGTATGTATACTTTTGATGAATATTTTCCTGTTCAGATGTGTATAATGTAACAGGGCAAAATAATTCATTTGATGAAGATATCATGGTATGTCAGATACTGTGATAGATGCTGCCACATAGCTGCTCAGTTCAGTTCAGTTCAGTCACTCAGTCGTGTCCGACTCTTTGTGACCCCATGAATCACAGCACGCCAGGCCTCCCTGTCCATCACCAACTCCTGAAGTTCACTCAAACTCACGTCCATCGAATCAGTGATGCCATCCAGCCATCTCATCCTCTGTTGTCCCCTTCACCTCTTGCCCCCAATCCCTCCCAGCATCAGAGTCTTTTCCAATGAGTCAACTCTTCACATGAGGTGGCCAAAGTACTGGAGTTTCAGCTTTAGCACCATTCCTTCCAAAGAACACCCAGGACTGATCTCCTTTAAGATGGACTGGTTGGATCTCCTTGCAGTCCAAGGGACTCTCAAGAGTCTTCTCCAATACCACAGTTCAAAAGCATCAATTCTTTGGCACTCAGCTTTCTTCACCGTCCAACTCTCACATCCATACATGACCACAGGAAAAACCATAGCCTTGACGGACCTTTGTTGGCAAAGTAATGTCTCTGCTTTTCAATATGCCGTCTAGGTTGGTCATAACTTTCCTTCCAAGGAGTAAGTGTCTTTTAATTTCATGGCTGCAGTCACCATCTGTAGTGATTTTGGAGCCCCCCAAATAAAGTCTGACACTGTTTCCACTGTTTCCCCATCTATTTCCCATGAAGTGATGGTACCAGATGCCATGATCTTTGTTTTCTGAATGTTGAGCTTTAAGCCAACTTTTTCACTCTCCTCTTTCACTTTCATCAAGAGGCTTTTTAGTTCCTCTTCACTTTCTGCCAGAAGGGTGGTGTCATCTGCATATCTGAGGTGATTGATATTTCTCCCAGAAATCTTGATTTCAGCTTGTGTTTCTTCCAGCCCAGCGTTTCTCATGATGTACTCTGCATAGAAGTTAAATAAGCAGGGTGACAGTATACATCCTTGACGTCCTCCTTTTCCTATTTGGAACCAGTCTGTTGTTCCATGTCCAGTTCTAACTGTTGCTTCCTGACCTGCATACAGGTTTCCCAAGAGGCAGGTCAGGTGCTAGGGTTTGAGTATTCAAGAAGTGTCAATCTGCCAGGATTAGAGGAAAAGGGAAATGTTCTTTACCGAACAGGGCAAATCTCATCTCTCTGAAAATCATTTCCTATTCTGTAAATGAGAGGGTTGGATATCCAGGTCTTAAGTGATTCCGTGTTTTGAATGTGTATGGTTTCTTCTCTTCTTTCACTACTCTCATGTGAAAATATTCATCTCACACTCTTTTAGCTTTGCAATGCATTAAATTAGTTTGACAAACGTCTACTGAATTTCTACCCTCAGGCACTAACGGGGTGAATGAAGGAAGGTTCCTCTGCTCATAAAGCCTACAGTTCAAAGGCATAAGACAATAAATAAATAGGAAGACAAATGCATTAAAATAATCATTAATAATAAACAAATAACTATAGGTTGGAAAGGTTCCAAGAAGAAAATAAGCAAGATGGAACGTTTTTGTTTCTTCAGTCATACAATGTGATTGACTCTTTCAATTCCCCTAATGACGACCTATCAAGGTTATCAGATTTTAAGAGGGAAAAAATGATGATACCTTACAACTAACTCGGGAATCAATAAGCATTACTCTTGAAGAAAATTGTACTGGGGCTGGTTTACTCTGTATCTTTTCCTTGAAACATTAGAGGAGTTGCTTCTCAAAATGAGCCGCGAGAGAAACTTTTTTTTTTTTTTTTGGTGAGTCAAGCAGAAAGACAACGTGAAAAGAGAGAACCAGGGCTCAGGGAAATTTACCAATCACCTTGCCATCAAGATTTCTTTAAGTCTCTAGGCTCCCCTTGGCAGCGGGAATCTGGATGAAAAGAAAATTAATGCCAAGAACTTCATGGCAGATTTCCCTTCAATTATTACTGCCCGGTGGCAGGAACCTGGAAAGAAAAGGTCAAGGTGTGGCTTGGCAAGAGGCAACTCCCGGGAGAGGCGCTGAGAAGGGCAGGGCGGAGAACAGACGGAGAAGGAGACACCCCAAGATGCAAGCGCAGAAAAACTTTCGGCCGCTGAAGCCGCGCGCGGCTCAGGTGGCCCTTTCCCGCTCAGGTGAGCTCCTCCCGTGCCTCCCATTGGCCAAGGCGCCCGTGGCGCTGGGAGGGCGACGCAGCCCGGTCTAGTTCAGGGTCTAGGGCGGCGCGTCACTTCCGGTAGCGCGGAGCTTGTAAAACACCCTGGAGAGAAAATGGCGGCGGCAGCGGCTTCGGCGCCTCAACAGCTTTCGGATGAGGAGCTTTTCTCTCAGCTCCGCCGTTACGGCCTATCTCCTGGCCCAGTGACGGAGAGCACCCGCCCGGTCTACCTCAAGAAGCTGAAGAAGCTTCGAGAGGAAGAGCAGCAGCAGCACCGTTCCGGGGGCCGCGGCACCAAGACGCGGAACAGTAATAACAATAACACGGCAGCCGCCACGGTCGCCGCCGCCGGACCAGCGGCGGCGGCCGTGGGGATGGGGGTCCGGCCGGTCTCCGGCGACCTCTCCTACTTAAGGACTCCTGGCGGGCTGGGCCGGGTTTCGGCTTCGGGTCCGGAGACCCCCCTGGGAGGGCCTGGGGGCGCCTCGGCCACCCTCTCGGCTGGCAGCAAAGTACTGCTGGGCTTCAGCTCGGACGAGTCGGACGTGGAGGCCAGTCCCCGGGACCAGGCCGGCGGCGGCGGCGGGAGGAAAGACCGGGCTCCGCTCCAGTATCGCGGGCTCAAACCGCCGTCGGCGCCCCTGGCCGCCAGCGAGGTGACTAACAGCAACTCGGCCGAGCGGAGGAAGCCCCACTCGTGGTGGGGGGCCAGGAGGCCGGCGGCCCCCGAGCTGCAGAGCCCGTCGGGGAGAGATGGGGCGGCGGACGACGAGGAGCAGGAGGGGGAAGACGGCGAGGACAGGGACCCGGAGGCCGAGGAGCCGCTGTGGTCCGGGCGGACCGTGAATGGCAGCCGGCTTCTGCCCTACAGCTGCCGGGAAAACTATTCGGACTCGGAGGAAGAGGAGGACGACGACGTGGCCTCCAGCAGACAGGTATTGAAGGACGACACCCTTTCTCGACATCGGCCCAGGCGGGGCCACAGTAAGCCTCTCTCGCCGCTGCCTGCGAAATCGGCCGGCGGCCGCCTGGAGACCTCAGTTCAGGGAGGGGGAGGAATCGCGATGAATGACAGGGCGGCGGCCGCCGGGAGTCTAGACAGAAGCCGAAACCTCGAGGAGTCGGCGGCGGCGGCGGCGGAGCAGGGAGGAGGGTGTGATCCGCTGGACTCCAGCCCCATTCCTAGATACCGCGTTAACGCTAAGAAACTAACCCCTCTCCTGCCGCCGCCACTCGCGGACATGGACTCAACCCTGGATTCGTCCACTGGCTCCCTTCTTAAAACCAATAATCATATCGGCGGCGGGGCCTTCGGCGTGGATTCCCCCAGGATTTTTCCCAACAGCCTCCCTCCCAGCGCGGCGGTGGCCGCCTCGAGTTCACTCAGGATCAATCACTCCAATCATACGGGCTCCAATCATACCTATCTGAAGAACACATACAACAAACCCAAGCTTTCCGAACCCGAGGAGGAACTTCTCCAACAATTTAAACGGGAGGAGGTGTCCCCAACGGGGGGTTTCAGTGCCCACTATTTGTCCATGTTTCTCTTAACTGCTGCCTGCCTATTTTTCCTCATTTTGGGACTGACTTACCTAGGCATGAGAGGGACAGGAGTATCCGAGGATGGAGGACTCGGCAGTAAGTATTCAACCCCGTTGTGAAGGCAACAAAGGGAATGCTGTTAGTGGCCGGCTCTAGCCGCACTGGGCATTTTACCCGAGGTGACTTCAACCTGCAAGCACATGGTTTAATCGTGCAACACAACACATTGAGGGCATTCGTGTCACCTTTCTTTAAGAAAGAATATGGTTATCGTGGTAAGAATGATAACCCTGTGGCTGGTTTTCAGATTTTTCTGTATGATGTATTGGGGAATTCAAAACATCTTCTAAAAGAACAAAATATTATAAGCAAGCCTGTTAGTAGAGAGCATTTAAAATGTGTGACTTAAATTTTCTTTGGGCCTTAAGTAGTAACCATATGTGGAGATGCCAGTCCAATTACTCAAATTTTGAAGTTATTTTGATTGTTCAGGCATCATAAAGGCAGTGGGGTTTTTTGTTTTTTCAAATTGAGTTGTTCTAAAAGGCAGTGTAAGATCTCTTGAAACTGTAGTTAAATATTTTGTAATATTGCAGTGTTATATTTTGTAGTATTAAATATATGTGTAGATATCTCTAATTTCTTTGAAGTGAATGAATGCAGAGAGTCAGAAGACATGCTTCTAAACTGATTGATTTCCCAGCCCAGAGCAGCTCCACTTCCACCAGGGAAAAAAAGTAGTGGAATGGCAGTGCAGGGGTTTGCAGTCACCTTAATTTGGATTGGTCTCCAGGCCCTGCCTTTTGCTTTGCTGAATGGCTGTGGGCAGTCACATTCACTCATTCATTAAGCCAGCATCATCTGTATTGAACACTCAGGATACAGCAGTGGTAAGTCAAGGTGTCCCTGCCCTTCAACACAGGAAGATGATGAATACTGATCACTTTATGTTCTATGATGGATATAAGGATGGTGTAATTGGATGTACTGTACTATAGACGGGGCTCTATTATATAGGGCTTCCCTCATAGCTCAGTTGGTAAATCATCTGCCTGCAATGCAGGAGACCCAGGTTTGATTCCTGGGTCGGGAAGATCCCCTGGAGAAGGAAATGGCAATCCACTCCAGTATTCTTGCCTGGAGAATCCCATGGACAGAGGACCCTGACAGGCTACAGTCTTAGGGATCGCAAGAGTCAGACACAATTTAGTGACTACACCACCACTGTAGACATGGTGGTGGTGGGAACTTTGTGAAATGAGACCTGAAGCAGTCTAAGATGACAGCCTTGTATTAGACAGGAGAGCATTCTGGGCAGAGGTTACAAGAGGAGGAGGAAAGGCCTTGAATTGAGCAAGGGGGAGTGAGCTTGACTGTGAGCTTCCCTGACATAATCTGTAAAATGATGCTAATCTGGATTAAAATGATGCCTGGGAAGATTAAAAGAAAGTAAATTTAGTAAGATGTACTTTAAAGAAATTAGAGATATCTACACATATACTTCTGAGAAGGCAATGGCAACCCACTCCAGTACTCTTGGCTGGAAAATCCCATGGACAGAGGAGCCTGGTAGGCTGCAGTCCATGGGGTCGCTAAGAGTCGGACTGAGCGACTTGACTTTCACTTTTCACTTTCATGCATTGGAGAAGGAAATGGCAACCCACTCCAATGTTCTTGCCTGGAGAATCCCAGGGATGGGGCAGCCTTGTGGGCTGCCGTCTATGGGGTCAGCACAGAGTCGGACACGACTGAAGCGACTTAGCAACAGCAGCAGCAGCACACATATACTTAATACTACAAAATGTAACATTTTGTTAGATTCAGCAGTACATTTAGAAAGATGTACTGCTGAATAGGTAAGTTCTCAGTGTTAGGTCCTTCTTCCCTGTACCCCCCCCCCTGAAACTTTCTACTCTTTTCACTCAACATGAATTCACTGTCATGGTTTGTATTTATAAAATTGACTTCCTAGTTCAAAATAATTAGTTTTATTTCAAAATAGTCAAAAGATGCAGTTAGCAGACTTGAAAGAGTGTAGTGAAAATAGTGTAAGCCTCTGTTTGGATATAGCCAATTCTAAGATAGTCAAATAATAGATTATGGTAGTCCTTAATTATAGAGGGATTAGAAGAGGACTGAAATCCAGCACTCACATTATGGTGCCCTGGGAGCAAAAGGGATATATATATAGTGTCCTACTTCAGATATTACAGAGAGACAAGAAATAAAGTCTAGTATCTAGAAGTTACACTAGTAAAATTCACATAAATGACATTACCTATGAGCAGTACCTATCTGCATGCTTGTTTCTGCAATGGAACTGGTCTGTTCTGTGAACTGGCCCTTTTTAAAGAAAGGGTTTGCAAGTATTATTGCTGAATCTGCCCAGCAAACTCACAGAGGCAGATGGTGTCATCCTCACTTTATAGGTGAGGACAGTGAGACTCAAAGAAGCTAAGAAATGTACCCACAGTTAAATAGCTAGTGAGTGACAGGACTAAGATTTGGTTTCAGATTTTTTTTCAACTATTATTCCCATCCTACTTTGGGTATTATTTATAGAGAGCTTTTTAAATTAGAAGATACTTTTATTAGAATTAAGAAAATAATTGAATACTTGGTAGGATTTCATACAGAATAACTGTATGAAAGGTGCACAATTCTCAACTAAGGTGACTTACACATCTTTCTTGTCACTGTTAAGATGAACGACTAATATTTTCTTAGGCACGAAAATTTTAAATGGACTAGAAAGGGATAGGATTGCTAGGGCTTAGGTAACCGCCAATCACTTTCACCAGTGTGGAAGGAAGGAAATTATAAAGTAGTTTGCACTTTAATAAATGGTAAATGTAAGGTAGCCTGGGGGATGGAAAGAACAGTAGCTAAGAGACAGAGAATCCAGGTCTTAGGACTTGTCAAAATGACCTTAATCAAGTTAACCTCTGAGCCTCGTTTTCTTACATATTAAATGGGAGAAACAGTTTCTGCTGTCTGTCACAGTTGTGAGGCTCAAATGACATAGTTTGTAAACAAATGTAAAGTGATATCAAAAGTTTGGACAGCAGTGGTATTCCTGGTAAACTACAGTATATATGTGAAGAGATATGGTTGTCATTTTTTTTATATTTGCTAGAGTATTTCTTGCCTATTCAACATTTAATTTTTATTGAATTCTGTGAAATACATATTGTAGATATTGATATAGAAATTTGAGTCAAAATGTGATGAATCCTTAAATGTATTATATACTTGACCTCCTGTATATCCTGGTGGAAAGAAGGTGCCTGTTAGTTCAGTTAGTGCGCACACCTAACGGTGAATAGCTTCACTCCCTGTGTTTATGTATTCTGAATCCTTTGTCACAGTATAATGGTTAGTCAGTGCTTAACTGTAGGTTTCGTTGATCAACCAGTGTGCTTATGGAAATAGTTTACTTTGAGTAATAATTTTACCAGAAGATTGTAAGTTAAATGTGAGAAGAAGCTTTAGCGAGCTTTCATTAGTTATCTTTTAAATAATGTATAACATACAGTAGATTAGCCCTTTTTTTTAAAAACTTATCAGTACCCTAGTTTTAGTAATTAAGTTACTATGAGTCTCTGCTTTCTTATCTGTAAAATTCGGGGGTTGCCTTAGATAATGTCTATGTTCTTTCCAGCTCTAAGTTTTAAGACTCTGATTTTGAACTGCCTTACCAAAACAACGCAGGGATCAGCTTGAAGTCACATTAGATCATGACAACCCACCAAAAGAAAATAGAAAGGCAGAATAGATTAACTTTCTTAGGCTCTTACGATCATTATTTAAAAGTTGTTTTTCAGTTACAAGAGACATGATTTTCATAGAAAATTTGAACTGAGATCTGTGAAGCAAAAAATGAATCAGTATTGTATGGCTCACCCCCTAGTCTCACATTCAACCCTGGCATAAGTTCAAATAATAAATTAGAACTTTCTTAATGCTTTGCATGTAAATATCAATATATGCATACATATGTACATGAGTGTGTGCGCACAGACATTTTCATTGAACAGTAGAGTGCCTATTATGTGCCAAGCAATATTTTAAGCTGCAGGGATATGTGGAGAACAAGGCAGATGAAATCTCTCCTCTCATAGAGTTTACATTCTAGGAGGGTTGGGGAGATGGGCACGTAAACAAATGATAGTATCAGTTAGTGATAGTTGCTAACATGAGAGTAATGATAGTAACTTGAAGGCCATAGAAGTGACATCATACTATACGTATTCTTCAGCTTATTTTTTCACTTAATATTGTATCATGGTTAACTTTCCTTATATTAAGCTTAAGTACAAAGCCATAATTTAAAAATCTCACACTTGACTGGTCCTTTTCTAATCCTTTGCTGCTGCTTAGTCACCAGACTGTGTCCATCTCTTTTGTGACCCCATGAACTGTAGCCCGCCAGGTTTTTCTGTCCTTGGGATTTCTCAGGCAAGAAGACTGAGTGGGTTGCTGTTTCCTTTTCCATCTAATCCTATAAAAATGCTAAAATCTCTGCCATCCTAAAAATGCTATTTAACCCTGTTCTCTAGCTCTTACACCTTCTCAGCCAAGATTAATGTCTCTTTCCTCCCCTACCATTCACTCAGCCTCCATCTAGGTTTTTTTTTTTTTTGCTTCACACCCTCTTCAGCATTTATTATTTGTAAAGTTTAAAAAAAATTATTTATGTATTTTTGACCATGCTAGGTCTTTGCTGCTATGGCATCTTCTAGTTGCAATGATCAGGGGTTACTCATTGCAGTGGCTTCTCTTGTGGAGCACTGTTTCTAGGGCGTATGGGCTTCAGTGGTTGCAGCACACAGGCTCAGTAATTACATCTCATGGGCTTAATTGCTCTATGTTTGTGGAATCCTCCCAGACCAGAGATCGAACCTGTGTCCCCTGCGTCTGCAGACTGATTCTCATTCTCTGTGCCACAAAGAAGTCCTAGTTTAGCTTTCTTTACCATCCATTCCCTTTGTAACCTCAGTGTTTGCCTCAGTTACTCAGTTGTCAAAGCCAAGAGGTTTAAAGTTCACCTCTTTGATATATTCATTACATCGACAATTCACTTTTTATGAAACTCTCTCCTTCCCAAACTTCTGTATCACCACTCTTTCCTACTTTTCATTTATTTGTCTGCCTATATTTTAAATATTGGTGGTCTTATTCTTTTGCAGTTTGCCTAGTTAGTTTCTCCTGGCTAATACCTCCCACTTTTATATTTTTTGCCTTAGATATCTCTCTTCTGGGTTCTTGAGTTAATCATTTATTAGAGAGTTTCTTCTGGATGTATCAGAAGTAACAACAGCATCTGTCCTTGTCAGCTTTCATTCTTTTACTTTATTTCTCCTGCTTTAGTTTGTTTTTACTTTGTTTCCCTGTTTTAGTTCACATCAGATCAGATCAGTTGCTCAGTCGTGTCCGACTCTTTGCAACCCCATGAATCTCAGCACGCCAGGCCTCCCTGTCCATCACCAACTCCCAGAGTTCACTCAGACTCACGTCCATCGAGTCAGTGATGCTATCCAGCCATCTCATCCTCTGTCGTCCCCTTCTCCTCTTGCCCTCAATCCGTCCCAGCATCAGAGTCTTTTCCAATGAGTCAATTCTTCGCATGAGGTAGCCAAAGTACTGGAGTTTCAGCTTTAGCACCATTCCTTCCAAAGAAATCCCAGGGCTGATCTCCTTCAGAATGGACTGGTTGGATCTCGTTGCAGTCCAAGGGACTCTCAAGTGTCTTCTCCAACACCACAGTTCAAAAGCATCAATTCTTCGGCGCTCAGCCTTCTTCATAGTCCAGCTCTCACATCCATACATGACCACAGGAAAAACCATAGCCTTGACTAGACGGACCTTTGTTGGCAAAGTAATGTCTGCTTTTGAATATGCCATCTAGGTTGGTCATAACTTTCCTTCCAAGGAGTAAGCGTCTTTTAATTTCATGGCTGCAGTCACCATCTGTAGTGATTTTGGAGCCCCCCAAAATAAAGTCTGACACTGTTTCCCCTGTTTCCCCATCTATTTCCCATGTAGTGATGGGACCAGATGCCATGATCTTCGTTTTCTGAATGTTGAGCTTTAAGCCAACTTTTTCACTCTCTTTAACTTTCATCAAGAGGCTTTGTAGTTCCTCTTCACTTTCTGCCGTAAGGGTGGTGTCATCTGCATATCTGAGGTGATTGATATTTCTCCTGGCAATCTTGATTCCAGCTTGTGTTTGTTCCAGTCCAGTGTTTCTCATGATGTACTCTGCATATAAGTTAAATAAAATGGTGCATTTCCATCCACCCAGAAATGGCACCCCACTCCAGTACTCTTGCCTGGAGAGTCCCATGGATGGAGGAGCCTGGTAGGCTGTGGTCAATGGGGTTGCTAGGAGTCAGACATGACTGGGCGACTTCGCTTTCACTTTTTACTTTCATGCATTGGAGAAGGAAATGGCAGCCCACTCCAGTGTTCTTGCCTGGAGAATCCCAGGGACGGGGGAGCCTGGTGGCTGCCGTCTATGGGGTCGCACAGAGTTGGACATGACTGAAGTGACTTAGCATAGAACTTAAGCTAAAAATCTTAAATTTGCCTCCATTCCTTCCTTTCCTCCATCTTGCTTCCAAACTCAAATCACAGTCTAACTTGTTACCAAATCCTGAAGTTCTACCTCTTAACCTATCTTTTCAATCAGTCTCTTTCTCCTCATTCCCCACTGTCTTGCCTGAACTGTTCTAGCAGTTTCCTAATAGTTGTCTATGCTTCTGGATTGTAGCTTTTCCAGTAAATTTTTCAGTGCCAGTGGATTATTTCTAAAAAAATAAATGTAATATTTCATTCATGCTTAAAATTACTCAATGGCTTTCCCTTACTCATTAGATCAAATCTAAACTCCTTGGCTAAACTGTTCGTGATCTAAGTATTCCTGCTTTTTCTTGCTTCATTTCCTAATAGTCCCTCTTATCACACTTTACTTTCTGGAAAACTGGAACTTTCTGGAACACTACTTGGTGTTCACTGACTGTCATGAGGTTTTTGTGCCTTTGTGCATGTTATTCCCTTCTTTGAGAAGGTTGTTTCTTCTTAGTAACTGCTCTTCATTCTTAAAAGTCTCACCTCTGTCTACTCTTGACTCCCTATCCTCTTTATCCTGGAGTTTGGCTCATCATTTGCTGCTCAAATAAGATCTTTCCCATTCTTCATATCATTTATTTCAGCGTTTATAATTGTGTATGCCCACTGTGCCACATAGATTATAGCTCCTTGAGGTAATGTTTCTACAGGAGGAATTGAGTACACTGGTAAAGAGCACAGGTTTTTCACTCAGTTCTGTGTTTGAAACCCTCCTCTCTCGCTTGACCACACAGGGTCATGAGCCTGGATGACTGAGAGAACAGTAATACCATTGATGGGGATACAGTTCAGTTCAGTTGCTCAGTCGTGTCCGACTCTTTGCGACCCCATGAATCACAGCACGCCAGGCCTCCCTGTCCATCACCAACTCCCAGAGATTACTCAAACTCATGTCCATCGAGTTGGTGATGCCATCCAGCCATCTCATCCTCTGTTGTCCCCTTCTCCTCCTGCTCCCAATCCCTCCCGGCATCAGGGTCTTTTCCAATGAGTCAGCTCTTCGCATGAGGTGGCCAAGGTATTGGAGTTTCAGCTTTAGCATCATTCCTTCCAAAGAACACCCAGGGCTGATCTCCTTTAAGATGGACTGGTTGGATCTCCTTGCAGTCCCAGGGACTCTCAAGAGTCTTCTCCAACACCACAGTTCAAAAGCATCAATTCTTCGGCGCTCAGCTTTCTTCACCGTCCAACTCTCACATCCATACATGACCATAGGAAATACCATAGCCTTGACTAGACGGACCTTTGTTGGCAAAGTAATGTCTCTGTTTTTCAATATGCTGTCTAGGTTGGTCATAACTTTTCTTCCAAGGAGTAAGCGTCTTTTAATTTCATGGCTACAGTCACCATCTGCAGTGATTTTGGAGCCTGCCAAAATAAAGTCTGACACTGTCTCCCCATCTATTTCCCATGAAGTGATGGGACCAGATGCCATGATCTTTGTTTTCTGAATGTTGAGCTTTAAGCCAACTTTTTCACTCTCCTCTTTCACTTTCATCAAGAGGCTTTTTAGTTCCTCTTCACTTTCTGCCATAAGGGTGGTGTCATCTGCATATCTGAGGTGATTGATATTTCTCCCGGCAATCTTGATTCCAGCTTGTGCTTCTTCCAGCCCAGCGTTTCTCATTATGTACTCTGCATATAAGTAAAATAAACAGGGTGACAATATACAGTCTTGACGGGGATTAGAAATGCTGAAAAGGGATTTGGGGAGGGAAAGGTGGCATAGAGAAAATTAGTTTATTTGAAGCTTATTTTTTGAGTTATTCAAGTGGAAATAACCTGTAGGCTATTGTAGTTACACAATTGGAATAAAGATGAGAGAGTGGTACATAATGTGAAAGTAAAGTGCTGTTTATTAAAGGAATAGATAACTTTTTAATATTTGTTTCTTTTTTTTAATATGGGTTTTTCTTTTTCAGGAGAAAATCAAGTGCTACAAAGGGTACCATAGTTTTTTAAAATTATATTTTTACTTTTTCAAGCAGTTTGACTAGCCAAAATATCTAAAACTTTGTATCTGTAATAAAATAGGTATAAAGAATTTTGAAAATTATTTGTTGCTCTCATTCTTGAAGAGTGAAAGCTGAGTGAGCTTGAAGTTTTTAAAAGTTGACCACTTTGTAAGAAAAAAATTCTTAAACTTCCAAGAACATTCATGGAAAACCAGGGGTTTGTATACCTCAGTTTGATGATTTGATAAATTAAAACCTACTATATAAAATATCTTTTATCTGAAAATTATCTCTAGCGTAATTTAAAATAAAAATCATCAGAAAACTTGTAAATTCCTTATGAATATATTCATGGAGTCTAGTTTGAAACACTGGCATAAATATCAGGGCTTGGATCATTAAAAAAGCAACCTGGGTTTGAATTTGGGCCTTTCCTCTTGTTAGCTTTTGTATTGAAGGCAAGTTGCTGAACCACTTTAAACCTCAATTTTATCACCGTAAAATAGAGTTGTGAGAATTAAATGAAATAATGCCTGTAAAGTACTTGGCTCAGTACGTATGACACATAGTAATAATAATAATAGCTAATCCTTATGTAGCACTTTGTGCCAGGCACTGAACCTAAAGAATTATAATTGTTATGTAATCTTTATGAGGCAGGTCATAAAGATTAAAATTTATCTGATTTTGTGGATAGGGAAACTGAGACACAGAAGTTACATAATTTGCCTGGGGTCATGAGTGCAGAGGCAGTGTTTAGACCCAGATAGTGGCCCTTAACCGCTCTGCTAGATTGCTTTTTAATGTGTGTAAGTACATAAAGGCTCTGTGTATGTCCTCTACTATTATTATCTAGACAGTTATCAAAGATGTGGATAGGTGAAGTAGCTTAATACATGAAATCCTAGAGTGCCAAGGGTAATCTCTGCAACAACTTCGTTAGGACAAAAAATTACAAATTTTTACTCACTTGACATTTAGGAATGGTGTGGAACCATTTATCCTTACTTAGATTAATCAATTCACTGATGTATGAGGAGGGCAGTCTGCTGCAATATAATACAAGTTACATAGTATGTAAAACCATAAGGCATATGATAATATTTCTAATTCTTGAAAGATTGGCCTAGTCTCAAAAGTGGTGGGGAAAGTGGTCCTCTGATTTGTATTACCACTTTAAAACTTATGTTTTCCATTATTCATTTTCAAGATGTAAAAATCTTGTAAGTATAATACATTTGTTCTTTCATTTTTGCACCTTTTAAAAGAGCTTTGTATGTATTTTCCTATGCTTATAATTTATTTCAGTGGGAATGAAGCATTCTAAAATTTCCAGGGTTTTTAAAAAATTAGATATTTTCATTATTTCTCAGTAGAGTTATGAAGTCTTAAAATAACTTCTCCTTGCTGAGAAGTATTTTATTTAAGTGAAAGGAACCTCTGACCAAAAAGGTTATAACATCAGTGCAAAGAGATATTTATCTGGTTTATAAGAGTTTAAAACTGAAGTAATCTTTAAAATATATGGTAGGCAAGTAATAGTAGCTTCTTTATGAAAAGTATGTTACTAATGGTATATCTTTATTCTTATCCTGTATTAATTTAGTATACATGCAAAATTGCTACTATTTAATTTGGGAACCAAGCCCATACTAATTGTATAAATTATTATAACAGTTATTGTCTCATACTCAGAATTTATTTTTTACAGATTTTAAAGTGAACCGGTAGCAGTGTTTTTGGATTTTGCTATTTTAAGAATGTATGTTTTAACCTGAATCTCACAAGTGGTAGTTTAAAAAACAAAACAAAACTTGATCTAGTTAATATTCTTCATTAACATCACTCTGAAAAATAATTTTTAAGAGGGGAGTGTTTAGGTTTTAGTTTTTATCGAACATTTTTATGGTTAGGTTTTACATGTTTTATCTTACTCTTTGGAAAATACATTTCTAAGGAACTACCTTTTTAAAAGGATTATAAAAATTTATACTAACAGGTAATAATATCTAAAAATAAAGTAACAAGTCTATCATGTAGAAACCATCATTATTACTTTTACAAGGTCTTAATTGTTTTTCTTTATTCTGCTGCTGCTGCTGCTGCTGCGTCACTTCAGTCGTGTCCAACTCTGTGCTGACCCCATAGATGGCAGCCCACCAGGCTCCCCCATCCCTGGGATTCTCCAGGCAAGAACACTGGAGTGGGTTGCCATTTCCTTCTCCAATGCAGGAAAGTAAAAAGTGAAAGTGAAGTTGTTCAGTCATGTCTGACTCTTGGCGACCCCATGGACTGCAGCCTACCAGGCTCCTCCATCCATGGGATTTTCCAGGCAAGAGTGTTGGAGTGGGGTGCCATTGCCTTCTCCATTTCTTTATTCTAGATGTATAGATTTTAAGGAGGCTTCCCAGGTGGCTCAGTGGTAAAGAACCACCCTGCCAATACAGGAGATGCAGGAGAGCAAGTTCCATCTCTAGGTTTAGATAGAGGAAATGGCAACCCACTCCAGTATTCTTGCCTGGAAAATCCCATGGACAGAGGAGCCTGGTGGGCCACAATCCATGGGGTCTCTAGGAGTTGGACATGACTGAGTGACTGAACACACACATAGAGTTTAAAGTTATGCCATTTGTTTTGTCTTGGTAGCAGAGTTACTGCTCTGTGTCCATAGTTTTTTTGCTTAGAATGTTTTTGCACAATGACTTATGCATTCATTTTTATAGCTGTATTGATATCAAATGGCAAGTTAATATTTAGAAGTAAGGCTTGGGTGCAAAACTTTGCAAGTTAGTTACAAGTGATGAAGAATGTACCAACAAAATTGCTCCCCTTCTTGAATATACATGAATGGGAAAAAAATCCTTTAGGGACAGTGGGCATTTTAACACATGGAACATCAATTTTATTTTGCAGTTTGAGACCTCTTTTACATGTATATATGTACAAAAGGAATTTGCTAATTGTGGCTAATTCCTAAAAGCACTTTGTACTTATAAAGGAAACTTTTGCTCTGTAGGGATTCACCTAGGTATAATTTTTAAAATTTAACATATAAAGAGAGTAATTGAAATTAATTGGCAGAGGGAAATCTATAGACTATCTGTTTCTTCTAGTCCCTGGGGTGTGGCTTAGAACCTTGCTCAGCCTTAGTAATGACTTCCTAGATTAAGGATACCTATTAAAGTGGAAGTGGAGTCGCTCAGTCGTGTCCAGCTCTTTGAGACCCCATGGACTGTAGCCGACTAGGTTCCTCTGTCCATGGGGTTTTCCAGGCAATAGTACTGGAGTGGGCTGCCATTTCCTTCTCCCGGAGATCTTCCCGACCCAGGGATCGAACCTGGGTCTCCTGCATGGTAGACAGACGCATTACCGTATGAGCCATACCTGTTAGGGTATCACAAATGCTTGCTTTCTTGAATTAGTTCACTTGAAGAAACATTGTTTCTCCTACTCATTAATCCATTTACCTAGTCATAAATTATTTATTGGGCACCTCCAACCAGTCCATTCTAAAGGAGATCAGTCCTGGGTGTTCTTTGGAAGGAATGATGCTAAGGCTGAAACTCCAGTACTTTGGCCACCTCATGTGAAGAGTTAACCCATTGGAAAAGACTCTGATGCTGGGAGGGATTGGGGGCAGGAGGAAAAGGGGACGACAGAGGATGAGATGGCTGAATGGCATCACCAACTCAATGGACGTGAGTTTGAGTGAACTCTGGGAGTTGGTGATGGACAGGGAGGCCTGGTGTGCTGCAGTTCATGGGGTCGCAAAGAGTCAGACACGACTGAGTGACTGAACTGAACAGATGTGATTCTAGAAGATGAATATATGCTTTCTAGAACTGTAGGAGTGATACATTTTCCCAACACACCACCTTCCTCCTCTCCCCTTGCATTCTGTTCTCTCTCCTAAATTTATGTACTACCTAGTGCACCATTGTTTCAGATTTGTATATTGTAACTTGGAAAAGATGACTTTAAAACTTAGTTTCTGCAAATTTGAATACTCCCTGTGATAAAGTTTACTACAAAAGAAATAATTTCATTTCTTACAGGACTTCAGAAGTAATAAAGTGTATAGCTGGTAAGAAGTTGCTGAATAGTACAGGGATCTAGGCCTGGTACTCTGTGATGACCAGGAGGGGTGGAATGGGGGAGTGGGAGAGAGGATCAAGGAGGGGATATGTGTATAGTTAGGGCTGGTTCACGTTTTATTATATGGTGGAAACAATGTCATAAAGTGATTATCTTCCAATTAAAAATAAAAAAATGTTAAAAGTAAAAAAGAGATAAGAAGAATGAATTTATTCAAAATGAAAATGTTATCAACTTGAAACGTTTATGATTGTGGTTCAAAATGTTCTAGAAGTATTCTTACAACCAAAGTCTTGTTTTTTTTTAAATGTCATCTTTAAATCTCCCTTCTTTTGGATTGTAACGCCTTACATGATAAAAGCGTTTACTAAGAACTTTCTGTATTTGAGTAGTTTATCTTAATTTACATGAAGGGAGCTATTAATATTTATCTCCATGGAGAAACTCAAATACAGAGGGAAAATGGTTAGGTTTGCCTTGTGTTAAGATCCCACCACCACTAAGTTTTCAGGCCAGTATTTGAACCCATGATCTGACTTAAGAGTCCACAATCTTGGCCACTGGGAAGCAGTAGATTTTCTTAATGTATCTTTTCTCACCTAATAACTTAATTGGGGCAGGTAAGTCACTCGTAACCTCTGGGCCTTGATTTTTGCATCTGTCAAATGAGTGGATAGTAAAATCAACTTTACTTACAGCCATGACTTTTGTAGGGCACCAACGTGATGTTTGTGGAAATGCTTTCTAGAAATTAGAAGTGATGTATAACTATGTTATCTTTTACTTTTTTAATTGGAGGATAATTGCTTTACAGTGTTGTATTGGTTTCCTCCATATAAGAATGTGAATCAGTCATAACTGTGTGTGTATGTGTGTATCTCCAGAGAGATTTTGAGCCCTCATCCCACCCCTTGAGATTGTCACAGAGTGCCAGGCTGGGCTTCCTGTGTTATATAGCAGGTTCCTGCTAGCCATCGATTTTACACATGGCAGTCTATATATGTCAACACTACTTTCTTAATCTGTCCCACCCTCTCTTGTTATTTTTAATGTCATAAGTTAGAATTTCCCAACAATAGTAGTTTAAGCAGCATGTGTTCAGCACTATGACAAGTCCTGCTACTGCTAAGTCGCTTCAGTCGTTTCCGACTCTGTGCAGCCCCATAGAGGGCAGCTGACCAGGCTCTGCCGTCTCTGGGATTCTCCAGCCAAGAACACTGGAGGGGGTTGCCATTTCCTTCTCCAATGCATGAAAGTGAAAATTGAAAGTGAAGTTGCTCAGTTGTGTCCAACTCTTAGTGATCCCATGGACTGCAGCCTACCAGGTTCCTCCATCAATGGGATTTTCCAAGCAAGAGTACTGGAGTGGGGTGGCATTGCTTTCTCCCATTATGATGTTAATAAGTAATAGAAGAGTTGGTTAAATTTATAGCTCCTATAAGAATTTTTTTAAGCTGTCTCTCAAACTGTCCAAGTAAATAAAAGGAGTCATCTTTTTATATTACCTAATTAGTGCCTTATTTCTAGGTGCTGAAAAAGAATTTTCTTATCTTTGTTGTTCGGTTGCCAAGTCATGTCCGACTCTTTTCAACTCCATGAACTGCAGCACGCCAGGCTTCCCTGTCCTTCACTATCTCCCAAAGTTTGCTCAAACTTATGTCCATTGAGTCATTGATGCCATCCAACCATCTCATTCTGTCGCCCTCTTCTTTTGCCTTCAGTCTTTCCAAACATCAGGGTCTTTTCCAATGAGTCGGCTCTTCACATCAAGTAACCAAAGTATTGGAGCTTTAGCATCAGTCCTTCCAGTGAATATTCGGGGTTGATTTCCTTTAGGATTGACTGATTTGATCTCCCTGCTGTACAAGGGACTCTCATGAGACTTCTCCAACGCCACAGTTTGAAAGCATCAACTCTCAAATCCATAAATGACTACTGGAAAAACCATAGCTTTGAATATACGTACCTTTTTCAGCAAAGTGATGTCTCTGCTTTTTAATATGCTGTCTAGGTTGGTCATAGATTTTCTTCCAAGGAATAAGCGTCTTTTGTGGCCTCAATCAACTGTTCGCAGTGATTTTGGAGCCCAAGAAAATAAAATCTGTCACTGTTTCCACTTTTTCCCCATCTATTTGCCATGAAGTGATTGGACTGGATGCCATGATCTTGTTTTTAGAATGTTGAGTTTTAAGCCAGCTTTTTCACTCTCCTCTTTCATCCTCATCAAGAGGCTCTTTAGTTCCTCTTTGCTTTCTGCCACCATCAGGGAAGCCCCTTCTTATCTTTACAATTATATTAATTTAATAGGTTATGAAACAGTTTGAAACTAGATTTTAGCCTCCTTGACCATTAGAAGTTAGATTTGCTGATAGGAAAGATGGGGTACATTGATTTAATCCAAAATATAGTAGTGAATTTGAAACAGAAGAACATCTCTTGGAAATATAGATGGGTCTTAGAGTAAGCTTCGGAGAAGGCAGTGGCACCCTACTTCAGTACTCTTGCCTGGAAAAATCCCATGGACGGAGGAGCCTGGTGGGCTGCAGTCCATGGGGTCGCTAAGAGTTGGACACAACTGAGCGACTTCACTTTCACTTTTCACTTTCATGCATTGGCGAAGGAAATGGCATCCCACTCCAGTGTTCTTGCCTGGAGAATCCCAGAGATGGGGGAGCCTGATGGGCTGCCGTCTATGGGGTCACACAGAGTCGGACAGGACTGAAGCGACTTAGCAGCAGAGTAAGCTTCTGTTAACATTTATCTGAAGAACAGACAGTACTTACAGCTGGTAGAGAAGAATGGCCTGTCACATGCTGTTCTTCAGCTAGTTTGTAAGATAGGATACCGTGAGTACTGTTACTGTAAAGTGGGAAGATAAGGTATGCCCCTATGAATAGGCAGTAGATGGAACAGGGAGTAACCAAGAGATTGGGGGATATAAAATAATAAAATGAATTTAATAAACAATATCATGCTGATTTAATAAGAAATTTAAAGTGCATTAGGATCTTTGGTCTCCTAGTTAGTTCATATGTAGAACGCTGTGAAATTTTCATCCCATTTTGCATTTGAAATTGTATCAGAGATATGATTTTAGACCAGAACTGTCTCATAGAAACGTAGTATAAACCATTATTTAATTTTAAGCCATATGTAATTTTAGTTTTTCTAGTAGCAACATTAAGATGTAAGACAGGTTTACTTAATCTGGTAATCTAGAATATTATCATTTCAATGTAATCAGTTTAAAAATTATTGAGATATTTTGCACTCTTTCTATATAAGAATGTATGGCACTAATAGCTGATTTTATACCCACAGACTGTCTCAGTTCAGACTAGCTAAATTTCAAGTGGTCAGTGGCATAGGTGGCTAGTGGCTACTCTGTAGAATAGCACAGGACCTGAGTTACGGAGTTATATTGGTTTAATAAGATCTAACAACTGCTAATTTTTGAATCTTACGATGTGCCTTGCATTGTGTTCTCTATAATATTTTCACTTAATCTTTATAATAACTTCATGATGTAGCTTTTGCTGTCTCATTTTGTAAATACAATGAGGTATAAGATATATTAATTTAAAGTCTAAGGTCAAACATGTAGGACAGCAGGGATTTAAACCCAAGCCTGACCCTCAAATCCTTGTCCTTTTCACTGTATTGCACTGTTGTAAAGCATAGTCACTTGCCTAAGGCAGGTTGGTGAGTGAGATTCAGTTCTTCTACTGCTCAGTCATTTTTGATTCACTGCAGTGACTTGATTTAATTAATCCTTATTTTAAAGTATAAATACAGATCATTTTAGTTTAACCTAAAATGGAAGAGGTATCCCCTAAATTCTTCCTTATATTTCTTTTGGGGAATATTCTTTATATTTTTTTCACCATTTCCTGTTGTAAACTGCTTTGTATAGCTCTTCAAACTAGACATGTAGGAGGAAAAAATGACATTTTGATTCTGGCACATGACTGTTTGGGGAGATAAGGAAAAAGTCAGCTACTGTTGAGAAAGATGAAAATAGAAATAACTAATAAAACTTTTGTTGTGGTAAAAAAATTTATAGGTTTTAGTACTTTAGTTTGAGAAAGATTTCAGTCAGTCAGTTCAGTCATTCAGTTGTGTCCAACTCTTTGTGACCCAATGGACTGCAGCACTCCAGGCTTTCCTGTTCATCAACAACTCCCTAAGCTTGCTCTAACTCATGTCCATCAAGTTGGTGATGCCATCCAGCCATCTCATCCTGTGTTGTCCCTTCTCCTACCGCCTTTCCCAGCATCAGGGTCTTTTCCAATGAGTCAGTTCTTCACATCAGATAGCCAACGTATTGGAGTTTCAGCGTCACCATCAGTCCTTCCAATGAATATTCAGGACTGATTTCCTTTTGGATGGACTCTTTGGATCTCCTTGCAGTCCAAGGGACTCTCAAGAGTCTTCAACACCACAGTTCAAAGCACCAGTTCTTTGGCACTCAGCTTTCTTTATGGTCCAACTCTCACATCCGTACATAACTACTGGAAAAACCATAGCTTTGACTAGATGGACCTTTATTGGCAAAGTAATGTCTCTGCTTTTTAATATGCTGTCTAGGTTTTTCATAACTTTTCTTCCAGGGAGCAAGCATCTTTTAATTTCATGGCTGCAGTCACCATCTGCAGTGGTTTTGGAGCCCAGAAAAATAAAGTCTGACACTGTTTCCATTGTTTTCTCACCTACTTGCCATGAAGTGATGGGACCAGATGCCATGATCTTAGTTTTTTAAATGTTGAGTTTTAAGCCAGCTTTTTTTCCACACTCCTCTTTCACTTTCATCAAGAGCCTCTTTAGTTCTTTGCTTTCTGCCATAGGGTAGTGTCATCTGCATATCTGAGGTTATTGATATTTCTCCCAGTAATATTGATTCCAGCTTGTGCTTCATCCAGCCTGACATTTCACATGATGCACTCTGCATATAAGTTAAATAAGCAGGGTGACAGAATACAACCTTGATGTACTCCTTTCCCAGTTTGGAACCAGTCTGTCATTCCATATGTCTTGTAACTGTTGCTTCTTGACCTTAAACTAAACTGAACTTGACCTTAAACTAAACTGAGAAAGATTAGGGGTGGTCTTATTCATCATGCTCTTTGATTTATAAAATATCTCAGTTCTTTTGCATGGTGTTATTTTATGGTGAATTTACACTTAACATTTAATGAATTTAAATACCTAATGTTTGCTCATAAAGGCAAGTTTTTTGCTTCTAGAAGGAAAAATGAACAGTCTGTATTTTTGAATGGTTGTCTTCAAGATTATGTGTAAAATAGTTGTTTAAACTTGAAACATGTCTAACTGTACTGTTTTAAGTTTCCAGGCTAGCCCATAGAAAGTTATTTAAAACCATATCGTTTTACAAAAGATACATGCACTCCAGGGTTCGTAGCAGCTTTATTTATAGTTGCCAAGATACGCAGCCTAAGTGTCCATGACAGTTGAGTGGATAAAGTTGAGTGTATACACAGATGCGCGCACACACACACACAATGAAATACTACTCCGGCATAAAAAGGCAACAAAGTTTTGCCTTTCGCAACATGAATGGACTTGTAGGATATTATGCTAAGTGAAATAAGTCAGAGAAAGGCAATTCTATGATATCATTTGTATGTGGAATCTAAAAAAAATACAACAAACTAGTGAATATCAGAAAAAAGAAACAGTCTCACAAATACAGTGAGCAAACTTATGGTTACCTTGGGGGAGGTAGAGAGAGGAAAGGGGAGAGGAGCAACAAAGAGGTAAGGGATTAAGAAGTACAAACTGTTATGCATAAAATAAGCTACAAGGATATATTGTACAACACAGGGAATATAGCCAGTGTTTTATAATAACTATAAATGGAGTATAACCTTTAAAAATTGTGGATTACTATATTGTATACCTGTAACTGATATAATATTTTACATCAATTATATAATATTGTACATAAAAAGTATATATCCTGTTTTAGCATGTGTATCAGTTCAGTTCAGTCGCTCAGTCATGTCCGACTCTTTGCTACCCCATGAACTGCAACAGGCCAGGCCTGCCTATCCATGACCAACTACTGGAATCTACCCAAACCCATGTGCATTGAGTTGGTGATGCCATCCAACTATCTCATCCTCTGTCGTCCCCTTCTCCTCCTGCCTTCAATCTTTCCCAGTGTCAGGGGAATGAGTGAGCTCTTCGCATCAGGTGGCCAAAGCATTGGAGCTTAAGCTTCAACATCAGGTCTTCCAATGAACACCCAGGACTGATCTCCTTCAGAATGGACTGGTTGAATCTCCTTGCAGTCCAAGGGACTCTGAAGAGTCTTCTCCAACACCACAGTTCAAAAGCATTAATTCTTCGATGCTTAGCTTTCTTTATAGTCCAACTCTCACATTCATACATGACTGCTGGAAAAACCGTAGCCTTGACTAGACAGACCTTTGTTGGGAAAGTACTGTCTCTCCTTTTTAATATGTTGTCTAGGTTGGTCATAACTTACCTTCAGTATTGGTATAAGTTTTAGGTCCTTAGAATATGGGCATGTTCTGTGGGAGTTGCATTAGGAGACAGCAAGTTTATTTTTGGCTTTTTGTATTTTCTTTTCTGTCTCTTAATTCCTGTTCTCATGCTGGCCTAAGCTTCTTGCTATTCTGCTATAATCTTGGTTAAACATCTAAGTGCTCAGTACTTCAGATTTTTTCTTTCTTTTTTTAAATTGAGATATAATTGACTTAGTGTATTAGTTTAAGATATGCTACTAATACATAATGATTTGATGTATGTATGTTTTGTGAAGTGATAATCACTAAGTTTAGTTAACATCCATCACCATATATAGTTACAATTTTTTCCTTGTAGTGAGAACTTTTAGGAGTTACTATCTTAGCAGCTTTCATTATACAGTGCAGTATTATTAACTATAGTCACCAGACTGTCCATGATATCCCCAGGACTTATAACTGGAAATTTGTACCTTTTGACCACCTTCACCCATTTCCCCCACTGCCCTACCCCCTGCCTCTGGCTGCCACCAGTCTGTTCAGTGTCTATACGTTTTGTTTGTTTGTTTGTTTAGATTCCACATACAAGTGAGATCATACAGAATTTGTCTTTGTTTGATTGATTTCATGTAGCATAATGCCCTGTAATAAATAGTAGGTCCAGTTATTGGGTGTTTGGCAAGTATAAACATAAATGTTTACACTTAAGCAGTTTGTTTACATATTTTGACAAATGAAGAATTTGTAATGGAGGACTAGGCTAATCACTTAGTCCAAGATTGCAGGTCAGAGAGAGGAGTTAGGGACTTAGGTTGTTGCTTGAACTGTGGCAGTATGAATTGAAAGCTCACCCCCTAACTATTTTACTGTATTACATTTCTCTCACATTCCCTTTTTCCTTTTTAACAAATTGCAACTCTGATTTTCTGAGTTCAGACTTTCAGCTAAATAAATGATAAGAGAATTTGATTGAATTAATTCACAATATTATAGAATTCTGATAATAAAAGTATGATTTTGATGAAACTTGATAATGTGATGATCTTTAGTGAGAATTGAGCCAGTATGGAATCAGAACTTAATCCTGTTTCTCTAAATCATCCTTCATTCTTATATGTATTGTAGTTTGGTTGCCTCCATTTTTCAGTCAGAAGTTAGCTCAGTAGTTCTCAACTTAATGGGCCAAGAACATTTGGGAACACCACCCATTACAAGGTATTATCTGATGACCTAACAGATGATTTGCCCTTCTCATATTGTGCTGTTATTTTTAACTGTGTATCAATACTACCATGATTAGAATATAAAAAATTACATATTCATGATAGAATTTTGTCATATTTTCTTAGTGTGTGAATACTAAAAATACTACCTTGGGGATCTGAACATCTTGATGTTAACGAAATCTTTTTTTTACTTGTAAAGAAACATTGCTTAAAACATGCTATAACGAAATTATATACACTGGTTATATTTTAGAATTTGTTTTCAAGGCAACCATAGTGAATAATGGGAAATCAGTTGTAATATTTGAATTAATGACTAGCTTGCCAACCTTCAACTGGTAAAATCCCTTTCATCTTCTCATGATTCTGCTTTAAATACAAGATCTTTATTAACTCAGATTTTCTCTCTGATTAGCGAAATTTTGGGCATTTAGTATAAAATTTAGGTAAGGGGGTTTTGGGCAGAAAGCCTTGCCTTGGGGGTCTTCTATTTTGTCTCTTTCTAATTTAAGAGTTTCTGAGGACTTGTCTTTTCTTCCCAGTAGCTCCAGGGCAGAGACAAGTGAGGAATGGAGTAGTGGTGTATTGTGTTATTTTATAAACTGAGTGCCGTCTATTTTTTTTTTTTTATTTCATACTAGGATTGGGAAAAAAATGAAAAAGCTAAGATTTATTAATCTCTTTTCTCCCCACATTGCTAAGCATAATCAGAAACCATCCCATTTTATGTTAGTTTGCTAGATAGAGTCTCAAAGAGGGTGACCTGCCGAAGATCCCAAGTCATAAATTCTGGAGCGAGTATTCCTTGCTCTAGAGATTTTTCTTTTTCATTTTACCTCACTGCCTTTCAGTTATTTTTCATTCATCTAAATGACATGATTTCAGAAGTAAGCATTACTTGAGGAAGTTTTTATTTAAATTATAAAAATTTAATTTGTAATTTTAGATTAAAAAATTATTTTTGGCTGCACTGGATTGCTTAGTGTGGGTTTTCTCTAGTTGCAGCAGGTAGGGACTGGTCTTAATTGTGGCTCATGGGCTTCTCCCTGCAGTGCCTTCTCATTGCAGAGCGCTGGCTCTAGAGCACGCAGGCTCCAGTCGTTGCGGCATCTAGGCTCAGTAGTTGGCGCCTCCCGGGCTCTAGAGCACAGGCTCAGCAGTTGTGGTGCATGGGCTTAGTTGCTCCTCGGCGTGTGGAATCCTCCCAGAGCAGGGATCAAACCCCTGTGTCCCCCTGCACTGGTAGGTGGACTCTCATCCTCTGCCACCAAAGAAGTCCTGTAAAACATTTAAAAATGTTAGTAGGTTGAAATTAATATGTTAAAGTTATAAATTATATTAATACTGTGTCAACCAAGAAGGAAAAAGAATAAAGATACCACCCAATTACTTTGAAAATATTTAGTGCCTTTATAAGAAAATTCTGTAATATTTGAGCTAGAAAATGAGAGAAATAGAATGATTTAGGTTCATTGCCTAAATTTTATTGTAGGCAGAATATCAGTCCGCATACATTTAAAAAAATAGGGGTACAGCATTCTGTTGGGTTTGTTTCAATCAGTCACTCAGTCATGTCTGACTCATTGCGACCCCATGGACTGCAGCACACCAGGCTTCTCTGTCCATCAATAACTCCCGGAGCTTGCTCAAACCCATGTCCATCGAGTTGCCTGACAGGCTACAGTCTTCGGGATCGCAAGAGTCGGATACAATTTAGTGACTACACCACCACTGTAGACATGGTGGGAACTTTGTGAAATGAGACCTGAAGCAGGATGAGACGACAGCCTTGTATTAGACAGGAGAGCATTCTGGGCAGAGGTTACAAGAGGAGAAGGAAGGGCCTTGAATTGAGCAAGGGGGAGTGAGCTAGACTCTGAGCTTCCCTGACATAATCTGTAAAATGATGCTAATCTGGATTAGAATGATGCCTGGGAAGATTAAAAGAAAGTAAATTTAGTAAGATGTACTTTAGATGTTCTTTAAAGAAATTATAGATGTCTACACATATACTTCTGAGAAGGCAATGGAAACCCACTCCAGTACTCTTGGCTGGAAAATCCCATGGACAGAGGAGCCTGGTAGGCTGCAGTCCATGGGGTTGCTAAGAGTCGGACTGAGCGACTTGACTTTCACTTTTCACTTTCATGCATTGGAGAAGGAAATGGCAGCCCACTCCAGTGTTCTTGCCTGGAGAATCCCAGGGATGGGGGAGCCTGGTGGGCTGCCGTCTATGGGGTCACACAGAGTCGGACACGACTGAAGCGACTTAGCAACAGCAACAACAAAATCGAGTTGGTGATGCTATCCAACCATGTCATCCTCTATTGTCCCCTTCTCCTCCTGCCTTCAGTCTTTCCCAGCAGCAGGGTCTTTTCCAATGGGTCATTTCTTCACTTCAGGTGGCCAAAGTATTGGAGCTTCAGCATCAGTCCTTCCAATGAATATTCAGTCAGGATTGATTTCCTTTAGGATTGACTAGTTTAATCCCCTTGCAGTCCAAGGAACTCTCAACAGTCTTCTCCAACACTGCAGTTCAAAAGCATCAGTTCTTCAGGGCTCAGCTTTCTTTATGGTTCAGCTCTCAACATCATTCATGACTAGTGGAAAAACCATAGCTTTGACTAGATGGACCTTTGTTGGCGAAGTAATGTCTCTCTTTTTTTGTCGGGGGGGGGCGTTAGTTTAGATTGCTTATTTAATTTTATTTATTTTAGGCAAATACCTCCTTTCTTTAAAATTCTTTTTTGGTGATTTTGTAATGGATTTTGTAAATACAATATGGGTATCACCATATCCATGGTGATATGGATTTTGATGTTTTAAAGCAAGATTAAAGCTTGTAGAGTATACATTTGTGGGGGGCGGGGTGAGAAACAGCTTAAAATAGTAAATCAAAATTCTCGCAAGTCAGTTTGCTAACTAGAACAGACATAACATGAATGTAAATATATATGTAATTTTGTGCTTTAATTTATAAGACTTTTTTCCTACCAGTTTATTACAGATTTGTTGCCATACTTTTTTGGGGACGGGGCCTATTTTTATTAATAAATTTTGATTCTATGGGAAGGAATTTTCCACTGAATGAATAAAAGTAGATGAAAAAAGTCAACATTTTTGTCTTATACAATCACCTTAGAGTTTAAAGGACTTAGAAGTCACTAGCTGCTTTGGACAGTAAGATTTGGGAGAAGATGTTTTAATCTCTCAAGAGTCTTAAACTGGAGGTTTACTCAGGGTGTCTGTGGACTTGGACTGTAAAGACTTTAGGAATTAATTCAGGTCAAGGTACACAGGGTCTGTACTGCACACAGTTATTTCACTTATTTCTTAAAACAATCCTGAGAGCCAGGTGGTGGCTTTAATCATTCAATCATTCCCTTTAGATTAAGAAACTGAGGCTTAGGTAGGTTAAGAAACTTGTCTAAAGTTAGTAAGTTAGAACCAAGATTTCAGTACAGAGAGTCTGACTTCTGGCATGGGATCTTTGTCCTTGTACAGTACTGTCTACCTGGATTTCATTTGAAACTATCTTCACCAGCTCCCCCTCCCCCAAAAGTTTTTATTCTACTAGACCAGGAGTTCTTAACCCGCTCTGGTCTCTGAACCTTAAAGAAGCCATAAGTAGATTCCAGGTAAATTCCTTGAAATTAGATGCAAATTTTGAATGTGTATTCATTTTTCTCGGGATAGGGTCCATAGATTTTGGCAATTTCTCAAGGGTCTCTGACCCTCCAAAGTAGTGAGAATCACTGCACTGTAAGCTGCTCTGAGGAAGGTACTATGAGTTTTCATCTTTGTATTCCTTAGCATCTGGTTTTTTTGATTGCTCAAAAATATTCCTTGAAGAGAATTTAACAAATAAGAGATAGTATGTGGGGAAGTAAGCTTAGAATTGGTCATAATTTGGGAATTTTAAGATACCTTGAAATGTTTACTAAATGAGTATGAGAGCATTAGTTTTATTTACTTGGTTCAGAAAATTGTTTTGTTACTGACAAGTTTGAATTTTCAGCTCTAGTATATAGTAGCCCTATGAAGTTAGGTTTTTAAGTCAGAGCTTAAATTAGCAAAATTTAAGTGTGTTCAGAAGTGCCATTGAAAAGTCCTCTATATCTAGAGGCTGCTATGTGGTTTCTCTAAAAGGCCAGTTTTGTTTGTTTGTTTGTTTGTTTTTTCATCCAGTGTAGGAATGAACTGTTTTAGTACTTGGTGGAGCTCTAAGGTCCATGATGCTGCTAAGTCACTTCACTGGTGTCTGACTGTGTGCAACCCCATAGACGGCAGCCCACCAGGCTTCGCTGTCCCTGGGATTCTCCAGGCAAGAACACTGGAGTGGGTTGCCATTTCCTTCTCCAAGGCATGAAAGTGAAAAGTGAAAGTGAAGTCGCTCAGCCGTGTCCGACCCTCAGGGACCCCATGGACTGCAGCCTTCTAGGCTCCTCTGTCCGTGGGATTTTCCAGGCCATAGTACATCTTTAAACATTAAAATCATACTCTGCTTAAAGTATTCCTAGTTATGAGAGCCACGTGGAAACTGAGAGCAGCTGAGGGAATGACAGTGTCATATCTACCATCTTAGGCTTTGTCTAGAGCACATGTGTTTTGACTGTATCAGGGTAGATTGGTTGTTGGGAATTGCATGCTTTATTTTTTTTCTAAGTGATTGTTCATGTTCACACATACTTATTTGTATTCTCTACTACAAGTAGGAGTTAAAAGTAGACATTAGGTGAAAATCTGATGATTCCAGCAATGTTGTACTTTCTGTTCATTGTGTTCAAGCATGAGTTTTACACTCAAGGTTGCATATATTTTTGCCAACAAAAAGTTTTTACCACATCAAAACTGCTTACATTTTGTTTTATTGAATGTTTTTCTTTTTTTTTTTGATCTAATGACATATTTAAATTCCATATTTAAATTCCTCTATTTGCCAAATGACTTCAATTTCATCTGTTTTCTTCCAGAGCTAAGAGGCAAGATGTAACGTTTGAACACATTGCTCATAAAGTTGGTGTTGAGGGGGTTTGGTGTTTTTTGTTTTTTGTTTGTCCTGTTAGTTCCAAATTCAGTTTATATGTTAGTTTTGGTCATGCTTTAATCTTTGTGCTTTGTCTTTGCATATAATGCCCCTTTCCCTTGTCTCTGTTTAATGCATGGAATAAGAACTATTTTTTTTTTTTTCAGTTTTATTCACTTTCTCATTGCACTGCAGCTTTTCTCTCTCCAGCTTTCTTATTTGAATAATGTCTCCTTGCTGGTCAAAACTAACCGTGCATTGTGACTGAGAATGTTACTAAGTAGAAGGAAAGTGTTAGTCGCTCAGTGTCCATCCAACTCTGCAACACTATGGACTGTAGAAGAGCAGGCTCCTCTGTCCATGGGATTCTCTAGGCCGGAATACTGGCATGGGTTGCCATTTCCTTCTCCACAGGATCTTCCCAACCCAGGGATCGAACTTGGGTCTCCCACATTGCAGGCAGTTTCTGTACTCAGTCACAAGGGAAACCCTAAGTAGAAGGAAAATCTCATGAATTTAGTTGTATGGGAAATGCATGTTGTTGTATTGCATTGTGCTGGAGATGGGTTGTACAGTGTATCACAGATTCCTTTTGGATTTCTAAATTCTCTTTTAGCAATATTCGTTTAGAACAGCCTCTTTATAATACAGTTTCTATTCTTGGCAATGTAAACTTTGAGGAAGTGTTATAGCCAGTCTCTAGTGTATAACAGTTAATGTTTAAAATCTCTTAATACAGTGAGCTGTCACCATGTTTAATAAATTACAGTATTGTATTAACATAAATTCCTTTGGGTGCAAAGATATCTGTTGCACAGATGCTTGCTATTATTTATAGGTTTGTTTCTAACCTTTGTAGGTTGACTTTTATTTTTCTGTTCATTTGTCACCATGCAGTAGCATAATTCTTTAACTGGCATATATGCAAAATAGTTTGCAGGAAGAGACTTTGAAAGTACTGAAAAAGCAGATCACTCAAAACTTTTGGACCTAAAGCAGTATAGTAAGATAAAGTTCCATAATTTAAATAGATATATTGTCTTTATTTAAATGTGTTCTTATATGGCCTTTCTTCCCAACATTGGGTAAACTACAGAAGTGTCTTTATCTGACAAAACTAGATGGTGGCAGTAGTCGGATCTTTTCTCTTTGGTTTTGAACCTCTAAGACCCGGTGTTGGGGTGTGGAAAAATTCATATGTTTGTATTTTATTTTAGAGTAAGCTGTTGGTATTTTCTGTAAGTCTGAGTCTTCTTTTATATTAAACATTTTTTGAGTGGGAACTTCAATTTTATTTGCTAGTCAGATTCAGTAATCAGTAACTCAGATATTCTTCTTTAAGTTATGGATACTCTATTAAAAAATCAGAATTAGTTTTTAGAAGGAATGTGTAATGTTTTGATGTGCTAGTGGTCTAATTTTCTAATTTGTAATTATTTTAGATAAATGAAGCCAGTTTTGTAAAATCATTGGTAGATGAACTACCTCCAGCTCAGGAGATTAAATGTATTAGAAAATAGTTTTGAATATTTGTAAACATTTACTTTTTAAAAGTTACTAGACACAAACTCCTACATTTTGCTACTTCTCTATATGCCAAGTTTCTCACACTATTTTAGTAAAATAGGATAAAATCTGTAAATGTAAATTATATGAATTTTTAAAAATAAGACGATAGTAGCCAGGTCTTTGTAAAACAAAAAAAAAAAACCCTTACATTCCAGTAACTCTTCTAGCTTTTTGCATAAGAGGAACTTTTCAGTTTTCAATTTGTTAAGAATTTAGACTAACTTGGAAGAAAAAAAAAAAATTTTTTGTACAATAAGCTGCAACTATTATATTTGGGGTTTTAACCTAATGTATCTAGGAATTGAAGTGGTCTTTTACCAGTTCTCTGGTAGGATTTTAGCACCATTAATGAATGGGGCTTCCCTGGTGGCTCATTGGTAAAGGATCTGCCTGCCAGTGCAGAAGATGGGAGTTCTGTCTTTGGGTAGGAAAGATCTCCTGGAGAAGGAAGGGCCTGCCCACTCCAGTATTTGCCTGGAGAATCCCATGGACAGAGGATCCTGGTGGGCTACAGTCCACGGGGTTTTGAAAGAGCTGGACATGACTTAGCAACTAAACAACAACTACCATTAACAAATACTTATTGTTTTGTTTTTTATACTTTTTCTCCCCTAGTATTTTTTTATGAAACATTTCAAATAGGAAATTGAAAGATTGTGCTGTGAGCACTGTAGATTCTACAGTTTACATTTTCTGTATTTGCTTTACTATGTATCTTATTCATCATTCACCATTCTTTTTAAAAACTATGTCTAAGTAAATTGAAGATATTAGAATATTCCACCCTTACATACTTCATGAATGTTAGTAATTAAGAGTGAGGTTCTTTTTCTTTTTAGGTAAAATTTGCATGTAGTCAAATACACAAATCTTTAATGTACCATCAGATGAGTTTCAAGGAACACATATAGCCATGTAACATAAACCCCTGAGATATAGAACATTACCTTCACCTCTTCTTCCTCCTGCCCAGTCAGTACACTGTCACTGTTCTGTTGTTTTCACCATAGATTTATTTTGCTTATTCTAAAACTTCGTATAAGTGGATTCATAGAATACTCTTTTGTGAGGCTTTTTCACTCAGCATGATCTTTTTGAGGTACATTAATGTTGCATTTTCTAGTAGTTCATTCCATTTTTATTACTTTTGGTTGATTTTGAAACCTCGGGTGTACTTTACACAGAAATTATTTGTCCCTTCCTGAATTCTTAAAGCACTCTGTACTAAATTCTAAGGTATTTGTTATGTCATAGATACTCATTTATCTTCACTACTATGCAAACAACATGTTTTCATAGCATGTTGTATAAAATATGCCCCACTAATACTTGTAGAATAGTCTATAGTTAAAAGTCTTTCTTACAGCTTTTGTTACAGAGATCCCAAACTTGAGTTACAATTGTAATGTAAAATCAGTGCTTAGATGACTGGAGAAGGAAATGGCCACCCACTCCAGTATTCTTGTCTGGAGAATCGCGTGGACAGAGGAGCCTGGTGGGCTCCAGTCCATGGGGTCCCAAAGAGTCAAGAGACGACTGCAGGACTAACACTAGTGCTTGGATGAAGATTAAATAAAATTTTAATAAAAATTTTAATTATAGTCTGTTGTCGGTTTTTTCCAAGGGAGTCCTCATTTTTATGGTGAGCAAATGTGAGACTTTCAAATGACCATAAGTTTGAAAGAGACCATAATGATTCTTAGCATATAGGGGTGAAGAGTGGGAATCAATCAAATAATAAGACTATTGCCAATTTAATTTTGACTTTGACCTTTTATTTCTCTGAATACATTGTTTTAGTTTCATTATATTCTTGGTACTTTGATAATCACATTTAAAGCCCTTTTTATTTTATAGAGTCACTGTGTACATTTCTTATTCTTTAAGAAAACTTATTTGGCAGTGGCACAGGATCATTGCCTCTCAGAACAGGGCAAGTGAAAAGTTGGGAGTCTTATATAGGATATGAAAAGTGGAGAAGCATCTGTGTTTTTGCCCTTCTCGTTTCTTTCACTGATTATCCCAATCTAGGTCTGTACCTCTGTAAATCCAGATAGATAGGTAGGCTTAATATGGAAAGGTTATTTATGAGTAGAACATGGTGATACAAGAGTTTTCCTTAGGCATATTTTATAGTGGACAGTTCTTGTCCATAAAATTCTGCCTATTGTGATTGCAGGTTGAATCTCAATATTCACAGTAATTTACTAAGTACATTTGAAGTGAGCTGTTCCTGAGCTTTAAAACGTCCATATATTTAATGGAGCCATGGAACAATAGGTGAGCTCTCAGAGAACAAATGGGCAGCAGTGCCGTGTTGCGAAAGAATGCACTGCCTTGTTCACCATGTCCATTTTTAGATCAGTCTGGCTGGCAGTGAAATGCAGAAGTGCTTGCCACACAGGTGCAGTGTTGTGCAGCTGTTGGAAACATTTGCCCTTCCACCCACCCCCTACTTCCCCACTTCTTCACATATAATTATGCTCTGTTTAAACTGTTAATGCTAGAAGATGGGATTTGAGAGTTTGAATGTCTGTTTACAACTAGGTATAGCTCAGAGAGATAATTGGTCATTTAAGCAGCTGAATTTAATTGTCTAGATGACTTGAAGTATCCAAAAACTAAAAACCTAGCCTTAAGGTCAGAGTTTTAGAATTACAATAAACTGCCTTTACCTTTGAAAGAGCATGTCTGCAGAGTTACTGACCTCCAGACTGAACTTCTTGAAGACAGAGCTTATATATATATTTTCATTTTTTAATCTGTTGAAACAAGCATAATACCTGGCACCTAGTAGGCACTTGATATATGTTTGTGAGAGTCTTAGATTAGCAGATGAAGCCAAAATATTATTTAGATGTGGTATGGTTCTAAATCAGTAAATTAGATTTTTTTTTTTAAGCAGATGCCTCATGGTAAGTTTTATAGCCGCCTTGAGAACAAAGTGCTGTGGCAGCAGAGAGAAGGGGAATGGTCAGTGCTGCCCATGGTGGTTGTCGAATACTTTATGTTTTGATATATCGTGGAAAGTCTTTTCCTAGACTACAGTTTAGAGAACTTGGTTTTGAAGAGTTTTTATCATCTTAAGAGACATCAGTGTATTTTCCCTAAAGCAGTGTCTTTTCCTCCTTTATCCCCATTTTAGGCAATTTTCATGCATTACGTAAGGAGATTAAAGTTTAATGATTCCAAATCTGAAAGTTCTAGAGAAGAATGTTTTCCATAAACTAACCAGAACAAATATTTTCTTTTCTGTAGTTGCCTTTTCTTTTCTGAAAAGAAAGTAGGCTTTGGAGTCAGACTTAGGTTTTAATCTAGCTCTTTAAACAGCATTTACCTGAAGGAAGCAATTTAACCTAATCATGCATCAGTTTCTCTGTCCATAAAATAGGGGTAATACCTGCTGTAAAATAGTGGTATAAGGAGAAATAAGCTACTTCCTAAAAGCGTGGCATCAGTATTCCTGGAACATATCAAGAATTTAAGAAATATTACTTCCTTTTTATTCGAAGGAGAATCTTGTGGAGAGCAGGATTGTAGTACTTCTCTAGCATTAGGGAAGCTGTTGTAGGAGGCTGCACTATGCCTTCAGGCTTCTGTTCTTTCAACATTTATTAGTACACAATATCTGCAAGGCAGGTAGAGATTTTACAGTCTTGTTGGTGGAGGAAACAAAAAACTGATAGTTAAATTATAAGATAGTAGGGATACTGAGAGTAAATACGTAGAGGTTCTGAGAAGAGGAAGGTCCTGATAAACTGCAGTTGTTAGGCATCCTTCATGACTGTAGGAGAGCTACAAACTGGACCTTAAAGACAGAATGAAGGAGCAGGAAAAACATTGAAAGGATCAAAAGGATAAAAAGTGCAGAGCCTTTCTGGCAGAAATTTTTTTCTACCTTTATATAATTGATATACAACATTGTGTAAGTTTAAGGTGTGCAAGTATGTCAATTTGGTAAATTTATATATTGCAAAATTATTACCACCGTAGCATTAGCCACCACTTCCAACCTGTCACAGAATTGTATCATTTCTTTTTTGTGGTGAGAACATTTAATATCTATTGCTCTTAGCAGCCTGCAAGTTTTTAACAGTATTGTTAGCTATAATCACTGTGCTGAACATTAAATTCCCAGAATTTGCCAATCTTGCAACTAGAAGTTTAACCCTTTGATCCGTATTTCCCCCATTACCCCCAGTGCCCATCCCCTGGTAACTGCCACTCTACTCTGTTTCTTTGAGTTTGGCTTTTTTAGATTCCACGGATAAGTTATATCATATTGTATTTGTCTTTCTCCATCTGAATTATTTCACTTAGCACAATGCCCTTAAGGTCCATCTATGTTATTGCAAATGGCAGGATTTCCTTTTTTCTCATGACTGAATAATACTCCATTTGTACATATGTACTGCATCATCTTTATCCATTCACCCAATAACAGGTTGTTCCCATATCTTGGCTATTACAAATAATGCTGTGATGATGGGTACAGATCTCTCTTTGAGATCATGTTTTCATTTCTTTTGGATGTATACCTCATAGATTTGCTGGATCATATGGTAGCTCTGTTCTTAATTTTTTGAGGAACTTCTATACTGTTTTCCACAGTGACTGTACCAATTTATATTCCTACCAACAGTGTATAAAGCTTCCCTTTTCTCCCCATTTTTACCAAATTTACCTCATCTTCTTAAGGATAGCCATTTTAACAAGTATGAGATGATATCTCACTGTGGTTTTGATTTCCAATTCCCTAATGGTTAGTGATGTCGAACACCTTTTCATATACCTCTTGGCCATTTGTATGTCGTCTTTAGAAAAATGTCTGTTCAGTTCTTCCTGGCAGAATATTTTTATATGGCTGGTAATAGTAGTTTCAACTATTTAGAACAGAAAAATGTTGGGGCTGACTGAAACTGTCTGTGCTGATGTAGAGGAAGCAGGAGGAAAGTACCCTGAATGTATTATTTCAAGAAAGTGACCTGTCACTTATTACATGTGTCTTTCTTTTAAAGCGTAAGCCAGGTAGCATACTTCCTATTCTCAGAGATTTCTTGCTCAGATTAACAGATAAAAAATTTTCAAAATCCTATATTATCTTACCTAATAATTCCCTTAAATAGTCTTTGACTTCATTTCTTGCTATTTGCTCTCTCATCCACACAGCTCTATTTCCAGGAGTAATATGACTGACATGCTACCACTTCACAGCCTGCGGACTTCTTTCTGTCTGTAAACCTCTACCTTCAGCTATCCATGTGGCTTGTTCCCTCAGCTCTCTCGGGTTTCTCCTCCAGTGCAATCTGAGGAAAGAGGAGAAAAGGGAGCTCTTGTACCCTGTTGGTGGGAATGTAAAAATTGGTGCAGGCATTAGGGAAAACAGTATAGAAGTTCCCTCACATGTCAAGTGCCATTCCTACTGTTTTATTTCCAAAGCACTTAGGACCATTTGACGTGTATTGTAAAAAGTGCATTTGCTCATTGTCTCTTCTAATCCTTCTAAAATATAGACTCCTTGAGGGCAGATTCATTTTTTTTCATTCACGGCCACACTACCAGTGCCTAGCGCAAACTAGAAAAGAAATACTTATTAAATGAATAAACTTTTTCTTTCTTTCTGAGTTGTAAAAGAACTTTGATCACTGTAGACTATTCTTTCCTTTAGTGCCATTGAATGACCAAAACAGGGCCTTCCTGAGGAAAGCATCAGTTCATTTGGTTAACATTAAACATGTACTTTGCAAATATAGACGTGCCTCAGAGATATTGTGGGTTTTGTTCCAGACTTAACTGTAATAAAGTGAATATTGCAATAAGGGGAGTCACAGGAAATTTTTGTTTCCCAGTGCCTATAAGAGTTACACTTACACTATACTGTCTAAAAAATGTGTAATAGCATTATGTCTAAAAAAAACCCTACATTTGTAATATACTTCATTTTTTCCCCTTTTTTATCTGAGAATTCATAATGATTGACAAATTTGATCTCACCCTAAGAGAATGGAAAAAGTTTACACTTGTTTAGAAAGGGTCAGTAAAACTAGTAACATTTTTGAAATTTATGTGAGAGAAAGAGGTTTAGAGAAGGGGAGTCAACAGTATGTCTTGTAAGTAAGTAGGAAAGTATCACAAGATTTGAATTAGTTCCTTGAAGCAAAATGTGATTGGAAATGATTGAATGATTTTGAAGAGTCTTGTAGTGTAATTAAAGACATATTTTTAGGACTTTGATTTTTGCTAGGACAGTCAGAAGAAGAGAAGTCAAAGTTTTAAGGACATTTATAAAGAAAAGTTTGATGTATTTGAGGTTTGAAATAATCTGAACAAGAAAAATGAAGGGAAAATGGCCACAGCAGGAGAATTTGAGAAAAAGCAAAAATGAGACACTATTTGGGATGTAGAAAATACAGGAGGACAGTGTTTGAAATACCAACTTGTTATTGTCATTGCTTTAGGATAAGCAATAAGAGGGCTTCCCTAGTGGCTGAGTGGTAAAGAATCCACCTGACAATGCAGGTGATGCAGATTCCATCCCTGGATCAGGAAGATCCCCTAGAGAAGGAAATAGCAACTCACTCCAGTATTCTTGCTTGGAAAATCCCATGAACAGAGGAGTCTGGAGGGCTTACAGTCCATAGAGTCATAAAGAGTCGGACATGACTAAGTGAGTAAACAACACCAACAAAGCAATAACTATAATTTACTCTCAGTTTCCATCCTTAGAAAAGAGGCTAGAAAGTGAAGTGACAATTTTTTTTTGTTTTTTTTTGCTGTGAATTGCTTTTGGAATATGGTTTCTTCTCTACAATGGCCTAATTAGCAGGGGAGGGAGGAATTTTCACTAGGGATAACAGTATGTTTTTTATCCTTCTATGATCATAGGTAATGTGGGTGAGAAAAAGTACTGATGTAGTTTCAGAAATACTGAAATGATTTGGGGGAATAAAACTTAGATGCATAGAAATGCTTTTGCTTTGTTAAAACTGCTTTTTTTAAATGGAGTTTCCTTTCGAATCTTAACCTCAAGATTGTTTACTTTTGTTTGTTAATTTAGTAGGTCTGTCTGTTGACTTAGTATGTGACAGTTTTCACGAAAGTCAGGGAACATTTTAATTTTTTTTAGCAGTAGGTGTGTATATTGTTGGCCTTTTAGATATATTATACTCTCAGCTAGCCAAGTGTGCTAGGTAAGAGGCCGAAACCTAGAAAGAAACAACTGGCAGAGCAGTGTTTTTCAACAGAACTATTGTTCTGCTCTTTGGCTTTCTCATTGTCATTCTATACATCTCCCTTTCCAGTTGCTCAGACGAACCCTTTTCCAGCTTCCTGCCAAATTTAACGCTTCTGCTATACACAGCATTGAATAAAGAAGGGCAGATTTAGCCTAGACAGCTCAAACAGCACTTTTCAAGCACTGTTTGCTCAGTACTATGCTTGACTCTGCCATAAGAGTTGTATCATCTGCATATCTGAGGTTATTGATATTTCTCCCAGCAATCTTGATTCCAACTTGTGTTTCTTCCAGTCCAGCATTTCTCATGATGTACTCTGCATATAAGTTAAATAAACATGGTGACAATATGCAGCCTTGACGTACTCCTTTTCCTATTTGGAACCAGTCTGTTGTTCCATGACCAGTTCTAACTGTTGCTTCCTGACCTGCATACAGATTTCTTAAGAGGCAGATCAGGTGGTCTGGTATTCCCATCTCTTTCAGAATTTGCCATAGTTTATTGTGATCTAGAACTGTGGTGTTGGAGAAGACTCTTGAGAGTCCCTTGGACTGCAAGAAGATCCAACCAGTCCATTCTGAAGGAGATCAATCCTGGAATTTCTTTAGAAGGAATGATGCTAAAGCTGAAACTCCAGTATTTTGGCCACCTCATGCGAAGAGTTGACTCATTGGAGAAGACTCTGATGCTGGGAGGGATTGAGGGCAGGAGGAGAAGGGGACGACAGAAGATGAGATGGCTGGATGGCATCACTGACTCGATGGGTATGAGTCTGGGTGACCTCCGGGAGCTGGTGATGGACAGGGAGGCCTGGCGTGCTGCGGTTCATGGGGTCGCAAGGAGTCGGACACGACTGAGCGACTGATCTGATCTGATCTGATCTGATGCTTGACTCTGAGCATACAAACCTGAATACACATGATCCCTTGTAAGAAAGTCACAGCAGAGCAGTCTAGTGGGAGAACATCCACAATCTATAGTAATATTTTCATGGAGATACTTGAAGAGCTAGTTTCCATTTAGTAATCTTGACAAAAACAAATGCACAGACAGTCAAAAAGTGGTCCTCTCATGGCTTTTCTTCATAAATATAAAAACCTATATTTCAGAATTGCATGTTTTAATGTTTTTTAGAATTTCTTTTCAGTTCAGTTCAGTCACTCAGTCATGTCCGATTCTTTGAGACCCCATATAGACAGCAAAGAAAATACTTGGTTTTTTTAGAATCATTTGACCAATTTAAGTAGATTGACAGCATTTTTGGTAGTATATGGAACTAAATATGGCTTTAAGTTATTCAAATTTTACATTAATAAAAATTAGTGTATTAAAAAGAATCTTTTCAGTCCAAGCATGTTCTGATTCTTAACATTTTACTTAATCTTTAAGTTTTATTCTCCTTCCTATTTTCATATTGAGTACTTTTGATTTTTTATTTTTAAAAAATTTTTCTTGGCATGAAAACCTTATTGCTTTATAGAAAAATATTGTCTGAAAATTCATTATCAAATCCTTTTAAGATGATAGCAGAATATGTTTCTCCCCCTTTTTTAAATTGTATTTTTTTATTTAAACTAGTCTCACACATGAACTTTCTTAGAATCAAGTAGTTCCTGGTTCCTATGGGACTTCCTGTTTTGTCAAATAAAAATAGAAAAGCACCTCAGAAAGGAAACCTGGTCAGTGTGAACAACTTTGTAGGCTCAGTTAGTCTTAGTTGTGTCCTGACTTACAGAGATCCAGGTATCTGAAAGCTTTGAATATTTTTGCATATAATTTTAAAGTAGAGGGTAAGGAGGAGATTCTAAATAATAACTAGAAAAGTGCTGTATAATATTCAGCCATAAACTTGTTTGAATCTTTTGGGGAAGGATGGGTGTAGGGAGGTTGAATGGAAAATTGTAAATCCTTTCTTTATAATATTTATTAGAAAAAAGTTGTTTAATATTGAGACCTAATTCTTAGCTATTTTGATGTGTGTGTATGTTTCTTGACACTTTTCCAGATGTTAGCAAGGACTAGGCAGATTTGTCTTTTAATCATTGGAAGTAAGAATTCTAAATGAATTACTCAGTTTTAAAGCATCTTGCATATTTCCTCTAGTAGTAACTGACTTTTATATTTTGAAGAGAAACCAAGTTAAGGAGCCGAAATAAAGTCACTAATAGTAATGATCATAGGTAACATGTATTAAGTGTTTCACACTGTATCAAGCATTTTATATGATTTATCTCATTTAATCCTAACAACTGTATAAAGTAGGTGTCATTACATCCTTCCCTTATAGAAGAGGAAACTACAGCTTAAAGTGGCTAAGTAGATAGTAGTTCAAGGTCACGTTGCTAGCAAGCAATGGAGCTAGGACTGGAACCAAGTCTGAGACCAGAGCACCTACTCTTAATTATTATAGAGCAAACTACAAAATCATAGTGCGAATGGTAAATATAGTAAGTCTTAAAAATTAGTTCTCTAACCTTTTTTATCAATTTGTTTATATTTTGTTTGCATGTTTACATTCAGTTTTAGCAGAGTACATTTTAGTATTTCTCAGGGCTTGGTTAGGGGGATTCTTATTTTTAAATGATACTAACAGTTCTCTCTTTTTCTTTCCTTGATAGTAAAAAACCCCTTTGATGAAACATTTCGAAACATACAAGTAAGTAAAAAATCTTAATACTGATACTTTATGTCATGTTTTTTATGATAAAAGTATTAGGATGAATATCAACTGACAATAGGAATTTTAAAGGTTCTTTTATGCTGAGGCAATAAATTTTCTTATTTTTGAGTATTCCTTTTCTATAATATAATTAAATCTGACACAGATTTTCTCCAAAGAGCAGAACTGTTTATCATTTAAAGATAAAAGCCAATCACAAAGTAAAATCGCAGTGGCATGTCATCTGGGGATCTGGTCTTAGCCTTTAAAGTGTGTGTGTGCTTTCTTAGTTGTTGGATACTCTAGCAGATTTTGCTCTTCTTTGTTCTCTTTGGATTTTTTGCTCATTGGCAGGCCTTTGAACTGTCAGGAAGCAAAGGATTTAGAGTCTTATGCAACCTGTTTATGATTCCTTTTCTTTTTAAAGGATTTATAATATTAATTTAAACCTAAGTGTTACATGGAAATATTTTTCACTTGCCCATCATCATTATAGGCAATACAAAGGTTGTGACATTTAAGTTTATATTATAATATACAATTAGTTGTGGGTTTTTTTGTTTGTTTTATTATTATAGGAACTGAGAGTAATATAGATAGACCTGTATGGAAAACATTGTTGTGCTAAAGGATATGTGATAATGTGAAATCAGATCCATAGACTGTAACTTTAGATTGTTAGTATTGATTATTTTCAGTAGTATTTTATTGTGACGATACTTATTTTTTTTTTAAGTTGACTTGATCGGTTATGATATTATCACTGCTATGGCATCGTAGTTTAAATTTGCAGTATATACTCACTGAACATTGAAAATGCAAGACTTTATTTTCTTCTGTATAATTTTCCACTTGGAGGAACCTGAAGTTCCTAACCTCTGAATAATAGTAATAATTATAATGAAGATAATGGCTAGTCACTTAAACTAAGTGATTCATTCTGTGTGAGGCACTGTGCTAAGTAATTAAAATCCATTATTATCATTTAATTAAGGACTTGATACAAATACAGAAAATATCTTTGAGACGGCTGAAATAGACAGGGGAATATTTAAAGGTGACACTATATAAGAAAATTTGGTGGCGTCACCCTATAGTTTGACTTTTCCTCCTATGAATCAGAATGATTCAGAGAATGAGATTTGCTTCAGAGAATGATATATATGACTAAAAGAAAATCTGGAGCTTACCAAAATACACAATTAGAAGGTAGCTATTAGTATTTCAAATTAAAAATTATTTTTGCTAATGAAAGGTTACTTTTGAAAGCTTACTTTAAATATGGATTTGTTTGTAGATCTTTTACTTGTTTTCAGGGTGATCAGTAGACACATTTGAAGCCAAGAATTAGAAGAAAGTTTGAAAAGCAGAATGGAAGAAGTTTATAATAAAACTATAAGCCAATAGAAGTTTCTCTAAGAAAGTAACTTTGGAATTTAATAAACAGACCTTTCAGGTTTACCTATACTTTAGCATAATGGTGCTAAAGATTATTGAACCAAAGCCTTTCTGCTCTTCAAAGTTGATTTGTTTCCATTAATAAAGTATTCCATGAAAACTATTTAGATCATAATTTAGTCGATCATTGGGATGGCACTTGACACCCTTATAGTAATATAGATGGTCATTTTGAATGAGTTGCCACTGAAAAAAAAAATTCTTGAAAAAATTATAGTCGAGATTTTGGGGTGTTTAAATTCTTTGTAAGAGACTGTAATCAGAGAGAGAGAGATCAGTCGCTCAGTCGTGTCCGACTCTTTGCGACCCTATGAATTGCAGCACACCAGGCCTCCCTGTCCATCACCAACTCTTGGAATTCACTGAGACTCACATCCATCTAGTCAGTGATGCCATCCAGCCATCTCATCCTCTGTCGTCCCCTTCTCCTCTTGCCCCCAATCCCTCCCAGCATCAGAGTCTTCTCCAATGAGTCAACTCTTCACATGAGGTGGCCAAAATACTGGAGTTTCAGCTTTAGCATCAGTCCTTCCAAAGAAATCCCAGGGCTGATCTCCTTCAGAATGGACCGGTTGGATCTCCTTGCAGTCCAAGGGACTCTCAGGAGTCTTCTCCAACACCACAGTTCAAAAGCATCAATTCTTCAGCGCTCAGCCTTCTTCACAGTCCAGCTCTCACATCCATACATGACCACAGGAAAAACCATAGCCTTGACTAGACGAACCTTTGTTGGCAAAGTAATGTCTCTGCTTTTGAATATGCTATCTAGGTTGGTCATAACTTTCCTTCCAAGGAGTAAGCGTCTTTTAATTTCATGGCTGCACTCACCATCTGTAGTGATTTTGGAGCCCCCCAAAATAAAGTCTGACACTGTTTCCACTGTCCCCATCTACTTCCAATGAAGTGATGGGACCGGATGCCATGATCTTCGTTTTCTGAATGTTGAGCTTTAAGCCAACTTTTTCACTCTCTTCTTTCACTTTCATCAAGAGGCTTTTTAGTTCCTCTTCACTTTCTGCCATGTTATCCAGTATGAGATCCAGTTACATATGATTAAGTTTTGTTATTTTTTTCTACTTGTCTAGTCCAGCGTTAACAGATGTGAATGAAAAAATGATGTTTATTCCCAGGCCTCTGATGTTCATTAAAGATACAATCACAGGGGACAGTGTCAAATATTTGGCTTTAGTTTTGATTTTGAAAGGGGGGTGTGGGGAGGGGCATGATCAAGACATGTAAAACAAAGAGGAAATCAGTCTCTTTCCCAGATAAGGGAAGAAAGAGACTGAAAATGCTCAGCTATTTTAGTACCAAAGCGTAGTCAGATTTACCTTGGTGTTATATATCAAGTCTGTAATCTACGCAATCAGTGAGAAACCTCATCTTATGTTGAACATATTTATTAAAAGTGATTTTGTGGTTTAATCTATCACAGATGCATAGCTTTCAGAATCCTGTATTTCAGTCCCTGCAGTTACTTTTTGATGTCTGATTTTTACAGTTTGGATTTTTAATCTTATTTGATAAGGACTGACTTGATTCAGAATCTGATTGAGATAGAGTTGAGGGGGTGAAAAAGCAAACGAGAAAAGCAAGCAGTTTGCTACTTGCTACTTGGAAAGCAGGTAATGCTGAAGGATTGTCACCTATCTTTGTCTCTATCAACTGTCTCACATAAAACAAGGGACTCTGCTAGTACGATTGTGGCACCTCTGATGAATTTTCTTCTTCCTCCTGTCACTCATTAAAGCTTCATTGACAAAAGTATGCCATGCATAGTGTGCAAACTTGTCTCTTCTGTCCTTGAACATACCGCGTGAAAATAAATGGATGTGATTGCATGTCATTGGGCATATGAACTTTACTTTCCTAGTTTTTTATATCCTGTATGAATTTGTTCTTGGTCACATTTATCCAATAATCCTATTTTGTCAGAAACTTCGGGAGAAAGGAAATCATAAAGACATAAACTCTCATGAATCATGCATTTACTTCAAATAGTTGGATAAGCTATTCTTACCCCTCTCTAACCTACCCTCCTCCATTGTTTATATCCATCTCTGTTAATTGTGATTACTCTTAAATTGAGGTCTCAGTGCTTTAGCCTTCTTGAGAGGGTGCTTAGGTGTTGCAGGAGTCCCCACTCTGGTTTCCTTTCACATGGTCAGAATAATATTCCTGACACACATTTCTGTTTAACTTTTCTTCTCCTAAATGTTCAGGATGAAGTCCAACTCTTTGTCTTGGTATGTAGGGTTCTCTAGCTATTGATTCCAAACTACTTTTCCAGGAGTTCGCTGAGTCAAAGTTGGCTACTGGTTATGTAAGAAATATAACCAAAGCATTTATGCTTCCAGGTCTATGCTGTGCCTTCTGCTTGGAATGCTGGTCAGTTCTATTCTTTCTTTGAAGCCCAGTTCAGATATTCCCTCTTCCATAAATGGATCTTTCCACCCCTCTGTCTTCTGTATTTACATTGTACTTTTTTTGCAACTATAACATTTAGTATGTTTTCTGCCCTTAAGAACAGGGATCATCTTGTTGGTGTGGATTTCTCACTTTTCTGAGAACAGTTCTTAACTCCCAGTTGTTGTTCAGTCACTCAGTTGTGTCCAGCTCTTTGCTACCCCATAGACTGCAGTACGCCAGGCTTCCCTGTCCTTCACCATCTCCTGGAGCTTGCTGAAACTCACGTCCATTGAGTTGGTGATCCATCCAACCATCTTGTCCTCTGTCTCCCTCTATTCCTGCCTCCAATCTTTCCCAGCATCAGGGTCTTTTTCAGTGAGTTGGCTCTTCATGTTAGGTGGCCAAAGTATTGGAGATTCAGCTTCAGCATCAGTCCTTCCAGTGAATATTCAGGGTTGTAGATGCTTATTAAATGTTTCTTTCACTTTAATGGTTCATAAATGTATGCATGGCCACTTTGGGAGCCTCGGAGTGGTTTGAGGGTTACAAAAACGTCAGGTTGGTTGACATTATGAGGTTGTCAGGTTAAAACAAAACATGAAGAAAACAGTCAATATGCATAAGTATGCATTGTATAGAGGGGAATTGGGAGCATTGCTTTGATGGGGGGGTTGTTATGTAGGAGAACTTTTCTGGCACTAAGGTTAGTACAATATCCCAATCATCCTCAAGAAAGTAGAATATTTAGATAGTTTAGATTCTTAGGTTAAGGTTTCTTTAAAATACGGTAGCCATTGGTTAAATATGAATTTGTCTTTTATATTATGTAGCTTCTATGATTTTTAAATTTATTTACTATTTTTCTTTTCAAACAAAGATTATTATTTGGTGCATTTTCCCTTAGGATCAGATATTTTATAATGTTTTTCTTTTAAATTTAGGAAAGTAAGAAAAATCTTATGATGAACACTTTATACAAGCTTCATGATCGATTGGCACAGCTTGCAGGTAATTGTCTCAACATTCATAGTATGTAAAAATGTTTTGAAAATTAATTTGTATATGTACCATGCGATATCAATAGAAATGGTTTTTCCTAAGTTCAGTGTTGTTATGTTACATACATGTGGATATTTTCTCTTTAGAAGTTTTTATTCCCTGTAGGGAATGGGTTTTTATTTGTATAAATATGTTTAATCAAGGCCTTTATCCTGCCTGACATATGTATACAATGAAATATAGATATATACTGTATTATATAAGTTATCACTTTTTTATTGCACTGATAGTAACGGAATTCTGAAAGCTTGTATATCAATTGAATTGAGTAAGCAACAAATTAACTAAAATCATAGATCTAACATAAAAGTACAGATTTTCTTTTGGTGAAGGTATAAGTGTCATTTCTTTGGATAAAGAAAAGAGATTACAGAATTTCTTTCTCCTGACATGTTGCATTTTCCTCATATTCTGCTCTAAGTAAATCTGAAAATTCTCAGGTATGCAGCATATCTGTAATTAGAACAAGAGAAGTGAATTGGCATTAAGTTTAGCATCTGTAAGCTATAGTAGCCACCTTGTCGTTTATTATCTTTTAAGTTGTTTCACTTATTTTACATATAATCTGAAAGAAGAGACTTTGGATTCTCTTCCTGTAAACAGTTACAAGGAAAGCAAAATGTAATTTTACAAACTTTTGCATGTAGTAAGTCCTTTTGTAGAAACCAGATCATTTGTAGAAGCCTAGTAGGTAAATGTGGAACTTCTCTGGTCCAGTAGAGGCATTTAGAGTCCGGATAGTTCCCCATCCTCTCACCAAGGTTTTTTTGGGGGAGGAGGAAGTTAGTTCTTTAATTCTGGTCAGTGTTTTTGGCTAATAATTCTGTATATATCATTAAAAGCGTTTTTTGCATTGATTGATGGACTGTTAACATACATATGCTGCAAACTAATGACATTAATTTGGTAGCTGTAGCACTCACAAAGAGTATATAATCTACATGGAATTCCTGATATTGCTCCTATAATACAAGCTTCTACAGTTGTCTCTATAGCAGTTTTTTATGAAGTGTATTAGATCAACATAATCTGGAGTGCTTTTAAAGATACAGATTCCTTCCTGTAGAGCAGGGGTCTGCAAACTTTTTATCTGTGAAGGGGCCAGATAGTAAATTTTTAGGCTTTGTGGGCTAGACTGTCTCTGTCACAGCTACTCAGTTCTGCTGTTAGAGCATGAAAGCAGCCATAGATAATACATAAATGAATGAATGTGGCTGTGTTCCAATAAAACTTCATTTATAAAAACTGGTGGTAGGCCACAGTTGGTCTTTGGATTTGTCAGCCCCTGCTATAGATCTGTAGAATTGGATCTCTAAGGATAGATTATAAAGTTTGAAGACTTTTTTTGGTTCATCTAATAGGTATTCTCGTTTTACAACTATGACCATTAAAATCTGGAACAAAATTTATAAAGTTGGAATATGGTTGCTTTTATGATAAAAAAAATTTGCCAAAAATTTTACTTTAACTATTATACTTTTATGTTAAAAAAGTTTTTTTTAAGTACTTGAAAGAAATAGTAGGAGAAACAAAATTGAAGTTCACTGTAAGTAAGGATAATTAATATCTCATCACCATAGAGTGCCTGGTGGGGTGAATAAAGCTTTGGATTGTCTTATAAATAGGTATGAGAAAAGGAAAATGTAGTTTTCCAAACTTTTGTATGTAGTACACCTGATTATAGCTAGAAGCTTCTATCTAATTTCCCTGTTGATCTGTGTTATAATATTTTTTTAAGTTTTGCACACTCCTTGCTAAAAGTAGGCTTAGTAATACGCCAAAAGGGACATTTTAATTCAGATTTACTTGAGTCTTGAATTATTAGCTTTAGTAATAGATGTACAAGTTAGCACAATGAATTTTCCCCCTTGAAAAATATATCCACAGAGGGCTTTCTTTGCACTAAGACCTATGAATAGGCATCAGTGAGCACTAGTTGGTTCTTACCCCTGGCTAACAATTTCATTAGGAATATAAAAGGAAGGTATATTTCTATGTAGATTGAAATGCATATAAAGGTTGCGGTTTATGTAAAAATACTTGTTTACATTGCCTATTGTAAGTTTTTTCTAGACAATATAAAAGTGTTTGTCTTCTTTCTTTACCAATGATAATAATACAGTCTATAATTGTGTATTTTATAAAACTGTTTTGATTAATTATATTTGTTTTATTTTGTTTAACATAGTACTGATTCAAAATTAATATGCTAATCTTTTCAGGAGATCATGAATGTGGCAGTTCTAGTCAGAGAACACTTTCTGTCCAAGAGGCAGCTGCATATTTGAAAGTAAGCAGTGAATTAGAATTTTAATAGCTCTATTCCTAAAGTTAATATAAATTATTACAATTTATATTTACCATCTGATGCATTTGATTACTTTTACTGTTAAAAGTTTGGGCCTGCTGTTCAGTATAATGTGACCAGATAGAGAAAGCAGAATTACTGAGCTGTTTTAAAGTACTCTATTATGAGAGATCTGATTATGAGAGAATGCACAGTAGTTTGGAAAGGGTACAAACACCGTTGATGAGAAAGAAATTGAGATAGGCAAGTAGTACATAAGAAAGCAAGTAAACATCTAACCATTATCATTTATTTCAGTCCTTCTGCCCTGCGATAATTTCATTTCATGGTTCTAAGAGAACTTGCACATACATTTTTCTATATGACTGTGAATAATGTTTAGGAAATCTTAAATGAAAGGAAAAGTACTAGAAGGTTAAGATGGAGAAGTGTCACTCTGATTGCTAAAGAGGGGAGAGTGAATTTTGAAAATCATACTAGGGAGCTTGATGTTAGTCCAGTTCCGTAAAGATGTGAGTACTTGCAGATGGAAATACTAATCCCTAAAAGTTGGCATCCATTCATTGAGAACAGGTCATGTCATACAAACTTCATTGTAATTGTGGTAAAAAACACATAATATGAAATCTACCATAAAGTGCACGGTATTGTTGACTATGTATATGTCATTGTGCAGCAGATCTCTCAGGCTTTTTCATCTTGCATTACTGAATCTGTGTACCCGTTGCACAGCAACTCCCCTTTTCCTTCTCCTAGTCCCTAGCCACCACCATACCACTTTCTGCTTCTATGAGCTTGACTATGGTAGATACCTCATATGAATGGAATCATGCAGTATTTGTCTTTCTGTAACTGGCTAATGTCGTTTAGCACAATGCCCTCAAGGTTCATTCATATTGTAATAGATGGTAGAATTTCCTTTTTTTTTTAAAGTTGAATAATATTCTGTATATACCTCACATTTTCTGTATCCATTGATATGTTGGTAGGCATTTAGCTGTTTCCACTTTTGACTATTGTGAATAATACTGCAGTGAACATAGGAGTGCAAATATCTCTTAGATCGTGTTTTCAAGTCTTCTGATAAATACCCAAAAGTGAGATTGCTGGAACATGTAATAGTTCTATTTTTAATTTTTTAATTAACTTCCATACTGATTTTCTTAGTGGCTGCACCATTTTACATTCCCACCAACTGTTTACAATGTGCGTGTGTGCTCAGACACTCTGTCATGTCCGACTCTTTACAACCCCATGGACTGTAGCCTGCCAGGCTCCTCTGTCCATGGGATTCTCTTGGCAAGAATACTGAAGTGGGGTGCCGTGTCCTCCTCCAGGGGATCTTCCCAACCCAGGGATTGAACCTGCATCTCTTACATCTTCTGCATTGACACATGGATTCTTTGCCACTAGCGCCACCTTGGAAGCCCACAGTTTACAAGGATTCCCTTTTCTCCATATCCTTGAATACTTGTTTTCTTTTGGGTTTGGTTTTTTTTTTTTTTTAATAACGGCCATCCTAGCATGTGTAAAGTGATATCTCATAGTGGTTTTGATTTGCATTTCCCTAATTAGTGATGTCAAGCATCTTTTCATATACCTGTTGAAGTTCCTTATTTATTTTTGGATATTAACCCTTATCAGATGGTTTGTAAATGTTTTCTCCCATTCCACAAATTGTGTTTATACCCTGTTGATTGTTTCCTTTGCTGTGTGGAAGCATTTTAGTTTGATGTAGTCCCACTTGTCTCTTTTTGCTTTGGTTACCTGTGCTTTTGGTGTCATATCCAGAAAATCGTTGTCAAATCATAATTTAAAAATCATTACTAAGACCAATGTCATGAAGTATTTCCCTAAATTTTCTTCTAAAAGTTTTATAGTCTTATGTCTTATGTTTTAAGTCTTCACTCCATTTTGAGTTGATTTTCGTGTAGTGTATGATAAGGTTTCAGTTTCATTCATTTACATGTGGAAATCCAGTTTTTTCAGTACTGTTTTTTGAAGAAACTATCCTTTTCCTATTGTGTGTTCTTAGCACACTTATTGAAATCAGTTGACCATCAATGTGAGTGTGTCTTCATTTTATTCCATTGGTTTATATGTCTGTCTTGATGCCAGCACCATACTGTTTGATTACTGTATCTTTATGATATGCTTTGAAATCAGAAATATGGAGCCTCCACTTTTATTCTTCTTGCTTAATATTATTTTGGCTATTTGGGATTCTTTGTAGGTCCATATGAATTATAGTATTAGTCTTTCTATTTCTGGGAAAAAAAAAAAAACTACTGAAATTTTGATGGGAATTGCATTGAATCTGTAGATTGCTTTGGGTAGTATGGACATTTTCATTAAGTCTTCCAGTTCACGAACCCAGGATGCCTTTTCATTTATTTGTGTCTTGAAATTTCTTTTAGCAGTGCTTTGTAGTTTTTAGTGTGTAAGTCTGTTACCTTCTAGATAATGTTTATTCCTAAGTATTTTATTCTTTTTGATGCTTTTTGTAGATGAAATTTTGTAAGTTTTCTGGTTGTTCATTTTTGTGTAGAAATGCAACTTCTTTTTGTATGTTTGTTTTTTTTTTCTGGTCCCACACCTTTGCTGAATTTACTTAGGTTCTAACATATTGGGTTTTTTTTGGTGGAGTCTGTAGGGTCTTCTATGTATACAATCATGTTATCTGCAAACAGATAAAATTTTACTTCTTCACTTCAAACTTGTATGCCATTTATTTTCTTTTCTCACCTAACTGCTCTACTGTATTGAATAGAAATGACAACAGTGGACATCTTTGCCTTATTCCTAGTCTCCAAGGAGAAACCTCAGTTTTCCATGATTACAAATATATTAGTCATCAGCTTTTCATATATGGCCTTTATTGTTTTGAGGTAATTTGCTTCTCTTCCTAGTCTATCATGTGTTTTTAATCACTTAAGATGTTGAATTTTGTCAAATGCTCTTTCTGTATTTATTGAAATTATCATATGATTTTTCCTTCTGTTAATGTGATGTATTACATTGATTGGCTTTTGTGTGTTTGTCCTTTCATTCTTGGAATAAATCCCACATTTGGTCCTTTTAATATGCTATTTAGTTCACTTTGCTAATATTTTGTTGACAATTTATGTCTATATTCATCAGGGATATTGGTCTGTATTTCTGTTCTTGAAGCATCTTTGATGTCAGAGTACTGGTGGCCTCATAAAATGAGTGTAAATGTGTTCCTTTCCTGTTAAGTTTTTTGGAGGACTTTGAGAAGGCTAAATGTTAATTTTTAAAAAAATATTTGGCAGAATTCTCCAGAGAAGCCATTGAATCCCAAACTTTTCTTTGTTGGGAGGCTTTTGGTTACTGATTCAGTTTCTGTACTAGTTATAGGTCCGTTCAGATTTTTTCTTCATTATTTAGTCTTGATAGGTTGTATGTTTTTAGGATTTTATCCTTTTTTTTCTGTTATCTAGTTTGATAAATAATTGTGCATAGTAGGCTCTTAAAATCCTTTGTATTTCTCTGACATCAATCTTAAAAATCTCTTTCATTTCTCTTAATTTTTTTTGGCTTTGCTGGGCCTTCGTTGCTCTGCGTGCTTGTCTCTAGTTGCAGCGAGCAGGGTCTGCTCTCTGGTTTTGGTGTACACGGGCTTGTCATTGCAGAGTGGGCTTCGGTAGTTGCAGCACAAGGGCACAGTAGTTGTGGTGCACTGGCTCAGTCAGTTGCTCTGCAGATACAGGATCTTCCTGGTTCAGAGATAGAACCGGTGCGTGTCTCCTGCATTGGCAGATGAATTCTTTACTACTGAGCCAGCAGTAAGGCCCCTTCCTCTTTCATTTCTGATTTTGTTTGAGTCTTCTTTCTCTTTTTATTAACTAAGGGTTTGTCCATTTCGCTTATCTTCTAAAAAAACCACATCTTTGTTTTTTTTTTTTTCCTTCTATTTTGTTTCTGCTCTAATTCCTATTGTTTCCTTCTGCTAACTTCGGGCTTAATTTATTCTTTTTCTAGTTCTCTGAGGTGTAGAGATGGGTTATTTGAGATCTTTCTTTTTTAATGTAGGCTTTTACCATTGTGAAATTCTCTGTTAGAACTGCTTTTGCTGTATCCCATAAAAAGCTGTCTGAATGTCCATTTCTTTCCCCATATTGAAAAGTTTTGGTTATTCTTCAAATAAACTTTCTGCTCCTTTCATTCTTCTCCTTCTGGGACTTCCATAATGTGTGTATTGGTCCGATTAATGATGTTCTGTAAGTCCCTTAAGCTTTCTTCACTCTTCCTCATTCTTTGTTCTTCCTCCAACTGGATAATTTTAAATGACTTATCTTTTAGTTCCTTGATTCTTTGTTCCTATGGATTTAAGACTGCTGTTGAACCCATGCTGTGAATTTTTCAATTCACTTATTGTATTCTTCAGCTCCAGAGTTCCTGGTGGTTCTTTTTAGTATTTTCTCTCTCTTGATATTCTCATTTTACTTATATGTTGTTTTCCTGAGCTCAGTGAGCATCTTTATGCCAGTTCACTATGAAATTTTTATTGGATAATTCATATACCTCAGTTTCTTTAGGGTCAGTTTCTGGAGATTTATTTTGTTGTTTTAATTGGGCCATGTTTCCTTGTTTCTTTTTGTGTGTCTTGCTACTTTGTTTTGGGATATTCCATTTGAAAACACAGCCACATCTCCCAGTCTTTAAGAACTGCCTTCATGCAGGGGAAGACCTTTACCGGTGATCTCAGATATGCTGGGGTCTCCTCAAATCTTTATTGTGGACTTGTGGGTATATATTCCCAACTAGAGAGGTTTTACAGGTTTCTTTCTTTTTTTTTAATAGTTCCACTATATATTGCAATTATTTAAGTACATAAATATTTAGTCGGAGTTTCAGTATCAAACTCTCAAAAGTTAATAATAGAATGAGTAGACAGAAAAGTAGAAGGGTATAGTAGATCTGGAAAGCACTATGAACCAATTGAACATAATTAAGATTTATATAATTTTCACACAAAAGTGGGATACAAATTCTATTCAAGTTCCCATAGATTATAAATCAGGAGACACTGGAACATATCCAGGAACGTAAAACAAAGTATAAAAACTTCATGGTCTGAAGGTATTGAAATACAGAGTCTGTTCTCTTATCACCATGGAATTATGTTAGAAATCTATAAAAAGATATTTTGAAATAACCCACGTAGCAGCAGCAGCACGTATTTTCAAGTGCAATGTGACATATACCAAGAGAAATCTTTGACTTAGCCATTGAAAGTCTCAATAAAGTTAGAAGACTGAAAAAGCACAGAGGGCAATTGCAGAGAAGAGAGCATTTAAATGAGAAGTTAATATCAGAATAAGAAATTAATATCAAAGATACTTTAAAAATCCCATGTATTTGGTAATGTCCACTTTTAAATGACGGACGTATCATTTAAAAGCCATGACAAGAAAAGAGTTGTGTCCGACTCTTTGCAACCCCCATGGACTATAGCCCGCCAGGCTCCTCTGTCCATGGGATTCTCCAGTCAAGAATACTGGAGTGGGTAGCCATTTCCTTCTCCAGGGGACCTTCCCGACCCAGGGATCAAGCACAGGTCTCCTGCCTTGCAGGCGGATTCTTTACCATCTGAGCCACAAGGAAGCCCCATATCAAGGAAAATTAGAAAACATGCATGACAGAATAAAAGTGAAAAGAGAATTAGCAGAATTTGTTGCATGCAGCTGAAGCTGCTCAGTGCAGCTAAATACAGTGTGGTATCTTGAATGAAGTATGAAAACAAATAATGGGCACTAATATAAAATTTTGTGAAATTTGAACAGAATCTTTTATGGGAGCTTGTAGTCTCTTGCTCCCTCCAGTGCCTGTCTGCTGTACTGCGGGTCCTCTGGAGCAACAGCAGGCTGTCCCGCTCCTTTTTATTTTCAGCAACCCCTAGGCATCTAGCCCATGTCAGGTCTTGGTATTTTGAAACAGGTAATACAGAAACCAGTCCTTTGGGTAGCTCCTTGAGAAACTGAAACATTGGACACACGTTCCAGCTCTTTCCTTCCTCAGGGAGCAATGAGGAGTTGGGGGTTTTCTAACACTTACTTTGCACTGAGCTGCAGGCAGGGTCAGTGGCAAGTGAGTGTGTGCTAGTTCATGGCCTTTGTTCTTGGTGGTCCCCAGCCTGGTGCCCTTTGACCTATTATCGCTTAGATTCAAGCACAACAGAACCCTTTCTGTCTGCTACTGCTAAGTCACTTCAGTCGTGTCCGACTGTGCAACCCCATAGGCGGCAGCCCACCAGGCTCCCTCGTCCCTGGGATTCTCCAGGCAAGATCACTGGAGTGGGTTGCCATTTCCTTCTCCAGTGCATGAAAGTGAAAGTGAAGTTGCTCAGTGACCCTCAGCGACCCCATGGACTGCAGCCTTCCAGGCTCATGGAAAATCCGTCCATGGGATTTTCCAGGCAAGAGTACCGGAGTGGGGTGCCATTGCCTTCTCTGCCCATCCCTCTGGTGGCCCCCCAAAAGTCTGAACATTTAGATAGATACTCCAGTCTTCTCTTTCCCTGCTCAGGGAGAAGCCAGGAATTGGGAATTTTCTCCCCATCTCATTATGCTGTGCCAGAGGCAGGGGCTCCAGTGAGTGAGTGTTATAAATTTTCCTACTTTCATGCAGCTGGTTTTGTACTTGTTTGGGATGCAAGAACCTCTTAACTGGTTTCTGGGTTTCTTATCATACAAAGGGAATTAATCTGTGTATTGTTGAATTTGTGTCTTTAGCAGGGAAAGAGGATCAGGGCCTTCCTATTCAGCTGTTTTGCTGACGTCACCCCCTCCTTTTTGTTTTTAAATTTAGAATATTGTATTGTTCTAAAGCTTTCAGCAAGGTTTTGGTGGCAATCTCCCATGATATGCTTGTCAAAAAAGAGAAATAAGGACTCAGTTTTTAACTTAATTCATAACTTACATGTAGATACACAAAAGATGTTAAGACAATATAATACGATGAGGAGTAGATGTTGATTCAAACTGTAGCACTGGCGTGTAGAAGCTTTGTGTCTTGGTAAAGTCCCTTTACTTCTCTGTACCTGTGTCTCAGTGTGAAAGTGGGACCGTTGTTATTAATGACTATCAGAGTTGCTGGGAGAACTTAAGTGAAAGTATAAAGTACCTAGTTCAGGTCCTGATGGTTATACTGCTGCTGCTGCTGCTGCTAAGTCACTTTAGTCGTGTTCGACTCTGTGTGACCCCATAGATGGCAGCCCACCAGGCTCACCCGTCCCTGGGATTCTCCAGGCAAGAACACTGGAGTGGGTTGCCATTTCCTTCTCCAATGCAGGAAAGTGAAAAGTGAAAGTGAAGTCGCTCAGTCGTGTCCGACCCTCAGCGACCTCATGGACTGCAGCCTTCCAGGCTCCTCCACCCATGGGATTTTCCAGGCAGAAGTACTGGAGTCGGGTGATGGTTATACTAACTTCCATTAAAATTTATTTCTTTTTTTTGTGTGTTTCCTAACTAAACCAGTGTCATTCTGGGGAGAGTTTTCTTTAACATGCTGCAGATTTTGTCTGTCAACCTCATTCTCTCCTTCATTTTCAGTTGTGGCCTAGATGACAACATTAATGACAGGTGAACCTGTGGAGAGTGTAGTAGCTAACAGTTTGGATAGCTGAAGGATCAGGATCCAAAAAGGTCTAAATAAGGAGGACTTATAATTACAAGGCTCTGTCTTAAAGAGTAGAAGAATTGCTAGATGAATTATTCAGGTAAAGGCAAAGATAGGATTGGATTGAGTAGGCTAAAGGCAACATAGAGTCAAATAGTCCAGGAAAAGGGCAGAACATATGCGGATCCAAAGCAAGTGAAAGTGTTTTTACTTTTAGCAGTAGGAAAAACTGACTCCAACCAATGAGTCCGTCTTGGTTTCCCCTTTTTTACCCCCAGTTGACTCTTGGCTTGCCTTGTGGCTTGGGCTTCCCTTGTGGCTCAGCTGGTAAAGAATCTTCCTGCAGTGCGGGAGACCTGGGTTCAATCCCTGGGTTGGGAAGACCCCCTGGAGAAGGGAAAGGCTACCCACTCCAGTATTCTGGCCTGGAGAATTCCATGGACTGTATAGTCCATGGGGTCGCAAAGAGTCGGGCATGGCTGAGCAACTTTCACTTCGCTTGACTCTCTCAGAGTGGTAATGGCACAGATATCAGATATGTGCTATCGTTGGTCATAAATTCCTGGGATAGGATTAAGTTACTTTTCACCAGAACCCTGAGATTCTTTAACTCTACTGAATTGTGTTTGAAGGAAGGACTAAATGGATGGGATAGGGCTTGGGGACAGGATAAGGCTTCATCGATAGTTAAGTTGGAGCTGGAGGAGTCAGGGGTTGGTGTGGAAAGGTGATTAACTGCATCTTTTCCCCCTCCCCAGCCATTTGACTGGATAAGGTAAAAAAGAAGGGACACAGAACCAGAGTTGGGACAATTGAAATCTAAGCCAAGCAGCAGTGGGTTCAAAAGATTACTTCTATTAAAATCTGGCAGCAAAGAAGTTACTAGAAGCACAACTTCATGAGTAGAGAACTGTCTGTATTGAGGTGTTTTTTTTTTTTTTTAAAAAAATGATGATAGTGAATTCCAGTCTTAAAAGATCTTCATATCTTTTCTCTGGAACTGTTTTATGTTTCAGATTAGGTTTTGCCTTTTTAAAAAAGAAATTTAGTAGAACATATAATATGTATTTTTACAAAAGATTTTGGATTAATTTCTTAATTAGTTAAATGAAGTTACTTTCTATAGATAATATCCTTTTTGTTATACATTTAGGGGTGTATGTGTGTATTCTTTTTGGAGTTTCATTTTCAGTTGCTGTAAAATCTCATATGACTTGTACCAAAGATGCAGTTTGGACTGCTACTTAAAGAAAAACCTTAAATGGGAATTTTTCTAAAAAAATAAAGTTTTATGGTCTAGATAAAAGCGTAGGTGCTGTTTTTAATAGGCTTCTTATTCTTTTTTTTTCTTTTCAATATAACATTACCCCATGCTTATGATTTAACTCATATAGAAAATAAAAGGAAAACTGCATTTCAGATTCACCACCTAAAGTTAGCCACTCATTTTGGTCCATGTTTCTCTAGTCTTACATTTCCCCTCTGAAATTAGTATCAGTATAAATGTTATAAATACTGATATTTTTTCCTTAAAGTTGTTAGCATTTTCCCATGTCATTGTTCAGGCTTTTAAAAACTGTTCCTCTTTATTACTGAATAATATTTCTTTACATGTTTTTATTCTCCTGGGTTGTGGGATTTCAGTATTATGAAAGCACGCTAATTTTGCATTATAGTATTTGATTTTGTGATTATTTCCTTATTTCCTTAGTCCTAGAAAGGAAATCACTTGTTCAAAGAACTTTTGTTAATACTTTTGAAATATGTTGCCAAATTACTTTCTAATTTGTAATGATAATTTTAGCACAACCTATTTTATTTTACCCAAGTTCTAACATAAATATGGAAGAATCCCACTACAATTCTGGTATCAAACAGTGACAACCATATGTATATCGTAGGCTTTCTGCTTCTGGAGAGAGAGCTATTGTACCTTTTATGTGCTTGTACCATGGTTTCACCTACAACACAATTAAGTTTTTGCATTCAGAAATAAATGAGCTAAAGAATGTGTAGAACTCCTATGCTGTAAGCTAATTTCCCCCCAGCGTGTGGTGCATTTTAAGTAAATGTTTGATGGAGTAAAAGGAATGAATTGTTTAGTTGCTAAGTCACCTCCAACTCTTTTGTGACCCCATGGATTGTAACCCACCAGGGTTCTCTGTCCATGGGATTTCCCAGTCAAGAATGTTGGAGTGGGTTGTCATTTCCTTCTCCAGGGGATCTTTCCGACCCAGGGATTGAATGAACCTAGGTCGCCTGCACTGGCAGGTAGATTCTTTACCACCAAGCCACCAGGGAAGCCCAAAATGAGTGAATAAGCCTCAGTAAAAACTTTTTTTCACTTTGAGTCTTTATATTCCATTTTTGTTACTTCTCCCACTTTCTTCTTCAAAGAAAATTTAAATAAATGTGACAATTAATTTAAATAACTTTAACATTTTTTCTTACTCCTACAGTGTTTTTCTTGGGCTTTTTATTCCTCATTTTTGGGGTTGAAATCTAGTTTTGATTTGTGAAAAGTTAAGAGGTCCCTCTGGTGGAACATTTAGGAAATACGTGGTACTATATTTTCATGAAAAGACATAGGTGCAAAGTTAAATGATGGGAGCTTTGTATGATAGCATAGCAATGGAATGATGAAATGAATGGTGGTTCATGTCCTAGGTCACTTTTAAGACCTGTTTAATTTTAAACACAATATGCTTAAAGATTTTTGAAGAATATAATACGAAAGAAGATTGCAAATATGTTGAATTATGGGCTGAATAAATTTTTATGGACTAACTTGGAATGTTAATCACTGTTAATAAGATTGTATCTTTGTGGAAAAATAAATATCCTAAAAAATGGAATGAATTAATACCTTTCATAATGGTTATAGTATTTCAAGTATAATTTGTCTTGGTACTTTCTGTATGCTACCTTTGATTGCACAGTGATGCAACAAGGTAGGTGGTTTCAGACTCACCTTTATAAAGAAAATAAAGCTCAGTTCAGTTCATTTTAGTTCAGTCACTCAGTCGTGTCTGACTCTTTGCAACTCCATGAATCGCAGCACGCCAGGCCTCCCTGTCCATCACCAACTCCCGGAGTTCGCTCAGACTCAGTCTATCAAGTCGGTGATGCCATCCAGCCATCTCATCCTCTGTCATCCCCTTCTCCTCCTGCCCCCAATCCCTCCCAGCATCAGAGTCTTTTCCAATGAGTTAACTCGTCACATGAGGTGGCCAAAGTACTGGAGTTTCAGCTTTAGCATCATTCCTTCCAAAGAAATCCCAGGGCTGATCTCCTTCAGAATGGACTGGTTGGATCTCCTTGCAGTCCAAGGGACTCTCAAGAGTCTTCTCCAACACCACAGTTCAAAAGCATCAATTCTTCGGCACTCAGGGGTTTAATAAGTAGGTCATCCAGCTAGTAAGTGATGGAACTGTGAATAGAATCAAAATATCTGCTCTTTTCACTATACTCTTCTGCCTCGTAGATGGAAGAGCTGGGTTTATAACCCATACCTCATATTGAGTGGTCAAGAGACTGACACTGAATAGAGTTCAGAATCTGAAGACATGAACAAAGTATATGCATCTGCCTACATGACTTATTTTCTCTTAATGTCCTCTTATGGTTATACATATAGCAACTTAGTAGTGGAGTCATGATCTGATTCCAGGCCTCTTGGAGTCTAAAGACCATATTCTTTCCATTATTCCTGGAAGTATAAGATCAACTTTCCACTGAAACATTAAGAACTAAATCATACTCACTATTGTGTGTGTCATATTTTATGTAATTTAAAGGTAGCATCTAGTGTGTATTGTTTAGCTCCTAAATCATGTCTGACTCTTTTGAGACTCCATGAACTATAGCCCAGTAGGCTCCTCTGTCCATGGGATTTTCCAGGCAAGAATAGTGGAGTGGGTTGCCATTTCTTTCTCCACGCTATCTTTCTGATGCAGAGTGTCTCCTTCATTGCAGGCAGATTCTTTACCACTGAGCCACCAGAATATTCACTAAAGCCACATAGCTATTAGCGTCATGCAAATTATCCATTTGTGAACTTTATCTGGTAGATTATTAATGTTGGCTTAACTTTTCCCTGTACCACTATCTTTTCCCCTCCACACGTTTTGTTGCTTTCTTAATGAACTGAATCTTTTACATGAAGCAGTATTATTTTTGTGCTTTGGAACTGTAATCCAAGTTCAAAGTATCTGATATGGGTTTTTAAATTACACATTTTGGCTAGTTATTTTGAAAATAAGGTAAATTTGTCATTGGGAATCAATTACAGTGTATTAAAATAGTTTTAATTTGTTAAAGATTTGGGAAAACTTCCTTTCAATTTGGAAAGATTTCTGTGATGCTGTCAGCAGTGTGTTAGCTGAGCTGTTGCCTATAAATAAATAGTAACAAGTAATTATGTTAATAATAGACCTACTTTAAAAATTAAAAACTTGATTTCCCTCCTGAGTTTTATCATCAGTTATTTGAAAATGGGTGTTTTATGATACAGGAATGCCTTACCTCGAGGATTGGCAAACTGCAGCTCATGAGCCTGGTTTTGTATGGCCTGCTGAGGTTTTACATTTTTAAAGGTTGCATTAAAAATATGTAAGTGACAGAGACAAGAAGTGTATATGTTGCAAAGCTTAAAATATTTACTGTCTGCCCTTTGCTGAAAAAATTGGCGTACCCCTTGCATTACAGCTTTCCAGGTGGCTCCAAAAAGTGAATAAAGCACTTCAGACTTAAAATCAGGTAGATGCTGTGTGCTGCAGTGTTAGCATGAATTGTTTAATTCACATATGCCAGAAAAAAAAATTCAGCTTTTACTTCTACAAAAATTCCGTTTTATGATCCTGCTGCTACTGCTGCTGCTAAGTCGCCTCAGTCGTGTCCAACTCTGTGCAACCCCATAGATGGCAGCCCACCAGGCTCCCCTATCCCTGGGATTCTCCAGGCAAGAACACTGGAGTGGGTTGCCATTTCCTTGTCCAATGAATGAAAGTGAAAAGTGAAAGGGAAGTCGCTCAGTCGTGTCCGACTCTTAGCGACCCCGTGGAGTGCAGCCTACCAGGGTCCTCCGTCCATGGGATTTTCCAGGCAAGAGTACTGGAGTTGGGTGCCATTGCCTTCTCAGTTATGATACTATAGAACTCCATGTACTATGTCGAATATTTGTGGAAGTAATGGTTTATTTAAGAACTCAAACTCTGTTAAATCTTTAATGAAAATTTTAAATAAATTATTTGTTTTTTAATATGTTTATTCATAAAGGAACATTCCATGGTTCTGTTGTGTTGCAAGTAGTGGTTGGATATCGAGGGGTATTTACATAGGAAAGGGGAACAGAAAATGGAAAAATAACAACAGATACCTTTTTCTATTCTTCTGCTGTTTTATAACTAGAAGTGTTAAGCTCTTTGTTCTTCCAGATATTTAACTTATTAGAGTAGCTGTCCTTGTTAATTTGAACCATTATGTTTGTTTTTAATGATAATTAATAAGAGCAGTCATGCTATTTATAATCTTTAGCCTTCATTTTTATATTTAAATTACACAGCAAGTAAACTTGGAAATTCATTTATTTTTGCATTACTTGAAATACGTTTATAGTCTAATTTTTCACGTTCTGTATAGTAATGAAAAAATGTCATAAAATATTGCATACTGCATTGAATAGAAACTGAAAAATGTGTATGTAAATACAAGTTAAATACAATGTATGTACTTCATTGATTTTTAAAATATCCACATCTTTCAAGGGTGGAATCTTGTTTGTGTCTTTGAAGGATACAGTCTTTGAAAGGAACTAAATGAGTACAAAATCCTTTTCAAAAACCAATATATTACAAACAGGAATTAACACACACGGTCTTCAGCTCTGTGTCAATTCAGTTCAGTCACTCAGTCGTGTCCGAGTCTTTGTTACCCCATGGACTGCAGCATACCAGGCCTCCCTATCCCATCACCAATTCCCAGAGTTTACTTAAACTCATGTCCATTGAGTCAGTGATGCCATCCAACCATCTCATCCTCTGTTGTCCCTTGCTCCTCCTGCCTTCAATCTTTCCCAGCATCAGAATCTTTTCAAATGAGTCAGTTTTTCGCATCATGTGGCCAAAGTATTAGAGTTTCAGCATCATTCCTTGCAATGAATATTCAGGACTGATCCTTTAGGATGGACTGCTTGGATCTCCTTGCAGTCCAAGGGACTCTCAAGAGTCTTTTCCAACACTACAGTTCAAAAGCATCAATTCTTCTCACCATTCTTTATAGTCCACCTCTCACATCCATACATAACTACTGGAAAAACCATAACCTTGACTAGAATGGGTTTTGTTGGCAAAGTAATATCTCTGCTTTTTAATATGCTGTCTGGGTTGGTCATAACTTTTCTTCCAAGGAGCAAGCATCTTTTAATTTCATGACTGTAGTCACCATCTTCAATGATTTTGGAGCCCAAAAAACAAACTCTGTCATTGTTTCCATTGTTTCCCCATCTATTTACCGTGAAGTGATGGGACCAGATGCCGTGATCTAGTTTTCTGAATGTTGAGTTTTATGCCAACTTTTTCACTCTTCTCTTTCACTTTTGTCAAGAGGCTCTTTAGTTCTTCACTTTTTGCCATAAGGGTGGTGTCATTTGCATACCTGAGGTTATTGATATTTCTCCTGGCAATCTTGATTCCAGCTTGTTCTTCATCCAGTCCAACGTTTCTCATGATGTACTCTGCATATAAGTGAAGTAATCAGGGTGACAATATACAGCCATGACATACTCTTTTCCCGATTTGGAACTGGTTTGTTCTATGTCCAATTCTAACTGTTGCTTCTTGATCTGCATACAGATTTCTCAGGAGGCAGGCAGGTCAGGTGGTCTGGTATTCCCATCTCTTGAAGAATTTTCCACATTTTGTTGTGACCCACACAGTCAAAGGCTTTGGCATAGTCAATAAAGCAGTAGATGTTTTTCTGGAACTCTCGCTTTTTCGATGATCCAGTGGATGTTGGCAATTTGATCTCTGGTTCCTCTGCCTTTTCTAAATACGGCTTGAAGATCTGGAAATTCACGGTTCACATGCTGTTGAAGCCTGGCTTGGAGATTTTTGAGCATTACTTTGCTAGAGTGTGAGATGAGTGCAGTTGTGTGGTAGTTTGAGCATTCTTTGGCATTGGCCTTTCTTTGGGATTGGGATGAAAACTGACCTTTTCCAGTCCTGTGGCCACCGCTGAGTTTTCCAAATTGGCTGGCATATTGAGTGAAGCACTTTTACAGCATCATCTTTTAGGATTTGAAGTAGCTCAAGCTGAATTCCATCACCTCCACTAGCTTTGTTCGTAGGGATGCTTCCTAAAGCCCACTTGACTTTGCATTCCAGGATGTCTGGCTGTAGGTGAGTGATCACACTATCGTGATTATCTGGGTTGTGAAGATCTTTTTTGTATAGTTCTTCTGTGTATTGTTGCCACCTCTTCTTAATATCTTCTGCTTCTGTTAGTTTCATACCATTTCTGTCCTTTATTGTGCCCATCTTTGCATGAAATGTTCTCTTGGTATCTCTAATTTTCTTCACGAGATCTCTAGTCTTTCCCATGTTAATATTGTTGTATGGAGTTTTCAAAATCTTGTATTGCTTGTCCTTTATCTAATCCTCATTGATGCAATATAACCAGAAATATGTTCTCTTGATGTTTCTTTATCAAAGCTTTAATCTTCTCTAATTTAGAGTAAGTGAATATGAGTTCTGTTTGATTTTTTAGTTATACGCAAAGTGATTTCTGGTGTCTACTTACAAAAATTACAACAGTAATTATTGGGAGGGAGGTTCAAAAGGGAGGGATATGTATACCTGTGGCTGATTCATATCGAGGTTGACAGAAAACAACAAAATTCTGTAAAGCAATTATCCTTCAATAAAAAAATAAAAAAACAGCAGAAATTGCCTGAACTTATCTTTTATAATCGGAGAAGGCGATGGCACCCCACTCCAGTACTTTTGCCTGGAAAATCCCACGGACGGAGGAGCCTGGTAGGCTGCAGTCCGTGGGGTCGCTAAGAGTCGGACATGACTGAGCGACTTCACTTTCTCTTTTCACTTTCATGCATTGGAGAAGGAAATGGCAACCCGCTCCAGTGTTCTTGCCTGGAGAATCCCAGGGACGGGGAAGCCTGGTGGGCTGCCGTCTGTGGGGTCACACAGAGTCGGACACGACTGAAGTGACTTAGCATAGCATAGCATAGCATCTTTTATAATTGCATAACTTTTTGAAGCAATACTAAACAAAATTTACTTTTTCTTATTTTCTAGTTCTTATTCACATGAATGTATATCTTTCATAGTTAGTAATAGTTGAATGCTGTATTTTACTTTTTAAAGTACATAGCTATTTAGCTCTCGTCATGATTATTTCTAATTTAATAATATCCAACAGAAGTGATCTCATATATAAATCATCTTTTAATCATTAAATGCTAACATTAACTATAGATATTTTGGTATTTATAAATAATGCTGAAATTATCACACTTAAAAAAAAATTAGCCTATAGGTTATCTTTAGCATCTGAAAACCCTGGCAGTAGTTACACATAAGTAATGATGCCTAGCAAGATTAGTTTTGCTTCATAAAATTCTTTATTATACTTTCAAATTTGATATATTAAAATAACATTAGAAAGTAAACTGATCAAATGAGAACATTGTAATTTCCAATGCTGTTGAAGAATCTGTTGTAAAAATGCAGTAGCTATTACATATAAACATTTTTAAAGAATTTTATAAAGTGACTTCTTGTTTCTATTTCTACTTTTAGAAATTCATTTTTTTGCACTTCCAAAAGTATATAAAGACATACTTTTGAATAGAATACAAGTTCCCATGAGCATGGAGAATTTTGGCTTTTTGCTTAGTGCTACATTTCTAGGTCCTAGAACAGTACCTGGCACATAGTGGGCCCTCAATAAATATTTTGAATGAAAGAATTTTTAAGGATGTTTATTACAGTATTATTTGTTATACTCAAATAATTGAAACCATTTCGTGTTCATTAGTGAGAGGGTGATGGTGTAAAATAACTGCACAATGGAATACTATTGTACTGGAAAAAATTGGAGTTGTCTCATGAATATTTCGGGGAAGGCAATGGCACCCCACCCCAGTACTTTTGCCTGGAAAATCCCATGGATGGAGGAGCCTGGTAGGCTCCAGTCCATGGGGTCGCTAAGAGTCGGACACGACTGAGCGACTTCCCTTTCACTTTTCACTTCCATGCATTGGAGAAGGAAATGGCAACCCACTCCAGTATTCTTGCCTGGAGAATCCCAGGAACGGGGGAGCCTGATGAGCTTCTGTCTATGGGGTCGCACAGAGTCGGACACGACTGAAGCGACTTAGCAGCAGCATGAATATTTATACTGATAAACATTGACAACACCAGTTCATTCTGTGAAAAAAGCAAGTAGAAAAACAGTTTGTATAATACAACACTTTTGTTTTTAATATTTTGATTTAAAAAATACATAATCCACTTATGCATAACACTTAAACTTTCAGGTTTCAGGATCCTTTTGTAGTCCTAAAATTACTGATGATCCTAAATGACATTTGTTTGTAGAATATATATGTATGTATTTATTTATTTAGATATGTATTTGCCATATTAGAAATTAAAGCAACATTTTAAAGTTTACTTATTCATTTAAAATAAGAATAATGACTTTATTACATGTTAGCATAAATAGTGTGTTTTATGAAAAATACTATTTTCCAAAGTAAAAACATTTAGTGAGAAGCAGCGTCGGGTTTACATTTTTGCAAATCTCTTAAATGTCCAGGTTAATAAAAGACAGCTGAATTCTCATATCTGCTTCAGTATTCAATCCATTGTGATGGTGTTTTGGTTGAAGTACATCACAAAAATCTAGCCTCACACAGATAGGCAGTCAAAACAGGGAAAAGTATTTTAATTCTCAAGTCAGATAGATACTCTTCTTTGATGCAGCATCAAAACTCTACAAGTAATAGTTTCTTAAAGATTAATTTAGTATAGAATTTAAAGCCATGACTGAACTTTTCATACTAAGGCCTTTTTGTCTGTTTTGCAGTTAGAATGGATCTTTTACCTATGCAAGATTTTATAGCTTATGATTGGTCGTTTGGAAAATATTGGGTCACTAGTTATTCGGATCTTCCAAATGTTGACACATTTTAATATGCCTAACTCTAAAGTCACGTGAATATCACAGCACAGTCTCATTTCAAAAGTTTTTTAAGCACTGAAATTGTTAAGCTCATAATAATGGATGTAAGTTACAAAAATTCTGCTTTTCACTTCATTTGAAAGCTTTAATTTTATCATGAATAACACAATCAGTTGTTTCTCTGAAACTGATGGGCATATTCATTCACTTGTTGAGAAAATGGCTGTGAAACCAAGTCTAAGTAATTTGTCATTTTGTTCATCTACAAATAGCGTTCCATTAAAAAGAAAAAGTGACTAATTCATTCTTATCACGATGATACTTGAAAAGCAAATTTTAAAAACAATCTAGATTTATTTTTTAAATAAAAAATGAAAAAGCATAACAAAATGTTAGCAGTGGTTATCTTAGGGTGGTAGGGAAATGGTGACTTTTTTCTTTTATTTCTTTTCATTTTTCTGTATTGAATAATACATTTTTATTATATAGTTTAAAGTGTTATATAAGGTATGTTATTTATAGGACAGCTTACACATAAAATCAAGTGAATGTAAATTATTAAGGTTATTTTCTTTATTTTTCTTATTAGGATTTAGGTCCTGAATATGAAGATACATTTAACATCTCATTAAAGTGGATTTTTGAAAATGGAAAAGATGTTGGAATAAGGTAAAGGATTTGGTTTCTACTTTGTCTATTTTGTAGTCTAAGCAGTGATTTTGACTAAATTCTCCCTTGATTATTTTTGCATAGGTGTGTTGGTCATGGCCCTGAGGAAGAATTGACAGATATAGTTGATGTTCAGTTTTTACAATCCACAAGACCACAGATGTCCTTCTGGTGTCGTTTTCGACGTGCTTTTGTTACTGTCACCCACAGGTTATTATTGTTATGCTTAGGTAAGTTGTGAGAATGAAAAAGATACATTGTAGTCTAGATTTTTGCATGTGTATTTCATCAAATGCCAGGGTTGAGAATATACTTCTTAATAGTTGTCATTATAAATCGCATCCAGAAGTCTTAAGATATAGTAATATTGAGGTTTTTATAATGTCAGTTGGCTTCCCCAGTGGCTCTGATGGTAAAGAATCTGCTTGCAGTGCAGGAGACCCAGGTTTGATCCCTGGGTTTAAAAATCCCCTGGAAAAGGGGATGGCAACCCACTGCAGTATTCTTGTCTGGGAAATCCCATAGACAGAGGAGCCTGGTGGCTATAATCCATTGGGTTGCAAGAAGTTGTACACAACTGAAGGGACTAACATATACACAATGTCAGTATGAATCTAAGGGCTTAGGAAACAGTCCTATGAGAAGTAGGAATCACACTTTGTCATAAGAATGTTACAGAAAAAGCAAATACAGTGCATAGATAGAAATCCACTTTAGGAAATAGAGCAGGAAGATACAAAAAATAGCTTATTTTTTAAATACTGGGTTAGAAATTAACTTTTTAAAAATTATTTTTAATTTGAAAAATATTATTTATCCAAATTAAAATTTTCATTCAGCCCTCCTAATTTTATGTGACTATTAGAAATTTCTTCTCTTTTCTACCTAAGTCCTTCAAAAATAATTTAGTTTACTTAAAATTAAATGTTTACAGTCTCATAAGACTCACTTTTCTAGTAGCTTAATGCTGCAAAGAAAAAGGTTTGTGAAGTATGTTACTTTGTATTCAGAAAAAAAAAATGGAATTTAAATGTTCAGTTGTCAACCTAAAGAAGAAATTTTTTTTCTGGAAAGATTAAGTGACACACTTGGAAATGTTTAATATTAAATTTTTATACTTAATTTTATTATATAGCTAAATCAAACCACTGTCTTGAAGACTTATTCCACTATCCCATTATGGCAGTTAAAATAATCACCTGTAGAAACTGTCAAAATGGCTTTTTTTCCTTCTGCTTTGTTATACCAGATTTAACAACTGACAGTTGTTTCAGGTTGCAACAAATATTACTGAATGCCACTGACCACAATTTTAAAACACAATATATGTAAATGTTACAGGTGTAGTGATGGTTTGTGTCGTTTTGCGCTACATGAAATATCGCTGGACAAAAGAGGAAGAGGAAACAAGGCAGATGTATGATATGGTGGTAAAGATTATAGGTACAGTATTTGTAAAAATCTGAACTATTCTAGAATACTCATCATGTGATAAATTACATGGTGTCCAATAGTTGTTTTCTTTATAAATTTGTTTGATTTACTTTCAGATGTTTTACGAAGTCATAATGAAGCTTGCCAGGAAAATAAAGATTTACAACCTTACATGCCTATTCCCCATGTGCGAGATTCTTTAATACAGCCTCATGACAGGTGTGTTCAAAGCATTATGAGTTGAAGTAAATCAGAATGTTACCTTCTGCGGTCATGAAAATTGCATTGAGAGTTATGACCCTTCTCAACAATAGCTGTTTTACTATACAGGTGTCTATTTGTACTTTAAACTCTTTTCTAAGCTTTCGTCTATTATCGGCCTGATTTTAAGTGGCATAATAGACAACTGGATTTCTAAGCATACTTTTCTTACTTTTTAAAAGTCTCTACCTTATTTCCTTCAATTATATCCTGATAAATAAACAGAGACAGACAGTAGCCAGTGATGTTTTACTAATGTTTTAAAATACTTTATTTCATTGTTAATGAAGCTTTTTAAATAAAAGAATTCAACAACAACTTCTTGAAAATAAAAGATGATGTCACATCCTAAAGCAGCGCTCTTACCTGTGTAAGATGTGTAGCAACATATCAGAATCATCAGAGCTTTTAAGAGGGGAAAATACCAATGCATTGTTCCACCTCTGGACATCCAAATATGATAAATTTGATGGGAATTTCAGGCACCTTAATCTTTTTGGGAAAAACTGCATAAGCATTGATAAGAACAGCCCTAATTAAGGATAACAACTACTACCTTCAGTTACTAATATTTGAAAAAGATGACAAACAAATATGATAGTAAATTTGTCATTTTCCTTCAAATGATAGGAAGAAAATGAAGAAAGTCTGGGATAGAGCTGTTGACTTCCTTGCTGCTAATGAGTCTAGAGTTCGCACAGAAACACGAAGAATAGGTGGTGCAGACTTTCTAGTTTGGCGGTGGATCCAGCCTTCTGCCTCCTGTGACAAAATATTAGTAATACCTTCTAAAGTGTGGCAAGGTCAAGGTATGTATGCTTAAACAAAAAAATATAGATAATTTCTTCAAATATAAAATTCTTATGTGTTTAAAATAGTACAACTGAAAGATATATGATGGCAAAGCTCCCTTCCAGCCCCATCCCATAGGAGGAGTCAGTGTTAGCTTCTTACTGTCCTCCCACTTTTCTGTGTGCTAATACAAATAACGTGGTTTGTCTTCACAGTGATATAGTACTAGATACATTGATTTTTTTCTCTTTCACTTACTAAAAGCAACCTAGTATTAAAGATCTAACTGCATTCTTTTCCCCTGATATTTTTTGTGCAGATAATTTGTAATATATAATTTATATATTTTTAATTTATATATACATATTTATATGTGCGCAAGTATATATTTATTTTATATTTAAAACATATGTAAGTGAAATCATAACTTTTTAACTTCTCTTTTTTTCTGTTTTTGCTTGCCTTTTTCATTAAGTGTCTTTCACCAATGAGATACTTGCATATCTCATGCCAAGTCACTTTTGTGGGTGTCTTTCCATATTTTTCTTAATGTTTGTATAGTTGCAAAAACAGATATAAGTTTATAGGAGGATTTGGTGTTTGGTTGCCTTATGTACCCAAACCTCTACAAGTAATAACTGTTAGCACATTTGAATTTTTTGTATATTAATGGTTAATTGCGAAAGGAAATCTCATGGCTAGTTAAATTTGTATTTCAGAACTAGTAGTGAGTTGAGTTTCTTTTAATCTTGTTGGATAGAAAACATATTTATCAATGCTTGCTATACTTAGACTATATGGGAAAGGTAAGTTAATTGTTTTGAAATTGAAATAAAATCCAATCTCTCCCTTTTTTCTCTAATTGAGTTTCACTTTCAAAGACCTTGAATAATAGGTTCCATAATCGTGGCAGAAAAATGAAGCTTTGTTGCCAAAATGACACTAAACCATTAACTATTTGCTTTAAAGGGTGCATGCTGGGGAGTTCCCTAGTGGCCCAATGGTTAGCATTTCAGGCTTTCACTGCCATGGTCCAGGATCAGTCCCTGGTCAGTGAAGTGAGATATCCCACAACTGAGTGTTGTGGTTAAATAACAAAATGGTGTGTGTCTAAAGAGTTGGTATAAGAGTTATAGTAGTCTTTTGAGTTCACTACCACTGCAGGCTATTGTCATTTAATGGTACTTTCCCCAAGTAACTGTTAAATAATCAATTTTACTGAATTTTTAGTTCAGTTTCTAAATAGTACTTAAATAAGAAATTGATGATAATATTACTATGTCTAAAGGTATTTTAAAGCACCAGTTAAAAATTAAACACTATCTCCTGGAAAGCACAAGAATTACCTATGCTTCTGACAAATGTCATGTTTGGAATAAATATCATTCATTTGAAGGACCCAAAGGTAGCTCCTGAGATATCTAAAATGTATCATTCAGTAGCTACTATATCTTTACATAGCTATGGGAATTAGAGTTTAGTTAGATCAAACATCTAACTAGTTTAGTTAGATCAAACAATCAGTTTGATCTTTTGAACTACTTTCTGACTAGAATTGGCCAGGGATAGTTTCTTCCAGGACTTTTATTTTCTGTAGTCTTGGGTGTAGGCTAAAAATAAGGTGATATGAATGTTGCTGTTTTTTCTGTTTGAACCACTGCTAACCTAGGTCATTACTAGAATTTCAAGGAAGTCAGACTGTCTACAGCTAAAAGGTCATCTAAGAACAGAATATATATACTGCTAGAGAAGTTCAGAAGGTACTAGAGGTTCACAGACCTTCTTGATGTGGGATTTGGCAAAGATTTTTCATATCTAGTGACTATACCTCCATCCCATGTCAAACACTGTTCGAATATTCATACTCCAGATGTTTCTTATTACGGACACTTCTGAAATCTTTAATTGATACACTCTGGTTTTTGTCTTGAACTCATCCTTTCAGCCTTCCTGCTTCATGTATTTGGGAACTCCAGAATCTCTGATTCTTCAGTGCACATTCTTTCTCCAGTTCTTTAGCCTTTCTCCTATCTTTACTTCTTTTCCTGTCCATCTTAGTTTCCTTGGTCCATCTTTTCAGTCACTCTCTTGCTAGTACCCTTATGTCATCACCTGTCCTTAATCTTACCCTGGTAAATTCCAACCAAGGATGGAACAGCTTGTCTGTATGCTAATAACTGAGCAGAGCAAGGAAAGTCATAACCACTTGGCAGACTGGCACCTTTATAAATAATTAACTGCAAGTAGGTTGTTAGTACTACTTGCCTTTCTTGTTCTTACCATTTTTTGCTAGTCACCTCAGTTTCCTATTCTACTCAATAGCAGTTTTAGATCTTGTCCCCCCTTTTCAAACCTTTGCTCTTCTCTGTCTTCTGATTCTCAGTTGATGACTCGGATAGAACCAATCAGATTGTACCTGCCTCAGATTTCCACCACCAAATCCATAGAATTACAAGAATCTGTCCTGTCCTGGTAGCTCAGATGATAAAGAATCTGTCTGTACTGTGGGAGACTTGGGTTTGATCCTTGGGTTGGGAAGATTCCCTGGAGAAGGAACTGGCAGCCCACTCCAGTATTCTTTCCTGGAGAATTCCACGGACAAAGGATCCTGGCAGGCTAGAGTCCATGGTGTTGCAAAGAGTCAGACATGACTGAGCAACTAACACAGAGACATGCTCATCCTCACCTCCTGTTGCAATCAAGGAGCTTTCTCACTTAACAAGGACCCAGCCCTTCTCTTTAGAGGATCCCTCTGGACCTTATTCCCTCTAGTCTTCTCACATATCTTCCCTTACTGCTGCTGCTGCTGCTAAGTCACTCTAGTCGTGTCCGACTCTGTGCGACCCCATAGACAGCAGCCAACCAGGCTTTGCCGTCCCTGGGATTCTCCAGGCAAGAGTACTGGGGTGGGTTGCCAGTTCCTTCTCCAATGCATAAAAGTGAAAAAATAAAGTGAAGTTGCTCAGTCATGTCCGACTCCTAGCGACCCCATGGACTGCAGCCCACCAGGCCTTTCCGTCCATGGGATTTTCCAGGCAAGAGTACTGAAGTGGGGTGCCATTACCTTCTCCCCATTTATTCTTTAGCTGACTTCAATCTGTTACCCATCCCCATCATTTCAAGGAAATAGCTCTCAGACTTCGATGTTGCTTATTTCAATGGACATCTTTCTTTCTTGTCCTTATTTTACTTAGCAGTATTCACAGTTGAACCTGCCTTGGTACTTTCTTGTTTTGCGGTTGCCACTTTCTTCTGGTTTTCATCCTACTTCTTAGTATTTCTTAATTCTTTTTTTCCAAATTTTCCTGGACCTCTAAATATTGAAGTCTTTCCAGGCCATCTTTTATCTTATCCTGGTCTTCTCAAATGATCCTATGCTGCAACTTCATTTGCTATATATATGTTGATAACTTTCAATTTTATATCGTGCACTAAGTCTTCTGTTTTGACTTTCAGATTTTTATACACAGCTGTGTACTTGTCTTCTGTACTAAGAAGCGCCAGACTTTCAACACATGCATGAACATAATGTCATCTCTCTCCAAACTGACCTTTCCTCCAGTGTCTTGTTTAATTAATGATACCGTACCCTCTTCAGTCGGTTCTGTCAAAAACCTGGGAGTCATCCTTAATCTCTCCCTTAGTCCCAACATGTGCAGTCATTAAACACGTCATGTCAAATCTGTTCCATAATAGATTTGACTGATTCTGTCCACTTATTTCCATCTTCATCATTGACCTCTCTTATCCACATTACTATCATCTCCCTCTTGGACAACATAATAACCTCTAACTGGTCTCCTTGCATTCATTTTTTACCTCCATCTATTTTCCACATAACAGTCTATTTAAAAATTTTTAAGAGATCCCCTCTTACTATTTTTGTCCTTAAAACATTTGAGTGGATTCCCATTGCTCTTATGGTAATGTCCAAGTACTTTAATGTGGCTTACATAGTCCTCCGTAATCCAGCATCTTCCTCAGGTTTATCTTTCTGTTGTTCCATCTCTAGTCACAGTGGCTGTCTTTTAGTTATTTGAATATATCAAGTTCCTTCTTGCCTTGGGCTTTGTATAAGCTGTCACCTCTGCTTTAGATGTCCTTTACACCTCTCTTTATTCTGCCTATGTTTGTTTGTTCTTTAGGTTTCAGCATAAATTTTTTCTTTTTTAATTGAAAGATAATTGCTTAATAGAGTTTTATGGCTTTCTGTCATACATCAACAAGTATCAACCATAGGTATACCCTTCTCAGTGTTATCTGATATTCACAGATGGGCTTAGGTCATTGACAGCTTTCTATACCCTTCTTTCTTAGAATTTGCCACAGTTATAATTTCTTTATTGATACTGTTTTCCATCTGCCTCCCCCACTGTAAAGTGTGAGATCAGTGACTCTGTGTCTGTCTTGTGAGTGTGTGTGTCTTATTCACCTTGATCCAGGGATCTAGCTCATAGTAAAAGCATGCAATGAATATTTTTTGAATGAACTCAGTGACTGAATACCTTTCAATAAAATGAAACAGTGGAAAATAGTAAAACTAATTTGTTTTTTTATAGCATTTCATTTAGATAGAAGAAATTCACCACCAAATAGTTTGACACCATGTCTGAAGATTCGAAATATGTTTGATCCAGTTATGTAAGTATTATGACAAAAGGTACATGCAATTTTTTTAATATTTGGATGAAAAATACATGATAGTCTTATAATGCTCTGTCTATAATTGAAAAATCTCCTTTACTTCTGAATCTTAACTACCAAAATGTTACGGTTTTCCCAATACTTCTTTTTAAATTTGAAACAAAGTTTTCCCAAAAGACACAGGTGTATAATGACTTGAAAAACTTTTAAAAATCTTTGTATTTACTGTGAATCCCTATAGAAGACAGATGCTTGAATCAGATTAATGACAGATATGATGATAATCAACAGTATCCTTTATTAAATGTATGTCATGTTTGCCACCACTCTTTGCCTTTGTAGGCAATATAAATCAAAATATCTGCTGTCTTAAAATTTCCAAACCCTTATAAAAAGTTTTATACAAAAGATGTACATACCCTCCTTTCTATAAGATTTGTCTACCTGTCATTGCAATATTTGAGGAACTTTTATGTCCATTTACCATTTGAGAAACTTTTCTATATAATTACAGTGACACGTGCATTCCAGAATATAGTATAGTCAAAAGTTATTTCTTTAAAATCCATAATATTTTACATATAATTATATATAAGCAGTAGTAATCTTTAGAATATGCTTCCTAGAGGTGACTGCTTATCTGTCCAATAATAGGACAAATCAAATTCTGTTTTTTTTTTTAAAAAGCTGATAGTGGAAATTGTATTATATATAAAATGTGCGTAATTCCCATCTGATAACTCATTTATTTCAAGAAATAGTTGATATGGTAGATTAAATAACGGTGAAATTGTTAATGTGACAAAGCACTGTCAGCATACACACACACAACACGCATCCCCTTCATTTTGCAGAGGTAGAAACAACAACGTGGTGATCCCTCTACCGGGAGTCTCACCCTAACCTTAGAGATTAGGAAGTCTATGCCAGCCCAGTATTTTATTACCTGAGATGAAGATTTATGATTTGAAGTGGAATGGCCTTTTCCTCTGCCCCACCGTCTGTATCTCACAAGACAGACAAATGTGTGTTACTATAACAGAACCACTTTCATAATAGTAAAGTGACTTATTTTTGCAAAATGTTTGTCCTGTATAAAGTTTCTAATATTTTGGAAAAAACAGCTCAGAATATAATATTTACTAAGAGTTTTCCTTAAGTTAGGAATTTTTAAATGTCATTAAAAAATAATACTTAACTTTTATAAGTTTACCACGACTCATTGAAGTGTTTGTTAACACTTGTTTAGATAGAAAAGAGAAATGACTGTAAATGAAAGGATTTTAAACATAAAATTGAAAACATATTTATCTTGCTATGGCAGGCTGATCCTTCTTGCCTATAGTAGGCTGATCCTTCTTGCTATGGTAGGCTGATCCTTCAGTGCCTCAGCTTGTACATTCTTACACTGGAAAGTGAGAACATAGCTGGGACTTCTGAATGCCAACATTTTTTAAATCTACCTACTGCTAGTAACAAGCATTTATATACTATTAGTTTTTTTACAATATATGGTTTTTAAGCTATCCCGATGCTAGTTAGGTATATGGTGACGCTAGTGGTAAAGAAGCCACCTGCCAATGCAGGAGACATAAGAGATGCAGGTTCAATCCCTGAGTCAGAAAGATCCCTTGGAGGAGGGCATGGCAACCCACTCCAGTATTCTTGCTTGGAGAATCCCATGGACAGAGGAGCCTGCCAGGCTACGGTCCATAGGGTTGCAGAGTCAGACACAACTGAAGCAACTTAGCATGCACTTGTTAAAGAGACAGAAAACTTCTTTCTGAGTAGGAATATGGCTGTTGATTTTTGTTTTCATTAATTTTTTAGGGAAATAGGGGATCAGTGGCATTTGGCAATTCAAGAAGCAATTTTAGAAAAATGCAGTGATAATGATGGCATTGTTCACATCGCAGTAGACAAGAACTCTCGTGAGGTAAAGTAACTTTCACTATTGAATTCTACATTTTGAATCGTTGCTATTAAACTAAGACTATTTCTTCCTTCCTTTTGTTTTCTTTTTAAAATATTACAGGGTTGTGTATATGTTAAATGTCTGTCTCCAGAATATGCTGGGAAAGCTTTTAAGGCATTGCATGGCTCTTGGTTTGATGGTAAGAAATTTGAATACTACAAACATTTTGAAAAGATAAATTATGGCTTACTGTTAAATTCCACCAGATTTTAAATTAAAGAATCTTAGGTTATCATTTGTGGAGTAATAATTTTAATTAATTTTAATTTTATTTGTGTTCATTTATCTTTTACCACAGTTTGTTTTCTATTAATATTAAGCACATTCATACAGATCTAAAATATTATTTTTATCTTACAACAGGGAAATTGGTTACAGTAAAATATTTACGACTAGATAGATATCACCATCGCTTTCCCCAGGCTCTTACTTGCAACACTCCCTTGAAGCCATCAAATAAACATATGAACTCTATGTCTCATCTTCGTCTTCGGACTGGCCTAGCCAATTCTCAAGGAGGTTCCTGAAAAGACTTTCTTCCACTCCTAAGACTGTTCTTTACAGTAGGAAAATTCCTGTTTGGCTTCCTGTCTCCCTTTTTAAATGCTTTTTGTATGTAATATTTTTATTGAATACAGCTCTATTTGAACGTTCCAGAAATCTTAAGGTTCCAAAGGGACTTAGCAGTGAGGCAGCAATGCCGAGTAGATAGAGTAATTGTTTTGTTCAGTTTTTGGAGTTCAGTTAAGCCAATGCACTTAAAAGTTTTGCATGAGGAACATTGACCTTATTAAGCATTTTCAAATGTGATGGTTGTATTTTTGCACCAAGAAGTGTTTGAATAACCACACAAAAGCATGGGGAAAAGGCTTCTTGTTTTTCCATAATTTTCTGTAAACTGATATTGTGAATTTTTGTATACAGTCACCTAAATAGTTCCTTACAGGTTAATGTGGTAAAACTATTAATTTCCCAATTTAACCTTAGGTTTCTATTGCTTGTAAGAGATTCATTTGCTACAGCTGGAATATGGGAAAATCAGTTCGGGTTTAGTGGTTACATAAAAGTGTAAGTGGATGTACATGTACTTAAACTGGCTTTTGTATATATGTATAAATGCTGGTGACGGCCAAAGTAGTCTGTTTTGTGAGGATGTCTGCATTAAAGCAGTAAAATAAGCTTCCTATTTTATTCATAATCTAATGTGTGTATATATATGTATGTGTATATATGTGTGTATGTATATATATATATGTGTGTATGTGTATATGTGTATATATACACACACATATATACATATGGCTGTACTATCATACACATCAAACAGCCAAACACCTGGAAGTATTAGATATAAGTTTAAAATAACTTTTATAGGTTTTATATAAAAATGTCTTGAGTATGATTTTGTGTGAAAGTTCCAATATCAGTTGTAATAGATTCAAATTTATGTGAGCAATAAAAAAGCAATTGGCAGATATTGGGAAACTATTTTGTGAAAAGCTGTATTTATTATAAATACTAGGGCTATGACATAGTACCGCTAGGATTAAGTCATTTTCCCAATCTATTTATAATGTAATTAAATGTTAGCTTCCCTGTTGTATGTCAAGTTTAAAACAGGGCACATTGTTGCAGCAAAATGTGTATTTGAAAAATTCCGTTAGCAATTTTGGGTTATGAAAGGTCGCAGTATATTAAATGCACGAGTGATGGTCACTTTGTGCCTGGGTATTTACTTTGTTTCAGTAAAGTTACTTTATTATGGTTTATGATTTCAGATGAAAATGGTTACGGAGCAAAGTTTACTTGTAATGTAGCAATTGGCTTTTTAAAAATAACCTGTTGATATATCATTGTCAGTCCAAATGAATATGTGAAAAAGCTGAAATTGTACCAATTTTGATTTTGTTTAAAGCTCAGTTTCCTTTTATTTAAAATTGTATATGTGTTAGGTTTGCAGCATGAACTTGCACAGTTAATGCACGTTTCCTGGTTAAGTAAACATGATGCACACTGTTCTGTAACAGAAAACCTTATTGTGCCTTACCTATGTGCTTTTGTGGGCACCATGTTTATGAAGAATAAAAAATGATTTGTTATCTGAAGAGAATAAATTTTAAATTCTCAGTTTATGTCTCAGATGCTAACGTGTGAAAATATAAATATATATATATAATATATATAATAACCAATCTTTCTGTATTTTATGTGCATCACAGTGATTTATCTGAGCTTAGTGACCCCATCTTGTGACCTGTTACAAGAGTGAATGTAAAAAAATAGTTGTGGCATTTTAAGAGGTCGCCTTTCGATGCATATGCATCTTTTTCTTGCTTCTAAAACATATTCCATGTAAGCATTGTACACTTATTATTGTAATATATACTATTATGCAGCTTATTTTACCTGAAACTGTTAAGCCGACCAAGATCCCTCCCTGCAAGACAGATGGGAATGTGTATAATAACTAGATATTTGAGAAGTTCTGAAGTTTGATGTAATCTGTTACTTGTCCTGTTTTAAAAAAAGAAAAAAATTCTAATTAAAAATTTATTAGGTTTTTTTTTTAATGTGTCTTGGCTTTTAAAAAAAATTTTAAGTGCTCTGTGTGTTTATTTTGTTATATTTTTTTAACCAGTGAAAGTAGATCCCTTTATTTTTAATCTTTTTGGTTATTTGTAAATATACATATGCTATAAAAGTGGATGAAAGTTAATCTTAACTTTCATCTATGAAGTTAATTTTCTTTATGAAAATGTCTGTCTAACTTTCAAATGTTTGGCTCAAAGTGGGGCAAGAATATAGATCAGATAGCACTGCTTAGTTTAGCTAAACATTTTTTCATAGCAAGACTTGTTCAAAAAAGGAAGCCATTTTTTCACACATTCTGGCTCAAACGCCTTATCATAAATAAACAGTCTGTGGTCTTGTTACTTTGAGTAGCGTTGGTTTAGATTGTTTAATCAAGTAAAAAGAAGACTTAGTTGGTAGAATTTTATTGATTGCTAACACATGTCAGGCACTGTTATTGTTAGGAGTACAAAGATGAAAAAGACATGACACAATCTTCAAGATGGTCATAATCTAGAGGAAGAACATAGACAGCTTACTTAAAAGGTACTGTTGAAAATACAGTGAGTGAAGAAAGCAGAATAAATTCTGGGAGTATAGAGAGGTACCTTATGTATCTTAGTAGTTGGGAAAGATACCAGGACAGATAAAGTATTAATAACATTAGACACTTTTGAATTAGTATAGATACAGTGATACGTCTCTTTTCCCCTGAGCTCTCAGGGAAGCTTCTATTCTTGTGATGAGCTCATAAAAATTAATGTGTGGAACCTGAGTTACTGCAAAATCCATTTTCATGCTCATTGGTGTGAAGATTCTTGAATATCCTGTGAATATTGAAGCCTCTTATTGAACTTTGTTACATTTTGTGTGCTATTCACTGTTTGGATGACAAGTTGTAATTTCCAAGTGAACAATGTCTTGAAGTATCATATGCCCAGAACATTTCCTTTAATCATATTGACCTTACAATTTTCATTCCTTGCTCCTGGTGACATTACATTACTATAGGTCACCTACATGGCGGCTTCACCCTTTTTCCCTAGACTTATCTCATCAAGTCACTTCTTCAGATGACTCAACAAAGAATGTAAATCAAGCAGAGTTTTGGCAGCCACTCTTGAAAAGGGTGTTCAAGAACAGGTATTTAATTGAAAATTAGAAACCATTAGATGTGGTCTAAAGAAACTGTCCATAACTGGTCTAGTGAGCATGATTAGCTACTCTCTTTAAGTCTCACTGGAGAAACTTTATGACTAGAAATACATCCTGATGGTAGATGTCTATACCTAAGAATCTGCTTGGGGCAGCAGGATAGACTCATTTTGTTGATTCTTAGACTTTAAAACCAGTAGAACCTGAGTACTTTAGATTTACTGTTTCTTGCATGGGTGGACATTGGAGACCTCCACATGCTCCTTAAAGTTGGAAAGAACGCCATCTAGGTATTAGAAAGATCCATACAGTGAAAGCTATGGTTTTTCCAGTAGTCATGTATTGATGTGAGAGTTGGACCATAAAGAAGGCTGAGCACAGAAGAATTGATGCTGTTGAACTGTGGTGTTGGAGAAGACTCTTAAGAGCTCTTGGACTGCAAGAAGATCAAACCAGTCAATCCTAAAGGAAATTAGCCCTGAATATTCAATAACAATGCAGCAGCTTTATTATACATCATTATACAACAGACAAATTCAACATCTATTTGGCTTAGGAATTTTACTAAAAAGGTAGCTGGCCCAGAGATAAGAAAATAGCAACTGAAAAAGGCAAAAATTGTTCATTTTTAAAATTATAGTTGATTTACAGCATTGTGTTTCAGGTGTACCGCAAAATGATTCAGTTATACAAACCAGTCAGTCCTAAAGGAAATAATTCCTGAATATTCATTGGAAGGACTGATGCTGAAGCTGAAGCTCCAATGCTTTGGCCACCTGATGCAAAGAGTCAACTCATTGGAAAAGACCCTATGCTGGGAAAGATCGAAGGCAGGAGGAAAATGGGGCAACAGAGGATAACATGGTTGGATGGCAACACTGACTTATTGGACATGAGTTTGAGCAAACTCTGGGAGGTGGTGAAGGACAGGGAAGCCTGGCGTGATGCATTCCATGGGCTTGCAGAGTCAGACACAACTGAGCGACTGAACAAGGCAACAGAACACATGAAAAAGATTGAGGAGAAACAACCTAGTGCGTGTATAAAGCTCACACAGTTTCTCATGGTGGAATTACTGAGTACAAGACTATATAGAGACATGAAAGGTAGGTGATGGTCAGTTCATGGAACACGCAGGTTATATTATGAATTTGGATGAAGGTCGTTAAAGGGAGATCGACTGAGGATTTGTTGGGCTGAAAAATGGAGAAAGGATTTGAAAAATATCCAAGAGATAAAATGAGGACTTAATTGGATATTGAGAGAGAAATTGGTGTCCAATTTTCTAATATAGGAATTCTAATCCAATATTTGGAGAATAGGTGATAAGTGAGAAATTGGATGGGAAAGATGATTAATTGAATTTTTGGATATGTTGAGATTGGGATGGCTATGGAATATCCAGGTGGATGTCCCTAGGTGATTAGATTTTCAATTCTGAGGTATTCTGAGAAAAATCTGAGCTGGAGATAGATACAATTTGCAAGTTAAAATCACAGAGGTGAATTAGATGACCGAGGGGGGAGAGAGAGGAGTCCATGCTGCTGCTGCTAAGACACTTCAGTCGTGTCTGACTCCGCGTGGCCCCATAGACGTCAGCCCACCAGGCTCTCCTGCCCCTGGGATTCTCCAGGCAAGAACACTGGAGTGGGTTGCCATTTCCTTCTCCAATGCATGAAAGCGAAAAAGTGAAAGTGAAGTCGCTCAGTCATGTCCGACTCTTAGCGACCCCATGGACTGCAGCCCACTGGGCTCCTCCATCCATGGGATTTTCCAGGCAAGAGTACTGGAGTGGGGTGCCAGTGCCTTCTCCAGGGGAGTCCATATAGAGATAGAAATTTCATTTAATCCCAGTTCTGCCATATATAGCTATTTGACCCTTCTGTGGCAGTTTGGGTTGGGGTGAGATAAAATTCTGAAACAAATTAAGAGGCTAGAATTTGAAAAGGTCTTTGAACAGAGTGATGTTGAAAGAGAAATTTTGGTGTAACACATTTCTAGCTTGGGCAATGGGTTAGATGGTGTTGACATTCCCTAATTATGGATGGGGATAGAGGGGAGGGGAGCCAGATGCTAGTCAAGATACTAGATAAGACTTTCCAGAATTGCAAGAGTTAGGCTAAATAGTCCTTCTGACTTTTCTTTTTCTAGTGTAGGACACTGTTGGAGGAAAGGTGATAGGGACAATCTATCACCCTTGAGACTCTCTCCAAAAAACAGAACTGTTAACTTCCACAAGGTTCTAGCATTGTCTATGATTGTCTAAGAGTGATTGAACATTTTCCTGATTATAGAAAATGAGATGTTGAGTATATTTGTAAACCTATGACTATTGAAAGAAGGAAGAAATACAAAAGATGTTTTTAAATAGGATTGTTTGTAAATGGTTTGCCATGCATTCATGACCAGGAACTCGTTTGTTGCTGTATATTATACCCTTATAAAGCCTTTGTAAGCTAGTCAGGTTTTATGGGCCTGAAAACCGTTTTTTTCCCTTGGTGACTTAATTTCTCCTTTGATTTATTGAGTTAATTAAAAAATGTAACTTTAAAGGGCAGTTTTAGTTTAATAGTTCCAAGTGCTACAATACTTCCTTTTACTTAAAAATAATGTGGATTATTTTGAGATTTCATTGACTTTATTTACTACTGAGTAATAGCTAAAGCTCAAGTTGGCCTGTCTTTCTCTAGACCAGTGCTGTATAATACTTTGACTTCCCTGGTGGCTCAGGGTTAAATTTTTTCCTTGGGGGGCCGGTTCTGGTGGGGGTCGGGGAAGGAACCCTTTTTTGATGGGGGGGAGCCGGGCCGCGGGAAGGGCGCCGGCCCACCCCCAATATAATGTCAACCATGTATAATTTTAAAATTTCTGATGGCCACATTGTAGAAAGTAAAAAAAAAGGTGAGATTAATCTTAATACATTTTATTTAACCTTATATGTCCAGGATATTATGATCTCAATATGTAATAAAAGATTTTATTAATGATTTTTTACATGCTTTGACATCTAGAATATAGATTACGTTTACAGCTAGGGTGACCCTGTGTTGTATAACTTACAGTACTAAAACTTGTACAGATGGTCACCTTATTTATAGCCCATCTTTCAGATGCTATATTTTCACTGAAAACGTTTGATCTATATTTAGGTTTCATAAAATCTGCAGTTTGAAAAGTTTATTCATATACCCAGTTTCTTCCAAATAGACTTAAAAATGTTCGTGTAACTAAATCAGGTACCAGTTGTTAAATTTACATTAATTCAAATTAAAAACTTTAGTTCTTCAGTTGTCCCAGCCACATCCTAAGTGCTCAGTAGCTACATGTAGCCAGTGATTACCACGTAGACAGTGCCAGTTTAGACAACCTGTATGTTCCTAGCTAAATCCTAGTACTCAGCCAGCCACTGTGCTACAACGAAACTGCACTGCTTGCCCTTCCCCTTCATACTTAACTTTTGCTTGATTCTGACTTTATTGGCATTGTTGCTATTCTTTTTGCCTGAAACATGCTTCATTTCCTTCTTGTATATACCCAAATGTTGCTCCTCTTCCAGGAAGTGTTATTGTTTGCCCTTGGGTTGGAACTAATTTCTATCCTGTGCATTCCTAAAGTATTTGATTTCAGTTGTCTTATGGTTTTGGCAGTTTCTGTCTTGTGTTCTAATATTCATTAATCTGTTGTAGTTTGGATTCTGTCCTTATTACCCCTCTGAAATCGCTCTTTAGGGATCACCACAAACTTCCTTTTGCCAAATTCTAGAGTCATTTCTATGTCCTCATCTTTCTTGAACTCAGCACCAACTAATACAGCTGATCATTACCGCCGATTTTACTTAAAAATTTTTATTATGAAGTAATTCACGCATACTAGAATATATATGAAGGCTTCCCTGGTGACTCAGACAGTAAAGAATCTGCCTACAATGCAGGAGATGTGGATTCCATCCCTGGGTTGGGAAGGTCCCCTGGAGAAGGAAATAGCTACCCACTCTAGTATTCTTGCCTGGAGAATCCTCATGGACAGAGGAGCCTGGCAAGCTACAGTCCATGGGGTCGCAAAGAGTCAGACATGACCAAGTGACTTAACACTTTGAATTTCACTTAGGAAGTATATATTTTACTTACGTTTTGAAGTACAACATCATTTAAAAAATAGAACATTAACTTTGAAGTGCCTCAGTGTCTTTAGGAGAAGGCAATGGCAACCCACTCCAGTACTCTTGCCTGGAAAATCCCATAGACAGAGGAGCCTGGTAGGCTGCAGTCCATGGGGTCGTGAAGAGCTGGACACGACTGAGCGACTGAGCAGCAGCAGGAGCAGCAGCAATGTCTTTAGTACTTCTCTTTCTTTCCTAACTTCCAGATGGCAACTGTCTGAATTTTGTATCAATAAATCTTTTATTTTTCATTATAATTTTACCACGTTTATGTGTCTCTATAAGTACAGTATTTCCTGCTTTTGGCTTTTCTGTGAATAGAATCAAATTATATGTATACTTTAGTGACTGTTTTTGCTCAACTTCGTTTTTGAGATTCATCTGTATAGATGCATGTAGCTATCACTGATCGTCATGGCTATATAGTATTCTATTACAAAATGCATGCCATGATTTATCCATTCAACTATGGACATTTAGATTATTTTTAGTTTTTTTATTATTATAAGCAAGGTAGTTAATGAACATTTCTTCTTGGACATGTTTCCAGCTGCACACATTCAAGTTTCCTAGGTCATTGAGACTCAAGAAATATGGTTCTTCAATTAGCAGTATAAACATTACTTGGGAACGTGTTAGTCCAAGCGGATTTGGGGCCCCACTCTAGACTTACTGAATCAGAAATTTTGAGTTGGGGCCTGGTACTCTGTTTTAAGGGCTTCCCTTGTGGCTCAGGTGTTAAAGAATCTGCCTGCAATGAAGGAGACCTGGGTTTGATCCCTGGTTTAGGAAGATCCCCTGGAGAAGGGAAAGGCTACCCACTTCAGTATTCTGGCCTGGAGAATTTGGGTCACAAAGAGTTGAACACGACTGAGTGACTTTTACTCACTCTGTTTTAATAAATCCTCCAGATGATGCTGGTGGCATACTCAAGTTTGAGAACCACTGATCTAAAGGTACCCTTTGTGAGATTAATTTGCACCTTCTGATTATGATTTTTGGCTTCCATATTCTTTTTGAAATACTTTTTACTATTTTTTTCCCATGACACTTGAGTACTCCTGATGAGGAAATGATTTACAACTGATGAGGAAATGATTTACAACTAAGGGACTAGACTGAAAAATAACAAAGCCCGTCAGGCGTATTCTACAGTGATGCTCTCAAGGCTCTGGCAAAGCCATAAACTGAAACAGTTTTCTTTTATGATAGTCAGCCTGCTCAAAGACAGTCTAGCTGCCAATTAATCAGTTTATTAAAAAACTATATAAACAAGACTTACTGTTTCTAAACTGTCTGCAATTTGTTCCCTCCCTTTCCCCACATTTTGCACTTTTTTTTGTCTTTTTTGCTTTGATAAGTTTTTTATTCTCTACCTCATGTGACTAAATCTCCATATAAGTAACTAATTAAATATTTCTGAGTATCCTTTCACACACCACAATTCTGTTACTGTTTTTTTCTCCTACTTAACTGGTTACTCTTTTTCAGTCTCCTCTGCCAGCTCCATCCCCTTTACTCAGTCTTAATATTGCAGTACCCTGGGCCATAGTCTAAGCTCCTCTGCTATTCTCTATCTAGATATTTCCTCTAAATAGTCCTGTTTTATGGTTTAGTTGCTAATACGTGTCCAACTCTTACAACCCCATGGACTGTAGCCTACCAGGCTCCTCTGTCCATGGGATTCTCCTGGCAAGAATATTGGAGTGAGTTGCCATTTCCTTCTCCAAGATAGTCCTACATGGGCCTAATAAATGACACAAATTTTTATCTCCAGCCTTGACTCCTCCCCTAGGTCTAGACTTGTTTTTTCAGCTCAGTACTTGATATCTCCATTGGGATGACTAAAGGTTTTTCACTTTTTACATACCAAAACAAAATGCTGATTTCCATGCCTAACTGCCTCCAAACTTACTCTTCTAGTCTTTGCTTTCTCCATAAATTACATACATCTTAAATTGAAAACCTAAGAGTTATCCTTTATTTCCTCTTTTCTTCCTCAATTACCACATTCAGTTAGTCCTTTCAGCTTTTCCATATCTATCTAATCTCCAGTCTATCCATTCTCTTGATGCCATCATTTATGTCTTGCCTGAATGGCTATAAAAGCTTCCTAAGCTGGTTTCCTTGTTCCCTGCCCAGCAACAGTTAATGTGATATGCAGGAATCAAAGTTGTCTTCAGAAACATGTATCAGAGCATGACATTCCCTAAAACAAAATCTTGCAATGATTCCCACTGCATTTCAAATAAAATCCATATATTTTATCATGGCCTTCAAGGCCCTCTATATACTGGACCATGCCCATCTCTTCAACTATTTCTCCTATCATGCCTCAGCTTTCTCCACTCATTCTGGTTTACTTTCTCCTCCTCTGATATACAGCTTACCTTTGGGCCTTCATACTTGTTTTGTCTGGAATTCTGTTCCTGGGCCTAAATCTTTACGTTTGATGAAGTCCAATTTACTATTGTCATTGTTGTTGCTTGTGTTTTGCTGCCTAAGCCTTTGTCTAATCCTAGATCATGATAATTTGTTTTCTTCTAAGAGTTTTATTATTTTTCCTGTCATGTTTAGGTCACTGATCCATTTTGAGCTACGTTTTATATACAATGAGAGGGTAGGGGTCCAGCTTTATTGTTACATTTGTGAATATCTGTTTTGGATGTCCTGGCACCATTTGTTGAAAAGACTGTCCTTTGCTCCTCTTGAATTATCTTGTCACTCGTGCTGAAAATTAGTTGACAGTAAAAGTGAGTGTTTAGAGCCCCATAGGGCCAGGGAGGCACCAGCTGCCCCACGGGGCGGAGGCTGAGTCTGCAGTGTGACGGAGTCCCCAGCCCTCTGCGCCTATGTCTGGCAGAGGCGGTGTGAGATGAAGAGACAATCCTTCCCAGCCACTGGGATCATCAAGAGTTTTGGCCGGACCTTCAAGCATACACCGAGATAGGAGCCAGACAAAAAGCACAGACAATGGTGCTGAAACAGATTAATAAGGAACTTCGTAATTTGGCCCGTGACCCTCCAGCACAATGTTCTGCAGGTCCAGTTGGGGATGATCTGTTCATAGGCAAGCCATAATTATGGGACCTAATGTCAGCCCATATCAAGGTGGTGTATTCATTTTCCTTTAGACTACCCCTTCAAACCACCTAAGGTTGCATTAACTATTTCTAAAGTTCTTTTATCCATTTGTTTACTGCTATGGGATCCAAACCCATATGACTCCCTGGTGCCAGAGATTGCACGGATCTATAAAACAGAGGTTCGCCTAGTCAAGGCTATGGTCTTTCCTGTGGTCATGTATGGATGTGAGAGCTGGACTGTGAAGAAGGCTGAGCGCCGAAGAATTGATGCTTTTGAACTGTGGTGTTGGAGAAGACTCTTGAGAGTCCCTTGGACTGCAAGGAGATCCAACCAGTCCATTCTGAAGGAGATCAGCCCTGGGATTTCTTTGGAAGGAATGATGCTAAAGCTGAAACTCCAGTATTTTGGCCACCTCATGCGAAGAGTTGACTCATTGGAAAAGACTCTGATGCTGGGAGGGATTGGGGGCAGGAGGAGAAGGGGACGACAGAGGATGAGATGGCTGGATGGCATCACTGACTCGATGGATGTGAGTCTGAGTGACCTCTGGGAGTTGGTGATGGACAGGGAGGCCTGGCGTGCTGCTATTCATGGGGTCGCAAAGAGTCGGACACGACTGAGCGACTGATGTGATCTGATCTGATAAAACAGAGATAAGTACAACAGAATATCTCAGGAATGGACTCAGAAGTATGCTGTGTGATGCTACCTTAAAGTCAGAATAACCTGTATTATAACTGGAGTAAACTTTAAATTACTCTTCCTTTTTTGATTTTCTTATCTGGCTGCTCCCCTATCAGACCTCATCTTTTTTAATTTTATTTTTTATTTACCTCCCTCCATTCATTCACATGCTTATCTGAGAAGACTTAAGTTCTTCCAGCTTTGAACAATAATTGTTTTTAGAAACTGTAAAGTAGTTACAAGAGAACAGTTGCCCAAGATTCAGAATTTTTTTAAAAAATGGAGCATGTGTATTATGTGGCCACTGTCTTCACTCTAACTTTGTTATGAGACTAAAACCACTCCTTACTGCTCTTACGTGCTGAAGAATCATCTAAGAGGGAGGAAGATAGATGCTGAGTTGTCACATCAAAGGAAGCAGCATTAATCTAGCAGCATCCATTCTTGATTAAGCCTTCCACTGTTAGAGATTTGAGGTTGCATGATATACTTTATGCTCATAACTGATGTGGCTGCAGAATTGGTATTGAATTTATAGTATCAGCAGAACAGAAAATGTGATGTATTTTATGCATGTCAATAAAGAAATGACCAGTTCTGGTTCTACAGAGAATGGAAATTGGAAGTCAAACGTCCTTTGTATTCCAAAATAAGGTCTCAAAACATTTTGTAATTTTCATTAAAATTGTTAGGAGGCTTGGAGTTACTAATTAATCTATCTTCCAATATACTGTTTAATATAGCAGAGAATAAATGATGCAAGTTGTCAGTGGAGGAGTGACCAGCTATTAGCTCTGCTAACAACTGATTTATTTTTCTTCAATAAAGTTGCATAAACCAATGAGTTAGCTGCCTGGATTAATCGGTATGGGAAACAATCTTTTGTAAGTGCAAAGCCATTTTTTGTATGTACTTTTGGGATTTGCCTCATTGTTTGACATCAAATGATGTAAAGTTCAAGACAGTAAATATTTTGCCATGTTCAGTTAAAAGTGCGCAGTCTGTTACAAGTTGACATATTGATTGACTGGATCTATACAGAATCAATAAGCTATTGAGATAGTGTAGCTTTAGTATGCTGCACATGGTACTGGCATCCTGGGAGTTCATAGATGGGCTTGGAACCAAACAGTTTTGAAACATATATTTGGAGTTTAAGAAATTTATTTTCCAGGTGCAACCCCTATATAACTAAATTTTTTATTCATCTTGCACACTTGACAGCTGAAAAGACCATAACATGGAAGTGAGAATGGGTCAAACTTTACAAAATAAAGTACTCTTTTGGTGTGGGAGTTGACATGAGGCTATGTTGAAGTGACTACCTATGTGGGATATTGAGGTTTTTTAGTGGATTGAATATCCATTAAAATGAATTTGTTCAGCCATTTATGTTAATGAGCGTTTAAGTGCAACAGATACCACTTCAAGTGACTTAGTTCAGTCTCTCAGTAATGTTAGACTCTTTTGACCCAGTGGACTGCAGCACACCGGGCCTCCCTGTCCATCACCAACTCCTGGAGTTTACTCAAACTCATGTCCATTGAGTCGGTGATGCCATCCAACCATCTCATCCTCTGTCATCCCCTTCTCCCGCCTTCAATCTTTCCCAGTATCAGGGTCTTTTCCAGTGAGTCAGTTCTTTGCATCAGGTGCCAAAATATTGGAGTTTCAGCTTCAGCATCAGTCCTTCCAATGAATATTCAGGAATTATTTCCTTTATGATGGACTGGTTGGATTTCTGTGCTGTCGAAGGGAATTTCAGGAGTCTTCTCCAACATCACAGTTCAAAAGCATCAATTCTTTGGCACTCAGCTTTCTTTATAGTCCAACTCTCACATCAATACATGACTACTGGAAAAACCATAGCTTTGACTAGACAGACCTTTGTTCTCAAAGTAATGTCTACTTTTTAATATGCTGTCTAGGTTGATCATAACTTTTCCTCCAAGGAGCAAGCGTCTTTTAATTTTATGGCTGCAGTCACCATCTGCAGTGATTTTGGAGCCCAAAAAAGTAAAGTCTGTCACTGTTTGCATTGTTTCCCCATCTATTTACCATGAAGTGATGGGACCAATGCCATGATCTTAGTTTTCTGAATGTGGAGTTTTAAGCCAACTTTTTCACTCTCCTCTTTCACTTTCATCAAGAGGCTCTTTAGTTCCTCTTCACTTTCTGCCATAAGGGTGGTGTCATCTGCATATCTGAGGTTATTGTTATTTCTCCTGGCAATCTTGATTCCAGTTTGTGCTTCATCCAATCCAGCATTTCTCATGATGTACTCTGCATATAAGTTAAATAATCAAGGTGACAATATACAGCCTTGACGTACTCGTTTCCCTATTTGGAACCATTCTGTTGTTCCATGTCCAGTTCTAACTTGCTTCTTGACCTGCATACAGATTTCTCAGGAGGCAGGTCAGGTGGTCTGGTATTCCCATCTCTAAGAATTTTCCACAGTTTAATTCAACAAATAATGTTTGAGACACGTGAGGAAAACTTTGCTAAAACAGATCAAAGAAAATAAATGGAGATAATCATCTTTCCTTGATAGAAAGACTGAATATAGCAAGTAGGCTCCCTAATTCTTCCTAAAGTAGTGAGGAAGTTTAATGCAATTCCAGTAAAGGTTTCCATAGATTTATTGGGTTGGTGCAAAAGTAATTGTGGTTTAGCATTGTTGAACTTTGCTGTTCAACAGTGCCATTTAAGAATGTATTGGGACACATTCTTAAATGTGGTTATGTTATACATCATTTTATTGCACATTTCTTGCTTCATGTTTTTTTGCTAATGACTTATTGCTGTTTATTTTATATTTATTTTAGACTAGGGAAATGATGTCTAAAAGCAAAAGACAAAAAGCGAATTCAAGCGATTTTTTTATTTGAATTCAAAATGTGTCATAAAGCACCAGAGATAACTCACAACACAAACAATACATTTGGTCCAGGAACTGCTAACGAACGTACAATGCAGTGTGGTTCAAGTTTAGCAAAGGAGACAAGAGCCTTGAAGACAAGGAGTACAGTGGCTGGCTGTCGGAAGTTGACAATGACCAATTGAGAGAGAAGTTAACAAAGAACTCAACATCGACTATTCTACAGTCATTCAGCATTTGATGCAAATTGGAAAGTTGAAAAAGCTCAGTATATGGCTGCTGTGTGAGCTGACCAAAAATCAAAAAAATTGTTGTTTTAAAGTGTTATCTACTCTTATTCTATGCAACAACAATGAACCATTTCTTGATCTGATTGTGACATGGGACAGAAAGTGGATTTTATACAACAACCAATGCCAAACCACTCAGTGATTGGACCAAGAAGAAGCTCCAAAGCACTTCCCAAAGCCAAACTTGCACCGTAAAAAGGCTATGGTCACTGTTTGGTGGTCTGCAGACTGTCTGGTCCACTACAGCTTTCTGAATCCTGGCGAAACCATTACCTCTGAGAAGTATGCTCAGCAAATCAGTGAGCTACACCAAAACTGCAACATCTGTAGCCAGCATTGGTCAACAAAAAGGACCCAATTCTCCACAACAGCAACAGCACCCTACCACACATCACACAACCAGTGCTTCAAAAGTTGAACTAATTGGGCTACAGAGTTCTGCCTCATTCACCATAGACCTGACCTCTCACCAACTGGCTACCACTTCTTCAAGCATCTCAACAACTTTTTGGAGGGAAAATGCTTCCACAACCAGCAGCTGCTGCTGCTGTTGCTAAGTTGCTTCAGTCGTGTCTGACTCTGTGCGACCCCATAGATGGCAGCCCATCAGGCTCCCCCGTCCCTGGGATTCTCCAGGCAAGAACACTGGAGTGGGTTGCCATTTCCTTCTCCAATGCATGAAAGTGAAAAGTGAAAGTGAAGTCGCTCAGTTGTGTCCAACCCTTCGCGACCCCGTGGACTTCACCCTACCAGGCTCCTCTGTCCATGGGATTTTCGAGGCAAGAGTACTGGAGTAGGGTGCCATTGCTTTCTCCATCCACAACCAGCAGGAGGCAGAAAATGCTTTCCAAGAGTATGTTGAATCCCAAAGCACAGATTTTTATGCTACAGAAATAAACTTATTTCTCATTAGCAAAAATGTGTTGATTGTAATGCTTCCCATTTTGATTAATAAAGATGTGTTTGAGCCTAGTTATAATGATTTAAAATTCATGGTCCAAAACCACAATTACTTTACTAGTAAATTAATGTCTTGGAATTTTAAATGAATTTATAGAAAATCAGCTGGAAGGAATAACAAAGATTAAATTATTGAATTAAAATATGATTAATAAGGAGAGATTGGCATCAGATGTTAAAATTAAATCTGTGTTAACAACTAATGCTTTGAAACAGATACTTAACAGTGCATAACTGATACCAGAAGGTCACTTAAATCTATTTAAAGGGGACCAAATTTTCATAAGTAGTTTCACTAGAACTTTTAACTTGAAATTTTTTGCTAAGACTACAAAAAAAACTTACTTTGTTATAGTTAACTTATAAAATATTTTAACTCTTAGAAATGTTTTTTGACAAAACCATTTGAAACATGGAATGATAATCTTCACTTCATGTTGGCTGTTCCATAATGGAATCATTTTACAAAACATCACAGATTTCATCCATTTTTGTAAGAGTATGTTCTAGTTGAATCTTGTATCTTTGACCTTTTGTTCTTGTCAACTTTAATAGCTAGTTGTACTGATTGACACAGTCTATGGCTCTGCTCATGGCTTGAATAGTTTTCCATCGTCTATATCAATTTCATGAGATGCTACATATTTTGTGAGACTTGAAAGTTCTCTTCATAGTCAATTTTCATTTGCACTTGCATTGTATTTTTGAATGACAATCTGTAAGACAGTGGCAAACACAGACATTAACACAGGAGGTACTATGAAGCAGGAAAGGATGTTTGAGGAAGGGTTGTTTTCTCTTTTTTTTGGCTACACTGTCCAGCTTGTGGGACCTTATTTCCTCAACCAGGGATTGAACCTGTGCCCTTCAGCAGTGTATACATGGAGTTCTAACCACTGGTTGTTGTTCAGTTGCTAAGTCACATCTGACTCTTGTGACCCCGTGGACTGTAGCCTGCCAGGTTTCTCTGTCCCTGGGATTCTCCAGGCAAGAATACTGGAGTGGATTGCCATTTCCCCCTTCAAGGGATCTTCCCGACCCAGGGGAACCTGCCTGGGTTGGCAGGTTCGACGATGCAGTGTCTCCTGCATTGGCAGGCGAATTCTTTACCACTGAGCCACCTGGGAATCCTCCCACCATGCTTCAATAATATGGAAAAATCAAAATCACTTTCCTTGGCTTTCCCCAAAGGCAGCTGAATATACTTAAAACACTATTTAGGCACTTCCCTGGTGGCACAGTGGATAGGAATCTACCTGCCAATGCAGGGTACACAGGTTTTATCCCTGGTCCAGGGCAATTCTACATGCTGTGGAGCAACTAAGTCCGTGGGCCACAACTGAGACCACATGCTGCAACTACTGAAGTTCATGCACCCAGTGCCTGTGCCCTGAACCAAGAAAAGCCACCACAGTGAGGAGCCTGTGCACTGCAACTAGAGGAATTCTGTGAGCAGTGATGAAGACACAGCACACCCAGAAATAAAATAAATACATAATTTAAAAGTATATTACTTGGTTATAAAACAGAACCTTATATATGAAGATCAGATCAGATCAGATCAGTTGCTCAGTCGTGTCCGACTCTTTGTGACCCCATGAATCACAGCACGCCAGGCCTCCCTGTCCATCACCAACTCCTGGAGGTCACTCAGACTCATGTCCATCGAGTCAGTGATGCCATCCAGCCATCTCATCCTCTGTCGTCCCCTTCTCCTCTTGCCCCCAATCCCTCCCAGCATCAGAGTCTTCTCCAATGAGTCAACTCATCGCATGAGGTGGCCAAAGTACTGGAGTTTTAGCTTTAACATCATTCCTTCCACAGAAATCCCAGGGCTGAACTCCTTCACAATGGACTGGTTGGATCTTCTTGCAGTCCAAGGGACTCTCAAGAATCTTCTCCAACATCACAGTTCAAAAGCATCAATTCTTCAGCACTCAGCCTTCTTCATAGTCCAGCTCTCACATCCATACATGACCACTGGAAAAACCATAGTCTTGACTAGACGAATCTTTGTTGGCAAAGTAATGTCTCTGCTTTTGAATATGCTATCTAGGTTGGTCATAACTTTCCTTCCAAGGAGCACGCATCTTTTAATTTCATGGCTGCAGTCACCATCTGCAGTGATTTTGGAGCCCAGAAAAAGAAAGTCTGACACTGTTTCCACTGTTTCCCCATCTATTTCCCATGAAGTGATGGGACCAGATGCCATGATCTTCATTTTCTGAATGTTGAACTTTAAGCCAACCTTTTCATTCTCCACTTTCACTTTCATCAAGAGGCTTTTTAGTTCCTCTTCACTTTCTGCCATAAGAGTGGTGTCATCTGCATATCTGAGGTGATTGATATTTCTCCCAGCAATCTTGATTCCAACTTGTGTTTCTTCCAGTCCAGCGTTTCTCATGATGTACTCTGCATATAAGTTAAATAAACAGGGTGACAATATACAGCCTTGATGAACTCCTTTTCCTATTTGGAACCAGTCTGTTGTTCCATGTCCAGTTCTAACTGTTGCTTCCTGACCTGCATACAAATTTCTCAAGAGGCAGATCAGGTAGGTGGAATAAATATTACCCTATGAAATTTACATGTTTGTAGAAGTATGTTATTTTCATTATATGTAGAAAAAAATAAAGTTCAGTTGAACTTTAATATGGATTTGAACTGCATGGGTCCACTTATGCTCAGATTTTTTTCAATAGTAAAAACTACAGTACTACGTGATTCATGACAGGTTAAATTGGCCAGTGCAAAACCAGAGATACTGAGGAATCAAGTATAGGTAGGGTTGATTATAAGTTATACTTGTATTTTTGACTGCACAGAAGATCACCACCCACAACCTGTGTTATTCACGGGTGAACTGTACATCATAAAGTATATCATATTCTAATATTAGAGAAATTGGTAAGAAAATTACTATTTACCTGGAGTAATTTTTAAAGCTATGCCTTGAAAATTTTAATATTCCACTCACCTAGGAGCTAGAACCTGATTCAAAAATAACCAGTTTTCAAAAAAAAAAAAAAAATTTCACAGGGTTAAAACTATGGAAAGATTAATCACTGATGACTCATGAAGCAACTCAGAATCTTGAAGTGCCTCATTTCAAAACTTATTGTAAATCAAAAATTACAGTTATTTGGGTTCCCTGTAAAGGTCATGAAAGCTGTGTTATTTATACTCACGTATTTTCCTGTAATCTTTCCACCTCTTACAGGCATATAGAAAATAAGAGTTGAAAACTTATCCTCTGCAGTTGGAAAGTAGACACGAAAATTACTCTGGTTACTTAAATCAGGGCAAGATCTGTGGAAGACCTGTCTTAGAATCATTTGGGATGCTTGTTAGAAATGCAGATTTCTGAATCCCTCACCAGACCTGAATCACTGTATGTAGGAGAGCTCCCAGGATAGTAACAAGTTCTCCAGGTATTCTCATATTTAAGTTTGAGATCCATTGCCACATGACTTCTGGATCTGAGATATCAATCTTGAGAGCACAAAAATAATTCCTCCCATAAATGTTGATACAGGGGAAAAGTGACATTAAAATGGGTGTGCTACTTCCCACAGAGTATAAGAACAGGAAATAATATGTTCTGCCATCAGACGAAAGGAATTTTAGAGGCAAAGTTGGAAATTGTTAAGAGCTATTTCATTCTTGGTTATACTAATAACATCGTTGCTTACATAATGTATAGATTTTTCAATGTATTTTTCCTTATTGATGTTAAGTGACATGAAATTAGCTGAGCATCATTTGATTCCTTTGGAAAATGTTTTTACTGTTTTCGTGTTTTGCTTTTACTTTAAACACTCAGATATATCTTTAGGAGTTCTTTCCACTAAATATCTTGAGTTTTCAGAGCTATGGTTGTGATATATGTTTTCATTAATGCTAGTCATTTTTACTTGTAATCCCAGTTATAACTAGCAGCATCACCAGCAGCCATTTTTACTTGTAATCCCAGTTATAATTGTTACCAGTGGAAACTGAATAAAATGGTGTTTATGGGACTTCCCTGGTGATCCAGTGGTTAAGTATCTGCCTTGCAATGCAGGGAACATAGGTGCAATCTCTGATTGGGGAACTAAGATCCCACATGCTACAAAGCAACTAAGCCCACACACCACAACTACTGAGCCTGGGCTCCAGAGCTTCAAGGCTCAACTAGATAGTCCCTGTGCCCACTGCAATGAAAGACATTGCAAATGCAACCAAGATGAGGCAGCAGTACACACACACACACACACACACATACACACATGTATAATGGTTTTTAGAAGGAACTAAATTTTTTAATTTTTCGTTTTACCCAACTGTGTAAAGTTAAGTGGCTAATAGTTTTCATTTGGCTGATTTGTTTTCTTTGTGTGAACACACATAATTCTTCCTTAATCATCTCCCAACTTCCCCTTCAAACCTTGCGTTTCCTCCCCCAACCCCCACTGCCGCTGTGCTGTGTTCAGTCGTGTCCCACTCTTTGCAACCCTACGGACCCACCAGGCTCTTCTGTCCATGGGATATCCAGGCAAGAATACTGGATTGGGTTGCCATTTCCTACTCAAGGGGATTGTCCCAACCCAGAGATTGAACCCACGTCTCCTGCATTGGCAGGCAGATTCTTTAGCACTGAGCAACCTGGGAAGACTGCTTTTTGTTTTTTTCTATAGGAGTTCAATATACATGAATTCTTCCTTAACTGTCTCCAATCTTCCCCTTCAAACCTCAAACCCCTCCTCCTAGGCCCAGTTTAAAAAGAATCAGTCAACAACATTTTCTGAGCATTCATCACACCATGAGGAATCACAAAAGAAGAATCTAGGCTCCTTTTCTAAGTTCTCTATCACTGTTAAGAGTTCAGTCAGTATCCAAATCCTGCCTCTATTACCCCCAAATTTGCAAGACTCACTTTTGCTCAGGGGCAGTCATGGACCAGTCATGAGGTTTGGCCTTATTCACCTCCACCTGTCTTCTCCAAAAGGCTCTCCAGAGGTATGGGCTGTGGGCTTTTTGTGGTCTCCAGTTTCACAGGGGGCTGTTCTTGGGTGCTGTTGATCATCAGTTGTGAATCCTAGTCTGCCCCATATCTGCAAAAGTGGATTGAAACCAGACCTCTTTCTCCTTGCTATCATGACTTTTCAGCCTCCACAGAGTGAGACACTAGGGCCTAGTAAAGATAATTTCAGGACAAAATTACAGAGTAAGAGAGAGAAGGGTTAAAGTTTGGCAGCTCTATTTTGGATTTTCACCTGCATTACCCAGGAGAGAAAACCTTAAAGGTCTTAAGCTTTTAGATGGAGAAAGTCACCTTGAATGCTCCTGGCTTTGGGTTTGTAACACCACTTCAAATAGATTTCCTGCTTTGAATCTTTCAACTGTTCCTACTTTTCACTGAAAGGGACCTTGTTGTCTAAACTTCTTCCTTCCTACTCATACCACACACTGTCCAGTCAAGACCGATCAGGGGTTTGGGCTGCATAGGAAAAAACTACCTGGCCCAGTCTCATGTCCACATGGGTGTGTGTGTGTGTGTGTGTGTGTCTCATGTGCACATGGGGTGTGTGTGTGTGTGTGTGTATGTATGTGTGTGTGCCTCATGTGCACATGGGGTGGGTGTGTGTGTTTGTGTGTGTGTATAGGAAATGATGGATGGACTGTGGGTTCTCCAATTCATGTTTCTTATTCAATGTTCTCTCCAGGGCAACTGTAAGCCTGTGGCTCTTTTGCTGATTAACCCATACCTTAAACACACACACATGTGCATACACATCCACATAGGTTGTACTACATAGTACAAAACTCATATATTGAGAATAGAGTATAGTCACAATATTAGTAACTTTTCTGTCTGGAAAACAAATAGGTCTGTAACGAACCATTTGATATATTTCTTGATCTCTTTAGGATCTATAGAGCAGCTGGAACTAGCTCTATATGACTCTTCCTTTCATAGTGGTCACGTTGTCCACATTTTTGTTGATGTTTCAGAATATGCCTCAAAAACACGGGGATGAGGGTAGCAATAAGTTCACCAGTTTCTCTCTAGGATTGCCAGACTTAGCAAATAAAAATACAGGATGCCTAGTTAAACTGGAATTTCAGATAAACCATGAATAATGTTTTAGTCTAAGTATGTGCCATGCAATATTTAGGATATACTAAACAATTATTTGGTGTTTATCTAGAATTCAAATTTATCTGGGCATCCTGTGTTTTTTTATCTGGCAGTTCTTTTCTTATCATATCTCCTTGTTCATCTCTAGTCTCACAGCTACCGTCTTAGACTAGGGGCTCTCATTATCTCAAGCTTGGGTTTCTGCATCTGCCTGGGTTGCCTTCCCAACACTGCTCTCCTCTACTGATCTATCCCATAGCCTGCTACACACTAAAAGTTTTTTAGATTCTACTTTCATTAAGTTTCTCTTCCACATAAGAAATCACAATGACTCCTGTTTCTTTCCAAAGTGATTTTCTAAAAAGAAATGATGCAAATGAATTTATTTACAAAGTAGACTCACAGAGAATGAACTTATGTTTGCCAGGGAGAAGGATGAGGAGAAGGGATGGTTAGGGAGTTTGGGATGGACTTGTATACACTGCTATATTTAAAATGGATAACCAACAAGGACCTACTGTAGAGCACATGGAGCTCTGCCCAGTGTTATGTGGCAGCCTGGATGAAGGGGAGTTGGAGTTGGGGGAGAATGGAAACATGTATATGTATGGCTGAATCCCTTTGCTGTTCACCTGAAACTATCACAACAATTGTTAATGGGCTAAACTCCAATAAAAAGTAAAAAGATTAAAAAAAAACCTGATTTTCAATCAGTGTACAATTAATCACATACCCAACTACGTGGGTTCATGGGTATATGCATTTTCTGTAGAGGATCTTTTATTTTTTCAATTGGGATCTCAATGTGGTATCTTCAAGCTATGTAGAGAACTGTGGCTTATACAAAGAAATGAAAGTAGATGAATTTAGAAAAATGCACCTTGCCTCAATCATGACTTTTGCTTTAGACATCAGCGTGTTGAAAGCTCCCTTATTAAATCCTTCGACTTCCACCAGCATTTTGCAGAATAGGCAGAGCAGGGATTATTTCAAAGATAAAGTAACCAAATCCCAGAGATGTGAACTGTAAGGTCATGCACAACTGTCACATGGCACAGCCAGAGTTTGAGGAGAAATGTGCCAACTGCAAGTTTGTTTCCTCTTTCCACTTGTATGATCACCAGCTTTAAAAATGGCTTCCCAGATGGTTCAATGGGTAAAGAATCGCCTGCAATGCAGGAGGCACAGGGTTCAAATGCCTGGGACAGGAAGATCCCCTGGAGGAGGAAAACGGCAACCCACTCCAGTATTCTTGGCTGGAAAAGCCCATGGACAGAGGGCTCTGATGGGCTACAGTCCAAAGGGTCGCAGAATCGCACATGACTGAGTGACTAAGTATAGCAGTACAGCTTTACAAACTATAAAAACATTTGTACACTATTTTAAACAACAGTTCTAAAGCCTTTGTATATATTTGAGCCTCACAAAGCTTCCTCTCCGTCTTTAAAGAGATGTTGTTATTCCCCGAGCTGTGTGGTAGGCTTACCATTTAGCTGTCCTTCACACGTCACAAAGGTGGGGGATTTGGCCATTTGGCCTATAGCGTTAACTTTTCAGTGTGGTCACAACAGTACTTGTATTCCAGTGCTGCGATTCCTCAGAAATCTAGAGACTATTTTTTAGGGTAGGTTTCAGAGTTGATTTATAAGTCACAAAATAAAATCATTTTTAAGATTTTATGTTTACTCACTTAACCATAAGAAGGATATAACTTTATGTGGTGATTCATCTATTTTGGTTCTAAATTTTTGTCCTTTTCCACAAATAATATATTCTAAGCATATAAATTGAAGAAAAGAAAAAAAAAAAAAAAGCTTCTGTTGCTTCCTAGGTCTCTTTATGGTATGTATTTTTCTGCTACCTCTTTAGCAGCCTCACTTTCTTTTTTCTTTTGGCCAGGAGTGCAGCTTGTGGGATCATAGTTCTCGGACCAGGAATTGAACCCATGCCCCCCTAAATAGGGAGGTTGGAGTCTTAACCACTGGACCTCCAGGGACATCCCAAGCCTCACCTTCTTAGTGGTTCTGCTGGCTTAAAAAAGAAAAATCAGTCTGGGGACTTCTCATGATCTCTCATGGTTGTTCTCTATGCTACCTGCAGCCCAGACACTGTCCTATAAATGCAATTTTCATATTTACTGCTCTAGATGAACATAGTCTTCTGTGTCTAACAGGCATTTCCAACTTAACATGCCCAAAAATGAGCTAATATACCACCCTACCACCTCCTTCTAAGTCATCCATAGTTGAGGAAATGGTAATTCCACAATGCTCAGCCAAAAAAGGAAAAAAAGTACAGAGGCATTCTCAACTGCTCTTTCTTTCACAATCTACACTCAATCTGTCAGCAAATCTTGTGGCCCCCTCTATCCAGATTTCTCCGAGACCAGATCACTCTTCACCACCTCCACTGCTTCTTCCCTACTCCCAAATCACCATCACTTCTCACCTGGATTACTATCAGGACCCTCCCAACTGCTCCCCTTTTCTGTCTCTGCACTCCTCAACAGAACAGCCAAAGGACGTCAGATCATTTCAAAACTCAAAACCCTACAGTAGCTTCCCTTCTCACTCACAATGAAAGCCAACTTCCTTGCAAGGACTCAAAAGATCCTACATAGTTCCCTCTCAGGCCACGTTTTCTAACTTTCCCCCTACTCCTTTGCAGCCTTTTCTCCTGGATGGTCCTCCTATGCGGCAGGCCTGACTTTGCTGTGGGCGGGGACTTCTCACATGCCATTTCCCCTCTCCCAGACACCACACACATGGCTTCCTTTTTCTTCTATGTCTTTAATGTTACAACGCCAACACTTTCAGCAACCTTTTCTGCCTTATTTCTCTTATTGGCAGTTTATCACTAGCATACTAAATATTTTACTGCTTTATCTTGTTTATTGTCTATCCAGCATATAAAAAGCATTCAATAAACGTTTGTTGAATGAATGAATGAATGCAAAGATGATTTTCCTGTGTTGAAGCTATTTTTAAAAATGTATTATATTTTTTGATGGCAACTCTAAAACTGGTTTTCACAAAACAGTTTGAGGAATCCTGTGTAGCCTTCTAATCTTATTGAGAAGGTTAAAAATATATTTGAAAACATAGTTACGATTAGTAACCTTGGGTATAAATATAAAATGTAAATTTGAAGAAAATATGTGTTGACAGGATTACTAAATCTGAACAGACTTCCTTAAGAGGTGATTATGGATACAAATGTAGGACTCTCAGCTGTGAAGAGAAACTATGAGTCATTTCAGAGGAAATCATATTAGATAAGGCTTAAAGGCAAAGAGTGGCTTTGTGGTAACTGAAAGTTAGTGAGCAACTATAGAAGTTAATAACATTAGTACTACATTGATATTTATTAAGGGTTTACCATTTGCTAGCATGAGGCTAAGGGCTAAACATCATGTGATAGGTATCTTTCTTTTTCCATTACACAGAGAAAAAAAGAATGTCAAAGCTTAGAGTAATTAAGTAACTTACCCACTGTCCCAGAAGCTTTAATGGCAAAGGTAAAACTACCGCAGAAAACCCTGGAATGTAGCACTGTTTTGGAGGGCAAAATACCATTTCCCAGGAAGCCCAGCACAGCCAGGGTTTCCTCTACCTTCTATTGGAGCCACTTTGGATAAACAACACATCAAAGTGCTGGTTAGGGGTAAGTTGTGTGGAAAACACCACACCTTTAAACACTGGACACACACACCATGGGTTGAGGTGCTTTGGATATCAGAAGTACTCAGGAATAGACCAAGTGAAAGAGCAGGAGCAAGTCTCCTGTCAGAATCTTCCTGTACCAACTAAAAAGTTTATCCCTCTCTTCCGGCCCCCTTATTCTGTGTGTGTAGTTGACTTTGCATATGCTGCTTTATGTGATACAATCTTGCCAAATGCCAAGCAGCTTTGCTGGTCCAGAGAGGATTGCTTAATTCTCTACAATTTTCAAAGTCTTGTTGTTGAATATTTATTACTTGTTGTAGTGTATCCACAGCCAAAGCTGATAGAATCGGACAGCACATTGATCATGGGAATGCATTCTTCAGATCTCTTCAGAATTAATCAGTGAAAGGGATGGCTTCAATGGGAACAATTTACAAATACCATTTCAGATGCAGGCAAACCATTTTACCAAGAGAAGAAGGAAAATGCCCACTTTAACTCAGCCTTCTGTCTCTAAGAGTTCTTATTGTTTTAGTGCCTTTGATGACTGGGGGCTGGGAGAGTGTTGTGGAAGTGGGAATCTTTCCTCAGAATCTAAGAAAATGTTTGGTGTTACCCTTAGCCAGTCAGCATTGAGTCTGTGTCCTTCGTGTGGCTGAGAAGAATTCTCAACTCTTTTCCCACTGCAGCACCTTGAGGCATGGGGGCATACTTCCGTCAGTGTAAAACAGCGTTCTCAGCAGGGGTGAGAGGGACAACATTCTACTTTGCAAGATAAGAAAGCAGAATTTTGCGAGTTTGGATTCAGTGAAGTTAGAAAACCTTTCTTCTGGGGAGTCTGTTACACCCTCCTATGAAGTAATTTCCTTACTTTCCAATTGTTAGTGGTTTAGAACAACTGTTGCTGTTCAGTCTAAGTTGTATCTGACTCTGAGACCCCATGGACTGCCACACGCCAGGCTTCCCTGTCCATCACTGTCTTCCAGAATTTGCTCAAATTCATGTCCATTGAGTCAGTGATGCCATCCAACCATCTCATCCTCTGTCAAGCCCTTCTCCTCCTGCCCTCAATTTTTCCCAGCATCAAGGTCTTTTCTAATGAGTCAGCTCTTCCCATCAGGTGGCCAAAGTACTGGAGCTTAAGCTTCAGCATCAGTCCTTTCAATAAATATTCAGGGTTGATTTCCTTTAGGATGGACTGGTTTCCCCTCCTTGGTGTCCAAGGGACTCTCAAGAGTTTTCTCCAGCACCACAGTTTGAAAGCTTCAATTCTTCAGCATTCAGCCTTTCTTTATGGTCCCTCACATCTGTACATGAATACTGGAAAAACCATATATCTTTGACTATATGGATAATATACTTGATAAATGCTCATTGAATTGAGCTAACTCGATTTCTCAACCTGCCTGGGACTTTTGAATAATATTAGGTTGAATGTGTCCATTTTCTGTTTGCATCTACCCAAGATGTTCTTTTGGGTATATGACGTGGGGGCTGTCTCAAAGCTTTGCAGAATGGCTGAGGACATTTCATTAAAGAGGTGAGAATAGTACGTCAGAGAGATTGTAGCTTGAATGCCTGCAGTGCTTACAGACTCTTTTTCAAGAGGCTGCCCCAGATTCAACCCCCTAAAAAGGTAGCAACACAGTCTGCTTCTTTCTTCCTTTTTGCCATGTTGGGTCTCAGCTGTGGTGCTTGGGCTTATCTCTAGTTATGTGAGAGAAATAGTCGCCCCTCAGCATGTGGGATTTTAATGGAATCCCACTTATTGGAAGGTGGGTTCTTAACCATGGATCACCAGAGAAGTCGCCAGTCTGTTTCTTCAGAACAAGTGACCATGCCATGTCCCCTGTGAGCCTTCCATCTTAGTGACAGCTGAAGAAGTAGGAGGGGACACCTGGCTCAGAGGTACTCAGTGGCTTGTGAAATAACCTCACACAAGAACTTTCCCCAAGAGGGACAGTAGTGATAGAATCAAACTCTCCCCTCCAGGGCATTTGATTATGAGCTCTAGAGAACTGGCAGCTGGTAGTGGGCTTCCCTGGTGGCTCAGATGGTAAAGAGTCTGCCAGCAATGTGGGAGACCTGGGTTCAGTCTTTGGGTTGGGAAGATCCCCTGGAGAAGGGGATGGGAACCCACTCCGATAGTCTTGCCTGGAGAATGCCACGGACAGAGGAGCCTGGCCAGCTACAATCCATGGGGTGGCAGAGAGTTGGACACGACTGAGCGACTAACAGTGGGAGCAGGAGCAGAAGGATCTGTGATTGTATAACTTGAATTTTGCTGTGCTTGGAAGACATTAACAAGGAGTTGGGGAGTGGCGAGATGGGCTGGCTCATGCGGGCGAAGAGCTGGTTGAGCACATCTCTTCTCAGTTTTGACTCCAGAGACTCAGGTTGCTGGGAGTATTGACATCCACATAAATTGGCTTTTGTCACAATTCAGGCTTCCTTCCTCCAGATCTGGTTGTTAAATATTTACTAGCACACCACTGGTATACATAATAAACAGAGGAAGCAGTTACCTCCTCTGAGAGTTTTGTCTTAAAAGTGATGCTGAAAGCATCACTCTGTACACAGGGTGGAATCAAATCCTGTACATCATCACTCTGTACACAGGGTGGAATCAAATCCGTACATCATCACTCTGTACACAGGGTGGAATCAAATCCTGTACATCATCACTCTGTACACAGGGTGGAATCAAATCCTGTACATCATCCTCTCTGTACACAGGGTGGAATCAAATCTCGAAAACAGAGTTTGGGGAGTGGGTAGCAAAGAGTATCTAGAGTGCACAGTGGTAAAGAATCTGCCTGCAGAGTAGGAGACACATGCAGGAGATGCACGTTTGAGCCCTGGGTTGGGAAAATCTGGAGAAGGAAAGGGCAACCCACCCCAGTACTCTTGTCTGGAAAATCCAATGGACAGAGAAGCCTGGTGGGCTATGGTCCGTGGGCTCACAAAAGAGTTGGACACAACTGAGTGACTAAGCAGATTGCTTTGCCAGGCGAAGGGGGACACAGCAGGCTCATGCCCTCAAACCAAGTGTCCCAATTTGAGGAAGACTGTGGTAAGTTTTTATAGTAATTGTGCAAAGAGGGTGTAATCAGCTCGTAGACATTCTTCCGATGGGTTGGTGGTGAGTTAAGTAGAGTCCACACTGTCAACCTTCAGGTCCAACTGGTCTGGGGTCTACATGCTTGTGGGCAATATACCACTGTTTATCCTCAACTTTTCCCACCTGAAGGGGGTTTCCGGATCTGCAAAACAGCTCAGAGATATTGTTGTGTGTATTGATGGGGACCCAGGACCTTGCCCCAAGGCTGCTCTTGACAGTTTGTTTCTCCTTGGTCTCCTATCCTCTCCCTTCCCTAGTTAAAAACTGCTTGGGTCTCCCCACTGGAACTTAGGGAAGGTCACGGAGGGCGAATGAAGGCTGTTTCCTATAATCAAAGAAACACTGGACACAAAGGCCTGTGCCCAGGAGCCCCCCACAGGGCCCTGAACATATCAAAAGCAAACATAGGTTAAAGTAATATATTAACATGATTGCCATTAAGATTATAATAACAGAGAAAATGTTGGGAAATATATGATTTAAACTACAAAACTCATAGGAATGTGGCCAGAGGGTGGTAACTTTCCTGTTTCTGATACCCATCAAAGGCACAGGCCCCCACCCCCAGGCTCACAAAAGATGACCTGACAAGCCGGTTAAGTCTCTGGCCTTATTTCCACATGTTTTCTTTACCCCTGTTACTTGAGGTAACCTGAGTGCACACTAGTTACTTAAAACCACAAGAACTCAATGAATACAGTTTTTGAAACGCACCCCCTCCCCTGCTTTTTTTCCCTAATGTAGAGAAAATGGGGCAGATCAGAAGAGTAGAAAGAGTATATGCAGCCTTTGGAATGAGATTTGAATTCCAGTACTACTGTATCCCTTCCTGATAGCATCATTTACTTATCTATGCCTCTCCTTATCTGTAAAATAGGGACAAAAAATAAAAAGCTCAAAGATATTTGGAAGATTTAAATAAAATGCTGTGTGTAAAACAACTAGCACAGTGACAAGCACTTACTATGTACTCAGGAACTTCTGTTCTTTCCTGTCCTCTTTAACGTATTTATTCAAGCTTTTAGAACAGCTGCTAATATCTTTGTCAAGTCAGCAGTTGACAGAATTAATCAACCCTCCACTTATAGTAACAGGCAGTGTTATACTGCATTCTTTGTAATTTTATGTAATTTTGTGCTTAAGGTCAACTAAAATATTTTAAATATAGACAAAATTATTACAATCCTTTGAAACAAGCTTTTCTCTACACTTAGGGAGCTCCTGTACATCAGTCTAAAAAATGTGCTCATTTTACTTTTGTTTTTAAACAAACATTTAAACTATGGGCAAAGAATTATACTACATGTTATGGTGGGTGTGTGCTAAGTTACTTCAGTTGTGTTTGACTTTGTGACTCTATGGATTGTAGCTGCCAGGCTCCTCTGCCCATGGGATTTTCCTGGTAAGAATACTGGAGAGGGTTGCTATTCCCTTCTCCAGGCGATATTCCCAATCCAGGGATCAAACCCATGTCTCTTGTATCTCCTGCACTAAAAGGCTGTGGGGGAAATAAAAACTGAATATTAAATGAAAAGTGCTTATATAATACAAAATATATAAAAAAGAGGAGAGGGAGGGAAACTGAAAGAGTTTCCTGAATATTTCCCTTCAGATACCCCACTTCTAGGTACTTAAATTGAATAATACCATGTGTCCTTTAAATCCCTAATATACTGTTTTACAGTTTATTTACTGTTAGTTTACTTAGGTTATCTGACCTTCATCTCATTATCACTGCTAGTACATGAAGGGTGAAATCTGCCCATTTGCCAGGAATAATTCATGGGATGTGGTATTTCTCAGTGCCAGATGATTTAAGGGGAACCACTTGCCAATGGACTGGTTTTTGGCATACAGGGCCTTAATACTATGCCAGAACTAAAACTGTTTTGAAATAAAGTTTCTAATTTTCAAATATAGCATTTTCAAATAAATAGTGTGATGTACAAATTACTGTACTTTAAGTCATGTTAGAATAATCCACCCTCTAAATCTGTTTGACTTTTACCCCTTAAGTATTTTCCATCCGTTAATCATTTCTGTAGCATATCACAATGGTTATAAATAATTACGTAATCCTACATCTTCAGGGCCTGTCCCATTAGTGCCAGTAAAAAAAAAAAAGTAATTAGACATCATTATGTCCTCTTGAAAAGCTAAGGTCATTTGGCCTTGACTGCTGGCAGTTATCAGTGCCAAAGAAAAGTCAAGCCACTATTGGCTTAGGCCTATGATTAAACATTGGGCTTGACAATTTTTAATAAAGGTAGTACCTTTGCGGAGAAAGCGATTGCACCCCACTCCAGTACTCTTGCCTGTAAAGTCCCATGGACGGAGGAGCCTGGTAGGCTACAGTCCATGGGGTCGCTAAGAGTCGGACACGACTGAGGGACTTCACTTTCACTTTTCACTTTCATGCATTGGAGAAGGAAATGGCAACCCACTCCAGTGTTCTTGCCTGGAGAATCCCAGGGATGGGGGAGCCTGGTGGGCTGCCGTCTATGGGGTCGCACAGAGTTGAACATGACTGAAGCGACTTAGCAGCAGCAGCAGCAGCAGTACCTTTTGAATAAATTTCAACATTCTTTGGAAGGAATGATGCTAAAGCTGAAACTCCAGTACTTTGGCCACCTCATGCGAAGAGTTGACTCACTGGAAAAGACTCTGATGCTGAGAGGGATTGGGGGCAGGAGGAGAAGGGGACGACAGAGGATGAGATGGCTGGATGGCATCACTGACTCGATGGACGTGAGTCTGAGTGAACTCCAGGAGTTGGTGATAGACAGGGAGGCCTGGCGTGCTGCGATTTATGGGGTCGCAAAGAGTCGGACACGACTGAGCGACTGAACTGAACTGCACTGAAGTGCGAGGCACACACACACCCATACACACAGCCTGGTGTAAAGGTCCCACTCATCTGGGATGCAGAGGGCTGGTTTTGTGTGTTAGATCAATAATGCCTGTTAGTTTTGTGTAGGATGGCGCGCCTGAGTGTGTGCGTAACTGACAGCGCTGCTCTAGCCTCCCCCCACACTCAAGAGAAGCACTTGCCAAATATTTTTATCCCTTTACTCCCAGAGCTCGCAATTGATTGGGGCGCATCGCAGGAGTCTCCTTAAACTCCTTAGACGCCTTCCCGCGGGTCCCTGGCTAGCTGTCGGGTCTCCTCGTGATGATGGTTCTTCTCTCTTTTAATTCAGGGGTCTTAGGCGGGACCCGTGGAGGGGGCATGCTCCGCTCTGCTCTTGGGCCCCAACACTGGAAAGGGATGCCTTCTGGCAGCGGGCATCTCCGGTCGCGCTCGGCGGCCGGCGGCCTTGGGGCGGCAGCCGTGGAGGAGGAGGATTCAGAGAAGGGAGGGAGCTGGCGGCTGCCGAGGCCCGGGCAGCGGGCACCGTCCGCGGCGGGCGAGCTCCGCGGTCCTCCCTCGCTCGTCTCCTTTGCTCATATTTGGACTCGGCTGCCCGTGCCCAGGAATTTCCCGTCATGCCTCCCGCCGCCCCGTCCGTCGCCCGGAGCCGGGGAGGAAGGGAGGGAGGCTCGGACAGCGGCGCCGGCGGCGGCGGCGGCGGCTCCCTGGCACTTCCATGAGCCCGCGGCGGACCCTCCCGCGCCCCTTTTTGCTCTGCCTCTGCCTCAGCCTCTGCCTGGCCGCGGCCGCGGCCCGGGGAGCAGTGCAGTCCGGTGAGTTGGGGCTCTCTCCCCCGCCCCTTGTCTGCCCTCACGCCCGGACCCCGCCGAGTTGAGATGTGACCCCGACCTCCGCTCCCCTGCGAGCGCCGGCAGCGCCCCCTTCAGCCTCCTGCGGGGAGCCCCCCTCTCCTGAGCCCAAGAGGGGCGCGGGTGGTGAGAGGCGGAGAGAAGGAGGTCAGGGCCGGCTTCGCCCCCGCCGACGGGAGGCGTCTGGCAGCGTCGCTGACACCTTATCCCGTCCCGGGAGCGAACCTGAGCCGGAGGGAGGCTCTGGACCGACGTGGGCCCCCGAGGGAGGGGCTTGGCAGGGAGGCTGGGGAAGGGACGCCGCCTCGGGCTCGGGAGGGCGCGGGTCCGCGGCGGGGACCACCTCGGAGTCCCGTGCCCCGCGCGGAGGTGTGTGTGTGTCGGGGGCCGGGGGGTACTCCTGCGCAGCAGCCGCTGAGATAACGGGCCCGGGCGCGTGGGAACGGCCAGCCAGGCCCGTGCCTCCCGCCGCGCGTCCGGGAGGGGCGCCGGGGAGCCGGGCGAGTAGGGGGACAGCGCCAGGAGCGGCGGGCGCGTGGCGACAAGCGGCGCACCCAGAAGCGCACCGCCGCCCTCGCCGCGGGGTCAGGCTCCCGCGGGCCCGGCTGGTGTCTAATAGGCCCAAACTGAACAAAATCCTGAGTTTTCCAGGTACCAGTTTTGTTTTGTTTTTGAGTGGAAAAAAGGGCATCGGAGTCTGGTTTGTAAGTTTCACCCTGGGCTGTTTACAACTATAAGATCGAAAGGTGCCATTCCTGCCTTATTTGGTTTAGGACTACAAGCTACCAAGCGAGGTAATTTTGCAGTCTTAACAGGACGATTTTTAAAGATAGTGTTCTCTAAATAATGTGGAATAAGATTATTATAAAAAGTAATTATTTGAAAGTACAAATGTAGAGTTTAAGGTAAATGTCAAATTGCAGGAACCTTTATATTTGTGATGAGTATATAGTCATCAAAACTTCTCGATGCCTAATGTTATCTGGAGTGGAAGAACAGAAAATATAACTTCTCAGAGTTGAGGGTTTTTCAGAAATTTTAGTTTGCTTTTGTTTTTGCCACCAATAATCTAAACTGTCAAAATAAGATATAGGTAACACCTAAGACTTATAAATTAGTTGAAAACTGACTCTACTAAGTATAGATTATATTCAACACCCTCTGGTCTTTTGCTTCCTATTTCCATTTGCAGTGGTGGTGGCAAAGTAGATTTTTAAGTTAGTTTTGTCTATAAAATAATCTTTAGGATTAATGTAATTTATAAAATGGATACGAGATTTTAAAAATATTTAGTGTGCAGATTATTGGTGTTAATTTAAATAATATCAATTTCATGTTTGCTTCTGATTAATATTGCTTTTTTAAAAAAAAGACCTATTTTTAACAAATTTATACTTTAAAAGTAACTTTACTAGCACTTCTTGGGGGACACAACAGGTTCTATCTTCACATTTTATCAGCGGTCTTCTAAAATATACTGTGCTGCCGATAAAGGGTAGATTGTACTGCCAGACAGTATATGTTGTTTTTTTTCTCTCAGTAATGTGTTGACTTAATACTTGTGGTCAAGCAGCCCTTGAAGCCTGAAATCCAGAGTTCTATGGCCCCTTGCCAGCAATTTTGAAAACCAAGTTTATATTTGGACCATTTAAACATTTATTCTTTTAATTTTGGTCCCAGCTGACATATAAGTCTAATTTCTGGTGACTTTTATTAGGGCCCTATGTGAATGTCTGGATTTTTTTTTCTTTTAATATGTATTAAAATAAGCAACTCTCTGTCATTTAGAATTTTGTCACAGTGCCTAAACTGCCTATCTGCCAAGGTTGCAAATATACAACATCAGATAGGTTTTTGAATCAACACACAGTTTTTTGACTTTTAAAGGTGCTTGGTCTAATACCTTAACTGAAATGCTAACCCATTTGGTCAGAAACCGTTTTGCTAAACTTAAGTAGTAAGAATATCCAAAAAAATATCCCAACAGTAGTTTTCATAGATTTTTCTAATACAGTATTTCTTTTATAATTAAAAATAAATTTTCAACCATTAGAGAAACTTTAGGAAGTAATCCTTTTTGGTTCTGTCACAATCTGGTCACAGTCCCTTTGATTTTCATCTCGCCTGTATTACTGTATTTGGGGATTTGTTTGATGAATTTGGTTTCAATGTTTAGCTTCCTTCTCTGTAAAATTATGAATTTTTACATAAGTCTCTATGTCCCTTCCAACTCCAGGATCCTCCAGGATTGTTTTTGTTTATATAAACCTGCAGAGCCACCCACTAGATTGGTCCAGGCTTCTGATTGTCAACTCTGACTTGCTCTACATGTTTAACTGGTCTCCTTGTAGTCAAATCTGTTGGGTGTGGATCCAGCTTTGGGGAGACGGGATCTGTCTCAGGAAAATATTGATACTTGCCCCATCACACAGATGTATACACCTGAAAAGAGGGCCATGTTATTAACCTTCTGTTACTTTCTTCCCCTTATCTAATAGTAGAAAGTACTGGTTATGTCATAGGATCAATAGTTAAAGCAGGCCCTAAGATGTTTTGGTATTCAGTGTTGAAATTTGGTCTGGGTCAGGGATATCACTGGAGAGCACCCACACCTCTTTGTATGGTTGGGAGAACTGTGGCTAGTCACTCGGGGCATTCCAGATGAAATGCCCTGTGCTCAGTTATGACCTTTTTCTCATGCCTCAGAGGAGACTGAATGGGATCTACTTATCTCCTTTATTCAGAATTATATTGGCTTTGGATAGGAGAGTAATCAGATAACTCTTTACGTTACCAATTGTTACTCCCAGATTTAGAGAACGAACTTATGGTTGCCAGAGGAAGATTGAGGGAAGGGACTAGTTAGGGAGTTCGGGATGAACATGTACACACTGCTAAATTTTAAATGGATAATCAACAAGGACCTACTGTGCAGCACAGGGAACTCTGCTCAGTGTTATGTGGTAGCTTGGATGAGAGGGGAGTTTGGGGGAGAATGGATACATGTATATGTATGACTGAATCCCTTCACTGTTCAACTGAAATGATCACGTTGTTAATGGACTATACCCCAATACAAGATAAAAAGTTTTAAAAAAATTTACCAGTTGTTAGCATCCCTGATTGCTATGCAGATACCTCAAGGCTTTACCTTGAAGATTCCTACATTTTCTCCTTCCTGGAGATCATGGATTTTCTTTTTAAAAATACTCAACACAGTCCTGGATCCCTGTTTACATATTTGTCTCTGTAATATACCAAAGTCATGGTTATGCCTTTTATTTTATTTATTTATTTTTTTGTGGTTATGGCTTTTAAAGGAAATACAAATGAGAAGAAAGTATAGAAAAGGTAGCTCAGTAATAAATCAGCCAATTGACCTTATGAAGGATTTTGGTTATTGCCCCATTTAAGCTTCTGTTCCAAGCAACAGCAGTGAACTTGAACTAGTTTTAGGAACAAGAAAGACAGGAATGTGATGGAAGTCAAATGCACACAGACCTTATTAGGGACTAGGAATGGAAAACCTGGAACTTCCTCTGTCTCTAGTCTTTGCCTTTCTTAGCTTCATTGATCTCTCTGTGCGAGATCTTTCCCTCGCTGTGTTCACAGTCATATGTGGGTGCTCAGTGGTTTCTGGATATGTAGGTGTCCCTCAGTGCCAAGCACAGGGAGACACTAAATCAATGAGCCGTGATTCCAAATTCCTGGAATAACTAGATACACATAGTTTGGGTCACATCGTTAATCTAGATTTTCTCTACAATCTCTTCTAATTGTAGACTTCTTTGTACTATGCAAGCATTTACATGGTTTGACTTTGCATTTTTAAACTTTATATTACAAGATTACTAGTCCTTAAAATGTATGTATAATTTTTCCTTGATTGCAATGTGTGTGTAGAAGTGTGTCACCTTCAATGGGGTTCCAAGATATTCAAGCTTTTCACTCATACTACTGCCAGAATGCCGAAGAGCCAGCCTCTGGGAGTAAACTGAGTGCAGCACCACACTCAGGGATTATGACGCAGCTTAGGATCCAACAGAGTTGTGAAAATCCTGTTTAATAACGACTAATCCATCTTGCAGATAATCATCTGCCTGTTTTCAGGAATTCATTGAAGTAAAACCCTGAGCTCAAATAGCTCATACACTACTAATTCATTAAAACTGTGTAAGTGATCATTAGAGACATTCAAAATAGTAATAGTTTAGGGGCCTAGGGTTCATCAGTTGTTTTCCTATTTCTCACACTTGTAGCATTTTCCACCTCTACCTTTCCTTTAGACCTTTCTGCTGCCTGGAATACTTTTTTCTCAAGATTTGTTGTAGTCCTTACAGCCTCTGTCGCGTGGTATTTTATGAAGCTTTCTTAATCTCTTAGAATTTCTCATTTTTTTAAATGCTCCTAAGACATTTTGTACCTTGGCTGGAGCACGATTTTACTACCTTGCATTATGAAGTCCACATGTATGAATCTTCGCCGGGGTTTTATAAGTTCTATGAGACCAATGAATCATCTTGAAGAACTCTGGTAGACTGTTAGCATCCATTGTCTCACAACTTTTCAAATGTTCTGAAACTTCTCTGGCATCCTGCTTGTCACTACCTTTTTCTTTTGACATTGCAGCTCAAGGTTGTCTTTGTCAAGGTTCCTGTCTGTTTTCTAGGTTTTATAGGATTTTCCATGAATGTGATAATTTTCTGTGTGAGAATCAATTATTCAGAATGATGGAATGTTTTCCTATAAATTGAGATGGCATGGGGAAGGAGAATATAGCAAACTCATATGGAAGGAAATCAACTTTTGTTGAGTACCCAATATTTCCTAGATCAGATTGACCAGGAGTAGGACACAACTGGAGCATATATGAGGGAGCATAGAGAGAAAATAAAGCGCAAAGATGGAAAATTAGGTTTGGCCTAGAACACGGAAGGCTTTAATGCTAGTCTAGGAAATTTGGACTCAGTTAGTAGGCTATGAGGTTGAAGTTATTTTTGGTCCTGCAAATGTCGTAATCAGAGTTGAATTATAGGATATATTATTATCTAATTATCCAGTGGGAAGGAAACCACTGGACTAATAAGGGAAAGTTACAAGAGTTTTTGTTAGAGAATGAAGACATAAGCCAGGAGTGCCAATAGGATTGGAGAAGCGTGGCTGAAGTGAATTAGACAGAAAGAAACAATTAGTTGGATATGGGGATAAACAGAGGGGAAAGAGAGGGATGAATAAAAGATGATGGTAAAATGTGAAGCCTGGGCGATTAGGAGGAGTGAACTTGGTGCAGGTTGGTAGGTGGGGGTAAAGAAAGAAGTTGTGTTTTAGATCTATTGCATTTGAGGCGCTGGTGGACTATTCATGTGGAAGTGTGTGGTAGAATTAGAAATGTGAGACTGAGGCTTGAAGACTCTGGAACTGTAGATAAAACATGTATGAGTAAGGAAGGTTAAAAATAAAGAGGGGAAGAAACATTTGTTGACTGGAGTAAGAACAAGGGCACAGGAAAAGCACCGTAAAGAAGATACAGTTTGATCCGACTGAAAATGCCTGATCAGCATATGGCATTCTGTTCATGAGCATGCCTTGTTTAGGGCACGTGACATCTTCCCCCTCCACAAATAGTGCCTGGGAAACATTGAGGAAAGGATACTGCAGCTAGGATGACCTTCCTAAACTGCAAAATTGTTGCTGCTACATCTTTGCTTAATTTTCTTCAGTGGCTTCTTATCTTTTTTAAGCTAAGGAACTAACTCCTTAGAAGTCTTCATCATCACCAAGCCTTGTTCCTCTGGACTTTGGGCTTCTTCCAAGTTGTTCACTTGGCCTTGAACACAGGTTCTGCTAAGTCTCCTCCCAGTTCCTCCCTTCACCTTCCCCAGAATATGAAGCGGATGTGATTCCCACCAGATGGAGGACTCTGGTTTGTTGTTGTTGTTCTTTATGGACAATTAAAAAACGATTTTTCCTGTTTGTTTATGGCTGTGCTGGGTCTTCGTTGCTGTGCACGAGCTTTCCCTAGTTGCAGAGAGTGGGGGCTAGTCTTCATTGCAGTTGCAGGCTTCTCACTGCGATGGCTTTTCTTACTGTGGAGCATGGGCTCTAGGGTGTGTGGGCTTCAGTAATTGCTTCATTAGTTGTGGTACATGGACTTAGTTGCCCTGCAGCATATGGGGTCTTCCCAGACCATGGATCAAACCAGTGTCCCTTGCACTGGCAACGTGGTTTCTTAACCACTGGACCACCAGGTAAGTCTCTTTATGGGCATTTTTTATTGCCATGATCAGATTTTTATTTATACAATAATTATTGACAAGTTCCTTGCTGTTGTTCAGTCGCTAAATTGTGTCCGACTCTTTGCTGCACTATGAACTGCAGCACGGCAGGCTTCCCTGTCCTCACGGTCTCCGAGTTTGCTCAAACTCTTGTCCATTCAGTGTATGATGCCATCCAACCATCTCATCCTCTGTCACTCCCTTCTCCTCTCGCCCTCTGTCATTCCCACCATCAGGGTCTTTTCCAGTGAATCTGCACTTCTCATCAGGTGGCCCAAGTGTTGGAGCTTCAGCTTCAGCTCAGTCCTTCCAATGAATATTCAGGATTGATTTCCTTTAGGATTGACTAATTGGAGCTCCTTGTTGTCCAAGGGACTCGTCCAAGGGACTCTCAAGAGTCTTCTCCAGCACCACAATTCAAAAGCATCAGTTCTTCGGTGCTCAGCCTTCTTTATGGTCCAACTCTCACATCCATATGTGACTACTGGAGAAACCATAGCTTTGACTATATGGACCTTTGTCAGCAAAGTGATGTCTCTGCTTTTTAATACGCTGTTTAGGTTTGCCATAGCTTTTCTTTCAAGGAACAAGCATCTTTTAATTTTGTGGCTGTAATCACCATCCACAGTGATTTTGGAGCCCAAGAAAATGAAATCTGACACTGTTTCCACTTTTTCCCCATCTATTTGCCATGTAGTGATGTGACCAGATGCCATGACTTTTGTTTTTTGAATGTTGAATTTTAAGCAAGCTTTTTCACTCTCCTCTTTCACTTTCATCAAGAGGCTCTTTAGTTCCTCTTCACTATCTGCCATTAAAGTGATATTATCTGCATATCTCCTGCATATATGTTACATGAGTAGGGTGACAATATACAGCTTTGACGTACTCTTTTCCCAATCTCTAGGAAAATAATTTATAATAAATCACATCCCTCCTGCTTTCTTACAGAATACTTTGCTTCTCTTATCTCTTCAAGTGTCACCTACAAGGTTCTTGAAGACTTGAGTCGACTACCCTGGCCACTATACCCTGAATCTGATGCTTGGCTGGGGGAGCCTGGAACAGAGCTGTGACCTGGCATTTGTGTAGTCAGATTGCCTAGCTGTGTGCTGATTTGTAAACTGTGAGACAATTTCTTGATACTCGACTTCCTGAAGGAAAAGTGGAGGGAATTTACTTCATTGAGAAGACTTATTTACACTGACTGTAGATAGAGAGGTTTGTAGAGTATGGAGATGACTGCAGCGGAAATAGAGAAACAGTGCTGGTACAGGAAGTGTGTTCTCAAGGCCTAGTTCCTGACCAACTGTCTATCCTGGTTCTGTTTCTAAAAATAGTACATTGTTCATAATGCTTGTCTAAAGTGACATGTTTATGTCCAAGTATTAAGAGTAATTTCTAACTCATTTAAGAAATGCTAGCAGTCTAGTTTTAGTAGTATTGACTGAGAAAATATATATTAACAAACAGCCACTGTAAAATTTTGAATATTTTAAAATATAGATGCATTATTATATGTTTGGAAAGTACGCATATGTGGAAATTATGACTCACAAGTCTGTAGACAACACAATTTCCTGCTTTATGGATACTCTCAGGGAGGCTCTGGTCTCAACTTTCAGCAACTCATTGACGTCTCACTTCAGAATGTGGGGGAGACTTCTGTTTGAAAATGTGAGCCACAGCTAAACTTTTCAATGAAAGGAAAACTCCTTCTCAACATTTTTCAACTGTAGTTGCCTGCTTTATGCTAGGCAATGTACCTCATGCTAAAGCCGGGCTATTGAATAGTCTCAGGGATTAGTACATGAACACTTTTTAAAAATCAAATTTTCAGATGTATGAGCATCATTTTTAGGGCTATGATCTGTTACTATAGAGACAAAAATTAGTATATGGTTTGTATGAAGTACTTTTCTGCAATCTGTCATGGCCATGGCATGACTGTCTTCTATTACTATAAATTACACTGTGAAATTTTATAGTTTATTGGGTCAGTTATTTTATTTAAAGCAAAAATGAAAATCCAAACAAGACAAAATCAATCCTTCAGTACATATGTTAAGGCAACATTGAAAATAAACCCATGCTACATATTAGAGTCCTTAACAAATATCAGGACAGCCCTTATATAAATCCAAGAACCCTGAATTTACCATTATTGTTTCATTTCTTTTGCTTCTCTTGTGTTTGGTTAACAGAGCATCCAAGCTTGGTTGGGGTTGGGAGCGATCTCTAGTGACTATTATAGGTAGGTATTTCATTTATCTTAGATTAGTAGAGTGAAATAAGGAAAGGTGCACAGTACAAAAGAACTGATGTGGATAAGGGACCACAAGTAAGGTTTTGGGGCTCTGGGCTCACATGACTGAGCGTTAAAGGGTGCATGCACTGTTGACCCTCTTCCTGATTTCTTGGTGTGTGAATATGCCTTCTAGTCAGAAGGGGCCGGAAAGATGGGTTGAAGGCAGAGGGTGTTTACCTTTGTGCAGGATCAGTTGAAAAATTGCAGACTCATTGACATATGTGCATTCTTGTGTATATGTTCATGTCCCAGGGGAGTCAGAATAGTCACTGGATAGCAACTTGAAAGGCTGGGCTTCCTAGTCCTGTTCTTATCTAAGGCATTTTAGCTTCCTATGCCTCAGTTTTCATACCTGTAAAATGAACAAATTTTGGATGGATAATACCTGATAGTTCTTTTGCATGGATAATACCTGATAGTTCTTTTGCATTAAGATTCTGTAATCTATGGCTTGTCTAAAAGTCTTCGAGTAGCTTTCATAATTTTTAACAGAAGTGACATGATTAATAAATTACACAAAATTATGTATTGTCTTGTTATACTTGGTTCAAGCTATTTTGTGGAACTAAATATAAAGGTTATTCTGAGACTGAGATCCTATTTGAAGCTTGTAGACTACTGTGCCCAGCAATTTGATCCATTGCAAAATTACATAACCTTTTTAAAGATTTAGTATTTATTTGGAGGATAGGTTACAATGTATTAGGAACATCATATTATTAATAACTGTCCCATCTAAAGTAATGGCATTAAACATGAGAAATTACATTGGTTTTTCTAAATGTACAGCTAAGAATTGTTTGTTTAGGCTTGAAGATATATCTCCGTTAGGAAAAGTCCTCTTTTATCGGGGTACACTGCTAGTGGAATTTACCTTTGACCATCCTAGAAATATATTTAATTGTTTAGTTAGTTTGATCTTATCATTAAAGAAGAAAATCTCTTTCATCAAGCTTTTTAAAGAAAAGGAAACAACTAATTTGAGAGGTTAAAAAATAAGTATCTTCTGCCTTTAAAATGTGTTACTAAATTTTTGCTCTTTTTATTGTAAAATATTTCACACACACACAAGAGTATATAACATCTATACAAGACATTAAGAATAATTTTTAAAAGTTTGGGTACCCCTACTCAGCTTCAGGAATGGAATGTTGAAGTTGCCTGTGGGACCTTCACCAGGCCCATCTTCCCTTTGCCTAGAATTGCTCACAGTCATGCATTTTGTGGTTATCACTTAACACAAATAACTAATAAGCTCTTGATTTCTTTATAGGTTTACTGTAGATATATCCCTACATATTTTATTGTTTAGTTTTGCACATATTGGAACACTACATAAATGGTATTAGCTGATGTATAACCTCCACAACTTGCTTTTCCCCCCTGTGACATTATATTTGTGTTATCCATATTGGTGTATATAACTCATTTTTAGAGATTACCTTTTCTTTCATTATCTATATGTTTTTCTTTGTTTCATTTATTTCCACTCCTTGCACTTTTATCCATTAAGGCTCTTGTGTTTTCCTGTGAATCAAATCTTTGTATTTTGTCCCATTGCTTTTATATTTCATCATCCATATATTAAATAATAGTAATGATAATAATAATAGCAAATACATACAAATGTTACTGTGTGCCAGGCACTAGTTTCACTATGTGCTATTTACATATATTAACTCATTTAATGCTCATGGTAACTTTATCAAGGAGATAAAATATTACGATATTTCGTATAAGATTACGGTCTGAAGCACAGAGACATTAAATCCTTTGAATTCAGGCAGTCTGGCTCCAGAGTCCATCCTCTTCATCTGTTCTGACTCACTCCTCCTGTAGTCTTTTCTTTTACTTACATTTTTTCTCATTTAACTTTTTAGCGTATTACAACATTTCTAGACTTCCCTAGAGGCTCAGATGGTAAAGCGTCTGTCTACAATGTGGGAGACCCAGGTTTGAGCCCTGGGTTGGGAAGATCCCCTGGAGAAGGAAATGGCAATCCACACCAGTACTATTGCCTGGAAAATCCCATGGACAGAGGAGCCTGGTAGGCTACAGTCTGTGGGGTCGCAAAGAGTCGGACACGACTGAGCAACTACACAGCAACTACACACAATGTTTCTGTGACATTCAGAAAAGAATGGCCATAGTGAGACGTCAGATTGGTTCTCCTGTACAGTACCAGTTGCTCAAAGTCATGCCAATTTAATCTGCTTCATGGTTAGACCGTGACTTTTATTTGTTTTATTTGCTGTGCCATGTCATAGTTGCGGCGTGTGGAACTGAGCTCAGGCCCCCTGCATTCAGGGAGTGCAGAGTCTTAGCCACTGCACCGGGGAAGTCCCTATACTGTGACTTTATTACACAGGTGTGCTTTTTCCCCTCCAATTTCCTAGCATTTATTATTGCTCTTCTTTCTTAATTAGAAGGAAAAAACTATGCCTTCTTCATATTCTTCGAAAATCTTTCAGTTCTGCACTTTCTGTGTGTGGTTTGGAATTGATACCATTGATTCCCTGTGCTAGTTTGGGCCAGTTTCTTCATATTTAGACAATGGCATCTGCTTTTAAAAAATATGAGTGACCTTATATGAATCACTTAAAGTTCCTGAGCTTTCGATTTCCCAACTAAGCTGTTTTGTTAAGTATGATTATTTTAGTAATCAGACATATATAATTGCTAATCAGAACTTCCTGTGTCTGTGGTATAACCAAATGTGAAATAACCAAGAGGGATCATGAGGGAAAATAATTGAAGGGAAGTTCTAGATAGTGATTGGAAATTGCTGATTTTTCCCAACCCCTTAAATTATAGACCAAAAAACTTTGGCATAGAGAGATAAAATCCCTCTGTATGATTACTTTTTAGGTATAGTTGTAATTTTTTCCTAAATTAATTAATTTTCTCTTTTATTCTGTGATTTTATGACTCCTTTGGATGGTGTGCTTGCTCAGTTGTATCCAATTCTTTGCAAGCCCATGGACTATAGTGCTGCCAGTTACCTGTCTGGATTTCCAGGTAATAATACTGGAGTGAGTTGCCATTTCCTCCTCTAGGAGATCTTCCCCACCCCAGTGTTTAACCCACATCTCTTCCATCTCCTGCATTGTAGGCAGATTCTTTACCCTTTGCACCACCTGAAAGCTCTTGGATAATCTCCTAATATCTCTTACTTGTGTGCATAAGTCGCTTCAGTTGTGTCCGACTCTATGTGACCCTATGGACTGTAGCCCGCAAGACTCTTCTGTCCATGGGATTGTCCAGGCGAGAATACTGGAGTGGGTTGCTGTGCCCGCCTCTAGAGGATCTTCCTAACCCAGGGATCGACTGCATCTCTCACGTGCTCAAATTTAAAAAAATAAAAAGGCCTAGTCAACTTGTCATCCTCTGAGACCATGTTGTTTTACAAGGTGTTTACATGCTTGCTGTCAGTGTTTCTCTGCCATCTATCCAAAAATATGACTGAGCACATGTTACATGTCAGGCACTAACTAACCTAGTATCTGAGGATGTAGGATGAACCAGAGAGACTAGGGACTTTCATTTTTAGTTTGGAACCAGCATGGCCTGTAACAGAAAGAAGACCATTTTATGGTAGGTGCAAGAGGGAGAACGGTTAGAGTTACTGGAAAAGTTCAGTTCAGTTCAACTGCTCAGTCGAATCCGACTCTTTGCAACCCCTTGGACTGCAGCACACCAGGCCTCCCTGTCCATCACCAACTCCTGGACTTAGCTCAAACTCATCTCCAATGAGCTGGTATGCCATCTAACCATCTCATCCTCTGTCGTCCCCTTCTCCTACCACCTTCAATCTTTCCCAGCCTCAGGGTCTTTTCAAATGAGTCAGTTCTTTGTATCAGGTGGCCAAAGTATTGGAGTTTCAGCTTCAGCATCAGTCCTTCCAATGAATATTCAGGACTGATTTCCTTTAGGATGGACTGGTTGGATCTCCTTGGTCCAAGGGACTCTCAAGAGTCTTCTCCAACACTATAGTACAAAAGCATCAATTCTTCGGCACTCAGCTTTCTTTATAGTCCAATTCTCACATCCACACGTGACTACTGGAAAAACCAAAGCTTTGACTAGATAGAACTTTGTTGGTAAAGTAATGTCTCTGCTTTTTAATATGATGACTAGGTTGGTCATAACTTTTCTTCCAAGGAGCAAGTGTCTTTTAATTTCATGGCAGCAGTCACCATCTGCTGTGATTTTGGAGCCCCCCAAATAAAGTCAGTCACTGTTTCCTCTGTTTCTCCATCTATTTGCCATGAAGTGATGGGACTGGATGCCATGACTTAGTTTTCTGAATGTGGAGTTTTAAGCCAACTTTTCCACTCTCCTCGTTCACTTTCGTCAAGAGGCTCTTTAGATCTTTGCTTTCTGCCATAAGTGTGGTGTCATCGGCATATCTGAGGTTATTGATATTTCTCCCAACAATCTTGATTCCAGCTTGTGCTTCTTCCAGCCCAGCATTTCTCATGATGTACTCTGCATATAAGTTAAGTAATCAGGGTGACAATATACAGCTGTGACATACTCCTTTCCTGATTTGGAACCAGTCTGTTGTCCAGTTCTAACTGTTGCTTCTTGACCTGCATACAAATTTCTCAGAAGGCAGGTCATGTGGTCTGGCATTCCTATCTCTTGAAGAATTTTCCATAGTTTGTTGTGATCCACACAGTCAAAGGCTTTGGCATAGTCCATAAAGCAGAAATAGATGTTTTTCTGGAACTCTCTTGCTTTTTCAATGATCCAACAGATGTTGGCAATTTCATCTCTGGTTCCTCTGCCTTTTCTAATTCCAGCTTGAACATCTGGCAGTTCTTGGTCCATGTACTGTTGAAGCCTGGCTTGGAGATTTTTGAGCGTTACTTTACTAGCGTGTGAGATGAGTGCAATTGTGTGATAGTTTGAGCATTCTTTGGCATTGCCTTTCTTTGGGATTGGAATGAAAATGGACCTTTTCCAGTCCTGTGGCCACTGCTGAGTTTTCCAAATTTGCTGGCATATTGAACACAGCACTTGGACAGCATCATCTTTTAGGATTTGAAATAGCTCAAATAGAATTCCATCACCTCCACTAGCTTTGTTCGTAGTGATGCTTCCTAAGGCCCACTTGACTTCACATTCCAGGATGTCTGGCTCTAGGTGAGTGATCACACCATCATGATTATCTGGGTCATGAAGATCTTTTTTGTACAGTTCTTCTGTGTATTCTTGCCACCTCTTCTTAATGTCATCTGCTTCTGTTAGGTCCATACCATTTCTGTCCTTTATTGTGCCCATCTTTGCATGAAATGTTCCCTTGGTATCTCTCATTTTCTTGAAGAGATCTCTAGTCTGTCCCATTCTTTTGTTTTCCTCTATTTCTTTGCATTGATCACTGAGGAAGGCTTACTTATCTCTCCTTGTTATTCTTTGAAACTCTGCATTCAAATGGGTGTATCTTGCCTTTTCTCCTTTGCCTTTCACTTTTCTTCTTTTCGTAGCTATTTGTAAGGCCTCCTCAGATAACCATTTTGTGTTTTTGCCATTTCTTTTTCTTGGGGATGGTCTTGATCACTGTCTCCTGTAGAATGTCATGAACCTCTAACAGTAGTTCTTCAGGCACTCTGTCAGATCAGATCAGATCAGATCAGTCACTCAGTCATGTCTGACTCTTTGCGACCCCATGAATCACAGCACGCCAGGCCTCCCTGTCCGTCACCAACTCCCGGAGGTCACTCAGACTCACATCCATTGAGTCAGTGATGCCATCCAGCCATCTCATCCTCTGTCGTCCCCTTCTCCTCCTGCCCCCAATCCGTTCCAGCATCAGAATCTTCTCCAATGAGTTAACTCTTCGCATGAGGTGGCCAAAATACTGGAGTTTCAGCTTTAGCATCATTCCTTCCAAAGAAATCCCAGGGCTGATCTCCTTCAGAATGGCACTCTGTCAATCAGATCTAATTCCTTGAATTTATTTCTCACTTCATAAGGGATTTGATTTAGGTCATACCTGAATGGTCTAGAGGCTTTCCCTACTTTCTTCAATTTAAGTCTGAATTTGTCAATAAGGAGTTCATGATCTGAGCCACAGTCAGCTCCCAGTCTTATTTTTGCTGACTGTATAGAGTTTCTCCATCTTTGGCTGCAAAGAATATAATCAGTGTGATTTTGGTGTTGACCGTCTGGTGATATCCATGTGTAGAGTCTTCTCTTGTGTTGTTGGAAGAGGGTGTTTGCTGTGACCAGTGTATTCTCTTGGCAAAACTCTATTATTCTTTGCCCTGCTTCATTCTGTATTCCAAGGCCAAATTTGCCTGTTACTCCATGTATTTCTTGACTTCCTACTTTTGCATTCCAGTCCTCTATAATGAAAAGGACGTCTTTTTCTTAAGAGCAAAGGGGAGGGCCAGATCACATGGGGCTTTTACACCAGTGTGAGTTGAGACACTGTTCTTTCTGATTGAAACCATTAAGGGCTTTTGGGCAGGCAGTGACCATATCTAATATGTATTTTAAAGTAGTCATTCTGGCTGCTATGTGGAGAATGATTTGCAGGGACCAAGTGTGGAAGCAGGTCAACCATTAGGGCTAGTTCAGTGGTTCAGAGAGAAGTTGATAACAGTTTGGACCAGGGTGCTTATGGCAGAAGTGATAGGTTGCTGATGGATTGGCTACTGGGTCTAAGAAAATGAAGAAACATCCAAGCTATTCCATTGAAACTGCTTTGATTGACACCACTAATGGTGTCCATATCACTAAATCCAGTGGTCTCCCTATCTTCCTTCAATGAATTTGGTATGCTGACCACTCATTCCTAGAAATGCTATGACAAACCTAGACAGCATATGAAAAAGCAGAGACATTACTTTGCCAACAAAGGTCCGTCTAGTCAAAGCTTTGGTTTTTCTAGTAGTCACATATGGATGTGAGAGTTGGACTATAAAGAAAGCTGAGTGCCAAAAAATTGATGCTCTTGAACTGTGGTGTTGGAGAAGACTCTTGAGAGTTCCTTGGACTGCAAGGAGATCAAACTAGTTCATCCTAAAGGGAATCAGTCCTGAATATTCATTGGAAGGACTGATGCTAAAGCTGAAGCTCCAATACTTTGGCCATCTGATGGGAAGAGCTGACTCATTGGAAGAGACCTTGATGCTGGGAAAGATTGAAGGCAGAAGGATAAGGGAACAAAAGAGGAAGAGATGGTTGTATGGCATCACTGACTCAATGGACATGAGTTTGAACAAGCTCTGGGAGATGGTGAAGGACAGGGAAGCCTGGTGTGCTGCCGTCCATGGGGTTGCAAAGAGTCAGACAGAACTGAGTGACTGCACAACAACACTCCTAGAAACAGTCTTTTCTCTTAGCTTCTAACACTGTTATTTGTTAGATGTATGATCTTGAAAAAAGTGAGAGTGTTAGATGCTTAGTCGTGTTTGACTCTTTGCAGCCCATTGACAGTAGTTCACCAAGCTCCTCTGTCTATGGAATTCTCTAGGCAGGAATACTGGTGTGGGTAGCCATTCCCTTCTCCAGGGGATTTTCCTGACCGAGGAACTGAACCCAGGTCTCCTGCATTGCAGTCAGATTCTTTATTGTCTAAGTGACCAAGGAAGCCCATATGATCTTAGGCAAATTAATTAAATTATCTGTGCCTCAGTTTCTTCTCTTGTAGATTGAGGATAGAAGTGTTCCTACCACATGGACTATTGAAATTATTAGATGAGATAACATATATGAGTTACTTAGTGCAGTCTTCCATAGACTTAATTCACAGTAAATGTTAGCTAGCAACCTCATCACCATCCTAATCTCATCATCACCGCTGTCTTTCTGGAACAGTACTCTCCTTGACCTCTGCCTTCTTTGGCCACCACTCTTTCTTGGTCTTCTTTGCTCGTTCTTTCTCTTCCAGCTCACCTCTGGATGTTGAGGTTCCTCAGAGCTCTGACATTTTATCTTCTCATTTTACACATTTTCTTAGGCAGTCTTATTTACTCCATGGCTTCAGTTCCATCTGATAAGTCAGTTCCCCCTAAATTTACCGACAACCTAGCTCTGCATCTAAGCTGCTGCTGCTAAGTCGCTTCAGTCGTGTCCAACTCTGTGCGACCCCATAGACAGCAGCCCATCAGGCTCCCCCGTCCCTGGAATTCTCCAGTCAAGAACACTGGAGTGGGTTGCCATTTCCCTCTCCAATGCATGAAAGCGTAAAGTGAAAGTGAAGTCACTCAGTCGTGTCCAACTCCTAGTGACCCCATGGACTGCAGCCTACCAGGCTCCTCTGTCCATGGGATTTTCCAGGCAAGAGTACTGGAGTGGGTGGCCATTGCCTTCTCTGCTGCATCTAAGCTACAGTCCTGTATATCCACTTGTTTCTATCTCATCTCCATTTGGTTGGTTGTGTGCACCTTTAATAGGTTAAAAATTTATTATTAAAGGCACGTCTCCCAAGGTTTCATCTCCCACCTTGTCCCTTACCTTAGTAGATGGTATTACCATGTGCCCAGTTGCTTAAGCCAGAACTGGAGTCTTATTAAATTTGTTTCTTGTCTCATACCCTGTCAATGGTTTGCCTAGATTTTTATACAACAGCTTCCCAATTAGGCTCACTGCCTCTGTTCTGATGCCACTCCCATCTATTTCCCACCTTTTAGCCATGGCAGCCTTTTAGATTTGAAGATCTGGTCATGTTACTCTCCTTCAGTTACTTCTTTTTCTTTTTAGGATAAAGTTCCAAGCTGTTATAATAGCTTCAAGATTTCTTCTGCTTACCTCATCAGCCTCATCATCTCATCCATCTGTTCCTTGCTTACACCTTCTAGCCACACTGTTTTTCTTTCATAACTCTCAGTGGGCTACACTCACTCTAACCTCAGGGTTCCTGCTCATCTTTTTCTTTGTCTGGTACGCTTCTTTCCTCATTCTTAATTTGGGCAACCCAGCCTTATCCTTTATTCTTGGTTTAAATATCACTACCTGCAGGTTGGCTTTCTTATGCCTCTCAAACTAGACTTTTTCCTTCTGTTATATAGGATTTTTATTCCCCTTTTGCCTCTCTATGATCTTTATTGCACTTGCTAATAATATCTTTCTCACAAATATGTAAGCTTCTTGGTGGCAGGGACCATCGTCTCTCATTCCTCACTTTGTTCCCAGCATCTGTTTGTTAAATAGAGTAACATGAATACAGTGTGGGCTCGCCCAGTTTAGTGAGTGAGAGAGGCTTCTATCTGAGTTTGGTGTGTTTTTCTTAAATCTTTCAAGGTGATAAAAGGGAAGGAGACAAAAGTTGAGGTGTACAGCAGTTCAGCTTTCAGACTCCAGGGTCATCAGCTAGCGAGTAAGGAAGCAGCGTCAGAACCGGAGGTGGCCCTAGCGAGAAGTGTTGCCTTAGGGTTAGTTTCTTTTCTAAGATTAAAGTGACATCAGAATTTTCAGGCAGTGCCCTGAATATTTCTCAGGCTTCACTGTCTCTTTCAAAAGTCAGCCTTGACAGTGCTTCCCAAATCCTTGGAACACTAGGCTTGAGCATCGCCACAGAGCCCTGTGAGTGCGGCTTTCAGTGTCAAAAGTGCTTGCCGAGGTGACCTGTTGGGTCTGGGCAGACCCTGTGCCCAATATCAAGCTCTGATTGCCTCCCACCTACCTGTTCTCTGGCCTTGCCTCCTCCTTCTTAGAATCCTGGATTCTCCTTCACTAACTTGCAGGAACAGTGTTTGCACATAGATGAGTTAGGAGTTGACCTTTTCTTTAAAACATCCTCTGTACTTTATCTTATACAAGTTTATTGTAGTTTAGTTTCCAGGGCTGGTATAGATTTTGCTCTATTTTTATATTTTGCTTACCATTTCAGTGGGAGGTGGTTGGAATCTGATTGAGGGAGAAGATGAGTGAGTTCTTTTTTGAAAGATATTTTTTATGTTGCCACCTTTGCCTTTGTGTATGTGTACGTGTGGACTCACTTTTGCACATGTATGTGTGCATGTGTGCAATCTTTCTTATCTCTGCTTCTTTTATTTTTTGATTGCATTATGTCATTTCTTTGCTTTGTAACTCTATTTAAGAGTCACTTTTTAGCAGGTGCATTTAAATCATTTATATTTTGTTATCATGGACGTATCTGATGACATTCCTTGTCTTACTGTTTTATACCTTTTTAATGATCCTTTCCCCTTGATTTTCAGTCTTTGGCATATGGTTTGTATGTTTTATTTGCTTTTATCTTTCATAAGGATTTGAAAGAGTGACATCATATTTTAGGTTCCACAACCTTGAACAAGTGTTTAAAAACATTATTGAACCTGAACTAATCTAATCATTAAATTAAAAAAAGTAAGATTCAATAACATTTGGCTCTTTTCTACAGGAAGAATTTTGGAATCTTTTATTTTTTTCCTTCTCTGCTTTTGTTAACTAAAGTGGTACCTATAGATCTAGATGATTGTTGCTATTAATTTTATATTATATGTTCTCTTAAGGATTTTTATTTTAATCTTTTTCATTTAATTATATAATAACATATACTGCTTTCAGTGATTATGACCATTTATCCCTTAACTTGTCATTCTTAAGGATATGTTGATTCATGTGTCATTTGGCTAGAGTCTACCCATGAGTTGATGTCTTTTTTTTTTTCTTTTTTGGTAGGGAAAAATATATGCATGCATGCTTCCTGAGCTGTCTTATTACCTGAGGGAAATACAGACTGTTGTATATAATGTGTTAACCTTCCCTTGCAAAACAACATTTAATTGAAACAAAAAAAGCATAATTAGAAGGCTGGAAATTGCTTATAGAATAATCTGAATGCAATTAGTCCTGCAATTATGGAACATAAAATACTGCTAGCATTCCCTATGGAAGAAGAACCTGGGAACAGTGGAATTTACTGGCATTCAGAAAACAAGTCAAAGGCTTTGGTGCTTCAGTGGTAGAATTCTCACTTCCCAGATGACAAATCAATATCAGTCACAAGGTTACTACTGGGAATTCAATACCTCTGATGTTGTAGATATTTTTCAGGGTCATGATGCAAAATTAGTTATAAGTCCTAGAATAGAATTGAATTCCAGCAATATTTTATAACTGCTATGTTCAAATTAGAGTTGACCAAAGCCTGGCGTGCTGCAGTCCATGGGGTCACAAAGAGTCAGACACAATTGAGCGACTGGACAATAATAAAGTTTACTTTGTCAAATTCCTATTTTATTATTACATTTGCCTCATGCATGGATAAAGTTATATCACTCTATATAATCGACTGAAACAGTTGATTGCAAAACAAGGTTTTTCCTTTTGGTCAGAGATAATGATTTTTTGACAATCATTAAACTATAATTACTGAAGTAGAAAAATTAATCCTAAATTAATCTTATCTAAGTTGTATATTCGGGGAAGGCAATGGCACCCCACCCCAGTACTCTTGCCTGGAAAATCCCATGGACGGAGGAGCCTGGTAGGCTCGATCATGGGGTTGCTAAGAGTTGGACACGACTAAGCGACTTCACTTTCACTTTTCACTTTCATGCATTGGAGAAGGAAATGGCAACCCACTCCAGTATTCTTGCCTGGAGAATCCCAGGGACAGAGAAGCCTAGTGGGCTGCCGTCTATGGGGTCGCACAGAGTCGGACACGACTGAAGCGACTTAGCAGCAGCAGCAAGTTGTATATTAAACAATCACCTTACTCTTCCCCTGTCCAAAATTGAACTAATTAAACCCTCCAACACAGATACACAGACACAGGCACACACATGAACACAGTCATACTCATTCACACATGCACATATGCATACACGCACTCTCTCTCATTCTATATCTCTACATGGTATCTCAGACCTCTTCTTGCTTTTCCTTCTCAGTAAGGGAAGTAGAATTCACTGAGCAGTCTCTAGTTGTTTTCAAAAATATTATCTCACTTAATCCTTCTGAAGTTTAGTGAAATAAGTGATATGATCTATGTTACGCAGGTTAGGAATCAGAGACAGGTAACTAATTTGCTCAAGATTTATTGCCGGGAGAAATATCAATAACCTCAGATATGCAGATGACACCACTCTTATGGCAGAAAGTGAAGAGGGGCTAAAAAGCCTCTTGATGAAAGTGAAAGTGGAGAGTGAAAAGGTTGGCTTAAAGCTCAACATTCAGAAAACGAAGATCATGGCATCTGGTCCCATCACTTCATGGGAAATAGATGGGGAAACAGTGGAAACAGTGTCAGACTTTGTTTTTCTGGGCTCCAAAATCACTGCAGATGGTGATTGCAGCCATGAAATTAAAAGACGCTTACTCCTTGGAAGGAAAGTTATGACCAACCTAGATAGCATATTCAAAAGCAGAGACATTACTTTACCAACAAAGGTTCGCCTAGTCAAGGCTACGGTCTTTCCTGTGGTCATGTATGGATGTGAGAGCTGGACTGTGAAGAAGGCTGAGCGCCGAAGAATTGATGCTTTTGAACTGTGGTGTTGGAGAAGACTCTTGAGAGTCCCTTGGACTGCAAGGAGATCCAACCAGTCCATTCTGAAGGAGATCAGCCCTGGGATTTCTTTGGAAGGAATGATGCTAAAGCTGAAACTCCAGTATTTTGGCCACCTCAGAGTTGACTCATTGGAGAAGACTCTGATGCTGGGAGGGATTGAGGGCAGGAGGAGAAGGGGACGACAGAGGATGAGATGGCTGGATGGCATCACTGACTTGATGGGTGTGAGTCTGGGTGACCTCCGGGAGCTGGTGATGGACAGGGAGGCCTGGCGTGCTGCGGTTCATGGGGTCGCAAAGAGTCGGACACGACTGAGCGACTGATCTGATCTGATCTGATCTAAGAGATAGAGTCAGAAGTTAACTCCAGTTCTGACCCTTTACTGTATACTGCACTGCCTGGGTATAGTATAGGACTCTATCCTAGGGGAATTGGGACATTATGAACAGAGATGGGGGGAAACAGAGGAAGTGACATTTGAGTTCAGTTCTGTGAAAACGTTTATTGAGTCTTTATTTTACAGAAGTGAATCCTGCTGACTACCCTCAAGGAATTTTTAAGTGGGGTGTGTACATGTCTAAAATTCTAACTTGCAATAATAGATATAATAATAGAGGTACTGAGGTAGGAAGTATTAGAAGCAGAATTGATTCACTTTCTAATGGCATGGTTGGGGAGAAAGGTGAGAGGAATAGCTGTGAAAAAAATGTTTCCTAGGGCAGATGATTTCTAAACTGGTCTTGAAGGTTAAAAAGGAAGAGTTCATTCTTTATATGGTATGGAAAATATAAGTGGTATAGTGAGGATGGAAAAGTTTGTAGGAAACAATAAATGGTTGACTATCATCAAAAGAGAATCTTCATTCATTCATTCACTCAACAAATGCTTTTTGAGTGCTTATTAAAGGTTAGACACTGGCAAGGACTAGAGATAAAGTAAAGGACTAAAGAGTTAATGGATTGTATAATGTCCAGTGAGTGCTGGGGTCTGAAGTTAAGATAGGAAGAGAAATGAATCTGATAGGTATTGAATGCCAGAATAGGTTGGTTGTGTTTTCCTCATGGTTGTTGATAACTGTGGAAGCACATGAAGCGGAGTTCTGATGTGGTCAGAGTGAGTTTACATTATGCTTGCAGCAGAATAGAGGATGGCTGTGACCAGCAGTCAGGGTAGAGGCAGGAAGACCATATTCTAGATGAGAGATGAAAAGAGCAACCTTGGAAATAAAATTGAGCAACCTTGGAAATAAAATTGGTTGCACTCGGTGTTGATTAAGTATAAAACATTAAAGTAGAAAATGACTGAGGATGACTCTCAAGTTTGGGGTTTAGTGGTTGTATGGAATGGGAGTAATTTTTAACAGGATCAGGAATACAGAAAAAATAATAAATTGGTGAAGAAGGAAACAAATTGAGTTTTGGAGATGATAAATAGTTTGAGGTGTACATGAAATACCTAAATTATTTTTAAAATATGATTTAATCATCTAAAATTAATGAAGAAAACAAACCATTGAGGACAAAGTAGAAACAATGCAAAAGATTTAATATCTTTTAGGGCTTCACCTTTCTCCCAAGTTCAGCATAGTGTTAAAAGATAGTTGATGAAGGCCATTAAGATTTACCGTTTAGTGGAATAGGACTACATTTTCATAAAACTTGTCCTTTATCTGCTTTATCAGATACAAGGCACAAGTCATACTATCATGAGAACATTCTTAACTTTCTGCAACAGAAAGTAAACTTAGAGGGGAGGGATGCTAAAATTCTGATACAAGAGCAAACATTTGCAGTTTCCAGTGCTAAAACTTTCTATTCCAGGAATGGTGGCAAAGTTCTAATTTAGATATTTGAAGCATGATTTACAGATACATATTTTTAGGACTTACATTAAACTCATTAAAACAGTCTTTTAGTGATAGATACGGATAACTGTATAGTCAAAGCTATAGTTTTTCAAGTAGTCATGTGAGAATTGGACCATAAAGAAGGCTGATTGCTGAAGAATTGATGCTTTTGAACTGTGGTGTTGGAGAAGACTCTTGCGAGTCCCTTGGACTGCAGGGAGAGCAAACCAGTCAATCCTAAAGGAAATCAACCCTGAATATTCCTTGGAAGGACCGATGGTGAAGCTGAACCTCCAATACTCTGGCAGCTTGATGTGAAGAGTCGACTCATTGGAAAAGACACTGATGCTGGGAAAGACTGAAGGCAAAGGAGAAAGGGGCAGCAGAGGATTCGTTGGTTAGATAGCATCACCAACTCAATGGGCATGAAACTGAGCAAACTTCAGGAGATAGTGGAGCACAGAGGAGCCTGGTGTGCTGCAGTCCATGACATCACAGAGTTGGACATGACAACAACAGATAATAACTGTAGTTGATAGTCATAAGGGTAGGGCAGGATTTGATCAGCCTGTAAACTAGCAAGTTTTTCTTTAGATGAAATGGTCCGCTGAGGCACTGCATCTTTTTTACGTGCCTAAGTTTGTTTTGTTTTTATCTTTGCACGTGGTTCTTGATGGGAGGGAACTTCAGGTGAAAAGCAAAAGCCTCCAATTCTATCTCTTCTCATCTTTGCTTCACTCTTCTGAAGCAATGTTCTAAAATCATTTTTCTGTCAATCCCCTAGTTTTTGTCAGTACAGTTATAACACTATTTCTTGATTCATCAATTTCAGATAATATACAGTTATTAAAAAACAACTATTCATGTGCTCTTTCTTCTGCCTTATGTCTACCATTGTTTATTGTTTTGTTTATTTTTAAAATTCCCTTATTGTTCATTTGCTGGTGCTGGTGGTTTAGTTGCTAAGTCATGTCTGAGTCTTAGGATCCCATGAACTATAGCCCCGCCAGGCTCCTCCGTCCATGGAATTCTCCAGGCAAGAATACTAGAGTGGGTTGCCATTTCCTTCTCCAGGGGAACTTCCTGATCCAGAAATCAAATCCAGGTCTCGTGCATTGCAGGCAGATTCTTTACCAACTGAGCTACAAGGGAAGCGCTATTGTTCACTTTTGTAACATTAAATAATATGTTTGCTCATCAACTTTTGATGTAGCCACATGACAAGCTGTTGTGACAAAGCAATTCCAGACAGAGTGACAGACATAAGTAGAAGTTTATCTTTCTCCCCAATATAGCCTAAGGTAGATAGTAGCCCAAGGTTGAGTTGGTGAGTAGGTAACTTTAGCATGGCCTGTTAAGTCTGCCTTTCTCATTAAGTAGCTTCCATCCCAGGGTTCAAGTGTGCTGCTGCAGTTTTTGCCATTTCCCAGGGGAGGGAGAAGTCCACGGGGTCGAAAAGAGTCGGGCACAACTTAACGATTGAACAACAATAGGAGGAAGAAGAAGTCTAAAGCAAGTGACTTTGTCTTTAGGAGGTGACCTGAAAGATCACATATAATTGCATTGGCTAGAGCTTAGTATCATATTCACAATTAGCTACAGAGGAGGCAGAGAAATATAACTATGTTCAGCAAAAATTTCAGAAGTTTTTGTTACTCATGCGAAGAAGGGAGGATGGATTCTAAGGGACAAGTTAGCATTTTGCAGTCTAGTTAGTATCTCTGAATTTTCTGCTTCATAAGATGAGAGTCCTAGTTCAGTTCAGTTCAGTTCAGTCTCTCAGTCGTGTCCGACTCTTTGTGACCCCATGAATCGCAGCATGCCAGGCCTCCCTGTCCATCACCAACTCCCGAGTTCACTCAGACTCACGTCCATTGAATCAGTGATGCCATCCAGCCATCTCATCCTCTGTTGGCCCCTTCTCCTCTTGCCCCCAATCCCTCCCATCATCAGAGTCTTTTCCAATGAGTCAACTCTTCGCATGAGGTGGCCAAAGTACTGGAGTTTCAGCTTTAGCATCATTCCTTCCAAAGAAATCCCAGGGCTGAACTCCTTCAGAATGGACTCGTTGGATCTCCTCGTAGTCCAGGGGACTCTCAAGAGTCTTCTCCAAGCATCAGTTCTTCGGTGCTCATCTTTCTTTATAATCCACCTCTCACATCCATATGTATAAGTGATCTCACATCCATACATGACCACAGGAAAAACCATAGCCTTGACTAGACGGACCTTTGTTGGCAAAGTAATGTCTCTGCTTTTGAATATGCTATCTAGGTTGGTCATAACTTTCCTTCCAAGGAGTAAGCATCTTTTAATTTCATGGCTGCAGTCACCATCTGCAGTGATTTTGGAGCCCCCCAAAATAAAGTCTGACACTGTTTCCACTGTTTCCCCATCTATTTCCCATGAACTGATGGGACCAGATGCCATGATCTTAGTTTTCTGAATGTTGAGCTTTAAGCCAACTTTTCACTCTCCTCTTTCACTTTCATCTAGAGGCTTTTTAGTTCCTCTTCACTTTCTGCCATAAGGGTGGTGTCATCTGCATATCTGAGGTTATTGATATTTCTCCTGGCAATCTTCATTCCATGTGCTTCTTCCAGCCCAGTGTTTCTCATGATGCACTCTGCATAGATGTTAAATAAGCAGGGTGACAATATACAGCCTTGACGTATTCGTTTTCCTATTTGGAAACAGTCTGTTGTTCCATGTCCAGTTCTAACTGTTGCTTCCTGGCCTGCATATAGGTTTCTCAAGAGGCAGGTCAGGTGGTCTGGTATTCCCATCTCTTGAAGAATTTTCCACAGTTTATTGTGATCCACACAGTCATAGGCTTTGGCATAGTCCATAAAGCAGAAGTAGATGTTTTTCTGGAACTCTCTTGCTTTTTCCATGATCCAGCGGATGTTGGCAATTTGATCTCTGGTTCCTCTGCCTTTTCTAATTCCAGCTTAAACATCAGGAAGTTCACGGTTCATGTATTGCTGAAGCCTGGCTTGGAGAATTTTGAGCATGACTTTACTGGCGTGTGAGATGAATGCAATTGTGTGGTAATTTGAGCATTCTTTGGCATTGCCTTTCTTTGGGATTGGAATGAAAATGGACCTTTTCCAGTCCTGTGGCCACTACTGAGTTTTTCAAATTTGCTGGCATATTGAGTGCAGCACTTTCACAGCATCATCTTTCAAAATTTGAATTAGCTCCACTGGAATTCCATCCCTCCACTAGCTTTGTTTGTAGTGATGCTTTCTAAGGCCCACTTGACTTCACATTCCAGGATGTCTGGCTCTAGGTGAGTGATCACACCATCATGATTATCTGGGTCATGAAGATTTTTTTTGTACAGTTTTTCTGTGTAATCTTGCCACCTCTTCTTAATATCTTCTGCTTCTGTTAGGTCCATACCATTTCTGTCCTTTATCGAGCCCATCTTTGTATGAAATGTGCCCTTAGTATCTCTAATTTTCATGAAGAGATCTCTAGTTTTCCTCTATTTCTTTGCATTGATTGCTGAGCAAGGCTTTCTTATCTCTCCTTGCTATTCTTTGGAACTCTGCATTCAAATGGGTATATCTTTCCTTTTCTCCTTTGCTTTTCGCTTCTCTTGTTTTCACAACTATTTGTAAGGACTCCTCAGATAGCTATTTTGCTTTTTTGCATTTCTTTTCCATGGGGATGGTCTTGATCCCTGTCTCCTGTACAGTGTCACAAACCTCATTTCATAGTTCATCAGGCACTCTATCTATCAGATCTAGGCCCTTAAATCTATTTCTCACTTCCACTGTATAATCATAAGGGATTTGATTTAGATCATACCTGAATGGTCTAGTGGTTTCCCCTACTTTCTTCAATTTAAGTCTGAATTTGGCAACAAGAAGTTCATGATCTGAGCCACAGTCAGCTTCCGGTCTTGTTTTTGCTGACTGTATAGAGCTTCTCCATCTTTGGCTGCAAAGAATAGAATCAATCTGATTTTGGTGTTGACCATCTGGTGATGTCCATGTGTAGAGTCTTCTCTATACATATATTTCTAAGCTCTGTGTCTGGGCACTGACTTGTTAGATGAATAAGAAGCTTCAGCAGGCCTGGTTAGTGGCTAGGGAGCTTTCAGTCACTTCAGAAAACAAAATCTTCATAAGCAGTCATTTTGTTGTGATCAGGAGCTACTCAGTCAGTTTACAGCTGAGTGAAAATTTTAATTCTTTCTTTCCAATAGCAGTATATTTATTTTAATAGATATTAGTTAAAATACAGCTTACACATCAGACTTGGGATTCCACATATATTACCACATAGGAAAATGCTAAATTCAACTTACATAAAATATTAAGTAAATAATAAGGCAGAGGGGTTATGAGGATATGGCAAAAATTGTGAAGAAAACCTCTAGTTCTTGAAGGGTTGGGACTTATTTGTTAGCTCCAGAAGATCCAAAGTGAAGTAGCTTTCTCCTAGCCTTTATGTCTGAATATGAGAAGAGAGCCATATATTCTGACTCTCTTTGGGGTATTTAGAAATAGAAGGGGTGACTGATGAGAGGAAGACCTTGGTCTTTTCAGAGTGGTCTCATTGTCTTTGGCATTGGACTTCCCAGCCTTCAGACCCTGTTGTTTTTCTAAACAAGGACAGCTATCTGGGAAATAAGAGTCCTTGCCCTTGAGGAATGTTTAATGTACTACGAAAGATTAAAATAGACTTCAGTTCAAATTCTGTCTTCAGTACTGACCATATGACCTCAAGCAAGTTATTCCCTGAACCTTAGTTTCTGCTGGAACACATAATCCCCAGATCCCAGTGGCTTCAGCCACTGAAGTTAATTTCTTGCTTGTATTGCATGTCATTGTCTGTCAGATGGGAACTCTGCTCCACGTCTCCTACTCCAGGATTGTGGTTAATGGAGCAGCCGTCATCTAATTATAGAACATTGCTGGTCACTGTTGGAGAGAAAGAGAGTTCTGGAGAGCTTCACGCCAGCAATTAAGTGATCTGTCTTAGAAGTGGCACATGATATCATTTCTGTTCACAACTTCCTCCCCAGGACTAGTGACACAATCTCATGCAAGCACAGAGGCCCAGAAAATACCTGGAAAATGGAGATTCAGAGTGTTGTGGAAATAGCACTAATGACTACCACATATAGGAATGCCTACCTCAGGGTTGACATGAAGATTAAATGATACTAGATACAGACATGGCCATGAACTTGTGTGTGTCAGGGGCTTCTCTAGTAGCAGTTTTGCAAGGAAACTATTATAAATTCCAGACTTACAAATGAGACTTTCATAGCTCAGAGTAAACTTTGTCAAATGAAACCTAGGTAGTTGGTGAGAAGGATTAAATTTGAACTCAAGTACTAGAAAAGCAAAAGTATTACATAAACATAACAAAATTAAACAGTCAAAAAGACTGAAAAATTCTGAAGGTATTTTTTAACAGTAATCAAAAGTGATTTGTTTATGTGGGTTTTGGCTTTTCTGTTGTCACTTTTTAAATATGAAGAAAAGCTTTTTAGATGAAACACATGTAATGTAGATGCTGTGGACTGTGAAATCAATGTATAATTTCGAAGAAAAAGATTTGTATTCTGTATTGGTGATAGAAGTTTTAAAATATTAATGTGAGGGACTTCCCTGATGACCCAGTGGTTAAGAATCTGCCTTGCAATGCAGGGGACCTGAGTTTGATCCCTGGTTGGGGAACTAAGACCCCACATGCAGCAGGGCAGCTAAGTCTGCATGGTGCAACTGAGCCTCTGCGGTGCAACTACTGATCCGTGTGCCTCAGCTAGAAAATCAGTGTGCCACAGCGAAAGATCCCACATGATGCAACGAAGGTCCCAGTGCTCTAATTAAGGCCCGATGCAGCCAAATAAAATAAATATTAAGACTAGATTAATGTGAGAATGAATAAACGCCTGCATTGGACTAGATGACTACAAAACAGGAGTCCTGGGAAAAAAGATAGCATTTAGTAGAGTTAAAAGTAACATCAGAAGATGGACTTATATCTGGGCTTCCCTGGTAGCTCATCTGGTAAAGAATTCACCTGTGATGCAGGAGACCCTGGTTCAATTCCTGGGTTGGGAAGATCCACTGAAGAAGGGATAGGCTACCCACTCCAGTATTCTTGGGCTTCCCTGGTGGCTCAGATGGTAAAGAATCTGACTGCAATGCAGGAGATCTGGGTTTGATCACTGGGTTGGGAAGATCCCTTGGAGGAGAATATGGCAACCCACTCCAGTATTCTGCTCTGGAGAATTCCATGGACTACAAAACAGGAATCCTTGTAAAAAGATAGCATTTAATAGAGTTAAAAGTAACATCAGAAGATGGACTTATATACATAATTCTATTTTAATTATACCATTGGTATACCTTCTTAATGGACACAGAGTAACCCTTGTGTTACCAATATTAAGTACAATTCTTTATGTCCTTTTCTTACTTTTTGTGTGAACAGATTAAAAAAGAAAGTGTAGATGTCACAACATGTACATAAAAGGAGTTTTAGCTTAATGTTTTCCCAAATGACTTTCTAACCTGTGCTAGGTCTGTTTATCTCTGTTTTGCTATTGACAAAATAAGAGCTTTGGATCAATACATTGTTTTTCCTACTTTTTTTCCACTGAGATACCCATGATGGATGGTATTTCATGAGCAACGTCCTCATGTGGTCATATACAGATGATACTTATAGACTAAGGAGCAGATGGTCCAAGCTGCACATTCCTGATGCTAGTTCTAGTTGTAGTTTCTGAAGAAAACACTTCAGAAAACAAGTGAAGGAAAGTGACATTATTAAAGAGATAACTCTAAATATATCCTAGTTGTTTTCTTAAAAACCTTATCCTCAAAACAACAACATCAACAAAACAAAACAAAAAACCCTTATCTTCAAACTTCAGCATCTAAAGACAATTTTAAACAAATTTGTTGTGAAACGCCTTTCAACTAGTTGTTTTACCTCTATTGAGTGATCATTTCATGTTCAAAAATCTCTGCATTAGGTGTTCATCAAGAATTTTTCTAGTTCTAAACTTACTTAATGATAACAATTCTGTTATTCTCAAGTATTTCTGAAAGTTCTAATTCCCTGATTATTCTACTAGCAGTACACGAATTAATACTGCCATGCACATGATATGGGTTCAATAAATACTGTTGCTGTTACTCAGTTGCTCAGTCATGTCCAGCTCTTTGGGACCCCATGGACGGCACCACGCCAGGCTTCCCTGTCCTCCACTATCTCCTGGAGTCTGCTCAAACTCATGTCCATTGAGTCAGTGATGCCATCCAACCATCTCATCTTCTGTTGCCTCCTTCTCCTGCCTTCAGTCTTTCCCAGCATCAAGGTCTTTTCCAATGAGTTGGCTCTTCGTATCAGGTGGCTAAAGTATTGACTGGAGCTTATCAACAAATTAATTTTCCTTTTTCTGGACATAGCAGTAATTTACAATTTGTTTTCTTATCCCTTAGCAGGACGTATACTTTTATATTGCAAGGAGTGGTGCTGAGGAAATTGGGCTGTAGTGTTCTGATTGTTACTTTGAGAAATCTGTCATAACTGTCCTCCTCAATTTGATAAAATAACTCAAAATTTTATATTTGCATTTGTCCATAGACTAGATGAAGTAGGAAATGAACTCATTACCTTAGAAGTAGCAAGAGGTCTAAATACTGCTGGTATTATTTTCTAACCAGTTTTTTCTAAACAACATGGGTTACATTATAAATGTAGTTCTCTGTTCCCTGTTTATTTATTCAACAAGTGCTTATGGGGACATCCCTAGTGGTCCAGTGGCTAAGACTCTATGCTCCCAGTGCAGGGGACCTGGGTTCAATCCCTGATCAGGGAACTAGATCCCACATGCTGCAACTAAGGCCCACCACAGCCAAATAAATAATAAAAATAAAACACAAAAGAACCCAAGTGCTTATGAAACATTTTCTGGGCTTTCTATACATCAACCAGAGGGTTAGACCAGCACCTCTCAAGGTGTGGACTAAGGATCCCTGGAATCTGAGAGCCTTTCAAAGGATTCATGAAGTCAAAACTATTTTCATACTAATGCTGACATTATTTTCCATTTTCACTGTGTTGACATTTGGGTTGATGTTGCAAGAGCAGTAGAAACTGCTGGTGTTTCAGCATAAAGTGAGGCAGTGGAAACAAAATATTATTAGTAGTCATTCCATTCTTCACTAACATCCACATAGGAGAAAAGGCCGTTTTCACTTAATGTCTTTGATGAAGTAGTAAGATTTATATAACTTTTATTAAATCTAGATCTTGAGTGCATATCTTTTTAATATTGTGTGTGAAAAAACAAAGCATACGTTTTTATAAAGTGCTTCCACAATGCAAAGTTGTCTCCAGGAAGAGTACTGGTGTGATTGATTGAAACACCATTTCACTTGACAGAATGATGGAAAGATGAACTCTGTGTGTGTGTTAGTTGCTAAGTCACATCCAGCTCTGCAACCTCATGGACTGTAGCCCACCAGGCTCCTCTGTCCATAGGATTCTCTAGGCAATAATACTGGAGTGGGTTGCCATTCCTTTCTCCAGGGGATCTTCCCGACTCAGGGATCAAACCTGCATTTCTTATGTCTCCTGCATTGGCAGGTGGATTCTTGACCCTCTGAACTACTGAAGCCTATGGTTATTTAAAGTTGGATATTTGGGGATTTCCCTGGTGGTCCAGTGACTAATTCTCTGCGCTCCTAATGTAGGGGACCTGGTTTCCATGGTCGGGGAACTAGATCCCCCGTGCCAGAACTAAGAGTTCTCATGTCACAACTAAAGATTCTGCCTGCCTCAACTAAGACTCAGTGCAGCCAAATAAATGAGAAAAAAAAAAAAAAAAACTAGATAAATTGGATATTTGGCAGATATTTTCTCAAAAATGAACAAAGTGATTCTGTCACTTTAAGGAAAACAACTAACTGTATTTGTTGGCGATGATAAAAGCTGAGCTTTCAAGTTAAAAAATAAAATTCTGGAAAACATGTATCTGCTACTGTGAGCTTGACAGCTTCTCAACATTTAAAGATGTACCTGACAAAATCAGTGGTGACTATTAATGAATATGAGTTTTGATACTAAAAGCAAAATGTGTCAACATGTGAAAGATGTGCATAACCCAAATGAACCATTGTTTTCCACATGAACAGTGCATGATGTTACAAAATCATACACAGTTAAAAGATCCAGTCAAAATGCAAAATAGACCAATGAATTTTAATGTAATAGTATGAAAAGTTCACTGATAATACATAGTTTCAGACTGTCATTGTTGAATTTTGGTGTTAATACCAAAGAAGCATATCTGCAGTTATCTGAAAAAGCTGTTAAAATATTCCTCTATTTTCCAACTACTTATCTGAGTGAGGTGAGGTTTTATTCACGTATATACTTCAACCTTGTAGCTCAGTCAGTAAAGAATCTGCCTGCAGTGCAGGAAACCTGCATTCAGTCCCTGGGTTGGGAAGATCCCCTGGAGAAGGAAATGGCAACCCACTCCAGAATCCTTTCCTGGAAAAGAGGAGCCTGGTGGGCTGCAATCAATGGGGTCCAAAGAGTCGGGCGTGACTAACACTTACTTATACTTCAACCAAAACAACATATCACAATAGATTAAATGCAGAAGCAGAGATGAGAATCCAGCTATTTTATGTTAAGCCAGACATTAGAGAGATTGACTTGAGAAAAACGTAAAGCTTTTCCCTTTAAATATTTATTTGTTTGTTTTGGCTAATCTAGTTATTTTTCACTGAGAATGTCATTTGGTAATGTGTATTGTAGTTGTTTATATTTTTGTTATTCTAAATGCAATAAACAAATACTTGTAAGTGGCTGTTTTAATTCTAATATAGTAAATATTGATGGGTGTAACTACAGAATCAAATGGCCTTTGCCATCCTTGATAATTTTTACATAGGAGTGTAAAGGGATGATGCTAAGATCAAAAAATTAAAAAAATGGCTAATCCTGGAGATATTAAATAAAATATTCTTCTTTATGTAACTTTTCTTTGGTTCCCAACCCCTCATAACCCTGTCACTCCCTCCCCATAAAGTGAAAGTAAAAGTGAAGTCGCTCAGTCATGTCTAACTCTTTGCAACCGCATGGACTGTAGCCTACCAGGCTTCTCCATCTGTGGGATTTTCCAGGCAGGAGTACTAGGGTGAGTTGCCATTTCCTTCTCCAGGGATCTTCCCAGTTCAGGGATTGAACCTGGGTCTCCTGCATTTCAGGCAGATACTTTACCCTCTGATCTGGAAGAAATTGTCCTTCCTCTGAAACTCCATGTACTTTATTTCTGCCTCAGTAAAGGCATTGAGTACATATCTTTTGGTTCCATCTAGGCTAATATGTTTTTTGACAGCATATGTCTTTGTGTATTCATCAGCTATTAATACATTATTTTCCATGTGGTAGGAATTTATACAGGTGAGCTGACTAAAACTTGGTATCTTAAAAGTGTTATCTCTAAATGGTTTGGAAGGTTGAGGATTCTGATAGCTGGGGTTCTATTGTTTCTTATAACAAATACAAGAAAGATCTCTGCTTAACAAAAAAAATGCCCGATTCTAAATTCTAGCTAATTAGGCATGTTGATTTTGAGAAGTAAATGATTGGTTGATCAATTCATTCAGCAAATACTTAGTTCAGTTCAGTTGCTCAGTCGTGTCCAACTCTTTGTGACCCCATGAACAGGCAGCACACCAGGCCTCCCTGTCCATCACCAACGCCCTGAGTCCACCCAAACCATGCCCATCGAGTCAGTGATGCCATGGTGCCAAGTATAGAACTTTATCGCAAACTTTTAGATTAGTGGTTTCCACATGCTGGCCCATGATGAAGTTTCTTCTTTTCCTAAGAAATGAGAATAATAGCAACAATGAAATGTTTTTCCTCAAAACTTAACTATATTATTCAAAAGAACATTCTTTATCTTGAGGTTGCTTTCTGAGTTCTTGGTGTCCATATAATCTTTCTTTTCTGAAATTATGGTGAGATTAGGGTTTGGGGCTTTTTGTTCTTTCTTGACAAAATTCAAATTTGTCAACTTTCTGTTGGCCCTTGAAGTTTTGGGGGGAACATTTTACTAACTCATGGAAAACCACTGCTGTAGACGTTCTTTTGGCATTTATTGGAAGCGATTTGACCTTTAGGTTTGACTTTTTAAATCCACTAGCACAATCAGCTGATTTATTTTGGAGTTAATTATCAACTGTGTGAGTTCCCTGCTTTCTTGTTTATATCATCTCTCTTTGGCAGATGATTGTTCAATTGCATGAAAAAAAGTAAAAGGAAATAAAAATAAACCCAAACCAAAAAACTAACAAACGTTTGTCAAATTTTTGGATGTTGGAGTTCTAGGGATAAGAAAAGATGGAGAAGTAAACATTTTTGACCAAAATAGGGCATTTGAATTATCTTCGGATCTCAGGTCAGATTGCACTTCCAACTTCCTACCTCTTCACATATACTTCTAATTGCCATGAAGGAATCAACTGATCCTAATTCAGATTCTTACCTTTAAGCACCATTAAACAGTTGAGATGGCAGAGATAGAGGGTGGGAAGTGATGATCGTGAACAACCATTTCCATAGTCAGTTATTTATATAATCATTCTTCCACTCAACACATGAATGGCTGTTAGGTGCCAGGTACTAGGGATACAAAAATGAGAAAAAACTGTCTCTACGCTTAAGAGGTTTATAATCTAGAAGAGCGGGGTGTGAGCAAATCAGTGCCCTAAAAATTGTTAGTAAGGGATGTGACAGCATCATTAGTGCTTCACTGGGGACTCAAATAGGAGAGGTTAGAAGGGGTGAGAGTTGAGAATGGGGAAAGGAGAGAAGGATATGGAATGAAGAAAGATTTGGAAGTGGAAGTAGGAAAGAGCAAACCTGTTTGCGGAAAGTTATTTTTGGCCACCTGATGCAAAGAGCTGACTCATTGGAAAAGACCCTGATCCTGGAAAAGAATGAAGGCAAAAGGAGGAGAGGGCGGCAAAGGATGTGCTGGTAAGATAGCATCACTGACTCGATAGACATGAGTTTGAGCAAAGTCCAGGAGATAGTGGAGGACAGGGAAGCCTGGCGTGCTGCAGTCCGTGGGGTTGCAAAGAGTCGGGAACAATTTAGCGACTGAACAACAAATGAGTATATTGGTATGGCAGGAACGTGGAGTGGGGTGGGATGTGGAGTATGGCAAGAGAAAAGGCTGAAGGTTAGGCAGCAGCTAGATGTAGAACTTTGGATGCTTTGTTCAGTAATTTGGACATGATCCAAAGGATTTACCAGAATGTGTTCTGTGGGCTGGTGATAGGAAAGAAAGGGGTTTTGTAAGGTCAAAACCATTTGAAAGGCATCAGCTGAGACAGGTGTATTTATTGTGAAACCTCTCAGGCCCTTCCTATTAGGCAGCATTTCCACTACTAATTTTGTTTGAAGGGGTAACACTTGTTTCTCAGAACAGGTTTTGGGAAACCCTGCAACATACAGAGAGGAATCATTAAAAAGTTTCAAGCAGAAAATTACAATTTTGTAATCCTGTTCTCAACACATAGTGTCACACTACTCATTAGGTATCATTCAACCCCTATTTTTAAACACTAAATAATTCCAAAGTGATGTATTAGATATTATGAGAGATTAGAAAGGTGTGTAAATTGTGTCTAGCATTTAAAAAGAACATGTTGGTTATCTATAAAGGTTATTCACCTGTGAAATTATTTGAGTCAAAAACAGTACAATATGGCTGATTGACATGGCTGTACGGCAGAAACCAATAAGACATTTTGAAGCCATTATCCTCCAATTCAAAATACATAAAAGACAAACAAAAAGCAATATAAAAGTGAGGAAGTTGAGGATAAATTTGAGGAGCTGTAGATCTTCTGGGTGGTCTTGAGGCAGGAGGTAGATGCCACTGCTGCCCCACCCTCGGTACCACCCCCCAGAATAAAGCGATTGGAGATTCATTCCCTATGGACTGAAACTTCAAGATGCGAATAGCAGGACAATTAAGGGAGGAGCCTGGGCCCTGTGCAGACCACATGTTTCTCATTCTCGAAATCAGGAGACTTCCCTGACTACACATGCACAGAAAATGTCCTTGGAGGTCAAAGGGGAATGATGCTAACTAATGCCAGGCTACCCACAGGCCTCTTCGGTAGAATCCGAACATGTACTTGGTTAGGAGTACACGTGGGAGGATCCTGCGATATACCAGGTATTGACTGTGACCCAGGCAAATCAACATGATCGGTCAAAGGAGACACAGACATGCCCCATAAAAGTAATTCAAACTGCCTCAAGGGGGCAACTCAGTGACTCTCTCTCTCTGAGTCTGCCCGCGTGTCTATCCACATGTACTATACTCTTTTTTTTTTACCTCTTAATAAATAATTTACTTGCTTCACTACTTTCTATCTTTGTGGAAAATCTTTTCTGCAAAGCCAAAGGCCAGGGCCCTTGTCACTGACCACTGGCCTAGTGGCTAGGATCTGGTGCTTTCACCACTGTGACCCAGACCCAATCTCTGGCTGGGAACTCAAGCCCTGCTCCAAGCTACTGTAGGCCAAGGCCAACTGAGATCAGTCTTTGCTCAGTATTGATTTCCAGGGAATGTTATTTATTTATTTAGCTGTGCCGAGTTTTAGTTGCAGTATGAGGAATCTTTTTAGGTGCAGCACACAAAACTCTTAGTTGCAGCATGTGGGACCTAGTTCTCCAATCAGGGATCTAACCTGGGCCCCTTATATTGGGAGCATGGAATTGTACCCACTGGACCACCAGGAAGTGTAAGTGGTGTTTAATGCTAATTCTTTTCCCAAAGATTGTCATCACTCAAAGAATGTGTTTCTTTTGCCTCTTTTTGGACTAGGATTGTTTCTGGCTAGGGTCTTCATCCAGGCAGCTTAAAGGGCACAATGGGAAAAGGCAGGCTAATTGAAACGTGAATATTTGGGAGGGAGATAGTGTGGAGAGTGGAGAAGGCGATGGCACCCCACTCCAGTACTCTTGCCTAGAAAAATCCCGTGGATGGAGGAGCCTGGAAGGCTGCAGTCCATGGAGTCGCTGAGGGTCGGATACGACTGAGGGACTTCACTTTCACGCATTGGAGAAGAAAATGGCAACCCACTCCAGTGTTCTTGCCTGGAGAATCCCAGGGATGGGGAGCCTGGTGGGCTGCCGTCTATGGGGTCGCACAGAGTCAGACACGACTGAAGCGACTTAGCAGCAGCAGCAGTGTGGAGAGTAAGTGTTGGTTCGTTTGATCGTCAGAAGTACCGTATCATCAGCATATTGAAGGTTTAGTAGATGCAAGTGGACTCAATCCTGGGCTTCTCTAGGTTATATATCCTAAAGGTATATCAAAAGAGTGTAGAGAAAAAATTTGAAGATGAAGGGGAAAGAGAAGTTACATGAGGTGGGACAGAAAAATTAAATCTAAACATCTGAGTATGTCTCAGGCTTTTTACTTCCTCAACTCTGTACTTTTTTCACTCAAAGTCAAGAAAGTCTTCAAATAATCTTGAATTCAGTTCAGTTGCTAAGACAGGGAAGCCTGTCTATCACGAACTCCTGGAGCTTGCTCAAACTCATGTCCATCGAGTCGGTGATGCCATCCAGCCACATTATCCTCTGTCATCCCCTTCTCCTTTTGCCTTCAATCTTTCCCAGCATCAGGGTCTTTTCAAATGAGTCAGTTATTCTCATCAGGTGGCCAAAGTATTGGAGCTTCAGCATCAGTCCTTCCAATGAATATTCAGGACTGATTTCTTTAGAATGGACTGGTTGAATCTCCTTGCAGTCCAAGGGACTCTCAAGAGTCTTCTCCAACACCACAGTTCAAAAGCATCAATTCTTTCAAGCTCAGCTTTCTTTATGGTCCAACTGTCACATCCACACATGACTACTTGGAAAACCATAGCTTTGACTAGACGGGCCTTTGTTGGCAAAGTAATGTCTCTGCTTTTAATATGCTGTCTAGCTTTGTCATGGCTTTTCTTCCAAGGAGAAAGTGTCTTTTAATTTCATGGCTGCAGTCACCATCTGCAGTGATTTTGGAGCCCAAGAAAATAAAGTCTGTCTCTGTTTCCTCTGTTTCCCCATCTATTTGCCGTGAAGTGATAGGACTGGATGCCGTGATCTTAATTTTTTGAATGTTGAGTTTTAAGCCAGCTTTTTCTCTCTCTTTTACTTTCATCAAGAGGCTTTTTAGTTCCTCTTCACTGGAACTAAATCATTTAGTTCTTTTAGAATTATATGAATCTTTATTAAATATTTATTATCAGCCACATTGTCTATTAGGAGAACATAGACTCAGAGTATGTAGAGTGAATTGGTAACAACCTTAAACTTTCCATTGTCAATTATAGTGGTCAAGAGCACTGGCCCTTGAACTAGAGGGCTTGGGGTTCAAACCTGTTAAATCATTCAGTCCAGTGACTTAAGGGCTCTGCTTCTTACCAGCCAGGAGATCTTAGGTAAATTCCTTAACCTCCTTATGCCTCAATCTCTATATCTAAAAGTGGGAAAATGATAATATGTACCTTTTAATGTCCTGAGGATTAAAAGAGCTAATAAATGTGAAGTGCTTAGAATACTGCCTGTCATATGGCAAGGGTTTCATCAGCTGCCAAGCTTAGAATATCTTTATCCTGCCATGGAAATCAATCCAAGAGTAGTAAGTTTTCTGGCCTAAATCAGAATCAATGTTTGGAGAATGGCCTACTAAGGCTCAATAGGTTTGGGTATAAATGGACTGTTAGAAATTTCTATTTCATATAATTTTAAAATAAAAACAAATATTTGTACATTTAAATGCTAGTAGTATGATGGGACTTCCCTGTGGTCCAATGGCTAACACTTTGAGCTCCCAATGCAGGAGGCCTGGGGTTTGATTCCTGGTCAGGGAACTAGATCCCACATGCTGCAACTAAAAAGGTGTCACATGCTGCCGTGAAGACTGAAGATCCTGTGTGCTACAACTAAGACCTAATGCAGCCAAATAAATAAATAGATAAATACTAGTAAGAGCTAATGTTTGTGAGCATAAACTATGTGCCAAGAGTTGTTCCAAGTGGTTCTAACCAATTAACTGATTTAATTGTTATTTTAGAGTTGAGGAAATGGAGGCCTTGAGAGGGTAAGCCACTTTGCCAAGGCGACACCACTCCTTAGGGGCAGGACCAGGCTTCAGGCAATCTGATGTCATAGATTTCACCCATCCATTATGATATCACGTCTTTCATCCAGTATATTCTGCAGTTTAGATTGGTTTGTCAACGTATTTTATTTCATGTATTGCAAGCATAAACTAAGAGAAACTAAGTGAAAAACGTTAGTTTAAATTTGTTACATTGTTTCACCATAAAAATATTCCATTTTCTGTTCTATAGATTAGTTGCTCTTGGTGTCACATTTAGAGCCATATTAACTAGGATACTTTTGTTTCCTGGAGTACAACATTGTGAGTTTGATTTCACCAAGGCATCCAGAGGCATGTATCCATTCTCTAGAAGTGTTTCTCACTTTCCATCTCAGCTACATTTTTTTCAGGGTAGACTGTAGTACATGGTGCATTTTGCAAAATTAGCTGCTTTGTCTGTTATCCTCACAATCGTAAGCTATGCAAAGGCATGCTTTGTAGGACTTGAGGACAGAGGGCACTGTGACAAACTGTACTTTTTGTTAAAAAGGCTAGATTGCTCGGAAAGTAGTCACTTTGTTACTCTGCTTTGTTGGATGCTAACACAGATGGGTTCCCTTTTAAGGAAAACTGGGCAAAACTAATTTGCCACTAGATGGAGCCCTGGCTTTTTGGGTAGAAATAAAGGCAAGCGTCAGAACATTAAATCACGCCGTCATATCATGCTGAAGGGCCCCCGGTATTTGAGGCCCTCAGCTTTTAATTATAGAATGTATCTTTGTTCTTTGCCTGACCTGCAGAGTGACATCACTCCCTTTCTTCCTGTGCGCTGGCTTTGACACAAGCCAGATGGCTGTGGCCATCGGTAGGCGCGCAGGCCGCCTGGTACAGCAGTTGATGAAACAGAATAGGAAGACGTTTTATGGTCAACTACAGGAGCACAATGAAGCTGCAGCTTTGCTAAGTAATTACATTCACCGTGCACACGTTACTCCTCACAGAGAAGGTCACAGGGAAAAAATACATTTTTATTTATAGTGTTGTGAGGTATAGACCTTTGATCTTTTATTAGTCAGTAGTCTGCTCCAAAGGAATGCTCTCTTTCCCGGCTCTGCAGTCACTCGTGCAAATGACATGTTTATTTATGTTTAATGGTTCTTTCAGGCTGTGCATTGTGATACTTACCTTCCCTCTTCCTCCTTTTTGTCTCCAGTTAGTAACACAAAAATGTTTTGGTTTTGTAGTGAGTTTAGTTTGGAGAAGTCAGAGTTCAGGCATGTTAATACAAGCACATTTCTGTCAGATATACTCCAGAGTGATTTGGTCAAATATATTACTGTTTATTATGTGTTTGTTCTTTGAGGAGGTCAGGAGAGACCAGGAACAGACTTTTATTTGGAGGGAGAAGGAGTGGGGGTGAGGGTCAGGAAATGAAGGAGACATTAGTTTTATATCCATTTTTGGACATGTAGTGGTTAAGGGCACTTGTAATGTTAATTTTAAATAAAATATGGGAAGTTACTATTCATCTAGTATTTCCACCTTCATTTGAAGTTAATCTTTACCAACTGAAAAATTGTCTAAAACTTTAAAGAAAATCCTAACAACTTTTCTTTAAAGTTTAACATTCACACAGTTCCACATGATTCATTTCCGAAAACTTTAAAAATTATTTTTACCCCCTTTAAGGCTAGGTTGTGAACATTGGTTACAGAATTGATCTAGAAATTATAGATTATAGAATCAAATGAAAATTCATGGTTGATATGTCGTCTTCAAATGTAACGCTGTTGCTACAGTGAAGCCTCTTAGTTGTCCTTAGGTTATTTGGCTCTCTATTTTTTAAAAGTATGAAACTCTAACAAAAGAAATCTGTTAATCTTACAGGATTTTGCAGTCTTCTCCAGATTTGCAAATAATTGCTGGAAGAAGGCAAAGTGGTGTGAGGAGAGAGGGGGACTTTGTAGTTGGATAGAACAAGGCTTTCTAATTTTATTTTCCCCCCACTGGCTGTTTGCTTTGTGCCCTTGGACCTTTGAGCCTTGGCTTCCTCACATATACATTGGGTGATAAAACCTACCTCCTAGGTTTATTCTAAGAATTAAATGACACAATATATGTGTATTTGGCCCCAGACAGTTCCTGTCACTTGGTATGAAGTCAGTAAATGTTAATTCCTTTCAACTGTTTTAAACTTTGTCTCTTTTTCCAACCTCTTGCAAAACGTGTTCACACATTACACTATTATATAGTGTGTATTTTATTCATAAGATATAAATAAGCCTGGGTTGAAAGTAAGCTCACCATCTGAAAAATAGGCATTTGCAATTTATTAGCACTGTGTGTGTGTGTTCAGTTCCGGATAAAACCGTAACCATCAATTGTGCAGTGAACGTGTTTAACATTTGTGATGTTTTAATTTGTTTTTGTTTTCTTTTTTTCTCCTACTCAGCTCTTGCCCCTGTTCTTTGCCTCTCGTTTTGTTGGTGAAGATATCACAGTGATGTCTGCATTCAACCTGCTGCATTTGGTGACAAAGAGCCAGCCAGTTGCCCTGCGAGCCTGTGGGCTTCCCTCAGGTTGCTGCTTCTTGTGCTGTTCTAAGTGAGGGCACTGGTCCGGGGTGGGGGGTGTTTCTGCTGCAGGAAATGATACACCACAATGCTTTGCTAAATTTCGTTTTCTTTTACTTGGGCCCTAGTTTGAAGACGGAAATTGGTTATAAATCACCACTCTACTTAGAGTAACATTCATTGCCACAATCCTTACAACCCTTGGAAACATTGTCCAGTTTCCTTGCTTAGTATATAATTGTCACTAATATTTCATGATATCTTCTTATTCTTTAATGCACACTACACATCTGAAAATCATAATGTTCATAAGAGGCTGGCAGTCTTGATAAGAAACCACCCCAAATCACACAAAATAGGACATTCATTTTGTTAAAGGATAATGAAAATGCTTTTCATTCCACATGTGGTCATTTCTTTAGGAAAAAAAGAAAATTAAAATGAACAACTTTAGTGTAATAAAGTTAGTTATCGTACTTGCAAAGAAAAGATGTTCTATTTAACAATGACAAAAAAGAGAATTACTATAGCATGTATTAACTGGTTCTTAAATTAGAACCACCAACCAGTCTTTTTTAAAATGTGATTTTAAGCATTTAAACAAGAGAGACATAAAAGTCCAAAATTTTACTATTTGCCTGTGTTTAACATTATAATTTTGTTATGAAAATCACAATGGTCAGATATTTTCTGTGTACGTTATTATCAATATTACTTTTATTTTCTTTTAGTTTTCTCTATTACTGTATTATATAGAGAATTTCATTCTAACTCATTAAATATTCATTGAATATTAACTATGAGTGCCAGGCATTGTGTGAAGCAGTGAGGATACAATGATAAATAAGATCAAGCCAATTTCTTTAACAAGCACAAGATGGAGCTGAAACTGTGTAAAGACCATTGAACCATATGGTGATAAGACTAAAGTATTTATGCCTCGGATGTTAGGGAAATGCAGACGATGATCCTAGCTCTTTGCTTAGGGGAAGAGATTTTTGGAAGGAAGGGAAGTCTCTGAAGTTTAAGGAAGGCTTCATGTAGGATATGCTTAAGTTGAATCTCAGACTATGAGCAAGAGTTAGCCAGATGTCCCAGGAGGGGGAAGGACATTTCTGACATATGAAGTAGTGTGGGAAATACATGAAGACCTGAAAAGGCAAGATATGTTCAAAGAAATACAAGTTATTTAATGTGGCTTGCTTGGGTAGGTGAGGGCAAGTTATAAGAGATAAGAAAGAAAGATAGACAAATCGTAACGTGACTTATATGATGTTTTTAAAATTTTAAATCTTAGGGAAGGGATGAAGGAAGAGTAAAATGACTTGATTTGCATTTATAAGATTTATTGATTTAGTATGATGGACGATCAGTGCTGGTTCCAGATATTTCTAAGAGAAGATTGAGATGGCAGCTTAATTAGAAGTGAGGATAAGGCTTTTGTCTTGAAGCTATAGTTGAATAGTAAACACTGTCCATTTCAAAAAATAGCTTTTATGCCTGTGAGTGTTGAGAGGTCAATAAAGCTTAATGCTTGGAGTCCATAACCACTCTTCCTGACACCTTTGCTTCCCAACCTGCCATGTTCCTGTACTGCTGCCACTGAGTATGTTGGAAAAGCTTGAGGCTAGAGAGACTCATGGAGCATGGAGAACCTTAACAATGATTGTTTACAGTAGATGTGCAAAGAAGGGATGGATAAGAGAAAAATTCAAGTTATAGAACTGACAAGTTTTATTTCTTTTATTGTATGTAAGCTGGAGGGAGAGCATCAACCAGTGTAGTTTCTGTGCTATGTCAAACTTTTCCATGACTATGAACTATGTATAATAATTCCTGGGTTGGGAGGATCCCCTGGAGGAGGAAACGGCCACCTGTTCCAGCATTCTTGCCTGGGGAATCCCATGGACAGACCTCTGGTGGGCTTCAGTCCATGGGGGTCACAAAGAGTCAGACTCAACTGAGCAGCTGAGCACACATGCACATAATAATTGGAGTATGCAAGTTATTTAACTAATATGTAACCATGTTTTCTACTGGGAAAAAACCCCAGGTATGAAAGCACTAGCACAGTTCTTGTAACATTAGTTTGTCATACACCAAGGAGGCCAAGTATTTATGAAAACTTATTAATTGACATGGTATCACTTGAGATATGACATTTGTAGAGTTAAGAGGTTTCATAATGAAACTGTTTAATCAAAATATGTCTTTAAATTTTGATATCCACATGATTCAAAGATAAATTCAACAAAGATGATAATTTTTAAGAAGTAACCATTATAGCACAATGCTTAAGCACACAAATTCTGGAATTCCATACATCTAAATTCTAGCTTTGCCACTTAACTGGCTGCGTGCCTTGACTTCCTTGTTTGTAAAATGGGAATAATAATAGTACTCACCTGAAAGGGTTGCTGTGAGAACAAAATAGCTTAGGATGTGAAAAATGCTTACAACAGTGGCTGACATATAGTAAGCATTGTATATAAATATTCACTAGGTCACTGTAGACATCTGTATCAATATAGATATATATTTTTTCTGTTTTTCTAGTAAAATAGACTTTAAAAAGCATTTCAATACATCCCATATTGCACTTAACTCTTTTTACTTTGATCGGAGCCACAAATGCACTTTATATTTGAGAAATAACCGTCTCAGTTTGTTGTTTTGATCTCTTTATTTTACTCATACATCCCACTGAACCAGAATTCAAGTCCTGTAAACATACAACACATTTCTTTTATTCTTGCTATCTAGTACTAATGAATGCTCAGAGGGACTCGGTCTTTTTTTCTTAGGGCTTGTAAACCTATTGTACTTTGATAAATGATTTGGTAGAGTAGTATTCCATAATTGCTTAGCCATTTGAGGACCTTGTACTTTTTAAAGTGTTATGAAATTTCCAGTGCGCACATATTTTATAACTTCAGTGTCAGCAAAATCTTTGTTACCGTCCATTTCTCTAACAGAATTTTACTCTTGTTGTTGTTCAGTCATGTCTAACTCTGCGACCCCATGGACGGCAGCATGCCAGCCTTCCCTGTCCTTCACTATCTCCCAGAGTCTGCTCAAAGTCACAGAATTTTACTCTTAGAAAAGTAGATACGTTGAAGACACTGCTAAGTTCAACAATAATGTGAAACAAACAATTTAAATTTTGAAAAAGGAAAATGAAATTGAAATGGGAATTCTAACCTTCATTACTTTATTCAAGTAGAGAGGGAAGAGGCCAAATTTGGAGATATAGGAAATTAAGGTAAAAGTTTGACGTCTTGCTTTAATTTACTGTTCCCTGGTCAAAACCCATTACAACAAAAATCTCTGTAAATCAAAAAGACTTCTGCTCCCTAGCCAGTACCCTACTAATTTTAGGTATTATTCAATATGAAATAATTCCAGAACTGAAAAATAATTGGAGCAGGCTCTTAAAGTTGATTATAACTGGATTGACCTATATGAAGGCCATATCCCAGAAGGCTGATCTATCATTTTTCAGCTTTGACTTCCTTTTCTTCTTATTTTTAAATAGGCATAATTTCAATTTAGAGCTTATTAAGTGCATCTGAGTTATGGTTTGCTCATGTTTGTAATTAAAGGTAATTTTTTTTTTCTCTCAGAGCTCTTCTTAATTTCCTATAACAGTTTCTTTTATGTATTGAAAAAGAGCACTGGAATAGGAGTCAGAGAACTAACCACAGCTCTATCATTAACTTGTGTGACCTTGAACATACCAGTAAACCTCTTCAGATCTCAGTCTTTATTTTTAAAATGAGAAATTTAAATTAGAAAATCTTTTCAGTTTTGAAATTCTGTGATTTTATGAACTGTCATTGTTTTTACTTGGCTTTGGGTTAATCAGATCTTAAGAGTTGGTACTAATTAATGGCTGGGAATTTACAGAAAAATCTGCTTGGTTGTGGTGGGAGGACAGAAATATTTTCCATGTTTGAACATTAGAATTCCTTGCCTCTAAATCAGGACGGAAGGGGTTATCTTAGCAAGGGTTAGGAAGCACAATTTTGCATATAGTTTCAGTGCTTGATAAAAACTAAGTCAAATTGTAACTTAGACTAGATATCATGGTAGTTTTCAGCCAAGTGAGAGTATTTGTCTAAGTAGTACTAATCGCAGTGATAAATTGTGCTTTTCTCCAACATCATACACGTAATATGTGGTTGTTACTCTTATAGACTTTACTGGCGTGTTTAACAGTCCATGAATTCAACAGCTACATGGCAGTTTGTAAAGGTGTTATGTCATAATATTCTAATGTAGAAATTAGAAGTCTTAAAGACAGATACTTTGCAAATGGTGTTTGTAAGTAGGACTATCATTTGGTTAAGTAGGGCTCTCCAAGAATCAGGGGCCTGTGGCTCCAGAGCTTAGCACAGTGCCTGGCACTTAATAAATATTTGTTAAATGAATGAATAAACATTTGGAAAGTTTACATGTAGGTGAAGTGATAGCTATAACAGAGAGGACAAATTTATCTGAGACTATTTCGGCCTCAAATAAATCTAATGGGAAGGTTAAATTAAAGTTCATAGTTTGAGTGCCTTTTGAAAATATTGTAAAAAAACCAATTTCTCTTTTCTCACTGTATTGCATTAATACAATATGGTAGATTTCTTAGGTATAAATCGCATTGTAGCCAAACGAATAACAATAAAAAATGGTAACACAGATTCAAAGTATATTATCCAAAATTTCTTTTACTTTTTCTCTCCAGCAATTTGAGTTTTGGTGATAAACTGTTTGAGGAAGGGAATAAGTACATATGATAAGTACAAGTTATACATATTATGAATAAGTACATATTATAACCTATAATAAGTACATATTATAACCTACAGTCCATGGGGTTGCAAAAGTGTTGGACACGAGTTTGCAAATAAACAACAACAAATACTTACCATGAGAAGTAAGAACTCTGGTTCTTTTGGTCGCTTTTCTCTGGAACAAATTAATATTGTCTGTTGGGCTTTAAGTTCTGCATTTGTAAAGAGAAAGTACTACATATATGCACCAAAGCAATATCCATAAGTAAGAAGTACTGTTATTCAAGTCTGAGCTGTCAATATTTCATTAATAGCATCTGATGTTATCTTTGTGTTTACTGTAAAGAAATAATTGAAGTCAGTGGTGTGCTATTCACCTACCAAATAGATTGGCTTTCTGTATTATTTTTATTTTTTAACCATTATGGATCATGAAAACATGAACCATCTTTAATCTAAAAAAATTTTTTTAAAAATTAAAGTTATGACTTTTCTTCTCCAGAAGAAAAGAAACATATGTTCACCTAGAAGAAACATATGTGCACCTATGCAAGTTTTCATATAATTTCAAGATTTTTTTTATTATATACTCTGATACTTGTAATTGAGGGCTCTTTGACCACAGATTCAGAACCTGTCTTCTAAAAGATACATTTGAAACCAATACAAAAACTCTATAATCAGAATGCATTATTTCTAATTTCTGTATTGATGTCACCAATGAAATTTTCTCCCCCGAGTTAAGTTTAATGCTCTCTATTTTCTGGCTTCACATTCTTACATGTTCATCTTACCTAATTTAATTTGATTAAATTGAAAGTGCCTTGTGGAGGGCTATTTTTTTTTTTTTAAAGAAACAAAGAGTTCTTAAAAAAAAAAAAAGACATTCAGATTTCAGCTCCCCTAATTCACAAAATTTGCAATTAATTGATTGAATGGTATCCACTTTTCCCAGTAGATGGCACTAGGTTTACATTCTTTCACAGCTTGAAAGGCTATTGATATCATTAGCACATAGGTGCATTGTGAAAACTTAAACAAAAGTATGTTAAAAATATTCAGTTAAGAACACATGGATTTACAAACCACAAATTTTTTCTGCTTATATTATGTTCAAACAATATTTGTAGAGTGCAAAACCTTTTTCCATTTTCAACAGGCTTCCAACTCCCTTGTGCTTGGACATCTCATCGAAATTGTCTTTCATGTGTAGACTTTCTATAAACTAAAACACGTTTTCATAAATTAACTTATCTTGTATCCAAATAGCTGATTTAACAGTAATTTATGGTTTTATATATAGCTAAATTTTCTTCAGCAGACCACCCAAGAATTAAAGAAAATTTCACATTTTGTTTTGCTATGTTTTGAATTTTTATAGAATCTTGAAAATGTTATTAATTTAACATGTTGACTGTTAAGCATGAGTCCTTTCTTACATGAATGAAAATATTTTTGGAAGCTAAGAAAAATTATATTTAAAATGTTGATGAGTACTCGAATACAGCTATATTCTTTACTAAAACAAAGTGTTTTAATAACTCCGTGATATAATAAAGTGTTAGTTAATGTTGAAAAATTGCTGTACAGCATCTAATTACTAGATGAGTTTTAAAAATTGTTTGTGCATGAGGCTAAATTGCTATAGAACAATAAATGCATATGTATGAATAAGGTGTTGGGCATATGGTTTGTTAAATGTGGAATTTGTTAATTTTTAAAAAATATAGAATAAATTCTTCACCTACATTAATAATTATAAAATACATAACAAAATCCAGTATCAACAGAGATAAAATAGGCATGCACACAAAAGAGTTTTAATTTTGAGAAATTGTTTAATTAACAATGACCACTGAATATGAAATATTTTAAGTTCTGAAAACAAATGATAATTTTTACTAGTTTATTGAGACAACACAGACTTTTGGGAATCATATAGGTAGAATTAGATGTTTATCTAAACATGTTCACAAAAATTTACCTAACAGGTCATAGAAGGATTTATTAAAACAAGCCATCTTTTGCTTTCAGCAAATACGTGTTTAATGAAGAAAGGGATGTGAATGACAGTTCACAAGGAGTTACATGGCTAGATACTTGATGACTTTTCATCGTCAGTCTTTTCTAGTTTATAGCTTCATCCTAAACATTTTATTTAGAGATTGAATCTCTCATGGCTGCTTCTGCTAGATATATTTTAATTTAAAATGTTTTGAATAGATTTTATTGAGATGTAGTGGCAAATTATCTCAATTTTTGTGCCTTTGCATTTGAAATCAACCCTTTGAAAATTTAAAATCCCCATTTATTTTAATTCTCTTGGTTTTTCTCTCTCTCTTTTTTACATTTAGTATATTTGCAATTGTATTAGTCACTTTAGAATGCATGTTATAAAAATTACCATGAAATGACAAAGATATCAGTTATTTAGGTGACTTTTAAGAGATATACATTTATAAAATTTAAATTTACTTGGTTACTACTATGGTAAGCATTTCCTTCAACAGTAGATATATTTATTGTAGTCAACCACATAATTGCAAATTAAGAATGTACTGCTAATCTAACTTGCTAGATTACTTAAATTTTAAGCAGGCAAATAAAACCCCAAATTTTATAGCTGTAGTTTTTAAGATTTAGTTTTGTTACAGAAATGCATAGTGGCTCACAGAATGGTACAGTTGTTCGTAGTACATTCCATTTTGAGCGATATTTCTTAGGCACATTTTAGATAACATCACAGCAAGTTTCTGAGTTTGCTATCCTGTTTTTGGTATTGATGAAGAATGAGTTTGGAGACATAATCTGTATTTACTAGTTTGTTTTTACCACCAACTTGCCTTCTGGCCCCAGAATCTGTTTTGTACCTTTTATTCCTATTCATCTGTAAACTTAGAACGAAATACATTCTTGTCAAATTGTTCACAATTAGATATTACCTTCAAGTGTTAACATTACTTGACATTTCCCAGAAATTCATTCTGTGCAACTTTAATCCCTGGCCGTAAGGGAGAATAAACTGGAAAAATATAAAAAGGCAGGGGTGGGACATCAAATAAGTCTGGGAAAGTTGATAGGTTTGATCATCAAAATCTATTTCTATTACAGGAAAACCCATAGTTCCTGCATAGTAAGCTCTGGCAAGGTAGACATTTTTTTGTGTGTTTAATTCACTATGCCGTCTTAGCAACTAGACTTCGGTCATCTGTCACTTATTGAATAGGTACTCAGTAAATATTTGTTGAATGAATGAATGGTGATGAATAAGTAGCATCATCTTATGTATCAAAATAATGCTACATAGTAAGTAAAGTGAACTCTGTTTTTAAGGAATATACATTCTTGGAAAGATGGCTTCTTTGGGCCCAAATTTTGTTATCTATAGAATGAAGGGAGTTATATATTTCATGTTTTTATGATTCTATATAAACATTTCCTCCTTTGCTTTACTACTGAAGGAAGGAGTAGAAGAAATGAGAAAAGCATTGTGTATCTTTCTGCCCAGAATGGCTGACGGACTTCTTAGATTAGGATTTGAAGCAGTGACAGTTCTTCTGGGGGATATTGAAGGAATGCAGCAGATGGAGTTATAATTAGCAGGAGATTGTAGGAGGAGAGGGTGGCGGCAGGGAGAGTGGGAACAGACTGTGGGCACGTCGGTTAGTGAGAGATGGGCATGTGTACAACAGAGCTCTGGTTCAAGAGGAATATAATGAATGAATAAATTAAAGGAGGAAAGCTGCAGACATGAGCTCGCTCTCATTAGCCAGGTGTGTGACCAGGTCATGCAACATCTTTGGGCCTTGGTTTTCTTCCTCATGAGGGCTTTGGACTAGAAGTTTATAAATTCCTGTATATGAACACTTGTTCTACTAATAGCCTATAAAACTGATTCCATCATCATATGGAGAAACTGCATGTTGCCACATCTAAGATGACCTGTTTTCACATCTTGGTAATGAGGATGCAGCATGCAAATCATTTCAATAAGGAAGTATTGCTCTGGTTTGATTGACACCTCTTTTCTACCTTTCTAGTGGAGCGTTAAATAGTGGTGTGTCAAAATACCACATATTCAATGATGGACATTGGCATAAGAAAGTCTGGACGAACTCTTGTTTAAAGCCCATGTAACCTAGATTTTCCTAATCTGGTTTGACTGTGGAAACTTCTCTCACCTCGCAACAGGAACTACCTGTAAGCATTTTTTTTCCAGAGCCAGTGTTTTTCACATGATATGTTTTGCAGAATGCTGGATTAAGTAATCTCAGAGTCTTAAATCCAGAGAATTAATGGAAAATTAGTCATAATAAAAGACTTGAGAGTGGAACTCTACAGAGGTAATAAGAGATTCAGAGTAGTAATTAAGAAAAACTTTAGTCCATTGTTTATTTTTTAAAAATTTCATTGGTTTATTGAGCAAATATTATTTCAGATTTGAAACAGCCAGAGCTGTCATTTAGAAAACAACTTTAGGAAGAAAATTTAAATAGCAATAATTAAAATGGAAAGTTGAATAAATATTTAAATACAACATGTACTTATTTAGTATTCAACTCTTCTCTGGGCACAGTGTAAGGTTCTGGGGATGCAAAGATTATTGAAATTATCCCCCATCCCTTACGGAAATATTGAATAATTCAAATGAAGTCTTATGCCTTTATTTTAGTTATCTGGCTGATAAAGAAAGCTATAAATTTTTTGACTTTTTTTTTTCTCCAGAATCTCTTAGATTTTTCTGGACTGTATATATGTATAGCTAGACTCAGATTTAGTTAGCTGTTCATTGAGTGACAATTGCAGACTTATCTGTCCATTGAGCTTAATTAATCTAGATTTTAAATTTGATTTGGGCGATAATGTTATTTTAGACATTTACAAAGCTGAGCTCTTAAGACAATGTAGATTTTAGTTTCTTTGTAAAAAAGTATACTTGATGTTACATGGAAATAAAATTCTGCATGGTAGTCTAAGAGAGGGCTCCTCTCCATCCTTTTTGTGGGTGGTTACCGCTCATCTTCCCCTCTCAGTCTGTGCTCCCTAGACGAGGGAGGATGGGAGAGAGAACTATATTGTGCAAGTCTTTTTGATTGCATGTGAAATGTAGAATGGAAATGAGCCTGTCTGTTTTTAATTTTTTTTTTTTCTATACTGGCTATGATGTTCTACTGAAGACCCATACTGGAAAAAAATATTAAAACCAGGGAACGCGAACTTTGTCAGACGTTTCACTTGCAATCAGTTAGACTTGAAGTTAAGTAACTTTCTCTTCCACTATTGTCACTTGATGATGGCAGTGCCTTTCAAAATTCTCTTTTTACTCAGATGCTTTGCAAGTAAGAAAATGCTTTCTGGATCAACACATGTTTGAAATATTTCCCTGAACTCTCGTCTTCACGATCCACATTAATACAAAAGTCATTGCTCTTGGTATTGGCATTACATTTGGAAGAATTGATAAGTACTCTTTAGTTCATTTTAATACACTTAGAGAACAGTGATAAAATGATTACTACACATGAATTCAACAATTAAAACTTTGTAACCTGCAAGTAAAGGATAGAAATGTAAAATGTGGCTTGTATTTTACAGAGTTCATTCAGGTTAATGTATCATTGGATAAATGTAGTGGTAAAGCTCTCCATTGTCTCCTCTCAGGAAAATCATGCAGTCTTACAGATTATTTACTATTAAAGGCTAGATTTTGAAATCATATTAATAGACTTTAGATGTTGTGGGAGGTACATTTACTCCTATTGACTTGCAGTGAGAAAACATTGACATATTTCCCTTTTAATTTTAAAACTGCCTTATTTCTCTGCTGCCCAATTTTTCCTCTTCCAAATCAGAATATACATTTTATTCTGGCTATTTTACTTTGTTAAATTAGCTAATCCCACTGACATGAAAGACTCTGATTACCATCTTGACATTGTATGTATTTGATCACACTACATCTATCAGCTTGTTTACATAGAGTTCTCGTCCCTATTTGAATCTCCTTTGGCCCGCTGACCCTGTAGATGCTGTTTCTGCAAATAATGTGAATTTTCTATATCCCAGTTATAATCGGACCTAGTCAATGTTGGTGGGCAAAGTTTAACAGTATTAATGTCTTCTTTGTTAACTCTCTTGACACAAAACTTTACATATATTTTTCCTATAAGACTGCACATTGTATTGATTGTTTTTCTTATCTTTACTGCTACAATATGTGTTCCCCTAGGGGCAGTAACCTTGACTTACTCATTTTTAATTTTCCAGTGCTCATCACAGTTCTTACTTCACTGTAGATGTTTAATAAATAGTTTCAGAAAGTATGAATTAATATTAGGCTCAACAGTTTATGTGTTCAAAGAATTTATAATCTGGGAAAATAAAGCAGAAACAACTGAAGATATTTGAGAATAATTGCAAAATATTATATTAGCTCATGTAAATAGTACCCTGCAGAGTAAATACACTAGTACTGAGGATATTCAGATGAAAGATCAGAGTAGGGATGAATTTATAGGGATATGTAGACTTGGAAGGAAAACTTCCTTGAAAATATTTTCTTAGTTTATCTATTCAAACCTTCAGTATAGGAACCAGAAGTCCAATTTTATCATTCAACTATGCACCACTAAAACATATGGTCTTGTTTAATTCAAGAAGTTTAAAATGCTGTGTTGCCTTGGTATGCTTATAATGTCCATTGATGTTAATTAGAACTCTGTGCATGCATCAGTAGAACAGAGCTGAAACTGATCTGTAGAACCGTTTTATGTGAAGTATAATAGAAAAATAGCAAGAAGGCATGAAATGCGATTATTACTATGAGAAATAAAGATATGCCTTTTCTCACATACAGAAAAGAAAAAGGTCTTTACCTTGTGATTCCTATGACCTAGAGGGTTTTTTGGTTTTCTTTGTGTTATATTTAGGATGTGGCAGACCAACAAAATTAAACTGAACCTGAATGTAAAAATTAAGAATGTTTTTAAAAAATGAAAACTAAGTCAAGGTACTAATTTTATACTTTCTTTAGTTATAGATGTTTCCTGCTACCACCTATAAGATTACTTTGAAGGGGAGATTTATTGAAATGTTTCCTATGGGTAAATGTTTGGCCAAAGGATTTTATTCTCTAGGCCTGTCAAAAATTCATCACCAAAGAACATCTACTGAGTATCTTGCACATGACTCCAGGTTGGGAGTGATGATCGATAGTCTGAAAGGGCTGACATTAAATACACAGAGCAAACTAGCAGAGGCTGCACTCTTGATTCTGTGTTCAGTGTTCAACCAGATACTCTCTGAGAGCTATTTTGAGTATAGCATTTGGCTAAAAGGATTTCACTTCGCTAAAAGGAAGAAAGAAAGGTCATGTCAGACAATGTCTGTCCTAAAATATTGCAATTGTAAATTTCCAGATATAAAAGTATATTCCTTTTGTTGTTGTTGCTTGTCTACATTTTGGCCACCTGATGCAAAGAAATGTCTCATTTGAAAAGACCCTGATGCTGGGAAAGATTGAAGGCGGGAAGAGAAGGGGATGACAGGGTGAGATGGTTGGATGGCATCACCGACTCAATGGACATGAGTTTGAGTAAACTCTGGGAGTTAGTGATAGACAGGGAAGCCTGGCATGCTGCAGTCCATGGGGTCGCAAAGAGTCAGACAGTACTGAGCGACTGAACTAACTACACTATTCATATTCAAGTTTTAGTATTTGCGTTGTAGTTACTTGTCTCCATCTCTACCACTGGACTAGGAACTTTTTAGTGTATTCATCTCTTACATATCTTACAGATAGTGAGGGACAGGGAGGCCTGGCATGCTCCAGTCCATGGAGTCACAAAGAGCTAGACATGACTGAGTGAACAACAACAACAGTCTCTCACATTGGCTGTTTCCCCCGGGTGTTCAGGAAGCTCTTCCTTCAGATAGTAGCGCAGCCAACTTCTCCTCCTTCAGGGCTGGGCTCAAATGTCACCTCTGTGAGGCTTACCTTGACCATTCTATTTAAGGTTATAGCCCTTACTTCTAGCACTCCCAGTCTTCTGTGCTCTGCTCAGTTTTACCTTTTTTTCCCCATCCTGTATACTTATCACCTTCTGAGAGGCTATATAATTTTCTTATTTATTTTCCTTGTGTTTTATCTGATTTCTACCCCTGCTGGGATGGCAGCTCCATGAGAGGATCTTGATTTTGCTCACAGATATGTCTTAAGTACCTAGAATAATGCCAGAATATGCTCAGGGCTTCCCAGGTGGGGCAGTGGGAAAGAATCTACCTGCCAAGGCAGGAGACACAGTGTCGATCCCTGAGTCGGGAAGATCCCCTGGAGAAGGAAATGGCAACCCACTCCAATACTGTTGCCTAGAGAATCCCATGGACAGAGGTATCTGGCGAGCTATAGTCCATAGAGTGGAAAAGAGTCAGATATGACTGAGTGCACATGAGTAGGTGCTCAGTAAGTAATTGTTGAATGAATGAATATTTTACTTAGCCGAGTACTCTGTAAACACCCAACAATTTTGATTACTTAAAAAACCAGTAAGAAAAACGTTGTATCGGTGGTCCTCAAGTAAGCCCTGCAGCCCTAGTTTCATGGAAACCCCAGATCTGAAGCCAGTGTCATGATGTCTTAGATGGTATGTTCATCTCAGGAATGTTTTTCCTTTATAGGTCTATGCTGAAAGAAAAAAAAATCAAAAGAATTGAGCATTCTTTTACAAGCATGGAGCTTTTCTTTCTTGTGTTATGCATTTAGAAAAAAATCTTTATTAAATTACTAGAATGCAAAACAAAACACAAGGAAAAATGGTTCATGGTGTATAATTTTATATTCTATTATAAAAATAGGCTAGACTGGGCTTTTATAAATGCACACTTATTTAGAAATTCCTAACACTACTACCGGAGAAGGCAATGGCACCCCACTCCAGTACTCTTGCCTGGAAAATCCCGTGGTTGGAGGAGCCTGGTAGGCTCCAGTCCATGGGGTCGCTAAGAGTCAAGCATGACTGAGCGACTTCACTTTCACTTTTCACTTTCATGCATTGGAGAGGGAGATGGCAACCCACCCCAGTATTCTTGCCTGGAGAATCCCAGGGACAGAGGAGCCTGGTGGACTGCCGTCTATGGGGTTGCACAGAGTCGGACACGACTGAAGTGACTTAGCAGCAACACTACTACATCTGGGATAAAAGTCTCTTTAACTTTCCAAAATGACAGACTAATAACCGACTAAAAATCATAATTTATAGTGAAAATTGAAATATACCATTTTAAAATACAGTGGCAAGATATTTCAACATGAGCTTTACTCAAAGGAAAATAAGATAGTCTTATCATCTTTAATTCACTTATTATATTGGGAAAATAATAGTTTTCTTTTTTTCTGATCCTAGGACCAAAATTAAAATTATGGGATCTTTAGATTTTGTTTTGTTTTTAATTTTCACACTGAAATATAAGATTTATGTCTTAAAAGTGCCCTAAGATTTAGGTTACAGATTTGATTTACTTCTTAACAAGAATTTTAAAAGCCTTTCAACATTTTATAGACATTGTGAGAATCCCATCTGAACCTTGTCACTGACCCTCTGCTGAAGGAGTGAACCCAGGTAAAACAGACATTGGCTAATAGGTAAATGTTTTTACTTTCTGGTTGTACTACAGTGATCATTACTTTCCTCTCTTGTTATTTTTAGTTGTTAGTGTTAGTTTTCAAGTTGAAAGTTATCATATAGTTTGGGAAGAAAGAAGAAATTTGTAACTTAATTTTTCCATGGGTTTTACACTCTGACAGCCTGAGATTTGAGTCAGTGTATCTTTTTGCTGTTTGTCCTTAGTAAGTTATGTTATAACCTCTCTGAGCCTCAGTTTCTGTATCTGTAAAATGGACATGACATTTACCTCCTAGAATTATTGAGAGGATTAAATGTAGTTATGAGAAAGTGCCTAGAAATATGTCTGGCACAGAGTAGTTACTCAAATTTTAATTTTCTTTTCTTTTTCCAATTCTTGTTTGAATCATTTTTAAAGAGAACTTGTGATGAAAATACTATCCCAAGAGAATTATTTTAGAAAAATAATTATCAATAAAATATTTTAGCACACTGAAATGCCTGATCTGGTTATCTTCTAAAGTACAGTCTTAACTTTAGAATTCACTGTAATCAAAATGATAATTTAATACTGTATTTGTTTAGACAGTATTTGTTAACTGCTAATTGTGATTCTCATAGCAGACTTCTGAGGGTAGTAGTACGTAGAGAGAGACCCATTTGTCTAAGGTCTCATGATGAGGAAGCAGACAGAGGCAGAAATTGAACTCTGATTCAAGACAATACTGGTTTCAAGGCAACCATATGGAACAAGCTTTGATATAAAAAGAGACTTTGGGCATATTTTAGCAAATAAATGCCCTTGGATTGGGTTCAAGGTGGATCTGATATATGCCAAACTTACTTCGTAAGGAATGACGTTTTGATTAGATACCAAGGTAGCGATATTGCCCTTGCAGGTATGCTTTGTGTTGCCTGTGTATAGATACACACACTTGTGGGTTCAAAGTACTCTATTAAGCATTTAAATAAAGAGAAAAATCTTTTCCTAACATACTTCTAAGTCAATTTAGGGGTCATTGAACAGATGTCATATAATACTAATGTTAAATTACCCTGTGTAATAAGAAAATTACAGTACCTAAGTGAAGATAGTAAAGGGAAACCATCCAATGAATTATTCTAGAATTTCAAAATGAAATGATTTCTTCGAAATTAACAGTGGCACCACATGACTTTAGAAAAGTGAGTCTGATAGGGAGAAGGAAAATTAGAGACAAAAATGAAGCCTTTCTGTGTTTATATGCCAGGTTTTGGTTATGATGCGAGGAGGGCTAATGTAGGAGTATAGCTTTCAACTGTCCAGGAAAGCATATTATTATTAAACTATGTGGCAAGAAATTTATTAAAATTTGACTAACTTCTCATTGTTTTGTATTAAATCACAATAGTTGTTTCTAGTCCACACACACTTCCTTTTGCTATTAGGCACACTTTAAAAGCCTAATTATTTTGAGAACATAGTATGACCAAAGAATAAAAATGTACAAAGTTTGACAACTTTAAATAAACACTAGCATTTCTTAAAGAACAAACCTCACTTACAGTTAGGAAACAATATTTATATTTAAGGTTGAAAAGCCAGGATGTAGGAAAATTTTGTTAATTTGGAAGATGACCTTTAAGTGCACCAAAACCAAATAATTTGTAGGCTATGACATAGGGCACATTCCTACAAAATTTGTGTGAATACTGCTTTAGTGGTTCTTGAAAGACAAACAAAGAAAGCTGGAATGAAATCTTTACCCCCGCCCCCCACCCCTCAAAATAAGACGGAGCCTAACAAAAGAGTACAGCAGCACGCTTTCAAAGCTTGCCATTAAAACGAGGTCTCTGTAGCACGACTAATGAGATGGTTCATAGTGGAAAACAATCTGTTTTTAAGAATGTTTAGATCAAAAGTAATTTCTAATCTATGAAATAAAGTCTTTTCAATACCCTTCATTCACCAGCAAAGCTTTTATGTTTGTATTATTTACTTCAATCAGATGTTTTCAATTTTACCTACTCTCCTTGTACAAATACTTGACATGGTTCGTCAATACTGACCAACAGTTTTATTCTTTTTCTTCAGAAAAAAGAGATTTTTGGAGAGAAGGAGAATGAAAAAGAGAGAAACATCTTTGCCTAAACGATTTGCAAGCATCTGTGCTTTAAGCTACTTTTTATGAACACTCCTTAGTAAATGACTCAAGGTAAAAAAGCAGAAAAGCATCCAATGTTAGGAAATTGCAATCCAATACCATGTAATTTAAACCTGCAGTTGCTTCTCTTGTACTAAATGACATACAGATGGGTAGCTTAGTTCTCTCAACTTTGGGAACACAATTGATCTTTTTGTATGAATGAACATATATTAACAAAAATATTTTGGACAGAATTGTTTCAGAATTGTTTAACTGTATAGAGTTTAATTATCTGTGCCACTGGAAAGAATAATTTTAACCAAGATAATTTTGTCATATTAGGTTTGCAATTAATGAATTTTTCTGGACGAAATCAACAAAGATAGAACCCTTCCAACATATAAAGAAACAGAAACAAAAAACAGCTTTTAAGATGTCTGTAGCGAATTGAGTGAGGACTCACCTCTCACAGCCAGTTCTGCTTTCAAGCTGTGAAGAGACTTGTTCTGATCGGACAGACATTTCTCAGGGTAACATTTCTGTCTGTCTCTTAGAAGATATAAAAAGTGTAAGTAGTAGGTATTTGGATAAAGCCTGGTGTAATATGGGGTCCAGTGAGGTGAGTGACATGGCGGCTATTCATTCCTATGGCTCTTTTCAGGCCAGAGCAGCACCAACCATGCTTTGTGGAAGGTCAGAAGAGGTGCTGTTTGACAACCCACAGGCCTGCTCAAAGGTGTGCTTTTCTGTTTGGCTCTGGTTTGCTCTTTTCCTGCCTCCATATTTTCTCAGAGAGAATCAGTCACTCTGTCCTGGTGGCCCTGATTCTGGAAGCTGATATCCTTCTTCAATCCCAGAGTCACAGTCAGTGGTTGTTAGTTAAGTTTCTCTTGTTATAATTCCAGTGATCTCATATACTATGGCACTAGGGGCCTTAAAGTAAAAGGAGTAGGAAGCATTTTTACTCCTCAATCATATTTTTTTTTTAGGTTTCCAAAGAAGTTTTTACTACTCTGAAAACTTAAGCAAGCTTTCTCTTAGTAACTTCAAAACATGGTAAGAAATTTTTGCACGTAGGGCCATCTGCGTGCCTCTTTCACCCTGTGATGCAAAAGCAAAGAAAAGCAACTTTACTGCATTGAGTAAGGGCTGCCATGTCTGTAGTTAAAGGTATCCCTCAGTATTCATGGGGGATTGCAGTTACCAAAATCTGAGGATTCTCAGCTTCCTTATATAAATTGGCGTAGTATTTACATATAACCTATGCACATCTTCCTTTATACTTTAAATCATCTTTGGATTGCTTGTAATAATACCTAATACAGTGTAAATGCTGTATAAATAGTTGCTTTAGCATGGCAAACTCAAGGTTTGCAGTTTGGAACTTTCTGGAATTTTAGGGGCGAGGTGAATATTTTCCATCGTGTTTGGTTGAGTTTGTAGTTGTAGAACCCATGGATACAGAGGACTGACTGTATTTCTCTTTAGTCATTTGTTCAGGTAAGACAGAATAACACATATAAGCAGGTGTTGTCTGGACATTTTACTGCAGACTATATAAGTTGAAATAAAAGCCAACATTGTTATTAGAATCACATTAAAATTATTTTACCATTGAAATACATTTAATCAATGAAGTCTTCCTAGGTATACTTTACAAAAGGAAAATGTAGGTCCGTAAATAAAATCCTATTTACTTTTCTTTGTCTTTCCCACCTTCCTTATTTTTCTCACTCTTTTTTTGGAACTTCTTGAAACTATGTTAGTACACATGCCTTCTTCTGGAGTTTGTTACAAGTTTCTTGCCCATTTAAACACGGTAAGATACAGTCTTGCAAGAGATATTTATTTTAAAGGACTCTTCAGAACCCAGTGAAGCCTGGGACAGAATCACTGTGCTGTGCTCATTTGCTTCAGTTTTTCCGACTCTTTGCAACCCTATGGACTATAGCCCTCCAGGCTTCTCTGTTCATGAAATTTTTCAGGAAGAATACTGGAGTGGGTAGCCCTCCCTTCTCCAGGGGATATTCCCAACTCGGATTGAACTCACGTCTCCTCTGTCTCCTGCATTCCAGCAGATTCTTTACCAGCTGAGCCACTGGGGAAGCCCCAACAGAATCACAAAGAATATCAATTCCTAGTTGTGGAAAAATGCATCTCTCAGGTTCAGTAAATAACTAGGATAGTATTTAAATCACCCAGGATGGAAATTGAAGGAGGACGGTTTCAAGCTCTTCTACTAATTGAATGGAGAGTTACTGTTTAACATGATATGCCCATCATCTTATATATACAGCAGAAATGCTTATAAATAGTTATGCTTTTTGAATTTGTTTGTAAAAAATTCAAGTTATTGGAAGACATAAAGGATGTATTCTCATTTTGTGAATGTTCAGTGGGTTTTTACTGTCTCGTGCTAGCAGCTTTGACTGTAGCACATAAATAGTGCACCAGTGGAATCACGTGAATCTTGAGTACCTTTCTTTTTAAATTGAGAGAAGTAACTGCAGTTCACGTAAGTTTGTCGAGTGTGTTAGGGACTGCTCTGGCCATTGACAAGTGACAGCAGAAGCTGTACTATGGCGGTCAGCCAAAGCAGTTATTTAGGATTGAAGCTAAAAGTCCTCCTTCTCTCATATCCTTTCTTTTTCCAGGGTCATGTAGGGATAAAAAGAACTGTAAGGTGGTCTTTTCCCAGCAGGAACTGAGGAAGCGGCTAACACCCCTGCAATACCATGTCACTCAGGAGAAAGGGACCGAAAGGTAAGGCGAGAGTACGAGCATGTCATTAGGCAAGAACTAGTTTTCTTCATCCTCTGTACCCTGCCCCAAACTTTGAATCCTCTCCCTTGCCATTTAATTCAAAGGATTCTGCACTTATTTGCTAAAGTCTACAGATTAGTATCCTTGAAAAGGTTGAAAATGGTATTGTTTAGATTAAGACTAAGTTTTATTTATTCTTTCCCCCATTTAATGAACACTCTATCTTTTGTAAAGTCACAAGGCTTTTGTTAAGGGCCTGTTTTTAGTTTACTACAAAATGTGTGGAAGTAATAGCGATTTAGGTACATTTTTTGGGAAGACATCACAGTAAGCAAAACCATGAGGGAATGGCACTTTGCCAGGATGCTGAAAATTTGAAGGTGGCCATTGTAAGTATAGATGTTTTGGCTGCAAAAAGAAGGTAGCATAATTTAGTTCCTTTCTACCCCACTCCAATTTCTTTTTGAAGCACATGTGGAGAAAGTATTTATTGGCTCATTTGTGGTTGGAATGTCAAAAATTTTCAATAACTGCCCTCACATGGCTTTGGTCCTTGGAAGTTCGCCCTAAGTCCTGAAAAAAGAGTTTGTTCACTTCCAAGACTGTTTTTGGTGAATAAAGTCTCTCTCAGCTGATTCCAGCTCAAAGGTAACTTGCCAGAGTCTGACCATTTTGTTGTCTAATTTATACCATGGAGCTTGGCATAAGGCCGTAACTTACCTCTGATCCAAATTTATTAATGATGTAACTTCTTGTTTTCATTCATGAACTGAAAGAGCTCTTTACCACACATGGGGTCTTTGTTAATAGGCAACACTCTCTTCCTGTCACAGTATATACTGTTTACTGACTTGACCAAATGTTGAATCTCTGACAAAGTCCACCCTCACCCCACAAGGAGCTAGAGATGGACTCGGGTCTCGGCCTGGGACGTCTACTCGTCCTGTTGTGTACATGACTAGCAAAATGATTTAATGCACACAAACAACTAGAGATTAGGTCATTCTTAAAAATTCTGTTTATAAAAAATTGGACCTCATAAAGAGGGTGAAAGGATAATAAAAACAAGCTGCAGAGCACATAGACTTTTTGTTGGGCTAGCACAGCTGATTTGTATTAGCTGAATGACCTCCTAGCCTTTAAGATTGTTAACTTAGAAAAATATTCCCTTAAAGCTGCAATATTCCTTTTCAAACCAGAAAATAAGACTCCTTCCACTTGAAGTGTTGGACCCTTCTGTATTTTCTGGTATACATTCTTGGATACTGTAGAGGAGCAGAAATCTCATGTAATAATGTTTTTCTCTGTGAATCTGAACTACAAGCTTTTTTTTTAATAGGAAAAAAAGTTTCTAAGCATTACATAACTAGACGGCTTGATTTTTAAAAAAATTTAACCTGCGTTAGTTTGCAGTAGTTATATGCACATTTTATTATACAGATTTGAAATATATTAGTAATGTTCAGATTTCCATATGTTTGGTCTGTTCTCATTTTAAAACAAAAAGCCCTTGAAAGATTTATTAGAGAAATATATTTTAAGCAAATACGTTATATAAGAAATAGTGCTAACTTTGTTTAATTTTTTTATTCTCTGTTTATTGTGTATCAGTGCCTTCGAAGGAGAATATACACATCACAAAGATCCTGGAATATACAAATGTGTTGTTTGTGGAACTCCGTTGTTTAAGTGAGTATATTAAAAACCTAAGGATGTAAGCAAATCACAGATGGTAACGAGCTTGGTTTTGCCTATTCACATTCGATCTTCCCATTCCTAAATTTTCTTATTTCTAATTTTTCTACTCCCTGCCCACCCCCCACCCAACCACAAAACAAAAGTAATTATTGGCTTTCATAATAAATTACCAGTTTGATAGAAATCAGTTTGGCTGATTTCTTGTTACTTGAATCTTTTAAAATACCTAGCATTAACTTGGTCATCTCAGTAACCAAGGTGCTTAGCAGAGCTATGAAAGAGATTTTGGTGAACATAAAAATGTCTATATTTATTTTTCTATCACCAAGTGATGGCCCTAAATTTATTTATTGGACCATATTGGAAGTTCTTTACATGGATCCTTCAGATTGAATATTATCCACCAACTGGATTATTCACACATCTGCAGTGAAGGGCAATACCTTTACTGACAGTCAAGTGGGAATTTTAACAAATATTTATACATATGTAAGTAAATTACATACTCTGAGTTTAAAGTTTTGCATTGATCGAAAATCTCTATTTTAAAGATCCCAATAGATTACTATAAAACAGGCAGTATATAGATTTTTTTTTTTAATGGAATAGTTAAGTCAGACATTGTATTCTAGAGATTATGGATCTTATCCAAGAAAGAAAACTCTTTATTAAAAATGTATTTATTTAGGACGAAAAAAATCATAGGAGCCCCATACTCCCCATGGGGCTGATTTAGGGGAATAAAAAGACAGAAACTTTAATTGAGAGTAAGTGTCATTTACTTAAAACAGAATTACAAATTTCTTAGGGGAAATGCACAAACAAGAATCTGATATGTGTAGCTTGTAAAACATACTTAATATCTCCTTGCAAATGTTTCCTTTTGAAAACACTAGCATTTACAGATTTTCCAGAAATAACAGGAAACAGTAGTTTCCTTAAAAAAAATTTTTTTAAGTTTAAAATCTTTCTTAACTTGCATAAACCTTATTGCACATTAGTGTTGGTTGAGAATCTGTTCTGAATTCTTATGTATTTATTCACTCTGTTAAAAAAACCCAGCCCTTCAAATTGTCACCCATTTCCTCTCAGAAAACACACGTCTTTATATTTCAACACCTTTAGTTTGTGTCATAATAGTTGATATAACACTTAAGATAGTTGCCGAGCCATGTTAAACTTGTTAATATCCCAAATGGTAAAAATTGGCCACATCTCCTTTGCTTTTGTTTAAGATTCTTCATTTCTTTCCCTATTATATGATTCAGTGAAGTAGTGGATCTAAGGAAAACTCGCTGTTTTAAATAAGAAACAGAGCCACTGTAGATGAAGGATTTTAGCCATGTGACATCTTGAGTCACAAATAGTAAAAGCAAGACCTTTATCCAACCATAGGTACTGGTGGGGTTCAGGAGTTTCATATTTGATGTGATATTGACTCTAAAGGAAACTTTAGCATTCTTCTAAGGAAAGCTTTTAGTTTCTAGATTTTTATGGATATAATTTAATATTTTTAGTCTGCATTACATGAAAAAAAAAATGCTGAACTTCTCCCACTTGGTTTCTTGTCAGTTTTAGGGGGAACAGTATCTCTCTTTGACCTTCAGTATAGAATGCAGTAGTTCTTTGGTCTGGTGCTGCTTTCTTCATACTGGAAAACTTGTACCCTGGGTGTCCACAGGGCATGAACAGCTTTGAGGGAAGCAATTTTTCTGATCCTCAGCCCTATGCAAGCATTTTCTTGAAACTGCAGTCTGTTACTGAGGGAGTCTGTAGTCTGCCACCTGTCCTTCCAATCTCCTCTGTCATGGTTCCCCTTCTCCCATTTCACAAAGGATGGCATAGCTTCCACCCATCCCAATGCTTACTATGATTTATTATCACAGGGTAAAAATCTCTAAGACATTGAGCAAAAGAACAGTTCAGGGATGCATTACTTCTGGAGAGACCCTTGAAAGCAAGGCCAAAAAACCAAAAAAATAAAATAAAATAAAAAATAAAACATTGAGAAGTATTGAACTGGTAAAAAAAAAAGTATTGAAACAGTATTTCATCTTGGAGATACTCAGTCTGCCTGCCGGCTGTCTGCTTATCTATCGCTCCATCTATCTATCTGTCTATCCATGTTCTACCAGTCATAAGTGAGATGTGTGTCATGAAAACATGTACGGACATATTTGTTCAAAATTTTTAGATGAAAGTCTTTGTGTATATATGTGTGTACAGGAAATAAATCCAATTTACTTGAGACAGTTTGCAATCGGGTTATACAGTAGTCTTCTCCATTCATTAACTGATCTAGATACATCACTCTACGGTTTTGACAAAAATATATTTAATGGCACCCCACTCCAGTACTCTTGCCTGGAAAATCCCACGGACAGAGGAGCCTGGTAAGCTGCAGTCCATGGGGTCGCTAAGAGTCAGACATGACTGAGCGACTTCACTTTCTCTTTTCACTTTCACGCATTAGAGAAGGAAATGGCAACCCACTCTAGTGTTCTTGCCTGGAGAATCCCAGGGACGGGGGACCTGGTGCGCTGCCGTCTATGGGGTCGCACAGAGTTGGACACGACTGAAGTGACATAGCATAGCATAGCATAGCATATTCAGAACACCAGATAATTTATCTTTTTTCAATTATTTAACTTCTTGGTAAGAAATTTTAGCTATCACATTAAAATGTATGAGGAAGTGTATATCAGTTAGCACCCAATCTGGATACAGAAGCCACGCAATAATTTGAACAGGAAAGTCTAATACAGAGAATGACTACATGTGACAGAGAGTTGTAGTGATGAGGGATTGGTAGGTAAGAAGCAAATAGAAATTCTGAAGAATATAGAGATAGCAAATACAGGAAGTGACCATGACCCCTAGGGCTGAGATAGACCTCAAGGGAAAGCTTCCCTGCAAACTGCCCCTGTTTCCAGGGGCTGATGGCCCAGGAGTCACTGTGGGGCTACGATGGTGCAACTTTCTGGGAATCTGCCTCCTGGAATTTACTGGATACCTCCCTTCTAGGGTGCTGGGGAAAGCTCTTTGCAGGGAAGTGTCTCACTGGGGGCCCTCCACTCCAAAACTACCTGAGGGAGGTGCCAGGGGAGGCTGCTGGCCACCAGGTGCTGCTCATCCCTGTGCCTTGAAACCAGCACCTTGCTGCAGAGGAGATAACTGGAGTCATAGGAGCCATCGCCAGAGAAGCAGCATGGCTCAAAGTGTCGGCAACCAGAGAGGCTGTGTACACTAGGGAGTTGGGTGCTGGGGAAGCTGCTCCCATTGCGAGGGCCTGCAAATACGAGATGCTCCATGTACCACGTGAGCCACATGCCAGGGAGGCAGCGGGCTCTGCAGGAGCCTGTTTGGAAAGCATACTGAAACCAAGAAGGAAAAACCTCCTTCTGTAATCCTTCTCCTGTGTCCTCTACTGACAAAGTTTAATATCATGTTGGCTGACAAAAAAAAAAAAAAAAAAAAAATTTAAAGGTCCCAGCTCCATTTTAGCAAAGCAGGTAAAGAAGATACATTTAGAGGTGAGAGGCAATGTATTGATAACTGGCGTAGAGTCTCTGTTTATTCAAAATTCTTTTAGGGATTTGTGAGCAAACGTTTGAAAGCCACTCAGGAGTCTAGTGAATTAATGGCTTCACTGTCAGACCCCCTCTTGATATAGCTGGTTTCATACTTTGAACACAAAGTGTGGGAATAATTAACTTGGGTTAGTATGAGTGTAATGAGAAAGTGTGTGGAGGTTTTGTTTGTTAGGAGGGAGTGAGGAGAGAAAATTCCGCAGAAAAGACTAAATAGAGGAACAATAGGAGAAATAACAGTGGGAGGAAAACAGATAAATAAAAAGTAATTAGAAGGAAGTGCTGAGTTTAAAATCATTAGCAGTATGAAAAGGTTGTTTTTCCAACTGCCATTTCTGTTACCTTACTCACACTCATTTTGTGTGTGTATGTGCACACATTCATATATATGTATAATTCTCTTCATTTACTTGACTGATATATATATGTATATATAAAATACTTCCTTACATAAAAGGCCATTCAAACTTGTACTCTACCCTAAGTACATTCCCTCTCAACAATATACTGCTTTTTTACTGCTTACCAAGTACAAGAACGTTATTCACAGGCTGCTTTATAAACCAACTGCGTAATTTATTCCATGGTTCACATTTTCTTCACATTCACAAATTCTACCAAGCTAAGTTTATTTCTCATATACTGACTTTCAGTAAATTAATTGACAGAAGTAAGAACGTTCTCTCCTCTGGCTATTTGAACTTCTAAACTTTCGTAAAATGAATTTATTGCACATCAGATAAACCATAAAAGGCATTGGTGAAATAATTTAACTCAGAAAGTATTTTTGACATCTTGGATTTTGCTCACACTTTGCCAGGTATTGTGAAACAAAATAAATTTGTGAATCCTTTTTTCCTTAATGTATTTATAGTTTTTTTGGTGTGATATGATAAACAATAAACAATGACAAACTGTGGAGAAACAACATTAATCTGCACATACCTGTTTGAAGTGCTTTCGTGAGTAATAGGAGAGTATATGACTGTATTTCAGTAGGGCCTGTTTTCATGGAGGAGATGAGAACACAGTACCAGGCAGAGAATATCTGATAGAGAATGCCATACGAGGTAAGGAATTAGAGATAGGATCAAAACTGGGTTTTTCAAGGAAACAGTTCTGAGACTGGTGTAGTAGGAGTTGGGAGGTGAGTTATGTTGGGAGTAATGGTGAAATGTCTAGAGGGTTAAAAGGACCAAATAAGGAAGCCTTGGGATCCCAGTGAAGCCTTTTCAGTTTCTGCTTGAAATTCTTTAAGCCTTGGCATCCTTTCCTCCAGAAGCCAAATCTGAGCCTTCCAGAGTGAACTCTGGTGTTCTTCATCTGCTCCCATAGCACCTTGTATGCATGCATTTCCTTCATTGCACTTTCTGCTTTGTTCTGTGCGTGAGTGCATGCTAAGTTGTTCAGTCGTGTCTGACTCTTTGTAAACCCCATGGACTGAAGTCCTCCAGGCTCCACTGTCCATGGGATTCTCCAAGGCAAGAATACTGGAGTGGGTTGCTATGCCCTTCTTCAGGGGATCTTCCTGACCCAGGGATTGAACCTGTGTCTCAGGTCTCTTGCATTGGCAGGCGGGTTCTCTACCACTAGCGCCACTTGGGAAGTCCCACTTTGTTTTGTAATTATCTGTTTATGTGTCCGTCTGCTCACTAGTAAGTAAACTCCACAGTTGCAAGGCCATGCCTTAGTCGTATTTATATCTCTGGTGGTTTAGTTGCTAAGTTGTGTCTGACTCTTGCGACCCTGTGGACTGTAGCCCGCCAGGCTCCTCTGTCCATGGGATTCTCCAGGCAAGAATACTGGAGTAGGTTGCCATTTCCTTTTCCAGAGGATCTTCCCAACCCAGGGATTAAACCTGGGTCTCCTGCGTTGCAGACAGATCTTTACCAACTGAACTACAAGGGAAGAGCTATTTGTATCTATTTATATCTCTAGCCTCTGGCATAAAATAGCCACCAAATATTTGTTTGTTGATCAGAGGCATGTCTGAAGTTTGTGAGATAGACTGTGGAAAGACTTTGAATAAGACAAATGCATGATGAAAATGGGAATTAAGCCAGAACAGTTCACAAGATAGATTTCTGGAGCTGAAAATAAAATAAAATAGGGGTTTAATAGCTTCAGTGGGAACGTTTTTCCTTGTCAGCTGATAAACCTCAATGTTATGCATATTAATCAGCTCCTAATAATTTTAAGGTTTTCAGGAGCCACGTAAGACAGTTTTTATTTTCTCTATGTTTACTAATAAGGCCTTGCACTGAATTAATAGCTCATTTTATACAGGTTCACTAATGATGAGGATAATAATAATAGTAAATAATAATCAAGAGTACATAGCACTTACTTCTTGCTTATTGTGGTTCTAAATGCTTTGTATTTTACTCAGTCTTCACAGCAAAACATTTTATAGATGAAGAAACTGAGAGGGTAAGTATCTTGTGAAGAACATACAGATGGTGTACATGGATTCAAAACAGTAATACTCAAACTTTTAGGAAAGAACAAAGTTAATTATAGGCAAATAAATTTTAAAATTTTATTTTGATCACTCATATCTGATTATTTTACTCTGCATACTTGGAACAAATGCAACACACATACATACACACACACCTCAATTCCTTGAAAAGTCTGCCTTTGTCATAGTGTTTTAAGTTGAAAATTGAAGACTCTTCCAATCTAGGGAGGGCTGTTGTCTTGTTCAGTTGCTCATTTGTGTCCAACTCTTTGCTGCTACCTGGACTGCAGCACACCAGGCTTTCCTGTCCTTCACCATCTACCGGAGTTTGCCCAAACTCACATCCATTCAATCTATAATGCCAACTCATCCTCTGTCATCCTGTTCTCCTCCTGCCCTCCATCTTTCCCAGCATCAGGGAGGGCTGAATCAAAAGTAAATAGATCCATCATGGCAGGTCATTAAGACGAATTCAGCTTCAGGCTGGTGGTTATCCTCAGAGAAGTCCCTTGGAATCTGAGCAGGAAGATGTAGCCAGTGTTTAGGAGGCCATCAGGCCATTTACCATCTGCGAAGTAGGGCAGCAGCTGGATTCTAGTTATTAAAACTGGAAAGTCATTTTATTTTCACTACTAACCCCCTGTTACAGTTTCTCAAGGAACTGTGTTCCAAATTTTTTATCACTTTTCTGTTTTAAATTCTGTCCCTATATTTCTGAGAAAATTGAGGCCACCTGACATGAGCTCTTTTAAATGTCTTTCCTTCTATCTTGAAATTTCTTTGTATCTTCATTTTTATCAGACAATCAGAACAAGCACGGGCTAAAAGCAATTGATGGGTTGAATTGAATACCAGGCCAGATGTGTGACCTCAAATTCATCACCTATAAAGTGGGGAAAATAAAACCAAACAGGTGTGAGAGAAGTGCCAAGTATATGGCAAGTATTCAACAATGTTAAATTCAAGTGGCCTGACCAAGTTTGAGGAACATATCATACCATCACAACAGTCTAAGAAACTCCTTCTAACATGAGAAAGTGCAGGCTGTACTAGAGGGCGTCTGTCTGTTAACAGGAGATGTTACTGTGGTGAGTCACTGCTCCAGCTATGTTGCTGTGTTTCAGATGGGACTCTGCTGCAAAACTGTTCACACATGCTGCATTTCACATGCGCCTCCTGTGCAATCTTATTCCAGGCTACTAGAAAATTTAAGCCTTTTTTCGGCTCTTTTAAGAACATATGCCATTTCACTGAAGAAATTCCACTTCAGTGCCACACACAATTTATTCAACTATTCTATTCCATTTATTATTACTAAAAGAGACTTTCAACATAAGCTTTCCCTCTTTTGATAGAGTGGGTGTGTGTGTGTGTGTGTGTGTGTGTGTGTGTGTGTGTGTATGTGTGTTGGAAGCACAGAGGGGGAGGAGATAGGGGAAGAATGAAGGAGTTTTTCATTCTTACTTTCTATTCAAATTCCATTCTTCCAATTCTTTTTCTATCCATATGATATCTACTCATAAACTATTCCAGTCACTATGGAATTCTACCAGGAAGAGTAGCATGAATTTAACTTCAAGCTTTCTTTTTATGGAACTCTAGCTGGAAATTGCTCATAATTCTAGCAAATGTTTCTTAACCTTTAACAAAGTACATTTACCTTGAATTTAAAAGACCTGAATTGCCCTTCACCTCATTCTAAATCCTTTAACAAAGTAAGCCTTCCAGTACAGTGAAACCATTATGAAATGAACTAGATTTCTGAGTAGTGATTTAAACTTTTGTTATATCCAAATAACTCATATATTATTTTGAAGAGAATGCCAAATTGACTTCTCTCATTCCATTGATCCTTTCTGTCTTGTCCATACATACAATGATATACAGGGAAAGCATCTGTAATGTAGAGAATTACTGTTCTGTCTTCAAATCACCTGAAAGCTCAGGGCAAGACCACAGCTAGAATGAAAGAAAAGTACTTCATGGAATTACTGGCAAAGATAGGGAGAGAAAAATATTGTTAGTTTTTCTGACTAATTAAACCCAATTCATTAAACCATCAGGAGAAAAAGAAAAGCATAAATAGTAAAATCATAAAAGCATAGCATAACATAAAGAACAACTCCAGTTTGAGAAACTTGAAAACTAGAGTAAGGCATGATTCAAAGTCTGACAATATGCAAAGATAATTGTAACTGCATTTCTCTAATTAAAAACTACATAGACACATATAGAAAAATTGAAGTGATAATTACACATAAAATCTTTGGATAGTTGAAGTTGGGTACAGGACTGTCTGTGTATCTTGGAATGGGGAAGAATGGGGAAAGGTAATCTTGCCTTCTATTTCCTAAACTAAATCCTAGTTGTTTAATTTTTCCAATGTAGACAGAAATAGATTATTTTTTTCTTAGTGAATTAGAATGGATAATAAATTGGGAAACATAATAGGCAAAACTTTTAAAACTATAATTCATGTAAATTTATCCTAATTATATGAAAATACATCAGAAAATTAATGAACATCTGTTATTCCCATTCACAGACTTTGAAATTATTTAAAGACAGTTTATAATGTACAGGTTTTAGCCAGTACTTCTGAGGCAGTCCACAAAGCTGCTCTTCTTATAAATGAATAATACTTTTTTCAAAACATGGTCATCAGTTCAATGAGAATTGCATAAATTTTCACTCAGATACATGTCTTCAATGTGTCTTATACATGGATAAGTGACCCACCACATAATATTATCAAAGAAAAGTGCAGAAGCTATCCAGAGTACCAAGCGGAAATAAAGTTTTATGAAGTTCCAGCATGGACTTAACTGCATAACCGTGAGCAAGTTACTTAAACATTCCACCTCATTTTTCTCATCTGTAAAATGGTAAGAATAACGTTAGCCCTTTCTAACTGATAGTACTTCTGTACCAAATGAAATAAACACATAAACATGCTATAAAAGATATAAAGAACAACTTATCTGGCTTGCAAAAAGGCAAACAACCTGATAAAAAAATAAACATTTTTCCAAATAAGATATACAGATGACCAACAGGCACTTGAAAAGATGCTCAATATCAGCAGTCAGTAGAGAAATGCAAATCAAAACTACAATGAGGTATCACCTCATACCTGTGAGACTGGCCATCATCAAAAAGTCTACAAATAATAAATGCTGGAGAGGGTATGAAGAAAAGGACACTCTCCTACACTGTTGGTGCAGGCACTATGGGAAACAGTATGGAGGTTCCCCAAAAAACTAAAAATAGTTACCATATGATCCTGCAATCCCGCTCCTGGGCATATATCCAGATAAAACTATAATTAGAAAAGATGCATGAACCCCAGTGTTCATAACAGCACTGTTTACAATAGCCAAGACATAGAAACAACCTAAATGTCCATAGACAGATGAACAGATAAAGATGTGGCACATATATACAATGGAGTATTAGTTAGCCGTAAAAAGAATGACATGCCATATGCAGCAACATGGATGGACCTAGAGATTATTATATTAAGTGAAATAAGTCAGAGAAAGATGAATATCATATGATATCACTTACATGTAAAATCTAAGAAAAAGATACAAATGAACTTATTTACAAAGCAGAAATGGACTCACAGACACAGAAAACAAAGAAATTCATGTTTACCAAAGGGGATAGTGATGGGGGGAGGTAAATTAGGAGTTTGGGATTAGCATACACATACTATTATATATAAACTAGATAAACCATAAGGACCTATGAGGAACTATAGTCCTAATAACCTATAATGAAAAAGATTCTGAAGAACAAACATATGTACATATATGTATAACTCATTCACTTTGCCATATATCTGAAACTAACACAACATTGTAAAATAACTATCAGATCAGATCAGATCAGTCGCTCAGTCGTGTCCGACTCTTTTCGACCCCATGAACCGCAGCACGCCAGGCCTCCCTGTCCATCACGAACTCCTGGAGGTCACTCAGACTCACATCCATCGAGTCAGTGATGCCATCCAGCCATCTCATCCTCTGTCGTCCCCTTCTCCGCCTGCCCCCAATCCCTCCCAGCATCAGAGTCTTCTCCAATGAGTCAACTCTTCGCATGAGGTGGCCAAAATACTGGAGTTTCAGCTTTAGCATCATTCCTTCCAAAGAAGTCCCAGGGTTGATCTCCTTCAGAATGGACTGGTTGGATCTCCTTGCAGTCCAAGGGACTCTCAAGAGTCTTCTCCAACACCACAGTTCAAAAGCATCAATTTTTTGGCACTCAGCCTTCTTCACAGTCCAGCTCTCACATCCATACATGACCACAGGAAAGACCATAGCCTTGACTAGGCGAACCTTTGTTGGCAAAGTGATGTCTCTGCTTTTGAATATGCTATCTAGGTTGGTCATAACTTTCCTTCCAAGGAGTAAGCGTCTTTTAATTTCATGGCTGCAGTTACCATCTGCAGTGATTTTGGAGCCCAGAAAAACAAAGTCTGACACTGTTTCCACTGTTTCTCCATCTATTTCCCATGTAGTGATGGGATCGGATGCCATGATCTTCGTTTTCTGAATGTTGAGCTTTAAGCCAACCTTTTCACTCTCCACTTTCACTTTCATCAAGAGGCTTTTTAGTTCCTCTTCACTTTCTGCCATAAGGGTGTTATTATCTGCATATCTGAGGTTATTGATATTTCTCCCGGCAATCTTGATTCATACTTCAATTTAAAAAATAGTTAAGGGACTTCACTGGTGGTCCAGTGGTTAGGACTCCCCATGTTGCCAACGCAGGGTGTGCAAATTCGATTCCTGCTTGGGGAACTAAGATCCCATGTGCTGTGCAGCTAGGTCAAAAGATTTTTTTAATTTTTAGATACTTTAAAAAGTATATAAAAAGGTATAAATATAAATAAGGTTTGTGAAGACTGCAGCTTTAAAAATTTACATGGTAAAATATAAGTAGCATACGAATCTAAAATTAAGTCAGTTTCTATCCAATAATTTAATGTGGATTCTAAATTCCCCAAATAATGGAACTTAGATGAAGTAACTGAGAGTTTTAATACATTAGTTACTTACAAGTCTGTCCCTAACAAATCTAGAAACCTCCAGAGAGAAGAGGTCATGACGTAGGACTTTTGCAGCTAACATCTGCACCCTGTGCAGGGGTATGAAAGTGAAAGTCGCTCAGTAGTGTCTGACTCTTTTTGACCCCATGAACTATAGAGTCCATTAAATTCTCCAGGCCAGAATACTGGAATGGGTAGCCTTTCCCTTCTCCAGGGATCTTCCCAACCCAGGGATTGACTCCAGGTCTCCTGCACTGCAGGTGAATTCTTTACCAACTGAGCTAAGACTCTACATAGCCTGGCTACTTAAATTATTAATTAAATAAATGGCTTTAGTTCCAGTAAATCAAGAGTAACAGAGTTAAATGATTCAAATTGATACTGGAATGGTAGAAGTTATAAATGAATATTTGGAGTCTCTAAATTATTACCCCCTACCACACTTTTCAAGGTAACATCTAGAGACCTCTCAGGGAACTTAATTTTAGTTGATGATTCTTTCAACAATAGCACTGCTTGCAACTGCAAAGATACATCTATTCCAACTAAGGTGGAAATGTCCATGGCTGGGACCTTTTATAAGGAAACACTGAAAAGAGCAGAAAGTGAAAATAGATAAGGTCAGCTACCAAAAGTGATATCAAAAGAAAAGTTTGTAGTCAAACATGTTTATTAAATATAAGAAAGATTAAAAACAACTGAACTAAATAGTGACTCAAAACACTAGAAAAATTACAACAGGAACAACAAAATAAACTGGGATAAAATGCTCACTTCTTTCCTCAAAGGCGTTTGTCAGTTCTAGGCAATGGGAGAAAGGTGTTTAGAAGCAGAAATGCCAGGAGACTAGGATTTCTTAGCTTTAGTACTATTGACGTTTGGGCTGGATAATATCTGGTCATAGGGGGATGCCCTGTATATTGTAGGATGTTTCAGTTCAGTTCAGTTGCTCAGTTGTGTCCAATTCTTTGCGACCCCATGAATCACAGCACGCCAGGCCTCCCTCTCCATCACCATCTCCCGGAGTTCACCCAAACTCATGTCCATTGAGTCAGTGATGCCATCCAGCCATCTCATCCTCTGCCGGTCCCCTTTTCCTCCTGCCCCCAATCCTTCCCAGCATCAGAGTCTTCTCCAATGAGTCAACTCTTCGCATGAGGTGTCCAAAGTACTGGAGTTTCAGCTTTAGGCCATCCTTGTTCTCTACCCACCAGATAGCTGTAGCTCTTGTCCCTCTTTTTCTCCCACCCTCTCCCCACCATCATGACAAACAAATATAATTCCAAGAATTGTCAAATACCCTGGGGTGGGGGTGGGGCAGCCAAAATTACCAACAGTTGAGAACAACTGATGCAAACAATCTACAAAATGATAAACCCTGATTTGTAGGGTTTGCTGATTCTTGTGGTACAGATACTTCCCCCTTAGGCTATTTCAAGTTACAACTCTCACATTACTGAATGTGGAGTTGACGGGAGATGTGTAGTAACATCATTATATAGTGTTTTTGTAATACAAATACACAGATGTAAATAGCATAGAACAATAGTTAAATTTAGTTAAAAATTTAGAAGTGGTGAATTTTGAATATGTATTATCTTTATTTATAATTTAATTCTCAATTTATATAATTGGTTTTTAATATTGTTTATGTTTAGCAACTATATCCCAAAGTTTTAAAAATTATAACAATAGACTCTTTTGAACTTTAGCACACCAGTATAATGGGGACAAATCAAAGGTAGACCAAATTTATCAAAAACTGCAACCCAACCCCAACTGAGTTCAGTCCCTGATTAAATTAAGTTAATCTTTCCCCACTTCCCCACCCCATTCCGGCTGCCTATCAGAGAATAGGATAAACCCTCTGTAGAAGATGACATCATCATCATTCAGAGTCCAATTTTTCATACACAATGTCTGGCATTCATCAAAAATTACCAGGCATACCAAAGTAAAGGACCAAGGGAAATAAATTGACAAAAGAAACAGGCCTGTAAATGGCTCAGATATCCAGATAGTCAAGTCATCAGGCACAGACTTTAAAATAACTGTGATTAATATATTCATGAAAATAGATGGCAAGATGGAGAATTTCACCAGAGAACAGAAATCTGTTGTTAAGAATAAAATAGTTCTAAGTCTGAAAATGCAATAACTGAAATATAAACACATGAGATGAATTTAATATCGTATAAGACATAGAAGAATGCAGGGCTAATGAACAGAAAACAGGAAAGTAGATAGATTCAGACAAGCTAAGAGAGCTAGAAATAAGAAAAAGTATTGGTAAGGTAATATAAGATACACAGTTTCAGGTTTAATATATTCAGTTCAGTTCAGTTCAGTCCAGTCGCTCAGTCGTGTCTGACTCTTTGCGACCCCATGAATTGCAGCACTCCAGGCCTCCCTGTCCATCACCAACTCCCGGAGTTCACCCAAACTCTTGTCCATCGAGTCAGTGATGCCATCCAGCCATCTCATCCTCTGTCGTCCCCTTCTCCGGCCCCCAATCCCTCCCAGCATCAGAGTCTTTTCCAAATATATTAGAGCCACAGAAAGGGAAGAAAATGATAATGGGAAAGAAGCAACATTTGAAGGACATGATAGTCGAGAATTTTCCCAAACTGAGGAAAAAACTCAAGTCACAGATTCAAACAGTGCTACAAAACTGAAGCAGGATGAATTCAAAGAAAGCCACATCTAGGCACATTATAGGCAATCAGGTGAAAAATCAGAGGCAAACAGAAGATATTAAAAGCACTTAGATAAATTAACTTGAAAAATAAAATATTAGAATTAAATAAATCCAAAAAGTTGATCTTCGAAAAGACGAATGAAGAGAACCATTTCTATCAAGCCTAATAGAAAAGAAACAAGAAAGGAACATAGGAATGTCAAAACACTAGGAATGAAAATGGGATAAAATTAGATACAGAAAATATAATGCAAGAGAATACTATGTAAAACCCTATTCTCATGAATTTAAAATCTCAGCATAGTTTTCTAAAAATAAAAAATTTGACTAAAGAAGAATTATAAATGAATTGACCAGTAACTCTATAACCAATTAAGAGTTATCACAAACCAGCTTAGACTTTTACAGAAAAAAAAATTATCCCTATGCTAGTATAAACTGTGTCAATCACAGAAAATAGTAGAAAGCTTATCAACTTCTTTGACAAAGGTAACATACCTCTGGGAGTGGGGGCAGGAGGAGAAGGGGATGGCGGAGGATGAGATGGCTGGATGGCATCACTGACTTGATGCACATGAGTTTGGGTGAACTCTGGGAGTTGGTGATGGACAGGGAGGCCTGGCGTGCTGCGATTCATGGGGTCGCAAAGAGTCGGACACGACTGAGCAACTGAACTGAACTGAACATACCTCTAAAACCAAGATGTGACAGAGACATTACAAAGGAAAACTATAGACTGATCTTATTTATGAAAATAGATATAAGGACCAACACTGTGTTGAATGAGTAATATGCCATGGTAAAGTAGGGCTTAGTTTAGGAATGTATGAATAGTTCAGTACTAGAATATCTTATGGAAAATTTTAGTATATTCCCAGGAGATTTTTATAAAATTCCAAGTGCATTCTTTAATTAAAAAAGAAACTCTTAGTGAAATATTAGAAGGAAATACTATGTTGGCAAATCTAAGAAGCCCTTAAATAAAGGATTTATTATTATTTCAAGTAACACTAAGAAAAGAAAAAACTTGCCAAGTAGATTGTGAAATGTTTATTACAGACACATTCAGGTTTCAGAGATGTTAACATGTATGAAATAAAAAGTGCCAAATAGAATCAATGAAATACATATATAAATAGTGTTGGGGCAACCAACAAAGTTTTTAAAAACTAAATTTAGACTCCCACCCTCAATATCTTACAACCCAGTATCTTATAAATATATCTTACCCAATGAAGTCTATGATGAATAAAAACTTTAAATATTAATAGTAAGACCATACAAGTTCTAGGGGAAACTGTAAGTAGGAAATTGGTGTAACATTTGGGTTAAGTAAGCTTTTCTAAACAAGATTCCCAAAGCAGAAATTAAAAAGAAAAAGTATATAATATTAAGTTGGATTACCTAAATATTTTACATTTCTATAAAGCACAATAATATTTTAAAAACTGGTAAACAAACTGGAAAAAATTATATATACAATCCATGTGACAAACAGAAAATTAATATTCAAATCAATTAAGAAAGACAAACATTGAAAAAATGGGCAGAAGATATAGGTAATAAGAGTAGGCAAAAATTATTCACTTGTTAGTAATTTTTAAAAAGGAGGAATAGTTTTTATATATCAAATTAGTGAACATTTCAAGTATCATCAAATTCAGTGATGGTCAAGGTCTGGGAAATTAGCACTGCTAGTAACTTTCTGGACAGTTTAATAAGTTATGTCAAAAGTCTGTAGTCTGCATGCCATTAATCTAGCAAATACACTTCTGGGAATTTATGCTGGAAAGTCATGTTTATGCATAATGATATAGCTAGAAGAATGCTTTTACTCACTCTTTTTGTGGTAGTAAAAAAAGAAATACTTAAAATATTCTAAAATAGGGGGCTAGCTAAATGAAGTATCTGGGAAAATGTATATGGCATTTCAACTAGTATTGCAAAACAATATTTGGTGATCTGGAAAGAAATTTAAACAAACTTACAAGTTTACAAAGCAATAATTGTATATGACCCCATGTTTGTAAAATACATATATTTCCATATATATGAAAATAGTTTAGAAGGCTATATACTAAATGTTAACAGTAGTTATCTGTGTGGTTGGATTGTAGGTGACTTTTTTGTGTGCTTATCTACTCTTTTAATTCTTTTAAAAAGATACATATTTTGAGGGGAGCAATAAGAAAAATATTATTTTAATATTACCTTTACTCAATGTTATAAACACCAATTTATTTATTTATTTATGTCTGTTGAACATAGGTTTAATGATTTTTCTTTCTTTAACCTTTATCCTTTAGAAAACTTTTATTGGCGTATAGTTGATTTACAATATTGTGTTAGTTTTTGCTGTATGGCAAAGTGCATCAGTTATACATATATATATCCACTTTTTTTTTAGAGTCTTTTCCCACATAGGCCATTACTGAGTATTGAATAGAGTTCCCTGTGGTATACAGTAGGTCCTTACTAGTTATCTTTTTATTTCCAAGTTTACCTTTTTCCAGTGATAATTTGAAGGAATGAAGTGGAATGTAATTTCACATTCTGTATGAATGTGATTAAATTATAAGTTTAATATAAATTATGTCCATTTAATAATTTATCCCCATCTCAAGTAGATACTTGACTTACTGCCTTCTTTTGTAAGTTGTTGCTTCTTTTTTCTCTCTTCTATCCCTAAGTGATTGGTGGTGATGATAACCAAGGGGAGGCAGTCACTGAGAGCTTACACTTAGCTTAACCTTTATTTGCATACCTTCTCTGGGCTTCCACTTCAAGCATCATTTCAAACTTTCTCCCTCCTTGTGACTGTCTTCCATCTTCCCATAGTCTTCACATAGCCCTATTTCTAGACATCTGGAGGTAACTGATGAAGGATGGAACACCAAAGTCAGAAGGTTTGTATTTATTTCTGAACAGATTTATTTCAGTAAACTGTTTATTGTGTTTGAATTAGGGTTTTTTTTTTTTTTAAAAAAAATTCAATGAAGACTTACCACCTGCCAACATTACAGTAAGCCCTTTAAAGAAAATTATCCCCTTTATTCTTTGTAACTGAAATAGAAAATTAAAGCTCACAAAGGACATGTAATTTACTCGAGGTAACACTGGCAGTCAGAGATGGAGCTAGGACCCCAGTTCAGGGCTGCCTTACCCCAAAGAGACTACTCCTTAGCTCCTGTATTATGTTATAATGCCTCCCCAGATTCTAGGTGATTGCTCTTTTTGCTTAGTAATTCACCATCTGGTAGCTATCACACTCTGGTGTTAATTGGTGCTAATTTTCTGGTGATGACCAAGTGACTATACTTGGATTTTAAAGTGGAGAAAGGTATGATTAAAGTGCAAGACACGAGGTTAAAGTCACAACTTTCCTCACTTACTGTGTGTGATTTTGAATAAGCTACTTAACCTCTTTGAGCCTTAATTTCCTCATTTGTAAGATAAGGATAATACCCATGTCAAGAGAACTTTTGAGGGGATTAAGTAAATAATGTTGAAATGTTTTGTAAGTGGAAAAAACAGTCTGTAAATGTGGAGCACTGATTTGAAAATATTATAAGGATTGACATAAATTGTGGCTTTCAGACCTAAAGTTCGGTAGGAAAGGGAGGCATGCCACTTAATTTAGAACAGAGATCAGAAGGTCTTTTAGGTAAGTCATGCTTTAAAATTCTTTGAAGTTATATCTGTTTCATATTCATATTCATATTCTGGTAGTTATTACAGATCAGAGTTGATTTTAACAAGTAGCAATTTGCTGCAGAGCATGGAGATGATTTTGCTTGTCCAGCATAAAGGCAGATCTAGAGAAATCCAGGAGACAATAGATAATTGATAGTCCCATTAAAGTGGAGAGTGAAAAAGTTGGCTTAAAGCTCAGCATTCAGAAAACGAAGATCATGGCATCTGATCCCATCACTTCATGGCAAATAGATGGGGAAACAGTGTCAGACTTTATTTTTGGGGGCTCCAAAATCACTGCAGATGGTGACTGCAGCCATGAAATTAAAAGACGCTTACTCCTTGGAAGAAAAGTTATGACCAACCTAGATAGCATATTCAAAAGCACAGACATTAATTTGCCAACAAAGGTCTGTCTAGTCAAGACTATGGTTTTTCCAGTGGTCATGTATGGATGTGAGAGTTGGACTGTGAAGAAAGCTGAGTGCCGGAGAATTGATGCTTTTGAACTGTGGTGTTGGAGAAGACTCTTGAGAGACCCTTGGACTGCAAGGAGATCCAACCAGTCCATTCTGAAGGAGATCAGCCCTGGGATTTCTTTGGAAGGAATGATGCTCAAGCTGAAACTCCAGTACTTTGGCCACCTCATGTGAAGAGTTGACTCATTGGAGAAGACTCTGATGCTGGGAGGGATTGGGGGCAGGAGGAGAAGGGGACGACAGAGGATGAGATGGCTGGATGGCATCCCTGACTCGATGGACATGAGTCTGAGTGAACTCTGGGAGTTGCATGCTGTGATTCATGAGGTTGCAAAGAGTCAGACAGGACTGAGCGACTGAACTGGACTGAACTGAAAGATTAATTTGATGTTTAACACCTGGCCTGGGAAGAAAGACGATAAATGTGGTTTTGGAAGCCTGATGGATTTCAGGTTTTAATCTATAAATTTCAGGTGTATCAGTATTCCCCAAAGTATATTCTACAGAGTATCTGTTTAATCAGAATACTATTCCTACATTATAGGAGCTCCACAATATGTTAATATGTGTTCCATGAAAAAAATTTTAAAAAGAGTTATTTTGATGAATGACACAAGATTGCTTACTGGAAAACACTGAGTGAAAATTAATCAAATGGTTGCTTTATTATAAAAATCAAGGAGTGCCCAATTCACTCATGTTCATTGTAGAGCTTTAGGAGTAGAACGTTGTATGTAGTATTTTTTGAAAATTTCTGACCTCGAAATCTTTTCTTAATTGAGAAACTTACAGTGAGGCCAACATTACTAATAACACAAAGTAGATAAGAAGATGTTTAAGTTTAGTATGCAGGCCAAAGTTAGATATATAGATATTATAAGAGACATGAACTAGACTGTGAAGTAATGCTGAGACTCAGAAGAATAAGAATTAGTCATTGGGTTTGGCAATTAAAAAAAAAAATTATTGGTGTTTTAGTTTCAGTTGTTCAGCAAAGTGAATCATATACATATATACACACACACACACCGATATCCACTCTATTTTTTAAAGATTCTTTTCCCATGTAGGCCATTACAGAGTATTGAGTAGAGTTCTGTTGGGGTTTGGTGGTGTTAGAAAACAAGTTTGGTAGACCTGGTAGTGAAAAGAAGATTGTGAAGATTTTACGATGCAATCTGGTGTTTTCAAACCACAAGCTGAAGTGGAAATATAGCAAAATTTTTGAAGTTGGAATAATCCCCCAAAACACAGTCATCATAGCTGTGTCATTATAGTTAAAATAGGAATTTGAGGCCAATCCTTTGTGACTGGATGGAAAACAAACTGAAGGGAAATTTTTTTTTTTTTCATAAATTGAAGATAGTTGTAAAGTGGGATCTATTTAAGGTATTAGAAACAAGGGAAAGAGATTTAAAGAACAGGTAGAATATACTTTAGAAAAGATTAACTTTTCCCCTTCTATTTCTCGGCAAGAAGTAAAATAAAAAATTTTAGATTAATATCCATCTATAAGATAAGTTTTTAATGTTCAATTTTTGGGACTAGCTATGTTCTTTGCTTGTGTGTAAGTGTTAACTATGCTTGCCATGGAGTCAGAGCTCCACTCATGGCAGCTCTTATTACCGTTGCTGTTGTTTCCACTCTTTGAACACTTACTGCATTGCGCCACCACCAGTGAGTGGACCAAGGAAGGGAGAGTCAACATCAAAACAGACGTTGGCTTATTATTCCTTTATTTCATGATCATGGATTAGCTGGCTGTAACCTAAGATTCCTTTTGCTATTTCTGTCTTTATTATCTTGCATTGTACTTGGAACAAACTATACTTTTGTTCGTTTGTGTCTAGATTTGTTTTTTAGTGGTCATTCCAGTTGCAATTATTTTTTTGCCCTAAGGAAAGTTGGCCTTATGCTGCTGGAGATTTGCACATTTTACTTCTATGTACTCACTTAAGTATATAGTGTTAATGGCTGTTGCATGACTCATAGTCTACATAAGCATAAATTAACTCCAGTACCTCTGTGGTGTGCCCTCTTTGAGATTGCTCTGGAAGACCACCCAGAAAGTGGAATTTACACAAACTGCAAAGGCCCATTCAACTTAAACTGAGCAGCACTGACCAAATTACACTTGCATCCTTCAGTATGAACCAGCTACGTACTTGCTCCTGCTTGAGGTTCCAACTGTTGATCTTTAGCTATAAAGGGCTTTATGGGCTGAATTATGGCTACTTTAAACGAGACCTCTTCCTTCAAATAGAGTGCTTTGCACATAGTGAGCACTCCATAAATACTCTTGACTATGACTGAATGAAAATTCAGATCTTGTAGCAAACTTCAGTTCATGGTTTCCGGACTCAAAGGAAAGCTTCTTGATATTGAATCTTTGTCTTTCGTATTATTTTTGCTTGGGGGGTTTAATGAAATGTAAATTTACTGACCACACAAGACACATCTTTTTAGTGTTTAATCTTTCTAGGTGATTTGCTAGGCTAGTCTGAGTAAACCATACAGTCTAAAGTTTTTATCATTTGATTCATCTGGCCAGAAACAATAGCTTTGAAATCGAATGTTTTTAAGAAGTTCACCAAGAAAGTGGTTAATATGTCATGTTTTGCTCTGGGATTAGATCTTTTCTGACAAATCTTTTACTTGTTTGGCACTTACTTCAGTGCTTCACTTAGTTCAGTGCTTCACAGATAACTTTATAAAGTGATGCACAATAATCTGGAAGGTGGAAGCTGGGAGTTTACACATGTGATGGGGATTTTTTTACTTCCTTATTGGAAAAAAACTTTTTTTGGAAATTACTAATAGAAACAATTCTGCATAATTAGGAACTTGGGATGCTTTGTTATTTTAAATAGGAAAACCTTTTCTTTATTTTTTGCCATCCAGGTCAGTGGTTGTCACAATCATCTGGAGAATTTGAGAGTATAGATTTCCAGATTAACCTGTGCTTTTTAAAAACTTGATATAATCATACATTTTCCAGACTCACTGATGTGGACTTAAGGAACTCGTGATTTAATATGAATTTTTGTCTCCAAATTAGGTCAAGAAACATTTTACATCATCTCTTTTTAAGGCAGTTATATACTTTTATATTATAAAGCATTCTTGTAGTATCTTTGAGATTAAAAAATATTAAAAAATTATACTAATCTGAGATCCCATGTAGGACCATATAGCTTGAAACTTACTTATTGATTCAACCAGCTCACAAGAATAAATCAGGAATTAATTAGCAAAAAATTGAGGTAGCAAAATGACTCAGAAGCAGCACAATCTATTTTTCTTTCATTTCCCCTCATATGCTAAGTAAAGGTACTATTCCTTATCCAGATCAGTTCAGTTCAGTCGCTCATTCGTGTCTGACTCTTTGAGACCCCATGAACCGTAGCACACCAGGCCTCCCTGTCTATCACCAACTCCTGGAATTTACCCAAACTCATGTCCATTGAGTTGGTGATGCCATCCAACCATCTCATCCTCTGTTGTCCCCATCTCCTCCTGCTCTCAATCTTTCCCAGCATCAGAGTCTTTTCAAATGAGTCAATTCTTCACATCAGGTGGCCAAAGTATTGGAGTTTCCGCTTCAACATCAGTCCTTCTAATGGACACTCAGGACTGATTTTCTTTAGGATGGACTGGTTGGATCTCCTTGCAGTCCAAGGGACTCTCAAGAGCCTTCTCCAACACCACAGTTCAAAAGCATCAATTCTCTGGCGCTCAGCTTTCTTTATAGTCCAACTCTCACATCCATACATACTTGAGCAAAAAACCCAAGAGTCATTCCTGATTCTTCTTTTCCTCACCCCCATATCTAATCTATTGACATATTTTGTGCTGTGTACTTTCAAAATGTTCTGAATCTGACCCTTTACCATATCCACTGCTTCATCATCATCTTTATAATCTTTGACCTAAATTTATGTGATGGTCTCTTTGCTTTTTTTTTCCTTAAGAGACTTGATTTTTAAACAGTTTTAGATTTGCAGAAAAATTGAGGCAATTGTATGGAGTTCCCATGTACTCCCTTATTCAGTTTCCCCTATGGATATCTTACATTTGTTTAGTATGCTTATTGTAATATATGAACTAATATTGATATATTTTTATCAACTAATTTTATTTGGATTTCTTTATTTTACCCCTTATGTTCTTTGTCTGTTTCAGGATCCTATCAAGGTACTACATAACACTTAGTTATCAGGTCTCCTTAGGCTTCCTTTTACTTTGATAGTTTCTCAGACTTTCCTTATTTTTGATGACCTTCAAAATTTTATTTTTATTTACTCATTTTTTGCAGGATTTGTACTTTTTTACATTGGAATATAATTGTTTTACATTGTTATGTTGGTTTCTGCCACACAACAGTGTGAGTCAGTTGTAATTATATATATCTCCTTCCTCTTGAGCCTCCCTCTCCGACTTCTTCCCAGCTCTCTAGATGGTCACAGAGTGCCAAGCTGGACTGTCTGTTATATAGCAGCTTCCCACTAGCTGCCTATTTTATACGATAGTGTATATAGGTCAATGCTCTTTTCTCAATTTGTTCTACTCTCTCCTTCCTCCATGGGGTACCTCCATTCCTTCCCTGCAAATAGATTCATCAGTACTATTTTTCTAGATTCAATATATATATGCATTAATACCTGGTATTTGTTTTTCTTTTTCTGACTTGAGTCTGTACATTCAGGCTCTAGGTTCATCCACCTTATTACAACTAACTCAAATTTATACCTTTTTATGGCTGAGTAATATTCTATTGTATAGTTACACCACATCTTCTTTATCCATTCATCTTTTAATGAACATCTAGGTTGCTTCCATGTTCTAGCTATTGTAAATAGTGCTGCAATGAACACTGGAGTACATGTGTCTTTTAGAATTGTGGTTTTCTCAGGGTATATGCCCAGTAGTGGGACTGCTGGGTCATATGGTGACCTTTACAATTTTAAAGACTGTTGGTCAGGTCTTTTGTAGGCTGCCTCTCTGTTGGGATTTGTTTTTCTTATGTTTTCCTAATGATTGTGTTGTTGTGTTAGTTACTCAGTCATGTCCAACTCTTTGTGATCTCATGAACTGTAGCCCACCAGACTCCTCTGTCCATGGAATTCTTCAGGCAAGAATACTGGAGTAGGTTGCCATTCCTGTCTCCATTTCTAATGATTATATGGAGGTTATGGGTCTAGGGAAAGATCACAGAGGTGAAGAGAGAGTTTCATCACCTCATTTCAAGGGTGCATACTGTCAACATGACACTTTTCTAATACTGAACTTGGTCATTTGGCTGAGCAGTATTTATGGGGTTTCCCCCCATGTGAAATTACTCTTTTTTTACCTCTTCTCATATTGTCCCCTTTGGAAGGAAGACATTATACGCAGTTCACAAAATAGAAAGCCCAGAGATAAATCCACGCACATATGGACACCTTAGCTTTGACAAAGGAGGCAAGAATATACAATGGATTAAAGACAATCTCTTTAACAAGTGGTGCTGGGAAAACTGGTCAACCACTTGTAAAAGAATGAAACTAGAACACTTTCTAACACCATACACAAAACTAAACTCAAAATTGATTAAAGATCTAAACGTAAGACCAGAAACTATAAAACTCCTAGAGGAGAACATAGGCAAAACACTCTCCGACATACATCACAGCAGGATCCTCTTTGACCCACCTCCCAAAATATTGGAAATAAAAGCAAAAATAAACAAATGGGACCTAATTAAACTTAAAAGCTTCTGCACAATAAAGGAAACTATAAGCAAGGTGAAAAGACAGCCTTCAGAATGGGAGAAAATAATAGCAAATGAAACAACAGACAAACAACCAATCTCAAAAATATACAAGCAACTCCTACAGCTCAATTCCAGAAAAATAAATGACCCAATCAAAAAATGGGCCAAAGAACTAGGCATTTCTCCAAAGAAGACATACAGATGGCTAACAAACACATGAAAAGATGCTCAACATCACTCATTATCAGAGAAATGCAAATCAAAACCACTATGAGGTATCATTTCACGCCAGTCAGAATGGCTGCAATCCAAAAGTCTACAAGCAATAAATGCTGGAGAGGGTGTGGAGAAAAGGGAACCCTCTTACACTGTTGGTGGGAATGCAAACTAGTACAGCCACTTTGGAGAACAGTATGGAGATTCCTCAAAAAACTGTGAATAGAACTGCCTTATGATCCAGCAATCCCACTGCTGGGCATACACACTGAGAAAACCAGAATTGAAAGAGACACTTGTACCCCAATGTTCATCACAGCACTGTTTATAATAGCCAGGACTTGGAAGCAACCTAGATGTCCATCAGCAGATGAATGGATAAGAAAGCTGTGGTACATATACATAATGGAGTATTACTCAGCCATTAAAAAGAATACATTTGAATCAGTTCTAATGAGATGGATGAAACTGGAGCCTATTATACAGAGTGAAGTAAGCCAGAAAGAAAAACACCAATATAGTATACTAACATATATATATGGAATTTAGAAAGATGGTAATGATAACCCTGTATACGAGACAGCAAAAGAGACACTGATGTATAAAACAGTCTTTTGGACTCTGTGGGAGAGGGAGAGGGTGGGATGATTTGGGAGAATGGCGTTGAAATATGTATAATATCATATATGAAATGAGTTGCCAGTCCAGGTTTGATGCACGATACTGGATGCTTGGGGCTGGTGCACTGGGATGACCCAGAGGGATGGTATGGGGAGGGAGGAGGGAGGAGGGTTCAGGATGGGGAACACATGTATACCTGTGGCGGATTCATTTCGATATATGGCAAAACCAATACAATATTGTAAAGTTAAAAAATAAAATTTAAGAGTAGAGAGTTATGCTTCCCATCTTGATGGGTAAATTATTTGGAATTCTCCTGCAAGTGAGATTTGTGCCTTTTCCCCTAATTTTTTGTTTAATCATTTGTTTATATCAATATAGACTCATGGATATTTATTTTATACTTTGGGTTATTTTGTTGCTCATTTTTGTTCCAAGTTTGGCTTTTGGGAGCCTTTCAGATGGCTTCTATATCCCTTTATATATCTCCATTAATGTAAGGCTTTTTGTTTCTTTGCTTGTTTATTTTCAATCCCTTCCTTCCTCTCTGGCACTACTTGATGTTCCTGGCTTATCTTATACATTTTCTGCCCCAGTCCTAGAATCAGCCATTTCTCCAAGGGGCCCTAGTTTCTTTTATTAGAGAATGGTATTTAAAACCAAGATCTGAGTGCTAGGTGGATTCTCTGCTTTGGTTGTTTTTCCATTGTCATTAATTCTTCATGTAGATGTGCTTAGTCGCTCAGTGGTGTCCAGCTCTTTGCAACCCCATGGACTGTAGCCCACCAGGCTCTTCTCTCTATGAGATTCTCCAGGCAAGAATACTGAAATGGGTGGCCATGCCCTCCTCCAGGGGATCTTCCCAAGCCAGGATCAAACCCAGGTCTCCCAGGTTCGATAAAGGAGGTAAAGGAGGATTCTTCACCATCTGAGCCACCAGAGAAGCCCAAGAATACTGGAATGGGTAGCCTATTCCTTCTCCAGGGGATCTTCCTGACCCAGGAATTGAACTGGGGTCTCCTGCATTGCAGGCGGATTCTTTACCAGCTGAGCTACCTCACATAGCAGGTTGAGGATTTAAATCAGATTTTAATTTGTTCTTTTAAAATGCAGAAGATTTATCACTGTATCTTCAAAAATCACAGTTTCTTATAATGGCTTTTAAAGTTGTGATCTGGCTCTCATCTACTCTGATTTCCTCTCTTGCTGTTCTCGCTTTTATTGACTTCTTTCTAGATACGGTCTTCGTCTCCCATTCCTCTTTCTCTCCCCCTCCTTCTTCTTCTTCTTCTTCATGCCAAGCTTGGTTTTTGCATTGGCCCTTTCCTTTGGAATCTCTAATAAAGATTCCATTTCACACCTTCATTGTATGTGGGCTCTTTGTTGTTCTTTAGATGTCAGCAGAAATGTCCTATCCTTCTAAAGCATATCTATGACCACTTTACTTATTACTTTATTTTCTTTTTTAAAAAGCTTTTTATTTTGTATTGGGATATAGCCTGTTAACAATGTTGTGATAGTTTCAGGTGAACAGCGAAGGAATTCAGCCATATATATACATGTATCCATTCTCCCCTAAACTCCTCTCCCATCCAGGCTACCACATAATACTAAGCAGAGTTCCTTGTATTATAGAGTAGGACCTTGCTGGTTATCCATCTTAAATATAGCAGTGTGTTCATGTCCATCCCAAACTCCCTAACTATCCCTTCCCCTCATCTTTCCCCATCCCTGGCAACCACATTTGTTCTTTAAGTCCGTGAGTCCCTTTCTGCTTTGTAAGTAAGTTCACCTGTATCATTTCTTTTTAGATTCCACATATAAGGAATGTCTTTCCAAATTTCTTCTTTGTCTGACTTATTTCACTCAGTATGACAATCTCTAGGTCTGACCACTTTATTTAAAATAGTTCCCCCAACCTCACCCCTAAACTCTACCCACACCCACTAGATTTTACTACAGGAGACACCTTATTTCGGCCTCTATGAAAAATCATCTAGCTTGTGTAGTTGTTTGCTGGCTCTCTTTACCAGAATATGAGTATCTGTTGTATCCCAGAGCCTAGACCAATACCTGTACACGGTCAGTGCTCAATAAATACATTTAGTGGATGAATGGAAAAGGTTTTATCATCCATTTTTCCCTTGAAAGTTTTCCTTGAGTTTTAATTTCTCCAACTAGAAATGCTAAATTTTTTAAATGGATGGATGAATTTAAGATTCTTAATGAAAATTAGTTCCTATACTCAGTTTAATTACTGAATTGTATAATCCTAAAATTCTCAAGGAAAATTCATTCCTATAATATTTTCCTGTGCTTCATACATTATTAATTTTGTTCTAAAGAACTGCATGGAGTAGCAGGTATTATTACTTTAAAAAATTTATACAATTTTTAAAGGTTACACTTCATTTACAGTTATTACAACATATTGGTTATATTCCTTGTGTTGTACAATACATCCTTGTAGCTGATCTCACACCCAATAGTTGAGTATCAGATACTGTCTTTACAAATGGAAAACATAACTGACTTTTTAAATTCTAATGACTTATTTCAGAATTTATTATTATTATTAATTTTTTTTTACTTTACAATATTGTATTGGTTTTGCCATACATCAACATGCATCCGCCATGGGTGTACACGTGTTCCCCATCCTGAACCCCCCTCCCTCTTTCCTCCCTGTACCATCCCTCTGGGTCGTCCCAGTGCACCAGCCCCAAGCTTCCTGTATCCTGCATGGAACCTGGACTGGCGATTCATTTCTTTTATGACATTATACATGTTTTAATGCCATTCTCCCAAATCATCCCCCTGCTCCCTCTCCCACAGAGTCCAAAAGACTGTTCTATACATCAGTATCTCTTTTGCTGTCTCGCATACAGGGTTTCATTACCATCTTTCTAAATTCCATATATATGCATTAGTATACTGTATTGGTGTTTTTCTTTTTGGCTCACTTCACTCTGTATAATAGGCTCCAGTTTCATCCACTTCATTGGAACTGATTCAAATGTATTTCAGAATTTTGTAAAAACGGGAGTAAACTTAAGATTGGAAATCAGATCTTTTTCTCCATGATCTGTTTATTCTTAATTTAGGTTTTTCTCCCAATTTTGTGTTGCTTCTTCTTTTTGTGTACAGTCATATCTAAGAAATGAAGGGCTTTGGATTAACTTATTGCTTAGACAACTAAAACATCTATTTTAAACTTGAGATTATTAACTATTGATTTTTAAAATATAATTCTATCAAACTATATTCACATGTCTTACTAAACAGAAAATTAAATGATTATTTTATGACTGTGTAGCTATCACTTAATATTACTCAAATTTTAAAATATTTTTAATAACTAAAGTTGTTATAAAACAACAATGCAGTTAGGTTCTAATGAACTATATAGCTTGTCCCTTTAAAGAACTCCTATAGAATTCTGTAAAGTGTAGAGCTTGATCCTCTTTTATCTTTTCATCCATCTACAGTTGAGCTTCTCAGAGGCCATTGATATGTCTAGAGTCTTTGCCTCTATACAAGTCAACCATGGATTGCTCTTATTTGAGTGTCTTTTGTTGTCTTTCTAAAATTTTAGGATCTATCAGTTATTGTGTCTATCGCTAATCTGCTAGCCACAAAATTCTGTCATTCTTTTTCTCATTACAACCTAGGATAGAAAAGAAAATTTCCAGGGAAAATAAGAAAACGAATATTATATGTAAAACTGAGGTAGAGCAATAAACTTTACTATCCCCCCAAGTCTACCTCATGCTCCAGAGAGCATATGACAAGTATGTATACAGCGTCAGTGTCAAAGGACCAAGCAGAACCATTGGAATCATCCTCCCACAGTGACATAAAAAGACAAAGAGCCCATTGATTATCATCTTCTGCTGTGCTTACTGGTGGTCTCTGCTCATGTGAAGAAGCAGCTGCCCAATGGTCACAATGCAGATAAAACTCTTTGGCAGAATATGGTTAAAAATACTAAGGAAGAATATGTAAATCAAATATATTTTGTACCTGAAATGGGTTAAAGTGTATAAAATCTGTAGACACTTTTATTTCCAGCTGATTTCTAGGTTTGGGGCTTTTATTGGAAGTCTCAGGTTGCTAAATGGCTGACAGAAGAAGAAATGAGATGTAGAAGTTGGCTAGTGTTTCCATAACAAAGTACCACAGATGGAGGTTTGAACAACAGAAATGTATTGTTTCACTGTCCTGGAGGCCAGAAGTCTGCGATCCAGGTGTCAGAAGGGCTGGTTCCTTTGCAGTTCCTCTCTTTGACTGGTGGGTGGCTGTCTTCACGTGGTCTTCCCTGTGTGTGTGCCTGTGCCCTAATTTCCTTTTCTCATAAGAGCACCAGTCATACTGGATTAGGGCCCACTTGAATGACTTCATTTTAACACAATTACTTCTTTAAAAGCCCCATTTCCAAATTTACTCACATTCTGAATTACTAGGGTTTAAAACTTCAACAGATGAAATTTGGGAGGACACAATTCTGCTTCTAATGTGAAAGTATATTCTGTTCTCCTTAACCCTGATTATTACTTTAAGTGTTTTGAATTTATTCTCAATAGCTAAAGGATCTTTACTTTATAAGCTTTGTTCTCTCTGCTGCTGCTGCTGCTAAGTCGCATCAGTCGTGTCCGACTCTGTGTGACCCCATAGACGGCAGCCCACCGGGCTCCCCCATCCCTGGGATTCTCCAGGCAAGAACACTGGAGTGGGTTGCCATTTCCTTCTCCAGTGTTCTCTCTACAGATATAAATATACACAAGAAACAGATTATTTTAAATGATTAAGTACTATAAATCATACAGATAGGAAATGATATTGAAATTCAAATAAGGCAGTTATCAGTATGGCCTAGAGAAAATTATAGAACCTGGTGAGCCAAAATGACCTTAACAATTGTTTTTTCAGTCTTGTTCATCTGCAGGTTCAAGTTCTACAGAGGTAAATTTTTATCACCTCATATTCACTTTTCCTCCACCCTCTCTCCTCTCCTTTTCTTTTCTTTTTCATTCTTGGAAACTGCAGAAAAATTTAGATAGCTTACCTCTCCATGGGGTAGTTTGTGTGGAGCAGCATTGATTCATTTCAAATGTCTCGTTTTACTAATAAAAAAAAAAAATACAGCTCATAAGTTAGATGACCTCTTGGTTGCTGAACTAGCATCCAACTAGCATCCGATACTGATTCGTATTGCAGTATGCTCTCAAGTGCACTGTGCCGCTCTTTTAGTTAGAGAACGGTTTATTTGTGTTTTACGGACAAATAAGATTTCTATAGGGTTTTCCAAGTGGTGCTAGTAGTAAAGAACCCACCTGCCAGTGCAGGAGACACAAAAGATTCAATTTTAGGTTCGATTTTAGGTTCAATTGCCGGGTCAGGAAGATCTCCTGGAGAAGGGCATGGCAACCCATTCCAGTATTCTTGCCTGGAAGATCCCATGGACAGAGGAGCCTGGCAGGCTATGGTCCATAAGATTGCCAAGAGTCAGACACAACTGAAGCGACTTAGCATGCATGCACGCAAGATTTCTGTAGGGCTTCCTAGGTGGTGCTAGTGGTAAAGAACCCATCTGCCAGTGGAGGAGATACAAGAGACGCGGATTTGATCCCTAGGTCAGGAAGATCACTTGGAGTAGGAAGTGGCAACCCATCTTTATTTCCAGCTAATGGAAAATTCCATGGACAGAGGAGCCTGGCAGGCTGTAGTCTCCATGGCACTGCAAAGAGTTAACATGATTGAGTGACTGAGTGAACACACACACATACACACACACAATTTCTATATTGTGTAATTAAGTCATTTATATTATTTTCCGTTAGTCTTCCCTCTTAAATATTTCCAGTTTCTTCACTTATTTTTATTGCTGTTTTCTCATTTTTTTCTACATGGTTTTGGCACTCATATTAAAATCCCAAGTAAGATATCTATCAGAGTACGTGTGTGCTACTATGTCGCTTTAGTTGTGTCCAACTCTTTGCAACCCTATGGACTTTAGCCTACTAGGCTCTTCTGTCCATGGGATTCTGCAGGCAAGAATATTGGAGTGGGTTGCCATGCCCTCCTCCAGGGGGTCTTCCCAACCCAGGGATCAAACACAGGTCTCCCTCATTGCAGGCAGATTCTTTACTGTCTGAGCCACTAGGGAAACCCGTGAATATTGGAATGGGTAGCCTATCCCTTCTCCAAGGGATCTTCCCAACCCAGGGATTGAACCCTTGTCTCCTGTGGCTACTGCACTGCAGACAGATTCTTTACTGCTGAGCCACCAGGGACGCCCATCTATCAGCATAATGCATTCTTTCTTTTTATAGTATAGTATTTTGTTTTTACTTGTTAAAATATTATTTGTACTTGTAGCCACAAGCTTTAATACTATTGCTACCATTTTTTTAAGTTTTAAATTTAGACTTCTTTTTTAAAAATTTTATTTATTTTTGCTCTGCTGGGTCTTTGTTGCTGGGCATGGGCTTTCTCTAGCAGTGGGGGCTGCTCTTTGTTGTGGTGCCTCGTCTTCTCACGGTGGTGGCTTCTCTTGTTGCAAAGCATGGGCTCTAAGTGCACAGACTTCAGTAGTTGCAGCACGCAGGCTCCAGAGTGCAGGCTCGGTAGTTGTGGCTCATGGGCTTAGTTGCTCCAAAGCACATGGGTCTTCCTGGTCCAGGGATCGAACTTGTGTTCGATCTGCCTACACTGGCAGGCAGGTTCTTATCCACTGTACCATCAGGAAAGTCCCCTTATTGCTGCCCTTTTTCAGATTTTCATACATACTAGGACCTGACCTAGGCACTTTATAGTATCCTATCATTTAACCTATGTATGTGTGAGTTGCTCAGTCATGTCCAACTCTTTGTGACCCCATGGACTGTAGCCCACCAGGCTCCTCTGTCCATGGAATTCTGCAGGCAAGAATCTGGAGTGGGTAGCCATTCCCTTCTCCAGAGATCTTCCAGACCCAGGGGTGAAACCCAGGTATCCTGCCTCCAGAATCTGCAGGCAGATTATTTACTGTCTGAGCCACCAGGGTAGCCCCATCTAACCTATACAAAACTTTTTAAAGTGTAGATACATTGCTGCCATTCTGTAGTTAGTGAAAGCAAGATGTAGAGTGTGATGAACTTCTCGAAAATCACATAGGATAGAAAGTGGAAGACCTGGAACTGGGCTCTGATCTGTCTGTCTCCATTGGCTACCTTTTCCATTATTGTTACCTCAGTATTAAGCACTTCGTAGACTATATTACTGCTGTATAAAGTCTCCGGATTACCAAGGTGGCAGTGATCCCAGTGAAAATGCCAAGATGTGGTTAAGATGAGAGACAAAAACAGTACCAGTGGAAGCAGAGCTGTGTCATGGGGAGTAGGGATTTATACAGCTGTGTTGTCTGCAGTAATTACAGTGCTCAGTGGGAGTGATAAATGAAGAAGGATTGTAGCTGCACTCAGACTGAGCGTTCTCAGTAACAGGCTCGCGTCGGAGATCTTCTAACAACAACGTAGGAGGAACTATCTTGCTCTTCTGCTCGTGATTACCAGTTTAATTTCTAAATTTCTGGTTTTTTAATTTATATATTTTTTTAGTTAAAAAATTAGGCATGTAGTTAATGGGTACCTTTTATTTTTATCTCTTTGTTTTTAGTTGTAGCTAACATGTCTTTAAACATTTAAGTTCATTTTGTTTTCTTTCTGCATATTATCTGTCTTTTGTGTTTTATAGCATCATTGTTATCAAAATATAAAAAAAATCAAAATATAACATAGAAGCCTAAGTTTTAAACACAGTAAGTAGATAGTTCATGACCTAGTACTGCTATGGTAGCAATATCAGTTAGAATATGTTGGGTTAAAAGTAACAGAAATACGCACACAAAAATGGCCTGGCAATGCCAGACTTGGCTTTCTAACTCAGCAGAAACTCTAGAGAAAGACTGTTTTGAAATAGGAGTGACATCAGGGTTCTGGCTTGGCATTTCTACAATTTTCTTGGTCTTTTCCTCCTGGTTACAGGGTTGCTACAGCAGTTCTAAGAGTCATATCCTCACATAATAACTTCAAAGGCAGGAAACAGGGAGAATGTAGGAAAGGGGCTCTCTCCCTAAATCACCCCAGTCCTTCTCATGAGGGAAAACCTAACCAAAAAGTGTCCTGCGCAGGCTTCCCTGCACCTGTCACTGCTCACAGCTGGCCTCCACGCCTGTCCTTGAACCAGTTCCTGACAGAAGGAGTTTAGAATTGCCACAGTTTGCTAAACCTAATAATGATTCAGTCCTGAGGTGGTCACATTTTTAGCACCCTTCAAAAACTTCAACTCTGTTATCAGAGAAGAGGGCAACTAGCTATTACATACATAACGGGTCGTGTCCGCCACAATTATTGAACTCTTTTAGTGTGATCAAATAACTCCATGAACAAAGGTAGAATGAATTACAACTCTGATGAGTGCAAAGGAGTGACTGGTGCTGTAAAAGTAGAAACTCTAGGGATTTAATCTAGTCTGGCCACTTGTCTTCAAAGAACTGATAATTAAGCTAATAATGGAGAAAGTTTTAGGAGTTAAGTAGGTGGAGGGGTTAAGAGATACTGGAGTGGGTGAGGGGGAGGAAGAGAGAGCTTTCCAAGGAGAGGAAACATACTGTGTTTATGTAACTGAAAGAGGAGCATAAATATTCACTGCCACTATTACTAGCCTCTGGTCTGAGGAAAGCCTTTGAATTACTTGTAGAGGTAAGAAGAAATTCTTAGACTTATAAGCAGGATCCTGAAATATTGGAATTTCTGACGTCTATATTTTATGAGGGACAACAGGATGGGTTACTAGACTTGGATTGTCCTGGAAAATCCTTGGTATGGAATTGCCGTATATAATACCCAGGCAAAAATCAATCTGCCCCTCCTACTCCTTCCCTCTAATAACTTTTTGCAGCTACAATCTTTAGTTGACACCCATTAAAAATAATATGAACAGCATCCTCATTCTTCTACATGTTGTCTGAAACCTTTTGAAACATTGACTTCATTAACTTGTAGTTCATACTTACATGAGTCCCATTTAAATTTTTTCAATACAATTGAAAGTAAGCAAAGAGCAGTGGAGACTTTCATGGATTCCTCATAAGAGACAGTAAAAATTTTTAAATAATAAAATAACTTGACTTCAGTACACATAGAGCTTTCACAGAGACTAGGCTATGTGTGCTCAGTCGCTTCAGTCGTGTCCGACTCTTTGCGACCCTATGGACTGTAGCCTGCCAGGCTCCACTGTCCTTGGGATTCTCCAGGCAAGAGTATATTGCCTTGGAGTGGGTTTCCGTGCCTTCCTCCAGGGGATCTTCCTGACCCAGGGATCAAACTGGCATCTCCTGCACCTCCTGCATTACAGGCAAATTCTTTAAAAGTGAGCCACCAGGGAAGCCCAGATATTGGGTTATTTCCTATAAAAAGAGAACAGTAGTTTTGTAAACTTGTTCAGGACTATAGAGCTCTAATCTATGATTAAAACTGCCTTCTTTTGAAAATCTACAACTTTATTATCAAAAGAATGCATATGTTATATATTTTAATTATTTAAAAAATAATAATGATACTTAAATTTTCCTAGCATCTGCCTTTTATGGTTTTAAAATTCATAAAAACATTTTAGGTTTAAAAATTCAAAAGTTTTAGTTTAAGCCTTTTTTTTTTTTTTTTTTTTTAGTGTGTGGTACTATTACAACTGCTCTGACAAGACTCCAAAATAATAATGGCTTAAACACGGTAATTGTTTTGGATTGATATGGTGCTGCTAGTGTGTGTGTACCATCAGCTAAAGGCCTGTGCTCCACTATCCACTTCTCTCTCATGATCTAGGAATGGCTGCTTTAGCTCCAGGAAACAATCGATGCTTCTGCCAGTGGGAAGAAGTGCAGAATTTCACTTCAGTGGTCCAACTCATAATGCTTCTCCATGCATCCTTTTGACATGAACTTAGTTCCATGGTCAGAACTAGCTATAAGAGAAGTGGGAAATAGTGTAGAAAAATTGTCTTACCTCAGCAGCCATGTGCCCATCTAAAACTCAGAGATTCTATTTCCAAAATAATAAAGGGGAGAATGGATACTGGATGATAGCAACGTTGGGGCTATATTCACCATATTTCTGTAGTTGCCAAAAGAACTGGTTGAATAGCTTTAAGCTTAGATATAAGTATATAATCAAGGAGTGAAATGTGTCTCTGTGGAGACACAATTATATTCATGTATCTTATACCTCATACAACCTTATTTTATACATCTTTGTATTCCTACCATCCAGGATAGTATATGAATGAAAATAAGCACATAAGGAATGTGTTTGGAATGAATGAATGAACACCCCTCTTTGTCTTTCCTGTATTATATGTATTTATGTGAGTTCTTTTTTCACACTTGCCATTTCTTTGTTCCTATCTATATTTTCCGTCAATCAGTCAGTTCAGTCACTCAGTTGTGTCTGACTCTTTGCAACCCCTTGGACTGCAGCACTCCAGGCTTCCCTGTCCATCACCAACTTATGGAGTTCACTCAAATTCATGTCCATTGAGTCGGTGATGCCATCCAACCATCTCATTTGCTGTTGTACCCTTCTCCTCCCACCTTCAATCTTTCCCAGCATCAGGGTCTTTTAAATGAGTCAGTTCTTTGCGTCAGGTGGCCAAAGTATTGGAGTTTCAGCTTCAGCATCTGTCCTTCCAATGAATATTCAGGACTGGTTTCCTTTAGGATGGACTGGTTGGATCTCCTTGCAGTCCAAGGGACTCTCAAGAGTCTTCTCCAACACCCCAGTTCAAAAGCATCAATTCTTCAGCACTCAGCTTTCTTTATAGTCCACCTCTTACATCCGTACATGACTACTGGAAAAAACATAGCTTTGACTAGACAGAACTTTGTTGGCAAAGTAATGTCTCTGCTTTTTAATATGCTGTCTAGGTTGGTCATAACTTTTCTTCCAAGGAGTAAGCGTCTTTTAATTTCATGGCTGCAGTCACCATCTGCAGTGATTTTGGAGCCCAAGAAAATAAAGTCTGTCATTGTTTCCACTGTTTCCCCATCTATTTGCTGTGAAATGATGAGACCAGATGCCATGATCTTAGTTTTCTGAATGTTGTGTTTTAAGCCAACTTTTTCACTCCCCTCTTTCACTTTTATCAAGAGGCTCTTTAGTTCTTTGCTTTCTGCCATAAAGGTGGTGTCATCTATCTGCAGTTATTGATATTTCTCCCAGCAATTTTGATTCCAGTTTGTGCTTCATCCAGTCCAGCATTTCTCATGATGTACTCTGCATATAAGTTAAATAAGTAGGGTGATAATACACAGCCTTGATGTACTCCTTTCCTGATTTGTAACCAGTCTGTTGTCCATGTCCAGTTCTAACTGTTGCTTCCTGACCTGCATATAGGTTTCTCAAGAGGCAGGTCAGGTGATCTGGTATTCCCATCTCTTTCAGAATTTTCCACAATTTGTTGTGATCCACACAGTCAAAGGCTTTGGCATAGTCAATAAAGCAGAAATAGATGTTTTTTTGGAGCTCTCTTGCTTTTTTGATGATCCAACAGGTGTTGGCAATTTGATCTCTGGTTTGTCTACCTTTTCTAAAACCAGCTTGAACATTAGGAAGTTCACGGTTCATGTACTGTTGAAGCCTGGCTTGGGGAATTTTGAGCATTACTTTACTAGCATGTGAGATGAGTGTAATTGTGTGGTAGTTTGAGCATTCTTTGGCATTGCCTTTCTTTGGGATTGGAATGAAAATGAACCTTTTCCAGTCCTGTGGCCACTGCTGAGTTTTCCAAATTTGCTAGCATATTGAGTGCAGCCCTTTCACAGCATCATCTTTTAGGATTTGAAATAGCTCAACTGGAATTCCATCACCTCCACTAGCTTTGTTCATAGTGATGCTTTCTAAGGCCCACTTGACTTCACATTCCAGGATGTCTGGCTCTAGGTGAGTGATCACACCATCGTGATTATCTGGGTCGTGAAGATCTTTTTTGTACAGTTCTTCTGTAGAATCTTGCCACCTCTTCTTAATATCTTCTGCTTCTGTTAGGTCCTTTATTGTGCCCATCTTTGCATGAAATGTTCCCTTGGTACCTCTAATTTTCTTGAAGAGATCTCTAGTCTTTCCCATTCTTTTGTTTTCCTCTGTTTCTTTGCACTGAGCACTGAGGAAGGCTTTCTTATCTCTCCTTGCTATTCTTTGGAACTCTGCATTCAAATGGGTATGCTGCTGCTGCTGCTGCTAAGTCGCTTCAGTCGTGTCCGACTCTGTGCAACCCCATAGACGGAAGCTCACCAGGCTCCCCCGTCCCTGGGATTTTCCAGGCAAGAACACTGGAGTGGGTTTATCTTTCCTTTTTTCCTTTACCTTTTGCTTCTCTCCTTTTCACAGCTCTTTGTAAGGCCTCCTCAGATAGCCATTTTGCTTTTACGCATTTCTTTTCTTGGGAATGGTCTTGATCCCTATATCCTGTACAATGTCACAATTTATATTTTATTTACTTTCTTAAAGAGGATTTATGAGTAGAGGTGATCAGAGTCCATAGTATGATAGAGGAGTGCTTTGTTTATCTGTGTATGTATGTGTATATGTAAAATTCAGTTGAAATTAAATTAACTTATACCATAGAACCAGTTTTCTCTAACCCCAAAACTGATAGTGGTCACTTTTATTATCATATTTTAATTATTATTAGAATAGTTGTGGATTTTTAAAAATATTTATTTATTTGGCTGTGTCAGGTCTTAGTTATGGAACTCGAAATATTAAGTTTTGGAATGTGGGATCTAGTTTCCTGACCAGGGATTGAACCCAGGCGCACTGCATTGGGAGTTCAAGTCTTAGCCACTGGACCACCAGGGAAGTCTCAATTGTGGCTTTTTGAAGGTGCAGTACTGTGCCTGAGAATTCTGAAAGTATTTTTTTAAGCTGATACTTAAAGACATTAATTAGTTTGTGAAAATGTTTCTGTACATTATGTGTATTTTTTGCATGTTGACAAGCTTTCTCTGAAGGAGATAAAATGGTCTGGGGAATAACAGTTTCTGACATGATTTTTCATATTGCAAATGAGGCATTTTATGGAGTTTGGTTATTATATTTTGGTTTTGGCTCTCTGTTAATTTACAGATTCATTTGTTCAAGTATTAATTCCCGCTACACGTTTAAAAAATTGTCACTTTTCCCATATAATTTTTAAAGTTGATATGTTGTATTTTCATTTTTATTCAGTTCAAGAATTTTTTTTTTTGGCATAGCAGATCTTAGTTCCCTGACCAGGGATCAAACCAGTGTCCCTGCAGTGGAAGTATGGAGTCCTAACCACTGGACCACCAGAGAAGTCCCCTGCTACACCTATGTAATAACTTTGTTAAATGCCAGACGCTGTGCTCAGTGCTGGGAACATGAAGAGACCCTGCTGGGCTTGGTGTCAGTGCCACATAGTGGGGGGGGGGGGGGCAGTTTGCTATGCCAGGACCCAAACCTTGTAGTTACTGAAGGTAAGCAAGAACCTCTAGGAGGAGACAGAGGTAGGCAGGCTGCTGCCGGGACTGAGGCGAGTCTATGGAGTAAACATTTGTCAGTGATGAGCTGGAGGAAAGATGTTCTAAACTGAGGATACTGGATGAAGGCTGTGAAATAATGTGGCAGTTATTGGATTCGGTGAGAGTGAAGGCTACAGTTTAGAGGTGGATTCAAGGCAGGATTACAGGTGGGACAGGAGAACCAGATCATGGTGGGCCCCTTATACCCCATGCAGAGGAGGGTGAACTTGGTGTCTTTAGGTCAGTCTTTTTTCAATGTTTTTGTCTGTGACCCATTGTAAGGCATACTTTTCTACATGATGGCTCATTACTAGGCCTGGCCCCAACATATGCAGGACCTGGGCAGGAGGACAAGTGGGGATACAATACAGCTAATTATTTAAAAGTTATAAGTCAAGGCAATAAACTGTTAGAAAAGTTTGCTAACCTACCTTGACAGATAAACCTTGTAACAAAAACAGTGAAAATGGTGTGTAGCATCACTGATATCAAGTAATTGAAAAAAAGTGCAAATTTTATTTTATTAAGTTTATATTTATTTATTTTATAGCTGTGTGGCATGCAGGATCCTAGTTCCCTGACCAGAGATTGAACCTGTGCCTCAGCAATGGAAGGGTGGATTTTTAACCACTGGACTGGCAGGGAAGCCCTAGGATAGAACAGATTTTAAATAAACTTGTCTTCCACCAAAAGACTGTTATTCAGTCTGGGGAAATGCAGAAGTAATGGTAACCAGGCCAAGTGGGAGGGGAAGAGAAGCTTTCCTCAGCCTTCTCTTCCAATGGTTATGCAATCCGTAAGAGAAAAACCTTTCTTTTCTTCTTCATTGAGGGAGAGGCTCTTTCATTTCTGCCACAGGGTCTGTACTCCTCCCCACTCTCCATTCCCTGTTCCCACCAGCCAGGCCCCCAGTTCCAAGGCCATCAAGACTGTGACAGTCTGGCCTAAGGGGCAACCCCTGGCTCCTTCGTCCTCCCAGCTCCCCACTCTCACAGGAGGGTTTGAATGAAGAATTCTCTGAGCAGGAATGTGGAAGAATAGGAAAAGCATTTTGCCCTGCCCTCTTTGTTTCCCCTTCCTTCTGCCCTCAGGTTCAAACTCCATCCTTCAAGGAACAGCCTTTGGCCACTGCTTGGACTGGAGACACACACACAGTAGCAGCACAAGCTGACCTGTAAAAGATCCACATAGGCTGAGGAAGTCAGCTCAGGGCCATTTGGGCCGAAAATGCTGAGGACTTTGGTACTTGGAGCTTCCAGGGGAATAAGAGAGTCCTTGCCTGGTGGAGAGGAGAGTGCAGCCAGAGGAAGGCCAGAGTAGATGTTCTTTGCTCATGTGTAAGGCTAGTAACTGGCTAGTATGCATATGCGTGAAAACACACACACACACACACAAATGCATGCACGTCTACCTAAAAGTTATACAAAGCTGCACATGCTTTCAATATGGGATGCATCTGTCTCTGTTATACTTCATTTAAAAAAAATACTAGTCATAATCCACTAAATTAATTGTATAATCCACTCATGGGTCAACTTGTGATTTAAGTTTGGAAAAACTCTGCTCAGTTGTTGGATGGTGATGATAATGTGATCAGATTAATGTTTGGAAAACACCTGGCAGCTGATTAGATGATGGGTTGGAAGAGAGGCGGGGATACTGGTTATGAGATGATTGAGCCAAAGTGTTAGTTGTTCAGTTCTGTCCAACTGTTTGCAACCCCATGGACTGTAGCTGGCAAAACTCCTCTGTCCATGGAATTCTTCAGGCAAGAGTACTGGAATGGGTTGCTTTTCTCTTCTCCAGGGGATCTTCCTGACCCAGGAATCAAACTCTGGTCTCCCACATGGCAGGTAGATTCTCTACCTTCTGAGCTACCAGGGAAGCCCTAGATAGGCCTAAAGGTGGTAAGAATGAGGATAGAGAGGAGGAGGAAGGTAGTAGAATCAACAGGTTTGGGTGACTAGTTAGATATTGGGGGTGCAGAAGAAAACTAGAATAGCATCATCATTTCTGACTCAAAAGGATAGGAAATATAGCAGGAGAATTATGGGAAAAGAAAATGAATTCAGTTTAGTACATGTGGCATTTGAGGTCACAGCACAATGTTCAGGGCTGTCGGGTTTGGTATTAGGAAGCCATTGAGAAAACTTACCAAGGACAGATCCTCGTGGTTCACAGAGTGACTATGTTGGGAGGTCAGGAAAGGAAGATGTGCAGTATAGGTTAGAGTCTATCCTCTCCATATACTCGCTTGTAAAGCCAGGAAGAAAAAGGGATAACAAGAGTATGACACAGGTTTGAAGGAGGGTTTTAAGTTAATTCTGGAGCTCTTCTATACATAAGCGAGGAGGAACCTGGGGAGACTCAGATATTGAAGATTTAACAGGAAGAAGGAGCAATTGCTCTAGCCTGGTTTCAGGGGAGATGACAGAGTGCCCTTTCAGACATGAGCGTAGGTAATGTTAGCAGGAGGAGCACCTCTTACACAGGATGCATGGGGAGGTAGGGATTTCCCTTTATAGACATTTGTTGACATACAGACATTTCCCGTTACAGGCATACGCACCAGGCACTAGGCCGATGCTGTAGCCGAGGACTCTAGTAAGGCATAGTCTAGTGGAGAAGACAGGCAAGGAGACCAGCAGGACAGTGTGTGGTGAGCGTTGCCGTTTAGTTATGCCCAGAGATGTGGGAAACAAAGAAGTGGGCATGGCGCCAGGCTTTCCAGAAGAAGAGAGGACAAAAAGTAAAAGAAGGTTTGCACCTGAAACAGGAATCGGGCACCTGAGAAAAGGATCGAGCTGAGGACGACAGTGGGGCCAGGGTTTGAGACAGATACGAGCCTGGATTACAGCGGTGGCTGTTGATAACCATGGTTGTAATAATCATTTTTTTGTGCTTATGACTATTGACTTTGTTGAAGCCTCAGCTGAAACTTTATTTGGGAATACTTGAGAAAACGAATTTTTATGTCAAAGGAGCCTGTTTCTTGCTTATCCTTTCCCCCTTCCTCCTTTGATGACTTTTCTTGAAGCTAATTTAGGTAAAGAAAGCCACCACTTCCAAAAGTGCTTTGGTACCCTGGCGTAATTTCAAAGAAATCTCCTTTCCCACTTAGTTAACTACATTTCCCCAGGAAAAAAAAAAAAAAACTTCTCTGTCAATGTAACATCCTTTAACAGGACTCCTGCTGGTCGGTTCTTGTATCTTGCTGTGGCAGCTGTGAACATATATACTATTGATTGTTAATGTGTGATATAAATCCAACTGGAGCATGCCCACTAATTGGTTTGAGAGCTAGATATAGACAATGCTGTCTTATAGTAGCTTGTGTAGATAGGCCTAGTCATAGGGTTAATTCTGCTTGACAGCACATCAGCAGCATCTTGAGAGTAATTACCCAACAGAAGTTTTCCCACAGCCAGACTGAGAGCTTCAAAGGCTTCTGAATTTACAACCAGTATTAACCTATATCTGAAGCATCATGTTCCCACAAGGGCTCAGATTTTTTTTTCTCCTTCGTATTAAATGTATGGGGTTACTAGGTTCATTTACTCTGTGAAGAACTTAGTGAAAAATTACTTGATTTTGAATAATTGAAAATCTTTAATAATAAGTAAAAAGGATAATTTAAAATTTGAGAGTTTTTTAAGTTGCTTTATATATTACTGAGAAGTTAATCTGTAAAGGTTGGCTGCCTTTTTTTTGTTTGTTTTACAAAATTTATTCTCTTTCTCTCTCGAAAAAATGCTGAAAAGTTAATATCTTTTCCATACTGTGCCATCTCTATGGATATATACATGTTTAGAGGACCTAAGGTTATACATGCACTTAAAATGGTTAAAATAAATATGTATTTACATTTTAAAAAGCTATCTTACTTGTTGACCAGTGTACTGAAATCTGTAACTATTACATCTTTCCCCCTCTTAAGTTACTGTTTAATAAGCAAGTTTTTATATTGTAAAAAATTTCTTTCCCTTTGCAGGTCAGAAACCAAATTTGACTCCGGTTCAGGTATGTTTATATTAATAATGTTATTCTGAGTATATTTTATTTACATTATTCTCTGAGGAGTAATTCATCAGATCAAGAACCATTTTGATTTTAAACAGACTAGGCAATCTCTTTTCAAAACATGAACCCCACCTCAAAGCAGGACTATTGACTGTTTGGAATCATAAGTTATTAAGATGTTCACTTTGGGATTCTCGATGGTTCTGAAATAAGTACTAAAGGCTCTATATCTGCAGAGTTTCATTTTAAAAGCAAAGGTGAAGGTCATAGATACTCATTACTAAAAACAGAATGTTATTCTCTCAGTGGACAAAAATCCTGAATAATTTGAAGGTTCTCTGCAAGTGACTTGTCATCACATATGGGTAATAGATACATTTAATCCAGCAAACTGTAAAGGGTTTTAGCCAATAGAAATAGAAAATTGTCTATGACTTATTCATTTTTTAAAATTTGTTTTGCCAGGGATAAGGGTGATGGAAAATGAAGGTCACCTTAAGTCATTGTTTTGGCTCTGTGAAGACAAAATTTACATTCTCACAAACAGTGGCGTATCAGCCTCATTGGGTGTTTTCTTCTCATTAAGCATGAATATAGCTATATAATCCTTACACTTGACTGTGTCCTCATGTCACTAGCTGAGATTTCCGTGCTCCAGAGTTTCTGATGGTGCTTACGATTAAAAGACAAAAATTACCTCATGTTCAGTACAAAGGAATTATGCCTTTTATCGAAGTATTAATAGATGAATAAACATTAATTTTCAATTCCAGAAGAAAATAATTTGCAGAAAAATATATAACTCATTGAACTTAAAAGTGACATTCTTACTCTGGTTTGAGTTCCGGTATGTTTTAACTTAAAAAAAAAAGGTTTTGTTTGTTATGTTCGCAAAGGAACCAAGGACTGTGCTTTTTGATAGTGATGTTAAGGAGCTGATACGTTTTTCTTCTTCAAAAACTGTATTTTTTATTGTATATCTTAACGAATTTGTTCAACTTGGTGTGAGACCCTTTAAATATGACATCTGTACGTGAGAGTTAACAATTTCACCCACTTTAAGAACTGTGATATCAGAAATCTTTCTATTCTGTGTGCTCTTGGGCTTCTGAGTCACATGTGACAGTGATAATAGAAGGTAAACATTTCTGGTTTACAGTGTTGATGATGTGGAAACTAAAGGCATGATGGCATGGTATCCATTCTTTTGACTTTTTTTTTTTTAAATTGATTCATAGGAGTAAAATAGGGTAAAATATTCAAAATAGGGTAAAAAGTCTTTGTCATTTTTAAATAGTTTAAATATTCAAATACAATAAAAGAGAAATGGAAAAAAGTGAGGATTAATTTTTATAGAAAACTGCCTGTCTTTTTATCATTGCTAATCAGCTATCAAATATTTACTAAAAATCCCCTTTATTATGGTCAAATCCCTTAAAAATCAAGTCAAAAACTGGTTTTAGCTTATAGGATCTGGAATATAACTTTTAAAAATGAAAAAGTTCACTAGGTTCATTTTGAAGGCAAAACCTGGAAATAGTGTATAAAACTGAAATATTAGGCAGCTATTGTCAAAGTTAGAAAATTTATGTTAAATTTTCAAATCCAAATTAAAGTGTGCTGCTAAATTCCTGTAGTGAAGGTTAGTATTTATCATGAAAATAGTTATAACATCTGTACAGGCACACATCTTTCACTCTTATGACCAAAGATGTTGTTCATGATTCTTATTTTTTCTAAGTCTTAATTTTTTTAAACATCTTTCAGGGACAACATCTGCCTGTCTCGGAAAGCTCCAAAGTTTTGTGCTCTGAAAAATCTTACAGGGAATATGATTAAATGTTTATTTTTTCTTTTAATTTTGAATCTAAATATGTCGTGGAAAGAATTCAGATGGTTTCAAGTTAAGAATCAGGTAGTTCTTTTTTATTATAAATTCTTTTAGCTTAATATCAAAAGAAGGAATCATGACAAAGAAAGCTAGAAATGTATTCTTTGGCATTCTATAGCATGCAAACCTTGGTTACAATAAGGTAGCATGTTGGAACAATTAAATATATGACTTTAATAGGTTCAGGTTCTCTATTGTTCATCAAATACAGAAAGTAAACTAGCTCTGTTTAATGTTGTATACAACTGTAACAGTGTTCCTGACAAAGTAAGATTTTTAAATGAAGGAAGATGCTGATCTTACTAAGAAAAAAAAAAAGCTCTTAAAAAAATAAATAGTGTGGTCAATGACTAGCCATAAAGGAAAGAATTGCAAAGTAAAAACTATATATGTGTGTGTGTGTGTGTGTGTGTGTGTGTAGTTTATTTGGGTCCTTCAAGTAAAGGACCCAACTTATGCAGCTTACTGCATATTTGCAGTTTGTGTAAATGAGTTTCAGGCTGTAGAGTGAGATTCAGAAGGAAAGAAGGAAAGTTTTCATTGTCAGAACATGGTGAAAAATGTTGCTTTTTAAGTATATACCAAAATGATCAGCCTAGTAAGTGTTTTAATTTTTTCTTATCAAAGTTGTATAGATTTTTTCTACGAAAGCAGATTCACAAACAACTTTGCACTTTTAAAGTTTTAAAAATTTTTTAAATGAAAAAGTTTCAACTGTATGTAAAAGTAGAGGGTATAGTATAGTAAGCACATACACATTCATCATCTAGCTTTTACTGTTATCAATACTTTGCCTTTTGTTTCAGTTTTCTTTTTTTGCTTGAATTATCTTAAAGTGAAATACATTTCATGTGATTTTTAAAACCTGAAAATTAAAAATTGTGTTGACTTATTGAAATAAGTCGGTTATTTTTCTGAGGTTTTCATTTATCTCAGAAATTTGAGTCACATACGAATTCTTATGGAAAGGATCTTGACATTACCTTGTCCACATTCAGTTGGAAATTTTGGAAGTTCTATTCATGTGGTGAAGGTTAAGAAAAAATCAGAAGGTGCTGAATTAATTCTAATCTGAGAACCCCAGAATTGTTCTGTCCTCAAGACTAATTTGATGCAAACTTTAGCTACTCTCTAGCTGTGTCCTCTATGTACCGAATTGTATCCTGTTTAACCTCCATTTCTGTTTATAACCCAATGACCTAAAGGTTAGCTTTGCCAATTGAGAACAATCAGGCTAACCTTGTTTCTAAAGGAGTTTTAAGGGTTCCATTTTAATACTGTTTGCTAGTTAATGTACTGATGTTGCTTGTCTATGATCCTGAGTAGTTGGTGATTTTACTAATAGAGTAAAACAGACTTCTTTTATGTTCAGAAGTAGCAAGAGGCAGTGCTCTTCTCCCCACCTCCCAAGAAGGGAAGTTAGTTGATGCTGGAGGAAGCAGAGCATTGAGTTTAGTGTAGTGATTAAACATGAAAGCCATATATCAAATCTCAGGAGAAACATGCTTTTGAAAGAGGCAGAGAACTGTGGCGCATATTGCATGATAGGCTGTGTAAACAGAGCCCTGGAGGTCAGTGTGTGGATGCAAACCAATTAAATAAAGAACTTACTGGCTTTGCTTTCTATCATCTGGATGGGGAGAATCACAAGTTAACGTGCACAGGGCTGAAGTGTAAACTTTGCTTGAATAAGCTAGGCACCTTTGGAAACTTCATTAACTCTTTCAATTCACTACCAAGTTTGGTTGGGTTTTGTTTTGTGTCTTGTTGGTTTTTAAAAATTTAATCAAAGTCCTTAGGAAGTTAAAACAAAACCCAGACTACGTGCTCTCTTGGCCTTTCCATACATACCTATCAGCAAAGGTGCCAGTGATGAGCAGATGGAAGACAAAGCAAAGAATGCATTGCTGAAAAGATCAAAGTTGGCTGTGTAGTCAGAGTTCAGTGATGTGAGCATGTCTTTTAAAAAACAACCCGTTTGGAAAAGCAGAGCTCTTGCAGAATAACTGGAAAAGATGTTTTTTTCTCATCTCCTGAATTCTGGGTATGAGGAAAAGATATAGTTAGAATTTACTAGCTACTACATAACATCAGGATATTATTATTTCTGTTCTATTAAAATAGAGTAGTTTTTTGACCAAGAAGAACATGAAACCTATAAGTTAAAAACTGTATGGTAAGGACTGCCCAAAGTCTTAATTTTGTGGTCCTCATCTTCTCAGGCAGTGTTTGGGTGAGAAAATGAAGTAGCAAGTTAAATGGTATAGTTTCATGGTCCATAAACATTCAAAACAAAGATTTTTTTTTTTTTCCCTGTAGAGTCATGTTGGCTGAGAAAGTGAATAAGCTTATGTTTAGTGGTTGTTGATTCTGGACTGCTTGGAATAGCAGTACTAAGGAAATGGGCTCATAGAACACAGCAACTCAAAGGTATAAGATTTCATGAAAGCAAATTATGGAGGATTAAGAAACCTAATGAGCATGGTTTAGTGTGGAGAGTGGAGGAGAGAGCTCACTATTAAATGAAGTCCAAGAGTGTACAAGGTTAGGAGATCCTAAAAGACACGATAATAAAAGGCACAACAGAATATAATTATCCTGAAAGAGAGAGAGAAAAAAAAAGCCCTCAAAAGCTCCAAGGAACAAAAAGCAGCTAGTGTCGCTTTTAAGATCTGTAGTTGAAAAGGAGTCTACACCAGGGAAAGGAAATCAAAGAATATAATCAGTTAAAGCTTGAGGCAAAAACATATGGGTGGTGAAAAATAGAGTGGGCTGTTAACGGTGGTCACTAAATTAAGGAAAATGGGGAATTTGAATATAGAACTAGAATTTTGAAAGTTTATTTGCAAATGAGACAATCTGCCTAACATAGTAAGCCTTTCTCAAGAAATATTAATAAGGAAGGCATTTTCAGATCTTATAAATGTGAGAATATGTTAACAATATCATTTCACTCCTACAAATCAATTTGTTATTTTAGATTTCTTATTTTTGGGGTTCTCTTAACAGTGAAGAGCCAGGAAATAAAATATATATCTCTGTAAGAATATTGAAGTCTGTCTTTGGGCATCATTCAACATATATTTATTAGGCATCCTACATGCCAGATGCTGATACTCTACCTCTGAGCAGAGGGGATACAATTCTTTCTCTCATAGACTCTTAGCTGGTTGGTCTGTTATACAAATTCACATGAATTTCTTTGCATATTTAGCTGAGAAGGGCTACTGAGGTTAAATTTAGATCCAGATGGAGTGTTAAAGAACTCTTGATATTCAGATATAAGCTAATATATTTTAAATTTTGTCAAATTCACCTTTCTTTACTTTGATCAAAGCATCTCACTGCTTTCTACCTTCAAGAGAACACTTTTAAGAGAACAACCTAATAATGCTAATGGCTAGTGTTTAGTTTTTCTATAGCTTTTAATAAGGAGTGACATTTCACATTTGATTATCATTAAGAGAGATTAACTTAGAAGAGAACAATGACAAATGTTTGTGAATACCATTCTCTTCACTTTTATTTTATAATTCATTCTTTTACTGGATTGTATTCAAGGTTGGCCTGGAAAATCAGGCAACCTCCTCTGTAACAATCTCATGGGATTGTGTGGAAGCACTTAGAGGGGACATAGCCCTTCCTTTACCTTTTACAGACCAGAGACCAGGAAGCAGTGGGGCCTCGTGGCAAAGAACTGAGGTGCTGGCACAGATAAATCTGAGTGAAGATTTTTCTCTCTTTACCTCTAATAATTTTCAATTGTTTTCTTGGATTTCATGTATAATCATTATGTCATAGACTTAAATTTTGTGTTTTCATTCCTTCTGATTTGCAATTAAAGCATTTAAAACCATAAATTTCCTTCATCAGAGCTTTAACTGAATCCAAGATTTTTTTTTTTTAATCATATTTTAAGTAGCTGCCGTTTTGATTTTATTTTGGACACACTGATTATTTAGGTAAGTGTTTTTTTGAATTTCCAAACTTTCTACTTACTACTTTTGTTTAGTAATTTTCAGTTTCATTGCTTTGGTGGTCAAAGAATGTGACCTTATTACATTTTTACTAAGTTTATTGTTCTGTACTTACTAGATTTTTATCTTGGGGCCTATGCTATGCTAAGTCACTTCAGTCGTGTCCGACTCTGTGTGACCCCATAGACGGCAGCTCACCAGGCTTCCCCATCCCTGGGATTCTCCAGGCAAGAACACTGGAGTGGGTTGCCATTTCCTCTCCAATGTATTAAAGTGAAAAGAGAAAGTGAAGTCGCTCAGTCATGTCCGACTCTTCGCGACCCCATGGACTGCAGCTTACCAGGCTCCTCCGTCCGTGGAATTTTCCAGGCAAGAGTACTGGAGTGGGGTGCCATTGCCTTCTCCGATCTTGGGGCCTAGTTGGTGTTTAATTTTTGTAACTCTTCTGTGGGTGATTTGAAAACTATATTCTCTGCAGTATAAGGAGTGTGATACATAGTTATTAGATCAACCCAATTTATCATTTTTACCATTATTTGTTTGTTTTATTCTACCTGACAATGACTTTGAGAGGAGAGATAATATGTCATTCAGTGTTTTTTCTCCTGAATTCTGCCTCCTTAAGTATCACCATCTCTGTGTTGTCTGCTCTAGGTACTCTATATATTCTGGCACTTGCCATCTTGCTCAGGTCATAGATTGCACTTGTCCTCCTGTAGAGAACATTATTCCAAAGCAGTGCTCATTGAAATGAAAGCTGCTCTAATTAGTAAACTTCTTCTTGTTGTTCAGTTGCTAAATCGTGTCTGACTCTCTGCAACTCCATGGACGGTAGCCTGCTAGGCCCCTCTGTCAATGGGATTCTCCAGGCAAGAATACTGGAGTGGGTCGCTATTTCCATCTCCAGAGGATCTTCACAACTTAGGGATTGAACCTGCGTCTCTTGTATCTCCTGCAATGGCAGGCAGATTCTTTACTGCTGAGCCACCGAGGAAGCCTGCATTGCAGGCAGATGCTTTACCCTCTAAGCTACCAGGGAAGTCCAATTAAGAAACTTATGTTATTCCAAATTTATGTGTGAAGCAAGAAGCTGTTTTACCATTGTAAATACCAGTGTTTTCCTCTTCCCTCTTGCCCTTGATACCATAACTTTATCAGGAAAAAGGCTCTGCCTCATTATATGATGCAAACCTTTGTTTTTTCCACTTAGCATCCCCTCCTACTTCTCCATCTGTCTGGCAAGATTCTATTTGCCTTTTAAGGCTCAGCTCAGGCATCACCCCCTCAATTAAATATAGTCTTCCTTAACACCTCCCCAGAAATTCATCATCCCTTCCACTGTACAAACACTGGATCTTGTATTTACATTTACTATAGCATTTATTACCTGCTATAATTATTTGTGTGGATCCCTCTTTCTCTCCAAGTCCATGACTTTTTTTGAAGGCAAGAATCATGTCTTATTCACCTTTATAAATTTTGCATCTGGTGTGAGATAATTAGTCAATAAACAAAAATGCAATGAGATTGGGAGTCTTTGTTCTGTTCTCCAGCTGTGATCGAAAGGCTTAACTAACGACCAAAGATTTATCCTCCCGTTTCATGGTGTAGAGTTGTTGCTGGGAAGTGGCTCCTCAGCCAGAGATTACAGTTTCCAGCCCCTTTGCATCTGTGTGGGGACATATGACTAATTCTCCCAGTGGAGTGTATGTCATTTCTGGGCTAAGTGGATTAAGTATCCAACGAGCTTTCCCACATCTCACTTGCCCTTCTGAGGTGACATCAGAGGTATATGTTGAACATGATGGCATCACAGTACAGAAAGAGTCTTGGTTCCTGAGTCATACTTGGAAGAGATCCACTCGGGAGAGCTCTTCATCCGAGAACATCTTCATTGGCCTTTATGTAGAGGGAAATAAACTTTTACTGTAATAGACCACTAAGATTTTGCCATTGTTTATTAGGGAAGCTAATGTTCCATACCCTGAATAGCCCAGTGACTAGATTGTTCCCTGGTAAATAGTTAGTAGTCACTGATTACTTCTGATTAAATGATAAAATTAATGTGTTGGATTACATTATCTATTAAAACCTAAAGATGATCCTTTAAACTAATGATCATACAAATACAGTATACTATGTTCTGTGTAACCACTGGGCTTGTCAGTTAGTCACAGTAACAAAGTGTGAAAGGACACCATAAGAAGCAGTGACTTAAAGCAACAGTAGTTTATTGTGCTCACACATCTACAGCTTGGGTGGGAGTTGGTTGACATAAACTAGTTACAGGTTAGGTTCAGGTCTGCTTCACAAGTCTTATCATTAATGGTAAAAGAGAAGAAGGCAAGCTGCACTGTGCAAGCCCATTTCAAGTCTCTGAAGCAGATCTGGTAGCATCCCATTGACCAAGCACGTAGCATGTTCAAGCCAAAAGGAAAGAAATGGAAAGAGCACGTTCTTCTCACTTGTCATGCAGGTGTTAGGTATTCTGTCTTCCCTCTAGTGGGCAGAATAGGCTGTGGACATAGGAAGGGAAGAATAATAGAGGCCCCAAATTGAATCTATCGCAGGAGAACTTTCTGCCATAGGGTGGTGTCATCTGCATATGAATTATTTAGTAAAAATATTTTATAGAGTTAGCATGATTATATTTTTAAGTGGATCCAATTCTTTCTATGTAGTTGCATCATTTGGTAACCTAACTTCAGATGTGATATTAATGGATATATGATGATAGAAATATTTATATTACATACTGCTGCTGCTGCTACTAAGTTGCTTCAGTCATGTCCAATTCTGTGCAGCCCCATAGATGGCAGCCCACCAGGCTTCCCCGTCCCTGGGATTCTCCAGGCAAAAACACTGGAGTGGGTTGCCATTTCCTTCTCCAGTGCATGAAAGTGAAAAGTGAAAGTGAAGTTGCTCAGTCATGTCCGACTCTTCATGACCCCATGGACTGCAGCCTACCAGGCTCCTCCGTCCATGGGATTTTCTAGGCAAAAGTACTGGAGTGGGGTGCCATTGCCTTCTCCTTATATATTACATCATAACGCTTTACCATTTGAAAAGCATCTAATTAATCTTATCATTTGAGACTCACAAAAATCTTTGTAAGATACAGAGGGATATTTTTACCTTTCTGAGATACAGTAAGGTTTATTGAGTTGCTTAAGTCCACATAAGTGGTAATTGGCTAATCTAGGCAATGGCACCCCACCCCACTACTCTTGCCTGGAAAATCCCATGGACGGAGGGGCCTGGTAGGCTCCAGACCATAGGGTCGCTAAGAGTCGGACAGGACTAAGCGACTTCACTTTCACTTTTCACTTTCATGCATTGGAGAAGGAAATGGCAACCCACTCCAGTGTTCTTGCCTGGAGAATCCTGGGGACGGAGGAGCCTGGTGGGCTGCCGTCTATGGGATCGCACAGAGTCGGACACGACTGAAGCGACTTAGCAGCAGTAGCAGCAGCAGGACTGAACTTCAGGTCTTCAAGTTGCAAGGACTATGTCCTTTTTATTAGATCATAAGATAGTTATTTTAATGAGCAACTTTTGTTTTAAAGTTTTCTACTATTAGCTTTTTATTTTGTATATTACTATGTGTAGTATTATATATTATCAAATTTAATCTTTTTTCAAATTAAACATAATATGTTTATAAACACACCTTAAAAATACCAAGTATAATACAGATTTATAAATGATTACAATGTGGCCATTAGTAGGCCACTGAAAATGTTCCTGGAAGTTTCCCAGGAGGCCTGAAATATTAGTATCAATTGCCTTGGGGAATTTTCTGTTTTCCAGTATCTAGTCTTAAAATTTTAGACCCAGAAACGTAGATATTTCAATAGCTCCCAGGGATGGACTCATGTGGACAAACCCCAAAGACGGATGAATGAAACTAAAATTCAGATATATTTGTTTACAATGAGAAGTCTAATTTTCACATAGCTCAGAATACTTACATCTGCACGATCATTGTCTTTTTCTCTAGTCAAGCTCTATAACTCACAAAATTACCATATGAACTCACTTTATCAATTTGTCAAAATAAATCATTCATGTTGGGCCTGAAATTTCCTTACTATTTCCTTACCCTAAAGGCAGACCTACATAGGGAGTCAGATCATGTCCAGAAAGTTACCCTGTTGCACACAGAAGAATGTCAACTTAAAAACAGCGCACAACCTGAGAGCTGCGAGTTGAGCTTTATTTGGGGCAATATGAGGACTGCAGCCCAGGAGACAGACAGCTCAGACAGCTCTGAGAGGCTGTCCCCAAGACCTAGGGGAAAAGGACACATATATTATGATTTTGGTAAAGGAGGAGTACATGCAATCAAGCACTTTTTTGTTTGTTTGTTTTGTAGAAAGTTTCTGCTGGTTCTGTGAAGCTTTTGCTAGTCACAAGAAATAGTCGTCACCATGAAGGATTTTAGTGCTTTTCTAGATATGAAGAGCTGGGCTCATAAAATCAGCTCCTGAGAATATCTAACTTTCTGAAGACCTGTCCTGCCAGTGTTTCTCTGAGCACAGAGTGCCTCCTTTCTGCTCTTACCCTGAACTCCTTCAAAGGGTGTTGAACGTCAGCAGCTGCAGCAGCACATGATTTAATCCTTGTGGAGGCAGATGGCAAGCACTCATGGCAAGTGCCGATGTGTGGTTGACAAGAACAAAGTTTGGAAACAGACAAATTGAATGTTTAGCTTTATGAGTTGAAGGTACCATGAATTATCTATCTCAAAATAGGAATGGCCCTGGCCATTGAGACTTTATTTGACTTTCATTGGCTTCAACTTCATCCATCCAATTGCTCATCCATCCATACAAAAGATAGTTTTGCCATTAGACTTGGCAAACATGCTACAAATCTGCTACTTAAGACTTTGTTTCCAAGTTCAGCTTTAGAACTTAAAATTTACAATTTAAATGTTTTTTAGCTATTGAAGCATATATTAAAATTTTAATGGTTTAACCCACCACTTGAGCATACTAAAATAAAGATATAGACCAATGTCAACATATAGGCCAAGATAGAGGCCATTCCTTTACCCTAGAATGTTCCCTTATGTTTTCCTTCAGTGGTTTCCAGAGGGAACCACTATTCTGACTTCAGTTATCATTGATTAGATGTCTATTCTTTGACTTCATATAAAATGGAATCATATAATATGTAGTCTTGCATGTGGTGCATGTGTGTGCTAAGTCACTTCAGTCATGTCTGACTCTTTGCAACTGAACCTGCATCTCTTATGTCTCCGCTTAGCAGGTGGGTTCTTTACCACTAGCACCACTTTGGAAACCCATTGATATCTTTTCTCTATACTATGTTTTTGAGATTTACCCATGTTATTTCTATGGGCTTCCCATGTGGCTCAGTGGTAAAGAATCCACCTGCTAATGCAGGAGACACGGGAGACATGGGTTCGATCCCTGGGTTGGGAAGATCCCCTGGAGAAGGAAATGGCAACCACTCCAGTATTCTTGCTGGGAAAATCCCATGGACAGAGAAGCGTGGCTGGCTATAGTCCGTGGGGTTGCAAAGAGTCGGACATGCCTAAGTCACTAAGCGTGTATGCCTGCATGTTATTTCTAAGTACCAGGAGCTATTACCAAGTAGTATAAGTTGGGATGCTTATTTTGGTCCAGTTCTGGCTACCATTCATACAGTTGTGTTGGCTGTGTGTAGTCTCTTGTTTCTAAACATTCTCAGGTCCAGATTACTGTTGTTAAAGCATTGAGCCAGTATGTAGATGCTTTTGCATTGATTCTGCATGATCAGTCAAATCATATGTGCATGTAGAGCACTTACTATACCTAAGACATGGTGGAGGATATATGAGTATGACAGTTCCTGCCCTCATGGAGCTTATAATCTAACTGGAGAGATGAGATACATATATACACACACTAAGGTATCTGTAGGTGTAGGACAATATGGGTGGTTCCAGTAATAGAGTCCTAGTAGAATTTAGAAGAAGGTGGATTACTTTAGGCTATGGTGATTGATCAGGGAGGTTCCTTGTTGAAGGCAAGACTTGGGTCTTCAAGGCTAGAGTTTAGATAGAAATAAAGCCAGTCAGTCAGTTCAGTTGCTCAGTCCTGTCCCCACGAACTGCAGCACGCCAGGCCTCCCTATCCATCACCAACTGCTGGAGTCTACCCAAACCCATGTCCATTGAGTCTGTGATGCCATCCAACCATGTCATCCTCTGTTGTCCCCTTTTCCTCCTGCCTTCAATCTTTCCCAGCATCAGAGGCTTCTCAAATGAGTCAGTTCTCCACATGTAATGTTTACATAGATGTTTACATAGTAATGTTTACATAGATGGTGGCTCCTAAGAGTCCTTGCAAAGAAAGAGTATCCACATTTTTCAGATGTGCATTCGAGAGATAGGGTGGGAAGTGACCTGCGGGGGCAGATAGTGGGGCAGGGGGCCTCCTTCATCATCAGTGTTGCTGGACTGCTGCGTGCCCAGCACATGTCTGGGCAGCCAGGACCATGGTGCCCTCTTGGTCTCGGATCATGGACCTGCCATTTCTGTTTTCAGGCCTTGCCCAGAGGGAATGGTTGTCCCTCAAAGCTCTCAATTCAGCCGCTCAGTTGTGTCCAACTCTTTGCAACCCTGTGGGTGCAGCATGCCAGGCTTCCCTGTCCATCACCAACTCCCAGAGCTTACCCAAACTCATGTCCATCGAGTTGCCATCTAGCCATCTCATCCTCTGTTGTCCTCTTCTCCTCCTGCCCTCAATTCCTCCCAGCATCAGGGTCTTTTCCAGTGAGTCAGCTCTTCGTATCAGGTGGCCAAAGTATTGGAGTTTTAGCTTCAGCATCAGTCGTTCCAATGAACACCCAGGACTGATCTCCTTCAGAATGGACTGGTTGGATCTCCTTGCAGTCCAAGGGATTCTCAAGAGTCTTCTCCAACACCACAGTTCAAAAGCATCAATTCTTCGGCGCTCAGCTTTCTTCACAGTCCAACTCTCACATCCATACCTGACCGCTGGAAAAACCATAGCTTTGACTAGATGGACCTTTGTTGGCAAAGTAATGTCTCTGCTTTTGAATATGCTGTCAAGGTTGGTCATAACTTTCCTTCCAAGGAGTAAATGTCTTTTAATTTCATGGCTGCAATCACCATCTGCAGATTTTGGAGCCCCCCAAAATAAAGTCAGCCACTGTTACCACTGTTTCCCCATCTATTTGCCATGAAATAAAGAGGGAGATCATTTTAAATAATAAGTCAGTTGAAGGCAGACACAGAAGTGAAGGTATAAAATATATTTGAGGAATAGTAAGTAAACCAACTTGCCAGAACTGGAGGACTTTTGTTGAGGGCTAATGGTATACTTGAGAGTCTATTAGATTAAAGAATTTGGACCGAATTATGTGGATAATAATAATAGTAACAATTGCTAACTCTGATTTTATATTGCTCTGTGACACATTGTACTTAGTGCTCTATATTTACTAACTTATTTAATCTATGAGAATTCTAATAATTATTTCCATTTTATAAATGAGTAGACTACAACTCAAAAGGTTGGATATTTTACAGTATGAAATATTTTAAGGAATAAGTACAAATGTAGTAATAAGCAAGCTAGAAATCACTTGCTTATTATATCAAAATTGATATTAAAATAATTTAAAATGACAATGACTTTTTAGTTCTTTTTATGTCTCAAAAAATGTCTTGTCTTTTGTATTATAGAACTATGCTATAGGAAAGAACATTTTCCAAGAGGTTCTTTTGATTTTTGAATTAATTTTCCTGGATAGGAATCAAAGAAGAACAAATTAAAAGTAAATTTTTGCTTGATGACCACTTTTAGTGGATTTTAGTACATTTTCAATATATATATTTTGGAGATTCAAATACATACATCACTTAAGTGGTCAGATGGCCTATGTGGTATTCAAATACTGCAAATTAGTAATCTACCAATTTAGTTGTACTGCTTTTTTGTTTTTGTTGAAATTGTGCTGTGCTGTGCTTAGTTGCTCAGTCGTGTCCGACTCTTTTGCGACCCCATGGACTGTAACCTGCCAGGCTCCTCTGTCCATGAGGATTCTCCAGGCAACAATACTGGAGTGGTTTGCCATGCCCTCCTCCAGGGGATCTTCCCAACCCAGAGATCAAACCCAGGTCTCCCACATTGCAGGCTGAATCTTTACCATCTGAACCACCAGAGAGGCCCTTTGTTGAAATTAAAGATATTTAATTGATATACACTAAAGATATACTTATTCAACAGTATGTTTTTACACAGTAGTACGGGGTAGGATTTGTTGAATAAGTGATGAATGAATGGATGATAAATGAAATAATGTTGAGTTTTGCAAAGGAAAGTATTTTTGTCACTTACAAAATAATGCAGAATATTTACCACTTATAAAATCATATTTTTCTTCAAAAAATCTACCTATAAACTACCTTACATCCAAATCATTCATGATATTGATGGAAGACCATTATATATAAGGTAAGAGATGTAAATAACAAAAAGATTTGCTAGCAACTAATATATTTTACAACAGAACATAGCAACACAAACAGCAATGCAAAGACTTAAGTTTTAGAGTTTATCAAATTAGTAAGCCCCAGGCTCCCCAGTCAATCAAAAATAGAGTTTGAGGTATTATCCTGATAACATATTGGATTTAAACTCATTTCTATGCTACAATATTTTATTAAAATGAAGTCTATTTCCCCCTGTGTTGCTGTATACTAAAGTAAAAGATACTTTTACTATACAAATGAAAGGGGCATTGAAACTCATTCAAATGTGATACATTAGAGTTGACTTCGTAGGAATTTCTTCAAATTTGTCACATTTTGTGGCTTGCTTTACATTAATTTTTATCTATATTTTTGCCTTTTATACTGTATGAAAATGTACTCAATTTACTTTTTTATCATGCCTTGTTTCTTAGTTAGCAGTACTTCTTAAACTATTGTCTAGATACGTGTCTTTTGCTGATTTATTCATTTAGACATTTGTTGGTTTTTAAATTCTAAGTATTGTACTAATATATTTATTTTTCTAGCTGTATGATTTTATGTTTTTTAAGATTGTAGAAGAATACTGCATAGTACAACTTAAAATTGCCTTTAGTTTCAAGTATGTGCGTTTATATATACAAGAATTTAAAATTCCCCCGCAAATCTAGTTTTTAAATTATGTGAAATTCATCCATGATGAAATACAATTCCCCTTTCCCAAATTTTCTGGGTAATTAGCATGCGTTTTATGTAATCTGAGGATTTTATAAAATTTTATGAGAATACAGTCATGTCAAAATACAGAAATTTCATAGGACTACATACTGTGATGTTTTGTTAAAATGATTCATATTTTTTTGTAAATGAATGAATAAAAGGGAAAATTTTAGTTTCAAGTGAATACCATTTTGTCAGTTTGGAAGTTTAATGTACATGCATGCTAAGTTGCTTCAGTAGTGTCTGACTCTTTGTGACCCTCTGAACTGTAGCCTGCCAGGCTCCTCTGTCCACGGGGATTCTCTGGAGTGGGTTGCCATGCCCTCCTCCAGGGGTTCTCTGACCCAGGGATCTAACGCCTGTCTCTTGCATCTCCTGCATTAGCAGGCGGATTCTTGACCACTAGCGCCACCTGGGAATCCTCCCTTGGAAGTTTCATGTAACCACACTCAATTCCAAAATTGTTGATTATACTCAGATAAAGCTTTCATGTTGCCTTAAGAAAGCTATTTGTAAATTATTTCAAGATAATTTAGTGTCTAACAGAAACAACTTTCAGTGTAGAAATTAACTATAAACTACTGTTAGGATATTCTTACATGACTGTGATAAACAGGCCCCAGTCACCTCTCTGCTACCTGTTTGTTTTCTAGTTAAGAAGGCCAAAGGGGAGAGGCTTTTGATTGTTTTGTTTGTGCGCCTGCACATACCTAAGGAAAAAGTAATCACAGATCCCAGTGTCAGTTTAATTATAGAGTTGATGTAACTATTAATTCAACAGCTAGCTAGTTACTGATCACAATGTTTTAGTATTGTAAACTTCTCAGTGGTAAGGGTGACAACAAAGTAATGATAAATGCATGTGTTTTCCTGAAGTAGGAAATTATATAAATGAACAAAGATGCTTTGTTAGTAGGATTATTTTAAATTTAAAGATATGCAGCTTAATATTTTATTACTTAATAGGCATGACTTATAGATTTGAGGAAAACATTTAAAGACAACCATGCGTATTTTCACATGGTAATTCTACCTTCTATTTTATAACCAATTTTAAAGGAAATATTTTTATGGTTTTTCAAAAGACTAATTTGTTTTGTAGAAATCCTGTCTTAGCTATTATTTTTTTTAATTACCTTTTAGAAATTCCCCAGTTTGAAAAGCAGTTAGACTAATTCTCATCTCTATCTTGTAACCAGTTTATTAAAAAGTAATTTTTTTCTGTTCTTTCAAAATACTTCAGATTTATCTATTAGAAATCTGAAAGATACCATGTCTTACTTTTATGACATGATTGATGGTAACTTTCTCTTATGATTTATTCTTCTTACTGCTAGATTTAATAATCTTTCTTTTTTGGCATGATTTTTTAAGAAGATATTTTCCCAATTCTTAAGAATTTTGATATATATGTTGTGACACCAAACAAGTCATGGGTCTATGTAACCAAAAAATGAAATCATCTACATTTATCTGTTACCTGCATTTCTCACTGAGTTAATAGAATGGTTGTATATGGAATGTTCAGAAACAGGAAAGCTATGGTTTAGCAAATGTTTTAATCTGTTTCAAATAACTTAGCAGGGAAATCTGGTAAAAATGACATGATTAATGACTGAATATGATTAAAATATTTTCACATTCTGTTTTTAATGACCACTATCTTAAGCTTCTACTCTAAAATTTATAACCAGTAAAATATTACAGGAAAAATATATCATTCATAATATAATCCACTGGAAGTTGTGTTTTACCTTATCAAATTCTACTTGCTTTTTAGCCAAAACAGCATAAATTAAAAGAAATTTCAACTAAAATATAGCTTTTGTGCTACTCTTGAATACATCCTTTGAAATGTTAATATTTATTAGGTTAAGTTCAGCATAAAAGAACTAGGATTTTTGTTTTCAGTTAGGCAGGGTAGCATTTCAGTCAATATGTAATTTTTGCATTTACTTTTACAACTAGGCAGACCTTCATCATTTGCAAATAAGTTATTTTAGAGGGTTTAACTATAAATGTTTTCTATGTGTATAAATAGGTGGCAAATATAACTATTAATTTTGGAGTTTTGCCCATTGATTGGAGTTGTTCTGTCTTTTTTATCCAGAGATAATGATGTGTATTCAGCCTGTGTCATATTTACCTAGAGGAAGTCTTTTTAATCCCTCATTTTGCTCCTTCACTGAGGTTATGTGTAAATACTACATAAAATGGCAAATGGAAAAACGTCTGTTTGGTCTAAAGATACCATACATCTTAAACAAACACATCAGTCTGTCTTTTGAAAGCATAGTGATAGAAGTTGTGTTTGGTGGGAAAAGGAGGAGGATGGATAAGACCAAAGCAAAAATATGTTGCAAGCTATATGAACCAGTATTAAATCCTCTTAAAAGCTGGATACATTTTTCTCTTTGTGTCTACTTAAGGCAATCATGCCACCCCCATCCCTACACTGTTTCTGTGCTTCTTAATTTCTGTCACCACTGGTATACCATTTTTATAAAAACATACATTGATTTCTGATCAAATCTGAAGCTAATTTTTAATCAGATATCATAGTACAATTTTTTAAAAAACCATGTACATGAATTTATAATTCCATATAGGAAAAATATGGTAATTTATTTTAATTATTTCTAATTTGAAATTCCACAAAATGGAATATAATAACTTTAACTTCCTATCCTATAAAGTCTTTGGGGTTAGAGGCCCTGTTTAATTCTTCTATTATATTTATCTCTGGCACAAAGCACAAATAGGTCACAAGTGATGACTGAATAAATGTCTACTAAACTAATGCCAAATGATTAGTCTTTAATTGCTTATATTTGGTTGACCACATTTATTATGCAAACCAATATATTTGGTATTGTTGCTGACATCTTGTCTTCTTTTTATTACACCATTGTCCTTGTCCTTTTCTCTCCTTTCCCTCTGTGGTTGGATTAACTAAATTTTTACTCCTTTTAAAAAACTTCTAATTATAAGTTAAATGTAAGTTTATATTTATCTGTCTACCAGCTAACTTTAAGAAGCCTATTTGACTTTGTGTTCTTTGTTAATATAGGGAATATGTTAAATTCTAAAACCTCCATCTGGTCCTCCCAATATAAGGACTTTAGTACTTTTGATTTGTCTCTGACCTCCATGCCCTTAGGAGCTTCCCTAGTGGCTCAGATGGTAAAGAATCTGCCTGCAATGTGGGAAACCCAGGTTCAATCCATGGTTCAGGAAGATCCCATGGAGAAGGGAATGGCTACCGACTTATGGGATCACAAAGAACTGGACGTGACTAAGCAACAAACACACAAACACACACACCTGTGCCCTTAAGCGGCCTTCAATCTGGAATTTTTGTAATATTTTTCATTATGTCTCTACTTTCTTAAAAACCATTTCTTAATAATTTTATTAAGCATTACAGCCATGTTGTGAACTGCTATTTAGAATTAACTATTTAATTTTACCTGTTCATTTACTCATTACTGTTTCTTGTGTCCTGATCTTTCTTAGATCTGTTTTCATTTTGCTATAGTACTCCTTTAGCCATTCTTTCAGAAATGGTTCTAGATAGCAAATTATGTGAGGTACTTTATATGTAGGTTATTTATTCACACATCTGATATCAAAAAGAATTCAAGGCAGAGACTGCATTGTGCAGTTTTTCAAGTTAGGAAGTTGATGAGGAGAACATACATGGTTCTAAGATCTTGGCGTGTGCTTCCATTAAGAGTAGACTTTTTATTTTTCTTTTATATGCTGAATGTTTTTTAAAGGTGTGATTTAAAATTAATTATAACTTATTTGCTAAGCATTTTTCTCTTGGAGGAAAAAAAGAACTTGTTACATTTAAAAATATGTACTTCAATAAATAGTTAATAAGCATCTTTTCTATGCAACAAATACACAGTATTGACATCCAGTATGTTTCCAACAAATACCCAGGATGTTCCATGTGGAACATACTACATATAATACTTGATAAAACGTATTAAAATATGCATTTGTTCATGTTATGGTTTAAATTTGGCCTTTATAACTCTGGAGTTTTGTTTTAAGAATATTTTAAAATTAAATATATGTAAAGTAAAATTTAAAAATCTGTTATTATCATCTTTAATCAGATTGGAGTACAAGTTGTGCAACTTTTAAAACACCATTATCTATTTTGGGGTACTTGGCTAAGTTAACAACATGTTATAGCAATTCAAGAGATGAGAGGGTTTCACTTTGCTTTTTTCACTTCACAAAGATTAACATGGCAAAGAACTTTCACATCAGTTTTGTTGGAAGTGAAGGAACTATCTATTTTGCAGATATATGTGATTTTAATTAGACTGTATTTTCTGATATTTTTCAGTCTTATCTCATTATTTCTACTCTTGGGTTTATTTGTGTAAGACTATTGTAGAGCTAATGGAAGACAGGATTATAGTACAGCATTGGTATCTCATTTTAAAAGCATTCAGGGAGTTAGTTTTACACAACAAAGAACATAGTTTGAAAATGAAGGGCAAAGAACAAAGGGAAGTAGAGGAAAAATTTGGCAGTGTGAATAAATAAAAATCAAATACATGAAAATAAAGGCTGAATAGTCTGCACATTTTAAAGACTTAGTTTTCCTGGAAATTAGCCTTCCAGAAAAACTGTACCAGTTTATATTCTCACCAGTTGTATAAAGTATTATCTTTTTCTGGTTACATTGGCCAACTCTTGAGTATTACCATCTTCCTATTTTCTTTACTAATCCAATAGGTGAAAAGTAGGATCTCATTGTTTTAATTTACATTTCTAATGACTAGAGAGAGTGAACATTCTTCTTCTTATGTATTATTTATCATTTATAATTCTGAATTGTTTATTAACTCTGTGTGTGTGTGTGTGTGTGTGTGTGTGTCTGTGTGTCTGGCTGGAAATAAGAGCAGGGCTTGAGTCAGACAGACCATCATTTATATCCTGGCTCTGTCTTTTAAGCTTTGTATATTTTGGGGCAAGTAATGTAATCTCTCTCAGCCTAGTTTCTTCATTTGTAAAACAAGAATACTTATAACACCTATGTCAATGTTATGAGGACTAAATAAAATAATATATAGTTAAATCCTTCATCAAGTGTTAGATACACATTAGTGATGCTATTGCTGATTATTAAAAGGATAATGCATTTAGTATTTTTCCCAATTGATTGCTTGATGTTTAAGATTTTTTTTCTCTACAGAAATTTAAAAAATTTTATTAGTAGCATGTCAGTCTTTTATAATGTTTACTTTCGGATTATGTTAAGAAAATTGGTCTTCACATCCTATACTATAAAAATATGATGGAAGTATTTTTGAATGTGACTGAGCTATAAATTGAATAATTAATTTTAGTGACTCAGACTAAGAACGTAGACTGATAATATGATTTTTCATTTCTTTGGGAAAATGTTAACTTTTACTCTTGTTGAAAAAATTCAGAAAACATTAATTCACATATTTAACAAATTAATAGTTTTTATCTTTTTAAAAGACTTTGACAATACATTCCCCTGGATTATTTGTATATTTAGGAAGGGCTTACTTTTTACAATACCTTTGTGTCCATTAGAAAATGGTGCTGTCCTTAGGTCAGTGAATTAGATAAAGCCCCCTTCTCTACCCTCTACTTCACTGTAGCTGAGTGACTTTTCGGGGTCAGTTTGAGTACACAGGCTTAGGAAAGAGGGAAGCATGAGCTGGAGTTTCCACATGACTCTTCTACCAGATTCCTTTTGCACTGCCCAGATTTTACCACATTATCCGATGGCCTGTTTCCATGTTATCATAAAATGGCTCAGATTAATGAAATCAGATAATTTTGAGGAATTAATTACTGATTTATCTAAAATCACTTGCATAATTCAATTGGATGGAGTAACCTTTTATACTGGTCCTTTTATAGAAACAAGAAAAACCTTTTTATTTGAATATTGTGGGCAAAAAATAAGAGAGCAGTAGCACAAAGCATACAGCCCTCTATTCTTCTACCCTGATTATTAATTCAGTGTGTTCTTAAGGGTTGATTCCTTCCTCCCAGTAAATAGTGTTGTTAATGACCCATCTGAGGCCATGTCTTTTTGAATGTTTTTCTTGTTATGGAAAAAATTGATAGGTATGATGTTGCGTCTCCAGCAAAATGTGCTTTGCAGAAGTCTCACCCTCTCACTATGCTTCATCATCCATGGTGCTCCTCTCTTACTTCTGTATTCTTCTGTAGCCTATTTATTATTCATGATTCTTTCTTGCTAACCTTGTAACCATTTTTACTTTGTTCTTTGGAACTCTCATTCCATTATGAATACATTCTAATTTATCTTCAAGTCTCTTCAGAAAATGTCTCCTTCATTTTCTTGCTTTGAGATTTGGCTCTGTCCCAAGGTTCTTCTTGCAACTGCAATTTTTCCTCCGCCCCTCAAGGCAATCTCAGTAACAATCCTCATTACCTTCTTCAAAGCCTCAGTTTTTCTTTCTCATGTTAACTCTTTTGAGGTTTGCCATCTTATTCAGTGACTTAGCATGCACAGTTGAGTTCAATTCAGTCACTCACTTGTGTCCGACTCTTTGTGATCCCATGGACTGCAGCACGCCAGACCTCACTGTCCATCACCAGCTCCCAGAGTTTATTCAAACTCATGTCCATAGAGTCGGTGATGCCATCTAACCATCTCATCCTCTGTCGCGCCCTTCTCCTACTGCCTTCAGTCTTTCCCAGCATCAGAGTCGTTTCAAATGAGTCAGCTCTTCGCGTCAGGTGGCCAAAGTACTGGAGTTTCAGCTTCAGCATCAGTCCTTCCAATGAACACTCAGGACTGATCTTTAGGATGGACTGGTTGGATCTCCTTGCAGTCCAAGAGACTCAAGAGTCTTCTCCAACACCACAGTTCAAAAGCATAAATTCTTTGGTGCTCAGCTTTCTTTATAGTTCAACTCTCACATCCATACATGACCACTGGAAAAACCATAGCTTTGACCAGATGGAACTTTGTTGGCAGAATAATGTCTCTGCTTTTTAATATGCTGTCTTGGTTGGTCATAACTTTTCTTCCAAGGAGCAAGCACCTTTTAATTTCATGGTTGCAATCACCACCTGCAGTGATTTTGGAGCACACCCCCCCCCCAAATAAAGTCTGTCACTGTTTCCCCATCTATTTGCCATGATGTGATGAGACCAGATGCCATGATCTTCGATTTCTGAACGTTGAGCTTTAAGCCAACTTTTTCACTCCCCTCTTTCACTTTCATCAAGAGGCTCTTTAGTTCTTCAATTTCTGCCATAAGGGTGGTGTCATCGGCATATCTGAAGTTACTGTTATTTTTCCTGGCAATCTTGATTCTAGCTTGTGCTTGATCTAGCCCAGCATTTCTAATAATGTACTCTGCATATAAGTTAAATAATCAGGGTGACAATATACAGCCTTGACATACTCCTTTCCCGATTTGGAACCAATCTGTTGTTCCATGTCCAGTTCTAACTGTTGCTTCCTGACCTGCATACAGATTTCTCAAGAGGCAGGTCAGGTGGTCTGGTATTCCCATCTCTTTCCAAATTTTCCACAGTTTATTGTGATCCACATAGTCAAAGCCTTTGGTATAGTCAATAAAACAGAAATAGACTTTTTTCTGGAACTCTTGCTTTTTTGATGATCCAGCCAATGTTGGCAATTTGATCTCTGGTTCCTCTACCTTTTCTAAAACCAGCTTGAACATCTGGAAGTTCACGGTTCACATACTGTTGAAGCCTGTCTTGGAGAATTTTGAATGTTACATTACTAGCATGTGAGACAAGGGCAATTGTGTGGTAGTTTGAACATCCTTTGGCATTGCCTTTCTTTGGGATTGGAATGAAAATGCACCTTTTCCAGTCCCATGGCCACTGCTGAGTTTTCCAAATTTGCTGACATATTGAGTGCAGCACTTTCACAGCATCATCTTTTAGGATTTGAAATAGCTCATCTGGAATTCCATCACCTCCACTAGTTTTGTTCATAGTGATACTTCCTAAGGCCCACTTGACTTCACATTCCAGGATGTCTGGCTCTAGGTTAGTGATCATACCATCGTGATTATCTGGGTCGTGAAGATCATTTTTGTATAGTTCTGTGTATTTTTGCCAATACACCTCTTCTTAATATCTTCTGTTTCTGTTATATCCCTACCATTTCTGTCCTTTATTGTGCCCATCTTTGCATGAAATGTTCCCTTGGTATCTCTAATTTTCTTGAAGAGATCTCTAGTCTTTCCCTTTCTATTGTTTTCCTCTAGTTTTTTGCAATGATCACTGAGGAAGGCCTTCTTATCTCTCTTTGCTATTCTTTGGAACTCTGCATTCAAATGGGTGTATTTTTCCTTTTTTTTCCTTTGCCTTTCACTTCTCTTCTTTTCACAGCTATTTGTAAGGCCTCCTGAGACAACCATTTTGCTTTTTTGCATTTCTTTTTCTTGGGCACGGTCTTGATCCCTACCTCTTGTACAATGCCACAGACTTCCGTCCATGGTTCATCAGGCACTCTATCAGATCTAATCGCTTGAATCTATTTCTCAGTTCCACTGTATAATCGTAAAGGATATGACTTAGGTCATACCTGAATGGTCTAGTGGTTTTCTCTACTTTCTTCAATTTAAGTCTGACTTTGGCAATAAGGAGTCCATGATCTGAGCCACAGCCAGCTCCTGGTCTTGTTTTTGCTAACCGTATAGAGCTTCTCCATCTTTGGCTGCAAAGAATATAATCAGTCTGATTTTGGTATTGACCATCTGGTGATGTCCATGTGTAGAGTCTTCTCTTGTGTTGTTGGAAGAGGGTTTTTTCTATGACCAATGTAAAACTCTATTAGCCTTTGCCCTGCTTCTTTCTGTACTCCAAGGCCAAATTTGCCTGTTACTCCCAGTGTTTCCAGACTTCCTACTTTTGCATTCCAGTCCCCTATAATGAAAAGGACATCTTTTTTGTGTGTGTTAGTTCTAGAAGGTCTTGTAGGTCTTCATAGACTGTTTAACTTCAGCTTATTCAGCATTACTGGTTGGGGCATAGGCTTGGATTACTGTGATATTGAATGATTTGCCTTGGAACAAACAGAGATCATTCTGTCATTTTTAAGATTGCACCCAAGTACTGTATTTTGGACTCTTGTTGACTATCATGGCTACTTCATTTCTTCTAAGGGATTCTTGCACACAGTAGTAGATACCATGATCATCTGAGTTAAATTCACCCATTCCAGTCCTTTTTAGTTTGCTGATTTCTAAAATGTCATTGTTCCCTCTTGCCATCTCCTGTTTGACCATTTTCAATTTGCCTTGACTCATGGACATAAAGAACAATATTGCTCTTTACAGCATTGGAATTTGCTTCTATCACCAATCACATCCACAACTGGGTTATTTTTGCTTTGGCTCCGTCTCTTCATTCTTTATGGAGTTATTTCTCCCCTGATCTCCAGTAGCATGTTGGGCACCTACCAACCTGGGGAGTTCATCTTTCAGTGTCCTACCTTTTTGCCTTTTCATACTGTTCATGGGGTTCTCCAGGATAGAACACTGAAATGGTTTACCATTCCCTTCTCCAGTGGACCACATTTATTTCAGAACTCTCCAAAATGACCCATCCATCTTGGGTGAGCCTGCATGGCATGGCTTATAGTTTCATTGAGTTAGACAAGGCTGTGGTCCATGTGAACAGATTGGTTAGTTTTCTGTGATTGTGGTTTCCAGTCTGTCTGCCCTCTGAGGGATAAGGATAAGAGGCTTATGGAAGCTTCCTGATGGGAGAGACTGACTGTGTCTTGTTCTGATGGGCGGGGCTGTGCTCAGTAACTCTTTAATCCAATTTTCTGTTGATGGGTGGAGCTGTGTTCCCTCTCTGTTATTTCAGTTCAGTTCAGTTCAATCACTCAGTCCTCCCTGTCCATCACCAACTCCCGGAGTTCACTCAGACTCACGTCCATCGAGTCAGTGATGCCATCCAGACATCTCATCCTCTGAAATCCCCTTCTCCTCCTGCCCCCAATCCCTCCCAGCATCAGAGTCTTTTCCAATGAGTCAACTCTTCGCATGAGGTGGCCAAAGTACTGGAGTTTCAGTTTTAGCATCATTCCTTCCAAAGAAATCCCAGGGCTGATCTCCTTCAGAATGGACCGGTTGGATCTCCTTGCAGTCCAAGGAACTCTCAAGAGTCTTCTCCAACACTACAGTTCAAAAGCATCAATTCTTCGGCACTCAGCCTTCTTCACAGTCCAACTCTCACATCCATACATGACCACAGGCAAAACCATAGCCTTGACTAGACAGACCTTTGTTGGCAAAGTGATGTCTCTGCTTATGAATATACTATCTAGGTTGATCATAACTTTCCTTCTAAGGAGTAAGCGTCTTTTAATTTCATGGCTGCAGTCACCATCTGCAGTGATTTTGGAGCCCAGAAAAACAAAGTCTGACACTGTTTCCACTGTTTCCCCATCTATTTCCCATGAAGTGATGGGACTAGATGCCATGATCTTCGTTTCCTGAAAGTTGAGCTTTAAGCCAACCTTTTCACTCTCCACTTTCACCTTCATGAAGAGGCTTTTTAGTTCCTCTTCACTTTCTGCCATAAGGGTGGTGACAACTGCATATCTGAGGTTATTGATATTTCTCCCGGCAATCTTCATTCCAGCTTGTGTTTCTTCCAGTTCAGCGTTTCTCATGATGTACTCTGCATATAAGTTAAATAAACATGGTGACAATATACAGCCTTGACGAACTCCTTTTCCTATTTGGAACCAGTCTGTTGTTCCATGTCCAGTTCTAACTGCTGCTTCCTGACCTGCATTCAGATTTCTCAAGAGGCCGGTCAGGTGATCTGGTATTCCCATCTCTTTCTGAATTTTCCACAGTTTATTGTGATCCACACAGTCAAAGGCTTTGGCATAGTCAATAAAGCAGAAATAGACGTTTTTCTGGAACTCTCTTGCTTTTTCCATGATCCAGCAGATGTTGGTGATTTGATCTCTGGTTCCTCTACCTTTTCTAAAACCAGCTTTAACATCTGGAAGTTCACGGTTCACGTGTTGCTGAAGCCTGGCTTGGAGAGTTTTGAGCATTACTTTACTGGCATGTTAGATGAATACAATTGTGTGGTAGTTTGAGCATTCTTTGGCATTGCCTTTCCTTGGGATTGGAATGAAAACTGACCTTTTCCAGTCCTGTGGCCACTGCTGAGTTTTCCAGATTTGCTGGCATATTGAGTGCAGCACTTTCACAGCATCATGTTTCAGGATTTGAAATAGCTCAACTGGAATTCCATCACCTCCACTAGCTTTGTTCGTAGTGATGCTTTCTAAGGCCCACTTGACTTCACATTCCAGGATGTCTGGCTCTAGGTGAGTGATCACACCATCATGATTATCTTGGTCGTAAAGATCTTTTTTGTACAGTTCTTCTGTGTATTCTTGCCTCCTCTCTTAATATCTTCTGCTTCTGTTAGGTCCATACCTTTTCTGTCCTTTATCGAGCCCATCTTTGCATGAAATATTCCCTTGGTAGCTCTAATTTTCTTGAAGAGATATCTAGTCTTTCCCATTCTGTTGTTTTCCTCTATTTCTTTGCATTGATCGCTGAGGAAGGCTTTCTTATCTCTTCTTACTATTCTTTGGAACTCTGCATTCAGATGTTTATATTTTTCCTTTTCTCCTTTACTTTTTGCTTCTCTTCTTTTCACAGCTATTTGTAAGGCCTCCCCAGACAGCCATTTTGCTTTTTTGCATTTCTTTTCCATGGGGATGGTCTTGATCCCTGTCTCCTGTACAATGTCACGAACCTCATTCCATAGTTCATCAGGCACTCTATCTATCAGATCTAGGCCCTTAAATCTATTTCTCACTTCCACTGTATAATCATAAGGGATTTGATTTAGGTCATACCTGAATGGTCTAGTGGGTTTCCCTACTTTCTGCAATTTAAGTCTGAATTTGGCAATAAGAACTTCATGATCTGAGCCACAGTCAGCTCCTGGTCTTGTTTTTGCTGACTGTATAGAGGTTTTAGAAAAGGCAGAGGAACCAGAGATCAAATTGCCAACATCCGCTGGATCGTGGAAAAAGCAAGAGAGTTCCAGAAAAACATCTATTTCTGCTTTATTGACTATGCCAAAGCCTTTGACTGTGTGGATCACAATAAATTATGGAAAATTCTGAAAGAGATGGGAATACCAGACCACCTGATCTGCCTCTTAAGAAATCTGTATGCAGGTCAGGAAGCAACAGTTAGAACTGGACATGGAACAACAGACTGGTTCCAAATAGGAAAAGGAGTATGTCAAGGCTGCATATTGTCACCATGTCTATTTAACTTATATGCAGAGTACATCATGAGAAATGCTGGACTGGAAGAAACACAAGTTGGAATCAAGATTGCCGGGAGAAATATCAATAACCTCAGATATGCAGATGACACCACTCTTATGGCAGAAAGTGAAGAGGGGCTAAAAAGCCTCTTGATGAAAGTGAAAGTGGAGAGTGAAAGGGTTGGCTTAAAGCTCAACATTCAGAAAACGAAGATCATGGCATCTGGTCCCATCACTTCATGGGAAATAGATGGGGAAACAGTGGAAACAGTGTCAGACTTTGTTTTTCTGGGCTCCAAAATCACTGCAGATGGTGACTGCAGCCATGAAATTAAAAGACGCTTACTCCTTGGAAGGAAAGTTATGAGCAACCTAGATAGCATATTCAAAAGCAGAGACATTACTTTACCAACAAAGGTTCGCCTAGTCAAGGCTATGGTCTTTCCTGTGGTCATGTATGGATGTGAGAGCTGGACTGTGAGGAAGGCTGAACACCGAAGAATTGATGCTTTTGAACTGTGGTGTTGGAGAAGACTCTTGAGAGTCCCTTGGACTGCAAGAAGACCCAACCAGTCCATTCTGAAGGAGATCAATCCTGGAATTTCTTTGGAAGGAATGATGCTAAAGCTGAAACTCCAGTATTTTGGCCACCTCATGCGAAGAGTTGACTCATTGGAGAAGACTCTGATGCTGGGAGGGATTGAGGGCAAGAGGAGAAGGGGACGACAGAGGATGAGATGGCTGGATGGCATCACTGACTCGATGGATGCGAGTCTGAGTGACCTCCGGGAGTTGGTGATGGACAGGGAGGCCTGGCGTGCTGCGGTTCATGGGGTCGCAAAGAGTCGGACACGACTGAGCGACTGATCTGATCTGATAGAGGTTCTCCATCTTTGGCTGCAAAGAATATAATCAATCTGATTTCGGTGTTGACCATCTGGTGATGTCCATGTGTAGAGTCCTCTCTTGTGTTCTTCAAAGAGGATGTTTGCTATGACCAGTGCATTTTCTTGGCAAAACTCTGTTAGTCTTTGCCCTGCTTCATTCCATATTCCAAGGCCAAATTTGCCTGTTACTCCAGGTGTTTCTTGACTTCCTACTTTTGCATTCCAGTCCCCTATAATGAAAAGGACATCTTTTTTGGGTGTTAGTTCTAAAAGGTCTTGTAGGTCTTCATAGAACTATTCAACTTCAGCTTCTTCAGCGTTACTGGTTGGGGCATAGGCTTGGATTACTGTGATATTGAATGGTTTGCTCTGGAAACGAACAGAGATCATTCTGTCATTTTGAGATTGCATCCAAGTACTGCATTTTGGACTCTTTTGTTGACCATGATGGCTACTCCATTTCTTCTGAGGGATTCCTGCCTGCAGTAGTAGATATCATGGTCATCTGAATTAAATTCACCCATTCCAGTCCATTTCAGTTCGCTGATTCCTAGAAATTTGACATTCATTCTTGCCATCTCTTGTTTAACCACTTCCAATTTGCCTTGATTCATGGACCTGACATTCCAGGTTCCTATGCAATATTGCTCTTTACAGCATCGGACCTTGCTTCTATCACCAGACACATCCACAGCTGCATATTGTTTTTGCTTTGGCTCCATCCCTTCGTTCTTTCTGGAGTTATTTCTCCACTGATCTCCAGTAGCATATTGGGCCCCTACTGACCTGGGGAGTTTCTCTTTCAGTATCCTATCATTTTGCCTTTTCATCCTGTTCATGGGGTTCTCAAGGCAAGAATACTGAAGTGGTTTGCCATTCCCTTCTCCAGTGGACCACATTCTGTCAGATCTCTTCACCAAGACCTGCCCGTCTTGGATTGTCCCATGGGCATGGCTTAATTTCATTGAGTTAGACAAGGCTGTGGTCCTAGTGTGATTAGATTGACTAGTTTTCTGTGAGTATGGTTTCAGTGTGTTATTTACCTGGGGCCAAACTATGGTGGGGCTTCCCTGGTGGCTCAGATTAAAGCGTCTGCCTGCAAAGTGAAGTCACTCAGTCCGACTCTTTGTGACCCCATGACTGTAGCCTACCAGGCTCCTCCATCTGTGGGATTTCCCAGGCAAAAATACTGGAGTGGATTGCCATTTCCTCCTCCAGGGGATCTTCTCTACACAGGGATTGAACCTGGGTCTCCTGCATTGCAGGCAGACGCTTTACCATCTGAGCCACCAGGAAAGCCAGGAGATGACCCAAAGAGCTTAGCTAATACTTGTCATAATTTTCTAAACACTGATCATTTCTAGCTGTTACTATTTGTGTCCTTTTTAACAAATGAGCTAAGTAGCGATAAAGAGATTAACTTGGAGTAATGAATGTAGGAGTTGTATTTGCTGCCCTGTCTGGTTTTAACCTTTCCCACAGGTGAACTTGCTGGAGATGTTTTTACACTGTGGCATTTGGGTTCTGTTTGTTAGAACTACTGCCATTGGAACCTCCCCTCCCTTTTGTAGCATATTTGATATTCAGACCTCATTCTCATTCTGTTTCAACAACTTGGGAATTTTTGGGGTTCTCATTGTGTAGGTTTTCAATTAACTGGGCTTTTCAAATAAATACATTTCAGCCGCACAGAGTCCTGTTTTCAGATACAGTGTATACTGCATTTAAGTCTGTTTTTCCTACTTACCTAATAATGGCATTTATACAAGTAAAAGATATATCTAGTGAACAAACGGGTGCTCCTAGCTTTGGATATGCCATGGAGGCTTTAATTCTTTTTTATTAGTGATGTTTTAAAAAATCTTTCCCAAATGCTTGGAGGAATGGGAACATGAGCTTTCCACAGGGAAATCTTACTTGTATTGTTTCTTTTAAGTTTTATGTAACTGTCTATTCTGTGGTTAAATAAAATATGTCCTCTCTATGGTTAACAGTATAACCTTTGTACACATGCTACCCATGATTCTCAGATCTCCTTCTTAAAATCCCACATGCACAAATGAATGCAAATTTTGTACTCTTTTACCTTTGAAAAATTTGTGAGGATCACTGTATCATTTTGATCATTTAGATTAGCAAATGCTTAACTTCTCACAAAATTCCCCTTAAAAGATATTTAACTATTTTTAGTATTCAAATATTCAGACATACATGCCTTTTAGAAAGACAGAATATACATATATACATATATGATTATTAATGAAAGGGAAGAAAGAATTATTGCTACACCATAATCTATTCTTATGTCATTGTAAACTAGATTATTTATAATATGTATTTTGTGTCTACATGTATATTTATATTTGTGTGTGTTCACTTGCTCAGTTGTGTCCTATTCTTTGGAGCCCCATGGTCTGTAGCCTACCAGGCTCCTGTGTCCATGGAATTTCCCAGGCAAGGATACTAGAGTGGGTTGCCATTTCCTTCTCCAGGGGAACTTCCTGACCCAGGGATTGAACCTGAGTCTCTTGTGTCTCCTGCATTGACAGGTGGATTCTTTACCACTAGTGCCACCTGGGAAGCCCTACATTTATATTTAATATATACTAAATATATAACATATGTAATATATAGTACATGTATGCATATGAGTGAGTGAAAGTCACTCAGTTGTGTCTGACTCTTTGGGACCCCATGGACTGTAGCCTGTCAGGCTTTGCTGTCCATGGGGATTCTCCAGGCAAGAATACTGGAGTGGGTAGCCTTTCCCTTCTCCAGGGGATCTTCCCAACCCAGGGATCAAACCCAGGTCTCCAACATTGCAGGTGGGATTCTTTACCATTTGAGCCACCAGGGCATATACATATACATAAAACAGAGGATGTGATTTGTCATGATTTGATTTTATAAGAAAATGATACAGACTTAGAGAGGCAGCACGTGGATTCCCCAAGATCTCATGTGGAAGAACCTAGTTTAGAATTCGGGGCTGTGTTCATGATACCATTACTGTAGTCATATTTTCATTCAATTCCAAAGCCTTTTAATTTGAATGTCGTAGTCACTATTGTTAGTGTGTGTGTATGTGAGAGAGAGAGGCTCAGCCCTTTCCATTTATTCCTATCCAGTAATTTGGCAGATTTCCTTTAAACAAGTGTCATCAATTTAGGAGCAGGCTGATGAGACATCACTGAAGCTAATGAGAAAAAAAAATTAGCGCGTTTCCTCTCACTGAAAATGTTCAATAGCCTCCCTAGTATCTATAATATGTTATGTATTTTTTCATCTTGCAGCATCAGTAGAAGAATAAGTGGTTACTTGATTTTGCCTTTACCTGTGTTCTTCGTTCTGCTTACTGTGGGCTTTGAAATTGTATGCCGTGTTCAAAAGTTTCTAAGTAGCCCAAAGTGAAAGTGAAAGTCACACAATCCTGTCCGACTCTTTGCGACCCCATGGACTATACAGTTCATAGAATTCTCCAAGCAAGAATACTGGAGCGGGTAGCCTTTCCTTTCTCCAGCAGATCTTCCCGACCCAGGAATCAAACCGGGGTCTCCTGGATTGCAGACAGATTCTTGACCAGCTGAGCCACAAGGGAAGCCCCCAAGTAGCCCAAGCCCATCCTAATTAACTGGATAGGCTTAATGGGACTGAGAATGATGTTTCAATGACTGTGCCTTTTCATTAAGCAACATTATTAAGAGTACAGCTAGCTCTGTTTAATTACACTGATGCTGGTACCCACTCCTTTTGAGGAATTTAGTGCTCTGTATCTGCTGAGCAGCACCTGACAGTTTCTCATCTATTGATGTCTCTTTTGGAGAAGAAAATTACAACCCAGTCCAATAGTCTTGCTTTGGAAGATCTCATGAACAGAGGACCTGGTAAGCTATAGTCTATGGTGTTGCAAAGAGTCGGACATGACTTAGTGATGAAGCAACAACAAATGTCTCTTTAAATTTCCAAAGTACCCTTTTCCCTACCTTCCAGACTAGGCACATTTGTTCAAATATCAGACCATGCTTTATTTATGCATTAATTCTTTCTTTTAAACATCAAATGTTCTAATGGATTGGGCACTTAATATGTATGGTGGAACGTTGACTCAGGCCCTGCCCTAACTGGATGGGTTCTTTAAATATGATTCCAAAGAGGAGATATGAGATTTTTGGAACTAGCAAATCTGATTATATCATCCTTTTACCCAGAGGTTTTCAGTGGCTTCCCTTTGGCTACAAGGTGACATCTCTTTCCATCTTGGCATAAAATGGAAAGGCTTTCACGATCTGGCCCTCTTTCTGTCCATATTTAAGGCAAACTCAGAGTAACAGGTCAAGGAAGATCTCTGGCTTTAAACTGAAACCTGGAGGATGAGTAAGAGAGATGTAGGCAAGGGAGGGGAAGGCTTGAATGAGAATATCCCCAAGAATAGAATGAGATTCAGTAAAGGTCCTGCTGCTGCTGCTGCTAAGTCACTTCAGTCATGTCTGACTCTGTGCGACCCCATAGATGGCAGCCCACCAGGCTCCCCCGTCCCTGGGATTCTCCAGGCAAGAACACTGGAGTGGGTTGCCATTTCCTTCTCCGATTCATGAAAGTGAAAAGTGAAAGTGAAGTCGCTCAGCCGAGTCCAACTCTTAGCAACCCAATGGATTGCAGCCTACCAGTCTCCTCCATCCATGGAATTTTCCAGGCAAGAGTACTGGAGTGGGTTGCCATTGCCTTCTTCGTGAAGGCCCTGAGGTAAGATTAAACATAGCAACCCCGTGTTGTCTTTCTTACCCTTGGTTGTTCATCTGAACCATTGTTGTTGTTGTTCAGTTGCTCAGTTGTGTCCGACTGTCTGCGACCCCGTGGACTGCAGCATGCCAGGCTTCCCTGTCCTTCACTATCTCCTGGAGTTTGCTCAAATTCATGTCCTTTGAGTCAGTGATGCCATCCAACTGTCTCATCCTCTGCCACCCCCTTCTCCTCCTGCCCTCAGTCTTTCCCAACATCAAGGTCTTTTCCAATGAGTCAGCTCTTTTCATTAGGTGGCCAAAGGATTGGAGCTTCAGCTTCAGCATCAGTCCTTCCAATGCATATTCAGGGTTGATTTCCTTTAGGATTGAACCATAGGGTAAAGAAAAAGATTTGAATAACTATTTTTTCAGTTTTCTGAAAGATGATACATAATGAAGGCTACTTCAGATGCTTAGGAAAGACGTTGATGACACTGCAGTGGGTGCCTTGGATTAGGCCCTCTGTCTGGGTTTTCAGGCTTAACTATCTCTGGTTGAGAGAGGCTGTGAGTATGGGGGATCACCACACTGAAAGATCACAAATCTGTAAGCCTCTTTCTTGATTTGGAGAGTACCCCATCATCTCATTTTATCTCCAGTCTGCTTGGCAATCTTAGAAATTTAGTGACAGGCACCTGGTGCTTTTAACCCCCTATGTTTTTGCAAACTCAAGTCCCTGAAGCCACTGCCATACTGTGTGTTTCACTAGTTCTCCTCTGCTTGGCCTAATAATGCTTCAGTCCTCTTGCCTCTACATTTAGACCCTGCATACATGATGCTGTGCAGTCTACCTGAATACACTGTGTAGCCACACTACTCCCACTGGCACTGGAGCTAGAGAATTGGGGTCTAAAAGATGAGGAATGTCCACACAGCAGTGAAACAGAACTCCTTGTTCGATAGCAGCATTCTACCTCTAAATCCTGCTGGTATTCAGGAGAGAGAAAGTCTGGGACCACTAAATACCTGAAAATGAAAGAAGAGCTTCCTATCCAGTGTCCAGCTCAGTCCCTATAACCCTTCTTACGATGGGCACTATTATCCGGAACCTGCACTGACGGCTGCTCCTCGGATGAATGGCACAGCCTATAAAGCCACTCAGAGACAAGCTAAGTATTCAGCAAGATTTGTCTCAGCTTTTCCTGCCATTGAATCCCTCTTCCTATTTCTGATACCTATTTATTGTGGAACTCTGTTGGCTATCCCTTTGCTATCCGTCCATAATTCGATTTTCTAAATCACCTAAATCTGTTATCAGATTTTTTTCTAAAATGTAAATCTGCCATGTCACCCCTCTGCCTAGAGTATTCAATGGCTTTCCACTGGCTGTAGATTGAAATCTCGGTCCCTTTGCATAACAAGGAAGGTCTTTCATGACCTGGATCCCTCTCTGTCCAAGGTGACATTCTTCTCTCCCCACTCTCACCCCTAACAATTTATATCTTATAAAACCTGAACTGATTCTCACAGAATGGAATTATGTGCTGCCTTGGCTGTTTCTGGGCTTCCCAGGTGACGCTAGTGGTAAAGAACCCTCCTGCCAATGCAGGAGATATAAGAGTCGCAGTTTCGATCCCTGGGTCAGGAAGATCCCCTGGAGGAGGGCAGTATTTATGTCTGGAGAATCCTATATGGACAGAGCAGCCTGGCAGACTTCGGTCCACAGGGGTTGTAGAGTCAGACATAACTGAAGGGACTTAGCACGCACGCATGCACGTGGCTGTTTCTGGGCCTTTGCACACCCAGTGCACTCCCTTGGAATGGACTTTTTATTTCAGTAAGATAGGCATATGAAGGAAGGCTATTTCTACTAGACTTTTGTGCCTCTGTAAAAGCTTTATCTTACTTTATTATGATTACTTGCCAGTCTCCATTCTCTTTATAAGGTTTTTGAGGATGAATCTACATCTTTTCATGGTATTTTACCCTCAGCCTCTGGTAGAGTGGTAAACACATCCATTCACTAAATATTTACTGGCTTAGCAACAAGAGGAAGAGTGGTAAACAGACAGGCAGGGCTCCTGATCTTCAGGCATTTACATTCTAGTGTGTATATGTGTCTGGCACTAAACCAGTAAACCAATAAACATGATGACATCTGATAAGAAGAGGAGAGGAAATGAGAAGGATCACATGGTAGGGAATGGTGATGTAGGGAAGGAGGCACTAATTTAAATAGGATTTCTAGGAAAGCCTCACTAAGGAGGGGATATTTGAGCTAAGGTCTGAAGTATGAGTCCAAACAAAGAGTTTTAGGGAATGTTCTAAGCAGAGGAGAAAACAAATATAATGGCAAATATAATAAGCAATGAATTTGATATGTTAGGGAAACTGAAAGAAGACCAATGTGGTTGGAGCACAATGTGGAGAGTGGTTCAAGATGTGTTTGGAGTTCCCCGGTGGCATAGTGGTGAGGAATCTGGGCATTCAGTGCCTTCCTATAAGCTGTGCATTGTGGCCAAAAAAAAGAGAGAGGTGGGTGGGAGTTGGACAATGTACACTTTTGTCTACCTTGAAATATCTCTAATTGAATGTGTCAGGTCTGGTCTAATTATGCACAGGCACTGTATTGGATAAGGGGTCGGCAGAGGATGAGATGGTTAGATAGCATCAACAGACTCAATGGACTTGAGCAAACTCCAGGAGATAGTGGAGGAGAGGGAAGCCTGGAGGGCTGCAGTCCATGAGGTTGCAAAGAGTTGGACAGGACTTAGTGACTGAACAACAATTGTATTGGTCTTCTTCATCTTCCAACATAGCCTTAGGATCCACTTCTCCCCAGTACTGTTCCCACCAGGCCCAAAATCACTGCTATAAGCATGCTAAACATATCTCTCCTTGGTTTTATTTATGGAATTTCACCAGATCTGGAAACATTACAGGAATCAACTTGGCTCCAATGTTTCGTCTTCTGAGCTGGCCTTTGATGGGAGTCATATCACAATGAATTCAGGATGATGTTAACAGTGATTACAGAGGAACAGGACCAAGCACGGGTCAGAGATTTCTAAGTAATACCAAGGATGGGAATCCTTGCATTTGTTCCTGGCTTTTGTCTTCATCTGAACCAGCAACATGAAAAAGGAAAGAAAAACTCCATAACCTGTTCACTCTCCACCCTAGCAGAAAGTTAGTGTAGAACCCAGTGCAGAGATCACGAGTGAACTCTAGAAATCTTACTACACTTTTCAGAGATGGCAATGGAATTGTTTTGTTTTATTAAAACAATTGCTCATATTAATGAGCAATGAAGGAAGTAACTGCTGATCTGAAGTCTCTAAAAGGCTTCAGGATAGTAGTGAAGTGGACTACACGTTCTTCCAGCTGCCGCTGTTCACAACACTCTTGACAGTTAAAATACATCACACATTCTCTTGTCCTTTTAATGTAAACATTTACTGCTTAAAGTGGACTATAGAATCAAACCAAAATAGAAGGATGCAGACTGATATTTCAGAGGTGAAGCTAAACACGAGACTAAATTAAATAAAAGTAATTTGCAATCTAACTCATAGTTACATATTATACATTATACTGTGTTTGTCCCTGGGAAAGATTAAACAGAGGGCTTTCATTGCTTGCTTTATTTTTACAACCTGTTACCAGAAGGGGATTTCCTACAGAACAGGCAAAATTTTGAGTTAGAATAAAGTTAGGAAAAAATGGAAAATGTTTTAAGGTAAGGATAGGCTCCTTGAGGCTGATTTTCTTCTGTGCCTGAGGATTGTCTGGAGTCAGGGGAATAGTGCCAGGTCTGGTTTTGTTGTTGTCGATCTCCCCAGGAAAAACCCAACCTCCTTCCTTCTCTCCCCACTGGCATCTGGCCCATGCCTTTACCTTCAACTCTTGTAACTTCTTTCAAATTGTATTAAATTTGAAGACAAAGAACCTTCCAAATGACCCACATTTGAATCCTGGGCCTACTTCTGGGCTGACTTGAGTAAGATATAGATTTTTTTAAAGGATATAAAATTTTGCTTTAAAATCCCAATAGTTAAAGATGTGGCATTCTATAAAATGTTAGACTCTATAAGAAATTCTGGTATCCTTGAACTTATTAGTAGTTTTACCCTGAAAGGAAAAATTATAAATGAATATAGGTTCAAATTTGTTCACTTTTCTGTCTTGCTTAAGATTTCCATGCGCAACACATAAATTTATCAAACTCCTTTCCTGGTGACAGTACATCATTAGATTACTTCAGTGAGTATTCAGGAGATTTTAATCTTATGAGTCATAAAATTCTTTTATTCCCCAAAGAATTTCCTGTGTCTGCCTGGAATTTCACGTCTTTGTAGTTTTAGCGGGACTCCTTGAAGCAGTTACTCTAAATGACTGTATTCTTGAGGTCTGTATGTAATACCTGGGAGGCCGGGTCACAGACTGAGTCCTGTTTTTCAAGAAAATTGAAAAATGAATCCCTTTCACTGCCTTAGTTCTGGTGATTTTATTCAGAAATTTCCTTAAATTTTTTAACCTCTTCCTTTCAAGATGGAGATATTTTCACTTGCTGCTTATACAGTCGGTTCCCAGCATTAGCCTTTTGTGCCCACGTAGGCCTGTTTTTGTTTCTTTCTGTGAATATCCTCCAGCGACTGGATATTAGTGCATTGCTGGCCTGTCCCATCAGGTTTTCATCACTCACTTGGTGTAAAGGAAAAGGAGATAGGGTTACAAATATATAGGACCATTTAGCAATTGATGAGAAATGCCTTTGGATATCCCTTTTCCTCCTCTTTTTTTTTTTTTTTAAGCTCTTTTTGAAGAAGGTGAAAGTGAGGTTATAGTGGAAAGCCAGAATCCTTGTGTGTTCCCATTTAAAAGGTCCAGGGAAGTGAAGATGATACTTTTTGACATGTGAGTTTCAGAAATTCTTACTGATTATTGCTAATACACACTTCGCTTATGTGAGGAGCTTCATCTGCATGTGCATGTCTTTGTGTGTTTTAAAAGATAATGCCTAACTGCATTCTGATAATAAATGGCAGCTGAACAAGCACGGAGGAGACTGAAGTCTGTCTGGATATACTATTTGGCAAGATTCATCTAGCCTAGGACAAACAAAAAGTGGAAGGCTCGTAGAACACTGACTCTTATAAATAAATTATTCAGTAGTTGATTACTAGGAAGTCTTTTATTAGATATCAGTATGTTTGGTGTCATTAAAACAAATCTAGAATTTTATCCAAAAAGTTAGGATCTTATATAATATTTGCTTTATAGCTACTTTCTCATTTCTCAGCAAAGGGCTTTAAAAATTTTTTAATCAATAAAAGAAGATAAAAGAATATACACATCAGATAAATGTTTTACTTGGTTGATTAGTATATTACTTATTTTTAGAGCAGAGGAAAAAGTCAATGCAGTAATTACTTTCTGTTCACTATATGTGAAAATATAAGTCCTTGGAATGTAGCACACATTATCGTTGCATAATCTATATCCATATGCTGTTTATAACAAGCTGAAATGTTAGACCCATGAGAAAAGAACCAGATTCTGGCACAGGACAGTTTTGTGGTAAGGAAAGATGAATGGATTCCAAAAAAAAAAAAAATTGTTAAAAGCTTGATGTTTCCACAGTAAAATAAGAGAACCGAAATGGGGGTTTTAGAGATGTATGTTAACACAAACTGACATTTAAAACAGTTAATTCCTTTCTTCATCTGTATTTTCCTCTGGCTCTTCTGATCCTGATTTAGGTAACTGAACCGACTCAAACCTTTCTTAGCAGGTAAGGATAGGAACAAAGATGTCTGGCACTGGAGCCCTTGCCCCACCCCCTTGTGTGGCCTTTTTTTAATAGCTGTTTTCTTTAACAGTCAGAGGCAGATCTGTGCCACTCAGTGATGCCTTGGTTGGAGCTTGCTGGCTTAACAGTTGTATTTTGCTAACGATGCTAGGACTACATGTTTGATGGCCAGTGTGGGTATTTTCATACCATGAAAAAAGGGCTTTGTCCAAACATTTATTGCTCACCTCACCCTTTCTTAAATAAATTTGAGATAAGGAGATTGGTGAATATGAGAATGACTCAGTAAAAAATCTATTTGGAGCCCATTAAGATGGCCATTATTAAAAAAGAGAAAAAATAGCAAGTGTTGGAGAAGATGTGGAGAAGTTAGAATGCCTGAGCACTGTTGATGAGAATGTAAAATGGTGCACCCAGTGTAGAAAACTGTATGGAAGTTCCTCAAAGATTAAACATAGCAATTCTGCTTCTGGGCATATACTCAAAAGCATTGAAAACAGAGAATTGAACAGATGTTTGTACATCCACGTTCATAGCAGCATTATTCACAATAGCCAAAAGGAGGAAACAACTCAAAAGTCCATTGAAGGAAGAATGGATATACAAAACGTGGTATATGCCCAAATTGGAATCTTAGTCTTAAAAAGGAATGAAATCTGATACATGCGACAATATGGATAAATCTTGAATACATTATCAGTTCAGTTCAGTCGCTCAGTCATGTCCGACTCTTTGCGACCCCATGAACTGCAGCACGCCAGGCCTCCCTGTCCATTACCAACTCCCAGAGTTCACCCAAAATCATGTCCATTGAGTCAATAATGCCATCCAGCCATCTCATCCTCTGTCGTCCCCTTCTTCTCCTGCCCCCAATCCCTCCCAGCATCAGAGTCTTTTCCAATGAGTCAACTCTTTGCGTGAGGTAGCCAAAGTATTGGAGTTTCAGCCTCAGCATCAGTCCTTCCAATGAACACCCAGGACTGATCTCTTTTAGAATGGGGACACAAAAGAACAAACATATGGTTACACATATACGAGGTACCTAGAATAGTCAAATTCACAAAGACCTAGAGTCACAGAGACAGAAAGAATGGTGATTAACAGACTGGCAGGCAGAGAGAGAGGGGAGTTGTTTAAATGGTACAGAGTTTCAGTCTGAGAAGTGGAAAGGTTCTGGGAGACAGACAGTGGTGATGATTGCTCAACAGTGTGGATATACTTAGTGGCACTGAACTGTACACCTAAAAATGATTAAAGTGGTAGATTTTATATTATGTATATTTTATCTCAATAATTGTGTGTATATAAATGTATATAAAATGTTATTTTCTTGGGTTCCAAAATCACTGCACATGGTCACTGCAGCTATGAAATTAAAAGACCATTGCTCCTTGGAAGAAAAACTATGACAAATCTAGACAGCACATTAAAAAGCAGAGACATCACATTGCCGACAAAGGTCTGTATAGTCAAAGCTATGGTTTTTCCAGTAGTCATGTATGGATGTGAGAGTTGGATCATGAAGAAGGCTGAGCAACAAAGAACTGATGCTTTGGAACTGTGGTGCTGGAGAAGACTCTTGAGAGTCCCTTGGATAGCAAGGAGATCCAACCAGTCAGTCCTAAAGGAGATCAACCCTGAATCTCCTTTGGAAGGACTGATGCTGAAGCTGAAGCTCCAATCCTTTGGCACAGATCCTGGTGCACAGAGCTGACTCACTGGAAAAGACCTTGATGTTGGGAAAGACTGAGGGCAGGAGGAGAAGGGGGTGACAGAGAGTGAGACAGTTAGATGACATCATTGACTCAATGGACATGAGTTTGAGCAAAGTCTGGGAGATAGAAAAGGACAGGGAAGCCTGGCATGCTGCAACACATGGGGCTGCAAAGAGTCAGACATGACTGAGCAACTGAACAACAAAATAAATGTAGAGGAAAAACACACTCCTGTGTGTGTGTCCTCTACTCTTAATATTCTATTATAGCACTACTTCAATTCTGATACCAGGCGTGTAGGTTTTCCACACATCAAGCAATTCTGAAACACCAGCTGGGTGTCCTACAGTTTAACTCAATTCTAACAGTGTTTACCAGGAGGTAGTGTCAGAGCTCGGAGAAGGCAATGGCACCCAACTCCAGTACTCTTGCCTGGAAAACCCGATGGATGGAGGAGCCTGGTAGGCTGCAGTCCATGGGGTCGTTAAGAGTCGGACACGACTGAGCAACTTCACTTTCACTTTTCACTTTCATGCATTGGAGAAGGAAATGGCAACCCACTCCAGTGTTCTTGCCTGGAGAATCCCACGGACGGGGGAGCCTGGTGGGCTGCCATCCATGGGGTCGCACAGAGTTGGACACGACTGAAGTGACTTAGCAGCAGCAGCAGTGTCAGAGCTTGGGCTTTCCAGGTGGTGCTAGTGGTAAAGAACTGCCTGCCAATGCAGGAAACATAAGAAGCATGGTTTCGATCCCTGGGTTGGGAAGATACCCTGGAGGAGGACATGGCAACCCACTCCAATAGTCTTGCCTAAAGAATGCCATGGACAGAGGAGCCTGGTGGGCTACAGTTCATGGGGTTGCAAAGAGTCAGACACGACTGAAACGTCTTAACACACACACACAGTCACACACACTCACAGTGTCAGAGCCCACAGGCCCATTGATGGCTCAGCCCCACAAGACAAGCATCTATCTACCTTCTACTTCAGTTGCAAGGCCAGGTTGTTATTTGTACTGATGACTGACCTATGACTATAAATCAAAGATTCCCAAACTTCTCGCTCAGATTTGATTAATATGCTAGGGCAGCTCACACAGTTCAGAAAAGCCATTTGCTGAGTAGACTATCAGTTTGCTATGAAAGGATATAACTCAGGTCCAGCTAGATGGAGGAGATGCACATGGCAGTTATGTGGGAAGTTGGGACAGGGTTTCCATGCCTTCTCCTTAAGCACCACTCTCCTAGCAGTTCCACCTGTTAATCAATTGTAAGTCCTCTGATCCCATCCTTTTGGGTTTTTTATGGAGCTCAATCTTCAGCCCCTTTTCACCCAGGAGGTTGGGGTGCATGCGTGCGTGCATGCTAAGTTGCTTTAGTTGTGTCTGACTCTTCGACCCTCTGGACTGTAGCCCACCAGTCTCCTCTGTCCATGGGATTCTCCAGGCAAGAATACTGGAGTAGGTTGCCATGCCCTCTCCAGGGGATCTACCCAACCCAGGTTTCGAACCAGTGTCTCCTGCCTTGCAGGAAGATTCTTTTACCATCTGAGCCACCAGGGAAGCCCCAGGAGGTTGGGGAAGGAGGCTAATCCTCTCATCACATGGTTGATTTCCCTTGGCAACCAACCCACAGCCTTAAAAAGTCATGGTATTAACATAAACTCAGGGGTGGTTGGTTGAAAGGGGCTTGTTAGGAATGACAAAAGACACCTTTGTTGCTCTGATCACTTAGGAAATTCCAAGGGTTTTAGGTTTGCCAGGAAGGGAACAAAGACCAAGTATAATTCACAATATCACAGTCTAGCCCCCACTTCATGTATTGACCCCTTACAGCAAAACGATTATAAAAGTCAAAAGGTACTGACACATTGCTAGAATCCCACTGTGCAGTTAATAATTATCTAATCTACCACTACAGCATATGTGAATGTGTTGCAGGGAAAGGCCACATAGGTTCGTATATTTATATTATTATAAATATTAATAGGGCCTCCCTGGTGGCTCAGATGGTAAAGAATCTGCCTGCCATGCAGGACACCTGCGTTTGATCTCTGGGTTGGGAAGAACTCCTGCAAAAGGGAATGTCTACCCACTCCAGTATTCTTGCCTGGAGAACTCCTTGGACAAAGTAGCCTGAAGGGCTTCAGTCCATAGGGTTGCAAAGAGTCAGACACAACAGAGCAACTAATACTTTGAGCTTCTGTGATGGCTCAGTGGCAATGAAGGAGACACAGGAGACATGGGTTTGTTATTTATACTGTTATAAATCATAATATCACAGTATATTAATACATATTTAATGTAATTTGCCATAACTTTTATTTAATAGTATTTTACAAAGTCCTATACAAGAATTTTCTTCAAACCATCATAACTAGAGATTAAAGAGGAGAAAGTTAGACTCTAAGGTACAGTGGCAAGAAGAAAAGACATCCATTCCTCCTATACTCTACTAAAGTCTAATTAAGATCACCAAAGCAATGTGAAAGAATTTTTTAAACACTGAGAATTACTTTTCGCTTTCATGCATTGGAGAAGGAAATGGCAACCCACTCCAGTGTTCTTGCCTAGAGAATCCCAGGGATGGGGAGCCTGGTGAGCTTCCATCTATGGGGTCGCACAGAGTTGGACACGACTGAAGCGACTTAGCAGCAGCAGTAGCAGCAAGGAAGATTAGGATGTGACTATAGACGCTGTTCTAAAAGCTCTTGTAGGTCTTCATAGAACCGTTCAACTTCAGCTTCTTCAGCGTTACTGGTTGGGGCATAGACTTGGATTACTGTGACATTGAATGGTTTGCCTTGGAAACGAACAGAGATCATTCTGTCGTTTTTGAGATTGCATCCAAGTACTGCACTTCGGACTCTTTTGTTGACCATGATGGCCACTCCATTTCTTCTGAGGGATTCCTGCCCACAGTAGTAGATATAATGGTCATCTGAGTTAAATTCACCCATTCCAGTCCATTTCAGTTCGCTAATTCCTAGAATGTCGACATTCACTCTTGCCATCTCTTGTTTGACCACTTCCAATTTGCCTTGATTCATGGACCTGACATTCCAGGTTCCTATGCAATATTGCTCTTTACAGCATCGGACTTTGCTTCTATCACCAGACACATCCACAGCTGGGTATTCCTTTTGTTTTGGCTCCATCCCTTCATTCTTTCTGGAGTTATTTCTCCACTGATCTCCAGTAGCATATTGGGCCCCTACTGACCTGGGGAGTTTCTCTTTCAGTATCCTATCATTTTGTCTTTTCATCCTGTTCATGGGGTTCTCAAGGCAAGAATACTGAAGTGGTTTGCCATTCCCTTCTCCAGCGGACCACACCCTGTCAGGTATCTCCACCATGACTCGCCCATCCTGGGTTGCCCCACGGGCATGGCTTAATTTCATTGAGTTAGACAAGGGTGTGGTCCTGGTGTGATTAGATTGACTAGTTTTCTGTGAGTATGGTTTCAGTGTATTTGCCCTCTGATTCCCTCTTGCAAGACCTACTGTCTTACTTGGGTTTCTCTTACCTTGGGCGTGGGGTATCTCTTCCCGGCTGCTCCAGCAAAGCACAGCCATGGCACCTTACCTTGGACGAGGGGTCTCTCCTCACCGCCGCCCTTCCTGACCTTGGAGGAGGGGTATCTCTTCACCGCCACCCTTCCTGACCTCAGTCGTGGTGTAGCTCCTCTCAGCCGTGCTCCTAGTGCGCCGCGCAGCCAGCGGGGAAGAAACACCTGGAGTAACAGGCAAATTTGGCCTTGGAATACGGAATGAAGCAGGGCAAAGACTAATAGAGTTTTGCCAAGAAAATGCACTGGTCATAGCAAATACCGTCTTCCAACAACACAAGAGAAGACTCTATACATGGACATCACCAGATAGTCAACACTGAAATCAGATCGATTATATTCTTTGCAGCCAAAGATGGAGAAGCTCTATACAATCAGCAAAAACAAGACCAGGAGCTGACTGTGGCTCAGATAATGAACTCCTTATTGCCAAATTCAGACTGAAATTGAAGAAAGTAGGGAAAACCACTAGACCATTCAGGTATGACCTAAATCAAATCCCTTATGATTATACAGTGGAAGTGAGAAATAGATTTAAGGGCCTAGATCTGATAGATAGAGTGCCTGATGAACTATGGAATGAGGTTCGTGACATTGTACAGGAGACAGGGATCAAGAGCATCCCCATGGAAAAGAAATACAAGAAAGCAAAATGGCTGTCTGGGGAGGCCTTACAAATAGCTATGAAAAGAAGAGAAGCGAAAAGCAAAGGAGAAAAAGAAAGATATAAACATCTGAATGCAGAGTTCCAAAGAATAGTAAGAAGAGATAAGAAAGCCTTCTTCAGTGATCAATGCAAAGAAATAGAGGAAAACAACAGAATGGGAAAGACTAGGGATCTCTTCAAGAAAATCAGAGATACCAAAGGAACATTTCATGCAAAGATGGTCTCGATAAAGGACAGAAATGGTATGGACCTAACAGAAGCAGAAGATATTAAGAAGAGGTGGCAAGAATACACAGAAGAGCTGTACAAAAAAGAGCTTCACAACCCAGATAATCATGATGGTGTGATCACTGACCTAGAGCCAGACATCCTGGAATGTGAAGTCAAGTGGGCCTTAGAAAGCATCACTACGAACAAAGCTAGTGGAGGTGATGGAATTCCAGTGGAGCTATTCCAAATCCTGAAGGATGATGCTGTGAAAGTGCTGCACTCAATATGCCAGCAAATCTGGAAAACTCAGCAGTGGCCACAAGATTGGAAAAAGTCAGTTTTCATCCCAATCCCAAAGAAAGGCAATGCCAAAGAGTGCTCAAACTACCGCACAATTGCACTCGTCTCACACGCTAGTAAAGTAATGCTCAAAATTCTCCAAGCCAGGCTTCAGCAATATGTGAACCGTGAACTTCCTGATGTTCAAGCTGGTTTTAGAAAAGGCAGAGGAACCAGAGATCAAATTGCCCACATCCACTGGATCATGGAAAAAGCAAGAGAGTTCCAGAAAAACATCTATTTCTGTTTTATTGACTATGCCAAAGCCTTTGACTATGTAGATCACAATAAACTGTGGAAAATTCTGAAAGAGATGGGAATACCAGACCACCTGATCTGCCTCTTGAGAAATCTGTATGCAGGTCAGGAAGCAACAGTTAGAACTGGACATGGACCAACAGACTGGTTCCAAATAGGAAAAGGAGGACGTCAAGGCTGTATATTGTCACCCTGTTTATTTAACTTATATGCAGAGTACATCATGAGAAATGCTGGACTGGAAGAAACACAAGTTGGAATCAAGATTGCTGGGAGAAATATCAATAACCTCAGATATGCAGATGATACCACCCTTATGGCAGAAAGTGAAGAGGAACTAAAAAGCCTCTTGATGAAAGTGAAAGTGGAGAGTGAAAAGGTTGGCTTAAAGCTCAACATTCAGAAAACGAAGATCATGGCACCTGGTCCCATCACTTCATGGGAAATAGATGGGGAAACAGTGGAAACAGTGTCAGACTTTATTTTTCTGGGCTCCAAAATCACTGCAGATGGTGACTGCAGCCATGAAATTAAAAGACGCTTACTCCTTGGAAGGAAAGTTATGACCAACCTAGATAGCATATTCAAAAGCACAGACATTACTTTGCCAACAGAGGTTCGCCTAGTCAAGGCTATGGTCTTTCCTGTGGTCATGTATGGATGTGAGAGCTGGACTGTGAAGAAGGCTGAGCGCCGAAGAATTGATGCTTTTGAACTGTGGTGTTGGAGAAGACTCTTGAGAGTCCCTTGGACTGCAAGGAGATCCAACCAGTCCATTCTGAAGGAGATCAGCCCTGGGATTTCTTTGGAAGGAATGATGCTAAAGCTGAAACTCCAGTACTTTGGCCACCTCATGCGAAGAGTTGACTCATTGGAGAAGACTCTGATGCTGGGAGGGATTGAGGGCAGGCGGAGAAGGGGACGACAGAGGATGAGATGGCTGGATGGCATCACTGACTCGATGAATGTGAGTCTGAGTGACCTCTGGGAGTTGGTGATGGACAGGGAGGCCTGGCGTGCTGCAGTTCATGGGGTCGCAAACAGTCGGACACGACTGAGCGACTGATCTGATCTGATCTGATAGACGCTGTTAAGGGAAAATTTGTCATTCTCCCTCATGAGAAAGTGGTATAGTTGCAAGTTAGGGTGATCCTGTCAGAACCCAAATAATACTTCAGACATTGGAGAGTCTGGAGCTTAGAGGCCAGGCTAGTGCTGGGGACAGTTGGGGAGCTTTCCATTTTGGAAATCCTGTCACCACTGTGGAACAACTGTTTATATTGAGAAGCAATTGAGTGGAGAAGTCTAAAGGCAGTTATCATCACACAACATAGGTCAGGATTTGGATTTGTCCTTGCAGGGCCAGGTGGTAGATAGTAACCAGATGGACGCCAGACATTGTTCCATCATATACTTGGAAAGGAGGCCAGGCCAAAGAGTAAATTACATGTGGAAAAGATATTCCTTGGCATTTGCCAAACACAGGGAAAGGTATACAGAGTCAAATGTCCCCAGTGAGGACATCCTGTAACACCTGTTCCCTCAGCGTGCTGGATTACTGGCCTGGTAATAGAATGGTTCTCCGAGTTGCAGTTACCCTCAGCAGAAGTCTTTAAGGTCAAACTTCAGTAGTTCTGGTGTCGGTCTTGTCTTTACCCATTGTATGCCGAGTGAGATCCTGGCCGCACACTTCCACCCCTCACACACAGCCTGTAGACCTGGGCACTGTCTCTGGGGTGTTTTGGAAGGCATTTCTGAATGTTATCACACTGCTGCTTTACTGATAATGCTTCTCAAAGGTTGTTCTATGATGCTGATAGTTTTCCTGACTGAAAAAATACTCTTTGCTCTTTCATAAACTTATTTCACTGGATTTCTACAGAAGGAAATCTTCTTCTGCCTCTATGCTGCTTCCTTGACCAGAGTTTACTTTGTGGCCTTTGCTTTCATTTCTCTATAAGATATTCTCTTGGATCCATACACTGCAGCCCAACAGCAGATCCACTCTACTTGTATTGCCCTGGTGCCTAGCTAGATGCTGCATCTCAGGCTTTCTGGGTTACCTTATCTGCAGGGAGAAACTTGATCATTTCCCTACATTCCTTTCAAAGTCTGACATATTCTTCTGAAAATCTTCAGTAGTAGAGAATCATTGCTCTTTAAGGTGTTAACTTTTCTAAGTATGGTCAAATTAACCTTGCAGCCCAGTCATGTGCAACCTTCTTAGGTTTAAAGGCTACTTATTTACAGTGTGTGGGGTCCACTCTTCTTTTTCGAAAATTGGACAAATGGATCCTTATTGTCTAGTACACCTGGGAGCTGGACCTATACATCCATGTCAACATCTGACTTCAAGCTCTTGGCTCTATCCTCTGACTTCCATCCTGCTTCTTTGGAATTGGCATTCCTACTGTGATCTTTCTATCCTGACTTTGGGTATCTTCTGTAGGATTTGGCTTAGATCTGCCCTCCGCACTCTATTCTAGTATATTCTTTAGAACAACCTCTGTCCAATATTCAGAAAACTTAAAATGTAGTCTACTATGTGTGTGTGTGTGTTAGCTTCTCAGTCATGTCCAACTCTGTGAAACTCCATGGACAGAGGACCGTCAGACTCCTCTGTCCATGGAATTCTCCAGGCAAGAATACTGGAGTGGGTTACCATTCCCTTCTCCAGAGGATCTTCCCAACCTGGGGATCAAGGCCAGGTCTCCCACATCGCAGGCAGATTCTTTACCATCTGAGCCACCAGGGATGCCTACCCTGCAAGTATCTGGTTGGGAAGATAAGCCTAAACGTAATAAAACAACAGACAGTAATTTAAAGTGTCATTGAGTAGGTTTCAGGTTGTCTAATACTGTAGACATTCAGAAATAGTGGAGAATAATTATAGAACCCTTCAGGGAACATACAGGACTTCAACAAGGTTTTAGCAAATGGTTGGGATTTAGAGATAGCAAAATTCCAGTTAAGTGAAAGCATATGAATGAGAGAAGAAAGTGGTAATGAGCTTGGGTGTATTGATGCAACCATGAAAATACTCATCTTTTCCATAAATGAGATAGTAAATAGAGAAACAACAAATTGAATTGGGAAGTAATTTGGGCAGGGAGAGTCTTCTGTCTGGTAGTCCAATTAAATGTTATCTAGATAGAAAATAGATATTTTGATGGTGAATGAGGGGTGGAGAAGAAGGGATGGAAATTAAAGATTGTAGTAATCATTGTCATTAATGACTAAGTAGATGCGGGAGCACAGCAATGGTGATGCCATCATCAGAGGCAGGAAAGTATGTGTAAGTCAAGCCTCTGATTTGTTATTTCAATACAGTTACTTTCGTTTTATAAAACAAGGTAAGGAACTCTTTCTGACTCTTTGCACTTTCCTGTTTAAAATTTTTGTTGCTTTTTTCTTTATCCTTCTGTCAAGACCAAATCTATATTTTAAAATGTTTTTACGTATTTCATGACTATTTTGTGTTTACTCTTTAGCTTTCTCTTTGCCAGACAACATAATCCAGGTACCTGTTTCTTTAACCATTTGTACAGCCCAATTTTAAAAACTCTTTTTTGTATTTGTGACCATCTTCTGAATCTTTGGAAGGAATGATGCTAAAGCTGAAACTCCAGTACTTTGGCCACCTCATGCAAAGAATTGACTCATTGGAGAAGACTCTGATGCTGGGAGGGATTGAGGGCAAGAGGAGAAGGGGACGACAGAGGACGAGATGGCTGGATGGCATCACTGACTCGATGGATGTGAGTCTGAGTGACCTCCGGGAGTTGGTGATGGACAGGGAGGCCTGGCGTGCTGCGATTCATGGGGTCGCAAAGAGTCAGACATGACTGAGCGACTGATCTGATCTGATCTGACAGAGTGCCTGAAGAACTATTGTTGGAGGTTCATGACATTCTACAGGAGACAGTGATCAAGACCATCCCCAAGAAAAAGAAATGGCAAAAACACAAAATGGTTGTCTGAGGAGGCCTTACAAATAGCTACGAAAAGACCATCACATTAATTTAGGTCAAAGATTATAAAGATGATGATGAAGCAGTGGATATGGTAAAGGGTCAGATTCAGAATATTTTGAAAGTACACAGCACAAAATATGTCAATAGATTAGATATGGGGGTGAGGAAAAGAAGAATCAGGAATGACTCTTAGGTTTTTTGCTCAAGTATGTATGGATGGGAGAGTTGGACTATAAAGAAAGCTGAGCACCAGAGAATTGATGCTTTTGAACTGTGGTGTTGGAGAAGACTCTTGAGAGTCCCTTAGACTGCAAGGAGATCCAACCAGTCCATTCTGAAGGAGATCAGCCCTGGGATTTCTTTGGAAGGAATGATGCTAAAGCTGAAACTCCAGTATTTTGGCCACCTCATGTGAAGAGTTGACTCATTGGAGAAGACTCTGATGCTGGGAGGGATTGGGGGCAGGAGGAGAAGGGGACGACAGAGGATGAGATGGCTGGATGGCATCACTGACTCCATGGATGTGAGTCTCAGTGACCTCCAGGAGTTGGTGATGGACAGGGAGGCCTGGCATGCTGCTATTCATGGGGTCGCAAAGGTTGGACATGACTGAGTGGCTGATCTGATCTGAATCTTTTTCATTTATCCACATCTTTCTCTGGATGGTAAATTCAGATTTGGTCATACTACTTCATTATAGTCACAGCCTGAACAATATCGATTTTGAATAAGGAATAGTACGTCAAGTTTCTTCGAATGTCTATGCTAAGTCACTTCAGTCGTGTCCGACTCTGTGTGACCCCATAGATGGCAGCCCACTAGGCTCCCCAATCCCTGGGATTCTCCAGGCAAGAACACTGGAGTGGGTTGCCATTTCCTTCTCCAATGCATGAAAGTAAAAAGAGAAAGTGAAGTCGCTCAGTCGTGTCTGACTCTTAGTGACCCCATGGACTACAGCCTGCCAGGCTCCTCCATCTGTGGGATTTTCCAGGCAAGAGTACTGGAGTGGGGTGCCATTGCCTTCTCCGAATGTCTACACCAGTTCACTCATAGAAGTAGAGTGTTACACTACATGATGAGCCAGGTTCAAGTCATTATGCTTCCTTCAGTGTGCTTTGAAAGATTTTGGTAACATTTGTGAAAGTTTGTAGGAAAGTGTTGATGGGCTTTTAGGCAAGATTCCTTCTCTAAAGGGTAAAGGTCTCTGATAAGAAAGCAGTTTATCAAGGTGGCAGTAAAAGATAAAGCATGGTTAGTAACTCAAGGTCTGTGAAATCCTGAAGTTTTGGTATGTACATTTAGATTAATCGTTTTCTAGAAGGGATCCAGATATTTCATTCATTATTCAATAATCCCCAATAAATCTCAGGAAGTAGATTCCTATTTCAAATTACAGAAGAAGAAAATGAGGCTCAGTGAGGTTGTATTTACTTATCAGAGATTCCACAGATAGTTAATTGCAGAGCTAGGATTGAACCCAATATTGTGTGTGTGTGTGTGTGTGTGTGTGTGAAATAAACACCAAATTCCATGCTTTTTCTACTTAATACATCCTACTTAATCAAAATGATTCTATCATTTTGCTGTACAACCTGAAACTAATACAATATTATAAGTCAACTATGCTTCAAGTGAAAGAAAAAAATTCTATTCATTAATGAAAAGATACATTTATTACTAAATTGGAAATTTGGGGTTTTTTTCCTGGTATTTTGATAATTCTGTTTAAAAGTTGTTTCTTTTCTGTAATCCTATGTATTCCCTCTCATGCATTTAAAAACATTATACTAAATGGGCCATAGGCTTCACCAGACTTCCAAAAAGCCCATGGGACCAAAAAAAAGAAAAGCATACGATCCCTGCTTTGGGTGTTACATTATCATTTCATCATTTCCAAAGTTTTTATTTTTTTTTAGATGCATTGCACGTGTGACATGCAGCTCTGGGTTTTACACATATAATATTTCTTATTGAAAAGAACATTTACAAAAATCATTAATCATCTGGTAGAACGTGGACTATTTGGCTTTCAGGAAATGTTTGTAGCTTCTTACTATTTTATTTCTTTTCATCACTAGTTATATTCTGTCACAGACTGTCTCAACTCGACAACTCTCTAGGCTGCCTCAGAGACAGTTTGGTGTAGACTTTGTGGGAAGCAAAGTCATTCTTGTTATTTGCAGGCTGGTTGCAAAGTGGAATATGATGCAGCTACTAGATCATTTCTGTTTATGTGTGTGTAGGTATGATTTTGTGAAGTTATAAGAACATGGACAAAACTGTGCCACAATCCTTATTAGGTTGTTAACATAGATTCCTGCAGGATGAGGAAAAGGACCAAGAAAATAGAGGGGAAAATGTTGCACTTAAAAGTATGTAGGGTATATTCACATTTATGCATTTGTATATGGTTAATAAATGTATGCATGACATATTTAAAAAGTAATAGGACACACTACATGCGTGCTCAGTCACTCAGTCGTGTCTGACTCTGCGACCCTGTAGACCGTAGCCCTCTAGGCACCTCTGTCTATGGAACTCTCCTACTCCAGGGAATCTTCCCAAGCCAAGGATCAAACCCGTGTCTCCTACGTCTCCTGCATTGGCAGGTGATCCTTTACCACTGCACCACCTGGGAAGCCCCAGTAGGACACACTGCTGCTGTTGCTGCTAAGTCACTTCAGTCGTGTCCGACTCTGCACAACCCCATAGACGGCAGCCCACCAGGCTCCCCTGTCCCTGGGATTCTCCAGGCAAGAACACTGGAGCGGGTTGCCATTTCCTTCTCCAGTAGGACACACTACTAGGTGTAAAGTAGATATGCAGTAAGGACCTACTGTATAGCACAGGGGACACTACTCAATAGTCTATACTGGCCTGCGTGGTAAAAGAATCTAAACAAGAGTGGATCTGTGTATAGGTATAACTGATTCACTTTGCTGTACATCTGAAACCAACACAACATGTCAATCAACTATACTTCAAAAAAAATTAAAATAGAAAAGTAATAGGAGCCAGGCAACAAAGCATTAAAAAGTAATAACATTAAGATATCTTGTAGGTTAGAGACCCAGGGCAATACCTGGAATTAGGCAAAGAGTTGAAATTGAGAGGTTAAAATTATTTGTGTAGGAGAGCTATTACAAATAAAAAAGCACAAAAATAAAAACTATTGCCAAAGAGCTATTATACTGGTTCTTGATTGATACCTCAAATCAAAGGAGGTGATTTTAAAAGACCTTTTATATAGCACCAGACCCTGGTGAAATTTCCCAAGTGAGTTTTCTAATACAGGAAATCCAATTAAAATGTATTTTTATATAGCCTTTAAGACCATAATTTTGGTGATTATTTAATAATACATGGTTGAGACTTTAGTAGTACATGGTTGAGTGCTTTATGTCTTTGGATGCCAACCACACCTTCTAAAATATTATGCTACCCAAACAGGAAAAAAAATCAGAAGAAATTACACAGGTGCCCATGACATACAATCACGAGATAGTAATCCATGGAATGCTATATTCTGGTCTAGGGACGTAAGCAACAATAAACAAGTGAGAGGTGACCTTTATCAAAATGTCATAAATATATACATTGATTTAGTGTGATATAATTTTCATATCTTTGTTAATACTTTCTTCATCTTCAATTTGGTTCACTTATTCAACAAATATTTATGTAATGTTTGTTCAATACTAAGTAGCCAACTTTTGCAACTGCACTTTGTATCATTTACAACTGGTTTAGTGAGGAAGGGTTTAAATATTACTGCACACACAGCTGACAGAATGCTCTATCAACCTATAGCCCTTGGAATATACTATGGATGTGCTTGTATCTTTATGGAATTTGCCCCATTTATTTTTTTGTCAGGATGATCCAGTGCCAAATTAAAATACATGTGCAGTACCATAATCCTTTATAGCCAGATTCATGTATCTGAAGTTCAATTTTCTTCCTGTGTTGACTTCTAATTTTTTAATGCATTAACCTGTCAATGGTCAGAATCAAAGCCACTGAAGGTTTTCAATTTGTACCCATGGCTCTTGCTGAATACAGGATCTTGGCTCCATGGACTAGATGAGTTTCGGCTTTCTGAGATACTAACGTGCTGTTAATATGAGGACTATTAGGTGGGTTGCCTTCATAGAGGTCCCTAGAATGTAGGTAGCAGTTTGGAATGGAGAGAAAACTGTCAGCCAGATATCAAAATCTTCACTAAACATTAGTAAGTGACCTAGTGCGGTTCAGTTTAGTCACTCAGTCATGTCCAACCCTGTGACCCCATGGACTGCCGCATGCCAGGCTTCCCTTCCATCACCAACTCCAGGAGCTTGCTAAAACTCATGTCCATCAAGTCAGTGATACCATCCAACCATCTCATCCTCTGTTGTCCCCTTCTCTTTCTGCCTTCAATCTTTCCCAGCATCAGGGTCTTTTCCAGTGAGTCAGTTCTTCACATCAGGTAGCCAAAGTTTTGGAGCTTCAGCTTCAGCATCAGTCCTTCCAATGAATATTCCTTTAGGATGGACTGGTTGGATCTCCTTGAAGTCCAAGGGACTCTCAAGAGTATGCTCCAACACCACAGTTCAAAAGCATCAATTCTTTGGCCCTCAGCTTTCTTTATAGTCCAACTGTCACATCCATACATGACTACTGGAAAAACCATAGCTTTGACTAGATGGACCCTTGTCAGCAAAGTAATGTCTCTGCTTTTTAATAGGCTGTCTAGGTTGGTCATAGTCTTCCTTCCAAGAAGCAAGCATCTTTTAATTTCATGGCTGTATAGTCACCATCTGCAGTGATTTTGGAGCCCAAGAAAACAAAGTCTCTCACTATTTCCATTGTTTCCCCATCTATTCAGTATGAAGTGATGGGACCGGATGCCATGATCTTCACTTTTTGAATGTTGAGCTTTAAGCCAACTTTTTCACTTTCCTCTTTCACTTTCATCAAGAGGCTCTTCTGTTCCTCTTTACTTTCTGCCATAAGGGTGGTGTCATCTGCATATATGATGCTATTGATATTTCTCCTAGCATTCTTGATTCCAGCTTGTGATTCATCTAGCCCAGCATTTCACATGATATACTCTGCATATAAGTTAAATAAGCAAGGTGACAATATACAGCCTTGACATACTCCTTTCCTAATTTGGAACCAGTCCATTGTTCGATGTCTTATTCTAACTGTTGCTTCTTGACCTGCAAACAGATTTCTCAGGAGGCAGGTAAGGTCGTCTATATTCCCATGTCTTCAAGAATTTTCCACAGTTTGCTGTGATCCATGTAGTCAAAGGCTTTGGCATAGTCCAAAGCCTTTTCTGGAACTCTTGATTTTTCTATGATCCAATGCATGTTGGCAATTTGATCTCTGGTTCCTCTGCCTTTTCTAAAACCAGCTTGACCATCTGAAAGTTCACGGTTCACATATTGCTGAAGCCTGGCTTGGAGAATTTTGAGCATTATGTTACTAGCGTATGAGATGAGTGCAATTGTGTGGTAGTTTGAGCATTCTTTGACACTGCTTTTCTTTGGGATTAGAATGAAAATGGACCATTTCCAGTCCTGTGGCCACTGCCAAGTTTTCCAAAATTTGCTGGCATATTGAGTGCAGCACTTTCACAGCATCATCTTTCAGGATTTGAAATAGCTCAGCTGGAATTCCATCACCTCCACTAGCTTTGTTCATAGTGATGCTATCTAAGGCCCACTTGACTTCATATTCCAGGATATCTGGCTGTAGGTGAGTGATCACACCATTGTGTGATCTGGGTCATTAAGGTCTTTTTTTTTTTTTTTATTTTGCTTAACTTTACAATATTGTATTGCTTTTACCATACATCGAGATAGATCCACCACCAGTATACATGTGCTCCCCATCCTGAACCCTCCTCCCTCCTCCCTCCCCATACCATCCCTCCAGATTGTCCCAGTGCACCAGCCCCAGGCATCTGTTATCAGGCATCGTACCTGGACTGGCGACTCGTTTCAGATATGATATTATACATATTTCAATGCTATTCCCCCAAATCATCCTGCTCTCTCCCGGTCCCAGAGTCCAAAAGTCTGTTCTATACATCAGTGTTTCTTTTGCTGTCTCGTAAACAGGGTTATTTTTACCATCTTTCTAAATTCCATATATATGCGTTAGCATACTGTATTTGTGTTTATCTTTCTGGCTTACTTCACTCTGTATAATAGGCTCCAGTTCCACCCACCTCCTTAGAACTGATTCAAATGTATTCTTTTTAATGGCTGAGTAATACTCCATTGTGTATATGTACCACAGATTTCTTATCCATCTCCTGATGGACATCTAGGTTGCTTCCACGTCCTGGCTATTGTAAACAGTGCTGCTATGAACATTGGGGTACATGTATCTCTTTCAATTCTGGTTTTCTCAGTGTGTATGCCCAGCAGTGGGATTGCTGGATCATAAGGCAGTTCTATTCACAGTTTTTTGAGGAATCTCCATACTGTTCTCCATAGTGGCTGTACTAGTTTGCATTCCCACCAACAGTGTAAGAGGGTTCCCTTTTCTCCGCACCCTCTCCAGCATTTATTGCTTGTGGACTTTTGGATCGCAGCCATTCTGACTGGCGTGAAGTGGTACCTCATAGTGGTTTTGATTTGCATTTCTCTGATAATGAGTGATGTTGAGCATCTTTTCATGTGTTTGTTAGCCATCTGTATGTCTTCTTTGGAGAAATGTCTGTTTAGTTCTTTGGCCCATTTTCTGATTGGGTCGTTTATTTTTCTGGAATTGAGCTGTAGAAGTTGCTTGTATATTTTTGAGATTAGTTGTTTGTCTGTTGCTTCATTTGCTATCATTTTCTCCCATTCTGAAGGCTGTCTTTTCACCTTGCTTATAGTTTCCTTTGTTGTGCAGAAGCTTTTTAAGTTTGATTAGGTCCCATTTGTTCATTTTTTTTGCATAGTTCTTCTGTGTATTCTTGGCTCTTCTTAATATCTTCTACTTCTGTTTCTGTCCTTTATTGAGCCCATCATTGCATGAAATTTTCCCTTGGTATCTCTAATTTTCTTGAAGGGATCTCTAATTTTCTTGAAGAGATCTCTAGTCTTTCTCATTTTTTGTTTTCCTCTATTTTGCCGAGGAAGGCTTTCTTATCTCTCCTTGCTATTCTTCAGAACTCTGCATTCAGATGGGTAAATCTTTCCTTTTCTCCTTTGCCTTTCACTTTTCTTTTCACAGCTATTTGTAAGGCCTCCTCAGACAACCATTTTGCCTTTTTGCATTTGCTTTTCTTGGGGATGGTCTTGATCTCTGCCTCCTGTACAATGTCGTGAACCTCTGTTGATAGTTCTTCAGGCACTCTGTCTATCAGATCTAATGCCTTGAGTCTATTTGTCACTTCCTCTGTATAATCATAAAGGAATTGATTTAGATCATACCTGAATGGTCGGGTGGTTTTCCATACTGTCTTCAATTTAAGTCCGAATTTTGCAATAAGGAGAATGAATGAACTCAATGAAACTATGAGCCATGGCATATAGGGCCACCCAAGATTGATGGGTTACGGTGGAGAGTTCTGAAAAAAAAACGTGGTCCACTGGAGAAGGGAACGGCAAACTGCTTCAGTACTCTTACCTTGAGAACCCTATGAACAGTATGAAAAGGCAAAATGATAGGATACTGAAAGATGAACTCCTCAGGTCAGTAGGTGCCCAATATGCTAAAGAGAATGGAGATGTAACTCCAGAAAGAATGAAGAGATGGAGCCAAAGTGAAACAATGCCCAGTTGTGGATATGACTGGTGATGAAAGTAAAGTCCAATGCTGTAAAGAATAGTATTGCATAGGAATGTTAGGTCCCTGAATCAAAGTAAATTGGAAGGGGTCAAACAGGAGATGGCAAGAGTGAACGTCGACATTTTAGGAATCAGTGAACTAAAATGGACTGGAATGGGCAAATTTAATTCAGATGACCATGATATCTACTACTGTAGGCAAGAATCCCTTAGAAGAAATGGAGTAGCCCTCATAGTCAACAAAAGAGTCCAAAATGCAGTACTTGGGTGCAATTTCAAAAATGACAGAATGATCTCTGTTCATTTCCAAGGCAAACCATTCAGTATCACAGTAATCCAAGTCTACGCCCCAACCTCTAATGCCAAAGAAGCTGGTTTTATGATGACTTACAAGACCTTCTAGAACTAACACCAAAAACAAATGTCCTTTTCCTTATAGGGGACTGGAATGCAAAAGTAGGAAGTCAAAAGATAGCTGGAGTAACAGGCAAGTTTGGCCTTGGAGTACAGAATGAAGCAGGGCAAAGGCTAACAAGTGTTTTGCCAAGAGAACGCACTGGTCATAGCAAATACCCTTTTCCAACAACACAAGAGACAACTCTACACATGGACATCACCAGATAGTCAATACCAAAATCAGATTGATTATGTTCTTTGCAGCCGAAGATGGAAAAGCTCTATACAGTCAGCAAAAACAAGACCAGGAGCTGACTGTGCCTCATATCAAGTGGCCTAGAGATTCTACGTATTTGTATTGTGTGTGGACTCAGTAGTGTGTGACTCTTTGTGACTCTTTGGACTGTAGCCCACCAGGTTCCCCTGTCCATGGGATTTTTCAGGCAAGAGTGGGTAGCCGTTTCCTCCTCCAGAGGATCTTCCCCACCCAGGGATTGAACCTGTGTCTCCTGCATTGCAGGCAGATTCTTTACCTGCTGAGCTACTGGGGAAGCCCTATAACTAATTCTGTAATGAAGACTTCAGTGGCTGTGTATTTTAAAACCAAAGCAAGAATTATTTTTAAATCTAAGATTTTCAGAGTAACAAGAATATATATAGAAAGTTCATTAAACCAAAATTTATTAAATCTCAGGCATCCTTCTAGGAGCTTTGAATGCATTGGGAACAAAACAGTTATCTTTACACATAGGGAGCTTACATTCTAGCTGGCTGAATACAGACAAGAAAAAAACAAAACCTAACAAAACTTATTATAAACAGTAAGTTATATTGTTTTTTGGAACATGATTTAATATAAGAAAAGGAAAAGCTAGGTAATGGGTATTTGGTATTGGCAAAAGATTTCCTTAAAGAATTTTTAAAAGAATGAATAATTACCAGAGTATGTCTTGATTTGATGTATTTTGCTTCCTATCTTTCTGATGCTATTTATTTTAAAATTTTAATATGTTAGGGAATATACAGTGTTTGATAAATTGTTTCAATTTTGCTATGTGTCTGCTACAAAGAAAAAAAATCTTTTGTCATGTAAACAACTCTAATCATTTTGTTCTGGATTATTTGTCTTTAATAGCTTTTCTGAGCAATCTGTTCTGTTTCAAAATATTCTTTCAAGATGGGTTGTCAGAAATTTAAATTGTGGTAGGTGAACTGAGTTTTGACATGTCATAAAAAGATGATATAGAGGAGCAAAGGATCATAAGATTTATGAAAACAAGGAAATATTTTATTTCATATTGTTGTTACTAAAAGTAATAATAGAATAAAGATCTAAAGCCTATTCAGAAGCTTAGAGAGAGTTTAGTTAGAGAAAAACATCAGGAGAAAAGTTAGACAAAAAAAATAAGTTCAAGACCTAACTTCCTCTTAGAAGTAATCTTACATTTTTATCAGGCACATATATTTAGAGGAAATAGTCTAAAATTTTGGATAGGTACCCAACTAAAGAATGTAAGTGATAGTCTGACAGTCCCCAAAGATGCTATGTAGTGAATAGACCCAATTCAGTACTGCAGTTAAATGGAACATTATTTCACTGTTAGTCTGGATTGCCTGTCGCTGAGAATAGAATCTATATTTCTTTGAATTTCCCCATTCTGTATCCCTCCTGGAATTCTTAAGGTCAGTTAAGCACAGTAAATAATCTTCACTCAGCAAGCAACCCAAATCACCATCTTCCTGTTCGATGTAGCTAATAAATTCTAAGCAAACTCGAAACTCTTTGTGAAGCTTCCTAATGGATGCCTTCACTGGACTGAAGAGCTTTTGGAACAAAATAAAATAATCATCTAAAGTTGAATGTTTGGGTATCAAGGTTACTAGGTCAACAATAAATTTAAAACTAGTTTGAGAGACATTTTTTAATGGCACTTAGAAATTATGGCTAAAGGTCAGGCTCTTACATGCCATGTTGCTCAGAGCCTTTGATGCTAAAGGTCTACGACTGACTTATGTGTAAGATATATTTTTTAAAACATTAACTGTGATTTAAAGTAGCAAGAGACAGTGTTCAGGCCAGGGAAAATAAAAGTCCCTCTCCCCGGTTTTTTGGTTGAAATGGTTTGAGCTTAGTAATTTTATTGAACCTGAAAAAAATTATTAATAGCTGCCTTCACAAAGGGGCACAGGGAAGCTTTCCTCTGTCAATTCCTGCTTAGGAGTTTCTGAGATGTTTTGTGACTGTAAGGAAACTGTGGATGAAATCCATACCAATTAGAGATCTTGTGTGTTTGGAACCATTTAAAAATGCTGTGTGGGGCTCAAAGGAATTAGCGAAGGCTGCTGCAGTACAGCTACATTATTAATCTTCAAAGAGAATAGATCCCAGATGTTCGTGCTGCCCAAAGGACACCTCAGTGTTCTTGACAATTTTTAGTCATGTTGTCCTTTCACAGATGCCAATGCCTGAAATCCTTACAGGTGACAAGGCTATGTGGCTTCTACATATGAGATTATTAGTAATCCGTTTGAGGAAATGCACTATTGATAGGCAAGAAAATTATTATGTTAAGTTTGATATTTGTAAAAAATTGCCTAAAACAAAATAGTAGAAACTCTTCATCTTTTTTTTTTTTTTTTTTCTGATCAGCATAGTGATAGGCAGGTCCACATTAAGTGATAATCCTTTAATTCAGTCCAATTTTGTTGTTAAATAATGAATTTGTGCTGATATTTTCTTTCTTAATTCATTCAACAGATATTTCTATGAGCTACATGTTGAGGATATAATAGTAAAGAAAGCAGTCATATTCACATGGAGCTCAGTAGAAGAAGTAAACAGTAATCAAAATTACCCACACAAAAATAGTCACAAACCATGATACATTCTTTGAAGAAAAAGTACTGGGTGCTGTGAACATCTTTGACAGTGAAACTTGACCTAGAATTAAAGCTCTGGATTCACTTATTCATCCATATTTAGTGAGTACCTACTACTGTGCCAGAAAAGCAGGGCAGATTGCCATAGTCATTTAAAACTCAAACTCATAACTTTCAGTTTGGTAGACCAAAAGATATTAGGGGCAAAACAACAACAGACAACTTGAAAAATAAACTAAAGATAAAACAGTTCTGGGGGTGGAATTCTAGTTTAGTCTTTTAGCCTTTCTTCAAATACAACTTCTGTTCAGAAAGCTAAGGAGCAGTTGAGTAAATGCTTAAGATTTTTTAGCATGTCTAAATATTTTTCATATCACTTATTTTATTGCAAAAACTCCATGAAAAAGTAATAGTGTAAGATATTAAACACCTTAGAAAAACAGAAAGGTGGAATCAGTAGGAGGGATCCCAAGAACCCAAATATTTTAGCACAAATGTCATTATGCTCTCCACTAGCCATCGACCTGGCTTACCTTCCTTCCCTGCCAGGCTTTGTAAAGAGCAGTCTTTGTTCACTTTCTCCACTTCACATATGCTATTCAGCCCAATGGAGTTCAGCTTCTGTCATCATCACATCGAAACGTCTCTTCCTAAGGTTCCTCGGATCTCCTAATTATTGAGTTCAACAGTCTCCTCTCAGATTTTACTTGACTGGTCCTTTCTGTAGATTCTGTCACTACTGTCTGCCCTCCAGCCTTGAACAGTTTTCGCTTTATTATCTAACTTTGTCTTGGTGCCCTTGTGCTCCTCCTGTTTTCTGGAATACCCTCTTCTATTTTCCTTTGCCAACTCATTCTCCAGCTCACCATTTAAATGCCTGTATGGTTCTCCATGGCCACCCTATTCTCCTTCTTCCAAACCTCATTCTAGTCTGTCTTCTGTGCTCTGCAGACTTTCACATCTGTATCTTTAGCCAGGGTCTCACTTCTGAGCCCACATATTTCTCTGCCTCTTAGGTAGTTTCACACTAGACTGATTTTGTTATTTTCCCTGAAAACATGCATGATGGGCATGATCCAACTGGTCATACAAGCTGGAAATCTAATCATAATCTGAACCTGCCCTTCTCCTTCACTCCCCCGCAGGTACGCCAGTCACCACAGTCGGAACTGTGCTCTCAGTCTCTCTATAATCGCTCTCCTGATCCCCAATCCCAATGCAATCGTCTTCCTTTAGAACTTCTATTCCTGTACATAGTCTTCATCTGGGAGACCTGCTTTCATCTTCCCTTTCATCCCTCACTGTCCAGCCTACTTCCAGAGCCATCTTCTTAAAACACAAATCTGATCATGTAGTCTTTATGTGATTCCCCATCATCGTGCCATTCAAAATGTCCCAGCAACAGTGCCACTGCGATTTAGAGCTATTGGGTTACTTGACAACAAGACAGAAAAGCAAGGTAACTAGTAACCAAAATAAAATTCATGTTTGAACAGTACTTTGTATGCATATGTGCACGCACACTCAGTCATGTCTGACTCTTTGTGACCCCATGGACTATAGCCTGCCAGCCTCCTCTGTCCATGGAATTTTCCAGGCAAGAATACTGGTGTAGGTTGCCATTTCCTTCTCAAGGGGATCTTCCTGACCCAGGGATCAAACTCATGTCTTTTGTGTCTCCTGCATTAGCAGGTGGGTTCTTTACCAGCTGAGCTATAGTACATTGTGTTTACAGTTTATTAGCATTATTTATATTCATGGGCTTCCCTGGTGGCTCAGATGGTAAAGAATCTGCTAACAATGCCGGAGATCTGGGTTTGATCCCTAGGTTAGGAAGATCCCCTGGAGAAGGAAATGGTTACCCACTCTAGTGTTCTTGCCTGGAGAACCCCATGGACAGAGGAGCCTGGCAGGCTACAGTCCCTGCGATCACAATGAGTCAGACACGACTAAGCAACTAACATTTTCACTTTCATTTATCATTATCTTCATTGATTTTTAGTATCTATAGATTGATTCTAATTTTATATATATTCTAAACTCCTTGCTTTAAGTATCATTTTTGCTTGAGGTTCCACTCATTAAAGCTGAATGAAGCATAGGGAAAATGTTTGCCAAAACCGATGGTTTTATTTTTGTTATACTTACTATTAAAACCATTTACTTGAGAGTTTGCCACTTGAGAGTTTGCCTCTTGAGACTATTGCTTGTTTACAATAATGAAGTCATGTCATCAGCATATGGGGGATGCTTGTCCTTAAATTTGCTATGGCAGGAGGGCCAAAACACAAGGAATTCTCAAACCACATTAAGCATATATAAATTTGAAAAGTAGTCTAAGAAATTTCTTTCCACTGAGCTGGTCAGGGAGGAGACTCTCCTGCCTGCCTAATTCTAAACCCAGAGGGCACTGCAGAGGTCATGAAGTAAGTGCCAATCTCATCTAGTTAGCCCATAATCACGTTTTAGCCAGAGTCAAATCTGAACCAGTTAAAGCTGCTGAACCTTACATTAATTTTGGTATTTTTTTTTATCAGTAAGGTAAAAAATAATATAATTGTGATTAGTGGAAAAAATTATAATGCCTGAAATCTGTTGCTTCTTTCCATAAACTATTAGATCAAGACACTAAAATCTGCAGTCTATTAAAAAGAATCTCAACCTCTTGATGATAGACTGAGCATTTTTTATTCAGTCGCTAAGTCATGTCTGACTCTTTCCTACCCCTTGGACTGTAGCATGCCAGGTTTCCCTGTCCTTCACTATCTCTCGGAGTTTGCTGAAACTCATGTCCATTGAGTCAGTGATGCCATCCAACCATCTCATCCTCTGTCACCCACTTCTCCTCCTACCCTCAATCTTTCCCAGCATCGGGGCCTTTCCCAATGGGTCAACTCTTCACATCAGGTGGCTGAAGGATTGGAGCTTCAGCTTCAGTCCTTCCAATGAATATTCAAGGTTGATTTCCTTTAGGATTGAATGGTTTGATCTCCTTGCTGTCCAAGGGACTCTCAAGAGTCCTCTCCAGCACCACAATTTGAAAGCATCAATTCTTTGGCACTCAGCCTTCTTTATGGTCCAACTCTCACATCCGTTCATGACTACTGGAAAAACCATTGCTCTGACTATATGGACCTTTGTTGGCAAAATGATGTTTCTGCTTTTTAATAGGCTGTCTAGGTTGGTCATAGCTTTTCTTCCAAGGAGCAAGCATCTTTTAATTACACGGCTCCAGTCACCATCTGCAGCAATTTTGTTTATTAAAAAGAATCTCAGCCTCTTGTTCATGATGATAGATTGAACATACAAATTTGTTTTCCTGTCTCCCAAGAAACCTCTTTAAAGTGACAATTTTAAAAAACAGAAGAAAGAGGAGGAGGAGAAGAGGAAAGAGAAGTTAAATAGGAAAAGAAACCTGTTGCAAAGAGAGTTAGATTGGGGGTGGGGGAGTAACGGGATCTTGAGCAGACAAGAAATTATAACCAATTTTCCCAAGGGGAAAAAAAACTGGGAGGAAATGCATTAATGGGTATGGTTGATTAAAGAAAGATACAACCCAGAATATGTGCTAGAGTTGTTTGGAGATGCACAGCAGAATTATCAAGAGGCAAACGGGACTGACAACACGGTGTTGAATTAAAAGTCTAAAGAACAGCTAGACCAGCTTCACATCTTCCCCACTTTCGTATTTAGACTGACAGATCATCAGTTAGTCACATGGAAAAAGAAAAAACCCAGAAGAGTCCTCTCTTCAGATATTAAGCAGCCTGTCTGGGAGAACTGGTGCTGCTATTGAGGGGTTGTGCTCCAGAATGAATCATTCTTCAGTGAGCTATTCAAGGGAACCCTAGGACTAACACATTCTTGGGCATCAGCAAATGATAGCCGTGTTCACAGAGCTCCCAGTCAGCTTTTCTATTCAGAGTTAAGACTAGTAAGGAAACAAACCTTTACTGTACCTGAAAGCAGAGGACCTTACATAGTATAGCTGCAGAAGATAACTGACCCAGACCTCCATTCTCACAGAGAAATGGCCAAAGATCACCATCAGTATACCAAGAAAACCAAATGCATGAAAGACAAAAGCCAAGATAAAGAGAACAATTACCCTACAGAAAGCAGAGACATTTTAGAGAATAATAGAAAAGCTAAAATAAAACAACCCACTAATTTATATTATCAGGGATATTTGAAATACTTCATATATAAAAATAAGATGATGCTGTTAAAAAAAAACACACACACACACAAAATGTAAAAACAAACAAAATAACTGGAGACCAGGAATAATGTGAAAAAATAACCTGCCAGAAGGTACCTATGATTTGATGTCATTTATATAAATCATTCGGAGAAAGCAATGGCACCCCAGTCCAGTAACTCTTGCCTGGAAAATCCCATGGATGGAGGAGCCTGGTAGGCTGCAGTCCATGGGGTCACTAAGAGTTGGACACGACTGAGCAACTTCACTTTCACTTTTCACTTTCATGCATTGGAGGAGGAAATGGCAACCCACTCCAGCGTTCTTGCCTGGAGAATCCCACGGACGGGGGAGCCTGGTAGGCTGCCGTCTATGGGGTCGCACAGAGTCAGACATGACTGAAGCGACTTAGCAGCATATAAATCATTAAACATTTAGAACATTGTATATTGTTTATGGATATTACATTGCAGAAAATGAATCAGAACACATGTTGGGGGGCTGCTCAGTGGCTCAGTCATGTCTGAGTCTTTGCAACCCCGTGGACTGTACCTGCCAGGCCCCTCTGTCCATGGAATTTTCCAGGTACCAAGATGTATAGGAGTAGGGAAGAAGGTTGGAGGCAGATCTGGCTGTAATTGTAACATTTCATTCTGTTAGAAAAAGAGAAAAGTTGAAGCAAATTTTGTTATTATTATTATCTGTCAAATCTGGATAATATCTGTTAAATTGTGGATGCCTATTATATTCTTTAAACTTTTGCATGTGTTTTAAATATTTGTAATTAAAAAGTCAAAAATTGAAATGCTGAATTACAGAAAAATTTTGTACAATTGTATAATGAAAATCAGTCTAAAAGAAAGAATAAAACGTGACATGCCTTTTAATGTGTAAAATGTTAAATGCAATGTAAAAAGAGGAAAATGTTTGATGTTAAGCATTCTGAGATTATGACAACTGGACCATCCAGAAGGAAAGATAATTCCACAACACTTCAGCTCTGCAGTAAGCAATACATGTATAGTCATAATAATATACAGGCTGCTTGCTTATTTTCAACTCTTAGGATTAATCTATAAAAACATGAAAGACTTAATTAAGATTAGGCACTGGAAAGGCAGGAAAGAGTAGGTGGAGGGAGGATCAGAGCACTAAGGAGAACCAAACAGTATTAAGTTATAGGCTAGTCATGCATTCATTCAATCGTTACATAGCTTTTAAATAACATTCTTATGTTGAAGGCACTATTTTAAGTAATTGGCAATACATGCTAAGTCACTTTGGAGAAGGCAATGGTACCCCACTCCAGTACGCTTGCCTGGAAAATACCATGGATGGAGGAGCCTGGAAGGCTGCAGTCCATGGGGTCGTTGAGGGTCGGACACGACTGAGCGACTTCACTTTCACTTTTCACTTTCATGCATTGGAGAAGGAAATGGCAACCCACTCCAGTGTTCTTGCCTGGAGAATCCCAGGGACGGGGGAGCCTCGTGGGCTGCCGTCTATGGGGTCTCACAGAGTTGGACACAACTGAAGTGACTTAGCAGCAGCGGCGGCAGCTAAGTCACTTCAGTCGTGTCCAACTCTTTGGGACCCTATGGACTGTAGCCCACCAGGCTTCTCTATCCATGGGATTGTCCAGGCAAGAATACTAGCAGCAGGCTGCTGTGCCCTTCTCCAGGGGATCTTCTCGACACAGGGATCAAACCCGTGTCTTCTGCACTGGCAGGCAGGTTCTTTACCACTAGCGCCAGCTGGGAAGCCCAATTAGCAATACAGAGGTGAACAAACTCCCTGCCTTTATTCAATTTACATTCTAGTTCAAGAAGCAGACGTTACCAAACAAGGTTTTAGAAGAATTATCAATAAAAGGAATGTAACTATAAAAATTAGAAGGGGGAAGGAAGGGAAGATAGTGTAAATATGAATACTAAATCATAATTCACAAGAAAGAATCCATTTATAGTTCATAAACAGCACTGTTCAATGGTGAAATGCTTTCTATTTGTGGAAAATAACGGTGGAACTATTCTGTATCTGTATCTGTGTTGTCCAGTGTCATCACTATTAACTACATGTAACTGTTGAGAACTTGAACTGTGGTTAGTGTGACAAAGAAACTGACATTTAAATTTTATTTAATTTTAATTAATTGTAATTTGACTTGTGACATGTTCCTGGCTACTACTGTATTGGACAGCACAGATTTAAGATGAAAGGATCAGATAGCATATGCATATTTTGTGGAAATAAATAGAAAGCCTGTTAAACATGATTGTCTACAAGGTGGGGAGAATTTAAAGGGAACATTTCACTGAGTCATCTTGCACTTTTGATATTCTGCTACATGCATGCATTTGGTTGATTAAACTTTTGAGTCTTTGAGGGGGAATAGAGAATCATCCTTTTAAAAATGTTATTCAAGTTATACCTGAAGTATCAACTGAAGTGAATAACTGGGCAAGAATCAGAGCTCTAAGCTTCAAACAATTTTTGTTATTAGGAGGTCTCCATACAGAGTTTTATTATTTGGCTTGAGATAGCTAATAAGGTAAATATTGGTCAGTGAGGTTAATAGTTTCTGGTTTCAGAGAAACTAAAAGCCACAAGTTTTGAAATACGATCCTAGAATTATAGAGCTGTGAGAATTGCTATCTGCAGAAAATTATATCTGCAAATCTCCAACTTGTCTCACCAAAACCGTGCTCAAATATGTATCATCATTATTAAACCATCACTCAAGCCCAAGTGGCCTTATTTTTGCATTTGAAGATAACAAAATACTTGTCATTACATTTCAATTCAATGTATCCTTGGTCATGGGTAGTTTCTGCTGTGTTCTACTGATGGGTCATGTAGCTAATTTACTGAGGTTTCTAATCTTATCTGGGGGTTGAGGGAAGGGGTAGGGGAAGAGGAAGCTGTATAGCCATCCTTGTTAAATTAAGAGTAAAGGAATGAGGGCCACTTTTTCTAGACATGGTACAGATGGAATTGGCTTCAGCTTGTTTATAATCTGTTGCTAGTTTTAACAACTTGTTTTGAAGATATTTGAGAGGAAGGAGGAAAAGGTTGGAAGAGAGAGCTAAGGAAGTTTTTCTCAGGGGGCAGTTGGAATGAAACATTTTAAATCTGTGAACAGTACACTACTTTTGGAGAGCTGTATTGCTATAAAATTCCAGGTTCAAGTAGACTTAAAGCAGCTTTGTTAAGTTACATCACGAGTCAGCAGGAATCATTCTTCCTACTGCAATCTAAAATAAATTCATTCTAATGTAGGTGGTAGCAAGCACCAATGACCGACTGTTAATAAACTAGATCACCTACTCTTACATTCGAGATGTAAATGAACATATCCTGGATTTGCATCACATTATACCAGCATATACCATAGACACCAAGTTATGTCTGCAAATTAATTTGGCCTAATGTTTGGATAAAATTGAAGCAGAACTGCCATATTCCAATTTGTTGGTATAAAGTGTAGTACTTATAGTTACTTGCTATTGAGAAAGGAGAATTCTTAGAAAGGAGAATTATTTATTGAATCTAAGTTGTTCTTGATATTAACAGGCTAATATCTAAAAGGTACAGTTTATGGTCTTGGAAATAAAATGATAATCAGCCCATATCCAAACTCTTTGAATAGAAACAAAAGGATGTACTGGGGATAGGGTGAGTCAACTCTGTTTATACAGGTTTTCACATGACTTTTCTTTTAAAAAGTATATGGAATGCATCCAAAACAAATACTGTTTGTTAGATGAGAAGACCAAAAGGGAAATCCTAGAGAAAGGAGGATGGATGATCTGTCTTTAATGTCAAAACTGACAAAAACACATCCCCCCTTTTTGCTCAAGATAATTTTCTCAACAAGACCCAGATTGCTTCAGTCTTTGCCTATCACCCTTTGAAGCACTTTCCTTATTATTAGGAGTGGGGGCAGGGTTTCCTTTGAGGATTTTTACAGCAGTGAAGAGTTCCTCCTTTAAATACTTTCACATGATGAGGGAATTCTGCTTTCAAAGTGCTGTCATCACTGTGGCTTCTCTGCCATAAGACGATTTATTCTTGGGTGAAGGTCCTTCTTAGTTTGATTGTCAATAGGACTTACCTTTCTGATGGATTCTCTTTCTACAGAGCTTGCTTGTTCTGAGAGACGCAGCAAAAGGGCTCAACGTGCTCTTTTGTTCACCTTACTGATAAAGTTGACCAATGATTCTCTTTTGAAATATGTTCCATCATATACAGTTATAGACTTCAACGTGGCTCTCTTTGTCAGTCTCCACCAGTTAAGATGTGGGTGACATGTCCAATATTCCTGCTTGAAAGCTATATTTCTTCTACAGTGCAAAGGGACACTGTGAATTTGGGGATGTTTAGTGTCTCTTCCAATGTTTAGGTAGCACCATGGTAAATAACAAAAACTATTCAGGTGTCAACAGTGTTCCCAGAAACACTGAAGTCTTTTGACAACCTGTACTCCATGTCACTCCAGATCACCCTGCTCAACTCTTAAATAGTCTTTTGGAAAATTCTGTAAATATTTAATTCATGGAAGCAAAATGTATAGCTGTATGGTTTCATAGCTCATTTGAAAGCAGTTCTCTCCCCTCCCCAAAATCTTTAGTAGGCAGTGATTCACAATTAAGAAGATATTAAGAAGAGGTGGCAAGAATACACAGAAGAACTGTACAAAAAAGAGCTTCATGACCCAGATAATCATGATGGTGTGATCACTGATCTAGAGCCAGACATCCTGGAATGTGAAGTCAAGTGGGCCTTAGAAAGCATCACTACGAACAAAGCTAGTGGAGGTGATGGAATTCCAGTTGAGCTATTCCAAATCCTGAAAGATGATGCTGTGAAAGTGCTGCACTCAATATGCCAGCAAATTTGGAAAACTCAGCAGTGACCACAGGACTGGAAAAGGTCCGTTTTCACTCCAATCCCAAAGAAAGGCAATGCCAAAGAATGTTCAAACTACCCCACAATTGCACTCATCTCACACGCTAATAAAGTAATGCTCAAAATTCTCCAAGCCAGGCTTCAGCAACATGTGAACCGTGAACTTCCTGATGTTCAAGCTGGTTTTAGAAAAGGCAGAGGAACCAGAGATCAAACTGCCAACATCCGCTGGATCATGGAAAAAGCAAGAAAGTTCCAGAAAAGCATCTATTTCTGCTTTATTGACTATGCCAAAGCCTTTGACTGTGTGGATCACAATAAACTATGGAAAATTCTGAAAGAGATGGGAATACCAGACCACCTGATCTGCCTCTTGAGAAATCTGTATGCAGGTCAGGAAGCAACAGTTAGAACTGGACATGGAACAACAGACTGGTTCCAAATAGGAAAAGGAGTTCGTCAAGGCTGTATATTGTCACCCTGTTTATTTAACTTATATGCAGAGTACATCATGAGAAATGCTGGACTGGAAGAAACACAAGTTGGAATCAAGATTGCTGGGAGAAATATCAATCACCTCAGATATGCAAATGACACCACCCTTATGGCAGAAAGTGAAGAGGAACTAAAAAGCCTCTTGATGAAAATGAAAGTGGAGAGTGAAAAAGTTGGCTTAAAGCTCAACATTCAGAAAACGAAGATCATGGCACCTGGTCCCATCACTGCATGGGAAATAGATGGGAAAACAGTGGAAACAGTGTCAGACTTTATTTTTCTGGGCTCTAAAATCAGTGCAGATGGTGACTGCAGTCATGAAATTAAAAGACGCTTACTCCTTGGAAGGAAAGTTATGACCAACCTAGATAGCATATTCAAAAGCAGAGACATTACTTTGCCAACAAAATCTGTCTAGTCAAGGCTATGGTTTTTCCTGTAGTCATGTATGGATGTGAGAGCTGGACTGTGAAGAAGGCTGAGCACCGAAGAATTGATGCTTTTGAACTGTGGTGTTGGAGAAGACTCTTGAGAGTCCCTTGGACTGCAGGGAGATCCAGCCAGTCCATTCTGAAGGAGATCAGCCCTGGGATTTCTTTGGAAGGAATGATGCTAAAGCTGAAACTCCAGTACTTTGGCCACCTCATGCGAAGAGTTGACTCATTGGAAAAGACTCTGATGCTGGGAGGGATTGGGGGCAAGAGGAGAAGGGGACGACAGAGGATGAGATGGCTGGATGGCATCACTGACTCGATGGATGTGAGTCTGAGTGAACTCCGGGAGTTGGTGATGGACAGGGAGGCCTGGTGTGCTGCTATTGATGGGGTCTCAGAGAGTCGGACAGGACTGAGCGGACAGGACTGAGTGACTGATCTGATCTGAAGGTATCCATTCACCATCCCCTTCCACCTAGCAGCTCTTAAGTGCAACAGTGTATCTATCAACTAATCCAGACTGGCAGTAAACATAATTCTTAAAACCTACAGCTTCCTTCCTGCTAGAGTGTTTAATTGGTTGACCTCTCAGCCCTTCACTGAGGAAGAAAGTGGAACATAAGTAGAGCGCCTAGACTAAATCAGCTATAGATTAAGACAGATTCTAGTTTTGGCTTTGCTACTTCCTGCCTGAGTAAGGTTGGCAAATAACTATTCCTTCTGCTCCCCAACTCTCTCCCTGCACAACCCAGTAAAGTGAGTAACCTAGATGATCGTTATATGTTTTTACCACCTTAAATAAATAATAAGGATATTTCACCTGGATAGAGAGGCTTAATTATAGAAATTAAGCCAAATTTGATAGTCCAGTGAGAAATTAGAACTGATATTCCTTAATCTGGTTTTGTAAAGGAGTATGATTATGTTCTCTCCTCTTTTGGGCTCTATGATGTACTATAAATATTCATTCCACTTTCTTCTATAAGCCAAGTTGAAAATCAGTTTAATAAACATCTCAACTGTACCTCTGTACTGTATATCATGAGAAGCTCTGAATATACTGAAGTCAGTTACCTTCAAGATGCTCAGCACCTAAGCAGGGAGAAAGCATGAAAACAAATCACAAATCTAGTGTGATGAGTAGAACAAGATAAGTCTACACAAAACGCAGGGGTAAGCATGGGAAATACATATATATTTCCCTGGATCCATTTTAAATTCTAGAAATAGGAAAATGTGTGTTGGGGGGAGGGTGGTAGCTTTATGGTAAATTTTTTAAAAAAACAAAACCTCCTGAATCTTTACCTGTTTACTGCTGAATCAAATATGTCTCCTCATAATATTATTTGCCATAAACTGTAAAACAAGTTAAGATGTGGAAGGTTTTCAACAAAAACCAGAATGTTTTCTTTCCTTTCATAGATAAATTATTTTTCAGTGTCTTAAAACATTGGGATTCCCTGGTGGTTAAGATGGTTGAGTCTGCTTGCAATGTAGGAGACCCAAGTTCAGTCCCTGGGTTGGGAAGATCCCCTGGAGGAGGAAATAGCAACCCACTCCAGTATTCTTGCCTGGAAAAGCCCATGGATGGAGGAGCCTGGTGGGCTACAGTCCATAGGTTTGCAAAGACTTGGACACGACTTCACTTTCACTTTAAAACATTACCACTAAGTGTCTCTTTAGCATTGGTAGCCTGGCGTGCTGCAGACATGGGGTCGCAAACAGTCTGTCATGACTGAGCGACTGAAGTGAACTGATTGGTGCTTCTGTCGTTAAACACAGAAGAGCACTGAGATGTATCAAGTAATCATTAAAAACCAAAGAGTGTAGCCCAGAATATGTTGAGAATCTCTCTGGAATTTAGAAAATGGGGAGAAATGAGTTTTCTTAAGGATACTGATGTTTCTTAGCATAATTAGGTTTTGTGGATTATTAGCCTATCTCTACTAAGTTAAGGTTTTCTTGGTGATTTGTAGCAATCTTGAATTAAAATCAAGGAATTGGAAGGTGTTTTAAACTCCAGGTGTTAAATCTAGCACTATGAAAGCTGTACTGTTGCATGAGGGGAGTGCGGGGCAGGGAGCTTGGGGGAATTTAGTATAAAAAGCTGGTCTGAGCTAATTTGTTTTGTTTGAAACTGGAAATCATATTGTTGAAATTTGCATTCTGTTTTCTTTCAAGAGGTGTATTAACACAAAGTACTCTGCTTTCAAAGGGCTTCCTCCTTTCTACAGGAAAAATTTCGCTTCTGGAAAAGAATTGCACAAGCAATTCAGCAACATTGCACCTCTTTCATCATTTTAGGAATACAGACTTCAGCTCAGTAACTCCAGACATATTTTCTGGAAACATGTAAAAACAAGCCCATAAGTACTGAACGTAAAACCTGGGTACACCCATAAACATGTGTACAATCTTAAGGTCTACTTACCACTGAGTTTTTTAAAGCTATGTGCATATTTTAAAAATCACTAGAATAAATGAAAATTGGAACAAGACGCTGTTTGAGAGAAGGTGCTACCTGGAGATTCCTGAGGAATACTGCTCTGTAATTGTCCTATGAAGTGAGCACGCCTCTCGCCCATCAATAGATAGCACCTGTGCTTTCCAGACAACTTCCTGTTGTTCAGTCGCAAAGTCATGTCTGACTCTTTTTGAACCCATGGACTGTAGGATGCCAGGCTTCCCTGTCCTTCACTATCCTCCTGGAATTTGCTGAAACTCATGTCCGTTGAGTCGGTGATGCCATTCAACCATCTCATCCTCTGTCGACCCCTTCTCCTACTGCCCTCAGTATTTCCCAGGATTAGGGTCTTTTCCAATGAGTTAGCTCTTCGCATCAGGTAGCCAAAGGATTGGCTTCAAAGCTTCAGCTTCAGCATCAGTCCTTCCAGTGATTATTCAGGGTTGATTTCCTTTAGGATTGACTGGTTTGATCTTCTTGCTGTCCAAGGGACTCTCAAGAGTCTTCTCCTGAGAAATTATATTAAGATGGAAACAACAGAATTTAAAAAACATATATTTTAACTATCCAAGTGTTAGTCGCTCAGCTGTGTCCAACTCTTTGCGACCCCATGGATTGTAGCCCACCAGACTCCTGTTCATGAAATTCTCCAGGCAAGAATACTGGAGTGATTAAGTCATTCCCTTCTCCAGGGGGTCTTCCTGACCCAGGGATCAAACCTAGGTCTCCTGCGTTGCAGGCAGATTTTTTACCATCTGAGTCACCAGGGAAGCCCTTAACTATCCAAACTAAGTACTAAGAAAGTATGGTTCCTAAAGTATGGAATAGTTAAAGTTAACAGCCAGACCAGTTGGATTGTGTTTTGAGGAAAAAAAAAATCACACTGTAAAACTCATAGTGCTTCCGAGCTATGCCCAGTGACTCTGAAGATAAGAATAAGAAGCGGAAATGGTGAAAGAGAGCTTTGTAAGTTTGGGGGTGTGCTCAGAACTACTGGGTGTTCTAAGAGGGTCTCACGAAACATAAATCTCAATGCAGCTGTAATCTGGATGTGAGGAAAAGGTTATTCTTAAAAAATAGTTGCATTTTTGCAAAATACTTTAACCTTCAGTCTTCGGTCTTTCTTTTTTCAGGTTGAAAAAGTTAAGCATGATTCATATACTAAAGATTTCCTTTCTATGCTTAGTGTTCCTTTTAGAATTGCATTCTAACCCATGATTGTATCTCTCTCTGTTTCGGTTCTTGTGTGTGCTCTGCCCCAGGTTGGCCTTCATTCCACGACGTGATCAATTCTGATGCGATCACATTCACAGATGACTTTTCCTATGGGATGCACAGGGTGGAGACCAGCTGCTCTCAGGTCAGTTCTGGAAACATGTGAAAACAAGCCCGTAAGTACTGAATGTAAAAACCTAAAAACCCCAAATGTTGCTCATTCTGCTTTGCAAACACTTCCAAGACTCCTGGTTGTGCTAAATATAGTAACTAAGGCCAATTGACCCATCACAAAAGCGACAGACGAACACAATGAGGTCTCTATCAAGTCCTAATGATATCTCAGTCTTGAGGAGTTTAGCAAGTCCTATTAAATGTCGGTCATTGGCTTCAGCACTAGTAAACAAAATCATTGGCAGGCAAAATTCTTCTCATTGACTCAATACAATGGGGAATTGAATGAAGACTTCATCACGTGACTTCACGTGATCTGATGTTTATTCTCTGGGTGCGCTCATTGTTCAGTCATCATACCTCTGACGGTAATGATCCCAACACGGTCAACGAAGACCCCAGAAATGTCTCTCCTTGGATGAATGTGAGGAGGGAGGTTAGAGAACAGCAGTAGGAAGAGGAAGTTTAGTGGCAGGCTGTGCGAGGGCAGAGAGAGAACGTGCGAGAAAATAATTCCTTCTATAAGTCTCCTAGAAATAGGCCTATCCTCATTTCGAAGGATGTTCCTTTCACTCTCTTCTGACTGAATCAGTGCCAGATCTAAGGGGGAAATGAACATGTGTTGAGGAGGAAGCAAAAATATAGTTAGTCTGTCATTAAGAAACTTGAACTTAAACCCAGAGACATGGCCAGAATCTTCTTGTACATAGAACTGGAACAACTGCACATTCTAGTCCAGAGTAGGTCATCCTGCTCTACTTGGCTTTACATGAGTGAAATGTGAAGTCTGAGTGCTGTGGTACCGGAGCTCACTGATGCTAGAGTGCATTGCTGGGGGCTGTCTCTTGTACAAATTGGAGGTGGAGGGGCACCGTCAGGCAGCTGTGAGGGCAGAGGGATGGCCACGTGAGCCTCCCTCAGCATTCTTCCACCTGCCCTTTAACCCTGTTCATCAGCACAGGAGCTTTAGGGAGGAGGTGGCATATTTACTACCAAGTAGGGAGGAAGATTGGTTTGAACCTAACCATCTGATGAATTTCTATTTTATTTTTTTTTAAGTAAAGCTGGCAAGTGAACTGTATTCTAAGTATGAGGACCACTCTCTCCCTTGAAAAAGTAGGCTTTATATCTGATCTAAGTCACATTTTCAATTCATCCTCATTTCTCAGATCTGAGTCTAAGTGAGAAACTGGTACTTTTTGATTCTGGGTCTCACGCTCAGAGATTTCTAATTTAATTGGTCTGGGTGAGGTCTGAACATCAACGTTCTTAAAAGCTCCCCAGGTAAATGCTCACAGTAACCTTCTGAGTAGATAATGTGTCTGTCTCTCTTACAGTGGAGGAAACTGAGGTACAAGAAGTGCAGTTACCCTTGTATAAATATTCATAGGTTGAACTGAGACTTGAGTGTGGGCATTTAGCTCCAGAGCTTTTTATGGTGCTCAAATGGATAGATAAGTAGATAGATACAAGCACCATAAAAAGTCATGTTGAAACAAGAAAAAAACCAATCCGATGATCCCCCAGCAGTTAGTTCAATTCAGTTCTGGATTCAATCGAATGATTATTTTTCATAACTTCCACAAAAGCAAATTGCAAATATCTACCCAGAAATCTAAAACATTTGACAAAAAAGTGACATAGGATGGTACATAGTCATTTATAACTTAGGTACATAGTATTTAGTAAACCTCCCTTAAGGCTAATGGTTGTGGGTGGTTTTTTTTTTTTGCCTTTAGTTTTTTAAGCTGCCTTAAAGGCTGTTGTATGACTGCTCCTTTTCTTTTCACTCAGAACCTATTTTCAAACATTAAGTTCTATGAAAATTATATGAAAAGGAACAGAAAAACTGGGGCATAAGATAGTAACTTTCCTTCAGGGGCTACCCTCTGAAGTCTTTGTGACTAATTCTTAAAATACACTTCCTCATTTCTCTGTGCCAGCCACTGAGGTGACATCAGTAAGAGTCAAGATAAGACCTTTAGGAAGGTGTCTTGCAGGGACCAAAGAGGAACGAAACCGCAAACTGTGCCCAAATTAGGCAACACTCATAACACACACCACACTAACCCGGGCATAGCTCCCAGCCCTTGGTTGAAGGCCTAGTGACTGTTACTTTCTTTGGGAGCAGTTGGGTAAAGCACTAATACTCCTTTTCAGCCTCTTTTCCCACCACCTTTATTTCTCACGTAAGAAAGTACATCTTGCTGACGATGCGTGATGTGTGTGTGGTCAGTCGTGTCCAACTCTTTATGACCCCATAGACGGTAGCCAGGCTCCTCTGTCCATGGGATTGTCCCAGGCGAGAATATTGGAGTGGGTTACTATTTCCTCCTCCTGGGGATCTTCCAGACCCAGGGATCGAACTCATGTTTCTTTTGCTTCCTGCATTGGCAAGGGGATTCTTTACCACTGAGCCACCTGGAAAGCCCAGAAAGTGCTTGACCCTTTCTAAAATATAAGTCTTAAATTTACAGAAAAGAGCAAGGGATATTTGTTCCGTTTCTTTCTTAAATGTAGAGAGAAAGGGACAGTAATTTGTTCCATTAATGCATGTGCAAAAGTGCATGCATTGGGAAGTAAGTGCCACATAGAAAATAATCAGGTTCCAGCCCCAAAGAATATGTTTGCTGGAATCTTCCCCATGTGGACAGAGTGGGCCTGTCTGCCCCACTTTGGGCTAATAGCTCACTAAGCCAAAAGTGTGTATCTTGCCTTTCGGTTTCTTTGTCTTTTAATTTGTGCTTGACACAGAAATTTATTTGTCTTTGGTTTTACATTTTTCTTTAGTTTTCTCTTTTCCATTTTCTCATTCATCCTTTTTATCTTGACATGGGGGGTGGGGGAACTGATTTAATGGTTTCCATACTAGAGAACGGAGGAGGCAATGGCACCCCACTCCAGGACTCTTGCCTGGAAACTCCCATGGATGGAGGAGCCTGGTAGGCTACAGTCCATGGGGTCGCTAAGGGTCAGACATGGGTCACTAAGAGTCAGACACGACTGAGCGACTTCACTTTCACTTTTCACTTTCATGCATTGGAGAAGGAAATGGCAACTCACTCCAGTGTTCTTGCCTGGAGAATCCCAGGGACGGGGGAGCCTGGTGGGCTGCCGTCTATGGGGTCACACAGAGTCGGACACAACTGAAGCGACTTAGCAGCAGCAGCAGAAAGAGAAACTGCTTGTATCTTACTTCCTGGTTTCTCATCCTTAATACTGTTTTTCACTATCAGTTTATCTTCTTTTACCTTTTATTCTTTCAGTTTATGTAGTCTTCTACTTCCAACTTATCCCCCACCCCGTTTTTTTTTTTTTTAACTTTTGGATGTTGACATGGTAACTTATCTAATTTGCTTCTCCTCTTAATAAAACTCTTGTGTTTTGAGTTCACATGGCTTGTCATTTCTCTGGACTGAATCTCATCAAAAGAGTTTGTGTTATGACGAATCTGTTAGTTGTTTTCAGTATCTTAGAGACATTTTCAGTTGGACATGTTATGTGGAATGCTTCTTTCTTTATGGTAAAGATGGAGCATGTAAACAAGAAGACCCTTTTACTGCCAACTTAACACCAATAAACTGAGCTTCTGTGGATAAAACCAGTAGATTCAACTCGCCTGCAAGGCAATATGGTGATTTTTTTTTGGTCTGCTGCTGCTGCTGCTGCTGCTGCCAAGTCGCTTCAGTCGTGTCCAACTCTGTGCGATCCCATAGACGGTAGCCCACCAGGATCCCCTGTCCCTGGGATTCTCCAGGCAAGAACACTGGAGTGGGTTGCCAGTTCCTTCTCCAATGCATGAAAGTGAAAAGTGAAAGTGAAGTCGCTCAGTCGTGTCCGACTCCTAGCAACCCTATGGACTGCAGCCTACCAGGCTCCTCCGTCCATAGCTAGTAAGGTGAATTTCAAAACTTTGCTATTAAAAAGAAAGCTTCAGTCAGCTTACCTGTACACAGTCCTTTATGCAGATATGTTAGGTTGTCTCCAGTTTATAGAAAAGAATCTATCTAGAGGTGAAAATTATGGGTTATAGAATGTATGTAATTGTTTATATATTTAATTAAAAATTTTCTAGCTTCATTGAGTTATAATTGACATAGAACATTGTTTAAGTATAAGGCATACACATCTACATTATTAATACAAGATGATTACCACTGTTGTACGAGGTCATCAAGAGGGTGTGATTGCCATTTGACCCATGAGCTGGACCCAGGTACTGAAGGTTGTCACCTCTCTTCCCTGTCCTTGGAATATACATTCTGCCCACTGTGCCCACATTTTCAAGGACATGAAGTAGTTGTTGAGACCATCTGGACTGAATCTGTGACTGAACCCCAGGAAGGCCTCAACATAAATTTTAAGATTCTGGACTGGTGCAAGGTGTATGGCAGCCACCCAAGACAAGCCTCCTATACAGGTTCCCTTACTTGTTAAACCTGCCATATATCAATTTTCCTCCTGTCTCAGCTTGCCCTCCAGTGGGGGTCAGTTTCAGATTTGACCTAGGAAACTCTTCCAGTTTTGAAATAACACAGCATACCTAACACCTCCATTACATCACGTAACTGCACTTGTGTGTATGTGTGTTTGGTAAGAACATTTAAGATCTACTTTCTTAACAATGTTTGATGAGTGGAGAAAGAAGTGACATACATATATGGTGGAATATTATTCAGCCAGGGCTTCCCTGGGGACTCAGTGGTAAAGAATTTGCCTGTTAATGCACGAGATGCAGGTTCCATCCCTGAGTCAGGAAGATCCCCTGGAGAAGGGGAAATGGCAACCCACTCTAGTCTTTTTGCCTGGGAAATCCCATGGACAGAGGAGCCTGGTGGGCTACAGTTTGCTGCTAAGTCACTTCAGTCGTGTCCGACTCTGTACAGCAGCCCACCAGGCTCCCCCGTCCCTGGGATTCTCCAAGCAAGAACGCTGGAGTGGGTTGCCATTTCCTTCTCCAATGCATGAAAGTGAAAAGTCAAAGTGAAGTCGCTCAGTCGTGTCTGACTCTTAGTGACCCCATGGACTGCAGCCCACCAGACTCCTCTGTCCGTGGGATTTTCCAGGCAAGAGTACTGGAATGGGGTGCCATTGCCTTCTCCGATTTTTTTTGGTCTATGGGTCTCTAATTCTTGCTTTAATACTTAGAATTCTTCTTCCACTTCTTTTTTTCCCCTTCCCCATCCTCCTTACTCTTCCTCCCTATTCCTTTGTCATTGTTATATGAATCGCACCATGCAGTTAGGCCTCATATTTGGTTGCATGCATACATGTTAAACTGCTTCAGTAGTGTCTGATTCTTGGCGACCCTATAGACTGTAGCCCACCAGGTCCCTCTGTCCTTGGGATTCTCCAACCAAGAAAACTAGAGTGGGTTGCTGTGCCCTTTTCCAGGGAGTTTTCCAGACCCAAGGATTGAACCTGGGTTTCCTGAATTACAGGTAGATTCTTTACCGTCTGAGCCAGCAGCTGCTGGTGCTGCTGCTAAGTCGTCTCAGCCGTGTCCCACTCTGTGCCACTCCATAGATGGCAGCCCACCAGGCTCTCCCAAAGCCCCATATTTGGGTAGAAATGACAAACACATTGGGAGCCATGCCCACCGCCTCTTTATACTACACTGATTTTTCCATGTGTCCACTGACATCTTAGGTTGTAATATTTTGTAAAATTTTTATTGAGAAAGTTAAGATTTATTCAGTACAGTAACCACTTTCCAGAGAAATAATACAGTCAGATCCTTCTAAAAGAATCTCTGTGCTTCTCAGATTTTTGAGAAGGACCTGATCTTTAAGTTAACAACACAGAAAACAAGCAAGGGTGGTAGAGCTTCTTTATTTCCTTCATCAGGATTCCTGCTTCTGAAGGAAACTGGTTATCCTTTATATTCTGATGTTCATTGCAACTATACCTGATTTCTTTTACCTTTCTATCTACTAAGTTAAGGAATTATACTCCACTTATCTCTTCCAAAGTGGAACTTTAAATCTGCCTACTTTGGGGTGGGCATAGGTAGGTATCTTCCCCCTGGCTGTAGTAATTTCCTAACAATTCTCAGTTATAAAGAATTTTCCTCAATTTTATATAACTTACATTTTTAGTTAGTGATAAAAATATGTTGCTTCTAATCCAGTTTCACTGATGACTATCAATAATTGCTTGACAGCTTCTCCCTAAACCTCCAACCCCTGCCTGTTAAGCAGCATTGTCAGGAATTTAAATTCAGTGGAAAGAGGTAAGATTTGCATGATATAAGCTGTAGTTCAGCAAGATAAGTCCCTCCTGGAAATACTTGGGGAATTCTTCCTTCTTTAGATCGAATTTCTACATCTGCAGCAAATGGGAGACCAATAAATCACTGAACATTTTGTAATAATCTTTGAGGAAACCACCAGAACCCTGAGTTTACCCGAGCTGGACTCTGTTTATGACTGTAGCTATTACTGTTTGAATCTATAGTAGAGTCCCTTAGTTTGTTGTAGATCATTATTAATTTGTTCTAAGTCAGCCAAATCAACAGAAAGGTAAATATCCACCAACACAAAGTATTTTTCAAGAGTTGAGCAGTTTTGGGTAAAACTCCAAACCTTATTAATCTTTTGCAGATGACAACTCATATATTGCTGATGATTAAAGATACCCATGTGTTACAATAGGGTTTCAGACTCACAGCCCCCTCTCTCTTTTTCTTGATCTTTCAGTAAAATCATAATGCTAAACTGGTGACTTCACAATCCTTTCCTTGGCAAAAGATTAATATCACAAGCACAGAAGAAAAGAGCCCTACTTACGCACAAGTGTCTTCAATAACGGTGGGAGAAAACAGGATACTACTGGCAAAGTCAATTGCTTTTCTTCTTAAAACTCTTTTCTCCTTCCCATCCTGCCCCATGCACCCAAGTGTAAAAGCCTGGCTTTGAAACCACTTCATCTTGTAGATCAAACACTTAAGAGAAAATGACAACAATAAAGCCTAAAACATCCTAGGAATAGCTAGGAGAAAACCCTCTAAGACAGTTGGAAATACATCAGTGCAGAAATATGTAACTGGGTTCAATGTACTATTTGTGTTTCTTATGCACACAATTGAGAATTGCAGTCAGATTTTAAGGAATTATGTTAAATTTGATGCCCAATCACTTTTTTTGGATGTGGGGGGTGGGGCGGGCGTCCTTTCCTTTTGTTCTCTACAGGTTCTTTAGTTGCCAGTTTTTCTGAGTGAGAGGCTTAGGAGATAAAGGATTCCTGTGGGAATTTAAAATTTTTCTTTTGAACAATGCTTATCTCATGCTTCCTCAGAATGAGAGCTAGAATATTCTGTCACAGTTTGCATTTTACCTATAAAAGAAAGAAATACATAACCACCGTAAAACAACTTTCAAAATGCACACCAAAGATTCTACCCTGAAATAAATCATTAACAGCAGGTTTCAGAGATTTCTTCATCGGGCAACCAGTTTGTTTCAGTTACAACCAGGTGTGCCGATAGAGCCCAGCACATTGCCAGTTGGCTGGGGCAGGGGAGGCAGAGCTCGCAGGCGGCTAAAGAAACAGTGCGTCACTGACAACTTTCATTCATCATCCCAGCCTCCGCCAGGAGTAGAAGGTAGAAAGAATGGGCTCCATGTGCGTTCCCCTCAGGGAGGAGCCTTCAGGGTTTGTGCACTTTTAAAAGAAATTGAGTACTAGTCTTTTGGACTGCAAGGAGATCAAACCAGTCAATCCTAAAGGAAATCAGTCCTGAATATTCATTGGAAGGACTGATGCTGAAGCTCCAATACTTTGGCCACCTGATGAGAAGATCCAACTCATTGGAAAAAACCCTGATGCTGGGAAAGATTGAAGGCAGAATGAAAAGGGGATGACAGAGGATGAAGCTGTTTGAATGGCATCACTGACTCAATGGACATGAGTTTGAATAAGCTCCGGGAGTTGGTGATGGACAGGGAGGCCTGGTGTGCTACAGTCCATGGGGTCACAAAGAGTCAGACACGACTGAGCAACTGAACTGAGCTGAACTTTTATGGGAGACTGGGTGTTCCTGGGAGGAAGCAGAAATGGTACCGTGTGGTTAGGCTTCTTCCAGACAAATGGTCTCACAACTTCACAGGCAGCCAGATGGGCATGTACGTGGTGGCCGTGGTAGTTCAGTTTCTAAGTCATGTCGAACTCTTATGACCCCATGGACTGGAGCCCGCCAAGCTCCTCTGTCTGTGGGATTTTCCCAGGCAAGAACACTGGGGTGGGTTGCCATTTCCTTCTCCAGGGGATCTTCCCTACCCAGCGATCTAACCCAGGTTTCTTGCATTGCAGGCAGAGTCTTTACAAACTCAGCCACCAGGGAGGCTCATGTATGTGGTCGCACAGATATAAACGAACACTTTGCTCTTCCCTCTAGCTGGCTCAGACCGTAAAAAATCTGCCTGGAGTACAGGAGACCTGGGTTCAGCCCCTGGGCTGGAAAGATCCTCTGGAGAAGGAAATGGTGACCTACTCCAGTATTCTTGCCTAGAGAATCCCATGGCTAGAGGAGCCTGGTGGGCTACAGTCCATGGGTTCCCAATAGTCGGACACGACTGAGCGACTAACACCACCCTGTACTGCTCCTCCCTCACTTACATGAGCCTGGAGGGAATCTTCCAGAACATCTTGTGCAAGCATGATGAAGCAATCACTCTTGTTTTTAGGGGACCCACATCTTTTCTGAGGATTTCCCTACCCCATCCCATCGCCAACCCATACAATTATTTGCGAATGATTTTTGTTGCCTTTTCCCAATTATAATTTCTCCTCCTCATCTCCCTCCCATTTTCTCTTGCCTGGATTAGGGACATCTAGAATCTGTATTTTTCTTACTGTTTAACCAAAAGACTAGTGTCAGATTTAGCAACTGAAACTGCAGGCTGATAATGAACTCAAATCCAATAGATTAAATTACTCTAATTTGGGGAATGAATGATCTGGGCACTAAATACTACAAAATGGCTTTAAGTATACCATTGCTATGCTTTATTTTTGAAGTAAGATAAATAGAACCATTCGTTAAATATGCTTGAGATGATTAATAAAGGTGCTATCATTTATTTTTGCCCAGATAACTGTATTCTCTCATTAAAAAAAAAAAATCTATCTGAGGCTTTTATGTGAAAACTCCACCTCTCAGATGCCAAGTGATCAAAGTGCTGGAGCTGCACGTGAGATCAGTAATTGTGCACACATACTGGTCACCAAGAGCACCGGTTCCTGTTGGCCTGCACACTGACTGTTTTGGCAGGCAGAAATAGGTGCTTTCCTGTGTCCATTGGGTAAGCATATGTATTTTCACTGGTGCATCTTAGCTGCTGATGCCTGAAAATTTGGCCTCAATTGTTTATAGAAAGGAAAAGCAATCTGAGCTGTCAGCCTTGATATTACCTAAACCTGCATAAAATGTGGAAAAATAATGCAAGATTTGTTTTTTAGGCCTGTTTCATATTTTCCAGGCAATAGATCAAATCAGTTCAGGGTTCATTTTTAGTTCCTTAATAAGCTGACACAGTATGTTGGCAGTAAAATAAGAATGCACTTTTAACATGGAAGTGCCATAGAGTCGAAGTTGCTATTTGTGCTATTTATTAATAATAGAGAGCCCTCCAGAATGGAGCTTAGCACTTTCAGTGGGGAAACTGAGATTCTCGTCCTTTCCGTTGTAATAAGCACTGTCCTTCACTTCTCTCTCATCGTCTCCGTTTGGTATGGAGGGACAGAAAACCCCATTCCCTGGTCAAGTCCTTCTTTCTTTTCCTGCAGTTTATAAGTGTTTTATACACCAAATGAGCACAGTGAGAAGAATTAATAAATCATCTCTATGCCTCTTCTCGCATATTCTTCCCTAAATCTTGACTCCTCCATCTGCTTGAAATGTTCTCTCCTAGATCTGCTTCACTTCCTCCAGATTCTTATCCCAGAGTTACCCTGGGAGAACTACCGTTGACCACCTCACCTAAATCGTCAGCTCCCAGTCTGACAGCCTGTATCACTTTGTCTCTGTTTTAGTTTTTGTGGGTTGGTTGGTTTGTTGCTTGTTTGCTCCTTAGTGTTTATTGCCACCTACTGTGCTTACAGTTCCTTATTACCTTTGTGTTTTCTGTCTCTACCAGTGGAATGTAAGTTCCATGAGACCACTGCCTGTATCTCTGGAGTCTGGGACAGTACCTGGCATAAAGTGGGTGCTCCATAAATATTTGTGGAATGAATAAAAGGGGGTCACTTGCCCCAGGCTTTGATTTCTTTGTTACATGACAAACGATATGCTTTTGTAGCCTATTTAAACGTGGCACGCTAACGTCCTGGTGGGCTGCAGTCTATGGGGTCGCACAGAGTCGGACACGACTGAAGCAGCTTAGCAGCAGCAGCAGCAATATCTCCATACCCTTTACCCTGTCCCTGCTGAGAAGGGTGGGAGGTAGTAAGTGTGACCCGTGTGCTTGTCTCCTGGAGCCGCACTCATCAGCAGACTGGTGAGCCAGCCTATTTGGAGATACTTTCTCTGGGCTGGATTTCTCTGAAGCACCATCATAACCAACCATCCCTCCTTTTGCCTCTGTCTGGACTCTCCGCCTCTTCTCCTTCCCCTCTGGGGATAGTCAGTAGCATGGATTGAGCTCGACAGCTTGTTCCTTCTCCACATGATCCAGTTCGTGCAGGAAAGCAACCGGCCTGGTACCCACCTATCCGAGGCCAGAAAAAAGGATTGCCAGGACTAGTGACGTTTCCATTCGCCATGCTGCAGTCCTGGCGACCATAACATAAATCTGTTGCACCCTGCCATTGCTTTACTGGGTTCCAGGAACATCCAATGCTTTTCTGATGTTAAGTTTTACTGCCCATGAAAGCAAACAACAACTCCGTCATGGCCAGTTACACAGTATCTTTTACAGTGGACTTCTGCATATCTGAAACCCACCCATCCAAAGCCAAAAGCAATGCCGGGGGCGGGGGCGGGTGGGGTGGGTGGGTGGGAGGGGGTGGAGATTTTATTCTGCCATGTTTCTTACAAGGGGAGATCAAGGGTCAACTCAATTCATAAAATTACTGCAGTCATTTTTCAGCTGGCTGAGCGGCTTCACAGATCAAAAAATACAGTGGCTCCTAAATGATTTCTGATATGCACAATTCTAGTGTTTTTTATTCTCAGCATGTGGTGCAAAGCCTGCCAGAAACCATCTTTGTAGCTATTGACAGGCAGGTTAGAAATCATCCATGATGGTTTCCATCATTTCTCTACAGGCCGGTCATCCATTTAAACTGCTGACTGCGAGTTCCCTCAAAGCCTGCGTTGTACACTCTGCTGACCTCCAGTTTGCTCTTCTGTTGCAGTGCGGTGCTCACCTCGGGCACATTTTCGACGACGGACCTCGTCCAACCGGCAAAAGATACTGCATAAACTCGGCATCCTTGGCTTTCAGCCCTGCAGAGAGCAGTGGCGCCCAGGGGGACAGCGCGGGGGGCAGCCCGGCCCCCGGTGACAAGAGGGAACTGTAGAGACGCAGCCGGAGGCGGCGACAGAAGAAACAAGTGTACTTAATGCACAGCTTATTAAAGCGAATCCCATAGCGTTTATCTCAGATCTATTTTTTCAAAACTAGAAGGGCAGTTTTATGTTATTGGTATTTTTCTTCTTGCTTAAACAGAGGCCCTGGCCATCCATGCATTTTGCTGTTGACTAGATGGGGAACTGCAGATCTTGAGTGAACTCAGAGATAGCTTCGTGAAACTTCTTTACAAGCCACTTACGTAGCATTTGGCATTATTTTCTTCGCCCCACATAGCTTCCTTTACTTTATTTTATTTTCCCCACCTTGCTTAAGAGGCAGAAGGTGCTTGGTCTTCAGACAAGAAAATCAAGGTCTGCTCTGCAAAGCAGAGACCAGGGCTGAGGGGTGGTGGGGATGTTGAGACCTGCAAGACACATGGCCTGGAGGCATTTGTGCAGATCCACCTAAGATAAGGATGGCGTGATATCTTAGGAGACTTCTCAGCTTTGTGGAAAGTTTGAGCTAAGGTCGTTTATTCTCACTAAAAGGGTGTGAAGGTCTAAAGTCTTTCCTTATGTTAAATTGTTGCCAGATCTGAGGGGGCGCCCTGAGTGTTGTGGCAGAGAAGTAAACATTACCTCATGGTTAGGCCTTTATTTTTATTTTTTCCTTGAAAACATCAGAATGTAAGATAACTGTAAAATGTTGAGCCCCATTTTGTCCAAAGTTCACAAAAGAAGAATGCCTGCCATTGCCTTTTGTAAGTCTGTCCCTCCACACCTAATACCAGCTGCAGCTGGAAGGGCATTTTGGTGAATTCCCCATGTAAAATAAAATATTGGGAACAACACACTTCATTAAGGCAACAGAATAAGAGAGAAAGCAGAGAAGGTTGAGGAGGCAGCCTGGGGGCTAGATGTCCAGAGCCCTGCAGAAGAGCTGACCACAAGTCACCAGCAGAGCCTGGCAGGGGGCAGGGGTGGGGACCTTGTGCACAGGGCCAGGTGACCTCCTAGAGGATGTTGGGGCTTAAAATAGAAACAGCCGGGAGCTCACGTCCCACCCTTGACACTAATCTGCTGTGTGACAAGGGACAAGCTATTTGTTCAGCCTCTCCATGCCTATTCTTTATGTATAAATGCGGACTTAGAATATTTGTAAAATAATTGACACTCTCAGGGGAAAATTACTGTATTGCTGTACAATTAAGATCAGTGTTGTAAAATTAAACTGATCTGGTTCTAGTTGCCTCAAAGGCCGAAGCCCAGGCGTTTGAAATGGAAAGAAGCAGAGAGGGGGTTGACTTAGCTGATTGGTATGGAAACGGTTGGGCCAAGAGCCAGGAATTTTTCTTTGTAGCAAGATGGCTGGTTTTACTCTAAGAAGCTTGGCTCGGCTCGGTGCTGTATAACATTGAGTCTGGTGGGATGGATGTCATTGAGCGCAGTAAGGTTTTTATGGCTCTGAGCAATGGTGATATGCATTGGTATTGCCGCCAGGTGTGAAGGTACGGTATATGACTGATATATATTATATTTGTAGCCTTAGTGCTAAGCCCAAAATATAGCTTTTAAAAAATAATATTTTGTAAATTTTTGAAAGCTAATGAAAACTGACATCTTTCCTTATCAGCAAGACCAAAAATAAGAAAGAGAGACACATGACAATCTTAAAGAAATAATGAGAAACTAAAATGAAAAGTTGTGATCAATCCAAGCACCAGTGCAGTCATGCCCACATCCTTCTGTGTCTCTCCACACGCCACCTGGTGAGGCCCTGACCTCCTGTGATCTTCACTGCCACGCGGGCCACACCTTTGCCATTCCCGGTCCATTGTGCTCTTCCTCCCTCGGCTCCTGGATGTGGCACCTCAGGTCCTGGGGTCACTCTGGAGTTCACAGGTTTCACTCCCCTGAGACACTGAATTTAAAACCCTTGAAGCCTCAGCGTCTAGACTATCCTAGAAGTCTTTTCTGATCTCACAGAAGGAGTCCCAGCATTTCCCAGCAACCCAAGGAGCCCTAAAGAAACAGGTCTCCCAGGAGATGTCCGTCCCTCATGTGGTCCATCCTTTGGAGGATCACACAGCACATCTTGACTGGCTCCCCGCCTTAGGTGGTGGCCTGCCCTGGGGTCTGCTGGACACAAGCCACAGTGTGGGGGTAGAAAAGGAAGATAAACGAGGGGCTTTTCCCTCTCCACAGAGCTTCTGGATTTTCATTGTTCTTCCAGTTTTATTGTAGGGCTTAACATTCCCCTCAAAAAGCTCATCTTCTAATGCTTGGTCTTTGTTTCAAGAAAAGCCAGTTTTCTTCGACCACATTTTCCAGCATCAACTTTAAGAAAAATGCAACCTCCATTGCAAAAAGAAAGTGGGGTGTATGCCTGTGGTTTAATTTCAGGTTGCTTTTGAGTTTAAGTGGTATCGAATTTCAGTATATTTCTGTCTTATGTTAAAGAAATATATTACTAAAATGTAAGTGAGCAATAATGTCAGCTGTCGAGCACTAGATTTATTTTTGTAGGATATGGAGTGCAATGAACTGAGTCAATATGGTGAGGTGTATGTGATCTGCGGGAGTTTCACCATTTAACATAGGAAATGCATGGGACTTTCCCTCTCTGCACTCAGGCCCTCCCTATACCATTAGGAGACGCAGGTTTCTTTCCTGATGTGTAAAAAAGTTATGTCCATACACTTAGGTAGAATGGATCTGAAGAAGGCAACAATTCATATTGTACTAGGGGACATTTCTATGTGTTCAAACTTTTCACTTTATAGATAAATTTAAACTAAATGCAAATGACATAGCAATTTGAAAGTCTCCATGTTCATTGAATTGAATATGCCTTGCTTTAAAATATGGAGTATGATGAAAGGGATTAGCGTTTTTTCTGAAAGTCAAATACTACTTTTGCCTTAGACAGCTTTGTAATAATATTTCTCTAAGCAATTCAAAACTTTTGAAAAATGACATGAAATTTTCATTAAAAACCGTTTTCCTATGTTTATTGTATATGGAAATTATTCAATAAAATTTCTTTATAAAAATGTTTTCCTCTCTGATTCCTAAAGACTTCTCTTATTTTTATCACAGATGCATAGACCACCCATTGGAGCTTGCCACAGGCTGCTTTGTTTACCTCCTTACCCAGCTGATGTGTCTCTTTGTAGAGAGGGCCTTTATCTGGTGTGACCTTCATAAGCAGGCTCTGAGAGCAGGGTCTAGTCCGTTCTCCATACTTCGGGCCCCAAGGGAGGCTCCTGGGATCCAAAAGGTTGGAGAGAAGGGCAACACTTACAGGATTATTCTGCTTTCACCTCACCTCTGCAGAATCTTCAGCGGCTTGTATGTATTTTGTGCTTAAGACATGGACTCTGGCAAGTTGCATCACGATAACTCTTTAGCTGAAAATGCAGGAATGATACCATGTCGATGCCTGGGCTTCTGTTAAAGAAATTGACAGGAGACTTACCCTGTCATCAAGGACTGGTTTCCAGGGAGATATGTTAGGGGTATTTCCCCACTGCTCACAGATGATTCACCTTTAAATATCTCTAACAGAAGAGTTTTAATATAGTATTATTTGTTGGGGACGACAGAGGATGAGATGGCTGGATGGCATCACTGACTCGATGGACTTGAGTCTCAGTGACCTCTGGGAGTTGGTGATGGACAGGGAGGCCTGACGTGCTGCGATTCATGGGGTCGCAAAGAGTTGGATACGACTGAGTGACTGATCTGATCTGATTATTTGTTATTAAAAATTTTTAGTTTAATTTTTTGGTTCGTTGTGTTGATTTGTTCATTTTGAGAGGAGAATTGAGGTGATGAGGACTTTTGTTTTTCAGCCAATTCTTTAAGAGTCATGCTCCTGGGATCCTAAAATTCACAGGCCAGCAATTCCATGTAGTGTACCTGAAGACAGCGCTTCTCAGGTGTGGTCCTGAGAACCGTGGTCCCCAGGTGACAGCATCAACATCACCTGGGAACTTGCTATAAATCTGAGTTTTCAGGCCTTCTCTCATGCTCACTGCCCCAGAATTCTGGGGGTAGGGCCTTGTCAATCTATGTTTTAGCAGCTGTCCTTGTTATTCTGGAGTTTGTTCAAGTTTGAGAACCACTGTCTTGGAACTTCCCATGAAAAAACATCATTTAGCATTAATTCTAAAGGCATTTCTATCTGACTCTCCAAAATGGCTTATTTTGTCATTACTGGTTATCTCCCTGAAGAAGTGGGTCAAACAGTTTTCCCAAAACTTCATGTCTTTCTGCTATTCCTGTTCTTCACTGCTCATTTGTCTTCACTGCTCTTGTTCTAGAAGACTAACTGGTTCTCATCAATCAGCGCCACCTTAGGTCTTGTTCACATATCTGAGTTAACCTTGGACTGCCCAGTGGTGCTCGCTGCTGCCTCTTTAGAACGCGGCAGGGTTCATCTCAGCAGTTCCAAGAACTAGAGGACAGATGTCACTGCATAAATTTACATCATGACCATTCCCATTTCTTTCATCACCACTTTTTCAATCCATCAGAGGAGATTTTTACAAAACGGCCATATACCCAAATTGTGACTCCTTTTTATCAGAAAACTGCCACTGTTATCCAGATCTTAACAATGAAATGATTTCTAGAAGATGCTGGTTTAAAAAAAAAGTCTTGGGACAGGCTTATAAGCATCCTGTAATGACTTCTTACCAGTGTTTATTGTGTATTACATAAGTGATAGAAATTTAACCATTTTAATGTGAGACCTGAAGAAATGCCACATAAAAGAATCGTCTGGAAAGAACTCTTCCTATCCAATATCTCCCAGAGGCTAGCCTTGTCCTGGACCAACCTGGAAAGGGATTGGCCAAACGTGATTATAGGTTCTAAACCAAGCTACTCTACAAATTCATCATGCAAGTAAGGGGCATTTATGGAACCATGATAGGATAAGGAGACTAGAGATTTAGGAACCAAATCAGATCCTCAGGCCTACCTGAGACTTACCCTAATTTTTAGATTGGTTACGGAATCACACCATTGTCAAATTCCGGATGCTAGAGAACCTCATTTTTATTTCAACGTTTTCAATTCCCCTCCCTGCAGGGTCACCACCACCACCATTCCCAGCAAACACACACTCACCCTGGCCATCCAGGCTGGTCAGGAACCAGACAGATTTTCAGTAATGAACAGCAGAACAAGTCAGTAATTTTTAAGTACTTACCTCAGCACTGTTCTGAAAAGGTAAGGGAGTAGAAAGGTGTCAAAATAACTAGAAAGCAAAGTAAGAGAATGTTGCGAAGGCAGGGCTATCAGTGATAATCCTATCAGCTGGAAATGCCTAGAGTCACTCACCTGGGCCCTAGTAAGTTTCCCACAGACATCTCCCTTTTCCAAACCTGGCCAGACCCTTGTGGTTCTTATTATGGTTACAAGACGCCCTCAGCAATAACTGCCTGGAAAGTTTGAAGCAAAAAGAGTATTATTTATGAGCCCTGGAGAATACCAGGCATGCCCTGGGACAGTAGAGAAAGAATGAGTGAGCACAGCCTGGGGTTCTGCTTTTATATTGGATTGAGGGTGGAACCCTAGGGCTTCATGGGCTCACTCTTTACTGATGAGTTTAAAATGTAAGAGCTAGAATTTAAAGATGGGAAAAAAAGAAAAAACAAGTGGCCCAAGTGGCCAGTTATCTAAATCAATCAGGATCTCAGCAAAGGAGGGGAAGGCAACGGCACCCCACCCCAGTACTTTTGCCTGGAAAATCCCATGGACGGAGGAGCCTGGTAGGCTACAGTCCATGGGGTCACTAAGAGTCAGGCACGACTGAGTGACTTCACTTACACTTTTCGCTTTCATGCATTGGAGAAGGAAATGGCAACCCACTCCAGTGTTCTTGCCTGGAGAATCCCAGGGATGGGGAGCCTGGTGGGCTTCCATCTATGGGGTCGCACAGAGTCGGACACAACTGAAGCGACTTAGCAGCAGCAGCAGCAGCAGAGCAAAGGAGCCTGGGTCGGGGCAAGGGGAGGGGGATGATGGAAGGTGTGGGGAGGGAGAATTCCCCTGTCCTGGCTCTTCAGTCATGTGACTGCCAAAATGTTTATTCAACCCAGCCCTCTTTGAAGTGGATACCTTGGCAATAGAAGCTTAAATCAGACATTTACGCTGCAAAAGAAAAGCCAACTGTCAGGGCTTATATTACAACCTACCCTGTGATTCCAGGCATTCTAGTCAACGGTGAGGACATTAAAGGCCTAGGTAGCTGATATGCTAAAAGTCAGGTGTAGGGCATGTTGTAAATAGAAATTGCACGTGTAAATTGGATTACAGTAGCAAAAGCTAGAATAATTATACAGGCAGTAGTGTGAAATCCTGTAGGTACCTGTTGCCCTAAACTTGAAAGGTCCAGTCCTGAAAATAGATCAGGGATCTCAGGAGCCCTGGAAATCTGTTCAAAGATTTGCTAAGATTACTGATGTATAGAATAGTCTTTTGGACTCTGGGAGAGGGAGAGGGTGGGATGATTTGGGAGAATAGCATTGAAATATGTATAATAACATATTTGAAACGAGTCACCAGTCCAGGTTCAATTCCTGATACTGGATACCTGGGGCTGGTGCACTGGGATGACCCAGAAGGATGGTATGGGGAGGGAGGGGGTAGGAGGGTTCAGGATGGGGAGCACATGTGTACTTGTGGCGGATTCATTTTGATGTATGGCAGGGGCAATACAATATTGTAAAGTTAAGTAAAATAAAATTTAAAAAGAGAGAGAGAGAAAAAAAAGATTTGCTAAGATTGTGGAATATTTTAACATCTTGGGCCATCTGGTGTAAAAAAGTTTGAGCCTGTCCTGAGTTGGTGAAAATGAAAGTCGCTCAGACATGTCTGACTCTTTGCAATCCCCTGGACTATAGTCCCTGGAATTCTCCAGGCCAGAATACTGGAGTGGGTGGCCTAGCCCTTCTTCAGCAGATCTTCTCGGCCCAGGAATTGAACTGGGGTCTCCTGCATTGCAGGTGGATTCTTTACCAACTGAGCTATGAGAGAAGCCTGAGTTGGTAGGTTGCTCCATATCTCATTGAACCAGGTCTCTGAGTCCTGAGAATAGGTCAGGCTCCTCTGTCCATAGAATCTTCCAGGTAGGAATACTGGAGTCGGTAGCCATTCTCTTCTCTGGAGGATCTTCTCAACCTAGGGATCAAACCCAGATCTCCTGCACTGCAGACAGACTCTTACCGTGAGTCACCAGGGAAGCCCCTTTAAAAGCATACATTATCTCATAGAACAATTTTTCAATGTGGTGAAAGCCAAGTTTACTAAGAGACTCAAATATCTTTGGTTCCACTGTAGTAAGAGGTCAAAAGTAGGTAAACCTTAGACTTGGTTAGTAATTAACATTGTTTCAATATTTTTTTCTTATTTGGAAATGATCAAGACATTCAATGAATTCCCATCATTTCGTTTAACTTAACAAAACTCTGAAGTTTCAAGTTACCAAAGAGATTTGGGAAGTTATTTTTAAGTAGAAATTCTATAAGACATGATTATTGCTAAAAAGTTGACCTACATTTTTATTTCAGTTACATACATCTAAATTATTTTCTCCCAACAATGATGTTTAGACTATTAAGGAACTTTCATTAGACAGATGGCCATTATACCCAGCTACATTTCTTGCTGACAAATTTTGTAAGCAATGACATAAATTTGTTTGAATGGTAAACCCTGGTAGGACAAAAGTTGTTTATCCGAATTAAATTTAATGCTGATAACTCTAAAGATATACCTATTTTAATTAGAGCAAATTTAAACTAGAATTATTTATCAAAGATTACTCCAGATCATGTGAATTTGAAGAACATTTTGGTTAGTTTCTACATTACTGAGTTATAGGAATAAATTCATAAGTGCCTATTTTTAAGCCAATTAAGTAGAGCTCTTGTACAAATTATGGGCTTCCCAGGTGGCACAGTGGTAAAGACTGCCTGTCAGTGCAGGAGACACAGGAGACGTGTGTGGGTTTGATCCCTTGGTGGGGTAGGTCCCCTGGAGGAGGAAACAGCAACCCACTCGAGTATTCCTGCCTGCAGAATCCCGTGGACAGAGGAGCCTGGTGGGCTGAGTCCAGAGTCTCAAAGAGCTGGACATGACTGAGCACACACACACGCACACACACATACACACACTTTTATAAATTAATTTTGGCAATGTCATCTGCAGGTAGAAAGAGAAAAAATCATATAAACATAACATACATCTGTAGACATACATAAACATGCAGACAGATACAGAGACCCTGTAACTTCTGTTCCAAGATTTTAGCCATGAATCATGTACAAAAACATAAAACTCACTAGTTCATAAATAATAGTTGAATCCAAATTGGCAGAACAATTTAAGGTTACCTGCTTCAATGGCTAAAGTTTTTACTAATATTTGTGGAAAAGATTTTTAAGATTTATATTTGTCCTTGACAAGTCATCTTGAGGCTGTGGACTAAGCTTGGGACAGAGAGCTTTTACAGCATTTTGTATTTTAAAAGGCCGATTACTCCTCGCACCAAATCTAGTCCACTTTGCTTGAGTCTCAGGTGATTGTGTGCAGAGTCGCAATTGCCCCCTGAGGTGTTTACATTTCAAAGAAACAGTAAGCTATATGTCTTCAAGAGACAAAGATCATAAATTTCCTCCTAGGAGTTTTAGTGCCTTTTGGATGGTGATGGCAGTCCCAATAAAATGTAGCAACTGCTGCCCTGTAATTAGAGAATCCTTTGTAATAGTAATTCTCTGGACTCAAGGTCAAGGGGGACCCCCCCCCACCCGCCCCGCAAGACCAGAAATGAAGAAGGGGATCATTTGGGTCAGTATGGCCAAGAAAATGATGAACCCATGGTGAGTGGGTGCTTTCGCTTCAGTCTTGTCCGGCTCTTTGCAACCCCGGAGACTGTAGCCCGCCAGGCTCCTCTGTCCATGGGATTCTCCAGGCAAGAATACTGGAGTGGGTTGCTAGTGTCTTCCTCCAGGAGAGCTTCCCTACCCAGAGATGAAACCCGTGTCTCCTGCATTACACTGATTTTTTACCACTGAGCCACAGAGGAAGCCCAGTGAACCCAATGGCTCACGCCAACTTTGCACTAAGTCTTAATGTTTTCCATTAACTGTGAGCTTTAACGATGATCACTGATGCGAGGATGGCCCAGCCCCAGGCGGTAAATATGCCAGTGAGGAGAGGAAAGACCCTGACACAGATATCATGGCTCTAGGGCCTTGGCCTTGTCAGTTCCCTCTTCCTTCTCACTAGAGGCTTCGATAGTCCTGTCAGCTTCTCCACAGGCACAAGGACACCTCGTGAGCCCTGGCTTCTAGTTCACGCTCCTCCCCACATCTCTTGAGGCGCCCAGGGGAGGAGTGGACAACCAGAGAAGAGTGGAGGAAAGCTTGCAGAGACCTTTGCAAGCTCCTTTGTGAGTGTTAGCTTGACTGGGAGCTCTGGAACCAGCTGGACAGCTTGTTCAGGTATTTTTATCCGAAAACGTGCAGTGAGCAGGTGCCACCAGTGGGGCTCCTTAGAAAACTCACAGGCGATGAGGATCCTTGGTTTCTTGGTGACGCTGCGTGTGCAGTGTGGTGACCACGCCCTCTGATGAGCCAGATGTGGCCTCCTTGCCTCCCCAGCAACTTTCCAGGATGTTCCAGAGCACAGGGCAGAGCCCCTGAGGCCTCGGCTGCTCCAGCTCAGAGCTGAAGAGTCGCTTTCTGCACTTTGGGTGCCTTCTCCCCCCCTTTTAAGATTTTTTTTTTAATATGTGTGGATCTTTTTAAAGTATTTTATTGAATTTGTTGCAATATTGCTTCTGTTTTATGTTTTGGTTTTTTGGCCACCAGGCATGTGGGATCTTAGCTCCCCAACCGGGAATGGAACCCTTACCCCCTGCATTGGAAGGTGAAAACTTAACCACTGGATGCCAGGGAAGTCACAGGGTGCCTTTCTGATCAAGATTTTCCTCTTCTCAGTCCTTAAAAGTGTGGCACTGAAGAGTGTCTGCTCATGCTTGTGGGAACTGGGCCATGTTGGAAGATGAAGATGAATACCCAGCCTGCTTTTCAGGGTGACATTTGATGGTGGTCACAACCAGGAGCTGGATGCTTGGCAGGCAGTGGTTGTGAGTGAGGGTGTGGGGGTAGCAGGGTGCATGTGCCTGTCTAAAAGCAGGTGGGTAGTGGTGGCACCAAGGCATTGTTGAGGTTCAGTTGTTCAGTCACTCAGTCATGTCCGACTCTTTGCAACCCCATGGACTGCAGCACGCCAGGCTTCCTTGTCTTTCACCATCTCCCAGAGTTTTCTCAAACTCCATGTCCATTGAGTCGGTGATGCCATCCAACATTTCATCCTCTGTCACCCCCTTATCCTCCTGCCTTCAATCTTTCCCAGCATCAGGGTCTTTTCTAATGAGTTGGCTCGTCACATCAGGTGGCCAAAGGATTGGAGCTTTAGCTTCAGCAACAGTCCTTCCAATGGACATTCAGGAGATTTCCTTTAGGATTGATCTCCTTGCTGTCCAAGGGACTCTCAAGAGTCTTCACCAGCACCATAGTTCCAAAGCATCAATTCTTCAGCGCTCAGCCTTTTTTATGGTCCAACTCTCACATCTGTACACAACTACTGGAAAAACCATAGCTTTGACTATGCGGACCTTTGTCAGCAGGCATGAGTAACAAACGACTCAGAGCCCACTGCAAACAAATAAGAAACCCCACAGTAGCCAATTAGCTCCCCTCTCTCCTTCCTGCTGTCTGAAGAAAATTTTGCACTTCATTTGAGGTAGAATTTCTTGGTTTTCTCCCATCACCTTAATCTTATGTGTTGGTACAGGAGACCCGGTGGCTCAGCTGGTAAAGAATCCACCTGCAATGCGGGAGACCTGGGTTCGAAACCTGGGTTGGGAAGATCCCTTGGAGAAGGGAACGGCTACCCACTCCAGTATTCTGACCTGGAGAATTCCATGAATTGTATAGTCCATGGGGTTGCAAAGAGTTGGACACAACTGAGAGACTTTCACTTTCACAGGAATCCACCTCTTTGCAGGTGGCCGCTCTTCACCAGCATGTCCCAATGCATGGCTCGAGGATTGAATCTGTATCCACTAGGACAACATACAGAGTATTCTCGGCCTCTGGAGTGTTATACCAGAGTCTTGGCATGTTGGTGTGCCCCAGCACTGAGCAACACTCACGAGGCTTCCATGGGTTTTTTGCATTTTTCAAGGAGCTGGTGTTCTCCAACCCTGGAGCCTCAGGGTTCTTAGGAGGTGCTCGCACTAGATATTCACAACACTTGTATTTGTCCATTTAATTTTTTAGCAATATGGTATCAGGGACCATGATACCCCATTGGGTCATGGGGACAAAAAATTACAGCAGCAAGTAAAGCAGGGGCACAGAGACCGTAGGCCTCTGAGGTATTTTCCCTCTGGTGGTGCCGTTGGTTTCCAGTTCCAAGACTGTTTCAGTCTTCTAGGTTAGGACAATCTGGGAACAACTCACTGACTCAGCGGTTGCAGGAAGAGGTCTTCTGCACTCCTTACTTACTGAAATCCTTTCCTCATGCCTTTAGTCCAAAGCTTCTTTTGGGGCAGTGACCATAGCCTTGTTATCCAACCACCCTCCTTAGCTCTCCTTGGTCTTGAGGCATGGAGGACACTTATGCACATTGGTGTTGAAGGGAGAGAGAGAGAGAGCGCATGGCCTGGGATTCTGTTTTTCTTGGGGTTGAGGATGGAACCTTAGTGTTTGATGGGCTCTCTCTTTACTGGCAAGTTTAAAACATAACAGCTGGAATTTAAAACGTGGAAAAAAAGAAAAAGAAAAAGTGACCCAAGTGGCCAGTTATCTAAATCCACCAAGATGTCTAAAACAAAGGTGCTTCCTGATGGGGATTAGGGAGGTGCATGTGTCTTGACTCCTCGTGTGGCTGCGTGTGTTTGTTTGAGATAGCCTTCGTTCAAGTACACTGGGTGCCTTAGTGATTGAAGCTCCTGTCAGCACTTGCATTAGAAAAAGAAAAGCCACTGCCAGGGTTTACAACAGAGAGGTAGAAGGGAGTCTTAAGAGTTAAGATGAGGTTGCCTGAAGCTTTATTCCCAAGGCCTTTGATCTCACTGTGGGGCTTATTTTTACCTTAAAGATATTAAGCGATCTCTATAAGTTCAGTTCAGTTCAGTTGCTCAGTTGTATCTGACTTTGCGACTCCATGGACTGTGGCATACCAGGCCTCCCTGTCCATCACCAACTCCCTGAGTTTACTCAAACTCATGTCCATTGAGTCAGTGATGCCATGCAACCATCTTGTCCTCTGTTGTCCCCTTCTCCTCCCACCTTCAATCTTTCCCAGCATCAGGGTCTTTTCCAATGAGTTGGTTCTTAGCATCAGGTGGCCAGAGTATTGGAGTTTCAGCTTCAGCATCAGTCCTTCCAATGAATATTTAGGGCTGATTTTCTTTAGGATTGACTGTTTGGATCTCCTTGCAGTCTAAGGGACTCTCAAGAGTGTTCTCCAACACTCTTTGTGACCTTATGGACTATAGACCACCAGGCTCCTCTGGTCATGGAATTCACGCAAGAATACTGCAGTAGGTTGCCATGCTCTCCTCCAGGAGATCTTCTCAACTCAGGGATCTAACCGACATCTCTTGAGTCTCCTGCATTGGCAAGTGGGTTCTTTACCACTAGCGCCACCTGGGAAGCCCCTAACTTACACAACCAAGCTCAAATTGAAGTTCAAGTTTGTTCAAAAGCTTCCAAGGCTGTGCTCCCTACTCTGCACTGAACTGCCTCCACTGTAGACCCTGGCCACCTGGATAGTGTTCAGTTCAATAAGGCAGGTATTACACAAGGATAAAAGTGTGGTTATATCATTTTTTATTTATTTTAAATTAATTGTAAAATTTGCCTTTCCAAAATATATTCTGCTGTGTGACTGCCTTATCTCAGAAAGAGCTAAATAACATTGTACACCTTAATGTTCTTTAAACTTCAGTGATGGAAAATTTCTTTTTTTCCCCCCTTAATAGTCCAAATCATATCTTTTACTACTTCAGAAAAAAAAAAAAAAGAAACACTCCTTGAATCCATATGGGAAAAAAGGAAGAATACAGGTGATTTAAAGATGCATTTGATCAAAATATTTCATTTCTGGCATCACTGATCCAGTTAATCTCTCCTCGTCTAGAAAGATGTGGAGCCCAGGATGGGGGAGTAGAGATGGGACTTCCTCACTCATGTCGCTGAGTCAGTGAGACTCTGCAGTTGGAGACTGAAGGAGGGGGACAGATTCCTGAGTGCTCTAACCACACCCAGAGCAGGTCTGCAGGGCATATGATGGACCTGTCCCAAGAACTGACGGAAACAAGAGGTTTGTTTCTGTTTGATTACAGCTCATGACAGATTGATAACTGCAAAGGCATTCAAACTTGGTGTTTCGCCACCCACCCCCCACCCCCCGCCACCTTTGCTTTAACACTACCGCTTGTAAGGCGAGTCAGGCATCTGGTGTTTGTTAGATGGCTGCGTTGCATCATCCTGGTGATTGCTGGGGAACATCTCTCAGCATTCGCACGATTGGAGAGAGGACTGTGGGGCACAAAATGGCCTCATCCGGTTTACATCTTCATTATTGCGCGTCTCACATACCTGCTTACATCTGGAAAAAATCTCCAGGTAAACCTCTTGGGCTCTTTTTCTAAAGAGTAACTGTAATTATTAGGGCTATACCCAAATTCAACTTAGAATAGGTATGTGGCTGAACTTCAGCCAAAATCCTGTGCCTGTCGAAAAGAAATTTTCCTCTTTTTAACATCCAATTACATAGGAGGGGCCTTTTCCCCACACATGGCCAGTTGGGTTCCTGGTTCTCTATACCCAAAGTTTCGATTTATGCCCTGAGGGAAGAGGCAAGGAGATTTTAAGGAAAAATTTAAAGATTTCTTCAAGTCTCCCACTGACTTTTTTTCTTAGTATCAAATCCCAGAATCCTAATATGTATTGCTGGTCATGTCAAAATTTTGAAAATTTCTTTTCCTCACTAGGTACTTTCACAAACTCTCTTACCAAGCAACATCATCACAAAAAAACTTTACTATTTTCCTGTTTCCTGCTTCTCCCCCTTGTACAGGATTCATCCACTCAACACATTTTGATTGAGCACTTGCTGGGGTACCAAGCCCTGAGCCAGGCACAGGAAACCTAAAACTGAGTAAGATGTGATGCTTATAGTTAGTTGGAAAAACAGACATGCAGCTAATTATACATCATACTGGAACGTTGCATAAGGTGAAAGTGTGAATTAAACATTGTGAGAACTCCACTGGGAGAAGAATGAATTGTGCCATTGAAAGGGATGTAACAGTGTGGGTGGCAGTCAACGAAAACTTCATTTAGACATGAAACATAAACTGAGTTTTGAAAAATATGTGGCATTTCACATAGATGAGAAGAAAACAAGATCAACCAGAGAAACAAGAGGACATGAGACCATTAGTAAGGGACTTAAAGGAGCTCTGACTCTTTCATACCAGCTTCTGTTTCCATTGATAATTAGTGGTTTTCCAAGATCATTTCATGATACGATTCTTTTTCATTTACCTCTCCTGTTCTTTTAAAAACATTTGTCATCGGTAAAAATTCATAGATCCAAATGCTCATATATGGTATATAACACTATGATACATGATATGTGATAAATGACGTATATGATATATCTGTTATGTATATGTATTGTTGTTATCCAGTCGCTTAGTCGTGTCCAACTCTTTGTGACCCCATGGACTGCAACATGCCAGGCTTCCCTGTCCTTCACCATCTCCTGGAGCTTGCTCAAACTCATGTCCTTTGAGTTTGTGAAATCATCCAACCATGAAATGTATATGTGTGTGTATATATATATATAAAATGTATACATATATATTTATATATGGAGAGAGAAAACCATAAGGAAGAAGAGGAGGAAGAGAACAGTCTAGTGGCTAATACTCTGAGCTCTCAATGTAGGGGGCCATGGTTCCATCCCTGATCAGTGAACTAGATCCAACATACAATGATTAAGAGTTCATATGCTGCCACTAAAGATCCCACATGCTGTAACTAAGACCCAGCATAGCCACATACATAAATAAATAAAAATAATATTTTTTTAAAAAACAGAGGAGTTCTTAAAAGAGATCTCGATTGTCATTTACACTGCTTCCATGCCCAGAGTGTGTAAAGAGGAAGCAGCCTCTGCGAAGTCTTTGTATCTGCTTCCACCTATGTTCTACTCCCCGTGCTTGAGGGCAGACCATCATGAGCTCCTCTGGACCACTGCAGCAGTTGTCAAAGTGGCTTCCTATCTCCAGGCTCCTTCCCTTCCTTCCAGATGCCACAATGCAGCTGGTGATCTTTTGAAAGTGTAAATCTGGTCATCTGGCTGCATCCACTCTAGAATGCAGTGCAAACACACTGTAGTAACGCCTAACAGAGCCCTTCACAATCTGCCTACAAGCTGCCCCTTCCGTCTCCTCTCTCGCCTCCCCTCCCTCACTCCCAGCCACAGCTACTGTCGACTTCTTGCCACTTTTGCATGGCACTCATTTTCTGCCTGAAATATCCTTCCTGCCTTTTCTGAGTGGTAGACTTGAGTCATCATTCAAATCCAGGCACAGCATCTCTTTTATGAAGTCCATTCCCAATTTCCTCTCCTCCATTAGCACAAATGGATTTCCATTATCATTTGTCTGTGTCTTGATTCTTGAGTTCATCACATTGAATAATTGTCCGCTCACCAGATTTGGAGCTCCACTTGAGGACAGATGCTTTGGATAAATCATTTTAGTAGTTTCAATGCCTGGAACAAAAGATAGTTAGACTCACTCTAAGTGAAACAGATGGCTAAGTTCCTTTTTTATTTTTCTCTTCGATTTCTTTGCCTTTCCCCATCTTTTCTTCTGACACTTCACCTAGGTCTATCTTCTGGGCAAAACTCATGTCACCAACCAAACCTCTTTCATCATGATGCTTCTAGGAGCTAAATCTGACAGATAACAGCAATGGCCTACCCCATCCCCACAGAATTTATTAGAGGTTGACTTAGTGTTAAAATTCACTATCTCATCTGATCTTCTGAGAAAGGGAGAGGTCACAGATGAGAGGCTGAAGGTGTGTTTTCTTTGCCAACACCTTTAAAAAACACAAAAACGTATCTTTACCGATATTTAATAATCAGGAGATCTCATATAAAAACCCAACATTTACTGTGCTTTTGAATAGAGGGACAAATGGCAATTCTGGGTAGTTGTCAGATAGTGCTGAGTCTCAGCTGAGTACTTGAAGTAAAGATGACATTTCCAGTTGGCTGCAAACCTGGCCACTTCTTTCAAGCTCCCATTCATTGTCCTGTGTATATTGTTTTATTGTTTCTCATAATAGACAAATGTGTTTTGAACCCCTGTCTCCTTCCAAATCAGATCATCAGATCAGTTGCTCAGTCGTGTCCGACTCTTTGCAACCCCATGAATCGTAGCACATCAGGCCTCCCTGTCCATCACCAACTCCCGGAGTTCACTTAGACTCATGTCCATCGAGTCATTGATGCCATCCAGCCATCTCATCCTCTGTCGTCCCCTTCTCCTCTTGCCCTCAATCCCTCCCAGCATCAGAGTCTTTTCCAATGAGTCAACTCTTCGTATCAGGTGGCCAAAGTACTGGAGTTTCAGCTTGAGCATCATTCCTTCCAAAGAAATCCCAGGGCTGATCTCCTTCAGAATGGACTGGTTGGATCTCCTTGCAGTCCAAGGGACTCTCAAGAGTCTTCTCCAACACCACAGTTCAAAAACATCAATTCTTCGGCGCTCAGCCTTCTTCACAGTCCAACTCTCATATCCATACATGACCACAGAAAAAACCATAGCCTGGACTAGACGAACCTTTGTTGGCAAAGTAATGTCTCTGCTTTTGAATATGCTATCTAGGTTAGTCATAACTTTCCTTCCAAGGAGTAAGCGTCTTTTAATTTCATGACTGCAGTCACCATCTGCAGTGATTTTGGAGCCCAGAAAAATAAAGTCTGATACTGTTTCCACTGTTTCCCCATCTATTTCCCATGAAGTGATGGGACCAGATGCCATGATCTTCGTTTTCTGAATGTTGAGCTTTAAGCCAACTTTTTCACTCTCCACTTTCACTTTCATCAAGAGGCTTTTTAGTTCCTCTTCACTTTCTGCCATAAGGGTGGTGTCATCTGCATATCTGAGGTTATTGCTATTTCTCTCGGCCACTTGATTCCAGCTTGTGTTTCTTCCAGTCCAGTGTTTCTCATGATGTACTCTGCATATAAGTTAAATAAGCAGGGTAACAATATAGGAAAATAAAATATAGACTATGCAGGCAACATGACATTTTGTTTTCGCTTACCTATCTCCTGTCTGGAGAAGGGAGTGACAACCCACTCCAACATTCTTGCCTGGAAAATCCCATGGACAGAGGAGCCTGGTGGGCTAGAGTCTTGGGGTCACCAAGAATCAGACATGACTGAGTGACGGAGCACAGCACAGTGCCTATCTCCCACCTTGAAGTAGGTAATATTTTTATCTTTATTTTACAAATGACGAAACTGAGGCAATGGAGGCTGAATAACTTCACCATGATTATACATCTAGGAAGCATCAGGGCATCAGGGCAAAGACAAGGCCGTGCATGTGTGCCAAGTCACTTCAGTCATGTCCGACTCTTTGTGCCCCATGGACTGTAGGCTACCAGGCTCCTCTGCCCATGGGATTTTCCAGGCAAGAATACTGGAGTGGGTTGCCACACACTCCTCCAGAGGATCTTCCTGACCCAGAGATCAAACCCAAGTCTCTTACATTGCCTGCATTGGCAAGCGGGTTCTTTACCACGATGGCCGCCTGGGGAAGCCCAATTTGATTGCAAAATTCATCCTCTTAAACGGAGACTTTTTGATCCTGCAGTTCTACAAATAAAATCCTTGAGCTTTCACACCTAGTTTATACATTTACTTAAAAAAATTATTTATTTATTTGGCTGCAATGGGACTTAGTCATGGCATGCAAACTCTTAGCTGTATCATGCAGGATCTAATTCCCTGATCAGGGATCAAACCTCCCCTGCATGGGGAACACAGAGTCTTAACCCCTAGACCACCAGGGAAATACCTACATTTACTTTTAAATTATGTACATCCATCACTATAGTAATATAGTACACACATTCTAAAATACAAAGATAGAAAAATTTAACAGATGAGTTTAAAAAATTTAAACTCAAGTTTAAAAGTAATTTTAAATGTTACTTTGAGGATACCAAAAATATTTTTGCCTTTACTAAAATATTAAGTTTTTAAGTAAAATGTTTAGGGATAGCAGCATGATTTGAATCCATCATTATTTTTGTTTTTGAAACAATGTTTGAGGGTCTGGATCTAAATTCAATTTATTTTAATACTTGCTTAAGTGATTGATATAACTGAAAACTACATTCCATGACATCCCAAAAGAAAGTTACATTGTGGGTTCACTTATGGGTCATGACACTTATTTTTTAAATCCTAACCACTTGTGTACAAAGATGTCTGTGGACTTTTGGTTAGTGGATCTGCATATTCCCAGATGTCAATAAGGTGTTCTTGCAAATTATTCATGTATTTTAAAAAATATTTAACAAATGTGAAAACCCATTGTACAAGGTTGAAAGCAGGTTTTAAAATTCCCATCCTAAGTTTTAAAAGCATACAGATGTAAAAAGTTCTTAAGACACATACATCCTTTTTGGCAATAAAAATCACCCAGAAATGGAGATAGTTTCAAATACCCATTTTTATAATGCTCCCTCCAGAACCTGAATTTCTTTTAAAAAGCAGTTATTCATTGTTGAGATGTCATTTTTACATGAAAGGAATGGATTGAGTACATTTTTCAAAGATCATTGCTGGATAGCATACGACTAACAGGCACTTGTCATTACAAAATATGTTGGAAAATTTGGAACTTGAAAAAACAAAACTCATCTTTAAGATGGATAGCCCTTCCATGGAATGGCCAGCAAGTATAAAATATTTTCAGAGCTATTACCTATCTCACTGCAAGACATTTTAAAGATTGTCCATACTTTCGGGATTTATTTTATAAAATTAACCACATCAGTGACATACTGTAGCACTTCTGGCTTCGATCCCTTGTGAGAAGGTTTACTGATAACATAAGTAGTGAAGGGAAAGACATTCAGATGCAGTACTCTTTCTGGAATCTTCCCTTGGAATCCATTCTTTTATTTATTTATTTTTTAAATTTGTTTGGCTGCACCAGGTCTTTGTTGCTGAGGGCAGGATCTTTAGTTGCAACATGTGAGTTCTAGTTCCCCGATACGAATCAAATCCGGCCTCCCATGAGCATTTGGAGCACACAGTCTTCACCACTGGACCACCAGAGAAGTCCCTAGTGGAGTCCATTCTTTTTGCCAGTACTCCATAATCTACTCAAAGCAGGCATGGCAGTGATGGTCACACTCACAGTCTACCATAACATTCAGTTCAGTTCAGTCGCTCAGCTGTGTCCAACTCTTTGTGGCCTCATGAACTGCAGCACACCAGGCCTCCCGGTCCATCACCAACTCCCGGAGTTTACCCAAACTCATGTCCATCGAGTCCGTGGATGCCATTCAGCCATCTCATCCTCTGTCATCCCCTTCTCCTCCTGACCCTAATCCCTCCCAGCATCAGGGTCTTTTCAAATGAGTCAACTCTTTGCATGAGGTGGCCAAACTATTGGAGTTTCAGCTTCAGCATCAGTCCTTCCAAAGAACACCCAGGACTGATCTCCTTTAGGATGGACTGGTTGGATCTCCTTGCAGTCCAAGGGATTCTCAAGAGTCTTCTCCAACACCACAGTTCAAAAACATCAATTCTTCGGTGCTCGGCTTTCTTCACAGTCCAACTCTCACATTCATACATGACCACTGGAAAAACCACAGCCTTGACTAGAAGGACCTTCGTTGGCAAAGTAATGTCTCTGCTTTTCAATATGCTATCTAGGTTGGTCATAACTTTCCTGTCAAGGAGTGTCTTTTAATTTCATGGCTACAGTCACCATCTGCAGTGATTTTGGAGCCCACCAAAATAAAATTGACCACTGTTTCCACTGTTTCCCCATCTATTTCCCATGAAGTGATGGGACCGGATGCCATGATCTTCGTTTTCTGAATGTTGAGCTTTAAGCCAACTTTTTCACTCTCCACTTTCACTTTCATCAAGAGGCTTTTTAGTTCCTCTTCACTTTCTACCATAAGGGTGGTGTCATCTGCATATCTGAGGTGACTGATATTTCTCCTGGCAATCTTGATTCCAGCTTGTGCTTCTTCCAGCCCAGTGTTTCTCATGATGGACTCTGCATATAAGTTAAATAACAATATACAGCCTTGACGTACTCCTTTTCCTATTTGGAACCAGTCTGTTGTTCCATGTCCAGTTCTAACTGTAGCTTCCTGACTTGCATATAGGTTTCTTCAGAGGCAGGTCAGGTGGTCTGGTATTCCCATCTCTTTCAGAATATTCCATAGTTTATTGTAATCCACACAGTCAAAGGCTTTGGCATAGTCAATAAAGCAGAAATAGATGTTTTCTGGAACTCTCTTGCTTTTTTGATGAGCCAATGGATGTTGACAATTTGATCTCTGGTTCCTCTGCCTTTTCTAAAACCAGCTTGAACATCTGGAAGTTCATGGTTCACGTATTGCTGAAGCCTAGCTTGGAGAATTTTGAGCATTACTTTACTAGTGTGTGAGATGAGTCCAATTGTGCGGTAGTTTGAGCATTCTTTGGCAGTGCCTTTCTTTGGGATGTGGGCTTCCCTGGTAGCTTGGACGGTGAAACGTCTGCCTACAATGCGGGAGACCCGGGTTTGATCCCTGGGTTGGGAAGATCCCCTGGAGAAGGAAATGGCAACCCCCTCCAGTATTCATGCCTGGAAAATCCCATGGACCGAGGAGCCTGGTGGGCTACAGTCCATGGGGTCACAAAGAGTCGGACCCAACTGAGCGACTTCTTCTTCTTCTTTGGGATTGGAATGAAAACTGACCTTTTCCAGTCCTGTGGCCACTGCTGAATTTTCCAAATTTGCTGGCACATTGAGTGCAGCACTTTGACAGCATCATCTTTCAGGATGTGAAATAGCTCAACTGGAATTCCATCACCTCCACTAGCTTTCTTCATAGTGATGCTTCTAAGGCCCACTTGACTTCACATTCTAGGATGTCTGGCTCTAGGTGAGTGATCACACCATCATGATTATCTGGGTCATGAAGATCTTTTTTGTACAGTTCTTCTGTGTATCTTGCCTCCTCTTCTTAATATCTTCTGCTTCTGTTAGATCCATACCATTTCTGTCCTTTATTGAGCCCCTCTTTGCATGAAATTTTCCCTTGGTATCTCTAATTTTTTTGAAGAGATCTCTAGTCTTTCCCATTCTGTTGTTTTCCTCTATTTCTTTGCATTGATCACTGAGGAAGGCTTTCTTATTTCTCCTTGCTATTCTTTGGAACTCTGCATTCAAATGGGAATATCTTTCCTTTTCTCCTTTGTTTTTCACTTCTCTTTTTTTCACAGCTATTTGTAAGGCCTCCTCAGACAGCCATTTTGCTCTTTTACATTTCTTTTCCATGGGGATGGTCTTGATCCCTGTCTCCTGTACAATGTCATAAACCTCAGTCCATAGTTCATCAGGCACTCGGTCTATCAGGTCTAGTCCCTTAAATCTATTTCTCATTTCCACTGTATAATCATAAGGGATTTGATATAGGTCATACCTGAATCGGGGAAGGCAATGGCACCCCACCCCAGTACTTTTGCCTGGAAAATCCCATGGACGGAGGATCCTGCTAGGCTCCAGTCCATGGGGTCACTAAGAGTCGGACACGACTGAGTGACTTCACTTTCACTTTTCACTTTGATGCATTGGGGAAGGAAATGGCAACCCACTCCAGTGTTCTTGCCTGGAGAATCCCAGGGACAGGGGAGCCTGGTGAGCTTCCGTCTATGGGGTCGCACAGAGTCGGATACGACTGAAGCGACTTAGCCGCATACCTGAATGGTCTAGTGGTTTTCCCTACTTTCTGCAATTTAAGTCTGAATTTGGCAATAAGGAGTTCACGATCTGAGCCACAGTCAGCTCCAGTCTTGTTTTTGCTAACTCTATAGAGCTTCTCCATCTTTGGCTGCAAAGAATATAATCAATCTGATTTCAGTGTTGACCATCTGGTGATGTCCATGTGTAGAGTCTTCTCTTGTGTTCTTGGAAGAGGGTGTTTGCTATGACCAGTGCGTTCTCTTGGCAAACTCTATTAGCCTTTGTCCTGCTTTATTCCGTATTCCAAGGCCAAATTTGCCTGTTACTCCAGGTCTTTCTTGACTTCTACTTTTGCATTCCAGTCCCCTATAATGAAAAGGACATCTTTTTGGGATGTTAGTTCTAAAAGGTCTTATATGTCTTCATAGAACCATTCAGCTTCAGCTTCTTCAGCGTTACTGGTTGGGGCATAGGCTTGGATTACTGTGATATTGAATGGTTTGCCTTGGAAACGAACAGAGATCATTCTGTCGTTTTTGAGATTGCATCCGAGTGCTGCAACCATAACATTATGTTTATTAAATCAGTTATATCCATCTTTCCTTTATGGACTCCCAAGACAGTAGTTCTCCATTATTGAAAGAAAATCTAGCAAATACCATAAGCTGAGATATGACTGAGACTTTGATTGCAGTAAAAGTATTCTATTTTTTTTTTTACTACAAAGTAAACTACAAAAACTAGGTAGTTTGTTTAATGACTTTTGCTTCTTCACATCTTCAATGTATTTTCTCTGCATCTTCCAATGACGTTTTTCTTTCTGCAAATATATTTTAGTTTGTTACCATCTTCTTTTCATATTACTTTGGGTACTTTCATCAAGGCAGGAAAAACAACTGGTGTGTGGCCTTTCATAGTTTACTAACACGAATCATTACATTTATGGACGATTGATAGTGTACTGAGTATTATGTGCTGCTAAACAGCACTGAAAAAAAAATCATAAAGTTTGCTTTCCTGTTCTGAGCATTTGGTAACTTAATGTTGAGCTCACTGTGATGTTCTCATACTATCAGCTGCTATTAATTCAAGACAGCATATCTACCTAAAGCAAGTTCACTGATAACCACAGTGGGTGTAAACTGATATTTCGTCTACTCAGCCTCATCCCCTCTCACTTTTTGCTGACTTCTTGATAGATCTCATCTTTGCTTATACTTCAAAATGTGGCTGACACAGAGCTCCAACCAGAATTGGTGTCTCTGTCATTTACTGGTGGTGTGTTTGGCATTACATTTTTATTATCTTCAGTCTGCCCTTTAGTTGCGGAACTTATCTGAAGGCACTTGTTAGTACTCCAAGGGCTCATTTCTTTACCTATGGATTATCCACAAATTTTCTAGTAGCACCTGAGTGTGCCTCTAGGAACTCTAGAGATGAAGATCCCCCAGCCTCCATTTTCCCCGACACTGTGTGTGACACATCACCATCGATCCTGTGAACCTAATGAGGACACCAGCATCAGTCTCTCCATCAGACAGGTTGTCCTTACTTTCTGAGATAATGTGAGGCCACAGAAATCACCAAACAAGTGGAAACCATGCAAATTGATCCTAATAACTAATTGGAAAATTCCAACTGTTCTACAACTCTCAAAAAATTTGGTAAAAGTATTAAAAGCTCTTTTACAGTCTGTTGTAAGTGTAGAGAAGAAAGGGAAAAAAGTAAAACATATTTATTGAGTACACATGCATGTGCCTGCTAAGTCGCTTTTGTCGTGTCCAACTCTTTGCAACCCTATGGACTGTAGCCCACTAGGTTCCTCTGTCCATGGGATTCTCCAGGCAAGGATACTGGAGTGGGTTGCCATGCTCTCCTCCAGGTTTCAAACCCGCATCTCTATGTCTCCTGCCTTAGCAGATGGGTTCTTTACCACAAACACCATCCGGGAAGCCCCTGAAAGTTTCACTTTCAGTAGTTGGAGTAGTTTGGTTAGCACTTGCCTTCTCATTGTTTAACTTAAGACTCAGCATCTTTTCTGAGTCTTATGCCACATATCCATGGTCAACTAGAGGGCTGGCTAAGGATTGGCTGCTCTAACATGGCCCTTCCTGGGACATCTTGGCTCTCCTGCATGCGTCTCTCATGTCCCTCCGATTGATTGGCCTTGGCATGTTCTCCTGGCGGTGACAGGGGTTTAAGAGAAAAAGCAGAAATATGCAGGTGCTTTTTCAAACTTCTGCTTGTGTCATTTGTTACTATTCCTTTGGCAAAAGCAAGTTACATGACCACAGCTAGAACCAGTGTGAGCAGGCCTTACCAAAAGAAATGGATATAAGAAAACACGAAAAATTCCAGCCACTAGTAGAGTCAGTCAGGACCAATGGAAGACACATTATGTTCTGGCCATCCTGTTTTCTGGCCATCATCTTAAGAAAGTTGCTTAATACCCCTGAACCTTAATTACAGGCATACCTCATTTTATCTGGCTTTGCTTTATCATGCTTAGCAGATACTGCATTTTTTCCTCACAAATTGAAGGTTTACAGCAATCGTGTATACAGAAAATCTATCAGTGCCATTTTTCTACAGCATTTGTTCACTGTGTGTGTCTATATCACATTTTGGTAATCCTCACAGTATTTCAAGCCCTCTCCCAGCAGAAAGACTATAACTCACTGAAGGCTCAGATACTGGTTAGCATTTTTTAAGCAATAAGGTATTTTTAAATACTCTATTTAAGGTATTTAGTTTTTCTGGACATAACGCTATTGCACACTTAATAGACTACTGCTGCTGCTGCTAAGTCGCTTCAGTCGTGTCCGACTCTGTGCGACCCCACAGATGGAAGCCCACCAGGCTCCCCCGTCCCTGGGATTCTCCAGGCAAGAACACTGGAGTGGGTTGCCATTTCCTTCTCCAATGCAGGAAAGTGAAAAGTGAAAGTGAAGTCGCTCAGTCCTGTCCGACTTTTAGCTACCCCACGGACTGCAGCCTACCAGGCTCCTCCGTCCATGGGATTTTCCAGGCAAAAGTAATAGACTACAGTATAGTATAAACACAGGTTTTATATGTACCAGGAAACCAAAAATTCTTGAGCTTCACTTTATTGTCATATTCATTTTATTGTGTTAGTCTAGAACCAAACGCACAATATCCCCAAGGTATGTCTGTACTATATTGTGACTTAGCTTCTATATAATGTATTTTTTTAAATATTTTTCAAATTAAAGAAATATATGCACAAATTTAAAAAGTGAAACAGTGCCAAAGACATAGCAAAAAGAGCCTGTGACCCTTCCTCCCGTTGGATCCTATTCCACAGACAGTCAGTTTTAATTTTGTTTGCTGTTTCTCCTGACATTGTATCCCTATTTTGAAATAATATCCCATGTTGTGTGTGTGTGTGTGCTAAGTCTCTTCAGTTGTATCCAACTCTTTGCGACTTCATGGACCGTAGGCCATCAGGCTCCTCTGTCCGTGGGGTTCTCCAGGCAAGAATACTGGAGTGGGTTGTTATGCCCTCCTCCAGGAATATTCCATGCTGCCATTAATTAATTAATTCTAAGCATCATCTATTGATATATTAAGTCTCTTACTTCCCTCTTTTCTCTCTCCTTATCCATCCAACATAGTTTTATCATGAATTTTTGTGATAGCCCATTTAGGGTCTTCTTTATTATAACAATGAAAAGAATTATTTAGTGTTGAGCCAAGTAGTATACTATTATTGTATTTCTTTTTCTGTATGACTTGGTTTTCCTTGGACTTAACCATTGTCTCGTGTATTAATATGTTCATTTATGTCCTTTTTTCACTTAGACTCTAGTTAAGCCTTCCTACGTCTTCCAACTGCTTTGTAAAATGACTTTCAAAATAATGTTTGTCTCTCCCAAGAATGTCAGATAATATATAGTACATTTTACTCCTAGAAATATCAATACTGGAGTCCACCACACACACAAACACCCACACACGCCTCTAGAATTCCCTGTACCGATTTGGACTGCTTGCTCCCTCGATCTTCAGCACTGCCGATGCCCTAGATCCTTACTTTGTCATCATCCTGAGGATGCCCATCACCCTTTCCTTGTGCCGCATCCTTTGTCATTGAATCCCTTCATTTGTGTCCTTGTTTCAGTAGAGCAGATCTTCTCTGTATTCCTATGAAAACTTTAAGTTTTTGAGTCATGGTATGTTTTGAAAATAGCTCTCTTCTGCTCTCACACTTTATTTGTATTTTGGCAGAGTCTAGACTTTCAGGATGAAAGTCACTTTCTCTTTAAATTTGGAGACATTGCTCTGTTGACTTCTGTATTCCAAGGTTTCTGTTGAGATATCCCATGGAGATTCTAATCTTTTGGATATGCACTTTGCCTCCAGAGTTTGAAAAAGATAATATGCCCCAAAGAGAGTCTTCTCCCATTCGTCTTTCTGGGAACTTGAGGGGGTCTTTTCAGTCTAGAATTGTGTGTAAATGCACTTTAAGAGATTTTCTCATCATTCCTTTGCTTGTATCCTTTGTTGTGTCTCTGTGTTCATTTTTTATTATTTCTTTCTTTTTTGTAATTTATCTTAAAGGTTGCACTTCTTAGATTGCTTTATTTTTCTTCTCTTTTCCATCACTTTTGTTCTCCTTTCTCGGGAATGTTCTTACATTTCTTTACAACCACTTTACTGAAAATTTTACCTTTCATATATTCCATTTCCAAGAGCTCTTATTCTCTGGTTGCTTTTTAAAAATATAGCATCCTTTTCTTGTTGTTTTAAAAAAGCAATATCTTCTCATTTCTCTAAGAAAAATCACTGCTAATTTAAAAATACTTTTACTTCTCCACTGTATATGTATTTCTTCTACTGCCATTTCTTTGACCACAGTTTCTGGGAAAGGCTCTCAGCTCCCAAGGGACCCGGTGTCATTACACTGGGCTCATCCAGATAATCCAAGATAATCTCTCCATCTCAAGATCCTTAACCCTAATCACATCTGCCAAGTCCTGTTTGCCATGTAAGATAGTGTATTCGCAGGTCCTGGAAATTAGGAGGTGGACATCTTCGGGGAGGGTCCATTATTTTGTCTACCACAATGTGCAAGAATTTCTCTAGGGCATATCCCTAGGAATGAAACTTCTGAGTCATAGTGTATGTGCATTTTCAATTTTATAAGAAGGTGGCAAAATAATTTTCCAAAATAGTTATACCAATGTATACTTCCACCAGCAATATATAGAAATCCCTGTCCTCTTGTCAATGCTTTGTGTGATTGAAATTCTTCCCTTTTGCCAATCTGGTGTGTGTAAACCATCACAGGTTAAATTTGAAACTTCCTCATTAATGATGATGCAGAGTCTTGTTTCTTATGTGATGGCCATGGGTTCCTCTGCCAGAAGAAACACTTAGCCATAAGGTTTGATCATTTTTCCCTTGGCTATTTAAAAAAATTTTTTACTTACATTTTTCTGCATTTTAAATATTACTCTCTTTCTTATACATGTGGCAGTCTTCCAGTTTGTTGCTGATTTTTACACCTTCTTCATGGTGAATTTTATAATTTTTCTCTGGTGGACAGTTATTATCAATTTCAATGTAGTCAGATTTATCAATCCTTTCTTCTGTTACAGACCCTGGTTCTTGGACTCTTCAATTAGTAGAAATTGACAAGAGGCCAGATGAGAAATTCAGACAAGGCACGAGGGAGTGAAAACAAGTAACAGCTCACTTGTTCGCTCCGTGAGAGGAGCAAGTTGCTCCCTTAAATGGGGTGAGGGTGGGAGCATCTGGTGGGTTGGGCCAGAGGAGGGGCAGCTTAGCTGGTCTGCAGCCCCCTGCCTCCCTTGGTGGAGCTGTGTGCAGGGATCATGCCCAGTATCCTGCTCCTGGCGCCTGAGAAGTGGCCGTTGGGTTTTGGCCTTTCTGTATCTTGTTATTCATAATTTGCCCCAACTGCACATGCAGGGAGTTATTTTCAGTTCCTTATAGTTTCTTTGTATGCTATTGTATTCAGAAGCTGAAAGGAGCCGTTGTTCAGGTGTGAGCATGGTCTTAGCCCGTCTCTCTTCCAGGTCACCACTTTTTTTTTCTTTTCTTACTTTACTGTATTGATAAGAATGCCAAGTACATAACTGGACTTCATAGTGTTAGAGAAATTTTCATCTTGATCCTGATTTAAAAGTAAATGATTCCCACTTTTCATCTCTAAGAGTGCTGCTGTTGTAGGTTTTGGTGATTATCAAGTTAAGCATATTCTCTTCTATTCTGCTTGGTACCAGTTTTTATCATGAATTGGTGCTGAAATGTATTCAGTCCTTTTTCTGCATCTATTAAAATTATGGTATCATTTTTGGTTTTAAATATACTCTTTTGGCAATTGTCATGTATAGGATTTCCAACATTAAACAATTCTTTTGTTTCTAAGATAAACTCAGTTTGGCAGAATTGGTTCCTCAGTATTTTGAGTAAGGTTTTTGACCTCTGGGTTTATGTGTGAAAGTATCCTGTAGTTTTTCCTGTTTATTCTGTCCTTAGCTGCTTTGGGCATTACAGTTTACAGATCTTATACAGTTAGGGTATTTCCAATTCTTTTCAACTTTTCCAGAAGAGTTTCTAATAGATTGGAATGATTTGTTCTGTGATAGTTTGGTAGAGTTCACCTGTAATAACATTTGGGCCTAATGTTTTCTTTGTGGAATTGTTTTAACTACTTATTTTATTTCTTCAGTGGTTATAGAACCCTTCAGACTTTCTACTTCCTGATTTCATTTTTATTAAGCTCAATTTTTCTGAGAACCTGTTCATTGTAACTATGTGTTTAAATTTATAGATATCAAGTTGTTCATAATGTTCACTAATTCTTTTAGTGTCTGCCTTGCCTATATTTATGTATTCCTTCTCACACCTATTGTATTTTAATTGTGGCTTCTTTTTTTCTTGACTAAAATACGAAAGATTTTATGTTTTGAAACAACCAAGTTTTGGTTTGGGCGATCTTCTGCATTGTATCTTTGTTTTCTGTTTATTACATTCCTGCTCTTATTTTGTATTATCTCTTTCATTCTGCTTTATATGGGTGCTTTTTCCTAACTTCTTAAATTGGATGCTTAACTTACTAATTTCCTTTCTTCTTTTCTATTATAATTTTCTATCAAAATAGTATTTTCCCTGAATCCTACAATTTTTTATGTGTAATAAGTTTATTATCATTCACTGCTATTTAAAAAATTTCTATTATGTTTGCCTCTTTGATTTATGAATCATTTATTTCTCATTTATTTAATTTTTGGTCAGAAAACAAAGCCTGTATGATAACTGTTCTTTAAAATTTGCTGAGGTGTGTTTTATAGCCTTGAATGTGACCAATTTTTATAAATGTTTCCTGTGTGCCTGAGAAAACCATGTGCTTTCTAACTGCTAGTTCTGTTGTGTGAAAGTTATTAATTACATCATTCAATTCTTCTATATTTTCACCACGTTTTTTGTCTGCTTGACCTGAAATAATGGACAAAGATACTTTGAAATCTCCAATGCAATTTCAGATTTGACAATATCTCTGTACTTCAATCTTTTTGAATTTTGTATATTTTGATAATTTTTGGTGATGCAAGTTTGGAATAATTATTTCTGCTAGATGAATTAAATATTATCAGTATGTAGTGATCGTCTTGATCCCAAATAATAGTTTTGATGAGTATATATTTTGCTTGGTAAAAAGTATAGCATCTCCAACTTTTGTTGTTTAGCATATACATTTTGAATGTGCACTTTTGCATTGATCTTGTTACTTTATGTTTCAGTGGTTCTCTTTTAAACAATATATAGTGGAATTTTCTTTTTTAAAATACAACCTTATAATCTCTTTTAACTGGTGAGTTTACATGTATATATATATGTTATACATATATACATATATATATATACGTTATACATATTTACATATAAATACATACACACACATACACACACACAAAGATTGAAATTATTACTGTCTTTGGATTTGTTTATGCCATCTTATGCTTGCTATTTTCCCTGCTTATTCTATGATTTTATTTTTCTCTTTAAATTGATTTTTGTTTGTTTTTTTCACTTGCTTTTTCTATTAGTTTGGAAGTCATAAACTCTCTTTATAAAATGTTACCATTGAAATTTACCACGCATGGTTAACTTAACAGCATCTAAGTTTTTTAGTATCTGAATAATTCAACAACTTTAGTCTACTTTGACATTAATTGTTCACTTCCCAACTTAGATACTGTTGATAGATAATTTTAGTTTTGTCACTTTGTTCATCTCACAATATTATTATTTATGCTGACTTACTGATTGTACCTAGAGGTAATGATGACTTGCCTACATGTTTACAAACTTCTTTGTTTACAAGTCTCTCTTATTTCCTCAACTATTCTTCCAAGCCAATTTTTTCTTATTCCTGAAGCTCATCCTTTAAAAGATTCTCTGGTCAGTGTCTTTGGAAGATAAATCCTGTCTCTTTTTTGTTGTTGTTTATCTGAAAAAAAAACCAAAAACGATTATTCTCATGCTCCAAGTTGTTTCTCTCTTTTTTTAAATAGTTGTTTCTCTTGATACACAGGTTTGTTTTTTTTTTTAATTATTTTATTTGTTTGTTTATTTTTGGCTATGCTGGGTCTTCGTTGCTGCACTGGAGCAGGCTTCTCACTGCAATTTCTTCTCTTGTTGTGAAGCATGGGCTCTAGGATGCACAAGCTTCAGTAGCTGAGGTGCATGGGCTCAGCAGCTGCAGCTCACGGGCTCCAGAGCATGTGCTCAGCAGTTGTGGTGCACAGGCTTAGTTGCTTCTTAGCATGTGCGATCTTCCCCAACCAGGGGTCAAACCCCTGTCCCCTGCACTGCTAAGTGGATTCTTATCCACTGTACCACCAGGAAGTCTGGTATGCAATTTTAATTTAGTAGTTATTTTCTCTCAGCACTTTGGGCATATTATTTTCCCTTTTATAGCTGTCTTAATTACAATGGCACCCCACTCCAGTACTCTTGCCTGGTGAATCCCATGGACAGAAGAGCCTGGTGGGCTGCAGTCCGTGGTGTCGCTAGGAGTAGGACACGACTGAGCGACTTCACTTTGACTTTTCATTTTCATGCATTAGAGAAGGAAATGGCACCCCACTCCAGTGTTCTTGCCTTGAGAATCCCAGGGATGGAGGAGCCTGGTGGGCTGCCGTCTATGGGGTTGCACAGAGTTGGACACGACTGAAGTGACTTACAGTATAGTACAGTAATTATGATGATTATTATTATTTTTGGACTATCATATGATCAGCTTTATTTCCAGTAAGTATCTAGTGGAGAGTACAACCTGGACCTTGACCAAGATCAGCTTTCCTACTAAGCCTCACCTAATTGAATTCACATGACACAATGAGATACAAAGAAAGAGGATAAGTGAATCTATACCACTGTGCAAGGCTTTAAGGGTAAGAGTTACTGCTGCTGCTAAGTCACTTCAGCCGTGTCCGACTCTGTGCGACCCCATAAATGGCAGCCCACCAGGCTTCCCTGTCCCTGGGATTCTCCAGGCAAGAACACTGGAGTGGGTTGCCATTTCCTTCTCCAATGCATGAAAGTGAAAAGTGAAAGTGAAGTCGCTCAGTCGTGTCTGACTCAGTGACCCCATGGACTGCAGCCTACCAGGCTCCTCTGTCCATGGGATTTTCCAGGCAAGAGTACTGGAGTGGGGTGCCATTGCCTTCTCCTAGCTGTCCTCATTCTTAATCTTTTGTAGATGGCCTCTCTCTTCTCTATGAGTGCTTTCCGCACCACCCCCCTCCCCCCGCCAACTTTTTTAAAAATTGTAGTTGATTGACAATGTTGTGTTAGTTTCTGTTGTAGAGCAAAGCGATTCTGTTATACATATATATATGTATTCTTTTCCATTTGGTTTATCATAGGATATTGAATATGGTTCCTTGTGTGACAATATAGTAGGATCTTTCTGTTTACCTGTTGTATATATAATAGTTTGCATCAGCTAACCCCAAACTCCCAATCCATCCCTCCCCCACCCAACCTTCTCCTTGGCAACCACAAGTCTGTTCCTATGTCTGTGAGTCTATTTTTGTTTTGTAGTTATGTTTATTTGTGTCATATTTCAGATTCTACATATAAGTGATATCCTAGGGTATTTGTCTTTCCCTTTCTGACTTCACTTAATGTGATAATCTCTAAGTCCTATGGGTGCTTATAATATTGTCTCTTTTTTCCTCAGAATTCTTCCCCACTACATTTTTTTCAAATTCTACTTATACAATATTTTTCTTACATTTGTGGATTGGTCTCTTCCATCAGTTCTGGAACATTCTCATCCTTTATCTGTTTGGATGTTCCCTCTCTATTACTTTTTAACCTTGGTTTACAATTATACATATATAAGTCTTTCTGACTCTCCATATTTCTTAATTATCTTTGTATATTTTCTAATTCCTTGCCTCTGTGCTGCATTATGGGTAATAGATTCAGCTTTATCTTTCCATTCTCTAATTCTTTGCTTAGTTGAGTCTTATTTGTTGGTAAACTCATTCACTTAGTTTAAAATATCAATGCTTCTATATTTCAGTTCCAAGAGTTCTTTTGCTCACTCTTCAAACATGGTTAGCAATATTTGGGAGTCTCTTATCCTTGGCTTTTTTCAAAAAAATCAGAAAAAAATTTTCAAAATCTTTCACATTTTGTCTGTTTGGTTATTTCATACTCTATAATGAATAATTCCCAAATCTGAGATTCTTAGGGTCTAAATCTGAGTTTGCTTCAGCCATCTCTTTTTTAGCATGTATTTATTTGGCTGTGCTGGATCTTTGCTGCTGGGCTTGGTCTTTCTTTAGTTTTGGTGAGTAGGTTCTACTCTCTAGCTGCGGTGCAAGGGCTAGCTACTCTCGTGTGCAGCACTGCTCTATGGCATGGGGGCTTCAGTAGTTGCAGTGCATGGGCTTAGTTGCTCCTCAGCATGTGGAATTTTCCTGAACTAGAGGTTGAAACTGTGTCCCCTTCATTGGCAGGCGGACTCTATCACTGGATCACTAGGGAAGTCCTGTAGTCATCTCTTATAAGTGGCTTCTTTCCATTTTTGTTTGGTTAATTTTGGATTGTGCACTCATACCTTTTACAGAATTTATTCTTTGGGAGTTACAGGATGCTTTCTTTCAGAGAGAATTTACACAAACTAAGTTGGAGCCATGTGTGTGCTTTCCCAGTCCTGGATCAATTGACAGACCTTATGTTCACCTCTTCCATCTTCACACAGGGCCACGGTGAGGCTCCCAACCCCAACTCAGGTGTTGACAGTTTTGCTTCCATGATCCCAGGCAGACAATTCAGGAATAAACCTATTGACGTTTACTTTTGCGGTTCTGTACTCGTATTTCAGCTAGCCTTTATATTTCTCCCTCAGAGGAAGGTACAGGGAAGGGAGCTGGAGATTTGTCTTACTTCTCAGTAATCCCAAAATGTGTTAAAATGATCTTTGTTGTAGTTTATCCAGGCTCTAATTGCATTTTGGCAGGAGGGAACTGTATTGTATAATCAAGTCTGCCATACTGCTAGAAGCAGGAATCTCTTCCTGCTTAGTCTCTTAACCAATTTCCCTGTCACCCCATTCTCCTCTGTGAGTAAGAATAATCCCATCTGGTGTACCTGAAACTTTGAATTCCTGTGTCTTTTCTTTTAGGACAGCTTTAATCAATATCTCTTTCTGAGGATCCTTAAGTTTGACTTTCTTCCACTCACTGTGTCACTTAACTTTTCTCCATCTACTTTCAGTCTTCATATATTGTGATTTATAGTTGCATATGTCTTCCAGTTCATCGAAGATGGAGTCTCTGTTCTCCTGTGTTTTGTTTTTCTTTTCCTTTTAATGCAATTTTTAAGACAAAGAAGAGGTGGAATGTGCATTACTCTGCCATCTTCAAAATTCTGCTTTAATGTAAAAGCCCTTTAAAACTGATTGCTCATATAGCTTAAAAGAATTATTATAAATTCCACAGAGTTCATATTTTGAAAGAGTGTCTTCAACTTTGGGATCCTTTCCAGTGAGAGGTAGGTAGTTGGTCAAATAACAGGAGATGCTTTGGATTTCATAGATTAGATTTTAAACTTTTGGATCAGCAGTCAACACTGCTGCTGCTGCTGCTGCTGCCGCAAAGTCGCTCCAGTCGTGTCCGACTCTGCGCGACCCCATAGACGGCAGCCCACCAGGCTCCCCCATCCCTGGGATTCTCCAGGCAAGAATACTGGAGTGGGATGCCATTTCCTTCTCCAATGCATGAAAGTGAAAAGTGAAAGTGAAGTCGATCAGTCATGTCCGACTCTTAGCGACCCCATGGACTGCAACCTACCAGGCTCCTCTGTCCATGGGATTTTCCAGACAAGAGTACTGGAGTGGGTTGCCATTGCTAGTCAAGACTGCTGCTGCTGCAGCTAAGTCGTATCAGTCGTGTCCAACTCTGTGCGACCCCATAGATGGCAGCCCACCAGGCTTCCCTGTCCCTGGGATTCTCCAGGCAAGAACACTGGAGTGGGTTGCCATTTCCTTCTCCAGTGCATGAAAGTGAAAAGTGAAAGTGAAGTTGCTCAGTCGTGTCCGATTCTAGCGACCCCATGGACTGCAGCCTACCAGGCTCCTCCATCCATGGGATTTTCTAGGCAAAAGTACTGGAGTGGGGTGCCATTGCCTTCTCTGCTAGTCAACACTAGACACCTATAAATGACCCATGGAGACAGAGCTTCAGAAAGGAAGCCAGAACAAACATCAGTCCTTCATGGAATTACTCTACAATTACTGTCTTTATGACTTTTTTTTTTCATCTCTTAAGAGATACATGTGGGTAAAGACTTTCACATTTGCCTTAAATGAATATTGATGACTTCTATAAGTTCTTATCTCTCCAGGATTTTGTGCCATTTATCCTTGTCTTGCCCTTGAATTTGACTTTACTTCTTCATGTTAATGCTTCTCCTCTTGCAAAAAAGATTGAATCATTAGTGTTGTTTTCTTTGCCTATTCCTAAGTGAAAGAGGAGATTAAAAAAGTTGACTTAAAGCTCAACATTCAGAAAACTAAGATCATGGCATCTGGCCCCATCACTTCATGGCAAATAGATGGGGAAACAGTGGAAACAGTGTCAGACTTTATTTTTCTGGGCTCCAAAATCACTGCAGATGGTGACTGCAGCCATGAAATTAAAAGACGCTTACTCCTTGGAAGGAAAGTTATGACCAACCTAGATAGCATATTCAAAAGCACAGACATTACTTTGCCAACAAAGGTCTGTCTAGTCAAGGCTATGGTTTTTCCAGTGATCATATATGGATGTGATAGTTGGACTGTGAAAAAAGCTGAGCGCCAAAGAATTGATGCTTTGAACTGTGGTGTTGGAGAAGACTCTTGAGAGTCCCTTGGACTGCAAGGAGATCCAACCAGTCCATTCTAAAGGAGATCAGACCTGGGTGTTCTTTGGAGGGAATGATGCTAAAGCTGAAACTGCAGTACTTTGGCCACCTCATGTGAAGAGTTAACTCATTGGAAAAGACCCTGATGCTGGGAGGGATTGGGGGCAGGAGGAGAAGGGGACGACAGAGGATGAGATGTCTGGATGGCATCACTGACTCGATGGACGTGAGTTTTAGTGAACTCCGGGAGTTGGTGATGGACAGGGAGGCCTGGCATGCTGCAATTCATGGGGTCGCAAAGAGTCAGACACGACTGAGCAACTGAACTGAATTGAACTGAAGTGCTTTTTTGCTGTAACTCTCAAAAATTATTTAAGAAATTTCACATGCAATTGAAAGAAAAAAGCTTAATATCCTTTTAAGATGAAGTCCGTCATTAAAAAAATTAAATTTTAAGTATTCCCAGTCTTGGCTCCTTGGATCACCAGCCTAAGAAATAAGAAACTAGACAAGCATCACTATATTTATTGAATATGGGAAAACTTGGGCTTCCCACTAATAAAAATATTTTTGTAGATGTGACTTAATTTGAGTTCTTAAAATTCTGAGGGAAAATTGCCAGCTTTATTTGAGTTAGGATAGGAAGAGTTTTACAGTGAAATATTTCAAAGTGGTGGTGGAAAAAAACCCCACCTAATTCAGAACAACAAAAATTGGTCAGCCATATTTTCAGGAAGCCTAGTCCATCCTGAGCAAATGTTTTTATACCAAATAACAATCCTTCCATAATCACTTTTATTGAGAGACATCCCAAGGTTACCAGATGGAAATATGTTAAATATGTTCTGAAATCCAATCTAACGGAATCCCAACATTTGAGCTCATTCACAGGAAGGCATTCAAAGGCAATGCAATTTTCATAAAATATGTCTGTCTAGGTAATCATGAATGCTGAATATTGTCAGGGTTTCTCAGGAATTCTCAGGCTTGTGGAAAATCTTTCCAATTGGACTTTTAACCACCAAGAAGAAATAACAATAATAACTTGAAATTTAAAATAAACAGTGCTGGAAAAATACTATAACTCCCACCCCGAAAGGCAGCAATAGGAATTTAGTGCTACTTGTAATATGACTCGGGGATGTGAAAGAGAACATAAATACTAGACTTGGGACTGACTGCTTGGGTATGGCAGACAAGTGGAGTATATAAAATAAAGCCGATTTTCCAGAAATGATCCACCCAGGTGATCCTTGCATTCTCCCAGTAGTTATCTGAGGATGTGTAAATGGCAGGAATGTATAAGTTACTCAGTAATGAATTCATCACTGCAGATGATGCTAAAAATTAGAAGGACTTGGTAGTAGCTCTGGGTGCCTACCTCCTTGAGACCATAAAAAGAAAAGAAACAGGCTGGGAGAAGACCTACTTCGGGCAGAACTCTGTCTGCAAAGTCTCTCTGGTTGGAGATCTCTGAAAGAGTAGACAGAGGAAGAGAATCAGAGCTGGGCTTTAACGTTTTGTGCCACAGTTGCCTTTTTACATTTTGCTTCCAAACAAAGTCTCCTATAACAGAGCAGGGACTATATACCAACATAATTTTTTTTTTTTTTTGCCAAGTTGAATCTGTCGAAAAATGACTCAGTGTTGAGGGGAGTGGGGGTTTTTGGCTTTTCCTCATGCATCTGAGTCTTTTTATTCTGATATGTTAATCCTTCAAGTCATTTGATCTGCCCCAGGCAGTATAAACAACATTTACAGCAAGCCTTGCACTCTATCCGTCATGCGCAAACGGCCTGCTTCTCCCATTGCCACATGAAAGTGAGAGATTCAAATGGGACCATTCAGACTTCCCTGCTCGGAGACAATTAGACAGTGTCAGCTTCATGCTTTGGCGTCACTATTTCTCCAGGAGCTAGAATCTGATGGGGGAGGGATGGATGGTTGTTTCAGCACTTCCTACACAGCCAACAAGGAGTAGATTTGGGGTCATGCTTGAGCTCCATGGAGACTACAGTAATAGTAAAGCCCATGATTCTCTATATAAACAGAAATTGTGGCTGAGGGAGGGGAGACTTTGGACCAAAAATTCACTCACCATTGGTAAAGCACATTGTACTTGGTGTGAAATTGTCCTTTAAATGCCTTTATTCCACAAATATTTATTAAAAGTTCCTTTGTGCAAGTTCATTGCCACCCTGTGTATGTATGGTGTTGGTGGTTTAGTGGCTAAGTCGTGTCCGAATTTTGCGACCTCATGGACTGTAGCCCACCAGGCTCCTCTGTGCATGGGATTTCCCAGGCAAGAATACTGGAGTGGGTTGCCATTTCCTTCTCCAGGGATCTTCCCAACCCAAGGGATCAAACCCGGTCTCCTGCTTGGCCTCAGATTCTTTACCTACTGAGCTATGAGGGAATCCCCTGTATATATATAAGGTGTTTTAAACCTGATTGTCAGTGTGGAGCATCAGCTTGCATTGGTCGCCAAAAGGGCTTTGAGTTTTAGGAAAGCAGAGAGGGACACATCAGAAACACTCACGGGCAGAGAGCACGCGAGAGGGTGTGGGAAGATCTGAGGTGAAGGTCTGTGTGCATTGTCACATTGCACAGCGAGCAAAGTGGAAAACGGCAAGAGAAGTTGTTTGTAATTCCTCACCAAATCCAACACCACAATAAGCCAAGTTTTGGTATTTTAAAATTAGGTGCTGGAACTTTCCTATGGTGCGAGTGGAAGAGTGAATTGGTACATCCATCTTAGGAAACCAGCAGTATCTACAAGACCTGAGGGCTTCCCAGGTGGCTCAGTAGTAAATAATTCACCTTGCCAGTGCAGGAGACATAAGAGACATGGGTTCGATCCCTGGGTCAAGAAGATCCCCTAGAGGAGGACATGGCAACCCACTCTAGTATTCTTGCCTGGAAAATTCCATGGACAGAGGAGCCTGGCAGGCTATAGTCCATGGGGTGGCAAAGAGTCATTCACGGCTGAGGGACTGAGCATGCACACACAAGAGCTTAACGGATGTGCACCTCATGGCCCAGCTATTGTACTCTTAGTTATACCCCTGGCAGAGGTGTTCACCAAAAGACTGGCACGTTCCTAGCAGCAAGAGTGGAATGAGTAGAGAAACTGAAGACTATCCATACAGTGAGTATGAACAAATCATTACAAATCAGTACTGAGAATGAACAAATCATAACTGCACACAGCAACAGAGATGAACCTTCCAAATACAATATTCAGAGACACAAGCCAGACACACAAGAGTTCATACTACACAATTTCATTTACATAAAGTTCAAAAACAAGCCAAGTAATCTTTGTGCTAGGAATCACACAGGAGGTTCCCACTGGTGGGGTGTGTGGTGATGGTTAGTGAGCAGATAGGAGTGGGTCACAAGGGAGCTTGGGCTCAGTTGGTAAAGAATCTGCCTACAGTGCAGGAGACCCAGGTTCCATCCCTGGGTTGGGAAGATCCCCTGGAGAAGGAAATGGCAGTCCACTCCAGTATTCTTGCCTGGAAAATCCTATAGACAGAGGAGCCTGGCGGGCAACAATCCATGGGGTCACAAAGAGCTGGACATGACTTAACGACTAAACCACCACAAGGGAGCTTGTGTGGGTGCTAAAAATGCTGTTTCTTGGTTGCTTGCTGCATAAATAGTAATGCCTAGTCTGTGAAAATTCTTTGAACCAAGGACTTATGAATCGTTTTCCCAGTGGCTCAGTGGTAAAGAATTCGGCTGCAATGCAGAAGACATGGGTTTGATCCCTGGCTCAGAAAGATCCCCTGGAGAAGAAAACACCAGCAACCCACTCCAGTATTATTTCCAGGATAATCCCATGAGCAGAGGAACCTGGTGGGCTACAGTCCATGGGATCCCAGAAAGTTGGACACAACTAAGAGATTGAGAGATTGAGCATGCATGTAGGCATGAATCATGAACTTTTCTATGTGTATGTTACACTTCAGCAAAAAGTATAGCTTCAAAAATAGATGCCTCCCCTTTATTTTTTAAATCTACAGAAATTAATTTTCTCCTATTACCAAATGCAGTTCAGAAATCAGCAATTTCTTTTCTGGCTCCCCGTGTTCCAACCCACTCCTCCTCTTTCCCACCTCAGGTCCCATGCTATAGACCCTAGATTTTTCCAGTAAGTGTGCACATGCAGGCACATACATTTGCACACATGTGCATGGACACACATGTACATGTTTCCTTTTATTGTCATTAAATGTGAGTTTGCTGCTGCTGCTACTGCTAAGTCGCTTCAGTCATGTCCAACTCTGTGCAATCCCATAGACAGGAGCCCACCAGGCTCCCCCATCCCTGGGATTCTCCAGGCAAGAACACTGGAGTGGGTTGCCATTGCCTTCTCCAATGCATGAAAGTGAAAGTGAAGTCACTCAGTTGTGTCTGACTCCTAGCGACCCCATGGACTGCAGCCTACCAGGCTCCTCTGCCCATGGGATTTTTCAGGTAAGAGTATATGTTTCTAGTACATAAGGCAGTCTGCTGGGAACTTAATATGCGTTCATTCATTTTACCCTGAACACTATCCTGTAAGGCCAACATAATTGTCTTCATCTCACAGGTGAAGAAACTGAGGCCCAGAGAGACTATGTACCTTGCCACAAGTCCCAGACCTAACCAGGTCTCACCGATTCCAGAGTCTTTGCTCTTTCCCCTACACTAAAGCCTCCTTCTCCTTAAGCAAGAAGATAGCAACCTGAGAACTACATCATGTTAAGGGAGACATAGCCCATTTGCCTCTGTTTATTATGACCAACCTAGATAGCATATTCAAAAGCATTACTTCGCCAACAAAGGTCTGTCTACTCAAGGCTATCGTTTTTCCAGTGGTCATATATGGATGTGAGAGTTGGACTGTGAAGAAGGCTGAGCGCCGAAGAACTGATGCTTTTGAACTGTGGTGTTGGAGAAGACTCTTGAGAGTCCCTTGGACTGCAAGGAGATCCAACCAGTCCATACTAAAGGAGACCAGTCCTGGGTGTTCATTGGAAGGACTGATGCTGAGTCTGAAACTCCAATACTTTGGCCACCTCATGCAAAGAGCTGACTCATTGGAAAAGACTCTTGATGCTGTGAGGGACTGGGGGCAGGAGGAAAAGGGGACGACAGAGGATGAGATGGCTGGATGGCATCACCGACTCGATGGACGTGAGTCTGAGTGAACTCGGGACTTGGTGATGGACAGGGAGGCCTGGCGTGCTGTGATTCACAGGGTTGCAAAGAGTTGGACATGACTGAGTGACTGAATTGAACTGAAATGAACTGATACATGACAAAGAGGGGAAGTGACTGGCCCTAGGTTTCGTGCTAGTGGCCACTGTTTCATATATTAGCTATTCACTGTAGGAGGGGCTTCCCGCTGATGCTGGTAGTGATGAGCCCACCTGTCAATGCAGGAGACATAACAGGTGTGGGTTCTATCTGTGGGTCAGGAAGATCCCCTGGAGAAGAAAACAGCAACCCACTCCAGCATTCTGCCCGGAGAATCCCCATGGACGGAGGAGACTGGTGGGCTACAGTCCATAGGGTATCAAAGAGTCAAATACAACTGAAGTGACTTAGTACCCATGCACATTCACCTTAGGAAACATTAAGGAAAAACAAAATAACAAGTAAGAACAAAGGTTAAAGAACTGCAGAAGAATAGACACAGTATGTTGCTTTGGTATTATTCTTTACAGTTTTATAATCTGACCCACATTTCTTCTGTTTTGTCTCAAGGATGAACCACAACTAAGCCTTTTTTAAAACTTTAATTTAACTTTTATTGAAATGTAGTTGATTTACAATTGTATTAGTGTCAGGTGTACAGCAAAGTGATTCTTTTTCAGATTCTTTTCTGTTATAGATTATTACTATATATTGAGTAGAGTTCTCTGTGCTATACAAGTAGGATCTGGTTGGTTATCTATTTTACATATAGTAGTTCATATATGGAGAAGGCAATGGCAACCCACTCTGGTACTCTTGCCAGGAAAATCCCATGGACAGAGGAGCCTGGTAGACTGCAGTCCATGGGGTCACTAAGAGTCGGACACGACTGAGAGACTTCACTTTCACTTTTCACTTTCATGCATTGGAGGAAGAAATGGCAACCCACTCCAGTGTTTTTGCCTGGACAATCTCAGGTACGGGGGAGCCTGGTGGGCTGCCATCTATGGGGTCGCACAGAGTCGGACACGACTGAAGTGACTTAGCAGCAGCAGCAGTTCATACATGTCAATCCTAAATTCCTAATGTATCCCTCCCCCTCTTTCCATTTTGGTAACCATAAGTTTGTATTCTATTTGGGTCTGTTTCTATTTTGTATGAAAGTTCATTTGTATCATTTTTTTAGATTCCATATATAAATGATATGATATCTGTCTCTGTCTGGTTTACTTCACTTAACATGATAATCTCTAGGTGCATCCATGTTGCTACAAATGGCATTATTTCATTTTTTATGACTAATATTCCATTATATATATAATTGTAGTAATATTCCATTATACTTATAGTCCATTATATATATCCCATTCCATATATAATGGAGCAGTGTATGTAATATTTTATAAAGTAATATTCCATTTTCTCTATATATATTGGGCAGGGAAGCCTGATGTACTGCAGTCCATGGGGTCCCAAAGAGTCGGACATGACTGAGTGACTGATCTGATCTGATCTGATCTGATACATATATTCCATTACATATTTAATGAAATATTACTCAGCCATAAAAAATATATGTGTATGTGTGTGTGTATATATATATATATATAGATTCCATATATGTCCATTCACCTGTCAATGGGCATTTAGGTTGCTTCCATGTCTTGGCTATTGTGAAGAGTGCTGACGTGAACATTGGGGTCCATGTATATTTTTGAACTGAACCTTTCTTATACACAGGTGAGATGGTCCTGCTTTGGGATTTAGAAACTGTCTCACAAGTCACAAATTATTTTGCACTTCGATCTCTTGGAAGCTCTCTGATATATAGAAGGAGATAGAGATAGATCAATAGATACATAACTCAGCCACAAGAAAGAAGAAAGTCATGTGGTAACAGGAATGTTCCTTAGGAAGTTATGCCCAGTGAGAAGTCAGACAGAGAAAGAAAGCTAGTTATCTCCTCCTCTGCCCCTTCTCTCTTCTCTTATTCTTCTTGTACTCCATTTCCCTCTCCTCCTCCCTCCCCCACCTCATCTTCTTCATTTTAGTGAGAAAAGACTTTTCTAGGTAACCATTGGTATCATTCATTTTCCTCATATCCCTCTTCTCAATGCCAATTTGGCTCAAACCTAAAAGATCACAGATTTTTTTTTGAAACTGACTTTCCGCCAAAATTCTTTAAATAGGCCAACTGTTGTTATTCTCTAACATTTTAAAACTCATTTGCATCAGACACAATTGGAAGGTCTTAGAGTATAGTTATCTGGTGTTTCCTCACAACCAACAAAGATTATTATTCCAGTTGATAGCATTTTAAGTCCAGTAATGATGAAAGTTCTTTCTTTCATAGAAATATCATAGGGACAAAGAATATGGAAGTACTATCATTGCCCTTTCTACTGGATTTTCAGATAAGAGCCTTATCTCAGTATTTACATCTTCTGTCTACCTGGCTTTACTCAGTAAGTGGAGAGGAAGTGGGTTTCCTACACAGCAGTAAGACAGGCTACTTCTCATTTGCTGCCATCTTCCTGACCCCATTTTTCCACAAATTACTCTGTATTGGGCGAGATGGTTGCCAAGATAGGCAGTCTAGACTATAATTAAAACTGTTTTGTTTTTTTTTTTTCACTCTATACATTTAACCATTTATTTCTTGAAGTCATCCTGTTTCTCCTTAATATGTCCTTAGGAAAATAAATCACAAGTGACACGGGCTTTACTGGAGTTTCCTTAGGCACCATGGCCATCCTTGGCTGGGGTGTTAGGATTTACAGCAGCTCCAGATTCAGGTTGGGTGATGGTGGTAGGTATCAGGAAGTTTTCATGGATAGAACCCCAGATGAGTATAATAAAAATTTATTTGACCAGAAGTGATGGACGTGAGTTTGAGTGAACTCTGGGAGATGGTGATGGACAGGGAGGCCTGGCGTGCTGTGATTCATGGGGTTGCAAACAGTCAGACATGACTGAGCAACTGAACTGAACTGAACTGAAATGTCTTGAAAATCACCAGGACCGAACTACCAAAGTCCCCAGGGCAGCTGCATGAGATCTGTCAGACCCATTCTTATTTATAATTCATTGGAATCATCTAGAATCTCAAAAGCACTGGATGCTTTCTCAACAACTCCACCATGCATTCGGAGTAACCTAAGACGGGTCCCATAATGAAGACTTTAAAGTATCCATAAGGAAGTATGGAGTCTAGCAAGTACATGCATACTAAGTTGCTTCAGTCCTGTCTGATTTTTTGTGACTCTATGAACTGTAGATTGCCAAGCTCCTCTGTCCATACAGGATTCTTTACCACCGAGCCACCGGGGGAAGCCCAGTCTAGCAAGCACTGAGTCAAAAAATTCTCCAGGGCGTTTTAGTTACATTTTTGAGCACTTACCACAGACACAGACATACAGATAAGGTTTCCTTTGTGGGTTTGCAAATCTCTATTGTTCCCTGTTGTATTAGAAGGTATTTAGAAAATAAAAGGTCTGGGACTGGTCGATGATGTGGACTGTTTTTTAAAGTAGTTATTGGAATGGTTACTATGTTGCTCCTGTTTTATGTTTTGGTTTTCTGGCTGCAAAATATGTGGGATATTAGCTCCCTGATCAGGAGTTGAACCTGCATCCCTTGCTTTGAAAGGTGAAGTCTCAGCAACTGGACCACTAGGGAAGTCCCCATGATGTAATCTTGCTCCCAGTTCTGCCCATAAGATTGCTCAATAATTGTAGTCTGTAGCTTCTTTTCCTTTGGAAAATGATCACATTTTGTTGTCTTAGGAGGTGTGGCAAAGATTCTGTGACATGCTTATTTAATAGAACCTGAAAATCCAGAGCCTCTGAGGCTGTGTGATTTTTAATTATGCAGAGCATGTCTTGTAACTTAAGACACTTGACTCTCAGCAACTGTGAGTATGGCTCTTCTCTGCCTTTGGAATAACAAAAATAATAATAGTGATAACCACAGTGAAAGTTAATGATACCTGTGCGTGTGTGCACACTTAGTTGTGTCCAACTCTTTGCAACCCTATGGACCATAGCCCGCTAGGCTCCTCTGTCCATGGAATTTTCCAGGCAGGAATACTGGAGTGGGTTGCCATTTCCTACTCCAGGGGATCCACCTGACCTAGGAATCGAACCCATGTCTCTTGAGTCTCCTGCATTGGTAGGCAGACTCTTTACCACTGTACCACCTGATGCCTGTATTATAAGTTAGACACTAGGTTAAGCAAATCATAGGCATTACCTTATTTATTCCTTCCAACCACATCATGAGATCTGTGTAATTCTTATCTCTATTTTACAGACAAGGAAACTGAGGTACAGAAAGGCTCAATAGCTTATTCAAGGTCTTCCAGCTAGAAAGAGATGGAAGAGAGAAAGAAAACAACCAGCCTGCCTCCAAAACCCATGTTCTTAGTCTTTATACTCTCCTGGGGCAAATACGTTAGATCATCTATTATAAAGCAATTGAAGAGATCAAGAAATACTCCAAGGCAGATTTTGTTGCCTTTTGAATCCTTAATTATTCTTTCAAACTTCCCAGTTGGAATGGCTCTCTGCTCATAAAAGATGTTTCATTGACTGAAACGTGACTCCAGAAGTCTTGTGAATGCAGCCAGAGCACAGTGGGTAAGAAGGAGTTAAAAGCACTGACAGTCCTTCCTGTGCGGAGTCCTGCCAGCAGCAGTTCATCACAAAGACGGGGGCTTTGATCCTGACAGCTCTCCTTTCACTCAGGGGGAGCAGGGAGGTTTTGATGCGGGGAAGAAGGAAAGACTATAGAGAAAAGGGTCTTGTTTGTTTCCTGGGTGGATTGCCTCCTTCTTGGCATGCCTCCAGGAAGTGAGTCTTTTCCTGCCCTGAAACTTCAGGGAAATAAATCTCTTCCCTGTAGAACAGACCTGAGAGAGGCCCCAGGGCAGCCACATGAGATCCATCAGGTCCAGTGACCCGGCTGTCAGGGTGGCCAGCTTGTGGCTTGGCAGGTTGCATCCCCTGGCTGAGGCAGGAGGGTAGGGGGGCGTCAACATGACCTGGGGAGAGGAGGGTGATGCCAATGAGGTCTTTGATCCTGGGGTTGGGGTGGGGGGGCAGCAGCCAGAGCAGGGACCCATAAAGAAATAGGTGTTTTGAGACTGATCTTCTGGGGGAGAAAGCCTAGGAGGAAGGGTAATTGTGAACGTGTTTGTAGAGGGCAGCCAGGAAGGCAAGCCTCATGGGTCCAGCACTTCAGAGGCCAAAGCAAACCCGAGAGAGAAACAGGAAGTGTCCTGGATGCAAGCTTATGAGAAAAAGCCCCGGCACTGAGAGTAAGAGCAGGAGAAGAAAGAATTGAGGGTGGGGAGGTGTGTGGGAGGAGTAGGGTCCCCAGAGTGGTCATGTAGCTTCTTACAGAACAGGATCCTCTGGTGCCCATTCTTACAACAGTGTCTTTGTTTCTTGCTGTAGAATTTACCCTGTGCAAGTTGAACAAGGTGATTCACTTCCCAACTCGAGTCAAGGCAAGTGATCCTGTTCGTCACAGTAACTGGGATGGGTGAGGATGCAGCTGGGCCAGTAAGAAGGGGAGACTTTTGTCGGACTTGAGGAAGGCATTCTTCTCCTTGAACCTGAACTTAAGAATGATACTGAAGAGATCGCCTTTATGTTGGGACTGTGACGGCGGAAGGAGACTCTACTTGATAATTATTCCAGCATTTACACTCCTCCTGTAACCAAGCAGGACCCTATCGGGCCTTCCCAGGACAGGCCTTTCCCCATATCCTCTCTGAAGTACCTAGATAACAATATCCGATGCACATTTCCTGAGTGGTTTTGCAGATGTGAAAAAAACCCACCAAATGGAAAGATGTTAACTACTTGATGACCATAGGCACACAGCCCCCACGTTCACTGGAGCCTAAGGACTGATAATGTTAACCCCTACTGACAACACCCTGTTCCCTTACCATCAGCCAGAAAATTGTCCAGGAGCTGATTACACGCACTGGGACCCCGCCTCTCTCACCTGGCATTTCAAATGCTTTGCCAAAGCCCTTCAGAGAGCTCTGGGTTTTTTAGGACATGAGCCACCCATCTCCTTGCATGGCCCTGTAATAAACCTTTTCCTGCTCCAGACACTGACATTCTGATTTGTTTGGCCTCACTGCGCATTGAGCACACACACTTGTACTAATGTTGCCCGCTCCCGCTTTGATGAGAGGAGTATACTCCTTCAGAGCAGTACGGTCCAGGTGGGCCAGGTGACTTGCCTCATGGTGGGTAGCCAGCCCTTGAATTTGGGTTCAGCCTCGTGACTTGCTTTGGCCAATGAGACGTTAGCAGAGGTAACACAAGCAGAGGCTTGAAATGGGCTTGTGAGGTTGTGCTGGCTCTTGGTGCATCCACTGTGGCCACGAGAAGAATCTTCCAGGTAGCGGCTGCCCCCTCAACCCAGCCTCAGTATACATCCCCAGCCTGCATGGAGAACCCAAGCTTAGCTGGACTCCATGTGAAGCAGAGCCTCTAGAATCTCACTCAGCTGACATGCGTAGGGGGTGACTAAGCCCAGGTGACATCAGCTGACCTGTGGATGTGTGAGAAGGAAATGCTCGTTGCTGACTGCCTCTGATATTTTGTTGTTGCCTGTGTAGCAGCATCCTCGTGATAATAGTTAACCAATAGTGACTTTTTCAGAGAGAGGCCAACATGGCAGTCACAGGGCTAAAAGACACAGTGAGAAAAATACAGTGAGTCCTGGTAACCTCATTTGAAACCTCTGATCAAGCTGTTCCTAGATCCAGGTGACTTCTGGAACTTTCCCATTCAGTAAGCCAAAAATACCTCTTTTGCTTAAGCCATCTCAGATCAGATTTTTGTCATTGGAATTGGGTCCTGATTTGATTGCTGCTGCTAAGTCGCTTCAGTCATGCCCAACTCTTTGCAACCCTATGAACTGTAGTCCGCCAGGCTTCTCTGTTCACGGGATTCTCCAGGCAAGAATACTGGATTGGTTACCATGCCCTCCTCCAAGGGATCCTCCTGACCCAGGGATTGAACCTGCCTCTCTTATGTCTCCTGCACTGGCAGGTGGGTTTTTTACTACTAGCACCACCTGGGAAACCCCCTGATTCAGCTAGATACATACTCAATGTTGAAAGGATCTAAGTGCCCTTACAACGCAAACATACAATATATACACGTATCATAGAGATATAAGCTTATAGAAAGAAGCAAAAAGCAGATAGAAAATTAGAAATCAAACAACAAATGGAGGAAGGGGCTTAGTTTCTTGGAACCCAGATTCTGAAATGGAGATTTATATGCAGGTGAACAGTGGGGAGATTTATTTGCAGGATCAATATCTGGGAGGAAGTAAGAGAAACAGAATGAGGCAAAGGGAAAAACTGAGTTCCAATGCATCTTGCAGCAGAGACCTCAGGAGGCCTCATGGGAACCCTGGAGCTGGGGTGGCTACTCAGACTTGTTCCCATGGAGGCGAGGGAGCCAGACCTTTGTATCCACCCCATTGACCAGGCATTGGATATGTGCTGGCCTCAGAGAGGCATTGTAACCTTGAGTGAGGCAGTTCCCTTTAGCTGAATGCAGGTCCTGGAGAGACACTCAGCTGTGAGTGGCAGCAGAGAGGTTGAGAGGCTTGATCTTAAAGGGGATAGATGATAGTCTGAGAGTCTGAGAGTCTCTTGGACAGCAAGGAGATCAAACCCAATCAATCCTAAAGGAAATCAACCCTGAATATTCACTGGAAAGACTGATGCTGAAGCTCCAATACTTTGGCCACCTGATGCAAAGAGCTGACTTGTTAGAAAAGACCCTGATGCTGGAAAAGATTGAGGGCAGGAGAAGAAGGAGGTGACAGAAGATGAGATGGCTGGATGGCATCACTGACTCAATGGACATGCGTTTGAGCAAGCACTGGGAAATAGTGCAGAACAGGGAAGCTTGGTATACTGCAGTTTATGGGGTCACAAAGAGTCGGACATGACTTTGTAACTGAACAACAATGATTGGGTATGGCAACAGAGCATCCACTACAAAGGCCACAGTTTGATGCAGGGACTAGAATGGTTTCTGGCTGAAATTATCTAACAGGTGAGAGTAGAGTATTACCATTATTTGCCATTACTAGCCATTATTTGATCTACTTTTGCTTTGCGTTATCAACAAGGGAGTCACAAGTCAGCCAGCCAACAAACATTTGTTTAATATGGAAAGGGTACAAAAGAGCCTGAGGTGTGTGTGTGTGTGTGTGTGCATGTGCACGCACATGTGTATTCAGAGAGAAAATAAGTGATGATATGATAATAGTAATTCGATTCTAGGAGAGTCAGAGGAAATTTGTCATGAAAAGCCATGTCATAATGTCAATCATTTACTTCTTACAAAAGTGATAGGAGACTAGAAGAACTGGTTGGTTCTCCAGTGTACAAGTCTTCACAGTGATGTTTGTGAATAAAGCTTTCATGCTGCCGAGTATACCTAGAGGTACAGACATTCAGTTCTTGCTAAGGCAATCAAGGGAGGTCTGTTGCTCCCAGAGCTGGCCTGGTGTTCACCATATTGGGAAAGAAGGCCAGTTTCTCTCTTAAGCATCCTTATCTTTCCTTGGGATATCCTTGTTCCCTCTTCCATCTTTCTCAATAGTGTACAGAGCCTCCCGTATGCCAGCTTAGAATGCAAAGGGGGAGCCCCTTTACTTACAGCTCTTCTTGCTGAGAAATTCTGCTTCTTGACTTTTCAGCGCTCTTATGTGGAAATGTGTTACTTACAATGCCTGAAATATTTGGGGTGGAAGGGGTGGAAGCAGGAAAAGTAATAATATTGGCAACACATCATAAATCCTCAGAGACAGGGATGCTGAAAGTGGCAGAATTAAGGACTTTGGAAAGCACACTGGGTCAGCTGTGAAGAGGGCACTATTGTGAAACACTCGAGGACTGTTTTCTTAATCCTGGTGTGCAATATGGTACAGAGAGCATTCAGGAGTTACACCATTAGAGCACTGATTTCACAGGAGTTTAGTATTTCATGTTAATCGTTTTGACATTTCCAGACATTGGCTAATATTGGTCCCCATTCTGTAACAGCCTATTTCCCTCTTCTCCACATGAAAGGCAAAGCTGTTGAGTGTTCCATCCCCGTTGGGTCTGGATTTTTACCAATTATTTGTTTTAAGTGAAGTATGATTTTTAGGTATAAAGGAGAACTGAAATTTTCTTTCTAGCCGGTCTTTTTTGTAATTGGGGAGTTAACAGTTTGAGGGAGACAAGATATATTGTGAAAGGAGAAAGAATTTCAAGACTCAGAAGGAAGAAACTGATTAGATTTTTAAATATAGGATTTGAGATTGTTTTCATCAGAACATGAAATGACACCTATAATTTGAATTTTAGTATTCACAGTTTAAACTATCTTAAAAATATAACTCTGTTATCATGGACGTCATATAAGACAGTGATTCATATTATTCATTATGCCCTGCTAACAACTCTAAAATAGGATTAAAAAGGTCTACTTTCCCCAAGAAGGACATTAATTTATAGATATTTTGCTACAATTACTGATCAATTTGGAAAGGTTGTAAAAGCATAAAAAACTGCAGTAAGATAAGCTTTATTCTGAATTATCAACATTTGTTATGAAAACCCTGTATTTCATGAGATTTTGCATTTAATAAATCTCAACATATTTCCTGGTAAGAAATCCTAACAAACTTGGGATAGAAAATCCCTCTCCTCAAAACCCCATAGAAAATTTCTACCATAAAACTACAGCAAATAATATGGTTGCTGGTGAAATACTAAAGTAGACCCCTAGATGCAGAAATAAGGCAATGATGCCAGCTATCACTGCAAGATGCCACATAGTGGTGAAGGTCCCAGCTATTGCAATAAGATAAGAAAAAAAATGTAGAAAGATGGAAATGAAGAGAACACTATCTATATAGAATATCTGAGAAGTTCAAGTGAAAACCACTAGAACTAAAAAAAAAATAGCTCAGCAAGATAGTCAGATATAAAAGATCTGATGTATAGTGATGTTCACTTAGAGAATATAAAGGAAAGAAAGACCATATTCACAAAAGCACAAAAACAAAGTACATAGGAACAAATCTAACAATAAATGCATAAGACCTATGTGAAGAAAATTATAACACTTTACTAAAGGATATAATGCTGCTACTGTTGCTAAGTCGCTTCAGTCATGTCTGACTCTGTGCAACCCCATAGACAGCAGCCCACCAAGCTCCACCGTCCCTGGGATTCTCCAGGCAAGAACACTGGAGTGGGTTGCCATTTCCTTCTCCAATGCATGAAAGTGAAAAGTGAAAATGAAGTTGCTCAGTCGTGTCTGACTCTAGCGACCCCATGGACTGCAGGCTCCTCCGTCCATGGGATTTTCCAGGCATTAGAAACCTTAAATAGATTGAGATAATATCATATTCTTCCATGGGAAGATCCAGTATTGAAAAGATGTTAATTCTCCCCAAATTAACTTGTTAATTCAGAGACATTCCAGTGGAAAACAAAAAGCAGTTCTGGCTTTCCCTGGCAAAGGGAAAAATGTTTCAGTTTATAAAAACAGCACTTGAGCCCACAAAGCTTTTGTGGGTAGTAGCAGAACTGCCACTTCAAAGGAGCACAGTTCCACAGAGATGACAATGCCTGTCTTAGTCACTCACTGCGGCAAACTCGGCTGGTGCCCAGTTATGCCATGAAGCCCTAGGATAACTTCTGCAGCTCTAGAACCTGTATCTCCTCTGCTGATTGAAACAGACTTCGCTGGAGCAATTAAGATCAGAACTGATCCTCAGTTTTTCTATTTATCACAAGAGGGGAAAGGGCCTCAGGGATGGAGGAAAAAGGAGTACTCTCTAGATAATAAGACAGGACATTTTCTTTGAAACAAAAATTTTAACATTTGACTTTATTTTGTTTCCCAATCTGATGTAGTGGCCAAAATCAATTCTGTAATTATAAACATAAGGATGATTAATTAATTTACTTTCTTTTTCCCTCCAGTCATTAGCCTCTATATTTAGAAACAATATTCGCATCTATACCTGTTCCTTGCTCTTCATTAGGTCTTTGTGTGTCTTTCTTTTGGAAACATTGCTAGATGTTGTATGAATTTTTAAAATCTAAAATGTCCAAAAGTAGAAAATCCAAAGGATGGTTCAAGAGTATTGGTGGAAACCGTTATTACCTTTATTCATCCTCTTACAATTGTTTTTGAAAAGTCCAAGAGAATAGAGGAGATGCCAGGAAATTAGGAAAATGCAGCTATGGTGCAAATGTTCAAAAGACTGAAGTTGAGCAGTCTTTTCAGATTACTCTCCCTCACTGTCAGTTTGCAAGATTTGGGAATAATTGTATAAAGCTGAAATGCAAAAAGAGAGAGACACACAAAGAAGTTTCACAAAGCAATTTGAACTTGAGTATGTGCCATAATAAGGGGATAAGGAGACTGGTCCACAGATGGTCATTGTACTTTGCTTAAGCACATCGCCTGCCAGGACCCCACACGACTTCATTTATCAAATTCCTTAAGCTTGAAAGAGCAATTGTGATGACTTCACTTTACCCTAGCCCTGAACACAGTGAAAAAGATCAAGGGGGGAAAAGCTGAGCTATATATATCCAGAAGCAGCAATGCCAGACGATTTGATATATCAACTGAGCGATCAGGAGAGAGAAAGACCAGAAGACTGCAGTCTAGAAAAAGTTTCTGTACATTTGGGAGATTCGGAGACACCAAAAACACCAGCAAAGATCTAAGAAGGGAGGCTGACAGGAAGTAAGAAAATGAAACCAGTACCAAAAAAAAAATTCAAACCAACTCATCAGGGAAAATAGATTTGGGTATTCAGAGTCAAGAGTAATCTGAGAAAGCCGCAGTGATGTCATGAGGATAGTGACAGCAAATTAGATATGTAATCAGTGTATCTCTTCCTTGAGCTGTCTGTCTAATGTAAGCCTTGAAGTTCCATCACCCGGAGGGCAAACTGGGGTCATATAATTTCGGGATCACCCTTGCCATTTTCCCACTGTCTTCTGGCAACCAGATCCAGACTCGTGGATTCATTCTGGCCCAGGTTTCAGCCCTTTCCATCTCTTGAGAAACCTTGGAAGATGTGGTGCCCCCTTGTCCTGCAGTGAGCACATCGTGGTTTCTGGAATGGAACGGGGATGTCTGCAAGTGTCCTGGAAATTTTCTCCCTACTTCCCTGCTCCTGACCACCAGAAGAGAAATCTGAAAAAGTGAAACTATCTTTTCAATAATCTCCTTTCAGAAATCACATTCGTAGCTGCGTTTGCCATTCATTTTTGTACCACGAACTTTATGAAGTGGAAATGGCTGAACTTATCTGGCAGGGCTCTCCGCTCCAGACGGCCAGCTCCCCAGTCCCCGAGGTGTGAGGGCTGGGTTCTCCCCAGCACGTTCTTTTCAATAAACATTCCCACACTTGGCCCTTTACTCTAGCCGCCCCGTCCCTGCCCTCCCAGCGCCTGGAGCTTTCCACCTTCGCTCTGGCTCTGCCGAGCCTGGGCTCAGCCTTCCAATTCTAGGTTGACCTTGGCTGAGTGCCCCATATGGTCATTCTTCTTGTAAAAGTAGAAAATCTCAGACACAGATTTCTGCACTTGGCCTCTCTGCAGAACGTTTTAGTACTCAAGGCAAATGCAACCTCCAGCTGACACCGCAGGAAAGCAAACGCACTTGCTTCCCAGAAGTCTGTGTTTACTGAATTGGATTTGCCCTTTGGCGACCCTGCTGCTGAGTCCGTGGTGAGAAGAGCCTTGGGCTGGGTCAGGTCTTGGGTCTATCCTCGGCTTGTTTAGCACCTGCAAGCACATAAAGCTCCCCCAACACCCGCCCCGTCTCTGACGTTCTGAGTACACACTTCACCTCCCACCCTAGAGGATAAACCCTTCCAGGACGTTCTTCACCGTCATTGCACCCCAGTGCCTTTGGCAAAAGACTATTGTATGTGTTTTCCTCATTTGCAAAATTGACAGGATGGTAATACCTATTTGGGTGGTTTTGAAGATGAAATATTGTTTAGATCAGTGTGTGGCTGTTTGAAATTTATTATTTAATTGATTCAGCCAAATTAGATAATTGATAATGAAATACAGTGTGAGGGACTTCCCTGGTGGTCCAGTGGTTAAGAATCCACCTGCCAATGCAGGGGACAAGCATTTAGTCCCTGGTCTGGGAAGATACCACGTGCCGAAGGGCAACTATGATTGTGTGCCATGACTACTGAGCCCATGCTATAGAGCTGCAACCACCAAAGCCTGCACACTTAGAGCCCATGCTCCTCAACAAGAAAAGCCCATGCACTGCAGCAGAGTAGCCCCTGCTCATCACAACTAGAGAAAGCCTGTGCACAGCAACAAGGACCCAGCACAGCCAAGAAAAGAAAAGAAACACAGTATGAGAGCAAATTGGAGAAATAGTCAAGCTGGGAATCTTTTGATCTTTGATCTTTTTCCTTGGTTTTTATCCCATGGGAAGAGATAATCCACAATGTAGCAGGTTTTACCTTCCTGTCAGAGAGAGCTGGGGTAGGGGCTTGGATAAACCTCCTAGTTCTTGGCATCTGACAGACCTGTGACTAAAGAGAGCTCTGCAATTTCTAACTGGGTGACCGTAAAAATCTTTGAGCCTCATTTTCCTCATTGGTAAAATAGGAAACACAGTTTCTACCATATAAGGGAGTTGGGAAGATTAAATGCTCCCAGTGCTGAAGAATGCTTGATAATCCTTGCTTTGACTCCTGGTATCAGCACCCTCCTGAGCCCTGACCAACATCACCGCAGGCCCTGGCTTTTCACAACCTCCCAACAAATGGAATGAATTATGTGGTCTAGTCCTCCACTTCCCATCTCCAGTCTAACCTGCTTGGCTCTTCCGTTTTTCTTTCAATCAAGCCTTTCTGGTTGCTGCCCATGTTTTAGTGTGACATGTTATATATTTTCAAGTTAGAGATCCTAGGCCAATTTCACTAAGAATCTGGAAACTTCTTTGATATTTTTCTTGGATAAAATTATCATTCTTTGATTCCTCGGCCACCTTATCACCAGTATCAGGGATGGCAAATAGTATATGTATTGCACACACCCTCCTGAGTCAATGACAGACTTCACTAGCGGATCATAGCACGTTTTCCCACGAGCCAGGAGAGCCTCAGAGTTACTTTGAGGACATCAAATGATATCTCTACACCTTTTACTTGTTGCCTAAGAGCATGGACTTAGCTAAGGACTCATGAGCATGTAAGTATGAACCTTGCAGTCATCTGCTAGTCCTCTGTCTATTCTGTTAGACTGAATGTACACATTGTGAAGAATTCTCCTCTGACTATTAGTTCAGCTCTGTCCCAAAAGACAAACATATGGCCATTAGCCCTTGCCTGGTAACTATAACCAAGGTCTGTCCTTGTAGGATATGTAATAAAACTCTCTTTTATTTTGCTCTTTCCTTTTTTTAATCATCATTATTTCCCATGATATTAAATAAGTATTCTTTGAAAACATGAGATTTAGTAACTATGCAAATAACCTATCCAATTGATATACTTCTATTTAACAGGTTCCCTGGTGTTGGACTTGGTATACAGCAACTCCTGCTATCTGGCTATGTACGGTAATTCACACTGCAATGGCTATCGTTGTATCTATGTGTGTGCCTGTATCTCCAGTTATTTTTTTAGGGTGGGTTTCTAGAAATTAGAATCATTGTGACAAATGGTAAGCTTTAAGGTTCTTGATAAACACTGCCATAACTGCTTTCTGGAAATATTGAGACTACTACATTTCCTTCAGGGTAGAGTAAGATAGCCCCTGGAAAAGAGAACAGCAACCCACTCCAGTATTTATGCCTGGGGAATTCCAAGGACAGAGGAGCCTGACGGACTACAGTCCATGGGGTCACAAAGAGTCAGACACGACTGAGTGACTAACACACACACACACAGTGTAAACTAGTAGTATTAATCCTCACTAAGCCAGACACTAGTTTAAGAACCTGACATACAATAACTCAATCCTCACCAGAGCCTTATTTTACAGCTGAGGAAACTGAGGTACAGAGTGGGTGACTAAACTGCCCAGACTCACAGAGCTGGTACATGGCAAAGCTCAGATTTGAATCCATTTCCCTGCCCTAAAATATTTCACTGAGGCTTCAACAGTCTTGAGCACAATCGAATGTTTCTATTTAGAGCAAGATGTAAATAAATCTATTGCTGGAATGGTTTGCATTGCAAACGAACAGAGATCATTCTGTCGTTTTTGAGATTGCATACAAGTACTGTATTTTGGACTCTTCTGTTGACTATGATGGCTACTCTGTTTCTTTTAAGGGATTCCTGCCCACAGTAGTAGATATAATGGTCATCTGAGTTAAATTCACCCATTTCAGTCCATCTTACTTCACTGATTCCTAGAATGTCGATGTTCACTCTTATCATCTCCTGTTTGACCAATTCCAATTTGCCTTGATTCATGGACCTAACATTCTGGGTTCCTATGCAATATTGCTCTTTATAGCATCAAACCCTGCTTCCATCACCAGTCCAATTCACAACTGGGTGTTGTTTTTACTTTGGCTCCATCCCTTCATTCTTTCTGGAGTTATTTCTCCACTGATCTCCAGTAGCATATTGGGCACCTACTGACCTGGGGAGTTCATCTTTCAGTCTTTTCATACTGTTCATGGGGTTCTCAAGGCAAGAATACTACAGTGGTTTGCCATTCCCTTCTCCAGTGAACCACCTTCTGTCAGACCTCTCCACCATAACCCGGCCATCTTGGGTGGCCCCACATGGCATGGCTTAGTTTCAGTGAGTTAGACAAGGCTGTGGTCCATGTGATCAGACTGTAGTTTCAGTCCGTCTGCCCTCTGATCCCCTCTCTCAGTGCCTACCTTCTTACTTGGGTTTCTCTTACCTTGGACATGGGGTCTCTCTTCACGGCTGCTCCAGCGAAGCACAGCTGCTGCTCCTTACCTCTGATATGGGGTAGCTCCTCTTGGCCTGCTCCTGTACCATGGCAGCTGCTGTGCCTCTCAATGAAAGTGAAAGTGGAGAGTGAATAAGTTGGCTTAAAGCTCAACATCCAAAAAACTAAGATCATGGCATCCGGTCCTATCACTTCATTGGAAATAGATGGGAAAACAGTGGAAACAGTGTCAGACTTTATTTTTATGGGCTCCAAAATCACTGCAGATGGTGATTGCAGCCATGAAATTAAAAGGCGCTTAGTCCTTGGAAGGAAAGTTATGACCAACCTAGATAGCCTATTAAAAAGCAGAGACATTACTTTGCCAACAAAGGTCTGTCTAGTCAAGGCTATGGTTTTTCCTGTGGTCATGTATGGATGTGAGAGTTGGACTGTGAAGAAGGTTGAGTGCCGAAGAATTGATGCTTTTGAACTGTGGTGTTGGAGAAGACTCTTGAGAGTCCCTTGGACTGCATTCTACAGGAGATCAGTCCTGGATGTTCATTGGAAGGACTGATGTTGAAGCTGAAACTCCAATACTTTGGCCACCTGATATGAAGAGCTGACTCATTTGAAAAGACCCTGATGCTGGGAAAGATTGAGGGCAAGAGAAGGGGATGACAAAGGATAAGATGGTTGGATGGCATCACCGACTCAATGGACATGGGTTTGAGTGAACTCCGGGAGTTGGTGATGGACAGGGAGGCCCAGTGTGCTGCAGTTCATGGGGTCGCAAAGAATTGGACACACTGAGCGACTGAACTGAACTGATTGTTGGGATAACTTGAGAAAAGTCTTATCCAGAAGCAGATGATGGCCCAGGTTATATTGTTCAGTCCTTTCAGCACAACAGTGTTTTACAAAGAACTCAGAGCACTTGGTGCAGAGTAAATGAAAGATTGGTTATAACTTTGCATACATGAGGGGATGAAAGAGTCCAGTCTCCAAAAGTCTGTTCTATACATCAGTGTCTCTTTTGCTGTCTTGAAAATAGGGTTATTGTTACCATCTTTCTAAATTCCATATATATGCGTTAGGATACTGTATTTGTGTTTTTCTTTCTGGCTTACTTCACTCTGTATAATAGGCTCCAGTTCCATCCACCTCATTAGAACTGATTCAAATGTATTCTTTTTAATGGCTGAGTAATACTCCATTGTGTATATGTACCACGGCTTTCTTATCCATTCATCTGTGGATGGACATCTAGGTTGCTTCCAAGTCCTGGCTATTGTAAACAGTGCTGCGATGAACTCTGGGAACGGGAGAGGGCGGGATGATTTGGGAGTATAGCATTGAAATGTGTATAATATCATATCTGAAACGAGTCACCAGACCAGGTACGATGCCTGATAATGGATGCCTGGGGCTGGTGCACTGGGACAACCAAGAGGGATGGTATGCAGAGGGAGGGGGAGGAGGGTTCAGGATGGGGAGCACGTGTATACTTGTGGCGGATCCATCTCGATGTATGGCAAAACAATACAATATTGTAAAGTTAGGCAAAATAAAATTTAATAAAAAAAAAAAAAGAGTCCAGTCTCACATTTAGGTCTTTAGTCCATTTTGAGCTTATTTTTGTGTCTGTTCTTATGAAAGACATTGTTCATTCTAGTCTTACCCCAAGTTTGGTAGATAGGTCTTCTTTTCCATGTGATTGTTACTATAATAACAGAAAATATGATATTGCACAGGTTTCTGGGCTCTGTTTATTCTTAAGGGTACATGCTGTTTCAAGCATGCTCAGGTTTCTAGGCTCTTGGGATCCTAATCATTGAGCTTAATTACTGTGACTCCCGATAACTCCTTGGCAAATATGTTCCTGAGTTCAACTTGGGTGAGAGAAATGTATGTTTTACCCTGCAACCTCCCAACCTTGGCCAGGCAATGAGAAGGACAGCTTTTCTCTCTCCTTTCTTGATGCATGTCCACTGGATGATGAGACTGGGGGCTGTCAGCCCAGAGGCCACAATTGGTGAATCCAAGGGCTTCGGTTAGTGGAACTCCAATGGGGCAAAGATGGCAGTGGGTGGGGAGACATGAGGAGAATTCTGCCTAAGTGAATGTCCTGCTCAGCCCTTGTCTTCTGCTTTCCCTTCTCCTCAATATTGTGACAGAGGATGAGATGGTTGGATGGCATCATCAACTCAATGGATATGAGATTGAGCAAACTCTGGTGGTGAAGGGCAGGGAAGCTTGGCGTGCTGCAGTCCATGGGGTCACAAGGAGTTGGACACGACTGAGTGACCGAGCAACAACAGCAACAAGATCACAAGGAATGAAGCCCCTACTCCTCTTTGTTTTGTCCCCAGCTGCTGCTCTGGTAGGATATCCTTGGCGTCGCTCAACCAACTCTGTCTCGAAGACAAACAGAAGCTGGTGTCCTGCTTTCTCTCCGTCTCTCCTCCCTGACAAGGCCAACGCTACTCACTAATGAGCTCTTGTAAGGGATTATAAGAGACGCAGGTTCTATCCCTGAGTCAGGAAGATCCTCTGGAGAAGAGAACGGCTACCCATGCCAGTATTCTTGCCTGGAGAATCCCATGGACAGAGGAGCCTGGTGGGCTACAGTGCAGGGGGTCTCAAAGAGTCAAATACAACTGAAGCGACTAAGTCTGTACCCTTTGTAACAAAAACAGGAAGCAGACAAAACTTAAGAAGCCTTCTTCCTCAAGCCCACTCCCTTCTCTTTTTCACCCAGATTCCCTCAGGAAGGAGGAAAGCTACCTGGGGAATCACAGTGGGTTCTAGAGGTGTGAAGGCATGCAGTGGTGTGCAGGACTGGGGAGGGGAAAACCCAGATGGGCTTGACTTCTGGGCTTTTCCTCATAGGAGTGGATGGGCATGTGGGCATGAAGGGGAGAGAAGCCAGCATGCAGGCCTGGGAGGCTCTGGAAGCTCTTTGACATGGAAGGTGTGAAGAGGCACTTGGGCTGGGATTAACGGCTCCCAACACTTTTTGTTTCTCCCTTCCCCTTTGCAGCCAGTTCTGCCCCCTAGTGGGCATGGGCTGCAGGAGCAGGACTCCTAGGCAGCTCTGCAGTCCACAGTGGAGAGAGAAGGCAAGACAGGAACAGGGAGAAGGCATGGGCGTTTCAGACAATAGCAGCCCGGGAGAGAAGGAAATCCTTTCTAGAACTCAGTTGGGGAGATGGGGTGAGGCGTGATAGTCACTGCTGTTATTACATACGGGACAGGTGGACAGAAATGTCAGTCACTACCTACAAATATATCCATGACAGACTTGAGCTGAGAACTAGGAGAGTATGACGATCATGAAGGCTACCTTTTGCTGAGTTTTCTGTGTGCCAAACTACAGAGAAAACTCCTTCTGTATCATCCTCATTGCGACTCTGTGCAGTGATAATTGTTGTCACTTTGAAGATGAGAAAGTTGAGGCTCAGAGATATGAACAAGCGTGCCTAAACCACGAATAAGTGCAAAGATAGATTCCAACCTTGGAGGGACTGTCTCTAAGACCCATTCAATTCAATAGCTGCCCACAGAATATGAACTCTAAGCCAAGCCCAGCAAGGGCATAAGAAATGAGAATGACATCACCTTTATTTTTCAAAAGTTTGCAGTCCAGTGGTATTTCCAGACCTCATTTGTATTTCTTCCCTGCATCAAGTCCACCGCATTTGATATCCAAACTCCTTCTTAGGCTTTCTTCTCCACGCAGAGAAAAGAGGTACTGAGTCCCTTGTCACCAGGCCAGTGGGCTCGTTGCTTTTCCTGCAGGCAGAGTCAAAATAAAGGCAAGAATCCAGAGAATGACCATGTGCCTTCTAGTGCAGGACTCAGACTGGTTTTCTGGAAATTTGGAGCCTTGAATTCAATCCATGGATGTCCATGCTTCTGCAGAATGCTAGGGTCCCTCTGGGCATCTCAGGAAGCTTTGCCCTCCTGCTTCTGGTTAACAAGAAGGTCAGGACTGACACTCACCCCGCAGCTTGGCCTTTGACTTTCATTCTTTGAATATCAACCCAAAGAATTTCAAAGTCACACTGCACTGCCAAACTACCTCCCTGACCCAGTGCATCTTTCAGATATGTGGCTGTACTTTGCCACCTTTCAAGCTTCCCCACATGGATCATTCTGCAGGGGGAGGGAAATCAACATGATTTACCCTCTCTCTGTTTCCATTGTTATGCTGACCACCTCCTAGTGGTCCCCATAAGGGGAGGTTCCCTGCTTTCCTGCTTGCCTTCTGTGGCATTTGAAGTTTTATCCCTTATAGTTTTGAATTGCACTGTGCTTTTGTCTATCCAATTCTTGATGTTGTCATCTGGACTCTGATCTTATCTTACTCTGGAATCAGGTAGCCCAAGCGTTATTTATTTATTTATATTTTCACTTGAGACGGCTTTTTTTGTTTATTGTACCTTGAATGCTGTGGCTTTAACTTTCAAATGTGGCTACGTGTAGCAGGGGTACTTCACCAGTGGCTCCTAGGCCATTGCATGGGGAGGACATTAAGAGGGGGCATGATTGGAAAAAATGCTGGCGGAGCCCTGGGACAGAGATGACTTTGCCATTGGTTATGAATGAGGTCAAGTCTCTGCTTCAGAGCTGGGGAAGACATGTTTTAGAAGGCCTGAGAGGGAGATTCCTTGAGGCAGCATGGATCCTGCCCAGATGGAAGGGGAGGTCTCTGGGAATTCCCTCGGATCTGTGCTCTGCCTGAGAGGTTCCAAGAGACATTATCTCAGTACATTCCGTTTTAATAAAGAACATTTAAGGAGATGGCATCTGGGGAGCATGTGCAGCCTACAGAGTTGCTATAGGTAAAAAGAATTCTTTCTGCTCATGGTAAATCCACAACCACTTGGCAGTGCGGATTTATTTCCCCTAAATCTTCCCTGCTCATGGTAAGAGGCTCAAGTTGAGTTGCAACAATCCCACCTCTGTAATGGTCCACACAAGCAGAGCTGGTGTACCGTTGCAGGCATGTCCCACAGTGGATCTCTCATCCATGCTAATTACCATCCCCCAGTATGGTATAACCGCCACGAGTGTTAGCTAGGTCTGTCCAGTGACAAGTTTCCTCCAGGCATGGGAAAGGCCAGCACCATGTCAGCAGCACCCACACTTCTCACTGTATTCTTCGCAGCTTTTGTCAGATGAGGACATGGTTACTGCCAACTGTCTCCTTAGAAGCAAATAATGTGCTTCTAATAGTGTAAGACTTTAGAGCACACATTATCCCTCCTTAGAACTTTGGAACAAACTTTTATCCATAAAAACAAGAACCCTCTACTAAACCTCATTGTTCCTTATCTGCCTTTCTTTCTATTCTATTTCTTTCTTTCTAATCATCTATACTATGATTCTCCTCCCACCTCCCCCATGCTACTTACCACAAGAAAGGTGATAATATTCCTTTCTTACGGGGCATTGGTGGAGGTCATCGGGCAGACATGACCACTGGTTGACCCACAAGCTGGATGTAGGTAATTGGTGGTTCCCCAATCCCTCCTCTGTCCTTGGAATATGTGTACTTCTTACCTTCCCTATTCCCAGAAGCTGCCCCAAGGACACAGCCTTGACATAAAAATGTGGTTTTGAGACCATCTGGATGGTCTACGTGACTGAGCCCAGTTAAGGCCCTTATATAAACCTTTAAGATTTTGGTGGGCAGATGCAGAGATCTGTTCATTTTGCAGCCATGTGAGACAAGTCTCATAAGTTCCTTTTCTTGTTAAACCTGTCACATACAAACCTGGAGTGGTCTGCCTCTTTCTTTGGTCTCCATCTGCCCTCTGTGAGTCTGGGGGCCGATAGACTACACCTGGGAAGCTCTCTAAGCTGTTTCAAATTGCCACTGGGAAGCATGCATCCTAGATGGGAAGGTCAGAGAGTCAAATTTTTGTCTCTTTTTTTTTTTTAAATCAAGAAAATGTATATCCTCTTGCTGCATCTGAGTCATTTTTTTTTTTTTTTTTTTGCTTTTCCTCTTCAGAGATTAAGAGATAAGACCCAAAGATCCCTTTCCATTCCAAATGCCAAGGATGCTTCTCAGAATGTCTGCAAAGGTCATACATGGCTTGCTCAGTGTTCCTTTCCCTTTGCAGGCAAACAGTGTGCTTCTAATAGTGGTAAGACTTTAGAGCATGTATTGTCCCTTCTTAATGATGCCGCATCCACTGAAAATCAGCTACTGCCAAGAAGTTGGATCTCTTAAACCATGCAATATATGTCCAGGGTTTGTTTTTTAAATGAACTCCAATATCACAATAACTGACTTTATTGAGCATTTACTATATATTAGATAGTCTTCTAAGCCTGTACATGTAAAGTCCCTTTTCTTTAAATGTTTCTCTCTTTTGCATATCACTTTTATGTATCTATTTAATTCATTTGTTTTTGACTACTTTGGGCCTTCATTGCTTTGTGCAGGCTTTCTCTAGTTGTGGTGAGTTGGGGCTACTCCTCATTGTGATACTTAGTTTTCTCATTGTGGTGGCTTCTCTAGTTGCAGAGCACCGGTTCTAGGTGTGCGGGCTTCAGTATTTGCAGCACACAGGCTCAGCAGTTGTGGCACACGGGCTTAGCTGGTCTGTGGCCTGTGGGATCTTCCCAGACCAGGGATTGAACCCGTGTCTTCTGCAATGGCAGGTACATTCTTATTTACTGTGCCACCAGAGAAGTCAGTAAACTCACTTTTCCTTTCATCCTCACAGATATCCTGTGAGGTAGACTCTATTTTTTTATCCCCATTTCACAGAGAAGCAAACCAAAACATAGAGTGGATAAATTACTTTCCCAAGGTCATATAACAACGTGCTGGAACTGGGATTCTAGTGCAGGCTGTCTAACACTGCAATTTATGCTCTTTTAACCTCCAGGTGGAATCTGCATTCCTGCAAATGTTCCCCTCCTCCCACCCCAGCCTCAATTATTTTAGGTTCTGTTTGCAAGGACATTATGTTTCCCAAATGTTTGAGTCTAGAACTTACTTGTATGTCTTGGAGATACAATTTGACTCAGGTTGTATATAAATACATGTAACACCAAACTTGATATATACAAGATCTTAGGATGAATAAGCTTGACATTGAGTTTCCTTTAAAGAACCATAGAGACATGACTGCCTCTAACATGGGTAGATATTGATTTGGAAACTTCATTCTGTTGTATTTTCTAATAGGAAGCCCTGATCTTTTCATTGAGCCTCTGGCCATAACCGCTTGCTTTGGGCCTTAAACAGACAATGAGCTCAGCTTGTCTTCATTAATGAGAAATATTGCCCAGTCTCTCAAAGGGAGATTGCCTGGTGGATGCCTTCTGGCAGGGACAGGATGTGGCTCCAGCTGCAACCTCTCCTCCTCCTTCTGTACTCAGCTCATGCCGGTTTAACCAAAACCAACAACCACCCTCCCAAAGGTTTTTTTTTAAACTCAGGGACCCCCAACTCACACCCCCAACCATCACCATTGAAAGAAATGCTCATGGCACCTAGAGCTACGCCTGGCACACGATAAGCACTCAATAAATATTTGTTACCTCATGGCAAGATCGATCCATTCAGAAGTGATTTTTCACTTTTCCCAGAGATGCACTGCAGGGTCCCTTTAAACGGCCAGCTCCCCAAGTGCATTTAAAATGTGACTTGATTTATAGGAATTCCATGTGCATGGTTCTGCAGGGCCACATCAATCGTGTAAACTGAGATGCGTGTGCTGCTGGGTTCCCACTGACCTAGCGTGTTGGCAGCTCTCCTCCACCAGTTTGGAATGCACACAAACCCCGGGTCTGCTCTCCCTCCTTTTATCACAAAGGAGCTCATTTTGTGAATGAACAGCCACTGCCAACAGCATGATGGTATTCCCAGTGACCTTTGCCCGGGGATTGGATTCCCGCCCAGCAGGGAGACAAGGCCTTAGGAAAAGGCTAGTTCATTGATTGCCACAGCCCGCTGGGCTGAAGTCTGGGGAGGAAAAGGCTCAGAGAACTTTCCTTTTTTTTTTTTTTCCATGAATCGCCTCGGAGAAGCCACCCTTCTCGCCTGTGTAGCTATCTCCCTTCTTTGTATGGGCATATTGGATTCTGTTCAGCAGGGAAGTTTTATTGCTTTCGCTGCTCTGCTCCTGCCTCTCTCTCTCTCTCTTTTTTTTTGTAGCCATGAATAAGAATCTCTCTAGTTTGTCTGTGCCATTTCCCAACTGCAATTCTGGGGTCCTCATGAGCTTCACCCTGAACTCCCCCCACACCCCTTTCCTCCTCCTCCTCACCATGGCTTTTTCAGTTTGATGTTTTTAGGTATCAAAGGAAGGTCTCCAGGAACCCTGCAACTAAAGACTTTAATGAGGACCATGCCCAAGAAATTCTGGCTGCCAGAGACATGATGATGATTTATGTCGCTCACTCACTCCCTAACAGCAAGAGGACTATTTGTAAAAATAAAAAAGCTGCTCATATGGAATTAAACAAGAGCATAGCTGCTTCCTTCCAGACCCCGGGAGCTTAACAAAGAGCATCCACACTCGGTCGCCAGCAGCACATGGCTCGGGGCCGATATTAGTCTTCCTGTCACATAAAGCTAACTCCTGTTAGCCCAGGCAGCAGCGCACACTCTGTCAGTAGACTTCAGAAGGCTGGTTCTGAGGAAAGAGCAAATGTGCACAGACACGGAAGGTTATGTGTGCTCACCTTCAGGTCTAGGCTGAGCCACTGAAGGATCCTGTGTGTCCAGAGCCGGGGCTGCTGCTGTGGGGGACGCTTAAACTCGATGCAGGGTATTTGTTCCTGGCATCGGAGTCGAGTGACTCATGGATACCAGCTGGGTTCTGGCCAGCTCGGTGGAGTAAGCGTGGAGGGGAGATGTAAACTCTAAGGCCTCTACCTCCTCCTCTGTGCACTGAGGTTACCGCACAGCCTTGTTGTCAGCTGTAATGGGATAGAGCGCAGAAAACACAACCCAATCCAGAGACATGGTAGTGCAGTGGTGAAGAGCCTGCCTGCCGATGCAGGAAACACAATAGACTTGGGCTGGATTCCTGGGTCGGGAAGATCGACTGGAGAAGGAAATGGCAACCCGCTTTAGTATTCTTGCCTGGAGAATCTGACGGGGTCGCAAAGAGTTGGACTCGACTGAGCACACGGCACACGCCAATACACGCTAATTCTGATTACTCTGTATTGTGGCCGCTGTGAAGCAGTGCCTCTCAGACCTCCTGCAATAGCAATGGACTGTCCTGTGTTCTCTCGTGTGATGCGTAGTCAGGTGCAGCTTCCAGTAAGACTCAGAAGAGGCACAAGAGAACACAGCAGATCCTATAAAGGGAGTTATTGCAGGCCACGAAGTGTCCCAGGGAACAGCTCGTTTCTGGTCAAGCAATCGAAGACAGGACGGAAAGAACTGTCTAGGTCAGGGCCTAGTTCTTTACTATCTGTTAGACTTGCCTAGCCCTTGGAAGAGCAGTCTCTCTCTAGTCAGAAAAGGTTTTTCAATATGTTAAAATATCATATGCAGAAAATTTAAAGTATACACAGTGGACAGTCCCAGCTGCAGGGCTCTAAATCCTTGGTGGTGCCAGGCTGGCCCCAAAGCTACACTTCCCCCAGGTCCACCAAGCTGTTGTTGGAGCCTAGCAGAGATGCTGGTACAGCCTCCTCTTGAGAGGCCTGGGACTCCTTGAACAGCAACTTTAGCTCAAGGATGCCCCAGGAGTTGAGTCTGGCTCTGTCGTTCTGGGAACAGGGCTGCTCCCTGAGATGCTCCCATCTGGTCTCCCTCACAGGGGTCAGACCTGCATTAGGTCTGAAGGTTCTCTCTGCCTTTTCTGCTCACCCTTGTACCTGTTTTCTCCCACAGACACTTCCTCCAGTAACTGCAGTCATGTGGTACATGTCTAAAGCTCTATATCACAGTACTAGTACAGAAGTTGCTAGTAAGCCAACTTCTCTGATTATGGACATTTTTTCACTTTGTCACTTAACTTAAAAACATTGAATAAATAGGCAAAGAGTGCTGTAAACTGAATGTTTGTGTCTCCCTCAATTCCTGTGTTGAAACCTAATCCCCAGTGTGACAGCGTTTGCATACGGTGATTACGTCATGAGGGCTCCACCTTAGGAGACGACTTGCCTGGTGGGCCAGTGGTTAAGAATCTACCTTGCTGTGCAGGGGACACAGGCTCTATCCCTGGCAGGGGAACTAAGATCCCACATGCCTCAAGGCAGCTGGGTCTGTGTGCCACAACGACTGAGCCTGCAGGGACTGCACCAAAATAACCCACGTGACACAGTGAAGATTCCCATGTGCTGCAACTAAGACCCAACAAAGCCAAAGAGAAAAGTAAAAAAAAAAAAAAAAAAAAAAAAAAATTTTTTTAAAGAGAGAGATCCCAGGGAGCTCCTTGCTTCTTTTGCAAGTGAGGATGCAGTGACAAGAAGGCCATCTACAAACCAGGAAGTGGGTCCTCACCAGACACGGACTCTCTTGATACCTTGATCTTGAATTTGCCAATTTTCCCAGAACTGTGAGAAATAAATTTCTGTAGCCATCCAGTCTATGGAATTTTTGTAATAGAGTCCTGAATGGGCTGACAGTGCGTGCTGAAAGACACATACACAAATAATCATAGTAATATGGTGAATATTCAAATAAAGAAATGCAGTTATCCATGGGAGGAAGTACTTTATTCTGCCAAGGTTGTGGGAGTGCATGGAGATCGACGAGGAAGTCTTCATTAAAGGATAATTAAACTCAGGCGAAAGACACACACTCCATGCTCTCACCCTTACTGTGGTGTGACCCAAGGAGTGAATGAGAAGGAAGAACAGGGGCCCATAAGATGTACAGCATCACATCCTTCCGTGAGTTTTCTCCTTCCTCTCTCACTGCTTCTTACAGTGGCTGTAAAATAGCAGTAATTCTCCACAGAGTTGAGAAATATTCCACCTTGCCAAGTTGAAAGAGACACTATGACCTGAGCTTGTCCATACTGGAAGGCAACTGTCAGACCAGTAAGCCTAGTTTGAGCCTAGTCTGAGAGACCACCAGGGAACAGCGACCCACACTCGAGTTGCTCACCCTGGAGGTGGTGTCAGTTCTTACTTGGGCTCAGCCTGACCCCACATCCAGCCTCCATGGTCAAATGGGGATCTGCTATGGACGGAATGGTGTTCCCTCAACACCCCAACTTCATACATTGAAGTCTTAAACCATAGTACCTCAAAATGTGACTTTATTTGGACTGAGGGTCTTTACAGGGGAAATCAAATGAAAGGGAGGTCATCTGGGTGGGACCCAATCTAGTATGACTGAGTCTTTATGAAAAGAGGAAATAGATATAAAGACATGGGAAGAGAAAAGACAATGCTAAGAGTCCTGGGGGAAGATGACCATCTCTACACTAAGGAGAGAGAGAGGTCTGGAACAGAGCCTTCATCAAGACCCTCACAAGGAAACAGCCCTGCCCACAGCTTGATCTTGGATGCCTAGCCTCAGAACTGAGAGACCATAACTTGCTCTTGGTGAAGGCTGCCAACCTGTGGTACTCCAGACAGCAGCCTGGGCACAATATCGCGACTCCTCCTTCCCTCCTTCCTTGGGGAAAGGATCCTACTCTGCTCTCAGCCGTAGCACAGAGTGGTGAGCAGGGGATGATGGTGTTTTTCTTTCCCAGAGAACTGGGAATCAATCTCTGACTGTGGGAGAGAGAGCAGGGGAGGTGAGGCCTGAGGAAAAGCAGAAAGCTGGGCTTACCATGATGCAAGATGGTCGTGTAAGATGAGGAAGAATGGTCCAAAGAACGCAGGTCCCAGGAGCCTTATGCAAAGGTTGGGAAAGATACACTTTTACACCTTTGATTTTAAGGCACAGTTGCTATTGGAGAACGAGGCAAGTTATTTCTCAGGAACTGAAAATGAAGATAGGCCATCTGAGAAGGATTAGAGTAGACCAGTCACACTGCAGTCCAAAAGGGAAGAAAAATGAGGCAAGAAGAGAGATGTGCTTAAGGACTATGACCTAAACAGCAACTTACATGAAACCTTGGTTTACCCCTTGAGAAACCTGAAATGGGAATTTGTGAGAAAAACCTGAATGATACCTCAAACTCACATCTTGACATTGCTGGAAAGGAAGGCTTCACTGGCCCTGGGTCAGAAGCAAGAAGCATGAGTAATTTTAACTTGCAAGGTGTGATGTGACGATGCAGTCACTTTCCTGGGGACAAATCCAGTCAGACCATGACAGATACTACATTACAGCAAACCATGTCTGCTGGGAGCGAACCAATGCCCAAGGCAGGGCCCACGGTATCTTACTGCCCAAACCGTCTCCCTTAAGTGAAACATTTCTTGGAATTAGTTTATTCACTCTGGTGTTTTTTGACATACTGAACAGGCACATTTCCTGCTAAAACGTTTTCTTTTTCATTTTAACATAAGCAACAGAAATGTGTGGGGTGGACTTCCCCAGTGGTCCAGTGGTGAAGACTCTGCCTTCCAATGCAGGGCAGTGTAAGTTCAATCCCTGGTTGGGGAACAAAGATCCCACATGCCACATGCAGCCAAAATGTTTTAAATATATAACTAAATAAAACTTGTTTTTTAAAAGAAATGTGTGAGGTTACTAAGCATAAATCTTTCCCAAAACGTGCACACTTACTGCACATGCCTCTTTTCAGTGTCCCTGGGGTGAGACCACTGTGGCCAGTGCACCTCATATGACCTTACGCCTCTCTCCCAGCGTAATTTATGGAGCCTCCTCTACCCCACTCCTATATGGCCAGTATTTACCGGAGTAGTGCAAACAGCCAAGATGAAAGACAGAGCATTGGGGTCCAAATTAGAGAACAAGTGTCCCCACCCTCACCCATGCTGAGGGAAGCAACTAACTCAGAGAGAATCTACACCCACTGTGAGAAGCAGTGATGCTGAAACGGCAGAGGGCGACCCTGGGGTCTTCAGGGGGACAACAGCAGAAGCCACAGCTAAGGAAAGAGCACTCTGGGCGACACAGTCACCTTTCAGGGGAATTCTTTAGTTCACTGAGTGCTTTATAGGCACGAGGAGAACGAGGTTCTGAGAATGGAGAGCCACAGGGACCCACTGTGAGGTGTGCACTGTGCTCTGTGGCTCTGAGTGACTGCGCTGCCCCTCAGCACTAACTTGGGGAAGTGCTATGCTTTTTCTTCTTGCTCTTCTCCTAACCATGTCTTTTCCAATTACCATTAGGAATATCCTTAGGTAACAAAAGCCCTAATCTGAACTTCAATTTTCTTCCTAAAGGAGCAGAAATGGGCATTTCTCTCTGGGTATCTTGCTGGCATTCTATGCTCACCATGCTTACATGTGCGCCTGCTTGCTCAGGCACTTCAGTCGTGTCTGACTCTTTGCAACCCCATGGACTGTAGCCCGCCAGGCTTCTCTGTCCTTGGGAATCTCCAGGCAAGAATACTGGAGTGGGTTGCCATTTCCTCCTCTAGGGGATCTTCCCAACCCAGGGATCGAACCCATGTCTCCTGTGTCTCGTGCATTCCAGGTGAATTCTTTACCTCTGAGGCACCGGGAAAACCCTTTTATACTCATCACCTTTCCCCATCTCTTCTGCCCTCCCCTCCACAAACCAGCAGAAGCTCACACCCTTTTTCACTTGTGGGAATCAAAGCTTCAATTTCCTTTGACTCCTTTGTCTTCCTCCCAGTCCGGTTTACCATGTTATTTTCAGCTCCCTGTACAAAATATGTAGGAGATGCACTTTCTTTCCCAGTTCAGCTGTCAGTATCACTGTTTCCCCATCCTCATCCTTCAATATATCAATGCTGGGGATTCCCAGGAGATTCTTCAAACTAACTCTGAACATCCTCCAATATCCCCACTGGTGGAATTCCCTTTGAGATGGCAGCCCCAATGCCCCTGTTTCCTCCATGAATTCTCCATAATATGCCCAGTGAGTTATGGGCTCTTCCTCTTTCCAAACCACACAGCCAAAATGTGTCTTACCTTGTGTTCATGAAGATGCCTCCCAGGTTTCCATATTATGCCCTCTGTGCTCCATATAAACCTATCCAACATTTTACTTCACTTCTCCACTTGGATAACTTCCGAGCACCTCAAATTAAATGTCCTTTATTTCTTATATTACTTATAAACATATCTTTTCATTGTTCAATTGCAAGCGTTTACATCTGGGCAAAATTTTTGGTATATCTGATAGAAGTAAAAGACATAATAACTTTTCCCTTTAATATATTTTAAAAATTATTTTTATTTATGTATTTATTTGGCTATACCAGGTCATATAGTTGCCATATGTGGGGTCTTCTAGCCTTATTGCAGCATGTGGGATCTAGTTCCCTGATCAGGAATGGAACCTGAGCCCGCTGCCTTGGGAATGAGGAATCTTAGCCACTAGATCATCAGGGGTGTCCCCTCCTTTACTATTAATGGAACTATTTTGGCATTTAACAGTTTTTCATTTAATGAAAGTGTTTTCATAAACAAATTCAAGTTCTTTAGTGAGGGAAGGAATGGGTACACATGTTTATAGAAGGTGACCAATAAATAGCTGAATGGAAAACAGAAGGTACTACCCATTGTTCAGACCCTGAGCTGGCCCTGGGATTCAAATCTCACAAACTAGCCTGCTTTCTCTATACCATATCTTGCCCAGCTTAGGATGATAATTATTTGCATACAAATCTTATCTTCTTGAGTGCTATCTCCTCAAAGTCAGGTCTGTTTTAGTCCAGTTATAATTAAACTCACCTTTCCATTTAAGGTGCTTCTGTATGCACTTTGTTGGCAAATTTACTGTAGAACCACCCAGCACATTTATTTACTCAGCAAACATTGACAGAGTGCTTCACCAGATGTCAGGCACTGCGCTAGTTTCTGAGTACCCAAAGATGAAAGCAGTTCAGTTCAGTTCAGTCCTTCAGTCACATCTGACTCTTTGAAACCCCATGAACTGCAGCATGCTAGTCCTCCCTGTCCATCACCAACCCCTGGAGTTTACCCAAACACGTCCATTGAGTCGGTGATGCCATCCAACCATCTCATCCTCTGTCATCCCTTTCTCCTCCCACCTTCAATCTTTCCCAGCATCAGGCTCTTTTCAAATGAGTCAACTCTTCGCATCAGGTGGCCAAAGTATTGGAGTTTCAGCTTCAGCATCAGTCCTTCCAATGAACATTCAGGACTGATTTCCTTTAGGATGGACTGGTTGGATCTTCTTGCAGTCCAAGGGATTCTCAAGAGTCTTCTCCAACACCATAGCTCAAAAACATCAATTCTTCACCTCTCAGCTTTCTTTATAGTCCAACTCTCATATCCATACATGACTACTGGAAAAACCATAGTCTTGACTAGATGGACCCTTGTTGGCAAAGTAATGTCTCTGCTTTTTAATATGCCGTCTAGTTTGGTCATAACTTTCTTTCCAAGGAGTAAGCATCTTTTAATCTCATGGCTGCAGTCACCATCTGAAGTGATTTTGGAGCCCCCCAAAATAAAATCTGCCACTGTTTCCACTGTTTCCCCATCTATTTGCCATAAAGTGATGAGATCAGATGCCATGATCTTAGTTTTCTGAATGTTGAGCTTTAAGCCAACTTTTCACTCTCCTCTTTCACTTTCCTCAAGAGACTCTTTAGTTCTTCTTCACTTTCTCCCATAAAGGTGGTGTCATCTGCATATTTGAGGTTATTGATATTTCTCCCAGCAATCTTGATTCCAACTTGTGCTTCATCCAGCCCAGCATTTCTTATGATGTACTCTGCATATAAGTTAAATAAGCAGGGTGACAATATACAGCCTTGACGTACTCCTTTTCCTATTTGGAAATGAATGCAGTGTGGTCCCTAATATCAAGATGCTAAAAATTTAGTAAGAGAGAAAGATAAAAAGCAAAGAGGTAAATATAGGGAAAAGAAAGAGTCAAAGGCTCTAACAGAAAAGTAAAGGGAGCATGCTGGTGCAAAAGATTTGACTCTACCCACAGGAAAAGAAGGATTAGAGGAAGATTTCAATGAAAAGGGGGCTTCCCTGGTGGTTCAGACGGTAAAGAATCCACCTGAAATGCAGGAGACCTGGGTTCGATCTCTGGGTTGGGAAGATCTCCTGGAGAAGGAAATGGTTACCCACTCCAGTATTCTGACCTAGAGAATTCCATGGACAGAGGAGCCTGTCAGGTTATAGTCCATGGGGTTGCAAAGAGTCGGACATGACTGAGCAACTTTCACTCATTCAGTGAAAAGAATGCTTGAGTTTGATCCTGAAGGGATAGCATTAGCGATCAATGAATGTTGGTTGATGCTGCCTCCAAGGCACTGTTGGCTTGGGCTCTGGAACTGTTCCTGAGGTTGGATTATTGTTTTCCCTGGTGAATGTAGAAATCAATGAGAGAAAAGAATAATGAAGACATGAGCACTGACTTCAAAGCTGGAAAGAATTCATTTATCATGCATCTTAGATTAACTCAAAGAAAATGAATAGAGGATTATCCAGATTTCTTCCTTGTTGAGTTTTCTCCTTTTCATTTTAAACTTTGCTGCAGCAGGATTCTCTTAAAGCTTCTCAAAGGTATAAGAGACTGTCAGTTGGTTATTATGATTGAAGTGGAAGGGCTGGAAGCATTTTCAGAGGTATCCGAGTGCATAAGGTGCAACTATTAGGTAATGAGTTGGAATTTTAACAGTCCTGGACGCATACATCTTAATGAGCATGGTCCCCTGGGGAGGAGGTCAGCCGCTTATTCAAGTGATTTTGCCATTACTGAAAGCATTCTGAGAATGCACGTCTCTCTGGAAATTGTCTTCAAACCTACAGCATGTTCTTTTGAATTGCCCTGATGATGGGTAAACCCTGGTCGTTTGAGTCTGAATTTTTACTTATGTGTAACGGGTAATTTTCCAGGCCCTACCAGCCTGGGGAAATAGTTTAATGATAAGACAATGACATAAGCCCATTACTCCAGAGCTCAGCTCCACCAGCCAGTTTTCTAGAATTCTGAACCACCTCATTCTGCCTCCAGGTGTCCATTTAGCAAGTGAAGAGAAACATTGGGATGGAGAGACGGGAGAGTGGAAATGAGTTTTTACAAATAGGCTTATTTTAATTATTTTTCCATCTTTTTCTCCATAACTCTTGAGTTCTCCGGCAACCAATTCTAATCCATTCAACGGTAGCCCAGTGGGTCTCACTGAATCTAGAAGATACTCTGGAGATACTCCATGAGTAGCTTATTCAGGACCCATGCCATCAGTTTCTTCTCTCCTTTTATGCTGTTTCAACTCTGCCATTAAGAAGTGAAGTTACGGACTTCCCTGGTGGTCCAGTGGTTAAGATCTGCCTGCCAATGCAGGGAATACAGATTCCATCCCTGGTCTAGAAAGATTCTACATGCCATGTGGCAACTAAGCCTGTGTGCCACGACTACTGAGGCCACGCACTGCCAACTACTGAAGCTCGTGCACTGAGAACCTGTGCTCTACAAGAGAAGCCACCAATGAGAAATCCATGGACTAACTAGAGAGTAGCCTGCACTTGCCACAACTAGAGAAAACCTGTGTGCAGCGCCGAAGACTCAGTGCAGCAAAATAAATCAATTAATTAAAGGAATTTTTAAAAAGAAGCAATGCTTGTCCTCCATCTGCTAAAATCTGGGCTGATGTGTGGTTGCTTGGACCAACAGAACACATCAAAGGTGACGTTGCACTAATTCTGTACCCAGCCTTTGAGAGAACTGGCAGCTTCTACCTTCTGCGTCTTGGATTACCTCCCCTTAGGATGTCTCTTCTAGGAACTCAGCCACCACTTGATGAGAAGTATAAGCCATGTGGAGGTCACGTACTCCAGTGGGCAGTCCCCAACTGAGCTTCCAGCCAATGGCCTGCATCAATTCCAGCCATGTGAATGGACTTTCTCAGATGTCCAGTCCATTGAGACTTTAAAGAAGTCTCATGCAGCATGAGTGAGATACTCCAAGTGAGAACCACCCAACTGCAGCTAGCAGCCTTACAAAACCATGAGAAACATGTGTTGTTGTTTTAAACTTATGCATTTTGGGATCGTTTGTCACGCAGCAGTAGAGAATGTCCCATATCCCTATTATGCCAGCCCTGGGCCAGCAGGCTTGACTCACTGCCCTGCTGTCACTGATACTGACATTCCTTCAGGCAGCCCACTCACGGTTAGTCCCTTTGGTAAGTAACCTCTATCAAGCAGTTAAGCTGAGGCCCTTGTATAGCTTGCCCATCTGTACTACCTGCCAGAAATGACCATTTTCCTGTTTCTTTATTCTTGTTCTATGATGAGAGTGAAAGTGGATAGTGAAAAGGTTGGCTTAAAGCTCAACATTCAGAAAACGAAGATCATGGCATCTGGTCCCATCACTACATGGGAAATAGATGGAGAAACAGTGGAAACAGTGTCAGAATTTGTTTTTCTGGGCTCCAAAATCACTGCAGATGGTGACTGCAGCCATGAAATTAAAAGACGCTTACTCCTTGGAAGGAAAGTTATGACCAACCTAGATAGCATATTCAAAAGCAGAGACATCACTTTGCCAACAAAGGTTCACCTAGTCAAGGCTATGGTCTTTCCTGTGGTCATGTGTGGATGTGAGAGCTGGACTGTGAAGAAGGCTGAGTGCCGAAGAATTGATGCTTTGAACTGTGGTGTTGGAGAAGACTCTTGAGAGTCCCTTAGACTGCAAGAAGAAGGAGATCAGCCCTGGAATTTCTTTGGAAGGAATGATGCTAAAGCTGAAACTCCAGTACTTTGGCCACCTCATGCAAAGAGTTGACTCATTGGAGAAGACTCTGATGCTGGGAGGGATTGAGGGCAGGAGGAGAAGGGGACGACAGAGGATGAGATGGCTGGATGGCATCACTGACTCGATGAATGTGAGTCTGAGTGAACTCCGAGAGCTGGTGATGGACAGGGAGGCCTGGCGTGCTGCAGTTCATGGAGTCGCAAAGAGTTGGACACGACTGAGCTACTGATCTGATCTGATAGCTAAAACTCAACCAGTGGGAAGAAGTAGAAGAGTTTGTTTTTACTATAAGATGGGGCTATATTTTGCCAGAACCTTGGCCATCTAGGTGGTAATCCCCTTGCTTCACACCCCAGATCAGATCTCAGAGGACAGAAAATTCAAGTCTCCTACTTTTTCTCCCATTAGTACCCCACTTACCACTTTCTTCTCTCCTCACCTTCTAGCCAGCCACTTTCCCCAGAATTTGTCCATGTGATCCAACTTAATTTTTAAAAACTAGCACACTCTTCTAGCACACACATGAAATGCTAAAAAAAAAAAACAAAAAAACAAACCCAAAATCCATTTGTTATCTCATTTATTCTTTCACTAAGTATTCATTTAGATGCTGGTTTTATACCAGGTACTACACTAGGTTATAGGGAGACAATTAGCTCAATTTTTCAAAACTTAAAAAAAAAATATGGATGTGCTGAAGCGGTAGAAAAGAGCAGAGGAAGCAAGCTTTTGCAACAGATGGAAACCAAAAAAAAAGAAGGAGCTAAGTCTCAAAAGGGAGATGAGTGATGAAACTATGGAATTCTATTTTAAGTTTTAAAAAAGTATTTATATAGTAATGAGGCTGACTTCTTTTGAGGTTCATATATCAGTCCAGAAGGGGATTTCAAAATAGTATGCATGTCCAACATGTTTTTAGTGATACAGACGTAACTGGAAATCCTGAAGCCTCCTAGTCATCCTAGGATGACTTTGAATAGGACCGTCCTTACTGGCATGTGAAAAGTTCTTGCTGCTGCTGCTGCTAAGTCACTTCAGTCGTGTCCGACTCTGTGTGACCCTAGAGATGGTAGCCCACCAGGCTCCCCCGTCCCTGGGATTCTCCAGGCAAGAACACTGGAGTGGGTTGCCATTTCCTTCTCCAATGCATGAAAGTGAAAAGTGAAAAGTGAAAATGAAGTCACTCAGTCGTGTCCAACTCTTAGCAACCCCATGGACTGCAGCCTACCAGGCTCCTCTGTCCATGGGATTTTCCAGGCAAGAGTACTGGAGTGGGTTGCCATTGCCTTCTCCGCTGAAAAGTTCTTTAGGGGTTGTTAAAGGAAAAACTCAATCACACCAGTATCTGCTTCAAAGATGGGAGATGTATGAGAGTCTTATATAGCTTTGCACAGCTCTCAAAAGAAGCAGAAGTGTCTGCAGTGTTGCTTCTTCTCCATCTTTAAGATTCCAAGGAGGTAAGTGTTTCAGAGACAGAGATGCTCCCCTTGGTTTCAGTTCACCTGAGTCAGAGTGGGAGCTCTCATGGTCCAGACCTCTGCTCCTCAACTTTCTCACCACCAAGTCACCATCAGCTCTCACCAAGATCATAGCAAGAGTTTACCAACTGAACTTTTTGCTTCTGTTCTTGCCCACTTCCCACTAGCTTGTTCTCCACCCGGCAGCCGTCAGGATTCCCTTAAAACAAACATTCAAAAACCATTGTTTCTCTGTCCAGTACCTTCTAATGGTTCCCCGTATTTCAGAATAAAAACCCAAGTCTTTAAAATGATCCATAAAGGCTTCAGGGTCTGCGGCAATTCCCAGTGACCTCTCTGACTTCATCATACCCAGCCCTCTCCCTGAGATGCTCAGCACTTTGGGCTCATGGCTCATCTGATCCTTTTTTAAACAAGCCTTTACATGTGCTGTTCCCTCTGCCTGGTACCCTCCCCTTCGAATAGCCACATGACTCACCCCCTCACTGGCTTTAGTGTCTGCTGAAACATCACCTTCCATCTGTGAGGTTTTCACTCTCCATCCTTTTAACAAGAGCAGTTGTTAGCTCTTCTTAGCACTTATCCTCCTTGCTTGAACTGTCTTTCTCCCTAACCCTCAGAAGGACACACATGACTTTTCCATTCATTGTTTCTCCCAGCTAGAAGGCTAGCTTCAAGAGACAGGTAGTAATTTTTGTTTGGTCACTACTGTATCTCTAGCATCTACAGTCATGCCTGGTACAAAGTAAAAACTCACATATTCATTAATTGAGCTTACCTGGTGGCTCAGATAGTAAAGAAACTGCCTGTACTGCAAGAGACCCAGGTTCAGTCCCTGGGTCAGGAAGATCCTCTGGAGAAGCAAATGGCTACCCACTCCTGTATGCTTACCTGGAGAACTCCATGGACAGAGGAGCCTGGTGGGCTATAGTCCATGGTCCCTCAAAGAGTCAGACAGGACTGTGTGACTAACACTTTCAGTTTCATTCATTAACTAATTTAATTACCTACTCCCACTGGCAAAGTGAAAGAGGAGAGTGAATAAGTTGGTTAAAGCTCAACATTCAGAAAACTAAGATTGTGGCATCCAGTCCCATCACTTTATGGCAAATAGATGGAGAAACAGTGAAAACAGTGGCTGACTTTAATTTTCTGGGCTCCAAAATCACTGTAGATGGTGATTGCAGCCATGAAATTAAAAGACGCTTACTCCTTGGAAGGAAAGTTATGACCAACCTAGATAGCATATTAAAAAGCAGAGACATTACTTTGCCAACAAAGGTCTGTCTAGTCAAGGCTATGGTTTTTCCAGTAGTCATGTATGGATGTGAGAGTTGGACTGTGAAGAAAGCTGAGTGCCGAAGAATTGATGCTTTTGAACTATGGTGTTGGAGAAGACTCTTGAGAGTCCCTTGGACTGCAAGGAAATCCAACCAGTCCATCCTAAAGGAGATCCATCCTGAGTGTTCATTAGAAGGACTGATGTTGAAGCTGAAACTCCAATATTTTGGCCACCTGATATGAAGAGCTAACTCATTTGAAAAGAGCCTGATGCTGGGAAAGATTGAGGGTGGGAGGAGAAGGGGATGACAGAGGATGAGATGGTTGGATGGCATCACCGACTCAATGGACATGGGTTTGGGTGGACTCCGGAAATTGGTGATGGACAGGGAGGCCCAGCATGCTGTGGTTCATGGGCTTGCAAAGAGTCAGACACGACTGAACTACTGAACTGAACTGAACTGAAAGGCAAAGGAGAGGGAGTTCTTAACTACAGGAAATGGCTTAAGTATTTGAACAGTCAACCCAATGTTTAATTTGGGAGGAAAGTCTCCTGTATTATCTTACTAATTTTAAAGACTTTTGTACTCTGTTCCACAACAAAATCTGTTAGAAAAAATAATCTAGGGGTGAAGTAGACATTCTGAATATACATATGATGTCTGTCATTCATTCAATAAGGGAATGTTGATTGAGTACTTGTGAAATGCCAAGTACTTTCAGGGCATTTGGAATTGTCTCTGCCTGTCTATGCTGTATCCTTTCCTGTTATTTTGTAATCCTTCTAGCACCATATGCCTTCAAGAAGCATGTGTCCTACAAAATTCAGAATCTAATGGAGCAACTTGGGGTCAATTCTTCTTGATTTTCTATTGTTGCATAATAAATCATGCCAAAACTTGGTGCTATGAAGCCCCACAATTTTACAAATCAGGAATTTGGACAGGGCTCTCTAAAGGCAGCTCCACAGCTTTTGTTTCTGTTCTATGTTGACTGGGGCCTCAGCAGAGTGGCTCGAATGGCTGGAGAACAGTTGGTTTGCCTGGGGCCATGTGTCTGGAAATTTGTTCTGAAAGTTGCCTGAGTTCCTTGGTTTTTTCCGAGTTATATCTTTTGGACCTGAAATATTTTTCATTTACATGAAAGATGCTAGGGCCAGACTAGCGAAAAGAGCTGGGACTGGCTAGGCATCTTACTCTCTCCATGGCCACTTCATGGAGGCTAGCTTGGGTTTCCTTACAGCATGGTGGTCTTAGGGTAATTGGATCTCTTCCATGAGAGCTGGCTTCTCCCAGAATGAGTTTTCCAAGAGGCTGGATAGAAGTTGGAAGGTTTATTATGATTCAACCTTGCAGATTTGAGAATATCAGTTCCACCACATCAAGCAAGTTCCTAACACCAGCCCATATCCAAAGAGAAAGGAATTACATTTCACCTCTCAATGGAAAGAATAGCAAAAAAAAAAAAAAAATTGAAACCATTTTTAATCTATCATACTATATGTAGGCAGTGAGCTAATACCTTATTTGCAGCTTCTCTTTTAAAATTAATTTTTATCAGAGATAGTTGCTGTAAATGTGTTAGTTTCTGCTCTACAGCAAAGTGAATCAGCTATATGTATACATATACATATATCCACTCTTTTTGGTTTTTTAATCTTATGGCAGTTCTATGAAGTACGTAGAGATACTGTTTCCATTTTCCAGATAAAGAAATTGAGACTTTGAGAAGTAACTTCCCCTTGAGCCAATAGCTAACCACAGAGCCAGGAACAAATAAAAACTCAATTTCCTTAAATTTATAAAACAAACAGCATTCTGCCTATTTAGAACTTGTTTCAAGACAGACAGAAAAAAGTGCGTGGAGGTGGAAGCTTGGTTCCGATGACAAGTCCTTGTTAACTGCGGATCAAGAAAGTGTGTGTTATTTGTTCAGTCGCGCCCACCAAGCTCCTCTGTCCATGGAATTCTCCAGGCAAGAACATTGGACTGGGTTGCCATTCCCTTTTCCAGGGAATCTTTCTGACCCAGGGATTGAACCTGGGTCTCCTGTATCACAGGCGGATTCTTTACCATCTGAGTCACTGGGGAAGCCCTGTAGATAAAGAAGAACTTCATCAAAGCATCCGACATAATAAGCCCATCTTCAAACTTGGGCCAGAGAGAAAGTTTCGGGCTCCAAAGAAGAATGTCAGCAATTATAAAATAAAGCAGCTCTGCCTAAGGGTGTATGTGAACCACAGCTGGTAACCCCAGAATGGGATATTGATTTCTTCAGGGCAAATGAAAGAGAACATGTATGCCAAATTGTGTGTGTGCGTTTTAACCTAAGAAAAATAGTGGCGAGGCTCTGGACCGACCCTAACAATCCCACATTCATGAAGTGGCTCCAACCGGTGGGGCTGTGTTTGGAATGGAAAGACCCAGAGTCGAGTAAAAGGAAAGTGGAATTTGTCTTTGGCATTTTGAACTCCCTTCTTAGCTCATGGTTTCGAGCTCCTTGAAAAGCTTGAAGGGAATTTCCACACTTAGCGCACTTCCCGTGGCTGCCTGCCGCCTGGCTCCAGCGCACATTCTGTGGGCTTTAGTGTGTCCCATTCCTCAGCCTTATAATAGATGCTGTCAGTAGGGCTGGATCCTGGCAGTGTAAGGCGGGTCACTCCAAAAGGTTTACCAGGGTCCTGTTTCCTGACTGAATGCTTCGTTGATGGTATCTTGTCTGATTCATATCCTATTGGAAACGGTGTTAAACAGGGCCCTGCAGGACATCTGGTTTTAGTCAATCTGGCGTATGCAGCTATGTTTGACAGGCAGCGGGGGCTCGGCTGCTGGTTTTAAAGGAGAAATTCGTTTCAGGGAAAGATTTTTTTTTTTTTTTTGCTTCAGTGACCTGAGAAACTTACCAATTGCTTGTGGCTAACACAATGCTGGACACACGTGAAATACTTTAAAAAAAAAAAAACAAACAAACCATTGCTGTTTACTTGTTTAGTGTCCATGTTCACCAAATATTCATTTAGATGTCTGCCTTATGCCAGATATTGTACTAGGTGCTAGAGAGATAACCCTGGACAAAATAGATATGCTTCCTGCCCTCAAGAAGATTATGGTCTAGTGGAAAGACAGAGATTGCTGAGCCGTGCTCAATAGCTTCAGTCATGTCTGACTGTTTGTGACCCCGTTGACCATGGGATTTTTCAGGGAAGAATACTGGAGTGGGTTGCCATGCCTACTGAGATCTTCCTGACCTAGAGATCAAACCTGCATCTCTTGAATCTCCTGCATTAGCAGGTGAGTTCTTTACCACTGATCCGCCAGGGAAGCCTAAACAATTTCAAAAACTAAAATAAATAAATGCTCTATAAGGGGAGGAGTAATGGGAGCTAGACTTAGAATGAGGGGCTCAAGTAAGTTCCATGGAAGATACACTGAAACAGCATCCTGGAGGATAGAGAGATGTCTAAGCAGAGATGAGGGAACAGAGTTCCAGACAGAGGGAACAGCAAAGCAGAGAGAAAGTGGCTCAGATGGGGCTTAAGAGCTAGGGACAGCCCACATTATGCAGGAGCTGATGGCCAAGAGCGGGATTTTTTGTGTTTTGAATCCATTCTTCAGTCAATTTTGTTTAAACCACTTCCTACCACTGTCAGCTTGATTGGAAGTAAAGGCTCTCTTGGGCATTCAGCTAATTAGATCCTGCAATAGCCAATTAGGAGTCAGCCTGTCATTGCAAGGCTGCTGGCATCCTCCACTGTGAAAGTGGGGTGGGACAGTCAATATTACAGTGCTTGTTGTCCAGTCACCAAGTCATGTCCGACTCTTTGCAACCCCATGTACTGCAGCACACCAAGCTTCCCTGTCCTTCACTAACTCCTAGAATTTGCTCAAACTCAAGTCGATGATGCCATCCAACCATCTCATCCTCGGTCACCCGCTTCTCCTCTTGCCCTCAATCTTTCCCAGCATCAGGGTCTTTTTCAATGAGTTGGCTCTTTGCATCAGGTGGCCAAAGTATTAGAGCTTCAGCTTCAGCATCAGTCCTTTCACTGCTGCTGCTAAGTCGCTTCAGTCGTGTCCGACTCTGTGCGACCCCATAGACGGAAGCTCACCAGGCTCCCCTGCCCCTGGGATTCTCCAGGCAAGAACACTGGAGTGGGTTGCCATTTCCTTCTCCAATGCAGGAAAGTGAAAAGTGAAGTGAAGTCGCTCAGTCGTGTCCGACTCTTAGCGACCCCATGGACTGGAGCCTACCAGGCTCCTCGATCCATGGGATTTTCCAGGCAAAAGTACTGGGGTGGGGTGCCATTGCCTTCCCCGGTCCTTTCACTAGCTTGGCAAAAAGATGAAATTCAAATGTGAATTTATTTTCCTATTTATTATTTCCTCTGTCACTGCCTATTTATACTTCCATTCAATCAAAAATTACTGAGTATATCCTATGTACAAAATACCTTGAAAGTGTCAAAGAGGTCTGAGACACATCCCTTCTTTCTAGGAGTTTGCTACTCAGTAGAGGAGTTAGCTCTGTGAATCACCCCACAAAAATACAGACTTATGCAGAGAAATGGACATCTTAAAGATTATCTGGTCCAGGTTCACAGATGTATTCTCCAGTGTCAGAGAGCTCTGTGCATGCATGTATGCTAAGTCAGCTCAGTAGTGTCTGACTGTTTGTGATCCTATGAACTGCAGCCTGCCAGCCTCCTCTATCCATGGGATTTCCCAGGCAAGAATACGGGAGTGGGTTGTCATGCCCTTCTCCAGGGATCTTCCTGACCAGGGATCAAACCCACGTCTCTTACATCTCCTACATTGGCAAGTGGGTTCTTTACTAGCCCCACCTGGGAAGCCCTTATCAGAGACACTTACTATACATTAAACATCACAGCTGTCCTATAGGGATGGGAGGATCTACAGCAGCCAGAAGAAAACCCACAGCAGTGAGGATCTTCAAGGAAATGGAAGATGTCTGCATCTCTGGCTCCAGCCCCCAGCATAGTGCCTGCCTACATGGATTTGGGTTTTCTGAATGAATGAACTCAAAAGAGCAATAGAGTCACCTGACCTGACAGAACTCACCAGCCCATGAGTGAGTCATCGATGCACATACATTTTTATAGAGGAAAAATTCTTCCCCTACGCCACCAAAAGTGTAGGACAAAGTCATTTGGAGGTGGGTAAGATGGTGAGTTAAAAGTCTTTTAAAAGACTTTTAAAATAAAACACGTAATAGGGGAGAGTAGAAGAAGTTTAATTTGGCTGAGTTTATTTCCAGTTTGTAGTCACTAAAATGTCATGTCACTTGAAAGTGAGAGTTGGACTGTCAGAATGTCATTATGTTCTTGTAGTCTGCACAGATCAGCTCTCTTACACAAAGCAGAGGTGCATCCTTGTGATGCTTGTGGAGGTGCGAGGAAGGCCCCTATTACTAAAGCTTCTGCAAATGATCACACAGGCTGGGCACCACACAGCTCCAGTGGGCACCATTTATAGAGACCAGGAGCTTCTCAAGAATTGAAAACCCAGAGAAAAGGGATGAAAATGAGACCTCAAGGTCTCCAGCCTGAAGAAGCTGGGGCACATAAATAGCAGACACAATTGCATATCATTGAAGTGTGCACAAAGGGTCATAAAAACCGAGAGCAGGAAGCAGCTGGTGCTGCTGAGAAAGGGCAAGAGAACATTTCTTATAGGAGATTAAATTTCACTAGGGCTTTGAAGGCTGGATAGGAGCTGGCCCAGTAGAGGAAAGAGACCAGGGAATTGTAGTCAGTAGGCACAAGCGAATCCACAGAGGTGAAAGAACGACCAAGTACTCCAGATGGCTTAAGCTTAGGATGCCCCATGGGGAATGGTGGGAGGGAGGCTAGAAAGATAGGGTGAAGCTCTGAACACCAAAACTGTGGAGTTCAGACTTCAGTCTGTAGACAAAGTGGGGCCACTGATGGTTTTTAAACACTGAAATAACACAATTGGGTGGCAAGAATGGACTAGAAGCTGAGAAACTCGTTAGAAGACATTATAATCCTGCCATAAGTGAAGATCTGAATTCTGAATTCCAAACAACTGTTTTAAAACAAAAAAGGGATTAACCCCTGGAAAGCATCTGCTATGTTTTTGGTAGGTATGTGGGGTTTTGAAAACAGCATGGAGAAGTGGTCTGGTTGGGAAAACAAACACAGGGATGAATAAGTGCTATGGGAGCAAAGGGCTTCCCAGGTGGCGCTAGTGGTAAAGGACTTGCCTGTCCGTGCAGGAGATGTAAGAGGCGTGGGTTGCACCCCTGGGTTGGGAGATCCCCTGGAGAAGGGCAAGGCAACCCTCTCCAGTATTCTTGCCTGGAAAATCCCCTGAACAGAGGAACCTGGGCGTGCAAAGAAGCAGACACAACTGAAGCAAATGCCTATCTCTAGCCAAGGAAGTCTAGGGAAGTAGAGCAAATGAGGTGACTTTTGAGTAGAGAGTTTGGCAGGAAGAGGAGTCTGAGAAGAGCAGATCTGGGTGTAAGAAGCATTGTGTGCAAAGTTTCATAAGTATGAAGGAGCAAACTGTGTTCATAGGGTGGACTCCTGGGGAATGAACCAGAAAGATGAAGCAGGGATTTTGTGATGCTGAGGACTATGGCCCTGACCCACTACGTGCATTCTCTGTTAGTAGAGGAAAACGTGGCAGGTCCCAGGAAAAGCAGCTGTAGCCTAAGCCGTGAGACAGTCTGGAGGCCAGTCCATCCTTTCTGTCCCCTTGAGGTCGGAAAGGTGGGAGATGTTTGTACATGCAACAGCCTTTAGTCATAGGAATGCGGGAGCTGTCCTGTGAAGAACAGTGCCCTAATTCTTTGAATCTCAAAGTTGGTCAGGTCAGGTGAAGACCCAAGGCCTTGGGGGTTATGTCAATAAGTGCATGTGTGTGTTTGTGTGTGGTAGTTTTTGGTGGTAGAGTGTGAAATTAGGGTGAAGGGAGCATGCTGGGCCATGAGAGGCTTAAAGATATTTGAGAGTCTTGTCAAGGGTCCCTGATGGTTAACAGAACTTGGCCCCAAGGAAGGGGATCCAGAGACCCCTTCACCTATTTCACAGTTTTGCAATAGACTACCCAATTTAAGGTTCTTAAACATATACCTTTAGACATTTTAGAAAACAAGCCAATATTCTCTTGTAAGAATAATACTAATATTAATTGTAAAAATAATAATAGTAACAATACCTAACATTTATGGAGTGTTTATTATGGGCAAGTCACTATTACAAGGGATAGTCACTGTTATCAGTGCTTTATATAAATATTTTTTCTTTTCTTAAATGAAGTACTTCATTGAAGTATAGCTGATGTCCAATATTACATTAGATTCAGTTGTACAATATCGTGATTCAATAATCAAATACATATGAAATGGTCACCACCACAAGTCCAGTAACCATCTCTCACCATACAAAAGTGCTTATTTTATTTTATTTTTAATTGGAAGATAATTACAGCAGAGTGATGGTTTCTGCTATACACCAACATGAATTAGCCATAGGCATACACATGTCCCCTCCTTCTTAAACCTCTCTCCCATTTCCCTCCCCATCCCACATCTCTAGATTTTCACAGAACACCAGCTTTGGGGTCCCTGCATCATACAGCAAATTCCCACCAGCTACCTGTTTTATATATGGTAATGCATATGTTTCAATACTACCCTGCCTAGCCTTCGCCCTCCCCACCCCCCACTGTGACCAAAAGTCTGTGCTTTTTGTCTGTGTTTCCTTTGCTGCCCTCCAAATAGGCTCGTTAGTACCATCTTTCTAGATTCCATGTATATATGTTCATACATTATATTTGTCGTTTTCTTTCTGACTTACTTCACTCTGTATAATAGGCTCTAGGTTTATCCACCTTATTAGAACTGATTCAAATGCATTCCTTATTATAGCTGAGCAATATTCCATTGTATATATGTAGCACAACTTCTTTATCCATTTATCTGTCAATGGACATCTTTTAGTAGATTGCTTTCATGCCCTGCTGCTGCTGCTAAGTCGCTTCATTCGCGTCCAACTCTGTGCGACCCCATAGATGGCAGCCCACCAGGCTCCGCCATCCCTGGGATTCTCCAGGCAAGAACACTGAAGTGGGTTGCCATTTCCTTCTCAGATGCATGAAAGTGAAGTCGTTCAGTTGTGTCCAACTCCTAGCGACCCCGTGGACTGCAGCCTACCAGGCTCCTCCATCCATGGGATTTTCCAGGCAAGGGTACTGGAGTGGGCTGCCATTGCCTTCATGCCCTAGCAATTGTAAATAGTGCTGCAGTGAACAATGGAGTACATGTGTATTTTTCAATTATGGTTTCCTGAGGGTATATGCCCAGTAGTGGGATTGCATTATATTAATATGTATTAACTCATTTAATCTTTAAAGTAACTTGATGAGATAAGTACCATAGATTCTATTTTACATACAGGGAAACTGAGGCCTAGTAACTTGTCAGAGATGATGCAGCTGATATACAGTGGAGATGGTTCAAACCCAGAGGAGGGTTTTCCTTAACTGACTCTGAACAACCTCTTTAATTTCTGGTCATTGAGATGTTCACTGGAAAATTCTGCATGTTGTGTAGAGCTTGTTCCTGAGTGGGACCTAAGTCATTGGCCAACTCATGGATGGATGACTTGTTTAAGCCAGTGTCAAGAGGCCTCTTTTCCCTGTGTGTCCCCCAACTATGTGGCTTGATCATCCCATCTAATGGGTTGGAAGCATTGATGCCCCGACCTGCCACAGATATTGCTAGTCTCATGGCTACTCCTGCCACTGTGTTCCCATAAAGGGTAAGCATTATTCAGATACCAAGCAGAGACATTACTTTGCCAACAAAGGTCCGTCTAGTCAAGGCTATGGTTTTTCCTGTGGTCATGTATGGATGTGAGAGCTGGACTGTGAAGAAGGCTGAGTGCCGAAGAATTGATGCTTTTGAACTGTGGTGTTGGAGAAGACTCTTGAGAGTCCCTTGGACTGCAAGGAGATCCAACCAGTCCATTCTGAAGGAGATCAGCCCTGGGATTTCTTTGGAAGGAATGATGCTGAAGCTGCAACTCCAGTACTTTGGCCACCTCATGCAAAGAGTTGACTTATTGGAAAAGACTCTGATGCTGGGAGGGATTGGGGGCAGGAGGAGAAGGGGCCGACAGAGGATGAGATGGCTGGATGGCATTGATGGATGTGAGTCTCAGTGAACTCCGGGAGTTGGTGATGGACAGGGAGGCCTGGCATGCTGCGATTCATGGCATCGCAAAGAGTTGGATATGACTGAGTGACTAAACTGAACATCTAGCCTGAACATTAAGGAGATGGGAACCCAGAGACATAAGGAAACTTCAGAAAACCATGGAAATAATTTTTTTCTTATCATTTTGGACCAATTTGCTAATTACCCAGTTGAGAAAACCTTGCAGAAAAGCAATCTCCTAATATGGCACTTTGACTATACAATATAAACATTTGTATTCATGGGACAAAAAGGCTTGAGATGTGGTTAAACTCTCCAGAGACACATTATTCTATTTTCTTCTCTGTGATGTGATGTGACATTATACAGTGTTGGGGATGAAGAAATCTTGTGTACTTATGCATTTTCCCATTGATTCTCTCATGTCATTTCGGTTGTACATTATTTTCCCGGAAAAATCATCGTAAACCATTTGGAATGGTCAGGCTTTTAATGGCTGCTAAAGATTTTTCTCTCTAGCTTTGCCATCAGAAATAGAGACTCTGAGAGTTTCACTCTCCCACAAAGAGTTGGTGGTAGAACTAATAATTGCAGCCCCAGTTCCCACTCCCTCATCGCATGATCCCCACCCAACAACTATTTTTTCTTCTGGCCCTGGCTCAAACCCATGCTTCAGAATGGAAAGATCTGTCAAAAGCCTGACACTAAATAGCTTTGTCCCATCACTTTGTATTAAGTACTCCTCTGCTGGATGAAGTGCAGGTCAACCTAAAGCCAAAAGCTTATCGTGTGCTCCAGAGGTCATGGAACTCAGCTCTGCACCAGACCTCAGAGTAAATTTTGAAGACAAGAGTCCTCCCACTGGACTCTCCCCTCGTGGGCAGGGAACACACCTTGGGCATGGACCCTGGTCAATCCTACAGAAAAGTTCTGTAGGTGGTTTCTGAGATCCCCAATCCCTATATAGGCTCTCCACTCAAAGTTCCTTTGGCTCCATGTGTCTTCTAATCTGCATCTGCAATTTTCTTCTCCTTCTATTGTCACTTCCCTGGTGGCTCAGACGGTAAAGTGTCTGCCTACAATGTGAGATACTCAGGTTTGATCCCTGGGTCAGGAAGATCCCCTGGAGAAAGAAATGGCAACCCACTCCAGTACTCTTGCCTGGAAAATCCCATGGATGTAGGAGCCTGGTAGACAACAGTCCATGGGGTCGCAAAGAGTCAAACACGACTGAGCAACCCCACTTTCTTTATTATTTCCACCTCTTTTTCTTTCTAACGCTTGGTGGAGACCTTTCACAAATATCCTCTCCGCTGCCTGCTCTGTTTCTTTGTTACAGTTTGTATAAGGTGAATGCCTTCAGTCAGTTAGAAATGTAAAGGATTCTTGGAGGAAGTGCCTGACAAAAATCAAGGCAAATCTGCTCAATAACTTTTAAGGAAAAGGATGGTCTCTTTTTAGGGGAATCATAGTTCCAGAATCTTCCCACAAATGTATTACTTTCAGAAGAAACAGACAGAAAGTAGAGTATGCATTAATATGAACTCTAGTGACCACCATGCAGTGAGTGTTTGTGTTAAATTTGTATTGACTTGTGTTTTATATACATTATTTCACTTAACACCCTCAGTTTGACTCTCAATAAGCCAGTGAGGGTTGTTGGCATCCTCATGGTGTAAATTAGCACCATTTACCAAGGTGGAGAGATGTTAAGGACGTTTCCATGGTCACAGAATTAGGAAGCTTCAATGGAGGAAGGACACTGAGCATTCAAAGACACTAAGACTTCTCAACTGAATGATGCTGAACAAATGCGACAAAGAATATGAAGCCAGAAAGGCTTAAACAGCTAGAGTCTGAGGGTAACACCAGCCAGGAAAGAAATAAGGAATAGTGGTGGGGGTGTAGGAAGGGGCAGCTAGGAGCATGCAAAGCCCATATCCTCCAACATCTCCCACCACACCCACCAGCACAGAGTTATTGCTGGCAGAGAGTGAAAACTATGATAATGAACTGATTGCTCAGAGAAATAGCTGAGCGTTCATGAATGTGATGGAAGGAAAAACCTCCACATAGACAGAACTTTCTTGTTATGGGTGAGTTCCTACAGGGCCTCTGGTTTCTTTTTCCTCTGAGCTGCTCATCTTCACTCTGGGCCTAGGCTTTCAGAAGCAGTAAAAAATGGTCCCATGGTGGAGACAAAATGGTCACACTCACTCTGCTGAACCTTCTGGTGGGCTCTGCTGACTTGGCCTCAAACTCAATCCAGAAAGCTGTCTTCCAGCTTCCACCAGCTCTCCTGGTTGACTCTGCTGCTGCTTAGTTGCTTTGGTCATGTTCAACTTTGGGCAACTTTATGGACTGCAGCCCACCAGACTCCTCCGTCCATGGGATTTTCCAGGGAAGAGTACTGGAGTGGGGTGCCATTGCCTTCTCCAGGGTGGTTGACTCTAATTCCTTTCAAATCATCAAGAGGAACTTCAGGTGGGCTCTGTGAGGTTATGAAGGAGGGGTGAGAGCGTCCTGTTGCCTATCATGGAAGGCAGCCCAGAACAACAAGAGAGCTCTGACCCACGTGTATGAGACAGTGAGAGGCAGGCAGCTTCCTGGTTCTTGGGCCAAATAGCCCACAGGAGCTCGCAGGAGGACTCCACTCTCCCAATACATTTGCTGTACCAGACTTGAGGAAAGATCCTCTCATTTTGCATGTATATTACACTTTGGAGAAAAACCATTTCTATTTCAAAAGACCAATTCTTAAATCGAAGAACTAAATCTCTATCAATAAAATTAATTTTCTGCCTGCTGGCCCATTATTGTATCATGAAAAAATAGCTGGCTAGATTGTCACTATATTTGGAGGCTATGTTTAGGATGGTCTGGCTGACAGTTAGACTGTGGAGCATGCACCAAATTCTTTAGGGAGAGGTAGGCAGTCATCCTCACAGAATTGTCAGGACTTGATTTGTAATCAAGTTGCTTTTCACAGCAGTGATTCCTTGTAGCTGAGTTCTATGGTCAATAGCCAGAGATTCATTTATTTAGCTGCATTAATCCATCCTAGGCAATCCTTAAGGAAGCCAGCTACTTGCAAAATGGTAGGAGGTCGGCCCCTTCTTGAAGAGGCTGGTTCTGAGGCTTCCTGGTCGCCCCCAAACCACAGAAAATGAGCCACTTCCCAGCCCAACCCACTGCTCCAGACTCTTTATTTCTTCTATGGCCCTTGGGCTTCAACAGGAACACAAAACAGAATTAGGATGCTTGCTAAACAACCCAACAGATGCCCATTGTGGCTGCTCCAGAGGGGAGCACACAGTATTCAGGGCCTCCCAAGAAGTCCAGAACACAGGATGCCCTCAGCCTGGATCTTCTTCCCTCCAGCGCTTCACACATCCTGGACACTCTGGATGGATAGCCTGGGGATTCACAGGCTGGTAGGGAGTTGCAGAGCCAGTGGAAGCCCTTCTCTCCCCCTTCCTCCACCCCAGCTCCAGGTAAATGTGTACATTTAACTAAAACCACAACCACAAAGGCCTCAGCCCTTGAAATTTTCCTGGAAGCCAATTAAAGCCAGGAGAGCCACAGTAGTAGATAAAATTAAGCTATGTACCAATTCTCTCTGGCTTACAAGTTCCTAAATTGTTTGTTTACACATTGAGAGCAAAAAAGGACTGTAGTCTTTCCTCTTAATTGCTGTAATTATACTTGTGCCACCCACAAGAGAGGCTGTTGATCTCATTTCTAAAGGGCAATTGCTGTCGCCTCACTCTTCTTAGCACTTTACAAGGTTTGTCTCATTTTCTGATTACCACTGGCCCATTGAGCTGCCAGAAGAAATTTATTCTCCTGGTGCACAACACCCTCTCCCCTTCATCCCCTCCCCTTTACTTTTTCTTTTACCTCTCTCTCTCTTTTTTGTCTCTCTTCTTGCCTTTTTTTTTTTTTTTTTTTCTGCTGCTGAGTAGTTACCAGGAAGAGCTGACTTCCTTGGGATCAAAAGGGATTGCAATTTCTGTGATCAATTGTATGTGGTTAGGCAATCTCAGAATATCCTGAATGTGGAAGTACTCAAAAGCCCATAATCTGGATAATAGTGGTCTGTGCTGGCCACATCCCTTAGGAAAGGCTCGGGAAACCTGGGTCAAAAAACTTGCAAACTCTCGTCTGGCTCACGTGCATTCAATGCTGACTTGGGTAGAGAGTGTTTCCTTTGGGTTACCTGATACGGAGCTATTTGAAGTATCCTTGTAGCCTTCTACGCTGATCCCTGAAAGTCCTGCCTGAATCCTTTCCCTGTTTAATCGTGAAGGAATGCTGTTCCAAAGACGTAGGGTCAGAAGGGCACAATAAATCAATCCAGATACACCCCTAATGAAGAACAAATTAAACAGCATTTGTTTTAAGATCATAGGTCCTCTTGGAAGATGTCTTTTTAGTGCAAGCAAAATTCCTGGGTTGCAGGTATGGAAGACAGTGGGGGTGGTGTGTGAAAGGCTTACAGTCTCTGGTCTTTTTTTTTTAAAAAAAACTGTGCCTGTTTTTTTAAAGTACCTAAAATATCCCCAAAGTTAGTTTGCCTGACTGGCTTTGAATATACAGTGTTTTCTGCTGCCCTTACCCTGGGACAGAACTCTGATTCCTATGGACTCTGGGGTGACCCAGCCTCTTGGAATAGTTTCCCCATTAGTTCATTCAGGTGGTCCTGGGTGGCTGCATAGATGTTTCTAAGAACCCGCCATTCTGAGGGCTGCAAAAATTGAGCTAAAATAAATCTTCCAGTCACCTACAGTTCTAGCATAATTGTACAGATACAGCCTGTGGCATTGTGAAGATTAAATCACCAAGTCTAGCCATGTCGCCCCCACCCCAGCTAGTGACTGGAGCAAACTTGTTGGACCTGCGTCAGAAGGAATAGAAGAGCTTTCAGTCTTCCATGGCCCTGAAGCATTTTGGTAATAAATAATAAAAAGTATTTATTACATGTTACAGTGACACTGTGGAATTCAAATGCTGTTAACCATAACACTTTCTTCCTCAAATGTTAAAAAAGAAGGAAAAAAGTATTAGGATTGGGCAGGGACGACAGAAGGAGCAGTGGCTTTAAAATTCAAGGAATGTGGTGACGAGAGACTTGTGTGTTTTAACAGTCATAGAATGGGGGAAGAAAGTGGGGAGCCGACACGGACAGGAAGTCAGAAATTAGGGTTTCAGGTCTGGTGTTGCCACTGTCTGGCTGTGTTACCTTGTACAATAGTTCTGCCCCTCTTGAACTTGGCTTTTCATTTATCCCACAAAGAGTTTGCAAGCCATCTTTTTTTATCAGCTATTTTCAGCTCTTTAATAAAACCACTGGGTCAGTTGTCCCTGAAATTCAGTGACATACGCTTCCTTTCCCCCAGAAGGGTCCAGGCTCAGGATGGGCTGTGGGTAAGGGACAAAAGCCCCATGTGTCCCTGGCTACAGTTTGCTGTGCTATGAACTTGATGGCAATGTCCCCCAGCTTGCCTCCCTCCAATACTGCAGACAGCTTCTGGCACTATAAGGCAGTGGTTAAAAACAAAAACTCCTGACTTGGGTTCTAGCCTCAAGTCACCTGTAACCAACTGTGGCATTTGGGGCAAGTTACTTAACTCCTCTGAGCTTCAAGGCCCTCATTTGGGAAATGGTGGCAATTGTAGGGCTTGTAGGGCTCAAACCTTGAGGGCTATTTTGAATATTAATTCTGAAAATGAATGAAAGAGCAAAGCATAGTGCTTGACACATAAACTCTCAATGAAATGAACAATAACAAAAATATATTTCCTAGGCCTTAGGGTCTTTATGTCAGTGCGTGTATGCTCAGTCAGTCATGTCTGACCCTTTGTGACCCCATGGACTGGGGCCTGCCAGGCTCCTCTGTCCATGGGAATTTTCAGATAATAACACTGGAGCAAGTTGCCGTTCCCTACCCCAGGGGGTCTTCTGGACTTAGGGATCGAACCCAGGTCTCTTGGGTCTCTTGCATTGATAGGCAGATTCCTTATCACTGAGCCACCTGGGAAGCCCCTTTATGACAGTAACTAAAGGTAAACGGTGACCGGAGCAGGAAGGAAAGATGTCCTGATACGTACGCAAGAGCCTCTGCCAGACATACGTTAGCTGCTCTGGGTTCTGGCAGTGGAGGCAGCAGAGCAAATCTCAGGATCCATACATGGGCTCAAGGAAGGGCCGAGAAGCCTGCAGGAAACAGATGAAAAAGAATGTCAATTTTACATTCATTCATTCAGCACTACATACCTAGTTCATTCGGGATTCCCCAGTGGCTCAGTGGTAAAAAACCCACCTGCAAGGCAGGAGAGGTAAGAGACACAGATTCAATCCCTGGGTTGGGAAGATCCCCTGGAGAAGGGAAGGGCAACTGACTCCAGTATTCTTGCCTGGAGAATCCCATGGGCAGAGAAGCCTGGTGGCTACAGTCCATGCGATTGCAAAGAGTTGGACACGACTGAAGTGACTTAGCACACATGCATGCACCTATTCCAATTATGGTTTTTAATATTTGCCATGTGCCAGACCTGTGCTGGGTATGCTGCAGGATTACAGAGATGAACGGCCCTATGCCTGCTTTCAGGGAACTAACAGCATCTAGTGCTACAAGTAAGCAAACAGTTATAGTGGAATACCCCCCACTGTGGGGAAGGTAAGCATAGGGAGCATGGGAGGCAGGGTGAATGTCTTGACATCAGCACTAAAAGTCACACATCCTAGGAAAACAGTGGAGGTCAGTCATCCTAGCGGGACAAGCCAGAGGAGGAGCAGCTAATCTAAACTTGCCAAGTCAGGGAGGGCTTCTTGGCAGATGGAAGCACTTGCAAGGATAAGGAGGAGTTAGTTAGGCAGGTTGACAAGAGGTGGGGAGGGAGAGGGTCCCAAGCAAAAGGAACCACTTGCGCAAGGACCCAGAGGCAAGAGAAATTACAAGGAGGTCGAGGAGCCTAAGGAAAGATGCTGGAAGGCCTTCCACAGCTGTGGGCAGCTGTTGCCCTGCCAGCGTGTCCCATGTCCCCTTGGTCTCCTCTCTGACTCGTTGCTTGAGACTGTTGGTATAGTAAATTATTGGAGATGTTGTCTGGCTTCCTTTCATATCAAACAGGAGGGCAGAGAAGACTAATTCTTCCCAAGGTCCCTTCCTACTCTTCTGTCCACCGTCACGCCAGTGAGGTGTCCATTCGATGTACTAGACAAATGGCCTGCGCCTTCCCTATCTTTTTCAGCTGCCTTAATGAGCCACACAGATCATCACACAACTGATTTGCCAACAGTGATGTGCCCACCTTATTGCTGACCCAAGTGGATATGTTGGCTGGGCCACTAGCTGCCTGAGCCACAATGGAGATGCAGTGCTGTTAATTTTTTCTGAATGGAAATCTCCTTTCCTGGTGAAGTATCACACCCTTTCCCAGACTTGTGAGGGCCCAGAGAACCACCTGGTCTTTTTTCTTTCTTCTTTTCATGATTTCCTAAATGGCAATATAGGAATTTACTCTATAGGAATGCTCTTTGCTTTAACTTGTTTCTTCTACAGAGTCTATTCTATAAGTATAAACAGTATTAGGTCAATGATTCCTGATTGTTAATCCCCTAGGTATGTGTTTCATCTTCAAATATTGGGCTGGTATGGACTCATTGGGAAAAACAACAACTTAGTGTCCTTTCTAAAGCCTCTCCCAGGACAGAAAAGAACATGAACAAAAAAACTCTTGACATCACTTAATAAAGCTTTATGAGTAACTCCTATGCTACTACTAGAGATAACATTGCTAATGCATATTGCTCAGTGGGAGAAAATGTCCCAGGATACACTTTACAACAGGCAGAAAACTTTGAGCTGTCTTGCCAGTGCTTTATAGTAAGTGCCAAATCCTTATGACTTTCTTAGGCATTTATTGTAAGAACATGAATCATGATGCATCACTCTGGTATTTGTGTGGCTGCTCAGTGTTAAGTCCCCAGGACCTCCATGGAGTTGACTTTATTTGGTTTTCCACTTCCGTTTCTGAGTGAAAGCCACATGAACTCAGACATGAAGGCTCACAGGAGCCCGAGTGGGCAGCTCTTTTGTTGCTGTTTTGGTCTGCCTGTACTTGATGGCTGTGGTCTGTGCTGACCTGAACCACTTCAGGGGAGACTCAGCTGGAACTGCCCCCACTTCCTCAAGTTTTCACTGAAACAGTTCAGTGGATGAAAGAGTTCTAGGGTGGTGCTCAGGATTGCCCAGACGGTTTGGAGCATTGACCTGTGTGTTTTCTAACTTCCTATCTATAATCCTGAGAGTTGGTTTGTATATTAAACCCTGGAGGTGGCAGTTTTCCTAGAGAAGAGTTACTGTCCAGAAACCAGTACAGGGGTTCAATGTCAGGTTTTTTTACTTGATGGAGAGACTGGGTGAGTGGCTTTTCTATAGAAAGGTTGATAGTGCCTGCCTCAAATCCTCAATGAAATGCTCATGGGTATTCAAATGGCACAGTATATTCAGCTCAAAAGTCTAAATTGTGCTGGCGAAATGCCAGAGATGATGATGAAAATATTTAGCCCAGCCAACAATGAACCAGAATGGATATCCTTTACCATCAAAGGGATGATGGCTGTGAAAAACAGACATGGCCATATCTGTGCTTCTTACCTGAGTATCAGGCCAGTAGAACACCGACCACTTGCAGTGGTGAAACTGATGGTTCATTCATTGATTTGTTCAAAGAACGTCACATGCTTACTATGTGTCACTCACTTTGCTAAGAACTGAGGGTACAATGCTGAACAAATTCAGACTTGTTCCTGTCCTCCTAGAACTGACAGTTTGTTGTGAGAGGTATTAATTAATTAATATGGGAAATCAAAAAAATGTATAAGTGTTTTCAGTTTTAAAAGTGATTAAAAAAGAACTAAATATATATACACACACACACGCATGCACGCACACACACGCACAGGGCTTCTCTGATGGCTCAGACAGTAAAGAATCTGCCTGTAATGTGGGAGACTTGGGTTTGATCCTTGGGTCAGGAAGATCCCCTGGAAAAGGGAATGGGCACCCAAACCAGTTTTCTTGCCTGGAGAAATCCATGGACAGAGGAGCCTGGTGGGCCACAGTCCATGGAGTCAAAAGAGTTAGACATGACTGAGCAACTAACACTTTCACTACTTTTTCAGTAGTATATATATCAGTCCAGTTCAGTTCAGTTCAGTTGCTCAGTCGCTGGGTCTATTAGAACTGGAAGATGAGAAGTAATTAACTAGACTACCCCATAAGGGAAGAATGCTTCAAGCAAAGACAGTAGGGAGCTCATGTGAACCTGAGTGGTTTGCCCAGTTCACACTGTTAACTCATTAAATATGAGATGGTATAAAGCTCCAGAGGCCCCAGTTAAGGGTCTATCTATACTAACTCTGTCCAACTTAACTTTCTACAGTGACAGATAGCACTATAGCTGTGCTATCCAAGATGGTAGCCTTTAGCCAGATAAAGTTATTTAGCACTTAGTCTGTGGCTAGTGTGTCTGAGGAACTGCAATCTACTCTAATTTGAATCAATGTAAATGTAAATAGCCACATGTGGCTACCATATTGGGAAGTGATCTATGTGAACCAAGTCCTCAGCTAGCCCAGGTTACCTGAGGCAGAGGGCCACTGAAAAGGGGAGAAAATGTTTTTCTGAGATGATTATAAGTGCCCTGACCTCAATGACTTCCTTTATTTATTCATTCATTCAATTAAAAACAAAAATACACTGGGTACCTATTTTTGCCAGGCACATGGCTAGACCTGGAGATTGCCTGATTGGCCAGACCTTGCTCTTGAGGCATTCACAGGCTAACAGAGGAAAGAGGTTCAAAGGAGTGACAGCAATCCACATGACTGAGATACAGAATCATGCTTTTTAGGGTTGCTGTCAATGGGAAAAACTAAAGGAAAATTCTACTTAATCTCAGGTGTGCTCAACTCTATTGGTAAAGGTCATGATTTCTAAATTCCAACTGTTCTCATACCCTAGACTTCAAACAAAGGGGGAAAGCTTTGATATAACACACGACACACCTTTTTTTAACACCCCGAATTCAGTATAGCAAGTATTAGAAAAAGAAGTGAATTTTTATTTCCCTAGACTTTGGCTTTTTATACATATTGCTGACTGTGTGGAGCTGAGCCCCACTGATGAATATTCTTCAGAAACAGATTATGCGTGTGTAGTGTGTACTCAGTTGTGTTCAACTCTTTGCGACCCCATGGACTGTAGCCTGCCAGGCTCCTCTGTCCATAGAATTTTCCAGGAAAGAATTCTGGAGTTGGTTGTCATTTTCTCCTCTTCCTGACCCAGGGATCAAACCCACGTCTCCTGCATTGGCAGGCAAATTCTTTACCACTGCATCATGTAGGAAGCCCCCAGAAACAGATCATGAGACCTCTGATCAAGGATTTTGGTGAGATCCTATTTCAGTCACAGCCAGAATTTACCAGGCTAAAGAAGGTGCTAATAATGTTTACACACTTTTAAAAGGCACTTTCTCACAAGTGGCACTGTTCAATCTCCTCAAACATTTAAAGCTCCCTGCTTTGCAAACAGAATGCGGACAGTTATTACATCATTGTAAAAAACACTTCCTGACACTCAATTAAACTCATTATGCCTAAATAGTCAATTCCTGCCAATGTACAATTTAAATCATCACTTCAAAATAATTTGTTTCCAATTACCAGGATCTACTAAATTACCTCCTTAAACCAATCACCTGGAAAAACATTACATGCCAGGGAGAATAAAGAGACTTTTCCCATTATAATCCCAGGACACTTTTCAGGGGTTTCTTCTTATGGTACTTTGGTTTTTCCAATGAGTTCTGACTCATAGCTTGTCTCTCCATCTTGGAGATCTAAGGAGCGAGAACCTAGAGGCTGTGTCCTACTGAGCTAGTTAGAAACAACTATGATTCCCCAGCGAAATTAGCTGGGGAGCTTTGAAAAAATACAGAAGCAAAGGTTCCTCTCCAAAAACACTGCTAGAATTGTGAAGGGAGCTTGAGAATCTGTACTTTTAAAAAACATCTCAAGGGATTTAATAATTACTAAACTGACTAGAAAATATCATCTTGTTCAATTAGCATACTTTATACAGTTACATTTATGACACAACTTTCAAAGTGTAGAGTTTATCAATGTTTATTTTTCTCCTGAATTAGACCTCAGAACTCCCTAATTCCAAAGTGATCCAGAGCAATGTATTCTCACTGAAAATACTTATTTAAATTTTGTGATATGTTTCACTTATTTCTTCATTTACCAATCTTCTTGCGTCTTACTCAAATTTTTTTTTCCTACTGAAGTATATCATTTGGCAATTCTTTCAGTGAAGTGTTAGCAGTAAACTCTTTTAGTTTTTGGAAGTCTGAAAAGATATTTATTTTGCTGTAATTAAAGAGTGATATCTTAACAGATTGTAAAAAGCTAAATTAACAACTGTGTCCCATCAGTACACAGAAAATATTAATCCATTGTCTTCTGGAATCCATTATTGATGATGATAAATCAGCTGTTAAACTGATTAGCATTTCTTTTAAGGTAATATTCCTTTTCTCTAGGGAGACTTTATTTTTATGTAAAGTTATTTCAATAATATGCATTTAAGTATGAATTTTTATTTAATTATTGTATTTGGACTCCATATTCTTTTTCAACGTAAGGATTTATAATTTTCTTTATGTACAAAAATATTTTGCCACCTTTTCCTCTAATACCTCTCTTCCACATGTGGGGCTTCTCGTTCTATCTCCATATCTTTTATCTTTTTTTATGAACTCCATCTCTTTATCTCTTTGAACTGTATCCTGAGTGATTTCCTCACATCTATCTGTAACTTATTAATTTTCTTCTCAGCCCTACTTTCCTGTTTATTCATGTATTAAGGCTTTTAAAGGACCTTATGTTTCATAACTAAAATACAAATTTGCCTCTTTTTAGAAATTCTCCCATTATTTTATCCAAAATATTTCTTTTTGCATGTTTCTTTCCTGTTCTCTTGAATATTTTGAAAAAATTCTGGTTGAAAACCTCTTTCAGATTTTGCTCAGTTGTCACTTTCCTTATAGATCCTCTCACTGTCTTTCATGGGAGTCTGTTTCCCGTGTGCTTCTAAGCTTATGTTTAGGGAGAGTTGTCTCTTATGTGAGGCATCTCTTTGAAGAGGCCCAAAGTTTGCTTGCAGACCAGTTTTTATGTTAATTTCCCATTTCCATTTTATGCAAGTAGTGTGAATTCAGAGCTCTCTCCTGGACAGAGTGGTCCTGGGTCTGTTTCTTTCAAGTGACTTTTCCCCTCTTTAGTGTGTGCATGCATGCTAAGTCATTTCAGTTGTGTCTGACTCTATGCAACCCTATGGACTGTAGCACACTAGGTTCCTTTATCCCTGGGGATTTTCCAGGCAAGAATACTGGAATGGGTTGCCATGCCCTCCTCTAGGGGATCTTCCCAACCCAGGCATCAAATCCAAGTTTCTCATGTCTCCTGCATTGGCAGGTGGGTCTTTACCTCTAGCACCACCTAGGAAGGCCCTCCCCTTTTTAGTGCCGTATCTCTAACCAGTGGGCAGAGTTTCCTAGGGCTACATCAAGACAATATGTCTCAGTGTCTGACTCTAGGCATGATTTTGGATTCAGTTTTATAGGACAAAGGGAGGGGTGGGTGATTTCAGCACTTGCCCTGTAGAACTGATACTACCTCAAGCCCTGGCATATTTCAGCCTAAACATGCCCATTACTTTGCCAACAAAGGTCCATCTAGTCAAAGCTATGGTTTTTCCAGTAGTTATGTATGGATATGAGAGTTGGACCATAAAGAAAACTGAGCACCAAGAATTGATGCTTTTGAACTGTGGTGTTGGAAAAGACTCTTGAGAGTCCCTTGGACCACAAGGAGATCCAACCAGTCCATCCTAAAGGAAATCAGTCCTGAATATTCATTGGAAGGACTGATGCTGAAGCTGAAACTCCAATACTTTGGCCACCTGATGCGAAGAACTGACTCATTTGAAAAGACCCTGATGCTGGGAAAGATTGAAGGCAGGAGGAGAAGGGGACGACAGAGGATGAGATGGTTGGATGGCATCACTGACACAATATACATGAGTTTGAGTAGGCTCTGGGAGTTGTTGATGGACAGGGAAGCCTGGTGTGCTGTAGTCCATGGGGTTGCAAAGAGTCAGACACAACTGAACGACTGAACTGAACTGATGCCCATAGGAAATTCTGTCTTCAACTTCTACTTTGAGCTCTTATTTTTTTGAGTAGTCTAGATCCTGACAACTTGAAATTAAAATAGCTCTGCCATTTACTAGCTGCAGGGCAAGTTACTTAATTCTTTGTGCCTTAGTTTCCTCAACTGTAAAATGCAGATTATAATTGTATCCTCAGAGATTTTGTGAGCATCAAATGAGTTAATATATATGAAATCCTGAGAGGAGTGCCTGGCACATGGTAAGGGTTAAATATATATTTACCATCATTATTTCTTGCTTTCAAAAACTAGTTCTTTTCCAGTTTTTTAAGGAATCTCCACACTGTTCTCCATAGTGGCTGTACTAGTTTGCATTCCCACCAACAGTGTAAGAGGGTTCTCTTTTCTCCACATCCTCTCCAGCATTTATTGCTTGTAGACTTTTGGATCGCAGCCATTCTGACTGGCATGAAATGGTACCTCATTGTGGTTTTGATTTGCATTTCTCTGATAATGAGTGATGTTAAGCATCTTTTCACATGTTTGTTAGCCATCTGTATGTCTTCTTTGGAGAAATGTCTATTTAGTTCTTGGGCCCATTTTTTGATTGGGTCGTTTATTTTTCTGGAATTGAGCTGCAGGAGTTGTTTGTATATTTTTGAGATTAGTTGCTTGTCAGTTGCTTCATTTGCTATTATTTTGTCCCATTCTGAAGGCTGTCTTTTCACCTTGCTTATAATTTCCTTTGTTGTGCAGAAGCTTTTTAATTTTAATTAGATCCCATTTGTTTACTTTTGCTTTTATTTCCAATATTCTGGGAGGTGGGTCATAGAGGATCCTGCTGTGATGTCCTTCAGCAGATGAATGGATAAGAATGGATGATGGACCTAGATGTCCATCAGCAGATGAATGGATAAGAAAGCTGTGCTACATATACACAATGGAGTATTACTCAGCCATTAAAAAGAATACATTTGAATCAGTTCTAATGAGGTGGATGAAACTGGAGCCTATTATACAGAGTGAAGTAAGCCAGAAAGAAAAACACCAATACAATATACTAATGCATATATATGGAATTTAGAAAGATGGTAATGACAACCCTGTATGTGAGACAGCAAAAGAGACACAGATGTATAGAGTAGTCTTTTGGACTCTGTGGCGGGGGCGGGATGATTTGGGAGAATGCATTAAAACATGTACAATATCATATAAGAAACGAATCGCCAGTCCAGGTTCGAAGCAGGATACAGGAAGCTTGGGGCTGGTGCACCGGGATGACCCAGAGGGATGGTATGGGGAGGAAGGTGGGAGGGGGGTTCAGAATGGGGAACATGTGTACACCAGTGTACAACAGATGCCTGTTGATGTATGGCAAAACCAATACAATATTGTAAAGTAGAAAAAAATAAATAAATAAATAAAATTTTTATTTATTTATTTATTTATTTTTTTTTGATCAAGAATCTCTTTTATTGATTATCAGAAACATTACAAACATCTAGTATGAACAAATTGTAACATGATAGTGTTTAATTTGAACAATTAATACATTTCAGATATAATATTATACATATTTCAATGCTATTCTCCCCAATCATCTCACCCTCTCCCGGTCCCAGAGTCCAAAAGTCTGGTCTATACATCAGTGTCTCTTTTGTTGTCTCGTAAGTAGGGTTATTTTTTACCATCTTTCTAAATTCCATATATATGCGTTAGTATACTGTATTTGTGTTTTTGTTTCTGGCTTACTTCACTCTGTATAATAGGCTCCAGTTCCATCCACCTCCTTAGAACTGATTCAAATGTATTCTTTTTAATGGCTGAGTAATACTCCATTGTGTATATGTACCACAGCTTGCTTATCCATTCATCTGTGGATGGACATCTAGGTTGCTTCCACGTTCTGGCTATTGCAAACAGTGCTGCTATGAACATTGGGGTACAGGTGTCTCTTTCAATTCTGGTTTTCTCAGTGTATATGCCCAGCAGTGGGATTGCTGGATCATAAGGCAGTTCTATTCGCAGTTTTTTGAGGAATCTCCATACTGTTCTCCAAAGTGGCTGTACTAGTTTGCATTCCCACCAACAGTGCAAGAGGGTTCCCTTCTCTCCGCACCCTCTCCAGCATTTATTGCTTGTAGACTTTTGGATAGCAGCCATTCTGATTGGCGTGAAATGGTATCTCATAGTGGTTTTGATTTGCATTTCTCTGATAATGAGTGATGTTGAGCATCTTTTCATGTGTTTGTTAGCCATCTGTATGTCTTCTTTGGAGAAATGTCTATTGAGTTCTTTGGCCCATTTTTTGATTGGGTCATTTATTTTTCTGGAATTGAGCTGTAGAAGTTGCTTGTATATTTTTGAGATTAGTTGTTTGTCAGTTGCTTCATTTGCTATTATTTTCTCCCATTCTGAAGGCTGTCTTTTCACCTTGCTTATAGTTTCCTTTGTTGTGCAGAAGCTTTTAAGTTTGATTAGGTCCCATTTGTTCATTTTTGATTTTATTTCCAATATTCTGGGAGGTGGGTCATAGAGGATCCTGCTGTGATGTAAGTCAGAGAGTGTTTTGCCTATGTTTTCCTCTAGGAGTTTTATGGTTTCTGGTCTTACATTTAGCTCTTTAATCCATTTTGAGTTTATTTTTGTGTATGGTGTTAGAAAGTGTTCTAGTTTCATTCTTTTACAAGTGTTTGACCAGTTTTCCCAGCACCACTTGTTAAAGAGATTGTCTTTAATCCATTGTATATTCTTGCCTCCTTTGTCAAAGATAAGGTGACCATATGTGCGTGGATTTATCTCTGGGCTTTCTATTTTGTTCCATTGATCTATATTTCTGTCCTTGTGCCAGTACCATACTGTCTTGATGACTGTGGCTTTGTAGTAGAGCCTGAAGTCAGGCAGGTTAATTCCTCCAGTTCCGTTCTTCTTTCTCAAGATAGCTTTGGCTATTCGAGGTTTTTTGTATTTCCATACAAATTGAGAAATTATTTGTTCTAGCTCTGTGAAGAATACCGTTGGTAGCTTGATGGGGATTGCATTGAATCTATAAATTGCTTTGGGTAGTATATTCATTTTCACTATATTGATTCTACCAATCCACGAACATGGTATATTTCTCCATCTATTAGTGTCCTCTTTGATTTCTTTCACCAGTGTTTTATAGTTTTCTATATATAGGTCTTTAGATTCTTTAGGAAGATATATTCCTAAGTATTTTATTGTTTTCATTGCAATGGTGAATGGAATTGTTTCCTTAATTTCTCTTTCTATTTTCTCGTTATTAGTGTACAGGAATGCAAGGGATTTCTGTGTGTTAATTTTATATCCTGCAACTTTACCATATTCATTGATCAGTTCTAGTAATTTTCTGGTGGAATCTTTAGGGTTTTCTACGTAGAGGATCATGTCATCTGCAAATAGTGAGAGTTTTACTTCTTCTTTTCCAATTTGGATTCCTTTTATTTCTTTTTCTGCTCTGATTGCTGTGGCCAAAACTTCCAAAACTATGTTGAATAGTAATGGTGAAAGTGGGCATCCTTGTCTTGTTCCTGACTTTAGAGGAAATGCTTTCAATTTTTCACCATTGAGGATAATGTTTGCTGTGGGCTTGTCATATATAGCTTTTATTATGTTGAGGTATGTTCCTTCTATTCCTGCTTTCTGGAGAGTTTTTATCATAAATGGATGTTGAACTTTGTCAAAGGCTTTCTCTGCATCTATTGAGATAATCATATGGTTTTTATTCTTCAGTTTGTTAATGTGGTGTATTACGTTGATTGATTTGCGGATATTGAAGAATCCTTGCATTCCTGGGATAAAGCCCACTTGGTCATGATGTATGATCTTTTTAATGTGTTGTTGGATTCTGATTGCTAGAATTTTGTTAAGGATTTTTGCATCTATGTTCATCAGTGATATTGGCCTGTAGTTTTCTTTTTTTGTGGGATCTTTGTCAGGTTTTGGTATTAGGGTGATGGTTGCCTCATAGAATGAGTTTGGAAGTTTGCCTTCTTCTGCAATTTTCTGGAACAGTTTGAGTAGGATAGGTGTTAGCTCTTCTCTAAATTTTTGGTAGAATTCAGCTGTGAAGCCGTCTGGACCTGGGCTTTTGTTTGCTGGAAGATTTCTGATTACAGTTTCAATTTCCGTGCTTGTGATGGGTCTGTTAAGATTTTCTATTTCTTCCTGATCCAGTTTTGGGAAGTTGTACTTTTCTAAGAATTTGTCCATTTCTTCCACATTGTCCATTTTATTGCCATATAATTGCTGATAGTAGTCTCTTATGATCCTTTGTATTTCTGTGCTGTCTGTTGTGATCTCTCCATTTTCATTTCTAATTTTATTGATTTGATTTTTCTCCCTTTGTTTCTTGATGAGTCTGGCTAGTGGTTTGTCAATTTTATTTACCCTTTCAAAGAACCAGCTTTTGGCTTTGTTGATTTTTGCTATGGTTTCTTTTGTTTCTTTTGCATTTATTTCTGCCCTAATTTTTAGGATTTCTTTCCTTCTACTAACCTTGGGGTGCTTCATTTCTTCCTTTTCTAGTTGCTTTAGGTGTAGAGTTAGGTTATTCATTTGGCTTTTTTCTTGTTTCTTGAGGTATGCCTGTATTGCTATGAACTTTCCCCTTAGGACTGCTTTTACAGTGTCCCACAGGTTTTGGGTTGTAGTGTTTTCATTTTCATTCGTTTCTATGCAGAATTTGATTTCTTTTTTGATTTCTTCTGTGATTTGTTGGTTATTCAGGAGTGTGTTGTTCAGCCTCCATATGTTGGTCTTTTTAATAGATTTTCTCCTGTTATTGAGATTTACTCTTACTGCATTGTGGTCAGAAAAAATGCTTGGAATGATTTCAATTTTTCTGAACTTACCAAGGCTGGATTTATGGCCCAGGATGTGGTCTATCCTGGAGAAGGTTCCGTGTGCACTTGAGAAAAAGGTGAAATTCATTGTTTTGGGATGAAATGTCCTATAGATATCAATTAGTTCTAACTGGTCTATTGTATCGTTTAAAGTTTGTGTTTCCTTGTTAATTTTCTGTTTAGTTGATCTATCCATTGGTGTGAGTGGGGTATTAAAGTCTCCCACTATTATTGTGTTATTGTTGATTTCTCCTTTCATTCTTGTTAGTATTTGTCTTATATATTGTGGTGCTCCTAAGTTGGGTGCATATATATTTATAATTGTTATATCTTCTTCTTGGATTGATCCTTTGATCATTAGGTAGTGACCTTCTTTGTCTCTTTTCACATCCTTTGTTTTAAAGTCTATTTTATCTGATATGAGTATTGCTACTCCTGCTTTCTTTTGGTCTCTATTTGCGTGGAAAATCTTTTTCCAGCCCTTGACTTTCAGTCTGTATGTGTCCCCTGTTTTGAGGTGGGTTTCTTGTAGACAGCATATGGAGGGGTCTTGTTTTTGTATCCATTCAGCCAGTCTCTGTCTTTTGGTTGGGGCATTCAACCCATTTACATTTAAGGTAATTAATGATAAATATGATCCCGTTGCCATTTACTTTGTTGTTTTGGGTTTGAATTTATATATCCTTTTTGTGTTTCCTGTCTAGAGAATGTCCTTTAGTATTTGTTGGAGAGCTGGTTTGGTGGTGCTGAATTCTCTCAGCTTTTGCTTGTCTGTAAAGGTTTTGATTTCTCCTTCATATTTGAATGAGATCCTTGCTGGGTACAATAATCTGGGCTGTAGGTTCTTTTCTTTCATCACTTTAAGTATGTCTTGCCATCCCCTCCTGGCTTGGAGAGTTTCTATTGAAAGATCAGCTGTTATCCTTATGGGAATTCCCTTGTGTGTTATTTGTTGTTTTTCCCTTGCTGCTTTTAATATTTGTTCTTTGTGTTTGATCTTTGTTAATTTGATTAATATGTGTCTTGGGGTGTTTCGTCTTGGGTTTATCCTATTTGGGACTCTCTGGGTTTCTTGGACTTGAGTGATTATTTCCTTCCCCATTTTAGGGAAGTTTTCAACTATTATCTCCTCTAGTATCTTCTCATGGTCTTTCTTTTTGTCTTCTTCTTCTGGGACTCCTATGATTCGAATATTGTAACGTTTAATATTGTCCTGGAGGTCTCTGAGATTGTCCTCATTTCTTTTAATTCGTTTTTCTTTTTTCTCCTCTGATTCCTTTAACTCTGCCATTCTATCTTCTAATTCGCTAATTCTATCTTCTGCCTCTGTTATTCTACTATTTGTTGCCTCCAGAGTGTTTTGGATCTCATTTATTGCATTATTCATTATATATTGACTCTTTTTTATTTCTTCTAGGTCCTTGTTAAATCTTTCTTGCATCTTCTCAATGCTTTTCTCCAGGCTATTTATCCATGATTCCATTTTGCTTTCCAGATTTTGGATTAATTTCACTATCATAATTCGGAATTCTTTATCAGGTAGGTTCGCTATTTCTTCCTCTTTTGTTTGGTTTGGTGGGCTTTTATCCTGTTCCTTTACCTGCTGGGAATTCTTCTGTCTTTTCATCTTGTTTAAATTGCTAAGTTTGGGGCGTCTTTACTGTATTCTGGTAGTCTGTGGAGTTCTCTTTATTGTGGCGTTTCTGCACTATATGTGGGTTTGTACCGGTGGCTTGTCGAGGTTTCTTGTTTATGGAAGCTTGTATCGGTGTTCTGGTGGGTGGAGCTGGATTTCTTTTCTCTGGGGTGCAGTGGAGTGTCTAGTAGTGAGTTATGAGATGTCTATGCTTTTGGGGTCGCTTTGTGTAGCCTGTGTATTGGAGCTCAGGCTGTGTTCTTGTTTTTCTGGAGAATTTGCTTGGTATGTCTTGTTGTGGAACTTGCTGGTCTTTGTGTGATGCTTGGTTTCAGAGTAGGTATGGAGGCTTTTAATGAGCTCCTGTCAATTAGTGTTTCGTGGGATCAGGGTATGGACTTAAGCCTCCTGGTTCCAGTTATTGGTCTTATTTTTACAGTAGTCTCAAAAACTTCTTCTTCTATAATGCATTCCACAACTGGACCATTCAGAGATGTTCACGGAATTATACATAGAAGGAAAAAGGGAGGAAGGAGACAGAGGTGGTCAGGAGGATAAAAGGAGGGAGTGTGAAGGAGAGAGCCAGATCTAGTCAGTAATCAGTAAAGAAAAGAAAAAAGGAAAGGAAAAAAGCAAAGGACAAAAAGGAAAAAAAAAAAAAAAAACAAAAAACAAAACAGGGTCGCAAAAGTTATATCTAAACGTGGAGATTAAAGAAGTACTAGAGGATAAAAAAATAAAAATAAAAATAAAAGAAACAAAACAAACAACAACAAAAAAAAATTAAAAGAAAAAAAAATTTTTGTTTTCCTTTTTCCAATTAAAAAATAATAAAAATTAAAAAAATATATATATATTAAAAAAAGAAAAGAAAAAAAAAGGAAATAATGATGGTAAAAATAGTAACAATATATATAAGAGTTTCTCTATTATTGTTGTGGGTTCAGTTCATTTTCAGCTAGTTCCTTGTTCCGGCTTAAATTTCTCAAGATCTATAGGCCCCTTTCTCTGTGGTTGGTCTGTATAGTTCTTTGTTAATAAAATTTTTAAAAAGGAAAAAAAATAGTTCTTGCTTAACTATTATATATATATGTATACATTAACATTTTTATTGTATATTATCTCATTAAATATTTTTATCATTACATGTGTATATATTTGTTTTATATATTTTATTTCATAATTTAAATTAATTATATATTTTTATTTCATAATTTACATAGTTAGCATATGATTTTCATTCTCATGAATAAACTTGGCCTTTCTAAAGTGAGGGCACAGTGGTAGCCAGAGGATATGGGAAACTTACATTATATTCAATTGCTATATACAAGATTTGGGACCCCTGAATTCTCAATGGTTGAATTCTTTTTTCTTCATTAAAAGCTTGGCTGGGCTTTGCTATCCTTCTCTCCTTCCCAAGGCTGTCACTGCTGATCTTTACAAATTCATCTTTATTTTGAAGGTCATGGGACTCTAGAAATGTTTAGATGTATTTGAGCTGGCAGAAGAATTATTTTACTTCATTCATTCCTCCATACAAAAGGTTTTTTATTTTGTATTTTACCATTTTATTCGACCACACCAGCAAGTCTGTTGAACTGATTGTGGTATTTTCACAAGGAATAATGATCTGAGGGAAGGGGGCCTGTTCCCGAAAGCAGGATTGTGGATGCTAGTCTTGGCTCCATTTCTCTGGTTTATTAAAAGAGTGTTTATAAAACCACTCTATTTGTATTTACCAAGAACATTAGTGGGGGAAAGGGGCAAAAAGATGGCTTGGGACTCAGAATTCTCTGAGGACAACTCAATCATGCAGTAGATCATATTTATACTGAAGGCCAAGGCTTGGATGCAATGTGTCTGACAGCTCCCAGCCACACATCAGCAAAGCTGTACAGTCAACCTTCTCTCATCCCTCAGAAATAAATGAAAAACTAGTCAACTAACCAGCAGGCTGCTCAGAGATTTCTTGAGTAGAAGGGTCTGAAAGAATTATTTGACCAAGTTTTCCTATTAACATTCCAAGCCAGTTAGAAATTCTAGTAAGCTCTTGCTGTTCCCCTGCAATGAGGAGCACAACTTCTTGTGACCTTCTGTCTTTCCTTTCTTGCTTGGAAGCCGTAGACTGTGGGGGCATAGAGCTTATCAGACACACACACGTGGGTGTGTGTATGTGTGTTGGGGGGCTCAGTTGCTTTCAGTTGTATCTGACTCTTTGCGACCCTGTGGACTGTAGACCACCAGGCTCCTCTATCTCTGGGATTCTATAGGCAAGAATACTGGAGAGGGTTGCCATGCCCTTCTCCAGGGGATCTTTCTAACCCTTGTTGGAACTCATGTCTCTTACATCTCCTGCATTGGCAGGTGGGTTCTTTACCACTAGTGCCACCTGGGAAGCCCTTATCAGAGACACTTGTGTTGGTGTGCAAAGTTGCTTCGTGTCCAACTCTTTGCAACCCTATGGACTGTAGTCTTCTCTGTCCATGGGATTCTCCAGACAAGAATAGTGGAGTGGATTGCCATTCCCTCCTCCAGGGGATCTTCCCGACCCAGGCATCAAACCCAAGTCTCTTATGTTTCCTGCGTTGGCAGGCAGACTACTACTAGCATCACATGGAAGCCCAGTCAGAGACACTTACTTACATTAAACCTCCATTTTGGCATTAAAAGCCCACCAAATAGTCTTGAAGGGTCATAGAGTCAATACACAGTGAGAAACCCTAATCTGAGAATTTCTTCCTGCATGGCCTCATTCAACCCACAATATGCCAAATGGGTAGACTCACTCATATGTGGCAGGACTTTGATGTGTGTTACACAAAAATGCTTCTAAGCTGCAAGACAGAGTTGAGTAAGTGCTTTTGTTTGTTTAGATTTCTGTAGATCAACCAAATATGTTATCAGAGGAAATCAATTCATAGTGAATAGAGACATGGAATTTCAAATTTTAATCTCAACTTTGTCAAGGTATCATTAATTTAAGAAATACTTATTAAAAATCTACCCTGTGTCAGGCACTGTGTTAGGTTCTGGAAATTTAAAAAAGAACAGTGCAGACACAGATTCTACTTTCTTGGAATTTGTAAGCTGAATGCCCTTCACCAAATAGTTTGACCTCTCTGAGACTCAGTTTTTCACCTGTATAATGGAATTGCAGTAGGTACTAACTGAGAAATACATGGGGAAGTGCATTATAAATTCTACTGTTTCATATTGGAGATTGCACACACACACACACACACACACACACACACACACACACACACACACACACACACACACACACACACACATGGTCCAATTGTGTTCCAGTTACTGCAAAGCATAGTGAAGGCCTGATGAAGTTTGGTAAAAGAGATTATGACATAAATCTTCATATTTCTAAAAAGGGGAGGCTGTGTGGAGACTTTTTAAAGACTTAATAAGGATCCTGAGTATGACTTAGGCTTCTCTCAAGAATTTTTGGAAGCAGGCAGGTTCTAAACTATAAGCCAACCTGAGCATTTTTATCTTCTCCTGTGCACATGCCCTTCCACTCCTGGAGCTGCAATAGTGGGATAATCTGATAGACCTCAAAGTCACAGATGGAGACAAAGGAATGTAACATAGGCCAGAAAGATGCCAAGGGTGTCACTTGCAGAAATACCTGCTACAGGCTGGCCATGAGAGCATCTTCTCCCCAGATCCCAGGAAGCAAGAAAACACTATGGAAGAACAGGATTTAGTGAAGACTTTGTGTTTGGGAGGAGGGAGACTGGCCTCAGCTTCTCTTCTCCAGGCCTAGTTCTCTAAAATCAGCCTGAAGTAGGTATTCTGGACAGGACTGGACATGGACAATGGACAAAGGAGGCCAGAGAAGCTCCCAGAGTCTACTAGGATGAAAGGCCACTAGACCGGAGTCTTCTTTCTTTGCTAGATCAAGGACATGTGTCAAACACTTGTTACATGAAATGATAAAGGCAAATGGAATATAAGACTATTCTCAGAGGTGCTTAAATTCTGCCATTCAAAAGAGAGGAAGTATTGTGAGACAGGAAAGGTAACCAAAATGACAAATTAATATCATAAGTTCATCCATTTCTCCCAGACACTTACTGGACCATGGGCAAAGACATTCTTATTGACCTCTTAATTTTCATTCTTGATTTTGTTTTGTTGTTTTTTTTACCAGCTAAATTCAGATTATGTCTCTCTCCTGTTTAACATTATTTTGTGCCTTCTCCTTGCACTTGGAAGAAACCACAAACCCTTTGTTTTGACCCAAAAGACCCTTCATGATCTGGGCCCTCAGATCTCATCAAAGTTGTCTCCCACCCTTTCCTTCTGTCCCTGCCTTTCATTCATACTGGCCTTGTTGACTTTCCCATATTCTCAACCTTCTTTCTGCCACAGGACCTTTGCATGGGCTCTTTCTTCTCTGGATGATTCTCCCCCATAACTCCAAGAGTCCTCCCTAGCATCCCACTTAAAGCAAACCTACTCCTGCTTTCTTTTTCTCTCCTGTAGCATTCTAGGTACTTTCTTCAAAGCTGCTGTTCTTGTTTGTAATTTATGTGCTTGCATATTTGCACGACTAAACCTTAAAATCCAGGAGAACCAAATCCACTTATGTTTACTCACCATGTGCTAGTGCTTGAAACATACTATGTGTGTGTGCTCAGTCTCTAAGTTGTGTCTGACTCTTTGTGACCCCATGGACTGCAGCCCACCAGGCTCCTCTGTCCATGACATTGTTCAGGCAAGAATACTGAAACAGGTTGCCATTTCCTTCTCCAGGAGATCTTCCCCATCCAGGGATCGAACCTGCTTCTCTTGCCTCTCCTGCATTGATGGGCAGGCTCTTTACCACTCATACGGAAACATATGATGGCAACTAACAAATATCTATCAAAGGGATAAATTAGTGTTTAAATTTCTTTTCCTCTTAATTCTCACTGAGCACACAGGCAATGATATAGGCCACAATTTCCCTGGGCCCCAGAGCCTTTGCACACTCAGGTCCTTCTGTCAGGACGGCGTTTCACCCTCACCTGATCTCTAGGCTCCAACTTATTCTGCTTCAAGACCCAACACCACTCTTATTCTGTGATGCTATCTCTCATCTCTCTTGTGTCTCCTCACTACCCATATAGGTCTCTATTTGTGTTTATGACACCATACTGTGATTGCAGGTTTATATTTCTGGACCCCTCTCCCCCAGAGGGAACTCTCTGAGGACAGGAAGCAGGGTTTATTCCTCTTTGCATCTCCAGCACCCGCATGTGGAATGCCATAGTCGCATGATACACACTTGTGAGAAACCTACAGATTTTTATACACTCCATAGAAAGAGAAGGGGTACGGGGAAAGCTGGCCAGTCCTGCTGACTCCTGCCAAGCGGCAGAGCTGGTGATGTCCGAAGTCCGTTTCTCCTGCTGAACAAAGGGCTGTCTATGAACAGAGAGGATGGGATACCCCTCCCCCATTCCCCCCCCCCCCACCCCCCAACCGGCCCCATTCAGAGGTGAAAGCAGCCTGTGTCCATGCCTCGCTAGGGTTTCCCCTTCCTTTGAGAGGAGAACATTCTTAAGGCAGATTTTCAAGCTGAAGTCATCCAGAACAAAAGCTGCTTGCCAGCTGGGGCCCGGCTGCCCGGCGCCCCTCCCCCTGCAGCCCGGGCGCCATTACTGCCTAATGGGAGAGGGGTGTGAAGGCTTCCGGTGCAACATCTGCCTGGGGCCACTGTCAGCTGGGGAGACCGAGACCAGCGACTGCCCCATCTGATTCCTTGAGATTGCTGGAGGTGCCTCGGAAGCCGCAGAGAAAGTGAGGCAAAGCAGGAGAGGCCACCCGGGGTGAGGCTGTTGGGAAGGCTGCAGCTAGCCTCCTTCTTCCCCTGCCCGCCACGAGGAGACCTATGCTTGGCCCACAGCTGTGACCTCGGGTCCTTGAGAAAGAGGGGCGGCCCCTGCTTAGTATCTGAGGGGCTGGAGGGCCGGCTGGGGGCCTCCTGAGCAGCCAAACTCAGTTTGTTCTCATGTACTCAGGTCAGGGTTTCACGGATTCCTCTAATGCTCTCTCTTCCACCCTCTTCCAAAGGACCCTCCCCTTCTCCCAGTCTGTTCTTATCTACCTTCAACGGTGGAGCTGGGACACTAGACTCTATTCCAGAGCTTTCTGTTTGCGTCTTTGCTCTCTGCTAAAGACAGTTGTCCTGACAAAAGATTTCTGATGATAACACCTAGCTGTGGTCAAGGAAGTTTGTTTTTCAAATTTTAACAATGACTTCTGAAAACCAAGAAAAAACTCATGAGGAACGAGTGGAAATTTCAAGTTCTGTGGTCGGCTTTGGGGGCTGCCTTGCATTTCAGTAATTCCTCAAATCAGTTCCACCTAGACACTGAGTCCAGGTCTGATTTTCTTCCTTCTTGAGGTCCTAGAGTTTACACCCAGAACATAAGTTTGGATTTTTGGAGGGTCCATGCTGGCTAGTGAAGCATCTGTAACCTAGCTGCAGACCAACACAGCAGACGTTATCTTAATGGTACTGATAGATCAGGAGTGTCACACATCATTAAAATAGCTGATTGATTAGAGGAAAATAATTAGCTTGCCAGTGACTTGCTAGAGCGCTTTTTGACATACCAAGAAGTAGATATGGAAGGGATGAGGGGTCATCCATCTTTTGATCATTTGTTTTTCCTCTAAGGTGATGAAAAAGGCCCTGATAACCCATAGGAAAGGGAAGAAATATAAACAAGTTCTGGTTCTTCTTTGCCATTTACTCAGAGAAAAGCTATCTGCAGACTTTCTGTAGTGTGGTGTGTTTATTACAGTTACATAGATACACTCCTTTAAATCAAACACGCTGTTAGTGCCTTGGAGTTGTAAATCAGTGGTTCTTTTCAAGTGACTTGATAGAATGTGATATTCTGCTTTCCCTTGACAGGCTATAAACACAGAAACCTAAATATTATAATCAAGGCCAGCCATTGGCAGGCAGGACCATGAAGAAGGGCGTGGAGATTCTAGTGGTTTTTCTATACCCTTCCTGCCTTCTGTGTATCTTTCTCTGGGTGTTCAGAATCATCTTCTTGTCCACTTGGGAGTGAAGTGGACAACCACTTATCCTCAGGATTGATACCGTGTAAAGTGATTTTGTACTCAGAGACATTTGCATTTTAGTTAAAGGCACAAAGAATCTTAAGCCAAAGGATGTCTCTGGAGAGGTAATCTGCTGCTGTGTTGGGCCTTCTCACTATCCTGTAATCAAGCTGCTGACTCAGTGCCCCACCACCACCCCATAATACTGCACTCTTGGAGTACAGAGGGTGGAGTAAGAACATATCCTGATCACCTAGGAGCCTTCAGCATATTCTGAGATGTACCTCCTGCCTCCCTTCCTATTCTGACTCTCCATCATTGGTTCAAAGAGCTACAGATGAATGTATGTTATTATGCTTGTGTTAGAAAATGAGATGGTGGAACTCCATTGTCCTAGAGAACAGTGCAAGTTTGGGAGTAAGCCGAAGTTAGACATCAGATCAGATCAGATCAGATCAGTCGCTCAGTCGTGTCCGACTCTTTGCGACACCATGAATCACAGCACGCCAGGCCTCCCTGTCCATCATCAACTCCCGGAGATCACTCAGACTCACATCCATCGAGTCAGTGATGCCATCCAGCCATCTCATCCTCTGTCGTCCCCTTCTCCTCCTGCCCCCAATCCCTCCCAGCATCAGAGTCTTCTCCAATGAGTCAACTCTTCTCATGAGGTGGCCAAAGTACTGGAGTTTCAGCTTCAGCAACATTCCCTCCAAAGAAATGCCAGGGCTGATCGCCTTCAGAATGGACTGGTTGGATCTCCTTGCAGTCCAAAGGACTCTCAAGAGTCTTCTCCAACACCACAGTTCAAAAGCATCAATTCTTCGGTGCTCAGCCTTCTTCACAGTCCAACTCTCACATCCATACGTGACCACAGGAAGAAGTTAGACATTCTACCCCATGAAAGTCATGTGACCTTGGTCACTTAGTGTTCCCAAAACAATAGACTGCTGATTTTACAAAGCCTTATGAAGCTTGCAACAAGCAAGGTAGGACACAATGCTTAGCAAGTAAATATTATTTTTATTCCCTTTTAAAATACAATTCAGAGTTTAAAGAGTTCTTTTTAAACTCTGAATTATACCTGAATATAATTTGTTGACTTTCAGCTGTTAATCAACTTGTACAGCTTTAAAAAAATATTATTGACTTTCTTTTCTATATATGCTCTTTGAAAGAAAAGAAAATCTCCTATAAACTTTCTGTAGGCAGGATTACTAAGTTGTTTGTTTTCCAAAAAAAGTTCCTGTACTTTTTCAATGCATATGGCACCCCCCCCCCCTTTTTTTTTTGGAACAATGTTTGCCATCACACCACACACAAGTTCTGTTTTGTGGTTTTCTTTTCTCCTCTAATACATCATGAGCACTTTCCCATGTCATTAAACGTGCATGGTGTGTATGTGTTTTATAGTTGCTGCCACTACTAATGAGAGCCCATTAGTAAGATGACACTTGTTCCTCTAGGACATATGTCAGTCATTGAAATGACTGCTTCCAAGCAGAAGTAGCGGCTGCTTTGCGGGTTTTATTTTTAATACTCTCACTTCCAAAGCTGGCTCTTGACAAAACCTGAGGTTCTTGTTTGCATTTTTGTCTCTGGTATGGCTGGATCTGGGAATAAGGATGTAGGATGGGTGGTGGATTTCAGCCTACTTCTTCCACTATCCGGAAGTTCCCCCTGTATTCCTTGACAAAAGGCCATACCTCAAAAGCAGTTACCAGAAAAAATCCTTCAATCCACCACTGGCCCCACAGCAGTTGTGGCAAAATGGTATTTGAAAGAATAAATGCATGTATGAGGCAAGTAGCCTTCTGTTCATTCAGAAATAAGGATCCCATGTTGGTTATACATATTCTCAGCATGACCTTACGAGTAATTTTTAGCTTTCTCCCTCTCTTTTTAAAACATTTATTTGTTTCGTTGTGGGAACTTCCCTTGTGGTGCGTGGGTTCCATAGTTGCAGTGCCCAGGCTTAATTGTTCCATGGCACGTGGGATCTTAGTTCCCAGACTAAGGATTGAACCCTTGCCCCCTGCACTGCAGTGCAGATTCTTAATCACTGGATCACAAGGGAAGTTCCTTAGCTTTCTCTTTTATGTCACTTAACTTCTCTGTGCCACTGTTTCCTTTTCTGCAAAATGAAGATAATAATAGTAGCTATCTTGTAGGGTTCATGAAGTCTTAAATGAATGAATGAATACACAATTTTGTCTGGCAAAGAGCAAGTGCTCATGAACTTAGCTGTCTTCCTTCTCCTCATCATCATTATGATTATGTGCTTTCCTACACCTTATAAAATTTCTGCAGTAAGTCCAGCTACCCATACACACAATATTTTTTAAAAGAAATCACCCATTGCCAGGAGAGCATAGCCTCTTAGGCCAATGAAGTGAAACAGAATTGAAAGATTGGTTAGCTACTAGGAAAAGGAGGTTGCTGATATAGACAGAGACGGAGAGGAAAGAAAACAAGGGAGGCAGAAAGGAAAACCGTGAGAAGGGAGGGGACAAATGAAGAGCTGACCAGAACTCAGGGATCGGGAGGGCCAGGCATGTGTATTTCAAAGTTGCCCCATGGAACATGAGCTAAGGGCTACCTCCCTCAAGGAGAGAGCTCACAAAACTGCAGCTGCTCCCCATTCCCTTACCCAGTTCGTAAAGAAGAAAGGGTAGGCAGGGAGAAATGAGAAGAAAGTAAGAGTAGGGAGTGGAAGATGAGAAAATGGAAGTTGGGAAGGTAAATTGACTTTCAAAGGTCTCAGCTAATTGTTGGCAACCCTGGGTTTGGAACTCAGCTTTCAGGATATCCCAACTCATTCCAAGACCTCTCCACCCCACCTGTCTTCTCCCTGTACCTGGAGGCTGAAATGTAAACGTGAAACCTGACCTAAGAATTTGGGACCTGCTTCTTAGCCATTAGGGTGGCCATATATTCAGGGTGGAACAAAGATGCTGGTCAGTATCCCATCAGTGACTTGCGGAGGATTGGAAACAACCCTATACTACCACCTGTACTCCACCGCCCTCTCCACCAACTCCCAAGCCTTCTGGTGATGTTTTCTACACCTGCCTGTCCTTTCAGGGAACAGTCAAGGCCTGTGCCAAGTCAACTGTGTCGTTGATCAGTAGCTCACTGTATTCATTGTGCAAAACTTCAGGGAAAGAGAACATTGGATATTTTAGTTTTATATCAGCCAGTGCACATGCGCTGCCAATGTGCCCTGGATGAGTAAGACTCAGAAACATCCTCCATTTCTAGCCTGATGGATCTGGCTTCTGGAATCATAGGCTCTATGAAAATACTATTTGGTGCTACAACTTTCAAACAGTGGTTGCACTTAAGTATCATTTTAATATGTAAGGATAACCGTGTTATTTGCCTGCCACTCATTTGACTGAATTGTTGCCTCAAATATGAATGCGTTCCCTGTGAGGAAAACTTGTTCGTGTGTGTTTTGGTTTATAAAAGGTGAGGAGTAAACCCTGATAGTAAATCTTCTGTCACCATTCAAGGTCATTTCTGGGGGCCTCCATACCAGGCACACCATGGAGACGGCCAGACTTGTGTTGTGCAAATAATCTTTGATTAATACAAGGAACAAGAGAAAAAGTAAAATTGGCATCCATTAGTTAAGACTATTTCATGATATTTTCTATGCAAAAGGGTGTGAGTTGCATTATCTGCTTTCTTGCAGCTTTTGCATCCTGCCTCCCCCCAGCCTTGGCAGTGAACAGGGACTGGAGCCCAAGGAAGATCGTCGAGTAGGACGAAATCTTGCCACACTTGGGGCTGGTGCAGAGACTGAGACTCGATTCCTTAAGATGATGCCATAATCTATGAGAGGAGGGTTGTTGAGAAAATCAGGGCACTCTGAATCAGTCTAGTTTATACCTCTAGGAGTGATATTTTCATCCCATGTCAAAGCTTTGCAACACCTGAGAAAATAAGTGGGAATGTCTTTGTGGATATGAAGTTTACGTGAATGATGATAATTTTGAGATACAAGCCAAGGGAGAATAGTCCTTATCTTCCTCATTCTTCTCAAGGTTGTGGTCTGGACTTGTTCATGTCGAAAGCCTGTAGCAGGGGACCCATGGGAGCCCCTCTCTCTAGAGGAGACCAGAGTTCCCTTTGTTCTTTCTTGGCCTCTGGAGTCACTGTGGAGCGATGCAGCGTAACACCAGCAGATGGCATGTGGTGTCAGCCTCCCAGGCACTTGAACTTGGGAAAGCCATCTTTTCTCTACCATAAAAGTCAAAATTTTAGTTAGGAATAAAAATGTGCTTGTTTTAGCTATTAGATATTATGCTTGGTCATCTAGCTGTGTCTTTCTATGATGTCCAGGTCACCTGTAATGGAAACAAAACCAAATATAACTCAGACAACCATCTCTCTCATTTCTTAAGCTAGAGATGATTAGTACTCACCCTGTTCCTCAACTTGTCCAGGACATTCTTGGGAGCCTCATAGGATGCTGAGGAACGAAATAGCAGGACTAACAACAACAACACAAAGATTCTGGGGAGAAGAGAAGAGGATGAGACCACCTTCCCAACATGGTCTGAGCACGGAAGTAGATGGTCAGCACAACCCGTTCTCCTTTCCCGACCCAAGAAAGATACCTGGGACTGAGTGAAGTTTCCCAGAATGCCTGCTGCCAGGGTATAGTTAGAGATCATTGAAAGCATCACTTGGGGTTTTGAAGGCAGGTTATTTCCACACTTAGAAAGCAAGCAGAATTTAATTTCTTTTTTTAGGCAAGCTCCTTGTCCCTACCCTCCCTGAGGCCTGGAATACTGAGTCTGGAGCTTTAACAGAGAAGAAACTTCTAGTCCTCTAAGCAGAGTGGAGGGAGGAACAGGTGGAAGTATAAATGCCTGGCTGCATAGGTGTGGATGAGGAAACCCAAAGATCTACCCTCCACAAGTCTTCAACCAAATCCTGTTGCAGCCTCCGGCTCCACCATCACTTTGTATAGTATGTAGTGTCTCTAAAGCTTGACTCTTTCAGGGACTGTTAGGAGCAAATTGCTCATTAGGAAAAAGTCTTCTTGGGGCTTCTCTGGTGGTCCATTAGTTAACAATCTGTGAGCCAGTGTGGGGGACAGTTGTTCGATGCCTGTTCTGGGAAGATCCCACATCAGATCAGATCAGTCGCTCAGTCGTGTCCGACTCTTTGCGACCCCATGAACCGCAGCACGCCAGGCCTCCCTGTCCATCACCAGCTCCCGGAGGTCACCCAGACTCACACCCATCAAGTCAGTGATGCCATCCAGCCATCTCATCCTCTGTCGTCCCCTTCTCCTCCTGCCCTCAATCCCTCCCAGCATCAGAGCCTTCTCCAATGAGTCAACTCTTCGCATGAGGTGGCCAAAATACTGGAGTTTCAGCCTTAGCATCATTCCTTCCAAAGAAATTCCAGGATTGATCTCCTTCAGAATGGACTGGTTGGATCTTCTTGCAGTCCAAGGGACTCTCAAGAGTCTTCTCCAACACCACAGTTCAAAAGCATCAATTCTTTGGCGCTCAGCCTTCTTCACAGTCCAGCTCTCACATCCATACATGACCACAGGAAAGACCATAGCCTTGACTAGGCGAACCTTTGTTGGTAAAGTAATGTCTCTGCTTTTGAATATGCTATCTAGGTTGGTCATAACTTTCCTTCCAAGGAGTAAGCGTCTTTTAATTTCATGGCTGCAGTCACCATCTGCAGTGATTTTGGAGCCCAGAAAAATAAAGTCTGACACTGTTTCCCCATCTATTTCCCATGTAGTGATGGGACCAGATGCCATGATCTTCGTTTTCTGAATGTTGAGCTTTAAGCCAACCTTTTCACTCTCCATTTTCACTTTCATCAAGAGGCTTTTTAGCCCCTCTTCACTTTCTGCCATGAGGGTGGTGTCATCTGCATATCTGAGGTTATTGATATTTCTCCCAGCAATCTTGATTCCAACTTCTGTTTCTTCCAGTCCAGCATTTCTCATGATGTACTCTGCATATAAGTTAAATAAACATGGTGACAATATACAGCCTTGATGTACTCCTTTTCCTATTTGGAACCAGTCTGTTGTTCCATGACCAGTTCTAACTGTTGCTTCCTGACTTGCATACAGGTTTCTCAAGAGGCGGGTCAGGTGGTCTGGTATTCCCATCTCTTTCAGAATTTTCCATAGTTTATTGTGATCCACACAGTCAAAGGCTTTGGCATAGTCAATAAAGCAGAAATAGATGTTTTTCTGGAACTCTCTTGCTTTTTCCATGATCCAGCGGATGTTGGCAATTTGATCTCTGGTTCCTCTGCCTTTTCTAAAACCAGCTTGAACATCAGGAAGTTCACGGTTCACATATTGCTGAAGCCTGGCTTGGAGAATTTTGAGCATTATTTTACTAGCGTGTGAGATGAATGCAATTGTTCGGTAGTTTGAGCACTCCTTGGCATTGCCTTTCTTTGGGATTGGGATGAAAACTGACCTTTTCCAATCTTGTGGCCACTGCTGAGTTTTCCAGATTTGCTGGCATATTGAGTGCAGCACTTTCACAGCATCATCTTTCAGGACTTGGAATAGCTCCACTGGAATTCCATCACCTCCACTAGCTTTGTTCGTAGTGATGCTTTCTAAGGCCCACATACCACAGGGCAACTAAGCCCATGTACCACAACTGCTGAAGCCCGAGCGCTCTGGGGCCTGTGCACTGCAACAAGGGAAGCCACCGCAGTGAGAACCCCATGCACTGCCACCAAGAGTAGCCACCACTCACTGCAACTAGAGAAAGCCAGAGTGCAGCAATGAAGACCCAGCATAGCCATTAAAAAAAAAAGGAAAGGAAAAAGTCTTCTTTTGTAGGTACCTGTCATTCTGTTAAACCCTTGCTCTCTGGTGTTCATAGTTTGCCTGATTGTTAGTCTTACTTTTCCAGGAAAGAAATTCCCAGCATCTCTCACAGCTAGGGAACAAGCATGCAACTGAGCTTCACCAGTCAAGAGCACCCACATTAAACTCTGGTTTGGATGTCAGCCACTGAAGGAAACAGTCGATTCTGAGCACGGTATATCCATGTTGCAGGTAAAAGTGGCAGCAAAGAGCAATGGTGGCAGGAGCACCCTCATCAGATCACTTCTGTGTTCTGAGGAGCCTAGCCTTGTGCTTCTTTTCCTCCAGACCTCCCGAAGAGTCACCAAGCTACTAATAACTCTTAATAATAACTCTTAATAATTGCTGCTTAAACCAGTGTGAATGGATTCTATAGTTTGCAACTTAAAAAAAAAGAACAAAAGAAGAGAAAAGAAAGAAGGAAACAAATTTTAAAAAACTGGTCCATGAAAGCAGGATCTATCAGACTCTAAATTGTGGAATTGGGCTTAGGGGTGGGGGGTGCAATTGGGCAGAGGAAGCAAGGTGTCTTTGTTAAACATCAAGGACTAAGATTAGCTGATACTGCAGGGGCCCGCTGACTGTGACCACAACCCAGATAGAGCCTTGTGATGTGGAGCTTTCAAAGATGACAAAGAGAACTGCATCTTCATGCCCCAGAGAAGCAATTAGAAACCATGATTCCAAAGTAGTCACCTTAGTAAGACCCCTTGCTTTTTCTCCCGTTAATTAACAGCTTTCTGTAAGACACCTTATTGAGACTCATTGGAAAACTTCTAGTTCAGGGGACGTCTCACCATAGGAAGCTATGATTTCAAATTGTTTTGAAGAAGTGGGCATTGAAGAAGGACTAGGAAAGGACAGATGACTAATGTTAGAAGGAAAAGGAGGAAATCTTCGAGTTTAAAGACTGTTCACACAGGATCTTTGGCCATTGTCTACATGTATTTGCCACTGATGAGAAACAAGGAGAAAAAAGCCAACTGAGATTTTTAGGAAACCACATTGTCAAAGATGCTTCAAGACTGCCTGGCAAACACCTATGATCTAATCTTGAAAACAAATCCCAGGCCTCTAGGTCCACACCAACAGGAAGAAGTCTATGAAATGTATACATCCCCCATGAAAGCTATGTTCTTTATTACTTGTTGTTGCTGTTCAGTTGCCGAGTCATGTCTGACTTTGCAACCCCACGGACTGGAGCCTGCCAGGTTCCTCTGTCCGTGGGATTTCCCAGGCAAGAATACTGTAGTGGGTTGCCATTTCCTTCTTCAAGGGATCTTCCCAGCCCAGGGTTTGAACCTGAGTCTCCTGCATTGGCAGATGGATTCTTTACCACTGATCCACCAGGGAAGCCCTTTATTATTTAAGATGAATTCATGTGGGATAATTTGCAAAAAGATTACCCTAGAGGGCAGCTTCTAGAATCACCAACCAAGTAAGTGCCTAGACTGGGAGCCATTGCTCTCTCTATTCTACAGGATCTCGTATTTGCTCTTGCTTAATGACCACTGAGGTCTTCCCTGGTGGCTCAGTGGTAAAGAATCCGCCTGTGATGCAGAGGATGCTGGATGTGGCTTTGATCCCTAGGTCAGTAAGATCCCCTGGAGAGGCACGGCAACCCACTCCAGTATTCTTGCCTGGATAATCCCTTAGACAGAGGACCTGGCAGCTACAGTCCATAGGGTTACAAAGAGTCAGACCTGATTGCAGCAAGTGAGCATACACACAATGACCTCTGAGTAATTCTTATTCTTCTATTTTTTAAACTGAAAGTTTCATAAGTTTTGGTTATCCTGTCTCTTCTCCACCATTGTAAAACAAGTGTGTTGAGAGATGACTTGTCTTTGAGACTTCAGATTTCAGTAAATAACAGTTTTCAAAAAAGTATTATTCAAAGCCCTTACTATTTTAAATAGAAGATTCATCAGAGGAAGAAAGACCCTCGAATGAGAAGGAATGTGTTCTGGACTTAAAATGTTGTTCAGTTATATTAACAAGTACTGAGTTCTAGAAGGGGCTCCAGATATATTAATGGTAAGAATCATTGTGTTATCCTCTTTCCCATCTGTTGGATTTGTTTAACATGTGGTTGATGAGAAGAGAAGTGGTCTAGAGAGAACTAGGGTGGGTTGTAGATAAGATGAGGATTCCCAGGTGGCTCAGTGGGTAAAAGAATTGCCTGCCAATGCAGGAGATGTGGGTTCAGTCCCCAGGTTGGAAAGATCCTCTGGAGGAGGACATGGCAACCCACTCCAGTTTTCTTGTCTGGAGAATCCCATGGACTGAGGAGTCTGGCGAGCTATAGTCCACAAGGTCTCAAAGAGTCGGACACAACTGAAGCGCCTGAGTGTGCACACATGTAGATAGGATACAAGTGGCTATTCAAGATGTGGGATGGTCATCTGTGAACAGAAACCATGTTGATCTCTCTGTTCTGTTTGCCCCTCTCGGCTGCTTTCTTATCATGCCCTCCTACTTGGACTCTATCAAAGTGGCCCCGTCCTTTTCCTCTCTAACCCACATCTTACGGCATAGTTAATTTAGAGGACAGTTGAGGTACATGTGAAAGTGGCTCAATCCCCTTTGAAGCTGTGGGGAAGGAGTTGAACTAGGCAGTGGATGTGCTGGGAGTGGAGGTAGGAGGGGCTTGTGGTTTCCCTAATGAGCTCTGATTGACAGCTTCTGCTTCTGCTGATCATCTCCAACACGGAAGAGCTGTCTCATTCCTTTGGTTCCCTTAATATCCACCCAACCAATCAACCAACTCAATCTAATAAGTAAATAAAAACCAAGAGCTTTGTGGGTGTAGCAGAAGGCAGAGGGAAGCCAAGTCTTTCAAAGTAATGTAAATAACTTAAAAACCTCAGCATTCTCAAGGCTAGAGAGACTTGGCCATTTCGGCTAATTCAGGTTCTAATACTAACTTCCCTCCTCCCCTCCCATTGTTTCTTGGGTCCCTCACTCCTGCTCTTCCTGCTCACTTCTCAGAAGTAATTGCCTCAAACAGACCCTACTAATTCTGCCCATATTTGAATGCAGAACAGTTTGGCCTTTACTCTGTTTTCCTCTCTTCTTTCAGACTCTGGGTCTGATTTATCTTTTTACACTCAAAAACCTATTAAAATAGTATAATAAAGACTATACCCGAAGAATTCTGAGGTAGCGGTTATTTATCCATGAACCCTTTCACACAAAGTCAATAACCAGTTGCATTGGTTTTTTGTTGTTTTCTTTTTAGCTTCTACTTACTGTTAGAATGGCTATTGTTTTGGTCAGAACTGCTTATAAAATTTGCTCCAAAATTCAGAAGAGTGCAAAGAAGTGAAAAATTTGTAGCCTTGAAAACTCAGTATCTCTTCAGGGCAATCCCCATTTCTCCTCTCATTCATATCTTTAACTTCCTCTCTCTAAGCAAAGGATCATTGATTTGACTTCTTAGGGCTGCCTCACTTAATTTTAGAGAAATATAGATCCTGTCTGAGATCCAAGGAGGTATTTGTCAGCATTAAGGGCCTCCCTCAGCTCCATCCATGCCCATGATATTTGGCAGGTGTTCTTCATAGTTTGTGGTTTGGGATTGTAGCTATTTCCTTGCTTCATTCATGATAGGAAGATTTTTTTCCTTCTATTTTTGTTCCATTTATTGTTTTCATTGGATTTTTAGGAAGAGGAATGGCTAATGTGTTTTTACCCTGTTGTCTTTAACAAGAAGACCAAGGTTTAAAAGGTAATTTTGTGTCTGCTTTAAATTTTTTTTACTTCAACAAAAAAGTTAAGAAGGAAGGTATTCAAAACTCTAGTTAATTTTCAGTTGTTTAGGTGTCTGATAAAGAAGAACTTCCATGAACAGCAGTCAGTTCCTCTCAGATGATGGCCTTCCCATGGCACTAGTACCCTGGTTAGAATTTTCCCAGGGAGAGATGGCCTAGCTCCCTGGGAGCTATCACCATAGATTGCCCATGCGGAGAGAGCAGACCGCAAATTACACCAGCTGCAAACACTTACACAGCACATGTAGGAAGGTTACATGCCCAAAGAGGCTGATGCCCAGATACTGAGAGAACTCATACCGCAGTTGTAGAATATCAGGAGCCTACAAAGAAAGACAACCTGTGAGTTACACATCCCTGCTTCGGCTCCATGAGGGCCCATAAACTGCTCCTTCATCCAGATGCCATCTTGAGAACGAAGGATGGAGAAGCTTAGAAGGCAGAGAATTGGCTCTGATAGGGAATTTCAATGGTTGAACTGTGTGGATTCAGCACCGCTTCTTTTTTTCACCCTGGAAGAGGCTGTTCAGCAAGTTTATTTCTGCTGTCTGTAGGACCAAGAGCTTTGGAGTAAGGTTAAATCAGTTATAGAAAACAAATAAGCTACTGTTTTGGTACATCTGATTTGTAAGATGTGAATCTTGACCCTATAACATCTGTGGTGTCAGCTCCATCTTTCCTCAAGAGGCGGCCTGCTAGAATGCAAACTGCATGGGCTGGGGAGCTGACCCCGGTGTACTCCTGGCTCTAGCACGGACTGGCTGGGTGATATTGGTTAAAACAATCTTCTAGTTCTAAATTCCATCAGCTCTAAACTTCAGGGATTAGACCAGATCTGCTATTTTCAAAGGGTCTTTTTATTTTATTTTTTTAAGCTGTGCCCTTTTGTTAAGTAAACTCTTACTTAGATGGACAATATATAAAACAGATACATTTGGAGTTTCCTCTGGCAAGTAGGGAGGAGGTGCCAGGGACCACATGTACTTGAGAGCCCCTTAGGCGCCCCCAGGAGTTTGTAAGTCACTACTGAAGGCTATGAGCTCTCGTCCTTTTTGATTCTAATCCTCAATAATTCAATATCTGCCCAAAGCCAAAAGGAACTGGCAGAGGCATGAAATAATCTATTCTGTGCTCCACGGGCATCCAAGGAGATTGGTGCTAACTTGTATTTTGGGGTAGAAGACAACTATCTTAATGTTAAAACACAAAAATTTCCAGAACTTCATGGTGGAGAAGGCAACGGCAACCCACGCCAGTACTCTTGCCGGGAAAATCCCGTGGACGGAGGAGCCTGGTAGGCTGCAGTCCATGGGGTCGCGAAGAGTCGGCCATGACTGAGAGACTTCACTCTCACTTTTCACTTTCATGCATTGGAGAAGGAAATGGCAACCCACTCCAGTGTTCTTGCCTGGAGAATCCCAGGGACGGGGGAGCCTGCTGGGCTGCCGTCTATGGGGTTGCACAGAGTCGGACACGACTGAAGTGACTTAGCAGCAGCAGCATGGTGGATAGAAGTTCTGTCATTTACAACCAGGAAAAAAACAGCAACAACAACAACAAAAAGCTTGATGTAACCCATAAACTAGAAACGGGGTCACTATTGTGTGATTAACATGGCAGAGTCATGTCCAAGATTCAGCAACCGTTTAGCATTTCATTTGTGCTGGGTGCTGGCTCTGTCATCTGGCTTGAGTCCTGACAGCATCCCAAGAGCTGAGTATGATTTTCATTTTACAGATAAGGCCAGCACATTAAGTAACTTGCTCAAATATCACACACTATCACAGAGAATCACAACTTTTTAGAAAAAAAAAAGTTTACTGCCATAAATAAGATGTGCACATATGCTAGCAGAGAACCCAAACCATGAACTTCTCATTCTATAGAAACTACCCTTCAGTGACACTCAGAGCATTTTTGCACATGAAATGGCTAAGGAAAATGTCTGAGACAAACAATCTGAATTTTAAATGCAGATCAAAGGTCCTTGCTGTGTTGAAAGAAGTCTGTGGGTATTTCAGGGAGATTCACCAAGAAAGTAGGCATCTTCCTCCACTTTATGGACTTATATTTTAAGAAGCCCAGTCATTCTAGTCCACGCAGAAAAAACTTTCAAACGAATATTTACAATGTGGATCTTATATTAAACATTTGGTTTTATAAACTTGAATATTTGTAAAAGCATATGTAAAATAAATTTTAGTACACAAAGTGACGTGTGCAAAACATATCAATTTCTTTTTTTCTTTAAATCGGTTTAGTTTTCTGACTCTCAACTGCCATACTTCCTCTAAAACGGCAAGAATCTCCATCTCATCCTTGTCAGGAACCCCATCTCCTTTCAGGAGTCACACCAGAAACAAGAGGGTTTACTTGCTGCTGCTGCTAAGTCACTTTGGTCGTGTCCGACTCTGGTGACCCCATAGACGGCAGCCCACCAGGCTCCCCCGTCCCTGGGATTCTCCAGGCAAGAACACTGGAGTGGGTTGCCATTTCCTTCTCCAATGCATGAAAGTGAAAAGTGAAAGTGAAGTCGCTCAGTCGTGTCCGACCTCAGCGACCCCATGGACCACAGCCCACCAGGCTCCTCCATCCATGGGATTTTCCAGGCAAGAGTACTGGAGTGGGGTGCCATTGCCTTCTCCGGGGTTTACTTGTAGTGAAGACAAGTGAGGAAGAGCCTCTGATCTCCAGTCTTTTAAGGTATCACTGGCATCACTCTGTGATGCTCACACTGGGGCCCTGGGTTTTGGTGGTGCCATTTGTGAGTAGGAGGCTTTGCAGCAGGTACCTCCCTCTAGGCACATCAAGAAGTCATCTCCTCTGGGCAGGGCTAGCTGCATGGTGGCCATGTGACTGTGTCATTTCACAGGGCCCTGAACTCAGAAGAGCCCTGGATTTGTTTTAATGCTCTGTGGTTGCCATCTTGATATTTGGACAAGGACCGCCATGTTTCACTTTGCACTGGATCCCCCAAATTACATAGCTGACCCTGCTGTGGGTTTAAGTCACCACCGCCTCTGCTCACCTTCTCAGCACAGCCTGCCATCCTGTTTCCCTCTACCACCTTAAGAAGAACTTTTGTCTCGGACTCTCTGCCATCCAGTGCTTCATTCCTCTTTCTTAGAGTCTGGAGGACATGTTATTTTCTCAATGGCTGTAGGCATTTCGGGGAAGGCAGTGGCACCCCACCCCAGTACTTTTGCCTGGAAAATCCCATGGACGGAGGAGCCTGGTAGGCTCCAGTCCGTGGGGTCGCTAAGAGTCGGACACGACTGAGCGACTTCACTTTGACTTTTCACTTTCATGCATTGGAGAAGGAAATGGCAACCCACTCCAGTGTTCTTGCCTGGAGAATCCCAGGGACAGGGGAGCCTGGTGAGCTTCCGTCTATGGGGTCGCACAGAGTCGGACACGACTGAAGCGACTTAGCAGCAGCAGTAGGCATTTACAAAAAGATAGGAAGAACTGCAGACTTTTCAGGGGCTTCTGTCTTCCATCCTGCAAAAATCCCTGAGGCAAGGAAGCACACGAGGGACTGGTTCCTACTTGAAATGAGAAAAGACAAAACAAATATGTGGGGAGAAAAATGACACCTTAATCTGCCAATAAATTATTGTTACATGTATAGTTGTGTTTTAATTAACTCTAAGTAATTTTCATGATCAGTTTTGATGATTTTGGCCAATAAAATGGATCTCTAGGACCCAAAACATATTGTGCTTAGTCACTCAGTCATGTCCAACTCTCTGTGGCCCCGTGGACTGCCAGCCACCAGGTTCCTCTGTTTATGCAATTTCCCAAGCAAGAATACTGGAGGGGGTTGCCATTTCCTACTCTGGGGGATCTTCTAACCCAGGGATAGAGCTCATGTCTCTTGTATCGCCTCATTGGCAGGGAGACTCTTTACCACCAGCTCCTGGGAAACCCCAACACGTATTGCTGAACTCATGAAAAGCAAGAATACAGAGACCTAAAGTGGGTGTTTCCAATAGTAGGGTGATCGTATACATTCTAGCTTAAACTTGGACTTTATGTCTTTGTTGCTGTGTGTAGACTTTCTCTAGTTGCGATGAGAAGAGGTTATCCTCTAGTTGAGATGTGCAGGCTTCTCATTGCGGTGGCTTCTCTCTCGGAGCACAGGCTCTAGGGTGTTCAGACTTCAGTTGTGGCCCATGCAGGGCTTAGTTGCCCTGTGGCATCTGGGATCTTCCTGGACCAGGGATCAAACCCATCTTCCCTGCACTGGCAGGTGGATTCCCAACCACTGGACCACTAGGAATGTCCCGAACTGGGGCATTTTTGAAAGGGCCACTATTTATAGTTACACTGGAGCGCTAAGAGTGACCTGGGACCACTTTGGACACACCTTGGGATACATAGTCCCCCAACTACAGCACAGAGTCAGGACTTGAACAGGTCTGTGTAGCTCGTACTCTCTTGATATTAATTAGAATAATCTGTGGCCAGCTCAGCCAACTGCCATGAGTGCTTGATTCCACACCCATTCAGTTTTGGTCCTGAAGACACGGCCTGAGAAAGACTAGGTTCACAACCAGAGAATTTTATTCATGCAAAGCCCAAGAACTGCATTCCTGAGTTGCAATTGGCCAGTGCTCCAGGCATGAATGGGGGAAGTTTCATCTTCAATATTTACTAAAAACAGACGCTGAAGTTTGAGAAGCAAATGTAAAGTACTCATTTCAAAAGCCTCTTTATATACATGTTAAATCAGTTTGTGGGAAAGAGACCACAGAGATTGTTTAAACATTCATAATGATGACACAACTGTTCGAAAATATGCAGTTCCTTGTAGTTATATGTGGAATTAATTGCATATGGAGGAAGTTATCTTTTGAAACTGGATTAAAAGGAAATAGTTCATAACTCAGTGATATCAACATGCACACCATTGTACTCGGGACTAAGCTTTGCCTTGTCTTTCTTATCTCAGCCACTGTCTGAAGAAGTTGTTTTCTTGCTTAAGGCGTCATGACTGAAGTATGTAGCTCTGTGGAGGACAAAAAAAAAAAAAAAAAAAGCCAACTGGGGCCAGATGGAAGAAATGTCACTTTAGCCCAAGTGGTACTATTGAGAGTCTCTTTCTGACCTTGGATTCTGGAGTTCAGCTTACGTGTGTTGGCCTCTTAGTGGAAAATGTAGAGAGCTGGTCCCTCTCTATTTCTCTGCTCCTTCAGAGCCAGGGTTTGGGAGTAGGATTTCCTCCCTCACCACACAGCACGTTTCAATATTCATCCTTCAATGAATTACCCACAATTCTTAGCAGTGCATCTAGTTAACCACAAAGCAGTCAAAGAGCTATGTTTAGAGAGAAACAGCTCCTTATCTCTTGCACTCCAAGGGAAATCAGCAGTCATTTCCTAGAGATGGTCTCAGCGTGACTCTGGGGCTCCAGTTCCTCTACGATACAATCAGCCCTCAGCCAAAGCTACATAAAGTGGTGGCACTCCCCCGTATGTCTAACTCAGGCACTAATCACACTTTTAGTACATCTGTTGTTTTAAAATTTCCAGTCCCATTAATTCTTCCTTTTTTTTCTTTTTTAAGATATGAGGAGTTGAGAATACCCATATTCACTTTGAAGTACCGTCACTTAAACGAAAGATCTGGAAAAAAAAAATCGAGACATGAGGCAATCCTGAAAATATGAATAAAAGAATATAAATATTTCTCCAGCCTCTCTAGTCTTCATTAAAATACGCAAGAGGAAGAAACCGATTTGCCCTTCTATATTTAATTTGGACTCTGACCTCTTTGAAAACTTCAGCAATATGATTAATTTTAGCTTATCTTATGGAATGTCTCTCCACCTATAAATAAGTCTATTCATCTTCAGAAGAGCATAAATATTCCTCCTGTTTTACAGTTATTTTAAAATATTTCTTACATATAATTGTAATGGGATCTAGTTCCAGGACAATAGCTAAGTATCAGTTACATTTCCATTATGCTCTATTAGTTTCATGGTTGGAAAACTTAAGCAAAAATAAGCTTCTCTGGATGAATATGAATCCAGCATTAACCAGAGTAACATGAATAATTCAAAGAGCTCCTGACATTCAATCTAACAAAACTAAAAAGAGTAAGAAAAGAGAAGAGAAGGAGGCAGAGAAGAAGGAAAAAAAGAGGAGGAGCAGAAGGAGTGCTTGGGAGTTTTTAATTTTAGGTAGAGGTATAAAAAAATTACATTCTTTATGTTATCCCACATAATGTTAGAAAATCAGAAGACCCTTCTCTATACTTTATTAGTGTCTGATTTTCCACTTTTCTGTCTCCCAGAGTCTGCAGGCTCAAGCTAGGTCCATGTAGCCGCATAGGAAAGCACTTTGCCTACAAGAACATACTAAACCCAGCAATGCATTATTTTATACCTTGAGATGGATGACATTAAAAATTATTTCCAGGGTGACATTATCTTCAAATAATTAATAGTATTTATAACAATAACGTATACTTTAAACTGGTGATAAAAGCAACCTGCTCAAGGAGAGATGGCATATTCAGCTATTAAAAATCATATTGTCATGGGAAAGAAGTTAAGTATCTGGTATTTCTAGGGCCACAATTCATTTCTTATATTTGGATTCAAATCTTTAAAATGAAAACTTACACATGGGACTCATACATGGGAAATGAATGATCAATTTGTTTGCTTTCTAGATCATTCTCCATCAGAAGGACAAACTTTCCATCAGAAGACAAAGGATATGCTTTTCTCAGAGAAATATCTCCCCATTGATAAATAGAGAGCAAACACCGAACACTTAAGTAGTGTTCCCGCCAGTCATGTGAGCCGTGTCAGCATCAACCAGCTGGTCCTTGTCTGTTTTGCAGTCAAAGAAAATGGGAACTCAGCATGTATCCAAGTTCCCAAGGATAAGAGGATTCGAGCTGCCAGGTGTGCGCATGGGCAGAATGCCCAACCCCAGGTCATCTTACAAAAAGCCTTGCTCAGGCATGGCCAGCAAAGGAAAGCAAGCAAAAGGTCACAGTTGCTGTTTCTGCAACATAGTCATTCTCGGCGAGACATCCTCATATTTTGTTTTTTTTTTCCAGTTGTTAACTAAATGTTTAGGGAGCACATTAGAGTCATGAAAGGAGGTTGGAAGGGCAGGCAGCTCAACTGTTGTGATTTCTACCATTCATGAAATCAATACAATTCTTTCAATAATCAAAGGTGTGTTCTGAAGAACTGAGAATGTGGCAGGCAGGGGTAGGGAATGGGGAATTGCCAAGTAACCACCACCTTTGGCTCATTTGCTTCTATTGATGCCATCTAGGAATGGGGATCATATTTATAAACACACTTTTCAGGCAGAGCTTTCAAGTATTCGCGTGTAACTATTGTGGAGCAAATGTTGGGCAATCCACTTTGCTTCTGTCTAACCTGGAAAGGTGAACTGGAATGAGAGTGATTTTCTGCATAATTTGATCCAATGGATGAATACTCTGGAGTCATGTGATAGGGTCAAGGTTCTTTCAGCTCATGCCTTAGAACCCAGTTACACGGGAGACCATGTTTGAACAATGTCCTTTAAAGAATTCAGTAACTCAACCCCACTGGACATGAGCCAAGACAAGCCTCTTGAATGCCAAATTCCACTCTAGTGGGTCATGTTATTGGATGGCTCAAATGAATTTGGGCCAGGAAAAAAAGGGCCTCCTTTCACTCAATAGTTAGTTTCTTGTCTGAATTATCCAGATAATGGCTTTACTTTTCAATTTTCCTTTGCCTGCACAGAGTAGAAAGGCAGCTCTACATTTTTGTCATAATAGACTCATTACCTGTAATTCTCAGAAGTCATCCTCTTGAAAATGGGTAACTTTGTATCAAAAAGAGCTACCTAATTTGTAATAGTGATTTATTCTTTTATAATTTCTTTTCATTTGTTCACTGTGACTAACTCAACAAATATTTACTGGACAAACAAAAAGACATATTATCCTTATGTATCATGTCCATTTGTTTGGAAATCTCATTTAGCTGAAAAATCTTTAAAGTGTTATGAAGTACCAGGAAAAGGTGAAAAACTTTTGGAGAAGTTTTCTGCAGAGGCCATGTTTCTTTAAAAACAGAAAGTTCAACTTGTAAGCCATGTGTATTCTTTGAAGTCAACATGACATCTTTTGATGAAGAAGATTTCAGGTATTAACATTTAATCCTGACAACATTAGTCTCCCACCTCCCATCCCAGATATACTGTATCTCTCTTTGAAGACTGGAGAAGTGGAAACCTTCATGTTGTGACTTTTCCTTTATAGGATGGTCATTTCAATCCAAGACCAAGTTGTCTTGTACCTATTCAACTCACCAGTTCATCTTGTAAAGCCAGAAAATATAAAATAAGGCTACAGGGGAGTTTTCTTTCCAGTCTCACTTGTCATTTCTGCTCTCCCAATCCTCCTTCCCAAAACTTAACAGCCCATTTGAGAAAGAAAGCAACTCATACTTCAAGGTAACCCATATGTAATCTATCTCTTTTTCTGCTATGGTATTGATCATTGCTGTCTTGGTTCTTACAATAAAACAAGCTACATTGCCCAAGGGTCAGAGACAGGGAAGTTACATCCTGAGGGTGTTAAGATTCAATGTTAGTTTTGAGGATCCTCTTGCAGTCTTTAAATATGGTCTTCAATGACTTGGCAGTTGGGAACTAAGGAACAACAGTGGACAGTCACAGTAAAGCTAAGAGGCTCACCTGTTATTTGCCTGAGTGTGTTACCTCTCATGAGTGACAACTGCGTGACTCCAGTTCTTCAGAAGGGGTCAGAGGATAGAAAAGGCTGTGGGGACATTCAAGCATCAGATGAGTGGATGGATTGGGTGATCATAAATTGTATGAATGGACTGGATGACCATAAATTGCATGCATTACAATTAAAATCTTTGCTATTGTTGCAATTTTTATGAGTGTGAGAGAATGTCAAATATTTTACATACCAAAAGGTACATAAGTCAAATACATGCAAAATCACCATTTAGGTAAAAAATAGGACATAGCCAGCACCTCAGAAGTCTCTCCATGACCCTTACTGATAACCTAACAATCTGATTTTTATGGTAAACACATCTTTTTCTATAGATCTATTCCTTAAATACAGATCTCTAAGCATTGTGGTTTAAGTTGCCTATTTTCTATATTTTGTATAAACAGAACTATAGGCTTATGTGTTTTGTTATTTTTATTCAACTTTATGTTTCTGATTGGGCTATGCTGGTAGATGTAGTTGTCTTTCATTCATTTTTGTGGTTGGACCCAGATTCAGTTTGACAGGTGAAGATTTAGGCAAGTCCTAAGACTCCATGACTTAGAACTTCACTAGTACCTCAGCGAGACTGTGTCCAGAGTTCTGTTGCAGAAAATAGAATTCTATCTAGGTAGAGATTTACTGCAGATTTTATGCAGCATATAGATCACTTGACGGGTAGACAAAACAGTCTCTAGGGGGACCTTTTAGAAACCTCCCTCCCCTCTCCCCCGCCATACCACAGTACTGGGCACCCAAGCAGCTCCTACCACTCAAACTTCTCAGCCTCCCACCCTATGTCATCACTGTCTTGACCTTGAAGCCACTGCTACTGCTAAGTCACTTCAGTCGTATCCGACTCTGTATGACCCCATAGACGTCAGCCCACCAGGCTCCCCTGTCCCTGGGATTCTCCAGGCAAGAACACTGGAGTGGGTTGCCATTTCCTTCTCCAATGCATGAAAGTGAAAAGAGAAAGTGAAGTCCGTCAGTCATGTCCGACTCTTCGCGACCCCATGGACTGCAGCCCACCAGGCTCAACCATCCATGGAATTTTCCAGGCAAGACTGACTGCCTGGGAAAGACACCATTTCCTAGGGCTCAGGGATCCCACAGGGTTCTCGCTGCCAACCCTTCTGCAAACCTCGGGGAACCCTGGCTGTTGGCAGTGGGCCTAAGCCGCAGACACCAGCTGAGTCATGTCCCCATTTTACAGATGGGCAGCCTGAGGCCCAGAGAGTGGAAAGACTCCCCCTTGCCATGGCTCTGTTTAACTGTGGAGATCTCCCCTCCCACTGACCTGTGCCTGCTCCCCGATCCCAGCTCCTAAGCTAATGTGGACCTTGCGGAAGGTTCCATGGCTTCTTAGTGGTTCCCAGGTTACCCTCCAGTGGGAGTGGCAGGAGTAGGGGTGTTCCCAGCCTTGCAGCTTGGAGAAGCTGGAGTGTGCTGGCAGAGGGTTAGGTTCTGGGACCCCAGAAGGCCCCCGAGCTGCCCCTTTGTCCCTAACGCAGACCAGACAGGTGGTCTAGAAGTTGTCTGGAGCTCTGCCAGGTGGAGGAGTTCAGAGTGAATGAGTCACTGGCAAGCCCATCGGTGGGTCTTCAGAGATCCTCCCCCGCCCCCCGGAGGTGTGGCGGGGATCCCAGGGAAGGGTTGGAGTGTTGGCTGGGCTTCTGGAAGACTCCAGAAGCCAGTAACAGTGCCCAGCTGGGTGCCCCACAGGCAGCATCTGTGAGCTTCCTGACGGTACAACAGGGAGAGCAGGCTCCCCATTCTGCAGTGGAGAAAACCCAAGAGGTCAAACACTGCGGCCAAGGCCACCCAGCGAGGAGTGGAATTCAACCCAGCTCCGACTGAGCCCACAGTCCATGGGGTCTCGGGTGTCTGGGGCAAGGCGGTCGGCGGGGGACCCATTTACAGTTCTGGAAGAGTCTGGGTTGCATTTTGGAAAAGCGGCCCCAGGAAAGGTGGGGTTGGGGGCATCACAGGCTGGAGGGCTGGGCCAGGGCAGCGAACCCAGCATCGCCCTCGAGCCGGGCCTCCTCGCCGCGGGCGTAGCTGAGCACCACGGTGACGGTGGCGAAGGTGGCAGCGTTGACCGGGAAGGCGCGCAGCAGCGTGGAGGCCAGCCCCCGCGTGAACACGCGCCAGCCCTCCTCGCGGTAGCTCTGCTGCACGCAGTCGACGATCCTTGGTAGGGGCCCGTCGGCCTGCAGCCGCGACTTAACCACGTCCACTGGGTAGGTGGAGAGCCAGGACGCGATGCCCGACGTGCCGCCCACCAGCAGCAGCTTGGGCACCAGCAGGCGGTCGCCCGGCTCGCAGCCCAGCGCGTGCGTCAGCAGGTCGTAGGTGAGGAAGTAGACGCCGAAGCTGGGCGTCTCGCACAGCAGTGTGGACACCATGCCCCAGTTGACGCGGCACAGGCCCTCCTGCCGTTAGATCTGCGCCAGGCAGTCCAGGGACCCGCGGTAGGTGCACGCAGGGCCCGCCTCCTGCAGCTGCAGCCATGTCTTGGCCAGCTCCATGGGGCAGCAGATTACGCACTGGATGGCCCCGGCCGCCGCGCCCGCCAGGAACTGGTTCAGCGGCGAGTCCTGGCCCAGCGCCCGCAGGGTGTTGCCCTGCATGCCGAACACCAGCGCGTTGAAGGTCAGCCCCAAGAGTGGTGACCCCAGGCCTGGGTACAGGCCCAGCACGCCCTCCTGCTTGTCGATGGCCTGGAAGCAGCAAAAATTGTCCTGATTAAGAAGGTTCCATGCTTATAAAGGGGTTCCCTCGTGGCTCAGATGGTAAAGAATATGTCTGCAAGTAGGAGACTCAAGTTTGATCCTTGGAGAAGGGAAGGACTACCCACTCCAGTATTCTTGCCTGCAGAATCCCATGGACAGAGCAGCTTGATGGGCTACAGTCTGTGGGGTCGCAAAGAGTTTGACATGACTGAATGACTGACACTTACTTACTTACTTATGCTTATAAAGTCATGAATGCTGCAGATCCCAGAACCATTCTATGCCTGATACAAACTTTGCCAGCAAAAATTGATAACCCTTTTTTCCCCCTTCATAATACCAATGAAAGGCTCCTGTGCTAGTGACTAAGCCTCTGCTGGCATTGCCAAGAAGGACCAAACACTTCCATGGCATGCTTGGTAGCAGAAATAGCAAAAGCAACACGAGGACATTGGGTTTGCAGAACTGGAAATACCTGGAACTTCAGCTGAAGTGGGTGGGAAAATGTAGTCTTTTGCTTTCCAGCATTGTTATACAGCAATGGCTTTCACGTTGGGGATCAGGACTCATCGTTAGTGAATCATGAAAGCACTGAAAAAAATAAAATAGAGCAGAATAACATTTTCAGAGGGCATCAACCTAGGGTTCTTTCTGTTTTGTGCCACACACACAGATGTATGCATTGCAAAGTAAAATATTTTCTCACTGGGGGTTGAGTTTAAAAAATGTTTGAAAGCCACTACACTGAAAGGGGAATGGAATAGATGTCAAGTGCCAAGCAATCATATCCCCCTCAACTCCTGCAACCTAACATGGAGTGATAAATGTGTACAAGAATGAGACACTTTGACAAGTCTTGTTGGCTACTATAATCTAACAATTCACTTTGGAGCATCTTAGTGTCTGGATTACCCTTTCAGCCTGCATCCCTTTTCAAGACATCATCCATGAGTCCCAGAATGATCTTTCTGAACACAAATCTGATAATTTCATCTATTTTAAAGCATTCAGTAGCTTCCTCTGACTTATAGCAGTGACCTACAAACTTAAGGTGCTTGTTAAAATACAGATTCCCAGATTTTCCTCAGAGATTCTAATTTAAATAACTTGAGGATGGGTTCCAGGAATATGCACTCATAGTGGGAACCCCTAGTGAAAAAAATCTAGACTCCTTGCTGCTGCTGCTAAGTCGCTTCAGTCGTGTCCGACTCTGTGCGACCCCATAGATAGCAGCCCACCAGGCTCCACCGCCCCTGGGATTCTCCAGGCAAGAACACTGGAGTGGGTTGCCATTTTCTTCTCCAATGCATGAAAGTGAAAAGTGAAAGTGGAGTCTCTCAGTCGTGTCCGACTCTTAGCGACCCCATGGAGTGCAGCCCACCAGGCTCCTCCGTCCATGGGGTTTTTCAGGCAAGAGTACTGGAGTGGGATGCCATTGCCTACTCACCTTAAAGGACCAATATTACCTCTCTAGGAAACCTTCTCTTATATGTGAATACAGTTTATGTTCCTTTGGTATTCTACATATTTTATACCTGCATGCATACTCAGTTGCTCAATCATCTCTGACTCTTTTGCGACCTCACAAACTGTAACCCACCAGGATCCTCTGTCCATGGGATTTTTCTGGCAACAATAATGGAGTGGGCTGTCATTTCCTCTTCCAGGGAATCTTCCCAACCCAGAGATTGAATCAATGTCTCCTGCATTGGCAGGCAGATTCCTTATCACTGAACCACAAGGGAATAATACTAAGTATCTTTTTGTATTATAATCACACTGAGTTGTAACTATTTGTTGACATTATTTTCCTATGAAAACCAGGAACTTATTAGATATAAGCACTGTGTCTTATGGTTTTGGGCTTTTGTTGTTGTTTATATCCACAACCTGGCACCATGTAAAAGTACCACTGATACTCATTCAATACAATGAATGGGTGATATACTGATTGGTAGTTGGATGGATAGATTGTTCAATGAAAAGAACTACTTCTCTAAGGTAGGTATGGTTTCCCTTTTGACATTGGTTTTCAACAGAGATTAGAACTGTTACTGCTGGAATACCTGAACTTCTGTCGGGGTAGCTGATGCCTTTGGAAAACCAAATGAATTACATGTTAAGACTAAATGAATTACATGTTAAGACATGTTAATTACATGTATGGATTCAGCATGAGTCACCCATAGGTGGCAAAGCTGGTGGGTGAAATTTTGATTAAGAATTAAATATTGGTGCAGTCTCAAAATATTTTCCCACAATATGCTGATCACTTACAAGTGGGAAAATGGTGAATTTTATGTTTCCTGAGAAGATGCTGGGAAAGATTGAAGGCAGGAGGAGAAGGGGATGACAGAGGATGAAATGGTTGGATGGCATTACCAACTCGGTGGACATGAGTTTGAGCAAGCTCCGGGAGTTGGTGATGAACAGGGAAGCCTGACGTGTTGCAGTCCATGGGGTGGCAAAGAGTGGGACATGACTGAGTGACTGAACTGTACTGAGAAGTCTCAAGAAAACATAATATCATAACATTTTCCTGCAAAGAAAACATGACCTGATTCTGGACGTGAGACAAACTTAGGTAGAGAAATACATACAGACTGAAAAGACGGAAAGACTAAAAAAAAAAAAAAAAAAACTACTCCAGATTGAGTGATATTGGAAATCTATGACAATTAAATGATCTTGGTTTGGCTACTGGACCATAAAAAAACAAATGCTACTGGTACAGTTGGAAAAACTTAAGAGTGTTCTACGAACTGGATGATAGTATTGATTGTTTTGTATTGATAGTATTGTACTGCACTGATATTGCTTTCTGAGCTTGGTTGTACTTTGGTTGTGTAGAACACTGTTTGTTTTGGAAAGATAGAAACTGGGGGAAGTGAGAGTGATGAATCATCAGCTCTGCAGTTACTGCTTAAATGGTTTAAAAAAGAATAATGATAAAATTATATATATATGTGTGTGTGTAAAAAGAGAGGTGGAATAAAGGTGATAAAATATTAATAATTTGGAACTCTGAGTAAAGAGAATGTGGGAGTTCTCTATACATGTCTTGAAATTTTTCTGTATGTTTGAAATAATTTAAAAATAAATCATTGACTTCTATGTGTGACCAAGATGGAATAACACATATCAAATTTACCTTCTTACCTTAAACAGCTGCCAAGGCAGCTTGAATTTGTAGGACAAAGTACCTGGGTCAGGGGAGAAAGATGCATACAGAAGAACTCTGAAGGTGTGTAGAGGGTTCCTTTTGACCATTTAGCAGAGACTGATCGGCTTACGTATATGAGAAAACTGTTCAAGATTGGAGAAAACATTAACAAAAAAATATTCAACACTTGGGCTTCCCTGGTAGCTTTACCAACAAAGAATCTGCCTGCAGTGCAGGAGACTCTAGTTTGATTCCTAGGTCAGGAAGATCCCCTGAAGAGGGGATAGGCTACCCATTCCAGTATTCTTGGGCTTCCCTGGTGGCTCAGACAGTAAAGAATCTGCCTGCAATGTGGGAGACGGGTTCGATTCTTGGGTTGGGAAGATCCCTTGGAGGAGGGCCTGGCAACCCACTCCAGTATTCCTGCCAGGAGAATCCCATGGATAGAGCCTGGGGGGCTACAGTTCACGGGGTCACAAAGAGTCTGACATGACTGAGCAACTAAGCACAGCATTCAGCACTCACAAAGGACCAGCAGTAGTGTCTGTTCCCACCAGCCCGACTGTAAAATGTCACAATCCATGAGGTATTGGGTATAGAGTATTTAGAAGAGTCTTGCCTCAGTACTAAGGGACACATTACCAAGATTAAATGCAGCACTAGTCTAGGCTAACAAGTCTTAAAAAGCAAGGCCCGATAGGATCAAAATTTTTCCAAGAAACTCAGCTGCATATCAGAACAAAGCTTAAGAATATTTATAGGTATACAGAAATATTCAGGAGCCAGCAAGGTAAAATTCACAATGTTTGGCATCCCATAAAAGAATAACAGACTATCCTAAGAAGCAGAAAAATATAACCTATAATAAGGAGAATAATCAATCAATGAAAACCTACATAGAACTGAAACAGATATTAGAATCAGCAGAAAGACATGAAAAGAATTATTTTAGCTATATTCTGAAAGCCCCCAAATAGAGATATAGAACATATGAAAAACAAATGCAAAAAATCAAATAACTCAAGCTAAAAGCTACAATGTCTGAGATAAAAAAATTCACTGGATGGAATTAATAGTAGATTAGATATTGCAGATGAAAAAATTAGTGAATTTGTAAACATAGCAATAGAAGTAATATGAGATGAAATGCAAAATGAAAATGATGAGCTTCAGTAGCTTTGAGACAACTTTTAACATCCTAATATACTGTAACCTGAGTCCCCCAATTAGAGGTTGGTGAGAGAAAAAATATAGTTGAAGAAATAACTGGAAAATTCCAAATTTGATGACATCTGAAAACTACATATCTGAAAATCCCAATGAACTTCAAGCAAAAGAAACATAAAGAAAACACACAATGAGGGAAGGCGTTGTTGTTCAGTCACTCAGTGTTGTCTGACTCTTTGCGACCCCATGTACTGCAGCATGCCAGACCTCCCTTTCCTTCACCATTTCCCAGGGAAAGGAAAGGGTGAGATGAATCGAGAGAGTAGCATTGAAACATATACATTACCATATGTAAAATAGACAGCCAGTGGGAACTTGCTGTATTGATGCAGGGAGCTCAAATCTGGTGCTCTGTGACAACATAGAGGGGTGGGATGGGGTGGGAGGCGGGAGGGAGGTTCAAGAGGGAGGGGACATATGTATACCTATGGCTGATTCATGTTGATGTATGGTAGAAACCAATGTTGCAATTGGTTTGTATTGTAATTTGTTGTTGTACTGTACTGTACTGTTGTATTGTAATTTGTTACCAATTGTATTGGTAAAAATATTATAATGCAGTTATCCTCCAATTAAAAATAAATTAAAAAAGAAAACTATACCAAGACATATGGTAATCAAATTTCTCAAAAGCAATGATAAGTAGAAAAATCTTAAAAACAGCTCCAGAAAAACTACATATTACACACAGAAGAACAAAAATAAGAAAGATAGCAAATTATCTGACACATTATAAGCAAGATGACAATAGAGAAACATCTTCAAAATACTGAAGGAGAAATAACTAAACCCTCTTAACACTATTGGTGAGAATGTATATTGGTGCAACCACTATGGAAAACAGTATGGACGTTCCACAAAAAACAAAAGATCAAGTTGAGATATGACCTAGGAATCCCACTCCTTGGCATATATCCAGATAAAAAATATAATTTGAAAAGATACGTGCACCTCTATGTTCATAGCAGCACTACTTACAATGGCCAAGACATGGAAGCAACCTAAATGTCCATCAACAGATGAATGGATAAAGACAATGTGGTACGTATACACAGTGGAATACTACTCAGCCATAAAAAAGAACAAAATAATGCCATTTGCTGCAACATGGATACAAGTAGAGATTATCGTACTAAGCAAAGTAAGTCAGAAACAGAAAGACAAATACCATATGATATCACTTACATGTGGAGTCTAAAATATGACACAAATGAACACGTCTATGAAACAAAAACAGACTCACAAATACAAAGAACAGACTTGTGACTGCCACGAGCAAAGGATGATGGGGAGGGGAGAAAAAGACTTCTTCAATCACACAAAAGCTGGAGGAATTTATCACCAGCAGCTCCTCAGTATAAGAAACGTTAAAGGGAAGTCTTCAACAGAAGGAAAGACTTTCCTTCAAAGCAGAAGGAAAATGTTACCAGATGAAAATTTGGATTTACTAAAAAGAAATTTATTTTGGGGGGCTCCAAAATCACTGCAGATAGTGATTGCAGCCATGAAATTAAAAGACGCTTACTCCTTGGAAGAAAAGTTATGACCAACCTAGATAGCATATTCAAAAGCAGAGACATTACTTTGACAACAAAGGTCCGTCTAGTCAAGGCTATGGTTTTTCCAGTGGTCATGTATAGATGTGAGTTGGACTGTGAAGAAAGCTGAGCATGGAAGAATTGATGCTTTTGAACTGTGGTGTTGGAGAAGACTCTTGAGAGTCCCTTGGAATGCAAGAAGATCCAACCAGTCCATTCTGAAGGAGATCCGTCCTGGGTATTCTTTGGAAGGACTGATGCTAAAGCTGAAACTTCAGTACTTTGGCCACCTCATGCGAAGAGTTGACTCATTGGAAGACTCTGATGCTGGGAGGGATTGGGAGCAGGAGGAGAAGGGGACGACAGAGGATGAGATGGCTGGATGGCATCACTGACTCAATGGATGTGAGTCTGAGTGACCTCCGGGAGATGGTGATGGACAGGGAGGCCTGGCGTGCTGCGATTCATGGGGTCCCAAAGAGTCAGACACGACTGAGCGACTGAACTGAACTGAACTGAAAAAGAATGAAGAGAACCATACATGGAAATTATGAGAAAATATATGATTTATTTTTATTATTAAATTCCTTTAAAATATTTTATGATTTAAACAAAAATTACAGTAATGTGCTATTGGGTTTATGGCATATGTATAAGTAAAATGGATAAAAACAATATCATAAAGGAGAAATGGAAGCATAGTACAAATATGGATGATATTGGAATTCTTCCAACAACTCTATGTCAATAACATCAACAACATAGATGAAATGGATAAATTCCTTGAACAATACAAATTATCAGAGTTCACAAAGGAAGAAATATACAGCTTGTTTAACATTATATATACTTAAAAAGTTGAATTTGTAGTTAAAAACCTTCTTGTAAAGAACATTCCTGTAAAGAACATTCCAGATTTAAATGGCATCACTAATTAACTCCACCAAATATTTAGGGAATAAATGATACTAATTCTACACAAACTCTTCCTGAAAATTGAAGAGATGGAAATAACTTCCCATCGTATTCTGTGAGCCCATTATTACCTTAATACCAAAACCAAACAAAGACATTAATGAAATAAGAAAACTATAGGTCAGGATTCCATATGAACATACATACAAAAATTTGAAACCAAATTTTAGAAAATCAAATCCAAGCATACATGAACAGCATGGTACATTATGATCAAGTGAGGTTCATTCCAAGTATACAAATTTGGCTTACTATTAAAAATCAACTAGTATAACTCATCAAATTAACACACTGAAAAAGAAAACCCATATCATCTGAATATATGCAGAGATAACATTTGACAAAATCCAGCCTCCATTCCTGATGAAAACTTTCAGCAAACTAGGAATAGAGAGAACTTCTGCTCACTCTGATAAATGACATCTAAGAAAAACCTACAGCCAGTATATAACACTGAATGATGAAAGACTAAATGTTTTCTCCCTAAGTTCAGAAGAATAAAAAGATGTGCCTTCTCACACTCCTATTCAAAACTGTACTAGAGGTTTAGACAGAGCATTAAGGTAACAAAAAAAAGCATCTATTTTGGAAAGGAAAAAGTAAAATTATTTCTTTTTTTTTTTTTTTTGCAGGGGAAAATGGACAAAGGAAAGGATCAATGAGGGTGGGAGGGAAATGGGAAGAAAGAAGGGGAGTGATGGTGGGGAGGAGTATATGTAATTTCTTAACCAATGGCTTTCTGTTTTTAATCACAAAGAACACTTAAAAAAAAATCATGGTGAATTCATCTTATATTAGGAGGTTTGTTCTCGAAATGAAAAGTTCAGGAAACAAAAAGTCCAGTTTGGGTGTCCTCATCTTTAGGCACATCTTGGTATTTTGTATTGGTAAGTCTATCTTTACCACAATATATTATTTAGGACAGGATCACATTTGTCACCTCTTCCTCCCTACTACCCAAAGTGGTACCAAACCCACAAAATAGTCAATAAACCTCCACAGAGTGAACAAATAAGTCTTTTTTTTTTTTTTTTTAAACTCTCCTGAGTGAACTGAATTTTTTGAGGCTCATAAGTAAGTATGTTTTCCTCTTTACTTTGTCTATTACAGCCAGATTATATGAGTGGGGTATTAAAGTCTCCCACTATTATTGTATTGCTCTAGAGAATGTCCTTTAGTTTTTGTTGGAGAAATGGTTTAGTGGTGCAAAATTCTCTCAACTTTTGCTTATCTGTGAAGCTTTTGATTTCTCCTTCATATTTGAATGAGATCCTTGCTGGATACAATAATCTAGGCTGTAAGTTATTTTCTTTCATCACTTTAATTACGTCTTGCCATTCCCTCCTGGCTTGGAGAGTTTCTATTGAAAGATCAGCTGTTATCCTTATGGGAATTCCCTTGTGATTTATTTGATGTTTTTCCCTTGCTGCTTTTAATATTTGTTCTTTATATTTAATCTTTGTTAATTTGATTAATATGTGTCTTGGGGTGTTTCGCCTTGGGTTTATCCTGTTAGGGACTCTCTGGATTTCTTGAACTTGAGTGGTTATTTCCTTCTCTGTTTTAGGGAAGTTTTCAACTATTATCTCCTCAAGTATTTCCTCATGATCTTTCTTTTTATCTTCTTCTCCTGGAACTCCTATGATTCGAATGTTGTAGCGTTTGATGTTATCCTGGAGGTTTCTGAGATTGTCCTCATTTCTTTTGATACGTTTTTCTTTTTTTCTCGTCTGATTCATTTATTTCTAGGATTCTATCTTCTAGTTCACTAATCCTATCTTCTGCCTCTGTTATTCTACTATTTGTTGCCTCCAGGGTGTTTTGGATCTCATTTATTGCATTATTCATTATGTGTTGACTCTTTTTTATTTCTTCTAGGTCCTTGTTAAACCTTTCTTGCATCTTCTCAATCCTTGTCTCCAGACTCTTTAACTGTGGTTCTATTTTGATTTCGAGATTTTGAATTAATTTCGCTATCATTATTTGGAATTCTTTATCAGGTAGATTCCCTATCTCTTCCTCTTTGGTTTGGTTTGGTGGGCATCTATCCTGTTCCTTTAGCTACTGGGTATTCTTTTGTCTCTTCATTTTGTTAAAATTGCCAAATTTAGAGTGTCCTTACTATATTCTGGTAGTTTGTTGAACTCTCTTTATTGAGGCGGTTTACAGGTCTTTTCAATATCTGATCTCTGCCTTGTTACAGAGGGGGTGGAGATGAACACCCAAATCTAAACCGGCCAGGTTCAGGCACTCAGGTAATCCTCAGAAGCACAGACTTGGTTGAGTCTGCGTTTTATGCCCTTCCCAGATCCGAGTAGCGCAGGTGATGAAATGTTCAGCGAGCGCAGGTGCTGTGACTTATCGCCTCTCCGCCGCTCAGTTTTCTGGGTATACAAACAGCGCACCTTCTCAGGCAGATGTTGACCATCCAGAGCCCCAAGAAGCGTGAGTCAGCACAGAAACCTACTCACAGTTCCATTAGACAGTGTCTCTCTAGGGCTATAATTGCCCGCCTCTGGCCCTGGCTGCCTGTCACCGGAGTGGGACGGCCTGCAGCCAGCCAACTCTGTGCAGCCCTTTGTTCCGTAGGTAGTCCTGGTGATGTCTTCAGTTAGGGCTGGCTTTTGATGTAGTAGATAACTGACAGTCTGGTTATTTCGCTCAGATAGCGCCCGAGATAGCCAGGCCAAATCCTTTCTCAAAGCAATGCAGGCCTCGCCGCTCCTCCTAGCCCAGCCCCCACTTGCCAATAGCAAATGCTGGTGTCCGCGCCACTTCTCCGCAAAAGGAGTTACCACAGGGCTCATTTCTCGTTTTGAAGACAATGAACTGTCTTTCTAAGTGCCTGATGTCCTCTGCCGGCATTCAGAAGTTGTTTTATCGAGTTTATTCAGCATTCAAATGTTCTTTTAATGGATTTGTGGAGGAGAAAGTATTCTCCCCGTCTTAGTCGTCCGCCATCTTAGCTCCTCCCCGTAAAATTATTTCTATTTCAGAATGCATGATCATCTATGTAGAAAATCATAAAATATGCAAAAACATTCAGAACTTCAAATTTAGTAAGTTTGAAGGATAAAAGATTGATATCAAAATCAGTTGTATTTCTGTATTTCTCTATTAACAACCAGAAATAGAAATTTAAAAACACTATGTGGAATAGCACTAAATATGTAAAATTCTTAGGGATAAATCTGACAAAAAATTGGCAAGGCTTGTACACTAAAACCTACAAAATATTTCTGAGGGAAATGAACTTTGACCTAAATAATTGGAGAGATATAACTTATTCATATGCCTTAAAGGTTCAATATGATGATTCTCCCTAAATTTTTCTGCAAATTCAATGCAATACCAATAAAAATCTTAGCAAGCTTTTTTTCTATTGATAGAAACTAGAAAACCAATGCTAAAATTCATACAGGATTGCAAAAAACATTGAAAGCTCAAAACATCTTTGAAAAAGAATGTTGGAGGGTTTATATTATCTTATTATAAAGACTTACTGTAAAGACTTTATATAGACTTATTGTAAAGTAATGATGACATTGTGATAGTGTTGTACATATAGACAAACAGGTCAATGAAACAGATTAGAGAATGCAGAAATAGATCCAAATATGTAACAACTGATGGATATATGGACAAAACACATGTGGACAAGTAATATCCAATATAGGCGTGAAGGCAATTCAGTGGAGGAAAACTTGTCTTTTCAGCAAATGATGCTGGAAATAAAAACTTGGGTCCATACCTAGAACCATATGAAAACATGATTCTCAAATTAATTAACTTAAAGATCATAGATTTAAATGTAAGCCTAAAACTATAAAAGTATAAAACATAGGCAAAGATATTTAGGCCTTACAAATAGCTGTGAAAAGAAGAGAAGCAAAAAGCAAAGGAGAAAAGGAAAGATATAAACATCTGAATGCAGAGTTCCAAAGAATAGCAAGAAGAGATAAGAAAGCCTTCTTCAGTGATCCATGCAAAGAAAAAGAGGAAAACAACAGAACAGGAAAGACTAGAGATCTCTTTAAGAATATCAGAGATACCAAAGGAACATTTCATCCAAAGATGGGCTCGATAAAGGACAGAAATGGTATGGACCTAACGGAATCAGAAGATATTAAGAAGAGGTGGCAAGAATACACAGAAGAACTATACAAAAAAGATCTTCACGACCCAGATAATCACGATGGTGTGATCACTGACCTAGAGCCAGACATCCTGGAATGTGAAGTCAAGTGGACCCTAGAAAGCATCACTATGAACAAAGCTAGTGGAGGTGATAGAATTCCAGTTGAACTATTCCAAATCCTGAAAGATGATGCTGTGAAAGTGCTGCACTCAATATGCCAGCAAATCTGGAAAACTCAGCAGTGGCCACAGGACTGGAAAAGGTCAGTTTTCATTCCAATCCCAAAGAAAGGCAATGCCAAAGAATGCTCAAACTACCACACAATTGCACTCATCTCACACGCTAATAAAGTAATGCTCAAAATTCTCCAAGCCAGGCTTTAGCAATATGTGAACCGTGAACTTCCTGATGTTCAAGCTGGATTTAGAAAAGGCAGAGGAACCAGAGATCAAATTGCCAACATCCACTGGATCATGGAAAAAGCAAGAGAGTTCCAGAAAAGCATCTATTTCTGCTTTATTGACTATGCCAGAGCCTTTGACTGTGTGGATGACAATAAACTGTGGAAAATTCTGAAAGAGATAGGTATACCAGACCACCTGATCTGCCTCTTGAGAAATGTGTATGCAGGTCAGGAAGCAACAGTTAGAACTGGACATGGAACAACAGACTGGTTCCAAATAGGAAAAGGAGTTTGTCAAGGCTATATATTGTTACCCTGTTTATTTAACTTATATGCAGAATACATCATGAGAAACGCTGGACTGGAAGAAACACAAGCTGGAATCAAGATTGCTGGGAGAAATATCAATCACCTCAGATATGCAGATGACACCACCCTCATGGCAGAAAGTGAAGAGGAACTAAAAAGCCTCTTGATGCAGGTGAAAGTGGAGAGTGAAAAAGTTGGCTTAAAGCTCAACATTCAGAGAACGAAGATCACGGCATCCGGTCCCATCACTTCATGGGAAATAGATGGGGAAACAGTGGAAACAGTGTCAGACTTTATTTTGGGGGCTCCAAAATCACTGCAGATGGTGAGTGCAGCCATGAAATTAAAAGACGCTTACTCCTTGGAAGGAAAGTTATGACCAACCTAGATAGCATATTCAAAAGCAGAGACATTACTTTGCCAACAAAGGTTCGTCTAGTCAAGACTATGGTTTTTCCTGTGGTCATGTATGGATATGAGAGTTGGACTGTGAAGAAGGCTGAGCGCCAAAGAATTGATGCTTTTGAACTGTGGTGTTGGAGAAGACTCTTGAGAGTCCCTTGGACTGCAAGGAGATCCAACCAGTCCATTCTAAAGGAGATCAGCCCTGGGATTTCTTTGGAAGGAATGAGGCTAAAGCTGAAACTCCAGTATTTTGGCCACCTCATTCGAAGAGTTGACTCACTGGAAAAGATTCTGATGCTGAGAGGGATTGGGGGCAGGAAGAAAAGGGGACGACAGAGGATGAGATGGCTGGATGGCATCACTGACTCGATGGACATGAGTCTGAGTGAACTCCGGGAATTGGTGATGGACAGGGAGGCCTGGCGTGCTGCTATTCATTGGGTCACAAAGAGTTGGACACGACTGAGCGACTGATCTGATCTGAACATCGCATACATAACCTACAAAAGAAAAAAAATGGTAGTGATAAATTATTGTAAATTTCAGTGTTAAAAATGTGTTCCATACTCAGCTTTACCAGTAAGTATTAAAAGTGTTGGGCCAAAAAAAAAAATCCATCCAGGAAAGTATCCTGCCCAGGTGGTCTATTTCTTCCTGCTGAAACTGCCCTGGTTCATGTCCTTTTTGAGTCCTGGTTTACAAGTTTCTTTAGTCCACTGAACTTTCCATTAAATTCACTTCTCTACTCAGAATCTCGTTCTGTTCATTACAACAAAAAACTTGAACTGATATGTCTCATTAAATCAGATATTCAAATCTTTCTGTTTCCCTGGTTAGAGCAAAAGTTCTATCTCTAGATTTCAGTTGAACGAATAAAATAACAAAATCTAGATGAAATGACCATGGTTTCCTCTTACGAAACTCAAATTCTTTGGGGATTACATTAGGGGTATATATTGCAATTTACTACATCCAGGCTATAATAATGGGAATAATTTGGTGGGGTCTGGGGCAGGGGGTTCTGGCTCTATGAGGTTTTATGTATCCCCAGTGCCAATCTCAGTGCCTAGCACATTCTAGGCATAAAATCAAAGAGCGCGTTCACTTTATCTTTCCAGCAGCATTGCTTCTATGAGGGTGCTGCACTCTGAAGGCTAAATTCTTCATTGAAAAACACTATGATGTGTTACTTTGCTGTTGAGCTTTTGTTCCTCTGTGTCACCCACAAATCATTATCCTCACCTTGCATTCATGTTAAGGAAATTAAAGTTCTATTGCATAAACTGCCAACCACACTGCCCTGGACTGTCTTTTTATGACTGAACTCTTGGTTTTACTTTCACATGAAAAAACTAACTGAGGTTCCCAAATGCCAGACGATTTGAACTAGTACAGCAGTTTTGGCAATTTCTTTTAAAGAAGCATGAACAACATATGCCTTAAAGATCCCAAGCATCTGCTGAAAGCATTTACACTTTGCATCCTTGATCTGTGAGCAGACTGTAGAATAATCCTCTGCCACCTGAGTAGGAGTGGTGTGCCTGGACGATCTGCAGATATTATAGAGTTTGCATTTCTTGTCCTTAGAATTAGCAGATGCTCTACTGCATGTGATAGAGAGCATTTCTGTTAGAAGCAGACCCTTTAATGTCTAATACATGTAACCATGTAGTCTCACTGTTTTTTGTGAGACCATTACAAATATCAAATCCTAGCTGGAATCAAGATTGCCGGGAGAAATATCAATAACCTCAGATATGCAGATGACACCACCCTTATGGCAGAAAGTGAAGAGGAACTAAAAAGCCTCTTGATGAAAGTGAAAGTGGAGAGTGAAAAGGTTGGCTTAAAGCTCAACATTCAGAAAACGAAGATCATGGCATCTGGTCCCATCACTACATGGGAAATAGATGGAGAAACAGTGGAAACAGTGTCAGACTTTATTTTTCTGGGCTCCAAAATCACTGCAGATGGTGACTGCAGCCATGAAATTAAAAGACGCTTACTCCTTGGAAGGAAAGTTATGACCAACCTAGATAGCATATTCAAAAGCAGAGACATCACTTTGCCAACAAAGGTTCGCCTAGTCAAGGCTATAGTCTTTCCTGTGGTCATGTATGGATGTGAGAGCTGGACTGTGAAGAGGGCTGAGCGCCGAAGAATTGATGCTTTTGAACTGTGGTGTTGGAGAAGACTCTTGAGAGTCCCTTGGACTGCAAGAAGATCCAACCAGTCCATTGTGAAGGAGATCAGCCCTGGGATTTCTTTGGAAGGAATGATGCTAAAGCTGAAACTCCAGTATTTTGGCCACCTCATGCGAAGAGTTGACTCATTGGAGAAGACTCTGATGCTGGGAGGGATTGGGGGCAGGAGGAAAAGGGGACGACAGAGGATGAGATGGCTGGATGGCATCACTGACTCGATGAATGTGAGTCTGAGTGACCTCTGAGAGCTGGTGATGGATAGGGAGGCCTGGCGTGCTGCAGTTCATGGGGTCGCAAAGAGTCGGACACGACTGAGCGACTGATCTGATCTGATCTGATCTGATTCAATTAGTGGGTGCATTTTGCTTCAGACCAAATGAGATATTCCTGTGACGTTCTATCCAAGAAGCCCCTAGATTGCAGTGTTCAGATGGCAGTAAGCTTTTAACATGCAATATAAATTGCATCCTTCCGATCAGACCTTTGATTTTCTTTTGTGGGGTTGTAGTTCTGAACAAAGATGATTTTCAGGTAGTAGATTCACTGCTAATAATCCCATGAGTTTACCAGAGAAAGTAGCAGGCCAGGCTCCTTTGTCCATGGGGCTTCTCTAGGCAAGAATACTGAAGTGTGTTGCCATTCCATTCTCCAGGGGATCTTCCCAACCCAGGGATTGAACCTGGGTCTCCGGCATTGCAGGCAGATTCTTTACCATCTGAGCCATCAGGGAAGCCAGGATAATCTCCTGAGTTCGTCAAAGAATCTAGTCTTATGTGAAGCTAAACACTTCTTACTGTGATAAATGTTGGAATCCCAGAAATGGTCAGAAAAGCAGTAGACATATATTGAAGAAGAAGCAATTTTTGTTTCAGGATAATTTAAAGTCCTCCCCTGGTCATAGAAATTCCAGAAACCAGGATAAATGATATCAAGCTTGTTCATATGTCTCCAAACTGTCATTTAAAAAATGCACAGGTTCCAGGGTTTGATTGTAAACATTTTTAATGAATGGAATATTAAAATATTCACTGAAGCACACCAATCATTCTGGACATTGGATTTGTGTTGTCTGTCTTCTAGTTGTACTTAAGAGGACATTTATGTCCTCAGAAAAGATATTGAACATCTGCAAGTATTATAGATAGAACTTGACTTCTTCAAAACTCGTCTGATTTCCTCCATCGTTTCCATAGCCTAAATTTACTGCATCCTGCAAGGTCAGGAAAAGCACTGGACCAAGTTTTCCCTCCTTTCTTCCAACCCCACCTTCATCGATCTCCATATTCTTTGGCATGTATAACAGTAATAGTCCTTTATTTACCAAGTATATTTTAAGCCATCAACATATAGAAGCTGCTGTTCTGAATCTCCTATGGCAGCAGTTCTTTAGAATTGAAAAAAAAAAAAAAAAGGCCATCTGTTGTCTCAGCTATCTGTGGAGCTGGAGTGAAGGCTTAACTTAATGCTCTTCAGCAGAGCAGTAGGAAAACATCCATCACCCAGTGACAGGTTAGCTCGTCTGCCCCAACGAACGGATGTCTGCAATTGCACACATTAAGGAAACACAGTTGATCACCCTAAGGATACAATAAAATCTCAGAACTTCAAGAAACTAAGGACTAACTGCAAAGAGGCCAGATTCTTGCAGAACCCAAAAGTTATTTCCTAATTGTATATCTGGTGCATTCCACATTCACATGCAACTCTCTGGCTTTGGTATTACTGACTGGGTGGTTGCTCAGGGGTCCTTGATGTGTCAGGCCTTTCCACTGCTGAAGTAGAATAAGTAAAATGACTCTGATTGCTTGCCCTGGGGGGAGGCAAGCTGGCTTTGCCTGTCCACATAGAATCCCTGGGATAGAGGGAAAAGACAGTCCCGATGACAGAACATATGCAGGCAGGATTTCCGGGCAGCAGGTTAGTTTGGGGCACTTTCCTCTGATCTCTGGCACTCATACTGCCTCTCCTCTTCTCACTTGCTCAGAAATTAGAAGTCTTCATACTGGATCTTCTTTAATTTCCCAACATTGAACCTAGAAATCTAATTCCCCCCTCCTCTTTTAATAATTAAATTTATTTATTTATTATTTTTAAAATGTATTTATTTTTAATTGAAGGATAATTGCTCTACAATATCGTGCTGGTTTCTGCCAAACATCAGCATGCATCAGCCATAGGTATACCCATGTGTCTTCTTTCTCGACCCTCCCTCCCACCTGCCTCCCCATCTCTCTTCTAGGTTGTTACAGAGCCCTGGCTTGAGTTCCCTGAGTCACACAGCAAATTCCCATTGGCTATTTATTCTACATTTGGTAATGTATATGTAGAAACCTGTTTTTATTCCCACTCATTCTTTCCACCTTATAAAAATTCAGCACTGCTGAACTTCCCTGGTGGTCTAACGGATAAAAGTTTGCCTGTCCATGCAGGTGACACCGGTTGGACCCCTGATCCGGGAAGACTCCACATGCTGCAACTAAGCCCGTGTGCCACAACCACTGAGTCCATGCTCTAGAACCCAGGAAGCATAACAGGAGAAACCACCACAATGAGAAGCCCACGCACTGCACCTAGAGAAATCCTGTGCTCAGCAACGAAGCAGACCAAAAAAATTAAAAAAGCACTACCAATATTTATTCAGCATTTATCACGTACAAGGAAGTGTCTTGAGTACTTTCCTGGTATAAACTCAATTAATGCTCAAGCAGCTGTATGAGATAAGCAACTGTATGGTCAACAAAATGTTGATGAAGCCACTCAAGGGCAGAGTCCAAGCAGTTTGCTCAGTCACACAGCTAGGAGGTCGCAGAGCCAGGCTTCAAGCAAAAGTATGATGACCGCAGACCCCATCTTATCTACCATGCTGTCTGCAGTGAGGAAACCCACCCACTGTTGAGTCACACCTCTCCCTGTGTGCTCATGTCATCCTTCTGCAAAGATGATTAAGTGTTCACACTGTGCCAGGTAGTGGGCTAGGTTCTGGGGATAGAACGGTATACAAAAACAGGTAGTAAAGAAATAGACACACTAATTCATATGTAATGAATGACAATGAGAAAGAGGAACACAAAACTAGGAGCATATATAATAAAAGGATCTTGACCTAATGGAAGGGATCAGAGGAGGCATCCCAGAAGAAGGGATCTTTACACTGGACAATGGAGGGTGAATAGGAGTTATCTTGGGGAAGAGGAGCAAGAGCAGTCATTATGAAGGAAAACAGATGTCAAAGATGAGACCACCAGCTCATGGCTGGCTCATCTGAAGGCCAGTGTCTTACTATTTTTGGACGAGGAACATGTAAGCAATTTCCTGGATGTATTCCTTTGACTGTAAGTCATTTTGTTATAGAGTATTTTATATATTTTGGAAATTTTAATATTTTCATGAATATGTAGAAAGACATACTATAAATATATGTATACACATGCATGCTGGTATGTGTGTGTGTATGTGTGTATCTCCATTCAAAAGCAGGAAACCAGAAAGCCAACCCTGAGATATTAGGAAATGTCATGGTAGAGAGCTAGGAGCCACAAGATCATGACTTAGTACTGGCTCAGCCATTAGCAATCTGGGTGACCTGGCCTTTGGTTTCTTGTCTGTAAGACAGAGATATTCTCACCTTGATTTAGCCCCCACAGTCGTGGCAAGGATTCAGTGACATAACCTATAGAGGGGAATAAGCTTTGAAAACATTGCTATGTTTTAGCTAGGAGCTTTGGAAAATGCTAGTTTAGTGGAGATTCCATGGAAGTTTGCCTCAATTTCTTCTGCATTATTTGATTTCTTGTTGCAAAAAGAAAAAATGTTAGTGCTTTGTGAACCAGAATTTCGGAGCCCTAGAAGGAAATGGCAACCCACTCCATTGTTCTTGCCTGGAGAATCCCAGGGACAGGGGAGCCTGGTGGGCTGCCGTCTATGGGGTCACACAGAGTTGGACACGACTAAAGTGACTTAGCATAGCATAGACTTCCTTAACAAGTACAGCACACATTCCCGAGGGCATATGGTACACACTCCCCTTTTAACAACTTCACATTTCATTTTAATGCTCAGTGTTTCTGCCTCAAAATGAATGCCACCCTGAGACTGGTGTTGGCTGAGTATCCCATGCTGGTCTTAGTTCATTTTGTGTCAGTGATTAATGCAGCTGAAATTGGTTGGAAAAGGAGGAGAACGCTGTTCTGCTTGATAGAAATAAAATACATTCTTTCAATAAAGAGAGGGAATGAACACAAAGCGATTGACTAGGGAGCAGGAGGGTGGTCTTAGACTGCAGAAGGGAATTTAAAGTTTGGCATTGGATGCCATTGGCTTCCACATCTAGATGTGACATACTGAATTGTGTGACTTGGATACACACACATGCATACACACGCACACACACACGCACACACACATGCATACACATACACACATATGCTTATGTCTCTGTATAGATATCTTTGTATGAATAGGTAAATATGTGTAAATATATTCATAAGGCACACCTTATAGAGTTCAGTGGGCTCTGAATTATACCAGTGTACAGCTTTATACTTTAAGATGATCTTTCTGTTATTTTAAGAAATCAAAACTTTTATCTAGTCAAATTTTATTTCTATTGTTTTAAGATAGGAGTTTTAGTTGTAAACAACCAACAGAAAGTCATTCTAGGAGAAGAATTTATTTAAAGGCTTTAGACTGGCTCCTGGCTTTGCCAGGTAACTTAGAGTACATGATTCTCAACTCCACAGCCAGAAACAGTGCCCAGAATCAAACTGTGGGACTGCTCCAGGCAGGATGGTACAGTGATGTGTGACCCTAGACTCTGCAGCTGGCATGCCTTAGGCTGCCACCTCTGAGAACTGGACGCTGCCTCTGGCATTCCCACCCTCCGCCGGCCCAGCACCTTGGTCACCCTGCAGCTACTGCCACTGCCAGAGTCTTCCTCACCATCCAAGCTCCTTGCATCATGAATTCCAGATTCTCAATCTGTGATGGATGTGTCTGATTGCAGAAGCCCGGGTCACACGTTTGGGCCCTGACTGTAGAGAAATTTGGGGAACAATGAATAGACAGCATTCTCAGTTTCTTTGCTGCTTCATAACGTGGCCTCTCACCAAGAATCTTAAGGTGGGGAAGTTTGCCAGGATGGGTAAGGAGTTTAAATACTTGCTGGGCAATCAAAAAGAATGACAAATGTCCACTGTGACAGAGCAGTGCTAACAGCTGCCCACTCCAAATTCAGAGGGTTGAGCCTGGCTTCCTTCCCTAAGAAACTCTTAGGAGAAAGAATTGCTGAAATGAGTTCTTGGTCTCAGGAACAGTTGCAATCTCTCAGGAACATTCTAAAACATAACAACAGTAAGTCAGGAATACACTTGAGTAAGGGGTCTGACTTCTGATCTTTAAGAGTACATACATAGATAAATGCCTTAGAATTTCAACTCTAAAATTTGTTGTTTCAGTAAAAAAAGAAAGAAAGTATTCATCACACATGAAGACCACTTCAAACTTCAGAATCTTATAGATTTAACTGCTTATTAGAATTTATAAACTCCAGGAGATTGTGAAAGACAGGGAAGCCTGGTGTGCTGCAGTCCATGGGGTTGCAAAGAATTAGTCAAAACGTAGTGGCTGAACAACACCTCTAATGATTTAGAAATGATAATAATTACACTCATGAATTGGGCTTCCCAGGCAGGTAAAGAACCCACCTCCTAATGCAGAAGACATAAGAGACATAGGTTCAATCCCTGACTCAGAAAGATCCCCTGGAGGAGGACATGGCTGCCCACTCCAGTATCCTTGCCTGGAGAGTCCCCATGAACAGAGGAGCCTCGAGGGCTACGATCCATTGGGTCACACAGAGTTGGACACAATTCAAGCAACTTAGCATGTACAGTTATACATAAATGTTTGTGCTATATATTTAAATCCTTACTGCCTTAAAAATGATTGCAAATGATATATTTAATTCAGAAGCTGAAGTTGTTTCTTTGAACACTTGTTGTTGTTCACTTGATAAGTCATGTCCAACTCTTTGCAACCCCATGGACTGCAGCACACCAGGCCTCCCTGTCAAAGAAAAAAATTCCTTGAACATTAAATAAAGCTATACTCAGATTTTCAAAAAAGAAAAGGAGAAAGCAATACAGTATAGCTATTTCCATGATGGTTTAAACAATAGAAACCCAAATAAAGGAGAACCACTGATATAAAGCAGGTGATACATTTTATTTGAACTATCAAAACATCTCTTGTTTTTTTTTCCTCCAAAAAAAACAATATTTCAGAAATGACCCACCTACTGTCTCCAGGAGGAGGTGATTTTTATGCAAAGGCCATTTGGTTTCCTCAAGTTCATGAACTGAGCACTTCTGATGGGCTGAGGAACTTTCTGCCTTCCACTGTTCTAAGAGGGTGACAAACTCCTTTGGTGAGCTGTAAAAAGCTCCTAGTCCTTCCATGAAGCTGGCTATTCCCTAGGTCCAGAGAAGAAGGCCTATCACCTCTGGAATTTTCATGTCTTAGACCGGGGGTCCCTAACTCCCAGGGTCACAGGCTGCTACCAGTTCATGGCCTGTTAGGAACTGGGCCACACAGCAGGAATTGAGTGGCCAGTTGGTGAACTAGTGAAGCTTCATCTGTATTTACAGCTGTTCCCCATCACTAGTACTACCACCTGAGCTTTGCCTCCTGTCCGATGAGTGCTGGCATTAGATTCTCATGGGAGCATGAACCCTAACCCTACAGTCAAGGTTGGAATATCCTGAGATTGTCACAACATAGAAATATTTGTTTCTATTCTAACTTTATTTTTATCTTGCAATAATAAATATAATGCATAAATACAATGGATCTAATGCACTTGAATCCTCCTGAAACCTTTCCCCATGGAAAAACTGTCTTCCACGAAACTTGTCCCTGGTGCCAAAAAGGTTGGGGACTGCTATCTTAGACCATCTGTAGTAGTTGCTCACTATTCTTAAGGAAAAAACGTGGGGGCGGGGGGCAGACAACAGCTTCTATGAAAGTAGTAGTTATGCTCTAACCGCCCGGAGCCCCCTCCTCGACACTACTGAGGAAGTATGGTTGGGTGAGGGGTCTTGGTGAAACGAACCTCTGTGAAGGCCCAGCTTGGGCGTACCCACCATGTCCTGGTGCCAAGGCCTTCCCAGAAGGAGTCTTTAGAGGATTTAAGTCTCTGAGTGTGGAAAGCTGGTTGGGAGCCAGCACACCTTCTCCAGAGGCAGAGAAACAAGGGGGCAGTATCAAACAGCCTTTCTTTCTTTACCCAGTCTCCATGCAACCTTTGGAAAAAAATTTTAATATCAGTTTTAACATCCCACAATTGCAGAGCGACCACCTGTCACCTCTTGCCACAGATCAACAACCGCGGTTCCCCCAGCGTCTCTGGCAGAAGGTCTTGCTTGCAGAGGAAGCAATTCAGCGGGCCTTTGGAAGGCAGCCGAACAGCAGCAGGAGGCCTATTAAATCCACAATTTTAGACTCTCGGGGTGGGCATTTTCTCGTGGCGTATTAAGTAACACACCTACTCAAGTTACTGTGTGAACTCAGTGGACAGCTGCCCTTTCAGTGAGAAGCAAAGGCTTGCACTGCACTCTGTCCCCCCCACCCCACCCCCTAAGTTCAAGCATAGACCCTTGAGAGAGGCATGCACGGGAAAGAACAGAGAAAATGGAAGAAAATCTGAATGAAGATTCCACCCACCAGGACTTCCCCACTAATGGAGAACTCCCAGCACTCAGGGTTCACCCCAAAGTCACAATGACAGAAAGACTGCATCGACCCTAAGTCAAGATGGAGGCAGCCAGGAAGATCCAGTCAAAATGAAAATGGCCTCTATCTTCCTGTTCCTCCTGGAAGTAATGCCTGAGGCAGGATGGAAAACGGTGGTTCGGAGGAAAGATTTTGAAGTCAGAAATCCATGGATCCACATTCCTTAAAAAATTGGCGTGACTTGCACACGTCCTGATTAATTTCTCCAAGCTTCATTTTTCTCTTTCATGATGAAAATAATACAGTGTCACCTCATAAGGTTGTTGTGGGAAATAAATGAGATAGTAAATGTAAAACAGGTGATACCTACTAAGCACACACTTTATGGATCAGCTATTTTAATGTTTTCACAACTAATGGTAGACTGGTGTGGTTAAGACCGTCTTTCCTCTGCTTGGTGAATGAGCTATCTTTTCCTTTAAGGTAGGGTCACGTGCTGTTCACATTTAATATTTTATTTCATAACACATTTCTATTTAATGAAAAACTTAAAAAGAAAATGTTCACTCTGTGCCTCTTGCTTTGTGAGGTAAATGCTTCCCTCATAAACTTCCTGAGATGAATTCTGAAGGACTTAAATAGAAGACTTCTCTGTGAGAGGGAAAATATAGCACCCAAAGAGGGAACCTGAGAAGGGAGGCAAGTAAAGAGAAGGAAAATGTGTGGAAATACCATTTACAGGAAGACCCCTTTCCCTCCTGTCTAGACTGAGTAATATAACGTTGACCAACGCAGGGTGTCACAGAAATGCTAACGCATGATGGAAGTGATGATCGGGCTTGAAGAGGGTTTACCTCGGCTTTTATTGTGCATGCCCTTCACAGCAGACTCCAACTTTCTGCGGTGAGGTTGAAGGGCATGAAATATAGATTGTCAGGCCTTCGGGGATTCTGAGGAATGAAAGGTACTTAATAAGGATAAAATTCATCCTGAGCTTATTACCTTGCCCTCTTCCATCTCAGTCTCTTGTATCATGAAGTAAGTTTGGCAAGAAAGTAGAAGAGAGAGAGAGAGTCATTTTAAATGATGGAGCAGGAAGTCTGTTCCTGGGCAATTTTTGGTAAGTTTGAGCATAAACAAAGAGTGAGACAATGAGACTAGCTCAGCAGTTCTCCAACTTTCTCATTCCCTACCCCTTCTGAGAGCCCATTTGGTCTCTCCTATTAAGGAGAGAGCTAAAGGAATAGGTTTCCTTTGTTTTACCTCAGAAAGAAAATATGCTATGAGAGGCAAGAACAGAATGTTAAGAGGACACAGGAGGTGAGAATGAAGGAAGGTGAGTCAAAAGGAAAGGGGCTTTTGGCAGATGTGTGATTTGGAAAAAAAAAAAAAAAAACAAAACAGGAATAAGGGTGATAATGTGGAAGGAAAAGAATCAACTAATATACTTTACATCAAATTTCTGTTCAGAACTTGACAGCTCTGATTTCTTTAAACCTTTTGGAATTTCCCCACAGCCTTTCAACATATTGTGCTTCCCAGTTTGAAAACATTTGACAAAAGCATTATGAATGAACAATAGAAAAACTCCACGCTCCAAATCTGGGATCAGAAAAGACTTTATTGGAGACGTTTCTCACTTTAAAAAAGAAAACCCTTTTTTCATAGGCAACACTAACCAATGAGAATAAATTTATACTTAAAAAATTTTTCTCATGAAAATCCTATTCCGATGCATACTCAGATCTATGGAGGAGCATGCAAGCACATGAAATATCTCCAAACACCAATTCGGAATTCTATGCATATCTTAGAATCACAGACATCTAGACTGGGGAGGTACCATATAGGTGAACTCATCCAGAGTCCATCTGCTGCAGGAACCCGTATAACATCCCTATTGGATGCTAACTGAGCCTCTGTTTAATCTTCTACACACAGGGAACTCAATGATTCCCAAGGCAGATCATCCCTTTGTGAAAAGCTATCATGTCAGAAGATTATTTATTGAGTCAAATCTATTCCCCTCCCTTCACCCCAATGTTCATCAACTGGATCTAGTTCTGTCCTTTATAACTTAACATCATAACTCTAAAATTAATAACATGTCTACAAAATTGCCCTTACAATATGTGTAGACAGCTCTCATTTCCCCCACCAGTGTTCTCTCTTCCAGGTAAAAACATAGCTCCTCTTTCTGCACCCATTCCTCAGTTGATATAATTTCCAGACAATTCTCCATCTCTATAACTCTTTCTTCCTTCACTTTCCCCCGCCCCTGTCTTTCAAAGGGCAAGCTTTCCTAGAAGAGCAAACACAGCGTTCTTTTCTAAGATCTGATTGGGCTTAACTATTCCCTACACATCATGGCATGTGATAGTGGACTATAAAATGTTTTATTGCTTTGCATTTGAATAGAGGATGACTGCATTTGTTAAGCAAGCTCTTTCCAAACAAGTCATAATAAAAACTTTATAGCATCCCACTTCATCACATAACTTTTTAATGCTTCTCCTTTTGTTTGGTTTTGGTTCTGGTTTTCAGTCCTTCTTAACTTTTTTCTCCCTCCTTGATGTATCAGAGTTATTCTGGAAATTCCCATGGAGAGTTTCAAGTTGGAAACCTGGTCCTAAAACGTCTTTTCCTTGAGACCCTCTCCTGGGTTTGGACTGTGAATCAGACTGTGTGGAAATAATGATGCCATCCGTGTGGTAGGGCCCAATGCAGTGCATATGGGCAGTATAAAGTCAGTTTATATATGGTTTGAAACTGTATCCCAGGGTTTGGAAAATGTAGAAGTTTATGTGATGGATAACGTGACCACACATGAGGTGTTGTGGAGATACATATGTATCTTAAAATATACATAGCTACAAGAATATACATATCTGTATATACGTATAATGGAAAGCTTTAAACTATCAAAGCCTTCAGGCAAATATTTTACAGCTATCTAATAGTGGGTATTTATAACTTAACCTCTTGACTTCAGAAGTTGAGATTTGGCACTACAAACACCAAGTAAATACCAGCCATAATTAGTGTAGGAAATTCGTGCCATTGGCACCAGATAATGAAGGTGGCCTTACTTTAAACATTTGTTCAAACGTGTAAAAGGAGTACTAACATTTTTAAAGCACCAAGACTGATTTTGAGATGCCTCTCTCTGGGATTCTGATTTTAAGAACTTATTTTTGGACTTATTAAAAAAAAAAAAAGTGTCTATGGAAAGAGTAGGATAAGTTAAAAGATGTAATGAATCCTTTTCCTCTTTATCACCCACACCCCCTTTCTGAAATATTATCAGTGTTTGTGGCTATGCTGGAAATCAGAAGATAAGCCAGTCAGTTTAGCTTCAGTTGAAGAGAAGGACTCTGTAACGACTTGAAGGTATCAAATCAAGAACAGTTGGAATAGCAAGCTTGATTAAAGACAGCTAACATCATTTCAGGAAGGGAAGTCGTGGAGAACTAATTTGTTGAAATTCTTTGAGGAAATCACTGCCCCTGTGGGGAGGCTGAGGGGAGGGAGGAGATTAGAGACCGAGTTTTTCAGAAAGTGCTCTACAGAATTCTCCACTGTTGGTGAAAATGTTTAAGGTCTGAGGTCATGGAAGTGCAGGACAATTGGCATATTGGACTAAAAACTGGCAAAAGGGGAGGAAAGAAAGGGTAACTATGAAGAGAAATGTGTCAGCCTTGAAAACAGTATCATAAGAAAGATCAGAAGAGAAGCTGTATTTGGCAGATGGACAGGGCTTTCCCAGGATGCCAAAGATGTCCCTCTAGAAGTTTATATAAAAAGGAGTTAGGGTAGGGTGGGGGTGGGAACTCCAGAAAGAACTGGGCCACAAGAGACAGTCTTTTTTGTGGGGATTTTACCTCCACTTGGAAGGGCTCTGTATTATCATGTTCTGATTGTCAGTCTGAGCTACATAGCACACTTCTTTCTCCCCACCCCTTTTTTTTTGAGACTCCAAAACAAATACACTAAGCAGTTCTCCTTGATTTAAAACTTACCATAGCATGAGCCCAGAGCAATCAAGATATATTCTAAGATGAAACTACCTTTTTCCCCTTTCTGAAGTTGTTTAAAGACGTAAGCTGCTGCTGCTGCTGCTGCTAAGTCACTTCAGTTGTGTCTGACTCTGTGCGACCCCACAGACGGAAGCTCACCAGGCTCCTCTGTCCCTGGGATTCTCCAGGCAAGAACACTGGAGTGGGTTGCCATTTCCTTCTCCAATGCATGAAAGTGAAAAGTGAAAGTGAAGTCGCTCAGTCGTGTCCGACTCTTACTGACCCCATGGACTGCAGCCTACCAGGATCTTCCATCCATGGGATTTTCCAGGCAAAAGTACTGGGGTGGGGTGCCATTGCCTTCCCCGTTAAAGACGTAAGAGAATTCATAAAACAACATTTTATACTACACTTTCAGGGATTTAATATTCCATTGCCTGCTGCTGCTGCTGCCAAGTCGCCCCAGTCGTGTCCGACTCTGTGCGACCCCATAGACAGAAGCCCACCAGGCTCCCCCATCCCTGGGATTCTCCAGGCAAGAACACTGGAGTGGGTTGCCATTTCCTTCTCCAATGCATGAAAGTGAAAAGTGAAAGTGAAGTCGCTCAGTCGTGTCCGACTCTTAGAGACCCCATGGACTGGAGCCTACCAGGATCCTCCGTCCATGGGATTTTCCAGGCAAAAGTACTGGGGTGAGGTGCCATTGCCTTCCCCATTCCATTGCCTAGAGAGCCACAATTCTGATTGAGGATTATAAGGCCCTTTCCACCCCATCCACCTCCAAACTTTCCCCTGATCTGGCTGTTTCTCTGCTTGTTAGTGTCTTTGGCAGGGTCTAGAAAGCAAGACCAAGGTTGATCAAAATTAATTTGTTTCCAGGCCTGGTATACTTTCTACAAGACAAGGTGAAACTCTAGGGGAAAAGTTGCCAGCCTTCCTTTGAGTGTTTTGCTTTGCAGGATTAGAGAAAAGAAAAAAACAAAACAAAACAAAAAACCTCTGAACACATGTATGCCCCCAATAATCCCCTTCACCATTTCTGGATAAACAGGTTTTCCCAGAGGAAGACAACCTATTAGATCTCTGCTTTTACTTACATTTATATGTTGGAGGCAGGGGGATATCAGAAAAGTAAATTTTGATGAAGAATCTGGGGGGAATGTTTTCTAGGAACCAACGCCTCAGGAGGAAGAGAAGTAAGAGTCTGGTGTGTGTGTGTGCCCAGTTGTGTTGGACTCTTTGTGACCCCATGGACTATAGTCCGCCAGGCTCCTCTGTCCTTGGGATTTTCCTGGCAAGAATACTGGAGTGGGTTGTCATTTCCTCCTCCAAGGGATCTTCCCAACCTATGGATCAAACCGGCATCTCTTGTGTCTCCTGCACTGGCGAGTGGATTCTTTACCACTGGGCCACCTGGGAAGCTCAACAGCACAGTTTAAGTCCCCTGCACATGAAGGAGTTCTATTCCAATAGTGCTTTCATTAAGTCCAATTTGTTCTTAAGTCCAATAAAGTTAGCCTAGGTAACCAACTAACACAATCAGCTGCACAGTACTGTATTGTAATAAGCTTATAACACTTTTCACACAAATAATACAAACACAAAAAATAAAGAAAGCATTTTTAATCTTATAGTATAGCACCTTGAAAAGTACAGTAAGACAGTACCGCAGCTGGCATACAGGGATTGGCACTGAGTGAACAGGCAAGAAGAGTTACTGACTACAGGACGGAGAGGAGGTGGGAGATGACAGAGCTGAAGGATCATCAGCAACAGGAGATGGAGGGAAGCTGCAACGTCACTCACGCCTGATGTTGATGGAAAGCATATTCCATCTTTGAAATCTCACCACTTGAAGGTCCTTATGCAGGGGACATACTGTAATGAGGAAAGCGGTGAATGCCAGACAGTGGAAACAGGTTGCTTGGGGTGACAACAGAGAGCCCAGCGCCAAGGAAGGGTGTCCACATTTGGAACACGGGGCTGGCCAAACCATCCCATCTGCTGGCTGTATTAGGCCTGGGGCCACTGTTGTGGGATCTCTGGACTAGAGCAAAAGTTTCCAAACCTTTGAAGATAAGGACCACTTTGCAATGTAGAAAAAAGTGAAGTCTCCCAGTGTAGAATCTTCTCATCTACTGATTAAGAGAATTCACAAAACATTTTGACATATTATTATAGTATGTAAAAATGAGTTTTGTGATACCTGCCTTGTTTGCTGCTATGAATATGAAATTGAGCATGGAGCAGCCTATCCCATAGTCTCATGGGCTAGGTGACCAAGTCAAGAGGTGATGACCAAAGACCCGGTTTACTGATAGAAGAGACATGAGCGCACGTGCTATGGGGGTCACGTAGGAAGGCATCCAACCCAATTTTGGAAGACTTCCCCAAAGATGTGGCAACACAGCCAAGACTAATGTATTAGTGGCCTGTGTCCAGATTTTTGCAAATATAGGATATTTTAAGGAAAAGAGAATAGCATGTGCAAAGGTTCTGAGGTGAGAGAACATGTTTCCCTGCAGGAAATGAGTAGATCAGTGCAGTTAGAATAGAGTGAGGAGAAAGAGAGAGTGATGAGAGTTAAATCCAGAAAGGAATGCGAAGGACAGTCACTGGGCAATCTACATGTGTTATTCACACAGTGTCTTTACTTGGCTTTAAATTAAGGGGAAAAAAAAAATGACTGTATAAATCTTACAGTCTCTAGCAAGAATTGCAAAGCTCATTCATGTTTGAGGCTCACACTTTGGGAACCAAACATACAGCAAGAGGAATGGTGTGATCCAATATCTTAGATTGCGAAGGTTGCCATAACAAAGAACAACAAATTGAGTGGCTTAAACAACAGAGATTTACTGTCTTACAGTTCCAGAGGCTTAAGTCTGCATCAAGGTGTCAGCAGGGTTGGTTCCTTCTGAGCGCTGTGAAGCAGAGATCAGCTTGGCTTGTTGACAACTGTCTTCTTATTTACATGATGTTCTCATTCCATACAGATCTCTCTTCAAACGTCCCCTTTTCATAAGGACACTAGTCATACTGGATTTGGGCTCACCCTAAAGACCCTATCTCCAAAATAAGGTCTGAGGTACTAGGTGTTAGGATTTAATCATATGAATTCAACTTATAGGGCTTCCCTGGTGGTTCAGTAGTAAAGAATCCACCTACCAATGCAGGTGATGTGGTTTGACACCTGAGTCAGGAAGATCCCCTGGAGAAGCAAATGGCAACCCACTCCAGTATTCTTGCCTGGGAAATCCCATGGACAGAGGAGTCTGGTGGGCTACAGTTCATGGGGTTGCAAAGAATTGGACACGACTTAGCAACTAAACAACATTCAACTCATAACACTCAAGTTAGATTACTCAAAGTGAGTTGGGGGACCCAGAGAATTTGGCGATTTGTGAGAGGTTCCAGGGTACCTGAAGGGAAAGGAGGATGGAGAGACAGCTGGTAAGAGGAAGGGAGGGAAGGGGGTTGCAAAGACCAGACTTGGCTCTTTTCCCACACTTGCCTCCAACTGGCCCAGCTCCATGATTCCTGACAAGCTGGCTGTACCAAACCACAGGGAGTAATCGCTGCGTTTCACAGATAAGGAGAAGGTTGAAGTCACTTCCTTTCTCTTCCTTTGCACCGTCTAACAACCATCTTGCTAACAAAGAAGATCGTCTCCGAATGAATGCTTCCCTTTTGTCATGGGGGAGGCTAATCCAAAGTTGATTTTGACCTTGGCTCTTTGATGAGAGTCACCTAATCAGAGTATTTCTCAGGAGAGATGTGTTCATCCAATCCTCACCTCCCACCGCAAAGAGTCTCCATCCTTAGGGCTCGAAGTAACTCGTGCTGTCTGAATTATGCAGGGTCAAAAAGACCATTTAGAAATAGCTACTCATTCATTCAGTTTGGATACGAACAAATCAAATGAAACAAAGAAGGCAGATCTCAGTTCTACATGTGAAGCCCCTCAAGAGAGAGCAGTTAATGAAAACCAAACTATTTGAGGTGAATTTTGATACCATTTTAAAAGCCTTGTTTAGGTAGAGAAGAATCAAAGTTTATGTGTGCCTTGTGGGCAGCATCTTATTTATTGTCTTGAAGAATTCTTTGGAAAATGTCAATTGATTTAAAACCTCCTATTATTCTTATTTAATTTCTAGATGTGCTCTGATGTTTTTAGAAAATAAGCCCTCATAATTAACATACCCAGCAGTGTCCAACCAGTAGAGATTCTGGGATTGTAAGTGCGATTTCTCCTTATTTTCAGGATCTGCTCAATTTCTCTTTTTTTCCCTTCAAATAAAAGGCAAGACTTCATTGTACCAGGGGAGCTAGAAGAAAGCAAGATTTTTTAAAAAATGAAGACATGGCGATTTTCTGAAAAGCAAGTAAGGTGGAATAGGTTTTCCTTTCCTTTCCTGGCAACTCCCCTCTGAAGGTAAGATGAGAGAGGAGGCCCTTTGGAAACGTAACTCAAGGCTGAGAAGGACCCATCTATCCTTTTAGAATGAGGAGGTAAAGGAGAAATGCTAACTGAAAGCTAATTTTCTCAGTGAAAAAGGTGTCAGAAAGGATTTGTGCCCCTCTTCCTGTTCCTCAGCAAAACCTAAAGTCCATTTCTACCTCTCCACCCAGGAGTGAATTTGGAGCTATCTGGGTATGACTATCCATGGTCATACAAGCAACCATCTGAGCGACCAGGTCTCAGGAGCCCTTATACTCAAAGGCACAGCCAAGTGGTGTTTCCCTGGAGGCCAGTGTTCTCCACTAAAGGAGAAAGCAAAGGGGCAAGCTGAATCATCCTAAGTCTCCAGGGCTGTGAACCCTGGATGGATTCGAGACAGAAAGTTTAAATTTGAACTGAAGGACAGACTGAACAATTTTCAGGATTCTCAGCTTGCACACTGGATGTTAACTGTGGGACAACTTTGCTGCTGTCAGAGGAGCCTGGCAGGCTACCGTGCATGAGGTCACAAGAGAGGTGGACACAACTTAGCAACAAAAAGCAACATGCTTAAATGAGCTGAATGTACGTAGGGTTGAGGACAGTGCCTGGCGCATGGTAACTAGAAGGCCACATTTTGGACAGAAGATGGCCTGGGAATAGGTCAAAACCATAAGCAGATCTTTTGGAAGTTAGTTTTCCAGTCTACCATCCAGTAGACATGGTTTGGATAGTGGGAGGCAGTTCTGTTTGCAAGGAATCCATAAACAAGCCAGGCCATCTTAGACTATCTGTGACAAGGATCATGCAAGAATTTGAAAGTAATACATTTTTTCCAGAAATTGATTCGGAAAAGTATAAACTTCTCCCAAAATATCCAGTTGTTCCTTCTGATGTCCAGGAGGAAAAAGGCATTAAGTACAAATTTGAAGTATATGAAAAGAACAATGTGAAAATGTTTTCCAATCTATTTCAAGCCTTTCTCCCCCCACCACAAAAAAATCTATATATTTTTTGTTTTAGAGACTTCTGTTCACTTTAGATCTATTATTTCTAAGCAATGGACTTTTATTCCCTATTAATATTCTTTATTTTTATTAGAGTATTCTTGCTTCAAAATGTTGTGTTAGTTTTTGCTGTAGAGCAAAGTGAATATGCTATACATATACATATATCCTCTTTTTTGGATTTCATTCCCTTAGATCACCATAGAGCATATAGTAGGTTCTCATGAGTTATCTAGGGACTTCCCTATAGATCAGATGGTAAAGAATCTGCCTGCAATGTAGGAGACCCAGGTACGAACCCTGGGTCAGGAAGATCCCTTGGAGAAGGCAACGGCAGTCTGCTCCAGTATTCTTGCCTGGAGGATCCCATGGAGAGAGGACCCTGGTGAGCTATAGTCCGTGGGGTCACAGAGTCGGGCACAACTGAGAGACTAATGCACTCATCTGGCTCTTTACACGCAAGCCTGTGTAAGTAGAATTTTATGAGCTTCTCTGCAGAGTGAAGAATACGGTCCACAGAAAGTTATTTTCATCCTTATCATTTCATGAGCCATTAAAATGGTGATTGAATTACTGAGAGAAAAACTGGAACAATTGATAGTAACAGTGTATGAGGGGCTTCCCCTGTGCTAACTGTGCTGGGCTCTGTGACACCATGCCACTGGATTCTCTTAACAACCTTGAAATGTAGCCTTAAAAAGGCAAAGTGATTTGCATCAAGTCACTCAGTTAACAGGTAGACAGAGTCTCAACACTAATCCATCTGACATCAAAGCAGATGCTATATTATCTTTTGTGTGGACTAACAGTTTGTCAAGAGCCTCAATCTGATTGTGGGGATTCAAGATTTATGGAGCTTTTTAATCCATGTGCAGTTAAGCCTACAATTATTCACTACAGTTACATGCTATAAGGGCTCTCCAGGTGGTGCTAGAAATAAAGAACCCATTTGCCAGTGCGGGAGACATAAAGTGACGTGAGTTTGATCCCTAGGTCAGGAAGAACCCTTGGAGGAGGGCATGGCAACTCCCTCCAATATTCTTTCTTGAAAAATTCTATGGACAGAAGAACCTGGCAGGCTACAGTCCATAGCCTTGCAAAGAGTTGGACACCACTGAGCAACTTAACATGCACTACATAACGTGTATGCTATAAAGTCACCACAAACACCAAATTAGCAAATCCTGAATCACTGCTTCCAGAGGAAATTAAGGGTCAGGTTTGTGTGAGTCTCTGATCACACCATTTTTGTCAACCGATCTATACATAATCTTGTTTCTATGTGCTTCTGTTTAAAGATAACTTATTTAAATTCTAAATTCAGAACTTAGAAAGATGGTAAAGATAACCATGTATGCTGCTGCTGCTGCTAAGTCGCTTCAGTCGGGTCCGACTCTGTGTGACCCCAGAGATGGCAGCCTACCAGGCTTCCCCGTCCCTGGGATTCTCCAGGCAAGAACACTGGAGTGGGTTGCCATTTCCTTCTCCAATGCATGAAAGTGAAAAGTGAAAGTGAAGTCGCTCAGTCGTGTCTGACTCTTAGTCACCCCATGGACTGCAGCCTACCATGCTCCTCCATCCATGGGATTTTCCGGGCAACAGTCCTGGAGTGGAGTGCCTGCGGGACAGCAAAAGAGACACAGATGTTTAGAACAGTCTTTTGGACTCTGGGAGAGGGAGAGGGTGGGATGATTTGGGAGAATGGCATTGAAACATGTATATTATCATATGTGAAACAGATCACCAGTCCAGGTTCAATGCATGATACAGGATGCTCAGGGCTGGTGCACTGGGATGACCCAGAGGGATGGGATGGGGAGGGAGGAGGGAGGGGGGTTCAGGATGGGGAATACGTACGTGTACACCCATGGTGGATTCATGATGATGTATGGCAAAACCAATACAATAAAAAAATAAATAAATAAAGATACCTTATTTAGTATATGCTACCGATCCAGTACTTTGGCCACCTCATGCGAAGAGTTGACTCATTGGAGAAGACTCTGATGCTGGGAGGGATTGGGGGCAAGAGGAGAAGGGGATGACAGAGGATGAGATGGCTGGATGGCATCACTGACTGGACGGACGTGAGTCTCAGTGAACTCTGAGAGTTGGTGATGGACAGGGAGGCCTGGTGTGCTGCGATTCATGGGGTCGCAAAGAGTCGGACATGACTGAGTGACTGAACTGAACGGATCCATTAACATTGAACTCCTGGCCAAAAGGACTATGACTTATTCCTGAGTGAAACTGATCTAACATACATGTTTTCCCCATAAGACACTTCATGGCTTTCCAGCACTTAGGAACAACAGATAGCATTACATTTGGGGGAGGGGCATTTTAAAAAGCAAAATTTCCAACAAAAGGCACAATCACCCAAACACGTGGCAGTGATTATACCACCGACTCCCTCAGTATGGAGCCAAAACAGAAGGTTCAGGGTATAGTCCTGTTTAACCTCAGCTGGGAATATGTGTATTGAACAAATCAAGCTTTTTGCCACTCTGTCTACGATGGTGAATGACTGCCGAATGCTCTGAATATTGATTTTAGGGTTACAAATAAATTGTAGCAAATTGGGAAATCTGTAATTACAAAATCTATGAATAGAGTAGATTGAGTCCCTCCTGACATAGTTATTAAGCTAGTCCAGGCAAAGAAATACTACATTTCAGCAGAAAAATAAGACATTGTTCTTTCAGCCTAAATGTTTGACTAAAAAAAAACACCAAATTATGACTAAATACATTCCTTTAGTTTTTGCTCATTTAAGTTCTCTGAGTCCAAAGGCACAAGTCTTGGTTTATAGCATTGTTTCATATAGAAGAGGAGATCACTTACAAAGATCACTTATTTTCAGAGTTTCTAAATTTAATTTTAACTAACTTCTTAAAATTTTTGCCTGTCAGGAGAAGAGCTCATTAAACAAAAGATTCTACAAGTGTAATACTTGATTTTTTTATTCTTTTGTGAGTTTCTTTCAAATGCTACTGGTTGATTGCTTTTCCAATTTAGTCAAGAGTAATATCATCACCTATTTCAACTGAGTGGAACACAGCTGCTTAGAAATCTCAAGGAGACCACCAGATTCAATCTATTCCAATAAAAAAGAGGTAGAATCAAGTGCAGGATATTTAATTAACTTCTCACCTAACACACATAATAGCTTTTAGAAAACTGTGGAAAATGAAAATCAAGATGTTAAGAATCAGAGACAGGATCCCTTAAGTTTTTCCTTCTCCAGGGCTTTTCTTTGTAATAAGTGATTGGTAAGCACTTGGCTAGTAATAGTGATCTATGGAGAAAAGGATGCTTGCCTTTCCTCTGATGGACTTGGTGGAACATGCTCTGACCGCTGCCTAAAGGCTAAAGTCAATCTTTTAACATGGCTTTCAAGGTCTTCCATGCTTTGGACCCAGTTTTCCTTACATTGTTATCTTCCACCCCTGTATTATTCAGAATCTCTGTCCCAGCCAAGCAGGTATTTTATATAGATAAATAATGAGGCATGAAACGTAACCATCAATCTAGAGTCTAGCTGAGAAGGTAAGACTAACATCCATAAAAGTGAAAGATGTCAGGGGGTTATATAAGAGTCATTGGTATGATAAAGACTGTAGAGTTTAAAAGAGCTTGAAGTTGAAAGAGGGAGGTAGATAAAGAGAGAGGAACTGGATTGGTCAGGGAAAGTGCAGTGATTTCAAAATTGTTCTTGAAAGATAGTGAGAAGTTTTGCTTGTGGGAATGCAGTTGGTGGTGTTGGAACTATAAACAAACCAACCTGACTGGCAAGGGCAGTTCATGTTAAAGAGCAGGAGGAGGAAATAAATTTGTAGAATCGGGAGGAATTAGGTTGAGATAGGCAAATTAAAATAGGTAGAAGCACTAAAATTATGTGAAGTTGAAAAAAAATAGGTAGACACATTGAAATTGAGTGAAGCAGAGAACAGAAAGCCAATGAAGGCTTTTAAGAAAGCATGCCAATAAAACTGTGGGTGACTGAAATATACACTTACCAATGTTTTTTGCCTCTGTATAACAGGGATTCTGTTAAACATTGATCCAGCTTTCAACAAAGTTTATTGAATGCCTATTATGTGCTAGACATTTTGGAAAGTGATAGATCTATTAGGAGTGGACAAGGTCAAAATGAATTTCAAAATGGTCCTTTGGTGTTTTATTAATATTCATTTTCATTATGTGTTTCTCTTTTGACCCAATAACTCTCATATGGAAAAGTGAAAGTTGCTCAGTAGTGTCCAACTCTTTGTGACCCCATGGACTTCTCCAGGCCAGAATACTGGAGTGGGTAGCCTTTCCCTTCTCCAGGGGATCTTCCCGACCCAGGGATCAAACCCAGGTCTCCTGCATTGCAGGTGGATTCTTTACCAGCTAAGCCACAAAAGAAGCCCAAGAATACTGGAGTGGGTAGCTTATCCCTTCTGCAGCAGATCTTCCTGACCCAGGAATCAAACTGGGGTCTCCTGCATTGCAGGCAGATTCTTTACTAACTGAGCCATCAGGGAAGCTCTTCATATGGAAATGTTTTCAGTAAATATGACACTTTCACCTTTCTGAATTCATAAACAAGTTTGTGTTTAATCTAGCCTTCCAAGAAGTTGGTATTTAAAGACATAGCACTCTCCAAACTGGTAGGAGCCCCTTAGTGCACTCAAAAACCTGCGCTTCTCCTTATTTCTATTCGGATATAGCTCACTCTTGTCATAGCTACCTTCTTGGCATCTGCTGTCAACCTACTCCAACTGCAGTACCCTGAAGTTACCTTTAAGTTGTGAACTTTCAAAGATGCAATGCAGAAGTCGTTCAGTCGTGTCTGACTCTTTGTGACCCAATGGATTGTAGCCCACCAGGCTCCTCGGTCCATGGGATTTTCCAGGCATGAATACTGGAGTGGGTTGCTGTTTCCTGCTCCAGGGGATCTTCCTGACCCAGGGATGGAACCCGGGTCTCCCGCATGGCAGGCAGATGCTTTACCGTCTGAGCCACCAGGGAAGCCCATCAAAAATACAAAAGAGAAGTAGAAGTTCCAAAAGGACGTCAGTTCCCTAAATGTCAGCTATTGTACTCCTCTACTTCTCAAGGTACTGTACTATAAGATTAAAAATGTTTTCTTTATTTTTTGTGTTTGTTTGTTTCGTAGTATTTGTGTGAAAAATATTATAACTCTACTCCAGTACAGTACTCTATAGGCAATTGTGTTAGTTGGGCACCTAGGCTAACTTTGTTGGGTTTATGAACAAACTGGACTTACAAACGAGCTCTCAGAACAGAACTAGTTTGTATGTAGGGGACTTACTGTGGATCATAAGTACCCTGGGACAGAATCTTCCTCCATCTCTATATCAGCACTATAGGTACTCAATACATGTTTAAATAAAATAAGTGAATGAATGCATGAAAGGGAATTTTCCTTATCTGGATTTGTTTTGTCTTTTGTTTTTCATTTGGGTCAAGTTTTTAAGAGAGAAAGTATATGCCTAGTTCAAGGGAGAAAGATAAGTTCCATTTTTATCTTTATATATGAGATAACATTTTTGATATATGTTTGGTTGTTCCTATCAGGCTAACTGGAATGAGGTAATAGAACTGGATATCTTGCTTTAAGGTGATTTTAAAATGACAAACCTCAAGCAGTTTTTTATTTTCCTTAATGGCTATAATATTAACCCACCCCATAAATCTCAACAGTTGGTTCTGCCTTAATGCCACAGGCATTTCGATAATACAGACTGTTCGGTACATTATCAGGTAGTTATTAATAAGAACAAAGTAGATTAAACTGTAGGCATCTTCTTGGAGCCTTTTAACTCTGAGGTTTGGATTTAAAACACTTTGGATGTCACCATGAGACTTGTTACTTACAATTCATTGTCTATAATTCCCCCTGGCAGCTTTGCAAAACAAATCTTGGAAAGCGCCTAGAGAAAGCCATTCTTCCTAGAAAACTTGGAAGTCCTTTTAATTCAGTCTGGATGCCAAAGACAGTGAATGAAAGTTTTTGTCTTGTTTGGGTATTTTCCTGCTGCTTTGCTCATTCTTTAATTTTTTAATTGATTATTTATTCATTCTAAGTTTTCAAAAAAAACAGCAAATATCCTAGGTTTTTAAACATCACTGTACTCTGATACTGGGAAAGATTGAAGGCAAAAGGAGAAAGGGGTGGCAGAGGATGATATGGTTAGATAATATCACTGACTCAACAGACATCAGTTTAAGCAAACTCCAGGAGATAATGGAGTACAGAGAAGACTTGCTAGCTATAGATCATGGCATCGCAGAGTCCGACATGACTTAGCGACTGAATAAGTACTTTATAGCTATAGGAGAAGGCAATGGCACCCCACTCCAGTACTCTTGCCTGGAAAATCCCACGGACGGAGGAGCCTAGTAGGCTGCAGTCCATGGGGTCGCGAAGAGTCAGACACGACTGAGAGACTTCACTTTCACTTTTCACTTTCATGCATTGGAGAAGGAAATGGGAACCCCCTCCAGTGTTCTTGCTTGGAGAATCCCAGGGACGGTGGAGCCTGATGGGCTGCCGTCCACGGGGTCGCACAGAGTCGGACACGACTGAAGCGACTTGGCAGCAGCAGCTGTAGGAATCCCTCATTCAAACTCTAGGTGGCGCCCCACAGTAAGCCTGAGAGCGGAAGGAAGGAGCTGGCAGATTGGAGTAAGAACCCCATAATATCCAGGGGTGTAGAGTAGGGCAGGGCAAGACATGTGCTTGAGTTTCGTTTAGAAAAAAACACATGCCATCTTGTAATATAATTTACTTCTAGATTTCTATTTGTGGAAGATGGTATGAAAATATCCAAATTTGTTCACCACCACCCCTCTTAACCTCCTGGATTACAGAGAGGTCTTTATATCTTCTTTACAACTGTAACTATTAAAGTATTAATTATTTGTTTAATATCTTCCCTCTTTGGACTATGCTATGCTATGCATCTGGTCCCATCACTACATGGGAAATAGATGGGGAAACAGTGGAAACAGTGTCAGACTTTATTTTTCTGGGCTCCAAAATCACTGCAGATGGTGACTGCAGCCATGAAATTAAAAGACGCTTACTCCTTGGAAGGAAAGTTATGACCAACCTAGATAGCATATTCAAAAGCAGAGACATCACTTTGCCAACAAAGGTTCACCTAGTCAAGGCTATGGTCTTTCCTGTGGTCATGTATGGATGTGAGAGCTGGATTGTGAAGAAGGCTGAGCGCCAAAGAATTGATGCTTTTGAACTGTGGTGTTGGAGAAGACTCTTGAGAGTCCCTTGGACTGCAAGGAGATCCAACCAGTCCATTCTGAAGGAGATCAGCCCTGGGATTTCTTTGGAAGGAATGATGCTAAAGCTGAAACTCCAGTATTTTGGCCACCTCATGCGAAGAGTTGACTCATTGGAGAAGACTCTGATGCTGGGAGGGATTGAGGGCAGGAGGAGAAGGGGCTGACAGAGGATGAGATGGCTGGATGGCATCACTGACTCGATGGATGTGAGTCTGAGTGACCTCCAAGAGCTGGTGATGGACAGAGAGGCCTGGCGTGCTGCAGTTCATGGGGTCGCAAAGAGTCGGACACGACTGAGCGACTGATCTGATCTGATGCTATGCTATCCTAAGTCACTTCATTCGTGTCCGACTCTGTGTGACCGCATAGATGGCAGCCCACCAGGCTTCCCCGTCCCTGGGATTCTCTAGGCAAGAACACTGGAGAGGGTTGCCATTTCCTTCTCCAGTGCATGAAAGTGAAAAGAGAAAGTGAAGTCTCTCAGTCGTGTCCGACTCTTAGTGACCCCATGGACTGCAGCCTACCAGGCCCCTCCGTCCGTGGGATTTTCCAGGCAAGAGTACTGGAGTGGGGTGCCACTGCCTTCTCCGTCTTTGGACTGTAAATTGCCTTTAATGGTGGTGGTGGTTGGGGCGGGGGATGGGTGAAGGAGACCTGGCTACATTGTTCATTGCTAGCACCCTGGTACCCAACTCAACACCTGCCAGATGGTAGGCACTCAAAAAATATTTCCTTTTGTTTGCATATTTGCCTGCTGCTCTTTGCTTGTTCTTTCATTGGGTTTTTTATTTATCCATTCCTTTATCTCCACCCTTTTCCTTCCCACATCAGCCTGCCCTTATCTTCTATTCCTCCCCACGCCCCACCCCCCATTTCCACCCCGCCCAATCCTCCACCCTCCCTCCTTCCCATTCATCATGAGTGTCAAAAGTTAGCAAGCATTAAACTAAATATATGAAAGCCATCTATTTTTTCAAATAGTCCGACCTTCAGAATCCAGGGAAAGAATATTTCAAGTTAAGAAAAAGGCAGCCTTGCCCACATAGAAGAGAAAGTGTGCCCGGCCCAGCAATCGCCTCCGCTGGCGCAGTGGCTTTCCCAAGCAGAGGCCGCTCCTCCTGGACTTGGACAGCTGCTGGCAGGAGATCCGCACAGCCTTTCCCTCTGAATGGTCTGGACTGGGGACAATTGGCTGGAATCGTAAGTGGCTTCTTGGCTCACCCCAGCGGTACTTCACTTTCATAAACGGCCCGTTTCTGGAGCTGCAAGGTTCCAGCACATGGGGATTTCCCTTTGTTAGATCCTGACCTGCAGAGCTGTGTTTCCAAGCCAAGGCTGTTGTGTCTGCCTCTTAAAGGCAAAGAGAAAGAAAGAAAGGGAGCGAGAGAGAAAGGAAGAAAAAGAAAGAGGAGGGGGAGGGAGGGAGTGGGAGGAAGGAAAGAGGGGAGGGGGCAGGGCAGAAAAATAAGGAAAGAAGGAAGTAAAATTTTGGAGATGATTGATTGTTATTCAGACATTTAACTTGCTATTTGTTAAAATATATTTTAAAGTCACTGTAAATGGGGTCTTCCCTGGTGGTCTGGTGGCTAAGACTCTGAGATCCCAAAGCAGGGGTCCCCAGTTCAATCCTACATGTCAAAACTAAGACCCAGCACAGTCAAATATATAAATTAAAAAAAAAATTAATACAGTTAATGTAAACTGAAAAAAGTTACTGTCCTATCAGTGTATCCTCTCTGCTCCCCCATTGAAGTGATATGAGTGGAGAGACAAGCTTCTGGAAGAATTTGTGCCTGCGTCCTTACATCATTAACCACCATGGAAACAGAACGCAGCGCCAGAGAGGAACCTCAAGTCCTAGATGTAAACACCCTCACGGTGCAGGTCAAGCAATGGGGCTCTGAGGTGAGGGCCTTGCTCAGAGCCGCTCAGCTCAGGAGTCAGGCCCAAATCTCAGGTCTTCTGACAGTTCTGGGCCCTCTCTGCTCCATGGGTTGTGGTTTTTGTTTCAGTTAAAACGAGTTTGAAACAGACCATCCACCATGCATGTATTTCCTCAACTCATTCTACCATGCGAAACCTCACAGGGGACCCAACTTCCAAAGGCAAAGGAAAAATGTTGTCTCCTTTAGAAAATGCTCAAAAAGACAGGAAACTTGATAGCATAGAAATGTCACATTACCCTGAGAGTAGGAACCATCATGATTGTGTGAGTCCTAAAGAAATAAAGAAACAGATTCCAGTTAATTCCACACATAGCATGTGCTTTTGAAAAAAAGGAATTGAAAAATATTTTCCAAACGTTCTCACGTAGACTGAGTGAATCTGTCCTTTGTAACCTGAAAGTGATTTACCCTTGTGAAATCATTTGTGCAAATCTGCCAACGATATGAATGATTTTGTTTGTCTACTGTCTCAAAATAATTGATCTTACAGACATTAGGCTAATTAAAATAGCCAGGCTCTTTGCAGAAAATCCACGAGCCCTCTTCATTGTGCTTTAGAGGTCAAGAAAGCAACTCTTGTGGAAGAGTCTAGAATACACTTCAATCTATTAAGATAAAGCCAAAGAATGTGTTTTTAATGCATTGATAAAAAATACATAAAAATATTTGGTATTTTTAGTCAGTCTCCAACTTACTCAAGGGTCATATCCCAAAACTTAGTGGGTAAATGGGTTGTCTGGAATTCAGAGTGCATTTTCCCATAGAAACAATGTCACCCATAGGAGTTAGTTCCCAGACTACCCTCTGAATGTTTTTTAACTCATAGTGCAGCAGACTGTTGGAGATTTTTAAATGATCATGTAAAATTGAATATTCTCAATTAATCAGCACAAAAGTAATTGATTGATTTACACCTTACTTTAAATGTTGACATCTAGGAAGATTTGCTTCAGTTCTAGATTTTTGAGATAATAGATGGAGACTTTTGAGAAGTCTCCTGTAGAAGCCTTTGGGATACTTTCAAAACTCTAAAGATAGATGATGCTAGACCTCTAGTTGCCTAATGCCATCTGATCATGTATGACGAAAGGGGAAGGGACTTTCTTGGTGGTCCAGTGGTTAAGACTCCACGTTCCAATGCAGGAGGCACAGGTTCAATCCCTGGTCAGGATAACTAAGGTTTTACATGCTGCAGAATGCGGCCAAAAAAAGTAAATAAAGTTTAAAAATAGAGATATAAGATAAAAATGAAAGTAAACTTTTGCGGGGGGAAAGGGAGAGGGGAGCAGAAAGGTCTCTGGCCCCCATTCAACTTCCACCATCACGAAGGTAACAGGACAAGAAAAGAGAACGAAGGAAAGGAGAAGAGAGGTTAAAATGTGCACAGAGGGTACGTACCTAAGCGGTGAACAAGGAGAGATGAGAGATGTCTTGTAGGGAAGTAAGGTACACACAGGAGAGGGGAGGGAAGGCAATATTGGTCTGAGGGCTTTCTGTGTTGTTCTTAAAATGGTAGTGCTGGCCCTGGGCCTCTGTGCGACTGTCCAGAAAGTTCAGAAGGGAAAAGGACCATGTTAGGGGTAGTCTGTTTGTGATTGTACACCCTGGTGCTGAGGATATTTGGCAAACAGATGTTCATTCTTCAGGGGCAAGAATTATCTGACTCAGGAAGAACTGGCCTCCCAGTTTGAATCTGTCCACATCTACTGATGATCTGAGTGTTCCAAGAACTGGGGGCTGGCAACCAACTGCAAAAAGTATTATACCCTTTACCTTGTGGAGCTAATCATAGCTAACATTTATGATTTGTTTTTACTTATGTAATCTTCACAATGACCCTAAAGAGTAGGTGTTGTTATCACCCCATTTTACAGTTAAATAAACAGAAACAGAGAAGATAAGTAAATAGCCTGCAGTCAAATGGTGAGTAAGTTGGCAGCTGGTGTTTGAATCCAGGTAGTGAGAATATGGAGCTTACACTCATGACCACCATGCTATCCTCTGACCCTCTGATCAACGTTCTCATCTCTTTTTGGCATTCACTCCTGCCCTGATTCCATCTAGATTTTAGAATGACTCAGAAAAGTAGCTGTGTGTAAAGGCTGGAGATGGAAGAGGCATCCAAGGTCAGGCTTTTAGGCTCCCGTTAAAATTCTATAGCGACTGTGAAGAAAGTTGCATTCCCACAGAGAACATGTCAGACTTGAAAAAAAAAAATATGACAAAAGATCTCCAAAAGGACTTCTGAATCTTGGGTTTTATCTCATTCCACAAGTCAAAAGTCAGTTTCCTAAATCAAAGAATAAAACCAAGGACATCTTTATCAAGTACTGCTTTGACATCACTCCCCTTTGTATATACCAGACAGACACTCCCATTGGCTCTTTAAATAATTTTTCAACACTTCTGAACTTTGGCTTGGAGAGACAAATCTCAGTTGTTCTGAGAGACCTTCCTTTGAATGAATTTACCTCCCCAGACATCCTAGCTCATATTTTTTTTTTTACTTCAACCTGGCAAAACTTATTATCCCTCATAAAACTTTACCCTCTCTCTCTTCTCTAAGCCATCATATAAACCATTCCTCCTGATTATACACTCCCCTTCTCAAGCCATATTCATTACGCTGTCAAATTTCCATGGAGGTTAATCTACTAGTGAGATTTTAAGTGGACCTCTGGGGCAGAGTATGCTCAGAGTGGATGGAGCTTGGGCTCAGAATCAGCCAGTGCAGGTTCAAATCCCAGTTCTGCCGTGCACACGCTGTGCCGTATGGGCAAGTGATGGTGGTGGTGGTGGTTTAGTCGCTAAAGTTGTGTGACTCTTTGCAACCCCATGGACTGTAGCCTGCCAGGCTCCTCTGTCCGTGGGATTTCCTAGGCGAGAATACTGGAGTCAGTTGCCATTTCCTCCTCCAGAGGATCTTCTCACCTGCATTGGCAGGCAGACTCTACTGCTGAGCCACCTGGGAAGCCCGGAGCAGGGGATTGAGCCTTTCTAACTCACTGTTTTCTCACCTGTAAAATGAATAGGATACTTCTGGTACTGGCATAGAAGTTGTTCTGAGAGTTGAATGAGATATTACCTATAAAGAACTTAATTCTGGGTAAACAGCATAAAATTCAACGAATGCTAGCTCCCATTTATGACAATTCTTTTGGAGGGCAAAATAATTGGAGATGGATACAAAGAGACATTCAGCTCAGCATTTTTACAAGAGTAAAAAATTAAAAACAATTTTTGCCCAACCGTAGTTGAATAAGTGGTGCTAGACGTGAAGAACCCACCTGCCAATGCAGGGGATGTAAGATGCGGGCTCCATCCCTGGGTGGGGAAGGTCCTCTGGAGGGAGGCGTGGCAACCCACTCCAGTATTCTTGCCTGGAGAATCCCATGGACAGAGGACCCTAGCTGGCTACGTGTCACAAAGAGTCAGACACGGCTAAAGTGGCTTAACACCAGCACTAGCTGAATATGCAAATAGTTGGAAATCATGTTCTGAATACTGGGATCTGTTCAGACTGTAATGGTGAGTTTTAAAAAACAACTAACCTTAAAACCTGTGGAATATGGTATTGGAGGGGAATGTATACTTAGAAAAAAGATTGGAAGACTATGGAAAAGTAAACTATAATCATCTCAACAGAGATAATGTATATGAAGTGTGGGTGGGTATACGGATTATGGGGATTTTTTTTTTGTTTTGTACTTTTTGGTGTTTTCTAAATTTTGTACCTTTTAAATTAGAAAAATTATATGCTATTGAAAAATGCTGTATACATTTTAGCCCTCTCCAATGATCTCCTCCTGGTTCTAATTCATTCAGACATCCAGCTCATTCCCTTCCTTGACTGCCCTTCTCACTCTCCACAGATTTATGTGTCCTCTGCACAGCTGCATTTGGTTTTAAGTATTTGGCAGAGTCTGTGGTTGGTGCTTGGATATATTTATGTGGGTTCTCTCTCCCTCATCAGACTGCATTTTCACCAGAGTATCTTCCCTATAATTGTGCACAGTGATTTGGAAGCTCTTTGTCCCAAATGCCAACTAATTGAGGTCACTGTAAATAATTCAGGGAGAAAAACAAATGTTTAAATTGCTTCATTATTAGCACTAACATTTACTGGGAGCTGGGGTCCAAGTGTGAGGAAAGGAAGGGATTACAGACCAGTTGGGAATCAGGCCTATGTCTGGAGACAATGTTATATATTTATGCAGGTACCTCATTTCCTTCCAAAGCACAGAAATATAATGTTCCCAAAGCCCATTGCATTGAGGAGGGGATGACATGACTAGTTCTGACCAATAGAATGAGAAGGCCCTAAATAATTTTGTGTATTTCTTCATGAAATCCTACTTCCCTTGCTGTCTGCTCACTGGATAGTGCCAGGGTGACCTTGAAGGCTGGATAAACCAGGCCTCCACCACAATATGAGGGAGCCACAAGATGGAAAGGACCTGGGTCCCTGAGTTTCTGCTTAGAGGCAAACCACCCAAGAGAACTACCTGAACAGAAACACCTGAAATGAACAGTGCTGGGGAGAAAGATAAGATTCTTAATTATATAATAGCAATGAGATTTGAAGATCATTTGTTTCTGCAATAACCCTAGTCCAACTTACAATAGAAAATAATATATAAATAATAAATAATTCAAGATAATATATTCTAGGTGTCAAACAGTAGGCTATTTTTTAAAAAAATTTGTCTAAAGCTTTACTTTTCCACAAGATCCTTTCTTTAGTTCTCTTAGAAATCTTGGTGAGTGGTAATATAATTATCCTTGTATCATGATTTAGGAAGTTGAACTTCATCCTTTGACATAAGCAAAAACCAAGCTTTTTCTGACTTCAGATATTGTGCCCTTTCCTCTACGGCATATGGCTCTTTGCCTCTGGGCATAAACATGGCTAGAGTTCATAGCAGTGACTAATGACTTTATTACTTATACAAAATAAGATACTTTGCTTAAATTGCTTAGGCAGTATTTCTCAAATTTTGGTTCTATAAGAAATTAGTACGTGTCCCAAAAAATAGAGTTTCAAGGACAAATGAGTTTGGGAAACACTGGGTTAAATAAATGTGACCAAGAGTGTTCTATTTGCTGACAAGCTCTCAGAGTCTTGAACTTATGATTCAGAACCTCATATGGAGGTTCTATGCCATGCACCCTCGATGGACGACTATGGAACTCTCACGGTGCAGAAGTCACAGGAGTAGAGAGTGCCCAGACAGCCCTCACTGCTCCACTGCGCCTGTTTCCACTTTCATCTGTTCACTTTCTCTCAGAGTTTATTTCTTAGTGTTGGGGACAACAAAATTCTTGAACAAGCCCATTTAACCAAGATCAAAGGTAACTCTGAGGGGATTTTTTAAAAGCTTTTTTTTTTTTTTTTAAGTTTATTTCCAGTAAGAACAAAGCACATTCATTGAAACTGGAAGACAGAAAATACAAATAGGGCTTCCCTGGTGGCTCAGTGGTAAAGAATCTGCTTGCCAGTGCAGGAGACACCAGTTCGATCCCTGATCACCTGAGCCTGTGCACTACAATTATTGTGCTCTAGAGCCCAGGAACCACAACTACTGAGTCCCCACACACCACAACCACTGAAGCTGGAGTGCTCTGCAGCCCGGGTGCTGCAACAAGGGAAGCCACCACAGTGAGCAACCTGAGCACCGCAACCACAGAGAAGCCCCCACTTGCCACAACTAGAGAGAAGCCCACACAGCAATGAAGCACCACTTTAGCTAAAAAAAAAAAAAGAAAAATTTAAAAACAAAAATACAAATAAACAGAGAGAGATGCAAATCAACCAACTTCTATTCAACCCCACCAGCATAGTGATCCTATGACAGACAGTCACTACCACTGGGGGCTGCTGAGGGAGGGGAGAGTAGGATTTGAGGAAGGAGTAGATAATTTTATGAGGGTGACTAGCATTTAAAAGTCTGTGAGCAAGAACAGAAAAGATACAAGGAAATGAAGTCTCCTGTTCCAGGATGTAAATTGATCACATGTGGAGGGAGGGGCAAGAAGGAATTCCCACCTCGCAGTCCAGGGTGGGAATATTACGCAATGGGCCAGGTGCAATAATCTTGACTTTCCCTCTTTATTTTCCTTTTCCTTTTCTCTAGTACATCTGATTCTGGCTAAACAGGGGGTGGGGATGTTAGCCCTGACAAACAGCGATTTGATCCCACAGGGCAACTCCTATTGAAAATCAAGATAACATAAATATTTTCGATTCTTCAAGTTGAACCCAGACTAAGTATTTTGTTTTGTGGGTGATCTCTCTGTTCTTTTATTAAAAGAAGATTATTTTATGAGAGCTAAGAATATTTGCACTGCTAGCATGTGGAGAATTTAAAATTCCCAACCAACACATTGTTCAAGCAAGTAAAAAGGATAGCAGAGTTTCCGAAAGGTAAGTTGAGATCATCCTAATTAGTTGAGACTCTTGAGCAGGGATGAACCCAATCTTGAAGTACTGGCTATTTCAAAATAGACCTTTCAACTTAAACAGGAAAATAAAATGTGTTTTTGAGCTGCAGTATTTGGAGCTTGGTCATGATTAAAGGTCCTGGAGGAGGAGATGGCAGATTTTATTGGGCTGGGTGGGTTTTCACCCATCATCTCTCTATGGGAAATTTCATGAAAATATTCAACTCCAGTGTCCAGTGAAAAACATTTGGGCCCCAGGGAATCAGTGAAAGCTAACTTTTATAGAGTAAATCCCATCTGAGACCAGAAGAATTAAGAAACAGAGGAATAGCATACCAGTCACATGGTACAAAAGTTAGTCTTTCAGCTTATAATCAGTCAATTCCTCAGTGTTATGGTTTTCTTGATTAAAGCTACAATACAGAATCAATCAGATGAGGCCTGGTAGATTTTCACTGCAGGACCTTGTTGAATTTCCCCCAAAGTCTGAATTATGTGGTTGTGTGACAGACCTGTATCCCAGTAAGAACTCTATCTTTTGTGTCAGGAGGGATATTTCCTCTGGATACCCAGCAGTCTTTCTAAACTTATGGCAATGGCAGAGCCTGTTGTCTCTATAAGCAGTCTCCAACCTTTCTGGCACCAGGGATTATTTTTGTAGAAGACGATTCTTCCATGGACTGAGGAGGGAGGGGATGGTTTGGGCATGATTCAATAGCATCACATTTATTGTGTACTTTATTTCTATTATTGTTAAACTATGATATATAATGAAATAATTTTATAGCTCACCGCAATGCAGAATCAGCGGGGGCCTTGAGCTTGTTTTCCTGAGCTCAAGGGGTAATTCGAGTGATGGGGAGTGGCTGTAAATACAGATGAAGCTTCACCCCCTTGCCTGATGCTCACCTTCTGTGACCCAGTTCCTAACAGGCAAAGGCAGGGTGGGGTGGTGGTTGGAGACCCCTGGTCTATACAACTCCACTCATGCCTTCTTCCTTAGCAGAGCCCATTTCCCATGATAAAAACATCAAGTTCCAGATGGGCATAAAATGCTCCAGCTATATCCTGTACCTAAGGCTGGCTGCGTGACTCAGTTCTGGCCATTTCTGGCTAGGAGGATTCTAGGAAATGTTTTTCCTTTTTGAAAAAAGGAGAGAGAAATGGGAGGAGAGTTTTGTTTGTTTGTTTTTTGCTTTTTTTTTCCCCTGCTGCTTCTTTCTCTCTTTGATGTAATTGTGAAAGAATACGATGTTGCTGTTTTGTGATCCTGACGTGTCAAGCCTGAGGATCAAAGATACCTCAGTGGGATGGACCAGATGAAAGGGCAGAAACATCTTGATGTGATTGGATCACTGAGTCACTGTTACAATCCTGTGTCAGGTACCTCTCGATTTTTTGTGGAAGTCATTTTCAGATGGATATTCTATTAAAATCCAAAGCCTTCTAATTAAATACATCCAGTGAAAAGGTGGCCTTATGTTCCAATAGAGCACAGAACCCTGAAAAAAAATGTAGTCTGTAGCCTCTGGTCATCTATGAATCTCTGGTATTCATAGATGCAGTTTGGCAAATTCCTCCTGGAAAAAGTAGAAGACCAGAACTTGCTTGACTGTGATCTGAGAATTCACTGGCTAATCTTGGCAGAGCCTAAGGCCATGAACACTGATTATTACGGAGGAAGCAAGAATTATTGATGTTACAATTCAATATGAGAAAGGAAAAGAGGATTTACTCCCTATTTCACACAATGTTTCTTTATTTCTTTTCTCATTTTCCTTAATCTTATCTGTCCTTTGTTTTTTCACTTTGACTTCAGAGAACAACTTCTAGTTTTTTATTTTGTCAATTCTGAAGTTACTTACTTCTTCAATGTGGTAAAGCAATAAAAAGAAAGCTGGCTGATTGACTCAAAACGGTGCCAAAAATGTATATATGGAATGTTAGGACATGCTCTATTGAATAAGCAGAAATTTAGTTAATCTCCAATGGAATCCCAGTCTCCCTGCTCCTCACCACCATCACTGCCCAACTTTTATATCCTCTAGTCCTAGTAACTAAGTAACTTGCCAGACTGGAATATCTTCCACTCTGCATACTGTAAATTAAAAATCTAAACTATTGTTACAAAACAGTATAACCCAATGCCCTGGAAGAAATTCTGCTCTAGGGAACATATCCATCCAAAAATTTGTGTTTCCAAAGTTCCTGTCCTTATTATTCTTGAGGAGTTTGATTTTCATTATAGATGAGCAGGGAATTATGCTGTGTCTATATTCTGTAATTTAATTAACTTGAAGATAGACACTTTTCTCTATTGCATCTATTGGATTCTTGATTAATACTAACACCATCCTGAGCTCAGAGTTCAGACAGAGCTGATTAGTAACCAAAGGCATTCAAATTTCAGTATGAAAGTAATGCATAGGAAATTCAGTTTTTGTGGGATTCAGAAATTTAGCATTCTATCTGAAATGTGTAAGAGAAAATCAAAGCCTGCCAGAAAAGTATTGTTTGCAAATGCTGTGAGTCTGTTGGGTCCTATAAAAGGTGCTTCATGTGTGAGGGACTTGATATGATTTATGTTATGTATTTTTGGTTTTGTTGGTTGCTTTTGTTTTGTTTTGTCTGAAGGCTTTTTTGGCTTTTGTTTCTCAGAGGAAAGAAGGAGGGGTTTGCCTGAAAAGAAGCAAGCTTGGTTTTGCCTGGCATGACATGCTCTTGGCAGCCAAGTGTGTGCTAGTCAATGACTGCTCTTTCTTTTCAGGTGCTGATTTGCCGAGCATCTCCTTTCTTCTGTATTACGCAGGCATGGCCAAACGTAGCCACTACTCAAAGTGTGGAGAAATCTTCCTGGCTCCCATTAAACAGAGGGAGCAACACTCAGAGATTAAACAGTGAAGCCTCCATTATCTGGACTGCTCAGAACTCTCACCATGATTTCTCATTCCTTACCTATAAAGATTATACTGACAATCAGGAAGTTTTCTGGGTTTTATCTCCTCTTCTATTAAGTACAGGTGGTATCAACGTAACCTTTCCTAACAATGTTGTAGGAAGAAATCATTATTTAAAATAATTATAAAAATATGCTCAATACCAATGGTTATTGGTGAAGGGTGAAGGTGAAGTTCATTCAGATCAGATCAGTCAATCAGTCGTGTCCGACTCTTTGCGACCCCATGAACCGCAGCACGCCAGGCCTCCCTGTCCATCACCAGCTCCCGGAGGTCACTCAGACTCGCATCCATCGAGTCAGTGATGCCATCAGGCCATCTCATCCTCTGTCGTCCCCTTCTCCTCCTGCCCTCAATCCCTCCCAGCATCAGAGTCTTCTCCAATGAGTCAACTCTTCGCATGAGGTGGCCAAAATACTGGAGTTTCAGCTTTAGCATCATTCCTTCTAAAGAAATTCCAGGATTGATCTCCTTCAGAATGGACTGGTTGGATCTCCTTGCAGTCCAAGGGACTCTCAAGAGTCTTCTCCAACACCACAGTTCAAAAGCATCAATTCTTCGGCGCTCAGCCTTCTTCACAGTCCAGCTCTCACATTCATACATGACCACAGGAAAGACCATAGCCTTGACTAGGCGAACCTTTGTTGGTAAAGTAATGTCTCTGCTTTTGAATATGCTATCTAGGTTGGTCATAACTTTCCTTCCAAGGAGCAAGCGTCTTTTAATTTCATGGCTGCAGTCACCATCTGCAGTGATTTTGGAGCCCAGAAAAACAAAGTCTGACACTGTTTCCACTGTTTCCCCATCTATTTCCCATGCAGTGATGGGACCAGATGCCATGATCTTCGTTTTCTGAATGTTGAGCTTTAAGCCAACCTTTTCACTCTCCACTTTCACTTTCATCAAGAGGCTTTTTAGCCCCTCTTCACTTTCTGCCATAAGAGTGGTGTCATCTGCATATCTGAGGTTATTGATATTTCTCCCGGCAATCTTGATTCCAACTTGTGTTTCTTCCAGTCCAGCATTTCTCATGATGTACTCTGCATATAAGTTAAATAAACATGGTGACAATATGCAGCCTTGACGTACTCCTTTTCCTATTTGGAACCAGTCTGTTGTTCCATGACCAGTTCTAACTGTTGCTTCCTGACCTGCATACAGATTTCTTAAGAGGCAGATCAGGTGGTCTGGTATTCCCATCTCTTTCAGAATTTTCCATAGTTTATTGTGATCCACACAGTCAAAGGCTTTGGCATAGTCAATCAAGCAGAAATAGATGTTTTTCTGGAACTCTCTTGCTTTTTCCATGATCCAGCGGATGTTGGCAATTTGATCTCTAGTTCCTCTGCCTTTTCTAAAACCAGCTTGAACATCAGGAAGTTCACGGTTCACATATTGCTGAAGCCTGGCTTGGAGAATTTTGAGCATTACTTTACTAGCGTGTGAGATGAGTGCAATTGTTCAGTAGTTTGAGCACTCCTTGGCATTGCCTTTCTTTGGGATTGGGATGAAAACTGACCTTTTCCAATCTTGTGGCCACTGCTGAGTTTTCCAAATTTGCTGGCATATTGAGTGTAGCACTTTCACAGCATCATCATTCAGGACTTGGAATAGCTCCACTGGAATTCCATCACCTCCACTAGCTTTGTTAGTAGTGATGCTTTCTAAGGCCCATTTGACTTCACATTCCAAGATGTCTGGCTCTAGGTCAGTGATCACATCATCATGATTATCTAGGTCTTGAAGCTCTTTTTTGTACAGTTCTTCTGTGTATTCTTGCCACCTCTTCTTAATATCTTCTGCTTCTGTTAGGTCCATACCATCTCTGTCCTTTATCGTGCCCATCTTTGCATGAAATGTTCCTTTGGTATCTCTGATTTTCTTGAAGAGATCCCTAGTCTTTCCCATTCTGTTGTTTTCCTCTATTTCTTTGCATTGATCACTGAAGAAGGCTTTCTTATCTCTTCTTGCTATTCTTTGGAACTCTGCATTTAGATGTTTGTATCTTTCCTTTTCTCCTTTGCTTTTCGCTTCTCTTCTTTGCACAGCTATTTGTAAGGCCTCCCCAGACAGCCATTTTGCTTTTTTGCATTTCTTTTCCATGGGGATGGTCTTGATCCCTGTCTCCTGTACAATGTCACGAACCTCATTCCATAGTTCATCAGGCACTCTATCTATCAGATCTAGGCCCTTAAATCTATTTCTCACTTCCACTGTATAGTCATATGGGATTTGATTTAGGTCATACCTGAATGGTCTAGTAGTTTTCTCTACTTTCTTCAATTTCAGTCTGAATTTGGCAATAAGGAGTTCATGGTCCGAGCCACAGTCAGCTCCTGGTCTTGTTTTTGCTGATTGTATAGAGCTTCTCCATCTTTGGCTGCAAAGAATATAATCGATCTGATTTCGGTGTTGACCATCTGGTGATGTCCATGTATAGAGTCTTCTCTTGTGTTGTTGGAAGAGGGTATTTGCTATGACCAGTGCATTTTCTTGGCAAAACTCTGCTAGTCTTTGCCCTGCTTCATTCCGTATTCCAAGGCCAAATTTGCCTGTTACTCCAGGTGTTTCTTGACTTCCTACTTTTGCATTCCAGTCCCCTATAATGAAAAGGACATCTTTTTTGGGTGTTAGTTCTAAAAGGTCTTGTAGGTCTTCATAGAACCTTTCAACTTCAGCTTCTTCGGCGTTACTGGTTGGGGCATAGATTTGGATTACTGTGACATTGAATGGTTTGCCTTGGAAACGAACAGAAATCATTCTGCCATTTTTGAGATTGCATCCAAGTACTGCATTTCGGACTCTTTTGTTGACCATGATGGCCACTCCATTTCTTCTGAGGGATTCCTGCCCACAGTAGTAGATATAATGGTCATCCGAGTTAAATTCACCCATTCCAGTCCATCTTAGTTCGCTAATTCCTAGAATGTCGACATTCACTCTTGCCATCTCTTGTTTGACCACTTCCAATTTGCCTTGATTCATGGACCTGACATTCCAGGTTCCTATGCAATATTGCTCTTTACAGCATCGGACTTTGCTTCTATCACCAGACACATCCACAGCTGGGTATTCCTTTTGTTTTGGCTCCATCCCTTCATTCTTTCTGGAGTTATTTCTCCACTGATCTCCAGTAGCATATTGGGCCCCTACTGACCTGGGGAGTTTCTCTTTCAGTATCCTATCATTTTGTCTTTTCATACTGAAGTTCATTAGGGAATGGCAAATTAAAACAACAAAATACCAGGTACTCCCATTCACTTCTGGTGGAAATACAAAATGGTACCACCACTTTGGAAGACAGTTTTATGGTTTCTTACAAAATTAAACATATCCTTACCATATCATCCAGGCATTCTGCTCCCTGGTATTTATTTAAAGGAGTTGAAATTTTACATGCACACAAAAACCTGTTCATGGATGTTCATAGCAGCTTTATCCATAATTATCAAAACTTGTAACCAATCGAGATGTCTCTCAGTAGATGAATGAATAAAGTGTGGTATTACCCATATGTATTCAGTCAGTCAGTTGTGTCTGACTCTTTGAGACCCCATGGACTACAGCCCCCCAGGCTCCTCTGTCTATGAAATTTTCCAGGCAAGAATACTGGAGCAGGTTGCCATTTCCTTCTCTGATTACAGTACAATGGGATATATTCAATGCTAAAAAGAAATAAGCTATCAAGCCATGAGAAGACAGGGAGAAACCTTAAGGGCATAATACTGAGTGAAAGAAGCTGATCTGAAAAGGCTGTGTATTGTGTGATTCCGACTGTATGACCTTCTGGAAAAGACAGTATTATGGAGGAAGTAAAAAGATCAGTGGCTGCCAAGGGCTTCAGAGGAGGGAATGAGAAATTAAAAGGTGGAGCACAGGGGATTTTTAAGGTAGTGAAACTATTTTGTATGATACTGTTAGGATGAATATATATCATTATACATTTGTCAAAAGCCATACAATGTAACTAACACATAACTAAAGAGCCATCCATAATAAACTGCAATTGTTGCTAATGATGTGTCAGTGTTGTTTCAAGGATTGTAACAAAACAGAGTGTAGTATGTTAATGGTCAGGGAGCTTGAGCGTGGGGTAGCGGTTATGTGGGAATTCTGTACCTGCTGCTCAGTTTTTCTGTGAACCAACATAGTTTTTAAAAAATAAAATCTAAAACTGAAAATAAATTTAAAAAATGGAAATCATTATACAGTAGGAAGTGGGTATAATTATATAATAACCATTTATAAATGAATAAAGCATGCAATCAGCAATGACTGCAAGTTTTAGGATTATATTTGACAAAACAACAAAATCTTAGAAAAGATAAAAGAATATTTCTCTCTCAACTAAAATAAGAATAGACGTTAGCAGTCCTGGGCTGGAGTGGTGACACCATAAAGACTTTGTAGACCAAGGCTTCTGGCTTTACTGAGGCTCTCATACCAGCTGCTGCTGCTAAGTCACTTCAGTTGTGTCCAACTTTGTGCGACCCCATAGACGGCAGCCCACCAGGCTCCACCGTCCCTGGGGTTCTCCAGGCAAGAACACTGGAGTGGGTTGCCATTTCCTTCTCCAACGCATAAAAGTGAAAAATGAAAGTGAAGTCGCTCAGCTGTGTCCAACTCTAGCGACCCCATGGACTGCAGCCTACCAGGCTCCTCTGTCCATGGGATTTTCCAGGCAAGAGTACTGGAGTGGGGTGCCATTACCAGCAGTTAACTACTATCCCATGGCCTGACATGGTTGCCAAAGCTCCAGCCATTACATCTGCCTTCCAAGAAGCAGAGAATGAGAAAGCAAAGTAGAAGAGATGCTTCCTCCCTTTCAAGGAGACTTATGGACGTTTTATATTGTACTTCTGTTTCAATCTCATTGGTCAGGCACTTAGACAAATGGCCACACTAATCCATCAGGGAATCCGGCAAAATTTTAGCTATTTAACTTATATTGATTTTTTTTTTTTTAATAGAAGCCTGGCTAAAAATCAAGGCTCTTTTTCTACATAAAAGGGGGAACAGGATGTTGGAGAAGGCAGCTAGCAGTCTGAGACACTAAGCAACAGTTGCTATGTTGAAAATACAGTGCTCAATGCAGAGGATGCAAAGACATTAGATCAACAGGGGAAATAAACATATAAGCACATAGATGTCACATATGGCAGCAATTTGTTAATGACACCAAGATTTCAGAAGAGGACATGAGCATGCCCAGCTGGGGTGATCAGAGAAGGCCACCTAGGGGAGGATATTTTATAGGGACCTAGAGGATGAAGACAATTTGGATAATAAGAGGTGAGACAGAGGGCAAAGCTGGTACAAAGACGGCAAGAGAAAAGGCAAATTTTTGATAATGAGGGCCATACAAGTCATTGTCATATACCATGTTAAGCACAGGAACAAAAATTTCCCAGGCCAGGAGAAATGGATGTCTGCAGTTTGGGTACATACCCTGCTGACATCAGTTTCTCTCTTCACAATCTGTCCATCATCCCCATGAAGTGGGGAGTGAGGAAGAATTTCATTCAACAACACACACTTTGAGTGTCTCAGGCACTTTTTTTGTATTTATGATAAAACACCCAAATATATATCCAAGTGGGATTACCAGCCTGGGTTGGATCCAAGAGACTTTGGTTAACAGAACTATTTCTCATCATAAATCCCCAAACAAGTTGAGTTTTTCACTTCCTCTCCTAATCTGCTATGGAGCACAGCCGAGGGGGCTTGAAGTCATCTACTTTTTGGCAGTGGCTACAATTCCAAGATGATGGAACGATTCTTTTCCATATACATCATTATTATTTCTAGTATAAATATTTATGAAGCACTCACTGTGCAATAGAAAAGAACTCCTGCCTGGTGGTCTTCCCAGCTGAACAAAACAAACATTAGTAGAGGCCAAGGGAAGAGGTGGGAAGAGAACCTCAGCTGGTGGGAAACAATAGGAATTGATTCCTCACCCACCAGCTTTTATTCATATTGGATATTATTTGGATGTGGCCGCCATATTTCAGATGTGTAAATGAAGTGTGTTTTTATTGGTTTAACATATACTTAGGTAGGGCTTGACATGTGCCGTGAACTGTTCTGAGTTCTTTACAAACATTAATTCATTTAACCTTTGTGAAATAGGCACTATTTATTATACCATTCACCGATGAGGAAACTGAGGCATAGAGGACTTTACCCAAGGTCACCGAGTCATAAGGTTCTAAAGCAATACTGTCCAAGAGAACTTTCTGTGATGCCAGAAGTATTGTATATTGGCACTGCCCAGCAGGATAGTCCCCGGCTCCATGTGGCTACTGAACACTTGAAATGTGGCTAGGGTGATTAAGAAACTGATTTTTTTATTTTATTTCATTTTAACCTTGTTGACATTTAAATAGCCACATGTGGCTAGTGGCCACCATCATCAGCACAGCAGCTAAAGTCTGCATTGTGTACTATTGTGCTAAAATTCTCCTGTTTTTAAACTGTGAAAGCCAAGAACATAGAGATTCTTTTGTGAAACAGAGTTCCTGCCTGGTGCATTTGCTGTTTAATTATGATGAACAATGTGAGATGTATGTTTATGGAAGAAAATGAGAAAATGAGCAAATAACTTAGGGGGTGCCATTCCCCGTTTATTCCCTGGCTGTTACGGAGGATTAAAATAAAGTGATCTCTGATGAAAGTTTTGTCACAATTTGTAGCAGATGAGAAGGTCAGAGGGGAGAAACCAGGGACTGGGGCCACATTGGGTCTCCTGCATTGCAGGCGATTCTTTACTGTCTGAACCACCAGGGAAGAACCTAGGAAAGCATGACTATATCTTTCCTCTAAAACTAATAGGTTCCCTACCATGCCATTGCTATGTAAGCACAAGCCCTAACTCTCATATTATACTCTATACTTTTTTTTTTTAACTTTTTGTTTTATATTGGAGTATAGTTGACAAACAATGCTATGATAGTTTCGAGTGCACAGCAAAGAGATCCAGTCAAACATATACATGTATCCGTTCTTCCCCAAACTCCTCTCCCATCCAGGCTGCCACATAACATTGAGCAGAGTTCCCTGTGCTATACCATAGGTCTGCGTCAGTTATCTATTTTAAATATAGCATGTCTACACTTTTCAAGGTCCAATTTATCTTTGTATTGACTTTCCATAAAACCCCAGAATAGTTCTTTGGTCACATTCTATCAGTTATCTTAACTTTGGTCTGTTTCCCTGTGGGAGACTCTAGCATGTACTTTATTGTGGCAATGACTGCACTGCATTGAAAAGTTTGATGCTAATCTATCTCCCTGACAAGACTAAAACTTTTTTAGAACAACACCTATCTCATAACAGATGCTCGGTAACCAAGGAACAAATGTTTGTTTGAATGAATGGTCATTGTGAAAAATTTGAAGTATATTTCTCTGTCTTTTGTATAAAACAAAATGGAAGCCCCTCCAATGGAGCAGATTGAGCATTGGGTTACATCAAACTTCACTGTTTTATAACAGCATTATTGTGGGGAGGGGCAAAGCACAGTTGTCGCAGACAATGAGCACATGGCTTGCTTAACTTTGCCCAAGGAACACAAGTTATCCAAAGACAGTTGGATTTTGGTGAACTGCACAGAACCCTGTATGGAAAAGAGGTGTGGAAAAAATGGCAATTAGGCAAGATACTGCATTTTTGTTACAAGTCTATAAAACTCAAACTTCAGAGAATACTTTTGAGAATTTTAAGAAGTGTATGTGAAAGATGTTATGACATTAGGTGAAGTGGAGGGAGGGGCAGAAAGAGGCTGAGATAGACCAAGGTCACTTTAATAGCCTTTGATTTAGTTTAATTGATTGAGCGCAAAAAAGAAAAAAAAAAGGACAAAAAGAATGAGGAGATGGCAAAATTGACAAATGTAAAATGCTGTAACAGAAATGACTGTACTTGCCTTGAGTAGGAGTGGAAAAGTTTGTTATACTAGGAAACAGTCATTTAAATGGAAAGATGGTTTTTCATGTCTTTTATGGCTTGTTGTAAATGATTAATTAAATACTCTGAGTGTTTCATTAAAAGTATGCATTCCTTCCAAATTAAAGTGTGTAGAGACTCGTTATAAATAAATTCATTGGGTGAATGAAAGGAGCATTTACTTCTAAATGAATATTACTGGTAAATTTCATTCTTGACATCGATTACATAGACTGAATTTATTTTAATATGCAATACGAACAAATTACGAAGCTAATTGGTTTTCTACCTTAGCATTTTTGTGTAGCTTAATGCATTTATAAGTGACCCAACGATTTTAAGAGTTCACTACATAGAAAGCATTTTGCTATTGAAAATAAAATAATGGGTAAGACATGCTTTGTACTTCACTCATTTTCTACCCTCACACTCCATGGAACAATTTTAAGTGCCCACTGTGTGCAAAGCATTTTACTGTATACTGCAAATAATGGAAAGAAAACAAAACACTTATTTCTGCACTCTAGAAGCTCAAAGTGACATGGGAAAGACATATGCATAAAACAACGTTAATATAAGACAGACTCAGGTAAGTAAGTGCTAGAATAATAAGAGCACAAAGTGCTTAGGGGGTAGAAGGAAGGGAGGGATTAAGTCTGGTGGGGAGGGGATCAAGAAAGACTTCTTGGAGGAGGAAGGATTTGAGCTTGGCCTTGAGAGATGGCTGGGAATTCAACGGGAGGCTGGGGGCTGGGGAGTCAGAGGAGGAGAGAGAGGGTTTGTGTGGTCCGGGTTGCTTGGTTGCTCTATAGGGAGGTTTTGGTTTCTCTGGACAATTTTGAACTGTCACGCAGAAGAGACATGTCACACAGAAAATACACAGAGCAACTAAAAACTGGTCTGCAAATACTGTTCTGTGACTTCAGAGAAGGAAACCACGTCAGGCTGGGATATGGGCTACACAAGTGACAGGTATAATTAGACATTGAGCAGATCAGCATTTTTGATTAATACGCCTATTCTTCCATACATTGACCCTGAGCCTTAAAAGGAACCTCTGGAAGTTAGTTAGGTCACCTTTGACTGGGATGTTTTTCTATGTTGTTCCTTTAGCCTTGGCCCTGAGCTCTTCCAAGGCTGAGAACTCTGGGTTCAGAAGACCAGTGCAATAAAATAGAGTGGTGGAATCGATCGCAACAGCCTTATTACATCTCTGCTTTGTAGCTGTGTTAGTAACTCTATATAGGCATTGAGGCAAGGATGTGTGGTCCCTCGGGTCTGTCTTTTCAGTATATCCCTATCATGAGAACACCTCCTGCTTGAGACAAAAGCTGATCATTTAACTGATTCATGATGGTTTCCTATGATCTGGCCTTAAGAAAGGTCATCCCTATCAAGCTACCAGTTAGAAGTCTAAAGTTATAGACTGTTAGAGCTGGAATAATGTAGCCCAACACCATCAGGCTCCACTTGACAGTAGAAGAAAGACAATATGAGGGAGAAATGATTCTAAAGTCACACAAGGAGTATTTAACCTGAGTGAGAACTAGAATGTAAGACTCTAGGCTTCCTATCTCTCACGTCAGTTTCTTTCCCTTGCACTGTACTGGCTTCTTTATTTGCATCATTTAATGAATGTGTGTGTGTGTGTGTGAATATTCCCAAGATCTTAGCCTAAAGCCTTCAGTAGGATCACAAAGAATAATGGAATAATAGCTAAGCAAAAGAGGTAAAATGCGTTGGCTCCAAACCCTCCCCCTTGGAAAAACATTAGAATCCTGGGAATTTCTTGAGACTCAAGAAAGCTCAAACCCCAGGACTTGCAGTGTAAACACTGTGGCTAATTTGTTGAAGTGAGATGCCACTGATGATTCTCTCTGCCTTGAGAGATGACAGAGCTCCTGATGGAACAAAGCAGATTGCTGTAGCAGATTGCTGGGTGCAGGCAGACTGCAAAAAGTGATCAGGAAAAGACAAGACTTTTTACTGAGACAGATAATCTTTCTTAAATAAGAGTCAAGGAGGGGCAGGGAGACAGCTAAAAAGGAATTCCTCCCATAAAGTTTGCCTTTCTGAGGATAACATTTTGACCGTTCTGCCTCTGCCCCAGACATTGGACAACAACCTGGAGTGAGGATCTGCCAAGCTAGTACATCAGTTTGACAAAACAATTACAAGAAAACTGAATGTGCTTTTCTACTTATTTTCTTACCAAAGAAAAATGTCCATGAGCCTTTCTGTAGAACAACCTTTCTTACTTACTGGAGTTGTATCCTTTCAATGTGATTCAGTTTGAGGTTGTCCTCTTCCCTGATAGCTCAGTTGGTAAAGAATCCGCCTGCAATGCAGGAGATCCCAGTTCAATTCCTGAAAGTCGGGACAATCCCCTGAAGAAGAGATAGGCTACCCACTCCAGTATTCTTGGGCTTCCTTTTTGGCTCAGCCAGTAAAGAATACGCCTGCAGTGTGGGAGATCCCTGGGTCAATGTTTGATCCCTGGATTGGGAAGATCCCCTGGAGAAGGGAAAGAGTACCTATTCCAGTATTCCGGCTTGGAGAATTCCATGGACTATGTCCATGGGGTTGCAAAGAGTTGGACACTAGTGAGTGACTTCACTTTCTTCTTTCCATTTGCTTTTAAAGTTCTATTTACAATAGTATTTATTGGTTTGGCCCAAAGTTCGTTTGTGTTTTTCTGTAAGACAAATAAAAAAACTCAAATGACTTTTTGGCCAACCCAATAAAATAAATCAATTGCATGGATTGTTTCCATCCATCAATAGAGTACTTTACTTCTGTTACCGCATAATAACATTTCTTCTACTTCTACATAAGGATGGGGAATCTGATGTTAGAGAGAATGTTACCTTAGCAACCATCTACTTGGCTGCCCTCATTTTCTAGAGGCAGAACCCTTCAGGAATTACTAGACTTCTTGTGTCGCACGCAGGGGAAGGGCATAATCTGCTAGGACTCAACTTTCTGCTTTTTTCTTGCCAAATCATTCTACCTTCATTAGAATCACACCTTAAATCACATTTCCCTTAGGAAATAGGCCTCAATTTTGCTTTATTAGTGTTTTAACAAAATCCAGGAAATGCCTTCCTGGATTAATGGAAGGTGGATTTTTTTTTTTCCATTTTAAATTCCATCAAGGAGAGCCACTGTTATAAAGTTCATTATATTTACTTGTGACTATATTAGTCAGATTTCTAAGTGCTAATTCTGGGGAATAAACAACCCTCAAATCTCAGTGGTTTATAAGAGCAACAAATATTAACTTTTTGCTCATGGGTCTGTGGGTTGGCAGGTGGCTTAGTGTCAGACTTTGGGTTGGATTCAGGCTTTCTCTCCTGGTCTCTCATTCTGGGACCAGTGGCTGACTGGGCCTTGCTCATTTCCTGGCAGATGGGAAAAGCCCAGGACAAGCCCTATCATGAAAGCACCACGAACGCCTCCTCCCAAAACAAATCTGGTCACTTTCCATCAGCCAAAGCAAGGAAGATGGCAAAGCCCAAGTCAGAGATGAATGTCCCACCTGCTCTACAAAGAGGCACCACAAAGTTATATGGCAAGTGATACGGAATCAGAATGCTTTTCTAGAGAGTGGACAATTGAGACCAGCATGCCAATCTACCACTTAAAATAGAAAGGAAATATTACTTTTGTCTAGAGTCAGAAATTACACCACCGAGTTCACCAAGAGGCCTAGAATAAGACAAATCCTTATTTGAAATTCAATTTTCTAAATGCCTTTCCTTTTCCTGTAATATTGGGCACAGAGTAGATTGTCTGGATATTCATTTGAAAGATTAAAAAAATACTGTGCTCACTAAGGAATTGTGTCTTTTGTAACATTGTCTCATTCATTCATTCAAGCATTCCAGGATCATTGACTGAGTGCCACCATGTGCCAGCCACTACTTGTAAGTGTGCAGGAAACATCAGTATACAGGGGAAAAAAATGACTGCTTTGTGGAGCTTATTTTCTAGCAAAGAGAGACAATTCAAAATACAATAAAAATAAGTAAAGCATATAACATGTTAGCATTTTCGTTTTTTGGCTGTGCCATACAGCATGCGGGATCTTAGTTCCCTGACCAGGGATCTAACTCATGCTCCCTGCATTGAGAACTTAGAGTCTTAACTACTGGACCACCAAGGAAATCCCCAGTTAGTATTTTATATGTGAGTTATATAAAGAGTAGGGGACTTCCTTGGGTGTCCAGTGGTTAAGACTTCCCCTTCTAATGTAGGGGATGCAGGTTCAATGGCTGATGAAGGAGATAATATCCTACATGCTTCACAGCCAAAAAAATCAAAACATAAACAAAACAGAAGAAATATTGTAGCAAATTCAATAAGACTTCAAAAATATTCCATATTTAAAATTTTAAAAACAATAAAATGAAAAAATAAAGAATAGGTTAAAACTATCAGAGGAGAACTAAGGGTAGGCATGTGGACAATCTGTAATTTTTCTATATTCTCTTATCAAAGAGGTGACCTTTGATCAGAGAATTGAAGATCAGAGATGTTTTGTTCTCTTCTCCATGTATCCATCGAGTTCCAGAGTGAGTCCTCAGAGATCATTTTGAGTGTAAGTGCGAAAGGGGAGGGAGCACTGAGAGTGCAGGATTTGGGGGCTAGCCCCCACTCCCAACCAGCAACAACCAGAGCACTTCCAATTGTAGATTTAGATTGAGCCACATAATTTCTTTTGAGGAATATCCTGCCATTAAAAAAAAAAATGCTTTAAAAATACTATCTTCGACTGTAAACTCATTAAGGTCAGAGATGTGGATTAAGATACTGATTCAGTTCAGTTCAGTTCAGTCACTCAGTCGTGTCCGACTCTTTGATACTCCATGGACTGGAGCACACCAGAGCTCCTTGTCCATCACCAACTCCTGAAGTTTACTCAAACTCACATCCATAACTCTGGTGATGCCATCCAACCATCTCATCCTCTGTTGTCTCCTTTTCCTCTTGCCTTCAATCTTTCCAAATTCTCCAAGCAAAGGTTCAACAGTATGTGAACCATGAACTTTCAGATATTCAAGCTGGATTTAGAAAAGGCAGGGGAACCAGAGATCAAATTGCCAACATCCGTTGGATCATCAAAAAAGCAAGAGAGTTCCAGAAAAACATCTACTTCTGCTTTATTGACTACACCAAAACTTTGACTGTGGATCACAACAAATTGTGGAAAATCCTTAAAGAGATGGAAATACCAGACTGCTTGACCTGCCTCCTGAGAAATCTGTATGCAGGTCAGGAAGCAACAGTTAGAACTGGACATGGAACAACAGACTGGTTCCAAATCGGGAAAGGAGTACAGCAAGGCTATAAATTGTCAACCTGCTTATTTCACTTATATGCAGAGTACATCATGAGAAACACTGGGTTGCATAAAGCACAGGCTGGAATCAAGATTGCCAGGAGAAATTTGAATAACCTTAGATATGTTTAAGACACCACCCTTATGGCAGAAAGTGAAGAAGAACTAAAGAACCTCTTGATGAAAGTGAAAGAGGAGAGTGAAAAAGTTGGCTTGAAACTAAACATTCAGAAAACTAAGATCATGATATCTGGTCCCATCACTTCATAGCAAATAGATGGGGAAACAGTGGAAACAGTGACAGACTTTATTTTGGGGGCTCCAAAATGCAGATGGTGAATGCAGCCATGAAATTAAAAGACACTTGCTCCTTGAAAGAAAAGTTATGACCAACCTAGACAGCATATGAAAAGGCAGAGTCATTACTTTGCCAACAAAGGTTCATCTGGCCAAAACTATGGTTTTTCCAGTAGTCATGTATGGATGTGAGAGTTGGACTATAAAAAAACTGAGCACCGAAGAATTGATGCTTTTGAACTGTGGTGTTGGAGAAGACTCTTGAGAGTCCCTTGGATTGCAAGGAGATCCAACCAGTCCATCCTAAAGGAAATCAGTTTTGAATAGTCACTGATAGTGAAGTTGAAACTCTAATACTTTGGCCACCTGGTGAGAAGAATTGACTCATTTGAAAAGACCCTGATGCTGGGAAAGACTGAAGATATTGATTAAGATTATTAATTAAATGAATAATGATGGCTCAATGTTGCAGTAGTCAACAGCTCCAAGGTTTAGTCCATGACCTTCTCTTCTCTCGTGATGTTTCCTTTAGATAGTTCACCTAGTCTCACAGCCTTCAGTACCACTCCTATCCTAACAACTCCCAGCTTTATATCAACCTTAATTCTTCTACTGGACCCCAGACATTCCAGTTGGCTGTCTGATGGCAATCTTACATTTAACACGGCTGAAACAGCTCTTGAGTTCACCTGCAATGCAGGAGACACAAGAGACACAGGTTCGATTCCCAGGTCAAGAAGATCCCCTGAGAGGAGGGCACACCAACCCACACCTACAAACCATGGGGTCGCAAAGAGTCAGACATGACTGAGCAACTAAGCACTCAAGCACTCACTCCCAGACCACCCAGCCATTCTGTTTCGTCACCCTTTATAATATTTATCACTCTGTTCAATTATATTGTTAATTTATCCATTTACCTGATGTCTGTTTTCTCATTGCAACAGAGATTTTGTTGTTGTATCACAAGCACCTGGAAAAGTGTCTGACATACAGTAGATGTTCTGTATTGATCAAATAGACGATGGCTGGTATCAGTACCTTTTCAGAGCCTAGGTGCTGTTAGGAAGAAACTGGAAGAGGCATCATGGCATTCAGTGTTGTGGAGGTGATGGCGTGGGGATGGAAATCTGTGGCTTCACATCAAAATGCAAATGGAAAAGAAATGGGGGTCAGAAAAATAAGTATTTTCCAACTGTACAATTATGGTCTGGCCCCAGATTTTGTTCTTCTTTACATCTTAGGTCCACTTCAGATATCTGTATCTGCTAGGTTCGACTGTAGGCTACTGAAACCCACACTGGAACATTTAAGAAAAAAAAAGAAGAAAAGAAAGGATAGAGAATGAGCCCAGAAGTGAAAATAAAAGAAGAGTTAGTCACTCAGTCATGTCTGACTTTTTTGCAACTCCTTGGACTGTGGCCCCCAGGGTCCTCTCTCCATGGAATTCTTCAGACAAGAATATTGGAGTGGGTAGCCATTCCCTTCTGCAGGTATCTTCCCCACCCAGGGATTGAACCTCGATCTCTTGCATTGCAGGCAGATTTTTTACCATCTGAGCCACCAGGTAAACTCTGAAAATAAAAGAACTAGATCTTATACACAAAACAGAGATAGACCTACAGACATAGAAAACAAACATGGTTACCAAAGGGGGAAGAAGGGAAGGGACAAATCAGGAGTTTGGGATTAATAGATACACACTATTAAATAGAAAATAGATTTTTTAAAAAAGGACCTACTATATAACACAGGGAACTATATTCTCTATCTTGTAACAACCTAAATCAGAAAAAAATCAGAAAAAGAATATAAGTATATAACTGAATCACTTTGCTGTACACCTGAAACATTGTAAATCAACTATACTTCAATTTTTTAGAAAAGAACTAGGTGTTACTGGAACAGCTTCGAGGATCTGGGGCCAGGAACACAAGGACACTTTCTTCAGGCCTCTGAGGCTGAGATAAAAGAATGGCTACAATTTTCATTTTCTGACAGTTTATTCAAATTTTAATTTCTGGAATAAGAATGGCTGATACATTCTTATTCCTGGATCCTGGCATGGAGTGAGCCCCCACCATCCTAAACCCAGTGGACTGTTATCAGAATCACAGGTAATGGATGCTGGACAAGCTAATGCAACAGCTGTCCACTCCATTCCATGAAAATATCATAGGGTGAGGTGTTTCATTTTAGAGGGTTATAATCTACTTTGCAAGGAAATAAAGCTACAGGTCACTTATCTCAATGAAGGAAATCTATTATTGCTGGGAAAATAAGGCATCCTTCCTGTCAACTCTGAGAAGCTAAAGGAGATTTAGTCCTAGACCTGTGTTTTCTCTCCTGAGGCCCCTTTTAAGATCCGTGTCCCTCATCTTCTGCAAACTGTCAGCTGGAAAAGGGCATGGCTGATTCCTGACCACAGGATTTCCCCTGTTCTCACCCTCTCCAGATTTCACAGCAAATTGGGCAACAAACGTAAGTGTTAAATAAAATAACTCTAACCACAAGCCTTAGGTAATTCACAATCAATTCCTCCAGTGTATATAAGTATGTGTGTGGGGGTGTGGGTGTGTGCGCATACACGTGTTAGATGAAAGTAACAGGTGAGGGGAAAAGGGTAGAAAAGAGGAAGAAAAAGAAAACTCAGGAATAAAGGAGCAACAATGGAAAACAAAGAGCATATCAATGTGGCAAAAACATACTCTTTCCCCACAAGCTAATTGATTTTAGGCCAATTTGCCTACTTGGCACTAAAAATTTTTGAAGACTGATCACCTAAATGAAGATTTGTGTTTACGCCAATAGAGATATAATATAATTTATGTGCCTGTTTGTTTCCTCTACAAACCTTTGTGGTGCCTGTTTTTGCACTCATCACACATTGAGTGATTCCAATGTGTTACCTGATGTCACGGAGCTAATGGAGAGGGTAATGGTGGCCATGAGGCAGGTGGAAATAACAGAGACCTAGGAGAGTGTTCTTTGTCAGTGGGGTGGTTGAGGCTGCCATGAACTCCTGTCAAAGAAAAAGTATACAGGGGCTTCTAGAGGAAACTGGGTTTCAAGGAGAGAGAAATCAAGACTTGCCAGTGGAGATATGAGAAGGCATTCAGAAAAGGAAGGGTCTGAACCAAAAGGAAGAAGATCCTCATGAGAGCTCCTGGGAACAGGTAAGTAGAATGGAGAGCAACTCAACTCAGAGCCAAGTGGAAGACAGGGCTGCGGAAATAAAGGAGCTCTGTCTACAAGAATCTGGAGCAAGGTGGGAAGGATCAGGAGGAGGGCCAGGTTTTGTGGAGCCTGAAGCAACATTCAAGTTCCAGGAGTCTCCTTAGAAGAACATAAAATTGTAAATAGCAACTTAGGTTTGAAAGTGCGTACTTATTTAGAAAGAGAAATCATAATGCATTTGTCAGTCCCTCTATTGTGTCCGACTCTTTGCAACCCTTGGGACTGTAGCCCGCCAGTCTCCTCTGTCCATGGATTCTCCAGGCGAGAATACTGGAGTGGGTTCCCATTCCCCTTTCCATAACACATTACACATTTTTAAAAGCAAATACCTCAGACTTTGTGAAACTCCAAAAAATAAAGAATTGTGCTCTTGGATACACATCTATATGGGTTTTCTTAATTATTACTTTTTAGCTATACTTTCTTTTAGGTTATTCATTTATTCCTATGAAAATGACTGTTTTCTGGAGAATCCCAGGGACGGGGGAGCCTGGTGGGCTGCCGTCCATGAGGTTGCACAGAGTCAGACATGGCTGAAGTGACTTAGCAGCAGCAGCATAATTCTTTACAGGGTGAATAGAAAAATTATTCAGTCATTAGTCTATCAAATGATTAATTGTTTAAATTTTGGTATTTTTGATTAGACATTGACCTAGTCAGTCTCTGGCTTACTATCTTAAACAACTGAAGATGGGAAGAAGTTTCCACAGGCTAACTTCTGGCTCTGTATATTTCCAGCCTTATTTCTCCTCTTCAATCCACAGGACATGGTGCAGGACATATCACTGTGATAGGGCTTCTGGTCATGCTCCTTTGTGTTAGCATAGCAGTATATCCAGGAATATTGCTGGAAGCCATTCCAATACCGAGAAAGCTAGAAATTGCTTAACTCCATGCAGAAGTGGCTGTAAACCACAAAACATACCCCACCACATCCAAATTAAACTCAACTTTCCCTCAGCTGAATGCCAAAAATGCCCATGGCCACTCGAATGCCACAGAACCCAAGGAGAGGCATGACAGAGCGGAAGGCGAAATAGAAAGAGAATGGGCTAACAGACTGTCACCAACTATCGATCCTTCACAAATTTTATCATCCATATGACTATGTGACTACATTGCACAGGACCCTTTCAGGGCCTTGAAATATAATGGCAAATGAAGGACTTTGAAATTTGCCAGACACTGGAGTGGGTGTTCAAGAAACCTCTGAACAATGCCTCCATACGCAAAACAAACAAAAAACAAGAAAACTTAGGAAAAAAGGAACTATAATCCGAAGTGTTAAAACTTACGAAACAAGTCTGCTACCTAGAGAGGAAGAGAAATAAATGAGGTTTTAGAAAGGTTCATAGGGTTTTAGCCTGTGTGAAGATTAGATGGAGGGTCTGCACTTGTAAGCTAACTCAACGGTATATAACCATAACATGTTTCTTGGGAGCCCTGTATTGGTTATCTACACTGCATAACAAATTATCCAAAACATAGAGACTTGAGACAAGAAGATGCATGAATAACCACACACAGTTTCTGAAATTTGGGTTTGGGGAGTGTTTAGCTGAGAGGTTCTGGCTCAGCGGCTCCCATGAAGTTGCAGTCATGACGTTGGCTGGAATGGGTCACACACAGGTTTCATTGAGGCTGGAGGATCATGCCTGGCAATTTAGTGCTGGTTGTTGAGACGAGGCATCAGTTCCGGCCGCATACATCTCTCTACAGGGCTTCTGGAGTGTCCTTCTGACATGGTAGCTGGCTTCCTCCAGAATGAGAGAGCCAAGAACAAACGGGAAAGCCTCAATATCTTTCATGAACTAGTCTTGGTGTCACTCTCTGACATTTCTAAAAATCTTATTGCCAGTGCACATACATTGATCTCAAGCTCCCAACTCATCCTGTGTCTACACATCTGTTCTCTACATCTGCATCTCTATTCCTGCCCAGCAAATAGGTTCATCTGTACCATTTTCCCCTAGATTCCACATACATGTGTTAATATACGATATTTGTTCTCTTTCTGACTTACTTCACTATATATGGCAGATTCTAGGGGCATTCATGTCTCTACAAATGACCCAATTCGATCCTCTTCGTGGCTGAATAATATTCCACTGTACACATATATCACATCTTCTTTATCCAGTCATCTGTAACAGATAGCTAGTGACAAACTGCTATATAGTACAGGGAGCTCAGCTTGATGCTCTCCGGAGACCTAGAAGGATGGAATTGGGGGGTGGGGTGGGAGGGAGATCTAAGAGGGGGATATAGGTATACAAATAGCTGATTCACTTCACTGTACTGCAGAAACTAACATAACACTAAAAAGCAACTATACCTCAATTTTTAAAAAATGAAATGAAATTAAAAAAAAATAATAACCTACTGGTTACATCAGTCAGTTGTCTTCACTGTGGGAAGGGATTGCACAGGGTGTGAATACCAGGAAATGGGGCTCGGGAGAACCCTCTTGGAGCCTGGCTTCCCCTGACTCTTCATGCTCTGCTGCTGCTAAGTTACTTCAGTCGTGTCTGACTCTGTGCAACCCCATAGATGGCAGCCCACCAGGCTCCCCCGTCCCTGGGATTCTCCAGGCAAGAACACTGGAGTGGGTTGCCACTTCCTTCTCCAATGCAGGAAAGTGAAAAGTGAAAGTGAAGTCGCTCAGTAGTGTCCGACTCCTAGTGACCCCATGGACTGCAGTCTACCAGGCTCCTCCATCCATGGGATTTGCCAGGCAAGAATACTGGAGTGGGTTGCCATTGCCTTCTCCCCTTCATGCTCTAATGTAGGTTAATTTTGTGCAGCTGCAGACCAGGAGTTGTAAATACTGTCCTGGCAAGAGCTGGAAAAGGACCAGGATCCCAGGAATTTGTGAGTGTATGTATGTATGTGTGTGTATGCATAGGGGGTGGTGGAAGGAGTCTTCAGAAGTAGTCACTGGCAGCATTCAGACTCATAAACTGCAAAGAAATAGGGTGACTTGGTTTCAGAGATGAGCCCCTTGGACAGAGAAAAAGAAAATGAATCCCCTAAAGCCACAAGCACAAGCTGGAATCAAGATTGCTGGGAGAAGTATCAATAACCTCAGATATGCAGATGATACCACACTTATGGCAGAAAGTGAAGAAGGACTAAAGAACCTTTTGATGAAAGTGAAAGAGGATAGTGAAAAAGTTGACTTAAAACTGAAAATTCAGAAGACGAAGATCATGGCATCTGGTCCCATTACTTCATAACAAATAGATGGGGAAACAATGGAAACTGACAAACTTTATTTGGGGGGCTCCAAAATCACTGCAGACAGTGACTGCAGCCATGAAATTAAAAGACGCTTGCTCGTTGAAAGAAAAGTTATGACCAATCTAGATAGCATATTAAAAAGCAGAGACATTACTTTGCTGACAAAGGTCCATCTAGTCAAAGCTGTGGTTTTTCCAGTGGTCATGTATGGATGTGAGAGTCGGACAATAAAGAAAGCTGAGCACTGAAGAACTGATGCTTCTGAACTGTGGTGTTGGAGAAGACTCTGAGAGTCCCTTGGACTGCAAGGAGATCCAACCAGTCCATCCTAAAGGACATCAGTCCTGAATATTCAATGATGGTGAAGCTGAAACTCCAATACTTCAGCCACATGATGCGAATAACTGACTCATTTGAAAAGACCCTAATGCTGGGAAAGATTGAGAGTGGGAGGAGAAGGGGATGACAGAAGATGATATGGTTGGATGGCATCACTGACTTGATGGACAAGGTCTTGAGTAACCTCCGGGAGTTGATGACAGGCAGGGAGGCCTGACGTGCTGCAACCTTGTTGCAAAGAGTCTGACAACAACTGAGCAACTGAACTGAACTGAACTGAAGGCCACAAGGCCAGTCAGATTCAGAGATGGGATTAAAACCAGGTTTCCTGACTAATTCTAATCATAGTGAAAATAAATTAAATACTGGAGTATTTTTCTCTCTGTCAGGTACTCATATAAGTTTTCTATGTACTGATGCTTCCCCAGTGGCTCAGATGATAAAGAATCTGCCCGCAGTGCAGAAGACCTGGGTTTGATCCCTGGGTTGGGAAGATCCCCTGGAGAAGGGAATGGCTACCCACTCCAGTGTTCTTGCCTGGAAAATTCCATAGACAGAGGAGGTCGCAAAGAGTTGGACATGACTCAGTGACTAAGCGTGAGTAGGAGCATCTCATATTTGTGATGCCAAGGAAACTGAGGCACCAAGAGGACTGGCAAGTTGTTTAAGGTCACATAGCTGGTAAAGTAGAGCTGGCATTTCAGCCAAAGCCTTCCTAGTGCCCAAATGCTTTTCTCCACCCTCATACCCCATTCTTCTAGGCTTTCTATTCTTTCAGGCTTATCCAGTTACCTCCTTCCTTTAATCCATCAACCCATCCTCCCCACCATAAGTTATCCCCAAGGAGGAATCTTTTGTTCAGGGCTACCCCAAGAGGACCTGCTTTATAAATTACTGGAATAAATGACACATCTTGAAAACCCAAAATCTGAAATTGGATTCTAAACATTCTGAACCTACAAGGTCAATGTGTTTATACTCCATGGAAGTTTAGACTTACAGTTTTGAAGCAAAACTTCAGAGTGTGATCCTCACCCAGCGAAGGGCTTCCCAGGCTGAATATTTGGATACATAACAGTCAACACTGATAAAGCACTGACTATGTGCTGGCCATTGTTCTAAGAGTTCTAACGATGCTGACTCACTTTCATCTGTATAAGCATCTCATGAAGTAAGTGTACTATTATTATCTCCTTTCTAATGTAGTTGATCTGCCCAGCTAAGTGAGTTGTCATTCTAGGATTGAAACACAGAAAGTCTGGCTCCAGAGTTCATCCTCTTGAGCAATGTGCTACATCTTTGTCCTTCTTTTTTTTTTTTTTTTTTCAGATTGTCCTTGTGTTGGTGGTATTGTCAGTGGAATCTAAGATTTGGTCTTTATGTCTATCAACATGCAAAGAAGAATTCTTCTTTTAAAAAATATTTATTTGGCTGTTCCAGGTCTTAGCTGAAGCACTCAGGATCTTTACTTGCAGCATGCCAGCTCTATAGATGGGGCATATAAACTCTCAGTTGTGGAATTGGAGATCTAGGTCCTTGCCCAAGGATCGAACCCAGGTGCCCAGTGTTAGGAGTGCAGAGTCTTAGCTGCTGGACTCCTGGGAAGTCCCATCATGGATAAGAATTCTTGAGCTTCGGCTATGGTGAGGCACTGTGCTGAACACTTGGTATGAACTGATTTAAGAAAATAACCATGGTTCCTGTCTTCCCTGAGTTTGCACTCTAGTGAGAGCAACAGACTTTAACCAAAGTCATAAACATAAGTCAATAAATAAGGATTTGGCTGTAAGTTCTGCTCAATGTTACAAAAGAGGCAAACATGGTGCTCTAATAGACAAACCCAAGAGGAACTCCTTAGACATGTGCTCAGGGAAGTTCATTCTGACTTTGAACCTGATATCTAGATGATATAAATTCTAAAGCTGAGATAATGGAAGAGGCACTCTAGTTAAACATGGAAGGTATAAAACATTCTTTAATCTGGACCCTTTCTACAATTCCTATTCAAATTGAGTATTAAAAGAATTAATGAGATAGAAACTCAGAAAGACAAGGAAAATGGGTGGAGAGAGATATCATTATGGTTGCAAAGAATGATCACAGTTTCAGAAGATGAAAAGTTGAAGGGAAAGTTAGCAAAACTAAGAACGCAAAATACCAAGTTCTTACAGAGGGGACGTTGTTATTAAAAGAGCCTAGTCACAGAAATAAACTCCCCAGAAAAGTCTCGGGAATTGGAGGCACATGATATGAGGCGTAAAGGGGTGAAAGTGTTGGTGAGAAATAAGAAGAATGGTTTGAAACTCAAAATGAAGCACACACAGATCCCCAGATTCTCTCTTCTGTTCCACTTATCCAGGGCAATTGTCCTTCCCTCATCCTGGAGGATGCCAGAGGATTTTTATTCTATAGAAAATCTGAGTGGCTTCATACCCAGGATGCCAGGCCCAGAGGAAGTAGCGTGAAGATGCATGGAAACAAAGCTTTAAACACAAATCTACATATTGGAACATGATTTCTACCCTTCCCAGCCTCCTAACTCTCTGGGTTTGGATTATAACCTTATAATATCATTTGACTATTTTAAATTTATATGTTTCTTTTCTTCATAAAAATTGTACACACACACACATATACATTTTTTTTTAACAAGAGAGGGAAGGGATTCCTAGGGCTTCTCTGGTGCTTAGTGGTAAAGAATCCACCTGCCAATGCAGGAGACACGGGTTTAATCCCTGAGTTTGGAGGATCCCCTGGAGAAGGAAATTTCAATCCACTCCAGTATTCTTACCTGGGAAATCCCATGGACAGAGGAGCCTGGTGGGCTACAGTCTATGGAGTTGCAAGAGTTGGACATGACTTAGCGACTAAATGACAAGAACGGGCATTCCTGACAGAGGGAACAATGTGTGTGAAGGCCTTGGTTGATGCATTAAGGACCAAGAGGAGGGGGTCTGGGAGATGGGGTTAGAAAAAGAACAGGGCCAGATGCTGTGGGATCTTGCACACCAACAAAAGGAGTTTGGGTTTTCTTTGAAATGCAGCCACGAAAGGGTTTTAAGCCATGGGTAACATGATCTTATTGAGGTTTAAAGAGTTACTCTGGTTGTATAAAGAATAGATTGTCACATATTAAGCTGGGCCTTCTCATGAAAAATTATGTATCCTAGGACTTTAGAGCGGAAAGGACCCTCAAGATCATTTAGTCCAACCCTTCCTTTTAAAAGATAAGCAAACTAAGACACAGAAAATTTATGATTTGCCCAAGGTCATATAGCTAATAACTATGTGAGGCTTTTAAACCAGGAGTTTGAGGGTGATAGATTATACTTTTAAGAAATCATTCTACTCTATGTTTCCTTTGGCCAGAAGTGATGTCTCCTTTTTCTGAACTTTCATCTCACCTTATTTTTCTCTCCTATGGTACTTACCCATTTATTACCTTGATCATAGTTCTTTGTGTTCACATCTTCTCTTATCTCCTTTATGAGGCTGTAAAATGCAGGATCAGGAGGTATGGTCTGTACCCAATATGTCTCCATAGGGCTTTGCTGTGGTAGGTGTTCAATCAACATTTACTGAATGGATGGATGGATGAATGAACAGACGGATGGATGGATGGATGAGTGAATGAATTCTCCATATGATATAAATAAAATAGAGTATCTACTGACTGGATATGGACATGTAGACTTTACTCACTCTGATTTATCATTCTAGGTCACCTCCTGGCCATGTTTTCATTCATTTTCTTTAATAAGAACATATTGGAAAGTGATCATTTTCTATCAGATGAAATGAGGTGGCCTAGAAAAATGTCATATTTCTAAGTCAGGCAATACTTTCTCCCAAGATTATCAGCAGGGAGAGCCTCTCCACACTCACCCTGTTGGCTAGGCTTATGCATTCTTTCTCAACACAAGGTCCTTGGGGAGGTTATTTCTTACTGAATCTTTTTTTTTTTCTCTCCAAAAGATAGCTGAGACTGCCCATAAGAAAGTAATCAAGTGTCCAGGGTGAAACAGCGATATCAAAAAAAGGAAATATGTTTTGCTTAAGGTAATAAAAAAAAAAATGCTGGGCTGCACCTATGCCCTCTCCAGCAGAGAAATATACAAACACATCAATGAAAACTAACACTGCCAATAGTGGAGAAAACCCTGAAGAGAGATCTGGGAGCCCTGGATAATGTCCTTGCTTTCAATTTTGACTTGTTGAGTGGCTCTGGTAATTCATGGGATCTCTCTGTGTCTCTCCCTCTTGGTATCCTCATCCATGAAAGAGAGATGAAAATATTTGCAACAACTGGTCATAGGCCCAGTTTCTGCCACAAGTAAATGACCCATTAAATCTGTCAATAAAATCAGTCAGACTGTTTTTTTTTTTTTTTTGAAGGGGTAACTGTTACATTTTTGGATTCACTGATTTGGCATCCTGCATATACAGGCTCAGACACATGTTGAGAATTTTTGCCGGAGATGAAGTTATACACTGTATGTGGGGTTCCCAAATGAAGAAATGAGCTCCAGGGCATGGGACTTTTGATGATCTAAGATCTCCACTAAGGCAATAGGCATTCTGAAGACAAACATGACTCATGGTGCATGGGATCTCAATCAAGTGTTCACAAACTTCGGTTTGAGGGTTGGGAAGGTCTGGAAAAGATTCTCGGGTAAAGCCTAATTCAGAAGAGTACAGACTGTTTCCTTTGCAAAATGACACATGTCCGTATTGTGAAACAGTGGAAACTGGAAAAGAGTGCCTGTGTCAGTCTCACAGAATCACCCTGTTGCTCAGCCACAGACATCTCTTGCTTTCTCCTTTGGTGCCTAGCCTTACAATGAAGCCACTGTGCTTAGACTATCTCAGCTGCTTCACCACATCACTTTTCTATTGCTATGGAATAAGACATCCTAACAGTTTGTAGTTTAGGGTCACAACACCTTATTGTTTGCTCATGATTCTGTCATTCGAGTGGGGCTCAGCAGGGTGACTCTTCTGCTGGTGTGACCTGGGGTCATGCATGCAGGTGCTATCATCTGGAGTCTCAGACTGAGCTGGAACATCCAGAATGACATCATTTACATGCACGAACCTCAGCTGGGATAGCTGGAACAGTTGGGAGCTGGTTGGGCATTTCGCTCTCTCTCTTTTCAAGTTTCTCCAAACAGAATAGATGAATTTCATGGCATGGTGACCCATGGCCCCTCAAAGCACAAAAGCAGAAGCTTCCAGGCCTTCTTAAGGCTCATGCCTAGAATAGTCACGGTGCCAACTCTGCAGTGTTCCACTGGTTAAAGCATATCACATTCCAGCCCAGACTTAAGAATAGAAGAAACAGATTCTTCATCTTCACATAAAGAGTGGCAAAGAAACTCTGGCTGTCTTTAACCCACCACAAACCACAATTATGTGGTCAGGTCTCATGGGATAAAGAAGTATCTTTTACCTGCTCCTTTGGCTCCCCCAGCTACAGACACCTCCTGTTTCCTATTTGAATGTTCCACTGTTACATGAAGTCTCCACCCCAGCACTCTGTCTGCCGATTCCACTTCTCTGCCACCACCAGCCAACTCCTCTCCATGCTCTTCTTTCTACCTTATAGTTTCTTATTTTTCATAAGCCCTGCTGCTCCATGATATTACCATTTGTAGCTTCTGCTGCTACAGAGGTTAGTAATGTGAAGAACAGAGCCACCCTGAGACTGCTGTCCTTAGGAGTCCTGCTTGCAAGAGTGACCATTAGCTGGCATCTGGGAACTTGGATTAGTCAGGTTTCTCCAGAGAAACACAACCAAAAAAATATGTGTGTATAATAGACAGAAAGAGATTTATTATAAGGACAGGGGCTCATGGTGACTGGCAAGTCTAGTCTGCAATGTGTGACAGCAGGCTGGTGATCCAGGAGAGATGATCTGAAATCCAAAGGCAGTCTGCTTGAAGATTCCCTTCTGTTGGGGAGACCAATCTTTCTGTCCTATGTAGGCCTTCAACTGATTGGATGAGGCCCACCCATATTATGGAAGAAAATCTGCTTACTCAAAATTCACACATTAAAATGTTAACCTAATTCTAAAGCACCCTCCAGTTGACATCAAGTCAATCATCACAGGAGGGTTCCAGAACTGATAAGAGTGACTCTCTGTATCTAAATTGTATGAGCAATGCAGTTTATGCTGAACAGCTGCTTTCACTATTCCCATGAAGAATAAGGAAAGGTACTCACAGTCCGATATTTTTTTATGTGCTCAGCAGAGAATGTGATCAGCCACCGGTAAAGCCCTGGGCACTGAGTCTCTAAAGAGCAACCCTGATAGACAAGTCTCATGGGTTGTCAAAACTCATTGCCAAGGAAGACCTAAATAGACATTTCTCCAGAGAAGACATACAGATGGCCAAGAAACACATGAAGAGATGCTCAACATTGCTAATAATTAGAGAAATGCAAATTAAAACTATCATGAGATATCAACTCACACCAATCAAAACTGCCATCATCAAAAAAATCTATAAACAATAAATACTGGAGAGGGTGTGGAGAAAAGGGAACCCTCCTATACTATTGTGGGAATATAAATTAATATAAACCACTATGAAGAACAGTATTGACGTTCTTTTAAAAAACTAAAAATCGAGCTACCATATGACTCAGCGATGCTACTCATAGGTATATATTAGGAGAAAACCAGAATTCAAAAGGATGCATGCACCCTGATATCCATTGCAGGACTATTTACAATAGCCAGGACATGGAAGCAACATAAATGTCCATCAACAGAGGAATAGATAAAGAAGATGTGGTACATATATACAACAGAATATTATTACTCAGCCATAAAAAGGAAGGAAATAGTGCCGTTTACAAAATCATGGACGGACCTGGAGATTGTCATACAGAGTGAAGCAAGTCAGAAAGAGAAAAACAAGCATTGGAGAAGGAAATGGCAACCCACTCCAGTATTCTTGCCTGGAGAATCCCAGGGACAGAGGAGCCTGGTGGGCTGCCATCTATGGGATCGCACAGAGTCAGACACGACTGAAGCGACTTAGCAGCAGCAGCAGCATATGTGGAATCTAGAAAAATGTTACAGGTGAACTTATTTGCAAAGCAGAAACAGAGTCACAGATGTAGAGAACAAACTTATGGCTACCAAGGGGGGATGAATGGGGAGATTGGAGTTGACATGTATACACCACCACGTATAAAATAGCTAGCTAATGAGAACCTATATAGCAAAACAAAAACAAAACTCATTGCCAGAGGCATGCAGCACATCCTGTGTGACTCCCCTGGGTGAGGACCCTCTGAAGTTTGTGCCTGATTTCCTCCAGAATTTGTCCTGTATATGTTTCCCCTTTGCTGATTTTCTTTTGTACCGTTTTGCTGTAGTAAATCCTAGTTACGACTATGACTTTTAAGCTGAATCCCCTGAGTTTTCCTAGAGTCATTGAGCCTGAGAGAGGTCTTGAGGGCTGCAGCACAAGTAAGAAATGGAAAATTATGTCATTTGCACAGGTCTATCTCTAACTGTTAATACAATGGAAACCGAGGTGGAAAGAATTTTATATAGGTCTTATGTGAGTGAGCACTATGCTCCATACTCTGATGTCTTCAAAGGAGATATTAGGAACATAAAAGAGTGACCACGACTTCCAGAGGAGTTGGGAAGGGGACTGTGGATATTCGAATAAGTAGGAAAAAGAGCAAGGGAGGTAGGGGAACCCAGTGTTTTTTGAATTTTAGTAGCTTTAGAACTACTGCATTAGACGATGGAAAAAGTAAGTGGTTGAAGAGATATATCTGATTTGGGGCATAGAATTCAGACTGAAATTGAGGAAAGGGAATGATTAGGAAACTGTAGTATTAATTTGAACATAAAGAAATGCAGGTCTGACTTGGGTGCATTCAAGGGAAATGAAAGGAAATAGCTGAGAACAAGATCAATGACAAAGGAAGCACAGACGGTATTTTTGATCCGTAAAGACCTGAATTCAAATCTTCACTCATTATCAGCTTCTGACTCCTCTGAAGCTTAGGTTCCTTATCGGTCAAATGGAATTGGTCACAACTACAGTTGATAACAAATAAAATGGTATTTTTTGCTGCTATGAATGCTGAGTCAAAGGAGAAAGTGAATGGATATTGCCATTTGATGTGGAAGCTGCCTTTTTTTTTTTAATAAGTGCCTCTTTTTTTAAAAAAAAAAAATTTATGTGGCTGCTCCAGTTCTTAGTTGTGACATATGGGGTCTTTGTTGCCACATGCAGGTTCTTAGTAGAGGCATGCCAGGTCTAGGGGTGGGACCTGGGGCAGGAGTGGAACCTGAGATGGAACCTGGGCCCCTAGGGATGGAACCCAGGCCCCCTGGCATTGGGAGCATGAAGTCTTAATCGCTGAACCACCAGGGAAGTCCTTGGAAGCTGTTCTTATTACAAATAATATCTCAATGTGTGAGAATGAGAAGGTGTGAGGAGTTGGAGATGACTCCAAAGACTTGACCCCAGGTGCCTGCCAAAGCAAACGGCTCCAGGAAAAAAAAAATAGGGAACAGGGAAGATTAATCCAGTCCTGATGGAAGACGTTTGGTTTCATTTTAGGCACACCAAATGAGGACAAATATTCTAAGTTTGGTATGCTGAAAAGAGGCTTTTTCATGATTATGGAAAGTTCAAATTATAATCTCAGAAAGAATGATACATGTAGGACCTTTTTCCTATTTGCAGCATCTTGAAAGGGCTTAAGCATCCTATAAATTTAAACTATAATGTATGAAAAGAATTTCAAAGAAATACAGATTTAGGGCAAAAAAAGTGAAGAGAGTTCCTAGAGCCCAGAACAAACTGTACATAATTTGTGATACAAAAACTACAACTGGATTTTTATAAATTAAACTGTGATTATTACGTGATTATTCAGGCTTACAGTGGTTATATATATTGAAACATACTGTGCACAGTGGAAATAAGCTCTATTGTGTGATTTTCTGTGAATGATCAGCTGACACATGGCTGAATTGAGAGCATCCCTGGAAATCAAGTAGTCTTGGCTTTGAACAAAGCCCTGTTTGCAAATTTGGACAAATTTCTTAACCTCTCTGAGCCTCAATTTCCTAATATGTAAAAAGAGATGGAAATAAGACCTCTTTCACAAGGTTCCTGTGAGAATCACATGAGATTACATTTGACATTCACACAATGGGTCATCAGTAGACATAAGTTCCCCATCTCTTAGAAAACAAATGTTTTCTAAGGCCTCACTATAATGGTATGGAAGTATCAGCTGCAGAAGACAGTTACAGATATGATTTGAGAAGTTTTAGAACCATATTCATAACCTGACTTTTGCCTTAATCAATGGAAGAGGATGCACAAAGAAATATTCTAGTTACTTCTGGACTGGGGTATTCAGTTCAGAATAAAACTATTAAGAAAAAACACATCACATTCCTAGTAAAGCACACACCAGGTTGTACCTATGAAGTCCTTATTTTAAATCTTGATTCTTTGGTTTTTTGTTTGGTTGTTTGTTTGTCTGGTCACTCAGTTGTGTCCAACGCTTTTGCAACCCCATGTCCTGTAGCCTACCAGTCTCCCCTGTCCATGGGATCTCCCAAGCAAGAATACTGAATGAGTTATTTCCTTCTCTAGGAGATCTTCCTGACCCAGTGATTGAACCCATGTCTCCTGAACAGAACTGGCCAGCCTCCACCTGGCTTGTTTAGACTACTTGATGAGTTGACATGGGCAACGACTAAACAAGTGGTGGTTTAGTCACTGGTGGCGGTGGTTTAGTCACTAAGTTGTGTCCCACTCTTGGAAGTCCATGGACTATAGCCTGCCAGGCTCCTCTGTCATTGGGATTCTCCAGGCAAGAACACTGGAAATGGGTTGCCATTTGCTTCTCCAAGGGGATATTCCTGACCCAGGAATTGAACCTGGGTCTCCTGCACCGCAGAGAGATTCTTTACTGACTCAGCTCCGTGGATTCTTTACCTCTGAGCCACCAGGGAAGCCCCTCGATTTTTTATATGTTCCTTTTCCAATAGCCATTATGTTCAAATATTCCAATGAAGAGACTTTATGTCACTTAAAATGTGAAGTTGGAAATTCATGGATTTGGTTGATATCTCATTAGAAAATGCCTAGCTTGTCTAGGGAAACATAAAGAAAATATCACTGATCTATTGGAAATCAAGTCACTTACTCTTTTGAGTTGTTTTTGTTCAGTCGCTCTGTTGTGTGCGACTCTTTGCAACTCTTTTGAGAACTGGTCTCAAAAATGGAAATTTAGGATGGTCTTGTTGATCTTGCAGATCCTACTAGGTCCCGCATATTCCATGAGAATAGAATAGGCTCCAGTAGAACCTATAACTTACACCTGGTTCCACACCTTGGTGTACTGTGTAATATGTGTCTTGCCCCCATGAATCATAAATTCTCTGATGGAAGGAAACCTATCTGTCCATCTCATTGCTATTTTCCTAGAATCTAATGCAATGGCTAGAACCTCAAAGACACACAGTAAATGTTGAAGAATGAAGGAAGGGAGGGATCTGATACAGTACTTGGCAATGAAGTCAGCACTTAAAAAAAAAAAAATCCTTGTTTAATGGATAGAGTAAGTCACGTTTCCTGTTTTCCTCTTAGTCATGTACTCTGTAGGATAAAAAAAATGTTTTCTAAGGCCTCAAACCCTCAAGGCAAATGCTAAATACAATGAAAACTATGTTAATGTTATCATACTAGCCAAAATTTTCATTGAGTGCTTACTATAGGCTAAGTAAGCACTTTATATGTATTAATTTGTCTATCATAATAACATGAGAGAATTTCCATTTGACAGATGGAGAAACTGAAGCTCATTATGGTTTTATACTGTAGTTCATAGTGCAAGCAGGATTCCAGTCCAAGCCCCACCTGACTCTTCACTACGCTGCACACTTTTTGAAGGGCTCAGTAGTGCCTTGTAGTGGTTTCCATGTCTCCACTCCCAGTAGGAGGACCAGAGTGGCGGGGTCTCCAGTGGGCAGGAGAAGGACTCCACCTGTGGTTGAGCACCTGGAGACAGGCCTCCTGGGTCACACAGGTGTTCTTCCGGGAGTCTGGTCTCCAACAGTTTAGAACCACAGAGGTTGATGAGGTTGATGGTAGAAGTGAATGGACAGGAGGAGCAATGCAAGTTGATCTTGAGATACGACCAAAATAAATCCAGAAAAACAGAAAGCCTAGATCCCAAGGATGAGGGAGATGGTGGGAACACATGCATTGCTGTAAAAAGGGAACATGGGAGCTTGTTGCTGGGGTCTCAGAAAACCAACAGAAGCCATCCTGGGTCAGAAGTTGATTGAGAAAACACAGGAAAGGGCCTTCCATACAAGGCAGGACTCTTTCTTCACCCTCAGTCCCATCACTGTACCTATATACCCTTTCCCTCCTTCCTCTTTCTCTTTCCCTTCCCCAGTCATGCCTATGTACCCAGGCGCACACACACACACACACACACACATACACACTTCTGCAGCTAAAGGGTTCTTACATGCCCCAGGTTGCTGGTCGCTGCTCTTCATTCAAATATCTTTGGAAAACAAGGTTAAAATGTCTAGATCTAGGACTAAACTGACAGTGCTTATGTTTCTGTCTCCTTCGTCTTGAGGGCAAGAGCGCATATTCCATTTCTTTTTTATCCCCCTCACAGCACCTATTACTATATACCATATGCTCTGCACGTACTTGGCACTCAATAAATGCTTGCTGAATGGCTGACTTTTCCCATCTCCCCCACCCTTTCCTTCCCACCCCTACAGCATTACTTTAAAGATCTGTTGCAGAGCTGTGGGGCGAGGTTTAAGATCCGTTTTGACAAATAACCCTTATGGGTGTTTAAAGCCAAAAGATCGAATATTTAAAGCAGAAATATGAGCTGTAACTTCATGGGTGTTCTTTGAAGAGATGCATAAAGCTGTACAAATAGATAGCCTTTCAGACAGGACATAACAGACCCAGCTTTGTGCATTTGCAAATATACAGAGGAGAAGAGCCTGAACCTTGCTTTGAACCCTATGTTTCCTTCTGAAATCAGTTTAAATAGGAAAGTGAAGGTAGTTAAATCTTCTATATTTTAAAAAGATCTTACAAATACTTTTGGCTTTAAAAGCCTATGTCACTGATTCATAATATAAGAGGTGATATTAAATCTATGCCCCCCTCAATGCCCCTCACCCCCACAGACAGGAACCTACAGGCAAAAACAAGACTGGATTCCATTGAAGTCGTGAGAGCAAATTGAGGGCTGTATAAAAAGAAGCTTTTAGAATCCCAGACATGAGATCTTGGTGCTGGGAAGTCTTAGGGACCAAAGCAAGGATCCAGGGACAGCAGACGGTTGAAGAACAAGAGCAGAATCCACATCACAGAGTGGCTCTGGTTAATGACTTCATGAAGCTGCTGAGCTTAGAATACAAGTCCCAAGAGAGAAGTGAGCATGAGTTGTGCAGGTAGGTCCATTACCCCCATAGGATCCATTTTCATCCAAAGATGTCTGGAGTTTCCTGGCTGCTTCCATTAACAAGGCAGAAATGAGTATATCTTATCTCGGGCTCCAACTTTGACTGTCCCGTGTTCTCTTAGAGCAGCTGAGCCCTTGGCTTATAGGCTAGAGGTGATCTCAGGAAGTGGAAGCTGCTTGATATGCCTTACTTTTTTTAAGTGGAACTATTTTACGTGGAGCTGTGGCTAATGAGGTTACTTACAACTAAGCATTTGTAGGACAGGTGGACTTAAATAAACTTAACTATCAATCTATAGGTATTAAATTGATCATAAGAACCCTTGGTTATGTAGTGATTGATTTGGAGGGCCAAGCTCTAGTACTTAGCTTGAAATTTATGAATCAAAAGCTTTACAATTGAAACCAAGAAAGTTTTTTTAAGTACTACTATTTCCACCTAACTAAGGACTGTTATACAAGTATGATTTATCTATAGGCATCACTCATGTATAGTGTAGAATTATCCAAGTCTTTTTTTTAAGTTTCTAATGACTTATATGCATTAACTCAATCAAGAGGGTTTCTTAAAATATTACCTTTCCCCTTCTGGAAAAAAAGAAATTTTTATCCAGAAAGAAACTACTAATTTTTACATTGCTAAATCAGAAGTGTGCTCTCTTTCTGACTCATCCTTTGCTTCCATTTCCTGTAGGTTTAATGTAGGTCAATAGTCCTGGATTCTATACACATTATATGTGTGCAAGATGATTGAACACATAGTTGAAATTTACATAAACACACGATATCTTTATTTTACTTTTTTGGATAACATGTTATCATTCGTGAAGAACCTTCTCATTTCTCACCTCATGTAATTAAAAAGAATTCTATAGGATTGGAATTAATAGTATTGTCATTTTACAGATGATGAGTTCAGCAAATTTGATTCAACTGTTCACCCATTCAGTAATTTTAATTTTGGACCCAAATGCATACTAGGCGCTGGGAATACAAATATGAAAAAGCTTTATGAAGTTCACTGTCTATTATGTAAAACAAGCAGGCAAATAAAACATTGAGAGTGGGATGGGATAAGTACTATGTTATGTAAATATAAAGATGGCAAAAAATGTATTACCAAACTCATCCAGTGGTGAATGAACAATCTTTTCAAAGGAGAAGATTCTTGAAGTGGGTCTTAGTAAGAAGAAATCCACCAGAAACGATAAAGCATAGAGCAGAGAAGCAGCAAGTGGCAAGGTACAGAAGCGAGCAACTGTGAGATGGTTGTGAGTACAGAAGGGAAGAAAATGAGCCTGAAGAGAGTTTTCCTCAGGAGCATGTGACCAGTGAGGAGCAAGGTTCTGGGTGTATGATAGGCTGGTGAGAAGAAATCTTCAGGAAATCAGATTCATTTGATCTTTTTTCACCACGCATGACTTCCACGTGGTCCAAAATGGCTACTCCTGATTGACCCATCCCATCCACATTCTGAGCATCAGAAAGAAGGAAAAGTAAAAAAAGGAACAAAGGCATAAGCTAGCTTTCTTTTAGGAGAAGGCAATGGCACCCCACTCCAGTACTCTTGCCTGGAAAATCCCATGGACGGAGGAGCCTGGTAGGCTCCAGTCCATGGGGTCGCTAAGAGTCAGACACGACTGAGTGACTTCACTTTCACTTTTCACTTTCATACATTGGAGGAGGAAATGGCAACCCACTCCAGTGTTCTTGCCTGGAGAATCCCAGGGACGGGGGAGCCTGGTGGGCTGCCGTCTATGGGGTTGTGAAGAGTCGGACACGACTGAGTGACTTCCCTTCACTTTCCACTTTCACACAATGGAGAAGGCAATGGCAACCCACTCCAGTGTTGTTTCCTGGAGAATCCCAGGGACGGGGGAGCCTGGTGGGCTGCTGTCTATGGGGTCGCACAGAGTCGGACACGACTGAAGCGATTTAGCAGCAGCAGCAGTAGCAGCAGCAGCTTTCTTTTAAGGGAGATTCTTAGAAACTGCCACAGGACACGTCTGCTCATAATTCATTCATTAGAACTAGTCACATGGCCACATCTACCACTAAAGACTAATAGATTCTTTTCTGACCATGTTAATATAGGGAAGAAGAGAGAATGGAATTTGGAAGACAAGTGGGAGTACCCACCACTGAGTAGCATGAAAAAACCAATCACAAAGTGCTATAAATTCTGAACTTCACCCTCTGGTCAACAGGGAGTCACTGGAGAGTTTTTGATCAAGGACCTGAGATGACCATATTTGTGTATAAGATTAAGAAAGATGATAGACTGAAGAGGGTAATACTGGAGACAAGGGATTAGTTAGGGTTAGTGAACTTCATAAAGCTTTTTCATATTTGTATATCCAGTGCCTAGTATGCATTTGGGTCCAAAATTAAAATTACTGAATGGGTGAACAGTTGAATCAAATTTGCTGAACTCATCATCTGTAAAATGACAATACTATTAATTCCAATCCTATAGAATTCTTTTAATTACATGAGGTGAGAAATGAGAAGGTTCTTCACGAATGATAACATGTTATCCAAAAAAGTAAAATAAAGATATTGTGTGTTTATGTAAATTTCAACTATGTGTTCAATCATCTTGCACAAATATAATGGTGCAAGATGGTGCAAATATATGGTGGTCCAGGTGAAAGACAATGGAGGTCTGATGAGGGAAGAGGAATGAGGAGGGGGAAGTATCAAGAAGGTTATCTGCCATGACAGTTGAGTAACAGTAAGAGGCAGGATTCAAACTCTTATCTTTGGTTCCAAGTCCATGCACATGACATTCATCTTTCTTAACCAAATGGTGGAAACTTGGCCTCCCAGGAGCCTTTCATATCCAAGCTGTGTTGTGAAAATCGGATACTATGGTCCAGATCCAGGAACTGAAGAGTCAAGAAACAAGACACCATGTGTGGCTGTGTAATTTTGAGATAATGCATTTTTCTCTTCTTGCATTCAAGCTAGTAGAAGACTCTGAACTGGGCTTCCTTGCCTATGAGAGAGCCAAAACAGGACTTCTCAGGTTTTATTTCTAAGCCTCAAGTCATGTAAGAGGAGAGAGTTTGAAGAGGGAGAGATTTCAGCTAGACTAAGAAGACATTTTAGAGTCAGGGGGAGGGGAGGAAGACGGATTTTTCCCACCTGGAGGTCATGGGAGGACATGATGGAAAGTAGCTATGAGCTGATACAGTCCTGGATTCAAGACCAAAAGCTGCTCTACCCTCCGTGTGGCCCAAGCAGCCTTGCCTGATGGGGCCATGTGAGCTGGAATAATCTACAACCCAAAGGATATCTCAGAAAAATTAGCACTACCAAAAACCATAGCAAAGTCCCAGTCTGCTATTAAATTACCTTCCAGAAAGACAGCTAAGAGGTTACAATGAACTGATGTGTAGAAATAAAAAATATGCACTGAACTACTGAAAACAAAAAGAGGACTGAAATTCATACCTTCAGCCCTGCTAGATAGTGAACCCTGGGTGACAGCAAGGCTTTCTATAGCCCCAGAGGATGAGGAATAAAGAACAGCTCCAGAACCCAATTTTGTGCCTGTCTCTCCCTTTTCCTTAATTCTGATTCTGAGAGTAGAAACCAGTTCAAACTGGATCTGTGTATATCCATACCCATTATTCACTTGTAAATGTTCCAAGTAACTCAGACCTCCCCTCAGAAGACATTCCAGCATCGCTTAGCAGGATATTTCAGGACAAAGGCATACAATGTTTGGAAATGTCAGATAATATTCTAGCTACTGGACTTTCCCAGTAGGTTCAGTAGGTAAAGAATCTGCCTGCACTGAGGGAGACCAAGGTTCCTCCCCTGGGTTGAGAAGATTCCCTGGAGAAGGAAATGGCAAGCCACTCCAGTATGCTTCCCTGGGAAATTCCATGGACAGCAGAACTTGGTGGGTTACAATCCATGGGGGTCACAAAAGTTGGGCACAACTTACCGACTAAACCATCATCACCACCAATGTTCTAGCTATAGTCTAATTTTTCCCTTTACTAATACAAAAGCTCAAATCAGGATCTATGCATATGATATTTATCCAAACATCCTCCTGTATACAAAATTCCAGAGATGGTGACAGACTATAGAAAAAACATAATTTACAAAATCAGCAAGAACATTCTATTTAAAGCAATATCCCCTGGGTGTTGTCTGAGCTTGAAATGCAAGTTCACTATATAGTTTCTTTCTGGACACAATATGCCAAGCCTTAAATATGGCTAAAAATCAGAAGTTTGGGGGAAAAAATTTCAGCCCTGCAAGAAGGAAGTATGCTATATTTGGTAGACTTGGGAATACACGATTTTGTTTCAGAAATCTGAGAAAAATCTATAGTCGTCTTCTTTTTTGCCTTCTGCAAACCCATCTTACCCAATTTTCATTCTGTTTCATTTTCTCCTTGCCTTCAAGTAGTTATATCTTTAAAATATTATAATTCAAAAAAAGGAGGCAAGAGGAATTTAACTAAAAAATAATAATCAAAGCCATTCATGGTTTATGTGCCCAGACTAAGCTGTATTTATGGAAGAGTTGATCTTTTTTTTTCTTTCTTTTTTTCTTTCCAGAAGTCTAAAGTGTAAATTAAGTTGCACCAAGGCAGGTCAAATTATTCCCCAGTCATTTGTAGTATGCAGTGTTTTATGTGACTTTTTACCCTCTTATTCAATAAAACAATGTGTACTTGTATAGCAGCCAGACGGAGTGGTGATTCACACTCATCTCAGAGATGCCAAGTACTGTACCTTCTTAAGGAAACACACTCACCCATGTGTAATGAGAATGCTTTGGATTTCCTGAAGTGATTCAACAACAAATTGAATTCAACACTGAACTGAATATCCATAGACGTTAACAATCACAAGATCGGATGTACTAGAGTTTCATTAGCTTTTATGTAACTCCCACTCATTTATTATAAGAGATGCAGCCTTGTTATGTTGAACTGGAACATTTTCACTCACTCAAGGAGACTGATTAAAGAATTTGGCCAGTTTCTTATTAATATAAAATAATCAAAAAAATTTCAAGAAAGGATGGCCAGCTATGGCTCTGTGATACAGAACTCCCATTGAGCTCTTCTCTTAAATCATTCAGCTTTTAGCTCAAGAAGAACACTGACCTAGGCTGGACACTGGCTGTATTATTACTAGCTTGATACTGTAGGTGCTAGTCTCAGTTAGAAAAGATGCTTGGGAACTTCCCTGGCAGTCCACTGGTTAAGAATTCACCCATCCAGTGCAGGGGATGTGGGTTCAATCCCTGGTCATGGAGCTAAGATCTCACATGTCTCCGGACCAAAAAACTAAAACATAAAACAGAAGCAATATTGTAACAAATTCAATAAAGACTTTAAAAATGGTCCACATCAAAAAATCTTTTAAAAAGAAAGAAAGAAAAGATGCTTGTAAAAATCTATAGCCTGCTAGATGTCAGGTCATTAGAAACTGTTGTTTAGCTGCTAAGGAATGTCTGACACTCTTTTGCAACCCCATGGACTGTAGCCCACCAGTCTCCTCTGTCCATGGGATTCCCCAGGCAAGAATACTGGAGTTGATTGCCATTTCCTCCTACCAGGGGATCTTCCCGACCCAGGGATCCAACCCTTGTCTCTTGCATTTGGCAGGTGGATTCTCTGCTGAGCCACCAGGGAAGCCAACACCAGAAATTATTGCTTTTAAATGCTGGCAGAAGAGTACAGATTTGATATGGCAGCACTAGGGAGCCACTGTGGGCTTCCCAAGTGGTGCTAGTGGTAAAGAACCCACCTGGCAATGCAGGAGACCTAAGAGAGGAGGGTTCAATCCCTGGGTGGGGAAGATCCTCTGGAGGAGGGCATGACAACCCACTCCAGTATTCTTGCCTGGAGAATCCCATGGACAGAGGAGCCTGGAGGGCTACAGTCCATAGGGTCACAAAGAGTCAGACACGACTGAAGCAGCTGAGCACACAGCACACAGGGACTACAGTGTGTCACTGAGTGAGGAAGCAAGGATTTGATTGAAAAGTCAAGTCTACTCCCAAACTGTATAAACACAACTGCTTAAAGAAGTCTAGCTACTTTACCCACTGGAGACAGTAACCAAAACCAGAAGTTCTTGAAATACAAGGGTAAAATTAAAAGACAGAGTGGAAATAGGAAAGAAGCAGCTGCCAGAGCTGCAGGGGGCATGGCCTCTAGGAGGGCAAAGATGGTTTTATGTACAACTTAAACTAACCTAATTTAAAAATAAGGCCATTTGGACATATGTAAAAGGCAAAGAGTCACCAGAGAACTTGGATGCATTATCCCTAGCCTCCAGTTTCTTTGATCACAAAGTGTTTGAAAAGTTAGAATTTCAACCTAAATTATAACTGTCACAGTAAGATTCTACCTAAACTAAAAGTTGAGGAACCTGAACTAAATTGCCAAAAAGAAAGGCTGAGACCAGCTCTTAAGGAGAGGAGAGTGCAAGAAAGCAATGGGCCAATTCCAAATCATCCATTAATTCACTCCGAGGAAATCATCTTTTCACCAACAGGCAGGGACTAGAGATGCAGAAAACCTTTTGTTTCCCAAGAATTTATATGGGCTAGCCTTGTTTTTGTGGGCTGGCTTTGTTACAGGCAGTCTGCCAGAAACGCAAATTCTCAGGCCCTGTCCCAGAAACCCAGATGGAGCATTTCTGTTTTAGTAAGGTCCTTGGGTGATTTCTGTGCCCGTGGAGGGATCTGCAGGTATGTGCTTTGATAAGTTCAAATTGAAAATCTCTTCCCCAAATCCCAGTTCCAAAATGATATCTAGTTTAACTTTTATACTATGCTATAAAGAGAAATAAGATTCTTTCTTTGCAACAATGAATATAATAAGATTCCTCTTCTTTAATAGGGCTTCCCTTGTGGCTCAGACGGTAAAGAATCTGCTTCAATGCAGGAGACCCAGGTTCGATCCTTGAGCTGGGAAGATTCCCTGGAAAAGGGAATGGCTCCCCATTCCAGTATTCTTGCCCATGGACAGAGGAGCCAGGAGAGCTACAGTCCATGGGGTCACAAAGAGTTGGACATGACTAAGCGATTAACACTTTCACTTTCTGTCATAATGATGTATGAGTCTAAATAATATACATGTAAAAAGTCCTGTGAATGTTCTAGGGCAGTGGTGCTCAAAGTGGGGTCCCTGGGAACTTATTAAAAATGAAGATTCTCAGACTCCACCCCAGACCTACTGACTTGGAAACCCCAGAGGAGGGGCCCAGAAATCTGTGTTTTAACAAACTCTCCCAGCAATTCTGATCCAGGCTTAAGTTTGAGAGCCCTTGCTTTTGAACCATCTCTGGAACTATTCAAAATCATTAAAGTCATTTGCTGTGACTTGATCTCTCAGGTCAAGAAAAAAAAAAAGGTAATTGAATGGAAAATTATTCTGATAAATTTCAAAATGATGAAAGCAGGAATATCAAAGTTTATCTCACAAGTATTTTCTAATGGATTGATTTATATTGTTTATCAACAGGGAGGTAAATTGGTATTTTTATTACTGCCAGCCTCTTTTCAAATAATTGATAGATCATTTCATTTCAAGTCCCTACCTTCCTTCCAAGTGCCTCCTCCCAAGGACCATCTTCTTGGCCAGGGGAATAGAACAGCTCAACTGACCAACTTGATCATGCATCCCTCCCCTGGTAAGGGAGGGAGCTGCCCTCCTTTCCCATCATATGAATTAGAAGAAGTGTGATTCTTCTTCTGAAAGCTTGTTAAGCAAACAACATAATGCATGAATACTGGTTAACTGATGGGGACAAATGTACCATTACTAAAGTAAAAATGTAAAGAATGGGAGAAACCAGGCATGAAGAACATGGGAAGTCTCTAAACTACCTTCAAATTTTTTCTGTAAATCTAAAATTCTTCTAAAATTAGAAGTTCATTTATTTTTTAAAAACTGACCTTTGTTTGAGCCTGAAATAAATCAGAGCTCGCTCCTTCTCTCTTTTGAAAAATATTCTTGTTCAGAAGTCGCTGCTATTAACTGTGGAGAGCCTGTGTGCATGCAGACAACTTGACTAACCTGATTTTAGGTTGATGTATTTCCTGTTTTTCTAGAGCCATTCACTCATTGAACCTTTGCTGCAGTCAATGACATTGAGCTCTTATCAGAATGCTATCTCATACCCTAACCTGCAATAGCTGATAAAGTGCTACAACTTCCAATGCTGTGTCAGCTGTGTGCTGCTCCTTTCCAACTCCTATGTGCGTAAACTGCAGATACTCTTGTTGCCTTTTGAGAGCCATGCAGAAAAAAAGATGACTTGTAGACAGTCGGGTTACTGGATGTGCCAGCACAACACAAAAGGAGAAAAAATAAGAACCATCCTCCATTTCTCACTACCCCCCTACACACACACAAAACTGTGTGCATGTGTGTATGTAAATGTCTATATAGTACCAAGGTCACCTTTGCAGAAACTCTTCCATCTTTGCTCCCAGGAGAACGATCAGTGAAAACTTCCCTCTGTAGAAGAAAGGGAACATACAACATTGATATTTCTCATGCCAACACAACCTGTTAAGATAGGATATTTTGAAAGATGTCAATGTTCAAATTTTTAATTAACATACAGATACCAACATATCCTCTTGCCCTTTAGTTAGGAAATGCCTTTAAAATGCAGATACAGCCATGCTGTTTGACTTGGAAAATTATCAACTCGTTTCTTTTCTCTCTTTTTCTTCCTATGGGTTTTAAGACCATTTAGATAAAGTCTTAACAACACTTTGAAGATGAAAGTTTGATTTTTTGTTTAAATGGAGACTATTAAGAAAAGGAAGCTATATGAAGTATATGTGTTAGACTAATTAACTGTAGTCCCTTTCTGCATCAGGACCCATCAGTCTTAAGACAGTTGGTACCTGGTATGGGGTGTGCAAGGCCTGAGAGAGCAAGAGATGCCCAAAATGTGTCTTTAAATGCAATTAGGACATAAAAAATCTAATAAATTCTGAAGGTGTTTTTCTCTTCTTATGACACCAACGCGGAGGTATGAGAATGTCCTGATGTCAAGAATTCTAAGTGAAAATATAACTAATTGGACTTCTAACTTTAGACCTGATTATCTAGCAAGAGCTAATACACATATATTATCCTACCATACTGTAAAATCTTGACATATAAAACCACCACTTCATGGGCTGCAGATTCACATGAAAGGATGCTTCACCTCGTTGAAAGCCTTTCTTAGTGACCAATGATGTTGAGACGGTTAGATAGCATCACTGATTCAATGGACATGAATTTGAGCAAACTCTGGGAGATAGTGAACGACAGAGGAGCCTGGCATGCTGCAGTCCATGGGGTCGCAAAGAGTCGGACATGGCTTAGTGCCTGAACAACAATAGCATGATGACCAATAACTCATCAGAGTGCTAAATGGTAAGAGATCCTGTCTATGAAAATTTAATTGTATATGAAGGTGATAATCCTTAAAATGATGAAAGCAAAAAAGACCTATCTCAGTTATTAAAGATCACTAATTCTACATAACTTCTGAAGGGTATCAATTTTATTTTAAAAACAGTACAGCTGTAAAGGTTCCCTGGGAAATAAATGAACTGAAACAGCTTGAACAGAGCTGTTGATGATAGGGAAGAAGGGTTACATTTGACACAGAAAGGTTTAACCCGGGAGAGTGCTGATTAAAATGGCCCCTGGAGTTTATGAATCAAATCCAAAGATGTGAGGAAGAATGGAGTGCCTTGTTTAAGACTGAATGGTGACTGGTCTTAAAGGATCCTTTTGCCAGCTATCTACACTGTTTAATTGGGTGATTATATTCTAGAGGCAGGCTTCCCTCATAGCTTAGTCAGTAAAGAATCTGCCTGAAATGCAGGAGACCTGGGTTTGATCCCTGGGTCAGTAAGATCCCCTGAAGAAAGACATGGCAACCCACTCCAGTATTCTTGCCTGGAGAATCCCATGGACAGAGGAGACTGGCAGGCTACAGTCCATGGGGGTCACAAAAGTCAGACATGACTTAGCGACTAAACCACCACCACCATTCTAGAGGATGATAACATTCCCAAATGGCAATATGGCATTGGTAGTTGGACTATGGGTTAATATAGGATGTGACTTGCCATGGATGGGCTCTACCTGAAGCAGGATATTTTGTCTCCAACGTTTATCATTAGTTGTTTGAACCTTTAATGAACTGCTAATGAAGATAGGTTTATAAAAAATTAGAAGACCAGCATAGTAGAGCAGGGACTTCCCTAGTGGCTCAGATGGTAAAGAATCTGCCTACAATACAGGAGACCTGGGTTCAATCCCTGGGCTGGGAAGATACCCTGGAGAAGGAAATGTCTACCCACTCCAATATTCTTGCCTGGAGAATCCCATGGACAGAGGAGTCTGGCAGGCTATAGTCCATAGGATCACAAAGGGTCAGACATGACTGAGCAACTAACACTTTTACTTAATTGGTGCTAATAATCAATATGGCAACCGCCAGGAGTGTTCAGGAGGTTGCATGGTAGAGTAATTCCAGACTATTCAAAGGAATTTCTCTCCATTTTTCTGGTTGATTAACCAGATATATCTGGATATGTATTTTATTCAATTTCTAAATAATACTATTAATAGAAATAATTAACACAAATTAAAATTAACAAGTAGAAAGATAGTAAAATCTAGAGTTACAAAATTTGTCCCAGGCATGTTGTATTTATTGAAGTAATTCCCACACCCTCCACAGCAAAAACTGGACCCATAGAATTACTAAGATCAGAGAGCTGATTGATAAATCACATTTTGTAAATATCGGTCCAAAAAAGAAAGAATTAATCTCCATAAAAATTTAATTAAAATTTTAAATGGAAAAAAGTAACTGGAAATGGTTTAACTAATTAAGGAAAATTACTGCAGAAAATGCCTTTTTGACAAAAATGCATTCATGTTGTTACTATTTTCATTTAAAGGCTTATTTTTAAAAAATAATTTTAGCCTCAAAACATCCTCAGAGTCAAAGCAGTGAGAACTAGACAGGCTGTGACCCCTCAGCTCATCACATGGAAGTCGAATGATGCTGTTTTACTGTCAGCTTTTGCAAGCATTGTTCCCTATACCTGGAATTCCTTTCTCTGTTTCATATTCTAGGACTCAAGACTTCTCCTGTAAGATTCAACCTACAAACATCGCCTTCAGATTAGTGCTCCCTGACCTCCAGACAGAATTAGATACTTTTACCTTTTACCCTCCCTTAGGGACCTTTTATGAATATTCTATGATGTTGCTGTAATTCCTTGTTTACACTGCTATTTCACGCACTGGATTCTGGCTCTGTCTAGGATATGGCTCATGTTTTAGTTCTTTTGTAATTACATCTCTGATATATAATAGACATGTAATGAATTAATGTTGAACAAATGAGTGAGGTCTCCATGCCACCCGCACATTCATTCCTCTCATTTTTTATTTTGAAACAAAATCATGAACTCTGTATGGCAACTTAAAGACGTATTAAGAAAAAGCTCTTTGCTATAAATTCAGATCAATACTAAACATGTAGTTTTGTGATCTCTCTCTCAACAACACCTCCCTCCTTTACATCTCTTCCTTACCCACAACCAAGAAAAGCAGTGTATTTATAGGAGAGAACTCAGGACTGAGATGGCCAGTTTCGGAACTCCTGGCCATGTGTGTCGTTGGGAGCATCCCTAGAGTGTGGGAGCACTTTCTGGGAGGTCCAGAGGTTAGGTCAGCCAAGGGCTTTTTCTTTCCATCCATCCTCAATTTGACTTTGGGTTCAGCTGAATATGGTTAAAGGATTAATTGCCCATCATCTTGTTCCCTAAATTAAGAGTCATTGTGGTAAGAACCAAGCATAGCAATATGCACCAACCACAAAGAAATAAATTACTTTGTAAGTTTCAAAAGATTTTCACCAAATTACTGCTCTGTGCAAATGATGGTGGAGGGAAAAAGTTTGAGAAGCATTTTCTTTTGTGACTGTAATAAGGTATGTGTACCCCTGCTGAGATATGAGTCACATCCCCTGTGATAGGAAACTGTGGCTAGTTTTTGTGGGTTTGGGGTTTCATACTAAATTTTCAGTGCCTCATGTTTCCTATGACTGATGGATGGATCATCACCTGACTCATAGAATCTTTTGCTATGGATCACCATAGTGTAGCTTTTCAAATTCAGTAATGTGGCACCCAGATGCTCAGAGTTTTAATATGGAGGGAGAAACACTGGAAATATGCAATCAGTGCTTTGAAATAGACTTAACTGAGATCACTTCTTTCCGGCCTTTGGCAGGATTACAATTAAACTGGTCTAGACTCATTTGTGATTCTTATTTTTAAAAGACCTACAATGCCCACTTTTTCGTCTAAGTAAAGTAGATGTCTTAGTCCATTGAGTTTGCTGGAACAAAATACCATTGACTGGGTAGTTTATAAACAGAAATTCATTTCTCAGAGTTCTGGAGGCTGGCAAGTCCTAGATGAAGGCACCAGCAGATTCAGTGTCTGGTGAGAATCTGCTTCTTGGTTGATAAAGAGCCACCTTCTTCCTATAACACCACGTGGCATGGTGAGAGAGCTCTCGTGGGGCTCTTTTATAAGGATACTCATACTATTTGTGAGGGCTCCACACTCATGACCTAATTGCCTCGCGAGAGCCCCACCTTCAGATACCATCCAATCACTGGGATTGGATTTCAACATATAAATTTGGAGGACACAAATATTCTGACTATAGCAGTCAGGATACAATAATATCTGAGGGTTTTTTTTTCCCAGATTAAGGTCATGCCACCATCTTCAACTTCAGAATTCCTAAAGGCAAATCTTTATTTATTCATTCATTCAATGAATATTTATTGGATAAATAAGTGTGTCCCACTTATTGAGATGGAGAGAGAGGAATTAAGATGAGGCCCCTGACCTCAAGAAGCTTAAAGATGAGGTGGGGGAAACATACAATTAAATATGGCACGTGCCATGACAAGCAAGGTCACAGAGCACACCAAATGGGTAAATGACAACCCTACAAAAAGGCATGTCTGGAGGCAAGACTTCAGGGGAGAAGATGGTTATGAAAAGGTCAGTTAAGCTTGAGAAAAATGCAGATTGTGAGCAGTACTAGGGAATGTGTAAGATATGCAATCAGGGAGAGAAGCCAGGAGCTGAACCTTAAAGAGCTCCATGACGACTTTCTATGGTACCCAGGAGGAGCCCTGAAAGGTTTCAGCAGAAGGGTGACAGGAGACCTTATGCAGATGTGCTTAGGAGAGATTCAGATCAGATCAGATCAGATCAGTCGCTCAGTCGTGTCCGACTCTTTGCGACCCCATGAACCGCAGCACGCCAGGCCTCCCTGTCCATCACCAGCTCCCGGAGGTCACCCAGACTCGCATCCATCGAGTTAGTGATGCCATCCAGCCATCTCATCCTCTGTCGTCCCCTTCTCCTCCTGCCCTCAATTCCTCCCAGCATCAGAGTCTTCTCCAATGAGTCAACTCTTTGCATGAGGTGGCCAAAATACTGGAGTTTCAGCTTTAGCATCATTCCTTCTAAAGAAATTCCAGGATTGATCTTCTTCAGAATGGACTGGTTGGATCTCCTTGCAGTCCAAGGGACTCTCAAGAGTCTTCTCCAACACCACAGTTCAAAAGCATCAATTCTTCGGCGCTCAGCCTTCTTTACAGTCCAACTCTCACATCCATACATGACCACAGGAAAGACCATAGCCTTGACTAGGCGAACCTTTGTTGGTAAAGTAATGTCTCTGCTTTTGAATATGCTATCTAGGTTGGTCATAACTTTCCTTCCAAGGAGCAAGCGTCTTTTAATTTCATGGCTGCAGTCACCATCTGCAGTGATTTTGGAGCCCAGAAAACAAAGTCTGACACTGTTTCCACTGTTTCCCCATCTATTTCCCATGCAGTGATGGGACCAGATGCCATGATCTTCGTTTTCTGAATGTTGAGCTTTAAGCCAACCTTTTCACTCTCCACTTTCACTTTCATCAAGAGGCTTTTTAGCCCCTCTTCACTTTCTGCCATAAGAGTGGTGTCATCTGCATATCTGAGGTTATTGATATTTCTCCCAGCAATCTTGATTCCAACTTGTGTTTCTTCCAGTCCAGCATTTCTCATGATGTACTCTGCATATAAGTTAAATAAACATGGTGACAATATGCAGCCTTGACGTACTCCTTTTCCTATTTGGAACCAGTCTGTTGTTCCATGACCAGTTCTAACTGTTGCTTCCTGACCTGCATACAGATTTTTTAAGAGGCAGATCAGGTGGTCTGGTATTCCCATCTCTTTCAGAATTTTCCACAGTTTATTGTGATACACACAGTCAAAGGCTTTGGCATAGTCCATAAAGCAGAAATAGATGTTTTTCTGGAACTCTCTTGCTTTTTCCATGATCCAGCGGATGTTGGCAATTTGATCTCTGGTTCCTCTGCCTTTTCTAAAACCAGCTTGAACATAGGAGAGATTAGATGAGGGCAAAGGAAGGTTGTAGGTAAGCAAATTCGTTAGGAGCCTTATCTTGATAATCCAAAGGGAAAAGGGCATTGAGCCGGAATGAAAGTAAGCTCAGTGGGAACAGAGAGTAAGTAAAGGAACTAGAAGAGGGACTTCCCTGGTGGGAAGTCTAGTGGTTAAGAATTCGCCTTGTAGGGGATGCAGGTTCGATCCCTAGTCAGGTAACTAAGATATGACATGCAGAGGACTACAAAGCCCATGTCCTGCAACTACTGAAGTGCCCCCAACAAGAGATCTCACATGATGCAAGTAAGACCTGAAGCAGCCAAACAAACAAATAAAAAATTTTTTAAATAGGAAATAGTAGAGGCAGAGCCTGGGGATGGACTCTGGGCTGTGGCTTAGGGTCCTGATGATCAGACTCTTGTTGTTGGAGCCCAATCCCCTGCCCCACCCCAAGAGCACAATCCTTGGTCCTTTTCTTTTTTTTCTAGATACCCTCACACTCATGTAAGTCTCAACTAACCTGTGATGATACCCAGATTCATAATGCCAACTCACACTTCTCTGAACTCTAGACCTGAATATTCAATGAACATCTTCACTAGGATGTTTAGTGCAGATAGCAAACTTATCGAGCTCCAATCTGAATGTGAGCCCTCCCTTGAGACCTCTTTTACCTGCAGTCTTCTCCATTCTGGGGAACAGTAATTTCATTGTTGGTTTCATGGATTCAAAACTTTGATGTTACTAATTCTTGGTTATTTGCATTTACTTCATATCAGCACATCCATGTGGCTTTAACTTCAAAATTTATGAAGAACCTGACCACTTTTGAGCACCTCCACTTCTACCATCCTGATCTAAGGCATCACCATTTTCCTCCTGGATCTTTAAAATAACTTCCTAACCTGTGTCCCTTCTTCTTCCCCTGCCCCCTGCACTCTGTTCCCTATGTAGCAGCCAGAAGAATAAAACTATGCTGCAAACTTTTTATTTGAAACTTGTCAAGCATACAGAAATATTTTTAGACAATCAAGTATAAAATGTCTTTTATAGTTTTTCTTTTTCAATCCAGGATCCCATCATATTCATGAATTCATTTGTTATATCTTTTCAGTGTCTCTTACTATAGATCCATCCCCTTGCTTTTTAAAATGACATTCACTTTTCCATATAGGGTCTCACACATTCTAAATTAGTGAGTTTCCTCACAGATGATGTCATATATTTCATATTGCATCATATCAAGAGGAAGATATTGTCAGGTTCTCTAAATAGTACTTAGTGATGCTGCTTGATCACCTGGTTAATGTGGTGACCTGCCAGAATTTTCCATGGTGAAGGTAAATTTTCTTCTATGTAATTAGTAAAAAATTGTAGGGCAATATTTTGGCACCTTCCAAATATCTTATCCACAATAGCATTTTACCCACTGGTTTTAGGATCTATTAATAACTGTTACTACATTATTTAATACACTAGAAGCTGGAAAACAGTGATTTCAAAATATTCCCACTCTCTTTTTTTAGCAGACATTTTAGTAAAAAATTTCTTTCCCTGTTTGCCCTTTTTCTTCATGCCTGACTCCTCTTCTTGTCCTTCCCTTCCTCCTCTTTTTCCTTCTGGCCCTCCTCCTCATACTTCTCTCTCTTCTTTTGACTTTCAGAGTAGACTCATAGATTCTTTTTCATTCAATGTACTGTAATTAGCTACCATGGAGTCATTAAAAATATGTATCAGATCATGGTTTACTCTTCTACTCGATTGAAACCACACTGATGACTTCTTGTATCACTCAAGAGTAAAAGACAAAGTCCTTACCATGACCTACAAGGCCCTGCATGATTGAGTCCCAGTTCTTCTGTGGCCCCATCTCCATCTGCTCACAGACCCAGTGATCTGGCCTCCTGACTACTCCTCCAACAAGGATGCTCCTGCCTCAAGGTCTTTGGCCCCACCGTTCCCTCTCTTTGTAATGCCCTATCCCAGATATTCACTTGGTTTTGTTCCTCACATCTTTTCTCAAAGTCATTGGACCACATTTTTTAAAAAATTTAAAGCCAACACTCCCCATTCACCGGATTTTAATAGTCCCCATTCACCTGACTTTATCAATCTTACTACCTTCTTAGATTTATTTTTAGTCTGCCCCCAATTTATTTTATTTTATATTTATTTATTTACTCGGCCGTGCCAGGTCTTAGCTGTGGTATGTGGGATCTAGTTCCCTCCAGTTCCCTGACCAGAGGCCCCCTACACTGGAAGCATGGAATCTTAGCCACTGGATCACCAGCAAAGTTCCACCCCACCCCTCTCAACCTCCGCACTACCCACTAGAATTTGAGTTCCTTGAGGGCAGGCAATTTTCCCTGTTTTACACACTGCTATGTTCCAGTGGCTGGAATACTACCTCTTTGAACATGTTGAGAGTGAGTGAATGTATCGATTGGATGAGAGGCTGAAGGAAGGGGAGATGCCTATCTTCCAGGTTTGGTGATTTGAGATGACAATGCTCAACTCTCTGAGCCACCGAACACAGAACAAGGAGTGCACTGGGGGAACAAGCTTTGACAATGTTGAGTTTCATGTGCCTGTGAGATAGCCATGTGGAAAAACCCAGTAGGAAGTCAACTAGACCTGGATTTAGTGGATAGACTGGGTATGAAGTCGTTTCCAAACACATAAGGCAGAGTCATGTCTTAATTTATTTTAAATGAATTGAACATTACTGAATTGAATTAATATGAATGGAAAAGCTCAGAGTCTTTCACCTCCCAATCTGGCGTGCCAACCAAGCGTGGGAAGGGAGCTATTAACACTTTCCTGAGTCTGCTAGGGTTTGAGCTGCTCAACTCAAAGACAGCACTAAACACCTGGTAACAGTTCTAACGGTTTGTCAACAAAGCTGGACCTATTAGTCTTCTGGGGTGATAACTGTTTCTAGTAGTCTAAAGACTTTGTTAGAAACACCTGCATCCTGAGTAGAGCAATTAGTAGTTTAAAAGTGTGGTTTTGCTGCTGATCTATTCGTGTGGCAACCTTTGCAATTCCTTTAGTCAAAGGATAAGAAAGGCAACATCAAAAATCCTTTCTTTCATTAGGTACTAATCTTTTCTCTTCCTTCCTGCACCTTCTTAATTCTTTGAAGCCTTGGGAAAGTCTACGAGAGATGATGAGCCATAAGAATGCAGGAAGAGTTTACCTTGTGTGATGTTTAGAATAGCGCCTAGCTTAAACTAGGTGCTCAATAAATTTTACTCAGTTGTATATTAACATCCAGTTTCTTGATTTCTGAACTATCACCCATATCTCTGTTATACCCTAAAAGCTCAACCCTCCCCCTCTCTCATCAAAGACCTGAGCCCCATAAACAGGCTTCATAATTAAAAATAAAGGTTACTATGAGAAAGGGCAAAGTCAACAGCATCACAACCAGTGTGAAAATTGTCCAGGGCACCTTGGGATGTGAGGGGAAACTTAAGTGCATTCCAACATCATAAGACTGGACACACACCAGCGAATGGGAATATGAGTCTGAATACTCATGGAGAATTTCCATATTAGCATAGCTGATAAATCCTGCCCACAGGGTGGGTCATTCCATTATAAACGCCTCTGCTGCTGCTGCTGAGTCGCTTCAGTCGTGTCCGACTCTGTGCGACCCCATAGACGGCAGCCCACCAGGCTCCTCCGTCCCTGGGATTCTCCAGGCAAGAACACTGGAGTTGGTTGCCATTTCCTTCTCCAATGCATGAAAGTGAAAAGTGAAAGTGAAGTCGCTCAGTCATGTCCGACTCTTAGCGACCCCATGGACTGCAGCCCACCAGGCTCCTCTGTCCATGGGATTTTCCAGGCAAGAGTACTGGAGTGGGATGCCATTGCCTTTTCCATACGCCTCAAAGTCTTTTATATTCCTTTTGAGTAATGGTGCCTAAAGTAGATGTTGTCATTCATGTCTTAAGGAAAAAGAGATCAAAGTGAAATTATGGGCATATATTTCAGCAGTTTCAGAACCTTTGTCATTATTTATGACACTGACCATCCTGATGGCGAGCTGACCCGCAGTACTTTGTGATAGCAGTGCTACTAAGTTAAGTGAACTATAAATCAGAGAGCCTTCCCTTCCCCTTTAGATACAAGAAAATAATTACCAATAGAATCCTCACTGGTCAACATTAAGGTCAAAAGTAAGTGTATATTTAACTTGTCCATTGTTTTTATGACTCTTTTTCTAAAATAGAAAGTGGGGATATAGTTAAGAAGGCAACTGACATCAAGAGCACTTTTTAGAGTAACAATAACAAGATGGCTAGATCAGAAACGCATCAAACACAACGGGGTAAAGCACAGAAATTCACTTCAGTGAAACTGGAAATTAACAGGGTTTTAAAACTCCGCGCTCGCAGGGACTCTTATTATTGTGACCTTTCCTAGGGATTTGATTTTCAGGGTCATCTATGCTTTTCTTTTAAAATTCTGCACAGAGTAAATTTCATACATAGCAATTACTAACAGAAGATATGTAGGTCCATGGATGCCATCCTTTCAACTAAAGGCACAAATTTACTAATCTATAGGTTAAATTCAACAGTAAGAAATTCTCATAATGGACTTTCATGAAGTTATAAAGCAGGAAAGAATTAAGAAATCAAATATTTCTAAATAACTTAATAAAATCAAATGTCTAAAACAACAAAAGCCAAGGATCAAACAAAATATAGACTATCCAGCTATGATTTTTATTTAGATAAGCAAGATTAGCAGAATTGAAAATGGCTAAATAACCCTTCTCAAGTTGTGGTGACTATTTTTATTTTAATTACTTTCCATTCTTTAGCCATTTCCATTCATATAGTTCAGAATTCCACAGATGCCCCAGCACTTAAAGTTTAAGTCATTGACATAGAGGTGGCAACTCCTGAAGACATCCCATCTGCTTCCAATAAGAAACTTGATATTCCTTAGGATTTATGGGTGGTGGGAGGAGGTTGCCTAAAGTGGGGTTGCAGAAACGGCTGGAAAAGCCTTGTAGGTGAAACCCATATTTCTTTGACAGTCTGTAGTTTTCCATTTGTATCTAGAATCTCAACAATATGTGTAGAGCAGTTTCTTTGCCCAAAGATAACCAAATTATAGATTTCTGATAAACCCTAGTGTGCGTGTCTATAAACACATTTTTTAGAGAGATGGGTAGGAATGGGGGAAGGGACACATCTGATGAGAGGTTGAAAATATTTTTAGTTTTAAGCTCATTTGCACTCATATAACAGTTCCTAATAACAACAACAACAACAATAATAATTTATATACCCTAGTGACTATCCAGTTTAACTCTTTTCTTCCATCTTCTTCCTGGAATCTGAAATGGTTTCACCTGGTCTCCGTAGAGAACCGACCTGGAAGTCGTTATATATAAAGATGCAGCAGCCACCTTGTAACCAAGAGGAAAAGGCCAAAAGATCAAAAACTTTGGCCTTTACATTTTAGAGGCACTAAACCGAGGCCAGTAGTCACATTTCTCCAAACTCCTTAGGATATTAGAAAAATAATCATCTAGTTGTTTAAACCAGTGTTGGTTGCTGCTGCTGCTGCTAAGTCACTTCAGTTGTGTCTGACTCTGTGTGACCCCATAGATGGCAGCCCACCAGGCTCCCTCGTCCCCGGGATTCTTCAGACAAGAACACTGGAATGGTTTGCCATTGCCTTCTCCAAGTGTTGGTTGAATCTTTTATTGTCGGCAGCAAAATACATCTCCATCAGAACACATCCAGTCTCAGCTTAATCTGACATTCTCAAAACCATGACACATTTGGAACTTGGAGTGATCACTGTAGGTTTTAAAAAGTAGGCCTAAATCTCACCAGGTGAATCTGACAAAAAAAAAAAAAAAAATCAATCAGCAAAAGGTCTACAAGGAACAAAAGGTAGGGTCTGCCTCCCTTTCTCCCTGCACCATTTTTTCTTACTGCTTGTGCACTCCACCCCCAACTCCATTACAAATCCATCATGCCTCTTCCAAAATCTTGATTTTAAACACTGAATCCCTACCTCCTACTCACTGACTCTGATGCCTTCCACTGCAACAATTTTCTGCTTTGGTGACCCCACCTTCTTTTTACTATTCTTTTATTCTACAACTGTCACACTATTCATGATCCTTCGTATCTTTACCTCCTTTTTAAAATTCAATTTAGATTCCACTGTGTATCCCTGTAAACACTCTCAACTCCCTTTGTTCTCTTTTCTCCGTCCTACTCTTCTGGTTAAAATAAAGCAAAGCAAAAGAAAACACAGAAAAAACAAACAAACCAAAAAACCTCAATACAACCTTACTTATCCTAATCTCAAACCTAATTCTCTTCTACCTCTGTGAACGAACAACATTGCCATATGAGATCCGGCCAACAGAATTTATTTAGAAATCATGACCCCACATCCCAAATCCCCAGATCACTACCCAATAGTTCTAAATTATCTGCTCTGTAACTTCCTTACGTGCTCTTTGAGTAAACATTTCTTTTGACCATGCAGCATGTGGGGTCTTAGTTCCCCCAATAGGGATGGAACTTGTGCTCCCAGTGTTGGGAGCATGGGAGTCCTAACCATTGGACTACCAGGGAAGTCTCCCAAACAACACTTAATACTTTCTCCTGTTGCCTTAGAAGCAAATCCCTAGCATTCTAATTGGTCAACTAGGTATTTATACATTTATCCACTTCTTTAAGCATTTTTCCCTGCTTTTACAGAAAAATCATCTTTACACCTAAAAAAAGGTAAGATGTCTTTTCATTTGTACTCTAATACATCTCCTCTGGAAGGAAATGGCAACCCACTCTAGCACTCTTGCCTGGGAAATCCCATGGGCAGGGTAGCCTGGCTGGCATGCAGTCCATGGGGTCACAAGAGTCTGGACATAACTTGGCAACTAAACCACCACCACCACCTCCTCTCCCTTTCCTAGGGACATTTCTTGACCAGCTAGTTCAGCTTTTGTGTATTAGCAATCTCTTTCTCTTTACTGAATCGTTTTTATAGAGCCATGTTAGCATCATCCTTTGACAACCTTTCATTCAACTATTCAACTGTTGCCCCTTTTCTCTGTTTCCTTTCAGAGCAGACTTTCTCAAAAGATCTCTAAACATACTCTCAGCGTGAATCATTTCCTATTCATTTAGTCTTCATTGCATTCTAATCTAGCTTCCATTTCCACCACTCTGCTAAAACTTCCCTGGTTGTCATCACCAATGGCTTCCATATTGCTAAGTCCATGCTCCTAAGACATTCAGAAGCACTGAGCACAGTCGACCATTCTCTCTCCCTCGTGAAGTAATCTCTACTTCCAGCTTCTATCATACCACACTCTCCTGAATTTCCTCCCCGCCACTCCCAACTGGTTACTTCTTTTCATGCTCCTTAGCTAGAATCTCATCTGTTATGCTTGTGTCCAGTCATTACTGGCTCTTTGCAGCCCCATGGACTGCCAGGTGCCTCTGCCCATGGAATTTTCCAGGCAAGAATACTGGAGTGGGTTGCCATTTCCTACTACAGGGGATCTTCCCAACCCAGGGATCGAACCCCCATCTCTTGTATCTCCCACGTGGACAGGCGGGTTCTTTATCACTCGTGCCACCATTTGTTACTTTACCTCTAATGTTGAAGCATCTCAAGTTTTGGTCTTCAGCCTTCTTCTCTGTTTATGCTTCATCTCAAAGGAAATGTAGCTTTGAATGTCATCTTCATGTGGCTAATTTTCAAATATTTATGTCCAATTTCCCTTGAGCTCCAGATACTTATAGTCAACTTCCTGCATGACAGCTCCACCAGGTATCTAATAGGGATGTCAAACTCTTAATATGAGCGAAATGAATCTCCCACTGCTGGATATACACTGTCCTTCTTGCTTCCCTGGATAAATGCACTCTGATCCTTTCACTTTATTGTGTCACTCCGTTCAGTAATCACATTCCCAGGAGGAAAAATAGGAGAGTCGTAGTTTGGCTCTCGTTCCCACTCCTTGGGAAATCAAGTACTGGTCCTGCCAATCCTGCATGTGACGGTCACTGGGTGATTTCCCAAGTGGAAATGGAGGTGCTTATACTGGAAAAAAAGCAGCTAGATGCTGGGCAGGCAAAAACAACAGCTGTCCACAGTACATCATCATGCACAGCTGGTAGGAGCTGTTGACACCAAAACATTGGCCTCATGACAAGAACAGTCCTCAGGTTGATATTCTGTGTTTCTTGAAGTTATTTGGTGATGGCTGTCTTGCTAGTGGGTTGTACAAATTTCCCCGCATGAGAATTTTCTCACAAAATCCCAGAAGGCAGACAGTAGGGCCTTATGTGGTGTGAACACTGCCAGCCGGCGATGTAACCTTCACTCATTACACATCATCTTGTTTTTGTTCCTGTTTGCCCAGGGGTCAGGTTGCTAAGAGTGTGGAATTGTGTGTTTTCTCTCTCTACAAATGAAATAGGCTTGAGAAATAAACTCTCATATATCTTCTCATACATATTCTCAGCTGTTGAGAAGAAGGTATGTACATTTTCCACATTTTTTTGCTTGTTAACAATGCCCCACAGCTACATTAAAGAGACTGCAATAAATACAAGAATTAACTTACCAAATATATATTGATCCCTAGCCAGGGGTTAAGATTACACTGAAGAGTTAAAAAAAACTCTTAAAATCACATCCCCCAAAATGAAATACTTAGGAATAAATCTAGCAAAGGAGGTGAAATATTTACATGTGAGAACTATAAAACTTTGATAAAGGAAACGGAAGATGATTCAAAGAAATGGAAAAACATCCCATGTTCTTGGATTGGAAGAATTAATATTGTTTAAATAGCCACATATTCAAAGCAGTCTGCAGATTTAATGTGATCCCTATCTAATTACCCATGACATTTTTCACAGAACTAGAACAAATAGTCCTAAAATTTATGTGGAACCATAAAAGACCCAGAACTGCCAAAGCAATCCTAAAGAAAAAGAACAAAGCTGGAGGTATAACCCTTCCAGACTTCAGACACTACTACAAAGCTACAGTAATCAACACAGCATGGTATGAGCACAAAAACAGGCATATGGATCAATGGAACAAAATAGAGAGCCCAGAAATAAATCCACACACCTACAGTCAATTAATCTTTAACAAAGGAGGCAAGAATATACAATGGAGAAAAAACAGTTTATTCAGCAAGTTGTGTTAGGAAAGTTGGACAGCATCATGTATACCAATGAAGTTAAAACACTTTCACATCATACACAAAATAAACCAAAAATGGCTTAAGGACTTAAATATAAGACATGACATCATAAAACTCCTATATATATAATGGAATATCAGATCAGATCAGATCAGTCGCTCAGTCATGTCTGACTCTCTGCGACCCCATGAACAGCAGCACGCCAGGCCTCCCTATCCATCACCAGCTCTCGGAGGTCACTCAGACTCACATTCATCGAGTCAGTGATGCCATCCAGCCATCTCATCCTCTGTCGTCCCCTTCTCCTCCTGCCCCCAATCCCTCCCAGCATCAGAGTCTTCTCCAATGAGTCAACTCTTCGCGTGAGGTGGCCAAAATACTGGAGTTTCAGCTTTAGCATCATTCCTTCCAAAGAAATCCCAGGGATGATCTCCTTCAGAATGGACCGGCTGGATCTCCTTGCAGTCCAAGGGACTCTCAAGAGTCTTCTCCAACACCACAGTTCAAAAGCATCAACTCTTTGGCGCTCAGCCTTCTTCACAGTCCAGCTCTCACATCCATACATGACCACAGGAAAAACCATAGCCTTGACTAGGCGAACCTTTGTTGGCAAAGTGATGTCTCTGCTTTTGAATATGCTATCTAGGTTGGTCATAACTTTCCTTCCAAGGAGTAAGCGTCTTTTAATTTCATGGCTGCAGTCACCATCTGCAGTGATTTTGGAGCCCAGAAAAGTAAAGTCTGACACTGTTTCCACTGTTTCTCCATCTATGTCCCATGTAGTGATGGGACCAGATGCCATGATCTTCGTTTTCTGAATGTTGAGCTTTAAGCCAACCTTTTCACTCTCCACTTTCACTTTCATCAAGAGGCTTTTGAGTTCCTCTTCACTTTCTGCCATAAGGGTGGTATCATCTGCATATCTGAGGTTATTGATATTTCTCCCGGCAATCTTGATTCCAGCTTGTGTTTCCTCCAGTCCAGCATTTCTCATGATGTACTCTGCATATAAGTTAAATAAACATGGTGACAATATACAGCCTTGATGTACTCCTTTTCCTATTTGGAACCAGTCTGTTCTTCCATGACCAGTTCTAACTGTTGCTTCCTGACCTGCATACAGATTTCTCAAGAGGCAGATCAGATGGTCTGGTATTCCCATCTCTCTCAGAATTTTCCACAGTTTATTGTGATCCACACAGTCAAAGGCTTTGGCATAGTCAATAAAGCAGAAATAGATGTTTTTCTGGAACTCTCTTGCTTTTTCCATGATCCAGCGGATGTTGGCAATTTGATCTCTGGTTCCTCTGCCTTTTCTAAATCCAGCTTGAACATCAGGAAGTTCACGGTTCACATATTGCTGAAGCCTGGCTTGGAGAATTTTGAGCATTGCTTTACTAGCGTGTGAGATGAGTGCAATTGTGTGGTAGTTTGAGCACTCTTTGGCATTGCCTTTCTTTGGGATTGGGATGAAAACTGACCTTTTCCAATCTTGTGGCCACTGCTGAGTTTTCCAAATTTGCTGGCATATTGAGTGCAGCACTTTCACAGCATCATCTTTCAGGATTTGGAATAGCTCCACTGGAATTCCATCACCTCCACTAGCTTTGTTCATAGTGATGCTTTCTAAGGCCCACTTGACTTCACATTCCAGGATGTCTGGCTCTAGGTCAGTGATCACACCATCGTGATTATCTGGGTCGTGAAGCTCTTTTTTGTACAGTTCTTCTGTGTATTCTTGCCACTTCTTCTTAATATCTTCTGCTTCCGTTAGGTCCATACCATTTCTGTCCTTTATCAAGCCCATTTTTTGCATGAAATGTTCCTTTGGTTTCTCTGATTTTCTTGAATAGATTCTTAGTCTTTCCCATTCTGTTGTTTTCCTCTATTTCTTTGCATTGATCGCTGAAGAAGGCTTTCTTATCTCTTCTTGCTATTCTTTGGAACTCTGCATTCAGATGTTTATATCTTTCCTTTTCTCCTTTGCTTTTCACTTCTCTTCTTTTCGCAGCTATTTGTAAGGCCTCCCCAGACAGCCATTTTGCTTTTTTGCATTTCTTTTCCATGGGGATGGTCTTGATCCCTGTCTCCTGTACAATGTCACGAACCTCATTCCATAGTTCATCAGGCACTCTATCTATCAGATCTAGGCCCTTAAATCTATTTCTCACTTCCACTGTATAATCATAAGGGATTTGATTTAGGTCATACCTGAATGGTCTAGTGGTTTTCCCTACTTTCTTCAATTTCAGTCTGAATTTGGCAATAAGGAGTTCATGGTCCGAGCCACAGTCAGCTCCTGGTCTTGTTTTTGCTGATTGTATAGAGCTTCTCCATCTTTGGCTGCAAAGAATATAATCGATCTGATTTCGGTGTTGACCATCTGGTGATGTCCATGTATAGAGTCTTCTCTTGTGTTGTTGGAAGAGGGTATTTGCTATGACCAGTGCATTTTCTTGGCAAAACTCTGCTAGTCTTTGCCCTGCTTCATTCCGTATTCCAAGGCCAAATTTGCCTGTTACTCCAGGTGTTTCTTGACTTCCTACTTTTGCATCAGCCATAAAAAGAATGAAATAATGTCATTTTCAGCAACATGGATAGACCTAAAGATTGTAATACTAAGTGAAGTCATCAGATAGAGAAAGACAAATACCATATGATATCACTAATAGGTAAAATCTAAAATATGGTATAAATGAATTTATTTCCAAAACAGAAACAAACTCACAGATAGTAAACAAACTTATAGTTACCAAAGGAAAAAGGGGGTGGGTAAGGATAAATTAAGTTTGGGATTAGCAGACACAAACTACTACATATAAAATAGATAAACAAGGTCCTACTATATAGCACAGGAGACAGCATTCAATATACTGTAATAAAGCATAATAGAAAAATATGAAAAAGATCATATAGATGTATATAACTGAATCTTTTTATTGTACACTGAAAACTAACACAACATTGTAAATCAACTATACTCTGATTTATATATATTCAACTATACTTTGAAACTTAATTTTAAAAGTTTTTAATTAAAAAATTTTTGAAATATTACAATTAAAAAGGTGACACTGAAGAGAATTTGCCCCCATTATATTTTTCTTATTCCTGATACCACTTTTCTTCCCTTTCTGTCCCTTCCTAGCCTCCCCACAACTAACAACCATCTACATAATGCTTGGGTCACCCACCTTACAAAGTCTGTTTCTTTAGGATTTTTTTTTTTTTAATGGAGGAAAGAAAAACAGAGGAAGACAGAAAAAGTGCCATAGAGGGTTTGCCAAAGTGGAAATTAAAAGTTCAAAACATCTAAAACTAAACAGGTCCCTAACCACACTAGGATCTGAAACTAAATCTGGGAGATGGAAGCTCTCAGGCAATCGTTCCTCCTCTGTGATGAATTGGAAGATATCAACCATCTTTCTACTTGTCTTTTGAGAAGTTTTATTTACCCTGCTATAAGGTGAAATGAACTCTGAGGCTGTTGTAAACCCTAGTGCAACTGGGGACAGTAATGAAATTCTGTAGAAAGATTAGTTTTTTAAAAAATCAATATTTATGGAAAGACACTCAGAGACTAAAAGGAAACAAAAACATGTTTAACCAGACAGTGTTCTGGGATGCACTCTGAAAACTCAGAATCAAAGTTGTTTAATTCGAAATGACTTTGCAAAACATGGAGTATAATCTCATTTACCTAGAGTGTCTGGCACTTGGCAAAATACCACACACAAAAATCTGACTAGTATGTAAAGATGTTTCTATTCTGCTCCCGCTATGGGAGAAAATTGTATGGTAGAAAGACAGATGCTGCTGTGTGAATGTAAACTGTCCCCCACCCCTCATCCCGGCACATCACTCATCCGAATACAGTTGCAAGGTATCAGGCAGGAAGCCTCAAGAAAGGGGCTAGAATGATCACCTGGGTAATCCTAAGGATTAATTTGAGGATTATCACTTCCAGTAGAAGCAAAAAGTGTGAAAGGTGAGGGCTCAACCAACAGGGTGGCATTCCACCCAGAGCAACCTGAACCCTGCAGTCTCTATGATAAGAATTCTTAGAAATATCATTTTTGTTCCAATTAAGACAATATGTATGAAATGGCAAACATGAAACTATAGGATTAAGGACTTCGGGAGCCTCTGGAGCCTTCATTGTTTGAAATCATATCTAATCTCAGTAGCAGAGCTAAATGTAGGTCTATTTGCCCTGGCTCATGCTATAATGTGATTAATAATAAAAACTAATATTTGCTAAGCACTTTTGTGCTAGAAGGGCTTTTCCACAGATTATCTCCTTTATGTGGTCAATACAACAGCGCTACAAGTAGATATTATCACCATCTGGATTCTTGAGGAATCTAGAGCTTAGGAAGACTGAAAAACCTGACCAGGATTGCACAGCTAGTAAGTGATGGAGCCACAATTTTCACCCAGGAAAACTGACTCCAGATCATAAACGTTTGACTGCTATAGAATGGCACCCCCATGGAGTCTAGTACTTTGAACCTGGAAGCTGCTCCTTGGCAGCCTTTTTTTTTTTTTTTTTTTTTTTAACTTTCAAATGAGGTGATAATGCTCCTAATTTGTTAAATTTTAAAATGATGCTCCTGTCCTTTTTTTCCTTGTCCCAAATATAGTAAGTGATATATTGGGGTCTGGATGGGAATCACGGTTTTAATCTCCAATTTACTCCACTGGTGCTACAGTCCATGGGGTGGCAAACAGTCAGACACCTCAGAGTGATGGAACTGAACTGACTGGTGAGGGAGGGATTCCTACGCTAGGGTTATGGGGATGGCTGAATACACCACACCCAACACCGGACAGATGACGTGGACAGCAGCTCATTAGTCACAGCTACACACCACCTGGGGAAGGGGGACATTGCAGGCCAAGGCTACATTTAGAAATGGAGAAAAGCAGAACCTGTGAGAAGCAGGCTCTGTGGTATCAATAGGGTGAAGTGAAGTGTTAGTCACTCAGTCATGTCCTACTCTTTGCGAACTCATGGACTGTAGCCCACCAGGCTCCTCTGTCCATGGGGATTCTCCAGGCAAGAATACTGGAGTGGATTCCCATGCCTTCCTCCAGAGGATCTTCTGACCCAGGGATCAAACCTGGGTCTCCTGCATTGCAGGCAGATTCCTTACTGTATGAGCCACCAGGGAAGCCCCATCAATAGGGTGAAGGACTTCCCTGGTGGCTCAGACAGTAAAGCGTCTGTCTACAAGGCAGGGGACCCGGGTTCGATCCCTGGCTCGGGAAGATCCCCTGGAGAAGGAAATGGCAATCCACTCCAGTACTATGGCCTGGAAAATCCCATGGACAGAGGAGCCTGGTAGGCTACAGTCCATGGCGTCGCAAAGAGTCGGACACGACTGAGCAACTTCACTTTCACTTTTCACCACCTATTCCACAAGAGAATATGACTGGCTTGTTTGAATAATCCTGCAGGCTTTTAAGGATCCAAAAACTGCTACTCAGGGATAGTCAGGAGCTGTCTGTGATCTCCTTAATAGGAAGGGTTGTTTACCTCAGAGACCTTATCTGCAGAAGCAGGGTGGAAAGGGGAATTTGCAGTTAGATCATTTGAAGTCCTTCCAATTTGATCAAATGTCAAGACAGCACATAATATAGGGCCTTAATTTTAAGGCTTACACCATGGTCTCTCTATAAAACATAAATAGATGAGAAATAAAAGGAAAGTGCATGAGAAAGATAGCTGGCTAGAAAAGAGCAAGGTGTATTTGAATCACGTAAGGCTACGTGTCTGCCCTCTGCAGATGATACCACCCTTATGGCAGAAAGTGAAGAAGAACTAAAAAGCCTCTTGATGAAAGTGAGAGTGAAAAAGTTGGCTTAAAGCTCAACATTCAGAAAACGAAGATCATGGCATCCAGTCCTGTCACTTCATGGAAAATAGATGGAGAAACAGTGGAAACAATGGCAGACTTTATTTTTGGGGGCTCCAAAATCACTGCAGATGGTGACTGCAGCCATGAAATTAAAAGGCGCTTACTCCTTGAAAGGAAAGTTATGGCCAAACTAGATAGCATATTAAAAAGCAGAGACATTACTTTGCCAACAAAAGTCCATCTAGTCAAGCCTATAGTTTTTCCAGTGGTCATGTATGGACGTGAGAGTTGGACTGTGAAGAAAGATGAGCACCGAAGAATTGATGCTTTTGAACTGTGGTGTTGGAGAAGACTCTTGAGAGTCCCTTGGACTGCAAGGAGATCCAACCAGTCCATCCTAAAGGAGATCAGTCCTGAGTGTTCATTGGAAGGAATGATGCTGAAGCTGAAACTCCAATACTCTGGCCACCTCATGCGAAGAGTTGACTCATTGGAAAAGACTCTGAGGCTGGGAGGGATTGGGGGCAGGAGGAGAAGGGGACAACAGAGGATGAGATGGCTGAATGGCATCACCGACTCGAGGGACATGGGTTTGGGTGAACTCCGGGAGTTGGTGATGGACAGGGAGGCCTGGTGTGCTGTGATTCACGGGGTCGCGAAGAGTCGGACACGACTGAGCGACTGAACTGAACTGAGCTGAAGGCTACATAGAACTGAAAAGTGTTAAATGAGACTGGAAAGCTGGTTTCCAAGGCCTTTGAAGACCCATTAAAGATTTCTGAAAAATAGAAGAACATGACCCAGTATATGTTTTAGGAAAGTCTATCTGTAATGAGGATGGATTAGAAAGGAGAAGAAGGCAGAGACAGGCAAAGTAGATAACTGCTTACTGAAACCACAATAGTGAGAAATCATGAGCATTTGAAAACTGGCCCCCATGGAGAGATGAGTAAGAGAACAAGTTAAGAGAAATTATAGTGGCACAGACCACAGGGGCAATCAAGTGATTGGCTGTAGGAAGTAAGGCAGCAAAAGAAGTAAAAGTTACTCCAAGACAGCCCATCTTTGTTTAAAGTTTTGATATTTTGTTTACCATGGATGGTTTGCATTAATTTTGATGTTTAAAAATAAATATTGCATTAGAATATTGATCTTGATTACAGAGTACATTAATTTCCTGTGGCTGCTCTAAGAAATTACTATGAACTTAGTGGCTTAAAAGAACAAAAATGTATTCTCTCACAGTTCTGGAGGCCAGAAGACTGAAACTGAGATGTTGGCAGGACCACACTCCCTCTAGAGGCTCTATGGGAGAATTCATTCCTTGCCTCTTCTAGCTTCTGATAGCTGCCAGCATTCCTTGGTGTGCAGCTCCATCACTTCCATCCCTGGGTCTTTCTCAGACAGTAAAGAATCTGCCTGCAATGCAGGAGACCAAAGTTCAATCCCTGGATCAGGAAGATCCCCTGGAGAAGGAAATGGCAACCTACTCCAGTATTCTAGCCTGGAGTATTCCATGAACAGGGGAGCATGGTAGGCCACAGTCAGACACTTTCACCTCTACTTAGTAGTCACACTACCTTTTCTTCTTTGTGTGTAACATCTGCCTCTGCCTCTCTCTTGCAAGGACATCTGTGATTGCATTTAGGGCTCACTCAGATAACCCTGGATAATATCTCCATTTTATGAATCTTAATATCTGCAAAGCTGTCAGTCACAGGTTACAGAGATTAAGATTTGGATGGGGGCGGGTCAGTTCAGTCACTCAGTCGTGTCCAACTCTTTGAGACCCCATGGACTGAAGCATGCCAGGCCTCCCTGTTCATCACCAACTCCCAGAGCTTGCTCAAACTTGTGTCCATCAAGTTGGTGATGCCATCCAACCATCTCATCCTCTGTCATCCCTTTCTCCTCCTGCCTTCAATCTTTCCCAGCATTAGGGTCTTTTCAAATGAGTCAGTTCTTCACATCAGGTGGCCAAAGTATTGGAGTTTCAGCTTCAACATCAGTCCTTCCAATGAATATTCAGGACTGATTTCCTTTAGGATGGACTGGTTGGATCTCCTTGAAGTCCAAGGGACTCTCAAGAGTCTGCTCCAACAACACAATTCAAAAGCATTCATTCTTTGGCGCTCAGCTTTGTTTATAGTCCAACTCTCACATCCACACATGACTACTGGAAACACCATAGCTTTGACTAGATGGACCTTTGTTGGCAAAGTAATGTCTCTGCTTTTTAACATGCTGTCTAGTTTGTCATAGTTTTTCTTCCAAGGAGCAAGTATCTTTTAATTTCATGACTGCAGTCACCATCTGCAGTGATTTTGGAGCCCCCAAAATAAAGTCTGCCACTGTTTCCACTGTTTCTCCATCTATTTTCCATGAAGTGACAGGACTGGATGCCATGATCTTAGTTTTCTGAATGTTGAGCTTTAAGCCAACTTTTTCACTCTCCTCTTTCACTTTCATCAAGAGGCTTTTTAGTTCCTCTTCACTTTCTGCCATAAGGGTGGTGTTATCTGTGTATCTGAGGTTATTGATATTTCTCCTGGCAATCTTGATTCTAGTTTGTGCTTCATCTAGCACGGCATTTCTCATGATGTACTCTGCATGTAAGTTACATAAACAGGGTGACAATATACAGCCTTGACATACACCTTTCCCAGTTTGGAACCAGTCTGTTGTTCCATTTTTTCATGTTTGGGGCAGGGGAGAGGCTAGTTTTTAGTCTACCACACTGAGTTTTAAATTTTGCATCTAGGGAAAGTACCTCCCTTCACTCTCCTCACCTACCATGGACCCAGCCCTAAACTATTTGGGCCTAGAACATTAGCAGAATGATGGTTTTGCTTACAAAAATGGAGAATTAAAGAGAAGGAGCTGATTTGGAACACAACTTTTGCTTTATTTAAAATACACCTACTATCATATTGGACATTATAGTGCCCAATTGGATGTTGACACCTATTTTTTTACTTTCCTTGAACATGGCCTCATTTTTCTGGAGCCACATGAAAGCCCACCTTGAAAACAGGTTAGGACATTTTGTGTCTTTGCCTAGAATTGAGAAGATAACATTGCCCAGTGTTGACCTCCCTTTCTTGGAAACAGTACCATAACTTTCTTTGGGGAACCAGCTCTCTTCTACTTTGACATGATGTGATTAGATGATCTCTATTCCCAACCCCAGGATTGGAACTTGTAATTCAGGCATTGTTTAATCAATGGAAACTGCTTCTCCCTAACTATAGCTGTGGGTTTACAAATGTGCATTTGCTACAAACTGGTTTAATAAAAATGAGTTTGGGATTTCGGTGGGACCCATCACAAAGAACTGAGTTTTCCTCTCAACTTGTATCAGCGAATATGTGTGTCTGGAGCCCAAAGCTAACAGAGAAAAGGCAAAACCAAGACTCAAAGATCCCAATGACATCCTTTCAGTCACTAAATCAGATCACACTTGAAACCAGATCTACTTCCAGGCTTTTTTCAGTTACCTGAACCAATAAAACATGCTTACTTCTTAGAAGGAAAGTTATGACCAACCTAGACAGCATATTAAAAAGAAGAGACATTACTTTGCCAACAAAGGTCCATCTGGTCAAGGCTATGGTTTTCCCAGTGGTCATGTATGGATGTGAGAGTTGGTCTATACAGAAAGCTGAGCACAGAAGAATTGATGCTTTTTTTTTTTTTTTAATTTTATTTTGCTTAACTTTACAATATTGTATTGCTTTTGCCATACATCAAAATGAATCCGCCACAAGTATACATGTGTTCCCCATCCTGAACCCTCCTCCCTCCTATTGATGCTTTTGAACTGTGGTGTTGGAGAAGACTCTTGAGAGTCGCTTGGACTGCAAGGAGATCCAACCAGTCCATTCTAAAGGAAATCAGTCCTGGGTGTTCACTGGAAGGACTGATATTGAAGCTGAAACTCCAATACTTCGGCCACCTGATGAGAAGAGCTGACTCATTTGAAAACACCCTGATGCTGGGAAAGATTGAGGGCAGAAGGAGGAGACGACAGAAGATGAGATGGTTGAATGGCATCACCGACTCAATGGACGTGGGTTTGGGTGGATTCCAGGAGTTGGTGATAGACAGGGAGGCCTGGCGTGCTGTGGTTCCTGGGGTCACAAAGAGTCGGACAAGACTGAGTAACTGAACTGAAGTGAACCAATAAACCAATACATTTCTCTTACCGCTTGTTGATTTTTCTCTGTCATTTAAAATCATAACCGGGACTTCCCTGATGGTCCAGTGGTTAAGACTTCACCTTCCAAGGCAGGGGATGCAGGTTCAACCCCCCGTCTGGAAGCTAAGATCCCTATGCTTCAAGGCCAAAAAAGCAAAATGTTTTTTTAAAGTAACATTGTAACAAATTCAATAAAAACTTTAAAAATGGTCCACATTAGAAGAAAATCATCAAAAAAAATTAAATAAATAAAAAATAAAACCATTTGTTGTTGTTTTTATTTGCTAAATCGTGTCCAATTCTTCATGACCCCATGGACTGTAGCCTTGTCCATGGGGTTTCCCAGGCAAGAATACCAGAGTGGGTTGCCATTTCTTTCTCCAAAATAAAACCATAACTAATGGTTAAAAAACTTTAATAAAACATATTTATAATTCTAAATACTTGGTTGCCCAGTGGAAATGGTGTGGTGCATGGGGTGGGAAAACTTACTGAGCTGAGGTTGTACCCAAGGGACATTTTTGTTTTATTTGTTGAGAGTGTGAATTATCTCATAGTTTGACCAGGACACCACCACTGTCATGGAATTTATTCAGTGCCACAAAGCCTCCAGTGGGAACCTAACATTTTCCCTCAAGTAGAAAGGACTATCTGATCAATCTCCAGGAAATACACTGATTGAGCAACAAAAAGGAATTAGAGGAAGACTAGGAAGGTCACTAGGTAATCCTGGACAAAGCTACTGGAAAACATGAAAAGGGAGACCATGGGGGCATTTAGAAAAGGGACCAGGGCAAGAGGAAACTGGTCAGAAATGCAGGGAGGTGATAAGGCATAAATATTTACCAAATTACATTCCTTCAAGTTAGCTGGCCTTTCTTTACAAAAATGGCAATGACCTGCACTGTCCCTATAAATTACTCATATTTGTACACACCTTTTTTCTTGTTGTTGGACTAAAGGAAACTAACAACAAAGAAGTAAAAAAAGAAACTATAATTAAAACAGTAAATGAAGCCATTTTCTTTTCATCATTCCATACATGCCCTTAATATATCGTAGAAATGATTAAATGACATAAGACTGAGTTATGCTAAAATAATGAAGAGTGAAAATTTCGTAATAGTCAACTCAATCATCTCTTCATCACTTTACATCTCAACGTCTGACCTCAAGACAGTTCCTTCCAAGTCATATTAAGAATATTTAAAACAAACAGGAAAGTCTACCAGTAAGATAGCTTCTCCAGTAAAACAGTAACTGTCCACCCAGGAGAGTCTACATTTTCAGCAGCAATTTAACACCTTGACTAAATCTTTCAACATCTCACTAATTCTTTCTTCTTAACTAGTAAAGAAATGGCTTATATGTTGGAGTGGGTCCTTTTGTATTAAGTTTAAAAAATAGCAGTTGACTATATTTTATATTATACCAATGGTCTATAGTAATAGGCAAAATAACCTCCAGAGAAATGTATTTTTTAAAATATAAATAAGTAAATGAAGAGCTTGTGAAGATATTAACAGTTTTCCTTGACCTTAAATTTCCAAGCACTATTCAAAGCTCTTTGGGGGCCATAATCACTGTAGTCTATAGAGTTACTGTTACTTGCATTTGGCAAGATTCTCCATGTCAATTGTACAGTGTGAGGCTGAACAAGAAAGAGAAGTAAAGGGAAAAAATTTGGCAAAACATCTTGGTATTAGCTTTCACTTACATGACTTAGAGAGGTATAAGGGACAGCCATCACAGTGAATAAAAATAAGAGGTGACTTTTTGGAAGAGATCCAGATTCTCTCTTATTTAAGGAAGTCAATTCAATTTACCTTGAAACAAGATTTATGTATTTTGGAGGTAAAAACATTAAAGGATCAGGTATGTGACCACATTTTAGGGGAAAATATAAGATTCCAAACATGGCACTACTTATAAATACACAATATGCGTGTTCATACATACAAATGTATTCTGAACATTCTGATGAAGAAAAAATGTTTATACTTTTTAGATCAGTTCCAAAATTCACTTAGGAAAAGTCTTAGAAGCTCTTAGAGATGAAAACTCTAATAAATGAAGCCTAATTTTCATGAATACCTTTACTCAAGGGCTATTTGACCTGAATTACACAGCACGTTTTGAGCTTGGTAACTCTTAAGAGTGCATATAATTTTTAATTGACTTTTCTTTGGCAGTATCAGTATGTTTGTATTATATTCACGGGACTCCCTCTACTGTATAACTTAACACATGAAAATTCTTGTTTTACTCTTTACCAAGGTTTCCTTGCAGCTTGATGGATAAGGTGTCTAATTATGGAGTACTGCAGAAGGCTTTGGATCAAATCAGATGTTTTTATTGAAAATGAGGTCATATTGGGTTGTGTGGTATAGCTAAATAATCAGTTAACTGTTTTTCCAAGCCAAACACAGAGTAATTAGGTTTAGTAACATGGCTTCCTCCCTACGATCCATAACTCAGACATGGTGGTTTGGGAACAATAGGGATAGAAATTGTGTATGTTTTTCTTGGACATTCAAATCAATGTCACTTTCTAACTAGACTACTTTTTAGCTAGGACATAATTTTACTTTCATTTTTACTTTATGTGACATTGCCTGGGAGAACATTTTCCAATTTTTCATGTTTTCATTTTCCAAATAATCATCTAAAATTTTGTGGTTCCAAGATTTATCACTCAAGTTATGTAAGTCATGTTATTACAGATAAAAAATGAGTCATTGTTATTAACAATAATGAATCATTCATTAATAACAATGAATCGGATACTAATTTATACAGTGATATCCTTAAACATCCATTAGAGTATTTTGATAATAGATTTCCAGATATTTCATGGAAGCATTTGATTTCAAATATATTGTCACCGTGACACCAAAAATCATTGAAATGTTCTAGTTGTAATATTCTCTCAATTTCAAATGCTGTGTTTCTTGTGTACCTGGAAAACTTGGTTTGGTGTTCAGGAAATATGAGATTCATGGTATATCCAGGTCCATTTTTTAAAAATTTGTTAAACAATAAACTTAGATCAGCTTTCTGTTCAAATAGTGCCTAATTTTTCACATTCCAAGGTATAGGTTTAGGCACAAGTCTTAGACTACATATATCAGATCACTCTACTGAAGAATTAGTTATTGTTTAGTAGTTAAGTCATTCCAATTTCTTTGCAAACCCATGGATTGTAACCTGCCAGGCTTCTCTCTCCATAGGATTTCCCAGGCAAGAATACTAGAGTGGGTTGCCATTTCCTTCTACAGGGGATCTTCCCGACCCAGGGATCAAACCCATGTCTCCTACACTGGCAGGCAGAGTCTTTACCACTGAGCCATCAGGGAAGCCCACTGAAGAATTAGAACTCTCCTATTAAGACTACCAAAATTAACACTAAATTTTGGCATTCCTTCCAAGACACCAAAATTTACTATGCATTTCACATTGTTGGTTTGGCCACACAAAGTGATTTCACATTTTAGCTTTGGGCCATTAGATATCTTTTCCATTCCACTTTTATGCCTCAAAAGGGTATTATGCAGTGTACCATTATAAAATTTCCATATTCATCTTAGGTTTACTACCAATATGACTTCAAAAATATGATATTGTCAAAACTGCAATGACTGTGAAATTAAGATGTCTTTTAGGGCATCCAGGAACAGCTGTATTGAATAGCCTGACATCTGTGAAATCAAAAGTGTATTTTGAATTCAACTTTCAAACCACAGAATTTGAGTAAGCAAAAACTGACCATGTGTTAAAAACACTTGAAACTCTTCCTCTTGTAACTGTTTATCTACATTTTTAAAACTCTGTTTACATTGTAGTAACAGCTGTGTTTAAAAGGGACATGACAGAGCAGACTAATTTATAATGCAAAACTCTATTCTAAAAAAAAAAAAAAACTTATGTTTGAAAAAACACTTCAAAAGAGGGCAAAAATGATTAAAATAGACACAACCATTTGTTTAAACTATGACTTTCTCAAGAAAAAACAGCCTAATGTAAACTGGCCTATGCATGTTCCAAGCAGCTGTTCTGTGTAAGGCCTCTACAAAAACTTTCTCTTTGGGGGATGGGCAGAAAGAAAATGAGCAACTGACCATAACACAAGGTCATGGCCATTCAAGAAACAGCAAAAATCTAAGGACGAAATACTAAATATTTTTCAACTGTGCCAAGTTAGTTAAACTAAAGGCTGGGAGACAGAGCCAGTGACCACCACTGCAGTCAGTGATCTCATCACTCACCACTTTGACCTGCATTCATTCATTGGATATGTACAGAAAATGGCAAACCTTTGTGATAAGGAAAAAAGTCCAAATGAATGTTTTGTCTATGTTTTACCATATAGTAGCTAACCTTTCTTTTCACTCTCTTTTCTTTAAATCATTGTTTGGGCACCATATAGCTCAGACGGTAAAGAATCCGCCTGCAATGCAGGAGAACTGTGTTTGGGTCGGAAAGATCCCCTCGAGAAGGGAATGGCTACTCACTCCAGTATTCTTGCCTGGAGATTCCCATGGACAGAGGAGCCTGGCAGGCTACAGTCCATGGGGTCACAAAGAATCGGATACCATGGAGCGATCAACACTTTCACTTTCAAAGAAACATGAGAAGTTTCATTTCGCACAATGTAATTCTGTTCAATGACATTTCTAGCAATTCCTAGCACAGTGCCTACAATATAGTTAAATTTTTTTAAAAAAATACGAAGTTCTCTTCTTATGGAGGACCACAAAATTCTCATTTTCTGATGAGTTAAGTTGGGTCAATTTTAATTCATTCATCCATTTACCCATGTAACAAAGATATTCTTAACATCTACTTTGTGACAGGCGTTATTCCAGTCGCTGAAAACACAATGATGCAAATGAAGTTCCAGCCCTTAGAAACAGAGACAATTGAAAAAGAAGAAAGAGAGAAGGAAGGAAGCAAAGAAAAAGGAAGGAAGGAGTCAGGAATGACAAATGTAAGAGAATAAAACCAAGCAGGGTATTAAAGAGTTGGGGAGTTGTTAACTCTCTTGGTCAGAGTGCTCATGAAGGGCTCCCTGAGTAAACAAAATTAACACTGTGCCTTGGAAATCTCTGGAAAGAACAGTCCAGGCTGAGAAGCCAGCAGGGAACAAGGCTTTGAATAGTCTTCTAAATCAGTTATTCTCTATACTTACAACTCAATTAGCATGTGAGGGAGGAAGTCTATAATCTTAATGTGAATCTTAGCCATTCCTTGGGTTTCATTTATATAACATTTGAAATACATTTTGGAAAAATAAACCAAAATGAAAGTAAGAGTTTGCTGCTATTAAGGTGCATTCATTAAAATGGGGAAGAATTAGCTATACAATTAATATTTGTGTCTCTGTCTTAAGCTTCCCTAGTGGCTCAGACGGTAAAGAATCTGCCTGCAATGCAGGAGACTGGAATTTGATTCCCGGGTCGGGAAGATCCCCTGGAGAAGGGAATGGCGACCCGGTCCAAATATTCTTGCCTGGAGAATCCCATGGACAGAGGAGCCTGGCAGGCTACAGTCCATGGGGTCACAAAGAGTCAGACATGACTAAGCGACTAACACTTTCAATGACACTTCTCTAATTCCACATATATGTGTATCATTGACATCTATATTTACATTTGAAATATGCTATATACTCTGGTTATACCCATACCTACATCTATCTATCTATCTACCTGCCTATCTATCATTTATCAATGTGCTGCTAGACATATGACATGGTTATATTAGTACTAAGGCCTGATTAACTTAATTTGAAAGAAAAAGCAAACTGTCCTCCTGGGAAACTCCTCAGAAGTAGGATGGATATCTGTGTATCTATAACATATGTATCTATATCTGTACCTGGCTATGCTTATAATTGTATTATGTATACATAAGACTTCAATTTAAGCACTCCCAGGCTATCGTTACAGACCACCTGGATCTATCATATACAGCAAGAAGATGATTCTACACATAAAACACAATCCGGGGAATTATGTTTGTTACTATCTTCTAAGGAGATGTTAAAAAGAGGTCCCCAAAAGATAAATTAATAATTCTAAGTAGCATAAGAAATCTTACTTTATCATTTGAAAAAATGTGAAAATGCCTCCACTGTTTTATCTTTAAGGTCTCCCTTTGGAAAGGGCCACCCCCTCCTCTCCAAACCAGAAGTCGAAGATGGGTTACCAGTTCCAATGCAGTCACCTCCAGGGTAGCTGACATATCCAGGGCATTTTTCAAAGCTATGATATATAAATTTTATTTTAAAAGACCTGAAAACAAAAAGAAACACACTGGTTTTGTCTTTATTCTGGGTCTTAGAGTTCCCTGTTATGATGCTTTATAAAAAGAGATCCTACATTTTCTAATGCCTGGTATGACTGATATTTAACACTTACAACTCCCTCACAATCTTGATTTTGTGATGGAATCATAAAATTACAGGTAAATTTTTAAATGACTCCATCAATTATAATAAAATATATATGTTTTAAAGCCTTCAAAAATAGGATAGTTACAATCAGTTATCATGCACCAAAGGACTCATTTGAAATGAGTCTTACCTAATTAGAATAACTATGTGCCTGACTTGCTGAGGACAGTCCTAGTTTATGTCTACTATCTTGATGTAAGAACAGTGCCCACATTGACTCTCAAGGAAGTCCTGGCAAACTGTAGTTATTCAATGTAAAATCTATTGCAGAATGATTATAAAATTAGAAGAAATTTTATAAATTTAGTATTTGGTCCAGGATAGGAAATACCACCTGTCACTAAAATCTGGAAATTATGGTGGTCACAGTATATAATATTCAATTATTTAAATAACTTTCCTCCTCTGGGAACCAAAGAATCAGAGTAACAAAAAAGGACTATAACACAGAGGTTACTTGGCTGCCACGGCAGCATGAGTATAATAGCACAGACATGCAAATACAAGACAGCTTTTACAAGTTTATTCTCTTTCAGCAGCACAATTAATGAAATTGCTATTTGTAAATGTATTTCTCTGGCTACATTTTACTTCTGTGAACTAGCAAAAATTTGAAAGTTTACAGAAACTCATCATTTCCACTTTATCAAATACCAGCAGGGGAAAAGTTATTAAAGTTGAAGATTTCTCAAAGGATGTGTCAGTCCTATTAACTAGTATTTTCTATGACATATAACATTACTACAGTAAGTGTTCGATTACATAGGAGAAGATATTTAAATCATTTTACATTTTCTAATATTTTCCAATTCTACATGTTCCCAGATATAGATTTGTTTCTTAGAATAGCATCTGTGTTTGGTATCACAAGGGGTTTGGTATTTTTAAAAGGGGTCAGGGGAGCAGATCATTTCTGAAAAAAAATTAAGCTAGTTCTATGACTATAAAACTTCTTAGAACAATTAATACTCTAATATATGGTGACTCTAAGTGTTTGCCCACTGAGCTCTCTTTTCCCACAGCATCCTGCAAGTCTAATATCTGCGCAACACATTATGGGAAATGTCTTCTTAGAATAATGTCTTACTCTTCACAAATCTACATGGAAAAAAAAAATCCAGCCTCTCTGTTAAAGGTTTTAAAACTACTTAAAAATGTAGTGATGAAAAAAGATGATAAGAAAATGTACCTATGTTTACTTATTAATTTTTTAAAATACCGAGTATCCTCTATGTGGTGGGCACTTTTCCAGGTACCAGTACTGTAGTGATACAAGCTACGCATCCTTCTGTTCTCAGGGAGGAAACTTTCTAGTTGGAAATAAGCACATGTATGAATATGTATATATCCATGAGTGATGGTATTAGGGTTATAGAGATTTTGTTGTTTCTGAGATTTCTCTAACATGGGTATAGGATGCATATAAATTCAATGCAATTATAATCAACATACAAAAGGATTTTTTGTGAAACTTATCAAACTGGTGAAGAGCCTAAAAGAACAAAGAGCCAAGAAGTATTACAATGGTTTTGAAGAGTAAGGAATTTTCCCTAAAATACTAAGGAATTTCCCTAAAATACTAGGGAAATTCCTTAGTATTTTCCCTAAAATACTAAGACTAATAGATTCAAATAAGAAGTCCAGAATCAAAAACCTACATGGAAACTTAATGAGTGTAGAAATGGTACTGAAGGTCAATGAAAATGATGGATTGCTCATCAAATAGTGTGGGACAGCTAGTTTTCCAAATGGAAAAATAAATTGAATCCCTGCCTCGTACCATACTTAAAATAGAAATTTAAGGTTGAATAAAGAACTGGAAGATGATGCTGTGAAAGTGCTGCACTCAATATGCCAGCAAGTTTGGAAAACTCAGCAGTGGCCACAGGACTGGAAAAGGTCTGTTTTCATTCCAATCCCAAAGAAAGGCAATGCCAAAGAATGCTCAAACTACTGCACAATTGCGCTCATCTCACATGCTAGTAAAGGAATGCTCAAAATTCTCCAAGCCAGGCTTCAGCAATACGTGAATCGTGAGCTTCCTGATGTTCAAGCTGGTTTTAGAAAAGGCAGAGGAACCAGAGGTCAAATTGCCAACATCTGCTGGCTCATGGAAAAAGCAAGAGAGTTCCAGAAAAACATCTATTTCTGCTTTATTGACTATGCCAAAACCTTTGACTGTGTGGATCACAATAAACTGTGGAAAATTCTGAAAGAGATGGGAATACCAGACCACCTGACCGGCCTCTTGAGAAACCTATATGCAGGTCAGGAAGCAACAGTTAGAACTGGACATGGAACAACAGACTGGTTCCAAATAGGAAAAGGAGTTCATCAAGGCTGTATATTGTCACCCTGCTTATTTAACTTATATACAGAGTACATCATGAGAAACGCTGGGCTGGAAGAAGCACAAGCTGGAATCAAGATTGCTGAGAGAAATATCAATCACCTCAGATACGCAAATGACACCACTCTTATGGCAGAAAGTGAAGAGGAACTAAAAAGCCTCTTGATGAAAGTGAAAGAGGAGAGTGAAAAAGTTGGCTTAAAGTTCAACATTCAGAAAACGAAGATCATGGAATCTAGTCCCATCACTTCATGGGAAATAGATGGGGAAACAGTGGAAACAGTGTCAGACTTTATTTTTGGAGCTCCAAAATCACTGCAGGTGGTGATTGCAGCCATGAAATTAAAAGATGCTTACTCCTTGGAAGGAAAGTTATGACCAACCTAGATAGCATATTCAAAAGCAGAAACATTACTTTGTCAATAAAAGTCCGTCTAGTCAAGGCTATGGTTTTTCCAGTCATCATGTATGGATGTGAGAGTTGGACTGTGAAGAAAGCTGAGTGCTGAAGAATTGATGCTTTTGAACTGTGGTGTTGGAGAAGACTCTTGAGAGTCCCTTAGACTGCAAGGAGATCCAACCAGTCCATCCTAAAGGAGATCAGTCCTGGGTGTTCATTGGAAGGAATGATGCTAAAGCTGAATCTCCAGTACTTTGGCCACCTCATGTGAAGAGTTGACTCATTGGAAAAGACTCTGATGCTGGGAGGGGTTGGGGGCAGGATAAAAAGGGGATGACAGAGGATTAGATGGCTGGATGGCATCACCGACTCAATGGACGTGGGTTTGGGTGAATTTCGGTAATTGGTGATGGCCAGGGAGGCCTCGTGTGCTGTGATTCATGGGGTCGCAAAGAGTCCGACACGACTGAGCGACTGAACTGAACTGAACTGAAAGAACTTAATATGGGGCTTCCCTGGTGGCTCAGTGATAAAGAATCCATCTGGCAATGCAAAAGACATGGGTTGAATATCTGGTCCAGGAAGATCCCACGTGCCATGGAGCAATTAAGCCTGTGTGCCACAAACATTGAGCCTGTGCTCCAGAGCCCAGGAGCTACAATTACTGAGCCCATGTGCTGTAACTACTGAAGTCCATGGCTCCTAGAGTTCATGTTCAGCAACAAGAGAAACCACCACAATGAGAAATCTATTCCCTGCAAATGCAGAGTAGCTCCCTCTTGCTAAAATAAGAGAAAACCCACACACAGCAAATAGGACCCAGACCAGCCAAATAATTTTGTTTTAAGTTTATTAAAAAAAAAAAAAAAAAACTTTTTAAAAAATGGACAGAGGATCTAAACCAATATTTTTCCAAAGAAGACATATGTATAGCCAATGGGCACATGAGAAGATGCTCAACATCACTAATTATTACAAAAATGCAAATCAAAAGAGATGTCCCCTTATACTTGTTAGAATGGCTATTATCGAAAAAACAAGGAGTAATAAATATTGGCAAGAATGTGGAGGGAAAAAAGAACCCTTGTTCACAGTTGGTGGGACTATAAATTGGTTTGGTCACTATGGAAAAACAGTATGATGATTCCTCAAAGAAGTTAAGAATGGAATTACCATATGACACAGCTATTAGATTTCTGGTGGTAAAGAATTTGCCTGCCAATGCATGAGACACAATACACTCAGGTTCAGTCCCTGGGTTGGGAAGAAACCCTGGAGAAGAAAATGACAATGCACACCAGTATTCTTGCCTGGACAATTTCATGGACAGAGAACCATGGCAGGCTACAGTCCATGGGGTCACAAAGAGTTGGACATGACTGAGCACAAGTACATCTGAAGAACACAAAAACACTAATTTGAAAAGACACATGCATCTCTATGTTCATTGTGGCTTATTTATAATAGCCAAGACATGGAAACAACGTGTGTCTCATCAATGGAGGAATGGATAAAGATATCCAATGGGATGCTGCTCAGTCATGAAAAAGAATAAAGTCCTGCCATTTGTGACAATATGGATGAACCTTGGAGGTATTACGTTAAATAAACTGAGTCAAGTGGTTCAGTTCAGTTCAGTCGCTCAGCCGTGTTCTGACCCTGCGACCCCACGAACTAGCACACCAGGCCTCCTTGTCCATCACCAACTCCCAGAAGTTACTCAAACTCATGTCCATTGAGTCAGTGATGCCATCCAACCATCCCATCCTCTGTCGTTCCCTTCTCCTCCCACCTTCAATCTTTCCCGGCATCAGGGTCTTTTCAAATGAGTCATTTCTTCACATCAGGTGGCCAAAATATTGGAGTTTCAGCTTCAACATCAGTCCTTCCAATGAATATTCAGGACTGATTTCCTTTAGGATGGACTGGTTGGCTCTCCTTGAAGTCCAAGGGACTCTCAGAGTCTTCTGCAGCACCACAGTTCAAAAGCATTAATTCTTTGGTTCTCAGCTTTCTTTATAGTTCAACTCTCACATCCATACATGACCACTGGAAAACCCATAGCTTTGACTAAAAGGACCTTTGTTGGCAAAGTAATGTCTCTACTTTTTAATATGCTGTCTAGGTTGGTCATAGTTTTCCTTCCAAGGAGCAAGTGTCTTTTAAATTCATGGCTGCAGTCATCATCTGCAGTGATTTTGGAGCCCCCAAAATAAAGTCTGCCACTGTTTCCACTGATTCAAGTGGAGATAGAGAAATAATACCAGTGCTGCAGTTCATGGGGTCACACTGAACAACTGAACTGAACTGATATGATCTTACTGATATGTGGAATCTAACAAACAAAACAAACAAAAAATAAAACAAACTAATAGATACAGAGAACAGATTGGAGATTACCAGGTATAAGGAGATTTGGAAATGGGTTAAATGAGTGAAGGTGATCAACTGTATGAAATCTTTCATTTCAAAATTAAATAATAAAAAAAAAGGAAAAACAACTGAACATTACACTATGTACCTACATATAAGTATAAAACTACATGGTTCCAGGCAATTATGGAAATGAAATTCACATCAATCTTTTACCACAATATTGATGCATTTAAAGTTTTCATAAGCATGAACCTTTAAAATATTTGAATTTTCTCAAACTAAATTCCATCTTGTAAACCACAACAATCATAAACATGCCATCACCCTCATATAACAGAATTATTATATAAGAGAAGAAGTCAACTACAGAGTGGAAATTGCCAAGGATTTAGAATCCAGAATACTGAGCTCAACTCTAGCCCCACCATTCCCTGAGGGTGTGACCCCAGGTACATAATTTGACCTGTGCGAGTCTGTTTCCTCATGTATAAAATGAGGATAATGATAGTATCATCTCACTGAACTATCATGAGAATTAAAGGAGAATATACAAGAAAGTGCTTTGTAAATCTTAAACTCATTTTGCCAAAAATAGTAACTCATTTCTGTACCAGAAGGCAAAAGATGCTTACTATGTGAAACTTGCCTTAAGGGGATAAGCGAAGAGCTCTGGTGGAGGAGGCAAGATTAACACTGAAAGCAATAGCATGCATTAAAAAGAGAAGAAGAAGAAAGAAAAAGAAAGAAAAAAAGAAAAACCCAGAGAAAGGCAGCTTGAAATATACAGTTGAGACTCTCAGGACTGTAGGGGGCTTCAGTGAAGGTCAGGGTCCAGGATGACGAATGACTTTCACTAGGCCTTGAGGCATGGTGTTTAGATCATTGGAAGGTGTGGAGAGGGTGTTCTAGGTAAGGAGAAGAGAATGCAGTCTATTTGCAAAATAGCAATGATAGGCTTAATTTATCCAACATGGTTAGGATCTTTTCACTGTATTTCCAACCGTGGTTCTTATTAAGTGTGGAAGGCTTACTTGCTCCTGTAGGTTAACCTAACTTTAAACTGATGTGAAAAAAGGGTCTTGGGAAACAGCAAGAACTGATACTGACAGTGTGGCAACAATGTTTCACTAGTTACCCAGGTGAACAGATCTGGCCTTTAGCAGCTATTTTATTAGGTTCACAGCATCTTCTCATAGATCTCTGTCCACAGCTACTTGATGACCATGGAGGATGACTGTGAGAAACCTCCTCTTTGTTTTGTAAACATCCCAGATTTTAAATTCTCTGCTTCTAAATCTAATGCATGAATGGGCCAACAAGTGATAAGATATTCTTCTTGAATCAATACAGCTTACTAGACCTTGAGGCTGATATAATGGCTTAAATTTCTTCTACTTAATTTGCTCTCTATTGTTTTAAACAATTCCCTTGATTCTTTGTTTTCATCTATCCAAAATGTTAGGTTCAAATAACTACTTGTCATTCCCAGTGGATCCAACCAGGGAGTAATGAGGACCAAGAATCCATCATATGAGGCCATCTGGCTAAAAAATTTTGAGATTTCAATAACATGAAAATTGTTAATGTCGAGATTCCTCTTTTTAGTAAAATACACTGTCATCACACCCCTTTCATTAAACAGTGCTGTGATCTTTGTTTCTACATAAGCAGTCACTACTTGATTGAGGACAAGGCAATATTGAAATATAAATTAACTGATGCTCAAATAAAATCAATCTTATTGATAGGTTTAGAAACAAAAAAGCCTCACATTTACATTACTGCCTTCTTTTTGTTATGGGAGGGGAGGCGGGAGGAGCTAGTGTGTATGAAGAAGGGATTGTTTTTTGTGGAGACAAGCCTAGTATTTCAGGGAAATAAGAAAGTAATAACAGATGTAAAGTCAAGGTGAGAAATGGCACACACTGCTCCCTCCTTCCTGCTTCCCACTTCAAGTTACATTCCATCTGGAAGACTTTAGACTTTTCCCCAGCATTTTAGTTACTGAAAATTAACCTGGAAATTTTGGTCTGCTTGCCCCCTGGTTGGGGCAACTAAGAATTAAGCCTTTCTTAGTAAGTCCCTGTGATTTACTTATACAGTTAAAACTAACCATAATTCAAGAACCTCACAGTATATTATAGGTCAAAATACATCACCTAATTCAAATTTATACTTGAAAAATGATGCTGCCTACCTCAGCTCACTTGTACCACCCACTCAGCTAGTTTCTCTTCCTCTGCCTCATCCAGTCCTTCAAAGCCAAGACCAGCCTGACTGTACTTTTCAGAAGACACTCAGGTTCTCTTTCATTGGGAAGTATCTCAACATGCCACACTCCCACCCACAGGGCCCCATGGCAGACTCCATCCCACCACATGGCTCCCAAACTCCTGTTCACTATCAGCCATATCTGAGACTTGAGACCACGGCCCCTGGTGGCCCAAGTGCCCCCCAGCGCAGATCATCCCATCCCTAGCCTGCACACTCCCCTTCAGGCCATTGCACTCGGACTCTTCCTTTGACTCTGATCCGAAATGTCCAGCCTGTCACCTTGCTTACTTCCTCCCAGCTCCCTGAGACCAGGGACACGACCCTAGCATCTAAGCTGATGCCAGAGCCCCGGTGCCATACTGTGTGCCTGAAAGTCCTCACAGGAGGACCGAGAGCCTCACCCCAGGAGTTCAGCCCAGCCATGGGGTTGGGAATGGGTGGTGCACAACCTGGTTCCTGCTTGCTGAGGTGCTGTCCCAAGACACTTAGTTACTCTGCTCTTTACCCCAGCCTTTAGAACCCCATATAACTCCTCTCTCTTCCCACTCTGCTTACACACCCCCTGGGCTCACAAGCTCCAGGATTAAGACTTGCATGGTGTGCCCCTCAGGTACCAGTTCCACAAAAGACCACCCTCTCTAATGGATGAGTATGATGCCAAGCTCTGACACTGTCCCTCCTTCCTCTTCCTTGCATTGTAACAGGTGTGCCGCATGCCACGTTCAACACTGACGCAACAGACACAAACAGTGGCAGCTGCTACGGGCCAGGCATCATCCTAGTTGAGGAAGAGACAAAAAAGGCAAATCCTGGGCTCAAGAGATCTACAGCTCTCAGCCATCTCTAGTAAGGCCCATGTTCAGATCTATAATTTATGAAGCATCTCCCTCACTAGATCACATCTTGTGTGTTAAGCAGATAGACTAAAATCAGGGTCCAACCAAATTAGACTTATAGCCAGGCGTTACCTTCAGAAATATTTTAATTATCCTATAATTCTTTTCTCATTAAAACTGGAAATCTCACACAGAATTGCCTGTATCATGTAACACAGAAACAAAGGAGAAAGGATGTATTCCCAGGCTAGATGAGAACAGCCATCCTAATAGTTTCAAGTTCACAGATTTGGATTATTGAATCTCAACAGAGGTGGTACCACCCCCTAGAGGGCATTTTGGAAATCTGTGGGGGTATTTTTTGTTTTCAGGATGATTGGGGTATACTTCTAGCAGTTGACAGAGCAGGCGTGCTAGAGGTCTCCCAGGGCAGGAGACAGTCTGTTCAATTAAGACGTTGAGCTTTGGACAACTTTTAACTATCCCAGCAAATAGTCACATCAATGAGAAAATTTTTTTACAAGTATCTGAGAGTGAAACCTAATGCTACTTTACATACAGAATTTTTGAACAGCTTTAATAAACACTGACTTTCCAGGAGAGCAACAGATCATGTAAATCAAAGGAAGAATGTTCTTTTCTTTGATTTAAAAGGTTAGTAAGAGCTATTCGCCATTTTAAGAGGCGTGTCACCAGCTGCCATGCTGTTCAAGGTCTTCAACAGTCTGCACAATAAATGTTTCAGTCTACATCTATAGATGTCACCAAAAGTCATAATCAAAGATATCTGCTGCTGCTGCTGCTGCTAAGTCACTTCAGTCGTGTCCGACTGTGCGACCCCATAGACGGCAGCCCACCAGGCTCCCCCATCCGTGGGATTCTCCAGGCAAGAACACTGGAGTGGGTTGCCATTTCCTTCTCCAAAAGATATCTGAGATGTATTTTAATGAATTTAACATTCAAATATTATATGAACAGAGACACACAAAACACAGAGATCAGATTGAGGCCCATTAAAAAAAAAAGGCTGGATTGTAATATTTCATATTCAAAAATTTGAAGGCAATATAAGAAATCTGTTTTGAAAACTATGTTTTGAAAGTATTTACTTGCTAATTTTGGGGGGTTGCTGTTTTTCAGTCTGACTCTGACTTGTCCCCAAGCATGTACCACCACACAACTTCTCAACAACCTCTTGAACTACTAGTTCCCGTTCCCAAATCTTCTATTCCTCATTATCCATCAAAATTACAACCTCAAAGGACTTTCAAAACCCTAGAGACTAAATACATGTCTGGTAAGATAAGAGATAGAATTTTCTTTAATATTTTGTTTTTATCCTAATCCATGTCATAAATTTGAAATCATTTAGATATTATACTTACAAACAGAACCCAGCACATTTTGAAAAGTATTGGACTTCATTTTCTGCACTTTGACCCTGTATTTCTTCTTGACATTTCCCCTTACTTAAGATTAATTTTCTTTTTATTATTATTTGGAAATATATATATTGTTATTGCTTACCTTAATACTAGTTTTCATTCAAGTATCCATTTGTATTTTTACTCCTTAATTTTTTTATAGTTCCTGTGCAGAATGACTTTTTTTTTAAACCCCACCACACAGTTTGTGAATCCTAGTTCCCTAACTAGGGATTGAACCCAATCCCCCACAGTGAAAGTACCAAGTTCTAAACACTGTACTACCAAGGAATACCCCCAGAATGACTTTTTAATGCCAGCCTTATTCACTATAAAGAAGTGCAAGCATATAGCCACTTTATTATATTTTTTAGTGTATTAATGACCATGTATTTACATATTGAGACACATACGATTTTTCTCATCAATTACTTTGTCTTAACTCTCACTTATATAGCACATGTTGCATTGCAGGTAGGTTGTATTGTTTAAAAATTTTACTTAAAATAATAAAGGGCATCATTATAAGAAGGGAGCATTGACTTCTATAACGTTGTTTCAACTGCTCTAGAGCCAGCAGACCAACAAGTAGTTTTATCCTAGAAACAGCTTCCTGCAAGGCAAGAGTGAATTTTAGAATATTTTATAGTCAGTTCAGTTCAGTCGCTCAGTCATGTCTGACTCTTTGCAATCCCATGAACCACAGCATGCCAGGCCTCCCTGTCCATCACCAACTCCTAGAGCCTACCCAAACCCATGTCCATTGAGTCAGTGATGCGATCCAACCATCTCATCCTGTCATCCCCTTCTCCTACTGCCCTCTGCCTTTCCCAGCATCAGGATCTTTTCCAATGAGTCAGCTCTTCACATTAGGTGGCCCAAGTATTGGAGTTTCAGCTTCAACATCCGTCCTTCCAGTGAACACCTAGGACTGATCTCCTCAGGCTAATGCAAACCCCACCAATCAAAATGGACTTCAGGTATAAATAACAACTCTAGCATAGCCGGTGCCCATCAGCTGAATGTCAGTGCTCTCTAAAAAAATCCCTGTTCATGGTGGTGACCCAGTTCCAACATGGCATTATTATGTCCTGTCTCTCCGCCTAGGGCAATGGTGCCTGGCTTTTGTTTGATATACCCTTTATGCACTATCTCATTTGATTCTTTTTTAAAAACCATTATGAATGGATATTTTCTTCTCCAGCTTTACAGATGAAGATAGTGAGACATTAAGAAATCTATATGAAATCACACAGTTAGCAGGTAACAGGGCTGGGATTGTAACAAAGATACTTCGACTCCTAAAACCCACACTTCTCTGTCCACCATCACCATTTCATGTTCACCTATAAAAACTACACAATGAACATTGCAGAAAAACATAGATGATGGTTGGTTCTGGGCAGTACTTTTCACCAAGACAAAAACCAACAAATCATATAAAACTAGGATTAATAACCAGCTGACATTTGGACCTGACTAATTTGGGCTTTATTACAATCCACCAAGCACAAAGAGACACATTTGTGTGATCTTCTCATTTATAATCCTCTTGAGTTATGGTAATTAAGAGAAACAATACTATCGTGCAGGTACTGATTAAATTCATGGTCTGTGAGCTCCCTGAACATGGGGGATCTTTGTCTCAATTCCAGTGCAGAGCACAGTGCCTCCTGCAAAGTAGGTATCTGGTTAATGTCTCTTGTTACCACTGACTGATGACAACATTCTGCAGCAAATCATAAGAGAGAAGATCTCTCATTCCTGGTCTTCTTTGCCTTTAAATCTCTTAGGCTTGTCCTCATGAACTCCTGGCCAGCACATTCACTCATACCCCTCAGAGTTGACTCGTTGGGGTTTTGTTTTTGTTTTTTTCCCCAAATGTTTTCTTTCTTTTTTCCCCCTCTTTTCTTTTTTTCTTTCTGACTCCTCCTTGGGTTGCAAAGTGCACTCAGCTCAAGGATTATTTGGTTGACAATTGTAAAGATCTATTGGTAGCTGGGTGGCTATGGGGTAGAGAAGTTAAGAGAATAATTGTAAATCCAATAAGGAATGAAAAGAGTATGCTCTCTACATGAGATTACAAACTTCATAAATTTTGTAACCCTTTGTAGGTAGATAGCATGACTTCTTTTACTGATTTATTTAGAAGCTGGACTGTCCTTGGATAGAAAGAAAAGAGAAATTCATAACATTGGATGTTTGCTAAAGATTGGTGATAAAGACTTTAAATTCGATTCTGGATGAGAATATAAGCTCCACGAGGGCAAAGACTTCAGTCTTCTTTTAACACTATCTCCCTGTTATCCACCACATTTGTAATTGTTGTTGCTGGACATGACTAAGTCATGTCCAACATTCTTGTGACGCCATGGACTGTAGCTCGCCAGGATCCTCTGTCCATGGGTCCATGGGATCTCCCAAGCACGAATACTGGAGGGGGTTGCCATTTCCTTCTTCAGGGGATCTTCCCAACCCAGGGATTGAACCGGCATCTCCTGCACTGCAGGCAGATTCTTTACCACTGAGCCACCAGGGAAGCCCCATCTAGCATATTTCCAGGTACTAATTAACATGTACTGGATAAATTGAGATCACATAAAATAAAAGTCTGACAAGTAGTGAAAGTATTTTCACAAAGGTGTTGTAGCTAAATACTAGTGTGCCAGGAAGGAGAGAATTTTTGTGCAAAAACAGGCTTGGTAATGAAGTATCGGGTTGGCCAAGAAGGTCATTCAGATTTTTCCATAACATCTTACAGAAAAATCCAAATGAACATTTGTTTTGGCCAATCCAATATGTAGATCATTGGTGTCAACTCTCTATAATTTTTCCCTCCAGAGTCACTCCCTTACTAGTCATACCTTTAATGGTCCTATGCCATTTCAAATGTTTAGAATGTGATCATCTCAGAAATTTTTAAAAATCTCTTAAAGGACAAACACTTCAACATAGACAGCCATTATTACTTCATTTAATTTCTCAGAAGGGGGAAAATAACCTATTTTGGAAAGGACAATTTGTTTTAAAAAGAACAAAAAGCCCAAGTTGGAATATTTAACTATTGAGTACTAGAAATGAAGGGTTAAATAAAAATTATGTCAAAATGTGCTAATTTTAGAAATACATAATATTTGAGTTATACAAGCCATATATCTCAAGCCAAAAAAGTTGAGCTAAAGTGTCATTCCAAAGATGACTGATTTAAAAGGGGCAGTGTTTCAATTTAATGTGGTGCATGCATTATGTAACTTCTTAGACAGCCAGGTTTCCTATATATATCAGCTATAATTCTAAGGGGGGAAAATGTTGATTTTGTGAGTGATTTACGGCTGGAAGAAGCACAAGCTGGAATCAAGATTGCCAGGAGAATATCAGTCACCTCAGATATGCAGATGACACCACCGTTGTGGCAGAAAGTGAAGAGGAACTAAAAAGCCTCTTGATGAAAGTGAAAGAGAGTGAGAAAGTCGGCTCAAAGTTCAAGATTTAGAAAACGAAGATCATGGCATCTGGTCCCATCATTTCATGGGAATAGATGGGGAAAGAGTGGAAACAGTGGCAGACTTTATTTTGGGGGGCTCCAAAATCACTGCGGATGGGGATTGCAGCCATGAAATTAAAAGATGCTTACTCCTTGGAAGTAAAGTTTTGACCAACCTAGATAGCATATTCAAAAGCAGAGACATTACTTTGCCAAAAAAGGTCCATCTAGTCAAGGCTATGGTTTTTCCAGTCATCATGTATGGATATGAGAGTTGGACTGTGAAGAAAGCTGAGTGCAGAAGAATTGATGCTTTTGAACTGTGGTGTTGGAGAAGACTCTTGAGAGTGCCTTGGACTGCAAGGAGATCCAACCAGTCCATCCTAAAGGAGACCAGCCCTGGGTGTTCATTGGAAGGACTGATGCTGAAGCTGAAACTCCAACACTTTCCCCACCTCATGCGAAGAGTTGACTCATTGGAAAAGACCCTGATGCTGGGAGGGATTGGGGGCAGGATTCTCCAACAGAGGATGAGACTGCTGGATGGCATCACCGACTCAATGCACATGAGTTTGGGTGAACTCCGGGAGATGGTGATGGACAGGGATGCCTGGCGTGCTGCAATTCATGGGGTCGCAAGGAGTCGGACATGACTGAGCAACTGAAATGAACTGAACTGAACTGAATTACAAAGCCCTTTAAAGAAAAGTTAATTGTATTAGTTCCCTGTGGCTGCTGTAACAAATTGCAACAAACTCAGTGACCTACAATAAGAGAAATTCATTTTCTTTCAGTTCTGGAGGCTGAGAAGTCCAACATGGCCTTACTGAATAGAAACCGTGTCAGCAGGACTGCCGTTTGCTCACTTTTTCCAGTTTCTAGAATTGCACCCTTTGCTTTCCTTGACTCATGCCCCATTCCTCCATTTTCAAATTCAACAGTGTAGACTTTGGTGTCAGTGGTCACATTATCTTTTCCTCCTGTCTCTATGAATATCACCAAGTCTCCCCCTTAGAAATATACCTGCGATTGCATTTAGAACCCATGAAGATGATCCAGGATAAGCACCCCATCTCAAGAACCTGAACTTAGATCTGCAAAGTCGCTTTTATCATACAAAGTAACTCTCGTAATTTCTAGGAATCGGGACCTGGATGGTTAGCTCTCATCACTGACACAATGGACATGAATCTGAATAAACTCTAGGAGATGGTGAAGGACGGGGAAGCCTGGCATGTTGCAGTCCATGGAGCCGTAAAAAGTCAGATACGACTTAGCAAGTGAACAACTGTAACAATATTATCCAGCTGACCACAGTGAAAAACATAATTGAATAGGAGGCTGGTAGTTAAAGGCTCTACTTCCAAATTTGCAATAAGACAAATTTTATTTTTCCAAAATACATAGTATACATGAAAGAAACAGATAAATGAGGCAAAAGGCAGATGAAGTTATTTCTCTGACAACCTTAGGTCATCATCAGCATCTATCCCTCATATTGAACATGGGCACCAGACATTTATTTCCTCATTTCTAACATCGTCAGAGAAATAATTGCAACAGGTTTGCAGGTGCGCTAATGTAACTGAGGCTGTAACCATTTCTTTCCTTTTTCTGTTCTCCAAGATTACTATTTGAGTGGGCTCTCACAATCCAGTGTTTATACTTTCCTCAGTGATGGAGGAGAAGGATGAAAGAGTGTGTGTGTGAGTGTACACACTTAATTGCGTCCCCATGGACTATAGCTGGCCAGAATCATCTGTCCATGAGATTTCCCAGGTAAGGATACTGGAGTGGGTTGTCATTTCCTTCTTCAGGGGATCTTCCTGACCCAGGGAATAAACTCATGTCTCTTGTGTCTCCTGTATTGGGAAGTGGATTCTTTACCACTAGCACCATCTGGGAAATCCTGGATGAAAGGATAGATAAGTCCAATTTTTTGTCTTCTTCAGCTTGAATATTATATGATGGTTTTATATATTTCTCACTCTCATTTTCAAACACTTTGATTAAATGTGAAAAAGAGGCTGAGGTTTAAATTCTTTGTTTTTCATTTCAGCCCCTGTTATATAAATGAAATCAATGGACTTAGTTAACAGAATGGTTGGAAGAAAACAGATTTTGTGCAATAGCCAATAATTTCTTGCTGTCTGGAAAATTCTGCATAAGAAAGATTAAAAATAAACATTGATGCACACTCTATAAACTCAGTAGAAGTTTCATAGATCTTACCAATCATCCTTGATTTATATTCATGGATGCAGAAAGATTCCACTTTTCTCTTTTTAGTTTTGTAAGTCTCCAGGGAGGAAATTAAATGGTTATTACTCTATGATGAAAACCATTGCTAGAGCCCTCATCAGCTGAACTCTCCAGCTTAATAATATGCAAAACAGACTGATCTTAGATCAGAAGACCTCTAAGTTCCCTTCAAACTCTAAGTTTTATGATTACCTGTTTTTAGGTGTGCTGACAAAAGGACAAGAAAAAAAAAAAAAAGCAAAGATCAGCACACATGTCTCCTTTGTGCAAGAACCATTTGCCTTGCTCGGAACGCCCATTCTTGAGACAGATACAGCCCCGTGTGACCCATTCTTGCCACCCTCTCCACACCTGTAGTTGAGATGGTCATTGACAGTGGCACAGATGGGAGCCACACCAGTTTCCAGAACCAAAATTCTAAACACCATCCTGGCAGTCTCTAAATTGCAAGGCTTCCTTTGTAAGGTGAGAAACCCTCTCTCCTGGAGGTTTGTTTATTTTGCAGTTAGAAAAGGTAAGGGACTCCTTTGTGAGACATTGGCTTGGAATTTAAACGTATAGTATTGCTGACAGAGTGCTGAAAATTCATTATATGATGTATTTAGCATTTTCTTTCTCTCCGGGTGGTTGACTGGGGCTGTCCCCTCCCTTCTTCCCGGTCCCTGAGAAGAGAATCCTTGGGCAGCAATGATTCAGCCTGTCTGCTGTCAACCCCCGCTGCCATCCAGCCATGGACTCACAAGGGTTTCCTCACCACGGGTTTGTTTGGAGGGCTCACTTCCAAAACAAAGATTAAAATGCCTTTTCTCTTTAATAGTCTCACTGAACACTGTTGCTTGTTAATGTTCAGACACTAATAGCACTGGAAAGAGTCGTTGCTTGTGTCAACTCATCAAGTAGTCTAAACAAGCCGGCTGGAGGCTGGCCAGTTCTGGCCAGTCATTGACCACAGACACGATCTGCAAGGCTATTACAACTTGTGAAAGTGAGGGGTAGCTCTGCTTCCTGTCTAGCCCACTTCCCAAGGACGGTCCCCAGAAGCACTGGACTTTGAGGCCAGTAGGGGTTTTTGTCCAGCTCCTGCCTTAAGCTGTGCCTCATTGTTTAGCACCAAAATTGACATGTGTGGAAAAGCCGGAAAATTCTGGAAAAGCCGGAAATAAGAGCAAGATCAGAAGGGAGGCTTGGCAGCCGGAAGTTTATAATTTAGTTTTGTGGTTAGAAGGTGCTGATAGCTTTTGTCCTACTTGCGTTTTTGATGAGTGGGTGGATTTGTGAGAGTTCTCCTCTTTGGATGATTGCTGGGCTTTTCCAGAGATGTTCGCTCCTCTTCTCTGGATTAGGCACATTTACTCCAGCCACATGCTTCCTTGCTACAAAGAGAACTTCACAATCGTTACACATCCCTTACTAAGGTAGATGGAGAAAAATCTTCGAGTATACCCTTCTGGCAATATCAGATAAACAAATTAAAAAACCCAAAAGATTAATATTGAAAAAAAATTTTTGCTGAGAGGCATTTTGTTTCTAACTCTGGAGTATTTCCCAAGAGGGGAAAAAAGTGTCTATGTCTCTTCCATGACTTTCCAAGATCCAATTTCATCTCATTATTTATTTGAGAACTTTTATTAAGTCACTCATTCTTGGTCAGGAACCAAGCTAGATACCAAGGACTCAAACATGAAACAACATGGTTATCACCCCCAAGGAACACATATCCTTAAAATAAAGTTGTAGCTGTGATGGAAGGATGAAGAAAGCTTAAAAAAGAGCAGCTGAAAGAGGCCAGGAGGACTTGATTAAGGAGATTCTATTTGAACTGAAACGTAAAGGACTATAGCGATTTGTCAGAGGAAAAAAATCAGGAGAACAGGAGTAAGGGGGATGGTTAACCAAAATAATTCAGATCTATGTCATTGGAACGGGAAGGTCTTCAAGGGAGATAGGGCTGGATAGATAGGTTATTCAGTGCTTTGTAAGCAGCACGTAGTCTTCACTCTTACATGATGGAAGGTGATTGGTAACTTCCAAACAAAAAAGTGATGTGATTTGCAGGCGAATAAAACATCGCTTTTTACTTTGCTGACAAAGTTCCATATAGTCAAAGGTATGGTTTTTCCGGTAGTCATGTATGGATATGAGAGCTGGACCATAAAGAAGGCTGAATGCCAAAGAATTGATGCTTTTGAACTGTGGGGCTGGAGAAGACTCTTGAGAGTCCCTTGGACTGCAAGGACATCAAACCAGTCAATCCTAAAGGAAATCAATCCTGAATATTCATTAGAAGGACTGATGCTGAAGCTGAAGCTCCAATACTTTGGCCACCTGATGCAAAGAACTGACTCATTAGAAAAGACCCTGATGCTGGGAAAGATTGAGGGCAGGAGAAAGGGATGACAGAGGATAAAATGGTTGGATGGCATCACTGCCTCAATGGACATGAGTTTGAGCAAGCTCCGGGAAATGGTGAAGGACCGGGAAGCCTGGCGTGTTGCAGTCCATGGGGTCCCAAAGAGTCGGTCACGACTGAGCGACTGAACAACAAAAACAAAAAATCGCTTTGGAAAACTGAACGCATAGGCAATGGGATCCACTCATTACCTCTCGTCTGGTCACTGAGGTTAATCAGGGTACAGAGATAAAACTATCTCCCTACACATCTTTTTAATCTCTGTATTGATTTTTAAGGGGCTTCTCAAATCTTATTGCAAGGCTTATGCAAGCCTTTGGGAAGTTTGTGGAGGCTTCCCAACATTTATCTCTGTCTAGGTCTCAGTAATTCTTTTTTCTTTTTTTGCTTTTCCCCCAGAACTCTATGATGTCTTTTTTTGAGCTCAGTGGTCTTAAGGCTTTTCAAAACATATTCAAACTTGGAGTAAAGCTATGCTAATTAAAACAATGTGACGCTGACACAAGACTGAAAAGCTATAGCTACGAAAGACACAGTTGATTCAGAATCAGACCCCAGTATGCGTGAAGACAAAAGAAAAACGAACCATCACAAATTAGTAGTTCATAAAAAAGTGATTGATACAAGTAATAAATAAATAATAAAGTTCAATTGCATAAGTAACCAAGAAAGGCTAATCAATGCAAAGATAAAAGATATCACTAAATAAGAAAAAGTAAATGTAATGCCCATGATGTAGTCTCTTACTCAGTAAAAGATATAACTTTTATGGAAAGGGTCTTGTGGGTTGGGTGTAAAAATTTCTTTTAAAAATGTTTATACCCTTGATCTCATGATTTCACTGATAGGAATATATTTTAAGAAAAATACTGAAGAATTGGACAAAGATCTGTGCCACAAAATATCCACTGCAGCATTATTTACAACACACATTCTAAGAGGTGATTTATAAAGTAAGGATAACAGTAGTCACTCTCCTCCACAGAAATGAGCATTTATTGAGCTTCTTCTTAAAGTCGGTGATTAATTTATCTGCTATAACCTTCCCATGCTGCAGATTATAAAATCTGGGCTCAGAGGAGTTTGGTAATCAGCCCAAGATTACACAATTTTGATGCTAACCCAGAACTGACATCAAAGCCTTGTTCTTTCTATCATACCTCAGTTCTTCTATTATGAATATGTGTCAACTGTTTGCTTCAGAAATAGCTATAAGGATGGACTTCCCTGGTGGGGGAAGATTAAGATACTGCACTTCCAATGCAGGGGACACTGGTTCGATCCCTGGTCAGGGAACTAAGGTCCCACATGCCACGTGGTGCAGCCAAATAATAATAATACGTTTAAGGAACTCTCTATCTCTTTCTGTTGTTTCACCCTTCCAGAAGACAAGAAAGGGTTCTGTTTTTGGATTCCTGTGTGTGAGCAGAGGAGCTAGTGCCTATGCTTTGGAGAGTCAATGAATTCATCTGCAATTTAGATCATTTGTTTCCCAAGAAAAAATAGTGAGCCATAAAAATGTAATATTCCTCCTGGGAGTCTTCTCTCTCTTACTCTTGGAATAAATCCAGAGGAGACAAACACTTACAACACTGAGTACATCCCAGATAGGATCTGTAGTAAATATTGGCTAGTCCATCTACATTTAGTGGTTAGTTATTTAGAGGGATACCTCTTCTACTAGATAGCCAGTTTCTCAGAGTTCAGGAATACAGCATTGTCAGTGCCTTGAATATAGAGAGAGTACACTGTCTAGTGGCAGAAGCAGAGGACTACAGTTATTTCTCAACAGTCAGTAGCTTGACTCAGTTCTTACAGGAGGCACTGGTTGGCTTCAATTTTTGTAAAAATGGGAAGTGGAAGTAAAAACAAACTAACAGCCTCACATGATCAAAGGTCCATCAGAGTATAATTGTAAATTGCCAAGAAAAAAGTTGCAGGAACATCAAGTGTAGATGCTCAACTGAAAGGTCATAAAACAAATAACACTGGTTTGCTTCTTGCTTATATTTTCTTATTTTGAAGATGTTTGGTACACTTGTTGTAGTCCCATGTAAAGTTCTAATCTGTTATCTTGAGACTGAACCATTGGCTAATTTCAGCTTTAGACTTTTACATAGCAGGAAGAGATGGAAAAATCAGCCGAGTCACAGAGAAATATCTCCTCTTTTGAGCTTTCCCTCTTTATTCACTCTCTCCCTCTTTTCTTTTGCCCCCACAAAGAATAGAACTATGCATTTCATCAAATCCAAGATAACATTGATTATGAGACTAACTGACTTTGCAGGTATAATTAAGAAAGAAAAGTACTGCCAATTAAAATGGCAGGAAGTTGGGGGGAGCTGTAACTTAAAATGTGTATTTTGTTTTTATTGCAAGAGTTAATTTAAGCTTTTTTAGACAGAGCTTTCTTTCACGTATGTTGCACTCACACACATATACAAAGAAAAAAATGAGCAAAATGACTAGAGTATGGTATTCCTAATGCCACTTCATACAGTATTAACTCTTTTCATAGTTTTTTGATTTCGAAATTTTCTCCACACAGAGTTTTGCTGTGTGTACTATCAGAATGTTACATTTGCTGCACAAGCGTGCTCCACTATTCTCTCTGGGATTTTCCTTCAAGTCATAGACGCCCATTTCTACAAATACTGGTTATTGCTTGATCTCACCAGATTGAAAGAAGGCTTTCAGACAACGGCCAGAATTCTTGTTTCTTCCTCAAATTATCTTTTAACAGTTTGTTGACTCAAATATTGAAGAGTTGCAGTTATCCAGTCATCCTTCCAAAATGTCAACCAAATTCAAAGTTATGGGTACAAAAGCAATGACAATTACGTCAGAACTTCTACTTGGCTAACACTGATTATAAGAGACCATTGATGGTAAGAGGTCAGAAATGTTAAAATATAAGTAAAATGAGAAGGTGAGGAGTTCATCTTAAGTTGGTGAGATAAGTTTGTATTCAATTTCCACTGCATAGAGGGGATAGTGGGGGAAGGGGTATAGGGTTAGAGGTTAGGGTTGGAGAGCTCTCTTCTGATCATTATTTCTTCAAGGTCTGAGTTTTGGTCACAGAGTCGGACACGACTGAAGTGACTTAGCAGCAGCAGCAGCAGCAGAGGACTCAGTGACTATAGGCTGACACCAATGTTTTTAAGGGAACTGTTTAAAGGTCTTTCAAGAGCATGTACAAAGAGCCTAGGTTTAAATCAGCATGTAGGTTTCATTTTATTTCCAACATTTCTAATTTATAACAATTAATTTATATAAATAGATCCACCTTAATAAGAATCAAGTTTCTTTGTTTGTCTCCTCCCTCTCACGTTCAAAGACTAGAAGGGAATATGAGCCATTTAACTGAAAACTAGATATGTGGGGAACAACTTTTACCTTTAAGTTGAAGTGAGGCCAATTTGTATGTTGATTTCATTGAGCTTAGACTGAAGGCATTGTTGAGCTGATTATTCATACAGAAGTGTGAAATTAAAACAAAAAGTCAATAGATGGTAGTAGGAAAAGTGTTTTATGGTTAAAAAAAAATACTCTTCCAATTGGATAGATTTGTGTGCATGCATGTATGTGCTCAGTAGGTTCAGTCTTGTCCAACTCTGCAATCCATGGACTGTAGCTCACCAGGGTCCTTTGTCCATGGAATTCTCCAGGCAAGAATACTGGAGTGGATAGCCATTCCCTTCTCCAGAGGATCCTCCTGACCCAGGGATTGAACTCAGGTCTACCCATATTGTAGGCAGATTCTTTGCCATCTGAGCCACCAGGGAAGACCATTCAAAAAAGACTCCTAGTTCTTTTAGGAATAAACTACAGTATGTTGAAAGTATATTAATCTGGTCTACCCATAGATCAAAATAAGTTTTGGTTCAAAAGTATGTGACATACTATTTTGGTCAACTGTTGTTTAATTTTATTATGTAAAATTTCCAAGTTTAAGAATGAGAATCTGACCAAAGTTGATAATACAAAATACAAACAAGCAGAAATACAAACTTAATATGCCCCATGTCAGGAACAAAAACAACGTTAGCCTACTTATGTGTAGAGCATATCTTTTAGAATTTTGTGTAAATAAAATGTAGACAATTTTTTTGTGTGTTTGAATTCATTAAGTTTTTGACTAAAAAACATGGAAAATGCACAAAAGTAGTCCAAACAGATGTCCAAAAGGGTATTAACTATAGTGTAGAGTAAGGTTGCATGCATGTGCTCAGTCATGTCTGACTGTGTGGCCCCATGGACTATAGCCTGTTAGGCTCCTCATTCTCAAAACCCTCTGTCTACGGGATTTTCCAAGCAAGAATACTGGAGTGGATTACCATTTCCTTCTCCAGAGGATCTTCCCTACCCAGGGATCAAATCCACATCTCCTGTGTCCCCTGCATTGGCAGGCAGATTCTTCACCACTAGTGCCAGCTGGTATTAACTACAGCCACTGGTTATTTATTTACCTCCACTTCACTTTGTATTAAGACTTTGCATAGCAACTTCCCTGGTGGTCCACTGGTTAAGAATTCACCCTGCAATGCAATGCAATGTTCCATTCCTGATCTGCGCACTAAGATCCCACATGCCGCAGAACAACTGAGTTTTCATGCCATGATGACTAAGCTCACATGCCACAACTAGAAAGCCCATGTGCAGCAATGAAAGATCTCACATGATACAACGAAGATGCTGTATGACACCACCGAGACCTGGTGCAGCCAAATAAATACTTTTTAAAAAAGACTCTGCATAGATTTCTTCAATTAGAATTGAAAATTTAAAATTGCAACCAAAATATTTTCAATTTTGCATTTAACAAAATTTCAAGTCTAGAATCTCTAAAGATGTTTTTGGTCATCCAGATAAACAAGTAGGAGACATTTTCTTCATTCTGTCCTTTGGTTCAAAGAACTTATCTGCTTGAAACACCAAATGATACTTTCATATCTCATATTAGCTTTCTCATGATCCTTTCATGTTATTGCTGATGGTAATTGTCAGCCCAGCTTTCCATTTTCTGATTAATCATAAAAAAAGACTCTTTAGACAATTACAAACAGATAGGAAAGAATTTAATAGCTCTTTGTCAGCTCTTTCTTTCTCTGGGAAACTTAAAACCTCCCTCACATTTATATATGTTTCCTACAGTCTTCAGTTCAGTCAGTTCAGTTCAGTCACTCAGTCGTGTCCGACTCTTTGCGATCCCATGAATCACAGCACGCCAGGCCTCCCTGTCCATCACCAACTCCCAGAGTTCACTCAGGCTTACATCCATGGAGTCAGTGATGCCATCCAGCCATCTCATCCTCTGGCGTCCCCTTCTCTTCCTGCCCCCAATCCCTCCCAGCCTCAGTCTTTTCCAATGAGTCAACTCTTCGCATGAGGTGGTCAAAGTACTGAAGTTTCAGCTTTAGCATCAGTCCTTCAATGGACTGGTTGGATCTCCTTGCAGTCCAAGGGACTCTCAAAAGTCTTCTCCAACACCACAATTCAAAGCATCAATTCTTCAGCGCTCAGCTTTCTTCATAGTCCAACTCTCACATCCATACACGACCACTGGAAAAACCACAGCCTTGACTAGACGGACCTTTGTTGGCAAAGTAATGTCTCTGCTTTTGAATATGCTATCTAGGTTGGTCATAACTTTCTTTCCGAGGAGTAAGCGTCTTTTAATTTCATGGCTGCAGTCATCATCTGCAGTGATTTTGGATTAGACACTAAGGCTATGATTTTTCCAGTGGTCATGTATGGATGTGAGAGCTGGACTGTGAAGAAGGCTGAGCGCTGAAGAATTGATGCTTTTGAACTGTGGTGTTGGAGAAGACTCTTGAGAGTCCCTTGGACTGCAAGGAGATCCAACCAGTCCATTCTGAAGGAGATCAGCCCTGGGATTTCTTTGGAAGGAATGATGCTAAAGCTGAAACTCCAGTACTTTGGCCACCTCATGTGAAGAGTTGACTCATTGGAGAAGACTCTGATGCTGGGAGGGATTGAGGGCAAGAGGAGAAGGGGACGCCAGAGGATGAGATGGCTGGATGGCATCACTGACTCGATGGATGTGAGTCTGAGTGACCTCCGGGAGTTGGTGATGGACAGGGAGGCCTGGCATGCTGCGATTCATGGGGTCGCGAAGAGTCGGACACGACTGAGCGACTGATCTGATCTGATCTGATCTTTTTTTTTAAAAGACACATTATTTTTAACAAAACATTTATTTCTTCATTTGGCTGTGCCAGGTCCTAGTTATGGAAAGCAGGATCTTTGCTGAAGCATGCGAGATCTTCTAGGTGTAGTACCTGGGATTTAGTTCCCTGACTGTATATCGAACCCAGGCTGCCTGCATTGGGAGCTCAAAGTCTTAGCCCCTGGACCAGCAGGGAAGTCCCTATACATTAATTCTGCTACAAGCTAATTTACAGCTCTGTCCTTGTTCGAATTCTCACAAAGCCTGCTTTAATGAAGGACACACTAGTGGGATAGGTGGGGGAGATGGATACACACTGTAATCGTGTGATGCTGTTGGCCAGGCATGGGGCTTGCTGAGTGACTTAGTGGTAAAGAATCTGTCTACAAATACAGAAGATGTGGGTTCAATCCCTGGTTCAGGAAGATCCTGTGGAAAGGAAATTACAACCCACTTCAATATTCTTGCTTAGAAAATCCCATGAACAGAGGAGCCTAAGTAGGCTATAGTCCATGGGGTCTAAAAGAGTCTGACATAACTGAGCAGAAACACACATGCATACACATTAGTCAGGCCACTTAGCTCAAGGAGGGTAAAAAAGCAATGGATATGAACTATAGTAGCAACAAACTAAAGAGCTCTTTAGTGTTTGTTGTTTTTTTTTTTGAACTGTGGTGTTGGAGAAGACTCTTGAGAGTCCCTTGGACTGCAAGGAGATCCAACCAGTCCTTCCTAAAAGAAATCAGTCCTGAATATTCATTGGAAGGTCTGATGCTGACGCTGAAACTTCAATACTTTGGCTACCTGATGCAAAGAACTGACTCACTGGAAAAGACCCTGAAGTTGGGAAAGATTGACGGCGGGAGAAGAAGGGGACGACAGAGGATGAGATGGCTGGATGGCATCACTGACTCAATGGAAGTGAGTTTGAGTAACCTCCGGGAGTTGGTGGTGGACAGGGAGGCTAGGCATGCTGCAGTCCATGGGATCGCAAAGAGCTGGACATGATTGAGCGGCTGAACTGAACTGAACTGAAAGAGCTCTGGTTGATTGGAAGGACCAGCACTTGTATCTTTATTGGAACGCCAGCTTCTTGTCACTTGCTCTTCATCCACACCAACATCTCAAGTGACTCCTGAATTATCCTGAGGCTCCAATTACTGTAACTGCTGTAGTATATTCTCTCCCAATCTCTTGTCACAGCAAATGTGCTTGCTTTCCTCTCTTTAACTTTCCTATGCATATGTGCATGCATGCACACACATGGGCACACACAGTAGCTGATGTTCAGTAAGCCATTCTGAGCCTACACACAGGGAGCTATTAATGAAGCTTTTGAACTTCACAATAATGAAGTTCCCTGCCCCAGGGTGCTGTTCCCTTCTCTGCTTGCCTTTCCTTCTGCGCCAGGGCAGACTTCTCTTGCCTCCTCAGGGGAAATTATGTTTCCAACAGCCAGTTCCCCAGTTACCTCTCCCAATTCAGTCCCTCCTTCTTTGGAAGAGACTCAAAACATTATGGTGCTAGTGGTAAAGTACCCACCTGCCAGTGCAGGAGACATAAGAAACGCACCTTCAATCCCTGGTTCTCGAAGATTCCCTGGAGGATATAATGGCACTCCACCCCAGTATTCTTGCCTGAAGAATCCCATGGACAGAGGAGCCTGGCAGGCTACAGTCCATAGCATTGCAAGGAGTCAGACAGAACAGAAGTGACTTAGCTCAGAGGCAAAACATATTAGAGGTTACAAAATCATAATATCTTCATCTTTTAAAGAGGTAGTGTGGACAGGACAGGTATGGAAAGGGACAAGGAATAAAATAGCATTTCTTCTTTGTTTGTGTTCAAATGACCTGGGACTTAAATTTGATGGAATTGTGGTTCTCTTGATTTCTCTATCCTTGAAATGGGAGAGTATGTATCCTGCCAGGCAGAGGATTATGAAGACTGTCTATCCAGAATACTTTTTGTTTGTTCAAAAAGCCAGTATAAAGTATTATTTCAGGATGAGTTGAGGTACTCTGCCAGATATCTATTTGAAGTTTGTCCAGAATATTAATACCTTCATTCTTTGTTTCAGAAATCCCAAAGCCCCCAAACCCATTGGAAGTAACATGGCTGTGGGTTTATATAGTTTCATACAGGACAAAAGCATGCTTGTTACAAAAATGTCATTAACTTGAGCAGTAGGAGGTTTCATGTTTTCCGTTGTGTGAGGTTCACAAGAAGTTAGGAAAGAGCACATATTTTAGCTTATATGGATTCTCACCCTAAATTAAGTTTACAATGAAGCACAGCTGAAACTGAGTTTCGCTTGATTTCCACCTGAAACCATAATTCATCTCAGGTTCACTTGAACAGTGCCCCTATCTAGTTTAGGACTGCAGGCAAGTTCACTCAGAGTTTCACAAGCCTCAGCAAACCTCTCAGCCAACTTGACCTGAATTTGAAGTTTTGATTCAGTTCGGAGTTTTCATTCAGGAGCTTTGCACAATTCTGGGCTATCTAGGGCCATGATCTAAAATCCCATCAGACTCACTTCAGACCATATGGAGCAAAGACAGAGACCTCTGTGGCTAGTATTACTGGCCACACATTCATTCCATTATGTCTATATCCTCAGCCACCTTCACTAGACTTCTACTGTGAATACTTTTTCTTAAAAAAAAGAAACACTATATATTAGTCTCAGTGATTGCTAAAAATGAACTGGTCAAAAAGCTTGTCAATTTCTTGACACTCCATTACATATACTAGAGGACTGTTTCTGAAGTCTTTGCCTTTATTTTCCCCCAATAGACATGTTTGCTACTTTTGAATTTAATAATCACTTCCAACTACATATTGTTTTAAGATCTAAAACTATTATTTCTAATTATGTTGGTAACTTTTGAGGGAGGCACTCTGTGAAATTTGTGGGATCTCCGTTTCCCGACCAGGGATAGAACATGAGCCCTTGGCAGTGAAAGCACGTAGTCCTAACGACTGGACCACCAAGGAATTCCCCAAGAGTAACTTTTCAAGAAGGTCCATTATCTAACTACAAGTATAAAGGTCACCAAAAAATTCTAGTCAGTCCTTTAAAATAAAGTGTAGACCTTTGTAACAAATGAAACAATAGGAAGTTGTGTATTTTTTAAAGTCTGGCATTTATACCACTGATTTTCCTTGTGCTACTTAATTGTCCCAACGTGAAAATCTATTTGCATGACAAGTTCTTGAATATACTTCAGTGATTCTTATTTTTATGGTGAACTATACTTTGTTGCTGCTTTCAGCACAGATAACAGTAGATCATAAAATGAAATGAAGTAAAACCATATAAAATAGAGAAATTTCTATTTTGACAATGGGGAGGAATTCTTATTTCCTTTGATGAATAATACAAATGAAGATTTTTTTCCTCACTTATAGTGCTTTAGGAGAATCTGGCTACAGAGCATTGGGTTTTCCCAGAAAACAGTCATTTACAACTGATTTCCAAGTTATTTCTCAAATCCTCAGGAAACAGATTAGCTTTGCAGCTTATTTATTCAAACATATTAGAAATCAGGTGGGTCTGAAACTGGTAAAATGTCTGAATCGAAGACTGTTTGTAAAGAAATGCATCTGAATTCCTTTTAATGATATATGGTCATTGAAACATCACTAATAAAGTTTCTAAGTTAAATCCTTTGAAGGAAACTCTTTCATGAATAGAAGAGACATAAATTACAGAATTTATTGAGAATTGAGAATAAATTACAATCAGCAAGTCAATTGTTTTTAATAAGTGGGTTCTAGAAAACTGTTCCTTTAAGATTTAAGAGTCTCCCCAAGTCTAGTTTTCACTATTAATTTTCTGGGTTCACAGTGAATGGAAACGTATGCTTCAATCTGGCTTCTGTATCAGTGAAGTTTGTGAGAAATTGGGAGGCATCCCCAGCCTCTAGGCTGCTGCCTCCCTGGCTAATTCACTCATCACTTCAGGCTACATTTTTTTCCTCTTCCATTGCCACCATATCCCAGGCAAACAAATGTACTTCCCCTCCACTCCCATTTTCTCTGGTGTTCAGTGAACCCATTTTCCAACCCCAGATCACCATCCAGCTTAAAACTTCCTTCATCTGTTTTTCTTCCTCCCCTCCCAGAGTACAATCTGTGACAGAGAAGGATCCAGTCAATGATTTCACAATTTTACTAACGTACTTCTATTCTCTGTTTCCTCTGCCAGAATCTCGGCTCAGTTGCTTATCTTTTGCTACCTGGCCTCACCATAGCCTTTCAAGAATTCTCTTTCCCTCTAACCACTCTCCTGTTAACCCATTCCCCAGAACATTGGGCACCTAACACCTCTGACCACAGCACTCCTCTGCTCAACCACCTCTCATGGCCCAGCCACTGGAAGCCTCCACAGGAGCTGATCTCAGCTCTTTCCAATGTGAGCTCCTGTTCCCCACTGGGTAAACCTCACAGTTGAGCCAATCAGGTGATTTTCTGTTCCCCAAACACATTATGTGCCTTCCAACCTCTATATGTACTTTCATGCCATTCCTCCACTTTCCTCTCAAAATGCCATCACCCCTTCAGAGTCAAAACCAAACATCAAAGTTTCCTTACAGGCACAAATAACATAGAGTGTTAGTCACTCAGTCATGTCCAACTCTTTGCAACCCTATAGACTGTAGACTGCCAGGCTTCTATGTCCATGTAATTCTCCAGAATATTGGAGTGGGTAGCCTTTCCCTTCTCCAGGGGATTTTTCCAGCCCAGGGAATGAATCCAGGTCTCCTGCTTTGCAGGAAGATTCTTTACCATCTGAGCCACCAGGGAAGCCCCTATAGCACACAGAAGTCCTAGCCATATTTATAAATACATGATTATCCAGAGCTTTTGTAAATCTGTATATCCACGTAGACGTATATATCTTGGACTCACAAAACACTTGATAGTTAACAAAGAATTTTCACCCATATTATCTCATTTAATTCTTATATCAAACCCATTAGATGGGCAATATCAACAGCTGCCTAACAAAGAAGCTGAATCTGGGGAAGTTGTGTGGGTTACTCAAGGTCACCTAGCTAAGAAGTGACAGAAGTAGGTTTCACACCCAGGTCTTGGAACAACTCCGGGGTGCTTTCAACCCTATCACAATGACCTCCACAGTAATTTCTGCAGCAGATGGGGAAAGAGGCCAGGTAATGGAGGGTCACAGGAGGTTTCTGAGAACAGCAGTGGCATGATCAAAGCGTTGCTGCAGGAAGATTGATCTGGTAGGGCTGTGTGGAGGGGATGGAAGCAGGAAAGCCCTGCTGGAAACCATCTTGCCCTCCTCTGAACTCCCGGGGCTCTTTGTTTATACTCCCTGTGAAGCATTAATCCAGCGCTGCAAATGGGTTATTTATTTGTTTACATGACTCCCTTCCTACTAACACTTTGCTTTGAGCAGAAAGGATTTAATGTGCCTTTAAACTGTCTTGTATTTTACAACTAGGTTCTTATCTTTTCCACTTGATTTTAAGCCTTGAGTATAAAAAGCATGGATTTTACATCTCTGTACTAACTGTGAGTTTGACATGAGGCCATACTGATGGTGGATGTTCAGAATCTAACGAATGAATGACAGCTGAGACATTTCTGCTAAAGACGGGACTGGAGAGGAGTTGTGGCTAAATAAATTACAGTGTTTGATATTTCAAAATAATCTGCAACCATTAATAGGATGAGGCAAAATTATAGGAGTTTAAATGGTGAGAAGACTGTGATGAACTGTTTATAAATCTCAGAACACGAGACTTTCCTGGTGGTCCAGCAGTTAAGAATCTGCCTGCCAATGTGGGACACAGGTTTGATCCTGGTCCAGGGATGATTCCGCAGGCCGTGGAGCAATTAAACTTGTGGGTCACGACTACTGAGCCTGCATGCCCTAGAGACTGTACTCAACAAAACAGAGAGTAACCCCACCCCTTCAACAACGAAAGGAAGCCTGCGTTGCAGCAACAAAGACCCAGCACAGCCCACAAATGAAACAAATAAATACATTTTAAAAATTTCTGTAAAAAAAAATCACAGAACACATACATATATGAAATTTAAAAAGTGTGTGTGTGTTTGGTGCATATAGAACTATTAACACTGGCTGCCTCTGGGAAAAGTAATGGAACCAGGAAAGATTCATGTAGAATTTTATGTTATAGTTTATATCCAGAGTTTACATAATAATTCTGTATAGTTTTGTACACATTGGAAAATGGATTTTACAAAGAGTTTGTATGACTTTTGTGTGTCCAGAGAATTTGGTAACGCAAACCATATACAATGAAGGACTAATATTACAGTTCCATGTTGTCTTGTCACCTTAGCCAGGGTGATGAAAAGAACCATTTAGTCCTCTCCCACGTGTTAAATGTCTTCATTTAACTTAATCCTGAAGATTCTTTCCAGGTTGTTTGTGTATCCACCTCTGAGTCCAATTTCCCTTTCTGTATTGTCTGTGCCCAGCGGAGACAGAAAAGATGCCCTATACATGGTCTCCCGGTGTCCTTTTTTTTCTTTACTTTTTAAGACTTTTTAAAAATTTTTAGGACTTTTAATGGTACATCCTGGTCCCTCCCAGTTTGACTCTCCGTCATCTCCTTGGGACTGTTTGCCTGGATGCAGTCCAGTTGCCTCCCACAGACACCCCACTAAGATATCACACTGCTCTTGACATCTTCAGTGTAGCTCCTAGAGGCTTGAGTTACATGTGTTAAACCACCTTGGACCTATTCTTTTACTTTCAGGAAAAAGAACAATTCTACCACTTCTGATTTTCTTCTCTCCATCTCCCTGACACTCCAGATAAACAATCATGATTTTTCAGAAGGAAATTATTTTTCTTAAAGATTCCATTGATGACAAAATACAGTCCTTGGGTGATTACAACCTTTTCTAAGTATAAATACCTAAATAGTATTTGGAACTAGGGTTTTCATCATTGTTCATTAGCCTTCTTTTCCTTGCATTTGAGTATTTTCTCTTTTGAAAAGTACACTTTTCCCCTTGATTTTTTAAAAAAATTCATCCATGGCTCTGTGCGTGCTAAGTGGCTTCAGTTGTGTCCAACTTTTTGTGACGCTATGGACTGTAGCCTGCTAAGCTCCTCTGTCCATGGGATTCTCCAGGCAAGAATACTGGAGTGGGTTGCCATGCCCTCCTCCAGGGAACCTTCCCAACCCAGAGATCGAACTCGAATCTCATGTCTCCTGCCCTAGCAGGTGGGTTCTTTATTGCCAGGGCCACCTGGGAGGCATCACCTTACCACTGAATATCTTTTTTAAAATTGCATTAAATCTCACTTTCTAGTGAAGGCTATGGTTTTTCCAGTAGTCATGTATGGATGTGAGAGTTGGACTATAAAGAAAGCTAAGCACCAAAGAATTGATGCTTTTGAACTGCAGTGTTGGAGAAGACTCTTCAAAGTCCCTTGGACTATAAGGAGATCCAACCAGTCCATCCTAAAGGAAATCAGTCCTGAATATTCATTGGAAGGACTGATGTTGAAGCTGAAACTCCAATACTTAGGCCACCTGATGTGAATAACTGACTCATTTGAAAAGACCCTGATGCTGAGAAAGATTGAAGGCAGGAAGAAAGGGGGACGACAGAAGATGAGATGGTTGGATGGCATCACCGACTCAATGGAGATGAGTTTGAGTGAACTCCAGGCGTTGGTGATGGACAGGGAGGCCTGGCATGCTGCAGTGCATGGGGTCACAAAGAGTCAGACACGACTGAGTGACTGAACTGAACTGAACTAAATATTCATCTCTCTTAACACTTTGCTGCTGCTGCTGCTGCCAAGTGGCTTTAGTCATGTCCGACTCTGTGCGACCCCATAGACGGCAGCCCACCAGGCTCCCCTGTCCCCAAGATTCTCCAGGCGAGAACACTGGAGTGGATTGCCATTTCCTTCTCCAATGCATGAAAGTGAAAAGTGAAAGTGAAGTTGCTCAGTCATGCCTGACTCTTAGCACTTAATTATAATCAAAAAGGAGTCATCTTATCAGAGAGCACTATGTAATTTCACGTTGCACCACACTATAAAATACGAGGCTACTGAACAATCTCCAGGAACCCGAGGAGACTGTAATTACCAAACATGCTCTACCACTGCTGCCACCATCTTTCCCACTTTCCTCAACTTCTTCATGAGCATCCCAAAGCTCAGGGGCAGTGTCGCTGAGGCAGTCAAGTCTGAAACCAAGAACCCTTTCCACCAAGAACCAGCTGGGTATGTGGTGCATCAGGAATGCCTACTATGAGCTCCACAGTCACCATACTTCATTTACCTGTGCCCAGATGCATTGTGCCTGACATGTTGCTCATCATATATAAGATATGCAGAACTACATATGTAAACAACTTCCGACAAGAAAGAGTTCTCTGCAGGAGGTGCTGGCCTGTCACTAACATTAAGTCAGGCACCCCCTTGGTCTACTCATTTCCAACCCCAGCAAATCTTTCAAGCTTTTTGATCACACAATACCACACCTAACCTGTTGGATCTTTCCTAGACCAAAGAATTAGAAATGAAAAATAAGTAAATTAACAGGTGATCAGATCTCTTCCCTAGCTTCCCCTTCAGAAATCTTTGGCACAAACTGTGTGAACAAGATACCATCTAAAGCAAAATCATGGACTTTCCTGATTGTCCAGTGGCTAAGACTCCATGTTTCCAATGCAGTAGCCCAGATTCAATCCTTGATCACAGGACTAGATCACACATGCCTCAACTAAGAACTCGAATGCTGCAACTAAATAAAAAATAAAAAAGAACCCCATGTGCCACAACTAAAAAATATCCCAAATGCTGCAAAAAGACCAGTACAGCTCATTCCAGTTCGGTCTCTCAGTCTTGTCCGACTCTTTGCAATCCCGTGAACCACAGCAAACTTGGGGTTTACCCAAATAAGCCTCCCTGTCCATCACCAACACCTGGAGTTTACCCAAATTCATGTCCATTGAGTCTGTGATGCCATCCAACCATCTCATCCTCTGTCGTTCCCTTCTCCTCCTGCCCTCAATCTTTCCCAGCATCAGGGTCTTTTCCAATGGGTCAGCTCTTCACATCGGGTGGCCAAAATATTGGAGTTTCAGCTTCAACATCAGTCCTTCCAATGAACATCCAGGACTGATCTCCTTTAGGATGGACTGGTTGGATCTCCTTGCAGTCCAAGGAACTCTCAAAAGTCTTCTCCAAAACTTCAGTTCAAAACCATCAATTCTTTAGTGCTCAGCTTTCTTTATGGTCCAACTCTCACATCCACACATGACTACTGGAAAAACCATAGCCTTGACTAGACAGACCTTTGTTGGCAAAGTAATGTCTCTGCTTTTGAATATGCTACCTAGGTTGGTTATAACTTTCCTTCCAAGGAGTAAGTGTCTTTTAAATTCATGGCTGCATTCACCATCTGCAGTGATTTTGGAGCCCCCAAAAATAAAGTCAGCCATTGTTCCCCCTCTATTTGCCATGAAGTGATGGGATCAGATGCCACGATCTTAGTTTTCTGAATGTTGAGCTTTAAGCCAACTTTTTCACTCTCCTCTTTCACTTTCATCAAGAGGCCCTTTAGTTCTTCACTTGCTGTCATAAGGGTGGTGTCATCTGCATATCTAAGGTTATTGATATTTTTCCCAGCAATCTTACTTCCAACTTGTGCTTCTTCCAGCCCAGCGTTTCTCATGATGTACTCTGCATATAAGTGAAGTAAGCAGGGTGACAACATACAGCCTTGACGTACTGCTTTTCCTATTTGGAACCAGTCTGTTGTTCCATATCCAGTTTTAACTGTTGCTTCCTGACCTGCATACAGGTTTCTCAAGAGGCTGGTCAGGTGGTCTGGTATGCCCATCTCTTTCAGAATTTTCCACAGTTTATTGTGATCCACACAGTCAAAGGCTTTGGCATAGTCAGTAAACAGAAATGGATGTTTTTCTGGAACTCTCTTGCTTTTTCCATGATCCAGCACATGTTGTCAATTTGATCTCTGGTTCCTCTGCCATTTCTAAAACCAGCTTGAACATCTGGAAGTTCATTGTTCATGTATTGTGGAAGCCTGGCTTGGAGAATTTTGAGTGTTACTTTACTAGCAAGTGAGATGAGTGCAATTGTGCAGTAGTGTGAACATTCTCTGGCATTGCCTTTCTTTGAGATTGGAATGAAAACAGATCTTTTCCAGTCCTGTGGCCACTGCGGAGTTTTCCAAATTTGCTGACATGTTGAGTCCAGCACTTTCACAGCATCATCTTTTAGGATTTGAAATAGCTCGACTGGAATGCCATCACCTTCACTAGCTTTGTTCGTAGTGATGCTTTCTAAGGCCCACTTGACTTCACATTCCAGGATGTCTGGCTCTAGGTGAGTGATCACAGCATCGTGATTATCTTGGTCATGAAGATCTTTTTTGTACAGTTCTTCTGTGTATTCTTGCCACCTCTTTTTAATATCTTCTGCTTCTGTTAGGTTCATACAATTTCTGTCCTTTATTAAGTCCATCTTTGCATGAAATGTTCCCTTGGTATCTTTAATTTTCATGAAGAGATCTCTAGTCTTTCCCATTCCATTGTTTTTCTCTATTTCTTTGCATTGATCATTGAGAAAAGCTTTCTTATCTCTCCTTGCTATTCTTTGGAACTCTGCATTCAGATGCTTATATCTTTCCTTTTCTCCTTTGCTTTTCACTTCTCTTCTTTTCTCAGCTATTTGTAAGGCCTCCTCAGGCAGCCATTTTGCTTTTGTGCATTTCTTTTCCATGGGGATGGTCTTGATCCCTGTCTCCTGTACAATGTCACAAACCTCCGTCTATAGTTTATCTGGCATTCTGTCTATCAGATCTAGTCCCTTAAATCTATTTCTCACTTCCACTGTATAATCATAAGGGATTTGATTTAGATCATACCTGAATGGTCTAGTGGTTTTCCCCACTTTCTTCAATTTAAGTCAATTTGGCAATAAGGAGTTCAGAATCTGAACCACAGTCAGCTTCCAGTCTTGTTTTTGCAGACTATATAGAGCTTTTCCATCTTTGGCTGCAAAGAATATAATCAGTCTGATTTCAGTGTTGACCATCTGGTGATGTCCATGTGTAGAGTCCTCTTGCGTTGTTGGAAGTGGGTGTTTGCTATGACCAGTGCATTCTCTTGGCAGAACTCTATTAGCCTTTGCCCTGCTTCATTCTGTACTTCAAGGCCAAATTTGCCTGTTACTCCAGGTGCTTCTTGACTTCCTACTTTTGCATTCTAGTCCCCTATAATGAAAAGGACATCTTTTTTTGGTATTAGTTGTAAAAGGTCTTCTGGTTCTTCATAGAACCGTTCAACGTCAGCTTCTGCAGTGTTACTGGTCAGGGCATAGACTTGGAATACCGTGATATTGAATGGTTTGCCTTGGAAAAGAAGAGAGATCATTCTGTCGTTTTTGAGATTGTAGCTTTAGCATCAGTCCTTCCAAAGAACATCCAGGACTGATCTCCTTTAGAATGGACTGGTTGGATCTCCTTGCAGTCTAAGGGACTCTCAAGAGTCTTCTCCAACACCACAGTTCAAAAGCATCAATTCTTCAGCGCTCAACTTTCTTCACAGTCCAACTCTCACATCCATACATGACCACTGGAAAAACCATAACCTTGACTAGATGGACGTTTGTTGGAAAAGTAATGTCTCTGCTTTTGAATATGCTATCTAGGTTGGTCATAACTTTCCTTCCAAGGAGTAAGCGTCTTTTAATTTCATGGCTGCAATCACCATCCGCAGTGATTTTGGAGCCCCCCAAAATAAAGTCAGCCACTGTTTCCCCATCTAATTCCCATGAAGTGCTGGGACCAGATGCCATGATCTTCGTTTTCTGAATGTTGAGTTTTAAGATAACTTTTTCACTTTTTCCTCTTTCACTTTCATCAAGAGGCTTTTTAGTTCCTCTTCACTTTCTGCCACAACGGTGGTGTCATCTGCATATCTGAGGTTATTGATATTTCTCCCGGCAATCTTGATTGCAGCTTGTGCTTCTTCCAGCCCAGCGTTTCTCATGATGTACTCTGCATATAAGTTAAATAAACATGGTGACAATATACAGCCTTGACGTACTCCTTCTCCTATTTGGAACCAGTCTGTTGTTCTGTGTCCAGTTTTAACTGTTGCTTCCTGACCTGCATACAGGTTTCTCAAGAGGCCAGTCAGGTGGTCTGGTATTCCTATCTCTTTCAGAATTTTGCACAGTTTATTGTGATCCACACAGTCAAAGGCTTTGGCATAGTCAATAAAGCAGAAATAGATGTTTTTCTGGAACTCTCTTGATTTTTCAATGATCCAGCGCATGTTGTCAATTTGATCTCTGGTTCCTCTGCCATTTCTAAAACCAGCTTGAACATCTGGAAGTTCACGGTTCACATATTGCTGAAGCCTTTACCCTATAGTATGAATTAAAATCAAATGCTAACTCACCAAAAGCTATCTGCACATTAAACTTTTGGTGTAGGAAGCTGTCTCATGTCAGTCCTTGGGGGAAAAAATGGCAGCCATAAACACAAGATAAAGGAGGAAGTTTAAAAGACACCATAGCATCCTTTAAAATCACAGCTCTGAGACAGCTAAGCTAGACCTGGATGCAGAATAATTTTGAGGGACAAAAGGGAAGGACTGCAGCAGGTATCATGGGTTAAGGAGGCACATCTGGTCCTTTATAAGTAAGGAGGCACATCTGGGGCTCACGTCCTCTATATTCTTCTGGCTGTGTCTGAAATCCGAAATTAAAATCCATCTATGGTCAGTGACAAGCTGGCTGCTCAGTCATCTGGAAGGTCCTATGGTCCAGCCCACAAATCTAAACTGAGCAAAGATGTCAAGTACATGAGTTAAAAAATACTGCCTCAAATTACAAGCGTATTGGCCTGACATCTATATCAAGGGAGCACGGCAATATTGTAAACACAGCTGATGGAATGCAGAGGATCTATCACAGAGAACAGATGTCAAGTCAACCTGCAAGGTGGCCAAAGTCTTGAGATCTTTGGGTACTGGTGGTAACCATGCTTTATGATTCAGCCATGTAATGTGTCATCCTGACCACTGCTTTTGACAGCGTTTCATTATCGTGATAAATGGTGTGGTTACAATAGCTACGCGTGGTTCCCACTTAGGACGTTCTGTCTTTATTATACAGGGACGCCCATAGTTCCTGGAGAGGCTTATGGTCCATTCTACTAACTCTCCAAGGAAAATGCATAGAGCCTTTAGAATGATGACATAGTGTGATCTGAGGAGATTTAAGCTTTTATTTATCAATTTCTATACTAGTAATCTCAACCCCTTGAAGTATATAAAGATTTTATTTCATGTTCTATTAAAACAGACCTGTAGCACTTCCTCTAATTTAATGACTCAGGTGCATATAATCTTAAAACACTGAAAGTCAGACATCTGTGTATGTGCTTATTGTTTTTAAGTGTATATATATGTTACAAACATAGCAAGTTGTTTGATGAAATCATATGTCTCTGGATTTCATTTTACTTCATGGAATGAAATCTGAAACAACTCGGATTATTTAAGTAGGTTATTTAAAGCATAACATTGATTGTGCAACTTGTTTTGTTTTTTAAATATTTAAAAGGCCTATTAGTTGTTTGACCCTACAAACAGAGATTTTGGTTTCTAACTTGATCTGATCTTCATTAACAACTGTTCCTTCCTTATAAACAGAAGAAATAGATAGGGATGCAAAGCTCTCTGTGTGCATGCTAAGTTGTTTCAGTCATGTTTGACTCTGTGCAACCCTATGCACTGTGGCCCACCAGGCTCCTCTGTCCATGGGATTCTCCAGGCAAGAATATTGGAGTGCATTGCCATGTCCTTCTCCAGGGGATCTTCCCAACCCAGTGATCGAACCCACGTCTCTTATGTCTCCTGCCTTGACAAGCGAGTTCTTTACCCCTAGCGCCACCTGGGAAGCTAAAAGAGATCACTGCTGCTGCTGCTGCTGCTAAGTCACTTCAGTCGTGTCCGACTCTGTGCGATCCCATAGATGGCAGCCCACTAGGCTCCTCTGTCCCTGGGATTCTCCAGGCAAGAATACTGGAGTGGGTTGCCATTTCCTCCTCCAATGCATGAAAGTGAAAAGTGAAAGTTAAGTCGTTCAGTCGTGTCTGACTCTTAGCGACCCCATGGACTGGAGCCTACCAGGCTCCATCCATGGGATTTTCCAGGCAAGAGTACTGGGGTGGGGTGCCATTGCCTTCCCCGGAAAGAGATCACTAACTCCTTCCAAATCTGATGCTCTTGATGTGCTCTCACTCTGTCTCTCCAGTTAACTTTTTTACAGGATTTCTTAACTGTCAGTTAAGGATAAATTAAATTTGGGAATCTTCCCTTCTTGAAGAGCACCAAGCATTTGCAGGACTGAAAGTGATGAGAGATCATCTCTATCCTGAGACCAGCTTTAGTTCCTTGGAGCTACTTAACACTTTGTTTCCTTGATTAACTGAAAACTTTCACTGGTAAAGCAGAGTTAAGAAAGAAAGATGTAATTTCAGGGCCCAGGCCCACTGTGTATGTGAATGAATGTAAAGTTAATTGAGGAAAAAGGCAGAGTGTACTTCATTCATTGTTAATTTAAGTGGAGTTGATAAGCAAAGAAGGAAAATGTTTTTAAATTCCCAGGTATGTTTCCCAGCTTATGTCAATATTTTGGGTTTCTTTTCCATGGTAATTTCAAAGGTCAGAATTGTGTTTTGTATGTTTTTATGAAATATTTTACAATATAAACTTCTCTCCTGGAAAAGCTTTCATAGATGTAGAGTTCTAAAAACGTAAAGGATTTTTTCTAAGAGACCAGATTAAACTTCGAACATTCACACTGGTTCAGTAAGATTGTTAGCTGTTTTCTTGTACATTTCTTAAAATGGTACAATTCTTTCTCAGATGAAAGATTTTACTTTTAATGGATACAAAACTATGTAAAACACTTAAAGTTCCAGGGGGGTGAAATTGCAAAGCTGGAGAAGTGACTCACTGTAGTATCTGATGAAACTCTTCTTTGTTTCCATTATTTTTAGTTTGGTTTTCTAAGAATTTGCACCCTTGATTTTGGAACTCATTATTTCAAACTCTAATCATCTTAAAAACGAAAGCTGAAACTGTGGAATTTTTTATGGTTTTAACTTGATTGTTCGCTTCCACCTTGAAAAGTGCAAGAGTGTGCCCCCAACTAAGCCAAATTTGTAGAAAAGTTTGACAAAAATGGCAAATGTTTTGTGTATAGAGTGATGTCCACAGCAGTGTGACCTTTCCTGCCTTCTCATTGTATTACATGAAATGTTCCTACCATTCTTCTAGAAAAGCTAACCTTACTTTTCTAAGACTTCTTTCATTATTTTTTTAGTCAAAAGGGAAGAAGTAATTTGCAAAGAGTTGGTATTGTGATAATGCCCAGGGGTTCATTCTTTAGTGAGAATTCAGAAATGGATTACAAATAAAATCAGTTCAGTTTTTTCATCTGCAGAAATGGAGAGGAAGTTCATGGTCTACATAGAAAGAAGCAATAATGCACTTACCTTATAAGACATAGTGAAGCAGTGCAGCAGGAAATTGAAAACATCCACACATGGAAAGGTTAAAATAATTGTAAGAAAACTTTTGCAACAAATTTCATAAAGATTAACTGTAAGAGACTACTCAACATTCTCCCTCTTGTTATGTGGTCCTGAAATAAAATTACAAAGCACTGTTCTCAAAAGACTTTGTATTTTATTCTTGCCTCTGCTGCTGAAACTGAATGATCAAAACTAAGTACTGGGGGACTTCCCTGGTAGTCAAGTGGTTAGGAATCCACCTTGCCATGCCGGGGATGCGGGTTTGATCCCTAGTTGGGAACTAAGATCCCACAGGCAGCAGAGCAACAAAGGCAAAGCACTGCAACTAGAGAGAGTCCGTGTACTGCAACTACTGAAGTCCATGTCTTCTGGAGACTGAAAGATCCCACAGACACAGTGAAGATCTGAATGCCATAACTAAGAACCCATGCAGCCAAACAGCTGGGAATGATGTAGCTTTTTTACAGTGTCTTGGCTGTTCTCAGAATTCAGGAAAGATAGTCTGTAACGAGACACACCCCCCAAAAAAACCTTACATTTCCAAAAGTAACACTGAGATTCCAGTGTTCTTCCTCTTCTTGCTTTTTTATCTTGAACACCTATTCCTAAAAAAATCCAAACTTGATCAAGGTTTTCAACCATCTCCTTGTCTCTTAGTCATTAATCTGGTCCTCATATGTTAATTTTGGCCTTCCTCTAGTCAGGCTTCCTGTCATGGCATCCAGATAGAATAATACGGAAAGAGGAAAGTCAAGAGAATAAAATGTCAACAGATAGAGAGTGGAAACAAAAGATTAAGGCAATTCCACAACTACAAAGGCCTAGAAAAAGAGAAAGAACCTGAGAAGGTTAATTATTTCAGGCCTGTAAAACATTTGTGCTTTTCAGACAAGGCTGGGAAATGAGGAAGTGATCAGCAAATGGAGGGAGAAGTTGCATTTCACCACCAGGGACAGGAGGAGCTGTGCTTGGTAGGGGGCCGTGGGCAGGGGCCAGTTGCGGGCTTAAAGCTCATGAGCCTTCGTGACATTTGATGAAAGGAGAGTTCCCAGGGAAGATATTTCTCTTCTTCTTAAGACTAGCAGCCTAGATTCCAGGGCTACTCTTGATCTCCCAAAGCATCCTAAGGCCTCTTTCTCAGCTCTGAGTCAGGATGGGCGGGGCAAGGAGTCTGGATATACCACTTGGTTATGGGAGGCTTTCTGAGATCTTTCTGATGCTTCCAGGGTGATTCCAGACAGCCTGGTCTAAGTTTGGTAGGATGACCATATCCTACCAAATTGCTCAGGGCAGACAAAATTGACATCTGTTATCCCCAAAGAATTAAGAGCACATCAAAGAGATGGATGTAAATCCCGAGCTCATCTGAGATCTCTAGGAGACCAGTCATTTAACTGCTCTTTTGAATCTGAAGGAGTGTGAGCCAGAGTAGTTCACAATTGACAGAAGCCATCAGCTCTTTGCAATCTCCCAGATGCTAGGGAATGAAGACGACAGCCATAAACTAGAATCATTGGAAATTCTGACGTGTGTTTGCATGTTCAGTTGCGTCCAACTTTTTGCAACCCCACAGACTATAGCACGCTATATATCTCTGTCCATGGGATTTTCCAGGCAAGTATACTGGAGTGGGTTGCCATTTCGTCCTTTAGGGGATCTTCCTGACCCAGAGATCAAACCTGCATCTCTGGTGCCTCCTGCATTGTAGGCAGATTCTTTACCGCTGAGCCACAGGGAAAGCCCAGGAAATTCTGATATTCACCAATAATATTGAATTCGTTCCTTCAGTTCAGCTTAGTTCAGTCACTCAGTCGTTTCTGACTCTGCAACCCCATGAATCACAGCACGCCAGGCCTCCCTGTCCATCACCAACTCCCAGAGTTCACTCAAACTCATGTCCATCGAGTCAGTGATGCCATCCAGGCATCTCATCTTCTGCCGTCCCCTTCTCCTCTTGCCCCCAATCCCTCCCAGCATCAGAGTCTTTTCCAATGAGTCAACTCTTCGCATGAGGTGGCCAAAGTACTGGAGTTTCAGCTTTAGCATCAGTCCTTCCTAAGAACACCCAGGATTGATCTCCTTTAGGATGGACTCGTTGGATCTCCTTGCAGTCCAAGGGACTCTCAAGAGTCTTCTCCAACATCACAGTTCAAAAGCATCAATTCTTCGGCACTCAGCTTTCTTCACAGTCCAACTTTCACATCCATACATGACCACTGGAAAAACCATAGCCTTCACTAGACGAGCTTTTGTTGGCAAAGTAATGTCTTTGCTTTTGAATATGCTATCTAGGTTGGTCATAACTTTCCTTCCAAGGAGTAAGCGTCTTTTAACTTCAATCACCATCTGCAGTGATTTTGGAGCCCCCAAAAATAGTCTGACACTTTCCACTGTTTCCCTATCTATTTCCCATGAAGTGATGGGACCAGATGCCACGATCTTAGTTTTCTGAATGTTGAGCTTTAAGCCAACTTTTTCACTCTCCTCTTTCACTTTCATCAAGAGGCCCTTTAGTTCTTCACTTGCTGTCATAAGGGTGGTGTCATCTGCATATCTAAGGTTATTGATATTTTTCCCAGCAATCTTACTTCCAACTTGTGCTTCTTCCAGCCCAGCGTTTCTCATGATGTACTCTGCATATAAGTGAAGTAAGCAGGGTGACAACATACAGCCTTGACGTACTGCTTTTCCTATTTGGAACCAGTCTGTTGTTCCATATCCAGTTTTAACTGTTGCTTCCTGACCTGCATACAGGTTTCTCATGAGGCTGGTCAGGTGGTCTGGTATGCCCATCTCTTTCAGAATTTTCCACAGTTTATTGTGATCCACACAGTCAAAGGCTTTGGCATAGTCAATAAAGCAGAAATGGATGTTTTTATGGAACTCTCTTGCTTTTTCCATGATCCAGCAGATGTTGTCAATTTGATCTCTAGTTCCTCTGGCTTTTCTAAAACCAGCTTGAACATCTGGAAGTTCATGGTTCATGTATTGTAGAAGCCGGGCTTGAAGAATTTTGAGCATTACTTTACCAGCGTATGAGATGACTGCAATTGTGCGGTATTTTGAGCATTCTTTGGCATTGCCTTTCTTTGGGATTGGAATGAAAACAGACCTTTTCCACTCCTGTGGCCACTGCTGAGTTTTCTAAATTTGCTGACATGTTGAGTCTAGCACTTTCACAGCATCATCTTTCAGGATTTGAAATAGCTCAACTGCAATTCCATCACCTCCACTAGCTTTGTTCGTAGTGATGCTTTCTAAGGCCCACTTGACTTCACATTCCAGGATGTCTGGCTCTAGGTGAGTGATCACACCATCGTGATTATCTGGGTCATGTACTCTTTTTTGTACAGTTCTTCTGTGTATTCTTGCCACCTCTTTTTAATATCTTCTGCTTCTGTTAGGTTCATACCATTTCTGTCCTTTATCAAGCCCATCTTTACATGAAATGTTCCCTTGGTATCTCTAATTTTCTTGAAGAGATCTCTAATCTTTCCCATTCGATTGTTTTCCTCTATTTCTTTGCATTGATCGCTGAGGAAGGCTTTCTTATCTCTCCTTGCTATTCTTTGGAACTCTGCATTCAGATGATTATATCTTTCCTTTTCTCCTTTGCTTTTCATTTCTCTTCTTTTCACAGCTATTTGTAAGGCCTCCTCAGACAGCCATTTTGCTTTTTTGCATTTCTTTTCAAAGGGGATGGTCTTGATCCCTGTCTCCTGTACAATGTCATGAACTTCCATCCATAGTTCATCAGGCACTCTGTCTATCAGATCTAGTCCCTTAAATTTATTTCTCACTTTTGTGTAATTATAAGGGATTTGATTTAGGTCATTCATTCCTTCAGATCAGATCAGATCAGATCAGTCGCTCAGTCATGTTCGAATCTTTGCGACCCCATGAACTGCAGCATGCCAGGCCTCCCTGTCCATCACCAACTCCCGGAGGTCACTCAGACTCACATCCATCAAGTCAGTGATGCCATCCAGCCATCTCATCCTCTGTCGTCCCCTTCTCCTCCTGCCCCCAATCCCTCCCAGCATCAGAGTCTTCTCCAATGAGTCAACTCTTCGCATGAGGTGGCCAAAATACTGGAGTTTCAGCTTTAGCATCATTCCTTCCAAAGAAATCCCAGGGCTGATCTCCTTCACAATGGACTGGGTGGATCTCCTTGCAGTCCAAGGGACTCTCAAGAGTCTTCTCCAACACCACAGTTCAAAAGCATCAATTCTTTGGCGCTCAGCCTTCTTCACAGTCCAGCTCTCACATCCATACATGACCACAGGAAAGACCATAGCCTTGACTAGACGGACCTTTGTTGGCAAAGTAATGTCTCTGCTTTTGAATATGCTATCTAGGTTGGTCATAACTTTCCTTCCAAGGAGTAAGCGTCTTTTAATTTCATGGCTGCAGTCACCATCTGCAGTGATTTTGGAGCCCAGAAAAATAAAGTCTGACACTGTTTCCACTGTTTCCCCATCTATTTCCCATGTAGTGATGGGACCAGATGCCATGATCTTTGTTTTCTGAATGTGGAGCTTTAAGCCAACCTTTTCACTCTCCACTTTCACTTTCATCAAGAGGCTTTTTAGTTCCTCTTCACTTTCTGCCATAAGGGTGGTGTCATCTGCATATCTGAGGTTATGGATATTTCTCCCAGCAATCTTGATTCCAATTTGTGTTTCTTCTAGCCCAGGGTTTCTCATGATGTACTCTGCATATAAGTTAAATAAACATGGTGACAATATACAGCCTTGATGTACTCCTTTTCCTATTTGGAAACAGTCTGTTGTTCCATGACCAGTTCTAACTGTTGCTTCCTGACCTGCATACAGATTTCTCAAGAGGCAGATCAGGTGGTCTTAAGGTAGGTCTCCACTAGTGTATTCATTAACTTCTCAAAAGAAAAAGAAAAATTATAATCAGAGCTAAAACACCTAACAATGAAAGGTAACTGTGCTCTTGCTCTTTTAACCACTTTGAGAAAAGACAACCAAATACAGCAATAAGAAAAAAATAGAAAAAAAAATAATAAAGATATAGAAAGTCATCACCCATAATATAAACATGTAGGGCATTTCTTTGAATAATAATCACATGAATTTTACAAAATATTTTTGCTTTATACTTGATCATCAAGACAACTTGTGAGATAACAATTATTAATGTTATCATAAGGGCTTCCCTGGTGGCTCAGATGGTAAAGAATCTGCCTGCAATGCAGACCAAGGTTTGATCTCCGGGTCAGTAAGATTCCCTGGAGAAGGGAATGGCAAGCAATCTACTCCACTATTCTTTCCTGGAGAATTCCATGGACAGAGAAGCCTGGAGGGCTATAGTCCACGGGGTCCCAAAGAGTTGGACACGACTGAGTGACTTTCATTCTTATAAAAATTTACATAAATTGCAGGAATACAGAGAGAAAAAAGTAACAAAGGAATCTATCATCGAAACTATTATCTCAATGGGATAGTTTTGCACATGTTTTATTTCTATGTAGTACTTTACAATGAACAACCAGAAGGATCTCTTGAGTTCATCTTTCCTTGCCAGCTAGTCTAGAAGATTCTGAATATTAAGGTACATTAAGTAGGTAGTTGAGCCATAGTCTTGTAGGAATGCATTGCTTAGTGACTTGTTACTATTCAATAATATATGGTCAGGAAAGTATTCAAATATCAATCCTCCTGTTACCATTCCTCCTGTTACCACTGAAGTCTCATTTCTTCTTGCTAAATCTTTTTGTATGTACCAACTCCAGGGCCCTTAGGATAACACAGATAATGGAATATGATTATTAGTCACCTTAAATCTTCCTTTACCAGGGTTATAAACTTAACTCCTTTAACATTTCCAATTGATGTAACTTGAATTTCTCATCCTATATAGATGGTGTTGCTGAACACTTTCTTTGTGTTGCAGGAAATTATAACAGGTTTTACTATGATACTCATTCATTCTTGACAAGAAAAAGATGTATATGATTTACCAATGTATTTATGTTGTTCACAGACTAAAATTTCTTTAGTTTCCTTTCCTCTTTCCCAAATTTTCAGCCCTCCCCTAAGTTCACTTCATTTTACAGGTAAGATTCCAATTTCTGAGAGAATGTGATAACCCCCACTGAACTTAAAATTTGACTTTTCACTTAATTCTATGATATATAACACCCCTTAAGTTCTTAAAGACCTTTCATTGGTTAAAATGTTCCTTGTCAGTGAAGTTTTACTTGAAATGTAAGATTGAATTGCTATGTTTCTTTTTATCAGCAAAATACCTATCAATCATTTTGATTTTATATGCACGGCTCTACTAAACCTAGAAATCATGATTACACAGCACTAAGTAAACTGCACAGAGTTTTCTTTGATAAAATGAAATATAAATTATACTTCTCTTTTCTCTGCTAGGCAAAACATATTTTTCTAGGTTTTGACTTATGATTATTCCCCTTGTACTTTTCTGTTGTTGTCATTAATAATTGAAATTGCTTTAATACCTGAAGCATGTGCACTTGAAAATCATATTAGTCTAAGGACACAAAAAACCTTACTATATCTTTAAACATCAAAATGATCACTTTTCACACCTGGAGGTTATTCAAGTCTCCTTTAAGTGAGCATTTTTTGTTTGTTTGTTTTTCTCCATGGGTAATATTTCCTACTGAAAAATCTTATACGGATTAAGCGTCCAGTAGAATTATTAATAATTGTGTTAATAATGTTAATGAAAGTGTACAGTTAAATGACAGAGACAATTAGTTCACACCATTTGGTTTATTTATTTAGCAGGGAGTATTGTTTAACATATCAGTCCCGAGAAACAGAAACAGCCATGAAGAGGCTTAACATTACTAATAAAACAATCAGTATCAAAATATTTTATGTAACAATTTGTCCGTGTTCATATAATAATCTGTCAACCCTATAATTTGCTTATTATGTGAATTAACTCCGTAATCGCTCTGAGATTGGATTCAGTGACACCATTTAACAGCTCCCGACTCGGGGGCTTTTACTCAATATTTTTAGGGAAGGAGCTGTCAGGCTAATCTGAGGATATTTGGAGAAAGCCAATAAACTGTCACAAACTCGTAACCATTTATATTTTTCGTGGTTTGGTGGAGATTTTAACACTTCTCCCCTCCTACCCTCCACTTTCACTCCAGCCCCTCCTTCTTGGAAACGCTTTAAAAAATTAAAAAAATAATAATTTTAAATCCTTGTGCTGGCTCAAAACTTGTCCCTAATTGGTGAAAGTCAAAGCGCCCTGCATCAGGACATTGCTGAACGGAACACGAGGACCAGACGCCACCGAGGAGGCAGAAATGGAAAACCCCTCTTTCCGCCTCGGTCGTGGGCACTTGCTCGCCGCAGATCCGGGAGCCGCCGCCACCACCGCAGAGACCCCTAGGTGGGCGCCCAGGGCGCATCTCTGGGGAGCAGCCGTCCCTGTGCTCGACCCTAGTCCCCCTGCGAGCAGAGGAGGTGTCTGCGGGTTTCCCGCGCCGCCCTCGGTTTGGAAACCTGATTGCTCCCCAGCGCAACTTCCGCGGCCCAGGTAGCGAGGTTCCCGGCGGGTCTGTGGGCCAGAGGTACCCCGAGGCCGGCAGTGGCCGAGACCTCGCAGGCGGAGGGGCGCGGGCGGCGCGTCCCGAACCCTGGCGGCAGCGAGCGCGCGGGGGGCGGCCGGGTGGCCCCGGGGAGCGCGGGCTCGGCTTTCCCGGCAGCGCAGCAGCCTGGCCAGCTACCCAGAGGGGTGGGGAGGGGGCGGCGGGTAGCCGCTGCAAACCTCTACTGAGTGCGAGGGCGGTGGGTGAGGGGCGAGGGGAATGCCACCCCAAAGCTATTTTAAGTACAAAAGCCAAGCCATGGGTCATTCAGGACACCTAAGGAACAGTAATGAACCACAGCCTCCACCCACCCACAAACATAATATTATGCATATGTGCTTGCCCCACGTTGGCTTGTCAGATTTTCCTTTATTAATTCATCCCTCTGCCCTCCTTCCCTGGCAAGAATTCAGCCACTAGATTTTCTTTTTTTTTCCCCCATCCACCGCACCCACCCCACCCCCACCTTCGGACTAGAAGTTGGCTAACATCTCTTTATAGCAGATTTCTATTTAGTATTTTTTTAAAAAAAATCATGTTTGGGAGGAAACTCACAAATACATACTCATACAAATTCGTTTTTCAGCAGCATCTTCTTCTAGGAAAGTATTCCAAAGTCTGTCAGATGACATCATAGGAGACAAATAAGCCTAATAATTTTGGAAAATGAAATTAATGATCAGGATAATTTGGGGAAGGAATAGAAAGGACCAACTGAGACTCATTTCCACTTACTTATCAGAAACCTTATGACTGACCATCACTGGAGAGCAAAGCAATGCCAGGAATGTCACATGCTTCTTAGATCTTGGTATCCTGTCTGGGCAAAGATCCAGTGTTCAACACTACAGAGAAAGGGACAAACCTGTGCAGCCAGAAGTGAATAACACAGGCAGAGCAACCTTTGAAAGGACATTATTTCACTCAATGAACAGTTGGACAAACCTCTTCTGGTAGGATGAGTTAAGAAAGAATTGGGAAAAGGATAAAACAGGAATAAATGTGGGCTCCTATCCTCACAGATCATTCAGTCTAGTGACAGGAAGAAAGTTTAGATGGTAACAAGGGGTAAAAAGTGTAAAGACCTCTAAGATTGGCTCTAATTAAGTACTAGGGAATTCAGTGGAGGCAGGATTACTCCCAGCTAAAAGATGGTCTTTTATTAAACTGAGTCCGGCCAAACTTCATCTCTGTCTTGGGCTCCAAATAAATGAAGGAATTCACTAAATGTCATTTCCCTGTAAGAATGTCTCTGATAATGGAGACAGGATCGCCTCTTCTAGAACCTTCAGTGTGTTTCCTTCTACCAGCTTTAAGCCATCACCTTCATCCCTTTCTCTGTTTCTTAAGCATTCGTTTTGAGGGTCAGTTCCTATAAATTGAGGCTGAGCTGAGGTGACACAATCAAGGGGGTTAAAAATTTATGAGCTAAGTATGTTTTACTTATTCTTTCTTTCCAAAAAGAATCTGGGTGGTCTACAACTCAAAACACCACGTTTCAAATAAATTGGTAAAATCAAAATAGAAAACCAGAAAAGAAAAAACTGGGAACTTGAAATAAGGCAACCCTCAGAGTGAACGTAGGGTTGCCTTGATTTTAGTAATCAAGTTTCAGATTTGGTTGAGCTTCTTAGCAGCTAAGGTAAAGAGAGAAAAACCTGGATAGCAATCTTGCTTAAAAGTGCAAAAAAAATGCCTATTTTCAAATAAAACTAAATTTTAAAGGAAATTTACTCTGCAGAGTATCATAAAAGGCACCAAGGGATGTAACAGGCAGTGGCCTAAAAGCACTTTTATAGAAAAGAAAAGAGGTTATCACAAGCCCTTTTGCTTGTAATAATCTTCCACAAAAATCAAGACGTGAATGAAGCAGAGTCTTTGCAGACTAAGCTAGTATATTAAGACTTCAGTACTGGGGGTTCACTTTAAATCACTAAATAACATATCCCCTGGGCAGCCTTCCCCATGTATCACTTCTCTCAGCGGAGCCAAATAGCTTAAAATTAGGATTCTTCTCTTTGGTCAGAGCCCAGAGTGTTGGTATTATTAATACTTCAGAATCATAGAGTACAGATTCACAGGGTTTGGAGAACAATTGAACAAATGCTACATTTGTCATCCTTCTACTAAAGCTACAGAAGCAAATCAGTATGTTCACACAAAGACCACCCCAGGTTTCCTCAGAGGTAGACTGCAGGGGCATCTCAAGGGTGAGCCAACATTTTCCTTAGGAAGTTGCTTTGAATGTGCTCCAGCACTTGAACAAATGTTTAATTGAGTCCCTGGAGCTCCATACTGTTTTGGCATGGAAAAAATGTCAAAGCTGGTGTTTCCTAATCACCCACAGTGGCTGGAGGAAAACATCAGTACCTATGAGTGAATGACAAGGCTTTCTGATGGGACTCCAGTATGAGTTCATTGCAAAATGAAATTGAATGAGTCGAGAATAGCTCCCACAAACCAGGATTTTAATTTTATTATAGTTGGTTAGGCCATTATTTTCAATGGGTGTTATATACAACAGCTACTTTTTTTTTTTTTTTTGGTGAGGCCATTTTTGGTTCATGGTAAAACAACGTCATCAGACATGAGGAAAATGTTCCTCTTCCAACTTACTATGACAGGGAAACTTTTAAACAAGGGAGATCACCCTGTTTCATACCCTCAAAGGACTGTTCTCTGATGTGTCAGAAGACTGTTCCTTCTTGTCTTAGGTTTTATAGGGGATGAAGAAATGAGAGTTTTTCTGAATTTTTTAAATTGTGGTAAAATATATATAATATCAAATTTATCATTTAACTATTTTTAAGTTTCCAGATCAGTGTTGTGCAACCGTTATCACTATCCATTGTCAGAAGTTTTCCGTCTTCTGCACCTGAGATTCTGTTTCATTAAACTTTGACTTCCCATTCCTCTCTTCCCCGGTCCCTGGTAATCACCATTTTACTTTCTGACTCTATGAATTTGACTCTTCTAGGTCCTCATATAAGTGGAATCACATAGTATCTGTACTTTTGTGACTGATTTATGTCATGTAATATAATGTTTTTAAGAACTTTTTAAAAAGACTGTGAATAATCTATGTTGAAATCATGCCTTTTGACTGATAACAAGTTCTTATCCACAAAATTAAGAGTCAGTGAAGCCTGCAAACCATCCTACATTGTTCTAAGAATCTAGGCAACTTTCTCACCAAAGAGTTAGGCAATGTATCACTGAACATTAAGGAAGAGTAGTTGCATTGGTAACCTACTGGTTCCTTAGGTAAATTGTCAGTCTGAGAGCTTCAGAAATATAGAAAACTGGAAAAAGTTTGGGGGGAATTATGCAAAAATGCAGTTGTATTTATAACTAGTGAGATAAAGAGAGTTGCTGATGGATCATCGTAAGTGTAAACAGGATCCTACCAGAGGCATTGTCTGAAATAATCTGGTAAAGACTAGCACACATCAGTCAGAACAGTCTGATCCTGTTTCAGCTATCTGTTGTTACTGTGAACAAATAAACCCCAAACACAATAGCTTAGAACTGCCATTTTATTTTGCTCACAATTTTGTGGATCAGGAATTTGGGGATGGCTCATTTGGCCCTGGGGTTTCTCCTGTTCTTGCACTGACATGTCAGCTGGAACATCCAGCATGGGTGGGCAGATGATGTTAGCTCTTGACTAAAAGCTTGACTGGGGCTACCAATCGAGTGATTACATGTGGCTTCTCCAGCACAACACTCTCAGATATTCAGACTTCTTACATAGTAACTGGTTTCACCTACAGCAAATCTGGGAGAGCCAGAGGGACACTCCATGGCTTTCTAGGATCTAGCTTTGGAAGTTACAGAGCATCACTTCTGCCGTACTCTATTGGCCAAAATAAGGTTGCCCAAATTTGCATTAAGCAGGCATGCACCTCACTTCCCAATGAGAAGAGTAGCAAAGTATCTAAAGTAACTTTTTAAATAAACACTTCTCCAGGGAATCTTCCCGACCCAGGGATCAAACCCCGGTATCCCACATTGCAGGCAGACGCTTTAACCTCTGAGCCACCAGGGAAGCTAAATAAACACTACACATAGCAAAATGTTCTAACTCAATTATAATCAATATTAATCAGCTGAGCTTTGGCAGGAGGAGCATGAAGAACCTAGCCCAAGAGGCATCAAGAATCTATAATACGTTGGAACAAAATTGGAACAAAAATGTAAAAGGAATCACTGATGGGTGTGAAGCTGCCACACTAGCCTTTGACTGCTTTAGCAAGAGAAAAAAATTCTGTCATGATTTGGCTAATGCTATTTCTAGTCTCTGACATTAGCAGCTGAAGATAATTCCTAAATGCTACACTTTGTAAATTCTCTAACTAGACAATTAAGTTATGGCTCTAAACAGACTTAGGAGCAACGAAGCTGAAGACTAGGCTGCTAAAGAAATTGTAATTTCTAATGTGATGTTCATCCATCTCAAGTATAGTGTAAATCAAAACTGGATTCTTAAGTATCTAAAATATTCAATAGTCATTGATTGAATACTTACTGTGTGGATGAAAAACAAGTACATAAATAATTGCAACATGGAGCCATAACGCAAAAACAGACAGTGTATGTAAAGTATTTTGGTTGGACAGCTAATGCAATGATTCATTCAGATTGATGGATCAGTGAAGTTTAAGAGGTAGTGACATCTGGCCTGGGTCTTAAAAGAGGAGTAGGAGCTTACAAGGTGAATAAGGAAGAAAAGAAAGAACATTGTTGGTAGATGGATTAGCATATTCCAAAGCACAGAGGTGTGAAATAGCCCATTGTGTTTTAAGCCCAGAGTCCCTTGTGTTTCTGGAATAAAGAAGCAGGAAAATATAGCTTTGAAGAGTTTGGATGCTTGAAGTCAATCATGGCCAGATTTGTTTTGTTGCTGTTGTTTTTGTTCCCCCATCCATGGCATGTAGGATCTTACTTCCCCAAGGGATGAAATTTGCTTCCCTTGCATTGGGAGCCGAGTCTTAACCACTGGACCACTAGGGAGGTCCTAGATTTGAATCTCTGCCACTTGACAGCTGGGTGGCCTTGTGCAACAGGTATGCAATTCATGCTAAGGAGACTGGATCTCATGGTGTAGATGGAGGGTGCCCCTGAAAGGACAGATGCAGATTTGGATTTGCAGACCACTCTGATGGCAGCTCAGAGGATGAATGAAAGAAAGAAGTCAGAGAGACAAGCTAGAATTGTTATTGGAAAAACATTCACTGAGTCCCTACTATGTCCACACACGGAGGCACTGGGCAAACAAACATAATTACCACCCACCTTTGGGGGAGTTTATATTTTACCAGGGAAAACAAACAAAAAAGCACGGAAATATATAATGTAAATGCAAAGACCACTACCCTGACCTGCAGCTTTCTAAGGCCAAAGATTTCAGCTCTGAATTGGCCATAGAAAGCAGAGATCTCTAGGAATCCCTATTGAAATTGAAGAATACAGATGCTGTTTTTTTAAGTGTCTTCTATTATCTATTTTGTATTCTCCCTCGCTCTCTCGTTCCCACGTTTTATCTTTTTGGTTTCGCTGGTCAAATTTTTTTCTGTGCAGTATTTCCATCTCAGCAGCTTTCCTTAACCACTAAATCATAGGAATTCCAAACGCCCTCGCAACCTAAAGTTCTACCTTGCACGTTTAGACTACAGTATTCAAACATAAGAATGGGGGAGAGTGGGGATTTGAACTGGTTGTTATTTAAGACCTCTTCACATCCTCCCATTGTGTTCATTTTGGCGGGTGGGTGGGGTGCCCCTTACAACAGTACATTTGCACACATACACACACCCTCTCTGATGTAACTCTCACTCTAGTTCAACAAATATTTTAATAGGACCCTTTGAACAGATGTGACCTGTGGATTTATCCGATGACCCCCATCGGAAATAATCTGAAGTCGGGGGAGAAGACTGCCTTCCTCTCCAGGAGAGCTTTTATTGTGTACTCTAGTTAATGAGCCTCTTTTCAGCCTCAAACTGGGCGCGTCATTATCCATGTCGGCAAGGCAGGAGGAAGAGGTAAGACACAAGTCTCTCGGGTCCCCGGGGCCATCAGCCCTAGTTTCCTCCTGACCCGAAGGCAGACCGACAAAAATCCAACCGGGTTTTTCTCGGGTTCCCAGCCGGACCAAACAGCGGAGAAAAGTAATCGATTTTGTCTGGGGCTGCGGCGCGCCTAACACTTCCTGCGGTGATTTGCAGCCGGGGCTGGAGGTCGAGAGCTTCCCATTGGCTCTCGGGCCGACGCCGAGCAGTCTGGGTGGGCGGGGCCGGCCGAAGGGGCGTGGTCAAGGGCGGGGCCAGGAGCTCTTGGAAACTTAACTCCTCTGAGCGGAGCAGGGCGGGACAGAGCGGTGGGGGGGTGGGGGGAAACGGCCACGCCCCCAGAGCTCCCTCCTAGGGGTCCCTTGGCTCGCGGAGTTTTTTCTTTTAAGAATGAGCGGATGCCAGTGACAAGTTAATAGCTCTCCCAGCGCTCCTAGGTTAAACGGAACCTCATTCCTGCTCGAGTCTCCTTCCACCGACCTGCCCCTGGCCGCCGGGGCGAGGGCAGGGGCAGGGAAGGCGTCTGCCACCCAGCCGAGTGGCCTTCAGCTCACAGTCCTTCGCTGCCTCCCCGTCGGGCTTCGGCCCCGCCCACGGTCCCGGTTGATGACCCGGAGCCCCAGGCCCGCGTTCACCAGGCCTCCTACTCCTCACACTCTCACCCCCGCCTCCTCTCCCCCGGTAGGTCCCGCCTGCACACATGTGTGCACTCACTCCGCGTCCCACACTGGAACCAACCCGCACCCGGCATCTGCCCCTCACACTGGCCGCTCGATCGTGGGAATCGAGCAGAGGCCCTCCCCCCGTGTCTGTCCCCCCCCCCCCCCCCCCCCGTCCCATGTCATCCATCTCCCGTTCCGTCAGCCACCAAGGCTTCAAAGGCGACCTGGCCGCTGGAGGTCCTTCTCCGAGCGATGCAGATCGCGGGCGGCCCGGGCGCGGGGGCTCAGCCAGGCCGCAGCCGCTAGAGCCCCGCGGCGGGAGCCTGCTTCCTCCGCGGGTGGGAACTTTCCGACGAAGGCGGATGCTTGGTGCCTGACCCTGTCTCTTGAGAGAGTCTCCCTCGGAGCTTAAGCCCTATTTCCTTCCTTCTTTCCTCTCTCCAATTCGGTCACCCCTCATTGATAGGCTCTAATCCTCTGATCTGAACTGCTTCTGCCTGGAAGATTTGGCTGCCTTTTCCTTTGCTCCCTGCGTTCGCGAAAAGCCGATTCGTTCTGAGCCGCGTTGATGGCAGGGGATGGGGGGAGGAGGGCTGCTTCCAACTCTGGCACCACCTGGGTGGTCGCCGCGACCGAGTGATTCCCTTTACGGCCATTCTTCTCCTCGACTCTATAAAGGCCGTTTTGCACAGAAGACCCTGAAGTAGTCTCATTTTGACATTGATCTTGCAGGGGTACAGTGACTACTTTATATTGATCTGTATTCAACTAGACTATGAGATTTTTTTTTAGGGTAAAGTGTGTTACTCAGTTGGATCACTTCAGACCCTAGTACAGGGCCTAGTAAATAAATAGTAGCTGTGCCTTCAGTCATGTTGAAGGAACCATTTTTTTAACCGAGGCTTACCTAACACTTTATCAGATACACTTAAAATGTTATATACAACTTTCCAAGAAGAGAAAGAAGACAAGAACGAAAGGGAGGATGGGGGTGGGGAATCCCAGAATAATTTCAGATCCATTGAAAAAAAACAGGTTAGATTTGCAACTTCAGAGCTAAACCAAATAGATCCTGCACATCTAAATGATATCACAGAAGCGTTCAAACCATCATTAAACACCTCAAGTTCATATTGTTTTCCATGCTAACAGTGCCAACCATCCTTAATATGTAACGTTCTCCGACTTTGCATTGTGTTATTTTTTTCTGACCCACATTCAAGCTCTATATAAATGCTGAGTTGAGAACACAAGACTTGGCTGGATAGAGATTTTTCAAATCTGGAAAATGGCAACCTATTTTTTTTTTCCAGTGAGAGACCTTTTATGCTATTTAAAGAAAAGTCAAGGGTTCACATAACAAGATTATTAATAGCTTTTTAAAAAACATGGTGGCTGTATAGAGGCAGTGTGCAGGATATGCCAGGGAATTAATAAACACAGTATACCCTCCTCTGTATTGTTTACAACATAGACAAAAGTTTTGATCAACAATAAGTTTTTGAGATATATTCATTTTGAGACAAATAGATCTTTAACTATTGCATAGTTTTCCACTAAATGAATATTCGAGAATTTACTTATTCATTCTCACAAAATGGATATTTAGGATCCTATTTTTTTTTTTTGCTATTATAAAGAATGCTACAGTGATGTCTTCATACTGGGTGGTCTGCTTGTTTGCTCATGAGAATGCTTCTCTCACTTCTATCCCTAAGAGTTAAATTGCTGGGTTTTAGGGTTACATAGCTTCATCTTTACTGCTGCTGCTTCTAAGTCGCTTCAGTTGTGTCCGACTCTGTGCGACCCCAGAGACAGCAACCCATCAGGCTCCCCTGTCCCTGGGATTCTCCAGGCAAGAACATTGGAGTGGGTTGCCATTTCCTTCTCCAATGTATGAAAGTGAAAAGTGAAAATGAAGTCATTCAGTCATGTCCAACTCTTAGCAACCCCATGGACTGCAGCCCACCAGGCTCTTCCGTCCATGGGTTTCTCCAGGCAAGAGTACTGGAGTGGGGTGCCATTGCCTTAGATAATGCCAAATTGTTCTTCAAAGTTCTCATAACCGTCTGCTGGCTTGTTAACAGTGTGTCAGACCTCCACTTTCTGACATCCCTAACAACACTTAGCATTATCAAACTTTCCATTTTCCACCCAATCTCATGATATAGAATGTCATTTGAATTTACATTTCCCTGATTCCTCATCGAAGACTTGTAAAACTTTTAACCAGCATTGTTGAATTTTCTGTGATGATGGCAATGTTCTCCCTTTCATGGGTTTCTCTTCACTTTGGTTGTGTGGTGTGTGTGTGTGCATGCACATGCACACTCAGTCATGTCTGACTCTTTGCAGTCCCATGGATTGTTGCCTGCCAGGCTCCTCTGATAATCTAAACTGTCCATCTTATTCTAAAAATTTACTGAGCATTCAAAATGTGCAAAGAAGTTGGAAAATGTGACTTATAGTCAAAGTAAACAAGCAATCAATAGAAATAGATACTGAGATTCCTCATACGATGGAATTAGGTGACAAGGACTTTAAAGCAGTGATAAGTATGTCCAAGAACTTAGGAAATGATATGTCTAGAAGAGCAAATAGATCAGAATTATTAGTAGAGATTTGATAACAAAAAGAAGAAATAAATGGAAATTCTAGAACTGAAAAGTATTAATACAATATCTATTATGAAGTACTCATTGAATGGGCTTAACAGCACATTGGAGTCTGCAGAAAAAAATGCCAGTAAACCTAAGTACAGATCAATAGAAATTATTTAATCCATAGAACAAAGAGGAAAACACTTTTAAGTGGTAGCAAAATATCAAGCAGCCTAATGTATGTGTTGAATCTCAGAAAAAGGAGAGAAAGAATGGAGCAGACAAAAAATATTTGAGGAAGTATTTCCCAAATTTGGTTTTAAAAAGCCATATAAACAAACAAAAAATTGACCTCCAAATCCAAGAAGCTCTGCAAACCCCAAATAAGATAAATACAAGGAAAACCACATTCCAGCACATCTTAGTCAAACTGCTGAAAACCAAAAACAAAGGGAAAAACAGCCAGAGAAATAAAGAAAACAAATCATATTCAGAGGAATGATGACAAAAAAGAAGGCTGACCTCTCACTAGAAACAATGGAGAGACGCAATGAGTATATGAATATTACTTTTATAATATTGAGGGGAGAGGAGAAGACTGATGAGAAAGAGGAAGAAAAGAATAACAGCGCGGCAGCCAAACAGAAGAAACTGCTCGATGCTAGAAGCGGACTTGAAGGTGCCTTGTTGAAGCAGCTGGACTGCACTACCTAATCTAGAAAATGTTAAAGAAGTAACATGCATGAAACGTACCCTCAAGGAGCTAACAGTGTCGCTGACAGTGTTTGATTAGCTGTAATAAGATCAAAGGAGAGACAGAAGTGATCTGGTGTGGCTGTGGAAGCTGGGAAGGGACAGGTGGGAGGAGAGATTAAACAGTGCTTGAAGAACGCAGTCAGATTTGGATAAAGATGGAACTCAGCATACAGGACCAGCGCTTGAGTACATGTGGAGGACTGGGAGAGCTGCCCTCAGGAATCTGACCTAGATGGAAGTGGGTGGAAGGAGTGAACATGTAGGGATGATCATGCTTTATATTTTTTCATACCTTTGTTGGTTGTCTGTACAGGACTACAGGTAGAGTATATGCACACTTAGTCATGTCCAACTCTTTGCGGCCCCATGGACTGTAGTCCACCAAGCTCTTCTGTCCATGGGATTTTTCCGGGCAAGAATACTGGAGTGGATTTTGCCATTTCCTAATCTGGGGGATCTTTATGACCCAGGGATCAAACCCATGTCTCCGGTGTCTCCTGCACTGGCAGGCAGATTCTTTACCACTGTGCCATCTGGGAAGCCACAGGTAGTATAAGCTAGGGATGAAATGTTGAGGCTCTAAAATCAGACTGTCTGGGTTCAAATCCTTTCTTTGACACTAATAAACCAGCTACCAAAGCAAGTTACTTAACCTCTTGGATTTTTCTATTTCTTCACCTGTAAATGGATAATAAAACTATACAATAGGGATGTCACAAGGATTGAAGGCAAATATATATAAAGCTCTTAGAGCAATGCCTGGAATATAGTAAATGTTCAGTAATGTTTACTGGTCTTATTAAATTGGGTTCCCTATATATATTTGTTAGAGGAATTGGTGGTATTAACTGAAGCAAAAGTATATTTAAGTCAGCTGGGATATAAGCAATGTAAGAAGTCAACCACAAAAATGGAAGCTATATCTAAAGTGACCTTGTCACGTGTAAGTCACTAGCTGCTTTGGGTTGTGTGAATGAGGCACCCCGCAAAGCAATGGCATCTCACTGAAGATGGAGAAGGAGAGGTGGAAGCCTTTGATCTCAGGAGAGAAAATCTTTAAAGACAGGAGACCTTAAACTTGGCTTGAGTCAAGTTATATAATTTTTAAACATCACTTGAAGAACATCTATATAAACCTAGATTTATTGCCTACCAAGTCACCTCTAAGCAAGAAAGTAAAGTCTTATCGCCTTCACAAATAAAAACTATAAAGCAAAAATTGACCAATTACTACAGTCAGATTGACCAATTACTATAAAAAGTTGCTTGTTCACCACAGAGGTATGACCCATAAAGAGAAAACTGGCCATTTTCACTTCATACTCATTTGTGGAAGAAGACAAACATCCCCCTTGAATGAATACTTTCTAACCTGAAACTGCAAGGGAGAGTCTGAGTGGAAACCCTGGAAACATTTTCAAGTTCCACATTGTTGGTAGTACTGTTTCCAGAGAAGCTGCCTTAAGGCTATTGTGTGTTTTTAGCAAAGAGTCCTAGCTCATGGCATCCACCATCCAAAGCCCAACAGAGAGGGCTTACTTTGTAGATTCCCACCAAAATATAGAAGGATTAGCTTGTACTTTGAGCTGCCACACGTCTAATCAACTGCTATCCATCTAGCCATACGAGCCTTTATCTATTTTTCAAATATATTTCATTCCATATAGCAATTACCCATTGGATGATATCAGAATTTGTGGTAGTTTGTGTAAGCGCCACAATTGACTTAAGATGAAAGGTGAATTAAAATGTGAGGTTCTGGGACTCCGTGGAGTTTGGAGTGAATATAAATCCATGGGTCTAAAGGTTTAACTCTCATCCTGTCAGCTGAATGAGCATTTAAGTCATTCCAAGGCTTTGAGAACTGATTTTATGTTTAGGCCTCAAGTAAGTAAGTGGTCAGTTTTATACTGAATCATAAATTCAACTTATTTGTGGAAATGTTTAGAGACAAAAGGAATAAATATACAAAAATCAAACCACTAATTTCTACAAGACTTTGAAGATAGACAAGGTGCATTTTGCAGGTAAAAAAAACACTAGTCCTGTCTAAGGAAAACATATTACCATTGACTCTCAAGTCTCTTCCACCAGAACCCTGTGGCAATGTGAAATTCTTTAAGATATAGGAGAGATAGCAACCAACATAACACGCTCTTGCAATAGATGCAATGACTTTGGTCAGGCCTACTTTTCTACCTTGCTTTATGTAGCTTCCTGAAGCTATATAGATTGAATAATTCTGTCCAAAAAGCATCTGCATGATATAGAAAAAAACTAGCAAGATTCTGGTGAAACACACTACAAGAGAAATTCCATGTTATCAAGAGTTGAACAGAGAAAGACAAATATATGATATCACTTATATGTAGATTCCAAAAGGATGACAGAAATGAACTTATTTACAAAACAAATAGATACATAGGTCTAGAAAACATGGTTGTTGTTGTTCGCTAAGTCATGTCCGACTCTTCACAACCCCATGGACCACAGCAAACCTGGCTCCTGTGTCTTCCACTATCTTCTGGAGTTTGCTCAAATTCATGTCCATTGAGTCGGTGATGCTATCTAATCATCTCATCCTCTGCCGCCTCCTTCTCCTTTTGCCTTCAATCTTTCCCAGCATCAGGGTCTTTTCCAATGATTTGGCTCTTTGTATCAGGCGGCCAAAATATTGGAGTTTCAGCTTCAGCATCAGTCCTTCCAACTGAATCACTTTGCTGTCCACGTGAAACACTGTGAATCAACTATACTTCAATTTTAAAAAAAGAGCTGAACATATTCTTGTCTTGGATTGTAAAGTGATATTTTCTGAAACTGAAGCTTGTTACTGTCTTGGCAAACATGAGTTCTCCTCTATTCCTGAGGCATCCTCTGGGACCAGCTGGTCCCCAAAGCCTTTGAGATCATCCCCTCTGGAGAGCACCACTGAAAAGAACAAGTCTTGGCACTGTACCATTTCCCAAATCTCTTCCTTCCCCTACTTTCTCTTGCGCTTAGGAGACTTGGCAGTGTTACATCCTCTATAGTGTCCACACAGAAGCCTCTTACAACATCTGCCGGTCCAGGTTTCTGTTATGATTCTTGCAGTCACCAATGCCACAGAACCCATCATCAGTGAGAAGGACATTTAGGGCCACTGTCACTGAGAAACAAAACAACCTATAGCAGTCTATCCAACTAACATCTGAGACATCAATATCGTGCTTGCCTTTGAACATTGGAAGACATGTAACTTCTATTTTGCTGCAAAACTTGGTGCTCCTGGGCATCTAAACTGCTTATTTTGGAGAGGGGGAGCAATGTCACAGTCTCTGTGACCTAGATATGGAAAGTTTTGTTTCTCTCTGAACTCTTCATGCTTTTTTGTATTGATAATTGCTTGACTCTGATCAATAGTCAGATTCCCAGAAATGAACCAAAGCAAGGGCCCTTCTTCTCTCCTACTACACGTACAACCTTTTCTTTATTGAGGAGCCCATCTCCACCTTCTTACACAGGCGCAATTCTCATTTCCAGTGCTCATGGGAAACACAGGGTATTTAGGGTATTTGTCTTTACGTAAAATGATGTAAGGCATCCAAGCCTCCAGTGGATTTTGAGACTCTGGATCCTTGCGGGCCGGGTGGGGAGGGGGGTGTTGCGGAGGTGGGGGGTAGGCTGTGAAATCATGTTTTGAATCCTAGAGGTAAGAATTTTAATGAGAAACAACTGTTGAAGAAGTCTTATTTTCTGAATGTGTACCACAATTTTATTTTGAAAAATGAGTTTTTGGTAAAACTGGCCAGTTTAATCAGAGTTGGGGAGAGAGGGGCTGTTTCAAGCAGCTGAGCAGAACTGAAAAATAAGTGAACACTCTTAAAGAGAAAGGACATGCTCTCTGTGGTGAAGAAACAGGAGAACTTTCAGTCATCCCACTAGGCCCGTGTTTTCCCGGCTCTGCAGCACTCTTGTAAATTTGTAAATTTGCCACAGCTCACTTGTAAATTTGCCAGGGTGGCAGGGACACATGACTCTTAGCTGGGAGGCCTGCCAGCTATCAGAAGCCCCCAACTCTTAGGAGGGAGTAGGGGGTGGGTGCCCAGAGACCACCCTGGGTTATGTTTATTTGGGGGGATACTTGCTGGTTCTGATAGCAAATCTCCCTAGACAGATGCAGCCCACATTGGAATGTCTCGGAGAGAATTCCACCAACTCCCCAGTATCAGACCTAGCACCTTATAAAATAAATCTTTACACTATACCAAAGGTAAGGACAGACTTCCCTATGTAGCCCGAGATGTCACCGGATCTTTCAGGTTCTTCTGTGCCTGAGTCCATCTCAGCAGAAACCCCTTGTGTATTCTCCATAGGCAGAAACCCGTAATTCTTACTCGTTTTATCGATTCTCCCTCTGTTCACAAACCCCCCTTTATTCCTCCTCGTTCCTGGTTACCTCATTGTCCCTTGGCCTCCAAAGAATCATCTCACACCCGCAAGCCAGACAGATTAATGTCTCCATTTCCCAAGGTGTGTGTTTGGTCTGACTCCAGCTGACCACTGGGATTCTGAAGCCACGATCCTACCCTGAGGGGAAACGCCTTCCCTTCTCATACCAAATGTATGCATATTCCTGATTCTCAGTCTCAGCCTGAAAAAAAAAAAAGGAACTTCTCAAACATTTCTGAGAGGAAACTTAACACTCTCTTATCATACACAAACCTCCCTTGAACCTTTGAACCCTGAAAGAAAGACAGGCCCTCTTAGCAGTTTGGAATGATTCACATTACAGTCTAATTTTGAATCAGTATCTCTCAACTTGGGTGATTTAACCAGGGGGGTTGCTGAACTCAGGCACTGATGAGATGACCTGGCCTGCTCTGCTCCACTGTCATCCCTGCTGAACTCACCACCTAAGATCTGCCCTCACAGGAACTCAGAAGCATGCCCTTCAGCATCGAGGCCTGGAAGACAGGCTTAGGGATGCAGGGACCTCAAGAAGTGCAATGTCTTCTTGAAGAAAGGAGGGGAGAAAGAGAAAAATTCTAGAACAGACTACTAGCACAACTTTTATTTTAGAGATGCTGCTCCAACTATCATAGTTTTATTGGTTTATTTCTCCACAGTTTTTGAAGAAGCAGAGTTATGTGCTTCTTGCTTACAAAAAAAAAAAAAAAAACTTTTGGTCACTATAGTTTTTAAGAATTCAGTATCATTTTCAGAAAGTTGAATGAATATATTATATGTTAGTTTTGTTGACTTTTGTGCTGCAGAATTGCATTCATGTCATGATAATCACACATTTGTGACTTTTACTCAGAAAAACACCAGAAATGAACAGCAATAATATGTCCATATAGGGAGAGTTCAGTGTCAAAAAACCTAGAGCAGTGCCCTGCTTCCACGTCCCCTTGTTCTCCCCTCCTCTGGTTTCTCCTTTCCTTACCTCACTCAACAAATGGTCATTTATCTAAAAGCCTCGAAATGTAAAATTAAAAAAAAAAAAAAAGGCATTTAGTCCCTGATATATCCTTTCAAAGCTTTGTAACTGTTGTCAATTTATATTCATACATCTACATATGTGGGTTCCCTGATGGCTCAGCGGTAAAGAATCCTGCCTGCAATGCAGGAAACGGCAGGAGATGTGGATTCAATCCCTGGATCAGGAATATCCCCTGGAGGAGGAAATGGCAACCCACTCCAGTATTCTTGCCTGGAAAATCCCATGGACAAAGGAGCCTGGTGGGCTACGGTCCATGGGGTCGCAAAGAGTTGGCCACAACTGGTCAGAGTAGAGCAGAGAGAGCATGCACATATGTATACATTGCAAGGAACCCAGTCGTTGTTCAAAGCTGTGATGCCATTCAAAACAGTGTTTAGATGCTTTAATTAGATGGTAAGTTCTTGGTTTGGTTTGCTTTTCATATTTTGTTGGCTGGGTAGTTTAGGGTGTGGCAATGAAAGCAATGCGATGACTAGAAATTCTACTCCTAATGGTAGAAAGGAGGTTTAGGGAACCAGAAGGAGTAGAAAAAAACCAGTCTGGATTTTCTTTTCTGGCATCCCCTGTGCTAACTGACACAAGAAATTGTGGCCTGCTTGCTCTGCTAAGGATGAGTACAAACCACCAACCTATGCCCAACAATCTCCACACATGGAAGAAGAAGAGGTCTTCTCCAAGGGAAGTTCAGGGACTTCCCTGGTGGTCCACAGTTTAAGAACCCATCTTCCAAAGTGGGACTGCAGGTTCAATCCCTAGTTGGGAAACTAAGATCCCACATGCCTCTCAGAAACTAAGTCCACACCACAACTAGACAGCCCAAGTACAGCAATGAAGACACAACACAGCTTAAAAAAAAAAAAAAAAAAAAAAGGTTATTCTTCAAAAAAAGAAAAAGACTACTATTGACAGTGATGATGTCATTTAATGTAATCATGTAGTCACCTTGAACTGTTCATCAAATTGATGACTGAACATAGCTTTACTCAAATTCAGACACCTACCTTGACTGTCTTTGCATCCGCTTAATAAAGTATTCATGTCATCTTAAAAAAACCTATAGATTTTTGAAACCCTGCATTCAAAGGTAATGTCAAAGTAAAGAAGCAAAGATGAAGCATATGCAGTTTTTCCTAACATACTGGAGGATGCAAAACATCAAACTGAACAGGTTTCAAGTCTTCTTGTTTCCAAATGACTCATCTATTTCCTGGCAGGCTGTACTTCCCAAGATGATGGCAGTAAGATCTCCCATTACACGTGGGCTCCTTACAACCTGAGCTGGACACTTCTTTGACAGAGGGGTAGAGTTTGTGTCCACTCCTCTCAAATAGGAGAAGCCTGTGACTATGGCAGAGGTGACACTATATGACTTCTAAAGGCTATGCCATAAAAGTGGATCCAGTTTCTATCTAGTTCTCTTGATCCACTTGCTCTTGGAACCCTGCCACAGTGCTGTGAAGAAGCCAGGCAGCAGCAGAGACAGGCCACATGTTTGTGTTCCGGCTGACAGCCCAGTTGGGGTCCCACCTGTCAGCTGACATCAGTTATCAGTCTGTGTGTGAACAAGTCTTCAGATGACTCCGGCCCCCAGAAGCCAACCCCAGAATTTGAGCCACCCCAGCTCACACTTCATGGAGATGTCCTTGAAGAGTCCTGCTCAAATTGCAGGTCTGTGAGCAGATAAGGGGCTTCCCAGGTGGCACTAGTGGTGAAGAACCTGCCTACCAATGCAGGAGACCTAAGAGATATGGGTTCAAACCCTGAGTCAGGAAGACCCCCTGGAGGAAGGCATGGCAATCCACTCCAGTATTCCTGCCTGGAGAATCCCATGAGCAGAGGAACCTGGAGGGCTACAGTCCATAGGCTCAAAAAGAGTGGGACACAACTGAAGTGACTTAGCACAGGCAAATAAAAAAGACTTGTTTTAAGCCACTAAGTTTGGCGTTTTTCTTATGAACCAATAGGTAAGTCCAACCCTGAACTTTCCCCTCCTTCTGGGAGTTTGTTGTTGGTCCTATAAATATCACAACATATAAACATCCACATATAACGAAGTCATATAACCCAGGATCTTAAGTTCCTAAGATTTAACCACAGGAAAAAGTGAAAGCTCTATGCAAAGTGAGTTACCATGGTTTAAGAAAAAGAAGTTTAAGAGCCAATGCAGCCATCACTAAAAATGCAGCTAATGATGGCCATTCCGGGGCACCTAGGATTCATCATCCATTATACTGCAGCAGAGATGAACTGAGAAATGCTTCTTGAAAGAGATGATTGGTTTCAAAAATCAGAAAAAGAGGAATATGAAGAAAGGATGGACAGGCTAGCAGAAGGGAACATGAGTTAAGCATGTACTTGGGATGAATCTGATCTTTGTATCACAGAATTTCAAAATCTCAAGATTACTTGAGGCTAACTTGATTTGGTCTAATTCACTACTCTTGTCAAATCTCTGAGTCCAATCTGCAACATACTGAAAAGTTATCATCTAGTTTCTGATTAAATATCTTTGATACCAGAAAGAGCTCTCTTAACTTCCTAAAGAAGTTAGCTATTAGAGACCTTTTCCTTTGGCTAAACTAAAATCATCTTGCTGAAATTTTTAACTTGTGGTTCTATTGTGAAGTTGCATATTTTGCGGGGAGTTTGGTTTTAAAGTAAACACATGGCAACAATTGCATATAGCTAAACTTGGTCTTGAATGTTCCTCTGGAAAGTACCCCAATAGTCATCAGTCTGAGTCCTCAGCCACAATTTCCTCCAGTGTTGGAACTGATTCCTAGTTTTTTCTTTTTATACATTTATTTGCTGTGCCGGGTCTTACTTGTGGCACTTGGGATCTTTTAGTTGAGGCTTATGGGATCTAGCTCCCTGAACAAGGATTGAACCCGGGCTCCCTGCATTAGGAGCACAGAGTCTTAGCCACTGAACCACCAGGGAAGTCCTGATCACTTTTTCTTTCATTGAGAACCAAGGAAAGTATATAGTTGATTTGCATATAGGACATATGTGGATTTTAAAAAAATGTATCAATACCTTTCAAGGCTAGAGGTACACTCTGGGGAGATGTTCATGCTCTGAGAAGCAAAATGGTCCTGAGATGGGGGGTTCACACCTTTTGTCTCCTGCACACTTGGGGCACACATACACTCCTTAAGTGGATAGCTGGAGGAGCCTGCCACATTGTTTAGACTGTTATTCCCTTTAAAATATGATTATTTTTGCAGAGCCATATAATTGAATTTGCATCCTTTAAACACAATACACGGGGCTTCCCTGGTGGCTCAGATGGTAAAGAATCCACTTACAATGTGGGGAAACCTGGATTTGATCCCTGGGTAGGGAAGAGCCCCTTGAGGAGGGCATGGCAACCCACTCCAGTATTCTTGCCTGGAGAATCTCATGGACGGAGGAGCCTGGTGGGCCATGGTTCATGGGGTCAAAGAGTCAGACACGACTGAGCGACTAAGCAGAGCACAAACACATATATGACATATTACTGCTGCTGCTGCTGCTAAGTCGCTTCAGTCATGTCTGACTCTGTGCGACCCCATAGACGGCAGCCCACCAGGCTCCTCTGTCCATGGGATTCTCCAGGCAAGAACATTGGAGTGGGCTGCCATTTCCTCCTCCCATGCATGAAAGTGAAAAGTGAAAGTGAAGTCGCTCAGTCGTGTCCAACTCTTAGTGACCCCATGGACTGCAGCCTACCAGGCTCCTCCGTCCATGGGATTTTCCAGGCAAGAGTACTGGAGTAGGCTGCCATTGCCTTCTCTGACATATTACTGTAGCCTTTTAAAGCTACATGAAGTGAAATGAAGTGAAAGTCACTCAGTGGGGTCCGACTCTTTGTGACCCCATGGACTACACAGTCCATGGAATTCTCCAGGCCAGAATACTGGAGTAGGTAGCCTTTCTTTTCTCCAGAGGATCTTCCCAACCCAGGGATCAAACCCAATTCTCCCACATTGCAGGTGGATTCTTTACCAGCTGAGCCACAAGGGAAGCCCATATCTGTTTAATGAAAGCCTTTGAAGATAGTTATTAGAACTCTTTAAACTGCTCCACATGAAACATCATCTTCCTTTAAATGCTTCTCATAGAAAATGGTTTTGAGCCCCTCAATCTTTTGTATTTCTCCTCTGAGATCTGAGCATGTGTTCTTTTAAGTATAAGCTCCTAGTATCAATCAGGTTGTCCACGTGTAATTAGGTCAGCATAGAATAGAAGAGACAGATACAATTTACTGTTTTCAATATGGACTTTTGTTACTCTAGCTGAAAATTGCATTTGAGTTTTTGGCATTTCCAATTGTTGAATTATAGTTACCAGAGTCCTGTGTTTTTTAAAATCACGAAATATTGAAAGATGTAGAAAATAAAACAGATACTGACAAAGTCATCACCAAGATCAACAGATGTTCAGTTCAGTTCAGTTCAGTCGCTCAGTCGTGTCCGACTCTTTGTGATCCCATGAATCGCAGCAAACCAGGCCTCCCTGTCCATCACCAACTCCCGGAGTTCACTCAGACTCACGTCCATCGAGTCAGTGATGCCATCCAGCCATCTCATCCTCTGTCGTCCCCTTCTCCTCCGGCCCCCAATCCCTCCCAGCATCAGAGGCTTTTCCAATGAGTCAACTCTTCGCATGAGGTGGCCAAAGTACTGGAGTTTCAGCTTTAGCATCATTCCTTCCAAAGAAATCCCAGGGCTGATCTCCTTCAGAATGGACTGGTTGGATCTCCTTGCAGTCCAAGGGACTCTCAAGAGTCTTCTCCAACACCACAGTTCAAAAGCATCAATTCTTTGGCGCTCAGCCTTCTTCACAGTCCAACTCTCACATCCATACATGATGTTAGCTTGCCTTATTTATCTTTTTCTTTCTGTGTGTTTAATTTATTTCAATATTTATTTATTTGAGTATTTGGCTGTGCTAGGTCTTAGTAGCAGCATGCTGTATCTTTGATCTTTATTGCTGCGTGCGAGATCTTTAGTTGTGGCACGTGAACTCTTAGTTGCAGCATGTGAGATCTAGTTCCCTGACCAAGGATTGAACCCTGGCCCCCTGCACTGGGAGTATCAAGTCTTAACCACTGGGCCACCAGTAAAGTCCCTATGTCTGTTGTATTTATCTTCATCTCCCACATACTCTAGCTCTGCAGCCACATTAACCACACCATCAAAAATTACTGCTTCACAATTATTTATTAAATCCCTACTGTGTCATTTGGGGGGTGTTAATTTTGCTATTCGAGTGTATTATATATTATCTCAGCTTCACATTATTCACAAATTTGATTGGGGGTCCTTCATATGCATTTATTACAGTACTAAATGGGACAGGGTTGCTGACAGAGACCTGGGACCCACACTAGGGACAATCCTCTAGAATGGCTGAAGCATTATTGTGTTTCTATGACTGCATGCCTTTGTTTATACTGTTGCTCCTGCCTGGAATTGCTTCTTCCTTCCTTCCTCCATCTGACTAACTTATATAATTAACCCTTTAAGACCCAATGTCCCCTACTCTAGAAACTTTGCATCATTACTGCTAAGTTAGGTACACCACCTTTGCACATTTCTCTACTAGAGCACCTTGCTCTATTGCAATCATTGGCAACTTGTCCATTTTCCCTCTCATTTTTTTTTTTTGGCCACATTGCTGATTTGTGGGATCTTAGCTCCCTGACTAGGGGTTGAACCCGGGTCACGGCAGTAAAAACACCAAGTTCTAACCACTGGACCAGCATGAAATTCCCTTTTTTCCCCATGCCCCTCTCACCTTTTAAGTCTTTCAATGGCAAAATGTTCTCATATCTATCTTTGCATTCTTAGTCTTTATCAGTGTGCCAGAACTTAAAAACTGCTAGTTCATATTAGGTGCTCAAAAGTGCTAGTTAAATAAAGATGTAAGAATAAAACAATTCAGTCAAATCTTCCTTCCTTTCATTACAGAAACACTTTCCACAACACCTCTAATAGATCATCACTTCTAACCACAGAGATTTGCTACCCCACAGGACAACCCATTACTTATATGAATGGTTCTGGATTTTGAAAGACTTTTCTCATATTAAGCCCCAAGTCAGTTTCCTGTACCAACACTATAAGTTCTCATTATGAATAAGTCGAGTCTCTTCTCTGCATGTCAAGGATTCTTTTATGGCACTCACTTGGGTAACTAAACAGTTATTAGTGAATATGTTATACATGCAGCTAGCAGAGTTGAAGAAATTATTTCAGTGCTCAGAATTGAGGCACTTTCTGAGGCATCCCATTAAGGATTTCTACCCTGAATTCTTTCCAGAAGCTAATTGGGTCTGTGAAGACCACAGAGCACAGGTGTTCCATGCTCTATACAGCTCACATTCCTATGTAAACACGCTGCCACTTTCTTGAGCATTGCAAGCTCCTGGGTGGTCTTCTGGCCGCCTTCAAAGGGAAACAAGTTGGATTTTCTCTCCTTGCTAATCATTTGAGGACCTGGTTAGCACAGAGCTAGACTGTATTCTGGAATCTATTTCTTGAGTCCCTACGTTCACACCTAAGGAGAAATCTCAGTGATTAAATCTGGCCCCAAACTTGTCTGAATAATCAAAGAATGACAGGGAAAATACAACTGGAAGAAACCGGTAACTTCTGAGCAAAGTTCAATGCCTTTCTATCAGTTCTTGATCATAATTGTCACTTAGTATGGTGGGACCAATTGATATTTGCCCCTGAAAAATATGAAAGCAAAATATTTCTTAAAATTTAGGCTTTCGTCCCACCAGTGGTAGATATTTTCAAAATGGCGATCAGTTGGCAATATTTCATAACAGCTCATTCTTTATTCTCTCAGTATAAAATAAAGTTCTTCTTGTGAGTCATGCAATGTGCTAGGAATGTCACAGACCTTACCTGATGGAAGTCTTGTGACTAGACTGAAAAATAAATACTATTATCCCCATCTTATAGATGAGGTGGCTGCTGCTGCTGCTGCTAAATTGCTTCATTTGTGTCTGACTCTGTGCAACCCCATAGAGGCAGCCCACCAGGCTCCCCCATCCTGGGATTCTCCAGGCAAGAACACTGGAGTGGGTTGCCATTGCCTTCTTCAATGCATGAAAGTGAAAAGTGAAAGTGAAGTCGTTCAGTCGTGTCCAACTCTTAGCGACCCCATGGGTTGCAGCCTACCAGGCTCCTCCGTCCATGGGATTTTCCAGGCAAGAGTTCTGGAGTGGGGTGCCATTGCCTTCTCCATAGATGAGGCACTGGAGGCTTAAAAATTATGATGTATGTCCAGTGGTAATGTCTTAAGGTCCAGAATTACTAAGTTGCAGAAACAATACAAATCCAGATGGTTCTGACTCAAAAGCCCATAGGCTTTATATCAGGCCATGCCGGCTTTCATTTTAAATAAGCTTCCCTGAACAATCTTCCATTGGCAGTTGAGCTGTGCTCTCTTCCTGATCCAGTGTTTCTGAATCAACCCTTTCATCTGCATGGGGGTGCACCTCAAAGCATCCTTGGATTAACAACCAGAGTATATCTAATTTCGTTTTTAAATAATGTTACTCTTAAGAATATCCAGGCTATATGAAGGTGACTTCGTGAATGTCTGCTGGCTTCTCTCATCTACCTCAACTCTGAATTGGCAAGATGGAAGGGGTAGAAGGAGGTGATCCTTACTCAAGAGGGCCCAGTAGAAGTATTTATTAAGAAGATCAATTTCTTTTAAAAGTTTTGAGTCATCTGGACTGCGAATTCAGGGGAGAGCTTTTGTTAGTATTCATCATGAGTATTTTATTCATGTTATTTAGGCTTTTTTTTTTTTTTTTTCATCCATCGCCATGCTCCATGCTTCACAGCAAATTATTTAGATCAGGGCCTGACCAAATCTGACCCACTGCCTGTTTTGTAAATAGAGCTTTAATGGAATACAGCCACGCTCACTCGCTTACATATTGTCTGTGGCTGTTTTTGCACTACAAAGGCAGAGGGAAGTGGTTGCAGCAGAGACTGCGTGGCCCACAAAACCGAAAATATTTACTTTCTGGCCCTTTACAGAAACAATTTGCCTACCCCTGCTTTAGGCAGAACAAAAATGTATGGATGTTGCAGTCTAGCAAGGAATCTCGGTGTCTAGACTAGAATGTGGAGGAATTTGGACTTGGATGGCTGGACTACAGCATCTTTAAAGGCTCTTCCAAACCTGCACTTTGAGGCTTTAAAAATTCAGCCATATATACATGTGTATCTATAAAATATTTTCTCATAAAGTATATAAAGTAGGACCAAGATAGCAGATGTAGACTTGGAGGATAATAAGTATGTTAAAAACAGGCATTTCAATTTTGCTAATTCTTGCCATGCTGATACTCCAGCAAACTATGTATCCAGCACATAAGTTAAACCTTGAAGAGTCTCTAAAGACAGTTAAGGCTGAAGTGAGCCATGTCTGATTACATTGACATCAAGTATCTGGGAGAAAGCCATCTACATAATTGTACCATTTTGCTTGTCGGTATTTGTAAAACGTTATTTGTATCTTCGATGAAAACTCCCTCCAGTCATGGAAGCTTGTAATTATGAGGATGTTTTATTAGTTTATTTATTGACCAGGAACCTTATATATACTGCTACATGAAACAATAGAGGAAATGTAGCCTCTGCCCTGGGACAGGCAGCACTTCTCAATTCTTGCACTCTCTTCTCATGCCTTAGGACCTGTTATAATGTTCTGGTTATTTTTTAAGATAGTGCCAAATAATTAATACACATGTCTGAAAAATTATGTATAATGTCAGAGGCCCAAATCGTTGGGACCTAATGCCAACTAGATGTCTTTTTGCATCCCTGGGACCTTTGGGTGTATTTTCATCAGAAAACCCATCTTTTGAAATTACAGGTTTTTTTAAGGCTACTGTATTCTCTGTAGATCATCATTTGACTCACTAGTTAGTAACCTGGTCCTTTAAGCTGCGCCAAACTTTCTCTACCTGTAAGAAGGATGTCAAAAGTAGATTTTTACAGACATCTGATCACTGATGTGTAGCTTCAAATCATTATGCACAACTATCTTAAAAAAATATTATCTTGGTCTATTTTCAAGAGTCTATACTTGGAAATATAAAGACTGAAGTCAATTTCTTTCCACTGAATTTAAAATCAGGACAGATTTATGTGAGTAAAACAGCAGACAATGTGAAAATACCTATTGAGTTTCGAATGATTTGCATGGGGAAAAAATATCTTAGGATTTGAAAATTGGAAAGAGATCCTATCTTGGGTGGAAAAAAGATATCCTGCCAGAGGAAAGACGATTTCTTTTCAAGTGTGGACATTGGGGATTGTGGGCATGACCCAGCAACAGGTCAGAGCTGTCTTCACATTACTCTTGTACAGTGCCATTGTGAACTCGTTGATAGGATATTTTGTAATTGTTCTCAAGTCAGCCAATATATGAAGCTTTTGTCTTCTGAGTCAATAAGGAACAGCATTTTCATCACCTATTTCTTTAGTATTTCCTCTCTTTTCTTCACCTGTAAGTGTCTAATAAAATATTCTATGTTAGGTACTTAAAAAGTATTTATTGATGAATGTCTTCACTGTTTCAATCAGCTCATTGGCATATCTACTGAGAATCAAAAAAACTGCACAAACTTAGGCTCAAAAGCCAAAAAAATTCTGGAGAGAAAATGTATAGCTTCTAGAAATGTTTAAAAGAGAATTTCTATAATGTGCTACATGAATCATTAACATTTCTTTCACATAATAACAATTTGTCAAAAAATCAGTTGGTCCAGTAATCAATCTGTCCACTTAATGATTCATAATTTTTTAACAAGTAATAAAGTAACAGGGGTGTGTGTTTCAGTCAGGCTGCTCAATATACAGCTTACTTTAGGAAGAGACAATTTCTCAGGTCTTTAAAAATTCTGGTATCAGGCAAGATGCTGTCAGCAATCTCAATGATACCTCAGAACTGTATGGTGAGTTTTTAATCTTCCAATATATTTTCAACCGATTCTATTGCTTTTCCTACTCATCATAACTTACAGATTTTCTTTCTTGACTGGGAGAGGAAGGCATTGAATGACAAGCAATTCACTGGGAATGTTTTTATACCTGGATGGGGAGGGAATCCTTGGGTGTATGTGATAGCAGGTGTATGCACTGATATAAGGCAAGTGGGAAGACACCAGTGTGAAGATGCCCAAGGGTTAAGTTTCGAATTTTTTAAGCAATTATGCTAATAACTCTAAAGCAACACGTTCTTGATGAGTCAATAACATTGAAGAAAAAGGTCTTTTGGCAAACTAGTTTTTTGATGGATTGGTAGTCAATGACTTACTATTTGATTTATTTTCTGCACACTGGTCTACTTCTTATAAAATCATCTTCTCTCTCCCAAGAGAGACCCACTTGTGTGGATTGCCAAAAACAGTCTCATCTAGAAGCAGGTGGAGGAGGCTTCTGCCATATTTTCCAGCCAAAGAGCTTTAGAAAAATAAATCACTGCACTCCAGGTAAAGGAAAAATTCTCATTAAGTGTCTTTCTGAGAATATGTAAAATCTTTTTAGTTATTGAACATTTCAATGTGATAGCATTAGAAATAAGATTCCATTTTAATCATAAAAATGGCTTTGTCACAACTTCCAGTGGAGGTATGGGCTAGGAAGTGAGAGAGGAAAACTTGGATACATATAACAAGAAGGGATAGAGAAGAAGACTATTTGTAGAAAAAAGAGTAACAATGCTTAAGGCTGTCAGGAACAGAGGAAATATGCCTGAGGAAACAAAACGGTACAGAACCATTAGACTTTGGTGGGTGCTTACATACATAGGTGTTGAGTCCTAGTATGAGACAAAGAAGGTTATGTGTATTAAAGATAGAAGATTCATCCTCCCCCAAATAGTCAACCTTCCCCAAACACTCGGCAACAAACAGTTGGTAACAGATGTAAGCAATTTCCAGCCTTGCTTTGTGGACTTCATGTTGTCCATATACCTTAGCAACTGAAATGGGGATCCAAGGACTATGAAACAGGACATGGATTCTGACCATTGGACAAACCACTCCACTGATGTTTCCAGTGGTGACAGCCAGAGACTGATGGAGAAAAGGTCTAGAATTGACTGCTTGAATAATGAAAGGTACTAGGTGTCATTGTTGAAAGACTGATCCGCATTCTTTTCTCTGTTATTCGGATACTGGCATCCATGGGAAAAAAAGGTCTGCAGAAAAAAACTCAAATATTACATTACCAAGTTTCCCATTGCATCAAGTGTGAGGTGTCTAGGATTTTAAATACAGATCTCTATTCTTTACATATAAAAGTGTTAGCTTTCTTATTTCAGATATCAGTGCAGAATCCGGATTTCTCACCAACCTGTCTTCCCATACAAAGAAACTAAACTTGAGATCCCTGGAAATTCTTGGTATGAGTCTTTGTCTTTCCATTTCTTTTTTTCTTTTGCCTCCTCTTGCTTTCACTGGATGGAATTTATGTCTTTCTTCACTGAAAAAGGAGCTGCATGGAGCATAGGGGATCAGGAAGAGGTTTTTTTCACCTCCATGATTTAGGTAGCAATGCAGACATCTGGCAGCAAGGAGTTACAGAAAACCTTCTCTATCCTTTCGTTTTTTTCTTCTTTTTAAGGGAGCCATTACTTCAGGTAGAGGATATCAGCTAACATATTTCTGCAGGCATTGGCTCTTTCAAGACCTCCGCTGGTGATCAAACCAAATATTTAAAAGGACATTTGCGTAAACAAAAGCATGGTCTGCATTCACAAACCATTTTCAGTAAGATCTCTTTTCAGTCAAGACTCTGACCATCTGCTTGCCATCTTATATTTTTTAATATTATTCTGTCAAATATATGCTCTGTCAACGCAGGTAAAGGAATACTTGAAAAATCTGAACGTACACAAATCAGGGAGTCCAGATGACATGAATACTGAAGTCTGGAGGGAATTAGCTAATGTAGCTTTGCAAATAAGTACCCCCAAACAGAGCAGCTTCACAGTAATATTTTATCATACTGCCCTCCCTCAGGAAGTACACAGGTAGTAAAATAAATACAATCAACTTTGTCTTAGACTCCCCTGGCATAAATTGCTACCTCGGACAAAAAACCGTTTACAAGGCCACACATACAGGCTTACTTGATCACTAAAAGGAAAAATAGAAAAGGAGCATGTCACCAAGAAAGAGTGAAAAACAAAAAGAATGGTATTTTTCTAAAGATTATAGAAATTAAAATAAATCAATTTATATTAAAAAATAAAAAATAAAGATTATAGAGGAAATCTGCAGTTTATTATCTACTAAAGGGTGGCTTTTCAAGATCTAGAAAAGGATAAATCATATATGAGATGTAGCTGGGGTCCTAACCAGGACTAGAAACCAGAATGACCCAGATTCTGATGAGATTGGTCATGTGGCTATGTAACCACAGCAATGAACCTCAGATGGGCCAAAGGTAGGGATCTGGCTATCTCATCATTGAACACTGTGGTAAATTAAAAAGTGACTTCAAATTCCTTGACATCCCTCTCATTGGATGTTGGGGTTTATTTCCCCTCCTTTTGGGTCTGGCTGGCCTATAACTGCTCTGACCAACAGAGTCTGGCAGAACACTATATATACCAGTTCAAGCCTAGCCCTTAAGAAGGTTTCCATCTTGGCTTCTTGACAGCCTTGACAAGTTGAATTGCTCTAAGGCTGCCATGTTGTATGGAAGCCCAAGCTCCTGACCCCACAGAACCATGAGCTTAAGAGAAGGGTTGTTATTTCACACCACCCACTAAGCATGCTTTGTGACATAGCAAGAGACAACTAGCAGCTCCCCCTTTCTACTTCAGGAAGCTTTACTCCTCTCCCTTTCTATGTTTCTTCCTTTTTTGCTCTTTCCTTTTCCTCCCCCTATTCCTCACTGTTTTCTTACAGCCCACACTACATGAAGATAACTAGAGACATTTTTATGTTTATTTGCTTGTAAATGAACTCAGATTTTGGTACTGTTTTTCCTCCTTGTTCATTATTTTAGAAGAAGGTGAGCTATACTTAAAACTCTCTCAAAAAACAAGGTGATTATTATTTCATTGTAGGCATCAGTGAATTCTTTCCAGTGGCCCAGAACCTTTTACAAAAATAGTTAATTGTAAGGATTTCTCTGCAGTCCAGCAGCTGGGACTGCACAGTCCTGATGTGGAGGGCCCAGGTTCCATCTCTGGTCAGGGAGCTGGATCCCACATGCAGCGATTGAGAGTTTGCATGCTGCAGCTAAGAACCAGCACAGCCAAATAAATAAATAAGCATTAAAAAAATATAACTATATAGTAACATGGAGAAGGCAATGGCACTCCACTCCAGTACTCTTGCCTGGAAAATCCCATGGACGGAGGAGCCTGGTGGGCTGCAGTCCATGGGGTTGCTAAGAGTCGGACACGACTGAGCAACTTCACTTTCTCTTTTCACTTTCATGCATTGGAGAAGGAAATGGCAACCCACTCCAGTGTTCTTGCCTGGAGAATCCCAGGGACGGGGAAGCCTGGTGGGCTGCCGTCTATGGGGTCACACAGAGTCGGATACGACTAAAGTGACTTAGCATAGCATAGCATATAGTAACATATTACTAAAAAATCTTGTTAATTATAAATATGAACAATTGGAAAGAACTCAAATGTCTAACAAAATGATTAAATACTATGCAACTAACTTAAAAAAAAATGCTCTTCTGATTATATCAGAATTTCCAGGGCTATCTTTGCTTCATCTCTGAATAGCCTTATCTTGCTAACCCTGATCTAATTACCAAGGCCCTGATACTGTTCCTCAAACTTATCATGTACGCTCACACACCAGAGCCTTTGCATGTGCTGTTCCTTCTTTCTAGAAAATTTCAAGAAATGCCCACAACTCGCTCGCTCTCTTATTTCAAGCTCTACTTATCAATGTAACCTTACCTGACTATTATATGTATAACATAGGACTCTTCTCTTCTTGACACTATCTCCCTCATCCAGCTATATTTTTCTCCTTAATATTTATCTCCATCTGATCTATTGTGTTCTTATTTTGACTACTGTCAGACGCTGACAATACACACATCATCAAGAGAAAAGAACAAGTCATGAAATGGTATGGGGAGTTTATACACATGCTTTAAAAAGGTGTAATAGTCTCAACTCAATGAATAATAACTAGGAGAGATGAAGAGTCTCATTTTGCCAGTCAGATGTAAAATTCGAGGAAGGCTTGGTGCTCTGACCTGCGTGAACCAACAGCACAGGAGGTACCAAGAGAATGGATGGGTGATTCAGGAAAGGCAGAGGAGGCAGAACATGGGGTGAGCCAGAACTGAAGAAAGCACTAGCCTGCCCACGCAGCAGTTATAGCTTCCTCTTCCTTACCAACAAAATCTTAATTTTTAAAATTAATTAATAAATTACGTTTTAATTGGAGTATAATTGCTTTACAATGTTCTGTTAGTTTGTCTCAGAATCAGCTATCAGTATACACATATCCCCTCTCTCTTAGCCGCCCTCCCACCCTCCCCTCAGCCAACTCCTCTAGGTCATCACAGAGCATCGAGCTGAGCTTCCTGTGTTATATAGCAGCTTCCCACTGCTGCTGCTGCTGCTGCTAAGTCGCTTCAGTCGTGTCTGACTCTGTGTGACCCCATAGACGGCAGCCCACCAGGCTCCCCCGTCCCTGGGATTCTCCAGGCAAGAACACTGGAGTGGGTTGCCATTTCCTTCTCCAATGCATGAAAGTGAAGTCGCTCAGTCGAGTCCGACTCTTAGCGATCCCATGGACTGCAGCCTACCAGGCTCCTCCATCCATGGGATTTTCCAGGCAAGAGTACTGGAGTGGGGTGCCATTGCCTTCTCCGCGGCTTCCCACTAGCTATTTATTTAACACATTTAGGGTATATATGTCAACGCTACTCTCTCAATTCATTCCACCCTCTCCTTCCCCGCCCCGTGTCCACAAATCCATTCTCTACCTCTGCATCCTTATTCCTGCCCCACAAATAGGTACAATCTGTACCATTCTTCTAGATTCCATATATATATATATGTTAATATACAATATTTGTTTTTCTCTTTCTGTCTTACTTCACTCTATATGACAGACTCTAGGTAATCCACATCATTACAAATGACCCAATTTCATTCCTTTTTATGGCTGAGAAATATTCCATTATAGATACGTACTACAACTGCTTTGTCTATTCATCTGTCAGTGGACATCTAGGTTGCTTCCATGTCCTGGCTATCGTGAATAGTGCTGCAATAAACACTGCAGTACATGTGTCTTTTTGAATTATGATTTTCTCAGAGTGTATGCTTGGTAGCTGGATGGCTGGGTCACATGGTAGTTCATTTGGGGAAACCTTGGGACCAGCCTAAAATATTCACTGTCTTGAATTTCCCTGCAGTTAGGAGACTACTACATGAAATGTATTGGCCAATGAGAACTGAAGTGAGAATTTCTAAAAAGCTTTTATTTTTCTTATACAGGTAGTGACCTTTCTTGTTTTCCCTTCTCTTTGCCTCAGAAGGATATAAGACTTAGAGCCACAGCAGCCATCTTGTAGCCATGAGGCACCAGATATGAGGCAAAGACTTTTATGATAAGCATGGTGAAATAGAAAGGCAGAAAGAGTCTGATTCCTAAAGGAATCAGGTAGCTGTGGTTCTATCTCAAAAGTGCTTTCTCTGGACTTCTAATTTTTGCAGCCAAATGTGATTTAGAATTTTTAGGAGTTTTACAATTTTTTTATTGAAACATAGTTAACTTACAAAGTTGTGCCAATCTCTGCTGTACAAAGTGACTCAATTATACACATATATAAGTTCTTTCTTAATATTCTTTTCCATTATGGTTTATCCCATAAGCGAAAATTGAAGATTGGATATAGTTTCCTGTGCTGTACAGTAGGACCTTGGTGTTTACTCATTCTATATGTAACAGTTTGCATCTGCTGCTGCTGCTGCTAAGTCACTTCAGTCGTGTCCGACTCTGTTTGACCCCATGGACGGCAGCCCACCAGGCTCCCCCGTCCCTGGGACTCTCCAGGCAAGAACACTGGAGTGGGTTGCCATTTCCTTCTCCAATACATGAAAGTGAAAAGTGAAAGTGAAGTTGCTTAGTCGTGTCCGACTCTTAGCGACCCCATGGACTGGAGCCTACCAGGATCCTCCATCCATGGGATTTTCCAGGTAAAAGTACTGGGGTGGGGTGCCATTGCCTTCCCCGAGTTTGCATCTACCAATCCCAAATTCCCAGTGCATTCTTCTCCCACCCCCTTGGTAACCACAAGTCTGATTTCTAAGAATTTTTTACTTTCTTCTTTCAATTTACCATTTTTTTACAATAAACATATGCTATTTATATAATTAGAAAAAAACAATATGTATATGTATGTGTGTGTATATACTTGAGAATGGCTATGGAGAAAATATGTACTCTAAACGTGAAGCAGAAATTGCTTTTTGTTCCCTGGTCCACTTACCCAACGAAGAAGAACCAGATCCTGAATTCTTGCACCTTTCTTTATGTCCCCTTGTAGCGCACACAGAGGCAGCTCCAAATATTTGGTCAGCAGTTAGTGCTGCAATCTCAGGGGGACCTTGGACCCAAATGGGGCCAGTCTGAAAGTCCCCTGCTCCCCTTATGCCTGAGTAAAATGCTGAGCCTCACTGCTGCTTGTCTGATGTAAGGGAGGTCCTCAGACAGAATTCATCCCTCCAAAACAGAAGAGTTTCTGACAATAACATAGTCTGCATAGCTCTCTGCTCCTCCTACTGATATTTCTTTTCCCAGCATCGCAGCTTGGAGAAGACAATAGCACCCCACTCCAGTACTCTTGCCTGGCAAATCCCATAGACAGAGGAACCTGGTGGGCCATGGTCCATGGGGTCAAAAAGAGTCAGACACGACTGAGCAACTTCCCTTTCACTTTTCACTTCCATGCATTGGAGAAGGAAATGGCAACCCACTCCAGTGTTCTTGCCTAGAGAATCCCAGGGACGGGGGAGCCTGGTGGGCTGCTGTCTATGGGGTCACAGAGTCGGACACGACTGAAGTGACTTAGCAGCAGCAGCATCACAGCTCAGTTGCGTGGCTCCAAATTCTTCCTGCTTGTGGTCCCTAAGCTATTACATCTCCTGGGCCCCCCTTCCTCTTCATATTCACCTGGTTGAAATTTAAGGGGGTCTAAGGAACAATAGACCTGCTTTCTTTCTCTCACTTGAATTCCGGACCAAGTCAGAAACAAGTCAAAAGAGCAAGGCAGAAAAGAATACAAAATGTACTTCTACAGATAAAGCTGGTGTTGGTGAATGTTTCCTCTATCAGCAAGTTAGCTTCCAGAATGAGACAGATTTGCCAACCCAGTCACAGTTTGCATCTGGCAATCCTAACTCCTCCCTCAAGAGGGGCCCTGCTCTTGTAAAACTATAACATGAAAAAGTAAAGCTGTATTCTCATAGATAGGTGGCTCCCAAAAATAAAATGAAGAGGAAGGGCTGGTCAAGGCATGCTCAGCTTCTCTTTCCAAACTCATCAAGGAGACCAAGGTCCTCTTTCTCCTGTTCAAGGAGCTTGCTTAGCTCAATCCTTCTCTCCCACACTCCACCAAGGGCAAGGTCAGTGTGCCCCCTTCTAACCCCGCCTCATCAATAGACAACATCACCCCCACACGTCTAGCTCCTGCTCACCCTACAGGAAGCTCACCCAAAAGTGGTGTCTGGTTAGGGTGTCAGATGCTCTAACTCTCCTTCCCACTCTTCCTTGGGCAGAGGTTTAATCTCTTCCAGCTTTATCCATTCATCTATATACTCTTTGCATCAGCTGGGTCTCCATCTGAAGATCTGACTCTGGAGAAATACTCTCTGGATTAGGAACATATGAAAACACATATGGAGTCCCTTCAGCCAGCTCTGACTTCCAGAATCACAGAGGAAAAAAATCAGTCTTGTTCTATTGTTTTGAAACAGAAATTTACTTTCAGCTTCGGGGAAACACCAGAGTTTTCAATCTGATTCTGCCATTTTCTTGCTCTGAGACCTCAACTCTTTAGTGCAGCCTAAGATCTGGCTTCTTTGTCTGTAAGACTGGAGTGTTAGTCATAGCATGGCTACCTTGTGTGCAAGTGCGCTAAGTCACTTCAGTCATGTCTGACTCTTTGCAACTCCATGGACTGTAGCACGCCAGCCTCCTCTGTCCTCCTCAGGCAAGAATACTAGAATGGGTCACCATGCCCTCCTCCAGGGGATCTTCCTGACCCACGGATCAAACCCTTGTCTCCTATGTTTCCTGCATTGGCAGGTGGGTTCTTTACCACCAGCACCACTTGGAAGCCCCAGCATAGCTGCCTTACAGAATACTTTTTGTAAGTTTTCTCAGGACGATATACCAAACACATAGGTAATCAAGAAGTAATGGTTTCTTTGTACACCTGAAACTAATAAAATATTATACTACAATATAAAAAACTATACTTCAACTACAAAAAAGAAATAATGCTTGTCATTTCCTATCTCTAATGTAAGTGGAAACAGTGTCAGACTTTATTTTTCTGGGCTCCAAAATCACTGCAGATGGTGACTGCAGCCATGAAATTAAAAGACGCTTACTCCTTGGAAGGAAAGTTATGACCAACCTAGATAGCATATTCAAAAGCAGAGACATTACTGTGCCAACAAAGGTTCGCCTAGTCAAGGCTATGGTCTTTCCTGTGGTCATGTATGGATGTGAGAGCTGGACTGTGAAGAAGGCTGAGCGCCAAAGAGTTGATGCTTTTGAACTGTGGTGTTGGAGAAGACTCTTGAGAGTCCCTTGGACTGCAAGGAGATCCAACCAGTCCATTCTGAAGGAGATCAGCCCTGGGATTTCTTTGGAAGGACTGATGCTAAAGCTGAAACTCCAGTATTTTGGCCACCTCATGCGAAGAGTTGACTCATTGGAGAAGACTCTGATGCTGGGAGGGATTGAGGGCAGGAGGAGAAGGGGACGACAGAGGATGAGATGGCTGGATGGCATCACTGACTCGATGAATGTGAGTCTGAGTGACCTCCGAGAGCTGGTGATGGATAGGGAGGCCTGGCGTGCTGCAGTTCATGGGGTCGCAAAGAGTCGGACACGACTGAGCGACTGATCTGATCTGATCTGAATGTAAGGGAAGTTTCTCTCAGAGAGCTTTATGGTAGTCTTTTGGTCCATCTAGCTTTTGGATCGGAGAAGGCAACGGCACCCCCACTCCAGTACTCTTGCCTGGAAAATCCCATGGACAGAGGAGCCTGGTGGGCTGCAGTCCATGGGGTCGCTAAGAGTTGGACACAACTGAGCGATTTCACTTTCACTTTTCACTTTCATGCCTTGGAGAAGGAAATGGCAACCCACTCCAGTGCTCTTGCCTGGAGAATCCCAGGGACCGGGGAGCCTGATGGGCTGCTGTCTATGGGGTCGCACAGAGGCGGACACAACTGAAGTGACTCAGCAGCAGTAGCAGCAGCATCTTTTGGGTAAGTCTTTCCTCTCCTCTCTAAAGAAATCATACATCCTAAGTTTAAAAAAAGAAAAAGCTATTCCTCGTTTTCCCTTCACAGAGCACTACTGAAGCTAGTGAGTGGAAGTCGCTCAGTGGTGTCTGACTCTTTGCAATCCCAGTCTATGGGATTTCCCACGCAAGGATTCTGGAGTGGGTTCCCATTTCCCTTCTCCAGGGAATCTTCCCAACCCAGGGGTCAAACTCAGGTCTCCCACCTTGTGAGTGGATTCATCACCGGCTGAGCCACAAGGGAAGACTGCATAATCCAGAGACCAAAACTGCCTCAAAGCCAACAGTCAATATGGCTGCTGTAGAAGACAATGGAAGTCCTTAAGGGCTATGATTGTTATTCCAAGCCCCATCTGCTGACCTTGATATATCCTGGTGGGAACTAGTGGACCATACATCAATTCACTCTGTTCTCAAAGAACAAGAAGTAGCTTGTGCCATAACTTCTCTCTGTAAAGCTAAACCATTATGAGTACTTGTCTGTGAATGGACAACATGCAGATACCTCTATGACTTATTCTTTAAAGGAACAGCAGCTAGCCTAGGGCAGGGAGCAGTGATCTTTAAGTAATGGTGGCTCAGTGGTAAAGAATCTGCCTGCAAGGCAGGAGACTTGTAGGAGACATGGGTTCAATTGTTGTTAAAGCGTCTGCCTCCAATGAGGGAGACCAGGGTTCGATCCCTCGGTCGGGATGATCCTCTGGAGAAGGAAATGGCCATGCACTTCAGTATTCTTCCCCACCCCCCCCCCCCCCCCCCCGCCTCTCCTCCAGTATTCTTGCCTTGAAAATCTCATGAATGGAGGAGCCTGGCACAGTTCATGGGGTTGCAAAGAGTCAGTTATGACTGAGTGACTAAACCACAAACAACAACATTCAGTGAATGAATCATACAGGACCAAACATTTGATTCAAAGCGCTCCTATATAAAGTGCATCAGGGAAAACAGTGTCATTATTGTGATCATTTTCTGCAAGTCCATTTGATTTTAAGTAATAATTCCCCCAATACAACATAGGGAGAACTCTCTTTGTACAACACTCCTGTGTCATAGACCTTTGTTATTTGCCGGACTCCAAGGATATCTAATCAATCCTATTACAATGAATGCCCTAATCACAGGGATTTGCCAATTGGATTTGTGTCCCTAAAATAGCATTTTTCCTTCGGTTTGCATTATAATCTCAAGGAGAACTTAGTTTTATTATAATGATGTGGCTTTAGTTTTAATATATGTGTCATTCTCCTAAGAAGATACATTTAGACTCTTTTGTAATGCAAATTCTCAACCCCTAATTTATACGTTGTCAAGTTGGGGTTCTAGTATACTGTACTTGAATTTCTTAAAGCATGGCACACCTGAATTAGCTTTGGGGATAAAAGGAATACAGAGAAAATTGTAAGCAAAACATCTGATACAGTTTTACTTGCAAAGTTTAAATTTTCTGAATGGGATCAAGATGGCAAGGCTTGAAATGTGGCTGAAGGGAATAAAAGAACTATGGTAAATGTCTACATATCTGAGAGTGGTAGTGGCGAAGGTCTTATACCGTATTTCCTGGTGTATTTCTCCTTAGATATTTCCACATATGTACACACACACTGGAGAGACCTAGTGGAGAATTTCCCTGTCTCTTCCCTAGAATCATTACTGTCCCATACATTCTTCTGTTATGTGATAATGGCCACTCTTGCCAGCATTCCCTTTTTAAAGTAGATTTTGCTTTAACTTTACCAAACAAGAAAAAGGATTGAATTTAAAAAGCAGTGTAAGTCTGCCGGCTACTGGGAGAGGGCCTGTCCTCAAATCTCACCCCTTTGGTCCTACAAAGGCCTCTCACTCCACCGTCCAGGTTTGCTTTGTTTTCTGACCCACACAGCAAACCTTTATCCATCACCCGCAAGAGGCTGGGGTAGGGGCACTGTGGTCAGTCTGAGTGGGGGTGGGGGATGCTGTCCCTGCCCTCACTGAGCTCACAGTCCAAGGAGGTTAAGTCGCTCAGTCGTGTCTGACTCTTTGCAACCCCATGGACTGGAGCCCACCAGGCTCCTCCATCCATGGGATTCTCCAGGCAAGAATACTGGAGTGGGTTGCCATTTCCTTCTTCAGGGGATCTTCCCGACCCAGGGATCGAACCCAGGTCTCCTGCATTAGAGGCAGATGCTTTAATCTCTGAGCCACCAGGGAAGCCCCACAGTCCAAGGAATGTTTGATTAAATGAACCTGTCAGATAATAGAGCCCATGACAGGATCCAGGTTAGAGGCTTTGGACTCCTCTGTCTTTGGACTCTAGCCCCACCAGGCTCCTCTGTCCATGGGATTCTCCAGGCCAGAATACTGGAGTCGGTTGCTATTTCCTCCTTCAGAGGATCTTCCCAACCCAAGCATCGAACTCATGCCTTCTGCATTAGCAGGCATAATTTTTACCCACTGAGCCATTGGGGAAGCCTCAATTTGTCCTATATTTTATCCATATTTGTCTTCCTAGAGTTTTCTTTGTTAAAGCCACACCGAATAAGGCTTAAGCCTCTTCTGCAAGAAGTTGCATGTTCTTTAAAAAACAGCCACCTTCTCCTTCTGAGTGACCTCTCCTATAGGCTAAATAGACTCAGCTCTTTCAACCCCCTGACATGAATATGAATTCCCCAAGACTTTGTACTATAAGGCTATGGTACAAATGACTAAGAACTTAACCAATTATGGTTTAGACAAGATGTATGGTTTTCTGTCTAAAATTTCAGGGAGGTGAGCTATGACTAGTATGGCCCTGTACAACACCACAGATTTCCATCTTATTCTTTTTGTACATGGGTTACATCTCAAGGTCTGAGTGTTAGCATGCAAGTTCTAAGCAACAGGACAGGGGAGGGGCAGAAAGACCTGAGTGTGCCTATGTGCTGTCCCTTAGCAAGGACATCCAGAAATTGTCAATCTTGATTATACTTTGTTGATTCAAATTTAGTTACATGCCTGCACATCTAAGGAAGGGAGGCTGGGAAATGCAATGTTTTCTAGGGAGCCATATGGCCTGCTAAACCTTGGAGGTACTCCAGCTTTAGGAAAGGGGGTAATGGATACTGGGGACAACCAGTTGTATTTAGCATACCATCGCTTTGTTTCCTGTTACTCATGAAGTACAAAGCTGGCAGAGTCAAGCATTTCTGCCTTTTTCTTTGATTTCCTCACTTCTGGATCAGGCCAGCATCATATCCCACCCAGGGGCCTTCAGGAAAATAATATTTGCCTCGTTTGGTGGGCTTGTGGTAAAAGGAAATTGAGACATCAATTTTTGTTGCTGATGTTCTGTTGTTGTCTTGCTTTTGTAGTCTTGTTGTCATTTTTCAGTCACTCAGTCATGTCTAACTCTTTGCTATCCCATGGACTGCAGCACACCAGGCCTCCCTCTCCCTTACCACCTCCCGAAGTTTGCCCAAGTTCATGTTCTTCTTCAATGAACATAGTCTTGATGAACCCAGGCACAATGAACCCAGGCACAAAATACTAATGCAGTCTCAGATCATCGGGACCATTTTCAAAATCACATTAAACTACTGACCAGTATCAGGAATTGAGATCCTCTGCTAGTAGCAGATATCCAAGTGGCACAATAACTTAATAAGGGTTTATTCTTTCACATAAAGGGAGTTGAGAGCTCATATACTTCAGAGCTGACATAAAAGTTCCAAAATGCCATCAGGAACCCAGTGCTACCTTGTTGTTTTTCTCTGAAACCCTTACTTGTGTCCATCATCAATGACACAATGTGGCTGCTAGAGCTCCAGCCATTCTATCTATATTCTAGGCAGGAGGAAAGGGAAGAGCACGAGGTAAAAAAGATATCTGTCCTACATGAATCAATACCTTTAAATAGTGATCTTAAAAATCATTTGCAAAGATTCTCATTTATATCTCATTGGACAAAACTGTTTTTAGGGGGCAGGCTGGAAAATAAGTCTTAGCTAGGTACTGTACTGCTCCAAATAAAATTAAAATTTTATTATTAAGGAAGAGGAGAAAATAGAAATGGGTAGGCAACACATAGTCTCTTCATGTTACTGCTAACTTATGTGTCTGTTCTGTCTCATACCTACAGTTAGATATTTGGACCCAAGCAGAGGACCCTAAACCTTATCTTAGTAAAAAGTGCTTGTTTCAGCCTATGAAAATCTTTTTAGATCCAATATACTCATTATTCTTCAAAACTAAATCATCTTTAAAGAAAGTTAAGTGAGCCAGCTGTTGAAATGTTCTTTCTGACTTTATACCAGTTGGTGAAATGATGAAGAGATGGTAATAATCTATCTCCCAATATTTTTCTCTGATGCCTCAGCTTCAAAGACTTCCATCTCTATTCCAGAACTCAGATCTTTTTGAACAATTTTGCTTTCTCTTTTTGCAGAAACTTTTTATTGCTAGGGAGATGTAATTATTATTTCAAAGAAAACTTTTTTAGTTCATCTTTCCCTTCTTTCATTTTACCAAGTGTAGATCGCTAAGTTATTGAAGTGTTATCAGCATCCACCTCAGTGCTGCTCTGTTCTTACCACCCCACCACCCCACCTTTTCAGAAAACCTTTAAACTAAAGCAAGAACTATTTTTGCAGCGTAAACTTTGCCTGGTCAATGATCAAGTTTCTGCTCCTTTTTGAGAGTTTTGGCATAATCTAAATGAGTATATCTTTTTTTAATTAGAAATTTTAGTTCAGTTAATAATCCTCTGGGTAGAAAGTTGTTTCTTTTTTATTTTTTCCCTTTTTAAATGAGAGTTAATAATTATGTAATTGATCTTGTTTCATATTTTGAGGCTTTTCTAAGAAATAGAAACAATGACACTGTAACAACAACAAAGCCAAATGGATTATTTTGAACCTTAAAAACAGCACCAAACAGTAGGAAAAACACTGCAGTCACTAATTCCAGACCCTCTCTCTTGAGTCCTTATTTACAAAATATTCTTTCAGCTCCTTTCCTCTCACAATAGGAATTGATGGCCCTTTGCAACATTTGAAAATCTGTGTACTCTCTGTTGAGGGTAAAGGGGCCCAGCCTTCTCCCTGAGGGGAGGGGAAATTCTTTGCATTCCTTCCTGATGAATCACACACACACACACACACACACACACACACACACACACACAGCATGGTTTCTCAGTGGCCCTTTGGTGGGATACCCTGTTACAGGCTGAGACCTCCAGTCATGAACTCTGCCACTTACTCACTGTGTCATTGGGGTGCACAGGAAAACATTCTGGGCTTTAGTTTCCTTGCCTGTTCAATGGGGATGGTGATATCTACTGAGCAGGGTTCTTGTGATTAATGAGATAACACAGGAAGCCTCTAAAATAAAATAATAAAAGATGAGCTAGTCCCCCTTTGTTTTTCCTTTCCACGTTCCATTGTCAGTGCACCAGGCTGAATACTGTAGTCTGCAACACACTGCTTTTTACCTATTAGAACATGAGAAATACAGAGTTCACATGCTGTACCTGCATGTGCTGCACATGCACTGGTCAGAGGCAGCAGGAGCAGCAGCCAGCTTTCACTGAATGAGCTTCATGTCAAACGCTGTCTAGACATTAGCATTTTAACTTCTCTCAACAATATAAGAGTGGTTGTCACTGTCATTTAGTCACTAAGTCGTGTCCGACACTTTTGCGACACCATGGACCATAGCCCGCCAGGCTCCTCTGTCCATGGGATTCTCCAGGCAAGAATACTGGAGCAGGTTGCCATTTCCTTCTCCAGGGGATCTTCCACATCTCCTGCTTGGCAGACAGATTCTTTACCACTGAGCCACCAAGGATATATATTGTCACCCTGCTTATTTAACTTATATGCAGAGTACATCATGAGAAACCCTGGGCTGGAAGAAGCACAAGATAGAATCAAGATTGCTGGGAGAAATATCAATAACCTCAGATATGCAGATGACACCACCCTTATGGCAGAAAGTGAAGAAGAACTAAAAAGCCTCTTGATGAAAGTGAAAGTGGAGAGTGAAAAAATTGGCTTAAAGCTCAACATTCAGAAAACTAAGATTGTGGCATCTGGTCCCATCACTTCATGGGAAGTAGATGGAGAAACAGTGGAAACAGTGTCAGACTTTATTTTTTGGGCTCCAAAATCACTGCAGATGGTGACTGCAGCCATGAAATTAAAAGACGCTTACTCCTTGGAAGGAAAGTTATGACCAACCTAGAAAGCATATTCAAAAGCAGAGACATTACTTTGCCAACAAAGGTCCGTATAGTCAAGGTTATGGTTTTTCCAGTGGTCATGTATGGATGCAAGAGTTGGACTGTGAAGAAAGCTGAGCACCAAAGAATTGATGCTTTTGAACTGTGGTGTTGGAGAAGACTCTTGAGAGTCCCTTGGACTGCACAGAGATCCAACCGGTCCATTCTGAAGGAGATCAGCCCTGGGATTTCTTTGGAAGGAATGATGCTAAAGCTGAAACTCCAGTACTTTGGCCACCTCATACAAAGAGTTGACTCATTGGAAAAGACTGAGGCTGGAAGGGGTTGGGGGTAGGAGGAAAAGGGGACGACAGAGGATGAGATGGCTGGATGGCATCACCGACTCGATGGACGTGAGTTTGAGTGAATTCCAGGAGTTGGTGATGGACAGGGAGGCCTGGCGTGCTGTGATTCATGGGGTCTTAAAGAGTCGAACACGACTGAGCGACTGAACTGAACTGAACTGAGCCACCAAGAAAGCCCAATTGATGAGTTAGCATTGTCCTAATTTTGAGGAACAAGAGACTTAAAACTTAAGTCACAAAGTTGGTTAATACAGAGTTGACAGTAAATGTCCTCTTTGTGTGTCAAAGACTCATGCCTTGTGTTAGGCAGATTTCTAAGAAGGCCCCAAATTTCACTCCTCTGTCATCCATATTTCATATAATCCCCTCCCCTAGAGTCTGGGTGGGACTGTGAGTCAGAGGGGAGAGTCGATGCTGTGATTATACTATAGCCTTTAAGACTCCATCTTGGCAGAAGTCAGGAAGATTTTCCTGCTGACTTTGAAAAAGTAGGCAGCCATGTCATGAGGCGGCAGTAGGTTAAGACCTGACGGCAATCTTCAGGAGCATTTTTAGCTGGCTCCCTTCTCCTTGACAACATCTACCAAGAAAAGGAATTTCAGTCCTACAACCTACGTTGCCGAGTTTTGCCAACAATCTGAACAAGCTTGGAAGAGGGTCCAGATGGGAACTGCAGTGCTGACAACACCTTGACTCTCACCTGTGAGACAGACACACCAAGCAGGGAAGCCAGACCTTCCACATCAGCACTTCTGACCTACAGAAACCACGTCAACCCAAGTTCACGGGACTCTGTTACACGGCAACAGAAAATGAACACATACTCTTTCTACTAGGCTCGGCCGGACCCACAGTCAGGAGATAGAAGTTTTAGATTCTACCTGCACCTTCTTTGCCTACCAGCCCAGAGAGCTAGGAGCTTCCCAGATGGCATTAGTGGTAAAGAACCCACCTGCCAACGCAGGACACATAAGAGATGCAGATTGGTAGCAGAGACTGTTCTTTCTGCCTGGGGTCTCCTCCCTGCCTCTTAGCTTCCCTGCTTCACTTCTCTTATCCTTTTAAAACTAAGCCCAAGGGACACCTCCTACATCCTAGATGCCAAAAAATGTTTATTGACAGTGATATGGTAAAAATTCATTGCGTTACAAATCAGAAGGTCTTAGAGTAAAACTCTTTCCTCAAAATCGCCCTCAAATTTTTTTTTCTGTATCTCTCACGTTTTATTTTGATGTATCTACTTGTTCCTTTTTATTATCATGTAAGAGCTCCCCATGGCTCAAATTCTATGTGATTTATATTTGTATTCAACTATGGGAGCCTGGTGAGCTTCCGTCTATGGTGTCGCGCAGAGTTGGACACAACTGAAGCGACTTAGCAGCAGCAGCAGCATATATGATTTAATAATAAATAATAAGTATATTAATTTAAAAAGGAGAGAGAGAGATACAGATTCGATCCCTGGGTTGGGAAGATCCCCTTTTGAAGGAAATGGCAACCCACTTGCCATTTCCAGTATTCTTGACTGGAAAATCCCAAGGACAGAGAAATTTGGTATGTTACAGTCCATGGGGTCACAAAGAGTTGGACATGACTGAAGCAACTTAGCACCAGATAGCTAGGTCATTTCATTTTTTAAAGAGGAGCGCAATCATACTTGTCTTTTCTCCTTGATAGAGTGGCTGTGAAGCTTATCTAAAAAGGTGGACTTTAATGTTCTTGGGGGGATATAGAAGGCTATCTTAAGTGATATTTGAAATGTTTAACAACCAGTCAGAAAGGATGCTGGCCAGAAGCAATAGGCTCACACTGGTACATGCTGGGAAACATATCTCATAGGGCAGGTGGGAAAGGTATCTCCAGGTTCAGATATTGATGTGTGGGAGCCCAAGACAATGTCACCAGGAGGGAATTTGAGCTCATAAAGGAGAGATCTAGGACTTCCCTGGTGGTCCAGTGATTAAGACTCTGCACGTTCATTACAGGGGGCACAGTTTCCATCCCTGGTCAGTGAACTAAGATCCCGCAAGCCACAGGAGTGAGTCAAAATCACTCGTGTCCAACTTTTTGTAACCCTGTAGATTGTAGCCCACCAGGCTCCTCTGTCCATGGAAGTCTCCAGGCAAGAATACTGGAGTGAGTTGCCATTCACTTCTCCAGGGAATCTTCCTGACACAGGGATTGAACCCAGGTCTCCTGAATTGTGGGCATATTCTTTACCATGTGAGCCACAAGGAAGCCGTGGGGCACAGCCAAAAAAATAAAGAGAGAGAGAGAGAGAGAGGGAGAGACCTCCATTCAGAAACTCTCTCTTCTGGGTGTCTTATAGTTTGGCTTTCCCATTATTATCTTTAAAGTCTCTCATATTTTCAACAACTATCATGTCAACATATTCTTTCTGAAATAGACTCCGCTATTAGAGGATGAGCATCCTCCATCCCCTCCATACTTCTGAGAAACAGTGGTGTCATTAGCTCCTCCCTGAGTCTGCTCAAGCAGAACAAAATGGAAAGATTATTTAATGCTCAGATGTATACTATTGAATGAGAAACGAGAGGTTGCTTCTTTACAGTGTCATTCACATTTATTCAGTTTGACTGCTGCTGCTACTGCTAAGTCGCTTCAGTCGTGTCCGACTCTGTGCGACCCCATAGACGGAAGCCCACCAGGCTCCCCCGTCCCTGGGATTCTCCAGGCAAGAACACTGGAGTGGGTTGCCATTTCCTTCTCCAACTGTGTTGATGCAAATTTTGACCTCCAAGTTCCACCTTTTCCCTGTAGATACTTTGCGTTTTTTCCCTGCAGGTATTTTTGTCTTCTTTCCTAGGCTCAAGGTTCCCAAAGTATCTCAGTTGTTTTAGTGGCCTAATTGTGCAGTGGCATATTTAAAAGTCATTATTTTCATCATCTATTAAATGCAGCCCAGAACAGTTTAAAAAATTGGGTGAGGCATTTTTGCAAAAGCATTTATGATGTGGGCTGCCAAGGAATGTGCAGCTGCAGGAGCTTCTTTCTCTAATCTCAGACTTTTACTTGAAAATGTATTAAGGGTGGATACCTGTGAAGAGGAACCAATTTGATCTCCCAAGAGCTAAAAGCACTGGCGGGAAAGACACACTTTGCCTGAACATGCTGAATCTACTGATCCTAGGAAGTGTTAGCACTTAAAAAGCAGTCTTTTAATATAGAAATAAGCTGCCTTAACTAGGACTGCACCTGCTATTACTAAGTATTACTTAGAATTACCATTACTAAGAATGGTAATGGTCATCTGAGTTAAATTCACCCATTCCAGTCTATTTTAGTTCACTGATTCCTAAAATGTCAAGTTCACTCTTACCATCTCCTGTTTGACCACTTCCAATTTACCTTGATTCACGGACCTGACATTCCAGGTTCCTATGCAATATTGTTCTTTACAGCATCAGACTTTACTTCCATCACCAGTCACATCCACAACAGGGTGTAGTTTTTGCTTTGGCTCCATCTCTGCATTCTTTCTGGAGTTATTTCTCCACTGATCTCCAGTAGCATATTGGGGCACCGACTGACCTGGGGAGTTCATCTTTCAGTGTCCCATCTTTTTGCCTTTTCATACTGTTCATGGGGTTCTCAAAGCAAGAATACTGAAGTGGTTGGCCATTCCCTTCTCCAGTGGACCACGTTTTGTCAGAACTCTCCACTATGACCTGTGGTCTTGGGTGGTCCTACACTGCATGGCTCATAGTTTCATTGAGTTAGACAAGGTTGTGATGCATGTGATCAGTTTGATCAGTTTTCTGTGATTGTGGTTTTCATTCTGTCTGCCCTCTGATGGATAAGGATAAGAGGCTTATGGAAGTTTTCTGATGAGAGAGATTGACTGAGGGGGAAACTGGGTCTTGTTCTGATGCTGCAGGGCCATGCTCAGTAAATCTGTAATCCAATTTTCTGTTGATGAGGAGGGCTGTTTTTCCTCCCTGTTGTTTGACCTGAGGCCAAACTATGGTGGAGGTAATGAAGATAACGGCGACCTCTTTCAAAAGGTCCCATGTACACACTGCTACACTCAGTGCCCCTGACCCTGCAGCAGGCAAGCTATGATCAACCTAGACAGCATATTAAAAAGCAGAGACATTACTTTGCAAACAAAGGTCGGTCTAGTCAAGGCTATGGTTTTTCCAGTGGTCATGTATGGATGTGAGATTTGGACTATAAAGAAAGCTGAGTGCCAAAGAACTGATGCTTTTGAACTGTGGTGTTGGAGAAGACTCTTGAGAGTCCGTTGGACTGCAAGGAGATCCAACCAGTCCATCCTAAAGGAAATCCGTCATGAATATCCATTGGAAGGACTGATGCTGACGCTGAAGCTCCAATACTCTGGCCACCTGATGAGAAGAACTGACTCATTGGAAAAGACCCTGATGCTGGGAAAGATTGAAGGTGGGAGGAGAAAGGATGACAGAGGATGAGATGGTTGGATGGCATCACCAGCTCAATGGACATGGGTTTGAGTAAGCTCCAGGAGTTGGTCATGGACAGGGAAGCCTGGCGTGCTGCAGTCCATGGGGTCACAAAGAGCTGGACACAACAGAGCGAATGAACTGAACTGAACTGAAGAATGGTAAGGCTATGGTGGTGGACACACTGCTGTGTCTGGTGACGGAATAAGGAGGGCTGCAATGGGACAAACTTCAAATGATGTTGGGAAATAGTGAGCGTCTCCTGGAGCTCAGATGTGGACCATGTAAAAGGGAGCCAACCTGGAACTGCTTTAGAAGGGGTCCTCCCCAAATAGGTAAGATTAGTCGGAGAAGGCAATGGCACCCCACTCCAGTATTCTTGCCTGAAAACTCCCATGGATGGAGGAGCCTGGTAGGCTGCAGTCCATGGGGTCGCTAAGAGTCGGACATGACTGACTGACTTCACTTTCACTTTCCACTTTCATGCATTGGAGGAGGAAATGGCACCCCACTCCAGTGTTCTTGCCTGGAGAATCCCAGGGATGGGGGAGCCTGGTGGGCTGCTGTCTATAGGGTCACACAGAGTCGGACACGACTGAAGCGACTTAGCAGCAGCAGCAGCAGTGGAAGAACAAAGCTAGAAGTTTAGTTATAGATGTGACATCAGTCTGTCAACCAATTACAGCTGTATTTTTTTGAAGATTTTTTAAAATATGTTAATGCGATACTATAAACAATTGCTACTTAACAGAATGACAAGTTAAGTCACATTTGTTGGCATGGAGCCTTTTTGAGAACAGAAGACAAAAAAAATACTTGAGTAACTTTTGAAATTAAGCACTGAAGTAATTCACAAAAATGGGTGTTTGTCATCCTCAATTCTAATTGGTAAATCGTAATCCCAAAAGGATAACAAGAAAAGATATACAGCATTATAAAAATTGGAGTACATATAATTTTTCATAAATTATCTAAACACTACAAAGAGTTAAAAAGTGAAAGTAAAAATTATTTTCCATTACAGAACACTAAATAACTAATTCCTTCTGAATTGCCTAGATTACAATTTCTTTGGGAATGCACAGAATACACAGCCAGAAAATTCTTGCTAAAAGGAATTTCAACGTTTATTTACTCAACCTCGTGAATGTAAATGTCATTTTAGGATAAAAGTTATTTGGGGGGATGGGCTGGGAGAAAACATATAAGCTCCCAGGTTCCATGAAACAGTCTTATGTCTGTTCCACTCACCAGCAGGAATTATATTTGCAACAATGACTAAACCCAGAAACCTCTGTGAGGTTACTGGGCACAGAGGCCACACACATGATCTTCCCAGGAGAGGTGCGTTCCCAGGTGAAAGCTTTCATTCAGACCCTGTTGTCTAAAGAAGGAAGCAGGTTGGTAGTAACAATTGAATAGTGACAGAAGACAAAACTGGAAGGGAAAAAAGTGATAATAACACTCTAAGGTCCCTTTCAATTTGCAAATTGACCTGGGCATGCAAACTGAAATGCCCACAGGGACTAGGAACATTAAGAGAAACAAAGGCAAGAAGCTCTGAGAAAAGACAACAGGACAAATGCTGCAGAAAACAGCAACTTACACTCTGCTTTGGGAGCAAGGGCAGAAAGGAGCAGGGACAAGTGTTGGGAACTGGAGACTCCACGGCAGGGGGACACATGGTGACTGAGCCTTCGGAGAAAGTGGGTCCAACAGCCAAGACACTCAATACCCCCTGACGGCAATGCCCTGAATTTTTTCAATATTATCAACCAGTTTTTTAAAAGTTGAAAACACTGCTGAGCAGATAAAAAAGGGATGTTCTATGATCCATGGTATGTGATCAAAATATTTTTTTGAAAATAATAATTTGGTATTATTCAGATTCTAGTAGAGTGCTTACTAGTGCCTAGAACTGTGCTTCACACATATTAATCTTTTTCATTCAAACTAATACATAGCACCACATGAGTAACAAAAGTGTTAAATGTAAATGTTATGGTTTTGTTTTTTGTATGCAAAAATAATTGACACATAAATAATTCTAAATAACTGTTCTTGATTACTCCTAATTATATCCTTAACCATGTGAGGAGGCACCTGGAATGGAGAGTAGGTCAAACAGGGCATGGTCTACCCTGATAAGATGAATTTAGAGAACTGGAGAACATTTATGAAAATATTGCATAAATCAGACCTATTTATTACCTGTCAGAGCCATGTGCCTTTCATCCTTCTACCAAACACTGTATTTGTTGTAGGAAGCACATAGGGATAGAAGAAAGATACAATCTGTAATTTCTGAGAATCTTTTTAAATGCAGTATTGCTATCTTGATATGTGAAGCAAAAACTCTAAGGAACCAAGTTTACTCTTGTAGAAAAGATCTATGGAGGCTACTTCACTGAAATATCAAAAATCTGTATCCAGTGATGACTGAAATGTCCTAGAAAGTCATTTTTTCCTTAAATTGTGCCCATTTAAAAGACTGGTTCCAAATAGGAAAAGGTACGTCAAGGCTGTATATTATCACCCTGCTTATTTACCTTATATGCAGAGTTCATCATGAGAAATGCAGATCTGGAAGAAGCACAAGCTGGAATCAAGATTGCTGGGAGAAATATCAATAACCTCAGATATGCAGATGACACCACCCTTATGGCAGAAAGTGAAGAGGAACTAAAAAGCCTCTTGATGAAAGTGAAAGAGGAGAGTGAAAAAGTTGGCTTAAAGCTCAACATTCAGAAAACGAAGATCATGGCATCTGGTCCCATCACTTCACGGCAAATAGATGGGGAAACAGTGGAAACAGTGTCAGACTTTATTTGAAGGGGCTCCAAAATCACTGCAGATGGTGATTGCAGCCATGAAATTAAAAGATGCTTACTCCTTGGAAGGAAAGTTATGACCAACCTAGATAGCATATTCAAAAGCAGAGACATTACTTTGCCAACAAAGGTCCATCTAGTCCAGGCTATGGTTTTTCCAGTGGTCATGTATAGATGTGAGAGTTGGGACTATAAAGAAAGCTGAGCGCCAAAGAATTGATGCTTTTGAACTGTGGTGTTGGAGAAGACTCTTGAGAGTCCCTTAGACTGCAAGGAGATCCAACCAGTCCATTCTAAAGGAGATCAGTCCTGGATGTTCTTTGGAAGGAGTGATGCTAAAGCTGAAACTCCAGTACTTTGGCCACCTCATACGAAGAGTTGACTCATTGGAAAAGACTCTGATGCTGGGAGGGATTGGGAGCAGGAGAAGGGGACGACAGAGGATGAGATGGCTGGATTGCATCACCGACTCGATGGACATGAGTTTAAGTGAACTCCAGGAGTTGGTGATGGACAGGGAGGCCTGGCGTGCTGTGATTGATGGGGTTGCAAAGAGTTGGACACAACTGAGCAACTAAACTGAACTGAAAACTTTTTACATAATAACAATGACAAAAAGTAAATTTCCTTTGAAAGAGATATATCAAATGCTGAATATTATACTAGGGTCTCAGTTTTTTTAATTCTGAGATATTTAACACATTCACATAAAGTTAGTGAAAGCAAGTTATTTTGAGAAAAGGAAAAGGCTGAAGAAGTGAAGAGGAGAAAGAGAAGGGCAAAGATCGAAAATGCGTATTTTACTATTTTCTGGAAAGTCAACCTTAGGTTTCATATTTTAGGAACTGAGGTTCTTATGGGTCAAAAAATGAATAAACACACATAAAGATACAATGAAAATAGTTTTCTTTTTTTTTTAATGAAAAGCTTTAGGGACCTCCCTCCTGGTCCAGTGGCTAAGACTCTATGTTCCCAATGCAGGGGGCCTGGGTTTTATCCTTGATCAGGGAACTAGATCCCACATGCCCCAACTAAGGACCCTGCATGCAGCAGCTGCTGCTGCTGCTAAGTTGCTTCAGTCATGTCTGACTCTGTGCGACCCCATAGACGGCAGCCCACCAGGCTCCCCCACCCCTGGGATTCTCCAAGCAAGAACACTGGAGTGGGTTGCCATTTCCTTCTCCAATGCATGAAAGTGAAAAGTGAAAGTGAAGTCCCTCAGTCGTGTCCAATTCTTTGTGACCCCATGGTCTGCAGCCCACCAGGCTCCTCCGTCCATGGGATTTTCCAGGCAAGAATATTGGAATTGGGGTGCCATTGCCTTCTCTGAGACTCGGTGCAGCCAAATAAATAAATATTTTTTTAAAAAAGCTTTTGTTTCCCAGCAAACAATTTTAGGACTCTTTAACTGAATGTGCTTTTTAAGGGTACCTACAGAGACAGCACATAGAGGCAAGATTTCATTTTAAAAGTTTTTGTAGATTTTCCAAATCATTTAGTTATAATGGAATTGGGTTATAATGGCTAAAATGAAATCATCACTAGAAATAACTGTTTTCAATTTCAAAGCTTTGGAGATGCATTAGAATTGATATCCAATTCCTGAAGTAAGATAGCTGGGAAGTGTATTGATCTCAGTAGGAAACATACAGTGAATTCAAACATTCTTGCCCTCTCTAATTTCTGTCATTTCTCCATGATGCAATATTGCTTTTGATTTACTGTTTTGGCTGGGGAGAGGGGCACTTTCAGAGACTTCTACTTGGCCTTTCTCTAGACTTTGATAGCTCTGACCACACCAGCCAATGCAGAAATTAGTCAGCTATCAAGTTACCTAGTTCAGCTATATTTGGGGACCAGGAAATGACCACTGGAGGGGTCCACAGTCCCAGTGGGCTCACCGCTGATGGCCAGGACTCCATCTATTACCTGGCCCCTCTGTGACCACATGCTGCTGCTGCTGCTAAGTTGCTTCAGTCGTGTCCAACTCTGTGTAACCCCATAGACGGCAGCCCACCAGGCTCCCTGTCCCTGGGATTCTCCAGGCAAGAACACTGGAGTGGGTTGCCATTTCCTTCTCCAATGCAGGAAAGTGAAAAGTGAAAGTGAAGTCGCTCAGTCATGTCCAACCCTCAGCGACCCCATGGACTGCAGCCCACCAGGCTCCTCTATCCATGGGATTTTCCAGGCAAGAGTACTGGAGTGGAGTGCCATTGCCTTCTCCAGTGACCACATGCTAACAGGAAACTAAGGTAATGCTTTGGTCCCAGAGTATCAGTGTTCCTTTTCCCTAGTAATCGGTCACAGATTTCTTTAGGGAAGGATGGGGGAATCATTACTGTGTTCATTTCCTATAGCATTGTAGGGTTCTTCTTCCTGGGGACTCAGCCTCTTTAACCACTGGGTTCCAGGATGGAAAACTGGCTCATGTTCAGAAACCTTTTACTGGGATGACTGCCCTTAGCTTCCTGATCACCCTTGCTTGAGTGCTTTGGACTTTATGGATTGAGTAGTACCCTCCTTTTACAAATTTTTTTTTTAAGTAATTAACTTTTTAATTTATTTTTGACTGCTCTGGGTCTTCATTGCTGTGAGCGGGCTTTCTTTAGTTGTAGCGAGCGGGGGCTCCTCTCTAGTTGTGGTCCACAGGCTTCTCATTGCTGCGGCTTCTCTTGAGTGGAACACAGGCTCAGTAGTTAAGGCTGGAGGGCTCACAGGCTCAATTGCTCCTCAGCATGTGGGATCTTCTTGGACCAGGGATCTACCTCGTGTCCCTTGCATTGGCAAGTGGATTCTTAACCATTGGACCACCAGGGAAGTCTGAGTAGCATCTTCCTTGGCTGCCCATCTATTTTGCCCTTAGAGATACTGTATTCTAATACTGTTCATAATACACTGAGCATAGACCACTCTGTCTGCCTTTATGACTTTGCCTCTCATTACGATAACTGTGTTTATTTAGGGGTTGTTTCACCCCCACTGCTACCAGAAATGGCCTCTCCTGCCATCCTGCCCAGCGTTCAGGGGACAAGCACCATTGAACTTCTTAGCAGGGTTGGTGAATGGCCCCTCTCACCATCATATCCCTGTTGCTTGGCAAATGATGCTCTTCCCTTGTTCCTGTAGAACAAAGGCTTCTAGTGGCTTCCTGGTCTTATTCCACACACCCACTGCAGGAGAAAGAGTTTCTCCTCCCATCACAACAATTCTGGCACAAATACCTCACTTATTGTGATGCACTGCCTTTTCCAGGAGGCATCTTGGTACTGTGCTTGTATGGGGGCCTGCATCCTAGATCCTGGATCAACACTCTGTTATTCAACTTTCCACTACCCTTCATCAAGCGCTCATAGCATCCAGACACGCCCACCTGCTTCGGCCCCTGCCCATCCATCTGCCCCGGGAGATCTAGTTCCTTCTCTCCCTCATCAGGTCCGATATGTCCTTGGCTGGGTTACGTTGGGACTGAATTCTAGTTACTGACCTCGTTAGCAAGCCAGGGGAAGGGCTACTCTTAAAGAAGGGTGGGCCCTTGTGCAGGCAGGCTCAGTGGGTTCAGGGGGAATCTGGGAATTCATGATTCTCATGAACATCAATCCAGATGTCCTGTCCATGTGCCAAGGTCACTCCCCTCCTTCCTCCTCCATCCAGGACTCTGACCTTGGCATAACAGATCTGTCTTGTTTGGGAGCATAACCTCCTTTTGAGCTCTGCTACTGTCATGATTAAGTCCTCTGGTCCTCAGCTTTCTCTGCTCTCCCTCCAAAAGATGAGAGACTCTTTATGTAGCCAAGGAGGCAGTCTCTGGCTTTCAGCTTTAGCTTTTAAATTTAAAGAATTGGTTTTTTTGTCCTAATTTTATTTTTGAGAGTGCCCAGTGAGTTTGGGTGTAGCCAACCAATTCCACCATCCTCATAGTTAACCCTTTCTCACACATTTCTCAAATTCTTACAGCACCACACCAATTAGTGATTTTTGTCCCGTGGGTCACCAGCATATCAACTCAGTTCACCACTGTCAAAGGTGTTAACAATTGCACTGCTGTCTTGTACCAGCGGTTACCTCGGCAACCCCAGTCATGGAATTCAAATTGCCAGCCAAGAGTTCCAAAATTCCATCCCGGCATCTGCTTTCTCAACCATTCCCGGTACTCCTAGTGGGGTTCCCCAGGAGGCAGACTCTGAGGTGGAGATTAGAGCTGGAGAATTTTATAGTATTATGGAGCCTCATGGGATCACTTCCCACAGAAAAGGAGAGATGAAAGCAGGACCGAGCAGAGACATAAGTCAAGCTATGTTGCAGTTTCAACCAAGTCTGCAACTGACTCTATAGGGCTCTCTAAGGCTAGGATGTCCTTTCTATGTTGTCTTGAATTGGGGAAAAGGCCAGCCTTTATACCCAACACTGATCAGTCATTGCATGCAGGCATCCCAAAAAGGGTCATGACCCTGGGTGAGGCAGCTGTCTTCAGCCCAGGCAATCCCCACAGAGGGCTGACCATGGAGGGCTCCCTGCTGGAGGAACTCCCAGTATCTGGGAGAGTTAAGTCCTTCATCCTTGAAAGGGGTTCTGGGTGGTGCATCCAAGTGTCCACCACACCCCATATTTGAGTCTATCTTAGACAGATATTCCTGGCTCAGTGGATCGCTCTTTGCAAAGGTGGCTATTCATTTTAAACATCTGCAGAGAAAAGCCAAATAACACTGTGGCTCTGAATTTTACTTTCCAGGTAATTGCCATTCACTTCACAGCGTCATCTACCAGAATCCTCTATCATCCATGTGCTCTTAATTCACACCAGCATTCTCTAAACCCACAATTCAGGGTCAGAACTCTATGCCTTTGGGGACACTAGGTACTAAGGCTGAAACTGTCTTTCTTCTTTCTCCATCTGTTTACTCTTTAAGACCTAGTTCAAAAGTTACCTCCATGGTGACACTTTCCTCTAGTCCCCTACACTAGAGCTATTTGCAATCTTCTTTTCTTCCCTACAAGTGTGTGGTAGTATAGTACTTAGCAGGCCATATTCATAATGCAAAGAGCTAAACTTGAGAGCCAAACTCCCCCTTGACCTAAGTCCTAGCTCTGATATTTAATAGCTGTGTAACACTGAGTAAGTTATTTAACCTTTCCCTGTCTCAGTTTTCTCATCTGTAAAAGAGGGCTCTACCTGATAGGGTTGGGCTTTCCAGGTGGCTCTAGTGGTAAAGAAGCTACCTGTCAGGGCACGAGATGTAAGAGACTCGGGTTCAATCGCTGGGTCTTGGAGATCCCCTGGAAGAGGACATGGCAATCCACTCGAGTGCTCTTGCCTGGAGAATCTCATAGACAGAGAAGCCTGGCGGGCTACAGCCCATAGGGTCACAAAGAGTTGGACATGACTGAAGTGACTTAGCCATACTCATGCACCCAATAAGGTTATTGTGGAGTTGAATGAGGTATATGCCCAAAGCACATAGGACTTTGCAAGGCACATAATTAATTCTTTATGTCACTGCTATTACCTCATTGTATCTATTCTAGATTGTGCTTAATTTATTGGCTCATCAGGGCTCAGTACCATTTATTTGCCCTTTAGTAGCCAATAGACGGGGAAGGCAATGGCACCCCACCCCAGTACTTTTGCGTGGAGAATCCCATGGACAGGGGAGCCTGGTGGGCTCCAGTCCGTGGGGTCGCTAGAAGTCGGACACGACTGAGCGACTTCACTTTCACTTTTCACTTTCATGCATTGGAGAAGGAAATGGCAACCCACTCCAGTGTTCTTGCCTGGAGAATCCCAGGGACAGGGGAGCCTGGTGAGCTTCCATCTATGGGGTCGCACAGAGTCGGACACGACTGAAGCGACTTAGCAGCAGCAGCAGCCAATAGAAGCAGAAGATATTAAGAAGAGGTGGCAAGAATACACAGAAGAACCGTACAAAAAAGATCTTCATGACCAAGATAATCACGATGGTGTGATCACTCACCTAGAGCCAGACATCCTGGAATGTGAAGTCAAGTGGGCCTTAGAAAGCATCACTACGAACAAAGCTAGTGGAGGTGATGGAATTCCAGTTGAACTATTTCAAATTCTGAAAGATGATGCTGTGCAAGTGCTGCACTCAATATGCCAGCAAATTTGGAAAACTCAGCACTGACCACAGGACTGGAAAAGGTCAGTTTTCATTCCAATCCCAAAGAAAAGCAATGCCAAAGAATGCTCAAACTACCTCACAATTGCACTCATCTCACACGCTAGTAAAGTAATGCTCAAAATTCTCCAAGCCAGGCTTCAGCAATACGTGAACCATGAACTTCCAGATGTTCAAGCTGGTTTTAGAAAAGGCAGAGGAACCAGAGATTAAATTGCCAACATTCGCTGGATCATCGAAAAAGCAAGAGAGTTCCAGAAAAACATCTATTTCTGCTTTATTGACTATGCCAAAGTCTTTGACTGTGTGGATCACAATAAACAGTGGAAAATTCTGAAAGAGATGGGAATACCAGAACACCTGACCTCCCTCTTGAGAAACCTATATGCAAGTCAGGAAGCAACAGTTAGAATTGGACATGGAACAACAGACTGGTTCCAAATAGGAAAAGGAGTATGTCAAGACTGTATATTATCACTCTGCTTATTTAACTTATACACAGAGTACATCATGAGAAACGCAAATCTGGAAGAAGCACAAACTGGAATCAAGATTGCTGGGAGAAATATCAATAACCTCAGATATACAGATGATACTACTCTTACTCTTGTTGAAAGTGAAAGAGGAGAGTGAAAAAATTGGCTTACAGCTCAACATTCAGAAAATGAAGATCATGGCATCTGTTCCCATCACTTCATGGCCAATAGATGTGGAAACAGTGGAAACAGTGTCAGACTTTATTTTGGGGGGCTCCAAAATCACTGCAGATGGTGACTGCAACCATGAAGAGACGCTTACTCCTTGGAAGGAAAGTTATGACCAACCTAGATAGCATATTCAAAAGCAGAGACATTACTTTGTCAACAAAGGTCTGTCTAGTCAAGGCTGTGGTTTTTCCAGTGGTCATGTATGGATGTGAGAGCTGGACTGTGAAGAAAGCTGAGCGCCAAAGAATTGATGCTTTTGAACTGTGGTGTTGGAGAAGACTCTTGAGAGTCCCTTGGACTGCAAGGAGATCCAACCAGTCCATTCTGAAGGAGATCAATCCTGGGTGTGCATTGGAAGGACTGATGCTAAAGCTGAAACTCCAGTACTTTGGCCACCTCATGAGAAGAGTTGACTCATTGGAGAAGACTCTGATGCCGGGAGGGTTTGGGGGCAGGAGGAGAAGGGGACGACAGAGGATGAGATGGCTGGATGGCATCACTGACTCGATGGACATGAGTTTGAGTAGACTCCAGGAGTTGGTGATGGACAGGGAGGCCTGGCGTGCTGCGGTTCACGGGGTCGCAGAGTCAGACACGACTGAGCGACTGAACTGAACTGAACTAAGCCAACTATTAGATAGCTGGCTGGCACATGGAGAAGACAGCAATAAACACTTGCTGACTACAGCTATTACTGTAACGCCTAGAAATCTGTATCTAGCACCAGGATGATAATAAATTGCCGTTATGAAAAGCTAACAATACCATACGTTGCAACCTTAAAGAAATATATACATTCTCCCTTGAGATGGCAGTGTTAAAGCAGCATTTCCCAAAGTGTCTTTAATGAAACACCAGTCCTGCAAAATAATTCACAAAAAATGAATCCCAGAGCAAATAAGCTTAGGAAATGGTACACACACAGTTGGATTTACATCAGAGTATTAAAGACTTCGGGGAAGGCCATGGCACCCCACCCCAGTACTTTTGTCTGGAAAATCCCATGGACGGAGGAGCCTGGTAGGCTCCAGTCCACGGGATCGCTAAGAGTCGGACACGACTGAGTGGCTTCACTTTCACTTTTCGCTTTCATGCAGTGGAGAAGGAAATGGCAACCCACTCCAGTGTTCTTGCCTGGAGAATCCCAGGGACGGGGGAGCCTGGTGAGCTTCCATCTATGGGGTCGCACAGAGTCGGACACGACTGAAGCGACTTAGCAGCATTAAAGACTTTGAAAAGTTCTATAGAGATGTGGAGTTTAATAGATAGGCACAAGTTCTTTGGTACCTCTCCTTTTAAGAATTAGGGTTTAGTTCCCTTCCTGCTGCATGAAGATTGAACTGAGTGACCAAATTCTAATGAGCAGATTACAGAAGTGACCTAGGCCTAAGACGTGGTCATAAAAGGTTTTGCTGTCTCCTCCTTGTTTTATCTCCTGGGTCAGTTACTCTGGGAGAAGACAGTGGCTGTTTGTCAAAGAAAAGCCCATGCAGCCAGGAAGGAATGCCTCCCTCCACAGCCACATGAGTGAGCCTTACTGAAGTGAGTTTTCCAGCCCCAGTCAGGTCTTCAGATGACTGCAGCCCTGGGCTGCATCTGGACTACAATCTGTGAGATACTCTGAGCCAGAACCACCCAGTAAAGCTGCTAAACTTGGGGGAAGTTTGTTATGTAGCAACAGATAACTAAAGGATAATAAAACTTGTTTCAGATCAGATCAGATCAGATCAGATCAGTCGCTCAGTCGTGTCCGACTCTTTGCGACCCCATGAACCGCAGCACGCCAGGCCTCCCTGTCCATCACCAGCTCCCGGAGGTCACTCAGACTCGCATCCATCGAGTCAGTGATGCCATCCAGCCATCTCATCCTCTGTCGTCCCCTTCTCCTCCTGCCCTCAATCCCTCCCAGCATCAGAGTCTTCTCCAATGAGTCAACTCTTCGCATGAGGTGGCCAAAATACTGGAGTTTCAGCTTTAGCATCATTCCTTCTAAAGAAATCCAGGATTGATCTCCTTCAGAATGGACTGTTGGACTTCTGCAGTCCAAGGGACTCTCAAGAGTCTTCTCCAACACCACAGTTCAAAAGCATCAATTCTTCGGCGCCAGCCTTCTTCACAGTCCAGCTCTCACATCCATACATGACCACAGGAAAGACCATAGCCTTGACTAGGCGAACCTTTGTTTAACTGTATATAATCCAGTGTTCGACCCTGGACTCTGTTCCACACAGGACTCATCAACACTGCAGCCCATACTCTTATTACAATGTTAAAAATCGCTTTACAATTATATACTGTCAAGTTTCTCTGAAGCTGGTTTTAAATCTTTTAGAAATAAACTTTCTTTCCCTTTTTAAATTATCCTCCAATTGATAACTTTTAAAAACTCCACTGTCAAGACTTCCCTGGTTGTCCAGAGGTTAAGAATCTACCTGCCAATGCTGAGGACAAGGATTCGATCTCTAGTTTGAGAAGATGCCACATGCTGCAGGGCAACTAAGCCTGTGCACCACATCCATTGAGGCTGAGCTCTAGAGCCCACATGCCACAGTGGCTGACGCCCATGCACCCTGGAGCCCATGCTCCGCAACAAGAGGCACCAACACGATGACAAGCCCACACACGACAACTAGAGAGTAGTCCCCACTCGCCACAGCTAGAGAAAGCCCGTGCACAGCAACAAAGACCCAATGCAGCCAAAAATGAATAAATCCATTTTTAAAAATCCATACTCATGCTATTCTCTCTGGGTTTTTTAAAGGTCAGTCTTAACATCTTTGCTTTGCTAAAATGCCACCTTTTACTTGTAAGAATAGTCTATTTTCATTAACCATAAATTCATTGTGGGTTTAAAAATACATTGCACGTTTTATTATTGAAGTGTGTATTGAAGTTTTAATGTGCCTTACTTTTTTTATTTTATTATTTTTATTTATTTATGTATTTATTTTATTTTTTAACTTTACAATATTGTATTGGTTTTGCCATATATCAAAATGAATCCACCACAGGTATACATGTGTTCCCTATCCTGAACCCTCCTCCCTCACCATATCATCCCTCTGGGTTGTCCCAGTGCACCAGCCCCAAGCATCCAGTATCGTGCATCAAACCTGGACTGGTGACTCGTTTCATATATGATATTATACATGTTTCAATGCCATTCTCCCAAATCATCCCACCCTCTCCCTCTCCCACAGAGTCCAAAAGACTGTTCTATACATCAGTGTCTCTTTTGCTGTCTCATATACAGGGTTATTGTTACCATCTTCCTAAATTCCATATATATGCGGTAGTATACTGTATTGGTGTTTTTCTTTCTGGATTACTTCACTCTGTATAATAGGCTCCAGTTTCATCCAACTCATCAGAACTGATTCAAATATATTCTTTTTAATGGCGGACTAACACTCCATTGTGTATATGTACCACTGCTTTCTTTATCCATTCATCTGCTGATGGACATCTAGGTTGCTTCCATGTCCTGGCTATTATAAACAGTGCTGCGATGAACATTGGGGTACACGTGTCTCTTTCAATTCTGGTTTCCTCAGTGTGTATGCCCAGCAGTGGGATTGCTGGATCATAAGGCAGTTCTATTTCCAGTTTTTTGAGGAATCTCCATACTGTTCTCCATAGTGGCTGTACTAGTTTGCATTCCCACCAACAGTGTAAGAGGGTTCCCTTTTCTCCACACCCTCTCCAGCATTTATTGCTTGTAGACTTTTGGATCGCAGCCATTCTGACTGGCGTGAAATGGTACCTCATAGTGGTTTTGATTTGCATTTCTCTGATAATGAGTGATGTTGAGCATCTTTTCATGTGTTTGTTAGCCATCTGTATGTCTTCTTTGGAGAAATGTCTATTTAGTTCTTTGGCCCATTTTTTGATTGGGTCATTTGTTTTTCTGGAATTGAGCTGTAGAAGTTGCTTGTATATTTTTGAGATTAGTTGTTTGTCAGTTGCTTCATTTGCTATTATTTTCTCCCATTCTGAAGGCTGTCTTTTCACCTTACTTATAGTTTCTTTTGTTGTGCAGAAGCTTTTAAGTTTATTTAGGTCCCATTTGTTTATTTTTGCTTTTATTTCCAATATTATGGGAGGTGGGTCATAGAGGATCCTGCTGTGATGTATGTCGGAGAGTGTTTTGCCTATGTTCTCTAGGAGTTTTATAGTTTCTGGTCTTACATTTAGATCTTTAATCCATTTTGAGTTTAGTTTTGTGTATGGTATTAGAAAGTGTTCTAGTTTCATTCTTTTACAAGTGGTTGACCAGTTTTCCAGCACCACTTGTTAAAGAGATTGTCTTTAATCCATTGTATACTCTTGCCTCCTTTGTCAAAGATAAGGTGTCCATCAGATCAGATCAGTCGCTCAGTCGTGTCCGACTCTTTGCGACCCCATGAACCGCAGCATGCCAGGCCTCCCTGTCCATCACCAGCTCCCGGAGGTCACTCAGACTCGCATCCATCGAGTCAGTGATGCCATCCAGCCATCTCATCCTCTGTCGTCCCCTTCTCCTCCTGCCCTCAATCCCTCCCAGCATCAGAGTCTTCTCCAATGAGTCAACTCTTCGCATGAGGTGGCCAAAATACTGGAGTTTCAGCTTTAGCATCATTCCTTCCAAAGAAATTCCAGGATTGATCTCCTTCAGAATGGACTGGTTGGATCTTCTTGCAGTCCAAGGGACTCTCAAGAGTCTTCTCCAACACCACAGTTCAAAAGCATCAATTCTTCGGCGTTCAGCCTTCCTCACAGTCCAGCTCTCACATCCATACATGACCACAGGAAAGACCATAGCCTTGACTAGGCGAACCTTTGTTGGTAAAGTAATGTCTCTGCTTTTGAATATGCTATCTAGGTTGCTCATAACTTTTCTTCCAAGGAGCAAGCGTCTTTTAATTTCATGGCTGCAGTCACCATCTGCAGTGATTTTGGAGCCCAGAAAAACAAAGTCTGACACTGTTTCCACTGTTTCCCCATCTATTTCCCATGCAGTGATGGGACCAGATGCCATGATCTTCGTTTTCTGAATGTTGAGCTTTAAGCGGTGCATGGATTTATCTCTGGGCTTTCTATTCTGTTCCATTGATCTATATTTCTGTCTTTGTGCCAGTACCATACTGTCTTGATGACTGTGGCTTTGTAGTAGAGCCTGAAGTCAGGCAGGTTGATTCCTCCAGTTCCATTCTTCTTTCTCAAGATTGCTTTGGCTATTCAAGGTTTTTTGTATTTCCATATAAATTGTGAAATTATTTGTTCTAGCTCTGTGAAGAATACCATTGGTAGCTTGATAGGGATTGCATTGAATCTATAAATATCTTTGGGTAGTATACTCATTTTCACTATATTGATTCTGCCAATCCATGAACATGGTATATTTCTCCATCTATTAGTGTCCTCTTTGATTTCTTTCACCAGTGCTTTATAGTTTTCTATATAAAGGTCTTTAGTTTCTTTAGGTAGATATATCCCTAAGTATTTTATTCTTTTCATTGCAATGGTGAATGGAATTATTTCCTTAATTTCTATTTTCTCATTATTAGTGTATAGGAATGCAAGGGATTTCTGTGTGTTGATTTTATATCCTGCAACTTTACTATATTCATTGATTAGTTCTAGTAATTTTCTGGTGGAGTCTTTAGGGTTTTCTATGTAGAGGATCATGTCATCTGCAAACAATGAGAGTTTTACTTTTTCTTTTCCAATTTGGATTCCTTTTATTTCTTTTTCTGCTCTGATTGCTGTGGCCAAAACTTCCAAAACTATGTTGAATAATAATGGTGAAAGTGGGCACCCTTGTCTTGTTCCTGACCTTAGAGGAAATGCTTTCAATTTTTCACCATTGAGGATAATGTTTGCTGTGGGTTTGTCATATATAGCTTTTATTATGTTGAGGTATGTTCCTTCTATTCCTGCTTTCTGGAGAGTTTTTATCATAAGTGGATGTTGAATTTTGTCAAAGGCTTTCTCTGCATCTATTGAGATAATCATATGGTTTTTATTTTTCAATTTGTTAATGTGGTGTATACATTGATTGATTTGTGGATATTGAAGAATCCTTGCATCCCTGGGATAAAGCCCACTTGGTCATGGTGTGTGCCTTACTTAAATTATTTTAATGTGCCTTACTTATTTTCTACCAGATTCAAATTAAGTATTAACTATTTTATCTAAAGAAAAGAACCCAAGCATTTCCTAGAAGTGTTGCTGCTGTTGTTTAGTCACGAAGTCGTGTCCAACCCTTTGGACCCCATGAACTGTAGCCTGCCAGGCTCCTCTGTCCATGGGATTCTCCAGGCGAGAATACTGGAATGGCTTGCCATTTCCTTCTCCAAGGGATCTTCCAGACCCAGGGATTGAACCCGTGTCTCCTGCATTGGCAGGTGGATTCTCTACCACTGAGTCATCCTAGGAGTAATTCCTCCTCAAAAACAAACCAAAAAATCTTTCCAGTTTAATGTTGTTACTATATCAGCTTTTTAGATGTTCACATAAAAAAGAATTAACACCTCTAAATAAATAATAAAATTAACAGTGCAGGTTTCCTTTCAGTATATTCAGATCTATGTCTCATAAATATTCAAAGGACCCTGAGGTTAATCAGTATTGTCCTTGGGTGGTTTATCAAAGTTTTAGGTTCTCCATAATAAACTTGCTTTCAAGTTCAATGAAGTCAGTGTGGCATTTGCTTAATTATAGTTTTTTAGACATTTCAATTTCCTCTACTTACTTTGCATGAAGAGAAGCCCCTGAAGCTCAAATACTTAGCCACCCCCTACTTTATAAAAAAGTTTTGAAAGAGCACAGATTGTCACCCATTAAGGGAAAGCAGACATTTTCTGCCATTGCAGTAAGGGAATAGCTGGATGGAGAGGCTGAGTAGGGAGACCAAGCATTTCTCTGTGCCTGAACCATGTCTCCTCAATTCATCTTCATTGTTGTCTTTGAAGTGAATATCTAGAACACTAGACGCTTTCATTTTCAAATGTAATAACCAAACACATTCCAAAGCTAAATGTAAAGACTTTTTAGTTTTACTACCTAATCTCTGATCCTCTGTTTTATATTAACTTAATCTCTGATCTTCCCAAATAGTTTGAATAATTGAGAGGACCCAAAGGTGGTGCTGGTGGAAAAGAACTCTCCTGCCAGTGCAAGAGACAGAAGAGATGTGCGTGGGTTCAATCCCTGGGTTGAGAAGATCCCCTGGAGAAGGAAATGGCAACCCACTCCAGCATTCCTGTCTGGAAAATACTGTGGACAGAGGAGCCTGGCGGTCTATGGCCCATAGAGTTGCAAAGAGCTGGACACGACTGAAGTGACTTAGCACGCATGTAAATGACGGTTAAAGGGTACAATTTCTTCATAATTGGTTAACTACATTGAGCTACTCTGCTTCAGTTCCACAGTGAAACTAATGACAATATGTATTTCTATTATCTATGGCCATGGGCTTTAGAACTGTATGGATTCTCAGTGGGGAGAGAGAAACTGGGAACTGGGGGTTAATAGATATGCACTATATATAAAATGGCTTCTGAGATGGCGCTAGTGGTAAAGAACTGCCTGCCAATGCAGGAGACATAAGAGACACGGGTTCAATCCATGGGTCGGGAAGGTCCTCTGGAGGAGGGCATGGCTACCCACTCCAGTATTCTTGCCTGGAAAATCCCCATGGACAAAGGAGCCTGGCAGCCTATGTCAATAAGTTCGCAAAGAGTCAGACACACCTGAAGCAACTTAGCACACGTGCACATATATAAAATAAACAACAGACACCTACTGTATAGCTGCTGCTGCTGCTGCTAAGTCGCTTCAGTCGTGTCCGACTCTGTGCGACCCCATAGACGGCAGCCCACCAGGCTCTCCCATCCCTGAGATTCTCCAGGCAAGAACACTGGAGTGGGTTGCCATTTCCTTCTCCAATGCATGAAAGTGAAAAGTGAAAGTGAAGTCGTTCAGTCCTGTCCGACTCTTAGCAACCCCACGGACTGGAGCCTACCAGGGTCCTCCATCCATGGAATTTTCCAGGCAAAAGTACTGGGGTGGGGTGCCATTGCCTTCCCTGTACTGTATAGCACAGAGAACTATAATATCTTGTAGCATCACTGACTCAATGAACATGAATTTGAGCAAACTCCAGAAGATAGAGACGGACAGGGAAGCCTGGGATGCTGCAGTCCATGAGGTCACACAGAGTTGGTCACGACTTGGTGACTAAACAACAACAAGAATAACCTATAATGGAAAAGAATCTGAAAAAGAATGTAAGTACATAACGGAATCACTTTGCGGTACATCTGAAACACTGTAAATTAACGATTTGCTCAGTTGCCTACTTGTATCTGATTCTTTGTGATCCCATGGACTATATAGCCCACTAGGCTATGGAATTTTCCAGGCTAGAATACTGGAATAGGTTGCCATTTCCTACTCCAAGGGATCTTCCCAACCCAGGGATGGAATCCACATCTCTTGCATCTCTTCCAGTGGAAGGTGGATTCTTTACCGCTGTGCCACCTGGTAAGCCTGTGAGATGCTGGGCAAGTTATAATATATGTGATTTTATCATCTGCAAAGTGGGGGAAATAGCAGCGCCGATTCTGAATTATGGTGAGAATTATATTAGTTAATATACACAAAGCAAATCAGCTGATAAACGTAAAGCATTTAGAACAATCCTTGCACAAGTCACATGTCTATGTAAGTTTTGACTTTTACTGTTCATATTAGTATGATTATTGAGGAATAAGGAAAAAAGGAATAATAGTGGAGTCAATGTAAGAATCAAATACTTCAATTAAAAAAATAAACTGGGAGACTGGGATTGGCATATACACACTGCTATATATATATATTTTATATATGGTATAAATAAGAACATTACTGTGTAGCATAGAATGACGCTATTAATAAATAGCAATGAGGGACTTCCCTGTTGTCCAGTGGCTAAGACTTCAAGCTCCCAGTGCAGGGGGCCTGAGTTCAATCCCTGATCAGGGAACTAGATCCCACATGCCTGAACTAAAAGGAAAAAAAAAAAGCTCCATATGGCACAGCTAAGACCTGGCTCAGCCAAATAAATAAATATTTTAAAAAACAGAGCACAGTGAGTTAAGCGCTATGTTAGACCACTTACATATATCATGTCTTTATCCTCAATACAGTCCTAAGAAATGAGAGGTATTTCTAGTTTTATTTTACAGGAAAAGACAGGCTCAGAGAAGTGGACTGAATCACAGCTTATAGTTAAAAATAGGTTTATCTTGACATCAAAATAGCAAATAATTATAGGAACTATTATTTTAACTTTGTTACAATAATTCTTGTCCCTTAAATTTAAAAAGAATCTGTTTATAGGATATCTTTTAAACCAATTGTTACCTATAATCACAGATTCCAATATAAAGGCAGAAGGTGCAGTTGGCATTAAAGATTGTATCTGTTTTCCTGTTATACCCTTAAGCATGTCAGGTATATCAGTTCTACAATCAACTGTGATAACTAGAGAAACAACAAATGTCCCAGAGGGAGCATTTTCTAGTGATTATATCATAGATACATAATAATATCTTTATAAGCTAAGCAGGAAAACATTCTCAGAAGCATATTGTTCAGGTCAGTGATTTTAAAAGAATTCCATAGGATGAATAGCCCCTCTGTCAGAATAAAAGTTGTGGAGCAAATTCCATTATAATTCTCTTTTCTCAGTCACTTGGAACTTTCTCAAAAGTCTCTTTCCAAGTGAAACTGTCCCTGGTGGCTGCCTCCCAAATGTGATTTTTTTTTAAGTTAAAGGAAAATTTGTTTCTCCATCCAAGAAGGAAATAGTTATTCAACCACTTTTTTCAAAGGTTTTTAAGTATAAATACCTCAAAACTCAAACTTTTAAATACTTAAGATTTTCTGTAAAATTAGGTAGCACTCAATTATTCTTTTTGGTATTAATATAACACATGAAAAATTAGGGACAAAATGTATTGAGAATTTTACAAAGTTTGATGTTATTTGCTATATCAAATCTGGAGTAAAAGCAGGACTGGTTGTAAAGAGCTACAGTTGGATTGAAGTTGACTAAACATTTGACTGAAATTTCATTCACAGTGTTTTATCTATATAACAAGTCATGGAGCCAAGATAACGCATCACAGCCTGTGTGTGTGTGTGTGTGTTAGTTGATCAGTCGTGTCTGACTCTTCACCACCCTACGGACTGTAGCCTGCCAGGCTTCTCTGTCCATGGAATTCTCCAGTATCTATGGGATTCTCCAGGCAAGAATACTGGAAGGAGTTGCCATTCCCTTCTCCAGAAGATCTTCCCGACCCAGGGATTGAACCCTGGTCTCCTGCATTGCAGGCAGATTCTCTACCGTTTGAGCTACAGGGGAGTCCTGTTCAAATGCCATTAAGGCCTGTGACAAGGCTGGCAAAGCTATTTCTGTACTATTTCCTTTGCCTTTGGTGATTTGCCTCTATTGAGTGAGAAGAGTCTTTTAAAGGTGAGTTCAGCAGCTGCCTAGGAACTCAAATGTCAAGGTCTCCTTTGGGTCTTCTGCTTCACCAGCGAAACAGCGAAACATCTCCACCCCACCTACCCAACCAGGGAGTGCAGAACACTAGGCCTCTACATGAGAATTAATTCCCAAACAGTGTTTCAGAAAACTCTGTAAGGTAAGCACACACATGCAGTTATTTCAAAAAGCATGTCACCTGCAAATTCTGTTGAACTGGACATTGTCAGCTATTATTCAGAACAAAGATAAAAAAAGAAACCAAACAACTCATTTTGTAATATGTAAAATAAAAGAGGTATTAACCAGCCAGCAAATTTGCAAATAATCAGAACTCAGCAATGTCCTGACCACCTGAGCTGTTTGTTGATGCCTGCTATCAGAACTCTAAAACTAAGCTGAGCTGCCATTGTTGTGACATTTTATAAGCAGTAAATAACAAATGGGACTGTGAATGGTATGTTATTTTAGATAAATTGGTTTAGCAGCAAGTTACCCTCCAAATAAGAAAAGGAGTACGTCAAGGCTGTATACTGTCACCCTACTTATGTAACTTATATGCAGAGTACATCATGAGGAACGCAAATCTGGAAGAAGCACAAGCTGGAATCAAGATTGCCAGGAGAAATATCAATAACCTCAGATATGCGGATGACATCACCCTTATGGCAGAAAGTGAAGAACTAAAGAGCCTCTTGATGAAAGTGAAAGAGGAGAGTGAAAAAGTTGGCTTAAAGCTCAACATTCAGAAAATGAAGATCATGGCATCTGGTCCCATAACTTCATGGCAAATAGATGGGGAAACAGTGGAAACAGTATCAGACTTTATTTTGGGGGCTCCAAAATCACTGCAGATGCTGATTGCAGCCATGAAATTAAAAGATGCTTACTCCTTAGAAGGAAAGTTATGACCAACCTAGACAGTGTATTAAAAAGCAGAGACATTACTTTGCCAACAAAGGTCCATCTAGTCAAGGCTATGGTTTTTCCAGTGGTCATGTATGGATATGAGAGTTGGACTATAAAGAAAGCTGAGCACCGAAGAATTGATGCTTTTGAACTGTGGTGTTGGCGATGACTCTTGAGAGTCTCTTGGACTGCAAGGAGATCCAACCAGTCCATCCTAAAGGAGATCAGTCCTGGGTGTTCCTTTGGCCACCTGATGCGAAGAGCTGATTCATTTGAAAAGACCCTGATGCTGGGAAAGATTGAGGGCAGGAGGAGAAAGGGACGACAGATGAGATGGTTGGATGGCATCACTGGCTCAATGGGTTTGGGTGGACTCCGGGAGCTGGTAATAGACAGGGAGGCCTGGCGTGCTGCGGTTCTGCAAAGAGTCAGACACGACTGAGTGAATGAACTGAACTGAACCCTCCAAAAGTGGATTAAACAAGGTAGAAATATTTCTCTGTGGTTAAAAAGTCTCAAGACAACTGATCTTGGTTGGAGTGGCATTCCCCAGTGACAGGGACAACCTCCTTCCAGGTGGTTGCCTGGTTATGTGAAGCTTCCATTCCAAGATCAGTTCATGTTCAAAGATGGTGGCTGAAGCTTCAGACATCGTATCTCCATTTCAGTGTACGGAAGAAAGAACGAGGAAGGTGCATGCACTGTCTCCTTTGTCCCACTTAAAACACACAGGCTAGAATTCACATGGTCTCACCTGATTGCAAGGGAAGCTAAGAAATGTAGCTCTTATTCTAGAAAGATATGTGTCCAACTAAGACTCAGGACTTCTCTTTCTGAGAAGAAGGGAAGCATGCGTATTTGAAGTAAAACTGTGATTAATTGATAAAATAGTAAGTTATTTTGCTGTTGTCTAGTCACTAAGCTGTGCCCACCTCTTTGCGATCCCATGGACTGTAGCATGCCAGGCTTCCTTGTCCTCCAGTCTCCCAGAGTTTGCTCAAATGTATGTCCATTGAGTTACAGTGATTACAAAAAATGAGAAGGAGTGGTAGACTGAGATATTCAAATTGCATTAAGTTAGAACACAAAAAAACCTATGACTGTGGGCTATTTCCTTTTATCTGTTACTTTCTCAAGGTCTTAGAGGTTGAATTATCTTGAAAGTTAAGATCTAACTTAAAGCATGTTCAAAAGCAAAGCGGATATTTGTCAATTAATGAGAAATTCAGATTATGTAGTTTGCAATCTCAAGGCTTGGAAAATTCCATATTAAATCAAGAATTGTCCTGGTTGCTACTCTATGGTATGTTTATGCTTAAATATTTATGATCTCTCAGAAAGATCTTATTGCTAAGAAAGTATGTCATGTCATCCTCGCTATTTAGTACCTGGCTTCAGTGTACATTGTTCAGATATTTTAAGAAACTAATATTCTCACTTCCCATTCAAACTGGAGAGAAAGTCATTTTGTTCAATGAAATATAAAAAATAGAGTACATATTATTTAAGAATGCAAGTGATCTCCTTAGGAAATACATAGTGAATAACTTGAATCATCTTTAGATGGCTATGAATAAGAGTGCAGATTCTTTCACTTACTAAAGATGTGATGTTGGGTAATCTAACTTCTCTGAGTCTCAGGCTTGTTTGTTTGAAATCTAGAAGATAACTATTTCAAAGGATTTTCATGAGGATTAATGAGATTATGTATGTATACTTGGCATACACCAAGAAGTCAATAAAATTTAAGGATATATTACACACTGGTGTTGTCTGTTTCAATCCAGCTACTTACAATTTTATGCCCATGCTCCATTTTTCCTTTCAAAAATTTCCAAGAAGTTGATTTATTAAGAGTTTCCCAACTAGGCTCATATTTTAAAATTTGTTTAATATTTATGAAATATTACATAGATAGTTACATATAAAAGCATACATTCATATACTCTAGTGTCAAAGTAAATAGGTAGAAGTTAGAGATATGTGATTATGTGAAGTGAGCTCTATCTTCCCCAAATCATTAAAACACAAAAAGTCAAATCAATATTCCTTTTTCTTCTAACAATCATTGAACTTTTAGAATTATGCTTTTTTTTAAATTTATAATTTTCTCTTTGCTGAGAAGGATGTTCTCTTCAAAGATATTTTAGTAGTTAGGGCACTGAAATTTATATCCACGTATTTTAAAGGTTTTTGTCACTTGTATGGAAATTATGTCTTTTAATAACTTATCAGTGGTCCAAGACCTACCAAAAGAGCCTTGTTCAAGATATAATAAACACATGTACCAAAAGTGCTTTAGCTTCCAGTTCCTAAGCCCAAGCTGTACTACATTTGCTATAATGGAGCAATATATTATCTTGAAATGAACTGTGGAAGCACTTTTTTTTTGGTTGCACTAACATAAAATTTTAGAGAATAAATATATCACAGTGAAAAACTGGAAAATGCGAAACATTGCATCATTTGTTTGCATTTTATATAAACATCAATATTGCTTTTTCCAAAGAAAATATGGAAGAATATTAATTCTGATAAAAAATAAGTATTGCTAATGAGCCAAGCACATGAGATATTTGTCATACAGTTTTATTAAATAAAAACCCCTACTAATAGAAGAATATCATGTTACCTTTGGTTCCTATTCTACAGATTTTTACATAGGCAAAACCTCCTCTGCTTTCCTGGGAACATGTTTCAATTAAGCACGATGAGCATATTTCAATTAAGGTTTATATTTCATACATATTTTTACAGGTGTTAATGCATACCACCATAAATATACTCAAGAGTCACACAACTGTAAAAGAGGGTCCCATTCTTTGTTTCTGATGGTGCGTATATGTAACCCCAAATGTCTACAGAGCCAGCAGTTACAATGGACAAGTACTTCTTGTTGAAGTCATGTCAAGATAATGCCAAACTACTATATGTTCTTGTGAAACTGCTGCCAAGTTCTCCAGTCGAAAAATCTAATAATCTGCCTCAACTTAAAAGTCATCTTTACATAAGAATTGACATTAAAAATCCATTCCTGGGCATATATCCAGAGAAAACTATAATCTGAAAAGATACATGCACCCCAATATTCACAGTAGCACCATTTACAATAGCCAAGACACATCCCTCAACAGAGGAATGGATAAAGAGGATGTGGTTCATATATACAATACAACACTACTCAGGCATAAAAAAGAATGAAATATTGTCACTTGCAACAACATGGATGGCCTAAGTGAACCAAATCTCAAAGACAAATATCATATGATGTCACTTATATGTGGAGTCTCAAATGTGATACAAAGGAACTTATTTACAAAACAGAAACAGATTTACAGATTAGAAAACAAACATGGTTACCGAAGGGAAAGTGGAGGAGGAATAAACAAGGACCTATAATAAAGCACAGGGAATTATATTCAGTAACTTGTAATAGCCTATAATGAAAAACTATATGAAAAAAAAGTTCATATGTGTGTGTCTGTGTGTGCTTGGTTGCTTAGTCGTGTCTGACTCTTTGCAACCCGTGGACTATAACCTGCAAGGCTCCTCTATCCATGGGATTGTCCAGGCAAGAATACTGGAATGGGTTGCCATTTCCTTCTACAGGGGATCTTCCCAACCCAGGGATCAAACCCGGGTCTCCTGCACTGCAGGCAGACATTTACCATCTGAGCTGCCATGGAAGCCCTATATATATATATAACTGGATCACTTTGCTGTATACCAGAAATTAACATAACATTATAAAGCAACTACATGGCAATTTAAAAAAGAACTAACATTACAGCATCGATTTAACCATTTTCTGGTTAATAACTACAGGTAGAAATGCCCCGAGAACTAAATGCAGAGAGAGATAAAATCAGCTCTTAATGACCCACTTTGTTGGAGGGACACAGAGGTATGGGCTGTCCCAAATGACAGAGAGTGGGAAAACCACTTCCCCAGTAGCAGGATTTGTGGTTGTCATATTTGAATATGGACTCTAAGAATTAAATTCCAAATTAAGGTTCTAATAATACTACTTGTCCCAGGAACTTGAGTTAGTTGCCCAAAGTCCCCAAATTTCAGTCTTCTGTTCACTCAATCAAATTCCTTAAGTATTTGCTTTTCAAAGGACTTCTTTGCATGCAAGGTCAATAGCGACAAAAATATTGGGAGGTAGGTGTGAGTTTCCACTTGAAAGCCAGCACATGTGTTTCATTGGGTGAGTGAATAGAAATGTCAACACAACAAAGAAGTATGCAAAGACAGAGTTATCCACAGCACCAGTCAGAAGAGGGTGCTGGCTGGTCTGTCCACAGAAATGTTTAATCTATTAGTGCTACTGGGTAATTTTTTTTTTTTTTTTCCTACTCTAAGGCAGGGGGATTGCATGATCATAATATTAGAAGCATGTAAAACTTATGGTAGCAAAGGATTGACTAAAACCTACCATGTGAATTTATTTTAGGATTAAAACAATAAAGTTCACAGGGTTGTTTTTTTTATTCAAATTGACCATCTGACTTTTGTGTATTAAAACAGCTAAATTGATGTAATCAGTAATATTCTTGACTTTCCTCTGAATGGTGTCTCCTGAGAGATCAAGCCTCAGCTAATAGAACACAGTTCTTAACCCCAAGATAATCTTCAGTGAAGCCACCCACATGGTTTCTCTCCTTGCCGTCATTTTTAATTTTATTTTTTTTAGTAAAACTTTGGGAAACGACACAGCAACCTTGTTTTCTTTTATTTGGTTTCTGAAATGATTGTAAACTTGACATCAGTGTTTAGGGAGAACATCCTTTACAAAACTCAGTGGAAATCCTCCTAGACAAAAAAATTTTTCTTTTGTTCCGTAACAAGTCTCAGATTAATCCTGAAGCTCAAAGATCCTTTTCTACTGACTTAAATGTTGATTTGGTTTGTGGTATCTTTGATATTTTTGTTTTAAGGTATCAGCATGTTCTTAAAGAGATGGGAGTACCAGACCACCTGACCTGCCTCCTGAGAAATCTGTATGCAGGTCAGGAAGCAACAGTTAGAACTGGACATAGAAAAACAGACTGGTTCCAAATTGGGAAAGGAGTACATCAAGGCTGTATATTGTCACCCTGCTTATTTAACTTATATGCAGAGTACATCATGAGAAATGCTGGGCTGCATGAAGCACAAGCTGGAATCAAGATTGCTGGGAGAAATATCAATAACCTCAGATATGCAGATGACAACACCCTTATGGCAGAAAGCAAAGAAGAACTAAGAGACTCTTGATGAAAGTGAAAGTGGAGAGTGAAAAAGTTGGCTTAAAGCTCAACATTCAGAAAATTAAGATCATGGCATCTGGTCTCATCACTTCATGGCAAATAAATGGGGAAGCAATGGAAACAGTAACAGACTTTATTTTGGCAGGCTCTAAAATCACTGCATGGTGATGAAATGCAGTGACATGGTGATGAAATTCATGGCTGCAGATGGTGACTGCAGCCATGAAATTAAAAGATGCTTGCTCCTTGGAAGAAAAGTTATGACCAACCTAGACAGCATATTAAAAAGCAGAGACATTACTTTGTGAACAAAGGTCTGTCTAGTTAAGGCTATTGTTTTTCCAGTAGTCACATATGGATGTGAGAGTTGAACTATAAAGAAAGCTGAGTGTGGAAGAATAGATGCTTTTGAATTGTGGTGTTGGAGAAGACTCTTGAGAGTCCCTTGGACAACAAAGAGATACAACCAGTCCATCCTAAAGTAAATTAGTCTTTTATTATTTCCTTGATTTCCATTCAAATGAATGACTATTCATTTGAAGGACTGATGCTGAAGCTGAAACTCCAATACTTTGGCCACCTGATGAGAAGAACTGACTCATTGGAAAAGACCCTGATGCTGGGAAAGATTGAAGGCAGGAGAAGGGGACGACAGAAGATGAGATGGTTGGATGGCATCATCGATCAACTCAATGGACAAGAGTCTGAGTAAACTCTGGGAGTTGGTGATGGACAGGGAGGCCTGGCGTGCTGCAGTCCATAGGGTCGTAAAGAGTCGGACACAACTGAGTGACTGAACTGAACTGAACCAGTGTGTAGTGGAGCTTTCACAGTGGCTCAGTGGTAAAGAATCCGCCTGTAATGCAGGAGGTGCAGTGTCTGGGTTGGGAAGATACCCTGGAGAAAGGCATGGCATCCCACTCCAGTATTCTTGCCTGGAGAATCCCTTGGACAGAGGAGTTTGGTGAGCTACAGTCACAGGGTTGCAAAGAGTCAGACATAACTGAAGTGACCTAGCACAAACACACCAGTGTGTAGTGGGTTGAATGTCCCCAGAAAGATAGTTCCAGGGACTTCCCTGGCAGTCCAATGGTTAAGAATCCACCTTCCAATGCAGGGGACATGGGTTTAATTCCTGGTTGGTGAACTGAGATCCCACATGCGACAGAGCAACTAAGCCTGCAAGCAGCAACTACTGAAGACTGTGTGGCTTGATCTGTGCTCAGTCCACAAGAGAAGCCACGCCAGTGAGAAGCCCATGCAATGAAATGAAGGGTAACCTCCACTCATAGCAACTAGATAAAAGCCTGGTGCAGATACAAAGACCCAGTGCAAACAAAAAAAAAAAAATTTTTTTTTTTTTTTTTAAATCACATTGCTTTGAATGTGTTGTTAAACCAAACCTCTGCTGTCTTCTTAGTTGACTGCAGAATGAATTGGTACAGTTGGCCAATGCAAGATACAAAAGCCCCTAAGACAGCATTGGCGAGGGAGGCCGGCAGCCCAGCCTCTTAAAAGCAGCAGCAAGTCATCCCAGGCTTTAACTCAGACTCAGTCCTGGGTAGCAAGGCAGGTGGGCCCCTTCCATCAGCACATTAGGCTGAGATTTAGTGCCATCACAAAGTGCTTAAACGTGCTGCTGAAATTCACGCAGTCTATATTTCTCATTGTATAGAAGTGAACTAGTGCCAGCGACCACACTGAAAGCTTCTGGCTAATCGGAAATTGTCTTTGTAGTGGTATTTACACTAACTTATTTTTCTTTTATTTTTGGATGAGGTCTTTAGTACAACAGAAGAACTTCCTCTGACTTTTCCTCCTTTCCCTCCTCGCCGCCCCCTTCCCTCTTAATCTCATGAGTGGGGGAAGGGTAACCACAGGACAGGATATCTGGCTTTATGCCACTGTGTCCTGCAATTGAACAGGCAGCAGATGAGTCCAGTGGTGGTATTTAAGAACAAACAAAAGGAAAATATAAATCCTTTAGGCAGCAGATATGTGTAATTTACTCTAGTTTTCTGTTTCAACTTTGTAAAGAATGCAAGATCTTAGACAATAGTGAGTCAGAAATAGGCCAGTTACTGCACTAAATCTCCCTCAATTAGGGTCATAACAAAAACACTATTTATAAACATATGGTGCAACTTGATAGGATTAAAAGAATGGTGGATCCAATTCGTCATCTCCATCCACAATGTCCCAGGAGCGGTGAAAACTCTGATCCTTATAGAGTGAGCCATTGAAGCATTTTCAGAAAAATGTTTAGAATCCCTGGTTCCACAGAGGGTCTAAATTTGTGGCTATTAACTTGGGCTTCAGGCTCCTTCTCCTCGTTCTCTGTCAGCCCCAATATTTATGTAAGCAAGAATGTAAGGCAGTGGTGCACCAACATTGGTGAACACTGTAGGTTAGCTAAGGAAAATGAAATGTCTGACACAACATCATCAATTATAGTGCCTCTGATTTGTAAGCATTTGTGTTCCATTCTGAACAGATGTGCAAGATGAAGCCCCCGCCCCCGCAAGACTGGATCCTTTGAGTCTCCATACATAACCTTCGGCTTTTGTCAACCATTAAATGCTTAGGTGTGGCCCAGTCTAGGTCTCTGCCCTCACCTGCCACGGCTCCTTTTCGTAGAGCCTTCTAGATGAATAATGCAGATCAAGCATAGGCACCATGCTCCCCTATGGTCCCCTTTGATGAACCATTCCTTATTTGGCCTGGGCATCTTCTCTCTCCCTGCCCCATGTTGAGTCTCTAGTATTTTTTAGAGCTATTTGTACATTGGATCTGCTCCTAATCAATGTAAGCCCTTGAGTGGAGGGAACTTACTCACTTTTGGAGTAAGTTTATTTACTCACTTTTTTGAGTAAGTGGAGGGAACTTATTCACTTTTGTTCCCTTCTTACACCCTGATCAGCCCCTAGCACACTGCTTGGCACATAGCAGACACTCCACAGTTAATTTTTGACTGCATAGACGAGCAAATAAATGGTAAGTAGATTAAAAATCGGAAGCCAAACATTAAATAATTGAAATAATGATCTGGAAAAACAAACAGGGAAAAATAAATTCGAATCGTAAGTAGTTAGTTCTTCATGAGAAAAATACTTGTCCTGTGAATCATTCTATATCTTTATCCTGCATTAAAATTTAAACTGGAATGTTCCCACTTAAAATGTCTGTGTACATTACATGTTCCAAGAGAAGTCAAATTCATAATCATGACTGTACTGTATTCATAAAAGGATGTTTTGCCATATCAGTATTAATGTCATTTTTTTGGTCTTTCTTGGAGAAATGTACATTTTAAGGCTAAGACTTCGCCACAAAAGAAATTCTATCCTAAACTTCTGATGCCAAGCCACTAAAAATTCAGTTGTCTATACTGTGAAGCCATCCAAACACCTCAATGAATTTTTTTCCCCTTGTACTACATGGCTGCTCATCTGAACAAAGAGGAAGACTTACACATTATAAATACTTGATGGGAAGATTGATCTGAAACGGAAGATATGGAATACAGTGTAAAATAGTGTAAGATAGAGTCCTTGGTAAATGACTGGATTAAGAGAATGAAGGAACAGGACTTCCCTGGCGGTCCAGAGGTTATGACTCTGGGCTTTCACTGCAGGGAGTGTGGGTTTGGTCCCTAGCCGAGGAACTAAGATCCCACATGCCATGCAGCATGGCCAAAAAGTAAAATAATAATAATAATTCAAGTTAAAAAAAATTTTTAATAAAAGGAAAAGTGATCTGCCTTTCTACTAGATGTCCTTTCAGGGAGTATGGGAGGCCTTGCATGCTTTCCCAGATAGTGTGGTAAAACATGGAGTTAACTTTTGATGCTTCTTTGTTGATTAAAAACAAAGGCTTTGGAATATCATGACTCTAGGTACCAAGTGGGAAGAGGGATAAATTAACTTGAGTACAAGACAAAGAGATACAGCTTAAACAAGCACAGAAAGCATTCTCATCACCTTCCAGAGTTTCTCTCTCTGATTCTAAACTCTGCATCCCCAAACCACTTCATATTTTGAGAAGGGAGAGAAGATGAGAAAGACAAAATGATGAAGGAGAGGATAGGAAAATGGGAACAAAGTGGAGGTGAGGAAGTAGTGGGACTACTAAACAGCATTTAGAGTTACACAGAAAGGGGGAATGGAATAAAAGCTGCAGTGAGCACCAGAGACAAACAAGATAAACTGAAGATTTCTGACTCATGCTCAATAGACTATGCCTAATAATTCTGCAACCATAATCTAGTGGATGCCATGTACAGGCACGATACTAAGCATTTTACCTATACTAAATCAGGGGTCCCCAGCCCGCAGGCCATGGACCAGCACTGGTCTGTGGCCTGTTGGGAATTGGGCTGCACAGTAGGAGGTGAGTGGTGGGTGAGTGAGCAAAGTTTCAGCTGTATTTACAGCCGCTCCCCATCGCTTGCATTACTGCCTGAGTGCCGCCTCCTGTCAGATCTGTGGTGGCATAATAAGTACTATACCCTCAAATCATCCCAAAACCATCCCCACCCCACACCTTGTCTGTGGAAAAACTGTCTTTCATGAAACCAGTCCCTGGTGGCAAAAATGCTAGGAACCACTGTATTAAATCATTTAAGCTCATGACAGACCAACAGGGTGAAAAGCATAGAAAGCCTGACCTAAACCATCTCAAACAAAATAGGAAATATATTGGGTTGTACAAATGAACAGTCATTCAGCTGTTATCCAAGGCTCAAAAAATGTGTTCCTCTCTGCATTTCCTCGCTCTATTGCCATTTTATTGACCTCAGGTCCTAGCAGGCTGCCCCTTTCTAATCCTCAAAAAACTGCCTATAGCTGTGAGTTGAGGTACTTATTTCTTGCTCAATTCAGGGTGGGGGAAATACAGTTGGAACAAAAGTCCCAGACAAAAGTTCCAGAATTTGTTGTCCTGATTTGCCAGGTTTTGTCTTGTGATTATCCCATGAACCAAACTCAGTTCTGAGGAATTTGCTGACTGTTTTAAGCCAAGTATAGATTAACCCTGAAACTTGGGGGGGGGGGGTGCAATTCCACCCAAACTAGATTGATGAGAAATTCAAGGAACCATTAGAAAGGGGGCAAGAATGAAATCTTTATAAAGGTAGACTGCAGAGATGGTAAAAATGGACATAAAAATAAATAAATAGCTATTAAATAAAGCAAAGACTCCAAATGTAAAATATTTTTATGATTCAATTTTTGTTAAAAGCTTCACTGGTGGCTCAGAGGGTAAAGAATCTGCCTGCAATGCAGGAGACCTAGGTTCAATCCCTGGGTCGGGAAGATCCCCTGGAGGGGGGCCATGGCGACCCACTCCAGTATTCTTGCCTGGGCGATTCCATGGACAGAGGAGCCTGGTGAGCTACAGTCCACTCGGTTAGTCACTGAGTGACTAACACTTTATATGTATTTTAACATATGTATATATGCATGTGCCTCTATCTATCTATACTGAATTGCAGCAAGAGAAGCCATGCCAGGCTGATTCAGGCGGAAAGGAAAAATATTTTTAAAAGGTTTTTACTGGTTTGGAATCTCCGGGAAGTTGGCTATCTTGTGTCAGACTGCTAAAAAGAGGACCCTGAAAGATTTGTACACTAGTGACTTATTAAATGATGCTGGGAGATGCCTGTTAGGCAGTGGGGGAAGCAGGACAGGGAAGAGGAGAAAGCCCAGCAAAGGTGCAGTCTCCAGTGATGGTCCCCAGGGTAGCTACAGCCTGATTCCACAAACACTGTAGCAGAAGTTACACTTCAGTATGGCCCCAACCCAAGGTCTCGAGGCTGGCCTTTCCAACTCTGCACCTCCAGGTCACTGGATAAGGGCTGTTACCCAGGAAGGCAACTTTGGAGGACCTCTAGCTTTCTGTGCCCCTTGGCAAAAAGCTAATCCAAGAGCCGTGTGGGATGTAGGTGTTGCTTTCAGAATGAAAGCACCTTAAGATGCTGGGAAAATGAAGCACGTGAAACAGTAAAACGGGATCTGGTGAGATTTGCATAAGGCACAAACACGATGCACTCGTTTGGCAGAACCAGCTTTGAACTACGGGGCCCAGTTAAACACGGTGACCACACTGTGCAGCTGCTCTGGGAAATCCTGCGTGGGGATGGTGTCCTGCCGTGAACTCCGTGCTGCTTCCCACTGCTGACTGTGGCCACCACCACTGCCCTCATCAGCGGGGATTCCTTGTGGTTCTTGCTCTTTGAGTCCCTAATTTCTAAAGTCTAGAAACTGGGCTTTCCTGGTGATTCAGACGACAAAGAATCCTCCTGTAATGCGGGAGACCTGTGTTCACTCCCTGGGTTGGGAAGATCCCCTGAAGGACAGCATGGCAACCCACTCCAATATTCTTGCCTGGAGAATCCCCATGGACAGAGAAGCCTGCATGCTACATCCAGGGGTTCAAGGACATGACTGAGTGACTAAATACAGCACACCCACAGGGGGCTAGGTGATGGAGATTAGAATGTTTATACCTCTGCTGTAAGAGATGCCAGAAAAAAAGAATATCTGGCATTTTTAGCTTCTATATTGAGAGGCAAGCTGTGCATCATTAAGTATTAAGTGGGAATTCCCAAAGCACTGGGAGAGGATGCTCACCTTGTGTGGCCAAGAAGGGCAAGAGGTGTTCTCGACACATACTCACAAATACATAAAACATTTAAGAATTATCCAGACACTATTAACAGACATTACCTCTGGAGAGTGGAATCTTATATCTTTCTGTAGTATTTGAGAATTTTATAAGGGGCTTATTTTTTTTTAATGCTGAAGAACTGGTTTACTTCTTAAAAGATCTATGCCTTTATTAAGAACAGCTTTTAGGAGGTCAGAATGTTTTAATTAAATTATGTACTTTCTCCTTTCAGATTTGCTGGTGATCAAGCATTTTTTTCATCCATTTATTGAACATGTATTGAATCTTGTGCAAGGGCCACACAATGTAAAAAGACACAGCCTCCGCTCTCAATGAGGTTGTGACAAGGATTGGGAATAAAATACTTTTGAATTTGCAGGTTTTATTTTATTTTGCTTTCTCAAATACCAGCCAGACTTTAGCTTCAGAGAGTAAGTGCCTCAACTAGGCAGCTTTAACTAGCTCTCCTTTTCTTCCTTATAAAATGGAATTGAAGACTGTAAGTTGTAGATCTTCCTGATGATTTCCAAGCTAAATGATGTTGGTGTATTTGAAAGGAAGTTGCTATGAAAGTATTGTATGCTCTTGAATTTCATTTTTTTAAGATTTCATTAGAATTAGGTAACATCACCTCATGTTTTGTGTCGGACTGCAAAAGACTTATTGCTATCCAGATGTATTCCTTTAGCTGATGGTAATATAAGCATTCTCAAAGCTCATATTTCTAAGCCTGGGATTTAACACAAAACCATAGGTAATAAAGATGTATAAAATCTAGCGTCTGAATCATCCCATCTTCCTGACATCTCATTTTGATTTATGAAACATTTAATGATATGGTCAAGCCAAGTGGTAGCTTGAAAGGAGTTACTTTATTCTACCACTCACCCTCAACTCCCCAAAGGTCCATATAGTCAAAGCTATGGTTTTTCCAGTAGTCATGTATGGACGTGAGAGTTGGACCATAAAGAAGGCTGTACACTGAAGAACTGATGCTTTTGAACTTTGGTGTTGGAGATGACTCTTGAGAGCCCATTGGACTTCACGGAGATCAAACCAGTCAATCCTAAGGGAAATCAGTCCTGAATATTCATTAGAAGGACTGATATTGAAGCTGAAGCTCCAATACTTTGGCCACCTGATGCAAAGAGCAGACTCATTAGAAAAGACCCTGATGCTGGGACAGATTGAAGGCAGGAAGAGAAGGGGACGACAGAGAATGGGATGGTTGGATGGCATCAACTCACTCAATGGACATGGGTTTGAGCAGGCTCTGGGAGACAGTGAAGGACAGGGGAGCCTGTGTGCTGCCGTCCATGGGGTTGCAGAGTTGGACACAACTGAGCGACTGAACAATACCCTCAGCTCCCTAAAGCCACCCTAGGGAAGCAGCTTGCAATGTGAAGCTGCAATGTGAATTCAGCAGCAGGAGCCAGCTACTTTTACCAACCAGCATATCTCCCCCAAGTCTCTTCTCTCTAGAAACTCTGAAACTCCACTGCTTTTAAAAGTCATCCTGGTTGACAATGGTCCAGTTGGCTGACATAAAATCATACACTACTCTTAAAGATAGCTAACACTCTTTTGATTTGGAATTAACTCATTATAAAAAGAATCACATTTGAAATCCACCCTTACATTCTGAAATACTATATTTCAACTCAGTTGACCAAAGTAACTGTTTCCAATCTGTTGTCTGTGGAACCCTAGGGTTCCATGAAGGTGCCTTCGGGCAGAGAAAGCCAGAGACTGAGAGTGAGGCTGAGGGGTGAAAGATTCAGAATGCTGCTTTCCTGCCCAAGATCAACCCATTCTCTCTCCTAACTTTCTACATACTGGGCTTCCATGTAAAGGCTTATTTGGAAAAAAAAGTTTCTGTTAATTTTTTTCAAAGTGACTTGAAATTTAAAATGTGTATTCTCTTCAACTCAGAAATGTAACTTTAAAAAATTACACTGCAGGAAAAAAAATCGAACTCATAATCAAGATTTATATATCAAGAACTCTTGTCATTACTTTGTAATAGCAGTACATTGGGAACAACCTAACACTAACAACCTAACATTTTCCAATAGGGGAATAGATAATCAAGCTATGGTATAGTCATACTATATAGAAAAATACTATACAGCTGATCAAAATGCATGGAAAGATCTTCAGGACACATTTAAGTTTTTTAAAAGAAAATTTCAGTAAAATGTGCTTAGTATGGTCCAATTTATGAAAAAATAAGGCTATATACTTGCCTACTGTTGTTTTTGTTTAGTCATTAAATCAAGTCTGACACTTTGTGACCTCACAGACTGTAGCCCACCAAGCTGCTCTGTCCATGGGATTATCCAGGCAAGAACACTGGAATGGCCTGCCATTTCCTTTTCCAGGGGATCACCCAACCCAGGGATCAAACCTGTGTGTCCTGCCTTGGGAGGCAGATTTGTTACCTCTGAGTCACTAGGGAAGTACATACTTACCTATATATTTAATAAATGCTTAGAACAAGGGACTAGAAAGGTATAGTATATCAATTGTTTCTAGGGATTACCTCTAGGAGGACAATATGTAAGGTTGGTAGGGTGGTAAAGAAGGACTGTCACACTTTCACATTTTCTTCCAAATCTTCCTGAGTTGTTTGAATGTTTTATCCAATTATAGCTTATGTACATTATTATAGAAAACGTTTTTTACAGAGCTTGAGATCATCATGGTGCTAATGAAACCATGAATATCTGCCTTTTCCCTACATTATCAAGTTAGTGCCATAGACGGACTATCTCTGTTTGTCTGGAAAAGATTGAACCTACTAATCCCAGACCAGTCTTCTCAACCACAGATACCACTGTTACAGTCAGATCAGGTGAGAGAGTATCACTGGTTTGTGGCTTTCAGCTCAGCATGCATCTTATTGGCAGGTTTGTGACTCTGCTCTTTGTTCTTTGTTTTAAACCATATCATACAATTCATCCATTAACAGTACCCAATTCAGCACTATTTAGTATGTTCACAAAGTCACAAAACCATCACCACAGTTGATTTTAGAGTATTTTTATCACTCTCAGAAGACAGCCCTTACCCATTAGCAGTCATTCCTCATGCTCCTCCCCATCCTCTACAATCCACAGATTTTTTTTCTGTCTCAATAGATTTACCTATTCTGGAAATTTAATATAAATGAACTTATACAACATGTGACCTTTTGGCTCTAGCTTCTTTCAGTGAACAAAATTTTTTCAAAGACACCATTGCATGGGTCAGTATGTCATTCATTTTTATTGCTAAGTAATATTCCTTTAGATGGATATACCACATTTTATTTATCCATTTATTAGCTGATGGACATTTGTGCTGTTTCTGCTTTTTGATTTGTGAATAATGTTGCTCTCCACATTTGTACATAAGTTTTTGTATGTACCTACGTTTTCATTTCTTCTGGTAATATATCTAGGAGTGGAATTACTAGGTCATATGATAATAATACTTTTTAACATTTTGAGGAATTGCCAGGCTTTTCCAATGAGGTTCTACCAATTTACATCCCTACCAGCAATGTATGAGTGCCTATCTCCTCACCAAAACTCGTTTTGTCTGTCTTTTTGATCATGGTCTTAGGAAAGAAGCAGCAGTTCCTATTATGTTCTTGTGTATTTGAGAATGACTACATGTATTAGTTAGGCTTCTACTACAATAGCATCACATAATAAAAACAACCTCAAACTTCTGTGGCTTTAACTACAAGCATCTATTTCTCCCTTTAACATGTGTATTGACTGTGGCTCCGTTGAGCTTGGCTGGGCATTGGTTCTGATCCATTTCATGAGTCCTTATCCTAGGACCAGGGAATTCTCTTCTCATAAGGGAGCTCAGAATCTCAAGCAACAAACAGAAATACCCTGTGACCTAAAACAGGCACAAGTCACTTCTCTCAAACCATTATCAAAAAAATTCATGTCTCCAAACCCAACTTTAGTGGAGCTGGTGAGTAAACTTGGCTTGCAATGGCAAAAGGTACAAGTGTATAAGTTTACTAAGTATAGAGGTAAAAAGCTGGGAACAATAATCCCGTCTACCCTACCACTCAATTCTCTATCTCCAGTTCTATCCTCTTTCTTGTTTTCTAACATGGCTTAGCTATTACGCGTAATATGTTGCTGTCATTAAATTTTACTGTCTCAAATCGAAGAAACCCTTTTTGTTAACCAAATAACTCCTCCTCCCAACCTCTCCATCTAGACAACAACACCCAAATAGGAATTACCAGAAGCTCAAATAATTACGAATTAGAGCGCCCATCTCCCATCATGCTTTCTTCTCTTTTGTATCAAATGCTGCTAGCTTCCACCCAATATTTCATCTTAGAAAAGAAAAAAAAAACTGATTTGATTCAGAGTAGCAATGTGCTTTTTCCCCAGCCTCTCTCATTTTGTAGCTGAGGTTCACCCTGGGATAAAAGTCTACTGTGAATTTCTGGAAAACTTTGGTTTCTTTGTCATTTTCTTCTCATTGCTGTTACCTAGGACAAGGATGTGAGACTAGAGGTGAAATGGCTATATTTTAACCATGTACAGATGAAAACCACTTGCTGAGACTCAGGGTACAGAATGGAAGGAGGAACATGGAACACATACCATCATGAAGTTCAGCCCCACCTGGCCTGCCCACTTCTGGAATATTATGTCACCCTCTGATAATCAGGCATCAGTGTCCACATGCACTGGCAAATAATTTAGAAATTTTTTAATGTGGTAATTGAAAGTGAAAGTGAAGTCTCTCAATCGTGTCTGATTCTTTGTGACCCCATGGACTGTAGCCTACCAGGCTCCTCCGTCCGTCCATGGGATTTTCCAGGCAAGAGTACTGGAGTGGGTTGTCATTTCCTTCTCCAGGGGGATCTTCCTGATCCAGGGATCGAACCCGGGTCTCCCGCACTGTAGGCAGATGCTTTTACCATCTGAGTCAATGTGGTAATTAAGATTTCCTAAATTTTGGTGGGGCTCCAAAATCACTGCAGATTGTGACTGCAGCCATGAAATTAAAAGACGCTTACTCCTTGGAAGGAAAGTTATGATCACCCTAAATAGCATATTCAAAAGCTGAGACACTACTTTGCCAACAAAGGTCCATCTAGTCAAGGCTATGGTTTTTCCAGTGGTCATGTACGGACGTGAGAGTTGGAATGTGAAGAAAGCTGAGTGCCAAAGAATTGATGCTTTTGAACTGTGGTGTTGGAGAAGACTCTTCAGAGTCCCTTGGACTGCAAGGAGATCCAACCAGTCAGTCCATTTTAAAGGAGATCAGTCCTGGGTGTTCTTTGGAAGGAATGATGCTAAAGCTGAAACTCCAGTGCTTTGGCCACCTCATGTGAAGATCTGATTCATTGGAAAAGACTGATGCTGGGAGGGAATGGGGGCAGGAGGAAAAGGGGATGACAGAGGATGAGATGGCTGGCTGGCATCACCGACTCGATGGACCTGAGTTTGAGTGAACTCCGGGAGTTGGTGATGGACAGGGAGGCCTGGCGTGCTGCGATTCATGGGGTCACAAAGAACTGGACACGACTAAGCAACTGAACTGAACTGAAATGCTCTATAAACTTCTAATCTTTCATCTCAGTTATTCTTTGCTCTCTAAACCACCTATGCACCCAGTTTCCATTCTTTGTCCTTCTCAGCCGTTTGTGTCCCACCTACCTGGAAGCTGATGTTGGTGACCTGTCATCCAGAGTCCCTTGCTTGTTGGCTTTTTGTTGAGTTTGGCCATGGAGGCACTGGCATAAGCAGGGCAGAAGGAAAAAGAAGTCCGGGTATTTCTTCCCGTCCACTCTCTGCTTTAGTGCCTCTTCTCTGGCAGTGGTCACGAGCCTGCCAAACTCAGCTCCCATGGGATAGCCCTCTCCCAGGGCTCCAGCTCTCTGTAGGGTCTCCTTAATGCTACTTCCTAGGGTGATAATGGCTCCCGAACATTGTTGGTGCCTGGCGGCCTCAGCATTCCTTGTCTGCTCCTCTAACTCTGCCCAGTCTCTATATGCGGCCCCTGCAGTCCAGTGCCTTCAAATAAACCATCTGCAATGAATTGTTTCCAGCTGGCCCCTGACTAATGCAGTAAAACCTCTCTTGGTATACGTGCTTCAGGTTTGCATTTCAGCTACATTTCTCATAATCTTCCCTTTGCTTGAAATCCCTTTCCTCCCACTTCTGTGTCTAGCTGTCCTTCCAGGCCCTCTCAAACACCCACTGCTTCTAAGTAGCCTCTCTAATTCCCACACCATGGAAATCTCGTCTTCCCTGAAACTCACTCAGCACATACTTGAGAGTTATTATCTTTATTTTGCTTTAAATTATAGTGACTTACGTACATGTAACTCTGGCCAGTTTGTAAATTCTTTGAAGTCTGAATGTACACCTACATCTGATTTGTTTTTCTCTCTCTTCTTAATATTCCTCCCTGAACTCTACCTCCCTCCCCAAAGCACCTGAAATAAAGCTTGGTGCCAAATGGGTGTTCTATCCCTCATTTTTGTTACCATTTATTACTACTGATTACTATTATAACAGACACCAGTTACTAATTTAATTGTACAGTTTATAAAAATTTATGAAAGTGATGGCATAGACTAAAATTTCCCTTTGGTGATAACATGGTTGTTACATTTAAAATATGCAAATTCATCTATATAATATACATCTATGATAAATGCATATGAAAATATGCAAGTCATCTATGATACATATATAATAGGGGACTTTGTTTTTATTTAAAAGTTTTCTGATGGTTAAGTCTTGTTTTCTCCCAATACTTCTTCTTGGGTATCAAAGACACAAATCCTGCATGGGCAAATATTCATTTGTAACAGGTTTTTTAACATTATGAGTTGGAATAGAAGTGACAGTTATCTTCTAAGCCAGTATTTTAAAGCTGTGTCCTGGGGAGTGCTATCCAGTCTTGCCAGGAATGGGGATATACTGACAAGCCCTCAGTAGGCTTTCACGTGAAGAAGGGTTCTGATCTTCAGAAGGCGTGAAAACAATTTCTCTAATCTCACCTCCTACTCCAAACACCGTTACAGTGTCTCTGCTTAGTTGCTAAGTCTTTTGCCTACATATCTCCATATCTGGAAATTCACTGACTATGCAATAAGATTAAACAATGTGTTTTCAAACAACTCTAAGTTTAGGAAGTTCTATATTATATTTGGCTGAAACCTGATGACCCATCTTTCTTCCGCTTGAAGCAGTAAGGAATATATCTAAAGTTACTTCCTCAAAATGGTTGATTTTTTCCTCCTTTTGAAACTAATTCCCCCGTATGAATACTTCATATTCATTGTCTTAAATCATAGTATGGCTTGTTGCGTTGTTTTTCTATCTTAATTTGGGCATTAACAGGATTAACTATTCCTTCTACCTTTAGCGTATCTGAAAATTCGTGTATTATGCCAGAATGCTCATAGAAGAGACCACCTCTGAAGCTGATGTCAGCACAAAAGAATGCACAACATTCAAGCCACATTTTCCATCTTTCCACAAAGATGTCATAAAAATTTTTTATTAAACGCTTATTTAATTCCAAGTGTTCTAATTCCACTGTATTTCCATGGTATGCTGCTGCTACTGCTACTAAGTCACTCAGTCGTGTCCAACTCTCTGCAATCCCATAGACACTAGCCCACCAGGCTCCCCATCCCTGAGATTCTCCAGGCAAGAACACTGGAGTGGGTTGCCATTTCCTTCTCCAATGCATGAAAGTGAAAAGTGAAAGGCTTGAAGTCTGTCAGTCGTGTCCAACTCTTCGAGACCCTGTGGACTGTAACCCATCAGGCTCCTCCATCCATGGGATTTTCCAGGCAAGAGTACTGGAATGGGGTGCCATCACCTTCTCCACATACTATATATACTGTTGTTCTACAAGACCATGTAGGACATCCTATTGACATGAAAAAAATATTCATATTATTTACATAAAAATAGGTTATGAAACAGAATGTGCAGCATGAATCTATAGTAGTTCATTTAAGGTCTAGAAGGCTTCAGATGTTACAGGGTTATCTGTGAGTGATGGGACAATTGGTAAATTTTTTTCTTTGCTTTTCTGTCCCAGGCATTTTCTACAATGCATTTTCTAGTGTAATAAATATAACTGATCCAAAAAAGGAACAAATTCTTCTAGAAGCATTGTAGAGAAAGGATTTTCAAAATGTAAGGTAGAACTGGACAGACTTGGTGATCACTTGATGTGGGAAGAGGAGGGTTTAGAGTGATCCCCAACTAAAGAGTCATTTCTAGCTAAGAAAATCACTCATTTGAGCTTATTAATTGATTAATTTAAAAAATCAGCTTTGGAGGAAAATATGATGGGCTACTTTCTATGGTTATATAACCAACCACCTCAAAATTTAGTGGCTTAAAAATAAAAACATTTTTCTTATACTCATATAAGCACTCTTATACTTATAAAAGTGCATCTGGGGCCGTGTTCAGCAGGGGTCTCTTCTGATTTGCTCTCATTAGTTTGGGGAGTTTTAGGGCCAAGGCTTGAGGGGATCGGGTATTATATGAATGTATGACCTCTCCCCATGTCTCACCAATACGGTGGCTTCAGGAATTCCAAGGTACTGAGACTGAAGTGGGGGCAGGGGAGGCAGAGAGAGGGCAAGAAGAAAGGATGGAAAGCAGCACAGATCATGTGGTTCTATGCTAGCCCTTGCTTCACTACAAGCCCAAAGACGTACAGCATGTGGTTGGGTGGCTTGGTAGGTGTGGTGCAACTACCTGGGTTGTGGTCTCCAGACAACTATATGAGTAATTGTGTGTTTTTTGAAGCAATCCATGGGATGGAGGAAGGAAAGGGACGTTTACCTGACCTGATCCCTCCTATATTGGTTTTCTGTTGTTGCACAAAAATTCACCACGAACTTAATGACTTTACAGATCATTAAAATACCCACTTATTAGCTCATAGTTTTAGAGGTCAGAAAGCAGGTAGAGCTGGGTTATCTGCTGGGGGGTGGGTATCACAAGGATGGAACCAAGGTGACCCCTGAGTTTTCACTGAAGGCTCTGGAGAAGATTTACTTCCAAGCTCATTCTTGCTGGCAGAATTCAGCTCCTAGTGGTTTTACAAAGGAGGTCCCCATTTCTTGGCTGGCTGTTAGCTTGAGGCTGCCCTCAGCTCTTAGAGATCCCCTGTCTTGTGATGTGTCCTCTCCATATCTGAACAGGTAATGGACAGTCAAATCATTCTTGAGCTCTAAATCTCTAACTTCCTTTCCTAAAATTAGCTAGAGAACATGCTCTGCTTTGAAAGTACACATACAATAAGGTCATGCTCATTCGGATAATTTATATATATTTTTAAATTGCAGGACAATTGCTTTACAATATTGTTAGTTTCTGTCATCTATCAACGTGAATCAGCCATAGGAATACATGTATCCTCTCCCTCTTTAATCTCCTTCCCATCTTACACCGTATCCCACCCTTCTATCTAAGCTGTCACTGAGCACTAGATTTGAACTCCCTGCATCATACAGCAAATTCCCACTGGTCAACTGTACCATCTAACAAAATCTAATCTTGGGAGTAAAAGCCATCAAATTATACATCAATTATACACAGCACATTTACCAGGGTCCAACTCTTTGTGACCCTACGGACTGTACACCCACCAGGCTCCTCTATCCATGCAATCTTTCCAGCAAGAATCCTGGAATGGGTTGCCATTTCCTCCTCCGGTGGATTTTTCCAACCAAGGGATTGAAGCCGCATCTCCTGCACCTCCAGCATTGCAGACAGATTCTTTATGGCTGAGCCACTGGGAAAGCCCATCCCAGGGTGGTAAACATTCCTATATCTGATTTAAGAGCTGCTGGATAGTATACCAAGACCAAGATTGGGGCTGACCCTATAATGTTAATAGATGAGCCATGGAAATGAAACTAAGCCACCTCTGTTCCACTTCTATGACTTTGACAAAAAGAATGCTCTGAGAATCCTCACACTTTTAGGTATTCAATAAATATTTGTTGAAGGACCTATGTATTGGACAGAAGAGAATAAGTATTTATAAGAGTAAATGAGAGACTCACCAACAGGTAAATAGATTTTAAATGAGCACCTAGCTGTTTTCAAAGTGTCTCTCCAGTTCTGAATGAATTACATTCCTGGGTCCTGAGAGAATAAGAGGTAAGATTACTGCCAAACCAATTCAACATATATTTGTTAAGTGAACAAGGGAACAAGTTAATTTTGTTTGGTGATCCTCTGTCTACAGGACTTGAAAGCCTATCCAAACCACCACCTCACCCACCCCCATCAAAATGCTAACTTAGTAGTGTATATTCTTTCTTGGTGATACTGTAGGAAAACTCTTAGAGATTATCATTCTTACATTTCATTAAATACTAAACATCTTTTAAGAGGCACGATCACTAAAATTCAAACTTTGAGTTTGAGCAGTGCAAATAAGTTCATGTTAAAACACTGGGAGTATTTTTCAGAAATATGTGTTTGTGGAGAAGGAAACGGCAAGCTACTCCAGTATTCTTGCCTGGAAAAGTCCATGGACAGAGGAGCCTGGCGGGCTGCAGCCCATAGGGTTACATGACTGAGCATGTGTGCATGAGGGTAGAGGGTGATGGGTTGGTAGCAATAAACTGGTAGAACTAAAAAAAAAAAAAAAAAAAGAAATATGTGTTTGCCCTGTGCTATACTGATCTTCTATATACTGAACATATGTATATGTGTGTGTATATATATATATGTGCATGTATGTGTGTGAATATATGCTATACATCATATTCAATAAATATTAATTATTAATTTTTTCTGTGACCCTATATAGATTTACTTCCAAAGTATCTTGCTTTAATAAATCTTTGGTAAATTATGTATAAAATACACACAGGATTAATTCAATCAGTTATAATCTGAGAAAATCCTTTAATCATTCTTTAACTTATGAATATATTAAAGAATAAATATTTGATAAAGTACAATGTGAGAACTTCAATACCTTCATCACAGATGCACTTTCTTTTAATCAGAATAATTTTGATTATTCTGAATAATTTTGAAGATATTTTAATATATGTAATGCTTTTCTCATCCTGTGGTACATTTGTAAAACAGTAAATTAGTATGTCTATTATAATGGCAACCCACTCCAGTATTCTTGCCTGGAGAATCCCAGGGACGGTGGAGCCTGGTGGGCTGCCGTCTATGGGGTCGCACAGAGTCGGACACGACTGAAGCGACTTAGCAGCAGCATTATAAACAAAAGTCTATTATGAACTAAATACTACCTACATACAAATGGTGGAAAAAACAGGTGCTGGAAATACTACCAATTCCCATGAAATTTACTTCCAATTTACAGACAAGACACAATTAAAGAACAAGATATGCTGTATTTAAAAAGTCTATTAGAGTTGGAAGAACCCTCAGAAATTTTATCCTAAAATCCTCTCAGTTGAGAAATGAGTACAGAAAACATACAGAAACTGGAAAAAAGACAAGTATAGCTTCCAGGAATGAAAATATATAAAACGGCTACATGCAATATTTGTTTCCTATCCTTCTGATTATAAATTCAAAAAGGGTCAAACAGTCTGATAGTAAAGCGACAATGATCCAAAAATAAGTGGTTCTCACCCCCATTTTTTTTCTGTGCTGTTCTTAGAGTCAAGGATTAATGCAAAAGTAAAATTCTGGAATCCCTTCCTTGCCCGCTCTGTTTATTTATTTATTTTTTAATTCAAGAATATGATGTACCCAACTTTGTAACTGGCTGGCTGAAATCTTCGGTGATTTCTCCTATATTCATCCTCAGAATTTTATCTCTAGTCCAAGCAAAAAAACCCCAGAAGCCCATTTTGTATGTGTTTGTAAACTGCACACCACTGTGTAAATGTGATCACATTAAAATACGTGCAAACTTGGCAGTTAGGAAATGTCACTGCAATCGTTAGGACGTGAAATTTCAATCTCTTTGATGAAGATACCATCTTTCAGCCAAGCCCTGGCAGAAAATCTTAGGTTCCTGTTAGACCCCTCCCTCCCCAGTCAGCTGCCGGGCTCCATCCGGAGGGATGGGGGCTCTCCTTTTCCATCACAGTTAAGCGTTCCCAGACTCAGGAGAAACCTCGGGTTTCTGCAGGGCACTCAATATGCAGCTAAGTGTCCCAGCTCTGTAAAGGGCAGCTGGAAATGGATTTAAAATGGCAACGCGGACCAATCAGCGCCGCCGCGCCAGAAGCAGACATTTACACGCGCCTCCTCCACAGGCACAGAGGAACCTGGCGGTGCCTAACTCCCTACTTAGGGCTGTAAAGTAGGCGTTTTTTAATTCCACGGTGGTCTGTATTTGAGGGAAAGAAAAAAATCTTCCTTGAGTAAAAGTTTTTATTTTGGAATTGGCCCAAAATAATTTTGGGTGTGATGTGTGAAAATCTGAACCTAATTTTTTCAGAGTTTTTTGTTATTCAAGGATGAAAAGAGGTACATTTTTAAATGTACTCCACCTTTTTCAAAACGGACTGGGGTCATTATGGTGTTCACATAACTCAGAAACAGCCCAGGCTATAAAATTAGGACTTGGCAGAAAGGGAGTTCCTAGGGAGAAGGTTAAATCGAGGTAAACTGAAGGGAGAGTTGGACAGTCGGCGCAATTGTGGAGTTAGGAAGCATGAGGTCCCCTCGTTAGGCAACTTTTCTACCCTGCGAGCGCTGGAAGCCGGATGCATAGAGCCAGTCGAAGGGAGGTTTCGCTCGCCTTTAGCCCTACCCGGAGAAAAACGCTCAGTGGAGGCTGGTGCGCTCGTGTGCCTGTGTTCACATTGTTTGCAAGTGTGCATGTGTGCGAATGTGCATGTGTTTCTGCGTGCATGTGTGCATACAAGTGCGCGCCTGTTTGTTTACATGTGTTTATGCCTGCATGTGTCTGTGGGAGTGTGCACGTGTATCTAAGTGCACGTGTGTGGATTTGCGAGCAAGTCTGTGTGTGTGTGTGTGTACGCGCGCGCGTTCTCGATGGGTCGTGCAATCTGCGAGGAGGGTATTCCGACACAGAGCAGGGCTGTGGGGGCTTGTTCCTACTCCCCTTCATTTGATCCCACGCCCAGGAAACTAGAACTCTGCCGCGCGTGCAGCCAGACGCTTCCTGCAGAGTGCTGGCTCCGCATCGTAGAGGTGCAGGTAAAGGCCAAGCCCCTAAACGCGGCTCCGGGGCAGCCACATTCCCGCGCCTTTCTAGGACAGCCGCCCAGGAGCGACCTCGGGCGGCGGGCGGGGCTAGGCCGGCGGCGAGCCGGCCCGGGATTCCCGGCCTGTCCCTTTAACCCCGCCGTGAGGCGGGAGCACGTGAGCGGGGCTCCGGGTGGCACCCGGGCGCCGCCGCCGCGGAGGCAGTTGTATTTCGAACACTGCCTCTGGCCCGCGGCCAGGCGCCTTGGCTCGGCGGTCTGCCTGGCCTCCCTCCTCCTCATACTTTTCCTCCAGCGCAGCCCCCTCCCCTTTATCCGCCCACGATTAGAGGTGGGCACTCCCCCCATCTCGCCGCCCCCTCCCCAAGCACACACACACTCAACCCGCTCGAATTCTGGGGTAGAAACTCAGAAAACTTCCAGCCTGGGCAGCGCGCGCTTGGTGCAGGACGCAGGAGTAATCAGCCCGTCCCCCTCCAACTCTCCGGTGCCGCTGCCGCCCGCTCCCGCCACCCGAGAAGGAACGGTGCCACCCACCGCTCCGTCCCCTGCCTGCGCCTAGTGCCCGACCGGATCCCCGCAGAATCTCCCCATCCTCCCTTCGCTTTCCGACTGCCCAAGGCGTTATTTGTTTTCTCTCTCTCTTTCTCTTTCTTGCTCTGCGAGCACGGAGCGGGGGGGAAGAGGAGGAGGAATTCTTTCCCCGCCTAACATTTCAAGGGACACAATTCACTCCAAGTCTCTTCCCTTTCCAAGCCGCTTCCGAAGTGCTCCCGGTGACCGCAACTTCTGATCCCAAACTGAGAGGGGAGCCTCCCAACTTCAATTCCTTTTTTCCTTCTCCTTCGCTTTCCTCCTCCTCTCACTACCTCCACCTCCACCGCCACCTCCACCTCCGGCACCCACCCACCGCTGCCGCCGCCACCAGCAGCGCCTCCTTCTCTCCTCCTCCTCCTCCCCTCTTCTCTCTTTTTGGCAGCCGCTGGACGTCCGGTGTTGATGGTGGCAGCGGCGGCAGCCTAAGCAGCAGCAGCCCTCGCCGCACGCCAGCTCTCGCCGACCCCGCCTCATTCTCCAGCCCTACCTCGCAATCTCCCGAAAGGTGCCGGGCTGATTCGGGGCGGCAGAGGCGAAGCGGCTGCAGCGGCGGTAGGAGCGGCAGCGGCAGCGGTAGCGGCGGCGGGAGGCAGGATGAGCGCACGCGGTGAAGGCGCCGGGCAGCCGTCCACTTCAGCCCAGGGACAACCTGCCGCCCCGGCGCCTCAGAAGAGAGGACGCGGCCGACCCAGGAAGCAGCAGCAAGTCAGTACGCGGGCGGGGTGGGGGCAGTAGCCCACCTCCGCTACCTCCGCGAGGGCCGCGCGACGCGCGGCCACCCTAGCGCGGGAGTCCAGGCGCCGCGGCCGCCGCACGCCGCCGCGGGGGCGGGCTGCGGAGTCCGCGGCGCGAGTGCGCGACTGAACCCCGCTCCCCTCCCGGCCGGGAGGTGGGAGCCGCGGCGGGCGGCCGGGTGCGAGGAGGAGGTGGGGTCGGGCGAAGCGTCCTCGGACTTTCGCTATTGTGCCCGGCCCGAGTGGCGCGGTGTCTCCTGGTGACGGGAAACGGCCGGGTCCGACAAACCGGGACTCGCCAAGCACTTTCCTAGTCGCTTCACAGTGGCCCAGGAGGCAGGGATCCTCTGGCGGTTCAGGGTTGGAGGGGCTGAAGTCCTGGGGACCCGGAGGCTCTTTCTCCCGCCAACCCGGGCTGCTCGCTGGCCGGGAACTGGCGCGCCGCAGCCGCCCCCTTGGCGCCCTCCCCAAGTTCTCGGTGGCCTGAGACTCGCGCCCTCCCGACAAAGAACTCGTGGGCCCGCCCGGTTCTGTTAGGGCTCTTTAAATGCGGCGCGGCGTCCGATTCGCGGCCGCCGCTGCTGAGGTGTCCCAGGAAAGGGGCTGCAGGAGATCCTGCGTCCCCACGGGACAAGATTAACTAGTTTGACTAAGGGCGCAGTGGAAAGTAGTGTCCAAGAGGGTGCACGGTAGCTAGGGTCACTTCCTCGCCAGGCGCCCAGTCCCCCCTTTGCCTCCGGATCCCGCGCCTCAGCGCTGCAGACATTAAATGTACCCTTCCAGAATGAGTGGCTGGGGGCTGGGAGGGGACGATCGAGGGGCGCCCGGGACCCCGCCGAGTGGAGGGTTTTGTCTGCGGATGCAACCAATTAAGCGTGCAGCAGGCGCTTGCAGAGCTGCGCGCAGCGCCCAAGGCGGAGGGGTTTTGTTCGCGGCAATTTCCAAGCCTTCGCGGGTAGGGCTCGAGCGGGACTTGTCTATTGAGAACATTTAAACTCCGCTTCCGCGGGCTTTAAAACTACTTCTGCGTTCTTTAGCTTTAAAGCGCTTCTTTCAGGGCAAATAGGCCGAGTAGAAAATAATCCTGGAGTCCCAAAGCTACCTAGAGCAAGGTAGGGAAACAGAACAATGTTTGCTTGCCATTGCGTTTTAGAAAAGCTGTTGTACCTTTTTGAAATCATCAAAGGAAACAAGCCAATCTAGAGGCCCCAGAGTTTTCCCGCTCTGCCCGAGCGACACTTTACACCGCGTTAGGATCCTGTTTTACACCTCCCAGGAAGTCACTGCCCTTCCCCCCGCCCTTGTTTCCCACCCGCCACCCAGCTTTCTCAAACTCTGCTAATTGCCCCCCACCTCCGAAAAATAATCCAAATAAAATTGCAGCGGGGTCTGGAGGTGATTGAAGGTTTTACCTTTGAGTTAAGGCAGAGTTCACAAAGAAAGAAAAATGTGTCTCCGATGTTTCTCCGGATGTGCCCACTGGAGCTAGTGGTCCCACAGAAGCTTGCAGGAAACCTTTCCCAGATTGTCTAAATAGAATGCGAGTTTTCATTGAAGACTTTAATGCATTTTCAGCTAATTAGTCTCATTTAATCACCGAATCTGAATGAAATGTAAATTGATGATTCACTGGATAAATATTTAGGATCTGGAATATTAATCATCGCATTCTCTTAACCACTTGAGTATTTACTACTTGGCATAGAAGCCATTTAAAGTTTTGCTAAACCTATTGATAGTTTCAATTTCTCCATCCCAAACACTTGCATCCCTTCTCACTACCACCCGCCCCCCCCCCCCCCGACCCCTTTTAGTTTCCTTCGGTCCACCCCCATAAGGGTTTTCCCAAAAGAAAGTTTTGGAAAAAATGCTTATTTTTATCAAAAGATATTTAAATGTAGACTGGAGACCATGCCTGCATCTCCAAAGGGAAGTGAAGAATTGAAGCAATTATCTAGATAATTCAAGCAAAGCCTTCCACAACGGAGTTACCCTAATTATTTGGAAATTTTAGGAGGAATGGAGTTATTTTAAGTTGAAGAAGTTGGATAATTGTTCCAATATTTTACTCAATGTGTTGATTGAGTCATAATTGACTTACAATGCAGATATACAGAATGATCAAAAGCCACCTTTTCAATGTGGGAGATTGTTGAAATATTTATGATGTTAACTTCATATTTCTGTTGTTTAAAATGGTAGTACAGTGGAAAGTAGTATTTGTGTACAATGCTTATTATTTCTCGCAGTTGCCAAATACACAACCTTGCATATTTTGCACTTTAAGGATATATAACTTTCTTTCTGGAACATGCAACCTTGTCAGCCTTTGTTACCTTTCTCTGGTTGAAATAGAATCTAGTTTTCATATGCAAAATAGAATTTCCTCTTTTAATCCCTGGATTAAAAGTCTAGTTATTTCCCCTTTCTGTAAACTCTGTACCAGCATCATCCATTTGTGCTTGAACTGAATGTGTTCCAACGGTTCTGTTGAGCAGCACAGGCAGAAAATATATCTATAGAGTCAGGGTCAATTTCTTTCAGACATTCATGCCACAACAGAATTTTTTTTTCCCTCGAAACTAGGAGCCAACCGGTGAGCCCTCTCCTAAGAGACCAAGGGGAAGACCCAAAGGCAGCAAAAACAAGAGTCCCTCCAAAGCAGCTCAAAAGGTGAGAGATTTCTTAAGTCTTCCCAACTTTCTCAACACCCACAGGAACCTCCCTGTAATTTTCGCATTCTAGATCCACACCTAAGGATTTCTCCCAAGTGGGTAACCCAAGACTCATTTCCTACATTTACTATTGGTGAGATTTCCAAGCATATACATAGAATAAAAAGTTCATGAAGCTGCTTGGGGTTGTTTTTAAACAATCACTAAATAATAAGAAACTTAAAGCAGAGATGGGGGTTGGGAGGAGGTAAGCGAGTAGAGAATAAACAAATAAGATTTGCATCAAAAAAAAAAAAGATTTGCACCAGTTGTGAAATAGTTAAAAAAAAAAAAAAAGTATAGATTTTGTTTGGCAGTGAAGTTTTTGCAATTTCCTTAAAAAATAATAAAGATTAATTTACTTTGTGCTTATTTACATGATTACTGGAAAACCAAATCCCACTTTTCAAGTTAAGGACTTTGCCAAATAGGTGATAATTAGAAATCAATTCAATTATAGGATTCTGGGGGGAAAATTCACAAATTTTACAGCTTTAAATGTGCTGATAAAGTATTTTGCTTGTTTGCCATCAACCTGCAATATAATACATCATCGTCTCTCAAAAGCCTTTCCATCTCAGGTGATACAGAAATGCTCTGAATAGGACAATGAGAAAGTTTTAAAACAAATGTTTGACTCATTTATTGTACATTTTGGGGCAGAATAGAACCCAACCAAGTGTAACTTCCAGTGTTTTTCTTTATAAATTTTAAATTGCTGTTTAAAAACTTCATGTTTGATGGTATTTGAACTCGCAAAGAAGAAATATCTCAGGATCAGTGCATACACAGAGATGTGAAGGTGAAGACAAAAATCACAGTTTTTAAGCTTTACAAATAAATCAGAGAAACGTTTCTGTATTTTATTTGTAGTTTTGTATACTCGTTAAAAACAAAGGTTCAAAATTCAGAAGTCAATTTTGATGTAGTGTACTATATACAGTGTTTGTTAAGAATAACTCTATGCTCATCTTTGGGGAATTAATGTTTTGTGTGGTTTTCTCTATGACTGTGAGCACTAACCATATTATATTTGATAGTTTTCAGTGTTGTAAACTACCATAGCAACCAGGGATACATATAAAGTTATTTAGGGAGCAATTGTGAGTTCTTGTCTGTTTTAAGTCTTGAACAGAGCTGAAAGAGCAGATTTCTAATATACTTAAATATAATTGCTTCTCAGAGTGAAGATTTAATCATACTTATATTTAATCAATACACTTTGAAGTAGTTCTAAATTATCTTGTCATTTAAAAATGACAATATGTAATCTGGTATTACTAACATGAATACTTTTTTTTTTTAACCTGCTTTATTAAATTAAATAAAAAGGGCTAATTTACCAAAGAAGTTTTTTTGTTGTTGTTGCGGAAGTTAATTTTTTCTTAATTTGACTCTAATGGAATGGCAAAGGAATATCTTGGTAGCTAGCTGACAGACATTTAAACTATGATGTAATTGACCTGAAAAATGCATCATTATAACATTTGCCAGGAAAAAAAATCTGTAAATCTCATCATAAATTATTTAAAATTTAATACCAAAGAGGGAAAATTATCTCTCAGATTTAACTGTATTACATTTTCTGAATGAGTTAAAGATATGCTTCTATCACCTTTTCTTCATTTTGAAAAGTTTGCCACTAACAAAATCTTATACTGACAAAAGGAAAGATGAGACTTGTACCTAATTTACCATTTAAAGCAAAATAACAGAAAGTTGGTTTCTTCCCAAGTAAGGTGTAACTTATTTTTAGTTACTTTGGTGATAGGTGTTTATAAATGACCCTTAGGCTACTCATCTCTCTGATAATTCTTCATATGTATGCACATAACATTACAACTTCCAAACCAGAAGTAGGCTTTCTTTTTCCCAAGGAAAGTTTTCTCTGAAATCTTTCATTCTTCCAGACAAAATTATTTCACACACTTCTGTTATAAAAGTTCCCTTTCTAATAAAACTGGATAAATATTTTTGCTCAGAACATGACTGTTATAGTTCTTCAGTTTTATAAATTACGCTTCATTTGGAAAAGATAATACTTCACAAAATAATGAATGACATTGATGAATTATTCATGGCATGAGTAAACTTAAGGTATTTTCAGTTTCAGATCAGTATTTATTGAGTTTGCTTTTACCTTATATAAACATGATTATCAAACATATTTTTTGTCAAACATATATTGTATTCTAACAAAACATATTTTTGTTAGGACTTTGAAAAGCAATTTTTTTTTTGAAAAAGTTACATTGTTCATATCATGTAAGATAAACATACCCTGCTAGACTGACCAGGGTAGGGATGAGAAGTCTTCTGTGATTAATAAATTGGGAATTCTCCTGCAAACCAAAGCTTATCATAATGGAAAATATATAACAAAAACTGGTAAGTATGTAAAAGAACAGAGCTCTAAAATTAGAGAAGATGCAATGTACACTGGGATCCTGATGATGCTGTATGTTTAAATTTTCTTGCTGCTCAAAATTTCTTTACTTACAAAGAAAAGTAAGTGTTTGGACTCAGTAACTGGCCTTGGGGCATTTGAAAACAAAACTGCTTGTTGGGAAATTAGCAATGTGAAACTTGACAATGCGTGTGGAAAGTTGCAAGACCAAATGGAGGACTACTAAATTAGCTATCACTTTAATTTCAGGCCACATTCAATATAAAATTGATTTGTGTAATACAAAAAACAAACATTTATGAAAACACAATTTGTTATGCTTGGAACTTTTGGAAGAGAATGTAACTATTCTTGACTTTGCCTCTAGTCCATTATGACAAATTCTCATGGATAACCATTATGTAGAAATTCTAGTTATTCCCAAGAGCACCAGTCTGAGTGCTCAAAATTCATCCCTGAACCAGAGTCATATTGTTATCTTAATAAAAGATCAGAAGTTAATGTTTTCCTGAATAAATAATTTATTCATGTTGAGTATGCATATGTGTGTGTCTTGACCCTTTTATTTATGTGTTAGTTTAAGATATACCTGTGACTAGTCGCCTCTTAATTTCCTTTTTGTTTTATTTTGTTTTCCTCTCCTGTTTGTGCTGGATGAAGATACTTTGTATTTTCATATTTCTCATGTTTGGAAAGTAGAAAGATATAATCTCCTTTAGTTTAGGGTTTTTGTTGTGGCTTTTTAATCATAAAAGATTACACTGGAGGGGTTTCTTAGAAGTCAGAGTCATCTGTAAGTCTCAAGCCAATTGTCTTTCAGGTACTTTTAGGAAAAAAAAAATTTCTGAGATTGAATTAAATTTAATTGAAAAAACTGCATATAAAATAGATCTCAGGTGTGAGATAGCCTTCCTTCATATCATAGACGTTCCTGAACTTCCTTTGGACTTGAGGTGTAGTAAAGAGAAAAAGCACAAAATGAAAATAGGGTTTAGGTAAAGTGTACTTCAAATAATGTATTCAGACAAACACTTGATTTATATTTTCCATTTGCCTATACAAAGAAAACCTGATATGAATTGGATACTGTAAAGAAATAAAGAAATTGTTCCTTTTCTAATCATATTCCTTCCTCGAAAAGTGGTTGATTTTTCACAAATGATTAATAACACTATGCACAGATATTTTAGGAGGGAAGAATGGGGTTTCCTCATCGTTTCAGACAAATGTTCAAGCATAGATACTGAGTGAGGGCATGAATTTTTTACAGGATATAGTAGGTCCAACTGAAGACAGGAACCAAAAGCATCATTATAGGTAAGTCAGGGAAAGATTGTATTGGAAGTCGTGGTACAATTCCGACTTATAGCTTCTACGTTACTAATATGACTTAGTTTGAGTTCCTCTGTGTTTTTATAGGCAAGCAGTTTCCACTGGGACTCAGGGCTCAGGGATCCAGATGAGTCCAGTCAGGTGGAGTTACCTAAAGCCCAGTTGTTGTCGCCATTATCTTGGTATTTTAGGCTGTTCTACTTAAACAGTTGCCTCCTTTTTTTCACTTCACTTTACCAAAGAGGACGGAGCCTTAATGTATCAGTAAATTCTCTTTCACAATGCCTTTGAGTCATTGTAGATTATGATCCAAATATGGAAGATTCAAATGCATTTGAGTTATTTTCTGAAGTCCCTTTACTTTAGGGGACCCAGAAATCTCTTTCTTTGGCAGTTATCATTCTGAACTTTTTCATCGAAAGCCTCTCAGTACTTTGACTGACCTCCAACTCTGGCTCATTTTTATCTCAAGGTCTCAACAGATCATTTTGCTCAAGAGAACACTCCAGATTGGTATTCTGTTTCCTTTTCAGTTCTTTTTAAAGACTAGATGGGTGCTGAAGAGCATTTTATGTTAAATCATTCAGACCTATCTTATCTTGTTACCTGACTTTCTGCAGTTTCCAGAACTCGCTTGGGAACCATATAGTTTGGCACAAGGGTGGAACAATGAATTTTACTATGCTTAATTCTGAAATTTTCAGCTCTTGAGTTTTTGTTTTGCCAACCAGGAGAAAAAGGTAAATGGAGAACAGATTCCCCATTTTAGGCTGCTGCTTTATTATTCTATATTGCTTTAATCTACTGAACATTGCTGAATGGCATCTTCTAATTGATTCAGCAAGGAGCAGTCACAGACATTTTGTTTTCTCCAGGATAACGTAAAGAACAGTATGCTTGGAAGGTCACCCCTGTGAACTTTCATATCGTTGCTATTGATTTCTCTGATTACAAAAGAGGAAGAAAGAACCGTCTAAAGAGGAGAATCCTAAACTTTGAAAATAGCTTTTCCTGTCATTTTGACCTTGGCTTTAATTTTGTATTTGTATAAGTGAAGACAGGCATGTGTAAATAATGACATGGGAGTTGACAACAAGGACTTCCTTGGGGAAAATGAGCATGAACTACAATGGATGATAGAATTCACTTTTATTTCCTCTTCAAAAATATGTACTGATGGAAAGATTGTAATTTTTTTTAAAGACTGAAAATGGTTGCATGTACAGTTTGAAAACTCATCGAACTAGATTAGCATAAAGGTTAAGTGAGAATTACTTATCATTTAGTGTGACAGTCAGTCCAGTGGACTTTGATTTACCACAGCACATTGATTTACACTATATTTTTGAAAGAACTACTAAAAGAAATAAATATGACTTTCTATACTTTTTTAGGTGGCTCTATTTGCTCTTAAGTCTGTCGGTCTTAGTCATATATACATATATTTGTAAAAATACATGAAAACAAAGCAGGGTACCACTAAGCTGATAGTTTCTTTAGCTCTTTGGTGTGTTTGTGTATAGACTCGCTGACGGATTTAGAGTAGGGGCATTTTGACTCCCATGCATTATCACAGTATGCTGTGAGCATTTAGAATAACAAAAAGATTAATAGCTATCTAAATTTGACCCAGAAGTCAGAAGTAGATATTGCACTTGGTTTTCAGTCTCAGCTTTTGCCTATGTCTTTATAGGAGACTCGGAAATGTTTTAGTCTTAACTACTCATTAGATTTCCACCCTGGAAGTTTGGTTTTTTTAAAATATAATTTCCCCCAGGGATCAAACCTGGGTCCTCCTGCATTGCAGACAGATTCTTTACCGTCTGAGCCCCCAGGAAAGCCCTACATTTCCCCATGGCTACTTTATATGGGACTGTCTCCCAGAAGAACAGACCTTTTATTGCCTTAAAATCAGATGAGGTCTCAATTCCACCACTTAAACACATGGATAGATTGCTTAATCGCCAGGTTGGGGGTTTAGTAATAGCTGCCCTACATAAGTAAGACAGTGCTCAGAAAATCACTCATTTCTTTGGAAACTTACAGAATTGGGAGGGTGGTTTTTTTGTTGTTGTTTTCTACTTTTTGGCCTTTCATTTGGGTGTGTGAGATCTTGATCTTAGGTCCTCACCAAAAATTGAAACTGTGCCTCCTGCAGTTGGAGCACAGGGTCTTAAAACTGGACCCCCAGGGAGGTATTTTTTTTTAAGAGTAACATTTTAAAATATGGAGGGAATTAAGAAATTACACTGATTTACCTACTCTAGTATTCTTGCCTGGAGAATCCCATGATAGAGGAGCCTGGCAGCTACAGTCCACAGGGTCCCAGCGTTGGACACGACTGAGCAACTAACACTTTTCTACCTAGCGCTTTAACTTTTATCAGCCTTACCTTACATGTACCTTAGGTCTGTTAATCTTCTAATGTAGGCTTTGTAGTCTTCATTCCACAAATGAGAAAATTGATTCAGAGACGTAGACTGTGACGTTTCTTACGTTCAGCTGTCCTAAATGGGAGCATCTGGATTTGAGTTCAAATCCAGTTCTAAAACTTATGATTGTTCCATATTATGTGCTGTCAAATACCTTGTGAAATATTTGCTACAAGGTAGATTATGTTTTCTCCAATAACCAGAAACATAGGTTGGAAGTTAGGTTTTGAGAAACCTTTGCTAGGCAGTTCTATACAAGCTTATAAAGGGATTGGAAGTATGGGTCCACTGCAACCCATCCTCACAAATTTCTGGCCCCCAAGTAAACCGGAAGGCTGTACCTTTGAAGATCATGGCACATCCAGAAGTTTTTATATTTGTTAAATGAAGGGGCTGGATGAAATGTCTTCTAAAGTCCTACCAAGCTGTAGAATTCTGATGGCGAGAGGGAAACAAGACACACCAGAGTGACTCTCCGTCTTCCTTCAGGCAATAAATATGTAGTGAGCACATCTTATGCACCAGACTCTAATGCTAATCACCCTTTCCAAGTTCAAGAGTTCTATTTGCTAGATGAGTTTCCCTTCTTAATTAATTTTTTAGTGCTAATACATTTAAGAGCCTGGAGTACCAGAACTTCTTAGGGGCAGAAATAATTACATTTCCTACTTAAAATTCTTCCCAACCCTCATGAATCTACAGTTCTGAATCTGAACTTCTTTAAAAAGGCAAAAATATGAATGAAGACAAGTCAAGAGGGAATAACGTTTCTAAAATATGACAGTTGCAAATATTAATGTAATGGCGCTAATAATACTCTGAAATTCAGTTCTTAAAAATGCAGAATTCCCACCCTCTCTCCCTACTCACCCACCCTGAGATAAACAGTTAAGTATTTAGAGTAAGTTATTGTCTGAATTATACATGGGTTTGTAGCGTGGAACCAAATTCCAGTCTGGCAAAGGAAAACCAAATATACACTTCCACAGTATTGCATATGTTGTTATATTAAAAACAAAACAGGCCTCTGAAATGTTTTGTTTGTTTTCTATTGAAAAATAATATCCTGAAGAGCATTAAACACAGGGAAAAAATGTTAAAGCCAGTGTTTTCCAATATATAAAATTCCTGGATCTATGCTGGTTTACAAATGAAAATCCTAACTGGTTTTACAGGCTTTGTGAAGTTTGATCAGAATGATTAAATAATGTGGGTTTTAAGGAACAATGAAAACCTCCCAGATTGCCGCCACATAGCAAAGCTAATGTGCTTCTTCTAGATGTCGTCTCAGAAGAGGGTTTCAGCTTACATGTAATACTGGCCCCAAGACCAAGGAGCAAGTTCACTTTTAACAAGTCCAAGTGATAATCAGGATACTTTGCCCTTCAGTTAATGGTGCAAATTTTATTTTTGAAGAGACTTTTTGTAAATGGGAAGCTGGGTTTAAAGTCTTCTCCTTTGCTGGGCTTTCTCGCTCTGTGAGAGATTTGCTTTCTCTAACTCTGAACTGTAGTGAAACAACCCTCTTTTAGAAAACAACCCTCTTCAACAGATTTTAGATACACCCAATCACATCATGGATCTGGGAGCATAACCACCATACAGAAAAGCCTAGCATAGACGTGCCACTAGCCTTTAAGATCTCAAGCAGACTCCTTCTCTCAACCGCACCTACCATCCCCAGGCCCATTAAAAAGGATTTCTATCTTCCATGTTTGTATAATTTACTACTGAGTAAACTGTGCAATCTTACAGTCACTCCTAAAGATTAAATCAGACACTGCTTCTGTATTAGGGAATTTTGTACTCCTATAACTCACAATGTACCAACCAGAGGGTTTCTTAAAAGCTTCATTCTTAAGGTGACAGATAGGTGTAATGGAATATTTGCATTGACTGAACCTTCTATGAGATTGGACTAACTTGAAGGGAAACTTCCCCTTTAAGAGTTCGATCGCATTAGAAGTCAAAGAACATTTATTGAACACCTCCTTTATGGCGGCCACATCACTTCTCACTGGAGGCATTATCTCCATTTCACACCTGAACCCAAATTAAGGTTTTCAGGGACCTGCCCAAAGTCATAAAGCCAACATGGCAGAGCAGAGATTTGAGCCTTAGCTTTCCAGAGCGGGTTCTGTGTTCCTCCCTCTTTCTCGGAGACAACACTCAGAAAGAGGGTGTGATTTACTGGGCACTTCTAGTTTTCACTTAACTCATGCCCTTCTGACTGAAGGTAAGACAAGGCTACCAATCCCTGAGAAGAAATGATTCCTTTGTGGAACCATTCAAAGTAGTAACCCCTACTACTATGATTCAGAGTGCCCAAATCTGATGCTTAGCTGGAGCTGAATCAGTGATAATTTCAGTTAACTAAGATGTCTTTTTATAGTAGCAAATATATGAATACTAAAGGAAGGTAGCATTGTTAGGAGAATAAGAGTCTGGACTTTAGAGTCCAGCAGAACTGGGCTCAAATCTGCTTTTTGTGCAGACTGGGTTATTCACCTTGTCTGTTTAAAACTTAATTGCGTATTGCAAAATAAGAGAAATAACAATAGCTGCCTATACGGCTGTTGTAAAGATTAACACATGCGAATGACTTGGCCCAGTGCCTAGGGTACTTTAAATACTTGATAAATATGCACTAACATTATAATCAGATGAAGTTTCGATTAATTCACAGAACCTGTTAGATTAAGGCCAGGTCAAGACGATTTGGTGAAAAATCTTGTGATGTAAAAGTCTTACTTTGCCTATGTACCTGTGGATCTTTGTATCTCTCATCTACCTCCATCTGTTTTTACCAGGCAGATTGAAGAAAGAGTCATCTGACATGTAGACAGATACTGTACAATAGGAAATTGTAGTATCATTGTACTAAATACACTGCTAACGCAGGTAACAGAAGTAAAATGTAAAACAAGTTATCCTGGTTCAGGTTGCCTGTATTTTTGTGTTTATAGAGCCTTGAGAAGATTCTCATACACAGAAGAGTATGTACTAAGTTTTTTTTGCTCTGGAAATGAAAAAATTATAAACGTATTTTTATAGGAGTATATGATGGTGTGTGTTGGTGAATTTTGGGATTACAGTAGGGGTGATAAACAGAGAAATTACTTTATGGTATTAAAATCTTACTCAAAAGGGAAGAAATAGCTGTGATACCAGAAAAATCTTCTGTGAAGCAATCCAATGAAACAAACTCAAGGGAGTTAGAAATATATTCATGTCAGGTCTATGTTGAGTATGAAATTGTTAATAATATACATTTTTTATTTATTATTTTTAGAATCCCTAGTTTCTATCTCAGAGATAGACATTGATGATTTCTGCCAGCTTATTTTGCTTTCTCGGCTTTGGGTGAACTGATAGGTGATTGAGGCAAAGAACAGGAAATGAACTATGTAGAGGTTTGCTAATATTTGTTTCTTTGATTTGGAAGCCTATATATTTTCACTCACATTTAGATATGCTTTTGATTAACAATGTACTTTGTAAATTGTGCAGTAATATATAGTGCTAATTTTCATAATTTTAGTTTGGCTATGGAAAGAAAATCATTTAAGAAACATTTTTAAAAAATCTTACTTTACATAATTATGGATATATGGGAATTCCTGTTTTGATTACCATCAGAAATAAGGATAAAACAGCTTTTTTTGGGGGGGGGGGCTGCACCATGCAACTTATGGGATCTCTGCCTTGTTCGATCCTTGTTCTCTTGATCTCTTGTTCTGTCTTACCAGGGATTGAACCCAGGCCCAGGCAGTGAAAGCCTGGAGTCCCAACCATTAGAGCACCAGGGAACTACTGCAAAATGGCTTTTTAGAAGCATTTTCATGCATTTCAGAGATGATTCCAGGAGAGTCTATTAGGGTGAGGGTTGCCTAGATCTCTCTTTGCATCATGGAATGAAAAAATGAAGAAGACGAGCCTTCAGGAAGACTGAGATTGTTAAAGCAATGTCAATACCTCATCTGCAAACCAGAACATTCTTACTTGGAATGGGTCCTTGGTGCAGCACTTACAAGAAATGTCAGGTAAGAAACGATATGACTTCCTTTTTCATTTTGCAGAAAGCAGAAGCCACTGGAGAAAAACGGCCAAGAGGCAGACCTAGGAAATGGGTGAGTAATAAGATAAAATTTGTGTCCTTTTTTTATAATGAAAAATTTCTGGGTTCTTTTTGTTGTTGTTATTAATTTATTTATTTTCAATTGGAGAATAATTGCTTTATAATATTGTGTTGATTTCTACCATAACATGAATCAACCTTATCTATATATATGTTCCCTCCCTCTTGAAGCTCACTCCCACCTCCCACCCCATCCCACCCCTCTAGGTTATCACAGAGCACCAGATTTGAGCTCCCTGCATTGTACAGTAAATTTCATTTTATCAATTACATTAATTTCTAACTTCTGATTTGATGAATCTTTGAAAGGGTTAAGGCAGATTACCACCATTCCTTACCCTCAGGCTCCAGGAGTTTACTCAAAACACTTTTCTTTCCTGGGAGTGTCTCCTTTTTCTACCTCTTATCAACATGAAAAGAGTCTCCAGTCTTCCTTCAAATGCGGTAACAATGAGATGACTTGTTCCCTGGGTTGAGTAACTAAGGTTAAAGGGTATTATGAAATGTTGGAAGTTGATTACAAATGGTGATAAAATTCAGATGAAATGTGTGTCTGAGATAACTTTTTACCTCTTTCTTTTCATTTCTTACTGTTACTATTTCCCGGATGGCTTGGCTTTAGACGTATCTCATTTTCTAGGTGGTTTGTGTTTTCCTTTTCACATTGCCTTTGTTAGGAAACCAGGTTTTAATCTCCAGTTTTTCTTGCTTCCCTTAGTGGTCATTTTTACATACTGACAGTGGCTTCCGTGCAGGCTTACTTGGTTGCATAGGCACACAGATCGTGAATCTTCTTGAGGTCAGAAATTCACTGGTGGCTGAAAGTGCATGCTCAGTCGTAAGTTGTGTTCAAAGCTTTGCAAATCCATGGACTGTAACTCGCCAGGCTCCTCTGCTCATGGGATTTTAGATAGAACCCAGGTATCCTGCATTCTTTACTGTTGAGCCACCAGGGAAGCCCTCGTTTGGAGTGATGTCATCTAAATGACAACTGTCTTCCTGACCCAGGGATTGAAATCGGGTCTCCTGCATTAGCAGGCAGATTCTTTACTGGTTAAGCCACATGGGATGGCTTTGCTAATTTTACCACTTGAAGCTTGTTGTTTACACTGCTACATTACCTTGCTCTTCTGGTCTGTCTTTCCCAGTGACAGAGGAGACAAGTCTCAGAATGAATAAAACCATTTCTCAAGAAAGATGAAGGCATCTTCCCTACCCGGGATCATCTATGATGGGATCTTTAGCCTTCCCTTTCTCTCTTCTGTGGTTCTGTCTTCATGCTTCATCTTTTTCCAGAGTTCCTTTGCTGCTCTGCTGGATTGCATTTTCCTATTAGTTTGCCATTCCTCTCCCATCAAGAATTCTGCATCCCTTTCTATTTATATTTGGTATTGCCTTTCATTCAGTTTATTCATCTTCTTGTATTTTTTCCCCTCTGCTCAACATGTATAAGGATTAGATTTCTTAGCACAAGGAAATGGGGATGATCTTTAGATTAAAAACATCTCAGTGTGGCAGGGTAAACTTAAAGTAAGAGCATTTCATTCAAAACCTTCTGGTCCAGAAATAAATTCTCTCCAAACCAACCCACCAGGTGGTGATCATCTAGACTCTGCTCGATTACTTTTCATGTTAGGAAACTCATGTCCTCTTAAGGCTGCCTCTTCTTTCCTGGAAAGCTCTGGACATTAGAAAATACTTCCATCTGACTCCCTGCAACTTCCATTCACTGTTGCTAGGCCTCCCTCCTAGGAATATACAGAGTAATTGTTGTTACTTTTACTTGTGATAGCTCCTCAGATAGTTGAAGGCAATTAACATATATGCTCTTTGTTCTCTTTTCTGGTTTGAATATCTCTAAACCTTTTAGCTCTTCCCCATAAAGAAACATTCCTATTCTCCTCTGAGTGTGCTTGTTTTGTCTTTTGTAATATGTCACCCAGAACTTAGTATCATATTCCAGGTGTGGGCTCCATAACCAGTGGGTTTATTACCTCTCTTCTTAGACATATGGTTCCAGTTACCTATTACTGTTTCATCAACCACCCCAAAACTTAATAATGTAGAAAGAAAAAAAACCCTCATGGATTCTTTGTGTCAGGAATATGGATAGGGCACAACAGACACAGAAAGGCTTGTTTCTGATTCAGGATGTCTAGGGCTTCATCTGGGAAGATTCAAGAGACTGGATGTGTGTGGGGGGTGGGGGTGGTTACCTTTCATGCTTGGGACAGAATCTGGAAGTATCTTCACTCACAGGGCTGGTGCTTTTGTAGAATTGGCTTAAAGTCTGGATGCATCTCAGAGTGTCCTTTGGAGCATCCACACACATAGCCTTTCCATCTTGGTGGTCTCAGGGTAGGTAGTCAATCTTCTAATATGCACTCTGGCCTTCCAGAGAGCATGTTCTCTCCAGTGAGGAGAAAGCTGCAAGCAAGGCCTCTTTTTTCCTTTTAAGGTTTTGTTTTTTTTTTTTTTGGATATGGACCATTTTTAGAGTCTTTCTGAATTTGTAACAATATTGCTTCTGTTTTTAAGTTTTGATTTTTTGGCCACAAGGCATGTGGGATCTTAGTTTCCCATCTAGGGATCAAACTCACACCCCCTGCATTGGAAGGCAAAGTCTTTACCACTGGACCATCCAGGAAATCCCAAGCCTTTTTTGACTTAGATGTCAAAAAGTGCTATTCCATTACACTAGTGAGCACACTATTGAGTAAGCTGCTGTTGGCATACATATCAAATATAGATCTGCCATTTTATTTTTTTTTTTTTCTTTCATTCAACAAGTATTCATTGACTTTCTTCCAGGGGATGCAATGGTTAGAACAACAGACTCTGTCCCTGATGGAGGAAGATGTGATTAGTTGAAGAGTTATGCAAACAACTTTCCCATCTGTGTTCAGTGCTGGGAAGGAGCAATAAGGGTGCTCTCAAGGCTTGCAGTCATGATGTGATCACTATCAGGGGGACCAGGAAACACTTTTCTGAGGTGATCTGTTGTCTTGGGGGTCTGTAGTGACTAACCAGCTGAAATATACCTTAGACAAAAGAAGTAGTACTTGCAAAGGCCCTGTGGCTGGATGGAATACATTGGATAGGGGTGAAAAGCCAGTGTGACTGGGTGAGAGGGGTCAAAGGGTGAGAGATGAGCCTGGACAGGTGGATGGAAACTTTGCTCACCAAGTTAAGGGAGGGTTTAAAAAATCATATACATTTTATTTATTTGCTTGAATGATTTTGCTCATGGAGGTGAAATGACCAGATTGTGTTTCAAAAAGATGCCTTGGCTATAGCAAGGAGAATATAGGTTTGCCATTTTTCTAAGCATCAGAACTAAAACAGCATCAATGGAATATATCTGATTGAACTCATCAATAAGGAAAACCTGTATAAATTTTGTTATAGGCAACAAGATAGGAAATAGATAAGTTGTTTGAAATAATGAGATTAATGTTGCTAAAATGAAATGAAATGCTGCTGCTGCTAAGTCGCTTCAGTCATGTACAACTCTGTGCAACCTCATAGGCGGCAGCCCACCAGGCTCCTCCGTCCATGGGGCTTTCCAGGCAAGAGCCCTGGAGTGGGTTACCATTGCCTTCTGAAATGAAATGCATTGTAAGCAAATACAACAAGGCTTAATCAGCACACAGCTTCTATCTAAATAAAGCCCCAACCCAGTTTTATTTAGATATAATTGATGCTTTCGAACTGTGGTGCTGGAAAAAGACTCTTGAGAATCCTGTGAACAGCAAGATCGAACCAGTCAATCCTAAATGAAATCAACCCTGAATATTTATTGGAAGGACTGGTGCTAAAGCTGAAGCTCCATTACTTTGGCCACCTGATGCGAAGAGGCAACTCATTAGAAAAGACCCTGATACTGGGAGAGATTGAAGGCAGGAGGAAAAGGGGACCACAGAGAATTATGAGATGTTTGGATAGCATCACGGACTCAATGGACATGACTTTGAGCAGACTCCAGGAGATAAATAAAATATGATACAGGAATAAACAAAACATATTTTATGGAATAAAATATGTACAGGACAGGGAATCAAGCCTGGCGTGCTGCAGTTTATGGGGTAGCAAAGAGTCAGACAAGACTGAGCAACTGAACAACAACAATTGACATTTCATAAGTGTAAGGAATACAGCATGTTAATTTGACTTATCTTTTGCCAAATAATTACCCCAGTGGCATTAGTTAACACCTCCATCCTCTTACACAATTACCATTTCTTTTTTTTGTGGTGAGAACATCTAAGATCTATTCTCTTAGCAACTTTCAAGTATATAATACTATGTTGTCATTGTTGGTGTTATTTAGTTGCTCAGTCTTATCTGACTCTTTTTCGACCTCATGGACAGTAGCCCTCCAGGCTCCTCTGTCCATGGGGTTTCTCCAGGCAAGAATACTGGAGTGGGTTGCCATTTCCTTCTCCAGGGGATCTTCCCAACCCAGGGATCGAACCAGCATCTCCTGCATTAGCAGGTGGGTTTTTTCTCATTGAGCCACCAGGGAAGCCCATAATACTGTACTGTGAACTCCAGTCACAACGCTAGATCTCCAGAACTTATTACTGGATATTTGCACCCTTTGACCAATATTTCCTCATTACCCCTGTACCTTCTCCCAGCCCCTGGCAACCACTATTCTACTGCCTTTGATAAATTTAGCATTTTTGGATTCCACACAAACAATATCAGACTTTCTTCACGTAGCATTAATGTATTCAAGGTCCATCCATACAGATAGCAGGACTTCTTTCTCTGGCTGAATAATATTCCATTGTCTGTGTCTACCATATCTCCTCCAGGCACTCATCTGTCGCTGGACTCTTAAGTTCCACATCCTGCCTCTTAAGTGGGCTTCCTCCCTTTTCCACCTTCAGCTCTCCTGTGTTTTCCAGTTAACCTGCACAGGGTATACTCACATCACTGATCTTCATGGAAACTCCCCCTGGATCCACAGCTGGCCACTGAACTGATTACAACCTTCCCTAGCTCTTTGAAGTCCCCACAGTTTATACCCACCTCCCTTTATGCCTTTATTTCTCACTACTCATTCTCACACAGCCAGTGTTTCAGCCAAGCTGGAATAAAATATGTAATAATTAAAGGACCTACATGTTTTTATTTTCTCAATGGATTCTTGCTTATTTGAGGGAGATCTGGATTCCAGGCACCTGATATTCAGGCTGGATAAGGAGCCCATGTGAAGCGCCCACCACAAAAGCCCCTGCCTTTCTGGGAATAATTGGGCCATCCTCATTGACCCTTCCTGGTTTCTGATTTTTACTGGCTGTGAGAATGGAAAATATTGTGTAGTGAATTGTTACAAGACCCTGATTTGTTCCCCAAAGAAGAGTTGTTCTACTTAGAAAAGGAAATAGAAGGAAATTGTGTATTTTTTTTTTTCTTGACAGCGTGTTTCCTTTTTGCTCATATATATTCTGTTGGGTAGAGTGTGCATGGCCGGTCACAGCGAGGCATTCAGTTCAAGGGCATTCTTTACTGGAGAGCTTGTACTAAAGAAATAAATTATTGCATTTTCCATAGGAAATAAGCCTGTACTTTATAGTAAGCTCAATTTTTTCCAACAGTGTCATTCACTGATTTCCCTGTATTAGGGCTATGTTTTTGAACTGACAAGATTTACTAGGTACAGGACCTAAAAGACAAATTGCTCCACTTTTATTCTCGTCATTTGTTTTGTTTTAAAAGTTCTTTTGCTTTTAAAAAGAAGTCTTGTACATTTTATAGTGTTCTGTAACAGGCCTGGAAGAAGATACGTACAGTGTAACCCTCTCATCCAATGTGATTGGAATCAGTACTTGATAGGTTACACCAAAGTCGATTAACCGAAAGTACGTAGCTGTAGAAGCAGAATTTGTGCCAGTCTTGGCTCTTCAGGGGATGGAGTGTTGACTAATCCAGTGACAACTAGCTAGACTTTGTTTAAGCTCATGTATTCTGTTTACTTTATTCCCCTTTGCCTTCTTTTTTTTTGTGTGAGTTTGAATCAGATTTCAGATCCGTTACTCTGATGAGCTGTTTTGGACTTTCACATCTTTTGGGTATGGAGGAAGTGAGAGGTAAAGGAAGGAGAGAGAAGTGGGACCTGACTTTTCTACTGGTCACTTGAGCCAGGAGCTCAGGATTTGGATTCAGGTGGCTTGGGTTCAGGAGAAGGCAATGGCACCCCACTCCAGTACTCTTACCTGGAAAATCCCATGGACAGAGGAGCCTGGTAGGCTGCAGTCCATGGGGTCGCTAAGAGTCAGAGGCAACTGAGCGACTTCACTTTCACTTTTCACTTTCATGCATTGGAGAAGGAAATGGCAACCCACTCCAGTGTTCTTGCCTGGAGAATCCCACGGACAGGGGAGCCTGGTGGGCTGCCGTCTATGGGGTCGCATAGAGTCGGACACGACTGAAGTGACTTAGCAGAAGCAGCAGCAGGCTTGGGTTCAAATTCTGGTCCATCCCTTGATTCACTGGAATTTGGAGCAAATTACATGACCTTTTAAAAAACACTTTAAAGATTATTTTAAATATGTGATTAATCTTCTAATTTAAAAGATTATTGAATTTTGGGTAATTAACTGTTTCAGGTATATAACATGCTGATTCACAATTTTTAAAGATTATATTTCACTTATAGTTATCATAAAATATTGGCTGTATTCCCTATGTTGTACTGTCTATCTCTGTGGGTTGTTTTAGTCACAGTATTTTGAAAAATACCCACGAGTAGGATTGCTGGGTCATGTGGTAGTTCTGTTTTCAGTTTTAAAGGTCCAGTTTCTTCCTCTTTAAAAAGATTGCAAGAGTGGTACATTTCTTATAGAGTTGTGTGAGGATTAAATAGAATATTGATGTAAAGGGCTTAATAGAAGGTCTGGCATATAGTAAGTACTCAATGAATGTTCAGCATTATTATTAATTCCACTCTACACTTTCATGTAGATATTACAGACAACCTAAACCCTAATTACTTATAGCTGCCTATTGGACTGAGGTGACAATTATGTAAAACTCACCAGGTACCCTTTGTGGTGTCTTTAATATATCTGCTGAACATCATCAAGTGTAAGAATAGCTTATAAATAATACTAAATTACATTTTAAATCTACTTATAGTTAAGGAAAATAATTTAAATTGCAGCTTATAAGCCTACTAATCTAGAGGTTTGATGTCATATGTTGTTCATCAATTCAGAAAGCAGAATTTCTGCTGTTTGCCTCAATAGGTACATGCAGAGCTATTCTGGCTTCTTAGAACCTATTTAGGTATCTGTTAGTCAATCCTTTTGCCAGGTGAAACTAGGTATTTCGTGTTTATTTGCATTTCTTCATTTTGGCCTTAGAAAGGAGCCCATCACACAACTGATTTAGTGATGGAAAATATTTGGCAAAAGTTTTAGAGAGTGGAGCTAAGGCTCAAGAATACATGGCAATAATAAAGATGTTAACCTTGTGTATGAAATGCTCCATCCAGATGTTGCTTTGTGAAGCAGCTAGTGCTTCTGGAGGAAAAGAAGCGAGGACAAAATAATAAAGAATAAATCAGTGGGAACCAGGGATGTTTTTAGGTGTTTTGTTTTCAGAGTATCTTTATGAGAAAGGAAATTAACAACGGGAGGGAAATACTCCCCAATATGAATTAATGGTTTGTAAAGGAAAAAAAAAATCATTCTGGAGATACTGAAATTGACCTAGAAATTGACCCAAGTACCAGATGCTGAAGCTTAACTTCAATTGGTCACTAGAAAGTTACTAACAAACCCCAGCTGTTTACTCAGATTTCTGATTCTCTTCTTTTGGTAATGGGGTGTGCGGTATGTTGATTTAAAAATATGCATTTCCATTCCGTCTCTTTTGAGAGACAGTTGTCTTTCTTTTATAAAAGAACTTGTGATCACGAGAAAGTGATATAATTTCATTTGTTAGTCAAACATGCTAGATAGGTGGCAAGAGCTTTTGTTTTTCTGAGTTTGTAGAAATCTAGAAACTTAAATATGATTTTAAAATCAAGTGGGAGGAACTAAATGAGAGTAAAACCTATTACAACTAGACTGATTGAAACTCTTTGGGTTTCTTCTAAATATTCCAAGCATTGATGTATTGAAGAACCTGGAAATCTAATGTTAAAAACATTGAGTTTTCATTTCCATTATTTTTTCCCTCCAGATGTTTCTTACTTTTTTTAAACTTTTAGCCACTTGTAATTTAATACTTGCTTGTTTAAACTGAAAATATTTCTTCTATGGTTAGAAAGAAATATCCAATAATGCATATTGCAGATAATTGTAACATTTTACTGAGGGAAAGAAATGACTTTGATAGAACAGCAAAAACCATCTATTAATGGAGTATGTGACGATAAAACCATTTTAAATTTGAACATGTAAAAACAACGTGCTTTAAAAACCTAGAGATGCTTCCTCTAAAACACATGAGTTTTTGACATATGTTCAGTAGTTATAATACAAATTTTCTGATGCTTATAAGGTGTTCAGTATTGGTAAACTATATTTTCTGAAACTACCTTCTTTGCAGTATTTTGTAGTAAAAATGGAGTTTAGTTTTTTTGGCAAACCATAACAGAACTCTGTGGGGGAAAGTGATTTAAATTAACTTTCTTTTTAAATAACTTATTGCAAAATTTCCTAAAATGCTTATTTTAAATTACAAGATTAAATAATGAAAACACTAATAAGTAAATCATGCTCAGAATGGAAGAATTGAATTGGATCATTAGTATTCTAATCCAGTCTCTTTTTTGCTTGTTTCAGTACTGAAGTCCTGTTCTTAATTTTTCAGTTAATGATATTTTTAACAAAGAGATTGATAACTAGCTCTTCTTGGTCATCCAGTTCATTTTGGCATGACCAGCTTCTACCAGATGCTGACCATTCAGGATTATTCAGACATTGACCTTCAGGTCCACTGCTCAAATGATTCTACCACAGTGGCCATGTGGTTTTTTATGAATGAAGTCACTCAGTTGTGTCCGACTCTTTGCGACTCCATGGACTGTAGCTTACCAGGCTCCTCTGTCCATGGGATTTTTCAGGCAATAGTACTGGAGTGGATTGCCATTTCCTTCTCCAGATATAATGAAAACACTAATAAATAAATCATGCTCAGAATGGAAGAACTAGATTTGATCATTAGTATTCTGATCCAGTCTCTTTTTAGCTTGTTTCAGTACTGAAGTCCTATTCTTAATTTTTCAGTTAATGATATTTTTAACAAAGAGATTGATAACTAGCTCTTCTTGGTCATCTAGTTCATTTTGGCATGACTGGCTTCTACCAGATGCTGACCATTCAGGATTATTCAGACATTGACCTTCGGGTCCACTGCCCAAATGATTCTACCACAGTGGCCATGTGGTTTTATTAAACTGATCCAGGAAGAATATGTTAGCCACTTGTGGCTGAGTGGCAGATTATAGACAGGAGGCAGTTAAAATAAATGTCCCGTTTCTCTACCCAAATAATCAGATCAGTAAAATCTTGGCCAAGATAGGTATCTCAGTTTCACTCTAATTAAATGGCAGGTGTTATGAAATTCAGTGATCATTTTATATGACAGTAAATGTATTAAAGACTTTATCTATACTATCATACACTTATTTACTTATGTTTCCCCAAATCTGAGTTTTTATGGATGGCAGTAAATATTTCTAAAACACTGGAAACCCTCCTGTTATGTATAAATGACACTAATATGCCATATATATTTTTTCAACAAGGTAAGATAGGTAAAAATATTACTCCATATGTCAAGAGAATGTTTTTGTTCTCTTTTAAAGAGTGGAATCTGTTTTTCAGGTTGTTTTTTTTTTTTTTTAACCAAGGAGTTCTTGATTCTAAACTCTTCTATATTTGACACAAATATTTCACTATTTTTGGCAAAATGTCAATCCAGCTGGATTTAATGAAACCTACTGTTTCTTTTCTGGACATAGGTAAAGACGGTTTTGATGAGCTATGTACCTTTGGGCGGGTTGTTCAATGTACTCAATACTTCTTCTCCCATTTAAGTAGGAATGGTCTATCCATAATTAATGACTGTCAAGCATTTTGAGTTGCAAAATATAAAAACCTTTATTACTACTACCAGCACTATTATCCGGGGACTGTTTGTTGATTTTGTAGAAGGTTCAGCCTCCTGTTCCCTTTTTTGTGGTGTTTTTCCTGCTCCCCTCTGCTGCCTGCCCTTTGGCCGTTTCACTGCTCATTAGCGCCTCCACCAGATGCAGGGCAGGCCTGGGAACAGGGTTCAACTCTGGTAAAAGGCTTGGTGGGAAGGAGGCTGGGAGTAATGACAGACATAGGGTTTTCAGATTACCTGTCCATTTGATACATCCAAGCCACCCCCAAACCCTGTCCTCAGGGGTAAATTCAGCGCAGCTATGACATTGAAATTTATTTTTTATTCATTGTTCATTCTTATAATACATTTATAAAACTTTGTAATTTTCATTCTTATAATTTTTGAAGTAAAATATCTTTTTCAGAAAGCTATTGGAAGTGAAGTCTCTTTTTTGTTTTTCCTTAGTATTGATGAGTGGCTGCAGATCAGGCTTGGTTTAGCAAGGCTTTGTACCCTGTTTAAAGACAGAGGAATTGCACTGTCTACTCTTGGATTTTGCGACCAGCATGGGGTTTCTCAGACAAGAATACTGGAGTGGGTTACCATTTCCTTCTCCAGGGGATCTTCCCGACTCAGGAATCGAACCTGCGTCTCTTACGTCTCTTGCATTGGCAGGCAGGTTCTTCACCACTAGCACCACCTGCTAAGTGCACTCTTGGATTAGAGGCAGGTTGGGGAATGACAGTTGTTTAAATTCTGGCAAATAGAGCTTACCTTATGAAGCAGGAGGCACCCAGTTGGGGTGTTAGAAGATCATAGAGCTCACCCTACCTCTATGACCAAGGGAAGCCATGTCATCACATTGTGCTGTGGTTTCACTGTATTAAGCCAAATGCACTTCAAGTGTCTCTTTGAACATAATATTGTGCAGAAGGCTCAGCATGTAAGACAGACAGTGTGGATAGAGAAGAAAGTTAAGCACTTGGGTTCACTTGTTTGTTTGCTTTTGTCTTTCTTGGCTTGACCATTTAAACGCTAGGGCTTCAGTTCTGAGACCTGTTGACTTTATGACTTTCCATTTGTCTAACGAAGTCTTCTGGCAATATTATGGATCAAGGCTTGTGCTAGGTCCTGGGAATGTAGAGGCCAACAAAATCGGTGGAGGCTGCCTTTGGGGTGCTCGCAACCAAATAGGAAACCTGATGCCAGCTCATTAGATCACTGCTCTGTGCTTCAGATGACGTGCGGGTAAATGAAAGCCCAGATTTGAAATATTTTGAGCTCTTTCGAATTAAAGTGACCTTCCATAGAAGTGATTATATTGCTTTGAACTTAACTATATATATATATATATATATATATATAAAATTTGTGAATTAGTTGTACTGGTAGACTCAGAGTTATATTCTCTCATTATCACCACAGCACATATCCAGGCTAATATCAGATGTATGATTTATTAAAATAGTTCAATTATATTTAGTTACATGTGTGCTCAGTCATGTCTGACTCTTTACGACCGCTTGAACTGTAGTCGCCAGGCTCCTCTGTCCATGGGATTTTCCAGGAAAGAATACTGGAGTGGGATTAGCTGAGAAGCTAATAGCTGAGAAGCCTATATTTAGTTAAGTTAGACTTAAAATAATTAGGTGGGCTTCCCTGGTGGCTCAGTGGTAAAGAATTCACGTGCTATTGCAAGGAGACTCGGGTTCAGTCTGTGGGTTGCGAGGATTCCCTGGAAAAGAAAATGACAGCCCACTTCAGTATTCTTGCCTGAGAAATCCCATGGACAGAGGAGCCTGGCAGGCTTCAGTCCATGGGGTCGCAAAAAGTCAGACACGACTTAGGAACTAAACAACAACAATAAAAAGATAGGTATTAAATAGTCAGATACAGGCTCCGAAAAGAAAAGGAGAAAGGGAAACAGAAAGACCAGAGTAATCCTCTTGAGCCACCATTCTAGCACATATTCATCTTGTTTTCTCTCTTTGTTCTTGCAAAAAAAATTTCATTTATATTTATCAAATAATTTAAAGATCACTAGGTGGTAAGACAACTTGATCATATATTTTAATGTTTCAGAATTGTGCTACCATTTGTATTTAAAAATTAGCTCTGGGAGGGTAGCGAGCACGTTGTAGTTATCTTTTTACCCTCAGTACCTAGGACATAGGAAGGAATTCAGCAAAGTGATTAAGAGCTCAGACTGCCTGGTTCCCTTATCAAGGCAGGTTGCTCATGGTCACCAGCGCAGTCTCCCTGGGTACAAAACAGAGGTTGATAATAGTTCTCATCCCTTAGGATTGTTTCATAAGAATTAAATGAGAAGCCTTCAAAAATTTTTATTCATCAAGAGACAAGCACTCAATAGATCATAAGCATAGATGTTAGTATAGTTTCAGGTCCATAGCAAGACTGAATAAATGTCTGGTGAACAGAATGATAGTATTTCATTAGTGTGCATAAAGCATGGCCTTTCAGTTTTTGTTTCCCATAATAAGTGTGGATTTGAATTGAGTTCCTTCTTTAATCAGAGGATTTGTATTTTTGGAGAGCCCACACAAGGGTTAAAAGTCCAACCTGTAGGCATCAAAGCAGTGTTTATCATGATTTTGAATTCCAGCCTTTGCCTTTCCACTTAAGAAGTATGCTGTGAGCCACTATCAGCCAGGCCCAATGCAGACTTTGAACGCCTTGCTCTATATTAATGTTTCCATTTGCTCACCCCTGGAAATAGCATTCTGCTTTCCAAAATAGACTCTGGCACTCAACCTTAAAAGAATTTTTTGTCACAGCTTTGGATCATCAGAAAAACAGAAAAGAGCTTTATTGGCAAAACGTCACAAGATAATTTTCAAAGATAGTTTCGGATTTTTTTTCTACATGAACTCATTTTCATTGTCTGTCTCCCATTTCCTTCCCTCCTGATTTTTAATACTAACCTGCAAATAAAGATGAGGAGAATCAGTTGATAACTGTTTCTTTGACTTCTTTTAAGGCTATTTTGAAGCGCTTAAAGTGACACATATAGCAGTGGGGTTTATAGCTAGGGATTCACTGGGGGGAAATCTAATGCCCTAGGTTTACATCACTGTGGGCATAAGGACTTCACAGTCGGAATAACATAGGTAGCAATGTCACATAACTTAGAAGTTTAAGCATTAACATTACCAATAAAGGAAGTGCAGGTCGGCCAAGTTTCTAGACAATCCAAATATTTTCAGTCTTGAGGGAGCACCCTATTGCAGAAAGCCCCAACACCCAGGGAGGTATGGAGGAGCAGGGAATTGTAAAGATTATAGCTGATACTATTCTATATCAAATACCATTTGTTTTGCAATCTTTTATCATTCTCTGTTTCAAATGATTCTGACATCAGGGAAGACGTATATCCCCCAGTGTGTGTCTGAAGTTGATCCCAGAATCTAATTTCTTCATTACAAAATCTCAGTAAGAAAATACATTTTCTTTCCTGCCATTGTCCTCTCAGATGGCCCAACTTTAGTAGTCTTTAAATTCCCTAATGGACTTCCCAGGTGGAATAGCGGTAAAGAATCCACCTGCCAATACAGGAGACAGAAGAAACTCAGGTTCGATCCCTGGGTCAGGAAAATACCCTGGAGTAGGAAATGGTAACCCACTCCACTATCTTGCCTAGGAAATCCCATGGAAAGAGGAGCCTGGTGGGCTACAGTCTGCAGGATTGCAAAGAATCAAACACAGCTGAGCACACACACACAAATTCCCTAATGCATTTTGATGAAGCATAATTTGCAGACCTGGCTCACTCTCAGTTGGTAGATCTGGGGTGGAACTGCAAGTACAAATGACCATCTCTGTGGCACCCCCAATTCTCTTGAGAGACTGGCATTTGGTGAGTAGTGTTTCTCATACCACTGGACTTTTCGTACCACTTATGAAATCCCATAACGTTTCATTCTCCTGCACTCTTACTCAATTTTCCATTTCTCTTCTAGGAGTAGGTTATGTCTGATTTTTACATCCTTCCATCTCCCTTCTTATCTTTGGACCATGTATTTCCCAAATGGATTGGATGAAAATGAACTCCTTCCCTACCCTAATTCACATCCCTATAATTCTTTTCAGAGACGTGGTATAGAGTTTACTGACTTTCCATTTGTATTTGCCATTTAGAGTGCTCATTTCCAGGCTATCAAACCAAAACAATGGTTTATTAAGTCTGTATTTTTATTTGGTCATGCTCTTCCTCCAGTGGTAATCTACTTCTTTTGTGGGCATTAAAATTGACCAATGAATCAGCCAGGCGTAGGATTTTGTGTATTGTTTGCATGGTATGTAGGCAGCTGATGAGCTACACAGAATTGTTTGAACTCTATAATATTATAAGCAGAAAAATGGCAACTTTGTCTAATGCATAACCAGTCCGCTTTGCTGTTAAATCCCTAATCTCAGTGTTGATGAATTGGGACCCTTTTTAGAAATTATAGAAACAAATATCTCTCTTACCTTACTTGCACTGTCAAAACCTCTCAAGGATTCCTTAGTATTCACAGAGAACTCATTCATATCCTATTCATTGGCAATGCATCAGATCAGATCAGTCGCTCAGTCGTGTCCGACTCTTTGCAGCCCCATGAATCGCAGCACGCCAGACCTCCCTGTCCATCACCAACTCCCAGAGTTCACTGAGACATCCATCGAGTCAGTGATGCCATGGTTCCCTATTAATTGCATACATCATATTAATATATAGATTGTATAGTGTGAGAGAACTTGGCCATACATGGTCACGTTATGAAGAATTCCCTTGTGACTGACAATATTTTTTTTAATGAATAAAGAATTTTCTGCCTGAGATTATTAAAATATGGTGTGTATTCAGCACTACTATTTGCTATTGTTTTAAGTAATATGATAAGATTTTAGACCCGCATGTGAGAAGCTGACATTTTATATCCATAAGGCAAACACAGCTTTTTGAATCTGCATGAAAATTTAGGTGTCCTATTTTGTGGTTTTATCTTCTCATGAATTTTTTGAGAAAATGTTTAGACTGATTTCCTTACAGTCATGAAAGTCTCTTTGGGAGAACTTACGTATGTGAAAAAGCCATCTAGAAAGGAGATTTCTTGAGAACCCTTGGTAATGGCGTGCAAGTTTAATCACTCCGCCTGTGACAGGAAGGTCTTAAGACGTTCAACCTAAATTTCTCCTTATACGGTTTTCAGTTCATTTCCTCTTGTCTTGTTCCTAATGGTGATAGAGAACATCTGGTATGTCCTTTTTCAAAATAAACCTTCCTACTTGGAGTAGCAGAAAGTGTGCACACGTTGGGCCCTAACAGATTTGGGTCTGAGTCTGGGCCTTATCTCTTACTAACCTCAGGCTGTTGTTACCTCTCTGATCCTGAATTTCTTCTTTTGTAAAATGAGGCTGATCATCCTTCCCTTGCAGTTTTAGCTAACATGTCCCATTCCTGGTAAAGCCTCAAAATGTGGTATCTTGTATTGTTATTGTTAAAATCTGTGAAATTTTATTGTCAGCTTTTTCATTTTGCGTAATAACATTCCCAGGTCTTTCTGACAGTGTTCTTTTTTTCCAACCCACTGATCATGGTTCTTGGTTTCCCAGGTGGCTTGGTGGTAAAGAATCTGCCTGCCAGTGCAAGAGACACAGGAGTAGGGGCTTTGATGCCTTGTTGGGAAGATGCTCTGGAGGAGGTAATAGAAACCCCCTCCAGTATTTCTTCCCTGAAAAATTCCATGGACAGAGGAGCCTGGCAGGCTGTAGACCATGGGGTCATAAAGAGATAGACGTGGGGCAGACATGACTAAGCATGTGCACACACAACCATGGTTCTAAACAGGACTTCAGATGATATGGTCGTGGAACACTAGGTTTGCAATGAAAAGCCTCTCTGACTTCTTTTCCAACTTAATGAATTTCTAGCTATATGACCTTGGACAAGTCACTTAACATCCTTGAGTCCATTTGCCCATATGTAAGAGGGGGATGATAATTCTATCTTCTCTACCTTCCTCACTGGATTGGAGTGAGGATTTAAAAAGTCATTTATGAGTCACCAAGCACCACACAATCATAAAATGATAGCCGTAAGTGTAATCAGCAAGTAAAAAATTTAATACTTTACAATAGGGTGAAAGAAATTGGTCTTGTTACTTATGTAACTTTTAAAACATAGGTCTCTGAACTCAGCCTCACCCTTATCTTACAGAGCAATTACAGGACATTTACTCTTTTTCTGTTTCCACTTTCATCAGCTTTTACGGTTGGAAGGCTAAAACTGACAACTTTCAAAGATGTACGACAGACACATATTAAAACAGTTCCAACATTACAGGGCTTGAGTTTGTGTACAGAGAGGCTGAATCAATAAGCAGAGTTAGGTGTGTAAAGACAGGGCCAGGTGTAATAAAGAGATGACATGACCCAGGAGGGGGGAAATGAGCAGCAGAGATCTCTGCAGCAATGGACAGTAATGGAGAGGATTCTGAGACTTAAGATAACCACTGCAAAGTTCCGAACGGAAGAACAGTGTGGTCAAACACATCTGAGTAAGAAGAGAACTTTAGGACTTCTGGGACTGCTCAGAATCTAAGTGACCTTGGAGGTTAGAGGGAACCTGGGCAGTAGAGGAGATAGCCACATTTAAGCAAATATATACATGTTTTGTTAGTTTCATTGTTTAGATCTATCGAATATACAGTTAAGAGTTTGTAGTTAATCAAGAGCTTTTCCCCATATTTGTACTTGGATCCATCTTTTTGTTTTGTTACCTCAATTCAGTTTGGTGTCAGGTTTAATTATGGAACTGAATGTGCTTAAGTTTGGGTACTAGAGAGTGGAATTTGGTTAAATATCCCTGTTGATTACTTAAATGACTCGAGAGTCTAAGAAAACTAGCCACAGCGATCCAGCTGTCCTTTTCGGATTTGTACAGGCTGCCTTCCTGGAGTCCTTTCTCCCGTGGCTGTCTGTGACCTTAGCCATTGAATCATGTAATCGTTTCTGGCCTCCAAAGTCAGAGATTCTGAGTGGGCAGAGTGGTGGTGTGATGTCATGTCTGGGGCATGAGCCTGTACCCTCACCACACACAGGTCCCACCCTTCCTGGTCTCGGCGGCTCAATACACAGTGCTTGGCACATCGTGAGCGCTCAATAAATTTAGCTACTTTTCCTGTCTCTCCCTGGATTTCAAATAGGAATATCCAAATTTGAGAACACCACCATAGCATCTGACTCCCCAGTTAAAATCCATGGAGAAAGCTGAGCCAGTTGTGAGGGAATGTAAGTCTAAGAAGATGGCTGCACTGGTTTACAGTGCGGCTTCTCATGAATCATAAAAAGACCTCTTACGGGATTAATGAGTTTTAGCTTAATGCAAAATTGATAAACTATGTATAATATTGTGACATTTGAAAGCATTCAGAATGAAAAATAGCTGATGGTGAATGAAAAATAATTAGACATTTTTCTAACCTCATTCTGCGCCCCCCAGAAAAAGATCAGAAGGAAAGCCCCCCACATTGCTTCCAAATTTCTAAACAGGGAAAATATCAAACTGGAAAGGAAGCTTTTGACAGCTTTACAGATATTTTTAAAATAAAAAATTTCTTTCTTGCTCTTTCTCTGGGTAGAAAAATTAGACCCCTTTTCTTCTTTTTTTCCTCCTTGACCTTAAATTTTAGAAAATATATTCTTATTTTTCTTTTTGATTTAATTTTAATTTCAGATTCACATGCAGTTACAAGAAATTATACAGAAAAATTCCTTTCTTAAGTTGTTGCATTTCCCCCTCAGTGGTGGCATTTCGTGAAACTATAGTACAATATCCCAGCTAGGATATTGTATGAGTACATTCCCCTCAGGTTTCTCCAGCTCTGTGTGAACACAGTTGTGTGCATATGTGTGTGTTTTCAGCTCTGTACAGTTTTACCACCTGTGTAGATTCCTGGATCCACCACCAGAGGTATTCTTTCTGAAGACTGTCCGTTGCTTGAGAGTTTTCAGCACATCCGGTGCTGACAGACATGAAGATGTGTCTTCTCTTCTAAACACACAGGAACTTTGTGTGACTGTCGGGAGGTGGAGAGTGGAAATCTGGCCTGTGGCTCCTGTCTGTGGCTGTGTAGTTACTCTTTCACATTCCCTCATTAGAAAGGGCTGGCTGGCCCAGACAGAATCATAGGTGGGCTTGGCACACCGCTAACTACTTGCCTGGAGTAACTTACACTTTTGTACTGTATTAAGAGTTCTGCCAATTTCAGAGGCCAGGAAGCAAAGAATTGGCCTAGGAGTGTAACACACCTGCTTTTCCCCAGGCCACAAACAACAGGCTGATGTGAGTACCTGTTTGCCCTAGTAGGATATACTGAAACATGTCTCCAGAGACCTGAGGCTGTAGATAAATGCTTCCCCCCACCCACCCCCAGAACCCTGCTTCACACAGATTTTTGATGTCCATGAGGACAGATATTCACTGGGGAAAATGTCCTGTTAATTGCACTTTGCCTATCTGGCCCAGTCTCTACAGTGAACTGTAGTAGAATCCCATTATCATGAGACCTGTAGGAATATATACACTTGAGAATGCCACAATAAGGTGAGTGTGTGTGTGTGCGCATGTGTGCTTAGTCGTGTCCAACTGCTTGTGACCCCACGGACTATAGCCCACCAGGCTCCTCTGTCCATGGAATTCTCCAAGCGAGAATACTGGAGTGGGTAGCCATTTCCTTCTCCAGGGGATCTTCCCAACCCAGGGTTCGAACCCAGGTCTTTTGCATTGCAGGCAGATTCTTTACCACTGTGCCCACCCAGGAAGCCCCACAATAGCATTATATTCCCTAATTTTAAAACAGATTGCACCCCACACACTCACACACACACACACACACACACAGAGCAAAGCTAAACTGAGATGCAAACAGTAGGCAGATGGACAGGATGCCTCACCAGCTAAGTATCCTATACTCCAATCTGAGAAAAACTGGATTTGTAAATAGCTGCAACTATAAGAAAATTTCTGAATGATGAAGGTCTGTTATGTTACACTAGTCACTCCTGGAATCTGAGTGTTTGATTAGATGACCAGAATTTATGGTGATGATGGTGATGTTTGGACATGAAAACCAATGAGCAAAAAGCTATAAATCTGATCACTATAGCAACCATTTAGAGAACACATGTACTGTATTTATTGCCACTGTCCTATTGGATCCTAAATCCCAACTAAGTCACAGCATGTAAAGTGCCTATTTTCTTCTCTGGATGAGTACTTTTCCTATTGGCAAAGGGAAATTAAAAAATCATGATTTGCAAGTGGCATCCTTTATTTTGGGTAGTAACAATCATCTTATCTAAACACAGGTTTACTCTTGAATCAGATGGAGACATTTTGGAAATCTTGGAAAGACAGAAAAACTATGTATTTAAAAGGAAGTGTTATAAAAGAGTATCAGGACAGGCTACTATTACTTCCATAGCAAAGTTCTTTGATCCAAATAAATGTGGTAGAAACCGCTGGTGTGACCAGGGAAGTGGCAAACGAGAGCCAGCGGCCCTCCGTCCTGTGTCCTGTTGTCTGTCACTGAGACCTTGTCAAAGCAATGCCAGAAGAGTGATTTTTGTAAGTATGAAAATGTTGGTCTGTCTGCTGCTTTATCTGCCCGTCAGTAACCCTAGACTTAGAGATTAAATAGTTGAATTCTCTCACGTTCTGCAGGTGACAGTATGAAAGCTGAGAACAATTAAGTGTCCAGCTCAGGGTCATACAACCTCGTTAGCTGGGACAAGAACCAGGTTTCCTGATTCCTAGTCCATTGCTTTTTCACTGCAGGGAGCAGCTTCCTGTCACCCCACCAGTCTTGTCTTGGTTTTCCATTTGTAGTGTTGACAGTCCTGTGGCGCCACCTCTTCCTTCAGGTCCTGTGTTCGTTTCCTAGGGCTGCCGTGACAAAGGAGTGTGAACCTCGGTGCCTTAACACAACACAGATTTATTCTCTAATGGTTCTGGCAACCAAAAGTCCAAAAAAAGTAGAGCCGTGCTCTATCTGAAGGCTCTGGGAGACACTGTTCCATGCCATTCCCTTGGCTTCTGGTGCTACTGGTAACTCTTGGTGTCCTTGACTTCTAGCTGCATCGCTCCAGTCTCTCCTTCTGTTGTCTTCCTGCGCGTTCCCGTGTCTCTTCTCTTGAAAGAACACCAGTCATCTTTGATTGTGTTGTGTTTAAGCTGCTTCAGCCACATCCAACTCTTTGCAGCCTTGTGTCCAGTCTCCTCTGTCCATGGGATTCTCCAGGCAAGAATACTGAAGTGGGTTGCCATACCCTCCTCCAGGGAATCTTCCCAACCCAGGGATCAAACCCAAGTCTCTTAGGTCTCCTGCATTGGCAGGCGGTTTCTTTACCACTAGCGCCACTGGGGAAGCCCCATCTTTGATTATGGCCCACCCTAATGACCCCAGCTTGACTTGATCACATGTACAAAGACCCTGTTTCCCCATAGATGCACAAAGAGTTAGAACTTCAGCATCTTTGAAGGGGATCACAGTTCAATCCATAATAGGTCTACTTAGCTTCCAAACCATATTTAGAACTAGGCAGGCTTTGTAACACACCATGAGAACTGTAGTGAGTTTCATTAAGTATAAAGCATCATATCGAATATTTGTAGTTTGTTACAATAACACATTAAAAAGATTTATAGACTGTTTTGGGTGTGATTATTGGATTAATTCCCCACTTTGAAACCATTTGTTGGGTCCTGTTTATTTAAAGGAGGGAATGAATAGACCTGAAAACACCTAATTTTCAGTTTAGCCTGGAAGCCAATAAAAGTTTTTTCTAAAGAATTGAAAACTGTGTCACAGAACATTAGCAGTATATTTGTGTAGTACTTTAGTCTTATCTTCAGTTGTTAGATGCTTGTTTGCATGTGCTAAAGCCTCTAGCTAAGATTTAAAAAAATAAAAACAAAAAACAAATTTTTCAAAAATTATTTGGTGGTGATAAAGTCTAGAACAGAATGTATGCTCAAAATATTTCATGGTGTGTGTACAATTTTTAAGTAGAAATTAAAAAGAAAGAAATCCTACCTGCAGTCAGCACTCTCCACTGTTTGCATTCCCCTGACCTTCCCTTGTTGAATACAGTCATTTGTGTTCATAAACATTCTTCCTGACCTCATTCTCTTTAGCATTATTTGATCGATCTGGGAGGAAATGTCCATATAACCTTAATTTGTATATTTTTTTAAAAAGTCTTTTTTAAAGCAAGTAATGGAAATGTATGCTGTTTTTTATGCTGTGTCTTTTATTAACTTTTATATATGTGATTCCAAATCTCTCTTTAAATTAATGTCTTTTAGCTTCAAATTGACTTCTTCCCATAAGGCTAGTCCCCATTTCCTATAATCTTACAGACCTAGGAGAACAACATTTTCCCTTCTGTCGTTTTGATAATTACGTCCTCTGTGCTCAGTGGTGGCCTATTAACTAACATGAATACCGTGGGCTTGCAAAATAGCCTCAAATTTCCATATATTAGAACTGTGAGAATTTTCTATAATGGTGCTTTAGCAATAATGATGGAGGTGCAGGCATTTCCTGAGGATTAATGACCAGCTGGGAGGAACCAGTGGCCCTTGGCTCTGCCTCCCAGCCAGCCATTAATTCCGAGGAAATGTCTTTTGCTGAGGTCGTTACTGCTATTACAAGCTTAAAATGGAAAAACATAATAGGCGTATGAGTTACTTTTATGGGTTGATGCAGTTTCCAATGGTATGTACTAATTCGAGAAAATGACTGTGTATACATACAATTCTAAGTCAGACTGTTTGAATCATCCTTTAGTATTTCATATGTTTTATAACTGGAGTTATACAGTTCTCTACCTTTCCTGCTCAAAAAAAAAAAAAAAAATATGACTCCTTAATTTCTACATTGGTTCAAGGCTTCAAAGTGTTGTGTTTCACTGACATATTGGAAAATATCAGTTTCTGTTATCAACTTCAAATAATATTTAGGTTTCACACATGGGCTGAAAGGAAAAAAAAATAAGAGTTCATTTTCCATTTTTGTGATAATACTTTTTCTTTTAGAATGAAACACTGAAAGAAAAAAATTTTAAGCCCTGTAATAAATTGCTGTGCTGCTTTGATTTTTTTTTTTTTTGCTGTCATTTGTATAAGAGACAGGCTTATATTTATACTTTCCCATAGTGAATCTGTGAGACAACAACGCACAACTTAGTGTTCCAGCACTGCAGGGTTTTAAAAAAATCTATTAAATATTGCAACTATGGGAAGCCCTTTAATACAAAAAACACACAAAAAACTCTTAAAAATGAAGCCAAAGTGTCAAAATGATGCTTACCACGCTCCTTTCTCTTTTTAAAAAGTAGCACTTTTTTGTATTTTTTCTTATGATCTTAATCATCTGGCATTGTTTTTCATCTCCGTTATTAGCAGAGCCAACCTGGAAACATTCTTAAAAGTTATAAAAGGGAGAACCTGAACAACCCTGGAATATTGCCATCCTTGCCCTGATGGAGAAATGTGGACAGCATCATGCAGGCGTGAGCCTGTGGGCCCCTTTTACCTGTCTCACCTGTTAGTGGCTCTCTGTGTTTGTCAAACCTCCGATGTAGGCCAGGCTCAGTGGGGATTTGAAATATTGCAGGACACAGATGTGCACTAAAAGCAATAGGAATCAAGCTAAGAAGTCCTGTCCTATTTGGCCCGCAATTTCCTGTCCCACTTCTTCAAATTTGCTTGTAGCCTACAAGTCGTTGTTCGTGTTTGTAGACTCATTTGTGCTCATATTTCCCCATTATGCTTCTATCTCCATCTCCTCAACTTTTGCCATCTACAGAAAGCTTAGATGCCGCTTTGCCTCTCCGACTATTCCTCTGCTTTCTTTCACTTTTGTCGAAGGTGCTAGGATTCTCCCAGTTCTTCTGGAGCAGCAATGCCCAATAGAACATTCTGTGTTGATGGAAATGTTAATATTCTGTATTTGTGCCATCCAATATGGAAGTCACTAGCCACATGTGGCTGCTTGAACAATTGAAATGTAGCTGGTGCATTTGAAGAACTAAATATTTGGTTTTATTTCATTTTAACTAATTGAAGTTTAGATAGCTTCACATGGCTAGTGACTACTGTATTGGTCAGTGCAGTCATCTTGGATCCATAATATCTTTGCCTTGCCTCCATTATCTGTCCTTTTTACCTTCAGTTCAGTTTAGTTCAGTTGCTCAGTCATGTCCAACTTTTTTTTGCGACTCCATGGACTGCAGCATGCCAGGCTTCCCTGTCCATCACCAACTCCTGGAGCTTACTCAAACTCATGCCCATTGAGTTGGTGATGCCATCGAACCATCTCATCCTCTGTCATCCTCTTCTCCTCCCACCTTCAGTCTTTCACAGCATCAGAGTCTTTTCCAATGAGTCAGTTCTTCACATCAGGTGGCCAGAGTATTGGAGCTTTAGCTTCAGTATCTGTCCTTCTAATGAATATTCGTGATTGATTTCCTTTAGGATGGACTGGTTGGATCTCCTTGCAGTCCGAGGGACTCTCAAGGGTCTTCTCCAACACCACAGGTCAAAAGCATCAATTTGTCAGTGCTCAGCTTTCTTTGTAGTCCAACTCTCACATCCATATGTGACTACTGGAAAAACCATAGCTTTGACTAGACAGACCTTTGTTGGCAAAGTAATGTCTCTACTTTTTAATATGCTATCTAGGTTGGTCATAACATTTCTTCCAAGGAGGAAGCATCTTTTAATTTCATGGCTGCAGTTACCATCTATAGTGATTTTGGAGCCCCCCCCCCCCCCCAAATAAAATCTGTCACTGTTTCCATTGTTTCTCCATCTGTTTGCCATGAAGTGATGGGATCAGATGCCATGATCTTTGCTTTCCAAATGTTGAGTTTTAAGCCAACTTTTTCACTCTCTTTCACTTTCATCAAGAGACTCTTTAGTTCTTCTTCACTTTCTGCCACAAGGGTGGTGTCATCTGCATATCTGAGGTTATTGATATTTCTCCCGGCAATCTTGATTCCAGCTTGTGCTTCATCCAGCCCATCGTTTCTCATGATGTACTCTGCATATCAATTTTAGTGTGTCGTCTTTTTCCCCTGGAGGAGACCTTAATGCCCTTCAACTTCAACTTTGCCATATTCTGCCTTTGGTCTCTTGCCCAGTTCAATATGACAAAATCAAGAAGCCTCTGTGCATAGACCTGGAGAAAGTATAGAGACCAAGAAAGCATAGTCCAAGGACTTCCTTGATTGTACAGTGGCTGAGACACTACTCTTCCACTACAAGGGGTGCTGGTTCAATCCCTGGTTGAAGAACTAAGATCCCACATGCCTCGTGGTGCAGCCAGAAATTTTTTTAAAAAGAAAACAGTCCATTTCATCTCCTCTACGAGCTTACAGAGTAGAAAGAACCAGAGTTTTCTGTGGTATTGGGAACAGACAGCTCACAATCCAGCATTAACCAGGAGTAAGCCATTTATGGATTTTCCTGAAGGACTTCATGGCTTTGAGATGGGAGGTATTACAAAAGAGTGTGATTTTATTTATAAAAGGGTTGGAAACTTTCAAACCGTGTTAAATGAGGTAGTTTATAAGGTATAACACCATTACCTCTTAAAATACCACACTAGTGCCTCAGAACTAAGGTGCTTGTATGTCCCGGTTTTTTTCAGTACAGTTTGTGTTGCCTATTCCAGTGTAACTACCAGTAGGACCCCTGCCAGTCTCCAAGGTGTCCGGCTTGGGAGGGTAAATCCTATAATCCCCCTGCCTACAGTCTGCCTAAATTTTATACACACACACATACACATGCAGTTTGTGCCTCTCCTAATCTTGTTGCATTTGTGCTCTTAGGTTACTTCCAGATTTTTCTTTCATGTCACTTCTCTATCGGGTCATTTCTCTGTTTGGAAACTGCCAATAGCTCCTGAATCAATTATAAATTTTTCAAGTCTCATAAATAGAACTATTGAGCTCTGTTTTTTTCCTCACATACATGTAGCCAAGTGAATAAGCTTCCTATTCCACGAACAAGGCAGACACTTTCTCACCTTCACTTTGACTGGAATCTCTTTCTCGCATGTCCAGCTGCTGAAAATCTTCTCCAGCCTTCCACGTCCAGTCTAGACACCACTCTTTTATGAAGTAACCCCTGACTCTCCTGGTCAGAAGTGGGCTGTCTCACCCCTGAATGTGAACATATGTTGTTAGTGCCTTGCTTAAAGCATGATCCATTTTCCTTTGCACTGAGACTTTTTGAATAGTTCCCATCTTTGTTTAGCAGTTTTATAAACTCTTTGAGAAGAGCTACCTCATGTTTTGCATATTCTTTAAAACCCAGGACAGGGGTATACAGTAGTTGCTTAATACATATTTGTTGAATAACATTTAAAATGCTTATGGCTGGGTGATTTAGGTCATTCCCAAAAGATGATTTCTTAAAACTGTGTAATTGGAAGCTTTTTTTTTTTTTTTTCAAGTATTTCCACAGTTTATGCCATTAATTATAGTACTCAGAGGAATTACTGCTGCTGTTAATCTCATGGATCCAATACTTAGAGACATAAATATAAGTGACATTAGCTCCACCACTGCATTCAGTGAGATTACAAAATAGAGAGTAGACTTAGAAGCAGATGTCAGAAAAATACCTGCAAAGATAACAAAATGTAGAAAATCTTGCTAAGTTTATAAGTTTAGTTCAGGGACACAGTCTAAGATGAAACTGCCAAATAAGGTTGATAACATGGTGGCCTACTCTTCTGCACTTCTGGAGAGAGCTGTGTCTGTTTGGGGGAATTTTCCTCCAAATAAAAGCCAAAAAAAATGTGTTTGAGTGACTTTTAAAAGATCATTTAAAGAAGTAACACTTGTTGATTGGGAGGGACAAAAGAAAGTTGGCATGTGGCAAAACTTATATGTGAATATACTTATTGTTTTTAATCCTTTTTCTATATATGGTACACTGAATTTAGAAAATAAATTAGTTTTCTTTTTAAAAATTATATGGTAATTTTAAAAGGTACAACTGACATATAACATTATATTAGTTTCAGGTGTATTGCATAATGATTCAGTGTTGGTGTATATTGCAAAAGGATCACCATAATAAATCTAGTTAACATCTGTCATTAACTATAATTGCTATGCTGTAAGTACATGCTCATGACTTATCACTGGAAGTTTGTACCTTTTGACTATCTTCTAGATGTTCTGTATATTTCATTTAAGCACCTTATATGTCCATGGTAAACAAAATGATAAAATTTTCAGAGTAAATTCAGTAAAGAAATATTGCAACTATTTTCTGAATAGACAATTCTTTAAAATTTAATTAATCGACATTTAAAAATTATGCGTGGGCATGTTCCTAACTCGGAGAAGGCAATGGCACCCCACTCCAGTACTCTTGCTTGGAAAATCCCATGGACGGAGGAGCCTGGTGGGCTGCAGTCCATGGGGTCGCTAAGAGTCAGACACGACTGAGCGACTTCACTTTTCACTTTTCACTCTCATGCTTTAGAGAAGGAAATGGCAACCCACTCCAGTGTTCTTGCCTGGAGAATCCCGGGGACAGAAAAGCCTGGTAGGCTGCCATCTCTGGGGTCGCACAGAGTCGGACACTACTGAAGCGACTTAGCAGCAGCATGTTCCTAACTGCACAATGAGACTTTAGATTTTAAAGGGTGGTAACAAAAGAATAAGCATTGGATGTGTTTACTTTTTCTCAGACTCTTACAAGAAACTTACCAAAACACATATGCACACCCTATACAACTTCAAACAACAGAAAATGACTTTTTCTCTACTCACTTCTCTCCCTGCTTCCCACAATCAGTATCACGACCACGTGGTATCCAAGTTGGTCATGTCCAACTCTTTGCAACCCCATAGTCTGTAGCCTGCCAGGCTCCTCTGTCCATGGAATTTTCCAGGCAAGACTACTGGGGCAGGTTGCCATTTCCTACTCCAGGGGATCTTCCTGACCCAGGGATTGAACTTGCATCTCTTGCATTGGCAGGCAAATTCTTTACCACTGAGCCACCTGGGGAGCCCAGCACCACCATGACTACCAATGGGCTTAAGTATTTGAAGTACTTTCACATTTTTATGTTACATGAGAAGTGAGGAAAAACTATTCCTGAAAGTGCATTTAAAATACTGTTTTCAAATAGTTAATCTTCTGGTTGTATAAAACAGAAGCCGGTTGTTAGAAATCTCATGTGCTTCAAACATTTAGAAGGCGTAAGTGTAAAGGACTACAAGCATGAGTCTAGTGCTTCTTGGAGGGTGGCCATATGCCCATAGCTAAGAGACAAAAAACCCAGGAAGGAGAAGAATTGGTTTAGATAAGTTCCAAGTAGAGATGAAATAATCATATCCTTGTTATGTATGGATGACGTTTGAGAAAGGAAGCTGAGCCACAGATAAAGATACGAGGGCTATTTGTGGTAGTAAGTGAAGCCATGGCTGTGGATAAAGATCACTAGAAAACGTGGAAAAAGAAAAGTGATGGGAAAAAAGGAGGTGATGCAGAAAGTGGAGAAGAAAGGGAGTATGGGAGCATTACACACAAAGGAGATGAAATAGGCTGCTAGGGATGGTTTATGGCCCAGTGGTTGCACCATGAACAGGACGTCTGTATGACTCCCTGGCCCCTTCCTTACCCAAGCTCAGCTCATGGTCTTTAAGTTCTCCACAGACTCACTGAAATAAGCACACCGCAGACAGCAGTGAGCCCTGCATCCTGGTGATGCCATCAGCGCTCAAAGACAGCAAGGGAATGAGACCAAGGAGAATCCTTTTGGAGGCCAGATCATTAACTCCTATCTATGGCATCCCTTTTTCCATCTGGAAAAGTTAAATTCTCTTGTGCAATTAGCTTTGCAGAATGGAGCGGTTTTGTTGGTTTACTGATACTGTTGAGCAAAATGGGCACAAGTGCAAGTCCTGGCCCCAGCAGTTGATTGCACCTTCCTTTCTGAGGTAGATGTGAATATAAAGACGAGAGAAATGTCCCTGGGGTGTTGTTGATTAAACTGACAGCCTTAGCTTTCAGGATCATTAGATTTCAAAGACAAAAAAAAAAAAAAAGGCCCGCCAAGATGATATCTTTTGCACGGATCAGATGATGAGGAACTGAGTTGTAATTTGGGACTCATTCACAAGAAAAGGTCTGAAGGGTTTTCACATGAATAGGATCATAAGGGTCAGAATGCCAGGATCTGTGCCCACCGCAGTCTCTCTGACCTGTAGTAGACTTTGCATATAAGACTGGCTGAACAGTTTCAGTAATGCAACAGAAAGGCTCTATTCTGTAGAGCTAATTGCAAAACAAAACTCACTTCTCCAGATGGAAAATGGGATACTCAAATCCACTGAAGGAAAGAAACACGGTTTCCCCCACCACAGCTCTGCAGTCTTAGTTCCATGGGTCTTATGTATGTGCAGTAAACATTTATGACCATATTTAGGTCCAGGCAGCATGTGGGATTTTGTGCTAGTGGTTGCTGATGAATACCTCCAATAGGAATCCTTTATGTCTGAGGTATCCATGGTAACTAAGTCGAGCCCATTTCCATTGTGCTGTTAGCTGGCCATACTTTGACTCTGTGGGCTCCAGGATTCCTAATTCTTATAACAACCCAGAGAGGTAGGTAAGTGCTTTTCAGAAAAGCAAACTTAAGCAAGGGATTTGAGATTTGAAGAATACCACAGAGCAACCAAGATGATAATTTTTGACTCACGGGTTAATTTAATTGAGGAGTGCTCCAAAGTCAAAAATTCCATAGCTAGCAACAGAATTACGATTATTAGGAAAATAATAGCTTTTTTTTGCACCTCTGAAATCTTCTGTGATGTTATGGACTTCATCGTTGGTTGCATATTTTGTAGGTAGCTTGTGTTCACCCTGCACTTGGCAGAGATCACTAGATTTGTTACCTTAATAGCAAGGTTCATTTTTTTAAGTACAGGGAAATATTTGACATACTGGAAAAATGCTTTAAAATAATGGCATTAATGTTTGTATATCCTTTTTTTCCCCTAGGATACCCTGCAAATGTTCTATGGTGTCTGCATTTAACACACATAGTAGATGTGCTTTTGTTTGCATGTGCACTGGCCACTTGAGCACCAGCATAAAATTGTCAGTGGCCTTTATTTCTTAGCTCATTTAACTGGGGTCAGAAATAGTGGGATGTATTTTACTCACTTCAGTTTTTTTGAACATTAGTGTATTGTTGCTTGATTTTCTGATGGTGAACTTTTTTTTTTTTTTCATGGAAAGGCATTTTATTTTAAATATAGTAGTGTGTACATGTCAATTTATTTTATACTAAACATTTATAAGTAGAAATGAAAGCACTGTATATAAACGAAGTGTGAATGCACTGAAAATATTATAGCTGCTGTTTTAAAATAGTTATATTAAATTTAAATCTAAGTTAGTCCTCAGACTTTCTAAAGTTTTCCTATTTGAATGGAAATACAATGTGGAATGCACCAGAGTGACATTTTTCCATTTCCCCATTGCCAAGATGGGAAGACACTTGCACTAAGCATCTGAGTCCACATCTATTTTTCACTAATATTCAAACTGTCATTATGGCTAAAATGATGGAGCATCAAATGTGTGAATTCTAGGGAATCACATCAGATTTACTTATAACTGATGTGTGCAAGGAGGGCAGGCCTCTATGTTGGAGAGAAAAAAGTTCCGAAATGTATAAGAAAGAATGGAAACCAAGAATCATCCCTAAGGAGAGCTATTTGCTCATTCAGCTCACCTTTCTCCTAACAGTGCTAATCCTGGGCACTGTGCCAGATACTGAGGACACACTGGTGAGCACTTCAAGGCCCCTGCTCTCATGGATCTTACATTCTAAAGAGGGACTGTGAACAGTGGCCTAGTTATTCAAGAATAAAGATGATCATTTCTTGCTATGATGAGAGTTGTGGATAGAGGTGAACCATGTTCATGTAATAGAGGAGTCGGGGAGGCTGCTTTAGATAGGGCAATTTGGGTGGGCATTGTGGAGGAGGCGCCATGTGAACTGAGAGCCCCAAGTGAGGCGAAGGCAGCCTCACAGCTGGTAGATCTGGTGGTCTTGCTGGCATTAACAGCGGATGGGGATGAGAGGTGGGGGGTTCAAAGGGGCTTGCTGAGCATTCAGCTTTATTTTTCTTATCCCTTGGATTATGAAGAATGCAATAGTCAGAATACCCAAGGATTTGTTGGAGATATTGTAAGAGGCAGGAAAAAGGTGACAGGATTCACTCTATTCTTGTGACACCTATGTTTGTAAGCTTTAAAATATAATAAAGGTTACTCTCCCACCTTACCCCACCTTTTATTTTCAGCACAGATTTAAGAAAGCAATCAAAGCAGTCATTATTAAAAATAGTCATTCTTCTTCTTAGCAGTGCTAACTCAGAAAATAAAATTGCTGGCGCTTAGTGAGATGTAGACCACGTGTATCAGCCCTGCTTGGCCTTGTGCCCCTTAAACCCATCTGAGTCAGATTGTTCTTTCTGATGCTGTTTTTCCTGTAGAAATGAGAAAGACAGAAAGTATGTGTGTAGGAATGGGAAAGGAGAACTCAGTTCTGGTTTTCTGGTTTCTACACACTGCAGAAGCACGTAGTAGAGGAGGAAACAGAATATGTGAAGAAAGAGGTAGAATGCGGTGCAGCAGATTCCTTAGTTGTGGGTTGAATTACTAGCTCATATAACAACAACAAAATGTGGACACTATGAATTAGGACCTGCTGTTGTTCTTAGCTGGTGCTCATGAGGTAGTGGATGGCATGAACTGTGAAGAAGTGACTTGTCCTGTTTTGATGATAAACAGAGGTCTAGCCCCCAAGGCACTGAATTTGTTTCCAGCTTCTTCCTCTGAGATCTTCCTCTGAAATCTTCTGTGATGTTATGGACTTCATCGTTGGTTGTATATTTTGTAGGTTGAGAACATGTTCCTCTGTTGAGAACATCTATGCTTTGGGGAACAAAGGTAGCGTGAAAACCTTGAGATCTCAGGAAGAGGAACCTCTAGGAACTTATTCTTCTGGGGAGAGCCAGGACTCAGAACACTTGGAATGGTATCTGAGCAGGAGAAGTTGGAATTGGCTGGCCAGTGAGTGTTTATTATGCTTAAGCTACAGAGCTAATTACTGAGAGCAGACACAAAGGAAAGAGAAGACCAAAACCCTATCCTCGTGATACTGACAAATCAGTTGGCCTGAGCACACAGGAATTAACTAAAGAACACTTCTGCCAAGTTTCAGTTGTGTAAAAGGGGAGGATATGAGTTGTAGGGAACACAGAGTTGAGGCATGAGCAATTGGTCAGTAAGGCTGCCTGCAGGAGAATTTTGGGTGGAGTTTTGGAGGAAGTGAGGACAAGATTGGAGTTAACTATAAAACTTGTCACCTGAAGAAGACTGGAACCACTTGGAGGTTGAGAATGCAGTATCTCTTTCTTATATGTTCCCTGAGGTCCCTTGTTACTCTATAGCAGTGTTTACCAAGAGCTGGAATGAGGGACTTGGGCGCCATGTTGCTAAATCCATGAAAGACTGGCCTTCTACTCTGCCACCGTCCACAGCTCAAAATGGAAACAAGTGTTACAGGCACCTGTAGTCCTGTCCCATTTGTCTTCCTATGTCCACTTGCTTTCGAGCTCTTTCTCCGTCCAACATTGCTCACAAAGGAATCTCTGAGTCTAAGAAAGAACAAATATCCAGTAACCTTCTGCTGCTGGCCTCACTGAAAGGGGAGAGAATTCTGTTGAATGCCATTGGAAATGTAAGGATCTCTTGTGACAGTTAAGTCTCAGGAGGAAACTAGTGGTTAAATTGCTAAGTTCTTTGAGTCACTTGCAGTGCAGATAAGTGCCTGACCTCTCAGTATCATGTTTCTGACTTCTTTGTTCTGGCTTTTTTTTTTTTTTTTTTTAAATGCCATTTTCATTTGTTCTTAGAGTGAAGAACACGTCAAAGAGCCTCTCTAGCAGTAGGTGGTTTTACAGAGCACATGAAGAATGAAAACTAAATTATAATCCTGGAAGCAGTCCACTAGCATCAGGGAGGTGTCAGATTACGTTCCGGGCTTGGCTGTGTCAGAATGTGAAACAGGAAAGGGAGGATGGAGGCAATGTTGCATCAATTGGGCCCAAAGCACCGTTTACCTTGAATATGGAGAAAAATCGAAGCAAGAAATTTTTTTTAAACTATTTTCTCCATGGTTCTTATCTAATTCAGTACATCTTAAATGATAGTTTATAGAATGCTGATACATCAGGGAAAACCCTAGGTAGAACTGGTCTTGCATGTTCTCACCTAGCTCTTTTACCTGAATCCTCATTATAGTCTATGGGAATGTTAGCATCATTCCCATAGATTAGTTTTAATTAATCTATATTAGTCTTAATGCTATCAGCTAGGTGATTTGTGGGTTTTATTGGTTATTCTTTTTTAAAAAATTTTATTGGTTATTCTTTTTTTTTTTTAATTTGACCATACCATGAGGCATGCGGGTTCTTAGTTACCCACTCCTGCATGGGAAGCACAGAGTCTTAACCACTGGACTGCCAGGGAAGTCCCCCTTTTTTGGTTATTCTTGATAAACTAATGGAATCGTGGCATTTGGAAATTAAAAATTAACTCAAGAATTTGTGCCAAAACTCAAATTACAGATACTATTGTATTTTAAGTGCCAGTGCTGTCCCAAACCACCAACACATTGTGTACAAGTTAGTCTAATAGAATACCATTGATTTCCTGTTCCATATATTTTAAGAGATTGACGTTAGTAAGCTGCTTTATTGTTGTTGTTGTTTAGTTGCTAAGTCGTGTCCGACTTTTGTGACCCCATGGACTGTAGTCCACCAGGTTCCACTGTCCATGGGATTTCCCAGGCAAGAGTACTGGAGTGGGTTGCCATTTCCTTCTCCAGGGGATTTTCCCGACCCAGGGATTGAACCCTCATCTCCTGCACTGGCAGGCGGATTCTTTACCACTGAACCACCAGAGAAGCCCAGTAAGCTGTTACACTTCCTTAATCAAAGAGGCAGAAACCTTTGCAAAACACCCAGCTGATGAAATGGCTCACTAAAATGAGTCTGAAAAACTGTTAACTGTTTCCTAACACACCTGCTGAACTCAACTCAAAGTAGACTTTGATTCATTTTTGTGTAGAGTTCCCTAGGCCAGGTCAGCTTGGCTATGTAGATGTATTTATCAATTGAAATAGGGTACTGCTGCTATTGTTATCATGTATCTATACATAAGTGAAGAGGAACTCAAAAGCCTCTTGATGAAAGTGAAAGTGGAGAGTGAAAAGGTTGGCTTAAAGCTCAACATTCAGAAAACGAAGATCATGGCATCTGGTCCCATCACTACATGGGAAATAGATGGAGAAACAGTGGAAACAGTGTCAGACTTTATTTTTCTGGGCTCCAGAATCACTGCAGATGGTGACTGCAGCCATGAAATTAAAAGACGCTTACTCCTTGGAAGGAAAGTTATGACCAACCTAGATAGCATATTCAAAAGCAGAGACATCACTTTGCCAACAAAGGTTCGCCTAATCAAGACTATGGTCTTTCCTGTGGTCATGTATGGATGTGAGAGCTGGACTGTGAAGAAGACTGAGCGCCGAAGAATTGATGCTTTTGAACTGTGGTGTGGGAGAAGACTCTTGAGAGTCCCTTGGACTGCAAGGAGGTCCAACCGGTCCATTCTGAAGGAGATCAGCCCTGGGATTTCTTTGGAAGGACTGATGCTAAAGTTGAAACTCCAGTATTTTGGCCACCTCATGCGAAGAGTTGACTCATTGGAGAAGACTGTAATGCTGGGAGGGATTGAGGGCAGGAGGAGAAGGGGACGACAGAGGATGAGATGGTTGGATGGCATCACTGACTCGATGAATGTGAGTCTGAGTGACCTCCGGGAGCTGGTGATGGATAGGGAGGCCTGGCGTGCTGCAGTTCATGGGGTCGCAAAGAGTCGGACACGACTGAGCGACTGATCTGATCTGATCTGATACATAAATCAGAGCAAGGCCAGAGGAGGAACATGGTAGATCACAGAACAACTGAGAAAGATGACGGCAGTGACTAGAGAACGAAACATAATGGTTGTATTTCAGGGACCCTACCCAACAGATGGTAGTTGTCATAGCTTTTGAAGTTTCATCTGATTACTTTGCCAACAAAGGTCCGTCTAGTCAAGGCTATGGTTTTTCCAGTGGTCATGTATGGATGTGAGAGTTGGGCTGTAAAGAAAGCTGAGCACCGAAGAATTGATGCTTTTGAACTGTGGTGTTGGAGAAGACTCTTGAGAGTCCCTTGAACTGCAAGGAGATCCAGCCAGTCCATCCTAAAGGAGATCAGTCCTGAATATTCATTGGAAGGACTGATGTTGAAGCTGAACTTCCAATACCTTGGCCACATGATGTGAAGAGCTGACTCATTTGAAAAGACCCTGATGCTGGGAAAGATTGAGAGTAGGAGGAGAAGGGGACGACAGAGGATGAGATGGTTGGATGGCATCACCAACTCAATGGACATGGGTTTGAGTAAACTCCGGGAGCTGGTTATGGACAGGGAGGCCTGGCGTGCTGCGGTTCATGGGGTCACAAAGAGTTGGACAAAACTGAGCAACTGAACTGAACTGATAGGTTGATTGATCCTTAAGTCTAACCTGACATTGTAGTCCACACTCCTCTCTTGCTATCAGCTGACATAATTGGGGAGAAGTTAAAGTTACTTTCTGTCAATGGGGTAACTCCCCAGCAATCATAGTAAACTACCCTCCATTGCACCACTCCTCCCTATAAAATGGGCTAGAGATTCCTGTTCCATTTCTGTATTTAAGAAAGAATGATCAAACTCTTTTATTTTGAAAGGATACACACACCCACAATGTTCATAGCAGCACTACTTAAAATAACCAAGACATGGAAGCAACCTAAATGTTCATTTACAGACAAATGGATAAAGAAGATGTGGTGTGTATATACAATGGGATGTTAGCCATTTAGCCATAAAAAAAAAATGAAATGATGCCATTTGTAGCAATATGGATGGACCTAGAGATTATCATGGGCTTCCCTGGTGGCTCAGATGGTAAAGAATCTGCCCACAATGTGGTAGACCTGGGTTTGATCCCTGGGTTGTGAAGATTCCCTGGAGAAGGGAAAAGTTATCCACGCCAGTATTCTTGCCTGGATTATCCCATGGACAAAGGAGCTTGGCAGGCTACAAGTCCATGGGGGTCATGAGGAGTTGGATACAACTGAGCAACTTTCACTAGAGAATATCATATGAAATGAAGTAAGTCAGAGAAGGAAAGACAAATACCATATGATATCACTTATATGTGGAATCTAAAATATGATACAAATGAACTTGTTTACAAAATAGGAACAGACTCATAGACGTAACAACATACTTATGGTTACCAAAGGGGAAAGGGGTCAGAGTGGGATAAATGAGGTGTTTGGGATTAGCAGATACAAGCTACTATATATAAAACAGATAAACAACAAGGCCCTACTATATAGCACAGGGAACTATATTCAATATCCTGTAATACACCGTAATGGAAAAGAACATGGAAATGAATTTTCATATATATGGATATATATGAAATACATTTATTATTTTATATATGCATATATATCATATATATATATATAATTCTGCTGTACACCAGAAACTAACAACTTCGTGAATCAACTATACTTCAATTTAAAAACAAGAATGGTCAAGAAATACAGTGCACATTTCATTCTGGTATATACTATTTGAGCATCTTTTCTCAATGTAAGTAATGTAAATGGGGCATCTAAACATAGTCCCACTTAATATTCATAATCAATACTTATTAAATGACTCCCAAATATCAGATTATATTCTAGAAGCCTCAGAATAAACCTTCAAAGGGTACCTTATTGACGTAATTTTATAAATGAAACTGAGTTTCAGAAAATTGAAGTAATTTGCACAAATACACAGTTCAGTTCTGTCTCTCGTTTGTGTCCAACTCTTTGCAACTCATGGACTGCAGCACGCCAGGCTTCCCTGGTCTTCACCAACTCCTGGAGCTTGCTAAAACTCATGTCCATTGAGTCAGTGATGCCGTCCAACCATCTCATCCTCTGTCGTCCTCTTCTCCTCCTGCCTTCAATCTTCCCTAGCATCAGAGTCTTTTCTAAGGAGTCAGTTCTTCACATCAGGTGGCTGAAGTATTGGAGTTTCAGCTTCAACATCAGTCCTTCCAATAAACATTCAGACTGATTTCCTTTAGGATGGACTGACTGGATCTCCTGGCAGTCCAAGGGACTCTCAAGAGTCTTCTCCAACATCACAGTTCAAAAGCATCTATTCTTTGGCTCTCAGCTTTCTTTAAGGTCCAACTCTCACATCCATACATGACTACTAGAATAACCATAGCTTTAACTATGGTTAACTATGCTGACCTTTGTCAGCAAAGTAATGTCTTTGCTTTTTAATATACTGGTTGGAGAAGGAAATGGCAACCCACTCCAGTATTCTTGCCTGGAAAATCCCATGGACAGAGAAGCCTAGTAGGCTACAGTCCATGGGGTTACAAAGAGTTGGACACAACTGAGTGACTTCAGTTTATTTACTTTGCTTTACTTTTTAGGTTGGTCATAGCTTTTCTTCTAAGGAGCAAGCATCTTTGAATTTCATGGCTGCAGTTGCCATCTGCAGTGATTTTGGGGCCGAGGAAAATAAAGTCTTTCACTGTTTCTATCGTTTCCCCATCTATTTGCCATGAAGTGATAGTACCGGATGCCATGATCTTAGTTTTTTGAATGTTGAGTTTTTAAGCCAGCTTTTTCATTTTCCTCTTTTACATTCATCAAGAGGCTCTTTAGTTCCTCTTCACTTTCTGCCACAAGGGTTGTGTCATCTGCATATCTGAGGTTATTGATATTTCTCCCAGCAATCTTGATTTCAGCTTGTACTTCATCCAACCTGACATTTTGCATGATGTACTCTACATATAATGGAGAAGGAAATGGCAACCCACTTCAGTATTCTTGCCTGGAGAATTCCATGGACAGAGGAGCCTGGTGGGCTACAATCCATGGGGTCGCAAAGAGTTGAACAACACTGACTAACACTACACTCTTCATATAAGTTACATAAGCAGGGTGACAACATATAGCCTTGACGTACTCCTTTCCGGATTTGGAACCAGTCCGTTGTTCCATGTCCTATTCTAAGTGTTGCTTCTAGACCTGCATACAGGTTTCTCAGGAGGCAGGTCAGGTGGTCTGGTATTCCCATCTCTTCAAGAATTTCCCACAGTTTGTTGTGATCCACACAGTCAAAGGCTTTGGCGTAGTTAATAAAGCAGAAGTAGATAGTTTTCTGGAATTCTCTTGCTTTTTCTGTGATCCAATGGATGTTGGCAAAAGTTAGGGAGTAACAAAATAAGTCTAGAGTCAAGATCTATCATACTTACAAACGCATGATTTTTCAACACTATGTGGCCAATCCAATTAGAAAAATCTGAAAATCTTATAATTTTCAGTCTTTCTTGTACTTGGCTTTCAAATTAAAAGTATTGGTTATACTTTGCAAAAATGTGGTGCTCAATATTCCAATTAGATTTAATAAACATTTATTGAGCACTTAATAGGTTCGTAAGTAAATAAAATATGGTTCTTAACATTAGGAACTTAAAATCTAAGGGTAGATATGCATACACTTGAAACTTCTATTTGTAACTCCAGTTATGAGCCAGGAGCTATGCTAGGTGCATTACAAACATTATCTTGCTTTTCTATTATATCTTTCTAAGACTCATAAAGTAGGTATTTTATAAATATTTTTGCCAAGATGTAAATCATAAACAAAGATCAATTAGGCCTGTATTCCAACTAGGTAAAATAAGGAAAGTTTTATCAAGAAGATAAATGGCACTTCAGGCTGAGCCCTAAAGAGTATCTGGGATTTTAATAGGATGGCTGGAAGATGAAGTTCCTGGAGAGAGCCTTCCATGCTTTGTGAAAAGAAGGAACAAATCAATGAGGGCAGGGAAGTGTAGGGTGTGTTCAAGTGAGAACAGATAGTTTGTATGGGATAGTATAAATTAGGTCCATTGTGTGGGAAGGAAGTGATAATATAGGTCATGAAGACCATGCCCTGCATGCCCACAGAGATCAGGCATCATAGGAAATGGGAAGCTATTAAAGACTTCGGCATAAGAGAATGATACATCTGATTTGATTCAGAAAAAAAGTCAGTCAGAAGCCTATATCAACAACCATAGATTGTCTCATGACCAATGCATTAGAATTATTTGCTACAATCATTTCCTTTAAAACATCATTTTTAAAAATGTACGGGGAGGGAGGTGGTAGGGGGATTCAGGATGGGGAACACATGTACACCCATGGTGGATTCATGTTGATGTATGGCAAAATCAATACAATGTTGTAAAGTAAAAAAATAATAGTAATAATAAATAAATGATAAATGGTTAAAAAAAATAAGAGGTATTTAAAATACAGGTAATTAACATTTTATAAGGGCTTCCCTGGTGGATCAGATGGTAAAGAATCCACCTGCAATGCAGGAGACCTGGGTTTGATCCCTGAGTTGGGAAGATCCCTTGGAGGAGGGCATAGCAACCCACTCCACTATTCTTGCCTGGAGAATCACCATGGACAGAGGAGCCTGGCAGGCTACAGTCCATGGGGTTGCAAAGAGTCGGACACGACTGAATGACTAAGCACACACACAGCATTTTATAAGATGATTTGTATACTTTTCTAATGCCCGGAGCTGGTAATCACATGCTTTGACTATCTTGAAAGGACTTTCGTCCATCTAGCCGTCTGGTCTTGCCTGGAAAATCCCATGGACGGAGGAGCCTGCTAGGCTACAGTCCATGGGGCCGCTAAGAGTTGGACACGACTGAGTGACTTCACTTTTACTTTTCACTTTCATGCATTGAAGAAGGAAATGACAACCCACTCCAGTGTTCTTGCCTGGAGAATCCCAGGGACGGGGGAGCCTGGTGGGCTGCCATCTATGGGGTCGCACAGAGTCGGACACGACTGACGTGACTTAGCAGCAGCAGCAGCTGTCTGGTCTAAGTATTAGCAATGAGACCTCTCCCTTTACTTCTTGTAAACTTGATAGAATTTATTGTATCACTATTTCAATACATGAGCCTATTGTCACCAATAGATGTAGACTTTGGAGGATTTGGACTGCGGTTTTTGCTTTCTTTAATATCTCCCAAGCTCTGCAAAAACCATTATTACTTCGTGAATACTTGGTGGATGGATGAAGAATTGAATGGAGAGCCCCTAGCTTCACTGTAATTTGCACTCAGCATCAAGGTGAATGCTTAACCCAGAGCCACAGTGAGAAAGACTTTGGGACTTCTGAAAACCAGATTTCTGTAAATTGTCAAATAGATAAATTCCATGGTATCTACAGATCAGTGGGTTCCACACATAAATTTGAGTTCACTAAATCTAGGCTGATGGAAGAGGTTGACCTGGATGAGGGTTTTCTAGCACAGGAGTCAATAGTGAATCACGGTCCAGATCCAGCCCATTGCCTGTTTTTGCATGACCTGCAGTCTAAGACTGGTTTAAGACGCCCCTGGTAGTCTAGCTGCTAAGACCCCAAGCTTCCAGTTCAGGGGGCCCAGGTTCGATCCCTAGTCTGGAAACTAGACCCCACACGCAGCAACTAAGACCCATTTTCTCAGTATCTCAGTCGTGTCCGACTCTGTGCAACCCCATGGAGTATAGCCCACCAGTCTTCTCTATCCATGGCATTTCCCAGGCAATAATACTGGAGCAGGTTGTCATTTCCATCTCCAGGGGAGCTTTCCAACCCAGAGATCGAACCCGTGTCTCTTGCGTCTCCTGCACTCCAGGCAGATTCTATACCACAAGTGCCACCTGGGAAGCCCTAAGACCTGGTACAGTCAAATTAATTTTTTTTAAAGAATGGTTTATGTATTTTTAAATAATTGAAAAAAGGAATAAAGTAATATGTTGAGACGTGAAAATCAAGATACAGAAACCAAGTTTCATTATGCAGAAACCAAGTTTTACTGGGATACGGTTACTCTTACTTGTTCACATCCTGTGTCCTGTCTATGACTACTTTCTCACTACAGTGGCAGAGTTCAACAGTTGTCGCAGAGACCACCTGGCCTACAAAGTCTAAAATATTTATTCTCTGGCCCTTCACGAAAAAGTTTGCTCACCCTGGCTGGACTGTGTCTTTCTGGCCTTCTTAATCCATTTATATGGCTTTCTTCCTTTTCTGTGCAAATGGAAAATGAGTTTAAGTCCATTAGAAGCAAGAAACTTTTAGCTTTGCCTTCAGGTTTTTTTCCCCCTCCTTCTCTTGAGAATCTTGAATGTTCTATATATATCTAGATTTGCAAAGCTAAAGAATAATGAGGTAGAATATGTTTTATCCATTAGTATATCCCTTTTCTATGGGGATCCTGCAAGTATGGTTTTCTCTTTAGGTTAAAGAGCCGCATTCCTTTTCTAATCATATCCCATTTTTAGTTCACACTCAGGCTGTCAGTTCCACAGAACAATGTCAAATGAGCTTAGGATCTCTTTGTTTTTAATTTTTAGGCTCTACTGGGTCTTTGTTGCTGCACGAGCCTTTCTCTAGTTGCAGCAAGCGGGGGCTACTCTCTAGTAACGGTGTGCTGGCTTCTCATTGCGGTGGCCTCTTTGGTTGTAGAGCACAGGCTCTAGGGCACGCAGGCTTCAGTAGTTAGAGCACGTGGACTTAGTAGTTGCGGCTTGCGGGCTCTCAAGCACAGGCTCAATAGTTGTGACACACGGGCTTAGTTGCTCCGCAGCATGTGCGATCTTCCCAGATCAGGGATCAAACCTGTGTCTCCTGCATGGGCAGGCAAATTCTCTACCACTGAACCACTGGGGAAGCCCTTTAGGATCTCTTGAAAACCTCTTCCAGCAGCCTCTGCCAGTGTCTTACCCGGGGAGTTTTCCTCAAAAAGGCTCAGGGATAGTGGAATAACCTTGGATTATGAACAGTATATTTCACCTTCCTGTTTGGTGTGTTAATGCCATCTGTGCGCTGCGGTTTTGTTTGCACTTCTCAGCATCATCACTTTCGGGGCTTTCGGGGCCTAAGGCTGAAGCCGTTCTGAAATATCAAGGAGGCAACAAGACCCAAAGTGAAAAATATTCTCACCTCGTCAGGTCTGTCATTCACCCCTGAGGCAAATGTGATCTGGCTTCCATCCCCTTCATCCCACGGAAAGCACTCGACTTCAGGTCATCAGGAGCTTACTGGCTGCCAAATCCTAGGGACGCGTCTCGGTCCTCACCCTGATGTCTTTTTTGAAGGATCTGGACTTTGACCATTCTTCCCTGTATCACGCTCTCTCTCCTTGGTTCCCAGAACAAAATCTGGTCCTGACATTTGCTCTCTTTTTTTCCGAAAGCTCCTCGGAGCTGCTAGGTACTTGCTTCTCTTTTCACCTGCCCTTCCCACATTTCTTGTCTCCAGGGAGACAAGTGAAACCCACTGTGTTTCACTCGATGTGTCCGTTCTGAGTAGACTCCTGACATCTGTGTTTCGGCTGTTACCTCCATTTCGAGGACTGTATCCATAGCTATTGTGAGTGTGCCGTCACTCATCCGATCACCCTTAACTCCCTTCTTTCTGCATTTTCAACATTCACAGACCCCTGTCGTTTATTTACTGTACCATATGTTTTGAGTTTCCTTTTCCTCCGTTCTCACTGCTGCTGCCTTTGTTCAGGCCCTCATCATCCCTCCCTTGAACTCTTTGCACTGGTCTCCTGCTAGTTTCCCCCGCTGACTCTAGTCCTCTGTCTCCAACCACCCTCAATACTCCTGCAGCAAGCACTGTCTCCAAGACCAGATGCCTCCAATGGCTTCCATTCACCCAAGGGCAGAAGTTTACATTTCTTACGTTGCTTCTGGCATTAGGCTTAGTTTCTCATCTTGCGTCTTGTCATCTTCTGGTGGTAATCTTCACTCCATTAGTACGGAAAGCCTAGTCTTTCTGAAACCTCTATTGTTTATTTTGCGCCTCCGCTCTGATTGTTGTATTCTTGACCTTCGTCTCCATCTGGACAAATCTCACACACCTCCCAAACCCCGGTTCAAATGTGGTTCTCCGTCTCCCGAAATGACTACCCTCTCCTCTTTGCCATCATTGGAGTTTTGCACACTCCCTGAGGAGAACACAGTTCACAGTGTACTATAATTGTTTGTTTACCCTTTTTCACACAGAGGACTCTGTCTCCTTCCTCACTGTATTTTCAGCTCATAGCACACAATCTATCTCAGAAAAAGCATCCAAGAAACGAATGTGTCCAACCTGCATGTCAGTATCTACACCATGTCCTCTGGGTGCTATTATGTTGCCAAGCATGTTAGAAATGAATGACGCAAGGCAATGGCACCCCACCCCAGTATTTTTGCCTGGAAAATCCTATGGACCGAGGATCCTGGTAGGCTCCAGTCCATGGGGTCGCTAAGAGTCGGACACGACTGAGCGACTTCACTTTCACTTTTCACTTTCATGCATTGGAGAAGGAAATGGCAACCCACTCCAGTGTTCTTGCCTGGAGAATCCCAGGGACGGGGGAGCCTGGTGACCTTCCGTCTATGGGGTCGCATAGAGTCGGACACGACTGAAGCGACTTAGCAGCAGCAGCAGGAAATCCAAGTATGCCAGTTATCAGCAGAAAAGGTTTATTTCCTTCTCTTAATATTTAATTTGTGTTGAATCTAGGCTGAGTGTATGTGGCTATATATAGTCACTCTAGAAGTCAGGTGTGGGAAGATTGGTATTTATTTTAATAGACCAGAGTGAAAGAGAAGAGGAGAGACTTCTAATGTAATTATTAGTGAGTCATGTACATTAAAGTTTAATTTCTTGTACTGATACAGAGAGAGCTTAGAAGAAAGCTTAGTGTCTAATTAGTCATATAAAGTATGTGTATATGTGTTATATGAAATATATGTATATGTACATATATATTTAAATGTCAGCTTTATAACATTATTAAGTTGACGGTACAGCATCTGTCTACAATGAGGGAGACCCAGGGTCAATCCCTGGGTGGGGAAGATCTCCTGGAGAAGGAAATGGCAACCCACTCCAGTATTCTTGCCTGGAAAATCCCATGGACGGAGGAGCCTGGTGGGCTACAGTCCATGGGGTTGCAAAGAGTCAGACACGACCCAGCAGCTTCACATAAGTTATATTTTATTATAGTCATCCTCAGGAAATTATCATTCTAAGCCCCATAATAGACACAGGGGACTTTAGGGGCTTCCCTAGTGGTCCAGTGGTTAAGATTCCGAGCTCTTAGTGTAGGGGGGACTGGTTCAATCCCTGGTCAGGGGACTAAGATCCCACATGCCAAGCAGGGCAGCCAAAAAGAGGAACAAAAAAAAAGACAAGGGACTTCATGGGGTTAACCTGTGGGATTAAACCTATCGTCCCTGCTTTATGGAACTCAAAAATCATATACATAAAAAGATAAGTAATAAGGCCGTTTAAAGTAAGCCAATTAATGGCAAATAATAAATGCGATTCCATTTTGTATCCTGGAGGAGGAAATGGCAACCCACTCCAGTATTCTTGTCTGGGGAAATTCCATGGACAGAGGAGCCTGATGAGCTCGAAAGAGCCACACACCACTTAGTGACTAAACACCAATGATACCTTACTGTAGCTCTGTGCACACAGTGGGTGTTTAGTAAGTATTTGCTTAGTGAATGAAGTGACAGTGGAACAGAGCAAATTTGTAATAATTTTTCAATTGTCCTTTCTTCACTTTTTGCATTTACCTGGAGTCGGGTCTTGCTCTATTTTTGACACTAGCTAGTTGTGCATAAGAGTAAGAATTTATCCTTAATACTTTTTATAGATCTCAGATAAAGCTTATTTTTATTTTACAAGTTGGAAATAAAAATTAATAAATATATAATATGAATAATAAATGTATACATAAAGCATATAAGTAACAAATATATAAAAATGTATATAATTTAAAGCTCTGTAAAGTCTGCTGCTTCACTGAAGGCTTTGTCAGTCTAGCTGAGACACGTTGGGTGAAAGTGTAAAGTCTTTAATGAGGCAAATATTCAGGAAATTTTAACCATTGTCTTTTCAATGGGAGCAAATTATTTCAGACAACAAATTGTAGGTTTCCAATAGGAAGGAAACCAACTAAAGATGTGGTTCCTTCTAGAAGTTGTTTTAGTCTTTTTCAGAAGGAGGTTTAGGGTGATTCCAGGTGCCTCACCAGCTTCATTGGCGTGGACTACAGGTAACCTGTGTACACTCGATCTTTGCCAATTCGTGATACCTACCAGGCAGCCCAGATTTACCCATGGAACCTCCTTATGGCTTAACAAAGTATCTTTAAATTAAAAAAAAAAAAGAACAGATGATCGTGTTCTAATTTATCTATTTTTCTGTATCTATATAGAAAGGTTAATATTTTCATGTGCATGCGTGCTAAGTCCCTTCAGTCATTTCCGACTCTTTACAACCTCATAGTCTATAGACCACCAGGCTCCTCTGTCCATGGGATTCTCCAGGCAAGAACTGTGGAGTGGATTGCCATTTCCTCCAGCAGGGGATCTTCCCAACCCAGGGATTGAACCCCAGTCTCTTAGATCTCCTGCACTGGCAGGCAGGTTCATTACTACTAGTGCCACCTGGGAAGCCCCTAATATTTTCACAAGTATGCTTAAATATTAGAGATCTCAAATGGTCATCCCCAAGGCCCTCTTCTTTGCCTTTTCCAGTTTGGAGCTCCAGCTTATGGAAATAGCCACGTTTGAAGCAGGTGTAGCTCTTTCTGTAAGTTTCTCCAGTGCAAGCAAATTGGAATCTCACAGGTCTGCATGTACTCCTGTCTTCTCTTCCCTCTTTATTCAACCAGAAAGAGGATTTTCCCCAGTAATAGTCTTGTAGAAGTACCATGGAGCTTGATGCTATTGCCATAGTGAATTTCACTTTTCAAAACTATACATGTGTAAAAATAAAAAGGAACAGTTATATCTTAATAGGGTTCATGCAACAGGTAATTATTCCAAAGTAGCTCCAAACTGAATTTTCACTTCTCCATTCTCATCTTGGAAGACACGTTGACAGTGGCTCAGCCCATGCCTTCTTTGGTTGTCTTATTGACAGTAATACCAGAAGGACCTTATTTAATTGAGTAGCTGTATGTTCTTAAATGAGTAAATAGTATTATTCCAAGTTGACCTATTGACATAATCTCGAAGACTATGTCATTTATAACACCTCAGTTTATTATTTCAACCATCACACTGGCTTGCAGAGAATTCCTTATTTAAATCACTGTACATTTTATTTTTTTTTAATTCCAAGGCTTATTTCAATCATAAGTCCATTCTCTCTGAGGTGGAACTACCAATGTGATAGCAGTGACTTTCCTTTTTTAAATTTGCTTTTCATTTGAATTATCTTCACTGTCTTAAGAAATGAGAAGGTTAGTTAGTAGAGAAAGAGCTCGTCGCCACTCCAGCTATTTTTAAACGCTTTGATGTTTAAAAAATGGTTAGATGGAAGCAATAGAACTATGATTCAACTAGGCTGCCCCAGCCTCCGTTTATTCTTTTATTGTTGCTTCATGTTTTTCAGTAACATTGTTTCTTTAGAAAGTCTTTCTTTTTTCCCTAAACTACTTGTATATAAGAATGTAGCAACTAGAGATCATTTTAATACATATTTATAAATAATTCACCTTAGCTGAGCTGGTCTATTCCCCTATAAAACAGCAGTTCTGTATAATGTTTTTCATAGAATGAATTCTAATTTCCTCAAAATTCATCAAATATTGTATTTAAATATTTTCAGGAGATGTGCCGTGCTGTGCGTAGTGGCTCAGCCATGTCCAGTTCTTTTCGACCCATGGACTGTAGCCCGCCAGCCTCCTCTGTCCATGGGGATTCTCCAGGCAAGAATAGTGGAGTGGATCACCATGCCCTCCTCCAAGGGATATTCCCAACCCAGGGATTGAACCCAGGTCTCCCATTGCATTACAGGCAGATTCTTTACAGTCTGAGCCACCAGGGAAGCCCAGCAGTACACTCACTCCCAAATCATGGTGTCATATATAAATCAGATACGTTTAAAAAGTGATGGAAAATATCTTCTTTGATAACTCTTTATTTGCCACTAAGTTACTTTGCAAAAGGCAATGTCAAATAGTCCCATTCCTCTCCTAATTTTGATCTGTATACAACTATACATCTAGTTTTTCTTTCAAGAAAGCCACATCCTAGGAACCCAGAAAAGGATGCTATCTGGGTAATTCTCAATTTCTCTTTGTATCATTTACAAAGCAGGCAAAACCACTCCTGACATTTGATTTTTGAAAACCATAAAATCATTTCACCACCAAAGCCCAAACTTTCTAAATCAAATTTCGACTGAAGAACAAATACTTTTGTCATTTATAAACCTTTGAAGTTGGGGGTTCACGTCGAACTTCCCAGACATCCCTCAACAAAGCCGTATCAACCCATGTCTCTGAAGCACATTAAATTATACAGTGCTCCCCATATACGAGCCGTGTTGGCCACTGAAGGAAAAGAACTTAACCCTTGAGTAGGCCAGTTTGTTGGTGTGGGGGTGACAGGTGTGCTCCAGCGAGGCCACTGGGAGAGGTGGAGTGTGGGGGTGCCTGTTGGAGGGTGCAGGGAGCTGGCCCTTTGCACTCCACTTGCAAGGCTCGTTCTTTGTAGCTCTGGTTTGTGATGTGATTTATGGGAGCTGCAGCTCACGGGCCATACATCACCTTCCTGGTCGGCTTTGTTGACACCTTGTCACATTCTTGTGGGCTTGAGGAATTCATTGTTCTTGTTTGAACTGATAAGAACCCAAAAAAAAGAAAATGAAAAAAAAAAAAAAGAATTTTCTCACTGAGACCTTGGGAAAGGCTGAGGGGGTGGAACGTTGACGTGGAGCAGCAAGTCTGCGCTTTCCCAAGCAGAGCAGCCTCGCCACTTTCTCCTGCTCCAGGAAGCCTCACCCTGAGGTGTGCAGCTCTGGGTGTACCCTGGAAGTCGTTTTCTGGTTGCGAGGCCTCTCTTTTTTGCTGAGATGGGATGGGAGAGGGGCTTCAGGAGGAGTAAAGAAGAGGAGGGAGTTTTCCTTCCAGAAATGGGAGCTAGACTGGCTAAGAAGAGCTGCCAGTGGAAGGTAAAATGACCCTGGGCACTGGGGAATGTAAAGCACGCGGTAACTTTTGATGTGAACCGGTCTCTTCCAAGTTCATCCTTTGTAGAGTGTGCTCTTCGGGCATGCTGCCATGCTGACCTCTCCCCTTTGATGTGTAGCGCCCCATGCCTCACTTAGTATTTTGGCAGCTTGTGCAGGCTGCCATCTGAGGCCAGCACTTGAAGACAGTAGAACGTTTCAGAATAGCAACTCGTAGATCCACTGATGTATACAGAGGATATTACCTCCTGTTTCCACAGAGCAAATGCATGATCTGCCTGCTGCTTTTGTTTTTATTTTTTTTAAGGTCTTTGCAGAATAATCTCTCTGATAACTTTGCTTCAGAAAACACAGAATGGATTAAACTTCTTTTTATCCAAGAAAAGTAACAGGTCAGATCATATAAACCACCTCATGGGATCCTTAGTGCTCATACTTCCTGTGTGAAAACAAGAGGTTTTCTTTGAGAGGAGCTTAGCACAAACACAGTCCATTCACTAATATTCTCTGTCATCAGCTTTTGTTGATTGGAAGGAGAAGAACCGATTCGCACCCCAGCCAAGGGCTGGTGTCCAGGGAGTTTAGCATTTTTGTGTTGTACTGTTAACAAGTTCATGTGTCCTGTCGTAAATCCCTTCACCTGGAAGCATCATTCACACATCCCCGCTAGGAACCTCATGTTGAACTGGAGCCACAGCTTCTTAAAACGGCTCTTGCAACCACGTTTCCTGTAGAATGCATGTGTACAAACTCCTTCTGGCACTTAATTTGCCAGGCAGTTACTGAGCTGCGAACAAGGAATGCTGGAAGAACTGCCAAGGTAGGTGGTCAGAGAATAAGACTGAAGAGTTGACATTGTGATAATACTGAATGCAAATGAAAGTGACCTAATAAATGTATGATAATAAGCGATTGCATTATTAAAGTGAGAGACTAGTTTTGGAAGGCATACACTTTGTGTGTGGGTCATCTGTCTTGCTCTGAAGTGCTGTTTTTTGACTAATATTTAAATGTCTAAATATATGCAATGCTGTCCGCATCGGCATCAAACCTCTAACACACATCCAGCTTTGAAAATCTACAAGCCCAGATCCTCCCATTCCTTACAATGCTCATGAGCCTGCCAGTTCTGCTTTTGCCTTTTCTCTTAGCTCAGAAGCTACTCTGGCTTCCAGAATTAAGTTTATTGACAGTGTTTCACTGCTCTCTGCTGGAGAAGCCCAAAGCTAGGCCTGGCTTCCAGGGCTCAAATCGTTTGCAAGGAATGCAGGTAAGATGGCTCAGCTGATAAACTTCCCGCCTCTGAAATTCACCTTAACACAAGACTTACCCATGCTTGTCATAGATCACAGTTGAAGAGCCATGGTGTGCAGACTAGGAACGGGTTTCTCAGAGAAGAAGATGGGTAAGATGAAAATAGATCGCTGCACAATCTCCAGTTTGTTACCTCCAAAGTTGTACCATATAAAGCTAATCCATGTGGTGCTGCACAGAAACTACACCATTCTCAAGTTAACTCCCATCCTTCGTTTTGACACACAGATATATATCTTATTCTGCTACATACGTCTGAGATTATCATCCCCCAGCCCTTCAAAAAAGAAAGCTGTCTTGGCCAAACTATTTATTTCTTCTAAACTCTTTCTTTAGTATGTGCGTGTCTGGAGAAAAGAGATCAAAAGTATTTAATCAAATAAACCAAGATTGTGTTAGGGACATTTTTTCCTAAAACATTTTCTAAGCAGGAATAAATATTAATTTCCACCTTCATTTTCTTGAACACAAATCCGTACCTTCACTGAGATGTTATACTTCTCAAGCGTGAAACAAAAGTACAGATGCAAAAAGAAAAACAGCCAACGCTTTTGATGAATATTGTTTTTCATATCCACTTTGAGTATGTGTATACACATCAATTTATGCATGCGCGCATGTGTGATTATCGCGTATATTGTACATATGTATGTTTTGAACGGATAAGCCTAGTACATCTCCAGAGTGGACTGTGCTCTTTTAGGCTCTTTTCAGTCTGGCATCTTTTAACTTAAAAACAACTTGATGAATAGAAATCATAAAAAGCCATGTTAGAACAGCATTAAAGTGCTCTTCTATTCTACAGCATTCCAAGTGAATTATTGCTGTGCTGTCAAAGAAAACAAAAACATTTGGGAAGGACTGTTTATTTTACAGTGGTTGACCAAAAGTATGCAAGTGGTTATAAAAAAATGTAGACAGCTAACGATGGGAGGTGCCACTTGCACATTCTGAAATCCATTCACAAACCTTTGACACTGACTCCCGATCACAAGAGATAATATTAGAGGCAAACACATTTTCCATGGGGAAGATACTAGCGCTTTCAGAGCCTTGCTCATTCAGAGCAAACAAATAAAACCACTATCTTCTATCCTGTATCACTGGCATCTTATCACAGAGCCTGCTGGCATGATATTTTTTCCTTCCAAGAAGAGCAAGGAAATTTTTGCAAAAATATTTCTCTAGGAGGTTATGGCAACATGATCTTTTTTTGTGCTGTGCAGCCTTTGTATTTAAAGGTTAAAATAAAAACTGCCATTGACAGTGTTAATAGTCTTTCATTAAACAAATACATGATTTGTAAGCTAGATAAGAAATTAAAAATCCTTAACACAGTCCCTTTGTATTAAAGATAATAAAATGTATAATCAGAGAAGATAAATTACTTGTTTTAAAGTTGCATTAGCTAGGCACTGTGGAGGGATGAGAGTTATAAATAGGAGGTTGCTGTTTCTGAGATGGCTCAGTGGTAAAGAATCCTCCTGCCCATGCAAGAGACGCAGGAGATGTGGATTCGATCCCTGGCATAGAAAGACCCTCTGCAGTAGGAAATGGTAACCCACTCCAGGATTCTTCCCTGGAAAATCCCATGGTCAGTGGAGCCTGGTGGGCTTCAGTCCACGGAGGTCACAAAGAATCTTATGCGACTGAGCGTGCTCGCACACACAGACTATCTAGAGTCAAGACCTCATTAATACCTCCTGGGAAATGCTTATTTTAATGTTTAAGGATTTCTCATTAGTGAAAAGACCAAGGAATCTGGGTCCCAGGGTTTAAGTTTCTTTTACTTAAAAAAAAATTCACTGATAAATCAGCATCCACTTAACCTTTTGGTGGACTGATCACCAGATATATTTTTGAGAAATGAGAATGGTCATAACCAGCTCTAATTATCTTTATCACGGGATGAAAAATATGAAAAGCTCTTTGATCGTTCCTAGCATGATTCTTTCACATCAAGCCACTCCATACCATTGATTGAAAGAATTCCTTCCTGTCGACGCCATTGCAGCTTGTTTTCTGGGTGGTGTGCGTTGTAGGAAGACCCCACGTCATAAGAGTATCCTTGTGATAAACGGACAGACAGCTTACCACCATTCACACACGTATTAGATGCTTTGGGCATCCTGCTTTCCTAACACTGTGCCCCCAGAGTGGAGAGAGTGAAAGAAAAAGAGAGGAATTGGAATCAGAATCACGTGCATCTGAGCCCCTACCTCAGCAGCTCCTTCTGGTCCCTGAGGGTCTCCAGGCTCGGAGAGTTTTGTGTAGTGTTGGCCCGAGAGACGGTTGTCCTTTGGACAGCTCAGCTGTGTCTGTCTCCTCACCGAAACAGCATCCGATTTTGTTCAGATGTAGCATTTGCCTTCCCTCCGTGACATCCTTGGGTTAATCACGTGCTTGCTGGCCAGGATATGTAAATAAAACTTGGCTACAAAACACTTAAAGGATTATGAAGCAATCTTGCTTAATAGTAGTGAAACAAAACAAAACACCACTCCAGCAAATCCTCGTGTGTGCTACTAAGTCATGGAAAGATCCAGTTATGACTGGAACTGTCCTGGCCTGAGTATTGTCCTAGACTCAGAAAGAGAGAGAGAGAGAGGGAGAGAGAGTGGGGGAGGATGACAGGGAGAGGAGAAACTGTGCTGCAGACAGCCCTAGCATGCGATCCCTGCAGGCAATTGCTAATGAGGACGCGGAGCCCGTGGAGGGAGCCTGCTAATCTGGGGAACCCGCTTTTCCCACCCTTGCTGGGATGACTGAGTCACCGCCGCTTACACATCCTTGAACTGCACACCTTTTCCTGTGTGCTCAGAGGTGGCCTGGACCCAGGGAGGACCTCCCCAGGAGGTTGCAGTCTGCAGAATGAGAGGTTCAGATGTGTGTGCGTGTGGCAGGGGGGTGTTCCTGTGTGGCTTTGCAGTTAAACCTGTCCATCTCCTGTCCCTGGCCGGTTGCTAGCACGGGACCACGAAGCATCCCCCTCCAAGTTTTCTATCAGCAAAGCTGTCTACTCTGACCGGAGGGAAACGAGCGTGGAAACCCCAGGTGGCTCTGCGTGCCAAGAGCAACCTTAGTCAATGAGAGAGCTCAGCAGATGGCGGGGTCCTGCGTGCCGACCTTTCTGCTGCTCGTAGGAGAATCATGTGCTGCTATTTCTGTGGCTTCTGCCAGTTGGCCCCTGCCCACCTTTTCTGTTCATACTAAAGCGGCCAGGAACTGAGCGAAAGAGGAAGCCTCCTCGGCTGTGCTCCGGGCTGCTCTGCCAGGAGTGCGTCTGTAGTAGGTCCAGCAGCAAAAACAAAACAGGGCAGAGCCGGGGGAGGCCCCGGCCAGAGCAGCTGAGCGTGGAAACAAAGAAGCCAGCCAGCAGCAGCAGCAGGCTGTGGAATGTCAGGCTAGAAGGGAACTTTCAGAGTGGCCACATCGTCTCCAAGAAGGGAAACTGAGGCCAGAGAGAAAGTAGCAATATCTGGGCAGTGGCTGAACCAGGTCTGCTGAGGACCTATCCACACCACTGTTGGATTTTAGTAGCTCTGGGGTTAACAGTGCAGCCCTGGACAACTTACTTAATCTCCCTGACCTCAGTCATCTCATCTATAAAATGGGGATGAGATTAGATCCTCCCTGCTCCTACGAGTCACTCTGAAAATTAAATAGGAAGTGTAAGCAAAAGCACTTGGTGGCGTGCCTGGCCATTAGGAAGTGCTCAGTACACGTTGGCTGGTCTCCTATGATCGGGGACTTGAGATGCCACTGAAGCAAGAAAGAGAGATAGGGAATTGTTCCTACATATCTGATCTGTGAAACGTTTTATAATTTGAAGGCCTTTCCCAAGGAGCGGTAAGCACATTTGATTAAGACCAGGCTGATTTTGTGATTTTGCTGTGTTGATGTGATTGGAATGTTTAATCAAGCAGCAGACTCCCCCTTCCAGGAAGAGCCCAACTGTAATAAGGAGGAGGAAGCGGGTAATGTGAGAGCCCTGGAATTGTTGCCGGTCAGACTTCCTGAATGCAGGGTTTATCCCCTTTGTGAAAGCCAATTCTGAACCTTCCTGACTGAGAGTTTAGAATAATCGGCTTCGAAGTTACATTCTGACTGAAAAATGCTTCCTACAAGCTGAGGAATTGCTCTAGGGGTAAAAGAAGGGAGGAAGTGGTGAATAATACTGTATTTTGCAGAAAAGACTAATGATAGATGATTTTGCCCCCTTAGGCCCAGGTGTAAGGAAGGAATTAGGAACCAGCTTCCCTTCACTTCACTTCTAACAACACTGAATTCCCAAAGTGCTTTACATCAAGTTCTGACACCAGCTGGTTGGGAATCAGTTAGAGATCACGATATAAGAACAGTGACCCTGTACTCAGCCCACACTGGAGTGTCAGGTATTGTGCAAAAAGCACAGGGTATTTGTAATCCCACTTCACTTCCACAACAGCCCCATGAAATATTTCCCTGTTTTGTGATGAGAAAAGTGAAGCTTGAAGAAGTTAAAAAACTCACCCAAGATCATGCAGCTAGTAAACGCTCCTATGCTTTTACCTTGGCCAATGTGCCATGCTCTGCTTTCCTCTTAATGGTAACCTTACTTCTAACCTGAATCTCTGTGGCCCGCCGTTTTTTTTTTTCGCCCTGTAAATTTAGGACTGCACTACACTCTTGCCAAGGCTACTTCTTTCAAAATTCTAAATGTTTCCAGAAAGAGGTACAGTTTGTAATAAGGAATCTTACTTTCCAAATAAATTCTACCCTATTAAAATCAAAAGACCACTTGCCTTTCTTTTTTTTTCCTCTTTTTTGGTATGTATGTGTCATTCAAGTTACAGAATTCAGAAAGGGATTTAAAACTGGGAAAAACTGTCATGTGGTATTTTGATATATGTGCAAGCCCAATGACTCTGAGGAAAAAGGAACATTTTTACGAAATCACGCCTGCCCAGTTGATCCTGAGGAGTCTAATTGTTTAATCCTGATAAGTATATCAATGCACAGGTGTATCTCCTTTTGTTGTCAGAAGCAAATGGTAAACTTTATTTGTACTGGCCTTTATTTCAAGAAAGACTGTGTGTTTATGCATATTATAACAGTTTATATCCCCAAAGTAAGCCATCTAGATATCTCAGCATTATTACTTTACTAAGGGAAATTTCTCTATCAAAAATTTTTATGTTCTAGTGGAATTATGCCTCTAAGTTCTCAATATTTATCAGTATCTTTGAAATTTTGTTAGTTAGCCTCATCGAGATTATTGTGTGCTAATACCATGTGCTAATAGCTGTGTGGCCTTGGACAATTTTCTTAAGCTCTCTGAGCCTTAGTTACTTCAGCCACAAAATGTGAATTATAATGGGATCATCATATTATTTTTATTTTATTTTTTAACTTTACAATATTGTACTGGTTTTGCCATATTATTATAAAGGATTGTTAAGAGCATTAAATGAGTTAATTTTGTAAAGTGCTCCAGATTGTTCCTGACACACAGTATTAACTAATATTTTAATCACTGATGATTTCCAAACAAATTTGCTAAGAATTGTATCCATTAAGTTTTCAATCATAATGAGCCTTCAGCTTATTCTATTTTTATTGGTATTCAGCGTTATAAAGTTTACTTTCTTCATGTCTCACTGATGTCTATAAATTGCATTTACTTAGAAAGGCTCTTAAGAAACTTTCATATTTCTTTTACTTCATCCTCTCTTTAGTAAGTGGTGACTTACTGTTTATTTTATCCTTCGAATTTTATCTAGAGCAGCTTTTGACTTTAAACTGTGACATATAATGCATCAAATTACACTCATTGAATTGATTTACTCTGAACTGCAGATTATTTTAGGTAGAATTTGCCCTCATTTTTTTTCTTGGTGTCCAAGTTTCAAAGAAACATGTTTTTGGTCCTAGTCATGGTAAATAGTGGGTTTTTAAATGACATCATGAGATACATATTTCTCAGATACAAAAGTTTGTTGTTATGTTCTTTTGGCCAGAAAAGACTCCTCTTCCTGGGAAATGTAGCCACAGAATGCTGGGTTTGAGTTTTATTAATATCCTTGTAGATTGAAAACAAAATGTTTTCCCTCCCCGTTTTTGTTCTTTTCCATTTGGCAAACCCGGTGATTTGCCACATGAGCCAATGTGTGTCTCATTTGCTTATTTTCTTGTGCACTAGCAGCCCTGGTGATGTCATCTGGAATGTGTACAGTCCCTGGGAATAAATAACATGTTGGAACAAAGTTTTCTTTGAGGCAGCAGAAACATTCATGCACCTTACAGTACAGTCTGGGCTTCCCAGGTGGCTCAGTGGTAAAGAATCCTCCTGCCAACAGAGGAGACATAGGTTCAATCCCTGAGTCCGGAAGGTCCCCTGAAGGAGGAAATGGCAACCCACTCCAGTATTCTTGCCTCGAAAGATCCTATGGACAAAGGAGGCTGATGGGCTATAGTCCATGGAGTCACAAAGAGTCAGACACGACTGAGCATGCACGCACACACACACACACACACACACACACACACACACACACACACACACACAGAGTACACTTTAAATAACCCAATTTCCTTGTTAAAAATAATGTCAAGGCCACTGCCTCTCCATATTTCTTGCTTCAAATAATAATAATCACAACAATGATATGTAAAGATTTTTATTATAACCATTGATTATAAATTGAGAGCCACAGTTTCAAAATTATCTTAAAATTTGACCTGATGATATCAAATATCTATACTATGAAAATGTCTTTTTAAAAACTGAATTACTAGGTTAAAAGATCAGACAACTTAAACTTGGCTTATGTAAATATCTTTGTTACTCTGTTGTTACCATTCTTAAAAATGATTCATTGACTAGAATGAGTGCCGTTTTTTATGAGTTTTATGAGTGCTGCAAGGAATTCAAACTGTTTTCAAGCTGACGGTTCACTGAAGGTTAAAGATTCTCTGGCATCCTTAGTCCCTGTTTCCTCCTCCTGATGGGGGGTTTCTTTTGAGTCATCATTCTTGCAGGGAATTACTGAAAAGTTCGTTGGCTAGAAGACAACACAGAGGTATTTGGGAAAGGAGGCAGATATCCAACCAGGGCATACCATTGAATTCTAGTGATATTTCCAGACAAAGCTTCTCAGTTTGCCAACCAAGAGCCAACTGGCAGTGGTCACTTTCACTCTCTGCCTTATCTGGAACACATTCTCGCTTTTTGAAGGCACAGTCCATTGAATTTCCCATTTCCTGTTTCATGCACTGCCTTCCTCCTGTACCCCTTAATAAGTAAGCAAAGACTCTCTTGACCAATAGGTTAGATTATGCAATTCTTGTGATTTTTAATGACTTTGAGCTCATTTAGAAAGTAATGCCTGTTTCTCATGGCCCAGAATTATAGAAGGCCAATTACCTCACGCTATTTCTTTGGCGATTTAAGTGATGCCTTTTCTATAAAGAGCTCATTACACAAATGGTCCCTGTGCAATCAGTGTTATTTTAGTGGGGAGTTCCAAAGACGGAAGTTTGATCTTCTAAGGCCAGCTTGATGAAAGCAATGAAAATCTTAACTTTTCTTTTTGAAGGTGGTGTTCCAGTGAATCACCCTATGGAAGAATATTAAGAAAGATATTTTATACTTGGACTCTGTGTAGTTCTAAAAGTTTTAAAGAACCATAGTCAGATCTTAACTTTTATAATTAAAATAATTGAACAGTGAAGATTTCCTGGAGTTTAATCCCTAGGACCTCTATGGTAAGATATCTGTACACAGTACAACCTGACACAGATAAGCTTTAAAAAATTTTTTTTAATTTATTATTTTAATTGTGCTGTCCTTGCATTTGACCCCCACAAGGCTTTTTTTTGCCTTTTGGATGGCTGCTTCTTGATCTCTCCCACTTACACAGACACATGCACACACCCCTTCACAAAAACTACTAGAAATAGTAGTTGTCTTTTCTGAGGTTATTAATAACCTTTCCATAGTGGTTTGGGGGCTTAAGATGTCATGCGTGAGTAAGGGAGGCACAGATTATTTTCATCAAAAGAAAACACTAAATAATATGTTGTTTACATCTTTCACTCATTGATTCCTTCACCAGTATATATAGAGTGTCTCAGAGCACTAGACATTTTGATCAAATTATCTCGCACAATTTTTAGCAAAGATGACTCAAGGAACCATGGACCAATATCCCTTTAGAGCTGCACTCAGCCCAGCTTATCTGACTTCAGAGTCTGTGTTCTTTCTACCAGTGGTTAGCTGCCCTCCACGTGCATACTAGCCAGGACAACAAACCTGATATGTTGTTTTATTATACTATTGAATTCTACTGGCACCCTACTCCAGTCGACACCAAAATAGCAAAGTATTAAACATTTAAATTAAAAGAAATATTAAATGTGCCCATTTTAATCTCCTGAACTTTTTTTTATTATTCTTGTTATATAAACTCCAGTATCTCAATTAGATATTTAAGTCTTCTTTAATTTGGATTTTGGTAAGATTTATTCTTGTAATTAGTACAGTACCATTGTTTTTTTCTTTTCCCCCTCAAGTTCCAAGAAAGAAAAAGGGCTTTTCTTTCAACAGATCAAACAATCCTCAGTGCACTACAAGCTGCCTTGTTAACTGGCATTTGTTCCTTCTCTTTCCCAACACAATAATCTTAGATGCACTACAGATGGTCAGACAACCTGATCTATACCTGTTGGGTTGGCCAAAAAGTTTGTTTGGGTTTTTTCATAAACTGTAACTTTTCATCAACCCAAAACATGAGTAGTAAATAACTATAAATACACACAGATAAAAAAGAGATGAATACTTTAAAGAGTTTCCATTCCAAGAACGCTACCTGAAAACCCAGTACACAAAGCCAAAAAAGTGTAGGACAGAATATTTTAGCTTTGCAGAACGGTGAGTGAATCAGAGTAGGACTTTAAATAGGTAGATAGGTAGGTGATTGTGAGTGTGTGTGTGTGCTTAGTCTCTCAGTCATGTCTGACTTTGCAACCCCATGGACTATGTAGCCTGCCAGACTCCTTCATTCATGGGATTCTACTGGAGTGGGTAGCCATTCCCTTCTCCAAGGGATCTTCGCGACCGAGGATCAAACCTGTGTCTCCTGCATTGCAAGCAGATACTTTACCCTATGAACCACCATCCATTCAGGTAATAGTACAATTCAGTGAAGTGGTACTCTTATCATCCCCTTTTTGCTGATGAAGAAATCGAGGCACAGATTTGTAAAGTAACCTCCTGGAGAATTCAACAGTTGAATAAGTGATAGAGCCAGGCAAAACAGGATGGCTTCAGAGCTATCCTATTTGACCCCCTATTTTCTTCTATCACTCTGAAAAATTCTTCTGTCTTCTCCACTGGAGAAAATCCAGGCTCTCCCACCCCCCTAATTCTTACTCATTTTATGTCTTCCATAATTACTACGAAAGTGGATCCGTACAACAACATTACCAACTCATAGAGTAATTAGCACAAAATCATACAAATTCCTCTAGGTTAATTTTATCAGCAAAAACACTAAGCAAGGTGAGAGTCAGCCAAATCTTGGAAACTATTATGCTGTGAAGTTAGTAGTTACTAAGTACAGGCCACTGTTGAAGTTTAGCACTTAAAACATTGTACTATCCCACTCTGTTCAACTCCAGTAGGACAGAGAGCATGTTTATTTTATCTTTGTATGTCCAGGCCTTAACACAATGCCTGAGACATAATATCTACATAATTAATTATTAGTAAATAAGGAATGGACTGATTAATAGGTCTTGGTTTGGAGTCCTTTAAAATTCCTACTTAATCTTTCATTAATAGATTCTTGGAATTTGTCCAGTGCCACAAAGAGTAAGACTGTCACCTGGCATTATTCTAAATATTATATTTCTTAAGATGAAAATCTTTCTTTAACAGCCTTATTATACTACCTACTCAAGCTAGCTAGCCAATTGGGCCACTCCCACTGTCCTTTCGGGTAGACCATAACTCCAGGGAGGGCTGTCCCTTCTTGGATTAGGATGAGATTGAAAGGACCACTTTCTGCTTGTCCTGTAGACTCTTCGATGTGAATTGGGCCTTTCTCTCCCTCTACTGCCTCTTCCATGTCTTCCTCTTCCCAGCCAGGGGGACAAATTTGTCTTTAATGCAAAGCATAGAAACTTCTTCCAACCCTGTTTTGTTTTGTTTAGTATAGTTAGTTTTCAATGTTATCAGTTTCTGCTGTACAGTGAAGCCAATCAGCTACATATATACATATATACCCTCCCTCCTGGACCTTCCACTCAACCCCCAATCCCACCCATCTAGGTCATCACAGAGTACTGAGCTGCTCACCCTTACACCTAATAGCCTATTTAGAAGCACTGTTACAGCAGGGAGTTTCCTGGTTTCACAATCTGTTTCTGCCTCTTAGAGGCCAAGCCTTGCTAGGTTCATGGGAGCCAGAAAACTGGCAAGACAATTAATCTGTAGTTAACCACAACAATGAATGAACACAAGGAAATGCAGATGTAAGTAGGGGATAAACTTTAGGTAGTTCCATCAGTAGTGATTCATGATGTTGAACTATAATAATGTTTTTCTCCATGTTCTCTCCCACTTCCCTCTGTGACCCTAGAGCAGAATTTGGAGATGACTATTGGGCTTGAGGGGGTGGTGGTTCTGTGGCCATAGCTGTGAAGGTTGGTTCAGTGGATGTTAATCTGGCTGATGCATACTTTAATAAACATGTGGTTGAAAGTGGCACTGTGTTTATTTAGGGAACAGTGGTAGACTACAGTCTATGGGGTCACAAAGAGTCGGACACAACTGAGCGACTAACACTATAGAAACTAGGGACTGTATAGTTAAGAGAGTGGCTTAAACATTAAAAAGCCCAAGACGGCAGAAGAGCAGTTTCTGGCTCCTCCACGTTTGGGCTGCAGAATCAGAGTAGAGAGGGAAGAGACAGGACTGCTAGGCTGGGCTCCAACCTAAGCATGGCCTTCCTTGGCTATGAAACCCTGGAAGCCACTTCTCTGATCCCCGTGGGTCTCTTGCTTCCTCACCCCTGATAACAGGCAATCCTATCTCAGGAGTATTCCTTGAGAGCGTGAATTTAAAGTGCCCAGCCCCACACCTGGCACAGAGGCTATGCTCTTGAGGCATCCATTCTCTCCAGCTTCTTCGTTTTGTGTCCCTCTGCTGACTTTTGTACCCTCCTGCCCACTCGTTCCATTCAGCAATCCCGAGTTGTACAAGAATGTGCCTTCTTGTGTCCTGGTTGCAGAGTAGAGTGCCCTGGCTCTCCATCGGCTCTCGCCCTGATGCTCTTGGCTGGGAGACAGGGGCTGCTGGCAGGAGCCTGAGAGGGAACGCACCGTGGTAGCAGCAGGAAAGAATTTGGCAAGGAGGTGCTCGCCACATGATTGTGATTCATACTGTACTTGCGAAGTGTGGCAAGAGGGCTAGGAGAGGCTTTTAATGCCAGCGTACAGAGAGCAGAGACACTCATTTTCAAACATCGCATTCTTTTTATAGTACAGGCATGCCTCATAGGGAAAATATTGAACTTGGCCTGCCAGCACCACGAGAGTCGTCCCAACTGTGATTTTATTACTTGAGTCACTCCCTGAATCAGATACTGGCTGCAGGGAGGAAGTCTTCTATTAAGGATGCTTTGAAATTGTGTTTTTAATTAATTAACACCAACTCCAGGCTGGTTTTTAATTTACTTCTAGCTGACTCTTTTTTTTTTTTTTTTCCCTCTCTTTTTTTTGCCGGAAACTTTTTTTTTTTTTTTTAAGACATTTCCTGAAGGTCTCCGCTGGATCAGTTCTGAGTATGTTGGTGAAAGAGTCATCTGTGTCAGCTGAACAATGGGAGGGAACTCTTCAAAGTAGAGTTCATCATCTCTGAATGAATCTGATACATGGGAACAGCGTAGTGAGGGTGTGGGGGTTGTGGTGGGGAAGGGTCTTTAAGGAAAAAAAAAGGTCTGGCATAATGCTTTTTGATCCCTTCAGCCATCCTCAATTCATTCATCCTGTTGTTAAAACTGGAGCTGGCCAGCTGTTGGGAAAAGTCCTCCGTTTTATTTCAACCAAATGCTGCTGCCTCCTGGGGCTGCAAGGGGGCTGACTCCAAGCACAATTATAAATGTGTAGCTTTTTCAGGCGGCGGAAACCTACAAAATGGCCTTGATTCACAGGGCCCCTTTGGCTCAAAGGCTTTCTGCTTCCCGTGTGCCATAAATCTGTATCTGCATCAAAAAGTGTAAAGGCTGCAGTGTATGGAAGTCCCTCTTCCTCTGCGAGTGTGTCTATGACAGATTTATACTGATGGCTACCCCGCTCTAGTCACAGATCCCTATTATAGTCATGCCCCACTAACTTGGCCCCCATTTCCTGGAGACGGGGAGACAAGGTCCAATATGAAGGAAGGAGGGCTGAAATTACAGCTTCACTTTCTAATTGCTGTTAGTACAGGAGGACCTTTAACGGCCGCATTCTCTTCACAGCCCCATCCACCATCTCTTCCCGCCCTGTGTGGTTAAGCCTGAAAGCCCAGGCATTTACTCTCACCATGAGATCTGCCAGGACAGGGCACTTCAGAACCTCACATTGTCTGAGGACTGGCCAGACCTACCTTTGCAAAGAAGAAATAACCTCTTCTATTATCATTTTTTAATATCTCCGACATGACATTTTCTTTCAGAGAGCACGTGTTAAGTGTGAAAGAAAAAGAGAAGGATTGAGTCCACTTAGGTTTTGTGTATTAGTATTTACAAACAGATACAGAACAGAATTTGTTTTTGCACCTACCTCCTTCTTTGAGCTGTTTGTCCTTACAATGTTCAATGTCCTTTGAACATTGTAGATCTCAGAGTGACGGCTTGTTAGAACTCACTTCTGTTCTATCTGCACCTTCATGGTTTACAGCTTAACGACAGTCCCTGCTGACAAAGAACTGAATCAGAGCTATGATTTCAAGTGTTAAGCAACTAAGTGGCAGACAGTTTAATTGGTTGGATTTTGGTGGGGGTACTGGGGTCAATAGGGAAAGATGTTAGAACGGATTGAGTCTTCTAAGCAAGAAATCTAAAAAGCAAGACTGATTGATCTGCCTTTCTGACTCCATTTAGAGTCTAGAGTGCCCTTCCTCAGCATTGTGTTATCATTGTTTTTGCCCAGAGTACTCAAATACACCACTAGCTGAAGTTGAAAGTTGCTACAGATATTTTTATTTTACTTTTTAAAATTTTTATTTATTTTTTTCTGTGCTGGGTCTTTGTTGCTCTAGTTAAGGTGCTCGGGCTTCACACTGCAGTGGCTTCTCTTGTGGAACATGGGCTCTGGGCATGTGGGCTGAGTAGTTGTGTTGCATGATAGGCTTAGTTGCTCCCGGCATGTGGGATCTTCCTGAATCAGGGATCAGACCTGTGTCTCCTGCATTGGCAGGCAGATTCTATACCACTGACCCACCAGGGAAGTCCTTTAATTCACTTTTTTTAAAAATTGTAATACCATGAAGAAATGATATAGAAGACTATAAAGTTACAGCGCCAACAACTGTGATGTTTTTGAACTTCCAGTTCTTATTCATTTTGCTTCTTTACCTTTGGCCAACTTAACATGAGCATAGTTATGTGCTCCTGGTGTTTGTATTATATCCGCTGCATTTTTTTTTAACATACTGAAGATTATGGTTTAAATAGAAAGTCAGATTGCCGTTTGAAAAACTGAGTTTTAAAACTCTACCATCTGCTAGATTTGTGAAAGAGGATCTGGTAAATGAAAATTGTGTGTGTATGTGTGTGGTTTATTTTATAGGCACTGCATACTTCTTTGATGATCTATTTTCCAAGCTCATTCTTATCTTTTAGAAGATGTTTCCAGGATTTATGCATTTGGCAAGATTTCAGAGAACTCTACAGTGGTGCAGAGGTACACTGCATTTATAGGGAATCCTGAATCAGGGTCGTCGAGAGAGTTTATCTGGTTCTCTGCTTAAATTTATTTCTGCTCTGGATATTTCTTCAAATGGATCTTTTTTTTTTTTTTTTTTTCTTCATTGGCAAGATGAAGCATTGTATTCATAAGAACTCTAATAATAGCGCTTTTTTAGTCCAGATGTAGGAGGAAATTTGCAAAATGCATCAGGAGAGTATGCCAGTTGTTTTTCAAGCTATCATGTACATTGAGAAATTATTGTATTCATTAGTGCTTGCAAAGCTATATATTTAATGATGCAAAAGTAAAATTGACCTCTCCCCTTTGGTGCACAGATGTATAAACTTTATGGGAGTACACCCTAAGGTAGAGACTTTTTGGAGTAACTCTTAGAAAGCACAGAGTTGGTCATAAACAGTGATGCAGTAACCCTACAATTATGTATGCTCAATTATTTGGAGGGGAAGTCTGGGGAAAGTGTTTTATATGGTTACATAGACAAACAGAAGTGAGGATGGAAAAACACAATCCAAAGGCTCGGATTTGTTGTGTCTACTCCAAATAGCATCCTGATACAAGCTTTATAATGCAAATCCACTGGTACCAGTAAAATGGCATTTAAAACAAACAATAAAATGAATAACATTTGCAAAGCAATAAAGATACCACCTTTGCAACCACTTTACTACAGTTTTGAAAAATGTTAGTAAATGGCTCTCTAAAGATGCAAATAAATAATATTTTATTAGATCTCAGCCCAGGAGAAAGGGGAGGAAAACCTTCAACTAGAATTACATGATTATTACTTTGCTCCTCCCTCAACCCAGAAAATGTTAAAATGGAGCATAAAATAAGTCTATAACAAGATTTATGAGGAAAGGTATTACACTTAGGGGCGCATTGTGCAGAAAAGTCATTAAAATTGTTTGGGCCTGAAGAAGCGGAGGAAAAACCTTCTTAGAAAAATGAGAAATTCAACTGCACCAAATGCCTGCCTGATGCCTACCTCAAGTGTACCTAAGGTTCAAGTCCATTTTCTATTAGGCCAGCTTCCTTGCACCAAACAAAACCCTAAGATTCTGTTTTCCTCAGGAAAATTTGCTCAAAGAAGTGTTGTTGGCTTTGCATTCATTCTCTCCGCTCTGGTAGATCCAGGCTATTGAAGAGTAGCAACAACGTAAGGCTGTAATTTTTTGCATCCTTTAGTTCATTAGGGGGTTTTCAGTAAAATTTTGCTGCTGTGTACAGAATAAAGGAGAATTACTGATGTCTGGGTGCTTGTGCCTTAGTGTCCCTTCTTCATCCTATTTAGCCTTCCTGGTGGATTTTCTTTCTGGTTGGTTGTCCGCATGTTTTGATAATCGTGATAACTCAGCATTATCCTGTATGTTTTGCGCGGTCTGAGTTTGGTTAATACCCTTGATTCAGTATTCTGTGTTCTCCTCTTTCCTTGCCCAATGCTTTTATGTTATGCTAAATCTCAGTGGATTCTGTCAGTCAATTTGAGGGGGTGTGAGGGAATGTGTGTGTTTTCTTATCTGTCAAGTTTTAACTTGGACTTACTGTTTAACCAGGAAACTCAGCAGGACAAAGGAGATCTAACGAAAACACTATTCCTGTTGAGAATCTCCAAGGTTATGCAATCCTATAAAATGGTGGTTTGGGAAGAAGTTCTGCAGTTCATCTTTATCAGAGTGATAGTTTGAGGGTGTTTTTTGTTTTTTTTTTTTTAAAGGAATGTTTCAAGGAGGTCTTTGAAAAACATTTTCTTCAAATGTTCATTGCATCTAAGGTCCCATTTTTGTCCTTTTATTTGCTCCAGAATACCGCCAGACTGCCAACAAAGGAAGGCCTGTACTCCCAGGAATTTTCTGCATTCCTCTCTGGAGTAGGCATTTTTCTCAGCTACAAAGGCCCTTTGGCGAATTCCCTCTAATCATTGGATTTACCCTGGGCTCTGATAGGTGCCATTCATGGACTTGATCTGCTGTTTGATGGGGCTAAGGCATTAATGGGATCTTTTCATGATAAACAAAACTGGGTAACATTACCAGAGGGGTCACAAAGCCGCTCTTGTCAGAGGTGTACTGCTTTCTCCCTCTTTCTCTTTCTATTTTTTTTCCTCCTTCCTCTTAGTCTTTTCCTTTCCTTTCTTTTTATGAATGTACATTTCTGTCTGTGTGCAGCAGGGCCATTTCCAGAAGCAGATCTTCTGACCTTCACTGTTGCTCACCAGTCAATGGCCAGCCACAGGTCTTTGTTGGATGTAAGATGGTTCTATAAACTGATCTGCAGTAGCCCCGCAGCCTGCGGGGAGGTCTGTGTTTTCCTAATTGATTAAACATTGGAGGAACACTGCATGAAGAATATGGTTTAGAGATCTTTCTTACACGCTGGCATTTAAGTCCTGGAATTTGTGATGAATGAGGCTGTGGGAACAACACTTAAAGTGAGAATCTGACTCCATGTGGCTGCTCCGCCTGATACACGTTATACCTCTAACCTGTTGTCAGTGTCATGCTTTTTAGGGCAGTTCCTGTTTGCTTCTGAGAGGAATGTAGAACTGGTTTGTTGAAACCTGATCCTTGCAATAGTACAGAAGTGAAAAGCGCAGATCAGATTTGTTTTAGGTGACACGACACTGGTTTTTGATGAAAAGAGACTGACATCATGAGCTAGAGAACGTGCAGTGATGTTAGCTACATCAGTTTATAAGCTTTCAAAAAAAAAAAAAAAAAACTGTCTTATTTTGAATGGGAATCTTTGTGATGTAACTCGGGAATAAGTAGAATTTTAGGCATCCTAATAGATATATCCTGTTTATTTTCAACACATTGTCTTATATTCTGGCTTCATACTGGGGCCCAGGAAAAAGGACCAAAAAAGAATAGGAAGTGCATTGAACAGTATTTTAAAATTCAGAAGGAGAGATGTAGTCCACTAGTTATGACACTGCACTACCCCTGCAGGGGGCCTGGGTTCAATCCCTGGTCGGGGAACTAAGATTCTCCATGCCATGTGATAAGGCCAAAAAAATTAAAAATAAATTAAAAAATAAAATTAAAAAGGGACGTTAGGACCAGGGTTGGTAGGTAAGGAACAATGCTTACCACTTCTCCTTAAGAAATAAGAAAGTTAAATGATTCATCCATAGAAAAGGACAGCACAGTGGTTACACAGTGGTTTCCACAAGCTATTTGTGTCAATTCTTTAATTCTGATGTGTCCTGGTTAACTGTGGGTGTTCCATTATGAACCTCAGTTCCTACTAGGAAACAAACATATTAGGCTGCTTTCTAACTAAGATATGGTCATGCTGTTTCATAGCCCCCAAAGATCCCTCCCTTAGAAAGCTTTTTAATATACAGGTGCTGTAGTTCATGGAGAAGGCAATGGCACCCGACTCCAGTACCCTTGCCTGGAAAATCCCATGGACGGAGGAGCCTGGTGGGCTGCCGTCTATGGGGTTGTGAAGAGTCAGACGCGACTAAAGTGACTTAGCAGCAGCAGCAGCTGTAGCTCAAGTGGGGAAAGTTTGCCAGCCTGCACAACAGGATAGAGAATCATTATCTGCGGTAGATCAGTGTTTTATTCATGTTCTTTCAGGTTTTGTTTTTTAATTACTGCTATTTGGGCTTCTCAAGTGGCGTAGTGGTAAAGGATCTGCCTGCCAATGCAGGCCAGGAAACACAGGTTTGATCCCTGGGTTGGGAAGATCCCCTGCAGGAGGAAATGGCAGCCCACTCCAGTAGTCTTGCCTGGAGAATCCCGTGGACAGAAGAGTCTGGTGGGCTACAGTCCATGGGGTCACAAAGAGTCGGACACAACTGAGCATGCATGCATTTGTTAGAATCAGTTCAATATAATCTATTGAAATCATAAACCAGTGTTCAGATCTGTTTTCAGTGACTTTTGCAACTGTTCCAAAGTGGAGCTTCCAAGTCTCAATAGAAACCTACAATGGCTGGTGTCGCCTGCTGAGCCCCATCACACCAGTTCCCAAAAGGCTAACTAGGAATTTTTATTTTTTTCCATAAGGAAAGCTTCATGAGAGGCTTCTTTCGCAGTCCAGTGGTTAAGACTGCACACTTCCACTGCATGGGGCACAGGTTCAGTCCCTGGTCAAGGAACTAAGATCCGGCATGCCATATGGTATAGCCAAAAAGTTTTTGTTTTTTTTTTTAAAAGGACTTCCCTGGTGGCTCAGATGGTAAAGCGTCTGTCTACAATGCAGGAGACCTGGGTTTGATCCCTGGGTCGGGAAGATTCCCTGGAGAAGGAAATGGCAACCCACTCCAGTACGCTTGCCTAGAAAATCCCATGGACGGAGGAGCCTGGTGCAGGCTATAGTCCATGGGGTCACAGAGTCGGACACGACTGAGTAACTTCACTTACACTTTTTTATCTTATTTAATATTCTGTGGTTTTACATATATGGTTATGGAATATATTCAATGTACTTTAAGGGCATAAATTTCATTTATATCTACTAGGATCCCAACCATAATGGCTATATTTTGAGCACCAACTGTGTCAAGCACTTGCATCACGTTATCCTTAATCCTCTGAGTCCCACTTTACAGGTGAGGAACCTAAGTCTGAGTGTGGCAACAATGTTAGAGGGTAATGGAGCCAGATTCCAACTACCTCAGGCAAACTTCAGTGGCTATGTTCTTCCCCATCTGCCCTCTTGTCCATTCATTTATAACTCATGCTTCCAAACAAATGAAAACCTAACAATTTGGTCAACTATCCAAATGTTTCCAAATATCTGTATTTCATAGATTTTAGTTTATGACACGTTGGGGAGCAAGTCCTTTTCAATGTTTATTTATTCTCTATAGCACCTACATTTAACTGTCCGTCCCCTCCCCCGGCTAATGGCTCATATCCTTCTTTCCCCTGCTTCAGAATTCACCCCATTACTTCATTGGCTTTCTTCCTTATCATCACAAGACATGCACACTTGGGAAATTCTGCCATATGATGTGATAATCGCAAGATATTTTCTGAATTGCAAAAGGTTTAAGTAGAGGGGGGTGAGGGCTTGAATCAACTTTATCTCTGGATGAGAAGAATTCTGGTCTGGGGAATTAAATGGAAGCGTTCTGGCCAAGTTTTGAATGCTTATTGAGGAAAAGCCTAATTCACTATCTATAGCAAATTCTCTACATTCTAGACATTTTACCACGGTCTGTAGCCTTTCGGATTCTGCAGTTCTGGGGAGGAAAGTGATTATTTCCCAGATCGTGTTATTTTTATGATGAGAATTGGAGACTTTTTAATCTCTAGATAGTTTTCATTGTAATTTATAAACACCTCACTGAATCTTAGGAAAGCTGGCATTTCTAGTTCCATCATGAATGATCACATCTCCCTTCAACATTTCTGCCATCAAAGTAGCTCATTTCCTGATACTTGGGTTTTTCAGCTTCTCACAAAGTCAGACATTGAGGCAGCTATGTGGGGACCTCAACAAAATGATAAATATATAAGATTACAATCCAAGGAAAGGGGAAAACGTTTGTCTCAGTCATCTGGCTATTTCGAGTTTTTCAAAACTCCAACTTACAAAATAATTATCTCACCATTGTAGATTTTGTTATGTATGCAATTTAGATTATTTTACTAATTCCTGGTAGCAAATCAGGTCATACTTGCTCTGTTGACAATGAAAATAATTTGAATTGAATTCCCTTTGGGTTATTTCAGTCATTGCTACCTCTGAATATGATAGAAAGAACGGTAAATGTCAGTCTCTACATTCTTTAGTAGAGCTTTACTGTATTACACATTTTATGTAGTGAGATTTTGCTGTGAAAATACTAGATCTTCGGATGTGAAATGGCTTAGCATTTCTCACACTGCGATTCCAGGGATTCATTTCTATTCATTTCAAGATAGGCTCCAGTTCTTCTCCTCAAGATTCCTTCTCAGGGTGTTATCAAACTGGATAGAATCTGTTCTTTGTTCAGAGCATAGCCAAGCACTGGAGATCAGAGCGCATCAGACAAGAATCTCGTGCAGGGTTCAGGTAGGAACCAGACGCATGGCATTAACGCTACCACAGTGAAATCACATCAGCTGGTAGTCAAGGCCCAGCAGGTCAAAGGGGACTGACGACACTGTGAACTGTAGTGAGTGCCCAGAGCAGGCCACAGAGAACAGGGCCACAATTTCGTGGCTTTCAAAATCCGCCCCATTTTTGTATCAGAAGCTCCAGTCATTTCTGGAGACTCACTAAATTCCACCTGCTCACAGATAAAGCTGGATAAATCCACACACTAGCCAGAGCAATTAAGGGAGATTTTGTGATGTGCTCAGTTGAAGCAGATTATTAAATTATCAGGAATTTTGTGAGCTGGTTGTTATACACAACAGTTATTAAAAAGTTAAGGTATGTACACATATAATGAAATATATTAAAAAGAAAGTTAATACACAAAGATCATAATATTTCCAAGTTTTTACTGGACTTTGCTATTATTTATGTGCTTGAGGTGATTTATGTTTATTGTGTTCATCAGGAGAAAACAGTATGTAACTCATGCTTCTCTTCCGGCCCTACATTCAGTGATGACACAGTGTGGTAACTTGAAACTGACCACAATGGGAACATTTATGTTACAGAAACTGAAAAATGCTACAAATAGAGCTTGACATATTGTTTTGATGATTGTCCAGATTTCAGATACGATCATTGACAATATTTTAATAGTTCAGGTTAAATTTAAGCATGCTGTGTCTGTAGCCTTCATTGTGCATAGAGGAAAAAAAAAAATGAGGAAATGTTCTTCAACTCTTCAGAAACTATTATCTAATTCAGCAAAGAAATTACTCACATTATTGATGACTGAGTGAAGTTCATTGTTTCACTTTGGTCTTACTTGTTAGTATAAATGAAAATATCAACCTATATTTGTGTTGGAACTGCATTTGTTAACAGCATGGCTCTTCCTTTGCTAAACTGAATAGGAATCAAGCATGCCTTTGTAGCCTGATTTTGTGACACTATATTTGGTGATAGAATTATAAAAAGTGATTATGAATTTTGTAAGAAATAGCAAGTCAAACCACAGTTACAGGTGTTTAGAATTAACAAATAGAGTATTATATGTCTCATTATTATTATTTGAGATTGTTTGCAATACATTTTTCATATCACAAAATTTACAGTCAACTTGTGTAAGTGTAAATGTGCACACAGCTTTTTCACCTGGAGGGCCTGGTGTTAACCATTTACTAGATAATGGAAGACAATAGAAGCTTTATGACCCGAATCCATAAATCCTCCACAAATTTCTCTCGAGTCCTATTTTTAGGTCCTTGTCATTTTGAGGACGCCTGTGGAACTTTCAAACAGAATGAAAAGTCACACCAGCACACACACACATACACGCACACACACTTGCATCTTGGGGAATAAAGCTATCACCATGAACCTATTTAATCTTTGAAAATCTAATCAATACTTATATCTGAAATGCACTTAACTATTTCAGAAAACTAAGTCTTTTATGTTAGGCCCATAGAATAGTGTTTCAAGAGTAGTAAAAATTTCAGTTTCTTTTTTGAGAACCGATTAGGTGCCAGACTCTGTCCACGGAGACTTGGTCCTTGTTCTCTAGGTCAAGCTCAAATGTGTGTTCACAATACGGATCATCCCACTTGAAAGATATTTCTTCCATTCCAAATACATAGGAAAATTAAAAAACCAGTCTCAGTGTCTTAAGGAGAATTGATGTGAATTTGTGAAGGCTGATGTTCATCTGAATTTGTTTTCCATAGACTGGTAACACTAAGTCAACACTATTGACCATTGGTTTTGTGCAGTATTCTGTAGCAGGCACATTCCTCAAAACTAATATTTTAATAAATTCTGTGATCTAGGTTCTGATATCTCCATTTTACACCAAAATGAGACATTTTAAACAAGCATCTGCCTGCAATGCGGGAGACCTGGATTCGATCCCTGGGTCGGGAAGATCCCCTGGAGAAGGAAATGGCAACCCACTCCAGTACTCTTGCCTGGAAAATTCCATGGACAGAGGAGCCTTGTAGGCTACAGGGTCACAAAGAGTCGGACACGACTGAGCGACTTCACTTTGCTTTTGTTGGAGATGGGATTTGAGTTCGGGTCTTCCTGATCCAAAATTCTCTCTTTTCTGAAAAGGTTTTTACCCTGAGGCCCTAAGAAATAACACAAAACAAATACAAAGTATATTCTTTCTTACATCATTCCTGAACACCGACAGAGCCTGGGGAAATGCTTTTCAACAAGTGAGAGGATAAAACCAAGTGACTTCTGGATGACCAGATTCATTTTCTGCCTTAGATAGCACAGCATGAGAAAACAGCTGCCCAGGAATGAGAGCATGGAACAGGAGACAGAGTCTTGAGATCTCTTTTTGGTGGAGAGGAAAGTGGGGAACCATATTTCGATCTTGCTGTTTATCTCTGATAACAACCAAGTCTTTGACCCACTGATGCCACAGGATACAGTAGTATGGTCTAATGCAATTTCTCCTCCCTCACTCTCCATCAATGTGCTACTTACCAAGCATTAACCCAATATTTTATATCTCAATCGTTTAAAGTAAAATGATCAGATAAATCAGGTTGTGTAGTTAGAAAATAAACCACACTGAGGTGTGATATAAAAGAAGAGAGAATATGTTATTTATAAGTAACGATCCAAGATATATATATACATATATATTTTTTTAAAGAAATAAACATCAGGACATGCGTTGTCACTGGAAATACTGTCTCCCTTTAGTTGCTTTATATCTCCCTGTATATTGATCTGGATTTTGTTCTTTATATCTTTTCCACAAAACACACAATTTGGAACCCGTGGCTTTGCTGATGAGAAAGGCTGAAACTTGGGACACTTCACTAAAGAAATGCCTGGGAAACTGTTAAATGTAGAAATAGTCAATGTACCCTAGGAGATGAAGAGGAATGTAGGATTGTTGGTCTTTTAAATTATGATTATTAATTGGTTTAAGTCATCAGTGGAGGCGATATAAATTATAGTCTATTAGGAAACTTTGAAGAAATACTGAAGAACACAGAAAAGTGATCTGTGTGAGTGGAAAGGGATTCTTTCTGTTGAAAGTTGGAAAGCCTGCGGTCACAAGAGCAGAGTGAGACATGGGGTGGGGGTGGGGGTCGGAGCAGTCCCTGTAAAAAGGAGCGAATAGAACAGGTTCTAAGTGTCACAGTGAATATTTATATAGGTCAAATGTTAGCAAAATGTTTCTGACAGCCCTGTCAAACACTGCATCGGTGGGCCTAGAGAGGCTGTTTGTGTTCCGAGCACAGTGCTTCTTCACGTTGAAAATGACTACGGATTAAATCACAGAATGTCTGAACTCAAAGTTCAGCCACATCCTCTGGCTGCTAGATCGGTGCGATGCGGACTTCTGTGGGTAATTAGCAAAAAACAGGTAACATTCATTTCAATGGCTGGAGTGAGACAAAACACGCACTGACAAATTGACATTCGCAATAACTGCCTAGAGCAGCTTGATTTCCTGGTAGAAGAAAAGGGGACATGTTTCATTTGAGGGAGGTGGTGTTAGATCTGCCAGGAAGAGTAAATAACAAAACCAAACATATCCCATTGTGATTATCATGAGTAGTAATTATATCTTGAATGTGTTGGGTAATTTGCAAAGCACTGCTTAATCCAACAGATAAATCATTTGTTTCATGTTATAGGGAACTCCGGGCTGGGGAGGTTGGGGAGATTTTTTCCAAGGTCACTGTCTGGGACTAGAATCTGGATTTACTGCTTCCACTCATTACTGTCCTTTGGCTGAGTGATCAAAGCTTTGGAATCACTCTATCTGCTTCTAGATTATAAACTTACCTAACAGTTGCAAGCTGCAGAGCAATTCGTTTTAAAACTGCTTCTGATATCAAGCATCGTACAATTATCAGGTAATCTCTTTCAAATAATTGTGGCATATCCTATTTTTCCACAGTAGAAAGCATCCCAAATTAAGATGACAGTGCAAGCCACTCTTGACCCTCAGTCCCTTAACAATAGTTCCTTAACTGCATTTTCTGTTGCGGTCTTGCAGGTAAAGTTTTGCTATTTTGTAAATGAATAAAGCAAGGTGCACAGAGAATGATTCCTATATGCCCAAGAATCATTACTTGGTCTGATGATTCTGAATAATATTGTTTATTAATCAATTCAAACAATTGTTTGGATATTTGGGGGATTACATTGCCTGCTAGTTTGACTACTTACTTTAAAACTCTTAAGCATGTACTGTATGTATAATTCTATAGCTTAGTGAGTTTTTGATTAGGCAAACTGAGGAGTGAGACAGCATTTTTTACAAAAATTAAAATTTGCAGTTAAATAGAAAATCATTCACATCAGATTCTGCAGCACATGTCCTCTTTTTCTAATTAGAGTTTGGCTTTCTGATTATTTGGGGAGGTTCTAACAGATTGACTCTCTCTTAAATACATACATGTGTTTTTATGACTGGGGAATAAGGATAAATACTAAAAGAGTATTTATTATTATGTAGAATTAATGTTGTTGATATTTTCAGTTAAACCAAATGAAACTGATGTTTTTATAAGACAAAAATGGTTGGATATTTTCTGTTTCTTCAGCTTCGGCCCACTGATTCTTTATCAGGCTTTTTATCAAGCTTCTTCCATGTCCTTTCACTAGCTTTTGAAACCAATTCCTTTTTCAGCGGAAAAGAAAAAGCTTACCACTTGTCTATCACTTTGCTTGTTCGTCATTACTTTTCTCTAGGTTGAGGAATAGAAGAAAAATTAACAAGAAAATAAATAAAATACTTCATATCAAAACTTGTCCTGCGCCTGGATGCTGCTGTTACACAGTCAGATGAGTCCTCAACTACACTTGCTCTGAAAGTAGCCACACAAAGCAATAATGTGCATGTAAATGCTTGTGTGTGTACATGTCACTGTTTTTTGCATGTTTCTTCTTACATAAGGAATATTTTTCTTTAAAAATGTATTTTGAACACATATTCTTTATTCTGTTCAAAGTAGCATTTTTTTAAAGAAATTTTGGATAATTCATAAAAGTACAAGAAATCAAATAAAAATTGCCCTTAATCTTAACTCTCCAGAGGCAGTCAACATTAATGTTTTGGTATAATTCTTTCAGAGACAAAGGAAAGAATTTTTAAAAAACCAAATGTAATATGGAGACAATCTTACTTAGAAAACTGGGATAATACTTTACCTATAATTTGTATTTGGCTTCTTACACTTCACAGTATACTGTGAGCATTTCCCACGTCATTAAATACTCTTCAGAGTAACCAGAGTGGATCAGCAATAGTTCACTTAAAACAAGTGAACAGGCTGCATTAAAAACCAGCCAGAGCCTTACTAAAGAGCTGATGCTATGAATACCAATCATAGCTTAGTTGCTGTTCCATATGTTAATTTAATTTGACAGAGTAAGAGTCTTTGAAGTCCTAATTCTCTTTTGCATCCAATAAACCAGTTTTTATAGTGCCTGAACTTTTAGACATCGGCCTACAGCTAAACTCTTGTCGGGAAGTTGCCACGAGGTCACATGGAACAATGGCTAGAGGGGGACGTTCTCTGGAAGACTTGTGAGAGAGGTGAGGGGGACTGGGAGGGGTCACTGGGGGGGTCAGTGCCTGTGCGCCAACGTCTTGTAGGCATACAGATATGTTGCCATTTTACACTCGAGCCCTTGAAGGGTGATTTCTACAGAAGTGGATTCAGTAGCCCAGCAATATTCATTAATAAGTGTTTAAATACATCTTTGTATTTCTCTGTGGGCTCTGTGGCTTTAGGAGGAGAAAGCTAAGCAGAAGCCTCAGTGGTACGTGGTTTTTGCTTCCTATACTGGAGCAAAAAGGAGATTCTGGAGTCTTCCCCACCCTCAACATTTAGAATTCAAACTGTCCCAGAATGTTGGGGGCGAGGATGTCTTTGTTTTCACACTGATCAGACTTGGTGGTACTGGTCAGAGCGGTGGAGGCCATTAAAGAGGAGGATCAAAATGAAAGAGGTTAAGAATAAATGATGCTGAACACTAAGTCCTATGGAGGAAGGATTTTGAGTTTTCTTTTATTATTCTTTGTTTAGATTGTAAGTTCTTTGAGGGCAGAACCAGCATGCTCATAAGGTTTTATATGCTTAGGAGCTGCTGTGAGTCTTAGTAGTCATTCTAGTCATGCTCGTTCTCAGTCGGTAAATCATCTCCAACTCTTTTTGCTCCGTTGGACTGTAGCCCACCAGACTCCTCGGTCCATGGGATTTTCCAGGCAAGAACACTGGAGTGAGTTGCCATTTCCTTCTCCAGTGGATCTTCCCAACCCAAGGGTTGAACATGGGTCTCTTGCATTGCTGGTGAATTCTTTACCACTGAGAGCCACCGGGAAGCCCTAGTCATTCTAGAGGCTCACCATTAGATATAGTGGTATAATTGCTACAAACATTAAAAATCAGTACCTTTTTAAGCTGGGTTTCATTCACAATTACTGCTCATCTACAACATGCCACACCCATGTCATGTAAGCAACTTGTTCCAGTGGTGAATGGGCAGTCCCTGAAGCTGAAGATGATGGAAACCGAGCATGTGAACTGTTCACTTCAATGAAGTCCTCTGGTGGAGTCTTGTGCTGAGTGTTCTGGGCCTCTCAGCATTTGTGTAATGTTAGATCACTCAACGATTAACGAGCAGGAGGGAAAATGATGGAGAGATTCAAAGAGGAGTCTGTGCCCCTCTTTGGAAGCACCTGGAAGGCCTGTCCTTTGGGGAGTTCTTGGTTAATGACAGCAGTTTGGGAATAGGGAGCTGAAAGATAGAGTGGCCCCTGGGGAGATACACAAGCCAACATTTAGGGAAATTGGTCATTAACGGGAAATTATTGGACAAGCGCTTAATTTTTCCAGTAGGGATGTTTCTAGGTAACAATCCTGTTGTGGCTAAGTGGTTCTGGGACGTGGTAGACATGGGATTAGGCAGCTGCACTGGAGAGCCATGATGTCATTGGGTTTCCGACATCATTTCCAGCCCTCCTACTGCGCTTGAGTGGTATGGACTACCGCTGTGACCTAAGTTCCATTTTGGCATTCTCTTTCAGCTTCTACCACGGCTTGTCAGTCTTTACAAATGTAGCTTGACTGCCTCTTGACACTAAATTTCTCAGCTTTTACTCCTTTAATTTAAATGAACACTGTGTCTGTCTTAATCCTGTTTGTACTGATATGACACAGTCCCACAGACTGAGTCGATTATAAACATCAGACCTTTCTTTCTCACAGATCCGGAGGTTGGAAGTCTCAGATCAGGGTGCCAGTGTGGTTGGGTGGGAGCCCTCTGTGTATTCCTGTGGTGGAAGAGGCAAGCCACATCTGGGGCCTCTTTTATTTTTTATTGATTTATTTTTTTAAATTTATTTGACTGTGTCACATCTTAGTTGCAGCACACAGAATCTTCGTGGCAGTGCACCAACTCTCTAGTTGCAGCTCCTAGGTTCTCTAGTTGTGGTGCTCAGCCTTAGTTGCTTCATAGCCGATCAGATCTTAGTTCCCCAGCCAGGGATTGAACCCACATCCTGCATTACAAAGAATCCACTGCAATCCAGTGGATTCTTAACCACTGGACCACCAGGCAAGTCCCTGGGGCCTCTAAGCACTAATTCCTGAGGGCTCTGCTCATGACCTACTTACCTCACAAAGGCCTCCCTCCTAAAACCATTACTCTGAGGGTTAGGATTTCAGTATATGTATTTGGGGGTACACATTCAGACCATAGCATTAACTATATAGTCTTAAGATTAAGCATTTAGAAGAAATTACATTCTCTCCTTGTGGAGGAGAAAAGTCAGTTAGACAATCAAGTGGACCAAGAATTTGACTAAGACTTGGTATAAATACATTTGTGAGATCTTACCTGATTTTTATGATGAATTATGGTCCGGTATAAAAGGCACTCTGACTTGCTCATGCCTGACTTTGAAACAGTCTTTGCATACCAGTGACAGCTATATATGACCTGGCCTTCTTCTCCCTGCTCAAGAACAGGCCCAGAAAACTGTTGGCCTGGGCTATGAACTCATCCTCTAAACTTGGTTTATCTCACACATCATTGTAGTATTGTTCTTAAGTCTGTTCTATTCTGTGTAACTTCTTGCTCATATATTCCTATACTTCTCATCTCGTTAAAGTCTTATTCTCTTGCCTTCTATATATTTCCCTACTCCACATCTCTTCTTTCTTGTCCATTGTCCTCTTTACTCTTTCCCTCTTTGCATTCTCCCTGTGAGGTGACTCTGTTCTCCATTGTGTCTGGGAAATGGCATTAGATGGTCTTCTCTTGGCTCATCCACAGCTTTTCCTACAGCTCAGGGTCACTACACTGCAGTTGTTTGATTATGCATCTGTCTCTGCCTTGAAGAGACGTTCATCTTTAGCAGTTCCCCTGGTGTCTTACGGGAACTTAATAAATGCTCCCGTTTTTACCCACCATAATTTCAGTAAGAAAGTTCATTCTGCTTTCCAGATAGTCGATTTACAAACAGACTTTTGAAACGCAACTGTTGTGTAGGTTGAGGACTTCCTGCATTGTGGTCAAACTACAGCAAAAGGCTTTTTGTTACAGAACTGTAATCTTGATGTACTTTGGCCCCACCTGAATTCCACTGTAATTGCCTTTACAACATATATCCTGCCATCATCTTAAAAAGGTTTAGTTCTGAACACATCCGCTGGCAGAGGATTTGTTTTCCTTTTCTTTTCTAGGAAACTGTAGCTTAGCAAACTATTAGACTGTCTGACTTTAATTTTTCTTACTTTTAACCGTTGATTAATTTTTTAAAAATGTGAATAGATTAGCTTTGTTTGTGTATTATAGTCAATAATTACATGTTAGCAGTTTAATAATTTTAATAGCAGAGAGTACATCTAAGTCTTCTAGTATTTGTTTGCATGTAAACCCTGTACCTAAGAGCTGCAGTACTTTGAAAAGAGCACATCAAAGTAATTGTTTTGCCTGGCGCCTGTACAAATTTCTGCTGGGACCTGTCCCATTTAATATAAATTATATTACCTGTGGAATTTAAGAGGATGTAAGGTGTAACATGCCCAGCAGGCAGGAAATTTAAACTATGGATTGCCTTAAAAAAAAAAAAAAAAAAAAAAAACTTTTGTTTGTTCCTGTAATATGGCATACTTAGCATCCTTAATTTCTGTTTAATCTTTTTATAAGCATATCTTGAATTTTGCGTTCACGTGGAAAACAAGTTCAAAAATCCTTTTATTTTCTCAGGTTAACTTGAAAATGAAAACTGTCTAAAGCCAGTGGCACTGAAGCTGTGCCTGACTTGGTGATCTAGGGGAGAGATGCCATTATCTGAATACATTGATTTAGAAACAGCCCCTGCCCTACCAAAAAAATGAATAATGACGAGACTAGGCGTCCTAGACCTAATTTAACCAAATCACCATGCTTCAAGCCTGATGTCATGTCTCTATTTTGCCTACATAGACATGAATTTAGGAGTAGAACATCCATGGGCGGGGTTATGGAAATATAAACCCCATATTCATAAATCCATTGCATATAATTTTATACTCTGCTTACAGGACCAAGATGTTAGACTACACCACGTGGCAGGAACATGTACCCACCCAGATATGCCAGTAGAGCGCTCTGGCCTTCCTGTTGCATTCACATCTTCAGTGACTCCCTGACTGGCCTCTCTGGTGTCCTGTGGTCAGCCCTTTGGGACCATTTGGTCCTAATATGTGAGACTGTATGCATGTGTGCTAAGTCACTTCAGTCCTGTCCTAATCTCTGCAATTGCATGGACTGTAGCTTACCAGATTTCTCTGTCTATGGGATTTTTCAGGCAAGAATACTGGAGTGGACTGCCATTTTCCTCCTTCAGGGGATCTTCCCGACCCAGAGATCAAACCCGTGTCTCTTATGCCCCCTGCATTGGCAGGTGGGTTCTTTACCACTAGCACCACCTGGGAAGCCCAGGATGTGAGATGGCTGCATGCATATTGTCTTGGATGTTGAATGTGTAGAAGAAACACTTTCACTAGAGCAAAAAAAGAAGAGATGGGTTAAAGTTAATAGTACAAAAGAGGATATACCGAGAAGATGTAGAGAGGCAGAAAGGAGAGAGAAAAACAGAGAAGGAAGGAGGAAGGGAGGATTAGAGAAGCTAAGAGCAAAGCTCTAAAGATTGGCTCCTAGCGCCTCCCTTTTTGCGCCCCACATGGTTCTTACATTCAGTCATCCTCAGCTCACAGTCTGGCCTTGAGCACTTATCTGTGGGATACCGCAGCTGAAAAAATGCTCCTTTCCTGCCCCGAGGGGGAGGAGGGGGCTCTGTGTAATCTCTTAATTCAGTCATTGTCTTACCATTCACATTAAACAGATCTCCATTACTAGGAAGAGCTACTTTCTTCCAGTCTTTTTCTTTTTTGTCCAGTAATCCACGTATTCTTTCTAGATGTCAGATATTATAATTATGAACAATAGTTACCACTTACGTAAGTACTGTGTTAAATCTTTTATATCTTACTTAACAATCTTGATATCTTACTCAGTCTTTACTCCTGTAAAATAGATACTGTCATTGCAACTTTATTGATTACTCAGTAAGATAGGCATGGATATAAACACTTGTATTGATACTTCTACATAAAGCCTGTTGTTTTTCCTTTGTAGCTATATGCATCTCTCTCTGCCCCTCTTCTGCAGACTCTGATTTTCCATGGATGTCTTCAGATAGGAACATGGGGTGCTGGATCCTGGGACACTTTTTTACAGTTCCTTCCTTTTTTCCTTTTACAGTATTTCCTTATGAATTCTCGGAATACTGTTCAACTTAAACAGAAATGCACACCTCCATTTCTTTTGTTTTTTTTACATGCTTCCCCTTTCCTTAACAACAAAAAAACCTAAGTGCCCTTTGTTCCATGAGTTGACTGAATTCAGAGGGCAAAATCAATTCAAGTTTTGAACTGTATAGACTTGAACAACTAGCAATTAGTAGTCACTGAACGTCACTGGTTAAGAGATCTGATTTTCCCTCTTTCATTTATCCCACTGAAGTTTATTCCATATGATCCTCCCGCAAGACTCTGCACCCATGGATCCTTATGAATAATAACCTTATAAATAATAGCGTCAAGAAACAAGGCTTCAGAAGTATGCAGATATTGTGTACTTAGCCGTTCAGTTGTGTTGGACTCTTTGCGACCCCATGGACTGTAGCCCGCCAGGCTCCTCTGTCCACAGGATTCTCCAGGCAAGAATACTGGAGTGGGTTGCCATGCCCTCCTCCAGGGGATCATCTCCACCCAGGGATCAAACCCAGGTCTCCCACATTGCAGGCAGATTCTTCACCATCTGAGCCACCAGGGAATGATACCAATGACAGACAGTGGCTAGTCCTAAAAGCTGATGTATATCTAATAGAAACTCAACTCTTTATTTCAACATAAGACTCTGTGATCTTGGAAGACTCCATATCACTTGGAATACTATGATAAGTTATATTAACAAGCTTAAGGCACGAGCAAGTTTAGAAAATGCCTCTGTGCTCAAATGTTGAGTCTGGGAAAGAGCTGGGTTTTGTTGTTCGAAAAACGGATATTCAAAGCTTGGAATAGCAGACACACTATCACTTGACTCTAAAGTCAGTTTTAGATGAAATGAGAGCTTAATAATGGGGCTGGTTGTTGGGAGGATCAGGCTTCTAAAAACCTTAATATGCTTTCAGCCTTCCCCGGAAGCAGGTGACTGAGTAGTTACTGTCCACATCGTCTGCTCCGCAGAGCAGCTTCTCTGTTGGCACACTGCTTGGCAGAGCTCAAGGAAAGCTGTGCGCTGACAGTGAGATTAGGACGCAGGAAGCAGGGCTGGGTGAGAGGCTCTAAATTGTCTCTTTCTCTCTGTAGTGTGGTCAGTTCCACCAGCACAGCTTATGCCTAATGCTGAACCTCCTGATGAACACTCGGTCATTTAAATTTTCATGATATCAGACAGTTTCATTTGAGACCTTTTCCGTCTGTCACACTTGTAGTATGTGGATCCCTTATGCTGTAGCTTCTCCGCCTTCCTTAAAACCCAGGGCATCTTTATAGAAATAACACCATACATGGTGAAGGCTCTGTCTTGCTAAATATCCAAGATGTGGGATCACATTGAGCTCTTTATTTATCAGTGATTTCATGCTTGAAATTGTTTTACAAGCATGTCCCAACGGGAATGAGCTATATTATGGTAGCATCTCTATGCCAAATTCTGCTCTCTGTGGATCTGGGTATATTTCCAGTAATAGATTATATTATATGAAGTATCTAGTATAAATCAGGGCTTCAGACCATGCTTTCTGACTTAGAAACCATAGCTCTCTTCAAATTCATTATCTATAGCTGTATTTTCTTCCCATTAGCTTTCCTGTTTATCTTCTCTTTATAATCTCAAAACAATCAATAATTGCAATTCTTATTAGCACATTTCCCAAAATGATTCTTAAATAATCAAATATTTTTAAATTTCTCCATATTATTTGGGTAAACTAAACAATGAAAACTTTTCTAAATGTTAACGTGAACTTGACGTATTTTTTATATTTTGTCATTTACTTCTCCAGAGAACATACTATGAAATTTTTCAGCGCTGCGATAAAAGAAAAACGATGACCTCCTCTGTTTCAATTTTGAATAAATGGGTGAATAAACAAATGGAAAGAGTGTTCTCTGGGTTCAGGCTTCAGATTGGACTTCCAGCAACATAGAGAACAAAAGCTTAGGGACTACCCTGGCAGTCCAGTAAATAAGACTCCGAGCTTCCAGTGTAGGGGCGCAGGTTGGATCCTTGGTTGTGAAACTAAGATCCCACATACCACGCAGTGTATGGTGGGATTCCTTTCTCCTTTTCAAAGGAAAAAAAAGAGAAGAACAAAACCTTAACACTTCCCATTCTCTAGAACCATGAGGAATCTGGTTTCCTCAACATGTCTATAGAAGGACGTGGGTATCCAAGACACATGAGTCCTTTTTATTCTCTTAATCTGACACTTAAAACACTTTGCAGCAATTCTCCTGCCACCCTTGCAAGCAATCTCTAGAGTTTACAAGTGATTCACATCAAAATTAAGGCAAGAACTTGAGGTGGTATAGTTGACAGACAGCCCTTAGAATGTGGTTGAAAATGCAGGTTAAGATTCTGGAAAGAATCCTGGATCGGGGGTTCATTCAGAGACTTAAAGTGGAGTCTTAGCTCTGTCGGTTATAAACTAGGTAAGTCCCTTAACCCTCTGGGCCACAGTTTTCACAACTCTAAAAATAAAAATTGTCATAGAATGATAAAGCCTAATAGACTTGAATTTGAAAAGTAAATGGAGCATTCTGTTTTCTAAAATGAGATTACTCTTGCGTGTGTGCTAAGTCCCTTCTGCTGCTGCTGCTGCTAAGTTGCTTCAGTCGTGTCCGACTCTGTGTGACCCTATAGACGGCAGCTCACCAGGCTCCCCCGTCCCTGGGATTCTCCAGGCAAGAACACTGGAGTGGGTTGCCATTTCCTTCTCCAATGCATGAAAGTGAAAAGTGAAAGTGAAGTCGCTCAGTCGTGTCCAACTCTTAGCAACCCCATGGACTGCAGCCTTCCAGGGATTTTCCAGGCAAGAGTACTGGAGTGGTGGTGCCATTGCCAGTCCCTTCAGTTGTGTCCAACTCTGTGCAACCCTATGGACTGTAGACCCTCCAGGCTCTTCTGTCCATGGGATTCTCCAGGCAAGAATACTAGAGTGGGTTGCCATTTCCTTCTCCAGGAGATCTTCCTGACCCAGGGATTGAACCCAGATCTCCTGCATTGATTGTAGGCAGATGTTTTACTGTCTGAGCCACCAGGGAAGTCCCATTAGATCCATATAAACATAAGGTTAAAAAAAAAAAAAAAAAAAGAATAAGCTGCTTTGAGGATTGCCAAAACCCCTAATGTGGTCGTTTAGCACTTATGTATTTCTGCTCTGAGGCAGGGCCACACTTAAATTCTTCCATTCACATTAAAACCTATATTGCTTGAAACACTTTCAGAGAAGGGAAGGCTATAGGATGTGTTTCCACAAAGACCTTATTGAAACTAAAGTGTTTTCACTATTTGTCAGCATGATTGTTTTGTTTTCTGTTTGTTCCACATCCAACATTTCTTCCTCCGTTCCTTCTACCATTTTGTGCTGTTTTGTAGCATGCTAAAGTTGGCTTAAAGCTCAACATTCAGAAAACTAAGATCATGGCATCTGGTCACATCACTTCATGGGAAATAGATGGGGAAACAGTGTCAGACTTTATTTTTTGGGGGCTCCAAAATCACTGCAGATGGTGATTGCAGCCATGAAATTAAAAGACGCTTACTCCTTGGAAGGAAAGTTATGACCAACCTAGATAGCATATTCAAAAGCAGAGACATTACTTTGCCAACAAAGGTCCGTCTAGTCAAGGCTATGGTTTTTCCAGTAGTCATGTATGGATGTGAGAGTTGGACTGTGAAGAAGGCTGAGTGCCAAAGAATTGATGCTTTTGAACTGTGGTGTTGGAGAAGACTCTTGAGAGTCCCTTGGACTGCAAGGAGATCCAACCAGTCCATCCTAAAAAGATCAGTTCTGGGTGTTCATTGGAAGGACTGATGCTAAAGCTGAAACTCCATTACTTTGGCCACCTCATGAGAAGAGTTAACTGACTCATTGGAAAAGACCCTGATGCTGGGAGGGATTGGGGGCAGGAGGAGAAGGGGACAACAGAGGATAAGATGGCTGGATGGCATCACTGACTTGATGGACATGAGTTTGAGTAAACTCTGGGAGTTGGTGATGGACAGGGAGGCCTGGCGTGCTGTGATTCATGAGGTTGCAAAGAGTCAGACACGACTGAGCAACTGAACTGAACTGATTTCAGTGGCAGCTTTTCTTCTCTTCCTTCTGCCTGGTGAGTTCCTTCAGTGGTTTCCTTTATTTTAAGCAAACCTCACTTTTCAGCTTCTCCCTGGAGTCAGTCATCTTGATTTCTGCACAGGAAGAAGATTCCACAATGTTCCTTAGCCACTAAACTCCATTACATGCAGCCATCTGAGAAGGAAACTTTCCTTTGTGTTGCAGTGGAAGCCCATTTCCTATTCTTATTTCTTCAGAGTAAGTTTCAAAGGAGCTGACTACCATCCTTTAGGTCCACCCTTCCTAGACGTTACTTCAGTAAAGTGATCTCACTTTTCAGTGTTTTTTGTCAAGCATGAGTTCTAGAGCTTCCTTTCACTTTTTCTCATCAGGTATGTTGTTCAGCCTTTTAGTAAGTATCGTGGTGTGATTGAAAGAATATGGGCTTTGGGACTTCCCTGCTGGTCCAGAGGTTAAGAGTCTTGCCTTCCAATGCAGGAGATGTGGGCTCCATCCCTGGTCAGGGACCTCAGATCCTACATGCCACAGGGCAACTAAGCCCACGTGCCACAACTAAGACCCAATGCAGCCAAATAAATGTTTAAAAAGAAGAGAAAGAATATGGGCTTTGTAGTTAGACCTGGGTTTGAATCTGGGCCGTGTGACTCAGAGCACCTACCTTGTCTGAACTGCAGTTTTCTCATTTATCAAGAGGGTTAACGGGCCTGTGTTACACAATGCCTGTCAGAATTGATGATGCAAATAATGTTTCTAGTGTATAATCAGTGCTCTGATAAATACGAGTTCCCTTTCCCTGTGACTCTCCTCCACTTCAGGACACTGATTTCCTACTACTTTGGAGCCTGGGATTAAATAGAATGTGAAATAATTCTACTTACTCATTCCCCAGGATGTTCATTTTCCCCCCATTATACTGTCTCATCACTAGATTTCCTCCAAGGTATTCATGCCATTTCCATGTGCCCTTTGATACTGTGTCCACATGGACAGTTACGTCCAAGAATCAGCTCTGAAAAGAGAACATCCCAAGGAAACAACACCCTCAAAAGTGACTGAATTGGCATTTTTGTCGTTCAGTTGCTCGATCATGTCCAACTCTGCAACCTCATGGACTGCAGCACGCCAGGCTTCCCTGTCCTTCGCCATCTCCTGGAGCTTGCTCAAACTTATCTCCATTGAGTCGGTGATGCCATCCAACCTTCCTGTCCTCTTTCATCCCCTTCTCCTCCTGCCTTTAATCTGTTAGAGGAATCTAGGATAGCTCTTGACTTCATTTCACCTTGAAGAGTTTCCCAGGTTAGCTCACAGCTCTCTCCAACACAGGACCTATCAGATGTCCTTCAGATCATTTCAGAACTGAGTTACTCATTCCTGGGTTTCCACCTGAGGTCTGGGTGAATCCCAGGATGCAGTTCCACTGCTGATCCATGTGGCCCTTGTGCAAATTATAAAAAGGCATCCATTCTTGGCAGGTGCAACAACGCCATGCCTGGAAGGATGGCCTGAGGGGTGGAGGGTGGACTGAACTTTGAGCACACTAGTACAGGTTTAACCTTTTTGTAGAAACCAGAGTGCTGGCTCTGGTGTGGCTTAATGTCAGAAGGCACATGCTCACAACATACTGGCTTTGTTTCTTAGATGTCATGCAACATCAACCTTCCTCTCATTCCATTGGCCTTCCTCTTTTCCTATAGCTATTATTCTTGATACGGCGTATAGTAACATTTCATTCCCTGCTTCAGATTTGGTTCTAGCTGCTTCTTTACATGCACTTTTGAATACCTGCGCGGCCTTTACTTCATGTGGAGTTACTCTTTGTGTTTAAATTATAGGCAGTTTGGGATTAAGCCAAATAGATGTTCCTAACATTTTCAGCACTCTATTCATAGATTCTTTTTAAAAGCAAATTGGTGAAATCAATATAGTTCATTCCTTTCAGTGTTGTTTCTGCCTCTTCTCCATTCCTCTTCTGGAGAGGACTGTAATGAGCATCTAAAATGGCCTAAACCAAATTAATGGGAAGGCAAAGAGGAGAGCTTACCAAGAGACTTCATAATCCACACACTGATAACTTTCACAGGAAATGGGAGTTCAGAGGTTCTGAGAGGAGTCCTCTGTTCCCTCCCTTAGCAGGAAAGATCCTATTCTGTCAAGTTTACAACTTTGTGTAAGTGCTGCATAGAACAGTTAGGAGATGCAGTGAACAATTAAATTTTCCAAAGCTTACTCAAACCAGTTCTGGTGAAGTTATAAGTCTCAGCCAGCTTGTTCTCATATCCAGTAACTATTAGTTCTTTTTAAATTCATCCCAAGAAGGTAGAAGAAAACTTTAGTGCAAAAAGTGGGGGGAATCAAATTAAGAAATGAGAAACCAGAGACACACTTTCCTGACAGCTTGATGTACTGTACTGCAGATAAGTCCTGTGATGGATATGCTTGGGAATGCCATTATTAAATTTGCCTTGCCTTCATCTTTCTTCATTTATTTCTAACATGCCTGTTTGGCCAGTGCTTGCCTGGGAACATAACAATAAAACCACCATTAAGTAAATAGAAAAATCTAATAAGATATTCATATAACTTCAGCTGGAAGCATTTCTTTCATGCTGTGTAAATCACCAGAAAACATGGGATAGAAACCATTCCTGATCTGTTTTAGGCTGTGCAGGGTACCCTAAGAAGTTTGCCTGTTTATTACTTCTCTGAGTGTGTTAATACATACATATTTTTACTTTGAGATAGTTAAGGTCTGGAATAGTTCTTTGGTGGGGAACATGGTGAGAGATGGGATCTGAGGAAATGCTACAGAAAAATAGTTAGTTGGGCTCAGTAGAAGACTTGAGGGAAGAGAGCTGGGCAGAGGAAACCATGAATGCAGAGCAGGCTGGTGGAAGATAGATCTGAGGAGCTGGGGAGACCACTGCTTTTCTTGCTGATGGGAAGGTGGCCAGCAGCCAGGCTTTGGGAAAAGAGATCATGCAGTCTAGTTTTTACATGTTGGCTTTAGATAGCCATGAACTATCTAGTCTGTGTATTTTGTATTCATTGGGAAATAAGGGACTAAAGAGAAAGTGAAAGGTGAGGGCCAGAGATGGAGATCTGGGGCTCCTCTGAGTATAGGTCCTGATTGCAGCTATGTGGGTGCTCAAGGGAGTGAGCAGAGAAGAAAGAGAAGACCTAGGAACCCCCCTGGAGCTGAACTCTGGGGGCACTAAGTAATGCTGGGTGGAGGGAGGAGGAGGTAGAGTCAGAGAAGAAAGAAGAAGCAAGGAGAGATATTTGAGAGTCCCATGGCCTGGATCCTATGCTGCTGATTCCATGAGGAGGTTGGGAAGTCTCCTCTGGAAGTTGACTAGTTGACTGGACCCCTAGAACTGGGACACTGGTAAGAAGCTCAGTCAAGTGCCTCGGTGTTTGATGGCTCATAAATGGGATGAACAAAAGCTCAGACTGCTGGAAGAGGCAAACTTGGGGCAGAATCTGGGTCTGATCATCTTGAGTGAATAAGGGAGTGAGTGGACAAATGAATCAAAGAAACAGATACAAGTAATCATGGGTTTTTCCCATAAAAGAGATAATAGCATAGTACTCAACAGTGCCTATAAAGTCACTGACAAGCCTAACACATAGACAGGCAGAAGAGAGGAGAGGAGTTGAAAAAAGAGAGGTATCACCGAGGAGAAGAGAAGACAGGGGTGGTGAGCAAAGATGACCAGGGGATTCCTGGAGTGTGAAGTTGGAGAGGTCAACAACTTAAAGGTAGGGATTTGGCCTTTAATTTTTATCTCTAGCTGTTTCCCAAACATTCATCTTGTCCCTCGGATGGAAATTTAAGCCTCTTGGCAGAGATAGAAACTTCTTTTGTCTATCTCTCTGGTACCTAATACAGTATAATATTTATTGTACACTTAATAACACATTGAAAGAAAGAGGCACATTTTCAGTCATTCCTACAAGTATGTAATTATTGAGAAATTTAATCAAGGGAAACCTTTTTTTGAAGTATAGTTGATTTACAATGTTGTGTTAGTTTCAGGTGTATAGCAAAGTGATTTAGTTTTATATGTGTGTGTGTATATAAAAAATTTTTTTTTCTCACTTTTTCACATTCTTTTCCTTTGTGTTAAGTCACTTCAGTCATGTCTGACTTTTTGCGACCCTATAAACCATAGCTGGTCGGGTTCTTCTGTCCATGGGATTCTCCAGGCAAGAATACTGGAGTGGGTTGCCATGCCTCCTTCAGGGGATCTTCCCAACCCAGAGATCGGACTCGCGTCTCTCATGTCTCTTGCGTTGGTGGGCAGGTTCTTTACCACTAATGTCACCTGGGAAGCCCCTTTTCCCATGTAGGTTGTGATGAAATATTGAGTATAGTTCTCTGTGCTCTACAGTAGGCCCTTGTCTGTTATCTATTTGACATGTGAAACCTCCAATTCTGATAAATCAAACTAAAATGCCCCTTCTCCATTCACAGTTGACTTTTTAACTTGGATTTTTCTAAACCATTTACCCCAACTTCTTCCTCTAAAAGAATGTGCATTGCTTGTGAAATGACCTTCCGAGCCCACCATACAAGCTTCCTTCTTAATCTTAGCAAAATGGGGACACACCTGCCTACAGGATTTGAAATATGCTTCTCTCCTCCCTCATTCCAATTTTTGTTCTGTTTCCATAAGAATAACTGTAAGTATTTGCAGATGAATTTTAAAGACTGTGTTGTTCTGGAGGGAAATGAAGTGTCCGTGTAAGTCTGTGATGGGAAGACTTACAAAGAGAGCTCAGGCATGTTGAGGTGGAGTGTACACGTGGGAAGCACAAGCAGGGGCTGGTGAGAAAATTTGGTGGAGGTGGTTAATTAATTTTGAACCTGGGAAATGCCTCCATAGTTAGTCCACAAGATCTTTAAAGAATCCCAACACCTGGAAAACATCAACTTTTTAATTTTCTACCAATTTGTGTGCAGCAAGGATCTGAATGAGAAAGAGGCTTGGAAAGCATCAAAAATGTGGTTTTCTTATCATTCTCAAATATCTGCATATATTTTTCTCAAACTTAAAAAAAAAAAAAAGAAATAAAATTTGCCTTTTGGTGGAGATCAAGATGGAAGTGTTGACAAATATCAGAAGGCTGGAGAGTCTAGAAATAGTCTTGGGAATGGCATCTGTATGTAACTTGAGAGTGCCGTATCACCAGTGCTCCTATAAGGCCAAAGAAGAGACTGTTGAAAAATGCTCTGATGTTACATTTTTTATTAAATCTGTAAGGGTTGTTGGCACTTATTTCCTGGCAGTCATTCTGGCTTTTTGGGGTGATGTCAGTGATACTGTGGAGCAAGAAATACCAGTGGGTCAACCGTAACAAAGTGCCTCTAGATGTAAAAAAGTGTAGAACTACTGTATGACCCGGCAATTCCACTTTTGAGTATATATCTGGAAAAAATGAAAACACTGCTTTGAAAAGATACATGCACCCAGTGTTCATAGGAGCACTTAGAATAGCCAAAATATGGAAGCAATCCAAGCGTCTGTCAACAGAGGAATGGATAAAGAAGATGTGATGTATATATATAGAGAGAGACACACACAAACACAAACACACACACACACACACAACACACACACACACACACACACACACACACACACACACAGTGGAATACTATTCAACCATTAAAAAGAATGAAAATTTGTCATTTGAAGCAACATAGATGGACATGGAGGGTATTATTCTAAGTGAAATAAATCAGACAGACAAAGACACATGGTATCACTTATATGCGGAATCTAAAAAATACAACAAGCTAGTGAATAAAACAAAAAAGAGTCAAACTCAAAGATATGGAGAAGAAACTGGTGGTTACCAGTGAAGACAGGGGAGAAGAGAGATGCAAGGTAGGGGTAGGAGTTTTTTAAAAGGGCTATTACGGGATTGTATGAAATCATGTGTGAAACTTTTGAAAATTATGAGTACCTCAGAATTTAAAGAATCTTTCACTTTAAAAAATTGTGTCTGTAGGAGGGAAGGGGTACTGCTCTGGTAAATCTCTCAGGATAAGAAAGAAAAAGGAGGTCTAGACAGTCTTGGTTCATCTGATAGAACGTTCCCACAGAAAATGGATGAATATCAGATAAGAACATTTATCAGACCTCATGAATTTTACAGCCCACATCTCTGTGGGAACAGTATGCAGTGCAGACTTGCTAAATCCCAAACATGGAAGACAGACAGCACTATAAAAATATAGACTGGTGCCCTGAGAAGAACAATAGCCAGTCTTCATTAGTCACAAAGATATGAACACTCAGGGTTGTGGTATGCTTGTTAAGTGACACATAAGACAGTATGGCTATGAAAGTACAGTAGTAGCCCGTGGACTCCTGGCCCCAAAGTAAGTTCAGATAAATTAGGCTGGATATCAGATAAGAAGATGGTAGTGGTCCACATATTGGACAGCCAAATATGTGCTGATCCACTTTTCTATTTCCACTTTTGTCAGACTTTCTTAAGACTGTAGAGGAGTCTTGAGCTGCACTGCAGGAGACAGGTGCCTATAGTCAGTTAATTCCCAGCTTTAGAAGCAAGAGGAAGTTGACAGCCCTGGAGGTGCTTTCATTGATAAGGGCAGGCATCTTGAGTCCAGAACTTTGCAGGTGAAATAAAATGGACAAAACAGAAACTAAACATGATATCAAAAGCTAATGCAATAATTCTTCTACGTTGTTTTCCCAACCCTGGAAAGACAGAGACCAATGTGGAAAGGTGTGGCATGTTTTATTACTTTCCATTAAATTGATGAGAATTAAAATGTCTGAGACTTCATCAACACCAGTGAAAGACATGCCATAAAATCAAATAAGTGGTAGAATATGTATATAAATGACAACATAGGACCAAACATTGTCATCAGGTGGTGTTCAGATCTGCTCTGGCACCCCACTCCAGTACTTTTGCCTAGAAAATCCCATGGACAGAGGAGCCTGGTAGGCTGCAGTACATGGGGTTGCTAGAGTCGGACACGACTGAGCGACTTCACTTTCACTTTTCACTTTCGTGCATTGGAGAAGGAAATGGCAACCCACGCCAGTGTTCTTGCCTGGAGAATCCCAGGGACGGGGAAGCCTGGTGGGCTGCCGTCTATGGGGTCGCACAGAGTTGGACACGACTGAAGTGACTTAGCAGCAGCAGCTGTTTATTTATGGCCTTATTTAACATGATCCTGTTTTACTTCAATGAGCTATAAAAGGAACATGATGGACCTCAGACAACCCGCGTTTTCTGTGACCAGAGGTGGTCTGTGAGATCCATGATTCTGAGTGGTTTGCCATTTTTCTTAGGCACAGAGTTAAATTCTGGCTCCTGGAAGCTGGTGTTTAGGAGAAAACCACTCAGTCTGTGGATGAAGGGAGCCAATATATTGCCAACAGCTCCATGGCAACGCAACCTGGTTATTCCCTAATTGGAGTTTACGTGGTCATTCTCTTTTAAAGTGTTAGTTGTTCAGTCACGTTCGGCTCTTTGTGACTCCATGGACTGTGGCCCACCAGGCTTCTCTGTCCATGGAATTCTCCAGACAAGAATACTGGAGTGGGTTGCCATTCCCTTCTCCCAGGGATCTTCCTGACTCAGGGATCGAACCCAAAGCTCCTGCATTGTAGGCATATTCATTACCATCTGCGCCACAAAGGAAGCCTAGACATTCTCTTTAGGAAGACCAAGCAATTGTTTCAGTTTCTTTGAGAAAATAACCATCATGTGAGGGATTACTCCTGGGTAAAAGTTAGAAAGGGAGTTCACCTCTCCCACAGGAAAGGCTTGCCTCTCAATAGGAATCCAGATTTAGGAGCAATCTCCAAACCTGAACACAATATTTCCTGGATTCCCAAATTTAGAGACTGAATTTGGGGGTTTGCCAAATCCTCCAAAACATCAAGGGTCTACTAAAATATAATAGGAAATGATAGAGAAAAGGGAAAAACACAAGCAAAATGTAAAAGATTTTGCAAAATGTGTATTTTAGATCCAGTTCCCCTTTTGCTAACCATGTGGGCTTGGGAAAGGTCTGACCATAGCTATAGATCAAAGGGAAACTGCTCCTCCTCAGTAACTGGTATGTCCTGAAGAAGGGTGGCTTGCTCCTCTGGCTGACTTAATTATGAATCTGGGTCCAGTAAAAGAGAAGGAAAAATTCCGTACAGCCATATTTATAGGAAAGCTCCTCGGGGAATAAGAGGACAAGATTCTGGATGCTTTCTCCACAACCAGAGCGCCTCTGTCCTTATCATTTATACAGACTGATGTTCTAAGACTGTGTGTGGAACAAAGGGTTCTTTGATGAAGGAAAACTTGTCACTCACAATGGGCTTCCCTATATTAGACAGGTCACCCTCAGTTCCTTGCTTTCAAGGAATAAGCTGGTACCATGGTGGGCTCCCGGTGCCCACTCCTAGCCCTAACCTAGGCAAACAAGATGTGTTATGATACTGAAGACTGTGTGACTTGTCTGGTGAATATCCTAAGTTCCGTAGGTTCCCAGAGCCAGGCAGAACTGAGAATAAATGTGTTAGGACACCAGTAGAAGTGCCGTTTTATGGCATAAAATGGGAGCTCTGGAGGCTGTCCGATCAAAGATGCCAAACTTTCACACCTCTAAGAAATCTTTCTCCAGTGGCGACCTCAGCCTGCCTGGGAACGTACTGCTGCTACTGCTGCTAAGTCGCTTCAGTCATGTCTGACTCTGTGCAGCCCCATAGACGGCAGCCCACGAGTCTCCCCCGTCACTGGGATTCTCCAGGCAAGAACACTGGAGTGGGTTGCCATTTCCTTCTCCAATGCATGAAAGTGAAAAGTGAAAGTAAAGTCGCTCAGTCATGTCTGACTCTTAGCGACCCCATGGACTACAGCCCACCAGGCCCTCCGTCCATGGGATTTTCCAGGCAAGAGTACTGGAGTGGGGTGCCATTGCCTTCTCTGGGAACGTACTACTTGATAGTAACTAAAATTTCTCCTGCTGTTATTTAAAATTTCTCCTGTTCCTTTTGTCATGGTTTATTTGGGGAAAAGCTTTGCCTACTTCCGACTCTCCTGAGTATTACTGAAATGAGGCTTTAGATCCTTCACTTCAAATCAAATAAAATTATTTTCATACTTCATCTAACCTGATTCTGATCTCATTGTTCTCTGTTGTCTCTGAAGATACTCTCCAACTTCTCCAACATGTTAATTTCTGGGCTGTAGATTGGATGTACGGCAGGGACTCAATTTTTGTAAATGGCTTGTGGTTACAGATCCCAGTTGTTCTCTGTCTTGGTTCAGCCTCCCAAACCACACACACACACACCCCTTGAAGGTCACTTGAAGTAACAATATCTGTGAGGTCTCCTGAAGAGGACTTTGCTGACCTCTGGGAGTTGGTGATGGACAGGGAAGCCTGGCGTGCTGCGGTTCACGGGGTCGCAAAGAGTCTGACACGACTGAGCAACGGATCTGATACGATCTGATCTGAGAATAATGTAGGGTTCAGAGGTTCTTCACATCTCAAGATAATGTCTTCATATATTTTTTTTCATGCACACAAGTAATCAGTTTACTTTCCCTTTTTTTCTCTCTTCCACCTCTTCCAAGTTCTTTCAAAGGATGCCTTCCCACTTTCTCCCATGTCTCTTCTACCATTTTGTCATATTGCTAGAGTGGCCCAGGCAATACATGTATCAAAGAGAGAGAGAGAGCAACCATATGTTTTGAGGTAAAATTTAATAGAATAAAGAAAGAATGCCATTAATCTCCAACCCTTGAAAATGCCTAGAAGCTCCCATTCAGACCCTCCTCAAAAGTTTCCATCCACTGTCTTTTATTAAAATCTGGTATTCCTTGAATGTCAGGTTCCAAGACGAATTTCAGAATTCTTTCTTAGGAACTTTTGCTTAACTCTTTCAATTAATTATGAATAGCTCAAAAGTATTTCTTTCTATCATTTCTATTACAAATGTGCTACAAGTTAGTTGTAGACTTCTGTTGCCCAAGTGATAGCCTGAGAATCTTACCACCACTTAATACCTTTTTTCACTGAAGGGGAAACATCTTCCAAATATGAAAAAATTTGACACGCAACTCAGCTGTTGGACTGCTTCTATTCTAATGAGGATTTGATTGGCTAAATGAGCAGGAAGAAACAGTCCTCTAGCTTATGAAGTACAGCTAAGGAAAACACTGGAGGTAGAGCAAGGGAATTTCATTTCTGAGACCTTGGAAAGTAATCCGGCTTGCAATTAGGGGTGCGATTAGGATGGATGAAGAGCTCTCTGGATGCCAGACTTCTGTTCTGTTCCTCGAGTCATCTTTATCTTTAGGGAAGTGCACTGCTTGCAGCTCATCTTATTTCATGGGCCCTTATTTGTCTTTGAGTCCCACACAAGGCTTCATAGTTGAGCACTTAGTAATTGCTCCTTGAACTGAATTTCACCCAAAGCTGATAAATGGTTCTTCACCATCCGATTTAGAGCCAAAAGGTGAAATTAAATCAAAAGCATTTGAAAGTTCTCAGGTTAAATCACCTCAAATAATGATTTAAATTTTCAGTGAGTGGGAGGATGCGGATCTTGGGGGCATTTTTGGTGGCATGTTCAGGGATGAGAATGTATTATGTCCACCCATGCATCCTTACATAGCAGAAGGAAGGAAGTTGTGAAAGGGGAGAAAATAGAGCTATTGACTGAAGAGCCATAAAGCTGTTTTTAGAATGACTGCTTCTGTTGTATTGGGGAACACTTCCTTTGAGAAGGGGGAATATTATGCATCCTCTTTCCATTAAGTCTATTTTGGGAAGAAATTACAGAGGATAATATATTACCAACCCCCAGGGTTCTCTTATCAACACCGCCTCTCTTCTCATTACACACCTGCTTATGCTATGCTATGCTAAGTCACTTCAGTCTTGTCCTACTCTGTGCAACCCCATAGACGGCAGCCCACCAGGCTCCCCCATCCCTGGGATTCTCCAGGCAAGAACACCGGAGTGGGTTGCCATTTCCTTCTCCAGTGCATGAAAGTGAAAAGAGAAAGTGAAGTCACTCAGTTGTGTCCGACTCTTAGCGACCCCATGGACTGCAGCCTACCAGGCTCTTCCGTCCATGGGATTCTCCAGGCAAGAGTACTGGAGTGGGGTGCCATCGCCTTCTCCTCACACCTGCTTAGAGCAGAATAAATGAAAGCGTCTGCTCTCAGGGACACAGACCCAAGACAATCAGAATTTCCACTGCATCACTGTATTTATTAGGGACGCCACTGATTTTTGAAAAAGTATGAACTCCACCTCTAAAAGCCATATGTGAAAACAAGCACAGTGGTGCCCATCATGGTCTGAGCCTTCAATCAGTTTCAACAGTGGCAAAAGTCAAGGAATTGTTCTCTAAACAGTGTGGGGCTTCTACTCCGGGTGAAGATTTATCTGTATCTGGCAACTGCTCTCAGTTACTGAGGAATCAGAAGTGTACTTCTCAATAGTTTCACAAATTATGTGTTTAACTTTGTCTCTGTGGAATTAATTCCTGGGAGGAGGAGGGATGGAGCAGAGGGTTTCAAGGCTGGTTTACAAAGTTGAGTTTTTAAAGTAATATTTTCCCCCTGAGCACAGCAGTGCAGTGAAGTTCTATTTCAGCCTGAACGCCGTGTACATCAACATGTATGTTGATTTAAACATGAAAATAAAACAACTTCGGTGTTCAGCAATTTTCTTTTAAAATCATGTGTTCTTTAAATTTTTTTTTTCAATCATTAGACAACTACCATTTTCTTTTGCCATTTAAACCTGCATTCAATCAGTTCAGAAGCCAGTTTACAGTCTCGTTAACTGCTGCGACCATGAAGGCAAGGTTAGCAGGATCACCAGCAGCAGCAGAAAGCTCTGAAATGCCCCCCTTGTCCCACGAAACGTTCAGTACGAGGCTCCCCTTCAGCTGTTGCCCAACACACACGCAGCTCCCAGGGAGTTGTGTGGCAAGAAAAATGCAGCCTCCAGTTCTAGAAGCATCCCTGTGTTCATTCAACAAAAGAAAAAAAAGAGAATGTTCTTGTATTTCATCTTCTTCCTGGCTCTGTGGATCATGGTTAACTGTGAGATACACAGTGTTCTTCTTGCTGCTGAAGTGTCTGAGGGGAGAGTGTGCTATGGCATCCTTGTAGGCAAAGGCCTGGTTTTCCTTCTCCTTCTTTTTTGGTAAAGGGAAGAGTTGCAGTGTTTTGTAGCCTTCTTTCAACACAAGGGAGTTTTATCACTCATTTTAAAGGCACAACCTAACACCATTTTTAAACTAGCCTGAGTTTCAGCCCTGCATGGTTTGCACAAAGTGGCCCCTTTCTTTCTCCAAGCAGAATGGTCACAGGTGCCTATTAATTGCTTTACTTGTAGGAATTGAATGTTTTCCCTTTGTGGTAGGAAAACCAAGAGCATTTTCTGAAATGTAGTTCTCTGAGCTGCAGTCCGCAATCATGCCAGGCTCTAAGAAGAAATCACAACTTTCTGAAAAGATGAATTGCTCCTTCACCAGAAACCATTCGCCTTTTGACTTCTCATTCTGCCTCTGTTGGGGGTTCCTTTTTGCTGCCAAATGTATTAACCACACTGGAAAAGACATTCCTTCACTTTTAAGTGCCGGGGTTATAGACCAGCATGGTCATTATTTCAGCTTCAAAGAGGGCAAAGACATGAGCAGTTCTTTTTTTTATAGAATTGTGACATTTGACATTTAAGATGGAGACAGTGGAAATCTAAGACGTTCAAGAGACTGATCCAAGATCTCATAGTCAGTTAGAAGCCAGTATTTCCTGGTTTGCGCTCATGGAAGAGAGAGACTTATTTGTCCCTATGCTATGTATGCATCCCCAAGACAGCATCCTCATCCCCTTCGAACTAAACAATCCAGTTTTATTTTTTTCATTTCCTTTGAGAGTTCCATTTTATATATAACCTTTTCACCATTTTATCACAGTCTGTGCACAATAGACTCTCAGGTTCAGAACTAAAATATTCAAGGAATTGACCAAGGTTTTGTGTAGGTGTTTGGATATTGTATTTATGTTCATGTAAGTGAATTCTGCCTTTCTCTGCTCTCAAAACGACTTCTTAGATAAAAACTAGGTATCCTTTCAGCCAGTGTGTTGAACCATTTCTCTCAACAGCAAAACATTCTTATATTGCAGCTTTGTATCTTTAACACATGTGACTTTTTGAGCTGTATGCGTTGTGACCACACAATTTAAATAATTTCATTTCTAAAGATCAGAGGAGGCTCTTGCTAATTTTAAAGACCTCTATAAGCTCACCTTTGTTTTAAAAGTTTAAAAAAACTTAACCAACTTGATCTTTTCTAAAGATGTACATATTTAAGTAGTTAATTTTCACAGGTAGACAACCCAATAAACCTTACATCAGTTCTTCAAGTACCGTACATCAGTAACTTCAAAGAATACCCCTTTACTCAATTTTAACTAAATTCAGCTGAAAATAACTCTGTACTTTAAAGAGGATAGTAAACTCAGTGGGGGAAAAACAGTTGATCAAGCCAGTTGTTTACCCTTGCCCAGATCCAATCACTGATGATCCATTTAACAAATTTGTCTAATACATCAAGATACAAGTTTCTTTAACTACCATAAACGTAAGTATGAGATATATGGCAGGGAATAGGAGGATTTTGTAAATGATCATCATAGGGAGGGAAGCCATAAAAGATAGAATGAGAAGGAAGAGGAAAGAAATGATAACCTCAAGAAAAACTGAAAAGTTATGAAGTACTTTCAGAGTAAAATATATTGGACACCTCAATATATTTGAATGCTTCTAAGTGGAGATGCTTTTGAGACTTCCCTGGCGGTCCAGTGGTTAGGACTCTGTGCTTCCAGTGCAGGGGACGAAGGTTCAAGCCCTGGTCGGGGAACTAGGATCCCATATGCCTCACAGTGTGACCAATAAAATAAGAGGAGGTACTTTCTGCAGTGTCTTTGTTCTGTAATGCATATCATGTACCTAAGCAAAATGCTTTTTCTCTCTGAGCTGGACAGTAGGAAGTAATCTATCCTCAACCTTGTTTGGCTTGTAAATAACACTGTAGAAAAGGTCTGTTGCACTTTGAAAAGACTTTCTCTATGTGCTCCCTCTCACTCTCAGAGGCCATTTAAAGGGCACAGCCATGACCACCACCTTATTCCTTTAAGAATTGTTTACAGAAGACTGAAAAATGTGCCCAGGGCCCATCCCCTCCCACTCTGCAGAACTAGCCCCATTCAAGTGGGCTGGCAAAGCAAGCCTGGCTTTAATAGAAACAGAAGAGAGAGTTTGGGTGGGCCTGACATCTTTCAACACATGCTTTTTGCTTTCGCCTACTGAATTTTTAATTTCCATAGAGAGTCAGTGGGAAAAGGGACACTGGACTTCTTCCTTTTTGCCTGCCGCTTTGCAGGGATGGGAGACTGTGCTTTGGGAGACCATGAAGCACATGGGTGACCATGAAGTAGGTTGTCATTTCCTCCCCTAAATAATACATTACAAAGTGGAAATGCAAATTTCCTATGGAAGCTCTAAGTAGCAGGTGGTATTTCCTTAATATATTGTTTTTGACCTTCAGGGAAATTGGTATTATGTGCTGACTTTTGAAAATTAAAATAGCACCGAAGTCCTCCATTTTAAATAAAACAGCATCTTAGTTAATTTGAAAACATTAGACTGGAATAATTCACCAGCAAAAGGCGTAACGTGTTTCACTTTTATGGGTTATTTTAAGGTTTGAATTCATGGAGGACAAGAGAAGGGCTATGGCAGAGCTGAATTTACTAACTCATTGAGATTTTTTTTTAAGAAGGGAAAATATGTGCTTTTAAGTTTTGCTTTAAACCTTTGCTGTTAACTAACGCTGTGATACATTTAGTCAGTTGTACAAAGAGTTAGGCGTGGAACTGTTCAGATGACAAATCTGAGTTGAACTGAAGGTAAAGACATCTGTATTTTTCATTCATTTGCTCAGCAGCACTAAATTTCAAGCTTGTGTTTTGTTCAGCATCAAAGACAGGGTTGTTTTATGGTTATTGGACTTTTTTAACTCACATATTTCATGAAAGGGATTCAAGTCACTAGATCTTTATATTCCTTTTAGTTATTTTGCTGCCCAGCAGCCCTTCTGTGTCCCATCTTGTAGAATAAGGAAAACTTAATTTTTTTTTTTCTTTGCCTTTGAAGAAAAAAATTTAAGAGGTTTAAATACCATTCACATTTTGGAATTTCCTTCTTTACTCCCTCCTGAAACCATCATCTTACAACCACGTAAAGCCATCCAATGTTGAAAGACTTAAGAGGTTCTCGCTCCTATAAATATCATTTATATGGTTATAACTTCTTTGTTTATCAAGCACAACAGGAATGAAATCCAGGAGCTAACAAAGTTTATAGATATATGTATGTGTGTGCACACATGTGTGTAGGCAGACTGATACATAGACAAAGCTTTGTGTGTCCAAATATGCATGGTAGTTTCAGCATATATATTGCTGATCAGGCATTTGTATTCTTTTCCTCCTAAAAATTCTGAATGGGTGGACCTGTTGGTGACTAGAGGCCAAATCACTGCAGCCAGTGGAGGACTGGGATATTTATCAAGTCCAAGACATTGGAGTTGTTTGAATAGTTTAATAAATTCTGCTGGTTTAAATAGTTACCTCTGTCCTTCAGTTTGTGGCACAGTTTGGCTTCATGGTCCAGGTTTTTGACTGCCAGAAATCTCCATTTTCTTCCTAAGAAGTGTGAAGCAAGAGACTTATTAAATTTCATTGACGGTTCACATTCATTGTTACTGCCCGACTCTTTCCCAGAAGAAAGAAGTGAGAGCTACAGACAAAACCAGAGACTATAAAAGTTCAGCTAATCTTAGGATTCTCAGAAAGTGTTAATTCTCCAGACAGTTGAATATTAACACCTTTAAATTTTTAACTTGAAATTTTGATAATGTTGTGTATGAAAATCTGGCTATTGGATATGGGGTATGTGTCTCTGGCTACATATATAAATGCACTGGATGAAATTCCAGGTGTTTCTTGATGCGGTTAAGTTATTGTCATAAGCATCACTAGACTTGTTAAGTGGCAAAGATCATGTTCTTTCATCCTTTCTTCTTTTCTCGTTTCTTGAGTACGAAACAAACTGTGCCACCCTAGTCCTAGAAGGCACTCAGTGAATGTGTGCTGAAGGAACAAAAAGAAAGGATGAATAAACAAGCTCAGTAGGTAGTTAGAAGAGTAGATTCAGTTCAGCAGACGTCGTTGTGGGTGTAGGACCAAGCACAGTGCTCGCTGAGACTGGGGATAGTTATATGATGGTACAGAAGAGTGGGATGCAGGAGTGGTTGTGTTCCCCACCAGACTGATGGTGCCCTGTTCCATGTTTGCAAAGTACTCCGAACATGAAAGCAACCACTTTCTCATGAAATCGGAGGAAATCTGTGCATCCACCAGACTCTGGGCACTGTGACAAGACTACGGACTGTAGAATCCTAAAGCAGCCATCTCCTCCAACGGTTTCCTCACTTCTTAAAAAAACAGTTGTTGTAACAGCTACAGTCAATAATGAACTCTTCTTTGCCACTGCCCTTCAAAACATCTCGGGTTTTGGCATCCTCAGCACACATCTCAGACACCAACATTCCGGTTTATTCCCTGTGCTTCTGTCCCCTGTGGGCTAAGTCTATTCTCAGGATGTGACAGAGGAATATTCCTCACCACTTTAAGAATTGGGGCCAGGATATTTTGGGAAATGAATTCTATTTGTACAAATACTTTGTCATCATCACACTCCTATACTGTATAACCTGGAGGTAAAGGTGCCTTTTGGAATAGAATAGCATAGATTTCAGTGTCTGTTTCATCCATTATTAGCTGCGTGGGTTACCTTGGGAACCCAAGGTCCACTGGTCAGACCTCATAAACATAGTGATATATAGGAAAGATCTTTGCAGAGCTCCACAGAAGCTCATTCCTTGATTATTGTCACCTTTATCAGAAGATGATACACACCTGACCAGTCACAATACTGGGCTAGACATCTTTTTTAAAGTTCCCTTAATGTTTGTCCTTTAAGCATAAGTAGTACTGTAGAATTCCGCTTTCATTTACCCCTGTCCCCACAGCTAGAAGCGGAGGCTTGACTGCTGGCTAGTAGCAGGGACCTCTCAAGAGTGTGCACAGCTTAGCATCCTGAAGATACTGTAGTTGTTGAGTCTTTGAGGGGAAAAATGTTAGGAAAATTAGATTGTGCACATAGCCACACTTTCACTTCAGCTCTGCATTCTGTTGATGTCAAATAGTGGGTTGGAAACTTATCTTGATTTTAATATTATATTTATACGGGGAATATTATCAATTATTAGAACCATGAAGAGCATTGCTGAGGAGTCAACATGTAGTCGAACGTCATCTTTTGGATCCTTGCTTAACAGTTGTTTGAGAATAGTCTGGTAGTCATCATAGCCCAGAGTGGAAAGTGAAAGTCACTCAGTCATGTCTCTTTGCATCCCCATGGACTATACAGTTCATGGAATTCTCCAGGCCAGAATACTGGAGTGCGTAGCCTATCCCTTTTCCAGGGGATCTTCCGACCCAGGAATAGCTTAGCTCAAAGTAAGCTACTTGAAATTCTGTTGAATAAAGGAAATCTCTTTGATAGAAATAACTGCATAACAGCAATGTGAGATACATGATCATTATAGCCTAAGGGCATCTGATTGATTTGGGTTTTTTTCTGACTGCAACACTCATGCAGACATAATGTGAATAAATGCTGTTGTATCTTAAAGAGAAGTCTGTCTCCTGACTCTTTAACAGCCTAAGCATTCTAGATGTAGGTTGCAAGCAACACGTAACTTTGAAAAAGGAGAATTAAGTTTGCTTTTATTGAAATTGCTGAAAGTTGTTATTAGAGGGAGGTAATTTTTGAAGAAAATACTTTTTTTTTTAATCCTGCAGCTTAATTGGTTCAGTTCTGTTCAGTTCAGTTTAGTCGCTCAGTCATGTCCGACTCTTTGCGATCCCATGGACTCCAGCACACCAGGCCTCCCAGTCCATCACCAACTCCTTGAGTTTACCCAAATTCATGTCCATTCAGTCGGTGATGCCATCTGACCTTCTCATCCTCTGTTGTCCCCTTCTCCTCCTGCCCTCAGTCTTTCCCAGCATCAGGGTCTTTTCAAATGAGTCAGCTCTTCTCATTAGGTGGCCAAAGTATTGGAGTTTCAGCTTCAACATCAGTCCTTCCAATGAACACCCAGGACTGATCTCCTTTAGGATGGACTGGTTGGATCTTCTTGCAGTCCAAGGGACTCTCAAGAATCTTCTCCAACACCACAGTTCAAAAGCATCAATTCATCGGCACTGAGCTTTCTTTATAGTCCAACTCTCACATCCATACATGACTACTGGAAAAACCATAGCCTTGACTAGATGGATCTTTGTTGGCAAAGTAATGTCTCTGCTTTTTGATATGCTGTCTAGGTTGGTCATAACTTTCCTTCCAGGGAGTAAGCGTCTTTTAATTTCATTGTGGTAATCACCATCTGCAGGGATTTTGGACCCCAAAAAACATAAAGTCTGCCACTGTTTCCACTGTTTCCCCATCTATTTGCCGTGAACTGGTGGGATCAGATGCCATGATCTTAGTTTTCTAAATGTTGAGCTTTAAGCCAACTTTTTCACTCTCCTCTTTCACTTTCATCAAGAGGCTCTTTAGTTCTTCTTCACTTTCTGCCATAAGGGTGGTGTTATCTGCATATCTGAGGTTATTGATATTTCTCCTGGCAATCTTGATTCCAGCTTGTGCTTCATCCAGCCCAGTGTTTCTCATGATGTACTCTGCATATAAGTTAAATAACCAGGGTGACAATATACAGCCTTGACGAACTCCTTTTCTTATTTGGAACCAGTCTGTTGTTTCATGTCCAGTCCTAACTGTTGCTTCCTGACGTGCATACAGATTTCTTAGGAGGCAGGTCAGGTGGTCTGGTATTCCCATCTCTTGAAGAATTTTCCACTGTTTATTGTGATCCACACAGTCAAAGGCTTTGGCATAGTCAATAAAGCAGAAATAGATGTTTTTCTGGAACTCTCTTGCTTTTTTGATGATCCAACTGATGTTGGCAATTTCATCTCTGGTTCCTCTGCCTTTTCTAAAACCAGCTGAACATCTGGAAGTTCACAGTTCACATATTCCTGGATTGGAGAATTTTGAGCGTTACTTTACTAGCATGTGAGATGAGTACAGTTGCGCAGTAGTTTGAGCATTCTTTGTCATTGGAATGAAAACTGACCTTTTCTAGTTCCGTGACCACTGCTGAGTTTTCCAAATTTGCTGGCATATTGAGTGCAGCACTTTCACAGCAACATCTTTTAGGATTTGAAATAACTGGAATTCCATCACCTCCACTAGCTTTGTTTGTAGAGATGCTTCCTAAGGCTCACCTGACTTCACATTCCAGGATGTCTGTCTCTAGGTGAGTGATTACATTATCGTGATTATCTGGGTCGTGAAGATCTTTTTTGTATGGTTCTTCTGTGTATTCTTGCCACCTCTTCTTAGTATCTTCTGCTTCTGCTTCCCTACCATTTCTGTCCTTTATCGAGCCCATCTTTGCATGAAATGTTCCTTGGTATCTCTAATTTTCTTGAAGAGATCTCTAGTCTTTCCCATTCTATTATTTTCCTCTATTTCTTTGCACTGATCACTGAGGAAGGCTTTCTTATCTCTCCTTGCTGTTCTTTGGAACTCTGCATTCAAATGGGTATATCTTTCCTTTTCTCCTTTGCTTTTCACTTTTCTTTTCACAGCTATTTGTAAGACGTCCTCAGACAGCCATTTTGTGTTTTTGCATTTCTTTTTCTTGGGGATGGTCTTGCTCCCTGTCTCCTATACAATGTCATGAACCTCTGTCCATAGTTCTTCAGGCACTCTGTCTATCAGATCTAATCCCTTAAATCTATTTCTCACTTCCACTGTATAATCATAAGGGATTTGATTTAGGTCATACCTGAATGTTCTAGTGGTCTTTCCCCACTTTCTTCAAGTCTGAATTTGTCAATAAGGAGTTCATGATCTGATCCACAGTCAGCTCCCAGTCTTGTTTTTGCTAACTGTTTAGAACTTCTCCATCTTTGGCTGCAAAGAAAAAGAATATAATCAGTCTGATTTCAGTGTTGTCCATCTGGTGATATCCATGTGTAGAGTCTTCTCTTGTGTTGTTGGAAGAGGGTGTTTGCTTTGACTAGTGCATTCTCTTGGCAAAACTCTATTAGCCTTTGTCCTGCTTCATTGGTAGTCATTAATCAAATTTAATAAAATATAGGTTCCTCTCAAAAGAAATCCCTGACAATAGTACATTTTAAAGCCTAGCTCTCTTTCCCAGCAGCCCAGGGTGTTTTGAAGACAGGCGAACAAGGGAAGTACTTTAAGCTGTGACATCTTCCAGGGGTGCAGTTAAGTGCTTTAGGTGCTGCATTCTTGATGCAGCGTCATATTACAGTAATATTATGAAAAAAAGCTATAGGGAATTCTCATACATGCCTAATACATGTAGCTTTAATGTCCATATAGCTGGATCCATTCAACAAATGGGATCTGGGAATCAGATGCAACTTGCAAGCCACTATTATTAAGCTGTTTTACCATTAAGTAATGGTTACTAGTTAATATTATGACTACATGTGTTCTTTGCTCCTCTCTGTAAATCTTTTGTTTCATTCTTTTTTTTTTTTTTTGGCCTTATAAGAATGTCGGGGGAGAACATCTCTATCCACAAATCAAGTGCTTTAAATAGCCAGGAGAGAGCTGAACGAAGGAAATCGGGCTAGATAACATCTTTGTAAAATGTATGCCAATGAACTTTGCATCACACAATACAAAGGAAATTGCCATTGTCCTGTGCAAGTTCGGTGAACAAAGCACATAAAAAATCCTATTCTGGTTGCCATGCATACTCCTGTGCCGCTGAAACCGGAATCTTGAAGGCCACAGAAGTGACACATTGGCAAATCAGAGATGAGGGGTTTTAAATTTATGTCGCAGAGAATCCGGTAATCATTCACCAGAGTGAAACCCAGTTCTTTGATGTTGAACAATTCGAATCACAAGCCAGGAGGGCTGCTACTGCTGCTGCCTTTGCTATTACTATTACTACTACTCCACCCCCACTCGCCTAGTGCTATTAAATAATGTTTATGAAGTTTTTACAGCCAGCAATTGTGCCATGCATTTTAGAGTCATAACCCAGTGGAGGTATCCACATTAGACAAATTAGGAAATTGAGGTTTAAATTGCTACCAAGTCACAGGGGTTGTGCATGACTGCTCTAGACCTGATTTCAAAGGCCTTTCTGGTGCTAAAGTTTCTTCTCCACCACTGCCTTAAACTTCCTTTGCATGCATGTATGTGTGTGTGTGTGTGTGTGTAGGGACTAAAACTCTGTAGGGTACCAAGATGTCACCTCCAAACCTTGACAAAGTAAATAGAGTTCCTTGGGGGAGAATTTCTCAAGGCCAAAGAGCTGCCTCTGGAGTATTCCAAAGCAGCTTCCACATCCTGAAAACAACAACTACAATCAAAGATAGCACCTTACAAACATACTTCCTTTATTTAAAAAAAAAGCTTCTACCACCAACAGTCCCTCCTAAGATCAGAGATACACACACGGATCTGGCAATAAGCCCAGACATATCAAAACATGTATTATCTAGAGCCAAGTCCTGAATCCCACTGTCGGACAGATAGAGAAGTATTTATAGAGACAACTCATTCCCCGAATAGGTACGCTCCCCTGCTGAAGTGACAGGGAGGTGGAAGAGCAGCACACAACAAAGAGTAGTTATAGGCAGGCAGCCGAAGGCCCCCAGCACACCCACGAGAGCCCCAGCCCACGTCCCGCTCCCTTCAATTCAGCCGGGCAGTACCCTGGTTGACTCTCATTAAAAGTCCACATTTAGTCAGCTTCCAGAATATGGGCAGAAGCTCCTGTGAGTTATTTCCTCCCCATCTCTGGAATCCCGTTTGGACATGACCAATGAGTTGCAGCTGGTTTTTAGGCAGCGCGGCACACTCATTAACTGGCCGTCAGGAATAGCTTACACCCTTTGGTCCACGATGAAATGAACTCAGATCTGGATTCGCCAAACACAAATTCCAAACAGGGTGGGAAAACAAAAACCACCTATGACCGTCTTTATAATAATCGTAAAACTGCAATGTGTACAGTCTACAAAGAGGTCTGTTCTTCTTCTATCTCCTGTGAAAAGGCTTGACAAAGACAAAAGCTTTTTATGCACTAGAGTAGGACAAACAGGGCAAAGAAAAATCTTGTGCAACTGATTTCGGAGTCAAGAGGGCACTTCTTGCCAGCGATCAGCGACAGAGAGAAAGGCACGGGGAAGAGTAAAATACTCAAGGCCAACTGATTGCTGTTGTAGACCCAGTCCCTCTTTTCCTTTGTTCACAGTGACCCTTTCCTTGCTCAGGGCTAAGTCTGATTTGTCAGAGCTTGTGGGCAATTCCATTCCTCTGGCAGGAAGAGAGAAGAGCAGTCTGCTTGGGACCATAGGAAAGAGACTGTCTCTCCTCCTGGAGACATGGACTTTCCTGAAAGTGCTAGCAGGAGCACTCATACTGGTCTTGTAACTCTGGGAGAGATACACTGAGAACAAACATAAGGTGGCAGAGCAGAAGGTTAGAAAGAACCTGATGGCCCAAGGATTTTACCAACTGAATCTAACCCGCTAAATTAACCGGTTCTGAAGAGGCATCATCTCCAGGCTTTCTGTTCATCATCATAACATCCTTGGGGCTTCCCTGGTGCTCCAGTGGTTAAGACTTCACCTTCCAATGCAGGGGACACGGGTTCAATCCCTGGTGGGGGAGCTAGGATCCCCCAGGCCTCAGGGCCAAGATAGCAAAGTGTAAAAGCAGAAGAATATTGCAACAAATTTAATAAAGACTTTAAAACTGGTGCTCCTCAAAAAAATTTTTTTTTAATCCTTAAAAAGACAGTTGAGTTAATTCAGCAGGTTAAATCCCCTGCTGCTGCTGCTGCTAAGTCGCTTCAGACGTGTCTGACTCTGTGCGACCCCAGAGACAGCAGCCCACCAGGCTCCACGGTCCCTGGGATTCTCCAGGCAAGAACACTGGAGTGGGTTGCCATTTCCTTCTCCAATGCATGAAAGTGAAAAATGAAAGTGAAGTCGCTCAGTCGTGTCCAACCCTTAGCAACCCCATGGACTGCAGCCTACCAGGCTCCTCCATCCATGGGAGTTTCCAGGCAAGAGTACTGGAGTGGGGTGCCATTGCCTTCTCTGGTTAAATCCCCTATTATATTCTAAAGCATACAAGAAGAATTTTCTTTGCCAGGATACTTGAGATTCATCAGAATTTATTATCTACATTTTTATAGATTGTTGAAGCTTCTGTTACCCTTCCCCACATACACTGATCTACAGGGGTATACAGTCATATTTAATGTGTCTTTTCATGTTTTTTAAAACATATCCATGTCCCTCTCCTCTTTTTTCTTGGATTCATGAAAAAAAAAAAACCTCTCTCATGTCAACTACCTTGTAGGAGCCTTGTTGGAGGGAAACACTATAGTTTAACCATTGTTTTCCTATGATGATATTTCTCAGAGTACTAGCCAGAGGACCATGTTGCTTATTTATGAAACAGGTTACTAAATCCATCCTGAATCTAGGAGTGGAGTCAGGAATCTGCATTTCTCTAGCATTCTTCTATGAGAGCTATGAAAGGTTATTACCACCACCTGAGGAAGAGAAGCTAGAAGAGGAGGAGGATCTCCTCCAGGCAAAGAGAGGGTGTAGAAATCAGTCGAAAACCTTTGTTGAAGGTTTACTCCATGCAGAAGACAGGAAGTATGCTAGGAGCTGAGTCAGGTGGGTGGGCAGTTTCCCTGGGAATTTTCCATTGGTGGCGTGATCTGCTTAGCGTTTGCAGATACACATCTCAGGTTGGAGCATGGATGGTCACCATAGCTTTGACTAGTAATTGTGCCTTAATGTAAATATATATAAATATTATACATTTATATGCGGCTTTAAATGGAGTGTTTTAAATGACTCCTTCTGTATGGCAATGTGTATTTACATATATCATGGGTAAAAAATTCATGCCACGGGTGGTCACATTCCAAAGAAATGAACACATGCACAAAAGCACCCACCAGTGAATGCAGAGACCATACAGGACAGGGGATTAAAGGGAGATTTCTTGAGCAGAAAGCCAAAGGGAGGAGGTTCAAGAGAGAAGAGACATACATATACCTATGGCTGATTCATGTTGCTGTATGGCAGAAACACAATATTGAAAGCAATTATACTCCAATTAAAAATAAATAAATGTAAATATTAAAAAGAGAAAGAAAGAGGAATGAGGAGAGCTATCTGATGATACAGATGAGGAGCTGGATGGAAGGACCTGGCATCTGATGAGAACCAGGCATCTTTATTCTTCCTCACATTTTGCTCACAGACAATAATACATGAAGTTGTTAACACCGTAGAGACAGGAACTGTGTCTTTTATTTCCTATATCGTAGACACCATGGAATTTATAACTAATGTTTTTAACACCATCACATAATAGAGCATGTGATAAATGGGGTTAAAAAAGCAAAAGCAATTTATTAGCATTTATCACAGAAATCTTAGCTTTCACAGTTCTGCCTGAATTTTTTTTCCATAAACTTTTTCAAAGAGAATAAAGTAAATAAAAGGGTAAAGGAAAGTGTGTGTGTGTGTGTGTGTGTATATATGTATATATATTTATGTACACATATATATATAAATAGCAGGTCAGGATTTCGACTTTTATAGAAGTCTAGTGAGACACAAGCTGCTATTTATATTTCTAAAACATATTGAGACTTTTGACAAAACTTTTCAGAAGTGAAAGTAGTTTTCTGATACTGACTTCTCCTTTAAGAACATTAGAAGCGTTCTTTTGAACTAAGATCTTTTAATATTGTTACATTAAAATTCAGTTTTTCCTCTTATTTGATCATTTTTCTTCTCAGTGAAGTCATAGCTGCAGAAAGCTAGGTCTTTATGATCTCTTTAAATGTATGCTCTTTTTATGGATGATGGTTGCTTACAGCACTAATTTTTAATAAGAAAAGAAGCACAGAATAAGCAGATTGCTGCAGCAGCGTGGGATGATAGAAAGAGCAAAAGATCTAGAATCACGTGACCTGCATTACAGTTGTGGCTTCATTATGTACTGGCTTTGTATTCCTTTGTAAGTCACTGAGTGTCTTTAGGGTTCTACTTCCTCATGTATAAATCTGAACAGCGGCACTTTTCCGCAGATGGCTGTTGTGGAGTATATCAGAAAGTACACATTAAATCACTTTGTAAAATTTATTATTTTTGTTATTGTTCCTCTGTGATCAATCGAAATAGAACGTGCAGCATCATATCACCTTACCCTGAATTGTAATGAAAGAAACATTGATTCAGTGGGTATGATCATGAAACAAAGCTCGAAGAGACATTTCTGGAACAGTCAAAACAAATACGTAGCTTTTAGAATGACTTTACCGATGTTAGGGTCATCCGTTGTAGAGCAGTTGAGTTGAGTTAGGTAGTTTAGGGGGTCGGTTGCCTGAAACTCCCTTAAGTTTCAAATAGAGACTTTGGAGACAAGCCCAGTGAAATGTGAGGTTTTTCTGAAGAAGGAAGGGAGGCATTTTAATTTACGGATTCTGAAGAAAGGAACATTAATCCAGAGAAAACCTCCAGGGAGGATCCAGGAAGAAGGTATTCTCTGGAAACACGGGTGTGCTGGGTACACTCTGGAAGTGTGAGAATGTGAAAGAAAGAGAGCTCACTTCTACAACTGTTTAAAACGTTAAAGGATTTAAGCTAATGTTCGGGAATAGTTAACATTTCTCGGACTGAATATGAAACTTCCTCCAAGGAAAACAACTCAACTGCTAAAGTCAGCCCTAGGCTAATGCCAAGAAAATACTGCTAAATTAGGGTTCTAGGAGAGATATGACTCAGTTAAGTATCGTAGAGCTCTCAACCCATAAACTATCCCTTTGTAGTCCTTGAGAGCATAAGAGATTACAAATAAATTTACTGACTCTTTCCTTAAAGAAAGGAAATGCCTAAAATCATGATTCAGCTTTTTAAATTCACTTTCCATGTGTAACTAGTATAGCTGCTGGGAAATGCTGGCTCCTCAAATCATTTTGTAAAACCATTGAAAAAAAATTTTATTGGAGTATGGTTGATTTACAATGTTGTGTGAGTTTCTGCTGTACAGCAAAGTGAATCAGTTATGCATAGACATACATCCAGTGTTTTTTAGATTCTTTTCCCATATAGGTCATTACAGAATATTGAGTAGAGTTCCTGTGCCACATAGTAGGTCCTTATTAGTTACCTATTGTATATATTGTAGTGGTAAACCATTTTAAAATGTTTTATCCTACAACCCCAACAGATGTTCTCAGTATCAAAGAAGGTTTCTGAGTATTGATTCTAAATCTCTCTCATTAAAATAAAAGTAATTGGAACTACTTAAAAGCCACATGATTTCTATCCTATGCACATGGACAAACACACAAGAAAAGGTATTACATGTGATATGAAAAATTGTATCTCTAGTTCATCAAGTCCAAATCCAATTTCATATAATCACTCTGAATAATCTGTCAAATATTAAGAAGACATTGTGTCTTAAGTAGACTTTCAAGCATGTCTCCAGCAGATTTGGAGTATTGATTATTGATCATCTCCTCGCAAAGAGTCAGACATGACTGAGCAAGTAACACAAACACACAACAAAATCCTATAGTATACAATTTAATTTCCATTATCTCATAGATGTCTACGTTATCCATTATTGAACATTAGTCTTGAACTGTCAGGATAAAGTTGACATTAACTAAAGTTTGAATTTAGTCCATAGCATCTATGCACATGTGTTTGATTTGTCAAAACCCAACAGCATAATGTTACACATATTTATTCATTTTCCTTTGGTGCTGTTAGCCATGTGTGCATTTGCAAAATGAACTAGCTTTGTGAATGGTTATAGAGAGAAAAAAAGAAATATGTAAAGAGAATAAGTAAATAATTTGCATCTTAAAAAATACACGGTTAGTGTTTCTGTCTAAAAATATTGTGTGATGAGGAAATAGATCTGAAACAAGAGTAATTCTTTTTCCAAGAATCAACACTAACCTTGCAATTTTTACTCAGCTCCTTTGCATAAGGATGAATTCTTCCCCTCAAATCTTGGAGAATTGTAAAAATTGAAATGAAAAGTCGACTCTTGAGACGATGTATTACTTTACCCAACCTGTGTGTAACTGTCTACTTCAGAATGCTTTATATCCCCAAAGTGCAGCCATCTTCTCTAAGATAACAGTGCTTGTTAAATGCTGCAACTCAGGAGCATACCAAAGTATCATTTAAAAATTAGTCATAATTTTAACAACACTCCTGCCATTGCTGCATTTTGTTTTGTTTTCTAATTTTTTAAAACTTAATTCTAATCTTTAACTTTCCAAACTGAAAGCAAAGAAAATTTACTTCTATCTGTATTTTCTGTGATAGAGATGAATGATATTTTAACTCTACATCAAGTCTTCAAATTTCTTGTGTTTTCTTTTCTGCAGTGAACTTACCTCTGCTTTCTCATGTTCCCCATTAGAAGGGAAAATAGCTCTTCTTTCTTATAATTATCCTTTTTTGTAATTTGATGAACATGCTTCTCTATGTTTGATTGCATTGAACATAGGAGAAAATTAATTTAAAATGCACATTATACTCTTAATATCTATTTCCTCATTTGTCTCCCAGTTAGACTCCAGGATTCTTGAGACTAGGAAACATTTCTTATTTATTTTGTACACCCAGTCCCCATCTGATGTATACTTTTATCATATATCAATTCAAATTTGATAGCCAGTGAATAACCTCATCAGATCAAATTGTAAAAAGTTGGCTTTTGCAACTAATCAGGACACTGAGGTTTTTAAAGAATTCCTCATTGACCTTTCTCCTCCATTCTAAGGGTACCAGAAAGGTACCAAAAACTCCACAGTATTAGCTCCCAAATCTGTTTTCATGAGAACTGCAGTGGCTCATTGCCATACACACACAGGCTGATGTTAATAAACACTAACTAGAGCAGATTGTGACTGTTCTCATCCTTGAACAGATTAAACAAGGCCAGCTGCAGTGAGGGCACTTTGCTATAATAATCCAATAAATACTTTTGAAATGATGCTGACTTTTTGTCTTTTGCATTAAGTCCAAGAGTAAAGCCAAGTAGAGTGGAAAATAAAGAACACCTCCCCTTCCCCCCAGTACCAAGCAAAAATTCCAGAGATTTTGCCAAAACTCCCCATAGATTTATCACTTGTTAGGAGACTTTGTACAGAGAACTACAAAATCTCCTTTACGTTCTAAGGGCCAGATGTTACTGTCAAATTGTAACCATTCGGGGCTACATGTGTATACACGTTGCACCGTCATCTCTGAGTGCACACGGGAGGGACAGGACATAGAAGTTGTGATCCAACCTAGGCTTTTTCTGAGCTGAAGAAAAATTGACATTAACTACTGAATTATGGTGGATATTTTCTCCTTTACGAAGGCCTCCCACCACTAGGAGGCAGGATCCTTCTCAGCTTGAAGAAGCTGTTAATACAGAAAGACTCTCAGCCCAATAAGAGTGGTATATGCAATATGTAGGACTTCCCTGGTGGTTCAGATGGTAAAGAGTCTACCTGTAATGCAGGTAGACCAAGGTTCAATCCCTGGGTCGGGAAGATCCATCCCCTGGAGAAGGGATAGCCACCCACTCTAGTATTCTTACCTGGAGAATTCCATGAACAGAGGAGCCTGGTAGGCTCCATTGGGTCACAAAGGCTTGGACACAACTGAGCAGCTAACACATTCATTAGGCGAGGGATTTGTATAGCTACAGCTGAGTTTCATCCTTACATTGTTGAACCAACATTTTATCTGAAATTCTTCAAACTTTAGACACATCATTCTATCTAATTAACAGAAACATTCCTTGAGTGCTTAGTCTCTCTGCAGTGTGTGATTCTTTGCGACCCCGTGGACTATAGCTCACCAGGCTCCTCTGTCCTTGGGGATTCTCCAGGCAAGAATACAGGAATGGGTTGCCATGTCCTCCTCCAGGGGATCTTCCCAACCCAGGGACCGAACCCAGGTCTCCCACATTGCAGGCAGAATTCTTTACAGTCTGAGCCACCAGGGAAGCCCGAGGTGATTCCGTAGGTAAATCAAATAACTTTTTGACCACTTGGTGTTAGAGAATACTCTGAACTCAACTTCCCTATAGTGATGTCACTGAGAGTTGACTATTCATTTTTAAATTTGGTTTTATTGATTTATTTATTTTTGGCCATGCCATGCAGAATATTAGTTCCCCGACCAGAAACTGAGCCCATGCCCCCTACAATGAAAGTGCAGAGTCTTAACCACTGGACCGCCAGGGAAGTCCTGACCATTCGTTTTTAAATTGAACTAGAAGCCACCATGGGCTTCCCTGGCAGCTCATTGGTAAAGAAAATAACCTGCCAATGCAGAAGACATGGGTTTGATCCTTGGGTCGTGAAGACCCCCTGGAGAAGGAAATGGCAACTCACTCCAGTATTTTTGCCTGGGAAATCCTATGGACAGAAGAGCTGGGCAGGAGGTGGGGGTTACAGTCCTTGGGGTCTCAAAAGAATTGGACTTCTTAGTGACGAAACAACAATAAGTCACCTCAGGCAGAAGATGAATCTGACTGCACTTGTGTGGTTACAAACATAATCATAAGCGCCTCTGTTTCAATTAAGCCATAAAGGACTCTTTGGGAAGTTTAAAAACAAATACCTTTTTTAGTGTGATACCATATTTAATTAAAAATTTTAAATAACTGAGCTTATCCTGTGAGCTGTTATTTTATGAGATGTGAAAGGCCCCTAAAATGTAACTTTCATTTAGAACTGAGAAATGAGAGTTAATATTTTAGGGGCCTTTCATGTCTCACAAAAGAAATGAGGGCTTTAAAATTCGTTTTTAGTCAACAGCTAGGGGATGCATCTGTCTTGCCCTGTACTGCTATGAGAATGAAAGAAGGGTCAACGTGAAAAAAAAAAAGTATGTGCTAGGGAACAGAAGTACCTCTTAACTGAACAATGGTCTTATGATTTTAAAAGCCAGTGGGCAAAACCATCTATTGCTAGCTGGCAATAAAACAAAGAATATAATCAGATTAAAAGTTTGCTACTTATATAAAACCAAAAGACCCATCTGCATGGAGATCCAGTAAAGGACTGTTTTCTTCCAAAGGTCAACTTAAACCCTTTGCATAATGATCATCCTTACTTTACTAAACATTGTACCTCATTTCTTAAAACATCAAGATGTTAAGCCCAATTCAAGCTTCTTTTCATTTAATGTTTAGGTTAGTATTGAAATGAACTACTAATGTTCAGGTTCTTTATTATGAAGGATTTTCTTTGAATACTTACTAGAAGGGGTGGCTTTAGCAGCCTAGGCATCAGCTTTAAAATACCTAGACTCCCTGGAACCATAGGCTGGATTCACAGGAGGAGCTGGGAGACCCTTAATTATGCTGAAATAAATTTCCTATACTAGTGTCTTTTAACAAAATTTTAAAAGCCAAAATACTTATGGACATTAAGAATTCAATCATTTTTCCCCTTTCATTTGGAGAAATACTGGTTTGCTGTATGATCTCAGAAATCCAAAAATAGGTTCTTTCCTTTTTCACATTCTTTGCACGATCTAGTTTAGAATGCTGTCTCCTAAGCTATTTACAGACTTTAACAATACTATTTATTTGCTTAAAAGTTGTACTTTCAATTTGGCTGCGCTAGTCAGATATAAGGTTTAATCTGCAGAAAACTGCATATTGACATCCCAGTGGTTAGAGAGGGCCCTTCTTAATCTTTTTATGATTCATTCAGTCAATGGGTTTTTTAATTGTCTTCACAGTTTTATTTAACATTAACTTAATTCAAAGCATTTCTTCAAAGTCCTTTGTTGTTGATATTCTTTTGTTCTGGGAGGAAGCTCTCTTCCACCAATTGTATTTCAGAAGTTAAAATGCCACTGTGGAATGAGAGAGTTTCATTACAAGCCATTTGAAAGGTGTAACCATCTTATAAGGAACTTAGAATCTCTGTGCAAGGCGCGGTTGACATGCCAGGGCTGCAGAGCGCCTAAACTGTGTTAACTTCCCCACATGGACAGACTTAACTAGAAGTGGAACCATCAGAACTGTCTAAATCAGCAACTTGGAGGGCTTTGCTATCTGTTCAATAGCACACGCCTGTAAGAGAGAAGTCCTCAGACCCTCCACAGTAGGTAATGATGGAAGAATCTCCCAGTGGGGAGGGGAAGCAGCTGGACCTTGTGGGACTGAGTCTTCCCCAGGGTTCACTCTCCGTCAGTAGCCTAGGAGAGTCAGAGCTGGCCCTGCTGACAAAACCAGGGGCCTTCCCGGCTATGGTGGCGTGTGGAATCCTGAGAGATCCCAAAGAGCAGAGTGAATCTGGAGGTGGGAACCAAAGTCATGAAATAATAGCTTCTCCTCCAGAGTTGAATCAGATTTGACTTTTCTTTTTTTAAAGAAATGGTTGAGAACAGGTTTCCTCAGAGCATTATATAGGGGATTAAGAGAATTAGGAAACCCCGGTTGTTGTAGCTTTAGAAGATGATATCAGGGAAGTTAATTAAATTCTCTCTGCCTTAGTTTCCCTCTGAGCGAATGAAAAATAACAAGTCCTGGGACCTTCCAGTCACAATGATGCTGATGTTTAAAACAGGATTTTAGCTTCTATACAGGAAATGCACGTGCAAAGTATTACTCACTTATTAAGGTGCAGGGAAATATACTGCCAACCACACTCCAGGTCTGTGTGCTCAGTTGATATTAGTCAGTTTTTATTAAAATATAGTGGGCGACCATGGTTTCAATGACAAGAACCCTAAGGGGCAACTGGTTTCTAGGTATTTAAGCTAGTAGGTGCCCCAAGGAAGATAAGAGATTTGCAGTTTGTTTGGTGTCCCTGAAGATTTCCAGACAGCAGTTTGTTTCCTCTCACTTTTTATGAATGGCCGTAGTATTGTGCTTCCGTCTGCATTTTCTACCAAAGCCATTCATAAAAATAAAAAACAAAACAAAATAACAACAACGGAAAACGTCGTCGGCGCAGTCTGGAGCCACTGGGTGCCAGAGGCTGGGCAGACATCCCGGCAGCCATAGCCCCAACCACCATTGAAAGTCCTCAAGGGTCTGTTTGTTTGGTGGTCTGAAAAGTATGAAGTGCTGTGTGGAAGGGCAGCTGGAAGAAGTTCTGTGACACGGACTAGGCCGGGAGCCAGGGCTGGCAGGGTTTCAGACATTGTCTTTCCCCTCATTGAAGTGTCAGGACCTAATTCATGGAAAATTGGGCGAGCTGGCAGCCCTTTCAGAGGATTTCATTGAGCCCCGCAGTGTGCAGGAGTCACATGAATGCGGGCTCCTCAGCCAAAAAGGGAGGGGGACTTCTGAGCAGGAGGAACCAGTCAGCCCGCAAGAATGTGTGGGGATTTGAAACGATTTGGGAGTAAACATGTGTACAGGTGTAATCGGCAGGGAAAAAAAAGAGGAGGAAGAAAAGTGGTCTGTTCTTACAAATGACTCTTTTGAAATGAATACTCTCTGAGAGCTCAGAGTATTCTTGAATCCTAAGAGGCAAAGAAGTCCTAATCATTCTCAGTTGGATTCCACCTGGAGAAAACATCATCTCAGAGCCTGGGCCTTTATGATGTCATCTCTACTGTGATTTAAAGTCAGAGGGAAGAACTTTTGGGGGGGTGGTGTGTGTGTGTGTGTGTGTGTTTTTCAATAAACATAAGTATTTTGCCTTTCTTTTGTTTTTATCTTGTTCATCTACAAAAATAAAAGCTCTGATTTTTTTTTTTTAATAAAACATTTCTACTACAGCAGCAGTGAGACATCACACCATCACTGAAAGGAAGGAAAATGAATAGAAGTTCTACCCCTTCACGATAAGAGTGAATTTACCTTAACTTCTGTTATCTGGGAGAACTGTAGCAAGTTTCGTTCTTTCATCTGTACCACAAAAGCATGTCATTGCCCCACATCAGGGTGGTGCTTCAGTTGTATTTGCAAATCTCAATGAGTGTGTGTGTGCATGCTAAGTCGCTTCAGTCATGTCCTACTCTTTAAGACCCTGTGAACTGAAGCCTGCCAGGCTTCTCTGTCCATGGGATTCTCCAAGCAAGAATACTGGAGTGTGTTGCCATGCCCTCCTCCAGGAGATCTTCCTGACCCAGGGATGGAACCCACATCTCTAAAGTCTGCTACAATGGCAGGCGGGTTCTTTACCACTGGCACCACCTGGGAAGTCTAGATAAAATAAATAAATAAGGCTTATATTCAAACATGAGAGTGAGTACTGGAAGTAATTCATTAAAAATTTGTGGCTTCATGGGACTTCCCTGGTGCTCCAGTGGTTGAGACTCCATGTTCTCAATGCGGGGGGCACAGGTTCAGTCCCTGGTCAGAGAGCTAAGATCCTGCATGCCCCAAGGTGCACCCCCCAAGAAAACTGGGCTTTAGAGCCACCTTTTATAGCAACAAAGAATAGCTTGAATGTTTTTCTAATGTGCTCAATATTGGACAGCTAACTTAGGCTGGCCAGAAAACACTTTGCTCAGATAGTTCACTCAAAAAGGGGGACTTTGCATTACATCCAGAATTAAATAGAGATGATAGAGATATGCAGATACAGATATGACAAAATATTCTGCAAATGGTACCATCAAGAAAGTGAATGAACCCACAGAATGGGGAAAAAAAACTGCACGTCAGATTCTGATAAGGAACTTGTATCCAGGACATATAAAGAACTCTTATAACTCAATAATGAATAGACAAATACAGTTTTTAAAGATTCAAATAGACATTTCTCTAAAGAACATATACAAATGGCCAAAAGGTACATGAAAAGATGGTCAACTTTATCAGCCATAAGGAATATTCAAATCAGAACCACAATGACATTTGCTTTCTCACCAGCAGGATGTAAAAAGGCAGTAGCAAGTGTGGGCATGTATGGGGAGCAGTTGGAATCCTCCTACATTGATGGTGAGACTATAAAATGATGAGGCTGCTTTGGAAAACTATCTGACAGCTCTTTAAAAAGTTTAGCAGTTAACCTCTATGACCCAGAAATGCCACTCCTAGCTGTATACCTAAGCGAAATAAAAACTTTGTACACACGAAAACTCATACATGAATGTTCACAGTAGCATCATTCATGATAGCCAAAAGTTGGAAACAACCCAGATGTCCATGAACTGATGGATGTGTAAACAAAATATATCCACACAAGGGAATATTATTTGTCAATAAAAAGAAATGAATTACTGGGGCTTCCCTGGTGGACCAGTGGTTAAGACTCCGTGATTCTAATGCAGGGGGCAGAGGTTCACTCCCTCGTCAGGGAACTAAGATCCCACAGGCTGCACTACCAAAAGATAGGTAAATAAATAAAATTATTAAAAAGGAATGCATTACTGATACATGCTATAGCATGAATGATCCTAGAAAACATTTTAAGTGAAAGACCATATATTGTATGATTACAAAAGATACAAAAGACTGTATATTTACGTGACATGTCCAGAATAGGCAGAGCTACAGGTGGCACTAATGATAAAGAATCTGCCTGCTAGTGCAGAAATGCAGGTTCCTTCTCTGGGTCAGGAGGATGCCCTGGAGAAGGAAATGGCAACTTCTGTATTCTTGCCTGGGAAATCCCATGGACAGAAGAGCCTGGTGGGCTACAGTCCGTAGGGTTGCAGCAAGAGTCAGACGTGACTGAACACACAACACACATGTAGAGACAGAAAGTAGATTAGTAACTGGGGACTGGTTGGCTAGAGAGGGAAGAGGGAATGGGAGTGGGTGATAATGGACAGGTTTCTTTCCCAAGAGGTGAAATTTTCTAAAATTGGATAATGGTAATACTTGAACTACCTTCAGACTATACTAAAAAGGTTAGATTTATACACTTCATATGGGCGACTCTTATGGTATATAAATTATATCTCAATAAAGCTGAGTTTTTTAAAACAAAATTGTAACAAATTAAGCCCTTTCACTTCCTAAGTTTTGTGATATGCTAGTTAAAACAATGGCACCCCACTCCAGTACTCCTGCCTGGAAAATCCCAAGGATGGAGGAGCCTGTTGGGCTGCAGTCCATGGGGTCGCTAAGAGTCGGACACGACTTAGCGACTTCACTTTATTTTTTCACTTTCATGCATTAGAGAAGGAAATGGCAACCCACTCCAGTGTTCTTGCCTGGAGAATCCCAGGGACGGCAGAGCCTGGTGGGCTGCCGTCTATGGGGTCGCACAGAGTCGGACACGACTGAAGCAACTTAGCAGCAGCAGTTAAAACAAAGTGAATAGAATAGCAAGTTTACTTTGATGTAACGGCTATGTATTACAGACCTTAGTTGGGAATTGTTTTAAACATCCTTTAACCTGAAAGAAACCATTTGAACTTTGAAGAAACTTTCGTCTTCGCAAACAAGTGTCAATATTTAAATCATGTATACTTAGTCTTTGGCCACCTCATGCAAAGAGTTGACTCATTGGAGAAGACTCTGATGCTGGGAGGGATTGAGGGCAGGAGGAGAAGGGGACGACAGAGGATGAGATGGCTGGATGGCATCACTGACTCGATGGATGTGAGTCTGAGTGACCTCTGGGAGTTGGTGATGGACAGGGAGGCCTGGCGTGCTGCGATTCATGGGGTCGCAAAGAGTTGGACACGACTGAGCGACTGATCTGATCTGATCTGATCTGATACTTAGTTATTCTCACTGTGTGTGTTTCCTTTTAAATTATAACAGTTCTTTTTTTTTTTTTTTTTTTTTCTTAGCCACAACAAGTTGTTCAGAAGAAGCCTGCTCAGGTAAGAGACAGTCATTGTGATTTTTTTCTCCCAATTAATGTAAAAAGTAAGACAAAAAAATTATGACTCCAAATAACCTTTATTTAGTCTTTCTCTAGTTTTGATTATGTCAGCATTGTAGTGTTCTTGAAAACTGGTTGTATCCTTCAGACATAGTCAAGAATATATAGTCTGAGGTTTTCAAACATTCTGAAAGACGTCAAGACCTAAAGTATACAAAGCAAATAAAAGTACTTCTAAAAATAAACCCTTTTAGTGCCTCATATAAAACAAATACTTAATCTTCTGAGGTGTTTTGCCCATAAACATCAAATTTTGTCTTTTCCTTCTAACTATCCACATCCCATTGACTCAATACAGGACTTAATAGCTGCAAAGTGTATCATGATCCATGACTAGAAACATATATGTTCATTGACTTATTCCCCCCAAAGAAGGCTTGGAAAGTGAGAAATTTTTATACTAATTTTGCTATTGATGAACTCTCCGATCTTAGCTGAATGAGTCTCTGAAGTCTTTGGCAACATCAAAATTAGGAACCATCATTACTTTTCTTGCTCCATATGCCTGGAGTTCCTTGTCCTAATTATAATCTGTACTTAGAAGCATAAGAATCATGTTTATTGAGAAAGTATGTCTTGAATAATAAATTAAAATATAAAAATGTCTTGCTGTTATCCCTTTTGGGGTTCAAAGAGATGCACAGGAGACCTAGGTGTATCATGCAAAACCTACCAAAGTAAATTATTAAGCAGTATCACAGGTTACCAAGTTCTTTGTTGATCTTTCATATAATTTATCTGTAGGGTCTTTTCCCTAGAGTTCTCTAAAACTGTACCTCTCACCCTATTCTCTTGGGACAATGTTGGTTTGCACGGGAAAGACAATCTCCTGTATCTACTGTTCTTTGCAAATGCAGCTTGAAAGAGAATTGAAGCTTCTAATCAAATATAAGCATACAGGAAAAATGTATCTGAATAATTACACACATGCTTTAAAATAAAAACAGAGTTTCCATGAAAAAAAAAAAATCGTAATCATAGCTGTTCCCTTTCCTAAAAGCCAAGAGCGGTAGGGGACACTAAAAATAAGCACCCAATGTTTGTAAGCAGTATTAAACAGAGCAAAATATAAACAAAAGCTTGACATTTTTAAGTAAGAGATCCCAAATATATTATCCTCTCATCCTTCATTAGTAGGGAAATCAAGAGAAAATGAATTTATAATTCTGTGCATTGGGGTCAGAGTATATTGCTGTGTTCACTGTTACATCATGGACTGTGAATGACAGGTTAATCATCTTAGGTGGTCTATTAAAGCTTTGATTCAGTCTATTCTTGGGGTTGTAGGGAAGATAAGGCAAGCAAAAACACAGTCACTGCATATAAGAAATGTGTAATCTAGTTCAGAGGTTCTTAGCCTTGGCTGCATATTGGAATCACCTACAGATACTATTAATATAATTATGTATATCCAGTTGTATATATTAATACACGCAGTTGCCCCTTGAACAACATGGGTTTGAACTGTGATGGTCAACTTAAACGGGGATTTTTTTTTTCACTAACTACTACAGTACCACAGGATCCATAGTTGGTTTAATTGGTGGATGCAAAATCACAGATATGGAGTGAGGACCAACTATAGGACTTGAGTATCTAAGGCAAATCCTGGAATCAGCCCACCTCGGATACTGAAAAACAGACAACTATAAATGTGTGTACATCCTGAACCCTACCCGGTGCTGTGTGCTGGAGCCAGCCCTTGTGAGGCAATTGTATCTCTTCCAGATTCTATATTTAGTGATGTCAAGTAGGTGACTTGAAATCCATTTTGGTGGAAGTAGTTACACCATGAAAATTGGTATATACTACAAGTCAGGACTTCATTTTACTGGAGAGCAAGTTGTTGAACTTTTACCTGCATACCACTGGCCCCCACCCTTCAGTGATACTGATTATTCGGTCTGGAAACCCACGCATTAGTATTTTATGAACTCCTCAAGTGAGTAACATAGAGCCATGGATGAGGATACCCAGTGAACACATTTGAGAAGACATTTGAATATTTGCTAAGTAAATGAATGCACAATGAGAGTCTACATGAGGGACAGCGTGATACAGATGAATGAGTGGGATGCCCTGTGTCGCCTGAGGGGGATGATCCTCGGAAGAATTTTGATCTTGTTATTGTTGAGTTGCAGAAGGGAAAATGAAGACATAGATTATTCTTTAGGGAAAGAATAGAAGATGTTTTAGATGAGATGAATGGCATATTCAAAAGTACAGAGGCAGAGACAGGTAAATCACTGGTGGAGGTTATCCACATGGCTGAAACTGATTACAAATTGGGCAATAATACACCAAGAAATGATGTAAGTTTTTGTCCTAAGAGAATCAGGAATATCAAAGAAATCACAGATGGATTGGGTTGGTCCTCACTGATCAGTCTTGCTGTCTTACAGACCATGCTCCAGATTTGCCCTTGAAAAGACAGTTTAGACTCAGAAAAAAAAGAACATTGAGCTCACTGGGCTTCCTAATCTATATTGTCTTAAGGACACAGTGATGAATTATATAAGGGGACTACACGGAAGTTTGTGGAGGATAATGTAAATTTTACACCACATTCAAAAGAATCTCTTTCTTTTCCATCTGTTTCTGTCAAAATACCCTCCTGGACGGCTTTTCCATGTGGCAGTCTGGATTAACTCAGGCTCGTATCCTTTCTATCAACACTACTTTGAGGGGCCTGTTTTGAGGTCACAAAAATTTTAGGACAATTAAATATTTTACATCCAAGAAAAGAACTCAGCAGTGTATAAGGCGGCCTAGGTTTTGCTTTCTGGCCCTGTCAATGGATGAATTAATCTGTCTAGTCCCTATATATCCATCTATGAACTGGAAAAATAACAGTGCATCTTCATGTACTCCAAAAGACATTTTAAGAGTTGTATAAATTTCAGGGAATATTATTACATTCTGACTTATTTTTGGATGCTTGGCTTTTCATTTCTAGAGATTTGTATTCTCAAAAATATCCAAGGTCTAATTAGTTCAAAACTACTATCTTTTTTTACCTCAAGTGTTTTCACTGCATCTTTTTAAAATAAAGGATTTTTTTAACAAAGGGAAAATTTTATGGTGATTGCTACATATTATCATTAGGACTAAAGCACTTGGCTTGAATGTAATTCCATGTGTATGGAGTTACAAAGACTCTCATCTAACGTATCTAATGCCATCAAATGCTTGTTGTCATTGTTCGGTCACTAAGTCACGTCCAAGTCTTTGCGACCCCATAGACTGCAGCACGACAGGCTTCCCTGTCCTTCACTATCTCCTGGAGTTGGCTCAAACTCACGTCCATTGAGTTGGTGATGCCATCCAACCATCTCATCCGCTGTCACCCCCTTCTCCTCCTGCCCTCACTTTTTCTCAACATCAGGGTCTTTTCCAAAGAGTCAGCCCTTCACATTAGGTAGCCAAAGTATTGGAGCTTTAGCTTCAGCATTAGTCCTTCCAATGAATATCCGGGGTTGATTTCTTTTAGGATTGACTAGTTTGATCTTCTTTCAGTCTAAGGGACTCTCAAGTCAAGTCTTCTCAAGCCACAGTAAAAAAGCAGCAATTCTTTGGCGCTCAGCCTTCCTCATGGTCCAACTCTCAAATATGTTCGTGACTAGTGGAAAAACCATGGCTTTGACTAGATGGACCTTTGGCTGAAAAATGATGTCTCTGTTTTTTAATATGCTGACTAGGTTTGTCATAGCTGTTCTTCCAAAGAGCAAACGTCTTTTAATTTCCTGGCTGCAATTACCATCCGCAGTGAGTTTGAAGCCCAAGAAACAAATGTCACTGTTTCTACTTTTTCCTATCTATTTGCCATTAAGTGATGGGACCAGATGCCATGATCTTAGTTTTTTTCATGTTGAGTTTTAAGCTTTTTCACTCTCCTCTTTCATTGTCATCAAGAGGCTCTTTAGTTCCTCTTCGCTTTCTACCATTAAAGTAATATTATCTGCATATCTGAGGTTGTTGATTTTTTTCCTGGCAGTCTTGATTCTAGCTTGTTATTCATCCAACCCGGCATTTCACTTGATGTACTCTGTGTTTCAAGTTAAATAAACAGGCTGACAATATACAGCCTTGTCGTACTCCTTCCCAATTTTGAACCAGTCCGTTGTTCGTGTCCGGTTCTAACTGTTGCTTCTTCTTAAATTTCCTCAGAACTTTTGGGATGCAACTTTTTGAAAATGGATTAAAGAAAGTCATAATTCATTCCAAGAAGCCAAATTCAGAATAAGGCTAAATCTCAGAATTTAGATGTGCATATGTGTATATAAGTACATACATCAAGAGAGGAATAAAAATTTAAGGAAAACCATTCTGCAGAGGTGTACTTGGAAAGTCCACCAGGGGCCATCAGCTGCAAACCTCAATGTGTGTCACATAACCCTGATGGGAAAGTTAATAACCTTAAAAATCTAAAGGGGAAAATCTCTAATATTTCACATTAAATTTATAAGTTCCAAAACCAGTGAAAACTAAGCTTATTGGAGAATTCTATATTTTCATTTAAAGTGATAAAGTAAGAAGTTAGCTAATTTCCTAGTTTTTTAGCCATTGATTGCTAAAAAAGCAGTTGATTTCCCAGCCACGTGGATTACATTCTCAATTTGAGTAGGAAATTGGTAGGTTTTGTTGCTGCTGCTGTTCTTTTTATAAAAGAAACCTCATAAGATATAGGGTTATTATTATTGATAGAGGGGGCTTTGCTTCTCAAGTGTTAGTTTTCATAAGAAGAAAAATCTCACTCCATATCAGAGTTCTGAAAAGATTTTGTTGATTTATTAGCTATCTTATTGTTTCTTGATTTCCGCCTTTTAAGATTTTAAACTGAAATTAGAAGTGAGTCCTTATATATAATTCAGATATTTTTTTTCTCACGTGAGGCCTACTAAGAAGGTAAAAGCAGCTTTAAACAATCCTAAGTTCTCCTTCCTTTCAGCCCAGTTTCCTCATTGTTGTAGCGCCCTGGCAAGCTACACCTCTAGCAGTTAAGACAGGTAGAAACCTGCCCCTTTTCAGCTTCCCAGTGAGAGAACTGGAAAGTTTTCAGTTTCTAAGAGACTGGAAACAAAGCTTTCTGTTTCGAAACAGAGCTTTTACCTGCGAGTAACATCATTTGTGGGTGGTGTGTTGGGGCAAAGAAATCTAAGCCTTGGTTATCATGGGATTTTCCCCCCTAAAAAAAAAAAAAAAAAAAGAAGTTGAATGCTTTTACAGAGACTTCAAGGGCAGTTTTAAGGATGTTTATATTTCAGACAACCTAAACATTGTTTGGAGCAAAATGAGAGATTTCACTTTGGGACAAGCAGGTTGATGAATTGCAGCCAGCATCTTGTTCTCAAAGAAGGCATTTTTACTGGGGGCTTTTAGTCTAGACATACAAAGGAGGAAGGAGGAAAAAGGGAGAGTTCTCTAACACTCATCTTTTACGTGGTATCTTGGCCAGTGCAGTAAATAGTTCATCATAAATCAGACTTGCAAAAAAGAGTCACTCTCTACTCACTCAGGGAGAATAGTGATTTATGCTGCTTAAGTCATAAAGAGAACTGATTTATTTGTTTTCCAACTTATGCTCTTTCAAGCTGGTGAAACAGTTTGTGGGCCAGTAAATGTTCGGTACCGAATGTCAAAACATAATTATATCAAAGCCCACCTCGAGTGGGACTGTTTTGTGTATAGGAAATAGATTTTTGATTTAACCTCTGACCTCTGACATTGCAAAGGTCAAGGAAAAAGAAGAGATCCAAGTAGAAGGCAGCATTTAACTCTTATAATAAAGTAGCTCAAGGAAATACAGCACATGGGTAGGGCAGAGGAAGCATATCAAAATGATCATCAACTGTAAACATATGAAGTCATTAGCTTAGTTTTAATAAAGGAATATTGGCGAGATGAAGTCAGCTGTTTCTTGGCATGGGATGTTATGAGATGACAAACGTCTAATGGAAGTGAAAGAACATTACTCAGTTTGGGGCACAACATAAAACTCCAAAAGGCAAAATATAGTGTTTCTGAACTTGATAGATTTCCTATAAGAGTTGTTTTTTTTTTTTTTTTAATACGATTGCCTTTAACTGGGTGATAAAGTCTGTGGATTAGGCTAAAAATAAAATGGCCATGTCTGTCTGCTTTCCTTTGCATATTGCAGAGTGCTTTTCCTATGCATTTTGATGTGAGTTGTATAAAAAGCTATTATTTATTCAATATGTAAGATTTCTTCTTACTATCCAAACCCAAATTAATATGAGTAAATAGTAACTGCCTTTAAAACACTTTCTAAGAAAATCCTTAATGTTTGAATAGAAGTATGTTGGTTTGTCCAAGAAACTTTTTTAACTTTGAGGGGATGTTTGCTGGACACAGAAATGTTTCTATTGAAGAATTATTTAACTTACTGTTATTATTGATATTTTCATAATCATCTTCAAAAGTCCTTGTCTCAGGATAATAAACAATGTTTGGTGCAATAATGATTAAAACTCAGAAATGTTCTGTTTCCTGGCAACAAATACAAATTATGAACAATTTTATATACATAGAAAACAAAGAGAAAATGTTTCTGCTAATCTGAGCCATCAATAAACACATCCCGAATAAAACCATTATGCAGCCTTTAATCTATCCATTTTAAAACTACTTTGTAAAAAGATGAACATTCCTCAATAGTTTTGGAAATGTTGAAATGAGTTTCCTTTTCCTGAGTGGTTCCTTCATATAAAAATCTTTTTGCTGCATCTTTAACTATTTTTTAAACATGACATTCCTTCAATAAGAATTAGAAACTGCCAGACACAGGAGCCTGGAGGGCTACAGTCCGTAGCGGCACAAAGAGCCAGGCACAACTGAAGCAACTTGGGAGGCATGCATGGAAAACTGATGAAGCTTGTGATCCTCAGAAATCATGACTTACAGGATCCTGAAATCTGCAGTTAATGAGTGTGAAAGTCACTCAGTCATGTCCAACTCTTGCAATTGTATAGTCTATACAGTCCATGGAATTCTCTAGGCCAGAATACTGGAGTGGGTAGCCTTTCCCTTCTCCAGGGGATCTTCCCGACCCAGGACTCGAACTAGGGTCTCCTCCATTGCAGGCAGATTTTTACCAGCTGAGCCACAAGGGAAGCCCCCAAAATTTGCATTTAGTTTATATATAAAATGAATTGTCTATCTGAAAAATGTGATTCCCTTCTGAAGATATTTTTAAATAGTCTTCCATCCCAGGAAAGAATTCGTAGTATCCCAGAGATGAATATTACCTCTCTTTGCAGTATTTTAAGGGATGAAACTCTGATCAGAGGCATGCACAAGACAAACAGGAGTGTGTTACAAATCTAAGATGTCATATTTTGTTTTCTTTGGGAGGCATTCTTTAGTAACAGGTTTTTTTCCCCTTTCTTTCACAGCTATCTATCACTGAACCACAGATAAAGAAATAAACACAAAATGAGTAGCTATAATTAATCATCATAGCTCTACACTGTAGTCTTACAGAATTTTTACTCTTTTTTCAAAGTTTTCCCATTTCGTTGTCACATTTTTTTCTCACACCCTGTTGATGGGTATTATCATTATTGTGTAACACAGTGAGAACAAGGCACAAGTTATACACACGTTAATGGTAGGGCTGGTGCCCATGGTCATTGATCCCTAGGATCAACCTTCTTTACCGCAAACATCCTCCAGTAAGACCTTAAAAGGGCTTCCCCCGATGGCTCAGTGGTAAAGAATCCACCTGCAATGTAGGAGACGGGTCAATCCGTGAGTCAGGAAGATTCCCCGGAGAAGGAAATGACAACCCACTCCAGTATTCTTGCCTGAGAAACCCCATGGACAGAGGAGCCTGGGGGGCTACAGTCCATAGTGTTGAAAAGAGGCAGACACGACTGAGCACCTGAACACACAATAAGATCTTAAAATTGACTTTTATTAAGTTGATGGTAACACATGCAAGGTAGATGCTTGTATATTTTTACATACATAAGACTAAAATTAATAAAAAGATAAGATACCATAAATATCCCAACTGCTAAAGCATCCTTTTGAAAAACATTTCCACCAGAATGCCTTGCACTTGCCAGATCATAGGGTTTATATAGGTTCCACTGAACATGTTTTTTAAAAATGTAATATAAAGTTTTCCTAGTTGAAGGAAATAATCACTTTCCATGAAGTTAAACAGCCCCAATCCATTTTAAATTAAAATATCTGAGCAAGAAATAGAAAATGTCCGATTTGTGGTCTCATGGGTCACTTAGCTGCAGATCGAACTTGAAAACTTGGTTTCTGGTCTCTGCTGCAGAGGAGGGGAACCCATAATTTTTGTTCTAGCAGGACTGGCTTGAGATATTCACGAACATGAAAAACTCTCCAAGTCCTTAAAGGGCTGAACATACTAAGATGACAAAAAGAATGTCACTAAACCATAACTACTCTCTCTAGAAGACTAGGTATTGTTTGGTTTACCAGCAAGATAGCTTAAATTACAGATGCATTTGTAGCCTGCAGCACTTTCTAATAAGAGAGTCACAGAATTCTTTGCAACCAAGGGGAGAAAAAATAAGGGTTTATTAAAGGTGACATGGACTTCTGTGACTAGCCCTCCTTACTACACACAAAGAGGGGCATGATGGTGACAGCACCCCTATAATTTGCAGGGAGAGTATTTCCATTTCTCGGTTCCATTGAAAATTTGCTGGCCTCCTTTCCACTGCAGATCTTCTGTTTAGTCTGCATCTGAAAATTAAACCCAGAGCTTCGGCTCTTGCCTTAAACCTTCCTCCAGTGCACACCCTCACCCTTGCCTGTGGTGGTAAGACCTATGGTTAAACACCTAAGACATTGAAAAATTTCATCCAGCATGAGGGGATCAGGATGTATATTGGGATGTCTTCCTCCTTTTGAATCAGTGAGCAAAAGTGCATCCCAGGGTATATGCCAAATGCATCATGCTGAACAAAATCAAAAGAATGGGGAGAGGTGAGAACTGTCTTTCTAGGTTTTAGTGGGTTTTTTCCCCCAAGCGTAATGAAAGCAATGAAAGAGTTACACTTATTAAATTCCTTTTGGGGAGAACAAAAGAAAAACTTTAGGCAAAATGAGTGCAATTTTTCCAGCAGTCATAATAAAAATATAGTTCTCCAACTCTGCCTACTTTCTTTTCCCTCTCTTCAGTTTTCTGCCAAAAAAAAATCCATGTGTTTCACCTCCGTGTGGTGCAGCCTCAGTGGTCTTTGTAAGGTAACTGAGTGGATGGCTGGGGGCTGTTCAGTGTTTAGAGGCCTTAGTGGCTGGTGCTCATAAAAATGTCACTGTGCACTTTCACTTTGAAAAGTCCTTTTATCCTACATTCCTGAAGCGCCATTCCAACAGTAAGCCTCCTTGACCAGACTGCGGCTGCCTGGCTTTCCCACCTCGCCAACTAGCCCCTAATGAGACGTGGAGAGTGCTTGGCAACAGTCAACGACTCAGTATTGCCTCAGAGCTGCCGTTGGGGGGCTACCCAAGCTCAAAGATCCTTTGGGCATATGCAGCGAACATGAAGCAATTTAATTAAATACCTCAAGTTCCAATCTATTGCCTACAGCCAATGGCAGTGTCTTTTAAGTTACTTAGGAGGATTGAATCTCAGGGGTTCCTACCAGCTACTCTGCTGTGAAAATAAGATTCCTGGGGGATGTCAGGACCAGATGCATCTTCCTTTCATCACTGGTTCCTGTCTGTCCACTCTGCACCACAGAAGGGCCCTGTGTGAAGTCTGGTCAGCAGCTGAACATGGATTTTCTGACTCCATCCTTTTTTTTTTTTTTTGGCTATACTGGGTGTCCGTTGCTTAGCTCAGGCTTTCTCTACTTGTGGCAGGCATGGGCTCCTCTAGTTGCAGTGCGAGGGCTTCTCATTGTGGTGGCTTCTCTTGTTTCAGAACACAGGCTCTGAGACACACAGGCTTCAGGAGTTGTGGCACACAGGCTCAGGAGTTGTGAGTCTAGAGCTTGGGCTCAGTAGTTGTGATTTAGTTGCTCCAAAGCACGTGGAGTCTCCCTGGACTAGGGATTGAACCCCTGTACCCTGTATTGGCAGGCGGATTCTTATCCACTGTGCCACCAGGGAAGTCTTCTGACTCCATCATCATGCATCCACGACCCAGATGGTTCCTGAGAAGGAAAGCAAGAACTCTTCTCTCCCAGCCTTACTTTGCAATCTGCTATTGAATCACCTGCCCCAATTCAGTTAATGAACTGTGGAACCAAAAAGAAAAAAAAAAGTTGAAGATTTTTCTTCTCTTAATTACATACATACTTTCTGTCGCAGCAAAAGGCCAAGTTACTGGAAGGGTGAGAACTGGGGTTTGCAGAGGTGAGAGCTGCCACCTTTCATGTGCACCTCCAACATGATCCCCTTGGCAGCCATGTCGCCCTTTAGAGGTTGGCCAGTCAGGGCTATGCCAAGAAGAGAGAACTCTCCACAAACCAAACACTTGTGAGAATCTTCATCCTGAGCATGTGAGAGCTACATGACCTTCCAGAGTTTGACCAAGTGAGGCTCCCATCCTCTGGCATCCTGGTTAGAAACCCAGTCCTAGCAGAGACATTTCAGTGTCCGTGGAAATAAAACAACTCTCCATGTTGTGTTAAGAACCATTAAGTAAAGGAAATAATATGAGGATGAGGGGCCGTCATTTTTGGCTGAATTGTGTCTAAGGGATCTAAATAAACCACTTCCATATCAGGAGCTACAAGAGCTCAAATCAAGCAAAGTTTCTGGGAATGTTTTGAAAAGCTGATCACATCCCATCTACTTCAAGATCTTTGTAAGTTCATGGCCTGAAAATTCAATTTCCTTCTGGATTTGGAAGACCTTTTTCCAGATAGTCTAGAAAAATTGATCAGTTAGGAATGGAATAATTACAGCTTGATCTGGGGCCCCAGGGGCCTTCCAACTTGACAGCCCTCTGTTAATTTGTTAACCAGGGAAAGAAGCAATCAAATCCATCTGCCAGCTTGTACGCTGTAGTCTGTTTCAGGGTAGTCACCTAAGTCCATACCTCCTGTCCTAATGAGAAGTGAGTCCTTTGGGGATGGTTGAAGAGTGTATCTGCCGAACAACTTAAGTGACTTTCTGGAATTTAAATGTTAAGTGTAAAGACAAGGTCAAAGGGCGGCTGAACATTGGCTCAACTCTTGCATCCGTCCCCTCCCATCCCTCTCTGTGGCCAGGACTCCATACATGGAGAATCTCAGGATCCTGGCCTGTTGCCTATCAAGAGGTATAAACCTGCTGCTTAAATATGTGAAGCCCAGTTTGGGCGTTGGGAGCAGAGGGGAGGTGGCTGCAAACGTTCCACATTTCCTACATAACCCAAAGCAGACTAAACAAAACCAGTGTGAAATCTCATGACTTGATGCTGCAGTGGTTATATTTTTTAAGCTATAATCCATTCATTTGTATGTGTGTTTATTCCCAGGATTTAGAGCTCCCTCAGTCTTGGGTAGGGGGAAGAGAATGTTTGAAACCTTTGGCAAAGGGCTTGCAATAAGCAGTGGCCTATTAAAGCTCAGGATACAGTGTGTGAGTGCGTGTGCGTTCATGTGGGCGTGAGCCTGTGAGTGCCCGTTCATGTGGGCTTTTTTTTCCCCCTCCCTTTTGCTGCTTTTACGCAAAAGCGTCACACATGGTAGCATTTAGGAGTTCCTTCACAGCTGAAGTGCTTCAAACACTAATGAATGGAAGTTTGGTCATATAATGCAGACAAGCTTTAAGGCATGCGTTACTGAATGGTGTACTGTAGTGACCTGGGAAAGGAAGAGAGGTATAAATTGTGTCAGTTAGCCACCCAGACAAAATGAAGCCATGTGGAAAATCAAATCTATTAAAGTATGAAGACTGTTATAAGCTGTTTGAAGCTGGCCATTCCTAAAGTTTGCTGCAGGAGTAAATGTTTGCTTCTTCTCCCAGATCTTTTTCACATGCTGTCTTATGAGACAGCGTACAGCATTTGATAAAAATCATCCTGTCACTAAGGACGCTTTTATCAGAAATGTTTATTGTCTCCGCTTTACCACCCATGTCCTGAAAGGTACTGCACATTTGTTAAATAAGCAGAAGGAAAGAGAACTTTACAGCTCAAGCCGGCTTGCAGAAACTCCAACAAATTCCAAAGCCATAAGGAATCAAAAAAGAGAAAGAGAAGGGAGAATTAGATTTATGAAGAGAAAGCCCTGCAAAAACATATATATTAGATTTTCTCTGTTTGGTCAGCCCACCATTAAATGGTTGGTGTGGATTTAATACTGAGATTGAGCTGTTAATGGCAGACTGTGGTCATTGTCTTACAATGTGCTTTAATAAATACAAGGAGGAAATCCATTTGGAAAGGAAGTGAGTCCTCAGCTCGTACAGCCCTTTCTCAGGCTCTGCCTTCATGCTGCCTCCCTCACTGTGGTGGTGGCGTCTTGGTCACACAGGAGTGCCAACACCCATCTGACTCTGCCCAAAGCCTGGCTATCCTGGCCCTGCAGCTTTGGGTATATGAGTTCTTGCGCCTTGATTTTCTCACCTGTAGAATGGGAATAATACCAGCCAGTCCCTAAAAGCATCAAGTAAGCACCCTAAGAGCATCAGCTGTGATTACCAATATCTGCAGGACACGTTTCCTTTGTGCCTCAGGAATGGATCCCCTCCACTTGATTTGCTAGTTTTTAAAACTGATAACTGGTGAGCCATCGGGGAAAAATTTATCCCTGTCTTTTTCCCTCTCGTTGGTGAGTAAGCTCACACGGGCCTGACATTCTCTGGATGGCAGACAATTGAATCTGCTGAGCAGCCGCCATGATGTCAAGCCTTAAGTCAACAGTGGCTAATGACGGCTCTGGGAAAAAACAACACCTTGATTCCTCAATTATGGTTTAAGAAGCCCTGGGAACGAGGGGCTTGCCAGTCATCCGCATCCTCTTTTGAAGCCAGCATAATGTGCTGTAGAAACAGGTCACTTCTGAACCATTTGTCAGAGCAGGCCACACAATGTAATGGTTGTGCCCTTTGTGTGTTCCAGGAGGAGACTGAAGAGACATCCTCACAAGAGTCTGCGGAAGAGGATTAGGGGGCGCCAACATTCAATTTCTACCTCAGCAGCAGTTGAATCTTTTGAAGGGAGAAGACACTGCAGTGACCACTTACTCTCTATCGCCATGGTCTTTCCACTTTCATCTGGGGTTGGGGGTGAGGGGGTGGGGCGGGGGGCGGGGGCGGGGGTGGGGGCGGGAGAAGTCACGTAACCTTAAAAAGGACTATATTAATCACCTTCTTTGTAATCCCTTCACAGTCCCAGGTTTAGTGAAAAACTGCTGTAAACACAGGGGACACAGTTTTAACAATGCAACTTTTAATTACTGTTTTCTTTTTCCTTAGCCTACTAATAGTTTGTGGATCTGATAAGCAGGAGTGGGTGGATGAGAAAAAAACCTCTGACTCGGGTTTAGTCAATCACTGCACTGCATCCCAACCAGAAACGTGTCACCCACGTGACACTGGGCATTCCTCCAGGCCAGGCGTGGTGGGAAACACTGGCCACCTCAGACGCCACCCAGCCCGCTCAGTAGTGAAGCTTCTGTGTAGAACACCAAAGATAGGACTAGCTTCTACTTCTCTCTTTTTCATATAACCTTGTAGACACTTACTTGATGATTTTTTTTTTAATTTTTACTTTTATTTCTAAATGAGACGAAATGCTGATGTATCCGTTCATCCAGCTTAACAAACCAGAAAAGGTGATGTTCACTTTTCAAAAAGGGAAGTACGCAAACTCTGATTGCCAACTCCTTTATTTATGGATGCCACCGCATATCTGCAGGAGTAATAAATTTACTCACAGCCCTTGTTTTTTTATTTTCAGGAACCCTCATCCGGGTAGAATCTACTTCCTACAGAGCCAAATGCCATTTAGCAATAAATCACACTTGTCAGCCTCAAAGCATTTTTAAGGAACCTAGACAAGTAAAATTATCCTCTTTGTAATTTAATGAAAAGGTACAACAGAATAATGCATGAGGAATTCAACCTGGATTATGAGGTGGGAGGAGCGAAATCCAAATTTCTTTTGCTATAGTTTATACTACAATTTAAAGGACAAAAAAAAAGCAGGCTCTCTCTCTCCTGTCTTTCTCTCTCTTCATTGTTTATCAGTTTCCGTGAAAGACCTAAATACCACTTACCTCAAATGAAGCTTATGTATTACGTCAAGTAATACGTTTTGACATAGGATGGTTGGATGAGGTGCTTGACCTCAGCTCACCACCTCTTCATTCAAACTGCACTTTTAGCCAGAGATGCAATACAAACCCACTGCTCAATACTACCTCTGAATGTTACAATTAATTTACAGTTTAGTACTTATTACATGCTGCTATACACAAGCAATGCAAGAAAAGAAAACGCAATGGGTAGGTGATACAAATCATCTACAGTTCTTTTTTGTCCACTTATTTACAGTTAAAGAAGCAGTCTCCTTACTGTGTTTCAGCATGGCTATGTATTTTTCTATGGGATTTTTTTTTTATTAAAATTTTACAAATACTTGTTTCAGCTTCTCTGCTAGATTTTCTACAGTAACTTGAATTTTTGTTTTTAACCAAGTCGCTCCTAGGTTCTTAAGGATAATTTTCCTCCATCACACTACACATCACACAAAATTTGACTGTAATGTTTAAATATTACCTTCCAAGTTTGTACCTCACATGAATTGTTTAAGGAAATGGACTAATTGACTTGCAAAGACCTACCTCCAGACTTCAAAAGGAATGAACTTGTTACTTGCAGCCTTCATTTTTGTCAATGTTTGAAATATTTCAGACTGCAGCTAACCCTCATTTCAAACTATTTTTGTAAAAGGCTTTTTTGATAGAAAGGAACACGTTTTTACATACTTTTTGCAAATAAAATAAAGCCAACCTTCAAAGAAACTTGAAGCTTTGTAGGTGAGATGCAGCAAGCTCAGCTTTTGCATGATGCAATCAAAAATATGTTTTGAAGATTAGTTGACTATGAAAAAATGCTTGACAGATATTTTCATGTATTTTACACAAATGTGATTTTTGTACTATGTCTCAACCAGATTTATTTTAAACGCTTCTTATGTAGAGTTTTTATTCCTCTCTCTCCTAGTGAGTGTGCTGACTTTTAACATGGTATTATCAACTGGGCCAAGAGGTAGCTTCTCATGACGGCTTGTGTCAGTCTGGCTTTTAGCACTGATGCCAAATGAAACTCAAAACCATCTCTCTTCCAGCCGCTTCAGGGAGGTCGTTTCAAAGACCACGTACCTCTCTGAGACGGGCTCACTGTTGTGAATCACCAAAGGAGCTATGGAGAGAATTAAAACCCAACAGTACTGTTAACTATGCATTTAATAAGCAAATAAACAGTGGCTCATAAAAATGAAAGTCCCACTCCTTATCTTGGGTTGGGTCTTTTGAAACCTCACTGGCCAGCAACTGAAGCAGTTGCTCATGTTGGCCAAATTCAGAACACCCAGCAATCTCCATCTCTGATGAAGTTACTCTCTTATTTCCTATACGTTGTACAATCAAAACACACTACTACCTCTTAAGCCCCAGTATACCTCATTTTTCATACTGAAAAAAAGCTTGTGGCCAATGGAACAGTAAGAACATCATAAAATTTTTATATATATAGTTTATTTTTGTGGGAGATAAATTTTATAGGACTGTTCTTTGCTGTTGTTGGTCTCAGGCTAAGTAAGACTGGACATTTAACTTTTCTACCATTTCTGAAGTTAGGTATGTTTCCAGGAGAAAAGTATCAAGACGTTGAACTGCAGTTGACTTTCTCCCTGTTTCTTTGAGTGTCTTCTAACTTTGTTCTTCATGTAGAGTTGCTGTCTATGATTGTACTTTGAATCGCTTGCTTGTTGAAAATATTTCTCTAGTGGATTATCACTGTCTGTTCTGCACAATAAACATAACAGCCTCTGTGATCCCCCTGTGTTTTGATTCCTCCTCTTTGTCATGACTCCATTAAATGAGTAATAAAGTTTGGTCAAAACAGGTGAAGGAGAGAGACATTCACAAGTCATTTTGTTGTACCTCCTACACACTGTGCACCCACACCTCTGCACACACCAATGTAAAGTTTTCAAGCACAGCTCTCCGAGGGTTCCCAATCCACAGATTCAACCAACCACGGATTCCCTAGAGCTGACTGCATAAAGTGATTTCATATAAGGAACTTGAACATTCTTGGATTTTGGTATTGGGGCTTTCTTGGTAACTCAGCTGGTAAAGAATCCTGCAATGCAAGATACCCAGTTTCAATTCCTGGGTTGGGAAGATCCCTTGGAGAAGGGATAGGCCACCCACTCCAGTGTTCATGGCCTTTCCTGGTGGCTCAGATGGTACAGAATCCGCCTGTAATGCAAGAGACCTGGATTCAATCCCTGGGTTGGGAGAATCCCCTGGAGGAGGGCATGGCAGCCCACTCCAGTATTCTGGCCTGGAGAATCCCCATGGACAGAGGAGCCTGGCAGGCTACAATACATGGGGTTGCAAAGAGTCAGACACGACTGAGCCATTAAGCACAGTACAGGGATCAAACCTGTGCCCCCAGAATACTGAGGGAAGGCTACATCAAACTTCTTCAATCAGCTGTCCTCAATTTACATTTCATAATCTGACATTTAACTCCACAAAGACAATCTTCAAAGAAATGTAAAGGAAGAATAATCATAGTTTAAAACCAGAGGGTTTTCAGTGAAGGCTTGCATCTGCAAAGTTTGCAACTAATCTGTCAGTTCTCTTTGAATTGGTATCTGTAGAGGTCCAACAGTTTGGTGAAAAGAATAAGAAACTGAAAGTCACAGAGTGTCTGCTGAACAGGAATCTTTTTATTCTGTAACACCCATAAGCAGAGTCAGAATTATTGCACCAAGTTCATCTTTACACCTCTGTTGCCTTTTAGAAGTAAATCCAGCAGTTTTTTCAAAGCTAAGTCCTCTAGGTCGTGCTGCCACCGTTGTCACTGCAGGCCTCTTTGCTCAGCTTTTTAAGAAACCTATTAGGAAATTTATTGTCAAACTTACTACTTCGTTCCTTCATTTATTTATTTTCACAGCCTATATTTTGTGAGTGCCTATTTTGTGCTTAGACCAAGAGGCCTTTCAAAATATTATCTCCTTGGAAAAAAAAATTATGCAGGTGCAGAAATGACAGGCAGCATGCAAAAAGACCCAAGTAAATTGCTTAGGCAACAATTTGCAAGAATTTAGAGGAGGGAAAGCTGTTTCCTGCTGGAGTGGATCATTAGTTAAACCTAATAATAGGACAGATGTATTTAATAGAACCCATATTTAGTCTCTTTATTTTTATTAATATAGAAAAGCAGATAAGAAAAAAATTAATTCTTAAAAACAAAAATAAGCCAAGAGAGAATCTTTGACTTTAAAAAGGAAGACTAAAAAAGGACATATTGTGTCCAGAATAGGATAAGTAGAAAAACAAGATAAAAAATTTACCGTATTTTAGAGATGATGTTCATTAATGATCTCTTATTTAGGTTTCTTGTTAGAAAAGTTTAAAGTATTGCATTTACAAAATAAGTTGTACGCCTGTGAAAGCTCATAAGTTTAAATATAAGTTCAAGGAGGGTATCCAAAAATATCAACGTATTCAAACATCAGAGGAACCTCTAGTATGTGAAAGTGTTTGTCACTCAAGTGTGTCTGACTCTCCGTGACCTACAGGCTGTAGCCTGCCAGGCTCCTCTGACTATGGGATTCTCCAAGCAAGAATACTGGAGTGCGTGGCCATTTCCTTCTCTAGGAGATCTTCCAAACCCAGGAGTCGAATCCACATTTCCTGCACTGGCAGGCAGATTCTTTACCACTGAGCCCCCTGGGAAGCCCCATTCCTGCCTACAAAGAGTCAAAACTTCTCATGAGGGAGCTAGACTCAGGGAGAGATGTGTAAATAGAACCTTACTACATTACCCTGAAAGTGGCTGGAGGCATCTCGAACTTGCTGCCAATGTTAGGGACAAATCGTAGGTCCTCCCACAAAAGGGCTATAGTGCCACCATTAGAGACGGATCCCGGGCCTTCAGGGACAGTGAGTCTCAGCTGGGGTAGCATTTCATAAATGGGGGGAGGGGAATGTTCTAACAGGTCTGAGTGTGCTCCGCTCTGGTGAATTCGGGGATAGTACGTGGTTTAGGTTTTCTCTTTTTTTAAGAAAAATACAGTCGCTCAGTCGTGTCTGACACTTTGTGATCCCATGGACTGTAGCTCACCAGGCTCCTCTGCCCATGAAATTCTCCAGGCAAGGATAGTGGAGGGGGTTGCCATTCCCTTCTCCAGGGGATCTTCCTGACTCAGAAATCGAACCTGGGTCTCCTGCACTGCAGACAGATTCTTTACTGTCTGAGCTGCCTAGGAAACAACAAAACAGTACTACAGAATAAGTAACAATCTAGTCAGTGGGGTGTGATGCAAACTGAGATTATAGGTTAGTGAATGAAGCTTCAGAAAATGGAAGCCCAAGAGAGGAGACCAGGACAGCATGAATGTGCTCCTTATCAACTTTTATTTATGTAAGATTAATTTTTTTCTTGAACAGGAGTAATTCTTAAAGTTAGGCAAGGCCATCCTTGAGCAATTACTCTCAGATTTAAGAGATCTGGTCTAAAAGGGGAAGAGAAATTGAAAAATCAAAACTACTTGTGAAATAGGAAACACACATGGCCAATGACCACAATCAAAAGGCAACAACAGAGGTAGTTTTGCCATCTATAATACTTGGCTGTCTGCTCTCTTCCTCGGGGAGGTGGGAAATAGCTGAGGTAAAAATCCCCCGTCCCCACGCCTTTCATTCTGTACATTCGGGACTCCATCCACACTAAGGCAGCCAAGTCCCAGTAGAGCCTATGGAAAAACCCCCGTGTTAGTAAACAGCATCTCCGGTTTACAATAGGTGATTCCTGTCCTCCAGGCCTGAGTCACAACCTTAATAACCGCCTCCACCCCAGTCATCCAGGAGTCATCTCTCCCTCCCTCCTGCAAGCCTCCCAGCACCCTAATCCTCCCACTGCACTGGAGCCAACCCCTTGTGATCTGTTAGTCCCATCTTTCCTTCTCTCATCTGATTAACTATTTTCTCACTTTTGGATTCCACCTGTATCGTGGCTGCCCCAACCCTAGATTAGGCATATATTCTGAGAAACATGGAGTAACGACATTTGAAAATGCTTCCATGTCAGAACCTGGATGCGGGGAGAGGCGGGTACATACGTACAAAGAGACTTTCTGTAGGAGGAAATATAGTAGATGCAGATCTAGCCCTAGTGGTGTGCTTCCTCTGAGAATCCAGAGAGACAGAGCAAAGAGCCCTTGACACACAGCCACAACGTCTCCCTGAATATTCCAAATCCTGGAAGCTCCAGTGGCCTCCCAAGCCATGGCACTGACTGGCATTTGCTGGTCCGCAGGCCACGTCAGCTATGCCATAGAGGAATCTAGGGAAGGGAGCTGCCATTTAGACAGCACCACTCCAAAAGAGGGCTACCCTGGTGGCTCAGACTGTAAGATTCTGCCCGCAGTGCAGGAGACCCAGGTTCGATCCTTGGGTCAGGAAGATCCCCTGGAGAAGGGAATGGCAACCCACTCCAGTATTCTTGCCTGGAGAATGCTATGGACAAAGGAGCCTGCTGGGCTAGAATCCATGGGGTCACAAAGAGTCAGATACAACTGAGCAACTAACACTTTCACTACAAAAGATGTGGGTAGTTCAACACACTTGCAAAGGTGGTGATGACCAGAGACACAGGACAAGACATCCCGTTGCCCCATATGATGCAAGAGGTGCAGACTCTGGGCCTAGACTGCCTGGGTTTGAATCCTGTCTCTGTCACTAATTCGCAAGTCACATAACTATTTTGGGATCAATTTTTTCATTTTTAAACAGAAATAGTAACAACATACATCTAAAAACATTTGTTGGGGAAGTTCCCTGATGCCCTGGATAGGACTTGGTGCTTTCATTGCCATGGCCTGGGTTCAGTCCCTGGTTGGGGAACAGAGATCTCACAAGCTATGCAGCATGGGCAAAAAGGAAAAAAAGGCATCATTGTAAGGATTAAATAAGCCCATATTGGTGAAATGCTGAACAGCACTCAGCACATAGAAGATGCTATACAGGATTGGTTCTTATTTCTGTTATCCAACCTCTGGCTGCAGGGTGGGCATAAAACTAGTATGTTTTCCCCCAGAACTTAGAGGAAAACAACGGGATATCCTGTCATCCTGTGTCCCTGGTCATCACCACCTTTGCAAGGGGGCTATTTGATCTTTGCACACAAGAATATCCACAGACATTGTCCAAAATATATCAAAGTCTTCAATCCCATTTTGGTTGTATATTCCATGCATGGAAATCATTAATATAACTACAGACTCCTTTTTCCCCATTTTAATTTGTATTGTATATGATCTCAATGGTTACTTAAAAGGAATCATCCCCTGAAAAATCAGCAAGATGCAAATTGCCTGCATTACAGCAATGGTCTTAGGGCTACCCTTGTGGCTCAGCTGGTAAAGAATCCGCCTGCAATGTGAGAGATCTGGGTTTGATTCCTGGCTTGGGAAGATGCCCTGGAGAAGGGAATGGCTACCCACTCCAGTATTCTGGCCTAGAGAATTCCATGAACTGTATAGCCCATGGGGTTGCAAAGACTCAGACACGAATGACCAACTTTCATTTTAGGGGTCCTTGATGCCCTGCAGCTTCATTGGCTCGTGGGGTTACTCACTTTCTGCCATTCAGTCCAGCCCTCAGGCCTGGCTGCTCCAGACTCCTGACATTGTTCTTGGTTGGAAGGATCACAGAGTTGGAGGAGGGACCTTTGTGGGTGTTTTCCTCCTCCAAGATCTTAGTACCCAAATCCAGTTCTTCCTCCAGATCCCAGCCTCCAGCTGTAGCCTCCTGCTTATTGTTGTTGTTGTTCAGTCGCTCAGTCATATCTGACGCTGCAACGCCACGGAGTGCAGCATGCCAGGCTTCCCTGTCTTTCACTATCTCCCAGAGTTTGCTTAAACTCACATCCAGTGAGTTGGTGATGCCATCCAACCATCTCACCCTCTGTCGTTCCCTTCTCCTCTTGCCCTCAGTCATTCCCCAAATCAGGGTCTTTTCCAGTGAGCTGGCTCTTCACATCAGGTGGCCAAAGTATTGGAGCTTCAGCTTCTGCATCAGTCCTGCTGCTGCTGCTGCTAAGTCACTTCAGTCGTGTCCAACTCTGTGCGACCCCATAGACGGCAGCCCACCAGGCTCCACTGTCCCTGGGATTCTCCAGGCAAGAACACTGGAGTGGGTTGCCATTTCCTTCTCCAATGCATGAAAGTGAAAAGTGAAAGTGAAGTTGCTCAGTCATGTCCAACTCCTAGCGACCCCATGGACTGCAGCCTACCAGGCTCCTCCATCCATGGGATTTGCCAGGCAAGAGTACTGGAGTGGATTGCCATTGCCTTCTCCAGCATCAGTCCTTCCAGTGAATTTTCAGGATTGGTTTCCTTTAGGACTGCCTGCTTAATGAGACTACACTAAGTGCGCTTCTGCAGCTGGTCTTTGCCCCTCGCCTGCTCATCTGCATTCTTCAGGCCACGTCACTATGTTTCTCTGCCCAGTCCTCTCTTCCATAGACCTCTGTCTCCACTTAGATTCCCCTTTGCCTGAGGATAACTATTCTCCTTGGACCAGTTGAGAAAAACTGACAGCTTAGTGGAATACTAGGAGAGAAAGAGGAAACAAGATTTCCCTCTGTTTGCAATTTTCCCTGATGACTGAACTGTAGGTGGTAGTGAGAAGAGCTAGCCCCATGTGAAACAGGAAATTTGTGATGGCCCAAAGAAAAGTCCAAATGAACGTCCAGAAGGGAAAACAGATCCAGGAGAGGGGAAAACAGCAGCTGCTTGTTTCTGTGGTACAGCCAGCAATGCTCACTGAAAAACCAGACAGTGAGGTGAGGTCAATGTGAGTAAAGGTCTCTAAAGTCACATACTTTATTATCAGCATGAATGGAAGAGAGATACCCTTAGAGTTGCGAGTCAGGTGGTGGGTTTTGCCAGAAGGAACAAGAAAGAAAACTTGTTTCAAGGCACCGAGATATTGCTGTTTCTGATCACAGCATAATTTGACCTGCCTTGTGGCTCAGCTGGTAAAAAATCCGCCTGCAATGCCTGCAAATCCGGGTTCAATCCCTGGGTTGGGAAGATCTTCTGAAGGAGGTCATAGCAACCCACTCCAGGATTCTTGCCTGGAGAATCCCCATGGACAGACGAGCTTGGCAGGCTACAGTCCATGTGGTCGCAAAGAATTGGACATGACTGAGCATTGAAGATTATCTGAACTCAACTATTCATCCCATTCATCAATCCAAGAATATACTTCTGGGGTCTATGTACATGAACTCTAACAGATTTCAAGGGTTTTCTAAACTGTAGTAAGCAAGCTGGCTGTGGGACCCAGGACATTCTGTGGGGCCACCAGAGTTTAAAGTCCCATTCCTTTATCTTTGGTCACCAAATACATAGACTCAAAGAATTTTCTTGTGGCCTTGTACTCAAATCAGGCAGTTGGCAGGCTGATGTGTAGTCATTATTTATTACAATGGGATACATTTGGCCATAAAACAATTATATTCAGCCCAATCCCCAGCCAATTTAATACTGTCACAGAAAATAAAACCTGCAATTCAACCAGCTAATGAAAATGTAAAACTTTCACAAATCCACAGGTATATTGCACTGTCTGTCCAATTACTGCTGAAGAAACCTTGCTAGTACAAAGAAATTCAAATACCTCTTGTTTTTTGATGATGACTTGTGGCTTGAGGAATCTTAATTCCTACCAGGGATTGAACCCAGGCCTTTGCAATGAAAGTGCAGAATTATCACTGCAGTCGTGTCTGACTCTGTGACCCTGTGACTGCAGCCCACCAGGCTCCTCTGTCCATGGGGATTCTCTAGGCAAGAATACTGGAGTGGGTTTCCATGTCCTCCTCCAGGGGATCTTCCTGACTTCTGCATTGTAGACAGATTCTTTACCGCTGAGACACTAGGGAAGAAGCCCCTTACCACTAGACCACCAGGGAAGTCCCTCAAATACATCTTAAATGTGCTTCCTCTCCATCTCTGTTGCCACTTCTACAGTCCAAGCCCTGAACCCCTCTTTATGCTCTGGCTGTGTAGTCTCACTGCCTGTCTCAATTCTTTTCCATCCTCAGTAAGTGTGATCTTTCTAAAAAAACAAATCTCATCACAAATCTAATGCTTGCAGGTAAAATTCAAAGTCTCTCTCCAATGGCCAGAATCAAGTGACATGGTCCGGCTCCTGTTTCCTTCTCCAGCCTGAGCTCTCCGCAGCATTCTCCACCTGCCCCATCCCCACTCCACCTGCCTTCCTAGGAGGCTTGGGATGCACCATTCTCTTTTCTATCACTTTGAGACCCCTCTCACAGGCTCCGGTACCCTCTGCCTAGAATTCTTTTCTCCTGAACCCTCTTCCACCCTGACAAACCTTCTCCTTGTTCTTCAAGCCTCAGTTTATTGATTTATTTCTATTTTTGGGAGTATAGTTCCTTTACAATGTTATGGTAATTTCTGCTATATAGCAAAGTGAATTAGCCCAAGTCTCAGTTGAAATATTACTCTAGGGGCCTTTCTCCCTGCCCACATTTTCCACTCAGTCAGGTCTTCTGCATATTCTCTTGGAACACTCTGGGCTTCTCCCTGGTAGCAATTCCTGCAACTGTCAGTAAGCTTTGTGTAACTTGCCCCAGGCAGAGGATGAGGGAAGATCTGTCTCATCATATTTGCATGCCTAGCCCCTGGCACAGTAGCCCCTCCCACTGATTTGCATGATGAATCAGCCGCACAGTGTCTCCATTGGGCATCTGTTTGGTGAGTAGAGCTGACTCTGAGCAGACAACCCAGTAGAGACCCACAGCCTCCCTCAGAGCCTTTCCAGGCTCTCTCCTGTCCTCTGGGCCCCTGCTGACCTTCATTCAGACCTCATTTTCCTCCCCTGCCCAGGGTTCTGCACCCCACGCCCCTCCCCTGTGGTCTCCCCATCTCTCCCTCAACACATCCAATACAGTCTTTCCTCCACTCTGTTTCTGTCAGCTCAACTTTGGGCCAGTGTGTTCATTTTGAAAACACCAACTGGTAAGCAAGTGAATTAACAACGGCTGCTTCCCAGACAAACACCAAACACCATGTCTCAGACACAGTACGAACTTGAAGCAGACAGGGGTTGCTTAAACTACTCAGTCTCTATTTTACTTTCCTCTGGCAACAGGACTCCATTTTTTATTTATTTTTAAATTTGGGGGGGAGGAAATTCCTCTCCTTCAGTCTCAGCCTCTGAGGTTCCCCTGGTGGCAGGGTAGAGCATGTGACTTAGGCTAGGCCAGTTGATATATTTTGACCCTCTGATTGGTGCAGACACATGATCCAAGGCAAACCCATGAGATTTCATGTCAACACTTTTCTGAGACTAACTAGTAAAATGAGTCTCTTTCTCTGGTGGGATTAAAGCTGGTAGGATGCATGCCTGTAACTTCTAAGGACAGGGTGGGGAGCAGGAAGGCATGTTGCCACAGCATGGGATGGGCTTGTCTGAGGATGAAACCCATGCAGAGGACACCAGAGGCCAGATCTGGAGGAAGTTCAAGTGTGGAAGACATTATTTGAGCCTATTTGTGCCTAAAGACTAATAAAGTTTCTTCTTTACTTGAAGAATATCAGATTTGGTTTTTTTCTCATTTTTACCCAGGAGAATCCTGACTATGACATAAATTAAAGAGTAAAGAAATGGTAAAGCAATTATACTCTAATAGTGTGTGTGTGTGTGTGTGTATAATTAAAAAATGAAGAAATGAATGAACACAGTGAAAGTCAGCAGACATGACCTGCAGAAGGCCTTGATTCTTGTGGTTCTATCACCCTCAGAGCATGAAACCTTGGACGAAATTCTGAATTTCAGTTTCTTTATCTACAGACTGAAGAAGCTGGTTGGACTAGATCTTTAATATTCTTTCTAAGTTTAAAATTCTAGGATTCTGTGATAACAAGATGCCCACAGAATCTAAACACAAAAGAATTAGTTCCTAGTGCTGAGAATTTGGAATAAGAGCCCATAAAGAAAATAGTACTGGATCAGGAGAGACTCTTCCTGGTCCTCCCACAGTTCATGTGTGCACGGCTTCCTATTATGCTTCCGGGTTAGAGAAACAAGGAACTTCCTGTACTGATAATAGAACCTACTAGAGTCTGGAGCCAATAAATAGAAAAATAGCAACCTCATAGCGGTGGAGTTTCATGAGATAGTTTGTGTATTTCACAGTCACTGCAGGTGTGTGTGTGTATGTATAACATACATACATAAATAATACATATAAATATTCATTTAACTTTAAGTTAAACATTGTGGGAGATATGTCCTTCCTCAAATTTAAGATAATATAAAAATAGAGTCATTAATAATTAAACATAAATAATAATAATAATATACAATTCCTATTAGGGTCTAGTAAACAAAGTAGAAGGGCTTCCCTGATAGCTCAGCTGGTAAAGAATCTGCCTGCCATCCAGGAGTCCCTGGTTCGATTCCTGGGTTGGGAAGATCCGCTGGGGAAGGGGTAGGCTACCCACTCCAGTATCCTGGCCTGGAGAATTCCACGGACTATACAGTCTGTGGGGTTGTAGTCCATGGGGTCGCAAAGAGTTGGACACAACTGAGCAGCTTTCACTTCATTTCAAACAAAGTAGAGCAAGTAAATGAAACATCACTTATTATCACCCAGAGATGAATGAAAGATAATGTGGCTAATATTATGATAATAGATTTGGGACAAACTCTGTTTCAACTTGTAACTAAATATGTCTCTGGAACACCAGAGATAGTCAAAGTTAAAGATATACTCTGTTTAACAAAAGTAATTTGCTTACAAAAGAAACAGTTGCTACATGAAAAGAGAAACTGAGCCAGTGGTTAATCTCATATAAATCAATGAAAATTCCCCCATAAGTATTATTAATAGTATCTTAATTTATCATTTCCCCTCAGAGTTACATAAACTGAAAATCTAGCATTGCAGATAAAACACACAAGCCATCAAAGTAGAAAAATTTTGTTCTTCTGTTTTTCTCTTTGATTTGTTATTTCTTTACCCGTCACATACTGGAACTAAAAATGAAATCTTGTCTAATTTCTCAACAGTCAGATAATGATCTTAAACAGTTATCTTTCAAATAGCCTTAGATTAAAATTTTAGAACCACCTTTAAAGTTCCTTTAAACTTTTCTCTGTCATTTGAAAGGGCATTTCACACATATTAGGTCAGGTCCAGTAAAGAGCCACAGAAAAGGCATGACGTAACTATGATGCCTCTAGAGGATGTTAAGCCTGAGATGAGGAGATGAGAGAATATGAGTGGGATGGGACCGTATTGAAGACATTTTCACGCCAAATAATTCAGAACCAGATCTCATGAGTGATAAGGTAAGTTCAATTTTCAATGTGATCTTTGTTAACTATTATTCAAAGCCTCTGAAGATACAGGAAAAGAGAACAACTGTCTTTCACCTATTTGTGAAGCCTAAATAAGAGGTTAGGTTATAGCATGTAGCACAAACCATTTTGAAAGTTTTTTACTTTTTTTTCTTTCATGGGGCTATAAAATTATATAGTGCATTCTCAACTTCGGAACTGGGCTAGAGGAAAAGAGCTTAGGAAATATTCATTTCCTACAGAACACAGGAAATATGCACAGCCTTCTCGCTATCTCTTGTTCCCTTAACTTCTGGATTTAGGCCAAGATTATTTAACTCATTAGCCTTTGACTCAGTAATTGTTAAGCACAGCTGTGTGGTTGTTTTGGTTATTATTTTTCATACATAAACAGTATGTGCAAACAGAGTGGAACTGTAACAGTGACAGTGGCTTTCATCCCTTCATTTACTCTTACATTCATCAAGCAGTTATCGAGCACCTTCTGTGTACCAGGGCACTACATCGTGTGGCGGGTCTGGCAAGACAGAGTTCAGTCTCTGTGCCTAGGGACCTGAGGGCCAGCAGTGGAGACTGCAAATAAATGACCGCAACAATGCAGTCTATGAAGTCAAAGTCAGAGGGATCCTCCAGGATCCCGGGAGGTATAGGATCCCCACTGAGTGGGGTCATTGTTGAGACAGGCTTCTCCAGGGGCACCACTCAACTGAAGCCTGAGAGGTGGAAGGGAGTTTCGCCAAGCCAAAAAGGGAAAGGGTGGGAGGGGGCTGCTCCCATAAGATCCAGGAGCCACCAAGGAAGCCCTCACAAGATCCAGAGCACAGTCTAAACACCAGAAACAGCCAAATGACAGCACTGTGCTAAAATAATCTTTGTTAGACAATTACCAAGGTTTCAAGTTCATCTCTGGAATGATGAAGAATGATTTGCAGAGGTGAGGGCTCTGTGTGTCCCTGAGCTAGTGATGGATGGCATCGCAGCAGAATATCAGGCACAGATGGGAGGAAGCAGATCAGAGCTGAGGCCCAGAAATGACTCTGTCAGAAGCCATTCCATGTTGTGAAAATCTCATAAATTTCCTGAAACAAAGCTCACTTACATTTCAGATGAACAGACTGAAAGAGAAATGAGGAATGGAAAGAAGGGTGGAGGGAAAGCCAGCAGATGACACAGACAGATGTCTCTAAAAGAGCTTATGCACAATTTTTCTTTCAATTTCTACAGTTCCTGTTGACAGGTGCTTTTTCAATTCTACAAGGATTTCCTACTAAATAAAAATTTTTAATTGCATGATGCTTTTTTTCTTGCATTTTAAAGACATAAGGCATATCAAATTCGTGTCTTTGTTACCAAGATTGAGAAGCAGACTTTATTCGATTGAGATTAGGTTACTAAATATTTATATTTGGGGATGGAGGGTTTTTTTCTATTTTTATGTTGAATCCAGATGTTTTCAGTTTGCATAAAATGACAACAGATATGTGTAATGCCTTCTTCAATAATTCATATAAATCTCTGCACAATGCCTAGCATATAATAAGTGCTCAATAAATGTTAGCTATTATTAGTGTTGATATATGTTTACAGTAAATAAATAAAAAACGTTTCCTAAGATATATACACTCTTTTAAAAACCAAACAGTACAGACACATGGTGAAAAAAGCAAATAATTTTCAAAAACTTGTAATGAAGATCAACAAGGATTTGCCTCTTCTCCTTCTTGGTCTCCCATCCTTTCCTCAGACGCAGTTGAGTGCCTTTAACTCTTTTAGTTACTGCTTCAGATGGCTGTCTCATATTAGTAAATTATAGGCTTACCTGTCATTTTATTGTGAAACCAATTTGAGGCATTATTAACTAACTAACTTCTTTCCACAAGGAGGATTTAAATCGAGTTGGTAATGGACAGGGAGGCCTGGCGTGCTGCAATTCATGGGGTCACAAAGAGTCAGACATGACTGAGCGACTGAACTGAACTGATTCTCTTATTCGGGAGCCGCGTTAGGCATTACTGACACTTATTCATTCACTCAAGAAATAATTATTGAATACTGACTGTATGCCAAGCACTGAGTAGGCACGCACCGAGGGTGTCACTGTGACCAAAATGTCTTCCCTGTGGGTAACTTACATTCTAAGAGAAGAAACATTGAACAAACAATTAAATATATTGTATGCCAGGTGGTTAAAAATTCAAAGGAGAATAGTTAAGAAAGGTGGGGCTAAGTGGAGGGGCTACAGTTTTAAAGAGTTGGTCCAGGAATCCCTCAGTGAAAAGTTGTGTGTGCACAGGCACGTGTTCTCAGTCACTCAGTCGTGTCCAACTTTTTTGGGGACTCAATGGACTGTGTAGCTCGCCAGGCTTCTCTGTCCATGGGATTCTCCAGCCAGTAATACTGGAGCAGGTTGCCATTTCCTCCTCCAGGGGATGTTTCCTGACCCAGGGATCGAATCTGCCTCTCTAGCACAGATCCTTTACCACTAGCACCACCTGGGAGGCCCAAGAAGTTGATTATTTGACTCAAATCCTTGGAAAATTTTCATATATTGTTGACAAGTTCTTCACCTTTGTTTTCTCTATTCTTTATATTTGGATGCCCTATTGATCACATGTTGGTCCTACAGGTTTAATTCTGTACACTGCTTGGATATTTTAAATATATTTTTTAAGTTTTGTTTTCTGGGAGATTTTCTTGATTTTATCTTTTTAACTATTTATACCTCAGATATATGGTATATATATATCTTTTCTTTGAGACTCCTGAGGTCTCCTGGGAAGTCACCTCTGACTTCCAGCCTCAGTATAGAAACCAAATTGCTGACATTTTATGCCCAAACAAGTGGATGGCAGTCCACTGACCCATACAATCACCCTGTTTTCAGCCCTAAGCCTAAATACCACCCACTGCTCTACTGGGAATTCGAGAATCCTAAGTCTTTCTGGGATTCCTCTGAGCAAATCTGATTTTTCTTGTCTATATGTCCCTCTGTGTTCATTGAGAGAGGTTGCTTCTTCTGCTCTGCTAAATTTGCTAAATCTGTATTCCAGAAATGTGTGGAAACCTTATTTTTACTGACTCCAATCATTCTTTTCATCCTCATGGATGTATAGCTTTCACATGCTTTTACTATGGTTCTGGTGGAATCTAAGGAAGAAGACGGAGAAGGCAATGGCACCCCACTCCAGTACTCTTGCCTGGAAAATCCCATGGACAGAGGAGCCTGGTAGGCTGCAGTCCATGTGGTCGCTAAGAGTCGGACACGACTGAGTGACTTCACTTTTACTTTTCACTTTCATGCACTGGAGAAGGAAATGGCAACCCACTCCAGTGTTCTTGCCTGGAGAATCCCAGGGATGGGGGAGCCTGGTGGGCTGCCGTCTATGGGGTTGCACAGAGTCGGACACGACTGAAGTGACTTAGCATAGCAAGGAAGAAGAGAATATTAATGTATTGTCTAACCTGTTGTCTATAATTGGATATCCATGTACTATTTTTAAAAGTATTTATTGATTGCTAATTTACATCATATACATGCATACATTATGTACAGATTCCATAAATTTATCCCAAATATACATTATATATGGCTGTGTATACACAAATGTATGTACATATGTGTGTATATATGTACGTGTATTTGTGTGTGTTAATCTTTTTTCCATCATTCCATTCTTTCAGAGTTGAGATACATAAACTTAAGAAACCTCTTCAGTCTCAAAGACGTAAAGTCCTATACATTATGTTTCAAGGTGAATAGCATAGCATATTTGAGGACCTGCAAGAATGGCTAGAGTGTATGTTTATTTTCAGAAGAGAGAAATGATCACAGAAGACTCTGGAGAGAATTTTTTTAAAAACAGAGCCAGAAGAGCCATGTAAGCAAAGTTAAGAAGTCTGAAGTTTATTCTATGACCTATAGAGAACCACTGAATGAACAGAGCATAATGTAATCAGATTTATACTTTAGAAAAATTACTGGCTATAGCAGAAAGAATTGAGTAGAGGGCAAAATGGAGATGAAGATCAGCTTGCAGGTGGTTGCAATGATAGAGTGATAAAGGCTTGAACAAAGGCTTGAACAAAGTCAGTGGCAGCAGAGACAGAAAGAATTTGACCAATTTGAAAGATACTTCGAAAGGAGAGTTGATGACTCTTGGTGTTTGTTAAAAATAAGAATGGAAACAGGACGAGGAGTCAGGGATAATTGCCAGTTCTGACCAAGGCAGTGGATGCTGGTGCCATTTGCTAAGATCAGAAGCACAGATGGAGCAGCAGGTGAAGAAGAAGGTGATGTGGGAAGAGAGAAGAGAGTAGGATCCAGAAGCCAGCTCTATCCACTGAGGCAGACCACAGCCAACCACATGGAGAGGGAGACTCAGTCTACCCTAAATACAGACTGAAGCACTAACTGATATCTCCTGCTGGTCACTGATCAGAGATGGTGATTTGGGGACCAGAGCAAGAACAAGACTGTCTATTACTTCACAGTTCACAGAAAAGACACCACCATTTCCACAATTTATCTCCAGGGACAGAGAAAGTTACTCCTACCATAAACCTTTAAAATTGTATCTTTGTTACAGGCCTCACATGGCAGATTCAACATGCTAATTACAGCTACATGCAACTGTACTCCCCAAATTGAAGATACACATTCTAGTCAAGCACACATACAATATTTATCCAAATCAATACCACACTAGTCACAAAAGACAGCACAGAATTTTTCAAAAATGTGATGTCTTAGAGATTACATTTTAACCACATCATTACTAAATCAGACGACAATAATCATATAGAAAAGGAGAAATATTACATTGTGATTGGAAGCACCTCCAAACAGTTCATAAATTGAAATGGAAATGATGATGGAAATTAAAAAATATTTAGACATGAACAACCATCAAAGTATCAGAATATATGGTGGCTCTTAGATATAAATTTATAGCTTCAAATATTTCTTTAAAAGTATTGAAATGAATAAGCATTTCCTTCAAGGAAGTGCATAAAATCACTCAAAAAAATTAGGTACCAAAGTAAGATCTCATCTTTCTTTAATACAAAACATTATTAGGTACATTTTACTAGAATAAAAAAATGGGGTGGGGGATAGAGGAACATTCTGGGTAAATAAACAAACACCTATTGGGTAAATAAACAAACACTTATTTTCCCAAGTAAAATTTTTATCCACCAAGTAATAAAAATGCTGATTTCATTCAATCTTCCCTCTTTGCTTTTTTATATCTATACTGATCAAAAACATCAATGGGTTAGTATTAACAGATATTCGACTTTGTCATAAAAATTATGTATATATAATATCTATATGTACATGCAATATGATTGTATGTATATATCACAGTGTAACTTGGACATTTTGCCTCTAAACAGAAAACAGCTCTGCGAGAAGCAAGATGAAGGAATGAATAAGGACATGGGCCCAGGGTCAGACAGCATTGAATTCTGTCTCCACTTTAACCTTGTATTACCTGAGCGACTTTGGCAAATTTCTGAAAACTTCAATTTCCTTCTTTATAGATTAGAATTACTGTGACACTGGTACCAGTCACAAATGGCAGTTACAAGTTACTGAATACACAGTGCTGGCACTGGGTAGGGGCACTCGTCTTTGTTTCACCATTCTAATAGTGACATTGAGTTTTACCAAGAGACTGCTATAGACTGAAGGTTGTATGGGCTCCTTCTGAAGGCTTAGGGGGAAATCTGTTCCCTTGGTTTTTTTCTGGTTTCTTGAGGCTGCCCACGTTCCTTGGTGTGTGATCTGTGAGAAATAAATTGCTGTTTACAAGCTAGGCATTATTGGTAAAGAACCTGCCTGCCAATGCAGGAGACATAAGAGACATGGCTTTGATCCCTGGGTCAGGAAGATCCTCTGGAGGAGGGCATGGCACCCCACTCCAGTATTCTTGCCTGGGTAATCCCATGGACAGAGAAGCCTGGTGGGTTACAGCTCATAGGTTTGCAAAGAGTTGGACAAGACTGAAGTTACTTAGCATAGCACAATCCGTGGTATTATGTTATAGTGGACCATGCACCAAGACAGAGACATTATTTATGATAAAAACTCAAGGATTCCTTATCCAGACAAAAAGCTGTTCCAGTGGACAAAGGAAGTATAAACAAATCCCTAATCAATAACTTGGCTATTTATTTCTTTCTTATCCAACTGAGTGTATTGCTGAAATATAGGTGTGACACAGACAGACACACAAGTAAATCTCACACTTTTGTCATTTTCCCCCTTTTGGACTATCATGGAAGAGTTTCTTCTAGGACTTGAGGAGTAGTGTACACTTTTTCACACTTTTCCAAGAGGAATAAACAGACTTGTAAGGTTTGGTAGACAAAATAATAACTCCCAAAGAAGCCCATGTCATAATCTACTGGACCTGTGGATACGTTACAATATGTCAGGTTTCACTGCAATGCGGATTTAATGTTGTAGGTGGAATTAAAGTTGCTGATCAGCAGTCCTGAGATGGGGACAGTATCCTCAATTATCCCAGTAAGGCCACTGTAATCGTAAAACATCTCTAGAAATAAATGTGAGAGAGAGAAGACTCAGTGTCAGAGTGACGTAGCCTGAGAAAATCTCCACCCACCATTTGCTGGCTTTGAAGAAGGAAGCAGGTTATACACCAAGGAATGTGGGCAACCTCAATAAACCAGAAAAAAAAAAAGGAACAGATTTTCTCCTAAGCCTTCAGAAGGAACTCAAGTCTTGCCACTACCCTCATTTTAGTGAGACCAATTATAGACTTCTGACCTCCAGAAACTTAAGTGAATAAGTTTGTATTGTTTTAAGCCACCGAGTTTGAGATAATTGGTTGCAACGGTAGTAGGAAACAAGTACATAAGAGTTCTTACAAGGAAAGAAAGAGGAGATGGCCACTCACTAGATACATTTCTGAGAGGACTTTCTCCCCTTTCATCCACAAAAGCCTGACTACGTTTGTGATCCCTGCGTTGGTGACAGTTTCTCAGGATTCAGCCTTGGGACATCTCATTCCTGTGTGTTCTGACTCTATACCCATCCACATTTGTGGCTTTCGATGTTGTTTTTATACAGGGCTGATCCACAAGGTTGCGTCTCTCACTCAGCCCTCCATGCAGAGCTCCAGGCCAGAATATCTCTGTTTGGGATCTCACAAGGATCTCAAGCTTCATGGGTCCAACACTGAGTTTTTTCTTTTTCTATTCTCCACTCCCCATCCTCACACCCCCAGCCCACCTTTCCCTAGATTTCCCCAACTGCTCATGATAGAAACTCATCAAAAAACATTTGACACCTTTTCTCAACCTTGCAAAGAATCGGACACAACTGAGCATGTGGGCACACACACTCAGCCTCTGATTACCACGTCTCATCAAGTCTGTCTTCAAATACGTCTCTAACTCATCCAATTCTTGCCACTGTTTGTCACCACGCTAGTCCAAGCTATCATCATATCTTCCCTGAACTACTGTATCAGCCTCCTAAAACCCCTGCTTCCCTCTTCCCTCAGAGCATTCTCCATACTGCAGCCCAAAGTGACTTTTTTTTTCCTGCACCGCACAGCTTGAGCCGCTTGTGGGAGCTTATTTCCCCAGCCAGGGATCGAACCCAGGTCCTCAGCAGTGAAAGCTCGGAGTCCTAACCACTGGACTGCCAGGGAACTCCCTAGAGTGATCTTCTAAATTATGAATGAGACAATCCATGCCTCTGCTTAAGATCTTGTTATGGCTCATACAAGAGTATCAAAACATGCTCTTTTCTGGCTGGAATCAGGAGAGTACCGAAGAGAAGAAAAAAAGGTTCCTGCTATACTAGAAACCCATAAGAAAAAGCAAAGGAACTTCACAGAACTGAAGATCAAAAGCCTGGGAAAGAAGTTTGTGCAAAACATGCTTTGAAAAGCAAGGATAAAGTTTATCAATGAAAAAAGCTAAGCACTATTACAAGGCGTATAGGCAGATGTACAGAAGTGAAATTGTTAGGATGGCAGGAAAGGCTGGTGACTTCTATGTTCCTATGTGCCAATCCAAATTGGCACTTGTCGTTAGGAGCAAAGGTAGCAGTGGGGTGAGCTCAAAGGTCCGAAGGTATTGCAGCTTCTTCACCTCCTCCCGATCTTCATTGGCACTTTTGTGAAGGTCAGTGAGGCTTTAGTCAACATGCTGAGGATCGTGGAACCCAGAATGCATGGGGGTACCCAAACCTGAAGTCAGCAAGTGAACTGATCTACCAGCTTGCCTATGGCAAAATCAACAGAAAGTGAATTGCCCTGAAGGGTAACACGTGGATCACTCAATCTCTTGGTAAATGTGGCATTGTCTGCATGGAGGATATGATTCATGACATCTATTCTGTTGAAAAATATTTCAAAGAAGCAAACACCTTCCCATGACCCTTCAAATTATCTTCTCCACAAGGTGGAATGAAGGAAAAGACCACCCATTCTCTTGAAGATGGAGATGCTTGCACAAGATCAATAGGCTTATTGAAAGGATAAACTAAGGTATGTACATCAATTAGTTTGTAATCTGGCCTATTAATAAACAGATATTGCTTGCAAACTGAAAGACAAAGGAAAATCCAAACCCTGAGCATGGCTTAAAAGGCCCTGCATGGTCTTGCCCCATTTCTCAAAATTTATCTTATGCCACTACCCCATGGAGCCACACTGACCTTCTTCTAATTCCTTGAATCTTCCAACCCCTCCACCCCCTCCAATCTCAGGGCCTTCATACAAGCTATTCCTTTTGTCTGGAACACGTCTCCCAACTTTCCACATGACTCTTCAGCCTTCAGGTTGCATCTTATCAGAGAGATCTCCTCCTACTTGAAGAAGTTCTCATAACATCCTGTTATTTTCTTCCATTGTTCTTAGCAAAATCATTAATTATACATACACTTAACTATTTAATTCCGGTAACCCTTACTGGTCTAGACGTTCCCCAGATCATGTCCACTGTGCTCATCTCTGCCTGACTCACCCCAGGCACAGTGTCTCACACATAGTAAGTGCTCAGTTCAGTTCAGTTCACTCGCTCAGTCGTGTTCAACTCTTTGCAACCCCATGGACTGCAGCACACCAGGCTTCCATTACCAACTCCCCGAGCCTACTCAAACGAATGTGCATCGCATTGGTGATGCCATCCAACCACCTCATGCTCTGTCGTCCCCGTCTCCTCCTGCCTTCAATCTTTCGCAGCAGCAGGGTCTTTTCCAATGAGTGGGTTCTTCGCATCAAGTGGCCAAAGTATTGGAGTTTCAGCTTCAGCATCAGTCCTTCCAATGAATATTCAGGACTGATTTCCTTTAGGATTGACTGGTTGGATCTCCTTGCACAGTAATGTTTGATAAAAGAATAATTGAATGAAGGATGAATTTGGATGAAGTTGACAGAGTTTTTAAACTCTCTTATCCTGGTACTTCCTTAGTGGTCTAGTGGTTAAGAATCTGCCTTGTGATGCAAAGGACGAGATTCAATCCCTGGTTGGGGAACCAAGATCCCACCTGCTGCAGAGCAACGAAGCCCCTGCGCCACAACTGCTGAGCCCGCACACCGCAGCGAAGTCCCAGTGCAACCAAAAGGAAAAAAGAAAAAAACCTCTTCTGTCACCTTCTAGAAATTATTTTTTCCTCTGTCCCCCATTAGATTCTCTTTGCCACTTACTCCTCCCTTCCCTAGCCAGTGCTCCTAAACCTTCCTGCAGCATCAAAATACATCTATCCTGTCACATTCCCACAGGGACTCTGCCCTCTTCTGGCCAATATGGGAACTGACTCCATTTCAATGGCGCTTGAGGATTTATTTTCCTTCTCAGGTATTTTTATCTTAATCAGCAACCTCTGGAAGACCAAGAGCTTGACGCAAAATAAAGAACCCAAATCCATTTCTATTTAATAATGGGTATAAATTCAATTCTGTTATCAAATTCGTGAATGATAAATTCCTAAATATAACCATAGCAAATGTCATCTGTCAATTTAACACCTATTTATTAACTATCTACACTGGCTGTGAAATTTAGAACTCTTCAAGGAGCCTCAGACCCAACAGTGGAGAAAGATATTGTAAGTAAATTAATGAAATTGTCCCTTCTGTAGATCATCCCCATCTCATTTCCTCCAGACCAGGACACAGGGGAGGAGGATGAGCCCTGGGTTAAAAATTTCATCAGCTCCTGTACACTATGGTATTTGTACATGTGAGTTAGTTGCTCAGCCATGTCCGACTCTCTGCGACCCCATGGACTGTAGCCAGCCAGACTCCTCTGTCCATGGGATTTTCCAGGCAAGAATACTGGAGAGGGCAGCCATTTCCTTCTCCAGGGGATCTTCCTGATCCAGGGATCGAAACTGGGTCTCCCGAATTACTGGCAGGAGCCACATTGGCATGGGCTTCCCCAGTAGCTCAGCAGTAAAGAATCTGCCTTCAATGCAAGAGACCCAGGCTTGATCCTTGAGTCGGGAAGATCTCCTAGAGAAGGGAGTGACAACCCACTCCAGTATTCCTGCCTGGAGAATTCCATGGACAGAAGAGTCTGACAGGCTACAGTTGCAAAGAGTCAGACATGACTAAGCACCCAGGCACATACCCATTATGGCACATATAAGACCTTTTCATATTTCCATCACACCTGAAAGAGGAGCATTTCTAAAAAGATTAGAGGTAGGGTCAAGAAAAAGAGCTAACATTACTCTACATTTCCAGGGAAATGTTTTAAAACTCTTATCTTTCTTGTAGGCCTAGATGACACTGCCTTTGAGAATCGTCAGTGCTTATATATGTGTGATTGACAGTTAATCGTGAGACCAGAGGAAACACTTGCTGGACAGAGTGTCTACCACTCACCCTAACAAGGAGACCTGAAAAGTAGTCAGGGTTTGGAACACTCGTATCTGCCCTGGGCTACTCTGAGGCACTCAGAATGCCAGAGGCCACTCGCGTGGACCTGCTTGGGCCACCTCTTCCCACCACCATTCCTCGTTCCACTCTCACTCCTGTGTATTTTAAGAGGCTGAAAAACTCAGACCTGGGGAAATGAAATGCTAGAGAAGAGGGATGGACTCAGGAATAAAACCACATCCTGTGCCGTATTTTCTCATTTTCCTTGTTATGGCTTCTTTAGATACACCTATCCTTTAAAAGTGGACATTTAATTTTCAAATATATGGGATTTTTAAAGTATCTTGGATATTAATTTCTCATTTAAATGCTTTCTTCTCTGCAATCTCCCTTTGTGTTTTTTTCAGTTTTCTAACTTGACTGAAGCTTTCAATGCCTAAGTCAAAGATCTCTCTTGGTAAATGTCATATTGCACTTGAAAATATGTGGGTTACTTTCAAATATCTTTTGATAGTGATTTCTGACATAATTCCACGGTGATAAGAGAGCAGACTGTAGGATTTCAATACCTTTAGACCATGAAACGGAGAAGGCAATGGTACCCCACTCCAGTACTCTTGCCTGGAAAATCCCATGGACGGAGGAGCCTGGTAGACTGCAGTCTATGGGGTCGAGAAGAGTCATGAGCGACTTCACTTTCACTTTTCACTTTCATGCATTGGAGAAGGGGATGGCAACCCACTCCAGTGTTCTTGCCTGGAGAATCCCAGGGACAGAGGGGCCTGTTGGGCTGCCATCTATGGGGTCGCACAGAGTCGGACATGACTGAAGTGACTTAGCAGCAGCAGACCATGAAATTCTTGCACCTTGTTTTTATACCCCTGGATATGTTCTAATGTCTCCTAGTCTATACTCAATGGGAACTTGAATAGAATTTGTATCCTATTATTGTGTGAAAATTGTATAAATCTTAATTATGTTGAATTGGTTCATGGTGTTTTTCAGTTCTACTATATCCTTCTACTTTTCTGTATATCCGTTCTATTAATTTTTGAGAGTTTGATATTGAAGCTCCAATTAAAAATCTTAACTTATCTACTTAAAAAATAATTGTAATACATAGTGTAACTATATGTAACTTTGTTCTGTATTTTCCAAGTCTCCTATAAATATAATCATACTTCTATAATTTAAAAAATAAAAAAGAATGAGAAAAAAAATTGTTTTTTAATCCTGTGTGTAAGGGTAGGATTTCCCAAAAGGTAGGTGGAGTTTCTTTGTGGGAGTTTAGAAAGAAGAGGCATTTTCTAGGAGAAAGGATATGTCCCATATCTGAGGACAGGATATGGGACATTCATGAGGAAACACCCTGTAAACTGTTCAATTTCTTGGATTATTTTCTCTTAGACTGTGGGAAATGCTGTATTTAGTGTACAACATTTAGATAATTTACTTTTATATTATATATTATTTATTATTATATTATAGACTATTTATTATTATATTATGCTATATCATTACTATAACTGGTATGTTATATTAACATAATAATATTAATATGCTATATCATATTAGTACTATAACCCTCCATACGGTAATTCTTTTTGGATACACCAAACCTTCAATAAAATCTGATGTACCCATAAATCATTGTATGAGAATGTTAAGGTAAATATAGATGTAATGCAGTATAATTATATTCATCAGAATCTTTTGGTGGCTGCAGATCAAATTGGCTCAAGTGAAAAGATGAACTCATTGGATTACTGACCTGAAAATCCAGGCGCTCAAACTAAACATTCAAGAATCTCTCTTTCCTTCTTGTAAGTGCAATTTCTCCTGTGTTGTCTTTTAATTTTCAAGCAGCTGCTCCCATCGATGGGTGAAATGGCTACTAGAAGCTTCAACTTAACAAATCCGACAAAATCAGAGCTTCTATTTCCAAAATGTTTCGTAAACAGTATTAAGCAGATACCTATTTGCTCCACTTGTAAAATCTCAAACCAGTCATTGTGGATGGGAATGGACTAACTTGTGTAAAATGCCCATCTCCAGAGGGAGTAAGGTCAAGTCCTCGAACCACATAAACCAAATCTGAAATGACAAATCTGAATGAAAGATACACAGCATTTAAAAATAGATATGTATTGATAAGTCCTCTAAATAAAACCTTATATTTTAAATTTATTTTCTAAGTAAATATATATCAAAGTGAAAGAATAGAGGAGTGATCCAGCAGTCTCCCTCCTGGGCATATATCCAGATAAAACTCTAATTCACAAAGATACATGCACCCTGTGTTCATAACAGCACTATTCACAATAGCCAAGACATGGAAACAACCTAAATGTTTGCTGAGAGATGAATGGATAAAGAAGATGTGGTGCATATACACAGTGGAATACTACTCAGTCATAGAAAAGAACAAAATAATGCCATTTGCAGCAACATGGATACAACTAGAGATTATCATACCACGTTATGTAAGTCAGAACGAGAAAGACAAACACTACATATATGCTGTCACTCATATATGGAACCTAAACTATGACATAAAAGGACCTATAGACAAAACAGAAGCACGGATGTACAGGACAGACAAGTGGTTGCCAAGGTAAGGAAAGTTGGAAGGGGTGAACTAGGAAGCTGGGGTTAGCAGATGCAATCACTTATATATAGAATGGATAAACAACAAGGTCCTAGTGTATAGCGCAGAGGACCATCTTCAATATCTTATGATAAACCATAATAGAAAAGAATATAAAAGTGTGTAATAGCAAATTTGGAAAACTCAGCAGTGGCCACAAGATTGGAAAAAGTCAGTTTTCATCCCAATCCCAAAGAAAGGCAATGCCAAAGAATGCTCAAACTACCGAACAATTGCACTCATCTCACACGCTAGTAAAGTAATGCTCAAAATTCTCCAAGCCAGGCTTCAGCAATATGTGAACCGTGAACTTCCTGATATTCAAGCTGGTTTTAGAAAAAGCAGAGGAACCAGAGATCAAATTGCCAACATCTGCTGGATCATCGAAAAAGCAAGAGAGTTCCAGAAAAACATCTATTTCTGCTTTATTGACTATGCCAAAGCCTTTGACTGTGTAGATCACAATAAACTGTGGAAAATTCTGAAAGAGATGGGAATACCAGACCACCTGATCTGCCTCTTGAGAAATTTGTATGCAGGTCAGGAAGCAAGAGTTAGAACTGGACATGGAACAACAGACTGGTTCCAAATAGGAAAAGGAGTATATCAAGGCTGTATATTGTCACCATGTTTATTTAACTTATATGCAGAGTACATCTTGAGAAACCCTGAACTGGAAGAAACACAAGTTGGAATCAAGATTGCTGGGAGAAATATCAATAACCTCAGATATACAGATAACACCACCCTTATGGCAGAAAGTGAAGAGGAACTGAAAAGCCTCTTGATGAAAGTGAAAGTGGAGAGTGAAAAGGTTGGCTTAAAGCTCAACATTCAGAAAATGAAGATCATGGCATCTGGTCCCATCACTTCATGGGAAATAGATGGGGAAACAGTGGAAAGAGTGTCAGACTTTATTTTTCTGGGCTCCAAAATCACTGCAGATGGTGACTGCAGCCATGAAATTAAAAGACGCTTACTCCTTGGAAGGAAAGTTATGACCAACCTAGATAGCATATTCAAAAGCAGAGACATTACTTTGCCAACAAAGGTTCGCCTAGTCAAGGCTATGGTCTTTCCTGTGGTCATGTATGGATGTGAGAGTTGGACTGTGAAGAAGGCTGAGCGCCAAAGAATTGATGCTTTTGAACTGTGGTGTTGGAGAAGACTCTTGAGAGTCCTTTGGACTGCAAGGAGATCCACCCAGTCCATTCTGAAGGAGATCAGCCCTGGGATTTCTTTGGAAGGAATGATGCTAAAGCTGAAATTCCAATATTTTGGCCACCTCATTCAAAGAGTTGACTCATTGGAGAAGACTGTGATGCTGGGAGGGATTGGGGGCAGGAGGAGAAGGGGACGACAGAGGATGAGATGGTTGGATGGCATCACTGACTCAATGGATGTGAGTCTCAGTGACCTCCAGAAGTTGGTGATGGACAGGGAGGCCTGGCGTGCTGCGATTCATGGGGTTGCGAAGAGTCGGACACGACTGAGCAACTGATCTGATCTGATCTGATCTGATATGTATAACTGAACTGCTTTGCTGTATACCAGTAATTAACCCAACATTGTAAATCAGCTATACTTCAATTTTTTAAAAAATCACTAAAGAATAAAAATAGAGGAAGAAAAAGTTTGCTTCTTAGGAAGGGTCAGCAGGGAGTGAGGTCAGGGCTAGTAGTTGACTCTGGCGTAGAGGGTTCCAGGTCTGGGCAAAGAGAAGGGCAAAAGCTGCAAGAGTGACAAGTGCTGGGAGGACCTGACAGACAGGGAAGGGCCCCTGTGGCTGGAACGCAGCAAGCAAGGAGTGAAGGGTAGGCACTGAAGAAAGAGAGGTAGAGAGGAGGCACATGGAGACTGCCTTGTAGAGCATGACAAAGACCATGGCCTTTATTCTAAATACAACAGGAATGCATTGAAGTAATTTGAGCCCAGGATCACCATGCTGTTACTTTTATTTTAAGAGGATGAGTGCCTATTGTTACAGACTTTAGGAGGAATGAGGGGAGGGGAGAGAGCAACCAGATGAGTGAGGAGGCACAGAGCGTCAACAAAAGATGAAAGATAACAGTGACCTGTGTTACAGTGGTGGTGGTAGAAGTTGCATACAGGGTCATATTCAAGAACTATCTTTGAAGTCAATGCCAATAGTATTAGGAGACAGATTTGATAGAGGATGTGCGAGAAAGAAAGGGATCCAGGATGATTTCAAAGTTTCTTGCTGGAGGAAGCAAGAGTTCCATGGAGGTAACAATATGTAAAGAATACTGGCAGCATGTCACAACATCACACGCACACACATGTTTTATTGAAGAGCTCATGAACTCTCTTACTTACAATCTGGCATTCAATACCTGCACATGTCTGGCAATCCCAAACACTGCTCTCAAGACTAACATACTTCAGGCCCACAGGAAAACACCTCTTGCCTCCTATACTTGAACTACAAGCATATGACTGTCCTGAATGTGTACAGGTTATGCTATTACCAATGCTTGGGGTAAAATACTGCTTTGAGTGAGAGGAGGATTGGAACAGTGCAAGTTCTCAGGTAAGAGAGACAAAATACCTTGTCACATCTTTCCTCTTACATAAATAGCATCATTTCCCAGCAGTACTGAACATCAATTTTCTTGCTTCTCTTGATATTCCAACTTGGGAGATACCTATCAACCATCTTTACTTGAAACGTTGCATATAATTTCTGGAAAAGAAAATTTGCAACATTTAAAAAATTAATATTACTTTAAAATTTACATGTAGAGATCTAGAGATAACTAATGCATGAACTATAATACTGGTTGTTTATACTAGTAATTAGATGAACACTAAAGCTTAGATTTGCAAATGGTTTTACTTTTATGAAAACAATGAGATTTAACTTAAAAAAAATTTTAAATATATGTAAATTAGGCACAGAGTCTTGTGGAGGTAAGCCATGAACTTTAGCTCTGTAAAGTGATCAGCTGTATTTCTTTATCCACAGTCAACCTGCCATGGCAATGGCACCCCACTCCAGTACTCTTGCCTGGAAAATCCCATGGATGGAGGAGCCTGGTAGGCTGCAGTCCATGGGGTCGCTAAGAGTCGGACACGACTGAGCGACTTCACTCTCACTTTTCACTTTCATGCATTGGAGAAGGAAATGGCAACCCACTCCAGTGTTCTTGCCTGGAGAATTCCAGGGACGGGGGAGCCTGGTGGGCTGCCGTCTATGGGGTCGCACAGAGTTGGATACAACTGAAGTGACTTAGCATAGCATAGCATAACCTGCCATGGATATCCCAGCACCAATCCATTGGTATGAGCATTTTTTTGAAAATGGACTAAGTCTGATTTAAAATTTTGATATGCACTATTAATAATTATCCCATGTATTTTTCCCTTCAAATCTTGCAGACAATTTCAACTGTTTAGAAGAAATAACTTTCTTGAAAAGACAGAAATGAAGGGTATCTACAAACTCTTGGTTCTCACACCAACCCTTTGACATAGATGGAGATACTGAAGGATAACAGCATGAATTAACCTGCCCTGATATAGCTAATAAGCAACAGACCTGAAGTTCGGATCTAGATCTGCCTGGATCTAGAGAGACCTAGAAGGTGTCCTTTACATATACACATGGAACACTATTTGGGATTTAAAATAATCCAAAGAACTATGCATGTGTGTTCAGTCACCTCAGTCATGTCTGACTCTTTGTGACTCCATGGACTGTAGCCCACCAGGCTCCTCCGTCAATGGGATTCTCTAGGCGAGAATACTGGAGTGGGTTGCCATGCCCTTCTCAGGGGATCTTACTGACCCAGGGATTTAACCCACAGCGCCGGTGTCTCTTGCATTGCAGGCAGACTCTTTAACCACTGAGCCACCTGGGAAAGAACTATGATCACCCTCAAAATGTACCTCCTTGTGGTTTTTTCTCTCCTGGCAATTTTACAAGAGCTGGACAATGGCCACATCTGTATAACGAACAGATGGAATCTGGACTCTTTCCATCTGGCCCATCTCTAAAACACACTCATCTCACTGGATTGGTGCTGGGGTTTCTGTGGTGAGTTAAGGGACTCTTCAGCCAATACAGAAACACAGTTGCTCAACTGACAGAGCTAAGAGATAAGGGTTTCCTTCTGCAGAGTTCTTAAGTCCTGTTAGTGTGAGTCTATTTGCCCCACCAAGAAATCAGTTGAGAGACAGAATTTTTTTTTTCTTTTCAAATTAAAAGCATTTGCTTCTATTAAAAGTGTTTGGCTCAAAATGGATTAAAGACCTAAATGTAAGATTAGAAACTATAAAACTCCTAGAGAAAAACATAGGCAGAACACTTGATGACATAAATCAAAGCAAGATCCTCTATGACCCACCTCCTAGAGTAATGGAAATAAAAACAAAAGTAAACAAGTGGGACCTGATTAAACTTAAAAGCTTTTGTACAGCAAAGGAAACTATAAGCAAGGTGAAAAGACAACCCTCAGAATGGGAGAAAATAATAGCAAATGAAACAATTGACAAAGGATTAATTTCCAAAATATACAAGCAGCTCATACAACTCAATACCAGAAAAACAACCCAATGAAAAAGCGGGAAAAAGACCTAAACAAACATGTCTCCAAAGAAGACATACAGATGGCTAACAAACACATGAAAAGATGCTCAACACTGCTCATTATTAGAGAAATGCAAATCAAAAACTACAATGAGATATCACCTTACACCAGTCAGAATGGGTATCATGAAAAAGTCTACAAACAATAAATGCTCAAGAGGGTATGGAGAAAAGGGAACGCTCTTATACTGTTGGTGGGAATGTAAATTGATACAGCCACTATGGAAGATGGTATGGATATTCCTTAAAAAACTATAAATAAAACCACCTTATGACCCAGCAATCCCACTCCTAGGCATATACCCTGAGGAAAAAGACACATATATCCCATTGTTCATCACAGCACAATTTACAATAGCTAAAATATGGAAGCAACTTAGATGTCCATCAACAGATAAATGGATAAAGAAGTCGCGGTACATACACACAATGAAATATTACTCAGCCATAAAAAGGAACGCCTTTGAGTCAGTTCTAATGAGGTGGATGAACCTAGAACCTATTATACAGAGTGAAGTAAGTCAGAAAGAGAAAGATAAATATCATATTCTAATGCATATACATGGAATCTAGAAGAATGGTACTGAAGAATTTACTTACAGGGCAGCAATGGAGAAACAAAGGTAGAGAATAGATTTGTGGACATGGTGAGAGGGGAGGAGTGGGTGAGATGTATGGAGAGAGTAACACGGAAACTTACATTACCATATGTAAAATAGATAGTCAATGAGAATTTGCTGTATGGCTAAGGAAACTCAAACAGGGGCTCTGTGTCAACCTAGAGGGGTGGGATGGGGAGGGAGATGTGAAAGAAGTTCAAAAGGGAGGGGACATATATATACCTATGGCTGATTCATGCTGAGGTTTGACAGAAAACAACAAAATCCTGTAAAGCAATTATCCTTCAATAAAAAATTTAATTAATTAAAAAATATGTTTTAATTCAGTTCAGTCGCTCAGTCGTGTCCGACTCTTTGCAACCCAATGAATCACAGCACACCAGGCCTCCCTGTCCATCACCAACTCCCAGAGTTCACTCAAACTCATGTCCATCGAGTCAGTGATACCATCCAGCCATCTCATCCTCTGTCGTCCCCTTCTCCTCCTGACCCCAATCCCTCCCAGCATCAGAGTCTTTTCCAATGAGTTAACTCTTCGCATGAGGTGACCAAAGTATTGGAGTTTCAGCTTTAGCATCCTTCCTTCCAAAGAACACCCAGGGCTGATCTCCTTCAGAATGGACTGGTTGGATCTCCTTGCAGTCCAAGGGACTCTCAAGAGTCTTGTCCAACACCACAGTACAAAAGCATCAATTCTTCGGCGCTCAGCTTTCTTCACAGTTCAACTCTCACATCCATACATGACCACAGGAAAAGACGGACCTTTGTTAGAATGTAAATATTCAGAGAAGGGAAAGAATCACTTCTCAGCCTACAAAAACTTAATGAAGAGATTTCTCCTAGTGAATTCTCTTAGGGAATCTTAGTCACTGAGCACCAGAAGATGATGAGAGAGTTTGAGAGGAAAGTTGAAGGAGCTAGGCCATCATGCATAGCTGTCCAGGTTGTTCATTGCAAAAGTACACAGCTGAGGTGGCAAATGAGACTAAAATCGAGCGAGCACTCTGCCTGCCAAATCATGCACAATGGTACCGGATTGTGTCTGCTCAGAAGAAAGGGAAATTTACTTGCATCTATGGAGAAGGCAATGGCACCCCACTCCAGTACTCTTGCCTGGAAAATCCCATGGACAGAGGAGCCTGGAAAGCTGCAGTCCATGGGTCGCTGAGGGTCGGACACGGCTGAGCGTCTTCACTTTCACTTTTCACTTTTCACTTTCGTGCATTGGAGAAGGAAATGGCAACCCACTCCAGTGTTCTTGCCTGGAGAATTCCAGGGACGGGGGAGCCTGGTGGGCTGCCGTCTATGGGGTCGCACAGAGTCGGACACGACTGATGCGACTTAGCAGCAGCAGCAGCATATATATTCTCTAAATGTACGTGTGGTAGTCCTGCCCTAGGCTTCCTCAACTTTAAGGATGCTAGTGGTGACATTGGATGTTCATCTGCACTCTTCTGACCTCTCTGACGATCCAGAGCATTTGAGAGGCAGGTGAGTATTCCAGCATTCCAAAGAACAGGCAGAAGTGGGTGCCAGATTGAGCTGCAGAAGACCTGGCAAAGGACCTTACCTTTGAGCATCATCGTCATTTTTCGGAAATCCTGCCTTTGTTTCCAAGAAGCCTGCTAACACTAAGGCACCATTCTTGCCACGATGTCTGGTGCCACCTGCCCACATCATACTCCAATGATGAGGTGCTCAGACCAAGATGCAGACCAACTCCCTCCCCCAGGGTCTCCTTTGGCGCTTATTCATAGGCATGTGTTTCCACCAGCACCACTCTTCTTACCACCAGCAGACGGCCCTTTCAGGAAAATAGAAAGGAACAAGCGAAGCTTGCCCAGCTCATCCACAACCACACCACTCTCTCACATTCAGCTTTTACTCAGGCAGGTGAAAGGAGGAGGAAACATTCATATTTTCCATTTTTGAAAAGGCCTCCAAAAGTTTTCTGTCTTGGTCTAGACATGCTTCCTGGTGTGTACATTTACAATGTTTTTATTCATAAATTAGAAAACTAGTACAGATGTATTCCCATGAATGCTCAGCTTCTGAACAAGACTGTCTGTTTGCTCCCTCCACGTTTCTGCAGAGTTAACACCCAATACCCAGGAGTGGGAACAAGTGGGAACTTGAGTCAGTCACCCGTGTCACACATATCACTTTTCTCTCAGTCACAGCCTCAGATGCCTCAAGTAGTGTGTTCAGTTCTCTTTCCCTTCCAGGCTTGTCCCTGGAAGGCCACAACTGCAGAGTTTCCCACAATAAAGAAGTCTGACTACTCTGTACTCAAAATGAACTGATAAAGAGGACGGCAATTTTTTTTTTTAAGTCAGTATCTGCTGACTGGATCTACACTCAGAGAGCCAGGTGACATTCTAAGTTCTAAAATTTTCTAATCCAAATAAGAGAGAATTGTGTGAAACTGTGTATTTTGAGGGGGACAGGTGGCTTCAGATAAAAGACAGGTAGCAGATATAATTTATTTTAAGAAATCCGTACTCAATTGACCCCCTCAATCTTTGAGAGTTCTGGAATTATCTAATACAGGGGCCTAGTCAAAAGGTTTCTCCCCGTTCCTCTGTCTGTCTCTCCCTTCATTTTCCCAACCTGTTTCTCGTATACTCTCAAATAAAAATATTTTATTTGGGGGTTCTGATAAAACAGAGTGGCATGGCCTTAAGCCATAGGTTGTTTTCCCCTCAGAAACTGTTTAATGAATGTGTAACAGGTCCGAGATACTGTCCAGAAATCAAAGGATATACAAAGATGGAGGAACCTGAATGTATCCTCAAGGAGTTTCAGCTAAGAGTAGGAACTTAGAAGGGTGTTAATCACTGAACATATATTTATTAAGTGCTTACTAGATGCCAAGTAAGTCCTCAGTGCCGGGGAACCCAGAGGGAACAAAGTAAAGACATTGCTATCATGCTTATATTCTGGAGGAGGGAGATTGACAAGGAAGAAAGAACTCTTTAATGAGTCTGTTATTATAGTACCAAGGATACTATTCCTCAGATATTGCTGGTTGTCTGCCTGCTGTGCGCACTGAGACAACAAACTTGCCTTCCCTTTTTGGACTGAGGTGTGGTCATAGGACTTGGGGCTTCCCCGGTGGCTTGGTGGTAAAGAATCTGCCTGCCAACTCAGGAGATGCGTGTTCGATCCCTGGGTCGGGAAGATCACGTGCAGAAGCGAATGGCAATCCACTCCATTATTCTCGCCCGGGAAATCCCAAGGACAGAGGAGCCCGGCGGGCTACACTCCGCAAAGAGTCAGACGCGACTGAAGCGACTAAACACCACAACAATATGACTTGTTACTGCCAGCGACACAGGAGCAGTAATTACTTGTGTCACTTGCCAGCAGAAGCTTCGGGAGTCCAGGCACAAACACTACACATTCCCTTACCACTGCTGCCGTCATTGTGGTGTATGTGAAGCCTCATCTCGCTGACAACCTGCGTGATTGGCACAAGTGGAGCCCCCTGCTGGTCTGCAGTGAACATGTTGCCTGAGTCAGATGCGTGTTCAGCCGATTACGTTCGGGAATGATCATTACCAGAGAATAATTAGAAATTTTCAGGGAAAAGGGAGTGGCTAAGCATTCTGTGGAAAAATCAAGCACAATTAAGAGTATTTTTAAAATTATATGGGAGGAAATGGTTTCTCTTTTAGATCGAGTCATACAGGAGTCTGTTCTGATCAATTGATATTTGGTCAGACACCTGAAAGACATCAGAGTGCCAGCCACGAGGATATCTGGGTGAAGAGCATTACAGGCAGGCAGAACAGGTAAGTGCAAAGTCCTGAGACAGGAGCATGCGTGGAGTGTCTGCTGTGGCCCGTGTGGCCGAAGCACAGTGAGCAAGGGGAGGGTGGTAGGAAGTGAGCTTAGAAAGTTTACTGGAGGTTGCAGGTGAGGAAGGCTTTGTGGTCCACATGGATTATATGTAAACGTTACGTGCAAAGGAAGATGACAGCAGATGGATGAATGGCACTTGAGCCAGTCATCTTTGACTCTTATCTCCACCTCACCTCATATCTAACTCGTGATCAAGTCAATTGCATCTTGGATCTGTTCTCCATGCCCAACACTAACCCCACTGTCAACACTGTTGTTCCAGCTTTCTTAGCCTTGACGTGAACCACTGCAGCAGCTTTCTAACTAGCTAAGTCCTTTCATTGTTATAGCCAAAATGAATATTCTATGCTTCAGCCTCTAGAAATTTATTCTTGAAAAACTCAAAAAAGATGAAGTCACAGAGGCTGGTTAAAACACATCAGAGGCAACTCCTTAGCATGGATTTGAAGCACTCCACCATTATGCCAGCCCACAGGTCCTCCCTTCCAGTCTTGATGCTTACCCTTGCCCTCTCTTCCTCCCCTCCAGAATGACCTCATTCCTTAGGGCTCTCCGTGCACCATGCTGTTTCAAACCTCTGTGTCTTTACACAGCCATTCTCATGCCTTCCCCACATCCTTATTGCCAGCATCCCCCCAAATCCTGCTTAAACATGACCTCCTCTGCAAAACTCTCTACAACACTGCACCTACCACGGACCAATGAGGGTCCTTTCTCTTTTAACATCTGGGAGATTATATCCACAATGCCCTTAGAATGTTGGGTAGGTTTATCTGTTTATGCGACTGTCTCTTCTTCTGGGATGGTTCCTTCTTTGAGGATGAATCTTGAGATTCACTCCTCTGATTAGGGCTGGACCGTGTACAGCTCTGTCCGCACCAAGGGGTCTCCTTCCTAGAATTTTTGCAGGCTTCGTTTCCTATACCTTTTCTGGACCCAGCTGCTTATTCTGCTTTCAATTCTTGGTTTTATTCTTTGTGATCTGCTTTGGGCTTAATGGTTTATTGTAATTCATGTTGCCAGCCCCAGACTTTGCTTTGAACACCAAAAACTTACAGCCTTAGGCCTGCTTGGGTCAATCCTGGTGGTTGGATAACCACTAAATCCAGGGCCTACCCCTAGTTCAGCCAGCAGGTGGGCATCGCTTACCTCTGTACACAACAGCGGTTCCATGCAGGGTGGCTGAATGAGCTGACCTCCCCTTGCAGAAGGGGATACACCTCCCTTCTTCTTCACTGTGTACCCCTCACCCCAGCCAACCTCTACCTCAATAGGAGCAAAGTTTCAAAAGATTAGTGAGGTGAGTGGCAGCAGCTTTCCTCAATAGTTTGGGTGGCCCTGCTGGAACCCACTGGCCTTATCTAAACCACGCCCTCTCCTTTCTTGTCTCCTTTCTCTCTCAAGTTGCTGGAAATGCCTCCGGAGCCATCACTAAGCAATAGCGTTAGCAGAATTTGTTCAAGTCTGTCTGAGATGGGGGTACAAAAACCACAAGAATGAAGTTGTGTGCTTTTTTTATTGAATAGTTGGCAATTCTTCTTAAACATGCATCCCGATTTGGGTGAGGGGTCAGAATGAGTTACACTCCTTGTCAGACTTTGTTATATTAGTGTGAATCTTCTCCTGGGGCCATTTTGCCTCAGAGAGTGTGTTTTGAATCTTCTCTGTCTTGGAAAAACCCACAGGAGCTATGAGTAAGGATGGCGGCATGCAGAGCCCTGGGTGTGGGCTGGGTCGGCTCTGGCCTGCCAGCTCCAGAGTTTCTGGGAAAGCGTAATTGTGGTAGGAAGAATTTCTAGGCAATACTGATTTCAGGGAATAAAGGTGGAAGTGAAGAGAAAACAAAGCTGAGAAATGAGAATGAAGGATCAAGGGATGCTCCTTTTCAATGGCCCGATTAAGGCTATTACTTACGTTTGTTGCAAAGAAGATCCAGTGTAGGGTTGTGAGCTGTGCTGTCCATGGTGGCTTCATATCTAGATGGTAAAAGGAGCTCTCAGGTCCCCAGATGGAAGGAAGGGCACCTAAGCAGATCACAGATGACACGTCTAGGTCCAGATCTCACAGAAGGAAGGGGAGACCTGGCTGTGTCCGCACAGGTCTCTTCAATTAGATGCCTTACGGTGGCTGAAAAAAAAATCAACAAAGAGCCTTCAAATGTCCATGACCTAGCACCTGACATCCTCTTTACTTCCTCATTTTGGCATGGATTAATGGCTCATGATATTGTTTGACAGGGCTTTATTAAAGCCAGAACAAGTTTCCCTTGAATTTTTGCTCTGGGTGAGGCTTATTCAGACACCACTGGGAAGATTCAGTTGGAAAGTTAGACAAGCTTGTGTTCACATAGAGCCCTGTTGCTCTCAGAGTTTGAAATAAGGTCCTAACCTCATAGGAAGGATAATTTCCAGGTCACCCCAGTAAGCACTGGGGAAACAAGAGAAACCTAGGAGACAATCCCTCTGAGAATTGGTCAGAAGGCTAGGCCTATGTTTCTCAACACACTGAGATCATTTGGACGTTTTTAAGTTCCCAGAGAAGGAAGATAAGTCCAAGAAATGCTAAATGGAAAACTAGAGTACAATTGTCCGAGTAGCTGCAGTACAGTTGCTGCCTCAACCTTGAGATAAAAGGGAAATATTAAAGCTTTAATCAAGCTAAATATCAAGCTTTAATCTACATTCATTTAATATAAGAAATACAGTCCATTAATAACTGCATATTAATATATCACTATTAACATTTTGTTTTAATAATTATGCTAAATCATTATTTGCATTAATTGCTATAATATAATCTTTGTATTAAGTATGTATTAATTTAATAATTATTAACATTAAATTTACCAAACATATGTTTAATATATATTAAAGTATTGGTTCAGATATCACCAAACTTTCATAGATCATATAACAACAGCTCTAAAAGATGAAAAACAGGAGAAGCTCCCCAATTTCTTTTAAGAAACTGGCAAAATTTTGATATTAAAATGCCACATGGACAATATACAATGAGGCAAATTGTTTGCTAAGCATAGCTATGAACATAGTTGTACAAGCATTTGGTAAAATTGGACATTTGCTCATTAACTTTTTTACAAAGAAAAGTAAGGAAGAGAAGGAGAGAGAGGAGGAAGAGGAAAAAAAAAGAGAGAGGGAGGGAAGGAAAAAAGACAAAAAATGATCATAAATGTGGAATAAAAAGAAATGTTCTTAACCTGATACAGTTACCTGACGACCATCTAAAGCAAACATCAAACTAAATTGGAAACATTAGCAGCATGACGTTTTTTAAAATTGAGATGCAATTGACATATAACATTGTGTAAGTTTCAAGTGTACAACATCACAGGAACATTATCTTTAAAGTCAGGGACAGGGGAAGGATGCTCCCCATTACCATTTGTATTCAGGATGGAATCCAGAACAGGAAAAGAAAGAGAGAAAGAAGAACTGGAAAACTGAAGCAGGATGGTCCATGTGAGCCAATGATATGAAACTGAAGATAGTCCATAACTGGTTTAATAAAATCAGTAAGAGTTCATCAGTTGCTGGATCGAGAGGCAATATATAAAAATAGTAACTTCATTACACCTAATAAACCACCATTTAGAAAATGTAACTAAAGAAAAGATCCCATTCACAGTGACAGCAAAAAAGACATAAGGCAGACAATGAATTTAACCAAAGATGCACATTTCTTAATGGAAATAGTAAAATGTACTTAAGGACCAATTATAAAACCAAGAAATGGAGATGTACGACTGTCAGTAGATGGAAAGACTCGTGTTGTAAGAATGTTTAGTTCAGTTCAGTTGCTCAGTCGTGTCTGATTCTTTTTGAATTGCAGCACACCAGGCTTCTCTGTCCATCACCAATTCCCAGAGCTTGCTCAAACTCATGTCCATTGAGTCGGTGATGCCATCCAACCACCTCATCCTCTGTCGTCCCCTTCTCCTCTCACGTTCAATCTTTCCCAGGGTCTTTTCCAGTGAGTCAGTTCTTCACATCAAGTGGCCAAAGTGTTGGAGTTTCAGCTTCAGCATCAGTCCTTTCAATGAATATTCAGGACTGATCTCCTTTAGGATGGACTGGTTGGATCTCCTTGCAGTCCAAGGGACTCTCAACAGTCTTCTCTAACACCACAGTTCAAAAGCATCAATTCTTCAACGCTCAGCTTTCCTTATCGTCTAACTTTCACATCTATACATTTTTCCCAGATTAATTTATAAATTTATTGCTATTCTAATCTCACTCTTAACAGGGTTTTGGACTAAATTTGACAAGCTAATCCTAAAATACATATGGAAAAATAAAGGACCAAACGTAATCAAGAAAATTTTGAAAAATAAAAATAAGGAGGGGGACATCTTGCCTTTCCGAATATCAAGATTTATTATAGAGCTTTGGTCCTTAAAACAGTGTGATATTAGCTGGAGGACAAATAGACTAATACAATAGGATAGAAAATCACAAAACAGACACTCACATGTTGGGAACTCAGTATATTTATTTCTGGGGTCTGGGGCCCCTGAAAGTGACACAATAAATAGTGGGAAAAGAATGGGCTATCTAATAAATGAAGCTGAGAAAATTGATTCTCTCTATGTTTACAAATTTATTCCACATATAAAAATGAATTCAAAGCTTATTAAAAGTCTCACTATGAAGTGCAAAACTTTAAAATCATGAGCAGATAATGTGGAGAGTATCAATATATATAGAAATGTCTTTATGACCTTGTAATATGCAAGAGAAATTTTCTTAAAACACAAAATTTACCTCATGACAGGAACTGAAATTTCTGTATAACAAAGATCTAAAATAAAACACATGCTACTGTAGGAAGATGTTGATGATACAATCAAGAAAATACTAGTGTACAGAATGTACATTTAAAAAAATCTCTAGATTAATAAGGAAAAAACCATCAAATATAAGGATGGGTAAACTATCTCAAAAAGCAGTTTACAATAAAAGGAAACCAACTGGCAAATAATTGCACAGAAAGATTTTCAACTTCCTTGGTAATTAGGAAAATGCAAATTAAGAGAAAGTAGAAAGAGTTAAACCTAAGAGTTCTCATCACAAAGGAAAAATATTTATTTTCTTTTTCTTTCATTCTGTATCATCTGTGTGAGAGAATGGATGCTCACTAAACTTATTGTGATAATACATTTCATGATATATATAAATCAAATCATTATGCTGTACATTTTACAGCTTACACAATGCTGTCTATAAACTATATCTCAATAAAACTAGAAAAAAAAGGAAGTGAGATAGCACTTTATGCTAAATAATTTGGCAAAAATTAAGAAGTCCGACAACACATGTTATATAAGCTCTGATCAGGCATGAGTTGTAACGATGTTGTCATGAGCTCAACGTTGGTGATTCACTATCACCAATACACCTTAAATAAGATGTGTTTAAACAGAAACAAATAAGACAGGTTATGTGTTGATCAGTTGATAGAAATGTTGTGACCAGAGGCTCACAAGAACTTAACCCTATATTTCTTCTAGGAGTAATGGTTCAACACTCACTATCCGTGTTTCCAGGAATTTTATAGGGCATGTGAAAAGTGAAAGTGTTTGTCGCATGACTCTCTGTGACCCCATGGACTGTAGCCTGCCAGTTTCCTCTATCCATGGAATTCTCCAGGCAAGAAGAATGCTTGAATGGATTGCCATTCCCTTCTCCAGGGGATCTTCCTGACCCAAGGACTGAACCTGGGTCTCCTGCAATGCAGGCAGATTCTTTACCATTTGAGCCACCAGGGAAGCCCAGGAACTTTATAGAGCATAACTACTGTGAACAATGAGAATTGACTGTGTATTTTAAATCTGAGTTATGGGTATGTGAACATACTTTTAAAATAGCTTATGAAAAGCACATGACTTTCTCCGTGTGTTAGAAATAGTTCACAGTTGTAAAGCATTAAAAAAAAAAAAGTCAGTGAGGCTCAGTGAATTACAGAGAGGCTGAAGGAAGCAGGCGGGAGTGTGGTTATAAAGGAGCTTGAGTCAAAAGAAATTTGTTTGAATTTCACTGAGAACTAGAATAAGTAACTAGTACTAGCAAAAGATTTTGCAAGGCCATTTGTTCTTTTCTTCTCCATCCTTTCTTCATCCTGTTTCTTGCAACTTTCCCACTCAGCTCTCAAGAGGTCCAAACAGCTGAAATATCATCTTCAATCAGATCAGATCAGATCAGTCGCTCAGTCGTGTCCGACTCTTCGCGACCCCATGAATCGCAGCACACCAGGCCTCCCTGTCCATCACCAACTCCCAGAGGTCACTCAGACGCACATCCATCGCGTCAGTGATGCCATCCAGCCATCTCATCCTCTGTCATCCCCTTCTCCTCCTGCCCCCAATCCCTCCCAGCATCAGAGTCTTTTCCGATGAGTCAACTCTTTGCATGAGATGGCCAAAGTACTGGAGTTTCAGCTTCAGCATCATTCCTTCCAAAGAAATCCCAGGGCTGATCTCCTTCAGAATGGATTGGTTGGATCTCCTTGCAGTCCAAGGGACTCTCAAGAGTCTTCTCCAACACCACAGTTCAAAAGCATCAATTCTTCGGCGCTCAGCCTTCTTCACAGTCCAGCTCTCACATCCATACATGACCACAGGAAAGACCATAGCCTTGACTAGACGAACCTTTGTTGGCAAAGTAATGTCTGCTTTTGAATATGCTATCTAGGTTGGTCATAACTTTCCTTCCAAGGAGTAAGCGTCTTTTAATTTCATGGCTGCAGTCACCATCTACAGTGATTTTGGAGCCCAGAAAAACAAAGTCTGACACTGTTTCCACTGTTTCCCCATCTATTTCCCATGTAGTGATGGGACCAGATGCCATGATCTTTGTTTTCTGAATGTTGAGCTTTAAGCCAACCTTTTCACTCTCCACTTTCACTTTCATCAAGAGGCTTTTCAGTTCCTCTTCACTTTCTGCCATAAGGGTGGTGTCATCTGCATATCTGAGGTTATTGATATTTCTCCCGGCAATCTTGATTCCAACTTGTGTTTCTTCCAGTCCAGCGTCTCTCATGATGTACTCTGCATATAAGTTAAATAAACATGGTGACAATATGCAGCCTTGACGTACTCCTTTTCCTATTTGGAACCAGTCTGTTGTCCCATGTCCAGTTCTAACTGTTGCTTCCTGACCTGCATACAGATTTCTCAAGAGGCAGATCAGGTGGTCATCTTCAATAGGACTTCCCAAAGATATCTTATTTTAATAAGGATTCTGACTCCATTGTTTGGTTTAACTGCTGACAGCTTGTAAGCTTCACATCTCTCTTTCCCTTTGCCTCACGTCTGGGCAAGATGATAAAATCTGGGTGTTTGCTGTGTTAGCACTGATGGGAGTTCAAGACACACAAGTCTCCACTCATAGGCAAGAACCCTCAGCCTGGACTCTCCCTTAAGTATCATTAAAACCCCAGGCCTGTCTCCTTTCCTTGCTCTCTCAAGCCATTTTCAGAGCTGCTTAGGCTTTCTGCCCTGACTTATCTGGAAAATGCTCAGTTTGGTAAATAATAAACCTTTTCATACCCTCTTGGTGTGTTTCTATATTGGAACCAAATTGTAGTTGAGTGGGGAGCCATCTTATTTTTCAGAATGGCTATGGCACTTTCAATTTAGAAAAATTATTTCAGGATTAAAAACAAATTAATATGATTAATGGGCCTTGGGGAAATAAATATGTTGAGAAACTAACAAGACTAAGCATAAGTTTTAGAATAACTAAAGCATGTTGCTGTTGTTCAGTTGCTAACTCATGTCTGACTCTTTGCAACACCATGACTGTAGCACTCCAGGCTTCCCTGAACTTTACTATCTCCCGGAGTTTGCTCAACTAAAGCATCTGCTGCTGCTGCTAAGTTGCTTCAGTCATGTCCGACTCTGTGCGACCCCATAGACAGCAGTCCACCAGGCTTCCCCGTCTCTGGGATTCTCCAGGCAAGAACACTGGAGTGGTTGCCATTTCCTTCTCCAATGCATGAAAGTGAAAAGTGAAAGTGAAGTCGCTCAGTCGTGTCCGACTCTTAGCGACCCCATGGACTGCAGCCTACCAGGCTCCTCTGTCCATGGGATTTGCCAGGCAAGAGTACTGGAGTGGGGTGCCATTGCCTTCTCCGAACTAAAGCATCAGTGATGTGCAAATAAAAAGACTCATTTGTTTTTTGGTCCTAATTAAATGCATTGCACTTTAACCTGAGCAATGTCTCATTCTTATGCTGTGGCTAAAGAGAAATGGGAGCTTAAACTATTTCTTGTTTGGTGCTATTACTTTTCTGGCTCATTGCAGAGTTCCACAGTTGTGGGTGGAAAGACAAACACCAATCCGTGAAGAGTTCTCTTACTTCCTGCGCTTCCTAGGCTTCCTATACTCCACAGCAAGGGCTCATGTCAATCAGACAGGAATATAGGACCCTCCTCTCTAATGGATTAGTGGATAAGTGTTTGTCGCTCAGCGTGTCTGACTCTTTGCGACCCCATGAACTGTAGCCCTCCAGGTTTTTCTGTCTATGGGATTCTCCAAGGAAGAATACTGGAGTGGTTGCCATTCCCTTCTCCAGAGGATCTTCCTGAACCAGGGATTGAACTCGGGTCTCCTGCACTGCAGGCAGATTCTTTACTGTTTGAGCTACAGGGAAGTCCTTATCCTCTCTAATGGGAGAGCCTTAAATTGACATTTTTGCCGTATAACCCTGTCTTTTGGTACCACAGAAGAGGTGGTCAGCTAAAGGCCTGTCACTCTGCATTTAAGCTAGAAAATACTTGTCTTTCTTCCCCCAAAATGGAAAATGCAGCTGTAATAAAGGACTTATCATTAGAAAAAGCCATTAGCTAAATGTGTTATAACAATTTACTTGTGGGTTAGCAACAGCTACCATATTCTGAGCATCTACCACGTCCAGAATCACTTCCTCTATCCTCCGTAGGTGGCATTATCCATGCCTTCTTCTTCAGCTACAATAACAAAACGAATGCCAAAGAATATGATTTCACAAGGGAGAGAGATAAATATAAAATGTTTAATATTTACAAAATATTATCCATTGTGTACTTTCCAAAGTTCAAAGAGCAAGAATAGATATATCTAACTGCAAAGCTTGTCCTTCTTTACAACTTATGGACTCTACCAGGCACCATTAGTCACCCATTTAACAGCTATTCCTCACATTTTTATTTGCTAGTAATAGAATCCTGATTTTGCTTAGCTATCAGGTGGCCAAGTGCTTCAGAAGAATTTGTTCCCTTCCCAGACCAAAGGTGAATCTTGATGTCATATCAGACACAGTAGTCCCATTCTTTTTCTAGCAACTAATTGAGCAATGGGCATGTGATCCAATCCTGTTAAATAAGACATATAGTGAAGTTGCTCAGTCATATCCGACTCTTGGCAACCCCATGGACTGCAGCTCACCAGGCTTCTCCGTCCATGGGATTTTTCAGGCAAGAGTACTGGAGTGGGATGCCATTTCCTTCTCCAAGGAATCTTCCGGACCCAGGGATTGAACTCAGGTTTCCTGCATTGTAGGCAGACGCTTACCCTCTGAGCCACCAGGGAAGCCCAAATAAGACATATAGGAAGTCTTAATGGGAATCTTCCTGGGATAATTTTCTTTCTCTGAACAAGTAATAATACAAAAAGGCTATTAATTTTATGTATATTTTTATGTAGTTTTTTTTTTTCTTCTTTGGTAACTTTGGTAACCATCTTGGGACATTGGAGGAAGTTACCCTAAAAGGACACAGCAGTATCCTGAGAATAGCAGAGGAGAAAAGAGAAAGACCCTAGAACCCTAATAAAATTATTGACCTGACTTAACTAAAACTTTTACCTCAGTTTTTCTCTTCAAATGAGATAATAAATACTTTCTGGTTTCAATATTTGAAGTTGGATTTTCTGTTACTGATACTTGAGGTTCAAGACGACCTGATTGACACTTGACCAATAATATGAGATTTGCCTATAGATGGTTTGAACACCAAGAAATGAACTCTTTAATAAGTCAATAAATAGGGTTTCTGGTTTCACTATGGGGTATGGGAAACAGGAAACATCACCCACACTCACAACCAAAAAAATAGTTAGATAACTTAGGAAATTACAACTTTTCTTGAATCTGTCGCAAAGATAGGGTCACAGGTCAAACAATTAACTTAAGAACAACAGATGCCTCCAAGGAGAGCACTTAGCTACAGCAAACGCCAAATATTATATGCACTGGTAAGAAAAAGAATTGACTGAAATATTTAACAAACCCTTAAAAGGCAAGTGTAGAGTACAGGGTATAGAATTTAGAGTGAGCATTTAGAATTACTAAGAGTCACAGGTGTAGAAGAATTCACACTCGTTTACAACAGAGACCTCACTGAGTGTGCATAAGAAAACTGGAGACAGGATAAGAGTCTAGAGAAGCATCCTTTATCAGGTGAGGACCTGCGGAAAGGAAGAGCAACCACCGAGGTGAAGGTATGAAGATCTGCCCATTCCTTCTCTTCTATATTTCCTACAGAATAAGTCTTATTCCACTGGAGAAAAGACATTAAACCTTGTCACCCTCAGAGTACAGATCAGATCAGATCAGTCGCTCAGTCGTGTCTGACTCTTTGCAACCCCATGAACTGCAGCACGCCAGGCCTCCCTGTCCATCACCAGCTCCCGGAGGTCACTCAGACTCACATCCATCGAGTCAGTGATGCCATCCAGCCATCTCATCCTCTGTCGTCCCCTTCTCCTCCTCCTGCCCTCAATCCCTCCCAGCATCAGAGTCTTTTCCAATGAGTCAACTCTTCGCATGATGTGGCCAAAATACTGGAGTTTCAGCTTTAGCATCATTCCTTCCAAAGAAATCCCAGGGCTGATCTCCTTCAGAATGGACTGGTTGGATCTCCTTGCAGTCCAAGGGACTCTCAAGAGTCTTCTCCAACACCACAGTTCAAAAGCATCAATTCTTTGGCGCTCAGCCTTCTTCACAGTCCAACTCTCACATCCATACATGACCACAGGAAAGACCATAGCCTTGACTAGGCGAACCTTTGTTGGCAAAGTAATGTCTCTGCTTTTCAATATGCTATCTAGGTTGGTCATAACTTTCCTTCCAAGGAGTAAGCGTCTTTTAATTTCATGGCTGCAGTCACCATCTGCAGTGATTTTGGAGCCCAGAAAAATAAAGTCTGACACTGTTTCCACTGTTTCCCCATCTATTTCCCATGTAGTGATGGGACCAGATGCCATGATCTTCGTTTTCTGAATGTTGAGCTTTAAGCCAACCTTTTCACTCTCCACTTTCACTTTCATCAAGAGGCTTTTCAGTTCCTCTTCACTTTCTGCCATAAGGGTGGTGTTATCTGCATATCTGAGGTTATTGATATTTCTCCCAGCAATCTTGATTCCAACTTGTGTTTCTTCCAGTCCAGCGTTTCTCATGATGTACTCTGCATATAAGTTAAATAAACAGGGTAACAATATACAGCCTTGACGTACTCCTTTTCAGATGAAGGTATATTGCAGGTGGGTGCAGGAACAGAAATACCCTCTGACAAAGGTCAGGAATACTTCCAAGGCTCAGAATATAAGAGATCTCCTATTGCTGAGCAAGCGGAAGAATCACTGAGAAGGCTCCACCTGTGAGACCTGGGGTTGAAGCACCTATTTAAGACTGGGGCTGAAGCAGAACAACGGAAAACACCTCCATTCCACTCCTCAACATCAGGCTAGCAAACTCAAAAAACTAGCAACAACAGTCTTTAAAAGAATGGAGAGGACTTTCATGATGGTCCAGTGGATTAGAATCCAGCTGCCAATGCAGAGGACATGGGTTTGATCCCTGATCCAGGAAGATTCCTCGTGCCACGGAGCAACTAAAGCCCATGCGCCACAACTATTGAAGCCCGTGCACCTAGAGCCTGTGCTCTGCAACAAGAAAAGCCACCAAATAAGAAGGCCAAGCACCCCAACAAAGAGTGGCCCCCACTTGCTGCACAGCAATGAAGAGCCAGCACAACCAAAAATAAACACATAAATAAATAATTTTTTTTAAAGTATGGAGAGATAAGTTTCTGAAGTGTAGGCAAAAAAGGGAAGACCTAAACCTAAGAGTGAAGTAGACGTTGAGGAAAACCTTCCAGCAGACCATTCCCAAGCCTAAACACAAGGTAATGCTAGAAGCTGAAACTTTGTGATACAATGAAGGTGATCACAGCAAGAAAATAACCCAACCCAGCTCTACCCTCCAGGATGACAATCCCAGACACTAGCAAAAGTAGGAAACATGCCCATTATCAAGAATAAATAGCTACCTTGGTCTATATTGCTGTACGTAAGATGTCCAGGGCAAGACACAGCAAGCAGTAAATTAAATTAGTACACTTCTTTGGAAGGAATGATGCTAAAGCTGAAACTCCAGTACTTTGGCCACCTCATGCAAAGAGTTGACCCATTGGAAAAGACTCTGATGCTGGGAGGGATTGGGGGCAAGAGGAGAAGGGGACGACAGAGGATGAGATGGCTGGATGGCATCACTGACTCAATGGACATGAGCCTGAGTGAACTCCGGGAGTTGGTGTTGGACAGGGAGGCCTAGCGTGCTGTGATTCATGGGGTTGCAAAGAGTCGGACACAACTGAGTGACTGATCTGATCTGATCTGATTTTAAGAGACAAAACAATCAACAGAATCGCAAATAATAGAGAGATATTGGGACTATTAGACAGGGACTTTAAGCTCCCTCAGGAAGACATAGGTAACCTGACTAGTCCCATATGTTTTGAAAAAATTTAATTTCTAATTAAAAATCTTCTTAAAAAAATAAAGGAAAAGAAAAGAAAATTCCAGGCCCAGAGGACTTCAAGACAAATTCTACTAACTATTTAAGAAAGAAGTAATAACAACACTGTAGAAACTTTTTCAAAATATAAAAGAGATGAGAAAAATTCCCAGCTCATTTAATGAGGCATACATTTTTCTGATACCAAAACCAAAGATGTTGTGAGTAAAGTACAGACCAATACCCCTCTGAAAGTAAAGATGAAAAAAAATATGCTCAACAAAAGTAGAAAACTAGGAATAACAAGAAACATCTTCAATCTGACACAGGATATTTATCAAAAATTTAACAGCTTAATCATAACTAATAGTAAGAAATTGGATAAGTTTGGAAGATTTCCCCATAAGATCGGAAACAAGGCAATCTTATTTAACACCATAAGAAATTCTTTGGGCTTCCCTGATAGCTCAGTTGGTAAAGAATCCACCTGCAATGCAGGAGACCCTGGTTTGACTCCTAGATTGGAAAGATCCACTGGAGAAGGCATAGGCTACCCACTCCAGTATTCTTGGTCTTCCCTTGTAGCTCAGCTGGTAAAGAATCTGCTTGGATTACGGGATACTTGGGTTTGATCTCTGGGTTGGGAAGATCTCCTGGATAAAGGAAAGGCTACTCACTCCAGTATTCTGTCCTGGAGATTTCCATGGACTGTATATAATCCATTGGGTTGCAAAGAGTAGGATATGACTGAGCAACTTTCAGTTCACTTAGAAATCCTAGCCAATGCAATAAGGCAAAAAAAAGAGAGAGAGAGAGAGATGAAATGGATTGGAAAGGAAGATATAAACTGGTTGACAGACATATAAAGGGTCTGAAATTTTATCCTACTTGCAAAATAACAAGTTAGCCTGCCTCCGTTTATAGATGCTGGCAGAGGCACAAGATTCCTGGGTCAGAGAAAAGGACTTAATGACTTACAACAATAGCAGTCACCAAAATAGCAATATTTTCTTGTGCTAGTACCTCTAACCCCAGTTCTCACAGGGCAGCTTGATGAGGGCTGGAGGATATCTGTAAATGGTTAGGAAACCTAAATATTTTATACTGCTTGTCACTGATTTCCAGAAACTGAGGTTGAAGGGAGAATTTGATTTCAAGGAGGCACAGAAAAATTTCTGGTGTGGTGGAAATTTTCTATGTTTTGAAGAATTGTGAGTCACTTGGACTGCAAGGAGATCAAATCGATCCATCCTAAAGGAAATCACCCCGGAATATTCATTGTAAGAACTGTTGCTGAAGCTGAAACTTCAATACTTTGGCTACCTGATGCAAAGAGCTGACCCATTCCCTGATGCTAGGAATGAGTGAAGGCAAAAGAAGGAGGAAGCAGAGGATGAGACAGTTAGATAGCACCACCAACTCAATGGACACAAATTTGAGCAAACTTGAGGAAACAGTGGAGGACAGAGGAGCTGGTGTGCTACAGTCCTTGAGTTCACAAAGAGTTGGACACTACTTAGTAAATGAACAACAACAGCAGCAATTATATCACTGATACAACTCATAGACCTTTATACTAAAACAAAAAAGGTAAATTTGGTCCTATCTGCTACCGAACAATTGCACTCATCTCACACGCTAGTAAAGTAATGCTCAAAATTCTCCAAGCCAGGCTTCAGCAATATGTGAACCGTGAACTTCCTGATGTTCAAGCTGGTTTTAGAAAAGGCAGAGGAACCAGAGATCAAATTGCCAACATCCGCTGGATCATGGGAAAAGCAAGAGAGTTCCAGAAAAACATCTATTTCTGCTTTATTGACTATGCCAAAGCCTTTGACTGTGTGGATCACAATAAACTATGGAAAATTCTGAAAGAGATGGGAATACCAGACCACCTGATCTGCCTCTTAAGAAATCTGTATGCAGGTCAGGAAGCAACAGTTAGAACTGGTCATGGAACAACAGACTGGTTCCAAATAGGAAAAGGAGTACGTCAGGGCTGCATATTGTCACCATGTTTATTTAACTTATATGCAGAGTACATCATGAGAAATGCTGGACTGGAAGAAACAGAAGTTGGAATCAAGATTGCCGGGAGAAATATCAATAACCTCAGATATGCAGATGACACCACTCTTATGGCAGAAAGTGAGGAGGGGCTAAAAAGCCTCTTGATGAAAGTGAAAGTGGAGAGTGAAAAGGTTGGCTTAAAGCTCAACATTCAGAAAACGAAGATCATGGCATCTGGTCCCATCACTGCATGGGAAATAGATGGGGAAACAGTGGAAACAGTGTCAGACTTTGTTTTTCTGGGCTCCAAAATCACTGCAGATGGTGACTGCAGCCATGAAATTAAAAGACGCTTGCTCCTTGGAAGGAAAGTTATGACCAACCTAGATAGCATATTCAAAAGCAGAGACATTACTTTACCAACAAAGGTTCGCCTAGTCAAGGCTATGGTCTTTCCTGTGGTCATGTATGGATGTGAGAGTTGGACTGTGAAGAAGGCTGAGCGCCAAAGAATTGATGCTTTTGAACTGTGGTGTTGGAGAAGACTCTTGAGAGTCCCTTGGACTGCAAGAAGATCCAACCAGTCCATTCTGAAGGAGATCAATCCTGGAATTTCTTTAGAAGGAATGATGCTAAAGCTGAAACTCCAATATTTTGGCCACCTCATGCGAAGAGTTGACTCATTGGAGAAGACTCTGATGCTGGGAGGGATTGAGGGCAGGAGGAGAAGGGGACGACAGAGGATGAGATGGCTGGATGGCATCACTGACTCGATGGATGCGAGTCTGAGTGACCTCCGGGAGCTGGTGATGGACAGGGAGGCCTGGCGTGCTGCGGTTCATGGGGTCGCAAAGAGTCAAACACGACTGAGCGACTGATCTGATCTGATCTGATCTGCACCCCACTCCGGTTCTCTTGCCTGGAAAATCGCATGGGCGGAGGAGCCTGGTAGGCTCCAGTCCATGGGGTCGCTGAGGGTCAGACACGACTGAGCAACTTCACTTTCACTTTTCACTTTCCTGCATTGGAGAAGGAAATGGCAACCCGCTCCAGTGTTTTTGCCTGGAGAATCCCAGGGACGGGGGAGCCTGGTGGGCTGCTGTCTATGGGGTCGCACAGAGTCGAACAAGACTGAAGCGACTTAGCAGCGGCAGCAGCAGCAAACTACACTAACTTTTTTAATGAGAGAATTATGAAGAGCGACATACATAAAAATGTTATCTAAAAAAGTAAAGATCCCATTCCCAGAAGTTGTTCAATTTTTTGCCAAACTGCCAGGCTAGAGGAGAAATCAGGAGTTGGAGTAAGATTACCAGGCTAGGTAAACAAAGATGAAAAATCTGAGACAAGGCAGACACAGCCAACAGGAAGCAAGGAAGGCCAACAGCTTTGGGACTTTAACCAGGCTTTCAAGCCATGGAGGGGACACACTAGAGGTCAAAGGGGACACCCGGAGAAAATTCAATCCTTTAGACTTTCTAGCTGAAAAAGAATGGGGTCAAGGAGGCCAAACGCCAGGTGAGGAGAGAGCCTGAGGCTGAAATCCCAGTTTAACTTGGGGTATCTCGTGCCCTTTCTGGCCCAGGTTCACAGATTAACTCTTACCTGCCCACTTTACACACCATGTCTCCCCACCCCGAAAGATCCAGAACTGATTAGTCAGCTCAGCCTCACAGTTGATTTTGTGGAATTAGAAAGCCAAATCTGTTGATCGAATTGATAATACCGGCAACTGAAAAGGTGTTTTGGTGTCTTTTGGACAGGGCCTATACATGGGTAACATTGTTGGTATTTCAGAGTAATCTTATGCTACATGACATGGTTAAAGAGTGGGGAAAATGATCAAAATTTAAACTGTCTCTATAAAATGTGCATTCACTACTCTTTCCAGTTTGCAGGAGAAAATGCCAATGTGGTCAGACTTGATTTTTTTCAAGATAAACTGAAATCTGAGTTTTTACCTGAAAGTATTAATGAGTGAATTTTCCGAATAAAATTCCTTAACAGTACTGGTTCTGTCCAGGAGATGTCATTTTGCAACTCCTGTGGAGCTTTACGAGACCCCATTTATATTTATTTTTTTTAAACTTTTAATTTTATATTGGAGTATAGCCAATTATCAAAGGATGTTGTGATAGTTTCACGTGAACAGCAAGGGACTCAGCTGCACATATACATGTATCCATTCTCCCCCAAATTACCTTCCCATCCAGACTGCCACATAACATTGAGTGAAGTTCCCTGTGTTATACAGTAGGACCTTATTGGCTATCCACTTTAAATACAGCAATGTGTATGTACATGTCCATCCCAAACTCCCTAACTATCCCTTCCACCCACCCTCCCTCGCCCCCACCCCCTGCAAAGAACTATAAGTTCCTTCTCTAAATCTGTGAGTCTCTGTTCTGAAAGTTCATTTGTATCATTACTTTCTAGATTCCACATATAAGGGATGTCATATCATATTTCTGGGTTTTCCTGTTGGCTCAGTGGTAAAAAATCTGCCAGCCAACACAGAAGAAGCCCGTTCAGTCCCTGAGTTGGGCAAATTCTCTTGGAGGAGGAAATGGCAACACACTCTATTAGCATTCTTGCCTGGGAAATCCCATGGACAGAGGAGCCTGGTGGGCTACAGTCCATGGGGTCTCAAACAGTCACAGCGACAACATGGTATTTCTGGGAGACTCCATTTTTAAAAAGCAGTAGCAGAAATAATCTTTAACCCTCTCTCATTTCTATACTGAAGATACTTTGAGAAATGCCAAAGATTTCTAACTTTGTTAGTATGTTTTTTTCTGACTCAACAGTTGTGATCCCACATCTAAGAGTGTAGAGTTCAGCTGGTAGATCCCAAAATTCATCGAGAAGCTATAGCAAGGCTGGAGTAAGGATGGATTACAGAGAATAGGGGACTTTCACCTTCTGGGCTTCTGGCCCGTTTCTCCGGAGCACCACCACAGACAGGTACTGGTGGCAGAGGCAGCTTTTGCACTCTCCCGGCGTGGCTGCAGTGAGACAGCACATCTGTGAAGCGTTTGCCAGCATGTCAAGAGTAACAGGACTCTTGAAGCCATTTCAAACGTCATGCCAATCCTTGTGCATAACATGTTTAAAAAGATTGTTGCTTTAGAGATCTTAATATTTAAAAAAAAAATGAAATGCAATACTTTTAGCCACTTAAAAGTGGAGTTCCTTTTCACTAAGCAAAGTTGAACTTTTAAACTTCTTTTTACCAAACAAGTCCCCTCCCCTTTTTTTCGCTAGGGAGCAAATAAGTTAGCATGGGGGTCCTAAGTGCTCTTAAAATCATTTTGCTATAGATCTGTGCACTGTTTATAATTCTTGAATAAAGCTAAAAGTAAAGAAAGGCTTTCTCTGAAGGTTTATGAGCATTTTTCCATGAAGCCGAAGTCAAACAGATCAAAGAGATCTAACAAAATGCTTCAAACTTGGGATAGGGTGGGCTGAAGGCCCATGAATCGAAACCAACCTCTCCAGATAGTTTGGGAGATATCTCTTGTTATTTCAAAATAAAAGCAAAATTAAAACATGATAGTTTGACTATATCAAACTGACATTTTTGAACAGTGTTGTTAAAAGCATCAGTCTTTGATATTTTACCCACAGCATTAAAGACATTTTAAAAGAGGTTAGATAACTGTTTTACCAAGTGGCAAAAATGAACATGATCAGGTGAATTTCCTAACTCTCTTTTCCTAATAGCCATTCTTCTCTGGGCTTCTCTGAGTCTTCCTACAAAAGGCAGAGTTTTCCAGGTTCACAAAGAATTAATATACAGTCTTAAATTGTCTCAAGCAGTAAAATGTATACTGTGTATTTTGAATGCTCATTAATTGAAGCTTTAGCTTTTGATGCACTACCAATTTAAATGCCTACTAACGATTTACTTTAAAATAGAAAAATAAAAACAAAAGAAATCGAATGAATATATTTGCTGGAAAGGCATGAATCTGTCTAGCCATGATCAAACCCTCAATAAATCTGCTTCTAATCATCCATTGGTATTTAAATATATAATAACTACTCTATTAAACTTAATTTTCTCTATTTAATGACAGTTATTCTAAATTTAATGACAGTTATTCTAAATTTAATTTATATTTATTTGAAATATATACCCACAGATTATTAACAACATTTTAACAAGATTTTTAAACCAAGGAACGTGAGTATGAATCCATCAAATGTCAATAAATCAATTACTAGTTAATGTAGAATGCCTGAATTGTTAAATGGAAGCATACCCAAGTGAGAACGCTTTGAAAACATTTCAATGAAAAATAATTTGCCGGGGGGAAAAATCCATCTGTGAACTGCTGGTACTATTTCAGCATAAAATTAAGGCTATATAACTTTAAAATATATTTATTTTGTATGAAAATATGCATTTGGTGAAGTGCATTAAATTTTCTTGATTGGGAGTTGACTTTAACCAGAGTACCATTTTAACATTATAAGTCAAGTGGTTTAAATTTTTCTGTTGCCAATTAAATATGTGCTAAAAATATTACATACTATTTTATTCTGGGGATTCACAACCAGGTTTGTACAAAACATTCCTTTATATAGAATATGAGAAAAAACTTTTTGCAAGTTATGGTGCCCACCAAGTCACCATCCTTCAAACAAAATGAAGTCCTTAATTCAAATAACTCTGTTTTTTCCTTGCTGGCAGGGTGTGCTTCCAGAAGGACCCTGGCTGCCATATCTTTCTGATGAGTATGCCATGATTGCATGGCCGTGCCCCTCCAGCCATCCTCTTCCACAGCCTGGGACGTTTATTGGGATCAGAAGCATAGACTGGCAAGTTTGTGTGACGTAAGAATCCCAACCTATAAAGCACATCAGTAGACACTTTGTAGCATGTGCCGTTTATTAGGGTTTCCATTAAAAGTATTATGTTTCTATACTTTACAACCATAAAAGAGTAAATAATTTCAAAGGATTGCTTGATAGAAGACTTCTGTTTTAAATGGAACTTGGAAATATCTGGGAAATCACTGGAATAAATGTACTTAATAGACCCAATGCTGTGAAGTTCTTTTTAACTGTTTTCTTAAGCGCATAAAAAGATATACCATTTCCTCCAACATTTTTTGAAATAGGTTTTGGTTTGGGGTTTTTCTCTGTAACATTTGACTTATAAATATTTCTTACAATGCCTCCATTGTTCCCTTTCTTTCTTTCAGTCTTGCTTTTTCTTTCTTTCTTCTAGTGCTGAGGCTGACTTCTTAACACCAGCCGATTCCACCCCCACTCACTGTTCTAACCTATAGGATAAATCAGAACTTTAAACCAGAAAGTAACATTACATGCCACTCAAGAAAACCTGCTGCACCACTTGATAAGTTGGAAAATGTATAACAAATGCCCCTATTGAGATATTTCCTTTTTTTTTAAGAGGAAACAAATTCCATTCATGGGACTAAGCAAATATTTCATCAATCTGGTTCATGTGGGAAACCAATACACCATTCACTGCATGGAAAAGATTAGATCAGGTCGGTTTCAGAATACAGACATTAAAAAAAAATATTGATCATATCAAACATTTAAAGAAAAGTTAGTCATTCAGTCGTGTCCAACTCTTTGTGACCCGTGGACTGTAGCCTGCCAGGCTCCTCTGTCCATGAAATTCTCTAGGCAAGAATACTGGAGCGGGTAGCCATTCCCTTCTCCAGGGGATCTTCCCATCCTAGGGATTGAACCTGGGTCTCCCACATTTTGGGCAGATTCTTTATTGTCTGAGCCATCAGGGAAGTCCAAAGAAAAGTTGTCTATAAAATATTAACATGTTATAATTCAAGTGGAATAATCCAGTTTGTCTCCACAGTCTCGTTCTCTGGAAATTACATGAACTCCTGCTGGATTTTGTCTGTGTAGACAGACAGGAGGTCTCAAAAAAGTGGAGACCAACTTTTTCAAACCTCAACATGTACACCTTCAAAAACAACCCTGGGAACTAAGAAAGAGAGGGAGAATAGCATTTGCAGGTGGGCTCCCTGGACTTGGTAAAGACGGCATTAGTCATTGAGAGTGGCAACTCCCAGACTGGCATGCCAGCCTCTACACTGAAGTTTTGGCCCATATTACCTCTTTGAACTCTTATCACCCTTCCTCATCTTCATTTGACAGATGAGAAAACTGAGGCTCAGAGAGGTTGAGTAACTTGCCCAAGCTTACAGAGTTAGTTATGTAGCTGGGATTTTAATCCAAGTCTGGCCAAATCCAAAATTTATGGCCTTTATTGCCATGCCTAATTTTTCTCCTGCCTCTGAGTTAGGTATAGCCAGAGGACAGAAAGCAGAGCCCTATCTAGAGAGATGCCTGACTCTTACGAGGTAAGAATGCCCCAGAGTCAAGATGAAAATCACTCCATAGTCGTTCACAGGGACAAGGCCTCCTGCTGTAGAGCAGGTCTGCTTGGCAGGGAAGAATAAATGGGTGATGGATGCATGAACAACCCCTTGAATCCCCTCACAGGACTTAATTTCTGCACTTGATCACATGGAAGATGAATCAAAGCTACCAACCTCCTCTGGCACCGAGCCTGGGAGGGTGGAGAGCTGGTGGATTGATTGAGCGAGGGGAGGCCAGCAAAGAGGATTGAAGTCTGGGAATGACAGCCCAGGGCAGTCTTAATATGACCAGGGCCTTGTCTTTCCCATCAAAGCTATGCAGCCTTACTGGCGAGGCTGGGAAAGGGAATAGCAGAAAGGGAATCCAAGGCAATTAATCACCTTGCTTGCTAAGGAGGGGCAACTCAGAAACCAAAGGGAAAAACAGGGCTCACTTCCACACAGCACTCAATCTCCTGAAAGAAACAGCATAAATAGAGTCATATTTGCCAATGAAGGTTTCTAAATGTTTAAACTAGCCAGTAATGCCACCCAGATGGAGAAACTAACACTTGCGGAAGTTCCATGATTTGTACCATAGTCCCTCAGTGAGTTGGAGATAGAGCAGATGTGAACCCCCAATCTCTTGATTCCCAGATTTGCACATAAACCATCAAAAATACAAACCTTCTAGCCCTGAAATCTACATAGCCCTTTGTCTGCTGTGTGGTCCTCTGTCAAGAGCCAGCATTGCACTACGCAGAAGGGGTTTCTTTCCCCTTACACAATCTGTAAGTCTTAGTGAGCTGGGCCTTCAAGTTCTTCTTTTATCCTTTCATTCATCTGACAAATATTTACTGAGTGCTTACTGGGATTCAGGCAATGTTCTAGATGGAGGAATGCAGTCGTGAACAAGACAAAGAGCTTGTTTCCTGGAATGCAGATCTTAGGAGGGGCAGGCAACAAACAAAATATCGAGAGTAAACGTGCCACACAGAAAATAAAGTTGCACGATGGGATGAAAAGTGACAGAGGGAAACACCTTAGATTGGGGATTTAGGGAAGGCCTCCTAGATGAGAAGATTTTGGGGCCAAGACATGAATGATAGGAAAAAGCCACCCATGTGAAAACAGGAGGAAAGCATAATTTTCAACCCCAAATTTCTCCTAGAGAACCCCCAAGTTATGCTTTTCTTTAGCTTACTTGTTTCTTCTACCCAAGATAACTTATTAAATTGCAAGTGGGAACTCCCTGGTGATCCAGTGGTTAGGACTCTGTCCTTCCAATTCAGAGACACGAGTTCAAACCCTGGTCAGGGAACTAAGATCCCACAAATTGTGCAGTGTGGCCAAAAAAAAAATTTTTTTTTAATCAAAACAAAAAAACAAAACTCTCCTCTTTAAAAAAAATGCAAGTAATTGCAAGTGTCATCCTACTAAGAATAAAGCAAAATATTTTATTCTGAATTTTAAAGTTTCATTAGCAAGCTTTTTTTTTTTGCATATCATTTTATTTTTTTTTTGTTTTCTTTCTTTTTTTTTAAATTTTATTTTACTTAACTTTACAGTATTGTATTGTATTGGTTTTGTCATACATCAAAATGAATCCGCCACAGGTATACATGTGTTCCCCATCCTGAACCCTCCTCCCTCCTCCCTCCCCATACCATCCCTCTAGGTCGTCCTAGTGCACCAGCCCCAGGCATCCGGTATCAGGCATCGAACCTGGACTGGCAACTCGTTTCAAACATGATATTATACATATTTCAATGCCATTCTCCCAAATCATCCCACCCTCTCCCTCTCCCAGAGTCCAAAAGACTGTTCTATACATCAGTGTCTCCTCTGCTGTCTTGTATACAGGGTTATTGTTACCATCTTTCTAAATTCCATATATATGCATTAGTATACTGTATTTGTGTTTTTCTTTCTGGCTTACTTCACTCTGTATAATAGGCTCCAGTTCCATCCACCTCATTAGAACTGATTCAAATGCATTCTTTTTAATGGCTGAGACTGCATGGGAAATAGATGGGGAAACAGTGGAAACAGTGTCAGACTTTGTTTTTCTGGGCTCCAAAATCACTGCAGATGGTGACTGCAGCCATGAAATTAAAAGACGCTTACTCCTTGGAAGGAAAGTTATGACCAACCTAGATAGCATATTCAAAAGCAGAGACATTACTTTACCAACAAAGGTTCGCCTAGTCAAGGCTATGGTCTTTCCTGTGGTCATGTATGGATGTGAGAGCTGGACTGTGAAGAAGGCTGAGCGCCGAAGAATTGATGCTTTTGAACTGTGGTGTTGGAGAAGACTCTTGAGAGTCCCTTGGACTGCAAGAAGATCCAACCAGTCCATTCTGAAGGAGATCAATCCTGGAATTTCTTTAGAAGGAATGATGCTAAAGCTGAAACTCCAGTATTTTGGCCACCTCATGCGAAGAGTTGACTCATTGGAGAAGACTCTGATGCTGGGAGGGATTGAGGGCAGGAGGAGAAGGGGACGACAGAGGATGAGATGGCTGGATGACATCACTGACTCGATGGATGCGAGTCTGAGTGACCTGCGGGAGCTGGTGATGGACAGGGAGGCCTGGCGTGCTGCGGTTCATGGGGTCGCAAAGAGTCGGACACGACTGAGCGACTGATCTGATCTGATCTGAATGCTCCATTGTGTATATGTGCCACAGCTTTCTTATCCATTCATCTGCTGATGGACATCTAGGTTGCTTCCAAGTCCTGGCTGTTATAAACAGTGCTGCGATGAACATTGGGGTACACGTGTCTCTTTCAATTCTGGTTTCCTCAGTGTGTATGCCCAGCAGTGGGATTGCTGGATCATAAGGCAGTTCTATTTCCAGTTTTTTGAGGAATCTCCATACTGTTCTCCATAGTGGCTGCACTAGTTTGCATTCCCACCAACAGGGTAAGAGGGTTCCCTTTTCTCCACACCCTCTCCAGCATTTATTGCTTGTAGACTTTTGGATCGCAGCCATTCTGACTGGCGTGAAATGGTACCTCATAGTGGTTTTGATTTGCATTTCTCTGATAATGAGTGATGTTGAGCATCTTTTCATGTGTTTGTTAGCCATCTGTATGTCTTCTTTGGAGAAATGCCTATTTAGTTCTTTGGCCCATTTTTTGATTGGGTCATTTATTTTTCTGGAATTGAGCTGTAGGAGTTGCTTGTATATTTTTGAGATTAGTTGTTTGTCTGTTGCTTCATTTGCTATTATTTTCTCCCATTCTGAAGGCTGTCTTTTCACCTTGTTTATAGTTTCCTTTGTTGTGCAGAAGCTTTTAAGTTTAATTAGGTCCCATTTGTTTATTTTTTATTTTATTTCCAATATTATGGGAGGTGGGTCATAGAGGATGCTGCTGTGATGTATGTCAGAGAGTGTTTTGCCTATGTTTTCCTCTAGGAGTTTTATGGTTTCTGGTCTTACATTTAGATCTTTAATCCATTTTGAGTTTATTTTTGTGTATGGTGTTAGAAAGTGTTCTAGTTTCATTCTTTTACAAGTGTTTGACCAGTTTTCCCAGCACCACTTGTTAAAGAGATTGTCTTTAATCCATTGTATATTCTTGCCTCCTTTGTCAAAGATGAGGTGTCCATATGTGCGTGGACTTATCTCTGGGCTTTCTATTTTGTTCCACTGATCTATATTTCTGTCTTTGTGCCAGTACCATACTGTCTTGATGACTGTGGCTTTATAGTAGAGCCTGAAGTCAGGCAGGTTGATTCCTCCAGTTCCATTCTTCTTTCTCAAGATAGCTTTGGCTATTTGAGGTTTCTTGTATTTCCATACAAATTGAGAAATTATTTGTTCTACCTCTGTGAAGAATACCGTTGGTAGCTTGATGGAGATTGCATTGAATCTATAAATTGCTTTGGGTAGTATACTCATTTTCACTATATTGATTCTGCCAATCCATGAACACGGTATATTTCTGCATCTATTAGTGTCCTCTTTGATTTCTTTCACCAGTGTTTTATAGTTTTCTATATATAGGTCTTTAGTTTCTTTAGGTAGATATATTCCTAAGTATTTTATTCTTTTCATTGCAATGGTGAATGGAATTGTTTCCTTAATTTCTTTTTCTATTTTCTCATTATTAGTGTACAGAAATGCAAGGGATTTCTGTGTGTTGATTTTATATCCTGCAACTTTACTATATTCATTGATTAGCTCTAGTAATTTTCTGGTGGAGTCTTTAGGGTTTTCTATGTAGAGGATCATGTCATCTGCAAACAGTGAGAGTTTTACTTCTTCTTTTCCAATTTGGATTCCTTTTATTTCTTTTTCTGCTCTGATTGCTGTGGCCAAAACTTCCAAAACTATGTTGAATAGTAATGGTGAAAGTGGGCATCCTTGTCTTGTTCCTGACTTTAGAGGAAATGCTTTCAATTTTTCACCATTGATGATAATGTTTGCTGTGGGTTTGTCATATATAGCTTTTATTATGTTGAGGCATGTTCCTTTCTGAAGAGTTTTTATCATAAATGGATGTTGAACTTTGCCAAAGGCTTTCTCTGCATCTATTGAGATAATCATATGGTTTTTATTTTTCAATTTGTTAATGTGGTGTATTACGTTGATTGATTTGTGGATATTAAAGAATCCTCATTAGCAAGCTTTGATATTTTGACTATTAATGTTCATTTTGATGAGCATGGAATTCCCTACATGTTTACAACAGATTAAGACACAGCAGTATCTTGTATCAAAAAGATTGATGCACAAAAGAATTGGGAGGGTCACAGAAGAATTCAGTGGAAGGACAAATGTCATAGTGAGTGAGTGAAGTCGCTCAGTCATGTCTGACTCTTTGCAGCCCCATGGACTGTAGCCTACCAGGCTTCTCCATCCATGGGAGAGGGTTGCCATTTTCTTCTCAAGGAGATCTTCTCCTGAGCCAGGGATTGAACCCAGGTCTCCCGCATTGTAGGCAGATGCTTTACCATCTGAGCCACCAGGCAAGTCCTTTGTCATAGTCATATTCTCAAATTCACCTGCACAGTGGATCCTACACCTGGTTCTCCACTGTCACCGTCTCTTGCCATTTCATGTGGCAGCCTTCTAACTGAATTCCCAGCTTCTCAGCCACCAAGGTGATCCTTTCAAAAAGAAAGTCTGATCACATTCCTCCACTCCTCACCTCACTCTGACCACTTTCTGTGATTGTTATGGACTGAACTGTGTCCCACCCAAATTCATATGAAGGCTTCCCTGGTGTCTCAGTGGTGAAGAATCTGCCTGCCAATGCAGGAAACACAGGTTAGATCCCTGGGTCAGAAAGATCGCTTGAAGAAGGAAATGGCAACCCACTCCCGCATTCTTACCTGGGAAATCCCTTGGACAGAGGAGCCTGGAGGGCTACAGTCAATGGGGTCGCAAAGAGTCAGACACGACTTAGCAACTAGACAACAAATTCATATATTGAAGCCCTAATCCCCAGTGTGACTGCAGTTGGCAATAGATCCTTTAAGGAGATAATTAAGGTTAAATGAAGTTATAGGTTAAAGTACAAAAGACACTATATCTTCAGATTTGAAAGTGAAAGTCACTAAGCTGTGTCTGACTCTTTGCAACTTCATGGACCGCCGTCATTCTAGTCATGCTCATGCCCCATTGATAAATCATCTCTGGCCTTTTTTGCCTCCAGGGACTGTAGCCCACCAGGCTCCTCTGTCCATGGAATTCACCAGGCAAGAATACTGGAGTGGGTAGCCATTCCCTTCTCCAGGGGATCTTCTTGACCCAGGGGTCGAACCCAGGTCTCCTGCCTTGCAGACAGATTCTTTACCGTCTGAACTCCCAAGGAAGCCCATGTTTCGGGCTAAGAAAACTCAGTATCTTATGTGATAAGATAGGAAAACATTACCACAAAATGTAGTAATAGCAGTCCATAAGTCATACAAGACACACAAAGTATGTCTACCAAAAACTTTGCTCTAAAACTTAACTTTTTAAGTGAAAATTTTTTTAACTGAAATTTATATTTTGTTTTTGTCCCCAGTTTTATTAAGTGAATTATTTTTTAATGCAATAGAAAAGATTACTGAATTGGACTATAAAGCAAGCTGAGTGCCAACGAATTGATGCTTTTGAACTGTGGTGTTGGAGAGGACTCTTGAGAGTCCCTTGGACTGCAAGGAGATCCAACCAGTCCATCCTAAAGGAGACTAGTCCTGAATATTCATTGGAAGGACTGATGCTGAAGCTGAAACTCCAATACTTTGGCCACCTGATGCGAAGAGCTGACTCATTTGAAAAGACCCTGACACTGGGAAAGATTGAGGGCAAGAGGAGAAGGGGACGACAGAGGATGAGATGGTTGGACAGCATCACTGACACAATGGACATGAGTTTGAGTAAAATCCAGGAGTTGGTGATGGACAGGGAGGCCTGGCATGCTGCAGGCCATAGGGTCGCAAAGAGTCAGACACGACTGAGTGACTGAACTGAACTGAATTGATACTGCAAATTGATCACCACAACAAGTTAACTTAACAGCCATCACCATAATAGCTATAAATTTGTGTGTGTGTAATGAGAACTTTTAAGATCTACTTTCTTAACAATCAAATGTAAAATATAGTACTGTTATCTGAAACTAACACATTATAAATCAATTATTATTTTATTTAAAATTTTATTATTAAATTATTTTAAACTTCAATTTAAAATAACTGCCAAGAGCAAAAAGAAAAAAGTAAAAATCAACTTAATGTAAATAATAATAATAGAATATAATTGTTAACTATGGCCATCAAGCTGTACATCATATCCCTGGGACTTCTTTATAACTGGAAGTTTGTGCCCTTTGACAACCTTTACCCATTTTGCCCATCCTCCACCTCTGACAACCTCTAATCTTTTTTCTGTACCTATGAGTCAGTTTGGGTTTTTTTTTTTTACAATTCCACATATAATTTTTTTAAGACTACACAGTTTTGCCTTTCCTATCTGACATATTTCATTAAGTATAAAGCCCTCAAAGTCCCTGCAATTGTTACAAATGATATCTTTCCATTGTATGGCTGAGTAATTGTCCATTCCACATTTTCTTTATCCATTCATCCACTGATAGATAGTTAGCTGTTTCTCTTGTCTTGGTTTTCATAAATAATAATGCTGCAATAAATATGGGAGTGCAGCTATCTTTTCAAGTTAGTAATTACTTTTCCTTCAGATATGTACCCAGAAGTGGAGTTGCTAGATCATATGGTAGTTCTATTTGAATTTTTTGAGGAGCCTTCTTAGTGGTTTCCATAGTAGCTGCATCAATTTACATCCTAACAGTGTACAAATATTTCCTTTTCTCCACATCCTTACCTACACTTGTTATTTTTTGCCTCTTCGATAAGTGAAAGTGAAAGTGAAATCGCTCAGTCGTGTCTGACTCTTTGCGACCCCATGGACTGTAGCCTACCAGGCTCCTCTCTCCATGTGATTCTCCAGGCAAGAGTACTGAAGTGGGGTGCAATTTCCTTCTCCAGGGGATCTTCCCTGACTGAGGGATCAAACCCGGGTCTCCCGCATTCCAGGCACATGCTTTAACCTCTGAGCCACCAGGGAGCCCCAACTGCCATTCTAATAGATATGAAATATACCTTAAGTGATTTTTTTTAGAGTAGAGACTTTAACATTGGAGTCGGCTTTGTGGGATACATCATAGTCAGCTTATCGATAATTGCTCATCTGTTGGTTTAGGGGTTTCCATTCTCTCCACACCTATCTGCAAACCCTATGCATTGCCAACTTCGAGTATGTTCCTGAGTGTCTCACTGGAGAGCGATGCAACAGGTCACCACAGATCCAGGTAAGTAAAAAGTATAGAGATTGGCAGTCAAAAATGCTGACCAGAAATTTCATGCTGATATTTCTCTGTGGATTACCATGAGCCTGGAACTCTAACCCATTGAGCTGAGTAATTGAGTCGTATTATTATGCACATCTTTGTAGAAGGTAGAGTGGCTTCTCAGTAAATCTAGTAGAATTATATGACAAATATAACAATTTTATATTTTTTTTTTACTTTGGGAGTTTGAAGGTTTAGATAGTAATGTGTTTCTTGTTTTGTTCATGGTTTAAGCAAAATCAACAAACTGATTTTGTCGATTAGGTATTGGACTTTTTATTTGCTCCAGAAGCATTTACTCAGTGATTTGTTAATATTGTTGTTGTTGTTCGGTAACTAAGTCATGTCCAACTCTTTGTGACATCATGAACTGCAGCACACCAGTCTTCTCTGTCCTTCACTATCTCCCTGAGTTTTCTCAAACTCACCTCCATTGAGTCAGTGATGCCATCCAATCATCTCATCCTCTGTTGCCCCCTTCTCCTCTTGCCCTCAATCTTTCCTGGCATCGAGATCTTTTTCAATGAGTCAACTCTTTGTATCAGGTGAACAAAATATTCACCTGAAGCTTCAGCTTCAGCATCAGTCCTTCCAGTGAATATTCAGGGTTCATTTCCTTTAGGACTGACTGGTTTGATCTCCTTGCAGTTCAAGGAACTCTCAAGTCTTCCCCAGCACCACATTTCAGAAGTGTCACTTCTTCAGCGCTCAACCTTCTTTATAGTCCAACTCTCACATACATACATGACTACTGGAAGACACAGTTTTGACTATATGGACTTTTGTCAGCAAAGTGATGTCTCTGCTTTTTAATACACTGTCTAGGTTTGTCCCAGCTATTTTTCTAAGTGTCTTTTAATTTCATGGCTGCAGTCACCATCCACACTGATATTTTTAATTTTATTTTTTAACTTGACAATATTGTATTGGTTTTGCCATATATCAAAATGAATCTGCCACAGGTATACATGTGCTCCCCATCCTGAACCCTCCTCCCTCCTCCCTCCCCATACCATCCCTCTGGGTCGTCCCAGTGCACCAGCTCCAAGCATCCAGTATCCTGCATCAAACCTGGACTGGCGACTCGTTTCATATATGATATTATACATGTTTCAACGCCATTTTCCCAAATCATTCTACCCTCTCCCTCTCCCACAGAGTCCAAAAGACTGTTCTATACATCAGTGTCTCTTTTGCTGTCTCGTATACAGGGTTATTGTTACCATTTTTCTAAATTCCATATATATGCGTTAGTATACTGTATTCAGATGACACCACTCTCATGGCAGAAAGTGAAGAGGGGCTAAAAAGCCTCTTGATGAAAGTGAAAGTGGAGAGTGAAAAGGTTGGCTTAAAGCTCAACATTCAGAAAACGAAGATCATGGCATCTGGTCCCATCACTGCATGGGAAATAGATGGGGAAACAGTGGAAACAGTGTCAGACTTTGTTTTTCTGGGCTCCAAAATCACTGCAGATGGTGACTGCAGCCATGAAATTAAAAGACGCTTACTCCTTGGAAGGAAAGTTATGACCAACCTAGATAGCATATTCAAAAGCAGAGACATTACTTTACCAACAAAGGTTCGCCTAGTCAAGGCTATGGTCTTTCCTGTGGTCGTGTATGGATGTGAGAGCTGGACTGTGAAGAAGGCTGAGCGCCGAAGAATTGATGCTTTTGAACTGTGGTGTTGGAGAAGACTCTTGAGAGTCCCTTGGACTGCAAGGAGATCCAACCAGTCCATTCTGAAGGAGATCAATCCTGGAATTTCTTTAGAAGGAATGATGCTAAAGCTGAAACTCCAGTATTTTGGCCACCTCATGCGAAGAGTTGACTCATTGGAGAAGACTCTGATGCTGGGAGGGATTGAGGGCAGGAGGAGAAGGGGACGACAGAGGATGAGATGGCTGGATGGCATCACTGACTCGATGGATGTGAGTCTGAGTGACCTCCGGGAGCTGGTGATGGACAGGGAGGCCTGGCGTGCTGCGGTTCATGGGGTCGCAAAGAGTCGGACACGACTGAGCGACTGATCTGATCTGATCTGATACTGTATTGGTGTTTTTCTTTCTGGCTTACTTCACTCTGTATAATAGCTATTATACATCCACATTGATTTTGGAGCCTAAGAGAATGAAATTGGACACTCCTCCCACATTTTCCCCATCTGCCATGAAGTGATAGGACCAAATGCCATGATCTTGGTTTTTTGAATGTTGAGTTTTAAGCCAGCTTTTTCACTTTTTCATTTTTATAATGTTAATATTAAAACATTATAAAACCAAAATAAAAATATATAAAAACACTCCACCTTGAGACATTACTTTCAAGTAATAGAAAAAGCCAACTTCCACACTTAAAAGCAGAGAAAAAATGAAGAAAGGAAGTAACAGAAAAATGAGCATGGACGGAGACCACTTGAAGGCACCTATACATTTTATGCTAGAGAAGTGGTGGAAGTTAAAAAATTGGCCTGTCTCTGAAGACCAGAAAACCATACGAATAGAGGAGGCATCTTACATATCTGTCAGAGTTCATTCTGGAATTTTTTTTACATCCTTCTGATAACAGTTTAGAAAGAGATCAAAGTTAAAACTAAGTAAGTAATTAAGCCCAGAAGTTATTAAATATCACATCCAAATTATTAAAAATTGAAATACAGAGCTTAAAAAGAAAAGAGATACAATATACAATGAGATTATATGAATCTTCAGATCCCCCATGTCTGCAAATAGCTTCCCAAATATTCATAAATCTAAGTAACTTCCTAGCAGGACATCTCCCAAACAAAGTATGACTGAAAACAGAAAGCTGAAATACATAAAAAAAAGAAAAACAGGCTTTGGGTATTTGCTTTGTCTGGAATTTATTAAGAGGTGGAAATGCCACCAAAATGGAAATTGCACACAGGGAAAAAAATCCCACCATGTTTTTATCCAGATAGGTTGGAAGTGATGTAATAAAGGCACCCTAATTTATGTACGTAAATGTGTGGGCAACTCATTCAGGGAGTGACAAATGGTGAGTTCTAGTGGGAAACAAAACAGTGGACATCAAAGAAATTTGATTGGCTGCCAACAATCATTAATCTCTTCAAGACCCTTTTAATACAAAGATGCCAAATAGAGCTTATCATTTTATTCCATCTTCAAAGCAATACATTCTTATTTAAGAAGTTATGAACGAGTATAACATTATACCTCATTTGATACACCCACAAAGCGTATGGTAACCTTGAGAAGATTTCATTCTTAAAAATGAGGACATTGATAAATGGACAGCCATACACCTCAAGGATAATGATTTAAGTCTGACCATAGTCCTCAGCTTGATGTGACTGTGATCTTCATTCATCTTGCCATGGCCGGCAAACCACATCACAGAAACCACTATATATGATACATCACCAACTACCAGCTTGCTAACCAGGAGAGACTTCAAATAAAGATAGAACTGAATTGTTTCAGATGCAGAGACATGAGAAAAACCTTCAGAATTATGATAGAAGAAGCTAAATATCACACTAAAAGAAAACATTTGTGTAGCTGTCCAGAAAACCTAGGGGTCGTTGGCTGCAGCTATCACAGAATTACAGCATTCCGTGTGCTAACACTGTTAAGTGACAAACCTCTCCAATGATGTGGCTTTACCAGAAATCGCTTAGTACTCTTCAAACTCAGAGCTTGATAGATTTCCATGGAGAGCCTCCCTTAAAGACCCTTCCTTCTTTAGATTTCTATAATTCTATGTCTTACACACTTCAGTAGTAAAACACAATGGTTGCTTATTACTTCTTCTGAAATGAGTACCCAATGTTTTCCACCTTGAAACTTCACTTCAACAAGATCTACACCAAATTATTTCTGCTTCTCTGGACATGAATGGAAGAGGACTCACAAAAAAATAATTTAAAATTCACTCAAGTAATGGGATGGCTATATTACTCTTCCTCCGACTGCAACCCCAATAAATAATTAGAAGAATTGTGTACGGGTAGGTGTGCATGAGAAAGAAAACAGAGAGAGACAGAGAGACAGGCTAAATCATTTGCTCAAGATTTTGCCCACTAGGGGAAGTTTTGTTGAGTTCTTTGATCAAGGTCCCTAGATGTTGACTTATAAATGCTAATACAATAAAATAGTAAAAAACTACCTACCTGAAAGAGTTCACAATGCAATGAAAATATACTACTCCCCAGCACCTGGCAGAGGGCCTTTCACAAAATAAAGACTCAATAACACCAGTCCAGGTTCGATACCTGATACCGGATGCCTGGGGCTGGTGCACTGGGATGACCCAGAGGGATGGTATGGGGAGGGAGGTGGGAGGAGGGTTCAGGATGGGGAACACATGTATACCTGTGGCAGATTCATTATGATATATGGCAAAACCAATACAATATTGTAAAGTTAAATAAAATAAAATTAAATTTAAAAAAAGACAGTAAAAAACAGGAATAGATTTGTAATTATTTTTCCTATTCTCTAAGTTGTCTTTTCACATTCTTGTTAATGTCCCTTGGATACACAGAAGTTTTTCACTTTTATGAAGTCCAGTTTATCTTATTTTTCTTTTGTTGCTTGTGCTTTTGGTATCAAATGTAAGAGTCTACTACTAAATCCAATGTCATGAAGATTTATCTCTATGTTTACATCTGATAATTTGAATAGCTTTAGGTCTTATATTTAAGACCATTTTGAGTTAATTTCTTTTTTTAGTATTTATGTATTTGGCTGCACAGGGTCTCAGCTGAGGCACAAGGGATCTTCCCTGTGGCCCACCAGCTTCTCTAGCTGCAGCCCACAGTCTTCTCTCTAATTGAGGGCTTAGGTGCCCCACACTATATGGGAACTTAATTCACTGACCAGGGATCGAACTTCAGTCCCCTGCACTGGAACCACTAGATGGACCACCAGAGAGGTCCCTTGAGTTAATATTCATACGTGAAGTGAGGTAGGGGATCCAACTTCAATCCTTAGCATGGTGTTATTCAGTTGTCCCAGTCTCATTTGTTGAAGAGACAGTTCTTTATCCATTGAATGGTTTTGGAATTCTTGTTGAAAATGAGTTGGAATCCCCGCTGAAAATCCTTGTCAAAACCTTAGGTGTTTCGGTTTATTTTTGGCCTCTCAAATAAGTGGATTGTACAGCTTCACTAATAAAGGATTATTTGGGTTTCTGATTTTTGCCATTATAATTTTTTAGTGAATGACCATGTGCCATTTTGCATAATGTATCTCAGGGTAGCTTCATTTGTTTTATTTTTTCTCATTTACTATTTTTATTTAAATTTATTTATTTTTAATTGGAGGATAATTGCTTTATAATAGTGTATTCTTTTTTGCCAATTTCATTTGTTTTATAAGTAAATCTTTAAATCTCTGATTCTTTTGGTGCTATTATTGATTTTTTTTATTGTTGTTACTTTTTAAAATATCAAGTTTATACTGAGTCTTACTGAGGTGGCGCTAGTAGTAAAGAATCTGCCTGTAATGGAGATTCTCCAGGAGACACAGGAGATGCAGATTTGATTCGTGACTTGGGAAGATGCCCCAGAGAAGGAAATGGCAACCCACTCTGGTATCTTGCCTGGAGAATCCCATGGACAGAGGACCCTCATGGGCTGCAGTCCATGGAGTTGCAAAGAGTCGGACATGACTGAAGTGATTTAGCACACAAAGAATGGGGTATAAATTACAAGCAGTAAAAATGAACCCTTTTGAGAAATACTGTTTGGTGTCATGATGCCAAATTTTTCACATTGTCCCGTTTGAGGCAGTCCCCTCTTCTTGCCTCTCTCTAATAAGGGTTTACTATCCAGAATACATAACATACTCATACAACTCAACAACAAAACACAGATAACCCAATTTTTAAATGGGCAATGGACTTGAATAGACATCTTTTCCAAGAAGATACAGAAATGGCCAATAAGTACATGAAGAGATAACCAACACCATTGGTTGTTAAGGGAATACAAATCAAAACCACAGTGAGATACCACTTCACATCCACTTTACATCCATAGGCCATTTTAAGCCAATGGCCTTAAAAAAAGAAAGAAAAAACGTGTTAGAGGGGATATGGAGAAATAACAATGTTGTTGGTGGGAGTGTAAAATGGTACAGTCAGTGCAGAAAACAATTTGGCAGTTCCTCAAGAAGTTAAACAGAATTATCACGTGATGCAGCCATTCTACTCCTAGGTCTAGACCCAAAGAACCAAAAGCAAGTATTCAAACCAATACTTGTTCACAGATGTTCATAACAGCAATATTCCCTATAGCTGAAAGGTGGAAATAATCCAAATGTCCATCAACAAATGAAGAGATGAACAAACTGTGGTAAATCCATATAATGGATTATCATTCAGCCATAAAAAGCACTGAAGTACCGATACCTTTTATAACTTGGATGAACCTTGAAAACATTATGCTAAACAAAAGAAGAAAGACACAAAGGGCCACATTCTATGTAATTCCTTATATATGAAACATCTAAAATAGGCAAACCCATAGAGACAGAAGACGGATTAGTGGTTGCCAAGGGATGGGAGGAGGAAGGAATAGGGAGATTTTTTAAATGGTATGTATGGGGGTTCTGGACAGATGAAAAAAATTTAGAGGTAGTGGTTGCACATTGTGAATGCACTAAATGTCACTGGGTTGTACAGTTTAAAATGATAAACTGTATGTTATATGATTTTCATCTAATAAAAAGAAAAAAATGCATTGGTCTATCCAATGACATATATTCATAAAAATGAATGAAGCTATTGTGTATTGATATAAGAAGATTACAAAAGTAAGTTTTTAAGTTTAAAAAAAAGCTGTAATGTATAGTAAAAGTAATACAATATTGTAAAGTTAAGAAAAATTAAAAATAATAATAATAATAAAATAAAAAAAATTAAAAAAAGCTGTAGAGTATATACAGTAGGGGAGAATTGATAAATATGTGCTTATTTACTTGGATTTACATAACACAAGTGAAACTGGTAGTATTAGTTGCCTTTGCAGAGCAAAGTGTGAATCCTTGGGTGGCTAGGGATAGGGTAGGAAGCTATTTTCAATATAAGCCGTTGTATCTTTTGAATTTTGAACCATTTAAATGTACTAATACTCAAAAAATTGAGAGAAAACTTAGTACGGAAAAGCCAAAAAAAAAAAAAAAAACAACTATGAATGAGCGTCCCTAGTGACTCAGGGGGAGAGAATCAGCCTGCCAATGCAGGAGACATGGGTTTGATCCCTGGTCCAGGAAGATTCCACATGCCCGGCAGCAACTAAGCCCACGTGCCAAAACTATTGAGCCTGTGCTCTAGAGCCCGAGAACCACAACTACCGAAGCCCACGTGCCCTAGAGCCTGTGCTCTGCCAAAGGGAAGCCACTGCAACGAGAAGCCCTCATTCCACAACTAGAGAGTGGCCCCTAAGCCCATGCAGCAATGCAGACCCAGCACAATCAAAAGTAAATAAGAAAATAAAGTTTTTTACAGCCTCTCTTCCTTCAACTATTATCCTCTGATTATGGAAAAGCTTTTCATCATCTGAAAACTTCACAGACTGAGCGGAGCAAAGTCTTGTGTGCTGACATCAGCCTGCTTATAGCAAACACCCTTGCTGGCCTTGAAAAACTAATTTCCCCTTAAAAGGGTTCCCAAATGATGTTACTTAATACCTGTAAGAAAGTTACAAAGACAAATAATGAGCCCTATTCTTTGTGTTTTCATTTTGGAAAACAAACTAAGGTATAGTATTGGCTTGATTCCAAGCCTCCTAAAACACTCTAATATTGGGTCTGCAGGGAAGAGGACTCACAGTCATCCTTCTGGGTTCAGCTAGGCTGGAGCCTCAACAGACTCTCAGTGGTCACTTTGTAGGTCTGTATTTTCCAGTATGCAAGAGGAAAACGAGGTCAACAAAACCAGGGTTGCCTACCAATTACTCAGGACTAGTCCTTGCTTACAGACTTCCCTGTAGCTCAAATGGTAAAGAATCTGCCTGTGAGGCAGGAGACCGGGGTTCAGTCCCTGGGTTGAGAAGTTCCTCTGGAGAAGGGAATGGCAATCCACTCCAGTATTCTTGCCTGGAGAGTTCCATGGACAGAGAAGCCTGGCGGGCCACAGTCTGTGGGGTCACAAAGAGTTGGACATGACTGAGTGACTAACACAGTCCTTGCTCTTTTTCTCCTATTTAGTGGCTATTTCTGACCGTTTCTAAAACCAAAGCAGTCAATGTCATCACTGGGGATATAAGATCAAAACTGACAATCCAAAAGCAGCCAGATGGATGGCCCTAGAGATTATTATGGGGAAGGCAACAGCACCCCACCCCAGTACTCTTGCCTGGAAAATCCCATGGACAGAGGAGCCTAGTAGGCTCCAGTCCATGGGGTCGCTAAGAGTCGGGGACGACTAAGCGACTTCACTTTCACTTTTCACTTTTCACTTTCATGCATTGGAGAAGGAAATGGCAACCCACTCCAGTATTCTTGCCTGGAGAATCCCAGGGACAGAGGAGCCTGGTGGGCTGCCGTCTATGGGATCGCACAGAGTCGGACACGACTGAAGCGACTTAGCAGCAGAAGAGATTATCATACTAAGAGAAGTAAGTCAGAAAGAGACAAATACCATATGATATTACTTACTTGTGGAATCCAAAATACGACACAAAAGAACGTATCTGTGAAACAGAATCAGACTTACAGACATAGAGAACAGACTTGTGGCTGCCAAGGAGGGGAGGAATGAAAGTTTGGGATCAGCAGAAGCAAACTAGTATATACAGGCTGGGTAAACAGCAAGGCCCTGCTATGCACAGGGAACTATATTCAATATCTTGTGATAAACCAGAATGGAAAATAATAATATATATATTAATATATTTTAGGTAATATATATATATATTCCAGGTTATATATATATGTGTGTGTATATATATACACACACATATAACTAAGTCACTTGGCTGTATAGCACAAATTAACACTGTCAATAACTATACTTCAATAAAATTAAAAATAAATAAATAAAATATTCATTACACACAAAAAAAGCAATCAGCTGGAAATACTAGCAAGCACAAAGGACAGAAGACAGGACCCCAGAATGAGCCAATAGATGGCAAGTCATGCCCTGGGGTCAAAAAGGATCTAAACACATGGGCTGAGAGAATGATGGTCTTCTCCTGGAGACATTCTTTCTCAGAACACAGAGCCCCTCAGATTCACATATGTGTTTTGACAAAACTGGATGATTCCTGCCATTGAGAGCACTGGAAGGGTCCCCTGTGAGAGGTATACACCTTACAATGGGCAAATTTTAAGTGGTTTCAGCACTCTGAGGTGTCCAAAGTGCAGTCAACAGTTGTACCCCCAAATCTTGGTGCACCTGGACCCACAAAGACCCCCATCCAAGTTAGGACACTGTCCTCACTTCTAATTCAGCGTTTGGACAGCCGGCTTGCCTCACTGGCCACAACAAAGACAGTTGGTGTCAATTTGTTGTCTTTAAGTGGATTTTAGTTCCATGTTTAACTTACATATTTATGTGAACTCTCTTAATGCTCACCACCCAAAATTTACTTACTCAGTAATTTCTTTAGACCCGAGACTTAGAGACCGTTGAATTCACATGGTTCATTTACTGAGTAATTCTTAAAATCTTATTACTAGAGTGTGACATACATATAAAATTAAATCTACAAAGGAAAAAAAAAAGATGTAGCAGTAATAAACTACTATTGAAATGGAATCGTAAAGCTGAATGTCAAACAATAGGGTATTGTAAATGATACCCTCCCAAAAAGGTTCTCTGATAGCCACAGCTAAGGAAAACATATGATAACAATAAATATGATTTCCACAACGCCACAGTCCTTTCACCACTTGGTCCATGTGGGGATGATAAGCAATAGTTCTGCTCTGCATTTTTTGTTAAAAAAGAAATTCTTCTTCGTAAATAATAAATTTATAGCAAGAGAATGTCTTTGCGACTCAAGCTTCCATTTCTTTAATTTACTGCTTTTATGGACGTAAATTCTATTAGCCTATGCGTGGAAAGTTCGTTAGGGCAACTTGGGATCGGTGGGAATTGTTAAATTTCTTACAGTTTAAGAGGAAAACACACAATTCACTTTAGAGTCTTTTCAGCTTTCACAATATTCCTGGCCATTTCAACCCAATCTGTGAATTAACACTACTTCAGTCAATACTGGATTAGGCAATGGTTCATAGTAATTCACTATATTTGGGTAAAGAAAGATCAATTTTAAAAAATGGCATACATGAATGTGTATATTATATCAGCTCTATATGTAGTTCAGAATACTATGCCCTTATTTACATTTCAGAAACTGTTTCATTCTTAAAACAATTTCAGTGTTAAAACAGATTCATTCTTCCAGTGTTTGAATAAACTGGATCCATATGATACCAGTGATATTCCATGTATATAGTTTATTTTACTTAACCAAATACCTCAGTGATTTTTATAAATCAACAGTGCTCAGGCAATAAAATGTTTTATTTTGAAAGAAAAGAATACATAATTACACAGTGAGACTAAATTATTTGAAAAATACCAGAATCAATCTCCCTGTCTATATTTCAAGGGTATGTTAATGACTCTGAACTAAAACAACCTAAGCCGTTATCCATTTACTTTTCTACCTCTGCATAGAGAACAGCTAGACTGGTGCTACCTCTGAGACAGACAGCGTTGGCCCCTGAGCTGATTGTCATCACACTATGAGTGAAGCACAGAAATCAAGAGGAAGCATTTAGATATTAATACTTCTAGAGTTGGAGATGGAGAAGGCAATGGCAAGCCACTCCAGTACTCTTGCCTAGAAACTCCCATGGACGGAGGAGCCTGATAGGCTGCAGTCCACGGGGTTGCTGCGAGTCGGACGCGATTGAGCGACTTCACTTTAACTTTTCACTCTCACACAATGGAGAAGGCAGTGACAGCCCACTCCAGTGTTCTTGCCTGGAGAATCCCAGGGACGGCAGAGCCTGGTGGGCTGCCGTCTATGGGGTCACACAGAGTCGGACATGACTGAAGTGACTTAGCAGTAGCAGCAGAGTTGGAGAAGGAAATCGCAACCCACTCCAGCATTCATGCCTGGAGAATCCCATGGACAGAGGAGCTGGGTGGGCTATAGTCTACAGTGTCACAAAGAGTCGGACACGACTGAAGCTACTTAGCACGCGCGCACACACTCTAGAGTAGTTTCACAGGTAATTTTTTGGGGGCGATTAAATCTGACATTAGACATTAGAGGCTTGCATTTTGCTCTCTTTTGGAATATTTTTTAATTCAGTTTTTATTGTAATTCATTTTTGCTATATTTTACAAAAATATCAGTCATGACTGGCTGGAAATTCTCAAACTGGATCTTTGCCACAGGTAGTTGGAAAAGCATTGTTTTAAACTACAGAGTGATCTGCATAGTCAGGTAACTGCCTTAGGAGTTAAATGTACAGTTTTCATCTAGTATATGCATATATATATATATGTTTAAATGTGTATATACACAGGTTTTATCTATATGACAGAACAATCAACTCAGCAAAAACAAAGCTCAAAACTCTGTGAACTCATTTCCTCAGTCTTTCCAGATGTGCCACAGCTGAGTAGATTGTTCAGAAATAGGATGGTTTGACTACATGATGAAAACAGCTAGATTTGTGATGCCTTGATTCTTTTTCTTTCTTCTTTCCTCCTTCCCTCCCTTCTTCCCTCCCTTCTTTCTTTTCTATGTAGGGTCAGTATCATCATGGTCTCTCTCTTTAAAGAGTGAAATCAAGAGCCTGTGTTCCTATACGTCAATAAAGTACGTCAATAACGTATGTCAGTAACATTCCCTGAAGCGGAAGAAGGAGGAAAAGACTGACTGTAGGGACATACGAAGAAACAGAACTACATGTGGGAAACATGGGTATGTTAGGATCTAGAGAAAAGCGTCTACAACAAACAAAAGGAGCATTCCTCCATGAATCCCCCGGAGACTTTTCTTTTCTGAAGTAAGTCACCTTTTACTAATATGTTTTAATGGTCTAGAAAAGAGATTTTCAATCTGAATTTTTGAAGAACTCTTCTTGGGCGTTCACCCATGAAAATCCAAAGAAATTTCTTTTAAGTCATTAAGAGACATTCCTTTAGACTCTCTTGGGAAGAGCATTGGGGAAGCCATTCTCTCTGCAGCTCTCTCACCCACATTCTGTACCCTAGCTGAACTGCTGCAGGCCACAGAACTTTTATTGGACCCGTGTCATTTCTTCTAGTTTCTGAGATATTGATGTTTAAAAATAGGACACCAAAACAACCACACTTCCTCCCATCACACTGCCCCTTTCTATGTACTCAAGACAATGCAGATTTGTTCTGCCTCACCTGTGTCTAATGTTAGACACATGCCCAAGAATCTCGGACAACTTTTGTGTTTCATTTCACAGTCAAGGAAATGTACTGGCCAGGCTCGTGAGAGAACACAGAGAAATGAATCTAGATCCCTTAAGCTTTGCAATTCATTTTTCTTCTTTGTCTGTTCTGAAAACTGAATTCCCTGGGTTGGAGTTTTATACTACAGTTTTGTCTTCGGCCCTTTTCTCTAATTTTCCCCCCCCCCCCCACATGGGGTCTTTGGCTCCAAATCAAAACAGCTTTCAAGTGGCCAGGACCAAGTTCCAAAGCTCCTATGTTTCCTAGAGATTTTCCTTCTTTCCCAGATTTTCCTCAACCCCAGTCTTTGTAGGAGGGCATAACTCCAGGTGGGGCTCTGACTGTAAGTATTGTGCCTGGGCCCCCACCCTGACTGCAGAAGTTTATTTGAAGTATGTTCTCTTTGCCTGCTTCTTAACTTGAAGCCTGATAGTCTTACAATGTCATTTTTTTTCCCTCTACTGTAATTCAAGAGACAGCTGTCTTTGGAATAAATTCCAAATAGTTGGTCTGGAAATGAACTTCACCGTGGGTCCCTCCTCCATTCTGGCTGACATTTCCCCATTAATTTCTTTTTCTCTTTCATCCATTCATTGGCTGATGAGCCTATAAATACACCTCATCTGCTTTTACTTTGCTTTTTTAGAATAAACTGATACCAAACACACTGTCTTAATTACATCCACAGGCAAAAGCATAACAAGTTTAAATGTTGTCACAGTATAGTTTAAAAATTTGACATTGTTAATTATGCCAGCTGTGATATAACTGGCAAATGAAAATTCTCATTGGAATGTGTAAATGAGTAATTCATATGAAAAGGCATTTGTAACATTCATAAATGAAAATACCCAGAAACCTAAGCAAAAGAAGAGAACTGAACAGGAAACGGGTAAATGGATGGGTAAGGAAGCAGAAAAACATGGCCCCCGTGTCTCTGGGTCACCACACTTCTGAAATTAGGCAAATCAGTCCTCCCAAATTCAAGTCAGACCAGAGAAAACATGGTCTCTGTTTCTTTAAGTGTCCACATTATAAGGTGGCTCCTCATTCCTGAGTATCTGAATTCTAGCAGCACATCAGGAAGGCAGGCCCAGGACAGATCCGATTCATCCCTAGGAGACAGTACATTTTGAGATGCAGACAAAATTAAAAACAAAAAAAAAAGATAAGATGAAAATCTTGGGAAGGTATTCCCAAAGGATCTGCCCTTTACCCAAGCCAGTGTCTCAAGCCATCTCCTTTGTGTGCTTATATTTCTTTCCTTTTCTTTTTTGTTTGTTCAATTGCCTTCTATAAATTCACCTATAAAATTAGTATCTCTTTTTCTCTTCACCAGATGCAGAAAGGGGAGAAGATCTCACCACCAGTCCAGAAGGAAAACTACTAATCTTTGATTGGGTTAAATAATTGTGGGTTATTGTATGAATTAACTGTTTTTCACTCAAGTCAAATACCTTTCAAATTATTGAACTCATCAGAATTTACTTCTTTTTAAAGTGTTCTGATATAAATAATGATCATAATAGCAAGAATCACTCATGTATTGTTGATAGAAAATACCAGTTATGCTGGTATGGCTGATAATTTTCAGATAACAGTAGCTCATTGCAAGAAATCTTGTTTTCCTGATGTATTCTCACATAATATACATTCTTATTTTTGATAAAGAGTTTTGAAGAAATAAATATGCATTTTTGAATGGGAAATTAAAGTCCACGGAAAATTTCTCAGATATGAATTATTATAATGCACCATTTTTCACACACAAAAAGACACAAGAAAATGGCAGTTAATATACTTTCAGTCACATGTGAAAACTAGCAGACATATCATAAAAGTTCTAAGTGAACCTAAAGAAGAAAAGACTTACAGATGGCCGAATGGCCTTGACACTGATGCAGAAGTACAGGAAGAGTGATCATCAAATGTTACACTCTCCCCGAGGACAATTTCAAAATGAATATGAGGAAACTGTAGAAAAATCAAGTTTGGAAAAATCAACCTATAAGATATTTCAGAGTAGCTGGAATCCATTCATCACAATCTCTAAAAAGATTGTGAGAGAATCTATTTTCTTTGAAATGAATATGTCCCTTCCTTGGCGGCCAGGGGTGCTGGGGGGCGGTGGCGTGCGGTGGAAAAAGATATCTGAACTCGTAGTTCTCAAACTTCATTCATCGCGTCAGAATTACCTAGAAGTACTTGTAAAAACACAGACTGTCGGCCCCACCCCAACTTTATGAGTCAGTAGGTCTGAAGTGAAATCCAGTATTTCTGCCAGTTTCCAAGGTGATGCCAGGTCTGGGTTCCTTATTGTGAGAAACACAGGTCAGTGCTAACTTGGTGCTATATGCTGTCACTTAACTCTCTCGCAAATTCTTTGCAACTGCTCCAAAGTAGATGTAACTCTGAGAGGTAGACATACAGATATTCCACAATGTTCATACATTCAGCTCTCATATGTCATGCACAAATGCTTATAAACTACCAACTATATACCCAAACCACCCTCTTGTACATCAGTTGATAAACAAACTTTTTGAGAGATGCCCTGCCTGCTATACTTCAGTTTGGTTTAGCAATGCTGTCAGGCAGAGACACTGTGATGGGTTCACCAAACCATTCTTTTTCTCTCCTAGGCACAGTGGGAAATGACATCTCTCATTCCTGTTGCATCTAAATAGAATCTCATGACAATTTATGGCCAATGGGATATGAGCAGATGTGATGTACATACTTACAGCCCTTAAAAAGACCCTTGAGATGCTCCTTATTCTTACTCTTTGCTTATCAATTGGGTGAATAAAAGATTCAGCAGAGGCCTCCGGAGAAGGCCCTAATGGGTAACAGAGCCACCTAGGGAAGATGCCAGGACCTTTGAGTCCCATCTTGGAGAAGAACTGCTCAAGCAAGATCAACCCCATTCGATTCTATGTAAAAAAAAAAAAAAAAAAAAAAAGAACCAAGCCACGAGATTTGGAAGTTCTTTGTAGCAACAGTTAACAGTAACCAACTATCCCGACAAAGTAACTTCTGTGGATGGAGCAATCTATAGTTCAATATTTGTGCAGTTATTTGAATGTTTTTTTTTTCAATTTATCATTATTTTCTATTAAAATGGTGAAAAATAGAAAAATAAATATAATACTAGTATAGATACTAGTAACTAATAGGAATATCACAAACTTAATACAATACAGAAAAGGATGAAAAATTACTCAGCGTGTTAAAAAGGATCACTTTCCGACCTCAGCCAGATTCTCAGTTAAACAGATGAACTACTTGTGCAGTTGCAAAGTAAAACAGAATCAAAGAATCTAGGTGAGATGCGATGTGAGAATTTAAATCATTAAAATATCGTGTCTAAGAAGTAAAACTTATATGGAAACAAGATCCCTCATCTATTAAATCCATTGTTTCACTATCTTACCATCAACTTGCATTCATGTTTTGAGGATCAAAAGTACAAAAGCACCTATTTCCTCATTTTTTAATATGAGAAAATTAAAAACCAGAGAGCTTGAAAAATTCCTTCAAAGTCATGTTAATAAGTAATAGAACTAAAATTCATTCCAATATTTGGATCAGCCGACAGCCTAGTTTTTTTCATTATACCTTGCTGCCTCTCATCTCTGTGAAAATTTGGATGTCTGCCTATCTTAGAAGAAAATACATAAAAGACCTTACAGTGCCTCCTTTGAGCATTTTGATTCTATGATAAAGATATTCCCATAACTTCCTAATCTTGCTAATGTAAGAACTCTGAAAATGTCCCTCTGCTACTCAGGTGGATAAGTGCCCAGAGATATGGCTCTGGTTGGCTATGCCAGGCTGTCTCTATAAAACAACATTATTTCTATGAAGCATTTATGCTCATTTAAAGTGGAAAACAAAGTTACGACAACATCAATGGGTATCCTACAGTTTCATGCTCTACACTGTTGGCAGAAAACTTGGCTTCTGTCCCAGTATTCTGCCTCAACCACATCTCAGGAGGAAAGAATTCCTCCCATCACTCCTCAGCAGCCCCTTCTGCCTAACTCAGACCCCTACAGATGGCTGGTCAGGAAGACAAAAGGCTTACAAAGACAGAACTGGCAAACAAAAAGCTTGGAGACACCTTAGCTCTTGAAAAGAAGAAAATTAATTATTTATTATTAACATCATAATGGTGCTTTAAAGAATGTCAAAAAAGTGTTGTTTGTCACCAGTGCCATATCAAAGCAAATGTGAAAGAAATAGCTGAAAAAAATCATTTTTATTGACCATTCAACAACTTTGATTCGCATAATATTTTGAGAGCCCACTCTTACAATAAATCAGTTCCACAGTGTCTTGGGGGAAGGCAATGGCACCCCACCCCAGTACTCTTGCCTGGAAAATCCCGTGGACGGAGGAGCCTGGTAGGCTCGTCCATGGGGTCGCTAAGAGTCGGACACGACTGAGCGACTTCACTTTCACTTTTCACTTTCATGCATTGGAGAAGGAAATGGCAACCCACTCCAGTATTCTTGCCTGGAGAATCCCAGGGATGGGGGAGCCTGGTGGGCTGCCGTCTATGGGGTCGCACAGAGTCGGACACGACTGAAGCGACTTAGCAGTAGCAGCAGCACAGTGTCTTGGACACAATAAAATGTGTACGTACTGGTTAGATTTTTGCTTGTGAGTGGTACTAATGCAAAAATAAGCTTTAATAAAGTTACTAGCATCCATGTACCTTTGTATCCATAACTGCTTCCATACCTCTAGCTCTGCCAAGATTCTTGCTTCAGAGATATTTCCTGTAGGGTTCCCCTGCCTTCCCATGCACAGCACTTCCCTATGACCTGCACAGGGGCAAAAACAGGCACTGGGAGAACTTATTAGTTAGATGGCCCTCCAGAGTCACTCAGAAGTTGGGGCTATATATTTTTCAGGGAATTAATGCCACAGGCAAGCCCAGTGGCCCACTCACTTCTCACAAGCCCCCTGGCTCACCTTGTTCACATCTTTGAGATGAGTCCAAGAGTGGAAAATGAAGCATGATGGTGGATGGGAATAAAGGAGAGTTCTTGGAGTGAGAATTTATATCAACACAATGGAAATTGACAAGCAAAAATCTTGCTGCTCAAATAACTCCTGATGAGCAAGTTGGATGCACCAAGAAGTATGCTGGAGCTTTCAGCCACAGAGATCACGGGCACAATCAGGAAGTGTGTACCCAACAGGAGGTGTAAATGTAGACCAGTATTTCTCAAACTATAATGTGCATCAAGTCACCTGGGATCATGCAGGTTCCGAATGAACCTGCTAAAATGCAGGTTCTGACTCAGAGGGTCTGGAGTGAGACCCAAGATGCTACCTATCTAACAGACCTGAAGGTGATGATGCTTTGAGGAGCAAGGATACAACAAGTAAGAACACAAAGTCCAATTTCAAAACATTAGCTATGAAATCTTGGGCTTCAGTCTTCTTATGTGTGAAAGGGAGATTATTGTGAGCATTAAATGACATGATATCATCTACCTGGCATATATGAGGACTCAGTGCATTGACTACCATCAATATTTTATTTTTACTTCTCTGCATATTGGGACAGCTTCCAAGAAATGATGTTCATTGTCAACATGTTTTTTTAATGGTGAGACCAAAATGTACAGGGTAAGATGAAATGTATATGTGTAGGGAGACTGGATTGGTAGGTGGAGAAGGTGGGCTAAAAAGAAACCCTAGAAGGAATAAAATGAGATATTTTATTCCTCCATTTTATTTCTGTACCTGCATTCATGCTTAGATAGAAACTAACCCAGTAACAGGGGCTGCCTGGGTGGCACTATTGGTAAAGAACCTGCCTGCCTATGCAAGAGACATAAGAGACTCGGGTTTGATCCCCGGGTCAGGAAGATCCCCTAGAAGAGGGCATGGCAACCCACTCCAGTATTCTTGTGTGGAAAATTCCATGGACAGAGGAGCCAAGCGGGCTACAGTCCACAGGGTTGCAAAGAGTTGGTTGGACATGACTGAAGTGACTGAGCATGATTTGCCAGTAACAAATGCATCTCTATGAAATTAGGAGATGTATTCTTGGAGAAGATGAGGGACAAGCTTTGTGGTTTGTGTTTTTTATCCAAAAAGTAAAGGCTATGAAGTAAGACTACAGCTACGAAAATGTCAAATTGCTTTAATCTTCATATTTGTGTTGTTCACAGAACATTTCCACCATAAGGGTAGCATCAGTTCAGTTCAGTTCAGTCGCTCAGTTATGTCCGACTTTTGTGACCCCATGAATTGCAGCACGCCAGGCCTCCCTGTCCATCACCAACTCCCGGAGTACACCCAGACTCACGTCCATCGAGTCAGTCAGTGATGCTATCAAGCCATCTCATCCTCTGTCGTCCCCTTCTCCTCTTGCCCCCAATCCCTCCCAGCATCAGAGTCTTTTCCAATGAGTCAACTCTTCGCATGAGGTGGCCAAAATACTGGAGTTTCAGCTTTAGCATCATTCCTTCCAAAGAAATCCCAGGGCTGATCTCCTTCAGAATGGACTGGTTGGATCTCCTTGCAGTCCAAGGGACTCTCAAGAGTCTTCTCCAACACCACAGTTCAAAAGCATCAATTATTCGGCACTCAGCCTTCTTCACAGTCCAACTCTCACATCCATACACGACCACAGGAAAGACCATAGCCTTGACTAGGCGAACTTTTGTTGGCAAAGTAATATCTCTGCTTTTCAATATGCTATTTAGGTTGGTCATAACTTTCCTTCCAAGGAGTAAGCTTCTTTTAATTTCATGGCTGCAGTCACCATCTGCAGTGATTTTGAAGCCCAGAACAATAAAGTCTGACACTGTTTCCACTGTTTCCGCATCTATTTCCCATGAAGTGATGGGACCAGATGCCATGATCTTTGTTTTCTGAATGTTGAGCTTTAAGCCAACTTTTTCACTCTCCACTTTCACTTTCATCAAGAGGCTTTTTAGTTCCTCTTCACTTTCTGCCATAAGGGTGGTGTCATCTGCATATCTGAGGTTATTGATATTTGTCCCAGCAATCTTGATTCCAATTTGTGTTTCTTCTAGCCCAGGGTTTCTCATGATGTACTCTGCATATAAGTTAAATAAGCAGGGTGACAATACACAGCCTTGATGTACTCTTTTTTCCTATTTGGAACCAGTCTGTGGTTCCATGTCCAGTTCTAACTGTTGCTTCCTGACTTGCATACAGGTTTCTCAAGAGGCAGGTCAGGTGATCTGGTGTTCCCATTTCTTTCAGAATTTCCCACAGTTTATTGTGATCCACACAGTCAAAGGCTTTGGCATAGTCAAGAAAGCAGAAATAGATGTTTTTCTGGAACTCTCTTGCTTTTTCCATGATCCAGCAGATGTTGGCAATTTAATCTCTGATTCCTCTGCCTTTTCTAAAACCAGCTTGAACATCAGGAAGTTCACGGTTCACATATTGCTGAAGCCTGGCTTGGAGAATTTTGAGCATTACTTTACTAGTGTGTGAGATGAGTGCAATTGTTAGGTAGTTTGAGCATTCTTTGGCATTGCCTTTCTTTGAGATTGGGATGAAAACTGACCTTTTCCAATCTTGTGGCCACTGCTGAGTTTTCCAAATTTGCTGGCATATTGAGTGCAGCACTTTCACAGCATCATCTTTCAGGATTTGGAATAGCTCCACTGGAATTCCATCATCTCCACTAGCTTTGTAAAGAGCAATATTGTATAGGAACCTAGAATGTCAGGTCCATGAATCAAGGCAAATTGGAAGTGGTCAAACAAGAGATGACAAGAGTGAATGTCGACATCTAGGAATCAGCGAACTCAAATGAACTGGAATGGGTGAATTTAACTCAGAGGACCATTATATCTACTACTGCAGGCAGGAATCCCTCAGAAGAAATGGAGTAGCCATCATGGTCAACAAAAGAGATCAAAATGCAGTACTTGGATGCAATCTCAAAAACGACAGAATGATCTCTGTTTGTTTCCAAGGCAAACCATTCAGTATCACAGTAATCCAAGTCTATGCCTCAACCAGTAATGTTGAAGAAGCTGAAGTTGAACTGTTCTATGAAGACCTACAAGACCTTTTAGAACTAACACCCAAAAAAGATGTCCTTTCCATTATAGGGGACTGGAATGCAAAAGTAGGAAGTCAAGAAACTCCTGGAGTAACAGGCAAATTTGGCCTTGGAATACGGAATGAAGAAAGGCAAAGACTGATAGAGTTTTGCCAATAAAATGCACTGGTCATAACAAACACCCTCTTCCAAAAACACAAGAGAAGACTCTACACATGGACATCACTAGATGGTCAACACCGAAATCAGATTGATTATATTCTTTGCAGCCAAAGATGAAGAAGCTCTATACAATCAGCAAAAACAAGACCAGGAGCTGACTGGCTCAGATCATGAACTCCTTATTGCCAAATTCAGACTTAAATTGAAGAAAGTAGGGAAAACCACTAGACCATTCAGGTATGACCTAAATCAAATCCCTTGTGATTATACAGTGGAAGTGAGAAATAGATTTAAGGGCCTAGATCTGATAGATAGAGTGCCTGATGAACTATGGAATGAGGTTCGTGACATTGTACAGGAGACAGGAATCAAGACCATCCCTGTGGAAAAGAAATGCAAAAAAGCAAAATGACTGTCTGGGGAGGCCTTACAAATAGCTGTGAAAAGAAGAGAAGCGAAAAGCAAAGGAGAAAAGGAAAGATATAAGCATCTGAATGCAGAGTTCCAAAGAATAGCAAGAAGAGATAAGAAAGCCTTCTTCAGTGATCAATGCAAAGAAATAGAGGAAAACAACAGAATGGGAAAGACTAGAGATCTCTTCAAGAAAATTAGAGGTACCAAGGGAATATTTCATGCAAAGATGGGCTCGATAAAGGACAGAAATGGTATGGACCTAACAGAAGCAGTAGAAATTAAGAAGAGATGGCAAGAATACACAGAAGAACTGTACAAAAAAGATCTTCACAACCCAGATAATCACGATGGTGTGATCACTGACCTAGAGCCAGACATCCTAGAATGTGACGTCAAGGGTAGCATAGCCTTCTCAATTGAATGAAACAAAGTAAACCAAATTATTTTGATGCAGAATCCCCTGGAGGAGGGAACAGCAACCCACTCCAGTATTGTTGCCATAAAAATCCAATGGACAGGGGATACTGGTGGGTTACAGTCCATAATGGTTGCAATGAGTTGGACATACTGAAGCAACTGAGCACGCACATATGCTCATGGTACTATGCCTAAATTTTAGTCAAGTGCTTAACTCCTAAACCTGTCCTCAGTTCTCAGAAAGGCAGATAGTATGAGCTCATCTGTGTAAAAAACATATATATCAAAATGACCTCCAATTTAATTAGTATTTGGGAAGTGCTTCCTATGCCAGACTATGCACTAATCACTTGGAATATAAAAATAAATAAGACATGGTTCTTTCCCATAAACAGTTTTAATCTAGCTGCACATATATATATCAACAAAAGACATATACATATATATATATACACTCATACACATATATACATATCAACAAAAAAATTATAATACATTTTAGTAAGTATTATGAGAGCACAAGTGAAGGATATATAATATTGTAGTTGTATTCTGGTGGTCCAAGTCTAAATATAGCCCATGAGTATAATGTATTGAGGCTTTTCAGCTTTGGTTGAGTTTGATTAGTTGACTACATTAAAATAAAGGAAAGGTTGTACTCAATTTCCTCCCAACAAAAATCAGCCAAGCTGAGTAATAGATGTTCCTTTTAGATGAAACATACATTCTTGAGTTAATCACTGCCCCCACTGTTTCCTACAATCATACACAGGCTTCCCTCACTTACCTAATCGATCTGGCTCATATAGTGTGTTGAGTTTGACATACGAAGGGTTGGTAAAGAAGTATAGGGTTTCTTCCTAAAAGGATGGATAGGTGTGAAAAAGATGAAAATGAGGGGGGAAAATACCTTTGAAAAAATATTTACCCACATATTTATCATTTGGATTGCTCTTTACCTTTCTCTGCAGATCCAAATTCCCAACTGGTATCATTTTCTTCTGCTCAAAGAAAAAGGGCATGTTTTAACATTTCTTATAGTGAAAGTCTCTTACCTTTTATTGACCTGAAAAGGTTTTTATTTTGCCTTGGTTTAAAAAAAGTCTTTGCTGGGTATAGAATTCTAGGTTGGCAGTTTATTCTTCCAGCACTTAAAAAAATAACAGTCCGTTGCCTTTAGGCCTGCATGGTTTATGATGAGAAGTCTGCTATGGTTATTATTTTTATTCCTCTCTACATAACGTGTCTTTTTTCCAGCTAGTTGCTATTTAGATTTTCTCTTTAGCGTTGGTTTCAGAAATTTAATTATGATATGCTTGAGTGTGGCTTTCTTTATGCTCCTTCTGTTTGGAGTTTGTTGAGGCTCTTGAATCTGTGGGTTTATATTTTTCATAAAATTTGGATAATTTTCAGCCATCACTTCTATTTTAAACCCTTTTATTTTATATTGGCATTGTTGTTCAGTCACCGAATTATGTCTGACTCCTTGCTACCCCATGAACTGCAGCACACCAGGCTCTTCTGTCCTCCCCTCTCCTCTCAGTGTCTTCTCAGATTCCTGTCCATTGAGTCCGTGATGCGATCTAACCATCTCATCCTCTAGTTGATTAACGATGCTGTCTTAGTTTCAGATATGCAGCAAAGTGATTCAGTTATATAAGTACATGTATCCATTCTTTATCAAATTCAGCCATTATTTCTTCATATAGTGTTTCCATTACCCCAACTGCCTCCAAGTAGTAAGCTGTGGCAATTGTCGGGTTCACCTTAGTTTTCTCCTTTGTAATACAAGACTTTTTAAACCAGTTCTTAACCATTTTCAAGGCAAAGTTTTCATAACTGAGTTTAGTGGAGGTGGAGGACAGTTCAGGCTGAACTCTAAAGAATATAGACTATTAACAAATTGTGTTTATTGATCACCTGCCACATGCCAAGATTTATGCTCAGAGTTTTAAATACATTATCTTTAATCCTTGCAACAATTCCATCTCACAGATGTGAAAAAAGAAAAAAAAAGAGGTTAATAGCTTGTCAAATGTTATATACCTAAAACTGGTGGAGAGAATCTGAACCCAACAAGTCTGGATAACTACATTTTGCTGGACCAAAGGTCTTTGAAGTTTTGCCTTTAAAGCTCCTTGTGTGATTCTAATGTGCGTCCAGGGCCAAGAGCCATCTATTAGCAAAGTTAAAAGCAGGTTTGAGATATCTACCTTAATAACAAGTAGCACCTTCCATTATGTTTCCCCTCTTCTGTTACACCAATTCAGACCCACTGTGATTTTACTTATACTACACCCAACCCTGTAAGGGGATAGGAGGTAGGCAGAAGAGTAAAGCTTTAATTTTGGGGAAGAGGGTGCATTCAAGTGGCAACATCTTCATGGATCCTGCTGCTGCTGCTAAGTCGCTTCAGTCGTGTCCAACTCTGTGTGACCCCATAGACGGAAGCTCACCAGGCTCCCCCGTCCCTGGGATTCTCCAGGCAAGAATACTGGAGTGGGTTGCCATTTCCTTCTCCAATGCATAAAAGTGAAAAGTCAAAGTGAAGTCGCTCAGTCGTGTCCGACTCTTAGCGACCCCATGGACTGGAGCCTACCAGGCTCCTCCGTCCATGGGATTTTCCAGGCAAAAGTACTAATAGTCCAGTAAATGGTCAATTGTAGTATATAGTCTTCTTGGTGTTTTTTGAAGCAACACAGATTGAATGAAAATATTTATTAATGTTGGAGTAAATTGACTTCATATTTTATGCAATTTAATTTTGGAACATACTGATGGCATAAGGCAAGATTTTCACTATATTCATAGCAAACAAGTGAAACTTTAGGAAGGAAGCTAAGAAACCTTCTTAGGTTCTAGGAACCATGTTAAGCAGCTCACTTGCATTACCTTGGTTAATTCTCACAATAATCTCATGAGGTAGGTACAGTGATGATTCCCACTTTACAGGAAACTGAGGCTCATAGTTAAACAGTGGATTACTCAGAAATAAGGCCAAGCACTCTGGCTCCAGACGGACATATCTCAGACCTGTATCAGGCTACTTCTTTCCTCACAATGGTGACCAGTGGGAGATGTTCCTTATTTCTTTTTCAGCTGTAAATAGTGATATTAGGACCATCAAAAGTGTTTAAAAAAAAAAAACTTTCCTACTGTCCTTTTAAAATGGGGACTAGAACAGAAAAGGAAACTCTTGATACCTTGAGCCCAAACTCTTACATTCTCTTCCGTCTATTGTAGGTAAAACCTCATTTTGGCACAAGGGTCACTGCTCAAAAGCAATGCGTGCCTTTATCTTTTTGATCTGTGTGTGGTCTTGGTAGTGTACGTGTGTTATGGGCCGTGCCACAAATCTGGCTCTCCCTTCATTGGCAAGGATTTTACTACACAGACTACGTTAACAAAGAAAACTTGAAACAAAGAGGAACTTTCACTAGCAGCATTGTGTTCACAACTAAATGGGCGACATGATGTATCACCCATTGACAAGAAAACTATTATAAAACATTTTCTTTCAGTATGGGAATCACCAGCATCAACCTCAGAGATGAGTGCTTCAAAGATCTAGGGAGGCAGGAAGCTGATAAGCACAAGTGTGTGTCCACATGAAGTTCTGTAATATGAAGCAAAATGTGTTCTGTAAAGCAGTTTTATCTGAGACACTCTTGATTATCCAGCAGGGCACAGGCTTCTGTGAACTTCCCCAAAGGACAAATAGGCACTTTTCCACCAGCATGTGAAATGACTTTCCATACTTCTAGAAGAAAAAAATAGGGGAAGGAGCTGCTTTCCTACCAATCATAGCTTTTTTTCCCCCCAGCATGATTGGCAGTGAAAACATTAAGCATAAGAAAAATGAAGAGATGACACTCTTGTTTAATTTAGGTATAGTTCAACTTCCCTCAAACAAACAGAATTCTTTGATCGAGCTTATTTCAAAATAGGAAAATCCATGTATTGTTCAACATGTACCCCAGCTCCATCTGGAGGAGCTAACAAAACCAGAAGAAAGGGAACCCAGATCCGGCATAAGACCAAATCAGATATTAACTAAGAACAGTAGATGATCAGCCTAATATTTCTCTCATTTTTTTATTTAAGGAGGCTTCAACCCAGTGTAAAGAGTCTTTAGTCTCTCAAACCCCGAATGTAGTTCCTGCTCTGTCCCTGAGCGTATTCAGTGTCAGGATTATAGAAGGGGTTTCCCCATTGGGCAGGAGAGTAGACTCAGTGATGCCAGATATTGAACAGCATGTGCTGCATTTGCTGATGATAAGACCCATCCAAGGACAGGGGGAAGCCTGAGAGAGAGCTGCTGAAATACCCTGACATAGTCTCCCTGTGGCCACTGGAGACAGGCTAGTTCCTTCTGAAGTATAGATATCCTGCAGTCCCAGGGTACATGCCAGTGAACATGTGTTACCTGGAAGAGCTGGCAGGATGGGGTTTAAACACCCCCAGCGACCGTACTGCAGCTTCTTATATTACTCTCTGTGGTCTGCTGGCAAGGCCAAGTTCCTGGACTCCACTGATGCAACAACCCCTCCAGTAACACAAACCTTTAAGTCCTGGTTTCCCACTCAACAACTGGGAGGTCTTTTCTGGGTCTCTATTCTATGGAGTCTGAGGCAAAGCAGTGTCCGCCTCCAGGAGAACACTGTGATGCTGCAGGCCCCAGAGAAGATGTCTCCACAGATGCTAGGCAGGACCCTACCTGCCTGCACCATTTTAACATCAGGGATATCCATGGCACTGTTTCCCACTTCCTACTGGAGATCAGGGCTTCCCTGATGGCTCAGTGGTAAAGAATCTGTCTGCTAATGCAGGAGATGTGGGTTTGATCCCTGGTGTGGGAAGATCCCCTGGAGAAGGAAAAGGCAACCCACTCCAGTATTCTTTTCTGGAGAATTCCATGGACAGAGGAGCCTGTTGGGCTACAGTCCATGGTGTCACAAAGAGTCAGATCCAACTTTGCGAATGAGCATGAGCATAACTGGAGATCTGAGGAGACTGCCATTAGCATCAAATCAATTCAGCTTTCCCAGTTTAAAATTTGGCAACCCCTTAATACAGTCATGCAAATATTTTCTTTTGGCCCTAAGTTTTTATAAACTCAAAATCATTACTAAAAGTAAAAGCCTAATAAGTGCTTTATTCCTCTAAACTGGAAGCTTGAGTTTTACAATTCACTCTATTATGAATGCAGGCTCTCCAAATCCTACCTGATTTCTATGATCTGCAAAGGACTTTGCTGCCACCAGAGCATGGCTGGCAGCTGCAAGCACAAGAGGACACAATTTATTCTCCTTTCTCTGTGCAGACAACACACAGGACTGTAAGAAAAAGCAGTATGTGTCCAAGCCAATGATGAGAGCTTTCCTGTGTGTTTCATCAAAACTGAAGCCAAGTCCAAAGGGTTATGTCAAGGAAATCACTTTAGACAGTGCCCTTTCAACATCTAAATGCCTGCACCTTTAAAACACTGAATAGAATTGATGATTTTTCCCCCCGAAGCTATTTGTTCTAAGTTCATAAGGAACACCAGAAAAACCGTCTCTTTCCTCTTGTTTGTAAGAGGTGTTGGATGCAAAGGAAAGGCAAGAATCAGTAGGGGGAACGCACTGCTAGCAGACCAAATTGAGACAGCACAAAAGTAAATATATTACGCTACTCTTTATTTCTGGCTGTCAGTGGTAGCAATTGGAAATAATAAAAATAAAATAAATACAGTTGGTGATGGTGAGAGTGGCTGGAGGCGGAGTGTGGAAGGAATTCTCTTTCGGATACTTATTGATTGCTGAACAGAAACTGCTCAGAACACTGCTTCTGCCTGTCCTGGCCACCTCCTCTCTTACACAGGCAGGAGGGCGAGATGGCTAAGGGAAAAGTCACTTCAGGCTTCAGAGAGACCTGAGTTCTAGGCTTGGCTCTGCTATCAGAGCTATTCATAGTTGTGCTTAAAACCTTGGACAGTAATAAAAATGTTCATACAAAACATTTCGGGAGGCTTCCCTGGTGGCTCAGTGGTAAAGAGTACACATGTCAATGGAGGAGACACGGGTTCGATCCCTGGTCCAGGAAGATCCTACATGCAGCGGAGCAACTGGGCCCATGTGCCATGAGTACTGAGCCTGTGCTCCAGATCCCAGGAACTGCGGCTACTGAGCCCTTGCACTGCAACTACTGAAGCCTGAGCAACCTCGAGCCTGTGCTGCAAACAAGAGAAGCCACCGGAATGAGAAGCTCTTGCACCACAAGAAAGAGTGGCCCCTGCTCTCCGCAACTAGAGAAAAGCCTGCACAGCAATGAAGACCCAGCACAGGCAAATATAAATGCATAAAATTCTTTAAAAAAAAACAAAAAAAAACCTTTAGGGAATTCCCTGGTGGTCCAGTGGTTAGGACTCCACATTCCCACTTCAGGAGTCACAGGTTTGATCGCTAGTCCGGGACTTAAGATCACATGTGCTGCATAGTGCTGCCAAAAAATAAATAAAATAAGATTTTAAAATAAATTTTAAATGTTTTTTAAAATGTAGACCATAAACTTCTACATGGATCGTGTTAGTTAAATGAGATATTGTAAATACTAACTTACGTAAGGAATCACTTCAGGCTTCCCTGGTGGCTCAGATGGTAAAGAATCTGCCTGCAGTGCAGAAGACCTGGGTTGGGAAGATCCCCTGAAGGAAAGCATGGCAACCCACTCCAGTATTCTTGCCTAGAGAATCCCCATGGACAGAGGAGCCTAGTGGGCCACAGTCCATGGGGTCGCAAAGATCTGGACGTGACTGAGTGACTACTCAGTCACAACCACAGGCCTATGGTATAATAAGCAATCAAAAATGCCAGTTTTTATTTTTTGCTTTTCTTTTCTTCTCCTTTTAGCCCAGAGCCAAGAAGGTGGGACCAACAGAGAGGACTTGAAGGCATCATGTGAGTTTCTAGAAAAGAAACTCTCCATCCAGGGAGTCCTGTGTCTATATACTATTGTGCTACATTAGCCAGCACTCAGAGGCATAATAATGAGGTCACTGGGTACAACGAACATGTGGGGTATTACACAAAACCCATCCTTCTACAAAACCTGCTTGCTTCCAAACCTGTTCATTCTCTCCTGAGTGGGTTTAAGATTACTAGCAATATATCCATTGCAAACCCTTTTAGTCGACAGGTTCTGCTGCTGTGTCTTTAGGGTTTCATCTCTGCAAGAGTACAAGACTCTTTTATTTCAGCTACAAGGGTGTTTGGGTAGCAGCCAGAGTCTGTAATATTTGGGGTCTTTAAGCCTTTATGCATCTGTTGTTTGGACATCACAACTGACTGCATTGACTTGGTTGAAATTACAACTCAATTTACACCCTATATTTTCCCTTTACTTATTCCACATCATACTGGTCTCGAGATTTAACAGTATTTTCTTGCCTTTCTGGCCTTCTCTCAAGACTTTATTAAATTTCTACAAGCCATATAACGGGGTCCTCGGCAGCCAAAAATAAGTCTTCAGTTGGACACTGTAACCAGGTTCTTTTCCTTGGCAAGAAGCTCTAGCAGCCTCCTCTTCTGTCCTGCTGGTAAAGAGAGACAGCTCCATTTTTAGAGTGAGACAAAGGTGAGCTCAACAGGTGAAAGAAAGTCTACTTTCATCAAAGTGGGAAGGGCAGTCCCAGCAAGAGAAAACTCTACTCCTGTAGGAACTTGATTCCTTAGGAAGCAATTAAGGCCAAGGTAATTGGCATTGAGTGTAGTTCCTGATGCTCACTTGTCTCTTGATTTAAGGCAAGCCTGTTTGGGACTCAGTTTTCACATCTGTAGAATAATATTCTCTGGCATCCTCACCACGGAGCTTAAAGCAGTTTACCATATGTTACGTCTTTACTTCTCCTGTAGTCAGGCACAGAAACTCTGCTTCAGGACCTGAGAGAAACAGAGGAGCAAAAACCTGTGGGGATCTGCCCACATGGCAATGGAGCTGGGACAGGAATTCACATTGTTTGTCTTAATGCTTAAGTGCTATTGTTTCTAGAAATGACTTTGCCACAAAATGGAATTCTTAACATAGAAATAAATCACCCTGCTTGAAAGTCACTTGAATTGAGGATTTAAATAAACTTAGGGGATTTGAAAACTCAATCTAATATAAAACACTAACGCTCAGCCAGGAAAAAAAAAAAAAAATAGGTCCAACAGAGTTTCACATTGTAGAAATATTTCAGTACTTGGGTCTACCACCTTGAAACACTGACTACTTAATCCTCACAGTTACCTTGTGAAATACATTATTAGTCATTATTAGTTCCATTTTACAGCTGGAGGAACCAAGGAAGAGTGTTCAAATGGCTTCTCTGGGGCCTCAGAGGAAGTCAGTCCTGTCCAGGAGATACTCTTGTATTCGCTCTTTCTCTCTCTTTCTCGTCCTCATACAAATGGAGAAAACAGGCTGTCTGGAGAAGTCCTCACAGCTGAAATTGTTCCTTCAAACTAGAGGCACATTCACATCACACCAGCTTTTGGGTTACAGTAGCAGCTATAGGATTTCACAAACAGAAAAAAGAAATAAACATAAGCTCTGTATTGGGAAAGCATCCTTGAAGCTGTTCCTTTAATTGGAGTCACTGGGCTCCCGAATACAGCCAGGAATTTGGGGGTATCCTCAGTCATTTGCAAACTAAGACACTTACTCTCTTATTCATGAATTAACTATGTATTTGTTAATTCAGTTAAAAGCAGATATCTTCTTATGAGTTTCTTAACCCAAAATATTGCCAGACTTCCCATCAGTTTTTAAGATATGGGGTATTTGTGTGTGGCGGTGAAGAGTGTGTGTGTGTGAGAGAGAGAGAGAGAGAGCATGTCAAGAAAACTGCCTACTTGTTGGAAAATAGAAATAAAAATATCCCCTAAGGAATTTAAATTTTAGGTAAGGAAACAAAACACAATAAAGTAGGCTCTGTTAAAACCTGAAGTTTAAATACCCCTTATTTTTAATTTTGCTGAACCCCACATTTCAACTTTTTGAATCCCAAGAAAACTTTTTTTCAAGAAGCGCCTAATAATGACCCTCTATGTCATTCTTTCATTTTTGAAAATTAATTTTTTAATCTTCCAATCAACGTTCAGCTTTAGAATTTCCTACAGGGTTATTCATTGTACTTGAGCTCTCCTATAAAGCAATGATATTAAAATGCAAATACAAATGGCTGTGTTTTACATTTGTATTCCATTATTTTAGGGTACAATTTAGGGGCTTTCAGTGTGCCAGGCACTATGCTGTGCATTGAACATAAAGGAATCCAACACAAGCTAGACTTGAGAGTACAGTGGGGCAGAGGTAGGTAAACCGCTGATCACAGCTATAGTGAGGTGGATGTTGGTTGACAACACACAATATACAGCCAGCGCCTGGAGATCAGCCACGCTACCACATGGGGCGCGCTGGGGCATGCTGGGGGAAGGGGGCCTTTATGGAGGAAGTGATGTGTGAGTGGCAAGTCCTCCAGAGGAGGATGAGGACTTTTCCAGGCAAAAGGAAAAGCATACGCAAAGGCTAAATGGCATGATTTGGGAGTCTCCTGGGGGTCTACTGATCAAGAGAAAACCTCCTGAGAAGGTTGAGAAGTGGGGCAGCATCTGTAGGGGGCTTTGCACAGAGAGCTGTCAGACACCAGACTGCTTCAGCTAACGACATCTGCTGCCAACATCTTCTCCTCCCTGCCGAACTTCACTGCTCGCAGTCTCCCAGACACCCCTAATTGCTCTCCTGTCTCCCCTTCTTTTCCTGTCAAATAACGTTAGTGTCTGCTTCTAAATTCTCAGGCATGTGATGGAAGACCTGAGCAACACCAGTGGGAAGACCAGATAAACAGCAGTAAGTTGGGTCCCCATTTTTGTCAGTCTCACAGCAAAGAGCTTCCTCACACAACCATTTATAGTTTAAATCCCAAAGCCTGGTTGCTTAATGGGTATAAGCCATATTTTCAGTAACTCTTCCTCTGTTGTCTACCATTTGGCTATTTTCACTGTTTGCTCACATTTATGCCCACAATGGGTTGTGTGATTCCACTCTTTAAGCTACTGTTACTTCTTTTTTTATCCATTAGTGAATTTATAAGATCCCAACAGCATAGCTTCAAAATGTATTATGTAAAAACCAATAAAACTTCAGGGAGAAACTGACAAACATCCAATCATAGTAGAAAACACTAACACATTCTTTTAGGACTAATAATTAATAAGACTAAAAACGTTATGACAAGTAACAAATCTAACATAAAACTCTAACCTTCATACAAAGAATGTTCAGTATTTTGACCCAAAAGAGTGCCTCAACAAATACTTTTTTTTAATAAAATCATTTACTTTTAAATATATATGTATTTACTTACTTATGTTGGCCATGCTGGGTCTCAGTTGTGGCACACAGGATCTTTAGCTGAGGCTTGTAAACTCTTAGCTGTGGCGTGTGGGATCTAGTTCCCTGACCAGGAACCGAACCCAGGCCCCCTGCATTGGGAGTGCAGAGTCCTCCACTGGACCACCAGGAAGTCCCTCAACAAATTCTGAGACAATCATATTATACAAATAATTTTCATGGACCACAATGCAATAAAATAGAAATCAATCCAAAAAAACTGGCCAAACCTTCCATTTTATCTCCTCATAGTACTGAAGATTTATTTTATAAATATATAACATTATATGCCATCAGCTTCTGTTACTTCATAGGGTGATAAAGTTCCAATGGAGCACTGCAATAAATTAGAAAATAATCTATGGACTTTCTGGTTTTGGTTTGATTTATTTCACAGAAAATCAAGATGCTTGTTTTATTTTTATGAAAAAACAGTATAACTGTCAAAATGTTCTTTTTGGTGAACAATACTTTTAGCTAGTCTCCAAAATTGTTGGACAACTATAATCCTGCTGAATTTCTTGAGCACTAGGGCAAGTCCCTGTAGCAAGCATAGGGTTTTGAGTTTATTAGCAAGGGAGAGCACTGTCTAAAGATAATTATGTTGTGACTAAAAACCTATCTTAGGCTAAAAATCTTTAAACAAATAAGAGTCGTAAGTATCTTTGTTTGAAGTTTTGTGGTGAAATAATCATTGGAAACTTATGTAGCTATGCCTTGATTGATACCTGTCTTAAAAATATTTTTAAAAGGCTAGGCATTTGCTAGATAATGCAAAGTACATCTTAAAATTTCCATATTGGCTAAGATTATATATATTCACTCAGCAAATGTTTGCTGAGTTGTTTCATTTGTACAGACACTGTCAGCTATACATGCTTGACAAGTCACTGTTTAAAAAAAAGTAATGGTTTTAATTATTCAAGCAGAACTTACAGCAACTACCATGGGCAAGGACAAAATCATAATATTATATTACTATGTACTGAGCTTTCCTGGTAGCTCAGCTGGTAAAGAGTCCACCTACAATGCAGGAGACCCCAGTTTGATTCCTCGGTCAGGAAGTTCCCCTGGAGAAGGGATAGGCTACCCACTCCAGTTTTCTTGGGCTTCTCTGGTGGCTCAGACAGTAAAGATCCACCTGCAGTGTGGGAGACCTGGGTTCAATGCCTGGCTTGGAAAGAGTCCCTGGAGGAAGGGTGTGGTAACCCACTCCAGTATTCCTGCCTGGAGAAGCGCAGCACAGGTACTGAGCAATTACTAAGCGCCAGGCATTATACTAAGTGTTCAATGGAAATATCATATTTAATCCTCTTGGTAACCCTTTGGGGTAAGATTACTATCATCCCTTTTATAGGGAGAAATCTGAGGGAGAGATCAAGAAAATTTGTCAACGTTTATTAGAGCTGACCACATACAGAGCCAAGTTTTGAACCCGGGAATGTCTAAATTCAAACACTGGTCTCTTAACCAACATCTCCCCATTGCCTTAGGTAATAAACATGCTAACTGGAGAGCTACTTACAGCAGATACTCATCCCTATTTGGTAATATGGTAACATATCAGCTTACAGTTTGTTTTTACATGTGTTAGAATTTGTAATCTAACAACATTTGAGGTAGGCATTATCAATTACTCTTTTTAAGAGCTGAGTACACTGAGGCTCAAATAATTAAGGGACTTGCCTAAAGTCATTTAACCACTAAAAGGAAGAATAAAGACTGAAAAGCAGGTCTTCCTTTTGGTTTTAAATCCTATTATGCTCTGCTGTAATAGGTAGAGAGAGAAGTGATGGAAATTTTGCTCTACAGAAGCATATGTGCACATACACTTAACAGATGAGGTATTACTATATCTCTTTGCACTGCTAAAATGATCACTTGAATTAAAACTCATCAATTTTTATTTTTTTACAAAAACTTAGTAGCAATTGAAACTGTTGTTGTGTGTGTGTTGCTAAGTTGTCTCTGATCCTTTGTGGCTCCATGGACGGTAGCCCGCCAGACTCCTTTGCCCACGGAATTTTCCAGGCAAGAATACTGGCGTGAAGTGCCATTTCCTACTCCGGGGGAATCTTCTTGACCCAGGAATCCAAACCCATGTCTCCAATGTCTCCTGCATTGGCAGGCAGATTCTTTACTATCAGTGCCACCTTATATCTCATTGTGCTGCTAAAATGATCATTTGAATTAAAACACATCAATTTTTTTTTTTTTACAGAAACTTAGTAAGTTGAAACTTTTAACAAGCCTAATAATAAAGGCCAAAAGGATCAAGTATTTATCAATTCTAATGAAAAGTTAAGCTTTCACTGATTATACGATGGACTTTTCTTAGTTTGTTTATCTAATAACCTTTTGAAAACTAGAGATTTCTTTACATTATAGATAATGATTTTAAATCTTCATTGCAGGCAAAAAGCAACACCAACCAAAAAGGAGGAACTCTATCTACCTGTTTTAATCAGAAAGTGTGTGTGTTGCGGGGAGTGGATTTCTTCTAAAATGAATTGCTAATGAAAACTCCAAACAGATGATGAGCCAGGAGACCTTAAGTTCGTTCTTGAAGTTGAAATTTTTATACTTAAAATGGAGAAGAAAGAGTAAAAATTTAGTCCTCCAAAGGATGCTTAGAGGATAATATCATTCAAAAAGTTGGTGCCAACAACAATTTATACACAGCATGAAGAGCAACAAATTCTGCTTCTGTGGTTTATATCTGGAGAGCAAAACAAGTCAAAAGGAAAAATTCCAAAGAAGGTTCAAATTTATTCTCCAACCTCAGAGCCTAGTTCAGATTTGCCTGTGTGGTTTTATTGCTTAGTTCACACACACAAATTAGCACTGGAGATCCTAAAAGCCAGCTTAAAAAAAAAAGAAAGAAAGAAAATCTATGGCTTCTGGTGTTGATGAAAGAAAACACTCTTTCTCAAAAATGTGATTATTTGGTTCCTCACAGTTCAACATGTGTGAAAAGAGAAAGGGGAGTTTCTTTAAAAGAACTTCCTTCTACCACATCTTAAAGTGTTGCTCTTTCCTCAGTGATGGGCAATCAGGGGCTTCTAAAAGCAAAGAAACATAATGGTATCTTTCAAATTAGTCAATAGGGAGCCTAGTGTCAAATTATGTATATAACCAAAATACTGTGAGGTTGCTTTCTGTAGTTACCTTTTTATAGGGGGAAAAAATAATACAATAATTTACAATTTAAATCATTGGAATTTGAGTGACCTTTACTACCATAAAATCTCATTGACAAAAATCTTGCTACAACATTCCCTCAAGAATAAATTTTTATAGTTACAGCCAGATAAAATATGATTTGCTTGTAAGATGAAAGCTACTACTATGCCCTACCACCTGCATTATATATTACTGTGAGCTTATATTGAACTTCTATTGGAATAAGTATCAGAATAAGATCCATTGTCTAACCAAAGAAAACATTGACAAATCTAACAGTCTAAAAAAGGATATGAGAAATATAAGTTACAAAATGTGTATTTTGCTTAAGTCATATAACACACTGATCAGGGAAGGGTGTGCAAATTGCCTAGAAGTTTAGCAGTTCAGTGTTCCGTGTTCAGCTCTGAGATGGCCGGAGTCTTTCTGTTCTGGCATAAGCATGTGGTCACTTGTGAACACACCAAGTGTATTAGTGTTTGAACTTTATCTAATACCTTTCAACACTTCAGAGGCCACTGCCAATCAAGATAGTTGTTAAAATTACTTACTGACCCTTTTTTCTCAGTCAACTTGGTAAAGATCTTTTGTTGTTGGTGTTTTGGCTCGGGTAATTTTGCACTTGGTGACATCCATGGTGTTGCCTGAGTTTGAGATAGAAAATTTTAGAACTCATTTGTTTACTCCCTAAAAGAGTTGTTCAGTTCTTACTGTTTTATCTTAGCCTCCTTTTACATTTTGTAGATGAAAATTTTCCTCTTGACTTAACATTGTCAAATGATAGAACTTCTGTTATAATATATATGAGGATTTTGAAGCTGTCTCCTAAATTTTAAAGTATGATTTACATCCCTAAGAATGTACATTCTGAATGTTTTTTAAAAAATTAAAAAGCTCAAAAAAAAAAAAAAAAAAAACCTCACAAGATGCACCAATATGCCCATTTGAAGTCTTTTGAATAAATCCACTTTTTAGATGATTAAAATACCAAATCAAGTCCCTCTGGCTGAACCTTGTATGACCACCTACTCTGGGTAGATGTAATGAACTTGAGGTATTGGGGTACGACATCTGGCAAGGACTTGTGAATTACAATTTTCTTTTACAACTGAAAACCATATCCTGGTCAGGTCTCAGTGGGGTTTAATGCTTGTGTCAGAGCACGCAAGGTTTGTTTTGATCTGTTATGGGGTAACACACGTAGCTTTCAGTTCACACTAATAACATCCCCGTGTCTGGTATACACCGATCCAGAGGCTACTAATTAAAGGCTGGAATTAACCAAGCACAGTTTCACTACAAAACATGTGAAACTTATTAAAACTTAAAAGTGACTGCTGATTCTCAGTACAGGCAGAACTGAAGAATGTGGGGGTCTTGTGAGGTTACTCCAGCAAAAATTTTAAAGCACATTCAAGATGCTTTGGGTCTGCGTATTCAGCACACAATGTGTTAACAAAATAGAAAAATGTGCTAAACGTTGAAATTACTGAAACCAAGGCATGAAAAGGATTCAGCAGGGAAACAGGCTGTTTTCCTCACCAGGGTGAACCCCTACTCTGAGTCTTTGGTCTAACAAACAATTCTATATGCAGTTGTTGGAATAATTACCTTACCATTTCTCATCAAAGAACTGTTTGCTGATTTGGAAATGAAAGGGGGAGGAGGAACCAGAGGATGATGACAGAGAGGAGGCGAGTAGCTAAGTTACATAAATCAGTATTAAGGACAGCAGCTTTATTTTGTTAAATATGGGTAATATACATACAGAAAAGTGCATATTTCGTGAGTGTACACTTTCTGAGTTTTCACACACTGGATTTATCCACATAGCAAGTACTTAGATCAAGAAACTGAACGTTCTCAGCTCCCTTACAGAGGGTTTTAAACTGAGTGATGCACCTTCACCCACAGTGGCACTTAGGTCTTTCGCTTTATCATGATTTGAAAGAACAGTGAATCCCTGAAGCTGGAAAGCAATAGGGAATGACAGTAGCCAGTGCTGAGTTCCCTCTGCTTGTGGTTTTAACAGGGTTCCTGGGTCCCACCAGGGGATGTGTGACACTAATTGCTCAAGCTGGATCCAAGGAAGGCGTGGAAGAGGAGGGAGATGCCTCAGTTAAAGCTCTTTCTTTACGCAGGCACGTGTGCCTGGTTACTCAGTCATGTCCGATTCTCGGTGACCCCCTGGACTGCAGCCTGCCAGGTTTCTCTGTCCATGGGATTCTTCAGGCAAGAATACTGGAGTGGGTTGCCATTCCCTTCTCCAGGGGATCTTCCCAACCCAGGAATCAAACTGGTGTCACCTGCATTGGCCGGCAGATTCTTCACTACTCAACCATCTGGGAAGCCCCTTTTCTTAGGAAGCGCTCTCAGAACTGCGGTTTATAAAAGCTGTGAAAGCACTGTGGTTTAGGAGCTGAGGTCCCAGATTCTGAAATCAGAGATACCATCTCAGCTTACTTGAAGAAAGACCCAGTCCAGGTTATTTAATCTCTCTAAACCTCAGGGGCCTGATCAATAAAACAAAAATGTGCCTATCGCACTGAGTTTTTTGTTTTTTACTTTTTGGCTGCACTCCGAGGCAAGTGGGATCTTAGTTGTCTGACCAGGGATGGAACCTGCACCCCTTGCATTGGAAGCTCGGAGTCTTAACCACTAGACCGTCGGGGAAGTCCCACTCTGAGTTATTGAGAGGATCAATTGAGAATCTCTACAGTTGCATGTGGACAGTCGTGAATGCAAAGAAGTAATCAAAAGATGGCATTCATCATTCTTATTATTACAATGCCTGAAAAACTGATCTATCCATTGGAGACGAGACCTGACTTTCCCCTCTGTTGGGGATCAGTTCACCCTCTGCATGTGGCTTTTGTTATCTCTTAGCCTGTTAGAACCAAATTCAAGACTAAAGAGTGAGTGACCCCTATTGGTAAAAGAACCAGTGTATTTCATTCCATCCTTTCCTGTCTGGAATTGCTAATCTTTAAACAAATACCTCTTATACTGGGTTTTCAAATTCTGGTATGCATAAACGTCACTGGATTTCTGGGGCAACATACCTAAATATTCTCTTTCAGTGGATCTGGGCAGGGCCCAGGAATCTGCATGTTAATCAGTATCCAGGCAATTCTGACATAGGTGGTCTCTGGGCCACCCTTTCGGAAACACAGCTCCTCTGAGTCTCAGGACCCCGGAGATTATAAAGAGCATCTGTTGAAGCAGAGGAACTTTCACTGATTCTATTTTCTACGCTGAGTAGACAGTATCCACAGTTGACACTCTCCAAACATTAAAGGAATTTTCCAAGGAATAAAAAGAAAATCTCCAAGTATGTGGGTTTCTGGCTTTCATTTCAGATAGATCATTTGCATATCATTAAAAGTTCTAAGCAGAAATGGGATGCTAATGCAATTTGTTGAGTCAAATCAATACAACTTTTAAAATTCATGGAAGCAAAAATAAGATTCCTGCTAATGTATAAATGTAACATTTTTCTCATTAAGTTTTTTTTTATTCTTGAGCATATTTCTTGGCATCTGACAGTCTATTTTTTGGCATCTTCAGTTCCTCTTCTTTTTTCTAAAAATAAGTCTATCAGCACAATAGCTTGAGACATTTTTATTAAAAATTTCATTTTTACATATACACTTGAATAGTGAATAGTGAAGTCACTCAGTCGTGTCTGACTCTTTGCGACCACGTGGACTGTAGCCTACCAGGCTTCTCCGTCCATGAGATTCTCCAGGCAAGAATACTGGAGTGTGTTACCATTTCCTTCTCCAGGGGATCTTCCCGACCCAGGGAGGGTCTCCCGCATTGGAGGCAGACGCTTTAACTTCTGAGCCACCAGGGAAGCCCACATGATTTAATATACACTGGATGAGGTGATGATGATGGTATACATCTCTCTTTCTCTCTCTCACATATACACTTAGAGATGAAAACAATTTGATATTCTTAAGTCAGATTGCAGTCCAGATTATAAATTTGGTTTTCTTTAGTTGCATTTAATAAGCATTTATATAGAACCTACCATGTGCCCAGTTCTATTAGGCAGGTTTGGTTATTTTCACAAGTTGATAGGGGAATGAAACACCCATCATGGCAGAGTACAAGTTGGAATAAGGACAAGGTACTACTTTTCTCTACCAAAGAAGCCCTGGAGCACAGATCCTTCGACCCCTAAAACATTTGACTTTGCTTTTATGGATCAGATCATTTTCATTTCCCTTCCTCCACACTCCACCCACAAATTCCTGCCCAGAGAGCGCAGTTGTTGGAAAGTCTTCCCTCATACAATTCTAGTCTACCCAACCCTGGCCCAGGTTGTCTAACACTGTCAAATTTGCCTGCCTTTCTAAGAGGATCTGAGCCAATTCATTTCTAATAAAGCACCCGCTGATGTGAAAAATGAAAGATGTGGGGCTAGATGAAAATATACCGACACCAGTACTTGTCCTCAGGAGAAGCAAGGATCATTCAGAGTGCCCTTTTGTGTGTGTGTGTTATCCCAATTTTCCAGAATCAAGGTACTATTTTCATAATTGGAAAAAGGAACTTAGAAAAAGAATAAGATAAGTATATCTTAAACTGGGCTGTCCCACCATCAGAGAGTAGCATGGAGAGCCATTGTTACTGATGCTATTATCAGATATGCTCATTTGTATTTTAGATTCAAATACATATTCAGTTCAAAATGTAGTCACTTTGAAAAAGGACCCTCAACAGCATACACAATTGGCCTTTTTCTTGGATGTCAATATTTCAGGCATGGGGAAGATTGAAGATGGTTTTGCTTTCTTCTTATTCCCCTCAAGTTTTCTAAAATAAGCATGACTGACTTTTGTAATTAGAAACATACCAATAAATATTATTTGGAAAGACGATTTTAGATTTGCTGAAGCCCATGGATATTTGCATGCATGCTAAGTCACTTCAGTCATGTCCGACTCTTTGCAGCTCTATGGATTGGAGCTCGCTAGGCTCCTCTGCCCATGAGATTCTCCAGGCAAGAATACTGGAGTGGGTTACCATGCCCTCCTCCAGAGGATCTTTCCAACCCAGGGATCGAACCCTCACCTCTTGAGTCTCCTGCTCTGGTAAGTGGGTTCTTTACCACTAGCGCCACCTGCTGTATTTAGGCTTTGACCAAATTTATTTCTGCTGCTGCTGCTAAGTCGCTTCAGTCGTGTCTGACTCTGTGCGACCCCATAGACAGAAGCTCACCAGGCTCCCCTGTCCCTGGGATTCTCCAGGCAAGAACACTGGAGTGGGTTGCCATTGCCTACTCCAATGCACGAAAGTGAAAAGTGAAAGTGAAGTTGCTCAGTCGTGTCTGACTCTTAGCCACCCCATGGACTGGAGCCTACCAGGCTCCTCCATCCATGGGATTTTCCAGGCAAAAGTACTGGGGTGGGGTGCCATTGCCTTCCTACATGGGGGGAATTTGCTTAACTGCTTCCAGTGTGGTGGACAGTTACTTAAAATAACATTCAATGAATTCATTTGCTTTAATGATTTTATAATCAGATATCTTATAAATATTCTTAATTGTTCTGCTGTGGGTATGAATTGAATCTAGGAAACTCCATAATTAAACAAAATTCAACCTCCTTTCAATATGGCCTTTTAAATAGGGAAGCATCAGATTTACAATGTGGGACTTGTGAAAATGTCTCATTACCTGGGATTATCATAATCCTGGAAATGACAAATTTTAAAATTTGTAGATTCATTTTAAGACCACAGAGAAGGCTGAAAGAAGGAGCCTATATTTATTGTGACCAGGTGTTCCTGGCCCTCTATCTTTAATAGCCGAGACCACATTGCTCTCTCCCCAGAGCACTGTTCAGGAAGGCATAAAAGATATGAACGTTGAAGAGGGCCTGGTAAACTCTTCACCCTAACTGCTCAAAGTGTACCTCGTTCTTGGGGTAGAACTTAGCAGCTTCCAACTAAAGGTGAGAAGTGCTGAGATTTCTGAAAACAGATGTTTCAGTCAGTAAACTCAGTGTATGTCTAAAACATCATCCCACTGGACCAGACAGGAGTATAAGAAATTGAATTCATTCGAACAAACAAATACGAGAAGGCAAACAGACACAGAAGACAAATGACGGAATTGGCTAATCCTACCCTCAGTCTGAGTGGACTCATCGTGGAAATCGTTTTTATTCTCATGTTTCCTCTTAGAGGCAATATTTAATATTGAAAAACAAGATTTAAGACATCTAATACTTTAAAATAATACCAATCAGAGAAAGGAGAAAGATGCACACATCTGTCTGGTTTCATTTACAGGGTCCATGTTTGAAAGCCAAAGAGATTATATGTTTTAAATACAACCAAGGATGATTTTCTTCAGCGGAGCCATCTCTGAAAAGAAAGCTTTCCAATTATTTTATCGTGGAAGCAACTTTTTTTTTTTTCATAAAGATTGAACTGATCTTTGAAAGTAATTATTTTAAGCATCAAAGCAATGAAATGTCCTCTAGCGAACAGCACATGGGCAGACCATTCTCCAGCACTGAAACCCAGAGACCACAGTTGCCTTGCAAGGGTCTCCAATAACTTGCACAGTCCTTTGAGCTAGGTAGGCCCTCTCTGTGGTCTGTTTGCTCAGACTAGTACTTGAATGGCAGTGGAACATAGTAGTTAAGGGTTGGCATCGCTGTGGAGCCAGATACTTGGGCTCTGATCCCAGTTCCCCTATTTACTCTCTCATGACCTTGGGTGGTTTATTTCAATTCTTTCTGCCTCTCTTTCCTGTCTGTAGATAAGGATAATAATATTACTCTATCATAATACTATTGTAAGGTGTCAATAAAGTTATTCCACAGAAAGTTCTTAGAGCAATGCCTAGAACACACTAAATTGGAAGTATTAACTGGATTCCCAAATACAGTCAGTGTGAAACTACTCTATAAGAGAGAAGTCAAGAAGGGAGAAAGAAGAATTGCCGAATAGTATTGTCAGCATTGTTTTTGAAAAATTAGAAATTATATGCAAGTGCTTTCATGGTTCTGAGTTATGCTACAGTTGGGTGTTTCTTTTCTCTTACGTCTGGGTGAAAGTCTCCAGGAAATATGAGGGGAGACTACTATATTATCATCTAAACTTTGCCATAAACAAAAACCAGTCTCCCACAAGACTGAGATTGAGTTTTTAACGAAACGGCAGTCACTTGTGAAACATTTTCACCTATAAAAGTAATGGTCCAAACCTGTTCTCAGTTTCACTTAGAACCCATTGTGTTAAGAAGTGAATCTCTTGGGGGAGCAAACATCAATTGCATGCTTGTAGAACAAGCATTTTTTAATCACACACAGCCAGTGGAAAATGGTACAGAAGAATGAGGAAGTTGTCTAATGAACGGGAAGCACAATGACGAATCCAATTCGACAGATTTCTCAAAGGCCTTTCCAGCAGCTCTCACAGCAGCCAAATGAAGGGGAAGGTAACAGTGGATTATTACCTTTCACTCAACACTTCTCTCTCTGCCAAGAATTTTTTAAATGTCACAGGAATATAATTCACATGCTTCACAGATTGTGAACAATTTTCTCTAAACCTCCACAATGTATGTATCCAGCAGCACCCAAACTCCACATCATCTGAACATGACAGCAAATGGCCAGCACACCAACAGTCCCACCATTCAAATGCACTGGGGGTCTGGAGGAGAGGGCTCCAGGTGGCTCTTGCCCACAGAGGAAGTAAACCCAACACTGCTGGGGATGAGGCACGGTGAGCATAAAGGCAGCTCTGCAAAAATATTTGAAAAGCTGGGAGCCATAACAGAGAGACTCCCACTGATGCTCATTTTGCCAGCTTCACTGGTTGTAAATAAGGAATGGTACTCTCAGGCATCATAGTGCCCATCATTCACAAGCTATGAACTTGTGAGAGTCAGGACCACCTCTTTTAAATGTTAAAACTCTGGATGGCCAGAGTTGAGTTTGACATGGCTCCTGACACATCAAAATAAAGAAGATCCCTAACATGGCTACAAATATTCGTGAAGCAGCTATTGTATGTCAGGCCTGGAAGCATCAACAAAGACTTCACTGTCAGGGTTTAAAGCTGAGATCTGAATAGAAACTATGGAATATGAATGGAAATTTCCCTGGGGAAGGGGACTGGAGAGGTAATAGGTAAAAATGTTCCCAGCCATGGAACAGCACTTGACAGCAAGCATAAATGCCATGAGGCAGGAAGGAGCTGGATATAGTGGGGGTATTTGTTTTAATTACTAAATAATCAAGACATCATGGGTTGGCAACAGAGGAGTATCTTTCTAGAAACTGCCATATACATTGAGCACTAGAAAATGGGATACTGCAAGACAGATCAATAAAAGTATTCAAACCCTAAACCATCACACCACTCGCCGTTCTTCGAAACTATTTGGTCTAGGAGCAACTCCTGCAGTATTTGTGAGTCTACCAAGAAGAGTCTATTACCTCTCTCAGGCGCTGCCTGCCCCATCTCCCACCACACAGAATGAAAGACAGAGTCCTACAGAAGAGCGTCTTCCAAAACCTTCATCTGATGCTCATTCAGGTCTCCCAGCAAAGCAAAGCAGGGTGGCAGCCGGCCCCACCGCATTTCCATTTTCTTCCCCCACACACTTCCTTCCCTAACTGCCTCCACCCACATCTCACTTAGACTTAGGCAACTGCCAAAGCAAACAGCGATGCCTTAGAGAGAAAAAAAAAAAAAAAAAAGAGGAAGAATAAGAAGGGGGAAAATAAATCCCTTCAGGATTTTTTGCACTTTGGGATTCACACAGCAAAACTATCTGAATGCCAACCTGACTCCTGTAGCTTTTCAAAGCACACAACAACCTGGTCACCCAGCTTAAGTGGTATAAAAAGTAGAACCACCAACTGATTGCATTCACAGTGTGTGGTCTAGAAAACCAATCCATTTGGAGGACAAAGACCACACCTCTTCTCTGCAAGTTCATTAGGTTTCCTCACTTATTGTTTTCTCCAGGTAATGCCTGCAACCTAAGTAGGATCAGTAAAGTAAGTAGCCCTTGATAAAGTACAGGAAACATGGATGGGAGGGAGAAGATGGAGAGAGATGGGGTGGCGGAGGGGAGGGGGAATTGGGGGAGGGGGAACCTCCTTGATCCTAGGACCCAAGGGAAAGTGTGATCAGGGCCTTCAGATGCCAAAGTCCTCTTAACGGTATGGATAGCAGAGAGCTAAAAGTGACTAAATTGTTACACATAAATTAATAGAAAACTCAATCTCAGGTTACTCAACACTCTTCATTTTGAACCCGTAGAGACTTCTGACTAAAATACTCCCAATCTAACATGGAAATGGGGTAAGTGCCACCCAGCCCACATGGGTTTTCCAATAATCTCAAATCTATTTCTAGAGGCTGGGCAGGTATTTCATCTTGCCCACTTCTCTGCACAGAATCACTCAGTGTTTATGACTGGCTTTTAAACGGGAATTCAGAACAAGCTATGCACTGTTTAAGCTTAGCCTTAGTTCTGTTTTGAGTTTCAAAGCAATCTCATTGTTCTTACCAAACAAAAAAGTTTTGACTTGAGCAAAATAAATAAGAGTTACCTGAAAGGAAAAATAGATACCAGCTACAGAGCAAATTTTCTTCAGAAGATGTCCTCTCTGTCCATAGTTCTTCTTTTTATTATTATTATTAATTTGACTGCATGGGGTCTTAGTTGCAGCATGTGGGCTCTAGTTCCCTGTCCAGGGATCCAACCCAGGCCCCCTGCAGTGAGAACTCAAGAGTCTTAACCACTGGACAACAAGGGAAGTCCCTGTGTGTAGTTGTTAAAGGAGGAAAAGGCAAAGCCTGCTGGGTAATCGTTCCTTTTCCTTTTATCCTCCCCTGAGTTTCCACAAGACATAGGGCCAAGCTGCTGGGTTGTCCAACTTCAGAGTACCTAGTTTTTGTAAACCGCAGTGTGGATGACACAATGTGGAAGAGCTGTTCCAAAGGTCTATCAAGGTGAGGGGTTGCAGAACATTCTAGAACATTAAGTGTGGAAGCTTCAGCTTCCACACTTAACCAGTGCTTCTCCTCACCCCTCTCCAAAATTATTCTTTTTGTTACCATTTCACGTCGGGGAGGAAATGGCAACCCACTCCAGTATTCTTGCCTGGGAAATCCCATGGACAGAAGAGCCTAGTGAGCGACGGTCCATGGGGTAGCAAAGAGCCAGACACGACTGAGCGACTAAACTAGGTAAATAAGGTACGTGGGGGAGGAAAAAGGGGGACTGGGAGAAGCAGGGCCAAGTGAAAAATGGGTTCATTAGAAACACACATTCAGCTAAGCTCCTGAGCCTCGATGGCCCTGAAGAAGCCTAAAATCCATTCCTTCTTTGCCTCTCCTTCAAATGAAGTATTTCCCACGGAGTGCCATTTCAGCCACCCTCCCTGTGAACATTCCGTAAAGATTCACATGACTCTCAGAGCAGATAACTACGGTTTGTTTCACAGTTGAGACCTTGAGTTTCTAGTGTCAACGGGTTGGCCAAAAACTTCATTTGGGTTTCTCCAAAAGATGTTTTAGAATAGTTTCCTATCTCTCCTAAGTTTTTGCTCTTCAAAGGGGGACATCTCTAGGCAGCAGCTCAACTTCTACTGATAAAGTTAAACTGACCTTAGTGATACAGGGGAAAAGTGAAAATGAAGTCGTGTCCAACTCTTTGCAACCCTATGGACTGTAGCCCACCAGGCTCCTCCATCCATGGAATTTTCCAGGTAAGAGTACTGGAGTGGGTTGCCATTTCCTTCTCCAGAGGGTCTTCCTGACCCAGGGATTGAACCCGGGTCTCCCAAAATTGCAGGCAGATGCTTTACCATCTGAGCCACCAGGGAAGTCTGATATAGGGGGAATTGAAGCACCCTACCCCAGTACTTTTGCCTGGAAAAATCCCATGGATGGAGGAGCCTGGTAGGCTCCAGTCCATGGGGTCGCTAAAGTCGGACACAACTGAGCGGCTTCACTTTCACTTTTCACTTCCATGCATTGGAGAAGGAAATGGCAACCCACTCCAGTGTTCTTGCCTGGAGAATCCCAGGGGCAGGGGAGCCTGGTGAGCTTCCGTCTATAGGGTCGCACAGAGTCGGACACGACTGAAGCGACTTAGCAGCAGCAGCAGCAGAACTAAAAGAGTTCAAACTAAACAGGATAAGGTAAGGTGCTTGGAAGCTAATTGCTTGGCTTTTGGATGTTTAGTTCTCAGGCTATCCTCCCAGGAGTATCAGACTTCCAGGACAGTTAATATGCTAATGAAGGCCCACTGTCTCCGCAATGGGCTGTTTACTGTACAGGGGACCAAAGAAAAACAATTTTCCCCGGAAGCATCGAAGGATGCAAAGATACATTTAATAATGATATTTGATGGAGGTGGAGAAAGAGCTTTTTTTTTTTTTTTTTTTTTCCCTAGGAGAACTTTCTTCAGCACTACAAAATTAAAGGATTTTCTAACCCTGTCTTCTTTTCGTCTTTCCCAGAGGAGGAAATTGTAAAGGCTGGCCCTTAAAAATAATATAGTAAAATCTAACTTTATTCCCCTAATCTCTTAATAATGCTGCAGCTGGCCATGATCTATTTAGCATAACACAAAAATAATGTATTTGTACCAAGCGATTTTAAAATGCTTTAAAACAGTGAAAGCTATTTGTTTGATTGATTAAGTTAAAGTGTTTACATAAAAGTGTCATATAGATATTTTGACATCAGTCATACAACACCACATCTGGTACTCCTAATTAAATTGTGTGAGAAAAGACGATATTTTTTATTCAGTCACAACAATATGGCTAACGGGAAGTACAACTGTATTCGTCATGCCCAGAGTCTGGGATCTGCAGTATGGCATGTGGCTGCGAAAAGCCCCAGATTTGGATTTTGCAAAGCTTTCATAGCCTCCAACACATGTTTTGCCTGAACAAAGACTAAGAAACTGGGCCCCACCTCTGTGAGTCAATGGTTATTATTTTTTCTCCTTTGATTTAAACCTCTCCAAGCGCCATCAGTGAACTAAAATGTAATGAGAATTAGAACAAAGTTATCTTAAGGAATTGGTGCTCAGAGCCCAGGTAAGGTGCTTTGTTTTGTTAAGCTTTATTCCTGCTGATTAGGAAATAAACCCAAGAAACTTTAATGGGGGGACAGGGGAGCAAAATCCTATTATTCATTTAGAGCAGGAGTTCATTTGTATCTATGCTGAAGGGTGGAACCTATACCTATCTTAAAAATGGTCTGCGCCTTACTGAGGCACTTGATTTAAACCACTGATTTTTTTTTTCCTTCCAAAATTAAGATGAAATATTTTAAATATAACAAATAAAAGACAAAATGGCTTGGCTTGTTAAAGTATGCTTACTTTACTTTTAATATACAAATAATACTTCAAATCCTCTTCTTATTTTTTTAAGTTAAATTATGTCCACCCCATGTGCAGATTCAATTTACTGACTAAGTATACAACCAAATCTAGCCTCCCTGGGAACCATCCATTTGCTTAAGAAGGTGGAGGAGACACTGCTGTATTTTCTTAAAGAGATTCCTGGCATTTTTTTCCTCCTTCGTTTCGCCTTAAAGACTACCTTGAGAAATGTTGCCCAGCAGTAAAAGGAAAATGAGTTCAAGCTTCAAAATCAGGAAATTTGGGTAGTAAAAATGTAAGTTATAAAGTCAACGTTGATCGGAAAATAAATCGAGCTCTTTTAAATAAGTTAAGTGTCAGCCCTAAGAAGTAAGACCATCCGACTTCCTATAGAATTATTCATCCCTCCTCAGGCAAACACCGCCTCCAAAAGGCTCTTAAGCTGCAAAAGGAGACATTGGGCCAAGATGGTAAAGTATTTGAATACGCATATGGGATATGCACTTATTTACCATGTACCATGTTCAATTAAAAAAAAATAAATGTGAAGGCAGGAGCCATGAACAAATAGAAGGCACGGTTTCCTGTAATTGCAAGGAGGCTTAGGTAATGCTCTATGCGGTGTTTGATTTAAAATGTTAAAATATTAACAGAAGTTTTCTATAGCAGAGTGTTCCTATCACAGTGAAATGACTCATAAGAATGCTAAATTCAAACCAGATGGGCACAAACATTAACTAAAAAAAAAAAAAAAAACTCAGATTTTTTTTTAGGGGTCAGCATGGGTCTTCATAAAAATGAAGACCTTGTCTGGGTTAGTGAAAAATGAACTTTCAGTGATAAAAAAGAAAACAAGAGAAAATATTAGTGACTTTATTTTAATTAAACAAGCCACCGTCAATTAGAAGAACTAACATTTACAAAACTTTACATTGCCATTTTAATTTGAAAAAGATGACTATGGTTAATCATGAGACTTCAGATAAACAGGGACTTTAATGTCTCCTGTAGAGCCCGAGTCAGGGACACATGAGTTCAGCTGTGTGCCATGCTAATACCGGACAAGAATCTCTCTGCTTCCCACCAAGAAGTCACCCTCATTGAAGATTTGTGTGGTACAGAAACCTCCAACCGTCTGCCCACGGCATGATGCCAACCTGTGCTCTTCTTTCAGCAGACCACAAAGGAAAATTCTCATTGCCGGGTCAGACACCCCACCAAACCTCTTCTGCTCTCTTGTTGAAAAATATGTTCCCTTGCATTTCTTCCTTTTTGTTTTTTTCCTCCAGAGCTTTTTACCATTTGCAGATTGTCTGCAACATGTGCTATGTTTAAATGTGTACATACCCTACAAGAAGAAAAATATGTGGGCTCAGAATTAATATTGTTTTTGACTTATAGGGAAATTCCAGTTGTGTTTAACTTGGACTGTGGGATCCAGAAACTTTACTGAGAGGAGAAACGAATGTGTTTTGAGCAAAAAAATGTGTATGGGGAGTTCCCTACTGTTTTGTTGCTGGAATCTTGGACAACACAGGGAAAAATGACAAGCACATAATTTAGTCTGGCAGCCATACCACTTTGTGCTGGGAGCCTGTCAGTTCTTACTAGTTGAGTAAGGGCTGGGCTGCTTTGGTGCAAGGATGAGAGACCTCCCAGGAACAAGTAGGTACTTCAGGAAATGGTGTTTCTCATTCAGTAGGTGGCCTTTCCTCTCCGGGTCTGTGTGAATCGATGCCCCGCGTGGTGTTGGGGGCACTGTGCTACACTGAGCTGTTTACCTTTTGGATGAAACCTAAAACCACAGACCTAACCATTTGTGGTCACCAGAGATCTTATGGCAGACTTTCTAAGAGCAGTTGTGTTAACTCCGGAATCCTGGCTGCAGTCCAACTAAAGTAATTACATTCTGCCTCCCGAAAATTCCCCCTGCAGTTTCAATTGAATATGATAGTCTCAACCCTCCACCTCCACGGCGTGGCTGGGCATGGTGGTTAGCATTCTGGGGAGGTGCAGCCTGTAATTCCCTGCTGGCAGAAGTGATTCCCAGGTCCTCACCAAGGTGTGATGACGCTTAATGAATTAGCGCTCATGAAACCATGTGCAGAACCTCAGTGTAAAAGTGATTCTAATACACAAAGGGGCAGGAATGGTTACGTGCCCATTTGTCTGTAAGAGCTAGCGGTCAGTGTGCTATTAGACTCCTTTAATGGACAAGGGTTTGGGTGGACTCCGGGAGTTGGTGATGGACAGGGAGGCCTGGCGTGCTGCAGTTCATGGGGTCGGGAAGAGTCCGACACGACTGAACGGCTGAAGTGAACTGAACTGAACTGAACTGAATGGAAGTACAAATTCAGAACAGGAGTGACAGAGTCCCCCTGCCCTCTGACCTAAAAATATCATATCTGGGCCAGTATATTCAACTCTGGAGATGCATATAAGAGAGGCACCTTATCTAAGTGCAGCAAGTCTTCAGAGGCCACCAGAATGACGGGTCTAGAAATGATATTGCAATGTGCCTAAAAGAATAGGAGATGTTTAACCAAACCAAAAAAAAAAAAGAAGAGGGAGAATAGGAGGGAGAGAGGAAGGGAGAGAGGGATAAAGGTAGAATTGATATTGAAAGTGCAAAAGGCACTTCCCTGGTAGCTTGCGCAGTAAAGAATCTGCCTTTGATGCAGGAGGCCTGGGTTCCATTCCTGGGTCAGGAAGATCCCCTGGAGAAGGGAATGGCAATCCACTCCAGTATTCTTGCCTGGAGAATCCCATGGACTGAGAAGCCTGGTGGGCTACAGTCCATGCAGTCGCAAAGAGTTGGACACGATTGAATGACTAACACATACGCATGGCCCCACAGAGCAGAACCAGGGCCAGTGGCTTCTCATAGAGAAGCGGAGAAAAGCCTTTCCTCCCAGCCCGAGCCTAGAATATCTTTTCCCACTACCTGTAGGCATCAATTTATCTCTTACTAATTCAACAACACTAAATATAGGCCTGTTGCCAGATGAAATTCATTCCACCAAAAATTCATCTAACATCAAACTCACTCAGTACTTACAATCTGTGGTACTAATTTGGCCCTTATTATGGGCTTTCAATGGATATCTTATTCATTCTAACTATCTTTCCTCATCAGTGTGTCTCTAAGATTTATCACAGCAAGAAGCATGCAGTCAGTATATTTCTCCATATCTATAGTAGTGGTAAACGAAGTACCTTCAGCCTAGTTCTTCACAATAGCTATTTATTATGAGACTATGACATGTGTACTAGGTATACAGAGATGAATAAGCAAACCAACCATCAAGGGTGAACTCCAACTGTTTAACATAAATGATTTTTTAAATAAAGAAAGAAAAGACATCGACTGGAAGATTCGGGAAAGGTTTTCAGGAGGAGGTAGACTTTGATGTAGCCCTTGACAAAAAGATGTCTTTTTAATAGGCCAAAGTGTCAGAGGGAATTTTGTCAGACATTTTAACAGGGAAACTACCTTAAAAGCAAGGACTGGAAGTGAGAAAACATGGGTTAGTTTCCTGGAACTAAGATGTTTCTTGAAACAGGATATGAGTGAAGGGAGAAGCAGGAAACAAAAGGAAAGGCTAGTTGGAAGCATATTTTGGATCCATCCATCCAGTGCTCAGTCGTGTCCAACTTTTGCAGCCTCATGGGCTGTAACCCAGCAGGCTTCTCTGTCCATGGGATTTTTCAGGCAAGAATAACCCTCTTCCACAGAATCTTCCTGACCCAGGGATTGAACCTGCATCTCCTGCATTGCAGGTAGATTCTTTACCACTTGAGCCATCAGGGAAGCCTCCATATTTTGGAAGACCATAGGAAATTAATCAACTCAGTAAATAACATTGGGCTACTGAGGATTTTATCTTTGTTTTCATGGGGGAAATATTAAGATGAGACTTATGCTTTAAGGTATTGATATGATAGGGCTGTGTGAGATGGATTTCAGGGCTGAAGGCTGAAGTCTAAGCCAAGGTAATTACAAACCTAAATGGGCTATGGGGTAGAAGATGTGGGGGAGGGGAGGACCAAAGGAGATGAAGAAGATTGATTTCACAGAACTTTAACAAGCTTGCTATGGAGATATGAAAGGAGGGCTCTAGGTTTGAAATTAGATGTTTGCTTTTTACAACAGAAATAAAGAAATCAGAAGGACCTGATTTGCATAGGGAAATGACTAGTTTTCCACATATTAAGTTCAAGAACCTATACTGAATCCAGGTGAAGATTCCTAGCATGTAGTTGGAAAGGCAATACTAAGCCCAAAGGAAAAGGGCACAGTGAGACAGAGAGACAAACAGAGATAAAGATAAGGCCTCTATCCACATGCAGGAGTGGCCAAGTCACAGACTTACAGTAAAGAAGAATCCTCAAAAAGGAGAGATGATCAGCCAGGTCAATACTGAGGTCAGATATGAAAAGATGGCATATGGCTTGATGATTAGAAGGTCACCAGTGACCTTTAAGAGTAGATTTCAGAGATAATTGAAGGTGCAACATCTCAGGAAAAAGTAGAAATGTCTTTGGGGCGTGTATGGGGAATTGTCTTCCCTGATGGCTCAGACAGTAAAGAATCCACCTGCAATGCAGGAAACCTGGGTTCGATCCCTGGGTCAGGAAGAACCCCTGGAAGAAGGCATGGCAATCCACTCCAGTATGCTTGGCTGGAGAATCCCATGGACAGAGGAGCCTGGTGGGCTCCAGTCCATATGGTCGAAAAGAGTGGGACACAACTGAAGTGACATAGCATGCGTGCACCATAAAGTGTATGTTAAAAGTGATCAACAAGAGATAGATTTTAAAATCCTGAGCATAGTGAATGACCTTTGGAAATTATCCAAAAGACACTGTACCTACCAAAAACAAAACAAAACACAAATGTAAAACACTGGCTAATGGTTTTCTTAGCAGTGCACTTCATCCTGTTAGTTCACTGAGAAGACAAGTAAGGGTTGATTTGGTGTGCATCTGGTTATCTGGTAACCAAGAAGTACTGGTTGACAGCAGGTGCAACGTGAAATTAACTCCCAAGGATGGAATCTAAGGAGGCTGGTGGCGAGTCTGGTCACCTGATGCACCCAGCACCCTGGGCAGATGTCTGAGAATCTGGCCATCATTGCTCAAGACCTGGAAAGCAGTAGGGGTACAGACATGGAGATGCAAGTGTTCCAAGTGGAAGAGCGGCAAACACTTGCACTGATGATTATGTACAAGAACGATGATCAAACTCAGACTCCACCACTTATTAGCCATGTCTTCCTTAGTGAGTAACTCAACTTACTAGTTATATTATCCTAAACAAGCAGTTTAATTTCTAAGCCTCAGTTTCCTAATCTGTAAAATGGGAGTGGCAACTTACCTCACAGGGTTGTTATGAGAATATCCATGTGCTTGGCTTAAAGTAAGTACCAAATGCAATTAATTTTATCAACTTGCCATGTTCTCTTTAACTTGCTCCAGTTTCAGCACCCTTCTGATCTATCCCTTCCCCTTGGTTCTAGGTGACTCCATGGTGACTTACCAACCTCACTCTCTGTGAAGTCCACTCCCGTCTCTAACAGGCTAATGGTGTGATGCACCCAGGGGAATACATTAAGGATTATGAACCTCAGACCTACCAATTCTTGTTGAATTTCCCAGCCCTTTATCTCTGTCCCTCCAACCCACAGCAGAAGCTCAGATTAACAGCTGAGGGACCATACCTAAATTGGGATGGGGGAAGTGGATTCTCTCTCCAGTCGCTGGGCTTGGCTCCAAGATTTCTCTTTCCTCAGTGGAACACCTTAAGTATGAATCATTGCTCAGGACCATTTCCTCAGGGAAGTTGGTGAGGAAAGAACATGAGTAGCAAGCCCATTAGAGCTGGCTATTGCCTAAGAATGGGAGAGGAGGAAGAGATCCATGCATGGCGAGGGATATGGGTCCCTCCACTTTATGCTTCTCTTGGGCTCAGAGACTTTTCCTTTGCAAACAGTGCCATCTACACATCGGGTGGGTAAGAATTTATCTCACTACTTTACTTTGAGGAGACCATGGCGTATTTTGCCTTAAGGATAAGTTCCCTGTTTTGTCAACTTCACAATCTCTGCTTCACTTTCAATGCCATTTTTTTCATTATCAAATGAAAAAAATTTTTTTTAATTGAATGAAATCAAACTTTTCTATTTTTTAGCATCAGTCATAACTTGTCCCAATGATATGGCAAATTACTCTCTCTAAATTCTAGGAAATTGTCTTTTTTTCTGGAGATTATAGATAGCCCAAAGATACAACAATGTTTTATCAAGAGAAGACAGGGTGGTTGATGTAGAATAAAGGTTCAAGGCCAGGAAGAAAGATAACCCAAAGTTGAATTCTTTCTTATACCAATGCTTAAACAAGGCCAGCAGTAAACTTCCTCTTAGAGAGACATGGGCAGGCTGGAAGGTCCCCTTATACCAACACCTTCACTTCACAGGTGAGAAGCATTAAAACTGAAATAAATTTTCTTAAGCTTCTTTATTAAAAATAGATATGTAGGGAAAGATTAGATATAAGACAACTTGTGTCATCCTAAGGGGTTAGTTCATTGAACCTGTGTTTTGTGGATCTGCTAACTACAAATACAAACACAAGAAGGGTCAGTATACACTGAGTCCTTGGACATGCAAAAGTATCTAATGACAATGAAAGGGGGATCTATCACAAACTGTTTGTCATCTCTCATTTCAGCCTCTCAGTATCCCTCTGAGAATGGTATGATCACTTATTTGCCTACAGTCACAAACTGAAAATGTTAAGTGAAATATATCTGGCTTCTAACTAAGCCCAATGTTTGTTTGTTTGTTGCTTTCCCATCAGTCCTGGCTTTACATGTTAAAATTCCATTTATAATTTCACTTTAGGAATAGCTCACACCTTGAACCATGTAAGGGCCTTCACATGGCTTATCATCAAAGAGCCATTACTTTTAACTTTTCTCATCTCTTCCTGTCTGGGTACCACCAAATCATTCCCCAAAGGGATCTACAAATCAGATCCAGGAGTGAGGAAAAGTGGACAGAGGGGAATTCACTCAATCTCACATTCCCCTATCAGATCAGGGCTCTACCCTTACCTATTTGGCCAAGGCAAAGGTCATTTATCCTATTCCGAAATGAAGGTGAAACTTTTCATTCAAAAACCAGCTAAGTGTATCTTCTGGTATCTTTGAAAAAGAAGTTCAACCCAGAAATTGTCTAAGGTTTTCAGCTTCATTGCAGGCTGTCTTTTTAGTTGAGAACACAAGAGCAATGACAAAGAATGTCTTCTTCAAGGTGGCACAAAACGTTTTTAATGAAAATATACATCACAATATCCTCTGTAATTAGTACTCACTCATTCTTCAACAAATACTTCTTGAGTACTGCTTATGGATTAGACCCCATCAAACTTGCAATTTTGCCTCATAATTGAGATATGAAATAAGCCATGATATAAGAACTCATCCCTCTCTAACTAGAAATGTAATCCTAGCATTAAGGTGTATGTTTTCATCCAGTATAACAAATCGTTAGTCAGCCTTTTCATAAAAAAATAAAAAAGGGCTAAATTTTATTGTGGAAGCTGCTGCTGCTGCTGCTGCTGCAAAGTCGCTTCAGTAGTGTCCAACTCTGTGCGACCCCATAGACAGCAGCCTACCAGGCTCCCCCATCCCTGGGATTCTCCAGGCAAGAATACTGGAGTGGGTTGCCATTTCCTTCTCCAATGCATGAAAGTGAAAATTTAAAGTGAAGATGCTCAGTTGTGTCCAACTTCTAGCTTCATGTGTTGATACTAGTTGAAGGAAGAGCATAAAACTTCTAATGAGATAACAATGTTCCAAGCATTTCTTGCTTCCCACACAAACATATATCTGGCCTCAAATATACAAACATGATCCTCCCACAGATTTCTGGCTTTTCAGAGAAGGAAGCATGAAACAAGAAGGTCTCTTTGTTTCCCAGCTAACATTCGGTAATGGGATCCTTTCTGATTTATTTTATTGGAAGTCCAATCAACTGCCCTTTAATGACATATATCTTTAAAACATAAAATACAAAAAATATTTTCATATTACTGCCTTAGATATAAAGAGCATCTTTCTTAGAAAAAACTAGGGGATTCTGACAGAAAAAGTGAAACTCCGATTATTAATTATTAATTAATTCACCCAATAGGACAGATGGTTCCTAAAAGACAAAAGTAAAAATCAGATACTGTTGTTAGAACTGTTACAACTATTTTGAAAGTGAAAGTTCTAGTCACTCAGTTGTGTCTGACTCTGCAACCCCATGGACTGTAGCGCACCAGGCTTCTCTGTCCATGAAATTCTCAAGGCAAGAATACTGGAGTGGGTTGCCATTCTCTTCTCTGGGACAACTATTCTGGTTCACAACAATTTCGTTTCCTGGACTTTATCCCATAGATATGATCATACAAATGTGCAAAGTACAAATACCAGAATGTTCATTGGTGTTAGAGAAAAGCTAGAAATGAGAAACTGTCTGAGTGTGTTTCCACAGGGAAGTGGTTAAATAAATTAGGAGACATCTACAAAGTGGAAAATCAAGAGTTGCTTTAAAAAGAATGATTTAGGTCAAGGTGGGCTGATATGGGGGGAAGGCAATTGCACCCCACCCCAGTACTTTTGCCTGGAAAATCCCATGGACAGAGCAGCCTGGTAGGCTCCAGTCCATGAGGTCGCTAAGAGTTGGACACGACTGAGCGACTTCACTTTCACTTTTCACTTTCATGCATTGGAGAAACAAATGGCAACCCACTCCAGTATTCTTGCCTGGAGAATCCCAGGGACAAAGCCTAGTGGACTGCCGTCTATGGGATTGCACAGAGTTGGACATGACTGAAGCGACTTAGCAGCAGTAGCAGCAGGGCTGATATGGAATGACGGACCATAATATATAAGCTCCTTCCATTACAAGTTTAGTGTGCAGTATACCAGGTTGCTCATGTCATTCAGGGTTTGACTTCAGGAAAGCAGAAGCCACGCTATGTATTTTAAGAAGGAAGGGCTTTCATAGAGTGAAATGAAGGCTTACACAACTGTTGGAGGGCCTGGGGCGTGGGTTAGGAGGCTATCACTGAAGATCTCAGTGTGCAGCGTTATTGGTGGCCTCAACCAAGCACTAAAGCAAATGCTTTTCCAAAAGCCACTTCCAATTGCATCAATGCTTAAAGTCCCAAAGCACACAATAAGCAGGGGCTCGCCTAGTAGCAGCTGTGAACCATTCATGTGTCCTCTGCGCCCAGGTTTGCCTGAAACTACCTGTGGAGAGTAATGGCCTTTCCCTCCTGTCTCCCTTCCAGACCTCACCCTTGGGCCTCACACTGACAGACTCAAGTCTAGAACAAATGGAGAAGGGAGTTCTGGAAAATGTGGTACAGAGACCAGGGAGGGGACAGCAAAGATGTGGGTTTGACCGTAGACAGACCTTCATTCCGCCTTTTACAATAGGAGCTGGCATATAAATCCTTTGATAGTGGTCACAGGTATAACTGAAATACAATGTTACCAAAAAAAAGTTAATTTATATACAGTTTCTCTGAAACAATATCTTTAGGACATGTACCCAGTTTTCTCATGAAAGGAGATGTCACATCTCATAGTCAGAATTGAGAAGTCCAGAAAATTTCTGAATTTCAAAAACTTTCATAACCTTTTCCAGAGTCCTAACAGTAGATACAAGAATCTATAGAAAAGTCAAAACTTTCTGTATAGATATGGAAATAAACCTGTCTACTGCTCATCTGGGCAAGAATCTGCCTGCAATGCAGGAGACCCGGGTTCAGTCTCTGGGGTGGGAAGATCCTCTGGAGAAGGGAATGGCAACCCACTCCAGTATTCTTGCCTGAAGAATTGCATGGACAGAGGAGCTTGGCTACAGTCCTTGGGGTGGCAAAGAGTCAAACACGACTGGATGACTAACATTTCACTTCACTTTACGAATGACATTTTCCTGCCATCGTCTAGTCCGTAAGGTAAGTGGTATTAGCCTCATTTCCCAGACGGGGAAAATCAAGGGTGAGAACTTCCTCTACATCACACTGCAGCTATTTTACAGAACCTAGAACTGAACTCTGACACACTCTGAAATCCATGCTCTAAATCACTCTTTCTGAGGGGGGAAAATAATGTAAATCAAAAACTCTAAAAATTATGTTTTTTATGAAACGATTTAGGGAGCTGGGGCAGAGGGAGAAAAATGCCCCTTACTTGAGTTGAGGCACATATTTAATAATTGCTGGGTTTAAAGTAAAATATTTTATGCTTTTAAAAGTTTTCTAAGATATCTGAACTATTGTTATTTAGGTATCTATATTGCCAGTGGCAGCTAGTCACCCCATGAAAGACAGACAGAAATTCATAGTGCAGAAGAATTAAGCTAATTTTTTTCCTTAGCAACAAAGAAACAGAACTTCTCTAAATGCTTAAGCAATTATAAATACAATTATAAATGTGGGCTCTGAAATTTCAAAAACAATCACAAACATGGACATTGAAGTCACTCAATTAAATATAATAATGCTGATAAGATTAAATTGTATAACAGAATAGTCCCTAGATGAGAAAAGACTTTAACTTACTGTACAGATTTGGCTTACCCATTGAAACAATGACTTTATCTCTGCCCTGAGACAGTAAATTTATACTCAGTGGGGGACTTGCCTGGCCAACCACTGGTTAAGACTCTGCACTTCCATTATAGGAAACACTGGTTTGATCCCTGGTCAGGGAACTAAGATCCCACAAGCTGTAGGAATAGCGAGAAAAAGAAAAAGTTGGATAAAATCTTTAAATAAAAAAAATACTGATTTAAAAAATAGTAATAATAATAAAACCCCAGTGGAATGAACAAGAAGGAAGAGAAGAGAAACCCTTGGGAAGAGAGAGGTAGAGGGCTTCTAAGCAGAGTATAACAGTGTAAATTATTAAAGAAAAAAAAATAGATGAGGATGAGATGGTTGGATGGTATCACCGGCTCATGTCAATGGACACCAGTTTGAGTAAAAGCTGGGAGTTGGTGATGGATGGGGAGACCTGGCATGCTGCAGTCCGTGGGGTTGCAAAGATTCAGACACGACTAAGTGACTGAACTGAACTGAGCATCTTTTTGCCCATCACCATCCCTGAAAGAGAAATCTGTATTACATTTCTTAGTCAACTGACCTTATAATACTGACTCCCTAACACTACCACCACCAGCCCTCACTCAGATTGCGGAATAAGTAGGAGTTTCTATAGATTATACACAGTGAAGATTAAACTGGGTAGCCCTTGGGGTGAAAGTGACGAGGCTGAGATTTTAGGGGAGTCTGAATTTCTCTGAGACTGTAAAAGAGATGCAGGACAAAGTGGCAGAGGCGATAGCTTCCCTTTATATAGAGGGATGGCTATGAGATGCTGAGTCTGTGGTTCGGGGGCAGAAGTAAGTAATGCCGTAAGCCTGGCCAGAGCATCATGGTTGAAGAGAGAGAAGGCAAAGCCTAGAACAAGACACCTGCGTTGGACAACAGAGAGACAGTAAAGATGAAGTGCTCCCAGACTGCTTCCTGTTCTCATTTTTTGTTCTTACTTAAAACCAGGGTTCTGGCCTAATAATATAGCATGAAGGAAGAGACCTCCTAAATGACTGAGCACAAATTTATGGCCAGTCAAACTCGTTATGGGTTGAAGCAGAATAAATTTCTTAAAAAAAAAAAAAAGACAAAAAATTCATTTATTTGGCTGCTTCAGATCTTAGTTGTGGTACTCAGGCTTAGCTGTTCCACAGCATGTAGGATCCTAGTTCCCTGATCAGGGATGGAACCTGGGTCCCCTGCATTGCAAGGTGGACTTTCAACTCCCAGGACTTCCCTGGGAACCACCAGGGAAGTCCCCAGAATAAGTTTCATATAGAAAAGTAAAGTAGGTTTCTGGTTAAAGATGTTGTTCAGTCGCTAAGTAGTGTCAGACTCTGCAACCCCATGGACTGCAGAGGGCAGTCCTTCACTATCCTTCACTATCTCCCAGAGTTTGCTCAAACTCATGTCCACAGAGTCAGTGATTGTATCTAACCAGCTCAGTCTCTGCTGCCCTCTTCTCCTATTGCCTTCAATCTGGTTAAAGAGAGCTTCTGGTTAAGATAGCAATGGCCATCTAAGGTCCATTCCGAACCCACCTCCTCCCACGGACACACCAAGTCTACAGCTACATAAGGATTGTTTCCCTTTGAAAAAGATTTGAAAACTAGGTGAACTGCTTCTTTACAACAAAGGATAGAAGGACCACAGTGAGATGTGTAGGAGAAGCAGAGACTCAGTCTCAGCAAATATCGCATTCCCAGCATGGCATGACAATATGCATAGGGAGGGAATCTTACCAGTTTGGTGCTTCTCCCAAAAAACAGAAGAGCTAGTGCCCCATCAGGGACCCCAATCCCTGGGATCTGCACTAGAGAGACAAACCCCCAAAAATGTGTGGCTTAGAAAGCCAACAGGGCTGAGGTCTAGGGACCCAAAATGACACAAGAAACTGAGATTCCCTTCCTACAGGGCTCATGTACACTCTTATTTGTCCCAAGACCCAGTTTAAATTAAAAAAAAAGCAGAAGTTTGAAAAGTGTCCAGAGACTACTATTCGAAGGAAATTGATTTGCTAATCTAAAAGCGTATGCTGGAGGAGCAGAGGACAGCTGAAACTCTTCCTGGAGATGGAGGTATTGGTGGACGATGCTACTGCACTTCCCAGCTACCCTGCTAGCACCAAAATGCATGTGGAAAAGCTCTTTAGAGCTTTGTCCCATTACCATCAGTAATGGCTTTAAGAAAACTTAGAAATAAGTTCATTGAATTTTAGTACTTGAAAGTATGGCTTTGTATCACCAAATCTGTACCCCATACTGATAAATTTGTACTCACCACTACCTCATAGCATCTGGCAGTTAATTGAAATATTTATTTATGTAAATTAGATTATTTTTCAAATGTCTCCCCACTCCATTGATGTTGGACTTGGACACATGACTGCTTTGGTCAGTGGAATGTGGGCTGCATGACAAGGCAACAGTTTCCAGCATAGGTTTTATAAGGCATCTCTAGTTTCCACACACCACCACCCCCTCAGCCCCCAGGAGCATCTGACTTCTGCCATGGGAAGAACATGTCTCCGATAGTAGACAAACACAAGGAACCATCTGTATCAGATGCAAGACAGACTGTGGTACTACCTTCTTCCAGGTTAACATCTTTCTTCAGCAATAATTCTTAGAACTAAGATAATTTATTTCATTCTTCTAACTATTACTAATATACTATTACTGGTACACAGCTAGGGCCAATGAGAAAAAAACTGCCTATGTAGAACAGGGAATGTTCTCTGTTGAGTAGCAGAATTTTACATTACTTTTGTTTGAATTCCTCTCTCTGTCTCAACTAATTAATTATTTCTGTTGACTAGAGTAGAAAGCCCAGTCCAAACCACTGGCCTACTCTGGTTGGAGGCAGTGGTTGGCAAAGGTTGAACCCCCAATTTAAGGAGAAGTTCCATCATAGGACGGGGCTTCCCTGGTGGCTCAGACAGTAAAGAACCTACCTGAAATTCAGGAGACCCAGGTTTGATCCCTGGGTCGGGAAGATCCATTCCCCCTGGAGAAGGGAATGGCTACCCACTCCAGTACTCTTGTCTGGAGTTTTCCATGGACAGAGGAGCCTGGTGGGCTGCAGTCCAAGGGGTTGCAAAGAGTCAGACACAACTGAGCAACTAACACTTTCACTTTCTATCAAAGGATGTTGAGCCAAAGTCTCTGCTAACAACCTGAAGTCTATCAAGTATTTTATTTTAGAATGTAGCAGAAGTGGATCTAGAAGAAATTTACAAAGAATAACAATGAAAACACACAAGGGAAATCCAACAGTACATCTTTCCTTTCTTTCTATTTAAAATAAAAACAACTATCTTTACTGTGCTTTTGCTTAGGCAAGAATAAGCTCTATATTCAGCAGACTTTGCAAATTAGTTTTTGCACATTGCCTTTCTCAGTCTTTAGGGAAAAGAGCTTCTCCCCCATGACACAAAATTCTGAACTCATACCTAGGCCATAAATAATTATGGAAAAATGTAAACTGATAAGTTATAGTTAGAATATAGTAGGTATTCAATAAATATCTATTAATATGAATGATAGTATTTCTATATTCATTACTAACATAATTTTATTTAATCTTTGCAGTAGATATGACTGGCGAACTAATAAGGCTCAGAGAAATTAAGCAGCTTCTTGAAAATCACACACTATTTGTTGGAGCATCAACTCAAAGCCAGATCTAATACCACAGCTAGCACTACACAATGATACTTCTTTGTTGAATGAACTGAATAAACTCCCAGACTCTCCAACATCTCCATCTCCCCTGTGAAGTTGGAAAGAATCACTTAGTTTGTTTTAGCCATTTAGAAGCAATTAGGTACATTTTCTCTCTGCACTTTCTCCACTTAAAAGTCTTAAACATTCCTGTGGACACTACAAGAATATCGCTCTCATGATTAACTGTTTGCTAGAACAATAGCCTGGTCCCTTTTTGTATGTTTCAGGCAATTCCTCAATGGTCTTCATATTACTTTTTATGGTTTGCCATTTGAAATATCTTGGAAGACTGAAAATAAAACTGCTTTTCCCACAGACTAGTTTCTGTTTCCACTTGGTAAACTCTAACACTCCTTTCTCCTCATATTTCAAATTCAAGTGAAGTTAACATGGCTTTGCTTTGGGCCTCTATTTTCATTCTGTGCATCAAGATCAATGAGCTTCTGAAAACCTGCCCGCCTCAGGGAACAGTGATACACAGACTCCTAAAGCCAACTATGCTTGAATCTGTTTCAAATGCGACATGCAAAATTATTTCCCCCCAACAGGTCCTGGTGACACTTGAGACCTCTGTCACTGCAAACATCAGGTCTGGGGCATAATGCCTTTGACTAGGATTTCTCCTCTCCTGCAGTTCCTACCTGTCTTTCTATCCACTCAACTTTCTGACATATTAGTTGCTCAGTCGTACCCAACTCTTGCAAACCCATGGACTGTAGACAACCAGTCTCCTCTGTCCATGGAATTCTCCAGACAAGAATACTGGAGTGGGTACACATTCCCTTCTCCAGGGGCTGTTCCCAATCCAGGGATCAAATCTGAGTCTCCTGCATTACAGGCAGATTCTTTACCATCTGAATCATCAACTTCCAGAAGGCTTTCCCCAAACCACCTTGCAACCCAAATGATAGAACTTCTTGTAGAAACCCAACACCAGCTCACCCTCTAGGACATCCCCAGGACTCCTCCTCCCGCTCTATCCAGGGTGCCTCCAAGAATCATTATTTTTTGCAAGATATAACTCTGTGTCAATGCTAGAAGTTAAGTAGGCTCTAAAATAATGAATTAAATCAATATTTGTGATTAAGAAGTCAATGTCTATCAGATACTATATGCAAAAGAAGAAAAAAGTGTCAGTTAAGAAGAGCAAAGAGGCATCCTTGAAGGCAGATCTTGCATCTTCAGTTCAGTTCAGTTGCTCAGTCATGTCCGACTCTTTGCGACCCCATGAATTGCAGCACACCAGGCCTCCCTGTCCATCACCAACTCCTGGAGTTCACTCAAACTCACGTCCATTGAGTCGGTGATGCCATCCAGCCATCTCATCCTCTGTTGTCCCCTTCTCCTCCTGCCCTCAATCCCTCCCAGCATCAGAGTCTTCTCCAATGAGTCAACTCTTCTCATGAGGTGGCCAAAGTACTGGAGTTTCAGCTTTAGCATCATTCCTTCCAATGAACACCCAGGACCAATCTCCTTTAGAATGGACTGGTTGGATCTCCTTGCAGTCCACGGAACTCTCAAGAGTCTTCTCCACACCACAGTTCAAAAGCATCAATTCTTCAGCGCTCAGCTTTCTTCACAGTTCAACTCTCACATCCATACATGACTACAGAAAAAACCATAGCCTTGACTAGATGGACTTTTGTTGGCAAAGTAGTGTCTCTGCTTTTGAATATGCTACCTAGGTTGGTCATAACTTTCCTTCCAAGGAGTAAGCGTCTTTTAATTTCATGGCTGCAATCACCATCTGCAGTGATTTTGGAGCCCTAAAAAATAAAGTCTGACACTGTTTCTACTGTTTCCCATCTATTTCCCATGTAGTGATGGGACCAGATGCCATGATCTTCGTTTTCTGAATGTTGAGTTTTAAGCCAACTTTTTCACTCTCCTCTTTCACTTTCATCAAGAGGCTTTTGAGTTCTTCTTCACTTTCTGCCATAAGGGTGGTGTCATTTGTACATCTGAGGTTATTGATATTTCTCCCGGCAATCTTGATTCCAGCTTGTGCTTCTTCCAGCCCAGTGTTTCTCATGATGTACTCTGCATAGAAGTTAAATAAGCAGGATGACAACATACAGCCTTGATGTACTCCTTTTCCTATTTGGAACCAGTCTGTTGTTCCATGTCCAGTTCTAACTGTTGCTTCCTGACTTGCATATAGGTTTCTCAAGAGGCAGGTCAGGTGGTCTGGTATTCCCATCTCTTTCAGAATTTTCCACAGTTGATTGTGATCCACACAAAGGCTTTGGCATAGTCAATAAAGCATCTTCAAATAGAACAAAATTACAAGCAGGCAGTATTGATCCCAGAAGCTAATCTTGTAACCCTGCTCACAAGTTCTAGTCACCACGTGTGCACCTTTTACCTTGAGTCTTGAATATTCCCAGTTACTCTTTTGACATGTGCCTCTGGAACTTTGGTGTCTCTTATAAATACCCTTCTGATCATTGACCCCAACTTTGCTTCTGTTCCAAATACAGTTTGGGCATTTGACTTTGATCTGCCCTATAGTCTTCGTCTGTCTCCATGCTTTGACTGCTTACCAACAAGGAGAATACCCGAGAAGAGATAGTTGAAGGTTTTGTTCAGACTTCTGCTCAAGCCAATGGTTTGTTTAGTTAAGGCATAAATGTCTCCAGTGTTCTTGCCTGGAGAATCCCAGGGACGGGGGAGCCTGGTGGGCTGCCATCTATGGGGTCGCACAGAGTCGGACACGACTGAAGTGACTTAGCAGCAGCAATGTCTCTTCCAAATGTGATGCCTACAACTAAATTCTAAGATTCATCTCCTACTCTGAAACATTTAGGTTTGGGGGTGGAATGGAGTCTGAGATGTACGTGACATTCTGATTCTAAACCACATCCATCTATTTCTTTTTAAAATTTTTTATTGAAGTATAGTTGATTTACAGTGTTGTGCCAATCTCTGCTGTACAGCAAAGTGACTCAGTTATACACATATAGACACTCCAGTACTCTTGCTTGGAAAATCCCATGGACCGAGGAGCCTGTTAGGCTGCAATCCATGGGGTCGCTTAGAGTTGGACACGACTGAGCGACTTCAGTTTCACTTTTCACTTTCACGCATTGGAGAAGGAAATGGCAACCCACTCCAGTGTTCTTGCCTGGAGAGTCCCAGGGACAGGGGAGCCTGGTGGGCTGCCGTCTGTGGAGTTGTACAGAGTTGGACACGACTGAAGCGACTTAGCATAGCATAGACATTCTTTTATTTCTTTATTTTGATCAAGTCGTATATGTTTGTGTGCATATCTTTATTATAGGTGCATTCATTGGAATACAAACATTTATTTATGTCACTTTTAAAAAAAACACAATGTGTCACACTGCATTTCTATGAATGAGTTTCTTTTACAAAGGTATTAAATCATGAAAAATATTCTCCTGAGTTTTACTGAGCAAAAGTATGACACATAACCACTAAACCTCATACTAAGAAAAAGTTAGCTTAAATAAGAAATTGAAAAATCTGCCTGCAAATAATACTGTAAAAGTTTACAGTCCATCCTAACCATCAAGGATACTTTCCATAACTTTAGGGCTTGATAGTAAAATATATACACACACATACGTATGTTTCTAATAACAAAGCACTAAAGTAAAATAAACCTGCTTGTCCAAATACGGTTGCGTTTCAGTCAAAGTTTTGCTTAATATTTTGAGAAGAGCTTTCAGAAGGTAAATATTCTCAGCCTTGGATCTGATATCAGATGTTCATGGTGCCATCTACCGGCCATTTGACTGAGAGACCTGGATTTGGCAAGTTGCAGTTTCCATAGCATAAAGCAACCTTCGTATATGCACAGCACCAGTATGGTAGCCCGATTTTACTTAAAATGCCCAGCTGTGCGGATTTCCTTTTTCACAAAAAAGACACCCAAATTGTTGAGTGTCACCAGAATGGTTATGTAGCTCATTTTTGAATAGCAGTGTTTCTAACAAAACAAAGTTTAAGCTGACTTCTGCACTAGAACCATAGATGACCGTCTATGCCTTGCTCGGTCTGAGCATCATCGTGAGGAAGGGGAGTTGACCTGGCCAAGTGTATCTTCATGGAAACACCCTCTCAAGAACACAGAATGTTCCCAGTAGAGTGAAGCTAATGAGAAAAGTGGAGGTGGTGGGTGTAAGTGCTAAAATGATCATCTCTCTGTAAAGAGAGAGCAGTGGACAGACCTTGGTCCTCCCTTCAGAGGTCATGAGATTACTGCAGGCAACAGGGGACGACTCATCTTTGCCAGTGACTTTCTGAGCAAATTCACTCTTGAGGTCCAGTCCTGGAGGGCAGGTCCAATGTCTTCCTTTGTCATCTCCCCCACTGAATGCCTGCTCTTTTTGTGGCCTCTTTCTACTTTATACTCTTCAGAAGCTAAGTTTGTCCTCCTCTTTCATGTTTTCTGTGTCTCAGGTGCAGAAGGCCTTTGTGGATAATCCACACATCACTAATGAGCCCAATTATCATCCTACCTGGCCCCCAGTGGAGCTGCTCTGAGTTTGAAGCTCCCAGAGGCCTGGATGCTATTGAATGTGAGCCCATGGCAGCCACAGCAGGCAGGCTTCAGAGCCTTCCCAGCTGTTCAGTAAGCCTGGGACTGAGCAGCCGTGGTCCTTTCACACAAATCAGGAAGTATCCTGTAGGTCTCTGCACGGAGACCACCTAATCAGACTCCTGAAGACCTTTTTTGTTGTTGTTGAAGAGTCTATGAAGAAAGTGCTTTCCAAAAATTAAATTAAATTCCAAACCTGGTGTATATTTTGAGGCTAGAATTCAAGATTCTGAGAGGAGGATAGTGTCCCTCTTGAGCTAAATGTCAACTTGCCCCCTTTGTAAATACTATGCTTCCCAGGTGGCGCTAGTGGTAAAGAACCTGCCTGCCAATGCAGGAGACATGAGAGCCACGGGTTTGATCCCTGGGTTGGGAAGATGCCCTGGAGGAGGGCATGGCAACCCACCCTCGTATTCTTTCCTGGAGAATCCCATGGACAGAGGGGCATGGTGGTCTACAATCCACAAGGTTGAAAAGAGCTGGACATGACTAAAGCGACTTAGCACAAATGCTATGGCTATCTGAGGTCTCTAAAAGAGATGATGTGGAAGGTTTAGTAGAAATTAGGAATCAAAGACAATTTCTTCATCCTTTAACATCAAACACAGGTCTACCTGCATGTCCTAAAAATACTGAAAAGAGTTAACACAATAATATTGGATGCATATTGATGATTTTAGCAATCACCCCATCCTGAGAAACAAAAATGGAAACTTGAATGGATCTAAGTGTTTATAAGAGCACAAAGTATTAAATCCCAGACTACAACAAGAGTTTAAAACAACAGGTTCTACATGCATGAGTGATTTTTAAAATAAAGGTTGTACCCAAACATTGTTTTATTTTCAAAGGCTAGTCTCACTTCATTTGGCACACTAAAGGAGCTTGGAAATAAAATGGTTGTTTTTGAAAGAAAATCTAAAGACATTCTTCTAAAATCCAACTGATACTCAGAAGATAAATGTAATGTTCAGGAGATAAATGGAAGATTTATTACTGGAAAGAAAACAGTCATTTTTCTACCTACAATATCTGGGTTATACATACAAGAAATCTTTTAGAAAGGGATAAGTCTTCAACCGGAGAAGGCAATGGCACCCCACTCCAGTACTCTTGCCTGGCAAATCCCACGGACGGAGGAGCCTGGTAGGCTGCAGTCCATGGGGTCGCGAAGAGTCGGACACGACTGAGTGACTTCATTTTCACTTTTCACTTTACTGCATTAGAGAAGGAAATGGCAGCCCACTCCAGTGTTCTTGCCTGGAGAATCCCAGGGAAAGAGGAGCCTGGTAGGAGGCCGTCTATGGGGTCGCACAGAGTCGGACACAACTGAAGCGACTTGGCAGCAGCAGCAGCAGCAGCAAGTCTTTAATAATTTAAAAATGGTGGGGTACTTCCCTGGCAGTCCAGTGGTTAAGACTCTGAACTTTGATTGCAGTGGGCAAGGGCTCAATTCTTGGCTGGGCTGCACGGCAAGGCCAAAAAAATCTTGTTTTAATGGAAGTATACAAAATAGATTTGTGATGCACAGAGAAAGAAAACAAGATAAACTAGTGACATCATTGCCACTGTCCATTTGTTAGGGGAAGCACAGTGACTGAAACTGCCCTCCCTGGCCAGGCACCGTAGTCACTATTGGCATGAGTTGTTTTACAACAGGAGGTCCTAGTAAGGGAAATGGAACTAATAAGCCACCACCAACCAGAAGAGTTCAGGAAAGATCAAAAGGAAGCACCACCGTGTCTGACCACATCCCAGAATCCCTCTCACTGGCATCCACCTTGGCTGAGCAATGCGTGCACCACCAGGAAGGACACTTGAGTCAGAATGACTGGCCAAAGACTATCTGGAAATTCATCCCATCACCAGAAAACCCAAGACTGCGAGCCACGCTGCAGAGCAGTTCTGGGTTCCCTTACCCTACTGCTCTCTGCCCAGGCACACTTTCCCAATAAAAGCTGTTGCTTTGTCACCTCATTGTCTCCTCAGACAATTCATTTCCAAGTGCTAGACGAGAGCCTACTTTCAGGCCCTGGAAGGGGTCCCCTTCCTGCAACACATTCAGAACCCAAATCCAGCTGATATAATTTGCAAATTTTCAATTTGATTTATTCGCAGAGAGATAATCTCTGGGTTTTTTGAGGACCAGTCTCTTGTTTCAAGTTTTCTAAATAAAACTACCAACTTGAAAGTGCTATTTTTTACTATAGAAAGGAACCTGGATTATTCTAGAAGAGCACCCAAAACATGGCACACCCAAGAAAAACAGTCTCTGTTGAATTAGAATCTCAATCATACTTGCAAAGACAATGGTGAGATTATCTAGCACCACAGAGAAACTGAGGTCATGTATTTTCAGCACATAAACTCCTAACTATCCCAAGGGTTGTGCCTCTCTTTTTTGAAAGAAATGTACCATGCATTTTGAATTTCCTTTGATCAATCCTGTTATTTTCCAAGGATCTACCTATATTTCAACAGATACAAACATGGTGTGTTGAATTCAAAGAAAGAAAGAAAAAGAAAAGGGTGAGGAAGAGAGGGAGAGAAGAGAACATTCAGAGAAAAGAGAGAGGGAGAAGGAGAAAGAAAGAGAGATCAGAGGGGCCAGAGGAGGAGGCAGAGGATAAGACAGTGATGGGGCAGAAATACGAAATCCAAAGAGGGAGGAGGTAAAGGTGAGGGAAGCAGGAAGGAGGGAGTACAGCACAAGAAAGGTGAGAAAGGTAAAGGGGAAAAAAAAAAAAAAAAAAGCAAGGGAGAAAGGGTAGAAAAAGAGAGCCAGGGAGAAAAAATTACCATGGAATAGAGGGGAATGAGGGATTCCCAGGTGGCTCAGAGACCAACTGCCAACTCAGGAGACACCGGAGACGGAGACATGAGTTTGATCCCTGGGTCAGAAAGATCTCCTGGAGAAGAGAGTGGCAACCCACTCCAGTATTCTTGCCTGGAGAATTCCATGAACGGAGGAGACTGGTGGGCTACAGTCTGAGGGGTTGGTTACAGGTTTTCAGTTTTCAGTTACAGACTGAAAACACGAGCACATACACACATGCATACACACACACTCTCTCTCTCTCTTTGAATGAGAGAGTCAAAGAAAGGTAGTAACGGATGGATCCCTGGAGAGGCTGAAGAACAAAGGTGATGACCTGGTTACCAAGCTGTTTAGAATCTCAGCAGGTCGGAAATGGAAGGAATATTATAGAACATCTCGCCCAACCCTTCAGAGTACACATTCGGAAATAGAGCGCAGGGGAAGTTAAATTACTAAACATAAGTCACATACCTAAGTATCATTGTTGAAAATACGTCACAGAAACAAAACAAACAGGCACCGCAACCTTTGGATCATCGTATAAGCGCTTGAGCAGCCTCCTTGAGCTTCAGTCGGCTGTTGGATTAGTCTGAGAAATGGAACCGAGCATCCGCAGCGGAGGGTGGTCCGCGTGCCGAGGGGATGCAGAGGCAATCGTGATCCAGCCTCCTCTGAGGTCATCACTCGGCTCGAAGTGAATTCCCAGCGCAACCGACAACTCCATAATCAAATAGAAGTATCAGAAACCAAGAGCAATAATAACAAAACTCTAATCCCTCTGGTATGTAGAGGAGGATAGGAGCTTGAACTCTAGGGTCAGACTGCCTCCGTGTGAATCCTCACTGAGCCGCTGTCCTGTGACCTTAGAGAACATTTTCTTTACCTCAGTTCCCTAGTCGGAAAATTAAGGTAATCACAGTATTTGCCAGCTCAGTGTTGCTGTGAGGATTAATTAAAACAATCCGCGGACCGTGTTGACCACAATACCTGGCGCACCAAACACCAATGGTTTGGGATTCTTGTTGGACGGTTTCAGCTTCAGCGCCACCCAGCTGTATTTAAAGTATGGAACTGACTACTTCATTTTTGTAAAATACCTGATTATGAAAACGCCTTTGGCATTTATTTTGAATGAATGAGGAGGGCGAGTACTAGGCTAGCATCAAGCCACTTTAAACCTCTTTCTTAGAAGACCTCTGAGGTGAGATTTTCCAAGCACTAGTTACCTAGTTTTGAGACTTCAATGTCCAATGTTATCAGTTATGAAGGATAAACCTAATTCGGCATTTAACTTGATTGGCTGCAGACCCGCTGAAGGCGATTTGCTTTGACAGGAAAATGGAAACAAAGGCAGGACTTCTTAATTTACAAACATTAATGTTGATCTGTTGCTTTTACTATTAAAATAGCCTTCTATCCATTTCAGCTGAGGTGCTGATCCCTTGGTGACCACCTCCACATCTTTAATGTCACTTCTGAGTGCTCTTTTATTACAGGAAGTGGGGCAAATCAGTGGGGAGGCTGATTAGAATCCCCTTTAGAGGCAAGTGGATAAAAATGAGATTAGGGAATGTGAGCACATCTCTAAATCACTACACTTGCCCAAACCAATTACATTTAAATATGCCTTCTCCTCCAGTCCAAAGAGTGAGCAGTGATTCAGGAAAGAAGAGACCCAAACACTGAGGTAAGCTATTGTCAGTCGCTTCACACACACACACACACACACACACACACACACACACACAATTTGCGTGACTTTCCTCAGATGAAGTGGTATTTTCCCTTTGTAACTTCTCCAGATGTTCTAGCTTTCCAATAACAATACTTCCTATTTATGGTGCACAGTTTCGGGTACTGGGCTGAGGTTTAAATGTGTAATTTCATTTAAGCATCATAACAAATCTGTGATAAGGATAGTGTTGCCCCTTTAAAGATAAGGAAACGAAAGCTCTGAGGATAAAAATATTAATAATAATAGTTACTTTTAAAAACACTAACATGTACTAAATGGTTTTACACACATGCTTCATCTAATCTTTAATGATTTTGTGAGATAGATTTTCGTCCCCATTTTAAAGGTGAGGAGAATGTAGCTCATGATTATTTATAATAGCTATGACTTATTACATACTAATTATGTACTGTATGTACTGTGATAATCACTGTATCACATTTTTTATATATATTATCTTTTAAAAATTTATTTATTATTTTGGCTGCACTGAGTCTTCACTGCTGCTCGTGAGATTTCTCCAGTTGTCGTGAGGAGGGGCTACTCTTCTTGTTGTGGTGTCTTCTCTGGCTGTGGAGAATAGACTCTAGGGCTTGAGGCCTCAGTAGTTGTGGCGCACAGGCTTAGTTGCCCCAAGGCATGTGGGATCTTTCCGGACCCGAAATGGAACCTGTGTCCCCTGCATCGGCAGGCAGATTCTTAACCACTGGACCACCACCAGGGAAGTTCCCACAGTATCTTTTTAATTCTTACAACCTAGTAACGCAAATCTTATCATCAGTTCAGTTCAGTTGCTCAGTCATGTCCAACTCTTTGCAACCCCGTGGACTGCAGCATGCTAGACTAAATGATGGTACAGCAAGGCAGTTGATTTGTTCAATATCATTCAACTAAGACAAGATGAAGCCAGGATTTTAAACAAGATTTAGGTAATTCCAAAGCCTAAATTCCATACTTAACCTATACCATGCACTATCCCTGCTTCATTGCTTTTCTAATTTTGCGCTTATTTTTTTCCCTTATTTCCATTTAATGTAATGTAAATGGCATTATAAAAGAAACTTCAGATCTGGAAAACATGGATTCAAAACCAGTTTGAAGGGGCTCCCACTGTCTAAATCTGGGACAATTTGAGCATCAAAATAAAAAATGACAGTAATGGATTATGAGCCTTTCGATAAGAATTCATGAGTCCACGCTGATATGAATAAATGAAGAGAAAGTTCTTCCTGAAAGTAGAAAAACTGTCAATAAACACAGAAAGAATAATGGAATTAGAAAACCACCATAGTGGCAAGCACCACAGTAATAATTAACTCTTGCGAGAAACATCGATGGATGTCAAAACTAGTGGGTGGAGGTGGAGTGAGGAATATAGTCTCAAAGTATCTACCCACAAAGTATTTATTAATACAAGAGGGAAAATACTTTTACAATAGAGACACAAGGCAGACACCATAGTCTTAATCAAGAGGTCAAAGCTAATACCACCAGTCACAGGACAGACACCACATGCCTCTCAATAAAATACAATAAAGAGAATACAGCATCCCTGATATCATAGCCAAAAATGCATCCTGGGGCCTAATCATGAGAAAACATCAGAAAAACACAAATAGAGGCACAGTTTACAAAATGACAAGTGTACAATTTTTTTTAATGTCAAGATCATGAAAAGATTGATGACATGTTCCAGAACAAAGAGACTGAAAACACAGCTGAGTATAACATGTGGCCCTGGATTAGAGTCTTTGTTATTCAAGGCATCACTGGGAAAACTGGAAACATTTAAATGGGGTCTTTAGGTGAAGAATATACATTTCTTTTTATCTTTCTTGCAAATTTTCTTTAAGTTTGAAATCTGTCAAATAAAAGGTATTCTTTAAAAAATTCAACCACTCTCCATGTGACCTTGGGCAACTCAATGAACTTCCCTGAGTTTGTTTTTTGTTCTGTAAAAGTGGGAAATAGTTCAAACGTTTCATTGAAACGATTGATACCACAAGTGAGATGGTATATGAAAAATATTGGGCATTTATCAAGGGAATCTATAAATTCTTGTTTCCTTTTTTGGTCTGTTTACCTAATAGTTTGAACTTGACCTTTTGGGAGTGAGGGTTGAAAAGAAGAACATGACTTATGCTTTGTTTTACAAGGTGAACAAGTCACAGCATTAGAAACAATCGAGGAGTTCCAAGTCTGATGCTCCACCTTGGATGACCTTATCTGCTTGGGAACTATCATTCCATTGGGCAGTGCTTCCAAAATCAGGGTCCTTAGGTGTATTCTGGGAGACCTAGAGAGTTTTTTGGAGTAAATTTTGTGTTTTCATTTAAATTAATGTAAACTAACTAATTAATTAAAATTAATGTAATCTTATCAGCATGAGCTGATCATAGTTAATTAAGTGACTTTCAGTGCCCACGTTTGTAATTGTCTTTCAAATTCCAAGCCCACATTTACAACAGTGCTTACAACAGTTTAGAAACCAGAGTCCCACTTTTGTTATCACAGGCTAGTGAGAAAAAGAAGTGGGTTCTATCGGTAATTTATGAATTCACACCAAGTGAAGGCTGCTGCTAGCAAATACAAAACACTGTGTGACTACCAAAGAGATGTTCCTTCCTTAAGACATCTTGTTTCCATCTATCCAACAAACTGTTCTCCTATAAACAATGAACACAATAAATTAGTAAATGACATACTGCTAGAAAGTGATGTGTTATCGAAAAAGAAAAAATAGAGCAAACTGAAGAGAATCAGAAGTACTGGCTCAGGAGCAGGGAGCAGTATCAGGTTCAGTATTAAATTTATTGGCCTGGTACTTCCCTGGTGGTCCAGCGGCTAAGACTCCACACTTCCAGTGCAGGAGGCCTAGGTTCAATCCCTGGTCAAGGAACTAGATCCCACATGCCACAACTAAGACCACACAAAACCAAATAACCCTGGAGTCATCAAAAGAGACCCTAAGAGAGGTAAGAAGTGGCAAGATTCTGGGTTTCTTTGGAAGGTAGAACCAACTGAATTTGCTTAGAGATTGGAAAGGGATGTGAGAGAAAGAGAAGACTCATTGATGACTCCGAGGTTATCAACTTGAAAGATAGATTTTCCAGTCACTGAAAGAGACAAGGCTGAGAGTAGAGCAGTTTTAGAAAGGCATACTGAGTTTCAGATGTCTGTTAGTTATCCAAAAGGATATATGAATATGGAGCTCAGAACTGGCTAGCAATGAAAGTGGGCTGTCCTTGGTATAGAGAGCCCTAAGTCTACAAAGTGATGAAAAGGGAATATAAGCAAATAGAGAAGAGAAGAGAAGAATATAAGCAAATAAAGAATGAGCCCTGGGAATCTACTGCTGAATGCTTGGGAGAGAAGGATCTACAAAAGAAACTTAGAAGGAATATTCAGGGCTGTGCCATGCTCAGTCGCTCAGTTGTTCAACTCTTTTGCAACCCCAGGGACTGTAGCCCACCAGGCTCCTCTGTCTAAGGAATTTTCAGTCAAGAACACTGGAGTTGGCTGTCATTTCCTACTCCAGGAGATCTTCCTGACCCAGATGTCTCTTGCGTCTTCTTCACTGGCAGGCAGATTCTTTACCATTGTGCTACCTAGGAAGGCCAATATCCAGTGAGGCAAGCAAATAATCATAAGATGTCTTGGAAGGCAGATGAATACAAGGATTATTGATCCAGTTCTTCACTCACCTGTAAGAGGACTATACCCCCATACCGTTTGCCAGGTAGCTTTATAATGCCTGCCCACTGCAGGTGAGGGTACCTCCCACCTCCACTGGGCCTGGGTACATGACTTATTTCCAGTGGTGTGAATGAAGCAGAGGCTTGAAGTGCACTTGCATAATTTGTTCTATGTCTTGCATTCTTGGCATTTCCCATGAGAAGAACATGTTCTCGGTGGCTGCTGGTTGAACAAAAATGAAAGACTGGTGGAGCACACTTGAACCCAATCTATACCCCAGATCTGCTCTATCTAACTTGCAGGCCTGTGAGCACAGGAAATAAATGTACTCTTGCAAGCTACTGACTTTGTGATACATCACTGAAGTGATCACTGACTATCATAACCACAGAGAAGTCCCCAGGAACACTTATACAAGCCAAAGAGATTTGTGTGATTTAGATAAATGATGTGACATTTCTTGCACCTGCATGATATGGTGTAAATTCACTCCTGCCAGTGTGTGTGATTGTGTGTGTGTGTGTGTTCTAATATTTTTCAGTTGATGTTCATGGCCAGGCCCAGGAACTGCTATACTAGGCGACCCAAGGTGTTGTCCAAATTCTCAAACTTCATGATTCAACACGATCCAGCTTGTGCCATTTATTCACTGTGTTACATGTAGCCCCTCCATTCTGACAGCTTCTGCTTTAAGTCAGGCAGAGGTCACTGTGTGCCCCTATGCTTTGGTGCCATTACTTCTGAGATCCTTGGCAATCAGCAAATTCAACAGGCCCCCAACTTTTTAGAGGCTTATGTTATGCACAGCCTTTAGATGATGGGGAAGGAGGTGCATACAAAGATGGAAGGGGGTGTGGCATGAATTACTGCAGGATTCAGGGAGGAGCAGGATCGTGGCGCTGCACGATCCTGGGTTTCCAGGTCAAATGACTGCTTGTAATAAGTTGGGAGGGGGGAAATAGGTCAAATTTTGATTAATAGTACAAACGTGGAAAATAAAAGTACCATACTGGGAATATTCGATAGACATTAGGGACTTCCCTGGCTGTCCAGGGATTAGGACTCCGTGCTTCCAGTGCAGGAGACACCGGTTCAATTCATGGTCAGGAAACTAAGATCCTGCATGCCGAGTGGCGTGGCCAAAAATAAGTGCCGCCTCAAAGGTCATATAGTGGTCTGTACTCTGCATTGTAGATAGATATGATCACTTAATAGATACTTGGTTGATTTGTCACTTGACTAGAAGACCTTAGAGAGAGGAAAAATGAAACTATGTGGAAAATTTGAAAGTCTCACCATCACAGATATTCCATTGATATACTGGAAATTCCTAGACAGGGCCTGACCTTAAATGTAGATAGATACTGGGGAAATAACTGCTGTGATATCTGTCTCTCTCTTTTTAAACAAGCTCCCTGTAACTTTTGGAGAGCAGATGAAATTATGTGGGAGATAAATTCCACCTTTTGGGAAACTCTTAAGCACTTTTAAAGTTGCAGTTCATCTTAATAAGGCATCAACATAGAAAGGCAACCGGTATTCACATGAGCCTGGAAAGAATTCTTCCTCTCTAAAGAGACTGAAGTTAGATTGTATTAGAAAGGCATTTCCCTCTTTATCTTTAGAGATTTTAGAATTCCTTCTTTTATTATTATTTCCTTCTCTTTCTCTCCTGGAAGGCTCATCTCTTCCTACTTTTTTACTGATCCATCTCAGCCTACTCCAAAGCAAGACAGCTTAGGTTTAGATAGATCATAGACTAAATTTCATTGTTCAACAACTGTAAGAGAGGCATAAGGATCCTAGAAGCACTGCTAACTTTTCTTAAACATTTTTAGTATCTTTCTTAGGTAACTTTTCATTGTAATTCAGGTGGTGTGCGTGTGTGTGTGTGCATGTGTGTAGGCACATGTGGAACTAAAAATATTATATATTATATATATATATTCATTTTTATTTTTTGGCTGAACTGTAAGGTTTGTGGGATCTTAGTTCCCTCGATTGAACTTGAGCCCCCCTGCAGTGGAAGCTCAGAGTCTTAACCACTGGACCACCAGGGAAGTCCCAGTGACAACATATTTTTAAAACATAAAACAGCTTTCTTCAAAAATATACCTGCTATTAAGTGACCCTAGGAGGCCATATGAGTATTTCAGCTTTGAGGTATTTGTTCATCAAGATATTTCTAAAGGCTGGCTACATTGACAGGAATATAGTCATTTGACAATATAATCTCTGTTGGCTTCATCAATCTCAGTTAAATAAACCAATTTAAGCTAAATAAAATTACGGTGCAAACATACAATGGAAAGTATTCCTGACTCAGCCGCTGTTAAAAAGAATTATTTAGCTCACCTCCAGGATACATTAATAAGTGAAAAAAGACAGATGCAACATTGTGCGGTGTGCTACCATTTATATGAGAGGAAAAAAGAATATATATGTATATGTTTATAAAAGCACAAAATATTTCTGAAAGGACACATAGGAAACTTTGACTGTGGTAGGTAGAGAGAGTGCGGCCGGGAAGAAGGAATGGGAAGATAGAAACCTAAGCGTGCCTGGCTTTGAATTTATCATGCACATGCCATCCACTCCACAAAAAGGCAAAATAATCAGAAAGAAGTCTCCCGGGTCCCCTTTTGAGTTGTCATGTGGTACAGTGCTCCATTGGTGGCTCTGCTGCTGCTGCTGCTGCGTCGCTTCAGTCGTGTCCGACTCTGTGCAACCCCATAGACGGCAGCCCACCAGGCACCCCCGTCCCTGGGAGTCTCCAGGCAAGAACACTGGAGTGGGTTGCCATTTCCTTCTCCAATGCATGAAAGTGAAAAGGGAAAGTGAAGTTGCTCAGTTGTGTCCGACTCTTCGCGACCCCATGGACTGCAACCCAGCAGGCTCCTCCATCCATGGGGTTTTCCAGGCAAGAGTACTGGAGTGGGGTGCCATTGCCTTCTCCGATTAGTGGCTCTAGTGGTAAAGAATCCACCTGCCAGTGCAGGAGACGCAGGTTCAATCCCGGGGTAGGGAAGTTCCCTTGGAGAAGGAAATGGCAACTCCAGTCTTCTTGCCTGGAGAATCCCATGGACAGAGGAGCCTGGCGGGCTACAGCCCATGGGGTACAAGGAGTTGGACACGACTGAGCAACTGAGCACCATGGGAGCACAAAGGGCTCTGTTGACACAAGGTCAAACTTTGGGGTGAACCAGGTTAAGATTTGAATCCGCGTGTTAACTGAGAGACTTCCTGTGGGTCCCTTAACTTACTTCCCTGAAGTCCTCTCCTCCGTGAAATGGCGGAAATGATAACTACTTTAGGGAATGAATGGAAAAACACAGCAGGCACGCAGAAAACCCTAACTCCGATTCCCTCCTAGCATGTAGGAAGGGACTTGCTTTGGTTATATGACATCCTTAATAATTTTTAAAGAGTTAATTGATTGCAGGCTGTCCCTTTTCATTTCTGCCACATTCAAAGGTTATAAAAAAGACTTTAATGAGGAATGCCTCCCTATGCCACAAGGAACAGACCTTGCTGCCTCAAAATCAAGATCCAGATTGAGGCATTACCATGAGAGAAAAGATGGGTTTGAAGGCAAAAGAGGGAAAGAAACTTTTCCTACTTGTCTTGGTACATGAAATTTCACCATTAAACTTCTCTTTTATATCCCAGTGGCTAGTAAATCCCTAGCAGCCTTGGTATCAGATCAGATCAGTCACTCAGTCGTGTCCGACTCTTTGCAACCCCATGAATCGCAGCACGCCAGGCCTCCCTGTCCATCACCAACTCCCAGAGTTCACTTAGACTCATGTCCATCGAGTCAGTGATGCCATCCAGCCATCTCATCCTTTGTTGTCCCCTTCTCCTCTTGCCCCCAATCCCTCCCAGCATCAGAGTCTTTTCCAATGAGTCAACTCTTCACATCATCAGGTGGCCAAAGTCCTGGAGTTTCAGCTTTAGCATCATTCCTTCCAAAGAAATCCCAGGGCTGATCTCCTTCAGAATGGACTGGTTGGATCTCCTTGCAGTCCAAGGACTCTCAAGAGTCTTCTCCAACACCACAGTTCAAAAGCATCAATTCTTCGGCGCTCAGCTTTCTTCACAGTCCAATTCTCACATCCATACATGACCACAGGAAAAACCATAGCCTTGACTAGATGGACCTTTGTTGGCAAAGTAATGTCTCTGCTTTTCAATATGCTATCTAGGTTGGTCATAACTTTCCTTCCAAGGAGTAAGCGTCTTTTAATTTCATGGCTGCAATCACCATCTACAGTGATTTTGGCGCCCAGAAAAATAAAGTCTGACACTGTTTCCACTGTTTCCCCATCTATTTCCCATGAAGTGATGGGACCAGATGCCATAATCTTTGTTTTCTGAATGTTGAGCTTTAAGCCAACCTGTTCACTCTCCACTTTCACTTTCATCAAGAGGCTTTTCAGTTCCTCTTCACTTTCTGCCATAAGGGTGGTATCATCTGCATATCTGAGGTTATTGATATTTCTCCCGGCAATCTTGATTCCAGCTTATGTTTATTCCAGCCCAGCATTCCTCATGATGTACTCTGCATAGAAGTTAAATAAGCTGGGTGGCAATAGACAGCCTTGACGTACTCCTTTTCTTATTTGGAACCAGTCTGTTGTTTCATGTCCAGTTCTAACCATTGCTTCCTGACCTGCATACAAATTTCTCAAGAGGAAGATCAGGTGGTCTGGTATTCCCATCTCTTTCAGAATTTTCCACAGTTGATTGTGATCCACACAGTCAAAGGCTTTGGCATAGTCAATAAAGCAGAAATAGATGTTTTTCTGGAACTCTCTTGCTTTTTCCATGATCCAGCCTTGGTATAGATGATACTTAAACCTCATCTGCTAACACTTTGTAGGGAATTAGTTTAAGCAATTAAAATCTTTCCCTTCCCCAAACACCACCACCCATAAAACAGAGGACCAGTGAAAGGGGAGGCGGAGAAGCCCCTAGCCAAGCACCAACTGCAAGTTAATTTTAAAAGTACCTTGCCTCAAGACCCTTTACTGCCATCTGCTGGAAAACTGTAGGTATGAACTATCCAGGTTCATTGGAGAGAATGGCACTCCAGGAATTGGGAGCCACAAAGCCTGCACAAATGGAAGCTCAAATAGTAAAGAATCTGCCTGTGAGGCAGGAACCCAGGATTCGATCCCTGGGTTAGAAAGTTCCTCTGGAGAAGGGAGTGGCAATCCACTCCAGTATTCTTGCCTGGAGAATTCTATGGACAGAGAAGCCTGGCGGGCTACAATCCAGTCCGTGGGGTCACAAAGAGTCAGACACGCCTGAGAGACTAACAACAGTCCACAAACCTGCACGACTGTGAGCAACACCTCAAAACAAGCTTCATAGTTTTGCCAAGGCACAACTCTTGCAGCACACACAATTGATGAGTGGCTGTTACCTTTAGGTATGGGTCTTGCATAAATTCTTTGCAAGGACTCTCCTTGTGCACTGATGGTACTGGATTAAACACTGCTCCCTTTTCCCAGAACCTCTAGACTGAGAATATCATTTTAAAGAGCCTTCATCAGTCCATGACCTTCCCAGGTGAAAAAGTTTTTAAGGAGTGTGAATTCATCTTTCCATCATTGTTTGAGGCAGCACCATAAATTGAGACAGTCAAGCGAAGGCCAATGGAATGCAAGCTCTGTGGATGGGAAACAGATCTGTCTAGGTGCCATCAAAGCATGGAACTGGCCATTAGTAACTCTGCTGAGATCTCGGGTGCTGGGGAGCAGGAGGAGGAGAGGAGCGGGAAGAAGTCCTATGGGGCTCACATAGCCAGCCAGCTCCTCATTTCAAAGACAGAAATGAGGTTTGGCTTCATTTCAGCCCACTGATTGCTTTATTTCAAATTACCCTAACTACTTAGCATGGTAAATTAAGTTGAAACCCCCAAAAGTTTGCAGAGGATGTCATCTAATCTGATTAAAAGGAATATTCCCGTCACAAGTGAGGGAGGAAATGGAAATTACGCTGAGTGCACTGCTATTAAATAATTTGCATAGACTTGCATATGCTATACATCAGAAAAGCATATGCTCTTTAGATTTAATGAAATAATTTTCTTTCTCTAAAGACTGTTATAGTCTCTGTCCTTCCCTATCTGTCTTTTTCTTTTCTCATCTGTCTCTTCTTGAATGTTAAAATTATTTCATGGGAAGAGTACATGGTTATGCACAAATTACATGAAATATGCAAATAACCTTCCTGCTGGCAGGGCTGGGAGGTCTTGAAACTGCACTGTCAAACTTCCCATATACCCTCCCCATTCCCCAACTCCATCCTATCCCCTCATATAATTAAAGGCTCCCTTTACAGCCCTTAAAAGGTTGACTTAATTCATTTGGGGCTTCCATTGATGGGGGAGGGTGGTCAAAACCAATCCTTTGACTCTACTTTCCAAGTCATGTTTTCCTAACCCTTAAGGAACAGCACCTAAATCAAAATGAAAATGAAAGGAAAAATCTCCAACATGCTCATGTCATCTCTATCTGTTGAGTCTATGACACTGCCATTGTGGTTGCAAGTGTACAATAATCATCCTTGAAAGATTTCTGTACCTGCTCCGCTTTTCCAGGTTCAAAGCTCCTGATGAACACTGGCTGCTGTTAAAGGGTCACCCCCATTTTTATCAATGGAGACAAGGAAGCCCAGATAGGTGAACATTATGCCTAAGTGGTGGTGGGGGGTGGGGGATGGGGGATGGGGGAAGAAATCTATCTATTTTTGTATTCTCCGTGGATAGTCACTAGTTTAGGGTAATATTTTAGCAGATCTCATGTTCAGTTGTAATGTAGCCAACAGAGGAATTCTAGTGAATTCCCCAACAAAATTACATTAGGATCAAATGTGATCGTTATAAACACTATCCAGATGTTGAGGATGGACTGGATATAACTCTTTAAGCCCCAAATTACAGTATAATAAATGCAAGCATGGGGATCTGCCAATACATCTGAATTTCGTGTCGGAAACCAGGTCTGACCTTAATTTAACTCTATAAGGAACTAAGAGTTTCCCCACTTGGATAGTTAGGATGAATCCAAAGATCTCCAAGTGCTATATTGTCACAAGTTTTATCACTTACTTGAAGAATGACTGTATCAGATTCTGGAGTCAAGCCAATCTTAGTGCAAGCGTTTTATTAACACATTTAGAAAGGAAACAGAATTGCAAATATAGAAATAACCATTGAGGTTATGAAGCAAACCTGTGAAATGAAATACAATGTAATATTAAAAATACATTTGTCCTTGGTAAATCTCGCAGAGTTAAGATACTTTAATAAGCACTAAAATATTTTATTATATAAACCAGGGTTGCAAACTAGCAGGGCTCACAGAGAAAGAGAAAATTTAGCAAGGAAAAACTTCATCCTTTGTCCCTGAATTTTTTTTTTTTTCTATATTCAGGGCTGATATAAATGGATAACTTTGTATTCTAGCTCAAGATCAGTACTGAATGTATCCTAATTAGAATGTTGGTAGTTATAAGGGAAGATGACTATTTTAAATATTCTAATGTTGATATTTTTTTAAAAGCAGGCACTCTGGAAAGCTAGAATTCATAGGCTAACCAAGCTGTTAAGCAGTAAACTATAGCATACTTACTAGCTGCATAATGTTGTGTGATGTTGCTGAAAGAAACAGAAAGTATTGGGCTGGCCAAAAAGTTCATTCACGGTTTTCCCTTAAGCTGTAACAAAATACCCAAGTGAACTTTTTGGCCAACCCACTTAAAAAACAAAAATGATTTAGGGAGTGCCAAGTATGCATCAAGTTCTTAAAGAAATGTTTTTTGTCTGGATATCTCAAACCATAGAACAGTCTCCTCCCTGCAGAAACTTAAAATATAAAGACATGAGATTCGCAGCCCCCTAAATTCAGAAGTCAAATCCCAAACAAAATAATAGACGAGACAAGTAGAGTACAGCTCAAAGGGCACTGGGTGTCTCCCACCACCAGCTTGCCAAACAACAACACAAAAGCTATTTGTAGCAGTCAAAATGTATTGATAAACACATGAAATCAGCTACCAAAAAAACATGTGAAACCTACAGCATTATAATTGTTAAATATAAGAGTATTTTTTAAAATCATACATTTGTTTGCAAAAAGAAATTAAAGATCTATGGTAAAGAATCTGCCTGCAATGTGGGAGACCTGGGTTCGATCCCTGAGTTGGGAAGATCCCCTGGAAAAGGGAACAGCAACCCACTTCAGTATTCTGGCCTGGAGAATCCCATGGACAGAGGAGCCTAGCAAGCTACAGTCCATGGGGTTGAAGAGTCAGACATGACTGAGTAACTTTAACTTTCACCATCATATTTATATGGTCTGTGACCTCTCCCTCTGCTCCTTCTCAACCTTTGTCCTCAACAATTTTCGCACTCAGTATATGACTCTGAGGCAGACAAAGTGTACAAAGGCATTTCAAGAAGGGAAGGGTGTCTGAGAAAGAAGGACTTGGATGGGCCAGCACCATGGGCTTCAAAATATTCTCAACAGAACCATCTAAATGTCCATAGATAGATGAATGGATAAACAATTTGCGGTATATCCATACAATAGAATATTATTCGGCCATTAAAATCAAAGTCTGACACATGCCACAACCTTGAAAACATTATGCTAAGTGAAAGAAGCCAGTCACGGAGGAATGAACACTGTATAATTCCATGTGTATGGGGTGTACTTAGAACAAGCAAATTCGTAGAGACAGAAAGTCAAATAATGGTTACTGGAGGCTGAGAGGAGGGTGGAATGGGGAGTTATTGTTTATGGGGACAGAGTTTCTGTTTTGGATGGTGGAAAAGCTTCTGGAAATGGATTGTGGTAATGGTTGCACCACATCTTGAATGTACTTAAGACCAACTGAACTGTACACTAAAAAATGGATTAATTGGTAAATTTTATGTCATGTATATTCACCATTAAAGAAAAGATAGTCTCAGGGAAAAGACAATGGAAGCCAAGGTGCCTGGCAGACAGTCTGGAGTACACAAGGGAAAGATGAGTGAGTGCTGGTAGAACAGGATTGCAGAAAATAGACTTCCTCCCAGGGTCAGGTAACCGTAGAAAACGGGAGGGTAGAGGGAATTTACAAGTGACTGACCCGCCTAAAGGCAATATTCAATTAAAAAACAAAGCAAACACTGCACAAAGCATCTTCTGGGCAAGGATACCACTTTTTCACTCTTGTCATCAGCCATCAATGTGATGTTAGAACTAAAATAAATATTTACTATGGGGTTTCTATTTCTACGCATATGCTGCCAGAAACTGGAGCTAGAACTTGGGGAGTAAAGGAGAGAGAAGAGGAGATATGTAACATCAGAACAACTACCACCATTTATAGTAAACTTCGTGTGTCCCACATAGGCACTGGACGTGTTTTACATGTATTTTCTTATTTAATCCTCTCAAGCACCTGTGAGGTAGGAATTATATTTATCCCCATGTTACAGATGCAGAAACAGAGGTATAAAGAGGTTAGGTCTCTGGCAGGTAGACAAGTGGAAGAGCCAGCTGGCCATCTGGTTCCAATTTAGGGTCTCTGCCCTCAAGGCATAAAAAAGGGTAGACCGGTAATCCTCAAAATGGAACTGTTTTTCAAACATACAGGGTTAAGAGAGACATAAAGCTGTGAAAGTAAACAAGGATATGGTAAAAACAAACAAACAAACAAACAAAACCTCATCTTATATGCGTATATGAGTGGAAAATGAAGGAAGAGCATGCAGTGGGGCCTGAGGATTTGTTAGAGATGGAGGAAAATACCAAGAGTGTGAATGGCACCAAGTCAAAGGAAAAGAAGGTTTCAAGAATTTCAGTAATATCAAAGGCTACAGAGAAAGATGGAACAAGATTAGGCTCGTACCACTAGGTGAGAGTGCTGTAGCAATCCACCCCAAACCTCAGGCTTTAGAAAACAAAGCTTTGCTCAAGATACATGGGTACATGCTCACTGGGTGGCTGGGAATTCCTCTCCACACTGATGTTCTTTCTCCAGGACCTGGCAGTCACCATCTGAAGCACTGCCCTTTGCATGGGAGAGAGAATAGGAGGGTGGCTGACTAAGGCCTAGCTCATAAAAGATTTCACAGGTAAATGCACGTGTTGCTGCTGCTCATATCTCACTGGCGGAAGCCAGCCATGTGGCCAAATCCAAATGCAGGGGGTGGGGAAGTCAAGTTTTACCATGAGCCTAAAAGAGATCAGAAATATTTGGTGGACAGCTCTGCTAACTACCCATGAGGAGTCTCAATTATAATACACCCCCAAATGTTTACAGTGCTCCCCAGATTAAGAACTTTTCTTACCTCCATTATCTCACAGGAGACCCACAAGTCAAGATATGTTTTATTATTTCCATTTTAAAGCCAAGGAAACAGGCTTAAAGAAATTAAGTTACTTAATTGCCAATGTCACATACTACTAAGTGGCTCCTCTGTCCTTGGGATTCTCCAGGCAAGCATACTGGAGTGGGTTGCCATTTCCTCCTCGGGGGATCTTCCTGACCCAAGGATCGAAACTGAGTCTTCTGCATCTCCTGCACTGGCAGGCAAATTCTTTATCATTGTGCCACCTGGAAAGCCCTTACGACCGAGTAGCAAGGCTGGGAATTGAACTCTAGTTTCCTGACACTTAGTCCAGTCTAGGGCTGTTTCCTGGATGCCTCCAGGCACATGGATTGGGGCAGATGCCAGATTCTGGTGGTTGAGAAATTAGTTGGAAGTAAAGAAATGGAAGCGCGTACACACTAAGATGCTTAGATTTGATCTTGCAGCCACGGGAAGTTTCCTAGCTGGAGAGTGACATTGAAAGGAATGTTTTAAAAGCTTAATTTACAGCCCTTCCAGTATAACCCAGACAGGCAGTCACACGCTCCAGGAAGGATTATTAATTGTTTCAGACTTTCAGGAAAGTGAGTTGGCAATATAGATCAGGAATCTTTTTAAGAAAAGTTCATTCTCTTCTAAAACTCTTCTACAAGAATATATCAGATAAGGATTAATAAGTCCATTATTATTACAGAGAAGTATTTCAATCACACACACACACAAATATTTCAGAAAAAATGTAAACACCCAAATATAGGCAAGTAAGAAAATGCAGTTAACCCACAAGATAGAATATGAGGCTACCTTTGAAAACATTTTGTGGTGTAGGGAAAATCCCCATGATGTAAAGTTAAAAAAACAGAATATAAAACTGTACAGGGTTGAGACAGTTATGAAGATATAGACACATATATTCTCTGGGTAGTTGGATTATGGATGATTATATTTCATGTAGACTTCACTGGGTTTTCTAATTTTCTACAATACTTGCATTACTTTTACGAGAAAAAAATAAGAAATTGATAACTACACAGGGTAATTAGAAGAGAGTAGAAATAGCGAAAAATCTAGCCTTTTATGGGGGCACAGGGCAGGAGGAGAAGTTTGTTATTGTGCTATTTTAAGTGAAAGATGTTACACTGCCTATGAGGTCAAGAGGCACCACTGGAAAGCCTAGTTATTAACCACAGCAGGAATAGAGCTGCAGGAAAGACAATTTAATTACATACCATGGCTTCATCTAGCTGCCCCTCCTTTTTTAACTTTTTACTTTATGTTGGAGTATAACCAATTAACAATGTTGTGACAGGTTTGGGTGGACAGCAAAGGGACTCAGCCATACATATACACGGATCTGTTTTCCCCAAAACTTTCCTCCACCCATGCTTTAGCAGTCCCTCTTTTTATACAGAGGAAAAGAATAGAATTAATCTTGACCTTAGACTGCTACATTTGTGTGGCCAGTTGTCACTCTCCTACCATTTAGAAAAAGATTGTTCTGAGAAGAGACCTGGGCTCTGAACTGAGTCATGAACTCCTAATACCTAGGGATCTCAAAGGTTTCCTCATTTGTTAACAAATGCAGGGTTAAAACAGACGATTTTAAAAACATTTTTCAGCTTTAAGTCTTAAGACTATTTTAGTCCATATTAATTCATGTTAGTGAAATCAACCTATAAGAATAATTGTGTGAAACATTTTCAGATAGACCATCCACCAAATAAAACTGAAATGCTTTTTTATATGCTCCAGTATTCTAGGTGCCATATTAAATTTAAGAGTACTTTCTCCATCATCTAACATTTCCAAAATGGTTCATAAACTTAAAAGTTAGCTGTGAGACTTTTGAAAAGCTTTACAATGGAATTATCCTCTGTTTCCCTCCAAGACTAAAGTGTGAAGTGAAAGTCATTCAGTCATGTCTGACTCTTTGAGTCCCCCTGGACTATACAGTCCATGGAATTCTCCAGACCAGAATACTGGAGTGGGTAGCCTTTCCGTTCTCCAGTGGATCTTCCCAACCCAGGAATCGAGTCGGGAAAAGAGCCCAACTAGAGGTGAAAGATGTGGAAGACCTCTTAACACACAGACAAGAACAGACGATAAAGGATTTTTTTGGTATTGCCTACTTTGCTTTGATAGACAGTTAGCTTGTATTTTTCTTTTGGACACCAATATCATTAACTGGGTATTATAAAAATATAGTATTTTTCTTTTGGACACCAATATCATTAACCAATATCATTAACCCCGCCGGCTGCGTCGCGCACTAAGAGCGCGGCCGAGAGGAGCTACCCCACGACCGAGGTCAGGAAGGGCGGCGGTGAGGAGAGACCCCCTCGTCCAAGGTGAGGTGCGATGGCTGTGCTTTGCTGGCCGGGAGCAGCCAGGAGCAGCCGGGATGAGATACCCCACGCCCAAGGTAAGAGAAACCCAAGTAAGACAGTAGGTCTTGAAAGAGGGCATTAGAGGGCAAATACACTAAAACGATTCTCACAGATAACTAGTCAGTCTAATCACACAAGGACCACACCCTTGTCTAACTCAATGAGATTAAGCCATGCCCGAGGGGCAACTTGGGATGGGCGGGTCATGGTGGAGAGATATGACAGGGTGTGGTCCGCTGGAGAAGGGAATGGCAAACCACTTCAGTATTCTTGCCTTGAGAACCCCATGAACAGTATGAAAAGACAAAATGATAGGATACTGAAAGAGAAACTCCCCAGGTCAGTAGGGGCCCAATATGCTACTGGAGATCAGTGGAGAAATAACTTCAGAAAGAATGAAGGGATGGAGCCAAAACAAAAAGAATACCCAGCTGTGGATGTGTCTGGTGATAGAAGCAAAGTCCGATGCTGTAAAGAGCAATATTGCATAGGAACCTGGAATGTCAGGTCCATGAATCAAGGCAAATTGGAAGTGGTCAAACAAGAGATGGCAAGAGTGAATGTCGACATTCTAGGAATTAGCGAACTAAAATAGACTGGAATGGGTGAATTTAACTCGGATGACCATTATATCTACTACTGTGGGCAGGAATCCCTCAGAAGAAATGGAGTGGCCATCATGGTCAACGAAAGAGTCCGAAATGCAGTACTTGGATGCAATCTCAAAAATGACAGAATGATCTCTGTTCGTTTCCAAGGCAAACCATTCAATGTCACAGTAATCCAAGTCTATGCCCCAACCAGTAACGCCGAAGAAGCTGAAGTTGAAAGGTTCTATGAAGACCTACAAGACCTTTTAGAACTAACACCCAAAAAAGATGTCCTTTTCATTATAGGGGACTGGAATGCAAAAGTAGGAAGTCAAGAAACACCTGGAGTAACAGGCAAATTTGGCCTTGGAATACGGAATGAAGCAGGGCAAAGACTAATAGAGTTTTGCCAAGAAAATGAACTGGTCATAGCAAATACCCTCTTCCAACAACACAAGAGAAGACTCTATACATGGACATCACCAGATGGTCAACACCGAAATCAGATCGATTATATTCTTTGCAGCCAAAGATGGAGAAGCTCTATACAATCAGCAAAAACAAGACCAGGAGCTGACTGTGGCTCGGACCATGAACTCCTTATTGCCAAATTCAGACTGAAATTGAAGAAAGTAGAGAAAACTACTAGACCATTCAGGTATGACCTAAATCAAATCCCTTATGATTATACAGTGGAAGTGAGAAATAGATTTAAGGGCCTAGATCTGATAGATAGAGTGCCTGATGAACTATGGAATGAGGTTCGTGACATTGTACAGGAGACAGGGATCAAGATCATCCCCATGGAAAAGAAATGCAAGAAAGCAAAATGGCTGTCTGGGGAGGCCTTACAAATAGCTGTGAAAAGAAGAGAAGCGAAAAGCAAAGGAGAAAAGGAAAGATATAAACATCTGAATGCAGAGTTCCAAAGAATAGCAAGAAGAGATAAGAAAGCCTTCTTCAGTGATCAATGCAAAGAAATAGAGGAAAACAACAGAATGGGAAAGACTAGGGATCTCTTCAAGAAAATCAGAGATACCAAAGGAACATTTCATGCAAAGATGGGCTCGATAAAGGACAGAGATGGTATGAACCTAACAGAAGCAGAAGATATTAAGAAGAGGTGGCAAGAATACACAGAAGAAGTGTACAAAAAAGAGCTTCAAGACCCAGATAATCATGATGATGTGGTCACTGACCTAGAGCCAGACATCTTGGAATGTGAAGTCAAATGGGCCTTAGAAAGCATCACTACGAACAAAGCTAGTGGAGGTGATGGAATTCCAGTGGAGCTATTCCAAATCCTGAATGATGATGCTGTGAAAGTGCTACACTCAATATGCCAGCAAATTTGGAAAACTCAGCAGTGGCCACAAGATTGGAAAAGGTCAGTTTTCATCCCAATCCCAAAGAAAGGCAATGCCAAGGAGTGCTCAAACTACCGAACAATTGCACTCATCTCACACGCTAGTAAAGTAATGCTCAAAATTCTCCAAGCCAGGCTTCAGCAATATGTGAACCGTGAACTTCCTGATGTTCAAGCTGGTTTTCGAAAAGGCAGAGGAACCAGAGATCAAATTGCCAACATCCGCTGGATCATGGAAAAAGCAAGAGAGTTCCAGAAAAACATCTATTTCTGCTTTATTGACTATGCCAAAGCCTTTGACTGTGTGGATCACAATAAACTATGGAAAATTCTGAAAGAGATGGGAATACCAGACCACCTGATCTGCCTCTTAAGAAATCTGTATGCAGGTCAGGAAGCAACAGTTAGAACTGGTCATGGAACAACAGACTGGTTCCAAATAGGAAAAGGAGTACGTCAAGGCTGCATATTGTCACCATGTTTATTTAACTTATATGCAGAGTACATCATGAGAAATGCTGGACTGGAAGAAACAGAAGTTGGAATCAAGATTGCCGGGAGAAATATCAATAACCTCAGATATGCAGATGACACCACCCTTATGGCAGAAAGTGAAGAGGGGCTAAAAAGCCTCTTGATGAAAGTGAAAGTGGAGAGTGAAAAGGTTGGCTTAAAGCTCAACATTCAGAAAACGAAGATCATGGCATCTGGTCCCATCACTACATGGGAAATAGGTGGGGAAACAGTGGAAACAGTGTCAGACTTTATTTTTCTGGGCTCCAAAATCACTGCAGATGGTGACTGCAGCCATGAAATTAAAAGACGCTTACTCCTTGGAAGGAAAGTTATGACCAACCTAGATAGCATATTCAAAAGCAGAGACATTACTTTACCAACAAAGGTTCGCCTAGTCAAGGCTATGGTCTTTCCTGTGGTCATGTATGGATGTGAGAGCTGGACTGTGAAGAAGGCTGAGCGCCAAAGAATTGATGCTTTTGAACTGTGGTGTTGGAGAAGACTCTTGAGAGTCCCTTGGACTGCAAGAAGATCCAACCAGTCCATTCTGAAGGAGATCAATCCTGGGATTCTTTGGAAGGAATGATGCTAAAGCGGAAACTCCAGTATTTTGGCCACCTCATGCGAAGAGTTGACTCATTGGAGAAGACTCTGATGCTGGGAGGGATTGAGGGCAGGAGGAGAAGGGGACGACAGAGGATGAGATGGCTGGATGGCATCACTGACTTGATGGGTGTGAGTCTGGGTGACCTCCGGGAGCTGGTGATGGACAGGGAGGCCTGGCGTGCTGCGGTTCATGGGGTCGCAAAGAGTCGGACACGACTGAGCGACTGATCTGATCTGATCATTAACTGAGAAATTTTGGGGAAATTTGCAAATATAAAACACAACTCAATTTCACTAAGGAGGGAGACATAAGGGCTTCCCTGGTGGCTCAGATGGTAAAGAATCCACCTGCAATGCCGGAGACCTGGGTTCGATCCCTGGATTGGGAAGATCCCCTGGAGGAGGGCATGGCAACCCATTCCAGTATTCCTGCCTGGAGAATCCCATGGACAGAGGAGGCTGGTGGGCTACAGTTCATGGGGTAACAAAGAGTTGGACATACTGAGTGATTAACACAGCATAGCACAGGGAGACACAAAATAGACCCAACTCATCTTAATTTCCAGAAAAAGAACAAAAGCCTTCATTTAATAAGTACAGAAAATATTTTAAAGCAAGATTCAGCAAACTTTTTCTTAAAAGGCCAGATAGTAAATAATTTGGGATTTTCAGGTTAGAGAAGGGTCTCATTCATAAATATTCAATTCTGCCTTTGTCTTACAAAAGCTTTCACAAAAAATAATGTACATGAATGAGTGGGTGTGGCTATGTTTCAGTAAAACTTTATTTGTAAAAACAGATGGCCAGCCAATTGGCTTGACCCTGCTGTAAAGCATATCTTCTCTTTATGCATCCAGTTAAGCTTAAAAGATGAGGGTAAAAAGGAAGAGGAAGAAAAATATAGTAAGCAGAAAAACTGAGATGAAAAGGGAAGAGCCAAGTGGAGAGGCAGAGAGAGAATGCAAGACGAGTAGTGATTTGAGCCTAAGGAGGAAATTAAAATAATATCCATACAGAGAAAGAGGTCAGTGTAGGAAAAAAAAAACCAACAGCAACAAAACATGTCTAAGAGGAAAAAGGAAGAGAGAAAGACAAAGTGAAAAAGATAAGAAAAACAGCACAGAAGTAGGAAATCTATTTCAACTATTGTCAGTGGACAAATTTTCCACAAAGAAAAATGCCAGGAGTCATTTATAAACAAAAACAAAACTAAACTTGATGGGATTTTTTTCCCCCTAAGAAGTAAAGAATGTTTCACTCAGAGCTTTAAGTTTTTATTAATTAAAAAAAAATGTATTTACATTATATGCAAGAAAACCAGACTGAAGGAATACAGAGAAAAGGGAGGTGCAAAAGTGTATCAAATGGGGACAGGACAGGGTGGTGACAGTCAGAAATAAAAAAAAAGTGTAAACTTTCCCTGTCCTCTCAGTCTCTGCTCTCTGTAATTTAAAGTGCCAAATTTGATCTGCAACCCTCTGGTCTTGCTGGAGATTTCCTGGAAAAAAAATTTTGCCGGCACGTGCCCAGCACAGCCCTTTCACTCATCCTAAACCCAAGCGGTTCCAGCCTACTACCCACTTGCCTTTCCAGAAACGCCTCAATGTCAAATTCCTTCCTGGCACTATGAACTCAGAGTGTACACTGGTCTTTAATGACAAGGGTGGAAAATCAACCCTGGGTTAATTTCCTCATCCACTGGTCACACCTTAGCATTTCCTTTCAGTTAATAATCATACCAAAAAGACCTCCAGACCTAGGGGTCCTCTGGCTCTTTAGTTCTAATGACTAGAGTATACTCTTCAGGTCTGACCTTTCAAACTTCAAAACCTGAGAGGTACATGTGAGAAACGAGAATAAAGAACTCATAACCACTGGGTAGAATTACACTTAAACCATCTTGGTTAAGTGAGGGGCCTCCCACTCTCATATTCCCATTCTTTGCCCCCTTTCATTCCTTTCTCTAGCCTGGTGGGCTGCAGTCCATGGAGTCGCTAAGAGTCGGACACGACTGAGCGACTTCACTTTCACTTTTCACTTTCATGCATTGGAGAAGGAAATGGCAACCCACTCCAGTGTTCTTGCCTGGAGAATCCCAGGGACGGGGGAGCCTGGTGGGCTGCCGTCTATGGGGTCGCACAGAGTCAGTCGGACACAACTGAAGCGACTTAGCAGCAGCAGCAGCACTCTCTTTCTCTCTCCTCAAGAGGGACTATTCAACAGCCTCTTCTCAATCCAAACCTGGCTTTAAATAACACTCACATTCAGGAAGTTCTTCTTTACATTTAACCCAAATTCCTTCTGCTACAGTTAAAACCCATTTCGTCAGTGGAGATTCAGAACAGCTGGTTCCCATTCTCTTGACCGTGATTCTTCTTAAAGAATCATAGGCTTATAAAGGACGACCATACCAATTTCACCCAAGGTATACAGCTTCCCTGAGTATTTTCCATGAATATTTCACTATATTTATCAATAACCAATTGCCCAGACTGTGGAGAGGTTACTCACTGAGCATATTTCTACAGATGAATAAAGACAACAGCCCCTATCCAATTACCCAAGTGACTCCTGCATTAGTAAATACCTATGCTTTTGTGAAGACAATACTAGTTTGAACTCAGAACAAAGAGTAAACCTAGAGCGAGTGCTGATGTTTGCGCAGAGGAGCAGGTAGGAATGACCAGCCTTTGGCCAATTGCCTACCGCTCTGCTCAAGAATATCACCTCTTTGTGTGAGCAAGATGAAGTATTTAAGAATTTTGAAAAATAGCACCCAATGTTGGTCTCCCACTGTAATTTTATCTCCCTGCCTCTCATCACCTAGTGTAGTTTCTTCTCTAAAGGATTAAAAAACAAAACAAAACAAAAAATAAAAACAAACATAAAAATAAAACCCTGGAGCAATACAAAAGATCTTCGGCTGACTTTTAGGAGCAAACAACATATGGTCTTGAACATCTGTGTTCTTCCTAAGCTATTTTTTTCCCCATTATTGTCAAGAGAAAAGAGGTTTAGTGGAATGTTTCTCCACAGAGGCACAAGTCTGTAATACTCCCTGTTGATTACATATAAAAGACACAAAATATTAGTTTATTAAAAGCAGCTTCAACCATTGCTGTACAAAGCAGTTCTCTGATGGAAGAGATTTATGAAGTAACAGCTGAAAGGTATGCAGATCACAAGATACATGACAAATGTACTTTATTACACGGATCAGAAATACCATATGTACTAGCAGTTACTGTACAGTGATACACAACACCCAACTAAGACTATTTAAAGGTTTTGCTGATATTGAAAACTATAAAGACACAATGTGAGAGTGAGAAAGTGTTTCATAAGATAGCATAATGCCAAGACAAGTCATCGCTTTAGGAAATTAAATATACTCTGCATATTATAAACTTAATGTATTACAAAAAATGCCATTCTTTAAATTAAAATGCGAAGGACTTTACCCTATTCATTGTTTAAAGCAGATGTTTATAACGTTTTTCCATACTTTAAAGCAGAACTTGGAATGAATACCAGACTTAACGACATTAACAAATTTAAGATTTCAGATTTTGTTATTTCCGCCAAAAAGATACTTAAGTCTACAGTCATGGGGTGCCAAAAAAACTAAAAAAGGGATAAATAAGTACAGTACACACATTTCAAAGTGAAAAACTTCCTGAAAGGCACTCCTTGGCTGGAAGACTTACCCAGCTTTCCACTGGAATTCCAAGTACAATATTTGGGTCCATTCTGCCACATTCCAACCAAGTGGCTGTCCAGCATTACCTCGACAGGACAGTCCTCCCAAGGCTACTTGTTTCATTTCCCAACAAACATCTTAGTTAGAAGGCTCTTCCTTAAGACTGAATCAAAATCAGTCTCTGAAGCATACCATCAGAGACATTCATTCTACACACCAGAGAGCCTTGATCACAGTTTAATAGTTGCATAGCTTTGGGCAAGTTTACTCACCTCTCCAAAGTTGGTTCCTCCTCTGCAAACAGGGATTATAAGAGTATTGATCTCACAGTATTGTCTTAGGGATTAAATGAAATAGTATATATAGGTAAAGAATTTAACACATTAAGTGAAAGTGAAGTCACTCAGTCGGACTCTTTGCAACCCCATGGACTGTAGCCTAGCAGGCTCCTCTGTCCATGGGATTTTCCAGGCAATAGTACTAGAGTGGATTGCCATTTCCTTCTCCAGGGGATCTTTCCGACCCAGGGATCCAACCCGGGTCTCCTGTATTGTAGACAGACGCTTTACTGTCTGAGCCACCAGGGAAGTCCTTTAAGCAATCTCTAAATGTTGGCTGTTATTACTAATATCCTAGGAAATTAGGCTCCCCAGGTGGTTCATGGGTAAGAATCTTCCTACCAATGTAGGAGATGCCTGTTTGATCCCTGGGTCAGGAAGATGCCTAGGAGGAGGAAATGGCAACCCACTCCAATATTCTTGCCTAGGAAATCCCATGGACCGAGGAGCCTGGTGGGCTACAGTCCATGGGGTTGCAGAGTCAGACACAACTAAGCACACACACGCCTTTTTTCCCAGCTCTAAAATGTGCAGGAGATTCCTGGCATTCAACTGTGTAAACTTTAGGGGGGTTTGTAAGCAGGCACAAAGCTGGCCTTGGCCTTCCTGCTACCTGATTGGACCCCACGAACAACAGAGTGGCCTTAAACTGGCATGAGGATTTAACAGTTCCCTAATACCCTTCATGGACAGAAGAGTTTGGCAGGTTACAGTCCATGGGGTCTCAAAAGAATCAGACATAATTTAGCGACTAAACAACAATCCCCCTAAACATTTTCTTGTTAAACTGGTATGCACCTAATGCAATGGAGTTTTTATATTCTAGCAAATACAGAGGAAAAGTCTGATATTTTGTGTTTGGCATGAATGTGAATGTGAATCACTCTGCCAAGTGGCATCAGAAATCAGTCTCTCAGCTTGTAAGCTTAGTCAACAACCCACCATCTGCATCTCAGTTGTAGTATTTAAATACGTGGGAATTCCCTAAAGTCTCTTTAGATTCCTATTTGTTCTATTTGTGGCTACCACTTTACTTCACTACTCCTACACACTACCCTTCACCATCAACACAGTCCAGATATTTAACACACATTTCAGATATTTAAAACAAGTCATTTATAGCCCATTACTGCTTTCTCTTAACTCCTAAAAATCATATCCCAGCTATATTGAGCCAAATTTTGAAAATATCCACAACTCCTCATAAGCAAATATATTCTGCTACCTATTTATTCTAGGCAGCATGTGAACTAGTAACAGGAAATTTATATAAAATGACATTAGAGGAAGAGATGTAGTCAAAACCACTTGATTCTTAGAGCTTCAACTGCAGTTTACATTTCTTCTCTGATTAGAAGCTTGAGTACTAATGAATGTGTGCTATACTATTAGGATGGGGTCAACCCATTCTAAGGGTGGCTACTAAAGGAATGCCAGTCTGGTTTAGGCCTGGAGATTTGAGATTTGAGACGAGGTCTATACATCATTTCTCTATTGAAATCTGCTCTTTATCTGATCTTGAATATCCCAAATGGACTGAACCAGAAGTATTCTATACTAAAACTACTTTTTTTCTTAGCAAGTTTGCACACCCTTAAGAGGCAGAATGGCATTATAAAAGGATAGGCTCTGGGGCTTGACTGTCTGAATTTGAGTCCCAGCTATATGGTCTGTCTGCTTCAGTTTCCACTGGTGTATACAGAGATAATAGGATTGCTCTTATTGTTGTTACTATTATTGCTCATAGGATTGCTGAGAAGATTAAATGAGTTAATACTTGAAAGATTTTAGGACTAAATGACTAAGGCCTGATATGCAATCGATAAATGAAAGCAATTTTTATTGTCCTTAGGTAATATTTTAATTTTAAACTTGATTTTTTAAAAAACAAAAATAAAATGTCATGCTGCTAAGTCACTTCAGTCGTGTCCGACTCTGTGTGACCCCATAGACGGAAGCTCACCAGGCTCCCCGGCCCCTGGGATTCTCCAGGCAAGAACACTGGAATGGGTTGCCATTTCCTTCTCCAATGCATGAAAGTGAAAAGTGAAAGTGAAGTCGCTCAGTCGTGTCTGACTCTTAGCGACCCCATGGACTGGAGCCTACCAGGCCCTTCGTCCATGGGATTTTCTAGGCAAAAGTACTGGGGTGGGGTGCCATATTAAATCCCTAATGTGATTTAGCCCACTCAATCTCATTCCAAAAAAAGGTTTGGTGCTTAGCTTGAGCTCCATCTGGTGGTTTTACAGAATTCTCTGAAAGACATCAGTCAGAGATGACAAAAACCTAGGATAAATCATTTAAGGGATTAGAGGACTTTGCTATACTTCCTAATTTACAACCTTCAGGAAAAAAGCAATAAAGAAGTGATCATACACTGTACTTATTTCAGAATGCTATAGTTCCCATCAAAATTAGGTAGCAAAAATCCTGCTGACCACACAGTTCAGGAACTCAGTGACCTTAGAAGCACCCATCACAAACTCTGCCAGTTTTTGATAGCCAACTTGTCAGAGGACATAGGACTCTTGAGAACATATTTCTCAAATACATCTTTATAGTATTTTGATTCTGTTAACCTTTATGCTAAATCCTGACTGTACAAACTTCATGAGTAGACAAACGTTAAGTGAACAGCCTAACATCACCGAAAGGCCCTGGATGGAAAAAAAAAGCTACTCCGTTGGGAGTCAAACTGGAGATTATCAGTCTCAAAATACAGGAACAAATACTTAGCACGGCCTCTAACCTCCAACTTAAAGAAAATCTGGCAATAACATACCTGACAATGCTGCCAAATTTTAAATAAACACCAAATGTGTAACATCCCTGATGTAGACAATTCCTATGATGGTGAAAAGAGTAAACAACTTAGCTGGTATATTTATGCTGATATTGTCATGGCTTAAATAGACAATATTAGCGACTTTTTATTTCATGAATTAACATTTATGTACTTCCTGTTACTCACAAACTCTGTTGTTCAAAATTACACCAAATGGCAAAAAAAGGCTGTGAACTTTTTTGAACTTTTCAACTCACATCTTCTATTAGCTTAAGTATTTAAAAATAATCCACTTTTTGGTGAACTAACCACTAAGTAGATTGAGAAGTTTATTATATAAAATAATCCTAAGACTTTATTTACTAGCATTAAATTTCAGCTTCACATCTCCTCAAAGATTTGGGTTGTGTCCTTTTTATTTCTATATTGTGTCCCGGCCTAGCAACATATCCAGTACATTTGTGTCATTATGATTAAGTGACTATTCTAATAGGTCTCACTTTTAACTTGGTTTTCCTAAGAAGCTAACAGCCTCTTCTGAGTTCACCCATGAGGGTGAACACCTTGCCTTGTCCCCTGGGTCCCTAACACCTGGAAGTCTGTTAGATTTCTATACTATCACATAGGCAGACCTCATTTTATTGCGCTCTGCACATAACTTTTTTTTAACACACTGAAGGTTTGTGGCAACCCTCTGTCAAATAAGCCTATCAGTACCATTTTCCCAACAGCATTATTTTTTGTTATATACATATATTTTAACATAAAAGGCTGCTTCAAAATAGACTAGTATAAACATAATTTTTATATGCACTACCAAACCAAACCACTCATGTGGTTCCCTTTATTGTGGTGGTTTGGAACAATGTGCAGTATCTCCAAGATATGCTGTCCTAAGCTAATACTGTCTTTGAATCTTCAAGAATGTAGCACTTCCAAAACTGATGTGATCATGTAATGTATTTTTTTTACAACACATCCAGAAAATCTGAGAACTATACTCTGAGAATAACATAAAAACTGAAGAACATTAAACTAGTTCCCAGGATGTTTAAATCTTCTGAAAAGATGGAACACACTAACTTGTCCATGTTAATATTCTACCTAAAAATTTAAGATTTTTTAAAAATTGAAGTGAAGAATTTGGTCTTCTCTACTACTAGGAAACCTTAAGGATATATGAAAGAACAGTTCTTTAGGATCTAGATGTATCTTTTATTCTGAATTATACAAAATCAAAACTCCAAATAAGTATATTTTTCAAGTGATACAACAATTTACTTTAAATCTGAGTTATCTCAAATTTGTCAGCATGATGTCATATTTTACTTTTTCTAAGACCAAATGATTACAACTGCATTAACACTTGAGAGAACTCTGATGTCTGATAATCCCCGCATACAGCACAACATTCAGTGGAAATATCAGTGTACTTTCACTCATCAAATAAAATATTTTATTCAAGTTACCAAATTTGAGGAGTTATGTTGGGCTTGAAGAAAAAGGCCAAGTTAAAAAATGGAAATAAATTTTTCATTTGGTGGAAGCTGAAATCCATGCATACATTCTAATCAAAGATTTGTCCCAGTTGCATTTTTCAAGTCTTTAGAGTCTACCAGGTCAAACCCTTTGCTGCCTTCATGGCTTTTACTTTGCTTTTCCCCTTCTTTCTCTCTCGCTTTGCTTTCAGCCTTTTCCTTTGCCTCTGGTTCATCCATATGGGGTACTGCCCATGCTGGTCTAGAAGAGTCTTTTTGTTTCTCTTAATATCAGTCTCCATTTTCATGTCATCTGAATAAAAAATGGAAAAACTATTAATACTCACAAAGGAAGAAACAGCCCCATGATAAAGCACATTAATGTAATGAGGACACTGAATTTAAAAGTGGCATGAAACTACAAAAGCAAAAAAAATACACGTCCTTTATTTGTGCAATGCTCTTTGACTAATACTCAAAACACTCCTTACAACACATTCAGGAGAATCACACACATGCCATGTGTGCCCACAACCATGAAAGACATAGAAACTATCTGTGAGGAACTAGAAACATCATCTATCTAATCACTAAGAAACTTTCTAAAGAAGGTTGGTATGCAATCCAATCCAAAAAAAGGCAAAGACTGAGAGACATTTTTCCAAAGAAATACACATGACCAATAAGCACATGAAAAGATGTTCACATTGCTAATTATTAGAGAGATGCAGATCAAAACTACAGTGAGGTACCACCTCACACTGGTCAGAATGGTCATCATTAAAAAGTCTACAAATAACAATGCTGGAGGGAGTGTGGAGAAAAGGGAGCCTTCCTACATTGGTGGTAGGAATGCAAGTTGGTGCAGCCACTGTGGATAACAGTATGGAGGTTCCTCAGAAAACTAAAAATAGAATTACCATATAAGCCAGCAATCCACTCCTGGGCATATGTCCAGACAAAACTATAATTCAAAAAGATACAAGCACCTCTATGTTTGCAGCAGCACTATTTACAATAGCCAAGACATGGAAAGAACCTAAATGTCCATCAACAGATGAATGTATAAAGAAGACGTGGTACATATATACAATTGAAAACTACTCAGTCATAAAAAAAAGAATGAAATAATGCCATTTGCAGCAATATGGATACAACCAGAGATTATCATACTAAGTGAAGTAAGTCAGATGGAGAAAGACATATAATATATGATATCACTCAGGAGTGAACTCTAAAATATGACAAAAATGAATCTATAAAACTGAAACAGAATCAGGGTTATTGAGAATAAACTGGTGGTTGCCAAGGGGAGGGCAGTAGGAGAGGGCTAGATTGGGAGTTTGGGATTAGCAGATACAAACACATATATGTAGAATGGATAACCAACAAGGTCCTACTGTATAACACAGGGAATTATATTCAACATCCTGTGATAAACCATAAAGGAAAAGAATAGGAATAAGAATGTATACATATATATAACACTTTTGCTATATAGCAGTAATTAACACAACATTATAATTAAACTATACTTCAACTATACTTCAATAAAAAAAAGAGAACACTTACGATTATCCTTACGATAGTGAAAGTTAAATAGGAAACATTTAGGAGATACGGATTTGAATTATCACATTAGGGGTAAGTATATGGTTCTGAAAACATGTGAGTTAAAAGAACACTTCTCAGATTACTTGCATTCCTGAGCTAACTAAAATAGTTGTGTCAATAAGTACACTCACCCTTCTGACAGGCCTTAAGAAGAAAATAAACTATTAGGAATGACTGGTCACTTTCAATGAAGTGTACCTAGAAGAGGTACAGTAGCAAGCAGCAAGCTTCTGAAGACAGAGCAGACCTGATACCCTGGGGCTACCACACTTCTTTGTATCCAGCTCTTCTAACAGGAAGCTCAGCACAGCAATGCTGCGTTCCATCTATCACCATCCTTATCTATTGTGGAGGACATGTCCAGAATGTCCTCCTCTGGGAATTCACCAGGGTATACAGGTCTCCTGTGAACTCTGCTACCTGACATTATATCAGTTCGTGTGTCTGGTTTACTGTCTGTCTCCTTCAATGTGATGTGAATCCCATTAGGATGGAGACCATTTCTGTTACTCATCATTGTTGCCTCAGGACCTAGAACAGTGCCTGATATACATTACCCATTCAGTAACTGGTCAGTGAATGTTTATTCTGGGTGCTGTTCTAGGTTCTAGGGATACAGTGGTCCAAATAAGCTTTGCCCTCATGGACTTCTCAATGGTCTGTTGAGGGGACAGTAACAAAGCAAACTTCAGCCTGTGGTTAGAGCTTTTTCAAAGAAAAGTATTGGAATGAGATTAAGTAGGACCAGGCAGGCTGTGGTAAACACATGGAAAGATAATGAGGTGATTTAAGCATGGGAGTGACATAATTGGTTTATATCCTGAAAAGATCATACTGGGTGATGTGACAAAAATGAATCAGAAATGAGCAAAAGCTGAGACAGAAGTAAAATGGCTACTACTGTGGTTCAGGCAAGAGATAACTGTCATTAAAGTAAAAGTGTGAAAGCAGAAGAAAAATGGATAGATTCCTAATGTATTTTGGAGATAGTCAAGATGTGCTGATGGCTTACAGGTGGATGATAAAGGAAAGAGAGACCAGGGATAATGGCTACTATATAGAGACATTATACACATATATCATACATAATATACATATAATACATATATAATATATATGTTGTATAATATATATACATATTATATAATGACATATACATATACAGCCTCCAACTTCAGACTATATTAAAACACAGAGCACCCAGAATCTTTCAAAATCAAATACAGGGAAACAGATCTTTAAGGTAGTAAGGACAGAGGACTCTCAGAACGGAAGCCAGATCGTGCAAAGGGTAAAACGAGACCTCCTTCTATCCTGCCTAGTTCTTGATGCCTGTATACCCTTCCAACAAGTGTGTGTCTAGGTTTGTCTATTCCCATAGTACTGTCTATTTCTGAGACACTTAGGCTATTGTAATAGCTTCCCTAGTGGCTCAGACAGTAAAGCGTCTGCCCACAATGCGGGTAGACCTGGGTTTGATACCTGGGTTAGATCCGTGGGTTGGGAAGATCCCCTGGGGAAGGAACTGGCAACCCATTCCAATACCCTTGCCTGGACAATCCCATGGACGGGAGAGCCTGGTAGGCTACAGTCCATGGGATCGCAGAGTCAGACCTGACTAAGCGACTTCATTTCACCTAGGCTATTGTATAAGCACTAAAGGCTCTGAATAATTCAAAACATGCTTACTCACATGAACTGGCTTTAAAATAGCTTAGCATAGAATCTCCAGTAGCACCTACAAAGAATTATATGGCATGGCAGGTTTGTAGAGAAGCAAGTGTGAGAAAGAATGGAAGATAGTTGAAAAAGTCACAAAGGGAAGTTTGATATAATTAAAAAAAAATTTTTTTTAAACATAATCTCACCTGTTTCATCCTTCACCACACACTGCATTTTCTCTTGACAATGTTTGGGTTCCACCACAGTTGCTATCTCTTGAACATCTTTCATTAAAACATCACCATCTATTTTAAGAATACTTTTAAGTCTGCTGAGCTCCTTTGGGGCATTCTTTTTTCTCTTTTCAGCACGCATCTTCCTTTTCCACTTACTCCGTAAACTTTTAGCCATATTTTACCTGGAAAGTTCACAAAATAACATTTTCAAAAGCAACTATTTACTATAAAAAAAAAAAAGGCAAATCTTTGGAAAACCAAGTCAAAAGGTATCTCTTCACCACATGAACAATTGGAAAGTAAACTCTTCACTCTGTTCATAGATTATGATGGCATATCTTCACTCTGTTCATAGATTATGATGGCATAATGTGCAAATTATGGGAGCATCAATCAGGCATATACAACCACTAAATAACAATTAAAAACACCAAATCTGACAGCCAATAAATAATACAAATACCAAACCAAACTCCCTGTGGCCACTGGCACACTGTACTGTATGTCAGCCAATTCTGAAAGCTCCTATAGCTTCCACACAAGATGTAGAAATTTAACCATACATGATGTAGAAGTTTAATTTCCTCCAAAACACAAAGAGCACTGTCTCCTTACATTCATGTAACAACTTATAAAATATTTTATAAATCTTTTAACTGCAGCTTGATTTCCCCCAAACCTACAGGTGATCTTACCCACCCCAATTTTCCTCATTATCCACCCTTTTAAGTCAATCTAGGTATTTCAAGGGCTTCCCTTGTATCTCAGCTGATAAAGAGTCTGCCTGCAATGCAGGAGACACGGGTTTGATCCCTGGGTCAGGAAGATCCCCTGGAGAAGGAAATGGCAACCCATAATATTCTTGCCTGGAGAATCCCAAGGACAGAGGAGCCTGGCAGTCTACAGTCCATGGGGTCGCAAGAGTAGGACATGACTTAGTGACTAAACCAGCAGGTATTTCAAACTTGTATATTTCTATTCTTGATTTCTCTCCACCCCTTAGTCCCAGCCTGTCCCCCCCAGAGTAGTCAATGTGAGCTTTTAAAAACTTGAAGGGCATATACAGTCTTTCTTGAAATTAACGATTTTCCACCTCACATATTCAAGATCTATAAGGTTATTTATGATCTGGCTCCGTCCTCTTTCAACTCCTGTCTTCTATGCTCCATCCCTCCACAATTACATCTGAGAATAGCCCAATCAAAGACAACCAAGGGACAGTGTGGGAATGTGATGAGGGCTGGGAAGTGATGGCAGGGATTATTGAGTTTAGAGGGAAACTTGTAGGTATGACTTATAATCTCATCTTAATTGTGCCGATAGATTTACGTTTGTGTGTGTATATATATTTCAAAATATTCTATACACTTTAAATATGTGTAGTTTGTTGTGCTAATTACACATCAATAAAGCAGTTAAATAAATGACATTTTGAAAAAAAAAAAGAGAAATGTCCAAATGACGTTGAGTTCAGTATCTTTACATTTGTCCTTCTTTTGCCTAGGAACTAACCCTTCAGTACCTCGGAAAGGGTTTTTCTGACCTCTGTAAGCTCGCCTCCTTTTATTCTCTATATCATTCTTTTCTTTCCTTCTTAATACGTTTTACAATCTAAAGTTAAGTTTATTTTCTGTCATTCCCGGTGGTCTGTGGGCTCCACGAAAGCAGTGGAGATCTTGTTCACTGCTGGATCCCCCAGTGCCTAGCGCTGTGCACATAGTAAAGCTTCAGTAAACACTCGTTGAACGGATGACTGGCGGAGTTATCATTTCTGGACGCCAGCAATCACTAACTCTGTCTTCTTGTGTACAACTCAAGCCCTGCGAGGAGCAGGAAGAAAACGGTTACAGAACACAACTCTGAGGGCCGAGGTTAACCTGAGCTGGGCTGAAGGAGGAATCCACTTCCCACAGAGCACCGGGAAGCCCGACCCGAGCCAAGACGACGCGAGACCGTAGGAGAGGCCTGCCTTTCTAGACGGGGCTCAAGCTTGCCCAGAGAGGGACAAAGTTTGAGAGGAGACTCTCCATTAGCGGCGGAATCAAGTACCACGGCTCACGCCTCACTGAAGCCATGCGGTAAAGAACTCACCCGCGAAAACTCAGGAATTCAAATAACGCACGATGCTCACGCCGCCGGAATTCTCTGCACTTCCGCCTTCCGGCCAACCCGCTCCTCTGGCCCGCCCCTCCCGGGTGGCGCGCTGCTTGCCGGGAGCCAAAATGTCCCGGATGTCTTAGAGAGGCGGGGTCTTCTGGAGTCCCAAGCTGACGCGCTTCCTGACTTTTGGGTAAGTTGCGTACCTGGAGCTGGGCTCCTCCCAGATAGATTTTGAAGTTGGTTGTGGAGAGTGCGACGGAGTGCCCGAGCCAAGGGTTCTTGACACAAGCTAGGCCTGCGTCCTGAGCATGGGCGAGATAGCCCTGACACACCCACGGAGGGATAACCGCCAGACGACTTTGCCCGTCAGGTAGAGAGCTCAGAGCTGACCTTTAGGTTTTCTGTCACGCCTCCCCGCTCGCAGGACTTTCACCACTGTCACCTGTTCTTCTAGATGCCAAATTAAGATCATCTTTATTTGCAGCCTTAAACTTCCCTATCCCAGCTGATGGCTTCATTGTCGTACACATGTCAAAACTTGTCAAACTATATCTTTAAATACGAGCAATTCATTGTATGTCAGTTATACTTCAAAGCTGTTACCAAAAACCCCATTTTCATCCCAAATACAAGTTAAAAGGGTAAAATGATCAAACGAATTCAGTTCAACTCACGTTTACCTGACTAATCACTTACCGTATACCAGATATAGTGCTTAGCCTAGGACACTTGGCACAGGTGGTGGTCACATTGATCACAACCACCACTTTTTATGATTGCTTTACATGTGTTTCTGATAGTATTGCCTTTGGAAACGTACAGGTCTGTGGTATTTATGGTTCTAACACTTCTTGTGAGTGACATGAGTATCTCAGAGCCTGGAGTTCCTTATCTATCAGATCAGATCAGATCAGTCGCTCAGGCGTGTCCGACTCTTTGCGACCCCATGAATCGCAGCACGCCAGGCGAAGCTAATACAACCTAATAATCCAAGGTAGGGGATATAGATCAGATCAGATCAGATCAGTCGCTCAGTCGTGTCCGACTCTTTGCGACCCCATGAACCACAGCACGCCAGGCCTCCCTGTCCATCACCAGCTCCCGGAGGTCACTTAATCCAAGGTAGGGGATATAAGAGTTCAGCAAATGGCTATTCTTATTATTTTTACATAATAAATTCAAACATGCACAGGACTATTTGCAAGCAGTATTCTCTAGAGATTTACAACATATACCTAAAACCAGGAAATAAATTCTATAATCATAGTAAACTCCTGTCAGGTTACTTTTAAGAGTTCTAAGAATTTATGGGTAACTTTTTTCTTTAAATTTCCACCCTTGAAGAAACTGTGCATCATATGCAAGTTACAAAACTCCATATGAATACAGCAAGTTTTTTCTTTTTTATGGAACAGAAGCTGGAAAAAGCTCATGACATATGGTATTAAAAAAAAAAAGCTTGAAAAACTTGCTTTCTTTAGAGATTAAATTCCTTTACAGCAACTGAATTTCTATTATAAAGTTAACTATATATTAGATCTTAGCCACCTCTCCCAAAAATAATGTTCGCATTCCATTTTAAATTAGAGCTCACTTTCAGACAGTCCAAATTGACAGCACCTTGCTTAACATACCAGGCCAAGACTTTTGAATAGACACTTGGCACAAAAAAGATTTTTTTAAAAAGCCTATCTTATGAAAATGTCATGGTGTTAAATATATGCCAGAAGGCAATGGCACCCCACCCCAGTACTTTTGCCTGGAGAATCCCATGGACGGAGGATCCTGGTAGGCTCCAGTCCATGGGGTCGCTAAGAGTCGGACACGACTGAGCGACTTCACTTTCATTTTTCTCTTTCATGCATTGGAGAAGGAAATGGCAACCCACTCCAGTGTTCTTGCCTGGAGAATCCCAGGGACGGGGGAGCCTGGTGAGCTTCTGTCTATGGGGTCGCACAGAGTCGGACACGACTGAAGCGACTTAGCAGCAGCAGCAGTTCTTTAAAAGGTTGAATCCTAGATTGCATTGGGCTTCCCTGGTGGCTCAGCTGGTAAAGAATCCTGCAAATGTGAGAGACCTGGGTTTGATCCCTGGGTTGGGAAGACCCCTGGAAAAGGGAATGGCTACCGGCTTCAGTATTCTGGTCTGGAAAATTCCATGGATTATCCATGGGGGTCACAACTGGTTCTTTAAAAGGTTGAATCCTAGATTGCATTGGGCTTCCCTGGTGGCTCAGCTGGTAAAGAATCCGCCTGCAATGTAAGACCTGGGTTTGATCCCTGGGTTGGGAAGATTCCCTGGAAAAGGGAATGGCTACCGGCTTCTGGTCTTGAAAATGATTCTGGTCTTGAAAATTCCATGGATTATCCATGGGGTCAGAGTCCGACACGACTGAATGACTTTCACTAGAATGCATTATTGAGGGCAAAAATTTTTTTTAACATGTTCTCATCAGTTCATATAAAAGCAGTTCCAACAGAAGAGTTAAATGGCCTTGGTATATTTAAAAAGCTTTATTTCATTCCCTCATTCATACATTTGAGTATGCATTCTGTGACAGGCACTGTGCTGGCTATATGAAGATGCTGCTACTGCTGCTAAGTCTCTTCAGTCGTGTCCGACTCTGTGCGACCCCATATACGGCAGCCCACTAGGCTCCTCTGTCCCTGGGATTCTCCAGGCAAGAGTACTGGAGTGGGTTGCCATTTCCTTCTCCAATGCATGAAAGTGAAAAGTGAAAGTGAAGTTGCTCTAGCAACCCCATGGACTGCAGCCCACCAGGCTCCTCTATGGGATTTTCCAGGCAAGAGTACTGGAGTGGGTTGCCATTGCCTTCTCTGATACAAAGATGATGGGAACCAAACTACTGCCTTTAGGAAATTTTAACTTCTGATGTGATAATGCTTAAGGATCAAACTGGACATTGCTTCAGCTCCATTACAGAGCCAGAAGGAGCCTATCGGATGGGAGGCACTTGAATACCTGGGAAGCAAAATGGTTTCCCATCTCAAAGCCATGCTACACCACCAGCTAATGGTGCCTCTACAGTCAGACCTTACCCACGGAACTCCTGCTCTGGCTGTCATACCTGGATAAAAGCCAGGTGTGAGATCTGCAGAAAAGAAATGAACGTAGGCAGAAGGGCCTATTGCACTTTTCCCCCCCAAATTATACGCAATAGAAACAGTTCTCAGATACTGTTCTTTGCTATTTTCCTACTTCCCCGCTGTACTTTGTACATTCAGGTGCCTGTCAGTCTGTCAAAGTCCTGCTAATTCTACTTTCTTATTCTTTGTGCAGTCTGCATATTTTCACCTTTATTACACTAATAAACTGAGGTTGCATATGCCCTTTTATCCAACAATTCTACTGCTACGTATATTCCCTACCTAGGCAAACTCTCATATCTGTGCACATTGGGGGAAATACAGGGATGTACATGGCAGTACTGATTGTGATAGTAATAATGGAGGAGGCATATAAAATTCATTGATGCAATAATAAATGATAGAGTGCCTGGTGAACTATGAATGGAGGTATGTGACACTGTAGAGGAGACAGGAATCAAGACCATCCTCAAGAAAAAAATGGAAAAAAGCAAACGGGCTGTCTGAGGCCTTACAAGTAGCTGTGAAAGAAGGGAAGCAAAAAGCAAAGGAGAAAAGGAAAGATATACCCATCTGAATGCAGAGTTCCAAAGAATAGCAAATAGAGATAAGAAAGCCTTCCTTAGTGATCAATGCACAGAAATAGAGGAAAACAATAGAATGGGAAAGACTAGAGATCTCTTCAAGGAAATTAGAGACACCAAGGGAACATTTCATGCAAAGATGGGCTTGATAAAGGACAGAAATGGTAGGGACCTAACAGAAGCAGAAGATATTAAGAGGTGGTGGCAAGAATACACAGAAGAACTGTAAAAAAAAGATCTTCATGACCCAGATAATCACAATGGTGTGATCACTCACCTAGAGCCAGACATCCTGGAATGTGAAGTCAAGTGAGCCTTAGGAAGCATCACTAGGAACAAAGCTAGTGGAGGTGATGGAATTCCAGTGGAGCTATTTCAAATCCTGAAAGATGATGCTGTGAAAGTGCTGCACTCAATATGCCAGCAAATTCGGAAAACTCAGCAGTGGCCACAAGATTGGAAAAGGTCAGTTTTCATTCCAATCTCAAAGAATGCTCAAACTACCACACAATTGCACTCATCTCACATGCTAATAGGAGAAGGCGATGGCACCCCACTCCAGGACTCTTGCTTGGAAAATCCCATGGACGGAGGAGCCTGCTAGGCTACAGTCCATGGGGCCGCTAAGAGTCGGACACGACTGAGCGACTTCACTTTCACTTTTCACTTTCATGCAATGGAGAAGGAAATGGCAACCCACTCCAGTGTTCTTGCCTGGAGGATCCAAGGGACAGAGGAGCCTGGTGGGCTTCCATCTATGGGGTCGCAGAGTCAGACATGACTGACGTGACTTAGCAGCAGCACATGCTAGTAAAGTAATGCTTAAAATTCTCCAAGCCAAGCTTCTGTAATACTTGAACGGTGAACTTCCAAATGTTCAAGCTTGTTTTAGAAAAGGCAGAGGAACCAGAGATCAAATTGCCAACATCCACTGGATCATAGAAAAAGTGAAGGGAGTTCCAGAAAAACATGTTTCTGCTTGGCACCCCCACTCCAGTACTCTTGCTTGGAAAATCCCATGGACAGAGGAGCCTGTTAGGCTGCAATCCATGGCGTTGCTAAGAGTTGGACATGACTGAGCGAATTCACTTTCACTTTTCATTTTCATGCATTGGAGAAGGAAATGGCAACCCACTCCAGTGTTCTTGCCTGGGGAATCCCAGGGATGAGGGAGCCTGGTGGGCTTCCGTCTGTGGAGTTGCACAGAGTCGGACATGACTGAAGTGACTTAGCATAGCATAGCATTGACTATGCCAAAGCCTTTGACTGTGTGGATCACAATAAACTGTGGAAAACTCTGAAAGAGATGGGAATACCAGACCACCTGACCTGCCTCTTGAGAAATCTGTATGCAGGTCAGGAAGCAAGAGTTAGAACTGGACATGGAACAGACTGGTTCCAAATAGGAAAAGGAGTACGTCATGACTGTGTATTGTCACCCTGCTTATTTAACTTATATGCAGAGTACATCATGAGAAACACTGGGCTGGATGAAGCATAAGCTGGAATCAAGATTGCTGGGAGTAATATCAATAACCTCAGATATGCAGATGACACCACCCTTAATGCAGAAAGTGAAGAACTAAAGAGCCTCTTGATGAAAGTGAAAGAGGAGAGTGAAAAAGTTGGCTTAAAACTCATCATTCAGAAAACTAAGATCATGGCATCTGGTCCCATCACTTCATGGCATATAGATGGGCAAACAGTGGAAACAATGGCTGACTTTATTTTTCTGGACTCCAAAATCACTGCAGATGGTAATTCCAGCCATGAAATTAAAAGACGCTTACTCCTTGGTGTTCATTGGAAGGACTGATGTTGAAGCTGAAACTCCAATAAGAGCTGACTCATTTGAAAAGACCCTAATGCTGGGAAGGATTGAGGGCAGGAAGAGAAGGGGACGACAGAGGATGAGATGGCTGGATGGCATCACCAACTCGATGGACATGGGTTTGGGTGGACTCCAGGAGTTGGTGATGGACAGGGAGGTCTGATGTGCTGCAGTTCATGGGGTCGCAAAGAGTTGGACACGACTCAGCAACTGAACTGAACTGAACGGATGGCTGTTTTTACAACATGTAACTACACCAGTGGTTAAAAACTGTATTTCCCAAACCAAACAATGATTTACTGGGTAAAAAGAAAAAAAACTGACCTTGTTACAGAGTGAAGTCAGTCAGAAAGAGAAAAACAGGTATCCTATTTTAATACATATATATGCAATCCATATGGTTCTGGTACTGCTGAACCTATCTGCAGGGCAGGAATAGAGATGCAGGCATAGAGAATGGACTTGTGAAAAGAATGGGGAAAGAGGGTGGGATGAATTGAGAGTAGTGCTGACATACACACTAGCATGTGTGAAAGAGATAGCTAGTAGGAAGCTGCTGTGTAACACGGGGAGCTCAGCTCAGTGCTCTGTGATGAGCTACAGGGGTGGGAAAGAGGCTCAAGAGGGAGGGGAGATATATATATAGTTATAGAAACCAACACAACATTGTAAAACAATTATCCTCCAATTAAAAATAAATTTAAAAAAACGGTATTGTTTTACATTTTTAAAATGTCATTATCTGCATTTGCTTATTTATTATCTTTAGTCACAATTCAGTACATTCTCCCTTTGGACCAACAATAATAACATTAATAACAGCAGTTGATATTAATAAACAGTTTATATGATATACTCATCTCACTTAATCCTTACAAAAATCAATAAAGAAGGTGGTGTTATTCCTATTATAAAGATAAGGTAAAACACCTAAGGAAGGAAGGATAAGTAACGTGCCAAAGGTCAAATCACCAGTTGGTTACACAGTAAGGATTCCAATTTAGATTCTCTTACCTACGATGCTATGTTAACATGAGTATAGCATTATGCAACTGGATATTTAATAATTAATTGATAGTGATGGAGTCAAATTTACATCTAAAATTCACCAAAGGCTGTTTCTATATACTACTAATTTATTTCAGTTTAATAGCTGGGAAACAATGCTTAGTGTTACAGGCTGAGTTGTACCCCCTGAAAATTTATATAATGAACTCTGTCTTAATCTATTCGGGCAGCCAAAACAAAACACTATAGAGACTGGGTGGTTTATAAACAACAAAAATTTACTTCTCACAGTTCTAGAGGCTGGGAAGTCCAAAATCAAGGTGCAGGCATATTCGGTGTCTAGTTTAAAGGTCCTCTTCCTGGTTCCTAGACTGTCTTTTCATCATCAGCTCATGTGGCAGAAAGGGTAAGCGGTGTCTGTGGGCTCTCTTTTATAAAAAGAGCACTAATCCCACTGGTGAGAACTCCATCCTCATGACCTAAGCACATCCCAAAAGCCCTACCTCCTCACAGCATCACAGGGGGCATTAGGTTTCAACAAATTATTTAGTGAATGCAAATATTAGGACCAGTGCAAAGTCCCAATTCCTGGTACCTCAGAATGTGACTGTATTTGGAGACAGAATCTTTATAAAGAGGTAATTAGAGTAAAATGAAGTCATTAGGGTGGGCCCTAGTCCAATATGACTGGTATCCTTACAAGAGGAAATCTGAATACAGACAAGTACAGAGAGAAGTCCATGTGAAGACACAGGGAGATGACCATCATTCAGGCAAGAGAGAGACCTCAGAAGAAATCAACCCTACCTTGACCTCACACTTCCAACCTCCAGAACTTTAGAAAATAAATTTCTGTTTAAGCCATGCAATTGGTGGTACTTTGTTATGGCACCCTAGCAAATGAATGCTGTCAGGAATTTGCTAAAGTTTTATTGGTCACTGGTATACTGCTATAATTTTTAAATGAAACTTGTACTTTAAAAACTAAGAACGTTAACTTTTATGTCAAAATAACTGACTTAAGCACACTTTTAATTTTTAATGCATCATACTGTAATGAAATGTCATTAACATTTTAGTATAATTTTATTGTAATACTGAATAATTCCCTGTAATTTATCTTTCATACTTTTTCCTTTCTAAATAAGATTAAAATCTAGTCAAAGGAGATTTATACTTATAATACACAGCATACAAATAAGATCTTAAAGGTATTTAACAATTATATCTCAAACTTTATTACTTAATGAATCAGTTTCTATATACTGCTTTCAATCACTTTTTATTAACTGCTTCCAAAACCCGTAACAGGTGCAAGAAGAGATTGATGATATCCAAGTAGAGGTTGATGGCAGCTAATACATACTCTTCAGGTGACAGCCTGTGCATCAGTGAGTGTGTGTCATAGATGATGAATCCGCAGAAAAGAAGGGCTCCCCCAGCAGCCAAGACCAACTCCACTGTCTCACTGTAAAAAAACAACTAAAGGCAAGAGATTATTGTAATAGTTTTATATTTAAGAACAGCATTAAGAATACTTAAGTTACTTATACTCTACATACATATTTAATAATTCTGTACAACTTTGAATACAAATGTTAAAAGTAGAAAAAGGCAGGGCAGGTCCACTTGTGTTAGATGAATGGGTGAAGGGAGAAACCAGTGAATATCCTCCTTTCTATTAAATTACCCACCTGACTTTGAACAGTACCATTCCAAACATAAATTATTTAAAATCTATTTCTTACTCAGAATTACATGTGCCACTTGAAGATTAGCAATTGCAAGTGAGGACCTCTATTTCATTTAACTCATTTGTTAATCTTTCTTTCAACCAATAATATTAACGTAAGACCATGATTTTTAAAATATCATTTTAAAATCATTCTACATACAAATGTTCCAGATAATTGTAACCAAGTGTCCTACCATAACATGTCTCTTATAGCTTTTTGAGATTATTTGTATTTCAAGTTATCATTCTAAAACAACTTACCCTCAAGATTCCTGACAAACACAAAATCCACAAACCAGCAAACAGTCTATAAAAACAAAAATTTTAATAATTTAGAATATTGTTCCTAACCAAAAGCTTTGTAAACTCATTTAGCATTTTCTGAATAAATAAATCCATCCTGATATTTGGCAAAGAATCACTGAAATGTAAGAATTCTTAAACCTACAATGAATATTATAGAATACTCAGAAATTGAAAGAACAGCTATCTATTCAACATTTGTTTTTATAGTGTATGAGACTAATTAAAAGAGTATGGTTTTTAAAGTTTCAATTGGAATATAAAGAAAATATTGACATAAGCAAAATATCATTAGAAGTATCATTTAATTCAGAGAGCTATAAAACTTCTTAAAAATATATAAATTTACTAATGAAGCATAATTGCATTTTTAACCAAATAACAAATGATTCTGTGAACACACATATCCATTAGAGTTCCCAATGTACACTCTGTTTTATTCTGATGTATTAAACTTAATTTATACACATAAATTTGCCACTGCTATAATTTTATGAGTTATCACTCATTATGTATAAAATAAAATTATATATTATATATGTAAGATATGATTATATGACAAGGACATCTAGGAAGTCAGTCCTATTATCTTATGAGACTTGGAAGCCTGAATATACATCTGCTGCCTCAGGCCACAAGTACACTGACCAAATTTATGCTCCCTCCTTAAATAAAAATGAGACAAAATATACGAAATAAGTTTTCAAACAATAAGCAGCACAGGACAATGAGTCCTGAGATAAGGGAAACAAAGAAGGTGAGCTCTACAAATGACCCAGCTAGAGTTCCTAGGCCACACAGTGCAGGGACAGGAATCCATATGCAGCTTTGTGGTTTCCTTGAGTTGAAGAGACGAGAATTCAGAGGTCAGAGAAGCTAAAGTGGTAGACTTTGAAGGTCCAAGTTCTAGAGAAAAAAAAAGATTATACAGAGAGTTCTGGTGGCATGCAGAGTGTTCTCCTCCAGTCTTTAGCTAAGTACTTATCAATGCATATTTGTGAGGAAGTACCAAAGTCTGGAGAAACCACCACCAGAGAGAACCAGGCATAAAAATCCTCAGACGCACTAAAGCCAGGCATAGTTTTGATTCACACCAGCTAGAGTGGAAAGACCTGAGACATGGGGCTTTGAGTAATCCTCAGAAGGATACTATCTCAAGAGTGGGGCCAAATTAGCCCTAAACTAAAAGCTGTTTTGGATCCAGCTAACAGAGCTTAAAAACAAGCCTCAAAAGATTCAGACCATTTCCAAAGAACTTAATTGCTTCCTAGAAGAACAGAACCTAACACATACGCAAAACAGGAAGCAAAAAAAAAAATATATATATAGAGAGAGAGAGAGAGAGTGAGCTTCTCCTTAAATCAAACTCCATTCTAATACAACTGTTTACGTATCCTGCACAGCTGTCAGTGTTGGCTGACCAATTAATATTTTATCCCAGTAGAGACTTCTGATAATTTGTTGTTCAGTTGCTAAGTCGTGTCCAACTCCTTGTGACCCCATGGACTGCAGCACACCAGACTTCCCAGTCCCTTCACAATCTCCACTATCTGGAGTACCAGGAAAAAAAGGGGGAGGAAAGAAAGTTTTGCAAGACTAGACTACTTGTAAATTTTTAGTGCTTTAACAGGAAAAAAGAACAGAAAATGTTTGGGTGGTTATGTGCCAAAAGAAAGCCATTGTGAGCTTAGGAAAGATTCTATGCATTCTTACCAAGGTGAGGGCAACACAGTACCATTATCCTAATATAAAAAGGATCATTCCTTATATTAGTTTGAAGAAGGATACAGGTTACTTAAGATGGATCAAAAAATTTAAAGTTCATGCAGGCTTCCTTAGCACCTGGGTCACAGTTACCTTGCTTTTGCCACAAGGATGTGGATGGTAACATTTCCCACAGTTAATGTTAAGATCTAAATAATTCAGGTAAATTTCATACCATTTATAAATCATGCAAGCCTATAGCCTCTCTAGAAAGCTTCAATTTCATGGCATTCACTTCCCTTTTAATATAGAGGCGAAGCAAAAAACTCAAAGCTACTTTCCATCTTCTATCATGTATGCTCCAGGAGAGTAGGGCCCTAGTACCCAAAGGGATGATTTCTCATTACCTCCATTTTTAAAGTATCCAACGCTAACAGTACAGCACCTCTCTCAAAACTAGGTAGTAGTGAAGATATCTATCATAGCCATGATAAATATATCACTTACCCTGCTCCAAATTTGCTGAAATCTCTCTTAGACTGTAAAGTATATACAGTCAAACCAAGAAATACTGCACAAGTCAGTATGAAAGCTTGCAGGACAACATACACATCATAGAAAGTAACTGTAAAATTACAAAACATTGATTAAAAATACATATAAACAATATAAAAGCTTTTTTTCTGTCATATAATAGGAATGCCTTATTTTGTTCTATACTACTTGCCAATAAAAACAATTATGAAAAGATTCCTTATTCAGTCTTCAACTCTTGTACAGTAAAACCACACCCATAGTGCAATAAGCAGGCTCCAAAATATACAACATAAGGAGATCACTTCATTATGAAGTTAAAGAAATGGCTAGAAGATAATACACAGCTAGCTGGTTTAAGAGTTTAGGGAATATGGTGAAATGATTTTCACCCATTTCTATCCCAGCTGCAGTTTATCACCATTTGTGGTGACTGTCAACTGTGGCTTAAACAATCAATAGTGATGGTTCTGTGTCCTGTAGCTGGCTGGGAATTCCTAAGCAAGAAGAATATTGGGGCTGTCTGGGGTTGTCTGCCATTCACCAGCACTGTAGGGAATAGAAACCAACACGAATTGCTTTATATCCAAGTCTGCATTATCCTGGAGTACATTATTGGGGTTTACTGGATATATATCGAATTTACTTCAGAAATTTTAGAATGACCATCTAGACTGACTATAGCAATTGTAATAAAACTGCTCAACATTTTACAGAATACTGAATTATAACCTCTTTAAAGGTAATTGAGTGTTTTGAACTCAAAATCCATTTAAGTAATTTTTAATTTGAGAGGGATAAATTATCCAAGTTCCTTCTGTTCTTAAGTACTTAGACTTTATTTATCTCATACAGGGTTAAGAAGATGAATGCAGAAAAGATAAAACATGAAATCACTTTTGCTTCTTCTCAGAAATTTCAGTTTAAGTTCAGGTGGATTCCATCTCTCTCCAACATCCCTTACAAATGGTGGGTGCCAGAGAGGACAGAGATAGACTTAATAACATAGTAGTAAGTAATAGATAATAACACTAATAATAAGTAAGTATTAATAATACTTCCTTTCCATGTTGAGAAATTTCAACCCTATTTAGTTTGGTGGTTATTATTTATTTATATTCTGATTCTTTTATAAAAAGAAGAGATGAATTACCAAAAAACTTACAGACAAAACAAAACCTAGCACGACAAAGTTAAAAACAGTAATGACAAAATAAGAAGAGATTAATACATTAACAATATGGATCCATAATTTACTGCTATTGACAGTAACAGTACATTCTGATCTTTTTTGGTACCCCAGATAAATAATTTTGAAACAATCAGAATTTTTATTGTTAATCACAAAATTTTTTACTTGAGATATTATTATATAGGGTACATCAAGTAATTATAACAGATACTTCCTTTTAAATATTATATATATTTAACACAAAATACAAGAGAGAAATGACTATTGTTTCTTGTAGTGCCCTCTGATGAAATATGAGGATGTAATAAGGTACAGTTCAGTGCAGGCAATCTGAGATACTGAGCTCATGTGATGAAAAAGCATGGTTCCAAAAATGTTATTAGTTCTTTTAAGATCCCTTTAAACAAGAAAAAAAAGATTAGCTATGGTTGTCTTTTTTTATTTTTGGCTGCGCTATGCAGCATGTTAGATTTTTAGTTCCCTGACCAGGGATTGAACCCATATCCTCTGCAGTGGAAGGGCAGAGTGATTAACCACTGGATTGCCAGGGAAGTATCTGATGTTGTCTTGTTGGATAAACAAAATGAATACTGTTCTCTGTTCCTCTTGTTTTCCTAATTCTTTTCGACTTCTTCTATACTTAGCTAAAACTATATAAACATTTTCTTTTTGCTTATATTTTAGGAATTCTTCATTCTATGCCACATTTTTTAATATGACATTACATGATGTTAAGCTTTAGCCCCAAATACTTTTTTACCCAAAAGATTTATCCACTGTAAAAAGTTACTGTAATATACACAATTATGGCTTACCAACGAAGGCCACAGTCAGAGATTCCAACAGTGTCTAAGAAAAAGAGACTGAAATTACATAGATGCATGTAAAATTTATACTGTTAAGTACATGTTCTGATTTCCAGGAATTCAAGGTGATTTCATACCCATGATCTCATTTTAGTTTCAGAACAGCCTTTTGAAGTACATGGGACATGTAATAAGCCCACCATAATAAAAATGAGACCTCAATGTATTAAATGAAAATATTTAGATTCTTTTTTTTGACTGTGCTGCACAGTTTGTGGTATCTTAGTTCCCCAACCACAGCAGTAAAAGCAATAAGTCCCAACCATAGGACAACCAGGGTATTTCCATGAGAACAGATTCCAATTGTGATACCATTACTCCTTAAACTCAAATAGATTTTTCATATCTGTAACAGGGAGATTCTAGATGTAATATAGAAAATTCTATTTTTCTCAAATAAAGTTGAAACTGCAAATCACAAGCACATTTAAAAAACCTCACTACCTCACACAAACAAACATGTAAAGAATAAAATATTTAGATAGTACTTTGGTGTGGCAGGACTGGTCTCCTTTAGGATGGACTGGTTGGATCTCCTTGAAGTCCAGGGGACTCTCAAGAGTCTTCTCCAACACCATACTTTAAAAGCATCAATTCTTCGGCGCTCAGCTTTCTTCACAGTCCAATTCTCTCATCCATACATGACCACTGGAAAAACCATAGCCTTGACTAGACGAACCTTTGTTGGCAAAGTAATGTCTCTGCTTTTGAATATGCTGTCTAGGTTGGTCATAACTTTCCTTCCAAGGAGTAAGAGTCTTTTAATTTTGTGGCTGCAATCACCATCTATAGTGATTTGGGGGCCCAAAAAATAAAGTCTGACACTGTTTCCACTGTTTCCCCATCTATTTCCCATGAAGTGATGGGACCAGATGCCATGATCTTATTGTTCTGAATGTTGAGCTTTAAGCCAACTTGTTCACTCTCCTCTTTCACTTTCATCAAGAGGCTTTTTAGTTCTCTGCCATATGGGTGATGTCATCTGCACATCTGAGGTTATTGATATTTCTCCCGGCAATCTCGATTCCAGCTTGTGCTTCTTCCAGCCCAGCATTTCTCATGATGTACTCTGCATCTAAGTTAAATAAGCAGAGTGACAATATATAGCCTTGACGTACTCCTTTTCCTATTGGGAACCAGTCTGTTGTTCCATGTCCAGTTCTACCAGTCCTGGGTGTTCACTGGAAGGACTGATGCTGAGGCTGAAACTCCAATACTTTGGCCACCTCATGCGAAGACTTGACTCACTGGAAAAGACCCTGATGCTGGGAAGGATTGGGGGCAGGAGGAGAAGGGACGACAGAGGATGAGATGGCTGGATGGCATGACTGACTCGATGGACGTGAGTCCGAGTCAACTCCAGGAGTTGGTGATGGACAGGGAGGCATGGCATGCTGCGATTCATGGGATTGCAAAGAGTTGGACATGACTGAGTGACTGAACCAAACTTGGTGTGGCAGAGTCTTGAAACTGTCTCCCAATATTCTTTTTTTCTTTCTTGGTAACAGAATTTTGCCTAAACATATATCCATTCAGATTAAGCATTATGTTTTCAGCTTTCCTTGCAGCTAGATCTGCAAGAATCTAGATCTAAAAGCTAGAATATAGTGTGACTATATTCTAGTCAATAGAATGTGAATAGGGAGACATACAACCCTGAGAAGCAAAGAGGTTCGCTCTCTCCTTTCTCTTTTCATTTTTTAAATAGATAGAATGCAGGTATGGTAGTAAGCTATCTTATTCGATGCAACTTTAGAAATGTCTGAACTATAGCAGTGTCTGGGCCCCTGACAACTTCACTAAACAGTCATTCAGATTTTTATATGAAAGAGACATAAGCTGTCTTGTTTAAGCCATGTCAAAAGTAGGTGAACTCATATCCTAAATAAGAATTAGGGATATTGGGCTTCATCCTCAAGCTTCTTTCCCCTTAATTACATCTTTGTTTTAATTGTTTACTCTAGTTAGATTTTATCTGATAGACAATTATCATAAAGGTAATGCCTTGATTTTTTAAAAAACTCATTAATTTGGTTCTGCTACTGTTATATATATGCATTCAAATAAATAAATTTAAAATTCAGGAATAAATGTTAAGGGAACACATTGTCAAAGTACTTACAAATCCAAAAAGCAGGTATAGGTTAAGGGGATGCTTATGTCTGTTTATAGTCAAGGCTAAAATCAAACCCAAGGATCCAAGGGCCAACACCAAAATTAAGGCAGGACTGAAAGACAAAAAATTAAAAGCATTCTCAACTTTAAAAAATACCATAAATAACATCCAATTTAATAATAAAATTTCTCTATGTGTTCATGAAAGTACAGGAAAAAAAAATTTGGAAGGATCTAAACCAAACTGACCAAAGAAATTATTTTTCCATGGGGAAAATTTGAGGGCTGTGAGATGGGAAGGAGCAGGAAGACATAAGAATCTTTCCCACTATGAATGTGGAAAATGTAACCTTTTTACTTCATGAATTTCTATTATATTGAATAATTTTTTCAATTAGCATACTGCCTTTTTAAAAAACTGTCGCTGCTGCTGCTAAGTTGCTTCAGTTGTGTCCGACTCTGTGTGACCCCAGAGACAGCAGCCCACCAGGCTCCCCCGTCCCTGGGATTCTCCAGGCAAGAATACTGGAGTAGGTTGCCATTTCCTTCTCCAATGCATGAAAGTGAAAAGTGAAAGGGAAGTCGCTCAGTCGTGTCCGACTCTTAGCGACCCCATGGACTGCAGCCCACCAGACTTCTCCATCCATGGGATTTTCCAGGCAAGAGTACTGGAGTGGGGTGCCATTGCCTTCTCCTTTTAAAAACTAAAACTCAATAAAGAAAAACTATTAAATAATAAGCAAATTTTATACCTAACTACTTTTTTAGGGCATTTACTATACAGCTGTAACTTAAAGAATTTATTCCAAATAGCAAACTAATAGTTCAAGATTCCCCTTTTGTAAAGGGAGGATAGAAATTATCTACTTCTAAGAAAATATTCATTCTTTACTTTTCTTTATTATAAAGTCTATATTACCTTACCCCTGGAAATAATTATTTTGGAGGTCAAATCTTAAACAAATTAGGGAAGAACCATATGGAACTCCTCTGAAAGGTTTTCAGTGAAATTTTCCTAGCTGTGAACTGACACTAAGATAAATTTAACTTTTCAAGCACTGTCTTGGGCTTTGGGGACAGGGCATAAGTCTAATAAATACACACACAAAAAATTACATTCAATAAAAATTCTTAATGGAAATGAGGGGTTAACTCTATGAAACCAAGCTAAAAAGGCTAGTGGTAAATACCATATTATAGATTATTTTTCTTGTAAAAATTTATTTACAAGAGTTAATCCTTTTTACATTCTAACCTCAAAAGTTAATAGAAGAAAAAAAAAAAACCACTACCTTGCTCATCTTATGCCCTTGAGTTACATGCAGTGGCTGAAAATGACTCAGAATCATGTCATTACCTTACCTTTCATGTACAAATGTCCGTATAGAATCAAAGTATAAAAAAAATGCCGATGTCACTGTAGTTAAGAGAACTTGGAGAGAAAGGATGCTGTAGACTTTTCTTAGAAAGGCTGAAAGAGAAAAAAGTTACACATGACTATTTTCTTTAGCATTTATCAGAGTACAGCAAGATCAGGTTTCTTCTTAGACACATTAAATTACTATGTAAGTTCTTTCTTAAATCTTAATCCAAATATCACAACTGTAACTAAAACTTAAAAAAAAAAAAAAAGCCTCCCAGAAAATAAAAAATTTTGTTAACTATACTCCAGGATGGGGAAGGCAATGGCACCCCACCCCAGTACTTTTGCCTGGAAAATCCCATGGACAGAGGATCCTGGTAGGCTCCAGTCCATGGGGTCGCTCGCTAAGAGTCGGACACGACTGAGCGACTTCACTTTCACTTTTCACTTTCATGCATTGGAGAAGGAAATGGCAACCCACTCCAGTGTTCTTGCCTGGAGAATCCCAGGGACGGGGGAGCCTGGTGAGCTTCTGTCTATGGGGTCGCACAGAGTCGGACACGACTGAAGCGACTTAGCAGCATACTCCAGGAAGCATGAGCTTAAAAAAATTAAGTTAATGGGCCAGAATACAAATGTTTCCATCAAAATAAAACGAAACCATCAAATCCATATTTGTGCAACATACAACAAAGCAAAGGATTAAAACCAGAACATGTTTTAAATAATGAAGCCATCTTAAAAGTGAAAAGCAGGAATAAAAAGCATATGGTTTGATATAAAATTTAAAAAGAAATCTTAATTTCCAAGTGGTGCAAATGTTTCCCTAAAATGAAGTTTCTCCATAAAAGGCAAATAATATATAAACTTACTTTCACTCACCTATTTTTATTTCTCACTTCTAGTACCTTTGCCTCTAGTTTCTATATAAGAAATTCTTACTTTCAAAATACGTTAACAACATCCTTATTACCAACATCCACAAATCAACTCCAAAGCACAATGATCTAAAAATATTTATAAAAGTCTTCTGATACATAGAGGGCTTCCCTGGTGGCTCAGACAGTAAAGCGTCTGCCCGCAATGCGGGAGAGACAGGTTCAATCCCTGGGTCGGGAAGATCCTATGGAGAAGGAAATGGCAACCCACTCCAGTATTCTTGCCTGGAAAATCTCATGGACGGAGCCTGGTAGGCTACAGTCCATGGGGGTTGCAGAGTCCGGCACGACTGAGCAACTTCACTTCACTTCACTTCTGATACATAGAAGACTTCCCAGGTGGCAATAGTGGCAAAGATCAGATCAGATCAGTTGCTCAGTTGTGTCCGACTCTTTGCGACCCCATGAATCACAGTACGCCAGGCCTCCCTGTCCATCATTAACTCCCGGAGTTCACTGAGACTCACATCCATCGTGTCAGTGATGCCATCCAGCCATCTCATCCTCTGTCGTCCCCTTCTCTTCTTGCCCCCAATCCCTCCCAGCATCAGAGTCTTTTCCAATGAGTCAACTCTTCGCATGAGGTGGCCAAAGTACTGGAGTTTCAGCTTTAGCATCATTCCTTCCAAAGAAATCCCAGGGGTGATCTCCTTCAGAATGGACTGGTTGGATCTCCTTGCAGTCCAAGGGACTCTCAAGAGTCTTCTCCAACACCACAGTTCAAAAGCATCAATTCTTCGGTGCTCAGCCTTCTTCACAGTCCAGCTCTCACATCCATACATGACCACAGGAAAGACTATAGCCTTGACTAGACGAACCTTTGTTGGCAAAATAATGTCTCTGCTTTTGAATATGCTGTCTAGGTTGGTCATAACTTTCCTTCCAAGGAGTAAGTGTCTTTTAATTTCATGGCTGCAGTCACCATCTGTAGTGATTTTGGAGCCCCCAAAATAAAGTTTGACACTGTTTCCACTGTTTCCCCATCTATTTCCCATGAAGTGATGGGACCAGATGCCATGATCTTCGTTTTCTGAATGTTGAGCTTTAAGCCAGCTTTTTCACTCTCCACTTTCACTTTCATCAAGAGGCTTTTTAGTTCCTCTTCACTTTCTGCCATCAGGGTGGTGTCATCTGCATATCTGAGGTAATTGATATTTCTCCCAGCATTCCAATTTAGTGGTAAAGAACACACCTGCTAATGCAGAAGATTTAAGAGACATGGGTTCGATCCCTGAGTCAGGAAGATCTCCTGCAGAAGGGCATGGCAACCCACCCCAGTATTCTTGCCTTCAGAATCCCAGACAGAGGAGGCTGGTGGGCTACAGTCCACAGGGTCACAAAGAGTTCCTCATATTCCTGAAGGACCCTAAACAGAATTCTAAGCGCTTTATTTTATAGTGATGTGTACTTGTCCTTCACTATTAGACTATGAAGACTAAAGAGCTCCCTAATAATAGGATAATAATATTCATTTTAAGCTTCCCATTTTAGGACACGACTCAGCATGAGTCCCTAACACTCTGCCAGGGGATGGCACAGAATGTCGTTTAATCACTAACTCTGGTCCAACTCTGTGTGACCCTGTGGTCTACAGCCCGCCAGGCCCCTCTGTCTGTGGGATTTTCCAAGCAAGAATACTAGAGTGAGTTGCCATTTCCTTCTCCAGGGGATTGTCCCAACCCAGGGATCGAACTCACATCTCATGCATCTCCTGCATTGGCAGGTGGATTCTTTACCTCTGAGCCATCTGGGAAGCCCTTGGCACAGAATAAATACTCATTAAATTTTATTTGCTTTTAAATAAACTTATATTGAATTAATGAAAAGTAAATTTTTCCAGAGAAAAGGTGTTATTCTGACACAATAATGGAGCCACATAATTTCCATAGAGCACTGTTCTCAGGCAAGAACACCACCGTGGAATGATTTTTACCCAACAAAAGATATGGTACTGTCTCTTGACTTTCATGACAATATGCATGTGATAAATGTTCTCTTTGAAAAAAACTCCTACTAAAGACCTCATTCCTCAAGGAATGATGAAGTGCTTTGATGGCATGTCTGCCAAATATCAAGTAGTAAAATAAATTTAAGAATAAGAGAATGTTCATAAATACTAAAGATTTAATCCTTAAAGGCCCTCCCATTACATCTTTTTTAAAATATAAGATTATTTATTTATTTTTTGGTTGTGCTGGGTGTACACTGCTGCAAGGGCTTTTCTCTATCTGCAGTGAGTGGGGGCTACTCTCTAGTTGCATGGGCTTCTCACTGTGGTGGCTACTCTCTAGGGCACATGGGCTTCAGTAGCTGTGGCTCCTGGGCTCTAGAGCACAGGCTCAATAGTTGTGGTGCACAGGCTTTAGTTGCTCCTGGGCATGTGCAATCTTCCCAGATCAGGATCAAACTGGTGTCCCCTGCATTTCAACATGGACTTTCAACCAGTGGATGCCCAGGGAAGTCCTCTATACTCTTTAAAAATAGAACTTAAATCCCACCAAAAGTAACATTTGACACCCATTTTGAATAACTAATATAAAAAGTAGCAAAAGATATACATACACACCCACAGAAAAAAATAAAAGATCTGATAAGAAAACAAGTCAAACCGCAATCTTTCAGTTGCTTTTTTTTTTTTTTTTTTTTGAGTCCTATTTCTGCCTTTCTACTTTTCTGCTTTCTACTTCTACTTCTCCCCTTTCTACTCAAACTTGACAGGCTGAAACATGAACTTTTCATTTCTACCCAATCTGTAACCAGCACCAACCTCCCCCAAGCCAAAAATGTATGAGTCACCTCTGATTCCCCTCTCTTTTCCCAATCCATCAACAACTACTGTGGCTTCTACTTGCAAAATCGAAGTCATCCACCTCTTTGGTCTCCTTTGCTACATTTCCAAATCAGTCTTATGATCTAGCACCTGCACTGTTATAGTAGCCTTCTAATTGGTCTGCATGCTTTCACTGGTCCCACCTATAGTCCCACAGCTCTTGACAGCTATCTTTTTGTAGAGTAATCTGTATCATGTGACTGCCTGCTTAAATACTTTTAATGCTTTCCCTTCTGCTTACAATAAAATTTTAAAGTTTTTTTTTCTCCCATTCATAGCAGCACTGTTTACAATACTTTTAAAATACTTTTAATGCTTTCCCTTCTGCTTACAATAAAATTTTAAAGTTTTTTTTTTTCTCCCATTCATAGCAGCACTGTTTACAATAGCCAGGACTTGGAAGCAACCTAGATGTCCATCAGCAGATGAATGGATAAGAAAGCTGTGGTACATATACACAATGGAGTATTACTCAGCCATTAAAAAGAATACATTTGAATCAGTTCTAATGAGGTGGATGGAACTGGAGCCTATTATACAGAGTGAAGTAAGCCAGAAAGAAAAACACAAATACAGTATACTAACACATATATATGGAATTTAGAAAGATGGTAACAATAACTCTGTTTACGAGACAGCAAAAGAGACACTGATATATAGAACAGACTTTTGGACTCTGGGAACGGGAGAGGGTGGGATGATTTGGGAGAATAGCATTGAAATATGTATAATATCATATCTGAAACGAGTTGCCAGTCCAGGTATGATGCCTGGTAACGGATGCCTGGGGCTGGTGCACTGGGACGACCCAGAGGGATGGTATGGGGAGGGAGGAGGGAGGAGGGTTCAGGATGGGGAACACATTTATACTTGTGGCGGATCCATCTTGATGTATGGCAAAAGCAATACAATATTATAAAGTTAAGCAAAATAAAATTTAATTAAAAAAATAAAGTGATATTGGGAAAAAAAACATTTTTAAGTTTTTATGGGGCCTAAGAGTCCAACATGACTGAGCGACTTCACTTTCACTTTTCACTTTCATGCACTGGAGAAGAAAATAGCAGCCCACTCCAGTGTTCTTGCCTGGAGAATCCCAGGGACGGGGGAGCCTGGTGGGCTGCCATCCATTGGGTCACACAGAGTCAGACACGACTGAAGCGACTTAGCAGCAGCAGCAGCAGCAGCAACAGGCCCTACATGACATGTGCATGCGTGCTCAGTCATGTCCACCTCTTTGTGACCCCATAGACTGCAGCCCACCAGGCTCCTCTGTCCATGGGCTTTCTCAGAACAGAATTCTGGAGTGGGTTGCCATTTCCTTCTCCAGAGGATCTTTTGGACCCAGGGGTTGAACCTGTACCTCCTGTATCTCCTGCATTGCCAGAGGGATTCTTTACCACTGGGCCAACTGGGAAGCCCATGATTATCATAACTAGGTCATAAAAGACACGGTAGCTTCCTTAATGGTCTCTCCTGGGTTGCATGCTCTTGAAAAGTCAGCTACCATGCCATCATGCTCAAGCAGCCAATGGAGAAGGTCACATGGCAAGGAATTAACACCTTGTATCAACATCCGCATGAGTGGGGTTTCCAGGAAGCAGATCTTTAACCCAGTCAAGTCTTCAGCTGACTGCAGTCCCAGCCCACATCTTGAGTGGACTCTCCTAAGACACCCTGAGCCAGAACCACCTAGCTACGCCTATTCCAGATTTCTGATTCTCAGAAACTGTGTGAATAACTGTTGTTTTAAGCTTCTAAAATTTGGAATAATTTTTCATAAAGCAATAGATAACAAATACAACCTAGCTAGCTCCTTCACAACAACACAACTGCCATCTCCTTTAAAAGTTCTTTCCCTGACCATTCCTTAACTAAAATAGCTACTAAGCTACTATTCTAGGCTCTAAAGTCTATTTCATCACTGTTTCTTTTCTTCAGAGTTTAACACTGCTAGTAGTCTATCTGCTTAACTCTTTAGGGCCTATCTCCCTTACTACTCCACACAAATAATAAATCTGCTGCTGCTGCTAAGTCACTTCAGTCGTGTCCGACTCTGTGCGACCCCATACACGGCAGCCCACCAGGCTCCTCCGCCCGTGGGATTTTCCAGGCAAGAGTACTGGAGTGGGGTGCCATTGCCTTCTGAGGACTCAAATATTATCTATTACTGCTATATCCTTAGTATCAGCAGGGAGCCCAATAAACTTGTATAAACAAAAGAAAAATGCTCACCTTCACTCACCTGGCTAAAAAAATGTAGATTAAAACAAGATTACATTTTTTACCCACAACAAGAGGCAGTATAAACTATGGCTAAGGGCCAAACCCAGCACATCAGCTGATTTTATAAGAAAGTTTTCCTGGGCACTGCTGCTGCTAAGTCACTTCAGTCGTGTCTGACTCTGTGCGACCCCAGAGACGGCAGCCCACCAGGCTCCCCCATCCCTGGGATTCTCCAGGCAAGAACACCAGAGTAGATTGCCATTTCCTTCTCCAATGCATGAAAGTGAAAAGTGAAAGTGAAGTCGCTCAGTCGTATCAGACTCTTAGCGACCCCATGGACTGCAGCCTACCAGGCTCCTCCATCCATGGGATTTTCCAGGCAAGAGTACTGGAGTGCGATGCCATTGCCTTCTCCGTTCCTGGGCACAGTCACAGCCATTTCTGTGTCTTCCATAGCTTCTTTTTTTGCCTGGATAATTCCATGGACAGAGGGGCCTGGCAAGCTACAATCCATGGGGTTGCAAAGAGTCAGACACAACTGAGTGACTAATTGTAATTGTATAGCTTCTTTTGCATGACAATGGTAGAATTTTGTAACTGTGCCACAGAGTCCTTTATTATGACTCCACAAAGCTGAGAATATTTACTATCTGGCCCTTTGGAGAAAATGTTTGCTAATCCCTGATCTACCAGATTGCCAGATACTAAGAAGTTTGATGATCTCAGATCGTGCTGGTAAGAGTGCAGTAAAAGGTACCCTCATGTATTGTTTGCTGGAGAGTCAACAGGTACAATCTCTTTGGGTAGTTGATGACATCAAATTTTAAATGCACATATTCTTTGGACCTATAATTTCATTGCTAAAAATTTATAGAACAATAATTGGAGAAATTCACAACTATATGGAAGAATGGCCCCTAAAGCTCTATTTGAAGGAATGAAAAGTAACAATCTAAATACCCATCAAGAAAGGATGATTAAATAAATTATGGAACATACATATTATAGATGATCACCACAGTTAAAAATAATATGATAAAGCCATAAATATATGTACTGCTATTTTTCAATCAGATCAGATCAGATCAGTCACTCAGTCGTGTCCAACTCTTTGCGACCCCATGAACCGCAGCACGCCAGGCCTCCCTGTCCATCACCAGCTCCCGGAGGTCACTCAGACTCACACCCATCAAGTCAGTAATGCCATCCAGCCATCTCATCCTCTGTCGTCCCCTTCTCCTCCTGCCCTCAATCCCTCCCAGCATCAGAGTCTTCTCCAATGAGTCAACTCTTCACATGAGGTGGCCAAAATACTGGAGTTTCAGCTTTAGCATCATTCCTTCCAAAGAAATCCCAAGATTGATCTCCTTCAGAATGGACTGGTTGGATCTTCTTGCAGTCCAAGGGACTCTCAAGAGTCTTCTCCAACACCACAGTTCAAAAGCATCAATTCTTCGGCGCTCAGCCTTCTTCACAGTCCAGCTCTCACATCCATACATGACCACAGGAAAGACCATAGCCTTGACTAGGCGAACCTTTGTTGGTAAAGTGATGTCTCTGCTTTTGAATATGCTATCTAGGTTGGTCATAACTTTCCTTCCAAGGAGTAAGTGTCTTTTAATTTCATGGCTGCAGTCACCATCTGCAGTGATTTTGGAGCCCAGAAAAATAAATTCTGACACTGTTTCCACTGTTTCTCCATCTATTTCCCATGTAGTGATGGGACCAGATGCCATGATCTTCGTTTTCTGAATGTTGAGCCTAGAGCCAACCTTTTCACTCTCCACTTTCACTTTCATCAAGAGGCTTTTTAGCCCCTCTTCACTTTCTGCCATAAGAGTGGTGTCATCTGCATATCTGAGGTTATTAATATTTCTCCCAGCAATCTTGATTCCAGCTTGTGTTTCTTCCAGTCCAGCATTTCTCATGATGTACTCTGCATATAAGTTAAATAAACATGGTGACAATATACAGCCTTGACGTACTCCTTTTCCTATTTGGAACCAGTCTGTTGTTCCATGACCAGTTCTAACTGTTGCTTCCTGACCTGCATACAGATTTCTCAAGAGGCAGATCAGGTGGTCTGGTATTCCTATCTCTTTCAGAATTTTCCATAGTTTATTGTGATCTACACAGTCAAAGGCTTTGGCATAGTCAATAAAGCAGAAATAGATGTTTTTCTGGAACTCTCTTGCTTTTTCCATGATCCAGCGGATGTTGGCAATTTGATCTCTGGTTCCTCTGCCTTTTCTAAAACCAGCTTGAACATCAGGAAGTACATTAAATAAAAATACAAAGTTGCAGAAATGTAAGAAATAATCATAACACTGTGCTTCTGAGTATAAAACAGTATGTCTTAGTGTTTCAAAAATACAAATATAGTAGACTGCTAAAACAGACTAGTTTAATAGACTATGTATATTACATATGTAACAACTATATAAACTAACTTAATGGTACTATGAAAGTGCTCAAGGTAAAGACTGTACTCAGCTTTCATTCTCACATCATTTTTCTGCAGCTTCATAATTTGTTTTCTACCAATAAGCCTTGGCTATTTAAATATATAATATTCCAAAAGTATTTTCCAGAAGATGTATGTATTACATTTTCAAAACAACCCCATTTTCCTTCATGTAAAGGCAGTGAGGAAATAAGTTTTGGAAGTCACAGTTGCTCACCTTAAGACACTAGTTAGATCAGCCAGGTTAATTTGCTTAAAAAATAGAGGGGGGCAGTTCTGTTTTACCTTTTAATTCGTAAAAAATTTTGACAGACCAGATACCATTTTAAACTATAGATGCAGTCAGCTTAGTCACAGGTCCAATGACCATGACACAGGGTTCCTTACTGGTAATTTCCTGATAGGAGTGTCTTTTGTTCTACTGAGATCACACTGGGTGAATTCCTGAATGAGAGCTGTTAGCAAGAAAGGAGCCATGATTATAATTTTCTAAATATATATCTAAGGCTTAGAATTTTCAGCCCCACACCCGTTTCTCCTGAGAAGAGAGAAGGGCTGAAAATGGAGGTAATGATCAATCACGCTTTCGCAAGGAAGCCACCATTAAACCCCCATAGTACAGGGTATGCAGGGCTTCCAGATGGGTGAACACAGCCTCATACCAGGACATAGCAGATGCAAAGACAGACGAGGACACAGAATCAGCCCTTATATCAAAAACATAGCCTGCAATGCAGGAGACCTGGGTTCGACCCCTAGGTCAGGAAAATCCCCTGGAAAAGGAAATGATGGCAACCCACTCCAGTACTCTTGCTTGGAAAATCCATGGTCAGAGAAGCCTGGTAGACTACAGTCCATGGAGTCGCAAAGAGTCGGACACGACTGAGCGACTTCTCTTTCATTTTCCATTCAGATACACGTCACAATGATCATATAATAAACTTACTTTCACGTAAAAAAAGTAACCGAAGTTTTCTCTTAACTGAAAGATGCCAAATTCAAGCTAGTGAGGTTTTCAACCCCTTCTCCACCGAAGACGATATGATGGACTGTTTCAGGTCTCTGGGCGTATAGCTGGGGAACCACCTCGCCTTTCCCTCTGAGCCCCTGCGGAGGGAGAAAGCTCGTCTTCTCAGCCAGGGGACCGGAAGGAGGAGGGAAGGCTGCCCTCTGAACCCAAGAGATCGGTGGTATCTCCAGGGCCTGGTCCCAGAGGATGCTCGCCTCAGAAGCCGAAAACCCCAGAGGCCGGCGACGCCGCGGGACCGACAACGGGCGGCCGGGAGGGACCCGGCGACGTACCCATTCGGATGTGCACGCTGGCGGAGGCCACGCAGCTGCCATAGTTGAAGTCGTCCTCGAGGGAAGAGCAGGGGTAGCGGGGGTCAAGGTCCGCCATGTCCGCACAGCACCCCCAACCCAGGGCCCCCGCGGAGCTAAGCTGACGACGCCGCCACAACGGCCTCAGGCCTTCCACTTCCTGAGGAAGCGATCCAGCCCCAACTAGCAGAGCGGCCGCGCCCGGGCCAAGCCCCAACCAATCGATGAGGTAGCCTCGAACATTCAGTTAGTTCAGTTCCCTTCAGTCGCTCAAGTCGTGTCCGACTGTTTGCAACCCCATGGACTGCAGCACGCCAGGCCTCCCTGTCCATCACCAACTCCCGGAGTTTACCCAAACCCATGTCCATTGAGTCAGTGATGCCATCCAACCATCTCATCCTCTGTCGTCCCCTTCTCCTCCTCCCCTCAGTTTTTCCCAGCATCAGGGTCTTTTCCAACGAATCAGTTCTTTGCATCAGGTAGCCAAAGTATTAGAGTTTCAGCTTCAACATCAGTCCTTCCAATGAATATTCAGGACTGGTTTCCTTTAGGATGGACTGGTTGGACCTCCTTGCAGTCCAAGGGACTCTCAAAAGTCCAACACCACAGTTCAAAAGAGCTCAGCTTTCTTTGTAGTCCAACTCTCACATCCATACATGACTACTGGAAAAACCATAGCCTTGACTAGACGCACCTTTGTTGGCAAAGTAATGTCTCTGCTTTTTAAAATGCTTCAGTTAGGCTGGAAAAAGGCGTTTGCTTCATGTTAGGGCCAGAGAGAAAATGAGTTACATTTTCAGTGTCATCTGAAGTGAAGGTTTTCTCAGATTTTCCTCCACAAGTTTCTTAAATCCTCTGACCAAGAGAAGTTGCTAAAAGTGATAAAAAGAAGTCCCCTTTCATCCTTCCGTTCAACAAATACCCATCTCATTCTTTGTTGTTGTTGTTTAGTTGCTCTTCGCAACCCCGAGGACTGTAGCCTGCCAGGCTCCTCTGTCCATGGGATTTCCCAGGCAAGAATACCGGAGTGGGGTGCCATTTCCTTCTCCAGGGGATCTTCCCGACCCAGGAATGGCTCAAACCCGTGTCTCCTGCATAGGCAGATTAATTCTTTACCATTGAGCCACCTGGGAAGCCCCTATCTCATTCATTTACTGTGGCAAGAATCACACTGAGGAGATACTTTTCATTAAATTATTATTTTAAAAAATATTTATTTATTTGGCAGCACCAGGTCCTAGTTGCGGCATGTGAACTTGTGGTTTCAGCATGTGAGAGCTAGTTCCCTAACCAGGGATCAAACCCAGGCCCTCTGCATTGGAAGTTCAGAATCTTAACCATTGGACCATCAGGGAAGTCCCTACATTATTTTTATTGAAGTACAGTTGGTTTTAATTATACTACTTTCAATGATGGGCTTCCCTCGTGGCTCAGCTGGTAAAGAATCTACCTGCAATATGGGACACCTGGGTTCAATCCCTGGGTTGGGAAGATTCCCTGGAGAAAGGAAAGGCTACCCACTCCAGTATTATGACCTGGAGAATGCCTATGGACTATACAGTCACAAAGAGTCGGACATGACTGAGTGACCTTCACTTCACTTTCAATAATAATCCCTAAAATTATCGATCACTTTCTAAAAACCCAGCTTTCTGAATGAGATAATGCTGGCAGACATGTGCAGAGCCAACCAGAGAAGAGTGGAGTAATATAGGTAGGTTCTCAAGGGACCAACATCTGCAAAGCAGTAAGGGCACAAGGGGCAAAGCTCAGGTGGAGTAAGGGCACAGATTGCAAAGAATGAGGCACAATAAAGGCCAGAAAACTATATGCCAAATGTAGAATTTTGGTGAGAGTCATGACCACAGGCAGGGAAGAGGATGTTGCACTCTACTAATGAAAGAAATGATGGTGGCAAACACGATGGATCAAAGTGAATATTCATGGTATTGCTGTTATTCCACTACAAAGACAACCTGTAGATATACCCAGAGTAATATCCCAGGATCCCCTGGATTTTTTTTTAACAAATTTACTTTGATCCCATGGACAGAGGAGCCTGGCGAGCTATAGTCCATGGGGTTGCAAAAGAGTCGGACACGACTGAGCGACTAACATTTACTTTAATCCACCTACATTTGCCATCCTCACTTTAACCATAACACTCAAAAGACTTAGAAAGCAGAACTCAGAATTGTTGTGGAATTGTCTATTCTGAAATTAAATTCTTAAATTTGACTTTATTGGAAGCTCTTGTCTAAAGAACTAACCTCTTTTTCATAATGACAAGCAAAAAACTTATTTTTTTATGATTTTACAAACATTTCAAAAACACATTACTCATTTTACTATCAAGTCATAATATAATTTAGTATATAGAACTAACCAGATTGGACTGGGAATCCACTGTCTTATTGACTAAAAGTAGCATTAGCCAAGTTTGATCTCCTACCTCTTACCAATTACAAAAAAAGGAAATTTCAGATGGATTTGGGACCTAAATGTGAAAGACAAAACAATAAAGCTTTGAGAAGATGATATATAGGAGAATATCTTTATGATCTGAGTAAAGAAAAGATTTCTGAAACCATGTATAAACTAGCAGTTAACCCCAAAGGAGAAGATTGACAAACTATATTAAAATGAAGAACTTTATAGTAGTCAAAGTACACTATAAGAGAATAAAAAGTAAGTCATAGAATGGAAGAAGATATTTACTACCCATGGAATATACATAATGCTCCTTTCCAGAATATAAAAACAGTTGTTACAAATCAAGAAATAAAAGAGAGATAGGCAGTCAATAGAAAAATAGACACACACACACACAATGACTAATAAACGTATAAAGATGCTTATCCTCACAACCATAATTTTTTTTCCTTTCAGTCCATCCTTATCCATAAGCAGAAGGTAGAGTGAAATACATAAGCATGTTCAGTTCAGTCCAGTCCCTCAGTCATGTCCAACTCTTTGTGACCCCATGAACACGCCAGGCCTCCCTGTCCATCACCAACTCCCGGAGTCTACCCAAACCCATGTCCATCAAGTCAGTGATGCCATCCAACCATCTCATCCTCTGTCGACCCCTTCTCCTCTTGCCCTCAATCTTTCCCAGCATCGGGGTCTTTTCAAATGAGTCAGTTCTTCGCATCAGGTGACCAAAGTATTTCAGCTTCAACTTCAGTCCTTCCAATGAACACCCAGGACTGATCTCCTTTAGGACGGACTGGTTGGATCTCCTTGCAGTCCAAGGGACTCTCAAGAGTCTTCTCCAACACCACACTTCAAAAGCATCAATTCTTCAACGCTCAGCTTTCTTCACAGCCCAACCCTCACATCCATACATGACCACTGGAAAAACCATAGCCTTGACTAGATGAACCTCTGTTGGCAAAGTAATGTCTCTGCTTTTGAATATGCTATCTAGGTTGGTCATAACTTTCCTTCCAAGGAGTAAGCATCTTTTAATTTCATGGCTGCAGTCACCATCTGCAGTGATTTTGGAGCCAAGAAAGACAAAGTCAGCCATTGTTTCCACTGGTTCCCCATCTATTTCCCATGTAGTGATGGAACCAGATGCCATGATCTTAGTTTTCTGAATGTTGAACTTTAAGCCAACTTTTTCATTCTCCTCTTTAATTTTCATCAAAAGGCTCTTCAGTTCTTCTTCACTTTCTGCCATAAGGGTGTTGTCATCTGCATGTACAAGCTATGAAATACAAATTATGTAATTTAGGTCATTTCTTACATCAGTTTGCATTTAAAACTGGCATTGCACAATATAAAGATCAGTGGTAGGGACTTCCCTGGTGGTCCAGTGGTTAAGAACCTGCCTGCCAATGTAGGAGACACAGGTTCAAGAGGCAAGTAAGCCCCTGTGTGCCACAACAGCTGAAGCCCATACCCTATAGCCCTTGTTTGGCAACAAAAGAAACCACTGCAATGAGAAGCCCAAGCTCCCACACAGCAACTAGAGAGTAGCCCCTGCTCACCAAAACTGGGAAAAAGCCTGCTCACAGCCACGAAGACCTCATGCAGCCAAAAATAAATAAATAATAATCATAAAAATTCTTTTAAAAAAATGATCAATAGTAAAATTTGTGCTAATAACTTTAAATGATATCTTTACTTAAAATGACATTAAATAGCAAGTTAAAAAACCATGGCAAGTCAAGAAACTGCAAAAGAAACAAAAAAGCTTTGTGTTTTAGCACTTTTAATGGGACTTCTCCCTGCATTTGAAACAAGGGGCCCCACATTTTATTCTGCACTGGGCCCCACATATGTCGCTGGCTTTGCGAGTGCCACTGTAACAGAGAAACCACTTTGGAAAACTGCCAGTGTCTACCAAAGCTGAACATACACAACAAGGTCTATGACTCAGCACTTAGAAGGACTTCTGGAGTTCTGATAATATTCTACTTTCTGGCTGATTACACATGTTTTCTTGTGATAATAGCAAGCAGCTTATACTAAGGGTTTGTGTACTGCTCTGTGTATTATACTAAAATTTTAAATTGTATTTTAAAAAGTGTAAAAAAGTTATTTGCTACCTCTCAGTCTAGATAAGATAATATTCTACTTTCTCACTGATTACACATGTTTTCTTGTGATAATAGCAAGCTGCTTATACTAAGGGTTTGTGTACTGCTCTGTGTATTATACTAGATAAGATAGTTATGACAATAAAGCATTTACTTACAGATATGAAATCCAATAACTCAGGATCCTTTATTTCTTTAAAGCTGCAATTTTAAGAGAAGTACTCTGTAATAAAGTCACTAAAGAAATGTCAGTGGTTTTATTCAGAATTGAAAGAGACACATGTACCCCAATGTTCATTGCAGCACTGTTTATAATAGCCAGGACATGGAAGCAACCTAGATGTCCATCAGCAGACGAATGGATAAGAAAGCTGTGTATATACACACTATGGAATACTACTCAGCTATTAAAAAGAATGCATTTGAATTAGTTCTAATGAGGTGGATGAAACTGGAGCCTATTATATAGAGTGAAGTAAGTCAGAAAGATAAACACCAATACAGTATATTAACGCATATATATGGAATTTAGAAAGATGGTAACAATGGCCCTACATGCGAGACAGCAAAAGAGACACGGATGTAAAGAACAGACTTTTGGACTCTGTGGGAGAAGGCGAGGGTGGAATGATTTGAGAGAATAGCATTGAATCATGTATATTATCATATGTGAAACAGATCGCCAGTCCAAGTTCCATGCATGAGACAGGGTGCTGAGGTTCGGTACACTGGGATGACCCTGAGGGATGGGATACGGAGGGAGGGTTCAGGACGAGGAACACATGTAAACCCATGGCTGATCCATGTCAATGTGTGGCAAAAGCCACTACAATATTGTAAAGTAATTAGCCTCCAATTAAATAAATTTTTAAAAGTAAATAAATAATAAAATTAAAAAAAAGAAATTTCGGTGGTTTTAAAGACCTGTCTGCATCTCTCCTCTTCTCGCATCTTTCCTCTTCTTTCTGTCTATTCATCTTTCTCCCCTCCTTTTCATCTGTTTGTTCTATCAACTCCAAGCTAAAATCTCTTCTAGATTATTCCCAGACTATAATAATTCTATCCTTATTCCTAGATTGAGAACATTTTTTTCTTTTTTGGCTTCTAAATAATCTTTGGCATTTGACATTGAAGGAAGTAGGGACTTACACTACTACTATCTTCAATTTTTTTTTTTTATAGAGTTTTTATCTTTGACTCAAGTTTAGGGGCCAGAAAAGTAGAGGTTCACAAATTTCAGGAATTACAAAAAAAGAGCATGGGCTTTTAGAGCTAAATAAATTTGAGTCTGAATCCTAGCTCACTCACTCACTAACTTTCAAGCAACCCAAACTTACATCTCCAGGCACAGAGTTTTTCTGCCATTAAGCTAAGAATTAGAACACTTAAACTGTGTTGCTGGAGTATTAACATATATCAAGTTGGAGACAACATAGAGAAAGCATTCAGCTCTGTGATAGCAGGTGCTCTACTGTCCCTCCTTCACTGAAGCGAAATAGGTAGCATCTGATAACTACTGAGGAATGGGTAAAATGTCAGGAGGCAGGAAAAGCAAGCATTAAGAATGGCCCGAGGTAAAAATAAACACAACCACCCTGAAACAGACTTTAAAGAAACTTGAATAATAAAACTTTAGTATGTCATCGAACGTCACTAAGGAAGTAATGTGATGAAATCTCTGTTTAAGGGAGATGAATTTGGAAATAACTGGATTGGGAGACAGCTGGGCTGGAGGCAGCACAGCTTTGAGGTTAAGTCTCAGCTTCCTCTCTGTAAGGTGCAGATGGCGTTGATACCCACTTTAAGGAGTCCTCGTGTGAATACTTATCGTGCCAGTGCTTAGTCACTCAGTCCTGTCCTACTCTTGGCAACCTCATGGACTGGACCCCGTCAGGCTCCTCTGTCCATGGGATTCTCCAGGCAAGAACACTGGAGTGGGTTGCCATTTTCCTCCTCCAGGGGATCTTCCTGACCCAGGGATTGAACCCTCAACATCTCATGTGTCTCCTGCACTGCAGGCAGATTTTTTTACCAGCCCATATATATGTGTGTAGTATTATAAAAATGTATTTTGTTTTTGTTACCTGTTCTTGGCACAGAGTTTCAAGAAACCTTGGAATTTTTGATCAGAGTATCTGTTGTTATTCACAGAGACCCCCTTTCTGCCATATCTGAATGTATGCTAATTCACAAGGTGGCTTACAATGGGCCTTGAGATAGTTACAAGGAAGGGGCTGGCCATTCCGGAAAGACCTAGCATTCCGGAAAGACCTAGAATTCCGGAAAGACTTGGAACTTTCAGCCACACCCTCATAGATCTTGAATTCAGCCAAGTGGTTGATGATTTAACCAAGCATGCTTATGTGACAAAACCCTAGATATAAACTCTGAAGCAGTGAGGCTCTGGGAGCTTGCTGGTTGATGAAAGGACCCATGTAGCTGGGAGGGTGGTACACCTGGAGGCAGCAAGGAAGCTCAGGACTCTTCCAGACCTTGTCATGCTGTTCACCTCTTCATCTTACTATTCATTTGCTCTCTTTATAATAAAATGGCCATCATAAGGATAGTACTTTCCTGACTTCTGTGAGTCATTCTAGTGAATTATCAAATTGGGACAAAGTGTGGATTCTGGGAATCCTCAAATACATAGCCAAATAGGCAGAAGAACAGGGAGCTTGGGGATACCTGAGACTTGCAACTGGCATCTGAAGTCATGCAGGACTGAGCCCTTAACTTAAAGGACCTATATTAACTCTGGGTAATTAGTGTCAGAAATGAAGGCCTTTGACCTTAACTTGTGGGGTCCACGCTAACTCTAGCAGTGAGTATTAGAATTAGACTGAACATTAAGACACTCAGTTGGAATAAGCATGTTGTAGTTGGAACACCAATGTAAATTACTGACATGGTGCCCAATACAGGCTATTGCTGCTGCTGCTAAGTCGCTTCAGTCGTGTCCGACTCTGTGAGACCCCACAGATGGCAGCCCACCAGGGTCCCCCATCCCTGGGATTCTCCAGGCAAGAACACTGGAGTGGGTTGCCATTTCCTTCTCCAATGCATGAAAGTGAAAAGTGAAAGTGAAGTTGCTTAGTCATGTCCAACTCTTAGCGATCCTATGGACTGCAGCCTACCAGGCTCCTCTATCCATGAGATTTTCCTGGCAAGAGTGCTGGAGTGGGGTGCCATTGCCTTCTCCATACAGGCTATTGGTGCCCAATAAATGATAGGTGTAATTATTGGCAAGAGGCAAGGTCATCACTTTTTTCTTTCATTAGGCATTTATTGAGCAATATGCAAAGTGTAAAGTACCCAAGATGACTAGAACTGCCCCACTACACCCCAACCCTCAACAAGCCCACAGGGAAATAACAACAAAAAAACATGATGATGGAAACAAGTGCTGAGTGTTATGGAACCAAAAAAGAACTGATTAACTTTAGGGAGATTATAAATGGCTTCACAGAGTATCTTAGTTTGCTAGGGCTGCTGTAACAAATTACCACAAACTGGGGCTTAAAACAGTAGAAGTTTCTTTTCTCACAGTTCTGGAGGCCAATCAAGGTGTGCTCAGGCTTAGTTCCTCTAGAGCAGGGGTCCCCAACCCCCGGGGCTATGGACCAGTACTGGTTCATGGTCTGTTAGGAACGGGGCCACACAGCAGGAAGTGAATGGTGGGCAGGAAAGTGAGTGAAGTTTCATCTGTATTTACAGCTGCTCCCCATCACTCGCAGCACCAGATCCTCAGGATCATGAACCCTACTGTGAACTGTGAATGTGAGTGAGTGAGATTGCAAGCTTCTTATGAGAATCATTTTGAAACCATCCCCTGCCACCCCAGTCCATGGAAAAAATTGTTTTTCATGAAACTGGTCCCTGGTACCAAAAAGACTGGGGATCACTGCTCTAGAGGCTCTTAAAGAGAAATCTGTTCTGTGCCTCTTCATTGGTCCCTGGTATTTACCAACAACCTTTGGATTTTCTTGGCTTGTGGCTGTATCATTTCAGTCTCTGCCTTCATTGTCACTAGGCCCTCTACTTTCTGTATCTCCATGTCTAAATCTCCCTCTTCTTATAAGACACCAATCACTGGATTAAGGCCCACCCTCATCTGGTATGACCCTGTCTTGACTGCATCTGCAAAGACTTTATTTCCAATTACAGTCACATTTAGAGGTATCAAGGTTTAAGATTTAAACACATATTTTGGGTTACACAAGTCAATTCACAACACATAAGTGGTGACTTTTCAGTTGGTCTTATTGGATAAGTAGGGGTTCACCTGGCAGGAGATAGTAAAAAAAAAAACTAAAAAAATACAAGCATGAAATAACTGGTAAAGACCAACTGAAAACAACACAGACACTTATGGGTGACATTATAGAAGCATAAGATTTGAATATAGGCACAAAGCACGATGTCTGACACTGTAGATGCTGAGAAAATTCTTCTGAATAAATCAATCTAAATTATTAAGAGTTCCGTTGGCCTATTTCACCAGAAACAAGGAAACTGATTTTTCAGGAAGTGATCAGTTTGGGACACGCTGATTTGAGATGAAAGCCAAAAAAAAAAACAAAAAAAACTGAAATGAAATAAACACTGGAGACAGGAGTGAGAAAGGAGTCTGCAGGGTGGACTAGGACTGAAGACATAAATATGAGTGTGGTCCACATAGAGATAATAGATGAAAATGAGATTATATGAAATCTCTAAGGTCTGGAACAAAAAGATCCAAGAATTCAGCCTGTGGGTACATATTACAGGCTAGAGAAATGTCAGTTAGGAAAACAGAAGGAAACAATCAGGAATATACAAAGAAAATACCAAGCATCATCGTAGAGGGGAAAAAAGGCCAAAATTCAAGAAAGATGCTCTGATGAGGGACTGATGCTATTAAACTGTCAGAATAAGTACAGAAGCCATTTTATCTGGAAAATTACTAATATCTTTAGACCCAAATATGCTGAGTATTTTCATATATAGACTTGTTATTGCTTTCATTATCAAGGCAGCAGATTAAAATCCAAGCTTTTATTTTTCTTTCAGAAGTTCAGAATAATAAAATAAATTCATAACAAAAGGAACTATGACCACTATGAAAGGCTAGGTGATGTGGATAACTAATTAATGAAGTGTTGTCAGGATGTGTACTCTGGAACCTGGATGACATGATGTCATTTCTTACGTGAATTTATGTATAGAGGGTTTATTATGAACTGAAGTCTGTGTCATTCCCCCTACCCCAATTTATATGTTCAAGACCAAACCCCCAGTTTGGCTGAGTTCGGAGAAGGAGTTTCTAAGGAAGTAATTAAGCTTAAATGAGGTCGTAGGTGTGTTGAAGAATGGAGGAGATGAAAAGTATCCACTGAGCTGAGAAGGCATCTTGAGACTGAAAAGTGAGTCAGGCTGCTTCATACATAATTGATGGATGTTTATTACAGGGTAACTCACCCACAGGGTGGGATTAGTTGGACAACAATCTGAAAGTATTCAAAGGTGCACTCCACACAGCTGAGAGGCCACTGAGACAGTTTTATAGGGCATGGGGTAGATGCTTGGAAACAGCACGTGAATTCATAAATCAAGATTTATAAACAGGTAACTAGCCTTGTGGGCACAGAAAATAAGTCAGCAACAGTCCTCATCATTGTTTGGAGACTAACAGAGCATAGAGGCCATCTGGACCTAATGATCACTAAACAATATCTATTAACTACAAAACTCTTGATGGCAGAAAAGAGATTCACTACACAGTACAGCCCTAGGCAGGGTCAGTGGAAGGACAGGAGGAACTGAACAGGCCCAAGATGGCCCAGTTATACTAACAGTCATATAGGGTGGGGCCCTGATCAGATAGATTAGTGTCTTTCTAAGAAGTGACACCAGAATGTCATCTCTCTCCCTTTTCCTCTTCCTCTCTGTGTATAAGCAAGAGCCCAGCAAAGGTTATCTATAAGCCAGGAGGAGTTCTCTTACCAGAAACTGAACCCCTCGGACACCTTGATCTTGAACATGTAGCCTGTGTAGCTGTGAGAAAATAAAATTTCTGTAATTTAAGTGACACAGTCTGTGGTACTAAATGCCAGCTCAAACAGACTTCATAAAGGGATTCACTGAGGGGACAGTGAGGAAAAGGGAGCCAACTCCTAGAGTGGGAAAAATAAACAAGATTTATGCTGTAACTTGACAAGGAAATTCTGGAAATCTCGAATAAGGCTGGGGAGGAGGGCGGGGATTTTTTCAACAAATAGCCTCCAGGGTTCTTGCACCCAGCAGCTGTTGTGCCATCTGCAAAGTGCAGGAGTTGGGTTAGGATTTCTAAGCCCTTTTCCAGTCTCATATTGCAAACAATCTGAGCAGATATTTTACTGCAAGTGAAAAAAATTTTGCCATGACCTCAGGTTTTTTTCACGTTTGAGGTTCTTCTAAAGATAAATAAATGTTTCAGAAATAGAACATTAGCTAATATTGAAATTATCATGAAAATCCCTTGACTGAAAACTATTCAATTATAAAAATCAGACTTTCAGAAGTCAGTGGTGACTAGGCAAAAGTTATTACAGAAATATATTCTGGGATGAAAACTACTATGAAAATGATTTTAAAATGAAATAGTCAAATAGGATGAATCATAAAAGTGTTGGAAGAGGCACTTCCTTCGTGGGTTCAATGACTAAGACTCTGCACTTCCAATGCAGGTGGTCCGGCTTTGGTCCCTGGTCAGGGAACTAAATCCCATATGCTGCAACTAAAGATTACTCATACCACAACTAAGACCCAGTGCAGCCAAATAAATAAACAAATAAATATTTTTTTAAGTGCTGGAAGAAATTATTTTCTATAGTTGAGAGTCTTCTAATCACAGAAATAATACCTGCCAACTTTAGTAAGAGAATACAATCCCCCAAATCCTTTCTATCAACCCTAAAAAGGATAATTGTTAAAATTTTAGTGTATATCATGTTGTGAAATAATAGATTTTTAGAAAAATGTTTTGATACTTTTTGAAAAGGCTGAGTTACATGACAATGTAAGCCTAATGTTCTTTAAAAAGAGAGAGAGAGAGAAAGAAACCTGGGGGACTAATTATTGCATGTTATTTTCACAAGATCATTTTGATGAAAGCCCAAGAAACCACTGAACTTCCACTTTTTAAAAGTATCAAGTTAATGTTCACTACAAACATTCCCACCCCATTACTGATCTTTACCCTATTCCTGAACCCTGGGGCACCTATGACCCTCTAGGATAAGGTTCAGGGATGGGATGCAGCTCAAACGTGGGACAGATTAGTGATCTTTGTCTTAAAGTTCTGAAACCAGAAAATCCCCCATAACTCACAAGCCTGGGTGTCCTTTGAACATTCAGCCCTAGAGATACTGAGCAAATAGCTGTCGCCAAGGTAGTTGTCTCACACCTATGAAGCGCTGCTATCTGCCTCACCTTCTCTCTCACCTGTTTTTAGATTTCTGAGGTTTTGATGCCTGTGCTCACCTGGGGCTTCACCACTGATAACACCATGTATCTGTGCCACTGCCACTCTGGCCTTCAGGGTTTCCCTTAGCATCTCTGTCTGTTCATCTTTGCAGTTCATTACTCTCTTACCGCCCGCTGCAGTGGAAACTCTTTCTTCTTCTAATGTCCAAAACTTGAGGGAGAGGGTGGAGTTGGAGAGCATTCTATGGCGAAGGGCTAGGTCACAGTGTGAAGCAGTCGAGAGGTTTCACCACAGCCCTCTCTTCACTAGAAAGCATGTATGCTGGCGGTGGGTCTGGGTCTGCCTGCATGTCACATGCACGTCTAGGACTTCACGTTACTTCCACCTCCACTGCCAGAATCATTCTCCACTAACATTCACTTTCTCTCAGGGGCTCAGTTGTCTCCCTCAGCAATCCAGTTTCATGCTCGTCTCACATTCCACAGATATAGCTGCATATGTCCATTTGAGCTCCAGTTTTGCATAGAGGTTAGAGGTTTTACAGGCCTTCAGCAAAATCAGGGAGCATTACCAAATGTCTGTTCAGTGAATCAATTAGGATGCATTTAGTTGCAAATGACAAGGTCCCTGGTGTAAAAAGTGATCTAATAAGGGAATTTATGTCATATAAGTCCATGAGCAGGACATTCTCCAGGCATAGAACAAATGAGCTGGTTAATGACCTTATTAAGGTCATTCTCTCATCAGACCATCCCTAGGACTGACGTCACTCCATCTCTGTGTGGTTGCAAAATGGTTCCGGAGACAGCCAGAGCTGCCACCTGTTCTTATTTCAGATCGAGAAAGGTCGAGAGAGAGATATCTGAATGAGATTTCAGTCCCCCAAGCCATAAATTGTTGCCAGTTCCAGTCACATGCCAGCCTAAATCTGAATACAAGGACCAAAGCAATTTTAAATACGGAGGTCAGGGTAGACCAGAAGAATATGGGAAGAGTATACCAGGCAAGAGAATAGCAAGTACAAAGAGCTCTAATGTGGGGTTCTGCCTGCTGTGTTCAAGGACCAGCCAGGAATCAATGTGGCTATGTAGAATGAACAAGGACACATGATCACAGGGTAACAGGGTGGAGGGTGAGTGGGAGAGAGAATGTAGTTCATAGGAAGAATCTGACTTCTATTCTCACTGAAATTAGAAGCCATTGTTGGCTTCTGAACAGAGGAGAGACATAATCAGATTTGATTTAAAAGGATCAGGCTGGCTGCCGTGTTGAGGAAAGCCTGCAGGAAGCGATAGTGAAAACTATTTTTAGTTAGGAGACAACTACAGTGATCTGGACAAGACATCATGATGACTCAAACCAGGGTGGCAGTTGTGAAAGTGGAAAATATATATATTCTGAATTGAGTGGATCAGGATCTGCTGGTGGACTGAACATGGGCTGTGAAGAAACAGAGGAGCCAAGGATGACACTATAGTTTTTGGTTCAAGCAACTGGAAGGATGGTGTAATCTAGATGAGGAACAGTATCGAAAGGTAGGTTCAGGAGGCATGATCGAGGGTTCAGTTTTGGACCTGAGTCTGAAGTTCAAGAGAGAGGTCTAGGCTAAACAAGTACATTTGGCAGACCTGGGTAGACAGTTGGTATTTAAAGCCTCCAAACTGGCTGAGTTCACCAAGGGAGTGGGTGTCAATACAGAGAACTATGGACTGAGCCCTGGGTGCTCTGACATTAAGAGTTAAGAGAACATGGAAGCAACCAAGATGTCCATCAACAGATGAATCAATAAAGAATTGGTACATATATATACAATGGATAAAGAAGTTGTGGTACATATAAACAATGGATAGGGCTTCCCTAGTAGCTCAGCAACACAAGAGAAGACTCTATACATGGACATCACCAGATGGTCAACACCGAAATCAGATTGATTATATTCTTTGCAGCCAAAGATGGAGAAGCTCCATACAAACAGCAAAAACAAGACCAGGAGCTGACTGTGGCTCAGACCATGAGCTCCTTATTGCCAAATTCAGACTGAAATTGAAGAAAGTAGGGAAAACCACTAGACCATTCAGGTATGACCTAAATCAAATCCCTTATGATTATACAGTGGAAGTGAGAAATAGATTTAAGGGCCTAGATCTGATAGATAGAGTGCCTGATGAACTATGGAATGAGGTTCGTGACATTGTACAGGAGACAGGGATCAAGACCATCCCCATGGAAAAGAAATGCAAAAAAGCAAAATGGCTGTCTGGGGAGGCCTTACAAATAGCTGTGAAAAGAAGAGAAGCGAAAAGCAAAGGAGAAAAGGAAAGATATAAACATCTGAATGCAGAGTTCCAAAGAATAGCAAGAAGAGATAAGAAAGCCTTCTTCAGCGATCAATGCAAAGAAATAGAGGAAAACAACAGAATGGGAAAGACTAGGGATCTCTTCAAGAAAATCAGAGATACCAAAGGAACATTTCATGCAAAGATGGGCTCGATAAAGGACAGAAATGGTATGGACCTAACAGAAGCAGAAGATATTAAGAAGAGGTGGCAAGAATACACAGAAGAACTGTACAAAAAAGCTCTTCACGACCCAGATAACCATGATGGTGTGATCACTGACCTAGAGCCAGACATCTTGGAATGTGAAGTCAAGTGGGCCTTAGAAAGCATCACTGTGAACAAAGCTAGTGGAGGTGATGGAATTCCAGTTGAGCTATTCCAAATCCTGAAATATGATGCTGTGAAAGTGCTGCAGTCAATATGCCAGCAAATTTGGAAAACTCGGCAGTGGCCACAGGATTGGAAAAGGTCAGTTTTCATCCCAATCCCAAAGAAAGGCAATGCCCAAAGAATGCTCAAACTACTGCACAATTGCACTCATCTCACACGCTAGTAAAGTAATGCTCAAAATTCTCCAAGCCAGGCTTCAGCAATATGTGAACCGTGAACTTCCTGATGTTCAAGCTGGTTTTAGAAAAGGCAGAGGAACCAGAGATCAAATTGCCAACATCCGCTGGATCATGGAAAAAGCAAGAGAGTTCCAGAAAAACATCTATTTCTGCTTTATTGACTACGCCAAACCTTTGACTGTGTAGATCACAACAAACTGGAAAATTCTGAAAGAGATGGGAATAGCAGACCACCTGACCTGCCTCTTGAGAAATCTGTATGCAGGTCAGGAAGTAACAGTTAGAACTGGTCATGGAACAACAGACTGGTTCCAAATAGGAAAAGGAGTACGTCAAGGCTGTATATTGTCACCATGTTTATTTAACTTCTATGCAGAGTACATCATGAGAAATGCTGGACTGGAAGAAACACAAGTTGGAATCAAGATTGCTGGGAGAAATATCAATAACCTCAGATATGCAGATGATGCCACCCTTAAGGCAGAAAGTGAAGAGGAACTCAAAAGCCTCTTGATGAAAGTGAAAGTGGAGAGTGAAAAGGTTGGCTTAAAGCTCAACATTCAGAAAATGAAGATCAGGGCATCTGGTCCCATCACTACATGGGAAATAGATGGGGAAACAGTGTCAGACTTTATTTTTCTGGGCTCCAAAATCACTGCAGATGGTGACTGCAGCCATGAAATTAAAAGACGCTTACTCCTTGGAAGGAAAGTTATGACCACCTAGATAGCATATTCAAAAGCAGAGACATTACTTTGCCAACAAGGGTTCGCCTAGTCAAGGCTATGGTTTTCCCTGTGGTCATGTATGGATGTGAGAGGTGGACTGTGAAGAAGGCTGAGCGCCAAAGAATTGATGCTTTTGAAGTGTGGTGTTGGAGAAAACGCTTGAGAGTCCCTTGGACTGCAAGGAGATCCAACCAGTCCATTCTGAAGGAGATCAGCCCTGGGTGTTCTTTGGAAGGAATGATGCTAAAGCTGAAACTCCAGTACTTTGGCCACCTCATGCGAAGAGTTGACTCATTGGAGAAGACTCTGATGCTGGGAGGGATTGGGGGCAGGAGGAGAAGGGGACGACAGTTGAGATGGCTGGATGGCATCACTGACTCGATGGATGTGAGTCTGAGTGAACTCGGGGAGTTGGTGATGGACAGGGAGGCCTGGCGTGCTGCGATTCATGGGGTTGCAAAGAGTCAGACACGACTGAGCGACTGATCTGATCTGATCTGATCTGAGTAGCTCAACTGGTAAAGAATATGCCTGCAATGCAGGAGATCCTGTTTTAATTCCTGGGTCAGGAAGATCCCCTGAAGAAGGGATAGGCTACCCACTCCAGTATTCTTGGGCTTCCCTGGTGGCTCAAAAGGTAAAGAATCCACCTGCAATGCAGGAGATCTGGGTTCGATTCCTGGGTTGAGAAGATCCTCTGAAGGAGGGCATGGCAAGCCACTCTAGGACTGTTGCCTGGAGAATCCCCATGGACAGAGGAACTTGGGAGGCTACAGTCCATGGGGTCGCAAAAGTTGGACACGACTGAGCAACTAAGCACAAGCACAGAGCTGATCCAGTAAACAGTGAGAAATTGCTGATTTTGTAGATCATGAGAACAGCTGTCTTTAATGTCTAGGGGTACAGGAGAGGAGATAGGATCTATTGCCCAAGTGAAGGGATTAGATTTAGGAGCCTAGATAATTAATCCATGAAAAAGGTTGGGGAGAGGGGAGTGTATATTGCTACAGATGCTGGTAGGTAGGTAGGTAGGTATGTGGTAATGAGATTCTGCGGAATTTTTCTCCTGATGTATCAGTGCGCTTCAGCTCATTAGCTGAGCATGAGGATGGGAGAGAAGGTGATGGGACTGAGAAGAGAGATGGCATAAACCGGTTGCCAGGGAGTTCATAGGAGTAAAATACAAGCACAGATGTGACTACCTGGCAGCATAAATAACCCATATGAGGGCCAAGGCTTTGATTTTAAATTGTGTCCAACTAATGGAACTCATACGAAGAGTTGACTCATTGGAAAAGACTCTGATGCTGGGAGGGATTGGGGGAAGGAGGAAAAGGGGACGACAGAGGATGAGATGGATGGATGGCATTACTAACTAGATGGAAGTGAGTTTGAATGAACTCTGTGAGTTGGTGATGGACAGGGAGGCCTGGCGTGCTGCGATTCATGGGGTCGCAAAGAGTCGGACAGGACTGAGTGATTGAACTGAACTGAATAGGGTTTTTATTGCCCCTCCCCCTTCCAGCTACATTTAGGTGTATTCCTGCTGCTGCTAAGTCGCGTCAGTCGTGTCTGACTCTGTGCGACCCCATAGACGGCAGCCCACCAGGCTCCCCCGTCCCTGGGATTCTCCAGGCAAGAACACTGGAGTGGGCTGCCATTTCCTTCTCCAATGCAGGAAAGTGAAAAGTGAAAGTGAAGTCGCTCAGTTGTGTCCGACTCTTACCGATCCCATGGACTGCAGCCTACCAGGCTCCTCCATCCATGGGATTTTCCAGGCAAGAGTACTGGAGTGGGTTGCCATTGCCTTCTCCATCAGGTGTATGGGTAGAGCCCCAAATTGGAAAATTGGATTCAATTGGGATGCTAGATTTGCCAAGGGAGTTCAACAAAGTGACAGGGGAGCAAGAGTAGAGAGAGCATGTGCAAGGGAGGGACTATAATAATCGAGCGTGAACTTTATGGATAAAGAGAAGGGTGAGAACATCAAGAAGTTGGGGCCAGAGAAGAGGTGGCAAGATACTGGATTTGGTATTCTGGTGAGGGTAGGGATTGTTAGGGTCAGAGTACTACAGGTTAAGAGATATAATCAGAGAACAGATTCTTGAAGTAGAATTTGCAGACACAGCGCAGTTATTGATAATGACAAGTTCTAGGGGATGAGTAAGTGGCTGAAAAAGCCTGAAGGAGAAAATTATTGATGGAGAACACATATCAAGGAACTGAGAGTCCAGGGTACTAGAGATTATCATCTATTCTACATATATTTTAAATCACCAAGGATTAAGAAGAAATTAGCATTGGAAAAAAATCTACAGTAAGCAGGAGCTATCTAGTTGAAAAAGGAGGAGGAGAAATTGAGGTGGGGGAGAGCAGTAGATGATAGCAACAGTGAGAGTAGTAGTCATACAACCTGATGAAACAAAATTCAAAAGTCAAAGGCACTTTTAAGGAATAGGGAAGGAGCATGGTCTGCTACTAACTGCCAATACTGAAAATAAAAGACATTTCACATAATCTATATCGATTTCCCATAATCCCGCTTTCACGTACAATTCTTGCTGCTGCTGCTGCTAAGTCGCTTCAGTCGTGTCCGACTCTGTGCGACCCCATAGATGGCAGCCCACCAGGCTCTGCCGTCCCTGGGATTCTCCAGGCAAGAACACTGGAGTGGGTTGCCATTTCCTTCTCCATTGCGTGAAAGTGAAAAGTGAAAGCGAAGTCGCTCAGTCGTGTCCGACTCTTAGCGACCCCATGGACTGCAGCCCACCAGGCTCCTCCATCCATGGGATTTTCTAGGCAAGAGTACTGGAGTGGCTTGCCATTGCCTTCTCCGCGTACAATTCTTGATTTTCTGTAAATCAGACGCTCTGGCAAAGCAAGCCTTGCAGACTGCTTCACTGAGCCACAGCAAATTCCTGGCTCCTTGGTGTATATGAATTTGGCTCTTCGGTTCCAGCAATTCAAGAACTACTAGATACTTGACCGCCTCTACTAGCCACTGTTGCTGAGCTTATTCATGTAGTCCCTTCGAGGAATATAGGGCTTCTTAAATGTGTGCAGATTGACAGGAAAACTCTAGCCATTTGAACATTGAAAAAAGGGGTACAGAAACCCTTGCCCCAAAACTATATATATATATATATATATATATATATATATATATATATATATATATATATATTTAACCAATTTTCAAGTATATTTTGTGCAATACTTTAGCTGAGAACTTTGAAATTGAGGCAGCTACCAAACGATGGTGCATTATCACTGTTGACCCCTAGAGGCGTCATTCCCAAAGAGACCAAATCAGAAAGGTTGCAAACGGATGCTAATCTTTTTCAACGGCGGCTTCCGTGGAGGTCCAGTGGTAAAGAAATCCTTGGCCAGTGCAGGAGACACGGGTTGGGAAGATCCCCTGAAGAAGGAAATGGCGACCCATTCCAGTATTCTTGCCTGGGAAATCCAATGGACAGAGGAGACTGGCGGGCTACAGTTCATGGGGTCGCAGAGAATCGGACACGACTTAGCGACTAAACAAGAAGAACAAAATTTTCAATGGCGATCGTCCACTCTTCAGTCCTTCAGGCTGGCATTTTTCTCACCATGTTCCAACGTTCCATGCTCTTTTTTTTTTTTTTTTTTGGCAAGAGCATTCGTATCAAGTCCGTGGGGTCTCAGAGTGGGACACGACTGAGCGACTAAGCACAGCATTCATATCATGCCGGTGGGATATTATAGCAAAAGTGGTAGAAGACTTCAGAACAATATGCGATTTTACTTAAACTCCTTGTTGAAAGCTAGAGGAAAATTCTGCGAAGCATTTTGAGGAAGGAAAAAGTGGTCAAACAATATTTCATCAGGAAAATCCATGGACAAAAGACTGTAGTAAAACCAAATAGTTTGGAGAATGGACAACTTCATGAAGTAGACGGCCACAATTTTATCCCACTTCGTTCTCTATTTTGTTTTTCTGTTGTCTTTATCCAGGTTCGTCTTTTCCAATAATCGTTTCAGACATGCCCATTTATCTAACTTGGGAAAAAGGTCGGAGGAAAATGTGCCAAACGTTTAGAGTGGTTGGTTGTCCTCAGCTGAGTGGGGCTATGAGTGATTATTTTCCTCTTTCAATTTTTCCGGGTTTTTCCAAGTGTTTCCTCAAAGAAGAGGATCAAAAGATATAACTTTGCAAAGTCAGTACAGATCATCTCCCATCCATCCAGGCCAGGTCGAGGGGATGGCGGACTCTCCATCAGTTCTGCGCTTCTGGTCTTTCTCACCCCTCCCTCTTTTCTTGGCCTCTTCAGTCTCGTCTCAAAGCCGGAGGAACAGAAAGCCAACCAGCAAAGGAGAAGCCGGGACCTGCGGCTCACCAGGCCCGGCGGCCGCTGGGGCCTCTCCGGGGAGCCGCGCTGTACGTCACGGGGGGCCCGCCCTCGGCGCGGCCCGGGCTCCGGGCGGGCGGCCTCCTTGGCCTTCGTCGTGCTAGCAGGATTTCCGCGGTTGTGTAACGGCACCGCGCGGCCGCGGAGAGCCCTGGGCTCCGCATCCCTCCCAGGCGGGTCCCTGGTCCCCCGCAGCGCAGCCATGGCCTGGACGGCTGGGGCGGCGGGGAGCGGTGGAACCCGCAGGGCGCTCTCGTCTCACACTCTCCTCTTCGACATGCCGCCCACGCTGCTGGGCGAGTTCTGCGCGGTCCTGGACAGCTGCGACGGCGCGCTCGGCTGGCGCGGCCTCGGTGAGCGCGGCGGGGCGGCGGGGCGGCGGCGCGCGCGCTCGGTCAGATGTGCTGCCCGCGTAGCGGGCCGGCCCTGGGTGCTCGGGGACCAAGAGGCGTCCCAGGCTCTCTGTTGTGGACTTGCCTTTTCCTCATTCGCCCTGGGAGGGACGCAGATACTCCCGAGACCCACCCCAGAGCTCCCCCTTCGTCACAGAAACCTGGGGTGAGATTAAATGAGCGGAGCCCGTGGGGGAAACCAGCCACCCGCGTAAAACCATCTAATGTTTCACCACGATTCCTGCCTTGCCTGGTTCGGAATATTTTAAAAAAGAAACGCCTGTGAAATGTCTCTTCTCATTGTAAAGTGTCCCCCAGAGTATAATTTTCGTATGAAGATGTGTTTATACCTTTAAAATATTTATCAAGTGTTGTTTTCAGCGCACTCTCCTTAATTACATTTCAGGTGAAATGCTAGAGTAAAAAATTATTGTAATTAACATGGCTTCCAGCGTTTTTAATTAAATATACCTTGCTTATTTACCCAATCTGGTGGAATGAAGGTTTAGGTTAGAGAATGGTTCTTGAATTTAGTAAGTTGCCTCCAAGACTCCATTTTATGCAGACTTTGGAAAGATAAGCCATGGCCTATTGGAGGTGTTGAGTGTGATCAACAGAAATAATTCAGACAAAAATTTGTAAATACCTGCGTTTATGGTTTGATTTGATATTGCATGATGTCACATTTAATGTTGCTGCTAAGTCACTTCAGTCGTGTCCAGCTCTGTGTGATCCCACAGACAGCAGCCACCAGGCTCCCCCGTCCCTGGGATTCTCCGGGCACGAACACTGGAGTGGGTTGCCATTTCCTTCTCCAATGCAGGAAAGTGAAAAGTGAAAGGGAAGTCACTCAGTCATGTCCGACTCTTGGCGACCCCATGGACTGCAGCCTACCAAGCTCCTTCATCCGTGGGATTTTCCAGGCAAAGTACTGGAGTGGGGTGCCATTGCCTTCTCCACATTTAATGTTAGTTGAAAATAAACACAAATATGTCAAAACAGTATAGCCTTAATTCTCTGAAATAGCTATCTATTATTCTTACCCAAAATAGCAGAAAACAAAGGAGGAAAAAAGTTTAATTTGTTGTTGATGAATAATATGGTCACTTTTTATGAAATGTGGCATTATTGAGTTTCTAGTTGTATAAAGATTTTCTAGGTATTATAAGCTCTATAATTTTATATTATAGCCCTGCAGTAAAAAATCAGAAAACTCTGGTTTCTGGAGACCATGGACATTTCCAGTATGCATTTGAGAGTTAAGATGCCTCCCACACCATATCTTTTTGAAATGGATGATGGCATGGCAGTTTTTGCATCCCTTGGTTTCCTAGAGTTACCAAATTTGGAAGAGAAAAATGTTTTTAGTTTCAGTCCATGGGTAAAGAATGTTAGGGCTGAGCAGGTATCATAAATGAGGGAAGTGGGTTGGTGTAGACCCACTTGAAACCCAAGGGAAGAACATGTCTCATCTAAAAGGGGCAGTTAGTCCTCAGCCCCAGGCCACCGCTCCTTTTCCGGAAGTTCAGCTCAATGTTGCTGAATCTTGTCTCTCCCACTCCCCTCTCTCTTTCTCTCCCTCCCCATGAAATTCAGATATTCATTCATTATCTGGGTTGGCTCATAAACTCTTCCAATATCCTTGTCAGGCAGGTGCTGTCATCATCAGTTTTTGAACAACTGAGGAAACTGGTGCAGGTTGGTTAAGTAACTAGTCCAAGCCAACAAAGGAAAAAGTCCAAAGCCGGAAAGTGCAAAGCAAGAATTTGAAGCAGAGTATACAGAAAGGATAAAGTGTATGAGGACTCTTTCTACTCTCTTCTGAATTTTTCTGTAAATTTAAAACTGTTCTAAACAATAAGATCTATTTGAAATTAAAAACAAGACATGTACACCTTGGAGTTTGATAACCTACAACTTCCCTCTGTGACTTCCTCAGGGTCACAGATATTACTGTGTTCTTTGAGCTGCATCTCACAGCCTCCCTAAAGTACAGCCACTTCTGCCATGAAAGAACCATTCAGCGAGCCATTTCAAACACATACCCCTATTTTCCTAGTGGAAATCAATGAAGACCACCCAAATGAGAACAAGCAAAGGCTATTTATTCAAAGCAAGGGAATCAGCCCTTATCACTTGCATTTGACCGAGAGGCACAAGGAAGCTGCACACAGGCCACTAGAAGTGGGACATTGTGTGTGATAAGGGCTTCCCTGGGGGCTCAGACGGTAAAGCGTCTACCTACAATGTGGGAGACCCGGGTTCGATCCCTGGGTCAGGAAGGTCCCCTGGAGAAGGAAACAGCACCCCACTCCAGTATTCATGCCTGGAAAATCCCATGGACTGAGGAGCATGGTGAGCTACAATCAATGGGGTCGAAAAGAGTCGAACATGACTGAGCGAGTTCTGTGTGTGTATGTGTGATAAGGGTATATATTTGGCTTTCTCCAGTTGACTGTAAGGTGGAATTAGGGGCAAAAATTAGGAAAGCTGTCAGTTATTAATGAAGCCCTGGCCATTTGGGGCCAATTGCTGTAAGGGTTATTGTTTGGTTTCCTGGACTAGTTGCTACCGATAGTAGTTTGACCTCCCAGACTGGTTACTCTAGATAGAACATTAGCTTCCTGGGCTAGCTGATGCACGTTGTGGGTCAGGGTTCTGTGTTATAGGTAGCCTGACCATTGTTCCTTTGTAAATTTGTTCTCTCATAGGGGGAGACTGTAAACTGTTTACTCTTTCATACTCTAGCTATAATTCATTGTGCAGGGGGCTGTGCCCCTGACTGCCTGGACCATATTCTGAAATGAGACCAGGCATGGACCAGCTACTTCATGAATTGTTGGCTCAGCAGAAAAGGAAGGCTGGATTGGTTCATGGCTGTTGAGGGCAACTGCCTGTGTTAAATAGACCAAGTTTCCCCACTGGCACAGTGAAAGTAAGAAGGAAGGAAAGAGGTGCAGGGAGGGGAAACTTGACTTTAGAGGGCAGAGGGGAGAATGTTGGAGGATTGAATCAAGGAGATAGTTTGTTATATATATATATATATATATATATAATTTTATTTATTTATTTATTTTGGGCTGTGCAGAGTCTTTGTTGCTGCACAGGCTTTTCTCTAGTTGTGGCAAGTTGGGGGCTACTCTCTAGTTGTGGTGTGCTGGCTTCTCTTGTTTCAGATCACAGGCTCAACAGATTGTGGGCTTCAGTAGGTGCCGTGCATGGCTCAGTAGTTTTGGCTCCTACGCTACTGTATAAGGGATTGAACCCGTGTCTCCTGCATTGACAGGCAGATTCTCTACCACCGAGCCTCCAGGGAAGCCCTGAGGAGACAGTATATTTTATGTTCAGGACAGCTGAAAGCCTGAGGATGCACAGGGTCCAAAATCCATATAGAAAACAACTATAATAGTGATAGGCAGGAGAAGAGAAAAGCAAAAGGGAAGATTAACTGATCTAAGTGTTGGTTCTAACTGGAACTGATCATGTTTGTTGATGATGGTGAATATCAAGCTGTGTTTACAAAGGCAGTTCCAACAAAGGCAGATCTTATGGCAGCCTATATGATATGATCAGTATATACTGATAAGGTAGACTGGACGTTGACAAATGGGAATCACCTGCAAAGTCTTTTAAAGCTGCATGTGCCCTGGTTCCACCCCTGCATAGGTCCAGCTTCTTTCTGTTTTCTGCCATGCCCCAGGGTGAATCTGATGCACAGTCTGGTTTGGGATGCATGTGCTTAGGCCAAATTCTCTTCATTAATAGTATCTTAATATAGCGGTTATTTTACTGTAGTCTTTCACTACTCCACTTAATTCTTTCCATTTTTAAGCACATCCTACACATTAATCTTTAAATCACTTTTACTTCATTGTTATTAAAATAGTATATTCACAAGATAATTTATTCTCTGGTTGATGTTGATGATGTTATGGCTTTGTAATGAAAGTAGGAACCCAATTTAGAAAATGCAAAAAAAAATTCCATTTAAATTATACTACTCAAAGACATAATAACATATGCAGAGCCTCTGGTGACAACTGATTTCATTACATTACATGGAACCAGTGTTTAAATTGTTTGGAGCAGCTTACTTTGTAAAACCTCTCAACACTTATGGCACAATGAGAGAAACCCTTCTTACAGAGACTATGTAATAGGTTATATCCAACTTTCTTCCTCTCAAAAAAGCAAAGAAAATTCCCATAGAAATTATTAATCTGTTTAAAACAAATTAGATGAAGAATCACATTAAATATGCATTTGAATATTTAGTACAGATTTTTTTAATTAATTAATTTATTTTTAAAATAGATTATTTCTTTTTTTTTTTAATTTTGCTTAACTTTACAATATTGTATTGCTTTTACAATACATCAGGATGGATCCGCCGCCAGTATACACGTGTTCCCCATCCTGAACCCTCCTCCCTCTCCCCTCCCCACACCATCCCTCCAGGTCGTCCCAGTGCTCCAGCCCCAGGCATTTGTTATCGGGCATTGTACCTGGACTGACGACTCGTTTCAGATATAATATTATACATATTTCAATGCTATTCTCCCCAATCATCCCACCCTCTCCCGGTCCCAGAGTCCAAAGGTCTGTTCTATACATCAGTGTCTCTTTTGCTGTCTTGTAAACAGGGTTATTGTTACCATCTTTCTAAATTCCATATATATGCGTTAGTATACTGTATTTGTGTTTTTGTTTCTGGCTTACTTCACTCTGTATAGATTTAAAGCAATAATAATGGTACTAATAGTTGCCACCATCTGATGAGTGCTTGTGCATGCATACTCAGTCACTCAGTCACGTTCGACTCTTTGTGACCCCGTGGACTATAGCCCGCCAGGCTCCTGTGTCCGTGGGATTTTTCCAGGCAAGAATACTAAGAGTGGGTTGCCATTTCCTACTCTAGAGGCACTTCCTGACTCAGGTATTCTTTTCCGCTGAGCCACCTGGGAAGCCCCTATTGAGTGCTTACTATTTGCCAGAGACTCTGTGCTAAGCACTTTACCTGATTATTTCATTATTTATCACAAAAGCTCTCAGGTACTCGTGTCTGAGAGGTTATCACCCAGGTACTTGTCCTATTTCCATTTTATAGATACGAAAACTGACTCAGAGAATTTAGGTAATTTACCTCAAATCAGGGATTTCCCAGGTGGCACTAGTGGTAAAAAAAAAAAAAGAAACCCTCCTGCCAATGCAAAAGATGTAAGAGACGCGAGTTCAGTCCCTGGGTTCGGGAGATCCCCTGGAGAAGGAAACGGCAACCCACTCCAGTTTTCTTGCCTGGAAAGTCTCATGGACAGAGGACCCTGATGGGCAATAGTCCATGCGGTCTGCAAAGAGTCAGACATGACTGAAACGACTTAGCATGTACCTCAAATCATAGTCTAATAAGTTGCAGACTAGGATTCTAACCAGATGATCAGATTCCAGAGTTTTTGTTGTTGTTTTTATTTAATTTTAAATAGACTTTATTGCTTAGAACAATTTTGAGTTTACAGAAAAATTTAGAAGATAGTACAAAGAGTCCTCATATACTCCATCCTTCCCATATACTCTAAACCCAGTTTCCCCTGTTATTAGCATCTGACATTAGTAAGGTACATTTGTTCCACTGTTGATACACTATTATTAAATTGCATTCATACTTTTTTCACATTTCCTTCGTTGTTACCTAAAGTCTATTCTGTTTTCCAGAATCCCACCCAGTATATCACATTTCATTTGGTTATTGTGTATCCTTTGGAGGCTTTTGGCAGTGATAATTTTTCAGACTTTTCTAGTTTTTGATGACCTTGACAGTTTTGAGGAGTACTGGTCACTACTGATCAGGACTGGTCTACTGTTTTGAAGAATGTCCCCCAACTAAGATTTGTCTGATATTGTTCTCATGACTAGACTGAGATTGTGGATTTCAGGGGAGGGCAGACCACAAGAGGCAGAGTGCCATTTTATTACATCATATCAAGGGATCACACTGTTTACAGGACTGATCACTGTGGATGTTAACCATGGCTGGAGTAGAATCTGTCAGGTTTCAACATTGTGAAATCACTCTGCCCCACCCCCTTTCCATGTTATGCTCTTTGGAAGGAAGTCACTGTGTGGCCCAACTTAAGACATAGAGAGTTAAGCTTCCCCTCCCTGAAGGTGGAGTAGAACCCATGTTCTTTGTCCACTATATCATTTCTCACATCTTACAGTGTTCTGTATAGATCAGACTTTTAAGTTGCCACCTCTTTCTCTGTTCCCATTTATGGTAAAATTCCTCAAAGGGTCTCTTTATACTCCAGTTTCTCCATCCTCCTTTAAACCTGCTCCAATCAGGTCTTCACCCCCCTACCCTACTTCTGCATTGACATTTCCCTTGTCCAAGGTCACTGTGGCTAAATCCAATGGTCAGTTCTCAGTCTTCATCTTCCTTGACACATTTGATCATTCCTTGCTTCTGAAAGCTTTACTTTACTTCTAGAACACTACACTCTCTTCCTTCTCTTCTTACCTCGTATGCTCTGTCCTGATCTCTTAGAATAACTGGGATCAGTCCATGGGCCTCTTCTCTGCTGTTTATCTATCCTACCCACTGTCTTTGTCAGTACCATCTCTGTGCTGAAAGCTCCCAGATCTCTTGCCCGGGTCTCTGTCTTAAACATCAGCACCATCCATCCATTTGGCTACTTGACAGTCTTCTCCACCATAACAGTCCAGAAGTGTTCCACTCCTTCAGAGTTTCTCCCCATCTCAATGGCAACCCCATCCTTCTTTGTTCTGGCCAGAAGTTTAGTCTCCTGTGACTTCTTGCTTTCTCTCATAAACCACTTCCTGTCTCTCAGTAAATGCCATTGACTCTGCCTTCAGGATCTATCTAATAATCTGACCGCTTCTTCTTATGTCGGCCACCACAGCCATCCTGGGGCAAACCACCAGCAGATCTCGCCTGGATAATTCAGCACTTTCCTAGTTGGGCTCCTAGTCAGTCACCCTGCCTCACCTCGAGTTTCTTTATCTCTTTTAAAAAATCAATTAATTATTTACTTATTTTTGGCTGTGCTACGTTTCTAGAGTTGTGGCAAGTGGGTACTACTCTTTGCTGTGGTGCGCCGGCCTCTCATTGTGGTGGCTTCTTTTGTTGTGGAGCACAGGTTCTAGGTGCCTGGGCTTCAGTCACTGCAGCTTGCAAGCTCAGTAGTTTCAGCTCAGCTCATGGACTGTGGAACACAGGCTTCAATAGTTGTGGCATGTGGGCTTAGCTGCTCCAAGGTATGTGGAATCTTTCCAGATCAGGGATCAAACCCAAGTCCCCTGCATTGGCAGATGGATTCTTATCCACTGTGCCACCAGGGAAGCCCGTTGAGTTTCTTTTCAGCACGGCAGCCAGTAAGCCTGTTAAAAGTGTGAACTGTCTTGTGTGTGTGTGTGTGTGTGTGTGTGCGCATGCGCTAAGTCACTTCAGTCATGACTGACTTTTTATGACCCTATGGACTGTAGACCGCCAGGCTCCTCTGTCCATGGGGATTCTCCAGGCAAGAATACTGGAGTGGGTTGCCATGCCCTCCTCCAGGGGATCTTCCTGACCAAGGGATTGAACCTGCATATCCTATGGCTCCTGCATTGCAGGTGGATTCTTTACCGCTGAGCCACCAGGGAAGCCCAAAGTGTCTTATACCATTATCCTATTAAGAACCCTCCAGTAGCTTCCCATCTCATGCTAAGCTTCCCTTAGCATGCATGCATGCTAAGTTGCTTTAGTAGTGTCCAACTCTATGCGACCCTATGGACTATAGCCTGCTAGGCTTCCCTGTCCATGGGATTTTCCAGGCAAGAACACTGGAGTGGGTTGCCATGCCCTCCTCCAAGGGATCTTCCCAACCCAGGGACTGAATCCACATCTCGAATGTCTCCTCCATTGGCAGGCAAGTTCTTTACCACTAGTGCCACCTGGGAAGTCCCATCTCACAGTAAACACCAAAGCCCTACATTGCTTTTCTCATTTCCTTCTTCTTAATCTCTCAACTCCACATTAATTGGCCTCCATGGACATTCAAGGAATTTTTTTCCTATAGATAGCCTTGAGTCTTCCTTCTTCACATCCTTCATGGATTTTGATGAACTATTATGTACCCTGACTATGCTTTTAAAATTCATACATGCTCCCTTATTGCTCTATTTTTCTCTATATCACTTATCATTCCTTGTATACTTTATATATATGCATATACATACATATATTTCTTTGTTTATTGTCCATCTAGAAATAAGCTTTATGAGGGCAGGGATTTTTTGTTTGCTTTGTTTCCTGCTTACTTCTCGAGCATCTAATATTGTACCTTGTATAGAGAAGACATTTCAGTAAATATCTGTTGATTGAATGAATTAAAGAATGTCTGTTAAACATCCGAAACCTTGTTGGGCAGAATCTTTAAAAAAGCATTATACTAGATACAATGCCATGGTCCCTGCTTGTAAGGATTTTCCAGTTTAACATAGACAACAGACCAACATAGATCTATAAATTTTAACAAGAAGGAAGTATAGGATTACCTAAGTGTGGAAGGACACAGCTTCTGAGTTCCAGACAGAAACACTGCTGTTGAAGGTGAATGTTCTTCAGTTATCTCCCCGAAGTCATTAATGTTAGATCCTTCCCTGGGTCAGGGATTGAGAGATCAGGACAGATGGAAGGCTCCCTCATGCATAGGCCTTCCCATTTATGAAATATGAGTCCTACTCAGGTAGGGAATAAAAAGTACACATAAGCTTAAGTATGGACAAGTATTGTTTCTTGTAAAATGTATGAGTTAGTGGGTGTTAATGCTGTGGTCTGGTAAGGGGAGTCGAGCTCACTTAACGCTTTTGAGTTTTGTTTTGCTTTTTGGGGGAATTAAAAATATCATTTAAATCTTATAGGGTTTTTTTTTGTTTTGTTTTGTTTTTTGCCTAATTTGTTTCTGTGCTAGTGGGTAAAAAAGGAAAAAGACATCTTTTCCTTTTCCCATTTTGTTATCTCAAAACAAACTTTGCAAGAATGTAGATAATTTCCTAGGGGTTTTGGCATGTGGTTATATGCAAATACAAAGATTCCAAATAGGGTATGTTGCGTTATTCTAAAAACCCCTTCAGAGACATATTTGCATGTGGAGAGTGATTTCTGCAGCTGAATTCCCCAGCGGTTAGCACTCCTAGATAGTTCTGCTCTCTCAAAACAGAGCCTGGACGACCTTTGAGCACTGAATAATTAAGCTATCAGTATCTTCAGATTAATTTCTTTCTGGACTTCTCAGGTACTTTTTGGCTTATATTATGCCAAGATGACTTTCAACCAAAAAAAAAAAAAAAATGCCTCCCCAAAAATGATTTAAAACAGTGTTTAACTACAGCATATTTTTCCAAATATATCTTTTCATTTAGAATGCTTTTCACTTTCACAACACTATGGTCATTGAGAAACTCACTCTTTGTTTAGGACTGTTTAAATAAATAAATTTCTGTGTTCTGGAACAACTAAGGAAGGACTAGAGAAGACTTTGCATATTGAAGAACATAACGGGAATCAAGAATTTGTATTCTTGGGTACATGTATATGTATGTCTGAGTCCCTTCGCTTTTTACCTCAAACTATTACAATATCATTAATCAGCTATGAAAAAGTGTAGTTGTTTAGTTGTCTGACTCTTTGAGACCCCATGGACTGTAGCCTGACAGGCTCCTGTGTCCATGGAATTCTCGAGCCAAGAATACCAGAGTGGGTTGCCATTCCCTTCTCCAGTAATCTTCCCGACCCACAGATTGAACTTAGGTTGCCTGCATTGCAGGCAGATTCTTTGCCACTTGAGCCACCGGGGGTCAGTCCCCTATACAAAATAAGAAGGTTTTTTAAAAATTAATTAATTAAAAAAAAGAATTTGTATTCCTGTCACATCAAATTAATGTTGTCTTGCAGAATTTGATTTAAATGAATTATGCATTTTATGGACACTAATAATATTCTTTTAGTAGTGTTTCTATTCCTAGTGTGTCATCACTGGAGAAAAGCTATTAAGGTTATGCCATGAATCACCAGTTACGGAAACAGAATGCATTTCATTTCCAGTCCTTGAAGCTACCCATGCTTTCAGGATCCATTTTCACTGAGCTGGGTCAGTTTCAACACTGTCAACTGTTAGAAAAACACCTTTAGCTTTCCCTAGACTTAATGCAAACTCAGAAACCTTTGCCCCAGGTCAGGGTTAGGGAACTGTAAGAACCTCAGCACATTTGGCATCTGTTCATTCACCCTCCAGCTAAATCTCAACTCAAGGGAATGATGGCCTCTCGCACTTTTAAAAAGGAAATTCAGAAATTAACAGAAAGAAAAATGGGTAATAGAATTATGTGGGAAAGTTGACATGCCCTGAAAAAGTTAACTCCAGATTTCCTTAATAGTTATAAACTGTTGCTTTCCTACTGTGAGAATTGTGAGCTATAAAAAGTTTATCCCTTTTATGTGCAAATACTGTCTATGACACCATATGGGCTTCCCTGGTGGCTCAGGTGGTAAAGCTTCTGTCCGCAGTGCAGAAGACCCGGGTTCGATCCCTGGGTTGGGAAGACCCCCTGGAGAAGGAAATGGCAACCCACTCCAGGACTCTTGCCTGGAAAATGCTATGGACTGAGGAGCCTGGTAGGCTACAGTCCATGGGGTCACGAAGAGTTGGACACGACTGAGCAACTTCACTTTCACTGTCTGTGAGACTCCTGCTGCTATTGCCACCAGATGGGTCTTCTGAAAACTAAAGCTTTCATCTCCTCATCACCTCCTCAGGAAATCTTAAATGTGTCCCATTTACTTTCAGGATAAAGTTTTAAATTACGCTGACACACAGGGCCTCTGTCTGTCATTCAGCAAATATGCCCTGGACGTGGACTATGTGCTAACCACATTCCTACGAAGGTAACATGGACTTCATGGAGCTTACTCACCCTGTCTTTAATGTGAACCCTCTCCTGCAAGCATACTGGTCTCCTCTTGGCCCCTCACATCCTTTTCTTCATTTCTGGAGCAGTTCTCCATCTGAGAGGCCTTAACCCCCCAACTATTGCAAAGTGAGCTGATGTCCCATGGCCTCTTGCTTCTTCCTTCCCTGGCTGTGGCAACCAACACGGGCATCTTCTTTCTTCACCCCTGAGAAGTTATGTGTGGGTCTTATCTCACACAGATGAAGTGTAAAGAAAACTGTTTTATTAAGGAAAAATAAAGTCCTGCTGTATGGTATATAAATATTGTTCATTTTTATGGTACCTTAGAGGCTTCCCTGGTGGCTCAGTCAGTAAGGAGACTGCCTACAGTGCAGCAGACCTGGGCTCGATCCCTGGGTCAGGAAGATCTCCTGGAAAAGAAAATGGCAACCCACTCCAGTATTCTTGCCTGGAGAGTCCCATGGACAGAGGAGCCTGGTGGGCTGCAGTCCATGGGGGTCATCAGAGTCAGACAATGACTTAGAGACTAAACCACACTTGGTGCATTACGCCTGATTCCTATGTTAGCCGCTTGATTTACTAACAAAGTGGAAATCTACACTTTCCTTTTGCTGAAATTTGATATTTAGCATTCCATTTTTGGAATGTTAATTTGGAGACTGGGAAGTGTTTTAAAGACTGAAAGTGTTTTAAAGTCCGTGCTTATATAAGGCAGGCCAGGGACTTGCCTGGTGGTCCAGAGGCTAAGTTTCCGTGCTCCCAAAGCAGAGGACCTGGGTTTGATCCCTGGCCAGGGAACTAGATCCCCTGTGCCACAACTAAGAGTTTGCATCCCTCATGCAACAAAGACTGAAGATTCTGCTACAGTTAAGATTACATGTAGCCAAATGAATACATAAAAATAATTTTTAAAAATCAGCAGGCCAGTGAAGGGCAACCAAATGTGGTATCTGTTTTTGAGAGGGACTGTTTGTCAAAGGATATTAACTGATGAGAAATTTGAGATTGCTCAGTGAGACTGTGACTTGTCTGGAGTTGAACTGTAGGTTGGTGGCAGATCCGTCACTAAACCCACGTGTTCCTACATATACTCACTGGGCCACAGTGATGTCTGGACTGGTGACTTTTCTCATTAAAAGAGAGTATAGACCATGGGGCTCAGCGGTCATTCTTTTGTCTTGTTTTCAAATTGGAACCTGAGTGATTTTGTTTTTTTCTCTCCAGGGTAGTATACTGTATCCAGTTATTCCTTAAGAATTGGCGTCTCTTTAGAAATACTCAAAGTTTTAATCTTGACTCAGGCTCTGGAAACCACTCCTCAAGGGAGCGCACGATGCCCCATCTTTAGTTAGGGACCTGTCTTCACGCTCCACTCACACTTGCTATGTGCAGTTACTGCATTGCTGACAGTCAGTAGATGCTCATCAGATGTTTGAATGACACTGATTTGTGGTATTACTTCTAGGAACTTTTAGAAAGAGTTGGAGTGTTCATGTGATGAGTGAGTTGTGAGATGTGAGAGTTGGACCATAAAGAAGGCTGAGCACCAAAGAATCAATGCTTTCTAATTGTGGTACTGGAGAAGACTGTTGAGAGTCCCTTGGACAGTGAGGAGATCAAACCAGTCAGTCCTATAGGAAATCAACCTGAATATTCACTGGAAAGACTGATGCTGAAGCTCCAGTACTTTGGCCACCTGATGAACTGACTCATTGGAAAAGACCTTGATGCTGGAAGAATTGAGGGCAAGAGGAGAGGGGGCTACAGAGGATGAGATGGCTGGTTGGCGTCACGGACTCAATGGACATGAGTTTGAGCAAACTCCAGGAGAGAGTGAAGCACAGGGAAGCCTGGTATGCTGCAGTCCATGGGGTTACAAAGCCTCGGACATGACTTAGTGACTGAACCACATATGTTCATAAAATTGTGTCTCAATCAAATAGACAAATGACATCATTTAAAAATACATTAAAATAGAGTTAGCATGTCTTACCAAATATTTTGCTTTGAAGGTGCCTTTCTATTTTTTTTAGTGATATTTTGTCTCAAACATATATTGGCATTTGGTTAGTCCTTGCTTCTTCATGAGACATCATCTGTTCAAAGAGATGTGAAAGGAAGATGTTCTTGCCAGAACCTAAAATATGGAAGAAGGGCAAGACGTTCTAACTAAATGAATGATGTTAGATATTTTGTAGTAACTCTTCCCCTCCCGCCCTACCACTTAAGCCAAAGCATGGATTCGGATTGAATGTTTCAACTTTATCTTCCCTTGTTTGATTGTACTCACTTCCTTTCACTCATTTCAGGTATAAGATGTAACCAAAATAAAACATTCAAGATAAGAACTTTGTATGTATTCATTGGGTTAGTCTAAATTATACTGCAGTTAAAAAAAAAAAAGCACAGCAGCTAAATCTCAGTGGTTAACCTAAGAGAAGCTTCCTGTTTGCTTGTGGGAAGAGCACTGAGAGTCCAAGACAGCCAGTGTTCATTGTGGTGGTGCGGCATCTCAGGGCACTCCTTTCTTGACATGTGCTTCTATTGTTGCGGCGGCAGGGATGGGGGCCTGGAGGATTGCACCGTGGCTCGTTGGTGTTTCTGGTTGGAAGAGACACATAGGCATAACCACCAACCTAGAGCAGGAAAATCTTATCCTCTGATGAGATTGAAGCTGGAAGTACTGGTGGGTACTAGGGCTATCTACCAAATGTGCTTTGTTTTCTCAGAAAGAGGGATAGTAGTGGTATCATTTAGGGCTTCCCACGTGGCACTAGTGGTAACAAACCTGCCTGCCAGTGCAGGAGGCATAAGAGACGCTGGGTCAGGAGGATCCCTTGGAGGAGGGGGGTGGCAACCCACTCCAGTATTCTTGCCTGAAGAATCTCGTGGACAGAAGAGCCTGGTGGGCTACAGTCCATGGGGTCACAAGGAGTCAGGCACAACTGAAGTGACTTAGCACAGCACAGTGGTATCATATTGTGATCTCTTTCAACTTTCAGGATTTACTTATAATCTCAGCAGAAACATTAAACTGAAGGAAATTAATAGTCCCACAAACCCGTGTCAGACTGAAAACATAGGGTGAGGGATGCCATAGTAAACAGAAGATATTTACCTTTCTGATGTCTTGATTCAAATACTGTAACTGGTGTTCAGTCGGTTCAGTTCAGTCGCTCAGTCGTGTCCAACTCTTTGCAACCCCATAGTTCCTTAAGAAAATTTTAAAACCTGTAGAGTCTGAAGCAGACTGAACAAAAAGGTAGTCACCTCAGGCTTATTGCTCTGCTCAGAGCTGAGAGCCTGTTCACCTTTTGAAAGGACATCAGCCTTTGGAGAACATCTTTGGTGGCTAAGTGAGTCCTTCAGTGGGGTTGCCTCTGTTACTACTGGAGGGCAGCTTCCAAATTTGTGTGTGTCAGAGGGAGAGGGGGCTGATTCCCACAGCCGGTTAGGGTGAGGTATTGGGGTTCCCCCTGACCACTTTCAGGCAGCAACTGGATTTTGACCTATAGACCTGTATCTGACTTCCTGGAGTTTTAAGACTCTCTGGAGGATAAAGGTATGAAGGGTTGCTGCCATTACCATCACTGGCCCTAAAACACATCGTTCATTTCAGTACTCAAGATGGTTGGACTAACCTGCCAGTACCGTCCCAGGGACAAGAAAGCTACCTTTCCATCTGTCATTTGCTTGATTTCCCCACTCCTTTGCCTTAAAATACACTTTAAAATTTATGTGGAAAGGTTGTATAATTTTTTACCCAAAGAATCCTATTATCTCACACTGCCATAAAAAGTCATACTAAATCAACTACACTCCAATAAAACTTTTTTTTTAAAGTCATATACTTTCATTTAAGATATTTATAGGGGACCCTACAAAAGTCATAGAGACTGTTTTAGAGTAATTTAAATCCTATTATCCAGCAGAACATATTTCCCTGACCCTATTCAGACCCTACCCAGATAATAACTTTTAATTGTTCAAACATGTTCAGCAAGACAATCTAGAATAAAAATTTTAAACAGCATTTCATAAAAGTTTCAACAAATGAACCGAACTAGTAATATATTATCAGTGACCACACTGAAGAAAATGAGAAAGAAAAGAACTAATCTAAGTAACCTTGGAAAACATGCTCTTCCCAGAATACTCAGGCTGAGGACAAAAACAAGTGTACACAAATGCTGTAATTTGGTTAGCTAATCTGTTCCTCACAGGGATTTGGGTTAGCCATTCTGAAAGTACTTTATGTACATGGTAGAAGGAAACAAACAAGTAAATATATTGTAGATAATGAGAGCAATTTCTCACTGTGTGAGAACAAAACTATACATGAGACAGGACTAAAATGTGCCATATGGTACTGACTTGGATCAAAGGAATCAGCAGAAAATCGTGGCTTTTCATATGTGTACCTATAGAAAAATACAGGTGTATGGGTGAGAGAACCTACATGTATGTGTTTCCCAGCTCTGTCTGCTTGGAGGACCTCACTTCAGTTCAGTTCAGTCGCTCAGTCGTGTCTGACTCTTTGCGACCCCATGAACCACAGCACGCCAGGCCTCTCTATCCATCACCAACTCCCAAAGTCCACCTAAATCCATGTCCATTGAGTTGGGGATGCCATCCAGCCATCTTATCCTCTGTCGTCCCCTTCTCCTCCTGCCCTCAATCTTTCCCAGCATCACAGTCTTTTCCAATGAGTCAGCTCTTCGCATCAAATGGCCAAAGTATTGGAGTTTCAGCTTTAGCCTCATTCCTTTCAATGAACACCCAGGACTGATCTCCTTTAGGATGGACTGGTTGGATCTCCTTGCAGTCCAAGGGACTCTCAAGAGTCTTCTCCAACACCACAGTTCAAAACCATCAATTCCTCGGTGCTCAGCTTTCTTTAGAGTCCAACTCTCACATCCATACATGACCACTGGAAAAACCATAGCCCTGACTAGACAGACCTTTGTTGACAAAGTAATGTCTCTGCTTTTGAATATGCTGTCTAGGTTGGTCATAACTTTCCTAGCAACAGGGAATACCTCTTGCATCTAGTTCTTGCTTTCTAAGCACCATTATCCGAGAAAAGGAACCAGGACTCTTGGGAAAAGTAATTATATTGAAGACAAGGAGAAAAAATGCAGAATGAACCTGGAGCAACTTGTATAGCCAGAAAATAAGGAACTGTTCCCAAAATGACAGGGCTTGTCAGAAGAATGCAGAAGCCAAACTAAATGGACAAAGCTGGAGCAGTTTTAGCAGCAAAATAAATAATGATAGTATTGGATTTTAACTTGTAGAATAAAATAAATATTCATGAGTCCACACTGATAAATTAATTACCTAAATAAATGGGGAAGAAGAGACAACACTGTCTTACAGAATTACCGGTTAATGAACATAGATGGAAAAGCATGAAATAGAAGAAGACCATTAAGCAAATCCTGCAGTAATGATTATGATTAATAAGAACCACTGATAGTTGCAAATATTTGTAGGCAAAATCTGAGAAGCAAGATATTTCCATAGTCTCTAGTATCTTCCCCAACATAGTTATTAGTTTAAAATAATTAATAATAATTTTATAGTGGAGAAACCTGCAGACACTATCTTAGCCAGGGGATCAAGATTAATATAGGCAGTAATAAGACATGGGCATCACGAACCTCTTGATATTATGCACAGAGAAGGATACAAGGATTTCACTGTCTGAAAAACAAGGAAAGATTGAGGAACATCAGATTAGTGGAAATGAAGGAGAAGTGAAGTGAAGTGAAGTCGCTCAGTCATGTCCGACTCTTTGCGACCTCATGGACTATAGCCTACCAGGCTCCTCCGTCCATGGGATTCTCCAGGCAAGAATACTGGAGTGGGTTACCATTTCCTTCTCCAGGGGATCTTCCCTACCCAGGGATCAAACCCGGGTCTCCCACATTGGAGGCAGACACTTTAACCTCTGAGCCACCAGGGAAGCCAGGGAGAAATAACAAGTAACTGAAATGTGAGAAACTAGATAGGATCTTAGAACAGAAAAAAGATATCAATAAAAAAAAATGGGTGAAAATAGAATGAGGTTTGCAGCTTAGGCTTCCCTTGTGGCTCAGCTGGTAAAGAATCTGCTGCAATGCACAAGACCTGGATTCGATCCCTGGGTTGGGACGATCCCCTGGAGAAGGGAAAGGCTACCCACTCCAGTATTCTGGCCTGGAGAATTCCATGGACTGTATAGTCCATGGGGTCGCAAAGAGCTGGACATGATTGAGTGACTTTTCACTTTCACTTGCAGCTTAGTAATCACTGGATCTGATCATTGTACTATGGTTATGTAAGGTCTTAATATTAGGGGAAGTTAAAGGAGGACGTGCTAAAATTAGTTCAAAATGAAAATGTAAATAAAAGATAATAAAACATACCAATGAAAGTAAACTATTCTTTGGTTCTTCCTATTACAATTTCCACAGCGGAGCGGCTTTCAAGCAGCTGGCTGGATGTTCGTCACATTGAAAAGTATGTAGACCAAGGGAAAAGTGGAACAAGAGAACTGCTTTGGTCCTGGGCTCAGAAAAACAAGACCATCGGTGACCTTTTACAGATCCTCCAGGAGATGGGGCATCATCGAGCTATCCATTTAATTGCAAATTATGGTAAGCATTGATTCAAATGATATGGCTCTTGGTTCATTTTATATAAATCGTAACTTGTAAATATTGTATTTTATCCAAGACACTGACTAGTCGTGTTGTATGTCATTGATTACTTACCTACGGCTTTTACCTGAAGGGGAGTTTGCAGCTTCATATTTTTGTGACACTTTCTTTTCTTATTGTCTAACTTATACAACAAATTCCTTTCCACCACTTTATAGTTGCTTTTTAAAATTTATTTACAAGTTATACTTCTTAAAATGTTCTTACTTAGTTAAGAGAATCAACTCTCTTTCCAAGAATCTGAAACTGAGTCATAAACATGATCAGAACCACAATATGAGTAAAATGAAAATAATGCTATAATTTATTTTACCCTATAATAACAAGTTAAAAATAATTGAATTTCCCCTGTGTATTTTAGGGCTTTCTTGGTGGCTCAGCGATAAAGAATTCTGCCAGTGCAGGAGACATGGGTTTGATCCCTGGGTTGGGAAGTTTCCCTGGAGGAGGACATAGCAACCCACTCTAGTATTCTTGCCTGGAGAATCCCATGGGCAGAGGAGCCTAGTGGGCTACAGTCCATGGGGTCGCAAAGAGTTGGATGTGACTTAGCGGCTAAACAACAGCAACCATCTGTGTATTTTGGTGCAAATGATAACCTCCAGAATAACCCTAGAATTTCTCTGTTATCTTCACTGCGGAGTTTATGCCATGGCTTCTAACTTTGCTTTGCCTGTTTACATCTATTTCACCATGTCCTGCTTCTTCCCTCTCTTTGTCTTCTGTTTCTGATGCTGTGTCATTCCTTACATTATAGTTAGCTGGGAAGTAAAGGATGTGAAGTTTTCCCTGTACAGTCTTTGTCAATAAAATAATCTCCTAATGTCCCTTGTTCTGTTTGTTCCACTTTGGATTCATTGACGTCGACAAGAATAATCTTGAGTGATCTTGGGTCTTAGGTTTTGGATGCAGGACTCTTAGGTGGGAAACTCCTTTAGATCAGCAGCCTTATTCTTTGAATCTTTCATCCAGGCAGATTTGTAGTTCTATGTATTTGCACACATGCTGTTTGATAATATATTTAGTCCAGGCAAGCTACTATCTCATCACTTAAAGAAGCTTTACACACATCTCCTATCCAGAGAGATTTGTACCAGAAAACTGTAGCTTCAGACTGACTTTTCTTTTGTAGGGTTTTCACATGAACTAGGTATTAGACAGTTCCCATAGGTTTCTAGCATGATATTATCCTATTAGTGATATATGTGTAACTTGGCTAATACCTTGTGTCTGTTGCACACTATTTCTTCACTGAGTTTTATACAGCAGAATGCTTCACTATGACACTGACTGATCTAGTAAAATGCCATTGCGTCTCTGGAAGCTGTAAAGTAATGCTTTTTCATTATTTGAGCCTTGTCCAGCCACCTTCACCACCCATGCAACTTGTTGTTCACAGTATAGACTCACGCCAATATATTTTATACTTCAGTATATTTTATACTTTGGTTTTCTGGAATTGATTGCAGAGTGTCTTTTCACACTCTGTTGTATATTTATGCAATGGGGAATTATATGGACAAAAATTCCACATCTTTGGTTTGACTCCTAGGCTGTGGCACATGCAAAATTTCATTTTTTTTTTTTTTCTGAGTATTTTTTGACTCCTCCCTTCCTTTTGTTTATTTATTTTTGGCTGTGCTGGATCCTTGTTGCTCTATTCAGGCTTTCTCTAGTTGCAGTGAACAGGGCCGCTCTCTGGTTTTGGCTCACGGGCTTCTCGTTTTGGTGGCTTCTTTTGCACGGCCTCTTGCACAGGCTCCAAGTGCACAAGCTTTAGTAGTTGCAGCGTGTGGACTCAGTAGTTGTGACTTGTGGGCGCTAGAGCATGGGCTCAGTGGTTGTGGCGCAAGGGCCCGGTTTCTCCGAGGCGTGATGCCCCCAGACCAGGGGTCAAACCTGTGTTCCCTGCATTGGCAGGTGGACTCCCATCCACTGTGCTACCAGGGAAATCCCTTCGTTTTTTAAAATGTGAGATTAGTTGATTGGTGGAAAGACAATATACTGCCCTAATACCAGAAGATAGATAAATTTGTCGTGAAAAGAAGTGTCTTGTTCTGGATCCTTTGCTAGGGAAAATAGCATTATTTAGTTGGAATTTATTGAGTAAATGCTTTTAATTATAATCTTATAAACAATTATATAGCTTATTAAAAGCAGCCAGGTGATGACTCCTTGGAAACATTTATTTTTGGCCATATCAGGTCTTGGTCAAGGCATGTGGACTCTATAATTGCAACACGTGGGCTTAGTTACCCCATGGGCATATGGGGTCTCAGTTCCTTGACCAGGGATTGAATCCAAGTCTCCTGCACTGGCGGAGAAGGCAATGGCACCCCACTCCAGTACTCTTGCCTGGAAAATCTCGTGGACAGAGGAGCCTGCTGGGCTGCAGTCCATGGGGTCACTAAGAGTCGGACATGACTGAGCAACTTCACTTTCACTTTTCAGTTTCATGCATTGGAGAAGGAAATGGCAACCCACTCCAGTGTTCTTGCCTGGAGAATCCCAAGGATGGGGGAGCCTGGTGGGCTGCCGTCTATGGGGTCACACAGAGTCGGACACGACTGAAGCAACTTAGCAGCAGCAGCAGCTCCTGCACTGGAAGGTAGATTCCTAACCACTGGATCAACAGGAAAGCCCCACATTGGAAACATTTAAGTGTAATTTGCTACACTTGTGTTTCCTATGACATCAACTCAGGAGTCAGGAGTTGGAGCTCCTAACTGAAAGTGCATAAAGAGTTAGTCTTTCTTTCTTGTTACCATGAACAGAGTTATCACTTATCCAAATCATCTATTTTTGTCTACTTTTCCTTAAAATTGTTTCATTTGGGGGAGTGATTTTCATGTTAGAGGGTTTTTTGGCATTTTGTATTGCAATCTCCAGAGATCACTTTCTAGATTTGGATTTTCTTTTGAGTAGTAAATCCCCTACATACCAAAGAGTTCCTTCCATTCCCAGAGTGCATTTGTAAATCCAATTTGTTTGTAAGTCCAATAAAGTTGGCCTAGGCACCCAACTCACACTATCAGCTAAAAAGTATTGTACTTAATAGGTTTATTATACTTTTCACACAAATAAAACATAAAGAGCAAACAAACACAAAAAATAAAGTATGTTTAATCTTATAGTACAGGACCTTCAAAGGTACAGTAGTCTAGTACAGCAGCTGGCATACAGGGCCTGGTAGTGAGTGAACAGGCAAGAAGAGTCACTGACTGGAAGAGGGAGAGGAGGTAGGAGATGGTAGAGCTGAAGGATTGTTAGCAATAGGAAATGGACGACATTGAGGGAACACGTTTGCATCTTTGAAAGTTCTCAGCTTGAAGGCTCATATGTAGAGGACTTGACTGTATTCCAGAGAAAGGCCTTGTATTTCTTCCTGGGCATTGTTCCTGCAATTCAGGTGGCTGCCACTAGGTGGTGTCTTCACATCCATGAAACATGCCCTCAGATCTCAGGGCTTAACCAAGTTGTTCAAGAAACTAGAATTTTTGCTTGCTGTCATTATATTTCTGGCATGCATATCCTTACATAGGCTTCCCCTGTGGCTCAGCAGTAAAGAATCCACTGCAGTGCAGGAGACACGAGATGTGTGTTCGATCCCTGGGTCAGGAAGATTCCCTGGAGGAGGGTATGACGAACCACTCCAGTATTCTTACCTGGAGAATCCCATGGACAGAGGAGCCTGGCGGGCTACAGTCCATAGGGTCCCAAAGAGTCAGACATGACTGAAGTGACTTAGCATGCGTGCATATGTCCTTACATATCACATTGTGCATGTAAATCTCAATGGTCAGTGGTTGTCTTTTAATTTTCCTTTTTATAATTCTGTTTATTTTTTTATGGCTGTGCTGGGTCTTGGTTGCTATGCGGGCTTTTCTCTAGTTGAGCGGGGGCTACTCTTTAGTTGCTGTGCACAGGCTTCTCACTGTGATGGCTTCCCCTGTTGTGGAGCATGGACTCTAGGCACGTGGATTTCAGCAGTTGCAGCACGTAGGCCCAGTGATTGTGGTGCACGGGCTTAGTGGGATCTTTCTGGACCAGAGATGGAACCAGTATCCCCTGCACTGGCAGGTGGACTCTACCTCTGAGCCACCAGAGAAGCCCGGTCTTTTAGTTTGGACGTGAAATCTGCAGCTTTCTGCTGGCTTCTTAGGAGACCCATTTTAAATCTTCCATTTTATCTGACAATGAAGCCTTGTCTATATATATGCAACAACAGGACAATGGCTTTTAGTGCCCTTGCAACCTGAAAACTTCAAATTTTATTCTATACAGCAATACTTTATTCAAAATGTTTGTTATATATTTTTCTTGCCTAATTGTCCTGCTGGAAGCCTCTAGTATAACACTGAATAAAAGTGGCAAGACCAGATCTTCTTTCTTGTTCCTGATCTAAGGGAAAAACATTTTCTTTCACTATTATGTGTGATGTTCACTGCAGGTTTTTCACAGATGCCCTGTATCAAATTAAGGGATTTTTTTTCTCCATAGAGTTTTATCATGATACCTTATTGAATTTTATGAGTTTTGTTCATTTTACTAATGTGTGTTATTACATTGATTGATTTTCAGATATTAAGCTAACCTTGGATTCCTGGGATGAATCCCACTTGGTCATAGTATCTCATCTTTCTTGTTTCTGAATTTAATTTGCTATTTTGGTGAGCATTTTTGCATCTATATTTGTAAGGGTTATTGGTCTATAGTTTTCTTGTGCTGTTTTGTGTGGCATTGATATAAGAATAACATCAGCCTCAAAGAGATTTGGGAGTTGTTTCCTCCTCTTCCATTTTGGAAAAATTAGTGAAGAACTGGTCTTAAGTCTTCTTTGAATGTTTGATAGAGTTCGTTTGCAGAGAAGGCAATGGCACCCCACTCCAGTACTCTTGCCTGGAAAGTACCATGAACGGAGGAGCCTGGTAGGCTGCAGTCCATGGGGTCGCGAAGAGTCGGACATGACTGAGCGATTTCCCTTTCACTTTTCATTTTCATGCATTGGAGAAGGAAATTGCAACCCACTCCAGTGTTCTTGCCTAGAGAATCCCAGGGACATGGGAGCCTGGTGGGCTGCTGTCTATGGGGTCGTCCAGAGTCGGACATGACTGAAGCGACTTAGCAGCAGCAGCAGAGTTCACTTGTGAAGCCATTTGGACCTGGGCTTTTCCTTATAAGAAGTGTTAAAATATTAGTTAAATTTCTTCCCTTGTTTGCTTTCTTCTTGACTTAAAAGAAGTCAAGAAGATTTGCTTATTTCTTCTTGACTTAGTTTTGGTAGTCTGTGTCTTTCTAGGAATCTGTCCATATCATATATCTAGCTTTTAGATAAATAGTTGTTCACAGTATTCCCTTACAATTCAGTTTATTTCTGTAAGGTCAGTAGTTGCATCTTTTGTTCTTAATTATGATAATTTGAGTCTTCTCTTTTTCTTTTTTGGTCACTCTAACTAAAGGATTGTCAACTATGTTTATATTTTCAAAGAACCAACTTTGATTTCATTGATTTTTCTCTTGTTTTTCTATTCTGTTCTTCTGTTTCATTTATTTCCACTCCAATCTTAATTCTTCCTTCTTTTTGCTTCCTTTGGTTTAGTTTTCTCTTCTTTTTCATTCCCCAAGGCAAAAGTTTAGGCTATTTATTTGATATGTTTCCTCTTTTTAAAGGAGAGCATTAACAGCAAAAAATTTCCCTTTAAGCACTACTTTTGCTGCATGCCATAAATCTTGGCATGTTGTGTTTTTGTTTTCATTTATCATAAAGTGTTTTCTAGTTTCCCTTGTGATTTCTTCTTTGGCTCATTCATTATTTATGAATTTGATGTTTAATGTTCATGTGTTTGTCAGTTTCAAAAACTTCCTTTTGTTATTGATTTCTACTTTAATTCCAGGTGGTCAGAGAATATACTTTGTATGATTTCATCCTTCGAAGTTTATTAAGGCTCATTTTACTGCCTAACGCATGATCTGTTCTGGAGAATGTTCAGTGTACAATTACAAAGTATGAGTATATTGTGTTTTGGATGGAATGTTCTATAAAAGTCTCTTTGGTCTAATTGGTTTGTAGTTTTGTTCAAGGTTTGTTATTGTGTTTTGTTGCTAGTCTTCTAAGCAAAATAATCTAAGAAACACTAGAATACAATCTAAGGAAAACTAGAAAATGAAATAAAACTTTTCTAAAGTCTGAATCAAAATGTCAGAAGTAACTGCAAAATGCTGCAGCTTAAATTTTTTGTAGGAAGCCAGCACAGACTTCCTTAGTTCAGGCAGAACCATAACAGACGAAGTAATAGTCCACCTGGGGAGAGTGTGGGCATTTGTGGTTGGTTCTCTCTCTCTCTCTCTCTCATACACACACACACACCCCTCTAATACCTTATGGCACAAGATAGGATAACAAGTAAACTAACCCAGAGGGGAATCCCATAATTGTAAAAGTTTTAAATATATGTACAGAAAACTGATAACAGTTTTGCTTTCTTCTTGTCAATTCTCACCTTCATACTTTAATATTTTTGATGATGTCTAAGAATAGTTTAAGATAGGTGCTCATGGACTTCCCTGGCAGTACAGTGGTTGAGACTCCACACTTCTATTGCAACTGGGCATGGGTTCCATCCCTGGTCAGGGAACTAAGATCCTGCATGCCATACGTTTTTTGTTAAAAAAATAAAAAAAATACAAACAAAAAGATAGGTGCTCATGTTTTAAGTGAACAAAGGTATGTTTTTATATTTGATCATTAGAAAGCTCTTTCACATATGGAAATTTGTAACCATTCAATGGGAATGAAACTGAGCTTTAGAAATGAACCTTACTAGCAAGATATTTATTTTCACAATGTAAGAAAGAAAAAAGAAATGTTTGCTAAGAACATAACAGTTATTATACCTAACTTCCCTTATTTCTCTTTCAGGAGCAGCCTTGAATCCTAGAGAGCAGAGTCATCGGGAAAAAGAATTTCCAAACATGTTACAAAAGGTGTGCATAGATAATGACCCTTGAACTCTTGTTGCATCTGTAATTGAGTGTAAGGCGTGAAGTTATGAGGCAGAAAAATGCTGTTATTTGCAGCTACTTTTTAAAGCCAGGAAAGCTTTCGTTCTCATTCTTCTTCACTTATTTCAGAATTCAGGAGACTGTGTGTTAGTCACCCAGCCATGTCTGACTCTTTACAACCCCAGGGACTATAACCCGTCAGACTCCTCTGTCCATGGGATTCTCCAGGCCAGAATACTGGAGTGGGTTGCCATTTTTTGGTAACTGTTTGAAGAATTGAGGGCTTTCTCCTCTCAGTGATCTGTCAGAGATGAGTCATAGAACATTTAAGAGTACTGTGAGTTGTATATTTGTCTTAACTCAATTTTTAGTTTTCCTGTTCTAGTTGATGTTTTGCATGTTATTGTTAGCTTTTATTAAAGCAAATTAGAGATAATCAGTTTTATAAAAGCAAAAGAGTACCAGAAAAACATCTATTTCTGCTTTATTGACTATGCCAAAGACTTTGACTGTGTGGATCACAATAAACTGTGGAAAATTCTGAAAGAGATGGGAATACCAGAACACCTGACCTGCCTCTTGAGAAACCTATATGCAGGTCAGGAAGCAACAGTTAGAACTGGACATGGAACAACAGACTGGTTCCAAATAGGAAAAGGAGTACATCAAGGCTGTATATTGTCACCCTGCTGATTTAACTTATATTTATAGGACTAGAAGTCATTTAAAATTGACTATAACTGACTGTGACATTGATACTTGATTTTTTAGCATTGGTGTAGAAGCCTGCGTTGGTGTGGAAGCCTTAAATATATATGGCAATGAATACTGTTGAATAGAATAAAATAACTTTGCCTTCTACTAGCTTTCTTCTAAATTATATTCCACTTTCTTGCACTGTATAGTCCCAGGGGTAGCTTTGGATTTCTGTTGAGGTTCTGTTCTTTCTAGACTTATGAAATTGAATTACTTTAGTATGTATTTCTTCTCTTAGGAAACAGCCAATGTCACAGTGGATAATGTTCTTATTCCTGAACGTAATGAAAAAGGTAAAACAAACAAACAAACCAACTTTCCTTTAAATCATGCTTTCCTTTAAGTGAATTCATGAATTCCTTTAAGTGAAATTTAGACATATCCAATAAACATGGTAACCATTAATATGCAGATTCAGGATAAATTTTTCATAGATATCAAAATATTCTCAATTGTGACTAATCCATTGTTCTGATGGATGATATGTTGCTATTATATTACAAATTCATTGTCCAATAAAGAGCATAATTGTGGTCTCACTTATAATTTCATGACATTTGCTATTTTTATGTGTCATAGGAAGACATTTAAAAATTATGTTGAGTTTTATATGGTTTTAGAAATTTTCGTAGCACTTGTAGAGAAATCTTTAGAGGTTATTGTAAAGTGGTGCTGGTGGTCACTATGAAAAACAATTATTTGCCATATCAACTTTCCTATTCTATCAGCTGAGAGAATAATTTCCTTCCATCTGGGAATCAGCCTGATAAACTTTAGTGGCTGTTTAAGGCTGCTTTGCTTAATCTTCGCCACCAGATATGATGCTTCTTTGGTTCAAAAGAGAATTTAAAAAGTTAGATAAGGTTATGGTCTTTTGAAAGTGAAAGTGTTAGTTGCTCAGTTGTATCCAACTATTTGCCACCCCATGGTCCAGTAGCCTGTCAGGCTCCTCTGTTGGTGGAATTCTCCAGGCAGGAATATGGAAGTGAGATGACATTTCCTTCTCCAGGTGCTCCCCCAGGGGTCGAACCTGGATCTCCTGCATTGCAGGCAGATTCATCTGAACCACCCGTGGTCTTTTAAGATTTTGCAAAAAGGTCCAAGTGAAACAGGAAATGTGTTAAGTATAGCCAGAATTGGTCTCTGCAGGATTTATTTAGGCTTTTCCTTTGATTTGCATTTGATTACCTCTGAAATGTTTCCTCCCATTCTCTGCTTGAGATGATTTTCCTAAAGAGATGAAGCATCTTCCCAATTTACTCTGGGGAAATAAGTTGGATTTGGCTCATGAAAAATATTTCTACCAGTCATGCTTAGTGAATATTATTTAGTCATATTAAGATTTCAACTTCTATATATATATATATATATTATTTTTTTTTTTTTTTTACTGGTTTTGGGTTCATCATGGGTCACCAGTAATCTGTTGATCTAATGACAAGGAAATAACCTTAGGAAAATTACCCCAACTAAGTTGTCTGGCTGATCTCTTTGGAAAGGTGATAGAATCACAGTGTTGTTGTTTGCGTGTCTAAGAAGCTATTTGCTCTGTGGGATGGTGGCAGCCAGGCCCAAGTGAGAGTCTAGAGAGCTCACGATAGGCTTTGATGTTGGCTCCTGGGATGTCTCTACTGACCTTTCACTGGACTCTGATTTGTTTCTAATAGGGAAGTCTTGGTTCTTTATAATGATGGCTGATTCTTAAAAAGCAGAAAAATAACTTATCTTCTCCCTACTTTCCTTCCTAAGGAATATTGCTAAAATCCTCCATCAGCTTTCACAGCATCATAGAAGGAACCAAAAATTTCCACAAAGACTTTTTAATCGGAGAAGGGGAAATTTTTGAGGTATACAGAGTGGAAATCCAAAACCGAACATATGCCATTAAATTATTTAAACAGGTATGGAAAGAATTACTATCACAGGATATCGATTCCATTTATTTGCTCATATTTCATATTAAAATGTGTCATTTTTCATCAGCATTGAAAGGAGGTGTACTTGAGAATAAAATTTCATAAATGGAAATAAGATATATGACCTCAGGTGACTGGAGAAATGACTAAGAAATGAATGCCTGTCTTGCAGGAATGTGGGAGTTAAATCCTTCCCCTCCCCAGGTGTATGGCCTGAGAAAGACTTTTCTGAGAAGCCTTGTAGGGCCATTGGGACTTTGCTTAAGATGGTCAGATTGTGTACGTCTGCTCCAGTTTTCCCTGCCCTCTCCAGGCTGCTTCACAGGTTAAACCATAGGCTGGTATTTGGTGCTACTAAATTGTCTTCAGTTACAGTGCAGGAGAGAGGAGGCTTCAAGAGCAGCAAGGCAACCATCAGAGCAGGAGGTTGGAACACAACTGAGAACAGCCAGGAAAGCAAAAAAGGTGTTGGGGATCTGACTTGGGAGTCAGGAGGAGATAGGTTCACACGTGTGCACCGAAAGAGCTGGCCTTCATTGCTGGTCAGCAGCCAGTAAACTTTACGAAACTTCTTTTATGGGCTGGGTACTGGGCAGAGACGAATAAAGCATAGTTGTATCTTCTAGGAGTTCCCAGTCTTGTGGGGAAAACAGGTGAAAAAAAGATTAAGTTGTAGCGTGACAAGTACCTGAGCAGAGATTTGCCCTAACGGTCATGGGAGCACATAGAAGACAGCCAGAGGAGAGGCCGGCTCCTCCAGCACCCGGAAGAGTGCCCAGCACAGAGTAACTTACTCAATAAACGTGTCTGCAGTAATCAAATGGAAAAATGAATGAAAGAAAGTGACCTCTCAGCTTGATTTTGAGGGACAAAGAGACTTTTGCCAGGCAGGGAGGGAAGATGGAAGATATAACAGGTGCCAAGATCTACGGGGGCATGCATGGGAGCATATGTCTTTTCACAAATACCAGACTAGTAGAGCAGAATTTAGTGCGGGAGTGTTTAGTGTGAATGTAGTGGTAGCAGATGATACTGGAAAGATAGGTCAAGTCCGTAGGTGCTTTCTAAGTAGGAGAGTGAAAGGACTAGATTTGTGTTTTGAAATATCACTTTGATTACAGGTTGGATGATGAACTGGAAATTGGAGGAAAGACAGCAGGAAATAGACTAGAGGTGGAAAGACCTGGCAGAGGGTATTTCAGACGTGTAAACTGAAGTGGATAGGGCTGAAACCTGTATTCTCCAGTCTAATGTTAGAATCACCAGGAAGGTTTTGTTTTTTTTTTTTTTAAAAAGGAATATAATTGCTTTACAATGTTGTGTTAGTTTCTGCTATTCAACGGAGTGAATCAGCTGTATGTATATCAGCTGTGTGTGTGCTAAGTCACTTCCGTCGTGTCTGACTCTTTGTGACCCCATTACTGTAGCCTGCCAGGCTTCCCTGTCCATGGGGTTCTCCAGGCAAGAATGCTGGAGTGGGTTGCCATGCCCTCCTGCAGGGAATCTTCCTGACCCCGGGATCAAACCTGCGACTCCTGCGTTGCAGGCAGATTCTTTACCACTGAGCCACTGGGGAAGCCCCTCCTTGTAGCCACAGCAAAATAGCACTATCTCTTAGTATCACCTTGTTTATCTGTCTTTCCCAGTAGACTGGATGGTTTTCTTTAGAGAGCTCTTATGTATGTTTGTATCTCAGTGCCTTATTACAGGGCCTGCCCTATAGTAGTTGTTCAATAAATGTTGCTGCTGCTGCTAAGTCGCTTCAGTCGTGTCTGACTCTGTGTGACCCCATAGACGGCAGCCCACCAGGCTCCCCCGTCCCTGGGATTCTCCAGGCAAGAACACTGGAGTGGGTTGCCATTTCCTTCTCCAGGGGAATTGAAAGAAGCACATATGCTGTCTTTATGAATTTAGTTGCAATTCACTATTAGTAAAAAGATAGAAGGTAGCAAAGTTACCCAAGACCTAGAGGTTGAACAAAGTCCTATACACACATCAGGAAAAAAATGAGATAATTTAATGAAGCTTTAGTCACAGAGCCCTTTTTTTTTTTTTTTTTTAATAAGAAATGTAGTTTTGTAACAATTGGGACCTTAACTTCAGTAACCTTTCTTAGAGGGCCTGAGGCTGGGCAGTGTACTCGGTGTGTTAGATTCATCCAAATCAGCTGGGATCTTACAGCACAGATTGTGATTCAGTGAGTTCATGTAGCCACCTGAGACTCAGCATTTCCCACCAGCTCCCGGAGAAGCTGGTGTTCCTCCTGCGCAGAACACACTTTGAGCAGCAAGACTGGTAGGGTAGCATGAACACAAAAACTGACCCTTCACGTTTTCAGGCTAAGAAAACTCGGACCCCAGGGAGGTTCAGTGACAATAAGTCACAAATAGTGAGTGTTAGAGGTGGGCCTGAGACCCAGTTCGCTTGGTTCTCAGTACCGTGGTTTTTTTAAAATATAAATTCCCATAACGCAGTCCTTGAAAATGATTTGTTAGCCGAGTTTATTGCTTCTGACTTTTTGGGTTAAGTTAGAAAATAGCTTCCAGGATTCCTGTTGGCTTTCTCTCCCTTTGTTCCTAAGGACAGGGAACTCTAAAAACTCTACCCTTTCTAGCAATTTACATATGGTAACTGGAACACACTTTTAACCCTTTCATGGGAGAAGTTAGGCATTTGAGATTCAGAGACATGCAACACTGTAAGATGTAGGAAGCCATCAAAGACAGTGCCAGGTACAGAAGAAGTCCTCCAGATAATACTATTGAATTCATTAATCTGTCCATATGTCAGGCACTGGGCTAGCTTCTGAAGCTTTGTTGAAGTAAAGAGTTAAATTTTTCATTTTCCTAGTGGACCTATTTTTTCAAAAGTAATACAAAGGTAAATTTAAACCAACAGCCAAGTGACCCAAGTCATGAATGCCCAATTATTGAAATCACTTCTAAGTAGGATCACAACCTGGATTCTTTGAGATCAAGTGGGGAGTTTCCGTCATGAGATTTTCTTTGACTACATAAAATATTTTCGAATTTATATAAGTGTATACAAAATATGGTGAAAGGGTTTAAATATAAAATGCAGCAATCTGATACATTTCATGAAAAACTTTTAATTCAGAAGCAGCGGTTCTAAATCTGTTTTGGCGTTAATGGGTTTTTGAAAGGCTGATACAAGCTAAGGATTTTCTCCCCAGAAAAACATTCATATGTGTTTATACCAAAAAGTATCTGATTTCATAGACCCTAGGTTAAGAGTACCAGAAATAGATCCTTTCCTTATTTTTTTCTTCTTCTTGTTTTTCTGTATTTAGGGGAGAAAGATGCAATGTAAGAAACAATGGAAGAGGTTTTTGTCTGAACTTGAAGTTTTGCTACTGTGAGTATATTGCTTGAAATTTCTTTCCTTGTGCCTGGTTTTCATCTCTGTTCATCTTTGATTCTGCAGCACAGAGCTTGGCATAGTTGGCATTTAATAAATGCGGGTTGGAGGTTAGAACACTGGGTAAATTTTTGACATCTGCTTTACTATATTCTTTGGAATACATTTAAAAATGTACTATTTACATAATTCACTTGAGCCTATTTTAACAAGAAACTGTCACAAGGAAGTGGATTAAATCATGTGTGACTAACATGACTGAATGTAAAATGATTCTTAGAACATTAGAATTGTATATATTTTACCATTGCTCCTCTTTCTTAAGAGACATTCCAGTCAAGAAACTGTTTCATCAATATAAACCTCTTCTGGAAGAGAGTTTAGACAAAGAAATCAAGTGCTTTTGATGTGCATATTATTTTCTGGGAATTCATTCATGAGCCTGAAAGTCCTTGGAGACAAACTAAAATGACTTCATTTTCATATATATTCATATCTGCAGCTGTGCAGCCTGCTTCATCGAAGGCCCCTAACCCTATAGAGTTCAGTCATCACCCTTTACAAACAGAAAATGTTCTTTTCAGATGTTTCCTAAACCAATATGTGAATTCAGGGGAGGGAGGTATTATCCTAAATCCTTCTTCTTTTATACCCAAGACCAGAAATCGAAATGTTAGAGGCTAAGCATAAAAACTTAATATATCATTTAGTTAACAAAAAAACTAAAACCAAAATTGTAATAAGAAAGCTTTTATATTTAAGCTTTATTTTCTTGCTTATGAATAAATAATAAATTCAGACACTCCAGAATTCCAAAAGGGCAGAAGGGTAAGCCAAGAAGAGATTTTCTTCCATGTTCTCATCCAGCCACCTAGCCACTTTTCCCAAAGGCAACAGTGTTATCAGTTTCCTATATATCTTTCCAGAAATATTTTATTTGTAAACATATATGTATTTTGTTTTCTTACTTTCCTCTTCTCACACAAGAGGCAGCATACACACATTGTTCACTTTGCTTATTTTAGTATTCCATTGTGTGCTGTGGCTTCCCTGATAGCTCAGGGGTAAAAAATCTGCCTGCAATGCTGGAGACTCCAGCTCAACTCCTGGATCGGGAAGATCCCCTGGAGAAGGAAAAGACTACCCACTCCAGTATTCTGTCCTGGAGAATGCCATGGACTGTATAGTCCGTAGGGTCACAAAAACAGACATGATTGAGCGACTTTCATGTACACTTTTGTGTGCCTGCATTATAATGTAATAACCATTTTTCCACCAATGGATTTTTACATTTTCCCAATCTTTTACATGAAATTAAAAGACGCTTAATTCTTGGAAGAAAAGTTATGACCAACCTAGATAGCATATTGAAAAGCATAGACATTACTTTGCCAACAAAGGTCCATCTAGTCAAGGCTATGGTTTTTCCTGTGGTCACGTATGGATGTGAGAGCTGGACTGTGAAGAAGGCTGAGCACCGAAGAATTGATGCTTTTGAACTGTGGTGTTGGAGAAGACTCTTGAGAGTCTCTTGGACTGCAAGGAGATCCAACCAGTCCATTCTGAAGGAGGTCAGCCCTGGGTGTTCTTTGGAAGGAATGATGCTAAAGCTGAAACTCCAGTACTTTGGCCACCTCATGCGAAGAGTTGACTAATTGGAAAAGACTCTGATGCTGGGAGGGATTGGGGGCAGGAGGAGAAGGGGACGACAGAGGATGAGATGGCTGGATGGCATCCCTGACTTCTGAGTGAACTCCGGGAGTTGGTGATGGACAGGGAGGCCTGGTGTGCTGTGATTCATGGGGTCGCAAAGAGTCGGACACGACTGAGCAACTGAACTGAACTGAATCTTATACTTAAAATAGTGCTACAATGGGAAAACCTTATATATTGTTATTTTGTATGTGCTAAGGTATATCTATGAAAACTTCATATAAATAGGTTTATAGGGTCATGTTCCATGCCACCAAATTGTCCTTCAGTAGAAACTATACTAGTTTACACTTAACATCAGTCATATATAAGAGTGCCTGGTTCCCCATATTCTTGCCAATATAGCATTTATTCTTTCATCAGTTTTTTCTGATCTGCTAAGTGGACATGGTTTTTCAGTGTAGTTTAAATTTCTTTTTCTATGATGAATGAATCTTTTCACATATAAAGAGATTTATTTCCTTTTCTATGAAATATCTGTTAATGTTCTTTGCCCATTTTTTATTAGACTGTTGGATTTTTTTAATCTGTTTTTGATTGGAGGATAATTGCTTTACAATATTGTGTTGGTTTCTGCCATATATCAACATTAATCAGCCATGCATATACATATGTCCCTTCCCTCTTGAACTTCCCTCCCACCTCCCACCCCATCTGACCCGTCTGGGTTGTAACTAGAGGGAGGTCGAACTCCACGCATCATACAGCAAATTCCTGCTGGTTATCTATTTTAATATGATAATGTGTATGTCTCAATGCTGCTCTCTCAGTTTACCCCATCCTCTGCTTCCCCCACTGTGCCCACAAGTCTGTTCTCTATGTCTGCATCTCTATTACTGCTCTACACACAAGTTCATCAGTACCATTTTTCTAGACATCCTTCACTTTCATATATGTGTTAATATACGACATTTGTGTTTATCTTTCTGACTTACTTCACTCTGTATAATAGGCTCTAGGTTCGTCCACCTCACTGCAACCGACTCGAGTTCATTCCATTTTATGGCTGAGTAATATTCCATTGTATATATGTACCACAACTTCTTTTTTTTTTTTTTGGTACCACAACTTCTTTATTCATTCATCTAGATTGCTTCCGTGTCCTGGCTATTGTAAATAGTGCTGCGATGAATATTGGAGTACATGTGTCTTTTAGAATTGGGGTTTGTTCAGGGCATATGCCCAGTAGTAGGACTGCTGGGTCATATGGTAGTTTTATTCCTAGTTTTTAAATAAATCTCCATACTGTTCTCCATACAAACTGTCTCAATTTACATTCCCACTAACTAGACTGTTGGGTATTTTTCTTAATAGTTTGTCAGAGCATTTCATATAGTAGAGAAAATTAGCCTTATTTTTATGTTTTAAGATACAAATAAATATTTTTACCCCATTTTCATTTGTCCTTGCTTATTCTAGTTTTGTGCCATTTGGAGATGGTTCTCATGTAGTAGAATTTAATCTATATTTTCTTTTATGGATTCTAGGTTTTATAGTTTAAAGACCTCTCCAACTGAGAGGTTTTAAAATAATTTTGCCGTTTTTTCAAGTACCTTTATATTTTCACTCATATACATGATCCATTTGGATTTATTCTTCTGAGGCATTTACGTATTACTTTAGAGAGAATTAACAACATTATGGCATTGGATGTTTCTGGTATGCCATTGTTATCATTTATGTTGCTAATATTTCTTTAGTTTTAACCCTATACTAAGTGCTTCATGTATATTCATTCTTTAATCCTCACAACAGGCCTGAGGTGAGCTGTTATTATCCTCATCTTGTAGATGAGGAAACTGAGGTAGATGCTACTTTTTTTTTTTTTTGCAAGATCCAACTTATTTCCTAAGTCATACTCACCCTTTCTCTTCTTAGACTTTTACTGGTGAATAAGTCAGAGGCATTAGAATGTACTGTCTGGAGTGGAATTAGGAGAGAAGTGCACAAACAACAGATAGTTTCAGTAAGTTAAATAATAAGCAGGTGCAGAGTGCTGAGGACTTCCCTGGTGGCTCAGTGGTAAAAAAATCTGCCTGCAATGCAGGAGACATGGATTCAATCCCTGTTGAGGATTGGGAAAATCCGCAGGGGTTGGGAAAATCCCCTGGAGAAGGAAGTGGCAACCTACTCCAGTATTCTTGCCTGGGAAATCCCATGGACAGAGGAGCCTGGTGGGCTATAGTCGGTGGGATCACAAAAGAGCTGGACATGAGCAAACATGCTCACACATACAACAGTGCTGAGGGAGGAGGAAATGCTGATTTGGGGGTAGGGTGAGTGGCAGAGTCGACATCTTGGGAAAAGTAAAATCTAAGCTGAGACCTGAGATGAGGGGTTTTTTTTGTTATAAAATTAAGGGAACTACTTAATGGATTGCATATGTATTTATGTATACACACACACCCAGACACACACACGTACACACATGCATACACCCACACTCCCTTTCTTGAAGTAGGAACAGAGGGACTCAGAAGGGATATATGTGTGCTTAGTCGCTCAGTCATGTTCAACTGTTTGCAACCCCATGAACTGTGGCCTACCAGGCTCCTCTGTCCATGGGGATTCTCCAGGCGAGAATACTGGAGTGGGTTGCCATGCCCTCCTTCAGGGGATCTTCCCAACCCAGGGATTGAACCCAGGTCTCCTGCATTGCAGGCAGATGCTTTACTGTCTGAGCCACCAGGAAAGCCCAAGAATATATATGTATGTATTATATGGATATGTGTGTATACACATATGTTTCATAGGTAAGCTTTACAACTGAAGAAATGAATAATAGGACTTTATATATAACACCATTTTTTTTTTTGTAAAAAATAGCTTTATTTGTTTTAATATCCCCAAATGTGCCTTGAAGAGCCTGGTGGATTACAGTTCATGGAGTTGCAAAAGAGTCAGACACAACTTAACAACTAAACAACAACAATTAAGCTTGCCTAAGACATAAAACACTCCAGTACTCCTGCCTGGAAAATCCCATGGATGGAGGAGCCTGGTAGGCTGCAGTCCATGGGGTTGCTAAGAGTCGGATACGACTGAGCGACTTTACTTTCACTTTTCATTTTCATGCATTGGAGAAGGAAATGGCAACCCACTCCAGTATTCTTGCCTGGAGAATCCCAGGGATGGGGGGAGCCTGGTGGGCTGCTGTCTATGGGGTCACACAGAGTCGGACACGACTGAAGTGACTTAGTAGCAGCAGCAAGACATAAAAGGTGTTCAGTAAATAATTGTTGAGCTGAGTTCACAGTATGTGTGACTTTCACATGCTTTATATTTCATAGCTGTTACAAGGGTTACATTGGTTTTTACTGTGATGACACATGCCCTCAAGAAATAGTTTAAAAAGGAACCTGAAAAATGTATACAATACGGACATAGAATTCTGTGATTTAAAAATCAGTGGTATGTTTTTCAACATCAGATTTTACTAGTTACATGGATCTTAGGTAACAATACAAACTTCACGAAGGCATTGGATGTCTCTTAATTGTGTGACTTGGTGCCTAGTACTTTAGTCCCCAACACAGTAGTATTCAGTAAATGGATAAATGAAAACAGTCTTCTGTACTTTCTATTTTGGTGATTTTACTTGCACATGTATACCAAAAACAATGAAATGGATCATTTCAGCTGCATTATATTTATTTATGTAAAAAATAAGTTATATTAGGTTTCATGTTGATAAAAACAAGTTAATATCGAATATTGTTTTCTATATTATGAAACTCTCAACACCCCACATCTTAAGAACTCTCATTTCTGAACATTTCTGTCCTATTTGGATATTAGCTAGTATTTGTTAGAATGTGTGTGTGGTGTCACTTCAGTCGTATCCAGCTCTTTGCACTCAGTAGACTGTAGCCCACCAGGCTCCTCTGTCCATGGGATTCTCCAGGCAAGAGTACTGGAGTGGAGCCATGTCCTCTGTCAGGGGATCTTCCTGAACCCATGTCTCTTATGTCTCCTGTACTCGCAAATGGGTTCTTAACCACTAGCACCACCTGGGAAGCCCATTTGTTAGAATACTTTCAGCCAATTTGGAAGGAAAACTGTCATGTGTCCAGTGAAATTCCCTCTCTCTTGGCCAAATTTATATTCTGCTTTATGCCTGTTCCACAGCCCACCTTACCACCCTCCAAACAGGGTGTTGTTCATTTCCTATTTGAATAACCAGTTTGATAGATGTAAAATATCTTTTGTTTCAAGGTTCCGTCATCCGAACATACTGGAGTTGGCTGCATATTTTACAGAGAGTCAGAAGTTTTGCCTGGTTTATCCATATATGAGAAATGGATCACTTTTTGACAGATTACAGTGTGTAGTAAGTCATATCCGTCACTCTGCCTGATATTCTGACCCTCTAAGCCCTGGGGGAGCTGCTGAAACCTTCTGAGAGAATCAGGAGGCCAAAATGTGTTCATGTGAGGGGACGCCAACAGTGGTTTCCCAAGGAAGTAGAGGACTTCTCCATGAATTAATTTCTTACTCTTAGAAGGTTGCATAAATACCCAAGTTGTTGTGTGTTGTGCAAAATGGTGGCCAAAAGAATTGCTGGGTCCTCACTCCTCATTGGTACCATGTCTCAAATGAGCTTATGTCAACTACCATTATTTCTCAGGTAATTTTTATTTGCATAACTTTATACAAAGTACCATTCAATATGAAGGGTAGACATAAAAGTGATACCTATATCACTTAAAAAGAAGGAGGTTGAATAAATGCCATGGTTTCTCTTATGATGTTTTTGAAAGATAAGTTAAAAAATGGATTCCAAATTTGTAAAATTGCAGTTAAGTTGAGAATAAAAACAGATTGTTCTCAATTACCCACACTGTTGTGCCGCAAATAATCTAAAAATCTTATACAATGAAATTTTAAGCTTAGTTATCTTATTAGCCATATTTCAATGTATGTGACATTAAAATTATTGGGTATTTTCATTGCCTATAAAGGGATGTAGAACCAGCATGGGTGGTAGAGGAAAACCCATCTTGAATTAAAAATAGGTTATGGTTTACTAAAATATTGATTCACCTACCTCTCCCCACTTTATCATTAGAGTTTATTCTGGCGTACACCTAGGTAGTGAATACAAACATGGTTTTTACTCAGAAAATACAATGAAACCAACCACTGTTGTCTTTTCAGGGTGACACAGCCCCACTCTCTTGGCACATTCGAATCGGTGTATTAATAGGAACATCTAAAGCCATCCAGTACTTGCACAACACGGAACTCTGCTCCGTCATCTGTGGCAGTATATCCAGGTAAGTTGTCCCAGAGCTCTAGGTTACACCTGAAGGCTCCTTTCATCATCACTGGTAAGTCAGACTTCACCCTATTTTCTATCTGCAGTTTCCCTGGTATATATCTGTATGTGTTAAGAATTCTCATGAATGTACTTAAAATCTTAGCTTTTTAATGAAAACATGTTTATCGAATTTTAAAAGCTACATTTGTATTGCCAATGGAAGAGTTTATATTATTTTTAGGAATTATTGATGAGCAGTGTAGGATAGATAGTTTTGTGTGTTTTATTAATTATTCTGCATAGCAAACTGTGAAACAATCTGCTGTATTCATTGCACTGAAAAAATAAACAAACTGAAGTCTAAGAAAAGATTAAGTGGCTTATGCAGGGATTCTTCACAAGATTAACAGTAGTGATCGGCAATTTAAGTTCTTTGTCCTTGAGTCTCCAGTGTCTTGCGTTGCCACTGAGCCTGCTGCCTCCTAGCTGTACATATTCCCCGTGACAAGCCCAGCAGCACTCCCAGTGTTCCTTCTTGATCCATGAGAAGATGAGAAACAACATCTTCCATCTTTCTCCCTCTTCAGTAGACATGAATCTTTCAGACAGAGAGTAGATACCTCCAAACCTCCACCCACTGTGAACTTTTCCTGTGTGCCCTTCATGATGGACTTGTCCCAAAATAAATATACCTTTGCTGAATGGCAGGGAAGACTGGATTTAAAAGGCTCTGCCTCTTCAGAGCCATCATCTAGTGTCTTTGAAAAAGCTTTTAGTGTGCTTTCCAGTTGAGCAGAAGAGGAACTGATGCTTACTTTGTTTTTTCTGGTGAAGTGAACTTCATATAAAAAGCCTCTAGATTTTACTTTATCCTGGGGGAGTGGCAGGAGTGGCTTCTCCTGTTGGGAAGATGAAACTGTTAGTCGCTCAGTCGTGTCCCACTCTTTGCGAACCCAAGGACCGTAGCCCGGCAGGCTCCTCTGTCCATGGGATTTTCCAGGCAAGAATACTGGAGTGGGTAGCCATTGCATTCTCCAGGGGATCTTCCTGGCCCAGGGATTGGACCTGGGTCTCCCACATTGCAGGCAGATTCTTTTATCACCTGAGCCACAAGGGAAGCCCCACTTTCTCCTGTTGCAGTGTGGCAATTCATCAACTGCCAGTGACCTTATAGAATCAGCATAAAATTGGTGCAGCCTCAGGGGACCTGGGACACAGATGGATGGTGAAAGTCTCAGAGGTTAGTGGAATCAACCACTGAGGTTTGTTCCGGAGGCCCAAGGTGGCCGCCTGCAACCTAAAACAATCCTTCTTCTACCCAGCTCGTAGCCCATTCAGCACTATAGATGCTCAAATATGTGTTCAAACTGAGTTTCTATTGTTCAATCACTAAGTCATGCCCAGCTCTTTGTGACCCCATGGACTGCAGCACGCCAGGCTTCTCTGTCCTTCTTCAGTTCAGTTTAGTTCGGTTGCTCGGTCATGTCCGACTCTTTGCGACCCCATGAATCTCAGCACACCAGGCCTCCCTGTCCATCACCAACCCCTGAGTTCACGCAAACTCATGTCCATTGAGTCGGTGATGCCATCCAGCCATCTCATCCTCCATCATCCCCTTCTCCTCCTGTCCCCAATCCCTCCCAGCATCAGAGTCTTTTTCCAATGGGTCAGCTCTTCACATGAGGTGGCCAAAGTATTAGAGTTTCAGCTTTAGCATCAGTCCTTCCAAAGAAATCCCAGGGCTGATCTCCTTTAGAATGAACTGGTTGGATCTCCTTGCAGTCCAAGGGACTCTCAAGAGTCTTCTCCAACACCACAGTTCAAAAGCATCAATTCTTCAACGCTCAGCCTTCTTCACAGTCCAACTTTCACATCCATACGTGGGGAAAAACCATAGCCTTGACTAGACGGACCTTTGTTGGCAAAGTAATGTCTTTGCTTTTGAATATGCTATCTAGGTTGGTCATAACTTTTCTTCCAAAGAGTGTCTTTTAATTTCATGGCTGCAATCACCATCTGCAGTGATTTTGGAGCCCCCAAAAATAAAGTCTGACACTGTTTCTACTGTTTCCCCATCTATTTGCCATGACCAACCTAGATAGCATATTCAAAAGCAGAGACATTACTTTGCCAACAAAGGTTCGCCTAGTCAAGGCTATGGTCTTTCCTGTGGTCATGTATGGATGTGAGAGCTGGACTGTGAAGAAGGCTGAGCACCGAAGAATTGATGCTTTTGAACTGTGGTGTTGGAGAAGACTCTTGAGAGTCCCTTGGACTGCAAGGAGATCCAACCAGTCCATTCTGAAGGAGATCAGCCCTGGGATTTCTTTGGGAAGGACTGATGCTGAAGCTGATGCTTCAACACTTTGACCACCTGATGCAAAGAGCCGACTCATTAGAAAAGACTCTGATGCTGGGGAAGATTGAAGGCAAAAGAAGAGGGCAACAGAGGATTAAATAGTTGGATGACATCACCGATTCAATGGACACGAACTTGGGCAAACTCCAGTTGATGGTGAGGGACAGGGAGGCCTGGCATGCTGCAGCTCATGGGGTTGCAAAGAGTTGGACATGACTTGGCGACTGAACAACAACAAGCATTCAGCCCATAGCACTTACCTCTAACATCAATTTATTGTGTTTGAAAAGTGGACCGACAAACTAGCTCTATTTTAATAAAAATCATTTCTGTATTAGCATATGTGTATTGAACATTTTGAAAATCACTTTCCTTTTAGTTTGCAAATATTTATGGAACATCTGCCATGTGCAAAGCATTGACTTAGACCACAGTGGGGGGAAACATTGATAATCATAGTCTTGAACTGAAAGCTTCAACTTGGTGATCAGATAAGATGATAAAAACACAGAATATAATACATCATACGACACTAAATCTTCCCAATGTGCATTTGGTCTGAAAAGGCTAATGCTAATTCGATAGTTCTAAGCCAGCTGTTTGAGTAGATGGGTTATGACAGTGGGTTGGTTGAAAGCAGGGACGAGAATATTCCTGGTGGAAGGCCCTAATTTGTTCAGGGGAACGGAGTGAAGAATTGCAGGGTGTATAATGAAAGCAAGAAGGGTTGGTTGGAGAATAGAGGAAGAGATTGGAGAATAAGGAAAGAAGAGTGGATAAAAATAAGGCAGTGATGGGATGAGGGTTGGATGATACTTTGAACACTTAATAGGTGGACGACCTGGGTTTGATAGGCTAAGCTCTTACAATGGACTCTGAGGCTTCTTCTCTCTGGGGTCTAAATGGGAATAGAAAGTTTCTGAAGTTTCTTAGGTGGTATCACAGTTTAAAAGGAGGCTATTTCTTCCAGAACAGTATCTCAGGTATTTGTCTAGATGTGCCAAGCTGTGTGTGTGTGTGTGTGTGTGTGTATGCGCGCACACTCAGTCATTTCAGTCGTGTCTGACTCTTTATGACCCCGTGGACAGTAACCCACCCAACTCTTCTGTCCATGGGATTTTTCCCTGCAAGAATACTGGAATGAGTTGCCATGCCGTCCTCCAGGGCCTCTTCCCCACCAGAGACCAAACCCACATCTCCTGCATTGCTGGCAGATACTTTACCACTGAGCCACCAGGGAAGCCGTGCCAAGCTATAATATCACTTAAATAACACTGTTAGACAGAGTGCCTACCAGGTAATATAGATACGAGTACCAAAAGAGATTTGATCAGAGAATGGGAGAATTTCATGGATGGGGCAGAATTTGAACTGGAAAGCAGCTAGCAGTGTATTTTATTTTATTTTTTTGTTGGTAAAGGGGCTGCTGCTGATTGTTTCCTTTCTGGGTTTTCCAAAGGGTTTGAGAACTCAAACATAACCATCTTTAGATCACACCCACCCAGGCATGTGTCAGGGTGTGGGGTGCAGAGGCACTGATGTGAGATCTGTGGTTTCACAAGGGCTCCTCAGCGTGTCCCTCTCTGGTCCAGGGCCAGTCAGCCCCCTCCACAGCCTCTGAACTCTTGGCCTTTCTGCCGAGCCTGCCAGGGAAGATGTTAATGAGTGCCAACTATAACAGTTGACTTTCCTTCTTTTCTTTGGTGATGTGCACACCTGTTCTTTAGAAACTGGAATGAGACCAACTCATTTAATTCAGGGCACTGAACATCTGTCAGATGGTAATGCATTCAGTTCCCAGAAGCCTTGGCCAAATGTGAATCGGCTGAGCTGGATGACCCTCCTGAATCTCTTAAATGAATCCTTCACTTGGCTCTAACCTCAGGCCTCCCTGATTCTCAGTCCCTCTGTGTATAGCCATGTGCTTTCAGGAAAGTCTGAAATCCCTGCTTTTCTGACTTCATCATATTCATTTTCTCACTCTTTGCAAGGAAAAGCAGCTTCTAGGACAGATGTCATTTTATTGTACAGCCTGATAACTGGCTCTTAGGACCTCTCGAACTGTGTTAAACAGTGACCTTTTCTGTGGGTAAGTTGGGGCTCTGTTTTTGTTGAAGTGAGACATGGGAAATATTGTTACCTTTGTTTTGTTTTCTGTATTTGGGCCTCAGACCAATGAGTCACAGAAGAGTTACCATACGTTATTTGACATTTTACACATTGCTTTTAATCGTATGAAGGATTTTCATACTGTATAACATTTTCATGTTATACTGTATAAACTACAGTATACATAAAGTGACAGTAAGTGAGAAAAGACACATTGAAATAGTAAACAATATACAATTATAACTGTAAAATTACAAATTCAGGAATTAAAAGATTAAAAGTGAAACAGACCAAAATATAAATAAAACTTTCATTAGATGGAGAGACTGTGGCTTTTCATTTAATGGCTTAGTTTTTTGTTTTACTTCTACTTGACGTTAAATTCTTGTTTAAGGATTATATCTTCTTTTATAATAAAAATAAAATTTATTAAGGAAAAAAATTACCTCAAACCTTTCTATCTCAAACCGGGGAATCAGAAATTTCAAGGAGTCTATATAATATCCCAAAGTTTCATTTTAGTCACTCTATCTACAGAGAAGCTTGATAATTTCATACCTTGGTGGTTTTAAAAATAGTTTGAAAACGAAGATTGTAAGGAAGATTATCCTTCAGCAGCCTGGTGCCCAAAGTGTGAACAGCACCTTTTGTCTGAGCAAAATGAAATGCCGTCATGGGGGATGACCTGGGAAGAGCACCAGAAATCTGTTCCCGCCCAGGTCCTGCCTCCCTCTCTTAGACCACGCTTTCCTCACTTATGCAGCAGAGCCAGCTGAGATCATCTCAAGGTGGACCTCTTCTTGATTTCAAATTCTGTACAGCTACACCTGCTTGTTTTTGTCCCATGCTCTAAGACTCACAAATCTAGGGGTTATGGCAGGAGAAGGACATGACCCCATGTTTTTTTTAAATCTTGACCAAGCCTTACTTACCCAGGCCAACTTGGAGTGAGGATGAGCTCAGACAGGTTTCAGGAGGCACATTCTGACACCTGCTCATCCTGGAGCAGGTCAGGCAAAGTCCTGACACACCCGTTCCCCAGAAACACCCCCTGCCCTGCCCCTGCCCTGCCCCTGTCCTGCCCCTGCCCTGCCCCTGCCCTGCCCCTGCCCTGCCCCCTGCCCTGCCCCTGCCCTGCCCCTGTCCTGCCCCTGTCCTGCCCCTGCCCTGCCCCTGTCCTGCCCCTGCCCTGCCCCTGCCCTGCCCCTGTCCTGCCCCTGTCCTGCCCCTGCCCTGCCCCTGTCCTGCCCTCTGTCCTGCCCCTGTCCTGCCCCTGCCCTGCCCCTGTCCTGCCCCTGCCCTGCCCCTGTCCTGCCCCTGCCCTGCCCCTGCCCTGCCCCTGCCCTTCCCCTGTCCTGCCCTCTGTCCTGCCCCTGCCCTGCCCCCTGTCCTGCCCCTGCCCTGCCCCTGCCCTGCCCCTGCCCTTCCCCTGTCCTGCCCTCTGTCCTGCCCCTGCCCTTCCCCTGTCCTGCCCTCTGTCCTGCCCCTGTCCTGCCCCTGTCCTGCCCCTGTCCTGCCCTCTGTCCTGCCCCTGTCCTGCCCCTGTCCTGCCCCTGCCCTGCCCCTGCCCTGCCCCTGTCCTGCCCTCTGTCCTGCCCCTGCCCTGCCCCTGTCCTGCCCTCTGTCCTGCCCCTGCCCTGCCCCTGCCCTGCCCCTGTCCTGCCCTCTGTCCTGCCCCTGTCCTGCCCCCTGTCCTGCCCCTGCCCTGCCCCCTGTCCTGCCCTCTGTCCTGCCCCTGTCCTGCCCCTGTCCTGCCCCTGTCCTGCCCTCTGTCCTGCCCCTGTCCTGCCCTCTGTCCTGCCCCTGTCCTGCCCCTGTCCTGCCCCTGCCCTGCCCCTGTCCTGCCCTCTGTCCTGCCCCTGCCCTGCCCCTGTCCTGCCCTCTGTCCTGCCCCTGCCCTGCCCCTGCCCTGCCCCTGTCCTGCCCTCTGTCCTGCCCCTGCCCTGCCCCTGTCCTGCCCTCTGTCCTGCCCCTGCCCTGCCCCTGCCCTGCCCCTGTCCTGCCCCTGCCCTGCCCCTGCCCTGCCCCTGTCCTGCCCTCTGTCCTGCCCCTGCCCTGCCCCTGCCCTGCCCCTGCCCTGCCCCTGTCCTGCCCTCTGTCCTGCCCCTGTCCTGCCCCTGCCCTGCCCCTGCCCTGCCCCTGTCCTGCCCCTGCCCTGCCCCTGCCCTGCCCCTGTCCTGCCCCTGCCCTGCCCCTGCCCTGCCCCTGCCCTTCCCCTGTCCTGCCCTCTGTCCTGCCCCTGCCCTGCCCCCTGTCCTGCCCCTGCCCTGCCCCTGCCCTGCCCCTGCCCTTCCCCTGTCCTGCCCTCTGTCCTGCCCCTGCCCTTCCCCTGTCCTGCCCTCTGTCCTGCCCCTGTCCTGCCCCTGTCCTGCCCCTGTCCTGCCCTCTGTCCTGCCCCTGTCCTGCCCCTGTCCTGCCCCTGCCCTGCCCCTGCCCTGCCCCTGTCCTGCCCTCTGTCCTGCCCCTGCCCTGCCCCTGTCCTGCCCTCTGTCCTGCCCCTGCCCTGCCCCTGCCCTGCCCCTGTCCTGCCCTCTGTCCTGCCCCTGTCCTGCCCCTGTCCTGCCCCTGCCCTGCCCCTGCCCTGCCCCTGTCCTGCCCTCTGTCCTGCCCCTGCCCTGCCCCTGCCCTGCCCCTGTCCTGCCCCTGTCCTGCCCCTGCCTTGCCCCTGCCCTGCCCCTGTCCTGCCCCTGTCCTGCCCCTGCCCTGCCCCTGTCCTGCCCCTGCCCTGCCCCTGTCCTGCCCCTGCCCTGCCCCTGTCCTGCCCCTGCCCTGCCCCTGTCCTGCCCCTGTCCTGCCCCTGTCCTGCCCCTGCCCTGCCCCTGTCCTGCCCCTGCCCTGCCCCTGTCCTGCCCCTGCCCTGCCCCTGTCCTGCCCCTGTCCTGCCCCTGCCCTGCCCCTGCCCTGCCCCTGCCCTGCCCCTGTCCTGCCCCCTGCCCTGCCCCTGCCCTGCCCCTGTCCTGCCCCTGTCCTGCCCCTGTCCTGCCCCTGCCCTGCCCCTGTCCTGCCCCTGTCCTGCCCCCTGTCCTGCCCCTGCCCTGCCCCTGCCCTGCCCCTGCCCTGCCCCTGTCCTGCCCCTGTCCTGCCCCTGCCCTGCCCCTGTCCTGCCCCCTGCCCTGCCCCCTGCCCTGCCCCTGCCCTGCCCCTTCCCTGCCCCTGCCCTGCCCCTGTCCTGCCCCCTGCCCTGCCCCCTGCCCTGCCCCCTGCCCTGCCCCTTCCCTGCCCCTGTCCTGCCCCCTGTCCTGCCCCTGCCCTGCCCCCTGTCCTGCCCCCTGCCCTGCCCCCTGTCCTGCCCCTGCCCTGCCCCTGCCCTGCCCCTGCCCTGCCCCCTGTCCTGCCCCCTGTCCTGCCCCTGTCCTGCCCCTGCCCTGCCCCTGCCCTGCCCCTGCCCTGCCCCCTGTCCTGCCCCCTGTCCTGCCCCTGCCCTGCCCCTGTCCTGCCCCTGCCCTGCCCCCTGTCCTGCCCCCTGTCCTGCCCCTGCCCTGCCCCTGTCCTGCCCCCTGTCCTGCCCCTGCCCTGCCCCCTGTCCTGCCCCTGCCCTGCCCTCTGTCCTGCCCCCTGCCCTGCCCCCTGTCCTGCCCCCTGTCCTGCCCCTGCCCTGCCCCTGCCCTGCCCCTGCCCTGCCCCCTGTCCTGCCCCCTGCCCTGCCCCTGCCCTGCCCCCTGTCCTGCCCCCTGTCCTGCCCCTGCCCTGCCCCTGTCCTGCCCCCTGTCCTGCCCCTGCCCTGCCCCTGCCCTGCCCCCTGTCCTGCCCCCTGTCCTGCCCCTGCCCTGCCCCTGTCCTGCCCCCTGTCCTGCCCCTGTCCTGCCCCTGCCCTGCCCCTGTCCTGCCCCTGTCCTGCCCCTGCCCTGCCCCCTGTCCTGCCCCTGTCCTGCCCCTGCCCTGCCCCCTGTCCTGCCCCCTGTCCTGCCCCTGCCCTGCCCCTGTCCTGCCCCTGTCCTGCCCCTGCCCTGCCCCTGTCCTGCCCCTGTCCTGCCCCTGCCCTGCCCCCTGTCCTGCCCCTGTCCTGCCCCTGTCCTGCCCCTGCCCTGCCCCCTGTCCTGCCCCTGTCCTGCCCCCTGTCCTGCCCCTGTCCTGCCCCTGTCCTGCCCCTGCCCTGCCCCCTGTCCTGCCCCTGCCCTGCCCCCTGCCCTGCCCCTGTCCTGCCCCTGTCCTGCCCCTGCCCTGCCCCCTGTCCTGCCCCTGTCCTGCCCCCTGTCCTGCCCCTGTCCTGCCCCTGTCCTGCCCCTGCCCTGCCCCTGTCCTGCCCCCTGTCCTGCCCCTGTCCTGCCCCTGTCCTGCCCCTGCCCTGCCCCCTGCCCTGCCCCCTGTCCTGCCCCTTCCCTGCCCTACCCCCTGTCCTGCCCCCTGTCCTGCCCCTGTCCTGCCCCTGCCCTGCCCCTGCCCTGCCCCTGTCCTGCCCCTGTCCTGCCCCCTGTCCTGCCCCTGCCCTGCCCTCTGTCCTGCCCCCTGTCCTGCCCCTGTCCTGCCCCCTGTCCTGCCCCCTGTCCTGCCCCCTGCCCTGCCCCCTGTCCTGCCCCTGCCCTGCCCCTGCCCTGCCCCCTGTCCTGCCCCCTGTCCTGCCCCTGTCCTGCCCCCTGTCCTGCCCCCTGTCCTGCCCCTGCCCTGCCCCCTGTCCTGCCCCTGCCCTGCCCCTGCCCTGCCCCCTGTCCTGCCCCCTGTCCTGCCCCCTGTCCTGCCCCTGTCCTGCCCCTGCCCTGCCCCCTGTCCTGCCCCTGCCCTGCCCCTGCCCTGCCCCTGTCCTGCCCCCTGTCCTGCCCCTGTCCTGCCCCCTGTCCTGCCCCCTGTCCTGCCCCTGCCCTGCCCCTGCCCTGCCCCCTGTCCTGCCCCCTGTCCTGCCCCTGTCCTGCCCCCTGTCCTGCCCCTGTCCTGCCCCTGTCCTGCCCCTGCCCTGCCCCCTGCCCTGCCCCCTGTCCTGCCCCTTCCCTGCCCTACCCCCTGTCCTGCCCCCTGTCCTGCCCCTGTCCTGCCCCTGCCCTGCCCCCTGTCCTGCCCCTGTCCTGCCCCCTGTCCTGCCCCCTGTCCTGCCCCTGCCCTGCCCCCTGTCCTGCCCCTGCCCTGCCACCTGTCCTGCCCCTGTCCTGCCCCTGTCCTGCCCCCTGTCCTGCCCCTGTCCTGCCCCTGTCCTGCCCCCTGTCCTGCCCCTGCCCTGCCCTCTGTCCTGCCCCTGTCCTGCCCCTGCCCTGCCCCTGTCCTGCCCCCTGTCCTGCCCCTGCCCTGCCCCCATCCTGCCCCCTCTCCAGCAGCCAGCCCAGTGACTTCATTGCTGCTCCCATCTCTTGTCCCTCCGTTGAGGGTGTGGCCTTCGGTTCTCCCAGATCTGAGTACAAAGGCCAGCTTTACCACTTTCCAGCAGTGTGATCTTGGGTAAATCACTCAGTTCCTTGGGGCACAGTCTCCTTATCTGGACCTGGAACCTCTGCTCTTCTTCCCAGGGCTGTGAGGATGAAATGAGCTCATTTCTGTGAAGCACAGCCCAGGAGTTGGCAGGAAATACTGTTCCTCTCACCTAATGGAGACTCAGGTATCTCATCTGACCTGTCCTTGGACCCTGACACAGCACCTTGTTAGAGCTCTATTTGAGTGCAGCTCTGATTGTTAGAACTTCCTCTGTATTGAGCTAAAATCTGTCTTCCTGTGACTCACCCATTTGCCATTGATTTGGCATTAGAATTACCTACCTACAACTAAAGGGAAGAAGAGAGAAAATTCACTTCATTTCTGCCTTAGAATCAACAGTTTCTTAATCTTTTATGAGTAGCTGAATAAAAAGATGTTTCTTTCGGTTAACAAGTTGAAAGTGCACTGAACAGAGACGCAGGAGTGCTAGGCTTTAGCATAAGCTATTTTGCATAGAATGAGTGATTTCAACCAGCTGGGCCTCATTTGCTTCATCTGAAAAAAAAAAAGCAATTGTGCTTATAGAAGCGATGACAAATCAGTTTCATCTCACATTCCATCTTGGATTGGTTGGTAATGAGTTCCCATGGGCAGAGTTGAAAGGGAATCTGGGGTGGGTACTTTCTGAAGTCAATTAGTGATGTCTGCCAAGAATATGGGAGGATGTCTTGGCAGCGTTTGGGCCACATATTTGCCATATGCCGAGTGGTCCAAGGGTATGTATGGTTTCAGATTCTCTTCATTTACAAACTGATTATATCATCAGATGTTTATTTAGTATCTTCTATAGATTCAGCATTATGCTTATGCAAACAGAAGCTGGCCTCTCTGGGAGTGCCATGTGAAAGAGTACAGGCTGTACAGTAGGAACTTGGGAGAAAAGAGGGCCACTGGAATTCAGATTAGTGAAAACTTTCTGGAGGGAATTAATCAAGCTGCATAGAGGAACTGGACAACAGTAAGTGGGAGGGGAGTACTTTCCAGGTAAGAGGAACACAAAGAAAGCCCCCCGTACAGCAGTAACCACAGTCTATCTGGGGCTTCCAAGGAGGTGCTAGAGGTCAAGAACCTGCCTGCCAGTGCAGGAGACCCTGGTTCGATTCCTAGGTTGGGAAGTTCCCCTGGAGAAGGGATAGCCTACCCACCCTAGTATTCTTGGGCTTCCCTGCTGGTGACTCAGACGGTAAAGAATCTGTCAGCAATGCAGGAGACCTGGGTTCGATTCCTGGGTTGGGAATATCCCCTGGAGAAGGGCATGGCAACCCACTCAAGTATTCTTGCCTGGAGAATCCCCACGGACAGGAGGCTGGGGGACTACAGTCCATAGAGTCGAACAGAGTCAGACATGACTGAAGCGACTTAGCAAGCACCCACACATCCTGACCGCATTGAGAAGTGTTAGTAAATTCCTTGTGACTGATAGGCTGCAGACTCGTATTAGGGAACTCAGTGAAAGCCAGAGGACTGAGTTTACACATCATTGGTGTTACCGTTGGTTTGACAGAGAAGAAAGCTAAGATTTACAGAGGTTAGTAACCTGCCTTGGTCACATGCCGATAGATGGAGGAGAGGAGATGGGGTTCCATGCTTGTGTGGGTCGAACAGCATGCTCATGCTGCTGCTGCTGCTGCTAAGTCGCTTCAGTAGGGTCCGACTCTGTGCGACCCCACACACGGCAGCCCACCAGGCTTGGCTTCCCCGTCCCTGGGATTCTCAGGCAAGAACACTGGAGTGGGTTGCCATTGCCTTCTCCAGTGCATGAAAGTGAAAAGTGAAAGTGAATTTGCTCAGTCGTGTCCGACTTTAGTGACCCCATGGACTGCAGCCTACCAGGCTCCTCCATTCATTAGGTTGAGACTCCTGGGAGCATGTTGGTTTCAACAGCAGAGACAGGGATATGGGGCAGAAGAGGCAAACGTAATTAGTATGTGCAAATTTGGAAATGTGGACGTTGAGCTTCTAGTGAGAACTGCAGGCAGCAGACTTTGCAGGGGGTGGGGAGGTAGGGCCTGGTGGTCTGCATTTGGAATCTTCACTTTGTGCAAGCAGAGAGTAAATAGCCTTCGAAGGAAGACGCTATCAGGGACACAGCCGCAGAACACCCAGGGAGGAAGCCAAGCCCACATTTCAAAGGTATTTTCAAGAAGTCTGCTGGTTTAGTTAGCCCAAAAATGTCTTAGTAATTCGAACTCTTCAAAGAGCATGTTATAAAAACAAAATTCATTTCCAGATGGTGGAATTTGAGGAGGAAAAGGATTTAAAGAAAAGAATCTTGAAGAGTTGAAGTCTTTATTCTTGGCAAAAGACGCTCACATTTTTATTGGGGGAAACAAAGATGTTTTTGAATTACGGGATCACATAAAAGCATCTGAAAGCAGTAAACCTTCTTGTTATTTCCATCGTATCCCTCAGCGAGCTTAATTGTTTTCACATTTATGAACGATTTTAAATTGAAATGCGTTTTATCCCTGGCATTTTTCATCCCAGACATTCATTCTTGTTCATGTTGCCAAAGTGAGGAGATAATCTTGGGGAACATTTCTAATGTTTCCTACAAGATCATTTGTCTTATGCTATGGCCGTGTGTCTCCTGCCAAGTGAAACAAACTCTCTTACTAGGGAGGTGGTCTCAGAAAAAAGGGAAGGAAGTGGCCATTTGCTTACAAATGAATTTTTTTTTAAATGGAAATTGATCAGAGATGTATGGGCGTGGTAAGTGCATGAGGAATTTCCTTTGTGAGGGACTAGAAAGACTGAGTGGTTGGGAAGGGGATGGGGTACCACAGAGGGACTCCTTCCTGTGAACGTGTCACCCTTGCTGGAGGACCCAAGCTCCTGCCTTCACTCCCAAGACCTGATATGTGTGGTGAGGCTGCTGGGCTCCAGCTCAGTGTTTAGCAGGGATAGAAAGCCTACAGGGAATGCAAATGTTTATTTGACTGGTGGTTTAATTAACCATCAGTCTCCTCCCTCTCCATTTCCCCCTACCCTGCAAGAAAACTACTTTTGTTTTTAAAAAACATTTTAGATATAGTAATTCTTTTCCTTAGATTTTTTTCTATTTTCCTTCTAGTGCCTGCCTTCTTCTAAAATATCCATATATGTTCATTTTTTTCTAAGGGATGCCAAAACATAAATTTATGCCAAAATGTTACATAAATTAAAATTCCCCCTAGTAATTTTATTTACTGCTACTGTCTCTAAGCTCTAGTGTATACTTATATACATGGATACATATATGCCTGCACACATACATACCAAACAATATGTATATGTTTATCCCCATGGTCTTAAAATATCTGAGAATATTAGTTTAGTCAGGTTCTTCCAACACTTCTCTAGAACTCTTTTGAAATACAGATGATGCACTGAAACTGATTAATCCAAGGATGTTCAGATCTCCAGGTTTATCCTGCAACCCCTTTGTTACATCAAATTGGTGTCCTTAAACTTCTAGAGTTACCTGGCCAGGTCCAGTGGGGTTTTCAGGTAAAGAGACAAGTATAGGATGGATGGTGGGCAGCCTTATTCTCAGAACAAATTTCAAGGCTCTCCCTATGCATCAGACACTCTGCTTAGGTTTTCTCATTTAACCCTCACAACAGCCCTGTGAGGTCTGCATTCTCAGATCTTTCTACCTACAAGGAAATCAGGGCTTAGGGAAGTTGCGCTAGTTTAATCAGAGATGAAATTTCACATTGAAAGGAGGTTTACCCCTTCTTGACTAAGCCTTTACTCAAGAGAGCCTAGGACTCATTAGGTACCAATAAAGCAAAAACAAGCCATAATACTAAGTGCTGCCTAGGTCAATGAGAAAGATCGAGAAGGCTGTTTATGCCAAAAGGGAGTAAGGGTTTCAGTTTTGTGTCATTTATGCTGGATATACTGCATGCTGATGTTGGCGGCAGGAGGATGTGTATGCTTTTTCCCAGTAATCTGCAGGTTCATACAGAAACTGTGTCTTGTTACATCTGGTGAGGGAAGGTAAGATATCTGGTGAGGGGTGTCTTAGTGCTTCAAACAGCAGTGACACAGACAGCAAGCCGTCCTATTGCCTCAGGCTGTCACTTAGAACCCAGTGGGGTGCTCTTTATCTCTGAACCCAATTAAGTGAAGTCTGGACTTTTCTGCAGTATTGCAAAATACTCAGGGACTGGTACTAAGTACTAAGCACCAATAACTCTTCCTAAAATTAAAAACATATATCTTTATAAACCAATCATGCACTTACATGTCAAACATAAAATTTGCACTTAGATTCACATCCTGCGTTATAATCTAGGTGTATCATCTTGCTTTATATTTAAGGCCCAAGAACTTCAACTTTAAATTAGGAGACAAATGTAAGCAAAGAAAGCAATCCTTTTAACTTTGGAAGGGCTTAGGTACCCAGAAAGAATTGTCCTAGAGACCCCCTAGCTACAGAGAGATGAACTAACATCCCCAGATTCAGAATATAAACTCACCACTTTGTGTGAGACTTTTCCCGTCACTTTACTGAACCATGACTAGTCCTTCTGCCAGAAGAGTTATCTAGAGAGCTGATGGTCTCTCTGCTACAGAAAGTAGCTTGTAGGAAAGACTAGAAGAAATAGGTTGTAGAAACACTAAATCGAAGGTGTGGGCCATTGGGTGTTTCTTACCTATTCCTTGGTGGCTCAGATGGTAAAGAATCCACTGGCAATGCCAGAGATCTGGGTTTGATCCCTAGGTTGGGAAGATCGCCTGGAGGAGGGCATGACAACCCACTTCAGTATTCTTGCCTGGAGAATCCCCAGGGACAGAGGAGCCTGGTGGGCTACAGTCCATGGGGTTGCAAAGAGTTGGACCTGACTGCGTGCTGTGATTCATGGGGTTGCAAAGGGTTGGACACGACTGAGCGACTGAACTGAACTGAACTGAGTGACTAAGCATAGCCTGCACAGCACCTGTTTGTTGCATTATATTGTTACATGATTTTAGTTACTTTATGTTGTCTTTATTTTGTTAGTCTGTTTTTACTACCATAGAAAGAATGTATTCAGTTGACCTGCAAGGTAGCTGAAGGCACTTTATGTCTGAATATTCTATTTGAGGTTGAAGCAGGAGAAAGAGTTTGAGTTGAATTGATTGTTGAAGGGCCTTTTGGAATTCCCACTTTGCTAAAACAGAACATCCTTCTTCCTCAGCTGCCATTAACCTTTATTTAGAACAGAGTAAATCACTGAACTTAAAATTTATGTTATACACTAAAGTCTGCTGGTAAACAACTTGTCTTTTCACCAAACACCATTATTCAAAGTGTGAATGCAGTGCCCTGGAACAATTTTGCATTCTTATTGATGGCCTTTCACTGACCCAAAGTCATCTGTGGGTTTTATTGTGTAACATGCTGTGGTTTCTAAGCTCCCCTCTGCCTAACTCTTAACAGAAGTATGAGTCACCAGTCACTGCAAACTTCCCCAGTTTTTCTGAGGATCAAATAAATGGATTAGATTATGAGTGTTGTTACTGCTTCTTTCCCTTTTTGTACTTGGAAAAGACCTGTTCTTTAGGGATTCTAAGTGTTTCACAAATTCAGCTTTTTGCATTCTCCTTTAAGTTATGGTTTAAGTTAAGTTTAGGTTCTTTAAAGCTGGGTTGGAAGAAGAAGGGAGGATGAGATGCTTGACATTGAAAATCTGGCACTCAGATCTTTGCATTCCTCCTCTTATTGCTGAAATAAAGTAGGGGGCAGTGGTAGGGCAAGGGGTACAGAAGAGAGCCAGGCTCTCAGAGTGGCAGAAGCTGGAGGGGTAGAAGCTTGGGTCCTGATAACGAGAGTTAATGAACCTCTCTGCCCACCTCACCTCCTGGCACATGTGGCAGACTCCCACATTAGGTACCCAGTGATCAGGGCATCTCCAGAAGCCCCAGCTTTGATCTGAATAAGTGAAGTGTACATCTGGGGAAGAAGTCATTAAGAACTACATGTCTGTTCTAATCTAGAGCTAGAACAAAGGCAGGATCTGGCTCTAATGTATTGGCTTAGTGGTTCTAAGCCAAGCATTCCACAGCACAGCTCTGTGCATATCAGATACTTAATTACTATCTGATTAAAACTCATTTAATGATCTTATTACATGTAAGTAGAACACAAGGAAAGCTGCTTTGGTTAACTTTAGTTTCTCCTATGGACAAAACATCAACTTCATCCACCAACTCCATATTTAGACCTGTAAATTTGAAATGCCTGCTGTTCCTAGGTCAGGTTTTAGGTTTTATATAATGCTTGAATTTATACTTTGAGAAAATCTCCTCTAAAAAGTTCATGGAAAGTAATGTATGACTTTATTTGGAATTGATCAAATATGAAAGCGACCTTGTCCTGTTGTTTTCCACCGGAATACCTTTATGATGTTTTTGTCTTGTTTGCCCACGATCACAATTTCAGTGCAAACATACTTCTGGATGATCAGTTTCAACCCAAACTAACTGATTTTGCCATGGCACACTTCCGACCTCACCTAGAACCTCAAAGCTCTGCCATAAGCATGACCAGCAGCAGCAGTAAGCATGTGTGGTACATGCCAGAAGAGTATATAAGACAAGGCAAACTTTCCATTAAAACAGACGTCTACAGCTTTGGAATTGTAAGTACCAACTACCAGTTAATGAAGGAGAAGAGTTTATCACCAAGAATGCTCTAAATTCTAATAACTGTTTTAAAGACTTTAACTTTTAGATCTATTGATTTCCTGTTACTCATTGTCTTATATCAATACATTAATTTTATGTAATCAAATAGTAAAACATAAAGTGATTAATTAGAATGAACTACAGTACTCTTGCCTGGAAAATCCCACGGATGGAGGACCCTGGTAGGCTGCAGTCCATGGGGTCACTTAGAGTCAGACATGACTGAGCAACTTCATTTTCTCTTTTCACTTTCATGCATTGGAGAAGGAAATGGCAACCCACTCCAGTGTTCTTGCCTGGAGAATCCCAGGGATGGGGAAGCCTGGTGGGCTGCTGTCTATGGGTCACACAGAGTCGGACACGACTGAAGTGACTTAGCATAGCATAGAATAGCATACTCAGTATTGAGGTTAACTGAAAAAAGACACATGTACCCAGTGTTCATCACAGCACTATTTACAGTAGCTAGGACATGTAAGCAACTTAGGTGTCCGTTGACAGATGAATGGATAAAGATGTGGTACATATGGAATGTTGGTGTAATGGACTATTACTCAGCAATAAAGAAGAATATATTTGAGTTAGTTCTAATGAGACGGATGAACCTAGAGCCTATTATACAGAGTGGAGTAAGTCAGAAAGAGAAAAACAAACATATATTAATGCATATATATGAAATCTAGAAAGATGGTTCTGATGAACCTTTTTGCAGGGCAGCGAAGGAGACACAGACAGAGAACAGACTTTTGGACACAGTGGGGGAAGGAAGGATGGGATGATTTAAGAGAATAACATCATAACATACACATTACCATATGTAAAATAGGTGTGTGTGTGTGTGTGTGTGTGTGAGAGTCACTCAGTCATGTCCGACTCTTTATGACCCCATGGACTATAGCCTGCCCGGCTCCTCTGTCCATAGAATTCTCCAGGCAAGAATACTGGAGTAGGTTGCCATTCCCTTCTTCAGGATGCAAAATAGCCAGTGGGAATTTGCTGTATGACTCAGGGAACACAAATCCGATGCTCTGTGACAACCTAGACGGGTGGGATGGGATGGGAGGTGGGAGGGGGTTCAAGAGGGAGAGGACTTATGTGTATCTATGGCTGATTCATATTGATATATGGCAGAAACCAACACAATATTGTAATTATCCCTCAATTAAATTTTTTTCAAAAGAGCCACAACTAATTACAAGTATGGCTCAGATGGTAAAGCATCTGCCTACAATGTGGGAGACCTGGGTTCAATCCTTGGGTCAGGAAGATCTGGAGAAGGAGATGGCAACCCACTCCGGTATTCTTGCCTGGAAAATCCCATGGACGGAGGAGCCTGTAGGCTACAGCCCATGGGGTAGCAAAGAGTCGGACACGACTGAGTGATTTCACTTTCACTTTTAAAAATATTTATAATATAATAATTATTGTGTATATTATTAATATTATGTAGCTGACCTTCTATATATTCTTGTAGGTAATAATGGAAGTTCTGACAGGTTGTAAAGTGGTGTTAGATGAGCCAAAGCATATCCAGCTGGTAAGAGTTGTCTCCACCTCTGCCCCTATCTCTTGGTCACTTTTCTGATCGATTCTGAGTTCTAAATGATGAGCTTGTCTTCTTTTCTTCCTAGCGGGATCTTCTTATAGAATTGATGGAGAAAAGAGGCCTCGATTCATGTATCTCCTTTCTAGATAAGAAAGTACCTCCATGTCCACAGAACTTTTCCGCCAAGCTGTTCTCTTTGGCAGGCCGGTGTGCTGCAACACGGGCGAAATTAAGACCATCGATGGATGAAGTGCGTATACATGTGATTTTGTTAAAAACAGTCTGTGGAACCATGGAAAATCTAAACTGGATAAACTGTGTATCTAAGTGAATATCAGTGTGACAAATGCAGCCCCCAACAGAGTCTTCTCACCTAACAGATAGCTTTTCTAAATCATAAAGTTTGGTACTCTGAGAAAGGGCATCATTGATAGAACCAGGGCAACCACAAAAAAATTGATGAAAAGACATAAGTGAATAATTTGGAGAGAATATTTTATTCAACATTCATTAAGAGATCTGGTCCAGTAAAATGGGAATTCCCTGGTGGTTCAGTGGTTAGGACTCAGGCACATTCACTGCCAGGGCCTGGGTTCAGTCCCTGATTGGGAAACTAAGATCCTACATGCCACATGGTGTGGCCAGATTTTTAAAAAATGCAGCATGTATTTCTCTTGCTGATTTTTAAGCTTATTCATCTGCCCATCAATTTAATCATCTAGGTATTTGTTTATAATAAACAAATATTTATTTAGTACCTGCTTTCATGTGCCAGACTTTGGACTAGGTGCTGGTGATGCAACAGTGATCAGGATACTGAATTGCTGCTCTCAGCTCACAGTCCAAACAGAGAGTCAGATGGATAAACATGTAATTTCAATGCAAGAAGATAAGCATCATGATAGATGAGAACACAGGCCAGTATGGGAGCATAGCATCAGAATATGTCCCAGCAAGGAAGTTTCTTGGTGGTGGTGATAACTGAGCTATAATCTGAAGAATAGGTTGGATTTAGGTGGCCTTAGGATGGAGGGATATTCCAGGCAGAGAGACTCTATGCCTGCAAAAACCCAGAGGTGCAGTGGATTTCATGGCACCAAGACTGCAGATAATCATGCATCATGGAAGTACGATGACAGGGAAATGCTGGACTGTTTTAAAATAATAGGAGGTTCCAGGTGATCGAGGGACATGAATTCCATTCTAGGAATTTGGATTCCATCCTGAATCTGTTGTCGAGCCATGGAAAAGTTTTTAAACAAGGAGTTGACATAATCAGAATATAAAGACCATTGGCCTGGGAATCAGGAGAGCTGTTTTCTAGACCTGATACCAGTAAGAGCTATGTAACTAGAGTTTTAAGCTCTGAATACATGGTGGAGAGAACATGAAATTGGGAGCTAGGAGACGTGGGGTTAAGCCACAGTTCTGCTCCTTCTGGCTTATGATAGTGATTTCCTTTTCTGAAAGGGACTCAGCCTTATCATCTATAAAGTGAGGATAGTAATGTTTGTGCAGATTAAATGAGGTCATGTCTGTGAAAACACTTTGTAAATTATAAAGCTCTTTATGGCACCCCACTCCAGTACTCTTGCCTGGAAAATCCCACGGACGGAGGAGCCTGGTAGGCTGCAGTCAATGGGGTCGCTAAGAGTTGGACATGACTGAGCGACTTCACTTTCTCTTTTCACTTTCATGCAGTGGAGAAGGAAATGGCAACCCACTCCAGTGTTCTTGCCTGGAGAATCCCAGGGACGGGGAAGCTTGGTGGGCTGCCATCTATGGGGTCACACAGAGTCGGACACGACTGAAGTGACTTAGCATAGCATATATGTAGTTTTTAGATTACATGTATGTGTGAAGGTATGTTATTTTATATCAGGTTAATGGTTCTCAATTTAGCTGCACATACAAATCAACTGGGAAGCTTTAAAAATACAGATTCCTGGGCTCCTATCTCCATATTTTTTTGAATGAGCATCTTTAGGTCAGTCTAAGGGATCTTTAAGAGATTTTTTTAAAGTATTTTAAGAGAGCTTCCCTAGGTAGTTCTAGTATTTGAGAATTATGGATTGGGTTCACTATTCCCTGACCTCTTCCAAGCTTTCACATATTAAGGTTGAAATAAAAAATAATCAGAGATTTGTCCAAGGTCACAAAGTAGTTAGTGGCAAATCTTGGCCTAAAGTTAGTTCTCTCTTTTTTTTTTTAATTTTTATTTATTTACTTGTTTATCATTTTTGGCTGTACTGGGTGTTCATTTCTGCCCTTGGGCTTTCTCTAGTTTCAGCAAGCAGGGGCTACTCTCCAGTTGCAGTGCTTAGGTTTCTCACTGTGGTGGCTTGAGCATAGGCTCTAGAGTGTGCAGGCTTCAATAGTTGTGGTACACAGGCTTAGTTGCCCCGAAGCATGTTATATCTTCCTGGACCAGGGGTCAAACACGTTTCCCCCTCATTGGCCGGCAGACTCCTAACCACTGGACCAGCAAGACACTCCAGATCTCTTGATGTTGAATTCAGTTCAGTGGCTTTTCTACTTTGCTTGAAGTCACTTAATTTAGTTATTAATGTGAAGAATTTTAGCTAATCTTTAATTCCTTTTCATTTCAAATTCTATAAAGACAATGTGTTAGTTGCTAAGTTGTGTCCGACTCTTTGCAACCGCATGGACTGTAGCCTCTATCTATGAGATTCTCCAGGCAAGAATACTGGAGTGGGTTGCCATTCCCTTCTCCAGGGGATCGTCCCAACTTAGGGATAAAATCCAGGTCTCCCACATTAGTTAAACTTATTTCATGAAAAAAAAAAAGAATATTCCTTAATAGGTAGACAGAAAAAAAGGTTAAAGGAGAGGTTATTGAGACTTCATTCAGTGTGTGTTTGTTTCTTGGTACTCAGGTCCTAAATATTCTTGAAAGTACTCAAGCCAGCTTGTATTTTGCGGAAGATCCTCCCACATCCCTCAAGTCCTTCAGGAGTCCTTCTCCTCTGTTCTTCGATAATGTTCCGAGCATTCCAGTGGAAGATGACGAAAACCAGAATAATTCATCGCCGCCTCATGATCAAAGTTTGAGAAAAGATAGAATGACTCAGAAGACTCCCTTTGAATGCAGCCAGTCTGAGGTCACATTCCTGGGCTTTGATAAAAAGACGGGGAGTAGGGGGAATGAGCACTCTCCCAGTAGGTCTGGGTCTCCTTGTGAGGAAAGCTGGTCTCCAAAGTGTGCAACTCCGTCCCTGGACTTGAGGGCCCCCGGTGTGCGTACGGACACTTCTGCAGAAGCTCCAGGCCATTCCTATAGGAGCAGGCCAGTGGAGACTAGCTGTTCCTCTGTATTTTCCTGGAATGAATGCGAACAGTACAAAAGGGCATCAGTTTCTGCTGAGGATAAAGAAGAAAGCAAGAATTGCTGAGGCACTGGGTAAGGTCTCATCTGAGGAAGCCACTGTCTTCATCAGTAGTGCCAGAGGATAAGGGGTGATACATTTGGCTGATGCCCATCAACAGTGTGACCAATCCCATTCCATTCCTTCCCTTCCAACTTGTAGAACAGAGTGGCTTAAAAGTTTGTTTTAGTAGGATCATTGCCTCATGATCCAACCTGGGCTAAATTAACACCATTCAGAATTACTTAAGATTGTGGACTCTGACTTCAGACAAACAGAGCAGTCGAAACCTACTAGAAAGGATCTGGATTACAGCGTCTTCTCTGTCACATCCATGTGAGTCCTTAGACCCTCCAATCTGCTTCCAAGTACGTTCAGTTCAGTTGGATTCCATTGTTTTGGTTTAGCTTGCCTGCAGAGGTTGCAGGAAATGTCTAAGTTGTAAATGTTAATAGAAATCTTTTTAAAGAATTGCCTTTTTGCTTATTTCGATTGACTCTTAGTATGTTTCTTTTATCCCTGTCAAGTCTGCATATGTGAAAATGAGCCAGTTTCATCCTTGGTCATTACATGCCCAAGATCTGTATTTCTGTATTTAAACTCTTAGATTATTTCATATAATATAGTTGTTATATGACTAGTATTATAATTTTTTACGTACTTAGAGACTATTATATCCCGAGTAGATGATGAAATTTTAATCAAATAATTCTTGTTCCTAAGAAACTGGCTGGTCATAAAGGCCTCAGTCAGCTTTTTGTTTGATTCCAACTCTATGCTTTTACTCCTAATGTTTACCAGATCTCTTCCTTTTGAAGTTCTAGCCAATCTTTCCGGGCCCACCATAATTGCCTCCTCCAGGAAGCTTTCCTAATCTTTCCAGCCAATATTACTTACTTTATCAGCATTTCCATAGCAATTTCTCTTTTTTTTTTTCCCATTTTTAAAGATTTTTTTTATTGAAGTATTGTTGATTTACAGTGTTAGCTTCTGATGTTCAGCAAAATGATTCAGTTATATGTGTGTATATATGTATATACACACACACACATATTCTTTTTCATATTCTTTCCCATTATGGTTTACTACAAGACACTGAATATGGTTCCCTGTGCCATACAGTAGGTGCGTGTGTGCTAAGTTGCTTCAGTCGTGTCTGATTCTTTGCAACCCCATGGACCATAGCCTGCCATGCTCCTCTGTCCATGGGATTCTCCAGGCAAGAATACTGGAGTGGGTTGTCGTGCCCTCCTCCAGTGCTATATAGTAGGACCTTGTTGTTTATGTTTTATATAACATGGTTTGTATCTACTAATCCCAAACTCCTAAACCTCCTTTCCTGTTTAATAAGTTTCTTTTCTGTGTCTGCGAGTCTGTTTATATCTTGTAAATAAGTTTATTTGTATCATCTGTAACAGTTTCTTTGCATTTCTCATTTATACCTGTCACTTTCTGAATCATATCAAAGTTACCTATGTTATCCTCTCTTTCTTACTAGATGATAAACTCCCTGTATTAGTTTCCTACTGCTATCACAACAGTAGGTTAGTGGGTTAAAGCAACATAAATTAATTATTATACAGCTCTGGAGGTCAGAAGTCCATGGCATTCCTTCTGGAGGATCTAGGGGAGAGTTCGTTCCTTTGCCTTTTCTGGCTTCAAAATGCTATTTGCATTCTTTGGTTCATGCCTTCTTCTTCCATCCTCAAAGCCAGTATCTGTCACATCTTTAAATCTAGATCTCTCTTTCTGCCTCTCTGAGCTCTTCTTCATCACATCTTCTTCTTCCTTTGGCTCTCCAAAAGGTCCTTGTGATGGCATTGGGCCCACTCAGGTAATCCAGGAAAATCTCTGTATCTTAAGATCCTTTGTTTAATCACAGCTGCAGTATCCCATTTTGCCTATAAAGTCGTGTATTCAGGATTAGGACACAGACATCTTTGGGACCATTCTCTGTTTATTATACTCCCTGACTGTGTAGGGTCCATCTTTCTGGGCCTAGCATGTTATCCTATACAGAGCAGGTGTTTCCTTATAAGTTAAATTGAGTGACATTATCTCTGTGAACCCACATAATAAAAAATTCAGCTATAGTAAACATTCCTGAGTAAATTAACCAAGTAGGGATAATGACTGACTTTATGATGATAGACAGAAACACTCATGAAAAACCATTTCCAGAGGATTTACAGAATCTCCCTCTCCAGGATGTTTACTATATAAGGGCAGAACCTCTAGTTTTCTCTGTATCAAAGGGATAGGCCCATTTTTTGGTTAGTTTTTTTTTTTTTTTTTGGTGAATCTGTACAGTTGGGTTAATGATCGTTGGATTGGAGTCCAGATTCAAGAGCAATTATTCAAAGAAGGAAATCATCAGAAATCAGGGTCAGGTTAACAGACCAAGGTCCAAAACATGGAGCTATGGTTCTGGGAAAAAGGAAGGAAATGAGGTTCAAGACACAGTAAGCTGTAGCCTGATTGACAAGTCAAATAAAAGCCCCAGGCAAGCAGCTGGGAGAGGCCATCTCTGAGGGCTAGTCTGACACATTCTGACTACCCATTTGCTGTCTTCCTCATCTGAGCATGAAGTGTGTTCACAGTGCTCCCAAACTGCCCCTATGCTGAGACTGTCGGGGGAAGGGGTTGCACTAGACTTCATTGATCTTGCTCCTTATGATGACCTGGCCTAGTCTGAAAACTCTTTTGATTATACCCAATTCTTGATTCCTTGTTAATCAAAGGAAGCTGTGAAAGTCTTTGACATTTGGTTTTATAAATAGCTAGCCATTCTGAGGTCACTTTAGCTTATCTCATGTAGGCTGAATGTATTTTGCCTGAATCAGGCAAATAAGCTTGGAATCGGATGAAGTTGCCACTAATAATTCAAATGAGGTAATCAAGATAATAAAGAACTGACTCTCTTAAACTGCTTTTCACTTTGAATCTGAATCTCGCAGTACCTTCAAAGAGAAATCATTAGGAAGTTCTCATTGACACCAGGCCCACACCATTATTCAGCACATGTGTAATCTGTTGGTATGATATTGATTGGAATTTGCTTAATTGACTTGAAGCAGTGTTTGTCAAACTTTAGCGTGCAACAAAATGACATGGAAGGCTTGTTAAAAACACAGATTGCTAGCTCCCAATCTATTGCATAGACGTTTGCTTAGCATTGAGTAGAAGGTCTAGAAATACTATTCATCAATGAATTTTTTTAACTAGATCACCTTGCTTAGGTGTGACTATTTTGGACATCTTTAAAACCAAGTCAGATTAACTGGCAATAACCTAATTAACGATATGGTAAGCAGATACTACTGTGGTTAGAAATAACCAGAATTTTCTATTGAGTGACCCAGTCCTCCTTATTAGATTTGCCTTCTAATGGGTTTGTTAATAAGTGTTAACTGACAGGAATTAAATCTCCCATCCTGCTATAGGCAGTAAGAGGATGCTTTAGTGGCCTCATGATATGAAGACTAAGACACATGAAGAAACCAAGAATGAGTCCCCAAGTGTTTCCTATGATCAGTAAAGATAAATTAGTAAAGAATTTTATTCACCTTCATCTTTGTAATGTACCATGGGCTATCCTCCAGGTATATCCTATTTACCTGATAGATTTTTGTCCCATTTTATAGCCCCCAAAACATGAAGAAAGTGTTTTGTTGTTTTTGAAGTCAGCTATGGATTTCTGGCATAGTCAATTTTATTGGCTTCTGGAGAATTGTTGTAATGATCTGTGACCCACTGCGTCATTGTGGAGTTTCATGGGATGGTAGAACAGCTTGTGTAAAACAGCTTTTATGACCTGAGATAGAGTGAGTCTAGGAAGTGAAAGTTACCTGAGGAGCATTTGTGAGGCATCTGCCAGAATCAAGGTACTGTGTTAGCTACTGGAGTACCAGGTAAGGAGCAAACATTTTATTAGTGATGAAAAGGCATCTGCCCAAGTTAACTGTTCTATTACAACATCTGTTATTTGAGCCACAGACTTTTGGAACTAAAAGTAAGGGCTGAAAGAGTAAGGAGGAGGCAGAGATTACTAGTACTGATGCCATCTTCAGCAGGCTTCAGTAAGAAATGTGAAGTGTCTGCACATGCCTCACCACACCATCACCCCACACTGGAACTGCCTGTTGGCTTCTCTCTCCTCATAAAACTGAAACTTCCCTGGGGGTAGAGGCTATATCCTGCTCTCTTTGGTATCCTTAATGGCTAGCACAGTACCTGACACATAATATGGCCCACCAAATGAATGACTGAATCAGATAATCCTTCAAACCTCTTCAGAATCATTGGTATCTAGTATCTCAACACTGTCATTTAGTTTGCACCCAAAGTCTGTCTTTCTAATATCTAGACTGTCATCAATCATTTGTTTAAATAGTTCCACTTCATCATTCTTGATTGAAAGCCTGATTTCAAATATTAATATCTGAGGCATTGTTGAAAAGAAGAATTAAAATTGTGTACATGGCTTATAAATTTGCCTCATGGTGAAAAACATTCCTAAATCATGTCTAGGCAATGATAAGCCAACATTTTGAATTTTGACAGAGAAGCTGATGTTTCTTGTATTTTGTGTCCATCTTTATGTTATGTCCCAACTTATTTAGGTATAGTAATGGTCCATTGGATTGCAAGTATTTTCTTGGGAAAATACTTATTCTGAAGATTCCTCCCACACCTTCATTGCTCACCAGACTTTCACTTAAGAACCTTCTTATTGATGTCATCTGCTTTACTGCAATTTTTTATGGTCATTTCTATAAATATAATAATTTGAACATCTCCATTGTTTCTCAGTGACTCCTTAATTTTGAAATTTTCTTACAGACTAATGTTAATTGGGATGGAGTATAAGAAGGTAGGAAGAGTGTACTTGAAGGAGGGTCAGACTCAGTTAATATTTGGGTGTGCGAGCTGCAGTCACACATCATCTAAACTATTGAGCTGTGTTCTGTTACTATAAGATCAAGGAAGATAGGTTCAAAGAAGTTGACTCTCATCCTAAGTAACACTGATGATGGACTGGGGATACAAAGTGAAAATTATTTAAGCCCAGGACATACCTGCTCTGAAGAGGAATAACTTATATTAAAGAAATGCAAATCAAAACTACAATGATATACCACCTCATACCAGTCAGAATGACTATCATCAAAAAATCCACAGATAACAAATGCTGGAGAGGGTGTGGAGGAAAGGGAACTCCTACACTCTTCGTGGGAGTCGAAATTGGTACAGCCTTTCTAGAAGGCAATATGTATCAAAACTTTAAATGGTTCTGTTTACCCATTGCTTTTACCCAGAAATTTGTTTAAGAATTCATCCTAATGAATAAAAACTTCACAAGTGTGTACTGCTGCTGCTGCTGCTGCTGCTGCTAAGTCACCTCAGTCGTGTCCGACTCTGTGTGACCCCATAGACGGAAGCCCACCAGGCTCCCCCATCCCTGGGATTCTCCAGGCAAGAACACTGGAGTGGGTTGCCATTTCCTTCTCCAAGGCATGAAAGTGAAAAGTGAAAGTGAAGTCGCTCAGTAGTGTCTGACCCTCAGCGACCCCATGGACTGCAGACATGAGAGCAAATCAGATCAGATCAGTCGCTCAGTCGTGTCCGATTCTTTGTGACCCCACGAATTGCAGCACGCCAAGCCTCCCTGTCCATCACCAACTCCCGGAGGTCACTCAGACTCACATCCATCGAGTCAGTGATGCCATCCAGCCATCTCATCCTCTGTCGTCCCCTTCTCTAGGTACTTTTAAATGTTAATGATATAAATATAGTGGAAACAGCATACATATCCTTCAATAGAAGACAGGTTAAATAAATGATAACACAAGTCTATAATTGAGTTTTACACATCTGCCTAATTTAAAATTGTTTAGATCTATGTTTACCGCTATGGAAAATTTGTCCTTGAAATGTTAGTAAATGAAAAAGCAGACCACAGAATAGCATGTTTAATATGAGCCCATTAATAATATTAGATATTTTTAAATAATATATGTTTCATAGAGAAATCTTTGCTAAAAAGTTACTAAGGGTTTCTTTCTGGGCTGTGGTATTTGGATGATCATTATTTTTGTTAGACTTTTATGTATTTGAAATTTTTATAATGAGCATGTATCACTTTTATTATTAGAAAACAATAAAGCTATTTTTATTTTCGAGAAAATATTCTCTACATTTCTACCTTTTTCTGACTCTTTGCTCAGGTGTGTCCTTGATAGCAACTGGCAACTGGTAATCTTGCTTTTATTCCAAGGCCCTTTATTTATTTTGTCTTCCGACCTCCACAATATGGACACTTCTATACAGATTTGTCTGGTATCCTTGGAGTAACAAGTTTTTAGAGGCAAAAGGCAGCCCAAGAAGCAAAAACCAGAGGAGCAGAAATACAGAAGAATGGAGAAGAGATCACAGTACACAACTGAGAATATCTGTAATCAAATTTTAGTTGATTTTGGTAAAATCTTTAAAAGTTACTTTTAACATGTATGCTTACCTCAAGAAACAACCTACAGTTAAAGATCTTTGGGGAGGTAAATTTTTCACCCTAAGGTCCATATCCTAGTCTGGTGCCCCACTATCCATGCTGAACTTAGTAGACTCTAATTGTAGTTACCAACTGAAAATAAAACTTGCAAGAGTGCAGAGAAAGAATAACTGAACACAGAACTTTGCTCCAGCAGGTAGACGTGGAGGTGATGAAACAAGGCTAATGGGATCCACAGTAATGTGTTCATCATAAAGGGAAAAAGCAAAATATACTCCAGGGTAAAATACCAACTCTAATGATTTCTGTTTGGGACAGTTGTGGATATAAGGAAGTTACAGAGTATATGAATATGACAAAAACACTTCCTTAGTAAATCTAGCTATAAGATAAATGAGTGTTGACTTCTTAAGGGCATAACACAGCCACAAATTTTGGTCTTTTATACCAAATTAAAGTGTTGGTGCTATTCTTGTGTTTCCTAGGAGAGAAATGCCAGGTAACACCAATGGCGCCATCACTACAAAAATTTCAACAAAGAAAAGGAAACCAATACCTAAATACAGTGTAAAATGGAATCATTCTGAACAGCACACTAGAGAGAGGTATAAATTTCTGGCAGTCTTCTTAGTCCCATTATTTACTGATGATAATTTCATGTCCTTCTGAAAGTGTACAGGTGAATTATAATGTTCTTGCAGGACCATTAAACACTGGATCTTGTGGGGTTTTTGAATGTTTATATCATATGACTTTTAAAGGGGCTGCAATGACTTCAGCCAAGGGCACATATTAATCAATGACCTTTTATTGTTTGTATTTTATATACCTGGAGAAAAATGCGTGCTTATTTTCCAGTACACTTACAAACCCAGATACGCATGTTTATGTTAACTCACTGCCTGCAGCTCTGAGGCTCTTGCTGTGGTAGGCAGAGCAATCTCTGACATTTTCATTATGCATTTGTCAGGCAGTTTGAAGAAGGAGAAATAATTCATGTGATTATCAGTATCCTGTTTTGGCCATTAAAATGTATTTCCTTAATAAAAAATCATCACCATATTTCAGGAGGCATGGTCTGACATGTCTTCATCTTTCTTCCCATTTCGTATCCTGGCATTTTTTGCTCTTGATTTCTATGGTCATGTGAGTGAACGAGGCAGCATCGCTGCATCACAGTTAAAAGAGCTCATCGATTAGACTGAAGCTACACTTAAACTCCCCTTCAGCCACTATTCCCAAGGCCACACGCTGGACCCTATAACCCCTGAAGCTGCCAGACACCAGAGAATCACAGTAAGTTGTCCTTGAGTTCATAGACTTTCTCTGATCTCTCCATGTTGCCCTGCCTGTCGGTGACCATCCTCTTCCTCTTCCAATCTACTCCATGTTTTTTCTTTGCATAGGCTGGGCCATGGGTTCATCTGTAATCAGTGATTGTGCTTATGGAGAAATAGAATCTCTACTTTTTACCCACCACACTGAGCGTATTACATTTAACTTGAATGATTATACATTTTCCCTTTTTTCTCTTTCATCTGTAAGAGTGAGAATGGCTTCCCATAGTATTACTCTCCAACTAGCTATTTCAAACAGATGGAATTTAATATTGGGAATTGGCGATCAAAGGGTTGGAAAGCCTAGAAGTGCAGAGAAAAATGTGAAATTATCCAGAGAGTAATACTACAGGAAGCCATTCTCACTCTTACAGATGAAAGAGAAAAAAAGGAAAATATATATTTAAGAGCTCATGACCACTGACCTCTGAGGCTGCTGGGAACTTGCTACTGATGCTTCTGGAATAGTGTTGCCAAGGAGAGAAGCAGGAACCTGGACACTGCCTTGGCTACTGCCACTGCCAGGGGCCCGGTAAGAAGCAGGGAAAGAAAAAGTTTCTCCATTTCTTCCACATCCTGTAATAAGAATTTAGCTGCAAAGGGCATCTAGGATGTACAGTTTTGTCTGGACTACAGTGGAAAGCACAGAAGGACAAGCATGGAGCTAAAAGCCAACAGACAAATCCAATTCAGTCATTCGGCATTTATCCTCACCTTCGTACCCTATGTTTAACTTCGCAGGGACAATGACAGTATCATACAAATAACACTTAAATAATTCAAGATGCTGTCATTCTCTCCAAAGAGGAGACCCAAGGTCTCATCAGCCATCATTTCTGTCTCTAGGTGATCTTAATGTTTCTTCCACCTGGATTTTCTAACTATACAAGCAATCATCCCCAACATTTCTTATATAGGAGAAAAGAGAGGGAAAATAAAAATTGGTAAATAATACACAGATAAATACAAAACCAAGGAAATATGCTTGGCTGCTATGGTTTTTGTTTCTATTATTTGTCACAAGTCTGCAATTTGCATGTATAATATGTTTTTTTTTTTTTCTTTTTTAAGTCTCCTTCCATGCTCCCTTTGCCCTCAGCCAACACCCTGGTGATCTGGGTTTCCTTCCTTGAGGGTGTGCAGCAAACATTCATTGCTGATGGGTGTGTCTCCGCTGGCCCTGCCTTTATTAGTGTGTGACGACTGCACATGTATTTTTACTCCTGGATGGGGAACTGTCAGCACACACAGTTTCCTGGATTCCCAACTCAGACCTCCCTGCCCTTGCTGTGCTCACCAATCTGATTTCCCTTTTGTAACTGCAATCAATACCCAGAAACAGTATAATTATCTACTTCTTTCTTCTTGGTTCAGTGGAAGAAAGAGCCCCAAAAGCCAGTCAATCAAATTCCAGTTCAGTGAAACCGTGGTCGTGTCCACATGGGATCATTTCTCACTTGAGATCTAGGACCTTTAAATTAGCAGAGCTCAGAGTCTTGGAAGAATGGATGGAAAGCCAAAAATATATGTGAGTGGGTATTTTTATTTTTCACAGCATCCTAGTCATTGAAAAATGGAAAAAAAATGTAATCGTCAATAACTCTTAAAATGTATCAAGTTAAATGTAATATGTTCAATGTGGCGGGTAAAAGAATATTAGTTTATTCTGTCATTTAATTTGGGTATGTACTGTTCATTTGGTCTGAGATCGTGCTGGTGTCGTTTAGTCCATAAGTTATGTCTGACTCTCTTGCAATCCCATGTGAAAAACACCTCACAGCCATGGTAGATCCACAAGCTTGTCTGGAGAATTCCATGGACAGAGGAGCCTGGCAGGCTACAGTCCATGGGGTCACAAAGAGTCAGACACAACTAAGTGACTAACACACTAGGTTTGTCATAGCTTTTCTTCCAAGGAGCAAGCATCTTTTAATCTCATGGCTTCAGTAACCATCTGCAGTGATTTTGGAGCCCAAGAAAATGACGTCTGTCACTGTTTTCATTGTTTCCCCATCTATTTGCCATGAAGTGATGGGACCAGATGCCATGATCTTTTTGGATGTTCAGTTTTAAGCCATTAACCTCAAAGAAAGAACTTGGTGGAATGCTACATGGTTCTGAAACTGGCCTTATCCTGTAGAGCACTTTTTATCAACAATTTTTGAAAAGAGAAAGCAATCTCATCAAACTGGCCAATGATACAAGTCAGAAAGGAACTTAAAGGTTGGATAATCAAACTAAAAATTATAAGACAACTATTATGTGGAATCTTGCTCAGCGATCAATACAAAGAAATAGAGGAAAACAATACAATGGGAAAGACTAGAAATCTCTTCAAGAAAATCAAAGATACCAAGGGAACATTTCTTGCAAAGATGGGCTCAATAAAGGACAGAAATGGTATGGACCTAACAGAAGCAGAAGATATTAAGAAGAGGTGGCAAGAATACACAGAAGAACTGTACAAAAAAGACTTTCACGACCCAGATAATCATGAAGGTGTGATCATTCCCACTCATCTAGAGCTATATATAGTAATCTGTATTTGCTAATCCCACTAATTTGTTCTACCTCCATCGGTAGCCATTAGTTTTTGTTTTTTTTTTTTTAATGTCTGTGTGGCTGTTTTTATTTTGTAAATAAATTCATTTGTCTTATTTCTTCAGTTCAGTTCAGTTCAGTCGCTCAGTCATGTCTGACTCTTTGCGACTCCATGAACTGCAGTACACCAGGCCTCCCTGTCCATCACCAACTCCCAGAGTCCACCCAAACCCATGTCTATTGTGTCAGTGATGCCGTCCAGCCATCTCATCCTCTGTCGTCCCCTTCTCCTCCTGCCTTCAATCTTTCCTAGCATCACGGTCTTTCAAATGAGCCAGCTCTCTGCATCAGGTGGCCAAAATACTGGATTTTCAGCTTCAACATCACTCCCTCCAATGAACACCCAGGACTGATCTCCTTTAGAATTGACTGGTTGGATCTCCTTGCAGTCCAAGGGACTCTCAAGAATCTTCTCCAACACCACACTTCAAAAGCATCAATTCTTCGGCACTCAGCTTTCTTTATAGTCCAACTCTCACATCCAAACATGACCACTGGAAAAACCATAGCCTTAACTAGATGGACCTTTGTTGGCAAAATAATGTCTCTGCTTTTGATTATGCTGTCTAGGTTGATCATAACTTTCCTTCCAAGGAGTAAGCATCTTTTCATTTCATGGCTGCAATCACCATCCACAGTGATTTTGGAGCCCAGAAAAATAAAGTCAGCCATGGTTTCCACTGTTTCCCCATCTATTTGCCATGAAGTGATAGGACCAGATGCCATGATCTTCGTTTTATGAATGTTGAGCTTTAAGCCAACTTTTTCACTCTCTTCTTTCACTTTCATCAAGAGGCTTTTTAGTTCCTCTTCACTTTCTGCCATAAGGGTGGTGTCATCTGCATATCTGAGGTTATTGATATTTCTCCCAGCAGTCTTGATTCCAGCTTGTTCTTCCTCCAGCCTAGTGTTTCTCATGATGTACTCTGCATATAAGTTAAATAAACAGGGTGACATACAGCCTTGATGTACTCCTTTTTCTATTTGGAACCAGTCTGTTGTTCCATGTCCAGTTCTAACTGTTGCTTCCTGACCTGCATACAGGTTTCTCAAGAGGCAGGTCAGGTGGTCTGGTATTCCCATCTCTTTCAGAATTTTTCACAGTTTATTGTGATCCACACAGTCAAAGGATTTGGCATAGTCAATAAAGCAGAAAGATGTTTTTCTGGAACTCTCTTGCTTTTTCGATGATCCAGTGGATGTTGGCAATTTGATCTCTGGTTCCTCTGCCTTTTCTAAAACCAGCTTGAACATCAGGAAGTTCACGGTTCACGTATGGCTGAAGCCTGGCTTGGAGAACTTTGAGCATTACTTTACTAGCGTGTGAGATGAGTGTAATTGTGTGGTAGCTTGAGCATTCTTTGGCATTGCCTTTCTTTGGGATTGGAATGAAAACTAACCTTTTCTAGTCCTGTGGCCGCTGCTGAGTTTTCCAAATTTGCTGGCATATTGAGTGCAGCACTTTCACAGCATCATCTTTTAAAATTTGAAATAGCTCAACTGGAGTTCCATCGCCTCCACTAGCTTTGTTCATAGTGATGCTTCCTAAGGCCCACCTGACTTCACATTCCAGGATGTCTGGTTCTAGATGAGTGGGAATGATCACACCTTCATGATTATCTGGGTCATGAAAGTCTTTTTTATACAGTTCTTCTGTGTATTCTTGCCACCTCTTCTTAATATCTTCTGCTTGTTAGGTCCATACCATTTCTGTCCTTTATTGAGCCCATCTTTGCAAGAAATGTTCCCTTGGTATCTTTGATTTTCTTGAAGAGATTTCTAGTCTTTCCCATTGTATTGTTTTCCTCTATTTCTTTGTATTGATTGCTGAGCAAGATTCCACATAATAGTTGTCTTATAATTTTTAGTTTGATTATCCAACCTTTAAGTTCCTTTCTGACTTGTATCATTGGCCAGTTTGATGAGATTGCTTTCTCTTTTCAAAAATTGTTGATAAAAAGTGCTCTACAGGATAAGGCCAATTTCAGAACCATGTGGCATTCCACCAAGTTCTTTCTTTGAGGTTAATGGCTTAAAACTGAACATCCAAAAAGATCATGGCATCTGGTCCCATCACTTCATAGCAAATAGATGGGGAAACAATGAAAACAGTGACAGACGTCATTTTCTTGGGCTCCAAAATCACTGCAGATGGTTACTGAAGCCATGAGATTAAAAGATGCTTGCTCCTTGGAAGAAAAGCTATGACAAACCTAGTGTGTTAGTCACTTAGTTGTGTCTGACTCTTTGTGACCCCATGGACTGTAGCCTGCCAGGCTCCTCTGTCCATGGAATTCTCCAGACAAGAATACTGGAGTGGGTTGCCATTCCCTTCCCCAGGTGATATTTCCAACCCTGGAATCGAACTGGTGTCTCTTGCATTGGCTGGCAAATTCTTCACCACTTAGCCACCTGGGTAATGTCTCCTTCATTGCTGGCAGATTCTTTTCTGTCTCAACCACCAAATCTAGACAGTGTATTAAAAAGCAGTGACATTACTTTACTGACAAAGGTCTGTAGAGTCAAAGCTATGGTTTTTCCAGTAGTCGTGTATGGATGTGAGAGTTGGACCATAAAGAAGGCTGAGTGCTGAAGAATTGATGCTTTTTAACGGTGGTGTTTGAGAAGACTGTTTAGAGTCACTTGGACTACAAGGAGATCAAACCAGTCAATCCTAAAGGAAATCAACCCTAAATATTCATTGGAGGGACTGATGTGGAAGCTGAAGCTCCAATTCTTTGGCCACCTGATGCCAAGAGCTGACTCATTAGAAAAGACTGTGATGCTGGGAAAGATTGAGGGCAGGAGGAGAAGGGAATGACAGAGGATGAGATGGCTGGATGGCATTACCAACTCGATGGACATGAGTTTGAGCAAGCTCTGGGAGATGATGAGGGACAGGGAAGCCTAGGGTGCTGAGAGTCAGACACGACTGAACAACAACAAATGTCTTTCCAGTATTTTTTTTTTTTTTTTTGGCCACACCACAAGGCAAGCAGAACTTCTCTGACCAGGAATCAAATCCATGCTCCCTGCAGTGGAAGCATGGGGTCTTAAACACTGGACCACCAGGGAAGTCCATCTGTCCATAACTTTTAAAAATTAGGAATAAAGTCAACCAACTCTGATTTCATGTCATATTTAAAAATATACTTCTCCATCTTGAATGCAAGATATGATCCAAAGTTCTTTAAACAGAACAAGAGGAACTTACAAACTTGTCCCAAACTGTTTTTCCACCATTTATATCTCATCACTACCTGCTTCCTGTCTCCTTTCTATAGACTCTGTATCTTTTGTTCTGCTGCTGCTGCTGCTAAGTCGCTTCAGTTGTGTCCGACTCCGTGTGACCCCATAGACAGCAGCCCCCTGGCTCCCCCGTCCCTGGGATTCTCCAGGCCAGAACACTGGAGTGGGTTGCCATTTCCTTCTCCAATGCATGAAAGTGAAAAGTGAAAGTGAAGTCGCTCAGTCGTATCCGACTCTTAGCGACCCCAAGGACTGCAGCCCACCAGGCTCCTCTATCCATGGGATTTTCCAGGCAAGAGTACTGGAGTGGGGTGCCATTGCCTTCTCCATCTTGTTCTAGTCCCACTAAATTTGTTATGATTCCTGAAGCATACCACATCCCTTCTCATCTCCATGTCTGAGCACATGCATTCCAGCTATCTGGAAGGCCCTCCTGTCTCCACGCCACCTCCAGGTTGGTGCATTTTTACATACCATTCATAACCACACTAAATCACTTTCCCATGAATTGTTCTCAAACTGTCCTGAGTGATTACTTACCTACTCCTCTGCTCTCCTTCAGTAATTTAGATTTTTCCACTTTTATCTTTGGTTTATTGTTATAATCATAGCCATGTTATTTATGTCTCTTTTCAGTGTTAAGATGGTGACCTCCTCCAGGTATGAAGTTAGATGCTCGTTGCTATTTACTGAATAAATTTAAAACAATGAAATATTTAGTTCAGTATTTGTTGCAGTTTAAAGAAAGCAGGGCCACCAGGGAAGCCCTTAAAGAAAGCAGGTCACCCTCAATAGGACTGACTTCATCAAGGTTGGCACTGACCATGGTGAGTTTTTTGCGGTTTAACTTAGCCTTGACGTCTCAGAGACCTGAATTCATCAATTTCTTTGGAGTGGGCTTACTCTCAGTGGCAGAACTGCATTGACCAGGTTCATGGAGGTTTATAAAAATCAGCATAATCCTTCTCTACTTTTTAATGAAAAAATATAACTGTACAGAGAACTGAAATTCTCAAGGCAGCCTATTAGTGCATTGTCCCCCTGCAGGCGAGTTATATTTGCAGCAATATGATATGGCCCAGGGGAATTTGTTGATCTAAGCAAGCTTGAGACTATCTCATGCACTAGAGAAATAGTCTCGCCAATGAAACTTCATGCTTAACCAAGACTGCTACCCCCTGGGCAGGGCCTGGGTGACCCCCTTCAACTTGTCTGCTAACTCTTATTTCCTGTGCAGCTGTGGTCAACCAACATTTCTTGGCCCAGACAGGTCTTAAAGAAATTTCATTAAATGTCTGATGATAAGGTTCTGTTTGTATTTGAGTTCCCATTCTTCCCATTTATATAATCATGGGTGCTCTCTTGGTTTGTTCCTGTTCATATTTATTGTATACAGAATTAACTAATCTAACTCTAAGGACAACTATATTTTCACCTCATTGACAACCCTGTTTAATGACAGCAAGACCTAAAAAGGCTGAGTGACTAATAAAGGTCTTAGAACTTGTCAGTCGATGAGGCAGACATTCATCCCTGGTCTTGTGGCTCTAATCTTTATGCTTTCTATTATTCTTTTCATGTGGAAATTCCCAGTAATTATGCAAGAAGACCTAGTTCTTAGCCCTTTTTTACCTGATTAAACATATAGTTTTTTGAAAGGCTTAAAAACTGACACATGATTGACACTTCTGTGATTTCTCTGGAAATCATATCCCATGAAGGTGCAAGAATTATAGCTAGAAGGATGTTCATTGCCACGTGGTTTACAATAGTAAGTAGCTGTAAAGAACCTAAATGTTCAATGACAGGAAATTTGTTAAATAAATTATAAAAGACCCTGATGCTGGAAAAAATTGAAGGCAGGCAGAGAAGGGGACGACAGGATAAGATGGTTGAATGGCATCACCAACTCAATGGAGGTGAGTTTGAGCAAGCTCCGGGAGATGGTGAAGGACAGGAAAAGCCTGGGGTTCTGCTGTTCATGGGGTCAGAAAGAGTCAGATGTGACTGAGCAACTGAGCAACAATAGTTATTAACATTTTTATAAAGAATGTTCATTTTACAATGTTAAGTGGGAAAAGGCAGATTACTCAATACTATGTAAAACAGGATCCTACTTTTTTTTTTTTTTTTTTTTTTAATAAATGTTTTGACTGTGCCCTGCAGCATGTGGGCTCTTAGTTCTCGAACCAGGGATTGAACCCATACCCCCTGCACTGGAAGCATGGACTCCTAACCACTGGACTGTCAGGGAAGTCTCAGGATCCTACTTTTTGCAAAAAGAAACTATATGGATACATAATTGTAGAAAAAGGACTAGAAGAAAACTAACAAAAGTACTAAAAGAACATGGGTAGGATTATAATGATGGCTCTCTGTTTTTTAATTTTTTTCAATAATGCAGATGTATTACTTTTTCAAATGATTGCCATTATTAAGTAGTTGAAAATTAATTTTTATTATCTTACTTGATGGGATTTGAACAGGAAAGAAAACCATATGCAACAATATGTCAATGTTTTTATTATGTAGCTTTCTGTATAAGAAAGCTGCTTTTATCTTTCTACTTCACATGTTGTTAATTTCCTGTAGTGATATTCCACTGGAGGAGCTCTTTAAACTTATTAATTGCCTGTATTTCTATCTGTATAAATGCAGACAAGCCTTTTGTTGTTGTTGTTCTCTAGGAGAAACTATTAAAAGATGGTGAGGATAATGACCCCGAAGCAAATAGTCAAGGGAGTCAGCTGAATTTGTTACAATACTACAGTGATGTGATAACAATTTTGTTTCTAATGTGGAGATAGTAGATTGTCTATGAAAGCTGCAGAATGTTCTTCTTCCTAGACTGTCCCCTGCAAATAATGCTTGATTGGAAGGGAGACCACAGGAGAACACAGGATAGACCAGCATGAAATATCCTCCCACTGATCCATCAGTCATGCTCTGTTTGTAGGTGAAGTGCAGCAGCAGTTGGATCAAGGAATGTTAATATTTCATCATAATTCAATTAAAATTTAATTCAATTTCTGAATTCAGAGGATTTGAAACCAGCATAATTAAAAGTAATAAAATGTAAAGTCCTCTGATTCTATTCTCTCTCATCCTCCTGTACTCATCTTCCCTCCAGGGTTTGTTTGCTCACTGCCCACCTCCCTCCCAGACAGCCCCACTTCTTTCTGATGGAATGTTCACTTGCTTGCAAAGAAATGTCTTTATTCTCAGCCTGCTCAAGATATTGTCACCCTTCCCATTATCTTCACAAAACCTGGCTCTCACAAAGAGTACTGCTATGCTTCTTTTACAGTTTGGTCCAGGGAAGGGTGCTCATTCTTCCATGAACCTGACATTTCCAGGGCTGGGAGGAGGAGGTCCCATCCTTCCAGATGCTCACTACAGCTCCCAGACCAAGGAGTCTTCATAGTTTTGTGTGCAATGTGATCAGACCGGGCCCCTATGCACAGAAATGTCCCAGGCTTGGGGGTTAATGCTCTGCAGCAGTCATCTTGAAATTCTTAACAATTGTTACAAGTGAATTATACTTCCCTCCAATTTATATTTTGAAATCCTAATCCTTAGTATCTCAACAATGCCTGTGTTTGAAAATAGGACCCTTTAATGAGGTCATTGGGGTAGGCCCTAATCCAGTATGATTGGTAAGAAAAGGAGATTTCTAATCTTATAAAACCCATTAAAAGAAGAGGAGATAAGGACACAGACACAAAGACTTCATAAAGACACAGGGAGAAAATGGCCATCTCCAAGCCAAGATGAACTAAACCTGCCAGCATCTTGATCTCAAACATCTAGCCCCCAGAAACATGATAATATGTCAGTTGTTCAAGCCATTCAGTCTATAGTTCACCGTTACAGCAACCTTAGCAAACTAACATAACAGTTTCACCTTTTAATTTGTATTTTGTAAGTGAGGTCTGATGGAACAGGGGAGCCTGTATCAGGGGCTCGGAACCTTGGCTCACATGGGGTTTCACCTTCCACTGCCTCCACACCTTCCCTGGTTAGCTTCTTGCCTCCGAGTCTCCCCTTCCGTGACTCCCAGCACCTGGGATCCCACCTTCCCTTTTCTGTCCTCTCCCCAGGACAGTGACTGGATCATGTCCGCAGAACAAACCCACCTGTGCTCCACTGCTGCCCTCTGCCCATGGTGAGGGACAGGACGCAGGCGCAGGCAGAGTGGGGCTGGGGGAACATTGCCTTGGGCCATCTTCAAGGAGGGTGGAAACACACCACCTCTCTAAACTGGTGGGGCCACAGTGTGTGTGTTTGAATCTCTTGCCCATGCAAACCCAGGCACCAAGGATGGGGTTGTCCTTCTGCTCTGGGGTGGGGTGGTGGGCTGAGGGAAAGTAAAAAAAGTAAAGTGAAAGTGTTAGTCCCTCAATCGTGTCCTACTCTTTGTAACTCTATGGACTGTAGCCCACCACGATCAGGAAGATCCCCTGGAGAAGGTAATGGCTACCCACTCCAGTATCTTGCCTGGAGAGTCCCATGGATGGGGGCCGAGGGAAGGGGAGACTGATTTTTTTTTTTTTTTGCCTCCAGCTGGAATGTAGCATCTCAAGTGGAATTCCAAAGCTAGTGGACCATGCCCTGAGTCATGGGACAGAGCTGCCACTGGGCATCTGTGAGGGTCTTGCACCCACTCTGCAGGTATTCCCTGTGGCCAAGGGAGCAAGGCATGAAATAGTAAATAAAAGCAACATGACAGGTCAAGAGAGAGCAACTACAGAAAGAAGGAGAGGGTTTTTAATATTTCTGTACTCAACATCACTATATTTGAACAAAAGCTCCTACATTTTCATTTTGTACTGGCCCCTACAAATTACATAGCCCTGCTGAGCTGCATACAAAATGATCGGCACTTTTAGGGCTCATACAGTCTGCTATTTCATCCTTTCTCCTCAATACTCTGGCTTTTATTCACACAATTCGCTTCCTTGGCTAGCTTCTTTATCCCCACGCTTGGCCATCATGGTGTGGTAATCCATTACTAATATGTGGACCCATGTACACGCCTAAGTCTGGTCTAGGAGAGGGATTTGCTCCTGCAGTCCATCCTCCTTTGCATTATCCAACTGCTCCCCATCTCAACCTTGGGGTCCTGATTTAATCCATAAACTCTGGGGCAGATCAATCGGCTGCATGACATTGAACAAGTTAGCTGCTGTATTTGAGCCCCAGTGGCCTCACCTGTAAAATAAGGAGAGTGCTATTAATTTCATGGTTTTGCTGTAAGGTTAAATTAAAATAACATACAAGATGCGCTATGCATGGTGCCTGGGACATGGGTGTTTGCATGGAATGGCTAGCACCTTCCTCTGGGATCACACCTTCCTATCCTTCTGGCTCTCACCCATCAAACTGGCCTCCAACACTAAGAATTCCTGACTCAACTTCTCCCTTTTCTGTCAAGTTTCTTATGATACCTGCGCTCATCCCCAGGCTTCACTTCCCTTAAACATCTTGGCAGCATTTCATTCTTTTCTGCCATACTTGATCTGCAAAGTGTCTGGTCCGTGACACGCTGCCCAGCTCCTCAGCAGTTTCCTGTGCTGGGCTTTCTCCGCACCTGTACCCAGGTGAGGAGGGGAAGGTCCGGGGCAGCACCGCGCAGGCGCAGGCTTGCGCACACGCCGCCTCTGCTCCCCGCTCCTTTCCTGTAGCTCCTCACGGTTTCGGAGTCTCAGGTCGACCTAACAGCACTTGTTAGAAGGCTTTTCTCCAAGCTCCTTTTCCTTTCTATCCTCTGACTCTGAGCCACTGTCTTCAGTTCCTACTTCAGTAGGAAAAAGCCGACAGTGGGCTTACCTCGGCCTCCGTCTTCTCCTGACGGACAGCCCGCGTAGCCTCTGCTCTTCATGGATCTTCTTGGCCTTTTCTTTCTGTGCTCTAGACCTCCTGTCTCTCCTGCATTTGGTCAGCTAGTCTTTGGACTTTACCATCAGGCTCTTATTTCCCATGTCTGTTTCTCCTCAACATAGAAACATGATTATGTATATTTTTCCCATGTTTAGGAGGGAAACCCCTTCTTTATCATGTCTTATCTAACTTCCTATTTTTCTTAGCCAGGCTCTTTAATAAAGCAGATATCACTGGCTCACTCCCTTCCTTTACTTTCTATTTGTTCCTCAGCTCCTTGAAGAAAGGGTTTGCCCTCCATTCCATGAAAATTTCTCTCTCTGAGTCAGTTACCTTCTAAGAGCAATCAACAGTTGGTCTTTACCACACCTCTGATTCCTCTGCAGCGTCTGACATTGCCAAATTCTACTTCCTTCTGGAAGGGCTCACTCTCTCACTCACTCTCTCTCTCTCTCTCTTTCTCTCCTGGTTATATTTCTACCATTTTGACTCATCCTTCTCTTCTTTCCTTTCTTCTTCTCTTTCCCCCTCCTTCCTACTTCAGAAGGAAAAATAAAAAGACACCCTTCTTTCCCTCAGGTTTCCCATTCTCTGGGCTTCCACCTCCACCCTTCTTTTCTCCTGTCGCAGCCTCCCTTGATGAATTCACTTGCTCTCCTGGCTGTAACCACTCTCCATTTTCTGATGAGCCCACAGTGCCAGGCTCCAGGCCCACTGCACCGAAGTAGCACAGCAGATTCAACATTGATCAGCCACTCCTCGGACCAGCTGAACGGACTGGGAGCAAATCGGCTAACCTCTGTAAGTCTCAGCTTCCTCATTTGTATGATAAGATGAGTAATAGATTTCTTTAAGGGCTTATTGTGAGGATTCAAATAATGCAGAAACAGCACAGTTCCTGGCACATATAAATGACTCAATAAATGCCAGTGACGGGGCTGTTGCTAATGGCGATGCTATTTAAGGGTAACTGTTATTCAGGCCTTGCTGGGTGTTTGTAAGATCACCCACACCTGCTCCCTCCCATTGAAGAGACCATGGACACACTGTTTTTGCCCAACAGCACCTCTTTTTGTCCATAATCACAACATCTGGAGCTGCTGCCTGCTCTCAGCTTCTTCTCATGTCTAACCCACAAAGAGAGGGGTGCTCTGTCTTGACTTCTTGACTTGAATAATCTTCTGACTTGGTCTTTCTGTGGGCTGCAAAGTTTAAAAAGCCTGCTTTTAAAACCCCGTAGTCTCCCATACTATGTAAGGCCTAGTTAATACTGACATTCTTGATGTTTTTTGGTATGTTATTTGTTACAGCTCTGTTTGCACCCATCAAGCACTGTGTGGGGGACCCTATCCAAGAGGATAAAGGCCTGGTCCTGGCCTACTTTTCTACTTTATTCACTCTGCTGTAAGAGCTCATGCTTCAGCAAATGGGACCACTGACAGTTTCCAGAAGCTACCATACTGCTCCAGCTTCTCCATTTGAGTAGCCTGTCTCCATTTCTACACTCCTCTACGACCACCCTTGACTCTCTCCCCAGCCCCTTGCCAAATTAGCTGTTTCCACTTTGTCTATCTGGACGCAGCTCTGGTTGGTTCTAGAAATGTCTGGCTCTCTCAGCCACACTGAACTTCACTTTCAAGCATGTCTTTTCCCCGTAGCCTAGCTTGATGCCGGGCACACAGCAGCATGGCATCTATGCTGTGTTATGCTTAGTTGCTCAGTCGTGTCTGACCCTTTGTGACCCCATGGACTGTAGCTTGCCAGGCTCTTCTGTCCATGGGGATTCTCCAGGCAAGAATACTGGAGTGGATTGCCCTGCCCTCCTCCAGGGGATCTTCCCAATCCAGGGATTGAACCCAGGTCTCCACCATTGCAGATGGATTCTTTACCATTTGAGTATACAGAGATCAAAGAGATCCATGAAAAACATTGGAGAAATGCTTCCTCAAAATCCCACTAGGGGTCACTTTCTGTACGTTTTAGGAAGAAACGGGGCAGACACTTAGTAAATCAATTCTCTATGAAAAATTCAGCTTTGTGTTTAAATTTTAAAAGTCATTTGTTGTTTATTTAATGGAAACTGAAACTCTGCCATGTACAAGCCTTGAAGCACTGTACGAAGGCCAGCTCTTTCTGGTTGTATGGATAATGTCAATATTCATGTTTGTATAAAAAACAAAATTGAACATGGCATTTAATTTTGCATATTAAAAATTCAGATCACTGAATTTATATGAGAGTTTCTTTCATATTTTTAGGTTAATATCCTTGGATAAGGTTAATATTTAGATAGTTCATTTCAAATATGTTTTTTTATAGATTATCTCAAAAGCCTGTTCTTCTAAACCTTTATTTCTTTACCAGACTTATTCTCATCCGATCTCAGTTGCAAAATTAATGGAATACTCCTACTGATTATTTTGATCTGCTTCATACCACAGAGATTTTAATAAGGGAAGCAAAAGAGGGAGAAACTGATTTTACTAGCAGTTAAGAGCCACTTAAGTACAGTGCAAATACACTTATCATAGATATAATGCTTTAATATTTTAGTTACTCTCAAATATATTAATATTATACTTGACTGGCCTCCAAAAGAGCCCTGGTATCAAGATTTTGTTCTTAAGGGAAAATATTGTTCTTAGCAACTCTGCAAATGTAATATCACAGCTCTTGGTCAAACACTGAATTTATATTGACTGTCAACCTTCTAGTACAGAGAAGCATCAACAAATGATTACCATGAGGTGCTTGTATTGACCACAAGCACTGATGGATCACAGGGGAAGAATTAGCGGAAGGATGGTTGCTTGATATAATAGGAAGGACTGCAAGGAGTATTTCTGGTTAGCTTGGGGAAATTTCATGAAGTGTCTCCATCCACTAACAGAAGTTTCCTTCTCTAATGACTACATATGGATGTGGGTTATTTCTCCATATTATGTCAGGGAAACTATCCTCTCAATATATTAAGTAAACATAACATGTGTATAAGTACATTTCATAGAGTGTGCTTTTCATTTTGGAAATGGTCATATCAATTTGTTTATGTATATATATACACACACACATATATATACATACAATTTTTTTCATTTATTTCTTTTTGGCTGTGTTCTGGGTCTTTGTTACTACACAGGCTTTTCTCTAGTTGCGGCAAGCAGGGACTACTCTTGGTTGCAGTTCACAGACTTCTCATTGTGGTGGCTTCTCTTATTGTGGAGCACAGCCTCTGGGTGCCTGGGCTTCAGTAGTTGGAGCACGTGGGCTCAGTAGTTGCATTTTCTGGGCTCTAAAGCATGGTTCCGGAGAAGGCAATGGCACCCCACTCCAGTACTCTTGCCTGGAAAATCCCATGGATGGAGGAGCCTGGTGGGCTGCAGTCCATGGGGTCACTAAGAGTCGGACACGACTGAGCGACTTCACTTTCACTTTTCACTTTTATGCTTTGGAGAAGGAAATGGCAACCCACTCCGGTGTTCTTGCCTGGAGAATCCCAGGGACAGGGGAGCCTGGTGGGCTGCCATCTATGGGGTTGCACAGAGTCGAACACGACTGAAGCGACTTAGCAGCAGCAGAGCACAGGTTCAGTAGTTGTGGTGCCCAGGCTCAGCCTCTCCTCTAGCACGTGGGATCGTCCCAGACCCCATGTCTCTTGCATTGGCAGGCAGATTCCTTACTGCTGAACCACCAGGGAAGCCCAGTCATGAGCTGATTTTGGAAAGAATTCTTGGAATACCCTGACCTGCATGAATGCTTCTGGCCAGCTCTATCTACTCCAGTTCCCCAATGTATGTGTTTTCTGAAATAATGGGAAGACATTGCTGTGTCCTCTGCCTGGAACCCCCTACCTGCTCACAATGAAAAGAACTTTTCTTCTTCTGGACATTAACAGAAGGGTTGACCCTTTGGATTAGGTCCGACTTCTGTTTTCAAACGTTCTCTGTTAACTCTAAATACTTCTCTTTTGCAGCCCTTATCACTGTTGAAGTTTTGCATTACTTTCCTCATGTTCAAAGATAAACTGAGGCATATTAAACATTTTAAGAGTTTCCTCAAGGAAAAATTGGTTAGAATCAGGCAGCCACAAACTGGAAGTGGCTAGGAGAGCGCCACTTACAGGAGGCAGAGATTTTTAAAGAGCAAAGGTGGAAGCAAAGTATGGAAGTTATTGATTGACTATAGTGTAAGGCCTAGTTGGATATTTGTGTTGGTTTGTCATTATGTTTCAATTTTGTAATACGGAGGCATTTCTAGCTTAGATTTTTGTTTTTGTAGTCTGCCATGGCATGAGAATCCCCTCAATCTAATGTTTTCCTTGTTTAACTAAACACTGATAATTATTTGACTAATCACTGACTTTCAGACTCAGCTGGAGCTCCAGGTATAACTTTACTCACCATTATCCAGCCATGTCTGGCGCAAAATAAGCATTCAATAAATGTTTGTTGAGTAAACAAATGCACTTCATTTTAATTTGGCTACACAACCCCAGATTTCTATTTCTAAGACCCTACAAGCCTAGCACTGTTGTCTGCAACTTCCTTTATTAAGGACTGGAAGGATATAGAGCAGATTAACTCAGCAAAATAAAAAACTTTAGGTTCAGAAAAACAGACATTTCCTTCATCCTGTTGGCCCTACTGGTGCCCCTCCTGGGCCTTGCCAGCTGCTATATTTGCTACTATGTTCTCACGTACAATGCATCTCCCGTCTCTTCCCCATTCTTTAGGAACCCAACCCTTTGTTCCCAGCCCCTTTCCAAACCACTTATCCAAAGAAGGCCTCTAGGGATGATGCCCTTTTCCATTTGATCTTCAGCAGTTTCATCTACTTACGTTTAATATTTCTCATTCTTGCTAAGCTTTGCTTAGCCAAGAATTTCCCCAAAGCAGTTCACTCTCCCAGATGAAGTCTGCTACACTTTTCAAACAGTAAAAATTTTCCTTCCTACTGTCTACATTCTATTTTGATGAGGAAACAGAAGCCTCCAAATCCTCAGTGAATTCAGAGTTGCATAGGTTGTCAGTGACAGATTTTAAATCAGATTTTTTTTTCTTTTTTGAGACTTCTGACTTTGAACCCAGTATACTCTCTGTACAGATCACTTTCATCTTCTAGCCTGGGAGTTCCTTGGGGGTGTGGAATTGTTACCTAGCTTAGCACAGTACCTGCAATATAGTAAGATTATGCTCCATGACTGTTTGCTGAATGAACAAGCTGATCCACTGTCCCTCAGACTTCTTTTATACCTAAGCCACTTGGCTTATCCCTCTGGTGCCAGTGACCAACTGTGACCATTAGAGATACAAAAAGCACCCCAGAGGGGATGGTTGAAGTGTTGCAACCAAGTCAAAGTCAGAAACCTCAGAAACAGAAATGTTAAGGAGTACTAAGTGCAGGGTTGTTCAGATCAGTCGCTCAGTCATGTCCGACTCTTTGTGACCCCATGAATTGCAGCACGCCAGGCCTCCCTGTCCATCACCAACTCCTGAAGTTCATCCAAACTCACGTCCATCGAGTCAGTGATGCCATCCAGCCATCTCATCCTCTGGCATCCCCTTCTCCTCCTGCCCCCAATCCCTTCCAGCATCAGAGTCTTTTCCAATGAGTCAACTCTTTGCATGAGGTGGCCAAAGTACTGGAGTTTCAGCTTTAGCATCATTCCTTCCAAAGAAATCCCAGGGCTGATCTCCTTTAGAATGGACCAGTTGGATCTCCTTGCAGTCCAAGGAACTCTCAAGAGTCTTCTCCAACACCACAGTTCAGGGTTGTTAGATTTTGAAAATAAAAATACAGGACCTCTGACAATACTTATATTTTAAAAGTATTCATTGTTCATGTGAAATTCAGTTTATCTGGGTGTTCTGTATTTCATCTGGCAACTCTGTTAAGTGCCATTGTACGTGAACTAAACTGATGCTCAAGAAATGACCTTGGTCCTTAGTAGGTATCTTTTGGGAGGAATTGGATGGGAAAAGTGTTGGTGAGCTTACCAAGGTCAAATAGACATGCTCATCACATGGGGATTGGCTAATTCGAGGTCAGCCAATATTAAAAAAAGACTTTGTACCTGGAGTGATCAGGGTGACAGGCCTTTCCTCTGTCCCTGCCTGCTTTGTGATGGAAACAGATGGTAACAGTTGAAAGAGGATGTGCAACATCTTCATTTGTGGGCACAGACTGAGTAATAATTGTTTAACCCCACACAGTGTGACCGTTGTAACTTGTATCCATTCACCTTCCCTTTTTGACCTTGTGGTCTCTTACCTTGCATAACTATCCCATTCTCTTATATTTCAGAATCTGCCATTTCCCACATATTCTTTCCTATGACATTTCCTCTCCCCTAAGACTCATTTTCTTTTTTTGGCCTCTCCTGAAATTTGACTTCTTAAGTGTATCTTTCTCTAATTAAAGTGGAGACATCCATTCTTAATCCAATTGTTAAACATGAAAACATTGAGTAACTCAAGACATTCATTTCAATACACATTTATTGAGAGCTTACTGTGTAGGAAAAGGTTCATCATTAAGAGCCTCATAATCTAGTTAATGAAATATAACATTAGAAACCAGAGGGGAAACCCTTGCTCTGAGAAGTGATTGATTCAGGTTGCCAGAGAACAACCGGCCCCTTTGAAAATCACTGTTCCCATGTTCCTATGAATTTACTTTTGGAAGTGTAACCTCAGAGTAAGAGAATTCATGAGTATGTTACAAGTGATCCATGAAATTGGACAAGTTAACAGTAGGGTCTTTAAGTTCCTTCATTTCTCAAAGAGCAGTTGTTGGCTTCTTCTTTTGATGTAGGAAGAACTGAAAATCTAGCCTTAGTTATTATTCTGGATACAGAAGTGATAGAAATACATCCCCCTGCGCCGCCCCAAACCCCACCCCACACACTGCTGCATGGTTTCAGGAAGAATGGGCAATAGTGATAACCTGCTGGAGGAGGCAGCCTTTAAGAATCCTAGGATGTCAGTACTTCAAAGGGATCAATCATGTGATCCAACCTTCTTACTTACAAATATGATACCCAAGGCCCAGAGTTTAAAGATTTGTATAAGATGGTATACTAAACTTGTGCCAGGGTTGGGATGTGAGTCCAAGTCTCCTGGATATAGCATTGAAATATGTATAATATCATATCTGAAATGAGTCGCCAGTCCAGGTACGATGCCTGATAACGGATGCCTGGGGCTGGTGCACTGGGACGACCCAGAGGGATGGTATGGGGAGGGAGGAGGGAGGAGGGTTCAGGATGGGGAACACATGTATACTTGTGGCGGATCCATCTTGATGTATGGCAAAAGCAATACAATATTGTAAAGTTAAGCAAAATAAAATTTAATTAAAAAAATAGAAAAAAAAAAAAAAAAAAAAAAAGTTCTGAAGGACTAGGTATGATGCTCTGAGATGTTTCACTAGTAACTACATTTTTCCTAGGAGACTTTTGTAGGTCTTGTCTTCTGTGACCATTTCCCCTCCAGACTGTCTCCTCCCTTTCCTGATTCTCCTCCTCTGCTGCTGCTAAATCACTTCAGTTGTGTCTGACTCTGTGCGACCCCATAGATGGCAGCCTGCCAGGCTCCCCCGTCCCTGGGATTCTGCAGGCAAGAACACTGGAGTGGGTTGCCATTTCCTTCTCCAATGCATGAAAGTGAAAAGTGAAAGTGAAGTCGCTCAGTCATGTCCGACTCTTAGTGACCCCATGGACTGTAGCCTACCAGGCTCCTCCATCCATGGGATTTTCCAGGCAAGAGTACTGGAGTGGGGCGCCATTGCCTTCTCCAAAAAGGAATGTTCCTGAGAGTTCACTCCCTCACTTTCCCTCCCTGAACAGTCTGTCAACTACCAGTGTTGCGGTTACCTTAAAAACCACCTCTTTGATTCACAAATATTTATCTTTAGTTCTGATCGTTTTCCTGGAATCTGTGTTTTCAGCTGTTATCTGAATATCTTTTCCAAGATGGTCTACAGATAATTAGTCCAAAACTGAAACCTCATCTCTTCCATCATTCCCCGACAAACTGGGTTCTCTCTTCCTGTGTTTCGTGTCTTAGGTAGTGACATCATCATACTTAGCAGTCTCCTGATCCCTCTCCCCCTCACTAATTGGTCACCAAGCCCTCTCATATCTGCCCCCTTGACATTTCTTTACTCATTACATCCTTTCAGCCTTAGTCTAGACCAGGAGACATAGGTTAAAATGTCTCCAAGAGAGAAGCGCATGAGATAGGACACATGACAGTCACAGGACAGTGAGGACTGGGATCAGCTGGAGACAACAGGCCTCATTTAAAGAAGACCACAGAATACTTAGTCTAAGCAGATTTTCACCACAAGGGAATACAGCCCCAGTGTTGACATATATTCTCAATTTAGGAGAGGTCAACACTTGTAAATGAAACATTCTGAGTTTTTAATTGGAGCAAATAACTTAATTTAAAAAAACCCAAATATTGGATGGAAAACAAGCACACCTGTCCCCTACCCTCATCCTTTATTCTTCCTGTGGCTATGCATGCAGCATGGTGCCTGACACACAGCAGGTGATCAGCTGTTACTTAAGTGAGTGAAAATGGACAGTGTGGTCGTAGTAAGCAAGGTATTACTGAGTGGTTTGCAGTTTACATTTTTTCACTGTAATTACTGAATTGTTGTTTTAATAATAAATAAATAACAATAAAATTGCCCATTTTATTGATTGAAACAATGTGTCAATGTCTCAAGAAAAGGTCAGTTTTTTTCCTGCTCCATTCCTATATCCTCTAGGTAACTGATGTTAACAGCTTTATGTGTATTCAGCTACACTTTTCCTGTGGTCTTAAAGTAGTTACTTAGATTTTTGTTTCTGTTTTTCAAAAACATAGCAATACTTTACATGTTACTCTGCAACACGCTGCTTTGGCTTAATTATGCAGCATTGCCATCCTTCAGCTTAGTAACAATATATCTAACTTCATTCTTTTGAATAGCTGCATAATGTTCTTTAATATGATTTACCATAATTAATTCAACCATTTTTCTATTGATGAGCAATTAGATTACTCCAGCTGCTTTTTAGCCTATGAAAAATGGTGCAATAACTATCCTTATAAATGGATACTTACACAGTGGTGCTTCTGTGCTTTCTATTTCAATGGGAGAGATTCTCCCAGTGGAATGGCTGTACTAAATAATGCAACTATGGATTTTAATAGACACTCTGCAGTTACTTTCAATTCACATTCCCATGAAAGGCCTCTGGCAGGGTGGACAGGTAAAGTCCCATTGAGAAGATGTTAAATGAGCAAAAACTTAAAGATTGTAAAGGAATTTGTCACACAGATCCCTGGGAAAGACAACTCCAGACAGAGAGAAGAGACAGTTCAAGGACTCTAAGGCTAAAACTCATCTGATGTGTTTAAGGAACAAAAAAGAGGTCAATGCAGCTGAAGCAGAATGATCAGAGGGGAGCCTAAGAGAAGAGAATTTTAGCAAGATTGATGGGCAGGGCATGGAGGAACTTACACGGTTTCACTCTCATCATGAGGGTGACATGGACCCATTGCAGGTTTTTAAGCAAAGGAGTGATACACCAAGACCTTTTATAAAAGGATCACTGTGGCTGCTGTGTTGAGAAAAGCCTACAAGGAGCAAAACCGGAAGCAGAAGACTAGTTAGAGGTGTTTGCTGTAAGCTTGGACAGAAAAAGAGGGCAGAGATGGGAGCAAGATGAAAGCTGTGGTGACATGCTGGATTTTAGGTGTGTGTTGTAAGTGGAGCCAATAGGATTTGCTGATGGGTGGGGTGTGGGATGGAGACAGAGAGGAGTTGGAGATGAATCCAAAGAGTTTGGCTAGAGCAACCAAAGGATGCAGCTGCCAGCAACCAAGGTGGGAAAGTCTGAAGGTGGAACAGATTCAAGCAGGGAGAAAGATCAGGAATTCACATTTGGCCATGTTAAGTTACACGTGTCCATTAGAGACCTAAATGGAGGTGCTGAGATTTAATCACAGTATATAGATGATATTTAAAGACTTGGATGGAGTCTAAACAGAGAAAAGACCAAAGACCAAGTGGTCAGGGGGATTAGGGGAGACCAGCAAGGGAGACAACTCAGAAGCAGCAGCCACAACAGAGGGAGACACTCAAGAGGTTGTGATGTCCCCAGAACCAAAGGACAAAAATTTATCAAGGCAGGAGAAATCAAGTGCATCTAATAGGTCAGGTGAAAAGGCAACTGAGAACTGAGCAGAAAAGCCCCTGATGCTGGGAAAGATTAAAGCCAGGAGCAGAAGGGGACAACAGAGGATGAGGTGGTTGGATGGCATCACCGACTCAATGGACATGGGTTTGAGTAAACTCTGGGAGATAGTGATGGACAAGGAAGCCTGGTGTGCTGTAGTCCACGGGGTCACAAAGAGTCAGACACGACTTAGCAACTAAACAACAAGAAGACTGAGAAATAGCACTGCCACTACACCCCACCCCCACCTCCCTGTAAAGATGCTGCTGCTGCTGCTGCTAAGTCGCTTCAGTCGTGTCCGACTCTGTGCGACCCCATAGATGGAAGCTCACCAGGCTCCCTCGTCCCTGGGATTCTCCAGGCAAGAACACTGGAGTGGGTTGCCATTTCCTTCTCCAATGCATGAAAGTGAAAAGTGAAAGTGAAGTCGCTCAGTCGTGTCCGACTCTTAGCGACCCCATGGACTGGAGCCTACCAGGGTCCTCTGTCCATGGGATTTTCCAGGCAAAAGTACTGGGGTGGGGTGCCATCGCCTTCCCCCCGTAAAGATATTCACATCCTAATCCCAGAACCCTGAATATGTTACTTTACATGGCACAAAAGACTTTGTTGATGTGATTTTGTTAAGGACATTGAAATGGAAAGATGGGCTTAATGTAAGCATAGTGTCCTTATAAAAGGAGGCAAAGGATCAGAGGTAGAGGCAGAGAAGCATACATGATGATGGAGGCAAAGGTTGGAGTGATGTGTAAGAAATGAGCTGTCTCCTCGGGTCTCCCAAAGCAAATCAGTCCTGATCACCCATTTTGGACTTCAGTTCAGTTGCTCAGTTGTATCTGACTCTGTGACTCCATGGACTGCAGCATGCCAGGCTTCCCTGTCCATCACTGACTTCAGGAGCTTGCTCAAACTCATGTCCATTGAGTCGGTGATGCCATCCAACCATCTCATCCTCTGTTGTCCCCTTCTCTTCCTGCCTTCAATCTTTCCCAGCATCAGGGTCTTTTCTAATGAGTCACTTTTTCACATCAGGTGGCCAGAGCATTGGAGCTTGAGCTGAAATGAGTGAGACTAAATTGTGCTGTTTTTAAGCCTCTAGTTTTGTGCTTACCCCCATCATTTCACAGTTGTGTGGTTTAGCAAAGAAATAACAGGTGGAGATTTTTGAAGACCATTGTATGAGATGTAAGAAAGTCGTTTTTCTCAAAATATGAGGTCATGGTCAACTATTATGGGGAAGGTGTCAGCCAACAATGATCTCTCCAAAACAAAGCCATCCAGGAAAGCAGTAAGGAGCATTTGTTTCTCCCACATGTACTATTAATCTTAGACCCCCGAGTATAGAGTTCTTACAGTTTAATCCAGTAGCTATGTGAAAAATAAGTAACCTCCATGCAGTTTGAGTTATTTATCACTTATCGATGACATCAGGCTGTAGGTATCTATTATAAAGTTTTAAATCTACTCTGAAATCTCAGAGAAGTATGTGTACATTTTACAAATCTCAAACAAACAAAAGAGAGGCAACAAATCAAGGAGTTTTATCCTGCTGCAGTGTGAGTCTGCATACAATCCCAGAGCATGCACTCTGGGCACATGCACAGAAGTTGAGAACCCAGAGCTGTGCCTGAATACAGAGCAGCAAAGAGCATGAGCGCTAGAGTTCTTGGATTCAATTCAATCCCACCTTGGCCACTTTTGACTTTAGTCAAGTCATTTCACCTCTCGGTAGCACTTTCCTCATGATTAATATGGGCATTTCATTTATTATTATTATTGAAATATTTGAGACTTTTAATTCAAGATTTTAAATCCTAATATAACTACAAAATGAAATGGACCTTTTCATGTTACCACTTCATAGGGCTGTCGTGAAGAGTAAATGAGTTAATTCACAAAGAGCACTTTGTGATTGACACATCATAGACACTCAGGATTAGCCATTATTATTATCATTAAAGAAAGATAAAAATACATGAGTGTTCTGTTTTTTAAGTTTGAAAGAATTTTCTTTGCTTTCTTCACATTCTGGTTTTTTTTTTTTTTTTTTTTTTCCCATCAAAAATGGACTTTTGGAGATTTTATATCCTTTATGAAATCTGCCATTGAGAAAATGAGGTGGTATTACAATACTACGACTTGTTGTGTCTTCTAAAATTCATTATTTTGGGCTATGCTTTGTTGCCATGTGTAGGCTTTCTCTAGTTTCAGCGAGTGGGGACTGCTCTTTGTTGCAGTGCTTGGGCTTCTCATTGTTGGCTTCTCTTGTTGCGGAGCATGGGCTCTATAGCATCCAGGCTTCAGTAGCCGTGGTGCACAGGCTTGGTTGCCCCAGGGCATGGGGGATCTTAGTTCCTCAAATGGGAATCAAACCAGTGTCTCTTGTATTGGCAGGCAGTTCATAACAACTAGACCACTAGGGAAGTCCCCATGACTTGTTCTTAAAGGAGAATTTGAAAATTCTTTTATTTCCTGTTCTGCGTCTGCTTTCTTCATCCTGAGTTTGGTCTGTCTAGTCAAAGTTGTGGTTTTTCCAGTTGTCATGTATGGATGTGAGAGTTGGACTGTAAAGAAAGCTGAGCACCAAAGAATTGTTGCTTTTGAACTGTGGTGTTGGAGAAGACTCTTGAGAGTCCCTGGGACTGCAAGGAGATCAAACCAGTCAATCTTAAAGGAAATCTGTCCTGAATATTCATTGGAAGGACTGATGCTGAAGCTGAAACTCCAATACTTTGGCCACCTGATGTGAAGAACTGACTCATTGGAAAAGACCCTGGTGCTGGGAAAGATTGAGGGCAGGAGGAGAAGGGAACGACAGAAGATGAGATGGTTAGATGGCATCACTGACTCGATGGACATGAGTTTGAGCAAGCTCCAGGAGTTGGTGATGGACAGGGAAGCCTAGCTTGCTGCAGTCCATGGGGTTGCAAAATATTGGACATGACTGAGCAACTGAACTGAATTCCCTTTCTGCATCTTACTCCTTGTCTGTCTTTCAGATATTCCTCCCTTTTTTGTGCCTTATCATTGCAACTTAGTTCTTTATATCTTACTTTTCTCTTGTGCTTTATAAGCTTATGGGTTTTTTTGTCCTTGGGCAGAGGTACATGTTGTATGTGAATTCACCTCACAAATGGAGGAAATTTTCCAGCCATTTAAAATAAACCCAGGAAAACACACCTGCTAATTTGAAGGCAGCTTTATTTCTTAAACAAGGTGGCACCTATGGGATATTCAAATATATTTCTATCCTGTGAAGTCAGTCTTCTATTGCTGATTATGAATTGCTTGGGCATAGTGCTTTTTACTTGTTCCCTGATTTGCTTTCATTTTGTTCCGTGATTCATCCCATAGCCAATATAACACTGTCTTATCAATGTCAATTTAATATTTCTGCCTCTATTTCTGTCAATGCATGTCTGAAACAACAAGCCTCCACTCTAATATTTATTTATCTATTTGGCTGTGCTGGGTCTTAGCTGTAGCATGTGGGACCTTTGGTTGCACCATGTGGGATCTAGTTCCCAGACTAGGAATTGAACCCAGGCCTTCTGCATTGGGAGCATGTAGCCTTAGCCACCAGGGAAGCACCACTCTAGACATTCTCTATCCTCTTACTCTGATTTTGCTCCTCGTTCTCATCATCTCTTAATATTCATATTCACTTACTCTTGGACTATCTCCTCTCACTAGAACATAGAGGCTTGGTCTGTTTTGTTCACTGTTCTTCTCTAGTACCCAGAACAGTGCACGTGTGCATGCTCAGTTGCGTCTGACTCTTTGTCAGACCCATGGACTGTAGCCCGCCTGGCTCCTCTATCCATGAAATTCTCCAGGCAGGAATACTAGAATGGGTTGCCATACCCTCCTCCAGGGGATCTTCCTGACCCAGGGATCGAACCTGCATCTCCTGCATTGGCAGGCGGGTTCTTTACACTGAGTTGCCTGGGGAGCCCACCCAGAACAATAACTGTCCTGAAATCTATATTTACTGAATAAATGAGTTGTAATCTTTTTACAAATACCTCCCCAAATTTGCTGTTTTTATTTCACTTATTGTACAAGATTAGATCCATCATTTTCATAAAAAGGCTCACAAATGAAGACCAATATAGCTGGCTGGGGCTGGACTCCCAGCAGCATCTCTCTGTCGTAACAGAGGTGAACGCTTTTGCTTTGGTGTTTACCTTTCTCAGTGTGTGTTTGTTTGGAAAGGAGCGTCTAAGGAGGCAATAACTTTTTATCAACATTTTAACCTACAACTTAAAATCTCATATACTGAAACAGAAATAGAAGGGCATAGATTTAGCCCTACAAATATTTTAGCTTCAGCAAAAGCTTATGTAATAATACAAACAAAATTGAATTGCAATTGGGGTGACTGGGGCCATTTCTTTGTAGAGCTTAGAGACAAGGGTTTAATGTCAAATTCAGTTAACTTCATCAGCATTTCTGCTGAAGTGCCCATATGGCAAAGAAGAGGGTTTAGATGCCTTATGGGATCTTGAGGTATTGCACAATCTGTCCCCCAAAAGGTGACATTACTCTTAAGTTTTATCTTTTACCTCAAAAATTGATGCCAAATTTTCATTCTATATAGTGCATCATTACTTTTTAAAAATGTTAGAACAGTGTATCAAATAATATATTGTGAGACAACTGGACATGTCAAAAAGACTTTTTTCCCCCAGAGCTTTTCCTCTTGAGTCTTTTTGTCCATTTCTGGCGTATCACCACTTACCTACCAGGAGTCTGGATTTCTGATTAGAGAACTATGGAACTAGATGTCAGCTCATCGTGAGTAAGTCTTGTTGTTTCTTGTTTTTTTAAGTGTAGCTGATTCACAATGTTGTGATTGTTTCAAGTGTACAGAAAAGTGATTCATACACATACACATGAGCTTCCTTGATGGCTCAGAGGGTAAAGAATGTACCTGCAAAGCAGGAGACACAGGTTCAATCCCTAGGTTGGGAAGATCCCCTGGAGGAGGAAAATGGAAACCCACTCCAGTATTCTTACCTGAAAAATCCTACAGACAGAGGAGTCTGGTGGGCAGCAGTCCATAGGGTTGCAAAGAATTGGACATGACTGAGTGACTAAGCATGGATGTGTGTGTGCACATGTGTGCGCACGCATGTGTGCGCACACACACACACACACTTTTTCATATTCTTTTCCCTTATAGGTTATTATAAAATATTGAGTATGATTTCCCTTTTTGTTTCTTTAAATCCAATTTGGGACTGCACAATACTATCACAATACTTCAGCTTTCAAAACTCCTTTGAATCCATCTCCGCAAATGGTGTTCCAGCTCTGTGTCCCATTAACTGCAAATCTGCATACCTGAATTAAATAATAGAAGCTTTTGGTAAGGACCATTATTATTTTCTTATGTCTCTTGCTGTACTCACCAAACACATTATCTAGTATGTGAAGGGTATCATGTCAGGAAGGATAGGCTAGGTTCTGCTGACTTAAGAAAGAGCTCCACTGTCTTAGTGGATTAACACAACAAAGATTTCTTCTCATTTATTCAGGCCCTACAGCAGGTCCATGGAACTGTCCAGAGCAGCTGTCCATTGGACAATGGCTCTTTGCTGCACTTCACACCTTCACGATCACCAAAGCAAGGAGAGTTGAGACCTAAAGTTAAATGTTTCCACCCTAAAGTGCTGGGTTGCTATCATTTTATTGGTCAAAGCAAGTTAGATGGTTTCAATCAACTCCAAATAGGTGAAGTACAGCCCTGCTGAGTGCCTGGAAAGAGAGGGGAATGAGGTATCAGTGGACAGTAATACTTCCTGCCACACAGATACATTTCTCGTTTTGTATGGACTGCACCCAGAAGCTTGCAGGATCTTAGTTTCCCAAGGAGGGATTGAACCCACACCCTTGGCATTGAAAGTACAAAGTCCTAACCATTGGACCACCAGGGAGTTCCCCTGCATAGCTCTTGACTGAATGAAATCTAGCACATTTTAAATTAGGATTTCTGCTCTGTATATAATTGTCAATCTCTTTGGTAATCCTATTATTTAATTCATTTCTTAATTCTGCTCTTCCCCTTTGGGCCCCAGTTTAATAAACAAAACAGACAAAATGCTAATTTAAGCATTCACCTGGATAAATTAATTTGAAGTGCTTTCCCATAACTGCGAAACCATCATTATCATGACTACACCTTAACTGCATAACTGCATGCTTTACCTCATCACGTTAATTAAACAGGTCACTAAACCTTATTCCCTCCCTACTCTCCTAGTAAAATGTTTAGGTTTTATTAATGACAACTTCACAGTGTGTTAGCTGCCTTAATACCATCCAGGCACACTAAAACAAATGGATTTCCAATGTAACCAGAAAACACATCTTGGGTACCTTAAAGGAAAAAAGCTTGCACGTGAGAAGCAATATGAATCAGATGCTGAAATCCTTTGCTTCATGATGCAGGTTAATTGATTTATATAAAAAGCATTGCCTGGATTTCAAGGGGATATTGAAATGAGAGCTTGGTTTTTGTGAGACGAGTAGCTATATTTTCAGAAGAAAATGGTTAAACTTTGCACTATGGCCTCCCAAAGTGCTGCAAGTCCTAGCTCCAGCCCAGGTCTCTCTGGCCTCATCTCCTACCCTCTCTCCCTACTCTTGACTTCAGCTATCAGCTCTTGTTAATCCTGGATCCATCTAGCTCTTTCCTGCCCTTTTTCCACTGATTTTTTTGAAAATCCAGGTCAGTTGTTTTGTAAAATGTCCCAAATGCCAGACTGAGTGTGTGCATGTTATGACCTGTTGTTGTGCAGCCCTAGAGCTAAGAATAGTTTTTACATTTAAAAAGGTTTTTTTAAAGAAGAAAATAAAGAAAAAAGGAAGGGGAGGGGATGAGAGGAAAGGAGGGGAAAAGAGAACTATGTGATGGAGACGCTGTGTGCCCTTGAAAAGCTGATGCCTGTGAATGAAAATCAGAATCACAGAAAACTAACCAGTTTGATCATATGGACCACAGACTTGTCTAACTCAGTGAAGCTATGAGCCATACCATGTAGGGCCACCCAAGACAGACAGGTCATGGTGGAGAGCTCTGACAAAACATGGTCCACTGGAGAAGGGAACAGCAAACCACTTTAGTATTCTTGCCTTGAGAACCCCATGAGCAGTATAAAAAGGCAAAAAGATAGGACACTGAAAGATGAACTCTCCAGGTCAGTGGGTGCCCAATATGCTACTGGAGAACAGTGGAGAAATAACTCCAGAAAGAATGAAGATACGGAGCCAAAGCAAAAACAACACCCAGTTGTGTATGTGACTGGTGATGGAAGTAAAGTCCGATGCAATATTATAAAAAGCAATATTGCATAGGAACCTGGAATGTTAGGTCCATGAATGAAGGCAAATTGGAAGTGGTCAAACAGGAGATGAAAAGAGTGAATGTTGACATTTTAGGAATCAGCAAACTAAAATGGACAGGAATGGGTGAATTTAACTCAGATGACCATTATATCTACTACTGCGAGCAGGAATCCCTTAGAACAAATGTTGGAAATGTAGTACCTGGATGCAATCTCAAAAACGACAGAATGATCTCTGTTCATTTCCAAGGCAAGCCATTCAATATCACAGTAATTCAAGTCTATGCTCCAATCAGGAATGGTTCTATGAAGACCTCCTAGAACTAACACCCAAAAAAGATGTCCTTTTCACTATAGGGGACTGGAATGCAAAAGTAGGAAGTCAAGATATACCTGGAGTAACAGGCAAATTTGGCCTTGTTGTACAAAATGAAGCAGGTCAAAAGCTAACAGAGTTTTGCCAAGAGGATGCTCTGGTCATAGCAAACACTGTCTTCCAACAACACAAGAGAAGATTCTACACATGGATATCACCAGATGATCAATACTGAAATCAGATTGATTATATTCTTTGCAACCAAAGATGGAGAAGCTCTATACAGTCAGCAAAAACAAGACTGGGAGCTGACTGTGGCTCAGATCATGAATTCCTTATTGCCAAATTAAGACTTAAATTGAAGAAAGTAGGGAAAACCACTAGACCATTCAGGTAGGGCCTAAATCAAATTCCTTATGATTATTCAGTGGAAGTGAGAACTAGATTCAAGGGATTAGTTCTGATAGACAGAGTGCCCAATCAACTATGGACGGAGTTTCATGACATTGTACAGGAGGCAGTGATCAAGACCATCCCAAAGAAAAAGAAATGCCAAAAGGCGAAATGGTTGTCTGAGGAGGCCTTACAAACAGCTATGAAAATAAAAGAAGAAAAAGGCAAAGGAGAAAATGAAAGATATACCCATTTGAGTGGAGAGTTCCAAAGACTAGCAAGGAGAGATAAGAAAGCCTTCCTCAGTGATCAACACAAAGAAATAGAGGAAAACAATAGAATGGGAAAGACTAGAGATCTCTTCAAGAAAATTAGAGATACCAAGGAAATATTTCATGCAAAGATGAGCACAATAAAGGACAGAAAGGGTATGGACCTAACAGAAGCAGAAGATATTAAGAAGAGGTGGCAAGAATACACAAAAGAGCTATACAAAAAAAGATCTTCACGACCCAGATAATCACGATGGTGTGATTACTCACCTAGAGATAGATACCCTGGAATGTGAAGTCAAGTGAGCCTTAAGAGGCATCACTATAAACAAAGCTACTGGAGGCAATGGAATTCCAGTTGAGCTATTTCAAATCCTAAAAGATGATGCTGTGAAAATGCTGGACTCAATAGGCCAGAAAATTTGGAAAACTCAACAGTGGCCGCAGGACTGGAAAAGGTCAGTTTTTATTCCAATCCCAAAGAAAGGCAATGCCAAAGAATGCTCAAACTACTGCACAATTGCACTCGTCTCACATGTTAGCAAAGCCTGTTAGCGAAGCCTGGTCTCCAAACCAGGCTTCAAAAGTACATGAAGCGTGAACTTCCAAATGTTCAAGCTGGATTTAGAAAAGGCAGAGGAGCAAAAGATCGAATTGCCAACATCTGTTGGATCATTGAAAAAGCAAGAGAGTTCCAGAAAAACATCTGCTTTATTGACTATGCCAAAGCCTTTGACTGTGTGGGTCACAACAAACTGTGGGAAATTCTGAAAGACATGGGAATATCAGACCACCTGACCTGCCTCCTGAGAAATCTGTATGCAGGTCAAGAAGCAACAGTTAGAACTGGACATGAAACAACAGACTGGTTCCAAATTGGGAAAGGAGCATGTCATCCTGCTTATTTAACTTATATGCAGAGAACATCATGAGAAATGCTGGACTGGATGAAGCACCAGCTGGCATCAAGATTGCCAGGAAAAATATCAATAACCTCAGATATGCAGATGACACCACACTTATGGCAGAAAGTGAAGAAGAACTAAAGAGCCTCTTGATGAAATTGAAAGAAGAGAGTGAAAAAGTTGACTTAAAAGTCAACATTCAGAAAACGAAGATCATGGCATCTGGTCCCATCACTTCATGGAAGATAGATGGGGAAAGAATGGAAACAGTAACAGACTTTATTTTTGGGAGCTCCAAAATCACTGCAGATGGTTACTGCAGGCATGAAAGTAAAAGATGCTTGCTCCTTGGGAAAAAAAGTTATAACCAACCTAGAGAGCATATTAAAAAGAAGAGACATTACTTTGCCAACAAAGGTCCATCTAGTCTAAGCTATGGTTTTTCCAGTAGTCATGTATGGATGTGAGAGTTGGACTGTGAAGAAAGCTGAGCACTGAAGAATTGATGCTTTTGAACTGTGGTGTTGGAGAAGACTCTTGAGAGTCCCTTGGACTGCAAGAAGATAGAACCAGTCCATCTAAAGGAAATCAGTCCTGAATATTCATTAATATTCAGTAAGGACTGATGCTGAAGCTGAAACTCCAATACTTTGGCCAGCTGATGTGAAGAACTGACTCAGGGAAAAGACCCTGATGCTGGGAAAGATTGAAGGCAGGAGGAGAAGGGGACTACAGAGGATGAGATGGTTGGATGGCATCACTGACTCAATGGACATGGGTTTGAGTAAACCCTGGGAGTTGGTGATGGACAGGGAGGCCAGGAGTGCTGCAGTCCATGGGGTCACAAAGAATCGGACACAATTGAGTGACTGAACGGAACTAAACTAAGAGGTATTTACTTTCTTGCCTTTGTTCTAGAACTTTTTTGTTTCCATCTGGTATTATTCAGTTTGTACCTCAGTTCCTTGGATTTAGGGTAAATGGAAAGTTAGGTCTAGAAGTGTGCTGTCCAGTATGACAGTTGCTACCCACATGTGGCTATTGAGCACTTGAAATGTGGCTCTGTTAAACTGAGGTGTGCTGTAAGGGTAAAATACATATCACATTTCAAGGATTTGTGATAAATGTGAAATATTTCATTAATGATTTTTATGTTGACTGCCACATTGAAATAATAATATTCTGGATATATTGGATTAAATACAACGCATCATGGCATCTGGTCCCATCACTGCATGGGAAATAGATGGGGAAACAGTGGAAACAGTGTCAGACTTTGTTTTTCTGGGCTCCAAAATCACTGCAGATGGTGACTGCAGCCATGAAATTAAAAGACGCTTACTCCTTGGAAGGAAAGTTATGAGCAACCTAGATAGCATATTCAAAAGCAGAGACATTACTTTACCAACAAAGGTTCGCCTAGTCAAGGCTATGGTCTTTCCTGTGGTCATGTATGGATGTGAGAGCTGGACTGTGAGGAAGGCTGAACGCCGAAGAATTGATGCTTTTGAACTGTGGTGTTGGAGAAGACTCTTGAGAGTCCCTTGGACTGCAAGAAGATCCAACCCGTCCATTCTGAAGGAGATCAATCCTGGAATTTCTTTGGAAGGAATGATGCTAAAGCTGAAACTCTAGTATTTTGGCCACCTCATGCGAAGAGTTGACTCATTGGAGAAGACTCTGATGCTGGGAGGGATTGAGGGCAGGAGGAGAAGGGGACGACAGAGGATGAGATGGCTGGATGGCATCACTGACTCGATGGATGCGAGTCTGAGTGACCTCCGGGAGCTGGTGATGGACAGGGAGGCCTGGCGTGCTGCGGTTCATGGGGTCGCAAAGAGTCGGACATGACTGAGCGACTGATCTGATCTGATCTGATCTGATTTCTTTTTTTAATGTGGCACCAAAAACTCTTATATTGAATATGTGCTTCACATTATATTTCCACTGGACAGTGCTGGTCTAGAAACTTGATTAAAGTAAGGTTAAGTACTTTTGACAAGAATACTTATAGCTGATCTTACGTACATCATATTGCATCACAGCATGAGACACACACAATTTGTCCTATTATTATTGACACTAAGTTTGATAACTTGATTAAGGGGTGACTGACAAGTATCCCACTGTAAAGGTCCATTTTCCCCTTCACAATTTGTGATTTCTTACAGCCATTGGGCGATCAGTTTCCTAGTGGATTTGCACATGGTGGTTTTAGTATCCTTGGGTGATCTTTGCTTGAGTTATTACACAAAAGATTGCAGCACCATGTTTTGTATTTTTGGAATTTCTTCTTACATTTCTTTTATTTTTTATTACTTTTTCAAAACAAACAACTTTTTTACTAAAGTATGGTTGTCGTAGTTTCTGGTGTACAGCAGAGTGATTCATTCATATATATATGTGACTTCCCTGGTGGCTCAGACGGTAAAACGTCTGCCTACAATGTGGGAGACCCGGGTTTGATCTCTGCGTCGGGAAGATCTCCTGGAGAGGGAAACAGCAACCCACTCCAGTACTCTTGCCTGGGAAATTCCATGGAAGGAGGAGCCTGGTAGGCTACAGTCCATGGGGTCACAAAGAGTCAGACACGACTGAGCGACTTCAATGTCAATGTCAATATATGTATATATTCTTTTTCGAAGTCTTTTCCATTATAGGTTATTACAGATCAGATCAGATCAGTCGCTCAGTCGTGTCTGGCTCTTTGCAACCCTATGAATTGCAGCACACCAGGCCTCCCTGTCCATCACCAACTCCTGGAGTTCACTGAGACTCACGTCCATTGAGTCAGTGATGCCATCCAGCCATGTCATTCTCTGTCGTCCCCTTCTCCTCCTGCCCTCAATCCCTCCCAGCATCAGAGTCTTTTCCAGTGAGTCAACTCTTCTCATGAGTTGGCCAAAGTCCTGGAGTTTCAGCTTTAGCATCATTCCTTCCAAAGAAATGCCAGGGCTGACCTCCTTCAGAATGGACTGGCTGGATCTCCTTGCAGTCCAAGGGACTCTCAAGAGTCTTCTCCAACACCACAGTTTAAAAGTATCAATTCTTCAGCGTTCAGCCTTCTTCACAAGATATTGAATGTTCTTCCCTGTGCCATACAGTAGATCCTTCTTGTTTATTTTCTTTACTTATATATAATAGTATGTATCTGTTAATTCCAAACTCCTAGTTTATCCCTCCCCCTTCCCATTTCCCCTTTGGAAATCATAAGTTTGTTTTCTATGTCTATAAGTATCACGATAGTGTGATCACTCACCTAGAGCCAGACATCCTGGAATGTGAAGTCAAGTGGGCCTTAGGAAGCATAACTATAAACAAAGCTAGTGGAGGTGATGGAATTCCAGTTTAGCTATTTCAAATCTTAAAAGATGATGCTATAAAAGTGCTACACTCAGTATGCCAGCAAATTTGGCAAATTCAGCAGTGGCCACAGGACTGGAAAAGGTCAGTTTTCATTCCAATCCCAAAGAAAGGCAATGCCAAAGAATGCTCAAACTACCACACAATTGCACTCATCTCACACGCTAGTAAAGTAATGCTCAAAATTCTCCAAGCCAGGCTTTAGCAATACGTGAACCATGAACTTCCAGATGTTCAAGCTGGTTTTAGAAAAGGCAGAGGAACCAGAGATCAAATTGCCAACATCTGCTGCATCATGGAAAAAGCAAGAGAGTTCCAGAAAAACATCTATTTCTGCTTTATTGACTATGCCAAAGCCTTTGACTATGTAGATCACAATAAACTGTGGAAAATTCTGAAAGAGATGGGAATACCAGACCACCTGACCTGCCTCTTGAGAAACCTATATACAGGTCAGGAAGCAACAGTTAGAACTGGACATGGAACAATAGACTGGTTCCAAATAGGAAAAAGAGTACGTCAAGGCTGTATATTGTCACCCTGCATATTTAGCCTATATGTAGAGTACATCATGACAAACGCTGGGCTGGAAGAAGCACCAGCTGGAATCAAGACTGCTGGGAGAAATATCAATAACCTCAGATATGCAGATGACACCACCCTTATGGCAGAAAGTGAAGAGGAACTAAAAAGCCTCTTGATGAAAGTGAAAGAGGAGATTGAAAAAGTTGGCTTAAAGCTCAACATTCAGAAAATGAAGATCATGGCATCTGGTCCCATCATTTCATGGAAAATACATAGGGAAACAGTAGAAACAGTGTCAGACTTTATTTTTGGGGGCTCCAGAATCACTGCAGATGGTGACTGCAGCCATGAAATTAAGACACTTACTCCTTGGAAGGAAAGTTATGGTCAACCTAGATAGCATATTCAAAAGCAGAGACATTACTTTGCCAACAAAAGTCCATCTAGTCAAGGCTATGGTTTTTTCTGTGGTCATGTATGAATGTGAGAGTTGGACTGTGAAGAAAGCTGAGCGCTGAAGAATTGATGCTTTTGAACTGTGGTGTTGGAGAAGACTCTTGAGAGTCTCTTGGACTGCAAGGAGATCCAACCAGTCTATTCTAAAGGAGATCAGTCCTGGGTGTTCATTGGAAGGACTGATGCTGAAGCTCAAACTCCAATAGTCTGGCCACCTCATGTAAAGAGCTGACTTATTGGAAAAGACTCTGATGTTGGGGGCAGGAGGAGAAGGGGACAACAGAGGATGAAATGGCTGGATGGCATCACCGACTCGATGGACATGAGTTTGGGTGAACTCAAGGTGTTGGTAATGGACAGGGAGTCCTGTGTGCTGCAGTTCATGGGGTCGCAAAGAGTCGGACACAACTGAACTACTGAAGTGAACTGAAGTATATTTCTATTTTGTAAAATGCTTTTTTGTATTATTTTTAAAAGGTTCTGTATGTAAGAGTTGGACACAACTGAGCGACTTCACTTTCACTTTTCACTTTCATGCATTGGAGAAGGAAATGGCAACCCACTCCAGTGTTCTTGCCTGGTGAATCCCAGGGACAGGGAGCCTGGTGGGCTGCCGTCTATGGGGTCGCACAGAGTCGGACACGACTGAAGCGACTTAGCAGCAGCAGAGCATATATAAGGGATATCATATGGTATTTGTTTTTCTCTATCTGACTGACTTCACTTAGAATGATAATGTCTAGGTTCATCATGTTGCTGCAAATGTCATTATTTCATTCTTTTGAATGTGGAGTAATATTCCATCCATATGGTGAAATGTCCGTATATATGTATATATATTTATCTGTGTATACACACACACACACATACACACACACACACACACACACCACATCTTCTCTGTCCATTGATCTATTGATGGACATTTAGGTTGCTCCCATGTCTTGTCTACTGTAAATAGTGCTCCTCTGAACTGTGGGGTGCATGTTTCTTCTCAAATTATAGTTTTGTCTGGTTTTATACCCAGAAGTGGGGTTGCTGGATCATATGGTAACTCTATTTTTAGCTTTTTAAAGGACTTTCCATACTTTTCCTTATTTAATGTCAGTTAAATTTCTTAACTGACATTCTTTCCTTTATTCCCTTAAAAGAATTATCTTTTAGTGAGTATCACAAGGGACACATCAGTTTTCATTTACTCAGTGTGTTGCAATCAAGTGTAGGCATTGATCTGTTTGATATTCAGATCTCTCTAAAGCTGTCTAGTGGAATGCCCTTCAGGCTGGCTCCTGAATCCTTTCATCACAACCTCATTAGTTTTTGAGTGCTTCCTTGCCTTCTGGTACAGGAAATACTAGGGCCACCTTGTACTAGAGATACCAAAGGAACATTTCATGCAAAAATGGGCTCGATAAAGGACAGAAATGGTATGGACCTAACGGAAGCAGAAGATATTAAGAAGAGGTGGCAAGAATACACAGAAGAACTGTACAAAAAAGAGCTTCATGACCCAGATAATCATGATGGTGTGATCACTGACCTAGAGCCAGACATCCTGGAATGTGAAGTCAAGTGGGCCTTAGAAAGCATCACTATGAACAAAGCTAGTGGAGGTGATGGAATTCCAGTGGAGCTATTCCAAATCCTGAAAGCTGATGCTGTGAAAGTGCTGCACTCAATATGCCAGCAAATTTGGAAAACTCAGCAGTGGCCACAAGATTGGAAAAGGTCAGTTTTCATTCCAATCCCAAAGAAAGGCAATGCCAAAGAGTGCTCAAACTACCGCACAATTGCACTCATCTCACACGCTAGTAAAGTAATGCTCAAAATTCTCCAAGCCAGGCTTCAGCAATATGTGAACTGTGAACTTCCTGATGTTCAAGCTGGTTTTAGAAAAGGCAGAGGAACCAGAGATCAAATTGCCAACATCCGCTGGATCATGGAAAAAGCAAGAGAGTTCCAGCAAAACATCTATTTCTGCTTTATTGACTATGCCAAAGCCTTTGACTGTGTGGATCACAATAAACTGTGGAAAATTCTGAGAGAGATGGGAATACCAGATCACCTGATCTGCCTCTTGAGAAATCTGTATGCAGGTCAGGAAGCAGCAGTTAGAACTGGTCATGGAACAACAGACTGGTTCCAACTAGGAAAAGGAGTACGTCAAGGCTGTATATTGTCACCTTGTTTATTTAACTTATATGCAGAGTACATCATGAGAAATGCTGGACTGGAAGAAACACAAGCTGGAATCAAGATTGCTGGGAGAAATATCAAGATTGCCGGGAGAAATATCAATAACCTCAGATATGCAGATGATACCACCCTTATGGCAGAAAGTGAAGAGGAACTAAAAAGCCTCTTGATGAAGGTGAAAGTGGAGAGTGAAAAGGTTGGCTTAAAGCTCAACATTCAGAAAACGAAGATCATGGCATCTGGTCCCATCACTACATGGGAAATAGATGGAGAAACAGTGGAAACAGTGTCAGACTTTATTTTTCTGGGCTCCAAAATCACTGCAGGTGGTGACTGCAGCCATGAAATTAAAAGACGCTTACTCCTTGGAAGGAAAGTTATGACCAACCTAGATAGCATATTCAAAAGCAGAGACATCACTTTGCCAACAAAGGTTCGCCTAGTCAAGGCTATGGTCTTTCCTGTGGTCATGTATGGATGTGAGAGCTGGACTGTGAAGAAGGCTGAGCGCCGAAGAATTGATGCTTTTGAACTGTGGTGTTGGAGAAGACTCTTGAGAGTCCCTTGGACTGCAAGGAGATCCAACCGGTCCATTCTGAAGGAGATCATCCCTGGGATTTCTTTGGAAGGAATGATGCTCAAGCTGAAACTCCAGTATTTTGGCCACCTCATGCGAAGAGTTGACTCATTGGAGAAGACTCTGATGCTGGGAGGGATTGGGGGCAGGAGGAGAAGGGAACGACAGAGGATGAGATGGCTGGATGGCATCACTGACTCGATGGATGTGAGTCTGGGTGATCTCCGAAAGCTGGTGATGGATAGGGAGGCCTGGCGTGCTGCGGTTCATGGGGTCGCAAAGAGTCGGACACGACTGAGCGACTGATCTGATCTGATCTGATCTGATCTGATCTGTACTTCCCTGTCCCAGAGGTGGAATCAGTCACTTCTCAAGAAGCCTCCACTTCTTTTAATAAGAAATGGTATTCCAAAATCAAGATGAAGGTGGTAGATGTGACCAGAGTCCCTGGGGTGACATTACTTTCAGACTCTTTCAGGAGACAGAGTTAGGAAATACATGTGAAGAATCACAAGGTCATATTGATATTTCCAGCTCAGGTATAATGCTGTAGTTTTCTTAACTTTTTTATTCTATGTTTCTCCTTCTTTTCACGTACACTAAAAAGCTTCATTTGATAACACATGAAGACATTTACTTGTTTGCTTTATCGTACAATGCATATTGTATCAATTAAAAACAAAATTAACTACAGTGTGTGGTTAAGTTTTATGTTACTTTGCAGGTCTTTTGTCCTTAGAACATAACCTACTACGGGGATATAGTCACGATAACTTGAAGTATTTATTCCAAGTATTCAAAAGAATATATTCTTGAAGTAACTTTTTCCCTGAGAGTTTATGTTTACAATTGATAGTTTCCTTTGTTTCTGTTTGTGTTCAATTTTTTTATTCAAAAAATAAACAATTGATTTTGTTTATTTTTGAATATGTGAAACATTTACATCATTCAGAAGTCAAAACCATTATAAAAAGTTAAAAGATCTTGTTCCTATCTTTTTCTCCTTTACCCTGTTTCCACTCTATCTGTGGGTAACTATTTTCATTAAATTCTGGTTTATGTTTCCTGTCTTTGTTTGCTTGTTTTTGCAAAAACAAGCCTGTGCAAATGCAGAAAACTATTTGCCTTGTTTTATGTCTCGTTTTTTTCTTACTGAACGTAATATCCTGGGAAATCTCCCTATCAGTTCAAAAAGGTATTCCTCATTCTTTCTTCTGTGATATTACTAAAGAATACTCCATTGTGCGGATGTACCATAGATTATTCATAGGTTTCTTACTGATGCACATTTCTGCTGTTTCCTGTCCTTTGCTGCTACAGAAGTTATACAGTGAATAGCCTTATGCCTTTATTGTCTTATATTTGGGGGAAATGTAGCTTCATGGTATATTCAGGAGTCATTATTGTAGAAACATCCCAAGTGATTCTGATACACAGAGAGGTTTAAGTATTGTTACTTACTGTATGCTGTAAAAATGGTATCCAGGAGTCTAGAATTGTTAACATTTTAAAAATGAGGAGTCAACAGGTAAAGAAGTCTTGACTTAAAAAAAAAAAAAAGCACAACATGAGAGTTGCGAGTTTAGTTTTATTTGGGGCAAAATGAGGACGGCAGCCCAGGAGACAGCACCTCAAATAGCTCTGAGAAACTGTTCCAGAGAGGCAGGGGAGAAGGTCAGTATATGTGTGATTATGGTGAAGGGGGAGTATATGCAAACAAGCACATATTATCCAAGAAGGTTTCTGTTAGTCTCCTGAAGCTTTCTGCTAGTCACGATGAATAGTCGTCACCATGAAGGATTTAGTACTTTCCTAGATATGAGGAGATACAAGAATTGGGCTCATAAAATCAGCTCCTGATAATATCTAGCCAGCTGAAGACCTGGCTGCCAGTTTTCCCTTGAACCTACATCTCCTGCATTGGCAAGAGGATTCTTTAATGAATGAGCCATCAGGGAAGGTCACTTAAGACCTGTTTTGTCAGTTTTTCCCTGAGCACAGAGTGCTTCATTTTTGCTCTCCTTTCATGAGGAGTTGAAAATCAGCAGCTGCAGATTGTAGCTTGTAGAGGTAGATGCTGCTGCTGCTGCTAAGTCGCTTCAGTCGTGTCCAACTCTGTGTGACCCCACAGACGGCAGCCCACCAGGCTCCCCCGTCCCTGGGATTCTCCAGGCAAGAACACTGGAGTGGGTTGCCATTTCCTTCTCCAATGCATAAAAGTGAAAGTGAAGTCACTCAGTTGTGTCTGACCCTCAGTGACCCCATGGACTGCAGCCTTCCAAGTTCCTCCATCCATGGGATTTTCCAGGCAAGACTACTGGAGTGGGGTGCCATTGCCTTCTCCCTACACTGACTAGTAGAATGCAATTGAGTTATAGAAACAGAAGCTTAGTATCTGGAGTCTTGTGCCCAAATCATCGTGTTGGTAAAAAGGTTATCTTATGAATACACACATATGTGACCCACATTAGGGTAGTGGATACATTTCAGTTTGGATACCTGAGTCGGGGAGCCAAGGGGCACCCAATCCTGGCATCTAATAGGCAGTTGTTTGCACAGGTTTGAAGATTAGACTAGGGGTTATTAGCATGTAGGTGACAGAGTAGGTGAAATATGACTGAGGGAAGGATTACAGAGTGAGAAGGTGCTTAGAATGGAAGCCTGGGGAACACAGTGACTTCAGAACCCAGTAGAGGAACCCGAAGAAGCTATAAATGGCCAGAGAGATAGGAAAACCTGAGAAAATGAGTTACAAAAGCCTAGGAAGCAAAGTGTTACAAGAAGAAAATAGTTAAAAAGAAAAGTTATCTATGTTAAATTGATATGTTGATATGTTTAAATTGATAAATTATCTATGTTGAGAGGTGGGGAAAGACAAAGGCAGAACTGTATCCACTGGATTTAGTAACAAAGAGATGAGTGGTAAAACATTTGCCAGGACAGATTCCATGTTGTGGTGTAGCTATCCTGAGTGTAAGGAAGGCATTCAGCCTCATACAGACATCCTTGGAAACACTGATGCAACAGAGTGTGTTTCTAAAAGCAACACAAGTTGACATTTGTACCCAAAGGAAAAGAAAATCAATTCTAGCATTTTTTTCTATAAGGTTTTTTTTAAAGAACAAAGTAACTTTATTGAAGTATAAAGTATATTTGATTTACAAAGCTGTGTTAGTTTCATGTGTGCTGCTAAGTCACTTCAGTCGTGTCCGACTCTGTGCGACCCCATAGACGGAAGCTCACCAGGCTCCCCCATCCCTGGGATTCTCCAGGCAAGAATACTGGAGTGGGTTGCCATTTCCTTCTCCAATGCATGAAAGTGAAAAGTGAAAGTGAAGTCACTCAGTCATGTCGGACTCTTAGCGACCCCACGAACTGCAGCCCACCAGGCTCCTCCGTCCGTGGGATTTTCCAGGCAAGAGTACTGGAGTGAGGTGCCATTGCCTTGTGTGGTCCTATAAATTAAAAATTTTGGTGGGGGCTGTTATTTATCTATATTAGAATCTATACAATAAGATGCTTTTAGATTAAGCAAATAATGTATGCTTATTTTAGGTTTTAGTTCAGTTCAGTCGCTTAGTCGTGTCCAACTCTTTGTGACCCCATGAACTGCAGCACGCCAGGCCTCCCTATCCATCACCAGCTCTCGGAGGTCACTCAGACTCACGTCCATCGAGTCGGTGATGCCATCCAGCCATCTCATCCTCTGTCGTCCCCTTCTCCTCCTGCCCCCAATCCCTCCCAGCATCAGAGTCTCTTCTAATGAGTCAGCTCTTCACATGAGTTGGCCAAAGTACTGGAGTTTCAGCTTTAGCATCATGCCTTCCAAAGAACACCCAGGACTGATCTCCTTTAGAATGGACTGGTTGGATCTCCTTGCAGTCCAAGGGACTCTTGAGTCTTCTCCAACACCACAGTTCAAAAGCATCAATTCTTCGGCGCTTAGCTTTCTTCACAGTCCAACTCTCACATCCATACATGACCACTGGAAAAACCATATTATTGAGTAATTTCAATAGTATCAAAATAGTAATGTAGTCATATATTTTATGCTGTTCCTCAAAAAGTACCATGACTTTCAAACATATGGGAACCATGGCTCCAGAATAACTTTTAAATCACTTCTTTCTCTTCTGCTTGCCTTCCCCCATTCTTGTCTATACTCTGGACTATAACTAGACTTCTTTTGCCCCATTGTGGGACTTCCCTGGTGGCTCAGAGGTAAAGAATCCGCCTGCAATGAAAGTTCGATTCCTGGGTCAGGAAGATCCCCTGGAGGCGGGCATGGCAGTCCACTCCAGTATTCTTGCCTGGAGTACAGTCCTTAGGGTCGCACAGAGTCGACACCACTGAAGCCACTTAGCACGCACTAGCAGATGGCAGCTCAGTCTAAAGTTTGGGCTGCCAGGGTATACTCACAGAGGAAATGAGGAGCATTGTGAAAGTTATTGAATCCACTGGTTTCCAAATCTGGCTGAGCATCAAAACGAACAACTTGAGACGTGCATTAAAAAGAATCCTGGGTCCCAGCCCTAGATCCCGATACAATGTGTATGGAATGAGGCCTAGAGATCTGTTCCTTGAATAAAGTGCCTTTGATCTTACAAATTCATCTTCTGAATAAAAAACAAGAGGCCCAAAGCAGTCACGCCTATGCGGGTCTCCTGGCTGGAGATTAGCGGCTTTGAGCTTTGGGTGTTGGCGGAAGGGTATTTGGCTTTTGTTTTGGAGTCGTTGGGAGGGCTTGCTTTTTCTAGCTCTTCAGGTTCAGTAGATTGACTTTCCCTCGAGTTTCTCTCTAGGTAGGAGACGCGGTGGGTTAGCAACTCTGCAAGTGCTATTTATGCCGCGGCCCAGCCAGCTACTTTCCTCCCAGCACCTGGCGGACCCTGGAGTTTGACTGAGCAGTGGCAGCGGGACAGCGCCCCGCCCCTTGACCCGCCCCTGTCCCGCCTCCTCAATCTCGGCGTTCCATCCTATCCCGGCCCTCCGCTGGGAATTTTGAGGCGGAGCTTCGCGCAAACTAGCTTCCGGGGGAGGAGGTACGTTTGTGAAAGGGATGACCTTTACCTTTTAAAACAAGTTTCAGGCGTACAGCATTATAGCTCAATGTCTGTGTATACTAAAGCACGATCATCACCACAAGTTTAGTTGCCATCCATCTCCGTACGGTTAACTCAAGTCACACATTTCGCCCACCCCTTGGAAGCCGAAGGTACTACAGTCGCGGAGCTGATTGGCTGATCATGGGCGTCTACGCTGCCCGGGGTTTTCCGGAATTGGGGTTGAGCTCGGGACAATGGACTATGGCTTCGTCGAGTCAGCCCTTGCTGGAACTGCAGGGACGTCTGCTCCCATCCAAGGACCTGGTGGAGGAGGAAGACGAGTATTTAAGGGAGGATGCGGAGGAGGACGAAGACACGGTGTTTCTTGACGCAGAGGAGCTTTGCAGTGGGGGCGTAAATGCTGGTAGCCTCCCTGGGCTGCTCCGTGGTGAGGAAATAACTCGCCCCTCAGGGGTGGGATCGGCGGATTAATGAATTGTTTCTATTATGGCCTCCTCCAAAGTATGGCGCTCCATCGCTCCTAACAGACTTTCTTTGGAATCGCCTAAGTGCTTCGTCCTGTTTAGAATAAAATAACAATAATAGCAGAGACTTGAGCAAATACTGTTAAGCTTGGGCTTCACGTGTATCTCATTAATGTTCACAACTTTTTGAGGTAGTTTTATAAACAAGGAACGGAGAAGGCAATGGCACCCCACTCCAGTACTTTTGCCTGGAAAATCCCATGGATGGAGGAGCCTGGTGGGCTGCAGTCCATGGGGTTGCTGAGAGTCGGACTGAGCGACTTCGCTTTCACTTTTCACTTCATGCATTGGAGAAGGAAATGGCAACCCACTCCAGTGTTCTTGCCTGGAGAATCCCAGGGACGGAGGAGCCTGGTAGCTGCCGTCTGTGGGGTCACACAGAGTCGGACACGACTGAAGTGACTTAGCATAGCATATAAACAAGGAAACAGTGGGTGTCCAGCCAGTATTAACACCCCAAATCAGGGCTTTTAACTATTTCCCTGTCTTTCCTGGAGTCGAATATGTGGTTGTTGTTCAGCTACTTAAACACACGTATACATGAACCACCACAAGCACTGTTGACTCATTAACCTGTTAATCTTGTGATCTGTATTTATCTTGTCTAGTTTCCTGTCCTAAAAATTACACCTATTGTGTGTTCCTGGTGACTGATGTTTAAGAATGAATGTTCAGACCAGTTGCTGTCCAACAGAACTTTCTGTGATGATGGCATTGCTGTGTATTTGCACTGTCCTGTACAATAGCTAGAAGGCAGAGGCACCCCCACTCCAGTACTGTTGCCTGGAGGATCCCATGGACGGAAGAGCCTGGTAGGCTGCAGCTTATGGGGTCGCTAAGAGTCGAACACGACTGAGTGACTTCCCTTTCACTTTTCACTTTCATGCATTGGAGAAGGAAATGGCAACCCACTCCAGTGTTCTTGTCTGGAGAATTCCAGGGACGGGAGAGCCTGGTGGGCTGCCGTCTATGAAGTCGCACAGAGTCGGACACGACTGAAGTGACTTAGCAGTAGCAGCGTACAATAGCTGCTAGCCATGTGTGGTTGGAGAAGGCAATGGCACCCCATCCCAGTACTCTTGCCTGGAAAATCCCATGGACGGAGGAGCCTGGTAGGCTGCAGTTCATGGGGTCGCTAAGAGCCGAACACGACTGAGTGACTTCACTTTCACTTTTCACTTTCACGCATTGGAGAAGGAAATGGCAACCCACTCCAGTGTTCTTGCCTGGAGAATCCCAGGCACGGTGGAGCCTGGTGGGCTGCTGTCTATGGGGTAGCACAGAGTCGGACACGACTGATAACTGAAAACTTCAAATGCAGCTAGTGCACCAGAGGAGCTGAATCTAAAGTTTTAATTTTAATTAAATTTAAATAGTCACAGGTGAGTAGGCAGCACAAGTTTTAGACAGAAAATGTTTAAGTATTTGTGGAGGGTTTAGTTATTCATCCTGCAAGTGTTAGCGACTGGCCACTGTGTTCCAAGCAAGATATGTTTGTTGCTGGGATACCCTGGAGAGATTAGATGATGAGGTTGCTGTCTTAATGGAGCTTCCCCTCTACGTGCATTAAACAGATATTCTACAAATAATCACAGCTGTGTGCGCTATGTGTGCTAAGTCGCTTCAGTCATGTCCGACTCTTTGCAACCCTATAGATTATAGCCCCACCAGGCTCTTCTGTCCATGGGATTCTCCAGGCAAGAATACTGGAGTGGGTTGCCACTCTGTCCTCCAGGGATCGAACCATTGTCTCTTGTGTCTCTTGCATTGGCAGGCAGGTTCTTTACTACTAGTGCCACCTGGGAAGTAACTATAATATCAGTGCTTAATAGAAATAGTATGAAGTGCCATGAGGTTGTATTTATGAGATTCAGGGAAGGTTTTCTGAGGAAGTGACAGTTAATCTGAGTTCTGTAGTAAATGGGGTAAACAGTAAGGAGGAAAATATTTAAGGCAGGTGCAACAGCTTTTGCAAAGAGTGTGTGGTAGGAGGGACCTTGACTTTTTTTTATAATTGAAGGATAATTGCTGTATAGAATTTTGTGGTTTTCTGTCATACATCAACAAGAATCAACCATAGGTACACCCATCACACGCTAGTAAATAATGCTTAAAATTCTCCAAGCCAGGCTTCAGCAATATGTGAACCGTGAACTTCCTGATGTTCAAGCTGGTTTTAGAAAAACCAGAGGAACCAAAGATCAAATTGCCAACATCCGCTGGATCATCGAAAAAGCAAGAGAGTTCCAGAAAAACATCTCTTTCTGCTTTATTGACTATGCCAAAGCCTTTGATTGTGTGGATCACAATAAACTGGAAAATTCTGAAAGAGATGGGAATACCAGACCACCTGATCTGCCTCTTGAGAAATTTGTATGCAGGTCAGGAAGCAACAGTTAGAATTGGACATAGAACAACAGACTGGTTCCAAATAGGAAAAGGAGTACATCAAGGCTGTATATTGTCACCCTGTTTATTTAACTTATATGCAGAGTACATCATGAGAAACTCTGGGCTGGAGGAAGCACAAGCTGGAAATCAGATTGCTGGGAGAAATATCAATAACCTCAGATATGCAGATGACACCACCCTTATGGCAGAAAGTGAAGAGGAACTAAAAAGCCTCTTGATGAAGGTGAAAGTGGAGAGTGAAAAAGTTGGCTTAAAGCTCAACATTCAGAAAACGAAGATCATGGCATCTGGTCCCATCACTGCATGGGAAATAGGTGGGGAAACAGTGGAAACAGTGTCAGACTTTATTTTTCTGGGCTCCAAAATCACTGCAGATGGTGACTGCAGCCATGAAATTAAAAGACGCTTACTCCTTGGAAGGAAAGTTATGACCAACCTAGATAGCATATTCAAAAGCAGAGACATTACTTTGCCAACAAAGGTTCATCTAGTCAAGGCTATGGTTTTTCCTGTGGTCATGTGTGGATGTGAGAGTTGGACTGTGAAGAAGGCTGAGTGCCAAAGAATTGATGCTTTTGAACTGTGGTGTTGGAGAAGACTCTTGAGAGTCCCTTGGACTGCAAGGAGATCCAGCCAGTCCATTCTAAAGCAGATGAGCCCTGGGATTTCTTTGGAAGGAATAATGCTAAAGCTGAAACTCCAATCTTTTGGCCACCTCATGCAAAGAGTTGACTCATTGGAAAAGACTGATGCTGGGAGGGATTGGGGGCAAGAGGAGAAGGGGACGACAGAGGATGAGATGGCTGGATGGCATCACTGACTCGATGGACATGAGTCTGAGTGAACTCTGGGAGTTGGTGATGGACAGGGAGGCCTGATGTGCTGCGATTCATGGGGTTGAAGAGTTGGACATGACTGAGTGACTGATTTGATCTGATTATCTCCTCCCTCCCAAACCTCCTTCTCATCTCCCTCTGGATCCCACCCTTCTAGACTGTCATAGAACCCCTGTTTGAGCCACACAGCAAATTCCCACTGGCTATCTATTTTACATATAATATTGTAAGTTTCCATGTTACTCTCTCCATACATCTCACCCTCTTCCTCTTCCCCTCCCCCCATGTCCATAGGTCTGTTCTCTATGTCTGGTTCTCCATTGCTGCCCTGAAAATAAATTCATGAGTGCCATCTTTTTAGATTCCCCATAGATGCCTCAGTATATGATATTTATTTTTCTCTTTCTGACTTCACTCTGGAAAATAGGCTCTAACTTCGTCTATCTCATTAGAACCGCCTCAAATGCGTTCCTTTTTATGGCTGAGTAGTATTCCATTGTATATATGTACCACAGCTTCGTTATCCATTCATCTGTGGATGGGCATCTAGGTTGTTTCCATGTTCTAGCTATTGTAAATAGTGCTCTAGTGAACATTGGGGTACCTGTGTCTTTTTGACCCTGACATTTTTTTTAGATACTCCTTGGAGGTCAGTATTGACTGAGATCAAAGTAGCAGAGAGGGAACTGCTTTTAGGAGAGGAACAACAGCCTTGCCAGGTACCATGCCTCCCTCCTGGAATACAAAGACAAATAAGACATTATCTTATTCTAGAAAGCTTATAATGTAGTAGCTGCTACTGCTAAGTTGCTTCAGTTGTGTCTGACTCTGTGTGACCCCATAGACGGCAGCCCACCAGGCTCATCCATCCCTGGGATTCTCCAGGCAAGAACACTGGAGTGGGTTGCCATTTCCTTCTCCAATGCATGCATGCATGCTAAGTGGCTTCAGTCGTGTCCAACTCTGTGCGACCCCATGGACAGCAGCCCACCAGGCTCTTCTGTCCACAGGATTCTCTAAGCAGGAATCCTGGAGTGGGTTGCCATGTCCTTCTCCAACAGTGTAGTAGAGGGAGACAGATAAACAGGTAAGTGGAATATAGACACTGCAATAGACATCTGTGCAGGGTACTGTCCCGGGATTAAAGAGAGTAGTGGGGTTGACAAAACATTGGGAAAGATTTTAAATTTTAAATTATCCTAAATTAACATTTCCTTTTTTTTTTTTTTTAAAGTTTCTGTGTTTGATGAAAACACTCAGCAGAAATGTGACGTGCTTGGACGTTTTCCGTTAACCGATGCTTGGTGGCGAGTGAAGGTACAGGTAAAGCCTGTAGGATCAGGGAGCTATCAGGTTCAAGGATTTCCATCTTACTTTTTACAGTCAGATATGTCACCACCGGATCAAATCCACATCTGTTCCCTCTTTCTTAAAGAGTGTAGTGTCTCCAGTGAGCAAAGAATTAAGTTTTTTACATGGTTAAATAATAAATCAAGGTATAAAGACCTCAATTTTGAAAATCTTATGGAAAACTTAAGAACTTGGCAAGAGGAAATTGAAGGGAATAGTCAAAAACAGTCTACACAGAAAACACAAGAGTCACCACCAGGTCATGAGATGCCGCTTCCTCTGGAATTCACATGTAAGTGATTTTCTCATGGAGCTTTAGTGTAATTGAGGTACTGGATGACTAGTGTGTTTAAAATATCACCACTACAGTACCTTAGTATAGTGTTCTTTTTTAAAATCAGGTTTGGTAAAAATGTGTTTGTATTGCTTTTGCTAAGTCACTTCAGTCGTGTCTGACTCTGTGTGACCCCATAGACGGCAGCCCACCAGGCTCCACCGTGCCTGGGATTCTCCAGGCAAGAACACTGGAGTGGGTTGCCATTTCCTTCTCCAATGCATGAAAGTGAAAAGAGAAAGTGAAGTCGCTCAGTCATGTCCGACTCTTAGCGACCCCATGGACTGCAGCCTACCAGGCTCCTCCGTCCGTGGGATTTTCCAGGCAAGAGTACTGAGGTGGGGTGCCATTGCCTTCTCCGTATTGCTTTTGGAGTATGTCATTAACATTGCAGGTTTCTCATCTATAATGGGAAGATATGGGGTGAGATGGGAGAAGGAAACAGCAACCCACTCCAGTATTCTTGCCTGGAGAATTCATGGACAGAGGAACCTGGTGGGCTACAGTCCATGGGATCACAAAAAGTTGGACACGACTGAGTGACCAACGTGGGGTTCGATGATCTTTAAATACCTTTCAGTTCCTGTCCTGCTCTAAAAGTATGATTCTAGGTCTCTCTCTAACTTTTATATCCACAGGATTACCTTGAGTTGTTAAGAAAAAGTTCAGTTGTCGATTATTCTGTTTAAGAAGGCGGAGAAGAAAGGCAGGAAAAGAACAATCCATTTTGGAAAGATTTAAGTTCAGAATGATTTAAAATAACTTTTAAATATGGTTTGTTATCTGGACATTCACATATATGGAATGTTTTATTTCTTAATTCTATCAAATGAATTTGGCAGTAAGTACATCATTGAATGACTTCCATGATGAAAGAATCATGACTATAGTAAGAAAAAAGATTATAAAGTTTAATATGTAAATGGTTTTTAATGCTTAGGTTTGAATTTATCTATATATGATTTAGTTGGAAATTTTATTCTGTTACGAGTAGGAGGAAACAAAAGTCTAAGAGGTAGTTATCTAAGCATTTGAAGAACATAAAATTTGATGTTAAACACAATGAAAGCCATCTTGGTACAAAAACAATTGTTATAATACAATCAGTTTTCTCCTGCTTAAAGTAAATGTGTTACTCTCTCTTTGATTGGAATTTCTTTAACTAGTTGTGCTAAATGAGAAAGTCCATCAAATCAGTTGTTTTATGAGCTCATTTGTTAGCTTGGATTTGTTCTTTTCTGATATCCTGTAGTTCCATTTATAACGGTGATGAGAGCTTTGCAGTTTCCAAAAATAATGGAATTCCTTCCAGTTCTTCTGCCCCGACACTTCAAACAGCTCATAACCTCAAATTCTATAGAGGTGTTGGAAGAGATAGAAGAGATTTTAGGTACACAACCATGGAAACTTGGATTTCGTAAAGTAAGTAAGACATTAGCTTTTTGTAATCTTATACAAGGCAGGATATCTCAAACTTGACAATTTTGCATCTTTTTCAAAGGAAAGAAATTTGTATGACCTTAATGTTGATTTATTCTCCTTTCAGTGTCACAACTAAATATAAACTTCTTATACCTATCCTCATATACAATAAATTTACAAAGGAAAACAAAATAACAAAATAAATGATATTCATATCATCAGTACTTTAGTTACATAATTTAATTTCATGACTTTTTTTGGTAACTAAATTGCTGTTGCACCTTGAGAATAGATCTCACTGAAGACACAAGTTCTTAAGAGTTTGGCAAGTCCATTCTGCTATGTAGCACAATTCCTCACTTTCTTATTTGAACTTTAAAAGCCTTCATTATTCATACAGTACATCGTGATGTCATTTGATTTTTTTCTTTGGCACAGTAATGTCATTTTCAATTTCTTTGGCACTTCCGTTTTTGTTATTAGATGCCAGGAGTAGTAAAGCGATACTGTGAGGCTCCAGAAGTGTTGAAAACCAAATGTGGCACTTAAATCAGTGCTTGGTTATGAGTGGTTTTCCAAATGAAAATACAATTTAAAGATTCTAATATAATTCATGGATTCCCCAAGAATGTTTACAGATTCCATCCCTCTTGAGAAATACTGAAATAATGAATTTATTCCCTCTGTAAAATGACTATGATTTCAATATGCTCAGAAAAAAAAAGACTCTGGAGCACTATTATTTATATTTATTCAGTAGGACAGAGAGGCAGAGCAGTGAACCTTCTGGGACTCACGTGGGAAAAGGAGGCTTGGAGTCCCCTGTTCAGCATGTAAACCACCACCCAGAGTAAAGATTTTTATTGAGGTTGTATGTTCATTTGCTAGGACTGTGGTAAAAATAGCATAGACTGGGTGGTGTAAACCACAGAACTTTTATTTTCTCACAGTTCTTGAGTCTATAAATCCAAATCCAATCAAGATGTTAGCAGGGTTGGTTTCTTCTGAGGCCTCTCTCCTTAGCGTATGAGTAGCTATCTTCCTGTGTCTTCACACCATCTTCCCTCTGTGCTTGTCTGGGTCCTAAAGTCTTCTTATAAAGACACCTGTCATCTTGGATTAGGGCCTATCCCACATTTCATTTTAACTTAATTATCTTTTTAAAGACCCTGTCTCCAAATATGATCACAGTCAGGGTTCTGGGTGTTAGAATTTCAACATATGAATTTTGTGGGGTACACATTTCAGCTCGTAAGTTGTATGGAGGGCTCCAGGGGTGATGTCTCCATGAAAAAAAAAATGGAACTAGTAGGTGACCTACTGAGTGGGTCATGATGAAGGAAGTTCTGGACCTCATGGAGCTAGTAGATGACGTACTGAGTGGGTCATGATGAAGGAAGTTCTGTACCTCATGGAGCTAGTAGATGACCTACTGAGTGGGTCATGATGAAGGAAGTTCTATACCTTTTCAGTAGAATTTGGGCAGAATTGTTGATAGGCACATGGAGAACTAAACAAGTCAAGAAAACGAGGCAGTCATTAACTCCACTGTACACACAAGAGTTCAATACAAAATTTATGTAATCACAGCATATTATGTCACTCAATTGTGGATCCTGTTTATACTGATTTAACCAAAATCAGTTTTCAAAATGGTACAGTAACTTTTTCAAAGATGGGAGGAGAAGTGTGTGTTTAGGTGATAGTATAAAAGAGAGCAAGTTCCATGAAGAAAGACTTTCCAAAGTAAGGAGTTAACACTAATTATCTAATTTTTTTTAAAAAAAATTAAAGAATCGTATAAACAATACTTAGAAATGTGGAGATAAATTCTGGAAGAAATAGCTGAAAGTGTTGGAGGTGTTGCCTTTAGAAGTCATGGAAAGGGTAAGTCAGGGATTCATATATTTTGTGATAAGGCTCTTAGTGTTACTTGACTTTTAAAACTGCATATATATTGCTTTGAGAAAATATAATTTTAATTAGAGCATTATATAGATCTCTAATCACAGTAAAATTAATTTAAAAAATAGTGATGTGTTAGGTACATAGTTTTTCTCCTCAAAATTTCATTGACACACATGTCTTCTGGAACTTAAAAGTTATTAATAAATGCCATAGTTTTCACTCTAATTCTCATAATAGTTATCAGTCTTTATCACTTTTATAAAACAACATGAACTTTATTTTCTTAAAGATAACCTACAGAGAACTGAAGCTTTTGCGATGTGAAGCAAGTTGGACGTCATTTCGTCAATGCAAGTCTCTTTTCCAGTTGATGACAGATTTGGAAAAGAATGCATTAATAATATATTCTCAACTGAAGCAGATATGTAGAGAGCAGGGGCACACGTGTGTTGAAGAAGCTGACTTAACTTTTCAACTGTCGGACCTCATGTCTTTTCACGATGCTTGGCAGTCTCTGAAGTTCTTGAAGGATATTGGCGTGGTGACGTATGAGAAGGGCTGTGTCTTTCTTTATGACCTTTACCAGGCTGAGAGGGGCATCGCCTCTTCAGTCTGTGACTTGATGACCAGGCCCCCATGGCAATTACAGGTCGATGTCAAAAAGGTGCTTGCGTCTATTTGCACCTCAAGACCTGAGAATTCAGGAAGTGATGATACACTGAATAAAAGTAAACCTGATGAAACAAGATTAGAAGATCCTGTGGATATTTTGGACACGCAAGACAGTGGTGACCGGATTTGGGATGATGGTGAAAATGAAGTGAATGCAGAAATGAGTGAGGGTCAACTGGATCAGGACCAGATGACTGCTCTGGACATGATTTGCTCCAATGCTGTCACAGTCATAAGTGGGAAAGGTGGTTGTGGGAAGACCACAATTGTTAGCCAGCTTTTTAAGCATATAGAGTTGTTGGAAGAAAAAGAAGTGAAAAAAGCTTGTGAAGATTTTGAACAAGACTGGAATGTACCACAAGAATGGATCACCTTCACCGAACAAAGTCAGCAGAAAGTTGACAAGGCTATAGAAGTTTTACTTACGGCACCTACAGGGAAAGCAGCTGGCTTACTGAGACAGAAAACGGGTTTTAACGCTTATACACTATGTCAGGTAAAACCTCTTACCGTTTTTTCTCTGCATAAAACAGTTAAAGATGGACTTAATGATTTTATTTTTCATTTCCTCTTGACAGCAATTAGTGGGCATTTATTGAATGTTTCCTAGACCTTTGCCTTGTGGTAGTTAATCATTTAGATCAGAGATTCCCCAACCTCTAGGCCATGGACTGGTACCTCCTATCTATCTGATCAGCCGCAGCATTCGATTAGAAATAAAGTGCACAGTAAATGTAATGCCCTTGAATCATTGTGAAACCATCACACCCTCCTCCTGCCCCCCATCTGTCCATGAAAAAATTGTCATCTGTCCATGAAAAAATTGTCTTCCACTAAAATAGTCCCTGGTGCCAAAAAGGGTGGAGACTGCTGATTTAACTCAGTGTAACTCAAAACAGCCAGTCTATAAACTGTTACTGTTTACAGGGAAATAGGTGCTCATGCTATCACTGCGCTGCTTCCTTCTTTAAGAAAGTCTTATTATGAAAAAAAAAGTCAACTAAAGTGTATGCTTAATGCTGTAGTTATTTTTGATTCTGGCCTATGACTCTGTTCTCACTGGGACTGGTTACAAACCTGTCAGAGTCCACATTTTGTGGAATGAAAGCTCCGTGAAAGTGAAAACTTGGGTCATCTGGTTTAGTGCTTTATCTCCTGCCTACAACAGTGTCTGGCAAATAGTGGTTGCATAATAAGCATTTCAAATGAATTAAAATGCTTGAAAAAAATAGCTGTGGCTGTAGTTGAGAGTTATGAAATTTCGAACTTATAAAGAGTTGGAGAGTTTCCTTTAGCCCTGACCTGCCATTTTATAGATCAAGGAACTTAGTCCTTGGAAGATTTCTGAAGGAAAAAATAATTGGAGTCTAATGGACGGTGACGCTCAGGTAAGAATGTTTTATTTAAGGGAAAGGCCTTCCCAGAGGCATTGAGGTAAATCATCAAGAGGGTGTAGAGATTTTGAGGGGACTTTGTTGAATGCAATGAAGTGTGTGTAAAATAAAGGAAATTGCACTTGGTTTAGCCTGGGAATTTGAGCTTTAAAGTTTGTATTTTCCTGTTTCATAAAGTCCTTGACAAAGGAGTTTATTGGGAAAATGATATTATCTGCATTTTACAGAAGAGCCAGTAGAAATTTGAGGGTGTTAAACAGTTGGCCCCAAACTTAACCAAGGGCAGAGCTCGCCCTGGGCTTCACGTTTGTAACCTCCCAGCTTGCTACTCTTTCCACCGTGCCATGATTCCCTTATTTACTACGGACTTTGAACACCTAACAAACAAGCCTGGACTTGATTACTGGGGAGTCATTTAGGTTCCCAGGCAAAAGAGTGAAATGAAGAAAGCAGCTCTGAGGAAGGCTGCCTAGAATCATGGGATTCCCTGGTGGCTCAGATGGTAAAGAATCCACCTGCAATGCAGGAGACCTGGTTTTGATCCCTGGGTCAAGAAGATCCCTTCATAGACCCACATGCCATCTCAGAAATTACTTTTGCGTTACATTTATCACATGAGTGAGCATAGTGCTAGAGAAGTTCACTGTAGCTCATTGGTGGGAGGATCTTCTGACCAGTTTATGATTTTTTCCATTATGCCTTCATGTCTGGTTAGTCTGAAAGACTGAATTAGAAGAGGAGAGGCCAGAGAAGGATCATTACTGATTTTCATCTTATGTTCCAACTCTGATCAATTAGTAATATCTTAATATTGGGTTGGAATGCTGGGAGGACATTTCTGAAGCTATGTTTAGGCTCAGGAGAGCCCTGAGGTTATATCATTTATTTATCATTCTTGGGCTAGGGATACCAGCAGATAATGCAGATAATTTTTTAGTGACAATGAGCATACACACACACAGACACATTGCACATATATATATAAACAACATAGAAACATTTTTTGAATGATATACACCAAAATATTTAACATTCTCTGGTTGTAAATTTAATAGTAAATATTTTTACCTCTGTAATAGGGTTTTTTTTTTTTTTTTTTAAGTTGTCTTGTTGGTTGTAGTGGTGGTAGTTTTTCAGTGTTGGGGAAGTATTTGAAGAAAAAAATAATATTTTTATAGTTAGTTCAGGCAGGCAGCCCTTTATTTCCAGAATGGAGTATTCTAGTTGCGAGAAGAGTGAGGCTTAAGTGTTTGGGCTATCTCAGAAGGCCAAGAGAAGGTTTAATTGCAGTTGGAAAGAACAGGGAGCTCACTCTGCTTACCACTCAAGAGTGGTAAGCAAACGGTTGGGATTCTGGTGGTGAAAGAGTGCTGTTTGTTGAATTAAATACATTAAGTACTCACTAGGAAGCAATTTTTTGAACTATTTCCTCTATTTTTCCATTCTATAACTTTTGTGTTCTCTATTTCTTTCATCTTTTCCCCCATGTTATTGTACCTATATCCTCTCCATCCCTTCCCCATTTAAGAGTTTTATTTTAAAAGAACATGTTGTTAAATTTTTTTGATTTTTTTTTTTTTTTTTTGGTGAAATTTTTAACCTGAATTTAGAAATGTCATACTTTGCTTGTAGGTCAATTATAGTTTCTATTTATGGAAGGAAAAAAAAAAGACCAAGAACAGGCCATGGAAATTTTCTTCTGTTAGAGTTCTGGTTGTGGATGAAGGGAGTTTGGTATCTGTAGCAATCTTCAAGTCGGTTTTAAATTTATTGTGTGAGCACTCCAAACTTTCTAAACTTATTATCCTTGGTAAGTTAAAATACTGTTGGAATCCTAATTGTTTGGTTCAAATCACTGTGATTAGTAGGTTGTTTTGGGGTTTTCCAGGTGGTTCATTGGTAAAGAATCACCTGCCAGTGCAGGAGTCTCACCAGAGACATGGGTTCAGTCCCTGGGTTGGGAAAATCCCCTGGAGAAGGAAATGGCAACCCACTCTGGTATTCTTGCCTGGAAAATCCCATAGACAGGGGAGTCTGGCAGGCTACTGTCCATAGGGTCGCAAAGAGTCAGACACGACTGAGCACGCATACACATACCCACACACACACAGTAGCTTGTTTTTACCATTTCAGTGTTTTAATATCCATATCCTACAGGTGAGAAGGCATTTCTCAGAGCCCACACTAAAGGCACACTGAGTTCAGTTTGACCACCTCTATCAGCTCAGCGGCTTTTTGTTTTGGTTAATTATTAACAAGCTAGGTTGTGAATGAAATAGAGTTGTGAGGGATTACAGTGATTACATAAATGATGACTATTAAAATAGTAGAATTGTCACAGACTCAGAGTAAATCAGGACATAGATCATTTGGAAATAATAAAGTCTGAACGATAGACCACTTAAAAGTAATTTTATGATTTTAAGCTAATAGTGCAAATGAAACCTCACTAGCTTAAATCGTTCCAATTGTGGTGAGATTTAGTTAGATTCTACTGGGTAGTACTGACATAAAGACTATATGATTTACTGGATGAGAAAATAAAATTGCAATGAGAGACTCAATATATTTATAAATTATTGTTTTAGGTATTTGAGAATATTGTATAAGCAGTTGATCCTATTAATAGTTAAGCATTCACTCAGTTTCCCAGAAAATAGTTTCTCTTTTCTCTAGGATTTGCTTGTTTGTTTAAAGTAAAAAGATGTGTAATAGAGCAGAACATTATCATTACATTACTGAAATTTATCTGTTATTAAATGCACTGGATTTATTTCACATTTTAATGTTAATTTTATTTATTTGAGGCCATAGATTTTTCCATGTTTAGTAAGACATTGAGAGGATTGAATAAATGACTAAATTACCTAAGACCTATTTTTTTCTTTACATGTTGGTGAAAATATATGCCCCAACACATCTGATGTGTGATGATAAATAGATATGTTTATCATATCTGTAAACATATGAAAACAGTTCAATTCACATTTTACCTTACCATGTTATCACTGTTTTTATACTTTATATTGTTTAATTGGAATGCTTTTGTTGTTGAATATTTTTGAAGACTTAATGTTCTTAAGTAATTTTAAACAAAGATTTTTTTAAATTTTTTTCTCAGAGTAAGTCTTTATAATTGTAGCATTTATCAGTAAGGGAGAAATAAAAATAATTTCTAAATTTCAAGATCCTAGTTACTTAAAACTTAACTGTATCTGCTTTTTCTGCTTTTCAGGTGATGTTAGACAGTTACCCAGTATTGAACCTGGTAACTTGCTGAAAGATCTTTTTGAAACTCTTAAATCAAGAAATTGTGCTATTGAACTAAAGACAAACCATAGAGCAGAATCTGAACTAATTGTGGACAATGCTACAAGGTATATTATGACTAAACTTCTGCGTTTGCTTTCTGTCATACTGGAAATAAAGGAAAAAGGCAGGCTTTGAATTAAAGGTGATTCAGCGCAGTGTGTGTACTATACTCTTTTAGCAAAACTTTTCTGCCCTTCAGTATATGTATTTTTTTTGACCCACAGTTAGAAAAGCAAAATTAATGTTTTTCATTATTGGCCCAACATAAATTGTTTTTGACACCACGCTTATGGCAGAAAGTGAAGAGGAACTAAAAAGCCTGTTGATGAAAGTGAAAGAGGAGAGTGAAAAAGTTGGCTTAAAGCCCAACATTCAGAAAATGAAGATCATGGCATTTGGTCCCATCACTTCATGGGAAATAGAAGGGGAAACAGTGGAAGCAGTGTCAGACTTTATTTTTTTGGATCCAAAAGTACTGCAGATGGTGACTGCAGCCATGAAATTAAAAGACGCTTACTCCTTGGAAGGAGAGTTATGACCAACCTAGATAGCATATTCAAAAGCAGAGACGTTACTTTGCCAACAAAGGTCCGTCTAGTCAAGGTTGTGGTTTTTCCTGTGGTCGTGTATGGATGTGAGAGTTGGACTGTGAAGAAGGCTGAGCGCTGAAGAATTGATGCTTTTGAAGTGTGGTGTTGGAGAAGACTCTTTTGAGAGTCCCTTGGACTGCAAGGAGATCCAACCAGTCCATTCTGAAGGAGATCAGCCCTGGGATTTCTTTGGAAGGACTGATGCTAAAGCTGAAACTTCAGTACTTTGGCCACCTCATGAGAAGAGTTGACTCATTGCAAAAGACTGATGCTGGAGGATTGGGGGCAGGAGGAGAAAGGGACGACAGAAGATGAGATGGCTGGATGGCATCACTGACTCGATGGACGTGAGTTTGAGTGAACTCCGGGAGTTGGTGATGGATAGGGAGGCCTGGCGTGCTGCAGTTCATGGGGTCGCAAAGAGTTGGATACAACTGAGTGACTGAACTGAACTGAACTGAAATTGTTGTTGAAGTTTAAGAATAAATATGTTTTCTTAATTTTAAAAGTATATTTGTGGAATAAAATTGCATCAAGCTTAGACACCAGAATAAACCCAAGGGGAACAGAGAATTGGAAATGAGTTAATTAGAGTTCAAGGGCCAACTGGGGAATACATTCCCTGTAATTTTTATAAGGGGAGAACCCAAAGCATAAAAAGATGTTTTACTCCTCTATGAATCCTGGTGGTACCTGTGGCATATGACTTTAAGAGTAGGAAAGAATCCTTCTGTTCCCGTAATCTTTGCATAAGCCTTTATTTTTTTTTATTTTGCTTGACTTTACAATATTGTATTGCTTTTACTGTACATCGAGATGGATCCGCCACCAGTATACACGTGTTCCCCATCCTGAACCCTCCTCCCTCCCCCCTCCCCACACCATCCCTCCAGGTCGTCCCAGTGCTCCAGCCCCAGGCATCTGTTATCGGGCATTGTACCTGGACTGACGACTCGTTTCAGATATGATATACATATTTCAATGCTATTCTCCCCAATCATCCCACCCTCTCCTGGTCCCAGAGTCCAAAAGTTTGTTCTATACATCAGTGTCTCTTTTGCTGTCTCGAAAATAGGGTTATTGTTACCATCTTTCTAAATTCCATATATATGCGTTAGTATACTGTATTTGTGTTTTTGTTTCTGGCTTACTTCACTCTGTATAATAGGCTCCAGTTCCATCCACCTCCTTAGAACTGATTCAAATGTATTCTTTTTAATGGCTGAGTAGTACTCCATTGTGTAAATGTACCACAGCTTTCTTATCCATTCATCTGTGGATGGACATCTAGGTTGCTTCCACGTTCTGGCTATTGTAAACAGTGCTGCTATGAACATTGGGGTACACGTGTCTCTTTCAATTCTGGTTTTCTCAGTGTGTGTGCCCAGCAGTGGGATTGCTGGATCATAAGGCAGTTCTATTCCCAGTTTTTTGAGGAATCTCCATACTGTTCTCCATAATGGCTGTACTAGTTTGCATTCCCACCAACAGTGTAAGAGGGTTCCCTTCTCTCCGCACCCTCTCCAGCATTTATTGCTTGTGGACTACTTTTGGATCGCAGCCATTCTGACTGGTGCATAAGCCTTTAGAGTAATCCTCTGTAATAGATGTGATGGGGCTACAGAATATTAAGAAACTTTTATTCTGTGGGCCACAATTTATCTTTGTTTCCAACTCTTAACAAGTTGCTATTTTTTTCTATGTTTTTTTTTTTTTTCTGGTTTCGTTTTCCTTTTATTGGCTGTAATGCATCCTTTATTTCTGTATCTGCATGGCATTATTTTTGGTTCTACTTTATCACTAGCCATTGCTTAGGGAATTCTTGGGATCATGGGGCAATCAACTGAGTGGTAGAGGATTATAGTTGATTGGTATAAGAATACAGTATGGGTCCTGAATTGTTGCTATAATCACAAATTTAGCATGAAACTTCATTGTCTTAGGTCTGCTTTGCACAACATTTTTTGTACCTCTGTCCTGCCATTGGACCTGGTATGTATCCATCTGGGGCTTAGAATCTGGAACTAGATTTTTGACTGTACTTGAGGACCAAAAATGACTTACTAATTAACTTAGAATTAAATTGGAAGGTAGATTTTGCTCAAAGAAGTACTTTTTTTTTTTTTTAAGGAGTACTTTCTTTATGATGATTTGTTTTCTGTCAGAAGAGTTCCTATTTCTTTAATGATAGATGGAATACTTGATGGCTTATATGGAGGTCTTTGCAGTAGCTATCTGGTTCAGATATTCAGCAGGACAGGATATTGCATTAGACTACAAGATGCTGTTTTTGTTGTCTAAACATTTCTTGCTTGGATGTCAGTAAAAACTATCTCCCTGTCCCTGTCTACCCTGGAGAGAATAGAGAGGTAGAAAAAGAATGGATAGGAATAGTGTAGATGATATAGATTCATATTGAGACAGTAAGAAAAATAATGTAGTTGATGTGTAATATTCTTTACCTATAACTCTTCTGCCCCTACGTAAAGGCAACCTCGGTTTTGGAATATTGGTAGATGATTGGTCATTTTAAAGTCTAGAAATCTTTGGAAGAATATGAAGCACATGAGATGTCTTGGAACTCAATTTTCTCTGAAACTTAGGAATTCATTTTAGTAACTTTTTCAATATCTTTTGGGCTATGCTCCTTTTATCATTTATTCTTGGTCATCATCACCAAGTGATTAATGACAGATGAGTCCCAGAGATACCATGAACAGAGATAGAAGTGTTACATGTCCTGGGTCAGAAGCAGAATAGGAAATCCATGGTGATTCTCAGCACCCCAAGTTAAACCTGGGATAGTTCAGCAGGGCCAGCCTTGTCCTCTCTCCTTTCTTCTCTTTCCACCATTTTGGGAAGGGTTGAAGATGACACAGTAGGGTTCTAGACCTTTGATAGCTAGGCTGAGGTTGGTCTTTACAGGGAGTCAGTTTTCTAACAAATAGCCAAGGAGGGACTCTAGTGTGATCATGCCACTGGCCCTTACTATGTTTTCTGTTATGGCTTGCTAATCTTGGGGTGTACAAGAATAAAAAATGATTGAGAAGGGAACAGAGGCAAAGAGAAGATGTGGATACTTGGTTCAGTTGAGAAGATGAGCCCATAGATATGATATATAATAGAAGAAAGGAGAAAATAAAGAGTGTGATGTATATATGTATGGAAAAGCCCCTGAAGAGTCTAAATTAATTTAAATAGAAATATGCAGCCCATTGGGTCCAAATTTCCATCCTAGCTCTTCTGCTTTCCACCTCTGTGATCTTGGACATCCCCACTGTAGTTAACTAAGCATCATGCTGCTTTATCTATGAAATGAGGATAATACCTACCTTGTGTGACTCTTTTGTAGTTTGGAGAAAAGTAGATCAAGTTCTCAGAATGTTGCTTGGTAAATTTTTTCTAATACTTTAAATGTGCTAGGTGTAGGGGATTGATGGATAAATGTAGCATTGTGGTCTTGGCTAAGTCTGTTTTGAAACTCATTTAGTATTTATAATGCATGTACGGGTGGCCTTTTCACCCTGTTTATAACCTATTCACAGATATTATTATAATGACATTATCTCTGCTCGTATGTGAAGACACATTTTTGGATGCTAATGTTCTTGGTGTATTATTTTATCTTTGTTTAAGAATCTCAAGACGCCAGTTTCCAACATTTGATGCAGAGTTGAATATCTCTGATAATCTGACATTCCCTGTCTCAGTACAAGATAAATCATTTATTTTTGTCAGACTCCCAGAAGAAGATGCCGGTTCTCAGTCTTCAAAAAGTAATCATCAGTCTTGTAAGTATAAACTTTTATGTTACATAGGGTTAAATATTTCAGTTTTATAATTCAGTTATTAAATAACTACTTGTAATTTTATTTGACAGTAATATAAATATTGCTAGTAAAACATTAGGCACTGAAAATAAATTTATTTAATGTATTAATTTAATAAATTTATTAATCATCAAAAGCAGATTACTTTCGAATTTTGTAAAGAAGTAAGCTCATGCATACTAAAGGACTTAGTAAATATTTGTTGAGTAAATAAGTGGATGTAGATGATTAGTTTGCTGTGCTGTGCTCAGTTGCTCAGATATGACTGATTCTTTGTGACTCCATGGACTGTAGCCTGCCAGGCTTCCTCTGCCCATGGGATTCTCTAGGCAAGAATACTGGAGTGGGTTGCCATTTTCTCCTCCAGGGGATCTTCCTGACCCAGGGCCGAAGATGATTAGTTTACAATAAAGCAAAAGCCCCAGTAATCCCAAGTTTATTCTTAGTGAATGAAGCTTTTTTTTTTTTTTTACAGCAATTGGAAACATTTATTGTTTTGAGGACATTTGTGAAACAAAAGTAATGGCTGTCGAATTGTTGCTGAGTTCCTAACAGTTCTGTTTCTAATAAAATGGACAAACATCACTTCTAATTAGTATTAGGGTAACAGCATGATAAGATTGAGAAAATGCATGGGACAAGGGACTCTTCTCCCTGTGTGTATGACTCGTGTCTCATCACTCCACCATTGGTAAAATGGGGGTCACAGCGACAGCATGGAACAGTTGTGAAGGTTGAGGGCATTTGTCAATTTTGAGGAGCTCTGTAAATGTTATTTTTTTGTAAATCAGTTCAGTCCGACTCTTTGTGTCCGACTCTTTTTGACCCCATGGACTGCAGCATGCCAGGCTTCCCTGTCCATCACCAACTCCCGGAGTTTACTCAAACTCATGTCCATTGAGTCGGTGATGCCATCCAACCATTTTATCTTCTGTCGTCCCCTTCTCCTGCCCCCAGTCTTTCCCAGCATCAGGGTCTTTTCAAATGAGTCAGTTCTTCACATCAGCTGGCCAAAGTATTGGAGTTTCAGCTTCAACATCAGTCCTTCCAATGAACATTCAGGACTGATTTCCTTTAGGATGGACTGGTTGGATCATGTAAATGTTATTTTTTGTAAATAATAGATATTAAATTATTACTCCAAATGAATTTATTTAAATAGATTATACCTTTGAATCTTTATATTATAAACTTGCTTAGCAAGCTTTTAAAAATAGTGTAGTGGTTTACTCAAAATTGAACTGGCGAAGATTTAAATGGTTATTATTGAGAATTTATTGTAGTTGCCACAGTTCTTCAAATTATGTGCTTCTTACTTGGCAGCTTTCACTCAGCATGTGACGTTCATTGACATCCAACTTTATCTGTAAGCCTTTCCTCCTCTGTGTGTGTCCCATCTCAGTTCCCTTGGGTTAATGTTCATTCATATGTTACAAAATTCTTTTTTTAAATGAGATCATGTAATAATGGGATTCTATAAATGTGTTTTTGGTGGTGTTTTTTTTTTTAATTATAGAAATCATTTATATTCCTTAACAGAAGTCAAATGATACAGAAGCATTTGAAATAAAAATTAATATTTCCTTTAATCATTCCCACTCCTCTTCCCCTGAGTCAACTCCCATAAAAGTTACATCATAGGAAGAGCTTGGTGTTTATCTTTATAAAACTTAATTATATCCATGTGTACATGCTAAGTCACTTCAGTCGTGTCCGACTCTGTGCAACCCTATGGACTGTAGCCTGCCAGGCTGCCCTGTCCGTGGGATTCTCCTGGCAAGAATAGTGGAGTAGGTTGCCATGCATACACAGACCAACTTAGTTTTATATAAATTGGATTATAAGCTGTGTATTGTTTTTTGGCTTGTTTTTTATTCCACATGTTGTGAATAATTTAGTTAAATGTTTATCCTCACCACAGCTTAGTTCATAGTAGATATTAGTATAATTGAAGAAAATGAGACAGCTATGGTTAAGAAACTTTCTTTCTCTGTTATTCCATTTAGATCTACCTGAAATAAGTTTAGTTTTATTTCTGGCACCCATTCTTTACATTAATGAGGATGTACTTAAAAAAGTTTCAGAATGGTAGCAGAGCTTAGCTGATGCTGTTTCTCTATCTTAATTATAAACTTCAGCTGGAAAATGAGTCTCTAGAGAGGCATGTAGTACTTTTTCATGAATAATTAAGTATTATTAGTTAATACGTAAGTAATAAGTATTTCTTAATAAATTACCCAGTTATTCCCATTATTGCAAGATACAAAGCCCTGAGACAGGCTTCGTAGCTGGGCTGGAATTCCAATGATGTTAAAATGTGAGAAAAAATACATATCTTAGAATCAAGGAAATACAGTGTGTATATTGATCTGGAAGATGTAAGTAGAGTGAACAAATCAGGGAGCAGAACAGCATGATCCTGTACGTGTGAAAGAAAACAGGGTTCTGGGAGACCTTTGCAAGCAGGGCTTGTCTGGAGGTAAGCTGAGTGTTGGCCATGTTTCACTGATAACCCTTTCTTCATCTGAAAAGTGAAGGGCTCCATGAACAACTAATCTAGTCTTCCTAGAGCAAGGCTTACAAGTATTGGGCTTTTTCATTCCCTTTTGATTTATCTATGAGGGAAAGACCTAAAAGCCCAAAATGTTTTTTTCCCCAATTTTTATATCTTCTCTCTTTCCTGAGAAATGTTCCCTGATTTGTAACATTGCTAAGAGAGATGAGAGGAAGCCAGCTTCTCAGGCTATGAGGAAGGACAAGTTGTAAGTGGACATTATCACTGTCAGTGATCTGAGTGCTAAAAGAGGGAGGCTGGCCACCCTACCCTGTTGGAAAACTTCTTTTACTTCCAAGGGCCTCAGTTTCACTTTCATAGCAAGGATGTAATCAGTGGTGAGAGTTATATAAGCTGGTAGAGTCTGGTAGGCTCCAGTCCATGGGGTCACTAAGAGTCGGGCACGACTGAGCAACTTCACTTTCACTTTTCACTTTCATGCATTGGAGAAGGAAATGGCAACCCACTCCAGTATCCTTGCCTGAAGAATTCCAGGGACAGAGGAGCCTAGTGGGCTGCCGTCTATGGGGTCACACAGAGTCGGACATGACTGAAGTGACTTAGCAGCAGCAGCAGCAGCAGCAGAGTCTAGTCATGGAGAGGGCGATGGCACCCCACTCCAGTACTCTTGCCTGGAAAATCCCATGGGCGGAGGAGCCTGGTAAGCTGCAGTACATGGAGTCACTAAGAGTCGGACACGACTGAGTGACTTCACTTTCACCTTTCACTTTCATGCATTGGAGAAGGAAATGACAACCCACTCCAGTGTTCTTGTCTGGTGAATCCCACAGATGGGGGAGCCTGGTGGGCTGCTGTCTGTGGGGTCACACAGAGTCAGACATGACTGAAGTGACTTAGGAGCAGCAGAGTCTGGTCACTATTGGAATAGATGCCCTTCCTGTGTCAGGGTTGACCTATTAGCTGTTGAATCATGGGCAGATCTGGGGATTCTGGAGGAGGGAAACACATGGTTGGGGTGTGAGGGAGGGCTTTGTGGTGTTTGGGGAGTAGCTGTTTTCTAGTCTAGATATTATAGAAATATCTCCCTATTTTATACAGTTCTGTATCAGCTAATTGTCAGCTCTAGGTATAATAATACGTGCATTATATGCATATTGTGATGATTGAATTAAAGATGAAATCACAGGTGCAAAGCATATAGATTCTCAAACTATAACCGATTAGTGCCACCAGAGCTTAAAACAGGAATCACACATTAATAATTCTGTTACATATTTTGTCCTCTTGCTCATACTTTGAATTCAGCATTCACAAACCATCAATAAATATGCAGTGATGATACTACAAATTAGGAGCTGTCTGGGCTAGTGGTTGAGAAAGAATGTCTGGAACACTGCCTTCATTCTACTTTCTTTTGTTCTGGCTGATGAAGCAAATAAGGTTGATGCTCCTGTGGTGAACCTGTATCCCATTTGATGAGATCCCTTAGCAGGAATTCTGAATGAGTTTCCCCTCATTCAGTCTCTCCCATCAGGAAGCTTCCATAAGCCTGTTATTCGTATCCACCAGAGGGCAGACAGAATGAAAAACACAATCATAGGAAACTAATCAAACTGATCACATGGACCACAGCCTTGTCTAACTCACTGAAACTGTGAGCCATGCCATGTAGGGCAGCCCAAGACGGACAAGGGTGGAGAGTTCTGATAAAAAGTGGTCCACTGGAAAAGGGAATGGCAAACCACTTTAGTATTTTTGCCTGGAGAACCCCATGAACAGTATGAAGAAGCAAAAAGATAGGACACTGAAAGAGGAACTCCCGAGGTCAGTAGGTGCCCAATATGCTACTGAGATCAGTGGAGAAATAACTCCAGAAAGAATGAAAGGATGGAACCAAAGCAAAAACAACACCTAGTTGTGGATGTGACTGTTGATAGAAGTAAAGTCCAATGCTATAAAGAGCAATATTGCATAGGACTCTGGAATATTAGGTTCATGAATCAAAGCAAATTGGAAGTGATTAAACAGGATGTGGCAAAAGTGAACATTGACATTTTAGGAATCAGTGAACTAAAATGGACTGGGATGGGTGAATTTAAGTAAGATGACCATTATATCTACTACTGTGGGCAGGAATCCCTTAGAAGAAATGGAATAGCCCTCGTAGTCAACCAAAGAGTCTGAAATATAGTACTTGGACACAGTCTCAAAAACGACAGAATGATCTCTGTTCGTTTCCAAGGCAAGCCATTCAATATCACAGTAATCCAAGTCTATGCTCCAACCAGGAATGGTTCTATGAAGACCTCCTAGAACTAACACCCAAAAAGGATGTCCTTTTCATTATAGGGGAGTGGAATGCAAAAGTAAAAAGTCAAGAGTTACCTGGAGTAACAGGCAAATTTGACCTTGGAGTACAAAATGAAGCAGGTCAAAGGCAAACAGAGTTTTGCCAAGAGAATGCTCTGGTCATAGCAAACACCGTCTTCCAACAACACAAGAGAAGATTCTACACATAGACATCACCAGATGGTCAATAATGAAATCAGATTGATTATATACTTTGCAGCCAAAGATGGAGAAGCTCTATACAGTCAACAAAAACAAGACCGGGAGCTAACTGTGGCTCAGATCATGAATTCCTTATTGCCAAATTCAGACTTAAATTGAAGAAAGTAGGGAAAACCACTAGACCATTCAGGTATGACCTAAATCAAATCCCTTACAATTATACAGTGGAAGTGAGAACTAGATTCAAGAGATTATATCTGATAGAGTGCCTGAAGAACTATAGACAGAGGTTTGTGACATTGTACAGGAGGCAGTGATCAAAACCATCCCAAAGAAAAAGAAATGCCAAAAGGCAAAATGGTTGTCTGAGAGGGCCTTATAAAAAGCTGAGAAAAGAAGAGAAGCAAAAGGCAAAGGAGAAAAGGAAAGATATACCCATTTGAATGCAGCATTCCAAAGAATTGCAAGGAGACATAAGAAAGCCTTCCTCAGTGATCAGTGCAAAGAAATAGAGGAAAACAATTGAATAGGAAAGACTAGAGATCTCTTCAAGAAAATTAGAGATACCAAGGGAACATTTCATGCAAAGATGGGCACAATAAAGGACAGAAATGGTATGGACCTAACAGAAGCAGAAGATAGTAACAAGAGGTGGAAAGAACACACAGAAGAACTGTACAAAAAAGATCTTCGTGACTCAGATAACCATGATGGTGTGATCACTCACCTAGAGCCAGACATCCTGGAATGTGAAGTCAAGTGGGCCTTAGGAAGGGTCACTATGAACAGAGCTAGTGGAGGCAATGGAATTCCAGTTGAGCTGTTTCAAATCCTAAAACATGATGCTGTGAAAGTGGTGCACTTAATATGCCTCCAAATTTGGGAAACTCAGCAGTGGCCACAAGACTGAAAAATGTCAGTTTTCATTTTAGTCCCAAAGAAAGGCAATGCCAAAAAATGTTCAAACTACTGCACAATTGCACTCATATCACACACTAGCAAAGCAATGCTCAAAATTCTCCAAGCCAGGCTTCAATAGTATGTGAACTGTGAATTTCCAGATGTTCAAGCTGGATTTAGTAAAGGCAGAGGAACCAGAGATCAAATTGCCAACATCCACCAGATCTTCAAAAAAGCAAGAGAGTTCCAGAAAAACATCTACTTCTGCTTTATTGACTATGCTAAAGCTTTTGACTGTGTTCAGTTCAGTTCAGTCGCTCAGTCGTGTCTGATTTTTTGCGACCCCATGAATTGCAGCATGCCAGGGCTCCCTGTCCATCACCAACTCCCGGAGTTCACCCAAACCCATGTCCATTGAGTTGGTGATGCCATCCAATCTCACAACAAATTATGGAAAATTTTTAAAGAGATGGGAATACCAGACAACCTAACCTGTCTCCTGAGAAATCTGTATGCAGGTCAAGAAATAAAGGTTAGAAATGGACATGGAACAACAGAATGGTTCCAAATAGGGAAAGGAGTATGTCAAGGCTGTATATTGTCACCCTGCTTATTTAACTTATATGCAGAGTGTATCATTCGAAATGTGGGCTGGATGAAACACAAGCTAGAATCAAGATTCCCAGGAAAAATATCAATAACCTGATATATGCAGATGACACTACCCTTATGGGAGAAAGTGAAGAAGAGCTAAAGAGCCTCTTGATGAAAGTGAGAGGAGAGAGAGAAAGTTGGATTAAAACTCAACATTCAGAAAACTAAGATCATGGCATCTGGTCCCATCACTCATGGCAAATAGATGAGGAAATACTGGAAACAGTGAGATTTTATTTTCTTGGGCTCCAAAATCACTGCAGATGGTGACTGCAGTCATAAAATTCAAGGATGATTGCTCCTTGGAAGAAAAGTTATGACCAACCTAGACAGCATATTAAAAAGCAGAGACCTTACTTTGCCAACAAAGGTCTGTCTAGTCAAAGCTATGGTTTTTCCAGTAGTCATGTATGGATGTGAGAGTTGGACTATAAAGAAAGCTGAGTGCTGAAGAATTGATGCTTTTGAACTGTGGGGTTGGAGAAGACTCTTGAGAGTCCCTTGGACTGCAAGGAGCTCCAGCCAGTCCATCTAAAGGAAATCAGTCCTGAATATTCATTGTAAGGACATGCTGAAGCTGAAACTCCAATATTTTGGCCACCTGATGGGAAGAAGTGACTCATTGGAAAAGACCTGATGCTGGGAAAGATGGAAGCTGGGAGGAGAAGGGGACGACAGAGGATAGGATTGCATTACTGACTCAATGGACATGAGTTTGTGTAAGCTCCAGGAGTTGGTGTTGGACAGGGAATCCTGATGTGCTACAGTCCATGGGGTCACAGAGAGTCAGACACGACTCATGGACTGGACTGACTGATTGAAACAGTGTTATAATTCAGTGCTTTTCTGTGTTAACCTTTTTCTCTTGAATTATCAGATTTATATTCTGCAGTTAGTACTCTACTCAAAGAAAAGGACCTAGAAGACATGAAAACATCACAATTTATTGCATTTAGAAGGTAAAGCATTTACAATATTTTATTGTTTTTAAAAGTGCAACTTTTAAATTTCATACCTTATTAATCTAGATGCTATTGAAATGGGAGACTCTAGCAGTTCATCACTGTGAATCCTGTCTTATTTTGAGGTATTTCTTTGGTAGACCCAGCAGAAGGCAGCTTTTAAAGAGGGCTGTTCATTCATATGTTCATTCATTTACTGGTCACACTGCACAATTTGTGGGATATTAAATCCCTGACTAGGGATAGAACCCAGGCCCATGGCAGTGAGAGTACTGAGTCCCAACCATTGGACCACTAGAGAATTCCCAAAAGAGGGCTCTTTCTACCAAATATTATATTTGGTAACTAATAGGGAATCTGAATGGAAGAAATACTTACATTTAAATCAAAATTACTAAATACCTTTTCCTGAGGAAAGTTCTGAAAACTTTGGATAGAATCCCATATATCATAATTGTTGGTAATAGAAATCTACGCAAAAGAGATTCCATTAAAGTGACCCTTGCATTTTCGTGTGTTGCAGGCAGGACTGTGACGTGATCAACGCCTGCTGTTGCAAGCACTACACAGGACATCTAATCAAGTGAGGACAGTGCGTCCTGGATTCACTGTACTTTTGTTTGTTTATCATTGTAGTTCATCATTGACGTTTATCATTGTACTTGCATATTTAAAAGTCTTTTTTCTCCATTGTGAAGTCAGCTGATCTCTTCAATTAAGTATGATATAGAGCCTTAGGAATTTTTGGTAATCAACGTAATGAGAAAAATAAGGAATAAAATTGTCCTTGTGATTTTCTACCTCTATCCTCTGCAGATTGAGCTTTGAGAATTTATGGCAGTTTTTCAAATTAGATATGTGTGGAATGTATTCAAGAACCTTAGCAACAGGATGCCTGCAGAGAGCACCTTAGGTGAACATCTGTCGGGGATATAAGCAAATAGAAAAGCCATGCTGTTCACACGTAGGACAGACTACATAACTTCTCTTGTGTTTATCAATAGGGCTTCCCTTGTGGCTCAGCTGGTAAAGAATCCACCTGCAATGCAGGAGACCCCAGTTTGATTCCTGGGTGTGAAGATCCCCTGGAGAAGGGAAAGGCTACCCACTCCAGTATTCTGGCCTCGAGAATTCCATGGATTGCGTTAGTCCTGCTGCTGCTGCTAAGTCACTTCAGTCGTGTCCGACTCTTTGCGACCCATAGACGGCAGCCCACCAGGCTCCCTGTGCCTGGGATTCTCCAGGCAAGAACACTGGAGTGGGTTGCCATTTCCTTCTCCAACGTGTGAAAGTGAAAATGAAGTCGCTCAGTTGTGTCCGACTCGTAGCGACCCCATGGGATCACAAAGAGTTGGACACAACTGAGCGACTTTCACTTAGTAATAATAATACCATTTATTAGGTGCAGAGAATCCAGAAATGTGTAAGTTACTAGAGGATCTCCTTGTCTATTGAGGAAAGACACAAAAAACCATGATAGGTACCCCCAACAAAGGGTTTAAAAGCACATGACTGGGGCCATCAAGTCTGGGTCTCAGTCTTGAGCAGGTAATTTCACCCTTCCCTGTAAGTAAAAGAGCATACTTACTCAGAATCTCCCTCATAAAGTTGTAGTAAGGGTGAAATGAAATAACATACCTAAAGCACTTACCAATTTGCTGCTATTATTCTGATAATAGTGTCATAATTATTATAATAGAAATATGTGTAAATGTGTGAGACGTGAATTGGAGTACTGATAACAGAGATTGGAGAGGAGAGGATGAATTTAAAAGTCAGTAAGAGTTTTGGTAACTTTTGGAATGTGAAGGGAAAGACAGACATTAGCCTTTATGCCAAAATTTCTGGCTTGAAAAAAGTCAGCTGGGAAATGTCATTGAGTTTGAGGTGCTTCAGTGAGTGTAGGTAATCAGACCACAACTGCGGGAGCCTCCTGATTTCTTGGTGACCTTTGGAGAACAAAAGTGATGTAAAGAGTCTGTGGAATATTTTGAGAACTGGATCAGATCTGAGTGGGAGTCAGTGCATAAAGAAAATGAAATTGAGGTTTTCCAAACTCTCATACTGTATTCTTATTTTCTATCCCAGAAACCACCAGAATAGACTTGAATTTGGAGTTGGTGATAAAATTTGTTGTACCAAGAATGCGTATCTCTCAGAGTTACTCCCTGAAAATACCTTCAACAGTCAACGAAATAATGAATTAAAAGCTAGTGGTGAAGACTTTAACGGTGGTACCCCTGGTTTTGCTAAAAATAAGTATGACTTTGAAAGTGGTACTCGACTCTGCAATGGAGAAATATTTTTTTATAACAGCGGTAGGTGATAACAGAAAAATAGTACTTTTTTACCTGTGAGGGATAGATTTGATTTTCTTTTTATTGCCTGAGGATTGATTCAGAATCTAATCATATAAGAGCGGACAGTTTCCTTTCATAATTTTTTGTTAAGAATTTTTGGCTTTGTATCCATGAGAAATCTTGATTTTTAGTTTTCCAGTGACATCTTTTCTGATTTTATGAGGCCAACTAATGCTGGCCTCATAAAATTAGCTGGGAAATGTTCCTTTCTCTTACATTTTCTGGGAGACTTTGTGAAGAAACAAATTTTTAATAAGTTTGAAGTGCTCAAGTAACAAAACCAAGGTACAAGTGACACACTTACTATGTTTTACAAAGCAGCATTTCCTTGGTTGCTGCTTAAATATAAAAGCTATCGAAGTAGTCTCCTTGAATTTGCCCTCATTGTATAAACACCTTTGTAAACTTAAAGTTTATTCTTTAAAATTTGTAAAGAAAAGTGAACTCTTCGCCAAAAATATATGCGGACTTATACAATCACTGCAAGAAGTAAAATGCAGTCTTCAGAGTAAGAACAGCAACACAGACTGTTCTCCAAAGAGTCAAATTAAGGTTAAATTTCAATGACCAAAATCTTTCACTTATGTTTATTAAAATATTTGAGTGTGCCTGTATTCAGTTGGTGCTCAAGCATAGATTTTAAGCTTTTTGAAATTCTTAACAATGATTTATGCTATTTTATTCATAAGGTGCTTACATTTTATGTTCAGTCTGAAGTAGACCTTTGCAGAGTATGTATTTGAAAACATAAAGAGCGGTTATTTGTTTTGGTGACAGGATAAAACTGATGTAACTTTTGGAAAGAAAAGATTTTTGACCATTAATAATATGGCTGGCCTGGAAGTAACTGTGGATTTTGGGAAACTGATGCAATATTGTCACATAAAACATGCATGGGCAAGAACGATTCATACTTTTCAGGTAAGAGTGGACTTTTATAGAGTGATTTAAATAGCTTGCCAAGATGGAGTACATTGCATTATTTTCTTCCTAATTTTTATTGCTTTTATTCTTTTTTTAAATTAGTAAACAAAATACACAATAGCATAGAAACTACTGTACAGACACTAACATTTTGCTCGTTCTGCTTCAGAGCTCTCTATATTTTTCAGATCTAAGACACTGTAGTTAAAGCCTCATTCTGCAGGTCTTCTTCCTCTGTCTCCCAGAGGGAGGGATCAGGACTGGGAGGACTGAATTTCCCCCTTGCTCTGTCTCCAGTGTCACTTGGGACGGCACTCTTCAGTTCAGTTCAGTTCAGTGGCTCAGCCATGTTCAACTCTTTGCGACCCCATGAATCACAGCACTCCAGGCCTCCGTGTCCATCACCAACTCCCAGAGTTTACTCAGACTCAACGTCCATCGAGTTGGTGATGCCATCCAACCATCTCATCCTCTGTCGTCCCCTTCTCCTCCTGCCCCTAATCTGTCCCAGCATCAGGGTCTTTTCCAGTGAGTCAACTCTTCGCATGAGGTGGCCAAAGTATTGGAGTTTCAGCTTCAGCATGAGTCCTTCCAGTGAATACCCAGGACTGATCTCCTTTAGAATGGACTGGTTGGATCTCCTTGCAGTCCAAGGGACTCTCAAGAGTCTTCTCCAACACCACAATTCAAAAGCATCAATTCTTTGGCACTCAGCTTTCTTCACAGTCCAACCCTCACATCCATACATGACCACTGGAAAAACCATAGCCTTGACTGGACGGACCTTTGTTGGCAAAGTGACATCTCTGCTTTTGAATATGCTATCCACCATCCAGTCTCAATTAGGGTTAGGGTTAGGGTTTGGTTAGGGTTAGGGTTTGAACTTTTCTTTCAAGGAGTGTCTTTTAATTTCATGGCTGTAGTCACCATCTGCAGTGATTTTGGAGCCTAGAAAAACAAAGTCAGCCACCGTTTCCATTGTTTCCCCATCTATCTGCCATGAAGTGATGGGACCACATGCCATGATCTTCATTTTCTGAACTTTTTCACTCTCCACTTTGACTTTCATCAAGAGGCTCTTTAGTTCTTCTTCACTTTCTGCCATAAGGGTGGTGTCATCTGCATATCTGAGGTTATTGATATTTCTCCCGGTAGTCTTGGTTCCAGCTTGTGCTTCTTCCAGCCCAGCCTTTCTCATGATGTACTCTGCATATAAGTTAAATAAGCAGGGTGACAATATACAGCCTTGACGTACTCCTTTTCCTATTTGGAACCAGTCTGTTGTTCCATGTCCAGTTCTAACTGTTGCTTCCTGACCTGCATATAGGTTTCTCAAGGGGCAGGTCAGGTGGTCTGGTATTCCCATCTCTTTCAGAATTTTCCACAGTTTATTGTGATCCACACAGTCAAAGGCTTTGGCACAGTCAACAAAACAGAAATAGATGTTTTTCTGGAACTCTTGCTTTTTCCATGATCCAGCGGATGTTGGCAATTTGGTCTCTGGTTCCTCTGCCTTTTCTAAAACCAGCTTGAATATCTGGAAGTTCTGTAGGAACCATATTAAGGAGTTAGGACTTTTTTGAGAGCCCAGGGAGCCATTAATGGGTTTTAAGCAAAATCTGATGTGGCTGGGTTTGCATTTAACAGATGTGTCTGCTTGGAGGACAGTGTATTGCAGTTATGTGGGTATGGGGAGACTGATTATGAAGCTATTAAATTTTTCTCAATGAGACTTATAGGATACCTAAGAACTCAGCTAAGTTTAGGTAGACATTTACCTGTTTAGGAAAACACGATATAAAGTACAGGGGCAGGGTGTTGGTGCTGTATATCTGGCAAATGTATTTAGCTTTTGTAGAAATGTGTCATTTAAATTCATTTCTGAGATTCAGCAGCATTAGAAGGAAATGTTTATCAAACTTTTATGATCTGAAGTGTTGATTCAAACTCTCTGTGTCCAGGAAGGTGGAAGTGTTTGGTGTGTACGGGGTTTGTTTTTAAGTGCAAATCTGTATTTTCTACATGCTTCATCTTGTTCTTTGTCTCTCCACAATTCCTCTTTCAGCAGAGGAATGTGGGAGCATTGGGAGAGACAATGGTTCCAACCCTTTCCTAGTCTGCATTGGCACTGAAAACATAGGCATTAAGGATAGCCACAGTTTGATATTGTTTTCTTGAGATTGTTTTCTCACAGTTACTTGGTGACATTGGGCATTTTTCTGGCCTATACAGTACTTGGTTGGCTAAACCCGAAAATCAAAGGTTTGTCATTCCATTTTTTTTATCTTGACAAATGTATCAATAATAAATGGTTCAACATCAGAAAAATACGGAAAGTGGAAGAAAAAAATCATCCATAGGTTTAACAGACTGGTTAAATTTTTGGTAGAATTTCCTTCCTGTTTTATTTATCTTGTTTTTGTTACATATTTATGTTCACTTTGTATTTTTTAGATCAGAATAATTTTATTTTGTGTTACATGGTTGTGATCATTTTTATACATATGTCTCCAGTTTTAAAAAATTTTGTTATATTGTAAAGCATCTTTGATATTTGCAACATATATAGATACTTGATATAGAAAAATAAATATGTTCACCTATATTTATTTATCTGTTGTCCTGTTACTGGATATTTCAGGTGTGTGCTTTTGTTATATAAGTAACATACATAAAGCCCATACAGCCATTTCAAATCCTTGTATTAGGGAAGCTTTAGCACTGCATGCAGTTTGAAGTTTATTGCTGGGTTTCTATAAACCAGTTGTGGGTCTCTGACACATACACTTAGCAGCATAATTAGAAAGTGGGAATTCTGGGATAATTAATAAAATGGAACACCTCAGAGGGATTCATCTGAGTACTCTGGCCGGGTTGAATGCACTTGAGAGCACTTGGGGGACTTGTCTCCTTTCTACCTTTGTAGACTGTCCGGGAAGTGAACCCATTATGCAGTAGTAAGACTGCCCCATGCGTTCTTTCCTCTCAGGGGTCGGAGGAGAAGACAGTCGTGTACGTGGTGGGGAAGGCGGGCCGCCAGCACTGGCAGCATGTGTACACCGCCGTGACCCGGGGCCGCTGCAGGGTGTACGTCATCGCAGAAGAGTCTCAGCTTCGGAGTGCCATCATGAGAAGGAGCGTTCCTAGGAAAACTCGTTTAAAACATTTTCTGCAAAACAAACTTTCCAGGAGCTGTACATCTCCAGCAGAGTTTGCTTCCTCATCAAAGAACCTTGAAGACAGCAGGAGACCCGGCACACAGCCGTCAGCATCTCCACTCTCTACGGTCACAGCTGACACGGTGACAAATGACAGCCCCAGAAGCGAGGACTCTGTGGCTGATGACACGCTGCTTGCCTTTGCTGAAGGATGGGAGTTATCTTCACATGATGAAGTGGATGCAACTGAGGATCCGTCACAACTGAGAGGCTCCAAAAGAACTTGTGGCTCGAATGATGCTGAAAGTCCAAGCAAAATTCTTATGGTAGGACTGATATTCAGGTTTTATTTAAATATTGCTGGCCTCAGTGTGCTTATAAATGACTGTGTATTTTTATTACTGCTACATAGTGCTGTAGGACTTAAAAAATAACTGTTCCTCTCACATCTGTCAGATTTCCATTCTACTTCTATATCCAGTTGAATCTTAGTTTGATCTTGGTTGGATGTTTCTCCCTCTGCTTGAGGCTGGCACTCTGGATAGAGCTGATGGATTGATGAGTGTGGCTGGCATGCCAGGAGGATCTTCCTAATCTTCCATCACCTTCCCCTCCCTTCCGTAGGTGTGGTCTCACTTTGGTTCCTCACAGCTCCATTGAAGTGGCTGGTTCCAGTCATCTTCCTGCCAACTTCAGAGGTCTTTTCTTAGGCCCTGACAGTCAATATTTTTAACTGCAGTTGCTATTTCCATGTTTCCTTCTCTTGGTTTCAGTGTTCTGTGATTTAATACTTCCCCTCTGTCTCTGGCTCATCTTCCCTTCATTTCTTCACTCCATTTCTTCTCCTTCTTGGACCAGAGACATCTTTCCAAGGTTCAGTTCTCTTTTCCCTTGAGAACTGATCTTGTTCTCAGTTTTAGCTGTAATCTTTGCATTAGTGATTTGTTCAGCAAATAGTTTTCAGCTGTCAACTACATTCCAGGTACTGGGAATTCATGCCTAGGTGACCTGTGGTGGAGATGGACAGGCTGTGTAAGAAACTTGGTGTTTCAGTAAATGTTTCACCAAGTGAAGTGTTTCACTGAATGCTGTTGTTACTGCTGAAGAGGAGGTAATGAACCACCCTCCTAAACCCCACCCCCCACCCCAGATCTATGTATTTGTTCCTAGAGATTGACTTTCTGGAGTCACAGCCCAGCCTCTTGCTCTCTTTTCTAATTTCTCCATTCTAAACATTTATCCGTTTTCCCAGTGGAAATCTTGGAGTCTGTTTAGATTTGCATTGTTTTCACCTTTTACCTCCAGATAGTTGCTGGGTTTATTGCAAAATATATCTCTTGGGGATTTCTTCCATCTCATTAAGTCTGTGCTGTTTTAGATCTTGACCTTCTTGGATGATTGCTGACCTGGCTGCCTTCCCTTCTCTTGTTCCCGTTCTGCTGATGTACCCTACACCTTGTTACCAGATTCACCCCCTAAGTGCTGAGCTCATCGCTTTGTTCAGAAGCCTTTAGTGGCTCCTTAGGACCTGCTGCGTAAATTCCAGGCGCTGTAGCTCAGCATTTGAGGCTTTTCTCTGTTTGATTCCTTCTTTCCCAACATCATTTCTTTCCCCACTATTCCTTTTTTGTTTGTTTTGCTTTTGTCTTGGTCACTCTAATCTCTACCACATTTAACCAAACGTATTCATGTCTCTACCTTTTGGTTTTTGTTCTGCAACTTGGAACAAACTTGGAAGCAACTTGGAAGCAAACAAACAACTTGGAAGCCTCCTTCTCTCTCCATCCCCTCATTCAGCATTTAGAAAAAAAAAAAAAGGTGGCTCTTCTGTTGGTCACTGATCTAAGTGGTCTAGAGGGAAAAAAACAGGTTCCTGGCTTCATGGCCATTACGTTGTACCATTTGTTCAAAGGCCATCCATACCAGAGAAAATAAAATTTCCAGATTAAGAAAGATCCTATAAAGAAAATACAGGTGATGAGGTAGGCAGTGGTCAGTAGGGGTTAAAGGGGCAGGAGGTGGTCCTGGGCTATGATGGTCTGGTAAGTCCTCTCTCAGGAGGTGATATTTGAGCTGAGCACTAAAGGATGCAAATAAGCCAGCCAGGTGGGGCTCCAAGGAAGAGTGTCCCAGGCAGAGGGTGGGATGCAAGGCCTGAAAAGGAATAACTTCATTAGTAGAGGAAGAGAGACCTGTGTGCCTAGTGAGTGAGAAAGAGAGAATATGTGATGTTAAAGAGATAGGCAGAACCATGGAAGGCAGCTAGGATTTTATTCTACTTGCAGTGGGAATCCATTGCTGGGCTTTTAGCAAAGGTGTAATACCATCTAATGTATGCTTGACAACCATCACTCCAGCTGCTGTGGAAGCGTGACCTGGGGAAAGGAAGATGGAAGCAAGAAGACCAGTCAGCCCAGGGAGAGCATGAAAGAGCTGGGAGGGGGATGGAAAGTGGTTGGATTCTTTTTTTTTTCCTTTAATTTGGCTGCACTGTACAGTATGTGGGATCTCAGCTCCCACAGGGAGCAGGGAACAGACCCGTGGCCCCTGCATTGGAAGTGCTGAGTCTTAACCATTGGACTGCTCGGGAAGTCCCCAGTGGTTGGAGTCTTGATACCTATTGAAGATGGGGTCTGTCTGACTTGTTGATTGGATGTGAAGGGGTAAAACAAACAGTAACCCAGGATGATTCCTGGATTTCTGCGTGAAGCAACTTGGTGAGTTGTATTGTCGTTTCTTGAGATAGGAAAGACATGAGGACAACTGGGTTTGGGGAAATGAAGAGATCTCTTTTGACATGTTGTGTTTAGGTTATCAATTAGACATATATGTGGATTTATTGAGAAAGGCAGTGGTTGGTAGAGAAGTTTAGAGCCTCAGGGTAGGTTAGGAAGTTGTTCAGTCATTAAGTCACGTCTGATTCTTTTGCAGCCCCATAGACTGTAGCCCGCCAGGCTCCTCTGTCCATGGGATTTCCCAGGCAAGAATGCTGGAGTGGGTTGCTATTTCCTTCTCCAGGCGACCTTTCTGACCCAGGGATCAAACCCATGTCTCCTGCATTGGCAGGTGGATTCTTGACCACTGAGCCACCAGGAAAGCCCAAAATGTCCAGTTAGGAGTCATTAGCATATAATGGTGGACTAATTTGAGGAGACACCACAGGTAGAAGAGGAAACCTTAAGACTTTTTTTGGTTGGATACTAACTTTCAGAGATCTGGCAGAGGAGGAGGAACTGGGAAAGGAGACTGAAAAGAAGTATGAGTGAGAGAGAAGGGAGACTGAAGTGTTGGGGAGGGGACGAAAGCCTGCCTAGAGTGGCTTGGTCAGGGACTAGGAGGTGAGGAGTTAAGAGAAAAGTAGAGGCAGGGCTCTCGAAGAAGGTTGCTATGAAAAGAAGCAGAGAGATTGAGTTCTATGTGGATGGAGGACTCATGGTCAAGGAAGGCTTTATTGATTTAATTATTTTTGGAGGATCCTGGCATATTAATGGAATGGTTCAATGGAAAACAAGAAATTCATGATTGAGAGAGAGAGAGGGGATCATTGCAGGAATGGAGTCCTGAAGTGGGTGAGATGGGGACAGTCTGGAGTGTGAGCAGATAGGATTGGGAACAGGGGCTCTTTATTCCACTGCTCTTGAAGGGAAGGAGTGCAGTGCGTTGTTGGGTTGTGTGGAGGGAAGATGAAGCAGTTCTTGTCGGCTTGCCTTCTCCCGTCCTTTCTCTTTCCCTCGCAAAGTCCAGCTCAGTTTCTGGTTTGTTCTTAAAGTGGGTGGGCGGCACAGTGCGCCTCCTGTGCTGCACTTGGAGCCGCAGTCTGGTGACTCTTGAGGACAGCGTTTGTATCACATGACTGCTCATCACATGATGACACTTTAAAAATGCACAGCGATTAAAATATAAACTGAGTATGGCAGGGAAGCCTCTTTTAAAAAAAAAAGAAATCAGACCTCCAGCGTATTCTTTTAGGTTCATGCTCAAAGTCGTTCTTGTTCTTATAGTGCTCCCTCCTTGCTTTAAGAATTCCTTTGAGAATCACTTTTAGAGACAGTAGAAGATCCTTTTGAATGTTTATAAGGGAAGCAAACTTCTGAGACCTCTTTTGGTTTTTAGAAATAATCCAAAATCATTTGTTTCCTAGTTTTAGAAGTTAGACGATCCAAGTCGGTGATGGTGTTTTGTGTAAAAAAGATGGGATTGTAAATTACCTCCAAATGTAGTCCTTACACAAGCTTAAGAATCACTTTATGTGCCAGCAGCAGGGTTGTTAAGGGTGAGTCTGTAGGCTTCCAACATGGTGACAATTATAAGAAGGGGCTGCTGTGGGAACTCAGAGGAGAAAGTGTTAATGTAACCTGCCTTTACCAGGCTGAGCTCTAAAGGAAACTTCTCTACTTCTGAGCCCACATGGATATGAGATCTTCAAAAATTCTTGAACAGAGTGCCCCACAAAAGGCTCTCTGAGGCATATTAGATAACAGCAGGTATGGAATAGCGTGGGTGGAACACGGCATACGAATGAGAAGTTGAGCTGAGGACACTTGGGAAAGAGACCAAGGCTCTTCTAAGAGATTGTATATTCTACTGATTGCAGTGGAGAGCACTGGAAGCATTTTAAAAGCCTGTGAATTGAAATTTATGAAGCTGACTTTGGAGTTCAGTGGATATGGTTAGGGAGAGACTAGGGACTGAGTTCCCAGCAAAAAGATTATTTCAGTAGGTTGAGCAAAATGACTGGATTCTAAAGAGGTAGTAGAGATGCTAAGGGATAGAGTTAGTGGACATAATGGACAGTTGTATGTAAGGTTGAACCTGAGGATGATTCCTAGGCTTCTGCCTTGGACATCCTGGTGGCTCCAAATAACGTTAACTGTGCATTGGATATTGGATGCTTGGGGCTGATACACTGGGACGACCCAGAGGGATGGTACGGGGAGGGAGGAGGGTTCAGGATGGGGAACACGTGTATACCTGTGGCGGATTCATGTTGATATATGGCAAAACCAATACAATATTGTAAAGTTAAAAAATACAATAAAATAAAATTTTAAAAAAGATAAAAAACAAAACAAAACAAAAAAACATTAACCAGAATTGGGAAAAGAGGTGGCTCCAAGTAACATTAACCAGAATTGGGAAAAGAGGCCAAAGGACAGGTTTTGTGTGGAAAGTGATGAAAGTGGACATAGCAGAAAAAAGATTTTTTTTTTCTTCTTCAGAGTCGTAAGATCACTGCTGATATTGTTTCATTCGGTGTGCATGCTCAGTCGCTAAGTTGTGTCCAACTCTTCGCGACCCCATGGACTGTATCCTGCCAGGCTCCTCTGTCCCTGGGATTTTCCAGGCAAGAATACTAGAGTGGGTTGCCATTTCCTTTTCCAGGGAGTCTTCCTGACCCAGGGATCAAACCCAAGTCTCCTGGGTCTCCCGGGTCTCTCGCTTTGGCAGGTGGATTCATTACCACTGAGCCACCTGGGAAGCCTCTGTTTCATGCTGTACTCGAGATTGACTCGCCTGAGATTGAATTTCCATCTCAGCTAAAAATACTTAAAAAAAAAAAAAAAAAATTAACTGTGTTACCTCTTACAGAGACCCTGGGATAAATAAAGCTTTTGACCTGGAGCAGAAAACAGGCAATTCCAAGGAAAGAATCTTTTTCTAAAAGTTTCTGTTTTTTATTTCTTAGCACCAATGTTGGAGGGAGGAATTACGGTTTGTATGATGGTGCAAAGAGAAATTGGCAGCGCTATTTATCTTCAGTTTTGAGCTTGCCAAGGCTTTTAAGCTGTGGGGGAGGCTAGCGTCACAAAAGGTCTGTGAATACAAAGAGTGACGGTAGGGGCTGCCCAGCGCTGGCTGTTAGCACTGCATGGTGGCCGTAGCACCAACAAAGCTGTCTACGTGAAAACGATCAGTTTCTCAACATGCTTTGCCAGAAGTATGTGGCATTTGCAAGAATCCCTAGAATCAAGGAAACTAGAATTCAAGCATCAGGACTGATAAATTAAGGACTTCTCATGTTTTATAATAATACACTTTCAGGTGCATTGAGATGTGTCATTTGTAAAAGATCAAATTCAATGACAAGGGCTGCCCTCATTCTCATCCTTCATATTCACATTGCTGCCTAAGAGCCAAGTCTTTAAATTCGACACATACCAATGACTGAAATGCCCAAGCCTGTCCCTCCTAGATGAAAACTTTTGCTTTTCCATTGATTTGTAGCTCTGAGTTTTTAAAAGAATCTTCAAAGAAAATGTTGACCTTTTTTTTTTTTTTTCTTCTTCTTCTTTTGCCTAGCCTCCCACCACTGAACAAAAAAAGTGGGGGAACAAAAACGAACCTTAAAAACATATATGTAAAATACTGCTAAATTTTTTCTGTTTAAAGCATTGATTTCCAGAATTTTTTGAAAGCAAGTGACACTTTCACTTAAAAGTTAGGAAAGATGTCATATAGTCCCTGAATAAAGATCAGATCAGATAGTCCTTGTATTACTCAGCGTTCCTTAGAGACACAGAACCAATAGGGTGTGTGTCTATATCTGTCTATCTAATCTGTCTAATCTATCTTTTGGTATTTAAGGAGTTGGCTCATGCCATTGTGAGGGCTGGTGATGGCGTAGAGTCCAAAATGTGCAGGTAGGCTGGCCGAGAGGACACTCAAAGAAGAGTTAATTTCATGGTGGTCTACTGCAGAAATCCTTCTTCCTTGGTGGAGATCAATTTTTTCTGTTTAGGCTTTGATTGGATAAAGCTTACCTATGTACACTTTGGAGGGTAACCCATTTTACTTAGTCTACTGATTTAACTGTTAGTCTCAAGTAAAAAATACTTCCCCAGAAACATGTAGAACAGTATTTGGCCAAATATTAGGGTACTGTGGCTTAGCCACATTGACACATAAAATTAACTATCACAGTTCTCTAAACTGAACAGATTTAGCAAGATGAATGATGCATTGAATTTTATTTTTCTCTGTGTCTGTGGTGGTGAATCTTTTTCGTGACTGTACTGGTCCATTGACCAGTGCTTGGGAATACTAATAGTACCAAGAGTGCACGTATGTAGTTGCAGTATGTCAGCTTAACCGCACCTATGGCTGGCATCATGGACGGGCATCCTGGGCAGTCGGTCATACAGGGCTTCCTGCTAAGAAGGAACCCTATGCTTGCAATGTTCTTTGCTTGTCATCTTGAAATTCCTAATTTTTGAACAAGGGACCCACATTTTAATTTTTTTAAATTATGTTTATTAGGCCGGGCCCTGTCAGGTCTTTGTTGCTGCGTGCGAGCTTTCTCTAGTCATGGCAAGCGGAGGCTACTCCGCGTTGCCATGCCTGGGCTTCTCGTGTTCTCTTGTTGCAGACCACAGGCTCTAGGCACGCGGGCTTTGGTAGTTGTGGCTCACAGGCATAGTTGCCCTGTGGCATCTTCCCAGACCATAGATCGAACCCGTGTCCTCTGCATCGGCAGGTGGATTCCCATCCACTATACTACCAGGGAAATCTGCCCACATTTTACTTCTGCACTGCCAAATTAGGTAGTGGACCCTGTCCACACTTTTAGAAGTTAGATACATGTACTTATTCAGCAAATAGTCACTTCTGTATGCCAGTCCTGGAGGTGGGGACTGGAGTTTTCACAATAAGCCTAAGCAGAATGACAACTGATTGTTCTGGTGTGCTCAAGAAGTGGGAAAATGTGTGAAGTTCCTGAGAAGCAGTCAGAGGGAATAGAAGTACATAGGGTAGACCAACTACATTTCTATAAAACTAACGTTATTTTTATTGTTCCAACAGGTGGAAGAATCATCTCCACAAGTGTCTTCTAAGCTTCAGAATCTGAGACTAAATAGTTTAACCCCCAGGCAACTTTTCAAATCCACAAATAATCAAGAAACTTAGTTTTATTTCAGATTGCTCAAAGTAATTGTCTGTTTTTTCCATGCAATACAAAATGAAATCATGGCTTCAAAGGATTAAGACAAAAGAGGACGTCTGTTAACAAAGTTCTGTTTTAAGGTATTTGTATTAGCAACTGTTTTCAATTTATTCATCAAAGAAAATCTTAATGATATTGACATCTGTCATCGGGATAACTGGTAGCACTGGTCATATATGATGGAAAAATATGTTATATATGTATTTTTAAAAACTCTGTACTTTCGTGTTCAGTTGCTCAGTTGTGTCTGACTCTTTGCGGCCCCATGGACTGTGTATCCTGCTAGGCTCTTCTGCCCATGGCATTTTAAAAGTGTTTTAAAATTGTTTTATTTTTAGAATAATGCCTTATTACCTTCCATCATCATTGTGGGTGATCTTTGCTAATGGGTTGAAGCAATGGTAAAGAGAAACTAATTACATCTCTTAAATTATTAACACAGATTCTCGGGTATTTTGTGTCTTTAAACTGGTCGCCTCACAAGGTTGCCACTTGCTCCATCACTGCTGCCTGGTCTTCTAGGTACACTTTGCTGGAAATTCCTTCTGAGCAGGAATTTCGTGGGGTTTGTATAATTTAAGATATAATGTGCACCATGTTGGTTTAATACTTCTATATTGCAATATTACCACTGTAGCATTAACATGTCTATCATGTCACACAATTATTATTGTTTTAAAAATATTCCACTTTGAAGATATTTTTTCTCTCAGAGTGATTCTTTTTTTTTTTTTTTGAGAGTTTTCTATATTTCCCTTCTCCAATGGAATTATACAATATATGGTCCCTTGTTACTGACTTCTTTGACTTAGAATAATGTTTGCAGACTTCATCCACATTGTAACATGTAACAGTGCTTCACCTCTCTCTCAAGATAAAAAAAAATGATGTGCAAAGGACTAGCATTATTTCTTTTATTGGCTATATATATGTCTTGGATAATCCACTCAAGAAGTATCACTCCATTCAACTTAATGAAGCCTATGTCCTTTGTGTATTGAAGGAAAAACTGGTGGTGTGTATTGATGCCGTCTTTCCAGGTGAGATCATGCTGGTTTGAGCTGATGTTGTGAGATCAGGAACCATGGCTGAATTTTTGCAAGTGGCTCTAGTAGAGCTGCTAATCACCCTTCTTGCTTTCAAGTAGTGCAGTGAGGCAAATCCCTTCATTTCTTTTTATTCCATTGTTTGGATATGGTACATTGAATTTATCCATTCATTAGTGGATGGACATTTGGGTTGTTTCCTCTATTTGGCTATCATAAATAATGCTGTGTATAGTACAGGTATATGTGTTCATTTCTTTTAAGTATATACCTTGGTGTGGAATTGCTGGGTCATATGGTAACTCTGTTTAGCTTTTTGAGACTTTTTCAAAGCAGCTGTACCATTTTATGTTGACACCAGCAGAGTGTGAGGGTTCCAGTTTTCTTCATTCTAACATTCATCATTACCTGACTTTTTAATTGGAGCCATCCTAGTGGATATGAAGTGACATATCACTATGGTTTTGATTTGCATGTCCCTTGTGACTAATGATGTTGATCATCTTTTCATGTGCTCACTGGCCATGTGTATGTCTTCTTTAGGGATGTGTCTGTTCAGATCCTTTGTCCACTTACAAATTGGGTTATTTTTCTTTTTATTATCTAGTATGAGTTCTTTACATAGTCTGTATACCAGTATCTTATTAGAAACATTATTTGCAAAAAAATTCCCCATTTTGTAGATCTTATTTTCACTTTATGGTATCCTCTGAAACACAAGTTTCTAACTGTGATAATGTCTAATGTATGTATTTTTGTTATTGTTATTATTATTTGTGCTTTTGGTGCTATATCTGAGAAACCATTGCTTATCCATTATGAAGACTTCTGTTTTTTCTTCTAAGAGTTAAATAGTTCTAGGTCTTACATTTAACTCTGATACATTTTGAGTTAATTTTTTTATATGGTGGAGTAAGAGCCCACCATAAGAAAAATGTGTCTCTTGTAAAAGTCTCTAAGTCTGTTTTGTCTGATACAAGTGTTGCTACTCTGACTTTTTCTTCCTTTTTCTATTTGCGTGGATGTCTTTTCCCACCCTCTCACTTCCAGTCTCTGTGTGATTTTTGATCTAAAGTGAGTCTCTTGTAGGCAGCATACATTCAGGTCTTGTTTTTGTAACCATTCGGGCAGTCTGTGTCTTCTGATGGAGCATTTAGTCCCATTACACTTAAGATAAGTATTGATGTGTATGTTTTGTTGCTGTTTTGTTAGTTGTTTCAGATTTGTTTTAGTAGGTCTGTTTCTCCTCCTTTTGTTTTCTTATGATTTAATGACTATTTTTAGTGTTATTTTGGACTGCTTTTTTTTGCATATTTATCTAGTTTCGAGTTTTGCTTTGCTGTTACCATCAGATTTTCATATGGCAGTCTGTATAAATGTGATTGTTTTAAGTGGCTGATCTCTTCATTTCAAATGCATTTTAAATACTCTTCCTTGCATTTGTACTCTCCTTCCCTCATGATTACTGTTTTTTGTCTCCTTTAACTGCCTATTATAGATACAGGTGATATTACTGATTTTATCTTTTAATATCTCTACTAGCTTTGTGTGTGGATAATCTCTTACCTTTACTGTATATTTATTTGCCTTTACTGGTAGATTGTTTCCCTCCATAATTTTCTTGTTTCTGGTTCTGGCCTTTTCTTTCTTGCCTAGAGAAGTTCCATTAACATTTGTAGTGAAGCTAGTTTTGTTGGTGCTGAATTCTTTTAGCTTTTGCTTGTCTGTGAAGTTTTTGATTTGTCCATCAAATCTTGATGAGAACCTTGCTGGGTAGGATATTCTTGGTTGTAGCTTCTTTTATCACTTTCCATATATTGTACCACTCCCTTCCAGCCTGTAGTTTCTGCTGAAAAGTCAGCTTACAGGCTTATGGGAATTCCCCTGTATATTATTTGTTGCTTTTCCCTTGCTGCTCTTAGTATTCACTCTTTAATTTTTGGCATTTTGAGTACAGTGTGTCTTGGTGGGTTTGGTTCTCTTTGGGTTAATCCTGTATGAAGCTTTGTGTTTCCTGGATAGGGGTTGACTGTTTCCTTCCCTAGGTTAGGAAGGTTTTCAGCTTTTCTCTCTTCAAATATTTTCTTCAAGTCCTTTCTCTCTTCTCCTTCTGGCACCCCTATAATGCGAATATTATTGTGTTTAATGTTGTCCCAGAGCTGTCTTAAACTGTCCTTGCTTTTTTCTTTCTTTTTTTCTGATCAGCAGCAGTATTTCTACTACTGTCTCCAGCTCTCTGATACACTCTTCTGTATCATTTAGCCTATTATTGATTCTTTCTAGTGTGTTTTTCATGTTAGTTGTTATATTCATCTCTGGTTGTTCATTTTATTTTCTAATTCTTAGTTAAAAAGTAACTTCTTGCTCTGTGTATCCATTCTTCTCCCAAGTTCTTCGATTATCTTTACACAGTCATTACTCTTCACTGTTTCTTGAGTAGATCACCTGTCTCCACCTAGCTCTTCTTCTGGAGTTTTATCTTGTTACTTTGTCTTGAACATAGTCCTCTGGTGGCTTGTTTTGTCTGTTGCTATTTATATTTTTATGCACGTGGTAGGTTAGTTATAGTCCTCAGCCTTGGAGAGGTGGCACTGTGTAGATATCCTGTGTGTCCCAGCAGTGCACTCCCCTTGTCACTGAAGCTGTATTTTCTTGGGGCTCCTTTAGAGGCTTGCATGAATCTTTCTTTTGTGGCTGGCTACGTGGGTGGTATGGTAGGCTTGGTTGGTTCCTAGTCTGGTTGTTTGCCTGGCCTTGCCTTGTGTGTATGCTGCTGGCTGCTCTTTAGCTGGGCTTGGTCACAGAGTGGCTGGTCTCGGAACCCTACGGGGCCCTGAGGCTAGTGCTGGCTCAGTGGTGGGCTGAGTCAGGGTCCCAAAGACTCTGGGGCTATAGATGTCCACTGACAGGTGAAGCCAGATCCTGGGAGTAGTGCCAAGCTACTAGCAGTTAAGGAATGTTTTCTGGAGTTTGGCTGCAGGGCCCAGAGATCCTAGAATGCATTTTAGATTGTTGTTGGCAGGTCCATTCCAGACTGTTGATCATGGGGTCCAGACTGTCTGGAAGGTTGCATTCGCCGGCTAGTGAGCAGGACAAGGGCCCAGCTAGTCCCAGGGTGGAGTCTGGCCTGTGTTGCAGGATCATAGTTGTCTTCTTTCTGGTGTCTGCACTCTGGTGGGTGCCTGGGCTCCACTTCCAGTCAGATAGATCAGCAGCAGCATAATAAATGTAATATGCGTGAGTCATCTCAAACCCACCCTCGTCTGTGGAAAAATTGTCTTCCGTGAAACCTGTCCCTGGTGAGAGAAAGACTAGGGAGCGCTGGTCTAGAGGCTCGTGTGGGCTTCCTGTCAGGAAGGGCTGATGCCTGCCCACTGGTGTATGGAGGTGAATACTGGCCCTTGGTGTGCAGGGCCATGTCTAGGTATATGTCTAGAGGTGGAGTCAGGGTGTCTGTAGGCAGACTGTGCTGTGTCCCTGCCCAGTTAGTTTCTTGGCCCGAGGTGTCCCCAGCACTGGAGCCTATAGTCTGTTGGGTAGGGCCAAGTCTTGGTCTGATGATCCAGCACATCAGCCACTAGGAGTGTTCACGCAGTTGAATGTTATCCAATGTCTGACACCAGTGTCTGTGTCCACAGCTCACCTCTTCAGGAATCTACAGAACCAGCAGTAGGTCTGGCTCAGGCTCCTATCAGATTACTGCTTTCACCCTAGATCCTGGTGTGTGTAAGATTTTGCATGTGCCCTTTGAGAGTGAAGTCTCTATTTCCCAGTCCTGTGAGGCTTCTGCAGTTCCAGCCTTGTTGTTTAGTCGCTAAGTCGTGTCTGACTCTTTCGACCCCATGGACTGTAGCCTGCCAGGCTGTTCTGTTCATGGGATTTACAAGGCAAGAATACTGGAGTGGGTTGCCATTTCCTTCTCCAGGGGACCTTTCTGACCCAGGGATTGAAACCGTGTTTCTTGAATCAGATCAGATCAGTTGCTCAGTCCGACTCTTTGCGACCCCATGAACCGCAGCACGCCAGGCCTCCCTATCCATCACCAGCTCTTGGAGGTCACTCAGACTCACATTCATCGAGTCAGTGATGCCATCCAGCCATCGCATCCTCTGTCGTCCCCTTCTCCTTCTGCCCTCAATCCCTCCCAGCATCAGAGTCTTCTCCAATGAGTCAACTCTTCGCATGAGGTGGCCAAAATACTGGACTTTCAGCTTTGGACTTTCAGCTTTAACATCATTCCTTCCAAAGAAATCCCAGGGCTGATCTCCTTCAGAATGGACTGGTTGGATCTCCTTGCAGTCCAAGGGACTCTCAAGAGTCTTCTCCAACACCACAGTTCAAAAGCATCAATTCTTCGGTGCTCAGCCTTCTTCACAGTCCAGCTCTCACATCCATACGTGACCACAGGAAAGACCATAGCCTTGACTAGGCGAACCTTTGTTGGCAAAGTGAGAATAGGCAGGTGGATTCTTTACCTCTGAGCCACCAGGGAAGCCCTCAGTACCACCCTGCTTGCCTTCAAAGCCAAATGCTCTGGGGCTTGTCTTCCCAGCCTGGACCCCTGGGCTGGGGAGCCTTATGTGGGGGATCAGAAATTTCATTCTTGTGGGAGAACCTCTGCGTTATAATTATTCTCCAGTTCATGGGTCACTCACCAGGGGGATATGTGATTTGATTATATTGCAGATCCTCTCCTCCGTTCTTGTTATGGTTCCTTCTGATCTCTTCTGGTAGGTTCTAGTCTTTTTCCATCAATGGTTGTTCTGCAGATAATTGTAACTTTGGTGCTTGTGAGATAAGGTGAGTGCAGGGTCTTTACTCTGCCATCTTCCACACCTACTCTGTACTTTCATTAAATTTATTCCTAAGGATTTTATTTTTGATCCTTTGAGAATACAATTATTTTATTTTTGTTCATTAATACTATGTAGAAATTCGGTTGATTTTTATATATTGATCTTGTATCTTGCAACGTTGCTAAAACTCATTTATTTGAATAGGTGTTTTTTAGCAGATTCCTTAAGATTTTGGTATATACAAGATTGTATCATCTGCAAGTAGAGTTTGTTTTACTTCCTTTCCAATTTAGTTGCCTTTTATTTCGTTTCCTGGTTATGCTGCCCTGGCTAGAACCTCTGGTACCCTATTAAGTAGAAGTGGCAAGAATGGACGTCCTGCCTTGTTCCTGTGAATTTACAAAGCCTACTAGGCAACTTGCAAAAATGAAAACATTGGAACTATAAGGTATAGTTTTCTTTTTTTTAATATATAAATTTTAATCATGCTAATAGTTTTTGAAAATATATTTTATGGAGTACATACAGTGTTCTCAGGGGGTAGATATGATCCTTAAGTTAGACTCAAGATCAAGCTTTGTCACCTAATATAAGTGTATCATTAGTCTTAGAGGTGTTCCTGTTTGCCAGCTGTTCCAGCATTTTTACATATGTGTCACACCTCTCCTCATGAAAGTACTGGAATGCAGCTATGACCTTCAGTATCACAGGTGGGAAGACTGACTCAAGAAAGTCAATTTCATACCCCCAGTGAGTATCAGAGCTGGAATTCAAACCCAGATCAAATATCAAAACCATAGCTCTTCTCTTCCATGATGCTTTTCAAGTTTATGGCAAAACCTTCCTCCTTTAGAAAATTATGCAACAATTAGTGTTGTGCAGGGCTCAGTATAGAACACTAAAATATATGCAAAGCACCAAAAAAGAAGGTCATTTTTTTTTTTTTTTGGCTTTTTAAAATCACTGTTTATTCCATTTGGTAGAGGGTTTTTTATTCCCATACAAATATTTGCAACAATTTTGAATTCCCCAAAACCATACATAGACGATAAATACCATGCTATTAAAGTATTAAATTTGTACAAAAATACTTTACAGTTTAATACTTGTTTGTTACAAATAAAAATACATATTTAAGTGACTCATGATCTTTTTCTTAACATGATTCTGCTTTATACTTTCTTGCCCTGGCGGTTCTGAAATATGATTGAAATAATATATTTCTTTGCACAGAAACAAAAGGTGAACTTTTTCTTAAACAAAGGACACAGTGTTCAGATGCTTTGCCTAAGCGGTTGTTTTAATTATTGACCAAAATAAAAATGTTTGGAAAATAATTTTTCAGTATGGAGATTCTACAATCAATATACAGATCTATTTTTTTTAAATATTCACCAAATAACAGTTATTAGTGTAACTATTCAAAATATCTGAACAAATGAAAACAGTTGCTGACAGACATTAAAAGCAACTGTCACAGTTTATTGCTTTGGGGGATGGTAATAATTGGCAACGCATTTTGTGAAAATGTATTTACAATTTCAGTCAGTGGCATGGCTCAGAACAAAAGACAGTCCAGAGTCATTTACGTACATGTGCTGTACATCCCTCAGTATAACCAGTTTTCAAAACATGTCAAGCAGTATGAGTTTCATTTGCCTATCCTTAAGATAAACCTCATTTTAATAGACTCTTCATTCTCTCTTAAATTCTTAGTCTTGAATTTTAAAAATAAGATAATTTAACTATTTCTCAGTGTTACTAAACACCCTAATTCATTACCAGAGAGTTTTCAGCTATTAAAAAATGTGTCCTTAAAAAAACAAAACAAAAAAACAGGTCACAAGACATATCCTGTTTGATCATTTGTTGCATAGGGAATAGCATACATCTTAGTTAAAATCATTCCTATACTTGGGCAAAACATTTACCACCACCTATTATGGTCTCCTACGTGCACCGTTGCTGAAACGTCGTAAGATAATTTTATACCTGCACCCCTCCCGTAGCAGCAGTCCCAGCAGTTCACCAGACTAGATCTAGCAGAGCCAGCTTCATGAAAAGCCTTGTCAGTTAAATTCTTACATGAATAACTTTGTAGTAAGAAACTGATTTCAAAGTGAATTAAGGAAATTATTTTAGAGAATATTTTCAAACAGACATTTCTCTTTTTAAAAAGGAACAGGAGGATGGACTTGTGAAAAAATGTCCTCTGATGCTAACTGTAGAGAGGGGTGGCCTGTTTTTCTTTTTCTCTACCATTGGATTTGGCAGGGGATTGCCTGCCATATACCATAGTGATACCAACAAAGAAACCTCTTCAACTTGAAAAGGGAAGTGAACATGAGCCATGAGAGATTTAAAAGACCCCTGTGCTTGCAGTTAATGCCACGTGATTATCTGTGCTTCAGATGTCACAGAAATCTTAAAGGGATTTTTTTTTTAGCACCATGTAGATATTGTCTTTTGTCCTGCTTTATAAAAAGCGTTGCTATAGTGTATTAGTGGGTTCTCGTATCTCCAAATTACCACTGTGGCTCGGCTGTTGGAAAAAAGCACTGTTCTGTTCACTCCATTCTCCTCCTGGTAGAGTGTGTTCTAAGGACTTCTGTGAGGCCAGGGGGTTTCTACTAATAACCAGGTCCAGCTTATTACCAGATTCTGCTATGAGGGGTACAACAAGGCAGCAGTCAAAGTCTCTCGTTCGGACGTGATTAACCTGAAATGGCAAGAAGCACCATGGTGAATTATTGTTATAGATACAATTCCCAAAACTCAGAGCAACATTTCAGATATAACAGGTTGATAAGAGTCTCGAAAGTGCTTAAATGAGCACTCTGTACAGAAAGTCTATCCCAGCCCTGAGCACACTATAAGAGGGGTATAAGCTAACTCATTCTCTGCTACTAAACTGTGAGGCTCTTGATGGCAGGGAGCAGGGACACATGTAACACCCCCAAGCTGAGCAAATAGCCTTACTCATGGCAGGTGCTCCAAAGTGCTGTCATCCCCAATTTACGGATGAAGAAAGTGAGGCACATAATGGTTAGGAGAAGTGTCTAAGACCAGCAGTTAGTAAGTGGTCCAGAGAGGATGTTGGTGTGTGGTCCAGCAAAGATGTGATCTCAGGCAGTCTGGCTGATTCCGAAGTTTGTGCTGTGTCTTGTTTTTTGTTTTCTTTCTTTAAAAAAAATTTTGGCTGCACCCTGCAGCATGTGGGATCTGAACTCCCAGGCCAGGCATTGAAGCCATGCTCCCTGCATTGGAAGGCAGAGTCTTAACCAGTGGACTGCTGGGGAAGTCCCCCACAACTCGTGCTCTTGATGATACTGAACTACCTCTCTCAGCAGTTCTCATGATCCTGCTCCCTTCTGAGCTTGTGCATGTGCTCATCTTCTTTCATGTTTCCTTATTCTTCCCACCCCCACCCCGAGTTTAAAAATCATCTCCATGCTGCTTCTTTCCATTCCTTGACTTTTAATTCTCTCTCCCATCTTCTCAGTTGGGGACCTGACCATTATATTGTATTGTTGTTGTTTAGTTGCTAAGTCATGTCTGACTCTCTATCTTTAGTTCTCTTTCTTACTAGAAATCTACCCTAGGCAACTTTATCCAAATCCGTGTGTTCAGTATCCCAAATCTTTAGTTTTGGCTCTAACATCTCTCTTAAGCAACAAATGCAAACCGTAAGCTGCCTTACAGACTGCTCCACCAGGATGCACAGAAGGCGTTAGAGGCTCAGGTCTGGTACAAGTGTCTTACCCTTACCTCCTGGTCTCTTTTCCTGTGATCCTCCCCTTCTTCACCCTACAGCAGTCCACCTATGACATAATTGTATTGTCTTTCTGAATTATGAAATATGTCATTCTGCTTAAGAAATTAATATACCTCCAGAATATAGTCTTAAAAGCTTGGCATTCAATGCCCTTCACAATTCTGAGTCCACTCTGCTTTTATAGCCTCATCTTCCACAAAAGTAGGTATATCTCTAATTTATAGAGGTCAAATCATTTGTCTATCGTTATTTGCTCACAAATACTGGAGTATCTATGGAAAATGAAAGAAAGTGTTCCATATTCTTAGGACAAGTCTAATTTTTATATTGCCATGGTAAAAAGATCATCAGAATTGGTTTTAAAACTGTCTAATGAATCCGTGTAAACTTGCTTTGGTGAACATGTGTGTAAAAGCCAACCATCAGAGCAGCCTCATGCTTTGAAAGTCAGCTATTTAGGGACAAATTAATTCTATTTGAATACATGTTCAAGACTGATGGCAACCTTTCTCCTGTTCCTGCAAAATGCTCTTCCTGAAAATTGGACATAAGGTCCAGGAATTTGCTTTCCTCAGTAAAACCAAACCTGATCATGATATTACTCCATTAAGTAAATACGGTTCAGCTTTTGGATTTTAGACACTGTGTGAGATGAGCTATCAAACACTGCCAAGTGGGAAATAGGAGAATAAGGTACCAGCATGGCAGTCCACCCCAGTTTTCTTGCCTGGAGGATCCCATGGACAGAGGAGCCTGGTGGGCTGTAGTCCACAGGGTTGCAAACAGACTGACATTAAGCAACAGCGGGCACACATGCCTATTCTCAAGTTTAGAATCTGCTGGGGAATGTATTCAGGGAAACACACTGTTTCAGTAACTGGTAAATTCTACTAAGGGAAAAAGTGTCCATCCTCTCTAGGAGGGCCTCTGATCTGGTCTTGAGGCAAAGAAGAATGTGTGAGCACAAGTCAAATAAGACTTTAAAAAGTTAGATAAAATTTCATATGAGGTCTTACCTGTAAGAGCCTATCGTAGGGCTTTAGGCCACCAAGATCTCCTGGCCCAGCTGGGCGAATATTTTTGACATAGACTCCTTTCTCCAGCAAGCCATCTGCTACACTGAATCCGAAGTCCTCCATGTCAGAGCCCTTGTACAGGGTCACCTAGAAAGTGAGAAAATGTGAGGCGGGGGCCAGGGGGGCGGTATTCAGGTAGGTTGAGGATGAAGCATCTTTTCAAACTAATTTCAGTAACATAATAGATTAGGCAGCTCCCTCCGCCACCCCCAGTCTTGGCACTAGTGGTAAAGAATCCACCTGCCAATGCGGGAGACTTGGGTTCAGTCCCTGGGTCAGGAAGGTCCTCGGAGGAGGAAATGGCAACCCACTCTACTGCCTGGAAAACTGCACAGACAGAGGAGCCTGGCAGGCTACAGTCCATGGGGTTGCAAAGCAGCAGCCATGACTGAGCATAGCGCACACACACACACACACACACACACACCCAATTGTGAAGATTTTTCTATTCTTCAAGAACATCCTTGGAATTTCCAAAGTCCCACTCAGAACTGGAAAAGGAGGAGACATGCTGGAGAGGTTTTTTTTTAAAACTTGCAACCATCAGGTGTATACAGGTGAGAATTTCCCAGGGGCATGTTCATGTCTCTGTTCTGGAGCAACCCCAGGTGTTGGGAGAAGCCAGAGTTAGCTGCAGCTGGATAGTTGCAGCTGGATATTAGGACTAAGCCAAAGACCTTTCCTTCCTGCTCACCATGCCTGGTGCTGTGCTGGGTACAGTGCTCAGCATATTCTCTGCCTCTGAGCAAGAGCCAGGAAGCCCATCATTGTATCTTCTCTGGTATTCTAGTCACTGCTTCAGTACTGTAGGCAAAAAATACTGTGAAAGGGAGAGGCCAAGATGGCAGAGGAGAAAGACCCTGAGCTCACTTCCTCTCATGAGCACACCAAAATCACACCTATCTGGGGAACAATCATTGACAAAAAAGACTAGAAACTACCAGGAAACACCTACAACTAAAGGCAAAGGAACCACAATGAGATGAGGAGGGGCAGGTAGGGTGGGCTGGTGATATAATCAAATCCCATTCCCCCTGGGTGGGCAACCCACAAACTGGAGAATAATTATACTGCAGAGGTTCTTCTACAAGAGTGAGCGTTCTGAGCCCCACAGTCTGGCTCCCCAGCCCAAGGTTCAGCGTCAGAAGGATAAGCCCCCAGAGCATTTGTCTTTGAAACCCAGTGGGGCTTAACTGTAGGAGCCCCACAGGATTGGAGGGAACATAGATTTCACTCTCATGCACACAAAAATCTCATGCACACCAAGGGTGCACACAAAATCTCATGCATACCAAGACCCAGGACAAAAGCATCCGTTTGACAGAAGGTTAAGCCAGACCTGCCTGCTGGTTTTGGAAAGTTTCCTGGAGAGGCAGGAGCTTGGCTCACCCTGGGTACATAGACATGGATGGCAGACATACTGGGGAATATTCAGCCATATGAACACTCCTGGCGGCTGCAGTATTGAATCATTAGCACCAAGACCTGGCCTCACCCACAGACTATAGGCTCCAGGGCTGGGACAAGTGCACGCTTAGTCACTCAGTCATGTCCAATTCTTTGCAACTTGATGGACTTGTAGCCAGCAGGGTCCTCTCTCCATGGGATTTTCCAGACAAGAACACGAGTGGGTTGCCATTTCCTCCTCCAGATCTTCCTGATCCAGGGATCGAACCCATGTCTCCTGTGTCTTGCATTGGCAGGTGGATTCTTTACCATTAGTGTCACCTGGGAAGTCCCCAGACTGGGATGCTTCAGGGCAAACAATGACCTGGGCAGGGACACAGCCCTGCCCACTAGCAGGCAGGCTGCCTAACTTCTTAAGCCCCACAGCTACCTCTGGACTCATCCCATGACAGGGCCCTTCCCACTGGAGAGCCAAGGCCCAGGTCCACTCACCAGTGGACAGGCTTACGCCTTTCTCTTCAGGAAGCCTGCACAAGCCTCCAGATCAGCCTCACCCATCAGGGGACAGACACCAGAAGCCCGAAAACTATGATCCCACAACACAAGCTGGACCCTACCCTGGTGCCAGCTGAGCCCTGGCCCTACCCACTAGCAAGCCAATGCACCCTTCTGGATACCACGAACTTCATACCCAACCGTACTGGGAAACTCCCCTCCCTCCTTCTGACCCCCTAAATCACTGATCTGAAATGAGCTCTGAGACCCCAGGGCTCTCCAGCCAGACTCTAGGAACCAGCTCTGCCTGCTAGTAGTCCAGCACTAACCCCAAGATCTGACTTCACCTGTCAGTAGGTGGGCAACAGCCTGAGTCTTTGGGACCCTGTATCTGCCCACCAGTGAGCCAGCACCACCTCTAAGGCCTCCCAGGGTTGCACAACCAACCAGCTGGTAACCTGGCCCAACTAAACAGTACTAGCAGCATCTTCACAGGGCAGGGCATGTCAACCAACCAAGCCTACTAGACTGCCTGCATGATCAGCCCACCACAAAGAAGGACCCTTGCAGCCCTCTCAGGGAGAACCCCTAGAGCATTTAGCTTCAGTGATGAAAGGGTAGTACATCGCTGGGACGCATAGGACGTCTCCTACAGAGGGCCACTTGTCCGAGGCTGAGAAATATAACTAATCTGTAATAGACATAAAAATACAAACAGCAACTGAGACAAAATGAGGTGGCAGAAGATTGTGTTGTAAATCAAGGAATAAAATTCCAGGAGAAGAACTAAATGAAGTGGAGAAAGATGATCTATCTGAGAAAGAGTTCAGAGGAATGATCTTAAAGATGATCAAAGAACTTGGGAGCAGAATAGATGCACAGAGTGAGAAGTTAGAAGTTTTAAATAAACAACTGGAAAATACAAAGAACAACCCAGCAGATGAAGTATACAATAACTAGAGTGAAAACTACACTAGAAGGAATTAATAAGAGACATTTGAAGAATAGTTAACACCTATTCTTCTGAAACTATTCCAAAAAATTACAGAGGAAGAAACAATTCCAATCACATTCTGTGAGGCCACCATCACCCTGATAATAAAACCAGACAAAGATATAACAAAAAAAGAAAAATACAGGCAGATATCACTGATGAACATAGATGCAAAAATTATCAACAAAATATTGGCAAACTCAATACACTAAAAGGATCATACACTATGATCAAGTGGGATTTATCGCAAGGATGGAAGGATTTTTCAGTATCCACAAATCAATCAGTGTGACATATTACATTAACAAAGGATAAAAAGCATATGATCATCTCAGTAGGCGCAGAAACACTTTTGATAAAAATTCAACATTCAAAGAAAAAAACAAAAAATCAACATTTATGATTTTAAAAGTCTTCAGAAAATGGGCATACACGGACCCTACCTCAACATAATAAAAGCAATATATGACAAACCCACAGCTAACATCATATTCAATGATGAAAAGCTAACAGCATTCCCTCTAAGAACAGGAACAAAATAAGGATGCCTACTCTTGCCACTTTTATTCAACATAGTTTTGGAAATCCTAGCAATCAGAGAAGAAAAACAAGGGAATTCCAATTGGAAAAGAAAAAGTAAAACTCACTGTTTGCATGTAACATGATATACATAGAAAAATCATAAAAATGACATTAGAAAAGTACTAGAGCTCATCAATGACTTTGATAAAATTGCAGGATTCAAAATTAACAGAAATCTGTTTTATTTTTGTATACTAACAATGAACTATCAGAAAGAGATATTAAGGAAACAATCCCATTTACCATCACATCAAAAAGGAATAAAATACCTAGGAATAAACTTACCCTTAGAGGCAAAAAACCTGTCCTCTGAAAACTACAAGACACTGATCAAAGAAACGGAGGAGGACACAAATAGATGAAAAGATGCACCATGTTCTTGGCTTGGAGGAATCAATATTGTGAAAATGACCACAGTACCCAAGGTAATCTACCAATTTAATACGATTCCTATCAAATTACCAACCTAGATAGCATATTCAAAAGCAGAGACATTACTTTGCCAACAAAGGTTCGCCTAGTCAAGGCTATGGTCTTTCCTGTGGTCATGTATGGATGTGAGAGCTGGACTGTGAAGAGGGCTGAGCGCCGAAGAATTGATGCTTTTGAACTGTGGTGTTGGAGAAGACTCTTGAGAGTCCCTTGGACTGCAAGGAGATCCAACCAGTCCATTCTGAAGGAGATCAGCCCTGGGATTTCTTTGGAAGGAATGATGCTAACGCTGAAACTCCAGTATTTTGGCCACCTCATGTGAAGAGTTGACTCATTGGAGAAGACTCTGATGCTGGGAGGGATTGGGGGCAGGAGGAGAAGGGGATGACAGAGGATGAGATGGCTGGATGGCATCACTGACTTGATGGATGTGAGTCTGAGTGACCTCCGGGAGTTGGTGATGGACAGGGAGGCCTGGCGTGCTGCGGTTCATGGGGTCGCAAAAGTCGGACACGACTGAGCGACTGATCTGATCTGATCAAATTGCCAATGGCATTTTTCACAGAACTAGAAGAAAATATTTTAAATTTGTACAGATAAACACAAAAGACCAAAAATAGTTAAAACAAGCTTGGGAGGAAAATGTAGGCAAAACACTCTCTAGCATAAATCACAGCAGAATCCTCTATGACCCACCTCCCAGAGTAATGGAAAGAAAAGCAAAAATAAACAAATGGGACCTGATTAAACTTAAAAGCTTTTGCACAATGAAGGAAACTATAAGCAAGGTGAAAAGACAGTCTTCAGAATGGGAGAAAATAATAGCAAATGAAGCAACTGACAAACAGCTAATCTCAAAAATATACAAGCAGCTCATGTAGCTCAATTCCAGAAAAATAAATGACCCAATCAAAAAATGGGTCAAAGAACTAAACAGACATTTCTCCAAAGAAGATATACAGATGGCTAACAAACACATGAAAAGATGCTCAACATTACTAATTATCAGAGAAATGCAAATCAAAACCACAATGAGGTACCATCTCATGCCAGTCAGAATGGCTGCTATCCAAAAGTCTACAAACCATAAATGCTGGAGAGGGTGCAGAGAAAAAGGAACCCTCTTACATTGTTGGTGGGAATGCAAACTAGTACAGCCACTATGGAGAACAGTGTGGAGATTCCTTAAAAAACTGGAAATAGAACTGCCATATGACCCAGCAATCCCACTGCTGGGCATACACACCGAGGAAACCAGAATTGAAAGAGACATGTGTACCCCAATGTTCATCGCAGCACTGTTTACAATAGCCAGGACAGGGAAGCAACCTAGATGCCCATCAGCAGATGAATGGATAAGAAAGCCGTGGTACATATACACAATGGAATATTATTCAGCCATTAAAAAGAGTGCATTTGAATCAGTTCTAATGAGATGGATGAAACTGGAGCCTATTATACAGAGGGAAGTAAGTCAGAAAAACACCAGTACAGTATACTAAAGCATATATATGGAATTTAGAAAGATAGTAATGATGACCCTTATATGCAAGACAGCAAAAGAAACATAGATGTAAAGAACAGTCTTTTGGACTCTGTAGGAGAAGGCGAGGGTGGGATGATTTGAGAGGGTAGCATTGAAATGTGTATATTACCATATGTAAAGCGGATTGCCAGTCCAGGTTTGATGCATGAGACAGGGTGCTCAGGGCTGGTGCACAGGGATGACGCTGAGGGATGGAATGGGGAGGGAAGTGAAAGGGGGTTTCAGGATGGGGAACATATGTGCGCCCATGGTTGATTCATGTCTATGTATGGCAAAAACCACTACAATATTGTAAAGTAATTAGCTTCCAATTAAAATAAATTAATTAATTAAAAAAACAAGCTTGGGAAAGAAGAATGGAATTGGAAGAATCATGCTCCCTGGCTTTAGACTATACTATCAAAACAGTATAGTACTGGCCGCAAAACAGACAGATATACCAATGGAACAGGATAGAATGCCCCAAGATACACCCGTGCACTTATGGTAATCTATGACAAAGGAGGCCAGAACAATGGAGAAAAGACCATCTCTTCAGTAAGTGGTGCTGGGAAAAGAATGAAATTAGAACATTTTCTAACACCATATACAAAAACAAACTCAAAATTAATTAAAGGCCTAAACGTAAGACTGGATACTATAAAACTCCTAGAGGAAAACAGGCAGAACATGCTTTGATATATAAATTACAGCAGTATTTTTTTTTTTTTTGGATCTGTCTCAGAGTAGAAACAAAAACAAAAATAAACAAATAGAACATAATTAAACCTCAAAGCTTTTGCACAGCAAAGGAATCCATAAACAAAATGAGAAGAAAACCTATAGAAGAAAGTATTTGCAAACAATGCAACCAACAAGAGATTACTTTCCAAAATATATAAACAGCTTATAGAGCTCAATGTCAAAAAGAAACAACCCAATCAAAAAACAGGCAGAAAACCTAAATAGACATTTCTCCAAAGACAATATACAGATGGCCTACAGGCACATGAAGTTCAATACTGCTTATTTTTAGAGAAATGCACATTGAAGCTACAATGAGGTATCTCCTCACACCAGTCAGAATGGCCATGATCAAAAAGTCTGAAAATAACAAAAGCTGGAAAACACTATGGAGTTTCCTCAGAAAACTGAAAACAGAATCTCCATATGATCCTGCAATCCTACTCCTGGGCATGTATCTGGACGAAGCTATAATTCGAAAAGATACACGCACCCCAGAGTTCACAGGAGCACTACAATAGCCAAGACATGGGAGCAATCTCAATGTCTGTTGAAAGATGAATGGATAAAGAAGTGGCACATATATACAATGGAATATCACTCAGCCATTAAAATGAATGAAATAATGCCATTTGTAGCAATATGGATGGACCTAGAGATTATCATATTAAGTAATTCAGACAAGAACAAATACCATGTGATAGCACTTACACATGGAATCTAAAAAAACTGATACAAATGAACTTATTTACAAAACAGATGAGACTCACAGACATAGAAAACAAAGTTATGGTTACCAAAGGGGAAGCCACTGTAAGAAGAGGTGATAAATTAGGAGTTTGGGATTAACAGATACATACTACTATATATAAAATAGATCAACAACAAGGACCTATTTTATAACACAGAAATTACATTCAATATTTTATCATAACCTATAATGGAAAAGAATCTGAAAGAGAATATATATATATCTGTATCTATACATCTAACTGAATCACCTGGCTGTACACTTGAAACATTGTAAGTGAACTAAGACCTACAAGTACTCCTTTAAGGAACACCCTCCCCTGGGGCCCGGCTTGAGGAGTGAGGGCCCCTCAGCCCCTTCCTTGGGTCTGGTTTCGCAATTCCAGCCATTCACCCTTCTCAGCTCTGGGCCTCAGCCTGTTCCCCCTGCATTAAGGCCGGTTCCACCAGCTACAGTTTTCCCCAACCCGCAGGCCTCCTTCTGACCACCCACAAGAGATAGTCTGAGGGTCACACGTTCATCAAATGTGTACTGAGTCTTTCCATGTTCTGAGCATGGTTCCAAGTGCTGAGAAACAGCAGTGAGAGGTGGGCAGAGAGAGAAGAGGCTGCCTTCCAGAGGGAAACGCATTCATGTGTCATGTCCACTGAGACCCACTGTGCTGGACACCAGCCAGTGTGCTCAGCAAGTCACACTCAAATATTTAACAATGTGACTTTTTTTTTTAGTAAGGTTTGCTGTACACCCTCTGCAACAAGCAATGGTTGGGATTTGCTTTTTAACTCTTGATTATTTTAAAATGCCCTGGAAGAGGAAATGGCAACCCACTCCAGGATTCTCGTCTGAAAATTTTCATGAAGAGAACAGTCAGGTGGGCTACAGTCTATGGGACTGCAAAGAATCTGGCACGCCTGAGCGACTGAGCATGTTTTAAAATGTATATTTCTTTTAACACACATCATACCGGAAATACATTCTTGCAAAGGAGTAAAACAATTTAGAGCTATATAGGGCAAAATGTGAAGATTAATACGCTCCAAGTAGGAGAGTAGTAGTATTCTATACCCAGTTATTTCACTTCAGAGAGGTATGGAATGTTGAAGGAAATACAAAGTGGTCATTTGTGGATTTTTATGTCACTGGGCAAAGAACTAAAATATCAAGCTGGCTGGGTCAGGTCGAATCACCAGGCAGCCTACGTGGTTTCTGCCATATTGGAGGTGAGGAAATTCAAGCTCGCCCACAGTCACAGAGGTACTGAATAGTGGGGGCACGTCTGACTCGAGTCACTCAACTATTATATTCTAATGCCACTCAAGTGCCTTATTTCATAGATTCTAAGATGTACTGGTTGTTTTTTTTTTTCTTCATGTTTTCAGTTCTCTGAAATCAGGCCATGCTTTAATAGGCAAGGGTATCTTCAGTTCACTTCAGTTCAGTCGCTCAGTTGTGTCCACTCTTTGTGACCCCATGAACCGCAGCACACCAGGCCTCCCTGTCCATCACCAACTCCCGGAGTTCACTCAGACTCACATCCATCGAGTCAGTGATGCCATCCAGCCATCTCATCCTCTGTCGTCCCCTTCTCCTCTTGCCCCCAGTCCCTCCCAGCATCAGAGTCTTTTCCAATGAGTCAACTCTTCGCATGAGGTGGCCAAAGTACTGGAGTTTCAGCTTTAGCATCGTTCCTTCCAAAGAGGTCCTATGAAATAGGGTATAGCAACATCTCACCCCACCTGCCTATTTCCCATAATACACTAGAAGGAAAGGGGCCAGAATTTTGTTACATCTTTGCTTTATGAGAAAGAAAAACAGCCCTGTCTTGCCAGTTAAAGGGTGGTTGGTGCTGAACAGATGCATCGCCATCTCTGAGAATGGTGTGAAAATGCAAAGTCTTGAACCCCACTCTGAACTGCTGTCTGCCAAGTTCTGAGCACACTGAAATTTGCTCTCTGTGGTACTTCACACACCAGAGGGGCTAGTACATGTTCTGAAAAGGAAATGAGGCGACTAATACTACTTCATTTAAAATTGTGTTTCTTACCCATCTTGCAGGATTGTTAGGGTCAAGTCAGATACCATCACTGGACGGTTAACGCAGGATGGGTGTGCTTTATTGCTATATCTTCTTTTCACTGCTGTATCCTCAGTCCTTCAAATAGTACCTAGCACATTGTAAGGGTCACCTGGACCTTATGATGGGCTAGATGGGTAAGAAACACAATTTTAAATGAAGTAGTGTATGTGAAGTTTTAAGACCTGAAATAACCTGATATTAGCGGAAGCATCACTTTCGTGGCACTCACTCATACAATCACAAAGTCCTACCTGACTATAAAGAGGTGCGTGTGTTAGCAAAGTCCAGTCCCCACATTTGACACGTACCTTAATGATGCATGTGAGCTCAGTTGCCAAGTCGTGTCCTGACTCTTGTGACCCCAAGGACTGTAGCCCATGAGGCTCCTCTGTCTGTGCGATTACCCAGGCAAGAATACAGGAGCGGGTCAGATGATCCATGGGGAGAGAATGATCCATGAATGAGAGAACATCCCCTCACCCAAAGCAAAAGTCATCAGGAGGGGAGGATATGTATTTTTTGGTAACCTGGGCTCAGATAAAGGCCTGAGGAGACATGTGGGAGATGTTAACCCCCAAGTTCCTTGAGGGGGCCAAGGATCCTTGTTTTGTTTACTGATATATCCCAAACTCCTTAAATGGTACCTGCTACATTGTAGAGCTAGTATTTTGTTGAATAGATGAAGTGACTGGTTCTGACATACCATATGGTTGAGTTTGGAAACTAGTCAGAACTGGTCATGATGTGCTATGTGTGTGAATGGAGAGGGATTTAATTCTGAGGGTCAGGCCACGCCCTGCTTCCATGGCCCCAGGGCCATGCTGGAAATGAGCAAGGCGCAAAGCTGCAGGGTGGCTGGGACTGGGCAGGACAAAGCTCCACAGTGACATCATGTGGCCATGAGAGGGCGAGCACCTATGACATTGGAGCCAGGTCTGTCTGCCCTCCCTTTGAGCTGAGGAAGCCCCAGTCTTGTACAGGGAGTAGGGTGGCATGTGTATGCTAAATCGCTTCAGTCGTGTCTGACTCTTTGCACCCTCATGGACTGTAGCCCACCAGGCTCTTCTGACCACGGGATTCTCCAGGCAAGAATACTGGAGTGGGTTGCCATGCCCTTCTCCAGTGGATCTTCCCCATCCAGGGATTGAACCTGCGTGTCTTACGTCTCCTGCATTGGTAGGCGGGTTCTTTACTATGAGCACCATCTGGGAAGCTCCAGGGTGGAATGTAGGGTTCTCCAACTTGAGATGCAGGACTTCTTGCTAATAAGGCTGTGGGACTTGTGTGAGTAGATTAAAAAGCAAACCGGATGCTACTTTTTCTACCAAGTTTGTGGAGTAGATCATACAGTTTGTACAAGAAAGGCAAAATGAATGCCAGTTCTTTCATTTCTAAAATAGGGAATTAGTGGACTAAATATTTCCAGTGGTGTCCCAAGGAGGTTTTTTCCAGTGGGGAGGGGAATGACCTTTTAAAAGTACATTCATTATCAATATGAATCTATAGGTCCTTTTATATATAATGTGTTACAATCAACAGCAACATTCTTTTGCAAGCTCAAGTTTCCTCATTTTTGGCCAAGTGGAGTCCTTCATGTTGATGTTGTGTTGATATCATTATATGACCCACTTGCTGTGATAACTTTTCTGCTTTTTGGCACAAGATATCACAGACTAATAGAAGCAACAGTTAGAACACCAGACATGGAACAACAGGCTGATTCCAAATTGAGAAAGGAGTACGTCAAGATTGTATATTGTCACCCTGCTTATTTAACTTATATGCAGAGTACTTCATGCGAAATGCTGGCTGGATGAAGCACAAGCTGGTATCAAGATTGCCAGGAGAAATATCAATAATTTCAGATATGCAGATGACACCACCCTTATGGCAGAAAGCAAAGAACTAAAGAGCTGCTTGATGAAGGTGAAAGAGAATGAAAAAGCTGGCTTAAAACTCAACATTCAAAAAACAAAGATCATGGCATCCAATCCCATCACTTCATGACAAATAGATGGAGAAACAATGGAAAGAGTGACAGACTTTATTTTTCTGGGCTCCAAAATCACTGCAGATGGTGACTGCAGCCATGAAATTAAAAGACACTCCTTGGAAGAAAAGCTATGACAAACCTAGACAGATATTTAAAAGCAGAGACATTATTTTGTCAACAAAGTTTTGTATAGTCAAAGCTATTTTTCTGAGTAGTCACGTATGGATGTGAGAGTCGGACCATAAAGCTGAGTGCCAAAGAATTGATGCTTTTGAACTGTGGTGTTGGAGAAGATTCTTGAGAGTCCCTTGGACTGCAAGGTCAAACCAGTCAATCCTAAAAGAAATAAGTCCTGAATATTCATTGGAAGGACTGATGCTGAAGCTGAAACTCCACTACTTCAGCCACGTTTTATGAAGAACTGACTCACTGGAAAAGACCCTGATGCTGGGAAAGATTGAGACCATGAGGAGAAGGGGACGACTGAGGATGAGATGGTTGGATGGCATCACTGACTCAATGGACATGGAGTCCATTGAGTTTGAGCATGCTCCAGGAGTTAGTGATGGACAGGGAAGCCTGGCATGCTGCAGTCTATGGGGTCACAAAGAGTTGGCCACGACTGTGTGAGTGAACTGAATTGATCATAGACTTGAGCTTCCTGGTGGCTCAGCAATAGAAAATCCTCCTGCAGCACAGGAGACAGGGGTTCAATCCCTTTGTAGGGAAGAACACCTAGAGGAGGGCATTGCAACCCACTCCAGTATTCCTTCCTGGAGAATCCCACAGACAGAAGAGCGTGGTAGGCTATAGTCCATGGGATTGCCCAGAGTCAGACATGACTGAAGCAACTGAGCACACAGGCACGTCATGGACTCACCATGGATACTTCCTGCCTCGAGTGGAGGAAACACTTCAGGTTTATTTCTAGTCCCTTTCATCCTCATGTTCTTTCATCGAAGGTAGGAAGGGGAGGAATAGGGGCAGATGGGTGTGGAGGAGGAGGGGGCAGAGGTGACAAACAGCTAACATGCTTGGTGACAGTCTGTTACTCTTGGGACTCTGTGTATGAAACGTCTCCACCCCAGGTCCCAGCTTTTGCACCCCTCTTTGGCTCCGTCTCTGGGATCTCTCGCCCTTCTGCTCCCTTTTCCACTTTTGTTCCGAGTCATGTTCTCTCCCCGGACAAGCAGCACACCTACGGGGGACGGTGGTACATCTTAGTTATCTCTGTTACATTAGTAATTAAGTATAGGCTTGGAGAGCAGTCCTGTGGGCCCTCTGGCTGGTTGCTAAGTGGGCTGGCGTTTTCTCTGCAAGCCTTGCCACACTCTTCAGTCATATCTGAATAGGAGTCACAAAGCCTATGTTTGCAATGGACATTAGGAAGCCCACTTCTGTCTTAGCTCTGAGACATGTTTCTCAACACAGTGAACTGGAATCCCTGCAAGGGGGAACATTTATTGCAGACCTAGAATAATAGTAAAGTTTTTCATTGCTCAACTAGCCTGTGATTCTTGGGTGTTTGCTCCACAGTATTGAACCCAGAAGGGGCAAAAGGGTAAGTGTCATGAAACACTGCCAACACCAGGCAGTGGGGTACACTAACCACAACAGTACAGATGGATGTCGACTACTGCCAGGTTAGCAGGTTAGCTCATTTACTGTAAAGTCACAGTTGCTGGCTAAGAGGCTTGGCTCTCCAGAACCTTAGACTTGATGTATCTCTATGGCAAACTCCTCAGGAAGAGAGACTAATATATGGTTTAAATCTGAAAGTAATCTGTTTCTCTAGAAAGATTTCCTAAGGTTAGAGGAGACTGAATTTTAACAGCCAGTTCTATGATTCTCTTAGAAGTAGCAAAACAACAAAATGAAGCTTTAAAATGATACAGCGGTAAGACTCCAGGAATCAATAATTCACACAAATAGGACACACAGCCGGCTGGTCTCAAGATCAGCTGCAATAAATTGTGCCATGTGGCTGCTGCTCTCCTGCTTAGCTGGAGATGGGTAGTGGTTACTTCTGATGTATTTCCTGTCCAAAAATAATTCTAAGGATTCCACGGTTTGAGTTGCATTTCCCGTCCCCCACAGATGAACCCCCTAACCAGGCACTTTCCGATATATGATTGCTTTGATCTCCCAGCAACTCTGTGTGGCAGAAGCATGCCTTTCCCACTAACAAGGACACTGATCTTTGAACTTGACGAATGGACTTGTCCAGGTGGAATACAGTAAGCCTGAGGATTTCAGTATTAGAGTATCTGACCTCATCTGCTGTGTTCCTTCCACTGAATCATGATTTTTTTTTCTTGACATGTACTCTCCTAGCTGGTCAGGCAGTTTTTATCCATTTCCAACTCCCCAACAAACTAAAGATGAAGAGTTTATCACATCTGCTGTATTTCTTCTCATCAGAGCTCTTCTGTGGCTTTCCTCCAGCATCTGTGCAAACTGCTCCCAGCTGCTCCAGCTCTTCATGCTCCAGCACTTTGTGCTCCACCCTCACCCAAGAAAATCAACATTTTTCTTGTAAGGTCTCTATTCTGTGCCAGGCTACCTTGGGGGAATCTGGATTATGAACACAATGCTAGATTTTTCTGTTCCAAAAGGGCCAACAAGCCTCTTGAAACAACACTCTGGGCAAGGATACAGTTCTACAAAACTCACTTCAATTTTAACCACTTGTCAACACATGCTGCAACTGCCTCTAACCCTCCTGAGAACAGAAGCCTTAACAGGAGGTGCGGGACTTCACCATAATTCAAGTTGAGCTTTCATTGGTATTTCTAAGCAAGTTCATCCGCAGGTCTGAATAATGTCCTCGAGGCAAAGAAACGTAGTGCTTGTGTTTTCAGTTTTGAGTCCCGTGAAAAGCCTTAGCAGCAGAGCCAGGTCTCTGCACTTGGATTTTAAGGGCAAGTGTGTCTAGTGTCTTGACCATGTCATAGTGAGTGATAGCCACCCCAGAAGCATTTCCTATGCCCTGGCAGCCTCCCTGTGGCTCAGCCCTTTGCTTGATGGCCTTTAAGGACCAAACCAATACCTACTTCAGAATTCCAATTTGCCCACAACCACTGGGTACTTGGGTTTATTCTTCCAGACACCACTGGGGTAGCCCTGTTCCTTTAAACTTGACAATTCAAGGCATGAATCGACTTTGAGGACAATCCTATACTACCAGTGGGGCTGGAAGAAAATAATAAAGTATGGATTTTCCAGCTAGTTACCATCAGCTCTGCCCCCGGGCCTTCCCACTTGCCCAGCCAGCACCAAGTCAGCCAAGCTTGACCAAAGACTGTTCCAGCATGTCAAATGAGGACAGGCTGCTGGCCCGCCCCACACCTGCCCCTGCTTTCTGGCTCCTAGGTACACTCTGGCTTGGCTCCCCTCCAGCTCTCAACTCAAGTTCCCAGTTCTCAGTTCCAGCAGCAGCTCACCAACCTCCATAACCTCAGACCCATGTGGGCAAAATGTTGCTGTGTATGTTGAGGGTAGGGGGTTCCCCATACCACCAAACAACTCTGCAACATTAGATGGGTGTCCTACAGTTCAATTCAATTCTGAAATTATCCACATAGAGGCCATGTCAGATCCCACAGGTTAAGGGTTCCATCCTACAACATTACCCCACCCCACCATTTCAGACAATGGTCTTCAGACCCAGGTCGTCACTCATACCTTTGCCCAACCGGCTGTATCTCAGAAGTTCCAGCAGCCTCCTTCTTGGGTTTGAGTAATTTACGAGAGTGGCTCACAGAACTTACCAGATCACCAGTTTATTATAAAATGGTATAATTCAGGAATGCCAGATGGAAGAGATACTTCGGGGCAGGTTTTGTGGAAAGGTTGTGGAACCTTTATGTTCCCTTCAGGCTCTGATCGCAACCCTTCCCAACCCCGTCCCCACATCCCATGTGCTTACCAATCTGGAAGCTCCTGGAAACCCATCTTTTTGGGGCTTTACAGAGGCTTCACTACACAGGAATGACTGTTTAAGCCATTGGTCATTGGTGATTGATTTCACCTGCAAACTCTCTCCCTGGAGGTCGGCGGTGGGACTGAAACCTCCAAACCTCTATCACAGGGCTGGCTTCACTGGCAATCAACCCCCATCCTTAAGTGCATCTAAAAAGCAACTCATTCAGTTCAGCTCAGTCTCAGTCATTTCCCACTGTTTGAGACCCCATGGACTGCAGCACACTAGGCCTACCTGTCCATCACCAACTCCCAGAGTTTACTCAAACTTATGTCCATTGAGTCGGTAATGCCATCCAACCATCTCATCGTCTGTCATCCCCTCCTCCTCCTGCCTTCAATCTTTCCCAGCATCTGGGTCTTTTCCAATGAGTTAGTTCTTTGCATCTGGTGGCTAAAGTATTGGAGTTTCAGCGTCAGTGCTTCCAATGAATATTCAGGACTGATCTCCTTTAGGATGGACTGGTTGGATCTCCTTGCAGTCCAAGGGACCCTCAAGAGTATTCTCCAACACCATGGTTCAACAGCATCAATTCTTCAGCACTCAGCTTTCTTTATAGTCCAACTCTCAGCAGTGGCCACAGGACTGGAAAAGGTCAGTTTTCACTCCAATCCCAAAGAAAGTCAATGCCAAAGAATGCTCAAACTACTGCACAATTGCACTCATCTCACACACTAGTAAAGGAATGCTCAAAATTCTCCAAGCCAGGCTTCAGCAATATGTGAACCGTGAACTTCCTGATGTTCAAGCTGGTTTTAGAAAAGGCAGAGGAACCAGAGATCAAATTGCCAACATCCGCTGGATCATAGAAAAAGCAAGAGAGTTCCATAAAAATCATCTATTTCTGCTTTATTGACTATGCCAAAGCCTTTGACTGTATGGATCACAATAAACTGTGGAAAATTCTGAAAGAGATGGGAATACCAGACTACCTGACTTGCCTCTTGAGAAACCTGTATGCAGGTCAGGAAGCAACAGTTAGAACTGGACATGGAACAACAGACTGGTTCCAAATAGGAAAAGGAGAATGTCAAGGCTGTATGTTGTCACCCTGCTTATTTAACTTATATGCTGAGTACACCATGAGAAATGCTGGGCTGGAAGAAGCACAGGCTGGAATCAAGATTGCCGGGAGAAATATCAATCACCTTAGATATGCAGATGACACCACCCTTATAGCCGAAAATGAAGAAGAACTAAACAGCCTCTTGATGAAGGTGAAAAAGGAGACTGAAAAATTTGGCTTAAAACTCAACATTCAGAAAACGAAGATCATGGCATCTGGTCCCATCATTTCATGGGAAATAGATGGGGAAACAGTGGCAACAGTGACAGACTTTATTTTTTTGGGTTCCAAAATCACTGCAGATGGTGACTGCAGCCATGAAATGAAAAGATGCTTACTCCTTGGAAGGAAAGTTATGACCAACCTAGACAGCATGTTAAAAAGCAGAGACATTACTTTGTCAGCAAAGACCCATCTAGTCAAGGCTATGGTTTTTCTAGTAGTCATGTATGGATGTGAGAGTTGGATTTAAAGAAAGCTGAGTGCCGAAGAATTGATGCTTTTGAACTGTGGTGTTGGAGAAGACTCTTGAGAGTCCCTGAGACTGCAAGGAGATCCAACCAGTCCATCCTAAAGGAGATCAGTCCTGAGTGTTCATTCGAAGGACTGATGTTGAACCTGAAACTCCAATACTTTGGCCACCTCATGCGAAGAGCTGACTCATTTGAAAAGACCCTGATGCTGGAAAAGATTGAAGGCCGGAGGAAAAGAGGACAACAGAGGATGAGATGGCTGGAGAGCATCACCAACTCGATGGACATGAGTTTGGGTAAACTCTGGAAGTTGGTGACGGACAGGAAGGCCTGGCGTTCTGCGGTTCATGGGGTTGCAAAGAGCTGGACACGACTGAGTGACTGAACTGAACTCACATCCATACATGACTCCTGGAAAAACTATAGCTTCGACTAGATGGACCTTTGTTGGCCAAGTTACAACCTACCAAACTTTCACTGCACTGAGCACTAACAGTCCTGATTTAATTTCCTCATTCCAAGGAATGCTGTGGTTTGGCACTACAAAGGTCCTCGAATAAGAACGAATTTTGTGCTTCATCTAAGGGGAAGAAAGAGAGCAGCTCTAGGCTAAACCACTATCACTGTGATCCTCACTGCAGCCCTGCCAGATGCTCAATAGACATGCAATGGAGCAGAAGGATATTGGATGAAGAGCTTCAGCAGGTTTCTTTCCAAGGACCTGGAGAGAAACACAGTGACCCTTAGGGAGTCTCCTCATTTGTAAGTGAACATTCCGTAGATAACAGAATACAATCTATTAATAAACGTATGCAGGTCAGGAAGTAACAGTTAGAACTGGTCATGGAACAACAGACTGGTTCCAAATAGGAAAAGGAGTACGTCAAGGCTGTATATTGTCACCTTGTTTATTTAACTTATATGCAGAGTACATCATGAGAAATGCTGGACTGGAAGAAACACAAGTTGGAATCAAGATTGCTGGGAGAAATATCAATAACCTCAGATATGCAGATGACACCACCCTTATGGCAGAAAGTGAAGAGGAACTCAAAAGCCTTTTGATGAAAGTGAAAGTGGAGAGTGAAAACGTTGGCCTAAAGCTCAACATTCAGAAAACGAAGATCATGGCATCTGGTCCCATCACTACATGGGAAATAGATGGAGAAACAGTGGAAACAGTGTCAGACTTTGTTTTTCTGGGCTCCAAAATCACTGCAGATGGTGACTGCAGCCATGAAATTAAAAGATGCTTACTCCTTGGAAGGAAAGTTATGACCAACCTAGATAGCATATTCAAAAGCAGAGACATCACTTTGCCAACAAAGGTTCGCCTAGTCAAGGCTATGGTCTTTCCTGTGGTCATGTATGGATGTGAGAGCTGGACTGTGAAGAAGGCTGAGCGCCAAAGAATTGATGCTTTTGAAGTGTGGTGTTGGAGAAGACTCTTGAGAGTCCCTTGGGCTGCAAGGAGATCCAACCAGTCCATTCTGAAGATCAGCCCTGGGATTTCTTTGGAAGGAATGATGCTAACGCTGAAACTCCAGTATTTTGGCCACCTCATGCGAAGAGTTGACTCATTGGAGAAGACTCTGATGCTGGGAGGGATTGGGGGCAGGAAGAGAAGGGGACTATAGAGGATGCGATGGCTGGATGGCATCACTGACTCGATGGATGTGAGTCTGAGTGACCTCCGGGAGTTGGTGATGGACAGGGAGGCCTGGCGTGCTGCAGTTCATGGGGTCGCAAAGAGTCAGACACAACTGAGCGACTGATCTGATCTGAATAAATGCATTTGATCACAACAGAGACAAGCAAAACCTTCAGAAGAAGAAGAATGATCCCCAGGCCAGGGCTAGACTTAAGGGAAGTTATTAGCATTTCTGAAGAGGGATGGTGGTGGGTCCTTGACAGAAATTAGAGATCAAAGACTGGGAAATCAGGCACACTGGAGCACTGCCTAACAAGCCCGCCTAAGGGTCATCTGAGTCTAAGGTACCGCACCTCTGTTTGACTTAGCATTTCTATGGCTCAGAGCTCAGCCTCTGTAAAAGTGGATGGCAACTTGATGAGAAGAGATAGGATGCAAATAGAGTTCTGTCCCTTAGAAGAGATAAGCTCAAAGGCTTTGCTTATATTTCAGTGTAAGTCATTGAGCAGCTTTCATTTTAACTAGGAAATCTTATTCTGACATTCTTTTTCTCCCCCTCCTTGGACTGATACATATATATTATTTTCTTTATCTTCCCTTTGAACAAATGTTTTTATCCCACTGTTTTATCTTGAGCTAAAAAACTTTTTTTTCCCACACAAGCCAATCATTTGTATACAGTTTTGTTTTTTACATTTTTGAGAAGTATGTCTTAGAATTACAGACAAGGGAAGCTGATGGAAAAAAATCCATTTTAAGGGCTGTCAGGGCTGGATGTCATTGCTCACATAAAATGTACAACCTAAATTCCAACCCTTATTCTACAATTCCACATTGATGGTTAGCTGCCCCTGGTTTTACAGGGAGAGAATATGTTTGTCACACTGACATAATACACATCCATTTCTCTTTGTAAAGAGGGTGTTATTCCAGTGTACAACTCCATCTGTGGAGACTCTAAAACGGCTGCCTGAATCATCCTTAAGGCTAGGATTCTGAGGAGCTCTCATTTCCTGGGTTTCTGTCACTGCAGAGTTAAGGTAAGACTGAAGGTGACTTCACCTGGGAAATGCTATTTGTGAACTCTCTCGTGATAATGAGTGATCCAGCCCCTTTCTTGGTAAGTGAGCAAACTGAGGTGCAGAAAAGTGACGTGACTCATGACTGGCAGGTTGTGGCCAAACCTTGGCCTGACGGTTCATTTAATCTTGAGTACCAACTGCAAATATTTGGGGAAGAGTCACATTGAAAATAAGATATGTATTTCCATTTCATATTTCCTCCTAGGGTTCAGTCTGTTCCTGACTTGAAAATATTGAAAAAGATGTGGGCACTAAACATCCAAAATGACACTACTTCCAAGAAGTAAAACAACTTTATTATATAAAGAACAAAAGTACACTCTCAAAACACTCCAATATATTGAAATTGCAAAGTGAACTTGGCTGAGAGAAAAGCTGATGGCAGCAGATGTAGCTATAAGAATAAAGGGGTTCCTTGTGAGTGACTCAAATGTTCAAGAGTCTAGCCATCCGCAGCTATAAATAGAAGATTCTGGAAAATAATTTTTAAAAACTTTCTGTAAAAAACAAAACAGTTGCATACAATAAAGGAATACAATCTTATTGAAAAACACAAACTACAGGACTAAAGGAAATGATTTTTTTTTAAGTCCAAATGCTCTGAATGTGAATCTACAGAAAAAAGATTTTTGCCTTAAAATATGCAAAGAGAAGTGAAGCTAGAATTTATCTCAGAAATATATTAAGCAGACACTAAAGAATATTTAAGCTTCAGAAGGAAAAGAGGGGTTATCAATGAAATGCAGCTAAGATCACAAGCTCCTTATCTGCAAAGAGAAAAAAAACTATGATAGGCTAAAATAGTGATACAAAGCAGAATTAATTTTAAAGATAAAATTTAGAAGCTCCAGGGTTAACAATGCAAACTCATTTCCTCTTTGCTCAGCCACTCAGCTGTTGCCTTCAATCTCCCTGACACAAAATAACCACCTCCTGCTAGCAAAACCTACAGAAGTGATTCCCAATCTTCAGGTGCAAAAGAATCCACTGAGGGGTTGCTAAAATGTTGTGGTTTTTTGCCTCAACTCCCAGAAAATGCTGACCAGGTAAGTCTGGGTTGGGCTTAGGAACCCACATTTTAACGGGCATGCCATGTGAGGATGGTAAGTGTCATTAGAGGTTCACATGCCAAATTATTTTCTAAGGCTATAGTCTCTAAACTTGTAGTTGCTACCCATTAATAAGTCTTGAAATCAGCTTAATATGACAGCATTTGAAAAGAAACAAAACAAGTCAATTTTTGGATTCATTTATTCAATACCTATTAGGGTGGCCAAAAAGTTTGTTGAATTTTTACATAACACCTTACAGAAAAACCCAAATGAACTTTTTGGCCAACCCAATATGTAAGTGTGAGTGTATGTGTGTACTGAGTTGTGAGGTAAGATGTATTTTGGATAACGTCTTAGCCAAAAAAGTCTGAGAGACACCAGCATCGCTTCCCTGTGATGCCCTCACTGTCCCTCCCCCCAATCTAAGTACCAAATCATCACTCCAGCTCCAAAGTCCTCCTCCAACCACAGGGCCGAAAGGGGAAGTGAGGCTGTGTTCTATGTTTATCCTCAAGTGTCAGGAAGGATAACTAGTCTTTGGGGTTCAAGAATGAAGGACAGAAGACTTGTTAGGAGATGGCAGACCCTTGGACACAGTAGATGCTGTGAAATTAAAAAAAAAAAAAATGTAGCGTCTCACCTGAGCTCAGCATTTTCGGAAGGTCTGAAGGAAGACAAGGGACTGGCAAGGAGGACTCGGTGGAAAATGAGGGGCAGATGATAAAGAGTCAGTTGAAACTCAAGAAATTGGAAGATTAAGCCCACACTTTATTCTTCTTGTATGAGGATGATGCTAGTAACCCATCATCAGGAGATGGTGTGGCTTTTGTGTTTTGTTCTCCCCAGGAATGGGGATGGATACTGGCCCATTCATTCCTATCCTCTTGATGCAGCTTCTAGTGACAGCTTCTAGTAAGAATTTGAAGGTACTGGCTTGGACACAGACAGATCCACAACTTGTTCTCATGGAGACAGCTTTCACCAAGAGGCACACAGCCCCGAGAAAGATGGCAACTGGAAAATAACACCACGTGTTTTCAGAATGGGGTGTTATTGACCCTACCCACAGACAGATCCACAACTTGTTCTCATGGAGACAGCTTTCACCAAGAGGCACACAGCCCCGAGAAAGATGGCAACTGGAAAATAACACCACGTGTTTTCAGAATGGGGTGTTATTGACCCTACCCAGCCTCTTTACTCTGGTCTCTGCAGCCCCTTAGAAATTTCTCCACTAGGTCAGTGGAGAAAAGTCCACCCAAGGGGCTCAATGAGAATCAGCCTTCATTCCACTCAGCAAGCCATGCATGCAGTCTTACTTTGGGTTATTTTCAACTTGAGGAAGGGATGTTTTTCTCTTTCTCTGGCCCCATCTCCACACCACCCCCCAAAGAGTACCTTTTCCTACTTCTCTGAAGGTTTAGTCTGGGTTAATAGCACTCTGGGCTCCCTGGTGGCTCAGAGATAAAGAATCTGCCTGTCAATGCAGGAGATGCAGGTTCGATTCCTGGGTTGGGAAGATCCCCTGGAGAAGGAAATGGCAATGGACTCCAGTATTCTTGCCTGGGGAAATCCCATGGACAGAGGAGCCTGGCGGGCTACAGTCCGAGCACCCCATTGGGAAGATAATTCAATTCAATCAACAAGGCACTTGCTTTTTCATGGTGTCAGGTAATCTTCATTCAAAGGGTGCCCACAATCAAGATACAAATACAATTACCAGTCTCTGCTCTGAGTAAAGTGACTCTTCTAATCACCATTTCTCCTTTTAAGTGTTTCGAAACTGGAGTGTGGGTTTAGCAGCAAACATATGAACGGACTATCAGGGTAAGTGAATTTACTCACACAAAGGTGCCCGAGATGTGAGCATCCACCACTCCCACAATTCCATACTGTCAGGCTGCAGGCTTCTCTGCTACAGTTTCACGTCACAAGCTCATTTTGGGTGTCTATAATGCCCAGGACACCATCTACTTCTGAGAACCTATTTTGTTTGGCACCAATTTGGAAGAAGAGTGAAGCCACACGGGAAATGCACTTAGTGCCGCGTTAGAGGGAAATGACTAAAGTGAAGGAAAAAAGAAGCAACCGATTTGCTAGGTCAAGTGGGTCTAGCATAGTCTGTGATCTGCAGTCTCTCAATTCACACACTGCCACACAAATGTTCCAACCAGTCCATCCACTGCCACTCACTGTGCTAAGTGCATGATGCCTTTAAAAAAGAGAGATCTATTTTCAGCACACTTTTTTAAACATCAGTTATAACAACTTGCATAGCCAATTTACTGTCATGATCTTTTCTGACTGCTTTCAGTACAGGAGGGATGGGGAGACAAGCCTTTTGCATTGCTGGGCTACCAAGGAATCTTCCTTTGAAGAGACTGCTTCACTCCAGAAGGAAAAACGGCTCTCTTCTACACTCGCTATTTCTCTATCCTGTTATTTAATCACTCAGTCATGTCTGACTCTTTTGCAGCCCCATGGACTGTAGCCTGCCAAGGCCTTTATCCATGGGGATTCTCCAGGCAAGAATTCTAGAGTGGGTAGTCATTTCCTCCTCCAGGGGATCTTCCTGACCCAGGGATTGAATCTTCTTCATTGGCAGGAGGGTTCTTTACCACTGAGCCACCTAGGAAGCCCTTCCCTATCCTGTAGATGGGGAAAATAAATGCTAAGACATGCAATTGTGTGAGGGGCTAAAAAAGAGAATAAATAAAGCACACAGCAGGCACTCATTGTTACCCCTTCCCTTTGGTGTTGAAGGAAGGTGAGTTACCCAGAACACTTGTTTTCCTGGGCAGCAGACTTTTAGAGAAGACGGGAAGGCAGTGTTCCTAAATAACTGAGGGAATCAGGAGGGGCCAGCCCTCCTCACGGTGCAGCAGGATTAGCAGTGACTACGCAGCATCTGCAATTTAATCACCAAGGGAGTCCTTACAGCCTCCTAATGGTGTTTGTCAATTAGCCGATTAGGATATGTGACAGGTGGTGAAGCCTGATGTTTACCAGACAGACACATCAATTCAGGGTAACTGGATAAACTAACTTGTGGCAATAGGCTAAAGCTGGGTCCCCACCCTAAAATATCAGACATGTCTTGACTTTTCTGTAAAGTCTGTAATGCCTCTTAATGCACAAGGCTCTAGTCATGCTGGCATAATTGCACTCTCTCAGTACACCGCAATCTTCGACATCCTTCTGTATATGTTTCTTTCTGTGCTTTGGAATGCTTTCCCATCCTCCACCTTCCTGCAGAGTCAACACCTACATCTAGGAAGCATTTCTCATTCCTCTATAGTGGGTTAGTGTCAGTCACTCAGCCGTGTCCGACTCTGCGAACCCAAGGACTGTAACCTATACGGTTCCCCCATCTGTGGAATTCTCCAGGCAAGACTACTGGAGTGGGCTGCTATTTCCTTCTTCAGGGGATCTTCCCAACCCAGGAATCGAATCTGGGTCTCTTGCACTGCAGGCAGATTCTGTACTGTCTTAGCCACCAGGGAAGCCCTTAGTGGGTCAGGGTGCCTCCATTTCCAAAGACAGTCTAGTTTTATGTCTGTCATTGTGCTAATCCCATCATCTTCCCACTGTTTACTGGACTGTCTTCCCATTCGACAATGTGCTCCTTGGAGACTCACAATACATTCTGTAAGTAAATAAATGCACAATCTATGAACTGAATGAATGAATCAATGAGTAATGAAAGAATGAACCCAGGCTTGGAACACAAATTCAGAATCCAACCTCCCACACAATCCTTTCTTTCACCATATCCTTTGTCAGCAGCAAAATAGCTACTTTTAATAGGCAGTTAGGGAGACTAAAGTCTTTAGAGCAAAAGGAGAGTAGTTGGCCTGTTACCCCTTCTTAACCTGACATTTATTTGCTCTTCTGGGTAAGACAAATAACTTATCTCTAGTTAACAGATTACTAACTACAGATCTTCTCTGTAAGAAGAATGGAGTGAGACAGTTACTAACTATACCTCCTTATGTATTAACTGCAACAAAAAGCAAGTTCTACAAAAGAAAACCAGAGAAACCTCCCTTCCATTGATTTCGGTGGCCCTGGGCTCCACAGATACTGTCACCTACACCTGCCTTGTTTAAACTCTGCCAGCAACTTGAATTCAGCTTTGTTTGCAACTCTGAGTTTTCATCCATGAAGCAAAGTGAGGCAACCGCCTTAGCGGAGATGAAACATAAGCAGGCCTTATCTTGTCCTGACCAAGGACATCTAAATTATGTCTCAAAGAGAAGTTTACACTCCGTGAATAACATAATCATCTACTGAGAAATCTGTAATTGATGATTAATCCTTCCAACATCACCCCAGAAACCCCTTTTCAGTGTAATTAGGAGTGTACAGCATTTAGAAGATCTTTTCCCCTTCCAATCAAGTTGAAATAACAGATCAACTCACTGAAGCTCCACCTGACACTAAAACCTCAAGCTTCTGCCAGAAGATTTTGGCCATAAATACATCTGTGATCAATTCACTACTTGAAAGCCAATGTTCTCTGTTTTATGATATCACCTCTCAAAGATCATGTTTTGAGAACCATCGGTCTCTGATGATCTGCCCTTAAGGTCTGGCTTCTTTCCTCGGCTGAGGCCGCAATGGAGTGTCATGATCATGCTCACATCAGGGCACTCATGCTGAGCCAGAATGGCTATGAAACATGACCCCAAAGGGAAGAGAAGAGAGTTTCCTGACCTTGTGCAGCTCCACAGGAGTTGGGGACATGATCTCCTTTATTTCCTGCTTCATTTTTCTCAGGGTGACAGATTTCCTGCCCACATCTGAGGGCAGAGTGTTGCTGCGAGTGGTCTGGCTATAGTGTGGCCGGGAGCTGCTCCGTTCCTGGAAGCTGGCCTGTCGCCCCAGCTGACTGCGAGATGAAGGGGCCTCGTGATTCAAACTCATCGTGCTCCCCGACATGATCGTTGCCTGCGGCAGTGACAATTTTCAGAAACAATTAAGCCATGGAGTAAGAGGAAGGTTTGGCTGCTCAACATGAAGCACGTTTCTCCTTCTGCTCAGTCAAAATACAGTCTCTTCAGGACATAGCCAAAGGCTGGAGAATGGAGGTACTGACTGCTCCATGAAAGTCTGGGAGAATGCTTCGCAAGTGACATTTACAATGCACATAACAAATCCAATTTAAGTACTTAAGCCATTGAGTTTATTTAAGCAAATACCACCCCTGGCAGTTTGGAGGCACACTGAAGAGCTCTAACATCTGCTTAACGCAAACTACATTTTTAAGCGGAAACTTTCCACTGAGTGGTCTCTAAAGATGGGATTTATCAGGCAATCTTCAATATATCTTACAGAAATGAACTAAGAACTTCTTATTGGAGATCAGGCAGCCCCTATTGGCAATGGCTCCTCCAGCCCCACCCGTAGGTAACAACAGGCTGAAATGAGGCTACTGATACAAAAGCGAGGGCTCCTACTCAATGTTGCCTGCCTAGCTTTGGTGTACTGTCTTCCCTTCCGCCACGTGGCCACCCCGAGAAGTCAGTAATGAGTTAGGTCTCCACATTACTTGGTGTAGGCCATTGTTTCTTAGAAATGACCCATCTGTAAGATCCTCAAAGAGGTTAAGGAATAATCATGTAACATGCTACTGGAATCAACCCTTTGCTCGAAAGCAAAGGGACTTGAATTTTACCAGTGAATTGAGAAGTGTTCAGTTTCAAATATATTGTCCCTATATAATATACAACAAATGGCAAAATTAGCTCTCAAAAATGACTGAGTCTCAGAAGTGGAACAAAAAAAAAGCATTTGAAACCAATATCATGTTGGGAATGTTCATGTCTCATGGTTGGAGGACGCTGCTGCTAAGTCACTTTAGTCGTGTCTGACTCTGTGTGACCCCATAGACGGCAGCTCACCAGGCTCCCCCGTCCCTGGGATTCTCCAGGCAAGAACACTGGAGTAGGTTGCCATTTCCTTCTCCAATGCATGAAAGTGAAAAGTGAAAGTGAAGTTGCTCAGTCGTGTCCGACCCTCAGTGACCCCATGGACTGCAGCCTACCAGGCTCCTCTGTCTGTGGGATTTTCCAGGCAGAAGTCCTGGAGTGGGGTGCCATTGCCTTCTCCGTGGAGGATGCTAAAATTCTGCAAATATGCCTGTAGCCAGCTCTGTATTCTTCCATATAACAGTTATATAATGGTATACCAGCATCAGCGGATCTGCCTGAAAATAAATTCCACATGCCATATGACTGGCTACAACATGGTCTAGTGGTTTATATTGATACTGATGCTAAAGGTAACAGAAGTGTAATGTGAGTCCTCTGAATGTATGCACACATTTAACAACTTTATGAGTTAAGAGCTGTTATTCCTCCTAATTTATAGGAAAGGAATCTAAGGCACAAAGAGACTGACCTACCCAAGGTCCCATAGGTAGTAAATGAGCCGAGTGCACCATCTAAAATTACTGATCAGGAGGGAACACTGCAAAGTGAGTAGAGTTTTTATTTGTTACCTCACTAGGATTTTATAATTCCAAGCTTCACCTGGTGTTCAGCTATATACATGCCACTAACAAGATTTCTATACAGCCAAGTATTGGCACACAGGTATGTAGAAAAGAAACAAAATAAGTGAACTTACCAATATCTTGACCACATCAGTTATCTTAATGATAATTTTGAAAAAAAGAAGTTAGAGTGTTAATATGTGCTAAGTACCATACATGTGTATGTATATGTAGAATACCATTAAATACTTACAATAACTCTATATGATAAAGTATTATAGTTATTATACCTCCTCATTTCACTTAGGAAGGGAATGCCTGGATCAATGAAGCAATTTGCCCAAGAGTCTGGGATTGCAACCCTAGCAATGTCTCCAAAACCTTTATTCTTGCCTACTAGGCTATATTGATTCTCAGTCAAGTATGAAGTTGGAACATTTAAAATTGGCTTTTTTAGTAAATAAAAAAAAGCTTATTATTTATCCAGTGTGGATTATCCATATTATGGTTTATTTCAGATAAATTTCCTTTAATTGAAACCTTTTTATTACTAGCTTGTTGGGAACATGGGACATCTTTTTATTTTATGGTACTTAACTCACACATATCGTTCCTTGTTTAATCTGCTGTTCCTGAAACCATTAGACGACTGTTTTCTTGCTGTGGTGAGCATCCCCCTATTGTTTTTACCTACTTAGACTAGTTATTTGCTTTGTTAACATTTATTTTTTTATACTCATTTTTCATTAAGCTGGCAGGAAGCACATTGGAAATCAAATAATCACTACAGTGGGAGACAACTGTTCTACTTTGATAAGCCTTAGCCATAACAGAAGTTATACTCTGATCTAGAAATGGTTCTGATGGAAGCAATGACATAGTATCAAAAGGTCTTCAAATCAAATTTTCAAAGGATGAATTGATTGCTTTGTTTGAAGTGAATATCAACTGGATTAGTGACATCCCTGCAGGAATATTAAAATTAAAACACAAATATAAAACTAAAAAAAAAAAGTAATTATTTAAAGTTTCTTAAGACTTGTTTTTGCTTCATGAGCATGTACCACCGATTTTCATTTTGCACAACTTGTAATTTATACATTTTCAAAATCATCAGTGAGATAACTGATGTGCATACAGCTTAGAAGGAATAGGTCCAAAAGTTCTCTATTTGACAGTTAGTTAAACCTTCTTCTTATGTTATACTAAGGAAAAAATAGTTAAGACAGTATTCATTACTCAAAGAAGTAGCAAAAAAATAATTTCTATTGAGCATTTATTAAGTGCCATGTTCTGTGTTGTGTCATGTAAGCATTAGTCATTATAATCCCTGTATTTTAAAGAAGAAATAACTGATAAAAGAGATTAAGTAACTTGTCTAAAATCCTAGTTTGAATTTCTCTCTCTTGTTAAAACTGTACATTTTTCAGCACTAAAGCTGAACCTAAATTATTGCTAGCAATGGGGAAAATGACTAGTATAATTTTCATTTTAATTTCAATTGTAATCATTTTTTATCTTAGCTAATCTTCTACATTTGTTACATTTATAGTGTGCTTTAACTTTTAATGCTAGATATAAATTTCATATGCAGGAACCTAACTCCAATAATATTTTTGGCATAGTAGCGCTTGAAATCAAGCGATCAGAGTTCACTCAAACTAATAAGTGAATATTCCTTGTGCTAAAAGTGTAAATAAGACTCTAATTTATGGATTTGTCAATCATTCTTTCTAGTTGAAAATTTTATTTCTCTTTGACTATTAAATTCAACCCATTTTTTTCCCTGGATATATAATTTCAAGGGCCACACCTGCCTGAAGTGATGTTAGAAAAAAATCTATTGGCTGCTGCAACATAAATTCTATACTGATGGATGTTGTTTTCATCAGGTAACTCAATTTCTGGGTGAAAACACAACCTGACTGTATTACTTTTTACATCATCTTCACTTTGTTAATACCTTATGTAGAAGAAGCTATGAGAAGAAAAATGGGTTCTTCAAATGAGATTTCAAAATGAAATGTGCAAAAGGCGTGTGAGCCAAAACATGGTTTTAAAAGCAGTACTATGTTAAAAAAAATGTGAACTGAGATCTTTATTCAATTTGGTACAATGCTGATCATTCTCCATACAGGAAGTGGTAAAAGTTTAAATAAGCTACCTGATACTTAAGCATTCTATATTTTTTGAAAGTTGCATGAAAACGAATCAATTGCTAACATCTTAATTGATTTACATTTTGTAGGAGTATCCATCTCCAGGTCCTTTAACTGTGCTCTGAAGTTGAAATTCATGCCAGGTAATACCATGATGTTTACAAATTCAAACTAATATTTCTCTTTATAATTCTCTTTGCAGATTCACAAACATTGGAGTCACATAAAATATCCACACATGCAACTGAGAAGCAAAATAATATAAAGATGAGTCATCATTTTAGAACTGCAAGAGTTCCACCCAGTTAGGCCATTCACATTCCTTATGGTGACTTGGGGACCTCATACGACATCAAAATAAAAATGAGACTTTTGCCACTTTCTTTTTTACAGCTCAGAAAATTTAAAAGAACATAAAAGGAAACAGTCCAGGACTTCCCAGACCAAAGTGTGAATACTGTCAGCAAATTTACGGCTTTGATTAAAGAACTCACCAGGAGTTCTGCTATTATACTCCATCTCTCTGCAAGTCCTTGAATTCACACGAAGTTAGCACAGAAGCAGGATTTGCAATTAACAGCAATGTACTCTGTAATATTTTGGCTGCTGATCAAACAGACTGGCCTTTTTTTTTTTTTACCAGCCGCATTGTCATCTACTTAAAGGGCAAAATGAAGTAAAATCAAATTTCCTCTTATGTTCCTCTTCACGATCAAATTAACGTCTCTACCAGGTACAAATGAAAACATGCCAAAGAAACCTTTCTAAAGCAAATCAGAGAATGAGAGACGCCACTGCTGAGACTCAGCTCGCCTGAGCGATCCCGTGGCAAACAGGGACAGTCAGGGTTAGCAAGGAGCAATGGCAGAGAAGCCACAGGTCAGTAAGCTCAGGGTGGGGGCAGAAAGGGGGAAAAAAATACTTTTAACTGCATTGGATAAAATCAAATCACTGTCCGAAAGGCAAGGGGGCAGGGAAGGCAGCTTCACAAGCAAAAATATAAACAGAAAGGGTAGCTACCAAGAGATTCATGTTTCTCAAAGACACACGCCTGTCAGCTTTCTCCTGTGGAAAGGGGTTAAAGCTTTTAAATGAACTGGTGTGACCAATGCCAACTCAAAAGGACCAAAAAAAATGAATGTAGAAACAATGAGAGTAAGTGGCAGGACCGAGGCTACCTCAAGTTCTCTCAGAATCCCGGATTGTCCACAGGTTTCCAGATCCTCCAGTGCTTGGGACCAGAAGTTCTCCTCTTGCTCGGCCTCGGTACTGTCGGGAGCCCCTGTGAAACTGCTGTCCAAAAGCACAGTCTTGGTTAAGAACTTGCCAGATATATATGTATATATCCATTTATATACGTGTGTGTGTGTGTTCAGTCACTCAGTCATATCCAACTCTTTGCAATCCTGTGGACTGTAGCCCGCCAGGCTCCTCTGTCCATGGGATTCTCCAGCCAAGAATACTCGAGTGGGTTGCCATTTTCTTTTCTAGGGGATCTTCCCAACCACAGGAATTGAATCTGAATCTCCTGCGGGCAGATTCTTTACCACTGCACCATTTGGGAAGCCCAAATACATACGTGTGTGTGTTTGTGTGTGTGTGCACATGTGTGTCATGCTGTGCTAAATTGCTTCAGTTGTGTCCAACTCTTTGCGACCCCATGGGCTGTAGACTGCCAGGCTCCTCTGTCCATGGGATTCTCTAGGCACAAATACCAGAGTCGGTGGCCATGCCCTCTTCCAGGCAATCTTCCTGACCCAGGGGTCGAACCCTCATCTCTTATGTCTTCTGCATTGGCAGGTGGGTTCTTTACCACTAGCACCACCTGAGAAGCCTATATATATATATGTCCCTTGTACTGCAAGGAGATCCAACCAGTCCATTCTGAAGGAGATCAGCCCTGGGATTTCTTTGGAAGGAATGATGCTAAAGCTGAAACTCCAGTATTTTGGTCACCTCATGCGAAGAGTTGACTCACTGGAGAAGACTCTGATGCTGGTAGGGATTGGGGGCAGGAGGAGAAGGGGACGACAGAGGATGAGATGGCTGGATGGCATCACTGACTCGATGGATGTGAGTCTGAGTGACCTCTGGGAGTTGGTGATGGACAGGGAGGCCTGGCGTGCTGCGGTTCATGGGGGGACAGGGAGCCCTGGCGTGCTGCGATTCATGGGGTCGCAAAGAGTCGGACACGACTGAGCGACTGATATATATATCAGATATATATTGGATATATATGTATATCAGATATATATTTGGATCCAGAATCTCCCTCCCCTTCATCTCACACACAAAATAGAGATTCATTTTGGATCTGGCTTTCTTTCAGTTGTAGCCTCCAAGTCAGGCCAGTTCTAACAGAAAGACACTGTAGGAAATTAAAAATGTCTCAAAGACTGGAAAAACCATGGTCTTACTAACTGAATTCACAGATATTGCTGAGTGAGCTGCGTCAACATGGCACTGGTGGGGATATCTTTCAGCTACTCTATCTGAAGGGAAGAAGAAATCAAATTGTTCCTTGAGAGAGAAAAACATGTTTTCCCCATACATCAATATAGATCAGTTAAATGCTATCAGATTTATGAGTTTCCTTAAAATATTTTGGTAAGGCGCACACTACTAAAATAGAATCTCATTTAAAAATATTGGATCCTCAGTTTAAAAAAAATTTTTTTGTGTGTAATTTTATGTGAAGCTGGGCTTCTGTGGTGGCTCAGATGGTAAAGAATCCACCTGCAATGCGTGAGATCTGAGTTTGATCACTCAGTCAGGAAGATCCCCTGGAGAAGGAAATGGCAGCCCACTCCAGTATTCTTGCCTGGAGAATCCCATGGACAGAAGAGCCTGGCAGGCTACAGTCCATGGGGTCACAAAGAGTCGGATACAACTGAGCGACTAACACACACACACACACACACACACACACACACACAGTGTGAAACCACCTTCTAAGTGAAAGCAGTCACAGAGTGAGGGCATGGTTTATAGAAGTAGATTTCCCCATGTGCTACTGCTGTTCTCATTTGGGGAAATGTGTGTGTGGTGGAGCCCAGATTCCTGCTGGGCAGGCTCAAGGAATCAGCCATGGAGCCAGCATGGACGTTGACAGTGGCTTCATGAACCCTTCCAATGTGAATAGGAGGTGCCACAGGAAGTACAGAAGTCCACATCCGGCCCAAATGACCCGGAAGCAGTTGGGACAGGGCAGCGCTTGGTGAAAACCTTACCCACTGACGGTGGACCGGTCCCACTCCTCGTTACTTAGTCCCACATCTGGGTAAGTCTGGCTTCGAGGCTTAGTGACTGGGGACAAACTGCCTCTTGGTTTGGGACTTCTCCAGTCATAGGTGTTGAAGTTGTAGCCTGAGGCCTGAAAGCCAGTGCCTGCGAGGAAAACAAGGCATTCGTTATCTAGTAACTAGTCTTTTTTCTGTAGTTTCCATTTGTTTATTCAAGGGGTCTGACTTTAACTGAATTTGGGATCATTAAGGCCATCAAGACAACACTTAATTCTTACGTTAAAGACACACTCATGTGTGTCCCAATTGATTATATACAGGGCTCCTGTCCTCCCCTGTCCAGCTGAGAAATCTGCTAGGAGGGGGGATATACCATAACCTGTATCCAGCCCTTTCTAGAGCAAGCTCCAGGAGGTCAGAATCCTGACTTGCCTGCCCAGATACCCTGTGTCCACCTGCAGGGTGCAAGAGGGCTTCTTACCCAAGTCTGTCTTTCTGGGAGTGGAATCTGCCACCAGAGGTGGGTTCTAGGTCCAAGGAGTCGCCAAGGGGTGCTGGTTGCAGGGTGTGGACCGAGCGCAGAAAAACTGGCTGGGGCCCACAGATGTTAGGCATGGGCCTGAGGATTACTTCATCTGCACTGTTAGTAGAGGGGTCGATTAACTACAGCAACAGCAATGATACTAAACTCAGAGCAGGTGTTAACTATGTACCCAGAGCTTCATTAAGTCCTTTACTTGGGGCTTTCCTGGTGGCTCAGTGGTAAAGAATCCGCCTGCCAATGCAGGAGACGTGGGTTCCATCCCTGATCTGGGAAGATCCCACATGCTATGGCGCAACTGATCTCGTGCTCCATAACTATTGGGCTTTGCCCTAGAGCCCGTGCTCTGCAACAAGAGAAACTACCACAATGAGAAGCTTGTGCACTGCAGCTGGAGTGTAGCCCCTATTTTGCCACAACTAGAGAAAAAGCCTGTGCAGCAATGAAAACCCAGCACAGCCAAAGATAAATAAATAAATAAATTAATTAAAAAAATGATTTAAAGTCCTTCATTTGTATCACCTTATTGATTCTGCATAATTATCTTTGAAAGTAGGTACTGTTATTATTTTCATTTGAGGACCTAGTTGGTACTTGCAAACCTTCCCAGGGGTTCCAGTCCTAATTTTAGGAGAATCAGATCCTCCCATTCCACAGGCAGGTCTTCCTAAAACAACCTCACTGAGAAAGCTCCAGGGGAGAGGGGGATGCCTAAGATCAGTCAAGGCTCCCTTCTCACTTCCCAATTCACAATTGTTTTCCTGCTCCTTTACAAATGAGAGGCATATTTCTCATCCATATCAAATCTTTGAACGAGCTTGACCCTGGGATATAAAAGCTCCCAGCCATCAGTTGAGGGATAGATAATTAGGGAAAGGCTCGGTCCTGAGGGAAGGTCTTGGAGCAGGGCCTTATTTCAACCAGGCACCGACTCAGTGCAAAGCTTTTAACCCCTCTCATCCATCTATCTCCCTGCATCTCAGAATTAGAATTCAGAAGGACAGTTGTCAGGATAAGGAGGTGTGTACATTCTGATGTTTATTTGACCTGCAAAACAAAGACTGACTTCCTTTCTGACAGGAACTTAAGTCTGATTAGCTTGATGAGAAAGTGAGGAATGGTTTTGACAATCAGGTTATATAATAGACAATTTCCCACAAATTTGAGCTAAATCTGTGACTTCATATTTTGACAAGAATATATTTAAAGCATATTTACCATAGACAAGAAATTATGGTTTTTTTGTATGTATCATAATTTGGGGAGGGAAAAGTCAGGATGACAACCTTTAAGTGTGAAGTAGGGTCTGCTGTAACCACCATACATGACTTCAGACGTCACATCAGGTTGTGACTCATTACGTGTGTGTTTGCTTACATGTGTGTGTGCTCTGTGTTCAGTCACTAAGTCATGTCTGACTCTTTGTGACCCCATGGACTGTAGCCTGCCAGGCTCCTCTGTCCATGGGATTTTCCAGAAAAGAATACTGGAGTGGGTTGCCATTTCCTCCTCCAGGGGATCTTCCTGACTCAGGGATTGAACTCGCGTCTCCTGTGTTTCCTGCACTGGCAGGTGGATTCTTTACCACTTAGCCACCTGGGAAGCCCACGTGTGTGTACCGGGTTGCTATATATAATACTTATTTCTTACTGTGGTTAAAACACATCATCTAGCAAACAGGCCTAGAGCCACAATTTCACTTTCATTTAAATGACCCAACAACATAAGATGACTATTTCCATGCCATTCCCTTGCTTCATCTTCCCCCTTCACTTTCCATCTACTGGTTTAGTACTATAATGCCATCCTCACTATTAGTTAGAGCCCAGAGAAAGTGGCACGTCCAAGGATAATGGTTTTTGATCAAGGGGATTTAACCTCCACCATACAGGGGAAAGCCCACAGCTGCATCATGGAAATACCCGATGCATCTCCTGTTTTAGGAAACCAAGCATCAGAAGTCCTCAGCACAGAGGCAATATTTACAGTTCCATATCTCATTTTCTTTCTTGGGTAACTGCAAGTGTAGCTAGACATTTGGGAAGTTTTGCATGAGGAATGTTCAGTTTTCTGTCCAAAGTGTTGAATTACGGGAACCCTTGAGTCTCTTCTTAAAGGGGAGTGATGGGGAAACACTACATTTCACCTGGCTCCCTCCGCCAGGCTATCCATCTTCTGAAGCAAATAAACTGATGCCCAAATACGTGCCATCTCTTACAAAGAGTTAGGGGAAGTAAGTCCACACCTCACTTCCCCTAAAGGCTTTAAATTTGCTAAGAGCAAAATGCTACGTGGTGGTGTCCTCCCGGGGCATCCTTTTCTGACAGGCATTAAGCCGTATGACCATTGAGTTCCCAAGGGAAATTCCAACACGTTTTAAACTGAGCAGATTAACTTTCTGATTTTTCTTCCAATTGATGTAAGTAGTTCTTGGTGACTTGAGCAAGACTGTAAGGATGGGCTTGAGCAGATATGAAGCATCATTACTAGGAAAATGACCCTCCCTACAAAAAGGCATGTCTGTGTATATCAAAAAAGACTTGTCTTTGGACAAGTCTTCTTTGATTATCTAAAGGATTATCATGTTACAACATGGAGAAGTCAATGACACCCCACCCCAGTACTCTTGCCTGGAAAATCCCATGGATGGAGGAGCCTGGTAGGCTGCAGTCCATGGGGTCGCTAAAGAGTCAGCCGCGACTGAGCGACTTCACTTTCACTTTTCACTTTCATGCATTGGAGAAGGAAATGGCAACCCACTCCAGTGTTCTTGCCTGGAGAATCCCAGGGACGGGGGAGCCTGGTGGGCTGCCGTCTATGGGGTTGCACAGAGTCGGACACGACTGAAGCGACTTAGCAGCAGCAGCATGTTACAACAAAGCAGGGCATGAAAAGGGGATATACAATTCAAATATTTGGGGCTTAGGTATAAACTTAGAAGACCTGGTCTTGTCCATGCTATGCTAGCATAGAGAACGAAGTAAGAAAAACCCAGGTTTAAATCCCAGCTTTTCCACTTGCTTGTTCTGCAGTCTTGGCCAATTCGCCTCCATTTAAAACATGGATAGTGACACATGCTTCACCAGGTTGATATGAAAATTAAGGAGAATAATACACATAAACACTCATGGACATGCCTGGAACACAATGAGGTTTTAATGAAACCTCATTTAATGTCCATTACTTTTATTATTTACTAGGCAACTCAATTTGTCAAGATCTCAGTTTCATTATAAAACAGGGAAAGAAGGAAATCAGCATTTCTGACTTAGTAAATGTTCCAGGGGCTTCCCAGGTAGCGCTAGGGGTAAAGAACTCGCCTGCTAACGCAGGAGACATAAGAGATGTGGGTTTGATCCCTGGGTCAGGAAGATGCCCTGGAGGCGGACATGGCAAACCCACTCCAGTATTCTTGCCTGGAGAATCCCATGGACGGGGGAGCTTGGCGGGCTACAGTCCAGGGGGTTGCAAAGAGTTGGACATGACTGGAGTGACTTAGCCAGCATGCATGCACCAGCACCTCTAAGGCTTGTCAGGCACTGCAGGAGGAGCTGAAATGCAAAGATAATAAAACCAGGTTCTTGTCTCCAAAAAAACACACAGTTTAGTATAGCTTTGGGAGAAAGAGGAAGAGAAATAGGCAGAGATAGAAAGTGAGAGTTCTATATGCATGTGAGAATTGTTACCCTTTCCATCTGAACACACTGATAGAAAAGAATAGAGCTCTGTCTGGGGATCAGAAAGCAGGTCATGAAGGGTGCCTGCTTCCTTCATGGCACCCTTAGGAACGGCAACATAGGAGCTGGGACTTAAGAAGCTAAGCAGGCATTCACCAGTGGAAGCACAGGGGAAGCTGAGCAGGAGGAGAAGCGGAGCAGGAGGACTGAAGAGGTGCCCTCACGGTAAACCTCGCTGCCTAGCCTTATGTCCCGCCAGTGGGTGCCTGCTTCACTCTCGAGGTGTGAGAAGTAGTCCGGGGATCTTCTGGTCCCTCTAACTATCTGTACTTATTCCTCCCCAGAGGATGAGCATAGATTTACCCAACTGGCCCAGCTCTGGAAAAGAGCCCTGGGAATGTAAGCTTGGGCCCTTTCCAGCTCTCCGCGGACTCATTCTCTCCCACTGCTGTAGCGCCATGAGGTAAGCCAACCTGAGTTCCACTCCTGAGGCTCACTGAGCTCGAAGGTGGCAGGAGGCCAAGACTATGGCTGTGGCAGACTACTAATTGCCTATCAAACATCCACTCTTCTTTTCATCTTTTTACCAGTTTTGAGGGTGCATATTTTGGGGGTGCTCAGGGAAAGACTTATTTCCTAGCCTCTCTTGAAGTTAAGTGTAATTTAACTATGTAAAAAGTTCTGGCCAATGACATGTAAATGAAACTTCTGGAAGGGCTCCTTACAATCCTCTTTTCTGCTGCCCAGAATGTAGATGGAATGTAGATGAAACAGCTGCAGCCCCAACAACTATCTTGGGCCATGGAGTGAACCCAATGATGGAAACCAAGTGCTAGGCACATTAGAGAAGAAATATTTAAGAGCATGGGTCCTTCATGACACTGTGGAGTTATAAACTAGCTCTGAAATGCCTATTTCTTTATGATTTAAGTCACTCTGATATCAAGGTTTTTAGTTCTATTCAACTAAGTCAAATCCAACCAACAAGCTGGGGTTACAGTTTGTTTCATATATCTGAAAAGTGAAAGTGTTAGTCAGTCAGTTGTGTCCAACTCTTTGTGACCCCTCTTGTCCATGGGATTCCCCAGGCAAGAATACAGGAGTGGGTTGTCATTCCTGTCTCAAGGGGATCTTCCCGACCAAGGGATTGAACTCAGGTCTCCTGCATTGCAAGCAGATTCTTTACTGTCTGAGTCACCAGGGAAGCCCTCATAGATCTGACTTCCCCTTTATTAAAGTCCCAACATCAGACTTGGGGTGGGGTAGAGAAATAAGAATCCTGAGTCTGGCTGTACATTCAATCCAGCTTTTCTAACAACTCCCGAGTCTGCCAAAAAATAAAAAGTAAAAAGTTGATATTTTAATCCACTGCTGACTCCAGTTTCTATTTCCCAACAGATTTAGAACTGATTAAGGCAGGGATTGTTTAACATTGAAACATCTAGTGCTGTCAAGGTACTAAAAACCAAAGCTTGCTTAGAGAAGAGTGAAAAATTCAAGATGCAGAGTACAAGATACCGCAAGGGACTATCAGGAGATGAAATCCATAAAACAGTTGGCGACTAGAATGAAAATAACTCAGTGTTTTTAACTAAGGATTTTTGGCATCATCTAAAACAGGGAATCATCAAAAGAGGTTTTTTTTTTTTTTTGGTTTCTTTGCTTTTAGAGAGTGGCATTGTTTGAGCAGTGGCTGCTCGGGCACAGGGCTGAGAGGAGCTACTCCACATTCAAGGTCGGGAGGGGCGGCAGTGAGGAGATCCCCCTCGTCCAAGGCAAGGAGCAGCGGCTGCGCTTTGCTGGAGCAGCCGTGAAGAGATACCCAACGTCCAAGGTAAGAGAAACCCAAGTTAGACGTTAGGTGTTGCAAGAGGGCATCAGAGGGCAGACACACTGAAACCATAATCACAGAAAACTAGCCAATCTAATCACATGGACCACAGCCTTGTCTAACTCAATGAAACTAAGCCATGCTGTGTGGGGCCACCCAAGACAGGCGGGTCATGGTGGAGAGATCTGACAGAATGTGGTCCACTGGAGAAGGGAATGGCAAACCACTTTGGTATTCTTGTCTGAAGAACCCCATGAACAGTATGAAAAGGCAAAATGATAGGACACTGAAAGAGGAACTCCCCAGGTTGGTAGGTGCCCAATATGCTACTGGAGATCAGTGGAGAAATAACTCCAGAAAGAATGAAGGGATGGAGCCAAAGCAAAAAGAATACCCAGCTGTGGATGTGACTGGTGATAGAAGCAAGGTCCGATGCTGTGAAGAGCAGTATTGCATAGGAACCTGGAATATTAGGTCCATAAATCAAGGCAAATTGGAAGTGGTCAAACAGGAGATGGCAAGAGTGAAGGTCAATATTCTAGGAATCAGCGAACTAAAATGGACTGGAATGGGTGAATTTAACTCAGATGATGATTATAGCTACCACTGTGGGCAGGAATCCCTTAGAAGAAATGGAGTAGCCATCATGGTCAACAAAAGAGTCCAAAATGCAGTGGAGAATTCTGAAAGAGAAGGGAATACCAGACCACCTGACCTGCCTCTTGAGAAACTTATATGCAGGTCAGGAAGTAACAGTTAGAACTGGACATGGAACAATGGACTGGTTCCAAATAGGAAAAGGAGTATATCAAGGCTGTATATTGTCACCCTGCTTATTTAACTTATATGCAGAGTATATCATGAGAAACGCTGGGCTGGATGAAGCACAAGCTGGAATCAAGATTGCTGGGAGAAATATCACTAACCTCAGATATGCAGATGACACCACCCTTATGGCAGAAAGTGAAGAGGAACGAAAAAGCCTCTTGATGAAAGTGAAAGAGGAGACTGAAAAATTTGGCTTAAAACTCAAAATTCAGAAAACAAAGATGATGGCATCCGGTCCCATCACTTCATTGGAAATAGACGGGAAAAGTGTCAGACTTTATCTTTTTGGGGCTCCAAAATCACTGCAGATGGTGATTGCAGCCATGAAATTAAAAGACGATTACGCCTTGAAAGGAAAGTTATGACCAACCTAGATAGCATATTGAAAAGCAGAAACATTACTTTGCCAACAAAAATCCGTCTAGTCAAGGCTATGGTTTTTCCAGTGGTCACATATGGATGTGAAAATTAGACTGTGAAGAAAGCTGAGCACCGAAGAATTGATGTTTTTGAACTGCAGTGTTGGAGAAGACTCTTGAGAGTCCCTTGGACTGCAAGGAGATCCAACCAGTCCATTCTGAAGGAGATCAGTCCTGGGTGTTCTTTGGAAGGCATGATGCTAAAGCTGAAACTCCAGTACTTTGGCCCCCTCATGCAAAGAGTTGACTCACTGGAAAAGACTCTGATGCTGGTAGGGATTGGGGGCAGGAGGAGAAGGGGACGACAGAGGATGAGATGGCTGGATGGCATCACCGACTCAATGGACGTGAGTCTGAGTGAACTCCGGGAGTTGGTGATGGACAGGGAGGCCTGGCATGCTGCAGTTCATGGGGTCGCAAAGAGTCGGATACGACTGAGTGACTAAACTAACTCCCTGATTGTTTTAGTTTCTCTAAAGCTCACTGATAGTAATACAGAATGGTAAGATGCTCAAAGTAAGATGCTCAAGGAAATAACTGTTTCAAGCCTGATGAAGGCTTTATAACAAAGGCAATGGCAGCGGATGGAGAGATGAATGAAACAGAGCAGCACCGTGTGGTTCTCGGCGCACCCTTTCCCTGCCACCCCCATGTCCTCTGCCTGTCTTTTGTCTGTGGAAAACTGTAGTCAAAGAATAAGTTTAATCAGAGAAATGAGAACATGCAGAAACAAAGGAAAACAGTAGAAAGAGACCAAACAATAATAATGTAGTCATTAAGCATCAATCCTTTGGCCCTCATTCTTCTTTATGGTCCAACTCTCATATCCGTACATGATTACTGGATTTGAACTGTGTGCTGGAGAAGACTCTTGAGAGTCTCTTGGACAGCGAGGAGATCAAATCAGTCAATACTAAAGGAAATCAACCCTGAATATTCCTTGGAAGGACTGCTGCTGCAGTTGAAGCTCCAATACTTCGGGCACCTGACACAAAGCCAACTCACTGGAAAAGACCCTGATGCTGGGAAAGATTGAGGGCAAGAGGAGAAGGGGACAGCAGAGGAGGAGATGGTTGGATGGCTGACTCAATAGACATGAGCTTGAGCAAACTCCGGGAGACAGTGAAGGATAGGAAAGCCTGGCATGTTGCAGTCCACAGGTTGACAAAGAGTCAGATGTGACTAAGTGACTGAACAAGAACATTAAGCACAGTCAAGGACCTTTAGTTCCTTCTCAAGGGCTATAGAGCATACTCTGAGCCATATCTGTGAGCTGTCTTATGGATACTGAAACCCCCATCAGATGGAAGAAGTTAACTACATGACGACCGGACTATACCCATGACATAAGCTGCCACAATTCTGAGAATTGGCCTCAAAGAAATGGAAAAAATCTGACCCTGGAACTGAAGACCAACTACCTAAAACAACCAAGACGACACTGGTCAGATGGCCAATGACCAATCTGAAGATGACAGTCAGAGCTGACTGTGCCGTTTCTGCGTGTAGCACCCTCCCTCAGCCTAAAAGTTCTGGTCCCAGTGGTTGTCAGTGGAGGGGAGTCGGCCTTTGGACAGATGCCCACCCTCACCCCCTCCAGTTGCCAGCATCTGACATAAAGCGAACTTTCCTTTCCACCAACCTGGCCTGTTTATTGGCTTTGCAGTGGCAAGCAGCCGGACGCCACATTTTCGATAACAGTAAGTGATGTTGAGATAGTAGAAAGCAGGAAGATGCCTGGGTCCTGATAACACTGTGGGGCTACCGGCCTTCCCATGCTGTTTCCAACAGTGGGAGAAAAATAACCCCGAATCTTGTTTAGACACTGTCCTTGTATTTTCTTTTCTATGTAAGTGACTCTGCTCCTTAACTGATGCAGGTAGATGATGACAGCATAATTTAAAATAGAGAGTATCTCGGGGAAATTGGGTTTGGGTAAAAGCAGGCAGGTTTCCATAGCTGAGAAGATGTCAATAGGCTCTGAGGAATATACCTTTACACTAGATGCCAAACTTAAAAGCCATGACAAGAATAAAATAAATGACGCAGCCCAGGCGTCAGAAAAATCAATTGCCAGAAGTATAATTAGACTTTGTTTTTATTGAGTGATGATGTAAGCACATAAAATTAACAGGTATGATACTGCAAACTAGTTTTAAAATGCAAAATTGCTTAAAAAATTGAAATATAGAAGTAATTAAGAATGTATTTCCTAAGTAATTATTCTTTTTATTTAGAACTGGAAACCGTTTTAATTTTTCTTTTTTTCCCCCTCCTTTCCCTTTTGCCCTTCCTTCTTTCTTTCACATCCAGATTTCAGTATCTGGTCTTATACTTTGTATCATAATACGAAGGATGTTATGGACTGAATTGTGTCCCCCCAACTCATAAGTTGAACCCCTCAGTTCAGTTCAGTTCAATCGCTCAGTCCTGTCCGACTCTTTGCGACCCCATGAATTGCAGCACGCCAGGCCTCCCTGTCCATCACCAACTCCTGGAGTTCACTCAGACTCACATCCATCAAGTCAGTGATGCCATCCAGCCATCTCATCCTCTGTCGTCCCCTTCTCCTCCTGCCCCCAATCCCTCCTAGCATCAGAGTCTTTTCCAATGAGTCAACTCTTCGCATGAGGTGGCCAAAGTATTGGAGTTTCAGCTTTAGCATCATTCCCTCCAAAGAAATCCCAGGGCTGATCTCCTTCAGAATGGACTGGTTGGACCTCGTTGCAGTCCAAGAGACTCTCAAGAGTCTTCTCCAACACCACAGTTCAAAAGCATCAATTCTTCGGTGCTCAGCCTTCTTCACAGTCCAACTCTCACATCCATACATGACCACTGGAAAAACCATAGCCTTGACTAGACAGACCTTGCCCTAATGGGACTTTATTTGGAAATTGGGCCTTTAAAGTGGTAAGTAAGGTTAAATGAGATCCTGAGGGTGGGACCATGGTCCCATGGGATGAGTGTCCTTATGAGGAAATGTGGACACACACAGGAATGCACGTACACAGAGGAAAGGCCACGTGAGGACTCGATGAGAAGGTGGCCTTCTGCAGACCAAGGACAGAGGGGCCCCAGGAGAGAGCAAACCTGCCAACACCTGATCAAGGACTGCTAGCCTCCCAGACAATAAAAAAATGAATTTCTGTTGCTTAAGCCAGCAGTATGTGGTGCTTTGTTACAGCAGCCCAAGCAAACTAACACAAGGTATACAATTCAGTTTGGGCAGCAGTCCCCAACCTTTTTGGCATCAAGGACCAGTTTCATGGAAGACAGTTTTTCCATGGATAGGGTGGGGGGCAGGGATGGTTTCCTGATGATTCAAGCACATTATATTTAGTGTGCACTTCATTTCTATTATTATTATATTAACACCACCTCAGATCATTAGGCATTAGATTCTGGAGGTCAGGGCCCCCTGATGGTCTAGTAGATGAGACTCTATGCTTTCACTACAGAGGCCACGGGTTTGATCCCTGGTCGGGGGAAGCAAGATCTTGCATGCCTTGAGGTGTGGCTAAAAGACAAAAAAAAAATCAGTCTAGATTTTTTTTCATTAAGAGTTCAATTTTAGGTGTTTAATTTTAGTGTTTTAAGAGTTTAATTTTATTCACTTGCATGATGAAAAACAGGTCTTCACAAATGTAGGTACTTTTGAATGTTGACGGAATTTTGGTATAATAGTTTTTATTTTTAGTGCAACTACACCTCAGAGAAATTTGTAAAGTTTGGATACTCCAATATTACACAACTTTGTTTTTAATACCACAATACTGTACAGATAAATATCTTCCATTTGTAGCTATTAATTCACATTCCTATTAATTTAGAAAAGTGAACTAAGCAATGTTGGTTCTTATTCATAAAGTTTAAAATCAGAAAATGGTTTTGAGGATCAATCTTCAACTCTACAATTTTGTGATTGTAGCTCCTGCCATTAATTTGATTTTTGGAAGCCAATTTTAGCATAGGAGAGTGAGCCAGATAATTTCCTGCCAAATTTATTTCCTACAGCCCCAATTTTGTTAAAAATGAGAAAATCTAATCATACATTTGTGTAACCATTTGCAATTGCACTTGCCAAGAAATGTTCAAAGTGTTTAGATGAAACTGGAGTGAACTCTGGCTCACTCTCCAATGCTAGAAAAGCAGAGCAAAAGTAGTTCTACCTTCTCTTAGAAATCACCCCAAAACAAAAATGGGTGGCAAATAACAGAATGTAAACTCTATCTTCAGCAAACCTAGAATACTGAACCATAATACATAGGAAACCTAACTAAGTTCAGTGAAAGGCAAATGAGCGGTGGTGTTAAGAAGCCAAGAGGAGACATCTCTGACCAGAAACTTTTTTTTTTTTTTTGGCCACACTACACACAGCATGTGGGATCTTACTTCTCAGAGCAGGGACTAAACCCGTAGTCCCTGCAGTGGAAGCAGGGAGTTCTAACCACTGTACTGCCAGGGAAGCCCCCTGTCCAGAGATGTTGGAGAAAGTCCAGTCCTCCAAAGCAGGGGCCCCGGCATGAGGCAAAACAATGTTTTGTTTGGAACACTAGAATGGTTGCAATGACTGGTGGGCAGAAAGTGCCCTAGAGCCCATTTGGCACCAAGGAAAAGTCAGGAAGGTGGGCTGAGAGTACCTCCAGACGAGCCACAGACTGTAGGAGGCAATGCTCTTAGTGAGGCAGGGTGGCAGAGAGAAATTCTGCATTGTGGTTGGTTTGAAGGTGCTGCCCTCTGCTGGCAGAGAAAGAATGCACTCATCACAGGAACTGTGAACTGCGGGTAAATTTTGCACCCTTCCAATTCGTGAAGGAGATCTTCATGCAGGAGACCTGGGTTAGATCCCTGGGTTGGGAAGATCCCCTGGAGAAGGGAAAGGCTACCCACTCCAGTATTATGGTCTGGAGAATTCCATGGACTGTACAGTCCATGGGCTTGCAAAGAGTCGGACACGAGTGAACGACTTTCACTTTTCACTTTCAATTCATGAAGAAGTCACTGCATTTAAAGATAAGCAATAATTTAAAGGGAACTACTATAAGATGGTAAAGCGTCTGTCTACAATGTGGGAGACTCGGGTTTGATCCTTGGGTCGGGAATATCCACTGGAGAAGGAAATGGCAATCCACTCCAATACTATTGCCTGGAAAATCCCATGGACAGAGGAGCCTGGTAGGCTACAGTCCATAGGGTTGCAAAGAGTCGGACACGACTGAGTGACTTCACTTACTTACTTACTTACTATAAGACATATACTAAGTTAATATTACAAAAAGAGAGAGGGAATAGAAAAACAAAGAAATAACAGATGAAGGATACTCATGAGAAAAAGGCTGTTTATGGAGCAAATGATAAATGTGACCTAATATATTATCACAAAATTTAAAAAATACACGTGTCTCTAAAACAAGAGGTGATAGACATGAGAGCTCAAGAAAAACTGGGCAAGGCAAGATCACTGAAGGAGATGAAACATGAGTTCATAGAGATAAGGAAACAAATGGAAAAGAAAGATGCCCCTTCTTTTCCCCCAGTGGAGAAAATCCTGCTGAGTTTCCTGCTCTGTGTTACTCTTTGTATGTACCATTGTGTTCCCTAACTACATTCAAGGAAAGTCGGACTCTCTGACTGCACATGTTGGTGTTTTTTTCTGACAAATCACCATCATCTTTGATGAAAACTATAAGATAGTATGGAGGTAGATAAATCATAAGCAGAACAAAATCTAATAAAGTTAATCAAATTAAAAGCAAACACTTATTTTAAAAAAATCAGAGTGAAATTAAATAAATGCAAGAGCCAGTTCCTTGTACAAAAGAAAAGCTAAATAAAAATAAACCACTACCAATATAATCATGGGGAAAAAGAATAAAAGGACAAATACACTGGATACAGAACCATATTGGGAATATAATTATAGACATCAAGAAAAAATGACAAGACCCAAATGAGATTATGTAATTATAAGCAAATACATTTGAAAAACTTGATGAAATGGAGTTGCTTTCTTTTTTCTGAGAGAATACAAATGATCAAAATGACCTCAAAAAGGATCCAGCAATCCCACTTCTGGGTATATATCAGAAGGAAATAGGATCTGTATAGAAGACATGGCTTTACTCCTATGTCACTGGATTCTTATTCACAATAGCTAAGATATGGAAAAAAACCAAAGTGCCTGCCAATGAATGAATGAATAAAATGTGGGATATATGTGTACATACAAGGGAAATTTCTTAGCCATGACAAAGAAGAAAATCCTGCCATTTGCGGCAACATGGATGAAACTGGAGGAAATTATGCTGGTGAAATAAGCCAAAGAGAAAAAGAAAAATACTGTATGAGCTCACTTATCTGTGAAATCTAAACATAAAGCCAAACTCACAGAAACAGAGAGTAGAATGTGGTTGCCAGGGGTTGGGGGGTGGAAGAAATGGAGAGATATGGGTCTAAGGATGCAAACTTTCATTTATAAGATGGATAATTTCTGGGGATCAGAACTGGCATAGTGCTATATTGTATATGTGATGCAAAGAAAGTAAACCTTAAGCCTTCTCACCAAACACACACACACACACACACACACACACACGGTAACTATGTGAGGTGATAGATGTGGTAATCAACTTGGTAGTAATTATTTCACTATATACATGGATATCAAGTCATTATATTGCATACCTTAAATACATATAATTTTGTCAATTATACCTCATTAAAGCTAAAAAAAAAAAAAATGAACTCAAATGAGAGAACTATCTAAAGAATGTGTACAACAGGATAAGACTGCCTGACTTAAGAGTCAAGAAATACAGACATCACGAGTCTCACTATCTAGGAGTATGACAGAGCCCAGGTACTACCTTTTTGTCAGTCTCCTCTTGTATTGACTGACCTTTGCAAATTCTAAGGAAAGCAATTATAGGCTTTTCTTAGAGTTTGAAGGAAGAATAAAGGCCTCTAAGTGGCCATAAGCATAAGCTCTTGATAAGGCAGAAGAGAATGGGGTGTGAAAAAAGCTGGTCCCCAGAGGCAGGTTAGAAGCAGTCTGCATCAATAGACTTGAGAGTCATCCCACTATGAGACTTCTTTAAACTCACTCCTTTCTCCACCAGCTTTGATTACGCCATCCTTTTTCCCTTTGCACTTACTAAGTAAAAATTCACACTGTTGGTACTTGTTAACTGATCCTTCAGCTGGGTAACCTCTTCCACAAGAATCAGGAAGCTGTCTCTTTGTGCAACCTTGTACACCCATCATGTGCTGGCCTTCTATTATGCCAGGCATTACATACTTGCTGAATGAATGTATGCGGCAAGCTGGGCATTTTTGGACTAGAAGCAGAGACCAATAAGAAAGGTGCCCACAGAGAAAAGAATCCCTGGCCTGTGGAGGAAGATGTGTGTGATGGAGGTACAACATCCTATTGGTAACGGGACAACTCTTATAGACTTGAAGGTAAGAGTCTTCCTGGGATATGGTCTGCCGAGAGGCTGTGCAGACAGGATGGAGACAGAATATCTCACAATGTGATGAGGAGAAAAGGTCTGCTTCTATACCTTCCTTTAAAAAGTCAATTTCACAAGTACTATCTGGAGAGATCAAGTTCAAGCTCAATATCACAAGGAAAGGGGAAAAAGACAGACTTTGAGATCTTGGTAAACAACAAGGTCAAGAGGAGCAACAGACAGGGGACTTCCCTGGTGGTCCAGTGGTTAAGACTCTGCACTCCCAATGCAGGGGGCACAGCTTTGATCCCTGGGCAGGGAACTAAGATCCCACATGCTACAAGGGGTGGCCAAAAAAAAAAAAAAAATGAGTCACAGGAAGAGATCACTAGAATTCTTATGCTGAGGTAGACTGCGCTGATGGGTTCTACAGTCGCCAGGGACGAAGGTGACAGACTTGAGTTACTTGAGTGGCTCTGGACTGCCAGACTGTAGTATGACTTTCCTTTCTGAGCGCTACACTTATACAGAGTTAAACTTGAACATCGTCAGAAGAGAGGCTCCCAGGATGATAAAGATGTTCAAAAGTAAGTCATGTGAGGAACAGTGAAAGGAATCGGGGCTATTTTGTTCAGAGAAGGAAAAGTTCAAAAGAGGCAGGAGGGCTGTCTTTGAGCAGCTGAGGGGCTGTCAAGTGGAGGAGGCTTTAGTTCGGATGACCTTGAGGGCAGAACTAGAACTAATAGGCCAAAGCTACATGCTGACACATTTCAGCTCAATACAAGTGAGAAGGCAAGCCGTCAGCTCTTGGTATGGGGAGCTGGGAGAGCTGCCTTAGCACTTAGGGAGCAACCTGTCACTGCAGGCACTGCGGCCCATGTTGCGTGCCGGTGGGCAGCCAGGCTGGACAGGCCATCAAGGGCTGTACCGGGTGTGAGACCAGCTGACTTCAAAATCACTCCCAACATCGAAATCCTGTGGTTTCAGCTTCCACGTTCCTTATGAGAATCACTTGAAATGAGTTACGTAAAAGTGCTTTATAAACTCTAAAGTGTTTTACAAATACAAGGCATTATTATTAATTTTTCATCATCTTGTAAGATGTCAGTTCTATTCCAATTGCCATTTTCTCTATATCTCTGATCTCTCTCCTCAAACCTGTAATGATTTTTAATTTATAAATGCCAAATTTCATATTATGATGACTACTATTCCCCATCTAGGATTTCAAATTTTCAAAATCCCTCATAAATAAGAAATGGTTCTTCATCTTTTATAAATGAGGGAAAGGCCTTACATTCCATATGCTAAACCTGGGCCTGATCTTATTGTGTATAAGTATAGAGTACCTAAGTTCTCACACATCACTTAGGGGTAGAGCCCCTTATAATCAATAGCTCACTGAAATCTGTGCAACAGAAAGTTTCCACATCAGTAAATAATAAACAAACACATTAATAAATAAACTTCAGTCTACATTGACAGAATTTGAGTTGGGTCCTTTATCCAGAGTGCTCTCTGGGATCCCATGAACTCCCCGGGAATAATAATATCTGTTATTTGGTGGCATAGCTAACTTTTCATAAGGTATTTGGACTTGGAAAAATTACTTGACAGATAAATGAAAGTCCCAATCCTCTTTTAGGTCTTCAAAATATTTTTTCCACCAAACTCCAATATCATCTCTAACAAGTAATGACTTGACAACTTTGAAATATCATTTCTTTTCTTTCTTCTCCACCCTTCAAAGGATTTAATAGAAAGTGACATAAGCAGAAGTGGGCTGAGAGGAAAAAACTAGATCCAGGAAGAGAGTAAACTGGATACAGATTCTCCTCAAAAGTAGTTACCTAATTTACAAAGCAACTCTCTCATCCACACATGTGTTCTCCAAACCATTTATCTATTTGATTCTTTGACTTAAACCTAGAGTAGAAAAGGGATTCGGAGGCTGGAATTTATACAGAGCATTAGAGAGACGGTAAGGTCGCAAAGAGTCGGACAGAACTGAGTGATTAGCACAACACATACCCAAAGCTTAGATGAGGATAAATACAGAGAGTTTTTGACTCACTTATTTTTGGATGCTAAGCATCATTGAGAAAGAAACATATTTTTAAAAGAAGCCCTTGTGGCTGAGGCTCTGCGCTCCCCACGCAAGTAGCAAGGGTTCAACCCCTGGTGAGGGAACTAGATCCCACATGCCGCGACTGCAAATCCTGTGTGCCATAACTAAGACCCGGCACAGCCAAATAGATAGATAAATATTAAAAAAATAAATAAAATAAGTGTTTATATTCTGTCTTCTGTCTAACACTTTTTGGTACTCAGAATCTGTTACTGAGGTTTAACTTCTCATACGGGTTATACTTCATCACATGAAGATGAGGTTTGTGAAGAAAAACTACTATATACTTTTGCATACTATGATTAGGGCTTCCCTTGTGGCTCAGCTGGTTAAGAATCTGCCTGCAATGCAGGAGACCTGGGTTAATTCCCTGGGCTGGGAAGATTCCCCTTGAGAAGGAAATGGCTACCCACTCCAGTATTCTGGCCTGGAGAATCCATGGACTGTAGAGTCCATGGGGTTGCAAAGAGTTCGACATGACTGAGCAACTTTCACTTTCCATACTATGATTAACAGTATAGAAAACTCTAAGGATGAGTATTGGAGGAAATCCCTACAAGTTGCTATGAAAAGTCAGGAAGAGGCAGGAATAAATGGGGTCACAAATCTTTGGCTCATCTCCTTGCATGCCTCCAGCATTTTCTATTCCACCTTTGTGCAGAGGTTGCTGAAAAAGTAAGAAAATGCAGCTGGTATTCATTGACCAACATATCGTGTGATTTGCCTCATATTAATCTATGCTTGAAGAACAAGCCCTGGATCGAGCACTTGGACAGCAGTAGATCTAATGGGGGTCTCCTAGTGTTGAATAGATGTTCATAACCATTTAGCATTAAAGAGGAGGAAATTCAAGGCCATGATATTCAATGTGTTTGCTATGTTTGCATTCATGTAGACACAAGTAAAATATTGTTTTCATGGAGCAAAAGGGGGATCTTTGAGAAACATGAGCTTCACCAATGATAAATCTCTTGTTCTCCATGGCTAGGACATACCTTGATTCCCATAGCTGCTTTCTATTCCAGAGCCATCCCATGAATCCACGGCACTGTCCACGCTGGGCACAGTGGAGGGGTATGTGTCGCTGAGTTTGCTTGGCTTCTGTGCTGGAGATGGGTCCTCCACATCTCCTAGGTCACTCAAGTGGCTGGCAACAGGGAATTTCTTGGGACTTGATGCTGATTGGGCTTTAAGGAAAAGAGCTTAAGTATCAGAGTAAATATAAATACAAAGATATGCCAACACCCCCTGGCTGAAGAGTCATTTCCCCAGAAATACACACGTAGATATTTGCACATTCTTTTAGGGAAGGAAATACACTGGAAATCCTTAATTGTGGTTCTTGATCCACTCACCATCTGTCTGCTTCTTAATTTTCAAGGTGACAGTCTCTCCTGCCATCTGTAACAAATGGATGGCTTCACTCAGAGGCTTCCCTTTTAAGCTGCTGCTGTTGATGGCTAGGATTCGGTCTCCGATGTGGATTGCACCAGTTCTGAAACACCAAATGATAATAGGAAAGGTAGAAATAATCCCTGAATGGTACTGAATGTCAATTCCATGACATACTTCATATATTCACAGCAATAAAGACTTGGCAAGGGTCTCTCGAAGTCACTCCTAGCTGTCTCCTGGGCAATGTTGTAAGATGACTGCTGCCATTGTGAATTACTTTTCAGTTTCAAATAAAATAAAAAAAAAGTTTTAATTCATTTTTTAAAAGGACTTGTGTGCTTTTTAAATTCCAAGAAAGTAGAGTCAGCTAACACTCTGCAAAATCCCAAGGAAACAAACAATATTGGTCAATCGACATAGTGATGCTTAGCATGGAGCGGTCCTTCTTTCTACAGACTTAGAAATGTTGAACACAATCAGTATCCCAGCTTACTGGAAGCAAGGCTTAGACAAAAGACCCTGGTGGTGATTTCAAGGATTGAAAAGGTTGAACTCAGGAATCAATACATTTTTTTCTTTTTGTGGCCACATCGCTTACAGGATCATGTGGCTTGCAGGATCTTAGATCCCAGTTCGCAGGGATCGAAACTGTGCCCCCAGTAGTGGAAGTGCAGAGTCCTAACCACTGAACTCCCAGAGAGGTCCCAGGAATCAATTTGTTTGATGCCAACTCTGTCACCTACCAGCCGTGTGACTTGGGCACTTTATTTTCACCTGTCTAGGTGTCAGTTTCCTCATCATTACAATGGAGAAAATCATCTCACAGGGAAGCTCTGAGGACTAAATAGGAAAACACATGTAAAGGGATTAATATTCTGCTTGAAATGTGGAAAAAGAAAATTAATTTACTGATCAACAGAGAAACCTTTAATGTTTTCCCTTCTCTTCCTCACCCGATACTGAACTAGCAGACTGGAAGTTATAATTCTGATGTTCACTATATCTATCTTTGTTTGGAAGCACAGGTAGGGAAGGAACAGACTCACAGCAGTCAAACTCAGGAAAGGTTTAATTTTATTTTTTTGGCCACCATGTGGCATGTGGGATCCTAGTTCCCCAATCAGGGATCAAACCCACGTCCCTTGCAGTTGGAGCTTGAAGTCTTAACCACTGGACTACAAGGGAAGACCCCCTAGGAAAGGTTTAAGCTTTCAGATCTCTTGACCTGGGCTGAAGGACATAGAGTGGGAATCCCATGTGTTAGCCTCCGTGGTGCTGGTTCACTTGAAACACATGAGTGAAGGAAGCCAACTCTCAGGCTGCTCGTGCCTGAGTGATCTGACCCCAGCCTGCTCTGGGGGTGGTGGGCGTCGTTGGTGACACTGGGTCACAGAGATTATAAGGGGCTGCCTAACGAGTCTATTGATGCATCTACTCTTGAGAAATATTTTTTTTCCTGAAAAAAAAAAAAATCAATTCATTCTTTCATAAAGAGTCTCCAGGGAGTTTCCTGGCAGTCCAGTGGTAGAACTCATGCTTTCATTGTTGTGGCCTGGGTTCAATCCCTGGTTGGCAACTAAGATCTGACCAAAAAAAAAAATCTCCAGTTTATGGAAGAGCCATACTGTGAGCCATAGAACACTTGACTAGGAGGTTGCCGAATCAGATCAATATTAATCATTCCCTCTTGTCTCTTTTAATGGATGAAACCTAGGCTGGGGGGACAGCTGGAGGGTACCAGGTCATAGGTGTCTCTGTCAACGTCAGAATGCAAAGTTTCATCCGACCACCCTTTTGGAGCTGCTTCAGTGCCCTCACCCACCAGATGAGGATGCTGGATTAGCTGATTTCTAAGGTCCTTTGCAGCTCCAAAATTCTGTGATGCTACATCTCTATTTTGCAAACCATTGTCTTCAAGTGTCAGCATGAGCAACGCATGTGGACACCTGAGCTAGGTTACTGGCGGATAGATCTGGTTGTGGGCTTTGAAATATGTCCCACAACACTGTCTTGGAAAGAAATAAGTGTGAGAGGTGGTGGTGGGATGCATGCAAACAGAAACAAACTGCCAAAGGGACAGATGGGCATCCCAAATTTCAAGATGTTATTAAGTCCCTACAGTGTTGTCTGAAATCGCTGAAGACGAAGCTTACGTCATTCTCTCCGCAGCTAGGCCAAGTACCTGTCAGGTAACAGAGGCTCTGTAAACATTTGCTGAATTGAATCAGACAAGCCTTTTAACCTCCTTGCACTTTAGTCTCCTCCTCTCAAAATGGACACAAGATAAATTTACCTCTAGTCGATTGTGGTCAGTTTATATGTTTCTGGAGACTAATATCAAAGCTAAGCCCAGGACACTTTTTACTGCTTATAAGATGCCCTTCAAGTCAGAGCTCTGCCTGAGAGTTCTCAGGCTCTAAAATCAATCCTTTGTGCCGATTTTAAAAAGTCAACAGATAAACAAGCAGGAGAGGGAAGCATGTTTTTACGCGGATGTGAGGAAGGAAACCCATTTCAGACACAGGTAATTGTAGCAGTTGATTCAAACGGTACCTTTCAGCTAAGCCCCCTTTAGTGAGGCTTGAAATGATTATAGGATCAAACGGCTCTTCAGTTCCTGAAATTGTGATGCCAAGAGGCCCCCCGTAGCGCTTCAGCTCCACGGTGTAAATAATTGCTCCGGAACTTTCTTGTTCATCTGCAATAAATGCCAATGAATCATAATTGGTTTCTTTGGAAGAAACAGAGTAAAAAGACACATATCTTCATACATGAAATAGAAATTCAAAACATCATCATTAAAGCATTATGTCTCAGAAAATAATTATTTTGGGAAGTAGCATTTCCTTAGTTGGCTGTAACATTTTAAAATAGGAGTGTTGCTGTCAAGTGTCAAGGAAGGGGTTCTCTGCCTAATGACTTAGGTTTTAAACCTGTGAGAGAGCTACCCAGCTGGCACTGCAGGCCTTTTAACATGGTGTTCCTGCCTTGCACAGTGCTTGCCTAGTGTTTTGTGAGTGTGTCACAAATATCTGGGGACTGAACACATGGTTAAGGAGGCAATATGGGTGGAAAGAGTCATGCAGTAAACAAAGAGATTGGGCCATGCAATTCCTGTTTTCAGGCTTTACAAGCAAGCTAACTCTCAATAGAGAAAAGTTGATTTTACTCATGGTTACAGCAAACTTGAATATATGCATGGTTAAGTGGGGCTTGGAAATCTGCAGCCCCTTATCTATCGTTTCATTGACTGTGTCTTAAAATGTGAATCTTATTCACAAATACACAGATATTCAAACAGAGGGTTTTTAAAAAATTGTTTGTTGTAGCTGATTTACAACGTTGTGTTTGTCTCAGTGGTACAGCAGTGATTCAGTTAAACATCTATCCACTCTTTGTTAGATTCTTTTCCCAAAATACAGGTTTGAATGATTTTTCTCCCCTCTGTTCTTGAGACTAGGAGTCATGTAAATAACATTTCAGTAGTATATACCATGTTGCCACACTGTAGTGACCTCCTTTTTACCATTTAATGTTAGTATGAAGGAAAATATTTGTGAGTATGGTCTGCTTAAAGCCTTGGCTTGAAAGATATCATGGGACACCTTCAACATGGTTGGGTGTTTTGGCACTGTCAAGGCTGCAAATATGAAGTCTCAAAATTCAGAGGGTTTTACTTGCTGATGACATGCTGAAACAAGACATTCTGAGTATATCTTGTTTTATTCCTTGGGCCTGGGAGCTGTGAATGGTTAAGGAGTTGTTCATTGCTGTACCAAAGGATACAGTGAAATGGTTCAGTAGATACTTTAACAAAATAGTCAGCTTTTATAGTCAGGCTGTATCCCCGTGAAGCATTAACACAGTCACATTTCTGCAATGAGCAGCTGTTCATTTATGATATGAGGCCCTAAAATAAGAGGAATAGAAAAGCTTGAATTAACAATTCAATTATCTGTGTGTGCAGTGAAGAATTACAATGAATATAAAATAGAAAGGTCTGTAGAGAAATGTAGGAAGCGATGTATACTCTCCAGCCAGCACTTTCTTCACTTCTGGCCAGTTTAGGAGTTTGGGGATGTACCCATCACCTCTACTTCCTCACTGCTCCATCTACTCAGAAGAAGTTCTATACATAGAGAATAAAAACCATCTCCCACACTGCAATGCTTAAATCAACATCTAGGGTATAAAGGTCTTCGACATTAGACTCAAATTTATACTGGCAGCCGAGAAGCCTCCACATCAAGCCTCACCAGCTCTATTTGGTGGTTTACCAGGGTTCTATTTTACTTGTGGTCAATAGGCTTGGTGCTGGCCTGCCAAGCAGCTGCTGAGAGAAACACCAGGATACAGAGTAACCAAAAACGGAGGCAGAGTCACAAGTCTAACTTTTTCTACACTGTGACATATCATTACCCATCAGAGCTGGGTTTTACATAAACGATTAGGGTATTACTGGAAGAGTACACGTACTTTGCAGTCTCTGCCAACAACTATACTCGGCATAAAATTCTAGGTGAGTCATTTGATTAGTAAACCTTGGTACAGTAAATGTTAGTTACCGAGGAGGCACTCTGATGTGCCTGCCAGTGGGAAGACCTGGCCGTTTTACTGCCCTTCTTCCTTATAGGGCAATCATGAACACTGGCATGTCAGTGGGCACCAAGCATTCTGGATCTGGCCATCAGCTCTTTACGGGAGTTGTGGGAAATGCCAGTTACCAAGTACATGGAACCCAGCTGCCCAGAGCCCAGAAATCTGTGGCAAGTTTCCACTGAAACTTCAGTCCGGATGAAACCAACCGCTGGCCTGTAGGAAGCTGAGCTGGGTGCAGTCCCACTCTCTAGGAGGGTGGAGAGAAACTGACTCCAGTTAGCTTATTCTTCAGGTAACCCAGTTATCTGAACGCACGTAACAGCCAGTGCCCTGTGTTATTTCCAGACAGTTTTGCAACTTGTATCACTAAGATGACAAAATAACACCAGGAAAGGAGTAAACGTGTTTAGGACAGTTTCAGGCCACTTTATGTAGGGGGACGCTTTTAATCAGGCAGCTGAGGTGTTTCAATAACAAAAGGCACTTGTTAGGGTACTCAACGAGTTTAAATAGTGATGAGATGTAAGTCAAGAAAATGGCAGTATATTAATGAAGATGTGATGCTATATTTAGACAACGTCAAGAATGTAGCTGATTTCTGATTTATTCAACAAATAAATTCTTCGAAACAAAAACTTGAAAGGAAAGATTTAAGAAACATTACAACCAAAAGCAATAAATACATCTTTTTGGATTCTAATTTAGAACAACTGTTTTTAGAAAAACTTATCTATCCATGTATATGAAAATCAGGGAGACGGGAACATTGAGTAAAGACTGGCTCCAAATCGGGAAAGGAGTACATATATTGTCACCCTGCTTATTTAATGTATATGCAGAGTACACCATGCGAAATGCTGGGCTGGATGAAGCATAAGCTGGAATCAAGATGGCCGGGAGAAATATCAATAACCTTAGATATGCAGATGATACCACACTCACAGCAGAAAGCGAAGAACTCAAGAGCCTTTTGATGAAGCCTCTTGATGAAGGTGAAAGAGGAGAGTGAAAAAGCTGGCTTAAAACTTAGCATTAAAAAAACTAAGATCATGGCATCTGGTCCCATCACTTCATGGCAAATAGATGGGGAAACAATGGAAACAGTGAGAGATTTTTATTTTGGGGGGCTCCAAAATCACTGCAGATGGTGACTGCAGCCATGAAATTCAAAGATGCTTGCTCCTTGGAAGAAAAACTGTGATCAACTTAGACAGCATATTAAAAAGCTGACATGTTACTTTGCAGACAAAGGTCCGGCTAGTCAAATCTATGGGTTTTCCAGTAGTCATGTATGGACGTGAGAGTTGAACTATAAAGGAAGCTGAGCACTGAAGAATTGACGCTTTTGAACTGTGGTGTTGGAGAAGACTCTTGAGAGTCCCTTGGACTAAATGGAGATCCAACCCAGTCAATCTTAAAGGAAATCAGTCCTGAATATTCATTGGAAGGACTGATGTTGAAGCTGAAACTCCAATACTTTGGCCACCTGATGTGAAGAATTGACTCATTGGAAAAGACCTCGATGCTGGGAAGACTGAAGGCAGGAGAAGAAGGGGACGACAGAGGATGGGATGGTTGGGTGGCATCACTGATGCAATGGACATGAGTTTGAGTAAACTCCGGGAGTTGGTGATGGACAGAGAAGCCTGACATGCTGCAGTCCATGGGGTCACAAAGAGTCGGACATGACTGAGCGGCTGAACTGAAAAATTGTTGCTATTGTGATGATATTTAGTTTTGAATTTTAGAAGTCTTTTATAAGAGTATTATTTAGGGATACATTAATGATATTTGCAACTTTTAATGATATGATGTCTAAAATTTCTTCAAAATAATTCAGTGAATGGGTGGGATGAAGAAATTAGGGTGGGAGTAGATCTAAAGCAAGATTGATTCTAAGTTAATAGCTATAATGCTAGGTGATGTAGGATGGTTCATCACACAGTCTTTATTTTTAAAATATATTTTCATATTAATTTTTCATTTATTTTTAAAACTTTATATTGAATTATAGCTGATTAACAATATTGTGATAGTTTCAGATGGACAACAAATTGGACTCAGCCATACATAAACATGTATCCATTCTCCCAGAAACTCCCCTCCCATCCAGGCCCATCCAGTTAAGGTTTTGGTGGCACAACAGTAAAGAATCTGCCTGCCAATGTAGGAGACACTGGTTCGATCCCTGAGTAAGGAAGATCTCCTCGAGAAGGAAATGACAATCCACTCTGGTATTCTTGCCTGGGAAATCCTGTGGACAGAGGAACCTGGTGGCCTACAGTCCCTAGGGTCACAAAGAGTCAGACACAACCCAGTGACTAAACAACAACCAGACCCTATGAGCCACCTGTCCACCAAGCAGGGAGCCACGTACTCTTGAGGAGGCCCCATCTCAGCTCCGCCCAGTTGCTGACAGTAATGGTTTCTCCCTAAATTCTTTTCCTCCTTAAGATCCAGTCTTTGTCCTTCTCTGCCACATCTATTTTCACCAGCCCTGTCAACACTGAATTCTTTTTTTTTCCTTCTCAGAATTTATTCTGAAAGCAATAAATCTGAATATGTGGCTCTCTTCCTTAAAGCTTTCCATTAGCTCCCCAATTACTGAAGAATAAAATGCAACCTCTTGGCATGAACAGGGCTGAAGCCTCTATGTCTTCTGCCATCCTTTCCCCATTCCAATCCAACCTAATTATCTCCCCAATGGTCCCTTTGAAAAGCACTTGTCTTGCATCTTTAACCTTGTACCTGTTATTTCCTGGGCACAAACATCTTCCTTCCTCTGGAGAATTTTATTCTCACTTTCTAAAAATTTTTAGGCTTTTTATTTTGTATTGGGGTATAGCTGATAACAATGTTATGACAGTTTCAGGTAAACAACAAAGGGACTCAACCATACATATACATGTATCTGTTGCTGCTAAGTCGCTGCAGTCGTGTCCGACTCTGTGCAACTCCATAGACAGCAGCCCATCAGGCTCCACCGTCCCTGGGATTCTTCAGGCAAGAACACTGGAGTGGGTTGCCATTCCCTTCTCCAATGCATGAAAGTGAAAAGTGAAAGTGATGTCGCTCAGTTGTGTCCGACTCTTAGTGACCCCATGGACTGCAGCCTACTAGGGTCCTCCATCCATGGGATTTTCCAGGCAAGAGTACTGGAGTGGGGTGCCATTGCCTTCTCCAATACATGTATCTATTCTCCCCCAAATTTCCTTCCCATCCAGGGAGCCACAAACATTGAACAGAGTTCCATGTGCTATACAGGAGGTCCTTGTTGGCTATGCATTTTAAACATAGCAGTGTGTACATGTCCATTCCAAACTCCCCAATTATACCTTCTTTCCACCGCCTCCACCCCCAGCAACCATAAGTTAGTTCTCTTAAGTCCGTGAGTCTCTCTGTTCTGTAAGTTCATTTGTATCATCTCTTTTTAGATTGCACATATAAGGGGTGTCATGTGATATTTCTCCTTCCTGACCCACTTCACTGATTATCTCTAGGTCCATCCCGTGTTGCTGCAAATGACATTATAACATGGCTTAGCTGTCTTATCTTTCTGCAAACCTTCCAGGCTCCTTAGCTGAGACTAGAAATCTTTTCCATGAGATCCTACAGCTCTTAGTATTCTTGCAGTGTTCCCATACTTCTTTATAAAATTTTTTTGCCTCCTCTCTTCCCACTGAGAAGAAAAATTGAATTTAAATTCTTCCTAATTAGAGAAATTAAAAAGAAAGGAATAAGGTTTGGTCAGGTTGAGCTTTGGAGGCTCACACACCATTGTAATGTAATATTTAAGATTCTTTGCTCCCTGAAAACCAATTTTTAAAAAATCGAGTCTAGCTCATTTACAATGTTATGTTAGTTTCAGGTGTATAACAAAGTGATTCAGTTATACATACATATATATCTTTTTTGTTCAGATTCTTTTCCTTTCTACATGAGAACCAATTTTTGCCCCCATTGGGAATTCATGGTCTAGTATATGCTTTCCACTCTGTGTTTTAATTCTCTCTCTACATGTCTCCTTCATCAGAATAGGATCACCTTGAAAATTCATTTTTTTTTTTTTACTGGTATATAATTGTTTTACAACGTTGTGTTAGTTTCTGCTGTACAATGAAGTGGATCAGCTATATGTATACATGCAGCCCCTCTCTCTTGTGCTTCCCTCCCACACTCACCTCCCCACCCATCCAGGTCCTCACAGAGCACTGAGCTGAGCTATCTGTGCTATACAGCAGGTTCCCACGAGCCATCTACTTTACACATGGTAGTGTAATAGCAAGGACATGGAAGCAACCTAAATGTCCACTGACAGGCGAATGGATAAAGAAGATGTGGTACATATATGTGATGGAATATTACTTAGCCATAAAAAGGAAAGAAACTGGGTCACTTGTAGAGACGTGGATGGACCCAGAGTCTGTCATACAGAGTGAAGGGAAGCTGAAAGAGAAGAACAAGTATCGTATGTTAACGTATACATGCTGGATCTAGAGAACTACTACAGATGAACCCACATGCAGGATAGGAATAACGACACAGATGTGGAGAACAGACATGTGGACACAGCAGGGGAAGGAAGGATGGGCTGAGTTGGGAGATTAGGACTGACATATACACTAGCTTGTGGAAAGTATTTTTCGTCTTCACGTGCCCAGAGCCTAGAACTATGGTTAGCATCACAGAGACTCCAGTAAGTGCCTGAACAAATGAACAAAAGGATAAATACCTGTTAGCAGGCAGTTAGGGGTTCCTGCCTCGTGAGTCACCCTTCTGGCTGCTCCAAGGTCTAGTTTCCTTCTCCAAGGTGATGCAAACACAATTAAGCTCATTCAAAGAGTGAGAATAAAGCCTGAGCTGCTGGAGTTAGCTGCAGGCTGCACTTCCAAATCCATCTGCCTTCTCGGGCAGCAGCCCAACTGGCAGCTGTACAGCCCTGCAGCTTGTGAAGAGGGTGATAACTGCCATTTATGCTCAGACCATTTTGGAGGTGGAAACCCTCCAAGATACTCTCTCCTTGAGGCTGTTCCAGCTAAGAAAGGAGCAACTGGAGTGTTGAACCAGAACAGAAACTTTCTGAGAAGGATGAATGTGGATCACCAGGAAGTTGCAAAGAGAGCCTAAACAGATGTTAATGATATTATAAACAGCTTCTATATCACAACAGAAGGTTTACCACTATTAATGAAAGACGTGAAAGGGGGCCAGCCAACTTGTTTGTTCTGCTCAGCTCCCTAGTTAAGGAAATTAATGGGACCATGGAACAGATGCAAAATTGCAGCATTACTTATCTGCAATGTTATTCCTGGGCTTCTTGAGTGCCGTCTGTTTAACAAAACCAGCGCTATCTAGCTTGAATTCATCATGGCATCTGCTTATGTGGCCAAATAGGAGTCTTGGATTTGGGAGAGGGCCTTTGGAATGCATAAATATACAGGTCAATCAAAGTTCACTTCAGCTAAAAATGATGGAATTTATGTCATAGAATATGGCTGTATTTCTTGGAGGGGGACAGATCTGAGAAAATGAAGCATTTAAAAAATATTCTCTACAGCTGCCTGTACTGGTTTTTCCAGTAGTCATTTATGGATGGGAGAGCTGGACCAGAAAGAAGGCTGAGTGCTGAAGAATTGATGCTTTTGAATTTGGTGCTTGAGAAGAATGTTGAGAGTCCTTTGGATAGTAAGGAGATCAAACCAGCAAATCCTAAAGGAAATCAACTCTGAATATTCGTTGGAAGAACTGATGCAGAAGCTGAAGCTCCAATCCTTTGGCTGGTTGATACAAAGAGCCGATTCATTAGAAAAGACCCTGGAGCTGGGAAAGATTGAGGGCAGGAGGAGAAGGGGATGACAGAGGATGAGATGGTTGGATGGCATCACCAACTCAATGGACATGAGTTTGAGCAAACTTCAGGAGATGGTGATGGACAGAGAAGCCTGGTGTGCTGCAGTCCATGGTGCTGCAAAGAGTTGGACATGCCTGAGCAACTGAACAACAACAACAATCATGGAATTAAATGACGAAATCTGAAAAAGATTCATTTGTGAAACAAGTGATTATTACAAGATTGCCATTGAATGCAATGAAATCTTTTCCATAAATAATGCTGGTTAACTTAGATATACACATGAAAAAAGAAACATTGTTCCAGGATAGGGAAACCTGGTGTCCATGAGGTCACAAAAAGTCGGATACAACTTAGCCACTGAACAACAACTGCCTGACTGTTGTGTAGTCATGTGACCTGGCCTTATCAAAATAATGTTCCAAGGAACTGTTGAGTGTTTAAGAGTAGAATTTTCATTTCTTTGTTTGTTTATTTGGCTGCGACTGGTCTTAGTTGTGGCGTGTGAGCTCTGGAGCACATGGGCTCAGGAGTTAGGGTACATGAGCTTAGCTGCTTCGTGGCACGTGGGATCTTAGTTCCCCAACCAGGGACTGAACCTGCGTCCCCTGCAAGGCAAGGCATATTCTTAGCCACTGGACTATGAGGGGAGTCTGCTAAATTTCTTTATGTAAGTGATCATTTATAAGTCTCCAAATTAGGTTGCCTCATGACATTGCAAAATATAGTTTTGGGACCAGTAATTTCAGCATTATTTGAGAATTTGTTAGCAATACCAATTGTCAGTTTTATCCCAGACCTGTAGGAATCTGAAACTCTGAGAGAGTGGGACCCAGTCACCGGTATTTTAGCAAGTCCTCTGGGTGATTGTAATGTTGACTTCGGTTTGAAAGCCATTACTGCTTTGAGATAAAGCAGAAAAAAGGGAAGAGTATTAAGAAAAAGAAAATCTATCAGGAGTTTTTTTCCTGCAGCCAGCCTCTTGCCATACCACTATGCCTTGCACACCAGGATCATTCTTGGTTGCTCATGACAGGGCATTCTGTTATTTCAATCTAGATTTGATGGGGAAAAGCTGCTGAAAATTACTTAGCTGGCTTAACACTGATGAACTGAAAAAGTAAAAAATGAAAGGCCAAATCTTTGAAAGGCAGATTTAACTGGTACTAAGGCTATATTTGCATAAGTCTCTATTTGAAAATGTGAAAAAGTCATTTGCTTTGGATAGGACAAGTTGCAGCCTGGAAATGTTTCTCTATGAAGATTAGAGCCGGTGAAGGGAAAATACTGAATTTATGGTCTCTAGAAACATGCTGTATGTTAGAAGTGAGGTGCTTTACATCAAGAGAGAGATCATTAGCAGCTATGAGTTTGACTGGCACAAAGGCAGTGACACAAAGCAGACCCTTATAAATGATCTGAGAGGGATTTGGAAGCCCCCATCTATTTCTTGCCACAATTTCCCCCAAATTCTCTACAGTTTTGCTCTCAGAGCTCTCAACTCTCCCCTCTTCATACACATTTGGATCTAGATGCAGACAAGGCTATAGATTTTCTTTCAAGGGGGTTATTGCATCTTTGAGGTCTTGGTAATTAGGTAACAGCCATTGTTTTAAGGCTCAGACCCAGAAAAGCACACACTGGCTCTGTGTGTGTTCCATCGCTCAGCTGCATCTGCCTCTTTGTGACCTCATTGACTATGTCTTGCCAGGCTTCTCTGTCCATAAGATCTTCTAGGCAAGAATACTGGAATGGGTTGCCATTTCCGATTTCTGGGAGTCTTCCTGACTCAGGGATGGAACTCAGGTATCTCTTGCATCTCCTGTATTGGCAGGCATATTCTTTACCGCTCCACCACCTGGGAAGCCCACCCATTCTTCGGCTCTACTTGATTTATTCTCTGTAGCAGTGAAAGATGACAAATGCAAAAGCTCCTCTCGGCAGAGCAGCCACAGAATATAGGCCGGGGAACCACTATATCCCAAGTGTTTCAAAAAGTTTGGCTATTGTAAAATAAAGCTAAAATTAATTTAAAAACATCCTAATAATGGCTGTTGGTAGTCAGCATTCATTGGGCTTTACTTAGTGCCATACATTATTGAGTGCTTAAATATATCGCCTCCTTTGATCCCTAAAACAGTCATGTGAAGGAGACATTCAATAGATGTTATGGATGAGGACACTAATACTAAGAGAAATTAATTTTCCCGAGTTCGCCAGCTTGTCACTTGTGAAGTCAGTCTAGTGTTCTTAGTCATTATATTCTTCTGCTTCCCCCAGCCTGGGCTAGAAACAGAGTTAATTCGGACTCTCTTAAATGCATCTTTAATACTTGACTGACAAAATACTATGGCCTCATTCCTCTGCTCTTTTGTCTTTTAATGGCTCCCCATTGGCTTCTGGGGTAAAATTCAAATTCTTTTTTTTAAAAAAAAAAATTAATCTTAATAATTAACCCAATGTAGCAAAGTACTACTTAAACATATAATCTATCTATCTAAACAAATTATTACTGAGATATTCTATATTTTTTGTACTAAGTCTTGAAAAATTCAGTATGGAATTCTCCAGGCAAGAATACTGGAGTGAGTTTCCATTTCCTCCTCCAGGGGATCTTCCTGATCCAGGTATTGAATCCACAACTCCTGTGTTGGCAGGTAGATTCTTTACCAGTGAGCCCCCTGGGAAGCCCATTTTATATTTACAGTGTCTCAATTTGGAGGTTACATTTTCCACACTTAATAGCTGAAATGTAGTCCAATGGAAAAAAAAATTGTGTTTAATGGAATAATATTTTATCTTGCTTTTGTTTTAAAATTTAAACTGTAGGTTAGAAGGACCATAATGATCTGGTTTCAGTGTATCTGTCTCCTCGCCTACTACTGAGTCCTTACACAAACTTTCTACTTTAAGTGTATGTGCTACTAGGATTGCCATGCTGATTTCCTTTGGTTCCTATTCTTCCTATTGTTAATTTTTAATAACATGTCCCAAATACCTTCGAGATCAGGATTGCTAGAAGCATTTACTTAAGTTCCCCAGTCTCAAATGGTTGCCTTCATATTCTCTTAACATTTTGTATACACACCTAGAACATTCATCATACTGCTAATTATTTTCTTCTGTTTCTCTATAACGTGGTAACTGATTTAAGTGCAGAGATTGTGTCCTTTTTAATCTAAGGACTGCCAGTTCCCAGTATCTTACAGACACTAAATAAATGCCAAAGGCATGACTGGATGAGAAATGAACACTTCAACAATGTTTGAAAATAGCTCTGCCATCTCCCTGGGTAAAGGGCAAGTCAGAACAATGACACTGGTGCAGCAGGAAGACACACCTACGTTCTGAAGCAACACCTGTTAAACTCAAGTGCAGTATTACTAGTTTAGGAAACCAAGTTATATCAAGTACAATTATAAATTTTCTGTAACTGAGGACAGAACCAAGGATGGAGAGGAGCAGACAGTTAAGGAAAGAACTGGGGACTTCCTTGGTGTACTGCTGCTAAGTCGCTTCAGCTGTGTCCGACTCTGTGCGACCCCATAGACGGAAGCTCACCAGGCTCCCCTGTCCCTGGGATTCTCCAGGCAAGAACACTGGAGTGGGTTGCCATTTCCTTCTCCAATGCATGAAAGTGAAAAGTGAAAGTGAGGTCGCTCAGTCGTGTCCAACTCTCAGTGACCCCATGGACTGGAGCCTACCAGGATCCTCCGTCCATGGGATTTTCCAGACAAAAGTACTGGGGTGGGGTGCCATTGCCTTCCTTGGTGTACAGCGGATAGAAATCTGCCTGCCAATGCAGGGAAATGTGTTTGATTTCTGGTCTGGGAAGATTTTGCATGTCGCGGGCAACTAAAGCCTGTATACCACAACTACTGGAGCCCTTGAGCTCTAGGGCCCCTGAGAGCCACAATTAATGAGCCCCTGGCCACAACTACTCAAGTCCATGTCCCTAGAACCTGTGCTCTGCAATGAGAGAAGCCACTACCATGAGAAGCTTGTGCACCACAACCAAGAGTAGCCCCTGATCACTGCAACCAGAGAAAGCCCACATGCAGCAATGAAGATCCTGCTCAACCAAATAAAACAAGATAAATAAATAAATACAAAAGAACTGGAAGACTCTTGAAGTCTACTGGTATAGAAAGTCCAATATTCGTGTAAGTAATATTTTAGAGAGTGAAGAATATATACTGCATATTACCATTCTGATTACAATTCAAATATTGAGACAAAGGGTTGAGACAAATATTGAGACAATTTAAATCGCCAGCTTAATTTCAGATTAAGCACAATGTCAAACTTTCAAAATTAGTGACTATTGTCATGAATAGTGCTTATTTTCCACTCATTTATATCTTGACCTAGCATCAGAACTAATGTGGGGAAAAGCATTTCAGAATATAATAATAATAATAAAATAGTCCCAAGTTATTGAATACTGACTGTGCCAGTAACTCTCTCAACAAGCCACAGCAGCACCCCGAGGAGGGTATTATTTTGCACATATTACTGAAAGTACAACCGAATCTCAGGCAGGTTAAGTAACTTGCCCAGATGCATTCAGCTCAAATGTAGTAGAACTGAACTTTAATCACAGGTCTGATTTAAAAGTGTGCTCTTTATGACTATGAGGTCGGCCTTGAACTAGTCGAAGTCCAAGTTTTGCATTGAATTATCCCCTCCTTGCTCTGCTGTGAATAAAAAAGAACTTGGTTACTCAAATTATACTTGTATTCTCACGGTGGAAAAGGATATGGAAACACTCAAATTCTTCCAAATCAATGATCAGATGATAATGTTCAGTTAGTGGTCTGTTATAAAAATGTGTCTGAGTATAGGTTTCAGTATGCTGACTTGAGAAAATCTGGTTTGGGTAAATATCTCTTAACACCTATATTTACAGTCTTATTTTGCTTAGGTGAATGGTTTTCAATGGAAGATTTTAAGATTTTAAAAAACTGAAAACACTTATAAATTTTTAAAAAGTACCTAACAAGCATGATCCTTACCATAGTATTAGGCATAGGGATTGTAGGGGGAAAGAACTAAAAGGGGAGAAAAATGAGCCAAAGGGAAGAAGCAACTGAAGTAAGATGTGGCTTTCCAAGTGCTCAGTTGTTTCTGAAACTTCTCAGCGTGTGTCTGCACTGCCTGGCTTTGCAACTGGGAACACTGCCAGCCACAAACATCATACATATTCATCTCTGGCTTGGCTTCTGCACTCTGCAAGGAAGGTAGCTAAGATCTGCTTAGCTTGGCAAATCATGCGAAATGGGTTTCTCCACAGGGCTTTGCCTCTTCACTAGGTCAGAACCCAGCCTGATGCTGGAGGCTTTATCCTTCTTTTAAAACAAATCCTCCCCCAAAAGGACCATTGAGGTATGCTTGTTAGGAGAGAAATGCAAATGTTGGTGAGGAAAATCAGTTGCTTGTGAAATGACTAGAAGAAATCTGTGCATATTTTTAAAGGTTCATTATAAAGTATATTTGGATATAATTATCCTTACCAGTGGTACTGATGGATGTAACTACCAACTTGTTTTGGCTCTGAATAGTACTCACAAACACATGGCCTGATGTGACCCTGAACTCTGGATCTAGAGGATTAGATTCCAGGAGATTGCAGGATATTGACAACTGCTCGTTATTGGTTGGGATGAAATTATTCAGTAGAAACTCTCTTAACCATCTCCCTTTAACCAATTTACTGGATTCATTGTGACTCTCCATCCTCTTTGTAAAATATACCGACCAATGCCATTGAATGATTCAGAATAATGTTTCCCTTTGTATCAATAGCACCCCATGTACCTCTGTTTCTGCTACCAATTGAGTCAAAGTGAAGTGAAGTGAAGTGAAGTGAAGTGAAGTTGCTCAGTCGTGTCTGACTCTTTTCGACCCCATGGACTGCAGCCTACCAGGCTCCTCCCATGGGATTTTCCATGCAAGAGTACTGGAGTGGGTTGCCATTTCTTTTTCCAGAGGATCTTCCCCACCCGGGGATCAAACCTGGGTCTCCCGCATTGTAGGCAGACACTGTACCATCTGAGCCATATATGTATATAATTGAGTCAAAAGCTTAACATTTAGAGTCAATTAGGTTTATTCCCAAGCCTGTTTCTGCCGGTTTCACTTGTTATTTTAACTGTATAATTTGATGAATGTTATATAACCTATGAAATATGAGTATATTGGAACTATGAAAAAGTAAAATGCTTTGGAAAGATTCAATAAGGGGGATTATTGGGCAAAAATCAACTAATAATTAAATAGAGGGAAAACTTGAAAACATGAGGGAGATAAAAATCTAGTCGGAGTAAGCATTCAGATTGCTTTAAGTTCTTTAAATTCTCACTGTATTAAAGCAAAACAGCACCACCACCCCCAAACCTAGAAATCTTAAACTGTGTATTATAGGTATGACTTAGGCAAACAAGTTGAAAGATTTATAACTATAGTCCGCAGAAAGTATTGGCTTCACCCATAAGATCAGTACATTTTTAAATTAAATGTTTATGGTATAGATATATGTCACTTTTTAGAAATCCCCATGTTAGTTGACTCTTGTTTTGATTAGCTTGGGTTCTTATCCAAATCAGATAAAAGGGCATCTGCAGGCAACTACTCAAGTGACTGAGTCTTGGCCACAGCAGCATCAAAATGAAGTTTACTAGAAATGATAGTCTCAGTCCCCATGTGGGGTTAGCACTCAGGGACTGTGTTTTAACAAGGTCTTCAGGTGATCTGAGGCCTTCTCAAGTTTGAGAAGCACTGCACCCCCGTATTCATACATTACTGGAAGCACTAAGGATGGATATAGCCCTTTAAGAAAGCAACATGGCACAAGACTCATCAGGAATCATAAAAAGTCCCTTTTTATTTTGACTCAGCCATCCTACTATTTAGGAATATTTCCTAAAGAAATAATTCAAAAGAAGAGAAGTTGAATAAAGATATCTACACATGAAAATATTCATTATTGTGCCACCTACAGTAATGAAACAAATGAGAGCAATCTAAGTGAGAAGAAAAGAAAGGTAAATAAATTATGGGCAGTAAATTAAAATAATAGCTGTTAAGGATTTGTAGAGTGGTACCATGTATATATAGCTACATAAAAAATTAGAACATGCACTGAAGTTATTATTATGTAATATATCATCAACTAGCAAATGACTACTTCTATTCTGTTAGGGTGGTATCAGGTGATGATTTACTTTTCATCTTTAAAAATTATTTTAATACAGCTGTAACATTTATATAATGTAAATATCTTAATTACATCATTAAAAAACCCTATTATTTAAAATTCAAACTACACTCTTAATGCCCAATTTAAAGACCCTCTTAACTATAGAAAACTCTGCTGCAATGTCACTAGCCAGCTGTTGTATGTAAAACACCAAGATCTAATATCTTTGGTGACAGATGGGCAGTTAGAGAAATCAGTCATAACTGTCGAGGTGATCAATACCTGAATTATCTTCATCTTTGCGGATTTTGAGCTTCACCAGGTCTTCACACTGCTGGAGGATCTGCACTGCATCTTCCATGGAACAGTTGTCCAGCCGGATGTTATCTATGGCTAGTAACTTATCCCCAAGTTCCAAGGTTCCTGTTCTGTTAGTAAAGGCATAGCAAATGCATGCTTAATGATGAACACTTAACTAGGTTATTTAAAAGGCATTCAGCATAAAGTAGCATTATGGTAGTCTTTAGGGGAAATATGATTCTTCAACTTTGAAAAATTGCATTTTATTGACATATCCCCTTTCTCCAGTCTTATTGTGGACGGCTGCTGTGACATTCAATTGCAGATTATTAAGAAACATTTTTATTATACTTTCTTTAATTAGATCAGGACAACCCTTTAAGTGTCACTCAGGAATTCGGAGGTTCCCAGGAAGGTGTGTAATAAGCCTGGGTTTACACAGCCCAGGTGTTCTTATGCTTCTTTGTGTTGTTGCACCACCTTTGGTCCTTGACAGTCCAGATACAGGACAGGGTAGAGGGAGTGAGGGGAGTCAGGTGGGATGGACTTAGGGAGGTCAGGGTTTTGGTGTGTCTGCATTTCCATCTGCACCAGGGAACTCACTGTGGCTGCAGTGGGGAGAAAAGGTGAACTGGAAAATGGCCACTGAGGGTCTCATACTGGTTATGGACTGCTGCAGGTCTTGAAAGTTTTTAAGGTCTATCATGAGATGAGAAAAACAATGAGAATGTATATTTGCTTATAGGTGCTTCTATGTGTATATGCACACATATTTGTAAGGAAGGTTATGTTTTGGTAAGAACCATCCTTTATGCATTATGTCTATGATTCCGATTGCTAACTGCTCCCTAGTCTCCATTCTCCCTTTCCTTCTTCTGGGTCATCCCCTAAAGATGCACATGCCAGACTCTCTGGGCACCACCCCTGCTCCCCTCTAGGTTGGAAAATCACAACAACCAGAGCAAGTTGGAAAGGACAGGCAGATGTGCTTCTCCAGCCCTGTGTTGCCTGCCTACCTGCCAAGTGCTGTAAGAGAAACAAACTATTTATGAGTTTCCTTATCACAGGATCTGAACCTATACCTACATACCTAAACTAATGCCCTTCCTACTTTTTGAGTACTAAAATGTTCCTCTAATGAAGTGACTGTAACAATAGATGAGATTTGTAATCCTTAACTGAAAAACAAAAAGAAAGTTAATAGTCTTACATCAATATTCCTAATCAATTAAAAATATTTTGATCTGTGAAACTGAAAGCTTGAGAGTCCTTGATTTTCAAGGTCAATGGATCAAATAGGAGACATACACACTGTTTGAGGCTCAAGGGAGATGTTGGCTTGACTAGGGAGGACATTCTAGCATCTAGTAAAACTCTCCCCAAATCTATTATTTGCATGTGAGGTGACTCATAATTGGGGCCACTTTCAGTTTTTTAGCTGGAAAAGTGAAGGGTGGAAGATGATCAGTTAAGGAAAGGCTATGTTGAACTCATGAAAGACCCTAAAAAGCATCTTTAGGTGATGGTTATCTGCACTAGGTGCAAAAATAAAGTGACACTGAGGAAAAGCTCTACGTGCTACTGACATTAGGGATGTCAAATATGATCAATTAATTGTGGCTGCCTAGAAAATACTGAGAATACCATGGCCCATTAACAAGGTTGTCTCATGTGTGGAAGAAGACATTCCTGCTGTAATTAAGAAATACCTTGGGATGAGCCAGTAAATCCATCTTTCTTACCTGTGTGCCACACTGCCTTTCTTGATATCTGATATAACCAGGGGGTCTCCTGGTTTTCTACTGGATGGTGCTGTAATAATGAGGATAGAACAGTCAGACCTTTATATTCATGATTCACCCATTACTGTACAAGTCTCATTTTATAGCAACTGTTAGCACAAGCTCAATTTGTATGCAAAGCAAAGAGAATCAGTAAATGAATTTAAAAATGTGCACATTATCCCTTCTTGATATAAAAATATGTTTGTGTTAAAGTATTTAGAAACTTGAAAATGCAAGCAAAGTTATTTTAAATTAGCAACTGGAGAAAGCAAGTGAAAAGCTGTCCATCAGGATTAAATCTTTTTCAATCTGTGATTCTCAGCAGAGTGAAGTGAAGGGCGAAGAGTCCAACAGTACAGTATTAAAAGCAATTAGGGGCTCCCCATGGACGGAGGAGCCTTGTAGGCTTCAGTCCATGGGGTTGCGAAGAGTCGGACACGACTGAGTGACTTCCCTTTCACTTTTCACTTTCATGCATTGGAGAAGGAAATGGCAGACCACTCCAGTGTTCTTGCCTGGAGAATCCCAGGGACAGGGGAGCCTGGTGAGCTTCCGTCTATGGGGTCGCACAGAGTCAGACACGACTGAAGCAGCTTGATGATACTTACATGTAATCCCTTCTCCCACCCCTTCTTTCACCCCTTACCAGTGAGGAGATGCCACTCTTTTATGGGACCCTGTCATACTACTCAAGTGTACTGTGTGGAAAGTGGGTGAGAATCACTGATGTAAATTTTTTTCCCCCAGAAGGAAATCTTCTGCTAGATAAGACTGTAAATCCTAAAGTTTTGTTCACAAATTCATACCTAGAGTGCTCTGAAAATGTTCAGAAATGTGAACTGATTCTATATATTTTTATATACATTTATATTCTAAACATGTACATGTAACTTTTATTGAGTTTAAAACAATTATTCTGCACAGGGGTCAGTTATGGGCTTATAACTTTTCTTATGAATATTTCTATTTGGTGATAGTGAAATAATAATAATGAAAAGTAATTAGGAATTAGTCTTAGAATTAATCCTCAAAATGAATTATAGTACATGTAAGAACAAAAGTATCATCTTGACCTAGAAAATTTACATTTAATTTAGGAATTTGATGATTAAAATGAACCATACCAACATTTGTAAACAACAATATGCCTCCAAGAGGAGATGTTTTGCCAACATTGAAGCCTGGAGTGATTTCCTTTTAAGGATCATTAAAAGGCCCCTAAAGTAAGATTTTATTATAAACAGTCTGATCACCCTATAATAATCGTAGAACCATATCATATCCCATAATCCCATATGAATCCCAGGAAAACGTTTATGCACAAGAACAGATGGTTTAATATCTCAACACATCATTGAAAGAAAAAGCAAACACATATACCAATACCTTACCCACTGAGTTAGTCCACAGTAAATGTTAATGGGACTTCATCCAATCATTATTCTTAGCTTCTAGCAAAGAATGCAAAACATTCTGTTCACTATGATTAATTCATGATTTAAACCTCTACTCAACGATTTGCTATAATTTCACCAGAGAAATATAAACACTCAGCAGTTTTACTCATGTTATATTTCAGAACAGCAAATTGTTCTGGGCATAGAGCACAAAAACAAAAACTTTGACCAGTAAATACAGCTTTCCTACCATCTGCCAATGAATTTATACAGTATTTTCCCAAGCTTTAGTGACTGTCAAAGAGCATTTGATATTTCCTTTGGTTTTTTAAAAAATTCATGGTCCGTTGAAATGGGATAAAACAAAACAATAGTACAGGCAACAAAATACATCAAACTCATCTCTGTCATCCTTCTAACAGAGGAAAATAACACTGACCTCTGGACAAACCCACACAGCTTTGCAGAGAGATTTGAAACTTCAAATGATCTCCAGACATGTATTGGAGAAGGCAATGGCACCCCACTCCAGTACTCTTGCCTGGAAAAATCTCATGGACGGAGGAGCCTGGTAGGCTCCAGTCTATGGGGTCACTAAGAGTCGGACACGACTGAGCAACTTCACTTTCACTTTTCACTTTCATGCATTGGAGAAGGAAACGGCAACCCACTCCAGTGTTCTTGCCTGGAGAATCCTAGGGACGGGGTAGCCTGGTGGGCTGCCGTCTCTGGGGTCACACAGAGTTGGACACGACTGAAGGAACTTAGCAGTAGCAGCAGCAGACATGTATGGCGGCCATTTCATGTTTACTGCCTTCTTCTGTTTCTCTTTTAATCAAGTTCCAACTTGAGGTTTGAAAGGTTCATCAGGGTGGATGCCCACTCGAGTGATGAAACTGAACCCAGAAGTGGTTCAAATCTGTAAGAGCCCCTGACACTGTCACTACCATGCTTACTATGCACGTTTAAAGGTGGCCATGGATTTGGGGCTTTGAGGGCTCAGTCATGGTTTGTACACCCTAGCACCATGCTTTTTCTTTTTAAAAAATTTTATTGAAGTACAGTTTATTTACAATGTTGTATTAATTTCTGCTATACAGCAAAGAGATTCAGTTATCCATATATGCACATTTTTTCTTAATATTCTTTTCCATTATGGCTTATCACAGGATGTTGAATATTGTTCCCTGGGCTATACAGTAGGACCTAGTTTATTCATCCTATATATGAAAGCTTATATCTGCTAATCCCAACATCCCATTCCATCCCTTCCCCAGCCCTCTCCCCACTCGGCAAAGACCAGTCTATTCTCCAGGTCCATGAGTCTGTTTCTATTTCATAATAGGTTCATTTGTATCATATTTTAGATTCTATATATAAAGTGATATTGGGCTTTCCAGGTAGCACTAGTGTTAAAGAACCTGCCTGTCAAAGTGGATTAGGCTTAAGACATGCTGGTTCGATCCCTGGGTCGGGAAGGTTCCCTGGAGAAGGGAATGGCAATCAATTCCAGTATTCTTGCCTGGAGAATCCCATGGACAGAGGAGCCTGGCAGGATACAGTTCATAGCGTCACACAGAGTCAGACATGACTGAAGAGACTTAGCATGGCACATAAAGTGATATCATATCAGTTCAGTTCAGTCCCTCAGTTGTGTCCGCCTCTTTGTGATCCCACGGACTGCAGCATGCCAAGCTTCCCTGTCCATCACCAACTCCCAGAACTTGCTCAAACTCATGTTCATTGAGTCAGTGACGCCAACAAAGAATCTCATCTGTCTTTCTTGGCCCATGGAAGCCAACCAAAATCTAAGCTTTTACAAGGCTATGAATCAAAATACTAAGGACAGCCAGTCACAAGTAGCCAACTAGGGTTTATAGCCAATCAAATCATTTCCTTTCTTTGTCTCCAATCTTCCTGTATAAGTCTATCTCTGGACTCCTGTTCGGAGAGCATTCCTAACTACTTCTGGTTTGACCCTGTAAGATATGAATCAAGTTTTTGCTCAAATATTAAAACTTTTAATATGCCTTATTTTATCTTTTAACACTTCCCTCTTGCATCCTTGAAGCCCTTGCCTCCTGAATCCAATTCTCCCTCCTGGCTTTACTCTTTCAGTGATTGGGACACAGAGGAGCCCTGAGGGCTACAGTCCACAGGGTCACAGAACAGTTAGACATGGCTTAGGGACTAAACAACAATAACACATTCTCTAATAGCTTCCTGAGGAAGAGTGCTTGGGAGGAGAGTATTTCGAATCCTTCATAGTTGTCTTTGTTTTACTTTCAAATTTGCTAGATGGTGAATTCTAGGCTAGAAATTCCTTTTCTGCAGAACTTGAAGGCACTCTTCCATTGGTTTCTAGATTCCAGAATTGCTATGGGTTGAGAGGCCTGATGTCATTTTGATTGTTGTTGTTGTTCAGTCGCTCAGTCGTGTCCGACTCTTTGTAACCCATGGACTGAAGCACACCAGGTTGGATAATAAAAAAGGCTGAGCACCAAGCTTTCCTGTCCTTCACTATCTCCCAGAGTTTGCTCAAACCTTTATTATTGTCCAGCTCTCATGTCCCTACATAACTATTGGAAAAACCATCAGTTCAGTTCAGTTGCTCAGTCGTGTCCGACTCTTTGTGACCCCATGAACTACAGCACCCCAGGCCTCCCTGTCCATCACCAATTCCTGGAGTTCACCCAAACCCATGTCCATTGAGTCGGTGATGCCATCCAACCATCTCATCTTCTGTCAGCCCCTTCTCCTCCTGCCCTCAATCTTTCCCAGCATCAGGATCTTTTCAAATGACTCAGCTCTTCACACGAGGTGGCCAAAGTATTGGAGTTTCAGCTTCAGCATCAGTCCTTCCAATGAATATTCAGGACTGATTTCCTTTAGGATGGACTGGATGGATCTCCTTGCAGTCCAAGGGACTCTCAAGAGTCTTCTCCAACACCACAGTTCAAAAGCATCAATTTTTTGGCGCTCAGCTTTCTTCACAGTCCAACTCTCACATCTATACATGACCACAGGAAAAACCATAGCCTTGACTAGACAGACCTTTGTTGACAAAGTAATGTCTCTGCTTTTCAATATGCTGTCTAGGTTGGGCATAACTTTCCTTCCAAGGAGTAAGCATCTTTTAATTTCATGGCAGCAATCACCATCTGCAGTGATTTTGGAGCCCAGAAAAATAAAGTCAGCCACTGTTTCCCCATCTATTTGCCATGAAATCATGGGGCTAGATGCCATGATATTAGTTTTCTGAATGTTGAGCTTTAAGCCAACTTGTTCACTCTCCTCAAGAAGCTCTTTAGTTCTTCTTCTCTTTCTGCCATAAGGGTGGTGTCATCTGCATATCTGAGGTTATTGATATTTCTCCTGGCAATCTTGATTCCAGCTTGTGCTTCTTCCAGCCCAGCATTTCTCATGATGTACTCTGCATGTAAGTTAAATAAGCAGAGTGACAATATACAGCCTTGACGTACTCCTTTTCCAATTTGGAACCAGTCTGTTGTTCCATGTCCAGTTCTAACTGTTACTTCTTGACCTACATACAGGTTTCCCAGGAGGCAGGTAAGGTGGTCTGGTATTCTCATCTCTTTATTTATTGTGTTCTGATACACTCTGTGAAAATATCCCCCTCCCCCCAACCCCCGACCCTGGAAGCCTGTAGGATTGTCTTTTTCTCCTGGTGTTTTCAAATCTCATGATAACATGCCTTGGCGTGGGTCTGCTTTCATCCATGTTTTTGGAAACTTATATCCATCAATTCTAGAAAACTTATAGTATTTCCTTTTTTTTCTTCAATTTTTGACCACATTACTAGGTATATGGGGTCTTAGCTCCCTGACCAGGGATCAAACCTATACTCCCTACAGTGGAAGTGCAGAATCTGAACCAGTAGACCGCCAGGGTAGTCTCTGAAAGTACATCCTTATACTTTTGTCTCCTCTTTTTGTAATGCCCATTATTTGGATATTGTGTTATTTGGGCTCATCTTGTATAATTTTCCTATCTCTAGTCTTCATTATTTGTTGTTTTGTCCTAATTTCTAAAAATCTTCAACATTATTATCCAATATTTCTGTTGAACTTTTTTATCTCTGCCATATTCTTGCTTTTCAAGAGCTGTCTGATCCCTGTCTAGTGGCTGCTGATTAACAGTATTCAGTGCCCCCCACCCATGGATACAGATGATGATAATGAGTGTTTTTTTGTTTTCTTTTTTAAAGTTTTCTTCTTCTTGCATGTGCTGTTTCTGTGTTTCCTCTTTGTTTTTGGTGATAGTCTTGCATCTTAGATTCTTTCTTCCAAGTGTTTGTGTTTTTCTTAGCTGTCTGTTCACATTACAGATGGCCCTGCACAGTAGCTGTCTGAAAGCTTGGTGCTCCAAAGTGGGGCTCCTGGAGTAACGGTAGTCGCTCTAGAGTTCTGGCCAGGTTGTCTCTTTGGGTCAGGTGGCCTTGATTCTTTCTTGTGCTCAGAGGGGATTAAGCCTGGCTACCTAGCTTCTTAGAGCTTTAGGGAGAAGAACATGCAAGGCATGTGGAATCTTAGCTTCCTGACCAGGGACTCGACCTGCGCCCTTTGCACTGGAAGGAGACGTCTTAACCACTGGACCACCAGGGAAGTCCTGGGACTCACTGATTCTTAAGAGGTTCAATCAGTCCCCTTGTCTTCTTAGCTCTCCCATCCTGATTCCACCACTCAGACTTGTCGGGAGTTCAGACCGCAAATCAAGTTCATTGTCAGCTTTTCCTTCTGCTTCTTTAATCTTTTTCCATCTTCTTTGCCACTTCCAAATTTGGTTGTTGTTATCTGTTTTTCATTTCCTCTTCTTCTTATGAGTTTTTGCCTCTTGAAAAAGCTATTAGTGCCATTTTAAAATGGAGATATGGGTTAGGAACACAGCTAAATGCATGTGGTCAAGCTCTCATCTATTGACTCCTCAAGTTTTAAAATCACTGGCTGTCTGTCACTGTCAGCAGCTGGTTTTTACAGTGAATGTGGCTTCTTTTCTTCTCAAACAGTTGTTGGAAGAGGTAGAAAATGATAGTTCCTATCTTTTGTTTAAAATACTTTTTCTGTATCTGAAGATAGGTGAAATCTCTTGAAGTCTGAAGCTAATTAAATGTGAATCATTCCAAGAGCATTCTACAATGTCTAGTCCTTCATGGGACTTACTCTGCTAGTCAAAGGACTTTGCTCAAAGGGCCTGATAAACTGTCCAAACTACACTGGAGATGTAATCACACACACACACACACACACACACGCGCACACCCCTACTCACACAATCATTCAGTTTTACTTTCATTATAATCATATATGCTGCTGCTAAGTTGCTTCAGTCGTGTCCGACTCTGTGCGGCCCCATAGACAGCAGCCCACCAGGCTCCCCCCTCCCTGGGATTCTCCAGGCAAGAACACTGGAGTGGGTTGCCATTTCCTTCTCTAATGCATGAAAGTGAAAAGTGAAAGTGAAGTCGCTCAGTCGTGTCTGACTCTTTACGACCCCATGGACTGCAGCCTTCCAGGCTCCTCCATCCATGGGATTTTCTAGGCAAGAGCACTGGAGTGGGGTGCCAACGCCTTCTCTTATGTATATTCATATCTACATATACATTAAAATAGATCAGATCAGATCAGTCGCTCAGTCGTGTCCAACTCTTTGCGACCCCATGAATCACAGCACGCCAGGCCTCCCTGTCCTTCACCAACTCCCGGAGTTCACTCAGACTCATGTCCATCGAGTCAGTGATGCCATCCAGCCATCTCATCCTCTGTCGTCCCCTTCTCCTCTTGCCCCCAATCCCTCCCAGCATCAGAGTCTTTTCCAATGAGTCAACTCTTCGCATGAGGTGGCCAAAGTACTGGAGTTTCAGCTTTAGCATCATTCCTTCCAAAGAAATGCCAGGGCTGATCTCCTTCAGAATGGACTGGTTGGATCTCCTTGCAGTCCAAGGGACTCTCAAGACTCTTCTCCAACACCATAGTTCAAAAGCATCAATTCTTCAGCGCTTAGACTTCTTCACAGCCCAGCTCTCACATCCATACATGACCACAGGAAAAACCACAGCCTTGACTAGATGAACCTTTGTTGGCAAAGTAATGTCTCTGCTTTTGAATATGTTATCTAGGTTGGTCAAAACTTTGCTTCCAAGGAGTAAGCGTCTTTTAATTTCATGGCTGCAGTCACCATCTGCAGTGATTTTGGAGCCCAGAAAAATAAAGTCTGACACTGTTTCCACTGTTTCCCCATCTATTTCCCATGAAGTGATGGGACCAGATGCCATGATCTTCGTTTTCTGAATGTTGAGCTTTAAGCCAACTTTTTCACTCTCCTCTTTCACCTTCATCAAGAGTGTTTTTAGTTCCTCTTCCCTTTCTGCCATAAGGGTGGTGTCATCTGCATATCTGAGGTTATTGATATTTCTCCCAGCAATCTTGATTCCAGCTGTACTTCTTCCAGTCCAGCATTTCTCATGATGTACTCTGCATAGAAGTTAAATAAGCAGGGTGACAATATACAGCCTTGACGTACTCCTTTTCCTAGTTGGAACCAGTCTGTTGTTCCATGTCCACTTCTAACTGTTGCTTCCTGACCTGCATACAAATTTCTCAAGAGGCAGATCAGGTGGTCTGGTATTTTCCCCATCTCTTTCAGAATTTTCCACAGTTGATTGTGATCCACACAGTCAAAGGCTTTGGCATAGTCAATAAAGCAGAAAGAGATGTTTTTCTGGAACTCTCTTGCTTTTTCCATGATCCAGAGGATGTTGGCAATTTGATCTCTGGTTCCTCTGCATTATCTAAAACCAGCTTGAACATCAGAAAGTTCACGGTTCACATATTGCTGAAGCCTGGCTTGGAGAATTTTAAGCATTACTTTACTAGCGTGTGAGATGAGTGCAATTGCGCAGTAGTTTGAGCATTTTTTGGCATTGCCTTTCTTTGGGATTGGAATGAAAACTGACCTTTTCCAGTCCTGTGGCCACTGCTGAGTTTTCCAAATTTGCTGGCATATTGAGTGCAGCACTTTCACAGCATCATCTTTCAGGATTTGGAATAGCTCAACTGGAATTCCATCACCTGCACTAGCTTTGTTCGTAGTGATGCTTTCTAAGGCCCACTTGACTTCACATTCCAGGATGTCTGGCTCTAGGTCAGTGATCACACCATTGTGATTATCTGGGTCGTGAAGATCTTTTTTGTACAGTTCTTCTAGATACTACCTAACAATAAAACTAGTTATTTGATTTGAGATGGAGCAGTGAGGAGAGTTTTTAGCAAAACTGGCGAAAAAAAAACATGAAACTCTTCTAAATACATTTGAGATTTAAGGCAAAAATGACAGATTTACTGTGCTTGTTAGAAAGACTGTTTTATGATTTTACAAAAAAAATAAAGCAAGCCTTTGCTCCTACAAACAGTCCAGTCAACTAAAAAGGAAAGTTGACAAATTAACTGTGCTCCCCAAATGCTGTCTTTTGCTTTTGTGATTTAGGATCCAGGAAGATTCATCAGTCAGAGGGCGACAGGAATGAGTGGTAGTCTGACAGCACAGCCAACGTGAAGTCAAACAGAAAGGGTTTAAATCCCTGTTTGGCCTTTTATTAGCTCTGGGTCTTTGGGCAGGTTATCCAGCTGAGTCTTACTCTCCTCTTTGTAAAGTGGGCACAGATGTTATAAGGCCACTTTCAGGATGAAATGAGAAAACACACATAAAGTATTTACTGCCATGCATGGTACAAAGCAGATAAAATTCTTATGTAATAAAACCTCAAAAGAAAACATCCATACCAAAAGGTCTTTACTGACAACTAGACATGGCAGAGACAACCAGAGATCTCTGACTTGAAGGGCAGGTGAGCTGTGTTGAAAGGTATGGGCTCTGGCTTCTGATTGGCTGAGGTGTCACAGCTTCGGGATGCTGCTTTGGGTCCCAAACTGCGCCCTTCTGCTAGGCTGTTCTGCTTTATTTGCCGTTATAAATGACTCCATATTATAGCAATAACATCAATAAAAGTAATGCCTGATGCTAATGTGCTATGAATGTCTCATCAGGAACTTAAGAAAATTAGTCTAAAATTGCTCACCATATCCAAACTCAGAGGGACTCATTTCTCAGTCAATTAGGTATGAAGAGTGAGCCTTAAGCCAAGTGAGAAGGGTCTGAAGGCATGTCTCCCAAGAAGGAAGCCTGCTTCCCACTACTCGGAGCTTTCACAAGATGCAGATACAGAAAGAGGACTTTGTATAAAGACAGTGAGAAACACCCATGAACCCCTGTAGTGCTTTAGTTTTTCTATCATGCCTATGTATCTGTATGACAGGAGGGTCCTTTGATTTCCTACTCAGGTAGGATAATTATGATCGGCACTAAATTTTGTGAGGTAGTGATTTGTTTAAAATATTTCATGAGGTTCTATGAGGAAAAGAAATATCGATTATTATAATAAGTAACATTCATTACGGTTCACAATGTATTTTGGGCACCTTACATGTAGCAACTTATTTAATCTTCACAATAATGCTACAGAGAATGTACCAAGTACTCCCTGTTATAGACAAAGAAACTCAGTACAGAGAGGTCAAGAGGGTTGGAAAGTGGGGCACTTGGGGCTCCGAGTACTTGCTAGTCATTATTTTCTACATTCTCACTACTTCAGTTCATGCAGTAGCCTTTGCATATACATCTGTATCCTTCATCTCCCTCAGAGGCTCATATCCTGGAGTGCACATGGGTTAGAACAGCACTGTGTACAGACAGACTCCTCATTCACCCCCTCAACAAAGACAGGGGTTAAACAAGCACCTTGTGCCAGGAACTGTGCTATAACCTCAGGAATTTGCTATTCCAGAACAAGGAAATGGATTCCGTTTTTTCCTTTAGCAAATTCTGCTTCCTCAACTGGCAAAATCTGAGTATTTTCTACAGGAAGACACAAACTCAGGATGGTGATGATTAGTTGTGTAAATGGAGCTGGAGCTCTGGAAGGGCTGATAGGCATGTGTGACAAACTTACGTATCATTTCTCCATCCAGGAACAGCACAGGACTTTAGCTTCCATGAATAGCTTTAGTTCACCACTGTTAACCGTGAATAGCTTTAGCTCACAGCTGCTAAAATTCAGGAAGTTCTTGTGTGAGTTTTGGGTTTTTTTTCATGACTGGTATTAAAATCAGTTTTAGAAGAAGTAATACTTAGTACATATATAACATCATCATAAAGTATAATTTTATATGATTCTCTATATGAATAAAATATTTTGTCCTTGTGTGTACATGGCCACACCTGAAACAAACTGAACATGAAAAATACTGACTTAAAAAAAAGAATTTATCACAGGATTAGTTTTTAAAGGGATACTCTCCTTTATAGTTAAATTATATTTTTATGTATATTAATTTTTAAGAATAAATCTACTGTAAGTTGCCACATGATACTGCAATCCTACTCCTGGGCATGTATCTGGGCAAAACTCTAATTTGAAAAGATATACCCCTACATTCATAGCAGCACTATTTACAATAACCAAGACACGGAAACAACCTCAATGACCATTGATGGATGAATGGATAAAGAGGATGTGGTGCATATACACAATGGAATACTGCTGCTGCTGCTGCTGCTGCATCACTTCAGTCGTGTCCGACTCTGTGTGACCCCACATACAGCAGCCCACCAGGCTCCCCAGTCCCTGGGATTCTCCAGGCAAGAACACTGGAGTGGGTTGCCATTTCCTTCTCCAATGCATGAAAGTGAAAAGTGAAAGTGAAGTCGCTCAGTCATGTCCGACTCTTCACGACCCCATAGACTGCAGCCTACCAGGCTCCTCCATCCATGGGATTTTCCAGGCAAGAGTACTGGAGTGGGGTGCCATTGCCATGAATACTACTCAACCATAAATAAGAATAAAATAATGCCATTTGCAGCTACATGGATGGACCTAGACATTATTATATTAAGTGCAGCAAGTCAGAAAGAGAAAGCAAATACCACGTGATATCTCTCATACGTGGAATCTAAAATACGACACAAATGAACTTATCGATGAAACAGACTCAAAGATGTGGAGAACATGCATGTGCTTGCCAAGGGGGTGGAGGCTGCGGGAGGGATGGATGGGGAGTTTGGGATTAGCAGGTGCAAACTATTCCATATAGAATGGATAAGCAACACGGCGCTGCTGTGAAACACTGGACACTATATTCAATACCCCGTGATAAACCATAATGGAAAAGAAACATAAATAAAGTTGCTCTTCAGAAAAAGAATAAATCTATTGGGTTAAAAAAGACCATTCTCTTAAGTAAAATTTGAGAGTAAAATTGAGAGTAAAATGACAGTGTGTCAAAACATGTGGTAACAGAAGCTTCCGAGGAATAGGTGTCTTCTGTATGTGCACCAGTAGTGAGCACTTCTAAGACTTAAAACAGCCTAGGCTTCAGCACTCAGTGTCTTTGCTGAATGAAGGCAGGGGAGGAAAGAACGTGGTGAAGGCAGGGCCTTAGCATGCAGCCAGCAAGCTGTGCACTGCCCAACTCCCAGGAGTACCACGTTCATGGCTAATTAGATGGACTGAATGAATGGAATGGAATAAACACAGTAAGTGAGAGCAGGGTTAAAGTTACATGGGGGTTGCAGAAGCCACCCAGAGCCCCAGGTATTTTTAGAGTAGTAAGTTCTGATGAACTCTCTCTTAATCTCAGCAAGCAGAGCTGTTGACAGAACAACAGCATACCATCTTCGCTTCGTAATGAATAAACTGAGGGGTTAGCGACCCAAGGAAAAGCACAAATGACTTTAGCGGCACCTAGAACGAACAGGTCTGGAGTCTCCGAAATTCTGTTTCATCTTTCTGCTTACGCTACAGAGACACATCACATACATCAGTCCTACTTTTCTCTCCATTTAAGGGGACTGGGGCAGATATTGGCCCTCATATATAAGGCTTATTGTTCTTAACATTGATTCTGGATTATAGTAGCACTCTTTTTGGTGCTGCATTAGGTATGTGTGGTTTATCAGTTATTAAGAAGACTTCCGTTTCAGTATTAAATGTATACTTTCAGCGTTGACTTGGACAGATCCCATTGCATACGACCATTTGAGAACTCTTTATTTTTGCCTTAGCCACTGACGTAAATGCTATCTGAGAGCATAGTGAGGCACGTTTATTTAGCCTCATCACGGTCTCCAGTACGGACACCTCTTGGTCACAGATGTTGCTTCTAAGTCTCCTTTGGTCTTCATGAATTAATCATTTCCTTCATTTTCTTGGAGCATTTATGGATGAACTTAGCTTATGGATAATAAAAGCACAGAAACCTCAATTTCCATTCTATAGAATTCCAATGGGGCTGGAATTTTCAAAGTTGTTTTACCGAAGCATTTATAAATCTAGAGTCTGAGAAAAAGAGGGAATTAAACACATTTATATGTTCTGCTTTTCTTTTTGGCTTGGTTACCCAAGCACCTTGTGCCGTGGAGGAATTCAGGAAGTTACTGAAGAAAAAGACATGATTTTATTCTTGCAAATGGATTACAGATGCATAGTGGACAGATGGGAAGATAATCTCAATAGATTATTGTGAAAACAATCTGCGATATACTAAAATATAGAGAGCCTCTATGCCTTCATACGCTCATCTAATTATTCATGTGGGGTGTGTGAGTCACATATTATTGGGTACTTATTGTTTGCCAGGGGCTATACTAGGTATATAAATGTTATTTTCTTTAATATTTTGAATAATTTACAAAATGAGGATATTTTGCAGATATCCTTATTTCCATTCAACAGGGGAAGAAACCTAAGACTGAAGAAACCTAGTAACTTGCCCCATTCACACAGCTATTAAGTGTTGGCAAATGCGTGACTGGCTCCACGCTTTTGTACCCTTAGGTGAAACTTGGCAATGACACTTAAGACGCTGGCCACACCCGTAAACCATTTGACAAGACAACTTGCTAATGTCTCCTTAAAATTCTAAATTAAAAAAAAAAAAGTCACTTCTACTTACAACTTATGGTTATTCCAAGTTCCACACTGTGTTTCTTAGGGAGCTTTACGTGAAATGTCCCACTACTGGGGATGACGGACTCTGTAATTTCAAAACAAGAAAGAAGGTGTTTATAGAAGACGAGGAAGAATGGAGCCCCAGGCAGTGATAAGGCATCAGGAACACTTGTATCCTCATCATCTGTACTTAAAGCTGTGAGAACTGATGTAAAATCCTGATAAACTAAGCTTCTGGTAAAGAACAGACATCCTACCCACAAGCAACAGGGTGTAATTCACAGTAACAATCCAGTTCAGGATCTCTTAAGTATGATTCAGATAGCATCTCATCAAATTTACCTAGGATGCAAGTTAAAAATACAGATTTCTGAAATATCCCAGATCTATGGGATCAGAATTGCTTAAGATAAAGACTAGAAATCTACATTTCAAACATTCGCCAGGTAATTCTTAGGTATAGTAAAGTTGAAGGGCCAAAAGTAGTTACACTCTTTTTTCCCCAACTTTATTTCTTCCAGAGTTTATTATTCAGCAGATTTTATTTCCTTGGGCTCCAAAATCACTGCAGATGGTGACAGCAGCCATGAAATTAAGACGCGCTTGCTCCTTGGAAGAAAAGCCATGACAAACCTAGACAGCATATTACAAAGCAGAGATCTCACTTGGCCGACAAAGGTCACTATAGTCAAAACTGTGGTTTTTCCAGTAGTTCATGTACAGATGTGAGAGTTGGACCATAAAAAAGGTGGAGTGACAAAGAATTGATGCTTTCGAATTGTGGTGTTGGAGAAGACTATTGAGTATCCCTTGGACAGCAAGGAGATCAAACTAGTCAATCAGTCCTAAAGGAAATCAACCCTGAATATTCATTGGAAGGACTGGTGCTAAAGCTGAAGCTCCAATACTTTGGTTGCCTGATGCGAACAGCCAACTTGTTGGAAAAGACCTTGATGCTGGGAAAGATTGAGGGCAAGAGGAGAAGGGGGCGACAGAAGATGAGATAGTTGTATAGCATCACCGACTCAATGGACATGAGTCTGAGCAAACTCTGAGAGATAGTGAAGGACAGGAAAGCCTGATGTGCTGCAGTTCATGGGGTCGCAAGAGTTGGACGTGACTTAGTGACTGAACAACAACAATTATTCAGCAGGTTTTTTGTTTGTTTATTCCATTCATGGCTGGTAGTAATAGATTTCAGGAAAGACTTCAGTTAGCTGTGATGGCCGTTGACATGGAGGAGGCAGGAGGTACCTTAATTTGTAAGGTCAATGGGTAAAAAGAACACTTAAAGGCGCAATAGTAGGATTGATATTCAAAATATCTCACAACCAGAATGGTATTGACCACAACCAACTGCACTGAATGCTGAGCACAGAGTTGAAACAGGGGGACCCAAGAGGTCCCAGCTGCACCAAAGATGACCCTACTTTCTGGATCATGTGGCAGATTCAGAGAAGAGGAGAATAGGGAGTGCTGGGACAGAGCAAAGGTGGGTTCAGATGTTGGCCAAGCAACAGAGGAGTAAGCTAGCCTAGCAGTAGACAGGAAAGCACTGTACTCTGACTCTCAGCCCTGTATAGAGCTACTGTGAGTTGACCAGGGACTGACTCATTTTTGAAAAGCAAAGAATTGCTACATATTCTTAAATATATTCTTAAAATTCCTTCAACAGTCTGGGAAGCCTTCAATCAGAGATGCGGTTAAAATGGAAATAGCCTCTGAAGAGATAATATCTATTCATACTAAGTAGCTAATGACTGTGATCCTTTCTGGAAGTTTTAGAAAAAGGTGGGAAGGGCTAGCCAAGAGCAAAGGAAACATAAGCATAAAGAGAAGTTTGTGGGATGGCTCAGTGAAGTTACTTTTTTCTGCTTGATTCTGCCCCAAGGTGGCTCCCCAGCCTGCACACACAGAATGAACTACAGCAGCTGTGATGTGGGTAGAACTACAAGGTCCTCAGGCCCAAGTCCAATTTGTTAATCACATATTTTACACATTTTGAGTTTCTGTAGAGCTGAAAGTTGGGATGGCCCCATAGAAACACAGTAATTCCTTCCTGCTTCTGCCTTAACTTGATCTTCCTGGTCTTCTCTACTTTCCTATGAGGAATCTGGGCAGTAAACCTTTTAGAAGAACCTGATCTTCCAACTCAGAATAATCACCATAGACAAACTGGAGAAGACAGTAAAATTTTGATTTCTCTGGGCCCTCTGGGCTTCTAGAAATTCATGTGTGAAGGTTCCCCAAACAGCCCTGGTCAGTTTCAGCTGGGGCCACTTGATAAAGGCAAGCCTGCCCTTTCTGGGCCCTTTCTCTGCTCCCAGCTCTTTCTTCACTTCCCAGGCAGCACCCGAGGGAATCTGTTGCCTTCCCCCACTTCCTCCCTCTCTTCTTAATGCTCCTGGTGGGTCATCTCTGGCTCCGTCAGTGTCATAGACCCTGAGCTCCTATCTTCGGCTTTGCTGTCGCCCTCAATGAAGACTCAACTAAGAGGTGCCAGGATGGGACAACATAAATTTATTTGCTTATTTATTCAAGAGGAATTTGTATCCTTCCCATTTCCCATCTGAGGTAGATAAAATGATTTAGCTGTGTCCAACTCTTTGCAACCCCATGGACTGAATAGTCCATGGAATTCTGCAGGCCAGAACATTGGAGTGGGTAGCCATTCCATTCTCCAGAGGATCTTCCCAACCCAGGGACTGAACCCAGGTCTCCTGCACTGCAGGTGGATTCTTTACCGCCTGAGCCACCAGGGAAGCCTGTAGATTTCAAGATGACTGGCCAATTTGGATATACTGGGGCCGAAAAAGAGAAATGCAGTTAAGTATCGATAGCAACCATCGAGGTGTGCTTTACTCTCTTACTTTGGGTGCTACAAGTATCACCAATATTTATTTCTAAAAGATTTCTCAATCTCTTCCTTTCATCACTTTCCTGAGTCTCTGTGAAGGCTAATTGTTATCTTCTTCCCACCACCAAAGGAGAAAGTTTAAGAATCTGGAATTAGCATGCAGATTGGGGGCAGAGAGGGCATTTGGAAGAAGCTCATTTAGACCAAATGCCCCAATAGCTAGGCTGCTATTGGAAGAAGAAGAAACAAACAAATGTACTTAAGGAGATGTGCAAGGTCTTGGAGAGAGCCGGTGGTTGGCCTCGACAGCTCCTGGTTCTAGCCCACTGGGACTGCCTACATTCCTTGTCCCCAAAGGCTGTGAAACACCTGTATGCTTCCAGGAAACACCTTTTCCCATCTAAATTAGCTTGTGTGCATTTTCTGTGGCTTGCAACTGAAAGATCTCTTATGAACATGTTGATCCAGTAGAGGAAATAGGATGGGAGCCAAACAGACAGCCCCCACCTAAGTGTTCATGAGTGTAACAGGAATAGATTATTCTATGACTTGGACGAAGTTTCCCAAATGGTTCATAAGTAAATGTCCTAGAAGCTTTAGAGGAACAAAAAGCTTCACTATTTATAAAACTCATTTCATGTATGTTTGTTTTAGTGTTGCTGGTTTTATGAAAACATTCTCTGTGAAAGGGGTTGTTGTACAGTCGCTAAGTAGTATCTGACTCCTTGCAACCTCACGGACTGCAGCACACTGGGCTTCCTGTCCTTCACTATCTCCCAGAGTTTGCTCAAATTCATGTCCACTGAGTTAGTGAAGCTATCTAACCATCTCATCCTCTGCCCCCACTTCTCCTTTTGCCCTCAATCTTTCCCAGCACCAGGGTCTTTTCCAGTGAGTTGGCTCTTTGCATCAGGTGACCAAAGTATTAGAGCTTCATCTTCAGCATCAATCCTTCCAATGAATATTCAGGGTTGATTTCCTGTAGGATTGTCTGGTTTGATTTCCTCGCAGTCGAAGGGACTCTCAAGAGTCTTCTCCAGCACCACAGTTCAAAAGCATCAATTCTTTGCCACTCAGCCTTCTTTACAGTCTAACTCTCATGTACATCCATACATGACTACTGGAAAAACCACAGCTTTGACTGTATGGAGCTTTGTTGGCAAAGTGATGTCTCTGTTCTGTGAAAGGGGTGGGGAATGTATTGTTTGTATATATGTGTCCATGTATGTCTATGACATCTTGCCCAAGATGCTATACAGTAAGTTGTTAATTCATAAGGGCGGAAAACACAGATCTAAATTAGTTACTATAGCAAAATTTCGCTTTACATTTTTAATGCAGGGAATCTTGACCAAGATTAATATTGTTAATGACATGGGAGGAGACATTATCACTTCCTGGAAAACAGTAATAGATGACTTTTGACTACATAAGATTTGGAATATTTATAATGATGAACAAATATCAACAAATGAATCTCTTTGATCAAGCTGTGGCCTCATTTTAATCTTTAAACGTCAACATGATTTATTTTCTATTTGGTAATTTTTCCCCCCATACAATTATTTGACTGTTAAAGAAGAAAAAGAGCCAATATTTGGAGAAACAATAGGTTTAGAAGAAGTAAACAAGATGTTTATTTTCTTAGATTCCCATGTGGTTATTTTGTGCTTCCCTGGTTTTGCTTTATCTTTGTTAATACTATAATTAAAAACACATTTGGGTAAACAAAGGCCTCCTTCTTTCCAATTGGTCTGCTCTTTCCGCCTGAACCATTCATTGCTGGCACAGTAAGATCACCACCACATCATAATTCATCAATCGGGCCACTTTGTGAGATTCAAAAAAATAAAGGGACTATAAGGTGGGTAAATGTGAATGTTTAAGTCTCACTCACTCAGAGAAAAACACCGGGGACTCTTGTAATGATGGCAAACATCATTTGATAGAATTTTTCGTTGAGGCTTCTTTCAAAGACAAAGCTGTATTTTTTCCAACAAAATAATTTCAGCATTAAAGTAGAAACTTCAAGAATTCATGATATTGTACACTAGTATTTAAAAGATAGTACTGAAAAAGGCAAACTGTAAATTGTGCATATGATTATAGCTTTACAAAATTATATGTATGGTAAAGGACTTTTGTAAAGACATATAAAAAGTTTCTATTAGAGTGATGGGATTATAAGCAACTTTAGCATAAGAAAAATTCCTTTAATATTACTACAATTTTTTGGGGTGGTGGTGCCCATGTAAAGAGATCAGTTCAGTTCAGTCGCTCAGTCGTGTCTGACTCAGGCAAAAGTGTACTCACAATCAAGCTTTTTAACCACTGTCTATGTCACTTAGGATGTTTATAAAACAGACATAGGTAATCCCTGAGATCTAGCAGTTTGGGAATTAGTATCTGGGTATATATCTGAGGAAGAACTGGAAGTGGATGGTGGTTCACATCCAGAAAATCAGAAGTGAATCCGAAAGGGCAGGGCAGTCTTGAAATAGCTCATATCTCATGCAGAGATATCTTACAAATATTCAAGTTCTCAATTGGCTAAAAAAGATTATCTGGATTCCAGCAGTTTCGATATATACCAGTAGATTGGTAATGAGTAATTAGAGTGTTTTATTGAGGTTCTGATCCTGTGTCTAGGCTTAACTGAAATCAACTAGTGATGTCTGCCATGAGCAATGGAGGAGGGAATGACAGGATGGGAAAATATTTTTCCTGGCCCTATTTTATATCATTTCTATTCCTCTGAAATGGGTTGATTTCTGGGACAATGGAAGACAAGGGAGATGGCCTTAGGTCCATTTTTCCAGTCCCCTATTTAGCAAGTTGGAATTAAGCAAAGTGGGTTTAATAGTTGTTCAGTCACTGTCAGACTCTTTGCCACTCCAAGGACTGCAGCACATTAGGCTTCTCTGTCCTCCATTGTCTCGTGGAGTTTGCTCAAAATCATGTCCATTGAGTTGGTGATGCCATCCAACCATCTCATCTCCTGCCACTCCCTTCTCCTTTTGCCTTCGGTCTTTCCCAGCATCAGGGTCTTTTCCAATGAGTCAGCTCTTTGCACCAGGTGGCCAAAGTACTGGAGCTTCAGCACCAGTCCTTCCAATGAATATTCATAGTTCCTGTTTTTTAGGAGCTTAAACCTAAGACCTAAATACTTTAATTAACATATATATACTTATATTTGTATATACATTATATATATAATGGATTAGACAAATATATATAATGGATTACATAAATAATGAACAAATACTGAGGATATACATAAAATAAAGACACATGTATAGCACAAGTAAATACTTAGTGGATATTGCTATGGAGAAAGTCAGCTGTGCTGGTCATTCCATTACTGGAATGTAGTAAGTAGACGCTGCTCAACATCCCACAATGCACAGGATAAGCATCTCCATTCAACAAACAATGTCAGTAGGGCAGAAGCTCAGAAACCCTGCTCTTTCATGCTGGGAACCTTAATATCTCTTTAAAGAGGCAGTGTAATACGATATAGAGAAAGACAGGTGCAAGTCAACAGACCCAGGATTTATCTAATATTCACTTTGGTCTATGACCTTGAGTTTCTGCCCTTGAATCTCAATTTTCCCTTCACAAATAAATGAATGTATTGGATTATAATAGTTTTCCCATCATAAATGTTCTACAATTATAGTAAATACGTTTTGGGGCCAAATGCAAACTAGAGCCTCAGTGTATCTGACTGATCCTTACAAGGTCTTTTACTGATTGTTGGCCACTATGGACAAGAAAGGGAAGATGCTACACCTAGCCTGTGCCAAAAGATGCTCTCTTTTGGGAATTAGACATTAAAACTGGCTGGTCCTGGCTGGGCACATTAGCAAGGATGAAGCAATTATATACAATCAGAAAAAAACTTGAGAAAATCAGAGAGAACTTGTACAAAGGGAGCAGACATGAAGAAACAGAGAGCGCAGGAACCTCAGAGATGCAATGAGTATGAAATCAATTCTTGGTGCAAATTGAAGTTTCTGATCCTAGTCCCTCAGGAGAGCCAACTGTATTTCATTCATTCATCGACCAAATATTGGCCGAGAGCTTCTAAATTCCAAGCACTATTTTGCGTGCTGTGGTATATTCTTGAACAAAAAGCACAAAGTCTCAGACATCACAGATATTTCTACTGGAGAAAACAAGACAATAATAATACTTGTATACAACATAACAATAAGTATGTTATGTATACGACATTAACATCAGGGTATGAGAAGGGCTAAGAAGAGCTATAAATCTGGGCAAGGGGACTGAGTGTGATAAATGCTGTGGAAGGCTTCTTTGAGCAATTGATGTTTCAGCAAAGATCTAAGTGAAGTGAACAAACCACCCAAATATGCTGGGGAAGAGCTGCCCAGACAGAGGAACAGCAACTGCAGAGATTCTTTGATAGGATTGTGCTTGGGTGTCAGGGGCAGCCAGTTCACATGCCTTCCTCATCCCAAGTCCTGCCCCTCTTCTGAGAGATTTCACCAAGTAGAGCTCCTCCCATCACACTGCATGCCCAACACCCAGACCTCTGGGTTGAATAACTGCCTCCATTCTGCTTTGCTTTAGCAACTCACTACCCTGGAACTTTGCTTTACGTCTGAAATCCTAAACTCTAATATGCCATTTGACCTCAGTCTCCCAGCTCTTAGCTCTCACATCCTCTTTCTCTCATTCCCCCACTTTCTTCTCCCTGAAGACTCCTAATTCCTTAACTGCTCCCTTTCCGTCTGGTCTTTCATGCTGATCCTATATTGATTTCTGTGCCTCTCTAACCTATTATACATTCTCTCAAGCACAAGCAGTATATGTAGTGCTTAGAATATGGCCTTTGGAGCCTCACTGCCTGTGTTAAAATCCCAGCCCCACCATTAACGTGAGCCTCTGTTTACTGGGGATATAGGAATATTCGTGTGGCCAAAAAGTTCATTTGGATTTTTTCCTATAAGATGGAACAAAAACTCAAACACATTTTTTGGCCAGCCCATTAGTAACCTTCTCCATTGCTGTTTTAAGGACTATGAGCTAATGCACACACAGGAAAGTAACAAGCCATAGAGTAAGCATTTGATAAATATGATAAATTTTCATGTGATTACCATAATTATCTCTGCTCTTCCTGCAATGATTTGAACCTCTGTGACTTACGTGCTCCTTCTTTGAAACTTCCCTGGAAACAGTCTCTGGAAACAGTCTCTGGATCAATATAATCATCTACTATCTCTGTTTTTATTTTTGAGCAGCAGAGGTCTCCTGACAAAAAACTACTTGACCTCAAAGACTGATGCTGCTATAGACTGAGAGCTTCTGGATTCTGCTTGGTCTACCACCCAGCTTGAAAATCCCTTTACATGAATTTGGTTGGTTATCTCATTCATTTCCCCATTCGCTATTCTGAACCTTCATTGTTCTTTTCAGCTCCCCAAGGTGCTGACCCTTTCACCCTTGCTTAACAGTTCTCACATGATCTTCCTGCTGCTGCTGCTAAGTCGCTTCAGTCGTGTCCGACTCTGTGCGACCCCATAGATGATCTTCCTAAGCACAGCTAAAATGTAATTATATTCTGACATCCTTCTCTTCACACTCCTAAGCAAAAGTCTTCTACTTTCTGCCTTAGACGAATTACTTGCCTATGCTCTGGATAACTTCCCTTCTCATCCCTTTGGAAACTCATAACTACCAATTATCTCTTTTTTCTCTCACTTAATTTGGGCCCCAAACATGCTCATATCTCTCCAATCTTAACAAAACAAAATAACACCCATCTGAACCCGGAATCCCCTTTCATCTACAGCTAAATGTCTTCTTCTTTTTTTTTTTAATTTATAAGGCAGAGGAACCAGAGATCAAATTGCCAACATCCGCTGGATCATGGAAAAAGCAAGAGAGTTCCAGAAAAAACATCTCTTTCTGCTTTATTGACTATACCAAAGCCTTTGACTGTGTAGATCACAATAAACTATGGAAAATTCTGAGAGAGATGGGAATACCAGACCACCTGATCTGCCTCTTAAGAAATCTGTATGCAGGTCAGGAAGCAACAGTTAGAACTGGTCATGGAACAACAGACTGGTTCCAAATAGGAAAAGGAGTACGTCAAGGCTGCATATTGTCACCATGTTTATTTAACTTATATGCAGAGTACATCATGAGAAATGCTGGACTGGAAGAAACACAAGTTGGAATCAAGATTGCTGGGAGAAATATCAATAACCTCAGATATGCAGATGACACCACTCTTATGGCAGAAAGTGAAGAGGGGCTAAAAAGCCTCTTGATGAAAGTGAAAGTGGAGAGTGAAAAGGTTGGCTTAAAGCTCAACATTCAGAAAACGAAGATCATGGCATCTGGTCCCATCACTGCATGGGAAATAGATGGGGAAACAGTGGAAACAGTGTCAGACTTTGTTTTTCTGGGCTCCAAAATCACTGCAGATGGTGACTGCAGCCATGAAATTAAAAGACGCTTACTCCTTGGAAGGAAAGTTATGACCAACCTAGATAGCATATTCAAAAGCAGAGACATTACTTTACCAACAAAGGTTCGCCTAGTCAAGGCTATGGTCTTTCCTGTGGTCATGTATGGATGTGAGAGCTGGACTGTGAAGAAGGCTGAGCGCCGAAGAATTGATGCTTTTGAACTGTGGTGTTGGAGAAGACTCTTGAGAGTCCCTTGGACTGCAAGAAGATCCAACCAGTCCATTCTGAAGGAGATCAATCCTGGGATTCTTTGGAAGGAATGATGCTAAAGCGGAAACTCCAGTATTTTGGCCATCTCATGCGAGGAGTTGACTCATTGGAGAAGACTCTGATGCTGGGAGGGATTGAGGGCAGGAGGAGAAGGGGACGACAGAGGATGAGATGGCTGGATGGCATCACTGACTTGATGGGTGTGAGTCTGGGTGACCTCCGGGAGCTGGTGATGGACAGGGAGGCCTGGCGTGCTGCGGTTCATGGGGTCGCAAAGAGTCGGACACGACTGAGCGACTGATCTGATCTGCAGGGCATGTAGGATCTCAGGCCCCCGACCAGGACTGAACCCATGCCCTCTGCAATGGAAGTGTAGATTCCTAACCACTGGATTGACAGGGAAGTAGTGAAGGGAAAGTTGCTCAATTGTGTTTAACTCTTTGTGACCCCATGGACTATACAAGTCTCCAGGCCAGAATACTGGAGTGGGTAGCCTTTCCCTTCTCCAGGGGATCTTCCCAACCCAGGGATCAAACCCAGCTCTCCTGTATTTCAGGCAGATTCTTTACCAGCTGAGCCACAAGGGAAGCCCAGTCCCTACAGCTAAATCCCTTGATGATGCCAAATGTCCCCTGGGGCAAAACTGATCTTGACTGATTAGAAGATAAGACAGTATAAACTAGAGCACAAAGTATGTAATTAAATGCTGTCGCTGCTGCTGCTAATCGCGGCAGTCGTGTCCGACTCTGTGCGACCCCATAGACGGCAGCCCACCAGGCTCCCCTGTCCCTGGTATTCTCCAGGCAAGAACACTGGAGTGGGTTGCCATTTCCTTCTCCAATGCATGAAAGTGAAAAGTGAAAGTCAAGTCTCTCAGTCGTGTCTGACTCTTAGCGACCCCATGGACTATAGCCTACCAGGCTCCTCCGTCCATGGGATTTTCCAGGCAAGAGTACTGGAGTGGGGTGCCATTGCCTTCTCCGAACTAAATGCTGTAGAAGTTCTCAAAAGATGAGCCCACAATGGCCTCCTGTCCTTATCATCTATTCACTGCATTTGTCCTGCCAATCCGTCTTCCAAAACCCACTTTCTCGGCAGACAAAAAGTTCAAAGTTCATAGTTTATCTGTACTTCCCTACCCTTTCTTTCCTCAGCCCTCAGCTCCCTGCAATCTGACTTCTGTCCCCTGATTCCTTGAAACTTCTCTGCCATGACTTTCTTCCTAATTGCCAAACCCAGTGGACATTTTCTTTCTTGCCTCTATTGCCTGAATCCTCCATAGCCTTTTTATGCTATCGACCATGACTTTTGCCTTGAAACTCTTGCTTTGGTTTCCAAAATGCCAGCATTTTTGGTTCTCCTCTTACTTCTCCTATATCATTTTCATCACCTCCTTTACTAGCATCCTTTCCCTTTAAATCTCAGTATTCCTCAGACAGAATTCCCACCTCAGTCCCCTTCTTATCACTACTCTTTCCTTAGTGGTGTCCTTTATTTCAATGACTTTGACCATCACCACTGTGTTGGTCACTCCTCTGTTCTGCTGTTTAGCACAGACCCCAATCCTAGGCTCTGGGAGGTATAGCCTGCAGTCTCTGGGCACTTCCTTCTGCATCCCAGTTGCAAAACACTTCTAGCAAGTCTGTTCTTATCTTTCTGCAGTTCTTTCTCATGTTTAACTGGCTACAAGGTCCTTGAATATGTTGAGCCTTTCAATTATTTCTTTCAATGATCTGAACATAGCACAGTGCCTAGCACTTAGTAACTGGTTCATGGTAACTGTCTTTTGAGTAAGTAATGGATGTGCTTGTTCTCTTTTCCCCACTAGGATGAGTAGGATTTGTCTACTCATGTTTAAAATACACCCGTGGCAGATGCATGTTGATGTATGGCAAAACCAATACAATATTATTAAAAAAAAAAAAATAGAACTCTTTGTAATCCCCAAACTTCTATGCTTCAAGTCTTCTCAGTTTAAAAAAACCATCATCTACTCAACCGTCACACTCTCATAACTCAGTATCATTAGGATCTTCCCTTTTCCTCATCGTTCATATCTGATCCATAAGGAGGTTATGCAAGCTCTGCTTCAAGCCACGTCCTAAATTTCACTCTCTATCACCATATCTAGCACTACCACTTTGGATGCTGTCCAAGCCATCATCATTCCTTACCTGTTCAATGGCTAAACCTTTTGTTTGTTCTGATTTTGCTACTGTCCCCCTTGCACTTCATAAAGATCTCTTCAAAACATCCATCAGGTTATCTCACTCCCCTCCATAAAATGCTCCATGACTTTATTACACTTGGACTATAATTTAAAAGTTTACCAAGGCACTACATCATTACTTGGCCCCTTCCAACCTCTCTTAACTCATCTCCAAAACCAAATCTGATTCCTATCCCCAACTCCCTTATTGCTTCAGCATGATCCTTTTTTTTTCTTTTGCTGTTGCTCCTATCCACCAAGGTTATTATTCTGGCTCAGGTTTTTACACTGGCTGCTCCTTCTGACTGCAATGTTCTTGTTGCGCCTTCTCAACCTTCAAATCTCTCTTCCTTAGAGAGTCACCCTATGAAAATAAACCCCCTACAGTCATTCTCTAACTCCCATTCTGCTTTATTTCCCTCAGAGTATGATCGCCAACTAAATTTATATTAAAAAAAAATTAACTTCTGTCCTGCTATTTGCCTTTTCCATCTGCTGCTGCATCCCTGTTGTATAGTAGAATAACTGGCCTATGATAACCATTCAGCAAATATCTGTTTGCATAATGCGATCATCCCTATGTCCAAAGGCATATCTTTATTGATTGCTAATGGTTATTAGGTCTGTGCTGCTGCTGCTACTGCTAAGTCGCTTCAGTCGTGTCCAACTCTGTGCGACCCCATAGACTGCAGCCCACCAGGCTCCGTCGTCCCTGGGATTCTCCAGGCAAGAACACTGGAGTGGGTTGCCATTTCCTTCTCCAATGCATAAAAGTGAAAAGTGAAAGTGAAGTTGCTCAGTCGTGTCCGACTCTTAGCGACCCCATGGACAGAGGCCCACCAGGGTCCTCTGTCCATGGGATTTTCCAGGCAAGAGTACTGGGGTGGGGTGCCATTGCCTTCCAGGTCTGTGAGATTGTATTAACACTTCACTAAGAGAAGACAGCTTTCTTAAATGAGGACTAGCACCTACCTCTAAAACCTGTATACCTATTAGCTCCTGACAAACACCTCCTCCATGACTAAACATAAACACCCTTGCTGTTTTTGATGTTAAGTTCACCCTCTTTTTCCTATGGCAAGTTTTGATGACTATGGAAATAGTCTTGAATAAAGTCTTCTTTGTCATTTTTAACAAGTGTCTGGTGGCAACTTCTCTTTAATACCAGAAACCAAATATTTACCTACTTGGCCTACATAAATTTATCTAATGAATTTTCATTGTTCCCTACAGAACCTTCAAAAAATTTTTTTTTTGCAGTAGGAAGAGTCAAAGAGAGGCATTTCCTGTCCTCATGACTGAAGACTATGGTTTCTCAAGCATATACGGGGAAAGTCAGGAAGAATACAGGCTACATGATTTTTTTTTATCACCTTTACAGAAGCTATTACTTATTCATTTTGTCACATTTATTTTCAATTGTTCTTGTGGTGACATTTTAATGAATAATACAAAAGCAATGCACAATTCAAAATGACACCCCAAACCTCCCAAACAAAAACACATTCAGTATATAAAAAATGATCATTCCTCCCACATTCTCTGCCATATAGTCCACTTAATTCACATGCAGTCCACCCCCGACTATGCAGCTGACTTGAGATTATATGATCATACCTGCAACATCAAACTCAATTTCCAGCGTGACCTTGCTTGTGATTGAAGAGTCTCGGAGGAGCTGATTGGCTTCCTCAAAGGTGCTGTCTTCAGTTGGAATTCCATTAATGGCCAGCACTCTGTCTCCAATTTGAAGCACCCCACATCTAAATTTAGAATCAGACATTACAGGTTGTAGACAAAGTAAATGATTTTCAAGTTGACATTGCCAAGATCCTTTCAATATAGCATTTGTTCTAGTTTATTCAATGCTGTGGGGCATCCTATTAGGTCAACTGCAATGTCCTACATTCTTTTTTTCTATATAAAAATATAGCTGATTTATTACACTGTGTTACTTTCAGGTACACAGCAAAGTGATTCAGTTATATGCAAGCCCTACATTCTTGTATTTCATGGCTACCAATGTGAACAAGGGAATCTTGAAATATCCCAGAGAAGTAATGAATAATTTAGCACCATGATATTATTATAATCTGATGTGAACCAATATACAGTAATGATGAATGTGCATTCCCCATGGCAGAGAAATTATCATGAAGTTTTGACTTCAGAGATTTTTTTTTGTAATGGATTTTTTCTTTTTAATTAATTTAGCCTCTAGTCCCTGGCGGACAAAAATCTGCTAAAGGCACCACCCAGGCTCACTATTTTTCTCAAACCTGATCAAGAACATAAAATGTTATTGTCAGAACAGAGAGTTCATCTCGTCTTGCATTTCCTGCATTGAGCACTGTTCCATAATTTATTAGCCAGTCAAAGATAGCCAGCAAGAAATGCAGGGCAGAAAATGATGCCGTGAAAGAAAGGCTCTCACCTCTCAGCTGGGCTGTCAGCTTCAATATAGGAAATCAGAGGTGGAGAGGAGAGGGTCTCTGTAGCAAACACGCTGCCCTGCAGTTGAATCCCAAATCCTGTGACAGGATCCGCCGTCAGCACAACCTCTGTGGTTTCTGTGTGAACAACCTGCCCAGCCAAGCCCACGGTGCTAGAGGCTAAGGACACTAGAGGAACAAACACACACAGCAGAAATGACTTTAAACTGGAACAGGCACCAGGAAGGCCAGTGTTTCTGAAACTGATCATGTCTCTGGGAAAAAAAAAGCTCACTGTTAATGGTGGGACGTGAGGTTTTGGTCTTTAAGCAACGACTGAGCGACTTCACTTTCACTTTACATTTTCATGCATCGGAGAAGGAAATGGCAACCCACTCCAGTGTTGTTGCCTGGAGAATCCCAGGGACGGGGGAGCCTGGTGGGCTGCCGTCTGTGGGGTTGCACAGAGTCGGACACGACTGAAGCGACTTAGCAGCAGCAGCAGAGCTGAATGGGGTAAATGAATCTCCCAATATCTGTCACATCTAAGTCATAGCATCAGTGTAGCCCCCTCCTCACACCCACCCCTCATATCAAGGACAGCTGTGGCAACTGTAGGAAGAGCATGGTCTTGGGGTACCTGCGATCTAGTCCTGGCTCAACCACTAAGAAACCAGCTGGGTGACCTTGGGACTAAGTCACTAATCTCTTTCCTATCTAGGAGAAAGGGGGTTGGGCTAACTGATCTAACTTTTCTCCCCTACTTTAGATATTTGTACCTAAGTTTCTAGCTTTTTACAAAAAACTTGACCTTCAGCTTTGAAGAAACAATTGATCTAAGTCTGGCTCCTGAGGTGGTAAGGATGTACTGGTCATCAACCTTCATCTATCATTGGCTTGGTGTGATGGAGTCATTTAAATGACTTTTATACATTTCCACTTGTCTAATACTGGTCCTATTTCAGCATTTATCAGTTTTTTATTTTCCTTCTTGTCTCTTCACTAGACTCTTGAGTTCCTTAAAGATCGGAACCAGATCTTTTCCCCTCTGAAAATTTCAGTGCCTGGAATTTCCCTGGCTAAAGCCATGTGGGATGAATCCAGTTCCATAACATCAATATTTTCCTTTTTGGAATCAGCCCTTGGTCTGCTGAGTTAAGGAACGAGACTGGTCCTTCAGGGCCCTGATTTTTCTATCATGTGGATCATTCCAGCATTCAGGCTGACACTGCAGAGGATGGTGAGATGTATCCTTTTCCCAGTAGGAGTAAGGAAAATCTACTTCTTAAGAGGCACTGTCACTGTTCTTTCCCAGCAGGATTAATGTCACTGAGGTTAAAGTGGCCTGCTTTAGGGGGTGAAAGTAGCCTCCAACCCTCATCTTTCTACAGATTGTGGTTACAATCCCAAGATCTGACACATCAACTATCAAATATCAATTCAGATCGTGTTTTCTAGTGTGGCTTTGTTAATATCAACTGTATTCTGGATGCTCTCCAGATCACACATTTTGTTATTGGTGGCACAAAACCAGTAGAAGGTACCATTTCATGTCAGCAAAACTCTGGAGGGTTGCATTTCTTTCCAGTTAGTACTCATAGCAGGTGGGAATATAATATTAGAACAGCACCCTTAGGCAGATGGCACTCTGTCTTCTGAGTGAAGATTTTTGGACTTCAACAAGTATACTTTACTTTATATGGAACTTTCTATAGGTCCACATTAATATTTTTTTAGTTTACCATCCCAATTTGGCATAGATTTTTGGACTACTCAACTAGAGTTAAAAGTCATTTCTGAATTAAGTCAGCTGATTATCATTTCCACTAAGAAAGAATCAAGAAGGAATAGGTCACTTTAACAGTAATAGGGGGATTAGTTTAGATATAGCAAAGACTTTCTGAGGGAAAAGACGTGCTGTATTTTTCTGAAACAGAAGGCAGTTGATGAATTTCATTTTCTAGAAGGTTTTGAAAATAGAAATAAGTATTAATTCATATGAGTATCATTAAATCTATAACCTCTACCTGGAGGCAAGCTGAGCTGGTAGAAATTATGAGGACATTTAATTTAGAATTAAAAATGTATTAAACATTGGTTTTATAATTTTATGAAGAGTACAGGATTATATTAAATAACTTAGGATTTTACCATTAACTCTGAAAGTCCTCTGACATACTAGAATCTGTTCTTTGAAATAGTACAATTTCATTGGAAATTGCTTGTACTGATTACTCACACATATTAAAGTCTTGAAAATGACCAATAGAGATAAGATAAACTACAGATTTAAAGATGATAGACCAAAAAAAAAAAAAAAAGCCCCAAACTAATATTACTTGGAGAAGAAAAAGATGAGTTTGATTATCCTGCTTCATTAATGTGGTCAAAAAGCAGGAGAAAATAAAAGTTATTTATGCGTTCCAACCTGGTAGTTTAAACTTCTGTATAATGCATTCTCTCCCTCCAGCAGCAAAGCAGCAAATACTCCTGCCAGGCACTGGCTCTGGTCTGTGGTGTGCCCGCTTCTACTCACAAGTGAAGATGGAAATGACCACACTGCTGACATGCTGTGTTTGAACACTGCTAACGCGTGTGTGCCAAGGTTGTGTTCAGGATTTATATCTGTTCTGTCCTCTTCTCACTCCTTTCTGGAGGGTTCTGCAGGAGTTCACCCTGTGTTTTTGTCAATCCTTGTTTTTCCTACTGTAAGGAAAGGCCAAGTAATGGGAGGCCAAAGATGACTTCTTAGCTCTGAAGTTTAAAAATCTGCCAAATGTTTCCTTAATTTAGACAGCTGTGAAATTTATTGTCAGATACAAAAAGCATCTGAACAGTATATAGAGAAATGGACCTCAAAGATTCTCTTTAAAAAGGGAAAGCACAAACACGGTCCCCCTCCTATCACAAATTCTGTAGTAGAATTTTCCTCATTTGGGGAAGTTGCAGGGGTCAGTTATGTGGACGACAATGGATAAGCCCCACCCAGGGAAGACCACCTTCATGATCATGGTATCTCCCCTGCCAGGTAATTATCAAAGATTTATTCATATACTGTGCTTACAATTATTGGATTCTGAAGACCTATATCTCACTAAAGTGTTCCACATTAGAGTCCTCATTGTACATCACATGATCCAGTTCGGGAGACCGTCGGAGTGGTCAACAGCTCCCTCCTCCAAATAGGGGTAGGGCAGTTCTTAAGCTGACTCCTTCGAGAGCTCTGTGCATGGTCATTTTAAAAGCTTACCATGAGCTGCCTTTGAATTCCGATTGTTTTTCAGGGGCTGGTGGCAGGCACAAAAATTGTTAGGTTGTTTCATTCTCTTCCTTTCAGCTCTTTTCAGTGGCGCCCTCCCTAGCAGTAAGTGATGAGCACAGAAGAGGCAAGGATCATTCTGAGAACGTGTTCTAAGGTCTGCCCTTTGCTGCAATTCAGGCAGACTGGAAACAGGAAAGCGTCTACACTGGCCCTGTGTACTGGAGCAGGAAGCTGGGGGGAATAGCCAGATCCACTGCTCAGTCATGCCCCGCCATCACAGGGGATGATGGGCTTCTGGGAGGGGCCTTGATCTTCTGTGGCAGAAAAAGGGGCAGCTCATGCTGTGGGGGAAAAGCCAGTAAGAATACGGAAGAGGTGACAAGTGGGTTCCTTCTGTGACATGGCTCTGCCACCCTCCCAGGGCTTTGTGACACTCCTAGAGGCCGATGCTGGGGGTACTTAACATTTTCCCTGTGACACAAACATGACTTTCCTCTTTTAATCCTTGTAACATGCTATAACAGGCTTCCTGTATTTTCCTCCTTGGTCAATAACAGAGTATGTTTTAATATTCATGTGAGAAAATTTCATTCTTTTCTGGCCATGTTCTTCCTTTGTATTAGAAACATAAGTAAGAATTATTTTTTTCTTTCTGTTTTGCTCTGGCCTCAACTGATCACCAATACAGCTAAGAGATTTTTATTATATTTGTTGTGACTTTACCATGATTCACCATCCATACAAATGGCCTGGTTGCTATAGGAACATAAGTATTAGAAAAGGGGCAGTAAATGGTGGCACCAAATAAAGACATAAATAAAGTGGTGGAAATAAACCATAATATAGTGAGAGTGGCAATAAAAGTTTTATTATCTATTATTTGGGAAAACCTTTACCTCTAACGTGACCATACCAAGTTAAAGCAAAAAACAAAAAGAGAGAGAGAAAGAAAACTGAAAAACTAAATCCTCAGTTTTCTTCTGATTTTGGAACATTAACACTAGTTTCTTAGGTCTTTCTGAAGTGGGAATAAAAGTTTATAGCTTTCTGAATCTTCTTGTTTGATTAAAATATAAAATGCATGATTTCCTGAGATACACATAAACTCTGGTAGATACATGGTCAGTAGAGTTCTGGTGGCTAATGTTCACAGCAAATGCTAAGAGCAGATTTCTAGAACCAGGTTTCTGCTTATACTTCTATTATGTTGGAGAATAACGTGCTGTTTTAAGACAGAATTTATCACTAGGTTATGGCTATTGGTGACAGTGTGGCCTTGGCCTTGTTTCCTACTACAAAATTCAAGATGTATAAATATCAACCTGTAATAGCCAGATTATCATTTGCTTGTCATGACTAATGTCCTTAATCAACCTAGCAGTCTTACCTAACACAAACAAATGTTTAGCCATTAAAGCAGAAGTGCAAACATGAATGCATTTGTTTTAATTGCTCTTCCCTGCTGAGGGCTGTTAGCCTGCTTTCTCAGTAAGCGGTGCTGCACATGAAGCCATTTTATGTAAAAATTTCATCTACAAATATCCACTACAAATCCTGATTCATTATATGGGAATGTTCAACTTCTATATTATGCCTACATGGAAATGCAGTGAAATATGCCTAAGTCTTGGAGCAGTGTTAATATTTCAAATTTAGGCACCATAATAGCAAACACGTCAACTATTTAAAATAGCTAACAATTAAATAGTGCTTACTATTTACTATGTATTATTGCAGCATATATATATACATCATATTATATATTGCATATATATAATTATCATATTTATTTCATTGAGTAATTGTGAATATTATATGAGAATATATAATTATTCATGTATACATATGAACATATCATATATATATATGAATATATAGTCTAGAATTTATAGATGTTCAAGCTGGTTTTAGAAAAGGCAGAGGAACCAGAGATCATATTGCCAAAATCGCTGGATCATCGAAAAAGCAAGAGAATTCCAGAAAAACATCTATTTCTCCTTTATTGACTAGGCCAATGTCTTTGACTGTGTGGATCACAATAAACTGTGGAAAATTCTGAAAGAGATGGGAATACCAGATTATCTGATCTGCCTCTTGATAAATCTGTATGCAGGTCAGGAAGCAACAGAACTGGACATGGAACAACAGACTGGTTCCAAATAGGAAAAGGAGTACGTCAAGGCTGTATATTGTCACCATGTTTATTTAACTTCTATGCAGAGTACATCATGAGAAACGCTGGGCTTGATGAAGCACAAGCTGGAATCAAGATTGCTGAGGAGAAATATCAATAACCTCAGATATGCAGATGACACCACCCTTATGGCAGAAAGTGAAGAAGAACTAAAGAGCCTCTTGATGAAAGTGAAAGAGGAGAGTGAAAAAGTTGGCTTAAAGCTCAACATTCAGAAAACTAAGATCATGGCATCTGGTCCCATCACTTCATGGGAATTAGATGGGGAAACAGTGGAAACAGTGGCTGACTTTATTTTTTTGGGGCTTCAAAATCACTGCAGATGGTGACTGCAGCCATGAAATTAAAAGACCGTTGCTCCTTGGAAGGAAAGTTATGATCAATCTAGACAGCATATGAAAAAGCAAAGACATTACTTTGCCAACAAATGTCCGTATAGTCAAGGCTATAGTTTTTCCAGTAGTCATGAATGGATGTGAGAGTTGGACTATAAAGAAAGCTGAGAGCCGAAGAATTGGTGCTTTTGAACTGTGGTGTTGAAGAAGACTCTTGAGAGTCCCTTGGACTACAAGGAGATCCAACCAGTTCATCCTAAAGGAGATCAGTCCTGGGTATTCATTGGAAGGCCTGATATTGAAGCTGAAACTCCAATACTTTGGTCACTTAATGTGAACAGCGGACTCATTTGAAAAGACTCTGATGTTGGGAAAGATTGAGGGCAGGAGGAGAAGGGGGATGACAGAGGATGAGATGGTTGGATGACATCACTGACTCAATGGACATGAGTTTGGTTGGACTCCGGGAGTTGGTGATAGACAGGGAGGCCTGGTGTGCTGTGGTCCATGGGGTCACAAAGAGTTGGACATGACTGAGTAACTGAACTGAACTGAGAATATATTTCCTGTCCTATATGTCTCTTTTGGTGGCAATTATATATATATATATATGCATTTTCATATAATCTTCACAATTAACCAGTGGGGTAAGTACTATAATTAGCCTCACTTTGTTGCTAAGAAAGCCAAGATATAGAAAGCTTAAAAATCTTGCTCAAGGTCCTACTGCTACAAAATGATGACTTTGGGATGAGAAGAATCTGGGCTCATCACCAGTTCACTATGCTGCCTTCAACTTGTTTCTTTAAAGAGTAAATAATTTACCCTCTAGTGTTAGCTAAGAAATATCTAGAAGTGCCTTGTTTGCATTTTGACTAAACTCAATCTTCCTTCCATTTACCTATATTAAAGATGACAAATCTTATATTTGAAGGGATATGCACATCAAAACCAGGAATACACCACAGCAGTGGTTAGCCATGGTTTCCTTTGTAAGCAAACCTTCGCGTTCCTGTAACATGAAGAGACCATGTCCCAGTATGGGCGATGGCCGTTCTCTCACACTGCTGGTGGTGCTGGGAGGCCTGGCCACAGACCCACGTCTGAAGATGACTCTCGGGCAAACAAGCTGAAGAGCCAATAGATCCAACCACCTCTCTTCACAAGAATGTTTTCTCTTTAACACCAGTCTTGAAGTACTTGGGTTTAGCTATCTTTAGGTAGCTTAAGAGTGTTCCTTACTTTATCTCCATAGTAAACACAAGAAGAGATCCCATCTTCTTTGAGTTGTTTAATGGGAAACACAATCATGGCCACCAGAAAAAAAAAAAAAAATACAAGAAACACTTACCTCTTTCTATACTGGTTAGATCTGGCTGGAAAACTAGGTGTTCTCTTTCTTTAAAACTTACATGATTATGATGAGAGATTATGTTCTGCCCTCCCACTCCCACAAAAGAAAAATTCAGGAGTCATGTGTTTCTTCCCTTTTTCCCTAAGGCATTTGATCACCCTTTCTTCTTTATACGGACAAGCAGCTATCCAGAAGCAGGCTGCCAACCACATCTTCCTAGTTTTGCCTAGTCTGTAACATGCTTGCCTGTCCCAGAAGATCATAGTTCTAAGAGTCGTAGTTGAAATTCCTAGTCTTTAGGATACCTGTTGTAAAGATAAGGATCCTTTCAATCTTCCTGACACTTGAGTGGGTAACAGATATATGTTAGGGCAGTGCTTGTCAGTGGAGCAGGTTCCCTGGGAAAGTATTAGAATCTTGAGGCGTGAAATACAGATTGAAAAGGCACATTTAAGGGGAATAAGCTATAGTTTGAAAGGCATGTTTAAACTTATTATCGTCTTTTTTTGCAGGGGTGGTTAATGAAATATGAAATTTATAATACTGCTGCTGCTGCTAAGTTGCTTCAGTCGTGTCCGACTCTGTGTGACCTCATAGATGGCGGCCCACCAGGCTCCCCCATCCCTGGGATTCTCCAGACAAGTAATCTGGAGTGGGTTGCCATTTCCTTCTCCAAAGCATGAAAGTGAAAAGTGAAAGTGAAGTCGCTCAGTCGTGTCCGACTCTTAACGACCCCAAGGACTGCAGCCTACCAGGCTCCTCTGTCCATGGAATTTTCCAGGCAAGAATACTGGAGTGGGGTGCCATTGTCTTCTCCGGAAATTTATAATAATACTACACAAATACATGGGACTCATATTTATCAAAAGGGGATACAGTTTTCAAAGTGAATAAGTGGACCCAGCTTTAGTCAATAAGAAACAAAGAGTAATGGTTTCATGTTCAAACATACCCAGAATATAAGGAAGGAGTCTTAAAGAAAAAAATTATATCTTTGATTTTATCAGATCAAAAGAGCAAGAAAAAAAATTCAAATTAAATGTTGTAGGCAAAGGTAGTACAAACTAACCCAGTCTGAAATTGTATTTGGTGCAATTGTTATGTCGATAAGGGATATCATTTCAATGGTCTTTGGCACAGGGTAGTGAGCTACTTATCTTTTTCCTGCAAAACACTCTTCCTATAGGTTTCCTTACATCCAAGATGCCAATGGACCCACAGGTTTTTTCAGGCCAAAAGACACTGGTTAACGTTTCACTTACGTGAGCTTTTGAAGTCTTTCTTTTTCAGTCTCCTCCTCATCATGGTTCCACGTGGGCTAGTGGAGTAGAGGCTTCGAGGCAAAGTCCCCATGTTCAGGGAACTCAGGCTGTATGCACTCATGGAGGTGGGAGAGAAGGATGAAGACACCAAAGCTGCTGTAAGAGAGTGAAGACTTGGCACAGAGCATTCTCGGGGGGCGTGTGAGCCTGCCACACCTGTCAACCAGTAACAATCCAGAAAGACACCCAAGATGCACAGCAATGGCTAGTAGGTGGCTCCAACCAATCAGAGACCAAGTCTCAGGAGCCATGGAGACAGTCAGTGCTTTAGAATCTGTGTTATAAGAGCCCAGAAATGCCTGAGGAGCAGCATCAATCCCCGTAAGTACAATGCAACACAGAGAGGCTCTACGAGTTTTGCTTTAGACAAAAAAGAAAACATTAAAGCAAGTTTCTCCATAAACAACAACTCAATGCTTCGGATACATAATCTCATTTTCATAGACAGCTTCTGGCATGAATTTCACAAGTGGCTCCATATACACAAATAAGGTCTGAGAACATTATCTTCTATATACTATTCTTCATTGCTATTTCCTGACCACACATAAATCATTCTGAACATTTACATCCTCTCTTAACAACAAATGCTTTCTGATGGAAAAGACAAACTAAAGAGATGACAGAAATGAGAAGTTGCTACTACAAAAAAAAAAAAAAAAAAAAAAAAAAAAGACACCACACCTATGAAACCAAATATGGTATGAATCAGATGAAGAAGGCATGAGAAGAATATAATTTAAGTAAAAGACCAGGAGGAGAAAGCCTGGAACATTACGAGGGCTGTTTGGAGGAGGCGCTTTCATGAATGTCAGGGCCGGCGCTCTGCAATGGTCAGGGTGGTACGAATTATAGTGATGGTAGGTGTGAAGGCTGCAGTGGCTGCTGGCCCAGGAGTCCCAGGGAAGTTGCCTGTTGCTCCTCTGAATTTTCACTGCCCACATGAAGTGATGATGAGAAATAAGAAAAAACAAACAAAGAACCAAAAAAGAGGAAAAAGTAACTGAACTGCACAAATAAAAAGTAACAACAACAACAAAAAAATGAAGGCTGCTTGCACAAAAAAAAGGAAAAAAAAAACTGGCTTTGCCCTTTTCTCAGTGGTCAGCAAAATCTATGATTAACACCAGGGATGGTAACTTTTCATCTTCCCAACAATAATGCATGTCTTTCCCCAGCCCATTTTTTTCTCATTTTAAGATGACTACTGAATCAATTTCTAATCTCCCCCTGTGCTTCACAGCAGAGATTAAAACATTTTTTTTTTTAACTTAAAAGTCAACCCCGCAAGATCTATGGCACAAGATTAGTAATTAGAGATTTGCAAATCTTGGCCAGTTAGTAGCTCTTGTTCTGAGAAAAAGAAAAGAATGAATGATAAATCATACTGGCTCCTGATTCAAAGGATGTACTAGTCACACATCACAATTTACTGCTCTGACATTTTAATTACACTACTATTCATTACTTGAACTACAATAAACTACTCTATCAGGATCTCATCAATATCCTAATAAGAAGATGCAAGTGTCAACATACTTTACAATTTGGGGAGTATTTTTAAAAGCTGTATTTATATTTGAAAGAAGGCATTTAATTATTAAAAATATTTCAAATATTCTTATATTTTTTAAGATGCCACAAAATTTTAATAAAGCTAATTTCAAAAATCTGATGTCCTCTTTATGTTTTAAAAAATATGTATATCATACTTCCATTCTAATTTCAATATTGTTTAGATTTGATTTTCTACTCAATGGTCTGAAAGTATGAGTGCTTTTAAGTTTGTTACTATATTGATGGGAAAATTTTCACTTAACTATCTTAAAGAATGAAAAATAAAATATGGACTTTTATCTCTATTGTCATGATTCTAAGACTAGGTGCCTTACATATGAGTGAATTTGCAGTATTTATTCATGGAGTGAGGTCAGATACTCTGTAAGTATTTAAAGGAGAGTTCTTTGGGTAAGAGTTTAAATTATACCATCAGTGACATCAGCCTCACTTATCACACCTCAGCCTTTCTGGAATGAGACAGATCATGGAACAAAAGCATGAACAGATCACCACGGGCTGAGGCCACCTGTACTTCTGTTTCGGTTCCAACCCATCTTCTCTATCTGACCTTGACCAGTTACTCAACCTCTCTAAGCCACAGTTTCCTCATTATGTCAAGTAGAGATCACAAAAGCAGCTATCCCAGAGGCCAACTGTTGATAATATGCACCCAAGGTGCTTAGCATGGTGCTGGCACACAGAATAAAAACTAGTGACTTTATTTAATAACATCGATACCATCTACTTTCTATCTATTTGCCAATGAATACTTTTTTAAAAAGGAAACAGGTATATCTCTCACTCTACAAATTTCATTCACTGGACACAAGTGAAAAGACTGAGAAATCTGCAGCACACTTTCATGGCCAGCATCATTTTGTAGTCCTGAACATATGGTCTTTTGCTTCTATATACTTCAGTTTCTAGTTTTGGGGTTTATCTCCCTCTCCAGTAGTCTCGGGGCCCCCCCCCTTTTTGGACAGAGGATCCTGTTCAGTCAGGGCTAAGGTGACCATTACTCACTTTCATCTTGGGGGCACCTCCAGTTTCTTGCCTGGAGAACCCAGGGACGGGGGAGCCTGGTGAGCTCCGTCTATGGGGTCACACTGAGTCGGGCGACTGAAGTGACTTAGCAGCCACTAGTCTCTTTCGCTCCGCTACCACTTCGGCTAACCACTGCCGAATCTTCAGACTTGGCTCCCTGGTTCATCTCTTACATACCTACCTTCCAGGATCCACAGTACAGAATAATATTTTAAGTATATAAATTAGATGATGCAACTCCCATTTAAGGTATTTCAATGGGTTACAATTACAAAGAGAATCAAACGTGAGCCCTACTTATCTCTCTAGCTTCACCCCTTCTCACACTTCCTACTTCTAATATTCTTCTCCTACCTGTTTACATGGCTGGCTCAGGCGCCAAGTCATTCTGACCCTGGATGAAGTAGTTGTCTCTCCTATGTCATCCCATTGCTTTTTTGTTAATATATTCTTCAGAGTTGAAAGGGCTTTATTTATTTAATATACTTTTAATGCTTGCCTCTCTACACTGGAATGTAAATCCCATGAGAATAGGAATCTACTTTGCTTGCCTTGCTCACTAGATGCACTGTGGCAACTAGAACAGAGCCTGGCATATAATGACTGATGAATGAATGAGTGAGTGAAGGAACACATGCATGAATGAATAAGAATATCAGCCAGAGGGTCCATGTACACACTGTAGCAGCATTTTCCTTGTGATAAAGAGCATTTCGAGGCAAGTCTCTTTCGCCATCCTCACTTTACTTTTGGGTGTACCAGAAGACTTTTTAGCTAGATGCAGTCAGTATTGGGTCTGGCTAATCTACACCCATAGCCACTTATTGAGCTCTGTAAAGTGTTATGTGTTTCAAATGATGTACAGTGAGTAATGGTTAGATAGCATCACTGATTCAATAGACATGGATCTGAGAAAACTCTGAGAGACAGTGGAGAACAGAGGAGCCTTGCACGCTACAGTCCATGGGGTTGCAAACAGTCTGACATGAGTTAGCGACTGAACAACACAGTGTGTGAACTTCAGAATTCTCCACTCATTTTTTGACCCAGTTCTTTATGGAGTGCTGTTAAAATTACTGGGCAGTTTTGAGTGCTGTCAAACCAAATTGATAACTCAGTAAGGAAGATACTGACCACCTATGTATGTCTGGCTCTGTGACATCTGTGGCAGGTTAAATGTAAGTCATTTAATTCAAGGGATTAGATGTGAAAGACAGAGTGCCTGAAGAACTATGGATGGAGGTTCTTGACATTGTACAGGAGGCAATGATCAAGACCATCCCCAAGGAAAAGAATTGCAAAAAGGCGAAATGGTTGTCTGAGGAGGCTTTACCAGTAGCTGAGGAAAGAAGAGAAGCTAAGGGAAAGGGGAAAAGGAACGATATACCTATTTGAATGCAGAGTTCCAAAGCATAGCAAGGAGAGATAAGAAAGCCTTCCTCATGATCAGTGCAAAGATATAGAGGATAACAATAGAATGGGAAGACTAGAGATCTCTTGAAGAAAATTAGAGACACCAACAGAATATTTCATGCAAAGATGGGCACAATAAAGGACAGAAATGGTATGGACCTAACAGAAGCAGAAGATATTAAGAAGAGGTGGAAGAATACGCAGAAGAACTGTACAAAAGTGATCTTCATGACCCAGATAATCATGATGGTGTGATCACTCACCTAGAGCCAGACATCCTGGAATGTGAAGTCAAGTGGGCCTTAGAAAGCATCACTACGAACAAAGCTAGTGGAGGTGAAGGAATTCCAGTTAAGCTATTTCAAATCTTTTAAGAAAATGCTGTTAAACGTGCTGCACTCAATATGCCAGCAAATTTGGAAAACTCAGCAGTGGCCACAGGACTGGAAAAGGTCAGCTTTCATTCCAATGCCAAAGAATGCTCAAACTACTGCACAACTGCACTCATCTCACACACTAGTAAAGTAATGCTCAAAATCCTCCAAGTCACATGTCAACAATATGTGAACTGTGAACTTCCTAATCGTCAAGCTGGATTTAGAAAAGGCAGAGGAATCAGAGATCAAATTGCCAACATCCATTGGATCATTGAAAAAGCAAGAGAGTTCCAGAAAAACATCTACTTTTGCTTTATTGACTACGCAAAGCCTGTAACTGTGTGAATCACAACAAACTGTGGAAAATTCTGAAAAAGATGGGCATACCAGATCACCTGACCTGCCTCTTGATAAATCTATATGCAGGTCAGGAAGCAACAGTTAGAACTAGACATGGAACAACAGATTGGTTCCAAGTCAGAAAAGAAGTACATTAAGGCTGTACATTGTCACCTTGCTTGTTTAACTTAAATGCAGAGTACATCATGCGAAATGCTGGGCTGGATGAAGCACAAACTGGAATCAAGATTGCTGGGAGAAATATTGATAACCTCAGATACACAGATGACACCACCCTTATGGCAGAAAGTGAAGAACTAAAGAGCCTCTTAATGAAAGTGAAAGAGGAGGGTGAAAAAGTTGGCTTAAAGCTCAACATTCAGAAAATGAAGATCATGGCATCCAGCCCCATTACTTCATGGCAAACAGATGGGGAAACAATGAAAACAGTGAGGGAGTTTATATTTTTTGGCTCCAAAATCACTACAGATGGTGACTGAAGCCATTAAGTTAAAAGATGCTTGCTCTTTGGAAGAAAAGCTATGACCAACCTAGACAGCATTTAAAAAGTAGAAACATTACTTCACCAACCAAAGTCCATCTAGTGATAACTATGGTTTTTCCAGTAGTCATGTGTGGATGTGAGAGTTGTACTATAATGAAAGCTGAGCGCCAGAGAATTAATGCTTTTGACCTGTGGTGTTGGAGAAGACTCTTGAGAGTCCCTTGGACAGAAAGGAGGTCCAACCAGTCCACCCTAAAGGAAATCAGTCCTGAATATTCCTTGGCAGGACTGATGCGGAAGCTGAAACTCCAATACTTTGGCTACCTGATGTGAAGAATTGACTCATTTGAAAAGACCCTGATGCTGGGAAAGATTGAAGGCAGGAGAAGGGGATGACAGAGGATGAGATGGTTGGATGGCATCACGGACTTGATGGATATCAGTTTGAATGAGCTCTGGGTGTTGGTGATGGACAGGTAAGCCTGGCATGCTGCAGTCCATGGGGTTGCAAAGAGTCATACACGAATGAGCGACTGAACTGACCTGAACTGAAATGTAGGTCATAATACTTACTTTGACTTGAACTATTATTGAGGACTAAATCTTCATATACATAAAATAATTAGGAGACAAAAATTATATAATTAGTGCACAAAACTGCCTGCCATGTATAATTCATTTAAAAGGCATTCAGCAAACAATGTAGGCCAGAGAAGATAGCTGTAGCCTATTTTGAACGTGCACTCTAAATCTATTCTGTTTTATGGTGATGTATTTTATACTCATACGTTAGGCAAGGATTTCAGTTTAAAAATAAGATGTTACATTTTTGACATACTGTTTCATTTTGAAAAAAAAATTCATTTACATGCTCCCACTTAATGGTCCCCATAATATTAATAACAGTCAACTTTCACTGAGTCCTCACTATATACCAGGCACTGTGCTAAGTGATTTTACATGGACTATCTCAGATAATACTCATAATACATCTATGAGCTATGTACTATAATAACACCCATTTTACAGATGAAGAAACTGAGGCATAGAAAAGTTGAGTAACTTGCTAAGTTCCCAAGTGGTGGAGCCAGAATTAAAGTTCTGAGAGTCTGACTCTGAGTCCCTGCCCTCAGCCACCACACTATACTTGCCTCTTCCTATGTATGTTCCTAAGTCCTTTGTTACAGATAAACAAACAGTAAGGAAAATATAATGTTTTTTCTATCATTCCATGGTGACATTGCTGTTGAAATCTTGAGGTATCTGACATGGGAGGTACTTTTGTTCTCTTCTCTAACTGTACCCTCTTATCTAGTCCAGGAGTTCAAAGGTATAGGCAATAGGTACACTGTTGGTTGCTCAGAAATGGTAGTTCTCCTGGTACTGAATTATAGAACCTCAAGACTCTGCTCACATTTTCTTTTCCAAAGTTTCCTCCAAGCAAGACTGTCTCCCAAAGAAGCTCAGGGACACAATCTCTGACCTTAAAAACTCATTCTTATGGCTTTTTGAATGCTGCTATTTCTCAGCAAAAGGCATAGCAAATCTATTCCTGGTTCATGTGTCCATCTCTATATTTCCCTGAAAATACTATTGTGAATGCTTTCTTGCTCAGCAAAATCTGTGAAATGTTTTATCTCCATCTACCCATGGGATGAGATACATGCTGTTTAAGCATAAGAAATCTTGAAAACAAAAAAACAACTAGAACTTTCTTATGGAAAAAGGTAAAACTACATAACAATTCTACTACATCTCAAAACAGAAGTTTGAGAATCATGAACATTATAACAATTTGGGGGTATATTTTCTCTTCTTAATTGGGATTTAATTATGTTTAAGACCCATTATTTATTTCCTTTCGGAAATACAAGTCTGATTTTAATATAAAATGTAGGGAGATACTTGCATGTTAGATAAAGAAGATAGTGAACAATTTTCAACAATAGTGGATGACAGGGTCAGAAGCGGGAGTTAGAATTACTAAAATTACCAGCCCTTTACCCCCCTGCAAAATCACAAATGACATCAGCTTTTCCACACTGAAGAAAAAAAAAGTTAGTTCTTGGTCTCCATCCCCTTTATATATAAATTCATCTTCTCAGACTGTCTTGGCAGATAAAAACATTGAATATTTCATGAGTGGAAACTATTTGAACTATGATTTGTTTACATGGCAAATAAAAGGCAGGGAAAATGAGGTTGCTAAAGACAATGACATTTTTATAGGGTCTGTTCACATTTCTGATTCTGATACTAGAATTTACCAAGCAGAATCTCATGCTGAAAAAGCACTAGGCGGTGTGTACTGCTTTGCCTGTTGGGCTCCAAATCCAGTGGCACCTTCAGATTAATTCAGAAGAAACTTAACAGCTTTAGAAATCTCCCTTCTCAGTCAGTGAGCAGGAAAGGCCCGCACATCCTCCTGACAGGAACGGAACAGTCCCAGGAATCGTACCCCTTTATCATTTCTATTCAAACGAGGCAGAATTTCTGTTCATAACCTGCCTCAGCTGCCTCATTTCTCCAACTCCAATGTGTAAAATTAAAATCTGATAAAGGGAATGCTGTATTGGAGATTTTCATTAGCTCCAGAGCTGTCTAAGCTCCATTTAATTAAAAAAGGTTGCATCTAGCTGACTCATTCAATATGAAAATTATTTCGTGGCTCTTTTTTTTTTTTTTTTCAAACTGTGGGAAAGTGCAGCGTGTTTTAGAAGGTTGGAGACATGGGAAACAAACAACCTCCTCAGAAGCAAAATTTTGGTTCCAGAGAAAATTCTTCTCTCTCTCTAAACATAAAGAAATGTGTTCCTCACCTCTAGGGAGCCTGATGGTACTAGTGGGGATTGGAAACTGGTTTTATTCCTTGGTTTCAAGGAATAACAAAGGAGAGTGCTTGATTTAAGGAAGAGGAGCAAGGGAGAGGTTAGAACAAAGACCCCGCCAGAGAGTTGTTCTTCATTTGATTTTGGGCTCAAAGTCCTTTTTCTTGCACTGGGTTTTATTTAAGGATGCCTAGGTGGGACAGTGTATAAACACTCAGCAAAATATCTGTAAGCTTCAAGACAGTGAAAATTCAGATTCCCTCAGGTGAAACTTGTTACTGCATAATCCTAGTCAAATATTCTGACACTCCTAGGAGAAATATTTGGTCAGAAGTTTGTTCTCCAACCTAAGGAAAACAACTACTCTGAAAAACAGACAAAATGTCTCATGAAACTGCTTTTCCCCTGAAATATTTGAAGGATCTGGCATGAATGCCCACTTCATAACTATTTTTAAACAGTGGGAGTTTTAGTATTTGCCTTTAAGGAATTTCAATGCAAATCACAGGAAGTCAAATTATTTCCTTTCTTCCCACACTCAATTTGTACCAAAGGCTTAAAAAAAACCCAAACAGTACAAACATGAAAATTCTATTTCAAACAGTGTTTCCTCAATTTGGGGGTTTCAGGTGAAACACCTGTGGCTTAGTCAAAGGGATTGGGAAGATGAAGAGGAGTAAACAAAGATCGCCTGTTGTTTGAAAAGAAATGATAGAGGCAGAATTAAACTTGGCCTCTCTCTGCTTTCTAACTCTGCTGTAGAAGCAATCATTGCAAGGGGAAGACAACAGAGGTTTATCTGGATGGATCCTCTCACCATGGTCAGGTCCCTTCAGGGCCAGGCGGGTCTGATGATGGGGAAGAATCTCAAGCTTGACCTGGTCGGTGGTGTTGGCTAGGAATTGGGTTGCTTCTGCAAGCGTGCAGTACTCCATGCTTGTGCTGTCGATGGACAGGATGTGATCACCCACGTGTAGAGCACCACACCTGTGAAGAGGAGAAGATGATGGTGCACCTTCCTATTTGGGTTATGACTTTCACATCCTCATACTTAAAACTTCACACAGTTTTCATTTTCTTAAGGGAAAAAGGAAACGCTTGAATGTCATAGGAAATACTACCTGTCAAATATTAACTATCTTGGGTATGAAAAGCAAGGTAAAACCTTGTAGAAAATACAGAAAAACTCAAGGAAAGGTTTTTCCTTGTCCTTTATAAAAAATATATTATTTTGGGGGTGGCAGTGCTGAAAGTTGAGGGGAAGTGAGCAAGCGGAGGGAAGAATAGGAAAATGTTTTCCTTTGACTTTTTTTCTGTGATTTTTCTCCCCCTGAGTTTTTATATCTATAAATACGAGTTGGTAAATATTCAGAATGTAAAGATGGGACTCGCAGAATGGGAATTGGGTCATTTACAACAATTTTCTTGGGAGGATAACTTGGGAGAAAGATTCAGCTAGTGCTTGCTCACAATCATCTCACACATGCTCCCAGATCACCAGTTCTTGATTATTTTGTTATTCTGGAGATAAACATTTATTAGCGCAAAAGCTCTCAAAGATGATGGAAATGAGGCAGGCGTCAAAGAGTAATCAAGGAAGCCTCTGTGGTGAGTGAGGGGGAAGCTGGGGAGGAGGAGCGGCGGGCTGCTACGCCTTGCTGAACTCAAGAGACTGAGTGAGTTGAGAACAGCACGCACAGCAGTCAGCATCTCGAGGTGCCAGTCAAGTGGACAGCTGCTTAAACTGCTTACCCTCTGCAACGGGACAGAAACAGAGGGAGAATGTGAAAGCATCCTGCACCACTGAACGGGAGGGCATCCCTGAATCCAGGCACTCCGCCTGAACGGAGCTAAGAGCACAGTGGAGCGACAGAGTGACCACTACAGGGGTGGCTGCAGAGCATCAGAGTCAGAAGTTCACCAGGAAGGGGAGAAGAGGGATGGAGACGTGCACGGAGCCTGGGCATTGGGGCAGATCTAAACACTTGCACGATGACCACAGTCCACTTCTCAGGACAAAAGCATTTCAAGTCATCCCTCCCATCTAAAAATAAAATTCCACTTGGGTGCACCTGGAATGCTTCAGCTACAGGAGGTGGGGGGTTTTCTTACCAGGAGCAGTTAAATAATTTATTAGGTGGTAAGGTAGTCTTCCTCTCCCCCCATTTGTAAATCTATCAGAAGAAGAATTCGGGATAAAAGACTGGCATTTTTATGTCATGAGAATGAACGATGTTTTGGGGGACCTTTATAGTGAAACTCTAAGATTAACATACAACAGTGGAGGGCCTTTCTTTAAAGACTGTATCATTTTAAAAATGTTGTTTTACTTCCTGAAGAAAAAAGGAATAAGATTGTATGGTGGCAGGATTTAATTGTTCACAATTCAAGAAACCACAGGACTTCTCTGCATGGAGCATAATAAAGATCTGCTTAGCTACCCTCAACCAAAAATGGGCTATTACTCTAGGACACAGTAGGTGAATGCACATAGTTGCTTGACTTTTTCTCATTTCTAAAGGCCACACCAAACATTTGGGTGAAGCAACATTACTTCATGGGGTAGCTGATAAGGAAGGTAAACTTTTAAGCTCTAGAATACTAACTTGTTTTGTATATGAAGCTTGTATAAACTGGCACAAGAGCTGTTTGGTTTTACCTGTGTGTGCATGTGTGTGGGTATTACATATGTGTGTATATATATATATATGAATATATCTCTACATAGTTTAACACGTGTGCAATTTGGAAAAGTAGGCACTTTCTATGACACTCACCTGTCTGCAATACTTGCAGATTTGATTTTGTCTATGACAATGACCTGTTTGTTACAGCACATTGAGGTAGTTAGGGCCACCCCAAGGCTGGCACCTGGAGTTTTGGCAACTTCAACTAGTAGTGGTCCGGATGCTGTTGCCACAGAATCTATGGAAGAAAATTTCAGAAAACAAAACAGAATAAATAAGCAGACACAGAAAAAAGGGGGAGAAGGTTCAGTCTGGTGTTGATCTATTAATGTTATTGTCAAAACTTTAGATTTCCCTCCATTTAACATCTCCACATCCAGTGAGTGGTAACTTCTTAGGGCATCTTTTAGGATGCCTGCTCTATCCAGCTTGTATTACAGTAATATGTGCATGGGTTTACTTTAATTTACTTCAATTAAAATTTAAGCTTCACATCAGTTGGGATAATGTCTTATGTTTCTTTATGCCCTCTACATTACTTGATCTGTGTGTGCATACTAAATTGCTTGATATAGTGCCTGACAAATACTGGGTCTCTGAAGAAAGGTTTTAAAAATTAATTAACTCAGTAAACATCTTAGCACCTTCTATGGATGGATGGATAGATGGATGGATGGATGGGTGGGAAGGAAGGGTGAATAGACAATGTCTGTAAGTAGGCAAGTGGTAGGAAGGCATATGCTTCCCAAGTGGCGCAGTGGTAAAGAGTCCGCCTGTCAATGCAGGAGACACAGAGATGCAGATTTGACCCATGGGTGGGAAGATCTCCTGGAGTAGGAAATGGCAAACTGCTCCAGTATTCTTGTCTGGAAAATTCCATGGACAGAGGAGCTTGGCGGGCTATAGTCCATGAAGTTGCAAAGAGTCGGACACAACTGAGTGACTGAACACCCACCCACGAAGGCAGGCATCAGACCAGATCAGATCAGTCGTGTCCGACTCTTTGCGACCCCATGAACTGCAGCACGCCAGGTCTCCCTATCCATCACCAGCTCTCGGAGGTCACTCAGACTGAAGGCATACACCAAGTTAAATTCGTGAATCTTCTGGGTTTTCCTTATTCTGGATCTGATATAGGGTCATCTCTCCCTCAGGTGCATGCTTTATTTTTAGCTTGGAATGCTTGTCATTCCTTCAACTGGTACTCACCCTTGGGGGTATAAACGTCAATTCCTCTGGGAAGCCTCTCCTGACTTATGATCTGGTGAGAACCTTTTCTCCTGCTATTTTCCTGCTTTGTTGCACAAACCTCATTCTTTCTTAATGGCTAATGTGGATGGCATTCCTCTGATCTCTGCCGGACAGCAAGCTTGCTGTAAGGACAGAGCCTGTGTTCTGCCCATCACAGCCTCCTCAGTGCCTGGCACAGAGACTTGTGCATATGTAGTTTTTGAATGAATGTATGGATAAATGAGACAATGCATGATGCTATTTAAAGCTCAGAAGAGGAAGACATCATATGGGAAAGAGCCTTGGATGTGGATTTATAATACCTGTACTTCTTCTTTTCATAATACTTTGGTCATGGTACCATAGACCAGTTATAAAAACTAAGTCTGCTTGCTTACCTAGAAAGTGTTATCTTTACCTCAGCATTTACTACAATGGGAATCAATGTATAGTTAAAGCATTTTACAAACTGCTGTACACATAGAATATTATTATTGCATGTTATGACCGCAAGCCTTTGAATCATCTCATTTTTTAAGACTGTATATTTTCAATAGTATTTTGATGACTTTCTACTACTCTGGTGTTTGGTACTAATGCAACTTTGTCTTTCTGAAAGTATATCTTCATATCAACAAGCCAGTACTCAGATATGGTGAACTAGAAAATGTATTCCTATAGTGAAGCTCAGACAGTATGTGCTGACTCTGGAAGCTGAAAGACCCCTGGGACAGAGTCATCTTCAGCCCCAGATGAAGCAAGATATTTGCTAAATAAGGTAAAGATGAGAACAGTCATGCCAACCACATTCATAGTCCAGGCCTAAGGATTCTTGTATGCACTGTGTTTCTTAAATATCTAGTCCTAGAAAAAGTTAAGAGACCATTAGGGCCTGTATTTCTTCTTGTCAATTCCAGGGGAAAGTCTCACTAATAATAGCTGGGAGGACCCAAGGGTCTTAGTCCACTAAGAAGACTTTGTGACTCTGAGGTGTGCTGGCTATAATTTTCCCAGGAATCTAACTCTATGGTGGGGCCTACTCTCTGGATCTGGTCACCCTGCTGTGTTAACAGCTTGACCTCGGGCCATTGACAAGATCTGGCTTCTCTTCTCCCTGTTTCCCAGTTTGTCTCTCTCCAGTGCCTCTCTTGGTCATACGCTCCCCAGGGTCCTGCCTTACTCTCACCTTGGAGTTTATAGACAGCAGTCCCCGGGCCAATCTGAAACAGTGGTTTGCACCTCTCCTGCCTCACTGGGACCTCCTAGTAAAGAATTCTGGTCAGTCCTTGTTGCCCCTGTTTGAGTTATCCTTCCATCATGAATATACGTGATTCTTCCTATTTCTCAGCTCTAATAGTCAAAGTGCTATGGCTAAAACAAGTGCACATAATCCAATGCCTGTAGCTCCACTCCCACATCTCTTGTCCTTCTCTTCTTGGAGTTTGCTCCATTGCAATGTCTCTCCCTGTTCAGGTTGAACCTCACATGAGCTCCGGCCTAGTGGAGTCTTCTCTCACATTATCTTTACAGAGGAGGATTAATCTTTAGGAGGACTAATTTTAGAAGGACAGATATTCCAAAGACTTGATGGATTTTAACAGATAGGTTTGTAAGGAGACAATCACTTATATTCTCCCACATGCTTTTCTGTCTAAGTTTAAATTCATGGGGCTTCCCAGATGAAGGTAATACACTTTTCTGTTACTTATAACCTAACCTCTAACAAATGACAGAAACTGAGAACTGTTTCTTGGTATCCCATTTTTCCTTCTTTCTTAGTAATAAACTTTCTAAGTTTTAGCTGATTGGATGGCTGCCCAGCTATGGACAACACATCCCAGCCTCCTTCCTGGTAAGGTGCAGCCGTGTGACAAAGTTCCAGCCAACAGGAAGTGAGCAGAGGTGAGACATGATACATTCTTAAAAAGAATGGTGGTGCCCTCCTCTGTCTCATTTTCCCCTTCTTGACGTTGCATTGGGGGCCCAGAACCGGTGACCACTTTCCACCATCAGACATGGGCATGGTGCCACCAGAGAGAGGACCTTAGATTCCTGAAATCATATCTCCAGAGACTGTTTACTCTCCCAAGAAATAAACTATCACATTTAAGCTAGTAGGGTAAGTGTGAATTTTTGTTGCTAGCTGAATCTTTATTCTGACCGGCCTTTTCACTTAGTCTATCACCCCAAAAATACCTTTCTTGAATTTTTATTCTAAGAAGCTACTATTAATAGCTATTTGCAGATATAAATTTTAAAAAGCCACAATCAACCATGACCCAGTACACACACTAGATTTTCATGTTTCTTAAAAGTATTACATCAGGATTAAAGATTAGTTTGTAAAGAGGTTATCAGCAGAGGTAAAAGTTATTTAAATATAAACTCTTACAGTGCTATTCTTTTTTCCTGGCCTATATATTTGTCAAAGTGTTAAAAATTATATTTTTGTTAACTTCTAAAAGGAAAACAACAGAATGGGAAAGACTAGAGATCTCTTCAAGAAAATTAGAGATACCAAGGGAACATTTTATGCAAAGATGGGCTTGATAAAGGACAGAAATGGTATGGACATAACAGAAGCAGAAGATATTAAGAGGTGGCAAGAATACACAGAAGAACTGTACAAAAAAGATCTTCATGAAACAGATAATCACGATGGTGTAATCACTGACCTAGAGCCAGACATCCTGGAATGTGAAGTCAAGTGGGCCTTAGAAAGCATCACTACGAACAAAGCTAGTGGAGGTAATGGAATTCCAGTTGAGCTATTTCAAATCCTGAAAGATGATGCTGTGAAAGTGCTGCACTCAATATGCCAGCAAATTTGGAAAACTCAGCAGTGGCCACAGGACTGGAAAACGTCAGTTTTCATTCCAATCCCAAAGAAAGGCAATGCCAAAGAGTGCTCAAACTACCGCACAATTGCACTCATCTCACACGCTAGTAAAGTAATGCTCAAAATTCTCCAAGCCAGGCTTCAGCAATATGTGAACCGTGAACTTCCTGATGTTCAAGCTGGTTTTAGAAAAGGCAGAGGAACCAGAGATCAAATTGCCAACATCTGCTGGATCATGGAAAAAGCAAGAGAGTTCCAGAAAAACATCTATTTCTGTTTTATTGACTATGCCAAAGCCTTTGACTGTGTGGATCACAATAAACTGTGGAAAATTCTGAAAGAGATGGGAATACCAGACCACCTGATCTGCCTCTTGAGAAATCTGTATGCAGGTCAGGAAGCAACAGTTAGAAGTGGACATGGAACAACAAACTGGTTCCAAATAGGAAAAGGAGTTCGTCAAGGCTGTATATTGTCACCCTGTTTATTTAACTTATATGGAGAGTACATCATGAGAAACGCTGGGCTGGAAGAAGCACAAGCTGGAATCAAGATTGCTGGGAGAAATAGCAATAACCTCAGATATGCAGGTGACATCACCCTTATGGCAGAAAGTGAAGAGGGGCTAAAAAGCCTCTTGATGAAGGTGAAAGAGGAGAGTGAAAAAGTTGGCTTAAAACTCAACATTCAGAAAACGAAGATCATGGCATCTGGTCCCATCACTTCATGGGAAATACATGGGGAAAGAGTGGAAACAGTGTCAGACTTTATTTTTCTGGGCTCCAAAATCACTGCAGATGGTGACTGCAGCCATGAAATTAAAAGATGCTTACTCCTTGGAAGGAAAGTTATGACCAACCTAGATCACATATTCAAAAGCAGAGGCATTACTTTGCCAACAAAGGTCTGTCTAGTCAAGGCTATGGTTTTTCCAGTGGTCATATATGGATATGAGAGTTGGACTGTGAAGAAGGCTGAGTGCTGAAGAATTGATGCCTTTGAACTGTGGTGTTGAAGAGTCTTGAGAGTCCCTTGGACTGCAAGGAGATCCAACCAGTCCATTCTGAAGAAGATCAGCCCTGGGATTTCTTTGGAAGGAATGATGCTAAAGCTGAAACTCCAGTACTTTGGCCACCTCCTGCGAAGAGTTGACTCATTGGAAAAGACTCTGATGCTGGGAGGGACTGGGGGCAAGAGGAGAAGGGGAAGACAGAGGATGAGATGGCTGGATGGCATCACTGACTCGATGGATGTGAGTCTGAGTGAACTCCGGGAGTTGGTGAAGGACAGGGAGGCCTGGTGTGCTGTGATTCATGGGATCGCAGAGAGTCGGACACGACTGAGCGACTGACCTGAACTGAATGCTCCAGTTACAATGAAGAGTTAATATTAATTTTTTTTCTCATAGGAAGAAATGATAGGAATGGGAACATTAAGAAACATAGAAAAAGGGTATCATATTTTCTGCCATCATTAATTTAGAGGGGGAGAGAGACTGTACTCACAGCTGTTCTGGTGCACCTCTGGAATGGAAACTATTAATAGAAATAACAGTCTGTCTTTAAGTAGTACTTGCCCCATTAAGGCTTTGAAGGAACAACAAATGAAATATTTCCATTTAGGGCAGCCTAATGTGCAGGGATCTCGTCAAGAAAATCAGAGATACCAAAGGAACATTTCATGCAAAGATGGGCTCAATAAAGGACAGAAATGGTAGGGACCTAACAGAAGCAGAAGATATTAAGAAGAGGTGGCAAGAATACATAGAAGAACTGTACAAAAAAGATCTTCATGAACCAGATAATCACAATGGTGTGATCACTGACCTCGAACTAGATATCCTGGAATGTGAAGTCAAGTGGGCCTTAGAAAGCATCACTACGAACAAAGCTAGTGGAGGTGTAGAATTCCAGTGGAGCTATTCCAAATCCTGAAAGATGATGCTGTGAAAGTGCTGCACTCAATATGCCAGCAAATTTGGAAAACTCAGCAGTGGCCACAAGATTGGAAAAGGGCAGTTTTCATTCCAATCCCAAAGAAAGGGAATGCCAAAGAATGCTCAAACTACCGCACAGTTGCACTCATCTCACATGCTAGTAAAGGAATGCTCAAAATTTTCCAAGCCAGGCTTCAGCAATATGTGAACCGTGAACTTCCTGATGTTCAGGCTGGTTTTAGAAAAGGCAGAGGAACCAGAGATCAAATTGCCAACATCCACTGGATCATGGAAAAAGCAAGAGAGTTCCAGAAAAACATCTCTTTCTGCTTTATTGGCTATGCCAAAGCCTTTGACTGTGTGGATCATAATCAACTGTGGAAAATTCTGAAAGGGATGGGAATACCAGACCACCTGATCTGCCTCTTGAGAAATTTGTATGCAGGTCAGGAAGCAACAGTTAGAACTGGACATGGAACAACAGACTGGTTCCAAATAGGAAAAGGAGTACGTCAAGGCTGTATATTGTCACCCTGTTTATTTAACTTATATGGAGAGTACATCATGAGAAACACTGGGCTGGAAGAAGCACAAGCTGGAATCAAGATTGCCGGGAGAAATATCAACAACCTCAGATATGCAGGTGATACCACCCTTATGGCAGAAAGTGAAGAGGAACTAAAAAGCCTCTTGATGAAAGTGAAAGTGGAGAGTGAAAAAGTTGGCTTAAAGCTCAACATTCAGAAAACAAAGATCATGGCATCTGGTCCCATCACTTCATGGCAAATACATGGGGAAACAGTGGAAACAGTGTCAGACTTTATTTTTCTGGGCTCCAAAATCACTACAGATGGTGACTGCAGCCATGAAATTAAAAGACACTTACTCCTTGGAAGGAAAGTTATGACCAACCTGGATAGCGTATTCAAAAGCAGAGACATTACTTTGCCAACAAAGGTCCATCTAGCAAGGCTATGGTTTTTCCAGTGGTCATGTATGGATGTGAGAGTTGGACTATGAAGAAGGCTGAGCGCTGAAGAATTGATGCTTTTGAACTGTGGTGTTGGAGAAGGCTCTTGAGAGTCCCTTGGACTGCAAGGAGATCCAACCAGTTCATTCTGAAGGAGATCAGCCCTGGGATTTCTTTGGAAGGAACGACGCTAAAGCTGAAACTCTAGTACTTTGGCCACCTCCTGCGAAGAGTTGACTCATTGGAAAAGACTCTGATGCTGGGAGGGACTGGGGGCAAGAGGAGAAGGGGACGACAGAGGATGAGATGGCTGGATGGCATCACTGACTCGATGGACCTGAGTCTCAGTGAACTCTGGGAGTAGGTGATGGACAGGGAGGCCTGGTGTGCTGTGATTCATGGGGTCGCAAAGAGTTGCACACGATTGAGCGACTGATCTGATCTGAATGTGCAGGGAATGATTTTTTTTTTTAAATTTAAAATGGAAAGCTTCAGAACTCTGAAAAGAGAACCAGGTCTCTTTTTAGAACCTATGGTTAAAGAAAGAAGCAGTGTGATCCTAAGCTGGGCTCCCGTCTGGAGCCCTGGAGGTGTGGTCCTACTTATGCCACCAATTTACCATGTGGCCCAAGCCATCATCTCACCTGGACCTCATTTTCTTCTATAAAATTAGGGGACTTCAGTAAAAGCTCCCTAATCCTGATAATCTATGTCTCTTCAGAGAAACAGCAATGTTAGGTAAGGAATAGCCTACTGGGAATCAAAAATGAGAGAAACTTAGTAAACTTTATGAAAATATACAATAGCTGAATTTAAATTCCAGTATCCTCTAATGAGACTTCCCAGGTAGTGCTAGTGGTAATGAGCCTGTCTGCCAATCAGGAGATGCAGGTGACACGGGTTCGCTCCCTGCTTCAGGAAGACCCCCTGGAGGAGGGCATGGCAGTTCACTCCAGTATTCTTGCCAGGAGAATCCCATGGACAGAGAAGCCTGGCAGGCTACTGTTCACAGGGCCACTAAAAGTCAGACATGACAGAAGAGACTTAGCACAGCACATCCTACTAATGGGTAGAAGAGGGGAGCTAAAAGATTTGAAAGTGATTCTAGATAATTATTGTTTATCAAGATGGGATGCAAAATCTCAGACCCTTAAATATTTTGATGATAATGATAACATCCTTTAAAAACCGAGTTTGAGGGATTGTCCCTCATCGCGTAGTATGAAGGATTTCTTAGGGCACAACTTTTAACTTTCTATCAAAACTGTGTTATATTGAGTTAACTTATGCAGAAAAAAAAATGATGAGGGAAAGAAGGTGCTTATCTTATGTAAAGATGATCATAGATTATTGATAACAGTTTAAGGAATATGAGCTCAGCCCTTTGGTCTCTCTCTTTAGCAGCCCAGAATTTTACTTATGATCACTCTCAAATTCATGTGTCCAGCACACATTTGGGCTTCCTTTGTGGCTCAGCTGGTAAAGAATCTGCCTGCAATGCAGGAGACCTGGGTTTGATCCTTGGGTTGGGAAGATTCCCTGGAAAAGGGAAAGACTACTCACTCCAGCATTCTGGCTTGGAGAATTCCATGGACTGTATAAGTCCATGGGGTTGCAAAGAGTCGGACACGACTGAACAACTTTCATTCACTAGTACACATCTTTCACTGATACATTGAACAATTCCCAAATGTCTCATAAGCCCATCAGACACAACATACCCAAACTGGCTGGCAAGTCCACCCCACTCCACTGGTTCTTCTCCAGGTCTCCTCCTAGTGAATGGCTCATATTTCATTCCATTATGGAAACCAGAAATTCAGGCGTCATCCTCAGCTCCATCTTCTCCTCACTCTCACAGATCCCTCTTGATTCTAATTCCTAAACAGATCTCAATTTCACTCTTTATTTCCATCTCCACAATCACCATTTCCATCCAAGTACCATTGTCTGATATATCCCAATCCTCCCATGGCTCCCACTTTCCCCAATCCAGATCCATTTTTTTAAAAAGTTCAGATCTCATCATGCTAGCCTAGGCTTTAAAACCCTTCAACAGCTGTTTTTATAACGGGGTAAAATATATTTTCACAGTCTTCAAGGACCTACAGGACCTGGCTCCTGCTTACCTCATCTGTTTTCTTTACCACCATGCTGTTCTTGTTCTCTCTTGTTCTCCAGCTTCCTACTCCTCTTTCAACTCTTCAAAAACATCGCATACTTTCCTGCCTCTGGTCCCTTATATATACTATTCCATCTGGAATTCTCCAACTCCTGGTCCCCGTATCACCTGGTTCTTTACCACTGCTCTGCTCAAACGTCACTTCTGCAGGAAGCCTGCCCTGCCCTGCAAACCACGTCAACCTGCCTGCCATATCCTTTAATAGCATCCCTATGCTTTCCCTTCAGTGCACATCTAATAAATGTGACTCAACAATTAGTCGTTCAATTACCTCTTTGCTCTTTGATGAATAATGTAAGCTCCATGCTGTAGGGGTTGTGTATGTCTTGCTTATGACTGTGACTCTCTACAGTATCTATATAGCATCTATGTACACAGTAGGTGCTCAATGTGATCTGTTGATGGGATGAGTGAAAGAATGAAGGCCTATTATTTTATTCAAGATGCAATGCTAGCAATAGTCATGATGCAGACATTTAAGTCACATTTTCGTGCTTGAGAGTTCTTAGTGTGGTTTAAATCATGTTAACCCCATGATTAAATCCTTTGAATGGCTGATCTTGTAACAGAGTGCCTATGCATACCTGGATGATGTTGATGAGGGGGATATTTTTCCTTTGTCTAAATTCTAACCTGCATAATGATCTGCAGGTTAGATCATTATGAGGCATTGAATGCCTCATAATATTGGACTGATTAGTGTTTGAATTTATCTGATAGCAAAAGAATTAGAGAACAGCCTACTGGAAAGGTAACCCACCTTCTTCCAGATGGAACTTGAACTTACTGGTCATTTCCCATCTATAAGTGCGTATAGCAAACTCTGGGAGTTGGTGATGGATAGGGAAGCCTGGAGTGCTGCAGTCCATGGGGTTGCAAAGAGTTGGACATGACTGAGCAACTGAACAACAACATAGCAGCTAGAAATGGCCAAGTAAATGAGCTACCCCTAGGATTATGAGCTTTTAAAAGAGACTGGCATCACTCAGGGATGAACGGTTCTGGAGCTTCAAAGGAGGGTATCCTTATTTGTACATATCTCCACTCAACTTCCTTCCACGAAAGTCTGGAGGCCGCTTGCTTTAAACAAAGAAACAAATGTAATATAAAGGAGCAATCAGGAAGAGTAAAAACACCTATGAACACCTTGCCCACAAGGGTTAATAGAGATGCTTTGACTGAATTACAAAAATGGCTTTAAATTACAGGGAAATCCACAGAGATAGAAAGTAGATTGGTAGCTGCCAGGGATTGGAGGCAGAGCGGACTAGAGAGTGACTATTTAGAACCAGGCAGAGAACCATTTTAGAACCAGGCAGAGCTGATGGTAGCATGACACTGTGAATGTACTAAATGCTACTGAATTTTAGACTTTAAAGTGGTTAATTATACGTTTTGTGAATTTTGTTACAATTAAAAAATATGACTAAACTTCCTGGAAACCATGGTCAATCCTGCACTGTTGAAAATAAAAAGTCTTCTAGTCTCAACAGTGGAAATAAAGATTCTTGTAGCAGGGAGCTCTAAAAGATATCTCTTCTGTGGAATTTTGTGTCAGTTGCTCAGTCATTTCCGATTCTTTGAGACCCCATGGACTGTAACTCACCAGCCTCCTCTGTAGATGGAATTCTCCAGGCAAGAATACTGAAGTGGGTAGCCATTCCCTTCTCCAGGGGATCCTCTCCACCCAAGGATTGAACCTGGGTCTCCCGCATTGCAGGCAGATTCTTTGCCACAGAGCCACCAAGGAAGCCCATATATATTAATAGATGGTGCTGATATAATGGGGTGATGTCCTCCATGTATTTTCATAATGGCTGTTTCTTGAGGCATATGATTAAAAAGCAAATCAGTGATGCTGTCTCTATAATGAGACAAGATAATGTGATGGTCCTTGATCAAAAGACAGACCCCAGGGCAGACAGACTGGCTGTCTCTCTAGGGACCTACCTAAATAGCAATCTTTTATCTTACTTCAGGTTTCCAGCAAAAGCTGGATACTAGATAATTCAAATGGTCCTCTGTGAGGAGACCCTGGTATGCTGGCCTTCATATACATGACTTAGACCAGATACAAATGCTCTGGCCATCGGATGAGTCAGAGGAAGGATTCATGTAGTCTCAGGAGGCTGGGGAAACCTAACTAGACTCTTGCCAAGATAGAAGAGCACCCACTTCATATTCCCACACAACTGGGCTTTCTAAGTCTGCAGGTTACATCATCATTCCTGCAACAACATGAATTTTAAAATACATTTATTGAATATATTTATATATTCCAGGAACCTCAGAAGGCACTGGGGACTCAAACATGAAATATATTATCCCTTTCTTCACATAACCCATACCAATAAGACAGAGGGGTGGGATAGAACTTTTGGATTCCACTATGCCTACAAAAGTCTGTCTAGTCAAGGCTATGGTTTTTCCTGTGGTCATGTATGGATATGAGAGTTGGACTGTGAAGAAAGCTGAGCGCGGAAGAATTGATGCTTTTGAACTGTGGTGTTGGAGAAGACTCTTGAGAGTCCCTTGGACTGCAAGGAGATCCAACCAGTCCATTCTGAAGGAGATCAGCTCTGGGTGTTCTTTGGAAGGAATGATGCTAAAGCTGAAACTCCAGTACTTTGGCCACCTCATGCAAAGAGCTGACTCATTGGAAAAGACTCTGAGGCTGGGAGGGATTGGAGGCAGGAGGAGAAGGGGATGACAGAGGATGAGATGGCTGGATGGCATCACCGACTCGATGGATGTGAGTTTGAGTAAACTCCGGGAGTTGGTGATGGACAGGGAGGCCTGGTGTGCTGCAATTCATGGGGTCGCAGAGTCTGACACGACTGAGCAACTGAACTGAACTGAACTGAACTGATGGAAATTTATTCTGATGAACCTCATGAAGTTTCTACTTTTTCTTAAACTACAGGACACATAATGTTTGCAATCCTTCCAAACCCTATGAAAACTTTAATACAGTAAGAGTCAAAATGCTTATACAATACTGGGTTATCTAATAGGATATGGTTTCTAGCTTTCTAGGAAGATTTACTCAAGTATGTCAAAAAGTATATCAGGTATGACACCACCCACAGAAGGTGACTGAAGCTCCCTGTCCATAGGACTGTCCAGAGAAAGGCAATTATTTCCGAGTATCTATGGTACAGGGCTTCCCTGGTGGCTCAGATAATAAAAAATCTGCTTGCTGTGTGGGAGACCTGGGTTCAATCCCTGTGTTGGGAAGATAATGTGGAGAAGGAATTGGCAAGCCACTCCAGTATTATTGCCTAGAGAATCCCATGGACAGAAAAACCTGGCGGGCAAGAGTCCATGGGGTCGAAAAGAGTTGGACATGACTGAGTCACACACACACACACACACACACACACACACACACACACACACACACAAACACATATATGGTACAAGTCAAAGGAATGGCGATGATATGAGACCTATGGGGGTCTGAGGAGACTGAGCACGGTGAGCTGGAATGCTCAAGACGAGCTTCTTAGTTGAGAAGCTGAATGCTTCTCAGCTGCCTTTATCTTAATGGGCTCTAGGAAAACAAAACTATTTTAAGTGAGTACTGCTTTCCAGAATTACCCATGTGGCAGTTACTCTCCACATCACAGAAGAGGATCTACAAATGCTCACGTTTAATTGATCATTAGCCTTTTCCAGCAATTGCTTTCCGTAATACATGTTTCCACACAGCAACGTCAGGAAGCTCATACTGCCTTGTGGTATTAAGCCTAGTTCCCTAGCTGTCATCCAGTTCCATCCACAGCGGGTCTGATGAAAAGCCAGAGTCCAAAAGCCCTGGCTTTATTCCAAGATGTCTAATAAGATGCATAGGAAGAATAAAAGCGAGCAGACAGGGTAGATGAATGGGGCCCCCTTATTAAAGAAAGTGCAAGAGAAAAAAATGGACTGTGTCAAAATGAGAAAAACTGACAGAAGAAAAATCAGGAAGAAATAATCAAGAGCCCATCCCCTAACAGAAGATTAGTTTATTCTGCTGAAGTGAAGCATGGCTGAGAAAAATGGATCATGTAGATATAAATTATTCATGGTTAAAGACGTCTCAGTCATTAAGATATTTACACCCTGAGTGAAGCCCTTGCACGCTGTGTTGATTTATGGGCTACATAATTACATAAGATACGCTGATGACTGTTTGCATGGGAAACACTTTGGATTTTTTATTTTGTTAATCAGTTTTCCCACTCTGAGCCCAGCATTTCAATCAGAGCTCCAGGCTTGATTAGAACCTCCCAGGGGTGGCAGAAAGACTGTGCTTCATAACAGTAGTTTTGTCCGCTGTACATTCCTTCAGATAAAAAGTACCTTTGGGGGCTTTTCAAATTACCCATTAGTTAAAAGTATTTTTATCAGTGATATCCTCTTCAAATAATGCTACTAATAATTTCAACCCTTTTCAGGTGAGTAAAACTCTAATAAATGTTTCTTAACTTAAAAAATTGCTGGTTTAGTTTTGTCAATTGAAATTCACTACTCAGGAAATACACCCATACAACAAAAAGTATACCTTCTGTATTCAAATGAGCTTTATCTGAAATCCTAAGTTTTTCTTGGGAAGTTAAAGGGACCATCTTGTGAATGCAGTTATTGTACTGAAAGGAGAGTCCAAACAACGCAAGTAGAATTCAATAATACACCCATGTTAACTTGAATTGGGCTAAAGCATGGTTGATGGTTACTTTCATTCTCTGCAGCAGCCTCTCCCTAGTAATTTTATTAACTTTGGAATATCCTGACACTGCCCCTTCCATTTTATGGGACCCATCTTTCTTTTGTGCCTTGATTATTGGCCTATACTGGTTTTAAATTTTTTACTGAAGTATAATAAACATAGGGCTTCCCAGGTGGCACCGTGGTAAAAAATTTGCCTGCCAATGCAGGAGATGCAAGAGAAGCGGGTTTGATCCCCGGGTTGGGAAGATTCCCTAGAGTAGAAAATGGCCACCTGCTCCAATATTCTTGCCTTGGAAATTTCATGGAAAGAGAAGCTGGGTGGACTAGAGGCCATGGGGTTGCAAAGAGTTGGACTCGACTGAGGGACTGAACACACAGCCCACATGCCAAACATATGGAGAAATGCATAGATCTTGAGTTTGAAGCCTGAGAGATTTTCATAAACTGAACAGACCTGTGTAACCAGACCTAGAAATAGAATACCAGCATCAAAGAATCCCTGCATCACATGTTCCTTTAAATCACCTCCCTGACCCACAGGTAACCACCATCTCGACATCTAGCAGCACAGGTTAGTGTGTATATGTGTGACTCACTCAGTTGTGTCCGATTCTTTGCGACACCGTGGACCCTGCCAGGCTTCTCTGTCCATGGGATTCTCCAGGCAACAATACTGGAGTGGGCTGCCATGCTCTCCCCTAGGGGATCTTCTCAACCCAGGGATTGAACCCACAGCTCTTAATGGCTCCTGCACTGGCTGGTGGATTCTTTACCACTAGCACCACCTGGGAAGCCCTCTTTTACAAATTGCACAAATCTCTCTGTTTCCAACTTTCTATTAGGTTGTCTGGCTTATTGGTTTGTGGGAATTAAAAAACAAACAACACGTGTATACTGGCGGCGGATCCATCTTGATGTATTGTAAAAGCAATACAATATTGTAAAGTTAAGCAAAATTAAAAAAAATGTCTAAAAAAAATAAAAAACAAACAAACAAAAAACAAACAAACATAATCTGATATGAGTCTTCTTTTGGATATTTGTTGTGCAAATATATCTTCCCTCTATAACTTACCATTTCAGATTCTTAATGGAGTCTTTTTATCAAGAGAAGTTCTTATCCTTTTTTTTCCTTATGGTTAATACTTTGTGTTCTCTTTAAGAAATCTTTGCTTGCTGTAAAGTCATAATGATGTTCTAGACTTTTTTTTTTTTTTTTTTTTTTGCCAGATTTACTACTTAATTTTCACATTTAGATCAGCAATCTATCTGGAATTGATTTCTGTGTATGGTGTGGGATAAGGAGAGTCACCATATATTTTCTCCACCTGGATATAGCTTACCCATCATCATTTTTTGAAAAGATCGCTTTTCCTCAGTGTGTTACAAAGTCACTTGTGTCATAAATTAGATGACTATGTACCTACAGTTCTGTTTCTGCTCTGTTTCATTGATCAATCTGTCTGTCCTTACGGCAGGATGATGCCATCATAATTACTTCAGCTTGTTAATAGATCTTGGTACCTTGTAGTATAAGTTCTCTGGTTATTTTTCTTTAAGACGGTCTTGGCTTTTCTTGGTCTTTTGTAGAGTGATGTATTGTTATGTATTTAGTTCAAGGGAAACTAGAACACATTAGTTAAATAAGTGAGAGAGTTAAGGCTCCTGGCTAAGTGAGTAATAACATACGAAATAATCATGTTAGAATTTACATGGTGGGTTTCAGTATTAAAATTGATAGTCTGACTTAGTTTTTATAGATATTTAACCTTTTTTTTTTTTTTTTAAATACTGACAAAATCTTCCAACTTAAGTTTCTAGGGCTCAGTACTTCCCTGGTGGTCCAGTGGCTAAGATTCCATGCTCCCAACGCAGAGGGCCCAGGTGTGATCCCTGGTCAGGGAACTAGATCCCACATGCTGCAACTAAGACACCCAGCGCAGACAAATAAATAACTCTTTTTAAAAACTTCCTAGGGCTCTAATTTTATCCTACAGAGAAAAATGATAAAGAGTTTTTATACTTTTAAAAGAGAGGGTGAGAAAAATCAGGTCACAAATTCCTTACAGAGGTTTCTCTGTTAGGCCCAGTGACCTGGGCACTCCTTGGAAACAAGGTTGTGCCCCTTCCCTGCACAAGCTCTGGAAGCTTGCATTTCCATTGTCAGTACCAATGTGAGGACGTTTTTTTTTTTTTTTTAAGGGCACAATTCTGTCTACCAGGAGCAAGCTTTCAGCAAACTGAAAAGGTTTACGTCCTACTTGCTGTGAAAAGCGTAAACAGCCAGGCGAAGCTGGCATTTAAGTGACTGATACCAACGTGAAAATAGAAACATCAGTCACAAAGTGAAAAATCCTTTGGCCTGGTTATTTAAATGATTTGGCATATATACATGGCTACTGCACATTCATCATATTCCATATCATCATTTTCCAGAAAGCCTGATTCCGCCTCCATCTAAAAATAGTCAGTGTCAGGTTTTTCTGAGTTGGATAAGTGATGCCCACAGAAAATGGATGAGTCTCCACTAGGTTGTGCTGAGGTAGAGAAACTACTTAAGTAGGAGTAAGCGCCTGCAAGATAGATAAAGAATTCTTACTACTAAGGGTTCTTAATCTCCCAGGACTGGGAAGAAACTGTCAGTCAGGAAGAGTTAATGGCTTAATGACAAGACTCAGGCTCTCCTTGGCATCCTGTGCTAGGTTTGGTTTTATGGTTACATTTGAAAAAAGCATTCTAGTTCTCTAGGAACAGATCTGAAATAGACAAATGAATACAAACTATGCAGACATCCTAAAAGCCAATTTACTTGTAAGGTGCCAAGAATAATGGACTATACGGTCCATGGAATTTTCCAGGCCAGAATACTGGAGTGGGTAGCCTTTCCCTTCTCCAGGGGATCTTCCCAACCCAGGGATCAAACCCAGGTCTCCCTCATTACAGGTGGATTCTCTACCAGCTGAGCCAAAAGGAAGCCCAGAAATATTTAAAGCATCTGTTTTTCTTGACTGACCTTGAGCTTGACAGGAAGGAAATGCAATATTAAAAAAAAAAAAATAAACAAAACCAACATGGGGCAAATGTACAGGTCTAAAGAAATGGTTATATTTAAAAAATGAAAAATAATTTGATTCCCAAGTATTAAAATGACCAATGCCATGTCAATGAAGAAGCAAAGAAAGCCTGATCAGGGCATCAACAGAGCAGGGGCACTAAGAGGGTCCCCAGCTTGGGTCAACGTGACCACTAGATGGAAATACTATACTCACTGTCCAGTGTCTTGAATCCTGTAGGTCCTCAATAATACTCATTTATTAGTTATAAAGTAAATGAAATTTTAAATAGAAAATATGACATATGGTTGGAAGGGATACAAAATAAGTAGGATGTCAGAATCAGGATCTAAAAAAGTTTAGACAGGTTGGAATGATGGGTGGATATTTAGAAATAATTTTTAACAGGATGTATGATGATGTGCCTTATGTTTTTACTGTAAGTTATAGTTTACAAGGTGATTTCACGTGTTTCATCTTGTTTTATTTGTCACAACGGCTCTCTGGTACAGGCCTGGGCATTTTAAATACTCTGCAAGTGATTCCATCATGTAGTGAGGGTGCAGGGCTCTTGTTTGGGGATATAGGCTTGATGGGCCGGAAGATATTGGTTATCAGAGGTGTTCAAGTAGAGCTTGGCAAGAAAAGTCCTGAAGAAATTCTAGCATTAGATAGAGGTTCAAACAAATGATGCTGAGATTTTAATTACTGTGGGGTTGTCAACTTTAAAAAACAGTGTCTCCTGGGAGCCTTACATGTCTTCAGAAGCATGTTTTGAACATTATCTTTTTACCTTTTGGGTTACATAGAATCTTCTGTAGGCATGCATTTGTTGACAAGGGAGGGCATTTGAATGTGATAAACAGCACTTCACACTACCATAAGACATACTCTTATTAACAGAAATTGAAACAACTCCTGAAATATTTTGAAATATGAGAGTAGAAAACTTCCCTAAACTAGTACAAACAGCAGGAAGTGGAGCTCACTCTTTTTGTGGGAAATTAAGGATTTAATGGAGCCCAAGTAGTTTCTGGACACGTCTATAGAATCAGGGAAGGCGAGAGTTTTTGCCAAAGGCAAGAGCTAACAGACTGCTCCATTTTAAACCTTTCATCATGGAACCCCAACTTTGATGATGGCGCCACATCATTCATGGTATCTTTATTATATTAAAAAGTGAACACAGACCCTGCTTTGGGAGGACACTTGTGGCCTTCTCCTGGACTATCTATTCCTCCTCTCACTTGGGAGACAAGCTAGAGCCTAACACTTCTGCTTCTCTACAGAAATCTGGGCTGCCGATGTGGCACCCAGGAATCTCTGATGATGTCTGTCAATATATTCAAGATATTAAGACAGTAAAGAAAAAACAGGTAGGAGTGGACTGTAAAAAAAATGATACAAATGAACTTACTTACAGAACAGAAACAGAGTCACTGATGTAGAAAACAAATCTATGGTTACCAGGGAGAGAGTTGGGGGAAGGATAAACTGGAAGATTGAGACTGACATATACATACTGTTGTATATGAAACAGATAACTAATAAGAACCTACTGTGTAGCACCGGGAATTCTTTTCAATACTCTGTAATGACCTAAATGGGAAAAGAATATTTAAAAAGTGGATATGTATAACTGATTCACTTTTTTGTACACCTGAAACTAACACAAAATTGTAAATAAACTATATTCCAATAAAAAAACAAAAACAAGAAAATAAACACTGTGTTTCAAATGAAAAAAGTAGGAGCATTTCTGAAATATTATGTCTCACTCCTTTAGTCTGAGTAACTTTACCTGAATTCAAATCAATAAAAATGCCTGAATGATTAAACACCAGTAGATAATTAATTCAGGGTCTCACTTTCTTTTTTCATATTCAGAACTCTCTTGGGTACCTACTATTAAATATTTGATGTTCTGGGATTTTTAGTGGAGGGGGTTCAATTATGAATTTGGGCCTAAAACAATTTATAATTTAAATGGTAAGATTTCATCTTTAAGGTATTCCCTGTGAAACTTATTTTTGAAAGAATATTCACTGAGTCTTACATTTCAATTTCAGAATCTTAAGTTTAAAATAAAACAAAGACATGTTCCATTAGTTTTTCTGCTGCTTTCAGAACTTGTATCCATTCTTGAAACATTTATTGTTTCATAGATTGGCTATAATTAACCTCAATCCTCTGTGGGTACACTATCAGACTTAAGATCCTAGATTTGGGATGGATGGACATGTTTGCTTAGTCATGTTGACTCTTTGCGACCCCATGAACCCCAGCCCACCAGGCTCCTCTGTCCATGGGATTTTCCAGTCAAGAATACTGGAGTGGGTTGCCATGCCCTCCTCCAGGGGATCTTCTTCATCCAGGGATTGAACCCAGGTATCCCTCACTGCAGGCAGACTTTTTAACGTCTGATCCATCCTAGGTTTAACATGATATTATCTGTGTTATTTGGAGCAATTACTGTAATCTCTTTGAGACATTACTTCATTTATGAAAAATAAGGATAATAGTGTACATGTCACAGAGTTGCTATGACAGAGTTAATAAAATGTACAAAGTACCTCATACAACTTTTGGCAGAAACTAACCACATGAATTGTTAGTTCTCTCCTCCTCTACAATTTCTTGGGTTAAATCCAGGACATGCTGATGTTATTAGTATCTATGCTGACTAATTTCCTGGTAGATGTTGAGAAAATTGCTTTTTTTTACTTGACCAGAAAAACCTAGACAAAAGACTCTTAAATCAAAAAAAATTAAATGATGATTTATATGCCTCCAAAACATTTAGTGTTTGCATCTATGTAAGATACAGTGATGTCATCAAGATAATGTTCTAACAGAAGAGAAAGGAGGACAGGATGAGGGAGCTAGACAGCTGTGTAGTGTATCCCTAGTTAAGATTTTCATGTGTTGTTCCACTTACTTAGCTTTAAGTGTTGTAAATGATTTCAATATTAACTCTCTCTGCAATTTCAGATTATCCACACTACACTACTTATGGATTGAGTTTTATAATCTATAACTAATGAATCTATATCTTGGACAAGGTACTAAAAAAACTATACATGGAGGCTTTCAACGACACAAATTATAAAAATTAAACGAATTTTCATTTTTTTCACAGGTGGCATATTTAATATTCCTGCCAAATGATATCTTCAACTTGATCGACCAGCCTCAAACCTATCTTAGACTCCACCCCCGCCCCCCGCCACCATATGCCTTCCCAAGTGTGAGAATTCTGCTGGGAAGTCTGCCAAGCCTTTACTATAATTCTGTTTGGATAATAAGGCTTAAGTGAAGCCGATTCCACAGGTGAATGTGCCACTCAGCACAAAACTGTCTTTTAAGGAGCTCAAAAAATGTGGTCAAGTTATGGAAATCACCTCTGAGAACGAGGAGGTCCTAGGGTCACCCACTGCACATGTCCACAGGGTGAGACATCTCAAATAATCTGTCTGCAGTAGATCCTCAGAGGGTCCTAAGAAGTAGGCAACCAACAGGAATGAACCAAATCATATAAGGCAAAAGGGCTGGTGGGACTTTACGTGGGTGCAGCTGAAATATTACTCGAGTTCTTGTGAATTAATGATAATCACTCCTTTCCACTCTCCGAGAGAATGTGTGTGTGGCTTAGTAGGCTTTTTTTTACCTCTTGAGAGGCACAAACTTAAGCCAGAATGAAAGTCTCCAGTGAGTCAGGTCTCAATACTCTGCTGGTTCAAACATATGATGCTTATGCTTATCTGAAACCATGCCCTCGTGTTGAAGAGAATTTTCCTTGTACCAGTGCTTACAAGGATGAGGCCTCTGTGAATGGTCTGGGAATGACAGGGTTTGGACAATGAGTCTGGATGATATAATTGACTTATACTCCTAATTAGGAACAACAGTTGTTACTAAAGAGAAGCTGCAGGTCCTCAAATGAGCTACAAAATACCAAGCTTTCAACCAACCACCAAACCATAGCAGGGCAGCTTTCAACATATATTAGGGACTTTAGTCATGAATCATAAGGGATTTGATTTAGGTCATACCTGAATGGTCTAGTAGTTTTCCCTACTTTCTTCAATTTCAGTCTGAATTTGGCAATAAGGAGTTCATGGTCTGAGCCACAGTCAGCTCCTGGTCTTGTTTTTGCTGATTGTATAGAGCTTTTCCATCTTTGGTTGCAAAGAATATAATCGATTTGATTTCAGTGTTGACCATCTGGTGATGTCCATGTATAGAGTCTTCTCTTGTGTTGTTGGAAGAGGGTATTTGCTATGACCAGTGCATTTTCTTGGCAAAACTCTGTTAGTCTTTGCCCTGCTTCATTCCGTGTTCCAAGGCCAAATTTGCCTATTACTCCAGGTGTTTCTTGACTTCCTATTTTGCATTCCAGACTGCAGTCATGAAATTAAAAGACGCTTACTCCTTGGAAGGAAAGTTATGACCAACCTAGATAGCATATTCAAAAGCAGAGACATTACTTTACCAACAAAGGTTCGCCTAGTCAAGGCTATGGTCTTTCCTGTGGTCATGTATGGATGTGAGAGCTGGACTGTGAAGAAAGCTGAGCGCGGAAGAATTGATGCTTTTGAACTGTGGTGTTGGAGAAGACTCTTGAGAGTCCCTTGGACTGCAAGAAGATCCAACCAGTCCCTTCTGAAGGAGATCAATCCTGGAATTTCTTTAGAAGGAATGATGCTAAAGCTGAAACTCCAGTATTTTGGCCACCTCATGCAAAGAGTTGACTCATTGGAGAAGACTCTGATGCTGGGAGGGATTGAGGGCAGGAGGAGAAGGGGACGACAGAGGATGAGATGGCTGGATGGTATCACTGACTCGATGGGTATGAGTCTGGGTGACCTCCGGGAGCTGGTGATGGACAGGGAGGCCTGGCGTGCTGCGGTTCATGGGGTCGCAAAGAGTCGGACACGACTGAGCGACTGATCTGATCTGATCTGATCTTAGTCATGAAGAGTCATATTTGCTGCTTGGTGAAAACAAGGGTTTTCTAAAATAGAGAAGAGCTGGGCACACGGTGTAAAGGCCATTCTGTGCTCTGATCCCAGTATTTCCTAATCTTCAGAGACCTTGAGATCCCATGGATGGAGGAGCCTGGTGGGCTGCAGTCCATGGGGTCGCTAAGAGTCGGACACGACTGAGCGACTTCACTTTCACTTTTTCGCTTTCATGCATTGGAGAAGGAAATGGCAACCCACTCCAGTTTTCTTGCCTGGAGAATCCCAGGGGCAGGAGAGCCTGGTGGGCTGACGTCTATGGGGTCACGCAGAGTCGGACACGACTGAAGTGACTTAGCAGCAGCAGCAGCACCTTCTTTGGGGGAGTCTGGTAAATTCCCTAACAGTCTGGATCTCCAGACTAATGTTTACTGTTAGACTCTGCAGTTATGGTATTCTGGAACCACTGAAAATGGCTAATGAAACTCTGGGCAAGAAAATTAACTGTGGCTATGGGCCAGTGAGTCACAGAAAGCCTTTCCATGTAGCTCTGTGGGACTCAGACACCCTGATGCTTCTACTGATAACTGGAGGAAATACTTCTTGAAGGGAGGGGAAAGGAAGGGAAGAGGGTGGTGAGGGGAAAAGAGAAGGGGAGGAAAGAATAAATAAGATGAACAGAATAGCACTGCAAATTGGTTACTTAAAGCTTTCTTGCATCTTTTACTACTACTTTTGGAGTTCTTCAGAGCAGAGTAAATATTTACTGTCAACTTAGTGAACTAAGTGGACAAACCAGTTTTAAGCTGTCTGGTTTTCATTCCATCAACAAATATTTAATGTGCACTTTTTTGTGCCTCTGATGCTGAAGCTCAATCTGTAATACTTTGGCCACCTGATGCGAAGAACTGACTCATTTGAAAACACCCTGATGCTGGGAAAGATTGAAGGCAGGAGGAGAAGGGGATGACAGAGGATGAGATGGTTGGATGGCATCACTGACTCAAGGGACATGAGTTTGAGTAAACTTCGGGAGTTGGTGATGGACAGAGGCCTGGCATGCTGCAGTCCATGGGGTCGTAAAGAGTTGGACATGACTGAGTGACTGAACTGAACTGAACTTTCTGTGCCTCAGGCATATACGGTACATACAGTGGTTAAAATATATATATTATCTCCCTATCCCTGCCGCCCTTATAGTGCTTATAGTTTAGTGAAGGAGATATCGGATTAGCTTACCAACGAATTAGCATTTTAATGGTGATAACTACTGTGAAAGAAAAGTAAGAGTTCCCTGGGTAAGTGAAACAGGGAGACCTAATTTAGAGAGTTAGAGAAGTTTTCTCTGAGGTAGTGACATTAAAGGATATGTACAAAATAGCTGGGTAAAGAATGTGTGTTTGTTCATGTGTTGGGGTTGGAGAATCACTTCTGAGGCAGAGGGAACAGAACTTGAAAAGTCCCCGAGGGCAGGAGCCTGGTAGGTGGGAGGAGCTAGGAAAGAAAAAAAAAAAAAAGAGTCTTGGGAATGAGAGGGCACTCCTAAGAACCCATGGAGAATGGAGATGGGGGAGGCAGCTCTGGAAACAGCAGGCAGGGCTTCATGGGCACTGTACAGAGTTTATTTTATCTGAGATTTAGTGGATGACATTGGATGAGAGTGATATGATTCCGTGAGTGCTGTGTAAAGGTCTCTTGGGCTTCTATGTGAGCATGGAGAAGGGAATGGGCGTGAGGGGTGGAGCCAGGCACATGCTCAGAGGTGGCTGGGAGAGAGGGTGGCTTCTGGGTGTGAGAAGTGAGGACAAGTGCAGAGAAAGTAAAAATGCAGACAAGGAGGGTGGCTGGAAAGGGGAGAGGTGCACTCTGTAGAAGAGCTAGGTATAAGCGGGGTGAGGAAAAACAAAGGATGACCTAGTCTCTTGATTTGAGAGCTGCTCCAATGGAGGCACTAATGCCTGAGATGAGGAAGATGGGAGGGGAATAGGCTAAGGGGAGAAGTCAAGGTCAGTTCTGAACATTTAGCTTTAAGAACTATCATATAAATGTTGCATTAGGACTGCTCTGATGGAATAGACTTGTGGTTGCCAAGGGGGAGGAGGGAAGGACTGGGAGTTTGGAATTAGTAGATGCAAACTATGATATATAGAAAGAATAAATAACAGGTCCTACTGTATAGCATAGATAATTATATTCAATATCCTAGGATAAACCATAATGGAAAGAATATGAAAAAGAATATATATATATAATAAATATATATAATATCTTAATCACTGCTGTACAGCAGAAATCAACACAACACTGTAAATCAACTATTTGTTTTTGTTTAGTAACTGAGTTGTGTCTGACTCTTTGCAACCCTTTGGACTGTAGCCTACCAGGCTCCTCTGTCCATGGAATTTTTCCAGGCAGGAATACTAGAGTGAGTTGCCATTTCCTTCTCCAGGGGTTCTTCCTGACCCAGGGATCAAACTTGTGTCTCCTGCATTGGCAGTCAGAAATTTTACCACTGAGCCAACAGGGATACTTCAATTGAAAGAAAAAAAAAAAAAAAAAGAAAAGGCTGTTCTGGTTCAGTTGCTTTAAGCAAAGGTTCTAGAATCATTCATAACAGTTTGAATTCTGGCTCTGTTCTTTTCTACCCGGGCAAGTTCTTTTGTTTTCTGATTTCTGAAATAGGGATACCTATGCCTATCTTTTATGGTAAGAATACAATGAGATAATGTTTATAAAGTTGCCTTGCACATAATAGGTACTTAGACAATGGCAGTTACTATTATTGCAGTTTGCTAATAGCATCATATTATGTTAGAAAAAAGGATGAATTTTGACTCTGACATATATAAACTCTGTCATCCAGGCAAGTAAGGAACCTTACATTTCTAATTTTTAAAACAGCCTTTTACTCTCTTCTCCTACAACATAGCAAATATAAAAACAAAAATTTCTACTCTAACATCTTTGATTTAGTCTTGATCTTATAGCTCCACTGATAGGTGATAAGAAGCTTTGGAATGAACCATTCTTTTTTTTTTTTGTATCATGAGGAAGAGATGATCAGGAATGTTTGCAGTCTGTGACCACAGGAGCTCTGTGAAAAAACAGCACTGTCTGCATAGGAAGAATTAATATTGTGAAAATGACTATTCTACCAAACGCAATCTACAGATTCAATGTAATTCCTATCAAATTACCAATGGCATTTTTCACAGAACTAAAACAAAAAATTTCACAATTCATATGGAGACACAAAAGACCCTGAATAGTCAAAGCAATCTTGAGAAGGAATGAAACTGGAGGAATCAACTTTGTTGACTTAAGACTATACTACAAAGCTACAGTCATCTAGACAGTATGGTACTAGCACAAAAACAGAAACACAGACAGAGGGAAGAAAATAGAAAGCCCAGAAATAAACCCATGCACCTATGGGTACTTTATTTTTGATAAAGGAGGCAAGAATATACAATGGGGCAAAGACAGCCTCTTCAATAAATGGTGCTGGGAAAACTGGACAGCTCCATGTAAAAGAATGATTTTAGAACACTTCCTAACACCATACACAAAGATAAACTCAAAATGGATTAAAGACCTGAATGTAAGACCAGAAACCATAAAACAGAGAAAAACATAGGCAGAACACTTGATGACATAAATCAAAGCAAGATCCTTTATTACCCACTTCCTAGAGTAATGGAAATAAAAACAAAAGTAAACAAGTGGGACCTAATTAAACTTAAAAGCTTTTGTACAGCAAAGGAAACTATAAGTAAGGTGAAAAGACAACCCTCAGAATGGGAGAAAATAATAGCAAATGAAACAACTGACAAAGGATTAATTTCCAAAATATACAAGCAGCTCATACAACTCAATGCCAGAAAAACAAACAACCCAATCAAAAAGTGGGTTTTAAACAGACATTTCTCCAACGAAGACATACAGATGGCTAACAAACACATGAAAAGTCCTCAACATTGCTCATTATTAGAGAAATGCAAATCAAAACTACAGTGAGATATCACTTCACACTGATCACAAAGGCCATCATCAAAAAGTATACAAACAATAAATGCTGGAGAGGGTGTGGAGAAAAGGGAACACTCTTGCATTGTTGGTGGGAATGTAAATTGATACAGCCACTATGGAATGGTGATTCCATAGTGGTGATTCCATAGTGGTATGGAGATTGCTTAAAAAACTAGGAATAAAACCACCATGTGACCCAGCAATCTCACTCCTAGGCATATACCCTGAGGAAACCAAAAATTGAAAAAGACACATATATCACATCACATTACATGGCTTGATGGGTCTGCTCTTCCCTCAATAGCTGCAGATCTTCAAAGGGAGGATTCAAAGGGTGGTGATTTCAGGAGGAGCTGACTTTAGTTAAAAAAAAAAAAAAAAAAAAGAAAGAAAAAGACACATATATCTCATTGTTCATTGCAGCACTATTTACAAAAGCTAGAACATGGAAGCAACCTAGATGTCCATCAACAGATGAATGGATAAAGAAGTTGTGGTACATGTACATGGTGGAATATTAGTCAGCCATAAAAAGGAACACATTTGAGTCGGTTCTAATGAGGTGGATGAACATAGAACCTATTATACAGAGTGAAGTGAGTCAGAAAGAGAAATACCTATGACTGATTCATGTTGAGGTTTGACAGAAAACAACAAAATTCTGTAAAGCAATTATCCTTCAATAAAAAAATAAATTTAAAAAAAAGAAAAAAAACACCCTAAAAAAGCCCCTATGAACTGTGGGGAAGGCCTTATTCAAGGTCAGTCTCATGTACGTTCACTGAGAAGGAACAAAAAGTGCCCAAGATGTTCAAACATTAACGACAAAGGTCTACTCTAATTTTCTGGAACTATAACCTTCAATATTTAACATTAAATGTGTGATGACCACAAAACCTATAAAAACCCTTTATGTTTTTTAAGAATGAATTTTGATGTGTTTGATTAAATTGCAAATGAATCCACTAGCCTTGTGTGAACTGACCTATCATATAAGTCATATAGATTCTTGTAATCAGAAAGTGCCAGACTCCTGTGATCAACATAGTCCTTTCAGGTTTTCACAAAAAACAAGAGGAAGCTTGGTTTCCTTCCAGGTGATAGAAGGATAAAATATGATCACAGCAGTGAAGTACACTATCAAATAAACGTGCTCTAAATATATAAGAAAGTATTTTGAATATTATTAATTTAGGAGAATGATAATCTCGACATCAAATGTTCTTCATTTGTTTGTTCATTCATTTATTCAATTTGCCAAGAAATAAAGAGTATCTTCCATTACTGCAGAGGATACAGTATGGGTATGAAATAGTCCTTGTCCTTAAGGAGTTTATGATCTCATAGAGGAGGACAGTCTACAAATAACTGGATGACCACATTGATGGGTAAAGACTGAGATGTATGGACAAGACATTATGGGAGTTAGGATGACAGAGAGTTGCTCTCAGCTGGGCTTACCAGGTCTGGCTTCAAGAAACAGAATTAAATCTGAAAGGCTGTAAATAGGAGACTGAGAAAGCTTACATAAAAACAACAACAACAGGACGTCCCTGATGGGACACGGGTAAGAATTCACTTGCCAAAGCAAGGGACACAAGTTTGATCCCTGGTCTGGGAGATTTCACAGGCTGTGGAGCAACTAAGCTTATGTGCCGCAATGACTGAGTCTGAGCTGTAGAGCTCATGAGTCACATTTTCTGAAGCCTGTGCTCTGAAGCAAGAGAAGCCACCTCAACGAAGAGCAGCCACCACTTGTAGCAACTAAAGAAAATGTGTGTTCAGTAACATAGACCTAGTGTAACAGTGAATAAATAAATAAAACAGTAATAAAGACAATGACATTAGAAGCATGTTTTAAAATTTCTATGTGTTCTAGGAATGTGCCAAGTACTTTGAATGTCCTAACAACTTTAAACACCACTGTAATCATGAGAAAACATCACCATAACTAATCCCAACATAATTGATGGGAAAACTGAGACTTAGAAAGGTCATACACCTAGGAGGTTGACAGCCAGACTCAAATCTGGGTTCTTTAACCACCAGGATGAAAGTCATGAGGAAAAGCGCATACATGGTTAAAACACTGCTCCCAAATCATCCAGTGTCCAAGGAGGCTCAAGCATGTGGATTTCCACGAATACAACAAAAAACAAAACTAGAATGGCTGGTCTGGAAAAGCTTGGGTAGAGTCTTAGTGTCAGACTAAAGACTTTGGATTTTATTTTAAAGGGTGGGGAGATGTCCACACAGAGATGGTGGTGGAAATTGTTGGAATAGGTGACAATGCTGTAAGATAGTATTTTTAAAGACAGGAAAAGTAAAGTGGTTGAGGGAAAAATTTTGCAATGGTCCCCTGCAACTTACTTGTTTTAAATAAAGTAATTCTTTAGGATGTGTGGTCTGTTCAGTAGTTAATTATTAGGTGTTTCTTGTGAATTACTCCATTAGATGTCACAGTAATTTCAAGTGGGACTAATGCCAGGATACGGTGCTCCCACCAAGATGAGGTAGAAGCCTACTGGCTTTTCCTTCTTCTTTTTCCTTCCTTTTCCTTTCTTATTTTGCTGCTACCAACACATCTTCTGGTGATGAGAACCAGATGCTACATAAAGAGGATGCTGGGTATTGGTACTTTCTCAAGGAAACTTATATTAAGAGTTTGACCTCAATCTGCTTCTGAGAATGCATAGTATAGAAATTCTTCAGCCACTTTAAAGTGAACGAGAGGATCCTTACCAAAATGCTCTGATCTTCTGACTTCATGAAGACAGGTCAAGGAGGTTTCTACCATAATGCAGTGGTTAAGAAGCCTGTCATTTAAGATCCAGGGGGCAGGACTTAACAGTGAGTGTTATTACATGAGCAACAACACCATGTTGAGAGATTGGACTAGGGCACCTGCTAGCCATTTTTAGTGTCAAAACTACAGAGACCACGAGTAATATACAAGTGACTTATTCTTCTGATATTATGACCATTGGGGTCAACTTGACACTTTAATACCTTCTGGGATACCACAAATAATTCTAAAAACATAATTACCCAAATAATAATTCTACTATGAAGCAGGCACTGGACAAAGATAACTAAAATATGGAGAAAAGCAGTAGAAGAGTTTCATGCTTAAAAAGGAAATTAATGGTCTCTGTTTCTTTGGATGTTATATCCTATAGTTGTAGACTATAATGGTTAATGGAAGATCTAAAGAAGGGTAATTTTCCCCAATGAAAGACTGATTCTTTTCCCTTATAGGTTATAACAACATATTGAGTATAGTTCACTGTACTTGTAGGTCCTTGTTGGTTATCTATTTTGCATATAGTAGTGTGCCAGGGACGGGGAAGCCTGGTGGGCTGCTGTCTATGAGGTCGCACAGAGTCAGACATGACTGAAGTGACTTAGCAGCAGCAGCAGTGTGTATATGTGAATCCCAAATAAACCCCAAAAGAACCTGAGCACACACACATATATATATATATATATATATATATATATATGAGCTTCCCAAATAGCACTAGTGGTAAAGAACTCATCTGCCAATGTGGGAGACATAAGAGATGTGAGTTTGATTCCTTGTTCAGGAAGATTCCCTGGAGGAGAGTATGGCAACCCACTCCAGCATTCTTGCCTGTAGAATCCCATGGACAGAGGAGCCTGGCAGGCTACAGTCCATAAGGTTGCAGAGAGTTGGACAAGACTGAAGCAACTTAATTTTCACACATAAATACATATATATGTGTGTGTGTATGTATATATGTATATAAGAGAATATACAGTATTATATATATATATATATATTCAAGATTACTTTTTTCTGTGGTTGGATACTAATTGTATATTCCTCTTTGTAAAATGATCTTAAGCAACCTTTTTTAAAGGAAATTTTATTGAAATATGGTTGATTTACAGTGTTGTACAACAACCATATTTCAATAAAATTTCTTTTAAAAAAAGGTTGTTTGGGTTCATTTTACAAAGAGGAATATCCAATTAGTATCCAACCACAGAGAAAAGTAATCTTGACTAGTACTTTGGTAGTACTCTAAAAAGATGGCCTAGAACTGCCCTTACAGTCAGTTGAAGCGCTTGTCTGCTACTCTTCTGAAAAGGAAATGCAATTCTAGTCTACCTAATACATGTACATGACTTCAGGGAAACTTACCATTCGAAGAGAGATTTCCCCTGATGGGGTTCAGTCAGTTTTTCATCTTTTAAAATACACTAAATTAAAGGGCTAATTTTCCCCCTTCAGGGATGCGTTTAATTTTAAAAGTATAATATGCAATCTGAAAGTAAGGGAATTTTAACCAACTTTTCATTAATTTATTAAATGTCTCAGAATACCAGTATCAAGATACTTGCAGATAATGACTTCACAGCAGCATGTTGGCCTTATGCCTACTCTGGGAATGATGGAAAATAATCTCTGGGAAATTTGTAACTGTCAGTAGGACTGCTGTGTTTGACATGATTAACAAAGGAAATGACCAACTTTCCTTTTAGAATAGTCGTTGAAATTGTAATCATTTTGTGTGTTAAGTTTCTTCAGTTGGGTCCGACTCTTTGTGACCCTATGGACCATAGCCCACTGGGCTCCTCTGTTCATGGGATTCTCCAAGAATTCTCCAGGCAAGGATACTGGAGTGGGTTGCCATTCCCTTCTCCAGGAGATCTTCCCAACCCAGGGATTGACCCTACATCTCCTGCATTGGCAGGCAGGTTCTTTATCACTAGCGCCACCTGTGAAGTGAAGTGGCTCAGTCGTGTCTGACTCTTTGAGACCCCATGGACTGTAGCCTACTGGGTTCCTCCATACATGGAATTTTCCAGACAAGAATACTGGAGTGGGTTGCCATTTCCTTCTCCAGGTGATCTTTCCAACCCAGGGATCAAAACTGGGTCTTCTGCATTGCAGGCAGATGCTATCCTGTCTGAGCCAACAGGGAAGCCAATTTAATTCAGTTTAAACAAGAATTAAATGTTATTTTAAACTATTTTTATTTATAATATTTTATTTTGATTACATCAATAAAAAAAGGTTAACTTCTGAAATCTTTTAAGAGACACTACTGGAGAAGAAAATGGCAACCCACTCCAGTGTTCTTGCCTGGAGAATCCCAGGGACGGGGGAGCCTGGTGGGCTGCCGTCTATGGGGTCACATAGAGTCAGACACGACTGAAGCAACTTAGCAGCAGCAGCAGCAGTAAATTCAAAGAGTCATAGGATATTGGAGCTGGAAAGACCTTTGAAATGATGTAGTCTAAGTCCCCTCATTTCACAAATGGCCCAAAAGACTGAAAAGACCCTTCTGATTTTATCACACGGATATCACCTAAAATATTGTTAAATGGGCCCTTTAGGAAAAGATAAATATTAACTTACTCTTCCATGTCACTCCCATTCTGATACCACTATTCATCCTCTTCATACCAAATGTAATACCAAACTTCTAGAAGTAGCCCCTGAAAGATATTCCAAAGTATTCTATTCTTACTTTAGTGTTACTCAGGTATTGTCAATGAGTACCTCTTACAGTCAAATCAGATTATCTAAATTGCTTCAAAAGAAGCCCAATACCCAAGAAATGTACCACATGATTCCTGTTATAGACAGTTCAAGAATTAGGATTATGCATTTAAGGGTTAGGAAGTCAAGACAGGAGTCAAACTGGTAGAAAAGATGTGGTAGCAATTGAGAGGAGGTACAGTGTGGATTCTGGTGATGATGACTGCTGTTTTCTATTTCTTGACCTGGCTAGAAAATATATAAGTGAAAATTCAGCAAGCTGTACAAGTAAAATCTTAGCACTTTTCTATTTGTGTATTACTATACTATGAAAGCATCACTACAAACAAAGCTAGTGGAGGTGATAGAACTCCAGTTGAGCAAGATGATGCTGTGAAAGTGCTGCACTCAATATGCCAGCAAATTTGGAAAACTCAGCAGTGGCCACAGGGCTGGAAAAGGGCAGTTTTCATTCCAATCCCAAAGAAAGGCGATGCCAAAGAATGCTCAAACTATTGCACAATTGCACTCATCTAACACGCTAGTAAAGGAATGCTCAAGATTCTCCAAGCCAGGCTTCAGCAATATGTGAACCAGGAACTTCCTGATGTTCAAGCTGGTTTTAGAAAAGGCAGAGGAACCAGAGATCAAATTGCCAACATCCACTGGATCATCGAAAAAGCAAGAGAGTTCCAGAAAAACATCTCTTTCTGCTTTATTGACTATGCCAAAGACTTTGACTGTGTGGATCACAAGAAACTGTGGAAAATACTAAAGGAGATGGGAATACCAGACCACCTGATCTGCCTCTTGAGAAATCTGTATGCAGGTCAGGAAGCAACAGATAGAACTGGACATGGAACAACAGACTGGTTCCAAATAGGAAAAGGAGTATGTCAAGGCTGTATATTGTCACTCTGTTTATTTAACTTATATGCAGAGTACGTCATGAGAAATGCTGGACTGGAAGAAACACAAGCTGGAATCAAGATTGCTGGGAGAAATATCAATAACCTCAGATATGCAGATGACACCTCCCTTATGGCAAAAAGTGAAGAGGAACTCAAAAGCCTCTTGATGAAAGTGAAAGTGGAGAGTGAAAAGGTTGGCTTAAAGCTCAACATTCAGAAAACAAAGATCATGGCATCTGGTCCCATCACTTCATGGGAAATAGATGGGGAAACAGTGGAAAGTGTCAGACTTTATTTTTCTGGGCTCCAAAATCACTGCAGATGGTGACTGCAGCCATGAAATTAAAAGACGCTTACTCCTTGGAAGGAAAGTTATGACCAACCTAGATAGCATATTCAAAAGCAGAGACATTACTTTGCCAACAAAGGTTCATCTCGTCAAGGCTGTGGTTTTTCCTGTGGTCATGTATGGATGTGAGAGTTGGACTGTGAAGAAGGCTGAGAGCTGAAGAATTGATGCTTTTTAAATGTGGTGTTGGAAAAGACTCTTGAGAGTCCCTTGGACTGCAAGGAGATCCAACCAGTCCATTCTGAAGATCAGCCCTTGGATTTCTTTGGAAGGAATGATGCTAAAGCTGAAACTCCTGTACTTTGGCCACCTTCTGCGAAGAGTTGACTCATTGGAAAAGACTCTGATGCTGGGAGGGATTGGGGGCAAGAGGAGAAGGGGACGACAGAGGATGAGATGGCTGGATGGCATCACTGACTCGATGGACGTGAGTCTCAGTGAACTCCGGGAGTTGGTGATGGACAGGGAGGCCTGGCATGCTGCGATTCATGGGGTCGCATGCAAAGAGTCGGACATGACTGAGTAACTGATCTGATCTGATCTGATACTATGAAAGTAAATTAAAAACAAATCTATTCATTTAAAATAAAAAATCTAGTTTTTAAAGCTTAGGGTAACTTTTTCCTTACCTACTTCTTCTATTTCCCAATAGGACAAGTGGCTCTGAATTCAAATATGTAGAAGTGAGTGAGATGAGTAGGAATAAGAGGATTCTTCAAAAATTCATTTTTTAGATAAAAATGGAGAAAGTATAAGAAAATTTATTTTTAATCATAGAAAAGTAACATTCTTAATAAACTGCTGCTGCCATTTAAAAGTTAGACTTCTTTTATATAGGAAACTCCCTGGGCTTCTGTTTATGGTATTTTCTATGAATAGGAGAAGGTTTCTGTGAATAGGTGCTGGTGACTCACAAGGAAGCATGTGGATCATAAATACTTTTAAGGCCCTTTAAAAATCCAGTTTCTAGTAAATTGAGATCATCTGGAAGAAACTGATTTGCCCCTAGAAAATACAAACAGTGGTCAATTTACTCTTGGTACTTATGAATGAGAAGTGACTAGTGGAAGTTACATATTTTGATCTTCATATTCTGGAGAAATGAAATGCAAAGCCCAGCCAAGATTCAGTGCGGTAACACCAATAAACCTATATAACTTTTTGGTTTCAACAAAAATAATCATCTCTTCTAAAGACTCATAACATTCAAATCCATCCTGATGAAACAATCACTTGAAAATCATTAATATTATTTTATGTTTGCTTAGGAAGGAATGTAAGTAAGGATTAGCCATACAGCTGGGCAAAGATGTAATACAGTTGGGTATTTCTAAGAAAAGAGTAACATCTTTTTCAGTATTCTTGATTTTTTTTTTTTATGTAGTTCAGTTCCAACATTTTCTTTTTTTTTTTTTTTTTACAATATTGTATTGCTTTTGCCATACATCAAGATGGATCCGCTACAAGTATACATGTGTTCCCCATCCTGAACCCTCCTCCCTCCTCCCTCCCCATACCATCCCCCTAGGATCATCCCAGTGCACCAGTTCCAGGCATCCGTTATCAGGCATCATACCTGGACTGGAGACTCGTTTCAGATATGATATTATACATATTTCAATGCTATTCTCCCAAATCATCCCACCCTCTCCCATTCCCAGAGTCCAAAAGTCTGTTCTATACATCAGTGTCTCTTTTGCTGTCTCGTAAACAGGGTTATTGTTACCATCTTTCTAAATTCCATATATATGCGTTAGTATACTGTATTTGTGTTTTTCTTTCTGGCTTACTTCACTCTGTATAATAGGCTCCAGTTCCATCCACCTGATTAGAACTGATTCAAATGCATTCTTTTTAATGGCTGACTAATACTCCATTGTGTATATGTACCACTGCTTTCTTATCCATTCATCTGTGGATGGACATCTAGGTTGCTTCCAAGTCCTGGCTATTGTAAACAGTGCTGCTATGAACATTGGGGTACACGTGTCTCTTTCAATTCTGGTTTTCTCAGTGTGTATGCCCAGCAGTGGGATTGCTGGTTCATAAGGCAGATCTATTCCCAGTTTTTTGAGGAATCTCCATACTGTTCTCAGAGAAGGCAATGGCACCCCACTCCAGTACTCTTGCCTGGAAAATCCCACGGACGGAGGAGCCTGGTAGGCTGCAGTCCATGGGGTCGCTAAGAGTCAGACATGACTGAGCGACTTTACATTCTCTTTTCACTTTCATGCATTGGAGAAGGAAATGGCAACCCACTCCAGTGTTCTTGCCTGGAGAATCCCAGGGACGGGGGAGCCTGGTGGGCTGCCGTCTATGGGGTCGCACAGAGTCGGTCACGACTGAAGTGACTTAGCATAGCATAGCATAGCCATACTGTTCTCCAGAGTGGCTGTACTAGTTTGCATTCCCACCAACAGTGTAAGAGGGTTCCCTTTTCTCCACACCCTCTCCAGCATTTATTGCTTGTGGACTTTTGGATCGCAGCCATTCTGACTGGTGTGAAATGGTACCTCATAGTGGTTTTGATTTGCATTTCTCTGATAATGAGTGATGTTGAGCATCTTTTCATGTGTTTGTTAGCCATCTGTATGTCTTCTTTGGAGAAATGTCTACCTAGTTCTTTGGCCCATTTTTTGATTGGGTCATTTATTTTTCTGGAACTGAGCTTTAGGAGTTGCTTGTATATTTTTGAGATTAGTTGTTTGTCTGTTGCTTCATTTATTATTATTTTCTCCCATTCTGAAGGCTGTCTTTTCACCTTGCTTATAGTTTCCTTTGTTGTGCAGAAGCTTTTAAGTTTAATTAGATCCCATTTAGATATTTTTGATTTTATTTCCAATATTCTGGGAGGTGGGTCATAGAGGATCCTGCTGTGATGAATGTCAGAGAGTGTTTTGCCTATGTTTTCCTCTAGGAGTTTTATGGTTTCTGGTCTTACATTTAGATCTTTAATCCATTTTGAGTTTATTTTTGTGTATGGTGTTAGAAAGTGTTCTAGTTTCATTCTTTTACAAGTGTTTGACCAGCTTTCCCAGCACCACTTGTTAAAGAGATTGTCTTTAATCCATTGTATGTTCTTGCCTCCTTTGTCAAAGATAAGGTGTCCATAGGTGTGTGGATTTATCTCTGGGCTTTCTATTTTGTTCCATTGATCTATATTTCTGTCTTTGTGCCAGTACCATACTGTCTTGATGACTGTGGCTTTGTAGTAGAGCTTGAAGTCAGGCAGGTTGATTCCTCCAGTTCCATTCTTCTTTCTCAAGATAGCTTTGGCTATTCGAGGTTTTTTGTATTTCCATACAAATTGAGGAATTATTTGTTCTAGTTCTGTGAAGAATACCATTGGTAGCTTGATGGGGATTGCATTGAATCTATAAATTCCTTTGGGTAGTATACTCATTTTCACTATATTGATTCTGCCAATCCATGAACATGGTATGTTTCTCCATCTATTAATGTCCTCTTTGATTTCTTTCACCAGTGTTTTATAGTTTTCTATATATAGGTCTTTAGTTTCTTTAGGAAGATATATTCCTAAGTATTTTATTCTTTTCATTGCAATGGTGAATGGAATTGTTTCCTTAATTTCTCTTTCTATTTTCTCATTATTAGTGTACAGGAATGCAAGGGATTTCTGTGTGTTGATTTTATATCCTGCAACTTTACTATATTCATTGATTAGTTCTAGTAATTTTCTGGTGGAGTCTTTAGGGTTTTCTACGTAGAGGATCATGTCATCTGCAAACAGTGAGAGTTTTACTTCTTCTTTTCCAATTTGGATTCCTTTTATTTCTTTTTCTGCTCTGATTGCTGTGGCCAAAACTTCCAAAACTATGTTGAATAGTAATGGTGAAAGTGGGCATCCTTGTCTTGTTCCTGACTTTAGAGGAAATGCTTTCAATTTTTCACCATTGAGAATAATGTTTGCTGTGGGTTTGTCATATATAGCTTTTATCATGTTGAGGTATGTTCCTTCTATTCCTGCTTTCTGGAGAGTTTTTATCATAAATGGATGTTGAACTTTGTCAAAGGCTTTCTCTGCATCTATTGAGAGAATCATGTTTTTTATTTTTCAATTTGTTAATGTGGTATATTATGTTGATTGATTTGCGGATATTGAAGAATCCTTGCATTCCTGGGATAAAGCCCACTTGGTCATGGTGTATGATCTTTTTAATGTGTTGTTGGATTCTGATTGCTAAAATTTTGTTAAGGATTTTTGCATCTATGTTCATCAGTGATATTGGCCTGTAGTTTTCTTTTTTTGTGGCATCTTTGTCCGGTTTTGGTATTAGGGTGATGGTGGCCTCATAGAATGAGTTTGGAAGTTTGCCTTCTTCTGCAATTTTCTGGAACAGTTTGAGTAGGATAGGTGTTAGCTCTTCTCTAAATTTTTGGTAGAATTCGGCTGTGAAGCCGTCTGGACCTGGGCTTTTGTTTGCTGGAAGACTTCTGATTACAGTTTCAATTTCCGTGCTTGTGATAGGTCTGTTAAGATTTTCTATTTCTTCCTGATCCAGTTTTGGAAAGTTGTACTTTTCTAAGAATTTGTCCATTTCTTCCACGTTGTCCATTTTATTGCCATATAATTGCTGATAGTAGTCTCTTATGATCCTTTGTATTTCTGTGTTGTCTGTTGTGATCTCTCCATTTTCATTTCTAATTTTATTGATTTGATTTTTCTCCCTTTGTTTCTTGATGAGTCTGGCTAATGGTTTGTCAATTTTATTTACCCTTTCAAAGAACCAGCTTTTGGCTTTGTTGATTTTTGCCATGGTCTCTTTTGTTTCTTTTGCATTTATTTCTGCCCTAATTTTTAAGATTTCTTTCCTTCTACTAGCCTTGGGGTGCTTCATTTCTTCCTTTTCTAGTTGCTTTAGGTGTAGAGTTAGGTTATTTATTTGGCTTTTTTCTTGTTTCTTGAGGTATGCCTGTATTGCTATGAACTTTCCCCTTAGGACTGCTTTTACAGTGTCCCATAGGTTTTGGGTTGTTGTGTTTTCATTTTCATTCATTTCTATGCAGAATTTGATTTCTTTTTTGATTTCTTCTGGGATTTGTTGGTTATTCTGGAGTGTGTTGTTCAGCCTCCATATGTTGGAATTTTTAATAGTTTTTCTCCTGTTATTGAGATCTAATCTTACTGCATTGTGGTCAGAAAAGATGCTTGGAATGATTTCAATTTTTCTGAACTTACCAAGCCTAGATTTATGGCTCAGGGTATGGTCTATCCTGGAGAAGGTTCCATGTGCACTTGAGAAAAAGGTGAAATTCATTGTTTTGGGATGAAATGTCCTATAGATATCAATTAGGTCTAACTGGTCTATTGTATCGTTTAAAGTTTGTGTTTCCTTGTTAATTTTCTGTTTAGTTGATCTATCCATTGGTGTGAGTGGGGTATTAAAGTCTCCCACTATTATTGTGTTATTGTTGATTTCTCCTTTCATACTTGTTAGTATTTGTTTTACATATTGCGGTGCTCCTATGTTGAGTGCATATATATTTATAATTGTTATATCTTCTTCTTGGATTGATCCTTGGATCATTATGTAGTGACCTTCTTTGTCTCTTTTCACAGCCTTTGTTTTAAAGTCTATTTTATCTGATATGAGTATTGCTACTCCTGCTTTCTTTTGGTCCCTATTTGCATGGAAAATATTTTTCCAGCCCTTCACTTTCAGTCTGTATGTGTCCCCTGTTTTGAGGTGGGTCTCTTGTAGACAACATATGTAGGGGTCTTGTTTTTGTATCCATTTGGCCAGTCTCTGTCTTTTGGTTGGGGCATTCAACCCATTTACATTTAAAGTAATTATTGATAAGTATTAGTATTCTTGATTTTGCATGCTGATTTAGTCCAAGGAAATAGAAGGAAAAATTTGAAGCCAAGCAGAGAAATATTCGAGAGTCATGACTTACAGGAACTCAGAAAAACACCACAGGTAGGTTAAGAGGTTTTGTGACTTAAAGATTCATAATGTCATTTGGTAAGGTAAGATGATATCATCAAGTAACTTCATTTTAAATCTACAAGATAAACATTGATATTTTGCTTTATTCTATACACACCCACTTAATGATGATTAGTTGTAAGAACAGATAAACTAAACTCTTACCTCCTCCTAGACCCTGTCTTACCAGTCTTATTGCAATAAATTTTCTGGAAAATTTTATCACTAATTAAATTCAACTTTAGTTGATAAAACTGATAGTTTCATCAGCTTTCTCAAATATACTACTGAATATGCTAAAATTTTTGAGCTGAGATTTACTAAAAAATATATCTGATTAATATCAATGAGTCAGAGGGATGATCAATATCTCTGCACACACACACATGCACGTGTTTCCTGCAAAATAATTTGTGTATTTTTGGTAGCATATAAATAAATACAATCAATATTTATATTTATGATTATAGACATACACCTGCTTCCTGAGTTATAATGTGACATCATTTTAATATTATATAAATAAATGAAAGTGTTAAAAGTAAAATTAAAGCATCAAGAATGTTCTGAGTGGCAAATGAAAGGGTGCTTCATATCATGATTCATCCAGGAAACACATTCAGTTTACCATGGGATCCCACTACATACCCATCAAAATAGTTACAATAAAACAGACTGAGAATACCATGAGTTGGTGAGGATGTGAAATTAATGAAGATTTTCATATGCTGTTAGTGGGAATAATATATTCAACATTTGACTGTGTCTTTGAATGGGCATCTATTACTTTCATCAACTCAACATTATCTGCTTCGGGGAAGTGCCATTTTTTGACTCATTCTGTTCAACATACATTCCATCCTCCCACACCAAAGAGCAGTTCAGTTGCTCAGTCATGTCCTACTCTTTGAGACCCCATGGACTGCAGCACATCAGGCCTCCCAATTTTTTTCAAGTATCCTAAAAATACTAGAATTTTTTTCTCAAAAACAAAAACTGAGCGTGGTAAACTATTTTTAATGGTACCTTGACTTTTAGGTAGTTTGAAAGAAATACCAATTGGACCTCTCAAAGTAAGTAGCAGGCTACGCTGTATAAGTCGCTCATCTCACTCCTCTTAAGGAGAAAGAATGACAAAAGCTGCAAAAACAAACAACAGCAACCAAAAAACATGTTGCAAAAACAGGGGAAATTTTTTATTTTTATAAAAGGAAAGGTTGGTTAGTATTTGATGAACAACCATTCTAACTGAAAGTATCTCATATTCTCATTTTCTAAAGGGCCATTTTTACTTCTTCCCACAAATTGTCATTCTTAATTATCTGACCATATCTATGCCTAATGCCATCTTAACATAATTAGTAAACTGAAATAGAAAAAGAAAGAAAGAAAAAACAGAAAAAAAGGTGAATAACAGAAGAGAAATATCAGAAAAATATCTAAGTAAGACAATTAGAATAGTGAAAAGTATTGACACGTGAAAAACAGAGTGGAATGCAAAAAAAGGGGAGGCTAGAAAGGGAAGGAGGAAGAAAGGGAGATAGAAAATGAGGACAGAATGAGAGAGAAAAGGATGAAGGAGAGAACGTCAGCAGGTGCAAGAGAGGTGAACAAAGAGAAAAAGGAATTTAAAAAGAAAGAAAAAAAATCAAAATCAAAGTGTGCTCACCTGCTATATAAAGTTAGCAAAACTTAGAAGAATAATATAATAAATGTACTATACAAATAAATAATTTTCTCCTCATAAATGTCTTTTTATGACAATAAGAACTCTTATGCTAAGACTTTCAATTCAAAAGTCCTATGCTGAAATCTGGTCTGAAACTAGATATAATCAGACTGGCTAGCCCAGATGTGGAGTCCAGTTATATTCAACAACTTAGGGTATGATTCTAAAAATCATGTGGACATGTGATGGAATCTTTATTAAATAATTCAGGGATATTAGGTAACTTTAGAAAAAATGAATATTTAAATTCTAATAAAAATACTAGATCTAAGTTTTAAAAAAAGAAACTTACATATGTCAGAAAGGGCATGCTGCTGCTGCTGCTGCTAAGTTGCGTCAGTTGTGTCCGACTCTGTGCGGCAGCCCACCAGGCTTCCCCATCCCTGGGATTCTCCAGGCAAGAACACTGGAGTGGGTTGCCATTTCCTTCTCCAATGCATGAAAGTGAAAAGTGAAAGTGAAGTTGCTCAGTCGTGTCCGACTCTAGTGACCCCATGGACTACAGCCTACCAGGCTCCTCCGTCCATGGGATTTTCCAGGCAAAAGTACTGGAGTGGGGTAGAAAGGGCATATAAACAACTAAAAAGAATTTTTACAAAACACTGATAAGAACCAGTATCCTTAATATATACATAGCTACACAAAACAATTAAAAAAAAACAATAGGAAAATAAAACTAAGAATGCCTCCAATAGAAAAAAGGAATACAGAACATAAGCAGACAATGCAAAACAAAAATGGCTAGTGTTCATGTGAAAAAACATTTACTTGCACTAGAAAATTTTTTTAAAGTAAATTAAAATATAAATGTAATTTTTTACTTAAATTAAAAAAATTAAAAATATATTATTCAAAGTTGTATCTGGTGCTCTGATGAGATAGGTACATTTAAAACATTGCTGGCAGTACTATAAAATAGTAAATCTTTACAGACGACAACCAGAATTATGTATCAATTATTTTAAAAAGAAATATGCCCTTTGACTTAATGAAGTCAGAAATACAAAGATTTGGGTAAAAGAATATTAATTCCAGTTAATTATAATAGCATTCTGTTGGGAAATGGTTATGTAAATAAAGGCTTTATTTTTGGGTATGGTATAAAGTAAGAAATTAATTTTTTCCCATGCGGCTAACTAATTGACCCAGTATCATTGACTGACTAGTTCAGTCGTTCCCCACTAATGTAAGGCTATATTTCTGCAGTGGTCTGTGGCATTGGACTCTCTTCCATTGGTTTATTTATTACCCCATGTAAATATTACACAGACTTAATGGCACAATTTTAGAATGAGTCTTGATGTTGGATGCAACAAGTTTCTCTACTTTTATATTGTTTCAAAAACATTTTGGCTGTTTTCCCCCTCTCCACTTTTCTTACTCCATATACATTTTAGAAATAGCTCCTAAAAGTCCTCTAAAGATCCTTCGGAGATTTTGAACAGAATTTATGGATGCATTTGAGAGAAATGATATATTTTTAGATATTAAAACTTCCCATTCAAGATTATGACACAGGTCCTTATTAAGTATTGTTTTACATATATGAATATCTGTATCCATATGAATGTTTATATCTAATGGGAACATTCAACTTCTCCTGTGTTTATTTATATGCTGCTGCTGCTAAGTCACTTCAGTTGTGTTCGACTCTGTGTGACCCCATAGACGGCAGCTCACCAGGCTCCCCCGTCCCTGGGATTCTCCAGGCAAGAACAGCGGAGTGGGTTGCCATATATGCCAAGTCACCTCAATTGTGTTCGACTCTTTGCAACCCTGTGAACTGTAGCCCATCAGGCTCCTCTGTCCACAGGATTCTCCAGGCAAGAATACTGGAGTGGGTTGCCATGCCCACCTCCAGGGGATCTTCCTGACCCAGGGACTGAACTCGCATTTCTTGTGTCTCCTGCCTTGGCAGGCAGGTTCTTTACCACTAGTGCCACCTGGGAAGTGAGGTGTATGAATCTAAAATCTGTCATACAGAATGAAGTAAGTCAGAAAGAAAAAAACACATGTTGTATATTACATTTATATGGAATCTAGAAAATGGTACTGATCAACCTATTTGCATGGCAGGAACAGAGACACAGATGTAGAGAAAGGACTTGTGGACACATCGGGGGAAGGAGAAGGTGGGGCAAATTGAGAGAATAGCACTGAAACGTATACACGAGCAAATGTAAAACAGATCGCTAGTGGGAAACTCAAGTATACACAGGGAGCTCAGCTTGGTGCTCTGTGACGACCTAGAAGGGGTGGGATGGGGGTGTGGTGGGAGGAAGGCTCAAGAGGGAGGGGGTATATGCACAGTTACAGCTTTATCACATTGTTGTACAGCAGAAAACAACACAACATTGTAAAGCAATTATCCTCCAGTTAAAAATAAAATTTAAAAACAGGAGGATAATTGCTTCACAATATTGTGTTAGTTTCTGCTGTGATCACACTTTCTGAGTGTTTGTTTGGCATGTACCTGTTTACTATCTTTCCTTGTCAATTTCAAGCTTCATAAAGGCAGAAATCAGGTCTGTTTTGTTTATTTCTATAGTCTTTGTACTTGTCACTGAGCTTAAATATTAAAAAAAGAAGTATTTGTAGAATGAATGAGTTAAACATGTCAAACTTTGGCTTCAATTTTTAACATTAATAATACACTGGATCATCACTTAAAATATATCTTATTTGTATAATTTTATCTTCTTAACTGCCTTTCAAAATAGGCATTCCTAGTCTCCATTTGACAAAGAAGGTAACTTAAGGCACAAGGAAACAAGTTAACATGATTAAACTAATAGCTAGAAATCAGTAGAATTGAAAACAGAACCCACACTGTCTAACTCAAAAGACATATAAAAATAAAAAGAGGAAGAAAAGAGGAAGAAAGAGAAAACAAGGGAAAGGAAGAACAGGGAGGAGAGCTCATTCATCCCTGACCTTTGCATCCCAAGAGCGTATCACACCGCTTACTCTGAGAACTCTGTAACTCTCAAACTTTACATCTTTTAGGAAGCCTCATACCTCATACATTTCAGGCCAGTAGACAAATTGAGAACACTTTCAGGCAACATTCTTCTACATGAATCATACAGAGTGGGAAATAAAGGAGTTTGCAGTTGCAGAGTAAGTCTCTTTTGCTCAGCTACATTTTACCAACATAGAACTTGCTAGTTAAGTCAGGCACACAATCAAGTCTGAAAATTTTAAGTATTTACAGCATGACTTAAATTTCAATTTCAGGTTCCAATTCATTATCTCATAGTTTCTCTGCCTTAGTCAACATTACACAAAACTTTGACACCCTCTTCCCATTGAAAAGGCATGTGAGAATACCTTTCCAGTTTTACTATAGTTGAGAGGATAGAAATAGAATTACTTTTTTTATTGGAATCATTATTTCAGGAAAGGATACTGTACTCAACCTCTCATTTTAGTCAAGGATGCAATATGTCCCCTTTCCTTACTTTGTCCCTAAGTCTGATGATAAAATGGCAATTTCTGTTAATTCTGATTAGCAGGCTTCACATTGTGAAGTTACAAGAAGGAAAGGAACCTCCTACTGTTTTCAGTCTCCATGTAGTACAAGAAAAAGTACCAACCCCTAAGTTAATAATACTGTTTTTGTGAATTGGAGGGAGAAAATACTTTCCTGCCAAAGGGTAATCTACGTATAAGAGCTGATTGCTAGGTGAAACATGCTGACAGAATGAGATGCTTTTATAGATTCTATCGACACGAGAGCTCGATATTGCTGAGAAGTGACCCTCACCTTTTCCTGAACTCAAACAGAGGACTAACACAGCATTGATGACATTCTGTCTGCTACAGGAGGACATAACAATTCATTCTTAATCCAAAGTGGCTTATCAGGAATGGACAGTGACATGATGCAGAGTTCGAGATCCCAACCTCAGTATCTGACATACCCATGACCGAGACATCATATTCGATCAGCAGCGTTGCTTCTTGCCCACACTGTTTGAGAATACTCATGGCCTCAGCATGCGTGGTTCCAAGAAGTCGAATTCCATCCACACTGAGCAACCTATCACCAGGTTTGATTGTGCCCTCTCTGAAGGGAGAATAAAGAAACAGTCATTAATTTAGCATTGTGGGGCTTAACATTAATAGTCACTTAGCCAAAGTGGCTCTTTCACACAGTCTACCATCCACTCCCTTTGCATTTCCTTCTAAGCATCAAGTATGACATTACCAGAAGGAACCCTGAACAGAAAATTGCTGCAATATGAAAATCAGTAATAAGAAAATAACAACACAATAGCAAATAACCAAGTCACCCACGATGAACTCCTGGGGTGCAAGAGTAATAAAGGCACATTGTCTCTTTTCTAGGTTTTTGTGTATTTTTTTGCTAAAATGTCTAAAATTGATTTATTAAAGCCAAGGAAATAGCACTCACCTATTTTCCCAAAGCTTGGTGAGCAGAAAAGCCTGCTGATTCCATTCGATTTATCACCAGTGAACCCAAGCTGGAGAAAGAACGCTGCTGAAAAATTTCCCTAGTCTCTGCATTTTCCTACTGATTTATAAGGCCATTTGGTGATCATTAAATTGATTCAGTCTCATATTCCCTGGAAAAGGCAGGCAAATACTATTCTGCCTTCTGTAGACACAGATACTCAAGGCAATGGGAGAAGATGCCTCAGCACAATACTGACACCATCAAAGTGCAGCCAGAGAGGCTTCCAGATTATAACCCTCCGGTGTGGGAGAGTCAACAAAGAAGAGAAAATCAAATGCAGGAATTACAAGTTTAGGCTTTAGGAAGAATAAAAATGATGTCTTAAACGTGTTTCACCCAGGCAACTCTCCATATAATTTAACTCTAAAATTTTATCTTGAAATTTTTGGTTTCCTTTGTGTGTGACAGTTGCTCGACCATGTCTGACGCTATACGACCCCATAGACAGTAGCCTGCCAGGCTCCTCCGTCCATGGAATTCTCCAGGCAAGAACACTGGAATGGGCTGCCATTTCCTTCTCTAGGGATCTTTCTGACCCAGGGATCAAACTTGGCTTTCCTACATTGTAGGCAGACCATTTGAGCCACCAGGGTTTCCTTTAGTTTTACATTAATTTGGTAAAATGTTCACAAACTAGTAGCCTGCTCTTGACATTTCTGCCAACTCCAACTCACAATGTTAATAACAAATGGAAATATTCTTATTTGCTCCAGGAAGAATAATTCACAAGAAAAGCATGAGAAGAAGAAGAAAAACAACAACAAAATACTTTTGTATTATCCTCCACAAAGGCAAATAACTTTAGCAGAGGGGAGAACCCAAGTGTCTTCATATTTTCTTATTGTATATTAAACATCAAGTTTTTTAAAAAAATGAGCTAAGAGTATGAGCTTTGAAGGAAAATAAATCTAAATTCCTGTCCTAGCTGGCAAGTCATTTAAGCATATGCTTCCTCAGTTTAGTCATCTGTAAATGTGGATAAAAATACTTCATTTAGTGAATGGTTGCGAGGATAAAATAAGATAATGTCTGCTAAGGACTCAGCACAGTTCTTGGCCCATGGTAATCACTCAACAAGTAGTATTTAATATTATTATTGCTATATCTAGTGCTTATGAAAGGTTTTTAAATATACATTTAGGCTGAAACATTTTGTGCAGAGTTGGGGGTAATCAGTGCATTTTCCTCTTCTCCTCTCCTATCCAGTGGCAGGAGTTGTGTTCCCTACCATTATGGAGCAGACTTTTGTTGTGGGAAGTTAATACAAAGATAAGTATCTCTTGAGACATCTAAGCTGTGTGTTCATTTGGGACTTCTCCATCCAAAAGGTTTACATAGGAAATCTTCAAATTAGCAAGGAAGAAACACTAACACCAAAAATATTCCTTCCCTTTTACTAAAAGTCACTTCTACTTTGACATTCATAGTCATCATCAAGGCATAATAATCATGACAAGGATGTTGGAAATAGTAGGAGTCAGAACCCCATCATCTATCTTTCCAGGTTAGGAGATTAGCAATTGGAAAGGATACATCTCAAGGACCTGCTGTAAAAGGGCCAGATGCTTTTTATTAAATGCCTCCAGTATGACAGGCCCCCTGCAATGCACCATAAATCTCTAATCCTTAACAAAATGAAAAACCTTGAAAAGTAGGCATTATCCTCTACATTTTACATTTGGAGGGAAGTGAGCGGAGAACTGTTAAGTCACACGCCAAACATAGGGTGGTAAGCGCTGAATCTGGGGTCAAACTTACTTTCTTCTGATCTTCAGCCTGAACGCTCTTGTTTTCACATTCCGACATATTTATTTAATATCTATCTGTTACTATGAAATTTTTAATTCATCAACTTCTCTGCCAAAGTCCCCAGCTTCATTTAGTCCACTTGGATAGTGACACAGAAAGAAGTTTACCTGTCAGCAGGCCCTCCTGGACGAACACAAGTTATTACAACTGGACGAGATTTATTTCTATCGTCATGTGCTCCCCCTAGCAAAGAAAAGGAAAACAGCTTTAAAAAACACTCTTTATTGCTGCCATTAGAAAATTCACTTACAAAATGCCAGTGGAGAAACGGAAATACATTTTATTGTTGTGTGAAGGAACATATATGCTTTCCCTCTGGCACATAATAAAATCTTATTCATTTTATATAGAATATATTGTTGATGTCAACATCTCCCCACTTCTAAATAAATATGTGGCTGTAATCACGGGTCAGCTATAAAATGCTTAACAGCTAGTGTGATAAGAGCATCAAGTAATTACAAATACTAGTCCAGTTAGAGCAGCTGTTGGTTATGAACAAAGTGTAGGTGGGTATACCTGGTGCCAACCAACCTGGGCTATAATATAGGTGAGTCTACAATGTGAAATGAACCAAAAACTAAAGGAAAAGAAAAAAAATCGAAATATTAAAAAAATTCAAGTGGCCAAAGTGGCCTTCATTAAAAATGGGGTGTTCAAAATAAGTATTAGTGCATTCTAAAAGCACTACCTTTTTAGCACCTCCTACAATTTATATGTTGATGTAACATTTTATATCTTTTTATTTTGTGTATCCCTTAACTAATCTTTGTAGTTATAGCTAATTTTACTATTTCTGTCTTTTAACCTTCATATTCACTTTATAAGTGGTTGATCCACTACCTTCACCATATATTTGGCTTTACCAGTGAGATTTTTTTTCTTTCATTTATTTTCTTATCTAGGGCCTTTATATTCATATATTTAGGGCCTTTTTCTAATTAGCTTACAGATGTCTCTCTATCATTTCTTGTAGGGCCAGTTTAGTGGTAATGAACTACTTTTGTCTGGGAAGCTCTCTCTCCTTCAGTTCTGACAGTTAACCTTGCCAGGTAGAGTATCCCTGGAAGCTTTTGCCTCTTAGCACCTTGCATGTGTTACTTCCTTCAGGCCTGCACATTTTCTGCTGAAAAATCAACTAAGAGTCTCATGGGCGTTCCCTTCTATATAATGAGTGGTCTTTCTCTTTCTGTTGTTAAGATACTCTCTTTAACTTTTGACAGTTTAATTATAATGATCTTGGTGTGAATCTCTTTGGGTTCATCTTGTTTGAGATTCTCTGTGCTTCCTGGACCTGGATGTCTATTACCTTCCCCCAGTTAGAAGAATTTTTAGTGCCCCTTTTCTTCAAATAATTTTTTGTCCCTTTCTCTTTCTCTCTTCTCTTTCTGGACCTCTATAATGTCAGTGCTAGTATGCTTTATGTTGTTCTACAAGTTCCTTAAATTATCCTCATTTTTAAAAATTTCTTTTTCTATTCTGTTTGAGTGACTTCTACTGCCTTGTCATCCAGGTCACCTGCCTGTTCTTCTGTTTCATCTAGTTTGCTATTCAATCTCTCTTGTGTATTTTCAGTTCACTTATTGTATTCTTCAACTCTATGACTTCTGTTTGGTTCCTTATTACGTGCTCTTTCTCTTTGTTGAAGTTCTCTCTGTGTTCTTCATTCTTCTCCTGAGTTTGGTGAGCATCCTTATGACCATTACGTTGAACTCTTTATCAGGTGCATTCAGATCAGATCAGATCAGTCGCTCAGTCGTGTCCGACTCTTTGCGACCCCATGAACTGCAGCACGCCAGGCCTCCCTATCCATCACCAGCTCTTGGAGGTCACCCAGACTCACATTCATCGAGTCAGTGATGCCATCCAGCCATCTCATCCTCTGTCGTCCCCTTCTCCTCCTGCCCTCAATCCCTCCCAGCATCAGAGTCTTCTCCAATGAGTCAACTCTTCGCATGAGGTGGCCAAAATACTGGAGTTTCAGCTTGAGCATCATTCCTTCCAAAGAAATCCCAGGTCTGATCTCCTTCAAAATGGACCGGTTGGATCTCCTTGCAATCCAAGGGACTCTCAAGAGTCTTCTCCAACACCACAGTTCAAAAGCATCAATTCTTCGGCGCTCAGCCTTCTTCACAGTCCAGCTCTCACATCCATACATGACCACAGGAAAGACCATAGCCTTGACTAGGCGAACCTTTGTTGGCAGAGTGATGTCTCTGCTTTTGAATATGCTATCTAGGTTGGCCATAACCTTCCTTCCAAGGAGTAAGCGTCTTTTAATTTCATGGCTGCAGTCACCATCTGCAGTGATTTTGGAGCCCAGAAAAATAAAGTCTGACACTGTTTCTACTGTTTCTCCATCTATTTCCCATGTAGTGATGGGACCAGATGCCATGATCTTCGTTTTCTGAATGTTGACCTTTAAGCCAACCTTTTCACTCTCCACTTTCACTTTCATCAAGAGGCTTTTTAGTTCCTCTTCACTTTCTGCCATAAGGGTGGTATCATCTGCATATCTGAGGTTATTGATATTTCTCCCAGCAATCTTGATTCCAGCTTGTGTTTCTTCCAGTCCAGCATTTCTCATGATGTACTCTGCATATAAGTTAAATAAACATGGTGACAATATACAGCCTTGACATTACTTCTCTCCATTTCGTTAGGATTTTTTTATTTTTTTCTGAAGTTTTATCTTCTTCCTTCATTTAGAACATTTTCTTCTATTTCCCCCTTTTGCTTGACTCTGTTTCTATTATCATGCAAAACAGCTATCTTCTCAGTCCTGAAGGACAGTCTCTGTCTTGACATGGCCCTCTTATCCTTTTGGGGGAAGCAGGAATTCAGCTACTTCTCCAATTCTCAGAGTAAACTGTTTTATATGTAATTGTATATTTGTTGTATTTGTGGGAGGAAGCGAGTTCAGGATCTTCTTACCCTGTCATCTTAAACCATCTTCTATCCATTTCTACTTTTTTCACTATTGTTTGTCTGACTTGATTTCCTCATACATCACCTTCCTGGTCACCCATCTGGATGGTCTCTAATTTGCCAGTATTTGATAAATATTAATGTTACCATTAAGAACTTCTTCTTTAATATTTGCCTGGTTGAACAGACTGACATTTCCCATATTTGGTACAGGTAGAGAGGTTGACCTAAAGAACCTAGCCTAAGAGAAATCAAAAGGCATTCATGGTTCCTGAGAAAGTAAATGTTTGCTTTATGTTCATTTCTATTACAAGTGATTTATTCAGTCTGATTGATTGGTAAAAGCTCTATTTCAGTATTTTTTTTTAAATTCAGTTTGATGGCTTCTTTGAGCCCTCTTACTTAAAACAGGAAATTCACAACTTTCTCAGAAGAAAATTTTTAATGAAAATTATGACAAGTTACAGCACATGCTTAACCATATTTATATAAATACCACCCTGTAACTTCTTTTTTGCAAGGTAATTATAAAAAGATAGGTTGACTTTCCTTTGAAGGGTTTTGATTCAGAAAAAGATAAAGGCTGAAGGCAGCAAGAAACTTTTCCACTATTTTGATTCGAAGGTCCAAATACAAGTATGTTAACAGTGGATACATGTCAAAATGTGAGAGAGGAAACTAAATTACTTGCTATGTGAAATTTTATCATTATTTGAAATAATGAGCCAAGTTTAGTTTGTGATTCACTTAGGTGCTAGATATTTGGAGCTATAAAGCAAAATAAAGACCATTCAGAGCCCACTGGTATTTTAGATCTTAGCTGCTCATTAACATCAACCACCTGGCATGCTTTATTAAAAATATCAATGCCAGGGACACGATGTAGACCAAATCTGAATTTGGGCTCCATATGTTAAATGAGTACACATAGCTACAGCTTTTACAGTTGAAAATGACTAGAGAAATTGCCTCATCCAAAGTGAAAAGCAAGTTAGTAGTAGAGTGATTTTTCCTGTTTTTAAAATTTATCACAAAATGTTATCTATTTAAAAAACATTTTATTGGACTAGAATTGATTTGCAAAGTTGTGTTAGTTTTTGCTGTACATCAAAGTGAATCAATTATACATATACATATATCCAGTCTTTTTTTATATACTTTTCCAATATAGGTCATTTCAGAGTACTAAGTAGAGGTTGCTGTGCTATACAGTGAAAGTGAAAGTGTTCGTCACTCAATTTTCGACTCTTTGTGACCCCATGGACTGTAGCCCACCAGGCTCCTCTGTCCACGGAATTCAAGAATTCTGTGGCAAGAATACTGGAGTGGGTTGCCTCCCGACTCAGGGATCAAACCCGGGTCTCCTGCATTGCAGGCAGATTCTTTACTTTATGAGCCACCAGGAAAGCCCTACTGTGCTATACAGTAAGTCCTTATTAGTTACCTATTTTACATGTAGGTAACTAATACTTTGACATATAGGTAACAATACTTTGGCCACCTGATGCCCAGAGCCAACTCATTGGAAAAGATCCTGATGCTGGGAAAGATTGAAAGCAGGAGGAAAAGGGGACAACAGATGATGAGATAGTTGGATGGCATCAACAATTCAATGGACATCAGTTTGAGCAAGCTCTGGGAGGTGATGAAGGATAGGGAAGCCTGGTGTGCTGCAGTCCATGGGGTTGCAAAGAGTCAGACACGACTGAGCAAATGAACAACATTTTCCATATACTAGTGTGTATATATCAATCCCAATCTCCCAATTTATCTCTCCTCCTTCCTTATGCCCTTGTAACCATAAGTTTGTTTTCTACATCTGTGACTCTATTTCTGTTTTGTAAATAAATTCATTGATTTTCTTCCTGTTAATCTAAACCATCTTCTGCTTGGTGGCAAAGGAATTAACAGAAATTCAACTCTCCATGATTTAGGCTGGAACAACATTTTTTATTTTATGGGTGCAAGGTTCTATTGTTTAAGAAGTCAAGGTTTTTGAATCGTGACATACAGCATGAGAAAGGTAATTCAATTCATCAGCTAAAGGCCTGGCTTACTGTTAAAAGACCCATCCTAAGTGAGTAAGAAGAAATTCTCTAGCACTAAATGAACATGCTTCATCTGCAGTATCTTCCTCTCCTTCCTTCTTGAAATGTCCTGGTATTCCCCATTGATCTAAGTTAAGCTCATATCCCTCCTATGCCATAATGTCTTATCTGCCATGACAGAATTTATCCACAGTACTTTTTCATTCTGCAACTCTCTTTGTTATTAACCAATAACTCTTAAGGGATGGGTACTGGCCACCTTTTGAGCATGGAAGACCCTCCAGATGGGCCTCAAATTGGTTTAAAATATAAGTTCTTTATTTATGCTCATTAAAAATTTTGCAAAATTTGACAAATTTTTGTGTTCAACCAATGTACTAAGGGAGTTATTAAAACCTACAAAAATCTGGTACTCATAAACTAAAAGGCTTCTCTAGTGGCTCAGACAGTAAAGAATCTGCCTGCAATGTAGGAGAACCTGGGTTTGATACCTGGGTTGGGAAGATCCCTGGAGAAGAGAATGGCTATGCACTCCAGTATTCTTGCCTGGAGAATTCCACGGACAGAGGAGCCTGGTGGGCTACAGTCGATGGGGCCACAAAGAGTTGGACATGACTAAGTAACATAAACTAAAATTGGCTCATTATTACTAAGGTTTTATAACCAGTACAATACCAAGAAGTCTGATGTCCACACAAATCTAGGCATCATTCATCCATTCTTTCATTTAAAAAATGCCTACGATGTACTAGGTAGGTGTTTAGGCTCATATTTTAAAAATTCTTACTAAGCATGAACACACAGATATTTGAAATTCCTGCAAACAGTGGGAAGGACATCTGTTACCATCATACCATCAGTTGTCTTGAGATGACTGCAGATTGAAATTGCTTCTATTCTTTTTAGTTCTTAAACGATAAATTACTGTTGGTTTAGCTCTTTCATTAGCAATTTGATTTGTTATTGATTAACCAGACAGCAACTAGTGATGAATATCTGCACCAGCAGTATTTTTTACCACAGCATTTCAATAATTAGACTGGTAAGTATGTGATTCAAGTGTACCTCTCTTTCATACTTCTGTTGAAAAACTAGATTTGAATATACAACCCTCCAAACTAAAATTGCTTGTATACTGACTTTTCATTACATTCATCTAATTTTTTACGCAGAAATTTGAAAATGGTTAAGGTAAATGATCTTGGGTTTTGTGGCTCCACCTAAATGTAGGACTGGGTCAGTAAAGTATAATAACTACTGGTCTAAATCACTGAGTGGGGTCCTAGTTGCCTGTTTTCTCTCACACTCATTTGGGCATTATATCAACTTATGTCTTAAAATTCACTGGACTGTAATTGCCTGTGGATCAGGGTTCTGTCTCATGACTTCACAGTACTCTGCCCTATGCCGACATGTTGACATGTCCTTAATGAATATTTGATTGATTAATTTGCTACATGACTGACACAGAATTGAACCTATGCCTAAAGCTTAGTCATCTAAGGCAAGTTTGTATACTGAATACATCTCTTTCATTCGTTGAGGCATGTCTGTTTCTTGAGATGGTTAGTTAATTTTAATTAATGTCAAAAATGTTGATAGAGTTTTGCTGCTGGTAAAGTACAAAATGTAATAGGTAAAAACAAACAAACAAAAAAGGAAATGTTAAAAAAAATTTCTGATGCTTACCTAGTTTCCTATTGAACCTCAGTGTCATACTAGAAATTGTGAGTTGTTAATGCATGTATAGACTTTAAGGATGAAATTGCTAATAATAAAAGAAAACATTAAAAGCCAGCATTGTAGCTCAGAATTAATGATCCTGTAGAAAAAATGTGGACAAAATTTCACCTGAAATATTTATTATTAATATAATTCAAAAATAAGATGGACTGATGTACCGAGGTGCTCAAGGGATTACATGATCTGCAATTCCTTTTTAGGAAGCTACAATAACAAAATGCATTTTAGGAAAAAATAATTTAAACAAAGTTGCTGAACCCTAGTGTATTCAATCAAATCAAGCAATATTCACCAACATTTTTGACTCAAATGATATAGAAAAATATATAAGAGAAGCAAAAGACATGTTGACAACTGGCAAAGCAGCAGGACGACTATGAACTGACAAGGTTTACAAACAATGACTTCTTACTGTGTATTAATGAACTGAAATAAATTAGCTAGATACTTTGGACTCCATTTTGATTCCCAATTATTGTTTTATATCTTTAAAGAAAATTGGATGCAAAATTATAAGGTAACATTGTGTGTGTGTATTAGTTGCTCAGTTGTGTCCGAATCTTTGTGACTCCATGGACTGTAGCCCACCAAGCTCCTCTATCCATGGAATTCTCCAGGCAAGAATACTGGAGTGGGTTGGCATCTCCTTCTCCAAGGGATCTCCCTGACCCAGGGATCGAATCTGGGTCTCCTGCTCTGCAGGCAGATTCTTTGCCATCTGAGCCACCAGAGAAGACATCAGGTGACTTTAGGCGCTGAAAACATCAGTTTTTTTGAAATGACTTTCTAGTTTACTCCCAACAGTTCAATGACAAATTCTCCAAGAATATCTGATGGTTTTACTTTCTAACTGCCACCTACCTCGTATTACAAAACCGAAGGTATTTCCTTCTTTGTGTAACGTGACTTCCACCGTTCGGAAAATAACACTCGATCCTTGAACAGCTAAAAACAGGAAAAAGAGAGGGAAATAAGTCTTATTTCATAATAACATTTCTAGATTTTTTTTTGATGGGAATAAGACAGTAGAGATTTCTTGTTGCAAATAATTCTTATGGAGTAATTAAACAGTTTAAAAATCTGCTTTTAAAGAAAATATTAGAAAAAAATTGGAATGACATACAAATATCATAAAATAGTTGTCTGTATAAATGACTTATATAATTAAGGTCCAGGTGGAATCAAAACCAGAGATACTTCCTTTCCTCCTGTGTAGCCCGTTTTTAGAGCATAATATTCACATTGTTAAAACTCTATATAACAAGAGAGACAATCTTCATGTGATAAATAGAATTGTTTTCCCTTTGTATTATGCAAAAGTTATACACAATTTTTGTAAAACTTGCAAAATAATTAATGTTTTATGTTTACTTTTTCTTTTTTATTACTTACAAAATTTTATAGAAAGAACACATCTGAGTATCATTCTAATTGGTGATGACAACTGGATAACACTCATAAAACATAATTGTTCTTGAGTAACTAATAATTATCTTTTTTGCAGCTAGCATAAGAAGAAAAGTATTACTCTCAGATTGCCATTAATAGGTTAAGCTGATGCAAATTGATTTTCTGACATGAAGCATAGCAATTAAACAAAGGCATCAACAACCCAAATGAAACTTGGAGAGTAAAAGAAATTTGAAGTACATTCAAAATATTACTACTAACTAATAAAATAAAGATCTACTTAATTTTACTTGATATCATCATGCTTAGGTTATGTTTGCCTGGTTATTGCTCTCATTTCACAAAATGAGATTGCATTGCCAAGTTGCTATCTCTAATTACATTATACACAGTATGAGGAGATAAGTTATATTATGAGCTTCCCTGGTGGCTCAGAAGATAAAGAGTCCATCTGCAATGCAGGAGAACTCAGTTTGATCCCTGGGTCAGGAACAACCTCTGGACAAGGGAATGGCTCCCCACTCCATTATCAACAAGAAACTTAAAGACAAAATTTAAAGGCATCTTTGAAAAGAACATTTCTTTCCACTCATAGGAATAGAAAATAATTTTAATTAAGCATTAATTACAATTACTTTTTAATTATCATAAATTATGAATCCTTAAATGAGTGGACACGATTATGAACAGCACACAGTTAAATTCACAAAACTGGACACATGCAGCTGGAACACAAAGCACAATAAGAACTTGGATTTGCTAAAAAGCAATATAAATCTGCAGCTGAACAAAATGTTTTGGTATACTGCTGATTTAATTAAATGTCATATTCTTGCCATCAGGGGGATTTCAGTTTATTCTAATCAGCTAGGAGCAGTACATACAAATAGTCAAAAGAACTGAGATACAGTTTTAATTAAATAAAAAAAACCTGAGTTCAAACCGAATGTTTTCTTATTTCCATGACCCAACAAGCCACTTGAAGAAATTGGTTAAGAACATGATCTTTCTGTTCCTATTAAGGAAAAGATATGGGGAGAAATAATTAATGAACATCTACGGAATGTTTTCTGTGTGCCAGAAACTCTGAAAGTGGTTTACAAATTGTATTTAATTTAATCATTAAATCAACTTTCAATTATATACAACCAAATTCTAATTCTGGGCCACCTGTCCTTGTTGGCTGAATGTCTGTTCTGGGGAAGCAAAGCACTGTAATTTTAATTTTGCTTGAACTAAATCTTGCTGACCACAAAATCTTACAATCAAATCTAAAGTCAACATAAAGACTTTAGGGATTATCTACAGCTTTAGATTATCCACACTATTGCTCTTCATCATGGGCAAAAAAAATGGGAATCCTGACTACATTTTAATATACTTAATAAAATAGATTTGGTGTTTATATTTGTGTGACTGGCTCTTTGTGACTGAGGTTTCATATTCAGCACCAGACATATTGTTTGGCCATGTGAATTCTATTCATAACTTCACGTGTGTGTGTGGATGCAGAGATCCAATTAAGGGGCTTACCCAAAAAATCAAACTGAGCACATAAAAGGCCGAGGTAGAACCAATTTTATAATGCAACAACACTACTCCTCAGCATTTTAGTTGTTCTGATGTCCCTTGTTTCTACATGTGCATATGCATGTATTTCTATATCATAAAGTGACACTCTATTTTATTATGGTAGGTTTGGTTTTTCTAAATTATATACTACTCCCCCACCTCCCCAACACCTATACCTATAGGGGAATAGGAGTTGTGCACTTTCCTACCTCATTACGTTGGTTTTGCATAGCTAACTTGCTTTGGCCTATGGTGTGTTAGGGGATGTGAGCAGAATCTGCAAATGTGCTCCTGTGGTTAGGCTTGTCTTGTTTTCCTTCTGCAACTGGCACAGGAAGAACTTCCCTTGGGTAGCTGATATTCCCTCAGACTACATCCCCTAATGAACCATGTGGAAAAGACCTGGGATGACCCCCTGTCCCCTCAACCATATCATCATCATCACCATTGTCATCATCATCTATAGTCTTTCTATCTCTCTTAGAATTAGACATGAGAAGTAATCAGGCTGTCACAGGGACATGCCTTAACACATTTATTTGAATTATGGAAGGACTCCTTCTGATAAAAAGCTAGCCTGATTTAGCTGATGGTTTAGTGGCGAGGACTGCCTTTGACAATAAAATTGCATGGCAGACATTTTTCATAAAATAAATGCGATGAATCTGTAGCTCTAAGATTTGAATGGAAATGGTATTTAAAGATGTATAAAATAAACATCATGCCAAAATTATATGCTGTCTAACTACTAAAGCTTATCATAAAGAATTTTAGGTGTTAACTAAAAAGTGGATGAGAATTAGGTAATATTTCAAAATTCTTTAAGGGTTATGGGAACAAAAATTTGAAGTCACTCTTCTAGACCAACTTTGAACATACAAATGCCCAAGATACAGTCTGGTAACATTCTCTCTAAATACAGTCTCGAAATACCACATAATTCTAGAGTCGAAAAGAATGCTAAGCTCATGGAGGTGGACTATTTCATTGTCATTAAGAAACTGAGTATCAGAAAAGGGGAGTTGCTTACCCAGGGTCACAGTTCCATTTTCCTTCTATCTGCTCTCTGTCTCTCTGCATCACTTTCTGTCTTTCTCCTTCTCTCTCATACACACACACACTCTCATACAGACCTTTCTCCAATTCCTGCTGGACTATGGGGCTGGCTAAGCCTCAGATTGCTGTGATTCTTGAGAGAGTTACAGTCTTGGCCTTGGGTGGCCTGTCTTTCAGCAGGCAGCTCTCTCCCTGGGGTCTGGCTTGTGCCTGCTCTAGCTGTCTGAGCTCAGTAAAAGGGAGGCTTATTAATCCCTTCGATCCCCCTGAACGCAAAGATCTTATTAATTTATCTAAACATAATAGAAAGAGACAGAGATAATCCTTGGCGAATAGACTTCTGCTATCTGATTTCTACTAAAAACTTCACACTTTTGTGTTTAAAAATATTTTCTCTTTTTCCATCAGCTTTATTGTGTGAGGGAGAAAAGGCAGGTATAATTACCAAGTCAGGAGAGGTTTTAACCCCTGGATATTTCTGATGTCCACCCTTTCCTCTTTAACTCTATTAATGCTATATTTATTCAGAGTATTACCTCTCTTTTGGAAAACTGTAACAGCCTGGGGGCTTATAGCTTCCATTTGACCTCTTAAAATAAGTCTTAAAAACCTCTGATCTGGGGGGCTTCCCTGGTGGTCCAGTGGTTAAGACTCCATGCTTCCACTGCTGGGGGCATGGGTTTGATACCTGGTTGGGAAACTAAGATCCCACGTGCCGTGTGGCATAGCCAAAACATCAGAATAAACCAAAACCAAAACTCTGATCTGAGGATGCTGCTCCTTGGCCTTAAAAACCTTTAAAAAAAGGCTCCTTGTTGCCCACCGTTCACGGCTTACAAGGCCCTCCTTCACTCTGTTTACCTCACTGACCTCGTCCCTCTGAAGCCCTCTCTTTCCTTTTGTGCTCCAGTAATTCCAAACTGGAGATTCAACCTGTGAACTGGACTATCTTCATACCTCCTTGCCATACCCTATGTCTGGAATGTTAGTCTTCCTACTGGACCTGCATAAATGCCTTCTAATCTACTGTGAAATCCCTAGCTATGGACAACCCAAAATGCTCAGCAAATCTCCACAACTGCCTTACCCTGAGAGCAATACTAGGAGTTCCTCTTAGGAACAGGTTGTGTTTTATTGATATGCATGTACACAGTGGAATAAAAATGCTTAATAAAAGAGCATTAATTCTAGATATTTGACTCCTCTTAACTCCTAGGCAGTGGTTTAAGATAGTGATTTCAAAACAAACTGACTTTAAGTTCAAGAAACATAGTGCTTTCAGTGTAATAACAACAACAATAATAATGGTAATACGGCTAAGATACACTATGGCTTATGGAGTCTGTGCTGATGATCTAAATACATGGTTACAGCCTTGAAATCTTACAAAAATTCTACATCCATTACAGTCATTTTGTAGCTGAGAAACCTATAGCTCAGCGAACTTATTAATAATTTCCCCAAAGTCACAAAGCTAGAAAGGGACAAAACTGACACTTAACTAGTGACACAGTTCACGCTCTCAACACTCTATTTTACTGCCGGCTCTTATTGAAATTAAAAACGCTGTAGCAAAGTTTTAGAACTCAGATTCCAATTGATTTTGTTATAAAATCACTATGAGATTTCTGGTGTTAGATTTTATGTTAAGAATAAGAACTTGTGATTGGTATGTATTATACACTCACTCTCTGATTGCTATCTCCTAATCCCAAAGCCTCAAACATCAACTCTAGTCCCATTACTCTTAAATTTACATTTCTACTCTAGATCTTTCTCACAAATGCCAAACTGTGAGCATTTTCTTGACATTTTCTCTTAGCAAGTCAAATAGGCACCTCAACTGTAGCATTTTAAACAATGAACTTCTTACAAAAAATTTTTTTTTTTCATTTTATTTATTTAATTTGGCCCCGCTGCACAGCTTGTACAATCTGAGTTTCCCCAGTCAGGTATCGAACCTAGACACCATGCACTGGAAGCACAGATGCCTAATCACTGGACCACAAGGCAATTCCCTCCAGCAATAAACTTCTGATCTTCTCACAAGTCAGCTCTGCCCATATTCTTATCCACCCCAATTAATGGCAACTCCATCCCTCCAGTTGCTCAGGCTTAAAACCCTCTGATGGTCCTTGACTTTTCTCCTTCTGCAGGTGCTCAGTCATGTCTGACTCTTTGTGAGCCCATGGACTGTAGCCCACCAGGCTTCTCTGCCCACGGGGATTCTCCAGGCAAGAATACAGGGGATCTTCCCAGCCTAGGGATTGAACCAGGGTCTCCTGCATTGCAGGCAGATTCTTTACCAGCTGAGCTACCAGGGAAGCCCTGTCTTTCTGCATGCTGCTGCTGCTAACTCGCTTCAGTTGTGTCCAACTCTGTGTGACCCATAGATGGCAGCCCACCAGGCTCCCCAGTCTTTGGGATTCTCCAGGCAAGAACACTGGAGTGAGTTGCCATTTCCTTCTCCAATGCATGAAAGTGAAAAGTGAAAGTGAAGTTGCTCAGTCGTGTCCGACTCTTAGCGACCCCATGGACTGCAGCCTACCAGGCTCCTCCATCCGTGGGATTTTCCAGGCAAGAGTACTGGAGTGGGGCGCCACTGCCTTCTCTGCTCTTTTTGCATAAGCCACATTAAATTCATCAGGAAATCCTGTTGGTTCTGTCTTCAAAATAGATGGGGAATATGAGTACTTTTCACCATTTCTTCCACTATCCTTCACCTGGATCACTGCAATAGTCCTCCAAATGGTCTCCCAAGCTTCTACCTTTGACTCTGCAGTCTATTCTCAACACAGCAGCCAGAGGAGCCTTTGAAAACGTTAATCAGATCATGTCACTCCTCTGCCCAAACCATACAATGCTTTCCTGCATCATTCAGAGCAACACTTAAGTTCCCTCCATTGGCCTACACGGATGCTCTATCCTTTACACTTCTTACCACCTCCCCCACTTCTCTTCATGCTTACTCTGTTCCAGCCACACTGTCCTTCTTTATGTTTCTAGAACTATGCCAGATTACTCTTGCTTTTTGATTTTAGCACTGGCATTTTCTTCTTTCTAGAACTCTGTTAACTCAGAAAACCATATAGCTAATTTCTTCACCTCCTTCAAGTCACTGATTAATGTCACTTTCTCAGTGAAACTGTTCCTAACCACTCTACTTAAAATTGCAATCCCACTCCCAGCCCACACTCCCAACCCCTCTCCTTGCTTTATTTTTCCCCCCACAGCATTCATGACCCATAATATTCATACTACATACAGCTGCTGATCCTTGAACAACATTGTTTGAACAGTGTGGGTCCATGTACCTGTGGATTTTTTCAATAGTAAATCCTATAGTACTGCACTATACCTGGTTGGTTGAATCTAGGATATGGAAGAACCTTGGTTTTGGAGTAATCATATATCAGATCAGATCAGATCAGATCAGTCGCTCAGTCGTGTCTGACTCTTTGCGACCCCATGAATCACAGCATGCCAGGCCTCCCTGTCCATCACCAACTCCCGGAGGTCACTCAGACTCACGTCCATCGAGTCAGTGATGCCATCCAGCCATCTCATCCTCTGTTGTCCCCTTCTCCTCTTGCCCCCAATCCCTTCCAGCATAAGAGTCTTCTCCAATGAGTCAACTCTTTGCATGAGGTGGCCAAAGTACTGGAGTTTCAGCTTTAGCATCATTCCTTCCAAAGAAATCCCAGGGCTGATCTCCTTCAGAATGGACTGGTTGGATCTCCTTGCAGTCCAAGAGACTCTCAAGAGTTTTCTCCAACACCATAGTTCAAAAGCATCAATTCTTCGGAGCTCAGCCTTCTTCACAGTCCAGCTCTCACATCCATACATGACTAGTGGAAAGACCATAGCCTTGACTAGATGAACCTTTGTTGGCAAAGTAATGTCTCTGCTTTTCAATATGCTATTTAGGTTGGTCATAACTTTCCTTCCAAGGAGTAAGAGTCTTTTAATTTCATGGCTGCAGTCACCATCTGCAGTGATTTTGGAGCCCAGAAAAATAAAGTCTGACACTGTTTCCACTGTTTCCCCATCTATTTCCCATGAAGTGATGGGACCAGATGCCATGATCTTTGTTTTCTGAATGTTGAGCTTTAAGCCAACTTTTTCACTCTCCACTTTCACTTTCATCAAGAGGCTTTTGAGTTCCTCTTCACTTTCTGCCATAAGGGTGTTGTCATCTGCATATCTGAGGTTATTGATATTTCTCCCAGCAATCTTGATTCCAACTTGTGTTTCTTCCAGCCCAGCGTTTCTCATGATGTACTCAGCATAGAAGTTAAATAAGCAGGGTGACAATATACAGCCTTGACGTACTCCTTTTCCTATTTGGAACCAGTCTGTTGTTCCATGTCCAGTTCTAACTGTTGCTTCCTGACCTGCATACAAATTTCTCAAGAGGCAGATCAGGTGGTCTGGTATTCCCATCTCTTTCAGAATTTTCCATAGTTTCTTGTGATCCACACAGTCAAAGGCTTTGGCATAGTCAATAAAGCAGAAATAGATGTTTTTCTGGAACTCTCTTGCTTTTTCGATGATCCATCGGATGTTGGCAATTTGATCTCTGGTTCCTCTGCCTTTTCTAAAACCAGCTTGAACATCAGGAAGTTCACGGTTCACATACTGCTAAAGCTTGGCTTGGAGAATTTTGAGCATTCCTTTACTAGCATGTGAGATGAGTGCAACTGTGCAGTAGTTTGAGCATTCTTTGGCATTGCCTTTCTTTGAGATTGGAATGAAAACTGACCTTTTCCAGTCCTGTGGCCACTGCTGAGTTTTCCAAATTTGCTGGCATATTGAGTGCAGCACTTTCACAGCATCATCTTTCAGGATTTGGAATAGCTCCACTGGAATTCCATCATCTCCACTAGCTTTGTTCATAGTGATACTTTCTAAGGCCCACTTGACTTCACATTCCAGAATGTCTGGCTCTAGGTCAGTGATCACATCATCATGATTATCTGGGTCGTGAAGCTCTTTTTTGTACAGTTCTTCTGTGTATTCTTGCCACCTCTTCTTAATATCTTCTGCTTCTGTTAGGTCCATACCATTTCTGTCCTGATGAACTATGGAATGAGGTTCATGACATTGTACAGGAGACAGGGACCAAGACCATCCCGATGGAAAAGAAATGCAATAAAGCAAAATGGCTGTCTGGGGAGGCCTTACGAATAGCTGTGAAAAGAAGAGAAGCAAAAAGCAAAGGAGAAAAGGAAAGATATAAATATCTGAATGCAGAGTTCCAAAGAATAGCAAGAAGAGATAAGAAAGCCTTCTTCAGCGATCAATGCAAAGAAATAGAGGAAAACAACAGAATGGGAAAGACTAGGCATCTCTTCAAGAAAATCAGAGATACCAAAGGAACATTTCATGCAAAGATGGAATCATATATGCTATGCTATGCTATGCTAAGTCACCTCAGTCGTGTCCAACTCTGTGTGACCCCATAGACGGCAGCCCACCAGGCTTCCCCGTCCCTGAGGTTCTCCAGGCAAGAACACTAGAGTGGTTTGCCATTTCCTTCTCCAATGCAGGAAAGTGAAAAGAGAAAGTGAAGTCGCTCTGTCATGTTCGACTCTTAGCGACCCCATGGACTGCAGCCTACCAGGCTCTTCCATCCGTGGGATTTTCCAGGCAAGAGTACTGGAGTGGGGTGCCATTGCCTTCTCCGGGAATCATATGGAGGGTCAAATACAAGTTGTGTGTTGATTTTCAACTGCAAGGAGGACTGGCACTTCTAACCCCCTCATTGTTGAAAGATCAATTGTAATTAACTTATTTATTGTGGTTTTATTTTATTTTCTGTCTTCCTCTAGTAGTAGCAGTAGTGCTAGTCTCTTCGGTCGTTTTTGACTGTTTGCAATCCCATGGACTGGGGCTTGCCAGACTCCTCTGTCCATGGAATTCTCCAGGGACGAATACTGGAGTTAGCTGCCATTTCCTCCTCCAGAGGATCTTCCCAAATGAGGGATGGAACCTGGGTCTCCTGCACTGAGGCAGATTCTTTACCATCTGCAGCACCAGGGAAGTCCCTCCTAGAGTGTAAATTCTACTGACATTCATTAGGGGACAGGCTGGAACACAGCAATGCTCAATAAGTTATCACTGCAGTTCATGGGGTCGCAAAGAGTCGGACACGACTGAGCGACTGATCTGATCTGATCTGATGAATAATCAATCTCAGTTTTCAGTAGTACAGAAGAGCTTCGGTGCCTACTAATTTGGGAAAACATACTTAACTTAAGCATCTGTAAAATGAGAATAATAATGATAATAATGCCTACCTTATAGTTTTGATTGATTTGTATACGTATTATTTACCAAACATTTTTATATTGCCAGGTACTGTCCTGAATGCTTTACAAACGCTAACTCATTTAATCCTCATAACAGATTCATGAGTAGTATCATAGGTTACTAATATCATCTCCATTTTTCAGATGTGCAAAGTGAAACAAAAGAAGCTTAAGTAACTTTCTCAAAGGCATGCAGCTAGTAAAAACTGGAGCTAGGAATTGACTGTCTATTTGAACTAAAGTTCAGCTCTGATGTTCACAGATGGCTTTAATGAAACACAAGTCCTAGATAATTTCATCACCATTTATGCTCTTTTACATTCTTCCAGAGTAGGCAATAGAAATTCAGATAATTTTTTAAATATTAAGAAAGTATGCTCTGCTATTCCTGTAATAAGAAAACGATGGCAAAAGAGAAAAAAAAAAAGGAGAACCAAGAGTTTGAGGCACAAACATGGTGCAGCTGTTCTTCCTCTGGCCGTGATGACTTACAGACTGGTGGCAGCTCATACTCCACCTCCAGAACCACTCTTTCCCCGACATTCTTCAGCAAGCTGATGATCTCATCGTGGCGGAATTTGGCCAGGTTGATGCCATTCACTGCTTTGATGTAGTCACCCACGTCCAACTGATCACTTCTGCAAAACAAAGAGTTGCTTTAGTGGAGCTCGCATCCCCATGGGCCAGTCTGATCATTATTTCCCACTTTGCTATTATGGATAAACATGCAAGCCCAGAAGGCTGACACAGCAGGGTCCCTGCCTCCTAGGATGTGGCTGGTTCCTAAGGGCAGGAGTGCAGCTGAGGGTGAATGAGACGCTCAGGGAACCCTCTCACTCACGCTGACTGTATGCTTTCCAAGTCCTCTACTGCATCTGCTGCTATCTCTGATTTTTTTCCCCAGCCTTTACCTCTTTTATTTTTAAAGAGCATCAAAAAGTGAAATAAAGAGAAAATTACCTTTAGTTGCCCTGCCCCTAAACAGTTGATTCTCCTGGGGCAGATTATGTGTATCCTGGGGCAGATTATCTGTATCCTGGACACACTAGAAGTTCTCCTTTCTTCTTATTCCCTTTCAGTGTTGCTGCTTGCCTTTTGGACATTTCACCACTTTCGGTATCTTCACTAGAAGTATGTCCAGGGCCATATAGAAGGTCATTTTATTTTGCTATTTATTACTTATAGCAGGACTGATTTAAAAAAGTATCAGTGAATAAGAAATTACAATGAAGGCATGGGAATTCAGTAACAGACTCCTCTCTCCTCACCATCCTAATGGTACTGTGGCTACTTTGGGGCGTTTAGTCAAACTCTACTTCTAAACCAAGAGCAGGCAGCAAGACCAATGACAGGACTTAATTCAATAATATGTTCTCCCAAATAAAAAGAATGAATTCACTTGTTTTACATTAGCCCAGCTCCAACCATTCTCTCTTCAGAACCTCCATAATCCTCTCTAGTCTACAGTGCACATGGTCAGTCTTAACTCAGGTTTACTGACTGACACTTATTTGGCAACTTAATTGTCTCATGCACTGTGACAACTCTTATGTTGTTGCTTTTTACTATTACACAATGTGATTATTGCTCCCAAACTTTTCATGTTTTTTTTTAATACCCTATTTCCCTTAATAGATTATAAACCCCCTAAGGGCAGGTATCTTATCTTGACTTGTTTTGGTTTACTACCTGTGAAATGGTAGTGGCTTTAAACAATAAATATTTGGTGATCAATAATACTCACTATAACTGGCAGAGTGTTACTTTTAATTATAAGATCAATACTTGTGTGAACAACATTCTCACGCTCTCCCTTGCCAGTCATGCTTGCTTTAGGGGCTACATACAAAGAAACCTTGGAGACACACGAAGTTCCAGCATCACGAATTGGCTGTGCCTGTTAAAAATTAAAGGAGGCTATAGTGGAAAGAAAGTGAAGAGGAACTAAAAAGCCTCTTGATGAAAGTGAAGTGGAGAGTGAAAAGGTTGGCTTAAAGCTCAACATTCAGAAAACGAAGATCATGGCATCTGGTCCCATCACTACATGGGAAATAGATGGAGAAACAGTGGAAACAGTGTCAGACTTTATTTTTCTGGGCTCCAAAATCACTGCAGATGGTGACTGCAGCCATGAAATTAAAAGACGCTTACTCCTTGGAAGGAAAGTTATGACCCACCTAGATAGCATATTCAAAAGCAGAGACATCACTTTGCCAACAAAGGTTCGCCTAGTCAAGGCTATGGTCTTTCCTGTGGTCATGTATGGATGTGAGAGCTGGACTGTGAAGAAGGCTGAGCGCCGAAGAATTGATGCTTTTGAACTGTGGTGTTGGAGAAGACTCTTGAGAGTCCCTTGGACTGCAAGGAGATCCAACCAGTCCATTCTGAAAGAGATCAGCCCTGGGATTTTTTTGGAAGGAATGATGCTAAAGCTGAAACTCCAGTATTTTGGCCACCTCATGCGAAGAGTTGACTCATTGGAGAAGACTCTGATGCTGGGAGGGACTGGGGGCAGGAGGAGAAGGGGATGACAGAGGATGAGATGGCTGGATGGCATCACTGACTCGATGGATGTGAGTCTGAGTGACCTCCGGGAGTTGGTGATGGACAGGGAGGCCTGGCGTGCTGCGGTTCATGGGGTCGCAAAGAGTCGGACACGACTGAACGACTGACCTGATTCTGATCTGATAGTGGAAAGAAATCTCTTAAAAACCATATTGGAAAATAACATAAAAATAATACATATATATATGTGTGTGTGTATATGTGTGCGTGTGCTCAGTCACGTCTGACTCCTTGTGACCCATGGACTGTAGCCCACCAGGTTCCTCTGTCCATGAAAATTTCCAGGTAAGTATACTAGAGCAGGTTGGCATTTCCTTCTCTAGGGGATCTTCCCGATTCAGGGACTGAACCCATATCTCTTGTGACTCCTGCATTGGCAGGCAGATTCTTTACTACTGTGCCACCTGGGAAGCCCTGTATATATATTAATGTTTATAACTGAATCACTTTGATGTACAGCAGAAATTAACACATTTTAAATTAACTATACTTCAATTTTTTAAAAAATGCAAAAAAATCCCCCACAAACCCTGAAGGAAGGCGACTAAGTTGCTTGTGTTGACATCAACTTGGTTTTACAAACAGTACTGCAGATCATGGAGCAATCAATTGGCTTGAGCTTATAAACTGTACAAATAGGTTGATCATTGAAAATAACCACTATTTCAGGTGGCACTTAATAAGGTTGCTGCTACTGCTGCTAAGTCGCTTCAGTCGTGTCCAACTCTGCGACCTCATAGACGGCAGCCCACCAGGCTTTCCCATCCCTGGTATTCTCCAGGCAAGAATACTGGAGTGGGTTGCCATTTCCTTCTCCAATGCATGAAAGTGAAAAATGAAAGTGAAGTCGCTCAGTCGTGTCCGACTCTTAGCGACCCCATGGACTGCAGCCCACCAGGCTCCTCCATCCATGGGATTTTCCAGGCAAGAGTACCGGAGTGGGGTGCCATTGCCTTCTCCAACTCTAAAACTTAATTTGGGATTCTGTGGACATGAGTACTGGTGTCCAGGATTTAAGTGACATTAACCTCACTTTGAATGAAACCTCACCATTCGACCCTTTCTTTCTGAGGTAGATTTCGATTCTGGCTACAAAGCAAACCCACTCCTGGCCAGCACCCAGGATGCTCTGTCATCAGCAAGAACTAGTGTAATCTGCAGTCTAATAAGAACAAGGACAAAACCAGTCCTTCTCAGCTAAGCCTTCTGCCCTTTCGGAAATCATCTCTTTGTCCCGATAAAAGGAAAATCTCACAAATAGAAAAGCTGAAAATATGTAGGACTAGTAAAACTGTTACTGAGACACTTGGAGCTGGGCCTCCGTCACTGTCTGGGCTCGTCATGTGGCAGTTTCCCCTGTCCACAGAATATGGGTCACCTACTCCCCGTTAGATGATCGGACTGTCTCACTCCCACTGCAGTAGGGGCACATTTGAGGACTACATCCATACACGTGGCTGTTTTTTTAAAGATTTTCTTTTTGATGTGGTCCATTTAAAAAATCTTTATTGAATTTATTACAATATTGTTTTTGTGTTATGCTTTGGCGTTCTGGCCACAAGGCATGTGGGATCTTAGCTCCTCGACCAGGGATCAAATCTGCACCCTTTGCATTGGAAGGTGAAGTCTTCACCACTGTGCTGCCAGAGAAGTCCAGACACAAGCATTTTAAAATTAATATCTTAGGAGGACTTGACTGCTCTTGGGATGACACAAGAGCTCCCTGGTGACTTTGGCATGGGCCAGAAAAGCCATCCTTCTGAAATCTGCCTCCTCCCCACACCCCGGGCCTCCGCCTGGCAGATGGCAGTGTCATTTATCTATTAGTGACCTTTTCTGATGGAGCTTTAAGTTCTGAATTAATTACACCTTCATTCCTTTTTCTACATTTCCCTGCCATGCAGTTACCTAGCAGCGATTCCTCCTTGCCGCAGATTAGATACTCTGGGTTTGCCATCCTTGTCAATTCCGCCCGAGACCGTCAGCCCAAGGGTAGTGCCTTCCTTCTTCATCAGTTCAACCACAGTGGAGCCCTTGAATTCCTCTGTTAAAAGAAAATAATCTGCTTTAGTAAATGATAGCAGAAGCACAAGGGGGTGTCTTTGTGGGTGGTGAGGTGATTCCTCCCCATAAATGCTCTGCATTTTTTCTTTTGTGGGAAAAGTTCTGCAGCCCCCTTTCCATTGCAATTTGCAGAGCATCTTGTAAAGATGAGCATGCAGATAAAGAGGAGCAGTGATTCCACTAAAGGTTATTAAAATGGGTACCAGTGGGGTACTTCGTTCTGGATTCACAATAAATAGTCTGACATGGCTTATGTACAAGGATAATATTCTCCCTTTGTTTCCTGTCATTCTGAAGTGACTTTCTCTTATGTTTCTCCTTGTAACTCTAAAGGGAGCAATTGAGAGTCATAAGGTAAAGGGGCTGGAATGGAATTTTAAATAATAATACAGTGCAGCAGCAGACTCCAAGTCTGCGATACCTTTTAGCTGAGGAAGACGAATGACATAAGGAAGAGCTTTCTACAAGTTCAAGAAAAATATTATTGACTCTAGTGTTTTTTTTTTTTTTTGGTCTTTCAGGAAACAAAGTACAATAGCGTCATGTTACAACTTATATCATTTCTTACAAAATGTGTCACACTATATTAAGGCAGGGTTGGTCCTCAGAATCCCCAGGGAATTCTGTTAATTCTCATTCTCTCCTGAAAATTTTAAATCTTACCAATCTTGTGGGGGTCATATCTACACACCAAGTATGTGTGCATGCTCAGTTGGTCCGACTCTTTGTGACCCTAGGGACTGCAGCCCCACCAGGCTCCTTTGTCCATGGGATTTCCTAGGGTAAGAATACTGGAGTGGGTTGCAATTTCCTATTCCAGGGAACTTCCTGACCCAGGGATTGAACCTGTGTCTCTTGCATCTCCTGCACTGGCAGGTGGATTCTTTACCACTGTAAAGAAGTGGTAAAGGGAAGCCCCACACACCAAGACAGAACCCAAATCTTTTGATTGAAGGCACCACAGAAAGAAAACTTGACTCTCCTTGCTTCCAGAAATAGAAATGCCTCAACATTTACCCATTCAGAGGTTAACTATGACAAGCATTGTTTCAAAATTCTGTTTGTTATCCCCAACTCTGCATATACTCTCTGAGTAGGAATGGGGAAACTCAACAGTTTTCCAACTCTTCCTGAGTCACGTTATGAATTTCAGGGGTTATGAACTCCTAGGACATCAGAGATTCTCATGTTAAAATGCAAGAATAGACTTTCCCTTTCAAAGTCAAAAAAGCGAAAAGATTATTTGCACACCTCTGCCCTTTTCTTAACTACATATGGCAGTGTTAATTATCATTTCAAAATTTTATGAATGCATATCATAAAGGTTTTTGAATTATTGCTGCTGGTCTCCCATCCAATTAGCCAATAAAAAAGTCAAATTGTGTTAGAGAAAGAAATAATTTCTCATCTTATCTAGTGAGGAGAATAGAGTACCTGGGGAAAGAAGACAGGAACAGGCCACTGATTTCGACATATTAATGTCAGTCTAGGCTTGGGATTGCCAGCCTTGCACACTTCTCTTTTCTTGGCAGTTTCAGGACAGTGCATACCTGAGTTGTTGATTTAAAACAGAACCCAAGGAAGAGCCTATGAGTGTGAGTGACATCAGCTTCATTTACTACATTTTGAATGAGAGATCAAATAATGATTGAAATTCAAGAAGTAAAATTCTCTGAGTGCTGAAGAACTGATGCTTTTGACCTGTGGTGCTGGAGAAGATTCTTGAGAGTTTCTTGGACAGCAAGGAGATCAAACCAGTCAATTCTAAAGGAAATCAACCCTGAATATTCATTGGAAGGACTGATGCTGAAGCTGAAGCTCCAATACTTTGGCCACTTGATGCAAAGAGCAGACTCACTGGAAAAGACCCTGACGCTGAGGAGGGCAAGAGGAGAAGGGAGTGAGAGAGGATGCAGTGGTTGGAAGGCATCACCAATGCAATGGACATGAGTTTGATTAAACTCTGGGAGATGGTGAAGGAGAGGGAAGCCTGGTGTGCTGCAGTTCATGGGATGACAAAGAGTTGGACATGGCTTAGTGACTGAACAAGAAGTAAAATTCTTGTTGTGTATATAAAAGCACAGGGGTTTTTACATCATTGACCAGGTGCATTTCTAACAAAAGTCCATGACAGTGTGCAGTTCACATGCCCCCTCAACACAGAACAAAGCAACCCTCTCTACATTCCATAAAGAAGTACACAGGCACAGCTGATAGCTGAAGAGGTCAACTTAACAAGCAACCCCTGTAAGTCCCACAAAAGGCTAGGTAAAAATAAGTTTAATAATAAAGGAATGAAAATTACATAATAGATGATGGCTATTTGCATTACAGAGCTGTACTTGAGGAGTTGGGAGCCTTGGTTTTTAAGGGTATGTCTTAAAGGTCAATTAGAACTGGGATAACCCAGAGGGATGGTACGGGGAGGGAGGAGGGAGGGGGGTTCGGGGTGGGGAACACATGTATACCTGTGGCGGATTCATGTTGATGTATGGCAAAACCAATACAATATTGTAAAGTAAAAAAAAAAAAAGAAATACACAGAGAAGCAACTCTAAAACAGTAACAAGCAAGTGAGAATTAAGTTTCAATTAATAAGAACTTCACTCCTACTCAGGTTTTCAAAGTACTCAGAGAGTACTTTCTGAATAACATGGGATATAGGACATGAAAAGAAAGTGAAAGTTGCTCAGTCATGTCCGACTCTTTGCAACTCCATGGACCTTCTCCAAGGGATCTTCCCAACCCAGGAATTGAACTGGGGTCTCCTGCATTGCAGGCAGATTCTTTATCAACTGAACTACCAGAGAAGCCCCATAGATGCAGCCTTATAAGATGCAGACAATGCAATTTTCTCCAGAAGGTATTTAAGTCCTTCCCAGATCTCTGGCTGAATCTGAGAATCTAGAAAAGCTAAATTCAATGAGTTTAATTTGATCGCTGTTAAAATACAAATCCATCTGGGTTACTTTTAAAAGTAGTAATAGTCAATTACCCTCTTGTTTAAAAAGATTTCAAACCTTTCCCCAACAGTTAGTTCTAATAACATGAAATAAAACATTAATGTACTGTACCACTTAACTGACTAATTTGTGTATTCACTGATTCTAGCACTTACTGAGTGCTTACTATGAACCAGACGATGAAACTCAAAGATGGAAAAAGTCAGAGATGCTTAAAGCGTAGCCACAGAGGCAAATGAATCAGAGAGCACCATGCCACAGTGTGGGTTGTGGGGGAGGTGGCCACAGAGGAGGTGGTCTTACCAATAATGTGAAATGAAGACTTGCTGTTCCAAATATAACATCAATTTCACAATTTTGTCTTCTATCTAATCCGTCTGTATTTATCGATCAGGAGTAGCAGAGTAGAATAGACCAAAGGGGGAATCTAAATTAGGCAAAACTCAGGAGTAAGGATAGAATATTGTTGCAAGAAAATGTGCTGAATCACAAGAATGTTAACTGCCAATAAATATCTCCAGACCCTGCTGCTGCTGCTGCTAAGTCACTTCAGTCGTGTCCGACTCTGTGCGACCCCATAGACAGCAGCCCAGCAGGCTCTGCTGTCCTTGGGATTCTCCAGGCAAGAACACTGGAGTGGGTGGACTGACTAAATCATTTATGGGTGTTTCTGAAAGGGAGAGGAGAAAAGCAGCAGTGTTGGGAGGGAGGAACAGGCTTCTTGAGTTGGCTTTCTGCTAACCTGCGCGCTCCACTCCACTAATCAATCATTTTATGTCTTTTTTGGTGTTTAATGTTTACATAATAACCTAATGGTGAGGAGAAATGAAGACAGATGCATTCATGTGCATGAGTTCCCTTGTATAGCAAGGTGTACTGAACAAAGCTCGCAGTGAAACACATCAGTATATACTGACAATTTCTTTCTTTGTGATTTAAATTGCAAATGTCCCTCCCCAAAATAAGAGGACTCTGTGGTAAAGATGGCAGTCTCTCCATATTAGCAGGCAGCTCAGGGAACAGATGATGCTCAACTGGCAATGAATGAGCCGGCTGTGGATTTGACATTTTCCTTAATCACCATGTTTAATTATCTTAGAAAAGAAATTGCAGGTTTACATGTGTACCAGTATACACACAACCAATAAGAATCTCACTGCTAGAATGAAATTTAGTTGTTTGCTGTTTTTCTTTGGGCTTGTAATTCAATCCTCTTTAAACTCTGGAAAGTTTTAAAAGAAGTAACAGTGATAACTGGCAAAAACAAGAGAAGCATGAAAAATTCTTGCAAATGAATAAGAAAATTCAATAACATAGGTGGTTAAAAATTAATATGCAGAAAACCATAGCCTTTAATAAACAAATACCAACTAGTTAATGTTCTTGTAAAAGAAAAAAACTCCATTTACAGTAGCCAAAAAACTAAAATCCCTAAGGAAAAAAGTTAATGAAAAATATACACGATCTCTGTGAAGAAAACTTTAACACTCTTCTGAGGGAATATAAGACCAGAACAAAAGAAAAGCTATCCCATTCATTCATTCATTTACTCGGTAAAAACTGAGCACTTACTATAGACCAGGCACTGTTCTAGGCTTTGGAGATACAGAACTCAACCAAACAGAGAAAATCCCAGATACCAAGGAACTGATATTCCATAACCCAACATAAAAAATATGGCAATGCTCCCTAAATTATAAAGTTCACAACATCAATAAAAATGCCAATAGGATTTGTGAGGCACAAAGTATATTTTACATTATTGCAAAAATGGAACATGCATCCATGCAAAGTTTCTGTGAAAAATGACATTCCTAAAGTCTGCCAGCTGGCTGTTTAATGTTGCTATGAAAGAACAGAAAGAGCCTTCGCAGGAAGGCAGGCTACTGAAAGAGATGCTGGGTTATGACTGGATGTTACACCACCAAAGGTATCGCCCCTGAGAGAGATTAAAGAAGAAAGAAGGAAAAGATGTATCATAGGCACAGGGCCTACACAACCCAGATCAGACCATCTTAGTGCTTTGTAGTATGAAGATTGTAATGTTTCGCATAGAATAAACATACAGCATAATTATTTTGTTGTGTTCCTGTCCCCCTGTCCAAACTCGCTCCTCGAGTGTGATGCCTCCAGCCATCTCATCCTCTGTCATCCCCTTCTCCTCCTGCCCTCTATTTTTGTCTAACGGTCCTTGCCTCATCGATTATTTAAAAAGTACAATTAGGCTTAACAGCAGGAAAAGAGAGTTACTTGTAATTTTTGGAAGGTCCCTAAAATTGAGGGGCTAAAGGATCAGGCAATTGCAAGGCGAACAATTGTAATAACACTTGCTGAAAGCAGGGAGATGGACAAAAATGACAATTACAGCAAAGAGTGATGACAAGAGTAAGTGTGGGGTCACCATGGTGCAGCCTGGGAGGATCCATCACCAGCCTGGATAAGTCGTGCTCTGGACAGTTCCTCAGAGGAGTTATTTCTGAGCGAGGTCTTGAAGGCAGCCTCATCTCAGGAAATGGAAGGGCAATGTTAAAGGCAGAGGATCAAGAAATGGTAGATGATGACCTAGGTTTGGGGATGTGCAGTTCAACTTGCACTTTTTCAATTCTGGATGCATGTTAGAAGCACCTGGGGAGCTTGGAAATACCAGGGTGTGCACCCACCCCAGACCAAATCAATCTGAACACCACCTCCTGGTGGTGCTTCAGTTGGTCAGTCATGTCGGACTCTTTGTGACCCCATGGACTGTAGCCTGCCAGGCTCCTCTGTCCATAGGATTTCCCAGGCAAGAATACTGGAGGGGGCTACCATTCTCTTCTTCAGGGGATCTTCCCAATCCAGGGATCGAAGACCTTGTCTCCTGCACTGCAGGCAGAAAGTTTTAACTGTGAGATATTTAATTGAATCTTTTAAATAAATATGTATTTATTTAGTAACTTATTTATGTGGCTTCATCAGGTCAAAGTTGCAGCATGCAGGATCTTTGTTGCATCCTTTGGGATCTTTTTCACTGTGACACACAGGTTCCAGAGCATGTGGGCTCAGTAGCTGTGGCACTTGGGTTTACTTGCAGCATGTGGAATATTAGTTCCCTGACCAGGGGTCAAACCCATATCCCTGCACTGTTAAGGTAGATTCTTAACCACTGGACCAGCAGGGAAATTTCTTAAGTGGATCTTAACTGTAAGAGTCACATGCAGTTGCAAGAAATAATGCAGAGAAGCCCCTGATCCCCTTTACCTTGTTTTTCTCTGATGGTAACATCTTGTAGAACTATAATACTTACATTATATATAAATAGGGTATTTATCTTGATGAAGTCAAGATATAGGCACTTTCATCACCACAAGGGTCCCACATATTATCCTTTACAGATCACCCACTACTCTCTTACTCAAACGCTTTTTAAAAATCCTTACCCTATTCTCTGTGTTTATAACTTTGTCATTTTAAGAATGTTAAATAAATGCAGTCACACAGTGTGAAAACTTTGTGGTTGACTTGTTACACTCAGGATAATTTTCTGGTGAGTTATCCAAGTTGTGCATAGCAAGAGTTCCTTTTTCTTGTTAAGTAGTGTCCCATGGTATAGACATACAAAGTTGGTATCACCGTCAACCTGTTGAAGGACATTTTGGTTGTTTTCAGTTTGGGGCTACTATGAATAAAGCTGCTACAAACATTCATATGTGAGTTTCTGTGTGGACATAATTACTCATTTATCAGGGATAAATGCCCAGGAGTACAAGTGCTAAGCCATACAGTAGTTGCGTATTTAGTTTTCTAATGAGCTGTCAAATTGTTTTCCAAGATAGCAGTACCATTGTGCATTCCCATCAGCAGCATGTGAATGATCCACTGGCATTCTTGCCAGTACTTGATTGTTACTGTTTTTATTTTAGTCATACTGATATGTGGCCTAGAGGAGCTATCCCATGTTGAAGGTCAGAAAGGGTGGCGGTGAGGAGATACCCCTCATCCAAGGTAAGGAGCAATGGCTGCGCTTTGCTGGAGCAGCTGTGAAGAGATACCCCACGCTCAAGGTAAGAGAAACCCAAGTAAGATGGTAGGTGTTGCAAGAGGGCATCAGAGGGCAAATACACTGAAACCATAATCACAGAAAACTAGTCAATCTAATCACACTAGGACCACAGCCTTGTCTAACTCAATGAAACTAAGCCATGCCCGTGGGGCAACCCAAGATGGGCGGGTCATGGTGGAGAGATCTGACAGAATGTGGTCCACTGGAGAAGGGAATGGCAAACCACTTCAGTATTCTTGCCTTGAGAACCCCATGAACAGTATGAAAAGGCAAAATGATAGGATACTGAAAGAGAAACTCCCCAGGTCAGTAGGTGCCCAATATGCTACTGGAGATCAGTGGAGAAATAACTCCACAAAGACTGAAGGGATGGAGCCAAAGCAAAAAGAATACCCAGCTGTGGATGTGACTGGTGATAGAAGCAAGATCCAATGCTGTAAAGAGCAATATTGCATAGGAACCTGGAATGTCAGGTCCATGAATCGAGGCAAACTGGAAGTGGTCAAAAAGAGATGGCAAGAGTGAATGTCGACATTCTAGGAATCAGCGAACTGAAATGGTCTGGAATGGGTGAATTTAACTCAGATGACCATTATCTCTACCACTGCGGGCAGGAATCCCTCAGAAGAAATGGAGTGGCCATCATGGTCAACAAATGAGTCCGAAATGCAGTACTTGGATGCAATCTCAAAAACGACAGAATGATCTCTGTTCATTTCCAAGGGAAACTATTCAATATCACAGTAATCTAAGCGTATGCCCCAACCAGTAACACTGAAGAAGCTGAAGTTGAAAGGTTCTATGAAGACCTACAAGACCTTTTACAACTAACATCCAAGAAAGATGTCCTTTTCATTATAGGGGACTGGAATGCAAAAGTAGGAAGTCAAGAAACACCTGGAGTAACAGGCAAATTTGGCCTTGGAATATGGAATGAAGCAGGGCAAAGACTAATAGAGTTTTGTCAAGAAAATGCACTAGTCATAACAAACACCCTCTTCCAACAACACAAGAGAAGACATCTTCAGACATGGACATCATCAGATGGTCAAAACCAAAATCAGATTGATTATATTCTTTGCAGCCAAAGATGGAGAAGCTCTATACAGTCAGCAAAAACAAAACCAGGAGCTGACTGTGGCTCAGACCATGAACTCCTTATTGCCAAATTCAGACTTAAATTGAAGAAAGTAGGGAAAACCCTAGACCATTCAGGTATGACCTAAATCAAATCCCTTATGATTATACAGTGGAGGTGAGAAATAGATTTAAGGGCCCAGATCTGATAGATAGAGTGCCTGATGAACTATGGAATGAGGCTCGTAACTTTGCACAGGAGACAGGGATCAAGACCATCCCCGTGGAAAAGAAATGCAAAAAAGCAAAATGGCTGTCTGGGGAGGCCTTACAAATAGCTGTGAAAAGAAGAGAAGCAAAAAGCAAAGGAGAAAAGGAAAGATATAAACATCTGAATGCAGAGTTCCAAAGAATAGCAAGAAGAGATAAGAAAGTCTTCTTCAGCAATCAATACAAAGAAATAGAGGAAAACAACAGAATGGGAAAGACTAGGGATCTCTTCAAGAAAATCAGAGATACCAAAGGAATATTTCATGCAAAGATGGGCTCGATAAAGGACAGAAATGGTATGGACCTAAGAGAAGCAGAAGATATTAAGAAGAGATGGCAAGAATATACAGAAGAACTGTACAAAAAAGAGCTTCATGAGCCAGATAATCACGATGGTGTGATCACTGACCTAGAGCCAGACATCCTGGAATGTGAAGTCAAGTGGGCCTTAGAAAGCATCACTATGAACAAAGCTAGTGGGGGTGATGGAATTCCAGTTGAGCTGTTCCAAATCCTGAAAGATGATGCTGTGAAAGTGCTATACTTAATATGCCAGCAAATTTGGAAAACTCAGCAGTGGCCACAGGACTGGAAAAGGTCAGTTTTCATTCCAAAGAAATGCAATCCCAAAGAAAGGCAATGCCAAAGAATGCTCAAACTGCTGCACAATTGCACTCATCTCACATGCTACTAAAGTAATGCTCAAAATTCTCCAAGCCAGGCTTCAGTAATATGTGAACCGTGAACTTCCTGATGTTCAAGCTGGTTTTAAAAAAGGCAGAGGAACCAGAGATCTAATTGCCAACATCCGCTGGATCATGGAAAAAGCTAGAGAGTTCCAGAAAAGCATCTATTTCTGCTTTATTGACTATGGCAAAGCCTTTGACTGTGTGGATCATAATAAACTGTGGAAAATTCTGAAAGAGATGGGAATACCAGACCACCTGATCTGCCTCTTGAGAAATCTGTATGCAGGTCAGAAAGCAACAGTTAGAACTGGACATGGAACAACAGACTGGTTCCAAATAGGAAAAGGAGTACGTCAAGGCTGTATATTGTCACCCTGTTTATTTAACTTATATGCAGAGTACATCATGAGAAATGCTGGACTGGAAGGAGCACAAGTTGGAATCAAGATTGCTGGGAGAAATATCAGTAACCTCAGATATGCAGATGACACCACCCTTATGGCAGAAAGTGAAGAGGAACTAAAAAGCCTCTTGTTAAAAGTGAAAGTGGAGAGTGAAAAAGTTGGCTTAAAGCTCAACATTCAGAAAATGAAGGTCATGGCATCTGGTTCCATCATTTCATGGGAAATAGATGGGGAAACAGTGGAAACAGTGTAGATTTTATTTTTCTGAGCTCCAAAATCACTACAGATGGTGACTGCAGCCATGAAATTAAAAGATGCTTACTCCTTGGAAGGAAAGTTATGACCAACCTAGATAGCATATTCAAAAGCAGAGACATTACTTTGCCAACAAAGGTCCGTCTAGTCAAGGCTATGGTTTTTCCTATGGTCACGTATGGATGTGAGAGCTGGACTGTGAAGAAGGCTGAGCGCCGAAGAATTGATGCTTTTGAACTGTGGTGTTGGAGAAGACTCTTGAGAGTCCCTTGGACTGCAAGGAGATCCAACCAGTCCATTCTGAAGGAGATCAGCCCTGGGATTTCTTTGGAAGGAATGATGCTAGGGCTGAAACTCCAGTACTTTGGCCACCTCATGTGAAGAGTCGACTTATTAGAAAAGTCTCTGATGCTGGGAGGGATTGGGGGCAGGAGGAGAAGGGGATGACAGAGGATGAGATGGCTGGATGGCATCACTGACTCGATGGACGTGAGTCTGGGTGAACTCCGGGAGTTGGTGATGGACAGGGAGGCCTGGCGTGCTGCAATTCATGGGGTCGCAAAGAGTCAGACACGACTGAGTGACTATCTGATCTGATCTGATATATATGAGACAGTTAATTGAATCTTTAAAATAAATACGTATTTACTTAAATAAATACATGGCTGTTAGTGATATCTAACTATGGTTTTAATTCTTGGGTAAGGTGAGCCATTTCTCTAATGGGAAATGTGGAAATTTGTGTGTTTGTGCTTATTTGCCATCTGCATATCCTCTTTGGTGAAATATCTTTTCGGTCTTTTGCCCATTTTCTAATTAGATTGTTTCCTTTTTTTATGGTTGAGTTTTGAGTTTCTTATATACTTTAGATACTAGTCCCCAGTTGAATATGTGGTTTGCAAATATGTGCTTTCAGTCTGTAGATTTAATTTCATTCTCCTAACACGGTCTTCTGCAGAGCCAACAGTTTTAATTTTGATGAAGTCTAATTGATCAGTTTCTCTTTATATGGGTCACACTGTTGTCAAGTTTTAAGAATTCTTTGCTGGGCCTTAGATCCTGGAAATTTCTCGTTTCTTCTACAGTTTCTAAAAGTTCTTATAAGTTCCATAATATTATCTAATAATCATAATATTTACATTTAAGTCTGTATCCATTTTAAGTTAATTTTTACATAAGGTATGAGATTTAGTCATGGTTCATACAATGTAGGGGGCGGGGAGTGGGATGGGTGTTCAATTACTCCAGCACCATTTGTTGAACGGGCTATCTTATCCACCAAATTGCTTTTGAACCTTGTGAAAAGTCAGTCTGTCACAGATTCAATGGACATGAGTTTGAGCAAACTCCAGGATATAGTAAAGGAGGGAAGCCTGGCATGCTGTAGTACATGGGGTCACAGAGAGTTGGACAAGACTGAGCAACTGAACAACCACAGTCCCTACACAGACACCATGCAGCCTTCATTACTGTATCTATACAGTAAGTCTTGAAACTGTGTAGGCTGATTCTATTTTATTGTTTATAAAAATTATTTCAGTTCTTCTAGTTCCTTTGCCTTTCCATATAAATATTAGACTAATCTTGTCTATATCTATAGGAAATTTTGCTGGTATTTTGATAGGATTTGGATTAAAGCTGTATATCAATTTGGAAAGAATAGACATCTTTACTATGTTGAGGTCTTTTGATCCATAAACACAATATGTCTTTTTAACTATGTAGAAACTTCTATGATTTCTTTCATCAGCATTTTGTAGTTTTCAGCATAGAAGCCCTATACACGTTTTGTTAGTTTTACATCAAAGTATTTTCAGTTCAGTTCAGTTCAGTCGCTCAGTTGTGTTCGACTCTGCGACCCCATGAATCGCAGCACACCAGGCCTCCCTGTCCATCACCAACTCCTGGAGTTCAGTCAGACCCACGTCCATCGAGTCAGTGATACCATCCAGCCATCTTATCCTCTGTCGTCCCCTTCTCCTTCTGCCCCCAATCCCTCCCAGCATCAGAGTCTTTTCCAATGAGTCAACTCTTTGCACGAGGTGGCCAAAATACTGGAGTTTCAGCTTTAGCATCATTCCTTCCAAAGAAATCCCAGGGCTGATCTCCTTCAGAATGGACTGGTTGGATCTCCTTGCAGTCCAAGGGACTCTCAAGAGTCTTCTCCAACACCACAGTTCAACAGCATCAACACTTTGGCGCTCAGCTTTCTTCACAGTCCAACTCTCACATCCATACATGGCCACTGGAAAAACCATAGCCTGGACTAGACGGACTTTTGTTGGCAAAGTAATGCCTCTGTTTTGCAATATGCAATCTAGGTTGGTCATAACTTTCCTTCCAAGGAGTAAGCGTCTTTTAATTTCATGGCTGTAGTCACCATCTGCAGTGATTTTGGAGCCCTGAAAAATAAAGTTTGACACTGTTTCCACTGTTTCCCCATTTATTTCCCATGAAGTGATGGAACCAGATGCCATGATCTTCATTTTATGAATGTTGAGTTTTAAGCCAACTTTTTCACTCTCCTCTTTCACCTTCATCAAGAGGCTTTTTAGTTCCTCTTCATTTTCTGCCATAAGGGTGGTATCATCTGCATATCTGAGGTTATTGATATTTCTCCTGGCAATCTTGGTTCCAGCGTGTGCTTCTTCCAGATGTTCAAGCTGGTTTTAGAGATGGCAGAGGTACCAGAGACCAAATTGCCAACATCCGCTGGATCATGGAAAAAGCAAGAGAGTTCCAGAAAAGCACCTATTTCTGCTTTATTGACTATGGCAAAGCCTCTGACTGTGTGGATCACAACAAACTGTGGAAAATTCTGAAAGAGGTGGGAATACCAGACCACCTGACCTGCCTCTTGAGAAATTTGTATGCAGGTCAGGAAGCAACAGTTAGAACTGGACATGGAATAACAGACTGGTTCCAAATTGGAAAAGGAGTACTTCAAGGCTGTATATTGTCACCCTGCTTGTTTAACTTATATGCAGAATACAAAGTATTGTATTTTGGGTGTAAAATTGAAAATGGTATTGCATTATTAATTTTGATGTCCATATGTCCATAGCTAGTACACAGATATGCAATTGATTTTTATATAGCTACCTCATACATTGTGGCCTTGTTGAACTCACTTAAGAGTTCTAGGAATTTTTTTGTAGATTAGTTAAGAGTTTTCTATGTAGACAATCATGTCATCTGCAAGAAAGGATAGTTTTTGTTTCCAATCTATATTCCTTTTATTTTCCTTCCTTATCTAAAGCACAGGCTAGAACTTCCAGTACTCTGTTGAATAAGAGTAGTTAAAATAGATATTCTTGCCTTGTTCCTTATCTTAAGGGAAAAGAATTCAGTATTCCATCAAGTATTATATTACCTGTAGGTTTTCTGTAGCTTTTCAAGTTGATGAAATTCCCTTCTATTCCTTTCTTTTTTTTTCTTAGAGTTTTTATCATGAGCTTAAATTTCGCCACATTCTTTTTGCACTGATATGATGATGTGATTTTTCTTCTTTAGCCTGAAAATATCCTGAATTACATTGATTGATTTTCTAATATTGATCCAATCTTGCATTCCTGAAATATTCCATTTGCTCACAGTATATAATTCTTTTTTCTTTTTTTAATATTGCTGAATTTCATTTGCCAATATTTTGCTAAGGACTTTTTTGCACCTATGAAAGTGAAGTTTGCTTAGTTGTGTCTGACTCTTTGCAACCCCATGGGATTCTCCAGGCCAGAATACTGAAGTGTGTACCCTTTCCCTTCTCGAGGGGAATCTTCCCAACCCAGGGATCAAACCCAGGTCTCCCACATTGCAGGCAGGTTCTTTACCAACTGAGCTATGAGGGAAGCATCTATATTCATGAGAAATACCATCTGTAGTTTCTTTTTTTTCTCCGTTGGTTTCGGTATCAGTGTAATAATACTAGCTTCACAAAATGAATTGAGAAATGCATCCTTTCCTCTCCTATTTTTCTGGAAGAGATAGTGTAGGATTGCTGTTTATTCTTTTTTAAGACATTTGGTATAATTTTCAATGAAGCCATCTATGTCTGGAGTTTTTAAATTACAAATTCATTTCCCTTAATAATTAAAGGACTGTTCAAATGATCTATTTGAGATTCGGTGAGTTGTGGTAGTTTGTACTCATCAAGGAATTGGTCCGTTTCAATTAGATGAAGATCCTTACAGGTGGGGAACTGGGCACTGGGATCTTTTTTAAAACCTCCACAGCTAATTCTAACACGCAGTCAAGACTGAGAAACACTTATTTAGGTTTAGCCTGTTATTAGGGTAAAGCAGTAGATTTTGTGATGACAACATGAACTTAGGAAAAAGACATTAGATTTGGGTCAAGGAGAACCATTAGAAGGTCACTGCAGTACTCTAAGATATTAATGACTTAGGCTAGGCTGTGTCAGGGCTGCCCAGGTAGTGCTGGTGGTAAAGAACCTGCCTGCCAATGCAGGAGACATAAGAGACCTGGGTTTGATCCCTGGGTCAGGAAGAATGCCTGGAGGAGGGCATGGCAACCCATTCCGTATTCTTGCCTGGAGAATCCCCATGGACAGAGGAGCCTGGTGGGCTACAGTCCATAGGGTCGCACAGAGTCGAACACAACTGAAGTGATTTAACACTTGGGTTGTGCCAACAAATGCAAAAATGAATAATGGTCCAAACACAAAGGAAGCTTATTTCACTCACATAGAAGCCTGAGAGGGGTGGGTGTTCCCCATTAGCAGCCTTCTCTGCTTCACATGGAGATTCGGGGATCTGTGCTTTCTTCCATTTTGTGCCTCTGTCATCCCCCAGGGCTCTGGTTCCCCAACTGTGCACAAGGTGCCCCACGGTTCCAAAGTGAACTCACAGAACCATGGTGAACTATCTTTAAAATACGAGGGGGGGGGGGTAGGAGCTAAGATGGCGGAGGAACAGGATGGGGAAAACACTTTCTCCTCCACGAATTCATCAAAAGAACATCTAAACGCTGAGTAAATTCCACAAAACAACTTCGGAATGCTGGCAGAGGACATCAGACACCCAGAAAAGCAACTCATTGCCTTCTAAAGGAGGTAGGAAAAAATATAAAAGACAAAACAAGAGACAAAGAGGGAGGGACGGACCTCTGTCCGGGAAAGGGAGTCTAAAAAAAAAAAGAGAAGTTTCCAAACACCAGGAAACTCTCTCACTGCCGAGTCTGTGCCGAACCTGGGAAGCACGGAGGCCATCATAACAGGGAGGAAAATAAATAATCAATTAAAACCCACAGACTACGAGCTCCACGATAACTTCCCCAGCGGAGAAACAGCACAAACGCCCACATCCGCCATTAGCAAGCGGGGGCTGGGCAGGGAGGTTTCGCGGGCCGCTTCTTCGCGGGCTGCATTGGCCTGAATATCCCGAGCGCTACCTGAGCGGAATAATTTGGGCTGGCAAACCACACTGTGGGATACCTACCACATGAAAGGCCAGCCCTAACCCAAGACACCGCCAGGCCCACGCACAGAACAAAGGACTTTACAGAGATAGCTGGCTGCAGTCCGTCCCCCTCCGGTGACAGGCAGCCAGGGCCGGAGGGAGGCAATCGGAGCCCCAGAGAGATATTATCCACAAAACTGTAAGCAGGCTTCTTTGCTAACTAAGACTTCTTAGGGCTCTGGTCGGCTAACACCCGCCTGGGAAAGTGCGCCAGTGGTGCACTTGGAGGACTGAGTGGCGGGGAGGCGATAAGTCACAGAAGCCGCGCTTGCTGAACGCCTCATTACCTGCGCTGCTGGATTCTGCGAAGGGTACAAAACGCAGGCCCAACTGAGCCTGGGCCTCTGAGGACTACCCGAGTGCCTGAACTTGAGCGGCTTAGACCTGGGAGGGGCAAGCAGCCCAGGGCTGGTCGCGGATGGTTCTGGCGGGGAAACAGAGAGCCTAAGCAGAGTGGGCAGGGTGGCTACACGCACTGTGAGCAGGGGCAGACCCAGTGTGGCTGAGCCATTGCGAGCACACGCCAGTGGTATTTATTTGCAGCGTCCCTTCCTCCCCGCAGCTCGACTGAAAAAGTGAGCCTAAAAAAAAAAAAAAAAAAAAAAAAAGGGTGTCCACCACCGCCCCCTTTGTATCAGGGCGGAAATCAGACACTGAAGAGACTAGCAAACAGAAGAAGCTATAACAGAGGGAACCGCTGTGGAAGCAACAGGCAATAAACTAAAACCCCGTGGTTAGTACCAACTACAGAGAAAGGGGCCTATAGATCTTCAGAAATTTAAGCCGGAACAAGAAACTAGCCGAAAATGAACTGAACCCACAATACCCACAACAATAACAGAGAAAGTCTTATATATATTGTTACTATTTTTACCATCAGTATTTCTTTCTTTATATATATATTTATATATATTTTTTTATTAAAAAAATTAAAAATTTTTTTAATCCTCTAGTACTCCTGTAATTTCCACTTTTAGAATATTTTTATAACTCTTGCGACCCCCCTTTTTTTTTCTTTTCTTTTTTCTTTTTCTTTTTGTCTTTTATTTTTTCTTTTTGTCTTTTCTTTTTCTTTCCTTTAACATTGTATTTTTGAAACTCCAAACTCTGCTCTAGATTCATAAGTTTAGCTTATTGGTAATTGCTATCAATTTTTTACCTATTCATTTTTTTTAATAACTTTTGTGACTTTTTCTTTCTTTTTTTTTTTCCTCCCTCTTTCTATCTCTTCATCTTTTCTTTGACATTGCATTCCTGAAACTCCAAACTCTAATCTAGATCTTTATTGCTTTCTGGTATATGTAATCAATTTGTGCCTATTACTGACTGGATCTGTCTCTCTCCTTTTCATTCCCTCCTTTTATCCTCCTGACCACCTCTGTCACCTTCCTCCCTATTTTCTTCTCTGTATAACTCCGTGAACATCTCTGAGCGGTCCAGTTGTGGAGTGCAGTATAGAAGGAGTTTTTGAGACTACTGTAAAAATAAGACTGATAACTGGAAGCAGGAGGCTTAAGTCCAAACCCTGATCCCATGGAACATTAATTGACAGGAGCTCATCAAATGCCTCCAAACCTACACTGAAACCAAGCCAATATACAGGCTACCCAAAGTGACCCCAAAATCATAGACATCACATAACTCATTACTAGACACTCCATTGCACTCCAGAGAGAAGAAATCCAGCTCCATTCACCAGAACACCGACACAAGCATCTCTAACCAAGAAACCTTGACAAGCCACCTGTACAAACCCACATACAGTAAGGGAAAGCCACAATAAAGAGAACTCCACAAACTGCCAGAATACAGTAAGGACACCCCAAACTCAGCAATTTAAACAAGAAGAAGAGACAGAAGAATTCCCAGCAGGTAAAGGAACAGGATAAATGCCCACCAAACCAAACAAAAGAGGAAGAAATAGTGAATCTACCAGATAAAGTATTCCGAATAATGATAGTGAAATTAATCCAAAATCTGGAAATCAAAATGGAATCACAGATAAATAGACTGGAGAAAAGCATTGAGAACATGCAAGAAAGGTTTAACAAGGACCTAGAAGAAATAAAAAAGAGTCAATATATAATGAATAATGCAATAAATGAGATCCAAAACACTCTGGAGGCAACAAATAGTAGAATAACAGAGGCAGAAGATAGAATTAGTGAATTAGAAGATAGAATGGTAGAAATAAATGAAGCAGAGGAGAAAAAAGAAAAAAGAATTAAAAGAAATGAGGACAATCTCAGAGACCTCCAGGACAATATTAAACGTTACAACATTCGAATCATAGGAGTCCCAGAAGAAGAAGACAAAAAGAAAGACCATGAGAAAATACTAGAGGAGATAATAGTTGAAAACTTCCCTAAAATGGGGAAGGAAATAATCACTCAAGTCCAAGAAACCCAGAGAGTCCCAAACAGGATAAACCCAAGGCAAAACACCCCAAGACACATATTAATCAAATTAACAAAGATCAAACACAAAGAACAAATATTAAAAGCAGCAAGGGAAAAACAACAAATAACACACAAGGGAATTCCCATAAGGATAACAGCTGATTTTTCAATAGAGACTCTCCAAGCCAGGAGGGAATGGCAAGACATACTTAAAGTGATGAAAGAAAATAACCTCCAGCCCAGATTATTGTACCCAGCAAGGATCTCATTCAAATATGAAGGAGAAATCAAAACCTTTACAGACAAGCAAAAGTTGAGAGAATTCAGCACCACCAAACAAGCTCTCCAAAAAAATACTAAAGGACATTCTCTAGACAGGAAACACAAAAAGGGTGTATAAATTCAAACCCAAAACAATAAAGTAAATGGCAACGGGATCATACTTATAAATAATTACCTTAAATGTAAATGGGTTGAATGGCCCAACGAAAAGACAGAGACTGGGCGAATGGATACAAAAACAAGATCCCTACATATGTTGTCTACAAGAGACCCACCTCAAAACAGGGGACACATACAGACTGAAAGTGAAGGGCTGGAAAAAGATTTTCCATGCAAATAGGGACCAAAAGAAAGCAGGAGTAGCAATAGTCATACCAGATAAAATAGACTTTAAAACAAAGGCTGTGAAAAGAGACAAAGAAGGTCACTACATAATGATCCAAGGGTCAATTCAAGAAGAAGATATAACAATTATAAATATATATGCACCCAACATAGGAGCACCGCAATATGTAAGACAAATACTAACAAGTATGAAAGGAGAAATCAACAATAACACAATAATAGTGGGAGACTTTAATACCCCACTCACACCAATGAATAGATCAACTAAACAGAAAATTAACAAGGAAACACAAACTTTAAACGAAACAATAGACCAGTTAGACCTAATTGATATCTATAGGACATTTCATCCCAAAACAATGAATTTCACCTTTTTCTCAAGTGCACACGGAACCTTCTCCAGGATAGACCACATCCTGGGCCATAAATCTAGCCTTGGTAAGTTCAGAAAAATTGAAATCATTCCAAGCATCTTTTCTGACCACAATGCAGTAAGATTAGATCTCAATAACAGGAGAAAAACTATTAAAAATTCCAACATATGGAGGCTGAACAACACACTCCTGAATAACCAACAAATCCCAGAAGAAATAAAAAAAGAAATCAAATTCTGCATAGAAACAAATGAAAATGAAAACACAACAACCCAAAACCTATGGGACACTGTAAAAGCAGTCCTAAGGGGAAAGTTCATAGCAATACAGGCATACCTCAAGAAACAAGAAAAAAGCCAAATAAATAACCTAACTCTACACCTAAAGCAACTAGAAAAGGAAGAAATGAAGCACCCCAAGGCTAGTAGAAGGAAAGAAATCTTAAAAATTAGGGCAGAAATAAATGCAAAAGAAACAAAAGAGACCATAGCAAAAATCAACAAAGCCAAAAGCTGGTTCTTTGAAAGGGTAAATAAAATTGACAAACCATTAGCCAGACTCATCAAGAAACAAAGGGAGAAAAATCAAATCAATAAAATTAGAAATGAAAATGGAGAGATCACAACAGACAACACAGAAATACAAAGGATCATAAGAGACTACTATCAGCAATTATATGGCAATAAAATGGACAACGTGGAAGAAATGGACAAATTCTTAGAAAAGTACAACTTTCCAAAACTCGATCAGGAAGAAATAGAAAATCTTAACAGACTTATCACAAGCACGGAAATTGAAACTGTAATCAGAAATCTTCCAGCAAACAAAAGCCCAGGTCCAGACGGCTTCACAGCTGAATTCTACCAAAAATTTAGAGAAGAGCTAACACCTATCCTACTCAAACTGTTCCAAAAAATTGCAGAACAAGGCAAACTTCCAAACTCATTCTACGAGGCCACCATCACCCTAATACCAAAACCGGTCAAAGATGCCACAAAAAAAGAAAACTACAGACCAATATCACTGATGAACATAGATGCAAAAATCCTTAACAAAATTCTAGCAATCAGAATCCAACAACACATTAAAAAGATAATACACCATGACCAAGTGGGCTTTATCCCAGGAATGCAAGGATTCTTCAATATCCGCAAATCAATCAACGTAATACACCACATTAACAAATTGAAAAATAAAAACCATATGATTCTCTCAATAGATGCAGAGAAAGCCTTTGACAAAGTTCAACATCCATTTATGATAAAAACTCTCCAGAAAGCAGGAATAGAAGGAACATACCTCAACATAATAAAAGCTATATATGACAAACCCACAGCAAACATTATCCTCAATGGTGAAAAATTGAAAGCATTTCCTCTAAAGTCAGGAACAAGACAAGGGTGCCCACTTTCACCACTACTATTCAACATATTTTTGGAAGTTTTGGCCACAGCAATCAGAGCAAAAAAAGAAATAAAAGGAATCCAAATTGGAAAAGAAGAAGTAAAACTCTCACTGTTTGCAGATGACATGATCCTCTACGTAGAAAACCCTAAAGACTCCAGAAAATTACTAGAACTAATCAATGAATATAGTAAAGTTGCAGGATATAAAATCAACACACAGAAATCCCTTTCATTCCTGTACACTAATAATGAGAAAATAGAAAGAGAAATTAAGAAAACAATTCCATTCACCATTGCAATGAAAAGAATAAAATACTTAGGAATATATCTTCCTAAAGAAACTAAAGACCTATATATAGAAAACTATAAAACACTGGTGAAAGAAATCAAAGAGGACACTAGTAGATGGAGAAATACACCATGTTCATGGATCGGTAGAATCAATATAGTGAAAATGAGTATACTACCCAAAGGAATTTATAGATTCAATGCAATCCCCATCAAGCTACCAACGGTATTCTTCACAGAACTAGAACAAATAATTTCTCAATTTGTATGGAAATACAAAAAAACCTTGAATAGCCAAAGCTATCTTGAGAAAGAAGAATGGAACTGGAGGAATCAACCTGCCTGACTTCAGGCTCTACTACAAAGCCACAGTCATCAAGACAGTATGGTATTGGCACAAAGACAAAAATATAGATCAATGGAACAAAATAGAAAGCCCAGAGATAAATCCATGCACATATGGACACCTTATCTTTGACAAAGGAGGCAAGAATATACAATGGGTTAAAGACAATCTCTTTAACAAGTGGTGCTGGGAAAACTGGTCAAACACTTGTAAAAGAATGAAACTAGAACACTTTCTAACACCATACACAAAAATAAACTCAAAATGGATTAAAGAGCTAAATGTAAGACCAGAAACCATAAAACTCCTAGAGGAAAACATAGGCAAAACACTCTCTGACATTCATCACAGCAGGATCCTCTATGACCCACCTCCCAGAATATTGGAAATAAAATCAAAAATAAATAAATGGGATCTAATTAAACTTAAAAGCTTCTGCACAACAAAGGAAACTATAAGCAAGGTGAAAAGACAGCCTTCAGAATGGGAGAAAATAATAACAAATGAAGCAACAGACAAACAACTAATCTCAAAATATACAAGCAACTCCTACAGCTCAGTTCCAGAAAAATAAGTGACCCAATCAAAAAATGGGCCAAAGAACTAGGTAGACGTTTCTCCAAAGAAGACATACAGATGGCTAACAAACACATGAAAAGATGCTCAACATCACTCATTATCAGAGAAATGCAAATCAAAACCACTATGAGGTACCATTTCACGCCAGTCAGAATGGCTGCGATCCAAAAGTCCACAAGCAATAAATGCTGGAGAGGGTGTGGAGAAAAGGGAACCCTCTTACACTGTTGGTGGGAATGTAAACTAGTACAGCCACTATGGAGAACAGTATGGAGATTCCTCAAAAAACTGGGAATAGAACTGCCTTATGATCCAGCAATCCCATTGCTGGGCATATACACTGAGAAAACCACAATTGAAAGAGACACGTGTACCCCAATGTTCATAGCAGCACTGTTTACAATAGCCAGGACTTGGAAGCAACCTAGATGTCCATCCACAGATGAATGGATAAGAAAGCAGTGGTACATATACACAATGGATTATTACTCAGCCATTAAAAAGAATGCATTTGAATCAGTTTTAATCAGGTGGATGGAACTGGAGCCTATTATACAGAGTGAAGTAAGCCAGAAAGAAAAACACAAATACAGTATACTAACGCATATATATGGAATTTAGAAAGATGGTAGCAATAAACCTGTTTACGAGACAGCAAAAGAGACACTGATGTATAGAACAGACTTTTGGACTCTGGGAACGGGAGAGGGTGGGATGATTTGGGAGAATAGCATTGAAATATGTATAATATCATATCTGAAACGAGTCGCCAGTTCAGGTACGATGCCTGATAACGGATGCCTGGGACTGGTGCACTGGGATGGTATGGGGAGGGAGGAGGGTTCAGGATGGGGAACACATGTATACTTGTAGCGGATCCATCTTGATGTATGGCAAAAGCAATACAATATTGTAAAGTTAAGCAAAATAAAATTTAATTTAAAAAAATTAAAAAAAAATACGAGGGAATTACAGCCATACTTGGCATCAGTTGGATACAATACCACCTACTAGCTACAGGCAGTTTTGCTCAACATTAGAACACAGCCCTGATTTTCTTGATAGCCTATCTTTCCAATGCTTTTTTCTTTTTTAGGTGGTGGTTTCTGTGACAAGAAAGGAATTTCCATGTGGCACGATGTGGAACAGGAAATGAACCTGTCAATGTTTCATTTGATTTGAAGGTTTGAGAAACTGCAATGCCCAAAAAACACATATCATTACTAAGTACTTAAGCGCCGAAGAATTGATGCTTTTGAACTGTGGTGTTGGAGAAGACTCTTGAGACTCCCTTGGACTGCAAGGAGATCCAACCAGTCCATTCTGAAGGAGATCAGCCCTGGCATTTCTTTGGAAGGAATGACGCTGAAGCTGAAACTCCAATACTTTGACCACCTCATGTGAAGAGCTGACTCATTGGAAAAGTCTCTGATGCTGGGAGGGATTGGGGGCAGGAGGAGAAGGAGACAACAGAAGATGGATGGCATCACTGACTCGATGGATGTGAGTCTGAGTAAACTCCGGGAGTTGGTGATGGACAGGGAGGCCTGGCGTGCTGTGATTCATGGGGTTGCAAAGAGTGGGACATGACTGAGCAACTGAACTGAACTAAACTGAACTGTGGTTCTTTAAATTTATACATGGTAATGGTTAGGAGATAACATGGATTATATTGCTTGGACCTAGATACTAATAAATGGGGCTACTGATATTTCATTTGACCTAGAAGTGCAGTGCAAAAACTACTGAGATGTCAAGGGCTCTGTGAACAAAGGGAGTTTGGAAACGTTTGCCTTAGGACAGTATCTTGTCTGCATTTCCCTGGGGGAAGGAGACATATAACTTTCTTAACAGCCACCACAGGCCTGCTTCTGTTCACATCCCAAGGGCAAGAACTGATTCCATATCTACATCTAATTGCAAGGGAAGCTAAGAACTGGAGTGTGGACAGATGCTAAGACAAAAAGGGAGGCATGGACTTGAGGGGACAGGTGGGTAACACGTAAGAAACTGCAATCCATCAGTAGCTGTGTGGCTGGCACGAACTCCAGATACACCGGGATGAATTTCCCTGAGTTAGACACACAGTAGTGTGTGGGGAGTGAGGAACTGGGAGGGATGGTGGATCTCAAGGTTTCCACCTTGTTTGATCTGGGGCTGTTGACACCAGTCACTAAAAGGGAATTAAGGAAAGAGAGGAAGTTTGTGTTGCTGAGACTGATTGGAGAAGGTGAAGTCACATGATATAATGCTAGTTACAGAGAACTGAAATGAAATTTAAGTACCAGGGAAAACCTAGTCTTAGAATGGGTTTTGTCACATCCCAAACAAAGGGTTTGTAAGACCCTCACCTTGGAGTCATATCACAAAAAGAGAAAAGGCATTTTAAAAGCAATCACTGGGGCTTCCCTGGTGGGCCAGTGGCTAAGACTTTATGCTCCTCATGTAGGGGGCCCGAGTTCAATCCCTGGGTGAGGGAACTAACTCCTGAATGCTGTAACTGAAGATCAATTTAAGATCCTGCATGCCACAACTAAAATCTGACACAGCCAAAATAAATAAATAAAAATGTTTAAAAACTTAGGGAAAAAAAAAAAAAGCAACCATCATGGGCACATTCAGCAAAGTACGCCCTGGTGGAGCTCTTTGTTAGTCAGCCAGTCGTGTCTGACTCTTTGAAATCCCATGGACTGTAGTGTGCCAGTAGCCACTCCCTTCTCCAGAAGATTCTCCCGACCCAGGGATTGAACCCGGGTATCCTGCACTGTAGGCAGATTCTTTACCGTCTGAGACACCAGGGAGCTCTTTATTTATTGACTTTCCATTCACTAGCAGATTTTAAAAATTATATCATAAACAGTAAGATAGAAATGCTATTGATGAAAATACACAAAGTCACAAACTTTCAGATGCAAGTGACAGAGATGTTTTCTTCCCACCTGTGTGTCCGGTGCCTAGAATGGCACTGTGGTAGGTGCTTCCTGGGAGCTGCTGAATGAATGGGTACATCGGTCCCAACACAGGGAATTACGACCTGGAGATGAGCATCAGCTTGTGGCAAACAGCTCTTGCTGGGTGGTGCCAAGGCAGAATGATAAAGCAGGAGCACACAGTTATTTCCCTAAGCTTCTTTGGTTGATTATTTTTTACCATTGCCTTCATAAGGGGGATTGAAGCTCACACCAGAATACTATTGGAGAGAATATTATTGCTCACAATACAGTTTTATCTGTATATTACTTTTAGAGGTGCCACTGGGAAGTTTATCCCCCTCAGGAAATAAACAGATGCTTTTTCCAATACTCATTTCAAGTTCCTCCTAACATCCCCTGGTTCAGCAAAGCTGCTGGGCTCAAAGCTGGGTTTCTGTGATGAATGGCTGCATTTTCTGTCTCAGTTCTTGCCACCCAGACTAGTAGGGAAAGGTCTTCTGGCACTTTCCACCTTTGTTTAGTGACATGAGGGATGTACCAGAATTTTCTCATCCCCTGAGAATCTGAACATAAGTTAGATTCATGGCAGGGATGTACAGCACATAAATACTACCTTTCACAAATATTCATGTGAAATAAAATTATGATCTGTATTTATCTCCCACGGTGACGGGGTGGGCTAGATTAATATCTGCGTGTTTCTCAGGTCACCTCTAGAGAAAGAGGATACACAAATATGCAGTACCAAACACAAAAATCTGAGACCCCAGAAAGTACATGATGTATAGACCAGCATGTTTAAAAAATAGATAAAGCAGACATGTGGATTCTTGGTGTAAGTGATTTAAATATGTCTCTTGAAGCATTTAGAAAAAACATCACTGCTTTTAAATTACTGCAATACTAGGATTCTTTCAGATTTCTATTTTTCCAAAATCGATGATTTAACTGTCAAAATTTGCTACTAAGCTTCCCAGTGTCACAATTTATAAGTTGTTTAATTGTTTTGGGGGAGGGGGTCTTAGCTTCCTTATCTGAAACAAGGATAATAAAAATATCTACCTTTAGGTGAAGAAAAAGGAACACTTCTACACTATTGGTGGGAATGTAAATTGGTGCAGCTACTATGGAGAACAGTATGGAGGTTCCTTAAAAAACTAAAAATACAACTACCATATGATCCTGCTGTCACACGTGTGGGCATGTACCCAGAGTAAATGAATTCAAAAAGATACATGCACCCCAATGTTCAACTGCAGGACTGTTTACAGTAGCCAAGACATGGCAACAACCTAAATGTGCATTGGTGGATGAATGGATAAAGATGTGGTATATATATTTTATATACACATTTTATATACATACACACACACACACACACACAGATATATGCATATAAGGGCTGCCCTGGTGGCTCAGACGGTAAGAATCCGCTTGCAATGCGGGAGATCTGGGTTAGATCCCTGGGTTGGGAAGATCCCCTGGAGGAGGGCATGGCAACCCACTCCAGTATTCTTGCCTAGAGAATCCCCATGGACAGAGGAGCCTGGTGGGCTACAGTTCATGGGGTCGCAGAGAGTCAGACGTGACTGAGCGACTAAGCACAGCACAGCATATGCATAAAAAATAGTATTATTACCCAGCTATAAAAAGAATGCACTAATGAAATTTGCAGAAATATGGATAGACTTAGAGATTATGTATTAAGTGAAGTACGCCAAAAACAAATATATAATAACACATATATGGAATCTAAAAAAATGATACAAATGAACTTATTTATAAAACAGAAATAGACTCCCAGACATAGAAAACAAACTTACGGTTACCAAAGGGGAATATGTGGGGAGGGATAAATTAGTAGGATGGGATTAACATATACACACTACTGCAGATGAAATAGATAACCAATAATATTTTGTAATAACCTGTAAGGGAAAAATCTGGAAAATATGAATCACTTTGCTGCATACCTGAAACTAACACAACATTGCAAATCAATTATACTTGATTTAAATTAAAAATATATATATATATATTTTGGAGAAGGCAATGGCACCCCACCCCAGTACTCTTGCTTGGAAAATCCTATGGATGGAAGAGCCTGGAAGGCTGCAGTCCATGGGGTCGCCAAGAGTTGGACACGACTGAGTGACTTCACTTTCACTTTTCATTTTCATGCATTGGAGAAGGAAATGGCAACCCACTCCAGTGTTCTTTCCTGGAGAATCCCAGGGACGGGGGAGCCTGGTGGGCTGCCGTCTATGGGGTCGCACAGAGTTGGACACGACTGAAGCAACTTAGCAGCAGCAGTAGCATATATATATTTATCTTCAAACAAAGTTGTATAATTTTTGCTATAAAATATTTATTGCTTCTCATATACCAGTCTCTGTTCTTGCTTTTAGATCAAGCATAAGAGTTTGTTTTCAGAATATGAGTCAAGGGCATGGTTTCCAGAGAACTGTGAGGTGGTGTCCAGGATCACTGAGACATGTACATTCCCGTGCACATGAGTGCCCAGGCACACACATGTGCACAGGGCACACACACACCTGGCCCAGACAGGCACATACACCATACCACCACATTTGTGAGAAGCAGGCCCTGGAAACAAGACAACGTTCTAAACTAACTATAGTTTTTTAAAAAATGACCTACCCTTAGGGTGTTGTGAAGATTAAGTAGTAAAATTCTCATTAGGAACTGACTATAGTACCTGCCACATAGTGTTCAATATATATGCTGCTGCTGCTGCTGCTGCTAAGTCGCTTCAGTCGTGTCCGACTCTGTGCGACCCTGTGGATGGCAGCCCACCAGGCTCCGCCATCCCTGGAATTCTCCAGGCAAGAACACTGGAGTGGGTTGCCATTTCCTTCTCCAGTGCATGAAAGTGAAAAGTGAAAGGGAAGTTGCTCAGTCGTGTCCGACCCTTAGCAACCCCATGGACTACAGCCTACCAGGCTCCTCCGTCCATGGGATTTTCCAGGCAAGAGTACTGGAGTGGGGTGCCATTGCCTTCTCCAAATATATATATGCTAGTCATGGTATTACTGTTATCATTATTATTATTTGGATATAGGAAAAATTTCAGGTATGCAGGTTGCTAATTTTCTTCTGTATTTTGATTGTTATGAAGAGAAGACAAAACAATTAGCAGCAGTACTTAACCACTTGTTGAAACATAGATTCCTTTGAGAATCTAATGAAAGCCATGGGTTCTATTCTCAGAAAAATTGTGGCTACCATTTCAGGGGAATTCATGGATACCCTAAACTCCATCCATGTACTCTACTTAAGAAATCCCGAAGATCTGAAGTCAGATTAGATTTGAGCAAGGTGAAAATCAAAGAACACCCTCTGCTGGCTGACGTTTTATCATCTGTGCATTTCAGGTAGGGGTCATGAAACAGCAAATAATATGTTCCTATGGAGTCATCTAAAAATCAAGATGAAACCATATTCAATTTTTAAGAAACAGGAGATGACTTGCCCCAGTGAAACTCCCCCTATTTCTGAGTGGGATGGTCTGGGAGGTAGACATTTATATCTGAGAATCTATAAGGACGAGTGAAAGGCACTGGCCAGGAGATCCAATAACTGCAGTTGTCTCAAGAGCCCCAGGCAATTTTTCTTCAGGAAAACTTCTCCATCTGTGACTTTTTACTTGCAGGTGGTTGTACTCAAATTTTTAAAGTTGTTGACATGATTGAAACCGAGATTCTACAAGTGAAACTAAGCAACTGGCATGGCTAAATTTGAAATCACTCTGATCTTCAATGTTTTCCTAGAGAAGCTAACTTCATTTCCACAGCTACTTGTGGATCATTTTGGTCAAGAACATTTTGTGAGGATCTGTTATTTTCAGACTCTGCCAGGGGCTAGCATTTCCAAGACCCCATAATCACAGCCTCTACCTTTCTGTAGCTTACACTCTAAACGTCTAAGAGACAAATGTCTGTACTAATAATCTCAGTGAAATGTGGCTGGTGCACAGCATGGCCTGAAGCCTGAAGAATAACAAACAGTTCAACCTTTGGTCCAGGGCAAACTCCCTGCAGGCTATGAATGTGTATTTGGAGACTTAATTTCTTTCTTTAGGTGAAAATAACTTGTAAATATTACTAGCATTTCGGTCTAATAATTGGAGACATGGAGGTATCAGAATTTGCTTAGTACATTAATGAGATATTGTTGGGGGAGAGTCTTATTTTTGCATGTCTTTTAGAATATCCTTTTGGTAGTATCTTACATTGAATAGGGCTTCCCTGATGGCTCAGATGGTAAAGCATCTGCCTGCAACGCGGGACACCTGGGTTCGATTCCTGGGTCGGGAAGATCCCTTGGAGAAGGAAATGGCAATCCACTCCAGCACTCTTGCCTGGAAAATCCCATGGACGGAGCGGCCTGATAGGCTACAGTCCATGGGGTCGCAAAGAATCGGACATGACTGAGCGACTTCACTTTACATTGAATAACTATTAAGATACGAAAAACCAGAGCTCCCATGTTAGGATGAGAGTGATCAGATGGTCTGGTCTGAGAGTTCTACTGAACAAGGGATGAGAAGTATGTCTTGTCTGGCTGTGTGAGTGAGAAGAAACACTTGCAAGCAAAGGAAAATCATGAAATTAAAAAAGATACATGCACCCCTATGTTCATAGCAGCACTATTTACAATAGCCAAGATGGGGAGCCAATCTAAGTGTCCATAGACAGATGAATGGATAAAGAAGATATGGTACATATTAATAGATACAAAGGAATATTACTCAGCCATTAAAAAGAATGAAATAATGCCATGTGCAGCAACATGGTTGGACCAAGAGATTATCACAATAAGCAAAATAAGTCAGACAGAGAAAGACAAATACTGTATGATATCACTTATATGTGGAATCTAAAATATGATACAAATCAACATACCTACAAAACAAAAACAGATTCACAGACATAGAGAACAGTCATGTTTTTGCCAAGGTGGCAGGAGGCGGTAGGGAAGGGAAGGAATGGGAGTTTGGGATCAGCAGAGACAAACTCTTATATATAGGATGGATAAACATGGTCCTACTGTAGAGCACAGGGAACTATGTTCAAGACCCTGTGACAAACCACAATGGGAAAGGACATGAAAAAGAATGTAGATACATGTGTAACTGAGTCACTCTGTTGTACAGAGGAAATTAACACAGCATTGTAAATACTTCAATAAAATTTAAAAACAAAAGTACAAAAGGACCAACAAAGGGAAACCCTGAGACAGACAGACATCAGGTGAGGCTGCACTGGCAGCTAGTGAGAGAGAGTCATCAGGGAGTTAGGAACTTAGCTAGTGACCAACACTGGGAGCTAAACGTGGCTTAGAGGCACTGCTTCTCCAAAGATAATTGAAAGAACCAAGATTGTGGGGGGCACTCTGCCTGAAAAACAAATGAAGGGAGGATAAATTTCAACAGGAAATCAGACTTCTTAAATACTCAGGACAAAAATGGGACTTAGAGTTACATTTACTTGGCCTCCTTTTCCCACAGAGATGTCCCCATGAGTCTTCCAGGAGTGAGAACAGGATTGAAGAGAAAATGTAAAACGAAGAAATCGCTGACACCATTGAAGATTACCTTTCCTTTTAAAGCAGTTAGTACTTTTCAGAATGGTTCACATCTGTCTTCTAATTTAACCTTCAGGATAACCTTGTAAACAGGACAACACTTTCATTTTGTAGATTAAGAAACTTGAGACTTGAAGATTGGTTTAAGAAGAAGTTTGCATCTGTTTTAGGTGCATGAGACTGCCTTCTCATAAAACTAACTGCTGTACATGTTCAGACAGTCATAAAGTAATGGCTACACTAATGGACACAAGAATGTGTGGATGAAACTCCACTGAGAAAAGACCTGAAAAATAAGGGCAGCCTCTGGCTGACTCCAAGCCACCAGGGCAACAGTAAATCAGTAAATCTGTCCCTCTCATTTTGTTACAGATGTCAGGGGCATTTACATGACTTTCTCTTGTTTTATGAGATTTGATCCATTTCAAATAAAGGAACAGATGGAAAACTAATAGAGCAGTCACTGCAGATAACCAAGAGGCAAGGCATCAAGGGAGCCCTGTAGACTCTCCATGGAGAAGGCAGGCAGCCTGCTGCAGTCAGTTTCCGTTATAAGAGCCTCACTGGGGCCAGAACTGGAGGAGGCTGTGCTGCCCACGTCAAGGACACCGCCCTCGTCCTACACCCACATTCTCCCTTTCAGCTTCCTTTACCCTGACAAGCAGGGTATCTCTCTTGGCCCAGCTCTTTTCCTTCCTGCCCTCCTTGAGAAACAACCATATTCTTGTCCCAGTGGATAGGCTCTCTATTAGGGTGAGCAGAAAGGTAATGAGCAGACAAACCAGAGTCATTATTTCCTTCACTCAGTGCCTACTCGTATCAGTACATCAACTGCCATATATAATACCACCTTATCCAAGCGTCTTGTAGCCTCAATCTGAGTATGAAATGTTTTAGTCCTTTCTACCCCACCATCTATCCCTTCCCTCATCCCTCCCTTTCTCTGTTCATCCATCCGTCTATCTCTTTCTCCATTTACCCTTCCCTTCATTCACCCATCGACCCCTCCACTAGAAAATCTATTGATGATTGGCTACTAGGCATCTTGCCACCAAGCAGTAAACGAGACAGACTTAATCCTTGCCCTCAAGGAATTTATATTTTAGTAGGAAATACAGATCCTAAGCATTTCAAAATCATAACAAATATGATTAGTGAAACAAAGAGGGAGGGTTCTGCTGCTAAGTCGCTTCAGTCGTGTCCGACTCTGTGCGACCCCATAGACGGCAGCCCACCAGGCTCCCCTGTCCCTGGGATTCTCCAGGCAAGAACACTGGAGTGGGTTGCCATTTCCCTCCCCAATGCATAAAAGTGAAAAGTGAAAGTGAGGCTAACTAGGGAACAACTGCTTGAAAAATATTTGCAACTGTTCATTATGTCCTGGAAAAACCAGCCATACTGCCTTGGGCACGTTGCATTTAGTTTAATTCTAAAGAGAGAGTTAAACTAAACAGTTTTAGAAGTACCATATTTCACTGACTTCACTGCCATCACTTTTAAGGAACACTGCTGTTTTATTCACCACTAAGAAATGCTGCCAATTAAATTACAACATAATGCTTTCTTTTCACTAAAAAAAATTTTTTATAATTACAAAGGAACTCAAAGTACATACATAAGAAGGAAAATGTACATTAAATAAGTTAGTTAAGGGATTTCTACATCTTCTTCACATTCACTCCTAAACTAGTGTCACAGAAGCCCTTATTTGCCATAGGACACTGTCCTCTGGACATCAAGAACGCTGATGATGCAGATATCCGAGAGCGGGCTCTGCTATTGTCTCTCGGTTTTTCCTCCAAGCTGCTGAGACCCATCTGACAAGTATGATGCTTAGGCTTCCTTGATCTTTCCCCAAAGTGTCAACATAATGGTTTAGACAACAATGCAAGTTCCTACCTCAAATGGTCCTTAAATGATTTATTGCCTGAAACTTCAATGGGTTGCATTTACTCAATCATCTTATCAGGAATTACAACCAAGTAAGAGCATGCATAGGCAACAATGACTGCAGGTTGGAGAACAACTATAAGGTACATCCTGGTTTCACAGTAGTTAAAATGAGGGAAGTCATCCTTCAAATGAATGAAATACACTGTTTCTCTAAATTCACTTTCAGCTGAAGCTCTTAGGTACCCACGGAGGAGGAGAACACACAGACACAGTTATAACTAAATCCCTTGTCCTAACTTCAGCTCCTCTTTTCTGTTTTCTCTTCTGTTCCTCCAAGTAAAATTTTGTTTCCAAAGAGGTTTCTTTACCAGGGAAAAAACAGGTGTGAAGCCCCATCAGGTGGCAGGCGCGGCCACTCCCAGCTCTGGCATTCTGTAAGGCTGTAATCAAGATCAGTCGCTCAGTCGTGTCCGACTAATAACACACAATTAAAGCTACTCACTCGTCAGTTTCCAGGACATTCACTACCACAGGCTTCTTTCCAAGCCTTGGGAGAGGTCCTAGTGAGGTGTTCACATGGTCACACGGTCTTGTAAAATTTTTAAAATATACTTTTGTATTTTTCTCCTTAAAGAGCTGCCTTCCCTCAAATTGTATAAGCTTTGGGTACCAGAAAACCTATATTTTTCTTTGATCACAGCACTTTACATCTGTATACCACTTGAAGAGGTGCCTAGTAGAGTCACATATTTTCTCACTTGATTCTTACAGAAATCCAGGATCTCAAAGATGAAAACACTGAAGCTTTTTGATGTTAGATGATTTGCCTAAGGACACCCTATCAGGCAAACCATTTTGCTAGAACCTAAAACCAGGTGCTCTCACTATGAATGCAGTCTTCTTTTTCATACACCACCTTGGTTAACAAGGGTTGCCTTGGCTTGGCAAGTTGCCAAAGTGAGTCTGGCCAAAATAAAGTTCCAAATTCCAACTAAAATTCCTGTTTTTTTTTCTTCTCAAATATAAGTATGCAACATAAAACTACTTGTGGTTCAAGCAGATTGTGAAGTCACTTTTAAACAACGGGAAAAGAATATTTTCTGATTTGTATTGAGTCAGTGACCTGCCAGACCCTCATTTGGAAGGCCACACCAGTCCCAGAAAATAACATCTTTGTGTTGAAGCTCATGAGAAATATGCCCGGCTGAATATTGAAAGAAAAAGCTTATTCTTCTTTTGTTGCTGTTTTGTTTAATCTTTGTTCCACTCAGTGATATACACACACACACACAGGAAAATATTTTTCTCATATCTGAAATCTGGATGTGCAATTCCTGAAAAAATATTACTGCTGTCTTTTATTCCTCCACTGCATATTCCTTTTTAACAGATTCATCATGTGGTCTGAATACAATACCCATACATGTTATCAAGTATGAACACAGCAAAGGACAGTTTCCTTTTAAAAGCACACTGCCCTACCAATGCCTTTAAAATCTATTTAAGAATATCTCGCTAAGCCCAGGAGAGCATTACAATAATTGCTTCTCTTACCCAGGTGAAAAAGAACATATCTGTCAACTAAAGAAGTGCAGAAGCAATTAACACCTCAACGCTCTCCCGGGAAATTGCTTAAATTAAAGAAATAACAGGGATATATCATGGTTATTGTATTTCTAATATTTAGTTACTCACATGGCTGTAGAGTGCCTCAGTCACTCCCCTCCCCCTCCCCCAGCACAACAGGGCCAGGTGCTGGTGTCGTGTGGCTCGGGGTGTACTTGGGTGCTTGCACGTGTAGCACATGTGGTTCTTTGGTCACATTTCTCAGAGGCTGATGCAGAAATTGGGCTGATGCGATTCACATGCAAGGCCATGTATGTCTTAAATCAATAAGTTCTCAGGCATAAAAAACAGGTTTCTGGGTTCTGTGCTGCCCCAATGGAACTGACTTATTTGTCCTCTTCCATAGCTGGGCTACTAAACAGAAAGTTTATATGGGAAGGAAAGTTATGAACAACCTAGACAGCATATTCAAAAGCAAAGACATTATTTTGCCAACAAAGGTCCATCTAGTTAAGGCTATGGTTTTTCCTGTGGTCATGTATGGATGTGAGAGTTGGACTGTGAAGAAGGCTGAGCACTGAAGAATTGATGCTTTTGAACTGTGGTGTTGGAGAAGACTCTTGAGAGTCCCTTGGAGTGCAAGGAGATCCAACCAGTCCATTCTGAAGGAGATCAGCCCTGGGTGTTCATTGGAAGGACTGATGCTGAAACTCCAATACTTTGGCCACCTCATGCGAAGAGTTGACTCATTGGAAAAGACTGATGCTGGGAGGGACTGGGGGCAGGAGGAGAAGGGGACAACAGAGGATGAGATGGCTGGATGGCATCACTGACTCGATGGACATGGGTTTGGGTGAACTCCGGGAGTTGGTGATGGACAGGGAGGCCTCGGGTGCTGTGAATCATGGGGTCGCAAAGAGTCGGACAAGACTGAACGACTGAACTGACTGACTGACTGACAGGGCAAACAGCGGAGGCTGAGCTGGGGAGTGAATCAGATGGGTAAAAACCCTTGTTTGTCAGGAGCAAGATCTACAGAGAGCCTAGAATTTCAGTCCATCATCTCTCCCTCTTCTCAGTAATGTCACTCTGCCTTTATTGAGTGCAGTCTAGGTACACAAACCTGATGAGGGTTTTGAGACACCCAGATGCTGAGAGCAGGGCCTGCACCTCTGCAAATCTTAGTCAAGGTAAAATGCTTTTCTTTCCTTCCTCCCCACCCCACCCCTAAAGCTTGGCTCTTGTAAGAAGGACCAAAGTCAACTCTCAGAATTCTCAGAGAAAATCAAACAGGATGTTCCAATTCCCGTTTACAAAGGGGAAGTCAGGTAAACGTGTAAAAGACACCAAGCAAAACACCTATCCTTCTGAAACTGCTCCCCAAAATTGCAGAGGAAGGAACACTGGTAAACTCATTCTATGAGGCCACCATTGCCCTGATACCAAAAACCAAAGATACCAGAAAAGAAAATTACATACCAGTATCATTGATGAACATAGACAGAAAAATCCTCAACAAAATACTAGCCAGTTGAATCTGACATGTGGCATTATGATTAGAAGGATCATATGCCACAATCAAGTGGGATTTATCCCAGGGATGCAAGGATTTTTCAATATCTGTAAATCAGTGGGTATGTGACATCATTAAATTAAAGAATAAAGCCCATATAATCATCTCAACAGATGAAGAAGATGCTTTTGATAAAATCAACATCCATTTATGGTAAGACAGCATGCAAGAAGAAGAGCAGCAACAAACCCAGGAAGATGCTGAAGGAGCCTCTGAAGGAGGAGAGCATTAGTTCACCACGTCTGGGGCCTGAATCAGATCATAGATGATATTAAAGGTCATCTGGTTCAAGACCTACCTCATTTGATTTTCTTTAGAGCCACCATCCAGTCTGGAGTAGCCCCAGTGTGAGAAACTAATCCTCTCAAAAAGCGCCTATGTCTTCTTCAGGCAGTTTGAATGATTATTAACTACATCAGACACCTCATTGGTAACAAGCCTGACTTAGTTTGCTGTGTCAGACAGATGCTAAGGTAGTCATTCATGATGGCTGACTTATTTATTTCTTTTTAAGAAACCAGTTTGCTTTTATTTAAAATTTAAAAAATATTTATTTTATTAAAAATTATTTATTCTATTTATTTAGCTAGTTTTAGCCAGTTTTGGCTGAGCTAGGTCTTTGGTGCTATGTGTGGGCTTTCTCTGTTGCTGCAAATGGGTTTCTCATTGCACCAGCTTCTCTAGTTGCAGAGCACTGTCTCCTGGGCACTTGGGCTTCACCAGTTGCTGCAGGTGGGCTCAGCAGTTGCGGTGTACAGGTTTAGTTGCCCTGTGCCTTGTGGCATCTTCCCAGACCAGGGATGGAACCTGGGTTCCCCTGCACTGGCAGGTGGATTCTTAACTACTAGAACACCAAGGAAGTCCATGATACCTACCTTCTGGCCATGAGACCTTGTATATCCCCCTTTTTTGAGAGTGGGTGTGACCTGTGCCTTGTATCTAACCACTAGAATATGGCAAAGGTGCTGGGATGTATGTGATTACATGTATGTGATTATGCACACAGGATGTAGCAACCATCTTGCTGGAGCCTTTCCTGCCTTGTGGGTTTTGGAAAAGCAGGCAGCTGTGTTAGGGTTGAAGGTCTTTGGCTGAGAGCCAGCAAGAAACTAAAGCCCTGAACTGAATTCTGCCAACACTCTGTGTGAGCTTGAAAGCAGACCCTTCCCCAGTCAAGTCTCAGATGAGGCTGCAGCCCTGGCTGACAGCCTGGTTGAGCTCTGTGAGCCACTAAAAAGGAGAACCAGAGAAGCTGTCCTTGATTACTGACCCACAGAGACTATGAGATCATGAATGGTATTGTTTTCAAGCTGTGAAATTTGCAATAGTATTGTCACACAGCAGTAGATAACTAATATAGATGCTTTATAGGTATTAACTCATTTAGTTCTCATTACTGTCTCATTTCACACAATGGGAAAACTGTTACATGAAGCATGAAACATAAGCAACCAGCCAAGTTTACAGAGCAGGGCCATAAGTGGCCCTGAACAGTTCTGGCAGGGCTAGAACTCAAATAACTAAATGCCGAAGTAGCTACATTACCCACGAATAAGGTATGCTACCTTTCTGTACTTCTTAGAAGCTTCTACTTCAAGTTGCTTCCAAATCTGATTTCTATAAATTATCCTTATAGCATGAGTGAAAAATCCAAATGCAATGACAAACCAGATACACTAAATGAATGAACAGGTTGTACGTAACCTGATCAGTAGGGTGTGACATGAAACAGACTGAAGATCAACAGATGCTACCTCATGGTATTCATTGGCCAAGTGCATCTAGGCTGCCTTCAACCAGTGGGAGGGTGTTAGCTGGTGACCTCAGACATATGAGTTCTTACTATGCTTCTGAGTTCTGAGAACACATGGACCCCTTTTCCATCAGTTCAGTTCAGTTCAGTCATTCAGTTGTGTCCAGCTGTTTGTGACCCCATGGATGGCAGCATGCCAGGCTTCCCTGTCCATCACCAACTCCCGGAATGTGCTCAAACTCACGTCCATCGAGTCGTTGATGCCATCCATCCAGCCATTCATCTTCTATCATCTCCTTCTCCTTCTCCTTCTGCCTTCAATCTTTCCCATTATCAGGGTCTTTTCCAATGAGTCAGTTCTTTGTGTCAAGTGGCCAAAGTATTGGAGTTTCAGCTTCAGCAACAGTCCTTCCAAGGAATATTCAGGACTTATTTCCTTTAGGATGGACTGGTTGGATCTCCTTGCAGTCCAAGGGACTTTCAAGAGTCTTCTCCAACACCACAGTTCAAAATCATTAATTCTTCGGTGCTCAGCTCTCTTTATGGCTTCAAATATTAGAAACCAGTGATGATTCCTGTTTCCAATCTTCTATTTTCTCCTTTAAATGAACAGCAATACCCTCACATCTTTGTTCTCTCTTGCAGATGGTCTTCTTGACACAAGGATAAATACGTACAAGTGTGTGGACTCTGTGTAGTATCAGCTGAAAACTCCTACTATTTCTCTCTTTTATTCCTTGTGCATAGAGAGCAGAAGAGTCCTTGTCACCATAATTACTACCACTTTCATCTGGCCTCCTAGAAAGAACAGCTCTTGAATATGCTTTACTAGAACATGGACAACTTTTATCATGCAAGAACTATAGTGAACAGGAGATGATAAGATCAGCTGGAAGAATTTTTCCAAGTTCTCTAGGCCATAACAAGAATAAGCTGGAGAAGAAGTCTACTTCTAGTAGAAACTGGTGTAAAATTACTTTTAGCATGGTGAAATGCTGAGCTACCCAATTTCAATGATGCATCTCCTATAGCTTCTAAGTAGAATAGTTTAACTAGAAAGGATAGGATTTAATGTAAAAGGAAACTTATGCTAAATCTAAGCAAAGTGATATTAAAATATAATCCCTTAAGTGTTTAAAATATATTTGAGTTTCTAGAGTCCAGTAAATTGCCTCTCGGAGAATTAAAAAATATGCAGACATAATAATGAAAGAAAGATAAAAATGAAAGATATGCCAAAAGACTGGGAACAAGTGAGCACCTAAATTTCTACAATTAAGGGCTTAGAAATTCTAGATGTCTGGGATTGATGGCAGGTCCTGGCAAAATTTTAGAAAGGATTATTATACCACTGAAGAAAAAAGCATGCAAACTAACATCATACAGGCATACCTCATTTTATTGTGCTTTGCTTTATTAAGATTTTACAAACTGAAGGTTTGTGGTAAACCTATATCAAGATTTTTAGCACCATTTCCCCAATAGCATTTGCTCATTTCATGCCTCTGTATCACATTCTGGTAATTCTTGAAATTCTTTAAACTTTTTCATCATTACTATGTTTGTTTTGATGATCCGTGATCAGTGATCTTTGATGTTACTATTGCCATTGTTTTGGGGTGCCAAGAACTGTGCCCATATAAAATGGTGAACTTAATAAATACTGTGTGTTCTGACTGCTCCACTTACTAGCCCTCTCTCTCCCCCTTTCTTTTGGTCTCTGTATTCCCTAAAACATACAATAATATTGAAATAAGTCTAATTAATAGAATTACAATAGCCTCCAAGTGTTCAAGTGAAAGGATTCACATGTCTATTGCTTTAAATCAAAAGACGGTTATGGCTGATTTGCGTTGTTGTATGGAAGAAATCAACAATACAACATTGTAATTATCTTCTAATAGAAAATACTCTGTGATGAAAAAAATCAAAAGACAGACATGATTGGAGACTTTCCTGATGGTCCAGGGGCTAAGACTCCATGCTCCTAATGCACAGGAGTTGGGTTTCATCCCTGGTTAAGGAACTAGATCCTACACGCCACAGTTAAGAGTTTGCATACTGCAACTAAGACCCAGTTCAGCCAAAAAAAGAAAGAAAAAAAAAAAAAGTTAAAACGAAATACAGACAGGATTAGGCCTCCCCGGTGGCTCAGAGGTAAAGAATCAGCCTGCAATGCAGGAGTTGCAGGAGATGTAGGTTTGATGCCTGGGCTGAGAAGATCCTGGAGATCTTGCCTGCAGGATCCTATGGACAGAGAAGCGTGGCAAGCTACAGTCTGCAGTGTTGCAAAGAGTTGAAAACAACTGAAGTGACTTAGTATGTGCGCGCACACACAGACATAATTAAGCTTAGTGAGGAAGGCATGTCAAAAGCGGAGACGGGCCAAACACTAGGCCTCTTGTGCCAAACAGGAATGTAAAGGAAAAGTTCTTGAAGGAAATTAAAGGTGCTACTCCAGTGAGCACATAAATAATAAGGAAACCAAACAGCCTTCGAGTTGATCTGGAGAAAGTTGTAGTGGTCTGCACAGAAGATCAAATCAGACACAACATTCCCTTAAGCCAAAGCCTAACCTGGAGCAAGGCCCTAACTCTCTTCAATTTTATGAAGGCTGAGCGAGGTGAGGAAGCTGCAGAAGAAAAGTTTAAAGCTGGCAGAGGTTGGTTTATGAGGTTTAAGGAAAGAAGCATCTCCAAAACATAAAGGCTCAAGGTGAAGCAGCAAGGGCTAACATAGAAGCAGCAGGAAGTTATCCAGAAGATCTAAGATAATTAATAAAGATGGCTACACTAAACAACAGATTTGCAGTATAGATAAAACAGCCTTCTATTGGAAGAAGACTTCCTGCCATCTAGGACTTCCACAGCTAGAGAGGAGAAGTCAAGGCATGGCTTCAAAGCTTCAAAGGGCAGGCTGATTCTCTTGTTAGGGGTTAATTAAGCCGATGACTTTAAGTTGAAGCCAATTTTCACTTACCATTCCCCAAATCCTAGGGCTTTCATACTGGAACAAAACCTAGATGACAGCAAATTTGTTGACAACATGGTTTACTGGATGTTTTAAGCCCACTTTGGAGAGGTACTACCCAGAAAAAAGATTCCTTTCAAAACATGACTGCTCAATGACAATGCATCTGGTCACTAAAAAGCTCTGATAGAGATAGACGATGAGACTCATGTTGTTTCCATGCCTGCTAACACAACATCCATTCTGCAGCCCACAGATCAAGAAGTAACTTTTAGTTTTGAGTCTTATTATTTAAGAAATACATTTTGTAATGTTATAGCTGTGGAAGAGAGTGATTTCTTTGATGGATCTGGGCAAAGTAACTTGAAAACCTTTTGGAAAGAATTCACCATTCTAGATGCCATAAATAATGTTCCTGACCCATGAGAAGAGGTCAAAATATCAACACTAGCGAGTTTGGAAGAAGTTGATTCTAACCCTCATGGATGACTTTGAGGGGTTCAAGACTTTAGTGGAAGAAGTAACTACAGATGTGGTGGAAACAGCAAGAAAAACAGATTTAGATGTGGAGACTGAAGGTGTCATTGAATTGCTATAGACTTTGATAAAACTTTCATGAATAAGGAGTTGTTTCTTATGGATGAGCAAAGAAAGAGTCTTCTTGAGATGGAATCTAGTTAGGGTGAAGATGCTATGAAGATTGCTGAAATGACAACAAAGCATTTAGAATTTTATACAAACTTAGTTGATGAAGCAGAGGCAGAGTATGAGAGAGGATTAACTCCAATTCTGAGAGTTCTACTGTGGGTAATATGCTATCAAACAGCGCTGCAAGTTACAAAGAAATCATTTATGAAAGGAAAAGTGAGTTGATGTGGCAAATGTCACTGTGTTGTTTTAAGAAACTACCATAACCACCTCAGTCTTCAACAGCCACCATCTCGATCAGTTAGCAAGTATCAACATGGAGGCAAGATCCTCCACCAGCAGAAAGATTACAACTTGCTGGAGACTCAGATGATGCCTAGTATTTTTTAGCAGTAAAGTATTTTGAAATTAAGATAGGTACATCATTTTAAAAAGACATAATGCTATAGCACACTTAACAGACTACACTAAAGTACAGACATAGCTTTTATATACAATGGGAAACAAAATGTTCATATGATTCACTTTATTGTGATACTCACTTTACTGTAGTGGTCTGGAATAGAACCTGTACTGTCTCCAAGAGATACCAACATATAAACACAATATAATGTAAACACATATTTGACTATTTCAGTGAGCTTTGAAAAAAAACTCTTGTGATATCTTGCAGACAGTACAGAGTTCTGTGAACTAAAAGTCTGTGGCTTTGAAGCTCATGGAGGATGATATTCACAGTGATATCCTGAAATACACTGTTGATGGAAGAGCGTCAAGGCTTCTGGCCTGGGTGCTGTGGAGCTCTGTCCTTGGTACTGCTATGCTCAAAATTCTTAACAGTGTTAGATGCTTGTAAAATGTATGGCCAATTCACTGCTAAGAAGAGTGGTAAATATAGGTGAGGTGCAGGAATAGAAATGACTTCCATTATGTTGGAAAGACGAGCTGAATCATTTGAGAGCTGGCTACAAGAGCTGAAAGATGAGGGGCTTTGGATTAAAGTAATGTAAACTCAGATATTAGCTTGGTTGTTGGATAAACTTGGGCAAGTTACATGAGCCTCATGAGCCTTCAGTTCTTCCCCCATAAAATTGGTAACATTAAATATCTCTTTTGAACAAATAAAACTGGTACACAATAGATGCTCAACAACTGTTAGTATCCCTCCTCTGTTCCTCTTCTCAAATCTTCCTCCGTTCAGTTCAGTTCAGTTGCTCAGTTGTGTCTGACTCTTTGTGACCCCATGAATCGCAGCACACCAGGCCTCCCTGCCTATCACCAACTCCTGGAGTTCACTCAGATTCACATCCATCGAGTCAGTGATGCCATCCAGCCATCTCATTCTCTGTTGTCCCCTTCTCCTCCTGCCCTCAATCCCTCCCAGCATCAGAGTCTTCTCCAATGAGTCAACTCTTCGCATGAGGTGACCAAAGTACTGGAGTTTCAGATTTAGCATCATTCCTTCCAAAGAACACCCAGAGCTGATCTCCTTCAGAATGGACTGGTTGGATCTCCTTGCAGTCCAAGGGACTCTCAAGAGTCTTCTCCAACACCACAGTTCAAAAGCATCAATTCTTTGGCACTCAGCCTTCTTCACAGTCCAACTCTCACATCCATACATGACCACAGGAAAAATCATAGCCTTGACTAGACGAACCTTTATTGGCAAAGTAATGTCTCTGCTTTGAATATGCTATCTAGGTTGGTCATAACTTTCCTTCCAAGTAGTAAGCGTCTTTTAATTTTATGGCTGCAGTCACCACCTGCAGTGATTTTGGAGCCCAGAAAAAGAAAGTTTGATACTGTTTCCACTGTTTCCCCATCTATTTTCCATGAAGTGATGGGACCGGATGCCATGATCTTCATTTTCTGAATGTTGAGCTTTAAGCCAACTTTTTCACTCTCCTCTTTCACTTTCAACTAAAGAGGCTCTTTAGTTCCTCTTCACTTTCTGCCATAAGGGTGGTGTCATCTGCATATCTGAGGTTATTGATATTTCTCCCGGCAATCTTGATTCCAGCTTGTGCTTCTTCCAGTCCAGCATTTCTCATGATGTACTCTGCATAGAAGTTAAATAAGCAGGGTGACAATATACAGCCTTGACGTACTCCTTTTCCTATTTGGAACCAGTCTGTTGTTCCACGTCCAGTTCTAACTGTTGCTTCCTGACCCGCATACAAATTTCTCAAGAGGCAGATCAGGTGGTCTGGTATTCCCATCTCTTTCAGAATTTTCCACACTTGATTGTGATCCACACAGTCAAAGGCTTTGGCATAGCCAATAAAGCAGAAATAGATGTTTTTCTGGAACTCTCTTGCTTTTTCCATGATCCAGCGGATGTTGGCAATTTGATCTCTGGTTCCTCTACCTTTCCTAAAACCAGCTTGAACATCAGGAAGTTCACAGTTCACATATGGCTGAAGCCTGGCTTGGAGAATTTTGAGCATTCCTTTACTAGCGTGTGAGATGAGTGCAATTGTGCGGTAGTTTGAGCATTCTTTGGCATTGCCGTTCTTTGGGATTGGGATGAAAAGTGACCTTTTCCAGTCCTGTGGCCACTGCTGAGTTTTCCAAATTTGCTGGCATATTGAGAGCAGCACTTTCACAGCATCATCTTCTAGGATTTGGAATAGCTCAACTGGAATTCCATCACCTCCACTAGCTTTGTTTGTAGTGATGCTTTCTAAGGCCCACTTGACTTCACATTCCAGGATGTCTGGTTCTAGGTCAGTGATCACACCATTATGATTATCTGGGTCGTGAAGATCTTTTTTGTACAGTTCTCCTGTGTATTCTTGCTATCTCTTCTTAATATCTTCTCCTTCTGTTAGGTCCATACCATTTCTGTCCTTTATTGAGCTCATTTTTGCATGAACTGTTCCCTTGGTATCTCTGATTTTCTTGAAGAGATCTCTATTCTTTCCCATTCTGTTGTTTTCCCATATTTCTTTGCATGGATCACTGAGGAAAGCTTTCTTATCTCTTCTTGCTATTCTTTGGAACTCTGCATTTGGATGTTTATATCTTTCCTTTTCTCCTTTGCTTTTCACTTCTCTTCTTTTCACAGCTATTTGTAAGGCCTCCCCAGACAGCCATTTTGCTTTTTTGCATTTCTTTATAATGGGGATGGTCTTGATCCTTGTCTCTTGTACAATGTCACGAACCTCTGTCCATAGTTCATCAGGCAGTCTATCTATCAGATCTAGTCCCTAAAATCTATTTCTCACTTCCACTGTATAATCATAAGGGATTTGATTTAGGTCATACCGAATGGTCTAGTGGTTTTCCCTACTTCAATTTACGTCTGAATTTGGTAATAAGGAGTTCATGATCTGAGCCACAGGCTGCTCCTGGTCTTGTTTTTGTTGACTGTATAGAGTTTCTCCATCTTTGGCTGCAAAGAATATAATCGATCTGATTTTGGTGTTGACCATCTGGTGATGTCCATGTATAGAGTCTTCTCTTGTGTTGTTGGAAGAAGGTGTTTGTTATGACCAGTACATTTTCTTGGCAAAACTCTATTAGTCTTTGCCCTGCTTCATTCCGTATTCCAAGGCCAAATTTGCCCGTTTCTCCAGATGTTTCTTGAATTCCTACTTTTGCATTCCAGTCCCCTATAATGAAAAGGACACCTTTTGGGGTGTTAGTTCTAAAACGTCTTGTGGGTCTTCATAGAACCGTTCAACTTGAGCTTCTTCAGTATTACTGGTCAGAGCATAGGTTTGGATTACTGTGATATTGAATGGTTTGCCTTGCAAACAGAGATCATTCTGTTGTTTTTGAGATTGCATCCAAGTACTGCATTTCAGACTCTCTTGTTGACCATGACGGCTACTCCATTTCTTCTGAGGGATTCCTGCCCGCAGTAGTAGATATAAGGGTCCTAGCTAAATATAATTGAAATACATGTATAGACAACCGAACAAAGGGTTCTATGTTGCCCAGTGTGACATGAAGTTCTAATGTTGAAGGGAGGAAGCCTAGCTCCTCATAGAAGTACATGATAACAAGGACTATTAACTGCAAGTGCAATGTAAACAAACATCATTTGTTCATTAAAAAATACAATCTTAATTGTCATTAATTGAGTAGAATACCCAGATTGGGCAAGGTCCTGATCTTCCTGTATTCTGTGCTCTTCAACTGGAAGAAGAATTCAGTTTTCTCTGCCACATACTAGAGAGCCCCCCAGGGTGTGAAAAATATTACACAAAAGGCCAGGTTAAAGGGAGGAACGTGGTTTACCTCGTTAAATAACAATGATGACTCAAGGAAGAACTGATAGCTACATTCAAGTGTTTGAAAGACTTTTGGAGAAGCTCAGAAGAATTAGAAGAGCCACTGGGTAGGGGTATAAGGTAAAATGTTGGCATAAGCAATATTTCCTAACAGGTAGAGATTTTAACACATTATTGACCAGAGACATATCAATACCATAGGCCTTAGTTTCCATAAAAATCCCCCAGTCAATAGTATGTTAAAAAGCAGGGGCTACCTTTAATAGATGGTAAATATTCTGTCACTAAAATAATAAAGCAGGAGGAGTTAGATGTGAAGTTTCCTATATTGAAAGAAGAAAATAAAAGGAAAGATGTGCGTGAACATGTGAGTGACTGTGCTAGGTTTTGGTGTTTGGAACAGAAAGAGCATGATGCCTCATCATTCCATCTTAGTATTTTGTAAGGTTTGATGCATAACAGGGATCAGATCCTAAAGTAGGTAATTAAGAAGTCTTTAATATAACAATCATGGACCACACCCAGTATGAACCCTGCTGGGTGGGAGAATTTTTAATGAAACATTTTCTTGACCATAAGGAACTCTAACATTAATTCCAGGTGGTACAGTGGCAAAAAGTCTGCCTGCCAATACAGGAGATGCAGGTGTGATCCCTAGGTCAGGAAGATCCCCTGGAGAAGGAAATGGCAACCCACTCCAGTATTCTTGCCTGGAAAATCACATAGACACTGGAGACTGATGAGCTACAGTCCATGGGGTCACAAAGAGTAGGACACCACTGAGCGACTGAGCATGCATTCATACAACCTTAAATTAGAGATAAGTCTAGAACATAGGAAAATGAGCTAACCTGCCAAAAGGTTTAATAAAAACACATAATACTCTGGGTGTTCATAAAAAGAAATGCTTATGAAAGGCTATAGGGGAGATGGAATATGATAAGTGGGGATGACATGGGGTATCAGGATCAGATATGTGAGTTCATTTTATCCCTTTTTGATTTGAAGAAGTCAGGGTTTTAAGAGAGAAGAGGTTTCTATTTAGTTGGGGATCTACAGGGCTGCAAGGTAATCCTGGATGTCGCCTACAGCAATCCACTCTTCCAGTCTTTGAAATGACACCTCCACCTCTACAAGCCTGCATCATCTCCTTCCTCTCAGTGATGACCTCACCTATTATTTCAAGAAGAGAACAGAGCCATCAGAAGAGGATCTATGTGTCTTCCTAGCAGGAATCTACCATAATCCTCCTCCCTTTGTGACCCTGGACTCATCTGCCATTCCTCCTGCTGACACGTCTGCTGCATGCTGGGCAGCTCCCCCTGAACCTCTTCAAAGATGGTGTTTTGGCTTTCATCCTCTCTGCTTCCTGTATCAATTTCTCTCATTCCACTGACTCGATCACATCAGCACACAAACACACTGTATCCTCTCGCCTATTTACAAAGAGTCTCCCCAGATCACTTGTCCCCTCCAGCTACTGTCCCATTCTCCTGCTCCTCTGGATAGAGAGAGTTTTTTGAAAACTTGAAAGTGTTGTCCACATTCTCTGACTCTGCACTCAGGTCCTATTCTCACCTCTGCCCACTCAAAGCAGGCTTTTGCTCCCATCATGTCACTGAAACTTCTCTAGTTAGGGTCACTAAAAACTGTCTTCAAACAGAATGCTATGGCCAGTTCTCGGCACTCATTTTATTCCTTTTTATCATCAAAACCTGACTCAGTTGTTTTCTCCCTCCTTAGTCCCATGTGGTCCTTAACTTGGATTCCAGGGCACCACATTCTCCTGCTTCTCCTTGCACTGTCTCTGTTTCTTCAAGTTTTCTTCTGAAACTTCCTTCACAACTGACTTCTGAAGGTTGAACTTCCCCAGGCTCAGACCTTGAACCTCATCTCCATCTATCTGCACTACCAAGATGATATCTATGCCTCATCCACAAGGGTGTACATACAAACAGCTCCAAAATTTGTAGGCTTCCCAGGTGGCACTAGTGGTAAAGAGCCTGCCTGCCAATAAAAAGGATGCAAGACCTGGGTTCGATCCTTGGGTCAGGAAGGTCCCCTGGAGAAAGAAAAGACAACCCACTCCAGTATTCTTGCCTGGGAAATCCCACGGACAGAGGAGCCTGGCGGGCCTCAGTCCACAGGGCTGCAAGAGTCAGACACGACTTAGTGACAAAATCACCATCACCACTGAACTTTACTCTGAGTTCTCCACTCCGTTTCCAACGATCCATTTATTCCTCAGTGGGTCGTCGTCGTAGTAAATGGCATCACTAATTGCCCAATTAAGAGCAAAACCCATGGGTTCATCCCAGACTTCTCTTTTCCTCTCATATTTCACAACTAATTTGTCAGTAAGGTCTTTGGACTCTTTCTTCAAAATATGACCGTTTTTTATACCTCTACTTCCATCAAGCTAGTTGGACTCACCCTTATTTCTTGAATGAAATACTGCAATGGCAATTGACCTCCCTGTCTCCATTCCTGCCTCCTTAAAGTCTATTTTTCCACATAGAAGCTAGAGAGACTTTAAAAATGCATCAGTACCTCTACTGCTCAATCCCTGCAATGGTTTCCGGTCACACTCAGAATAAACCTCAAGCTCTTACCTTGGCTACAAGTCCTACAGAACCTACTTTTGTCTCTCTCTCCAACCTCATCTCTCACCACTCTCAGAATTGCTTCTCCCTTTCTGGCCATCTCTCAGTTTCTTGAACAAGAAAAGCTTGTTCTGACCTCAGGGCCTTTGTATTTGCTGGTCTTTCTGAAGTAGAATCCCCTTCCTCCAGACCATTATGGGTTCATCCTTCATTTTAGACTCACACAATTGTTACTGCCTGCTGCTGCTGCTGCTAAATCACTTCAGTCGTATCCGACTCTGTGCAACCCCATAGACAGCAGCCCATCAGGCTCCCCCATCCCTGGGATTCTCCAGGCAAGAACACTGGAGTGGGGTGCCATTTCCTTCTCCAATGCATGAAAGGGAAAAGTGAAAGTGAAGTCACTCAGTTGTGTTCGACCCTCAGCGACCCCATGGACTGCAGCCTTCCAGGCTCCTCCGCCCATGGGATTTTCCAGGCGAGAGTACTGCCTCAGTTCAGTTCAGTTAAATCGCTCAGTCGTGTCCGACTCTGCAATCCCATGAATTGCAGCACGCCAGGCTTCCCTGTCCATCACCAACTCCCAGAGCTCACCCAGACGCACATCCATCCAGTCAGTGATGCCATTCAGCCATCTCATCCTCTGTCGTCCACGTCTCCTCCTGTCCCAATCCCTCCCAGCATCAGAGTCTTATTCAATGAGTCAACTCTTCACATGAAGTGGCCAAAGTACTGGAGTTTCAGCTTTAGCATCATTCCTTCCAAAGAAATCCCAGGGCTGATCTCCTTCAGAATGGACTGGTTGGATCTCCTTGCAGTCCAAGGGACTCTCAAGAGTCTTCTCCAACACCACAGTTCAAAAGCATCAATTCTTCAGCTCTCAGCCTTCTTCACAGTCCAACTCTCACATCCATACATGACCACAGGAAAAACCATAGCCTTGACGAGACGGACCCTTGTTGGCAAAGTAATGTCTCTGCTTTTGAAAATGCTATCTAGGTTGGTCATAACTTTCCTTCCAAGGAGTAAGCGTCTTTTAATTTCATGGCTGCAGTCACCATCTGCAGTGATTTTGGAGCCCAGAAAAATCAAGTCTGACACTGTTTCCACTGTTTCTCCATCTATTTCCCACGAAGTGATGGGACCGGATGCCATGATCTTCATTTTCTGAATGTTGAGTTTTAAGCCAACTTTTTCACTCTCCACTTTCACTTTCATCAAGAGGCTTTTGAGTTCCTCTTCACTTTCTGCCATAAGGGTGGTGTCACCTGCATATCTGAGGTTATTGATATTTCTCCCAGCAATCTTGATTCCAGCTTGTGTTTCTTCCAGCTCAGCATTTCTCATGATGTACTCTGCATAGAAGTTAAATAAGCAGGGTGACAATATACAGCCTTGACGTACTCCTTTTCCTATTTGGAACCAGTCTGTTGTTCCACGTCCAGTTCTAACTGTTGCTTCCTGACCCGCATACAAATTTCTCAAGAGGCAGATCAGGTGGTCTGGTATTCCCATCTCTTTCAGAATTTTCCACACTTGATTGTGATCCACACAGTCAAAGGCTTTGGCATAGCCAATAAAGCAGAAATAGATGTTTTTCTGGAACTCTCTTGCTTTTTCTGTGATCCAGCAGATGTTGGCAATTTGATCTCTGGTTCCTCTGCCTTTTCTAAAACCAGCTTGAACATTAGGAAGTTCACGGTTCACATACTGCTGAAGCCTGGCTTGGAGAATTTTGAGCATTCCTTTACTAGCGTGTGAGATGAGTGCAATTGTGCGGCAGTTTGAGCATTCTTTGGCATTGCCTTTCTTTGGGATTGGGATGAAAAGTGACCTTTTCCAGTCCTGTGGCCACTGCTAAGTTTTCCAAATTTGCTGGCATATTGAGTGCAGCACTTTCACAGCATCATCTTTCAGGATTTGGAATAGCTCCACTGGAATTCCATCACCTCCACTAGCTTTGTTTGTAGTGATGTTTTCTAAGGCCCACTTGACTTCACATTCCAGGATGTCTGGCTCTAGGTCAGTGATCACACCATCGTGATTATCTGGGTTGTGAAGATCTTTTTGTACAGTTCTTCTGTGTATTCTTGCCACCTCTTCTTAATATCTTCTGCTTCTGTTAGGTCCACACCATTTCTGTCCTTTATCAAGCCCATCTTTGCATGAAATGTCCCCTTGGTATCTCTAATTTAATTTAGGCTAAATAACAACAACTCATTGAGGCTATCCTAGACTTTCTTTTCAAACACATGTCTTTCTGCCAAACACTCTCTTCCTTATACAGTAAAGTGAAAGTGACAGTGAGAGCTGCTCAGTCATTTCCAACTCTGCGATCCCCTCCAGGCCAGAATACTGGAGTGGGTAGCCTTTCCCTTCTCCAGGGGATCTTCTCAACCCAGGGATCAAACCCAGGTCTCCTGCATTGCAGGAGGATTCTTCACCAGCTGAGCCATCAGGGAAGCCCAAGAGTACTAAAGTGGGTAGCCTATCCCTTCTCCAGGGCATCTTCCTGACCCAGGAATTGAACTGGGGTCTCTTGCACTGCAGGCAGATTCTTTACCAGCTGAGCTACCAGGGAAGCCCCCTTGCACAGTAAGTCCCCTAAATACGAATCTTCAAGTTTCAAACTTTCAAAGATGTAAATGTGTGGCCCATCGGTGTCAGGCATGAGTGATGTTGCAGCTTGCTCTCCATCTCCTATTGTTGACAGTCCTTCAACTCTGTCATCTCCCACCTCATCTCCCTCCTCCAGTCAGTAACTCTTCTTGCCTGTTCATCAATACCAGCCCCTGTATGCCAGCTGTTGTACAGTACTACTGTACTTTTCAAGGCACTGAACTGAAAGATTAAAAATGTTTTTATTATGTTTTGTGCATGCTTGTTTTCTATACATTATTTGTGTGAAAAGTATTATAAACTTATTATGTACAGTACTATATACTTGTTAGTTGGATACCTAGGTTAGCTCTGTTGGATTTATGAACAAATTGGACTTTCAAATGGAACCTGTGCATACGTGGGGGATTTACTTCACTAGTTTATTTCATGTTATTGCACCTAGCACAGCCTGATCTTATGTCAGGCAGTGAATGTTTGTTGAGTGTCTGTCTCCCCCACTAGCATGCCAACTCCACAAGGACAGAAGCATGTAGGATACTGCGAGCTTCCGGAACACTACCAGACACATACAAAAAAATAAGAGAAGATCATTTCGTTAAAATGGACTTAGGGAGCAAGTAAAACATTGGCTGGAGGGAAAAAAAAAGTGATACGGTGAAATAGGCAAGTGTTGCGTGGAATCAAAGCACAAGCAGTTTACATTCTATGTAGAAGGCAGCAAAGCACCAGGGGCGCAATCAAACTTCTAAAGAGAAAAGGATCTGCCAGGTGCTATCAAGTATTCCTCTCCCTCCCAATTTCAAAGCAGAAATCTTCATAATATCAGTTTACCACCTAGCTCAGTAAGAGTCCTTAGAAATGTGCAAGGATGTTTAATAATAAGAGAATTGAAAACGTACATATTGAGCCCATGGCTCAGAGTCATTCTTAACTCATTGAATCAGATAATGGGAGATATATATGATCTGATTTTAGAAATCTCTTCGCAAGATGAAATGCTCTGCCGCAGAACAAAGTGACTCATTTCATCCATTCAGTGCTGTCTTAAAACTCTGTGTTATCCTAAGGTTTTAGAAGGGAAACATGAAGCAGAGAGTCATGGTGCTACTAGCTTAAAAACAAGTATTTAAAAACCTGTTTGGCCAACTTCAATTTTTTCCTTGAAAGTCACAAATGTATAGAATAAATTACAGCACAGCGTACAGTATAGTATCAGTTTGCCTCCTCGGTTTCTGCTAGCCCTCAGTTACTTAGAGAAACAATGGCCTGACCTTTGCCTCTACTTACTGACCCACCTGTAATCAAGGGACTGTCAGTGATGACTGGGATGGATTCTGTGACTTGGACAGACAGAGCCCACTCCTACCCAAGGCTCCTGCTCACCTGACATTTTCTTATGTTACTTGAGAGCAGAGGCTCAATTGGCCACTAGGAGTCAAAGTCTTTTCACCTTATTTTCATTAAGAATTCTCCTCATCACCTTCTCTTTTCACTCACTGCTCAGGACTCTGGTGGAAATTCATTGTTATCTAAATGAATTTTGGATAAGATTTTATGTGATCCACTACTTTCTAGCCCTGTGACCTTGGCCATGTTAGTTTAGCTCTCTGAACTTGCTCCCTCATCTATTAAGAGGGAAATGAAGAAAACTTCATTCCTGGAGATGTTGTGGAAGAAAGGTAACATTATTTATCAAAATGATTAGGTCGATACCTGGAACATGGCATGAAATGAATGATAAGTATTTTTCTAATTATCTATGGTTTCTTTCATTCTCTCTTTCTAGATTAGGTTACTCCTGTGATCACTGTATTTGTGTTATTCCCTAGGCTTTGGGTTAATATTGTTCAATCTCCTCTCTATCAGTATTTCTTGTCATTTTATAGCAAAAGCCCCATATGCCTTGCACTCCCATCCAAATGCCCCGTTGCTGCACTATAAATCAACAACCACTCATCAATATACTGACAAACTGGGGTTCTCAATGTCATTTCTTCAGAGAAGAATCTCACTGCAAGCCAGAGTTTCCCGAAGGATATTGTATATAAACACTGATGGATGTATTTGAGGGAACAAACAAACCTTTAAAAAAACAAGTTTGCAGATACATGCATGGACCTAGAGTGGGTCATACACAGTGAAGTATGTCAGAAAGAGGAGAAGTATTTTGTTAATGCATATATGTGGAATCTAGAAAGATGATAGTGATGAACCTATTTGCAAAGCAGATATAGAGACAGAGACACAGAGAACAAAGCTATGGATCCCAAGCAGGGAAATGAGGGAAGTAGGAGGAATTGAGAGATTGGTACTGACACATATACACTATTGATACTACATATAAAATAGAGAATTCATGAGAACCTACTGTATAGCACACAGAACTCTATTCAATGCTCTGTGGTGACCTACACAGGAAGGAAATCCAAAAAAGGGAGACATGTGTATATGCACAGCTGATTCACTTTGCTGCATAGTAGAAACTAAAGCAACTAACCTCCAATGAAAATTAATTTAAAATTTATATTAGAAAAATATAATTGGCATATCAAATTCAACATAATAAAGCTAAGGGAAAAAAGTGAATCAATTTACATTCACTGGAAATCATATTAATTATAGTCAAGGTAGAACACAGATACATAACAAACATGAAGACGACATGGGAGTGATTGAAACCAGGAAGTTGTTCTCAGTCACGTTGGCCTGATGGATGAGAGGTATTAACAGGCCCAAATGCTTTCTGTTCTATAGTAAACTATGTAAGATGGTCCTTCTATTTCCCTAGTGTAGGGACTTTGCTGGTAGTCCAGTGGTTAAGATTTCACACTCCCCCTGCACGGAGCATGAGGCGACCCCTGCTCAGGGAACTGAGATTCCCTAAAAAGTGCACAGTGTGGCTGGCGGGGGCGCAAAATATAAATATATATATGATTTCTTTCCCTAGTGTCAATCAATCCACACAACTTTTTTTTCTCTCTCAGTTGGCTTAATGTTGTGTTATAACATGGGTGTACAACATAGGTGATTCAGTTATACATATACATACATTCATTCTATTTCAGATTGTTTACACATAAGATTATTACAGAAGGTCCATCTAGTCAAAGCTATAGTTTTTCCAGTGGTCATGTATGGACGTGAGAGTTGGACTGTGAAGAAGGCTGAGCACTGAAGAATTGGTGCTTTTGAACTATGGTGTTAGAGAAGACTCTTGAGAGTCCCTTGGACTGCAAGGAGATCCAACTAGTCCATTCTGAAGGAGATCAGCCCTTGGATTTCTTTGGAAGGACTGATGCTAAAACTGAAACTCCAGTACTTTGGCCACCTCATGTGAAGAGTTGACTCACTGGAAAAACTCTGATGCTGGGAGGGATTGGGGGCAGGAGGAGAAGGGGACGACAGAGGATGAGATGGCTGGATGGCATCATTGACTCGATGGACGTGAGTCTGGGTGGACTCCGGGAGTTGGTGATGGACAGGGAGGCCTGGGGTGCTGCGATTCATGGGGTCGCAAAGAGTCGGACACGACTGAGCGACTGAACTGAACTGAACTGAGTAGCATTCCCTGTGCTATGTAGTAGGTCTTTGCTGGTTATCTGTTTTATCCTTACAACTTTCACCCAGTCTAACTCTCTCAAGCAACTTAATTAAAAACCCCGACTTGAAGGTCTCCCTAACTTGGAGAGCAGGAGAATTCATTTTTCTTCAGTGCCTAGGAGACAAAAAAAGACTTTCTCCTTGTGTACATCTCCTTGAGCCTCCTTGTAAAATGTTTTCAGAAACTGGAGGTTGTGCTGGCTCATCAGAGTCACTCTGATTACTGTGTGTACCCAGAGCATGACATCGACCAACAGCTACCATTTCTGTAACACAGGGGGACTCAGGGAAGATCCAAGCATAGGACTAATTCATTACACATCATTTACCATAAATTGCATGCTGGAAGAATGATTGTTTAAAAATCATTTGCTGCTGATGTACCACTTCATTATATTTCACCCGTGTTTACTAAGGCGGGAGAGAGGTTCGAACATAATAGACTGTCATTTCTCTGAATTGCTAATGAAAGCTGCAGTGCTGAACACACAAATCAAGCTGCTCATTTTTTGCCCAGCGCAATTTGAAAACTCAGTATGTACCACCAGCCACAGAGCAAAGTGGATCAGCTCTCTGGGGGAAAATCCTTCATGTGTACCTGCCATAAGAAGTAATAAGTTCTGCTTTGCATCACTCTATTTATAGACTTCAGTTATTTTCACATATTTTTTGGCCTTTTTTTCTATAGCAGCATGCATTCTCAAATGAATCAGTCTCATCTTGTCAATTTTACTGTTAAATTGGGCTTAAATATTCTCTTTAGGTGTTAGAGGATTGCAGGGACATTTTCTGTTCAAACGGGAACAAATGAGACTGAGGTGAGATCTTTGGTCTCTAAAATTCTCTAGCTTCAAACTGACCTATATTTCATTCATTAGTCTTAGGCAGCAGATGATTTCCTTAGAAATGCCATATTTGGTGCAACCCCAAGGCCTGGGTGAATAGCTGTTGCATGGTGTACGATGAATCAGAAAATACATGGTAAATGGAGACTATGTTGATTTTTTTTTTTTTTGGTAGCAAAGTATATTAGTCATGAGGTGATCAACTCAGCACAAGGAAAACCTTCCTGATCTTTGCCTGCTCATTAATTCCACGAGTATTGACTGAATCCTTACTATTTGCTAAGCACTGCTCTATGCACTGGAGACAACAGTAGTAAACAGGACATATAAAGAACCTGACCTAGGGTATCTTACGTTTTAGTGTGAGAAAAAAATAAATGTATCAGTCAGTTTCAGATAGTGATAAGTACTATGGAAAATTGAATAAACGGAGGCACGAGCAGAATCTCCGACATATTTGTAATGCTGCCAAGAGTCTTGATTTTATGATCTTAGAAACTTGTCTCTAAAGAAGTGATATAGCTTTGACAATTTTTTAAATATTCAGTAATTATAACACTTGTATCACTGTTTGAGTTCTTGATGCTGACTGGTGGTCTTGATGCTGCTCTGGCAGGACACTCCCTATACTGTGGTCCCCACAGTCCTCACCTGGGCCCACTGGGATGTCTTGGAGGATGTGGGGACAGCCTGACTGAGCAGCTGAGAAGCTTGCCTCTTGGCATATTCCCATATGGGTGAACCCCTCACTAAGAGCAGAGTTTGATTCAGCATCTTTGGGCTGAATCATCAGCAGCACCCTAGCACCATTTTTTTTAAAGAATTTATTTATTTATCAATTTATTTATTATTAATTTTCTTTTTGGGTTATGCTGTGTGGCATGCAGGATCTTATTAATAGTTCCCCAATCAGGGATCAAACTCATGCCCCCGTAGTGAAAGTACAGAGTCTTAACTACTGGATAGCCAGGGAAGTCCCTCCTGCCGTTTTTTCCTTTAAGTTTTAATTTCTGAAATGATTTTAAACATGTATGAGAGCTGCAGGAACACTATAAAGCACTCACTCCTTGATATCCTTCATCCACACACACACACAGACAGAAACATCTCTCTTTTCTTTTTTTTTTTGCATTATTTGAGTGTACATTGCAAATATAATGGCCCTTTACCTCCATTCCCCTGGTTTTATTGAGATGTAACTGACAAAGCCATAAAGCATTTAAAGTGTACAATGTGACGATTTGATGGGCATATGTACTGTGCAGCACCATGTTTTGTATGACATGACACACTTGCTTGAGTCAACTGACTGGTTTCCCATTAGTGAGACATGCTTCATTTCTTGGAGCAGCTCAATGGTGGATCTAGACAGAGAACTAGGCCTGAAAATCAGAGGAAATGCCCTTCACCCACCTGAACAGTATTAGAGCTATAAAATCCTAGTGTAAATGTCACTCTATATATCTGCTGTAATAATGAAAATTTAGACCAATGAAGTGTCAAATTGTATGTTAACAAAGAGGAAAATGCTGAACAGAGAGGGCAGAACTTTAAAAATGTCCTTCCGTCTTAATTCAAGGTTGCCAGCTTCTCTGTGGGGCCAAGGGCACTGTATTATTTTCCACACTTTGATTTTTCAGTAGGTGTCATGGTTCCTCGGAGAAGGCAATGGCACCCCACTCCAGTACTCTTGCCTGGGGAATCCCATGGATGGAGGAGCCTGGTGGGCTGCAGTCCATGGGGTCGCTAAGAGTCGGATACGACTGAGGGACTTCAGTTTCACTTTTCACTTTCATGCATTGGAGAAGGAAATGGCAACCCATTCCAGTGTTCTTGCCTGGAGAATCCCAGGGATGGAGGAGCCTGGTGGGCTGCTATCTATGGGGTTGCACAGAGTCAGACATGACTGAAGTGACTTAGCAGCAGCAGCAGCAGCAGCGATACTTCCTGGATGTGTTCGAAACAGTGTATGTGTACACATCTTGGGCTGATTAACATTTCAGACTCTCAATCTGTATATCCTCTGCAAATACCCAAATGTGAGATACAAGAAAGATATATCATCTTTATCCTATTAAGACCAAATTGATAAATGTCTTTTCTCATACTCTAGGAGAAAAAAAAAATTCTCACACAAAATTTTGAGGTCTCATTTTGGCTACAGAATTAAGATAATTTTCCTGGGGCACCAAGAGTTTGGAAGTGCAATAGATATGAACACTTGACTTCTTCCTGCTTTTGTGAATTGCCTCAAAGTCTTTGCCATGACAAAAATAAGCAAAGAAAGCCATCCTACCTGGAAGAAGGAGGTAAATCAAATAAATAATATATTAACTTTAGGCTTTCAGGTCTAGTGTGGTATCCTGTCTTTTCATGAACATTAGATAGACATGATTAAATAAGCCACAAATTATTGCAAAATGTGTTAAAACAAGAGTCAGCAATAATTTGGACAAACCCTCCATGTGGTCAAGCTTTGCTTTACCAGTAATCTTTCAAATAAAGGAAGATTAGACTAACAGATTTTTTTAAATAACCATAGATGTGGAATAGAATCTGCTGATTCAAAATACTTGGAATTCATCTTCTCTTTGAAAAAGAATATGAGTAGAAATAAGGTTAAAATTTTTTTAACAGATGTTAAATTTTTAATCTAAATTTTAACTTTAGTGTCATAGAGACAGTAATGTCATTTCTTTTCCACTATTATCATTACTAAAAAATTTATAAAACCTTATGAAAGACCAAAAAATCTTTTTTTACTCATGATGCCATAAGAGACATGATTAAAATGACAAGTTCCCAAATAACATGAAAAATGCATTTCCCCTTTATCCAAAGCAAATGCATTTTGCTCCTAAGAGATGTTTAATCTATTCTCTTTTTTGAGAAGAGATAGCAGAGGGATGAAAGGATTTACAGTTAGAATTGTCATTTAATGAAAGACACATATTTGACTTGTGATTATAAAATAATTGCTGTAACAATTTCGAGTATAGACAGCAGTAGTGAATTTTGATATGAATGAAAAACAAATTATATTTCTGTTAACATTCAAGGTTACTTCTCTAGGTCAGAATTATTAAAAGTTACCCTTTATTATGCCATGGGAATAGTGGAACCAATGTTAAGAAATCTTCTCTATGTGTATGTGTACAAATATTTGTTCTAGGAAGCATTAGGTTTCTATAGAATTAGTTTGAAAGAACAGCTTAATCTTTCATAAAAACTTTTATAAAGAACTTTAATATGCTTTCTACTACTTTATACTCTTCCTCCAGCCCCACCATCAGAGAGAGTGCTCACATGAATGGTTAAATTCAATCACCATCATTGGCTCACTGGGAAGAAATGTGAGGAAAAGCCACAGTTCCTTTATAGTTTCAGCTTCTGAGTGTTTGCTTACTCCCTAGCAATCAGGGCACCAAAATGGCCCCAAGACTGCACTTGCCCTGAGAAATGCCTTTTCCTGAGAAGATCCAGGGGGTAGTAGAGGATCCAAGCCTTTTTAAAGGTCTCTTTCAGTTCAGTGGTACATTTTTTGTCTAGACACATCTTTCCTTGCCACTAGGGTGGTAATGATACTCTTGAGGGAAGTAAGGTTGGGAGGTGAGCACAGAAGAACAAAGGCTGTAAACTTGCACTTTGCTCTGGTAGCTCTATGGAGTTGACCTTAATTTATCAGAAGGACACCTTGGGATTTTTTCAGCAAATAATAAAGAGGGTGCATTTTCCAGGTCTCTGTGCATTTCTCTCTTTTGCAGTCTCTCTCTCTCTCACCAGAACAAGAATTAACAAGTATTTTTAAGTAAGACAGTAAGAGTTTAGAACTCCATTTGTCAGGACTCAGTTAAGAAGCAGTTTCCAAGAAGTTCCTAAATTTTCTCCTTAAGATGTAACAGGAAGTCATAATCACCTATTAACCACTTTGGTTTCTTAGCCTTCTGGCTGGTGAACTTCTTTTTCTCTTGAACTGTTCTAAATAATTAAGAGGATTTTGAAGATGTCCAACCCTTTTGGCTGATACCTTTTAAGAAAGAACAAAAGTGTGTTTGTTCATGTTCAAACTCCAGGAAAATAACCCCTGATGCTATTAAAAAAAAAAAGGTTCCTTGATTTCAGTCACTTTAAAATTGATGTAAGGGACTTCCCTAGGGGGTCCAGTGGTTTAGACTCTGCTTCCAATGCAGAAGGTGCAGGTTCCATCTCAGGTTGGGGAACTAAGATCCCATGTGCTATGTGGCACAGCCAGAAAACAAAAACAAAAAAAACCCTACCAATTAAAAAAGACCTGACATAAGGAAAAACAAGAGGAAAAAAATCTTTTATGAAGAATCACTGTGTGTCATGAACTAAGGACTGTAGTTAACAATTTCTGTGTACCTAATTGTAACTTTAAAAACTACTTACTGATTTTAAGGTAAAGCCTGGCCCATAAACCTGTGTTGTAACTTAGTATGTAACACTGGAAAACCTATGAAAGGAAAATATGAGACTAGTTCAGGGCTTCCCTTGTGGCTCAGATGGTAAAGAATCTACCTGCAATGCAGGAGAGCCTGGTTTGATCCCTGTCTCTGGAAGACCCCCGGGAGAAGGGAATGGCTACCCACTCCAGCATTCTAGCCTAGAGAATCCCATGAACAGATAAGCCTGACGGGCTACAGTCCATGGGATCACAAAGAGTCAGACACAACTCAACGACCAAGCACGCATACACAGTCAGTGCTTTTGTTTCGTACCATATAAAGTGGAAAGGACAGTGGAAGTCTCTTTACTCCTCCCAGTAGAGGATTACTGAGTACCAGCTAATTAGAGAAGCCGAAAAGGAATTGACAGATAACTGGCATTCTTGAATTTCAAACTTTCAGGACTTCCTTATTGCTGACAAGGAGAGAGCAGAGAAGATGGCCCATAGCTGATGGCAGTAGTTTTTCTAAACATGACCAGCACTAAGAATGAAATTTTATAGGCTGGACTAGAAGAAATCTCAGCACTGGGTGAAAGCCATATAATTAGAGGTTTCAAATTACTTTAGAATCTTCAAAGCACACAAACAAGGATATGGATCATTCACAATATGTCTCTTTATAAGCCACGTACTTTCATAATAAATCAAAGTCTTCGTAATAAGAAAAAAATAACCACAGGTAGTTCTTATAAATAATAATCATGAACAGGGCAGAAACTGGACTTGTCTTGCTCTTTGCTCAAGTGGAAAATTCTCCCTTTACTGACAGATTTGCCAAAGCATCCAATTTAATGTTCGAAACACTGCTTTGTTTTATCTTGAGATGTCAAACTACTGCACTCTAAAATCCTGCCACTAAACTTTAGCTGTACTCAATTTACTTATATTTAATATAGACAGGCATTATTTTTGATACTAAGTGTATTATACTTTTGATACTCAATGTACTTATGCTTTTAACACTTCTCTTAAGGACAATTGCTACCATATGAGGTTTTCCATGAATCACCTAATTCAGATAAAGATTGAATAATATTTTCAATTTCCTTCCTACATTTATTTTAGAATATGTGTCATTCACAAATTCAAAATTTCAAACTATGGAAGTTTGGAGGTAAAGACATTTGAAGATATTTCTTCAAAATGTTTTGTGGAGGAAAAAAGGTATTATACATTGTATTACAAGAAACCTCATCACAGCTTCCTAAAGAAACAAAGTCCCAGAATTTTATAAGAATTGCTCAGTGGAAGTAAATCCAAGTTCAAAGAGACAAGAAGAACGGAGTAATTTGTTATTCAGCATATATATGATCTGCCACAGCAATTTTGAACCACTTTGTTTTGCTGGGTTTGCCTTAGTAAAGGGATAGATGCTGCTGTGAGAATCATTCCCTGAAAACAGAGGTGAAAGTAAGTCAATGAGTGAGAGCTGATATAAATTCAAGTCATTTTACAAAGGATTTGCACACAAGATGAATTTTCACAAGTTGGCAAGCTTTTCCAGAATCTTGCTTTCATGAATGTTATTTGAACAAGTTGTATAGAATGCAGTCTCCAGTCTATGAGATAGCATTGCTTTTTTTTTAAAACCAAGTTGGAACTATTCAGGTCACCAAATAACAGGGATCAAAAAGTAAAACAGCTGAAAAATCCAACAGTCTGGTCTAACCTGGGATGCTCTGTCTCCTCACAGCCAATGCTCCATCAGGCGGCTTTGTCTGGCTGGCGGATTTAGTGTAGGGACTCTCATCTGCAAAGGTACAATGAAGGCTTTGGTTAATTTCCATCCAGTTTCTACTGTAGTGAAGGTCTTTCAATGGATTGCAATCCTTCTGCCAGAGACAGATGGTATGGTATGGTAGAAAGAGTCTGTAGACCTGGGTCCTAACCTGGGTTTAGCTGTGGGACTTGGTTAAGTCACTTAAATATGCTCTGAACATCAGTTTCCTTCCCTATGAAAGAGGGATATGCGTTCGCACCCATCTCTGAGGATTGTCAGGATCAAGCTATAATGCACATGAAGGCATAGAATGGTAAGAAGTTTGTAAAAACAGTACACAGATGATTTGCCTGTCACCTATATTCATTGATAAATAAATATCCATGAATATCAGTAACAGGAAGACAAGGAAGGAATAAAATGGCTCAGTGGGCACTAAGAATAAGCTAGGAGAAGAACAAAGGAAAGGAAAAGAAATATTATGTTTCAGAGAAGCAGATGACAGAGTATTAGTATTGCAGGGGAATAAAGACACACAGAATTAGTGGGTTCCTACTGAAAGTATGAATGGGCATCCAGTGGAAAATAAAGGGAAAGGGACATTCAGAGTAAGACCACAGAAGCTAGGTTAAGAATAGAGAAGGAAAGGTGGTTTGGGAAAAGAAGACACATATTGCAATGAGCTGATTTGCCCTCTTAGAAAGAGATGGAAATAACTTGGAGAACCAGAGAAAGATCAACTGAAGAGACAGAAGGACTAAAGCTCAGTGCATCTGTGACAGTTAGTCAAGAAGCTGAATGAGCAAAACATTAGGTGAAAAAAACCATACAAGCGATGGATCCATCAAATTCTAAGTAAAATGATTTTTTTTTAATCTAGGAAAGGATTTAGTCTGACTTGGAATATAGGAGTAATGATCCAGGATGGCAAATATTAGGGTGAAATAGAAAGGAAATATTGTTTTTAGTCAGCATAGGACATTTGTATAGAGTAAAAGAGATGTCTGAGTGACATTAAACATTTTCAAGCATAGGCTGTATACAGCCTGAGTAGATATAATGTACAATAATTACCTAGTAGATCTACTCAAGCTAGATGACCCAAAGGTTACTTCTGGCCATACTCTCAGGTTGCTTTGTTGTTGTTGTAACAAGAAATCATTAAAGGATTAAAAACAGCATTATATTATATATGCAAACTATTAAATATAACAAGGATTTAATTCAGCAACAAGCTTTTGTCATCTGAAAACATTAACTCTCCCAACTAAGTAGTTCATGTTGCAAAATTGAGGAACTCAACTCCTCTTTAGGATGTACTTCTGGTTGAAATGATTCATGATTTCTTCATAAAACTAACAAGGTCTTTGTAAGCAATGACAAAAAGGAAAGATTAACACTACTGTAAGCTGCAATTAACTTAAAAAATGGCAGTCTTGCTGTTTCGTGTTTATATTCCATTTGTCACACAATTCTTTATATTCTTCCAACCATAAAGACAAACTACCAACGTTCAGATACCAGTACAATCAACAGTATCACTTCTGCTTATGAAGCAATCTCCTAGATCTCTGACTCTTCTCTTTGTAAATGCGATTTTGAGGATAAACACAAACCACAAAACAAAATGCCTGCCTTATATTACAAAAGTCTTTGCCATTCCATGGCCACCTGAGTATTTGAACTCTTTTCTCACAATATTGACTTAATAACCAGGCCATATGCTTAACCAAACTTACTATATGCTAAAATCTGGATTCTTTATAAAACCAATTAGAAAATGTATTTCTTTTTATTATCTAAAGCTTTGAAACCATGTATTTTATTACAGAGCACTGAGTCAGGACATACAGATCACAACAATCAGTTTCAGGGACAACACCTTGGAAGCCTAAAGGCTTTCTCAAGTTTTCAATTTGTCTAGACTCTAGCCAATTAAAGTCTTGAGTTGAATCCAGTGTTGGATTTTCTTGCAGGGCAGTAAGAGATCTGATCAGGAGATTCTGGGGTGCTTTGTATTTGATGCTCTATTTTAAGGAGCCATGTCTTTAGAAAGTTACCTAGTTTGCATTATAGAAGTAGTCAACCCTGGCAAAACTGTTTTCTTACTTATATTGGAGAACCATTTCCTTGATTTAGAGCTGAAATAGTCTAGTTATGCACATCCTTAAAAGGTTGAAACTGAATTATAGATGGCCACCTAGCCAGCCTCTGCTTATCATTCCCCAGCCCCTGACCGCACTCCAGTGTTAAGACCATCCTTACCGAGCACAGATGAAAATAAACAATTACCTAGAAGCCAAAATTTGCATTGGTTGAAGGATCAGACCAAAATAAGTTCGATATTATCTAAGAATAGGTTTCTGAAGTCAGTCAGGATGAAAGCAATAATTCCTAATGCAAATGACGCAGAATCCTGGCAACCTTCATCAGGAGAGTTAAGGTGAGCACAGCAACAGAGCAGCATGGCACCTTTTAACATTTAGTTTCAAAGAAACGTTTCCTAGGAACATCTGTTTAATTTAAACCCTTAGGAGGTATCATAGGTCTTTTATAAAAACCTACCCATCAGAGAACGGGCATCAGTTCTCTTGATGTGATTTATTCCAAGTCAAATCCTGACTCAAACTTCGAAAATAGAAACGGAGGGAAGACATTGAATGAATCAGTGGCTGATGCCTCTGTAATATTAGGTTGGTACAAATGTAATTGTGGCTTCAGACTGTGAATTTTACATCATTAGTACTAGGCTCAAATATATTTATTAATCAAAATAGGAACCATCACAATCAAAACATTTTTGCCGAAGAGAAATAAGTTTGTCTATTCTTATAGTGTAAAAATCGGCATCCTGGCATCCCAGAACTCTTGGAAAGCGTTTTCTGCCTCTGGCTGGCTGTGGAAGCATTTTCCCTGCAAAATGCTGTCAAGATGTTAGAAGAAGTGGTAGTCAGTTGCCAAGAGGTCAGGTGAATATAGTTGAATAGGCGAACCATCGTAGACTAATTTGTTCAACTTTTGAAGCGTTGCTTGCGTGATGTGCAGTTGGGCACTGTAGTGAAGAAGAATTGGGCCCATTCTGTTGACCAATTCCGGCTGCAGGCGTTGCAGTTTTTGGTGCATCTCATTGATTTGCTCAGCATACTTCTCAGATGTAAAGCTTTTGCTGGGATTCAGAACGTTGCCGTGGATCCGACTGGCAGCAGATCACCGAATAGTGACCATGACCTTTTTTTTGGTGCATGTTTGGCTTTCAGAAGTGCTTCTTCTTGGTCCATCCATTGAGCTAATAATCATTGCCAGTTGTCCTGTAAAATCCACTTTTCACTGCATGTCACAATTCAATCAAGAAATGGTTTGTTGTTGTTGCACAGAATAAGAGAAAAAAATTTTTTTTGTCTAACATCATTTCCATAGTTTAATAAGTCATTAGTACAAAAACATAAAGCAAGAAATGCGCATTAAAATGATGTATAATATAACCACATTTAAGAATGGATTGTAATATCAAATGGCAAAGTTCAACAATGCAAAACTGCAATTACTTTTGCACGAACCAAATACGATGGAATACTACTCAGCCATAAAAAGAAAAGAAATAGTGCCATTTGCAGAGATGAGGATGGACCTGGAAATTTTCATACAGAGTGAAGTCAAACAAAGATAAATATAATCTGATATCACTTTTGTGGAATCTAAGATAGGACACAAATGAGTCTACCTACAAAACCGAAAAAGACTCACAGACTTGTGGTTGCCAATGCGGGGGATGGAGAGATGGACTGGGAGTTTGGGGTTAGTAGATGCACACTATTACATTTAGAATGGATAAACAATAAGAGCTTACTGTATAGCACAGGGAACTATATCCAGTCTCCTGGGATAAACCATAATGGAAAAGAATATAAAATAAGAATGTTCATATGTTTATAAATGAGTCATTTGGCTGTACAACAGAAATTAGAGCAACACTGTAAATCAACTATATTTCAATTTAAAATGTAAAAAATAAAATAAATGCCAATACAATTAATTCACTGTTGCTCAGTAAAGGGCTCAAAAGTTTCAGTGAATTACAAGATCTATGTTAATACTTTTCTGGTTACCAGGAAGACACTAAATAGACTTTCAAGTTCCAACTAATTCCATAAGTGAGTGAAAAAATAGGTGAAATAAAAAAGGAGTCAGTCTATAGATAGTTCTAGGACAGTGCCCATCCCCTAGTATGCATTCATTAAACATTTGCTGATAGACAATTAAATTGTATTTAACTTTTCAAATTAGAGCATTTATTGTAAACAAGCAACCTGAGGAAAGTCAAACACTTGTTATTAACTAACCTCCCTCCTCCCTCTGATTTCTTTTTCTAGGTTTACACCTATTCGTTTTAAAGCCATATAACCATCTACTAGTTATTAAGTATTGCCTTATTGCATGTTCAAAATTTGTGACTATTTATAAAAATAATATTGAAATATATTTCCTTTAATTTCCATTCAGACTGCAGAAGTTTTATTGAGTAACCTTTAACATGATGCCTTTAAACAAAAGAATTCCAATTTTTATACCAGACTCCCCACCTTGACTTTATGGTTATTAACAAGGGATCCTTATGGAAAGTCGCTACAGGACAAAGAAGGCATTCAGCAAGTGAGTCAATGTGACAAGTAATCATCAAGGGCATCACAGGGTATTGGCATTTTAAAGAACTGTTGGCCTTTTAAAATGGCATCATAGCAGGTAGATAATCACTGTCACATATGATGGCTGCCCACTGTCACTGGTCATAACAAGAAAGAGCAGGGGTCCCCTTTATGGTGACACCCCAAGAGGCTAGGGAAAATGCCCTCCATTAAATGGAGAATGGACACTATGACAGAGACAGAAAGGGTTTAGTCAAGCACATACTTAAAACAGAAGTTGTACAATGGAGGGGACGATCTGTCCCTCCCATTCCTCCTAATTCGACCAGTCTCCTTATGTACTAAACACAGGAGGGGCAAACACAGATCATTTGTTTTGATTACATGTTCCAAGTGAAGCTTGGCAAGCAAACTTGGCAAGCAAACAGCAGGCACCCAAGAAGCAGGGTTTCATTCTGCATCACGACCAAAGCTCGGGTTGGAGCTGGGAGAATCCCATCTTGAGGAATGGACTCATGTCCCCTCGTGTTCTTGTAACCTCGAACGGTTGCCTAGCATCAAATACTACCCATGTATAATCAGGCTAGTCCTTGTCCCTATCTTCTACCTCTTCCATTCTGAGTCTGGGCTTCTTCCCAGAGGAACCAGATATGACTATGGTTTTAAGAATCTCTAGCTGTGTTCAGGGCTTTGTTGAAAAAAAAATTAATTTCCTTTGGCTGAGACTAATCAGCCTATGCTAAACAATTTCTAACAACTAATTATGCACAATTGAGGCACCTGCTAAGCCAGCAGATCCCTCAACTTCTTGATTAGGAAAAAAAAAGAGGCATTTTGTGCAATTACACATTATGACCATTTCCTAGCAGCAGGGAGACAGCCAGCTCATGCCACAACGTTCATGTACATCGTTAAGAGCAGGAGAGAAAACTGTTTTTCGTGATTGAACAAAATGACTTCCACTGTGAAGGAAGTAATGTGTCCATAGAATTTGATTGCATTTCACAAATTTTAGTGCCTACTATGTGCAAGGGGTTCCCAGGTAGCTCGGCAGATAAAGAATCTTCCTGCAACGCAGGAGACCTCAGTTTGATTCCTGGGTCGGGAAGTTCCCCTGGAGAAGGGATAGGGTACCCATTCCAGTATTCTTGGGCTTCCTTGGTAGCTCAGACGGTAAAAAATCCGCCTGCAATGTGGGAGACCTGGGTTCGATCCCTGGGTTGGGAATATCCCCTGGAAGAGGGCATGGCAATCCACTCCAGTATTCTTGCCTGGAGAATCCCTATGGACAGAGGAGCCTGATGGGCTACAGTCCATGGAGTCTCAAAGAGTTGAATACAACTGAGAATAAGCACAGCACATGTGCAAACTAAGAAAGTGGATATACGACAATGAGACTTTAAGTGGAATGGTGATGGAGGAATCCTTATTACTTCCCAGGATTGAGACTGGAGCATGTGCTTCATTAGGTGAGGAGAGAAATAGGCAAGGGCTTACAGTATCGGTGGAGGTGAGAACAGGAGGAGAAAGGAAGCTACATCATGATGAATTAATACAGAATTTTGCAGTCAGAAAAATCAAGAAACAAGCGATGGTAACTGCCAGTTAATCTGGAAGTTTTGTGTGGTATGGAACCATAATCTTTTCAGTATTTGGGTTCTATGAACATCTTACTCCAGCCCAGCAGGAATATATTACAGGTTGGTTGTTTCTCTCTTTCTCTTTTTTTAAAGTTTAATCAACATGGTCTTGATAGAAAAGACAAAATAGTATAAGGAAGAAAAATTACAGCACCGTGCATCTAAAACAGGACAAACAAAATAAAAAACTAACAAAATATATTTTAAAAATTTGCCTGGTGCCTCAGATTAGCAAAGGAACTGACTGCTAATGCAGGAGTCACAAGTTCGATCCCTGGATTGGGAAGATCCCCTAGAGAAGGGAATGGCAGCCCACTCCAATATTCTTGCCTGAAGAATCCCATGGACAGAGGAGCCTGGTGGGCTACAGCCCAGGGGATCACAAAGAGTCAGATATGTCTGACTAAAACACACACAGACACAAATCTATAAAAAAAATTTTTTTAAAGAAATAATTCATCACATTCAATTGGGTTATATTGAATAGGCATACATCGTTAACATTAAAATTTGAAAATCAGTTACTGCAATTCAGAAAATTTCACAGAATGAAGGAGATAAAGAGAACTACTATCACAAAAGATTCAGAAAAAGCATTTGATAAAATTCAACATATATTCATGATATAAAACTCAGACAAAGAAGCGTCTTTACTCTTGAAAACAGTTGATAAGCTGTGGCCCTAAGACAGTGCAGCCCATCCTTGTTATAAAATGGGAGTACATTGCACAGAACTACAGACATTTATTTGCATTTCATCTCTGGTTGTTTTTTGGCTCCATTGTCAGTTTGGTAGTAGAAATCGAGATTGATGACGGAGACAAAAAGCAGCCAGAGATAATATGTTTCTCTTTTTTGACATCAGACCTCTAGTTCAGTTTGCTGCCTTGCTGGTTTGATGGCTTACTCTAAAATTTAAGCAAGATTTCCTGAGGGCTGGCTGTCACAAGGTTTTGATCACAGAACTTAATCCTGTCTTTCTCCACTTATCAAAACAAGATATAACTACAAGCATAGGGTCCTGCATAATTTAAAGAAATGCAAACAGAATCATGTGGCCAAATATCCTTCTGCAATCTGAAACAGTTAATTCCTGATTAAAATGACCCTGTTTTTCTAGGGCAAATGAAATGTACACCCTTAATCTTCCCTAGAGTCAGAGGATTCTGGGTGCTACATAGGCTTTAGCGCTATTGCTTTGGCATGAATTCTTGAGAATGAATTGCCTTCATTTCCTTCCCTAATGGGATAAAGTGATCCACACAACTAGGTTTAAAGCAGAAGGGAGCAAGAATGATCTGAGCTTGAAGGTAGGAGGCAGAAGGTAGTGTGCTTTTCCATTACAGTCTCTTTCCTATTAGGAGATGATTTCCTCTCTCCAACCTTCTATTTCCTCCTCTCTTTAGTCATTTGTTTTGCATCTGAACGGCATCTTTGTCTATCCTTGACTCGGCAGGTTTCCTTACACCTAGGTACTTTATATTCTTAAAGGGGATCAGGTCTTTTGATTTTGAACATTAAAAAAAAAAAAAATCATTCAACAGAACAAATTCATTTTAAAAACGAATGTCTGGTGTCTTCACAATGACAGAATGTCCTCTAAAATTATATTAATCACAGGTAACATCACCATCTCAGGAATTCAATATTACAGCTAAAAAGAATACCAACCAGACACCCGTATTGCTACTGGCCTGTCTTATAAGACCATCTGTCTCCCTCAATGCTCCATTGTCCAACACCTTGTTACTCAAAATGAGGTTCACAGATGAGGGCACTGGCATTACCTAGGAGCTTATCAGAAATGGAGAATCTCAGACCTCACTCAGACCTATGCAATCAGAGCCTAATTTAATGAAATCTCCAGATGATCTCTACACACGTTAAAGTTTGGTATTGTGTGCTAAGTCGCTTCAGTCATGTCCGACTCTTTGTGACCCTATGGACTGTAGCCCGCGAGGCTCCACAGTCCTTGAAATTCTTCAGGCAAGAATACTGGAGTGGGTTGCCATCCCCTTCTCCATGGGATCTTCCTGACCAGGGATTGAACCTGCGTCTCTTAAGTCTCCTACATTGGCAGATGGGTTCTTTATCACTAGCAGAAGTTTGGAAAGATCTCTTCTAGTTGATTTGACCAACAGCAAAGGCACAGGTAGTGAGGATCCATCAGTTACCTGACTGCGTCACTGGCAGCCCACAAAGAAGCTGGCAAAATGGCTTCAATATTATCCCTAGACCTCAAATACCAGAATTATCAAACTGCTTATGGAATGAATTCTTCAAATGAAAATGAAAACTGCTCCAAGGCTATGGTTTTGAGTGAATTTCATCTTCTCCATATCCACTTTAAACTCTTTAACAGTCCTAACATGGCTGATTTACAGGGGTATCTGGATACATCTGAGGTCAGATTACCTGGAGGAGTTGATTGATTGTAATAATAATAATTAGTTAATTTACACCTTAAAATGGAGACAGAAAATAGCATTGAGTTCCTACCCTCTAGCTAGTAAAGAACAGCTGAAAATGAAAACTCATATTCCACCTTGAAGCAGAGACATGGAAGAAGAACCTTCTATGGTGGTGGTGGTTTAGTCACTAAGTCGTGTCTGACTCTTTGCGACTCTACGACCTGTAGCCCACCAGGTTCCTCTTTATATGGGATATCTCAGGCAAGAATACTGGAGTGGGTTGCCATTTCCTTCTCCAGGGGATCTTCCTGACCCAGTGATCGAAACTGCTTGGCTGGTGGATTCTTTACTGCTAAGCCACCAGGGGAGTTCCATTTTCCAAAGCACTATCTCCTTAAACTCTTTTTACTTCAGACACAAAGTCACTTCCTTACATCTGCAAAGAAGGCCTCCAGCACAGAACCTGACCTATGATCTTCACTTGGGAGTAAATAGGATCACAGTGGCCCCCCAGCATCTGGTTAACTTGGTGGAGTGGTCTGTGCTAACTGTGCTGTTCCATGATGCCTGCAGGGGTTTTTGGAAGAGAGCTATCTGGAGCCAGGTTAATTTGTAAATCCTCTCTGAAATTAACGAGCATGAAATTGCACATTTCCTGCCTTTGGCATTCCTATTGCTCATGTGTCTGAATCACAAATGATAATTCCTATGCTTCTTCCTAGTATTGTTTCCAGCAAGGACAGATGAACAAGAGTCACAGATTGGCCTCATCACTATAAATTTCTAGAGGAATGGACTCTATGCCAAAAAAGTCATTTTCATGACTTTCAGATCCAATTTAAAACTTAAAAATTTTAAATTTAGTACAGCTTCTATATTTTCTATATGTAAAGAAGCCTATCTGCTTTAAATCTTTGGCTTGACCATCATATTATGCCAGCTGACATTCTCCATACCTCAACATTATGAAATACACATAGTTCAGTAAGTTCAGGCTTATTCCCTGGTGGCTCAGAGGTTAAAGCGTCTGCTGCAATGCAGGAGACATGGGTTTGATCCCTGGGTCGGGGAAGATCCCCTGGAGAAGGAAATGGCAACCCACGCTAGTATTCTTGCCTGGAGAATCCCATGGATGGAGGAGCCTGGTGGGCTACAGTCCACGGGGTCGTAAAGAGTCAGACACAACTGAGCAACTTCACTTCACTCATCTAAGCATTAGAATAATAATCTGGATGTGTGTTTGTGTGTGTGTGTTAGTCGCTCAGTCATGTCTGAGTCTTTGTGATGCCATGGACTGTAGCCTGCCCGTCTCCTCTGTCTATGGGATTTCCCAGGTAAGGATACTGGAGTGGGTTGCCCTGTCCTTTTCCAGGGGATCTTCCTGACCCAGGGATAGAATCTTGGTCTCCTCCACCTCTATTTTGCCCCTTCTCTAGGCCTTTTTTTTTTTTTTTGCATTTCTAATGTAAACTACAGAGAAAAAGATGGATCTTTTTGTAAAATCAGGTCTCTCCAAGAATTTTTCTTTTACATGATATAACTGCAAATGTTTTTAGATTTAGAAGTTTTCAGTATAGTGGTTTCTGGAATAGGGTCAAGACTGATGGGAAAATGAGAGGAAGCAAAACGTAATCTGAATGACTTTATTCTAAGCGATCTGAATTTGTGCCAGTGTGTGACTAAATGCTGGGTGTCATTAGAAGACTGAGTCACATTTGTCTGTGGAGTGGAGCATTCTTGTCTAGGTTTGATTATCATGAAAATAGCCTTTCAAGCTTTCACCTGCTGCCCTGACAATCAGGAACATGACAAAATTTTAACTAAGGTAACTTTCCAACCTGGTTCACTGGCTCAGTATTTTTCTTTCTTTCCCTTCTTTTCTTTTCCATTAACCAAGCGTTGTGCAAATGGAAAAAAATGTCAACTGCTGGAAAACTATACAAATAAATGATCAGATACTGCTACTACTGCTGACAAATTCCTAATGAAACTGGAAAAATAAATATTGCCACCATTGTCCAGACACAGTTTCCAATACAGGAGCTGAAAATCTGTCTCTTTATCTAGCATGCTAGAGTAATAGTTTGGAGCTTGCAGCACGGACTCTTTCCCCAGGGTCATTGATCTGACTGCAGAACGAGGACCGTGCATGTGTCAAAACCCCGTGTGACCACCAACTCCTTCCTTCACGGCCTGATGTGTGCAGTGGTCTTAGAATGAATACTCCAAAGAATGTTCCAATATGCTGAGGGAAAGCAACATTTTTTACTGAGATTCTACTTTCATTAATAATCAAAACAGCAAGAGACAAGACTTTGTGGTAATGGAGAAAATGGATTAAGCCAGAAGCTATCAGAGCACAAAGTAGAGGGAAGGAAAAGTAAACCTCAGATTGAAGCCCTGGGTTGTACATGAGGGACACAAATAACATGAAGAAAAAAGCAAACTGAGTCAACCAGAAGTTTATGTCAAGAATACTGATACTCCTATATGCAATGATGGCAAATACTTACTGAGGATTCCCTGTGTGACAGCACGAACCTAAGTCCTTTATACGTGTATCTATCTTTTTTCATCTCAACCACTCAATAATATTTAAAATTGCAAAAAAAAAAAAAAAAAGATAAATTCATTTTACAAAAGCAGTCCTGGTTTTAAGGAAGAATTGGCCAGGCTAATGGTAGATTCCATGGTGAATTCTAAATGGCCTAGCTATTATATCACTGCTGAACAATATGGCTATACATATACATGCCTAGCACTGTGCTTAGTACTTCATTTACATTGTCAGTACTTATGAAAATGCAATTGCACAGGTATAGGTAGAATTAATGCTTCTGAAAATTTGAGGATACAGAGGTTTAGAGAGATGAAATAAGGTGCCTAAATGTTCCCAGGATGCAAAGGGTAGAAATAAAGCTTTAACTTACATGCTCTTTACCACAATGATATATTATTCATCCAAACTCGACTCACATCTTTTTTTTTTTTTTTTACAATGTTTGCTTGTGTGTGTGTAAACAAAGGTGCATTTTCATGTAGTGGTCACTACTGGATGTACTCTGGGTGACCATATACCACTGATACAGGCTAGGGACTTGGAACTATATTTGAAGAGTCCCCAAAGTTTCAGTTGAGAAAACAACATATCATTTCTAGAAGTTTTAAAATCTACTTCCTTCTCATGAATTCTTGGTTTAGTTTATAAGATTCAGTTTTCTTTTCCAGAACATAAACAAATCACTTGAAAGAATGCCTTTTAGCCAAGAAGTTCTAAGCATTTTAGGAGATGAAATTTGGCTGAGTTTCTCTCTCTATGCCCACCATTCTTTCATCTTTCAGGACTTGGAATAGCTCCACTGGAATTCCATCACCTCCACTAGCTTTGTTCGTAGTGATGCTTTCTAAGGCCCATTTGACTTCACATTACAAGATGTCTGGCTCTAGGTCAGTGATCACATCATCATGATTATCTAGGTCTTGAAGCTCTTTTTTGTACAGTTCTTCTGTGTATTCTTGCCACCTCTTCTTAATATCTTCTGCTTCTGTTAGGTCCACACCATCTCTGTCCTTTATCATGCCCATCTTTGCATGAAATGTTCCTTTGGTATCTCTGATTTTCTTGAAGAGATCCCTAGTCTTTCCCATTCTGTTGTTTTCCTCTATTTCTTTGCATTGATCACTGAAGAAGGCTTTCTTATCTCTTCTTGCTATTCTTTGGAACTCTGCATTCAGATGTTTATATCTTTCCTTTTCTCCTTTGCTTTTCGCTTCTCTTCTTTTCACAGCTATTTGTAAGGCCTCCCCAGACAGCCATTTTGCTTTTTGGATTTCTTTTCCATGGGGATGGTCTTGATCCCTGTCTCCTGTACAATGTCACGAACCTCATTCCACAGTTCCTCAGGCACTCTATCTATCAGATCTAGGCCCTTAAATCTATTCCTCACTTCCACTGTATAATCATAAGGGATTTGATTTAGGTCATACCTGAATGGTCTAGTAGTTTTCCCTACTTTCTTCAATTTCAGTCTGAATTTGTCAATAAGGAGTTCATGGTCTGAGCCACAGTCAGCTCCTGGTCTTGTTTTTGCTGATTGTATAGAGCTTCTCCATCTTTGGCTGCAAAGAATATAATCGATCTGATTTCGGTGTTGACCATCTGGTGATGTCCATGTATAGAGTCTTCTCTTGTGTTGTTGGAAGAGGGTATTTGCTATGACCAGTGCATTTTCTTGGCAAAACTCTGTTAGTCTTTGCCCTGCTTCATTCCGTGTTCCAAGGCCAAATTTGCCTGTTACTCCAGGTGTTTCTTGACTTCCTACTTTTGCATTCCAGTCCCCTATAATGAAAAGGACATCTTTTTTGGGTGTTAGTTCTAAAGGTCTTGTAGGTCTTCATAGAACCTTTCAACTTCAGCTTCTTCGGCGTTACTGGTTGGGGCATAGATTTGGATTACTGTGACATTGAATGGTTTGCCTTGGAAACCAACAGAGATCATTCTGTCATTTTTGAGATTGCATCCAAGTACTGCATTTCAGACTCTTTTGTTGACCATGATGGCCACTCCATTTCTTCTGAGGGATTCCTGCCCACAGTAGTAGATATAATGGTCATCCGAGTTAAATTCACCCATTCCAGTCCATTTTAGTTTGCTAATTCCTAGAATGTCGACATTCACTCTTGCCATCTCTTGTTTGACCACTTCCAATTTGCCTTGATTCATGGACCTGACATTCCAGGTTCCTATGCAATATTGCTCTTTACAGCATCGGACTTTGCTTCTATCACCAGACACATCCACAGCTGGGTATTCTTTTTGTTTTGGGTCCATCCCTTCATTCTTTCTGGAGTTATTTCTCCACTGATCTCCAGTAGCATATTGGGCCCCTACTGACGTGGGGAGTTTCTCTTTCAGTATCCTATCATTTTGTCTTTTCATACTGTTCATGGGGTTCTCAAGGCAAGAATACTGAAGTGGTTTGCCATTCCCTTCTCCAGTGGGAAAGCATCTCCTTAGAAAGCATCACTACGAACAAAGCTAGTGGAGGTGATGGAATTCCAGTGGAGCTATTCCAAGTCCTGAATGATGATGCTGTGAAAGTGCTGCACTCAATATGCCAGCAAATTTGGAAAACTCAGCAGTGGCCACAAGATTGGAAAAGGTCAGTTTTCATCCCAATCCCAAAGAAAGGCAATGCCAAGGAGTGCTCAAACTACTGAACAACTGCACTCATCTCACACGCTAGTAAAGTAATGCTCAAAATTCTCCAAGCCAGGCTTCAGCAATATGTGAACCGTGAACTTCCTGATGTTCAAGCTGGTTTTAGAAAAGGCAGAGGAACCAGAGATCAAATTGCCAACATCCGCTGGATCATGCAAAAAGCAAGAGAGTTCCAGAAAAACATCTATTTCTGCTTTATTGACTATGCCAAAGCCTTTGACTGTGTGGATCACAAGAAACTATGGACAATTCTGAAAGAGATGGGAATACCAGACCACCTGATCTGCCTCTTAAGAAATCTGTATGCAGGTCAGGAAGCAACAGTTAGAACTGGTCATGGAACAACAGACTGGTTCCAAATAGGAAAAGGAGTACGTCAAGGCTGCATATTGTCACCATGTTTATTTAACTTATATGCAGAGTACATCATGAGAAATGCTGGACTGGAAGAAACACAAGTTGGAATCAAGATTGCCGGGAGAAATATCAATAACCTCAGATATGCAGATGACACCACTCTTATGGCAGAAAGTGAAGAGGAACTCAAAAGCCTCTTGATGAAAGTGAAAGTGGAGAGTGAAAAGGTTGGCTTAAAGCTCAACATTCAGAAAACGAAGATCATGGCATCTGGTCCCATCACTGCATGGGAAACAGATGGGGAAACAGTGGAAACAGTGTCAGACTTTGTTTTTCTGGGCTCCAAAATCACTGCAGATGGTGACTGCAGCCATGAAATTAAAAGACGCTTACTCCTTGGAAGGAAAGTTATGACCAACCTAGATAGCATATTCAAAAGCAGAGACATTACTTTACCAACAAAGGTTCGCCTAGTCAAGGCTATGGTCTTTCCTGTGGTCATGTATGGATGTGAGAGCTGGACTGTGAAGAAGGCTGAGCGCCGAAGAATTGATGCTTTTGAAGTGTGGTGTTGGAGAAGACTCTTGAGAGTCCCTTGGACTGCAAGGAGATCCAACCAGTCCATTCTGAAGGAGATCAATCCTGGAATTTCTTTAGAAGGAATGATGCTAAAGCTGAAACTCCAGTATTTTGGCCACCTCATGCGAAGAGTTGACTCATTGGAGAAGACTCTGATGCTGGGAGGGATTGAGGGCAGGAGGAGAAGGGGACGACAGAGGATGAGATGGCTGGATGGCATCACTGACTTGATGGGTGTGAGTCTGGGTGACCTCCGGGAGCTGGTGATGGACAGGGAGGCCTGGCGTGCTGCGGTTCATGAGGTCGCAAAGAGTCGGACACGACTGAGTGTCTGATCTGATCTGATGCCCACCATGCTCACTGAGAGAGTATTTACTATGAACTGGCTCCTACAAGTGGCTTATCACCTCAAAATGAATCAGTAGTGGGACCCTTTATTTTCTCCTTTAGAATTCCAGACAACATGTTCAGAGCCTGCTGCTTACAGTATTTCAAGCCTTTCATTAGTGTTCATGCAGCTAGAGGGGTAACATCGATCTTAGACCAGGTGACGTGGAACAATGCAATGAAGAAAATGGTGGGATAACTTGTGTGGTTGGCAATGGAGATGATTGAATCTGTCTTTCCTCTCCCTCTGGCTCTTACAGCCCACCTCTACAAATAGCTGGGCTCCAGAGTAGGGAGGCTGCAATCTCTGTTCTCAGACTCCGGAGAGGCTCTGTGCATCAAGGTCATTGGGCAGATAGGCGCAGACTCTTTCCTAAACTAAATTTCACAGAGAACTTTTGGAAACCAGATGAGTGCCCATCGGCCATTCTTTCCAAGTCCGTCATCTCTTTTGGCTTTGGCTCATTTCAGGACCTATCTCTGGGCTCCCTTTTTGATAGGTTTTTAGTTTTGAAAATTCCCAGATTTAAGTCAAGTTTCTAGGTGTGAGCTAGTGTTGCTATGTACTATTTTAGAGCCAACACCTTTTTCCACCCGGGGTCGGGAGTGAGAATCACATTTAGATGCCTTGGGAATAACATATTTCACACACATGCCTTGAGTTGTCACGTATTTTGCTTTATTAATTCATTGCTAGGTCAAGCAATAGCAGATGACTGCTTATCAAACAGATGACATGTTTTTAATGCATGATTAAAGCAGGATTTATCATGCCTGTCAGAAGCCAGGAAGCCTGTGATTTTCATTATTTAAAGCTGTACTTTAGAGACTCTGGTTTTACCTTGAGAGGTGGTGATTACACAGACAAAACCTTACCAGAGTGTTAGACAAGACATAGCTTTTGCATGGAAAACACAAAACTTATTTTTAATACACTAGAATTTTACTATAAAGCAATTTTCATAGTTCATACTGCCATGCCACTTATTAGTTATGTTGTCTTGGACAAGTCTCTTCTCTCTGAGCTTCAGTTTCCTCACCTATCAAATGGAAATAGTTCCTATTTCATAGAATTGCTGTGAGGACTGAATAAAATTATGTAAACAAAGCACCAGGACTAGTTGATTTCAAGAGGGGGTGGTTACATCCCTTTTATCTATCTGGTGAATGAAGAAGCAGAGTGATAGACCAGGGTTAACAAGGATCCCACAGCAACAGTTCTTTATCATTTGAGCCACCAGGGAAGCCCTGGTGAATTGATGCTTTTAAATTGTGGTGCTGGAGAAGACTCTTGAGAGTCCCTGGACTGCAAGGAGATCAAACCAGTCAATACTAAAGAAAATCAACCTTGAATATTCATTGGAAGGACTGATGCAGAAGTTGAAGCTCCAATACAGTGGCCATCTGATGCAAAGAGCTGACTGATTGGAAAAGACCCTGATGCTGGGAAAGATTGAGGGTGGGAGAAGAGGGTGACTGAGGATGAGATGGTTGGATAACATCACTGACTCAATGGACATGAGTTTGGGCAAATTCCGGGCAATAGTGAAGGACAGGGAAGCCTGGTGTGCTGCAGTCCATGGGATCACAAAGAGTTGGATATGACTGAGTGATTGAACAACAACAGTTCAGTTTGGTCGCTCAGTCATGTCTGACTCTTTGCGATCCCACGGACTTCAGCACGCCAGGCCTCCCTGTCCATCACCAACTCCTGGATCTTACTCATATTCATGTCCATCAAATCGGTGATGCCATCTAACCACATCATTCTCTGTTGTCCCCTTCTCCTCCTGCCTTTAATCCCTCCCAGCATCAGGGTTTTTTCAAATGAGTCAGTTCTTTGCATTAGGTGGCCAAAATACTGGAGTTTCAGCTTCAGCATCAATCCTTTCAATGAATATTCAGGACTGATTTCCTTTAGGATGGCTTGGTTGGATCTACTTCCAGTGCAAGCAACTCTCAAGAGTTTTCTCTAACACCACAGTTCAAAAGCATCAACTTAACACAGAACAACAATGCAGCAACAAATACATGTTCCCATGACATTACTTATTGCAGCATCTTGCAATAATCAATCTGCTTCTCTCCAAGGTATGAACTCCTTTAGGTGGGAATTTTCTTCCATAGTCACAGATATTATTATCCCCATTTTTACAGATGAGAAAACTGAATCTCATGGCAGTTAAAAATCTCAGGCTAAACAGCTAATAAGTGGCACAGACATGATTCTACCCGACAGGAAAGACCATTCTTTTCCCATTAGCATCCCACTGTCTCAATAAAAAGAGTCTCCATGACAAACAGACCTTAGTGGAGAGGAAAGTCTGTTATTGGGCCACAACAAACTAATCTGAGTGTTGCCCAAACCTGTCCTTCCAACCATCTATCACAATAAAGATGTGAACATTTGATGTATCTTTTTTCCAAGGCCATGGGCTACTATTTGCTGAATTTCTGGTTGGAGAAATTCACTGATATTAAGTGGTCTATTATGACTCAATTTGTCAGTGGCAAAATAAAAATTAAAACCTAGGTACCTAGATTTAATAGCCCAAAGATTATCAAATTATCTTCATTTGTTTCTGAGACCAATTATTCAGACATACAATTTCCTCATGAATTACTTGCTTGTCTAATTCTCCTTGGATATTGTCTACTTCATCAACTTCATGACTTTTCCCCATAAATCTTGCCTGAGCAAAGATCCAGCTTTCATAGTTAATTAGGACAAACAAGGAAAATGTAATTCAACTCTACAAAATGTGAATGTTTAATTTTGAACTGATTTTGTAGCATTATACTCAGTAGGACTCTTCCAATTTTCCAATTAAAGAGTTACTGACATGTACAAACATCTAGAATAAAAGAAACCCTTCCTTCCATCACTGTTTGTCAGCTTCATTATTGAATTTTGGGTCTGCTTTGGGACACTCCAATCATGAAAGTAATCATGTAAAATTATATTGGATTCTATTAGCAATAATATCTTAGAGGAGGTTCATTTATGAAAACTGAAACTTTCTCTGACTCACTCTCATCTATCATGTAATTCACCTTAAGGTATTTTAAAATCACATTGTCAAAGCTTTAGAAGGGTATTCCTAAGCATTTAACTCTGAGCCACAGTATATTTTGAAACAGAGATGTTTTATGAAATTGAATGCTGACAGGCAAATCACTCAGCATTTTTCAATGTAAACGTTGTTTACATTTTCCAGATCAGTATACAGCAATGCTACATGAGAAAAGCACAAAGATCTACAAACACATGCATATACATACACATACATACTTCATAGATATATTCATCTGTATATTTGTATCTATTTACGAGCACTACTAGGAATAAGAACACATAATAACAAGAGATCTGAAAGGACCCCCAACCTAAGGACATCCCTCCTTTCCTGTTCTGCAGGGCAAAAGTTTCAATACAATCGGGAGAAGTTGGAGACCACCATCTTTATCCCAGTGACTTATTTAGCCTTGCAGTAGAATGACAAGAAGCTTAGGGTTAATGGCAAGGCCCAAGATGGAAAAGCTTTTGTAATATTCCAGAGACTTAAATCTTCAGAAAATATATGCAAACTTTTGCTATAATTTATATAATTCATGGACTTTGAAATTCTGTTTTTAGGATTGCCACATTCTAGCAAAAGATGCTTTCAGAGAAACTGTCATTTCTCTTGGAGACAGCCTACAAGTACGTAACAAAGGTGCACAGCATGTCGAAGAACAGAAGAGCTATGCGAGAAATGAGTTGATCTCAGCGGTCACAAGTGAGTAATTCAAGCACAGCATCGCAGGCATTGTAGAGGTGGGAGTGGTTACCATGGACAAGCACTATCCACATAGTTACTGCATAAAGAAGTAGCTTAGAAAGGTTATGCATGTGTGTGCAGATCTAGTGCACAATTTGGGTACTGATTTCAAGCACAGCCTCCTCCCTTCACATTTCTTTACTGTACAACAGCAGCTTTTATTGGCTTCTAGTTTGCTCAAGACAAGCTTAACAGAACATCTGATATTTATTGTGATAGAAAGTGTAAACAACACGTAATGGATATTCTGGGCACCATAAAGCTCAGATATTTGCTTCTTTGACAATTAGGGATGTATTGCAAGCATTTGTGCATTATCTGAAAAACACTCCATTTATGCAAACAGATATAATAAAACTAAAATATGTAAGCAGTGCTGGTGCTTACTCCTGGCAGCATCGTTTCTGTAGGAAACAATTTCAAGGGACACTTTAAGAAATCCCAAGTATTAGAAATTTTAGCTAAAAATCTATTTGGTCAGAAAAATTCTTTGTTAAACCAAGTAGAAAGCTTTCCCACCTTTCTTAAATATCTACAAACTTAATTGAAAGAAAAAAGACTAGTTGGAGAAGTACCAGAAAGCTTCAAGCAATTTGCATAATTAAAACATCTTTTTCTCATTTCCTTTATCTTTTATTCTTCTGACCTCAGAATTTCCTTTCTGTAGTGCATATTTTTGCATAATTGAGATGAAATATAAAGCAAAGGCTGAACTCTTATCCTATAAGCCCTCAGAATCATTTGAGGGCTAGCTGTGCTGTGAGTAACTCTACCAAACTTCAGGACTGAATACACATCCTCCAAATGAGGATACACATCCTCCTCTTATCACAATTGTGAATCACGAGTCTATTACTAATTTTATAAACAGAAAGAAGACATCATTGACCACATTTGCTTTTCCTGCCATAAGCAAAGATAAGCCAATTGGAAATAGGTGAGACAGGCAATTCTCTATTTTTCATCTAAAGCTTTTCTTCTTAAAGTTTATAGTGGGGGTGGGAGGTACCATGCTTTCATTCCATGCATGCAAGGTCTAATGTTTCTTGGCTAACAGAACTGCAAACAACTCGAACAGAGGAATGGGAATTCTTTTGTAGAGAGGAAAGTTAAGGTGGCTCAGCGTAAAGAACCAGTCTGCCCATACAGGAGACATAAGAGACGTGGGTTCGATCTCTGGGTCAGGAAGATCCCCTGGAGAAGGGCATGGCAACCCACGCCAGTATTCTTGCTGGGAAAATCCCATGGACAGAGAAGCCTGGTAGGGTTGCAAAGAGCTGGACACAACTGAAGAGACTGACCATAACATACAACATGGCGAAGTAGAAAGCACTACAGATATTCAGTTCAGTTCAGTCACTCAGTCATGTCCGACGCTTTGCGACCCCATGAACCGCAGCATGCCAGGCCTCCCTGTCCATCACCGACTCCCCAGGCATTATGTTCAAAAATAGTTTGGTTTCTGTATTTACTTTGGATAGGTTACAGAAGCCTTGATTTTATCATCCCTTAAACCAGGATAACAATATCTATTTTTCAAACTTATGAGAATTAATTGGGAGAAGATGCATGTAAAGACCTTGGTATATATCTCATGCTCAATAAAATCAGTTTCTCATGCCATTGGCCTGGTATGTTTTCATAGACCTCTTGGGCATTCAATACATGTTACTTGATCTTACTTGGTAGAAATCAAAATAATGTGAATAGAGTTTTTAAAAACCTAAAATTTTTTTCATATGTTTTTATTGTTTGATGTGGAAAAGACAGAACCCAATAACAGAATACAAAACCACTGCTGTTCACACATAATTGAATTAATTAGAGATGAGCTCTGAGAGCACTAAAAATGGCTCTTTAAAAGTTTAGCTAAATAATCCGAAAAATACATAAGAAACCTATTAAGTATAAAACATGTCTTTAAAATGTTATAGGGTAAATCATCCCAGAAGCATAACTCAGTCCCCTAAACCAGACACATCAGGTGGGCAAATGCCAATTCTTTTATGGTACTAAGGTACCATTTATTAAATTACCACTTTCAGAGCACCCTGGTGGCTTGGAACTAATGCTCCTTGTAAAGGTTTAAGTTAGAATGAGGGAGATGATTTGTTCATCTGATCTCTTATGCATAATTATCACACACTGCACAAATCAGGTTTGTATTTGTTGCATTAAAATACCTACAATGACACTGCTTTGCACACAGCCCAACTCTGAGATGCACACTCTGTCTACATATGGGAAGTTTCCAACTTGTTACAATTTAGTTCAAAATTTTTATTAAGTAGATAAGAAACAATCCAATAGCAAAGAATCCACAGCTTTTAAAGAATGAATATACACTAGACTCCTTACTTCACACGATAAATAATGACAAAGGACAGGGTGAAATTCCTATGCAATTTGGCAACAACTGTGGGGAAAAAAAGAACTTTTAAATTTCTTTCTATAAAACTTTATTTTCAAAAGTGAAATATAGCAAAAAGCTAGTACTCTTGGGTATTATAAATCATCTCTCTCCCAGCTAGGAAAAGAGATCTGCTGGAAGGCTGCCCAGGGCATACATATAAGTTCTTCTCCTTGAATCACTATTAGGGGCAATTACTTTTCATTGGCTTTAGGTTTATTTTGCACAAGCATTTAAAAAAGGCTTCTGCATCCTGGAGTTTAAAACTATAGAATTAGCACACACTTAAAATGGATACAGGTAGCATTCACTTCTGGTCGGAAGGTTCTCCAGAAATCACGTCTTAAGACATATTAGCATTGATATTATTGTTAAAACATTCCCTGATCTCTTTATTCTTGACATTTTGGCAGCATTACTGGAGTCACTCTGTCCTCTTGGCTTTGGATATAGCAGTTGGTCTTGGTTTCCCCTACCTCAGTGACCACACATTCTCAGCCTCTATCAGTGCCTCCCTCTCTTTTATTCTTCCTTCTTTCAGACCTTGAAATATGGATATGACCCTCTTTGACTTATCTCCACCCCCTCTCCTTAACTCATCCATTTCTAAAATGCTAATGACTCCCACATTTATATCTGCAGCCGTGACCTCCCCCTGAGCTCCAGACTCATAATACACAACTGTCTATCTGGCATCTCCACTTGAATATCAAAAAGGCATTTTAATTTTAACTTGTCCAAAACAGAATGATTGATCCCCCTCACTCCAACCCTATAACATCCCTGTTCAACCAGGTACTCAGGCCAGAAACCTCTGAATTATCTTGGATTTCCTCTTGCCCTTCGATTCTACCTTGAATCTCTAAGAAAATGCTTCTGGTTCATTTTTCGACTGTTCCCCCAATTCATGTAGGTCTTATCACCTAAACTGCTACCACTCTGGTCTAAGCCACCATCACCTCTCCGCACTATGCAAACAGACCCTGTAACTTGCCTTTCTACCATTCACATGGCTGCCAGAATTTTTAACCTCCTGCCCACCAATATCACATTACTCTTTGACTTTAAAGTTATCCAGAGGCTTCCCACTATACTGAGGGAACTATGCAGACACCTGAGCATGGTGTCAGGTATAATCTGCCCTCTGGCATCTTTCTCACCTTGTCTTGTATATTTCTCCTGTCCACTCTGGCCCCGTGGGCACTCCTGCTGCTCCTCAACCACACGAAGGCCGTTCTCACCTTAGAGCTTTTCCTTTTGCTATTCCTTCTAACTGTAACATGATTCCACCAGGTCTTTGAACAACTAGTCCCTTCTTCTTCTGATCTTGCTAAAATGTCATCTCTTCATTCCTGAGCATCCTTTCCCAAGTCCTCTCTTCAAGTCACTCTCTATCCATTAACTTATTCTTATTTTCCTCCCAACACCTAAAATTATCTGAAATGTCTATTTATTTGCTTTTCTAATACCTGTTTCCTCCACTAGAATATAAACTCCATAAGAGCCAGGGGCCTTGCATATATTACCTATATGTCTTGGCACATAGTGGATATGCAATAAATTAGTGGTGAATGAATATTCTGAATGCATTCCTGACCATCACATATATCTAATGTAGTAGAGATATACCATATACTAGATTCAAACATAACAACTAAAATTCTTTATAATAATTTAAAATAATAAAATCATGCTTATTAAAATCACCCTGGGTCAGAGAGGTCAAGAACTGGGAAGGGTCTTAGAAGTTATAATGAACCCTCTAATTTTACAATGTCATGAGGCTTAGAAAGGGGCAGTGAGCCAAAAACAGTTCACAAAGTGAAAGAGAGGCAGAATCAGGGCTGGTCAGGTTCGCTCTACAGCGTCAAATACAGCTGGTTGCCCTTGTTATATAGCACACATGGGTGATTTTACAGACTCAATGACTATACAAAGAAGCCCAAATCCAGCACCAAAGTGCAACTCATTATGCACAGCAAGTAAAAATATTATTTGTTTATTTATCTTAAATGAATATGTTAGTATTCATAATAAATGGCAACCTTTTAATTAATAGTATGCTTGCATTAAAATAGCCAGAACATGGAAACAACTTATATGTCCAATGACAGATAAATGGATAAGGAAGATGCAGTACATATATACAAAGATATATTACTTGGTCATAAAAAGGAACAAAACTGGATCATTTTAGAGATGCAGATGAATCTAACATCTGTCATACAGAGGGAAGTAAGTCAGAAAGAGAAAAACAATACTGATATAAATGCATATATGCAGAATCTAGAAACAGGATACAGATGCACTTATTTCAAGGGGAGGAACAGAGATGCAGACAGAGAGAATGGATATGTGGACATAGGAGGAAGGGAGGGTGGGATGAATTAGGAGATTAGGATTTGCATATACACCCTGTGCCCCTGTGCGACTTAGTCACAGTCGTGTCCGACTCTTTGCAACCCCATGGACTGTAGCCCGCAAAGCTCCTCTGTCCCTGGAATTCTCTAGGCAAGAATACTGCAGTGGGTTGCCATGCCCTCCTCCAGGGGATCTTCCCAACCCAGGGATTGAACCCAGGTCTCCTGTGTAGCACAGGGAGCTCAGCTCAGTGCTCTGTGATGACCAAGAGGGGTGTGATCCGGAGCTGGGGTGGGACAAAAATTCACGAGGGAAGGGATATATGCATACATAGAGCTGATTCACTCCGTTGTACAGTAGAAACTAACATACTGTCAAGCAATTGTACTCCAATAGAAAAGAATTTAGAAAGTTTTTCAGGGACAACTGAATGGCACACATCTCTTAAAAATATAACCAGTAAAGTTTTAACTAACTTTTATAGTTTTTCTCCAAAGCTGTCCATAAACATCACTTTCAAAATTTGCATAACTGCATTTCATTAACTATGTCTCTAATATGTATATAATGTATATACTATGTATATAATATGCCCCTATTGCATGCCCAGGGAGCCCCTGGAAGTTGAGAGAGGCCTGCTGCTGCTGCTGCTGCTAAGTCTCCTCAGTCGTGTCCGACTCTGTGCGACCCCATAGATGGCAGCCCACCAGGCTTCGCCATCCCTGGGATTCTCCAGGCAAGAACACTGGAGTGGGTTACCATTTCCTTAAATATTTGAGACAATAGGTATTTTTTTTCAATAAAGAAATATTTAGATGAAGCTACCAAAATTATGGAATATTTTAAATAATTACATTATACATGTTAACATATTAAACCCCAAAAGAGTGCCTCACCATTATAGAATTTTTTAAAAATAATTCTTATTCTTCATGTACTGGAGGCTCCATGAGCTACTGTAGGGAAACACATTTTTAAACTTTAAGGGAACACCTACTTCTTGCAATGCTGTCTGTGACTCTCTAGGACATATTTTTTCAAATAGTGGTAAATATCCAAGATTATAATTATTTATGATGGTGAAATCTGGGCCAAGTGATCCTCTTAGCACCCAGGGTGGATTTTGTGTATCTGATTTCCCTTGCTTTCTGCCTTCCTGCTAACCGTAAGCAAGTGGTGTGAGGATGTCACAGGCCTGGGTCCTGGGACCCTTTGCCGCAGTGCTGCAATGCTTGCACCCGGGCACACCTCTCCTTGAGCAATAAAGTACAAAGAAACTAAATGAGTTTAAAGATAACTGTAAGCATGCAGCAGTTAGGGCACATTCTGGACCAAAGATACAAAGAGACCAAAAAACATAATGCCATTTCTGAAGAGTTGGGAGCAAAAGCAGGTCCCACACATGCCCCCTGCATACATCACCCCTAAGCCACCCCTCAGGCCCAGTCCCTGGACACATCCCTATCCTCAACCCATATAAGGAACAAGCTTATCCTGCCTTGGGGAGTAAGCAAACAAGGGACCATGTTATTTGTCCTTGCTCTCCTTTCCTGCAGCAGGGGTCCCAATAAAGCCAGACAGAATTTCCTACCTGGCCTCTGATCAGTTTTTGTTGATTAAGGAGGCCAAGAACACTGGTCAGTAACAGAGAGAGGATGGCAGGTGATGGGAGAGAGCTTAGCCATCAAAAGGCAGCTGACATCTAGTGCACGAGAACTTGAGGGACGGACAGAATCTTTCTGGTCTCAGAACGTGAAACCAATCAACCAAACAAGTAAAAATAACTGACATGACTCTTCATCTCTCTCAATCTGCTGCCTCTCTGATACTCAGGAGGAAAAATGAGTAGCTGTTTGGGATTAGTGGTTACTGTGACCTAATCCTGAATAAGGACAATCTTCCCTGGCTGTGGCCATATCCTGACTTGTAAATTCCAGCCATAAATGGAAATCAAAGCAAAATATCTATTTACTAGGATGAATCCCAAAGGCTTTTACTGGCATTGCAGAAGTGTATTCTGAAAGGTCTACAGGGTTCTGAGAGGCAGTTATAAGAGAAAGAAACAAAATTCATGTCCTCAAGAGTTAGGGAGCAATTTGACAAGCAGTAGGTACAAATGTGTGTATGTGTCCATCTGTCTATCCCTCTGTCTTTCTGGGGACGATGGAGAGATGTATAGCCTTTTATTAAAGTCTGATTCAACTTCAGAAAACCAGCTCTATGAGGGGCTAGGATAACTCAGCTCTAATTATCCAAAAAGACCCCATCTCAGGTCTGGCTCTTTTTTCCACATAGCCAAAGGGAAAAAAAGATGCTGGTAAATTACTGTGTTGGTGGTTCTATTCATCTTTTTTTAGTGACATTACCATCGAATAAGCTTTAGTTCTTAATTGTTTTTACAAGAATGATGTTTAATCGAAGCTAATGATGTCAGGGTACTTGAATCACCGTATGAATTAATTTAGCAGTATGAATGCTTCATCACATCCTCTCTTTATTTCTCTCAGTATTAATTAGAATCATTTCCCAAAGAAAGTGAAAATCTCAGGGATGACCTATATATTCCACTTTTCAACTCATGGTGGGCATATTACAAGAGCCTGATAGATCACAGAAAGACTGGTTTGAGTTAGAAAACAGTTTCCAAGATTTGCCCCAATCTGAGATATTATACATACTTGATTTTAACATACTATAGTCGAAATCCTTTCGAAAAATGGGCCTGTGATATCAAGAATTCATACACAAAAAAGGAAATACAAATGGCTCTTAAAAGTAAGAAAAGGGAAAAAAAAGAAGAAAAGATTTCAATCTTACTCATAAGAGATGCAAACTAAGGCACACAAAGTGTCATTTTTTTTTTCATTTCTAAGATTAGCAAAATTCTACAAGTTGGATGACATACATATTGGTGAGGTTATGGGGAAACAGGTACTGTCATACATTATAGGTAGGAATATGAACCAGGATAACCTTTAAAGAGGACAATTTGGCAATACGGATCAACAATACAAATGCATACAGTCTTTGACCCAGATTTCCATTATTGTGATTTATCTTACAAATATGGGACTTTCCTGGTGGCTCAGATGGTAAAGCGTCTGCCTACAAGGTGGGAGACCTGAGTTCAATCCCTGGGTTGGGACGATCTGTTCTTGCCTGGAAAATCCCATAGACGGAGGAGCCTGGTAGGCTACAATCCATGGGGTCTCAAAGAGTCAGACACGACTGAGCGACTTCACTTTCACTTCACTATCTTACAAATATACACATGTATGAAATAATACATGAAAAGTGATATCCATTATAGCAATTTCATAAGAGCAAAATATTGGAAACAACTCAAAAGTTCATAAAGACTAGAAACAACTCACATATTCACAAATGGGGGATTGGTTACATAAATTAGAATCTCTTCCTACAACAGAACATCATGCAGCTATAAACAAAGAATGATGAACTACCTTTGTGCCAATATGGAAAGATGCTCAAGATTTATTTTTTCAGTGGAAAAAAAAGCAACATACAGAAGAATGTGCATAGAATGCTACATTTTGTTTTAAAAAGGAAAGTTATGAATATGAATTTATATTTGCATAAAGAACATCTGGAGGAATTCTAAGAAGTGGTAAATGTGGTTTTCATTTTGTGTACACAGTGGTGAGAACTGGCTGGCTGGGGTTGCGGAAGAGAATGAATCTTTTCATTTTATACCTTGTTATATGTTCTGTGTATTGAACCATCTGGTTGTACGAGAATCCAGCTTATTTGAATCTATCTCTTCAAAAAATAAAGTAAAATAAAGCATTATTCATTAGGATGTTGCAATTTCTGGATTTTCCAAAACCACAGTGCATATATATTCCTGAACATACTGAAATTTTTTTCTGGCAGCTTTCTTTTCCAAGGAAGTCTAATAAATATTAAAATATAAACTCTGAAAGATTACATGAATGCATGTGCATGATGAAATACTTTTAAAGATCCATTAACGCATGTAGTGAATTAAATTTCTTGAGAATTAGCATTGATTAAATGTCCTACTTATGAAATAATTACGAACTGAAGCTTATCAGATGGAAAATGCTGGAAAAAGACAAGCACTACTATCACCTCTAAGTATAAGACAAAGAATGAAACGGTAGCTATTGCTTTCGCAAATTATCTTAGTTAGACAAATAAAGGATCTGTCTATTTTTACAGATTTCTAATATGAAGAAGTTACCCCTATTGCTTAAAATACCTCTTACCCTGCTGCTGTTAACTCACTTCAGTTATATCTGACTCTATGCAACCCCATAGACAGCAGCCCACCAGGCTCCTCTGTCCCTGGGATTCTCCAGACAAGAATACTGGAGTGGATTGCCATTTGCTATTACTCTTAAAAATGATGTTCAGGCAGATGTGAACCAAGGGTATTTAAAATACTCAGATAAAAGTATAAATGGCATTTCCTCCAAGTTTGTTGTTGTTGCAGCTACTTGAAGTCTTGCCTGGATAATTAAAATTAAAGAAATCTAGGTATCAAAATTAAGACATAAGACAAAATAAGATAAACTAATCTGTGCACATTAAATTCAAAGGAAACATTATGATTAGAGAAACAGCTCAGGAGCCATAGGGCACATCATATATATAGTATTATAATATAGAAGCCATATTTTTCTTTTAAAAGAGAATACAACACAGGAAACTCCTCTCAGTGTTCTGTGATGACCTAGAAGGGTGGCATGAGGGGGCAGAAGGGAGGCTCATGCAGGAGGGGATATATGAATACATACAGCTGATTCACTTTGTTGTACAGCAGAAAGTAACACAACATTGTAAAGCAATTATACTCCAATAGTAACATAAACTATTGCTTCATTAATTGTGACAAAGATACCACACTAAATTAAGACGTTAAGAACAGGAAAAATTGGGTGTGGGGTGTACGCAGACTCTCTGTACCATCGTTGTAATTTTTCCTAAAACTACTCTACAACTAAAGTTTGATTTAAAAATAAAATTCTCTTGTTAAGAAAAAAGGCAACCAAAAAGTCACATAAGGTATTTTTAGATGGGCACATAATGTTCACCACTTTAAAATGACACATTGAGAACTGGGTACTAGATCACTGGGCCTGACGGGCTAGTGAAGAGGAGGAAGTGGATATCAGCAGTGGCAGTCATCAAGAGGTGAAATCACAGTACACATCATGTGACTTTTGCTTTCTTCCTGGGGGAATCCTGGACAAAAATAGCAGCTCCCAGTATTTGTACCCAAGGCGCTTGCCATGCTTTGGGCAAAACAAAGAGTAATAAATGAACAATGAAGGTGAAATCAATGAAGATGATAAAATGGCCAAATACACAATTTTTTCATGTTTATCTGCCTATACAAGAAAACCAAAAAGAGAAAGAAAACGAGATTTGCAGGTAAGTACATAGGAATAACCTTCTCAAAATGGTTACAAAAAGTAGATGACTGGATACCGTCCACCTGATTGTTATTCTCCTGTGAGAGCACAAATTCAAAGAGAATTCTACATGTACACAGGATTAAAAAAGAATGAGATTTAAGAAATATTGGCTTAGTATTAATAGTTTTGATTATCAAAGAAGAGTAATTCATTGTGGCAAAAATTACTGTCTCTTACAAACCTCTAACAGAAACAATTCTTATTTAGAAGGCATTTACAATTTCAGTGTAATTTTACGTTGATTTTTTTCATTTGATGAACTGATATTATCAACCCTTAGAACAGATAATATATACTGACATACGCTCAGAAGCATTAAACTACCCGCTTAAGGTAGCACAGGTAGAACACAGTAGAGCAGAGATTCAAACCCCGATCACAACTTGAATTCTGTGCTCTGTGCACCATAGACACTCAAGAGAAGTGCAAATAATCCTTAAAAAATAAAGCATTCACTTTTCCTCTAGAGTAATCAGCCAGGGACTAAAGGTACTGATGTTTTTGATGGTCTTCACTAATGGTTTGCTGAGAGAGTTCTCAAAGATCAGTTCAATGATAGTTACAAGATACGCTGATACACCACCACCACCTAGGACCCTCGATTCCCTGTACCCAAAAGGTCAATTTGATTTTGAGCCACGAATTGAGCCAGAAATTGATTTTCCTTTGATTCAAGTTCCCAAGTAGTGGCCCTGAAATGCTGGCAAAGCTTTGCTCTTACCTTCTGGACATCCCACGTCAATATCGGACAGGTGTTAACAATTAGACATGTTTAAAGAACAATAAATAATTAAGGAGTCTGCATCTTTGATTGTATACTCCAGTAATAGCTCTCTGGGGATACTGTGCCTTTCATGAGAGCGAGCACATAAATAAGATATTCAGGAAGCTGAGGGCCAGAGCTTTTAAAAACATTGGTTTTCCCTGACCTGTCCCACTCTCTACCCCTGCCAAAAGCATCTTTGAGTCTATGGTTGGGAAGAGTGGCATAAGGGGCTTCTTCTTATCTCAAATTAAGAGGCAGGATGTAGAATCTCTTTTGAAGTCTGGGAGGTGGAGTTTGAGATTACTCACTAAAGAGCACAAACCTCTTCCTGCCCCAAACTCTCTAACTGGCTCAAAGATACACACTCCCAAAGTCCCCAGGTTAGCAAGCAAATAATGAGTTGAATTAAAGTTCCAAAGAGGTTGTTGTATAAAGAAAAGTTTTAGCTTATCTTTGGAAAAATATTTTATAAACTGCAGGGCATAGTGTCTGCATTAAAATCCTTTTCTGTATTGTAGTAAAAGACAAATAATGTAAATTTTCTCATCTTAACCATTTTTAAGTGGATAGTTTAGTGATATTAAACACATTCATAATGTTGTACAACCATTATCACCACCTGTCTTCATGAATTTTTCCATCTTATAAAACCAAAACTTTATACTCATTAAATAACACCTTCCATTCCATTCTCCCTTCAGAACCTGGTAAACACTATGTTCTTTCTCCATGGACTTGACTCTTTTAGGTACCTGAGATAAGTGGAGATATACAGTATTTCATATTTGTCCCCCTGTGCCTGGCTTATTTCACTTAGCATAATGTCTTCAAGTTTCACCCATGTTGTAGAATATAGTTACAATTTCATTCCTTTCCATGGCTGAGTAATATGCCATTGCAAGCATTCACCACATTTTGTTTACCCATTCATCTGTTGATGAACATTTGGATTGTGCTCACCTTCTGGTTTTTGTGAATAATGCTACTATGAACACTGGTGTACAAGTATCTGTTTGAATCCTTGCTTTCTTTCCGTTCTTTCGGGTATACATGTAGGAGTGTGAATTGCTAGATCATATGGCAAATCTATCTTTAATTTTATGAGGAACTCTCAAAGTATTTTCCACAGTGGTTGCATCATTGTATATTCCTACTAATAATGCACAGAAGTTCCAATTTTTCCACATCCTTGACAATATTTGATACTTATTATTTTCCATTGTTTTGTGTTTGCTTTCAAATAATAGCCATCCTAATGGGCATGAAGTGATTCAGTTCAGTCGCTCAGTCGTGTCCAACTCTTTGCGACCCCATGGGCTGCAGCATGCCAGGCTTTCCTGTCCATCACCAACTCCTGGACCTTGCTCAAACTTATGTCCATTGAGTCGGTTATGCCATCCAACCATCTTATTCTCTGTTGTCCCCTTCTCCTCATGGTCTCAATCTTTCCCAGCATCAGGGTCTTTTCAAATGAGTCAGCTCTTCGCATCAGGTGGCCAAAGCACTGGAGCTTCAGCATCAGTCCTTCCAATGAATATTTAGGATTGATTTTCTTTAGGACTGATTGGTTTGATCTCCTTGCAGTCCAAGGGACTCTCAAGAGTCTTGTCCAACACCACAGTTCAAAAGCATCAATTCTTCGGTGCTCATCTTCCTTTATAAGTCCAACTCTCAAATCTACACATGGACCACTGGAAAAAAACATAGCTTTGACTAGATGGACTTTGTCAGCAAAGTAATGTCTCTGCTTTTCAATATGCTGTCTAGGTTGGTCATAGCTTTTCTTCCAAGGAGCAACTGTCTTTTAATTTCATGGCTGCAGTCACCATCTGCAGTGATTTTGAGCCCAAGAAAATAAAGTCAGCCACTATTTCCCCATCTATTTGCCATGAGAACTGGATGCCATGATCTTAGTTTTTTGAATGTGAAGTGAAATGTCTCTATAATTTCACCCCCTGATGACTAATGATGTTGAGTATCTTTTATCTTCTGTTGTGCATATCTGCCTTTTCTATGTTGTCTCTGGAAAAATTTTATTTACGCTCTTTGTCCATTGTTGAATTGGGTTGTTTTTGTTGTTGTCGAGTTGTAGTAGATCTTATATATTTTGGAATATATTCTTTATCAGATACATGATTCTCCCACTCTGTGGGTTGCCTTATCACTCTGTCTACAATGTCCTACAAATTTTTAAATTTTGATGACATCCAATTTATCTATTTTTCTCTTTTGATGTTTGGCTTTTGATGTCCTATTCAAGAAATCATTGTAGTGATTCCAGTTGACTAACCTCCAATATCATCTTTAGGTAGCATTCTTGGATTACTCTATAAGTCACTTACAATAAATTGATTTATTCCCAAATAAATTCCAATTATGTTGTGATAGGTTAAAAAGCAATAGATGCATGGGTGACTTCATATTGGTTTCCAATCACCCTTAAGATTCAAACTCTGTGACATGAGTCATCCTTTAGGACTTGATCCCTAGCTTACTTCTTTAGTCTCATCCTCCCTTGTCATCTAACTTCAGTACTCTGGAATCTCCTGTCTCTGGAATATCCCATATATGCCTGGTGTCCTACTTTACTGGTGTCTTGTGTCTTGAAGGGTGCCTTGTGTCATCCTTCAAGTCTTAAGTTAGTCAGCACTTTTAGGAAGTTTCCTAATCTGCCTCCATTTCCACCCAATATTCATCTGGCAAGTAGGTTAATATGCTAGTTTTGAGATCCTACAATATCCCATATGATGTCCTTTACAGAATTATTATTTATTTAGCTGTCTCACACTCTCAATCCACAAGGACAGCAACTCTATCTATAATTTATTATTATCACTATATCCTTAGTATTTAGAATGATTCCTGGCACATTATATGCTCTGTAAATATCTGATGAATTAATGAATAAAGCAGACTAATAGCTTTTCCAACCTAGTGTTCTATTTCTGGCAGTAGTTAAATGCTCTCATGGGAAGGTATATAAGGTATGTAAAGAGATACATCTTAAATTTCCCAGATTTCTATTTTTGAAAAGTTTATTTAACAGACTATTAATCAAGGTACTATTCTAAGCAGTTTATATATATTAATTCATCTAATCTTCATAACATCTAACCTACCTTCATAATGATGAGGTAGGTCCCATTATTATCTGTAGTTTTCAGGGAATGACACAAGAGCACAGAAATGTTAAGTAACTTGCCCATGGTCACACACCTACTAACTGGGCTTGAGCCCAATTTGTAGAATTGGTCAGCTTGTACCATCTCTTGACTGTGATGAGTTCCACCTAATGTAAAACAGTATATATCTGAACATTTCAGACTGACAAGGAAGGTCAAGTTCATAATATTTATGATGTTCTAAACTTTGCTCACACTCCCCTCAGATTCAGGGTCGATTTACCTCTGGGGAGTCCCGCGTTTCCTAACTGGGGCTCACAAACCTTCCATCCCTTATATCTTTGAACTTCCTTTCTCAGAACCTGAGCTCACTTCCCCATTCCCTCCAGAGGCTCAGCTGATGGAAGCACTGAGCATTTCAAGTACAGATAGACCATACTCGTTCTCAGAATTAAAAATAAAACTTTCCACTTGGTTTCTGAGACTTCTTTACTTTGATTAATGTATTTAAATAACTATCTAAAATGACCCTTAGATCCTTTTCTCAATTTTAGCTGGTAGAAGCTCAGCTTATTACCCTAAGGAATATTAGAACTATTTTCTTTTATTGTTTTTCAGTTGCCTTCAATGAAAGTAATCCAGCCACATTATTATCAATATTACAGAGCAAGGTATCTCTTGAAACACAATTCCTTCCTTTTTCCCTTCTTTCCCTCCTTCATTCATTCATTCAATCATTCAGTACTGCCAAGGTGCCAGGCACTATGCTAGATGAAGGAAAGAGAACTTTTTCCCTTAGTATTGTCCCATTTAAAAAGGTTCGTCTGGATTTCCCTAGCGATCCAGTGGTTAAGACTCGGCATTGCCTATGCGGTGTGTGCGGCTTTGATATCTGGTCAGGGAAGTGAGTTCCCCCATGCCTAGCTGTGTGGTCAAAAGATCAAACAAACAAGTAGAAAAAAAAAAGACCCTCCATTAAAAAAAAATTAAAAGGTGTGTTCAGTATCAAGGAAATTAAGCCATTATATGATTTGAGATACTAGAAAAAATTATAAGAAAATGATTTCAATTGGATCCTCTTATTCCATACTCATATTTGCCCTTTCAAAAGGCTAGAATACAGTGACAAAGAAGTCAATCTCATTACCTTAGTCTGAATAATGAGACAAAACACCTCATTTCACAAAGTACAAAAATATATAACAAAATGATTTAAGTCAAAGCTTATATTAGGTACTATAGTTGTGAATTAATCCCCTAAAAGAGAGAAAAAAATTAGAAGTTACAGTAACATTTTAAGGCAAGATGGATGATTTAGAGATTTACCACTAGATAAATTGCAAAATATCTCTTATGTCTGAATAATAAATATAATTTATTGATTCTCTCTGAATGTATTAGAGAAATAAAGCCTGTAAAATAATCATTTATACTAAGGACATACAGTAAAGAATCAAAATTATTCTCTGCAGCAAGCACTAGGCTGATGGTTAATAGCACATACATTCTTTTTCATACCTCTTGCCCTTTTAAATATATCTCTAGGGAAAGACAGTCGTTATTATTTAGTTTTCCTCATGTGAAATTTCTCATATTATGCAGTGAATCTTTAAAAGTTATAGGAAAAGTACATTTTTCTTTCAGGAATTCTCATTCATGGTTAAGAACGTTAGTGGGTATCTTTCATTTAGCATGGACAACATTTCCAGTTTAACTTGTTTCAGAGAATGTAACATTTGCAGCTAATTTCCAACATAACATTTAGAAATAGCTCAAAGTGAAACCCATTACTGTTTTTTTTTTTTTTTTTTTGCCATGTTTAAAAGCCAAATGCAAATAAAAACCAAGACAAGGCTATATTTTACTTTTAGAGCATGTATTTCAGTTCCTATTCCAGAAAAATAGGTTTGTTGTAGGTGGTAAGCTTGTAACGTTATTCTTTGTTTAAAACACATGGCAGGAAGGTCTCAGGGAGGAGAAGACACATGTTCACATCTGTCATGACCCTGTACTTATAAATCTGCCATTTGAAGACAGGTCTTCAAAGGGCCAGATGGTGGCCATGTCCTCCAAGTCACATATGTTATACTAGCTTCATTTTTTGTAACCAATATAGCTCTGAAGTTGTTTTTTATATATCTTATAATCCTTTCATTTTGGATGGCTTACTATATATTTTACCCAAAACTAAACTAACCCCCTGATCTGGCTCATGCATCAGATTTGCAAATGGACAGATTTTCAGAGATATACTTTGCCATATGAATTGATGACCAGAAAGATTGAGGGCAAGTGTAGAAGCGGGTGACAGAGGATGAGACGGTTGGATGGCATCACCGACTCAATGGACATGTGTTTGAGCAAAGTCTAGGAGATAGTGAAGGACAGGAAGTCTTGTGTACTGTACTTCATGGAGTCACAAAGAGTCAGACACAACTTAGTGACTGAACAACAACAAGGTCTTACAGCATTCTTTTATGAATAATTATATTATAAATTACTACAGTAATTTTCAAAGGGACTTAACAAAGTGACAAAATATTTATAAATTTAGACTGAAATATAGTCATACATACTGTTACATAAGGAAAAACATAATTGGTATTAGTGATTTTTTTAATATAATTACCCTCTGACTATCTGCATAAAATGAAGAAACTCAAAATGATGGAATTAATCTTAAAGCTTGAGTCTATGTAAGCAATTCTCTAAATGTTAGAGTCTGATGGAAAATGTTACTGAGATAGAAAAATTTTGCAAGCATAAATTTTAAATGGAGCTTCTAGAAGGAATAATTTTAAGATAACCTATTGAATTATAGAAAAATTTTGCAAGCATAAATTTTAAATGGAGCTTCTAGAAAGGAATAATTTTAAGATAACCTATTGAATTTGAGGAGTCAGGGATTATTTAGATAAGAATTCTGCCAAAAATATACATAGCATTAAACAGTATACAGAGACATTTACAAGTTTATCTTCCAAATACAAATATCTGTTTCATGTCTACTAAGAATCTCAGATACTGAGAGTTCTTGGGTAAGAGTGAGCAAATGCTATGACTCAAAGAAGGACAAGGAGCAGCCCCATCTCTGGGGTGGATAGTTCCAGGCAGAGGCCAGAGCAAGCACATTAGACTCAAATATATAAGAACACTTAAAAGCTTCTGCACAACAAAGGAAACTATAAGCAAGGTGAAAAGACAGCCTTCAGAATGGGAGAAAACAATAACAAATGAAGCAACAGACAAACAACTAATCTCAAAAATATACAAGCAACTCCTACAGCTCAATTCCAGAAAAATAAATGACCCAATTAAAAAATGGGCCAAAGAACTAAATAGACATTTCTCCAAAGAAGACATACAGGTGGCTAACAAACACATGAAAAGATGCTCAACATCACTCATTATCAGAGAAATGCAAATCAAAACCACTATGAGGTACCATTTCACGCCAGTCAGAATGGCTGCGATCCAAAAGTCCATAAGCCATAAATGTTGGAGAGGGTGTGGAGAAAAGGGAATACTCTTACACTGTTGGTGGGAATGCAAACTAGTACAGCCACTTTGGAGAACAGTATGGAGATTCCTCAAAAAACTGCGAATAGAACTGCCTTATGATCCAGCAATCCCACTGCTGGGCATACACACTGAGAAAACCAGAATTGAAAGAGACACGTGTACCCCAATGTTCATAGCAGCACTGTTTACAATAGCCAGGACTTGGAAGCAACCTAGATGTCCATCCACAAATGAATGGATAAGAAAGCTGTGGTACATATACACAATGGAGTATTACTCAGCCATTAAAAAGAATGCATTTGAATCAGTTCTAATGAGGTGGATGGAACTGGAGACTATTATACAGAGTGAAGTAAGCCAGAAAGAAAAACACAAATACAGTATACTAACGCATATGTATGGAATTTAGAAAGATGATAACAATAACCCTGTTTACAAGACAGCAAAAGAGACACTGATGTATAGAACAGTCTTTTGGACTCTGGGAACGGGAGAGGGTGGGATGATTTGGGAGAATAGCATTGAAATATGTATAATATCATATCTGAAACAAGTCGCCAGTCCAGGTACGATGCCTGATACCGGATGCCTGGGGCTGGTGCACTGGGACGACCCAGAGGGATGGTATGGGGAGGGAGGAGGGTTCAGGATGGGGAACACATGTGTACTTGTGGTGGATCCATCTTGTATGACAAAAGCAATACAACATTGTAAAGTTAAGCAAAATAAAATTTAATTAAAAAAAAAAAGAAATACTTTTTTTTTTACTTTTTTTAAAAAAAGAATACTTTTTAAAAACTACATGCTAAAAGAGTCAAACAAAAGTTCAATTACAAATTAATATAAGTAAGGTGCATATATACTGTGTTCTAACAACATAGTGTGTGTGTGTGGGGGGCACAGTTGTATTCAACTCTTTTGCAACCCCATGATCCCACCAGGCTTCTCTGTCCATGGAATTTTCCAGGCAAGAATACTGAAGCGCATTGCCACTTCCTACTTCAGAGGATCTTCCTGACTCAGGACTTGAACCCATGTCTCTTGTGTCTCCTACATGGGAGGCGAATTCTTTACCACTAGTGTCGCTTGGGAAGCCCACAACATACATGTACAAACATGTGTATACATATGTAATTACACACAATATGCATGTATATACTGAATGGAGGTACATAATAGTATTTCTATTAAGAAAATTGAGGCTATATTTCTTCAGTGTTTTGCATATAAGCCAGTAGAAGCTAGGTGTAGCTGGGTACTGCTGCTACTGCTAAGTCACTTCAGTCGTGTCCGACTCTGTGTGACCCCATAGACGGCAGCCCACCAGGTAACCCATATCTTAAAAACATTTGCTTATGGTTTGCCCTAATGTATTGGCCTTGCCCTTACTTCTTTTGGCCTCTCTCTCTGCCACTGGCTTACATTCTGTCCTTTCCTCCTGGGAGCGAGAGAAGGTGAGAAGGTGTTCCTGTCTCAATTCAAAGCAGGTATAGCCAGCATCACACCACCACATTTCACTGTTGTGAAATGAGCCTAGAATCCTAATGAGTGAGAGATGTACTTCTTTCTAGAGGTGACTCTGTAGGTGGAGAAAAGAAAGGACACTGAGTGTGGACTCCCCGGGGCTTGGTGTGGATGCTATTTTGCCAGAAGCCGTGCTCCTACGCTCTCTGACCGTCTCTGCTTGATCTAGGTAATTCATTTGCATGGATATTAAGCTTCAAATGTCACTGCACACCATGCTTTTCTATTTTCTGATCACAGATCAGGCTCTTGCTCAATCTGCCACTGGCTGTTGAGCCATTCTCTGTCCTACAGAGCAGGAGGACAGCTGTACTTTTTCCTTCCATGAAGAACATCGAAGGATGTTCTTCCTCATTTCTCAAGGCAGCTCAACGCCTGCCTTAGGAAGACTGTGATACTATCGGCTCTTCATCAAATGGTTTCTTCATGGCAGAAACCTTATGCTCTAAGCTAGGAAGGAGACTGCAACCCTGAAATTCAACACAATGACCAAAGTTTGCCAAATCTGCATCTTGGACCACCAGGCTCCTAACTGGTTTTCCTGGATCTTCTTCAATCATCAGAATTCTGCATGTAAAACAAAAGGAAAATACCAGGCCATTTGCTTATTCACTCATTAATTCAACAAAAATTCATAATATTTACTGAACAGCTCCCAGGTGTCTTGCAAGAGTTAATGTGACATAGCAAGGTTCATGGTGTTGTCAGGAAGGGGTGACGCAGATAGGTGGTGGTGGTGAACAAGTGATGCTTCTGTCTAATTAGCAACCATTTCTCCCTTTGTTGGCTCAGACGGTAAAGTGTCTGCCTGCAATACATGAGACCTGGGTTCGATCCCTGGGTTGGGAAGATCTCCTAGAGGAGGAAGTGGCAACCCACTCTAGTACTCTTGCCTGGAAAATCCCAAGGACGGAGGAGGGGTCCGTGGGGTCGCAAAGACTTGGACATGACTGAGCTACTTCACTTCACTTTGCTGCTGCTGCTAAGTCGCTTCAGTTGTGTCCGACTCTGTGTGACCCCACAGACAGCAGCCCACCAGGCTTCCCTGTCCCTGGGATTCTCCAGGCAAGAACACTGGAGTGGGTTGCCATTTCCTTCTCCAATGCATGAAAGTGAAAAGTGAAAGTGAAGTCACTCAGTCGTGTCCGACTCTTAGCGACCCCATGGACTGGAGCCTACCAGGATCTTCCGTCCATGGGATTTTCCAGGCAAAAGTACTGGGGTGGGGTGCCATTGCCTTCCCCGTCACTTCACTTTACTTCTCCCTTATTTAGCACCTCTTTATATAGAACCAGGCTTCTCAGATAGCTCAGACAGTAAAGAATCTGTCTGCAATGTGGGAGACCTGGGTTCGATCCCTGGGTGGGGAAGATCCCATGGAGAAGGGAATGGATCCACTCCAGTATTCTTGCCTGAAGAAGTTCATGGACAGAGGAGCCCGAGGGGCTATAGTCCATGGGGTCACAAAGTGTTGGACATGATTAAGTGACTAACACACACACACACACACACACACAGATAGATTTGGATATACAGATATATAAATAGATATGGATATCTATGTCTATCTATTTATCTAATTAGGTGCTAATTCCAACATTTGAGTGTTTCAACCTCTATGTGCCCTAGAATTCTAAGGGCAATGATAGGCTCTCTGACAAACCACAGCACACATGTCAGGTGGTAAGAAAGCAACCCTGAAGCAGCTGGGGAAGTGCACATCCACCTGCAACCTCCCTCTTCTTCACTGATCTTCAATGTCTCTTCACCTTCAAATGTCACCTCTTCAGGGAACGCTTTCCTTCTCAGAAGGATTACTTGGTACCTTTACTTTGTTCTTAACAGATCATGAGCCCAGACACTAGAGAACATGGTTTTGTCATATTTGTATCTTTTAGTGCACAGTAGATTAGCACACAGTTAGACTGGATAAACAATATACCTTCACTGAAAATTCCTTGAATGCCTCTATATTCCCAGCCCTACATTGAAGGCAGGTGGGGTTCAAATAAGAGTGGAAGGCTGGCCCTGCCCTTGTGGAATCTGCCAGGATAACAATCACATACAGAGAACCAGCCTTCAGAAAGAAACCTAATATGTATATTTATATATATATTTTTGCTCATTTTTCCCTTCTCCTCCCGATTATCCTTTTCCTTCCCTAGCATTTTAGCTTAGCTATAACTTCCTGTTAGAGCTTCACATAAACATTCTCCTGTCAGTTATCAGAAAGCTTGGCCAATTTGGGTCCAGTTTCTCTGTTATATATTCTTAAAACACCTTGTATTTCTCTTTTATAGAAATCAGTGCTTCTCGACCAGGGGTGAGTGACTCTGCTCCCCCTTCCCCAGGATGTGTGATGACATCTGGAGATATTTTTGATTGTGAGAGGTGGCTTGTGGCATGTAGTGGGTAAGGACAGGGATGCTGTGACAGAGGACCACTCCCCACAACAAAGAATTGTCTGGCCCAAATATCAGTAGTGCTGAGTTTGAGAAATTCTTATATAAATCTTCACAGTTTAGAACTATTGATCTATTTTTGTCATTATTTGATGAATGTATTTTTCCTAGTTGCACCGTTAAGTTCCAAGAAGCAGGGACTAAGTCTGTTGTGCACCATTATATTCCCAAAGACTCACAAGTAGTAGAGGCTCAGTAATCAATTATTGAATGTTGTCTTTAAAGAAATGTCAGCTCTACTCTCTGAAACAGAACACAATAATCAAGCAATTTCTCCTTTCCTGCAAGGAAAGACAAATGCAATTCTCTGTACTCAATGATCATTTTCTAGGAAAAAAGCTGTTGACTGCATGGTTGTATTTTAGTTTACCTGAGGAGGTTCTGTTCCAAAATGAAAATATTCCATATGAAAATATTGGTTTTAATGTATTAGGAAATTCTTGGGAAGTTGACAAGATCTATAGAATGTTTGACTCCAGCTACAGTAATAATCCCTCATACTTTGTAATACACAGAACTGACAAGCCTTCATGGCACAAATAGCAGGAAACCTAATGTGTGACGACTAGCATGTTGTAGAGTTAGCACAGTGACATCATCAAAAAAATCCCTGAAGTAGGGCAGAAATAGAGATGCAGATGTAGAAAATGAATGTGTAGACATGAGGTAGGGGAAAGCTGGGGGTGGTGGGATGAATTGGGAGATTTGGATTGATATATACATATATACTACCAATTATAAAATAGATAGCTAGTGGGAACCTGTAGTATAGCAAAGAAAGCTCAGCTTGGTGCTCTGGGGTGACCTAGATGGATGGGATCAGGGGTGAGAGGGAGGCTCAAGAGGAAGGGATATATGTATATATATAGCCAACTCACTTTGTTGTACAGCAGAAACCCACACTGCAAAGCAACTATACCTCATGACTAGATAAATAAACATTTATATTTGCTAATATACAGGGGCTCATTATACATATGCTCTTTTGTGTCTTTATTTGCAGAAAAAATCATCTTGCCTCTTTTAATCTGTTGCATAGTATTTCATAACATAGTATTTAGTAGTATTTCACAATATGCATTACAATATTTTATTTAACCAATCCTCTCTTAATAAACACATAGATTATTATTTTTGTCCTTATTAAAAAATATCACTGAAGTAAATGCTAATATAGCCTCCTATACGTCCCATCTCCTACCTAAGAACAGTAAGCTTGAACTCTACTGAATTGAATCTGCAGTGCCTAGAAGTTCTAAAGTGTCTCATTATAATACTGAGTCATAATATTTGCTTTGCAGCTTTACCTCAAATGAACATTAAAATGTGACTTTTATATAGAAGTCAATTTCTGGGAGAACTACCATGTAAAAACATCGGGGAAAGGAGCCAGTTAATTATTAAAGGAAATCTAAAACAATGTACCAAGATACACTATTTTTATAAAAATAAAAGTAACTAGTTTACAGACCTATGAAATGAAGTGAAAGTCGCTCAGTCGTGTCTGACTCTTTGCGAACCCATGGACTATATAGTCCATAGAATTCTCCAGGGCAGAATACTGGAGTGGGCAGCCTTTCCTTTCTCTAGGAGATCTTCCCAACCCAGGGATCGAACCCAGGTTTTCCACATTGCAGGCGGATTCTTTAGCAGCTGAGCTATCAGGGAATCCCAATATATATCAGGGAATATATATGTGTATGTGTGTGTATATATATAAATATTTGGAGAGGGAAATGGCAACCCGCTCCGGTGTTCTTGCCTGGAGAATCCCAGGGACGGGGGAGCCTGGTGAGCTTCTGTCTATGGGGTCGCACAGAGTCGGACACGACTGAAGCGACTTAGCAGCAGCAGCAGCATATATAAATATTTCAGGGAATGTATCAGGGAATCCTAGTTTATAGACCTATGCTATGCTATGCTATGCTAAGTCACTTCAGTCGTGTCCGACTCTGTGCGACCCCATAGACGGCAGCCCACCAGGCTTCCTCGTCCCTGGGATTCTCCAGGCAAGAACACTGGAGTGGGTTGCCATTTCCTTCTCCAATGCATGAAAGTGAAAAGAGAAAGTGAAGTCGCTCAGTCATGTCCGACTCCTAGCGACCCCATGGACTGCAGCCTACCAGGCTCCTTCATCCGTGGGATTTTCCAAGCAAGAGTACTAGAGTGGGGTGCCATTGCCTTCTCCGAGTTTATATACCTAGACCATCCTTAAAGCCATGCCACAAAGGCACTCTGGGCTTATTTTCATTGAGAGATGTTTACCTTCTCCATGAGGCAGTGAATTCTTTAAATAAACAAAGAATCTGCATTTGAAAGTATGCATTCAACTGTTAGATTCCCCTGTTGAAATTTTTCTATGAAAAAAGTTCAAGATTTTGTTTAAAAATGATACAAGTTTAATTTGACTTTAAAAAGTTTATACTCTTGAAGATTCTTGCAGTTCTCATTCTCACTCTATCAAATACAAAACTTGGGAAACTTTAAGCACCTTTTCTTTTGGTTTTTGTATCCAGCAACTCCAACATACAAGGCCCTTTTCGGCTAGGTACTCAAGAAGATGTAAAAAATTCAGAATTCTTGTCGTCAAATCCCAACCTAGAATCTCTCCTATTTTTCCTTTGCTCTTGCTCTCAAGGAGCTTATTAAACTTTTGTGGGGCAGAACATGGACTTTTGAACTCAATTTGTGCAAAAATAACGTTTTTGAGTGAAAGAACAGATCTCCTTTGACCAGTAAAAAAAACTAAGGCTTATAGAGGTTAGTTTAAAAAGCATCTTAAAATAAAGGATATCTTTCTGGGTCTTTTAAGGCAATACACTGAATACTGAGTCATTCTATCATTACAGGTCCGCACAGTCCAAGGGAGTCAAGACCTTGGAATGGTTTGGTTACTATCTCATGAACCACAGAGCAGGATCTGCTTCTGCCTCTCACGGTACTTTTGTACACTGTACTCATTGTACCCAGGAATCAAAATGGGGTCTCCTGCATTGCAGGCGGATTCTTTACCAACTTAGCTATCAAGAAAGCCCCATTGTACTTTTATATGTGAAAAAAGACATTATCCAACAGATGGAAGTCACTATGGGAGGAGAAATGACTGTTCTTAGCATTTTATTGGAATTGCCATACAGAGAAGAAAAAGCCAAAAAACATTTCTGCAAAACCAAATTTCCATATCAGTTCAGTTCAGTCACTCAGTCGTGTCTGACTCTGTGACCCCATGGACTGCTGCATGCCAGGCCTCCCTGTTCATCACCAACTCCCGGAGTTCACTCAGACTCATGTCCATCGAGTCAGTGATGCCATCTAGCCATCTCATTCTCTGTTGTCCCCTTCTCCTCTTGCCCCCAATCCCTCCCAGCATCAGTGTCTTTTCCAATGAGTCAGCTCTTCACATCAGGTGGCCAAAGTATTGGAGTTTCAGCTTCAATATCAGTCCTTCCAATGAACACTCAGGACTGATTTCCTTTAGGATAGACTGGTTGGATCTCCTTGTTGTCCAAGGGACTCTCAAGAGTCTTCTCCAACACCACAGTTCAAAAGCATCAATTCTTCGGTGCTCAGCTTTCTTCACAGTCCAACTCTCACATCCATACATGACTATTGGAAAAACCATAGCCTTAACTAGATGGAACTTTGTTGGCAAAGTAATGTCTCTGCTTTTTAATATGTTGTCTAGGTTGGTCATAGCTTTCCTCCCAATGAACATGCGTCTTTTAATTTCATGGCTGCAGTCACCATCTGCAGTGATTTTGGAGTTCCAAAAAATAAAGTCTGCCACTGTTTCCACTGTTTCCCCATCTACTTGCCATGAAGTGATGAGACTGGAGGCCATGATCAAAATTTCCATAGACATTTGCTGAATTTACTGGGATAACTTTGAAAGTAGTAGACAAAGAAAGTGAAACTTCCTATTATGGTAATGATAGTAAGATAGGTGGCAAAGCTAGTGTTTCATTGAGTGTGGGTGGATTGGGGGCTGGATTGGAAAATCATTGCATCTGGGACTATTTTTTAATTCATTTTTGTTCCCCACAAAATATCTTGTCCTTTTTAGGTGCCTAATAAGTATTTGTTCAATGATTTTTGCTCACTGCTTGGATAAAAGAGATAGTACAGGTAATGTTGAAACATAACATGGAAATTTAATAATGAGAAAAAGAAACAGTACCTATACACAACTTGACTACAATAGCAATACTAAAGATGGGCTTTGCTGGTGGCTCAGATGGGGAAGGCAATGGCACCCCACCCCAGTACTCTTGCCTGGAAAATCCCATGGACAGAGGTCCCTGGTGGGCTGCTGTCCATGGGGTCGCTAAGAGTCGGACACGACTGAGCGACTTCACTTTCACTTTTCACTTTCATGCATTGGAGAAGGAAATGGCAACCCACTCCAGTGTTCTTGCCTGGAGAATCCCAGGGACGGGGGAGCCTGGTGGGCTGCTGTCTATGGGGTCGCACAGAGTCGGACACGACTGAAGCGACTTAGCAGCAGCAGCAGCAGCAGATGGTAAAGAATCCACCTGCAATGCAGGAGACCTGGTTCTGATCCCTGGGCTGGGAATATCCCCGGGAGAAGGAAATGGCAACCCATTTCAGTATTGTCGCCTGGAGAATCCCCGCGGACAGAGGAGCCTGGCGGGCTACAGTCCACGGGGTCACAGAGTTGCGACATGACTGAGAACACACATATAGCATAGCTCTGTTTTTTTGTTTTGTTTTCCTTCATTCAGTAAGCATTAGGAAGAGGCAAAATCTCTCTCTCTTAATACAAAGGCATCTATTGTGGCCACCTGCCTTTCTACGTCGGGGAAGGCAATGGCACCCCACCCCAGTACTTTTGCCTGGAAAATCCCATGGACGGAGGATCCTGGTAGGCTCCAGTCCATGGGGTCGCTAAGAGTCGGACCCGACTAAGCGACTTCACTTTCACTTTTCACTTTCATTCATTGGAGAAGGAAATGGCAACCCACTCCAGTATTCTTGCCTGGAGAATCCCAGGGACGGGGGAGCCTGGTGAGCTTCTGTCTATGGGGTCGCTCAGAGTCGGACACGACTGAAGCGACTTAGCAGCAGCAGCAGCAGCCTTTCTACGTAACACACAAAATAGGACAAATGACACTATTCCTGTCACTATGGGACTGATGACACATCGTAGCACGGCGGTTCCACCATGTGAACTGGCTGAATCAGAAATCTCCATCCAAGCAGAGGATTGTCACTGGTGTGTTTTAAGGTGACAGAACTAGAGGAAAAGTGGAATGAACAGGGATTAACACTGAAGATGGGCCAATGCCTGGTTAGTATTTTACATGTATCATTTTTATCTCATTCTTGTATAATCTTATGAAGTAGGTTGTCTTTCCTGGAGAAATGCAACATGGGAAATGACATGAAGTATTGCACAGGGGCAGTAAGTCTCCTGTCTCCTACGAGGCCCTCCGAGGTAGCATTCAACTCCTTGGCAATTTAACCCTGGTTCTCCTTCAGCCCCTCTGTCTTGAAATCTAGAAACTTGCTTTGTTAGCTCACCCAGCATGGCCCCATTTCTCAGAGGTGAGAAACCTGCTTCTAAACTGAGAAGACTGGTATATATTGAGATGGATGTATATATAATGAGAAAGCTGTCATGAGTGTAAGAATATTCACTGTAAGCCAAATTACATGAGAAACAAAATATATACAGAAGGTTGCTTGGTAAGGAGGGAATGAAACAAAAGGAACTATATCTAAACGATAGCGACGCTGTTGAAGTAGGAGCCCTTGCAACAGGAACAGCTTGACAACACTCCTCTATGTCAGGAATGATCTAAGTATTGGAGTTGGACCATTCGAAACAATTATCTAAGATTCCCTCTCCTCCCTGAAACTGAAAGTCACTCTGTTGTGTCCAAGTCTTTGCAACTCCACGGACAGTCCATGGAATTCTCCAGGCCAGAATACTGGAGTGGGTAGCCTTTCCCTTCTCCAGGGGATCTTTCCAACCCAGGGATAGAACCCAGCTCTCCCACATCGCAGGCAGATTCTTTACCAGCTGAGCCACAAGCGAAACCCAAGAATAATGAAGTAGGTAGCCTATCCCTTCTCCAGCAGATGTTCCTGACCCAGGAATCGAACTGGGGTCTCCTGCATTACAGGCGGATTCTTTACCAACTGAGCTATCAGGGAAGACCATCTCCTCCTGGGATGGTGCCAGTATTACCTTCTGCGATCCTCCTTTCTGGTCTGCTTCCAGTGAGAACCAAATCCTGTTCTTATGAATACTTTCCTTATAGATATATATTAATATATCTTTATAGATATATATTATTACCTTTGAGCAGGTTGCAGTAAAGTCTTGCTTTTTAAGTAGTTATTTGGTCTCATGTTGAGGAAGTGGTTTTTAAGCTTTTGAATCATAAACTCCTTTAAGAATGTTTTGAAAGATAAAGAGTTTTTTTCCAGAAAAAGCCATGTTCACAAATATAAACATACATTATTTCCAGAATTCTAGAAACTCATGCTTCAATTCAAGGTTTAACATCGTTGCCTAAGATAAATTTGCACAGTGCTCTGATCCATTACATATTGACATCAGGAGTAACACTCAAGAGTTCCTGGGATCTATGATCCTTATGAATTGGTATCAATTTCACTTTATAAATAAGAAAACTGAAGCTCAGAGAGGTGCAATGACTCGCTGTAGGGCCAATAAAGGGCAGATTAAGGAATTTATCAATGTCTACAGTAGGTATAAGACTACCTTTTTAAGATTACTCTTTATAAGTGAAAATTGCATCTCAAATTCAAAAAATCAAAAAAGGAGGAGTGGAGAAAGAGGGAAATGGGATATTTTATAAATTTTGAGCATCTAAAGAGGGTCACATGTTGTTTCATTTAATCAGTAAAGACTAGATTAAGTTATGATTATCCCCATTTTATTGAAGAGTAGAAATTACCTGAAGTTAATAACTTGCTCACATTTTCTTAGCTATAAGAAATGGATGGAACTAGAACTTGAACAGGAAGCTATGTTTCAGAGGCTGTGCTATTATCTATCCTGTGTCGTGTCTGGTCACAGCCTGAGCATCACTGGCTTCATCCATCTCTACTGGGCATCTCAGAGTGAAGTTGCCAGCAGAGTTGAGGATTACTATCTTGAAGGAACTCTGAACCCTCAAGTTCAAGAGAGTCTGAGTCCAGGGTGACCCTCAAGTGATGGGATGTAGGAGATGCATAAGCTTTCATTCAGTATTTCAAAAAGATGTGAAATGGTTTATATTTTACTTCAGAAATGGTCCATCTCTGCATTTTCCTTTTGGATTGTGTTACATATTTGATTCAGTAACAAAGACTTCTATTCCTCTAGTAATAAGTAGTGATTAATCACAATCACCTGTCACACTTAATTTAGCATTCAATTCCATGAAAAGATCGTGCACACGCTCCAAGGTGAAATTTACATTTTAATGTTCATAGATAAAGAAGTATAGCAGTATGTGTTACATTTTTTTCCCACTACGAAAATAATTTTTGGGAATTTAGACTGTTAAATAATCATTCCTTTTATGAGACTAGCTCTAAAGATACATATAAATTTTGAAATCTATAGTATCACTTAGCAATTTTAGTGCTTTATTTTTTGCAGCCAATCATGGAAGACTTGCTTTTATAGCTTTCTCTGCAGAGTCATCTTAATTATAGGGAAATTCTTTTACAAATGGCTATCCATTTACAGTGCTTCAGCTAGAATCTAATATTGGTTTTATTGGAAATGATGAAAAATTACTCTTCCTGGGACACAGAGTTAAGAATTATCATTGGAAGTGAACTGTGTTCTTTTAGCTTTAGGAAAAGTTAAAATATCCTATTATTTCCTTCTAAACAGTTTATCCCAAGAAGGTGTTATAAAGCATAAACTTTAAAGATTCTAGAAAAGCTTTCAAGGGGAAAGGTATCGTACCAGTTATGTGATTCAATCAACACATTTAACTAATACATGCGCTTCACACAACTCACAGCAATAGGGAGCAAGCCTGGATTAGAAGTCCATCTATGGGCTGCCATTGTACACTTTCAGTCTCACTCTGCTTTGAATGTTATTTTCTTCTTCTTCTGTTAGCCAAATAGCTCACAGGGCTGGGAGTGTGCTCTAGCCCTATGGACAGGAACTTCTTTGAGTATCTGTTCATATTAATAGCATTCATGACACCCTGGCACCACATTATATTCACTTGGCTATTGTCTTTCTCCTAGAAAGAATATAAGTTCCATGAGGGTAAAGAATCTGTGGGCTGTAATAGTGTCTGGTATATAGTGCATGTAGGCATGCTAAGTCACTTCACTCATGTCCAACTTTTTGTGATCCCAAGGACTATAGCTCACCAGGCTTCTTTGTCCAAGGGCTTCTCCAGGCAAGAATACTAGAGTGGGTTGCTATACCCTCCTCCAGAAGATCTTCCTGATCCAGAGATCAAACCCTTATCTCCTGTGGTTCCTGCACTGCAGACAGATTATTTATTGCTGAGTCACCAAGGAAGCCCGTGGTATATATAGTAGGATTCAATAAATATCTGGTAAAGGAAGTTTTGAACTTAATTTTAAATTTCTCCCATAGCTCATATTTTATTCTCTAAGACACCATGTTTACTTTACCTAGAATTAAAAAATAAATATCTTAATATCTTCTACGTATCAGATTTCTTAAATAAGAAGTCATAGAAGAAAAAAAATGATCAACTCTTCTACAGTTAAATTGTGTTTTGATGACACATGGAATACTAACAATGAAATATTCTTCAGCCTTTAAAAAGAAGGGGATTTTGACACATGCTACAACATAGATGAACCCTGAAGATACTATGATAAGTGAAACAGGTCAAGCACAGCAAGACAAATAATGTATGGTTTTACTGTATGAGGTACATAGTCAAATCCATAGAGATAGAAAGTAGAATGACTCTTGCCAGGGGCTGGTAGAAGTGGAGGATAGAAAGTAATCGTTTAATAGGTATGGAGTTTCAGTTTGAGAAGACGAAATGAACTGCAGTAACGGTTGAACAACAGCTCCCTAGTGGCTCAGTGGGAAAGAACCCGCCTGTCAATGAAGGAGATGCAGGTTTGATCCCTGCATGGGGAGGATCCCCTGGAGAAGGTAATGGCAACCCACTCCAGTATTCATATCTTAAACTGTTAGGCAATTTCCCAGAGCAAGTGTCTATCATATGATATATATCAATGATATCTTTCAGAGGAGTATAGGGGCTTCACCCAATTCCCAATATTGTATATTTTAAGCTGGGTGGCGGGCATGTGGATGTCTTATTATTCTTTAAAACATAAATATTTACTCTGCGTACTTGTACTTCACACAGACTATTTATTAACAATTAAATAAATGAAATTAATGACAATATGCAGTACCCAAAGCATAGAGCTTAACTATCTTTCATCCATTTTGGTCCAAAACTTTTGTTAAAAATTTTATGTCTCTCTTCTTGCTAGGTTCTTATGCTTTCTTCTTCTTTTTTTTAATTTACAAAAAAACATACAGAGCTTAAAAAGTAATTTTACTCAACTTAAAGATCTCAGCTTTTATTTTGTCCATTAAAAAAACTGAGCCCCCTGGAAGCCAATCTGCCATGAAGAGAGTGAAATCCTCCACTGATTTTAAAATGTTATACTATTTCCCCATGTAAGTGTCTATCATATGATAACACAAGAGAGAAAGAAATGGAAGATCATAAATAAATAGGGTATAAAACTTCAAGTTTCAGGGCATTACTGGGACAGATAACTAAGCAAGCATAACTCTGATATAATAAATTACTTGAACTGCTTAAAAGAGTGGGCTACATAAATCTTCATTTTACTAGAGGAGCTGCAGAATCCAAATGTACCATAAAGAGTAAAAATCTCTTTTGAGTGCTAACTGAAACTCCACATCAGATCTGAAAAGCCAAGGGCCATTTAGATATATGCCATAAGCTTACATACACAAACACCAAGAGCAACTTTTTCCTCTTGGTGTACGAGTGTAGCTGTCCATGTGAACGTAGAGTTATTTGTGTTATGGCTGGATGTGGGAGTGATGGTAAGATGTTAGCAAGAGTGAGAGCCAAGAGTTAAAAAAACAACATGAAAACTACCAAGAAATGCCCTATTTTACATTTTATTCTACCAGGGTAAACAAATTATTCTGGGTACACTGACAATGTGACACGTAACTATTTAGTTAATATTCATCATTGTATTTAATACTCAAATAACATCTTTGATAGGTATTACTTTTCCTATTTTATATACGGAGGGAGGGAGGGAAAGAGAGAGAAAGAAACTTCCCAGAGACACAGTGCAGGTAAATGGGCCTGTTGGGATGCAAACCTAGAGTCCAGTACTTTGGCCATTATACTCTTTATGGCTGCCTTAAAATATGGCAGCCTCCCTTCTTCCTTTCCTTCCTTCTTTCTTTTCTTTCTGTCTCAACTGTATTCCCATATTTTTATTTACAACACACATAAAGTGCAGGTGGTATAGTGCTGGTCCAGAATGGGAGCTTTGGGGTAAGAATATCGGGTGACAAATCCAGGGGCTATACTTATAGCTTTGTGCCTTTGGCATTTTACACAACTTCTCTGTGCCTTCATTTCTTTGTAAAATGGGGATAATATCTCATAGTGTGTGACTGTGAGGATTAAATAATATAATGTATCTAGAGCACTGAGTAGTTTCTGGCACATAATAGGCGCTTAACGTTAGGTATTACTATTAGTAGTAAACGAACATATACACACATACATATGTGTTGCATCAGTTCAGTTCAGTTGCTCAGTTTTGTCCAACTCTCTGTGGCCCCATGGACTGCAGCACTCCAGGCTTCCCTGTCCATCACCAACTCCTGAAGTTTGCTCAAACTCATGGCCATTGAGTCGGTGATGCCATCCAATTGCATAGATACTAATAAATGTTAGCTATGACTATGCCTGATATACTAATGATATACACAACTATTTATATTATTATAATTATTAATTAAATGTTATAATTATATATACAATAACAATTATTGTATGCAATATGGTTATGTCACTAGTATATTAGTTACAGTCATGCTGCTACTGCTGCTAAGTCGCTTCAGTTGTGTCCAACTCTGTGCGACCCCATAGACGGCAGCCCACTAGGCTCCTCTGTCCCTGGGATTCTCCAGGCAAGAACACTGGAGTGGGTTGCCATTTCCTTCTCCAATGCATGAAAGTGAAAAGTGAAAGGGAAGTCACTCAGTCGTGCCCGACTCTTAGCGACCCCATGGACTGCAGCCTACCAGGCTCCGCGGTCCGTGGGATTTTCCAGGCAAGAGTACTGGAGTGGGATGCCATTGCCTTCTCCAAGTTACAGTCATAGCTAGCATTTATTAGCATTCATATTACTTGTTAGTACTTCAGTTCAGTTCAGTTCAGTCACTCAGTCGTGTCCGACTCTTTGCGACCCCATGAATCACAGCACATCAGGCCTCCCTGTCCATCACCAACTCCTGGAGTTCACTCAGACTCATGTCCATCAAGTCGGTGATGCCATCCAGCCATCTCATCCTCTGTTGTCCCCTTCTCCTCCTGCCCCCAATCCCTCCCAGCATCAGAGTCTTTCCCAATGAGTCAACTCTTCACATGAGGTGGCCAAAGTACTGGTGTTTCAGCTTTAGCATCAGTCCTTCCAATTAAACACCCAGGACTGATCTCCTTTAGGATGGACTGGTTGGATCTCCTTGCAGTCCAAGGGAGTCTCAAGAGTCTTCTCCAACACCACAGTTCAAAAGCATAGTATTTATTAGTATTTATACTCTTATGAAAATATACTAACAGTTGAGGATACCACTATCAGGCCTTGGAGGAGAAGGCAGGAGCACAGAGACAAGGTCTCTGGGCTGAAAAGGATTAGGCAGACTTTCTGGATGAGACTTGAACTGGGTATCGAAGTGTGAGTCAGATATACAAAGGCATATGTGTTGGGGAGTGAGGGTATTTCAGGCAAGAGAGAATGGCATTAGTAAACTGCACAGCACAAAACAGCAAACTGTACAGAGTGGCCTGAGGGCAGGATACCAGTGTCATGGGACCAATTATGGTGCAGCCATCGAAGTGGAGATCAAATTGAGGTGAGTTCACAGGGACGGGGTAGCAAGGAGAAAATGACTCTTTCAAGTAGGCAGGCTGTGAAGAGATTAAGTACTGTTCTAGGAATTAGAACCATAGAAAAGACTGAGTCATCATCCAGTATAAAATGTCCACTTGAACTGCGATCCAATTCTTAATTTTTAAATGTTTGTATTTTCTAGTTATGAAAGTCTATAGCTTCAAAGACAAAAGTTGTAGAAAACATCTGCACCAATTATCCACACTGCCCTTTTTCTGGGGAAGGCAATGGCACCCCACCCCAGTACTTTTGCCTGGAAAATCCCATGGACGGAGGAGCCTGGTGGGCTCCAGTCCATGGGGTCGCTAGGAGTCGGACACGACTGAGCGACTTCATTTTCACTTTTCACTTTCATGCATTGGAGAAGGCAATGGCAACCCACTCCAGTATTCTTGCCTGGAGAATCCCAGGGACAGGGGAGCCTGGTGAGCTTCCGTCTATGGGGTCGCACAGAGTCGGACACGACTGAAGCGACTTAGCAGCAGCAGCAGCAGCCCTTTTTCTATGAAAAATCGCTACACATGAGAATGAGCAAAATCTGTTTCCTCATGACACAAGGAAGCGGGTGGATTTTGTATAAGCATAGTTATATCAGTAAGAATTACAGTAGAAGTTGGGACAAACTCTAAGGAAACAGAATTAAAGAGCATCATCCCTCTTTCTGTCAATCCTGAATTACCAGTAACCTCTTGAATATGTGATGTGCCTTTCTACCCATGGGCATCTCTCTAGAATGTTAGCCCTTCACTCTTTTTGGCCTCATCTCTTCTATTTGGCCTTCAAAATTCAGTTGAAAGGTCATTTTCTCTGAAAGCCTGCTCCAATCTTCCGACCTGCTTTTGCTGCATATTCTTTTGGCCTCAGACATAATGCATTCAGCCACACTGAAGTACAATTATTCTTGAATTACCAATAAACTATAATGTTCTTGAAGGCAGGCATTATGGTTCTTTAGATCAGAGACCCCTAATTCCAACTACATTACTTAGAGCATATTTGACACCAAATAAATTCTAATAGTTTGTAGATTCACCATCAGACAAGCATAGTTTGAAAAATAAATTTACCACTCTTAGAATAACAAGAGACTTTAAAAAACAGATTCCTTGTTTTTCCACCTCAAAACTATAAATAGATTATGTGGCAAAATGGCCTGAGACACCCAAGGTAGGACAGAAATTCCAGACAATATTTCTCAAAGTTGCTGTGGGGAGTATTAAGAATTTTTTTTCTTTCTTCTGTCCACTGAAGCTCTACTTTGGCTTCCCAATCAGACTACCTTCAAATCAATAGTTATGATTTTTCATTATTGTGAAAGGACAACTCTCTCATCCACGAAATAGTCTGTTACAAGCACTGCTGGATTATTTTCTCCACATATGAGCATTAAAAACTAAAAGAGGACTATTCAAGGGATAAATGATTCAAGTGAAAGAAGCCATGGAAAGCTTTGCCATTAATCTTTCAAGAGAACCTTCTCTCTGCTTCTCCCAAAGCACATTTTCCATGCTAAGGGGAAAAAAATTACTTGAATTTCAAGGCAAAAACAGACAAAATATCGCCAGGAAATAGTTGCAAATCCAATGGGGAGGAAAAGGTCCTTATATTGGATTGACCATAAAGTTCATTTGAGATTTTCCGTAACAGCTTACGGAAAAATTCAAACGAACTTTTTGGCCAACCCAGTTCTATAAGAACAGAAGATCATTACAGTGAATTGTGCAATGAAAAAAGCCAGTGCAAAGAGAGGCAATAACTTTTTTTTTTAGAGGATCATCTACATTTCTGTACTGTGCCTAAGATACGCTAGAGTAGGCTGAGTGCATCCAGCAGATACAGTCCCATTTTTCCCCCTCCTTGTAGACAAACACAGCTTTATCTGGCACATTAAGGTAGGAATCCTTTAGGGTTGCTTGTCAGTTTTGTTCAGTTCACTTAACTCTGCCAGGTTCTGTGAAACAGTAATAACTGAGACAGTGCTGATGCCTCACAGAATGAACTCAGAAACAGACACTGCAGTCAGACGTGTGAGTTCAAAGATCTGCACAGGTCCTACCATCAGCTGGTGGGGGCTCTGAGAAAACTGCAAAATATATGAGGTGAGTCTTACATGTGAAACATGTGAAGTGAGTTAACATAGAAATGATTTACATGGTAACATGTGAGGTGAGCCTTACATGATGACCCGAAATGAGTCCCACTGACTGAAGAGGTGGTGGGCATGGGTCTCTGAGAGGTTACCCCAAAGACATCGTCAGTTGAGATTTTTGCAAGACCTAAAAGGATTGCCCAGAGAAGGCAATGGCACCCTACTCCAGTACTCTTGCTGGAAAATCCCATGGATGGAGGAGCCTGGTGGGCTGCAGTCTGTGGGGTCACGAAGAGTCGGACAATGACTGAGCTACTTCACTTTCACTTTTCACTTTCATGCATTGGAGAAGGAAATGGCAACCCACTCCAGTGTTCTTGCCTGGAGAATCCCAGGGATGGGGGAGCCTGGTGGGCTGCCGTCTATGGGTTTGCACAGAGTCTGACATGACTGAAGCGACTTAGCAGCAGAAGCAGCAAAAGGATTCCCAGGGGTTTCCTAGGTGGCACTAGTGGCAAAGAACAAGCCTACCAATGCAGGAGACGTAAGAAATGCGGGTTCGATCCTGGGTCAGGAAGATTCCCTGGAGGAGGGCATGGCAACCTACTCCAGTATTCTTGCCTAGAGAATCCCATGGACAGAGAAGCCTGGTGGGCTATAGTCCATAGTGTTGTGGAGTCAGACAGAACTAAAGCAACTTAGCACACACGCAAGCAAAAGGATTCTCAAAGGTGTTGATGTTATGAGCCATCTCTCTCCCTCATTTCAGACATACCTTAGAAGGTTCTCAGTGTCTTCAAGCCCTGGCAGTGTGTAGATCATGTTCAGGTTGATCTGATGAAGAGGAAGTAAATAGTACCACTCTCTAGTCTGAGTAAGAAAATCATAAACTAGATTAATGACAACAACAGAGATGCAAGGGAGGGCAGTAGTTTCTGTAGGGGCCGTACTGTAGATAGAACAGGTATAGCCTAGAACTGGAAGGAAAAAAATCATGGAGTCATAGATGACACATGATATAACCAGAGCAGCAGTACTTCATCCGCTGCTTCATTCTTCAACAAGAGGTGACTTTGCGCCCTCAGTGCAGCTTACAAGGGGGCTGACAATGGCAGACAAGACATCAAGCCAGTCTCACAGCGGGGAGACCAGGCAGTGAGCAGGGTCTAATACAGCAGTGTACATGCTGCCCTGGGTAATACTACAGGTACTAAGAGAGGACCCAAGAGGAGCGACTAAAGTGGACGTTAGGAGGAGAGAGAGAAAAGTGAGGTCAGAATGAAGAGTTTACCACAAGAAGGGGGAGGGGAAGGAGGAGAGAACTCCAGCGAGAGGAAACAGCAGGTGAAACGTCCAAAGGCAAGAAGTGGCAAGGCAGTTCACAATGGGACCAGGAGAGCAGCGTGCGGGCAAGGTGTGTGTGTGTGTGTGAGTGTGATGCATGTGAGTGGGGTGGATGTATATGATGTGTGTGAGTGGTGTGTGTGTGTGGTGTGGTGTTATGATGTACAGCATGTATATGTTTTGTGGTGTGTGTGGGGTGTGTGTATGTATGTGTGTGGTGGCCGCAGAGATGAGAACTGAAGCTGGATTGGTAGCTCCTGCGGCACACACACGACAGAGGTAGATCTGTGCTTTGGAAGATGCTTCTAGCTGCAGGGTGGTGAAGAGGCTGGAGGGGACCGGTCAAGGCCCAGGACACAGTTAGGAATCTAAGTAATCTGAAAACGAGCATTTAGAAATCATCAAGATTGATCCTGAAGTCCATTTGGGAGAATAAATGAAAGAGAACGAGCACGACTCCTTCTAAGCCCTCCACCCTCTATTCTAGCCAAGACACAAAGTCCATTTTAAAACTACTGTAATTAAAACAGACTGATAAAAGTGCTGAAGTGGTATAGACAGATGAATGGAACAAAAAGTCAAGAAATAGCCTAAGTATAAATGGGAATTAGGTTATTGTTAAGATGGCAAGTAGCATCCTTTTAAAAAATAATTAGAAAAAATAATAAAAATAATTAGGCTTTCACCATAACTAACAACGAAATAGATTCTAGGCAAAGATTTAAAAATGGGTACAGAATTTAAAAAGGTAAAAATAATTACTAAGCAATTCACAAAAGAAGAAAAGCAAGTGCTAAATAAACAAAGATACAGATTTTTTACCTAGCAGATTGGCAGTGATTTAAAAAGCTCATAATATCCACAGACAGTGAGATTACAGGGAAATAAAGATGCTTCTACTCCACTGGTGAGAATATACAAAATCGGTATGTCCTTTCTGGAAGATGATTTAACAGTATAAAACAGATGCTTGAAAATATACCATTTTATCCAGACACTCTATTCCTAGGAATTTATTCTAAGGAAATAATTGAATAACCACACAGACATGTGTATACAATGGTGGCAATTGCAACATTTTGAATAATAAAGATATTGTTGCTGTTTAGTGTATAAGTCATGTCCGACTCTTTTGCGACCCCATGGACCATAGCCCGCCAGGCTCCTCTGTCTGTGGGGTTCTCCAAGCAAGAATACTGGAGCAGGTTGCCCTTCCCTTCTCCAGGGGAGCTTCCCAACCCAGGGATTGAAACTGTGTCTCCTGCATTGCAGGTGGATTCTTTACCACTGAACTATGAGGGAAGCTCAGTAAAGATATTGCCTTCCCTGAGTAAAGATATTAATGACCACTAAAATGTAATGAGAGAGACAGTGAATTCTGTAAAGGTAAATAATTATTTTAATGACATGACAAAAATGACATTCATAATATATTGGCAATAAACAAGGTTGTGGTACTGTGTGGATATTACAATTCTATTATATATTTGTATATAGAAAGGAGAAATTTACATAGACTCACTAACAGTTGCTTTCTCTGGTTTTGGGATTATGGTTGGTTTCTGTTTTTGTCTTAGGTGTTTTATGAAATTTTCTTGCCAAGAGTATATATTACTTTTATTATCATGAAAAGTACAAACTCTATTTCCCTTTGCAAAGAAGTGTCAAGAACAGCACTGAGAGTGGAGTTAATAACTCAAGAGGAGGGCAAGCGCCTGCATCACATTTCCAGCCATTGACAAGTGCCAGCTAGATGGTGTTTCCTCTCTGGATTCCAGGAGAAAAACTGACACAGAACAACTCTTTCTACACCGAACCTCAAAAGAAGAATGAAAATCCTTGTCATGAAAACCAGCAGCGTTACTGAATAAATTACAATATATTTTGCACTTCAATTGCATAGATAATGTAGACACTCAAACCGCAGTTTCAGAAGCAATCCCCACATCATGTCTGCCCATTTATCAAACCATGTCAAATACCATAGCCAGTACAACTTAGCTTTGAGGAACATGCTTTTTTCTGGTGTGGGACTATGTCCGATTCATAGGAATCCTCACGTTACTCTGTCTTTTCACTTGTGAAACAATAAGAAGCTGTTTCATGTACTCTAACTTTACATATCAAGCACTAATATGGTAGATATCTTTTTCATAATAATCTAGGACTGAAATCAATAAATACCACCTTACTTTTGTAACACAATATTCTTTTGTACACATAATCTAAAGGCTCCAACAAACTACGCTCAGTGGAGAAGCAGGCATTTTTACTATTATTATTATTTCTATTTATATAGAAAAAACTTACTATCAGAGTTTATTTTCCCAAGGGTTTCTCAGTCCATCAGCCACAATTCAGCTTCACACCCAGTACTGCTTTCATAGTGGCATTTTTTTTTTTGGCTGTGCCCCATAGCATGTGAGATCTTGGCTCCCCAACCAAGGATCAAATCCGTGCTGCCAGCTATGGAAGAGTTGAGTCTAAACCACTGGACTGCCAGGGAAGTCTGTGGTGTATAACTTTCTTCAGCTTCAAATATGAATGACTGTTTTTCAGTGAGAAATACTGGAGTTGACCAATTTTATTTTTCTGCCTTCTATATAATACAGAATTGAATACTTATGGACATGTCAAGTTCAGTCTTCTCATCATATTGACAAAGAAACTAAAGCCCAGGGAGACCAAGCAACTCTTCTCACATCTCAAGGGTCATTAGCAGGATGGGAGCCAGACCTTAGTCCCCTTTCTCTATTGTAAGTACTCACTGTTCTGCAGAGAGAGCCTGAGCACCCTATAGCCATCGCAAAGTACAGACTGCGGCACACACACTTAGTCCCACAATAAGCCTGTGAGGAATGATGCTGATGATGGTTAATATCATTCTCATTGCATAAAGGGGTAATTGTCACTTGGAGAATTCAAGTGACTGTGAAACACTTTTAGCCACAAAGCCCAAGGCTTTATATCAAGGCCAGAACTTTTTCCCTCTGAAATCAAGACTGGGATGTGTTTTTTCTAGTTAACTCTCAATTTGAAGGAATTCACTGCTGAAAAAGTTTTGGAAACTTAAATTTATATAGCAATCTGATAAAAACACTCACATACTGTAAGACAGTTATTTCCCAAGAAAGAATATCTTTTAGATCATATATCTTCTCAAAGCATCAGCTTTCTATGGAGAAATTAAAAATTGAAGTCAGAGAAGAATGAAAGCTTACCCCTGTTTAGTTTAGCAAGAAATTCAAGAGGGCTCTGATCCAGGTTAACCTTTGTATCATTAATTTCAGGAAGCTCACAGCTTAAATGGAAATCATCAATGTAAGCTTCTAGGGCTTCCGAGGCAGAAGAATATGGCTTTTCTTTGTATTGGATGGAACCATCAACATTAAAAGCGATGCTGTTGAGGACTAAAGATGCTGGAACAGAAGATTCAGAAGTGCTAAAGTGATGTTTCTTAACTGACTTTGCCATTGCTTTCTCAAATGGGCTGCAAGGTCCATTCATTTTCCAAAAATCTCTAGACATAAAAAAAGTTATACATGATTTCAGTTAATACAGGAATGGGTGATAATACTGACAGAATCCTTGCTAATCTTTGTATCCTATATATTTGCTTTTTTACAAATGAAATTATTTTGTATTCCTCTTTATGTTTTATGAATAGGACACTCTCAAGCAATGTTTGTTGACTGACAGTTTCGCTGCCATGGCCACAAGTGTGAACTGGACTTTAGAAACATGAGGAACTAAGAATTGAAGCCTTGTTGGGTAAAGCACAAAACAGAGGGCTTGCCTTCCTGTGTTTTTAGTTTTCCTCAACTGTGTAAGTAGTTCTGGAATCTTGAGATACATTTATTCACCACATGAAGACACGACAAGCCTTCAAAATCATGAGAGTCTTCATTCCATACACTTGTTCCCACTACATTGATGAGGCAGGGAAAGCCGCATGTGAAGACAAGAAGACAGCCACAGTAGGTCCTGGCGCATCAGTGATGGCAGAGACCAGGGAACAAGAGGACATGAGTGCAGAAAGGAGTAGGATTTAGTGTGGGCACTGGGCCCTGTGACCTTGTCACTCTGACCTCAGTGCAAGAGTTTAGCAGCTGTGGACCTCTTTATTATCATCTTGCATGAACCACTTATACTCCACAATAACTAATGAGAGCTATTAGTTATTAGTTATGAGGGCATTGCAGTGCCCTCATTTTCAAAATAAGATTATAGTAACACACGGAGAATAAGTATCTTGTTCAAAGCTAAAGGGAAACAACAGCCAAGGTTAATAGCCAAGGTTGAACCTCAGCCGTCAGATTCCCAGGTTGAACTTAACCATTGCACTTGACTACCAGACCATTGCCTCACATGTGCCGAAATGGCCTTTGTAACCTGTAATGTAACTTGTAATCTCTAAATGTCAGCCACATCTAATGTGTCAGCAAGGTCTACCAAGGTTGGGTGCCTAAATTCTAAGGTCTCTTATTTCTCTAAAATGCTTAGAGAGTAGTCACTGGTGTGTGCAAGGGGAAATGCCATTTATTTGATAATAATATATACATAAGTGTCAAAGAGAGAGTACTCACTTTTTGAGTCTTTGAAATTCAAGTGGATATGCTGAATTATCAGAATGTTACATTATATGACATCATAATACTTACAATTTTCACCTGTGGAATGTTTTTCTAGTTTCTTCTAAGGTAATGGAGTTAAATAGAAGCCTTTGACAACCAGAATAAAACTATGGATCATCCTCCCACAAAAATGCACGTTAATAGGATTCCTGAAGCTCATGCATGCCCCCTGCCCCCATGAATTCTAAATTAAGAACTTCCGTCTAAAGAAAGTGATTGGTGGGGAAAGAAATGGAGGGAAGGAAGGACAGCTAGGAAAAGAACGATCAGAAGATCCTTACCAGAGGTGGAACAAACTAACCTGATACTACACATTCTTGGAGATACAATGATAAAAAATCTTTTGACTTTAAAGGCCCAGCTCAAAATGCTCTTTCTTTGTAAACCATGGCCATGGTCACCTTCCTCCTTGATTTTCTCCTCTGGATTGAAACAAAGTGAATGTGTTAGTCGTTCAGTCATATCTGACTCTTTGTGACCCCATGGACTGTAGCCCATAAGGCTCCTCTGTCCATGGGATTCTCCAGGCAAGAATACTGGAGTCTGTTGCCCTTCCCTTCTCCAGGGGATCTTCGCAACTCAAGAGATAAAACTGGCATCTCCTGCATCGCAGGCAGATTCTTTACCATCTGAACCATTAGGGAAGCCCCTCCCGTGGATTTGTCAGTATCAGTGGACTTTCTAGGTGGTGCTAGAGGTAAAGAACCCGCCTGAAATGCTAGACAGCATATTAAAAAGCAGAGACATTACTTTGCCAACAAAGGTCCATCTAGTCAAGGCTATGGGTTTTCCAGTAGTCATGCATGGATTTGAAAGTTGAAAGCTGAGCACCGAAGAATTGATGCTTTTGAACTGTGGTGTTGGAGAAGACTCTTGAGAGTCCCTTGGGACTGCAAGGAGATCCAACCAGTCCATCCTAAAGGAGATAGGTCCTGAGTGGTCATTGGAAGGACTGATGTTGAAGCTGAAACTCTAATACTTTGGCCACGTGATGCGAAGAACTGACTCATTTGAAAAGACCCTGATGCTGGGGAAGACTGAAGGCAGGAGGAGAAGGGGATGACAGAGGAGGGTGAGATGGCTGGATGGCATCACTGACTCAATGGACATGAGTTTGGGTAAACTCCAGGAGTTGGTGATGGACAGGGAAGTCTGGTGTGCTGCGGTCCATGGGGCTGCAAAGAGTTGGACACGACTGAGCAACTGAACTGAACTGAACTGAAATGCAAGAGACTTTAGAGATGTGGGTTTGATCCCTGGGTGGGAAACATCCCCTGGAGAAGGAAATGGCAACCCACTCCAGTATCCTTACCTGGAGAATCCCATGGATAGAGAAGCCTGGTGGGCTACAATCCTTGGTATTGCAAAAAGTTGGACACGACTGAACTGACTTAGCACACAGCACAATTATTTACCATTACAGACAATGGGCTTCAGAAGGAGGAGATGGGGGTTAATCCCAGTTCTAGCCAGACATCTTGGAATGTGAAGTCAAATGGGCCTTAGAAAGCATCACTACGAACAAAGCTAATGGAGGTGATGGAATTCCAGTGGAGCTATTCCAAATCCTGAAAGATGATGCTGTGAAAGTGCTGCACTCAATATGCCAGCAAATTTGGAAAACTCAGCAGTGGCCACAAGATTGGAAAAGGTCAGTTTTCATTCCAATCCCAAAGAAAGGCAATGCCAAAGAATGCTCAAACTACCGCACAATTGCACTCATCTCACACGCTAGTAAAGTCATGCTCAAAATTCTCCAAGCCAGGCTTCAGCAATATGTGAACCGTGAACTTCCTGATGTTCAAGCTGGTTTTAGAAAAGGCAGAGGAACCAGAGATCAAATTGCCAACATCCGCTGGATCATGGAAAAAGCAAGAGAGTTCCAGAAAAACATCTATTTCTGCTTTATTGACTATGCCAAAGCCTTTGACTGTGTGGATCACAATAAACTATGGAAAATTCTGAAAGAGATGGGAATACCAGACCACCTGATCTGCCTCTTAAGAAATCTGTATGCAGGTCAGGAAGCAACAGTTAGAACTGATCATGGAACAACAGACTGGTTCCAAATAGGAAAACGAGTACGTCAAGGCTGCATATTGTCACCATGTTTATTTAACTTATATGCAGAGTACATCATGAGAAATGCTGGACTGGAAGAAACACAAGTTGGAATCAAGATTGCCGGGAGAAATATCAATAACCTCAGATATGCAGATGATACCACTCTTATGGCAGAAAGTGAAGAGGGGCTAAAAAGCCTCTTGATGAAGGTGAAAGTGGAGAGTGAAAAGGTTGGCTTAAAGCTCAACATTCGGAAAACGAAGATCATGGCATCTGGTCCCATCACTTCATGGAATATAGATGGAGAAACAGTGTCAGACTTTATTTTTCTGGGCTCCAAAATCACTGCAGATGGTGACTGCAGCCATGAAATTAAAAGACGCTTACTCCTTGGAAGGAAAGTTATGACCAACCTAGATAGCATATTCAAAAGCAGAGACATCACTTTGCCAACAAAGGTTCGCCTAGTCAAGGCTATGGTCTTTCCTGTGGTCATGTATGGATGTGAGAGCTGGACTGTGAAGAAGGCTGAGCGCCGAAGAATTGATGCTTTTGAACTGTGGTGTTGGAGAAGACTCTTGAGAGTCCCTTGGACTGCAAGAAGATCCAACCAGTCCATTCTGAAGGAGATCAGCCCTGGGATTTCTTTAGAAGGAATGATGCTAAAGCTGAAACTCCAGTATTTTGGCCACCTCATGTGAAGAGTTGACTCATTGGAGAAGACTCTGATGCTGGGAGGGATTGAGGGCAGGAGGAGAAGGGGATGACAGAGGATGAGATGGCTGGATGGCATCACTGACTTTTTGGGTGTGGGTCTGGGTGACCTCCGGGAGCTGGTGATGGACAGGGAGGCCTGGCGTGCTGCGGTTCATGGGGTCGCAAAGAGTCGGACACGACTGAGCGACTGATCTGATCTGATCTGATCCTTTATGAGTTTATGCCTCCATCCTTTCCCTCAGATATCATTTTAAATTTTAAATTCTGCTTAATAACACTTAGCCCATGGGGTGGCTTTTTTTTTGATCTTCTGCTGTTTGGTACCAGGATGGCCACATCAGGGGTAACATGTTGAAATGATTTCAAAACAACTGGAAAAAGTTGCTGCCCTTCACTTGCATCCATATCCCTCAGCATGGCTTCTTGCTACTCCAGCTCTAACCCTCTACTCCCAGAAGCCCTCAGACCTTTCCATGATTCAGCAACTGAAGGGGTACTGCCTTGCCCTCCAGGACTCTGCTCCAGGCTATGGTTCATGCCCAATCTATTTGGTTAGTGTCTGGACATATGGAGTGCTACATGTTTTGAATTCGACCTCCAAGAAGCTGTTTTTCCTTTCCTCATCCTTGGTGCTTGGGCTCTCCACTCTCATATGCACTGTGGTTTGACTTACATGATAGCTGGGTGTCTTCTTCCTTCTCTAAGTTTAAGCAAAATAAGGAATGGGTGTTAACCCCCGTTTTCCAGCCTATGGCAGCTGCTCGATAGGTGATTGTTGAATTGAATTTCAATCAACATGTTCCTTTCACTATAAAGCATTCCTGTGTGATTACTGCAGTTGTGAAAATGCTCTGAAAGATGGAGTCCTTTGGATTTATTAGTAGCTGCTGCTGCTGCTAAGTCACTTCAGTCGTGTCTGACTCTGTGCGACCCCAAAGATGGCAGCCCACCAGGCTCCCCCGTCCCTGGGATTCTCCAGGCAAGAACACTGCAGTGGGTTGCCATTTCCTTTTCCAATGCATGAAAGTGAAAAGTGAAAGTGAAGTCGCTCAGTCGTGTCCGACTCTTAGTGACCCCATGGACTGCAGCCTACCAGGCTCCTCCATCTGTGGGATTTTCCAGGCAAGAGTACTGGAGTGGGGTGCCATTGCCTTCTCCAATTAAGTAGCCACTGAGATGCAACAAAACAGGTGAATAGAATAATATATTTAAATCAAGGATTTAATGAGAGAAGGTCTAAAACGCACCAAGAGCAAGAAATTAATGAGAGAGTTGGTGAGATTGTTACCCATGCTGGGCTCACTTATGGCAGCTCTTTCTCACCAGACTGTTCAATACATACTAACAGTTCAAAATCCAGTTCCAACTAGACATTTAAAGGCTTTTTTCATATCATCTAATTTCATGAATAACACTGTAAAGGAAAGCGGATAACTAAGTATTTCTAAAATAAGATATAGGAAAACTCAATGTATAAAATATGTTAATGACCCTAATAAATGAACACTATAAATTTGAGTTTATTTTGTGACTTTCCTTTTACAATATACATGGCAATGCACAAATTCATTCTCTTAGTTTCTCATTATAGACTCAGAAGTTAAGCAAAGAAAGGGATGATCATTCTTGTTTAAAAAGCAAGAATACCATATGCAATAATTAAGAAAAAGAATCAATACATTTCCTAACCATAAATCAAATAAAATGCAGATTGTTCAGATATTTCCCCTGGCAATGTAATGTTTGAATTTGGCCTGGCTTGATTCTCTTTGATAATATTTTAAAAATGTATTCAATCCATAAAATCCTCAGAGTGCATCCATCTACCATCAGGCAATTGATTCTAAAAAAATAGAGATTACGCATAAGAGGAGTAAAATAAGTCATCAGCTCTGTCTCCCTTATCGTTTTGGGTTAGATTAGACTCAGTCAAAGCAGTGAATCCCTCAAGCCAGAGCAGAGAGAAAGGTCCAGAGATTTGCACAAAGTTCAGTTTCCCTTTCTCATTAGCTCAATTAAACACACCATTATTGATCACCAATGTGCAAGGGGACACATTTAGCACTGGATAGGGATACAGTGATGGGCTAGATGTTCTCTCCCTCACAAGGAGCTTGAAGTCCAGCAGGAAAGATAAAAGCAGCATATAAATGAGTATCACCCAAGAAAGGGTACGCTAAATGCCATCGAGTGCCCCCAAGGGCACCTGGAACACAGAGAAGAGAGAAATGACTTCTGTGTGGTGGAACAGGGGTAAGTTTCCTTTCAGACACAGTATTTAAAACTAGGACTTACAAAAGAGGTAGGTTTCAGGCCCATGGAAATGAGGAAAATGGATATGTTAAGAAGAAACAATAACAAAATCAAAAGACATTGAAATAGAAAAACCACATACATAACTTAGATGGAGAGGTAGATCCAAATTTCTTGGGTTGTCAGATGGTGACAGAAAAGGCTGGAGATACTGTATCCCACACTGTATGGAACAAAGTGGTGAGTTTTAGGGTTAGGTATTACATCAATTTTAAAGAAAAGGAACACTGAGCCTCAGAAAGCTTTTAGAGAGCTCTCAGGGAATACTTCTGATACATCTTCATTTGGGCTTCCCTTGTGGCTCAGCTGGTAAAGAATCTGCCTGCAATTTGAGAGACCTGGGTTTGATCCCTGGGTTGGGAAGATCCCCTGGAGAAGGGAAAGACTGCCCACTCCAGTATTCTGGCCTGGAGAATCCCATGGGCTGTATAGTCCATGGGGTCACAAAGAGTCGGACACGACTGAGTGACTTTCACTTCACTTTCATAGGGAATACACGTAGTGAGTGAGAGATCTGAGGCTTAAAGCTTCAGAGCTCATATTCTTTCTATCACATCCCAGCATTTCCTCCTTGAATGCTTTTCCCCCAACATCTGACCGAAACCAGTATAGACTCTCCTGGCCACTCCTTTCCTGCACCCCATCGTGATTAGCTTCACATCAAAGTGAGAGTACCCCATCCCACCTGTGCAGCACCCAGAAATTGGTACCCCAGTTTGTGTCATTCACAGACTGATGCTTTTACAGGTCTGCTTGGGTCCTCTAGCCAATGGGATATCTCAATGGCCAAGGTCCACCTATGGATCGCCAGACGATGAGGGAGATAAGAAGCAACAGGGCAGAAATATGCCTTAATTTGTGGGATTCCTCCAAGAAACTAAGTAACCCAAAAGCATGTTCTACGAGAGATATTATCTTATCATTGTCAGTCTTCTTTGGAGGAAATTTTGAGCCCTCAAAGAGCAAGCCATGAACACGCTATGTTTTGGAATATGAATTTTAGCAAAAGATAGAGTGATGCAACTTCAGTTTTCTCAGTAGAAGGAAGCTAATGGAGATACCTCAAACATTATCTTAATTGCCAGGCAGCATGACAATATTCTTCATTGAAGGATAGTTTATATAGGCTGATCTTAACCACTGAGAAAGAATTCAAGAAGAAACCAATGTTTGAAACACATAGGGCATTAAAGATACTCTCTTTAAGATTTGTCTGCTAGCAACTTGGTGCACAGTATATAATGGACACCAACATATACTAGTGTGCCCCCTGGGTCTTGCAGTTTTGAGTAGGTAATATTTTATAGTAACAGATTTTTAAAAATCTTTCATTTATTAATTTTTCTGGCCTTGCTACATGACACTTGGGATCTTAGTTCCCTGATCAGGGATGAAACTTGTGCCCTCTGTAGTGGAAGCTCAGAGTCTTAAGCACTACACCGCCAGGAAGTCCCAGAGTAATGGCTTATCGCTGCTGCTGCTAAGTCGCTTCAGTCGTGTCCGACTCTGTGCGATCCCATAGATGGCAGCCCACTAGGCTCCGTCCCTGGGATTCTCCAGGCAAGAACACTGGAGTGGGTTGCCATTTCCTTCTCCAATGCATGAAAGTGAAAAGTGAAAGTGAAGTCGCTCAGTCGTGTCCGACTCTTAGCGACCCCATGGACTGGAGCCTACCAGGCTCCTCCATCCATGGGATTTTCCAGGCAAGAGTACTGGGGTGGGGTGCCACAGTACTGTATAAAACTCTTCTACAAACCCAACTGGCAATCCCCTATGCAGCTGAGGATTAAATGCCTCCCTCAAACGCCACCTCCTCCTCCTCATTTATTCAACAAATATCTAATGTAAATATAGGAAGGTGATACAGAGCAGAGGTCAGGAGTCAGGCTTGGGTACCACATGGACTAGTTTCAAAACCAGCTGTATGACTTTGAACAAAATACTTAACTTCTCTGTCCCTATACTTTCTCATCTCTAATATATGGTCGTAATACCTGACTCACAGCACTGTTACAATGATTACAGGGGACAATATGGGTGATGCTTAGAACAATGCCTAATTCCATGGAAAGTGCTCAGGAAACATACTTAGCAATTTTTACTTTTATCACTGCTTAGTTTGTGTTAGCATATATTACCTACATGTGTTAGATTCTCTGGCTACTACTGCTAGAATATTCATTTCCCATTGGGATGCATATTTTGTGGTTTTGTTGGATTCCACCCTTTCCCGATAGAGTGGTGTAGCAACTCTGGACTATTAAGCACCATAAAAAGAAACCTAGAATTTCACTCAATATATCCATTAATCTCCTTAAATTCACAGTCCATAAATGAAAGGATTATCCTAAAGCAGGATTGATACTTAACTCATTTCACATTCTAGAATCTTCTGTAGAGCCCAGGAAAGTCAGAGACTGGAGGAGAGGCATCAGCAAAATTTAAATTATTTCCTAAATCTAAAGCTTTAAGCGCTATTGTGTTCTGCTCTAGGGACTGTTTTTCTTCCTACATCATTTAGCTCCCCCCACCAAACATTTTTAATTTCTCTTTATTTCCAAATCAGAATGCTCACAATTATTGTTCTTTTTAAAAAGCATGGATATGAGCTCTTCAGCAAAAATGGCTGCCACAAGAATTTAAAAGATGTTATTCACTTTAATACACCATGACTAATTGGGGGGAAAACAGCAAACAAGCATTAGGATTGTATCCGTAGGCCTGTAACCATTCCCTGGCTCTCTGGCAACACGTTAAGCAGAATTCTATAGTACTGGGTAATGAACAAAAAAATTCCTTTGCTTGGTAGAAACCTCTATGGACATAATTTTAAGGAGGGAGGAGAGCTTTTACTCACTCTTTCTAAAGTAAATAATATCATCCATCACTTCTGAATACAATGTTTTTTAAAGAAAAAGTATTAGAATCAGGACAGAAGCACATGGGGCTACCCAGATCCATTTCCCACTACAATGTGCATTGTCTTTTAAGAGTTTTATAGCAAAGGTTGATATGATATCTGGAACTGAGTATGGGAAAAATTAAAATACTAAGAAGCAAAAGGAGTTTTGGGTAGCATGTTCAAATTGAATGGAAGAGAAGTATTTCATTTGTGGGGAAAGGTGAAAATTTTTATTAATGAAAAGTCAAATTATATGAAGCAAGTCTTTATTTTGCTGCTCTAATATGCAAGTCCTAAAGTAGGGGCTCTGGAGGAAATCAGGGAAACACAGGAGAGAGTTCTTTGTCTCCCTGAATATCATGAAGCAGATATTCATAGCAGAAGAGAGAAAACACGAGTTTGAAAATTAACTGACATTGGGTAGGTAGTGTTGGGTTGTCAGTGAGTAAAGCCAACAATAAGTGGAAACTTTGAACACCTGGGCTTCCCAGGTGGTGCAGTGGTTAAGAATCCAGCTGCCAATGCAGGAGACATGGGTTTGATCCCTGGGTTGGGAAGATCCCCTGGAGAAGGAAATAGCAACCCGCTCCAGTATACTTGCCTGGAAAATTCCATGAACAAAGGAGCCTGGTGGACTACAGTCCATGGGGTCACAGAGTTGGAAACGACTGAGTGACTAATACCTTACTTTGCACAGTGGATGCTGGGAAAGCATCTCACCTATGAGCTGGGGTCCATGTCCGCATGCTCTCCGGGTGCTCTCCCTCTCTGGGACCAGAGCTGATTTGACTTACCAGAAGTCTTACTTTTCTTCTTAGAATGTGATGGAAGATTTCCACTCCACTGACACATTTTTAATTAATTTTTTATTGGAGTATAGTTGCTTTACAATGTTGTGTTGGTTTCTGCTGTACAGCAAAGTGAATCAGTTATATGTATCCATATATCCTCTCTTTTTTTGGATTTCTTTCCCATTTAGGTCCCCACACAGCATTAAGTAGAGTTCCCTGTGCTATACAGTAGGTTCTCACTAGTTAATATGTAGCAGTGTATACATACATCAATCCCAATCTCCCAATTCATCCCACTCCACTTCCAGCCCACTCCTGGCCCCCAGCATCCCTACATTTATTCTATTTGTCTGTGAAGGGGAGATATGCTTTATAAACTAAGACGGAGTCAAATCTGGTGATACCTAAGTGCCAAGAAGAGAAGCTGAATTTGCTTTGTGAACATGGAGCACAACAATGATGTGATGAACAAAATGTCAACTGCGTTACACAGGATGGAGAAGAGGGGAAGTGTGGAGGTCACCAGGCATTTGGAAGATGATGAGAGTGTTAGATGATGATGTGTGTGCCGTAATGATGCAATGAAAATGGAAAGAGACTCATAAAATATTATTTTATATTGGCATATAGTTGATTAACAATGTTGTGTTAGTTTCAGGTGTACAGCAAATCAATTGTTATACATACATATATACATATTCTTTTTCAAATTCTTTTCCCATTTAGGTTATTACAGAATACTGAGCAGAATTCCCTGTGCTGTATAGTAGGGCCTTATTGATTATCTATTTTACATGTAGCAGTGTGTACATGTGAATTATAAACTCCCATTCTATCCCTCCCCTCCTCGCACCTTAACCATGGGTTCATTCAGAAAGAGATGTTTTGAAGGCAGGTTTTGAAAGTAATGGACTGGATTAGTCCCCAGGGATAAACAAGAGGGAAAACTTAAATATTTTAAGTCTTGGAGGCTAGTGCCACTAAAGCAATGGTGAAAATTAGAAAAAGCATTCTCTCAGGAACAAAGGAAAAAATCTAATTTAATCATGTTTTTTTTTTTTTTAACATCCTTAATTCATATCAATTTAAAGTATTGTAAGCAGGATCATGGAGAAAACATGGGATGCTTAAGTCTCCCATCATCAAGATTTAACAAATGCTTACATGTTGTCAAACTTGCATCAGATATTTTTAAAGAAATAAAGTGTTGCAAATATAGCTACAGTCCCACATCTCCATCTCATTTTCCTCCCTCCTCCCGCAGAGGCAACCACTGTCCTCAAGTGAGTGTTGTTATCTTTCGGCTTCGGAGGTTTTTATACTTTTCCTATAATTGTATGTATAGGAAATATAATATATTTCCTATAATATATAGTATTGTTTTGTGTGCCTTAAAATATCACATAAAATATTTGCATATTTCTTTGCAACTTGAATTTTTTCTATTATGCCTTGAACATGTATTCATGCTGATACAATTAGTCTTGGTTTACTGATATATCATGCTGCTAAGTCGCTTCAGTCGTGTCCGACTCTGTGCGACCCCATAGACGGAAGCCCACCAGGATCCCCCGTCCCTGGGATTCTCCAGGCAAGAACACTGGAGTGGGTTGCCATTTCCTTCTCCAATGCATGAAAGTGAAAAGGGAAAGTGAAGTCGCTCAGTCGTGTCCGACTCTTAGCGACCCCATAGACTGGAGCCTACCAGGCTCCTCCATCCATGGGATTTTCCAGGCAAAAGTACTGGGGTGGGGTGCCATTGCCTTCCCCGTGATATATCATAGTGGAAGGAAAATAAATACACTGTAGCTCAGGTGAGAGACTGGAAGTGTAGGTGTTGATTCAAAGCCTATATACTACAGGCGATAATTGAATGATAAATACAGATTTGTTTTCCAGGCTAGGGGGAGGCATCCACTAGATTTAGTCCTTTGGTGCAATGGTCCCATATTTCATTTATCTTTGAAAGCCCCATCACACTAATCATGATGTAACACTCAATAAATGTTTGTTAAATGAATAAATGGATGAATAAACATCTTTTTTTTTTTTGCTACAGGACATGTAATGCTTAGCTTGGAAACTAGCAACCACATGCAAAATCTGAACTTTAAGTGAATTGTATTTGCCAACACAGTATTTTTTAAACAGAAGCAACATTTTATCCTTCAGAGGGTGGACAGAATGAAAAGTACAATCACAGATAATTAATCAAACTGATCAGGGACCACAGCCTTGTCGAACTCAATGAAACTATGAGCCATGCAGTGTAGGGCCACCCAAGATGGACGGGTCATGGTGGAGAGTTCTGACAAAACGTGGTCCACTGGAGAAGGGAATGGCAAACCACTTCAGTATTCTTGCCTTGAGAACCCTATGAACAGTATGAAAAGGCAAAAAGATATGACACTGAAAGATGAACTCCCCAGCTCAGTAGGTGCCCAATATGCTACTAAAGAGTAGAGAAATAACTGAAGAAAAAATGAAGAGGCAGAGCCAAAGCAAAAACAACACCCAGCTATGGATGTGATTGGTGATGGAAGTAAAGTTTGATGCTATAAAGAGCAATATTGCATAGGAACGTGGAATGTCAGGTCCATGAATCAAGGCAAATTGGAAGTGTCAAGCAGGAGATGGCAAGAGTGAACAATGACATTTTAGGAATCAGCAAACTAAAATGTACTGGAACGGGCGAATTTAATTCAGATGACTATTATATTTACTACTGTGGGCAAGAATCCCTTAGAAGAAATGGAGTAGCCCTCAGTGTCAACAAAAGAGTTCGAAATGCAGTACTTGGGTGCAATCTCAAAAATGATAGAATGATCTCTCTTTGTTTTCAAGGCAAACCATTCAATATCACAGTAATCCAAGTCCATGCCCCAAACAGTAATGCTGAAGAAGCTGAAGTTGAATGGTTCGATGAAGACCTACAACACCTTCTAAAACTAACACCCCAAAAAGATGTCCTTTTCATTATAGGGGACTTGAATGCAAAAGTAGGAAGTCAAGAGATACCTGGAGCAACAGGCAAATTTGGCCTTGGAGTACAAAACTTAGCAAGGCAAAGACTAACAAAGTTTTGCCAAGAGAATGCACTGGTCATAGCAAACATCCACTTCAAACAACACAAGAGATGACTCTACACATGGACATCACCACATGGTCAACACTGAAATCAGATTGATTATATTCTTTGCAGCCAAAGATGGAGAAACTCTCTACAGTCAGCAAAAACAAGATCGGGAGTTGACTGTGGCCCAGATCATGAACTCCTTATTGCCAAATTCAGACTTAAACTGAAGAAAGTAGAGAAAACCACTAGATCCTTCAGATATGACCTAAATCAAATCCCTTATGATTAAACAGTGGAAGTGACAAATAGATTCAAGGGATTAGATCTGATATACAGAGTACCTGAAGAATTATGGATGGAGGTTTGTGACATTGTACAGGAGGCAGGGATCAAGACCATCCCCAAGAAAAAGAAATGCAAAAAGGCTAAATAGTTGTCTGAAGAGGCCTTAGAAATAGCTGAGGAAAGATGGGAAGCAAAAGGCAAAGTAGAAAAGGAAAGATATACCTATTTGAATGCAAAGTTCCAAGGAATAGTAGGGAGAGATAAGAAAGCCTTCCTCAGTGATCAGTGCAAAGAAATAGAGGAAAACAATAGAATGGAAAAGACTAGAGATGTTTTCAAGAAAATTAGAGACACCAAGGGAACATTTCATGCAAAGATGGGCACAATAAAAGATGCTCAACATCACTCATTGTCAGAGAAATGCAAATCAAAACCACTATGAGATACCATTACACGCCAGTCAGAATGGCTGCGATCCAAAAGACCACAAGCAATAAATGCTGGAGAGGGTGCGGAGAGAAGGGAACCCTCTTACACTGTTGGTGGGAATGCAAACTAGTACAGCCACTATGGAAAACAGTATGGAGATTCCTCAAAAAACTGGGAATAGAACTGCCTTACGATCCAGTAATCCCAATGCTGGGCATCCACACTGAGAAATCCAGAATTGAAAGAGACACGTGTACCCCAATGTTCATAGCAGCACTGTTTACAATAGCCAGGACGTGGAAGCAACCTAGATGTCCATCCACAGATGAATGGATAAGCAAGATGTGGTACATATACACAATGGAGTATTACTCAGCCATTAAAAAGAATACATTTGAATCAGTTCTAAGGAGGTGGATGGAACTGGAGCCTATTATACAGAGTGAAGTAAGCCAGAAACAAAAACACAAATACAGTATACTGACACATATATATGGAATTTAGAAAGATGGTAAAAATAACCCTATTTACGAGATAGCAAAAGAGACACTGATGTATAGAACAGACTTTTGGACTCTGGGACTGGGAGAGGGTGGGATGATTGGGGAGAATAGCATTGAAATATGTATAATATCATATCTGAAATGAGTTAGTCCAGGTATGATGCCCTATAACAGATACCTGGGATTAGAGCACTGGGATGACCTGGAGGGAGGGTGTGGGAAGTGGGGAGGGAGGAGGGTTCAGGATGGGGAACACGTGTATACTGGTGGCGGATCCATCTCGATGTATAGTAAAAGCAATACAATATTGTAAAGTTAAGCAAAAAAAAAAAAAAAGGACGGAAATGGTTTGGATCTAACAGAAGCAGAAGATATTAAAAGATGGCAACAATATACAGAAGAACTATACAAAAAAGATGTTAATGAACCAGATAACCACGATGGTGTGATCATTCACCTAGAGTCTGACACCCTGGAATGTGAGGTCAAGTGGGCCTTAGGAAACATCACTACAAAGCTAGTGGAGGTGATGGAATTCCACTTGAGCTATTTCAAATCCTCAAAGATTATGCTGTTAAAGTTCTGCACTGAATATGCCAGCAAATTTGGAAAACTCAGCAGCAGCCACAGCACTGGAAAAGGTCATTTCATTCCAATCCCAAAGAAGGGCAATGCCAAAGAATGCTCAACTACTGCACAACTGCACTAATCTCACACGCTAGCAAAGTAATGCTCAAAATTTTCCAAGCCAGGCTTCAACAGTACATGAACCGTGAACTTCCAGATGTTCAAACTGGATTTAGAAAAGGCAGAGGAACTAGAGATCAAATTGCCAACACCCATTGGATCATCGAAAAAGCAAGAGAATTCCAGAAAAACATCTACTTCTGCTTTGTTGATTACACCAAAGCCTGTGACTCTGTAGATCACAACAAACTGTGGAAAATTCTTAAAGAGATGGGAATACTAGATCCACCTGACCTGCCTCCTGAGAAATCTGTATGCACATTAAGAAGCAACAGTAGGAACCGGACATGGAACAACAAACTGGTTCCAAATCAGGAAAGGAGTACGTCAAGGCTGTATATTGTCACCCTGCTTATTTAACTTATATGCAGAGCACATCATGCAAAATGTTGGGTTGGATGAAGCACAAGCTGGAGTCAAGAATCCCGGGAGAATTATCAGTAACCTCAGATAGGCAGATGATACTATCCTTATGGAAGAAAGTGAAGAGTAACTGAAGAGCCTCTTGATGAAAGTGAAAGAGGAGATTGAAAAAGCTGGCTTAAAACTCAATATTCAAAAAACGAAGATCATGTCACTGGTCCCATCGCTTCATGGCAAATAGATGGGGAAACAATGGAAATAGTGACAGACTTTATTTTCATGGGCTCTAAATCACTGCAGATGGTGACTGCAGCCATGAAATTCAAAGACACTTGCTCCTTGGAAGAAAAGCTATGACAAACCTAGACAGCATATTAAAAAGCAGAGACATTACTTTGACAACAAAGGTCCATCTAATCAGAGCTATAGTTTTTCCAGTAGTCATGTAGGGATGTGAAAGTTGGACTATAAAGAAATCTGAGCAGTGAAGAATTGATGCTTTTGAATCGTGGTGTTGGAGAAGGCTCTTGAGAGTCCCATGAACTGCAAGGCGATCAAACCAGTCCATCTTAAAGGAAATCAGTCCTTAACATTCATTGGAAGGACTGATGCTGAAGCTGAAACTCCAATACTTTGGCCACCTGATGCAAAGAACTGACTCATTTGAAAAGACCCTGATGCTGGGAAAGACTGAAGGCAGGAGGAGAACGGGATGACAGAGAATGAGATGCTTGGATGGCATCATGGACTTGATGGACGTGAGTTCAATCAAACTCCCGGAGTTGGTGATGGACAGGGAATTCTGGCATGCTGCAGCCCATAGGGTTGCAAATAGTCAGATATAACTGAGCGACTGAACTGAACTGAACTTTTTTTAAATTGGGAGGTTTCCTCCCAATTTAAAACCAGATTATTAAAAACCAGATTCCTGGATTTTATCACAAAATCTAAATATCTGTCAATACGAGGCTTGTGCTCCTGCCTGGCAACGATCAAGGTGAGGAGCTACAGCCACCCTTTAAACAGACCATATATTTCCGAAGTGACACCACAACTTCCTTCCCACTGTTGTGACACCAAGACCAACTGTCAGCTACCCACAGATTATTGCCTGCACTGTTGCTTTCCTCTCCTTTGGAAACTTTTCATTGTATCCTAGCCTTCAAGAAAGAGAGAAAAATACAGATGGACTAGAGGCCACAGTGTTTCATACAAAATTGGACAAAACATACTTCCTTGAAAAGACTGTGTCCTTAGGTGTTTAACATGTAAATAGTGTGTCCAGGTCAGTCTAGGTCTTTGGGGATGGCACTTACTTATTTATTAAATAGATATGAGATTCCTGGATCTTGTTGTCATTTCAGTCGCAGTTCTCTTTACTCAGATTCTTTTAGGATGCAGTATTTATGAAAGAAACTTTGTTTAGCTTTTTAGTATTTAGTCTCAAGCAGTTTCTATCCCAAACAGAAACTCCTAATAATTTGAAATCCTCCTAATCTCTATTTTCTTTACTAGAATAATCCAATAGGTCATTGACCTATTAGGTCACTGGGTCAATGACCCAATAGTCATGACTCTGGCAGAACTTAAGAGCACATCTAATATTTCTAAAAATTGAAATTGTAGTTTGATTTAAAAAGAGAAAATATGGGAGTGGGTCACTTTAACTCTAGCCTAGCATTGCCAGTTGTAGGGAATTAATCAAAAGGTTAGATTTGCTTTATCAAGCTGTCACCTTTAAACGACATAAGACAGCTCTCTAATGAAAATTTCTCCAACAAACATGCATCAGCAAGGGTCCTGACAGAAGAAAGATAATGGGCTGTAAGCATGTGGTGCGATCCCTCAGGGAAGGCCCTCTTAGACCTCAAGAGGACCCCCAGGCAAAAAGAAACATTTCTGTCTTTTGGAGTCACTTTCCCATGGACCGAGGAGCCTGATAGGCTACAGTCCATGGGGTCACAAAGAGCTGGACACGACTTCACTTTCACTTTCACTTTGGGGCCCAATCCCAATAGCTGGATAGAAAATAGCATTAGACAAGGGGATGAGGACATGTAGGCTGTGATTTTAAGGGGGTATCCTTGTGGCTGAAAATCCAAGCTTTAATCTTCTGCTCAAATGAAATAAGTCCTTTTAGGTTCTTCATAACAATAGAAAATTATTTTTATTGAGCTATTGGTCTTTGATTAGAAGGTTTTTCCCCCAGGCTTAAAACCAAAGGACTTCTAACTGTTTGGAGAAGTAGATTCTAACTGTGCATGTGTGCTTCAGTTGTGTCTGACTCTTTGTGACCTTGAGTGTAGCCCGCCAGGTTCCTCTGTTCATGGGATTTTTCAGGCAAGAATGGTGGAGTGGGTTGCCGGCCTTCCTCCAGGGAACCTTCCGGATCCAGGGATGGAACCTTCATCTCTTAAGTCTCCTGCATTGGCAGGTGGGTTCTTTACCACCTAGGAAGTAGTGCCACCTAGGAAGTCCCCATGCATTGGCAGTCAAGTTCCTTACCACTAGGGCCCCAGGGAAGTCCCTCTAAAAGCTTCAGCATCCCTCATTCTCTGCTAGATGGGTTTGACCAGGTTTATTACCAGCCAAAGCAAGTTTCTTTTTCATTGCATTTAAAGATTCCCCCTACCCCACACACATATGTACCAAACTGCCAAGGCAATTAATAAAACCTTCTTAGATGGATAAGAGAAAGACAATACACAAAACCTGAAAGCTACAGTCTTCCAGGTAATAGGAGAGACTCTATTTTACATGATTTTAAAGTTTAGTCTTCATCATTTGAAAAAGCTATTTGTTTCGGGGATTTAACTTAACAGAAGCAAAGATACTTGAAATTTCATAATAGTTTACAGTCTTCTCTCACCCTTAGAAGGTAATTCCTTCCTGATAAGCCTGTAGGTAAGAGAAACCCAAGTAAGACGGTAGGTCTTGCAAGAGGGCATCAGAGGGCAAACACATTGAAACCATACTCACAGAAAGCTAGTCAATCTAATCACACTAGGACCACAGCCTTGTCTAACTCAATGAAACTAAGCCATGCCCATGGGGCAACCCAAGATGGGTGGGTCATGGTGGAGAGATCTGACAGAATGTGGTCCACTGGAGAAGGCAATGGCAAACCACTTCAGTATTCTTGCCTTGAGAACCCCATGAACAGTATGAAAAGGCAAAATGATAGGATACTGAAAGAAGAACTCCCCAGGTCAGTAGGGTGAACTCCGGGAGTTGGTGATGGACAGGGTGGCCTGGTGTGCTGCGATTCATGGGGTCGCAAAGAGTCGGACATGACCTAGCGACTGATCTGATCTGATCTAAAGCCTGTAGGAAGGCAAATTCTCAAGTTTAAAACGTACTTATTAGTGAAATTAATGGTATACAATGATTTCAATAGTTAACAAACAATATGCGTGATTCTTAAGAATGTTGATTGACATGTTAATGCAAAACAAACAAACAAACAAAAAAACCCTCAGAGAGGTAGAGACAAAATGAATCAATAAGAACAATGGAAACAATGCACAAGATTATTGCTACCATTAATTAGCAAATTACTTTGAGAACTTAATGCAGTCTATGCTGACTGTAGATCTGAAAGAGGGCTCCCTTAGCAGCTTGGAACCATCCTTATAAACATGAAAAAAGGCCTAGAAAGTAAAGTATGGTACTAAATAAGCTTGAAGTCTTATATTCTTGTAATCTGTACTTTTACAGATCCTCAGGGGAGCGACTGCATATGGAGATGATAAACAATCAACTTAAAATCCCTATTTAAAAAGTAGTTCCTCAACTCTTTGCTTGGTTTCCCTCTGCTCTAATGATATTGTCCTCTTGAAGAGCTTTATGTACCAAGCACATTCTTACCTCAGGGCTTTTGCATTTACTGTTCTTTCTGTGCAGAACACTCTTCCTCCAGACACTCACATGGCTTTCAGGTCTCAGCTCAGATGTCATCTCCTCAAAGGCCATCCCTGATGAGATGATATCCCCACCTCAAATAGTGCCGTCCCCCTTTAACTTCTGCATAACACTGAGAATCTACATTTATTAGTGTATTTGTTTATTATCTGACTTTACCATTAAGAGTTAGGCTCCATAGTTTAAGAGAGACACCTGTTTTGCTCATTGTGGTGTGAACCTCTACCACTCAGCTTTATCTGACATTTGAATGCTCAATAAATACTTGTGAAGGAATGAATGAAGCTGTCACTGCACATTCCTTTTAGAAAACAACTTTGTTCTATTTCCTTCAAAATGGAACATTTAAAAGCTACACTTCCACATGCATGTAATACAGTGTCACACAGTTCTTGAGGATGTGAATATTAAGGTACTATTTCCATTTTTCATTTACCAGACTCAGAATAGACTTTGATTTAACACAAACTGTATATATATACACTGCATTCAATCTAAGAGAACAATTTTTTTTCCTTTCAAATGGTTGTTCACTCTGGCAGTGTATCTAGTATGTCCTCTAAACATGGACATTTAAAAGATATATTTCTTGAACGACCCAGTTTTGTACCATGTACCCACTAGAGATTCAATAATATTAACTCCTGGTGAATTGTTGCCATGTAATTCTCCTGTAAACTCTTTCCAGTGGAAAAGAAAAAGAAGTTATATCTGGGTTTTAGAGCATAAAAATGGTCTTTTACAACACAAACTCCCCAAATATATCTCAAGTTAACACACTGGTTCTATACACAAAATAAACAAAGGACTGTTTTTCTGTTAAAAGATTCTGTTTGCTGAACAAAGATAGCCATCAAAATAAATTGATGTTCATGCTTCTTTAGAGAGAAAAACTAAGCTATCTATAGTTTTCTAAGATTCTCATATTGGTGACTACACTGCATACAATTCAGCAGCCTCAGCCCAACTCTCCTCTGGTGAACTGTTGGCCCTCGATGAGGATAAGGAATCAATAATGTAGCCTCGTTAGAATTTTCCTCATATATCTTGAAACCTTAGAGATAAACAAGAACTACTGTATAGCACAGGGAACTATATTCAATATCCTGTAACAAACTGTAATGGAAAAGAACATCGAAAAGTATACACATACACACACACACACACACACATATATATATGTATAACAGAATCATGTTGCCGTACAACAAAAGCTAACACAACTTGTAAATCAACTATACTCCAATTAAAAATAAACCAAAAAATATTTCTAGCATTCATACCCTACAATATTAGCTAAATATTAAATATTGAAATCAATATCATAACAGACTACCCATTAAAATGATGTGCCTACACAGTTAAATAATTGCTAGCATCTTAATATTAAAAAAATTATCAAGTTGTTTCTGTGTTATAGAAAAACATTTAATGTTGTCTGAGGCAAGGAAGAAAAATAATTACATCCATGAGTTATCCTCTTATTGATATTTTAAGTCAAGGACCTATTCCTCAGCTAATGACCTAGTTTCAATTGATTATTATTAATTCAGGGTCTACTACTAAAACTATATACATTGTACAATTATTCCAAATGCTAATATTTCATAAGAACATGACACTAGACCATATTTATATAAAATTTTATATAGCACTTTCACATACAATTTTCATAAGTCATTTTCACTCTACTATTTCATACTAACACATTTCTGTTTTAGAGGGAGACAGGTAAACAGAGATTAAGTTACTAATTTAATATCAATTAAATCTCATGTATTTATATATTTATAGATTGCCTGATATGTTCCAGGCATTTTTCCAAGTGCTGAGGATACCAAGAGGAGTAAGATATGGGCTATGCCCATTACAGTAGTGACTGCTTAAGTATGGGGAAAAAAATGTATTTTTGCACAGCATCAAATAAATTTGTGTGAACATATTTGTATCTGTATATATGTGTATTCAAGTATATGTATTATATATATAAATTATACATATCCATTACATATAAACAAATATATATTGCAGATTACACAAACATATATCTTCTGATCTAAGTCATTAGTTATACTCTGAATACACGTTAAGTACACAAGTTGGAATGGATGTTATAATGCAGATATATGGTAGCTTTACTAGAAGCCTAGAAATATGCTCAAGTGTCCAGTTGTGATGAAAGATCTATGACCTTATAGAAACTGAAGAATATTTGAGGAAAAATGGCTTCTATAGAGTAATCAGGAAGCAGAATTATCTCTTAAGAATAGAGAACAATCTATGCAGTGATTTAACTTCCTGTGTTAAATGTCAGTCCACCAGAGAGGTCAAAGTTCTGCCCCTAGAGATCTGAGTCTTAAGCAGATTTTGCTTATTTAGACTTTCCAATGAAAGAGGTCAAATTCGGGAGTGGTGAAACCACCGAAGTCCCTAGAAGTTAGTATCTCAAAGCAGAGACTACTTCTCTTCTAAACAAACAAATACTAGCCCTGAAAGTGAAGTTCTGTAAAAATGAAACCCTGGTGAGATTCTGGAAAATAGGGGAAATGGCAAAGAAACCCAAACCAACCATTCCCACTACAATTTTTCAGTTTGATTTAGGGACAGCCCAGTCCAGAAAATTCATCATAGTGTTCATTATAATCTCAGATGGACTTCATTTGAATATCAGACACTATATGACGTATATTTTTCACTCATAAATTTCACCAAGTGATGGAAAAGACAATTGAAACATTTTCTTTTCCCCACACTAATATTTTTCTGAGTCCTCATTTAAGCATCATATAAAGCACCCTCTCAAGGCTTTACAATGACCAGCTTCCTATTTATACAATTACCCATCCATTGCCTCTGTTGCTCTGCTCTTAAAGATATTTTAAGGAAAATGATTAATTCATCCTCAAATTAATATTTAGTACTTCATATAACTATTCTAAGATTTCACCATATGTATCAGTTGAACAGTGAAATTTACATGTAAGGTTCAGATGAAGCAAAATCTTTTCTTTCTCATCAGTAACAAAGCAGCCTTTCCCACTCTGGGCTCAGTGAGAGAAGTAAGCCCTAATATTCTAAGGTATCCATACCCCTGCACATGAAGAATGACACTAATTGTGTATCATTCTTTTAAGGATTAAGAAAATAGATATTCAAAATATATTCTGCCTTCTGTGTTTCAGATGAGGAGCTAGGCTGAGAAAGATCCAGATTCACTCCATTCAAAATATTTTTCTGGAGTGGTTTCCCTTCTAATCACAGCTGACCAATATCTACTCATCTTGATGGCTCCTTTGTTATTTTTCAGTTCACTGTCTGCTGAAGTCAGGAAACTTCCTTCCTTCCTCTCCCTCTTCTTTACCAGCTTCCCTGCCCGTTTTCCCACTCTACTCTCCTGTCAAAAGTTTGGACAGGTTAAACAAAGTTTGGAGGGTATCACGCATAAACTGTTTAACTTTGAAATCTTTTCAGAGCAACATATTCCCTTGGAGTTGGGGGAAGGGTTTTAGTAAGTTTCTATGAAAATTTTTGACTGAGAAGAACTGAGGTTCTTGTGTGTTGCCATCTGAATTATAATGTCCCCAGTAGGAAGAAGAGAAGAACATGTTTCTTTAGATAGTTGGGTGATTTATTCCATGATGATTTCCCCACATTTTATAGTGGACAGGCCTGCCTCTTCCTAAAATTTGGTTAAAACAAACCAAAAAACAAACAAACCAAAACATATTTTCCTTATGTATTTATTAATGAGGGAACACTGGTTTATAATATTACATAAGTTTTATGTGTATAGTATTTTGACTTCAGTGTGCTCATACCAAACATTAATTTCCATCTATTACCATACTATTGATCCCCTTTACCCATTTCACCCTCCTTCCTTCCCTCTGATAACTACCATTCTATTCCCTGAATCTAACACGTGTTTTTTTTTGTTGGGTTTTGTTCATTTGGTTTGTTGTTGTTTGTTTTGTATACGTCACATAAGTGAAATAATATGGTATCTTTCTCCATTGGACTTATTTCACTTAGCATAATAGTTTTTAGGTCTATTCAAGTTGATGTAAATGGTAGCTTTTATCTTTTTATAACTGAGTAATATTAAAACTCAACATTCAAAAAACGAATATCATGGCATCCAGTCCCATCACTTCAATGCATATAGATGGGGAAACAATGGAAATAGTGACAGACTTTATTTTCTTGGGCTCCAAAATCACTGCAGATGGTGACTGTCACCATGAAATTAAAAGACACTTGCTCCTTGGAAGAAAAGTTATGACCAACCTAGACAGCATATTAAAAAGCAGAGACATTACTTTGTCTACAGAGGTCCATCTAGTCAAGGCTATGTTTTTTTCCAGTGGTCATGTATGGATGTGAGTGTTCGACTATAAAGAAAGCTAAGCACCGAAGAATTGATGCTTTTGAACTGTGGTGTTGGAGAAGACTCTTGAGAGTCCCTTGGACTGCAAGGAGATCCAACCAGTCAATCCTAAAAGAAATCAATCCTGAATATACATTGGAAGGACTGATGCTGAAGCTGAAACTCCAACACTTTGGCCACCTGATGTGAAGAGCTGACTCACTGGAAAAGATCTTGATGCAGAGAAAGATTGAAAGCAGGAGGAGAAAGGGACGACAGAGGATGAGATGGTTGGATAACATCACCGACTCAATGGACTTGAGTTTGAGCAAGCTCCAGGCGATGGTGCAGGACAGTGAAGCCTGGCATGCTACAGTCCATGGGGTTTGGATAGCAACAAATATCCCATTGTGTGTGTGTGTGTGTGTGTATGTGTATGTGTGTGTCTGTGCCCTATGTCACTCAGTCATGTGTGACTCTTTCAACCCCATGGACTATATATAACCCACCAGGCTTCTCTGTCCCTGGGATTCTCCAGGTAAGAATACTGGAGTGGGGAGCCATTTCCTTCTTCAGGGGATCTTCCCGACTCAGGGATCAAACCCGAGTCTCCTTGCACTACAGGTAGGTTCTTTACCGTCAGAGCCACAGGAAAACCATATGTGTACACGCCACACACACACACACACACACGCACACACACCACATTTTCTTTATCCTTTCATCCACTGATGGCCGCTTGGGTTGTTACTATATCTTGGCTGTTATAAATAATGCTGCAGTGAACGTAGGAGCACATATATCTTTCCGAATTAGTGATTTTGTTTTCTTTTGATAAATGCCCAGTAATGGGATTGCTGGATCACATGGCAGCTCTATTTTTGATTTTTTGAGGAGCCTCCATACTGTTTTCTATAGTGGCTGCACCAATTTACATTCCCACCAAGAGTACATGAAGGTTCCCTTTTCTTCACTTCCTCTCCAACACCTGTCAGTTCTTGCATCAAAAACCTCTTTAAAATTATGCCATCATTTCCCTAATGTTGAAAAGGATCTCAGGATAATACCTTTTTCTCCAAGAATTATTATGATTCTGTCCCATGTGTCTGTGTCTTTTCTATCAGGCCATTTGCTGTATGACTTTCTTGGCACGTTAATTCCTTCCCTGTGGGCTCTCCTTTCAAAGGGGGAAACTACCTTATATTTCATTCACAGTGCAAAACTATCACTCATTTTCTTCACAAAAACAAAGAAAAATGGTAAGTCTGGGTCCCTCAACCTACTACCTTGCACTAAAGAGTCAGTTTTTCATTGTTGATTACTGCTCTCCCCTTGGTCTAGCACACTGAGACGAGACAGGACTTTTTGTCGTGTTCACTGATCTTTGTTGCCTTTGATTCCGTAAACAGGAACTATCTATGAGTCAAGCTGTACACTCGTGGATTACAGCCCATGCTATTCACACTTTTTCAAAGGGTATACTATAATACCACTGTCAGAATCAGTGTGGATAAGAATGCATATCTGACAGATCAAATTCTAATTCTAAATGGTGTAGCATCCCCCTTCCTGTTCACCTTTATCAAGGTAACTTGATAATGTCTTGAGCTCAATTAGAATTATGCCCATAGGTTCTCTGAACTAAAAGTTGATCATATGCCACTGTTTCATTATCAAGATATAGTTATTGATTTTTGCTATAAAGAATTTAGCATAAGATATAATAATATGTATTATATTATTTGGCAGATACTCCCTCCTATATAAATGAAAAACCGAATCTCCACCCCAAAGTTCACTCATTCAGCATTCTGAGGAAGGGCATACTTTGTAAAGAACTCAATTTGCCAGATTCCTCAGGAAGTTGTTGCTGTTGATGTTTAGTCACTAAGTTGTGTCCGATTCTTTTGCTACCCCATGGACTGTAGTCTGCCAAGTTGCCCTTTCCTCCTCCAAGATGATCTTCCTGAGCCAAGGATTGAACCTGCGTTTCCTGCATTGACAGGCAGATTCTTTACCATTGAGCCACCAGGGGAGCCCAGAGGAAGTATTTACAGTCAAAAGTAGACCATGTCTGAAGGTCTTCTGCCTGTTTCATTGTCTGGGTGGGCCAGTTTATAATAGTGCCTTTTAAATGCTATGGATCAAATCATTTATTTTGTGCTCATGACACAGATCCTATATTGACTTGAAATGATTTGACAGATTCAAAACACAGACAGCTCTGCACTTTGGAGGGGGAAGAGATGGGGAGGGAGTCTCATCCTTTAGCTACAGACATTCCTGCATTCTATTTCCCCATGAAAGTGGGAGGAATATGTTTAGGAAAGAATTTGTCAGACTCCTAAGTTTTGGTAACAGGACACAAACTGTTTTCTACACTTCTAAACTCTGTTATCATAGTGGTGTAATTTTATAAATGAAGCCGGAAAATACTGGCACCTGAAGCAACTCTGATGGGCTTCAGAAAATTCATCTTCCAGTACTTGCCAACAGGGTATCTGAAACAACTCGTTTTGAAAGCTGCTATCACCGGTGCTTGTTTGCTTGCTGTCTTCCAACCTTTACCGATTAAACGAAAGTCTTCTAAACTCTGGTATCTGTAGTGTTAGTGTTTCTTGAGGAAGTTTTAGTTGCTCAGCTGTGTCTGACTCTTTGAGACCCCATGGACTATAGTGTGCCAAGACTTCTCTGTCCATGGGATTCTCCAGGCAAGAATACTGAAATGGGTAGCCATTTCCTTCTCCTGGGGATATTTCCCACCCAGGGATCAAACCCAGGTCTCCCGCACTGCAGACAGATTCTTTACCATCTGAGACACCAGGGAAGCCCCAACTTGAGGGAAGGTCTCACCATTAAATAAATTGGGGAAAAACTGGGTTAAACAAAATTATTTAGCTCTATTTTCTATCAAACTTCTAAGTCTCTTTAATATGCTAATATAATTTTGAATCTATGAAAGAATAGATTTACAGTTTATTGCATTTTCCAAGACAATTTACCTTGAACTTATTTTTTTTTATCAAATAACTATTAACATCGAGTATAATTATTTTTCTGAAGAACAAAGATTGGGAAACTCTTCAGAAATCAATATGTCTTGACACTACTAACTGCATTTCCTGAAGAAATTACTTCCCTGCATTATGATATAATATGATGCCCTTGCCTTTTATAGCAAGTCAATAAGAGAAAGAGTTTTTAAAATAAGCTTTCTTTTTGCCATAACATAATTACAGCATCTATCACACCTTAGATAAACATTGATAGTGTTCATTCCTTCCAGAATTTGTTGCCAGCTACTGATTATATCTGCAGGTTTTTTAATGGGCAATGAGATTAATAAACAATAAGAGCTTTCCCCACCTTCGAGTGCTAGGAAGCTCAAACTCAAATAAATGCACCTAATCTTATAACATATTCTAGGTTGCTGAGAATTTTAATAGTGTTTAATGTCTTTGTATTATAATTGGGTATCTTGATGCTTGGCTTATATCATTATAACTGTGTTAACAAATTCCACCCTAATAAATGCAGTGCAGAATATCAAGTGTGAAGATTTAATTCAGATAAATTGTACCGAATATCTTGTTCAGTATCTCAATCATGGTAAACACGGTAGCCATGATTATTATCTATGTTAATATCACTTTTGCCTATCTCTTGTAAATGTTAATGGTAGAGAAGAGTAAAACATAAAAAGTTACCTTTCTTATTATTTCTCATCCTCACTCCCAAACCTCAATAGGAAACATTTTTTTTATTGTTTCAGTTTCCAAATTTCTGAAACTACCAAAATAAATGTTACCATTTCTTCATTTATCATTTTTAAACAGTGTTTGTTAATGTTGTCTATAAAAGAGGGAAATTTGCATGGTCTACTTCCTCCTCCTCTCATATTGGTAGTTCTTGTATTAGCTATATTTATGAAGTAGAAATAGTGTTTTCTTCATCTTTGGTTTTTTAAAACAAACATTTTATTGTACACATACACAGTACAAGATGCAAAAGGGAACAGCTACATGAGTTACAGCTACATGTGTTTCACAAAGTAAACACACCCATGTAACCAATGCCCAGATTAAGACACAGCCCTGCACCAGTGTCCTATAAATTTCCTTCTTGTCTCCACCATCCTGATTTCTATCCTCATTGCTTGATTTTGAGTGTTTTTAAACTTTTTAATAAATCAATCATATTTTTTTGTGTGTTTAGTCTCTTTCACTCAAAATTACGCTAGTGAAATTCATCCACTTTATTGAATATATTAATAGCAGTAGCGCTCTATTTTTTATTGTGTACAGAATGCCATTAAATATCATAATATATTTATCCATCAAGTGTTAAGGGATATCTGGGCTGTTTCCAGCCCTATACTAGTGTAATTATAGCTACAATAACCATTCTTGTGTAAATCTTTTGAATCATATATATTATGCATTTTTGTTGGGTATTAAACTAGGAGTGGAATTGCTGGGTTAGATGATATATAAAAGTTATACCTCATTAGACATTACCAGTTTTCCAAAAGTGGTTGTACCAACTTATACTTCCTTGAGAACTGCATGAAAATTTCAATTGCCTTATGCAGGCCAACATTTGATAGTTCCAGTCTTTTTAATTGTGGGCTTTCCCCCTTTAATATGTCAACTTCACATAATACCTTAAAATATATTCCACATAAACTGAGGAAATTAGCAGCCCTACACTTCCATTTTTCTTTCTTATACAAACCTCCAAGCCTATTAAGTATATAATTATCTTTATATTATAAAAGTTTAATTTACATTCTCTTCTCTAACTATAACTTTATTTGTGCTTTCTCTGTACAGCTAGACTATAAAAATTAAAAACCCAATAAATGACAATTACAAAATTATGATTATATAAATATTATTCACTAGTCAAATAAAATAATGTGATGAAATCCCTACAGCAGGGAATGCAGTTCTATGTTACTAAATCTGTGCTACTCAATTGAATGGAGAATCTTCCAAGTATAAAAGTCAAGGTTATTCTTCAACAACTGTTGAAAATATGACACATTTTACTTTGCTTCATATTTGGGTTCTTAGTTTATTTGTCCAGCTTTTGTACTGTTTAGGGTTTCTAATTGCCTTTTGTTTTCTTGCTGACAAAAGAAAAAGATGTGTGTGTTTGTGTGTGTGCATGCTCAGTTGCTGTCTTCGACTCTTTGCGACCCCATGGACTGCAGCCCACCAGGCTCTTCCATCCATGGGATTCTCCAGGCAAGAACACTGGAGTGGGTTGCCATTTCCTTCTCCATATATATATATATATATACACACACACACTCCATACACACACACACACACACATATACACACCTATATATACTTCATCATTAATTTTATCCAATTTATGCATTAATAATTGTAAGAAATCCATTCTTTGGCAGATGTTATTCTTCAGGACCTCTGATTCTGGTGATACGTCCTAATTTGAATTGACTGCTCTCCACTACATAACTGCCATTCTAGGAAATATTTCTACTGTAGTCTTAAATTAGATGCACTGCTTTTCCACTTTTCCACTTTCCTCTTTCCTAGGTGTCCTCTCTCTGTCTCTCCATGTGTATATGTGAAGTCACTTAGTCATGTCTGACTCTTTGAGACCCCTCAAAGACTGTAGCCTGCCAGGTTTCTCCATCCATGGGATTTTCCAAGCAAGAGTACTAGAGTGGGTTGCCATTTCCTTCTTCAGGTAATCTTCTCGACCCAGGGATTGAACCCGGGTCTCCAACATTGCAGACAGACCCTTTACCATCTGAGCCACAAGGGAAGCTTGAGTACCATGTGTATATGTATGTATATATATATATACACACACATATATTTATATATACACACATAAATATATGTACATATTTTTTCTTTGCTTAAATATCTCAGCATGTTTTTTCTAAAAGGGCTCAGTAACTTTTTTCTAAAAGTGCATGTAGGATATAAATCATCTGAGTCATTGTATGTCTAAATATGTCTTTATTTTATGCTCACCCTTGATTGACAGTTCTGGGCCTAAAAGTATACCTTTCAGAACTTTGAAAGCATTGAAAAAAAATGTCTAGAATCTAGTGTTGATAAAAAATCTGATATCAAGTTGATTCTCATTCCTTGAGAAACTCTTAGGATTTTCTCTTTTTCATAATGTCCTAGAATTTCAAAAGGATGTGTTTATCCTGGATTCCATGGATCCTTTCAATCTGAAAACATTCTTTTGTTTCAGAAATTTACATCAATCATATACATTGTACTTTCTTTCTCTCTTTGCTTTCCCAATGCCTTCTGCTGTGTCTTTTCAATTGATCTTCTGGGTACCTACTTTTTTCAAACATCTGCCTTTACTTTGTCAATTTTTTCTATTAGTGAATATTTATTTTGGTGTCATATTTTTATATTCTAACAATTCTGCATATTTTTGGCCTCTGTATCATTATACCTGGTCTTATTTTATGTATGTAATATCTTCTTGAGTATTTCTAAGGTTAATGATTAGAATGTTTAAAAATGTATCTTTTGTTCTTGAATTACCTCTTCTTTCTTTCAGTTAGTTAGCCCTCAAACAGCAGTGGTTATTAGCTTACATTTCTTAATAGAGAACTGAGTTGAGAATACAAGTAGCTAGTGTGAGTTATATAGATAAAGTTCTTCAGTCAACCTTTCCTTCCTCAGAATGACAGGATGTGAAAACCGGCAGGGTTTACCTGAAGGCCTCGGGCCAGGAACAGACAATGAGGTTAGTTAGGCATGCTATACTTGCGTATTTCTCATTAAGTTCATGCCAAAATGGGGAAGGTTTTACACTGAGGGTCATCATCACTAAAGATTTATGAACATATCAAAAGATTGGTTTTATAGTTTTAGATTAGGGAACGATACTAAATGGAGAAGGGTTAACCTTCCCAGGTGCTTCATCCTTCAAAAAAAGGATCACATTATTTTCTATCCCCTTCTTCTTAATCTCCCAAATCAACACTAATCTGGAGCATGTCTGTGCCTCCACTACCAGGAAGCATACCTTCTCTTCCATTTTTCTTGTATTTGTTCTGGATTATAATTTCTGCTTTGGTTTATCTACTTTCTATCTTTCAGAAACTTCTGCGAATCTCTGGCCCCTTGATATCCATTGTGTCCATTTTTAGAACCGTCCTTTTTGCTTTCATGTTGACATTTGGGATACAGCTGAGGGGAAGCTTTTGGTCGGTGTGATTTGAGTCTCCAGTCCTTATACAGATTTTAACATTTTGGAGGCATATATCTAAAATGAATAAATATCATCAACATAAAAATATCATTAGGAATTAAGACTCTTGAAAACTGTCTTGATTCTAAGACTTTATAACTGAGTCTTCAACAGTTTACGGACCAAATATACCAACAAAGTATTTAAATACAAAGGCAATAAATGAGCTCACTTTTGATCTGTATGAGGTCACCTTGCTTTATAGAATAGGAAAGATTCAATTCAATCAGAAACTCTGTGGGGTCCTAGATATTCCCCAGACTGAATTCAGTTGGGTTTTCTGTCATGCAGAATTTAACAACAGTTTGTCCTTCAGCCTCCAGCTCCCAGGAGCTGTTCCTGGCATCCTGCCAGAAACTTCCTCCAGCTTGCTGGGAGTAGGCTTCCAGAGGAGGAGGGGAAGGAGGAGGGTGTGGAACACCCCTCTTGTTAGGAGGGAAACCGGAAAATCAGCAGGTGTTAGAGGATGCTAAAAGCTCCTTGGAGTGGTCCTGTGGCTTACTTCTTCAGGTGATATGAAAAATTGAAAAAATATTTTCAAAAATCAAAGAAGGGGAAAGAATTATCTGAAACATGCCAAGTCCAAAATGAACATGTGAGATTGGTTAATCCCAGATACCTTTAGAAATTAACACTATCCCTTCAACAGGCATTTTCTTTGCACCAAATACTCTGTACTTGCTGGGGATATAATGACAAGTAAAGCATATATACTAATTTCAAGGAATTCACAGTCTGATAGTTGTATTCACAGATAATCACAATCCCATTTGCAAAGTATAAGGAAAGACATCTATACATGTTTTATGAATACATAGAGTAGAGGTTCCCATCAGTTGTGTGTTGGCAAATGTTTAACAACTGGATTTCTGGGGCTTATGGGGAAGCTCTGATTTATTGCATTTGCCAATTTCCATGGTATAAACACACCATAGCAAATTTTAAGCTATTAATGTGACAAAGGACAAGACGGTTGGACTCAATGGACATGAGTTTGAGCAAGCTCTGGGAGATGGTGAAGGACAGGAAAGCCTGGCATGCTGCAGTCCACAGGGTCACAAAGAGTCAGATATGACTGAGTGACTCAACAACCGTGTGATGTCACTGACTATGGAATTGGAGAGAAATGTGCATACCATTATATAGAATTTCCACCATATTGATACACTAGAGCTTAAGAGTACAGATAATAAAATGCTGTAAAATAATAATTAGAAGTGATGAAATTTGAACATTTATTTTGTTTTTAATATAATTTAAATGTAAATTTATATAAAATAATGTTTAATAATAGATGTGCTTAACAACTGGCTTGCAAAACTTGAAAATTTAACCAGTACAGTACAGTACGGGCTGTTTAGAGTCAGTACAAGCTGGCTTCACATGCATCTACCCCTAACTGGGGGCTGGGGCAACAGACTTCTGACAAAACACAAATGAGGTGGGATTCTTTACCATTAGTGTGTCTATGTCAGAAACTAAAGGAGAAAGGTAACAGAGGGGAAGAGGGAGTAATGGGAAGAGCTGATGGTGCCCAGAGACAGTCTGCTCCACAGAGTTAAAGCAGCACAACTTTGAAACCCTGATTTTTAACCATGCTCTTGTTAAATAATCACCTTCTGCTTAGTGGGGAGGGGAGGAATTAGCTCCCTATCTGGACATCCCTTCTAATAGCTTATGCTAATGTGGACCACCGAGACAGTGAGGGGGGGGAGCGGTTTGCACTTGATCAGTGGTCCACTAAACAAAATGATTCAGTGGAAATCCTAAATTAGCAGTGGTGCTCAGCTTGGAGCTAGCGGACCAAGACCTATGAGGCTGTATGGTGTTCTGGGGAATGTGATTGATACAGGAGGCCACAAGTAGGTGAGCCAATTGTCATTTTTAAACTGTATCTTAAAACCTCTTAACAAACTGTGTACACTCAACTGTTATCACCCATATATCAGGCTTCTTTTGATTCCAAGTGACTGAAAAAAAACCTGGCTGTAATTAGCTCAGGTGTTGGGGGAAACTATTGGCTAGTATAATGTAAGAAGGCAAGGGCACCCCACTCCAGTACTCTTACCTGGAAAATCCCATGGATGGAGGAGCCTGGTAGGCTGCAGTCCACGGGGTCGCTGAGGGTCGGACACGACAGCGACTTCACTTTCACTTTTCACTTTCATGCATTGGAGAAGGAAATGGCAACCCACTCCAGTGTTCTTGCCTAGAGAATCCCAGCGATGGGGAAGCCGGGTGGGCTGCCGTCTGTGGGGTCGTACAGAGTTGGACACGACTGAAGCAACTTAGCAGCAGTAGCATAATGTAAGAAGGGGGTTCCCTGGTGGCTCAGTGGTAAAGAATATGCCTGCCAATGTAGGAGACGCAGGGTAGATCTCTGGAGAAGGAAATGGCAATCACTCCAGTATTCTGGCCTGGAAAAACTCCACAGACAGAAGAGCCTGGCGGGCTGCAGTCCATGGGATCACAGAGTCGGACACAACTTAGTGACTAAACAACAATGTAAGAGAAGTCTCGGGTAGAGCTCAGAGTTTACTTAAGGCAGTTCTTGAGCAGAGAGGCTCAGGTGATGATGCCGGGACCTGGTATCTCTTTCTTTTGGCTCCACTTCTATTTCAGATAGGCTCTGCCTTCAAAATCACAGGAATGGGAATCTGCTCAGTATCCCCCTCCCAGCAGCTGAACCCCAGGTTTGTCTTTGGTGAAAGCACGTCTGATTCCCAAGGACCAGCATGATGTCCCTACGGAGCTGCCTAAATGGTTAGGCTGGTGGCTCCCAAATCACCTGCACAGTAGGGTCACCTGGGGAATCTTGAAAAATTCCTAAGCAGAGACCACATCTCCAGTCAATTAAATCACAAGCTCTGGGGTTGATGCAGGTGTCATTATTTTTTAAGCTCCCAGGTGATTCCAAGGCAGAGACAAATTCAGAAACCCCTGAACTGGGAGCTCATAAGAACATGAATTTTTCAAATCCCCTTCTAATTTATTAAGAAAGTCGAGTTAGGTTAATTTCCTTAGTGTCTACCTCAAAAGCTTTCTTCCCGTGCTGCACCATCTCTAGGACGGAGGCATTCATTCCTCTTGCTGGCCCAGTCTGGGGCCTCCATCTGTATTCTCCACCAGCATGTGGCTCTCACTCCCTCCTCTCAACTTGCCTTGCCTTGCTCTGGAATCATCTCTCCTGTGATCTGCATCTTCAAGTTTCACCTCTCTACTGGCTCTTTCCTTTAAAATAATAAAAAAAAAAGTTCACATCTCTATCTCATCATACCCTTCCGTATTCCCTGTGGCCTCAGCTTCCACTACCAGAGGCTGCTGCCCAGCTCCAGCCTAGCTTTCACTGTGCCGCTTTGAAGAGTGGCGGGTACTCACAGTCTTTGAGGGTGCCTGAAACCCTTATAATCCAGTGTGGACTTCATTATTCTGCTGAAATTGTTCGCTCAAAGGTCAGCAACCACCCACTTACAAAGCTGAATGGCTGTTCATCTGTTACTCTCTCAATAAACGCTGCTCTCTCTCCCCCTGTTTGAAATATTATCCTTGCTTTGCTTTTTGGATGTTATGCCACATAAATGCTGCTTTCCTCACTGTTTTGCTTTATGCCTTTGAGAACATAGATGGGGGATGTATTCCAAACACATTTCTGCCACCTTTGTTAGTTGTAAAATGCCTTTGAGAACAAATGTGGGGTATATGGATCCTAAACAGTTTCTCAGGAGATATGTGTCAGGAGATTTTAAAGTGAAAATATACTAAGGCAACAATTTAGAACAAAGAGAAATATTTTTTTCCTGCCATCTCTAATTCCTCTTTCATTTTTTAATTGAAGTATAGCTGATTTACAAAGTTGTATTAGTTTCAAGCGTACAGCAAAGTGATTCAGTTATACATAAACATCTTTTTTCCAGATTCTTTTTCCTTATAGGTTTTTATGAAATATTGTGTATAGTGCTATACAGTAGGTGCTATACAGTAGGTCCTTGTTGGTTATCTATTTTACATATAATACTATGTATATGTTATTCTTCAATTCCTAATATATTCCTCCTTCCTCTTCCCCTTTGGTAACCATAAGGTTATTTCCTATGTCTGTGGGTCTATTTCTGTTTTGTATATAATTTCACTTGTGTCATTTGATTCCACACTCATACTTCTAGGCATATATTTAGTGAAAAATATAATTCAAAAAGATACATGCACCCTAATGTACACTGCAGGGCTTCCCTGGTGGTTCAGAAGTTAAAGTGTCTGCCTGCAAGGCGGGAGACCTGGGTTCAATCCCTGGATCGGGAAGATCCCCTGGAGAAGGAAATGGTAACCCACTCCAGTATTCTTGCCTGGAGAATCCCATGGACAGAGGAGCCTGGTAGGTTACAGTCCACGGGGTCACAAAGAGTCGGACACGACTGAGCAACTTCAAGACAAGGAAGCCACCTAAATATCCATCAACAGATGAATGGATAAAGAAGATGTGGTATATTCATTGTATACAATGGACTATTAGCCATAAAAAAAATGAAATGATGTCATTTGCAACAGCACGGATAGATTAAAAGATTATCATACTAAGTGAGGTAAGCCAGACAGAGAAAGACAAATATATATCACTTATATGTGGAATCTAAAAAAATGAAAAAATGGTACAAAAAATTCTTTAAAGATACCTATTACCATCATTCATTAGAGTGAGTCAATAATATTTTCTTATGGAAATAGTGTGCTAATATGCACGAGTGGGTAGAATATTCAGAAGTAAATGTTGGCAAAAATATGTGTTCATAGACAGTATATCTTAAACTCTTATTAAAAAATCTTTCTCATTTTCTAATAGCCAGAGAAGCTTTGTCTGAATTTAGGTGGTCACCATTGACTTGAGAAATATGAGACCATTTTGTTTCAACTGCTTTTGTAATGGCAAGGTCAAAGTTTCTCTGCATTTGGAAAGTGAAGTAACATCCTTCAAGAAGCTAAATTCTTTGAGATATATGAGGTATTAAAACTTTAATAAAGTAATTGCCAAAGAAATTTTGCAACAATATATTTTCTTCTGTAGATTTAATAAGGCAAAGATGATTAATTTTTAGGTGAACATATAATTCTCATGTATATGAGCAGAATAATGCCAAGAAACTGAATAAAAGAGACAAAGAATCTAAACATTGACTTCTCCCTTAAATTACTAGAAATTTTCAGAATACATATTTGCCTTTTCTCAAATAAACTAAATTATGTTTTATGCAAGAAAAAAGTGAATTTACTAAGACAAAATTTCAAAATCAATTAGCAGTAGAATATTAAACAATTTTCTTATGGTAACATATGACTTTTAATTTATAGATGAGGAAACAGATTCAGTGAGGAGGTTCAGTTCTTTTTTTTTTTCCTGCCACACAGACAAAAAATAGAAGAGCTGGATCAGGGTCACAGGTCTTCCCACTTCCAAGTCAACTCTACTGTCCCTATACTGAATGCTGAGGGATTAGTGGTGTGTTACCTTGGTTGATTTTCTGTTAATATTCTAGGTGACTAGGTATATGGCTTCCATCTCCTCCTACATTAGAAAAAGAGAGGCAAAGAAAAAAATATTGGGTCTCATTTTCTCAAAGTGAGAATGTCTATTCTAAATTGGACTTCCTTTCCCCAGTAACAAACCAGTTTTTCCTTCCTGAACACACATGATCATATCAGAAGGGTCTGGACTCCTTCTTCTTCATAGGAGGTTATATGAGGACCAGTTACCCCATCATAAGGATGGGTGACTCCTGGAAGGAGAAAAAGAATTTCCAGCATGCAATTCCCATACGGAAAGTGGGAAACAAAGAAACCTGCAACTATGATAAGTCTAGCCAGTTTTACAAAAGAAAAGATTCAGACCATGAGGAATAAGATGGTCCAAGCGGCTGTTCCATGTAAACTCCCTCAGCGCACTGGTGGCAGAATTGTCCTATTCAACTGGGGTCTCCCCACTTGTGAGAGAAATATGCCCTGTGCCCTAGCAACAGATGACACGTCAACAAAATGAGGCAATCTGATTTTGTGCAACAACTTTGAAGGGCATGACTTTTAAAAATGTATAGGCTGGAATGATGAATGAGCAAACCAGCTTTGATGGTGTGAAATTAAGAGATAGAGGCCAAGGAGAAAAGATACGTTTTCAGGTGAGATGTGAAAAGGGATGGAAAGTTAATGAGGTAGAGAGAGAGACAGTCAAGCTGTTCCAGATGGCAGGATCTGACAGACGAGGCCAGTGCGGGTTAGCAGGAGAAATGAGGATGGGGAGATGGGAGAAATAAGGTTCAAGAGAGAGAGCATTCTTAACCCAGACGATAATCAATTCTGAATCATATCATAGAGTGGATAAGGAGCTATCAGAGGAGAATGCCGGAGGAGCTGGGAGATGAGACACAGACCGATGGCAAAGTGCAGAGGGACCTGAGCAAAAAATTTGAAGACATCAAAAGAAGAGCAATCACACTCAGAACAATGACACTGAACTCAATGGCTGATACAGAATCTTTAGATTAAAAGAATATTGCACAAGGGAGCACAGGAAATATTTTCCCTCTTCCATTAAAACCAAAAATAATTCAATGTATTGTTGAAGTTGATGGAGATTACACATAGAAGATGAATTTCTGAACAGGAAAAATTTTAAACACTGGATGAGTGTCAAAGAGTTTAAAAAGACTCAGAGGTCACTTGAATAGTCCTCTGAAAGATTACCAGACAGGGTGAGATTGTTCATCTTGGAGAGAATTAAGAAGAAGATTGCTGGCTGTCTAAGATGGTTGTTTCACTTCCCTCAGGAGACAAGTCCTAGATGAATGTCTGACCTTCCATTTCAAGCACAATGATTCCATGACTGGAGGAAGTATAAGGAGCAAAGACTGAGAGGAAGAGCCTTTAAATTCTGTTTGGTGCCAGTGGATCAAGTCAGGCCCAGGAGTGCTCAGGCAGGAGAAGAGACGAAAGGCTACCAAGGTTGGGGGCAGAAATCAGGATGGAGAAAGAAAGTGTGCATGGCAGGGGCCAGTGCGGCGCCAGCCACACACTCAGACACCCCACTGGGACTCAGGCCAATGGAGCTGCCTGGAGCAAGCCGATGGGAATGGGACAGGGAAAGTTCACTTTATTCTAGGCCATATGCATGTCTGGGATGAGAGAGGAAGAGGAGGCAAGGAGAACATAAAATGACACTTAGGCCAGCTACGGTGAATGATCTTCACATCTACACTAAAGTGAAGGCAGAGATTTTGGGACATGAGACCTGAGCCAGTGGAGAGAAGATGAGGAGACAAAGTGAATGGAGACCGGAAACGAAAGGTGACCAGAGCCACATGTTCCCTGTGGAGCATCAGTAAACATGCATTGGCTGATGTTGACTTCAGCAGATAGAAGAAAATGTGTGAGGAAAAATGCCACTGCCTGTGGAGCACTGAAGCTCTGATCTCCGAACTAAAAACAGTAGTGCCTGAGAAAGAAACGGGGTCACAGCAGTCATCGCTACAGAAAATGGTTCTCTGCCTAAGGAAAGTGAAAAAGTCAAAGTGTTAGTCACTCAGTGGTGTCTGACTCTTTGTGAGCCCACGGACTGTAGCCCAACCAGGCTCCTCTGTCCATGGAATTCTCTAGGCAAGAACCCTGTGGTGGGTAGTCATTCCCTTCTCCAGGGGATCGTCCTGACCCAGGGGTTGAACCTGGGTTGCCTGCATTGCAGGCAGATTCTTTACCATCTGAGCCACCAGGGAAGCCCTAGGAGGCCAACCCATTTCAAGGAGAAGGAAAGGATACAGTCATGACCTGAGAAAAAGAATAAAGGTTGCAGAAGCTGTGCAAATATATTCCCTTCTCCAAGAACACGTTCATGTCTCTTAAGGTACTGTATGTAGCCCCTGGCAAAGAAAGCAGGAGTCACAAAGGTAAGCAGTTGTGAAGATAGGTGCCAAGAAGCCTAGATCTACTTGCTTGAGAAAAGTCCTTTGTCAGGTGTGGCTGGAAAGCTGAGAAAATGTTATTTTTGGATTTGGCCCCAAGGCTGAGTAATCAGTAGGCAGTCTCAGTGTGGAGGAAAAACAGAGGCAGAAGACAGCATCTCCTCTCTAGATTTCAATATTGGACATAACAGAACACTTTGGACAGTTTTAGTCTCTTAATGATCCAAAGTTGCTATCTTAATGGCGGGGCAGGCTTTTTTGAAAAAAGAGTATTTTCTTATTCTTTTATTTTATTATTATTATTATTTTTTAATGTTCCTGCTCTTGAGCTACCCTAGTAGGAGGCCCATAATGCAAACAAATCAAAACTGTCACTTGAAGCCTTGATAAGAACACAGACTCAATTCCCAAGTCTGAAAAGTACTAAGTTCACCTAAAATAAGTTGTGTCATAAAACTGTGGGTCATGCTTCTGTGCAGGATGATCAAAGGATCTGCCTGTAAATGTGTATTTTATAGATTTTTAAAACTCATTTCACAGAAAAGAACAATTTATTTATCATTAAAAATATATTGATTTAAAAATGCTTTCTACCCTTATAAAGTGGCCCAGCCCAGGATTTTAGTGCCAAAAATGGCAGTGCTTGGCACACACAGTAGATACTCAATAGATATTTGTTTAATGGATAATAGATGGATGCCTGAAGAAATCTAGAACACAAGTAAAATATTAAGAATGTACACATGTGTAGAAAACAGTTTGCCTTTAATTGCATCCCTTTTTCTTCAAGAAAATTTAAAAGATACTATAATTACCATATTGTTTTTCCTAGTGTGTGGCATCAACCACAAATAGCAAGGTAGTTTCAGAAACACAGAGCAAATCTTCACTGACGGATCTAGGAGCTGGGTGAGATTCTAGTCACAAGGGGTTCAATAAAGAACTGAAAGCATCTGCCAAAAAGTCACAGAAAATTTGAAAATTCTACCACTGTGAACTAGGCGAATCTGATTCCTTTTAGCAGACAAGTTACAGGGCACTGGGGTAAATATCTGGAGGAGGTGGATTAGGTGCAGCCTTCAGTGGGTATAAAGATATATGTGTGTTTGGGGGGTGAGGGTGAGGGTGTGGGAGCTGTGTGGGGAGACAAGGCAGGAAAGAAACTTCATTCAAGTATATATTCACACGCTACTCCTGCCTCCACCCCCCAAAAAAAGGGTAATTTAAGATTATAATTACATGTAGTTCTTGGTTTCAGGACTACAGCCTAAGAAAAATAACATGACAGGTGGGGACGGGTTGCTGGAACTCAATGCATCCATTTGGAACAACAGGTAGCGCTGGGGGACTTGAACTTTGACAGGATGATAAGGAGATGACGAGGTAGGTGGTATGTTACTCAGACACATTCCTGGTCAACACTTGAACATCCAGGTAAATGCCCAAGGGATACAAATAACAGCAAATGGACTCCACATAGAGATTTTATTTCACTCGTCAATTGGCAGTCTTCAGCCAAATGCCAAAAAGAAAATGGGAGACACAAAGATTTGAGGGGAAAAAAGGGAAATAGCAACTGCAAAGAAGTATTAATACTTTCCTCATTTATCTAGAGTTCTAGCAACTCTTTTAGTAAACATTTAAATCTCCTTTCATTAATGGAGATCAATGCTTCTGTAAGACGTAGGAAACTGGACAAAGTTTAAAAATATTTTTAAGAACTAAAAATTGCTTAGGTTCATCCTGGTATATGGGATTTGTAAAAGAATCTCCAATATACATGAATAGAAAATACCAATTGTTTCATGATTATAATGTAATGAAGGCATCAACTTCTCAACATCAAGACGAGTAAATGCTGAAATCAGCCAAGAAAAGAACTTTTAGAATAAGAGAGCTCTCTTATTTAGAATAAATGAGCTTATTTTAGAATAAGATAGCTTGGTCCTAGCCCAAACGATCATATAAAAGATAGTCTTTTAACAGTTTTTCATAAACAGAAATGGCACATTTGTACCAAGTGCTTAAAGTCAGAACAGAATTTACTACCCCATGCTAACAGCCTAATTTAAAATGGATAGTCTTTCCTATATTTTCCCCAAAGTACCTTTTAAAGGACTTGCTCTGCTATCCAAACAACTTGCAAATACATCCAGTAAGTTGTACTATAGTATTCATTCTTTCCTGTTATTGACTCAAGATCTATTTCTCACTATTTGCTTTGTGCTCATTCTTCTGCCAAATAAAATATTAATTGCATTTTTAGCTGCACTGCTGGTGATCAAAGAACCCTGATATGTCAAGCTAAACTGATAGAAATAGCATCCATTAACATATTTATAGGTTCAGAGTTCCTAGAGCATAATTACATCCATTAATTACTTGACAGTACTCTTATGTTACATGCTGAAAAAGAAAGGCATTTGCAGATACACACTTTTAATCCGTGAAGTTTTTTCAAATAATAAATTCCCTCTAAAGAAGATTCCATCTAAAGGAAATAAGGCAAAAAGGCTCACATCTCTATCTGTACCTAAGGCAAGATTTTTAAAAGCAACGTTCACTAACTTTGCTAAAGAATGCACACAAAGTAAATGAGCTAACAGAGAGAGAGTGATTTCAAAGAAAAGCATATTTAAAATATTATGGAGAGATGTAATTAGTATTTTAGAGTTCTAAGAAAGACAATCACAAGCCAGGAATTCTTGAAGAGAGGATACAAAGCAATGGTTTTTTACTTTCAAATAAACTTCTTCAAATAGCACATAGGATCAAAGTATTTCAAATTACCTACATTTCTGAACATGAAATTCTAAAAAAAAATAAATTAATTAATTAAAGCTGTCCTGGGAAAAAGCTCATGATATGTTGGAAATTAACAGAATAAACAATGATTCTGTGAATTCGCCAGCTGTGCGGGTCCTGAAGCTGCCAGCTGCATTTAGCACATGTGTCATGGAAAGGACAGTAACACACACGTGAATTCTCATGCCCAGTTCATCAGCATGCAAAATGACAGGTTCCCGTGATAACTTCAGCACCGGACACAAACACATTTTCTTTTCAGCAATGAATGAAGTCACTATGAAAAAAACCCATACACACACACACATACATACACCAGTTGGGTTCATGATTTCAGCATGAACACAATCAGGATCTAAGACTAGAAAGCAAAGCCCAGTCTACCTGTCCATGTCTGTCTATCTGTACGTATTTCAGAGTTCTTTGTTGCCTGACAATCAATTGTAAAGGCAGTTATATTAGAAAGTAAAAATAAAAACAAAAACCATTAACCTGAGTTTATAGGCTACTGCAACGGACTTGAGGAGTGAATAGCAAGGAAATCACAGTACCTTTAGTAAGTCGCCTCAGAATTTGACAACGGCATTTAAAAGAGACAGCTATCATTCTTGCTCACTGCTTGCCGTGGAAAAGAGTACTCAGGGCTGTGCTCTGGTGGCTGCAGCAGCAGCATATGAATTCCTTGCGCACATACCAGGAGAAAGGTAGTCCCAGCGGGGAGTGACAAAGCTTAATTCCTCTTGGCTGATGCAGAGGTCCCCTACATGTCATCTGGCAAAGCTGTGTCATTCACAACTCCGAACACCCCTGCCCGCCACAGCCTCCTCCCTCCTTGCACCATCACAATGGCTTAGAAAGTGAGGCTGTTTCGATAGCAACAAAGCACCAAATTGTAGAAAGCAGGGACGACGCGGGGAGAGGAGCCATGCCATAAATCTAATACTCAACACTGAGCAATGCCTACAGTTTTAGGCAAAGGGCTCTGTTTTCAGCCAGTTCAGCCCCCAACTCCCTTCCCTTTCCAGCTCAGCATCAAGTCAGTGTGCTTAGGGGGTGTCATGTAACTGGAAAGGCAAGTAAAATGCTTGCACTCTTACTTTAGGGTGAAACGTATGTTTCATATATTATGTTCTTTTAACAACAAAAAAGAAACGCAAAGGAAGGAGGCAGTCCATCTCTGGGATGCAGTAGAGAGTAATATTTCTGCCTATAGAAGAGAAGCAGCCTTGTGACACAGTCAGAAAGAAAGAACTATGTGGCACTTTACTAATCTATGAGGGTCAAGCTAGCCTAGATGGAGAGAGGAAATGCAAGAAAGGCTCATACAAGGCGATCGCCAGGCAGATGGAGTCCCAGCCCCTTTAATCACGCTTTCCAAAAAAGGACTTGGCTGGAGAGCAACGCAGTCAAGATACTTTCTAAAGATACCAAGAACAAAAGGAAACAAGGCCAAGTATTTCTATTTTTAAAGTACCTTATTATCCCATTTGCCAAACAACCCTCCCCCAAGCCCATTCTTCTCATTATGCAAATAAAACAGTCTAGCGACAGAGAAGATATTGGGGAGTATCTGCTTCAGTGGAGTGCAGAGCAAATGAACAGACCCATTCACAAAATGACAAGAAGGCGGAGCACAGTTCTTCCTCTGCCAGCACCAGCCTACTCACTATACAGTCAATACAAACTAACATTTGGTATGGAATTTTAATTCAAGAACCTCGATGAACATTCAGAAAACAAAGGGAAAAAAATCATAGCTGGCTAGGAACTCAGTCAATTAGTCAAAACAAAAAGATATATCACTGCCCAAACTATTTGATTAGTATTTCTAAAACTATATAAATTATTCATGCAGTCTTATTCTCTACTCTAGAGCTGCTTAAAAAAAAAAAAAAAAATACTTTCAAGCTGGTTTCTAAAATAATTCCCAATAATCCAAATTGAAAGACAGAGCTTTTTCCTCTCCATTCATAAATGCCATAATAAGTCAGTTTCAACCAATTAAACTGAAACGCATGCGCTTCCTACTGGGCATCCAGTAGACTAGTTTAATGTTATAAGCACCTACTTTAAAGGTCTTTGAAATTCTCTTAGCAAGGATGGTCTAGCTAGAGCAGTCAGCCACCACTAATTAATAGGAAAGTATATTAAATGGATTGTATGGCAGAATCAAATTTTTATAACTGTTCCAATGAGCATAAATCTGTTTTTGAACTTCAACCCATCTCAATTTTGTCTCTATTAGGTCATTCCTTAGTAATAGTTTAGCCTCCTTGATTATTTTTTCTTTAAATAGAGATGTACCTTAGTTAGTGGTAGAGAACTGGGTTATTAGTGAAAATGAGATAAACATTTATAGTTAGCTCTTTAAAAAGATCCTTCCCCAAATTTGTCTCTTCAAAGCCAGGCACTCAGAATATGCAGCTGTCAAATAGCATTAGTAAAACCTTGCCAGTGGAACATCACCACTCCAGCCCATTTTATTAATGTCTTAATGTCTATTCAAATAAAACTCAAAATGATACAGAAATCTCTTGCCCCCTGCTATTATGCCTACTCAGATCTAATTTGCTTTTTCCTTAAGGCTAAAATAATCAAATATTTCCTCTTTTACTAGAATGTTCAAATTTTTTTTTTTTTTTTTAAGGCTCTGTGCTCTGGCACTAGAAAGATCTTTGGAACTGCTAAAACATTGTTTTCTGGCAGGATAAATAACCCATCTTAGAGCCATAAATGGCTTCCTAGGTGGCGCTAGTGGTAAAGAATGTGCTGGCCAATACAAAAGCAGGAGATGTAAGAGGCACAGGTTCGATCCCTGGGTCTGGAAGATTCCCTGGAGAAGGAAATGGCAATCCACTCTAGTATTCTTGCCTGGAAAATGCTATGCACAGAGAAGCCTGTCAGGCTACCGTCCACAGGGTCACAAAGAGTCAGACACAGACTGAGCGACTAGCACACACAGGGCTCAAATTAGGGTGTTTTTTTTTTTTTCCTTCTTTTTGTATATCGCGCTTGCTAATCCTGCTGAGCTCATGCTCAAATGTCTAGGAATCTTACAGAAATAGAGCCATCCTGGAGGAAGCCTTTGCCAGGGAATAAAGGGATCTGCCATGTGTTTCTTCCATGGGTGGCGTCTCTAGTCCTCAGAGATTTCCCTGGGAGCCATTTCCAGCTCAATCTACTTGCCCTAAGTCCCTCCTTCACCTGTCAGCTACTCTGAGTCCAGCCTCAGATCCTGAACAAATGCTGGCAAAATGCCTTCCATTAGTGTGAAGTCTAAATTTTTTTTTCAGTCTCTAAATTTACTGACCTGCACGCAAAGGTCCCAAGTGGCTCAAGGCAGCTGGTAGAACTAGATCATAGCCTCCTGCCATAAGCCACCACTGGGGTGGAGAAACTTCCCTTTCTCAGTCACAGCCTAATGTCAGCAGGTGTCTCTGGAGCCCCTTAATCAATCGCAGTCCTTATGGTGACTCAAATTTAACAACATGCTCTGAGAAGGTCAACAAGTGAGGACTATGGAAATATAAAATCAGGCAAAATTATACAAAATATATCTCTGATTAAGTTCCAAGGTGATCTGCATAAGAGTTGCTTCATGACGTTTACTCCTCTTTTTGGGGGGGAAAAAACTCAATATATGAAAATATGAGCTTGCTGGATACAGGGTTGATTATTATTTTAAAATGATAATTCTTCTATATATATAAAACAGATCACTAAGTACACCTACACATAGTGTATCATTACAGCACCTCTGTTACAGGTTTTTGTTCCAGATAAGGAACCTAGTTCTCAGAGAAAGCATTTTTCATCACAGTCATTCAGCTAGCAAGTGGTAAAGAAAAGGAAAGAATCCAAGACTTCTCAACCTGGATGAATCTGTCTTCTACTCTTTGCTTTTTCACTGTCTCTTTTGCATTGACAGAAAATGTGATCCCTGTTGCAGGGGTTACAATTCAATTAATAGAGAACTTTTAAGTGCAATTACATTTTATGCTAGAAGGCTAATCTAAAGTCCATCACTTCTCCCACTTCCCCTTCTCCCCTGCCTATGCCCACACCGCTCTGAAGCACAGGTGATATGTCCAGAACCAGAGAGACTAGAAGGAACCAGAAACCAGAGGCAGTTAAGACAAGTACTTCCGGGATTCACACCAAGCCTTTACCACAGGAGTCCCTTGTGACTGGACAGTCTGTCCATCCTGACTGGTTGCTGGCTTTGTCATGCTCGTTTTTAAATGTCATGAATATCACTGCCAATGACAGTGTGATACCAATTTCATCCTAGGATAGGGAGGGAAGTGAGGACAAAATAACCTTTCACAATGACTCAAGCCTTCCAAGATCTTCTCAAAACCATTCGACATTACCATCGATAGGTAGGAACAATCCGCCATTAACACACACACAACACACATACAAATCTTATTCTGCTAATTTTTTCATTACTTTAATTTTTCTCCATTAAATTCATTCTTCTCTATAGTATCTCCACTCTAAGAATAAACACTGCTGTTTGCAGATTCTGATTTTTAGCAAGAAAGAATCATCATAAAACATAAATTTCCTGCCATATACCTATACCTGGGAAACTCATTTAACATAACAATGGGGTTAACTCCACAAATAAATACCACACTATTTTACTTCATTAGAATCACTTTGACTAAAATACTTAAATAATTTGTACCTTCTTCTTTGTTTCATTTTGTAACACACTCTGTTATAAAACACACTTGATAGATTTCATTTGATTATTTCACTTCGAAATGCTAAGCATGTTTAGGTCATTATTTAAACAGCACAGGACATCCTGAATTGGCTAGTACTGAATACACTGATTTTTTCCCATCACAGTTAATAACTATTAGGCATTTCCAAGTGTTCAGGGTATCTTAGAACACAGTGTTCATGGAGGTCTTAAAATGTGGCCAGAACACCCTTTTTAGCTTCTTATGGTCAATCTCACTTACTAATTTGTAAGCTTATTATAATCTGCTGCCATAGATAACTAATCAGAACCTATTGTATAGCACAGAGGGGGAAAAAAGGTACAACGTGTTTGTCGGACATATATTAAGTTAATCTTAAAAATGCATTTGAACATATATTAGATACAGACAAATACTTTGATTTGTTTGATTCCACTTACACGAGGTACCTAAAATAGTCAAATTCATAGAGTCAAAAAGTACACTGGTAGATGCCAGGGGCTGGGGGTGGGGGTAGGGAAGGATAAGAGAGAATTCATGTTTAATGAGGACAGAGTTTCACTTTGGGCAGGTGAAACATTTGGGAGAGTTGTACAACAATATGAATGTACTTAGTGCCAGTAAACTGGACAGTTAAACATGGTTACAATAGTATGTTTTATATTATTTGACTTTTACCACAATAAAAAAAAAAAAGCAACGATGAGCCTCAAACACGTTAGAAGCCTGTGACCACTGCTTGCCACTTAATTCATGGAGTGTGTCAACATAAACCCAAAAATAGGATCCGGATGCACACAGAAGGTGCCACTGCCCTGCTGCAGCTAAGGGCGACTGTGAGAAGAAGGAAGAATGAGACCTAATTTGCTGACAGCAGTGCAGAGGGTGTAATTGCCCAAGACAGGATTTATTAGGCATTTTTAACAAATATTTTATGAGAAAACATTTTTATAGAAGTAATGATGCCCTTTAGGAAGTGTCATTAGGACATACTCTTGCAAATCTGAGGTGATTAAAAAGCACTTAGTGGCTCTGAGCCTCTGGAGTGTTGTGATACTAAAGAGAGGGTATAATCCACACTCCATGCTTCTGTCGTCCAGGCTCTAAATGCCCTTCCTGGTGCCAGGGGAAGAAGGTTGCTTCCACTTAACATGAGAAGGCCAGGAAAGCTCCCACTAGGGTAAGGACCTTTGACATCCATCAGCTAAAAGCATCTGGTGAAAAATGTTAAAGCACGGAATATATAGAAAATGAGAAATGCCATACAAGAGGAAGCCTGCCAGAAAACATCCTCCTTAGCCCAGGTTAAACTCAACTATTTACTGGGGCATTATGTACAGAGAGCTTCCCTGGTGACTCAGTGGTAAAGAATCAGCCTGCAATGCAGTAGCCACAGGAGATATGGGCTCGATCCCTGGGTCAGAAAGATCCTCTGGGGGAGGGCAGGGCAACCCACTCCAGTATTCTTGTCTGGAGAATCCCCATGGACAGAGGAGCCTGGCAGGCTACAGTCGCAAAGAGTTGGACATGACTGAAGCAACTTAGCAGGCATGCACGTATGTAGAGAGAAGGCAGTACAGTGGCCAAAAGCCCAGGCTTTAGAATCAAATTGCCTGACTGTGAATCCTGCTTTTACCACTAAGTGGCTGTATGACCTTGAGCAAGTTTCTTTCCCTTTCTGTTCTTCATTTGTAAAGTGGTGAAAATCATTTCTAGGTTGTTTTAATGACTGTGTTATTTATATAAAGTGACTTGAACACAGAAAGTAAAAGGTTTTATAAGTCACTAGGAATTTGGTAGAGAATACAATCTTGTAATCTGTTAGTTGGTTACAGAGCCTAGTTTCTCTAGACGGGCTGGGGATTCACAACTAAAACAATCCATTTTCCATGAAGTCTTCCAGGATCACAATGCCACAAAGTGATCTCTTTCCCTCAACTCTCACAGCCTTTTCTTGCTCTCACGCCCCCACATTCTGTCAGAGCATTTTGGTCTTTTTCTTCAGCATTTTGCCTACTCCCAGGACTCTAGTAATCACCTCTAACTTTTAACACCAAATCTCCATCTTAAGCCCCAAGTTGCTCTCTTATTTCAAAACCAACTTCTCTGATCCCTGACTCCCAGATCTATGGACACCCTTTATCACTATCTCAAACTAGACTTGAATAAGATCTAGCCCCTTAGTTTATCCCTAACAAGATGCTTGCTCTTCCTCCATGAACTCCTGGCATCACCACCTTCTTCCTCAGTGGTCCACTCCTTTCAAGGCCACCTTTAAAATCCCTCCTGACACATTCCTATTCTGATTCGCTGGTATCTTAGTCCAAATCTGGATGGTCACTGTATGCAGGAGTTTTCTCTCACAGACATTTATCAATAGTTTTGTTCTGGGCACTGGGGCACTGGGCCCCATGTGGGAATACTTCCTAACTTATCCCAGAATCAGTGGCCAATACTTGTTTTGATTTTTATTAAAAACTGAATAGTTCTTTAGGGGCTTCTCTGGTGGTTCAGACTATGAAGAATCTGCTTGCAATTCAGGAGACCCAGGTTCAATCCCTGGTCTGGAGAAGGGAATGGCTACCCACTCCAGTATGCTTGCTTGGAGAATTCCAAGCAATGGACAGAGGAGCCTGGCAGGCTACAGTCCACGAGGTCACAAAGAGTCGGACACAACTGAGTGACTAATGTTTTCAGTTCAATAGTTCTTTGAGGGCAGCATTTCTCTTCAAGTTTTGTAGTCTCAGTCAAATTTTGTTCTTTTTAGGTTTAAAGGGGACTTTCATATAAATAATCTCATGATTAGGATAACATGAAACCCATGTTAGGTCAAATATTGGTAGCTGGCAATTTACATGTGTATGACTAATGATTGTGAAATGAGGTGGAAAATTTAACTGAAGGGAAACCATTAATTTGAATGAACACAGAATCAGACAGTTTTTGGCTTTAGAGATGATCTTACCTAACATAGCATTATGTTTAAGCAGTCAGGCTGATTTTGGTTTACTTTCTTTAAGTATAAAATGAGGATAATCACCTGGAAGATAGGTATTAATATAATATTTGAAGAATAAAGAAAAGAAAAGTGGGAAATCCAATAGGGAGAAGTTCTTTACTTTTTAAATTGGAGTGTAATTGCTTTACCGTGTTGTGTTAGTTTCTGCTGTACAATGAAGGAATCAGCTATATGTGTACACATATCCCCTCCCTTTTGAGTCTCCCTGCCACCCCTTCATCCCACCCCCTAGGTCATCACAGAGCATGCTGAGCTCCTGTGCTACACAGCAGCTTCCCACTAGCTACTTATTTTACACATGGCAGTATATATGTGCCAATGCTATTCTCTCAATTTGTCCTAGTTATTAAAATAAAAGACTAACAGTAGGAGTACAGACTAAAGTGATTTTAAAGGAATGTTCTTATCCCACCTCCCCAGGATGTGTTCCTAAGTTTATGTGTTACTGACAAGGCAAGAAACACAACTAATCCAAACGTCTACTGGTAAGGAGTGGTACATACACAGAAACCAACTTAGAATAAGGGAAGAAATGAAATTGTTGTGGGACGAAGTGGTTATTCTCAGTACACCTTCTACACTCAATCTATTGCTTTATTTTTTTCCCAAATCTAAGCACCATCTAAAACATTATTTTAATTATTAATCTGCCTTTCTGTACCTGGAGATACGTTTTCTTCTTTTTTTTTTTTTTTTTTTTAATGAGGGTAGTTTTTTTTTTTATTTTTGGTCTGTTTTTTGTATTACCTAGAAGTGTGAATAGCACATGGCCAATGCAATGCCAAAGAATGCTGAAACTACCACACAATTGCACTCATCTCACATGCTAGTAAAGTAATGCTCAAAATTCTCCAAGCCAGGCTTCAGCAATATGTGAACCGTGAACTTCCTGATGTTCAAGCTGGTTTTTGAAAAGGCAGAGGAACCAGAGATCAAATTGCCAACATCCGCTGGATCATGGAAAAAGCAAGAGAGTTCCAGAAAAACATCTATTTCTGCTTTATTGACTATGCCAAAGCCTTTGACTGTGTGGATCACAATAAACTGTAGAAAATTCTGAAAGAGATCGGAATACCAGACCACGTGATCTGCCTCTTGAGAAATCTGTATGCAGGTCAGGAATCAACAGTTAGAACTGGACATGGAGCAACAGACTGGTTCCAAATAGGAAAAGGAGTACGTCAAGGCTGTATATTGTCACCCTGTTTATTTAACTTATATGCAGAGTACATCATGAGAAACACTGGACTGGAAGAAACACAAACTGGAATCAAGATTGCTGGGAGAAATATCACTAACCTCAGATATGCAGATGACACCACCCTTATGTATGGCAGAAAGTGAAGAGGAACTAAAAAGCCTCTTGACAAAAGTGAAAGTGGACAGTGAAAAAGTTGGCTTAAAGCTCAACGTTCAGAAAACGAAGATCATGGCATCTGGTCCTATCACTACATGGGAAATAGATGGGGAAACAGTGGAAACAGTGTAGACTTTCTTTTTCTAGGCTCCAAAATCACTGCAGATGGTGACTGCAGCCATGAAATTAAAAGACGCTTACTCCTTGGAAGGAAAGTTATGACCAACCTAGATAGCATATTCAAAAGCAGAGACATTATTTTGCCAATAAAGGTTCGTCTTGTCAAGGCTATGGTTTTTCCTGTGGTCATGTATGGATGTGAGAGTTGGACTGTGAAGAAGGCTGAGTGCCGAAGAATTGATGCTTTTGAACTGTGGTGTTGGAGAAGACTCTGGAGAGTCCCTTGGATTGCAAGGAGATCCAACTAGTCCATTCTGAAGGAGATCAGCCCTGGGATTTCTTTGGAGGGAATGATGCTAAAGCTGAAACTCCAGTACTGTGACTACCTCCTGCGAAGAGTTGACTCATTGGAAAAGACCTGCTGCTGGGAGGGATTGGGGGCAAGAGGAGAAGGGGACGACAGAGGATGAGATGGCTGGATGGCACCACTGACTTGATGGACGTGAGTCTCAGTGAACTCTGGGAGTTGGTGATGGACGGGGAGGCCTGGCGTGCTGCAATTCATGGGGTCGCAAAGAGTCGGACACGACTGAGCGACTGATCTGATCTGAATGTTAAATAAATTTTGTGTTAAAGAACTAAATTCAGGGAGATTTCTCTTCTAGTGGACTTCTTTTATCAGCAATCCTATTTCTAAAGCTCTTCTACAAAAGATGAAATTAACAAATTACTTTTTGAAAAAAGTCTCAGGTTGAATTTTTTTTAAGTTCACATTCTTTCAAACAACATGTTTCTTGAAGACTGCTTGTTTGCAGATGAAAAAAAAAAAAAGAGACGCACCATGTACCCTCCTTTTCAGAACACATCTCAGATTTATTGCTGGTGCTTCTAACAAGATGATTCATAAAGACTGTGTCCTTTTCCAAATATTAAGAAACACACAACCAAGCTAGTTTTTCACTGAAGTCAGAGGCAGCAAGATTAACACAGGAAAAGGCAAAGTAAAAGATGCTAAAATTTAAAAGAATCCTCTCTTTGGCTTGCCTCTGTGAGTAAAGAAAGTAGTAAATACATACTCATCCTGATAGTAGATTGTGGGGTAACAAGCATAATTATCGCCTGTCAAGGATATAATGCATCTCTAAAGTAACAGGATGCATCTGTTTAAAAGTTTCTATATGCAGTGACAGATGGCAAGAAAACTTTGAAATTCCATCTTCAACAGAGCTTTGTACTATAACAATTAACCTCCAGGCTGACCTTGTTGTTGTTTCAGCTGCTATTTTAACTTCTTTCCTTTACTGAAGTGCAGCTGATTTACAATGTTGTGTTAGTCTCAGGTGCACAGCAAAGTGACTCCTTTTTCTGTGCAAATATATTTTTTCAGATTACTTTCCACTATAAGTTATTATAAGATATTAAATATAATTCCCTGTGTTATACAGGAAATCCTTTTGCTCTCTATTTTGTTATAGTAGCTTGTGTGTTCACAGCAGCACTACTTACACAGCCAAACATGAAAACAACCTAGGTGTCCATCAAAGGGTTATAGGTTTAAGAATATGTGGGTGTGTGCGCAAGTGTGTGTGTGTGTGTGTGTGTGTGGACTTCCCAGGTGGCTCAGTGGGTAAAGAATCTGAAACGCAGGAGATGTGAGTTTGACCCCTAGTTGGAGAAGATCCCTTGGAGGAGGGCATGGCCTCCTGTATTCTTGCCTGAAGAGTGCACAGAAGAGCCTGGCGAGCTACAGTCCACAGGGCTACAAAGAGTCAGACATGACTGAAGTGACTGAATATGCACACACTATTCAGTTATTTCAGTCATGCCCAACTCTGTGCGATCCCATGGACTATGGCCCAACAAGCTCCTCTGTCCATGGGATTCTCCAGGCAAGAATACCAGAGAGGATTGCCATTCTCTTCTTCCCAACCCAGGCAGCGAACCCGAGTCTCTAATGTCTCCTGCATTGGCAGATGGGTTCCTGGGTGTGTGTGTGTGTGTGTGTGTGTGTGTGTGTGTGTGTGAGATAAGAGTACTAACCATAAAAAAGAATGAAATGTTGCCATTTACAGCAACTGAATGGACTAAAAGAATATAAGAAGTGAAGTAAGTCAGACAGAGAAACATAAATGTCATATCATTCATATGTGGAATCTAAAAAATTATACAAATGAATCTACATAAAAAACAGGAGCAGGCTCAAAGACATCGACAGTAAACTTTTGGTTACCAAAGGGGAAAGGGAAAGGATTAATTTGGGGTATGGAATTATTTTGATGGCTTTCAATTTGTGGATATTGGAGTTAAAGTTTCGATAGTGAGAATGTATTACTTTGAAAACAAACTACAGCAAAAGGCTCCTCAATTCTAAGACACTTGACTCATCCAAACAAAATTGACTGAGAATATTTTAAGACATCCTATAGCTACATAAAAATCTAAATAATTTTAATGAAATGAGGGAAAAGTAAGCCTGGATATAAATACCATATCTAATATGATAAAATGAACGAATGTTTCACTCCTTCAAACAATGAGTACTGTGGGTCCTTAAAACACATACTATTGGATAACAAAGGTCACCACCCATTAGAATACTTTATTAAATAACATGGAATGATGGCAGAAGTATAAAAAAAAACCACAGGAAACAGGATGGCAGAATCAGGAGGCACCCTAAGGAGTCAGAAGTCTCAGGTTGAAGTCTGCATTCTGAAGTCAGAATGCAGATCTGACTAGCCATTTCTTGGATAAAAGGTGATGCTAAACACCTCTCTCATACTGACCACCATGATGAGCCCTGCGAGTGCAGAGGTGAAACAGACATAGCATCTCTGCCACAAACCTACATTCGTGGTGATAAATTCAAACTTGGAATACATAGTCCAGAATTTCAATGAACAGACCCTATAAGCACTTTACACAAAATGTCGCATAGCCTTATAAACTGCTCTGGCCTATGCAGCATCAAGAGCCCCTTCCCCCTTTAAAGAAGAGTAATACTCCGAATTTCTTTTGAGGACCCACTCTAAGGCCATGTGATGGGAGTGCAGCATGCATTCCCTCCAACAGTCCCCTCAGGGCTGACCACATAAACTGGTCCAAAAATAGGCAGTCATACAAACCAAGTTGATGAAATGAAATCCTAGGATTTTTGCTAAAACTGTAAAAAAAGAAGACACTCTCATTTAACCAAGAATGGTAGATTATGTGCCCAGAGCTGCCGTCTCATCGTGACTTTAGGAGAAGCTCTCGTTGAACCATGCCAGGCATGACAGAGGAAAAAAGAATCAAGAGATGGAGAGTAACAGATGCCTGTAGATTGTGTTGGAACAGCTGGAGCCATCCTCTCTTGAAACCATAAACCCTGAACTTTTTGGTGATATGTGTCAATATCGTTTGCCTTTTGCTAATTTAGCTTGACTTGGGTTACTGTCACTTGGGATCAAAAATGTCTTGACTAACTAAACGTCCTTCTGAGCTTCAGATACTTGACCTGTAAAACAAGGAGGCTGTCTCTGTAAAATATCTTACAATTTTGCTGCTCCTATTACAACACTGCATCACCTATCTTACAGGGTTACCGAGGTGATCAAATGAGATAGTGAATAGGAAAGTACGTTGTCAGTTAAAAGAGTATGAGGGTTTTTGAAAATAATAATATTCGTGTGTGTGTGTGTGTGTGTGTGTGTGTGTGTGTGTGTGGGGTGGAAAAACGTTAGGCTCTGGAATCTATCCATCTGTAACACAATTATTTAAGGAGCACAGGGGTTCCCTGGTGACTCAGTGGTAAAGAATCTGCCAATGTAGGAGACATGGGTTTGATCCCTGGGTCAGGAAGATCCCCTGGAGAAGGAAATGGCAACCCACTCCAGTATTCTTGCCTGGGAAATCCAATAGACAAACAATCCACGGGGTTGCAAAGAGTTAGACACAATTTAGAGACTAAATGACAATAACAATAAGGAGTGCAGACTCAGAAAACAAAGGCGAGACAGGTCTTGTTCTCCAAGGAAATGATGTTTTATTAAATACAAAGGTTTATACTAACCACATCCTGTCTCTTAAGTTCATTACCACACTTCTTGTTTAAAAAATAGTGTCCATTATTTTTCACATTTTTCCCTTTTAAAAATAGCATTAAGGGGCCCCTTGGGGATGTTTTGCAAACACTTTCAATCACTGATCACTGACCCAGGAGAAAAAAAAGTCAAGGTGTTTCTTTAGGAGGAAACAGCCTTCTAATAATTCCTGATGGGACAAACTGCTCCTGCTAAGTCACTTCAGTTGTGTCCGACTCTGTGCGACCCCAAAGACAGCCTCCTACCAGGCTCCTCAGTCCCTGGGATTCTCCAGGCAAGAACACTGGAGTGGGTTGTCATTTCCTTCTCCAATGCATGAAAGTGAAAAGTGAAAGTGAAGTCGCTCAGTCGTGTCCGACTCTTAGCGACTTCATGGACTGCAGCCCACCAGGCTCCTCCATCCATGGGATTTTCCAGGCAAGAGTACTGGAGTGGGGTGGAAGTGGGCTTCCCTGGTGACTCAGATGGTAAACAATCTCCTTGCAATGCAGGAGGCCAGGGTTCGATCCTTGGGTCAGGAAGATCTCCCAGGGAAAGGAATGGTAACCCACTCCAGTATTCTTGTTTGGAGAATCCCATGGACAGAGGAGCCTGGTAGGCTACAGTTCTTGGGGTCACAAAGAGTCAGACATGACTGAGTGACTAATACTCTTACTTTTCTAAGATGGAAGGAATACAGAAATGAACAAAAATAGAAAAGAAGTCTATTAGAGAGTCCTTCTAAATTTGGTCTCTTTCTCTCATCAGGCATCCTAATATTCACTAGGATGAATGAGAAAATAATAAAATTAACATAAAATTAGAAAAATTAAAAGATCCAGTTTTGTGAGTCCCCTGCAGAGGAGGATCAACTTGTGTCTGGATGCTCTATGGGGCAAGGATCTGCTGGAAGGCAGCCATGGATCAGAAAGGGGTGTGCAGGGTTCAGTCAAGCTGGTTGGAACTGAACAGTTGACCAAATAGGCCAGCAGCCTAGAGAAGACCTTGGCCTAGCCCATCATAAGATAGGGAGGATTAACTTGCAAGGGCCCCTCAAAGTTCTCTATGGCTCATGACAAAGCCTGTGTCGATGGAAATGCAAGGATATTGCGGAAGCATCCAGTGATAGGAGTACAAGTGAAGAGTCACCAAGAAACCAGGGATGTAGGGACAAACTGGGGAGAGCCAAAGTCAAGGAAAAGTGGGGAGGGGGTTAGGGGAACCTGAGTCTGGCTTATAATTCAGGGAACCCATTATGTCAACTGGTCATGACAACTGCTGTCCTCTTCTTCATCTTCATTGTCATTACCAGCAGCAGCAGCAGCACGGCAAGCACTTCCATGCAACTCCCTACATGCTGGCTACGGCCCAAGCCTAGACTTACATGTCCTTATTGAACCCTCATAAAACGTCAATGTGGGCGTGGGGGAGGAGGACTATGATCATCCCCTCTGGCAGTTGAGGGAGTTTCTTCTCTATCTGCCCACTGTACTTTGGAGCGATGATGGTGAATTGGTCTGGCCAACTCTCCAGGGTACTGAAAGCTTCTGGAGGACAGAGGCAGGCTTTCTCATTTTTGAGGATTACAAGGTCTAGCACTTGAAGAACAGCAAATTCTTTTTTTTAAAAAACTCTTTATTTATTTTTTTGGCCAATTCTCTGCAAGGCATGTGGGATCTTAGTTCCCTGACCAGGAATCAAACACGCACCCCCTGTATTAAAAGTGTGGAGTCTTAACTGCTGGATCACCAGGGAAGTTTTCCTTCTCCAACGCATGAAAGTGAAGAGTGAAAGTGAAGTCGTTCAGTCGTGTCCGACTCTAGCGACCCCAAGGACTGCAGCCTACCAGGCTCCTCCGTCCATGGGATTTTCCAGGCAAAAGTACTGGAGTGGGATGCCATTGCCTTCTCCAAGGGAAGTTACCACAGAACAACAAATTCTTGATAATTTTTTTTCTTGAATGAAAGAATGAAGGGGGACATGTGAGGAAAGAACCAGGAGAATCAGAATGTTCTATTTTGAAGTGTATGGTCAATAGACATTGGGATCTAAGAGGCTGAGGACTAACTAGAAGAGTGGCAGCTCTCAGATTTGTGTGCCCAGCTCTAATGGGGGCACCTCAGTCCAGGGAGTGCGGTTTCATCAGAAGATTTTGTTTTCCTAGCTAGCTCTGGACACTTTCTTCCTTTGGGCCCTTCTTGTAATAGATAAGCCAAATAAACAGACATTTCAGGGAATATCATAGTAACCAAGAGGTGGGGGCAGGCACTGCGAGTTATCTGACATGAAGCACTCCGAATGGCCTGGGGCTTTCTGGTGTCAGGTCACCTGAAGGGTCAGGATGCTTCTGGAGCATCTCTTGGCTGAGAAGGCTCTGGAAAAGCTGTGTCAAGGCAAGGGCCTTTCTCCCCGTTTCTCAGTCTTTGTGTTCCCAAAGGCTTCCTATATCTCTGTCTCCCCTCTAAGCAAACTTTTCAAGTGTACCAACTCCCAGTGTCTTGGGAGTTTTCTTAGAAAGTTTTAGAAACACACCCTGGCTTCAGAATACACAGCAGAAGGACTTCAGGGACCAGCAGATTCCAAACACATCCAGTCCACCCTGGCCTCAGCTCTTAAAATTATTCTGAGGGACCACAGAAAAACAGCCCCACATATGAGGCACATGCCAGGGGTTCTAAGGTGTTGCTCCCGAACCCTCATGCCCTAAGCTTTTCAAAACATCTATTATCTGCTGATTTTCAAGGTAGTGCCATTCCATATAAATTTAATGCAAGCTTGAAATGCAAGATCACTTATAATTTCTTCCTTTCCAATAGCCACAGTAAGAAAAAATAAACAGAGGAAATAAATTCATAAAACATGAATTAATAATATATTTTATTTAACCGAATCTATCTCAATACTGTTTATCATGTAATCAATATAAAAAATTATCCATGAGAGTTTTACATTTTTGCACATATTTAGATCTTGAGATCTGGCGTGTATATCACACAACACATCTCAACTTAGAGAAGCTCTATTTCAAGTATCTACTAGCCATATGTGACTATCACATTGAATAGCATATGCTGAATGCACACTATTATTACAATTATGAAAATAATTTTCATGAGGATACAATATTTTGTTGTGTGACAAATCATGTTTCTTGTTCTCTCCTGCATCTCTTATCCTGGTAAATAACACATCATCCCCAGACTCCTCGCTGCCATCCTGGACTTCTTCAGGCCCACATCCTAATGCCCACCAACTGCTTCACATGCTATGGCTACTGCCTCCCTTTACAACCACGTCATGTCTTGCTCTAAACTCTGCATTAGTCTTAGTGTTAACTGTGCATTAGACTTCTGTATTCTCATTTCACTCTCCCTTGATCCACCTTTCTGATTCTGCTTTTTAAAAAAGCTTGATTATCCCTCTCCTAATTCTTTTCAGTCCCTGTAGCATTGCTAAGGATCTTCGTGAAATGATCTGCAGCCTGCTTCTCCAGCTCTGTCTCACCACTCCTGTTTGTAAAGCTCCAGCCATACAGAACAACAAGGAGAACCAGAACACCCCAGTCTGCCCTGAAATCCATGCCTTTGCTCCCTGTACCACTCTTGCCCGGGATGCTGTGAATTGTTATTAGTTTACGTCTCCTCTACTGGACTGAGAACTCCTTAAGGAAGAGATGGGTCTCGCTGGTCTCTGACTCTGTAGCACTGAACAAGTAACTGAACACGAAGGCACATGATGAATGAATGGATGAATGAAAAGCTAAATTCAAGAAACTTTAGTTTGAGATGTGACTTCATCATTTTCTAGTTACATAACCGCAGACAAGTGACTTAACCTCTCCAAACATCAGATTCCTCACCTATAAAATCTGAATTATAATATTTGTCTTACTAACTGCACATGCCTATAACATTGCTATAAAATTATCATATATAAATCTATATTGTTTGTAAAAATACTTGTAACATATAATATATATGTACTTATGTATAAAATGAATATATACATGTGTGTGCATGTGTGAGTGCATGTTCAGTCACTTCAGTCTTGTCCAACTCTTTGGGACCCCATGGACTGTGGCCTACCAAGGCTCCTCTGTGCATGGGATTCTCCAGGAAAGAATAGTGGAGTGGGCTGCCATGCCCTCCTCCATGGGATCTTCCTGACCCAGAGACTGAACCTTTTGTTTCCTGCATCTGCTTTGCAGGCAGGTTTTTCACTGCTGAGCCACCAGGGAAGCTACATCTATCTATCTATCTATCTATTTATCTATATCTATAGGTTTCCTAGGTGGTACATCTGAAACATATATATATATATATATATATATATTTTTTTTTTTTTTTTAAGAGAGAGAGAGTGGCCTGGCAAATCTCTAAAGCCATTCCCTTCCTCCCTCCTTTTCCAAAAAAGGCTGAGATTTTGTCCAAAAATGTTAATCAACACCAGTTATAAAAGCATTAACCATCTGGAACACTTACCTGTTACAGACAATTTTCTTCAGGTCAAGAGATTTCTCAATATAATTCTCAGCTGTAAACTGTGAATTAAGTCAATAAGAAGTGTTCAGATACAGAATTCAGAAAAATACATGAAATACAGAAGACATGAAAAATACTAATTGAAGAAAGAGACGGGGATAGCTTTAAATACATGTCCCAAACTAAAGATGTTTAGTATTGAGTATAATAAAAACATTCATTGAATGACACACATTGTCTTGTGATAAGCACGTTGATATAAAAGATATAAAACAGACAAAAGTCAGGGGTATCTGCCTTGAAGAGTTTAAAGTCATGGTCCAAATAAATCCATCAGGAAATAGTTCTCAACAGTATATATCTACTTACCCAGAGTGAAGTAAATATAACTGGGGTTTTGAGTCTTTTAGGCAGGCTTCATGGAAGAAGCAAGCTTTGGAAGACAGCATGCAATTTGCATTTGTAGTTAGAAAAAATAAATCACTACATGCTGGATCAAAAATGCAATATACACAAAAGTTAATTAAAATGGATTAAAGACTTGAATATAATACCTGAAACCATAAAATTCCTAGAAGACAACAGAGGTAGTGACCGCACTGACGCTGGTTTTAGTGATGTTTTGTGGATCTCAATCCCAGACAAGGGAAACAAAAGCAAAAATAAACAGATGTGACCACATGAAACTAAAAGGAAAGGAAACTTTTGCACAGCGAAGGAAACCATTTTTCAAAAAGAAACTCTCTGGGAGAAGTTATTTGCAAAAGATATATTCAAACAGGCATTAATGCCAAAAATATATAAAGAACTCATGTAACTTAACAACAGCCCACTTAAAAAATGAGCAGAGGATCTGAACAGACATTTTTCCAAAGAAGATACACAGATAGGTCGAAAGGCACGTGAAAGCATGCTCAACATCACAATTATCAGGGAAATTCAAATCAAAACCAAAATGAGATATCACCTCACACCTGTTAAAAGAGATACTATTGAAAAGACAGGAAATAAATATTGGAGAGGGTGCAGAAAAGGAAATTCTTGTGTACTGTTGGTAAGGATGTAAATTGGTGCAGCCACTATGGAAAAAAGACTATGAGGACTTTCCAAAAAATTAAGAAGTAGAAGTGATTCCACTTCTGCATATTTGTCTAAAAAACATGAAAACACTAATTCAAAATATACACATCCTAATGCACCCCTATGCTCACTGCAGTATTATTTACAACAGCCAAGATACGGAAACAACCGAAGTGCCCACTGATGAACGAATGGATGAAGAGGATGTAGAATATATACAAAACAGAATACTACTCAGCCATAAAAAAGAATGAAATCCTGCCATTTGCTACAACATGGATGGATCTTGAAGATACTAAGTCAGTGAAATAAGTGAAATAAGTCAGATGAAGAAGGACAGATACCATATGCTTTCACAAAACAAATGAACACATAAAGTAAAACAAAATAAATCCATAGATACAGAGATGAGATTAGTGGTTACCACAGGGAAAAGGGATTAGAGGACAAACAAAATGGTTGAAGGGAGTCCAACTGTATGGTGAGGCATGGTAACCAGACTTGTGCTGGTTATCACTTTGGAGTGTATACAGATTTCAAATTATAATTCTGTACATTTGAAACTTATATAATTAAAAAATGCAATACAGTGGAGTCAATTTATATTACAAATTTAACTAACATCATTACAGCAACTTTGAGTTCTCACCCTCTCCCTCCCTTCCTCTCTCTCTCTCCCTCTCCTCTATAAGAGTTCTCAGTTCTTGCTTGACTCTCATCAGGTGAAGACTTTACCATATTGAAGATGATTCTGTATTTGATTATAATCCAGCCCCTATGTTTTGGCTGGCTATTTTATCTGGGCAGCCCAAGAAATAAAAGATTGGTCAGGGGAAAATTTGAGTTTATGAGATTTTTGCCTCACCTTCTAAGTTTATTTTTTTTAATTTTAAGAAAAATTTTGCCTTATAAGGAAAAGAGTCTATTTTACTTAGTAGGATTTGACCATTTTCTTTCTTTTTGGAGTACAATTGATTTACAATGTTGTTTACTTTCTGCTGTATAGGAGAGTGAACCAGTCATATCCACTCTTCTTTAGATTCTATTCTGATATAGTTCATTACAGAGTATTGAGTAGAGTTCCCTGTGCTACACAGTAGGTCCATATTAACATATTACATAAGTAGTATGTATATGCCAAGCCCTATTTCCCATTTTATCTCTCCCCTGCCCCACCCTCCACTTTCCCCCTTGGTAATATTTTAGAACTAACTTCACATGCTCAACTCCAGGGCAACTCCTACTAAAAGTGCACTTTCTAAACCAATTCTGATAATGTCATTTCTGACTGAAAGGGTTTTCTTTAAGCAACAGGCATTCAGTTGCTTGCATCTGTGCTCCTGGCTAAATAAGGACACAAACTAGTAGAAACATGAGGTTTGTGAAAATCCTGTAATGTGTGTTTAGGCCCAATAGGAGAAAGTATCAAATGGACACACTAGATTTTTCTTTCATAAAAAAAGCAAAAACGTCTAAATATTTAATCAAAAATAAAATAGGATAAGTTTACTTTCAAGTCCTTATAAGATTTAAGAGAATATATACACTTTTCAAAAGGTAGTTAGATCCATCAACTTCTGTCTTTCCCAATGTGTAGATCTCTGAATGGTTTTTAATGGTTGGCTGTAAAATCAAGCCTGGAATTCTACAATGCCCCCAGAATGCCCTTGCTCACTCACTCTTTCATATTTTTGGTTGTGAGTTCCAACAGTCAATAAAAGTTCTCTTTACTGGCATCTTTTAAATTCCAAATTTACCCTCCTCTTGGCTTCATATCTCAGAAATGATATGAAGTTAAAGTGAAATAAAATATAGTTTTACTTCAGAAGTAACAGTAAAGCTAGTCCCCAGTAAGAAAAGGTCTTCTGTAGACCTGCTCTCTGAACTTGTCTGGAGAGGGAATTACAGGAGCTTAATTGACCAAAAGGGAGCCACAGGAGGAGGAAATATTTCGCAGAAGCATAAGTTAATGGATGTGCACCAACTAAGTCATACTGCTTACGGGAAGCATCATGAGTTGATGGAAATGCAAAGTTGCAAAGCAACAGCCAAATCTAAGGGACATCTTCTAAGCAGGAAATTAGAGACTCATTGATATAATTCACGGCATATGACAGCTTTGGAGTAAATTCACACCCTGTCCTTTCCCTCTCTCCCTCCCTCTGCTTTTCATTATCGGTCTCTCAGCAGGGTTTGGATTTCAACTTTGGCACCAGTAGACAGAACTGGAAACGAGTGTGCACTGCAAATCAGCATATGCCCTCATGCCATAATCTCATCTTTGTACATCAGACACGGATTCCACGTGTACTGCTGCACTTAAAGTCAATTCTCTGTCATTACAGCTCTAATTTCTCACCTATTTCAGGAGTTTATTTTGTGTAAACTTTCAGAAAGCCTCACTTGTCTGAGGAGGTTCAGATGAAACAAAAATTTGAGTAGAGAGCTAAATGGGTACTTTCTTCTCTGGCACTGCAATCTCACTCTCATTCCACCCTTCCACTGCTCAGATGATGTCAGTTAGGGCTAAACTTGTTGAGAGACAAAATGCAAGGCCATCCATCACCATTACTTAGAAATCTCATCTAGCAAAGGATTTACGATCTGCTCATTTCAGAGGAGATTAAAAATACTCCAAAGATTGAATAAAGCACGTCTGGTGATGCATAAAAATGAGACGGATTTCAAAAAAGACCCAGGGCTGACAGCACTTGATCAGAAATGCCACATTGCCATGCCAACATGGACAGGGTTTTTCTGGGACAGCTAGGCACCACAGCTGAGAGGTATTTGAAGAGTGGCCAGTTCCCAGAGCACTGCAGAGGCAGTCAGAACAGCATAGTGGTTAAGAGTTGCAGGCTTTGCAAACAGACTGCCAGGGTTTGAATAAGGGTATGACTGGGACCATTTATTAAGTAGCCCCAATATGCCTAGTTATTCATAGGATTATTATAAGGATTAAATGACTTAAGGCTTATACCTAGAAGTCCCTAGAACAGTATCTGACATATAGTAAAGCTATCTGTGTGTGCTGTACGAAGTCGCTTCGGTCACATCTGACTCTTTGCAACCCAATGGTAGCCCTCCCAGGTGCCTTCGTCCACGGGGCTTCTCCAGTCAAGAATACTGGAGTGGGTTGCCACGGCCCCTTCCAGGGATTTTTCTGACCCAAAAATCGAACCCGTGCCTCCTGTGGCTCCTGCTTTGCATGTGGATTCTTTACCACTGAGCCACGAGGGAAGTCATAAATATCTGCAAAACCAGTAGTAGCCTAACACAAGATTTCAGAAATGGTAAAAGGAGTTACTGTGAATCAAGTCTTTAGAGTAGTGCTTAGTATACGTACATGCCAAGAGCCTTTGCTATTATTCTTTAAAAATATATTTTATTGAAGTACAGCTGGTTTACAATGCTGTGCTAATGTTGTGTTGATGTTTTCTGCTGCACACTGAAGTGGTTTGGTTATATATGTATATGTAATATACATATATTTTTTCATATTCTTTTCCATTATGGTTTATCCCAGGATATTGAATATAGTTTCCTGTGCTATACCGTAGGACCTTGTTGCTTATCCATCCCATGTATAACAGTTCGCATCTGCTAATCCCAAACTCCCAATCCTTCCCTCCTCCACCCTCCCCTTGGCAAACAGAAGTCTGTTCTCTATGTCTGTGTCTGTTTCTCTTTTGTAGACAGGTTCATTCATGTCATAGTTTAGGTTCCACGTATAAATGATACCACATGGTATTTGTCTTTCTGACTTTCTTCACTTAGTAGATAATCTCTAAGTCCATCCATGTTCCTGCAAATTAGTCATTGCTATTACAGATGTTGCTGTTAGAATCATAACAATAATCAGTAGTAGTACGGGCATTCCCTAATGTAGTATGTCTCCCATCCCCAAGAGTCATGTCTTCAGCTTATCAATCACAGGCTGACATCTCAACTCAGGTTGAGACAAACTGGCAACTCAAGGGTCACACACGACATGTAGGTACATCCATTTTGCCTCAACTTTGTAGAGCTCTGAATGAGTTCCACACTTTTGAAGTTTCTGCAGTTCAATTAAAATTATGGATTTGTGCAGAACATTTTAAACCAACTAATATTCCATTAAAATTTAATAAAGTGGCCAATTGAGAACTTATTAGATTAAAAAATCGTTCATTGTTCTATGCAAATAGATTCTTCCCTAGTTTAAAAATGTCTGGAAATGTTTTACTTTTTTCAAAAAGAATGTAAGTTTTCCTTGCAAAAAAAAAAAAAAAAAATGAATTTGTGGCTCCTCTTGGAAGAGCGAGAGGTTATCCTACACTGGGTCTGCACTCCTGCTGACTCTCAGCTGGGGCTGAGCAAAAGTGGCCTCCTCAGATGTTTGGTGCATAAATGACGCAGCTTACCCCAGTCCATGCCCTAACCAGGTTACCATCATTCAGTGTTATCTGGCTGGCTCTGTGCGCACTTGTGTTTGCTGTCCCTGCTACCCTTCACGGGGAAGGCAATGGCACCCCACCTCAGTACTTTTGCCTGGAAAATCCCATGGACAGAGGATCCTGGTAGGCTCCAGTCCATGGGGTCGCTAAGAGTCAGACACAACTGAGCGACTTCACTTTCACTTTCACCTTCATGCATTGGAGAAGGAAATGGCAACCCACTCCAGTATTCTTGCCTGGAGAATCCCAGGGACGGGGGAGCCTGGTGAGCTTCCGTCTATGGGGTCGCACAGAGTCGGACACGACTGAAGCGATTTAGCAGCAGCAGCAGCTACCCTTCAATCTCTTCTAGGACTCCTTGGGTACTATGCTCCCATAAAGAATGTTTCTTATGACCTTTACTCCATCTGAGAATCTAGTTAAAGTTAGGGAAACTTTCCCCAGTAAAATACACACAAATTCATATGCTCACACCACATGATAATTCCAGAGTGATCATGGACCATCTAAAAGTTTTCCCCCTACTCATGGGAAAATTTCCAGTTCTAAGGGTTTACTCATGGACAGGAAAATTCCACCAATCCTCACTCTTCCTTAGATGACTACTGTGTGCTCCAGGGGGTTGGGTGGTAATGTGTTTAAAGTAAGGTAAGCTATGCAGATACATTGGAGAAGGCAATGGCACCCCACTCTAGTACTCTTGCCTGGAAAATTCCATGGACAGAGGAGCCTGGTAGGCCGCAGTCCATGGGGTCGCTAAGTCAGGCACAATTGAGCGACTTCACTTTCACTTTTCACTTTCATGCATTGGAGAAGGAAATGGCAACCTACTCCAGTGTTCTTACCTGGAGAATCCCAGGGACAGAGGAGCCTGGTGGGCTGCCATCTATGGGGTCGCACAGAGTTGGACACGACTGAAGTGACATACCAGCATGCACATACATAAACTGAAGGCCTATGCTTAGGAAAGGAGAAGGCAATGGCACCCCATTCCAGTACTCTTGCCTGGAAAATCCCATGGATGGAGGAGCCTGGTGGGCTGCAGTCCATGGTGTCGCGAAGAGTCGGACACAACTGAGCGACTTCACTTTCACGCATTGAAGAAGGCAATGACACCCCATTCCAGTGTTCTTGCCTGAAGAATCCCAGGGATGGGAGCCTGATGGGCTGCCGTCTATGGGGCCACACAGAGTCGGACACAACTGAAGTGACTTAGCAGCAGCAGCATGCTTAGGAAAATTAAATGTTTTGAATTGATGGTGACTTTAGTCGTTGATTTGATTTCAGTCAAATCGGACTTCTTTAAAATAAAATCATCATATGAGTTTGCTATCTCATTTCACCTCCTAAACACGTCTCAACTCCATCCCCTTTTCTCCATGTCTTCTCACTGCCAGGGTCACTGCTAGCCCAAAGGGTAGCACTGAGTGCATTACAAAACCACATCTCTTCTTCAAGACATTTTACTGCCATCTGCTGGGGGAAAGTGCCATACTAACTATGAACTATTCACCACGTATAATATGAGAATGGCACTACCTGAACAAGGGCTCCTGAGGTTCTGTAAAGCTGCACCAGAGTTTCCAGCACAATCTGCATTGTAAGCCTCCCCGACTTGTGTTGGTTATTATTACCCCAAGGATGTTTGTTACCCTAGTGGGGCAGCAAAGAGCAGTGCTGATGAGCTGTGTTGTTCTAAGATTTTTTTAAAAAACATTATCGGAAAGCCGCAGAAATAAAGCAGAGTTTCCATGAGTCCCAGACTCCCCGGAAAGAGTTTTGGTTTTATAGCCATACAAAGCAGGGTGTCAGTCATGGTTCCGACAAGATTTTGGCAGATGAGCACAGGTCATAGTCAATGCCCAGTGTGCATATGTTGTTTTCATGTGGTAGCACTGGTTTCCTTAAACATTAATAAGGATAGTATAAAATCATGGACTAAACAGTCCATGGCATTCTCTAGGCAAGAATACTGGAGTGGGTAGCTTCTGCAGGGCATCTTCCCAACCCAGGGATCTCCCCCATTGCAGGCGTATTCTTTACCAGATGAGCCACAAGGGAAGCCCAGTATAAAGATGATATTAAATTTCATAGAAAGTATTCAGCATACTGCTTGACATACAGAAACATTTATTGTTGACACTGGTGGTGATATAACCTATTGTTACTATTTCTGTGATATAATGTTCTCCCTTAACCCACAGTTCTGTAGCATACCGTCATTCCAGTTTTCTAGGTATAAAACCACAAGTAATCATTACTATGGAGAAGGAAATGGCAACCCACTCCAGTTTCTTGTCTGGAAAATCCCATGGACAGAGGAGCCTGGTGAGCTACAGTCCATGGGGTCGCGAAGAGTCTGACACAACTGAGCAACTAACACATACACACAATCATTACTAATGAGATGTTTTCATACCCTAGGAAGTAGATGACATGACATGTGACCAGTTTTTCGATGATTGTACTTAGCATGCCAATGACCAGGACATACCCAGAAGCTAAAGGCAGAACCAGCTCTAGGCTGGGGGTATGACTAATAGGGACCTTCTACTTTCGATCTCATCTGAGAGTTGACATCCCTCTGGAGCTCTGAAGTACTGGCTATTCCTGTTGCTGTTTTAATTTCATAAAAGAAAGTCAACTCTTGTTAAAATAAGAGAGAAAGGCACCTCCCAGTCATCCATCCCTACCCAAGCCATAAAGTCCCAGTGCAGTGAGGGGGGTGTTAGACTCAATAGGAGGAATGAGCAGCATAAAAGACCTTGGTTCCAGGAAAAGGCTCTGATCCCTGGAAGCGGGGGTGGGGACAGGACACTGGGGAAGAGGAGCCTTGCTCTTAGAAGGGAAGACACTCCTTAAGCATTCCCAAACTGCTGACATGGCATGTGATCTAAGCTTTTCCTTTAGAGCATCTGTTTACACAAATTCTGACCAGGTGGCCAACTCTTTCCCTCTGCTCTCAGCAATAGTATGCAGGACAGAGAACACCTGTTCTGGAAATGGACTGATTAACCGGAGGTTGGCACACACAGCATGGGCTAGGGGCCACACGTGTGAAAGAGATCCTGCCGCCTTGTCAGCATTTGGCTGCAACTCCTCCTCTTGGCTCTAGTTCACGTCCACCACTGATGGGGATTGATCCGTGAGCATAAATCTAAATGACCTTGCTAGGCACGTGAGAGATTATTCCATCCCAAACTGCTACTGTGTGCTACTACTAGTCTAAAAGCAAATGTTTCAAATGCTGGAGAAACTACTGGACGTACAAAATGAGCATGATGATCCTTGTTTGTAGGGAGTTTCTTGGGGGGTTACTGAAAATGATAGAAAGCAATGCAAGTACTTTTAATAACACCTTTTCTGCAATGTAATTTACATTTGCAGGATCACTTGAAATAAGCAGCAGTAATTCAGTGGGATACATGTTACATTGGTACCACCAGTAGAAAGTTGTAGAAGCAAAAAGGAGGAAAGAAATTAGGGACACAAGTGGAAACTGGGAACATTTCCCAGAGGATGTGGAATTGGAGCTGGATCTTCAAGGCTAAGGGATTCTCTGGTGGCTCAGATGGTAGAGTATGCCTGCACTGCGGGAGACCTGGGTTTGATCCCTGCGTTGGGAAGATCCCCTGGAGACCCACTTAGCTTCAAGGCTAAGTAGAAGTTGGTCCATGAAGGAGAAGGAGGCAAATACTTCAGGTAGAAGAAACAGCACGCAACCTGGGGCAGATAAAAATGAAAGAACTCAGTGAAAGGTTCGAAACTATAATTTAGCTAATAAATTCTGGAGAAGCTAAAGATAAGCAAACACGCAAAGCCCCATTTTATTAAGAAGACAATGCACCACAATAGCTCCCATCTGTGGGACTCTTTACAAACTCAGGTTACTTCTGTGTCTCAGGAATGGTTCCTTGACTCGGTGAACGTATAGAAATAGAAGTCTACCCCATTCAGTTTCCTAAACCTACAGAAAATTGCATGCTCCTTGTCATTTAAAAATTTTGTTCTCTGAGTAAGAAGTTAGCCTAAAGTAGAATACTAATCTAAATATTATTATGGCAGGCGTAACTAAAAAAAAAAAGAAATTCTGCAAGTCCTTCATTCCCAATAGTCATAAAGGTCAGATACCAAAGGAACATAAAAAGAAAAAAATAAATAAATAAAAGGATAATGACAAAAATTTAGATCTAAGAGGGATCAGTTCAGTTCAGTACAGTTGCTCAGTTGTGTCTGACTCTCTGCGACCCCATGAATTGCATATTGAACCTTTAAACAACCATTTTTTTATGACATCTCCAAAGCTTCATCTAGAACAGGTAATGAGCTATGTGTCAGTAGAGAAAGCTGTTAACAAAACATACCCACCTGCCACCTGGTCCTCAGCCTTGGATTTACCAGGGCTCACTTTTGGTAGCAGTCATGCATGCTAGGTCACTTCAGTCATGTACAACTCTTTGCAACCCTATGGACCGTAGTCCAGCAGTCTCCTCTGTTCACGGGATGCTCCAGTCAAGCATACTGGAGTGGGTTGCCATTCCCTTCTCCAGGGGACCTTCCCAACGCAGGTATCAAACCCCCATCTCTTATGTCTCCTGCGTTGGCAGGTGGCTTCTTTACCACTAGTGCCACCTGGGAGGCCTCACTTTTGGTAGATCAGATCAGATCAGATCAGTCACTCAGTCGTGTCCGACTCTTTGCGACCCCATGAACCGCAGCATGCCAGGAGGGGCAATCATAAATTAAAGACCTTACTTTAGGTTATGTGGTGAATGGCTGGGAAGTGTGCTATCAGCCTGAGCTGAACCAAGTGACAGGTGAGGATGAAAGGAATGCATCTTTCTTTGTCTACTGAAAGCCCTGATTTTGAGCTAACTTCTTGGCGAGAGTAAGTGAAGGAGGAAAGGAACAGGCTGAGCTGACTCCATCTTGAAAAAGAAGGAAGCTCCATCTTACCTTCCCAGTGAACTCTGGACTGTACACCTGCTTGCATTTTCAGGGAACTTTGGACTCTGTGCCTGGGTAGCCATGGAGATAACATACCTACAACTGAACAGGCCTCCTGGACTGATAAACACCAGATTCCATACCAAGATTTCCCATCTCCAGAAAGAATGTAATAATCCCCTATGCACTTAATCACCTTTGTAACCTTTATGGCACCCACTGGTGTAGGCTACAATGCTTAACCAGCTGACCCTCCTGATTATGAATCATGGCTGTAACCTAATTGTATTTCCCTTTAACATTTTCCAGGCTAGGTTTAAGGAATTTGGGAATGGGGGCTTGAGTGTGTACACTTAAAATATATAAGGTTTTCATAAAAGTCAGCCAGGGTCCCTGGCAAAAGAGGAAACTCTGCCTCGGGCCCGACGGTGTAATAAACTGCACTCCCCTATCCACACTGTCCTTCTGAGTGATTCTGCTTCCTGGAGCATCTGGCTATAATATAAGGAATATGAAAAGCAATGGGTTTGTAGGTTATTTTAAGTGACTTATTCTCTTTATAAGAAAAGAATTGACCCTTTTCAAACTACATTTCATGTTGATAGTGCAGACAAATTAATCAGCAGGCAAATCAAGATCCCTCAGTAAAAGGAGGTGGAATAAAAATAAAAGCTTATTGACGCACACACAAGGTGAGAAATCCGAACAATCTAATTGAGAATACAGTAAAAATGTAAGTCCTCCCCCAGGTCCTTTCTCCAGAAGCAACTACCTTTGAAAAGAGCTCTTTGGCACCTTTCCTGTTTCCCTATTTCTGTTCCCCTCTAACTCGGAGAGAACCTAATTATAGGAATAAGATCACTAGGCAATTTAAAATAACTTCTGATTTATGCTCTCCTAAATGCACACCATGCATTGGCTAAATCCGCTCTTTTCCTAGATAAAAAGAAGAAAGAATGAAGAATTAAGTAGTTAAAGAATGACTACCCCCAGCAGCCCCCTAGGTATCCTGCAGGCAGATCATGCAGACAAGATAACATCTGAAGATAGAGTCAGCCAGTCTGCACACAATGAAGGATGCAGAACCCAACCTCCTTTCTCAGTGATGCCCAGAGATTCTCCCCTCTGCCACTTCAACCCTTTTCTCTTTAATAACTGTCTTGGCTGAGCAGAATCTTTGGAGTTGATCTCAGGACACGCGTTTACCTGCTCCCCAGATTGCCAGCTTTTCTGATTAAAGCGACTTTCCTTTCTACTGACACTTGCCTCTTGAATTATTGGCTTTTGAGCGGTAAGTAACTGAACCTGGGTTCTGTAACACTGTTATCAGTTTATGGACTACTCCTGGAAAGACATACAGGACGTACATAAACATAAATAGATACAGGAGCTTTGCGCTGCCCATGAGAATGTTGTTTCTTCATCTCCTTCCTGCCTTCACTGCTTTCTTCTTCATCTGGATCCCTCCTATTATCCATAAAGCAGTACCCCACAGTTAAGTACACAATTCACCTCAAATTGTTAAATATTAGCCTTGTCTCCTTGCGGGCAATGGCTTTTACACTTACATCAGAGTGTCAGACACACAGTAGGTGTTCAGTAAATACCTGCTGATTAATTACACCTCCGTAAATTAACCTCATGCTAGCTTAAATGGTGCATCTCCTGTAAACCTTTAATAGAACCCATTCACATAGCTGTTACATGGTTACTTTTGCAATAGCTATCTACTTAATTGGTCATCAATCTCTCTTTAGAACTCCCTTGCTACTAGTACTTGAAAAAATTGTTACTATGGATCCTGGTATTACAGTGAATGCAATCATTCAAAAATCTAAATCTCCAGACATTCATGTGTCACAATGGTCCTGCAACACAAATTCCAACTTCATTTGGAGAAGTCCAGGTTGTAAATAGATGGGGAAGAGGGAGTACAGATTCCACCAGTAGTATCCCAACAAGGGTATTACTTTTGCCATTTCTACCTATTTACACCAGGCTGTATACTCAGTCAGATTAAATTTTAAATGCTGGCAGTATTACATTCATGATATTCCATTAAAAGGAGACCACCAGGCTCATTTAATTTACTCTTCAAGGGAATGATCTGGTAGAGTGCCTGAAGAACTATAGATGGAAGATCGGGACATTGTATAGGAGTCAGGGATCAGGACCATCCCCAAGAAAAAGAAATGCAAAAAGGCAAAATGGTTGTCTGAGGAGATCTTAGAAATAGCAGTGAAAAGAAGAGAAGTGAAAGGCAAAGGAGAACAGGAAGGTTATACCCATATGAATGCAGAGTTCCAAGGAATAGCAAGGAGAGATAAGAAAGCCTTCCTTGGCGATCAAGGCAAAGAAATAGAGGAAAACAATAGAATGGGAAAGACTGGAGATCTCCTCAAGAAAATTAGAGATACCAAGGGAACATTTCATGCAAAGATGGGCACAGAAAGGACAGAAATGGTATGGACCTAACAGAAGCAGAAGATATTAAGAAGAGATGACAAGAACACACAGAAGAACTGTACAAAAAAGATCATCATGACCCAGATAATCACAATGGTGTGACCACTCACCTAGAGCCAGACATCCAGGAATGCAAAGTCAAGTGGGCCTTAGGAAACATCACTATGAGCAAAGCTAGTGGACGTGATAGAATTCACTTGAGCTATTTCAAATCCTGAAAGATGATGCTGTGAAAGTTCTGCACTCAATATGCCAGCAAATTTGGAAAACTTAGCAGTGGCCACAGGACTGGAAAAGGTCAGTTTTCATTTCAATCCCAAAGAAAGGAAATGCCAAAGAATGCTCAAACTACCACACGACTGAACTCACCTCATACGCTAGTAAAGTAACGCTCAAAATTCTCCAAGCCAGGCTTCAATAGTACGCAAACCAAGAACTTCCAGGTATTCAAGCTGGATTTAGAAAAGGCAGGGGAACAAGAGATCAAATTGTCAACTCTGCTGGATCATCAAAAAAGCAACAAAGTCCAGCAACAAAAACATCTATTTCTGCTTTATTGACTATGCCAAAGCCTTTGTGTGGAATACAACAAACTGTGGAAGATTCTTCAAGAGAGGAGAATACCTGACCTGCCTCTTGAGAAATGTGTATGCATCTCAGGAAGCAACAGTTAGAATTGGACATGGAACTACAGACTGGTTCCAAATAGGAAAAGGAGTACGTCAAGGCCGTACATTGTCACCCTGCTTACTTAACTTATATGCAGAGTACATCATGAGAAATTCTGGGCTGGAAAAAGCACAAGCTGGAATCAAGATTGCCGGGAGAAATATCAATAAACTCAGATATGCAGATGACACCACCCTTATGGCAGAAAGTGAAGAGGAACTAAAGAGCCTTTGATGAAGGTGAAAGAGAAGAGTGAAAAAGTCCGTTTAAAACTCAACTAAGATCTTAGAAAACTTAGAAAACTAAGATCATGGCATTTGGTCCCATCACTTCATGGCAAATAGATGGGGAGACAATGGAAACAGTGTCGGACTTTATTTTTGGGGCTCCAAAATCACTGCAGATGGTGACTGCAGCCATGAAATTCTAAGACACTTGCTCTTTGGAAGAAAAGTTATGACCAACCTGGATAGCATATTCAAAAGTAGAGACATTACTTTGCCAACAAAAGTCCATCTAGTCAAAGCTATGGTTTTTCTAGTGGTCCTGTATGGATGTGACAGTTGAACTATAAAGAAAGCTGAGCATCAAAGAATTGATGCTTTTGAACTGTGGTGTTGGAGGACACTCTTGAGAGTCCCTTGGACAACAAGGAGATCCAACCATTCCATCCGAAAGGAAATCAGTCCAGAATATTCATTGGAAGGACTGATGCTGAAGCTGAAACTCCAATACTTTGGCCACCTGATGCGAAGAACTGACTCATTTGAAAAGACCCTGATGCTGGGAAAGACTGAAGCCGGGAGGAGAAGGGGATGACAGAAGATGAGATGATTGGATGGCATCACCGACTCAATGGACATGAGTTTGAGTAAACTCCGGGAGTTGGTGATGGACAAGGCCTGGTGTGCTGCAGTCCATGGGATCGTAAAGAGTTGGACATGACTGAGGAACTGAACTGAACTCAATCCGGCTCATTTAATTTACTCTTCAAGGAAATGAATCTCAGATACTCTGCCCAGGAAAGATTAAATGTCTCTTTTCACTGTGATTCAATATTTTCATCTAATAATGCTCTAGAGTTAGGCTTTGCTCTCCTAACTTGGGATCTCTTGTGCTAAATTCATTTCTTTTGTTCTCTTGACAGCTTCCAATCACAGTTTAAATATCCAGAGTTCTGCTTTCAGGGTAGCAATTTTTGATTCTATTTTTAATAACAACAAAAGTTCTATGAAAGGGTTTATGTATATGGCTTGCTCTGTGCATTTTACAAGCCTAAAGAAAATTACATTTCAGAGAAGGTACATATCCAATTACTTGGAAATGAGTTACAACAAAGTGCCCTTAAGAGGCAGTCTAATAAAGACAACCTCAATTAAAAGTCACCATAACAAAGCAAAAAAAGAGACATAAAACAATGCACATTAATAGCTTATTCAAAAGCTAAATACAGAGTGGGTGGTGGAAAATGGAAGTTTCTCTCATGTAGAAGTTAATGAATCATTCTATTTAACAAGAGGTGGACTAGGAAAGGGTAGGGGTCTCTTTTATGATCAATAGGAAGCGGCAGTTAGAATTCAAGGAAGAAAACAACTGCCAGTTACCTTGTGTAAAATTATTTCAGACAAATCTTGTTAACCTCAATCAATTTTAAAGAAACACTGAGATGAATGAAGTGAGCCCATGCATACACTTATACCCTCATTCTGGTTACATAAATATTTATTGTGCCACAAACTAAGCTCCCGAGAGACTGAGGTCCTACCAGAAACCTTAGGAAAGTGGACACAATTACACAGCAATGTGGTGACTTCCAATGCGACAGAGGATGTAGCAGAGCTTGAAACTCAGGGACAGGATGCCTCATAGTCTGGAGGTGGTGGTGGGGATGGAGAGGGAGGGAGGGAGGAAGAAAGAAAGGAACAGGCCAGGTTTCCAGACTTGAGCAAAGATATGGAACCTTGACAGAGGTTGGCCTTCCTGGATTGTGAATGCAATTTAGTTAGGCTTAAGCTTGCTGGCTTGGTTAGTGTGTGTGTGTGTGTGCGCGCACGTGCGCGTGTGTGCGTGCGTGCACACACACATACATGCTTGTAGTGGGGAGAGCAGAGTCCTCTATTAGAGTGGATTTCTCAGGCCTTGCCAAAGAATCTGAGCTTGCTCTTGAAAATCATGAACTTCAGGAAGATTTTTAAGCCACAGCAGTGGCATGATCACACTTGCGTTAAAAAGACAATCAGGGGGCACCAGTGTGGAAGATCAAGGGGTGGAGGCATGGGAGGAGAAGGTGAGGCAGTGATCCCTATGGCAGGTAATGAGGATCTGAATAGGACTAGGGCCTGGGCGGGGAAGAAACAAAGTGGAGGTTCAAGGAATATCAGTGCTAGAGGATCAAAGGGTCACTGATGGTTATGAGGAGAGAAGAAGAAAGAATGGCCTAGGATGACACCCAGAGTTTTGCACGAGTGACTGCTGGAGGGTGGAGCCACTCACGGGATAGACAATAAACCAGGAGAAGCAACTCAAACAACAGGACACATACGTAAAGGAGGAGTATCAATTTCAAAGAGAAGCCACGGGCTGGGTGATATTCGGCCTATCAGACATTAATATGCTACAATCTATGATAAAATCATGTTGCAGGAGAAGGGAATGAGTAGTTATTGTTGGATAAGTACAGAATTTATGTTTAGAGTGATGAAACACTTCTTAAAATGGAAGGTAACAATGGGTGCACAACATTGTGAATGCATGTAATGCCACTGAATGGTACACTTAACTGGTTAAAAAACAAAACAAAAACTAAACGATGTGACAAAGGTATGAGAAGTACACATGTGTCAATGAAAGGAAATAGATCTAAAGCAGATCCCAATTCAGAAGGCAGTAGATGACAACCATACATCAGTACCAAAGAAATGGGGGTTAAAATTGGCTAACTCCTCTAAAATAGTCAATTTAAATACATTGCACAAACATCAAAATAAACTCCTGCTTAATAAGCATAACATATAAAACAAAGAACATAAACTATCTAGAAAAACACTTAGGTGAATATTTCAATCTGTGGATAGGGAAAAATTTTCAAAGCATAAAAGCAATGGAAGAAATTAAAAAAAAAAATCAATAAATGCTCATATTTAAAAATATTAATGTTAAAAGAAATAAAAGGTAAATCAGAATGGTAAAGAACTTAACATCAATGTGAAAAAAAGGTTACTCTAACTCCATAAGAATTCACGAGGATCAATAAAAAAGTCATACCATTCACCCAAGAGACTCCTTAGCCAAGTCCCTGTTGAGTGAATTCATGAATGAACGAATGTATCATGGCTGAGAAACAGAATTACAACTGTTAGGTAGTTAGAATAGGAAAAAGCAGTCCAGAACGGCGGTGGCTGAAAGACAAGGAGGGAAAAGCCTGCGAAAATAGAACAAAGGAAGGTCCGAGGACCTGGGTGAGGACCTCAGGTAGAGCAAACAGCACTCTTGGCTACTCCAATTTCCTTAGTGCAGGCCCAGGGGGAGGAAAAGACATGTAAAAAGAGGCAAAGGGCCGGGGTCTCTCTCTCCCTCTCTCCCGCGTGCGCGCGCACTGTCTCTCTTTGCATCTTTTGGGTTGAAATGCCCTCACGCCTCGAAGATGTATTTTCCTTTATTTTCTAAATAAAACTGATCAGTCTGAGAACCATAACACAGACTGTCCAAGAGCTGTGACCTGCCGCGGGCTTAATGTCTGTCACTTCAAATTTTTGTTGAGACGAGACAGAACCTAGGAGATGACACTCCCCTGACACAACCCTGCTTACTTTTCTTTTTTCCCGTAAGATCCGAGGTTGCTCTTACATGACTTTTCCATTCAGAATACCTACAATGAAAGCTATAAAATAACAGCATCCTTCCATACAATTAGCCTACTGCACTGAAAATTACTGCTATAAATAAACTGTGAGATACTACAGAGGATTTAAAACTAATGAAAATATCTGTTTCAGATTCATATTTAACTTTTCGATTGGAGAAAAATGAAAGCACACTAAACTACCACTTGAAAGCTGGTTCCTGTGCATGAGACTGTGCGTGCTCGGACAACTCTGGAACCTTCCCTCTGTCCCAAAGTCCACACATTCTTAGAGATGGCCAACATCAGAGCCTGCTTGCTGTGGTTTCTAAGCTGTAGCTGCTGCTCTGAGCACGTCCCAGATTTAGCCATCTCAGGAATTATTTATTACTTCTGCAAATTTACACACTTATTTTGATGAGTTAAAATATACCATGTAAATAAGCAATGTGGATAAAACTCACTTATACTTTCCAATGTCTGGTTTAAAAGAGTAAACATGATCATTTTTCCCTGAGAAGCAGCAACCTATGATTTTACGGCCAAGTTCATGACTGATTTCTTAAAAAGTGTGCAAATTTGTTCTGGCCTATTTAGAGCAATTGATATTGTCTTTAATAACCCTCTTGGGCACTTCAAATACTATTTATTTTAAAAAGAGGTAGGCTTTTTTGATGAAATTCCTTTTTACTCATTTCTCCTTCACAAAGTTGTATAACGGTGAATACACCCATAATTCAACCACTCCTAAAATTTCTTTCAGTGCCCTGTACTGAATGCTATGTATTGAGAATCCCTGCATTTTTGCTAAAACAGTCTTCCATCAGTTTTAATGTGGATCCACCTCAATTTATACTATAGTGTTATCTTTCTAGGTCTGGCTTATTCACTTAGTGTAATGCCCTCCAAGTTCATCCATGATGTTACAAATGGCAGCATTTCCTTCTTTCTCATGGCTGAATAATATTCCATATATAACATGCAAATATTCTTCTATTTATCTATTCTATATACTGAACAACAAATTATATGTGTGTGCTGCATGCTGTGCTTAGTCACTCAGTCATGTCCAACTCTGGGACCCTGGGACTGCAGCTCTCCAGGCCATTCATCCATTGATGGACATTTGCTTCCATACCTAGGCTCTTGCGAATAATGCTGCAATCAATACAGGAACACAGGTATCTCTTTTAGATAATGTTTTTGCTTCTTTTGGATATGTACCCAGAAGTGGGATTGCTGGACCATGGGCCAGTTTTAATTTCTTGAGGAAACTTTATACTGTTCTCCATAGTCACTGGACCAGTTTACATTCTCACCAACAGGGTCCAACACTGCATGATGTCACTTATACGTGGAGTCTTAAAGAAAAAGTCAGACTTCTAGAAATAGGGAGTAGAAAGGTGATTGCCAGGGATTGGAGTGAGGGAAACAGGGAGAGGTTGGTAAAGGGGTACCAACTTTCAGTTTTAAGATAATGTCTGAGGATCTAAGGTTTAATACGGTGAGAGTAGAATTTAAACGTTTTTATCCCAAAAGGGGGAGGGTACAAATATTCCAGGTGATAGAAATGTTAATTAATTCAATGGAAGGATCTCTTCACAATATATCATGTTGTATAGCTTAAATATCTTATAGCTTTATTTGTTGGTTACACCTCAATATAACTAAAAAGAGAAAAGAAACAGAGAGAAGCAATGGCTATTGGTGTAACAGTCCGCATTCTAAGAAAGTTGCTAACAGTTTAAAGGGCATATTTTTAGGATCCCTGGTACTGCTTTTTAAAGCATACTCTTCCCCATCCATGCATCAAATTAAAACAAACTAACCACTCCAGTACTCTTGCCTGGAAAATCCCATGGACGGAGGAGCCTGGTAGGCTGCAGTCCACGGGGTCGCTAAGAGACGGACACGACTGAGCGACTTCACTTTCACTTTTCACTTTCACACATTGGAGGAGGAAATGGCAACCCACTCCAGTGTTCTTGCCTGGAGAATCCCAGGGACGGCGGAGCCTGGTGGGCTGCCGTCTATGGGGTTGCACAGAGTCGGACACGACTGAAGCGACTTAGCAGCAGCAGCAGCAGCAGCAATCTGAAAGAGGCTTATGCTGTAACAAGGAACAGGTACACAGGACAGCAGCAAAGGGCAGTGAGAAGACAGCACAGAATGGCCAGCTTTTCTCACTGATACAGAAGTAGTGCAGACTGTGGTAACTACACACAGTAGGACCAGTGAACAGTTTTTAAGGAAAACCAACAATAACATATTTTTTTCACCTTAAGACGTTGTAACAGTTTTTAAAGTTCCTTTGATAATAATTGATGCTTTTGAACTGTGGGGTTGGAGAAGGCTCTTGAGAGTCCCTTGGACTGCAAGATCAAACCAGTCAATCCTAAAGGAAATCAGTCCTGAACATTTATTGGAAGGACTGAAACTGAAGCTGAGGCTCCGATACTTTGGCCACCTGATGCAAAGAACTGACTCATTGGAAAAGACCCTGACATTGGGAAAGATTGAGGGCAGGAGGAGAAGGGGACGACAGAGGCTGAGACAGTTGGATGGCATCACTGGCTCAATGGACATGAGTTTGAGCAAGCTCCAGGAGTTGGTGATGGAGAAGCCTGGTATGCTGCAGTCCATGGGATCACAAACAGTTGGACATGACTGAGCGACTGAACTGAATTTGGCAACGATAGTCACAGGTACAAAGATATAATTCGATACCATTATGCTGCTGCCGCTGCTGCTGCTAAGTCGCTTCAGTCATGTCCGACTCTGTGAAACCCCACAGATGGCAGCCCACCAGGCTCCCCCATCCCTGGGATTCTCTAGGCAAGAACACTGGAGTGGGTTGCCATTGCCTTCTCCAATGCATGAAAGTGAAAAGTGAAAGTGAAGTCGCTCAGTCCGTCCGACTCTCAGTGACCCCATGGACTACAGCCCACCAGGCTCCTCTGTCCATGGGATTTTCCAGGCAAGAGTACTGGAGTGGGGTGCCATTGCTTTCTCCGTGATACCATTATACTTTAGGGCAATAATATTACTGTGTGCGTGTGTGTGTGCATGCATGCGCTCAGTCATGTCTGACTCTTTGCAACCTCATGGACTGTAGCCAGGCAAGCACACTGAAGTGGGTTGCCATTTCCTACTCTGGGAGATATTCCTGATCCAGGGATCAAACTCACATCTCTTGCATCTCTTGCATTGGCAGGTGGATTCTTTAACACTGCACCACCTGGAAAGCCCATAATATTATTACTTCTTTGAAATATTAAGAGAAATTAGATTTTATACAGCCCTCAAACATAAACACGTTTTATATGTTCATTTAACATTCTTATCCTTTTAATATTTTGTATTAAAAGAAACAGTGTTAGGCAGAACAGAAGAATAGACGAATACGCTAATGGATATAAAAAGATAAACTTGTAGCCTGGCCACATGAAAATATATGAAGTTAGGTTATGTTTATGCTTAGATTACATGTGTATACTTAAAAATTTATATGACTATATATCTTAAAATGTCACAAATTAAAGTCTATACTCTCACTCTGAATGTGGTAAACTACATTTAGTTGTAGTTGACTCCCTCTACTGGCTGATAATGATATTTTTGATGAAAACACATCTGTCAAGATTCTGACAGATAAAATAATTATAATTTGTAAAATATGACAAATGAATAACATTACTATGAAACATGAATTTAATAGCTAGAGGGAAATTAAAAGATAATATAACATCAAGAATTAGAACACACACACACAAATAATAAAAAATCTCCTAGGGGCATTAACTATACAGTAAATAAAAGGAAATATTCGAAATAAAGTATTGTCAAACAACTTTTAGAGTCTAACTGAGTATTTGGTAATTATATTCAAGGACAAATAACTTCTTTAAAAACTGAAGTAGAGTTGATTTACAATGTCATGTTAGCTTCAGGTGTACAGCACAGTGATTCAGTTATACATATATATGTATATCTGTAAATATATGTGTATATATGTACACATACACAGATACATACATACATACATATATATATATATATATATATATATATATATATATATATATTCTTTTCCAGATTCTTTTCCTTATAGGTTATTAAAAATATTGTTCCCTGTGCTATACAGTAAGCTCTTGTTGGTTATCTATTTTTATATATGATAATGCATGCATGATTAGTTGCTCAGTCGTGTCCAACTCTTTGTGACCCCATGGACTGCAGCCCACCAGGCTCTTCTGTCCATGGGATTCTCCAGGGAAGAAAACTGGAGTGGGTTGTCATGCCTTCCTCCAGGGGATCTTCCCAACCCAGGGATTGAACCCAGGTCTCCCACATTGCAGGCAAATTCTTTACTGTCTGAGCCACTAGGAAAGCCCAAGAATACTGGAGTGGGTAGCCTATCCCTTCTCCAGGGGAGCTTCCTGACCCAGGAATTGAACCAGGGTCTCCTATATTGAGGGTGGACTCTTTACCAACTGAGCTGACCAGGGAAGCCCATACATGATAGTATGTATACATTAATCCTGCCTCCTAATTTATCCCTCCCCACCTTCCCTTTTGGCAATCATGAGTTTGTTTTCTATGTTTCTGGGTCTATCCTGTTAAGGACAAATAGCTTTTTTAAGCAAATGAAAAATGAATGTCTCAAGATTTGGTCAGACCTACAAGAAAAAAAAAGTTTCTCCTCACTTTGTTTTTATCATAGTGACTTGAAAATATTTTAAAGTATATTTATAAAATTATTGATGATTCAGAAGGAAGGAACATTCATGTACTGTTGATGACTGACTCTGGACCAAAGTGATCTTCAAAGGTGGCCCATGGATTGACTAAAGTTAATCTCTTGTCTACAGATCCCAAACCAAGAGCACCAAAACCTAAACATTGTTTTTAACCCTTTTGGTGGCAAAAGTTTGACTTGAACTAATAAGATTCAATGTAAATCTTTATTAGTCCCCATCAAGTGACTAAGTGTGAATATCCACATTTCTCACTGCAAAAGTATTAGCATACTTGATTGGGAAAGGAGTACATCAAGGCTGTATATTGTCACCCTGCTTATTTAACTTATATGCAGAGTACATCATGAGAAATGCTGGGCTGGATGAAGCACAAGCTGGAATCAAGATTGCCAGGAGAAATATCAATAACCTCAGATATGCAGATGACACCACCCTTATGACAGAAAGTAAAGAGGCAATCAAGAGCCTCTCGATGAAAGTGAAAGTGGAGAGTAAAAAAATGCTTAAAACTCAACATTCAAAAAACTAAGATCATGGCATCTGGTCCTATCACTTCATGGCAAATAGATGGGGAGACAATGGAAACAGTGACAGACTTTAATTTCTTGGGCTCCAAAATCACTGCAGATGGTGACTCCAGACCAAAAACTCCACAGCATGAGTGCAGAGAGAGACTGAGTATAATAAGGAGCATAATACAACATATAATATCCTTAATAAAAAGAAGTCAGTCAGTTTATAGTGAGTTGCTATTTTTTAAAAAATGCCTGCTATTTCCCCAACCTTTTACTACTCATTTTATATATATAAATTATCTCTTACTTTACAAAACTATGCAAAGTAAAATTTTTACTCTCATTTTACAGATGGGAATACTGAGGTTTAACGTGGTCAAATAATGGATGCAAAGATCATAGCTATTAGGTGGCAGAACCAGGATCTGACCTCAGTTCGTCCTGACTTTCATGATTGCACTTTTACAACTACAGCGCCATCAAAAAAGGATTAAAAAGGGACTTGAGTCTAGATCCTGTTGAGAATCCTTAAGAAACTGATCACACTTAAGGAGTGAGGAGTACATGTTCCACCTCAGTAAAGTGTTTTTAAAAATAGAAGAGGGTCAAATTATGTCTTAAGAGAGAAGAGGAAAAGCTCAATAAAGTAAATAAAATACCATCACTCTTTGGGTGATTATAAACTAGCCCTGGGAACTCTTAGAATAATAAATAGTCTTTTAAAGAAATAAGTAGAGCCTCTATGTCTAAGACATTTCTAGCTGAGAGGTATACTATGGTTTTCCTTTTCCCTGGAAACAAGCAGGTCAAACATGATGCTTTTTTCATCTTTTCTAAGTCTGTCTTATTCTTATAGGAAGTTAATATTTATTTGCTGAAACACATGAATGTGGTAGATGGGTATTTCCAAGCCTAAGCAGTTTGTTTCCAAACATTTATGAGAACTTTTGCACCTCTATAAATAAAATGCAGAAAAACCAATGCACTTACCTTGAGAATTTATTGTTGCTATAATCCCTGAGTTAATGACCCCAAATACAAAGAAGCAATTCACCCCACTCTCCCTGTCATACACTTTTCAAGTCCTTATGATTAAAGAGAATTTTAACATAAATAATGCATGATCAATAACATAGTACACCAAATTACATTTTAAATATTCATGCAATTCTTTTAAAAAATAAAACCACAAGTTGCAATTCAAACTAAGGCTTCTGAAGAGGAAGGGATACAATATATGAACAAGTCTAAACAGTTCTAAAATGAATTTACAGAAGAATCTACCATAGCTTTCTGTCCTTTTAGATTCCTTCAGCATAGTTTACGACAGTAGTACAAAGGACATAAGTTTCTGAAAATTCTAGATAATATGGTGTGTTTGGCTCAGATATGGTAGATTTGTCTCTAAAAGCAATTTGCTGTGACTTTATAGAGTATATCTTTTTCTTCATTCTTCAAACATAGTGATATCATTTACTAGACCAGTATAGAAATAGCTTTGGGTATTGATTTAGAGCTCAGATGGATAACCTCCTCTGGAGCTTGCTTGCTCTGATTCCTGCTTTAAGAACATGTCTTTTCAAAATGTTTGGTTAAACAAATATTCTTAAAGGAAGAATATAGGCTCTTAATGAAGGGTATTCCTAAAAGCTTCCATCTAAAAGTAAAAAGCAAACTCCCTAAAGATGAATTCAAAATTGATGCATCTCAGTTATTAGTAAATGCATGTCCTTGAGAAAAAAAAATTTTATAAATGTCTATGTAAAAATCTAGAGATTTCTAAGAATTTATGAGCATAATTAAATGATCAAGAAAGTTTTCTGAGCAGGGTAAATTTTATCTCATCATAGATCAACAAAAGGTTTTGACATCAAGAAAATTAAATTTTGGCTAAGCCTTGAAATACATCAATAAAACAAAATTCACTGTGCTCTTAAGATACTAAAACCCTAAAATATGATAGGTTAAAAACACATATTTATATTCAATGTTGGGTTTTTTTCTTACAATAATTGAGCTTACACTGCTGCAAACCTTGGTAAATTTATAAGTCTTATAAATTGAATGACTGTAAATCCAAGGGCATTACACAAGTAATGGATAAAATAAAAATCCACCTACAAAAAATGCCCTTTTGGAACTAGAACTGGCCTATTTGAGTTTGTTTCAATCGGTTATACCTGAGAAAGTATAACAAATAACATACTGGTTTATGGACTGAGTTTGAGAAAACTCAAAATTATTTGTCAACCTACACTGCAAGAGTCAAAGATCCTTCATGGGTAAATCAAAGCTGGACCATTAGCTGGTATGAACAGAAAAAAATCTCATGTGGTTTAGGACTAGCATCACTTTTTAAAATAAACGTTCATGTAAAAATGGGGGCTTCCCAGGTGGCACAGTGGTAAAGAACCCACCTGCCAATGAAGAAGTCTCAGGAGATGCTGGTTTGATCCCTGGGTTGGGAAGCTCCCCTGAAGGAGGGCATGGCAACCCACTCTGGTATTTTTGCCTGGAAAATTCGAAGGACATAGGAACCTGGAGGGCTATATAGTCCATGGAGTCACAAAGTGCTAGACATGACTGAGCAAGCATGCACATGTAAAAATATCACATTAGTGAAAAATCAACTGAATTGAGTTATCCAAGAACTGTAGTTTATTTTTTATCTTAGCGTCAGGTTTTCTTTTTAAAAAGTAATGATTTTTTAAACTATGGGTGCTTTCAAACTTTGACATTTAGTACAATCCTATCCATCTCTTACTTCACACTCAATGAAATGTACTGTGTCCAAGCAGTCTGATTTCTGACCACAACTGTCACTTTTTCATTTTAAGTTAACCTTGGTATTTACTAACTAGGAAAATATTTTATATTAATAAAATTGTCATGCAGAAAATGGTACTTTTGGTAAAAGAAAATGGACATTATTCATGGCTAAAATCTACTGACATTATTAAGAGCCCATAAGAGTTGGACAAGTGGCAAAACCTAAATTTTCAGCATAATACACATTTGGACTTTGAATACAAGGACACTAAAAGAATGAATGAGGTCAGATGGCGTATTGAGCATATTGATATGACAGAGATTCTGTTTCCTCTAGGATATCTTTCCATTTCGAACTTGAATTTTGAGGAAACATGTTATTGATACAGCTCAATTATATTTCCTGGTTATTTGGGCATGAACAAATAAACCCAACACAAACAAAAGGAGGGTATCAGATCAGATCAGATCAGATTAGTCGCTCAGTCGTGTCCGACTCTTTGCGACCCCATGAACCGCAGCACGCCAGGCCTCCCTGTCCATCACCAGCTCCCGGAGGTCACTCAGACTCGCATCCATCGAGTCAGTGATGCCATCCAGCCATCTCATTCTCTGTCGTCCCCTTCTCCTCCTGCCCTCAATCCCTCCCAGCATCAGCGTCTTCTCCAATGAGTCAACTCTTTGCATGAGGTGGCCAAAGTACTGGAGTTTCAGCTTTAGCATCATTCCTTCTAAAGAAATTCCAGGATTGATCTCCTTCAGAATGGACTGGTTGGATCTTCTTGCAGTCCAAGGGACTCTCAAGAGTCTTCTCCAACACCACAGTTCAAAAGCATCAATTCTTCGGCGCTCAGCCTTCTTCACAGTCCAGCTCTCACATCCATACATGACCACAGGAAAGACCATAGCCTTGACTAGGCGAACCTTTGTTGGTAAAGTAATGTCTCTGCTTTTGAATATGCTATCTAGGTTGGTCATAACTTTCCTTCCAAGGAGCAAGCGTCTTTTAATTTCATGGCTGCAGTCACCATCTGCAGTGATTTTGGAGCCCAGAAAAACAAAGTCTGACACTGTTTCCACTGTTTCCCCATCTATTTCCCATGCAGTGATGGGACCAGATGCCATGATCTTCGTTTTCTGAATGTTGAGCTTTAAGCCAACCTTTTCACTCTCCATTTTCACTTTCATCAAGAGGCTTTTTAGCCCCTCTTCACTTTCTGCCATAAGAGTGGTGTCATCTGCATATCTGAGGTTATTGATATTTCTCCCGGCAATCTTGATTCCAACTTGTGTTTCTTCCAGTCCAGCATTTCTCATGATGTACTCTGCATATAAGTTAAATAAACATGGTGACAATATGCAGCCTTGACGTACTCCTTTTCCTATTTGGAACCAGTCTGTTGTTCCATGACCAGTTCTAACTGTTGCTTCCTGACCTGCATACAGATTTCTTAAGAGGCAGATCAGGTGGTCTGGTATTCCCATCTCTTTCAGAATTTTCCATAGTTTATTGTGATCCACACAGTCAAAGGCTTTGGCATAGTCAATAAAGCAGAAATAGATGTTTTTCTGGAACTCTCTTGCTTTTTCCATGATCCAGCGGATGTTGGCAATCTGATCTCTGGTTCCTCTGTCTTTTCTAAAACCAGCTTGAACATCAGGAAGTTCACGGTTCACATATTGCTGAAGCCTGGCTTGGAGAATTTTGAGCATTACTTTACTAGCGTGTGAGATGAGTGCAATTGTGCGGTAGTTTGAGCACTCCTTGGCATTGCCTTTCTTTGGGATTGGGATGAAAACTGACCTTTTCCAATCTTGTGGCCACTGCTGAGTTTTCCAAATTTGCTGGCATATTGAGTGTAGCACTTTCACAGCATCATCATTCAGGACTTGGAATAGCTCCACTGGAATTCCATCACCTCCACTAGCTTTGTTCGTAGTGATGCTTTCTAAGGCCCATTTGACTTCACATTCCAAGATGTCTGGCTCTAGGTCAGTGATCACATCATCATGATTATCTGGGTCTTGAAGCTCTTTTTTATACAGTTCTTCTGTGTATTCTTGCCACCTCTTCTTAATATCTTCTGCTTCTGTTAGGTCCACACCATCTCTGTCCTTTATCGTGCCCATCTTTGCATGAAATGTTCCTTTGGTATCTCTGATTTTCTTGAAGAGATCCCTAGTCTTTCCCATTCTGTTGTTTTCCTCTATTTCTTTGCATTGATCACTGAAGAAGGCTTTCTTATCTCTTCTTGCTATTCTTTGGAACTCTGCATTTAGATGTTTATATCTTTCCTTTTCTCCTTTGCTTTTTGCTTCTCTTCTTTTCACAGCTATTTGTAAGGCCTCCCCAGACAGCCATTTTGCTTTTTTGCATTTCTTTTCCATGGGGATGGTCTTGATCCCTGTCTCCTGTACAATGTCACGAACCTCATTCCATAGTTCATCAGGCACTCTATCTATCAGATCTAGGCCCTTAAATCTATTTCTCACTTCCACTGTATAATCATAGGGGATTTGATTTAGGTCATACCTGAATGGTCTAGTAGTTTTCCCTACTTTCTTCAATTTCAGTCTGAATTTGGCAATAAGGAGTTCATGGTCTGAGCCACAGTCAGCTCCTGGTCTTGTTTTTGCTGATTGTATAGAGCTTCTCCATCTTTGGCTGCAAAGAATATAATCGATCTGATTTCGGTGTTGACCATCTGGTGATGTCCATGTATAGAGTCTTCTCTTGTGTTGTTGGAAGAGGGTATTTGCTATGACCAGTGCATTTTCTTGGCAAAACTCTATTAGTCTTTGCCCTGCTTCATTCCGTATTCCAAGGCCAAATTTGCCTGTTACTCCAGGTGTTTCTTGACTTCCTACTTTTGCATTCCAGTCTCCTATAATGAAAAGGACATCTTTTTTGGGTGTTAGTTCTAAAAGGTCTTGTAGGTCTTCATAGAACCTTTCAACTTCTTCTTTGGCGTTACTGGTTGGGGCATAGATTTGGATTACTGTGACACTGAATGGTTTGCCTTGGAAACGAACAGAAAGGAGGATATAGTGATAGAGAAATGTAATAGAAACATGTTTTTACAGATGCTGAATTCAAATTATAGTTTCAGCCCTGGTTACCATATTATATGAACTGGGGTGAATCACTTTACTCCTAAGACACAGTTTCATCATCTGAAAAATATTTATCTTAATAAGGTTCTTAGAGTAAATGAGAGAATAGCATATAGGAAGTCCTTTACTCTGGCACTTACTCTGTAATCCTTAGCATATGTCACTGTGTAGAGTAATTGAGTTTTGCTTGTTTGTCTTCATCTCTAGGTTGACTGCTTGCTGAGGGCAGTCTTTTTCATCTCTATATTCCTAGGACTTTATCAGCAGATGATTAAATGAAAAAAAAAAATGGTGGCTGGTGTGTGCTGAGAAACACTACATAGTCAAAAAGTTGAAAGTAGTTTCATAGACCACTTTTCTTATCTTTATTTTAAGCCTTTGAAGCAGAAAAGACAGAAAATAAACCAGCAGCCACCAAGTAGGAAAGGAAAAGGGCAAATATAAGGAAGAAACAATTGAGAAGATGCAAGAATAAAGTCATCTTGTCTACTTGCAAGTCATCTTGCAAGAATAAAGTCAGCTTTCATTAAAAACTGTTAAAATGAAAAAAAATAAATAAACCAGCAGCCTAATTTGTCTTCCACTAAAATAACCTAATACTGTTCTACTAAAAATTTCCTCCCCTAATTGTTGTCTTTATGACAGTCAATCCTCTCACTTTCTCAAAGGGGAATGAGACAGTAGTCACTACTCACCTACTCACAGTCGAAGCAGAAAGTAGCTAAGAAATTGAGTAGGAATTATTTCTTATGATTCAAATGTTTAGCAACTGGTCTTGTTCCTCAAGATACACTTGTTGATCACCTACTGTGTCAGATAGTGTTAGGTACTATGGATTCAGTGATAAGTATGGCGATCGAGGCTCAAGTAATTTAAAATCTAAGGATGCACTGAGGTAGACTATAGTCTGCCTAAGAATCACCTGGGGTACTTGTCAAAAATGCAGATTCTTGGGTTCTTTCTCAGAACAATGGAATCAGAAGTTAGCAAGCTTGTCTCCTGAACTCCCCACTCAGTGCCACTGCCCAAATCCCTCCTCACCTGCCCCTGTGCTGCAGGGCTTGTCCAAAATATCTACCACTTTTATCACCTTCCTACTCACTTTTCATTGGCTCAGAGGTTAAAGCATCTGCCTGCAATGTGGGAGACCTGGGTTCGATCCCTGGGTCGGGAAGATCCCCTGGAGAAGGAAACGGCAACCCACTCCAGTATTCTTGCCTGGAGAATCCCATGGATGGAGGAGCCTGGTGGGCTACAGTCCACAGGGTTGCAAAGAGTTGGACACGACTGAGCGAGCAACTTAACTCTTCATTGTTCCACTCCAAGGCTACCTCCTCCAGGAATCTTTCCTGATTGTTCCTGTCCCCCGAGAATTAATTATAGAGTTAATTTCTTCTCTTTCTGATTCTTTGTTTACTTTGAAACCATTCTATCAATTACAAGCTGACCCTGCTGATGTGTAATTTATTATTCTACTCCTCTGCTTCCTTTAGTGGACCACAGGCTCTGTCAACAAAACTAAGTCCCATTCATCTCTTCTTCTCAGGACCTAGCACAGAAACTGTATGCAATGGATAGTCAGAGAACACTTACTGAATTATAAAATGGAACAATTGAAAAAGCTCCCTGATAGATATGTCTGGGCGGGGAAGGCAATGGCACTCCACCCCAGTACTCTTGCCTGGAGAATCCCATGGACGGAGGAGCCTGGTAGGCTCCAGTCCATGGGGTCGCTAAGAGTTGGACACGACTGAGCGACTTCACTTTCACTTTTCACTTTCATGCATTGGAGAAGGAAATGGCAACCCACTCCAGTATTCTTGCCTGGAGAATCCCAGGGACGGAGGAGCCTGGTGGGCTGCAGTCTATGGGATCGCACAGAGTCGGACACAACTGAAGCGACTTAGCAGCAGCAGCAGCAGATATGTGGGATGTCCTTCATCAGAGACTGGTAGGCATTAAAAAATTCACTGAAATTCATCCTGTTGCCAGCTCAGTGACCCTAGACAGTCAAAGTTGTTTTGACAAGACCTAGAATTGTATTGTTATTTTAGAATTCCCTACAAGATGTCTTCAGTTCTAATTTCTAAGTTCAAGATTCAGTATTCTAAACCAATGTGAAAATATATCTTTGTTTCTTTCTCTAAATCTACCCAATGGATCAGTCTGGTCTGATTTACATCTAATGATGACTTGTTTAGAAAAGAAAATTAGTAACTTAAGGATTTGTGTTTTTAGGATGTGAAGTGCTTGAAGTAAACATTTTCTATTCACACTATGTTTGTTTAAAATGATAATTTGACTCTCTGAAATACTATGAGCACAAGAGGCTAGAAGAATTAAGGGAAACACATAAGCAGAGAAATCAGTGAAGAATTTCAACTGGCTTAATTATCAATCTGCCTACCACATGTGTCCTTCAAACCTTTCATTTTCTATTCTGCTACTATAAAATTTATGTCAGACTCTAACCTAAATATATCACATAATCTTAATTTGTTTGTAATTGTACCAAATAATGTCTTCAAAGGAGATGAGCATAAAATGTTTACTTCTTTTATAGTTATGGTAATTATTAAACAGTCACTGCATTTTTCATGCGTGGTTTACAATGAGCATTATCTTATTCAGTATACTATGAGAAAATTGTACATCAAGTTTTATTTGATGAGCAATTATTTATATGACTTCTTCAAGTGTTTGTTCTTCTATATTCACTTGGTAAACAGTGTTATCAATCTTCCAGATGATTAAGTAAGAAAACAGAAAGTGAGCCTAGATTCTTCCCTTACCATCCATCCATCCATGCATACCACCAACCTAACCCATCAGTTAAACTGAGGTTCCATATTTCACAATCCACCAATATCTCACCTAACTCCCAGCTCTCTCCTATGCCTGCTTCTGTTGCTCCAGTGCAGGCCTTCCTGTCTCTGTCTCCTCCCTCCTCAGCTGTGGCCAGTGATCTTTTTCATTTCCCAGCTAAAAAGTCTTCAATTCTTTTCAATTGATAAGGGCATGAAAATCTGAACTCTTCGGCAAGGTACACAGAATCTTTTATGATCTGTCTCCCAGGCGAAATTTATACTTGGCCCTGGTCCCTCAGACAGCGCTCATTATACCTGTACTTTCTGGAACTTGTCACTTGGTCTCACTCCTCCTTAGACAGAGCACACTATCCCTGTCTCTAGAACCTTCTCGCTTATTGGACTGACAAACTCCTATTTTATCCATCAGATCTAAGCTTCAGCATGATTCCACCACAGCAACCTTATGACTGTAGTTTTTGCTTTTGTGTCTCTCTTTCCTCTAGATTAAACACCTTATGGCTATGAGTATTTCTTTTCATCTTTGTCGCCCTTATGTCAAGAGGATTGCCTGGCGTAAGGAAGAAGACTGGTAAACACAGGTTGAATAATGAACAGCAGTTTACTTCGCCCATACCTAAAACTGGTCCTGCTCACAGCTGTGCCAGAAACTATGAAAAGGCGAAAACACGTAGTAAGTGGGAATACAGGCAGAGTTATAAAGAGCTTAATTTACCCATCTCTAATCATCTCTCTCCGCCTTGCCTGTCCTCACCGATTTTGCTGTGGGAGCTTTGATGAAGACACTGTAGATCTTAGAGGCTTCAGAAGGGAAGAAACTGACCATTTGGAATGACTTAACGGGCTTTTCCCACAGAAGAACACTCAATAGGCCCAGTCAGTCTCTGGGTATCCCTGTGACCAAAAGGTACATTGTTCAGCTGGTCTGAAGATCTCACTCTCTCATCTATAATTCCTATCATTGATGATCATTTTGAAAAGGATTTATGTTTATTTTGTGGTAAGAAAGATTTGCTATTGCTGATATACAAGGCAAGTTTCCTTATCTAAAAAATGATGATGATCTCCTTTTTTCCCCCTCTGCTATAAAGTTCTAATATGATGAAGTGAAACTACTTTCAGAAGAATTAAAAATATCAAATATACTTTATTATTTTTACTCCCGGCTTATGTGAGTTTATTTAATTTGTATTTTTTTCCCTTTGTTGAGTTTAACTGATTTGAGGAAAACAGGATTTTTGATCGGCAAGGAAGTGACTTAGATGTTTTGATTATTGGTTTTGTGACCTGGATATTTAATACAGGCTTCTGGAGACGTAGAGATGCCCAGGTCACTTCTGATCTTGGAAATCAGGCTCCAAAAGAAGCTTGGGAATCTGCAGGTTTATACAAGCTCTGGGGGACTCCCATAACCTACGAGGTGGAAAATCTGTTTCAGGATCACATCTTTGAGAAGGCTCACATCTAAGTGGACGCATGTATGATGAACACAGACATTTGGATCCCAGACAGGTAAGATCTGAGAGGCTAAACATGCCTCCCCCACTCTTCATGACTTCAATCCTGGGAGTTTGAAGGGAGGGATGCTGGGGATGGGGGGGCGGGGGTGCACTTAGAAGTGGAAGAAAGGTGACAGCCTCATAAACTCTACAGTCCTAGCTCTCAGGACAGGAAACGCAGGCTTGTCTGAGGTATTCTATTTCAGCTATTTTAACAGTCTTTCTTCCTAACCCTTCTCACAGCCAAACACACAGCCTAAGCAAGAAATCAATAAACTTCTGAGAGCCCATTTACTACTTATATAGCTCTGTTTTTAAGACAGAATCAGAATACGTTCCAAGTTCTAAAATCCTTAGTCACAGTAATCTTTATAGAAACAGAACTTATCCTTACATCTGAAATGGTCTTTGTTACCCTATAAATACAAGTCCAGCAAGTTACAGAACACGTGTACTTGGAACAGCCTGTTCTTACTAGACAATTTAGGACAGAATTTTATTTTTCTTGAATTTTTGTAGGCAGAGGGCAGCATGCACAAGCCAACTGTACAAGCAAAAGCCTGTGTGTCAATTTACAGAAAACACTCTAAGATGTCTTTGCAAAATGGTCCTTTTAAACCTCTAAATATTATTTAGTTGTTTACTAATACAATGGGCTATGTGACCCAGGGATGTGTTCATTTCTTTGGTTCATAAAATGTATGCATACATTTCTGGCCTTGGAAAGGGAATACACACAGATGTGATGACAAGCACCATGCCAGAAAAACCAGTAGCTAAAAATGATAACTAATCTTGCCGTACCCTGTCATTATGCAAATCCAAGAAATGTATTGCCAGAGTGATTTATGTCAGTGCAGTTGAAAGACAATTAAAAATGTAATCTTCAGCACATCATTTTAAAATTGACTCTCTATGGCTGCCTCTGCCTTGTAAGGGTGATGCATATTTAACAGTAATTGTGTTGGTCTTTTCTTTAATTATAAATGATATTGCACTTAAATCCAATGTACCCAATTGACAAAATTAAATTAGTGGACTTTAAAAGGTATTGATTTTAAAACCAAATAAGACGTCTTAGATGTCTATTTCCCACTTTTGTTTTGGTTAACAGTTATTCTTGGACTACACAATAACAAATCCATGGTTCTCTAGTATAGGAGACGACTAGAAGGTGGTACCCTGTGTCCTGGGGAAGAAGTGTCCTGGAGATAACAGCACTGATTAGCTGATGGGGCCATAACAACATGGTTTCCGTGGAGCTCTGCCTCTGATATCACAGTTGGGTAACTGCTCTTCAATTTTCTTCAAATCTCCTGACTAGTTTCCAGTTACCATTCACACAATGGTTAATCTGCCAGGCTACAATGATGCTCTTCATTAATGTCAAAGGATTGCCACCATCCCAATGTCCCACTGATGCTGAGTTACCATGAGTCACCAACACCAGAGAAATAAGATGCTGCTGTTGCTGCTAAGTCACTTCAGTCGTGTCCGACTCCGCGTAACCCCATAGACGTCAGCCCACCAGGCTCTCCTGCCCCTGGGATTCTCCAGGCAAGAAAACTGGAGTGGGTTGCCATTTCCTTCTTCAATGCATGAAAGCGAAAAAGTGAAAGTGAAGTCGCTCAGTTGTGTCCGACTCTTAGCGACCCCATGGACTGCAGCCCACCAGGCTCATCCATCCATGGGATTTTCCAGGCAAGAGTACTGGAGTGGGGTGCCATTGCCTTCTCCGGAAATAAGATGAGGGAGGTCCTTCTCTGATGGTTGCCAAAGTTTTTCTAACTTGTAGAGCTTCAGAGCCCACTGTAATTCCCTCCTTCTACAGATAGAAAACAAAGAGCTAGTGTGGTTAATATTCTGGGGAAAATTGTCTAAGAATTTGGAAAAGAATCTTAAAATAATTGGAATTAAAATTCAAGATTCACCTAAGCTCTTGTTATAAAGGAGAAAATTTTAAGCTGTTTTCTTGGAGCAATAGGTATTTCCATGATGATTTTTAAAGTTTGCAAAAGTTAGATAAACAAAATAAAACAGATCTCCTCCCTCCAGAAATTCTCAACACTGTTCTTTGTGAATCTATAGAAAGTGTGATGGCATATGCAAATGACTCCTAAATATTTTTTCCTCTTTCCGCATACAGAACTCTTGAGATCTAGAAGCCTGCAGAATAAATTTGGTAGACAGTATTACAGAGACATGGAGTGACTATATACTTTATTGCTTTATTAGGAAATTTTTGAGATTGAAAAGAAATGCCATTAATATTTATGCTAAGAAAAGAGCATAAAGTGAGACTATCCTGAATGGGATATATGGTCCTAGCAGCATAAAATAAAACACTTGGAGGGCTAAATATAACAGGAAGGCAATCATAAGGCTGTTCCCCAACTTGAAGGCTATAATATTTAAGAAAGATGAGTATTACTTTGTTTTGCTCTAGAAGACAATGATAATAACATCAAAAACAGTAGTAGTAATAAGGATAACAGCAACAGTAACAATAGGAGTTGGGCGAAATTAGATGGAGAAAGATTTTTACACAATGTAAAAAGGAAATTTCTAGACATTTGTTGTTGTTCAGTCACTCAGTAATGTCCGATTCTTTGCAACCTCATAGACTGCAGCACGCCAGGCCTCCCTGTCCATCACCAACTCCTGGAGTTTACTCAAACTCATGTCCATTGAGTCGGTGATGATCATCATCATCCATCCAACCATCTCATCTTCTGTTGTCCCCTTCTCCTCCTGCCTTCAATCTTTCCCAGCATCAGGGTCTTTTCAAATGAGTCAGTTCCTCACATCAGGTGGCCAAAGTATTGGAGTTTCAGCTTTAGCATCAGTCCTTCCAATGAATATTCTGGAATGATTTCCTTTAGGATGGACTGGTTGGATCTCCTTGCAGTCCAAGGGACTCTCAAGAGTCTCTTCCAACCCCACAGTTCAAAAGCATCAATTCTTCAGTGCTCAGCTTTCTTTACAGTTCAACTCTCACATTCATACATGACTATTGGAAAAACCTAGCTTTGACTAGATGGACCTTTGTTGGCAAAGTAATGACTCTGCTTTTTAATATGCTGTCTATGTTGATCATAACTTTTTTTCCAAGGAGTAAGCACAAGGCTTTGGTTCTAGACATTGGATTCATCCAAAAGGGGAATAAATTCTGTTGGGAAGATGTGCCTTCGCCTTCCCTCCCAAAAGGTGTCCCAACAGGCTGGATGTTGATGAATGATGGATACCATTTGAGCAGGAAGCATATGCATTCTAAGAACCAACTAATTTTTATAATTCTATGGTTTCACTAATAGGAACTTATTGCAAAGTCCTGAGACATCCCCACAATTCAATCTAAGTAAACATGATTGTTTCAAGAGAGAACTCAAAATGTATCATAATCCACCTTTTTCTACTGAACCATTTTCCCAAAGACATATAAAGAAACCAGTACTAAAGATAAGAAACACCTGCAAACTTGAGTAATTGAGTTTCACACAAGTTAATTCACACCGACACTTTGCCATGAGGTTTTGGGTTTTGAAGAAACCTCTGCTGCTGCTGCTAAGTCGCTTCAGTCGTGTCCGACTCTGTGACACCCCATGGAAGGCAGCCCACCAGGCTCCCCCGTCCCTGGGATTCTCCAGGCAGGAATACTGGAGTGGGTTGCCATTTCCTTCTCCAATGCATAAAGTGAAAAGTCAAAGTGAAGTCGCTCAGACATGTCCTACTCTCAGTGACCCCATGGACTGCAGCCTACCAGGATTCCTCCGTCCATGGGATTTTCCAGGCAAGAATACTGGAGTGGGGTGCCATCGCCTTCTCCAGAAGAAACCTCTGGATTTATGTAAAAATGAAGACTCCAAAAAATTCCTAGAGGCAGAGATGTTAAAATTAAAGAATTGGGAGGTTCAGACTTAGGTACAATTTATAGATAAATGTAAAGCAGGAGGAAATTTGCAGGTCACTCTAATTCAGTTTGTTCATTTCTTCATAAGGACACATACCTAGGGATACATAAAATGCCTTGTCCAATATCACACAGTAAATTAGGAGCATAATTGAAATCATAATCTAGCTATGGATCTGTAGGACATGTACAGAAAGTTAAAGTTATTTTACCTATTCTCACATTAGAAAATATCACATTAACCAATTAAGTGCCTTTCAGGCACTGCAAGGTGCTGAATTGTCTCATTTTGTCAAAATAGGTAGTGATTTATATGGTTTCTATGATAAATCTCTATCCTTCTAGTTTCTAGAAAAGGAAATTCAATATAAAGATATAATACAGAAGTAATTAATCATTTCAATTTTAATACTCTTTACTAATGATAAATTATAATATAGGATCAAAATCTCTCATTTTACAGGTAGAAAGGTAAATGATAGGACTCAGGTCAAACAGCTAAAATGGGAAGAATTGGAATTCTAACCCATCATGTCACTTGAAGACAAGTACAGTAGTATTTCCATTTTGTCTGCTTGTTCCCACAATAATTTTTGTTTTTTGCCAATACTATCTTTGTCATTTCATTGTTTTGAACTACTTTCATTGAATCAATAAGGAAAAACAAAACAGAAAACCCTACATTTTTAAGATCTATTTGGGTGTTCTTTGGAAGGAATGATGCTAAAGCTGAAACTCCAGTACTTTGGCCACCTCATGCGAAGAGTTGACTCATTGGAAAAGACCCTGATGCTGGGAGGGATTGGGGGCAGGAGGAGAAGGGGATGACAGAGGATGAGATGGCTGGATGGCATCACCGACTCGATGGACATGAGTTTGAGTGAACTCCAGGAGTTGGTGATGGACAGGGAGGCCTGGCGTGCTGCAATTCACGGGGTCGCAAAGAGTTGGACAAGACTGAGCGACTGAACTGAACTGAACTGTCCTTAGGCAAATTGACCCTAAATCAAGTCTGGGGAGCCACAGGTCCTAGGGCAGCACAGCTTTTGGAAAACAAACAAATTAAAGAATATAATCAATTAAATTTTCACACATGGGAATCCCCTACCAAATAAGAGTTTCTCACTTTTTTTCTGGTTTGAGAATGCACACAAGAGTTCTGTACACACACCCTCTTTACCATGGAAGTTTTTATGAGGCTCTAGAAAGCCACACAATAGCAATGGATCTATGGGCAAAACAATCAGAGGTCTTTTATACCAAGCAAAAGGAGAAACAGAGAATGAGCAATTTTCTGGGACAGCTTCAGCACTAGGAATTGAGCACAGCTACCCATTTTGGGGGTCATTTTGCAAACACACATCTGATGAATAAAATACAGTGGTTCCACAAAGTGAGCATTTGTTTTCTGAGGTCAGTGGGCTATAGATTAAGCTGTGATGTGTCAGGGAGAAGATGGGTTAGGAAACAGAAACAAGATGAAACAGGGAAGTGGTGCTTTGAAGAAATGATAGGGGCAGGAGAGCATCAAGCCCATGTGTCCGAACACCGTGACACTCCTCCAGTCCAAAATCAGTCTGGGAGTCGAGCTAGTGCACAGTTACTTTCAGGAGGCTCTGGGAATTCACACTTGAGTAGTGAGAGAAGATGGCTGTGCAGAGCTCTGCTAGGTTGGAAATCACTTTTTGGAAAGCTTCTTCTGGATCTCCCAGAGTGAGAGTTTCGGACACCCCTGAATAGGGAGGGTGCCGGCAGTCCTCTCTTAACGCAAATCAGCACTTTTTAGCAAACTGCCCCCATGATGGTTTCATGAAGGCAGGAGCAGATTGTGCCTCTGAGACCCAGGGGAACAGACCACTAGGGTGACCTTTCCTCAGTCAGCTCCTGGGCAGGCAGCTCACAGGTGCTGAGCTGCACTGATGTTATACTGAGTGTTTCAGGCAACAGAGGCAGAGAGAAATTCGCTACATCTCAGCTCCTTCTTTCTTCCTTGTCCCACATCATGCTTGTCAGTTAAGCAGAAAACATTTCAGTGAAAAGTTAGCTGGTAACCTTCAGCTGTTTACCTTAAAACTGATCTCTCAATCACTCATTCAGGGGGCTTTGGTCATCTGATGTCCAAAATGGAGACAAGACTAACAGGTAGCTTCACTGTCTGAGGCTGGTGACCATGTGGTGCTCTGTACCTTAGAACTTTTCCTTTACAAGTGATTTTCTCTTCTGATGTCCATTAGTAATAGATAAGTAAAGCTACCGCCACTCTGGGTTTCCCACATCACCATTTGCTGCTCCCAAAAAAATTCTGGGGAGTTCAGAGAATCTTGGCCTCTAGAAGTGGAAAGGACCATGTCAAAGCAGAGTCCTTCCATGACTCTGTGTCACCTGCTGGGAAGACAGCAGGCACGTCCAGCTCCTGACTGCAAATTACTCTTCCCCATACGCGTGTGTGGGCTCAGTCGCTTCAGTCGTGTCCAACTCTTTGTGATCCTATGGGGTATAGCCCGCCAGGCTCCTCTGTCCATGGATTCTCCAGGCAAGAATACTGGAATGGGTTGCCATTTCCTTCTCCGGGGGATCTCTCCAACCCATGGATTGACCCTGCATCTCCTGCAACTCCTGTGATACAGGCAGATTCCTTACCGCCGAGCCACTGGGGAAGCCCCACACTTCCCCATACCATGCACCTATTTCTCTCTGCTTTATCACTGAATGGAAGTTCACCAATTAGGGATTCCTTTCAGAACAAGAAAATCTTTTAGAAGTACATTTAAAAAAGAAGTAATACATGAGTATTATATAATGTAAAGGCAAAGAAACTAATAAGTTTTAAAATATCAGCTGGAGCTAATCTTGGTGTTAACTTGGCAGTTTTTTCTCTATTATCAGTTCAGTTCAGTCACTCAGTTGTGTCTACCTCCTTGTGACTTCATGGACTGTAGCATGTCAGGCTTCCCTGTCCATCACCAACTCCCAGAGCTTGCTCAAACTCATGCCCATTGACCAATGATGCCATCCAAACATCTCATCCTCTGTCATCCTCTCCACCTGCCTTCAATTTTTGCCAGCATCAGGGTCTTTTCTAATGAGTCAGTTCTTTGCATCAGGTGGCCAAAGTATTGGAGCTTCAGCTTCAGCATCAGTCCTTCTAATGAATATTCACAACCGATTTCCTTTAGGACTGTTTTTTTTTTATTATACAATACATATATTTTTACTATACATACACACACACTCACACAAAATGTATATGTACTGCTTTTACAGAAGGAAAAATTCTTCACTTAGTATATTACGAATATCTTTTAACACTACTAAATTGTGTTTGTGCATATGTATGTGTGTAAAAATTCACAGAATCAAGGAATGTTAGAGATGGAAAAGATGTAAGAGATCATCTATTCAAACCATGACTGTATATTTGTGTGACTTTGTGACTCCATGGACTAGCCCGCCTGACTCCTCTGTCCATGGAATTGTCCAGGGAAGAATACTGGAGTGGTTTGCTATTCCCTCCTCCAGGGGATCTCCCTGATCCAGGGATTAAACCTGCATCTCCTGCATTGCAGGCAGATTCTTCACCATCTGAGCCACCAGGGAAACTCTCCCTATACATTCCAGTAATTTAGCTGGATCCAGCAATCCTTGGTATTTACCCAAAGGAGTTGAAAACTTATGGGTACATAAAAATCTGCACTCAGATGTTAGAGCAGCTTTATTCATAACTGCCAAAACTTGGAAGCAAATAAGATGTCCTCTGTAGGTAAATGGATAAACTGTGGTCGATTCAAACAAACAAAAAAGAAATATGCTATCAAGCCATGAAGAGACATGGAGGAACCTTAAATGCATATTGCTAAGTGATAAAGCCAGTCTGAAAAGGCTACCTACTACATGATTACAACTATAACATCCTAGAAGAACTATGGAGATATTTAGCTAAAATAGTAAAAAGTTGTTAGGGGTTGTGTGCAGGAGGAATGAAAAGGAGGAGCACAGAGGATTTTAGGGCTGTGAAAGTACTCTACAGGATATTATAATAATGAATACACGGAATTACACATATGTCCAAACCCATAAAACAGATTCAACCAAGAGTGAACCCTTAAGTAAACTATGGACTTTGGATGATTATGTTGTGGTCAGTGTGGGTTCATCAGTTTTAACAAATTCTCCACTCTAGAGGGCGCTGCTGGTAATGGGGGAGGCTGTGGATGTGTCGGGGAAGAGAAAATATAGAAGTCTTGTGTACCTTTCTCTTAATGTTGCTGCTGCTGCTGCTAAGTTGCTTCAGTTGTGTCCGATTCTGTGCGACCCCATGGAAGGCAGCCCACCAGGCTCCCCCGTCCCTGGGATTCTCCAGGCAAGAACACTGGAGTGGGTTGCCATTTCCTTCTCCAATGCATGAAAGTGAAGAGTGAAAGGGAAGTCGCTCAGTCGTGTCTGACTCTAGCGACCCCATGGACTGCAGCCTACCAGGCTCCTCCGTCCATGGGATTTTCCAGGCAAAAGTACTGGAGTGGGATGCCATTGCCTTCTCCTCTTGTTGCTGTGAACCTAAAACTGCTCTAAAAAAATAGTCTTTTAAAAATGCTAGTAGATATCTTCTGTAGATGTATAATTCATTAATTTTTTGGGACTCAGTTTGAAAAAAACAAAATGCTCATCTAATTAAACCCCTTCCTTTAAAAACGAGAAAATTGAGGCTCACAAATTGTGTTTTTCTAAGATCACAGAGTGAATAACTGGCATCATTAGGACCAGATCTCCTTGTTCCCATTTTGCACCATCTCTGCATCTCCTAGATACTGTGAATCACTAGCCATCGACAGACAGAGATGTCTATGTGTGGGTGTTGTGTGTGCATGTGGTGACGGTGATAATGGGGGAGCACACAGCACCCCAAAATATATACAAAAATGATCAACATTTTCCATAAGAAAAACAAAAACTAAAGCTAACTTAATAGTTAGGGCTAAATTTTCTCACACAGTTTTATCATTTTCTAAGGTGGCAGGTCCAATAAATTTCTACAAATGAATAAAGACCAAGCTATTACAGATACAAGTCAGTAGTTGGGATAACTATTACCACCATACTGTACAAAATGTCAGATTATCATTCAGTGGGTTAGCAAAATATATTGAGTTTATGAACTTCAGTCACTTTATCTGTAAAATGGAAATAATGGCCCTAAACGCCAGAAAGAATGCAAGCCATAACTCCAACCTCCTTTATTCCTTGTCTGCCAGTCCTACAGCAGCTTGAGTGAGCACCCGAAGTGACTGTACTCCCCGTGGTCAGCCCATGACCCAGGCTTCTTCAATCTTGTGGTATGACCATCTCCACGTGTGGCTTTCGAGTCAATACAACAGGAAAAAATGAGCAAGAGGGTGGCACATTGGTTCTTAGCACCGCCCAGAAGATCACAACGATTATCTACTCCCAGATCACTGTCTAGATCCAGTAACCGGCCCTACCCAACTGCCAGGGAGCCAGAAAATGAGAGGGTACCCAAGGACATGCACAGAGCAGTAAAGTTCTCTCCTTTTCTGGCGAATGATGCCAAAACTGTTAGAAACTAACTACACCGAACCACTATAATTTTTAGAAACCAACTAACTATATTGAGTGATACTATAATTGTTAGAAACCAACTAAGTATATTGAGCTATTTTTGTGCATATTCCTCAGCTTCACAAGTATAAATCTGTAGTATCCAACATATCATCATGATTGGTGTTTCTATTTTTCAAACTGTGATCCGGGGGCATGAGCGATAAATTTTTAAAAGCTTAAGCACCTATTTATAATTGGCCTGACCTCTAACAACCAATGAAGCAGACTATCATGGAGCTATAATATTTTATGTCCACAGAGGCACCAAAGTATATTGCAATCATATAGAGAAACTATATTCTGTTGAGCAGAGTATTTTTAGCACAGTTCTCAAAGCATCACTGAGCTGGAAGAATCTGAGGCAGTAAAGTTAGCCACTAGCTTCATTTTGTCCATTAAGTAAAATCAGCTGGATCCTAAAATGAAGTGACACCAGTTATCAGAAGCAAAAGCAAATTTCCTCAAGAGACCCAACATGCCCTTCAGGATACTGGCTGATAGCCTTGGCCTTTAGAATCTGTTAAACATATATAATATGTAGTTTGGTTAACTGACCAACTCATTTATATTTTAATACTAACTTATGATTTATTACTAAATATAAAATGTAAAATCTCTCTCCCTAAAGACTATAAAAATAAAGAGTTCTCTAAAATACAGCTCAAACCTCCCAAAGTACATATATTCCTTTTTGGATTTCTCTCCATCTAGATCTCTTTTTTGAATTGGGGTATTATGACCAACCTAGATAGCATATTGAAAAGCAGAGACATTACTTTGCCAACAAAGGTCCTTCTAGTCAAGGCTATGGTTTTTCCTGTGGTCATTTATGGATGTGAGAGCTGGACTGTGAAGAAGGCTGAGCGCCGAAGAATTGATGCTTTTGAACTGTGGTGTTGGAGAAGACTCTTGAGAGTCCCTTGGACTGCAAGGAGATTCAACCAGTCCATTCTGAAGGAGATCGGCCCTGGGATTTCTTTGGAAGGAATGATGCTAAAGCTGAAACTCCAGTATTTTGGCCACCTCATGCGAAGAGTTGACTCATTGGAGAAGACTCTGATGCTGGGAGGGATTGGGGGCAGGAGGAGAAGGGGACAAGAGAGGATGAGATGGCTGGATGGCATCACTGACTCGATGGATGTGAGTCTGAGTGACCTCCGGGAGTTGGTGATGGACAGGGAGGCCTGGCGTGCTGCAATTCACGGGGTCACAAAGAGTCGGACACGACTGACTGATCGACTGATCTGATCTGATGATTGCTTTACAAAGTTGTGTTAGTTTCTGCTGTACAACCAAGTGAATCAGCTATACGTGTACATATATTCCCTCCCTCTTGAGCCTCCCCCAACCATCCCGCCCCTCTAGGTCATCACAGAGCACCGAGCTAAGCTCCCTGTGCTATATATCTGCTTCCCACTAGCTATTTATTTCACACATGGCAGTGTATATATGTAAAGCACTAGTTATAATCACCAGGACATGGAAGCAACCTAAATGTCCAAGGACAGATGAATGGATAGAGAAGATGTGGTACGTATATACAACGAAATATTACTCCATCTAGAGCTTAAAGTCAGAATTAGATGATTCTGTGCTTGTGTGTGTGTGCGCGTGTGGGTATCAAGGGAAAGCATACATTCACTCACAATGGTAGAATAAAGTATTACCTCACATTCTCAGTTTTCTGTAATAGGATTATAGATCTAAACCTTCACTGCTAACTGCAATGTATCTCAGTGGAAGAGGCGAGATAGACACCCCAGCCTCACTGACTTTGCCCAGTGGAATATGTCAGAAGTCATAGGACGACAGTTCAGAGGTGAGTCCATAAGAGGCTCAATCCTCTTGCTCTTTTCCGCAGTGGAAGAATATGACCCGGGTAGCTGCCAGTTGCAGAATGAGAGCCACATGGAGCAGATCTGACCCAATCTGCATCAGAAGTAGAGCTCCCCACCACATCATAGATCCAGGAGACAGAAATATAAATGGAGATTGTTGTAAGCACTGAAATGTTGGGATTGTCTAATATGCTGTGTTAGTGGAGAAAAACCTAACTGGTATACATGAGGAAAACACAGAAATAGAATCTTTAAAAAAATCTGTTTACAAAACTACTTCTACAAATTCTCCACTCTTTAAACATATTAGACTCTTGAAAGAAGGTAGAAAAATTATAGAAATACCAGAGAAATTAAGAATGGTTATCTTGTGAGGATCTATAAGATCAAATATAGAAAGTGAAACAGACAAGATGGGTATAGAGATATGTATATAAACTCTGAGGAGCTGCTGATATACTCAAAGAAACCCAAGGAAATTCTATATAAACAGAAGGCCAAGAAAAATGTTAACTTTTTAAGCAGTGCTGTTTAAACAAACAGAGATGCTCTTGACCTAAAAGTCCACACATTTAAACAGGTTGACTAATACTTACAGATGTTAGGACTTTGTAGAAGAGTCTTGGAACCTGTAACATGAAAACACCACAAGAGACATGCTGCTGCTGCTGCTGCTAAGTCGCTTCAGTCGTGTCCGACTCTGTGCGACCCCATAGACGGCAGCCCACCAGGCCCCGCCGCCCGGGATTCTCCAGGCAAGAACACTGGAGTGGGTTGCCATTGCCTTCTCCAAGAGACATACTGCCAAGACAAAAGATCCACCTTGAGGGCCGACTTGTTACAAAATTGAAATGGAGGAAGAGAATTCAGGTTTTAATACAGCTCATATTCTACAATATATAAAAATTTCTCCATGTCACTTTTAGTTTCTAGGATTAAGTTTGGTTATGAGGGACAGATAATCTAAATTAATGGTGGCGTGAACACAGCAGGATTTCTTCTGTCTTACAAAAAGAGTTCAGAGCCAGTAAATACAGGGCTAGATTGTCTCATCACAGTGCTCCAGTTGACCCAGAATTCTCAGCACATAAATCTTCCTTTCAGCTCTAAAATGGCTTCCTGCTCTCCAGTCATCGCATCCATAGTAAGGAAGCAGAAGGGAGGAAGAGATAGAGAAGATAATACCGTTTCTTTGCAGGGCTCTTCCAAGACATGTCATGCTACATTTTAGCTTATGCCATATTAACTGGCATTTTAGCTTATGTCATATTATGTCAAAAAACGAAGATCAAGGCATCCAGTCCCATCACTTCATGGCAAATAGATGGGGAAACAACGCCAACAGTGACAGACTTTATTTTCTTGGGCCCCAAAATCACTGCTGATGGTGACTGCAGCCATTAAGTTAAAAGATGTTTGTTCCTTGGAAGAAGAGTTATTACCATCCTAGACAGCATATTAAAAAGCAGAGACATTTTTTGCTGGCACAGGTCCGTACAGTCCAAGTTACGATTTTTCCAGTAGTCACGTATGGATGTGAGAGTTGCTCAGAAAGCTGAGTGCGGAAGAATTGATGCTTTTGAACTGTGGTGTTGGAGAGTCCCTTGGACTGCAAGGAGATCCAAACAGTCCATCCTAAAGGAGATCAGTCCTGGGTGTTCATTGGAAGGAATGATGCTGAAGCTTCAGCTCCAATACTTTGGCCACCTGATTCGAAGAACTGACTCACTGGAAAAGACCCTGATGCTGTGAAAGTTTGAAGCCAGGAGGAGAAGGGAGCAACCGAGGATGAGATGGTTGGATAGCACTGCCGACTCGGGCATGAGTTTGAGAAAGCTCTGGGAGTTGGTGAAGGACAGGCAAGCCTGGCGTGCTGCAGTCCATGGGGTCACAAAGAGTAGGACATGACTGAGCAACTGAACTGAACTGAACATATTAACTGGAGCTTAGATTCACAGGTAGCTTTAAAGAAATGCACCCAGGTTAAAAACAAACAAACAAATGACAGTGGGGAGATCCGCTATTAAAGAAGATGGGAAGGAGGGATTTAGGGAAGCAGTAGCCTTTCTACAATTTTTGTTTTGTCAAGTTTACAACATACAGACAAGAAACACGCAGGACTTCAGTAGTCTGCCCTAAGTCACTAGGCAAGCCAAAGACAGAAATTTCCAGAAATAACACAACAGCATTTAATTTCAAGAACTTAACAAAACACTACAACACTAACTCACAGTATCCCAGCATACATAAAACTAAGGTGATAGCTATAAACTTTCTTCCTTCCCTCCTCCCTTCCTTCTTTCCTTGCCTCCCTCCCTCCCTTCCTTCCTTTCTTAATGCTGATTAACATCCAAAATCCAGTAATCTTTGCTACAACTTCACTTCACTTCAAAGTCACTTCAGTTGTGTCCCAACTCTGTGCAACCCCATAGACAGCAGCCCACCAGGCCCCCCCATTCCTGGGATTCTCTAGGCAAGAACACTGGAGTGGGGTTGCCATTGCCTTCTCCAATGCATGAAAGTGAAAAGTGAAAGTGAAGTCGCTCAGAATACTGGACTACATGAGTATATTACTATGTCTAAAGATTGTTGTTGTACAGCGGCTCTCTTTGAGACCCCATGGACTGTAGCCCTCCCAGGCTTCTCTGTCCATGGGATTCTCCAGGCAGGAATACTGGAGTGGGTTGTCATTTCCTTCTCCAGAGGGATATTCCCGGACCCAGAATCGAACCCATGTCTCCTGCATTGGCAGGTGGATTCTTTCCCTCTGAGCCACCAAGGAAGCCCCTGTCTAAAGATAAATACATATTAAAAAAAAGAATAAAGCATAACATCCAAAATCTAGTAATCTTTAACATTATCCAAAACATTTTACCAGTCAGATCAAAAAGGGTTGGTGAATTAACTGGATTAAGTAAAAGCTTTCTTAATAAGGATCAAATGTAAAAGTAGTGACTATAATTGATAACACTGTATTGTACAACTGAAATTTACTGAGATAGAACTTCAACATTTCCAGCACACACACAGATGGTGATAGACTTGTTAATTAACTCGACTGGAAGAATACTTTCACAATAATCCAACCAGTCCATTCTGAAGGAGATCAATCCTGGAATTTCTTTGGAAGGAATGATGCTAAAGCTGAAACTCCAGTATTTTGGCCACCTCATGCGAAGAGTTGACTCATTGGAGAAGACTCTGATGCTGGGAGGGATTGAGGGGCAGGAGGAGAAGGGGACGACAGAGGATGAGATGGTGGATGGCATCACTGACTCGATGGATGCGATGTAACTGAGTGACCTATCGGGAGCTGGTGATGGACAGGGAGGCCTGAGCGTACTGCGTGATTCAAATCGGGACGCAAAGAGTCGGACACGACTGTTAAGCGACTGATCTGATCTGATCTGATCTGATACGTACAGGAACTTTCCTTCACATACACTTTAAGTATCTTATAATTTTATATGTCAATTACACCTTGTTAAGATGGGGGGTGGAAAGGAAAGAAAGCTTTCTTCAGACAAAACATGTTCATCTTAATTACTAGCATTAATGACCTAAATTTGATGAAAATGAGGCACATAATATCGTTTGTCTTCTGATATCATTTATCTGGAAAGGTTTTGGTTAACATTAAGATAAACCATATTAACATGAATCTTTTTCTGCATATAGAATGCTTATTTTGAATGTGCACAATAATTTATATATGTTATACTCAGCTTTTTCCTATAAATAGCCTGTGGCTTTTCTGTAATGACAATACAAAAGTAAACAGTGAGCATGCTGTGGATATTTGATATGTGCCAGGTACCATGCTCTGAGTCTGACATTACTTATTTCACTTCATTTCCTTATCAAAAATAAACCTAGAAGGACAGACTACTGTATTTGCCAAATTACAGAACAGAAATTTGAAATGGGCAATTAGCTTATGGTCACACATCACTAAGTGATGAAGGTGAAACCAGAATACACATTTAAGTGACTCTGATTGTTAGACACAAGCTTTACCACTGCTTAACTGCAGCACATATCTTAACAAAAACGGTATATGTTTTAGAGATAACTAGATAATTGCATATTTGCCTTTATTTTTATATTTTCTTTTTGTCTTACCATCTCACTAAATGAATATTCAGAAAAATTTGTCTCTAATTCATCACAAAACCAGCATCCAGGAAAGTAACTCATATATAACAGCCACAGAATAGTTGTGGGATGATTGAATGAAATGTGAAATTATGGCTCAGTAAAGAATCTGTCTGCAATGCAGGAGATCCGGGTACAAACCCTGAAGTCAGGAAGATCCCCTGGAGGAGGAAATGGCAGCCCACTCCAGTATGCTTGCCTGGAGACTTCCAAGGACAGAGGAGCCTGGCAGGTTACAGTCCATGGGGTCGCTAAGAAGCTGACACAACTGAGCGACTAACTTTCAGACTTTCACTTTCATCTGCTTTCTAATACATATTTACCATACTAATGCTTTTTGTTATTAAATAACACTTGACATCACATTTTCCACCCTATATCTAATTTCACCACTATGAATTTTTATTATAAAATATCATCTATCATTAATGGTTAGTGGTGGTGTTAGAATTTCATAAGTAGCTATAATTATAAATGCCTTACTATTTGAGCTATCTGTACACTGATTGCTGAAACATTTTAGAAGAATGAATGATTGGTAATGCATTATTTATTGTTTATGATTATATTTGAAAAAGTGAAATTGAAAGTATTACTCGCTCAGTCGTGTCTGACTCTATGTGACTCTGTGGACTATAGCTCGCCAGGCTCCTCTGTCCATGGAATTCTCCAGGTCGGAATACTGGAGTGGGTAGCCATTCTCTTCTCCATGGGATCATCCTGACCCAGGGATCGAACCTGGGTCTCCCATATTGCAGGCAGATTCTTTACTGTCTGAGCCATCAGGGAAGTCCACGATTATACTGACATTTCCTGTTATTAAAGATCAGCAGCAATCTCCTGATATTACAATATTTATAATTATTTGTCCTAAAAAAGATGATTACTTTCAAAAATATATATGTTACACATCTTTTTACCAAAAGTAGGTTATCCAAAGAAGATACAAATTGCTAACCTAGAATATGCTTGTTCTTAACAACAAGGCTCAGACCTTAACTGGATGCTGATCTAAGAATAAGATGCCATAAGTATCATCAGGAAAGAAGACATTTATGTATGATTTCCTATGCCCATTTCCCATGCACAGAGCACAGCACTGAGCTGATACGGAGAAAAAGTGGCTTCTTATTCCAAATTTGCAAAGAACTTATATATAACTTCTGTTTCTTTATGTGTCTTGGGTTGCCAGACCTATCATGGAAAATTTGGAAAATCAACGTCAAAATACAACATTCTGTACTCTTGAGAAGAAAAGGCACCAAATAAATGTGGAAAGCATGATTAACAATGTTAAAATTCATCATTTTTACCCTTGCTTAAATAACAACAGGAGATTGTAAGCCTACTCTTCCAACTCTGGGGTCATAAAGAGCCCAGGAGTTATTCTATACACATATTTTTCCCCTTAGGGAGAGTTCACTAGATATTTTCTCTGCTGGGGGATTTCATTACTTTAAGGAGATCCCATTGGATCATAGAAAAAACAGGAGTTCCAGAAAAACATTTACTTTTGCTTTATTGACTATGCCAAAGCTTTTGACTATGTGGACCACAAAAAAACTTTGCAAAATTCTTAAAGAAATGAGAATATCAGACCACCTTACCTGCCTCCTGAGAAATCTGTATGCAGGTCAAGGAGCAACAGTTAGAACTGGACATAGAAAAATGGACTGGTTCCAAATTGGGAAAGGAGTATGTGAAAGCTGTATATTGTCACCCTGCTTATTTAACTTATATGCAGTGTTGCTACTGCTAAGTCACTTCAGTCGTGTCCAACTCTATGTGACCCCAGAGACAGCAGCCCACCCGGCTCCGCCGTCCCTGGGACTCTCCAGGCAAGAACACTGGAGTGGGTTGCCATTTCCTTCTCCAATGCATGAAAGAGAAAAGTGAAAGTGAAGTCGCTCAGTCATGTCTGACTCCTAGCGACCCCATGGAGTGCAGCCCACCAGGCTCCTCTGTCCATGGGATTTTCCAGGCAAGAGTACTGGAGTGGGGTGCCATTGCCTTCTCCCAATTATTGTTTACATCGTGTGAAATGCACAAGCTGGAATCAAGATTGCAGGGAGAAATATCAATAACCTCAGATATGCAGATGACACCCCTCTTAATGCAGAAACCAAAGAGGAACTGAAAAGCCTCTTGATGAAAGTAAAGGAGGAGAGTGAAAAAGCTGGCTTAAAACTCAACATTCAAAAAACGAAGATCATGGCATCCGGTCCCATCACTCCATGGCAAATAGATGGGGCAACAATGGAAACACTGACAAATTTTATTTTCTGTCAAACTCACTGCAGATGGTTTTGCTCCTTGGAAGAAAATCTATGACCAATCTAGACAGCATATTAAAAAGAAGAGATATTACTTTGCTACAAAGATCCATCTAGTTAAAGCTACGGTTTTTCCAGTAGTCATGTATGGATGTGAGAGTTGGACCATAAAGAAAGCTGAGTACTGAAGAATTGATGCTTTTGAACTGTGGTGTTGGAGAAGGCTCTTGAGAGTCCCTTGAACTGCAAGGAGATCAAACCAATTAATCCTAAAGGAAATCAGTCCTAAACATTTATTGGAAGGACTGATGTTGAAGCTGAAACTCCAATACTTTGGCCACTTGATGCGAAGAGCTGACTCATTGGAAAAGTCCCTGATGCTGGGAAAAATTGAAGACAGGAGAAGAAGGGGACGAGAGAGGATGAGATGGTTGGATGGCATCACCGACTTGATGGACCTGAGTCTGAGTGAACTCCGGGAGTTGGTGATGGACAGGAAGGCCTGGTGTGCTACAGTCCATGGGATCGCAAAGAGTCGGATATGACTGAGCGACTGAAATGATTGGATTGCCAAAGAAAAAAAGAATAGATTCTAAAAGAATAGATAGCTAAAAGCAAGAAAGAATGAAATAGAATATAAGAAAAAGAGGTCTTTGTTATAATGCCCATTAAAAAGATTAAAATAAGAAATATTTCTGGACTATCATTAAGTGAGTATTGTAAGATATTGGACTCAGAAAACACTTTATTCTCATCATAATGATGATCTTAGTCATTTGGAGTTTGACATGTTTTAAATTCAGTTTTATAGATCATGGGATGAAGATGCTGTAGCTGCATAAAATTACCTGTGCACAGTTTTGGATAAAAAATTTACTGTTATGGAGTATATTGTCCATTTAGACCCATTTGTGGTCATTTTTAACATATTTGCCTTATTTAATCACTGGAATCCCTAATAAATAGAGTGGGAACATGTTACCTAAAAATTTATGAACAATTGATAGAGCATTTCTTTGTGCAATAAACTACAGTAGACAGGAAAATAATCAGGTCATAATAGAGAAAGAAAAACACAAATGGACTGTCATGAGCTAATAACAGGAATAGGAGTTATTCGTATTAGTGCATGAAATGTGTTAAGGAACTTTTAATATTTTAAACATATATGCAGGAGATTTCAGCTTTATAAGAATCCTGTTTTAATTCAAAGGATTAAGAAATGTAATGTGGAAGTGAATGAAACATTCTCTTTAGCTGTTACTCAAAGTGTCATACCCAAACATCCCAGTATCAAATAATTTTAAATACTAAAATACCATTAAAATTGTACTTTAAGTATTCAGTGATTCTAAAGTTATTAAGCCTTGTGCTAGGGCTAAATTTTATCATGATGAAGAGTCATTTTCCTATCAAGAGAAAAGAATTACAGCTATCTGCTTATTTATATGCTGAATAAATGTTTGCTGTGTAAAACACAACATGAAGAGACAGGAATCTACTGTTTATATTTGATTTCATACATTGCCAATCATTGCTAATGGCCCAAGCAGTACCACTGCTCTCCTTCTTCCTTAACGTAGAACACTGATTTTTCCGGAGAAATGGTATATTCAGGTGACAAGCTGTATGTTTTCTATGTGACTAAGCTCTGGCTAGTAAGATGTGACTGAAGTTTCTCAATGGGACTTCTGGTGAAAACTCCTTAAAAAGAGGGCTAATTTAGCTAGGATGTGACCCTTTCATTTAACGTTCTTTCCTCCCTGGGACTTGGATGAGATGGATGTAGCTCTGACCGCTGTATTGGGGCCCCAGGGAACCACCACATGATAAAGATGTCTAAGTTGAAAAAATGAAAGCTGTCTGGATCCCACTGTAGGCTATGGTATCTTCATACATGAATCGCCAACTTCTGAAACACTTTTCCTTTCATCATGGGAGCATAAGAATTCTCCCAATTAACTTTTTTAAAGCCTATTCTCTTTGGGGCTTTATAACCAGTTGCTGTGCTGTGCTCGCTTGTGCCTAACTCTGTGACCCTATGGACTGTAGCCCACCAGGCTCCTCTGTCCAGGAAATGTTCTAGGCAAGAACACTGGAGTGAGTTGCCATTTCCTCCTCCAGGGGATCTTCCCAACCCAGGGATCGAACCCACATCTCTTATGTCTCCTGCATTGGCAGGTTGGATTCTTTACCACTGTGCCACCTGAGGAAGACTAGCAGCTGTATAAAATTTCTAACTAATTTAGTAGGTAAAGTATGAATAAAATGGATACAACATCCCATGGAAAGAAGAGAGCCTCTTCAAATTGTAACCAAAATAGCCCATGGGGTTTTGATCTCACAGAACAATAGGTAAACATTTTATTCTAGGGGAAATCAAAGGAGAAAGAAGTAGCTTCTGTGACATTTCAGGGTTTAGTGTGTTGAAAGCCATGGCACTATCACCGCAGGGCATCATTCTGAGCACAGATGCTTGTTGCTATTTGCCAGGTTTTCTATATAAGCTGCAACTGGGAGAGGCACAAAGGCAACGTGTGGCCCATGCAGCAAAACAGCAAGAATCAAAGTTGCTTGCTTCGTAAATCCTGAGATCAGAAATGGTATATACACTAATCTCTCGGAGGCCTAGGATAATAAAATTCCTATTTTAATTACAGCAGCATACTTAAAGTACCGTCATTAAGGTTGTGTCAGCAATTACTTTTTTATAACCTTATTTTCCAGAGAATAATAAAAACATGTGAGGGACTGATAGCTTGGTCTGAGAGGAGGCATTCCACTTTCCACCTCCATGTCTCTTCTTGCTTCTGACAAATTGGAAGAAAGCCTGAGCCGTGCTTCCTTGAAACTGTGAAAGAGAAAATTCTAAATGAATGGACCTCCAAATTACTTTCCTTTGATTGTCTGAAACTCAGGTCCATGAATTGTCAGGGGTGATCACTGCTGTCATGCTTAGGATGACAACTGTGGTTTCTACAGTAACAAATGCTCAAAATGATTAGTGCTTAGGAATTAAAACCACCTCTCCAAACTGTACTTTAAAGAGGGAAACCAGAGTTATGATATAGAAGTGCTAATTTTCTTGGTCCACAGATCTACGATGCAATGATTTGTGAGAAAAACAAAATAAGTGAGAGATTTAAGAAGAAATCAATTCAGATCAATTGTGAGAAGAAAATGACTTCAGAAATGGAACTTCCCCTAGATGGATGGGAATTAACATCTGAGTTTTGTGAAGGGTGGAAAGAGGGTTATAAATACACAGCAAAAAGGCAGTATTAGCAGATTCTCTACTAGGAAGAAACATCAGTAGAAGAACTGAGGATTAAAGAAGAGTGAAATCTCTCTAAGACTGATGGTACGTAAAGGCTGCCTTAGGAAGCATCACTACGAACAAAGCTTGTGGAGGTGATGGAATTCCAGTTGAGCTATTTCAAATCCTGAAAGATGATGCTGTGAAAGTGCTGCACTCAATATGTCAGCAAATTTGGAAAACTCAGCAGTGGCCACAGAATTGGAAAAGGTCAGTTTTCATCCCAATCCCAAAGAAAGGCAATGCCAAACTACCGCACAATTGCACTCATCTCACACACCAGTAAAGTAATGCTCAAAATTCTCCAAGCCAGGCTTCAGCAATACATGAACCATGAACTTCCAGATGTTCAAGATGGTTTTAGAAATGTCAGAGAAACCAGAGATCATATTGCCAACATCCGCTGGATCATCAAAAAAGCAAGAGAATTCCAGAAAAAATCTATTTTTGCTTTATTGACTATGCCAAAGCCTTTGACTGTGTGGATCACAATAAACTGTGGAAAATTCTTCAAAAGAAGGGAATACCAGACCACCTGACCAGCCTCTTGAGAAACCTGTATGCAGGTCAGGTAGCAACAGTTAGAACTGGACATCGAACCGACTGGTTCCAAATAGGTAAAGAAGTACATCAAGACTGTATATCATCACCCTGCTTATTTAACTTATATGCAGAGTACATCATGAGAAATGCTGGGCTGGAAGAAACAGAAGCTGGAATCAAGATTGCTGGAAGAAATATCAATAACCTCAGATATGCAGATGACACCACCCTTATGGCAGAAAATGAAGAAGAACTAAAGAGCCTCTTGATAAAAGTGAAAGAGGAGTATGAAAAAGTTGGCTTAAAGCTCAACATTCAGAAAATGAAGATCATGGCATCTGGTCCCATCACTTCATGGGAAATAGATGGGGTAGAAACAGTGGCTGACTTTATTTTTCTGGGCTCCAAAAAATACTTCACTCACTGCAGATGGTGAGTGAAGCCATGAAATTAAAAGATGCTTACTCTTTGGAAGGAAAGTTATGACCAACCTAGACAGCATATTCAAAAACAGAGACATTACTTTGTCAACAAAGGTCCATCTAATCAAGGTTATGGTTTTTCCAGTGGTCATCTATGGATCTGAGAGTTGGACTATAAAGAAAGCTGAGCATGAAGAATTGATGCTTTTGAACTGTAGTGTTGGAGAAGATTCTTGAGAGTCCCTTGGACAGCAAGGAGATCCAACGAGTCCATCCTAAAGGAGATCAGTCCTGGGTGTTCATTGGAAGGACCAATGCTGAAACTGAAACTCCAATACTTTGGCCACCTGATACGAAGAGCTGACTTATTTGAAAAGACCCTGATCCTGGGAAAGATTGAGGGCAGGAAGAGAGGACGACAGAGGATGAGATGGTTGGATGGCATCACCAACTCAATGGACATGGGTTTGGGTGAACTCTGGGAGTTGGTGATGGATAGGGAGGCCTGGCATGCTGCTGTTCATGGGGTTGCAAAGGGTCTTACACGACTGAATGACTGAACTGAATTGAACTGAAAGGCTGTATATTATGTCAAGTTTCAATATTTAATAAGTTTAAGTAAAATAACTAAAATTTAGCTGTGAACAGGTCTTTTGATAGCATTTTTACCGTATAAACTCATTTAACACTAGTGACAATCCTAGGAAGTAAGTACTTTTATTATTCCCATTTCACAGGTATGGAAACTGGAGTGAAGAAATGTTCAAACACTTGTCTTTGGAGAAGTGACAGGCAGGAAGAGGTTAACCCTTCTGCATTCTTCCTGATTCTATTTAACAACACAGAAGATAATTTTCCTGGATTGTGTACAACTCTACTAATAGTAAGCTTTACTATACCAGACTTTCATGGTTTTAGAAAAGAAAGATAAGCAGATTTTCAGATACTCATACAGATATTAAAAGCCATGCATTCACAATGTTGAAACGATAATACGAATTCTCTGAGGCAAAGAAAAGGGACTGGGAAGGAGGAAGAATTCTAGACTACACTTAAAGGAACAAAATCATTTGAAGAGACTGTGGAGTCAATACTAAAAACTCTGAGTAGCCCAGTGGCCACAGGGGACCCTAGCAGGATAATAAGCCCAGAGTCCAGATATAAATTTCTGACTTTCTGTATACTGCCTGGAGTCTTTCTAAGAATCCTTTATGACAAAGGGGAAAACCTGAAACTTGGTAGGAAGATAAAAAGTTTAAGTGGCAGCAGGAGGGGAAAAAAAGAATAGAGGTGACAAGAGAGGAGAAAGCCCGAGAACAAAGGTGGCAGGAAGGTGGAAAGTAAGGTGTCAGGGGAAAGAAACCATCAAAAAGGTGTCTGAGAAAACAGGCCACATAGGAAAGGCTCCAGGAAGACAGAGGCAATCCATCATAAGTGGCGGGCCTTCCAGAAACAAAGGCTGCCATTAGCAAGACAAATGTTTTCATAATCCCATTTCTTATCAATTTTAGCATGAATCCATCCCCCAGGGAATAGGCCTCAGCATTAAACAGTAACTCCAGGCTCTCCCCTCCCCTCTTGCCAGGAAGCAAAGCTGGTCCTTAGGATGCTACTGCTACTGCTAAGTCACTTCAGTCGTGTCCGACTCTGTGTGACCCCATGGACGGCAGCCCACCAGGCTCCCCGTCCCTGGGATTCTCCAGGCAAGAACACTGGAGTGGGTTGCCATTTCCTCTCCAATGCATGAAAGTGAAAAGTCAAAGTGAAGTCGCTCAGTCGTGTCCGACTCTAGCGACCCCATGGACTGCAGCCTACCAGGATCCTCTGTCCATGAGATTTTCCAGGCAAAAGTACTGGGGTGGGGTGCCATTGCCTTCCCCCGGATATGACACAGTTAAGTAAGAAGAGGGCTCTTGAGACAGACCTGCACGCAGCACCCAGGAAAAGGACAGCGAAGGTGAACTCCATTCTAAGTATTTGAATTGCTACTCACTGCTGCTAAAAATCCCTAGCAAGGAAAAGTTACGTGAAAAATGTAAGGAGATACTGGGAAAGAGGTCTGCTAAGTAGATGAATTGGTATCATAAAGATGCATCAAAATTGGATGAGATCCATTATAGTGTTTAATGGGAAAGAAGTCTTCAAACTGAATATATATCAGTGCTTGCTTTGGCTTTCCCTTGCTTCTCAAGTATTTTTGGTGCTGTTGTTGAAAATAACATTCACAGAGCTTTGCAGACAGACTATTCATCAGGAATCTTCAGGTACATCAGCAACGAATTAGCAAAGAAGACTAAAGTTTGAAGAACTGGCCATGATCACACTTATATCTCGGTGACTTAAAGCACAGAGCTAAAACAAAGGTCAGTGTTCTTCCTTTTGGTACCAAAAGGTTCCCAAGTCATTATCCTAAGCTGCACAAGCCTCCTTGTCTGCCTAGCTTGCAGTCCATGGTGACTGACTGCCTCTTTCCTTTCTAGGTTCTGCGATACATTCTCTATTTCACCTTAGAGATTCCCAGGATACTCACCTCTCTTTCACACACTCGCACCTCATAAAATCACCTCATTACTCCTTGTCTCTCTAGTCTTTCCAGCATAACTTCTATCTCTCGCTTCCTCTCCCTTCAACCTAGTATCCCTTTGAGATTATTATTAAAAGCAAACAATATTGTCACCTCTCTTTGTTCTGACTTGGACTTTTTTTTTTACTCTTGTCCCTTCTTAGCTCGAAAATCACTGCAGACGGTGATTGCAGTCATGAAATTAAAAGACTTGCTCCTTGGAAGGAGAGCTATGACAAACCTAGACAGTGTATTAAAAAGCAGAGATACAACATTGCCGACACAGGTCTGTATAGTGAAAGCTATGGTTTTTCCAGTAGTCATGTACAGATATGAGAGTTGGATCACAAAGGTGGCTGAGTGCTGAAGAACTGATGCTTTTGAAGTGTGGTGCTGGAGAAGACTCTTTGAGAGTACCTTGAACTGCAAGGAGGTCCAACTAGTCGATCCTAAAGGAAATCAATCAACCCTGAATATTCACTGGAAGGACTACTGCTAAAGCTAGAGCTCCAATACTTTGCCAGGCTACCTGATTCGAAGAGCTGCTCATTGGAAAAGACCCCGATGCTGAGAAAGATTGAAGGTGGGAGGAGAAGGGGATAACAGAGGATGAGATGATTAGACAGCATCACCAACTCAATGACCATGAATTTGAGCAAACTCTAGGAGATAGTGGAGGACTGAGGAGCCTGGTACGCAGCAGTCCATGGAGTCACAAAGAGTTGGACACAACTTAGCAACTGAACAACAACAACAAATATTTAATAGTCATGCACCATGTGCCAAGTAACATGTTAGGCATTCAGGATATCACAAGAAATAAGGCTGATTGATTTTATGTCCTCATAAAATCTAAATTTTATATCCTCATAAAATCTAAATTTTATATTTGAAAATTTAATTTTAAATGTGTAAATCTAGTTGAGAATGCAGACACCAAATAGGTGATTATTTCACAAAGTTGTGATGACATACTGCAAAGGAGAAAGGTGGAGTGCAAAGAGAGTACCTAAAACCAGTTCAAAGAAACCAAGGAAAGTTTTACTTGAGAAGAAGGACAGGACAGGGAAGACATGGGTGAGGCGGATCCATTTCTGGTCCCCAGGGCCCCTTGGCTGGAAGGTCTCAAGACAGCAAGAAGCACAAATGTTTGAGGACTGGAAAGAAATGCAGAGAGGGACTTGGAGGAGAGGGAACAGAACAAGAGAAGAACTGGTGAGGCAGGGGATGAGGCATGATAGCCTTGTAAGTTAAAGACCCTGATGTGTTTTATTCTAAGAGAGGGCTTCCCTGATAGCTCAGTCGGTAAAGAATATGCCTGCAATGCAGGAGATGCCAGTTTGATTCCTGGGAAAGGAAGATCCCCTGGAGAAGGGATAGGCTACCCACTCCAGTATTCTTGGGCTTCCCTTGTGGTTCAGCTAGTAAAGAATCCACCTGTAATGTGGGAGACCTGAGTTCAATCCCTGGGTTGGGAAGATCCCCTGGAGAAGGGAAAGGCTATCCACTCCAGTATTCTGGCCTGGAAAATTCCATGGGTTGCAAAGAGTCAGACACAACTGAGCGACTTTCACTTCACTATTCTAAGAGCAACGTGAAGCCACTGGAGGATTTTAAGCAGGAAGGAGAGGCAAGGTCCAATGTATGTTTTGAGAGAGAGCATTTTTGTGACATGGAAAAGATGGACCAAGCAAAGCAAGAAAGGACACAGGAGACTGAGCAGGCTAGGAGATCACAGAGGCACTCCAAGCAAGAGATGAGGGTGTCAACAGTGGGAATGAATGGAAATCTCAATTATGGAAAAAACAGGCAACTAATAAATGCCCTTGATGTTTCTCCTCTGCAATAACATGAAGGTGTTAAACTCATATGGATGGAGGTTTAGTTTCCTACACTGTCTCTCATGCCTCCTAAAAATCCACACTGCCAATTCCTCCTGTACATATTCAATATTCTTCTGCCTTTTCTTTTGCTCAAATGTTCCTCAAGAACTTTTATCCTTGACAAGGAGAGACTTAAATATTTGTTCACAGATTGGCATGAGTAGTCAGTGTATTTCCAATGATTACAAACACTTTGCTTGGGTCACAATAAAATTGTGGGCTAAAGGGATCATTCTATTGAAGTCATCAAAGAAGTACACTGTCTACTATAATACCTGTCAATGGGAAAACTAAGATTAGAAAGTAGATAATACAAATTATTATTAATATTTACTGAGCTCTTAAAAATATGCCAGGTATTCTAGGTAGATAATCTAAGCTTCACAGAACTCCTATAAAGTGGATCCTATAGTTAACCTCCATTTTACAGATGACTAGACTGAGGAGAAGGCAATGGCAACCTACTCCAGTACTCTTGCCTGGAAAATCCCATGAACAGAAGAGCCTGGTAGGCTGTAGTCCATGGGGTCGCTAAGAGTCGGACACGACTGAGGGACTTCACTTTCATGAATTGGAGAAGGAAATGGCAACCCACTGCAGTGTTCTTGCCTTGGGAATCCCAAGGACACAGGAGCCTGGTGGGCTGCCATCTATGGGGTCCCACAGGGTCGGACACAACCGAAGTGATTTAGCAGCAGTAGCAGTTAGCAGATTGAGGTTTATAAAGTAAAAGAATTTGCACAAAGGCACAGAGAATGATGGAGCCAGTAATTCAATTCTGCAACTCATTTATCTATCTGCTAAGGTAGTACACATCTCACAAGAAGAGGCTATTTCTTCTAAAGGAATCTATGGCTCCAAGTCCCATCGACCAGTTAAAAAGGTATTACTGGTATTTCCCATAATCTCGGAGATACTCACATTTGTCAAACTAACTACTGAGATTATCATTACTTGACTACTTTGGATGAGTTCTCTTCCTGGAGAGGGAGGCATTTAATAGTCCCCTACTCAGTCCTCTCCCCAACGCCCACTTTCTGGTCTGTAAACTCAACCTCATGTTAGTTTCTTAAACTCAGGCAAGAAAGATTTAAGGAACAATATTGGATCAACTTTGGAAAAATCATCAAGCAAATCTTGCAACAAGCCTGTTGAGGCTCAGTCCTCTGAGCTAGTTTCCACCTGCTATCGGGCTCTCATTTCTTCATACACAAGTTCTAGTAAACAGATTCCTTCCTGAGCTTCTTTCCCAGCAGCAAGTCCTGTATTCTTAGGGTGGTGATCCTGTCTCTTCCAGTTCCCCTCTGCAGTCCTGAGTCCGGCATTTTTATCTGGGCTCTTCTAGTAGACATCCCTGATGTGAATAAAAAGATCTTCAAATATTTCCAGTGTCCAGAAGCCCGGTGATTGGGTGTGGTCTGGTGAAGAGAGGTCCTTGTTACAATCCCTCATATGTTGGACAGCAAATGATGAATATAAATCTGTTTGTTGCCATAATCTCTGATTTGTTTTCTGCCTGGCCTTCTGGTCCCTACCTCCACCCTATTGTGGGAAAGATCTAATCCCAGGACACGTTCCTCTGTTTTCTCTAGGCATCTAAGTTTAACTGGGTTATCCCCAGCCCTGTCAGTGCTTGTGAGGTGAAAGTGATAATGAATGAACGGCAGTGTCAGCAGCCATGTAAGGTCCTGACTTCAGCCCAGGGATGTTAGGCCTATAGTCATCCTAGTATCTCTCCCAGAATCTGAACTGTAGCCAGTAACAATTTCTGGCTGCTGGCCCAAGGCATAGAAGGGCTGAAATTTGAGTTCTAATGCCAAAAGTGCTTTTAACTCATTAAGGTTGTTGGGAAAATCACTTAGCCTTCTATTGATTCATCCCATTCGAAGACTTCAGGGCCAAAACATGGGGAGGTAAATGAAGATGATGTTTTCATAAAGTTATAAAACCTGTTAATATTTATTAAGCACTTATGTGCCAGACACTGTGCTAAATACTTTGAATAATTATCTCATTTAATTCTCACAACAATCCACTGAGTAGTTATTATAATTACCTTGATGTTAACATTTGAGGTAAATTAGACTTGGAAAGAGAACTTGTCTAAGATCACAGAGCTAGGACATGAGTTAGGAGCCAGCCAAAGTCCCCATTCCCAATCCTGGGTGGAAGGATTCATACTTTATCTCAGCATGTTTGCAGGTACTGAAGATATGCATATGGACACATACGTTTTAAATGGATGTAAATTTGAATTTCAAATTTAAAAATGTAATTGAAGAATAAAAAACCAATTTGACTAAGTCTTTTGGAATCTATGAGAAAGAAAGATGAATGGTGAAGAAGGATGCTCAGAAAAACAGCCCCACTCTTCAACAAATCATTCACAGCTCTCTTTTTCAAGAAAGATGCAACATCTACTCTTACTAATAGGGATAAAAGAGAAAATTCTAAATCAATTTATTCTCCTAGGTGCTTTTGTGTGGTGTATCTATCAATAATGAAAATCCGATAGGATTTTTTTTTTTAACTTAAGAAGTACTTTAAAATTCCTTATTTCAGAGGATTGTCTCCAGGGCTTGTCCATAAAAATATTTCTTCAATTATGCTGTTCATTCTCTGTACCCATATCCATCTCCTATTTGAAAAATAAGATTTCCAAAACAGAAAAAAACAACCTCTTTCTTGTTTGCAAAGGAGAAATAAAGGCACAGATGTAGAGAACAAATATATGGATACCAAGGGGTAAGGGCGGGGTTGGGAGGAATTAGGAGACTGGGAGTGACACATATACACTACTAGCACCATGGATGGCTTACCAGGTGGCTTCCCAGTGATAAAGAATCTGTCTGCCAATGCAGGAGACACGGGTTCGATCCCTTGGTCGGGAAGATCCCCTAGAGAAGGAAATGACAACCCACTCCAGTATTATTGCCTGGGAAATCCCATGGACAGAGGAACAGGATGGGTTATAGTCCATGGAGTCACAGAAGAGTCAGACAAGACTTAATGAGTAAACAACAACAATACAATAATAGATGACTAATGAAAACAGACTGCACAGCACAGGGAGCTCTACTTCATGGGCTGTGGTGACCCGAATGGGAAGCAAGTCGACAAGGGAAGGGACAGATGTATATTTATGGCTGATTCATTTTACTGTAAAAAGAAACACATTATAAAGCATCTATACTCCAATAAAAATTAATTTCAAAAAGAACCATTAAAAAAAACAACGAACTCATGCCCAGGACAAATGTGAGGAGAAAGCAAAATTCATCACACAAGAAAGTTAACTGTAGTTAAAATATCAGATATACAAGATAGTCATATTAACATGGTATAGGGCTGGACCAGTCCTATCCAATAGAAATATGATATGAATTATATATGTAAATTTTCTGTAGCCATATTTAATAATTAAAAAAACTAGGAGAAGGAAATGGCAACCCCACTCCAGTGTTCTTGCCTGGAGAATCCCAGGGATGGGGGAGCCTGGTGGGCTGCCATCTATGGGGTCGCACAGAGTCGGACACGACTGAAGCGACTTAGCAGCAGCAGTGAGGCTAATTTTAATGACATTTTATTTAACCCAATGTATCACAAGTTATCACTTAAACATGTAATCAATCTAAAACTTATTAAGAATATAGCTCATAATAAAGATTATATATATACACATATATATGTGTATATGATGCTAAGACTTGGAATCTGGTATGTATTTTCTACCAAGAGCACATTTCAATTTGCATTAACCACATTTTATGTATTCTGTAGTCACAAGTGGTGAGTAACCATGGTACTGGATAGCACAAGAGCTGAACTGTGACAAATCTGAATATGTGAATTTCAGAGCATCATAGTTTCCAAACTTCAAAAAACAGCTTGTTCCCTCCTCATCTTTTTCTTTGTTGGCACTTTTCCTTTCATTGTCCCCCATCATCTCTACCAATTCTGTACTCAGCTCATACTGGAGAAAACAATTTCCTGCCAACAGACCACAGCACATAAATGTAAAATTATACACCATTGTACCTTTTCTTCCCTCTGTTTTAGACAGTCCCTAGGTTATTCCCCTACACTTGTATCATTTTACTTTCATACATCTTGCATTTGATTTCTAAGGGCTCCCACTGCCAGTTTTTCAGTGGTTTTTCAGCTCAAAATTCCATGAAGAGTTTCCTCTATGAGAGTCTGATCTTACTTTCTGATGGTAACTTCCTGTTCTCTACTGGCATTTTTACCGCAAGCCTCCTCAACTCATCTTTTCTTTTAAAAAAGGTGGGATATTTGTTCCAAGTGCAATACTAATAAAATGGTTTCCTTAGGAAAAAGTGAGAAGGGGAGAAAAGCGAGACAAAGAAAGAACAGAATCCAAGTGAAAACAGACACCAGACAGGAATGTGTGGTTGAGATCATCAAAGAACTGGCATGAAGCTGCCTAAAGCAGACATCCTACCCAGAAGGGCGTCCTGACAAACCCCCACACCCTCCAGAAGTAAAATATACATTACAGGAAGAGAATTAGAAAGTCAAGAGAAAAATCACCACAGCAGTTCCAAGATCATCTTGAAGGATGGTGAACGGAACATGAGGTGCGAAACAGGTTAAAACTATTTAGATGAATGGATCTGCGGGCGTGTCTGGTGTGTCATGCCATACACTTTTTACCCAGAAAAATACAAAAACATCGCACTGTAAAATTGCTTCAAGTGAGAAATGGAACAGGAAAAAGAAATAATAACATTTAAGGAACTGGCTGCATTTCCCCCAGATAATATAAGACTGAAAGCTGTGAGAAGAAAAGAGCAAATGAAACATGAGGAAGCAATAAAACATAAAGAGAGAATGTCACTCTGATTTATAACTTGTATTTTGACAATTAAAAATAATGGTTAATTCAAGGCAGACAGTGACTAGCACAATCCCTAAAATAACTTAAGAATCAACTTCATATCTAAAAAAAGAACAGGATACACCTCTCTGTGAACAGACCAATTAACGTCTAGCTGACAAAGAACCTTAAATACCATGGTGCCAGCAGCCTTTCCAGACTGGAATGTGCAAATAAACAGGCCAATAAGAGCTGCCTACTTCTCAAGGGAAACAAACAGCCCCTGAAAACCCGCTGACAGTGGACACGAAAGAGACCAGGTCTGAAGCTAGAATGCAGAGTCTGCATTTTATTCACTATTCACCCCAGGGCTTAATGTGATGCTGGGCACAGCAGGTACTCATTACATATTTGTTGAAAATATTCCTGGGCAATGGCTATAGCTGCAGGTTACTGGTAGGTACAGTTCTATTCCCAAATATGGTGAGGTAGAAAAAATTGTTGAGAACTGCTAGGCCAGTGGCAACCTCTCCCAAAGTGGGAGGGCTAAGACTGTAGCAACAGGGGTCCTGCTATTATCTGAGGTGGTAGAAAGATCCAAAGGAACTTTACTATGGATGCCAATGAGGATAGGATCCCAATGAGAGGACAAAGAAGCCTGGCATGATACAGTCCATGGGGTCATAAAGAGTTGGGACATGACTTGGCAACTGAGCAACAACAAATGAGAATAGGGGTTGTGAGGAAGAACTCTACTGGGAAGCCAAGGCCTAACTGATTCAACTAGATCCCATGAATCAGGAGCCAGAGACCTGGAAGATATGAATAAATCCATCAGCTGGTACAGACCAGGGACCATTCTCTCCATGGAGCAAGTTGAGTACACAGTATCCACAATACATGCAGATTTTTTTTTGTAATCAGGCACTTGACCTTTACCAGGACTTAGACGTGTCTAGGATGGCACCCCACTCCAGCACTCTTGCCTGGCAAATCCCATAGACGGAGGAGCCTGGAAGGCTGCAGTCCATGGGGTCACTAGGAGTCAGACACAACTGAGCGATTTCACTTTCACTTTTCACTTTCATGCATTGAAGAAGGAAATGGCAACCCACTCCAGTGTTCTTGCCTGGAGAATCCCAGGGACGAGGGAGCCTGGTGGGCTGCCATCTATGGGGTCGCACAGAGTCGTACACAACTGAAGCGACTTAGAAGCAGCAGCAGCAGGATGTTGCATAAACACCCCAAAGTATGGGAAACAAGGAGGGGAAGAAAAGTTAACATCATATAAAACCAGACAAAATTACGATGCTGGTAAGGTTAGTGTGACAACGAGTTAACCTATCTTCTATTCAAAACCACCAGTTGCCCATGGATTACCACAAGAGCTGCAGGTACAGAAAGACTGAAATCTTTGGAGGACCTTTTCTTCATGTGCGTGTTCATGTGGAAGGAGGCAAATTCTCATGACCAGTAGCCTCCTTACCTTCCAGTCACCAACACAGACATTTGAGCTGTGCAGACCTCCTTGCTGGGACTGATGATAACAGTTCTCTTTCTCATAAGGTGCCTTCAGTGTTTTTCCATTGCTTCCTATGTTGGAATTAAAGTATTATCATCATTCCATGGGCTTATTCCCTAGAGATCTACCTGGCTTTTATTCTTCCAGATGGTGGTAGTGGAAAGTTACTGAAGTAAGCAGCACAGTCAACTAATACACAAAGGAATACACAAATACATTAAAAATGAGATTAATTAAACTCTGCTTAACACTAATCTTAATTCAGATCCCCCTTTCTCATTCATTCTTCACCAATGCATTTATCAAGATGGTCCTCTATTCCTGAGGAAAAAATGGTCCATTCCTGTAAGAGAAGCCTTCTTGTTCACTCCTTCTCTAGTCACTCCATTCCTGGGGCACTGGTGCCTGGGAGGTTACAAAGCATGGTGCCCATCCCTCCTGGACAGTTTTTGCTGAGTTTCTGGTTGCTCTTACTCCTAGACTGCTCAGGACAATCTCTGAGGGATCCTCAGGAGGATGTCTTGACTGTCTTAGGTTTCAGATCAGATCAGATCAGTCGCTCAGTCATGTCCAACTCTTTGCGACCCCATGAATTGCAGCACACCAGGCCTCCCTGTCCATCACCAACTCCCGGAATTCACTCAGACTCACGTCCATTGAGTCAGTGATGCCATCCAGCCATCTCATCCTCTGTCGTCCCCTTCTCCTCTTGCCCCTAATCCCTCCCAGCATCAGAGTCTTCTCCAATGAGTCAACTCTTCACATGAGGTGGCCAAAATACTGGAGTTTCAGCTTTAGCATCATTCCTTCCAAAGAAATCCCAGGGCTCATCTCCTTCAGAATGGACTGGTTGGATCTCCTTGCAGTCCAAGGGACTCTCCAGAGTCTTCTCCAACACCACAGTTCAAAAGCATCAATTCTTCGGCGCTCAGCCTTCTTCACAGTCCAGCTCTCACATCCATACATGACCACAGGAAAGACCATAGCCTTGACCAGGCGAACCTTGTTGGCAAAGTAATGTCTCTGCTTTTGAATATGTTATCTAGGTTGGTCATAACTTTCCTTCCAAGGAGTAAGCGTCTTTTAATTTCATGGCTGCAGTCACCATCTGCAGTGATTTTGGAGCCCAGAAAAATAAAGTCTGACACTGTTTCCACTATTTGCCTGTCTATTTGGGCAGACTTCAATACTGACAATGTGTCCCCAGACCCTCAAGAGGTCTGGCTCCTGACCCTCTGTCTCTCCTCTCTGCACCACAGCCCAGGCCCAGGTGTCTCAGTCTGAGACATTCTGTTTAGACAACCCAGCACCACCCAGGCTCTGACACAATCTAAAGGTGATTTTCCCTCATCTGTTTAGTAACTCATTCATCATAATTTAGTTCCATATACAGAAAACCCGATTATATTACAAACAGTTCTATTAGCACTGTAAATAATGACAAAACTTGGATTACTGTGTGGCTATGTTATCTACCACCAGCAGCAGATTAACGAATCGAGCTACCAGTTCTAACAAAGTCATTTTGGAAATAAAAGGCAAACGTAGGAAGTAGTGCATTGCAGGGCCCACCTGAACGGCAGGAACAAAGCATTTCATGAATTACCTGACGACTGTAACTGAAGCACTGCCCCATCACATGAGGTCCATGCTGCTGCTGCTGCTGCTGCTGCCAAGTCGCTTCAGTCGTGTCCGACTCTGTGCGACCCCATGGACTGCAGCCTACCAGGCTTCTCCGTCCATGGGATTCTCCAGGCAAGAACACTGGAGTGGGTTGCCATTTCCTTCTCCAGTGCATGAACGTGGAAAGTGAAAGTCAAGTCGCTCAGTCGTGTCTGACTCTTAGCGACCCCATGAACTGCAGCCTACCAGGCTCCTCCATCCATGGGGTTTTCCAGGCAACAGTACTGGAGTGGGGTGCCATTGCCTTCTCCATGAGGTCCATAGATGGTGAGTAACATCAAAGCTTCTACTGCTCCCAGGTGGCAAAGCTGCCAAATTACCTCCACAGGAGGCCTTACTATAACGTATATAGACTAGTCAATAGAAAGGACTGCAGCTTTATAGACTCAGCATTCAAGTAGTCAGTAAAGCCCAGCAAAAAATAAACAAATTACTTATGGATAATTTATATCATTGGTTTGACTAAGACTGTAGATAAATCAAAGCTGAGAAAAGGCAAGTTTTGTGAGGTAAATGATAAAGGGGGAATCAGACAGAGTCAATGGTAAGAAAAAAGAGGCTAACCCACAAATGTATTCTGCTTATCAAAATAAGTAATTCAGACAGAGAAAGACAAATATCATAGAATATCACATATGTGGAATCTAAAAAAAGGATAAAAAAAATAACATATACAAAACAGAATTAGACCCACAGAACAGAAAACAAATTAGAGTTACCAAAGGGAAAAGGAGGTAGGAGGGGTAAATAAAGAGACTGGGATTAGATAACTAACAAGGATCTACTTGGAACTACACTCAATATTTGTAGTGACCTATAAAGTAAATATTCGATAAAAATGAGTCTGAGTGACCTCCAGGAGTTGGTAATGGTCAAGGAGGCCTGGCGTGTTGCAGTTCATGGGGTCGCAAAGAGTCAGACACGACTGAGCAACTGATCTGATCTGATCTGATCTGATAAAGTAAATGAACCTGAAAAAGAATACACACACACGCGCACACACACACACGTGTGTCACTTCGCTGTACACCTGAAAGTAACACATTGTAAATCAACTATACTTCAATAAAAATATCAACACATTAAAAATAATAGATGTAGTCATTCATTTAACATTTATTCTGTGCCCAGCAGGCCCTAAGTATATTGTAGGCAGATTCTTTATCAGTTAAGCTACCAGGGAAGCCCAGGTTTTACACTAGGAGTTACAGAAATAAAAAAATGAATAAGATAATACTTTTGGCTCTTGAGAACCTCACATTCCGGTGCTAAGACAAACACATAAATAAAACATTACAGTAGCTGGTAATTGCTCTAGTAGAATTATGCAAATCCCTTTACAGAGCAGAGAGATGTAATCAACTGCATGAAGCAGGTAGGAATAACCTTTGAATCTTGTCTTAAAAGAGAGTAAGACTTGACATGCAGAGAGTGGTACAGGGACATTTCAAAGTGTAAGAAAAGGTTGGAGACACCCAAGGGGGTCAAGACAGCAAAATGCCCTGAAAAGGACCATTTAGGAGCAGAACACAGAGGTGTCCCAGAAGACAGGAGAGGGCAGATGTCCAGTGATACAACAATAGGGCCAGAGGTGGCCAAGCTGGTGAGTGCTGGTGGCCTCCAGCTCTCAACCACACCCAAACACGTGGAGCTTTGGCTGCTGTAGAGTATATGGAAAGCTCACAATTTAAGAAGAGTAACATATTTACTTGAAGTTAGTTCTCAAATGTATGAGCTTAGAATAGTTCACAGAATAAAAACCAAATGAAGGGCCAGTTCAGTCATAAGATAAATTCTGCACCAATAGGATTTGTTGTGTTCCATCGCTCAGTTGTGTCCGACTCTTTGCAACACCGGAGACTGTAGCCCACCAGGCTTCACTGTCCATGAGATTCCCCAGGCAAGAATACTGGAGTGGGTTGCCATTTCCTTCTTCAGAGCATCTTCCCAACTCGGGGATTGAACCCGTGTCTCCTGTACTGGCAGATATTTTTACCATTGAGTCATGAAGCCCACTGGTAGGATTTACTGGCTGTCAAAACTGAATTTTAAAAAGAGAAAAGGGAAGGAAACATCAGAAATCTTGTTAGTTGAAAAATAAAATAACACTGCTGAGAGCTTAGAAGAGAAATGAATCTCTGTAAGAGAAGCTAAAAAGTATTTAGAAATGAAAGAACATCTAAAAAGTCACTATTTTTGAAACTTTTCTTGGACATAATTTATAACCTTGTGACTGAAAATGTGGTACCCAGACCAGCAGTATCGGCATTGCCTGGAAACCTGTTAGAAATGTGGCATCCTGGGCTCCACCTCAGAGCCGCTGAACCAGAATCTGCAGTTATTCAGATCCCAAGATGAATCACATGCACATTGACGTTTGAGAAGAATTGTTTTATAGAACTAGGGAAACTGTTCATACTACAAAGCGGGCAGGGAAGCTACTGCTAAGACACTCAGTACCGGCACACCCTTCTCCACCTCTGCTCCACAGCGCCCCCTTGTTGATGTCTCAGTTGAAATCTCGCAGGTATATCAGAGGTTTTCCCGGAATGCCTCAGAATTATCTACATCACTCATATGTCTACGGGTTTGCCTTGTGGCTCAGCTGGTAAAAAATCCACCTGCAATGCAGGAGACCTGGGTTTGATCCCTGGGTTGGGAAGATCCCCTGGAGAAGGGAAAGACTACCCACTCCAGTATTCTGGCCTGGAGAATTCCATAGAATGTATATAGTTCATGGGGTCACAAAGGGTTGGACACGACTGAGTGACTTTCACATGTCTACAGCATTATGACTGAGCTCAACTAGGTACCAAGGGAAAAAGAACATGATTATCTCATTAAAGTAATATCTATGCACTAAGATGTGAAAGGCTAAATTGGGTGAACATCCTCAGCAACCATTGACATTTTAAGGTTATGTGTTAATTTCTAATTCATAATCAATGGGAAAGAGTCCTTTTTGAGCTGAGAATCCTTCAGGAATGTATTGTTCCTATCTACTGCAGATTACTAACAGGGAGAACAAGTTTTTAGAATCCATTTATGGATCAAATGGAGATTATATGCAGAGTGCATCATGAGAAACGCTGGACTGGAAAAGGCACAAGCTGGAATCAAGATTGCCAGGAGAAGTATCAATAATCTCAGATATGCAGATGACACCATCCTTATGGCAGAAAGTGAAGAGGAACTAAAGAGCCTCTTGATGAAAGTGAAAGAGGAGAGTGAAAAAGTTGGCTTAAAGCTCAACATTCAGAAAACAAATATCATGGCATCTGGTCCCATCACTACATGGGAAATAGATGGGGAAACAGTGGAAACAGTGTCAGACTATTTTGGAGGGCTCCAAAATCACTGCAGATGGTGACTGTAGCCATGAAATTAAAAGATGCTTACTCCTTGGAAGAAAAATTATGACCAACCTAGATAGCATATTCAAAAGCAGAGACATTACTTTGCCAACAAAAGTCCGTCTAGTCAAGGCTATGGTTTTTCCAGTGGTCATGTATGGATGTGAGAGTTGGACTATAAAGAAAGCGGAGTGCCGAAGAATTGATGCTTTTGAACTGTGGTGTTGGAGAAGACTCTTGAGAGTCCCTTGGACTGCAAGGAGATCCAACCAGTCTATTTTGAAGGAGATCAGCCCTGGGATTTCTTTGGAAGGACTGATGCTGAAGCTGAAACTCCAGTACTTTGGCCACCTCATGTGAAGAGTTGACTCATTGGAGAAGACTCTGATGCTGGGAGGGATTGGGGGCAGGAGGACAAGGGGACGACAGAGGATGAGATAGCTGGATGGTATCACCAACTTGATGGACGTGAGTCTGAGTGAACTCCAGGAGTTGGTGATGGACAGGGAGGCCTGGCGTGCTGAGATTCATGGGGTCACAAAGAGTTGGACACAACTGAGCGACTGAACTGAACTGAACTACTCCTTGGAAGGAAAATTATGACCAACCTAGATAGCATATTCAAAAGCAGAGACATTACTTTGCCAACAAAGGTCCTTTTAGTCAAGGCTATGGTTTTTCCAGTGGTCATGTATGGATGTGAGAGTTGGACTATAAAGAAAGCAGAGTGCTGAAGAATTGATGCTTTTGAACTGTGGTGCTGGAGAAGACTCTTGAGAGTCCCTTGGACTGCATGGAGATCCAACCAGTCCATTCTAAAGGAGATCAGTCCTGGGTGTTCTTTGGAAGGACTGATGCTGAAGCTGAAACTCCAATACTTAGGCCACCTCATGTGAAGAGTTGACTCATTGGAAAAGACTTTGATGCTGGGAGAGATTGGGGACAGGAGGAAAAGGGGACAACAGAGGATGAGATGGCTGGATGGCATCACCGACTCGTTGGACATGAGTTTGAGTGAACTCTGGGAGTTGGTGATGGACAGGGAGGCCTAGTGTGCTGCGAATCATGGGGTTGCAAAGAGTTGTACACGACTGAGCAACTGAACTGAACTGAACTGATGGATCAAATACTGTTACAATAAATTAAACCATACTTTTCTGAGTTACGGAAATAATGGTGATGACAGCTAAACAGACTAGCTAAGACTAAATTACATCCTATGACAAAATAAGATAGCTTCTGTACATAGTACAGTAAACTGGGTTTAGGATTAGAGAAAATGAAAGAATATGTTTAGGTAGGAGTAAAAAGAAGGGAACTGAGAAGGAAATTAACAGATTATATACTCAATCAAAAAAATCAAATTTAAGATGATATCTAGAAAAAAATATAAGGGATAAAAAAGGCTGAGGAAATAGAAGTTATGTCCAGATTGTTTGGCCATATAAATTATTTTAAAAATTGAAACTAGAAAAAAGGGGGTTATCAAACGGTAGCATTTCTAATTTGAATAATAATCACAGCATTACTGCCTACACAATCCAAGGGGCAACTGTGTCCAGGGAAAGAACATACTTCAGTAGATGCTCCTAAAATCACCCAGGCTCTATGTTCTTGACAGGGGTCCAACACTTAAATTATTTAAAATAAATGTGAAGCAAAAGAAACATTTCTTTCTGTACCTTCTCATTGGGTGACTAAACAGGTAGGTAAGGCTCAAGAGAAAACTAAAATTATTTCAACAGGAACTTAATTTTGGACAATAGAAAACAGAATATTGTAAAGTATCACAAACAAAATAAGAAAATCTCTGCAGGCACAATTCTGTCTTGATTTGAGCAGAAGCTTATACACATCAAGAGCCCAGTTACTCAAACTTTCTGAGACGTGATTTCTTAATTTGAAAACTGATTTTAACCATGCCTACTTTTTTTTAGGATTGTCTCCCGGACTTCATGAAAAGTGTAGATTTTTTGCCCAGAAACTGTCAATAAATGTTTGATCTTTTCATCTGGTAGAGAATGAAATTGAGTTACAATAATATTTTGAGGATAATAAGCTGTAATTCATATTCAATAAAAGTTCAAAAATTATCAAGAAGAGAGGAAGAGAAATTTATACATATTAACCTTTATGTATAAGCATGTATATGTATAGAGCTTCCCAGGTGGCACTAGTGGTAAAGAATCTGTCTGTCGATGCAGGAGATAAAAGAGATGTGGGTCTGATCTTAGGTTGGGAAGATCCTCTGGAGGAGGGCATGGCAACTCATTCTGGTATTCTTGCCTGGAGAATCCCATGGACAGAGGAACCTGGTGGACTACAGTCTATAGGGTTGCAAAGAGCTGGACACCACTGAGTCGACTTAACATGCATGCACACATGCATGTATATATCTGCTTCTTTGCTATATATATATTTTTTTCCTTTTTATCTTGCATTCTTATTCTACAACTTCTCCAATACACTAAGCCATCATTATAAATTACTTGTACCAAGGCTATAAGCAGCAGAGCCAAATTGCCTGGGTACAAATCCTAGCATCACCATTTTTAAATGTAGGATCTTAGAAGACACATTTAACACTGTGTGCTCAGTTTCCTTATCTGTGAAATAAAGCTAAGCACAATCCCTGTATATCTTACATATTTCCTGTGGTATTTGTTCTTGCTTGGTTGTCTTGTTACCCTCCCTACTTAATTAGCAGCAGTTCATTCCTTTACCTCCCAGTTGCTGATGGCATGTACCCCAAAGTATCATCAGTAATCAGCCAAAAGTTATGTCAAGAATACCGTGTGTGTAGCAACCTTATGATCCACAAAGACTTAAAGTCCAGTTCCATCTTTGTTGTGTAGAAAATTTTAATTTTTTTGCCTCCAATGACGAGCCCTGAGTCCACAAATAGTCTGCTGTTTCTTGGCTGTATGGACTTCTCGTGTCCTAGCCAGATTTTCCTGAGTATTTTGATAGTCTATTTGATAGCTCCAATTTGTTTGCTATTATTTAATACCATTTTAAAACCTGACGGCTCAGCAGCTAAAGAATCTGTCTGCAATGCAGGAGACATAGGAGACATGGGTTTGATCCCTAGGTTGGGAAGATCCTCTGGAAGAAAAATGGCAACCCACTCCAGTATTCTTGCCTGAAAAATCCCATGAACAGAGGAGCCGGCTATAGCCCAAAGGGTTGCAAAGAGTCAGATGTGGCTGAAGTACATACACACACACATTCATCATTTTTAAATAATTTTTAAATTATATGGATATACATTCTGTAAAATGTTTATCCCCTATAGAAGTGTATCCATCAGCAGAGGTGATGACTCTTACAGACTTAAGAGTGGGTATAAACTCCAGACTTTTCACTGTGCATACAAAATAGAGAATAGGATAATAGATACAAAGATAGATAAATCACTACTGGAGCTCTACCACCTAGAGCAGAGCTAACACATAGTAGACAATAAGTATCTGTTGGATCAACTAATTACTATACCAGCTATCTCAGAGACTGCTAGTTGCTCATCAGTACCCCTTCTTTCCATTCTCCCTTCTTTTACAGAATCTCTGACTTTATCTGGGTATATCCATCATAATATTTTAATTACATGCTTATCTCTAGCATTATAATGTAAGCTATTCAAGAACAAAAACTATGTCTCCTTCATTCTCCTAATTCCTACACAGCATCTGGCACAGAGCAAATGTTGAATGAATGACACCATTTTTGGTCCACTTGTTTTCCCAGATTGTGTAGTCAGCACACATCATGAAAGACACAAGTTCAATTCTCCATGGTCCTTACCTTGTCATTCATCCCAGATTACTGGCTTTTTCCCAGTCACATATTAGGCAATGACTCACCTATGAGAAAACTGATGGGGCTCTCCCTGTTCTCTAACTGAATTTTCCACAAGCCATTTGCTCATTGTGTGTGGTGTTTCACTGGCTCTTCCTAGATGCCAATTTTGTAAGATTATCATCCTTTTTTACTGACTAGTATATGGTACAGTCAGATTTCCTGTGGAGGTAAATTCGACAGTGTTGCCACCTGAGGTCAGTGGGAATGACTCCATTATCCATCTGCTCCTCTCTAGCAGAATCCATGTGTGCATCTTCTAACTTTCCCTCTCTGCCTCTCTCACCCTTCCTGTTGGCTGAAATGCAGATACAGTGGTGGTGTGATATCTTGGATAAAGATAATGCCCTGGGATGAGAGGGCAGCAAGGTAGAAGGATCCTGGGTCCCTGTTGCCATAGACTGCTTCTGCCTAGAAGGGTACATGAGAGAGAAATAAATTTGAACCTTAGTTAATGTCCTAACTAATAGAAAAGCAGATGATCTCATTGGGTTACCCCTCTATACTCCTCTCACTTCTCAGACAACCAAGTACCAGTAGAGGTATTCTTTATGGATTCCACCGCTGCCACAGTCAGTCCCAACAAAGCAGGGGTGATGCGTGACAATTTATATGTCCATTGGCTATTCCACAGGGACTGTTCATGCTTTTTTCTCCCTTATGGGAAGAGATTATATCAGCTTGTATTCTTTCGTCCAGTACTGTTGGACAAGATGAGTCCCACCTGTCAAGCACCAAGATTTGGGGAGAATTGTTCAACACCACATGGCATGAGTAAAGAATAGGTTTTATTAGGAAAATTAATGTAAGCCAAGGGTCTATGCTTTCGCTGTCCCACAAAGAAGCATGCTGCTGGAGGAGGGTGGTGGTGGTGTTGCTGTTGCCATAGTGTGAGTCTGAGTTCCAGTGGAGGAATCTCGCTCCCCTGCAAGCTTCCACTTTTTAGGACAAGCATGAAAAGCAGCCGCATCAGTGCTCAGGGCTCACTGTCAGGCCGCTGCAATGTAGGGTATCAGCTGCTTACATGAAGGGCCAGAGAAAGCCAAGCATCTGGATGCTACAGTGGAGCTATCTGGGGGAGGAAGAGTCAGGTCCTGCAGGAAGCTGAGCTTGGTATAACCTCACTCACCAGGACAAGGAGGTGGCCCTTTCTCCTCCACCTTGTCCCAGCTGCCTTACAGTCCAGGAAACCCAGAATCAACAGGGTAAAACCAGGGCTGCCACTCCCTGTACGTTTCTAAAGTCACAGAGTTGCTTTTGAATAACGACTTTGAAAAAAAATCTGTTAGATCAGATCAGAGTACCAAAATACCTACAGATAGTAAAGGGAATACAAATCTAAAATCACTCTTAAATGACACCTACTAAGAGCAATAGAATTTCACAAAATCAGCAGAAGACTTGTGAAACTGGGGTTAAGTCACCAAACTACAGATATCAGAGAATCTAAAATAAATTCTTTACATGTGATTGTTAAAACAGCATAGGTAATGAGCTGCAATGTGTCTCCTAAAGTAATAGGCAGACTGAATTAAACTAATAAAGACTAAAATATTCTAAGGTTGCTACAACTTCATTCTCTGTCACCTTCAGATGTTTATTATGATAGTTTGCTTTGCAGGGGGTAGTACTGATTTTAAGAAAGGTTTTAGGTTTAAAAAAAAATACTCTTTCAGTGAGAAAGGGAGAAAAATTATAGGTGCAGCTTGTGGAACCCTCAGAGGTCTTATGATTAGACTTTAAGGTGGGGATGCTGGAATGGCTGTCAACAATATTCCATCATGGAACAATTTTTGCCTCTATGACTTCTAGCTGCAATGGAGAAGGAAAAACAGAAAGGAAAAACAAAAAGATTAAGAAAATTGAAGCACATAGAGGAATTGGGGAGCAGGGAATCAGGAGAGATGTGCCTGTTGATGTATGCACAAGAGTAGGGACAGAAGAGAAGTGAATAGCAAAGTGGGAAACTATTCTCTCTTCCCTTATTTTGTATTCCATAGCTCCTAGAACCCCCAGCCTAGCCCATACACTTTAGAAATTAAAGGCAAAGGAATATTCAGGATTGTCTCTTCCAGAAGGGCAGGGTGGAGCCCACAGAAGAACTACTGATTGCTTGGTTTCGTGTTTTGCAATTCTGTGCGAGTGCTCAGTCACTCAGTCGTGTCTGACTCCTTGCAACCCCATGAACTGTAGGCCACCAGGTTCCTCTGTCCATGATGTTTTTCAGGCAAGAATTCTGGAGTGGCTTGCCATTTTTTCCTCCAGGGTATCTTCCTGACCCAGGGATCAAACCCACTCTCCCCCGCATCTCCGGCAATGTCAGGCGGATTCTTTGCCACCGAGTCATGTGGCTCAAAAGTCACCTTCTCCTTGAGGCCCTTTATCCCCACTGGGTTCTCTAAAGGGCAGGACACAGAGGACTTCTCTCTGCAATTCACAACTGGCTCTCAAGCAGAGGATCCCTGAAGGAGTACTGAATTAAATAAGAAGATAGATTTAGTGTAGTATTTTCATTAACCTCAATGAGAAACAATTCACAGTTTGTTTAGTTAAAATGGATAGATTTAGATTTTGTACCAAATCTGCCTCACTCATAAACTTGGCAAATTTGCTTTTAAGTTTCCCATGTAATCTGAGAGTGTTGACAACATGTGTCACCAGCTTAAAGTCTCCATTAGGCTCTGAAGGTGAGAAGTGAAATCTAAAGTGACTTAAATTACCCTGCTGCAATTTCAAATAAAAGCAAAGCACAGAGCCATCAGAAGGAATGATCAGTAAGCTATGTCACAAATCCAAGAGGCCAACGCAGTAGGTGCAGAGAGACTATCACTCTCACAGTCAGGCCCTCAATTTCTCAACAAGTCACTAATGAGAATGCTTCTAGTATAAAGGAAATATTTATCCATATAACGAAGTCTGACATAATAATTTATTATGGTTAGACGCTTCCATTTAAGTAACAGTTGAGGCTATCAGTATAACAGCCTTGGCATATAGTGAAGGAAGTGGACTGGTTGGAGTAGCGAGTACTTTTATAAACACCTGCATAATCCTCTAACTAACAGCCATATTAGTCTACTATTTTCAGTCTGACTGAGTTCATAAGTCTATTTTACATGTTTTCTAGTTTGAAATAAAATATTTAGTTTTACAGTAAATTAGACCCATGTTCTGATGGAAGACTAAATACTCTCAAAAATATCATAAAGATTTCCCAAGGACGATATACGTCTTTGTTAATTAGAAATCTTAAATACCTAGAGAATAAGAATAGTTTTCATGATTCTGTCCCAACTTAAAGCCTTGGACACTCAGGCAACTGACATGTTTGATCTCACAATTCAAAACAGATGCCCCTTTGTTGCTAGTCCATCTGAACTGAATTATTTAGAAACTGTACCATGGGCCAGTGACAGTCTTTTCTGATATTTAAATAAAAGCCATTTCTGTGATGCTATTATCAAGCTGTCAGGTAATTAATTTAAAAAATTGAGTACTTTTTTACCTCAGTGGCCTGGGAAAACGATTGGGAAATATACAGATATAAATGTGGCCTTTAATTACAAGATTATAATCCTATTGTAAAAACAATGCTTAATCGTTTAAAAATGAAAATATAATGCCTCCAATCTGAAGTAATAAAGTCTACTTCAAAAAAAAATTTCAGCCCAGAAAATCAGTCAATTAATACGTATTTATAATGTTAAAACAACAGCCATTCCCTTCTCCAGGGGAATCTTCCCAATCCAGGAATTGAACCAGGGTAGATTTTTACCATCTGAGCTACCAGGGAAGTCAAAACAACAATGAAGAGCTATAGCTCTAAGATGAGTGGAAACTTCTCAGTAAGATTTTTATAATCCAGCCCCAAACTACCTTCCTAGTATTGTTTCTCATTGACCCCCCACCTGCCTACTAGACTGTGCCCAGAGCCAAAACAGAACATTTCCTCCTTTCCAAACTCAGATTGCAAGAGTGTTTCTCATGCGCTTCTCTCCTGTTTATATTCCTATCCAACATCACTTTTTTTTTCAGGTTTTACATTGAAGTATAGTTGATCTGCAAATGTTGTGTTAGTTTCAGGAATACAGCAAAGAAATTCACTTATATATTATATTATTCAGTTATATATTATATATATATATAAACTTTTTCTGATTCTTTTCCATCACAGGTTATCACAAGATATTGAGCACAGTTCTCTGTGCTATGCAGGTCCTTGCTGCGTATCTATTTTATATGTAGTACTGCATATGTCCATCCTTACTCACTGTAGTCAGATTACTAGCATTGATTAGTATCTGTGTTCTCTTCTCTTTGGGCATCTGGCTGAAATACATCTTCCATCTCCCTTGCACTTGGATGCAGCCATAAGTCTGAGTCTCAGAAAACAAAATGTGAATCGAGTGATGGGGACGCTTTCTTGGTCTGGCCCATAGGAACGTTTGTCTGTAGACCTCTGATTCTAAGGATCTGCAAGGGAGTAAAGCAACCCGTACAAAGGATCCAGGGTCCCCAAATCACTGTGTGAAGCAGAGACACCTTTCGTCACTGCTTTGGCTTGTTGGCCTATGATGTGAGTGAGAAATAAATTTCCTATTGTGTTAGGATGTGGGAGTTTAACAGCAGGCAGCATTATTCACCTTAACAAATACACCTACTTATCTTTCAGTCACAGATGAAAGATTCTTCCTCTGCGAAGTCTTGTCCATCCCCTCAGGTGGAATTAATTACCTTCTTCCTTGTGTTCCCAGAGCATTTATTATGTATATCTATTATTTATTGGTGTCTAATTCATCAGCTAGCTTGTGAGCTCCCTGAAGGTAGATCCTGTTTTATTTGTCTGGGAATCCTTAACACCTCGCGTTCAAAGTAGTCAAAAAATGTTTATTGAAAGTTCTTGAACAATGGATGATATTGGAGAGCGTTGTATTAATTTACTAAAATGTTTATTCATGAATTTGACTTAAAACACAAAAGTAAACACTTTTCTTTTATAGTTGGTGAGAAAATACGACTGTTGGATCCAACAGTATATTCAACCTGCACTTGAATGCCATGTTTAAACAGTAACATTTCTTTGGATAAACATGCTTCATTTATTCGTCTCCTTTACCATGGGTAGCAATTCAACCACCAAATAAAGCTATCAAAATGTGCTTCCTCTTACTCTAACTCTTAATTGCACCCTAGGGTTTAAGGGACAACAGGCCAGTAAATAATAATGATCTGTTGCAATTTTTAGAGTAGTTTTACTTTTCTCTTTGACAAACAAAAAGAGATCATTGGAAGGATACCTTTGGTACTCCTTCAAAAATAATCTAGCCAGAAATCATTTTCAAGGGCCTGCAAAATGAATGTTAATGTAAAACTGAAAATATGTAAAGGCTCAATTTATAGTCCATAAAGTCAAAATTAAAACAAAACCCATCCATTTCCAAGTTCGTAAGTATTACATGTCTGCCTCTATCCCCAGGCTGCATTCCCATACTACGGGATTTCTTGGAGATATAAATGGGATGGAGCAAAAGCTCACACATTTGCACACAGACAATATGACTGGATTCAATCCCTGGTTTAATTAATGAAAGAGACCAAATACTGTATCTCAGTGCAGATTCTATTGGCCCTCAGGACCCTGAGCAAGGGCAGACAGTCCACTCAGGGTAGGGTCTCACAGGATCCAAGAGCATAATTCTTCCTAAACCACTGCCCTTGAAAACTCAGGCATCAACCATTATCCCAGAAAAAGTAAGCCTAACATGGAGTTGTCTTGACTCTCAAACTCTCAGGCTGAGGACAGTCGCATCTGAGGATGCAGGTGAAGGCCAAAAAGCAGTAAATGGAAGAAAGCCCAGACAGTCCTCAAAATAACTCTATACTCCAGTGTCTTAGGAAGTCCATCTCCAGAGTCTGTTTGTCTCATTCTAAAATCTTTTTATCTACTTGGTTGTCATATGAGTTTGGTCTGAGGGTTATGAACAAAACTTCATTTCCCTACACACAAGACTATGCCACCATTTATCGAGGTAAATAAGCATGATTTTCACATTTTCTAACTGTGATTTTTTTTTCAATGTGAAGTATTGAATACTTACAACATATTTTAAATGCAACTGTATCTAATTTTTTTCTAGGAAATATGGACTGATTTGTCTTCTCATAGTGATGATTCTAGTAAAGCAAAAGAAAATTAGACCAAAAGAAAACACAGGAGAACCTGTGATATTTATCAGGAAATTTTCCTATGAGAAAAAGCCCAGAGCAGGAATTTAGAGCACAATTGCTAATGATGTTTGCCAGTATTTAGAACATTAAAAAGGCCATGAAAAATCAAGACTTTCATATTTTTCAAAAAACATGAAATACCTTAACATTGCTTCCTCTTTCATTGCATGATGTGACAAATAAGTAACTAGGATAAGTAATCAGGGCCCACTTTATTTCCAAAGGCAAAGAGGGCAAAGAACAAGAGGAACAATCATGTTCTGTATCCAGCCAAGTAATAATTATATATTGGTTTCTAATTCAAGGCATACAGACTCACAGCAATTTATGTTATTTTTTAAAAAATTAAAGAAATGTGGAGTGCAGAAACCATTATTTCATTAACACAAAAAGGGAGACCACCCACCGCCCATCTTCAGACTCCCTTGGTCACGCTCCCTGCTCCCTGGGGGGCTCAGTTTACATCAGCAGCATCACTTGTCCTGGGAGTGCTGAATGTTCCTGTGGCTGCTGCTGGGCCGCTGGCCCCATCAGTCATGCACCTGGAGCTTCTGCCTTCTCCTTCTCCTTACAGATATGGGGGCTGGCATCCCACATAACAGCTGGAGAAGCCCAGTGTAACCTGCAAATGTGGGCGACTTAACTCCCCAAGAGGCAAACTCTGACCTATGGGTGATGGGAGGGAAGGTAACTGTCCTGTTTTCCTTTTCAAATTGTGGTAACAAGCATGACATAAAATTTACCATCTTAGCCGTGTTTACACCTACAGTTCAATAACATCAAGTATATTCAGACTCCAACTTTTATTCACTCTAGAAATTTCTAGAGTGAATTCACCCAAGTATATTCACTCTAGAACTTTCTCATCTTGCAAAACTGAAAGTGTACCCACTTAGCAACTCCCCATTTCTCCTCCCCCTAACCCCTGGCAACCTCCATTCCTTCGGCTTCTAAGTTTGACAGCTTTCCATAGCTCACCTGTCTTTACGTGACTCCCTTCCCTGCTTCTTTACCTCACTAGCCTGGATTTGTATATCCCAAATAAATCACTAATACTTCAATCCTTGCTTCAGGTGAGTCTCTAGAAAATTCTGACTAGAACACAGTGTTCTGCACACCTGAGAATTAAGTCATTGGAGCAGTAAACCTATCTCTTGGAGAAAAATCCATGACTTGGACATTAGGACTAGTCTAGAAAATTATATCATATAATAACATAATATTTCATAAGTACTCTTTTGTAGTAAGTACCTTTAAAAAATACCTTATTTATTTGGCTGTGCTAAATCTTAGTTGTAGCATGTGGGATTTTTGGTCTGTCATGGCAGATGAATTCTTATGGCATGTGGGATCTACTTCCCTGACCAGGGATCAAAGTCGGGCTCCCTGCATTGGGAGCGTGGAATCTCAGCCACTGGACCACCAGGGAAGTCCCCAAAGTACCTGGTTTTTAATCTTAACTTTCTATTGTAGATATTTAACCAGCCACAAAAGCCCCAGAAATGGCGGTAGTAGGGCTATAGAGGTGAGGCAGATGGCAGCAATGTGATCAGTGTAGAGACAATTAACCATTACTGAGGTGCTTGGGCCAGATGCTCTGTATCATCTCATTTAATCCTGCCTGTGGTGAGGTAAGTCTTGTTATCACCACAGGACAGATGCACAACGGAGGTTATCAAGACGAACGGAGAACTCGGCTTGGGCCACAGAGTTAACAAGTGGCAGAACTGGGGTTTGAAATGAAGCCTTTCTGCCCTAAGAGCCTGGCTCTTAACCATGTGTGATAGATACCACCTCTCTTTCAGTCAAATCAATCTGAGTCTTCCTATGTTCCAGGACGGAGAAGGCAATGGCACCCCACTCCAGTACTCTTGCCCGGAAAATCCCACGGATGGAGGAGCCTGGTAGGCTGCAGTCCATGGGGTCGCTAAGAGTCGGACACGACTGAGCGACTTCACTTTCACTTTTCACTTTCACGCATTGGAGAAGGAAATGGCAACCCACTCCAGTGTTCTTGCCTGGAGAATCCCAGGGACAGGGGAGCCTGGTGGGCTGCCGTCTATACGGTCGCACAGGGTCGGACACGACTGAAGTGACTTAGCATAGCATAGCATGTGCCAGGAACTTTGCTAACACTTAATGTTTATCTTCTTGTTGTTAAAGTCCCCAAAACGATTCCATGAAATGAAAAAGCCTCAAAGATGCATAAAATTCTATCATTTTCCCAAACAAATCTAGGAAGAAAATAAACCTTTCTTGTATACTTTTTATAGGAATAAACACAGAAAATTTATGGAATTGTGAAGAATAATACATATTTTAAAAATGTAGTTAGTTTAGAAAAATAAAAAGTAAGAAGTACTTCTAGAAATGGGAGTATTGTGAAATTAATTTGGGATAAATATCCACACACAGTGAAGATTATGCACTACCAATATTCTGTCCATCCTTAATTTGATCTGGAACTCATTTCAATGTTAGGGCCTCATCCTGTTAGTGAGTATCCTTTGTTGTTTTCCCCAAATAGTCTGGGGCCCCTTTGTCTGTTACCATGATTCTGGCAGGATGCCAGATAGGTAGCATAATTCAGTGAAAGGTCTGAGCTCTACTGCTGCTGCTAAGTCACTTCAGTCATGTCCGACTCTGTGTGCCACCATAGACGGCAGCCCACCAGGCTCCCCCGTCCCTGGGATTCTCCAGGCAAGAACACTGGAGTGGGTTGCCATTTTTTTATCCAATGCATAAAAGTGAAAAGTGAAAGTGAAGTCGCTCAGTCCTGTCCAACTCTTCGCTACCCCACGGACTGCAGCCTACTAGCCTCCTCCATCCATGGGATTTTCCAGGCAAGAGTACTGGAGTGGGGTGCCATCACCTTCTCCATCATTACATATCAGTAAGTTTTTAATGGAAAAAGGAGTTTTAAGACATCAATCTCAAGGGTTTGGGGTATTTATAAGCTGAATTTTAAAGAAATCCTAGAGCTAGAGTCAAACCTCAGCTGCCTTGAGTCTTTGTGTTTTATTAAACAGCTGAACAAAAGTGAAGCAACCCAGCTCTGCTGGAAAGAGCACAGATTTCTGTAGCTACACAGCCTGAGGGTGAGTCTCAGCTCTGCTACTTACTAGCCATGAAGTGACATTGAGCAGGTTTATTTCTTTAGTCTTTATTTTCCACTGCCTCAGTTTCCTCATCTGTAATATAAGGATAATTACAGTGCCTACCCTAGAGAGTTATTAAGAAAAATAAATGAGTTAATATTTGTATAGCAGCACTCAGCTCTGTGTCTATACAGAACAAATTAAAATAATATTAAAACTGGGTGAAGTAAACTTACACTGCTTAAAATAGCCTGGAGTTAAAACTCCCCTCCGATCCTCCCCACCATTCTATGCAAAACAAAGAACTCTCTCACCAGAAGAAAATTTCCTGTGGTCATGTATGGATGTGAGAGCTGGACTGTGAAGAAGGCTGAGCGCCGAAGAATTGATGCTTTTGAACTGTGGTGTTGGAGAAGACTCTTGAGAGTCCCTTGGACTGCAAGAAGATCCAACCAGTCCATTATGAAGGAGATCAATCCTGGAATTTCTTTGGAAGGAATGATGCTAAAGCTCAAACTCCAGTATTTTGGCCACCTCATGCGAAGAGTTGACTCATTGGAGAAGACTCTGATGCTGGGAGGGATTGAGGGCAGGAGGAGAAGGGGATGACAGAGGATGAGATGGCTGGATGGCATCACTGACTTGATGGGTGTGAGTCTGAGTGACCTCTGGGAGCTGGTGATGGACAGGGAGGCCTGGCGTGCTGCGGTTCATGGGGTCGCAAAGAGTCAGACACGACTGAGCGACTGATCTGATCTGAAGGTTGATTACGCCCAGCTCCCAGCTGGTCCCAGCCTCTGGCCGATGTCCAGAATTCCTTGCCCCAGCCATCTAAGAGATAACTAACCCGAACAACCTTGGAGAAGAACAGGCCCCCTTAAGACAGTAGATTTACACATATATGCCTATATATACTTACTCTTTTCTTGGGTTAGTGCAGCAGCTCACTAATGTGACTGCTGCCCCTTCTCGCCTCATTAAAGGTGATCTGTTCCTGTAAAGTGTTGGTCTCCTTTTTCTGAACCTCGCCTTCTCTAACTCCCTTACCCTACTCTGGGTCTCCATGTTTTTTGTTTTTTTCTGTGATAGTCACCTTCTAAATATTTTGAGAGAATGGTTTTGTGAACTTGGACAAGGCTTCCCAGCCCTTTATATTGACTTGGCATGAGCTTTCAGTTCAGTCGGTTCAGTTGCTCAGTTGTGTCTGAATCTTTGTGACCCCACGGACTGCAGTATGAGCTTTACGTAACATTAAATGTCAAAGTATAATTGTCAACAAGGAGATTCCAGACTGTAGGCAATTCACCTGGCCTGGAGGAAGCTTTCTGCTAAACAACTGTGTCGACAGTTTTATTTCCGCCTGATCAGAACAGGCTGTAGGGCACCCCCATCCCTGGCCATAGTTGCTGACAGTGAAGAAAAGGGGGCTGGGGGCTGGAAGCACATCTTCTGTCTTCCGTTCCAGTCTCATTTTCCTATTACTTGTTGTTAATGCCCTTACTAGTTTCCCCTTGTTTTTATGTCACGGTGTGTGCTGTGCAACTGAAGATCTGTAAGTAAACATCTGCTTAAATTTTTCAGCAGATAGATGCAATATTTGGCTCAACATTTGGTTCCATTCAATTCCCCAAACACCACCAGCCAACATTTTGTGCTGGGCATCATGCTGCAGAATCCAAGAGAAATGAGGCCATGTTCTCTTTCTGAGAGAGACTGACATGGAAACACAAAACTCTAAGGTAAATGTGTTGAGTGTCTCAACAAGAGATTAGACAATGTGCAGTGGTTACACAGATTGAGTCTGCCCTGGGGATTGGCTTTATTAAAACAGACTCAGAGAGAATGAACTTATGGTTACCAGGGAGGGGAAGTGGGAGGGGAAGGGATAGTTAGGCAGTTTGGGACTGACATGTACACACTACTGTATTTAGAATGGGTGACTAACAAGGACTTACTATATAGCACAAGGAACTCTTCTCAATGCTATGTGGCAGCTGGGATGAGAGGGGAGTTTGGGTCAAGGCTATGGTTTTTCCTGTGGTCATGTATGGATGTGAGAGTTGGACTGTGAAGAAGGCTGAGCGCCGAAGAATTGATGCTTTTGAACTGTGGTGTTGGAGAAGACTCTTGAGAGTCCCTTGGACTGCAAGAAGATCCAACCAGTCCATTCTGAAGGAGATGAGCCCTGGGATTTCTTTGGAAGGAATGATGCTAAAGCTGAAACTCCAGTATTTTGGCCACCTCATGTGAAGAGTTGACTTATTGGAGAAGATTCTGATGCTGGGAGGGATTGGAGGCAAGAGGAGAAGGGGACGACAGAGGATGAGATGACTGGTGGCATCACTGACTCGATGGACGTGAGTATGAGTGAACTCTGGGAGTTGGTGATGGACAGGGATGCCTGGCGTGCTGTGATTCATGGGGTCGCAAAGAGTCAGACACGACTGAGCGACTGTGCACCTGAAACTATCACAACATTGTTAATTGGCTGTGTATGTGTTATTAGTCCCTCAGTTGTGTCTGACTTTTTGTGACCCCATGGACTGTAGCCCACCGGACTTCTCTGTCCATGGAATTCTCCAGGCAAGAATACTGGAGTGGGTTGCTGTTTTCCTCTCCAGGGTTGTACTGGAGAAGTACTGGTTGTACTGTTTTCTTCTCCAGTAACTGGTTGTACTCCAATATAAAATAAAATATTTAAATAAAGAAAATAACAAACAACGCTGGTCAATTTCATTTCATCATTCCTTGTATTTCATGCGTTTTGTCTATGAGGCTGTTACCAGGGGCTCTTGAGCTGAAGTACAGAGAATAGTCACCAATCATTATATTCTTGAACACTGTGTTTACAGGCGCCATGCTCACACTGTTCGGTTACTCAAATGCAAATACAAGTCATATGAGATACCTTTTAAAAAACTGTAGCTTTAAAATGGGATCATTAGGTTTCTACTACTACACCAATCCTTGCTGTTCTGGAAACAGGATTGGCTACATTTCTTCCCTGTGGTGCCTCCATCACCAGATTCAGAAGTTGACCCCTGAACTACATAAAGGCCACTGATTGTAATTGGGTAGTTGCTCCAGATAATTCAGCCTAGTGATCCACTCTTCTGCACCAAGATTCCCTCAAATCAGCTTGCTGTCTGCAGGCTTAGAGTGACGTCCCACCTCACCTCCCCCCTGTGCAGGCTATCTAGTGTTTAGAAACAAGCTCCACCTCAGAAACGTGTTCTGACATAAAATTACAAACAACTGTCAGGCTGACCACAGTCAAGGATAACTCCCCAGGACTCAGCTTGACAAGGTAAAAGAAGGGAATGGAAGAAAACTAGATGGCTGCCAGCATGACTGTTAAATGTCAGCTATTTTGGAGTTTATCCCCACATGAGATATTTCTTTTGTGCTGTGAGGACGATCGCTGAGAAAACATGACAACATAATAAAGCCACAGAAGACAACCCCGTCATTACTGCTGCAGGAAATAAAACACAGATTAATGTCACTAAAGCCCATGTCAGGAGGGATAATGATGATGTATACAAATGAATCTTCTCATCCTGGACAAAGGGCTGAAGTGCCACCTAAAGCTGAGTAATAATTATATACAGATCACCCATGACAGTGCTATCTGCTAAGCATGTATTATGTTCTCACATTTTCCAAAAGTTTGTTTTATATTTTTTCTCTGAAAATTCTCTAAAAGTCTTTCCACTTGTATTCAAGTGACACAAATTACAAAGTAGCACAGCAAAGCACTTGTATTGCCTAACAAGGCAAATGCAGCCTGCCACAGGCAGCTATGGGACATCAAGCCTCTCCATTCTATTCCATGTGCCAAGAGGACTGTGCAGCTGTGAACAAGAAAGGCAAGAGGGATGTGGACCATGCCGAGAGGCCATTTGGATGTCCAAATGAAAATGGCTTATAAACAATCATTTGGAAAATAGATTCCATTTGTGCTTCTGGCCACAGAAAAACTGGGCAGAGAGTGAAAACTAAATGGGAAAGAATCAGGACCACTAATACAAGGAATGGAAGATCTAGTGTAAACATTAAAGATGAAAGGAGCAGCAATTCCCTGATCTTGGCTCTAGGCTACAGCCATTTCACTATTAATTAGTAGACCATGTAGCTTGGCTAGGGCACCTCCATACTGACATCAGCCTACTGCAACTTCAATGGATGCCTTAGGAAAACTTCAGAGATGACAAAACAATTTTGTTAATAGTTACGGCTTAAATTATACTGAGATCTTTGACCAAAATTTAATGTAAGCTAGAGTTTTCAGGGATGTGCTTTATTTTATAATAAGAATTTCAACTACAGCTCACAGCAAATGAAGGGGTTATAATTACCGAAATGTCATCTAGTCATGAATAAATTTTAGAAGTCTTATACACTTATTAAAACCAATTATTAGCAGTTCTTTGAAAGAACGAAGGGTGAGAAAGAAAATTTTGTTTTCTTTCTCCTTTCTTTATATTCTTCCTTGTTGGAGTAAAATGTAATCAGACACAAAGAAAGTCACTTGAATTTAAGCAAAGCCCTCTATCTCTCTTCTGCTCTATAGAGTCACTACTATATTCACCTACCTATTAGAAGGAGAGCAACTTACGTAGACTGCCAAACATAACAATATGACTGATGGCAGCTGATGCTTAAGTGCTTCCTGTGTTCTAGACACTGTTCTAAGATCTTTGCATGAATTAACTCATCTCATCTTTATAACACAGTATGAAGTAGGCTGTATTAAGATCCTTATTTGACAGAGAAGGAAACAAACATATGTATTATTTTTTTTTCATAAGTTACTTTCTTGAAACATCAATTGAGTACATAACTAGTAAAAAGATGGAGTTCTTTATCTCACCAAATATAAATCCATCACTGAAAGCACATTGGTCTTAACTGGCTGATGGGATAGGCCCGTGGTCACAGCCTATTCATCTGATCTGATGATGATACTTCATAGACTCAAACACTCTTAAAATTGAAAAAGATGCTGGAGTCATTTAGGGCAATAGCCAATCCACTGCAAAACCATCCATTTAGAATGGCTTTCAAGCTCTCCTCTGAGCATCTCCAGTCCATCTTGTGGATGAAGTGCTCTGGATGTCACACTTCTGTTGATTCACACCCCTGACACTTTTTGAAATGGCTTTTCTTAGTCAATCAAGAACTTCTTCCTTTGTAGTGTTACTCTATGCAGGTGAAATAGTCACGAGCAATGTCATAACTTGTTTTCCTTTCATTTTAGTGTTTGTTTTATTTTAGGTAATAATTGCAAGATAATATCAGGTGCATGGTTAAAGGAATGGTTGCTGCTGCTGCTAAGTCACTTCAGTCGTGTCTGACTCTATGCGACCCCATAGACGGCAGCCCACCAGGCTCCCCCATCCCTGGGATTCTCCAGGCAAGAACACTGGAGTGGGTTGCCATGTCCTTCTCCAATGCATGAAAGTGAAAAGTGAAAGTCAAGTCGCTCAGTCGTGTCCGACTCTTATTGACCCCATGGACTGCAGCCCACCAGGCTCCTCTGTCCATGGGATTTTCCAGGCAAGAGTACTGGAGTGGGTTGCCATTGCCTTCTCCAAGGAATGGTTAAACATATACAAAATAATACCCTACTAAAAATATATGATGAATGATGCAGGATATATCAATTCTTCCTTTTAAAGTCTCTCTATCCCTAAAAGAGTTTCTAAATATACTATTATATTCATCAGACTACCTCCTATTGTTTTAAACATGTTATATGTAATCCTCATGTTTTTTTAAATATTCATAACTTGTTCTTAAAAATAGAACATAGCTAAAATCAAGAGTTTGATATCACAGAATTACATATAATGTAATGAAGGTGGCTGGTCTCCATTTGTGAGTTGGGAGACTGATCCTCATTCCTGGTGGTCATATTCTCCTTGCTTCCTCTGGCTTCTCCACTGGGGAACGTGCTAAGACTCCTTCACATTGCCTTAGTGAAAACACAGTAAGAATTACGTTGAATAGGGAAGCTCTTCGGGGAAGGCAATGGCACCCCACCCCAGTACTTTTGCCTGGAAAATCCCATGGACAGAGGAGCCTGATAGGCTACAGTCCGTGGGGTCGCTAAGAGTCGGACACGACTGAGCGACTTCACTTTCACTTTTCACTTTCATGCATTGGAGAAGGAAATGGCAACCCACTCCAGTGTTCTTGCCTGGAGAATCCCAGGGACAGGGGAGCCTGGTGGGCTTCCATCTGTGGGGTCACACAGAGTCGGACACGACTGAAGCGACTTAGCAGCAGCAGCAGGGAAGCTCTTGATAAAGTGAAGTCGAAGCAGTTTTTCTTTTATAAATGGTGTGAAAACTCACTACTCCATTCTATTTGAGTGAAATAATTATACACTGGGTTTTACGGAAGAGGCAGATGGAGAAGATAGAGGAGGTAGGAGGAAGTAGTGGGGGGAAACAGGAAGAGGAGATGACTGCAGGAATAGGACCTCTTTAAAGAAAGGTGTGAAGGCATAGTTATCTTCAGAACTCACAGACCACACAAGTATACTCACTCGTCTGGGGCTACTAGCCAGCTTTCTGAGCCCCTTTAGCCATCCTTCTCTAGAATTCACTGCACTGTGGCTCTGGTTTTTTCCCTTACACTCTGAAAACATGCTCAAAAAAAAAAAAAAAAAAAAAAACCCTCAAGATCATCCATTGCTGTTCAGTCCCTAAGTTGTGCCCAATTCTTTGCGACCCCATGGACTGCAGCATGCCAGGCTTCCCTGTCCTTCACTATCATCTGGAGTTTGCTCATCCATACTAAGCCATAATTGATTGGTGACAACTGAAGTATTAGTACCATCAAAAGAACACTTTCAATAGGAATTAAAACCTTATATTAGAGAGCTGAAGTGCCGATCCTGAACTTAGTGTATCCATGAGCAAGTGGAAAAGATATTTTGGATGTCAGTGGTCCTTTGCTTCAATTCCTGAATCTCCCCTTGTATTTTGTATAAAAGCTCATCTAAGTTTCTCAGCTCTCTGTACATAGAATCTCTTTTGGAGATGGCTGGCATTCTAGGCAGAATTGTCACTTGTTTTTTAGCACTTTTACTAGGACATAGCACACATACATCCATGAAACTATCTACCCTCTCATACTTTGAGTTCATATGTCTGTCTGCCCCACACCAGACTGTTAGCCCCTTAAGGGCAGAGACTGTGTTGGTCAACTTTAGATTCCCAGCACTTTGTATCAGGCCTGCCTGATCATCCATCCTTCCTACATGGCTGACTTGTGAAGAATGAAACATGAGAAACAGCCTTGCATGGGCAGTCTTACATTTCAGTTCAGTTCAGTTCAGTCGCTCATCTTAAATGTCCATCTTACATTTAAGGAGATGCAATAACAGTACAGAAAGTTCTGACAACACCTTGCTGGGTATGGACAACACCTTGACTTAAAGATCAACAATAAAGGCCAAGACTGGTTAATATTTTCATTAAAATATAAACTTGCTAATGGTATACTTGTGATTTTTATTTAATGGAGTTCCAACATACTCTTTCTAATACAGAGTTCATGCAAGCATATTCTCATCAACTGAAGTTTTGAGTAATACCTACTAAAGAATCTACCCGCCATCAAGCAACACTAACTATGAGTAAGAGAATGAACATGTGAATAAGGAAATCATTCTGGTTTCCCCTTTCCATTGCAATTTGTTAACCATTAAAAATAGGTTGGGCCTAATCATCTTTAAGTTACAGGAGATGCAAAATTCTGAGGTTCAAGGATTTAGTTTTAAGGCATTTAAATAAAAATTTGAAATGACTTAAAAGTGAACAGGACACCATTAATTAAGGGAAAATAACCCTGATGATTAAGCAGTAGATCAGGTGACCTAACTGTTTTGATAATTACTCAAAAAATGACCAGAAGCACAAATACTAAAGACTCAAAGTCAATTTGGCATGCCTTGGTTTAAGTAACAACCGACAGTGGGGAAGTAGAATATCTTTTTAATATTGGTCTCTTGACCAACCTAGATAGCATATTCAAAAGCAGAGACATTACTTTACCAACAAAGGTTCGCCTAGTCAAGGCTATGGTCTTTCCTGTGGTCATGTATGGATGTGAGAGCTGGACTGTGAAGAAGGCTGAGCGCCGAAGAATTGATGCTTTTGAACTGTGGTGTTGGAGAAGACTCTTGAGAGTCCCTTGGACTGCAAGAAGATCCAACCAGTCCATTCTGAAGGAGATCAATCCTGGAATTTCTTTGGAAGGAATGATGCTAAAGCTCAAACTCCAGTATTTTGGCCACCTCATGCGAAGAATTGACTCACTGGAGAAGACTCTGATGCTGGGAGGGATTGAGAGCAGGAGGAGAAGGGGATGACAGAGGATGAGATGGCTGGATGGCATCACTGACTCGATGGATGCGAGTCTGAGTGACCTCCGGGAGCTGGTGATGGACAGGGAGGCCTGGCGTGCTGCGGTTCATGGGGTCGCAAAGAGTCGGACACGACTGAGCGACTGATCTGATCTGAATTTGACAAAAATACAATCAGTCATTTTAAATGAAAATCATTCTTGAAATCCATACGTTTGACTAATAAAAAGAACTGCAAAAAGATTTTTATAATTAATCAGAGGTACAATACACTAATTGCAGTAAACACACTTCTCATATCAAAAGGGATGGTGGTTTTTAATTGAATTTCATTATGAAAAGTGCATGTATAAAAGCAAAATGAGTAAGTGAGTCTCGGAGAAGGCAATGGCACCCCACTCCAGTACTCTTGCCTGGAAAATCCCATGGATGGAGGAGCCTGATAGGCTGCAGTCCATGGGGTCGCTAAGAGTCAGACACGACTGAGCGATTTCACTTTCACTTTTCACTTTCATGCATTGGAGAAGGAAATAGCAACCCACTCCAGTGTTCTTGCCTGGAGAATCCCAGGGACAGCAGAGCCTGGTGGGCTGCCATCTCTGGGGTCGCACAGAGTCGGACACGACTGAAGTGACTTAGCAGCAGCAGCAGCAGCAGTAAGTGAGTCTTAAAACTCTTATGTTCCTCAAGGACTAAAGGAACCCTCAAACAAAACCATAACCTAAAAGTCACTGGCTCAAAGGCAGGTCATAACACATCTTTGCCTCAGTTTCTTCATCCATGAAACAGGAAACACTTTGACAAAATTTGAAGTGATGTAGAATTTAGCAAGTAACTGCCTGAGGTGTGCTTGCATTACACACCCTTCACTAAACCGTTTGTGTGTGTGTGTTTCCAGGTAGGCATTAAAGCTGAGGTTTCAAGAAAGGTCTACAATTTTTTGCGATTAATTTCTTTAATTCTGCTACCAATCTAATCATCTTCAAATCTCAGAAAAGCCTTTGTACAGCTTTTGAATATAAATGGTTTGATTTGATTTGCTTTAAAAAATCAGTTTAAGCTAGTCTTATTGTTACAAAGAGACACGTTTAAATTCCAGATTTAAAAGTACTTTACATTAACAAGGTATCTCCAGACACACTCCAAATCAGAAGAATTCAACCATCTCTGGGGGATAAGGAGGAGGGGAGATGGGAGGGGGGGGGAGAAATTCCTAGAAGATGCATCTAAGGATAAGGGACTTGGAAAACAAACAAACAAGCAAAATGACTTTCATTATTCATAGCATCTGGGCTTAGATGTTTAAAGATTTATTTCAATGGAAAGGTCTGAGACAGGATTAAAGACAGTAGACTTTTCTGATAGATCTAATTAAGCAGTAGAAGCTGAAGAAGAACGCTGTACATCACGGCTTTTGCCTTCCCAGTAAGTGGTGGTCTCTATGTTAAAAAAAAATAGCTTTAATCAGTATAACTGACCTTTGACGGGATTAATAGCCTACCAGGCATGATTTCTCACAGTAGGCTGAAAAATTGCAACTAGCATGAGAGAAAACTACATAATCACTGAAGCAGAAGACAAGCAAATAATTTATACATGAGTCAATTGAGATGGAGCAGCCCTGCCAGGATGTCAGATTGCCTCTCCTCAGCTTTATCCACCAGAGACGTAACATGCGTACATGTTTTGGTGCCATGTGAGGTAATGTCTTAGAACAAGATAATAGCCTTGGGTTGTTCCCTTTGGAACAACATTGAGGTCCAATGACTCATTTGTGCTGTGCCTTGTTAAAACAACCACAGACCTCATAACAGGAAGAACACAGGGTTAAGAATCAACACAATTCCTGTCACACGCTTATATCCTGCAGGCTTATAAAAGGTAGAATCAATCCGCTCCAGCAATGAGTAATAACTTCTATGTCCTTGAAGAAGCACTTTGAGAAATGCTGGAGTCACAGAGCTATACATTCAGTGACACTGATTAAATGCTCTATTTGCTATATATTGTATTGAAGATGGAGGTGGGGCAGCACATTAATACTGCGTGCCTGGGCTTAGAGGAGAAAACCAGGTAAGGCTGTCTTCCATCAGGGAACGCCATTTGCAAACTGCCGGCACTTTCTAATGAACTTCACTGAAATTAGTATTTTATATAACCTTGGTTTAGTAGGCATCCTCTTCCCCAAAAGACACTTTTTTTTTTACTATCACCATCACTGACGTATTCGTCTACAAATGCACACTCATATACAGTCACATGCAGCTGGGGATGCTACTGATTTGGTTGGTTTGGACTTGCAACCTTGCCAACTGCTTCCATGGTAATAAAGATGAGACTGCCAGCACAGGGGATGCTGCACCTGCGGGAATTGAGGAAGTCGGTGATATGAGTTTATGTGGCCTGGTGGACTGGCGAGCAGGCTGACAGAGTGAAGGCAGGAACACTGGGTTCTTATTTCATCCTGGAGAAAGCTTTGTGCCTTTTCCACGCTCAGTATAAGGGTATATTATGGAAAACAAACAAGTCAGCTAGACATTATTTATATATAAGAAAGTTTATCCTTTTCTTGATACATGGGCATTTTATTGTGACCACAGACAAAGGCACTTCCATTAAAGAGTTTTCACATTACAGAGTGAGAAAAAAACTCGCAACCAGAGCTGCAGGACAATGGTTCTCAAACTTTGTTATATATTAGAGCAGCCTGGGGACCTTTGGAAACATCCTGATATCCAGCCTCCATCCCAGACCGACTCAATCAGAATCTCTGGCAATGTGACCCCATTTCTAAACCTCCCCAGGTGATTCCAATGTGCAGCTGCATCTGAGAACCAATGGTGCAGGACTCAACAATAGCTCTTGGCTTGCCTGCAGCCAGCAGCTCTTGCTCAGAATCCCCTGGAGTTGTTGTTAAAACACAGATTGCTGGGCCCTACTCCCAGACGTTTTGGCTTAGAAGGTCTGAGCTGGCTTTCCTAACAAGTTCCCAGGTGATGCTGGGCTGTTTGGGGACCATGCTTTGAGGATCACTGCCTCAATGAAATGGATTCCCTGGCTGGAAATATGCTTTTACATCACCCTTTCTGTGAGTGTAGTCCTCAGACCGCTGTCATGGAATTCCCCTGGTGTGCCCATTGAGAATGCAGACTCTCAGGTCCGTTCCAGATGTGCTAGGTCAGAATCACTCTGGATGAGACCCCAGAAACTTCACTGTACTACCTGCTCTTGTGATTGTGCTCAATGAAGTCTGAGAACCACGTCTTTACTCCCTCTTCCTGTATGTATATGAAATGCTGTGCTTAGTCGCTCAGTCATGTCTGACTTTTTGTGACCCCATGGACTACAGCCTGGGCTCCTCCGTCCATGGGGATTCTCCAGGCAAGAATACTGGATTGGGTTGCCATGCCCTCCTTCAGGGGAGCTTCTCAACTCAGGGATCCAACCCAGGTCTCCCTCATTGCAGATGGATTCTTTACCACCTGGGCCACCAGGGAAGCCCATGCATATGAAATAGTTCTCCCCTAATTATCAAATGAATCAAGCATGGAAGGCCACTGGGCCCCAACAGGGAAGTGGGAAAGAATGAATCCCCTGAGATGTGATTTCTTCACTGCATTATTCACAGGTGTCATTTTCAGAACACAGCATCTGAGAAATTGACTCTGTCATAGAAAAAAGTCTCCAGTAGGCTGAGCATATCTTCATTATCTTTTTCTAAAAGTATTATTTTATATTGGCACATAGTTGGTTAACATGGCTGTGTTAGCTTCAGGTGTATAGCAAAGTGACTCAGTTGTACACATACATGTATCTATTATTTTTCAACAGAATCATTCATTATTTTTCTGACTGCCTCAACCCTTTGAATCTAAGAAGAAGAAAATCCTCCTTTCCAGCAAGTTCATCATAACACCAATAATTTTTTGCAGTATTACTTTTCATCTTGGCTGCGTGTATTGCTTTCTCTGTGTCCTTTGCTGAGCTCACAAAAAAAATAGAGTATTAGGAAAGGAGATATTTCCTTCCTGAACTCACCATGCTGACACTCTTGAGTCTAATTAGTGAGGGCTAAGAGGGCTGGATAATAGAACAGTTTCATTGTTTATAATTTAAAACTGCTCTGGTAACTTGGTTGGAGAGTGGGTGTTAAAGCCATTCAAATGTGATACACACACATACACACACACACACACTGGAATATTCCTCAGCCATAAAAAAGAATGAAAAATGCAATTTGCAGCAGCATGAATGGACTTAGAGATTATCATACTAAGCGAAGTCAAATATAGAAAGACAAAATATGATATCATTTATGTGTAAAATCTTAAAAAAAGATACAAATGAATTTATTTCCAAAACAATTTGGGTTCAATAAATACATACTGTTAATATAGTATCATGTAATATATACAATAAACAACAAGGTCCTACTGTATAGCACAGGTGTATATATATATATTGAATTATATTCAATATCTTACAATAATCTAAAATGGAAAATAATCTGAAAAATATATATAGCACAGCACCTAACACATAAGTGTTCCATAAATGTGAGTTTCTGTTTTTACTATGACATACTGGATGCTCAACAGATGTTTAACAAAAGGATGGAATAAATGAATAAACACATGACTAACCAAATAAACAACAGGAAAGGCAGTCTTTAGGTCAATCAAACTTTAAATTCAGACTAAGTTATTGCTCAGGAGATCTAAAATTTAAGAGTGCTTGGATGGAGAGTTTGATTCAGTATAAAGTACATTCACAGATGTGGTATGACATTTATTTTTATAGCTGGGTCCCCAGGTCCAAGTTTATTCTGTGGAAGTGGTCTTGCATTCCATGGGGGCAAAGAGTTAACCAGGACAGAACAGCAAACAGCAGAGTGGGAAGTGATGTCCTGAGGCTGACCCACTGGTTCAGCCCAGGGGGAAGCTGAGGCAGGGCAACTGGAAGAGGGCCATCAGATGGTCAGAGAGATGCAGGCAACTGAGGTTTAAACCCATGGACAATGAAGCTTGCAAAGATGAACTGGATGGACCAGGGGTCTGCTTTCACTTTACTATGTATTTGGGATTTCTTCCTTTATGTTAATAAACATAACAAGTTGTGCTCTCTATCTCATGGTACCAGCATCCCTAATTTATCAGTCTATCCCACAACACAAAACTCAGCAGCTGGCCTATGTGTTCTGGTTTACTACTCAGACATGTCGAAGATGCAACACCACAGGCCATTTCAGTGTTTAGAGTCCTAATCTCCCACTTAAATTCAGAAAGTGCTTATTTAAAGAAAATTCATTTTAATAATGATACTTTTATTCTCATTATGACATTTTTCCAACCTGATACTCAAATCTAATATAGCAACACAATGCACCATTAAGTTTCAACTATATTAAAATATACATATTGGGCCATAAGCATACAGACCTTGCACACACACACACACACACACACACACAACTCACATAGATGCAGCCACCCCTATCCAAGCAAATAATCAAACCACAGAGTACATCATAAAATAAGTCCCTCTCACTGTCTGTTGCTTTGTATTTGTAGAGTAGATATTAAGGCTGAATTAAATTTGGGACTCATTTTGGTCTAAAGAGCTTCAGTTACAATCTGCTTTTAGCCACTCAGGGCCAGAGTTCCTCCCAAAGAACAGGAGAATTCTAAGACTCATTCAAATTTATTTAGAGGGTTTCACAACTTTGAAGACCTGGCTCTTGGAGGGACTCTTGTGAACAAGGGTCATCTCAAGGCTAAATGGTTTTGGAAAAAAGTAACTCCTTTAAACCTGAAGTAAACAAGAAAAGTTATCTCATGAGCTCTGAATAGAACCCAAGTCTTTACTATTCAGGCCCCATACAGCCCAAACTAGGATCTACCACAGAGGGTAAGACCATGAAGAAACACTGCATGTGTCAAAACTAGTAGAAGGATCTTCAGCTTATTCAGACAGGACCTACACATATAAATGACATGTAAAAGTGCTTGAATGGCATAATAGAAATGATAATAATACTGGAGATAACCAAATTTGTTGTTGTTGTTTAGTTGCTAAGTCGTGTTTGACTCTGTGATCCTATGGACTGCACCGTCAGGCTCCTCTGTCTGTGGAATTTCCCAAGCAAGAATACTGGGGTGGTTTGCCATTTCCTTCTCCAGGGGATCTTTCTGACCTGGCTGCTGCACTGGCAGGCAGATTCTTTACCACTGAGCCACCAGGAAAGCCCAATAACCAAACAGCCAAGACTTTTTAAGAGCTTAATATATTCTAGATACTGTGCAGGTATTTTAAAGGATTATCTCACTTGATGCTCCAATAACCCCATGACATGGGTACTGTCATCATCCCCATGTTATGGTTTAGGGAACTGGGCTTAGTAACACTGAGTGAGTTGCCCAAAGTCATGTGCAAAGCTAGAATGTCACCCTGGGCCTGGGAAGTCCAGAGTTGGAACCCTCAGCCCCACCCTAGTTTGCCTCAGTGGAGAGCACCTGAGCAGGGAACTCCTCCCTGGCTCTTGATCTTAAATGATAAATCATGCAGCATGGAAGAACTGGCACGTAATCAAGAAAGAATATTAAAGTGAGGTCCCAAAGGCCAGTGTAGGGAGCTAAAAGCCCAAAGAAGCCAGACCTTTTGGCATATTATTGAAAATGACACAAAAGGACATTTTATTGACGGGATTCAAGATTGAGAACATACATCTGCACGCACAGCTGCAAGCCACAGCTGAGCAGTCTGAAGGGCTAATGGGGTTACGTCTTTAACAGAGGAATGAGAAACCACCAAGGGAATAATATATCCTAAGAGAGAAGCCTGCTGCCATGCAAAGGCTTGGTCTAAAAGGCTAATAGTGTCAGGTTAGAGAGACACCTGATTCTGAGTCATTACTGTGTTACTCTCAGCCACTAGGCTTGTGTCAGAACTCTGGGGACTGGAGACAGAACATGACTGCTTCTTTAAAGCCCCTTAGACTTGGAAGAGCAGTCCACTCTAACGTCCAAGTTACAAAGCATAGCACAAGTGGGAGGAAAAGAACTTTGTCCGTTTGGGTGGATCCTTGAAGCCGACTAGAGATGCAAATGGGGGCTGAACACAGAGGGACAGTCCTGCCTCCGAGCTTCAGGAGTGGGAAGTGAAGTGAAGTGAAGTGAAGTCGCTCAGTCGTGTCCGACTCTTTGCAACCCCATGGACTGTAGCCTACCAGGCTCCTCCCTCCATGGGATTCTCCAGGCAAGAGTACTGGAGTGGGTTGCCATTCCCTTCTCCAGGGGATCTTCCCGACCCAGGGTCGATCCCGGGTCTCCCACATTCCAGGCAGACACTTTAACCTCGGAGCCAGGAGTGGGAGGAGACCCACAAAGCTGTAAGATAGGCTCCTAATCTCATGGTTGCTGGGAAAACAGAACTTCCTAGACCAAGTGAACAAAAGACTTCCAAAACAAATTGGAAAGTTGGTATGTGGAGGAGATTTAAGGGGAGAAGGAATTCTTGCAATTCTGTTGGTGGGGGCAGATACAAAATGAAATCATGACAGAAAGCCAGCCTAGAAATGACAATTTAATAGTTACTGAGGCCCTCATATACCGTCAGGTTTCTGGCACCTTGGAAAGCTCAGGCTGATTATATTAATATAAGGTCTGGCCTTGGAAAGAACAAAGAAAGGGACCAACTCATTGTTCGCCACTGTTCTTGCTTTTGTACAATGTTTAAAAAGAATCAAAATAAAAAATTAGTGCTGACCACCTCTTTTGCATTCATAGTATGTTCAAATTTTCCACAACTCTGTAGAGATTAACCACAGTAGTTCCTGAATCAAAGAACTACTGTGGTTAACTCTGCAGTCATAGTAAACTTAAATGGTGTTAGAAAATGGGAGCTTAAAAATATATATATATATATTCAAGAACTAGACAACTATATCTGAGTTATCAGTGAGATAACTAAATGCTCAGAGTATGGTTCAGAGTCATCAATTATTCATAACCTTCTTGCCTCTACTTTGCCACCCATAAAGACGAAGATCAATATGATCATTAGCTTCATCTTCACAGTTTAAGGGATGTTCAATTGAACTATGTTTTCTTGTGAAAATGCTCTGAAAACTGAAGCTCTTGAAGCTTCCATGGCCCACATTTCTATCCACAGTTTGTATAAAGGTACAGACATAAAACTAACCCAACATGAAAGTGACACAACTGAGTTAAAGCAAATGTGTTGAATGGTGATAAAACGAAGATTCACAAAGCACTCCACTTGCATGAGCAAAACCAAGATGGAATGGAACAAGGACATATTTTTCATTAACATAAAATATTTTAACTGCACAGGTATCAGAAAGTGGGGGATGGTACAGCTTTAACCTTGGAGCATTTGATGTAGGAAAAACCTTGGCAGTTTCATCTTACCATGAGCTGCATATGAGTCACCAGTAAGATTCTGATGCTAAAAGGAAATGGAACCAAAAGCTGCCCTAATTGTCTGTGAATCCTATAGAATAGAGTAGGAATGTTCCTTCTCTTCAACTGGAAATCAACTTGTACTAATGCAGCTTCCATGAAGTGTTTGTAACATGATTTAGACACACTAGGGTTTAATGCGGAGAAGGCAATAGCACCCCACTCCAGTACTCTTGCCTGGAAAATCCCATGGATGGAGGAGCCTGGTAGGCTGTGGTCCATGGGGTCACTAAGAGTCGGACATGACTGAGCGACTTCACTTTCACTTTTCACTTTCATGCATTGGAGAAGGAAATGGCAACCCACTCCAGTGTTCTTGCCTGGAGAATCCCAGGGACGGGGGAGCCTGGGAGGCTGCCATCTATGGGGTCGCATAGATTCGGACACGACTGAAGCAACTTAGCAGCAACAGCAGCAGGGTTTAATGGGTTTTCAAGGACTGGTTTAGATTCATAATAATCATGAGCAACATTTTCCAGTAGGAGGAAAAACAGTGCTCAAAGTCCCAAACAGTCAATTTACAAATACATCATGAAACACAACTGATTCACAAAGCAGGGTAGGGTGGAAGAATGCAAATACTTGGGGCTATGTCTCAGACACACAGCCACCCCTCCTGAGGGTGAGCCTCTCATTTCATAGGAGGCGCTTGCTCTCTCTCAAAAATGATTTGAAAAGATGGAAGTAAATTAACATATTGATTTCCCAGCACTCAAAAGGCCAGAAGCAGCACGCACTCGGTCATGTTTCAAATGATGGAATGTGAAATTAAATTAAAGGCTGCATCTGTGCTCAGTCCCTAATTGCCAGTCTAGTGAATGTTTTTAAGGAGCACAGAGAGGAGATAGAGAAATGAGAAGAGGAAGAAGCAAGCTGAGTGCATTAGACAGCCTGAAAAACACAAGCTGTAACACAAGGAGAGGAGGCCCATTTAAGAATTTCCATACACAAATTAAAGTTCTCAGTCTGTTCAGTTCAGTCGTTCAGTCATATCCAGCTCTGGATATGTGACCCCATGGACTGCAGCACACCAGGCTTCCCTGTCCATCACCAACTCCCGGAACTTGCTCAAACTCAAGTCCATTGAGTCGGTGATGCCATTCAACCATCTCATCCTCTCTTGTCCCCTTCTCCTCTTGCCTTCAATCTTTCCCAGCATTGGGGTCTTTTCCAATGAGTCAGCTCTTCGCATCAGGTGGCCAAAGGATTGGAGTTTCAACTTCAGCATCAGTCCTTCCAATGAACATTCAGGACCAATTTCCTTTAAGATTGACTGGTTTGATCTCCTTGCGGTCTGAAATCTCCATAATTTAAAATACAAGCAAAACTGGTCATCAGTTGGCCTCTTTGACAATACAGGCAGAAGTTAGCCTTCCTCTGACATCATTTCAGGTATCTGAAGATCTTAAGATCTTTTATTCTTAGGAGAAATTAATATCTAGTTTTATTTTTTTAAACTATCACTTTCTTCATTACCCATTTTCAGGCTTATACCTGTTCCTAAACAACTCTCAGTTTAACTTTAATGTTTCTAATTAGTCTTAGGATGTAGCTTATTTATAAAATAGATTGCTAAATTAATGTTCAATTCCTCTGTGGCCTATTCCTGTTGTCAACAGCTACAAACAAGTTCATACTAGATGGCTACTCTTCACTTGATAAATATATGCTCTGAACTGAAAATAGGTATATTTAGTGATAAATATGATAAATTTCTATAATTATTTCTATTGGTACAAAATGTGAGCAAACTCCAGGAGACAGTGAAGGACAGGGAAATCTAGTATGTTGCAGTCCACGAGGTCACAAAGAGTTGGACATGACTTAGTGACTGAACAACAACATCAATAAAAATGGGAAAAAAAAAAACCCAAAACGATTTCTCATGTTTTTCTCCAACTCTATTCTGTGGACTACTGATATCCTGATAGGTGTTACTAGGAAAAAGATAATTTCCAGTTGTCAAATCAATTTGAGAAACACTGGGATAAACAGTTTTCTTTACCATGTGGCTTCTCAGAACCCTTCATATGATTCTGTGTGTGGAGGAGAGAGATTCAGTATAACATTCCCAAAATAGAACATTTGTTACTCTCTCCAGGGACCCCAGTATACAGTGAAACCCAGCCCAGCAAACATGGCTCATCTCCCTCAGCCCACACAATCCTCTGCCCAAATCCATTTTCAAATCACATCTTTAAGATTCTCAAAACTAAGTGGCAGTACAGCCAGTGGCCTCATGACCTCAGCAGCCAGATGCCCAAGGCTACAAACCAGAAAATGCTGCTCAGTTTCAAGACAGCAAGCTAGACAGAAGCAGACGAAACTACAGAAATATGATTGAACTGTATATATTGTCACCTACATGCGGATCCAATTCAGTCCCACTCAGTTTTTTGTATATTTAAAGAAATGCTTACTCTGGGGATTAGAAATAAGATTGTGCATTGACTATTTCCATCCTGAACACTACAGGATGGAATACATACTTTTTCTCAGCTAGCAGTCAGAAACATGCAATCCAATAAACCAAAATGTTTCAGTGATAGCTACTGCTATCATTTTAATTATCAAATTCATAACATAGTGTAAGTTATATAGCATAATTCAAACAGAATTATATCATTCACTTATTCATCAACAAAGATATAATAACTGCTCCTTGTGAATTAAGTAAAGTTCTATGCATGGGGGGAGGGTATAAAACAATAAGACGTTAGTCTGTCTCTTGAGAAGCTTATAGTAAAGAGAAAGGATGCAGGGACATAACCAATTAAAATACAAAGCAATACATGCTTTGTATGAAGAGATGTTAAGTGCAAAGTAGTTGGGAGCCATGAGAAATGGAAGAGGAGCAGAATATAATCCACATTATTATATGATTTACAGTGGAGGAGGAGTCATCCCCAAATCACGCCAGTAAGGGAACACTTTTACTCACAGAATTGGCAAAAATAAAATTGTTGACTAATGGATATAGTGGTAATAAGAAAACAGCACTCCCCTATACTGTGGATGGCAATAAAAATTTGTACAAGCTCTTCAGACAGCAAATTAACAATATCCGGGAAAGTTAAAAATAAGCATCTCCTCAGCAAGTTATTTCATTACTAGGAATTTATTCTACATGAAAGTTCACATGTGAGCAAAAACATATATGTTCAAAGATATATGCTATGTCACTGTTTAGAATATCAAAAAGATCAGAAACAAGCTAAGTGTCCCTCTCAATAGGAGACTGGCATATGGCACCTCCAAATATTGGACTGCTTTGTGGCTGTCAATAAGAACCTGGTGAACTTCCTTACTCTCAAAGTAAGATTTCTAGGAGTTATAGGAGCCTGCCAAGCAAACAAGATCCACTGCCCTCAATAATCACTTCACTCCACTCCACTGGCCTTCTCAGTGCTCCTCAGGAAAAGGCACACGAACCCCAAAGTTCACGGCAGCATTCTTTACAGCAGCCAAGACGTGGACGTAACCTACATGTCCATCAACAGATGAATGGCTAAAGAAGATGCAGTACACGTATACAGTGGGATACTACGCAGCCATGAAGAGAATGAAATAATGCCATTTGCAGCAGCAAGCATGGATCTAGAGACTATCATACTAAGTGAAGTAAGTCAAAGACAGATATCAAATGATAACACTTATATGTGGAATCTTAAAAAACTATTGATACACATGAATTTATTTACAAAACAGAAATAGACACACAAACCTAGAGAACAAACTTACAGACATCAAAAGGGAAAAGTGTGGGGATAAATTAGGAAGTTAGGACTGACATATATACTCAGTATAAAAGAGATAACCATCGGGGTCCTACTTTATAGCACAGAGAATTATATTCAATATTTCAACCCATATTGGAAAAGAATCTGAAAAAAGAATATATATATATATATATACATTATACATAATATCTATACACATACCTGAATCACTTTGCTGTACATCTGAAACTAACACAACATGGTAATTTAACCGTACTTCAATGAAAAAAATTATAAAAAACATTCCAGGAACCCACCCATTCTGTGCCTCTGCACTGCCCTCCCTTTTCTTGGAACACTATCCCCCTTGATTTACCCACAGATTATTCCTCACCTCCTTCAAGACACTGAGCAAATCTCACCTTCTCAATGAGGTTCTCCTTAGCACCCCATTTGAAATGGAAATTCCTGCTCCCACAACTTTTCCTTTTCCTTTTTTCCCATAGTATCTATTCAGTTCCGTTCAGTCGCTCAGTCGTGTCTGATTGTTTGCAACTCCATGGAACGAAGCACACCAGGCCTCCCTGTCCATCACCAGCTCCCAGAGTTTACTCAAACTCACATCCATTGAGTTGGTGATGCCATCCAACCATTTCATCCTCTGTCATCCTCTCCTCCTCCTGCCTTCAATCTTTCCCAGCATCAGGGTCTTTTCCAACAAATCAACTCTTCCCATCAGGTGGCCAAAGTACTGGAGCTTCAGCTTCAACATCAGTCCTTCCAATGAATATTCAGGATTGATTTCCTTTTGAATGGATTGGGTGGATCTCTTCGCAGTCCAAGGGACTCTCAAGAGTTTTCTCCAACACCAAAGCATCAATTCTTTGGCGCTTAGCTTTCTTTATAGTTCAACTCTCACATACATACATGACTACTAGAAAAACCATAGCTTTGACTAGACCAACCATTGTTGGCAAAGTAATGTCTCTGCTTTTGAATATGCTATCTAGGTTGGTCCTAACTTTCCTTCTAAGGAGTAAGTGTCTTTTAATTTCATGGCTGCAGTCACCACCTGCAGTGATTTTGGAGCCCAGAAAAAGACAGTCTGACACTGTTTCCATTGTCTCCCCATCTATTTGTCATGAAGTGATGGGACCAGATGCCATGATCTTTGTTTTCTGAATGCTGAGCTTTAAGCCATTTTTTTTCACTCTCCTCTTTCACTTTCATCAAGAAGCTCTTTAGTTCCTCTTCACTTTCTGCCATAAGGGTGGTGTCATCTGCATATCTGAGTTTATTGATATTTTTCCCGGAAATCTTGATTCCAGCTTATGCTTCATCCAGCCCAGAGTTTCTCATGATGTACTCTGTATATAAGTTAAATAAGCAGGGTGACAATATACAGCCTTGATGTACTCCTTTCCCTTTTTGGAACCAGTCTGTTATTCCATGTCCAGTTCTAACTGTTGCTACCTGACCTGCATACAGATTTCTCAAGAAGTAGGTAAGGTGGTCTGGTATTCCTATCTCTTCATGAATTTTCCAGAGTTTGCTATGGTCCACACAGTCAAAGGCTTTGACATAGTCAACAAAGCAGAAATCAATGTTTTTCTGGAACTCTCTTGCTTTTTTGATGATCCAACGGACGTTGGCAATTTGATTTCTGTATTTATTACTTTCTATTATAACATACTAAAGGGTTCATTAAATTATGTGTTTATTGTTTATCTCTTTCTTCTAAAACATAACATACAAAAGGCAGAAGTGTTTATTAGTTTTGTTCAATGATAGAACTAATATGCCGATAATTGCACATAGTAGCTCATCAATAAATATTTGTTGAATTTAAATGAACACACACAGACACCCACAAGCATACTGGCACACATACATAAACATATACACACACTTATACTATTAAGGAATAACCTCCAAATTATGGTGTTAAGTGAAAAGTAAAATATAAAAGTGTATATATGTATGAAAGTCACTCAGTTGTATCCAACTCTTTGCAATCCCATGGACTATACAGTCCATGGAATTTTCCAGGCCAGGATACTGGAGTGGGTAGCCTTTTCCTTTTCCAGCAAAAGTGTATACAGTGTACTTTTGTGTCCAAAATAAATGAGGAAAAATATATCTGGTGTTCAGAATAACTGAAAAGTACATAAAAAGTTCTGTTTGCCTTTTAGGAGAAAGATGGAAGAACTGAGCCTTAGAAAGGTAGGAAGTCTTATTTTGCACCTCACAACCTTTAATATGTTGCTTTCACCCTTCCTTCGTTCCTCTGTGCAATACAACATGACAGCCACAAGCCATTCACAGCTAATGAGCTCTGAGAGTGTGGCCAGTCCACGTTGAAACATTCTCTAAGTGGAAAACACATGCCAAAGTTTGAAGAACTGTACAAAGAAAAAAAAAACAGAATGTAACATAGCTCATTAACAATTTTTATATTGATTGCATGTTGAAATGACACTAATTTGGATACACTGGCTTAATAAAATATATCATTAAATTTAACTTCACCTGTTTCTTCTGATTTTTAAAAATATGGCTATGAAAGTGAAAAGTGAACATGAAAGTCACTCAGCCACGTCCGACTCTTGGTGACCGCATGGACTATACAGCCCATGGAATTCTCTAGGCCAGAATAATGGAGTGGCTAGCCTTTCCCTTCTCCAGCAGATCTTCCCAACCCAGGGACTGAACCCAGGTCTGCCACACTGGGGGTGGATTCTTTACCAGCTGAGCCACAAAGGAAGCCTTTTAAAAATATGGCTATAGTAAAATATCATATTACATTTCTATTGAATAGTACTGCTCTCTCTCCAAAAACAAGTAATATAGATATCCACATAACACACACACACACACACACACACACACACACACACACACACACACACACACTAACAAGAGCGGTAAAGAGACTTTTAATTAGTTGTGCGTGTGTGCGTGCTCAGTCATGTCTGACTCTTTGAGACCCCACGGACTGTAGACCACCAGGCTTCTCTGTCAATGGAATTTTCCAGGCAAGAATATTGGATGGGTTGTTGTTTCCTACTCCAAGGGATCTTCTGACCCAGGGATCAAATCCACGTCTCTTGCATTTCCTGCACTGGCAGGCAGGTTCTTTACCACTGCACCACCTGGAAAGCTCTTGAGTGAGTCAGATCTGTAAAGAAAATCAGTTTTGCTCTTCTACTTAACTTCCCTGAGCCTTAGTTTTCTTCTGCATTGGCAGGCGGATTCTTTATCACTGAGCCACCAGGGAAGTCTTTGAGCCTTACTTTTCTTTGAGGATATGATCCCTTGCTCTGCAGGATTATGGTAGAAGTTAAGAAATAAGTATATAGAAAGTACTTGGTATAGTGCTGGGATTTGTGTATCCAGAGGAAAAGTTCATAAGCAGTGTATGAAACCACGAGCCCTACCATCAAAGCCTTACCATCAAGCAGTGGGCCAGTTATCACGTTTCTGTATTGTTGTGCAGACTGCATTTCCTTGGGGAAAGGAAAATTAAAGACACAGTAAAGATTTGCATCTTACACAGAAAAACACAAGCAGGAAATGAATGAAGGAATGAAGGGCTGAATTTTCAGTACAGGATTAGTGCCATATTTCTATATGCAAATAGTTGCATAATATTCAGGAGGTGCCAAATTGCTCAACAGTGAAAACTGCAATGATAGGAAAGGGAAATTAGAGTTGACGGACAGACAAGGAGCATATATCTTCATCCCAAACATGAGGGCAGGGTCTGACCTGGCCTCACCTCCAAGCAAGAGTTGATTTGAAAACAAGAGGAAGTGCTCTATAAAAGCCTGAGAGATTTTGGGCAGGGCACACATCAGCTGACTGAGTCCTTTTGAAAGCCTATCTCCTCAAAACATAGGAATTCCTAGAGGACCAGAGAGAGAAACCAGAACACCCATTCAAGAGAAATGAAGCGCTATATTTGAAGATGCCTTGTTTAACATTTTTTTAAAAAGTGATAATCAGATTTCAGGTGCCCAAGGACAGTTTGTCTTTTCTAGTCCAGGTCAATATGGCAGGTTTTCAAATTAAGCTGGACTTCACTATCTGCCAGATCAGAGGGCATGGAGGAGAATAAGAAGCATCTCTTGAAATAAAAAGCTTGTGTAATGTAGTGTAGCATTTATGTTAGTGGCTGGATTTAAAGGCTTTAGGAATGATTTTAGCTCTGTATTCAAAGAAACATTAAGAGGTCACTTACATTTTTAGTTATACTTTACTGCATTTTATGGAGGAAATTTTATAATATTTATGTGTTTGTGGAAACAAGAAGGCCCCGGGACATATTCCCCACGAATGTCACAGGTTAACAGTGTCAGAGACTATTAGAGATGGGAAGGCTATTCAGTAAACTGAGGTCCTCAGGACAAAGCAGCTTAGAGATCACAATGACAGCTATCGTAGAATCAGGGAATCTGGATTCAGCATGCATTAGTGTGGCCTGAGCACAGGTAGTTGAGGGCACATAAAGTCCCGATACACTGAAATGTACAAGGGAAGATATTTGCATTTCATTCTCATTGCAGTGGGATGTTATTGGAGACTTTCAGGTAGCACTGGCACAATCTGATTCATATTTTTAAAAGATCACGTTGGGTGAATTCTGATAAAATGATGGTAGCAGTGGCAGCACAATTTTGGATCTCCCTAGATCCCCACATAAAAACAGAGTAACTAGACAGCCCAGTCTAAACCCTTGAGTCTGTCATACAGAGTGAAGTAAGTCAGAAAGAGGGAAAAAATACATCACATATTAACACACATATGTGGAACCTAGAAGAATGCTACCATGAAAGTTAGTCACTCAGTCGTGTCTAACTCTTCGCAAGCCCATGGATTGTGGCCCACCAGGCTCCTCTATCCATGTGATTCTCCAGGCAAGAATACTGGAGTGGGTTGCCTTTTCCTTCTTCAGCGGATCTTCCCCACCCAGGGATCAAACAGCGTCTCCGGCATTGAAGGCAGATTCTTTATTGTCTGAGCCACCAAGGAAGCCCAAAGAATAAGCAGCAGGTGGTAATGAAAGGGAAATTCGCTCAATCATGTCTGACTCTTTGCGACCCCTACAGTCTTTGGAATGTAGCCTGCAAGACTCCTCTGTCCATTGAATTCTCTAGGCCTGAATACTGGAATGGGTACCTCATCCCTTCTCCAGGGGATTTTCCTGACCCCAGGAATCAAACCAGGGTCTCCTGCATTGCAAGCAGATTTTTTACCAGCTGAGCTACCAGGCAACAGAAGAATCGTACAGATGAACCTATTTCAGGTCAGGAATAGAGATGCAGATATAGAGAACAGATGTATGACACAGGATGGGGGTGGGGGGCACAAATTGGGAGATTGGAATTTATATATATACACTACCATGTGTAAAATAGATAGCTACTGGGAACCTGCACAAGGAGCTCACCTCAGTGCTCTGTGATGACCTAGCGGGGCAGGATGGTGGTGAGGCTGGGAGGGAGGCTCCTGAGGGAGGTGTATATGTGTATATATAGCTGATTTACATCATTGTATAGCAGAAACTAACACAATATTGTAAAGCAACTATGTGCATGCGTGTGTGCTAAGTCACTTCGGTCATGTCCAATTCTGTGCAACCCTATGGACTGTAGCCTGCCAGGCTCCTCTGTCCATGGGATTCTCCAGGCAAGAATACTGGAGTGGGCTGACATGCCCTCCACCAGGGGATCTTCCCCACCCAAGGATCAAATTCGCGTCTCTTACGTCTCCTGCATTGGCAGGCAAGTTCTTTACCACTAGCGCCACCTGGGAAAGCCCAAACCCCTAATGACAACACTTATACAAAACTAGAAGACTATGTAGTTCACAGACTTCCAAATTCCAACCTGGTGAGGACAGACTACCAGGAGACACAATGTCAGTATCTGTGCAGGAGAAAGCAGAGAAGCAGTGAGGCCTCTGGTGATCTGACAATAGGAGACCCCTAAAGAGCCAACGGGTTCACTAGAGAGTGATGCAGACCAATTCAGTCATAGCGGCTGAAACTGCCCAGTCCAAGAGCCAGTGAGGGCAAGGCCTGATCTGATGCAGACTAGCCCCTGTGACCTTCAAAATCTGATCCATCCAGGGATCCCATCCAGGACAGGATCCCAGACTCAGGAGAAACTACTGGGAGTGGAATCAAACCTGAGCAGGACAGAAACAGTGGTGAAGGAAAGAGAAGATCCAGATAAGTGGAAGGCATATTTATGTACCCCACAAAACTCCCACTCTGCATGTTCTTATTACATGGTGACCTTGACACCCCTCCCATCAAATGATTAGGTCTATGTCCCTTCCCCCGGAATCTGGGCAGAATTTTGTGACAAACAAACAATAAAGTAGGGTTAAAAAAGACTCCACCTGGCTTTCAAGGCAAGACCCTAACAATGCCATGCACTTTTACCTTGCCCTTTGGGGATGCTCCTTCTTGGAACCCAGCTGCCATTTTGTGGGGAAGCCCAAACAAAGTCATGTGTAGAGTCTGGCTGACAACTGAGCTGATATCCCAGCCAATAACAGGCTTGGGTCTTAGAAAGTGTAGAGTGGCTGGGCCACCCCTCGTGTGCTCTATCTGAATTCCTGGCCTGAAGAATCCAAAAGCATGGTGAAATGGTTATTTTCACCATGAGTCTTAGGGTGGCAAGCTACCTAGAAATTGTAACAGAGCATAGTTTAATTTAAAAAGTTTGATCTCATAGCCAAACTTCAAGGCATGTATATTTTTAAAAAGTCTTCTTTAATTTTGGTAAATTTATAAAATAAACTCAATGCCAGCAGAAGGGTTCCCCTTTCAAAAGAACAGCTTAATGGGTTAGTGCAGCAAAATCAATTTTCCTTTGCTTTGGATAGCATCTCATTAACAAATGATTATAAAACTATGCCAGGAAGGTTTGTTTTTTCCAAAAGAAGCAGCCAGACATGTTAAATTTTATTTCTTTTTTTCTTTATCTTTCCATTGAAAATGGTAGAAATGGGGTCAAGCAGAATGACCACATAATTTATCATCCAAACTAGACAAATTTCTCAAAATAGCTTTCAGTTCAGTTCAGTTCAGTTGCTCAGTCATGTCCGACTCTTTGCAACCCCATGAATCGCAGCACGCCAGGCCTCCCTGTCCATCACCAACTCTCAGAGTTCACTCAAACTCACGTCCATCGAGTCGGTGATGCCATCCAGCCATCTCATCCTCTGTCGTCCCCTTCTCCTGCCCCCAATCCCTCCCAGCATCAGAGTCTTTTCCAATGAGTCAACTCTTCGCATGAGGTGGCCAAAGTACTGGAGTTTCAGCTTCAGCATCATTACTTCCAAAGAAATCCCAGGGCTGGTCTCCTTTAGAATGGACTGGTTGGATCTCCTTGCAGTCCAAGGGACTCTCAAAGAGTCTTCTCCAGCAGCACAGTTCAAAAGCATAGTGAGATATTAATTCACACACCAAAAACTTTGCCTATATAAAATACAATTCAATGTTTTTTGGAATTACAGTCACAGGGTTCTGCAACCATTTGTTGCTTTTTTCACTTACTAAGTCATGTCTGACTCTTTGCGACTCCATGGATTGCGGCATGCCAGGCTTCCTTGTCTTTCACTACCTTCTGGAGTTTTCTCAAACTTATCTCCACTGAGTCAGTGATGCCGTCCAGCTGTCTCATCTTCTATATTCCCTTCTCTTCCTGCCCTCAATCCTTCCCAGCAAGAGGGTCTTTTCAATTGAATAGGCTCTTCACATCAGGTGTCTAAAGTATTGGAGCTTCAGCTTCAGCATCAGTCTTTCCAATGAATATTCAGGTTGAATTCTTTTAGGATTGACTGGTATGATCTCCTTGCTGTCTAAAGGACTCTCAAGAGTCTTCTCCAGCACCACAGTTAGAAAGCATCAACTCTTTGGTGCTCAGCCTTTTTATGATCCAACTCTCACATCCATACATGACTACTGGAAAAACCATAGCTTTGACTAGACTGAGCTCCATCGGTAAAGTGATGACTCTGCTTTTTAATAAACTGTCTAGGTTGGTCATAGTTTTTCTTCCAAGGAGCAAGTGTCTTTTAATCTCATGGCTGCAGTCATTACTAAAATCTAATTTTAAAACATTTTCATCCCCTCAACCTAAGACAATTTAAAAGTGAAGGGAGCACCAGTAAAAATCATACAAGGACAACAGGTATAAACTTGGACTATCCAGGGTCTGTCCAGGGCAAGTCAGAGCACATTATCACCTGAAGTAGAGGGTCTAAGTGTTAGGAAGAAATCCATATAACCTAATTCAAAACAGTAGCTTGCTTTAAGAAACATGATTTTAAAACAGATAAATAATTAGAAATGGAATTCTCTTCCCTTGTAGCTCAGCTGGTAAAGAATCCTCCTGTAATGTGGGAGACTTGGGTTCAATCCCTGAGTTGGAAAGATCCTCTGAAGAAGGGAAAGGCTACCCACTCCAGTACTCTAGCCTAAAGAATTCCATGGACTGTATAGTTTATGGGGTCACAGAGAGTCAGACACAACTGAGAGACTTTTACTTCACTTCCTTTCTGAGGCTAGGCATGGGGTGGGGAGAGCGTAAAAACTGTGAAACCATTTTGGAGAACTCTTTGGCAGGATCTATTAAAGTTGCACGTATGCATATACTATGAGCGAAGAAATGACTACTTGCTATATGATTTCATTTACATAAACTTTAGAAACATGCAAAAGTAATCTACAATAGCACAGATCAGGACAGCAGTTAACTGTGGACAGGAGTTAGTGATGCAAGGGGGCATGAGGGAGATTCTGAGGTGCTAAGAATGTTCTGTTTCTTGATTTTCCTAATTACATGAATGTGTTCACTTCGCCAAGTGATCTCCAAATGGCTCAGATGGTAAAGAATTCACCTTTGATGCGGGAGACCTAGGTTCAATACCTGGGTCGGGAAGATCCCTTGGAGGAGGGCATGGCAACCCACTCCAGTGTTCTTGCCTGGAGAATCCCCATGGACAGAGGAGCCTGGTGGGCTATAGTCTACAAGGTCGCAAAGAGTCAGACACAACTGAGTGACTAGGCACAGCACAGTTCACGTTGCCAAGATTCCACAAGTTGAATGTTTATGATTTGTGTACTTTTCTACATGAATGCAGACTTTAATAAAAAGCTTACCCATGGGACTTCCCTGGCAATCCAGTGGTTAAAACTTCACCTTTCAATGCTAGGTGGATGGGCTCAATCCCTGGTTAGGGAACTGAGATTCACCAAAATCCCAACATAAAACAGAAACAATATTGTGAGAAATTAAATAAAGACTTAAAAAATGGTCCACTTAAAAAAAATCTTATTAAAAAAGCTCACTCAGAAATGGATAGATTGACAAAGAAATATTAAGAATATGGACTGAAACAGAATTTCTAAGCTCATTAATTGATAGCCACCTTCAAGAGAGCAGTAAAGAAACTTAAGAGATCAGGCAGCAATAACAAGGTGTTAATTCTCTCCTTAACACCTTTTCCTTGAACTAGAGGCACTGAAACTCCTAGGGATACAGAGGTGGGAAAAGCAAAAGGTCTTTCCCCTCACATAAAGGAATGTTTAAGTAAAGACTGAAATAATTAACTACCATTTAGGAATAATGGAAGCTTTTTGCTTTAGAGGTTTTAAATGCTTGCGCTAACAAGGATATACTTTAGAGTTGGAAGCAATATTTAAGGCCATTCAATCAATTTCTTTCGCTTTACAGTTAAGGGAACTGTACAGTTAAGGTCCAGAGAATTGACAGTTCAGTTCAGTTCAGTCCCTCAGTCGTGTCCAACTCTTTGCGATCCCATGAACCACAGCACGCCAGGCCTCCCTGTCCATCACCAGCTCCCAGAGGTCACTCAGACTCGCATCCATCGAGTCAGTGATGCCATCCAGCCATCTCATCCTCTGTCGTCCCCTTCTCCTCCTGCCCTCAATCCCTCCCAGCATCAGAGTCTTCTCCAATGAGTCAACTCTTCGCATGAGGTGGCCAAAATACTGGAGTTTCAGCTTTAGCATCATTCCTTCCAAAGAGATTCCAGGACTGATCTCCTTCAGAATGGACTGGTTGGATCTTCTTGCAGTCCAAGGGACTCTCAAGAGTCTTCTCCAACACCACAGTTCAAAAGCATCAATTCTTCGGCGTTCAGCCTTCCTCACAGTCCAGCTCTCACATCCATACATGACCACAGGAAAGACCATAGCCTTGACTAGGCGGACCTTTGTTGGCAAAGTAATGTCTCTGCTTTTGAATATGCTATCTAGGTTGCTCATAACTTTCCTTCCAAGGAGTAAGTGTCTTTTAATTTCATGGCTGCAGTCACCATCTGCAGTGATTTTGGAGCACCAGTAGAAACAAAGCGGGTCTGACTCTGATTTCCACTGTTTCCCCATCTATTTCCCATGCTAGTGATGGGACCAGATGCCATGATCTTCGTTTTCTGAATGTTGAGCTTTTAAGCCAACCCTTTCACTCTCCACTTTCACTTTCATCAAGAGGCAAATTTTTAGCCCCTCTTCACTTTCTGCCATAAGAGTGGTGTCATCTGCATATCTGAGGTTAATTGATAAAGAGGAAGGATTTCTCCCGTCAATCTTGATTCCAACTTGTGTTTCTTCCAGTCCAGCATTTCTCATGATGTACTCTGCATATAAGTTAAATAAACATGGTGACAATATGCAGCCTTAATCATTCCTTTTCCTATTTGGAAAAAAAACCACGGTCTGTTGTTCCATGACCAGTTCTAACTGTTGCTTCCTGACCTGCATTCAGATTTCTTAAGAGGCAGATCAGGTGGTCTGGTATTCCCATCTCTTTAAGAATTTTCCTCATGATAGTCATTTCCAAATGAAGTGGCTGTGTTTGGTGTTCTAGAAGTTATCCAATATCCAAAGAGATGATCATGCATCACCTCTTTTAATGACACATCTTTATGTCCTTATAACGTTCTTGACAATATACAACAGGCAGTGTTAAAGATTCACAGCCAACATATCAATTTTACAGTTTTCTTCTTAAGTAACCATGGATACTTAAGATAAGGTACTCCAAGTAGAGTTTAATTAACTATTCATATCCTCAAGTGCTGAAAATATACTATTTTGAGTTCAATACAAGTAAAAGTATAGTCAGATAAGATGTGTTTGATTTGGCAAAAGATAGCTTGCTTTCAGGTTTGATTTCCCTCACATTCTCTCCAAATAGATAATTGGCCCCCACCGACGGAGAAGGAGCCCCCCCAGACTTCCGGAGAATCCGGGGGGAGGTCGGACCGAGCGGGTAGTAGGACTAAAACATTTGAGAAGTACAGGCTCATTCATTATGCATGGTAAAGTGTATTTCCTTTCAGTTCATTCATGTGGCAAGACTGGCAAGGCTAACAGAACAGTAAGAACAAAAATTGTATTTTCCTTCCATATAACTGCCATAATTTCAAACCTATGAAATACAAATGGATACGGAGGGAAAGACAGGAAATATGCATGGGAGAAGGTCCCTAATTTAAGTCAATGAGCCTTCTAATTTATTTTTTAAGATGTAAGTAGATACCTATGTAACATAAAAATAAAATATGACTGAGTATAAATGATCATTTCATTCTAATATACCCCAAAGATGATAAATACACGGGGCACTTTCTTTCACTCCCATGGCAGACAGCACTGATCGGGGCTTGCCTTCTCATATAACATGCTCTCATAATCTTTCCTTTTTTGACCTCACAAACTTTTTCAATGCTACCATGTATTACTTACCATGTGTATGGTGCTATACTAACTGATTTACATGTATCATCTCTTTTAACAGCCTCACAATATACCTAGTGATCTTCCCTATAGCTCAGATGGTAAAGAATCTGCCTGCAAAGCAGGAGACCCAGGTTCGATCCCTGGGTTGGGAAGATCCTCTGGAGAAGGGCATGGCAACGCACTCCAGTATTCTTGCCTGGAGAATCCCATGGACAGAGGAGCCTGGCGGGCCACAGTCCATGGGGTCGCAAAGAGTCGGACACGACTGAGTGACTAACACTACCACTACTACTAACATACCTAGTGAGACAGGTATTCCCCTTCTCAACAAAGTGGACACTGAGAGTCTGATGCTAAGTCATACAAGTGGAAGGGGCTGAGCTGGCATTCAAAGCCAAGTTCATTATACTTCTATGTTCCATTACAGCCAGCTTCCACCAACTGAGTGGAGTTAGCACATAATATGTAAGTTAGATGTCACCCTGGTTCTCTATGGGTACCTTCCTCCATAGCACTGCTAACAGTAGTCATAGAAAAGATGCTGCTTTGCTTTCTGAAAGAAAACCATTTCCTCAAAGCTACGCTGGCTTTAGCCTTATTTTTAAAGACCACATACAGCAAATGCTGGAGTTTGACTTGCAGCACTGCGCCTCCAACCTCCTCTGTGGTCTTTTTCTGCAACGTCTCCTCTTGACTAAGGTAAACACCTTCTGTTCTTCCAGCTTGCCCGTATGTGCCTTTCCTGTCTAGTCACTCTTCTCTGGTGCTGCTTCCATTGGCCCACATCTCCCCGAAGCCCACAGAGTGTTTCTAGTGAGATCTGATCAGCCCAAGTGCAGCAGGGCCTTCCCTCCCTTCCACATTCTGGCACCTGAGGACTGATTTTTAAACCAACTGCATAGCCCTGTGGACTTAGGATATTTCATGTTCTGCTAAGTCAGCATAGGCTTCAATTCTCAACGAAGCTGGATAGGAGAACAGGAAAGTAGAGAAAAGCTAAGTACTGATTGAAGGAAGCAGGGTGTGGAGATGGAACTGCTTCCAGAAGAGGCTGAAGATTCTTGTATCAAGGTGTCCTGCTTGTTGTTATTCAGTCATGTCCGACTCTTTGATACCCCATGGACTGGAGCACGCCAGGTTTCTCTGTCCTTCACCATCTCCCAGAGTCTGCTCAAACTCACATCCACTGAGTTGGTGATGCCATCCAACAAACTCATCTATTGTCCCCTTCTCCTCTTGCCTTCAATCCTTCCCAATATCAGGGTCTTTTCCTGATATTGACAGCTTCTGATATTGACAGTGGGCTCTTCACATCACATGGCCAAAGTATTGGAGCTTCAGAGCTTCAGCATCAGTCCTCCTAATGAATATTCAGGGTAGATTTCCTTTAGGATTGACTGGTTTGATATCCTTGCTGACCAAGGGACTCTCAAGAGTGTTCTTCAGCACCACAAATTGAAAATATCAATTCTACAGCACTCAGCCTTCTTTACTGTCCCGCTCTCACATCCATACATGACTACTGGAAAAACCATAGTTTTGGCTATACGGACTTTTGCCGGCCAAGTGATGTCTCTGCTTTTTAATATGTTGTCTAGGTTTCTCATGGAGAAGGCAATGGCACCCCACTCCAGTACTCTTGCCTGGAAAATCCCATGGATGGAGGAGCCTGGTGGGCTGCAGTCCATGGGGTCACTAAGAGTTGGACACAACTGAGCGACTTCACTTTCACTTTTCACTTTCATGCATTGGAGAAGGAAATGGCAACCCACTCCAGTGTCCTTGCCTGGAGAATCCCAGGGACGGGGGAGCCTGGTGGGCTGCTGTCTATGGAGTCGCACAGAGTCGGACACGACTGAAGCGACTTAGCAGCAGCAGCAGCAGGTTTGTCATTGCTTTTCTTCCAAGGAGAAAAGCGTCTTAATTTCATGGCTGCAGTCATTATCCACAGTGATTTTGGACCCCAAGAAAATAAAGTCTCTTACTGTTTCCATTGTTTCCCCATCTATTTGTCATGAAGTGATGGGACCAGTTGCCATGATCTTAGTTTTTTGAATGTTGAGCTTTAAGCCAGCTTTTTCAGTCTCCTCTTTCACCTTCATCAAGAGGCTCTTTAGTTCCTCTTCGCTTTCTACCATAAGGGTGGTGTCATCTGCATATCTAAGGTTATTTGGCATTTCTCCAAATCTAGTGAAAGCAATACAGTCCAAACACTCTCTTACTTTGCCTGAAGTCCAATCAGCTGAAGTTTATTGACTTTAATAAGTAAACTAAACAAAGACAAAAGCAAAAGGCCTTTCCTGGTGGTCCACTGGTTAAGAATCCACCCTGCCATGCTGGGGACCTGGGTTCAATCCCTGGCTGGGGAAATAAGATCCCACGTGCAGCAGGGTAACTAAGCCCGCACGCTACAATGAAAGATCCCATGGGACACAACAAAGACCAGAGGCAGCCAAATAAATAATTTTTTTTTAATCCTGTGATTTAAAGTCTAAAAAATATTTTTTAATAAAGCATAACATGAAGCTCATTCACAATCCCGTGGGTTACCAGACAATCATATATGTTGGGAGTTTTAAAAAGAAAGCAATTTGATTTAGCGAAGTACAGTACACTGTGGTGCTGAGATCATAACTTTTTGGCTGGGATAAGTGTTAGGGAGAAGGTGAAAGGACTGGGGATTTGGGAATGGTTGGTTGGAGTGGTGTGGAGAAAACCAGAGTCCTCCCTGAAGGATGACGTTGTTTTGCAAAATAAAAGTCAGTACTGGTAGATAAACAAAGGGCAGAGGACTTTTGAAGTGGCACAGGAGACGAATGCCTGAGACACACACAGGCCATAAACACTTTGTTGGTGGGCAGACCTGGAAAGAATATCATGAGGGATGCCAAGCAGCAACCAGGGGACAGCAAGAGGTCTGTGAATGTGGTTTCAGGAAGCAAGTTCACCTTCACGGCCATTTAACCCAGGGCCAATTAAGAAGCCACTTTCTTCTCTCATGAACCCCAGTGCAGACGCTTTGCGTTTCTTATCACACATGGACAAGGGCCATGTCCTATTTATCCCCACTGCCTCACCCAATAAGCACTCAAGAATGAATGTTTCTGGACAGTCTCCCCACCAAATGTCCAGCCTTTGAGGTGCTACTGCTTGAAGCAGAGGTGTGAGAGCCTTCGTTGGCTGGCTCTCCAGGACACGCTGACTCCCAGGGGTCCTCACAAGACCAGCAAGAGGAGGAGCCCACAGTTTATGTCAAGCAAGGTCCCATTTAAATGGATTCACAGGGTTCCAAGGTCCGAATATGAGCACTGGTTTTGCTATCAAATTTACGCACAGTTTAACCGAATCACAATGGCAGTCTAATAATTCCACTTTCTTTCTGAAAAAGAGCACAGCTGACACCTCAGTTCTGATCTTTTAGATACATAAAACGAAGTAGGAGGGGGAGGAAACCCAAACAAAACAACAAGCTATTATAAACCATGGCTACAGCTAATTAGGTTTAATTTTACACACCAGCAACCTTGGATACCTAGTATTTGACCCCCCAATGGCCCTAGCTGACCCCAATTAATATCTGGGCACACACACACCTGTGATTTCTGTGAGTCAGCATATTAATAAGGCTTTACATGCATGCTAAACTCCAGACAGAAGGACTGGATTCAGTCCCAGGTAGGTGCTCTGTTAATGATTAAAGGTGACACAAAGAAGTTTAAGAAACATTTTGATTTCAGAAGAAACACACTGCAAAAACTATGGGTTGCCTTTTGTTGTTAGTTTTACACAATTATTGAGCATGAACTCTTTTGTTCAAGAGCATAGTTCTTATTCCTGCCACCAAAGTAAGATGTGCCATTCTGTACATTTTTATGCCCTCCACAGGCACAGTAAACTGCATAAATGAGAATAAGCATGGGCATAACGGGGATGGATGAGTTGCAAATAGTGTTTTGCTTGCCCATGAGCCACAGTGCTTCTCATGGGAAGGGTGCCTCAGTTTTTCTTTGCCCAACTTTCAGTGCATACAAGTTGGACTTCTGTGCCTGTCACTCTTCCCCAGGTTCCCAGGGTGGTAGATAACCCAGGACTGGTTGGTTGGGGAGTTCCCTTCCTGATGGCCACAGGGATGAGCATGCAGCACAAGACAGGTCAATGGAATCCCTTCAGGACTATTTAAGAAAGCAGAGTTGAGTGCTGGGACAACAGAATTCTGCTCTACCTGAAGTCAGGGCAACCTCATGACGATTTTATTCAGTAAACAGACTGATTTTAAAGGTGTGGGTCTAAAGCCAGTTTGAGATGGGTTTCTTATCTTTTTCCTTAAAATGTCTGAACAAGGTGAAGGTCACTCTACTGGAATTTTACGTCTTCTGATTTAATCTGTTTGAACAAGAGCATTTCATACGAATGGACTACACAGCCTTAAGATGCCTCCATTAATTCATACTGTTACTATTCAGAATCTGGTGTAATCCCATCCTCTTCAATGTGGGCTGACTTTGTGACTCTCTTCTAATGAATGGAAGGAGGAGTAATGGGTTGTTAGTTCCAAGATTAAGTTACAGAGACTGTAGCTTTTGTCCAGCATGCCTTTTTATGCTCCCTCTCGGCTCACTTGCTCTAAGGGAAAGCAGCTGCCATTTTGAGTTACTTAATAGATGGCCCACTTGGGAAAAAACTGATGTCCCCAGTCAACAGCCAGCAGGGACCTGAGACTACAGGCACAAGAATGAGCTTGGAAGAGGATTCTCGGCCAGCCCAGTCTATGCCTCGATTACAGCTCCATGAGACACAGTGAGCGAGAGGACGCAGCTAGGTTACACAAGATTTCCAACCTACTGGAATTTTAATAAAATAAGTATTTGTTGTTTTAAGCTGCTATGTTTGGGGATAATCTGTCATGCAGCCATAGATAAGTAATAGAATACAATTTACCCCAAATAGATTAAAAATAAAATACTCATCCTTTGCCTCTTTATGTTTCCCATGACAATTCTCAATTTATAAAAAGTACTTCATTTAGAGGACCTTAAAAATGCAGTTTCAATGGTTTTAAGTGTGCAGCATAATTCTATTAGGTAGGAAAAATACCATATTTGAGCAATAAGATTCTTTAAAAGACTGACAGTTGAAATTTCATTCTGGCGTAATCTGTTCAACAAATACATTTTGTGTGTCTGTTATGTTGCAGGCACAGTCATATAAATAAGACAGGGTAGCCTGTTTCAATAGAGTGCAGAGTTCGTTCAGAAAAGGAGAAAAGTCCAGAAGAATCAAGAGGAGGGCCATTACTCATTAACTATGTGACACTGGACAGCCATTTAATTTTCCAGCTAATTTATCAACTCATAAAATTTCTAGAAAGATGACAAAGTAAAATGTACATAAAAGTAACACAAAATTCTAAAATAAAATAAAAGTATAATTACTGCAGTGCTTATTATCAAAACTGCAATATTCAGACTTTACTACAGAAATAATTAGAATGATTCATAATTAATTTGTTGTTTATTAGCATGTGAAATTTCTTTTCTATTAACAACTTAAATATATCCTTAAATTTGTAATTTGCACTCTAAAGATGGCTTGGTCTTGATCATCCTTTCCAAAACCATGCAATGTGAATTACTTCTCTCCTGAATTTAAACTTACATTTTCCTTTAAATTTATTCTCTGTGAGAAAATACTTATTGTAATTGTTTTAAAAACCTGAGTGAGAATGACAAGGAACTTGAAAATTCTAATCATTTTGGTTAACTAGTGATTTTTGTAAGCAAAAAAGTTTCTGTCCTATAAAAACAAGAGATAAAATTTTCTTTGATGTTAAATTTAAACAATATTTAGAGCTACTACTTAGAACCAATTAAATGTTCTCATTATTTCTATTGCCTTTCTTCACCAAACCTCCTCTGACATGCTCTGTGATTTATTAGATCAACATTTTGAGGTCACTAGAAAACACTTTATTTTTCAAATTTTCAATATACCCCTACACTTTGATTCATTATTCCAGTCCAAATAGCCAGCGCGTTAATAAAAATGCATTGGCAAGAATAATTGATTCCATTTTAGGGGAAAGATATCAACAATAAACTCTTTGGGCTGAGGCAATCAATGGTTATTGAATTCTAGACTCCAAGCTAATATTTCCAGCTACACAGGTCCTTGAGACTCAAGTTGGCCACTTTACTTGTAATGAACAAGGTCAAAATTGTGAACCGAAATACTATGACATATCAAAAACATTACCTCAGAAAAATTTTAGCCTCAGGGCATCATAAACTGCCAAGTATCTTTCCAGCAGGCCTAAATACTAATATACACATCAAAGCTGAAAACAGATAAGTCCTTGGGAATCCACTATTCTAGTTGTCTATGTTTTGCTATGAAGTAAAATAAAATTAAACATTTATTAAGCTCTATCTATGGGCTAGCCCAGGTGCAGAGGGAATACAAAGAGGAAATTTTTTTAAATTTTATTTTATTTAACTTTACAATATTGTATTGGTTTTGCCATATATCAAAATGAATCTGTCATAGGTATACACAAAGAGGAAATTTTATGTAGATAAAATATAATTGAAAAAAGTAGAAAAGGTAAGGTGAGGAATGATTTTGAGCTTCTTATTCTGGATAAGATTTTAGAAGACTATGCCTTAAAAGGGAGAAGGAAGGTGGAACAAACATGTGGGTAGACGATAAGGTACTGAGTACAGTTTAGGAAATGCTGAAATCTGAGGTGATGGAGTAGCCAGATGACAGGTGGCAATATGAATCTCATATGTGACATCTCAACTACACAGAAGAGGAAGGCAGAGACGCCCAGGAAGAGTTTATAAGACGGGGTGAAGCAAAAGAGCCAGGAAAGCAGGGAGCAGAAGTAGGTGATCAGAAAAGAGGAGAACCAGGAAAAAGATGGAACCACAGAAGTCAAAAGAGGAAACACTCAAAATACATAATGATGACCAACTGTCAAATGCCACAGAAAGATCAACAATGTTAAGAAGTTTTAAAAGCTGCTAACTATACATTTACTGATACAATGAACATGAACTTGGGCAAACTCCAGGAGATGCTGAGGGACAGGGAGGCCTGGCGTGCTGCAGTCCATGGGGTCGAAAAGAGTCAGACATGACTGGGCAACTGAACAACAATAACAACTGTACATTCAGGAGGTCACCAGTTATCTTTGCTGGATCACTTTCAGAGAAGTGGCAGATGTGGAAGCCAGAGGACCTGGAGGCATCTATCAGTCTAATATTAACTGAGCACCTTCTCTGTGCTTTAGGGATGACAACGTCCACGGTGTATATATGGAATTTTTCTTTTTTGGTAAAAGATATTTGGGAGGTTGGGGGGAAGTACAGAAGAAGAGTTAAGAGAACTGAGAAGTGGTCTACGTCTTTGGTTGAGAGTGTGTTTTGGGAGGAAAAGAGCAGGTTGGGACTTCAGAAGAGAGGTACAACAGCAGAATAATTGCTTGGGGAAAGGGTAGGAGAGTGGCTAGAGATAAAGGCAAAGACTGATGACCAGCGGAGAAAGCCCAGCTGTGGCTGGAACGCATCAATTTGTAATGCAGCCAACCTCTATGGCTGTACAGTCTTTTCTTCCAGTAACGTCAGTAACCTGGGAACAGGAGTAAAGACACGGATGGTTTGGTGGCACTAAGGCCATGCACTGGCAGGCATGTGAGGCTGCGGTCCGGGGGAGACAGGGACTCAAGGGGGCTGGTGATTGCACAGGCAACTGGACCCCTAATGAAAGAATAAGAATTCAGCAACATTCTGACAGGCGGATTCTTCAGGAACTTAACAAGACTTCTGAAAAAGAAAAGGATCTAAAAATAGAAAAATCTGATAACTATTGAAAGTTATCCAGTGTCTGAATTCAAAATAACTGGTTCATCACCTTAAAAACGATACACTTCCCTCTAACTTTTATTTTTAAAATTTATACTTTGCTTTTATAGACATTATAGAAATCTAAGTAAATAGGTAATTTCTGAGGTTTGCTGTTATATTTCAAAGTAAGAGATCCCTGTCAAGTTAAAGTATTCTAATTTCTGACTACTTGGGAAACTTGCATTTAAAGGGAAAAAATTTAAGTAAAAAACAGAAAACTTCCAAATCAAAAAAGAACAAACAGCTAAATATTTGAGACATATACAAAACCATAAGGAAGATACTTCAATAAAGTCACGCTCAAACTGGAAAATATAAATGACATAGCTTGACACTGAGAGCTCCTTGATCACAGTTGTCAAGTATTAGAATATTATCCACTCTTAAAATTCTAACCTTACAGTAAATAACTTCACTCTCCTTGATTAGTATTTCCCATCAGCAAACTTGACAAGCGAGCATTTTATATAGGACGGATATGATTCATGTGTGACTTAGTAATAGGTAAAATCAATAAAGAAGACTAGTTCCTATATAATTTTCTAACTCTCATGAATTCTAGGATTTATTTGCAACCCCTAAGAGAACTCTTTGTTTTTATGATAGATTTATATTCATATTCACATTTTTGATCATATACACACTTTGGTTTTAGACAGTTCAACTTTTAATAACTATATTTTGGGTAGCAGAAACACCACATACATCCATGTTCAGATGACCAGATATGTCCCAGCCCTTGTGTTCTCACTCCCGTGTTCTCGTGGGATCATGAACAAGGCTTAGTCAAGGACCCAGCCTTACATTAGATCTGCTTGCTCATCTTGGTGATCATAAATTCTAATCCAAACATGCAGTGAATTATATACGTCGTTTCCTAATTTTAGATTCAGTGGGAAAGAATACACACACGCATACACCACAAAGTTACACTAGAATGTAATACAGCAAATTGTCCTGTTCAAAAGCACAACTGATTTCAAAATAATTGAATGAACAGGATTGAGAAGAAAATTTGTCTTGTTAGAAAAACAGTCATGACAGCAGTTGTTTCTGTCTTGGAGACTTGGAATTATGCCCAATATAACCCAGGAGGTCACCGACCTGTCAAGAGGGTAGAGGCTCCTATCACAGGAGCATCCCCGAACAGAAACATGGCGGGGAAGCGCACAGCACGGGAGCTGGGGGATGAGACACACCGCTCTCAGCACACAGTAAATGATTAATGAATATCAATGCAAAGGAATAGAGGAAAACAACAGAATGGGAAAGACTAGAGGTCTCTTCAAGAAAATTAGAGATACCAAGGGAACAGTTCATGTAAAGATGGGCTCGATAAAGGACAGAAATGGTATGGACCTAACAGAAGCAGAAGATATTAAGAAGAGGTGGCAACAATACACAGAAGAACTGTACAAAAAAGATCTTCATGACCCAGATAATCATGATGGTGTGATCACTCACCTAGAGCCAGACATCCTGGAATGTGAAGTCAAGTGGGCCTTAGAAAGCATCACTATGAACAAAGCTAGTGGAGGTGATGGAATTCCAGTTGAGCTCTTTCAAATCCTGAAAGCTGATGCTGTGAAAGTGCTGCACTCAATATGCCAGCAAATTTGGAAAACTCAGCAGTGGCCACAGGACTGGAAAAGGTCAGTTTTCATTCCAATCCCAAAGAAAGGCAATGCGAAGGCAAAGAATGCTCAAACTACCACATAATTGCACTTATCTCACATGATAGTAAAGTAATGCTCAAAATTCTCCAAGCCAGGCTTCAGCAAGCAATATGTGATCCGTGAACTTTCAGATGTTCAAGCTGGTTTTAGAAAAGGCAGAGGAACCAGAGATCAAATTCCCAACATCTGCTGGATCATCGAAAAAGCAAGAGAGTTCCAGAAAAACATCTATTTCTGCTTTATTGACTATGCCAAAGCCTTTGACTGTGTGGATCACAATCAACTGTGGAAAATTCTGAAAGAGATGGGAATACCAGACCACCTCACCTGCCTCTTGAGAAACCTATATGCAGGTCAGGAAGCAACAGTTAGAACTGGACATGGAACAACAGACTGGTTCCAAATAGGAAAAGGAGTATGTCAAGGCTGTATATTGTCACCCTGCTGATTTAACTTACATGCAGAGTATATCATTGGAAACCCTGGGCTGGAAGAAGCACAAGCTGGAATCAAGATTGCCGGGAGAAATATCAATAACCTCAGATATGCAGATGACACCACCCTTATGGCAGAAAGTGAAGAGGAACTAAAGAGCCTCTTGATGAAAGTGAAAGAGGAGAGTGAAAAAGTTGGCTTAAAGCTCAACATTCAGAAAACGAAGATCATGGCATCTGGTCCCATCACTTCATGGGAAATAGATGGAAAAACAGTGGAAACAGTGTCAGACTTTATTTTTTCGAGACATTATTTTGCCAATAAAGGTCTGTCTAGTCAGGGCTATGGTTTTTCCAGTCATATATGGATGTGAGAGTTGGACTGTGAAGAAAGCTGAGTGCTGAAGAATTGATGCTTTTGAACCGTGGTGTTGGAAAAGACTCTTGAGAGTCCCTTGGACTGTAAGGAGATCCAAACAGTCCATCCTAAAGGAGATCAGTCCTGGGTGTTCATTGGAAGGACTGATGCTGAAGCTGAAACTCCAATACTTTGGCCACCTCATGTGAATATTTGACTCATTGGAGAAGACCCTGATGCTGGGAGGGATTGTGGGCAGGAGCAAAAGGGGACGACACAGGATGAGATGGCTGGATGGCATCACTGACTCGATGGACATGAGTTTGGGTGAACTTCGGGAGTTGGTGATGGATAGGGAGGCCTGGCGTGCTGTGATTCATGGGGTTGCAAAGAGTCAGACACGACTGAATGACTGAACTGAACTGAACTGAATGAATATTTGTTAATAACATCTAACAGCTCAGAGAATTAAGCTTGTTTTGTCTAGTTCTATGGAAAATAAGGATGATATTATCTGTCTCACAGAGCTGTGACAAGTGAATAAGATTAAGATAACTCATGTAAAGTGCTTAGCACATACCCCAGCATGCACTAATCTCAGAAGACCAAGCCTCAAGAAGAGCATAACAAGTATATGTTGAAAAAAGAAGGTATGTCTATACAATATTGTAAGGTACAAACATTTCATTTCCCCTTTTATTTTCTTTGTATTCAGATTCTCTTAAAAATCTGTTGTAAGAGCTGTGTTCTTTTATGCTACATGGAGAAATAGGAGAAGGGCAGTATTGGAATTATGGATAGGGCAAATTAATCTTTTCCCACCAAAGAGTACTTTTTCTAAACTTCCTCATCATTTTGGATATGCAAATAAGTGACTAAAAAGTAGTAAGGGGAGTATCTGTGGGTGGCTCATGGGAATCAGTCTCCCATGAGACAGATTCTCAATCAAGGCCCAGCATGAGCTAGGCAGCCAGGCACTGTCCTAGGTGCTAGAATATAAGGCCTGGTACTCACAGGAAAGATGTATAGGTAATTACAAAACGACAGACTAAGTGAGGCATCATTTGTATGTGTCCCAGATCTAACCTCTCAGATTGGGGTGGAGTGGAAATTCACTTGAAGATAGTATTTCAAGCAACAGGAAAGGTTTAGAGGGAAGATAAGATTAAAAATACACCAAGTTCAGAGACTTAAATACTTATGTAAGTTCTATTCTTAGCTATGTGCCCCCTCTCCTAAAGAGTGTTATTTCCTCTCTTTAAGCCTTAAAAAACAATTACTGAGCTAACTCCTATGTTGTTAAGGATATTCATCTAATATTAGAGGGCTGGACTAGAAGATCCCAGTAATTTTTCTTAGCTCTAGAGTTCCTTTTATGCCTGATCATCTTCCAAATGGTCCAAAATACACCATTACACAAAACCTTTGTGATTTTTAAGAATGAAAGAGGTTCCTGTCCTTGTAAATCATGAAAACTTGATATTGGTAGATAAAACCAGCCATAAACAACAGTTCTTAAGTGCTGGTAATTCCCCCACTCTATTCCAATAATGAAAGGCCACTGTAAATCCATAAGTGGAAATTTATAACCAGCAACCGAGCACCTATATGTCTCACCCTAAATTTTGACAGCAGCTCCCTGAAAAGTGATCATGATTCAGGAAGGATGAAAGTCACTGAGCAATGTAAGTTCTTGTTCATATCTTCAAAATACTTGCAGAAATTATTTTTTCTACATGTTAATTTTTTGCCAATCATGGTTTATAAAAACAAGTGTTAACCACAACAGCACCTGTTTGTAAAACTCTCCACTGTGGCTATTTGTTAACCTACTTCTCATTTTTAGAATCAGCAAGATGCCACTGTTGACTTCACATTCTATATCAGTTACATTTTACGTGTAACCAGTGCATATGACATATGCCTAGTTTTATCTCAAAAATGGGGCTTCAGAAATCAAATATTTTCCATACCTGCAAATTCATGAATCACATACTACTGCCAGGAGAAGAGCAACATGAAAACCTAAGGCCAGCTCAGCAGTAATCAGAAGCACCTATTTTCACAATACTGAAATCAGGCATAATTTTTTGTTTGTTGAATAGACACATCTCCAGAAAAGCAATTCAGATGATCACCAGGAAACAAAGATTTTTAAAATTTTATAGTGAATTTACTTCTGATTATAACAAATCGTCACTGATCTAAAAAAATATAATATTCCAACAAGCAATATAAAATTCCCTGGTTATCTATTGCTAGTAAAATAATAAATAACAGAAATGTAAAGGGTGCAATTCTTCATAAAGTACAGAGACTGGCAATGCTATGGGCTATAACCCAAAACCTGTATGACTGCTCACTCTCCAGAAAAAATTTCTTTGACATATAATCTTTTCTATAAAATGCACAAGCCATTAAGAGTCTCTATACTACGGTGATTTTCAAAGATTTGGGAGAAGTGGGATATATTTTTGTCTTGCAGGGGAAAAAAAAAGCAAGAAACTAAAAAACAAGCATACATTTTAGTATCCTCTGATTATATGAGAAGTACACTTTTAGCTTAAGAAATGTGCTCTATATATGTTTAGAACAGCTGACTCTAATCTAAAGGTAAGTAAACCATGTTCTCACTTCTCCAAGACCCCACTGCCACTCTTGATGCCCTAACTTGATCTTCTAATAGAAGACTCTGAGATAGATACACACACACACACACACACACACACACACACACATATGAAAGGCAACTGCAGCCCTACTTTTTTTCAGCAAACTTAAGGTTTTCTCCAGTAACTAAGCCTCATTTGGCCATAGCTATATTTTACCTGTTAGTGAAATACTGAAAAAGCCTTTATGATCAGGCCTGGCTTGAGATCCAGGGGAAAATGCATCTGCAATTCTAAACAACTGATTTTACAAATGAAGGCAAAGGAAATAGCTTATTCAGAAGATGTCAATGCAAGTGCTGTATGGAGATGAATAAATACATTTCTAACTCTGGTAGGTTTTATGCCCTGACTCCTATGCAGATTATTCATGGTGGCTCTATCTTTTCTTTCAGAGTCAGCACAAATATCTAATTCTCAAAGAAAGATCACCTGAGCCAAAACACTCACCCCCTTTTTACCACCTCTAACACTATATCCCATTAAGCTTTGATTGTACTGGACACAATTTTTTATTTAGATTGTTAGATTCATGGTTTCAGGAAAGCAACAACCCTCTTTCTTCCGTATCACTCAATTTTCTAGCACCTGGAATGATGCCTGACACATGAGGAATATCATCAGGTAAGTTTGGTGAGTGAATAAAAATGGTGGGGCGCTTACCACCAACTGTCTTCCTATTCTTGGCAGGATAGGGAAGTAAAGGATAAAATTCAAGCATTACACTAGCATTTATATTTGAAGTATTACTTAATCTAAGTAAATAAATTTAAAATTATTTAACTCTGATAATCTGTTTAGCCATAATATTTTGGATGCAATTCAAGCAGTTTCTAGAATAGAGATCCTCAAAGGTATATTAATAAGTAATATACTTCAAAGATATATTAGTAAGTTAACTGAAGTTCAACTCAATTTCCACATAACTATAGACATAAGTCGGGGAAGGCAGTGGCACCCCACCCCAGTACTTTTGCCTGGAAAATCCATGGACAGGGGAGCCTGATAGGCTCCAGTCCATGAGACGCAAGAGCGGACGACGAGCGACTCACTCACTTTCACTCATGCATGGAGAAGGAAAGGCAACCCACCCAGGCCGCCGGAGAATCCCAGGGACGGGGGAGCCTGATGGGCGCCGTCAGGGGTCACACAGAGCGGACCGACTGAAGCGATTAGCAGCATAGACATAAGTGCTGATATTTACTTCAAATTCACTGATCCAAAGAGCTCAGTTCTATCGTTCAATGTTTCAGAAATGCTTCTTGGCTTTAAGCTTATGTAATAGTTAATGAGAAATCAGAGTGGAATTCTAACACTTCAAATAAAAAGGCATATAATCAATTCTATTATATATTCTAAAATACCACTGGGAATGTCTCCCTCTTGCACCATGGTGAATCATTCTGTATCCCATATTTTACTTGACTTTTTTTTTCTGAGTTGGTACTTAATAAACACTTCGTAGGTGAACTGGTGGCTAGGACATTCCACAGTGCAAAATAAGCTCTCATTACTAATTTTTGGAGCTGCTAAAACAATACCAAAAACTTTATGTATATTCATTAGCACACCTATTCTTCTATCCTTTAAAAAAAACAATTTCATAATTTTCAAGGAATTTACAGAATGATGCAACCATTATCACAGTCTAATTTTTAAAACATTTCTATATAAGATGATGGATATTCACTAAACTTATTGGGATAATCATTTCATGGCGTAAGTCAAATCATTATGTTGTACACCTTAAACTTACATAGTGCTGCATGTCAATTGGGCTTCCCTAGAGGAGCCTGGGAGGCTGCAGTCCATGGGGTCCCTAAGAGTCGGACACGACTGAGCGACTTCACTTCCACTTTTCACTTTCATGCATTGGAGAAGGAAATGGCAACCCACTCCAGTGTTCTTGCATGGAGAATCCCAGGGACGGGGGAGCCTGGTGGGCTGCCATCTACGGGGTCGCACAGAGTCGGACACGACTGAAGCGACTTGGCAGCAGAAGCATCAGTGGCTCAGTTGGTAAAGAATCCACCTGCAATGCGGGAGACCTGCGTTCAATCCTTGGGTTGGAAATATCCCTGGAGGGTGGCATGGCAACCCACTCCAGTGTTCTTGCCTGGAGAATCCCCATGGACAGAGGAGCTTGGTGGGTGTAGTCCTTGGGATTGCAAAAGTCAGACATAACTGAGCGACTAAGCACAGCATGGCAGTTATATCTCAATAAAATTGGAAGAAAAATATTTTAATAAAGTTTAAAAAAATTTTCTATCCTCCCATAAGGATATGCAGATTCCACATGCCCATCTGCATCAGTACATGGTCTTTCAAGTCTAGCTTTTTTATTTAGCATATTTTGCAGTTCCTCCATATTGTAGCATATACTAGTCCCCTCTCTTTCTAAAGTTATTTAGAAGTTGCTTTCTCCCCAGGACATCATAACCAAATGTAGAGCACTAACAAAAAACCCAGTGTTTGAATCCTAACACCTATTTTGAGTTGCATTTTACTTTGCATAATCAACTTGCATTTAATGCTTTTACATCTGCATTGTAAGAAATTAATCAAATGGACAATCCATTCAGTACCCATTGTGAATTCCCTTATTAAGGTATCCACAGAACTGATTCCTCTATCTGTTGACCCTCTCTCTTACATGATGAGAACTGTATATTTAATCAGTGTTTCTGGTTTAGCTCCAAGAATATTCAGCATAAGACAACGGAAAGGCTGCTTTCTTACTAAGTTCATCTTTTCCCATGATTTACCCACCAAATCTATATACCCTTTTCTTCCAAATGGCCTGAATCCTTTCCATAACTCCAGCTTCCACATTTCAAGCTGTTTCCTTACAGTTCTCCTTGGACATCTTGGCAACGCAAATTCAGTGTGTTGAATATATTTTTTTCTATTCACACCTATATTTTCCTACAACTGCCATATCTACCCTTTTCTTTATGTCTCCACTTCTAATACCATACTAATCTCCCTAAAGTACATCTCTGTGCTGCTAAATCAGTTCAGTCGTGTCCAACTCTGTACGACACTACGGACTATATAGCCTGCCAGGCTCCTCTGTCAAAGGGATTCTCCAGGCAAGAAAACTGGAGTGGATTGACATGCCCTCCTCCAGGGGATCTTCCTGACCCAGGGATCATATCTGTGTCTCTTATGTCTCCTGCTTGGCAGTCAGGTTCTTTACCACTAGTGCCACCTGGGAAGCTCTACCTCTACCCCTACCACAGTACCCCAGTGCCTGCATAATGCATGTAAGCTTCTTAGTCTGCTATTCATAACTATCCAATGTGCTTTACTTAGAAAGTGAGGCACAGGCAGATTTACTTGCCAAGTTCATTCCTCAGTGAAGAGAGAACGCCAGAATTCCAACTCAGGTAGTCTTACCCAGGTCCCACATCTTTAACCAGCAGGACACAGCTGCCTGGAGAAATAGGTATGGCCTCAGAGTAAGGAAAGGGTGTTATTCCTTGTCTCACATATACCTGTATAAGTCCGGGGGGTGGGCGGTGGATACATACACACAAGAGCATATGCATGTCCTTTTGGAGGGCTAATTGTCCTGTACCTGGTATTCTAAAGCACCTAATTCTAGGACATATACTGATGAAAAAGAACTGCCTTGTATATGTCCAAGCCCTCTTTTATGCCACTGTAGATAGTGGTGGCAGAACCCCGGTAACAAGTGGATGGGGAAGTCATATGGCCCCCTCTCAAATGAGATTTAACTCTAAACAGGAAGTGAGGACAGAGAATGTTAAATGGACAGCAGTTTGTCTGCTAATTGAAATCATGTCTTCTGCTCAAATCTGTCTATGGCTGTCTTCCTCCAGCTGCCTTAGCTGTGTGAGGCCCTAAGAGACACAGCTCTAAGTACTGCATCTAGACTTTTCAATGGTTCATCTTTGAGGGTCTCTGTTTGCGCTCTTTGCACTGGGATGGAGGCCTTCATTTTACAAATAATAAACTGAAGAAGCACTAGAGATCTAAGAAATTGCTCTAAAGTCAGGGTTCCTTAGTCCCATTAAGAGAATTACTATTTTGGAGGGTGAGTGAGTGAAAGCTGCTCAAGTCATATCCAACTCTTTGTGACTCCATGGACCATACAGTCCATGAATTCTCCAGGACAGAATACTGGTATAGGTAGCCTTTCACTTGTCCAGGGGATCTTTCCAATCCAGGAATTGAACCCAGATCTCCCACATTGCAGGTGGATTCTTTAGCAGCTGAACCACCAGGGAAGCCCAAGAATACTGGAATGGGTAGCCTATCCCTTCTCCAGTGGATCTTCCCAACCCAGGAATCGAACCAGGGTCTCCTGCATTGCAGGTGGATTCTTTACCAGCTGAGCTACCAGGGAAGTCTGTTTTTGGAGGGTAGGAACTTTAACTGAAAGACTCTAGTTTTTCTACCTCTGGCATCTATTTCTATTAAATGAAAATACCAAACAATATTTTCCAACTTAAAAAAAAAAATAAAAACTACCCACACTCTGAAACTAGAAATGAGCTGATCTGAGTTCCAGTGTTATTTTGGTCCTTTCGAGCTACGTGAACTTCAATGTGGGCAGCCCTAGAGACTCCACAGTCTGGACTTGTGACTGTAAAACTCTGAGAGGTCTCTTAATCTTTCATTCTCATCTCTTGTACAGGTTGACTTGATCCTCTCCTATTCCAGACTTTTTTTTTCCCATGTGGTAGAGGGCACTGAGTTGAATTTACAAACTCCCAGAGGAGTGCTCTCATTGACCCAGCTTGGTTTATGTGCCCACTGCCAGACCAATCACCCATAACCAAGGCAATGGAATAATATAATTATGGCAGTTTTGATTAATCAAGGCTGACCAAACTGGGGTGGAAACAGGGATATTTTAAATATGAGAACTGCTCCTCTCAGGGGAGAATAAAAGAGTTTCAAGGTAGACAAATAGACGTCTACTACATCATGGAGACACAAAGCACAGGATGTGTTTTTCATTAAATAAATGGGAGATTTGATGACCTCTAAGAAAAATTTTTAAAAAGAAGGAAAAAGGAAAAATTACCAAATGGATGTAGGTCCAATGCAAAACTCTTCTGGGTTTGTACAGTTAAAACAAAAATAGCATTGAAGGAATTACTCACCTCCACATACCATATGTTACATCGGCAAAAGAATAATGTGAAGAGAGGGAAGGAGTGAAATCTTATTGCATATTAAATCTAACAAGGTCTATGTTTATCTGGGTCAAGATAAAATTTTAAGCATATTAGTGTATTTGTTGGAATACTCAAACAACTTCACATAAAATTTATAGCTTGATTAAGAGACATAGGTGTATTCAGTGACTTGCTTGATCTGGAAGTGAAAGTGTTCATACTGGAATGATTTAAATAGAAGCTCCAGGTTCACATAGCAGGGATGCTGAGAAAGGACTTGCTATATGAAATAGCAGGCCTCCCTAACTAAGCTCTAAGGATCCTTTCAATTCTAATATTCCTGATAGACATATGCCATTTTAAGTCTCCTGAGGGGATACTCATTAGCAGAAGTGACTGTATTTGTAAACCACAGAGAAAATGGGAGGTGATACAAAAAATATTGTTGGCTGATTTTTGAGTCAATGTCAATCACTGTTATTAGCATCATCTATAAACAAGACTGGAGAAGGAAATGGCAACCCACTCCAGTATTCTTGCCTGGAAAATCCAGGCGGAGGAACCTGGCAGGCTAAGGTCCATGGAAGAAAGGTGAACAGGACCAGCAGTTACACGGGAAGGCAATGGCACCCCACCCCAGTACTTTTGCCTGGAAAATCCCATGGACGGAGGAGCCTGGTAGGCTCCAGTCCATGGGGTCGCTGAGAGTTGGACACGACTGAGCGACTTCCCTTTCACTTTTCACTTTCATGCATTGGAGAAGGAAATGGCAACCCACTCCAGTGTTCTTGCCTGGAGAATCCCAGGGACAGGGGAGCCTGGTGAGCTTCCGTCTGTGGGGTCGCACAGAGTCAGACACGACTGAAGCGACTTCAGCAGCAGCAGCAGCAGCAGTTACACAACAACCATCAAGAAGACACCATGCTAATTTGACTTGCAGTATTATATTAGGAATTAGTTTTTGTTCAAGAGTTTAAGATAAGCCAACCCACTGTTTAAAAGAATAAAGATACCTACAAGGGAAATTAGGATTCCAGTTCATTTGTAGATGGATCTGAGCCCTTAAATATCAGAAGAGTCATCGGAGATCTAAAAGAGTCTGGAATAAAGGATAGAGGACCACACTCTAAGAGATCTGCCTTCTGTAAGGATCAGTGGAGGTGCACATAAGTCACACACCTTGTTTGTATCCTACTTTATTCATCTAAAAAGACTCAGGTGGACACATGAATTCTTAGGTCCCATTCAATGCTAATATTCCTTTAAACTATTCCATGGGGGAAAAAATACAGTTTGAGATAATATAGTTGATGATACAAAACATCCCAGACAAATGGAACATGGTAGCCAATCAATTTTCAACCAACGAATGTACTAGAGATGGAAAGCAACTTTTAGGAAAGAAAAATAAGCAGTGTAGTCCATAAACAAGCAAGTTTACCCTGTTTCTGAAATATAATCAATGTTTCTGGTTTGGGAGTTTGTGAATCAAACTAAGTACAGCTAAGATTTGAATCATCCAGGATCTTATATCCAAGACCTGCCAGTTCAAAGATTACTGTTTTTAACATAAAAATATATGGCTTTGATGCTTGGAAACCTTGGAGAAGTAAGATTGACCAATGAAATGTGCTACCCTCTCTTCCCTTCCTTTTCCTCCCCCGCTCCCACCTCAACCCCCTATGATTGTGTGTTCAGCTTTTGCACACAGAAGAGCAGGGACAGCCATCTGTCCAAAGTGTATGTGAAAGTTCTCACTCTATCCTTCTGGCACACTTATCAAGAGAGAGAATCCGATCTGTCAATTCCAGGAAGCAGAGAGGATGTGGTTGCATGACTTTACAAAAACCAAACTTGTAAAGGAAACTAGTGAGAAGAAGTTACTTGAACTAATTACACCAATTCCTAAAAAGTCTCACACTACAAATACCCACTACCAAAACTGTTTTTTCCTCTACAAAAACAATGCAGGACATTTTAAAATGAAATAAAAGAAAGTGAACAGCTCTCTTAAAATGCAGTTGGAACATCTCAGGCAATTTAAGGCCTTACTTGACTAACTCCAGACTTTAGATGCAGACATTGTTTAATAAAGTGACTTTTATGGATGCACATCACAATTGTTGCTCAATATCTATTAGGCAAAAAACAACAAAAGAACAAAAAAAATTGTTAATAGAAATGACCTATTTTCAAAAGATCTAAACTACATTCCCATTCCCCCTCTTTCTCTGATTTTCCTGAAAGGACCTCATCTGGAAAGGTGAATGGGTCATTGAGGACTGCCCTGAGCAGCTTCACTGCACAGCTCTCACCTGCCCAGGTGAGTCAGGATGAAAGCAGAGCAGAGTGGTTACCTTGGAGGAACTCCATGACTAATACAAAGGCATTACATGTGCAGAAAGGTGCCAGGGCCACAAGCGGAAGTGGCTCACATGCTTTAATATTCAAAAGCGTCAGCATCTCTATCATGGATATGAATAGCACTTAGAGAATGCTTATAAAACGCACATTATCTGTCTTAGAACTTGAAAATTATCCAGTGTGGCTAAGTAAAAATATACATAAAAATAGAGTCAGGATTTATATTTGGAATGATAATTAATCACAATATGATCTATCAGAGTCTTTAAAAAGGCAATACTATAACCAAGTATTTGGTGGAAAACAAAAGCACCAAATATCATGAAATCAAATTTCAGGATCATTTTTTAGCTTTTTGTTGCATTAAGGTTTATAAATCAGTTCTGTAATCAGTGCCAGGTCTTCTTAAGTGAAAATATCAAATGAATCATCTATGTGAGAATTTCAGAATAAATGGTGGTTTTGGGTAGATAAGATTATATAAAAGATGAAGTCTGGGACTTACCAACATGTTCAGAATTTTGTAAGTTGATAAACACTCTACACAACTCCTTGGTATTCAGTAGTAGATTATTAACTTAGAGTAACAGGAATCTCCCTACTGACAATTCTTGCCAGAAAAACAATTTCCTCATGACATAGGTGAATTTCTGGGTTGAAATCCTTCACTAAGTACCTTTACCTGAATTATTTAAGAAAATAAAACAAAGTTTAAAACCACAGAGTTCTAGAACTTGAAAATTTAATAAACTCATCTCTTGTTACATTTTATGAAACAAAACCCCAGAAAAGTATGGTGATTTTCCCCAAACAATGTTTTAGTTTAAACTCTAACTTTAGAATTATGAAAGGATAGATGAATGAAGAAATCAGATTTTAAAAAGCTAAGCAAAGTCATCCTATGCACAGAGATATTCACTAGGTCAACATAAAATCAGGGAAGATTTAAAATCAGTCTATCATCATGATCATTGCTAAAACTCGGTTTTGATGGAGTTACAGAAAAATTATCCATTGTTAGAACAACTTCTCTCTCATAGCATCAGACCCTACTGACGTTTTAATTCAAGTTTTTGCATTTCATGAAATTATAAGCTGTGTTTTATCTAAGATGAAGGGAAAGATGGTAAAATTTGAAACCAGAACCCTACAGTAGAAGAGACATTATCTAGGATAAAGTTAAATTTCAGCAAAGGCTTGAGAATGAACTAAAGGAAGGGCAGACTTATTGAGGAATTTTCTGGGAAGGTCTTTCTAGTTCAATCGTTCATTATTCCTTGTGGTAGTCTGAACCAGTAGATAAATTGGCAAAACAGAGAGGTATGTTTCTTTCAAGAAACAGACATTACAGTGAGAAAAATAATAATGACACTTCTGGTTTACCAATAGCACCATTAACTAAGATGTGAATGTCATCAGTGTATTTCACTAACTTGTAAATCTCAATATAAATAATTTTTCTAAGCCATCTAGGGAAATACATTTTCACTTTTCACTTTCATGCATTGGAGAAGGAAATGGCAACCCACTCCAATGTTCTTGCCTGGAGAATCCCAGGGACGGGGGAGCCTGGTGGGCTGCCATCTATGGGGTCCCACAGAGTCGGACACGACTGAGGCGACTTAGCAGCAGCAGCAGCAGCAGGGAAATACAGGGCATACAATTTTCAAATTGTGTCGAAGACTAATTAGAATATATATGCTGCAAATGTAATTGAATCCAACCATATTACCTACTTAAGGACTGGTTTTAAGACAATTGTCACTATTACTATTTTCCTACAAGTGTAAAATATAAGGGGATGTCTCTCCTATCCCATTCAGAGAGGCCTTGAAATTGAAGCCAAGAGATGCAATGAGAGGTCATTATGTTATATGACAGGACTTCTTTAAAAGCCCGGGCTATTTGACATCTGATGAAATGTCAAATCCCAAGTGTCAGAGCCCACTGTGACACCTTCTAGTTATTACACAGCAGTTTGAAGTTGGGGATTCAATGTACATCTAACTTCCACAAAGTTATATGTTACATACTGGGTACTTTTTGAGAGAGCATCAGGGAAAACATATCAGTTTTGCATCTAAGGCAAATGACTTTCGATGTTCAGTATTTTATTCTTAAAATTTGTCTTTGACAAATCAGATTAAGACGTGATTCTCTTTAAGAAATTGCACTTAATGTATAATGATTACTGTCCTTGATATATCATTTTCCAAAGTCTAGTTTAGGGATATTTCTTAGATATCTCCATAAATATTTCTCCTCGAAGATACATTTTGTAAACTTATAAAGTCCTTTTGTTGTTTTTCAATTTTTTCAAAGCAGGCATTTGAGACTGTTTGTTTCTATCTGCACAAACACCTCATGATACAAACCCAAGAAGGTGTGAATTTGACTCGGTTGTGAGAATATGCACCATGAACACCAAAGTAACTAAAAGTTTCTAAATTCCCTTTTTTTCAGTCTCCAAGTTTTCAGAATTATGCATGAAAACTGACAGCACTTTTTGATATGACACAAATCTTAGTTAAATTCAATGGAAACTAAGTTCGGGAAACATGGATTGTCTCTACAACAGAACACACTATCCATGTAAAAAAATAAAAGAAACATCTCTAAAACTCAGGAATTACTGTGGAAAAGCAACACAGCCATATTATTCAAGTAAATATCAAAGAATTATAATTATGCATTATTATGCTTTTGCTATCACATGAATTTTCAAATCTCAACTTTCATCAGCCACAGCAGAATTTCTGGCATTTAAAACTAACTCTCATGGATTTCAATATCACTGAAACTGAATCTAAATGATCAGTCGACACTCAAAAGTTGTGAATGGTATATATTCATGGCTGGACATCAAAAGGGTCAGGACAAATTAGAACTGAAATACAAGTTTATAAAGATTCTTATTCAAGAAGATAAAAATAACTTGAATTTTGTAAGTGTGGAGCATGCATAACTGCCAATATCTCCCGTTTAAGATACCTCATAAATCATGTAGCTGCTCTCTCTCTCTGCACCTTTAGGCATTTCTGGGCACTTAAAAACTATTGGGACAAGTGCGAATCTCAGGAGGAACTTAAAGCAGCAATAAGTACAAGACAAAATTCCAGTTCTCTGCTATTTAGAAGCTCATTTACAAATACCTTAATATGTATATATTCTGTTTTTCTTAAGGTATCATTGCTTCTAGTTGACAGCAAGTAAGAGTCCCCTTAATAAGAAAATTGCAAACATGCATAAGAGAAAAGCATTTGAACTTCCTTCTACAAACAACACTTTGGATTAATCATAGATAACTGTCTGGAAGTCTGCACGAGGAACAGTAATTATCAGCATCAATTTGAACAAGAACATTTATTTCTTCCAAATAAACTAGTCTGTTCCTCGGAACAACAACAACAAAAAAAACAGTTATCTAAAAGCAACAATTACAACAGAACATATTCTAACCACCTACTACACTGACTTGCAAGATACTTTTTTGAATGACTCATTAAAATACTAACATTATCAATTAATTGCACTGAAAATATAACATCTTAGGAAAAACCTGAATGAACCTTTTGGCCAACCCAATATTAATCTGTGTATAGATCTGCACCCTTTACACTGTTTAGATGCTGATAGCTATCCTTGCAACAAATCAAGCAAAATGTAGCACTTCAGTACTTACAGAACAGCGCCCAGAGAACACCATCTGGAAAACCTTTTGCATTTAAGATTAAAGCTGCGCGCAAGGTTTATTGTGAGCCCCAGCATGCGAGAAGGAACAGGAGGAGGGTGGAGGGTAAGCGCTTACTTCGAAAATGCTCTGAAGCGTAATAATACACATCCTCATAGCCCTCGTGGTAATCCTCTTCTGGTCGGTACTTTTCCCCTTTCTTCTCCTGGATCTTCTTATCTGCTTGACAAATCCCAGGAAGCGGTCCATCTCTCGCTCCCCGCACCACCTGGCTCAGCCAGCACAGGAGTGGAGCAACAGCCCAGCTGCTTGGGATTCGGTGGAGCATGAATGCCCAACACCGAACCTGGGCCTGGGGGACGCGCTACCCTTCCATCTGCCTCGGTGCCACCAGCAAGGCAGAAATTTTTAGCCGGGGTGGGGAGGAAAAAATAACAACGGTATGAGTTTACCCTGACCAGATTTCTTACTTTGCTCAATAACCTTTCAAGTGTGTAATTTAGAAAGCATTTAAGAAAAAGAAAAAGAGAGACAAAGTGAAATGATCATGAAAGACTAAGAGAAAAAAAGCAAGAGCAAAGCGTTGAATTTCAAATCGCTTTGTAACAAAACAAAATAAAGTTCAACCAGCGATTCCGCTGAGACTCGAGGAGTCCCAGCACTAGAATTTCACTATCCAATGTCTCCATCATCAGGGACGGGGGTGTAGGAGGAGAGAGGGGCGGGGAAACTTGTTAGTCAATGGACTGAACCAAAGCTGGAGACCGAACAGACTTTTTCTTCTCTGCTCATCCCTCCCCACCTACCCTAGAGTCCAGCACCCAAGCACGGGCTTGGGAAAAGTCTTGGCAAACTATTGTTTGCATGGGGCTGATGGATTAACCCTTAGTTCTCTCTTGAATATCATATTAATGAGCTGCAAAGTGGTTTCATCCATATGCACTGCCTCTTGCTGACAAAAGTGTGCAGTATGTGTTAATTGGAGCAGCAGGGAGAAGGCTCAGCAGCTGCTTTCAAATGACACATTTACCCACTGGGCATTAATATATTCGAATCGCTGTTTGATCTAAATATTAAAATGCACTTCACAGAGAGGTTTCTCATAGGCTTAGTAACACCATACCATAATCAGCAAATAAAGGAAACTGCATGCTTTGGGGAAAGAAATACAAAAAATCCAACTCTGCTTACTCTGAACTCAAATATAAATCTGGCTGTGTTTTTACACCTTTTTAAAAAATATGAAAATGAATGGGTTAAATAGCAAATAAAATTTACTTCTTCTTGGTGAAGATGTAAGGCGGGAAAGAAGTTTTGAGAAATGCTCATACCCCATTTGTCCTTTGTTTCTATAATCTCAACCATTTTTTGTGTGTGTTCAAGTACGACAATCAGAAACACCTCAGACTAGCAGAAGAGGTACACTAAGGACTAGACAGGTCAGTGTTAATCAGGAATAATCTTTTTCCTCTCCAGTTTCTTTTTCAGATCTTTCAATGCAGGTGAATTTTTAACACCAGGAAAAATTTGATTTGTTTACACTATAATGAATCAAATCATGTCAGCATATTACCTACTAAATTAATAATATTCTGTAGCTCCATATTCCCAGAAATGTAATTTTAAAAAGCTCCTTACTGTATAAAAATCGTTCAATATCTATGCAATATCAAGTCTGTAGGAACACCCCAGAGGGTCTTCCAGAGGAAAGTGACTGCACTTTGCATTATCTGTTCTTAGATTCACAAGCCATCTGTCTCACCTCTAGATTTTGACAGCTCTCTATTTTCAGATATTAATTACTAATGATGGAGTAGGGAGACATTTACTCAAAGAGGTAAAAATTAGTCAACCAAGAATATTTTGGCCCTAAGATGTGTAGTTAGATTTATAGTTAGACTCAGTAATTACATGAATCTCCCCTATTCCTAGAGATTTCCCTTTTTTATGTCTATGAAGAGAAACACAAACTTAATGATGCTGACATAAAGATACTATAAAAGGTTTTATGAACAACTTTAAACAAAAAAAAATCACCTGTCTTGTGGTTTCAAATCATTTATTATTCTGACACCCTCAACCAAAATAAACTAGAATGATTTAGAAATGGTGAGCTAACAATTTGAAGATCTGGAGTCAGGATCTTGAGTAGATTACTAAATAAATGATAATAATATCAAAACATAACCTTTTCTTTCATTTAATCCTAACAACCTTTATAAGGAGGTGATACCTCTATGGATAAGGAAAGAAGGTTCAAAGGTGTTTTACTGGTTTATCCAAGATCACGCAGGTAACACTGCCAAGTATTATCTTGTATCAAGTATTTTATCATACAAATTCAGAGATTACCTTGCTCATCCAAGAAATATTTTTCATTCAGTGATTCAATTTTTCTTTCAGTGTACTTGTGATATTGAAATCGAGTTTGAAAATAGTTGCTGACTTTTCTTTTTAATTGAGCTAAACATATATCCTGGGTTATATGAATATCAAATATACTTTCCCCCAGAGACTATATAGGCAACAACTTTTATACAACTACCTCTGACTTATTGTAACTCCTAAATTTGTGGAGTCCACATTAAGCTTTATAGTTATCAGCTCCCAGTTCAGCCTGAAAGAACTGACAATACAGAACAGATGATACTTTAATAAAAGAACCTCTTTGACACAGATGTATAGAACAGTCTTTTGGACTCTGTGGGAGAGGGAGGGGGGATGATTTGGGAGGATGGCATTGAAACATGTATAATATCATATAAGAAACGAATCGCCAGTCCAGGTTCTATGCAGGATACAGGATACTTGGGGCTGGTGCACTGGGATGACCCAGAGGGATGGTATGGGGAGGGAGGTGGGAGGGGGGTTCAGGATTGGGAACATGTATACACCTGTGGTGGATTCATGTTGATGTATGGCAAAACCAATACAATATTGTAAAGTAATTAGCCTCTAATTAAAATAAATAAAGTTAAATTTTAAAAAAATGTAATTATCAAAGACAGTTGAATAAAAAATTTCAGCCCAAAAACAAAAAAATAAATAAAATAAAAGAATCTCTTTGCAGAAATCAGTCTTAAAACACTCCACTATAGTTTACTGATTTTAATTCTACTATTTAAAGAGACTGAGAGTTTCCCAAGCAGTGATAAACAACCATTTTTTGAACAAGAACCAATGCAAAGTAAAATTATCTACATATGAGACTGTTCTCATAAATACACAGAAATCATGCTTAAGCACCTTTCTATTATTTTCCTAGATTTGTAGGATTTTGAGAGGTTAACATTCTGGTATGTGATTATAACAAGATTACTATAGAAGATGAGATTTGGTGGAGCTAAAGAAGAGTTTCAAGTTCAGCCATAGATTTGGAAGACAGTGGGAGAGGAGGTGACAGCCCTATTAAAACAATCGTAGATGGTTGGGAAGCAGAAATAGGGAATCCGCTTTATTTAGAGGAGGTCTACTTGGGTCACAGAAGATGAAGAAAGGTGGAAGTGAATGACATGAGGGAAAGGGAGTACTGTGTATGTGGCCACAGTCCAAAAGACAGAAGGCGAGACACCTGCTACCCTGCCTGAGGTGGGGTGCATGAAGTCAGGATCCCTTAATCCATCTTCCTCCAGCCCAGACCTCTGGGCCCAGAATTCTTCCCTCATTCTATCCTAAATACTCCAAGCTTAGCAAACTAAAATCTAAAAGAAGTGATGCTATGCAATAATGAACTAAGATTCCACAACAATTGGCAAATCAGTGAAGTTCAAATACATTCAGTTAAGTACAGGACTGTTTCTGTAGAGTCACTCTTTCACCCCAGACCACAAACACTGGTAAGTGGTGCTATTCCCCAGTGACTGCACTCTACAGTCTGAGCAGATGGGAAGGTTTCGAGGTTGCAAATGGCACTTCACAGAACAAGCAATTCCCACAAATGTGTTTGGTTTGGCTCACACTGGTGTATTTTTTTTTTAATGGACTAACATCTAAAAGTTAGGAATTTCACACACAAAAAAAACATTCTTTTTTTCCTTGAAAAGTCAAAAGATCTGACAGCTCTGAATCCAGTTCCAACATAGCAACCATGGACTAAAACTGAGTGGCGGCTGCCACCATAAATAAACATGTGCTTTCCACTGAGCCACAGTCCCTCCCCTGGGCCCAATCCACTCATCCAGTTACCATCTGCCCCCTGCAGGCATTTATACTTGTGAACCTTGGTTGAGGTATTATCCTGCCAGTTCCAAAACACTAATTTAAGAGAAATTTCAACTCCCTTATATTTTCATGTAAAGAAAGCAGATTATTATGACAAATTGGTTTTAGTTGAACTAAATGTTCACTAAATTGTAAAATTAAATGTCTTAGGAAAAAACTTGGGAAGATGGGAAAATAAAGCAGGTTGAATTATTCAACAAAATGTGCTTCAACCGAGAATAGCAGATACATGTTAGCAAATATTTTTTTTAACGCTAATTCTTTTCTTTCTAGGAAGTAGGTAATAGTTGCCTGAATACCATTTACATGGTTTCCCCATTCTTCTAAATTAGATTCTCCATTGCCTTTTAAGGAAAGAGGAAGAGATCAAATATTGAGATTAAGTCTTCAACTGACAGTGTTCCCTAGATCTCTGATTAGTCGAGGCCCTTCTGTGTTTATTTAGATCGAGTAGTGGTTAGAGTATTTTCTGAGTAGTAACATGGAACATCCAATCTACTAGAGAAATCTTGGAGACATTAAGTCAGTCTGGCTCTTTTAGATGCCACGGTGTTTACCCACGATGCCAAACACTGTGATAGCCCTACCCTGTTACCACAAGGGAGATGCTCAGACATACGGAAGGGGAGACCGAGAAAACACACTGTTCCCTGGCAATAAACCTGTCAGACCCAACACCACTTTACTGCAGCATGTGATTTGTAATATACTCCAATTAGTCTAAATGAAATTCATAGATCATGCAACTCATAAATATATAACTTCAACATAAAATACCCTAACCAATAATCTACATTTAAATATCTATTTAATAATAGATATTTAAATTAGTAAATTTGAGGACACCAGAAGATGGCATTAGATCTTTGCACCTACTTCTAATAAATAATTTCAAACTTAAGAGATAACCAAAAGCCATTTCATACAATGTACATAAAAGGGTAGAGTAACAGGTAGACATCACAGTAAAAATTAGTGTGTTCACTGTATATTAAAATAGTGAAAAATATCTCATGTCAAAAAAAAATGAAAAAACAAATCACAGACTGGGAGAAGATATTCGCACAAGGCACATCTCATAAGTGACTGTTATCCAAAATATATGAAGAACGCTTAAAACTCAACTATAAGAAGACAAACTACCCAGTTGAAAAATGGGGCTAAGACTTTAATAGGCATGTCACCAAAGAAGATTTACAGCCGACACATAAGCATATGAAAAGATGTTACACATGACGTGGCATCAAGGAATTGCAAACGAAATCAATAATGAGATACCCGCTACCCCTACTAGAATGGACAAACTCCGGAACACTGACCGCAAAATGCCTGTGAGGATGTGCAGTGGGAACGTCCAGTCACTGTCAGTGGAAATGCAAAATGGCACAACTTGTATGACAGTTTGGAAGTTTCTTACCAAACTAAAGATACTGTTAACATACAACTCACCAATCACACTCCTTGGTATTCACCCAAAGAAGTTGAAAAGTTATGTCCACACAAAAATCCGTATTCAGATGTTTATGATAGCTTTATTCATAACTGCCTAAACTTGGAAGTGCTCACTGGCCCTTCAGTAGGTGAGTGAATAAATAAGCTTTGATACATCAGATAATGGAATATTATTCGGCATCAAACAGAAATGAGCTATCAAGCCAGGATGAAACATGGGGGAATTTTAAATTCTATTTAGATCCGCAAATGTATAAGAGTTGGACTGACTGAATTGAAAGAGGTCAATATGAAAAGTCTGCATATCATGACAATTCCAGTCATATAACTTTCTGGAAAAGGCAAACTATGCACACAGTAAAAAGATTAGTGGTTGCTAGAAGTTAGCAGGGAGGGAGGGATGAAAAGGCAGAACACACAAGGTTTCTGTTAAACTACTCTGAAGATACTACGGGCTTCCCAGGGGGCTTAGCAGTAAAGAACCCGCCTGCCAAGGCAGGAGATGCAGGTTTGATCCCTGGGTTGGGAAGATCCCCTGGAGAAGGAAATGGCAAACTACTCTAGTGGGTTGCCTGGGAAATCCCAGGAACAAAGGAGCCTGGGGGGCTACAGTCATGGTCGCAAAGAGTCAGGTACCACTGAGTGAGCACACACACAGACACACACACTTAGACCAATATGCATGCCTCTGTATATAGCATCATTAGCTTCTAGGCTCAAATAATTACAAATAAACCTTCATTTACCAGAATATTTGTTCATATAGATATTTGAATGTTGTAAAGATATGGGATATTTGGAAGAGTTTCTCCTGTTATCAACAAGAATTACTGAACTCCAAGCCCCCATCCACAAAATGCTGGTCTCCCTACCCTTTTCTCAAACTTTGTGCATCATTAGAAGGCGATGGCACCCCACTCCAGTACTCTTGCCTGGAAAATCCCATGGATGGAGGAGCCTGGTAGGCTGCAGTCCATGAGGTTGCTAAGAGTCGGACACAACTGAGTGACTTCACTTTCACTTTTCACTTTCATGCATTGGAGAAGGAAATGGAAACCCACTCCAGTATTCTTGCCTGGAGAATCCCAGGGACGGGGGAGCCTGGTGGGCTGCTGTCTATGGGGTCACACAGAGTCGGATACGACTGAAGCGACTTAGCAGCAGCAGCATGACAATCCAAAATGTCCTTATCCATTTCTGATAGGGACATCTTGGGTCTTCTTTCTGACAACCGCAGAGCTAAATTATAAATTAACCAAGCAAATGAAGTTGTACTCCTGGAATTCTTCCTGCTGCTGCTGCTGCTAAGTCACTTCAGTCGTGTCCGACTCTGTGTGACCCCATAGATGGCAGCCCACCAGGCTCCCCCGTCCCCGGGATTCTCCAGGCAAGAACACTGGAGTGGGTTGCCATTTCCTTCTCCAATGCATGAAAGTGAAAAGTGAAAGTGAAGTCGCTCAGTCGTGTCCGACTCTTCGTGACCCCATGGACTGCAGCCTACCAGGCTCCTCCATCCATGGGATTTTCCAGGCAAAAGTACTGGAGTGGGGTGCCATTGCCTTCTCCGGGAATTCTTCCTATGTGTGTGTAATACCTACCCCTACCCCCACCCACAGTGGCCATAGGTCTGGAAAAGGTCAGGTTTCATTCCAATCCCAAAGAAAGACAATGTCAAAGAATGCTCAAACTACCGCACAATTGCACTCATCTCACACGCTAGTAAAGTAACGCTCAAAATTCTCCAAGCCAGGCTTCAGCAATACGTGAACCGTGAACTTCCAGATGTTCAAGCTGATTTTAGAAAAGGCAGAAGAACCAGAGATCAAACTGCCAACATCCACTGGATCATGGAAAAAGCAAGAGTTCCAGAAAAACATCTATTTCTGCTTTATTGACTATGCCAAAGCCTTTGACTGTGTGGATCACAATCAACTGTGGAAAATTTTGAAAGAGGTGGGAATACCAGACCACCTGACCTGCCTCTTGAGAAACCTATATGCAGGTCAGGAAGCAACAGTTAGAACTGGACATGGAACAACAGACTGGTTCCAAATAGGAAAAGGAGTACATCAAGGCTGTATATTGTCACCCTGCTGATTTAACTTCTACGCAGAGTACATCACGAGAAACCCTCGGCTGGAAGAAGCACAAGCTGGAATCAAGATTGCTGGGAGAAATATCAATCACCTCAGATATGCAGATGACACCACCCTTATGGCAGAAAGTGAAGAGGAACTGAAAAGCCTCTTGATGAAAGTGAAAGAGGAGAGTGAAAAAGTTGGCCTAAAGCTCAACATTCAGAAAACGAAGATCATGGCATCTGGTCCCATCACTTCATGGGAAATAGATGGGGAAAGAGTGGAAACAGTGTCAGACTATTTTTTTGGGCTCCAAAATCACTACAGATGGTGATTGCAGCCATGAAATTAAAAGACGCTTACTCCTTGGAAGGAAAGTTATGACCAACCTAGATAGCATATTCAAAAGCAGAGACATTACCTTGCCAACAAAGGTTTGTCTAGTCAAGGCTATGGTTTTTCCAGTGGTCATGTATGGATGTGAGAGTTGGACTATGAGAAAGCTGAGTGCTGAAGAATTGATGCTTTTGAACTGTGATGTTGGAGAAGACTCTTGAGAGTCCCTTGGACTGCGAGGAGATCCAACCAGTCTATCCTAAAGGAGATCAGTTCTGGGTGTTCATTGGAAGGAATGATGCTAAAGCTGAAACTCCAGTACTTTGGCCACCTCATGCGAAGAGCTGACTCATTGGAAAAGACCCTGATGCTAGGAGGGATTGGGGGCTGGAGGAGAAGGGGACGACAGGATGAGATGGCCGGATAGCATCACTGACTCGATGGACATGAGTTTTGGTGAACTCCAGGAGTTGGTGATGGACAGGAAGGCATGGCGTGCTGTGATTCATGGGGTCGCAAAGAGTTGGACAGGACTGAGAGACTGAACTGAACTGAACCCCTACCCTACCTTTGTTCTCCTTGTTTAAGATTCTTTGAAGTGTGAGGACTAATTTTATCACTCAGCTATTTCAGCAGTTGATATTCAAAGACAGGTAATATCCTAAGAAATATGAACGGCATATACCAGTCCTTTGTGCCTTCTTGCTCTTTATAAATCTGTGCAAAATTTAAGAGAAATTAAGTTGCGAAAGGATTGCTTCAAATTAAAAATAAGTTCTTCACAAGGAATTTAAATTATTATTTTGCCAGTAACTGCACTCAGATTTCCTAGAAGGAAAACACTGTGTTGGTATACTAGAATGAAGCCATTCTAGATAAAATCACCAAAGCCCTGCAATCAACCAGTGCTCTAGTTAGTACATTTATCTCAGTAATGAAAACACTTGTTTTCACTGTTAAAAAAATAAATGACAAAACAATAGCTCATGGTTAAAACAGTACCAAAGCCTGAAGTACAGTGCTTTCAATATACAAGTAAATGTTTTCTAAACTCTCCTCAGGCATAATATCTGTGGGTAGAGACACATCCACATAGAGACAGGCACTCACTGAGCAGATGCCTTTTTGTATTAATGATAGTAATGTGAAGATACCTTACTTTAAAAAGATAGGTAATTTAATTTACATATATTTTTTAAGAATTTAGATTCACAAACTTTTGATGTTTAAAAATATTTCAGACATCACTCCCAGCTTCTCTATTCCCCATGAACATTCAAACCTAAGGTTCCCATCAGATTCTCCAGAAATTGTACAAGGCCCATTCTTAGACTTATGTCGTTTTTCTTTCTTTCTTTTTTAGCCATTCCATGCAGCATGTAGGATTTTCAGTTCCCTGACCAGGGATAGAACCCATGACCTCTGCATTAGGAGTGTGGAGTCAACCACTGGACTGCCAGAGAAGTCCATGGACCTATGTCTTCTTGGTGCACCTCTGACCCTACTCTGGAGCAGAACAAATGATGTTTCCTCTACACTCTGACTACTCTCTGCTTCTACCTCTCTTAACATAACTCTTGCCTCCTCACAATCTCCCTTGACTCAACAGTCTAGTTAGTTAATGCATGGTATGTAAAATGGCATACATATTTTCCTTATCTGCTATCATTGTTATATTTCAGGGAAAATTATATGTTTCATTTACTTATCACCTTTACCGCCCTTTGCTCTTGCTTCCTATGAGGCTGTTTTCAATTAATTCTTAATGATAATAATAATGAAGGAAAAGGAAGCCTAGTGTGCTGCAGTCCATGGGGTTGCAAAGAGTCGGACACAACTGAGTGACTGAACAACAACAATATGGCAAAAACAAATTTAAATATCTCTTGCGATGAGCCAGTCTCCAAGAGCTTCATGAACTCATTTAATCCTCTTGACAATTTTATGAAGTTAGTTCTGTCATTTGTCCTTATTTGTAGATGAGAAAAGAAGATACAGAATAGTTAAGTAACTTGCTCTCTGCTGCACAGCTGATGGTGGCATATTTACTAGTTTTAAATGAAATCCATAGATCATATAACCATTAAATAGATGATTTAATATATACAGTTCAGTTGCTCAGTCGTGTCTCTTTGTGACCCCATGGTCCGTAGCACACCAGGCCTCCTTGTCAATCACCAACTCTCAGAGTTTACTCAAACTCATGTCCATTGAGTTGGTGATGCTATCCAACCATCTCATCCTCTGTCGTCCCCTTCTCCTCCCACCTTCAATCTTTCCCAGGATCAGGGTCTTTTCAAATGAGTCAGTTCTTCGCATTAGGTGGCCAAAGTATTGGAGTTTCAGCTTCAGCGTCAGTCCTTCCAGTAAATACCCAGGCCTGATCTCCTTTAGGATGGACTGGTTGGATCTCCTTGTTGTCCAAGGGACTCTCAAGAGTCGTCTCCAACCCCACAGTTAAAAGCATCAATTCTTCGGCACTCAGCTTTCTTTATAGTCCAACTCTCACATCCATACATGACTCCTGGAAAAACTATAGCTTTGACTAGATGACCTTTGTTGGCAAAGCAATGTCTCTGCTTTTTAATAATATATATAACTTCCTAATAATAAACCAGGCAGTTTAGAGTTTATGCTTCTTTAACTATCATGCTATGCTGTCTCTCAAGAGTTATAGTACTTGAACAGTATCATTAAATGACAATTATAATAAATTGCTATAGCTAGTTGAATGCTGCTGTCACTCTAAACACTCAAATGAATTATCTTAAAGATTTATTTAAATTTTACAGTGTGCTGGAAATGATCTATTTTGCAAATATATAAATGATGAAAAGTATGGTGAAAAACTTTAGATGTGAAGTGAAGTTAAATATCTGCAAGTGGAATGCATTTGTTTTTCAAATTCCGTTAGTGCAAAAGTTTGACGCCCCTGCCAAAATGTAATGGTGGTTTTTTTTTACCTCTGTGTTCTCATTTGGGAGATAGTGTTATATGCTGAATGTCTGATGACCGGATGAAAGATGGAATGAAGAGTGAATAAATGGATGAATGAATAATTGATGAAGAATGGCTGAAGAGACAAGCTTTACCTAACCTTTCTCACCGAGAGTGGGAGAGCTGTTACATAATGGAAATATAGCCACGTCCATATCCACTAGGTTAACAGAGCATGGAGAAGACAGAGATGTGAATGGAGGCATGAAAAACAAATTTTGACTTGCTGTCTTGATCTCCCTGTGATGTTCCAAGAAAATACAGCCAGTAAGTCACTACCTCTTAAAGGAGAGACAGACCTAAATGAGAGACATGGAGCAGACCTAAGCCCACCCCTGAAGCTCTGCAGCCTCAAGCAGAACATGCTCAGTCGTGTCCAACTCTTTGTGACCCCATGACTATACATTCCATGGAATACTCCAGGCCAGAATACTGGAGTGGGTAGCCTTTCCCTCTTCAGGGGATCTTCCCAACCCAGGGATATAACCCAGGTCTCTGCATTGCAGACAGATTCTTTACCAGCTGAGTCAAGAGGGAAGCCCAGGCTGGGCCCAGACTTAACCCGATTGCAAATTCCCTGCATACCTGTGAGCAGGAGAATAGAAATGACATTTGTTGTAAACCACTGGATTTGAGTGGGGCTCATAATGAGCATCGGAGAAGGCAATGGCACCCCACTCCAGTACTCTTGCCTGGAAAATCCACGGATGGAGGAGCCCGGTAGGCTGCAGTCCATGGGGTCGCTACGAGTCGGACACAACTGAGCGACTTCACTTTCACTTTTCACTTTCATGCATTGGAGAAGGAAATGGAAACCCACTCCAGTGATCTTGCCTGAAGAATCCCAGGAATGGGGGAGCCTGGTGGGCTGCTGTCTATGGGGTTGCAGAGTTGGACACGACTGAAGCGACAGCAGCAGCAGCAGCATGAGGATATATTAGGGTAGGTTGACTAGGGCACCACTGCAAACTTACCTAGTACAGTTCAAGCTTCATTGCAAAGGCCTCATTTTAAAACACTTTTTTCTAGACTGGTAGAACATAGAACAAGAGTCATATCTTATTAACGTTTAAATCTTTGGTCTCTGGCAGAGCACTGGTCACAGAGTAGATGCTCAATACATGTTTAAAGATGAAATGAATGGATGGAAGGATGAGTCTTATATAATTTATCAAGTTTATTTCAGTTCTAATTGAAACCACTTGAGCACCCATCCCCAGGCACTGAGTTGGCCCAAATAAACATTGGGGGAGCTTCAGAAATAGAACAACGACCACCTAGGAAATGTCAAGGAATTTGTCCCAGATGATGACTGGCACTGATCATTGTTTCTGTTGCTCCAAGAAGGTTTATCTTGACACAATGCACCCATGAAGAGAATCCTATCTGAGTCCTCCAGAAATTAAGGTCAGGTTATGAAAGATTCTTTTCAGTTTGAGAATTAGTAATGGAGATGGTGTGGACCTAACAGAAGCAGAAGATATTAAGAAGAGGTGGCAAGAATACACAGAAGAACTGTACAAAAAAGAGCTTCAAGACCCAGATAATCATGATGATGTGATCACTGACCTAGAGCCAGACATCTTGGAATGTGAAGTCAAATGGGCCTTAGAAAGCATCACTACGAACAAAGCTAGTGGAGGTGATGGAATTCCAGTGGAGCTATTCCAAGTCCTGAATGATGATGCTGTGAAGGTGCTGCACTCAATATGCCAGCAAATTTGGAAAACTCAGCAGTGGCCACAAGATTGGAAAAGGTCAGTTTTCATCCCAATCCCAAAGAAAGGCAATGCCAAGGAGTGCTCAAACTACCGCACAATTGCACTCATCTCACACGCTAGTAAAGTAATGCTCAAAATTCTCCAAGCCAGGCTTCAGCAATATGTGAACCGTGAACTTCCTGATGTTCAAGCTGGTTTTAGAAAAGGCAGAGGAACCAGAGATCAAATTGCCAACATCCGCTGGATCATGGAAAAAGCAAGAGAGTTCCAGAAAAACATCTATTTCTGCTTTATTGACTATGCCAAAGCCTTTGACTGTGTAGATCACAATAAACTATGGAAAATTCTGAAAGAGATGGGAATACCAGACCACCTGATCTGCCTCTTAAGAAATCTGTATGCAGGTCAGGAAGCAACAGTTAGAACTGGTCATGGAACAACAGACTGGTGCCAAATAGAAAAAGGAGTACGTCAAGGCTGCATATTGTCACCATGTTTATTTAACTTATATGCAGAGTACATCATGAGAAATGCTGGACTGGAAGAAACACAAGTTGGAATCAAGATTGCCGGGAGAAATATCAATAACCTCAGATATGCAGATGACACCACTCTTATGGCAGAAAGTGAAGAGGGGCTAAAAAGCCTCTTGATGAAAGTGAAAGTGGAGAGTGAAAAGGTTGGCTTAAAGCTCAACATTCAGAAAACGAAGATCATGGCATCTGGTCCCATCACTGCATGGGAAATAGATGGGGAAACAGTGGAAACAGTGTCAGACTTTGTTTTTCTGGGCTCCAAAATCACTGCAGATGGTGACTGCAGCCATGAAATTAAAAGACGCTTGCTCCTTGGAAGGAAAGTTATGACCAACCTAGATAGCATATTCAAAAGCAGAGACATTACTTTACCAACAAAGGTTCGCCTAGTCAAGGCTATGGTCTTTCCTGTGGTCATGTATGGATGTGAGAGCTGGACTGTGAAGAAGGCTGAGCGCCGAAGAATTGACGCTTTTGAACTGTGGTGTTGGAGAAGACTCTTGAGAGTCCCTTGGGCTGCAAGAAGATCCAACCAGTCCATTCTGAAGGAGATCAGCCCTGGAATTTCTTTGGAAGGAATGATGCTAAAGCTGAAACTCCAGTATTTTGGCCACCTCATGCGAAGAGTTGACTCATTGGAGAAGACTCTGATGCTGGGAGGGATTGAGGGCAGGAGGAGAAGGGGACGACAGAGGATGAGATGGCTGGATGGCATCACTGACTCGATGGATGCGAGTCTGAGTGACCTCCGGGAGCTGGTGATGGACAGGGAGGCCTGGCGTGCTGCGGTTCATGGGGTCGCAAAGAGTCGGACACGACTGAGCGACTGATCTGATCTGATCTGATCTGAATGGCTATCTGTTAGAAAAGCTAAATTAGGCTTGATCTTAACTCTTAAGAAAAAAATACCAACCATTCCTTATGTTCTTCGGACACTGAAGAAAAACTCATTTCTGCCTTTCTCTATTTTTAACCCCCAGTAGATGTTTTTGGAATTGGATGTTTCTGGAGTCCTGGATTATGAGAGAATAATTTCATAATCCATGTAACTCAAAGCCCAATCCAAGGAAAGAAATCTGGTCCACCTATTAAAGTTTCACTTATTCTAATTATTTCATGTCAGGAAATTTATCCTCATGGCGAAAACAAAATGTAAAATCTTGTCAGGAAAGGTTGAAATCTGTTTTTATACCAAAAATACATATATTTGAAAAAGTAATGTAAATTGTTTTCTATTGGATTATTTTTTCAAAAGAATTGTATGGAGTATAGAGTTTGTTGCTAACTCTTTCAAAATAACCAAATTAGTTTTGCAAGTGTGCATACTATCTAGCATATGTCTAAATTAATTTTTTTTTTTTGCACCGATTTTACCAGCTGGTTATACAGTGCACCAAACAAGTATGTAGTATATTATGCTTTTTTAAGTATTTCATTGCGCTACAATGAAGTCAGCAAAGCTATATAAACACAAAAGTATCTTGGTGCAATTTATAATTGGTCCTATAGCATTAAATAAAAGGAGAAGGCTGTTATGTTTATATGCTCCATGTACTATGACTCCACCAAGCTCCAGATTCACTTAACCATATCCAACTTCCTACTAAGATGCATAATAGACATCTCCAAGATAATAAGGTCAGAAACTCTAAAGACAGTCCTCAACCCTGCATCTCTCATCCTAGCTCTCATCTTACTAACCAGTATTATTCTTCTAGTTGTTCAGGCCAGAAACCAGTCATCCCTGATCTCTCCTTTAGATCTTCCATATCAAATTTATCAGCTATACCTTCAAAATATATCCAAACTGATTAGCAGTGGCAAACTGCCACATATAGGATGGATAAACACCGGCCCTACAATATAGCATGCTGCTGCTGTTGCTGCTAAGTCACTTCAGTCGTGTCCGACTCTCCGCAACCCCATAGATGGCAGCCCACCAGGCTCCCCTGTCCCTGGGATTCTCCAGGCGAGCACACTGGAGTGGGTTGCCATTTCCTTCTCTAATGCAGGAAAGTGAAAAGTGAAAGTGAAGTCGCTGTCGTGTCTGACTCGTAGTGACCCCATGGACTGCAGCCCACCAGGCTCCCCTGTCCATGGGATTTTCCAGGCGAGAGTACTGGAGTGGGGTGCCATTGCCGTCTCCGCCATGTAGCATAGGTCACCCCAGATGCCCGCACTGTGATACAGCCTACTGTCACTTCTCCCTGTTAGAAATTACTTTGTTTCATAATGTGCTTACTTATATGTGATCTGTTTTTTTCTCTTCTAGAATATGATCTCTGTGAGAGGAGGGACCTTTACCCTCATGTGTGTGCATGCGTGCTCAATGGCTTCAGTCGCTTCTGACTCTTTACAACCCTACAGACTGTAGCCTGCCAGGCTCCTTTGTCCACGAGGATTCTCCAAGCAATAATACTGGAGTGGGTTGCTACTTCCTTCTCCAGGGGATCTTCCAGACCCAGGGATCAAACGCAAGTCTTCTATGTCTCCTGCATCGGCATGTGGGTTCTTTACGACTAGCGCCATCTAGGAAGCCTCTTACCCTCCTGTATGCTGCTCTTCTTCCCAGCTGTGAACACTGCCTGGCAATGCAGATGAACCATAAGCATTTGTTCAATGAATGAATCAGATTTAGTGTGACTGTTAATGGAAACATACTATTTAAATTATATAAGGGTCTTTAAAGTGTTCTTCCTGAAAATGTATTAAACACCAAAATATGCCACCAAGAATATGAAATAGAGCTAGTTCTAAAGATTGATCAGAGTTGGCATGCATTAAGTAGCTAACATGTCATAGATGCTAAATATACTTTATAGAGTGAATAGATGAATCTTTAAAGCTATAGAAGCTATAGACACTCCAAAAGCCCATTTTAGCTAATGGTTTCAAGCTCTTCATTAACCTTATAACTAAAGCTAACATCAAGTAGGGGCTTCCCTCGTGGCTCAGCTGGTAAAGGATCCGCCTGCAATGTGGGAGACCTGGGTTCAATCTTTGGGTTGGGGAGATGCCCTGGAGAAGGGAAAGGCTACCCACTCCAGTATTCTGGCCTGGAGAATCCCATGAAATATATAGTCCATGGGCTTGCAAAGATTTGGACACGACTGAGTGACTTTCACTTCACGTCAATATCAAGTAGAACAATGGCTTTGAGTTTCCCTCTCTCCTGTTGCACACCCACTACTTAATAAATATTAAGTGTGTAATACATATGTGGGAAATAATTGAGTGAATAAATACACAAACAGGCTTCACGAGTGGCTCAGCAGTAAAGAATCCACCTACAATGCAGGAGACACGGGTTTGATCCCTGGGTCAGGAAGATCCCCTGGAGAAGGAAATGACAGCCCACTCCAGAATTCTTGCAAAGAAATCCCATGGACGGAGGTGTCTGTCAGGCTACAATCCACAAGGTCACAAAAGAATCAGACATGACTTAGCAACTAAACAACAACAAAATGCAAAAAGGAAGGAAACAGCCAAAGGTTCAATAATAAAAGTAAAGAAGAGAGGTAAGAACAAGGTTAATCCAAGTTGGATAAACAACTCCTTAAAAATAAACAACCTGTAAGTACTTTGATCCATCCATCTGTCTTGGGTGGCCCTACAGGGCATGCTCATAGTTTCACTGAATTAGACAAGGCTGTGGTCCATGTGCAGAGAAGGCAATGGCACCCCACTCCAGTACTCTTGCCTGGAAAATCTCATGGACGGAGGAGCCTGGTGGGCCACAGTCCATGGAGTCACTAAAAGTCGGATATGACTGAGTGTCTTCGCTTTCACTTTTCACTTTCATGCATTGGAGAAGGAAATGGCAACCCAGTCCAGGGTTCTTGCCTGGAGAATCCCAGGGACGGGGGAGCCTGTTGGGCTGCCGTCTTTGGGGTCGCACAGAGTCAGACACAACTGAAGTGACTTAGCAGTAGCAGTGGTCCATGTGATCAGATTGGTTAGTTTTCTGTGATTGTGGTTTCCAGTCTGTCTGCCCTCTGATGGAGAAGGATAAGAGGCTTATGGAAGCTTCCTGATAGGACAGACTGATTGAGGGGGAAACTGGGTCTTGTTCTGATGGGGGGGGGGGGCATGCTCAGTAAATCTTTGATCCAATTTTCTGTTGAAGGGCAGGGCTGTGTTCCCTCCCAGTTGTTTACCTGGGGCCCAACTATGATGGAGGTAATGAAGATAATGGCAACCTCCTTCAAAAGGTCCCATGTACACACTGCTACACTGAGCACCCCAACTCTGCATCAGGCCACCTCTGACACATGCCTCCACCAGAGACTCCTGAACACTCACAGGCAAGTTTGGATCAGTCTCTTGTGGGGTCACTGCTCCTTTCTCCTGGGTCCTGGTGCACACAAAGTTCTGTCTGTGCCCTCCAAGAGTTTATTTTCCAGTCCTGTGTAAGACGGATGGGTCATGGTGGAAAGGTCTGACAGAATGTGGTCCACTGGAGAAGGGAATGGAAGATCACTTCAGTATTCTTGCCTGGAGAACCCCATGAACAGTATGAAAAGGCAAAAAGATAGGACACTGAGAGAGGAACTCCCCAGGTTGGTAGGTGCCCAATATGCTACTGGAAATCAGTGCAGAAATAACTCCAAAAAAGAACAAGGAGACGGAGCCAAAACAAAAACAACAACCAGTTGTGGGTGTGACTGGTAATGGAAGTAAAGTCCGATGCTGTAAAGCACAATATTGTATAGGAATCTGGAATGTTAGGTCCATGAATCAAGGCAAATTAGAAGTGATCAAACAGGAGATGGCAAGAGTGAACAATGACATTTTAAGAATCAGTGAATTAAAATGGACTGGAATGGGTGAATTTAACTCAGATGACCATTATATATCTACTACTGTGGGCAAGAATCCCTTTGAAGAAATAGAACACCCCTTATAGTCAACAAAAGAGTCCGAAATGCAGTACTTGGACGCAATCTCAAAAACGACAGAATGATCTCTGTTTGTTTCCAAGGCAAACCATTCAATATCACAGTAATCCAAGTCTATGCCCCAACCAATAATGCTGAAGAAGCTGAAGTTGAACAGTTCTATGAAGACCTACAAGACCTTCTAGAACTAACACCCAAAAAAAGATGTCCTCTTCATCACAGGGGAATGAAATGCAAAAGTAGGAAGTCAAGAGATACCTGGAGTAACAGGCAAATTTAGCCTTGGAGTACAAAATGAAGCAGGTCAAAGGCTAACAGAGTTTTGCCAAGAGAACACACTGGTCATAGCAAACACCCTCTTCCAACAACACAAGAGAAGACTCTACACATGGACATCACCAGATGGTCAATACCGAAATTAGATTGATTATATTCTTTGCAGCTAAAGATGGAGAAACTCTATACAGTCAACAAAAACAACACTGGGAGCTGATTGTGGCTCAGATGATGAACTCCTTATTGCCAAATTCAGACTTAAATTGAAGAAAGTAGGGAAAATCACTAAACCATTCAGGTATGACCTAAATCAAATCGCTTAGGATTACACAGAGGAAGTGACAAATAGATTCAAGGGATTAGATTTGAAGACTGAGTGCCTGAAGAACTATGGACAGAGGTTCATGACGTTGTACAGGAGGCAGGGATCAAGACCATCCCCAAGAAAAAGAAATGCAAAAAGACAAAATGGCTTCTGAGGAGGCCTTACAAATAGCTGTGAAAAGTAGAGAAGCTAAAGGCAAAGGAGAAAAGGAAAGATATATCCATTTGAATGCAGATTTCCAAAGAATAGCAAGGAGATAAGAAAGCCTTTCTTAGTGATCAATACAAAGAAATAGAGGAAAACAATAGAATAGGAAAGACTAGAGATCTCTTCAAGAAAATTAGAGATACCAAGGGAGCATTTCATGCAAAGATGGGCACAATAAGGAACAGAAATGGTATGGACCTAACAGAAACAGAAAGAAGATATTAAGAAGAGGTGGCAAGAATACACAGAAGAACTGTACAAAAAAGAGCTTCATGACCCAGATAATCACAATAAGTGATGGTGTCACTCACCTAGAGCCATATATCCTGGAATGCAAAGTCAATTGGGCCTTAGGAAGCATCACTACGAATAAAGCTAGTAGAGGTGATGGAATTCCAGTTGAGCTCTTTCAAATCCTGAAAGATGATGTTGTGTAAGTGCTGCACTCAATATGCTAGCAAATTTGGAAAACTCAGCAGTGGCCACAGGACTGGAAAAGGTCAGTTTTCATTCCAATCCCAAAGAAAGGAAATGCCAAATAATGCTCAAACTACCACACAATTGCATTCAACTCACACGCTAGTAAGGTAATGCTCAAAATTCTCCAAACCAGGCTTCAACGATACGTGAACCGTGAACTTCCAGATGTTCAAGCTGGTTTTAGAAAAGGCAGAGGAACCAGAGATGAAATTGCCAACATACCCTGGGTCACTGAAAAAGCAAGAGAGTTCCAGAAAAACATCTACTTCTGCTTTATTGACTACATCAAAGCCTTTGACTATGTGGGTCACAACAAACTGTGGAAAATTCTGAAAGAGATGGGAATACCAGACCACCTGACCTGCCTCCTGAGAAATTTGTATTTAGGTGAAGAAGCAACAATTAGAATTGGACATGGAACAACAGACTGGTTCCAAATAGGGAAAGGACCTGCTTACTTAACTTATATATAGAGTACATCATGAGAAATGCTGGGCTGGATGAAGCACAAACTGGAATCAAGATTGCCAGGAGAAATATCAACAACCTCAGATACGCAGATGACATCACCTTTATGGCAGAAAGAGAAGAAGAACTAAAGAGCCTCTTGATGAAAGTGAAAGAGGAGAGTGAAAAAGTTGGCTTAAAACTCAACATTCAGAAAACTAAGATTATAGCATCTGGTCCCATCACTCCATGGCAAATAGATGGGGAAACAGTGGACACAATGTCAGACTTTATTTTGGGGGGCTCCAAAATCACTGCAGATGGTGACTGCAGCCATGAAATTAGAAGACAATTGCTTCTTGGAAGAAAAGTTATGACCAACCTAGACAGCACATTAAAAAGCAGAGACATTACTTTGCCAACAAAGGTCCATATAGTCAAAGCTATGGATTTTTTCAGTAGTCATGTATGGATGTGAGAGTTGGACAATAAAGAAAGCAGAGTGCCAAAGAACTGATGCTTTTGAACTTTGGTGTTGGAGAAGACTCTTGAGAGTCTCTTGGACTGTAAGGAGATCCAACCAGTCTATCCTAAAGGGAATCAGTCCTGAATATTTATTGGAAGGACTGATGTTGAAGCTGAAACTCGAATACTTTGGCCACCTAATGTGAAGAACTGACTCACTGGAAAAGACCTTGATCCTGGGAAAGATTGAAGGTGGGATAAGAAGGGGACGACACAGGATGAGATGGTTGGATGGCAACATCAACTCAATGGACATGAGTGTGAGTAAACTCTGAGAGTTGGTGATGGACAGGGAGGCCTGGCGTGCTGCCATACATGGGATCGCAAATAAGCGGACACAATTGAATGACTGAACTGAACTGAAGTATTTTGATAGCAAACCAGGCAAGCATGCTTGTAAATGACAGCTTGAATTAGGGGTCTAGGAAATGGCTTTAAGAGGAGAAGGTCAAGAAGCTAAGATGAATCATATGGCAAAGCACTTAAAGGAAGGAAAAGAAGAGAAATTTAAATCAGATTAGTCATCACCATTCAAAAGAGAAGTGAGACTATAGGAAACTATTTTAAATACCAAGAAAATATTTCTGTAGCCAAATTAATCGATGAAGGAAAAAAAAAGCAACAACCCTAAGCTTTTTGAAATGCAGTGCTCTGGTAAAATGAATCAACCAACCATGAAACATAACTAAACAAATAAATGTGTGCCATTTAAAAATAGACTTTCCTTGCTTTTAGTGGCCTGTAGCCTGGAAGGAAGAGAGAGAGAGAAAGAGAGAGAGGAGAAGGAAGACAAGGAAGAGGAGGAGAAATAGGAGGAGATGGGAAGGCAGAAGGAAGTATGAATGAATTCCCAGGCAACAGAAGCCATTGGTAATATATTGTTCAGAACCATCAATATAAAGCGTAAATAGATGACACGCATTCTCACATTACCTAAGAGGATTTCATAATCAGCACTATTTTTTCTTGATCACTTGAAAGTACCTAATTATATAAAAATTTTAACATTTTCCAGCTAGAAGAGATTCCTAGTCTAAATCCAACAACAATACATCTTCAGGGAAAATATGAATTCTGATACACTGCAAATTTTTGAAAGCCCTCTAACATTCAGATGGCACATGAAGGATTTTGAATTTGTCAATTATTTTAAAATTTTAACTAACACTTATTCCACACATAGTTATTGACTGAATATATTAATTTTATGTGGTGGAAAAAAACCTTTAAAACCTTAAAGAATAAACTCAATTTTCCAAGCCTTTTGAATCCTAATATACTTGGAACCTCAGAATGACTGCCTGACATTCATTTCATTTTGCAAGAAGTCTAAACAACCACAATAAATTTACAAATGCAGACATGCCACAGTTAAATTTCATTTCACGCTCAGTAAGCAAACATTATTAAACTGTAAGCACTGTCCTCCACTGTCTTTTTAACTCAAAATCTTCTAGCCAATGGATGGTCGACCTTGAAATATTTCACAGATGGATGAATTGGCTTAGTTTATTCATCAATTTGCAGACTAGCAAACTGAGGCGATATGTAGTACTGTTCAGGCAGGTGGCTCTACGCTTTATTTAATAAACAACATAAATAATTAGACAGAATCAAATTAGAGACCTAATTAGGAATTATTCGAGAAAAGCCTTCTAAAGATAAAGAATATTTTGTGTGTGTGTGTTCCAAGATTTTAGAAATTTGATTCTGCTTCCTACTGTTAATGGCAAATTTCTTTAAACAGTTTGCATTGATTTCAATGAAAGCAAGAAAATACCTTCATTGAAGAAATCATCAGATTATACAGGAATCAGAGACATCAAATGAGGGCTGAGTGCTACAGAGTGCTGTGTAACTATTGAATTTATTAGTGCTTTCCTTCATTTTTAGATTATATGTAAAAAGGAAGCTTTACTTAAACATATTTGGTTTTATAACACTGTCATTTCATTTGTCATCTGCATTTATCAGCTACTCAGTAAATGTAACAAAGATACAACATGAAAACACATAAAAAACCCACTCATAACATACTTTCTAATCTCAATGCCAAAATCCCACTTAGTATGTGAAAACCTTGTGTTGAGTTTTTATTTATTAAATTTTAAAATTGTTACTGTGTAGCAATTTTCAATGAAAAACTATCAAAAGGCAAATTATTCATGCAGATTTTACATCCTAGAAAAATTTCTCCTTTGACTAATCAAACACTGAATTTGACAGATACAAACTAAGGAAATTTTCTTTTCAGTTGCAATACACACTGTTTCCCAGTATGGAAGCTTTATCCTGTAGGGTCCAAGTGGTTAGTTTTAGTCATGATTTGCATCTGATCCTTGTGGACACCACAAGTCAGTTATTCATACCCATCTTGACTTTTCTTTCCTATCACTGTTACATCACTGAGTAATATCCTATTCAAACTCTCAAGAATTGATATAGCTACTTTAGTGAGACAACTACAATTGAACTGTTCAAAGTCCGGCGACAGATGAACATATGTAAGTGCTCTTTTGGTAATACATTATTAAAGAAATGAAAAGAAGTGAAAAGTCATTCAGTCATGGCCAACTCTTTGTAACCCCATGGACTGTAGCCCGCCAGGCTTCTCTGTTCATGGGGATTCTCCAGGCAAGAATAATGGAATGGGTTGCCATTCCCTTCTCCAGGGGATCTTCCCAACCTAGGGATCGAACCTGGGTCTCCCACATTGGAGACAGAGTCTTTACCATCTGAGCCACCAAGGAAATAAAGTTTAAATGACAATATCTTCATCAATGCTACCATATGCCCTTTACACAAACTTGTGATCATCTGCTTACTTAACTATGAGTTCAGGGCAAAACTGCCCTTTTTATTGCTGTGGGCTGAATGTCTAAGCATATATTATTCTCCTTGAAAGTGATTAGTCACCCAGTCGTGTCTGACTCTTTGCAACCCCTTGGACTGTAGGATGGGGATCCCTCGAGGATCCTCTGTCCATGGTATTCTCCAGGCAAAAATACTGGTGTGGGTTGCCATTCTGTTCTCCAGAGGATCTTCCTGGCCCAGAGATCAAACCTGGGCCTCCCACATTGCAGGTGAATTCTTTACCATCTGAGCCATCTTTATTCATTGGTTCCTTCAACAAAGAATTTACTGAATGTTAATGGTGGTGTTGAGAACTACTAATATCATAAAAAATAAAAATAGACAATGCACACATCTAATGAAACAATGAAGTGTACATGGGGAAGGGAGGGATGACAAGTTTTTATAAAAAGTAAGTGAAGAAAATTGGTAGAAGGCCCTACACTGGTTATTTATATTCTTTATTTGTATGTATACAGTAAGTGCTCCACATACAATTGCTTAAAGAATGAAGCAATTACTATTTAATTTGAACTCCATGATTCCATGGTATCATACTAAAGAAAAGTCAAATTTCATTATATGGTATCATATCAGTGATTCCCCGATAGCTCAGTGGGTAAAGAATCCACCTGCAATGCGGGAGACACAGGAGACATGGGTTTGATCCCTGAGTTGGGAAGATCCCCTGGAGGAGGAGATGGCAACCCACTCCAGTAGGTTCTTGCCTAGGAAATCCCATGGACAGAGGTGCCTGGCGGGCTACAGTCGAAAGAATCACAAAGAATGAGAGAGGACTGAGCTACTGAATGAATACCATGCACATCACTAATTCTCATGAGCATGGGTTTCATAAGAAGGGGAACTTATAATCACTGGGAAAGGAGTTTTTTCCAACTCCCAAAGACCCATCAAAACCCAGGTCAGTGACCCCTTCCTCCAGGAAGGCTTGTTCTAGGCTCGCCTATCCCCATCTTTTCCTAGGGATCTAGGTCTGGGAATTTGTGTCCTAAAGACCTTTTACTCTACTAGTTGGGACCCTAACAAGTTGGTAAGAGTGCTTAAACACAATGGAGGGTTTGTTTTGTTTTGTTTTTTCATATTAGGGTTTGAGCTGGTGGCTGGTGGCTGGGGGTTAGGAGATTGTAGGTGGCAGGTAGCATTGCTATATAAAGTCACCCAGAGACCTGGGTTCTTTCTATCTGAAATGTTATAGCTTGGTGTGCTCTCTTTATGGCCAAGAGTTTGGCTAACCATTGCCATGGCCAAGTCTCAGCCCAAAGGAGGAGAAAAATGGTAAAGTTTCCTTTGAAGAGCAGAACCAGTAAATTGCACATACTGCTTCTGCCTGCTGCCAGCAGTATGTGGCCATGGATTATTGAACTCATGTAGCAGAAAGGTGGTTTCTCCAGCTGAGTATCCCTGTTCTTACCTCAAGAACAGGGGTAATGGGAGTTCACCAAAGAATGGATAAATTGGTATTGGAGGATATCTGATCATCAACCCTCGCTTTAGTATATCATTATTATTCTCTGCTGTAATTGAGAACTTGTTTAGTCTTTGTGGGAGCTGATTTCAAAAAGTCTGTTTAGGAAAAAACCTGTATTCTACTCATCTTTGTTACCCTGGTATCAAGCATGGGGCCTGGCCTCTAAGGAGCATTCAACTGCTGTGCATTAACTGTACTATAGGCTCTAATGAAATTTCATCTTCTTCTTACAATAACCTAGTCGGCAAGGTAAAATAGTCCATTTTCTAGGTGCTGATATTTATAAACAAGCCCATTTAAAGATTCAATACATAGTGGATTCAGTATTTGAAAACAACCTATGACTCTTCAAATCCCTACTTCTTACAATGAAGCATGCTGGCATGTTTTACATCAACACCAGAACTTTAGGCCATTATTTTAAAAATCTAGCCTCAAAATCTTTCACTAGCAATGTCAGAATTTTCAAGTGATTATTCTAATATCAACAGTCTTATTTTTATCCCACACCAGTGCAAATTTTCTGAAGGACAAGTAAGAATTCTGATGGTTAAAGACTTTTGAATTTGTTATATAATCTTGAAAACATTTGAAATTTTAAAAAACGAGATCCTTAGTCACTTAAGGTCATTACATATTGCTCTTATTTATCTCATTATTAAGCTTGTCACCCTTTAATTCTGTTCTAGAGAACTGTGGGGTTTATAATAATTTTTAAAATTTTTATTTTACTGTGGTAAAAACACTTAACATGTGCTCTATCCTCTTAAAAGATTTTTATTTTATTTGATCTATTTATCGGCCACGCCACACAGCAAGCAGGATCTTAAGCTCCTCGACCAGGGATTGAACTAGAGTCCCCTGCACTGGATGCACAGAGTCTTAACTACTGGACTGCCAAGGAAGTACCCACATAACAGATTTTTAAATGCACAATGTATTATTAGTAACTATGCGCACAATGCTGTATAGCAGAGCTCTACAACTGATTCATCTTACATAACCGAACTTGTTGGCGGGAATGCAAAACAGTGTTGCTGCTATGGAAAACAAAGTGGGGGACCGCCAGAAAATTAAAGATAAAAATGCCATATGATCCAGCAATCTGACTTTTGGATCTTTACTCAAAAAACTGAAATCGGGATCTCAAAGAGATAATTGCTCTCCCGTGTCCACTGCAACACTATTCACAATAGCCAAGTTGTGGAAATAACCCAGATTGATGGATGAGAAAGAAAATTTACTATATACATACAGTGGAATGTTATTCAGCCTTTAAAAGAAATGAAATCCTACAATAATAACCTCTTAATTTAAGCTAGGCACTAGATCTTTGAAGCGAGATGTGAATGAAGCAATATTTGCAAATATTGTTCCTCACAAACACCTCTTCAGAAAACAAATAGGATTTTATTCAAGGAGTTTGAGAACTGCCAAGTGAAACAAAATTAAACATGTTTTTCAACTGAAGGACTTCTTCAAGCTTCTATGCCACTGTGCATTGTGACTCTGAGGTATGAAGTAAACATTTCATCACACTATATTTTTTTTTTCTCATGGACTACCTTACTTTATGTGGTTCTTAAAGTATTTAGGGAGAAGGCAATGGCACCCCACTCCAGTACTCTTGCCTGGAAAATCCCATGGATGGAGGAGCCTGGTTGGCTGCAGTCCATGGGGTCCCTAAGAGTTGGACACAACTGAGCGACTTCACTTTCACTTTTCACTTTCACTTTTCACTTTCACTTTTCACGTTCCTGCATTGGAGAGGGAAATGGCAACCCACTCCAGTGTTCTTGCCTGGAGAATCCCAGGGACGGGGGAGCCTGGTGGGCTGCCATCTATGGGGTTGCACAGAGTCAGACACAACTGAAGTGACTTAGCAGCAGCAGCAGCAGCAGCAAACAATCTAGTCTCAAGAATTCTTTACTCTCTTAACTATTATTGAGGACATCAAAGGGTATATAAGTTATATCTATTGATATTTACCATAATAAAATTGAGGATTTGAAAGCATATTTATTAGTAATTTATTTTAAAATGATTTTTAATATAAGTACTATATTTTATAAAAATATCTACATTTCTCAAACCAAAAAAAATCAGTGAGACTATTGGCACTGTTTTATACTTTTATAAATCAAATATGTAGCTTAATAAGAAAGAGCTGCATTTTCATGTCAGGTTTGGCATTTAATCTGTTGTAATATGTTGTCTGATCAAAGCATACAAAGAAAATCCAACTTCATATGGACATTCAGTTGGAAAGTATTTTAATAGCCTTTTCAGATAATTGTGAATATTTTTGATACTACACCAGAAATCAAGAAGGGGTAGTTTCTTAAAAATTAGCTGCAATGTGGAATCTGAAATTTTGTCAATGAACTTTTTTGTACTCTGTTACATTAAAATTTATCAATCTAGGTGACATTTGAATGGACTTTCACTTACATATGATTCTATAGCACCATGTTTTGGTCACTTAGAAAATAATAGTTCAATGAATTATCTGCTGTTGCTGCTAAGTCACTTCAGTCGTGTCTGACTCTGTGCGACCCCATAGCCCGCAGCCCACCAGGCTCCCCCGTCCCTGGGATTCTCCAGGCAAGAACACTGGAGTGGGTTGCCATTTCCTTCTCCAAAGCATGAAAGTGAAAGTGAAGTCACTCAGTTGTGTCCAACTCTTAGCGACCCCATGGACTGCAGCCCACCAGGCCCCTCCGTCCATGGGATTTTCCAGGCGAGAGTACTGGAGTGGGTTGCCATTGCCTTCTCCGGCATGAATTATCTAGGTCTTGCAAATGTTGACGTATTTCATTATACCATATCAAAACATCACAATAATTGTCACCACTCTTCCTAGAAAAGTCATTATTGTGAAATGACTAGCTCATGATGGTAGATACAAATGTCCCAAACTTCCAATTTTCACTTGAAAGCTCAAATTTTATCCTTGGCAACAAATACTATCTGTTGTTATATTTGAAGTGACAGGTTCATTTTGTTTATTTTCAAGAAAATACCTGCCAAATACCCAAGTCTGAATAACCATAGTTTGCTCGTCAGTTCTTTCAATAAAATGTTATTTCATGGTAAAGTGGCTAGTTCAATTCACAACTCAGTCTGGCCACTGCTTTTTCTCAAGACAGCCATAGTATTGATACTTTTGTATGCAACACAAGTGTTCTAAAAGAACCTTCCATTTTGTGACTCAGAGTATAAAAACATGCTTACTGTTTTATCAAAGGCACTCCATTGTGAAACCCACTTTTTATTTTTAATTGCAAAGGACGGAGGAGCCTGGTAGGCTGCAGTCCATGGGGTCGCTAAGAGTCGGACATGACTGAGCGACTTCACTTTCTCTTTCCACTTTCATGCACTGGAGAAGGAAATGGCGACCCACCCCAGTGTTCTTGCCTGGAGAATCCCAGGGACGGGGAAGCCTGGTGGGCTGCCGTCTATGGGGTCACACAGAGTCAGACATGACTGAAGTGACTTAGCATAGCATAGCATATGGTAGTGAAGAATAAATGACTGTTAGCACATTTTGAAGGGATTCCCTGGTGGCTCAGATGCATTTTGATGCCACTGACTTGGTACTGAAGCTCCAGAAGTATCCACCATCAAGTAACAGCAAATAATGTAGACCCCCCAGGGGTCTATGGATTATACTTTGAGAATGCTGCAAAACAGAATCACTGTCAAGTAAAACAGAAAAGAGCCTTGATTTTGTTATTTCCTCCAAGTTCTAACAAAAGGTTTCACCCAAATTTTAGTGCAATTTAAAGCTTTAATCATTTCAGAAGTATAAATGCCAACAACTTGTCTTTTACATATACTTAATGTAGTACATGTGAAAGAACCAACTTTTAATTTAATATGTTTGTAACTGTTTCCACATGCATTAGTGGAAGAGGCCATCTCAGTTAATAGTTTTGCCTCTATTCAGTTTTTTGGGAAGGTAATACCCAAACTGTTGTGTATGTGTCAAAACCTTGTTCTTTTGGTGATTTTAAGGCTAGGGTTTCTAATTCAGTTTTTTCAGTTCATGAGCTCAGCTGGTGAAAAGTTTTACAAAATTTAAAAATCAAATAGAGCAATGTATACCATAAAGTAGTAGCGATATCCATGGGGTCACAAAGAGTTGGACACGACTAAGCACACCCACCTCCAGCCAACACACATGGTAGATTGTGATAGAAACATCAATATTTAAAGATGTTAAGTAATCAACCTTTCAAACGTATTCTGTAAGTAATTACCCTATATTATTATTAGGTTGGACTTCCCTGGTGGCTCAGAAAGGTAAAGAATCTGCCTGCCTATGCAGGAGTTGCAGATCTGATTCCTGGGTCAGGAAGATCCCCTGGAGAAGGGAATGGCTACCCTAGTCCAGGATATTTTCCTGGAGAATCACATGGACAAAGGAGCCTGGTAGGCTACAGTCCATGGAGTCACAAAGAGTTGGACACTACTGAGCAACTAACACACACACACACATCCATTTTTAGGTTACTTATGTCACAGGGCAATGATAGCAAAAACACATGAATTAAACCATTCACTCAATAAATATTTACTGAATAGCTATTATGTACTATAGGGACTGGGCTGGGCATGACAAAATATTTAATAAAGTCATTTTAAAATAACACACCTTGCTATATTGAAACTATTATGTTTGTTGTTGTTTCAGTCACTAAGTCTTGTTGGACTCTTTGCAACCCCAGGGACTGCAGCCTGTGAGGCTCCTCTGTCCATGAGATTTCCCAGGCAAGAATACTGGGTTACCATTTCCTTCTCCAGTGGATCTTCCCGACCTAGGGATCGAACCCACATTTCCTCCATTGGCAGGTGGATTCTTTACTGCTGAGCCACCAGGGAAGCCCTGAAACTATTATATTTCTTATAATACCATTATAAGTTAATTTCTGAGATGTATAGGTTCAAAATATCACACTAAACTGATAATTTTTAGTAGTCACTGTCAAAATTCAACCTAATCCTATTTGAGCATTTAAAGTAAAATTATGAACTTGGTAGAAAAGAGTGAAATACAGTAAGAACTTTTACTTGACATTGTTTTAAAGATTTATCATCAGATAATAAGTACTATAAAAATGGTGCTAAAGACTCTGCATTTCAGCCAAAATATAGAGTTACAGGTGATTAAAGGTCAATGATTATTGGCTGTTTTTCTTCACAAATGCCATGAGTATTCAATTTAGAAGCACCATGATATAAATAACTATGAGTGTCTCCTAACTCTTTGCTTTTTGCCATAAGGAATAAAGAAATACAAATATTGTGTTTTTTATAATTTTATAACCTGGATTGGGAAAAGTTTAAACAAGTATCAGCTTAGAGAAATAAAAACATTATTCTTGTCAATATAATTTAGCCAGTGTTATATATTTTAATTTTTGGTACTGCTAACTAGTCTCCTAGTGAAATCAAGTTGATAGTAATTTAAAAATCTCTTTAATACACACTTATTCTTTTGTTTTCAGAAACAAATAAACCATTGAGATCATGAGTAACTCCACTCTCCTGAAAAAGTCTTGTGAAGTATGTGATCTCTCATAGAATGGTGGGACTGATTATGGGATACGGAGCCCCCACTTGAATGAGGGGGGCATCTGTATACATCTCATCAAGCTCATCAAGTAAGTAACAAAAGATGGAGATTCTGCCTCAATCAGTTCATGACCTGGGGGTAGGGGGTTGTGAGCATCACATCCCTGGACAAGCACATTCATCCCAGGATGAACACCCAGGTGATGAGCATTTCTTACCATGGACCAGAGGTAGAATAGGGGGTAAGTGATGGTATCATGTCTATCATGTGTGTGTGTGTGTGTGTGTGTGTGTGCGCGCCCGCATGCATAGTATCCAAATAAATACGCCTTCTTGGGACTTCCCTGGCTTCCAAAGCAGGAGATGCAGGTTTGCTCCCTGGTTGGGGAGCTAAGATCCCACATACCTCAGACAAAACAAAACAAAACATAAAACAGAAGCAGCATTGTAACAAATTCATAAAGACTTTAAAAGTGGTCCAAATTTTTTAAAAAATCTTTAAAAAAATGCCTTTTTTTTCCTTTCAAAGAGTTGTTATTCAGAAAGCATCTTGAGGTTGGAATATGCAGATGGACTAGGAAGAAATGAATTTGACTGACTGTAAGTAACTTAAAAGCCTAGAAGCCATAAAGCAGCATATGGAGAAGCAGAGTATGTGATAGAGGGTGGCTTCATCATTCTGTTCTCTTATTTTCACCAATAATGCTTTACAGCTAACAAAATCTTACAGTTTCTCAGCATACCTATGAAAGGTTCCAAAGGTCAGTATGCCATTCCATTTACAAAGCCAAAGCTAGCGATGCAGAAATAGGTCTCTTACTGAAAAATAGACCTGGTTACTACTTCCAGCAGAACCTGATGACTAACTGCACGACCTTGGGCAAATGACTTAACCTCTCTAGACTTGTTTTCTCATCTGTGAAATAAGAGGATTGAACAATATGATAGCTTATGTGACAGTTCTAAATCTGATTACATATCCTCAGATGTATAAATTTACACCTTGAATATTAAAACTTCCTAGGAAATTAAGGGAGTGTTGCAAAGAACTGTTTTTTACAATTATGTGCTATTTGGTACATGTTGGTAATGGTTCTCAAGTTGCTATCTTCCTATCTGTTTGGGGAGATTAAAATTCCTTGAGGATGGTGATCTCTAGGTTTCTATGTGGTTAATTGCCCAATAATGTCTAGTAAAGTGTTTTGCACATTAACATTTTCAGGATAAAAAATGATGATCATTTAAAGCTTCTCTTGCAATCAGTTTATAAGAAAATTACACCTTCATTAAGATTCATCTTTCTTCTTCATCAGTATTTAGTACATGCTCTGGCATCTAACAACCACACGTATCAATCTTTATGGCAGACAAATTAGAATTCGCTTCTTTGATTGAAAAAGTTGAGACATTTAATAGACACAACACTGGAAATCAAGTATTTACTCAGTAAAAACCACCCGTGATACTTAGGGGCTTCCCTTGTGGGTCAGCTGGTAAAGAATCTGCCTGCAATGTGGGAGACCTGGGTTCAATCCCTGGGTTTGGAAGATCCCCTGGAGAAGGGAAAGGCTACCCACTCCAGTATTCTTGCCTGGAGAATTTCATGGACTGTATAGTTGGATACAATTTAACAACTTTCACTCCAAAAAATTTGGGGCTTCCCTCATAGCTCAGTTGGTAAAGAATCTGCCTGTTAATGTAGGAGACCCCAGTTTGATTCCTGGGTCAGGAAGATCTGCTGGAGAAAGCATAGGCTACCAACTCCAGTATTCTTGGGCTTCCCTGGTGGCTCAGCTGGTAAAGAATCCGCCTGCAACGCAGGAAACCTGGATTCGATCATTTCTCTATACAATGCTTGCTAGACTTGAAGATCTTGATGCTAACTTAGAGCAACTATGCAAGCTGGGACTCTTGAGTCTTTACCCAGGACTCACGGGTAAAGAGTTCTGAAAGAATTCAGAACTGGGGTAAGAGCACAAGCCTCCCTCCCTTCTGGGCCCCAAACACCAACATGTATCCACGTGCTTCTTATTGCCATGCGTGGACTAAATTTGTTAACATGTAGGAAAGAAATGCAATGCCATCCTCAGCTCTGAAACAGACAGCCTGGTGATTCCCAAGTGTAACCAGTTCTAATTGTGCTAATAGCTCTGTCCTTTCTAGAAGAGTACATACAAATGGGCTCCAGCTGTCCTGAGGACCTAATGTTTCATTCTTTGTACAAGCTTGACAAGTTTTCAAATGTTAATAGCATTAGCCATGATTTCCGTAATGTAACCATAGCAGAGGTGCCCTGAGTCTGCCAGGATTTTAAAAAGGTGGGTGAGGCACATCCCTGAACACAAAGAGTTTCAAGGATGAGGCATTTTGATTGTCGACCAGAAAAATCTCACACATACAGAGAGATGGGAAGTAGAGAAGCAAGAGCTACTGGTTGAACCGGTACTCTCAGAGAGGGGCTGCTTTCAGGTAATGCTCCAAAGAGAAGAGAAAGGTGAAGAAAGATGCAGCATGTGCCACTGAGGTGAGGCCCCAGGCCCAGAAAAGACCTCTCCCCCAGGGCTGCCTCACAGATCAGTCCCCCTTTGAATGGCACCAGGCAGTTACTGCTCGCCTCAAGACTCTGACTGGGACTTTCTGATTTGACATAACTCAGGGGATTTCATAGGACATTGACACTGCAAGTGTCTTTCACAGTTCAGCTTAAAAAAGGTCACCATTGTAAGTTTTCAAGGGCTTTACTAATTTTTCAAAAAGCCTCTCCTACTCCCTTGATACACAAATCATCTTCTTTGAAGTGCTTATATTACCACTATTTTTGTCTATTTTTCATCTTCAGTTTTTAACTAGTTCAATTCTATGTTTAGGTTTGAGCAGTTTGCCCACATTTCTTTATCCATCTCATAAAACTCTGAAACTTAGATGAGATTTTCAATTTACACAGTTCTTCATTGTCATAAAGAGTAATCAGCAACAGTAGACATTTACAGATCTCTTAAAAAGGGAGAATGACTGAAAAAACTGGCAAAGGAAACGTAGACAGTGAATATAGGAGAGACGGTTTCATAAGCACAAATTTTACAGTAGTTCCTAAGTAAATTTTTTTCATGCTATAACCGTTTTTGCTTTGCAATTCATTTAACAGGAATTTTTAACAGCATTATTGTTATTACTTTTCTTTGTATGATTTTACACACATAGCATAAAGTTAAATACAGAGTCTGCTTATTAGGCATGATCATATTATTTAGTACAAATGGAATTAACTGCCTTTTCTCCATGGGAAGATAGTTTAATATAAAAATGCCTCCATCCTTATTTTCAGGGATTGGTTCTAGAGTCAACTTTTTTACCATCCTCCTCTGCCATCTGAGACTTTAGGTCAGGCCTTTGCCCTTATCCCACAGTTTCTTCATCTGCAAAATGGGCATAATGATATTCAACATTTGTTTGTAAGGATCCTTACAATAATCAGCACCTATAAATGTCAGCTGTTACTCTGCTGCTGCTGCTGTTGTAATAAAATGATGTGGATGCCCTTAGGATGACTAATAGCAAATTTCTTTTTTAATTTTATTTATTTTCTTTTTTTATTCCCTTTTTAAGGAACAAAACTGCATTTAAAAACATTAAGAAGTATCCTTTGTCTCTGAAATTAAAATTTGAATTAAGAATTAAGGAACTAAACCTTTGGGACTTCCCTGGTGGTCCAGTGGCTAAGATTCTCTGCTCCCAATGCAGGGGGCCCATGTCTGATCCCTGGTGGGGGAATTATGATACGACATGCAGCAACTAAGCCTGGGTATTGCAGCTATTGAACCCTTGTGATCTAGAGTCCACGTGCCACAACGAGAGAACCCCATGTGCTGCAATGAAGAATCAGTGCAGCCAAAAAAAAAGAATTATATCTGCTGCAGTCAGCACAGCAGGTAGGGATCGAAAGTAGTCAATGCACAGTTTGGGAAAAAGAAACTAGAGACAGAATTAAAGTTTTAAAGATGGGACCTGGGAACTCAAGACCTCTTGGGTCAAGAGCCTTGTTCCTCGTAACCACATCACATTTAGTGTCTTGGCAAGCACAAACTATCTATTGTGGTATGATGAAGTCAGCCTCCTGTGTCCACGGTCACATCTCCCATTTTATTGATTACTTTAAACTATCTTTACTATTTTCTTGTACAAGGGCTATCACCTAGCTGGAGGTCATGGACCCGTATATGCCTTTGGAAAACATCTTAGTGTGTGCACAAGCAGAGATCTGAACTTGCGCTGACCCGGCATTCCAAGGTCCACACTATGTTTTTCCTTAGCTTATCAGGGCATGACAACCCCAACTGATCAACCCGATGTACTTTTGTTTGGGTTATGCTGTATTGCTATATTTTGCTTTTCTTGTTTTCCCATGGTGATTTTTCTCCTGGCTTAGCCAGAGCAACAGGTCGCTGACTATTAACCCCTGCATATATCTGCCACTAATATTCAGTTTCTATAATTCCAAAGTACTTATAAAGAATTAGGCAAATTGAGAAGTTAGCAAAATGTTATTTTACATTAATTGAGTCTGTCTTCAGTTCTATTCCTACTTCAAACGCTACTGGAGTTAGGTAAAGTGTCATCCAGAGAAATCTTTGTACTACATATATTAGATGAAAATGAAGCCACAGAAAAGAAAAAACAATAATCTATTACATTCTCTCCAAGGACAAAATAACAGTGAAGAAGCAATGATTTTCCTCTAAAGCTCAAAAATTTTAAACTCCACTGAACTAAATACAAATTGGGATAAAGGGGAGAATAATTCTCAAAGTTTGAATATATCATAAGCTCAATTCCTCTTTTCAAAATATTCACCTGGTTAGTCTGTGTTTGGCTTTGAAAATGCATAAAAGAGAGCCTATCTGTGAAATTCTCCAGGGAAGAATGCTGGAGTGGGTAGCCATTCCCTTCTCCAGGGAATCTTCCCAACCCAAGGATTAAACCTGGGTCTCCTGCATTGCAGGCTAATTCTTTACCATTTGAGCCACCACGGAAGCCAAACGAGAGTCTAGGTAGAGGGAAATCAACATATAAACGACATACATCCTAAATATATTTTAGCATTTTCAAAATGATTAGCATCTTATTTAATACATAGGGCTTGTGTTTCTCTCTTTGAGGTAAGCTTTTGGATATAAAGAGAAAAATCTGCCTTCATTGTATTAATATCTGCTGCATATAAACAAGAGTACCCAAACATAGTAACTTAAAACAACACACACTGTGGGTCTGAGTCTGAGTGAGGCTTAGCTTGGTCCTCTCTTCTGGGTCTCACAGACCTCAATCAACATGTCAACTTGGCTGAGCTTTCATCTGAAACTCAACTGGGGAAGGGTCTACTTCCAAGCCTACTCAGGTTGTTGGAGGAATGAAGCTCCTTGCAGCTGTAAGATTGAGAGTTTCAGCCTCCTGCTGGAAGTCAGCTGGTGGCTGCCCTCTGCCTGTAGAAGCTGCTTGTAGATCTTGGCTACCCCAGGTTCCCCAATGTGGCTGCTTGCCCCCTCAAAACCAGGAAAGAAGAGAGAGGGGCCTCAGCATGACAGACACTGCAGTTTTACATCACATAATCACATATGTCCTGTCACTTTTTCCCTGTTCTATTGATTGGAAGCAAATAACCATCCACAGTCAAGGTTTCGATCACATAGTGCATGAGCACCCGCAGGCAAGGGCATGGAGAACCTTAAGAATCTGTCTGCAGGACTTCCCTGGTGACCCGTCCAGTGGTCGAGAAACCGCCTACCAATGCAGGAGACACAGCTTTGACACTGGTCCGGGAAGATCCCACACGCCACGCAGCAATAAAGCATGTGTGTCACAACTATTGAGCCAGTGCTCTAGAGTCTGTGTTCCATAAACAGGGAAGCCACTGCAATGAGAAGTTCACACACTGCAATGAAGAGTACCCCCACCTCGCTGCAACTAGAAAAAGTCCTCACACAGCAACAAAGACCCAGCACAGCCATCAATAAATACATAAATTTAATGCATTCTATTAAAAAAAGAATCTGCACTCATGTATCTTAATGTTTAGTAGATTCGTTTTTAGTGGAAGAGAAGGATGACAATATTGATTTTCTTAAGCCTAAAATGTCTACATTCCACATTTTCTCTTTTGTCCTCTCAATAATTGAGTAGTGGCCTTTTTGATGTATTATTTTGAAATGATGGTGAACACTAGCTATACATTTGCCTATAATTCAAATTTAAAAACAGATTCCTTTTTGTAAAAATGTATCTTTCTTGGCCTAGCACAGAATAAGTGTGTTAGGTTCTAGAATTGCTGGTGCTTAGACTTCTAGTTTTTTTCAGCACTTGCTCAGTGGCTGGAGGCTGGCTGCTGAGAAGAGAGTATCACACAGTCTTTCCAAGGATCTTTCACTGGGAAATCCTTCAGCCTGTACAAGGAAGAGGAGACATCACTATCAGACACTGGGCTTGCCGTGCATTCCTATGCCTCTGAATTCAAGATGGACCAGATACTGGTCCTAAGATGACATAATTTACCAGCAATATGGTGAGATGGTGACTTCATCTTACTTCAACATTCATGCGACACCACTCTTTCTACAGGCTTAAACAAATTCAAGGTAGTCCTTGTGAATTGTAGATGACATGATCATGATTACGGATGATGCTGTATGTGATAGTCAAGGGTTAAAGAGATTGCCAAAGGCTATATGGAAAAGAACTTACAAGTAGGCATGATACCTGGAACTCTTGACATTGAGTTCACCTTTTAAAATGTGAGGCCATGCCATCCGTCTTCTAATCTACTGATATGCGGTACTCAGATAATATGATGTGGAGATTACTGGCATAATTAGTAACCAATACCTCACATCCCCATAGCTTTCACATTTTCAGAACATATTTATAACTATTATTTCACTTTAGTTAAGTAAAAACGGAATCAAGGGTAATTTATTTACCTCTATTGCTTCTCAGTCTGACTTTTATTATATATAGTGAGTTTTATCTCTCTTTTACAATGGAAATTAAATTACCATCTTTTCTTTAAATATCAGCTCCAACGATTCTTCGCCTGAAGAAGCCTTCTGAGAGGTGCTTCTGGTCCCTGCTAGTGCATTCTCTGCCTTTGTGTCTTTGCACAGAAGAGCTTTGCGTTACTCTCTTACTCTGAACGTTCAGTTGTTTTCAAGGATATTTTATATTTCATTTGCTGAATGGGAGGCTTCACCAAGGGAAGGGATTTCACTTGTTTTTAATTTTGCTTGGGGTTATGCTGTATGCCTCATAAATGTATTCCTGCTTACAGAAGCATTCAGCAAAGGGACCCGTGATCTCACACTTGGTTGCTGATGAAAGGCTCTACAGAAAACATTTCCCCTACTTGTCCTTCTGTTTCTGTGGTAGGCTGAAAAAAGTGACCACCTTTTTCCCACCTTGGGTACTGATACTCATTTTACAAACTATTTGCAGTACTTTATTAATATTTTAAAGCACTATATAGTCCAGCATATTTTCTATTAATAAAAGGTGATTTTTAAACTTTAAAAAAAAATAACAGAATTTTTACCCAAAATTTTATATGGAAATCTCAATATGTAAAAGAGATCAAAGCCATTTTGCTCTAATGAAAGTGGATGGTGGTGGATGGGGAACAGGTCTAGCTTGCCTGCCACTCCGCCACCCCAGGACCTTCTCAGAGGCCTCGGGAAGTATCTGAAACTCTTTCTCCAAGGCAGTAATTGGGGCTTCTCTGGTGGTTCAGAAGGTAAAGACTCTGCCTGCAATGCAGAAGACCTAGGTTCAATCCCTGGGTCTGGAAGATCCCCTAGAGAAGAGAATGGCTACTCACTCCAGTATTCTTGCCTGGGGAACTCTAGGGACAAAGGAGCCGGGCAGGCTACAGTCCATGGGGTCACAAAGAGTCAGACATGACTGAGCAGTTAATACTTTCACACTTTTCACTCTCAAGGCAATAATAACTTCTGAGTCTCATTCCCACCAACTACTTGGGAGCTGGCCACGTAGCCAGGTTCAGATGTCCACAGCAAGTTGCTATTTCATCTGTACAAGGTGACACTTGGCTCTAATTTTCCAGGAAAGCTGATTAGTTCATGTTGATGTATTCGCATTAGCATTATGTTAATATTATTGATACTGTCCAGGACTTTGAGATATCTTACATTAGCAATTTCCCTCAAAAATGACAAGAGAAAGAATGAGCTGGCTGGGTCACCCCAAGTTTAAAGACATGACTAATCAAGTTCTTTTCAAAATGTTATCTGTTGACCCAACCAACTTCATTGGACATATTTCAAAGTCATAACAGCTAACAATGTTCACAAACAATGTTTCAAAGCAAATACTTCATCATTCATTTACAGTTTTTAAAACTGAGACTCAGAGAAGTTAGATAACTTTGCTGAGGTCACACAGCCTGAAAATGGCACTGCTGGAATCTGAACTGAGGTCAGTCTCATTCCAAGGCATATGTTCTTTCTAGATTTCTCCAAGGAGGTAGGCAAGGCCTCTTTGGAGGCACATGTTGTAAAACTCAGATTTACCTCTTAATTGCCAAGTTACTTAACCTCTGCAATGGCAAATAGATGGGGAAATAGTGGAAACAGTGCCTGACTTTAATTTTGGGGGCTCCAAAATCACTGCAGTTGGTGACTGCAGCCATGAAATTAAAAGATGCTTACTCCTTGGAAGGCAAGTTATGACCAACCTAGACAGCATACTCAAAAACAGAGACATTACTTTGCCAACAAAGGTCCATCTAGTCAAGGCTATGGTTTTTCCAGTGGTCATGTATGGATGTGATAGTTGGACTATAAAGAAAGCTGAGCAGCGAAGAATTGATGCTTTTGAGCTGTGGTTTTGGAGAAGACTCTTGAGAGTCCCTTGGACTGCAAGAAGATCCAACCAGTCCATCCTAAAGGAGATCAGTCCTAGGTGTTCATTGGAAGGACTGATGTTGAAGCTGAAACTCCAATACTTTGGCCACCTGATGTGAAGAGCTGACTCATTTGAAAAGACTCTGATGCTGGGAAAGATTGAGGCAGGAGAACAAGGGGACGACAGAGAATGAGGTGGTTGGATGGCATCACTGACTCAATGGACATGAGTTTGGGTAGACTCTGGGAGTTGCTGATGGACAGGGAGGCCTGGTGTGCTGTGGTTCATGGGGTCACAGAGTCGGACACAACTGAGTGACTGAACTGAACTATCCTTTGGAAGCCTGTTTCCTTGCCTGTAAAATCAGGAAACCAAAAAACCTATCACATAGGCCACAGTGAAAACTAAATGAGTTAACATGTAAATGGTGATCGCAAAAGTCCCTGGAATAATTGTACAGTATATATTCTTAACCAGGGTTGTCATTTATTAATAAATTTAAGTTATGAAGGGCTTCCCTGGTAGCTCAGCTGGTAAAGAATCTGCCTGCAATGCAGGAGACCCTGGTTCGATTCCTGGCTTGGGAAGATCAGCTGGAGAAGGGATAGGCTACCCATTCCAGTATTCTGACCTGGAGAATTCCATGGACTTGTATAGTCCATGGGGTCACAAAGAAGTCAGACAGGACTAGTGAATTTCACTTTTACTTGAGTTATGAACCAGGCCTTCTACAGTAGTTCTGTGCTTCCCTGTATTTTATCTAGAGTTGTATTCGAAGAAATCCTGGCTTCTGCAAAAGATCAGGACAAGCTGTGAACTGAGACGAGTTACCTCTGAGACTTGCTTTGTGTACACTTACGACCTGTACATTCCTACCAAATTAGTTTCATGCTTAGAAAATACCAAGAGGTCACTTAGCTCATCTTCACGCTGTGGCTTGGTCTCTTCTGAAATTATCTACCTCAGTTGGAAATATCTCCAGAAAAAGAGGTTTTATGGCTTCCTATGGTAACTGATTCAAATGTCACACGTGGACAGACCCAAAGCCATGAGCACCATGCTGTGGGCTTCATCTGGGGCATGAGGTCAGGAATACCTAAAATCTTCCTCTAGAGACCTGAGCCATTTTACAAAGGGGCTTCTTGAATTTCAGCTGGTATCCTTCCTTCTAAATCAATGCCTAGTCCATTCTTCCTTTCATCGGTCCTCGGAATTAATGAATATCTTTATTTAAAAACTGTATCATCTGTTTACAGGAAAAAAAGTTATGTTCCTTTCAGAACTGCAGAGCTCAGTAAGAAAGTGATTTACTGCAAATTGAGCTCTGTTAAGGGAGCAAACTGGGGGTGTGCTGGGTGAGGGTGAGGGGTGAGTACTGAACTGATAACAGTGAGGTGTTAAGAAAACCTCTAGCCTGGGAATAAGAAGAAAGAGATTCTGCAACACTGACTTTTTATCTGGGCTTAGACAGATAAAAAGTGTGTAAGGCTTTACACACTGACTGTTTATCTGGCCTTACACAGACCCATAAAAAGGGGATGATAACTATGCTGCTTATTTTAAAGGTGTGTTGTGACAGTCAATTGAGATCATGTTAAGCAAAGCGTGTCAGTGACTATAAGATACTGTGTAACAAGTGGTTCCTGGCGGGGGTGGTGGGGGGGAGGACTTGGACACCCCCAGGCAAAGTCTCTGACCCACGATCCCAGCAGCATGACTACAGGTGCCTTAACTTTCTGAGCTCCTTCCACCTTTGCAGAAGAGCATTTGCATCGAGAGGTGGTCCTCCCGCTGGCTCTTGAAGTGAGGACCTGGCTTACAGAGACTGGGAGATGGAACCTAGCCAACTAAGGGCCGAACTTGACCCAGGAATGCCCAAAGCTCCTTAAACCTGGGGTCATTGCTGCACAGAGCAGCCAGCTTTCCTGGCTGCTACTGCAAGTGCTGGTATCAAGGACGATGTTTGACTGTGTCTAAGAAAAGGCAATGGCAACCCACTCCAGTACTCTTGCCTGGAAAATCCCATGGATGGAGGAGCCTGGTAGGCTGCAGTCCATGGGGTCGCTAAGAGTCGGACACGACTGAGCGACTTCACTTTCACTTTTCACTTTCATGCATTGGAGAAGGAAATGGCAACCCACTCCAGTATTCTTGCCTGGAGAATCCCAGGGACGGGGGAGCCTGTTGGGCTGCCGTCTATGGGGTCGCACAGAGTTGGACATGACTGAAGTCTTACCAGCAGCAGCAGCAGCAAGCTAGGACAAGGCTGTCTATTTTACAGGTGCCCCAGGTCAGGGCTCTGAGGCAGGGTGTACACCCCATAGTGGTCCTTCTGAAATATTTGATCCTTGCCATCCGCCTCTTTATTCTGGACCGAGAGCAGCACTGCTTTTCTTCTCTTCAGAAGCATCACCATTATGGTCAACCACTCTTTGCTGGGCTAGATGTAAGACCCTTAAAACCCCCATCTCCCCACCCCACCCCTGCTCCAGAGGGATCCAGGGTGTCCTCACATCACTCAGTGACTCTGCAGTGCAGTGTCCCTTTCTGCTGGCGAAACAGGTCTCTCTCCTGTGTCACTGAGCCCAAGCTTCCACCTCCTCTCTCCTCCTCCTCCTCCATTCACATCCATCCTCCCTGCTTTCACCAGGAATCTGTACCCTCCCAAACCCCAGTGGGAACCCTCACCATCAACCTTAGACTTAGGATTCCTGTCATCATGATTACTGGCATTTGAAAATCACCCTGAAGTTGGATACTGTGTACAGCTATGTAAAACAAGTCACATTATTACTTTCCTTTTAAAAAAAGAAAGTTCAAGAATTGAAAGTAGAGAGAAAAGCCTTAATAGATAATGATAGACAAAGTGTATCAAAGGCTTACTATGTGCCCAGCATCAGATAACAGTTTAAAAGGATTATATCCTTTAATCCTCCATACAGACCAATGAGTTAGGCATTACTCTTATTAGCTCCACTTAACAAATGATTACACTGAGTCTTTAGGGACATTGTATCACTCTACTTTACACACTTAATAAGTGGTAGAATCAGGATTTAAATCATATATTGCACTGCCTCTTTGCAATAATTAAGCAATGGCTTTCTACTGCTAACTGACAGCTTAGTATATGCATGAGAAAACAGTGACTCTGAATTAATACAGATGTATGATAAAGCAAGATAAAGGGATAATAATCCTAAGGGGAAAATGAAATTAAAGATTTTCCTTGGGATCAAGGAAAACCAAGGTTTCATTAAACAGCAATTAATACTAGTCAAATTAGCAACCAGTATGTTAGCATTTCTTTATATCTTGTTCTCCATTGCATTTGCTTCAAATAAGCTTTAAAATATTTGAGGTTTGCTGATGATTCCTATCTTTTTAGCAGGAGCATACAATTGGCTAGACCATGTGCTCAGTCTCTTCAGTCGTGTCCTCCTCTCTGCGACCCCACGGACTGTAGACCACCAGGCTCCTCTGTCTATGGGATTTTTCATGCAAGAACACTGGAGTGGGTTGCCATTTCCTCCTCCAGGGGATCTTTCTGACCCAGTGATCGAGCCTGCGTCTCCTGTGTTTCCTGCATTGGCAGGTGGATTCTTTACCACTGAGTCACCTGGTACACATAGATAATAAAAAGAGCTCTTTTATCTAAGCCTGCTACTGCTACTGGTAAGGAGTTAAGGCTCCAAGAAAATAACAAACACCGACATGATGGTTTGACCATCCCAGTGTGTCTAGGCTCTCCGTGCCCATCCAAGATACAATGAGTAAGTATTCCTTATGGCTAACATCACACACTTCTAAATGCTTGAAAGAGCCCACGCCTAGGAGCAAGAAGACCTCACATCCTCCAGAAAATGCCTGCCTCCCCCGACGCCTTCTCTGGCTTCCAGATCTGGGTCTTCATATACACAGCCCTATTATACAAGCCTGTCCCCTAGATAATGGGAGCTTTCAGGCAGAAGCACAGTGGCAATTACATTAGCGTGCTCTTCAATACATCTTTTAAAACAAGCCGTAGCTCTTGGAGTAAAAATGTTTTCAGAAGGAGTCCCACAACCACCTTCTCTGAAATTGATTTCACTAAATTTGGAGATAAATTACAACAAGTACACTTTTCCTCAATATTTATTTATATTTATTTATTTGACTGTGCTGAGTCTTTGTTGCGGCATGCAGTTCCCCGATCAGGGACCGAACCCAGACCCCCTGCATTGGGAGCTTTTGTCTTGGCCACTAGACCACCAGGGAAGTCCCAACAAGTACACTATTTTTAAACACATGTACTTTTTACTTTTAACTGTAAACAATGAAATAATGAGAACTCCTTCATTAGGAAGATGAGACACAAGCATTGATAAAAATGCCTTCATTAATATCATGGATTAATGGCCAGCAGGAGTCCTTCCTTTGTGTTCACCCTTCCAGATGTGAAATAAGAAATATCATTAATAGGCCTCATTTGCAGGCTGGCAGTGGGTTGCTCCACTAAAAGAATGAATGATGATTAGTTCATCTGAAGAGGAGAATGTTTATGGCTCACAGTTGGGAAGCTAGACCATTAAAGCAGTCCACTGCTCTTTCAAAGAAAGGAAAGGTACATTCATGTCCTTCTCTTCAAAGCCCATCCTTTAAATGAGGGTTATAGAGGAAGAAATGCATGCTTTTATCCAAATGATAACTGATGCCAAACAACCTAATATGGAATCAATTCCATTTGTACCAAATCATCAGAATCTGACACTTTCATTTATTTCCCTAGACTCATTATTCATGGCTTTTCCTTTTCCAAGAAAAAGTTAGCAATGACTTTATTCTCTCATCAAATTAAATTAATACATATTTACCTAGTACCTACCATAAGCCATACTGTTAGGGGAAGCACACAGATTGAAACCACCCTCCCTGGCCAGGCACCATAGTAACCATTTGCATGAGTTGTTTTATGACAGGAGATCCTGATAAGGAATACGGAACTAATAAGCCACCACCAACCTGAAGAGTTTGGGAAAGGCAGAAAGGAGACACCACGTGTCTGTCCACTTCCCAGAATCCCTCTTGCTAACATCCATCTTGGCTGAGGGATGCGTGCACCACCAGGAAAGACTCTGAATTAGAATGATTGGCCAAAGACCACCCAGAAACTAATCCCATCACCATAAAACCCGAGACTGCAAGCCACGTGGCAGAGCAGTTCTCCTGGGTTCACTTACCCTACTGCTCTCCACTCGAGTGCCCTTTGCCAATAAACTCTCTTGCTTTGTCAGCAGATGTGTCTCCTTGGACAATTCATTTCCAAGTGTTAGACAAGAGCCCAGTTTTGGGCCCTGGAAGGGGTCCCCCTTCCTGCAACAATACCACACCAGCAGGATACAAAGGTAAATAAGTCATTGTTCTAACCTTCAAAATCTCACCCTAGAATAAGAGGGAGATTTAGAGAAGAGTTGTACTAACAAAGGTAGCTAAAACCCTACAGAGAAAGGACAAAGAAGCAAGTGATTGATGCTGCTTGGATGAATCAAGGAAGGTTTCAGAGCAAAGAATGACTGAGGCGATCATTGATAGGTACTTTGTACTTTCCAAAAAGAAGGGCATTCCTACAACAGGCACCCAGGTCCAGAGGCCCAGTATAATTAGTCCAGCGTGTTATGTCTGCAGGAAGAGTATAAATAGGATAGAAAGTTTGGAAAGGTAAAGTAATAGAAGGACATACATCAGAGTTAATATCTGATCTTGCAAGCAGTGAATAGTCATAAACCGAGATGAGTTTTAGAAAACTCACTGATGAGCAGCATGGAGACTGAACTGGAGAAGGGTGGTAGGGAGCCCATGAGAAGCCTAGGGTAGTAGTCCAGACAGGCAGTAGTCCAGGCAGGCAGAGGGTAGGAACTAGGGCAGGAGTGGCAGGGTGGAGAAGAAAGGTCAAATGTTTTCTGAAGGAATAAAGAGGTGAGCATCCATTGATAAACTTGAGCTCTTTGAGAAAAGGATTATAGAATCTGCTACCAAGTCCAAGCTAACTCTGCTCGCCGCAAGATAGGTCAGTAAACCGAGAGATGAGGTGTTGAGGCAAGGAATATGAGTTTATTCAGACAGAGAATATGATACACTAGTGTCTCCAAAGAAAAAAAAAAACCATTTTATCAGTGTCTGGATGCCAGCTTCTTTTATAGAACAGAGAAGGAGAGGAGGTGAGGAGGTAAAAAGACCTTTTGTCTTGCAAAATAGGAAGGGATGTTAATTTCTTCTTTTCTGTAGCCATTCACAAGTGGGCAGGGTCCCCTGAAGCAGGCCATTCAGATCAGATCAGATCAGTCGCTCAGTCCTGTCCGACTCTTTGCGACCCCATGAACCGCAGCACGCCAGGCCTCCCTATCCATCACCAGCTCTCGGAGGTCACCCAGACTCACATTCATCGAGTCAGTGATGCCATCCAGCCATCTCATCCTCCGTCGTCCCCTTCTCCTCCTGCCCTCAATCCCCCCCAGCATCAGAGTCTTCTCCAATGAGTCAACTCTTCGCATGAGGTGGCCAAAATACCGGAGTTTCAGCTTGAGCATCAGTCCTTCCAAAGAAATCCCAGGTCTGATCTCCTTCAGAATGGACCGGTTGGATCTCCTTGCAGTCCAAGGGACTCTCAAGAGTCTTCTCCAACACCACAGTTCAAAAGCATCAATTCTTCGGCGCTCAGCCTTCTTCACAGTCCAGCTCTCACATCCATACATGACCACAGGAAAGACCATAGCCTTGACTAGGCGAACCTTTGTTGGCAGAGTGATGTCTCTGCTTTTGAATATGCTATCTAGGTTGGCCATAACCTTCCTTCCAAGGAGTAAGCGTCTTTTAATTTCATGGCTGCAGTCACCATCTGCAGTGATTTTGGAGCCCAGAAAAAGAAAGTCTGACACTGTTTCCACTGTTTCTCCATCTATTTCCCATGTAGTGATGGGACCAGATGCCATGATCTTCGTTTTCTGAATGTTGAGCTTTAAGCCAACCTTTTCACTCTCCACTTTCACTTTCATCAAGAGGCTTTTTAGTTCCTCTTCACTTTCTGCCATAAGGGTGGTATCATCTGCATATCTGAGGTTATTGATATTTCTCCCAGCAATCTTGATTCCAACTTGTGTTTCCTCCAGTCCAGCATTTCTCATGATGTACTCTGCATATAAGTTAAATAAACATGGTGACAATATACAGCCTTGACGTACTCCTTTTCCTATTTGGAACCAGTCTGTTGTTCCATGACCAGTTCTAACTGTTGCTTCCTGACCTGCATACAGATCTCTCAAGAGGCAGATCAGGTGGTCTGGTATTCCCATCTCTCTCAGAATTTTCCACAGTTTATTGTGATCTACACAGTCAAGGCTTTGGCATAGTCAATAAAGCAGAAATAGATGTTTTTCTGGAACTCTCTTGCTTTTTCGATGATCCAGCGGATGTTGGCAATTTGATCTCTGGTTCCTCTGCCTTTTCTAAATCCAGCTTGAACATCAGGAAGTTCAGGGTTCACATATTGCTGAAGCCTGGCTTGGAGAATTTTGAGCATTACTTTACTAGCGTGTGAGATGAGTGCAATTGTGCGGTAGTTTGAGCACTCTTTGGCATTGCCTGAGAGCTCCCGGCCTACCCGCGAGCGCCGCACTGAGAGCTCCCGGCCTACCCGCGAGCGCCGCACTGAGAGCTCCCGGCCTACCCGCGAGCGCCGCACTGAGAGCCCCTCGGCCGCGGCGCACTGAGAGCCCCGCGAGGCCGCGCGGCGCACTGAGAGCCCCTCGCAGGCCGCGCGGCGCACTGAGAGCACGCCTGAGAGGAGCTACCCATCGACCGAGGACGGACGGCGGTGAGGACTGGAGCACTAAGCACGGCCGAGAGGAGCTACCCCACGACCTACCCCACGACCGAGGTCAGGAAGGGCGGCGGTGAGGAGAGACCCCTCATCCAAGGTAAGGTGCGATGGCTGTGCTTTGCTGGAGCAGCCGGGAAGAGATACCCCACGCCCAAGGTAAGAGAAACCCAAGTAAGACAGTAGGTCTTGCAAGAGGGCATCAGAGGGCAAATACACTGAAACCATACTCACAGAAAACTAGTCAATCTAATCACACCAGGACCACACCCTTGTCTAACTCAATGAAATTAAGCCATGCCCGTGGGGCAACCCAGGATGGGCGGGTCATGGTGGAGAGATATGACAGGGTGTGGTCCGCTGGAGAAGGGAATGGCAAACCACTTCAGTATTCTTGCCTTGAAAACCCCATGAACAGTATGAAAAGGCAAAATGATAGGATACTGAAAGAGAAACTCCCCAGGTCAGTAAGGGCCCAATATGCTACTGGAGATCAGTGGAGAAATAACTCCAGAAAGAATGAAGGGATGGAACCAAAGCAGAAAGAATACCCAGCTGTAGATGTGTCTGGTGATAGAAGTAAAGTCCGATGCTGTAAAGAACAGTATTGCATAGGAACCTGGAATGTCAGGTCCATGAATCAAGGCAAATTGGAAGTGGTCAAACAAGAGATGGCAAGAGTGAATGTTGACATTCTAGGAATTAGCGAACTAAAATGGACTGGAATGGGTGAATTTAACTCAGAAGCAGGCCGTTAGGTATGATTATAATACAAAAGGCTTTCCAGGTGGCTCTAGTGGTAAAGATGGAGAAGGAAATGGCAACCCACTCCAGTACTCTTGCCTGGAGAATCCCACGGATGTGACAGTCCCTGGGGTGGCAAAGAGTCGGACACGGCTGAGCTACTTCGCTTTTGCTTTCTAGTGGTAAAGAACCTGCCTGCCAATGCAGGAGACATAAGAGACATAGGTCCAGGTTCCATCCCTGGATTGGGAAGACCCCCTGGAGGAGGGCATGGCAACCCACTCCAGCATTCTTGCCTGGAGAATCCCACGGACAGAGGAGCCTGGTGGGCTACAGTCCATGGGTCGCAAAGAGTCGGACACAACTGGAGCAACTTAGCATGCACACACATAATTACAAAAGCAACCGAAAACCAAGGTTAAAGTCAAAGAAACAGATCCAACATGGAGTCAGAATTGGCTCTTCCTTGCTACAAATCCCACAGGAGAACAGTATTAGGAGAAAGGGAATGAGTTCATCCTTTCCAGAACAGCAATGTGTGAAGTAGAAGAAATACTCTTCATTCATTCATCTAACCCCTGGTACTATTTATGTTTCTATGTATTTTAGAGTACTAATTTTAAAACCTTTAAAAATACTCCAAGTGTTTCAAAGTGAGAAAGCTTGGTGGGTGATGGGTAAAATGCTTAGAAGATAGAGAGATGAGGTTAGAACATCAGGATTACATTAACAAGACAGGACTGCCTGCCCAGAGCAAAGGCAGGAGATGCCCTCTCCGATCAGACAAGACTCCTGCCAGGAGCAAAGGTGTGACATGCTCACTCATGCATGGAGACAAATCAACTTAGACATAATAAAGCCAAAGGATTTGATTAGGAATGTTTGGGATCAGTGACTAGGTTAAAATAACAGGAAAGGAAAGCACAAGGACAGAACATCGCATGATAAGTGGGGGGGGGGGGGGGCAGGGGGGAAGGGGAGGGTATACTTTGGTTTGGGTTGATAAAAATAGGTGAGAGAGTCAGGTGATTCTTCCTGGTTTGGTAATGGCTGTGATTGGGCAAATGAGAGAATAGAAGAGGTTAAAAAAAGAGAAGCCAAATGAATAAGAAAGGATGGCCTAAGAGGCATAAGGATAACGGAACTGTCAGAGTAAAATATTGGGGTCGTGGATAAGGGCAGCCTCCTATGTATAAAGGTCAATTTTAAACTTAGCAGTGAAAAAGACATTTTAAAGGGCAAGTTAGAGCACAGGCAGAAACGACGAGCTGCCTGGGTCACAAATACAACTAGAATTCTGGCACAGACTTCAGCGTTTTCTAGCCCAGGAATGAAATCAAGACACTAAGAGCTGGCCACTGCAGTAATAAGCATTACTTGTAATAGGACGATTGCTCTGAAAGAACATTAGACTAATTTGGATTTAACTCCCAATAGGCTGGCATTTAAGGTAAAAATACAAAAGGAAACAGAGAAAAATGGAAAAACTTGCATTAATTGAACAGGAAGACTCCTCCCCTTCACTGCCGGTAATTAACAGACAAGTGGAATAATCTAGTAGGGAAATAGGCAAATCGGTGATTCTAGAATCTCTAATGTACCTATTATAGAGAACACTGTGGGCAGGTAATTTAAGTATACAGGCACAGTTGTCTTGCTCCTATGTTACCAGTTTATGAGGTCAAACTCTAACAGATACAATTCTAGAGGAAGCCCCAATTCTATGGGATAAGAATTTTTCAAAGGATTTAATCCTGTAAGTTAATTATATATAATATTCACCTATGAGTTTAAATATGTCTTTGCATACACAAATGCCTCAGTCCATGCATATATGTATGAGACTATATGAAGACTCACAGTCATAGAAGAAACGCCTGAAAAATTCAACTCTGTCAATTCCGTTTCAGCAGCTGTGCAGTATGAGAAACAATGAAGAGATATATCCCCAAAGGGACAAGCTTGGGCTTCAAAAGTCCAAAAAGAAAATAAGAATTCACAGCACAGTGGATTTCTGAAATAGCATAGATGGTAGTCAGCTAAGTGACAGCCTACTTAAGAGAATGCCTATCCTACTTTCAAACTGGAAGGGGGACATAAAGTCCACCTCAACACGTGTTAATTTCACACTTGCTCTGTATGAGACTCAATGCCAAGTGCTTCAGTCCACAGAGGGTAAGAAGAATTCCCATTCATTGGCGCTCTGTACCAATCTCATCTCTTATCTCTACAGTATTACCACTTAGAGCTGACACTGTGTTCAACAGATATTCTAGCTACCAAACATAACCCATAGGGTTGCAAATTCAATACAATTTAATCCATGACCAAAACAGAAAATTCATTTAATTTGTTGTTATTGTTGTTCAGTCACAAAGTCATCTCTAATTCTTTGTGACACCTTGGACTGTAGCATGCCAGGCTTCTCTGTCCATGGGGTTCTCCAGGCAAGAATACTGGAGTGGGATGTTGCTGTTTTCTCTTGTAGAGGCTACTTTCAACCCAGGGATTGAACTTGCTTCTCCTGCATTGGCAGGTGGATTCATACCACTGAGTCACCAGGGAAGCTCTCATTTAATTTAGATAGTGGCATTTTCAGAACTAAAATGGACTGGAATGGGTGAGTTTAACTCAGATGACCATTATATCTACGACTGTGGGCAAAAATCCTTTAGAAGAAATGAAGTAGCCATCATAGTCAACAAAAGAATCCAAAATGCAGTACTTGGATGCAATCCACAAAACCACAGAATGATCTCTGTTAGTTTCCAAGGCAAACCATTCAATATTATGGTAATCCAAATCTATGCCCCAACCAGTACTGCTAAAGAAATTGAAGTTGAACAGCTCTATGAAGACCTACAAGACCTTCTAGAACTAACACCCAAAAAAGATGTCCCCTTCATCACAGGGGATGAAATGCAAAAGTAGGAAGTCAAGAGATACCTGGAGTAACAGGTAAATTTGGCCTTGGAGTACAAAATGAAGCAGATCAAAGGCTAACAGAGTTTTGCCAAGAGAACACACTGGTCATAGCAAACACCCTCTTCCAACAACACAGGAGAAGACTCTACATATGGACATCACCAGATGGTCAATACCGAAATTAGATTGATTATATTCTTTGCAGCCAAAGATGGAGAAGCTCTATACAGTCAGCAAAAACAAGACCGGGAGCTGATTATGGCTGAGATCATGAACTCCTTATTGCCAAATTCAGACTTAAATTGAAGAAAGTAGGGAAAACCACTAAACCATTCAGGTATGACCTAAATCAAATCGTTTATGATTACACAGTGGAAGTGACAAATAGATTCAAGGGATTAGATCTGATAGAGTGCCTGAAGAATGATAGATGGAGGTTCATGACATTGCACAGGAGGCAGAGATCCAGACCATCCCCAAGAAAAAGAAATGCAAAAAAGCAAAATAGCTGTCTGAGGAGGCCCTTACAAATAGCTGAGAAAAGAAGAGAGGAAAGGCAAAGGAGAAAAGAAAAGATATACCCATTTGAATGCAGATTTCCAAAGAATAGCAAGGAGAGATAAGAAAGCCTTCCTCAGGGATCCTTGCAAAGAAATAGAGGAAAACAATAGAATGGGAAAGACTAGAGATCTCTTCAAGAAAATTAGAGATACCAAGGGAACATTTCATGCAAAGATGGGCTCGATAAAGGACAGAAATGGTATGGACCTAAGGGAAGAGAAGATATTAAGACAAGGTGGCAAGAATACACAGAACTGTACAAGAAAGATCTTCATGACCCAGATAATCACGATGGTGTGATCACTCACCTAGAGCCAGACATCCTGGTATGCGAAGTCAAGTGGGCCTTAGGAAGCCTCACTATGAACAAAGCTAGTGGAAGTGATAGAATTCCAGTGGAGCTATTTCAAATTCTAAAAGATGCTGCTGTTGAAGTGCTGCACTCAATATACCAGCAAATTTGGAAAACTCAGCAGTGGCCACAGGACTGGAAATCGTCAGTTTTCATTCCAATCCAAAAGAAAGAAAATGCCAAAGAATGTTCAAACCACTGCACAATTGCACTCATCTCAGTTCAGTTCAGTTCAGTCACTCAGTCGTGTCAGACTCTTTTCGACCCCAAGAATCGCAGCACGCCAGGCCTCGCTGCCCATCACCAACTCCTGGAGTTCACCCAGACTCACGTCCATCGAGTCAGTGATGCCATCCAGCCATCTCATCCTCTGTCGTCCCCTTCTCCTACTGCTCCCAATCCCTCCCAGCATCAGAATCTTTTCCAGTGAGTCAGCTCTTCGCATGAGGTGGCCAAAATACTGGAGTTTCAGTTTCAGCATCATTCCTTCCAAAGAACACCCAGGGCTGATCTCCTTCAGAATGGACTGGTTGGATCTCCTTGCAGTCCAAGGGACTCTCAAGAGTCTTCTCCAACACCACAGTTCAAAAGCATCAATTCTTCAGTGCTCAGCCTTCTTCACAGTCCAACTCTCACATCCATACATGACCACAGGAAAAACCATAGCCTTGACTAGAAGAACCTTTGTTGGCAAAGAAATGTCTCTGCTTTTGAATATGCTATCTAGGTTGGTCATAACTTTCCTTCCAAGGAGTAAGCGTCTTTTAATTTCATGGCTGCAGTCACCATCTGCAGTGATCTTGGAGCCCAGAAAAAGAAAGTCTGACACTGTTTCCACTGTTTCCCCATCTATTTCCCATGAAGTGATGGGACCGGATTCCATGATCTTCGTTTTCTGAATGTTGAGCTTTAAGCCAACTTTTTCACTCTCCACTTTCACTTTCATCAAGAGTCTTTTAGTTCCTCTTCACTTTCTGCCATAAGGGTGGTGTCATCTGCATATCTGAGGTTATTGATATTTCTCCCGGCAAGGAAAAGGAGTATGTCAAGGCTGTATATTGTCACCCTGCTTATTTAACTTCTATGCAGAGTACATCATGAGAAACGCTGGACTCGAAGAAGCACAAGCACTCATCTCACATGCTAGCAAAGTAATGCTCAAAATTCTCCAAGCCAGACTTAACAGTATGTGAACCGTGAACTTCCAGATGTTCAAGCTGGATTTAGAAAAGGCAGAAGAACCAGAGATCAAATTGCCAACATCCTCTGGATCATCAAAAAAGCAAGAGAGTTCCAAATCTACTTCTGTTTTATTGACTACACAAAGCCTTTGTATGGATCACAACAAACTGTGGAAAATTGTTAAAGAGATGGGAATACCTGACCACCTTACCTGCCTCCTGAGAAATCTGTATGCAGGTCCAGAAGCAACAGTTAGAACTGGACATGGAACAACAGATTGGTTCCAAACCAGGAAATAAGTATATCAAGGCTGTATATTGTCACCCTGCCTATTTAACTTCTATGCAGAGTACATCATGCAAAATGCCAGGCTGGATGAAACACAAGCTGGAATCCAGATTGGGAGAAATATCAATAACCTCAGATATGCAGGTGAACCCAACCTTATGGCAGAAAGTGAAGAAGAACTAAAGAGCCTTTGATGAAAGTGAAAGAGGAGAGTGAAAAAGCTGGCTTAAAACTCACTATTCACAATACTAACATCATGGAATCCAGTTCCCATCACTTCATGGCAAATAGATGGGGAAACAATGGAAGCAGTGAGAGACTTTTTTTTTTTTTTTTGCTCCAAAATCACTGCAGATGGTGACTGAAGCCATGAAATTAAAAGACGCTCCTTGGAAGAAAAGCTATGACCAACCTAGACAGCATATTCAAAAGCAGAGACATTACTTTGCCGACAAATATCTATCTAGTCAAAGCTATGGTTTTTCCAGTACTCGTGTATGGATGTGAGAGTTGGACTATAAAGAAAGCTGAGCACAAGCTGCTCTGTAGATGAGGTGGAGGCCAGTGATGTTATCGTTCATCTTCTAAAGCGAAGTCATTTTACAACATCAGGGTATAGTATTAACTCCAAAAGAATCTTAAGGTTTTTCATGTCACTGAGAAATCTGTTTATATTGAAAGGTATTGAACTCCTACCATGTGTCAGACATAACAGGAGTTTCCAAGCCCTCTGATTGGTCCTTTGGGCTGCCTGAGGAGCGTTCAAGACCATGTCAACCTGTGGTTTTCCAGTGCCTGATTGACAACACTACACAGAAGCGTGTACAGACAAGCTCAATGAATCTTTTTTATTTTAATTGTCTGGTCATTTGTCCACTTTTTCTAACTATCTAACTATCTAATATATATAATAATAACCATTCTTTTAAGATTTAAAAGAATTGTCAGGTAAAATACAGGTGTGCTAAGTCACTTCAGTAGAGTCCATCTCTTTGGGACCCTATGGAACATCGCCCTCCAGGCTTCTCTGTCCATGGGATTCTCCAGGCAAGAATACTGGAGTGGCATCCAGTGCCCTCCTCCAGAGGATGTTCCCAACTCAGGGATCAAACCTGCGGGACTCAGGGATCAAACTTTCTTATGTCTCCTGCATTTACAGGCGGGTTCTTTACTACTAGTGCCACCTATTTTTAGAAAGCAATGAATAATTTTTTAATGTAAGTATATACCAAGCATTGCATGGGCTATACTTCCATTTGAAAAAGTGTTTGCTGCCTTTCTGAAATTCAAGTTTAACTGAGCATCCTGTATTTTATTTGGAAAATCTGGTAGAGCTGAGCACTTCAGGATATGAGAGAAATGTTCAGAGCCAGGGTGGGAGGCAAAAAGGAACTCAAACTGAAGACCTTTCTGAATGGCTGCATATTGTAGAGGCTTCCCATGTGTTTATTCCTCCTTCTCTTCCTCTTCTTTTCTTGCCCTTCTACTGGGCCTTGAAGAAATACCAAGAAGTTTATGTCCCTGTCCTGTGTGAGCATACTACTGCTAAAACAAATAGTCATATAATAAAATATGACATGTGCTGGGGCCAAAGAGGAGGATAAAAACCATAATTCAAAAAGATACTGCACCCCAGTGTTCACTTAAGTACTATTTACAAGCCAGGACATGCAAGCAACCTAAAAATTCATCAATAGAGCAATGTATAAAGAAGATGTGGCATATATATTTACAGTGGAATACTGCTGCTAAGTCACTTCACTTGTGTCCGACTCTGTGCAACCCCATAGACACTAGCCCACCAGGCTCCCCCATCCCTGGGATTCTTTAGGCAAGAACACTGGAATGGGTTGCCATTTCCTTCTCCAATGCATGAAAGTGAAAAGTGAAAGTGAAGCCGCTCAGTCGTGTCCGACTCTTAGTGACCCCATGGACTGCAGCCTACCAGGCTCCTCCATCCATGGAATTTTCCAGGCGAGAGTACTGGAGCGGGATGCCATTGCCTTCTCCGACAATGGAATACTACTCAGCCATAAAAAAGGAACAAAATTGGGTCATTTGCAGTGACATGGATGGACCTAGAATCCGTCATACAGAATGAAGTAAGTCAGAAGACGAAAAACAAATAATTGTATATTAAAGCACATATATGGAATCTAGGAAAAGGGTACAGATCAATGCATATTCAGGGCAGGAATAGAAATGCAGACAGAGACCATTCCACATTCTACATGTGGATACAGAGGTGGAAAGGAGAAGATGAGATGAATCGAGAGAGTAACACTGACCCGTATACCCACTGTGTGTAAAACAGATGGCTAGTGGGAAGCTACTGAATAAACAGGGAGCTCAGCTTGATGCTCTGTGATGCCCTAGATGGGTGGGATTAGAGGGGTGAGGGGGAGATTTAAGAGGAAGGGGATTACACGTATATATAGTTGATTCACTTTGCAGAAACTAATACAACATTGTAAAGCAATTATGCTCTAATAAAATAATAAAATTAAATTTAAATAAAAGAGATCAAGTTCGGTTAAACATGCAACCTTATCTAGTAAGCAAACTTTCCTTAAAATACTTCCAACACACAAAAATGTAAGATAAAGTGGAGCCCTACTTTAGTATCCTTCACATCCCTCACATATATATTTTGAAGTTTACCCTCTATTCCCTAAATTATTTTCTACAGGTATCAGCTCAGTCTCATATCTTTGGGCTCAGTTAAACTGGGTTCAAATATCAAATCTCAACTAGGATTTCATAAAGTAAGTCCATAAAGGTGGTCATAGTTAACCAGGCCACAGAAACTGGGGAGCCAGCCCAGCAGCCCAAGGACACCTTCATTATTTCTGGGGAACATCTTGGGGTGAACATTCTCTTTTCAAAGACGCCAAGCACAAGGCTTATATTCCCCTATTCTGCAAATCACATTTGCAAAGGTTAAATAGGCAAAAATTATTAAACACACACGTTCAAAACACAGATTTATTTTTTAAATAGGTATAAAAGTCTTCTATAATCTTCATGAATGTGAAGGTGTTAGTCATTCAGTCATGTTTGACTCTTTGCAACTTTGTGGACTGTAGCCCGCCAGGCTCCTCTGTCCATGGGATTTCCCAGGCAAGAATACTGGAGTGGGTGCCACTCCCTTCTCCAGGGGATCTTCCTGACCCATGGATCGAACCTGGGTCTCCCACACTGCAGACAAATTCTCTACCGCCTGAGCCGCATAAGCCTAATTATCTTTTCCAAAATAAGATCATCAGTGACTTTTCTACTTTTGCCCCTATACCGCTCCCAACATAGAGATTAATTTCAAGTGATTTGTTATAAGTCCCCTCACTGAAAAGAGGCATATTTTAAAACTTTTTTTGGTGGAGGAGCTAAGATGGCGGAGGAAAAGTTAAGCAAAATAAAATTAAAAAATAAAAAATAAAACTTTTTTCTAAAAATAAAAATACATGCCCACAATAGAAAAGTTTTTAAATGGATTATTTGGAAAAATAAACATCTAGAATGCTTGCTGATAACATATTTCTTACGACCTTATATATATATATAACTTATACAATATATAATTACTTATAATCTTATCCTATATAAAATTTTGTAATGTACTACTGAATATGTATTACACATGCAATTTTATATTGAAAGACTATTCCATAATTCATCACTTGTCTATATTTTAGTGTTTCCGATCAAGACTTCCTAAGTTGGACCTCAGTATCTCCAATTAACCTTGTGTGGTCATTAGCATTCCCTGCCTTGGTTTCCTAAAGTTGTTGTGATGAGGCATAAATGCATTAATAATAAGTATAGAACTTATATACTACCTACCACATTATGAATTCTGAATGATACTAGCTATGAGTATTTTTGTAATTATGATAAAATTATTTTGTATATCATTTGCAGGCGAGAAGCTAGAAAAACCACAACAAAAGAGTGTAAATAAAATAGAAAAATTCCAGTAGAACTGATACCAATTTCTCTGATATTACCAGAAATGAAATTTTGTATAGATTTCCAACATTTGGCACATAATAGATACTCAATTTATGCTACTGAATGAATTAATCAATGAATCATAGACCAATGGCTTTTGGCTTAGGGACACAGATCATATTTTCATTTGTTTCCATGTGTAAGATGTTTCTCTGGAAACTAAATATATATATATATAGCCACCAACTTCTTATGTCTTTGAAATCAAAGAATCAGTCTGTAGAACTACTTGATATAATAAAACAAAGGTTGTTAAAGTGGTTGAAATATCATAAATTTGTATTTGGGAAGAAATTCTTTCATTGTCAAAAAAAATTTCTTATAAAACTCTTACAAAATACAAAGTAATAGTGGAGAGGGGGGAAAACTCCTAAACCAACTTCTGAAATGTGAGCTACTATTTCTGAATTGATAACAAAATGTTTAAATATGAAAAAGATTCTATTATAATAGTATCATAAAGAATAAAATACTTAAGACAAACATAATAAAGGAGGCAAAAGACTTGTACACTAACAGTAAGAAACACTGCTGAAACAAATTAAAGACACAAACAAGTAGAAAAACCTCCCACTTAATGCATAAGAAGATTTAATATTATTTGCAGCCATGAAATTAAAAGACGCTTACTCCTTGGAAGGAAAGTTATGACCAACTGAGATAGCATATTGAAAAGCAGAGACATTACTTTGCCAACAAAGGTTCGCCTAGTCAAGGCTATGGTTTTTCCTGTGGTCATGTACGGATGTGAGAGTTGGACTATAAAGAAAGCTGAGCAGAGAAGAATTGATGCTTTTGAACTGTGGTGTTGGAGAAGACTCTTGAGAGTCCCTTGGACTGCAAGGAGATCCAAACAGTCCATTCTAAAGGAGATCAGCCCTGGGTGTTCTTTGGAAAGAATGATGCTAAAGCTGAAACTCCAGTACTTTGGCCACCTCATGCGAAGAGTTGACTCATTAGAGAAGACTCTGATGCTGGGAGGGATTGGGGGCAAGAGGAGAAGGGGACGACAGAGGATGAGATGGCTGGATGGCATCACTGACTCGATGGACGTGAGCGATTTTTTTGAGACGAACTGAACTGAACTGAAAATAATACTACTACCTGAAGTAATCTTCAGATTTAATGCAATCCCTCTCAATATCCCAGCAGTGTTTCTTTCAGAAATAGAACAATCTACCTAAAAATTTGTATGGAATTTCAAATGATCCCAAAATAGTGAAAACAATCTTGAAAAAAGAAGAATAAAATGATAGGTCTCATATTTTCTAATTTTAACATGTATTACAAAACTGTAGTAACCAAAATAGTGTGATACAAGAATAACAGCAAACAAGAAAAATAATGGAACAGAAACAGCCCAGAAAAAAACTCTTGCATATACTGTCATATGATTTTCAGCACCAGTGTAATGTTCATTCAATGGGAGAAAGACTTATCAACAAGTGGTACTGGAAAAATTGGATATTCACATGCAAAAGAATGATGCTAAACTTTTACCTTACAAAATTAACTCAACTTGGATCAAAAACCTAAACATATGATCTAAAACTATAAAATCCTTAGAAGAAAACATAGAGGAAAATCTTTATGACATTGGACTTGGAAATGGTTTCTTGGCTATGCCACCAAAAGCACAGGCAATAAATGACAAAATAAATAAACTACTAGTTCAAAATTTTAAAATTCTGTGCAGAAAGGATATAATCAACAGAGTGAGAGGCAAATTATAAAACAGGAGATAATATTTGCAAAGCAAGAATCTGATAAAGGGTGAATATCCAGAATATGTAAAGAATACCTACCAATTCAACAACAAAAAACCCCCTGCTTTTAAAATGGGCAAAGGGCTTGAATAGACATTTCTATAAAGAAGGTATATGAATGGCCAATAAGCAAATGAAATGATATTCAATATCACTATTAATGAAGTGTGAATTAAAACCACAATGAAATGCCACCTCATGTCCATCAGGATGGCTACTATCAAACACTCCCCAAAATACCAAATGTTAAGGATGTAAAGAAACTGGAACCCTTACACACTGTTGGAAATAAAAAATGGTATAGCCTCTATGGAAAACAGTATGGTGATTCCTCAAAAAGTTAAAAATAGAATTATCACACGATTCAGTAATTTGACTTCTGGGTATATGTCCAAAAGAATTAAAAGTTAGATCTTGAAGAGAAACCTGTTCAATCATGTTCATAGCAGCTGTATTTACAATAACCAAAACATGGAAGTAACCTAAGTACCTATCAATAGATGAATGGATAAACAAAATTCGGTAAATACAGGAATGGAATACTACTGAGTCTTAAAAAAGGACAGAAATTCTGACACAAACTAAAACATGGATGAACTCTGAGGAAATTATGTTAAATAAGCCAGTCATGAATTCCCTGGTGGTCTTGTGGTTAGGAATCTATGCTTCCACTCCTAGGGGCTTGCAAGCCATGCGGCATGATAAAAAATAAATAAATAAATGAAAGAAAGAAGCCAGTCACAAAAGACAAATACCAAATACTATATGATTTCAACTATATGAACTACCTAGAGTAGTCAAATTCAGAGACAGAAAATAGAACGATGGTTGTTGAGGGCTGGAACGGGAGAAGGGAATGGGGAGTTCTTGTTTAATTTAATTGTTTTAGTTCTTCTAGATGAAAACAGTTATGGAGATTAGTTGCAAAACAATGTGAATGTGTACCTAACACTACTGAACCCTACACTAAAAAAGGTTCAGATGACATGGAGTTTGGGATGGACGTGTACACACTGCTATATTTAGAATGGATAACCAACAAGGACCCGCTGTATAGCATGGTTCCCTGGTGGCTCAGTGGTAAAGAATATGCCTGCAGTGCAGGAGACACAGATTCAATCCCTGGGTTGGGAAGATCCCCTGGAGAAAGAAATGGCAACCCACTCCAGTATTCTTGCCTGGGAAATCCCATGGACAGAGCAGCCTGGTGGGCTGCAGTCCATGGGGTCACAAAAAGAGTCAGACATGATTCAGTGACTAAACAGAGGCTGTATAGCACAGGGAACTCTGCTCAAAAGTGAGGTGGCAGCCTGGACAAGAGGGAAGTCTGGAGCAGAGTGAATATATGTATATGCATGGCTGCATCCCTTCGCTATTCACCTGAAACTATCACAACATTGTTAATCTGGCTATACCCCAACACAAAACAAAAAGTTTTTTTTTTTTTTTTTTTTTTTTAAGTTCAGATGACAAACTTTATGTTATACTGTGGTATATTTTACCACAATTAAAAAGAAATACACGATAAAAAATTTTAAGAATAAATATAGAAATATTTCATGATATATTCTTTCTGGCTTTAAATTTTAGGCTTCACTTCTCTCTTAAATCATTGTGCAAGTATAAGTTCTGTTTTCCCAACAAAACTGTAATTTCTGTGGGATCATGGACTGGGTCCCCTGATTTGGGCCCACAGTAGATTTATAATAAATCTTTGGTAGTTGGCACTAACAAAATTAACATAATGATGTTTGGTTAATCTTCTGTTGAGCCGCAAACATTAATACCCTCTACATTTGTTGAGAGTAATCATCAAGCAAAGGAGAATTTCCGTTCTGCAGGAACATCTATTTCGAAAGACAGAAAATCCTGGACAAGAGAAATTTCATTTAACTCTCTTAATGAAGTGCCCAGAGGACTGCCGGCACTTAATAAAGTCCTTACCTTTTAGGTCTTCAAGGAGGGAATGGTTTGGTATTGAGACACTCTACGCCTCCCCTATAGGAACTATCTGCTTTCATAAGCTGGACTATTCATTGCTGTCCAAATTTGCAACACACATTTTGCTTCTGAACCTTTGTTCACACTGTTTATTTCTCCTGCTTAGAGTCCTCTTGCCTCAACCCAGCAATGCTCACATCTCATTTCCTGCAGGAAGTATTCCTTCTGAAAAACAGTTTGGAGTCCGCTATCTTCTATGATTGCTACCATCTATAATTCTCATTTGCTAGGATTTCTAAAAGTCTATTATTTATATAATCCTCTTGTCTCAATAAGACCTAGTCATCAGTTCTGAACAGTCTATCTGACTGTCTTCTTGATATTTCCACTTGAGTATCTCAAAGTCACCTCCGTATCGATATGCCCGCAAATTGAATTAAAGATTTTAATCTCACAACTAGGGCCTCTTCCAGTTTTCTTGGTCTTGATGAATGGCCCCATGATACAAGCCAGAAATCTACAAGTCATCTTCATCACCTACTTTTCTCTCATTCTCAAGATGGGCTCTCTGGGAATAAAGTTATCTCCTACTTATCTCTGCATTTACCAGCTACTTGCTATCTCCACCACCAACCTAGTCCAGCATGGTTTTAACAGGTTTTATTATTATTTAGGTATGGTAAAGCCAACAGATGTTGAGACAACGGCCATTGAAAGACTCTTTCTTCTACTCAACAAATCCTAAGAAAGGAAGTACCTGTCACACCACCAGTCGAGGTGGGGCACCCAGGGAATCACAGGGGTCAGTCTTGAGGCAAAAGGAGAGGCAGGAACTGTGGGCAAGAGCCTCTACTCTGGTTTCCATGGGAAGGAAAGGGTAAGGCAGGATCAGCTAGTTTATCATCAGCTCATTTGAATAAGCTCAGCAAGCACTGGGGGTATCACAGCTGTGTCTGACACCTGGCCTTGGGGTGATGAAGGCCCAAGAAAGAAGGTGGTTGGTGGTGTGGACTTAATCAGCTGCTCCCAAAGGGGAACTGGACCAGCTTCTAAGCCAAAGCCTTAAACAGGGTCAAGACAGCATTTAAACTTTATTACAAGTATATCACCCTGGACCATTTACTGTAACAGCCTCCTAAAGGTCTCCCATCCATCATTCTCTTCCATCTCTATAACCTTCCCACCCTCCCCTAAAATCCTTCAGAGGTTCCTACTTTCTCAGAATAAAGACAGAATTCTCTAACATGGTTTGCTGCTGCTGCTGCTAAGTCGCTTCAGTTGTGTCCGACTCTCTGCGACCCCACAGACGGCAGCCCACCAGGCTCCTCCATCCCTGGGATTCTCCAGGCAAGAACACTGGAGTGGGTTGCCATGTCCTTCTCCAATGCATGAAAGTGAAGACTGAAAGTGAAGTCACTCAGTCGTGTCCAACTCTTAGCGACCACATGGACTGCAGCCTACCAGGCTCCTCTGCCGATGGAATTTTCCAGGCAAGAGTACTGGAGTGGGTCACCATTACCTTCTCCGCTAATATGGTTTATGAACCCCTGAATACCCTGTGATTCTCACCTCCCCAGGCACAGTTTCACCCTGCTTCCTCTCACTGTATACTTAGTTCTTATCTACCTGTTATCTACCTTGTCATTTGCTCCACAAAAAGGTACTTTCCTGCTGAGAAGACATCGGTTGCAAGAAATTTAATGAACATCCTAAATCAATTCCAGTTCTATGACTTATTTTTACTTGGCAAATTAAATTATGTTATTTAACATTAATTAATCACATGCTGCTATCCTTTACACATACTTAGCTGCATCACTATGTGAACCCTGAAGGTAAAATCGCTGGATTTATTTCCATAGAAAGAGTAGGTTTCAGGTATACATCTGAAATCTGATTACTGAATCTTGCAATGAAAACAGTCTGCTCAGAAAATCCTTGTTTCCAGGAACTTTCAAGCTAATAGAGGCACAAGTTTTGCTTGAGGACGTGTTTGACGACTCCACCAGACTGATAAACATCCTCAGGATCCGATCGTAGCATATTAAAAACTCATTTCAAGATGAAATTTTCCTACAACATTTAAATTGTGGAAAGAGGATATGAGAATGTGCTTTAATTTCTTTTTTATTGATGCATTATCATCATTTTAAATAAAACATTTATTGAAGAGGCAGCAAATCAGTTTATCTGATCCTTGGGTGTGTCATAATTTCTCTCACTAACTTGAACCTTTTGAATCATTTTACCAGCAGACAGAACCAGTCAATAGGTGATAAGATTTACTTTATATATGACTTCCAAAGCCCATGATGCCAAAAACATCACATTCAATCAGTATGAATGAATGGGCTTTGTGGAAAGACACAGGAAGCATAGTTGAAAATCAAGTTTTTTTGTAAAAAAAAAAAAAAGGAACTTGATTTTCAACTACGCTTCCTGTGTCTTTCTTCCTTGGAAGGAAAGTTATGACCAACCTAGGTAGTATATTCAAAAGCAGAGACATTACTTTGCCAACAAAGGTTTGTCTAGTCAAGGCTATGGTTTTTCCTGTGGTCATGTATGGATATGAGAGTTGGACTGTGAAGAAGGCTGAGTGCCGAAGAATTGATGCTTTTGAACTGTGGTGTTGGAGAAGACTCTTGAGAGTCCCTTGGACTGCAAGGAGATCCAACCAATCCATTCTAAAGGAGATCAGCCCTGGGATTTCTTTGGAAGGAATGATGCTAAAGCTGAAACTCCAGTACTTTGGCCACCTCATGCGAAGAGTTGACTCATTGGAGAAGACTCTGATGCTGGGAGGGATTGAGGGCAGGAGGAGAAGGGGTCGACAGAGGATGAGATGGCTGGATGGCATCACTGACTCGATGGATGTGAGTCTGAGTGACCTCCGAGACCTGGTGATGGATAGGGAGGCCTGGCGTGCTGCAGTTCATGGGGTCGCAAAGAGTCAGACACGACTGAGCGACTGATCTGATCTGATCTTGTAAAAAAAAAAAAAAAAAAAGGTCTTTTGTTAATAACCCTAAATGAGTTTTCTTTATCTCTGAATCTTTGTTTCTCCTTTCTTTCTTTCTTTCCCTTTTCTCTCTCTCCTGACTCCCTCAGCTCCTGCTCTCTTGTCTCTCCTGTTTTTAGCTAGTCTGTCACTCAGTTATCAAATAAGAATTTAATGATCATTTTCTCTATGTGGACACAACAGTGAAACAGTGGATGAAACACTGAATAAGACAGAAAGAAGCTCACAGTCCAAACAAGTGACCCACCATTGGACAATTACAGTCTAGCATGGGAGATGCTATGGCAGGAAAAGTGCAGGGCACTATGAAAGCACCTAGGAAGGAAAATAACCTGGACCCAGGGGTCATAGAGGACTTTCTCAAGAAGTGACATATAGACTATGGCATCAAAGAATCAGCCAGAGGGCCATTCCAAGTAAATTTCCATTTAAATAGAAAGGATGCTGACATAGAGTCTAATGGGAAGTATTCTGGAGTCCGTTGGCTCTTTCTTGTCTTTGGCCTGTCTGCTGCTGCTGCTGCTGCGTCACTTCAGTCGTGTCCAACTCTGTGCGATCCCATAGACGGCAGCCCACCAGGCTCCTCCATCCCCGGGATTCTCCAGGCATGAACACTGGAGTGGGTTGCCATTTCCTTCTCCAATGCATGAAAGTGAAAAGTGAAAGTGAAGTCACTCAGTCGTGTCCAACTCTTAGCGACCCCATGGACTGGAGCCTACCAGGCTCCTCCATCCATGGGATTTTCCAGGCAAGAGTACTGGGGTGGGGTGCCATTGCCTTCCCCAACCTGCAAACATTTGCCAAATCCATCTTCCTAAGGCACCACTCAATGTCACATCTCATCTCCAGGATTGTGGCGCTCAAGACAGCATCTCACCTACTCTGTGTCACCAGTCCCACCTCATCTCCCGGGATAAGCCTCCCACCTTTTACAGACGCCAGGGAATACCCAGCGCTGGGAACACTGATACCCGCTCCTTCCTGCTAAGAAGCTCTGAACTGCTTCTTCTATCTGGTCATTTCTTATATGAACAGAAAGCTTATCACTCATCCTCACCTTTCTCAGTGAAGCCTTTACAGATCACTCCAGCCTGCGCTCACTCCCCTTTCTCTAAACATCTACTGTGCCCCTTATTTTGAAACTTCTTTTTTTTTACCCAACACCACAGTTTGTATTTTTTCATGTCCCTAATAATATTACAAATGCTTTTAGATCTTAAAAGTCCTTTTATTACCTCTCCTCCTCACCACCCTCTCTGTTAATACTGTTAAGCTCAGAACAGCTCCTGAAGTGAATGCAAATGAAGACATATTGTTACCCAGTTCCCAAAAGGCACATGTGTGGGCTTGCCCCTAGAACAAACAGACCTACAAGAAACAAAATATCCCTATTGGCAGTCCTGTGCCAACATCTACCCGATGGCCTTTGCCTTCCAAAGGTGGAGGACAGTGCCCTGGACGCAGCAGTCCCAGCCCTGCCCCAGCACGAATAGGCCACTATCATCACTCAGCAGTGTCTGAGTCTTTCCCTGCTCAGGTGCCCAGAAGTCCAGGCACTCACCCATTCCTCATCCTGTTCACTTCAGTCCCTCAGTATTCAGGGAGGGGGTCAATGCTGATAGATTGAGGCCCTTGGGAAAAGATGAAAAATGGTCTTCAGCTAAGAAGTTCTAAATGCCCATTAAAGCTCTTGCCATTCTGACCACAAGCAAAAACAACTGCTCTCTCTTCTTTATTTTCAAGGATCAGCTACCTTTTGGCTAGCAGATGTGGTCTAGCAGAGAAAGAAAGAAAGAAGCCCAGCTTTCCAAGCTCAATTCTGACTCTGCTATTCTGGTCTAGCTTTCTAACATCTCTGTGTCACCATTTTCTCATCTACAAGATGAAGGAGAGGGGTCCACATAATTTTCAGTCTCTACTTTATTGAGATACATTCTATCCCCCAGGGCATTTATAGATAAGCAGAGCAGTAACTGATTAAAGAGGGAAGCACCAGACAATGTAAGGGGAGACAAAAGAGGAGAGGAATTATATCCCAAGCCTCACGGTTGAACATGAGTTTGGAAAACTATTGTGAGGGGAGGTTAACAGCTCATTCTGGGAACACATTTTCTCTCTAGAAAGTTAGCTGATAACTCAAGCAGTTTGTAGTTCAATATTCAGCCCTCCTCGTGAACACAGATCTGGGTTCTTGAGAGTTGACTGTACAATTTTCAAGATCTCGGAACAGTTGTGGATTCACAGTCAGGATAGCCGCTGTCAGATGATGAACTTTTTCAAACTGTACTATAAGACTTGGCAAAACATCACCCTACTGGATTTGCAGGTAGCAAGGCTTTTATGTGGTTTTGTTGTTTGTTTTCTTTTTTACTGAGGTAAAATGGTCGCAAAAGACTCAGACACAACTTAGGGACTAAAAACAACAGTGGATGTAACATTATACTAATTTTAGGTGTACAATGTAATGATCTCTATTTGCATACGTTATGAAATGAGCACCATAATAAATTAACATCCATCATCCTACATGTAGTTTTTGTTTTAACACTTCAGAAGAATGGATTTCAAATTGTATCTTGAAATCACAGATCTTGATGCAGTCTTAGCCTGAGATGGGAAAGGGATATGCCCGAAATAAAATATTTTCAGTGAAACCAAAAGGCATTCTCAGGAATATTTAGAGGTACCTCTTGGATGCTTAGGATATCAGGATTATTCCTTCAAGTGTTACTGAATAGAGTGAGCAGACAAAGAAATTCAGAACGTGTTTTCTTAAAAGCACACCTTTCTGATATAAAAACATGTAAATATATTTATTTACTATTTTCAGATAGGAGCAGTCAGTAAATCATATTACTTTCCTTCCTTCCTCCCTACTTCCCTCCCTTCCTTTCTTCTCTCTTTAATTAATGAGAAAAGGAAAATCTGATCTCTCTCTGAGCAATGTCTCTCCTTCTGGACTTCCTAGCTTTATAATTTCTCTCCCTGACTTCTTTAATATCTCTGAACCTTGATTTATACAGCAACTAACAATGTAGGTAAAGTATCTAGCATGATACCTGGGACCTTATATTGACTTATTTATTCATACTGACCTCATGCCCAAAGCAATTCAAATTGGCAAATAGTAAGTGCTAAAGAAATGTTAATTTCCTTCCTCTCCTCCCTGGAGATCCAACCAGTCCATCCTAAAGGAGATCAGTCCTGGGTGTTCATTGAAAGGACCGATGTTGAAGCTGAATCTCCAATACTTCGGCCACCTGATGCGAAGAGCTGACTCATTTGAAAAGACCCGGAGCTGGGAAAGATTGAGGGTAGGAGGAGAAGGGGACAACAGAGGATGAGATGGTTGGATGGCATCATTAACTCAATGGACATGGGTTTGGGCAGACTCTGGGAGTTGGTGATGGACAGGGAGGCCTGGCATGCTGCGGTTCATGTGGTCTCAAAGAGTCAGACACGACTGAGCGACTGAACTGAACTCCCTCTATTTAAATTACTCCTAATTTTGTTGAGAGGGAAGGATAAACTGAGAAGCAAGAAGAATTTGGGAATAAAGGGTATGGAGATCAACTATTAGTAAGTGATAGAGCCTTTCCCCATCTGAGAGAATGACACCTTTTCACAAGACACAGCACATCTGCAGTGGAAACAGGAGGCTACACATCAAAGTAGGAACATTGGCAAGTGTCTCTGTCTCCGAGAAAAAAGGAAGTTTTGGGCAGGAGGATGTTTTCAAGGCTAGAACAGCTGTCCACCCAAGAGCTCAGCTGCCCAAAGCCAAAATATAGAGTTTTATTATAATTACATTTGAAATTTATTCAGCCTTTTAATACTTCAAACAGCTAACCAAATCATCATCATGTGGGCCCTCCCAGTCGTCCTACAGATTGGACCAGCTGAGCCATTCTGGAAGTGACTATGATGCAACGGAAATCAGAAGCTGCAGATGAAGCGTGCTTCAGCACACCAACTTCAACACTCTGGACTGTTTCTCTATACATAACGTGGGCTAATTTAAGTTCCCTTGGAGAACGAAATGGCAACCCACTCCAGTATTCTTGCCTGGAGAATCCCATGGACAGAGGAGCACGGTAGGCTACAGTCCATTGGGTCACAAAGAGTTGGACACGACTGAGAGACTTCACTTTTTCAGCTCTAGAATCGCTGCCATGGAAATGGGGTAACATCACCAAGTACTCACTAGTACTTAGCTGAGCAGGATCTTGGATCCTTTTTCTTTGTTCTCTGAATTGTTGTCTTTTTATACAATTTCTCTTCCTCATGTTAAACAAGCAAACTGTGAAAAGACTAAGAAGTCTTCCTTTAACCCCAAAGTATCTGCATTTTTTAGGTTGAAAGTGTACCTTCACAGAATCATATTTGTAAACTATACAGAAAACTAAACTATCTGCAGCCACTCTGGAAAAATGTTATGGATGTTGCTTTAAAAATTAAAAATAGAGCTACCATATGATCCTGAAATCTCACTCCTGGGCCTCTATCTGGAAAAGATGAAAACCCGAATTAGAAAAGATACATGAACCCCAATGTTTATAGCAGCACTATTTATAATAGCCAAGACATGGAAAGAACCTAAATGTCCATCAACAGAAGAATGGATTAAGATGATGTGGTCCATATATACCATGGAAAACTGCTCAGCCATAAAAAAGAATGAAATAATGCCCTTGCAGCAACATGGGTGGAACCAGAGATGATCATACTAAGCGAAGTAAGTCAGACACAGGAAGATAAATACCATATGCTATCACTTCTATGGAATTTAAAATGTGATAAAGTGAACTTATTTATAGAACAGACTCACAGAGATAGGAAACAAATTTATGGTTACCAAAGGGTAAGGTGGGAAGGGCATATATTAGGATTTGGGGATTAACAGATACACATTATATATAAAATAAGGAAACAATAAGGACCTACTGTATAGGAGAAGGAAATGGCAACCCACTCCAGTATTCTTGCCTAGATAATCCTGTGGACAGAGGAGCCTGGTGGGCTGCTGTCCATAGGGTCACACAGAGTCGGACACGACTGAAGTGACTTAGCAGCAGCAGCAGCAGTATAGCACAAGGAGCTGTATTCAAATCCTACAATAAACCTTAATGGAAATATATATATATATATATATATATATATATATATATATATGTATAACTGAATCATTCTGCTGTATTCTGCTGCTGCTGCTGCTAAGTCGCTTCAGTCGTGTCCGACTCTGTGCGACCCCATAGACGGAAGCTCACCAGGCTCCCCTGTCACTGGGATTCTCCAGGCAAAAACACTGGAGTGGGTTGCCATTTCCTTCTCCAATGCATGAAAGTGAAAAGTGAAAGTGAAGTTGCTCAGCCGTGTCCAACTCTCAGCGACCCCATGGACTGGAGCCCACCAGGCTCCTCCATCCATGGGATTCTCCAGGCAGGAGTACTGGGGTGGGGTGCCACCGCTGTATTCTAGAAGCTAACAAAACATTGTAAATCAAATATACTTCATAAAAAAAAATAAAACCCATCATGACAGGTCACACCATTCACAATTCTGACTTCTTCACAACTAACATTCCTTTTCCTCATCACATCATCATGCATTAGAGTCATATCTCTAAACAGATGGGATACAATTTCAAATAAAAAAAATTCAATTGCAGTTTAGGGGTATTTAAAGACTTTCATAAATAGACCCAGTAACTTCAGTTGAGAAGGACTAGGTCAAGGTTTGTCTGTGGAAACACAAATTCATTCTTCCATTTTTGGACACCTTTTTGTACCTACTTTAGTCATGAAAATTATATCTCACATTAGCTGTGCCAGGGATTCTCAAAAGTAAGTTTGATGCCTCTCCAAAATTGCATTATGATTAGCTTTAAATCAGGAAAGAGGCCAAGACTTACTTATCAAGCTAAGTTAGCAGTCTTCCCAAGAAGTTAAATTTGAGGTCAAAGAAAAAGAAAAATGTCATTTAGAATGAGACCACGGTCTAAAACCACCTCTTAATATGTTTTAAGGTTAGGCAGAATTTTTAATCATCCCAAATAATAATTAAATTAAAAATGTTTATGTACACAAACATAACACAGTATTGTGTACATTGAAATAAATTTGGATATTTTTCCAATCAGTGTAAATGTATATAAATTTCATAACTGTTTAGTTTGTTTAAATGTATTTTTCCAAATACCAATTAAATAGAGGTATCAACTCTAATGATTTTGAAATATTTACTTGATACATTATTAATGGGAAATCTGGACCAATTCCCATGTATTTCAACTAATGACAAAAGATATAAAATGACTCCATTTATAATTCAAAGCCTGAAGTCACTGCAAGTAAAACAACTTGCTGTTAAATATTGCAAATCATTAGTGCTATCAGCATATATGTCTTTGGAGAATAGCTTCACATCCTAACACAAACCAACCTCCATTTACTGCAAACATGAGTAAGTAAAAAACACGCCATGCTGGCAGAATACATCTTACCCCTCCCATGCAGTCACTCTTCTTGTTAAAGTTCCCCTTGATAAAAAAGAAAAGTAACAGATGATTAAGATGCTATTGGCTCAGAGTTTGGATCTCATGGGTCAAATACGGGAGCAGGGGGGCTTTTTCTTCTGATTGGAAGCCTTCTCAAGTAACCAAGAGAGAACTCTTTACATGAATAACAGAAGGAAATTTCTCAATCTTTCCGTTGCTGTGGAGCTCATGTTCTTTGAAGCTGTTCAAATACTTCTGTAAATATCCCATCTTTCTTACATGGGGCAAGGTGTCTTTTTCCTTAAGACTTTATCATTACCTGTCAGCTGCCAGTGACACATTTGATACTTGGCTTCTTTCCTAAACTAAATGTGAAAGTCGTCCCCACAATGAATTATAGAGTAACTGGCAGTGCAAACTGGATGACTGAACTTCATTTTTGAAATTTATCTTTCTTTTCCTCCTTACATAATCAAAAGCTCAAGTATCTGAGGGAGCCATTTTAACAACTCTGCTCTTAAGTAATAATTAAAGCTGCTGCTGCACCGGAGTTTTATGTCTTTATAAATGTCAGCTCAGTTCTAACGAATCCCAGCTTCTCGGCACCACATCCATGAATATATAAAATTCTGAATATATAAAATTTTGAAATGTCTTTTTGCCATCTACTCACTTATAAATCATGAGCCAAAGTTAAAACCCCAATCAAGTGTGTACCTTTCATAAATTCTTGAGCTAACAATTACTGGCACGCATTCTAACACCAGAATTCTTCTCCAATTATTGAGAATAATTGGAGAAGATAAACTGATGCTGAGGATGCAGAATAAATATGATGCTGAGGATGCAGAAAGACTTCAACATCTGAAGTTCGACTGCACTTATTCTATAGGAATATAATTTGAGAATTCATGAATATGATTAGCTCCTCTCATTGGAGATTTAAAAATATACGTTCAAATCTATCATTTCTAAATAGATATTAAAAATAGTAGGTTATTTTTCTGACTCATGTAATTACTAAAACACATCTGACTCTATTAGGATTAATAAATAATGATAAATCATTTCAAACTTTTTGGATTGATAGGGATAAGAAAGAAAATAAAGTGAGAAAATCCATAAAGCAAAGGCTTATTGAGTGCTTGCTGGATGCTAGATATTATACACTGGGGATATAAATACAAATAAGGTATACTTGGACCCTTGATGTGCAATGTTGTGAGAACAGACTGTAATAAAATGAAAATGTGCAATGAGATAGAAAGCACAGATGAGTATTTTATATTAGTTACTCCAGGATCAGTATGAAGGAGGGCTCTGTGAGAATTAGCCTTTACTAAGCATTGATTGGACACCAGGTTCTATACTTCCACTGTCTCATGGAATCCGCACAACAATCCTATATATCACTGTCTCCATTTCATGGCTAAGGAAAGGAGAAGAAGAAAAAATAAATGATTTGGCAAACTCACATTGTTAATAACTGGTAAGACTGGAATTTAAATCCTGCCTGGGTCACACTTCGGTTAAGTTCAGTTGCTCAGTCGTGTCCGACTCTTTTCGACCCCATGGACTGCAGCACACTAGGCCTCCCTGTCCATCACAACTCCCAGAGTTTACTTAAACTCATGTCCATCAAGTCGGTGATGCCATCCAACCATCTCATCCTCTGTTATCTGCTTCTCCTCCCACCTTCAATCTTTCCCAGCATCAGGGTCTTTTCAAATGAGTCTCTTCTTCCCATCAGGTGGCCAAAGTATTGGAGCTTCAGCTTCAGTCCTTCCAATGAATATTCAGCACTGACTGGTTTGATCTCCTTGTGGTCCTCGAGACTCTCAAGAGTTTTCCTCAGCACAGTTCAAAAACATCAATTCTTTGGTGCTCAGCTTTCCTTGCAGTCCAACTCTCACATACATACACGACTACTGGAAAAACCATAGCTTTGACTAGACGGACCTTAGTTGTTAAAGTAATATCTCTGCTTTCTAGGTTGGTCGTAGCTCTTCTTCCAAGGAGCAAGCATCTTTTAATTTCACGGTTGTGGTCACCATCTGCAGTGATTTTGGAGCTCAAGAAAATAAAGTTTCTCACTGTTTCCATTGTTTCTCCAGCTATTTGCCATGGAGTGATGGGACCAGATGCCATGATCATAGTTTTCTGAATGGTGAGTTTTAAGCCAGCTTTTTCACTCTCCTCTTTTACTTTCATCAAGAGGCTCTTTGGTTCTTCTTCACTTTCTGCCATAAGGGTGATGTCATCTGCGTGTATCTGAGGTTACTGATATTTCTCCCAGCCATCTTGATTCCAGCTTGTGTTTCATCCAGCCCGGCATTTTGCATGATGTACTCTGCATAAAAGTTAAATAAGCAGGGTGAAAATATACATCATTGACGTACTCCTTTCCCAATTTGGAACTAGTCTGTTGTTCCTTGTCCAGTTCTAACTGTTGCTTCTTGACCTGCATACAGATTTTTGAGGAGGCAGATAAGGTGATCAGGTATTCTCATCTCTTTAAGAATTTTCCACAGTTTGTTGTGATCTACACAGTGAAAGGGTTTTGGCATAATCAATAAAGCAGAAGTAGATGTTTTTCTGGAATTCTCTTGCTTTTTTGATGATCCAGAGGATGTTGGCAATTTGATCTCTGGTTCCTCTGCCGTTTCTAAATCCAGCTTGAACATCTGAAAGTTCACAGTCCACGTATTGCTGAAGTCTGGCTTGGAGACTTTTGAGCACTACTTTGCTGGTGTGTGAGATGAGTGCAATTGTGTGGTAGTTTGACCATTCTTTGGCATTGCCCTTCTTTGGGACTGGAATGAAAACTGACCTTTTCCAGTCTCCAGTCTTTCCAATGGCATGAACGTGCTATGCAAAATGCAAAATGAAATATGAACAACCTATGTGCAGCCTAAGTAAGCTTCATGACCTAATCATGGATGCCACTACAAATTAAAAGTCATAGGGCTGATGCAAGAAAGAGTCTGTGAGGGACATGACTATCCCCACTACCCAGGGGGCAGGTAACACGGAGAAACTTCAACACGTTCTCTTATGGACTTCATTCCCACAGCACTTTGTGAAAAGAAATTACTTGTTCTTAAATTACAGTGGCCATCTTTGTCAACATCGCCACTCACTGAAGTGACGCTTTCAGGCTATTCTTCCTTTTTCATCTGCTTTTTTGGGGGGCGTGCTGTGAGGTTGGCAGCAGGGAAGAAGGCTGGGTAGAAATCACATTGGTTATCAAATGTTTGAACTTCCCTGGATGGAGGGACTTACCATCTCTCAGATGGTAAAAGCGCCTGCCTTCAATGCAGGAGACCTGGGTTCAATCCCTGGAACAGGAACATACCCTAGAGAAGGAAATGGCAACCCACTCCAGTACTCTTGCCTGGAAAATGCCATGGACGGAAGAGCCTGGTAGGCTACAGCCCATGGGGTTGCAAAGAGTCGGACACGACTGAGCAGCTTCACTGAATGAATGAATGAATGAATGAAGTTGCTCAGTTATGTCCGACTCTTTGCGACCCCATGGACTGTAGCCCACCAGGCTCCTCCATCCATGGGATATTCTAGGCAAGAATACTGGAGTGGGTTGCCATTTCCTTCTCCAGGGGATCTTCCTGACCCAGGGATCGAACCTGGGTACTACTATCAAATGTCTCAAATTATGTTTCTAAGTTATTAAGACTGAGTTGGAAATACTAAGCTTTACCAGCTGCTACTGTACACAAGGCACATTATATAACTGGTCATATGCTGTTAGTCACTTTCACGGATATCTCTGTCTTCTGGAAATGAAACTACTCTCTAAGCAAGTTGATTTAAAAAAAAGACAGCTTTACAACTGTTAAATCTGAAACCAAATGGAGCAAAAATACATCTTGGCATCATTTGTTCTGTATGAGTCTGTATTCTCAAGTAAGAGATTCAATATTCCCACTTTATAGGTAAGAAAACTAAGGGCATGAAGAGAAATGACAAGTATGCTTTCACAGAGTTTGGGAATGTCAGATTTGGTTCTTGAATCCAAGCCTGTTGACACACATTACTCAATGCTTTATCTTCCTACTTTATTTATTTATATATTTTTTTAATAGGAAGGGGGACTTCAGAAGGAAAGAGGCTTGTCCGTGTGAGGAGGCAGCTTAGGCCCTCCCAAGCAGAGAGGCCGGAGGCAGAGTGAGAGGGGAGAGCAGGAGAGACTCGCAGTGAGAGTAGGCTCAGGGAGGAGAGCGCCAGAGAGAGAAGAAAAAGCAGGGACTTTGCTCTGAAGAAAAACAAAATCCTTCCAGCCCACCAGCCCCGACCTCCCCAGAAACCCACTCAAAGCAAACCTGACCCCCGGGGCAGAGCCTGGCTCAGCCCACACGAACGACAGAACCACCCCCAACCCTTCTATCTTCCTACTTTAGAAAGTTCTTTTTTTATTTACTAGTATATTTTTGAAGGCTAAAACATTTACAAATCAATGAGAAAAAGCCAGTATTTCACCATGTTTCTACAAGAATATCATAGATTATGATATTTTAAGGTAGCAAAACAAAAACCTGAGGTTCTTATCATCTCCAGTATTGATAACTAAATATCAACACAGAATAACACGGTGTGCTGATGACATGAACAGAACTAGCTGGAATCTGCTACAACAGTGTTCTCCAAAATGGGTTCCATAAAACAACTCCCTTATTGTTCCAATATGTTTGTGAAATGTGAAATATTCTCATCATGCAGATTCCTAGTGCACTCTGGTATATAAAAGTTTGATAAGTCTTATAATGTAAAAGAACCTGTCTTACGTTATTTAATTCAGAGTGCTTCAAACAATGAAAGCAAAACAATAGAAGTGGCTGAATCTCAGTGATTGAAAGCCCAGAAAGTTTTATAACGTTTCTAGATTCAACTCCAAGCAATTAGTTAAATCAAAAGTCAAAGCAAACATGGATTTTACAAGATTTCCATTTACTATACGTTTTCACATAAAAACAGTGCCTTCTCTGAGCCAGGTGTTCTCCAAGGCCAGGGGTAGCAAGGCAGCTGAAACCAGGGTGTCAACCACAATGAATCTGTAGTAAGTGGCCGACTAAAGCATGGCGTTCAAAAATACCACGTGGCTGGGCCTAGTTTCCAAGAGAAAAAGTACCATGATTTACTTGTAGTGTCTGCTACAGATACAGAATTGAAGAATGGAGGCATGTGGCCATATATTTTTCATTCACAAACTAGGGAGTGAAGATACATAAATGAACAAACTGGGACTTCCCTGGTGGTCCAGTGGCCAAGACTCCGTGCTCCCAGTACAGGAAGCCTGGGTTCAATCTCTCTCCAGGGAACTAGATCCCCCATGCTGCAACTAAAGATCCTGCATGCTGCAACTAAGACCCTACGCAGCCAAGTAAATATTTTAAAAAAAGAAATGAATGAAGTGTGGCTCCTGACTTCAAGAAGCTCATCTGGGGTAGGGAAGAAGAAGTACCTCATCATCAGATTTCAACACAGATAAGAAAAAGAATGAGTGAGGGCATGCTTAGTCTTGTCCAACTCTTTGCAACCTAGGGACTGTAGCCCATGAGGATCCTCTGTCCCTCTGTCCATGGGATTTTCCCTGCAAGAATACCAGAATGGGTTGCCATTTCTTCCTCCAGGGGATTTTCCCGACCCAAGGATCGAATCGACATCTCCTTTGTCTCCTGAGCTTCAGGCAGATTCTTTACCACTAAGCCACCAGGGTAGCTCCAGGAATAAGACCAGAAGACTATAATAGAAAAAGGAGAGAAGTGATCAGCTGGCTTCAAAGACTAAGGGCTATCTGATCTGAATCTTGAAAGATAAGTGCAAATTCATCAAGTGTGCAGACAGGATGGAGTATCCAAGTTGACACTACAGTTTGAGGCAATACTAACGTGGAGAATGGGAGTGTGGAATCACAACACACTCCCGGGGCTCTTGGCCATTCATCGTACCTGGAGCATGGGGATTATGCAGGTTACACTTTCCAGCTTTCCTTTGATCATATTTTCTAGGGTAACCTTGGAACAATTTTCATCATGTGTTTTCTGTTTATTTGTGTGTTTTTAATATATTTTTTTCACTATCAGTACTGTGAAGTTATTCACCCCGGTAAAGGAAAGAATGTTCTGTTTAATGAACCAACATGGTTAGGGAGAGGATTACTATATATACAAGAGATATTTTTTATTCTAATTTTCAAAATGATCGGTATGCTCTTAACTACAACAAAGTTCCACATATTTCAGAATACATATGGTACCCTTACTGCTTCTTTGTGATAATTTACTTTCATCACCATGGTAAGTTTTATGACTCTGATCTTTGTATGTTTAAGAAGTTAGGATGAATATGAATTGACTTTATGTCATGTCTCAGAACCTCTATTAAGAATATAAATCATTCAAATTGACATTTTTCCATGGCATTTTTGTCTCTTCTGCAGATTGTAACTGTTAGCAGCCTTCCCATGGATGAAATACTAGATAACAATGTCTACTTTTCTCCTTGGAAACATTTCATTTTCTTACAGAGAAAGGTGAATGTAAAACAAAATATAGCGAGACAGCAAAAGAGACAGAGATGTAAAGAATAGTCTTTCGGACTCTGTGGGAGAAGGCGAGGGTGGGATGATTTGAGAGAATAGCACTGAACCATGTATATTATCATATGTGAAACGGATCACCAGTCCAGGTTCGATGCATGAGACAGGGTGCTCAGGGCCTGCGCACTGGGACAACCCTGAGGGATGGGATGGGGAGGGAGGTGGGAGGAGGGTTCAGGATGTGGAACACATGTACACCCATGGCTGAATCATGTCAATGTATGGCAAAAAACCCTACAATGTTGTAAAGTAATTAGCCTCCAATTAAAATAAATTAATTAATTTTAAAAAATGGTCAAGAGCCCACTTTTGAAAGGGTCTTGAGACAATCATCTGACACAGGTCACGAAAAGTTTCTTTCAGAGTTGCATGTAAGAGCAGGCATCTCTTCACATTTAAAACAAAGTCCTTGACTCTAAGCAGACATGACTTGAAGCAAATTTAAACATGAAAAATGACATCATGGCATTTAGGGGTATACGAGGGGAAGTACTGATTAAAATGGAGAAAAAGCTTGTCCCTGGAACAAGTATCTAGGACTTCAGTGTTAATTCAGTTATCGTTTTTGTTGCTGTTGGTTTCAGAGAGATTCAGTATATCAGAGCTATTCCTTGAAAGAATGAGATAACAGAGCCCACTGACAAATTATCAGCATACCCATCATGAGTGACCATTTCTACCTCATTTTTCTATTACCCAATTCCTGTGACTTATGCAGATATATAATTTCCCCCAACAATTTCTATTATACCCTGCACCACTTTGAGAATATGAGGCTTATTTGAAATAGGCATTCACCACTGTTATCAGATAAATAAGCCAGAAGTAGAACAACTTTTGACTCCAGGATATGAAATGTGACAAATTACCTGGAAATAACAAAATGAGGCTGTAAAGACTAGAAGAAATATTCCCGGCATTTTCTGGAAAATGCCAGTGTTAGCCGTCACAGATGGCTACAGGCCAGTTAGTTCCTTTAGTCTCATTTGTAGGATCCATGGTTTCCTCTTAGGAGGCAAGTTTTATTGTTGCCAAATACATGTAAGTCTGTTCTAAACCATTATTCAAATTTAATATTCATTTCTGCTTACAGGTATGTTCAATGCATGAATTAATAAAAGATAACACAAGAAGAAAAAAGGCTCTGAATGAAACAATTTTCTCAGACTTAGCAACAATCCTTCTACATATAGTAACAAAAAATAGTAACAACAAAAAAGTCCTTATCTTACTGAGCTATCTAATTCTGTTCTCTGTGGGAGACCCATCGACACATTTAACAAAAACAACCAGAATCCTGTATGTATTGGTAATTACAACTATATTAACCCCTGAAAATGGTTTTGACAAGATCAGTGCCAGTGTGGGCAACTCCTAAAACCAGCGCTCTGTGGGGGACGCAGGGCTCAGTCAATGACCTGAAAATGCTGATTTGCAAGTGGCATCTGGTTGGATTTGGGAGAGAATACTTGGGTCTTAGATCTCCTGAGCTCCACATTAATATAATCCCACTCAATCACAAACTGTCCATCTAAAGGTCCCCAATCACCACCCATCTGTTGCCAGTTTTGACTTCCTCAAGATGGCAGGGCTGTGTTAGACACAGGAACTTTGATGACCCACGGGCGCGGGCTGGGATCACCACCCTTCTTTGGGAAGTCACTTTTCAATGTTTAACTCACAAACTTTCCAAAAACTATATTTTAATGTAAGGTCCTCATATCCTTAGTCTGGAAATCTATAACAGAGGTTATAAGGATAGATAATTTATCGGAAAAGCCAGGGCTTCTAGGGTGCAGCTTGCTGAAAACCCTGGGCTTTGGAACCTGCCAGAGCTGGGTTTATACTTTTGTTCATCACTGACGGGCTGTGTGAGTGACTCAGCATGGTCTCCTCTTCTGGGACAGTCATTCGTTCCTGTCTCTCAGAGCTGTCATAAAGATTAAACGTGAATCTCAGCCCAACTACCAAATACACGCTTGCCCTTCTCACATACCTCTCTTAGCACCTCCATGCTGAATTGTTTCTTTGTTTAAATATGCTGTCCATCCCCTGATTCTAAGCTCCCTGCTTGCTGCTGTCCTGACTGGGCCATAGCTGCACCCTAGCCCAGGTGCGTTGCTTGATTTATAGCAGGCTCAACGTATGCTTTACATGAAAGGAAGAGGAGGCAATTAATTGTCAGTGCTTCTCCAACTATAATATGCATATGAGTTACCTGGGGCTCTTGTTAAAAAGCATATTCTCATGAATTACCAACTGGAAAGTGTGAAAGTGTCAGTCGCTCAGTCATGCCTGACTCTTTGCAACCGCTTGGACTGTAGCCCACCAGGCTCCTCTACCCATGGGATTTCCCAGGCAAGAATGCTGGAGTGGTTAGCTGTTCCCTTCTCCTAGGGATCTTCCCAAACCAGGGACTCAACCCAGGTCTCCCATATTGTAGGCATATTATTTACTGTCTGAGCCACCAGGGAAGGTAAGCCTCAAAACACTGCATTTCTGACAGGCATCCAGAGATGCACGCTGCCAGGATCGCACTTTGAGTAACTAAGTGCTAGTTTCCTCTCCTGTCCTTTCTTTTTGGACCCCACAATATTCCGTGAAGTGGCAACAGGGAGTTATTTGTGAGCAGCTCTTTGATGGCTGTTACCCTTAGCCAAGGGTTTCCCAGGTGGCACCAGTGGTAAAGAACCTGCCTGCCAATGCAGGAGACAAGGGAGACACAGGTTCAACCCCTGGGTCAAGAAGATCCTCTGGAGGACGGTATGGCAAGCCACTCCAATATTCTTGTCTGGAGAATCGCAAGGACAGAGAGGCCCGGCAGGCTATGGTCCATAGGGTCACACAGAGTCGGACATGACTGACGCGACTTAGCACACACCCTTAGCCCAACAGCATCCTTTGCCAGATGCAAACACAGAGGAGGGAGACACCCAGGATCTGTGGGGATTATTTGCTGATATATCGCTACCCTATTAGAACAAGCTATTAAGTGAACATGAGTTGATCATCAGAAAATAAAAAGCTCCTTAAGGAACAATGAACAGTTATACTTCTAGAGGGCTACACTATATAATAATATGCTAGTATAAGGCACAAATTTACAAATCGGTGACATTTAATACCTTGGACCTCAAACAGGTGTCATTCCCTCCACCACAGTTACATTAACAGAATGAGTATTTATAAATAATATAGGCCAGAAATGCACAGAGCCACATTTGCAAAAGTAAGCTGTCATCCGGCTACCACATGGCGCCATCTGCTGGACAGAGCCTGATGTGCAGGGGGAAAAATACAGGATAACCCGCTGAGAATAATAAAGATTTCTGCAGCTTTTCAATGAGATTTATGCAAATCAAAGCAACTTCCTATTGTTTTGCACTATTTTATTTGGAGAGACTATGCTAAAGCTGAAACTCCAGTATTTTGGCCACCTCATGAGAAGAGTTGACTCATTGGAGAAGACTCTGATGCTGGGAGGGATTGGGGGCAGGAGGAGAAGGGGGCGACAGAGGATGAGATGGCTGGATGGCATCACTGACTCGATGGATGTGAGTCTGAGTGACCTCCGGGAGTTGGTGATGGACAGGGAGGCCTGGCGTGCTGCGATTCATAGGGTTGCAAAGAGTCGGACACGATTGAGCGACTGATCTGATCTGATCTGATTGTACAGCATCTATGTCCTTTTGCTTAGAAAAGTAGAACAGTTTTATAAAGATATGCATATTGATACAGGACTAAAGATTGAATCCAGAAATCCTCATGTGGTCAGGGAGAAGAAAGAACTGTTTCCTTATTTCAAAGACAATCTTGTTTTCTTGGAACCACTGGAGTTCACATGACTCTTAATCAACAAAATACTAGTGCACATTATTTTGCAGCACCCCCAGCAAGAAATAGATATACCAATAGAAAATAAAAATTCTGTTCGAGTTCACCATGAACACAAGTTCCTCTTGAGCCTTCAGTTCAGTTCAGTTCAATCGCTCAGTCGTGTCTGACTCTTTGCGACCCCATGAACCACAGCACGCCAGGCCTCCCTGTCCATCACCAACTCCCGGAGTTCACCGAGACTCATGTCCATCGAGTCAGTGATGCCATCCAGCCATCTCATCCTCTGTCGTCCCCTTCTCCTACTGCTCCCAATCCCTCCCAGCATCAGAGTCTTTTCCAATGAGTCAGTCCTTCGCATGAGGTGGCCAAAGTACTGGAGTTTCAGCTTTAGCATCATTCCTTCCAAAGAACACCCAGGGCTGATCTCCTTTAGAATGGACTGGTTGGATCTCCTTGCAGTCCAAGGGACTCTCAAGAGTCTTCTCCAACACCACAGTTTAAAAGCATCAATTCTTCCAAGCTCGGCCTTCTTCACAGTCCAGCTCTCACATTCATACATGACCACAGGAAAAACCATAGTCTTGACTAGATGAACCTTTGTTGGCAAAGTTAATGTCTCTGCTTTAACACTGGTCAAATTCTTTAGCAGAAATGACAAGAAAGGAATGAGTGGGAAAGATGGGAGGCTTAGACAAGACTTTCTTATTGACATCTTTCAAGGAAAATGCAACTTGCTAAATCAGAGTAGTAATATAATTTTGAAAGGATTTAACAACTTCCTGTCTGATATACATACACTCAGTCTAGTTGTGAGAGCTGATCACATAGGACTTAAGCAGTCTTCCATTTTAAAGAATTAAGTAGATGAGTTTAACTGGACATATTAAAGAATAATGATTAGTGCTGTGAAAGATCTACTTTGGAATGTTAGAGAAAATATATGTAACCAGGTCCTTTTAAGCAAATTTCTATAGAGGATCTCAAAGGGTATTACTGGCTTTCATTCAATGACCCTCAGAATGGCTCTATTGAGGTTTTCCAAAGATTCAGAAGTGGAAACTATGAATAAAATATGGATCAATAAAATATCTTACAAGTCCTTTAGAGGAACATTAAGTGAATTGCCTGAGGTCACAAAGTCCTAACAGTGAGGGGAAAAAAATAAAAAACCTAGGACTCAGATTCTAGCTGAAAACATCTAAAGCACTTCATCCTGTAGAATTCTTCTTGGGGGACAATCCCATAACTAATTTAAACAGCTTTCTGGAATACATTAATTATGTATGCTATTTGTATGCCAGGCCACTACAAAAGGAGAAAATGGCTTCCTTACTACTCATAAATGGACTGCTTTCCTCTTAGTGAGACGAAAGCGCTCCAAAGGGCTCTTGGAAGGAAACAGCAGCAAGGCCAGGAGGGCTTGGAGTTCACGTGGGGCACAGATTTTTCATGCAGCTGTCTTGTCTCATCTTGTGGGACTGCCTCAGTAGTCGGGAAAATTGACCTTTCTATCCAACTGTCGAGGCTCCCCTGCCTCCCCCACCTGGGCCTTCAGCACCCTCAGCGGGTAGATTCCCAACTATACATTCTCATAAACTAAGCACTGCCGGAAGGACCAGCTGCACTGGAAGGGAAGCCGCACCTATGTTCCATCTCTACAAATAGTTAAGACAGCAAACTCTTCCCTGTTTGCATCCATATGAATTTCCAATATGTGGCCGTTTCAAGAATGCTGCATCAGAGTTTTGTGAGCACACTCTCACAGGGTAAGATGATGGAACTTAGGATATGGAACGCTATGGCTCTAAAGACTGAAATTCCAAAACAAACACATTCCAAACTTGTTAGGAAAAGTACTCCTGATGGAAACAGGGCCTCTGGTAAAGCTTAGAAAATTCAGGAGAATGCTTTTTTCAGTGCTTAAGTCTAGAACTCTACCCGCTAGCACTGAAACAAGAACTGACTAAAACTTTCTCCTCTCCTTTCCAGCCAAATTAAATCACTTCCTGTCCCTAAGCGCATCTCTGTAGTTTCAAGCCCCACTGTAACTGTCCTTGCCATTCATTCTCTCACTCACTCATTCCAGCACGCATGCCCTGAACAAGTATTAATATTTAATATTAAGGCCACCTTTGAGTCAGGCACGCTTCCAGGTGGTAAGACAAGAGCAGTGTCCAAGATAAATATGTCCCTGGACTCATGGAGTTGACATCTAGGAGTGTGGGGCAGACAGTAAATAATAAACCAATCAATCTACCAGGGATGAATTACTTAGGGAAGAAAGATAAAGCAAGTAAGGAGACAGAATGATGAGACAGGTATGTCTACGTCATCAGGGAAAGCCTTTCCGGTAAAGTGACATCTAAACAGAGCTCTGGAGGAAGTGAAGGAGAGAAAGGTATAGTTACCTGCAGGAGGGGCATCCCAGGTAGGGGGAAATGGAAGCTGAGAACTGTTTGCTCAGCAAGTTCAAGCAACCGTTAGGAGGCTGCTGGTGCCCCCCGATAGAGGATGGAGAATGAGGGGAAAAGGCGAAAGATGCAGCAGGTAGGTGGTACAGGTATGCGCTCCTCACACATTGTGGTAAAGAACATATTCTGTGCTTGTAATCCATGGCAGAGCAAGTATTTTATCAAGTACAGTTAAAATGCCACAGCAATGTCTACTGCTGTATAAGCTTCTGAATCTGTCTCCTCACAGACCCACCGCTCTTCTCAGATCAGCAATGATGGGGGCGGTGGAGGGGGGAGCACACGGCACAGCAGTGGGAGGCCGGGGTCGGTGCTGTGAATTATATTCTGAGCAGCTGTACCACCACTAGAAGGTTGGTCTTCACTGGAATAGTATTGTTTTACAATGTTGTGTTAGCTTCTGGGGTATAACAAAGTAACTCCGCCATATCTATACATGGATCCCTCCTCCTTGAGCCTCCTTCCCACAACCTCCATCACACTCGTCTACTAGGTCATCACAGAGCAACGAGCTGAGCTCTCTGTGCTATATAGCAGCTTCACACTAGCTAGCTGTTTTACATATGGTAGTGTGTTTATGCTAATTCTAGTCTCGCAATTCATCCCCATCCTTCCCTTCTCCCACGGTGTCCACAAATCTCTTCCCTATGTCTGCGTGAATGGTCATCATCGAAAAATCCACTGGAAGGCTTCAGTCAGAGAGCCCTCTGCTCCCTTCTGCATCCGCAGTGCCATGAGCTCACTCAGTAACAAGAACCATATTCACCACTTACAGAGAATAGCTTCAACCTGGAGCCCTGTGAGCACTTGACAGGCACGCATTAACCTCATCTTGTGTCTTCTCCTCCAACCCCAGCCAAAGTAACCGCTTTCAATGAAAATTCTTCTCTTTGTCTTGGTCTACTCTTCATGGCACTCACCTTCACAATATTAGGATTTTTTTAGTACATGCCATATCTCTCCCTATAGTCTGCAAGCTCTTAAATATCAGAGACTGCTTCATAAATCTCATACTTATTATGTTACCCTGACACTCAATACATGTGCTCAAATTGAACTCTAAACTAGATCTATAAAGATCAGTCATCAATATGATATGACTATATGAAACAATCTTTTAAAGACCTGTTTACAGCATTTTGGAGAGGGCTGACATTTTTCAAGCTCCCTGTAACTCTGCAGATCAAATCCAGAAAATCAATACTGGTTCAAAACGTTTGTGTTCAATAGTTCTAATCTCTTGTTTATAGCATATTTCTTGAAATACATTGGTTGGAACTTGTTACCATCTTAGTGTTATATAGATATCTTTTCTAATGAAACTGGTATAATGTAGTTTGACCTGCAGGGCTAAGAATATAAATGCTCCCTTAAAAAATCAGCCACCAGGAAAGAGCATTGTTTTTATATGTCACAGACCTGTATCTACTTTCCAAATTAGAAGTAATGATCTGCTATGTTAAATGTGTAGGGAGATAATTAAACATCTGGATTAGGGATAAGACTAAAAACCCAGCAGCAAGTTGAAAATTCAGCTTTCACTATTTTAGCTCAAAGAAGCATAGCAGGATTATTTCTCTAAAACCCAATATGAAAAAGTATACGATGATTCTAACTTCATTTTTACTATACAGAAACAGAGTCATTTGTACATTCTTGAGCATTTGAGTCTTTGGACTGAATCACCATTTGCGATGAAATTCCTGATTCAAAAAAGAAAACACCATTCCCAATCAGAGAATGTTATCATTTTTCTCAAATTTATAACTTTCTCCCTTACAAAATAGGACAATCTTTTAACGAGGAGGAGGACAGTAAGGACTATCTAAACAGAGCAGTAGATCTTTATTTTTTTTTCCAGGAACACATTAAAAAAAAAAAACACTTTTATTTTGTATTGAGGTATAGTCATCCCAATCCCAAAGAAAGGCAATGCCAAAGGATGCTCAAACTACCGCACAATTGCACTCATCTCACACGCTAGTAAAGTAATGCTCAAAATTCTCCAAGCCAGGCTTCAGCAATATGTGAACCCTGAACTTCCTGATGTTCAAGCTGGATTTAGAAAAGGCAGAGGAACCAGAGATCAAATTGCCAACATCCGCTGGATCATCGAAAAAGCAAGAGAGTTCCAGAAAAACATCTATTTCTGCTTTATTGACTATGCCAAAGCCTTTGACTGTGTAGATCACAATAAACTGGAAAATTCTGAGAGAGATGGGAATACCAGACCACCTGATCTGCCTCTTGAGAAATCTGTATGCAGGTCAGGAAGCAACAGTTAGAACTGGTCATGGAACAACAGACTGGTTCCAAATAGGAAAAGGAGTATGTCAAGGCTGCATATTGTCACCATGTTTATTTAACTTCTATGCAGAGTACATCATGAGAAATGCTGGACTGGAAGAAACACAAACTGGAATCAAGATTGCTGGGAGAAATATCAATAACCTCAGATATGCAGATGATACCACCCTTATGGCAGAAAGTGAAGAGGAACTCAAAAGCCTCTTGATGAAAGTGAAAGTGGAGAGTGAAAAGGTTGGCTTAAAGCTCAACATTCAGAAAATGAAGATCATGGCATCTGGTCCCATCACTACATGGGAAATAGATGGAGAAACAGTGGAAACAGTGTCAGAATTTATTTTTCTGGGCTCCAAAATCACTGCAGATGGTGACTGCAGCCATGAAATTAAAAGACGCTTACTCCTTGGAAGGAAAGTTATGACCAACCTAGATAGCATATTCAAAAGCAGAGACATCACTCTGCCAACAAAGGTTCGCCTAGTCAAGGCAATGGTCTTTCCTGTGGTCATGTATGGATGTGAGAGCTGGACTGTGAAGAAGGCTGAACGCCGAAGAATTGATGCTTTTGAACTGTGGTGTTGGAGAAGACTCTTGAGAGTCCCTTGGACTGCAAGGAGATCCAACCAGTCCATTCTGAAGGAGATCAGCCCTGGGATTTCTTTGGAAGGGATGATGCTAAAGCTGAAACTCCAGTATTTTGGCCACCTCATGCGAAGAGTTGACTCACTGGAGAAGACTCTGATGCTGGGAGGGATTGGGGGCAGGAGCAGAAGGGGACGATAGAGGATGAGATGGCTGGATGGCATCACTGACTCGATGAATGTGAGTCTGAGTGACCTCCGAGAGCTGGTGACGGATAGGGAGGCCTGGCGTGCTGCAGTTCATGAGGTCGCAAAGAGTCGGACACGACTGAGCGACTGATCTGATCTGATCTGATCTGACAGCCAATTAATAAACAGTGTTCTGATAGCTGCGGGTGAACAGCAAAGGGACTCAGCTGTACATATACATTCAGCTGTACATATACATGCTTCCGTTCTCCCCCAAACCCATCCCCCACCCCCCCACCCCCCCCCCCCCCCACCCCCCCCACCCCCGCCCAGGCTAGAGCAGCAGATCTTTGCTGTAGCTTTTCTGCATAGCAGAGATATCTTCATTCCTAGCTGTTAAGGGATCTTATTACCTTGGTACATAAAGTTTTAAAAGGTCTTAAGTCCTTTCAGGCTGCTATGACAAAGTGCCACAGGCTGGATGACTTATAAACAATATAAATGTTTTCCTCACTGTTGTGGAGGCTGCAAAGTCCAAGATCTGGCCCAGGCAGCTCTGGTGTCTAGTGAGAGCCTACTTCCTGGTTTATAGGTGGCACCTGTATGCTCTGTCTTCACAAGGCAGAAAGGATGGAGGATCTCTCAGGCCTTATTTATAAGAGCCCCAATCCCATTCACGAGGGTTCCACCTTCATTACCTAAATAACCTCCCAGTGGTCCTATTTCCCAATACTGCCATCTTGGGGGTTAAGGATTTCAACAGATGAATTTTGGAAAGATACAAACATTCAATATACAGTAGTCAGCAACATAGTCTATACTGTATCTGTTCATCCACCCATCCATCTATCGATCCATACATCCACCCCCCCATCCATTTGCCCATCCATCCACTCACTCACATCTCTTTATCAATTGATCACTTGATTTCTCTCTTTTTATTTTTTTTGTATTCTTCAGAGTGAAAAAAAATAAAGTTTTCTTCCCCAGATTCTAAGATTCAAAACAAAACACTAGGCATATCTTTATGCTTTTCTTTCTATATATTCCTGGATGATCATCTTTCTTTCTTCAGCAATTTTCCTATTTCTGCCTTTCTCTATCTCACTTTTCTCTTTAACCTAGATCTAATCTTTTTCTTCACTGTATAACTCCCCATTTTTCTGTCAGCTTGCAGAAGCAAATTTAAATGAACACCATAGCTTTTGCTTAGGGATCTTTGCAAAGCAAGAAGAGAATAAGGACTCAAGGACTTCCTTTGCTGGGTCTTCTATCTGAAGCCCCTCTCCCCCTGGGGTGGTGACTTTGTTTGCTGCCCCAAGTAGACTTCTAACTTGGCCACTTTTCTGCCAGCATTTCACTCAGAAAAAAACATATGAAATAACCTAAAGCCATATGAAAAATATCTATAGGAAATAAGAAAAAAATTGCTCCTCCTAAACCATTGGAAAAAGAAAAGGCAGTCACTTCATCTTATGCATTAAAAACCCATGACCAGAATTTGACCTTCCACGACATACTGCTGCCCCTTAAACTGAAATGACCGAATACCAGAAAAGCTTCAAACACTGAATTAACATCATTGCTTTCATTATAAATTTAACCATATAAAGTTTAAACATTTAGAGGTTTCCTTCGGGCAGGGCTGGAGTAGGCAAAGGGCACACAGGAGCTTTTAAATACTGTTGTTACATGAAAAGATGTTCAACACTGCTAATTATTAGAGAAATGCAAATCAAAACTACCATGAGGTATCACCTCACACCAGTCAGAATGTCCATCATCAAAAAGGCTACAAACAGTAAATGCTGGAGAAAGTATGCAATACAGGGAACGTTTTACATTGTCGGTGGGAATGTAAAGTGGTGCGCTAAGAGTCGGATGCGACTGAGCGGCTTCACTTTCACTTTTCGCTTTCATGCATTGGAGAAGGAAATGGCAACCCACTCCAGTGTTCTTGCCTGGAGAATCCCAGGGATGGGGGAGCCTGGTGAGCTTCCGTCTATGGGGTCGCACAGAGTCGGACACGACTGAAGCGACTTAGTAGCAGCAGCAGCAGCAGCAGCAGCCATTACGGACAACAACACGGAGCTTCATCTAAAAAATTGAACACAGAGCTACCATGTGACTCAGCAATCCCACCCCTGGGCATAGACGAGAGAAAACCATAATTTGAAAAGATGAATATACCCCAACGTTCACAGCACCACTATTTACAATAAAGACACGGAAGTAACCTAAATGTCCATCAGTAGATGAATGGATAAAGAAGATGTGGTCCATATACACAATGGAATACTGCTCAGCCACAAAGAGAATGAAACAATGCCATTTTCAGCAACATGGATGGATGGACCTAGAGCGTATCATACTAAGTTAAGTGTTAGACACAGAAAAACAAATATCGAATGATATCACTTGTATGTGAAATCCTTAAAAAAATGATACAAATGAATTTATTTACAAAAGAAAATAGACTCACAGATATAGAAAACAAACTTATGGTTACCAAAAGGGAAAGAGTAGGGGGTGAGATAAATAAAGAGTTTGGAAATAAAATATATTCTGTTCCATTATAGGTTATTAGAAGATACTGAATATAATTCCCTGTGCTATACATTAGGTCTTGGTTGGTTATCTATTTTATATATAGTAGTGCATATATTACTATATATATAAGAGTCAGACATGACTTAGTGACTAAACCACCACCACCATGTTCAATATACATAAAAACAAAATTATCAAAGCCCATTCTTTGAAAATAATTGATACATATAGTGTTATCTCTCTAGAAAACTCTAAAGAACTTTATTCATGACAGAGATACTTCACAACTTTTTGTAGAGTTGTTAGATAATTAAGGCACCTAGCACATTGCTTTGCATACAGCAGGTACTCAATGAACCACCTGATGTCAAAAAAGATTGATAAACAGGAAACAATATTCTACTGTGAGAATACATGCAGAATTTCAACAGGTGAATTTGAGGAATCACAAGCATTCAGAGGAGACAAACAGTAAAGTATGGAATTAGTTAACACTTTACGTTAAACATAACTTTTCTAAAGACATGTGGGAAAATGTATGTTATTGATCAGAATGACCAAGAAGGGATTGGGGGTGGGGGAAATCTGTGCTGGTAAGCTGTGAAGGAACAGAAGCCACAGAAGTTGAGAGAGAGAAGGACAGAGTTCCTTTTAGATACATTATCCAAGTGAGGAAAATAATCAGTTGGGGAGAAGACTCACCGAAGCATTTTTTTGGCAAGCATTTTATATGTCATCTTAATGAATCTTCTCAAAACTATGAAAAGTAGATGTTATCATCCTGTCCATACAGATGAAGAAATCACTCTTCTGTGAATTTAGAGAAGTTATCCCCAGAGACATAAAGTTATAGCAGGGATTTCAATGCAAATATATTTGACACCAAACCTTACAGGTTTAAGCCACGCCACCTCAAGCAGAGAAAAGTCAAGCAAATGTAACTGAGGTGGAGGGAAGAGAGGGCAATCATCTACCCCTAAAACAGTGAAACTAACACAGGAATTAAAATTTCATTTGAGTCCTATCTTCGGCAGTTATTATGGAGATCAGAAAGCTAAAATCATCTTTTAAAGCAGAGAGGTCAAATTAGTGTTCAGAATATGTGATGCTATGAATCTATCTGACACCCTGGACATATGTAAATTACCAGGAGTGGTTGCAATATACCTTAAAGGCCTAAGGAATTTCAGGATGAAACACTGGGCCAAAAGGTACCACTTGTCATTTACAAAATTATCCTGAAGTGAGGAGTCTGGAAGGTTTCCAGTATGATTCTAACATGGAATATGGGATCCTGAGACCTAGATCAGTAACTTGAACTTTCATGTATGACCGGCAGGCAAGTTGTACAAGTCTGATACTTCAAACATACCATGGAGACTCTACTATATCTCTTGTACATGTACATCTATTTCTATAGCATATTACAGTTATTTATGTACATATCCTATCATCCTAACTAGGTTTTACACTGTTTAGCAAAGGCTATGTCTTATTCATGTTGTATGCCCTGACAGCGTGGCATACTGACCTGTACATAATGGATACTCAATATTTAATTGAATCAACTCCTTACCATATCAGGAAGCACAACTGCTGGGTGGAAAGGCAACTGTGGTTTCCTGTCAGGGGAAATACCATTTCACTGATCTAGAATTCTTTAAAAGATTGACATCAGTTTGTGGCCAAGGAGAACCATTGGACATACTTTTCCAACTGAATTGCATGGTAATTGAGAAAATGTTTTGTCAAGGGAAGAAAACTGTTTCAAAACTACAAATGAGAAAAAAGGAAAAGTGTATAATTTCCCTAAATGAAAAGGAGTTAACCACAAATAGTCTGTTGCAGATGACCTTATTTAATCTTTTTACGATATAAATCATCTGGCTGATGAAACCATAACATGTTTCAGATTAGAGATAAGAAGTCAAGCTGATGAACATAAATGGCAAAGAAAATGGGAGAGATGAGTGGAATGAGCAGTGACAGACACACACGGAAAACAAGTGCCAACTAAGGATTAAATACAGAAATAACATATAGGATGACCAACTTGGAGACTCAGAGCCATTGGTAACAATTCTGGAAAACAAAGAAGGCCCTAAACTCAGGCCTTTTCTAAACACACAGACCAAAACCTTCCAAGTATTATCAAACAGTGTTTGGGAAAACAAGGGGTATTATTTTCCCTTTGCACTAAATCCAGATTCTGAGACTGTGCCTAAAGAGAGACAGACATACAGAGTCAGAAAGGATCCAAAGATAGATATCTCGGCAGGACACTCAACCTCCACACTATTGACACTGTAAGTAAATAATTCTCTGTTGTTAGGATGTAGGTGCTTTTGAACTGTGCTTTTGAACTGTGGTGTTGCAGAAGACTCTTGAGAGTCCCTTGGACTGCAAGGAGATCCAACCAATCCATTCTAAAGGAGATCAGTCCTGGGTGTTCTTTGGAAGGAATGATGCTAAAGCTGAAACTCCAGTACTTTGGCCACCTCATGCGAAGAGTTGACTCATTGGAAAAGACTCTGATGCTGGGAGGGATTGGGGGCAGGAGGAGAAGGGGACGACAGAGGATGAGATGGCTGGATGGGATCACCGACTCGATGATCATGAGTTTGAGTGAACTCCGGGAGTCGGTGATGGACAGGGAGGCCTGGCGTGCTGCAGTTCATGGGGTTGCAAAGAGTCGGACACAACTGAGCAACTGAACTGAACTGAGGATGTGGGTGCTGTCCATGGTACTGCACAATGTTTAGCACAATCCCTGACCTCTACTCTGCACTTCTCTGGTGGCTCAGACAGTTAAGGATCTGCCTGCAACTCAGGAAACTCAGGTTCGAACTCTGGGTCAGAAAGATCCCCTGGAGAAAGGAATGTCAACCCATTTTGCCTGGAGAATTCCATGGACAAAGAAGCCTGGCAGGCTACAGTCCATGGGGTTGGACATAACTGAGCAACTAACACTTCACTTTTCACTGACTACCCACGGGACGCCAGCAGCACATTCCCAGTTATGACCACCAAAAGTATCTCTGCTGCTGCTGCTGCTAAGTCGCTTCAGTCGTGTCCAACTCTGTGTGACCCCACAGACAGAAGCTCACCAGGCTCCCCTGTCCCTGAGATTCTCCAGGCAAGAATACTGGAGTGGGTTGCCATTTCCTTCTCCAATGCATGAAAGTGAAAAGTGAAAGTGAAGTTGCTCAGTTGTGTCCAACTCTCAGCGACCCCATGGACTGGAGCCCACCAGGATCCTCTGTCCATGGGATTTTCCAGGCAAAAGTACTGGGGTGGGGTGCCACTGCCTTCCCCGAAAAGTATCTCTAGACACTGACAAATGTTCCCTGGGCAGCAAAGCTTAATATAAGAGCTACTGCTCTAAAGTGATCCTTGGAGTCCCCAGCTCGAGAAGAAATCTGGTAAGTATATGACAGAAATAAATATTGGATGAGAGAATGCAAATACGCACATGTTTGCTAAACTCCAGGACCCCAGGTGTAGCTGAAGGAAGGCACTTTTAAGTACCTTTTAAATCACAGAAGTATTACTATATAGGGTGCAAACTTGTAAATTTGATTTTACCTCAGGAAATGGACCGGATCTGACAAAAATAGGTTGGAGAAATGTTTGGCAAAGTCAGGTATAGCAGACCCCAAAGTTTTATTTTTAATCTTAATCTTTTAGAGGGCAATGCTGTTCCTTCACAAATAATTTCTTGATGCAAAGACAGAATACCAGCGTAGCTAATATAATTGTTACCCAGATATTAGCTGATTTCTTCAGTTTTGATATTGATGTGTTCTGTTCATTCTTGGTCTCATCAAATGCATTTGATGAAACTACAGAAGTTATTTCTCATGTAAGGCCAGCCAAGCTTGGGCATACGTATGCAGATGAAAAAGAGATAGTGATTGGGTTCATGCTTCCCACAGCATCACTGACAAGTGCTGTCAGACTGGAAAGATGGGTACTTGATCAACAGATGCGAACTCTTCATAAATGTCAGGACTTATAGTCATGGCTTCATATATTGCCATTTCATGAAGAGTCACTCCATTTCCAAAGACCACACTTCAGTATGGTGTCCTTGCCATTATTGCTTTTGACCTTGTTTAGCTGTGCTGAATTACTGCATTTCATTGAGATCCTTAACAGTAGAGCTTACCCAGCAGTGCAGAATGTAGGGTTTGTATTCAAAATCTGGTTTTTACCATTTATGGTTTGTGTGATCTTAACCACAATACTTAACCTTCTGAGACTCATTTTTTTAATGTGCAAAATGCAAGTATAATGACCATTCTCTCAGCACTGGTGTGATGATTAAACAAGGTGCAACGTTAGAAAGCCACAGCTGGAATCGTCATAGGTGGTGGAAGGATGGTTTGCTGGGCAGTAGAGTCTGGAAGGCAGACTGTTGAAGGATGAGATAATGTCATAATTCCATGCTTTTTTCTCTTTTTACAAAAATGACCTCCTTGTGAAAACTGTGATAACTGTTTTAGAACATTTTCTATTTTTCCCTGTAGCTAATATATAAACATTACATACTCTTGGCATCTATTTTAACAAGGGGCAAAAGCACAACCACCAAGATACCTTGTAAAATCCCTATCGATTAAGGTTCAAGAAAGCAGATCTAGAGTCAGACTGCCTGGGTCCACATGCCAGCACTACCACGTATTAATAACTACATGGCCCCTCTGTGCCATGTAGGTTTTCAATCTGTAAAATCAGATAATAAAGTCACCTGCCTCACAGGGTTGTTAAAAGGTATTAAATGAATTAATAACTATAAGGTACTTCAAAGAGTTCCTGGCAAGTGGTAAGTACTCAATAAGCATTGGGACCATCATCATCATCATTTGTTCTCAGGATCACACTTCATCAAGAGACAGATACTGATGGGCAGGGGACCCCGATCCCCATCCTCAAGTGTAAAGACTAGAGTTAAGCTCATCTATTTCATTTCTTCACTTAATATTTCTCCCTATCTCCACATTATGCCAGGTAGGGATTTTTGCTAAGAGAGACTTGAAATTAAAGTAAGATTGAACGATGTTGTGTTAGAGCAAGGGATTTTTCTTGACCTACGTACACTGCTATAAAATTTAACACCCTAGCCTTCAGGTAGACCTGAACACTCATCACCTGTTTCTAGTTTTGCTTTTTGGCACCATTAGAATGATGCAATCTTCTGAGCTGTGGGCAGCAAGACTTCTATTTGTCTTCTTCTAATGTATTCCATTTCATACATAACTATCATGATTTCAAGCTGACCAGCACCTTCCAAACACTCTCATTATGTTTGGGAAATCTGCAGCCTAATGGATTGATTTTATCATTTTATCAGAATCCAGTAAAGTCAAGTTCCCAGAGCTTCCTTGCAGCTAGGAAGCAGGTGCTTGGACAAGATTTTGCAGCCAGTCTGTGCTCCTGACTCTGGTTTGGAAACAAGCAACTTGAGGGGATGAGCTCTGGGAGGAGGCCATTGTGCTAGCTTTGATGGCAAAAGAGGCATCCACAATCAGGGGTAGCCAGCCTGGGGGTACCCACTGGCTCTCAGGGGGCAGCAGAAGCAGCTGCAGTTTACTCATAAGGCATGGTTTTAGTATAGTTTCTGTACACTCAAAGTCAACTCCTCTTATGGTTAGGATCCAGCCTCCATCACAACTCTTTGAGTTATCTAATATCCTTATCATAAAATCCTTTTCTGGTTAACCAGCCCAAGTTGGTTTGTATTGTTTCTCCCTAAAAATCTTGACTGAAGAGCTACATCTACTATGAAAGGGAACAAAGGCACCAACCTATATCAGGAATATATATAAAATACCTGGTGTTTTTAAACGGTGGGTGATATAATTACGTCTACCATAAAAATGCAAATTTTTCCTCCAATGTTTTCAAAAAACTCTGCTTCTACAAAGAGAAAAAAGCCTTTGCCCTGGCCTTTGCAGTTAATAATGCTTTGTCATTATAATACTGAGTTTATCTTATCACTGATTTTTTTTTTTTCCAGTAGACCCCTTCTTCCTTGATCATCTCTGCTGTCTGGGCTGATATGACTCAAAGACTAGGATCACTGTTTGGAGCCCCTAGAGATGTCTTGGCTTCCTCACAAGGTGGTTGTCTCAGGGTAATCAGACTTGTTAGTTTTCAGCTCAAGTATCCAATAAATGAGGGGGAAGCTGTACTAATTTTTATGACCCATCTTGGAAACCACATAGTGTTAATTCTGGCATACCCTACTAGCCGAAGCACTCACAAGTCTGCCCAGATTAAGAGGAGGGAAATCCAATTCACCTCCAGATAAGGAAGTGGCAATGAAAGGTGCTATTGCATCATCTTTGGAAAAGAAAATGTGACACGGCGATGCTGGCAAAATGGATTTAAAACCCAAATGTTAACTCCAAAGATGTCTAGGAGTCAGAGTCAGACATTTAGACTGCTGGAGTACTTTGAGGCTTGATTGTATCATAATACTCTGTATCTGGGATAGGTCTCATAAGCTGACTTTCTCAGTTTTACTTTCTATCTTTCATCCATCAGTACATAATTTGACTATGGAATAACCATCTAGAAGAAATCTGGTGACTACTTACCTCCTGAACATTAAAATCTCTCCCTAATAGTCCAAATTAATATATAGTTTGTGTTTCTTCCAGCTTATCATAAGTCCCTGGTGCTATGATTCCTCTGCAAAATAAAGATCTCTTTAAAAATCTTGTATTTGCTTTCAGAGCAATGTCATGAATATAAAATCATTTGGATGGTAAAAGGATTTTTATGGTGCTCATGTATTTCCTCTAGTTTTATAAATGGAAGATGGTGTTGATAATGGCATGATAATTTATATCATACTCACTGCGCAGATCATTGCAGCTGGGTTTTCCATTGAAATATTCAATTACATTTCTCTACATTCTAACACCACTGTCAAAAGATGCAGTGAAATCTTTCCTGACTCTCTTCTAGGCAAAAACAGATTCTGCAAGGAAAAATCACGATTCTTGAAGGACATTTCTTCTCATCAGCATGTGATCCAGGGGAGATATATGCTATTTCAAGATATATGTTCATCAGTTATTCTCTTAGCAAATTTTAAAGTTTTGATCATCTGATGGCAAAGTAAAAACTGAGAGCAATTACTCTTAAGGTACCAAGCCGGAAGAAAATATACCCAGTGTCTTTTTTAATGGAATGTACAATTGTTCCTCAAGGCCAGGGCTTGTGTCTTATCCACAAATACCCAGTTCATTTACATAATGTCTTTTTACCTAATGTCTGTTGATAAGAATTTTATGATTATACATTGCTTCCATCGATATACAGTTCATGCACCACAATGCTGGCTCTTTTTTTTTTTGTCTAGGAATTTAAATTTTTTAAACTTACGATGACTGATATTCCATGAACTGGTCATTATATTTACATTCTAAGAATATTTACACTTCTTGCATGCATACTTTGTCTGTACGCTAACATCAAAGTCAAAATTGATACTAAGACACATGCGGTCAGGACCATGTATACCTTATATATTCTCTGCATTGAGCTGAGCAGTGCCTCACACAGAGCAGGGATTCAATAAAACATTTGTAAAATGATGCAATGATTGATTGAATAAACGAAAGAACAAGGCATCCTTGGGTCTGAGATCACCTTGTCTTATTCATTCATCATCTCATGAACCCATCTCATTCTCAAAATAAAGTTAGTAATATCCACATAGTTATAGAATGGAGCCTTCGCTTCTTAAGAATTTAACTGGCTCATTTCCTGGATTGTCATTACCAGGAAGGACTGACTGTTCACAAGCAAAGTATGTAAATTGAGCTCAATTTCTAGGAATGATTCTGGATTGGACCGGACAATGGGAAGTGTGCAGGTGTGTGCTCCTGTTAAGTGAACAGGAAGTGATAAGGAGGTAGTTAGCTGGCTACAAAATCCCATTTCCATGTACACTCCTCTGTGCGTGCCAGGATTCACCCACACCACAGGCTGCTTTACAAACATTACACATCCACAGTAAAAATAAAACCCTGGCATCGGTGCTACTTAGTCAGTAATCAAATTCCACACACATTGAGAATTTTGCTAGTATGTACATTTTAATAATGAAGTTGTCTTAAGGGCTGTTGAGGGGGAGTGGAAGACTTCACTGCTTTACCAAAGTCTGCCAATTATCCCTTAACTTTGCAGCTTTACTAGGGTCAATCATCCATCATATTGTGGTGTTTTAACCGGTTACAAATAAAACAGGAAAAGTAACAAGAAAAGAAAACTTAATTTTCCTAGACTACCCTAATCCTGCCAAGCATAAAAAAGAACTTAACTGAGAAAACTGCTGAGAGATTAACATATAAAATTTGTGTGCTACTAAAGAAACCATTATAGCAGCTAAGTAAGTTCTGGGAATACAGCCTCTGCAAAAGTGAAGGGAGACAGTGGTGAGATAAAATTTAGGTATTTATTTTCTACCAATGTAAATAGGATTTTATTACTACAATTTCATTTAAAGTCATATATGCAAATCTCTAGTGTGTCAGTGAAGGAAAGATTTCAAGGGCTAGGTAATTTAAATTATAGTATTAGCTAAAAGGAAAAGGATGAGCATTTAAAGAAATCTTTGAGAGTGAATAATAAGGTTTAAATTGAAATAAAAACTAGGCTAGGCAATCTTGCTGCTTAAAGACAAAAATGTTTAGTTAAGTTAGGAAAAAAGTCAAGGATAAGGAATTTTTATCTCAAGTAAAATTCTTTTTCATTTTCATTGTCATCACCATCATCATGGCCATCCTTTGCCAAATGTTTACTTGATAGCAAGCACTTTATACACACTTTCTGTGAATCCTCAGAACAACGCTATAGTCAGGTTCTATTATTACCTATGGTTTACTATTGAAGACACTGAGGCTCAAACGATGTAACTAGCACAGATTACTTGCCTAAACATTGTAAGTGGCAGGTTAAAATTCTAGGCAGTCTGATTTCACATTTTCTCATAATTAAGATCTCTTTAGATATTTCTGACAATAGCTCTGATGGACACAGTAGCTGCAGACACAGGGAAGCCTTCAAGCAGCTCATGAACCTTATAAAGCTTTACTAGATAAGTGACTAGTCTCAGGTCACTGAAACTTTCTGGTTTTCAAAGTCCTGTAGAAGGTGGTAGAACTAGACTAGAAATTTGCATCTGGGTGGCATGAGCTGCTAGGGAGTGACTTCACATTTACAGTGGGGTGGGGTCACAATGACTGGACCACTGTTACGGGCCTGTGGAGGGGGCGGGCAGGGTCAGTCACAAGTTGTAAAGAGTGGAATAATTCCACTAGAGGAAAACTGTTCTGTGTTCTTCATGATTTTCCAAATGTTCCACCAGACATTCGATAAATTCTTTGTGTAACAATCTGAGCCCACATGGTAATTCCTTCTCCACATTTGTTTTGTGCTATTTTAATATACACCGATTTCTCTAGGAATGCAATGACAGTCTGTGTGGGTGACTGTGTATGGATGAGTGAAGGTGCTTCACTTTGAACATCTTTGAAATTATAGTTCACCATCTGGGAAAATCATACACTATGGTATTTGAGTTGCCAATTCAACACACCTGTATCCAAAGGTTCCTGGCTGTTGCACTCGCGATACACTCTATGTACAGGTACAAGCATCTGACTACTTCAATGTTTCTAGAAGAGTCATGCTTAAGGAATTATATATTGATACTGATACACGTATATGTACTTGTAGAATTTTTATTATAAACATACTTTTATATATAAATTTTAATTCTATTTATATGTAAATTTTATATATTTTATATACATATATAAATATTTTATTATATCTTTTCTATTTTCCTTGATATTTCAATCAGGCTGTTATATTTATTTTTTAAAATTTTTGTGTTGGTTATATTGTTGGTGATGTTTATTAAGCCTAAGCCAGTAAGGCACTGTTACTAAATATTTGTCAAGGGTGCACTAGTTCTGAGAAGATGAAGAAATTCTGGACTAGGGATTTCTAAGGTCTCACTCAGCTTTAAGATTCTATTCCATCCTATTAAATAAGGCCATAGCCAGTGATTTTCTCTACAAAAAGTGGCTATAGCCAAAATCAAAAGTAAATTACACACTCCCTTGTATTTTGCATTACTGTTCACAGAATACAGACTTATGTTTCTGGAAGTTCTCTAATTTGCACATTTGTTATGATGGAAGTGCCTTTCCTGGTCTGTGAAGCAGAAAATGACATCCCACATACACCCCCACAGTTCATTCTTCCCTTTAAACCCACACATAAAACATATCTGACAGACAGTCAGCTGGATTAGGAAATGAAGTGAGACTATGCTTACAAATTAATGAAAAATGAAAAAAATATAGTAAATTAAGTAAAAGCATAACAACAGGGACAATGGCTGACAAATGAGAGAAATGATGTGGAATTAAAGTAATTTGATTACTCTGCACTGTGGGCCAACATTATGAAAATATTCAGAGAATTACAGCTAAGTATCACCATCTTAACTAAAGAAGAGCTTAAAGTTTCCCAAGTGCTTTGCCATTTAGAATGTCATTTTGTCAAACAGTTATCAAATGAGAGCTCAGAACTTTTTTCAGAGGGGTATGATAGCCTTTCTAACTAACATCTCTCCCCTCACTCAGGTTCATTGACTAAACAGGATGAACTGAGCCCCCACTGAGCAAAGGGGCAGAGCACCGTGCTGAGTACCATGAAGCATGACAGGAATGCAGGGATTCCTGCTCTGCACATTCCTGCAGGACACACACAGCTAAATAAATCTGAAACGAGGAAGACCATGAAGCAAGTTGTAAGAGAGGAACAAAGCACTGACCTGGTCTGGGAGAAGGAGAGATTCATTTCAACTGGGGAAATCTGAAAATGCTCCTTGGAGGAGGTAGGATTTGAACTGAGCTTGAAGGGAAGAGAAGCTCTGTTAAGCAGAAATGAGTAGGAGAAAGAGGTAGCCTAGACACAGGAAACAGCTTGAACCAAGGTCTGGGACAGGAGAGGATGTAGAGCAAATTGGACTGCTGGTGTTAGGGTGGGGAGTGACCCTGGAGAGGGTGGAAATAAGATAATTTGAAATCCAAGTTGAGTTGGGTCTGTAGTCTATATATTCAACATTCATTAAACAGACATTATAGAGCACCAACTATATATCAGACTCTGTTTTAGGCAGTAGGGAAACAGCAGAAAACAGGAAGAAAAAAATTCCTGACCTCACAGGGCTTACATAATTAGAGAAATATACAAATTAATTGGAGAGATAAATAAGAACAAATCTATAGTATGTCACTGGGTACAAAGTCTGTGGATTGGCACAGCCATTATAGAGAACAGCATGGAAGTTCCTGATCCAGCAGTCCTACTGGGCATATAACTGGAGAAAACCAGCATTTGAAAGGATAAGTACATACCAGTGTTTATTGCAGTGCTATTTACAACATCAGGGACATGGGAGCAACCCTAAAGGTCCAATGACAGAAGAATGGATAAAGAAGATGTGATACATAGATACACTGGAACACTACTCAGTCATAAAAAAGGAATGAAGTAATGCCATTTACAGTGACATAAATGGGCTCAGAGATTGGCATACTGAGTGAAGTAAATCAGACAAAGACAAATATCATATGATACCACTTATTTACAGAATCTTAAAAAAAATGGTACAAATGAACCTACTCACAAAAACATAGTCACAGAGGCAGAAAACAAACTTATGGTTACCAAGAGGGAAAGAGGGGTGGGGAGGAGTAAATTAGGAGATCAGGATTGACATATACACATTTGTAGTTCAATTGCCAAGTTGTGTCTGACTCTTTGCCACCCCCTGGACTGTAGCCCACCAGGCTCCCCTGTCCACGGGGTTTCCCAAGCAAGAATACTGGAGTGGGTTGTCATTTTCCTTCTCCAGGGGATCTTCCCAACCCAGGGGTCACACCTGCATCTCCTGCATTAGCAGGCAGATTCCTTACTACTGAGCTACCAGGTAAGCCCTTCATACACACTACTACATAAAACAGACAACTAATAAGGATCTCCTGTACGGCACAGGCAATTCTACTCTGTAATAATGTATACTGGAGTAGGAAATGGAAACCCACTCCAGGATTCTTGCCTGGAGAATCACATGGACAGAGGAGCCTTGCAGAACACAGTCCGTGGGGTCACAAAGAGTCAGACATGACTGAGCGACCGAACAATGACGCATATGGGAAATGAGCCTTTAAAAAGTGGATATATGTGTAGGTATAACTCACTCACTTTGCTGTACACCGGAAATTAACACAACATGTAAATCAACTATATTCCAATAAAAATTTTTAAGAAAAGAATAACAGAAAAGTATTTTGGGGAAAAAATGAAGCAGGGAAGAAGAATGGAATGTTGCCATTTTAGAATGTTCTGGGAAGGCTTCACTGAGAAGGTGGCATTTGAACAACAGCCTGTAGGAGATGAGAATATATGTAATAGGGATTTAAGAATAGATTGTGAGCGCTGTACGCCAATCAGAATGGCGAAAATCCACCACACTGACAACACGAGGATGTGGAGCGATAGGAGGCTGCATGCATTCGTGCATGCTCAGTCGTGTCCGACTCTTTGTGAATCCATGGACTGGAGTCCACCGGGCTGCTCTGTCCATGGAATTTTCCAGACAAGAATACTGGAGTGGGTTGTCACTTCCTTCTCCAGGGAATCTTTCCAACCCAGGGATAGAACCCGTGTCTCCTGTGTCTCCTGCATTGGCAGGCAGATTCTTTACCACTGAACCACCTGGGAAGCCTTTCACATTGCTGAAGGGAATACAAAATAATACAGTTACTTTGGAAAACAGTTTGGTGGTTCTTACAAAAACTAAACATATTCTTAACCATCGAAACCAGCAATTGCACTCCTTGGTATTTGCCCAAAGAAAATTTATCAGTATCCACACAAAAACCTGCACATAGCCATGTTACACATAGTTGCCCAAAGCTGGAAGTGACCACGATGTCCTTCAGCAGATGGTTGGATAAATAAACCGTGATACATTAGAGAATGGTGTATTATTCAGCACTAAAAAGACATGAGCTATTACTCTAGGAAAAGACATGGGGAAACCTCAAATGGATATAATTAATTGAAAGAAGCCAGCTGGAAAAGGCTACATGTTGCAGCCTCTGATTCCAACCATATGACACTTTGGAAAAAGTAAAACAATGGTGACAATAAAAAGATTAGTGGTTTGTTCTAGGGACAGGGTAAGAGAGATGAGTGGGCAGAGTCCAGAGGATTACTCTGTGCGATAGTATAATGATGAATCCATGCCAGTATACATTTGTCTAAACCCACGGGACGTATAGCACGAGTGAACCCTAAGGTAGACTACGGACTTTGAGTGATTGTGATGTTCAATGTAGGCTCATTCTTGGTTAAAAAAAAAAAAAAGGACCAATTTGGTGACTAATGCTAATACTGGGGGAAGCAATGCATACTTGGGAATGGGGATATTTGGGAAATCTTTGTTGTAAATTCAAAGTTTTATTGTAAATTCAAACCGTCCTGAAAACACAAAGTCTTAGAAAGAAGGAAAGGAAGGGAGGGAGGGAGGGAGGAAAGAAAGAGAAAAAGAAAGAAAGGTGAATGATTTATAGAAATCGATTTGTATCTGGGGATGATAACTCTAGAAATAATATGACTTACTGATTTGAGGGATGCATTAGGAGAGGCAGATAACTAAAGGTAGAGAGATAAGCTGGACAATGTACTGGACCCATGCTGTGTTCATTATTCCTAGCTACACAGTCGATGTGTAAAAATAAATGTACAAATGATAAACATCAAATTTGGATGGAGGCAGAGAGAAGAAAAGGAAAGGAGAGAGGAAAAGTTGAAATAGGAAAGGGTTCTGAGGTGGCTTTTACAGATTTTGATGATTTCTTGCTCAAGCTGGTAGTGGGTGCATGGGTGTTTGTTACATCAATCTCTATTTCTACTTGCATATTTGAAATAGTTCAAAAAATAGGAAAAAATGTAAAAGTATAAGCTAGAAATAACTAAAACAACTCATCTATAATTACCATTTACTATGTCCTAAGCAGTAAGGGCTACACAGGAAATATCTCAATTAATTCACAGCCCAGCCTTATGAAAGGAATGTTACTACTATCTTTCATTTATAGGTGTGCTGTGCTGTGCTGTGCTAAGTTGCTTCAGTTGTGTCCAACTCTTTATGACCCTATAGACTGTAGACCACCAGACTCCTTTGTCCATGGGATTCTCCAGGCAAGAACACTGGCGAGGGTTGCCATGCCCTCCTCCAGGGGTTCTTGCTGACCTAGGGATTGAACCCTGGTCTCTTACTTGGGTTCTCTACTACTAGCGCCACCTGGGAAGCCCTTTCATTTACAGGTAAATAAGTGAAGAGGAACTAAAAAGCCTCTTGATGAAAGTGAAAGTGGAGAGTGAAAAGGTTGGCTTAAAGCTCAACATTCAGAAAACGAAGATCATGGCATCTGGTCCCATCACTACATGGGAAATAGATGGAGAAACAGTGGAAACAGTGTCAGACTTTATTTTTCTGGGCTCCAAAATCACTGCAGATGGTGACTGCAGCCATGAAATTAAAAGACGCTTACTCCTTGGAAGGAAAGTTATGACCAACCTAGATAGCATATTCAAAAGCAGAGACATCACTTTGCCAACAAAGGTTCACCTAGTCAAGGCTATGGTCTTTCCTGTGGTCATGTATGGATGTGAGAGCTGGACTGTGAAGAAGGCTGAGTGCCGAAGAATTGATGCTTTTGAACTGTGGTGTTGGAGAAGACTCTTGAGAGTCCCTTGGACTGCAAGGACATCCAACCGGTCCATTCTGAAGGAGATCAGCCCTGGGATTTCTTTGGAAGGAATGATGCTAAAGCTGAAACTCCAGTATTTTGACCACCTCATGCGAAAAGTTGACTCATTGGAGAAGACTCTGATGCTGGGAGGGATTGAGGGCAGGAGGAGAAGGGGACGACAGAGGATGAGATGGCTGGATGGCATCACTGACTCGATGAATGTGAGTCTGAGTGACCTCCGAGAGCTGGTGATGGATAGGGAGGCCTGGCGTGCTGCAGTTCATGGGGTCGCAAAGAGTCGGACACGACTGAGCGACTGATCTGATCTGATCTGAGGCACAGAGACTAGGAAATCTGGACACACAACTAGCAAACTAAGCCACATGGGCTCCAAAACAAAGTTGTGGAAAGACAATACATGAAACCACTGAACCAAACCACCTCCCGGAAAATAAATAAAAGCTTGAGCTAAAGAAATCTGAACATGAAGGAGGGATGACAAAGACAGCAATAAAGTTGAGTCACTCTCAAGACACAATGGATTGAATGGCAACTTGTTACAACATTCACTCATTAATTTCTTTTCATTGTTCAACTTTCATTGCACATTTCTTGATGTTTATATATCAGGTACTACTCTAGGTGCAGCAATATAAGACAAGATAAGATTGTTTACAGGCTGTTGGAATATGGTGTGATCAGTGATATGATAAAGATAGGCACAGAGGTTTGGGAGCCTGTGGGAGGCATATCTAAAACCCAGATCTCAGAGCTGCATTCAGATGAGGAAGTGAAACTGATACAGCAAAGGTTGAGATGTCTGCTCACAGTAGGTGGAGGTGCATCCCCCAAGGTTTACTTGAAGAAATGCAGATGGTTCACACTGTAGGGGAGACAAAAGGGAGTGAATTTGCAAAAGATGCAGCTGGAGCAGTAAACAGGGACCAGGGGGTGGTTAGCCAGGCCAAATTAGGAAGGAGTGAAGGATGGGGGTAATTAAGAGCAAATGAGGGTGCAAGGGAGGGAGCAGATGAACCCTGAGAATCTCACATTTTCTAGAGTTGGGGTTGATGAGATCATCTGCTAAGAGGAAGGGAGGTGGGGGGCAAGTAAAAGCTTTGGCATAGAGAAGGTCAGAAACAGCCATGTTAATTAACCTGACAGGAAATTAACAGGTGATCTGAAATTAATGCACCATGACAAAGCTGAGGATGCAGTGAAGGTAAAGTGCCTTGACGCCAAGTTCACCGGTCAGTGCACACACTGATCAACACCACTGCTGGGAGATCCTGACCCATTCTCAGCCACTTGGGAATGGGAACCAGAGAGGCTGCAGCAATAACCACAGATAAAGACAATCAGGCTAGGGCACGGTGGATTCCTGGACTAATTATTAAATTATTTATAAGGATTTAATGAGTCGTAGCAGTAAGGAACGCAGACCCTATTGTTTCCAAGTTTATAATGTAATTGGAATAGAGCAAAAGCAAACAATTTATAGTAGCTGAAGATTAGTGAAACGAATCCTAAAAGAATGTTGCCCTGTACCATTCCATAGGCAGACTTTTAACTAACCTGTACCATTCCATAGGTAGACTTTTTAAAATTAAGCAGACTTTTGTTAATGCTTCTCAAGGTTCATTTATATGTGTTCCCTACAGATACGGTATCCAAGTAAGTGGTGAGATGAATGAAGAAATCTGTAGATCTTACCTGTGGCTCCACATTAGAAGACAGGTTTTCAAGCAGAATTTCTGTTATTCTTATGTTCTTTTCCTTTCCTGAAAATTACACATGTTCGACTGAGTGGGAAAAGGAGGACCAAAGGGAGTTTTCACTTATTTTCCCTTCACTTATTAATTCCTGCAGGTATTGCTACAAATGGACTCTTTGATGAACAGTAAATAGAGTTAAAGAAAAAAGGCCCTGTGGATTGAACAAGGGAGAAAGACAAGCTTCTGGGTATAGTTACCCTCAGTGATTAGGGGGCAGCAGTGTAGAAATTCATTTTTTTCTGGACACTAACATCAGAGGGGAGTTTTAAGCCTTAGTCTACGAAGATGTGATCTGGGGTTCACAGGGGAAGTAAAGGGTAAAAGACTTAAGGCACTGCTGAAGAAGCTGAAGCTGCTAATTGGCTCTAATGATCTGAATGCAAATTAATAAATCTCTGTGCTAAAAATTACACGCATCTATAACTGTGACTTTTATAACTTAAGAGCTCTATTTAACCCATTATTCACACTCTTTCCTTCATGGGACCTGCTAGGGATGGAGAATGTTCAGTTTACTGCCTTTCCTGCCTTTCCTCATCACATGCACTGTTGAGCTTTACAGCTTCTGAAGGTCTTGTTAAAAGGATCTAAGGACTGCAGGCATGAAACCCACAGACAATTTCACAAAGGAAGGAGAAACAGTCAGGCACGAAGCTGTGGAAGGCTGAGCAGCTTGAAAATTCCCAGCCCAGTTGTCTCCTCAAGAACCCTGGGACCCAGCCAGAAGAAAACATTGACACTGCGGTGTGTGGCTGTGGGCTGCTAGAAATAAGATGGTCAGACTGTATTTTCTTCAATAAAGGGTAGACTCATCGCCAGGATGAATGGAGATAATTGATAGGCAAGGCCCGAGCATGCCTGGTACACAGCAGGCACTTAAAATTTTGTCCTTTCATTCATTCATCCACTGAGTCTGAGAGACAGCATCTAATTCCTAATTAAAGTTCCCATTATTTCACTTTTTCCTTGTCTTCCTCTCTATAGTCTTCTCTTTCCTGTGCATTTGTTCCTTTTCTTACCCGCCTCGTCCCTTCCTCCTCATCTTACACCCTCCATCACATGCAGAGGCACCACTTCGCTCCTCTCGGGTCACATGGGAAGAACAGGTATTGAACCTCATCGTGAGACACCCACCAGAGACCTAAGCCTTGGCCCCCATCCCCTGCACCCCCTGTGTAAACAGTCTGCCTTCGCTTAAAGGACCACACCTTTATCAACATATTCAAGCACCTGAGTCAACACAAGATTGTCAACTATATCTGGAATGCTGGCAGCCAGGGCAGTGCACATGGGCAGGACATCTCCAAGATCACCAGAGGACAACGGGATGCAATTGTACTTGGGATCCGATGAGGATGGTACAGGAGAAAAAGAAGTAAGTGGATCCAGTAGACCTGAACCAAAACCCATTTTAGGCCATTAAATGGGTGATGATTCACTTGATTCTTTGAATCACTGCCCAACTTCTCTGTGCCTCTGTCTTTGTAAAGTGAAGTCACTGTGAGAATGAAATTAGTCAATACATCTCAAACCTTGAGAACAGTGTCAGGAACGCGTGTGTGCTCGGTCGCTTCAGTTGTGTCCGACTCTTTGCGACCCCATGGACTGTAGCCTGCCAGACTACTCTGTCCATGGGATTCTCCAGGCAAGAATACTGGGCTCCTCTGTCCATGGAATGTATTAAGCGTCAAATAAAGTATTAACTGACTTCCCTATGGCTCAGACGGTAAAGCATCTGCCTACAATGCGGGAGACCCAGGTTCAATCCCTGGGTCAGGAAGATCTCCTGAGAAGGAAATGGCAACCCACTCCAGTATTCTCGCCTGGAAAATCCCACGGACGGAGGAGCTTGGTAGACTACAGTCCATGGGGTCGCAAAGAGTCGGCCATGACTGAGCGGCTTCACTGTACTTTACAGTATTAACTACCATGCAAGGAGATCCAACCAGTCCATTCTGAAGATCAGCCCTGGGATTTCTTTGGAAGGAATGATGTTAAAGCTGAAACTCCAGTACTTTGGCCACCTCATGTGAAGAGTTGACTCATTGGAGAAGACTCTGATGCTGGGAGGGATTAGGGGAAAGAGGAGAAGGGGACGACAGAGGATGAGATGGCTGGATGGCATCACGGACTCGATGGACATGAGTCTGAGTGACCTCCGAGAGCTGGTGATGGACAGGGAGGCCTGGTGTGCTGCGATTCATGGGGTCACAAAGAGTCGAACACGACTGAGTGACTGAACTGAACTGAACTGAACCATGACCACCACCACCATCATTTTAAGATGTCTGGAATTGTGATCATTAATATTAATTATAATAATAGGATTCTGTTTACATTTTGCTTCTTAGTTTCAGAAGCCCCTTCTTTATGCTCCCATTCTGGCTCCCCAACAGCCCTGGGGGGTGGGAGGGTTATCATCTCTGCTTCACTGACAAGGAATCTGAGCTGCTTTACATAATTGTCCTCCTCTGCCATTCTCTGCGAAGTTCATACCCAAAGAACTCCTGGATTCTGGCTCCAGAAATGAGGAAGGCAAGCACATAAGCAAGGTAGGAGACTAAAACTGGGAGGAAGGGTCTTTCCCTCTTCCCCACGCACGTTATGTGGACTCTACCCTCTCTGCTTCATTCATTGCTGTTCTCTCCACTCCATCCTCACGGCCACAGCCTCTATCATCTCTCACTGGGATGAATGAAACTGTAACTTGATGTTCATCCTGTCCCTCTGGTCTCTGCCGCTGCCAACCTTTCTCCACAGAAAACCCCATCGTGTCCCTCGCCTTTAGGAGGTCTCCTTATCTGCCCAGACAGACTTCTTCAGTCATGATCCCAGTGAATCCATGCATCCTCTCTCCCCTCTCAGATCTCTGTTCATCCTGCTCTGTTTCACTGCTGGCTTTGGTTTCCACACTAGGTTATAAACTCCTTGAGGGCATGGACCATGTCTTTTCATTTTCATTCTCCCACGACCCACCAAAATACCCAACCCATGGTACATGCTCAGCAAATTATCTGTTGAACAAACTGAAACTCAAATAAACACAAATAAAGGGAAATGGGGGTATAGCCCTGACTGTATTTACACAGTATGGCATCAGTGGACACATTCATGGAAAACTGCCTCCTTTGAGTAAAAACTGAATCTGATTAAATCCAGGGTTTCCAATCTTGGGGAAAGGACCCCAGAGTCTTCCTTTACTGTCTCAATAATTGAACGCTCCCAACCAAAAGGGCTTATAGTCAGGGTAAACTGATGTCCTAGTCTGCACACAAAAGCTCTGATTTGTAACTTTCATCCAACTAAAAATGGCAACTGTATTCCACTTCACTCTCAAAGATGTCCCCATACAAATGCTATATTACAGGATGGGGAAAAGGGCAGATCTGGTTTGGGCTTGGTGGCTCAGACGCTAAAGAATCTGTCTGCAATGTGGGAGACCCGGGTTCAATCCTTGGGTCAAGAAGATTCCCTGGAGAAAGGAACAGCAACCCATTCCAGTAGTCTTGCCTAGAGAATTCCATGGACAGAGGAGCCTGGCAAGCTACAGTCCATGGAGTTACAAGGAGTCGCACGACTAAGTGACTAACACTTTCACTTTCACCTTCCAGATGCGTGACTTCGGTCAACTTCTCTAAATTCCCAACTGCAAAATGGGTATTTATTTTATGTGACTGTGAAGATTAAACAAGATGATGCCTGCAAAGAAGTGAGTAACATAATGCCTGGCACCTGGCTCAAAGATGTTAAAGCTGTCTGTTATTATCACCTGATTAGAGAAGCTGATCACTCCAGTGTGCCTACATGTATGAGCAGAAAAAAATGCAGTTACCAAATGTTAGCTCTCCAGCACATTCCAACAAATTGAGTCAGGTTAGAGCATGTATGAGTGCCTTTTGTGCAACATCACAATAGTGCTTTTAAGAGCAGAGAAATGGGGAAAGCAGGGCAAAAGTCTGCATGCTTGACCTGCGCATTTTGTTAATAATTTAAGTGAGACCACTTAGCACTTTTGCTTACTACAAAGAGCAGGGACCTGCACTCCCACTGCTGTATTAGAACTCTCATCAGCCACAAGGGAACAGAGAGCTGTTTGAAAAACTGCATCTCTCCAGCCTCTAATAATTATATAAAGCATATCATTGAGGATCTATAATTGGTAGAGACGGCTAAGACTAGAAAATGAGACTATTACCCTCTGGAATCATCTTATGATAAATGATACATTTATTTTAGAGAAATAAGAATCAAAACACATAGGAATAGGAAGGAAAGTTAATGCAGTTTAAAGTATTACTATTCAGCAGAGTTGACATCAATTGGAAATGAATAATCATGAAATGTAGAAGTTATAAGAAATGAAAGCTTTAAGAGACAAAAATTGTAAATGGATTATAAAGAGAAGTCTCAGGTTTTATGAAGATAAAACTTAGTCTTGAATACAAGGGCTGTACAATGAATATCTGATGTACAATTTCTTGGACTGAAAAGCAAGGCATAAAGAAACTAAATGCAAAATAGAAAATAAAAGAATATTACTTTTTCAGGTAACAGAATAATATTTTGAAATGTAATCGTAAATATGCATCATCCCTGGCAATTCTTATTACTTCAAAGTCCTTTACTCAGCTGAGGCATTCAATGCTTAAAGAAGAGAGCAGGCCCAGGCAGTAAGAAGAAGCCACTGCCATCTTAGATTTTAAGTAGCCTTGTTTTAAAACAGGTCATGAAAACACTGATTTTGCCTTTAGCACCTAAAGGACGTACTTTCCCTGGACTCCAAAGATGTGCTTTAAATATCAAAGCTAGCTTGAAGGACTTGGAATAAAAATCCACAATGAGTTTGGTAGATTTTGCCCACTGAGATGAACACCCCAGGAGAATGGACAGGAACTCTAAAAAGACTCAGCATCCAAAAGCAGAGGACACTTGTGGTCCCTGGTCAACTGAAACTCCCAGTGGTTCCAGGGCCAAATCAAGAAGGCTGCAACACAGCAGAAATGCCAGATTCAGGCAGAGAGAACTAGCCACCCCCACTTCCTTCCATACCCGTCCCTGTGGGCACCAGCAAGGTGTGGAGGAGAGCTGAGAATTCCCATGGGCCCTTGAAAGGCTCGTGGAGGGGCAGGAGGGGATGGGGTTAATCAGTGGGCCAATGTGCTATCCTATCCAGGTAGCCAGTGACAGAGAATTTGCAGCAACAGCTGTGCATAGGCCAAAGCCAGGCTTTCATATAAGTATGGTAGAACCTCAGCGAGAAAACAGCATGAAGAGAAAGCCAAAGTGATGGCAAAGTCAGAGGAGAAAGAGCCTCAGGTACTGATTGTGCTAAGATCATATCAGAGACACATTGCTATGCTATGCTAAGTCACTTCAGTCGTGTCCGACTCTGTGTGACCCATGGACGGCAGCCCACCAGGCTCCCCCGTCCCTGGGATTCTCCAGGCAAGAACACTGGAGTGGGTTGCCATTTCCTTCTCCAATGCAGGAAAGTGAAAAGTGAAAGTGAAGTCGCTCAGTCGTGTCCGACCCTCAGCGACCCCATGGACTGTAGCCCACCAGGCTCCTTCGTCCATGGGATTTTCCAGGCAAGAGTACTGGAGTGGGGTGCCACTGCCTTCTCCGCAGAGACACATTAGGAGCAGATAGATGCATGGCAGGGGCTGATGCCCAAAGATCAGGCAGGATGAGCCATCTCAGAGGAGGCAGGGAGAACGGGGGACAGCTGGGGAGCCAGCTGCGGCCCCTCCACCAAGGTCTGGAGGCTGCAGAGTCCACACTGCACTCTGATATCCAGATGCCTGATAGAAGAGGAAAAGAAATCGGAAAGACTATGATTTTCCATGAAAGAAGAATGCGTTCACCTAAAAATGACCTTCTTACCTTGAATGGGCAAAATTATGAGGAAATGGAGACCAGTGCTACCGTTAGAGGAAACTGAAGTTACGGTATGTGACTCTTAATATAAAATCCCCATGTATGTCCAACTTATGGAAAATTAAATTGATGGCATCTTTGTGTTCAAAGTTAATGCTGAAAAGATCCAACAAAGAGCAAAAGTTAGTTCCTCCTGCCACCCTAGAAAAAACTCTCCATTTTAAAGTAAGGAATGGGAGGAAAAATTGTAGAAAAAGCACTGTGGGGTAGGGGGTGAGGAGCAGTGTAGTAAAATGTACTGAAGACCTTCTACAACCTGGTATCATAATATACTCTGTACTCGATCCTCACAACCACAGCAGATGACACGGGTGACAGCATCCCTGTTTAATGGCAGAGTCCAAGGGTCACAGAAGTCAGTGAACTTGGACAAGGTCACACAGCTGATAAGGGGCAAAACTGGGATTCAGGTCCAGCTGTTCCTAACTCCCCGAAGTCCAGACTTTCTTTTCCTTGAAAGCAGAATCAAACTTGATGTAAGCACTTGAAATCTAGAGGCGGGGGAAAGGCTGAGGAATAGAATTCCAGTGTGTGTTTCACTATATGTGCTGTGAAGATGCCTACCACCAATTTAGATCGTATAATACCTAAAAACTGAATTTCCTGAATCATAATGAAGCTGATATTGAAAATGCGGTTACATTATTTTGCAGGTGTTACAGTTTGCCTGCTGCCTCCTCTAATCAGAGAACCTAAGTGCACCACAAGGTATTGTTAATACTTTAGTATGAATTCTTTCAAACTCAAATGAAAATACTCTCACTTAAAAGTAGGTAAATGAGCTGAGAATTAACTCCGTAATCAGGTAAAAGCCTTAGTATAATTTTTAAAGAAAGGATTATCTTTAAGTTATATGTAACAAAGTCTTTTGAGATAAAAATGCACATAACAAATAGAAAAAAAATGACTAGTTTTAAAAATGAAAAACTGTGCATTTGGAGGGATAAATTAACAATGATCTATATATCCTGGGTGGCTTCTACTCTTCAATTTCTGTTTCCTCCCCAAGCCTATTTATAATCTACCCCACCCTCCTCCATATCTTCTCCCTCTTCAGTCAAAAATATCTTTCTTTTTTATTATTATTATTATTATTTTTTTTTTACTTTACAATATTGTATTGGTTTTGCCATACATCAACATGCATCCACCACGGGTGTACACGTGGTAAAAATCTTTCTTGAAAGTAAATCTAAGAGATTTCCCAATTAAAATTACTTTCATGTCCCAAAGTTTAAGCTCCCCATATGATCTTAAGAGGTTAGACTCCTGAGCTTGGCTCCTATCTTGAGCACTCAATCATCCCACCCTCCATCTACTCTGGAAAGGTGGGACCATTTTTGGTTGGTGGTAAACATAAGCACAAATAAAAAGACAATAATAGCAACAATAATGACAAGGTAATAGTAATAGGAAAAACTAGTATCTATATACCGTCATATAGCCAAAAGTGCTCTCCAACAGATAATCTCATTTGATTGTGCCAACCATACTGTGAAGAGGCTCTGGCAACCGTTGCTGCTCTTGTTAATTACTGCTCTTACCACTCCACTTCCTCTATTGGACAAAACAACAGGAGGTTTCAACAGGTTCAAAGGGTTTCTTTGCAGGATCACACCCCTAAGTGAAAGCTGGAATGAGATGTTTCTGTCTCCCTGGGTTCTTTCTCCCCAGTGCTCACGATCTCCAAGCATCACTCCTTAGATGTTAAATGAATTTCAAATCTTGAAAGTTGGAGAATTGAGAAGCAAAGCAATTAAAATTGTGATGTATGAACCACTTGATCTTACCCTTTGTTTCTCAGGCTTTGTTAACCATGTCCGCCTAGGAGATTCAACTGCTTTGAAGACTTTGCCTTCTGGCTTTGCCTCAGGAGCAAAACATACTTTAATAAAGGCTGGCATTTCAAATGCTAGCAGTACTTAGACATAATAAGGACTACTAAGGCACAGAAATTTTTGAGAAGGCTTAGAATTCAAATTGTAATTACTAATGACAATACTTAAGTAATTATAAATGTAAAGTTGCTCACTCTATCTCAATGGTCTCATGGGTAAAATGAGACGGTATCTGTCTCCTGGATTGCTGTGAGGACTGAATGAAATCCTGACCTAAAAGACTCAGAATATTGTCTGGAATACCAGGAGCCCATTAATATTAGCTAGTGGCATTAGTATTTCTAAAGGTAGAATAATAAACTATGGATATCTTCATCCAGGTCTTTGTTTTTTGGGGGTCAAGGAGATTTACTTCTAATATTTAGTTGCCTTTTACCTAGTTAGAAAATTCTATATATGTTGTTACAGACTGAATGTCTATGCTGCTGCTGCTGCTGCTGAGTCGCTTCAGTCGTGTCCGACTCTGTGCGATCCCATAGACGGCAGCCCACCAGGCTCCTCTGTCCCTGGGATTCTCCAGGCAAGAATACTGGAGTGGGTTGCCATTTCCTTCTCCAATGCATGAAAGTGAAAAGTGAAAGCAAAGTCGCCCAGTTGTGTCCGACTCTTAGCGACCCCATGGACTGGAGCCCACCAGGCTCCTCCGTCCATGGGATTTTCCAGGCAAGAGTACTGGGGTGGGATGCCGAATGTCTATATCCTTCCCCAAATCTGTATGTTGAAATCCTAATCCTAAAGGTGAAGGTATTAGAAGGTGGGCTTGTGGAAGGTGATCAGGTCATGAGGATGAAACCCTCATAAACGGTTCTAGTGCTTTTATAAAAGAGAGTCCAGCAGCTCCCTTGCCCCTTTCATGACAGAGAGAAGACAGCCACCTATGAGAAATGGTCGTCATGAGACCCCAAATCTGCTGGCATCTTGGTCTTGGACTTCCCAGCCTCCAGAGCTGCAAGAGAAATGTGTATTCTATATAAGCCATTCAGACTATGTTTTTTTTTGTTACAGCAACCCAAATGGACTAAGATGTATGTTCTGAAAGTGTGTTTGGACTATCATGTTTTACATATTGTTATTCTGAGACAAAAATAATTGACAAGTAAGATATGATTATGAAGATTTTAAAATTTCTTTATAAACTTTTTATAAATGAATTTTATAAAAATTTTATAAAATTTTAAAAATGAATCTCAAAGTTCATTTTACTAAAAGCAATAGAGCAGTGCATCCCATGTTAAAGTACCTCTCTTTAACCGAAGATTTTTTTTTTACCAATCAAGAGTATGTGAAGATATTAATATTTATTCCCAGATGGCCCCCTATCAGAAGAAACAAAATGTTACTTTAATTAGAAGGAAATTTAATTTAGATAAGGATAGGCCTACATCAGCAGTTCTCTGTCCTCTGTGTGCATTTGAATCATCTAGATTCTGGAGAGCTTTTAACAAAGTCCTGCTCCTGATGATTCTAATCCAACTGGTCTGAGGTGGGGCTCAAGAACTGAAACATTTTAAACCTATTCAAGTTACAAGAATGTGTAGCCAGAGTTGAGAATCATGGACCAGAATTCAATATCCAAGGTCCTATTTTGCTAATAGGAACAAAATTTTGTGAGTCTCTGATGTTTTACTACTGAAAAACAGATTAGCTCTCTTCAGACTTCAAAAGACACATTCAAATAAATGAAGCCACATTTTGACCTGAAGAATACAATGTCCTACAAAGTTTAAAGACATTTGAAAAAATAATGTGCTTCCCTACAACCACAGGGAGAAGGAAATGGCAACCCACTCAAGTGTTCTTGCCTAGAGAATCCTGTGGACAGAGGAGCCTGGTGGGCTGCCGTCTATGGGGTTGCACAGAGTCGGACATGACTGAAGTGACTTAGCATGCATGCATAACCACAATGGGATGTCAATGAAGAAGTAATGCTAGAAAACACAGTTGATCTAGAGAAGTGAAACTCTAAGAAGGTGCATGATTTGTCCAAGGGAACAAAGCCAGCAGCAGACTCTGGTATCACACCTTGCTTTCTACCCTGCCACAGTTCCTCCATTGTATTATGTCTAGCTGTTTGTATGCACAAAGCATTCTTTCTTTTTTTTTTTTTTTAGTTTCACAGATTTTTGAAAAACTGTGATCCAATACTGAACATTAACTGGTATACACGTTCAATATTTAATATGCTTATACGGACATCTGAAACTATCACAACATTGTTAAATGGCTACACTCTGAATAAAATACAAAGGTAAAAAACATGCTTATAAACTGTGCTAAATGGTCAATGACAGAAGCTAAAATATATCCTTAGCTTCTGATCAGAATATATATATTTAATTGCCTTCCAAATTTTAATAAGAGTGAGATAATGTTAATTTTCTTAAGTGTAATTTTATACTACTTGTATAATATTTAAAGCATTAATTTGTGACACTTTGGCTATATTCCTGAGTAGAGAATGTGTCATAATGTGTCAGCATGTGTCATAATGTGCTAACCTGTTATATTTCACATCACTGAGTTTGGGACTGCATTTGTAATAATATAACAATACTACTATAGAAATGATCCTACGGACTGTAGCCCACCAGGATCTTCTGTCCATGGGATTTCCTGGGCAAGAATACCAGAGTGGGTTGCCATGCTCTTCTCCAGGGGATCATCACCACCCAGGGATCAAATCCATGTCTCTTATGTCTCCTGCATTAAAAGCAGATTCTCTACCACTAGCACCACCTGGGAAGACCATAGCAATCATAATAACTGTCATTTATCACGTGCCTATTATATGCCATGCATGGTACTAAGGGTTTTACATATGCAGCCTTTAAATTTATTATATAAATTTCATAAATGGATAAACCAAGGCTCAGAACATTTAAAGTGCTCACAAGCATAGGCATCTGGTTGCAAACCAAGGATTCCACTCCAGATCAGTTCATCTCAAAGGTAATATTTTATCCACAAATGTATACTGCTGTAATCATTGATTTGAAGACATTCAAAGTTAAATTTTGTTGAATATAAAATTAGACTAAAAATTTTTGATGAAATTGAATTTAAGTATAATTTAGGTTAAGAAAACCCCAACTGTCTGAGAAAACACTGATGATGAAGATGAAGATGAACACTGATGAATCCTGAATGTAAGACAGTTGAAGAAGCCCTTGTTAGTCCAAGTGACAGAAAAATGACACAGGGTTCAGAAGTGACACACCTGGAATGAAGTATCACTCTCTGCTCTGTACCCGAGAGTGAGCACCAGGGAATATAGAATCAGAAAAGCAGGCAGAGAGAAAACAGTTTCAAATGCAAATAATTCAGATGATTATAACTGGAATACAGATGAGTTTATTATACATGTTAATGGGTTAACCATCTTAAGACCCCCCCAAAATAAATTATCTGACTAAAGATAAATCTTAGCAGGAGGGCAGGGAATATAACAGGGTAACAGATGTGCTATGTCTAGAAAGAACTGCATCAATGCAGGAATTGAAACTACGGCTGTGGGTCTTGCCTCTTACAGGATTACCAGTGGTTGTTCAATGACTTTATGATGTGTTTCCTTGAGACTTAAATAACATCACAGAGAACATGCGGATTTCAAGGGAAGAGAGTCAACAAGTAAAGTGTTGCTATATTTTCATGTTGATCTAAAAATTATATAGTTGGTTTTCTAGTAGCAGTTTTATGATCATTATAAGCTGCCTAGAAGTCTGTTTTAATGCAATAAAAGTAGAAGGACCTCAAAGCATGGTAAAGCTTTTATATTTCTCCATAAAAGTTGAGTTCTACATTTGGAAGCAACTGGCAAAAGTTCCAACCATTTTTTTTTGAGATAATGCCATATTGATTCAAAATTTATACAGAGACTCTCACAACCTTACTAAGAAATAGGCTGCAGTTATGACTCAATGGTCCAGAACCGCTCAAGGACTTAATGTAAATGTTACGTATCAAGGACTTGGCGGGGCTATCAGCCCTGGAAAAGTGTTCCTGTCTGAGTGATCACAAAGTCACATATGCTTCTAGGAGGATGGGATGGTGGAGGGCCTGGCAGAAGGAGATTTATCTCCCACCAGAAGGATACACTGGAAGGGTGTGGGCCAGTGTGCTGAGGTTAGGATGCTGCCTGAAGGGTTGGCTGTGGAAAACAGAAATGAAGCAGCTGCATCCTCCACATCCCAGGGCCTGGAACTTAGAATGATGTGACTTTGGTACTTCCCCAGAGGTCACAGAGCTAGCCATGCTCCTAAGAGAGGGTGAGAATACATACCATTCCCCCATGTCTCAGTGCAAGAGAATCTGCCTGCGATGCAGGAGATGCAGGTTTGATCCCTGGGTTGGGAAGATTCCCTGGAGAAGGGCTTGGCAACCCACTCCAGTATTCTTGCCTGAGAAATCCCATAAATAGAGGAGCCTGAAGGGCTACAGTCCATAGGGTTGCAGAGTTGGACATGACTGAGAAACTAACCAAGAAACAACTGGATGAGCATGCAGGCAATGCTCTGATACAGAGATTTTCTTTCCTTATCTCAGATGAGAATGCATCTTGAGAGAGAGCTAAGAAGTGAGGAGATCTCTTTGGGAAAGATGCCAAAGCAAACTCTTCCCCATTGGTGTGGAAAAGGAATTGGGAGCTTCCCAAGAGGATTCCTCCACGTTCCCTTAGTAAATGGTACATGGAAGAGCAGAACGTGATACACCTCCAGTGGGAGACTGCGGGGAAGTCCAGTTCAAACCACACGGAGCAGGTGGTGGTTGCCTTCCTCACCGGAAGGGCAGAGGAAATGCAGCTCAGAGAGTAGACGGCAAGGACCTGGGAAGGCTCGGGCAATTCTGAAGGCGCGTGGCAGTACAGGGGCGGGACGCAGCGGCAGTGACACCGGGGCGGCACGCCCACTGTGAAGCTCAAATGGCAGTTGTGATGGCAGAAAGCAGCATCAGGATAAGCAATGGGCAAGGGACTGGGTCCAGAGATGACAGGAGAAATGGTGAGAGGGTAGTGACACCCTAGACATCTGGCACATCTGAAAGTCACTCTATTGCACAGCCCAGAAGGGACAGTTAGAAGCTCCCTTGCCTGGCCCCACCCTGGCCCCAGCCACCATCATCTCTCACCTGGATGGCACCATGGTCTCCTATCGCATCCCTTCCCCCTCAGTGTTGCCTCAATGTAACTGCCAGGGAGATCCATTTTTAAACTGTATTAGGAAATAATTCTAGACTCACAAGAAAGTTTCAAAAAATAAATACAAAGAGATTCTGTGTCCCCTTCCCCCAATCTTCCCAGAGTATATTATTAAGCAAGGAACACTGACATGGGTACAATATCATTAACTCAACTATAGACCTTATAAGGCTCTTTACCACATTTTTTTCATGCACTTTTTTTTTTTTTTTTTACTGTTTGGTTCTATGAAACATTATAACACAAATAAGTTTGTGCAACCACATTATAATCAGGATACAGAACTCTCCCTTCATAATAAGAAAAAAAAAGCCTGTGCTGCTCCTTCACAATCACACCCTCCCCAATCCTCAGCCTCCCAACCATCGACTCATTCTCTGCCACTATCATTTTGCCATTTAGAACACATTATGTCAATGGAATCACAGGCTATAACACCTTTTGAGATCTGCTTTTTATCAGTCAGCATAAGGTGCCGCTAGTAGAAAGGAACCCACCTGCCAGTGCAGGTACATGTAAGAGACAAGGGTTCGATCCCTGGGTAGGGAGGATCCCCTGGAGGAGGAAATAGCAACAACTCCAGTATTCTTGCCTGGAGAATCCCATGGACAGAGGAGCCTGGTGGGCTACAGTCCATGGAGTCGTGAAGAGTCAGACATGACTGAAGCAACTTAGCATAACAACTTTAAGCTCCATCCAAGTTGTGTGTATTTAACAGTTTTTTCTTTTTACTCTTGAGTAGTATTTCATTATCTCTATGTACCAAAGCTTGTTTTTCCATTCACTCATTGAGCACCGAGGGACATTTGGGTTGTTTCCAGTTTGCTGCTATGAACATTTTCTGCTGTGAAAATTTAGCTGCTATGCAGCTGTACAGGTTTTTGTGCAAACCCAAGTTCCCTTGGATAAATACCCAGGAAGTGTGATCGCAGGGTTAAATGGTAAGTGTATGTCAACCTTTATTGGGAACCACTAAGCTATTTTCACGATCATTTTAAATCAAACATCATGCTATATCATTTCTTGTTCAAAACCCTCCAGGGGCTTTTCCAGTTAAAAGCCGAAGTCCATTCAGTCCTCTCAAACACCTTACAGAATCTGGTCCCTATTACCTCTCTCACCTCATTTCTTGTGGCTTGACTGCTCATTCTGCTCGGCCACATGAGCTTTGTTTCTCTATTCATCTCATCAGCCAAGCTCCTTCCAACTTGAGCCTTCTGCCTGGACCACTTGTCCCTCAGAAGTCCATGTGCCTTCCTCACTCATTCTCAAGGCCTGGCCTTTATTTTATCCAGAAAGAACATGTTGTTTTCTTTTAAAAAAAAAAAAAATTAAAGTGCAGTTGATTTACAATGTTGTATTAGTTTCTGGTGTATGGCAAAACAATTTTTTCCCCCAGATTCTTTTCCATTATAGACTATTACAAGGCACTGAATATAGTTCCCTGTGCTATACACTAGGTCCTTATTGCTGATTTACTTACAATATTGTGTATCTGTCAATCCCAAACTCCTAATTTATCCCTCCCCTGCCCTCCCCTTTCTTTGGAAACCTCAGTTTCTTTCTATGTCTCTGAGGCCTTCTGTTTTGTAAATAAGTTCATTTATATCATTTGTTTAGAGTCCACAGAGAAAGTATGCCGTATGTGTCTTTCTCTGCCTAACTTACTTCACTTAGCATGACCATCTCTTTTCAGAAGGTCTATTCAGAGAGAACACTTGAGAGTCTTTCTCCACTCTTTTCTATGAATGTCTACTGAGGCTCATGGAGAAAAACCCTTAAGAGGGCGTGCACTCCCGCCACTGCCGCCCCTAAGGCCTCCGCATCCTCTCCCTCTTCCATAGTCTAATTACCGCCCAGAGCTGCGCTGTGTCTGCTGCAGGTCAGCCAGCGTTTGCATCTCGTCTCTTTGGCAGCAACCTGTTTCCTTAGACGTGGGGTCAGCTGCAACCAGCTCTCCAACCAGTTAGCAAAACATGAGCTTGGGGTTTGAAGTGCTTTTTACATTTTTTTTCACTGTGAAGATAGGAAGATGCTCTTTCCAGCTGACTACCAACCCAGGAGAGAGGCCACGTGCTTCGTACCCACGGTGTGCAGAGCAGGCCTCTGGGATCACTGGTCCTGGCCACATTCCCCTGCCTTTGCCTTCCCAGGTCCTCATAGGCCAAGCCCTCCCTGGTTCCTGGGCTGATTCTGAAAATGGCAAGAGTTTGATCAGAAGACAGAGACTGCCATCCAGACCCAGGCCTGAGAATTAAACTGTGCTTTTGATCCACCTCCACAGGGCATAAGCAGGAAGCATCCGCGGGGCCTCCCAGTGGCTACTTTCAAGGCATAGTGTTGAGATACCTTTTTATTTCTATAATCTTTCTGGATATACAGGCCATAAACCTAGGTTCCCTCTGGGACTTGGAACCCTAGTCACTGTGATTGCACCCCTCTACCCCTTCCCCTGGGCTTCCCAGGTGGCGTTAGTGGTAAAGGATCCACCTGCCAGCACTGTTTATAATACCCAGGACATGGAAGCCACCTAGATGTCCATCAGCAGATGAATGGATAAGAAAGCTGTGGTACATATACACAATGGAGTATTACTCAGCCATTAAAAAGAATACATTTGAATCAGTTCTAATAAGGTGGATGAAACTGGAGCTTATTATACAGAGTGAAATAAGCCAGAAAGAAAAACACCAATACAGTATACTAACGCGCATATATGGAATTTAGAAAGATGGTAACGATAACCCTGTATGCGAGACAGCAAAAGAAACACAGATGTATAGAACAGTCTTTTGGACTCTGTGAGAGAGGGAGAGGGTGGGATGATTTGGGAGAATGGCATTGAAACATGTATAATATCATATATGAAACGAGTCACCAGTCCAGGTTCGATGCAGGATACAGGATGCTTGGGGCTGGTGCACTGGGATGACCCAGAGGGATGGTACGGGGAGGGAGGAGGGAGGGGGGTTCAGGATGGAGAACATGTGTATACCTGTGGCAGATTCATGTTGATGTATGGCAAAACCAATACAATATTGTAAAGTAAAAAAATAAAAATACATCAATGAAAAAAAATAAAAATAAAATTGTGACTCTCAAGAAAAAAAAAAAAAGAACCCACCTGCCAATACAGGAGACGTAAGAGATGCAGGTTGAATCCCTGGGTCAGAAAGATCCTCTGGAGGAGGGTATGGCAAACCACTCTAATGTTCTCGCCTGGAGAAACTTATGGACAGAGGAGCCTGGCAGGCTATAGTCCATAGGGTCACGCAGAGTCAGACACGACTGAAGCACTAAGCACAGCACAGCCCTTCCCTTGGGGTCTTGCTGTCATCCTCCAGCCAGTGGCTGGGATTCTGCTGGGAAGAGACAGGGTCTCCTGATGTGGCGCAGCTGTGCTGATTCTGCCCGCTGAGAGGGCACTGCAGCCACAACGCACCCCATCTGCCAGACGACCTACCTGTGGGGCCACAGACTGCTAAGCACACCCATTCTTTTTCTGAATGACCTTAGATGACTTAAAACAATCTTTTATTGAGATATACTTGATGGTCAAAAATACGTAAGTTTCAGGTGTACAACACAGTGATTTACAATTTTTAAAGGTTATACTTCATTTACAGTTAGGATAAAATACTAGCTATATTTCCTGTGCTGTACAATATAAACAGTCTGTACCTCAATTTCCTACTACTATCTTGCTCCTTCCTCCTTCCCTCTCTCCACTGGAAACCACTAGTTTATTCTGCTTATCTGTGCGTCTGTTTCAGTTTTGCCGTACTCACTTATTTTTTTTTTTAGATTTCACATATTTCACTGTATGTGATAACATACAGCATGCATCTTCTCTGACTTATTTCACTAAGCATGACGCCCACCAGGTCCATCCACATTCAACACACCCATATTCTTCAGACACATCTTTGGGTTACTCAGGTGCCCTGACAGCATGGTCACAGCCTTATTGTGTCTGAATTCTCTGTTTCTGCCTGAGCCCTGTGTGCCTTAAGCTCACTGCAGGCTCCCCTGAGCACCACTGATAAGCAAAAATGAGCCTTGCTTACCAATCACTGCCATACTCAAGGATTTGTCCTCAAAGGTAAAGGTAGCCTAGACCTGCCACTACCTCCCATAGTTCATATCAGTGTGCCACTGGTTTAATTTCATATTAATGTTCATTTGTCAGAAAGAAAGGAGGTTATACACATCTTGTAGTAACCCTGCTGTTCCTAGTGTCTTAATTCTAATGTTAATACAGCTTTGTTACTAGTTTAGCCCAAAGATTAAATGTACTGAAATTCAAACTGACTGTAGCTACTTCTGGCATCTAACAGGAAAGCCAAAATTCATACCATTGAGGAAAAAAACCATGCGCTATCCTCTGATCTTTTGCAGTTTCAGAACTTACAGAGAAGCAAGGGATGGGACAGATGAGACAGAGGTGAGGAGACATGACGGAGAAGGGAGGGGCAAGGCTGAAACTCCAAAGCCGCTGCCAGGTCTGCTGCACTGGTAAAGGCGGATGGCCATTTTGTGTGGTGAGATAGTAACGAATCCTTAGACAGACAGAGGCAGGCATGGAGCCAAAGTGTGGGTTGTGCTACTGCATTGCATAAAAAGTGAGATAAACCGAATTTGAAGTGTAGAGAGAACTGGAGTGGCATGTGGATGGGCAAGAGTGACTTGTGAGAATATTCTCTCCTACGGAGTGGATGAGGGTCATTTAGGAAAAGGAAAGTCTAAATTCAATTCTAGGTTACTCAGCCATACAAAAGAATGAAGTGATGCTACTTGCCGCAACATGGATGGGCCTAGAGGTGATCACACTAAGTGAAGTAAGTCAGACAGAGACAAATATCAGGGGGTACCACTTATATATGGAATCTTAAATAAAATAATACAAGCAAACTTACCTATGAAACAGAAATAGAGTCACAGATATAGAAAGCAATCTTATGGTTACCAAAGGGGAAAAGTGGTAGGGGGAAGGGATAAATTAGGAGATTGGGATTAGCATATACACATTGTCATATATAAGATAGATAAACAACAAGGACTTACTGTATAGCACAGGGAAATCTACTCAATATTCTGTAATAACCTATATGGGATAAGAATCTGAAAAAGAATGAATATATGTGTATGTATAACTGAATCATTTTGCTGTATACTTGAAATCAACACAACATTGTACATCAAGACCACTCCTATATAAAACAAAAGTAAATATATAAAAATAAATTCAATTCCAGTCAATTTGCATTGTTATGGTGTAACTGCTCACTCTCCCCTGCTGCCTCAAGCTTTCAGTAGACTGTTAAACCTAAAAATGTCTTGTCTGAGTAACTGGAAGGAAATCTAGAGGTGAAAAAGTCACATATAGGTCAATACGAAGCAGAGGGAAGAAAAGAGCAAAGGCAACCAAGCCTTCCATGGGAACCAAAGCTCAAAGCTAAAATGACTATGAGAATTTATCAAAAAAAAAAAAGTCTTTCTTGGGTCTGGGTTCCTTCCTGGGATGTAAAAGAGAGGATTTAACTCAGTGTTCTTGAATCCTAACAAAGAGGCTTAGCTGCCACCTGCAGTGTGCTTCTGCATGTGAAGAGACACCTCCCCACTTCTTCTATGGGTGGCTGTGGTGTAAGATCAGGCTTCCCAGGTGGCATAGTGGTAAAGAATTCACCTGCCAATGCAGGAGACGTGGATTTGATCCCTGGGTCAGGAAGATTCCCTAGAGTAGGAAATGGCAACCCACTCCACACTCCAGTATCCTTGCCAGGAAAAGTCCATGGACAGAGGAATGTGGTGGGCCACACACAGTCCATGGGATTGCAGAGTCGAATACGAGTGAGCACCCACAAGCCTGGTATAAGCGTGGTATCAGATTGGGTCCAGGTGACAGGAAGGAAGACATACGGGGGTTAAAATTCTGCCATAAAGAACTGCTTTGGCAGACTGGAGAGAAAGTCAGGAAGCTGTTTTTAGAATCCAGAGAGTTCCAAGTTAACCAGCTGTAACAAATTCTTCATTCTAAGTGTCATGAAACAAGGATTAGGAAGATGGCTTGGCAGTTTTCTGGTTCCACCATTTCAAAACCATGTCCAAGATAAGGGAACAATAATTAGGATGTGTCAAGGAAATTTCCAGACCCTTTCTAAATCCTGCTTCCACACAAGAGGAAGCTGCTCAGACTGAGAGGCAGGGTGGTGCATGCTGGCTTGCCTGAATCCAAATACTCACTCAGTCGTTTGCCAGCTGCGAGACCCTCCTAGTCTACAATGAGTCTACCACTCATACGTCTCTGTGTCCATTTTTTTCCCTATACAATGTGAATGATAATAAACAGTACTAAATTCATGGCATTGTTGGGAGGATGTCATGAACTAACACATGTAAAGCATTTAGATTGGAAGCAGGTACCCAGAAGGTACTCAATATGTGTTTGTTCCCTTAATAATAAGAAGGAAAGAGTTCCTCGAAAGCACTGGAAACTCCAGCCCTGAAAGCTAGGAATCACGTCCCTCCATTTAGCAAGAAAAGTTAGGATCAAAGCCTAAGACTCTTGGAGCCGTTTATAAAAGTGAAGGTCAAAGCGCAACAACTTGTAGCATTTCTGCCTCTTCTTGATTAGCTCCGGCAATGCAGAAAACTGACACTGGATTAACACCTGCACATGCTTACATACCATGTAGGTAAGAAAAATACATTCCGTTCAATTTGATTAAAACCATGATACAGCCAAGGTGGGCAAGGAGCTGCTTCAGAACACTTGCCTCAAAGCCTAGCATACGCACAAGTGGGAGATGGCATTTGAGATCAAACAGTGCAGCGTCGCCTCAATACGGATGTTTTCACAAAGAGGTGACAAAGTGACAATAAGCCTAGAAATGTGAACAGACCCAGTTATAACAACACAGGGGAAATTAATACTCTGCCTCAGGACAGTGCTAGACCAGTGATTTCTTTTTGTGACTTATAGTACCTCATTTTCCTGACTTGGATCCTGAAATACTTTTTTATATTGTTCTGTTGGTAGCACTGGTCTGAATCCAAACACATGCACACACATCAGTCAGGGCTTTGTAAATCCCAGTAATAATAATCACCTGCCACAAAATGCTAGGATTCATTTTTCTATAAAAGCCAAATCCTTTGCAAAGCAAAGGAAAACCATCAATACTGACAAGAATATACTGCCGAGCCCTCGTGCTGTAAAATCTCAAATAAACAATAGTTTGGAAGCAAAGGGGGGCAAATCATGTTTATCTATCACCTTTATCACCTAACTGCTTGTCCAAATGCTAACTGTTCCATAATCCCTGAAAATCCTACAAAGTGAAGGAATTTTAAAGACAATTTTACTCATGTTATACTAAGGCAAGAACTAAGGTTCAAAATCAGTTCCAAATTCAGAGCCTGTGCTGTGCCCACGACACTAATATCATGAGACACAGATTCCCCGGCCTTCCTCAATAACTGGTTACAGTTTGTGACATTTTTTTCTTTAATGATGCTCACTTTAAAGAAATGTTTCCCAATATTTAATCTAAATCCGTTTCTTCTCAAGTTTACACAATTCCTATTACTTATGTCTTCTATGGGGAGAGAGAACACTGGTCAATGTCTTCCTTAATAACAACTCTTTAATTGTGATTACATCGCCTCTACTCCAGACTAAATGCATCCAACTCCTCTAACCTTTTGTTAAAGGCCTGATTTTCATACCTATTGATAAATGCACGTGTTCTTCTCTGGACCCATTCCAAGCTCTTGAAGTTGCCCCAAAATACCTATTATACACACACACACACACACAATTGCTGTTGTTTAGACACTCAGTCATGTCTGACTCTTTTGCAACCCTATAGACTACAGCCCACCAGGCTCCACTGTCCCTGGTATTTCCCAGGCAAGAAAACTGGACTGGGTTACCATTTCCTTCTCCAGGGGATCATCCTGACCCAGGGATCGAATCTGTGTCTCCTGCATTGCAGGCAGATTCTTTACCCTGAGCTACCAGGGAAGGTATATATACTCTATAATATAATAGATAATATATAATGATATTATGTTATATATTACATTATATTATATATAATGTATATGACACATGCATATATACATGTACACACATATACATATATGTATGTGTATTTATATACACACACCCTCCTCCTAACACACACACTCCTCCTAAAGTAAAGAACCTATGCCAAGTACACCTAAAATAATCCTTCCCAGTTTTTTTTTTCCTATGAGAAAGAATGAGATTTGATTCACAGTTTTAATAAAAGCTTTATCTTGTTAGGATAGTCAGGATCAACTTACAAACTATGATCATCACAGATTTCTTGCTACGACCCTCTTTCCTAGTCCAGCTTGTACTCAATGTAGTGTGTTTATTACCAGCAATTACAATCTACCTTGAAATTACTCTCTACAAGCATGCCAAATGCTCCGGTACCTAGAGGGGAAATAGAGCATGCTGGTAGGTGTTGGGTTGCTGAGCAGGGGCGTTTATGTAAGGCCTCAACACCCAGCATCCTGACAGTGGCTTGGGGTGATAGCAGCAGGGCATAGTATGCACGTAACAGCATCGTCCTTTGAGCAGAGGCATGAAGCACAGAAAAGTAGAAGGTTATCTTGTTTCTCTGTGATTGTATTCCTGCACCTCTCTGCAGAGTAACTCACTCCAGCTTCCCAATTTGTGTCCATAATGGTCCTTCAAGGTTTTATTTTCTTCTCAGTGGATCACTCCTTTAATTTATCTTTGCCTGAATGTGACCTCTATTTTCCTTGACATTAGCAAACCCACAGAAAGTTGCAGGAAGGAATTAAGAGGCCCCTGCCCCTCAGTGAAGGCTTAAAGGCAGAATTCTTCTTCACTGGTCCATGACACACCCAGCGAAGTATTGCTGGCAGGAAAGAATCTACTCCTGTAGACATCATAGAAAAGAAGCTATGTTCCTGTCCCAGGGAACTCTAACCCACGAGTCCCCACCCGCCAGTTCACAGACCAGGGAGTGGTCCATGGCCAATTAGGAACTGGGCCACACAGCAGGAGGTGAGCAGCACACAGCGAGCAAGGCTTTATCTGTATTTACAGTCACTCCCCATCACTGGCATTGCTGCTGAGCTCTGCCTTCTTCTGTGAACTGCACACTCGAGGGATCCTGACTGCAGGCTCTCGAAGAGAATCATCTTGAAATCATCCCCACCCTAACCCCAGTCTTGTGGAAAAATTGTCTTCCATGAAACCAGTCCCTGGTGCCAAAAAGGTTGGGGCCCACTGCTCTGACTCTGTGCAATGCATTCTGTGCTGCAGGCTAGATTTTAAAAGTTAGTGGCTCATCTGTGCAAAAGAGTTGCCCTGTACTGTCCAGCCCATCCCACATCTACTGTGAGCACTGCTGTGAAAAGTCCCTGGGCCTCTGAAAACTCTTGTGTTCCAAGGAGAACAAAGGAAGAAGTAGAAATAGCTACAATTACATTTCCAGCCAGACCAATCTGTGGATGTGATTTTAGGGCAGGCATTTCCAGTCTGAGAATGTCCTCTCAAATGCTGGTAATAAGTAGAGGAGGGAGTTAGACTTGGGAGAAGAGAAGAGACAAGTGAAGTAGGAATCGATGGTTCCGCATTAGAGTCATGGGAAAGTTAAATCACACCAATTGGGTATGATCAGGTTTGTCTGCATATAACAGAAACCTCAAGTATGTAGCTTAAACAAGTCAGAAATTTATTTCCGATACAGACAAGGAAAATAAAGTCAGCCTTTCATATCCCCACCGGTTTTGCATCCTTGTATTCAACCAACTGAGCATCCTTGTATATATGGGACTTGAGCATCCACAGATTTTGGTATCTGTGAGGTGCTGGTACCAGCGTCCCATGTATACGGATGGAAGATCCTAAATACATAGGTGATATGTACTGCCATGTCAGCTCCAAAATTGACAGAAACCCTGAATCTTATATTTCTACATGGCATTCATCTTGGAAGTCCAAGGTGGCTGTGAAATTCCAGATACTACATTCCAAACAGAAAGAGGAGCAAGAAGTCAGTCAGTTCAGTCGTTCAGTCATGTCCGACTCTTTGTGACACTGTGGACTGCAGCACACCAGGCTTCCCTGTCCATCACCAACTGCCCGGAGCTTGCTCAAATTCATGTCCATCGAGTCGGTAATGCCATCCAAACATCTCATCCTCTGTAGTCCCTTTCTCCTCCTGCCTTCAATCTTTCCCAGCATCAGGGGCTTTTCCAATGAGTCAGCTCTTCACATCAGGTGGCCAAAGTATTGGAGCTTCAGCTTCAGCATCAGTCCTTCCAGTGAATATTCTTGACTGATTTTCTTTAGGATTGATTTGTTGGATCTCCTTGCAGTCTGAGAGACTCTCAAGTCTTCTCCAACACCACAGTTCAAAAGCATCAATTCTTCGGTGCTCAGCTTTCTTTGATAGTCATACATCTCAGCAGAGTCAGTCTGCCTAATAGATCAGATCAGATCAGTCGCTCAGTTGTGTCCGACTCTTCGAAGCCGATCCAACCACTGCAACTGATTCTCACTGACCACCTAAGGGGTTCTGGGAAACAAAGGTGTTTAATTCAGGCACATTGCCAGTTGGAGAAAAAAAACTAGGTGTTGTTTTTTTTATTTTTTTGGTGATTGAAGTTAGACTGGATATGGGGTAGATAACTATCAGTTTGTAACAAGATAACTAGACAAAACACATCTGGTCTTGACTTAAGCCATTTCCCCGAATTTCACATTTCTCCCAGAGCAGTGGAAATCCAGGGAGGAAAACAGATCAGGATATTTAACTCAGCTGCATGGAAATTTATCACTCACATCTCTTCAGAGTATTTTTAACTTGGAAATGAAAGGAAATCTTGATTATATAAGTAAAATAACAGAACTTGATTATGTCAGAGGGAGCTATTCAAACTGGAATGTAGAGCTTTGTTTTGAAAACAAAAGCCATCTATTAGAGGGGGAGTTAATTCAACAAAAAAATGAAACCAGTAAACATCTGCAATTTCGCGTGATGAGGGAAGAGAATAAAAAGCTTAGTTATTTTAAGCAATAGACAAAAGACAAAGTGAAAGCAGAATGGAGCCTAAGACTTGTCACTCTTGCTTACAAAAGGGATGGCTTCACTCAATCATGTGTGGGACACATCTGGTGGAGAGAGAGACCCTAAATATTTCACTAGGTTATCCTTATGGTTCCTGATACCCTGTGGCTACAGTCAACATGCTCTCTGAATAGAAGATCAGATTATATGGCTTGACAGGGGACTTTTTTCTTTCATGGCAACTTATGGAACAGTCTCACATATGTAAGACGGTACACATTTAAGAGATTGCTTTTATGGCAAAGACTAAGAGCACCTGAACTCACAGCTATCTCAAGAAAGTTTGGGCTTACTCTAAACTTAATAAACGTATACTGACCTTTACAATCAGCCACTGAGATTCTTTTGTTAGTGTTAGTTGTTCTGTCGTGTCTGACTCTTTGCGACCCCATGGACTGTAGCCCGCCAGGCTCCTCTGTCCGTCGGATTCTCCAGGCAAGAATACTGGAGTGCCATTTCCTTCTCCAGTATCCATTCTAACTTCACTCACAAAAAATAATTAGGCTCACATGTTTAGCACAATTTGATCACAGTAATACAGTGCGAGGGTAAATGAGCATACCCGTATTAGTAGAGCCATGGATAATAAACGTCTGCTCCTTCACAATTAAGTGCTTCCGGGTGCGGACCCAGAAGAAACAGTTGACCTGAGGGATGCATAAGCCAAGAGTTCTAGCAAAGTACAGGGATATGGGAAGAGCATCAGCTTCCAGTCTAAGACTTCATGTTCTCAATGAGCTCTCTTGAGCTCAGTTAGAGCTCAAGGCTAAAATCACCAGGGAAGGCCGTTTTGGAATGCTGCAAAAGAGACACGGGGAAAGAGGGAGAGTGAACTGGATTTTCCAGTACCAATCACCTAACAGAGGAAATAGGAACAGTCACTGGGAAAATTCACTTAGAAATCATTTAATATCTTTGGATACAGACACAGAAATATTTTTCTTGTTGTTTTAAGAGTGTATACATCATGATGAAATATAAAGATCCTAAAAATATACTGTTTTTTTACTGCCTTTTGAATTATTGAACAGTAAAGATACATGTTCTAACTTGCTCATTTCTTCAATACTCAGAATCGAGCACTAGGGAAAGCTCCACGTCTATGTGAAAAATTAATTGCTACATGTTATTTTTCCAACCATGAAGTTCTGATCTGTTTACCTTCAAACACTATTTGTACAAATAAATAAGTTAGTTTTTAGAGCCGATGCAGAAGGAGAGTACAGAATTAAGTTACTAAAGCCTGAAATGAGGCCAAAATGCCCATTAAAATCTCTTCTTGTTAATTCACATTTAATGACTGGGAAACCCTTTGCCTATTACTATGCTATGCAAATCAACAAGTAAAAGAAGCATGAAAAAAAATTAAGAGCCCCATACCACAATCCATAGTTATCATTTATTTTGACAACTCTAGCTCTATTTTAATTATTCATTATAGTACTTTATGGCAGAGTGTAAATGTGTAGCAGTATATTTTTTTAAGTTAAAAAGTCTATGTACTGCAAACCTCAGGAGTACTTTTTCCTATTAAATGTTTTCTATAGTCAAGAAAGAGACTGCCTTTTTAGCAAACTTCCAAGGTTACTTAGTGACAGAGAGAATAAATTATGTTTTATTATTTACCTACTTCTGCAATTTGGAGATTTTTAAAGATAAAAACCTTTTTTTAATCTCTAAAGAAAATATGTATTGTGGACCTCACTTAATTAGCTTTTCAAGATTGAAGGGGAGGCTTCCCAGGTGGCACTAATAAAGAATCCACCTGCCAATGCAGGAAGCTTGCTTAAGAGATGCAGTTCCATCCCTGGGTTGGGATGATACCCTGGAGGAGGAAATGGCAAAACACTCCAGTATTCTTGCCAGGAGAATTTCATGGACAGAGGAGCCTGGTGGGCTACAGTCCATGGGGTTACAGAGAGTCAGACATGACTTAGGATTTGAGCACCTTAAAGGGAAGGCAGGGAAGAAAACCACAGAGAACTAATAATCAAAAAAGCTTCAAGGAAATACTAAATCTTTCCCTTAAAATTGAATTTAAATCAACATAGACAGGAAGGCTTACATTTATAGTTTTTTTTTTTTTTCTTTCTTTCCCAAAATAATATGAAGGGAGAGAATGTGGGTAACAGTAATGAGTCTGGGATCAAGGATAATTAGATAACACCAAGGACACTTGCCTTTGCCATGTTCAAGGATAGTTTATAGATTGCTGCTTTTCAGTGAGGGAAGGGAGGAGAGGTGGGAAGTGGAGCTCTTCTCTTCCTTGACCCAATCAAGGAAACAAAGATTGACACAGTGGTGCTGTCTCTGCACCTGTTAACACTTTAGGAAACTGGATATTTCTTCTGCTGGGAGGTACCAGCTCTTCAAGAAAATGACTTGATGATGCATCGTACGGAGTATTCAATGAAAAGGTTCATACTCTTTATATCACATATATATTGAGCCTGCTGCTGCTGCTGCTAAGTCACTTCAGTCGTGTCCGACTCTGTGCGACTCCATAGACGGAAGCTCACCAGGCTCCCCCGTCCCTGGGATTCTCCAGGCAAGAACACCGGAGTGGGTTGCCATTTCCTTCTCCAATGCATGAAAGTGAAAAGTGAAAGTGAAGTCGCTCAGTCGTGTCCGACTCTCAGCGACCCCATGGACTGGAGCCTACCAGGATCCTCCGTCCATGGGATTTTCCAGGCAAAAGTACTGGGGTGGGGTGCCTGGCCACAGCTAAAAAGCTGTTGCTAAATATTGTAGCTCCAGAAATGAACAGCAGGGAGGGGAAACACTTTCATTCCTGCTATATAGGCTAGAGGGCACTGTGGTATAATCTTTGTAGATATGTCTTCAACCTTTGTCTAACCCAGACTTTTGCACACCAGTTACTGAACAAATACTTCAAACGACTGCATGGTGGTCCTGCCTACTGGCCAACAGTAAAGTTGAACAGTGATGCCTTCTTGAAGTGAGCAGCAGTGCTTAATTGAGTATTTCAGTATATCTTCTTATTTTGTTATATAAAATAGCATAGGAAAAAATGGAAATCATGACAGCATTAGTTTGAATGATAAGAAGCAAGGCTCTCAGGTGGAAAACTAGTTGATGTGAGAACTGGTTGAGATTATTAATTAAACAATAAAAGTAAGGAACCTGTAATGAAATGCTGGAAATTTCTATCCTAAGATAGTGCCTAAAAATATACCTAACTAGAGACATCACCATATATTTAGTTCTTTGTGTATGGAGCCCCATATCCTTAAATTTAGAAAACTTGTTAAAGTGTAGTATTGGTATTTTTCATCTTTTTAATGGAAAAGCAAAGGGAGTTTAGGAGCTAGGTCACTCCTGCAGTGCACTCAGAGAAATGTCAACTCCCCCTTAAGGTCCTCAGATACAGCAAATGTTACTGAGTCTTCATAAATGTTGACCCCACAGAAGCATGTGTGATACTTCACAAAGTGGGTAGCATTGAGGTATTCAGTAAATGCTTTCAAAGTGGCCTTATCTAGGAAAACTGGGCCCTCTCTTTTTCTTCTTTTCTTTCAAATTCTAGATGAAATGGCCCCGTTCATTTTTATGCTAAAGGAACAAAAGTGTGGAAAGCTGCCATGTTAAATTGTAAAAATGTTCTCTCTAGGAAGCTTCTGCTCCAAGGTCCACACTTTAGGTCGGTGGATGTTTGTGTTTGTGAGATGTGAATGCTTAGATACAGAAATGATAGATGCCACAGAAATACCCAGGTAGGTAGCTGAGCAAAGCAGGAAGCCCTAGGGGAGGATGCTAGGCAAGAGAGACTTTTCTTTGCTAAGACAACCTGAACCCTGTTGTTAGTAGTGCATGGTTTCTGCAAGCAAATGACAGTGAAGTTAAGGTTGAAATGTGTTTTAGTAGGAAATAATTGCAAGTTAAAGGTTTCATGAGCAAGAGGAAAACAACCACACATTGACCCTAAATGTCTATCAAGGATTCAACCTTTAGAAGTCTTTTTCTTAAACTGCCAGCTGATTAGAAGGTCTTAGTATAGCTCTTATTAACTATATGTGCTACTGTATAGCCATTCTAAAGTGCTGGACTAAGTTTAGAAGACTCAGAAATGCTCAGGGAATTTCTTAAGAGAATTTCTGAGGTTTAGAACTTATTTTTTCAACTTTTGCAAGTTATCCTAAAAGCTACAGGGTTCTGGATTTCTATCACAATGTATTAGGATGTGAGAACTGGACTGTGAAGAAGGCTGAGCGCCGAAGAATTGATGCTTTTGAACTGTGGTGTTGGAGAAGACTCTTGAGAGTCCCTTGGACTGCAAGGAGATCCAACCAGTCCATTCTGAAGATCAGCCCTGGGATTTCTCTGGAAGGAATGATGCTAAAGCTAAAACTCCAGTACTTTGGCCACCTCATGCAAAGAGTTGATTCATTGGGAAGACTCTGATGCTGGGAGGGATTGAGGGCAAGAGGAGAAGGGGACAACAGAGGATGAGATGGCTGGATGGCATCACTGACTCGATGGATGTGAGTCTGAGTGAACTCTGGGAGTTGGTGATGGACAGGGAGACCTGGTGTGCTGTGATTCATGGGGCCGCAAAGAGTCGGACACGACTGAGGGACTGATCTGATCTGATCTGATCTGAAAAAAGGTGGTCAGCCTTCAACATATAAATAAAATAAGACTGAATTAAATCATTGAAAAAGAAAAAGATTCTCAATTGGGAATCCGGCTGGAATATCTTGGCATTCATATAGAAACAAAAAGGACTTCCCTGGTGGTCCAGTGTTTAAGACCTTACATCCTGAGTAGTGGGTGTGTTTTGGATCCCTGTTCTGGAAGCTCAGATCCCACATGCCTCATCACCAAAAAAACCAAAACATAAAACAGAAGCAATATTGCAACAAATTCAATAAAGACTTAAAAAAACAAACAAATAGAAACAAAAATTTTCAATGGTAAAATACAAACAATTTAAAAATCAAGCTATAAGGAGACCAGATTTCCCATTTCTAGTTTGTTTTTCTGTGATACAATTCTTCTTTATTACCTTCTTTATTACCTTCAGTAATAAAGGTTTATTTTATTATTTTTCATTTTAATTTATTATATATACAAATAATTATTTATATGATTTATTATTATTTTATTTATTACCTTCAGAAGCAAACTGCCAGTACACAGGGTGTATGTAGTAGAGTATCTCTGCCACCAAAAGTGAGGATGCTGGCCTCTCAAGCACATGCACTCTGGGACCAGATCTTCCCTAAAGGCGCCAAGCTGTTGCTAGGTAAGGCAGGAAGGGCAAGGAGAAAACACAGACTGCAAATAACCAACGTGGGAGCAAGCAAGGGTAAATTCATTTGACGTTTATTGAGCTCCTACCAGGCTGGGCACTGTTAGTGGCTACGATCTAACTATTAAGGCATACTTAATATGCCTTATTTCTGTTTATGGAAAGCTCCTAGTTGACTTTAACTTATGACCTTGAAATAATTGTGGACTTTGGGAAGAGTCTTAAAAGTTGTACAAATGATTCCAATATCCCTTTCATCCAGCTTGCCCTAATGTTAATATCCCATATAATCTTCACACCAATTATGAAAAATTGAAAAAAATTGACCTTGGTACAATACTATGAATTAACCTACACACTTTATTTGTAATTTACCAGTGTTTCCACTGATGCTCTTCTGTGCGAGGAGCCTGTGTTACATTTACTCATCATCATGTCTCTTTGGTTTCCTCCAATCTACAACAATTTCTTGGTCTTTCCTTGCCTTTCATGACGTTGACAGTTCTGTTAGTTGACTTCTGAACAGTCATAATGGAATGCACAAATTGTTTGAGGGAACTATGTTTTTGCCTGGGGGTGGGAAGACTTCATAGAAAGATGACATGTGACTTAGTATGGAAAAATAAAGTAGGACTTTGCTGATTTATTATTTATATATCATCTGTTCAACTCAACATATACTTATAGTAATGGGAAGACTCTTCGGGATTGTGAATATGGCCTTGATCAAGACAGAAATGGTCTCTGCTTGTCCGCATTTTATGAGGTATTAAATGAATCATGACAAGAGCACTGAAATTACAAAGTGGAGGGAAGGAGGATGGGGAACATTCAGCAAATGGATTTCACTTCATCTAAGGGGCAAGGGGAGATTCCCTAGAGGAAATGGCAGACAGTAAGCTGAGATCTCTTCAGACCATAGCCAGTTAAGGGAGGACAAGAGTGTTCCCGAAAGGGGCAATAGCCTCTGCAAATGCCTGGAGTCAGGAGTACTTTAATTTTAATTAAAACAAGTTGAGGAAGTACAGTAACTTCAAATGTGGCTTCAGTGATACACACAATGGAAGGTAGTCGTGTGAAGAAGAAGGACTCAGGGAGATTGGGAAGAGTAACTGCTGGTTACATATGAGATGAGAAATTTCAAATAAAAATAAGGCAGTAAGAGAAGACAGAGGTAGAAAAGTAAAGGAGAATGAGACTCCTACATCAAACACAAAATAATAAGCTCCATTAATTTTTTTGTTTTCTGAGCTATTTGGGAAGAGGATGGCTGGTGCACAGAGACGGGAGAAAGGCCAAGGCAATGTAAGACTAGAAGATACAAAGCATCAAGAGACACTGAGGGTCAAGAACAATGCTGGATTACCCTTCAACATGGCAAAGACAAGGGCATCAGCAAAAGCAGAGTAACAAAAGTAAGAAGACAATTTTTGGAAAAATAAAGAGATTTATTATTTTCCCCAAAAGGCATCAACATCATGGGACATTGTAAGCACTCTGTTAAACTTCCTTGAACTTATTCTAACAGCTCAGCAATGTTATTATTTCGAATTGCATCACATAGAAAATGTCAGGGTTTATAGTTTCTAAATGTCCTGATCTTGACTAAAAATATAGATTCTGATGATACCCAGTATCAAAACCCACAAGAACATGAGACAGATAAAAGAGTTCAGAACACAGCTTGGCAGGAGGCAGCCAGAGACTGATATACAGGGTGTGGTGGGCAGACAAAAAGCCAGGGATGATCAGAAGCAAGGCTTATCAAAGAAGAAGGAAAAGTCCAGGAAAATCTCAGTCACTGAAATCAGAGAGGGAGAGGACTTCAAGGGGGCACACCTGCCCACAGAGAGTTTCGAGGCAGGAGGGGCACTGAAAGGATTCATGTCAACTGGTCCTTAGCAGGTTAGCTGTCATGGGTGACCTTTGTTAGAATGGTTTCAGTGTAGTCAGAGACAGGCATAAGACACTGTATTAAAACAAGCTGAGGAGGAATTTGATCTGAAGAAACAGTGCTGTCTTGAAAACTCTCTCCCAGAGAGCTTTCCTAAGAGGTAAAGGCATGAGATAAGAGGGCACTGAATAAACAGTGGAAGAGGCATTTTTTCTACAGGACACTATGTTCCTAGACCAAAGGGAAGGAGTGAGCCAAGACGGGGTCTGACTGAAAGAGGGCTGCACATCTGCAGGGGTCCTCGGGTGAATGGTGAAGACAGTAACTTTCAGCCATGAAGATACCTTTATTGCATGTCTAAGAGAGGTCAACAGTGGCTTTCCTGGTGGTCCAGTGGCTAAGACTCCATGCTCCCAATGCAGGGGGCTGGGGTCAATTCCTGGTCAGGGAAATAGATCCCATGCACAACCAAAAAAGATCCCACTGCACAACCAAAAAAGAGAAAAAAAAATAAGAGAAGTAGATGCAAGATATCTGCCTGGACACTAGCCCCTCCAAAATCCGCCCTGAAAACAAACTCCAGATTTAAGAGGACCCAAGGGAAGTCTGTCGGGGAAGGCAATGGCACCCCACCCCAGTACTCTTGCCTGGAAAATCCCATGGACGGAGGAGCCTGGTAGGCTCCAGTCCATGGCGTCACTAAGAGTCGGAGACGAATGAGCGACTTCACTTTGACTTTTCACTTTCATGCATTGGAGAAAGAAATGGCAACCCACTCCAGTATTCTTACCTGGAGAATCCCAGGGACAGAGGAGCCTGGTGGGCTGCCGTCTATGGGATCGCACAGAGTCAGACACGACTGAAGCGACTTAGCAGCAGCAACAAGGGAAGTCTGTAGCACCTGCAAGACTGCCTCTGCCCCTCAACGGAGCTGATAACTTTAAACGTCATTCATCACAGGTGCTAACTTAGAGCCCAGCACCAAACATCCTTCTTCCTTTTTAGCACATTCCTTGATATTTTTGCTATTTCCCTTTCTTTTAATTGTCTGCTAACACTGTCCATGGGTTTCTATTAAAATTTTTTTTGCTAACTTAATGTTTTTAATCCGCTTTCCTTCATTCCTTCTCTCAGTCCATGTTCCTATTCCTTTCTCTATTTCACTACTTTGCCTGTCGGTACATGCTGATGCCTTAGCTTCTGCTACTTCCCTCACCTCCACCTCAAATGACCTCTCTCAAACCAGCCACCACACCTCACACCAGCTGCCACACCCTTCCGGTGTCCTCCGTGAAGCTGGAGAGGAGGTCACCTGCTGGGGGACAGAGAGATGACGGGGTGCACATAGCTTGCTGTGAATGCTAAATCCAGCTTGGTTCAACAAATCAGGCATTCACCTGCTCAGTACTGATAACGATTTTGAAAACTGTTCCATATGCAAAACTGGTTTCAACCTAAAATGTGTTTACAGAACAGCTCAACAGGGATGTTTCAGCATCAGCTCACATGGGCAATTTAAGATTGAGGGCTCACAGGGCCCTCAACCTTGTTGCCAGCAGTCAGTTCTGTCTCCGCACTCTACTCTTTTACTTCATTCTTCCTTAAACCCACTTAGGATGTGTTGAGTGCCTACTGAATGCATTTTTTGGATCCTGCAAGTAATATATGAGAGAACTACTATCGTGGAGGTGGGAACAGAGTGTGTGGGAACAAGGTTAAAGTGTTCTTCCAAACATTTTTTGGCTCCCTTTGTTTCTTTTTATCCCCTCCCCTACCTTCTCTTTCTCTTTACTCCAGACTATCTGTTCTAATTTAAACTACCATCTCTAGCTACCTGACCAAAAACAATAAAATGGTTCTAAGCTATTTCCATAATAAGTGTCAAATCTCCTGAAAATGGGATCAAAGACTTTCCATAAACAGCTAGCATCCGAAATATCTCATCTCCACCGCTTCAACTTCTCATGTCACCCAAGCAAATCATAATCATAATCTCTAGCCAGCAATTTAATGTCTTTTTTCAAAAAAGATGATTTTAATGTGGACCACTTTTAAAGTCTTTATTGAATTTGTTACAATATTGCTTCTGTTTTATATTTTGCTTTTTTGGCCGTGAGGCACATGGGATCTTAATTCTCTGACTAGGGATCAAACCTCCTCTCTGAAAGGTGAAGTCTTAACCACTGGACCACCAGGGAAGTCCCCAAAGCGCTCTTTCAATCTGCTATCAAGGTTGGAGAGCACTATTACTAGTATGACTAATTCAGGTAGTACACGGAGTTCCAAACAAAGCAGCACTTGAATTATGAATCTCTCTTGCTCGAAAGCAATACTCAGGCCAAGGATCCAGCTCTCCCACCTCTTCTTGCCATTCATTAGTCTTGTTTCCTCTGTCTTCTTGGCCAGTTTGCTGACAGATCCATCACCAGCCCTAACCCCCAGTTCTCACTCTCTGCCTGAAGAGGAAGCAGGGCTGAGGGCCATCCAGACACCTGTTTACCTCTTCAGAGTTGGATCTTCCCTTTCCTTTCTTCTCCTGGCTTTTATCAAGTGTAATTTCATGTTTTGGTAATGACCATGGCAATGGCACCCCACCCCAGTACTTTTGCCTGGAAAATCCCATAGACAGAGGAGCCTGTTAGGCTCCAGTCCATGGGGTCGCTAAGAGTTGGACACAACTGAGCGACTTCACTTTCACTTTTCACTTTCATGCATTGGAGAAGGAAATGGCAACCCACTCCAGTATTCTTGCCTGGAGAATCCCAGGGACAGGGGAGCCTGGTGAGCTTCGGTCTATGGGGTCGCACAGAGTTGGACACGACTGAAGCGACTTAGCAGCTTAGCAGCATGGGCTTATAAAACTTCCAGTTCAACCACAGTCAGAGCCAGAAGCCAGAACACTGAGAACCCAAGACACATGAAAACCAAAAGTCCATTGCAAAAAAATGTTCCAGCAAGAACTGTGGAATGCATCATACATTCTTTCCACCTAAAGAACCTATTAAATTGTGTCTGAGGGTAAACACTAGCATAGGTCTCTCCTATTTAGCATCTGGCTTTTAACCTCAGGAAACATTCTGAGGGCAAGAAAAAGTATGAAAATGAAAGACATTAATCTTGAAATAAATATATAGAGAATCAAAGACCTAGAGATGAAAAACTAAACCAAAGAAATCTTCTAAGTTTAACTTTCAAGATCAGTGATTCTTTAAACTGTATTCTTCAGAGATGCTTCAAGAACTAAGTGGTTGTTAGGTCTCCAACTCCACTTAACCAGAGCAGCAACATTTTTATCTCTTTCACATGTCAGACTTCAACCTGAAGGACCAGTTCTGCAGCTTGTAAAAAAAAGTTTAAAAATCTTATTTCAAACTGCATCTATTCATGCATTCATCCATTCAACAAACATCTACTGAGCATCTCTGTGACAGGCACTGAACTAAGGCATGGAGACACAAAAATAAGTTACGCATGGTTGCTGTCCACCAGAAGTTCTTCCTGGAGATGGGAAGACAGACAAAGGATGCAAAAATCGGGGCAGAATGTGACTGGGTGCTATGAGGGGGAAAAACAGGGGACACTGAGATTACACTAAACAGATGCCATAACATCTGGAAACTGGCTTGGAAATTGACTTTGAAACTCTGCTTAGATATATCCAGTGGTGGGTAATTCTACAAGGTAGCCAATTCTATTTTTAACAATTGTAATTATTAGCAATTTTCCTCCTTAGGGTTGAAATCTATGTTCCTGTGGCTTCAACCCATCAGCTCTAGTTCTATCTCTAAGTCTACATAGACGGGTCTGTTAACCTTTTCCACGAAACTGCCTTTAAAGATTTGAGTTCAGTCATCATTCCCTTTTTTGGACTCTCTGCTCTCTAGGTACACAGCCTCCATTTATACCAAATGTATTATAGCTTCATGTGAAAAAAAAGGGAGAGAATTTGGGGAGAATGAGAACTCGATGAAATCATTTTTCTCTATGTGAAAACTTTGTTTTCTGGGGGATAGTTTTAAGAGCGGTCCTGGTACTACTCATGGAACAAGAAAAAAAATGTAAACTAAAATTAGACATAATAAAATGTGACTGCAGACTGTGAACACTCATTTTTCTTAATAATTAACATTCAAAATTAATGGAAATCTACATGACTGAACGACTGAACTGAACAGTGTGACAAAAAAACATATAAGAACATACATAAAAATGGTTTACTGATGTTAAGTTACAACACATGACACGTTTAAGGTATTGGCCATCATTAGAATGCATAGCTCAATATGCTGTTGAAAAGCAGAATGAACAGTTCCCATCAATACCTTCATGAGCATCTGAATTCCGCTGCTTGAGATAACTATGTCTTGGATTTTCACCAAATAAACCTACACCAAGAAGTAATCTAGGAGGATCTACAACAGACAAGAAAGTAATATTACCTATTTTTATAGATTTCAGAGCCAGAATCTATTTTTAATTAAAATTTTACTTTTATTTTTAATTACTTTTTAATTACTGAAACCTTTAGAAAATCATCATGCTTAAAAAAAATTTCCAAACTGTTTTACATAGGTAATTTTATAAAGCATTTCAGTATTTCTTTTTCTTTTTAACTTCAATTTCTGTGCATGGTAATTTTGCTATGTAATGAATTAAGCTTTGAAGGCCAGCATGAAATCTAACACACACATAACGTTACTTCCATGAAAAAATTTATCAGTTAAAACGTTTTAAAGATAAATTTTCTGTGAACTCAGGCTGCATAAGGAGTATCTTTCACTGTTCACATAAAATTTAAGTACCACCTGCTTCCAAGGGAATTGAAGTAGTATATAGGCCTGTTTAAATTTTAAAAAGCACATGTAGATATTACTATGGTGTGTATTAAATTTGACTTTGATCTTTCTGGCAGTCTGGGCAAAAAGGAAAACATGAAAGAATACTTAATTATACTTGATGCTTCCGATAAGATCAAATATTCAAGGGATTTTTTTTTTTTAAGGAAAAAACAAACATTTTTACTACTAAATTCCAGAGTTTATCAAGATGTACTAATCAAGGAAATTTAAACAAGGAACACTTAGTAATACCACGTCTTCAACAAAAACACACAGTAAAAGGCCGGAAAACAATCCCAATAATTTCACGTATGACAGAGATGTGTAAAATTTGACAGCATAGTATTAATGCCATTTAGTGAGGATGTTTTAATGGAGAATGAACTCCCCTGGTGGCTCAGTGGTAAAGAACCCACCCAATAATACAGGAGACGTCAGTTCGATCCCTGGGTCGGGAAGATCTCCCAAAGAAGGAAATGGCAACCCACTCTAGTAATCTTGCCTGGGAAATCCCACAGACCTAGGAGCCTGGCAGGCTATAGTCCATGAGGTTGTAAAAGAGCTGGACACAACTTAGTGACTAAATAACAACGTATCATTTGATATTGAAATCTAGTCTACTAAGCAGATAATTTCTTTTCCTTCTCATCATCAAAAGAGCATTTAAATACTGGTTTTGAAGCAGAAACAGACTAACAGACATACAGAACAGACTTATGGTTGCCAAGGGTTGGAAAGGTGGAGGAGGGATGGATTGGGAGTTTGGGGTTAGCAGGCACAAACTATTATACATAGAATGGGTAAACGACAGGGTCCTACTGCAGAGCACAGGGAACTATATTCAGTGTCCCGAGATAACCCATAATAGAAAATAATATTAGAAAGAATGTATAACTGAATCACTTTGCTGTACCACAGAAATTCATATAACGTTGTAAATCAACTATACTTCAATTTTTAAAAAGAAAGATAAATATTGGTTTTGAAGAATCATCATCAGGCTGGGTACGATAATGATAACAGCCAATACTTGTGCACTATATGTCATGATACACTCATGCTAAGTCATTAAATTCTCATAACAATCCTAAGAGAGTGGTATTATTACTGCCACCTCTGTTTAACCAATGAGGAATGGTTTATGGACTACCGAAGGACATCATTAGAAATAAGGAGATCTTTTCTTTATCTCTAAATTTTAACCATTTTTCTCATTGTGCAAATAGCAAATTCTGGGATCATAAGTGTTTTTAATTTGATCTATGATATCTATCTCAAAGACTGTGGGAGGCAAATAATCAATAATGCTGGCTTCAGGCATGATAAGCTAAATCCTTCTTCACTACTTAGCTCTTTTGGGATATCATTGTTTGTTCTTAACAATACTGGTAAAGGTTATAAATACTCTTGAATAGGCATTTTCCTTTTGATTGATTCAATTTATTATGTCTAGAAACAATTCTTGACCTTTATTTTCTTCACACCACATTCAACAGATGAGGTTCACATATGACATATTCCCAAAACTCAACCTATTTTTGACAAAACCAAATCTGGTAAAATAAACTGAGAGTATGATAGAATTTTTGCTATGGTATTTATAAAAGTATTTTATAGGCATATGGGTCAATAAACTGCAATTTTCAAGACCTCAAAATTTTGTCATTTTATGCAGGAGAAAATGAATAAAGTTACTACTATTTCAAAATATATATTTATTCAATGTGAGGTTATTTTCCCAAAGCTGTTCTGCAGGTAAGTTGATTAAACAAAAGGCATACATTATTGAAGAATAAACATAAAAAATACATTGTCTTGTTTTTTCAAATCACATAGAACTTACAGATTTTTAACCTGTAATGAGTATAAATCATGTTTTTGCAAATATCACTTGCATCATCATCTTTCCTGCTGTTCTGCTAATAACTGTGATGTAGACATTAATATACCAGGCAATTATCACAACTTTTACTGGTACAACAATAATAACCACAGAGGACTGGCAACTCATGTTCTACTTGTTTCTATTCTACTCTTTTTCTTCTACCTAAGAAAGAACATCATACAGCAATTAGGAGTATCATAGGCACAAATCAGAATCTAAATAAAAAAGAAAATCATTAGAAAATCCTGGTATGTGTTACGGCATCATTGAGCAGTTGGTACAACATGTCAGTGTGTAAGACATGTCTATATTAAAAACTGCCCTTGGAGAGGGCTGCCCAGCCCAACTTCTCCTCGATGAGAAGTTTGGTGGATCACAGACTGCATAATGATCATGACCCCACGACCTGAAAGCCAAGGAAGCTGCATGCACCTTGGCTTGAGAAAAACAAATATGAAGGCACTGAAGGTGGATCTAATCAGAAAGCTAAATCAAAATCAGATTAAAGCTGAGAAAGAAAACAAGCCTTCCTCTTTTATGAGAGACATAAAGCATGCCTCTGGATGTCCCAGTTTGTATCTCCCAATTTACCCCATCTTCGGGAAATTCATTTCCTAAACTCCAGGCCCTCTACATGAAGTCCCATCAGAACCAGCACCTTGCCTTTGAGATGCCCATCCTGACATGTCCCAAGTAAACCGTCTTAACCACTGAAAGGAATAAACGTCCTAAAGAAATTCACTGAATGAGAAAAAATACAGTCGTTTTCTTTTTGGCAAAATCTTACTTATTTGGCAAAGGCTTACTAACTGGAGTAACACCCTGAGAATCAGACTAGCTTAATTGCCTGTGCGTCCCGAGGAAGGAGCTCTAGTGAGAAAGTGTATGGATTTTCCAGACAAAGCCATCTGGAGATGAAGAGGGGGTTGTCTAGACAAGAAGACAGCTAGCTCTTGGAAAGAAAAACAAAAAGTCTGTTGTGGCAAAGGGGAGTGAGACAGAAAAAGGGTGAGATCATGCAGAGCCATGTTCTCCGCAGGCCCGGGATGTGGGTGGGCATCAAACAGAACAGCAGCCTGGATACTGCTCTCATCCTGGCACCATGTTCCAACCAGGCAGGTGCCCGAGATCTCCCAACTGGGAAGCTGCTTCGCGTGGGGTTTTCAGTGAATGAGGAAGATATTAAATGGGGTGAATTAGGGCGGGGCTGACATCTTGTATGCTGGATAATAGGCGAGCCAAGCTGCAAGCCTGACTTTTCCTCAGGATTGTTTCCTGCTGCTCCATAAACAAAGCTAACAAGTTAACAGTGTGGGCCAGACACTGGGCTTGGCACAGGGGGTGAGACCAAGTCTAAGCCCATCTACCTTCAGGTGGTCCTGCACCTATTAACACTCAATCAACACTGGAAGCAGGGATTCCCTGGCTATCCAGTGCTTAAGCCTCAGTGCTTCCAATGCAAAGGGTGCCGGTTTGATCCCTGGTTGAGATACTACAAGCCTCCTGGTACGGCCAAAAACAAACAAAACTACAACAAAAACTGGACGTAAAGTGCGAAGAAGGGTACAGAACACTCTTCCCACAGAAGCCCTTTGCGAAGGACCAGTGTTGCCAGAAGGCACCTGGCAAATACTTGGGGGTACGCAGGAAGGGTAGGTGGTTGGGTTTGGCTGAACACCATGGCACCCCAGGCACATGCACACAAGCATGTGTGTGTGCACATGCTCACCACAAGACTGCATGGTGTGGCCCCTCTGAGCACTAAGGATGCCCACCCCTGCTCTACCCCTGCTCATGTTACAAGAAAGTCTCATAAAAAGGAAAATGGTAAATGAAATGATCTTTTAAATTCACAACTAAAAGACAAAGTGTCCTATGTGATGTTTTAGGTCCTGACCCCCACGAATGACAAAAGGATATCTGTATGGCTGCCCTCTCAGGGTCTGGGATGTCCCTATTTGGAGAATTTGAGAGCCAGCATCTGTGTGTTCACACTACCCTCCACCCACACACAGTTTAGACCTAATCAGGTCGAGGCATGTAGAGCTCACATCCCCTGGGAGGTCCTGATTTTGTACAGATAACAGTCTCAGCACCTTCCAGCAACCCCCCTTGGAAGCTGCCTGTGTACTATAAAGTGCCTTTCATGTTTAAAATATCCCACCTTCAAACAAAAAGTATTAGAAGCATTTTGTTTTTTAACAGGCAAAAATGCACATACTTCAAAATCTCACATTCCAACAAGTTTCTTAGGTGATTAAAAAAAAAAAAACAACATAAAGTGCTTAAAATCTTTATTTTACAAAAATGTTAAGGGAGCCACATCAGAAAAAAAAAAGTCAAGAAAATCTAGGAAATGAAGATTTGCGTAAAGAAAAAAAAAATCTTAACATTAAATAGAGTTTCTTCTACATGCCCTTTGGCCTAGGATCAAATGGCATGTTTACTTTACCTGGAGGCTTGATGTTCTGAAAAGATCATTTATATCACCTTTGCTGTGTTAAAATTAACTCTGTTCAGCACAAGATAGGAAGATGGCACACAGTGCTAGGAATATATCTTTATAAAATACATCAGCATAGACTTTGGTTTGTTTGTTTGGTTAAAGCTAGAAAGTATATTTTCCTTACAAATGTTCCAAGTTTCAAGATATATTTTCAAGAGATATGAAACATATCTAGAGGATTTACAAAATTTAATGCAGAGAGGGATTTCTGGGAGTCTACAATAATCTTCAAATTGAATCCCATATATTTAAAGAATACTTTTGAGTTCATCTCATGTTTTATTTATGCTTATTTTTAACCTTTCTATACTTTATCAGCATAGCCCTAATTCAGGACACAGTCACATGTTGCCATTCTGATCAATAGAAAAATAACAAAGCTCAGTAATCAATAATCTCTATGCTTTCCTAACAAATGGTTTCAAATACAGTACCTCCTGCAAAGCAAAGAGTTTCTCAATATTGTGAAGGCACTTTCCTTATTCCAGAAAAGAACTGTTGAGTAACAGGAGTAAAAAAATCTCATCAAATAGGATCCACTCTTAATTGTTTATGGTAAAACTATGCCATGATGCCTATTGAGCATAAATCAGGGTTTATAATTGAATATTTTCATGATAATTAAAGTATGACATTAATTGATAAATGCAAGGTAAAGACATGATTTCCTTTATCACATGCCAAGTGCACTGCTTTAATCATTATTTATCCAACACCTAAAATCTGCCAGAGGGGAAATTTACTGCATTAATTTCAATCACAAGACATTTTAAAGAATGTTCTGAGCCACATTTAATACATCATTTCAATTTCCCCTGTTTTCTCAGAATAATTCTTCTTAAATCAGATATTCTAGGAAACATTAAACTGGACAAATTAAGTCATTTTATATAATGTTCCCTCTGGTGTTTGTAATTTTCAAAATAATTACTCATCTCTCTCTTTATATCTCTGAATCAAAACTACTTAGTTTAACTGTATTAGTCAGGGTTCTCCAGAGAAAGAAAACAAAAAGGATGTGCATAGACAGACAGACCCCCTCTATAGACAGAAAAAAACCTGTGACAAGTAATTGGCTAACACAGTTACACAGTGTTAGTCATAAGACCTGAGGTGAGTCACCAAGCTGCAGACCTTGGAGAGCTGATGGTGTAGTTCTAGTTTGAGCCCAAAGACCTGAAAACCAGGAGAATCAAGGGTATAGCTCCAGGCCAAAAGGCCAGTAGGCTTAAGATGCAGAAGAACATCCAAAGTTTGCACCCTCAGCCTGAAGAAAGAGGAAAAACCCCACGTTCCATGTCAAGGGCAGTCAAGCAGGATGAATTCTCTCTTACTCATATTCATGAGAGGATTGGCCATTTTTTTCTATTCAGGCTCTCAACTGATTTGATGCAGCTCACCCAGAGTAGGGAAGGCAGTCCTTTTTACTCAGTCTATGGATTTAAATGCTAACCTCAGCCAAAACACCATCACAGAACCATTCAGATTCATGCTTAACCAGATCTCTGGGCACCTTGGTGGCCATAAAAATTGTATGGTCACCCATACAAATTGACATCACCCATAAAATTAACCATCAGACCAAACAATGAGATCCCACGTATGCTACCTTTTATTCTGTTCAGTTCAGTTACTCAGTCATGTCCGACTCTTTGCAACCCCATGAATCACAGCACGCCAGGCCTCCCTGTCCATCACCAACTCCCAGAGTCCACCCAAACCCATGTCCATTGAGTCGGTGATGCCATCCAACCATCTCATCCTCTGTTGTCCCCTTCTCCTCCTGCCCCCAATCCCTCCCAGCATCAGAGTCTTTTCCAATGAGTCAGCTCTTCGCATCAGGTGGCCAAAGTATTGGAGTTTCAGCTTCAGCATCAGTCCTTCCAAAGAAATCCCAGGGCTGATCTCCTTCAGAATGGACTGGTTGGATCTCCTTGCAGTCCAAGGGACTCTCAAGAGTCTTCTCCAACACCACAGTTCAAAAGCATCAATTCTTCGGCGCTCAGCCTTCTTCACAGTCCAACTCTCACATCCATATATGACCACAGGAAAAACCATAGCCTTGACAAGACCAACCTTTGTTGGCAAAGTAATGTCTCTGCTTTTGAATATGCTATCTAGGCTGGTCATAACTTTTCTTCCAAGGAGTAAGCGTCTTTTAATTTCATGGCTGTAATCACCATCTGCAGTAATTTTGGAGCCCAGAAAAGTAGTCAGTCACTGTTTCCACTGTTTCCCCATCTATATGCCATGAAGTGATGGGACCAGTTGCCATGATCTTGGTTTTCTGAATGTTGAGCTTTAAGCCAACTTTTTCACTCTCCTCTTTCACTTTCATCAAGAGGCTCTTTAGTTCTTCATTTTCTGCCATAAGGGTGGTATCATCTGCATATCTGAGGTTATTGATATATTTTCCCCCAATTCTCCCAAATTTTGGAGTTTTGGAGGATTGAAATGTTTCCAAACAACAGTTCTTCTAAATTATTCAGAAAAACCTTATCAGCACCAATAAGTTTTCTTCTCAAGCAGAAAAATGATCTTTCCTTTCTCATATTTATAAAGTTCCATATTATTTACATTAGCTAGCTCTCACAATAAAGTAGCGATATCCTCAAGATAAACTAAAAGAAAATGTTAAAACCTAGATTTAAATACCAATCTTCATTTGGAAACTTGTCTCCAAGCTTCCAGAATATCATTAAAGATATAAGGTAAAGACATTTTATAAAAATGTAAAATGAAGAGTAAGAATACATGAATAAATTAATACAAATGTCACAGAGTCTTATCACTTAAGCATTTAGAGCTTTATAGCAACCTTACAATGTATATAAAAAAATAAACCACAAATATTGAACATCCATCATGAATAGTTCATAAATGGGTGAAGCCAGATGGTCATTTGAGCTTCAGGCTCACTAGCGACTGAACCTTTTGTCATCACTATGATTCATGATCTGACTTTTTACAGTTTCAGAAAAGCAGCTTTGTTTGGTTCCCCCATGCTGTAATGTGTTTAATGGAATGGATTCACATGAATCTAATGAGAAAGAAACCCATTTAAATCCTAAATCGTCAACTATTTAAGTGTAAGATGTTGTTTGACCCAAGAACTAGAGACATCTCTCTATGGAACAGGTCTTTGCTGGGGCTCGAAGAGGGGCAGGATATTCACTTGAAAGCCAAGTTAGCAACTGGCAGTTGGCCTGGTGAGAACAGAAGAGAGCACAGATTATGATATTCCTTAGGGAAGCTGAGCTGAGCGGTGGAGCCCTCTCATATATTTTTGTGGAAAGAGCAGGATAATTTAATAATCAGAACACCTGCCCTCTGGGTAGTGCTGGAGAAAAATTACAGATTTTTTCTCTGCAACTCCCTTTTCTTTTCTAGACTGCACAGAAATTTATCTACACTTCTTACCTCATTCTCCTTTATTCTGGCTTAAGTAATAGACTGTTGTCTGTTTCCTAATAATATAAAGGGAGGCACCTCAATGACACCAGTGTAATGAAGCAAGAATTTGGTCTGGGGCTTGATTTTACCCTCAGAGAATTACCTCAATTATTCATTCCAATAAGAGGATAAGGACAGGAAGTAAACCAGAAATGTGTGTCACCATGTATAATATTGATGTACCTTTCCACCAGAGGAGGCAGTAGACATTAAAATAAGGAAAAAGACTGGATGTGCTAAGCAACTATTAACAGATTTTTTAAGACTTACATAAGATTTTACCTTAAGTAAAATCTACCTTGGTAAAGCTAAAATATTTCTAGGTGAAAATATTTCTAGGTGAAAATAGTACCTTGGAGATACTACATAAACTTACTCAAATAATGCCAATTAACCACAAATATTAGATGAGCAAACAATTACCAGTAATATAAATCCAATGGAGATGATAATTTTATAGATATATAAAGAAATTTTATATAAATAGGTTATTTGCTGGTGCATTTAATTTTGGCAATTATAAATCAATTTGAATCATAACGCCCATAAAGATTATCAAAAATTAGGATGAAGCAAGAAAAAAATTAAGTTATCCCAAAATGCCAAAAATTTTTCAAAATTTGTTTCCTTTTTATATATTTGGCTGTACCAGGTCTCAGTTGCAGCACTCAGGATCCTTGCTGCAACATATGGGATCTAGTTCCCTTGGCAGGGATCAAACCCAGGCCCTCTGCATTGCGAGCTCAGAGTCTTAACCACTGGACCATCAGGGAAGCCCCCAAAATGCCAAATTTTAATTGACCTAGATTAAATATTAATGTTTCAATTGTCCTGGAACTGTCAATGCATGTTCTCGTCCATCTATATTAATGCGGGATGTCAGTAATCTACTCTCCACCTCTCTGGTGTCCCCACTCTCCTGTTTACCCAGCTTTACATCTCCCAGCCCACTACTGCCATCACCCCTTCTCCCTCAACAGTAGGATCACTTGATTATACCCAAACCTCTCTCTCCCCAAGTAGCTGAACTGGCTAAAGAAAAACCCACAACCACGGTAACAAGGCACAGGTTATATCTGTGTCCCAAAAGCTCAAAAGGCACTCAGCACCATCTGGTGACTATCAGAGATACCAAGAAAATTTGTCCTGAGTGAAAAGTCCCTTTAGGGAAACAATGGAAGAAACTCAAAGACTAAGAAGACCTGTTGGTGTCTAGTTCAGAATCATCTCCCTATCACTGATCACTCAGTATTTTCATGGTTTCAGGGCAAAAAAGTTATGTTAATTCATAAATATTTTACTCATTGGGGGTTACCTGCTCCCCTGCTGAGACTCCCACTTATTCTGGGTTTAACAGTTTCTACCTCTCCAACACCCCTGTCCCATCATCAAACAATGGGAATTCAACAGTGGGCTCCATTCACGTCGCATAAGGCACAATAGGTCTCCTCGGAATGCTTTGTGGCATACTGTTACTTGAGGCGAGGATGCTTCCTATCATCCCCTTTCATTTGGTATGGCACAACCCAGCCCCTGAACACCACCACCCAGATTGACAGGAATTTAAGGTCATACTACAGGGGAAGGAGATGCCCTGATGTTACCATGAAAGGCAGGTGACATGTGCACCTTCGTTACCAATCATGAGACATCACTTGCCACCCTGAGGGAAATGAGAGATGAGTTCGGAAGTCTTTCAGCTCATACAACCATTTATAACAGCAAAGAAAACACTGCCAGAGCCTCCCACCTGATATGTCATCCTGAAAGACAGACAAAATATCCAGGAAAACTGTTTCCCATAAATCCAGGATGTGTCAGCTGCCTAAAGCCCCATGCAAGACTTCACACACAAGACTGACAAAGGGGACTGCTCCTAGCTCCTGGCTCTGAAGTGAAGTGAGAAGTTGCTCAGTCGTGTCCGACTTGCACCCCATGGACTGTAGCCTATCAGGCTCTCCGCGGAATCCAGCAAGAGTCTGGAGTGGGTTGCCATTTCCTTCTCCAGGGGATCCCCGACCCAGGAACGAACCCAGGTCTCCCGCATGCAGGCAGACGCTTACCGTCGAGCCCCTGGCTCTGGGCCTCTGGTTATTGACACATTGATACATAAGAACAAAACAATCCCAGAAAGACCATCTGAAGGAACGTGGGCTGTCTTCCAGCCAGGCTTCTGAGTAATTCCTTCCTATTTTCATTTCTAATTCCTACCTAAACCTACTTGCTCACCCGCAGGCCCTTTGCACTTCTGTCTCCCAGTGCTACCGACCTGCCCTGTTGCACACACTGCAGACCCCCTGGGTGCCTCCCACCTCTAATCACACCCCATCACCTGTTTGTCCCCTTTGGGGCAGGAGATAACCAGGACTGAAAATGCAAATTATCAATCTGAACCTGCTTAAAACTAGACAGAGAGACCAGAAGCTCAATCTGGAGGCACTTCAACATTCGAAGGATCAGTTCTAGAGATCTAAAGGTATTATTTTTTCCTCAGCTCTCTTCAACAGGTCCTTATGATTTCAGGTTATCTTTAGTTTCTTCCCCTTGTCACTATCAAGTAGCTACAGAGGCTCCTGCTAATTTTTCCACTTGCCTGCCATGTGAAAGAAAAGAGAATTAGAATAAGGACCACTGCTTCCAAGAACAGAAGTACGGAAAATTATTAATCTGAAATAAATAAACTGTGTTCATTTCAAAATTGTTTACTTTCCCCTATTTTTTTAGAAAGGATGTATCGAGTTTATATTTCATTTGGAAACCAACTGTTTATAAGAAGAATCAAGGACTGTGAAATTCTCTTTGGGAAAGAATGTAAAAGACCAATTAATAAATACACAGAACAATCAGCAGTAACCACTTTTTTAATATACCCAATATCCCTGCCTATGAAATACATCAGTAACCCTAGAACAATTTACAGAGTGCTAAGCTTGTACTGGGCGGGGGTGGGGGTGGGGGGCGGAAAGGAGGAAGCATCAATTTCTTTTGTCCTTTTTTCTCCTCTATAAAATCATGACTCCATGGTCTTATGTCATATTAAAATAAAAAACAATAGCAGCTATTTACATTCTAAACTTAAGAGAATTTCACAATGTACCTATCTGATGTCTAATTTTCATCTCAGGTTTCCAAATGTTGGGTGTACAACAAAAGGTTTGGGAATAGAAAAGTGTTGCAGAGACTGCAGTTGTTCTCAACATACCTCTTTTCTTTGTTTTTCTTTAAAAGCAGATTGCCATATTGTTATGGGTGGCAATGTAACTGAGTTTTAAAAAATCTATAACTCCTGAACTCCCTTGTATGAAGGAGAATATAAAGATTTGAACAAATGTCATTGACAGACTTCTGGAAAATGCTATTTAAAGGGTTGACAGCCTTCACCTTTCTCCCTCCTACTCTCTGGAAAGTGGACATGATGGCCAGAACTCCAGCAGCTATCTTGTGAATGGAGGTGACCTTGAAAATGGAAAGCCTGGCCTAAGAAGAACAGAACAAAATAACAGAAACACTTGAGCCACTGATGATTGTGTGTGTGTGTGTGTGTGTGTGTGTGTGTATCATAGAAGTCCTTTGACTACCGACTGATGAGTGTGTGTGTGTGTGTGTGTGTGTGTATCATAGAAGTCCTTTGACTACCGACCTTAAGATATCTTTTGCATAAGAGAAAAATGAACCTCTAAAGTTACTAGTATCTCAGGTCTCTACGACTGGCAGCTGAAACTATCTCAATACAGTTATTAGAAGTTATTTGACTCCTTTTTAAAGAAATTTGTCTTGCAACACTGTACATTATTTGGCTGATTGAGACCACCACTAGTTCATGCTCCACAATATCCACTGATTCCTCAAAAATGCCTGGCACACTACTCAGTTCCCACTATCATCTGACCTTCCAACTGAACAAGAGTTCTTCCAAATCTTTTCAGCTTTCCACAAACCTCCACCCTCTTTTGAATCCCGCTCAACTCTCAACAGACAATCTCATCTTTTACTTTAGGAGAAAAGAAATGTAGAAATTATCAGATAAGGGTCAACACAGCTCCCTCCATGAAATTCATAAACCCCCTCTTACTTCTGAGTCAGTATGGGTTAAGAGGCCAGACTCTGGATGCAGAAAGACCGGGTTGGAACCCTGTCCAGTCTGAGAAACCTTGGGGACATTCCTTACCCAGCCTAAGCTTCAACTCATCTATAAAATGGAAACAATTGTATCTGTACTTCACGAGCTTTTGAAAGGATTAAAGGAGATAAATGTTTTGCATGCTGATGCCTGGAACCTAGAAAGCACTGAAACAATGTTAGTTCCTACTGTAATTAAGTCTATCTGTCACAGTCACCACAAGGTAAAGAGCCTGATAAACTGGAGGCACATAATAAACATTTGCTGAATGAACTATCCATTAAAACAAATTCCATTTAAAATCTAGGGAAAATCCCTGGAAAATAAATTGAGCCCATATTACAGGTAAAGTGATATACATATGTCTGTGTAACTTATCCAGAGGTGCACCACAAGCCAACAGACATGATCACTTTCTCTGATTTCTTTTGCCGTTTTCTAGGTGACAGACTTGGTATTGTTAGGTAGTTAAAATAGGAACAGGAGACCAGAATGGCAGTGCCTAAAAGATAAGGAAGGGAAAAGCCCGGGAAAATAGAACAAAGAAAAGTCTGAGGACAGGAGTGAGGACCTCCTGGCTAGCCCAGTTTACATAGGGCAGGCCCAAGGGAGGGAAAAACCTATGAAAACAGGAGCCAAAGGGCTGGGGGTTTCTCTCTCCCCGGGTGCTGGCACACTCCCCTACACTCTTCTCTTCGCGTCTTTGGGTCAACATGCCCTCACACCTCAAGGATGGATTTTTCTGCTGTTTTCTAAATAAAATAGAGCTGTAACAAGGAGCTGTAACACTGATCTGTCTAAGAGCTATAACACGGTCTGATTGAGACCTGAGAGCTATAACATGGTCTGTCCAAGACCCGAGAGCTATAACACAGTCTGTCCGAGAGCTATGACATGCCGAGGGCTCTAATGTCCATGGCTTCAAATTTTTGTTGGGACAAGACAGAACCAAGGAGAAAACACTCGCCTGACAGTATGAAGATGTGCTTGGCTGATTTAAACAGTGATCATGGGACTTTCCTGGCGATCCAGTGGTTAAGACTCTGAGTTCCCACTGTTCCCACGGCAGGGCATATGTTCGATCACTGGTCGGGGAACTAAGATCCCATGTGCCTAGTGGTGCGGCCAAAAACAAAATGATAGGGCATTTATGTGAACAAGGTTCGCCTCTTGTCAAACAAAGCAATTTAAAAAGAGAAAACAGTTATCTTGTATTTGTCAGGCGAGTGTATGCTCCTCGGTTCTGTCTCGTCACAACAAAGATTTGGAGTGACGGACATTAAAGAAGTCCTCGTTGTGTCACAGCTCTCGGGTCTTGGACAGACAGCGCTATAGCTCTCAGGTCTCAAACAGACCGTGTTATATCTCTTAGACAAATCAGTATTACAGCTCCGTGTTATAGCTCTATTTCATTTATATAATAGTAAGAAAATCCATCCTCAAGGCGTGAGGGCATGTCGACCCAAAGACGCGAAGAGAAGAGCACCCCAGCATGCAGGAGAGAGAGACAGAGAGAGAGACCCCCGGCCGTTTGGCTCCTCTTTTTGTGTCTTTTCCTCTCCCTGGGCCTGCCCTATGTAAATTGGGCTAGCCAGGAGTGCTGTTTGTTCTACCTGAGGCCCTCACTCTGGTCCTCGGACCTTCCTTTATTCTATTTTCCTGGGCCTTTCTCTTCCTTGTCTTTTAGCCACCGCCATTCTGGACTCCTGTTTCCTATTCTAACTACCTAACATATTGAACTGAGAGAACGCTGAGACATATCACAAAGCAAATGATGCCAGCTCAGAAGAGAAACTGTATAAAAGTTAACACAACAACATAAGAATTTACCCCTTCAAAATATGAATAAATTATACTATAACTGACATTATTTTAAAAGAAATGGTGAGACTCTTAACTTTTCTAACAGGTTTGGGGCACTTGGGAAGGTAAGTAAATAAATCCACAGAATGCTGTGAGTTCAAGAAACCACGCCAGAAGAATTTTTAAATCACCATCCCATACACAAAAGCAGAGATGTTAAAAAAAAAAAAAAAAAAGCTAAGTAAAGATCTATATGAACACAGTGATGCCTCAAGAGACACAAAATGTAACAGTACCAATGAAATGGGTTTAGGACAGATCACCAAAGCCAATGCAAAGTACCCAAACTTACCATCAGTTTGGTCAGGAACGACACTCCAGGAAATAATTATTTTGAAAAAGGGAGTATGCATGGCCTATGGGAAGTGTAACACAATATCCTTCTTATATCACAAAGTAGAGTGAATGCATATACACTGAGGTTTCATTTGTCTGGGTCATTAGAGAGGGTTAAGAATGACAGGATGGCCTGGATGTCCTAAAACCATATGGATTATAGTTAAATCTGCCTGAGAAATTTTCTAAACTATATGAATAAACAGCATGAAGGTAGGAATTGTGACTGAATAAACTGACTAAAAGTATTAGATATTTTAATATTGGAACAACAATAACAGGTATTCTAAGAAGTAAACGGATAGACTCCTTAACACAGGCGACTAAAGCAGCATTTCAAAGGCATGCTTCCTTCCTCAATGTCAGCAAAGTCGTTACCCCCGTGCACTTCAGGAGGAGTCACCGACGGGGTTTTGTTTAAAATTCTCAGTATTATACAGTCCGTGTTACCAGGTCCTCTGACAATAACTTCAGTCTTTTACACACAACAATGTTCTCCACCACCTAAGGAGATTGCTACTTTAATTTTTTTTTTCCTTATTCCAAATGGCCCATTAGCGAAATAAAGGCCTATTCAACACTTGCAAGAACCCCCATGGCTCCAAACTAAGCTATTGCCTAAAATCAAACTTTTAAAATAAGCCTGCTGCTCTCAGTTCTCCTTTATTTCCTCACAGGGTTGAAGTTCAGTTGAGAAACTTGAGTTTGGGTTCTGCCTCTCCCACTTACCAGCACTGAAGTAGCATGCCCTCACCCTGCTTGTCTGGCCCCATGTTTTCCATCTGTAAATGGTAGGGTTTGATGAAACGGTCTTTCAAGTTCTTCCCAAATACACTGTCAAGTTCTTCTACATGATTTTAGATGTCCATTTGCATGTTTGATTGGCAGATCTTGAGGTTATCTGCTTTCGGACATTAAGAAGGCAATTCTTTTAGCTGTGAAGTCTATTCCTGTGTTCTCTGAATAACCGACTTTTTATTTTTTAACATGGAATATTGAGTCAAAGCACATTTCACTCGGTTACATTTTTCCATTAGAAATACGCTTGCCATTAAAATCATACAGCACTAATATTATACAAATCATACCACTAAAGCAAAGAAAAAAATAAATTCATGAAGGCACAGTTGGATATGAACTATTTAATCCAATCATGATGTTTCTGTAAATCTGTTTAGATGGCTCGCCATTAATTTGCTCATTCATGCATTATTTGTTGAATGTGTACCATGTGTTAGGTGCTGTGCTAAATTTTATATTTATAAGAGTTTTATATTCAGCACAGCACTTAGACACATGGTACACATTCAATAAATTTTTTTAAAGCCTTCTAAGACATAGATATCACCCAACTCATTACATTATGCTAAAGTCCTGAGCTTTCTTGACATCAGAAGACCCTCACTATATGCTAATATCCTCCAGGGGAGAAAGAATTGGTTTATCCCCTCAGACTTCTTACCTTATAGAACCTCAATTATTCAAGCCCATAACTGGACTTCTGTTATACATGTCTCTATTATGCCATGATCCTTTCAGAAATTATTAATGAATCTGGTCCCAATGAACATTTTTTCAATAAATATGTGTGGTAAGGTTAGTATGTGTCAAGCAGCATGTTAGGTGTTAGACATACACAGTGAACACAGCAGTGGGGTAACCATACTATAGACTTATCATTGAGCAGATATTGATGAAAAGTGTGTAAGATCAGTAAGATGTGGCCCTATGTTCTTGGCCATTCTCATCACTATTCTTATTTATTTATGTGACTGTCCCATGGCTCTGAGTTCCTGAAAAACAGTAGGAACTCATAAATACTTTATAAATGAAAAAGTTCATTTAGAAATTTCTAAATTTCTGTTTTTGATCACAAGGATATTGCTAACTCCACAGAAGTTGGCTGCCACCAGTAAAGAACAAACCAGCACTCATTACTAAAACATCTTTAGACATTTCTGTGGACATCCACCTCATAGGCGTGGGTGTCTCCTAGTACCCATCCTCCCCTTCCCCTTTCCTAATGGAGCCATGATTTAGTTCAAGTCTCCCCCTCTCAACGTGGCCCATAGTACTCAGAGGAAGCCAATCCTATCCCAGATCCACGGCTGAGTCTAGACAACGTACTCTTTCCGTGATCATCTCAAGGACCTTGGTGTTGATGGTTCAGAAGTAAGCACATACTTAAGTCAACCAGTCAGACCAAAGGAAATGATTTTTAGTCTATGGCCAGAGAAGTACTCCTTTCTTCCACTATAATTAGGGATAACTGCTGCCAGTGGTGGCAATTATCTTGTAACCATGGTGGGAGCTAGCTTTAGAAAAAGGGTGACATGGAGACCAGAGTAGACCTGAGATACTGGAAAAATGAAGCCAGAACTGTCCAACTTCTGGCTTCCAGTGTGATAATATACCTGTTTATTATTTATAGCATTTTAAGTGGAGTTTTTCGTTGCCTATAGTTAAAAGTATCTTTATAAAATCCTCTGGAAGCTATTTATTGAACTCCACATTATGGGAAAAGAAATGTGCTTTTAGAATACAAGAATGCATTTAAATTTAAATTCTGACCAGAAGGGCAGAATATCTGCTCCAAGACCCAGCTAGAGAGTGAAGCATCCATGATTGTTGCTGTAAAGTCCAAACAACATTTACTATTAATAATTTTTTTTTTTTTCTCATTTTATTTTATTTTTTTTTTTTTCAGTCTCTTTTTGATTTCAAAACATTCAACATCTAGTATGAACAAATTGTACATGATAGTGTTTAGTTTGAACAATTAATACATTTCAGATATAATATTATACATATTTCAATGCTATTCTCCCCAATCATTACTATTAATAATTTATAAGGTTCTTTTCCCTCTCTCAAAATTTGATATTTAATACCCTTGATGTTTGCTTTTAAAGTTTCTTTTGTGAATTGAAAAGGACTTCCTTTAAGTTAAAAGCAACATAAAGCAATATTCATTGGATAATTCATTCATTCATAGAGGCAAAAAATTAACAATAAAAAACTCAAAGATAAAAAACTTCTAAAAGAATCATGGTCATAGAATCACAGGTGCAAGTAAACCTTACAAGAGTGTCTAGCTGAATGCCTTTCAAACTCTTCCACTGAAAACCACAAGGGAAATGTTTATGAGAATGGAAATCGTGCCTAAAGTGGCCTGTCAAAAGTGTGAAATATCTTTGACACTTGACTTTTTAATCTTTAAAAAGCAAGGGGATTTTGTGTTCTAGGGCAGAATATTATTCACATATAATCTTTCCCAAACCCTTAGTGAAATTAATAGCCCAGGAAGTTGAGCACTGTCTTTCCTCTGTCTGTAGGCTTTCACTGACATACCACTGTGTGTCCCTACGGGCAGATGGTATGTTTACCCAACCATTACTCTCATGTCACAGATCAGAGAACTGAGGCCAAGAGAGGTTAAGTAACTTGACCAAAGGTCTTAAGATATTACTAGCAGAGCTGAAAACAGACTCAAGCTCCCTGTAACTTCCAAGACCAAATGCTTCTTTTGATCTTTGTAAGAAAATAAGAACAAATATAAATTAGGAGTTTAGCAACAGGTGTCCCCAAGCTCATGAGACTGTGGGTCATATGCTGAAATGCCCACCTCCGTGACTTTGCACTTGCTCTGCTTTTTCTCTAGAAGACTCTTCTGACTCCCTCCATGGCTGGGTGCATCCCGGCATCTCTATCTCAGCTCACACCCTGTTGTTATTGTTAGTTGCTATGTCACGTCTGACTCTTGTGACCCCATGGACTGTAGTCCACCAGGCTCCTCTGTCCGTGGGCTTTCCCAGGCAAGCATACTGAAGTGGATTACCATTTCTTTCTCCAGGGGATGTTCCTTACCCAGGGATCAAACCTCTGTCTCCTGCGTTGGCAGGTAGATTCTTTACCATTGAGCCACCTGGGAAGCCCCAGCTGAGATGTTACTATTCTACAAAAGAAGCCTTCCCTGACCACCCTATCTAAAGTGGTCCTCCCACCTCCAGCTATGCTCTATCATATCAATCTGATTTGATTCCTTCGTAGAACATACCACAATATGAAATTACGTATGTATTTGTTCCCTTTCTGGTTCCCTCCCACTTGAACATAAGTTTCACAAAGAACAGACCTTTTCTGTTATTGTTAACACCAGAATTGGGAGTCTGCACATATAAAATGTTTGAGAAACACTTTTTAATTGTAAATAAGTACCCTATGCTGTCCTATCTCTTTTTCCAAGCTGCCACTCTCCCACAACAACTTTCCTCCTTCATCTTTAGCTTTTCAAGTATTATCCATACTAAGGACAACCCAAATCCTACTTCTTTCAGGAAGCCTCCCTTAGATCTATTTACCCAACTAGCTAGTGAGGACATGGAGAACAGGAAACTTGTCTTATTCATGTTTATAGACCCATATCCTAACATAGGAGGACCTTTGATTCTAGCCCTTCCCTCCCATCACCTGTTCATTTGCCTTTCTCACCTCTGTGCATTTTTTTCTGGTTCTAGAAGACCATGTCAACGTTATCCTACACATGACTAACTGTATTTTCCATTATGCCAATTCTGTTCCTTAAACACTTCAATGCAAATTTTAATTCTGTCATTTCATTTGTTTCCCCCCCATGCGTTCTTTTCCTCCTGTCATCCAGGTTCTCTTTTTTACCTCAAAGTATTCTTTCCTTTGGGCTTTCTGTGCTGTTAGTGAGCTTCTGTTTCTTTGTAGTTGATGAGGATGCCTGAGTTATTTAAAATAGCATGCTATTTCCTGTAATAAATTATCCTCAGAAGTACTCTCTTCTTCTGATCCTTCAGCTTGATGCCTCTTCCACTTAGTCTGCACTGTTATTTTGTGGGCCCCAGACTTAGAAGTTCCCCTGTTTTCATCCTTAGAAGGAGGGGAGTTCTAGTCAGATTCATATATTGACCAAACAGGTTATTCAGAGAGCTCTATTCCCTATCACTGTCTGGTAGGGAAGAGGTCTAATCCTGGATGTAAAGCAAAAGGAGGTTTGGTGTGTTGGATCTCTCCTGGCTCCAAGAATCTAGCCTAATTTAGAGCAGCTCCAATGGACCTACGTGGGATATACTCCCAATTCTTATCAAATGATGGATTTCAGAAGAACTGGAAAAGCCACAGCCACCAATGTGCATGCAGTGAAATATTTCCTAAGATGCAATACACACTTCCTCCAGCCCCCTCTACGCTGTGTTTCACTCTGTTGCTTTCTAAATGGATTACCTTCACATGGATACTGAAAGAAACGGGAACAGAATTTAAGCCTCTTCACAGGAAATGAAGTAAAAGAATAAAACCAAGAGGCCAAGAACTGAACCTTACCATTTGCAAAAACTAAGGACTGGAGGAAGAGAGGGAGAGAGAAGCAGCAGTCCAAGAGCTAAATGACAGCCACGTAATGTCACAGAGATGACCTGAGCCAGAGGGAAAGCTGAAATACTGTGAAGACGTGACCATCAGCGTCAGCGATTGCATCAGGGAAAAAGAATGAATACTACATGACTGGGAGGTCCTAACGTCCATGGACTATTCAGAGGGATAATGAAGAGGATCACTCTGGCAGGCAATTAAGCAATGAATAAAATGATGAAGAAAGGAAAACCAGGGCATGCTTGCTGAGAAAGATTGACAGTGAAATACAGGAGAGAAATAGGGAGTGGGTGTCTATTTCAATGTTGTAGGACAGATGTTAAAATCTGCGAGCACTATTCAAATCTCTAAGTAAAAATAATTAGTGTGATTGCCCTTTTTGCATTGGGGAAGACCATCTCAGGTTTAGAAAACATAAGAGGAGCCAAGAGTACGCTCTTTTTTAAAATAAAGGGTCACAGGTGGGATGAGGGGAAAGAACGAAATTCCAGAAATTAGAAATGTGAGAAAAGTAGGTAAAACGTCTATAAGGGAAAGTTCCGTGACTTTTTGAACACTGCATCCAATAATTTCTCCCTTAATTCTGCTAAATACCATGGAATTTGGGGACCTACCACTCTTTTTGAATTTTGTAAAACTGTTATATTGCTCCAGTAACAACTACAGGTTATTCTGTAGGCTTCTTGCCAAATTCTGAAGGCTCCTTATAACTAAATAGAACACTGAACTTATATGATTTGATGGCTAGACATTACCATACTCACTGAGCACAAAGATTATAACAGAAGAAAAAGTGAAATTCCTTTGAACAGTGTTTAAAATATATGCATTTTATAGGTAAGGAAAACTCATTAAATACTACCTTTCATCTATCACGGTTCACATATTGCTGAAGCCTGGCTTGGAGAATTTTCAGCATTACTTTACTAGTGTGTGAGATGAGTGCAGTTGTGTGGTAGTTTGAGCTCTCTTTGGCATTGCCTTTCTTTGGGATTGGAATGAAAACTGACTTTTTCCAGTCCTGTGGCCACTGCTGAGTTTTCCAAATTTGCTGGCATATTGAGTGCAGCACTTTCACAGCATCATCTTTCAGGAGTTGGAATAGCTCAACTGGAATTCCATCACCTCCACTAGCTTTGTTTGTAGTGATGCTTTCTAAGGCCCACTTGACTTCACATTCCAGGATGTCTGGCTCTAGGTGAGTGATCACACCATCACGATTATCTGGGTCGTGAAGATCTTTTTGTACAGTTTTTCTGTGTATTCTTGCCACCTCTTCTTAATATCTTCTGCTTCTGTTAGGTCCATACCATTTCTGTCCTTATCGAGCCCATCTTTGCATGAAATGTTCCTTTGGTATCTCTGATTTTCTTGAAGAGATCTCTAGTCTTTCCCATTCTGTTTTTTTCCTCTATTTCTTTGCATTGATCGCTGAAGAAGGCTTTCTTATCTCTTCTTGCTATTCTTTGGAACTCTGCATTCAGATGTTTATATCTTTCCTTTTCTCCTTTGCTTTTTGCTTCTCTTCTTTTCACAACTATTTGTAAGGCCTTCCCAGACAGCCATTTTGCTTTTTTGCATTTCTTTTCCATGGGGATGGTCTTGGTCCCTGTCTCCTGTACAATGTCATGAACCTCAGTCCATAGTTCATCAGGCACTCTATCAGATCTAGGCCCTTAAATCTATTTCTCACTTCCACTGTATAATCATAAGGGATTTGATTTAAGTCATACTTGAATGGTCTAGTGGTTTTACCTACTTTCTTCAATTTCAGTCTGAATTTGGCAATAAGGAGTTCATGGTCTGAGCCACAGTCAGCTCCTGGTCTTGTTTTTGCTGACTGTTTAGAGCTTCTCCATCTTTGGCTGCAAAGAATATAACCAATCTGATTTCAGTGTTGACCATCTGGTGATGTCCATGTATAGAGTCTTCTCTTGTGTTGTTGGAAGAGGGTGTTTGTTATGACCAGTGCATTTTCTTGGCAAAACTCTGTTAGTCTTTGCCCTGCTTCATTCCATATTCCAAGGCCAAATTTGCCTGTTACTCCAGGTGTTTCTTGACTTCCTACTTTTGCATTCCAGTCCTGATGTTCAAGCTGGTTTTACAAAAGGCAGAGGAACCAGAGATCAAATTGCCAACATCCGCTGGATCATAGAAAAAGCAAGAGAGGTCCAGAAAAGCATCTATTTCTGCTTTATTGACTATGCCAAAGCCTTTGACTGTGTGAATCACAATAAACTGTGGGAAATTCTGAAAGAGATGGGAATACCAGACCACCTGATCTGCCTCTTGAGAAATTTGTATGCAGGTCAGGAAGCAACAGTTAGAACTGGACATGGAACAACAGACTGGTTCCAAATAGGAAAAGGAGTACGTCAAGGCTGTATACTGTCACCCTGTTTATTTAACTTATGTGCAGAGTACATCATGAGAAACGCTGGACTGGAAGAAACACAAGCTGGAATCAAGATTGCTGGGAGAAATATCAATAACCTCAGATATGCAGATGATACCACCCTTATGGCAGAAAGTGAAGAGGAACTAAAAAGCCTCTTGATGAAGGTGAAAGCGGAGAGTGAAAATGTTGGCTTAAAGCTCAACATTCAGAAAACGAAGATCATGGCATCCGGTCCCATCACTTCATGGGAAATAGATGGGGAAACAGTGTCAGATTTTCTTTTTCTGGGCTCCAAAATCACTGCAGATGGTGACTGCAGCCATGAAATTAAAAGATGCTTACTCCTTGGAAGGAAAGTTATGACCAGCCTAGATAGCATATTCAAAAGCAGAGACATTACTTTGCCAACAAAGGTTCGTCTAGTCAAGGCTATGGTTTTTCCTGTGGTCATGTATGGATGTGAGAGCTGGACTGTGAAGAAGGCTGAGCGCCGAAGAATTGATGCTTTTGAACTGTGGTGTTGGAGAAGACTCTTGAGAGTCCCTTGGACTGCAAGGAGATCCAACCAGTCCATTCTGAAGGAGATCAGCCCTGGGATTTCTTTGGAAGGAATGATGCTAAAGCTGAAACTCCAGTACTTTGGCCACCTCATGCGAAGAGTTGACTCACTGGAGAAGACTCTGATGCTGGGAGGGATTGGGGGCAGAAGGATAAGGGGACGACAGAGGATGAGATGGCTGGATGGCATCACTGACTCGATGGATATGAGTCTGAGTGAACTCCGGGAGTTGATGATGGACAGGGAGGCTTGGCGTGCTGCGATTCACGGGGTCGCGAGGAGTCGGACACGACTGAGAGACTGATCTGATCTGATCTGATGTTCATCTCTCACATGCTGAGAGCATCAAAGAGCTATGCTTTTCAATCACCATCCAACAAGACTAAGTAACAACACAAAGGATCTTGGCCACCAGCAAATTTGGTAAACACGTTGGAACCCAAGAACTAGGAGTACTGTGCGTCTCAGCTATGATCTACAGCCCCAAAGACAGCCCCAAGAAGATCCTACCCATCCTGGAACAATAAAAGCACAAACTAGCAGACAATCACTCCATTAGTCTAACCATCTATTAGCCGCTTTTACTTCATGTGTCATTTGAGAAAGGTAGTGAATTGGAAACTCTGCCACTCTAAGAACTAATTCCTGCCCTGGAAAAGAATCCTCAATCCATCAACTGCTTAACTATTTTAACTTCTAAAAAGGGATTCATTCAAGTAAGCCAGACAGAGAAAGACCAATATCATATGCTACATAAATGTGAAATCTAAAAAAAAAAAAAGATACAAATGAAAGTATATACAAAACAGAAATAGACTCACAGATGTAGAAAATAAAGTTGTGGTTACCAGAGTGCAAAGTGGGGGATAAATCAGGAGTTTGGGATTAACATATACACACTGCTATATATAAAATAGATAACCAACAAAGAGCTACTATACAGCACAGGGAACTATACTTGCTATTTTGCAGTAACCAATAAGGGAAAAAAATCTGAAAAAAACATATGTATGTATAACTGAATCACTTTGCTGTATACCTGAAACTAACACAACATTGTAAATCAAATATATACTTCAATACAAAAAAAAAAAAAGTAAAATAAAATGAGATGCACTCATACAAGTAATTTTTGAGGACTCCTATGTTTCAGCTCTAAGACTGGAGCAAACAGGTCACTTATTTGGGCACTAACACTGAATCGAGGCTCTTCGTTATGTGAGCAGAAGGATAAAGATCATATATACTAAGAAACAATATCCAAAGCATTAGGCTCAAGGGGCTAAAATCAGAGGGAGAGAAAAGACTCACAGGTTATCAATGTGCTTAAGTGACAGTAAACCCACCTAGGGATGACATTATTCTTATAGGTGGCAACTGCCATTTTTATTAAGAATCTTTCCTATAACATCTTTCAGCCTCTAATCTAATTTTTCTTCCAGATACTGGGCTTGTCAACTGAGCTTAACTTTCCATAGCAAAGAACCTTTCGATGATCTGACCTAACCTTTTTCTTAAGTACAGTCAACATAAATGGAGGCTGACACCACTTTTCCAAGTCGTATGTCAATATAAAAGCATGACCAAGAGTGTACCTCTTCCCAGAGGAGCTGTAGAGGAGTTTGGGATCATCAACATGTTAATTCTCCAGAGAAATCTACAGTATAAGATGAGCTCACTTGTGCGTAATTAAACTAAAAATAAATTCTGTCATATTATATGGAAATGACTGCTGACATTTTCCCCACACATAACTCTAGGCTGAGGATAAAATCAGCCTAGCATTTTGTTGATTTTGAAATTCATTTATCCTACTAAATGCATAACATCAATTATTTAACTCCTTCTACATATTTTAACCAGGGTATACATCTTAGTTTCTGCATACTCAGTCCTTTTAACAGAAATTAATTGAAAAGTTAATGGGCCTACTATCAGATCAGATCAGTCGCTCAGTCGTGTCCAACTCTTTGCGACCCCATGAACTGCAGCACGCCAGGCCTCCCTGTCCATCACCAGCTCCTGGAGGTCACTCAGACTCACATCCATCGAGTCAGTGATGCCATCCAGCCATCTCATCCTCTGTCGTCCCCTTCTCCTCCTGCCCCCAATCCCTCCCAGCATCAGAGTCTTCTCCAATGAGTCAACTCTTCGCATGAGGTGGCCAAAATACTGGAGTTTCAGCTTTAGCATCATTCCTTCCAAAGAAATCCCAGGGCTGATCTCCTTCAGAATGGACTGGTTGGATCTCCTTGCAGTCCTGCTATAACAGGCTCTGAGACATCATAAGGAAACATAAGGAAGAAGTTCTCTGCCTTCATGAAACTTACACGGAGCTTACATTTTAGTGGATGGATATGCAAATGCACCATCTATTAAACACAGTGCAGCAATGCTTTCCATCACAGTGAGATCTGTTTTCTTTCTTAGCTTTGGAAATATCTGCATACTGAAGTGAAGTCACTCAGCAACTCTTTAGCAGATTTGTGTGATATTCAGTGGGCTTTTTTTCCCCCTACAGCACGTTGTTCTCTCTTGCACAAGTTACCTTTAATGGAGGTTACTTTTCCCCAATCTTAACCTCACCAACCCTCCCCCCGCAGCATTACTCATTCTCCCAAAGTGTACTAAATATTCTTTTGCAGATTGTATGTTCATATGAGAGGACCTTGTTTTGAATGGTACTTTCTTGGCCTTGATCTCGTCTTTTACAAGATCTCCAAAGTCTCCTTAATGTGGCAGAAAGTATGATCACTTCTTATCTTTTCAGGTCACTTCTTACAACTCACTTTAGAGTCCACAATATGGCTTTTATTTCTCAAACATGCATGCTCCATCTTACCCCCAAAGCCCTTGCTCATGCTTTATATGCCACCTGGAACAGGCTTTGGCCACATTCTTTCTGGGGCAAAACACTTTTTCATCCTTGAATACTTAGTTCAGACTCTACCTTCTCCAAGAAACCTTCTCTGAGCTTTATATCTGGGCTCCCCAGGAGTCCTTTAAGTTCTCTGTGTTGGCACAGTACACAAGAAAGATCTGTATTAACTGAACTTGCCACACGGTATTATAATCATCTGGCAGCAGATCTAAAAGGAAAGATGAAGTCCTGGGCATGTTTGTGAACTTACGTCTTGCACAGTGCCCTCCATATGCCAGATACTAAAAGACATATTTGCCCAATAAACACTTCAGTGAATTTAAAAACATGCTTCAATAAAATTATTTAACAGGAAAAACAGCAAGTGACAAAAACTTATAAAATTATCAAGATCCCTAAACTAAAGAATGTTTCTTAACTTGGTCCCAATGTTTTCCTTCTTTTTCAACACAAGCTGTCTATTTATTAAGCTCTGGGTTTTAACTAGATATTAAACACAAGTAAACGCTTGTTTAAACTTGAAAAATCCTACAGGGATCGTGGAAGTTGATAGAGGAAACACAGTAAGCAACTGAACAAATATCTGTTATGAGATTTACCCTCTGCCCAGGAGACACCAGGAAGAACTTCATTAGCAAAGATCTTCCTTCACCTATGAGGTAATGAAAAGGGAATTGCCAAAGCCCTCAAGGCAAGGAACGGGTGACATCAACCTTATCCTGAGCAATCTGAATCTATCTGCAATGCCATGTCCTCCAGAAGGGGCCTGGATGAGAAATGGGAGTTAGCCCCGTTTTCATTCATGGTTTTTTCTCCCATCCTGAGCAGCTGCCCTTCTAACAAAAAGATGAACTTGCACTTTGGTTACGGAGATCCCCTTCACAGGCAGGCTTTATTTTTTTCTTTTTGCCTCTTTCAGTTGCTAATTTCTTATTTTGGGGTCAGCTATCTTTTTAGTAAAATTCCTAAGCCAAATAGGTTTTAAATTTCTGTCTGTTGTATAATAATGTATAATAAAGAATGTTATATAATTTGTTCAGTAGCTGAATTGTGTCCAACTCTTCACAACCCCATGGACTACAGCACACCAGACTTCCCTGTCCTTCATCATCTCCTGGAGTTTGCTGAAACTCACGTCCATTGAGTTGATGATGCCATCCAACCATCTCATCCTCTGTCGCTCTCTTCTCTTCCTGCCCTCAATCTTTTCCAGCATCAGAGTCTTCCAATATATAATGAAGAATGCTTTTGTCCTGATTACCTGGAAGGGAGCTTCCAAACTCAGAACTGCCCAAGTGACAGGAGTATCTTTGTTACTCATAGTAGATTCTCAGACCATGCCTGAGTTTATGCTAATGAAGCAACTCTAGGTGGGCTCCTAGTTTTGGGTTGGAGGCCAGCAGTGCTACAAAGACCATCATGAGATTACAAGGATGGGACTTCAAGCCCTGTGATAAAAAACTTGACCTCTGAGGAAGGAAGTGGGGCTAAGGATTGAATTCAATCACATGGCCAATGGTTCAGTAAGCCATGCCAATGCAATAAAAACTCCAATATAATCTTTGGACCTAAGGCTCTGGTGGTATTTCTGGTAGATGAACAAACTGATGTGTCTGGAAGGCACTGTCCTGATCCTAAGACGAGAACACTTGAAAGCTCCCTCTGGACCCTGCTCTATAAGTCTCATTTGGCTGCTTCTGATTTGTTCAGATCAGTTTAGTCATTCAGTCGTGTCCAACTCTTTGTGACCCCATGGACTGCAGCACACTAGGCTTCCCTGTTCATCACCACTCCTCGAGCTTACTCAAACTCATATCCATCGAGTTGGTGATACCATCCAACCATCTCATGCTCTGTTGTCCCCTTCTCCTCTTTTCCTTCAATCTTCCCCAGCATCAGGGTCTTTTCCAACGAGTCAGCTCTTTGCATCAGGTGGCCGAAGTACTAGAGCTTCAGCTTCAGCATCAGTTCTTCCAATGAATATTCAGGATTGATTTTCTTTAGGATTGACTGCTTTGATCTCCTTTCAGTCCAGGGGACTCTCTAATTTGTATCCTTTATAATACAACTGTAACTATAAACAATAGTACTTTCCTCAGTTCTGTGGGTCATTTTAGTGAATCATCAAACCTGAAGGGGTTATAGGAACCCCTGAATTTGTAGTCAGCTGATCATAAGTGAAGGTGGCCTGGAGAAACCCAGAACTTGCAACTGGCATCTGAAGTGAAGGCAGCCTTGCTGGGAACTCTGCCCTTGACCTGTGGAATCTTCAGGAGGTAGTGGTGGTATGATACTGTTCTACTATGGTAACTACAAGTACCATATTGATTCAGCATGAATTAAAAAAAAAAAAAAAAAGTCAGGTCTAGAGTCAGGGAAGCGGGGTCCGGGATCAAACCTGTCATTTAATAGCTCTGTGCTCTTGGATAAGTCACATAACTGCTCTGAGCGTCAATTTTCTCCTCAGTAGAATGAAAGGGCTGGACTCAGTAGTGGCTTCTGCGATTCCCTATCTCTCACTGTTGCCATAGGCCTCAGTTTGGAGGAGAAGACAAGGACTGCTTTTTCATCTGGATGATTTTCTCTATAGCCTCCTATTATTAGCAACAGTTCACAAATAGGTTTGAGGCCATTGTATTTGCTGGTAATTCACAGGCTTATTTCTGAAGTAATTGTAAAAATGATTTCCCCACAGTTCAAAAAGGAGGCAAAGTACAATGATAAGTTACAGCAGAATGCTCAGAGAAAGGAACTGTGCAGGTTAAGAGATATTAGGAGTGAAGACGGTGATGAGTGAGGTGGGGATGAGCTAAGCCACTGAGAGATGGTAGGACCATGGGATGGATGACAGGAAAAGGAACAGGGGGAAACTGGATAGCACCTGATGCTGCTATAATTCCAAAAAGTGCTTGTTGGTCACAGCGAAGATAATGAAGATCGGGTGATAGAAGAGAAAGGCTTTGAAATGGTGAGAAATTGCAGGGGAACAATAGATGAAACCAGATGTCGGATATAGTAGTTGTTAGACACAAGAGGTTATTAAGCCCTTGAAATGTGACTACTCTGGACTTTGATGTGCTGGAATGTGTGAAACGAAGACTAGATTTCAAAGATTTAGTATGAATTTTTAAATGGAATACGTATCATTAAAAATTTTCATATTGGCTATTGATACATGTTAAAATGATAATTGGGGGATATATTAGACTAAAATAAATAAAATTAATACTATTAATTTTTTTAATGTGGCTAAAGGAACATCTTCAATGACATCTGAGGACTAACATTGTATTTCTATTGGGAGCACTTACAGACATGTTTAGATGTGTCTGAGGGGTATATGAAGGATTCTAAGTGTTTAGTATCAGTTCCGATGAATCTGGAGAAATGAAAGAAAGCATGGCCATCATTAGAGAAGTCTGCTAAAGAAGCAATGTCTTCATGGGAAAGCCGATTTTCAATATCAAGAAGGAAGTAAAGGGTTATTTGAAAAAAAGGATGTGATAGAGTGTGACAGAGGTGTTACCTGGTGCCAAAGTAAGGCTCATATTGCAACATATAAATGTATCACATCAACACCCTTTACACTTTACCCTTACACAGTGTGTGCAGGTGTGCTCAGCTGCTCAACCATGCCCGACTCTGAGATCCCATGGACTGTAGCCCACCAGGCTCCTCTGCCCATGGAATTCTCCAGGTAAGAATACTGGAGTGGGTTTCCATGCCACTCTCCAGGGGACTTCCCGACCCAGCGATCTATCCTGAGTTTCCTGCATTGCACGTAGATTCTTTACAGTCTGAGCCACCAGGGAAGCCCCAGCCTTACACAGTGCTATGTCAACTCTATTTCAGTTTAAAAAAGAGAGAGAGAGGAAAAAAAAAAGAAAAATAGGTATAGTTCAAGTGTCAGGGGCAGGTTGGTAAATTAAATCACAAGAGAGGTAGGGACTGTGACATTCACCTACCCCCAGGCTGATTCCAAAGCTGACAGCATTTCCTTTAGTTAAGACCAACTTCTTTTTGGAAAGCAAAGTGGATGAGTAAGTCATCCAACTATAATACAGTCAATTAGCAAACATTTATTAAGGATTTAACACATCCTAGGCTCTAGAGATCTAAAAATGAGTAAGTTCCTGCCCACAAATTGTTCTCAGTTTAGTAGGATAAACAAGAATATAAAAATAGATCAATTCCAATATGTGCTGTGCTTAGTTGCTCAGTCATGTCCGACTCTTTGCGACCCCATGGACTGTAGTCCACCAAGCTCCTCTGTCCATGGGTATTCTCCAGGCAATAATACTGGAGGAGGTTGCCATTTCTTCCTCCAGGGGGTTTTCCCAACCCAGGGTTCGAACCCAGGTCTCCTGCACTGCAGGCAGATTCTTTACCATCTGAGCCACCAGTGAAGTCCAACTCCAATACAAATCGTGGCAAATACAATAATTGTGTGTAAACTAAGCCCTGGGGTCAGAGTTGACAGTGAGATATCCACAGCTTAAGGCCTGTGTGCTGTTTCCATTGGGTCATGTGTGGTAGAAAGCGTCCATTCAGCACAGTTTCAATTCTAGTGACAAAAGGGGCATGCCTTCTTTTATTTAAAAACATTAAACCTTTTGATTGGAGGGAAAAATGTTTTTCCCATACTACTTTTACAAATATAAAAGAAAATAACTGATAGTTTACAAATGTACTCAACTGTTTCTCATTTAAACTATAATTATCCTTCATTCAAAAAAATTTAAAAACACCAGCTTATATTCTGCAATATTATTTTTAGAAGTCTTTCTATAAAACAAAATATGCACACAACTGCTACCTGCTTTCACTATCTTAAGATGCCAGATGGTTACAAAACAGGATATTTCTTTCATTTTCCTAATTTCTTCTAAAAAAATAAAATACAGTGTGTTTGGTACAGTTAGTTTCTAAAAGGTGTAATGTGAAACAGCTAAATCTCCTTAGCATAAACAAATCAGCCTGTGTTGACCTTTCTGGTTCTTCTCATTGTTCAAAGGTAACTTTTGATAACAACTGGTGTGCGTGTGTTTATTGGGTGGGGTGGGGGCGGCACACATACATGTGTGTTTGGGGCAAGAACTGACCATCTCTGGGGCTCTAATCATTGTGGTTAGAACAAGTCCATGAAGGAGCAAAGGCAATGGGTGTTAGAATATGAATAAACTGGATCCAAATCTTATCTCTATGGCTTACTAAATTTAGAACCTTGGGAATGTGAACAACTTCTCAGAGTTTCAGTTTTATCACCAAGATAATGGAGCTCATATGCTTCACACCCAGAGCAGTGTGAAAATTAAATGAATAATCTGCTAAATAGGAAGGCGCTCAGTGTCAGTTCTCCAATGCTTCTTTCCTACAAATTCCACTGCCCCTTCGGACCTGGTCATGGCCATCTACCTCTATAAGAATGACAAAACTGTATCAATCAGCAGAGTAGCTATTCTTCTCCTAAAGGTATCAGGGCATCAGTGAAAGCATTCAACCACATCCTGTGTATTAAAATGAAAGAACATGGTTCTAAAATAAAACTGTCATTAATTTCTATAAAAATTAACTGCTTAAGGATTTTCTAGCAAAATTAATCCAAGCTAATTGAATAGTCCTTGAAGAGTAGGAAAATCATGAGGGCCATCACAGACTATTGATTCAGTTTCTACGAAGTTGAAAAGCAAATTATAGAAAGTTGTGATGAGAATCTCCTTATCAGCATGAATAAAGGCTCATAAACTGCACTCACTGAATTCCAACAGTCTAAAATTCAATAGAAGAACTATGTCTTAAAATAACCCTAAGAGGGTGTGTTTTATCAGAAAAATAACCTACCTTAAGTCATCTGTAAGAAGAAATAAGATATAAACTTATTTTTTATTGAGCAAAGCTTTTCACTTTTTGATAGCAAAATCTTTTTTTTTAATTTGAGTAAGTATAATTTCCACAAAAAAGTTCCTAGGGAAAATAATAATCCTTTTGATTAAAATAAATCACAATGCTGAGCACAGTCTCCAATGATTAGAACACTTAATGAATGTGCAGGAAATGACAAATAAGCAGAAAAAGCAAGTATGCCTTAACAACATGTTACAAGGTTATATATTAATTCATGTAATTTTTTTTTAAAAGTCATTTAGAACAGGTAGATACTTTAAAACCAACTATATGGGCAAGAAGGCTCAGAGAGGGTGAGTGACTTGCCCAAGGTCACACTGCCTACGTGGACCAGAACTCACATCAACTGATTTATTTGCTCTCCTTTAAACATTTAGTGTTGGAACCCCACGGAAGTTATTCAGTTTCCCAGGCCACACAGGAATCCTCTCAATAACATTCCTGATATGTGGTTATTTGCTATTTAATAGTTCCAATGACTCACTCTTTTTATAAGGTCACTGTTGCCATTTCTGAAATCTCTCTCTACCAGTGATCTAAATCGTCTCCCCTGTTATTTTTAGCCTTTGGCTCTGAGCCACACAGCATAAATCTAATCCCCCCTCCACAAAGGGGGTGTCCTCTAGAACTCTCTGTATATCAAAACTAAACACCGCTGGGACTTCCCTGGTGGTCCAGTAGTAAGATTCCGTTTCTGATGCGAGAGGCTCAGGTTTGATCCCTGGCCGGTGAACTAAGATCCCAAATGCTGAGCAGCCAAAAAACGAAAAAAAAAAAAAAGAAAAAAAAAAGCTAAACATTCCTTCCTCCCATCTGGTTTTACCATGAGGTGCTGCTATGGGTGTCATCAAAGTACGATGTCAGAAAATCCTTGCTCATTTCTACCTTCCCATTTCCTGCCACCTTTCTATTTTCATTTCATAATACCCCTGAGGTGTTTAAAATGGAATCATGCATAGACTGACAAATAAAGCAATGTACAATCAAACGGCAACCAGTATCAATAACTACGCTCATCCTGGATTATTGATATTCCTGAAATATGTGGCACTCTTGCATGGAAGGTTATTTATAATTTCTCTCTGTCAGGATCAACAGTTACCAAATCTCTTCATCTTTCACATTCAAAGACAGACTCATCCAATCACACAATAAGCATTTATTGAATATCAACTACATGTCACGTCCTATACCTTGATCTATGACAAGCACTACCCATAGAAAAATTGGTACTAACCTAAAAAAGGCTAATAGTATTATTATCATCATATAACTTTCACTGAGCATTTACTGTGTACTAAGCACAATTTCAAGTGATTTACATTTACATGCATTAACTCACTTAATCCTCACAATGACCAGAAGTAGGTGCTATGGTGATCATCATTTTTCGATAAGGAAACCGAGTCCCAAAGACACAGGGGAGTTTACCCAAGACCTCCAAGCAAGTAGTGGCTGCCACTAGGGCCTGGGGTAAGAATTTCAAAGAAAGTAATTTCTCTTTCTTTTCCCAGTCTTTTTTTTTCTTTCTTTCTTTCTTTCAGTTTTTCTGTTATTTCTCAGCTGCCTAAAAGTGAAGTCACTCGGTCACATCCGACTCTTTGCGGCACCGTGGTCTGAAGCCTATCAGGCTCCTCCGTCCATGGGATTTTCCAGGCAAGAAGACTGGAGTGGGTTGCCATTTCCTTCTCCAGGGCATCTTCCCAACCCAGGGATTGAACCCGGGTTTCCTGCATTGCAGACAGATGCTTTACCATTTGGGCCACCAGGGACTAAGGAAGAAGTGAAAGTCACTCAGTCATGTCTGACTCTGTGACCCCATGGACTATTGTATCCATGGAATTCACCAGGCCAGAATACTGGAGTGGGTAGCCTTTCCCTTTTCCAGGGGATCTTCCCAACCCAGGTCTCCAGCATTACAAGCGGATTCTTTATCAACTGAGCCACATGGAAAGCCCACAAGGAAAGGAATGGGACAGAGAACAGGGAGTTAGGGTTTTCACAGCAAGAGGCCCAGCATGTACAAAAACGCCAAGCTGGGGAGGCTGGTGGTTTCTAGGAACAAGTACCAGGCTGAGGGAGAGGGAAGGGAGAGGAATACTGCCAAGGAGGAACTTTCTAATGGGAGGGTCTTTGAGTGAAATGAGGAACCACAATATATTTAGCAACATAACATATTCACTAATTGATTCGCTCTATTTAAGTATTATGAGCATTAAAGACATCTTTACTAAAAAGGTAGCATTACAAATATTTAGAATTTAATATTATCTATAGTCTTCTTTTCCATGAAGTTGCTTCAGCTCATAAGAAATGCAAAAGGAAAGAAAGGCAGCAAGCATCTCCCTGATTAAATTTTTAAAAGGGAAGCGCATTATAAAATGCATTTATAGATTATTCCACTTGTGAAATCTCATTTGATAGATATCACCATCTTCTTAATCTTTGGACCGTGAAACGTTTAAAAGGTCTTTTGGTTTGTGTGTTTTGGGTTTTGAATTAAAAAGGATCTTCAGCGGTCCCTTAAAAATGTAGCGTAAATAAAAATCTACAAAATCAGTAGAAGAATTTCATTACATATATATACATACACACGCACATATAATCATATAGCTGCAATATTAGCCTTCAAGTTCCCTTTGTACCATTCGAAGAAGAGAGCTGGATCCTGACTAATGTCCTCATGTGTGTTAGTCGCTCAGTTGTGTCCAACTCTTTGCGACTCCATGGACTGCAGCCCGCCAGGCTCCTCTGTCCATGGGATTCTCCAGGCAAGAATACTGCAGTGGATTGCCATTTCCTTCTCCAATATCCTCACAGGTTAATCATTTTTTAAAAGTTCACTTTGACTCATGTAAGCCGATACTGTTAAAAATCTATCATCCCTAATATTTCCCTGATACCCTGAGATGATCAATAATTCCAGCTCCCAGGCTTTTCAGGAGTTAATGTTACATTACTACAGATTCTTCTGTGCAAACTGCCAGTGGCAGGGCCATCTGATGCCTTTCTCTATGTTGTTGATAGAAAGGACCTTGAGAGGCTTTTGCACTGTGAAACCACGCATACTCTTTAGCAGAGGCAACTCATTTACCCTTCAGGCTTTCGATCTATTAGATCAAGAGGTTAGACAATACAATCTCTAAGGTCCTCTCTGCTCTCATGTGCAATGATTGTGTGAACTGTTGCCAACTTGGTTTCCTCCTTGATAGACGTGGAGTGTGACAGAGAGCTTGACCTCGAGGCTACCATTAAAAAGTCTATCTTAGCCATGTAAAAGGCTATGTCCTTTTAGGCAGATGTGACATACAGGCTAGAAATTCACACTGATCGAGTGATTCATTTAGTCACAAGACTTTACATTTTTAATGGGCCATTTTGTTAAAGAGGGGCCAGTGTACCCATTGGAAGCAATGAAGACAAAGGAGGGGTACAACTCTGAGCGCTAGCATGCAGTAGAGCACTCTGATCTATGTGAGAAGGTCCTGTGTGTGGCGGGTGGGAGAGGAAAGATCTCTCTACTTCCTTCCCTCCAAGAATTCTCATGGGGCCATTCTATTTAAATTTCTCACTCTTTGCTTGCCCGTCTCTCTCCATTTCCCATCTTGCCCAAGAAAATTCTACATAATCTCTCTTTATTATTTAGAGCAATTCAGTTCTCTCCATGCTCCTCTTATAAACTCAATTTCAGGCCCAGTTTTAAAAAATGCAAACCCAGTGGAGAGCCTTTCCTTAAAAATAATCACAAAGTCTTACATAGTGTCATGGTTTTAAATAATGACATTTTACCATTACAGATATCTTCAAATATGTGCCCTAAACGATGGACATCAACTCTAAACAAAAGTTAGCCTCAGATGTATTATAATATCATGACTTCCAAAGGGGACAAGTGTATTACTCATTATAATCTTATACATTAATACAGTTAATCTCAAACTTGAGCACATATCCAAATCAACTAGAAAGCTTGGCAAAACATAGATTTCTGGGCCTCATCTCCAGAGTCTTAGTTTTGGACCGTTTGGAAATTTGCATTTCATACTTGTTCTGTGAATTGCTAATACTGTCCCTTTAAACATCCCTGCTTTAACACAAATTCTCATCCCCTCCACCTGAGAAGGGCAGAAGTGCATCAGAGTGCTTTTAGGAACATAATGGCTGGAGCTTTCTGCCAAAGGTGTAGGTAGCAAATACTTTCACCTGTCCCCTGTCAGCCCACATAGAGTGATGAATCATGCTATTCCCACAGATTCTAGTCTATTTCCTGTAAGATCTACTGAGCGAGGGCCGGTGTGGTCTCACATTAATCATCCTGCCCAGACCCCTGTCATCACAATAAGGATATGCTCAAGGCTTACATTATAAATGTGAAACTGTAGAAGATGATGTTTATTTCCATCCCCATAGTTTTCCCTTAATCACGGTGATTGTTGCTGATTACTCCTGAATGCTGGTGGGAGAGAATATGTAAAGAATGAAAATTTTGAAGGAGATGAAAACAGTTGATATGGTACACGATGCTTCATGTGTTTAGTGTGTAAACATGATAATAATTTTTGTATTCTTTTGAGCAGTGACAGATGGGTGACTTCAGGCATAGAAAGGATTGATGCTCTGATTTGATGGGTGCTCCCACGACATCATTGACAAGGCTTTGTGAACAAGAATCACAATCAAAATTTTAGCCACTGTTCAGCATCAACTATTCAGCATCTTCTTACCAGTGGAATTTCTCCTGAAATCAGATGTTTCTACAGGATTCCTTAAATTTACGAACCTAATCAATAACCATGTATAATACATAAACTCACACAACACAGTGATAGGCTTTGTAAGAAACATTTGTGGCTGGAATGAAAGAATCACCTTAATGGTTCAGTGTAGAAAGCGAAGTTTCTCCTATATTATCTCTTTCTTGACTCCTCTGTCATGCATGACCTCATTGTTTATATAAAAATGGCCAGTAAAACTCTTCTTCCAAGTGGGTTCACCCCAGTGTGTCAGATCACATCAAGATATACAAGCCCCTCCCACCACAGCAAAAAAAAAAAAAACCCCAAAAACCTTTAAAACTAAAAATCAGATGCTGTGCTTATTTCCAAATGGGTGTGTGCTAAGTCAATTCAGTTGTGTCTGACTCTGCAACTCCACAGACTATAGCCTGCCAGGCTCCTCTGCCCATGGGGTTTCTCCAGGCAAGAATACTGGAATGGGTTGCCATGCCCTCCTCCAGGGGATCTTCCCAGCCCAGGGATCGAACCCGTGTCTCTTACATCTCCTGCATTGGCAGGCGGGTTCTTTACCACTAGCACCACCTGGGAAGCTCCTTATTTCCCAAGCCAGGGTTTAAAGGTTTACATTAAATGTAATTTTTTTTTTTTTTTGGTATAGAGAAGTCCCATTTTTTTACCAACCTGTTCTTAGAGATGCTAGAAATTCAGCTGGCATGAGAATTAAATAGATCTCTTTTTTAATTTAATTTAAAAATAACAGATGTGTCTTTTTAGTCACAGATAAATTTTGCATGGGTGATAGATTGAAATCTCTGTCTGATTTACTGGGAAAAGAGGAGGAGGGGGCTAGGGTAGCATTAGTCAGTTCCTCTGACACTGGGTTTGTTGGATACCTATTTGTTCTTTCTTCTCTTGTTCTTCTCTACTTTGTTTAGCTCAATGGTCTGGGGCATGATTATATTTAACAACTCGTGACATGGAAACTTATTATTCAATCATCAAATCTTATTGGGTAGAGACTGTCTTATAAACAGTGTCATACAGAAGGATGCCCAAGATGGATATGTGATAGTTCAGAGGGAGAGACAGACATATAACTAGATGAATAAAACTAATGAACAAATACCTATTCTGGGAATGCTAGGTAAAGAGAGATTCACTTCCTAGGGATATGAAGGTGACTTCAAATGGAGGCTTTGGCTGAGATGAGTTTCCAAGGATGTATTAGCAAATGGAAGAAGAGCAAGGGAGAGAAAGGAAAAACATTCATACAGGTTCTATCTTTCCTTCAATTTGCATAAAGGACAAATTCCTAACTTCCTATGACAGAAAGTCAGAACTGTAGAATTTCACTTTACATTTACTTTCACTTCCATTTTCAGCCAATGTTATGGAATCTCTCTAATAAATTACTAAAGATGCATTGCAGCTAAAAGCATAAACTAGAAGCATATAGCTGACCTGAAAGGGAGAGAAGAGTAAGAAGAAAATTAATGCTGCCCCTACAATTCAGCATTATTTGTCCTTTTTTTTTAACCAAATTAATCTGATTAAACTAGCTTAAACATCAAACAGCAATTGCTTAAGTTTTGTTGAAAATGTTTTATATGAGGGTTTTGGCTCTTTAAGAACATTATATGAAGACATAATTTCAAGTAACCTATATCATATTTTAAATTATTAATTATAAAAAGCTGTTAGAAAAAAGTATGTATAATAAACTAGCTGTACTAGTTATGGGAGAAAAAATCTTAAGACTTTCAGCAAAGAAAAAAGGAAACCAAAAAGATTAGTAGAATGATCCTTCTTACTGGGGGCAAGACTCATAAAGCCATTTTCCTCCAGTTTTACTCTGAGCTACTAGGCTGAGATGTCAAATGAGAGGTCTATGTACAATCAGCTCAGAAAGTGACGTGAATGCAAACCTCTGGCTAAGACACCACTTAGCAAGCCCAACAGCTAAGGTCACAGTGAACTGATAAAAATGAATGGAAAATGTATCTTTTTCTTTTAAAACTTTTTCTGAAAGAATGTTGGTCTTATTAAAATTTGGCTGTCTTAATGACAAATTGTATATCTTATTCTAAAAAGTAGACAGGAAAGTGTATTAACACTAACCATCCTCACTTCGATGAGCCGTGGGTCCCACCAACCTGGTGTTTTATGCTTCACTCCTCAAAAATTGGTTGTACAATCCAAGGTCATGAAATAAACAGACGCCAGGAGTTTCTATTTCCTTTAAATTTTTCTTCTCTACTGTTTGTCTTTCTCCATTCAAAGTTTCATCAAAACATTATCAAAACCTTTCTGACCCCACTAATGCAGAGACTCAAAACCAAATGTAATATCCCTACTGCACTACATAGCTTCAGATACAAAGAAAAGCAACTTTCAAAACAGCCAATACTTCTCAAAACTAATATTTCCCAGTACTAGCTGGAAAACAATTTTGATATATTAACTTTCTTATACTTTCAATGAGATTGTGTCTTAGACCCTCAAAAACATTTTCCTTTCTTTAGTCAAAATAATTTTCTTGACTCAGAAATAAAATGTCTATCCCATCTTAATTTATTACTTGATTTTAAACATTTATATCTATGAAAAGTCACAGCTTTAAAAATAAAATATTTTCTAGGAAAAAAAAAACCTTTTCTAACTGTGAAACCAGTTTAGTTCTAACCCATATTAATCAATAAATAATACATAAAAGCATAAAATAGAAAAGAACAGAATAGAAATTAATATGCTGCATGTAGCCAGGGAAAATACTGGCTTCTGGAGTTTTGAGTCATGTGGGTGCACATGTATCTATATCAATCATGAGGTAAGCTGGCTGATGAACCAAAACATTGAAAAAACAATGTTCCAAGACATGCTGATATCTAATTGTATTACATTTATCAGGAAGAACTACTGTATAGCACAGGGAACCATACTCAATGATCTGTGGTGACCGAAATGGAAAGGAAATCTAAAGAGGAAGGGATATATGTATACATATATCTGATTCACTTTACAGTTGAAACTAACACAATATTGTAAAGCAACTATACTCCATAAAAATTTTTTAAGTATTTAATTTAATATGTATTTTAATAATTTAATACATAATACAGATGAGCATATGGCCATTTAGTTTATGTCTCAGAAACAGTGAGTAGTGTGTAGCTTGGCCATTGAGCTCATCCTGCAAGATTAAAGAAGATGCTACTAAAGAAATAGTTGATAATATGTCGAAATTGAAGACTAATAACATTGGCTCCTAAAAGAACAAGTTGCAAATATCTGAGTATCTCTGGCTTTCATTCAATCATGTAAGCTGCATTTATGAAGAAAAACTTATACAAGCCCCATGACAGGCCCAGGGAAGGAAACGATGAACAAAAAAAGCCAAGGTCACTGCTGTCATGGAGCTTATAATACGCAAATATTAAGCAAATAAACACACAAATAAGGTAAAAGTATAGCTTTAAGGACTTCCCTGGTGGTTCAGTGGTAAAAAAAAAAAAAATCTGCCTGCCAACGCAGGAGACATGAATTCAAATCCTGGGTGGGGAAGATCCCCTGAAGAAGGAAATGGCAACCCACTCAGTATTATTGCCTAGGAAATCCCATGGGCAGAGGAGCCTGATGGTGTACAGTCCATGGAGTCACAGAGTCAGATACAAGTTTGTGACTAAACAACAATAACAAAAGCTGTTAAATGCTATGATGTGTGATAAAAAGGTAATGCATAAGTCTCACCTGGTGAAGAAATAAAATCAATTATTAACATCATGATATAAATAATAGTATCATATCTTATGCTAACTTAATACTATTTTCACAGATGGCCAATAAGCATAAGAAAAGATGCTCAATATCACTAATTATTAGAGAAATGTAAATCAAATCTACCACGAGGTGTCACCTCACACCAGTCAGAATGTGTACGTGCTCATTCATGTCTGACTCTGCAATTCCATGGACTGTAGCTTGCCAGGCTCCTCTACCCATGGGATTTTCCAGGCAAGAATACTGGAATGTGTTGCCATTTTCTAGGATCTCTAGGAGATCTTTCTGACCCTGAATTCTTTACCATTGAGCCACCTGGGAAGCCCCTGTTCAGAATGGTTAGCATTAAAATATCTACAAATAAATGCTAGAAAAGATGTGGAGAAAAAGGAACCCTACTACACTGTTGATGGGAATGCAAATTGGGGCAGGCACTATGGAAAACAGTATGGGAATTCCCCAAGAAACTAAAAATAGAGTTGCCATATGATCCAACAATCCCACTCTTGGGCACATACCCAAACAAAACTATAATTCAAAAAGATACATGCACCCCTATGTTCATAGCAGTGCTATTCACAACAGCCAAGACATGGAAACCACCTAAATGTGCACCTAGATGCATGGATAAAAAAGATATGCTACAGACATAGAGTGGAATACTACTCAATCCTAAAAAAGAAAAACAATATAATGCCATTTGTAGCAACATAGATGCAACAAGAGATTATCATAGTAAGTCAAAGAAAGACAAATACCATATGATATCACTCATACGTGGAATCTCAAATATGGCACAAATGAACTATCTGCAAAACAGAAGGCTTCCCCAGTGGCTCAGTGGGTAACGAATCTGCCTGCAAACAGACTCTGACCTAGAGAACATAATTGCCAAAGGGGAACAGAGGTGGGGGGTGGATGAACTGACAGTCTGGGGTTAGCAGATGTAAGATATATATAGAATGAATAAACAACAAAGCCTTACTACATATCATGAGAAACTGTTATATCCAATATCCTGGAATAAAAAAGAACGCATATATGTGTAAAAGTGAGTCACCTGGCTGTATAGCAGAAATTAACACAACATTATAAATCAACTATACTTCAATAAATAATTTAAAAATACAATGATTTTTATATTAACAATATTTAAGTGGTATTACCTTCATTGAAGAAATGGTATTCAAACTGAGACTTTAAGAGTGAGCAGTAAACTGCATGCAGCCCTGTGCAGTGAGAGCTGGGAGAGGGAGAAGAACATTCCAGGCAAAGGAAACAGCAGGTGCAAAGGTCCTGTGGCAGGAGACAGCAGGGTACATTTCCAGCAACTGAACAGATGACAATGTGGCTCTGGCAGAAACCACAGTGAGGAGAATCTATGACATAGGTTGTAGGGGTCCACACAGGAAGTTGTGGTCATGTTAAAGATTTTTATCTTAACAAGGGGTTATCAACTTTCTGTTTTGACATAATTACTCTGGCTGCAACATGAATGTTGCATGGATAGTAGTTGTGACAAACAAGAACGAATATGAGAAAACCAGTCTGGAGATTAGTCTATAATAGCAATCCCTATTGTAGTCCATATGGACGATTTTGCTGCCTTAGCCTAGAGTGTCGAGACAGGTGCTCTCATGATGAAGTGAAGCTATTAGAGGATGAAATAAACAGGTGACAGAGTAGCCTTGAAAGGGTAAGTCAAAGGGAAGTGCAGTCAGGATACCTAGGAGGAATCTCTCATTTAGAGACCTGGGTGGGCAGTGGTGATGTGGAAGAGGATTTTACACTGAGACATGGACATGCACTAGAAGCAAAGTGGAGATGTTTGGATGGGAGGTCTGGTCTTCAGAGAAAAGGCACGGGCTGAGGATTTTGACTTTGGAATCAACAGCACAGTGCAGGTAACTGACGATAGATAGGGACATAGATGAGATGATTTAGAAAAAAAAAAAGTATGAAGTGAGAAGCGATGAGAGGGAAAGGGAAGGACGGAGAGGGAAAGAGAAGAGGAAAGAAGCACTGCGGCTGACTGAACCTTGGGGATGAGCAGCCGGGCAGAGGAGGCAGAAAAGGAGCAGACAGAAAGCAGGAAGGAAAATCATGTGGCAAAGTCAAAGGAAGGAGCAGTTCAAACAGGGAGTGGCCGTTGGGTGGAAAGCTGTTGAGAGAGTTAATAAGATGAGAACTGAAAGAGTCTTTTAGATCTCAGACAAGGAAGGCATCAGAGATCTTAGTGATCAAGAAAGCACTGATTTCCTCTTATTTAAATGTAGAGAGTTTCAGAGCTTGAGATTATTAATGAAAATCACATATAGTATTATTTATCAATGGCCTATTAATAGGACCCAATAAATGCATGAACAATGATCTCCTTTTATAACAGAAATATAAATAACATCCCCAGAATCTGTTCATTTTTTTTTCTGTGATTAATCACATCCTCTTGCCCTTCACTATGGTGAAATAGGACTTAAAAACAATAGGAATGGCAGATAAACATTTGCTTTTTCATTTTAATACAAAGCATAATATTTCATCTAAGTGGAGTTCAAATTTCTCTGACTCAATATAGTCAACATCTTTCATGACTACAATTCAATCTGATTTGACATCTCATTAAAGACATTCTTTATTTGCTGCTGGATGAGTGATTTCATAAATTGCATACATGATCCAGGCCCTAGAAGACTGAAAGGAACATGATTCTGATGAGTAAACATCTGCCATTTTTAGTTCATTTTTATTGTGCACCCTTGCAAAGTGATTCAAGTTTATGAGTAGAGTTACATGAGGACTTTTATAAATATTCTATATAGCTCCACTCTGCCGCACATTGAAATTTAAATTCCAAAGCTGGTTGAGCATAGCTGCAACCCAGATCAGAAGAGGAAAGATGGGGGATGCTCACAAAGTATAGAAAGTATACCACATCTCCAAAGAAATCATCCAGCCAGCAACAAATGGAAAATGGCATTTTTTGAGAATGTCTTTTAATCTAAAAAAAAATCCAACATAATCATGTATTCATTGATTTGTTTTGTCAATATTTATCAAGTGTCTACCATGTGTTGAACACTAAACCACAGCGTGAACAAACAGATATGTTCTACATGAGCCAAAGCTCTGAGAGAAAGAACTAGTCAGGGGTTGGAATGTGGTGATGGTGTCTCTGCATGCCATGTCATACACTCAGGACTTACAACTGCACCAGGCCCTAAGGAAGCTCCATAAACATGATCTCATTCGAACCTCAAAGTCACCCTCTGAGTTGCGTAATAATGTCCTTATTCCCATTTTTAGATAAGAAAAGTAACAGAGAGGAAGTTTAAGTCTGATTGTTTGGGGCATAAATCATAATGCTCACAACAGTTAGCCTGAGACATCAAGAAAACAAATTCTGCTCAGTAGAACAAGAGAGGAAGCAGGGTTTTGGAAGTGCTATCACTAAAGCATGGTCATGATTTTGTCACTACCTTAATGCTTGCAGGTATCAGTGGTTTCTTAGGAAGACTCTCCTTTCTCCCCAAGGATGACAGATTAAAAAGGCAGTACTATAAAAGATTAGGGGAAAAGTAAGAAGGAAATAGGAAGGCAAGAAAAAGAATAAACAGAAGTGAATAACACTGGGTGATCCTGTACCAACTACTAAATGACAGACCAAAAAGAGAGTCTCACACACACACACACATCCACACACAATACATACATATATACAAACATATACACATGTACATACACATATACACACAAACACACATATATACACAGAAACATACACAAAAATACACATTCATAAAAACATATACATAAACATTCAAACATATACATACAAATACATAGATACAAACATACACACACATATATATGTACAAGCACATACCACTTCCCACCTAGGAAGTGAGGATCCTCTAGTAAAACTTCACACTTAAGATCTGGTCTCTTGCTCAGTAGGTTTTTCCCATGCCCAATCTGTTAAAAAACGTCAAAACGCATCTCGTCTGCAGCTTGTCACAACACTTCTCACTCAGAATCCTCCGCGAATTTGATGCATGGGATTCACATTTCTCTTATGGGGTTTCCACATCTTTTCCTCACATTGGCTTTGCCTTTATCATCTCTCCTACTTCATTCACCATGATCTGCGCTTCTACCTGGTCCATCTAAATCCCCCCAGTCTCATCTCTTCCATCTCCTAATTCTTTCCTCTTGACATCTCTACTCACTTCTTTCTGCCAAGAACCAATCCTCAGCTCTTAACTGTCATTCTCACCAAGGAAAAATGGCCGCAGACTTTAGCAGTATTTGGGAAAACAAACTCATTCCAACCTAATGGTACAGAGAAGCAAGCTTCAAACTCTTTCAGATACACAATTCTGTAGTCAGTGAAATTTCCCCCAGAATCTAACTATTTGGGACTAGAGCACTAAGGGAAGGGTGGATGACTGGGGCATACAAGGGAACTGGAACCCCATTCTTGCCTCAACCCCAGCAGCTCTCCAGATGGCTTTGGGGTGCAGAGATCATCAACCAGTGCCAAAAGCACAATCTAATTATTGGAAGCATTTCACAAGTCAAATCAAACATTCAGAACACCTAAAGTGCTTGAAGAGCACTTAGAAGCCTGCTTTCATAAAGCAGTCACATCAACCATTCATTGTGGAAACAAATATTAAAATGCCTACCATGTGCCAGGCATTGATTTTAGCACTTGGGCTCCATACATGAAAACAAAGATCCCCTGCCCTTGAGGAGTTACAGTCTATCCAGGGGAAACATACATTTAGGAACACATAATTAATGTGCAAATTATATTATTGATGAGACAGTGATAAGTGCTATGAGGGGTGGGGGAGGGGCGCACCAGAAGAAAAGGAGATTGGGAGTTCCAGACAGCAGGGCAAGAGAGACAGGCATATTGCAGTTATAAAGAGGACCTCCTTGATAAAGTGCCATTCAAGCAATGCCCCTGAGGAGGGAGGGGAGTTAGCTGGGAAGATACCTGAGGGAAGGAGTGGCAATAAATGGTATTTATTGGTACCTTTTACTGAACCACTTACAATATGCCAGGCAATTGCCAAATTGGTTTACACTGCACACTCATATTATATATGAGACCATCAGAGGCTGGTAATATTATTATTTGCATGGATACTGTGATTTGGAGAAGCAGAATTACCTGGAGGACTTGTTAAAAACAGATTGCTGAACCTGATCACCAGAGTTTCAAGCTTAACAAAACTGGGGTTCAGCCTGAGAATCTGCCCGTCTAACAATCTCTCATTAATGCTGTTGGTTTCTGCAGCATACTTCAAAAACCACTGATTTAAAGGAATGAGGTTATCTCTGCAAAACCTGTCTCCAAATCCCTACGTGTGTGTGTATGTTAGTCACTCAGGCATGTCTGACTCTTAGTGACCCTATGGATTGTAGCCCACCAGGCTCCTCTGTCCATTATTCTCCAGGCAATAATACTGGAGTAGGTTGCCATTCCCTTCTCCAGTGGATGTTCCCAATCCAGGGATCAAACCCAAGTCTCCTGCATTGCGGGCACATTCTTTACCACTGAGCCACCAGGGAAGCCCCCAAATCTCCATATTCTGGTCTAAATTATACACCTTCTCTTTAAATAACAACACCTTCACCCAAAAGTTTCCATTTATAATCAAATTAAACTTTAAAAGCAAAATGCATATTATAGTATACATCATGTGCTTGCTCACTCAGTCACGTCCAACTCTTTGCAACCCCATGGACTATAGGCCCGCCAGGGCTCCTCTGTCCATGGGGTTCTCCAGGCAAGAATATTGGAGTGGGTTGCCATTTCCTGCTCCAGGGAACCTTCCTGACCCAGGGATTGAACCTAGGTCTCCTGCATTGCAGGCAGATTCTTTACCGTCTGAGCTACCAGGGAAGCCCATAGTATATATTATATATTTATAAGTATAGTTTTTTCTACAAAAAAAAAAAAAGGACCAATTGGTAATAAAATAAAAAAACTCTATAAGAGCAAGAATAATATCTGATTTATTGTAATATTCTCAGCACATAGAAGAATATCTGGCACATATCAAGTACTTAATAAATAGCTTTTGAGTGAATCAATGCTATTATGTATGCTACATTTTTTAACTTTTTTACAGTAATTTTAGGTTTACAGTAGTTTTGAAGATAGTATAAAGAAGTTCCATAAACCCTTCAAGCAGCTTCTCCTAATGATAACATCTTGCTATGCTAAGTCACTTCAGTCGTGTCCGACTCTGTGCGACCCCATGGACAGCAGCCCACCAGGCTCCCCCATCCTTGGGATTCTCCAGGCAAGAACACTGGAGTGGGTTGCCATTTCCTTCTCCAATGCACGAAAGTGAAAAGTGAAAAGTGAAGTCGCTCAGTCGTGTCCGACTCCTAGCGACCCCATGGACTGCAGCCTACCAGGCTCCTCCATCCATGGGATTTTCTAGGCAAGAGTACTGGAGTGGTTTGCCATTGCCTTCTCCGGATAACATCTTAACATTTCTCAAAACTAAGAAATTAACACTTATAGACTACTACTAACTAACCTTCAGTTTCAGATTTTAACAGTTTTCCCTCTAACAATCTTTTCCACTCCAGGATAACATGTGGCATCTAGTCATTACGTTGGTCTGTGACAGTTTTTTAGTCTTTCTTTATTTTTCATGACCTTGACACTTTTGAAACAAATTAGTCAAACACATTATAGAATGTCCCTTAATCTGAGAATCTTCTTTTTTCCCCCCATGAATAGACTAGGGTTATGGATTTGGAGGAAGAACAGGACAGAAGTAAAATGCTCTTCCCATTTCATCCTACCAGTGATATAGAATATCAATATCAACAGGACTTACCACTGGCGATGTTGAACTTGATCACTTGGTTAAGGTGGCGTCCAGCCGGTTTCTCCACTGAAAAGTTCCTACTTTTTCTTTCTATAATTTTAGAAGGTGAGTCATTAAGTCCACATTCAAATGAAAGAGGACTGAGCTCCACCTCTTGGAGGGAGGCATATGAAGGTGTTTGTGCACGTATGTAAACACCACCACAGTAACGAACAAGTACTTGGGGTGGTTGAGATAGTTTGAGACTATGTACATAGCCTTTTTCTCCTTTAGTTTTCTCCCAAACTAATCGTATTTTTCTTGTCTCGGTCCTAGAATTAGCCATTTCTCCTTTGTTTAAACAATGGTATTCAACTGCCTTATGATCCAGCAATCCCACTACTGGGCATACACACTGAGAAAACCAGAATTGAAAGAGACACGTATACCCCAATGTTCATAGCAGCATTGTTTACAATAGCCAGGACGTGGAAGCAACCTAGATGTCCATCCACAGATGAATGGATAAGCAAGCTGTGGTACATTTACACAATGGAGTATTACTCAGCCATTAAAAAGAATATATTTGAATCAGTTCTAAGGAGGTGGATGGAACTGGAGCCTATTATACAGAGTGAAGTAAGCCAGAAACAAAAACACAAATACAGTATACTAACGCATATATATGGAATTTAGAAAGATGGTAAAAATAACCCTATTTACGAGACAGCAAAAGAGACACTGATGTATAGACCAGACTTTTGGACTCTGGGACCAGGAGAGGGTGGGATGATTGGGGAGAATAACATTGAAATATGTATAATATTATATCTGAAACGAGTCGTCAGTCCAGGTACGATGCCCGATGGCAGATGCCTGGGGCTGGAGCACTGGGACGACCTGGAGGGATGGTGTGGGGAGGGGGGAGGGAGGGGGGTTTCAGGATGGGGAACACGTGTATACTGGTGGCGGAGCCATCTCGATGTATAGTAAAAGCAATACAATATTGTAAAGTTAAGCAAAATTAAAAAAAAAAAAAAGTAAAAAAAAAAAACAACAATGGTATTCAGAAACCAACTGGTAGTAGGTATGCTTGTTGGTTGCTAATGGAATGTCACAGCTTCTAGCAACTCTCAGCGCATAAGCCTATGTAATATGTTCATATATACTAACCATGTGTCCACACATAACTATTTCTGCATCTATATGCATATGTATTAAAGCGAGCACGAGTCCCCACTAACATCTCCAACCCTCATCTATCACCACAGGGTGGCTCTAGCCTTCCTCTGTTGTTGCTCTCTTCTCTGACAGTGAGAAACCTGGTACCATGAGATGAATTGCAACATGCCCCCAAATACTTATGTTGAGTTCCTAACCCCCAGCATCTCAGATTGTAATAACCACGTTTGGAGACAGGATCTTTTAAAGAGGTAACAAAACTAGAACAAGGACGTTAGGGTGGGCCCTGGTCCAATACAACCTGTGTCCTTCTAAGAAGAGAAAATTTAAATACAGATATGCACAGAAGCAAGACAACGTGAAGACACAAACAGAAGACAGCCATCTACAAGCCAATGAGTGAGACCTAATACACATCCTTTCCTCATGGCCCCTGGAAGGAACTGACTCTGCCAAAAGCTTCATTTCAGTCTTCAAGTAATTACAATTAAATCATCAATGTTGATGTACTATTAAGTAGCATCCATACTATTAAAATTTCCTTAGGGACTTCCCTGGTGGCTCAGACAGTAAAAGCATCTGCCTACAATGCGGGAGATCTGGGTTTGATCCCTGGGTTGGGAAGATCCCCTGGAGAAGGAAATGGAAGCCCACCCCAGTATTGTTGCCTGGAAAATCCCATGGACAGAGGAGCCTGGCAGGCCGCAGTCCATGGGGTCGCAAAGAGTCAGCCCAGTTTTAACCTAATGTCCTTTGTCTGTTCCAGGACTCTATCCAGTTTAACACACTGCACTGAGTCATCATTTCTCCTTGAGCCACCCTTGGCTGTGACAGTTTCCTTAATATTCTTTATTTTTGATGACCTTGACAGTTTTGAGGACTCCTGGTCAGATTTGTTGTAGAATTTCCTTAAATTGGGATTTGTCTGGTGTTTTCTTCTCATGATTAGACTGGAGTTTGGGATTTGGAGAGGGCTTCCCTGGTGGCTCTGGTTGTAAAGAATCTGCCTGCAATGAAGGAGACCTAGGTTCAGTCCCTGGGCTGGAAAGATCCCCTGGAGAAGGGAATGACACCCCACTCCAGTATTCTGGCCTGGAGAATCCCCATGGACAGACAAGCTTGGAGGGCTATAGTCCATGGGGTCGCAAAGAGTCAGATACAACTGAGGGACCAACACTTGGGAATTTGGAGCAGGAAGATCAGAGGATATAAAATGTCATTTCACCACATTATACCAAAGGTGCATACAATCAACCTAACTTACCACTACTGATATTTACTTTGATCACATGGCTGAGGTAATGTTCTCATAATCCTCCACTGTACAATTACCCTTTTGCTCACTGCCCTCTTCCATAATGTGTTTTTCGGAAGAAGTCCCTTTTAGCAGGCTACACTCACGAGTAGAGTGCTTCATTCCACCTCCCTGAGGGTAGAGTATCTTTGTAAATTACTTCAAATTGCTCTGTAGGGACCATTTGTCTCTTGCTCTCCATTTATTTACTCACTCATTTATTTATATTAGTGTACACTCATGAATATTTATTTCATACTTTGGATTATAATCCAACACTTTATTCTGTTGCTCAAATCATACCAGCTTGGGGCACTAGGAGCTCTTTCAGTTGGTTCCTGTGTTCCTCTGAAATAGTCCATCACTGTGAGTTTGTTAGTTTAATATTTCCTTACTTTCAGGCACTATAAGATGCTCCAAGGTCAGATGGGGAAAAAATGGAAACAGTGACAGACTTTATTTTTCTTGGGCTCCAAAATCACCATGGATGGTGACGGCCACCATGAAATTAAAAGACATTTGCTCCTTGGGAGAAAAGCTATGACAAACCTAGACAATATTAAAAAACGGAGACATCGCTTTGCTGACAAAGGTCCATAGAGCCAAAGCTATGGTTTTTCCAGTAGTCATGTACAAATGTGAAAGTTGAACCATAAAAAAGGCTGAGCACCAAAGAATTTATGCTTTCAAACCATGGTGCTGAAGAAGACTTTTGAGAGTTCCATTAACTGAAAGGAGATCAAACCAGTCAATCCTAAAGGAAATCAATTCTGAATATTCATTGGAAGGACTAATGCTGAAGCTGAAGCTCCAATACTTTGGCCATCTGATGCAAAGAGCTGACTCATTGGAAATCTTTCTGACACTCAGAAAGATTGAAGGCAGGGGGAGAAGGGGGCGACGACAGAGGATGAGACGGTTGGATGGCATCACTGATTCAATGGACACAAATTTGAGCAAACTCTAGGAGTTAGTGAAAGACAGGGAAGCTGGAGTGCTGCAGTCCATGGGGTCACAAAGAGTTGGACATGACTGAGCAACTAAACAACAACAAGAAGATCATTATGTATATTTTCTGCAACAGTCCTAGAATCAGTTATTTCTCCAATGACTCCTGATATCCTTCATTAGAAAATGGTATGAAGAACCAAGATCTGGGGCTTCCTTGATATCTCAATGGTTAAAAAAAAAAAAAAATCTGCCTGCCAATCCAATGCAGGAGACATGGGTTCAATCCCTGATTTAGGAAGATCCCACATACCTTGGAGCAACTAAGCTCATGCACCACAACTATTGAGCCCTGAGCTCTAGAGTCCAGGAGTGGCAACTACTGAAGCCCGGGTGCCTTAGACCCCATGCTCTGTAACAAGAGAAGTCATTGCAATAAGAAGCCCACAGACCGCAACTGGACAGTAGCCCCTACTCACCACAGCTAGAGAAAAGCCTGCACAGTAACAAAAACCCAGCGCGGCCAAAAATAAATGAATAAATAAAATGATTTTTTAAAAAGGGAACCAAGATTTGGGTGCTAGGTGTGTACTACATTTTGATTTAAAAATTCATCATGATTAATTTTCCTATGTAAATACACACTTTAAATGATCTTTTTCTGAAAAGCATCATATTCTACTTTATGGATAAATCATAATGTATTCTCTATCATCTAATCATCCATATTTGCACAATTTCTATACATTTTGATATTGTAAACAGAGTTGGGATAAACCTTCTGGTATCAAAATCATCATACTCAGGGCTAATTATTTCTTTAGGATAAATTCCTAGAATTAGAAATTATGGGTTTATGGCTTTTGAGGCATATTGTGAAGGAGGCTTCCAGAGTCTGATCTGCAGAGAATGACTCCTCATTGGTCCATACTCTCCAACACCAGGTATTAACATCTATCATTATTTTTTGTCACTTTCTATTTAATGGACAGAACTTTCTTTGTAGTTATAAATGATTCCTATCCAGGATGAGCAATGTTTTAAACATTTGCCATTTGAATTCCCTTTTAAACTTTTTTTCTGTTCAAGTACTTTGCCCACTTTTCTGTTGGATTGATTTTTAAATTGTTATGTAACAGTGCTTGTATATTAAAGAAATTAACTCTTTTCCTGTTTTATATATATTCACATTTAACTATCTTTTATCAGTTTGTCATTTGTCTTCTAACTTGGCTTATGGCCTATTTCTTTTTAAACAATAAACTTCCATACTCTGTATTTTATAATTTAAGCAAATTTATAGATTTTTGAGGGGCCTAAGCTATATTTACATTTTTGTAATTTTGTTTTGTAAAATACATTTTACATTACAATTTTGCTCATGGACTAAAAATGTGTTTGCTTTCATATCTTTGCATTATATGAGCCAATGTGAAAAAGAGCTGATGATGTATTATTGATTCTGACATAGTCATGAAAGCAAATATTATGCTTCTATTAAAACTTATATTTTATGACAAGTTTGTCAGGTTTAATTTATGACTCATGCACATTTCTGGCTCAGTAGCCACAAATTATCTCTTCTTGAATCTTTATGATATAGTACACTTTTTGCCAGAGCATTTTTCAAATATCTTGATACAGTCTAACAACAACAACAAAAATCGGAAAACATACACCAAAAATTGATATGTACAAAGTATCATTTTTAAAGATAATTTTCAATGGATATGTATATGTGTGTACATGTATAGTACATAATTCCATCTCCTCTTCATTTCTCGTGGTAGTTTCATATTTTTATAAATATATTTTTCTCATTTTAAGAAAATGATATAACATAGATATTCTCTATGTTACAGAGAATATAAAATTACTTCTCTAATTTTCTGGATAAAGGAAATATGCACACACAAAAAATGGATCTGATGAACCATTTTCTTCATAGTAGCATTAGTGAAATTTCAAATGAGAAGAGACAAAATATATGTCCCCAATACTAGGGATTAGCTACAATGGTAGGGTGAAGAGGAACTGGCTAAAACTGTCCTGATCACATGCATGCCATGTGGGAAGATCTGTGGTATGTTCAGGAAATGAAGGAAAGGTAGGCAGGCCACACAGGCCAGCTGGTCTTGTTAAGGATTTGCATCCTTAACCTAAAAGCAAATGGAAGCATATGTAAGTGACTTGTTCAAATTTATTGTTTTGCAAGATCCTCTGAATGACATAGAGCGTGGATTGAAGGGCAGTAGAAATCCCTGAAGCCCAGGGTTGAAGTCTTTCAGTGGTCCAGGCAATATATGATGGTGGCATGACTTGCAGTGGCTAAGGGGTGGGGTGGGAAGGAGGATAAATATGAAGAGACGGAACTGGAACTGGGGCGGAGTTGGAATACACAATCACCCAGCACTTAGTGACTGACTAGAAACAGAATGAAGGAGCTGGGTGGACAGTAGAGCCTCATCAGACAGAAAATAGCAAGAGAGGAAGTATGGTAAGAAGATCAGCATTGTGACTTTTAGCTTTGCAGTCTCTCTGAGATACCCAAGAAGATGTGTTGTCACTAGAGATCAAAAACAAGGTCTGAACTGAGACAGTACAATAAGCAAGATGAACGTGTAGACCAGCACAGAATCCAAGACTGTGGACAGAGTTGCTTAGGAAGAGTACAAACCAAGGATAAGAGCATTATTTTGACCCTCAGGAAATATTTGAATATGTCTGAAGGTATGTTTGGTTGTCGTGAATGGGGGTATCTAGTGAAGAGAGGCCTGCTGCTGCTGCTGCTGCTGCTGCTAAGTAGCTTCAGTCGTGTCCGACTCTGTGCGACCCCATGGACTGCAGCCTACCAGGCTTCTCCGTCCATGGGATTCTCCAGGCAAGAACACTGGAGTGGGTTTCCATTTCCTTCTCTGTGCGACCCTAGGATGCTGCTAAACATCCTGCAACAAAGGCACAAGGCAGGCCTTCGCAACAATGACTGCCAAATCAAAATCTCGAGTGTCCAGGTTGAGAAACCCCAACATAAAGTGTGATGACATGAGGGCTTTAGGAACTCCCCCTGAAGACCATGATGGGTCAGGAATAGAGACTCAGGAAGGCAGCCACAGAACCAGAAGGAACTCCAGGGGTATCTGGTGCCCTCAACACCACCAGTGCTAAATGCCGATACTGAAAAGCAAACTATTATATATAGTGGTTCAGAGTCATTCATACAGAGAATATTTTTTATAATCTCCCCTAAATTATTTTCAAACCTCTGCTATAATTCAACAAGCCACAACACAAGCAAACAGAGAGAGAGAAAGAGATGGAATTTTGCCTCACTTCTCATTAATCCCAGCCTTAGTCAACTACCTAAATCTTTCTATTTTTCAGGATAATCACTATTTCAGGGGTAGAGGGGTGAAGGAGGCAGAGAATTTGGGTAGAAGAAAGGATGAATAACTTTATATGGGGGAAAAAAAGGAAGCCTGGCCTACAGATATGAAGCATTCCAAGTGACTGTTTAAGAGTCTGTTACTTGGAATTCTGTATGCATCTTCCCACAATGTTATGAGAAGTAGTTAAGTTGGAGGAAAAACCACAAAAGCCTGTTTTGCCTGTGATATCTTTTGATACTACTGACAGTCCAAGTTGTAGAAGACCTGAGCTTGGGGGGTTTAGGAGGTTTGGGGAAAAAGTCAGCTGACTTCCCCTTTCCCGGGATCACCTTCAATCCCAATATTTTTCAGCTCATTTGTTCATCAGAGATTTCTTAAATACTTGTGTAGGACTCCATGTCCCTCACTGAATTATAAGCTTCATGAGAGTCCGCCCCACCCACTCTAGTCACTGCCAAGTGCTAAAAAACTACCATTACTGCCTGGCATCCTAAGGATAATAACTGATTATGGAGTGAGTGGTGAAAAAATGAATGAATATATTTCTATTTCTTAATATGACATTTATCCTAATGTATTTCAAAAGGGTGACTTTTATGCAGAATTACTGTACAAACTTTTTAGAAAATAGCCTGACATCATGAAGAATGATGTTTCAAGGCAGAAAGGTCACCCATAAGTAGGCCAGTCCTGCCTGAGAGCCTACCCTTGAGGTCAGCCTCATTCAAATGGTATATATATTTATAGTCATAGTTTTCTTCCTCCCTCTTGGATATTAAAACATGTATTTTTGCCATAGCCATGATAATAGTGATGCAAGCAGAGGAGGAAACAGTCTATTTTTAATAATAAAAGGAAATCTTCAGGAGTGGTGACTTTTTGAAATGTATGGAAACCTAACAGGATTAATGTATTATCGTAAACAATTTTATGCAAAGAAACTTCCACATTGGACTTCAAAGGGAAATGGAATTGAGATGGGAAAAGTGGGTCAGGTGGGGAGGACTTTTCTGATGAGGAAAAGATAGTCAGAGGGGGGCGTTTTGCAGTGAACTCAAGCATAAGGCCTTTGCAATGAGCTTTTCTTATAGCTAAATAATGCCACTTAGACCAAAGCATATTAGAGAATGAAAGCAGCTTGTCTGCAGAAAATAGGCAGGAAGAACTGGGAAGGTTTGCCATCAAGATGTCAGTTAAAGGAATTTGGGGGGAATTTTTAGTTACTCAGTCATGTCTGACTCTTTGCATGTTTGACCCAATGGACTATAGCCCACGAGGCTCCTCTGTTCATGGGACTTCCCAGGCAAGAATATTGGAGTGGGTTGCCATTTCCTTCTCCAGGGGATCTTCCCGACCTAGAGATCAAACCCACATCTCCTGCACTAGCAGGCAGATTCTTTATCGCTGAGATACCAGGAAAGCTCAGCTAAAGGAGACAACAGATTTTAAAAAAACTGCAAATACACACTTTAATGAGCCAATAACTGTGTACAGTCTGGGACTTTGGAATATTTAAAGGACTAATACAAAAGTCCATATGAAAACAAAAATGAGAAAACAGTAAAATTCTGATTAAACAGTAAATAAGGTCTAGTCAATGGCACACTTAATTTATCCTGGAGTTTGCATTTTATTAAGTGTTGCTTTGAATTTAATACCATTTGGTTTATAACTTGTAAATAGTAATTAGTATGTATACTGTATATTTTAATAATTACTCACACACATACACAGGCACAAGCATAACATAAAGAAGTGCTCCATCCCACTCCACAATCTAAATCTAGAGACATCTCTTGTGGTTGATCTTGGAAGCCATAAGCACTAATGTCCCAAACTAGAAACACAACAATAATTAAAAATAATAATGATAAGAGTTAACAGTTATTGGGTGCACACTATGTATTACAAGCTTTATATCTACCTCATCTCTTCCTCACAACAAACCTATGATAGATACAGATATTATCATTGGACCAATTTTACAGATGAAGAACAAGATTACGTGGTTAAGTAACTTACCAAGATTGCAAGCTTCAGAGCTACAATTTAAATACACATTCTTCTTAAAATTCTAAAAGGAATAACAAACATAGCAATAGGAATTCACAGAACTTTGGGGGAGCCCACTAAACCTTCCCACTGCCCCTTCTGAGTCTCTATTTCCATTTCACTCTCAATTCTCCTTGTTCTTACCTTCTGTGTCTACATACTTTTCTAGAATAACTTCATCATTTCCCTGGCTTTTGTTTTACCTTGGATTCAAGGGTTCCTAACTGTAGATCCAGCCCAGACAGCCCTCCTGTACAGACATAGCCAAGCAGATTATCTCCACGTAGATATTATTCTGCTAACCAAAGCTAGACACAACGATCACTGAACTCAGTTCCTCCAGCTCACCCCCAAGTCTACCTTTCTTAATATGCTGCTTCTTGCCTCAGGCCATGACCTATCCTTTCAGTTCCTAAGACTGGAACCTGGGAGTGACCCTGGATTCCCCTCTTCTGCCTCATACCCTTTGTATACGTACGTGTTAGTCGCTCAGTTTTGTCCAACTCTTTGTGACCCCATGGACTGTAGCCCACCAGACTCCTCTGTCCATGGGATTCTCCAGGCAAGAAGACTGGAGAAGGTTGCTATGCCCTCCTCCAGGGGATCTTCCCAACCCAGGGATCAAACCCACATCTTTTGTGTCTTCTGCACTAGCAAGCAGATTCTTTACCACTAGTACCACCTGGGAAAACCTCTTTTACTCATCAATCTAATCTGTAAGTACCCAGAAAGCAGAGGACATGTGCTCTATAACGTGATAGGGATGTGTATCAGTTCACTAGGGCTGCCATAACAGAATACCACAGATATGGTGGGATAGACAACAGAAAGGTATTGTCTCACAGTTCTGGAAGCCAGAAGTTCAAGATCAAGCTGGTGGCTGTGTTTGTTTGTGTGTTTTTTCTGAAGCTCTTTCTTCTGCTTGGACCTGAGTGCCTTCTCCCTGTGTCCTCGTGTGCTCGTTCCTCCATGGCGTGCTTCCTAGATGTCTCTGTGTGTCCAAATAACCCCAGCTTACAAGTACACCAGTCAAACTGGGGTAGGACCCACTGGCAGGGCCTCATTTTAACTTAATCACTTCTCTGAAGGTCCTATCTCTAAATACAATGATATGGTGAGGTACAGAGGCTTAGTGCTTCAACATATGAATGAGGTGGGGATACAATCAGCCCCTAACATTGTTCCATAATCAACTCACAGCCGGTCTTGTTTCACCTATAGTCCTAACCACTATCCCCACTCCCACATTATTGTGAAGCAAATGCCCAGACCCCATATCCTTTCATCAGTAAACATTCTTTCAATGTCTTTGGATGAAGATAACATATTTTTCTCTCTGGGACAAATGAGATAAGTCCTATTTGGCTCCCAGATAATTCCTTAACCTCTTCTCAGGTTTTGAGGAGCAATGATCTTTTAATCAAAGATTTTCTCCTTTTGAAAAACATTTCCCTTTATAATAATCATTTACAAAACAACTTTGTTAAATCTTCACTACATTAGATTGGTTATTGTTCATTCACGCAGTCGTGCCCAATTCTTTGCAACCCCATGGACTACAGCACGCCATAGTTCCCTGCCCTTCATCATCTCCCGGAGTTTACTCAAACTCATGTCCATTGAGTCGGTGATGCTACCCAACCATCTCATCCTCTGTTGCCCACTTCTCCTCCTGCCCTCAATCTTTCCCAGCATCAGGGTCTTTTCAATTGAGTCCGCTGTTTGCATCAGGTGGCCAATGTATTGGAATTTCAACTTCAGCATCAGTCCTTCCAGTGAATATTCAGGGTTGATTTCCTTTACCATTGACTGGTATATATCCTAAAGAGGGAAGAGGAGGACTCTACAAATGGTTTTGGTTCAGGTTTAATTCTTCTACTTGCTGCTTCAGATCAGATCAGATCAGTCGCTCAGTCGTGTCCGACTCTTTGCGACCCCATGAACCGCAGCACGCCAGGCCTCCCTGTCCATCACCAGCTCCCGGAGGTCACTCAGACTCGCATCCATCGAGTCAGTGATGCCATCCAGCCATCTCATCCTCTGGCGTCCCCTTCTCCTCCTGCCCTCAATCCCTCCCAGCATCAGAGTCTTCTCCAATGAGTCAACTCTTCGCATGAGGTGGCCAAAATACTGGAGTTTCAGCTTTAGCATCATTCCTTCTAAAGAAATACCAGGATTGATCTCCTTCAGAATGGACTGGTTGGATCTCCTTGCAGTCCAAGGGACTCTCAAGAGTCTTCTCCAACACCACAGTTCAAAAGCATCAATTCTTTGGCGCTCAGCCTTCTTCACAGTCCAGCTCTCACATCCATACATGACCACAGGAAAGACCATAGCCTTGACTAGGCGAACCTTTGTTGGTAAAGTAATGTCTCTGCTTTTGAATATGCTATCTAGGTTGGTCATAACTTTCCTTCCAAGGAGTAAGCGTCTTTTAATTTCATGGCTGCAGTCACCATCTGCAGTGATTTTGGAGCCCAGAAAAACAAAGTCTGACACTGTTTCCACTGTTTCCCCATCTATTTCCCATGCAGTGATGGGACCAGATGCCATGATCTTCGTTTTCTGAATGTTGAGCTTTAAGCCAACCTTTTCACTCTCCACTTTCACTTTCATCAAGAGGCTTTTTAGCCCCTCTTCACTTTCTGCCATAAGAGTGGTGTCATCTGCATATCTGAGGTTATTGATATTTCTCCCAGCAATCTTGATTCCAACTTGTGTTTCTTCCAGTCCAGCATTTCTCATGATGTACTCTGCATATAAGTTAAATAAACATGGTGACAATATGCAGCCTTGACGTACTCCTTTTCCTATTTGGAACCAGTCTGTTGTTCCATGACCAGTTCTAACTGTTGCTTCCTGACCTGCATACAGATTTCTTAAGAGGCAGATCAGGTGGTCTGATATTCCCATCTCTTTCAGAATTTTCCATAGTTTATTGTGATCCACACAGTCAAAGGCTTTGGCATAGTCAATAAAGCAGAAATAGATGTTTTTCTGGAACTCTCTTGCTTTTTCCATGATCCAGCGGATGTTGGCAATTTGATCTCTGGTTCCTCTGCCTTTTCTAAAACCAGCTTGAACATCAGGAAGTTCACGGTTCACATATTGCTGAAGCCTGGCTTGGAGAATTTTGAGCATTACTTTACTAGCGTGTGAGATGAGTGCAATTGTTTGGTAGTTTGAGCACTCCTTGGCATTGCCTTTCTTTGGGATTGGGATGAAAACTGACCTTTTCCAATCTTGTGGCCACTGCTGAGTTTTCCAAATTTGCTGGCATATTGAGTGCAGCACTTTCACAGCATCATCATTCAGGACTTGGAATAGCTCCACTGGAATTCCATCACCTCCACTAGCTTTGTTCATAGTGATGCTTTCTAACGCCCATTTGACTTCACATTCCAAGATGTCTGGCTCTAGGTCAGTGATCACATCATCATGATTATCTGGGTCTTGAAGCTCTTTTTTGTACAGTTCTTCTGTGTATTCTTGCCACCTCTTCTTAATATCTTCTGCTTCTGTTAGGTCCACACCATCTCTGTCCTTTATTGTGCCCATCTTTGCATGAAATGTTCCTTTGGTATCTCTGATTTTCTTGAAGAGATCCCTAGTCTTTCCCATTCTGTTGTTTTCCTCTATTTCTTTGCATTGATCACTGAAGAAGGCTTTCTTATCTCTTCTTGCTATTCTTTGGAACTCTGCATTTAAATGTTTATATCTTTCCTTTTCTCCTTTGCTTTTTGCTTCTCTTCTTTTCACAGCTATTTGTAAGGCCTCCCCAGACAGCCATTTTGCTTTTTTGCATTTCTTTTCCATGGGGATGGTCTTGATCCCTGTCTCCTGTACAATGTCACGAACCTCATTCCATAGTTCATCAGGCACTCTATCTATCAGATCTAGGCCCTTAAATCTATTTCTCACTTCCACTGTATAATCATAAGGGATTTGATTTAGGTCATACCTGAATGGTCTAGTAGTTTTCTCTACTTTCTTCAATTTCAGTCTGAATTTGGCAATAAGGAGTTCATGGTCTGAGCCACAGTCAGCTCCTGGTCTTGTTTTTGCTGATTGTATAGAGCTTCTCCATCTTTGGCTGCAAAGAATATAATCGATCTGATTTCGGTGTTGACCATCTGGTGATGTCCATGTATAGAGTCTTCTCTTGTGTTGTTGGAAGAGGGTATTTGCTATGACCAGTGCATTTTCTTGGCAAAACTCTATTAGTCTTTGCCCTGCTTCATTCCGTATTCCAAGGCCAAATTTGCCTGTTACTCCAGGTGTTTCTTGACTTCCTACTTTTGCATTCCAATCCCCTATAATGAAAAGGACATCTTTTTTGGGTGTTAGTTCTAAAAGGTCTTGTAGGTCTTCATAGAACCTTTCAACTTCAGCTTCTTCGGCGTTACTGGTTGGGGCATAGACTTAGATTACTGTGACATTGAATGCTTTGCCTTGGAAACGAACAGCTTAGGCTATTGAAAAATGAACTGTGTGTGTATGTATTTGTGTGTGTCTTTAAAGTACAAGGCCTTAAATGAAGCTAACAGATTTTTAAGGTACCTTTTGAGAATCCAAGGAAGCTCTTCCATGCATCATCAGTGAGATCCAAGAAGTTAGGCTATTTTCTCTTCTCATTATGGATGCTCTTTAGAGCATCTCCACTCTCCTAACAGCTGTCATGGCAACATTCTCCTCTGTCAGGATGAGAAAGCGGAAAGGCTCATCTTCTTAATGCATGAATGAACCAGGGAAGACTTCTGAATAACAGATCTCCCTCGAGTTTGGATGACACCCTTGCAAAATACAGCTTCTGCCAGGCCGTCTGCTTTCAAAGTGACGCCTTCTCCATATTGGCACTTCATAACGTGATGATAAAATAAAGGGTAGATGAAAGAGATGGACTTTTTCCTTCGTTTGTAACTCGACATGTTTTGTTCTTGAATAGCAAGTTGTAAAATGACAATGAATAACATGAGCACTGAAAAAAATACACGGAAGACACAGGATTTTCACAACTAAAAGACAATTTTGTCCTTGCAAATGTTTGTGGGGAGTAGAGGGAATAAAAGAATTGCTATATTCCAAATGTAAACTATATATATACAATACCAAAATTTCTACTCAGCAGAAATTCTTGAAACTGGAACAAATGGCCTTAGGAAGAGTCCTGCAAAAGAAAAGTGTAAGTATACTAAAAGTGATTTTTTTTAATAAAATGTAGCTTTAGAACTGTTTTAGACTTACAGAAAAATTGTGTAGATAGTACAGTGAGTTCCTATAACCTCAGTGTTTCTGATATTATTAACAACCTCCACATGCATTTGCTACAACTGATGACAATTGTTGCTGTTCGCTCGCTAAGTCCTGTCCAACTCTTTGCCATCCCATGTACTGCAGCACGCAAGGCTTCCCTGTCCTTCACTATCTCCCAGAGTTTGTTCAAGCTCACGTCCATTGAGTCAGTGATGCCACCCAACCATCCCATTCACTGTCACCCCTTTCTCCTCCTGCCCTCAGTCTTTCAGTATTGATACATTATTAGTAACTGATGTTCAAGCTGGTTTTAGAAAAGGCAGAGGAACCAGAGATCAAATTGCCAACATCCGCTGGATCATCAAAAAAGCAACAGAGTTCCAGAAAAACATTTATTTTTGCTGTATTGACTATGCCAAAGCCTTTGACTGTGTGGAACACAATCAACTGTGGAAAATCCTGAAAGAGATGGGAATACCAGACCATCTGACCTGCCTCTTGAGAAACCTGTATGCAGGTCAGGAAGCAACAATTAGAACTGGACATGGAACAACAGACTGGTTCCAAATAGGAAAAGGAGTGCATCAAAGCTGTATATTGTCACCCTGCTAATTTAACTTATATGCAGAGCACATCATGAGAAACACTGGGCTGGAAGAAGCACAAGCTGGAATCAAGATTGCCGGGAGAAATCTCAATAACCTCAGATATGCAGATGACACTACCCTTATGGCAGAAAGTGAAGAGGAACTAAAAAGCCTCTTGATGAAAGTGAAAGGGGAGAGTGAAAAAGTTGAATTAAAGTTCAACATTCAGAAGACTAAGATCATGGCATCTGGTCCCATCACTTCATGGGAAATAAATGGGGAAACGGTGGAAACATTGGCTGACTTTATTTTGGGGGCTCCAAAATCAGTGCAGATGGTGACTGCAGCCAGTAACTAAAGTCCCTGCTTTATTTAAATTTGTTTTTAACTAGTATCCTTTTCTATTTCAGGATTCCATGCAAGATAACACATTTCATTTAGTTGTCATGTTTCCTTAGGTTCCTCTTGGCTCTAACAATTTCTTAGACTTTCCTTGTTTATTTATTTTGTTTAAAATATATATTCATTTATTTATTTTTGGCTGCATCGGGTCTTAGTTGCGGCAGGTGAGATCTTTCCATTGCAGCATGTAAGCTTCTTCCTAGTTGTGGAAAGTGGGTTCAATTGTCCTGGGGCATGTGGGATCTTAGTTCCCTGATCAGGGATTGAATTTGCGTTCCATGCATTGGAAGATGGACTCTTAACCACTGGACCCCAGGCAAGCCCCGACTTCTCTTGTTTTGAAGAGTACTCACTTCTGTATGCTGTCCTTCAATTCAGATTTGTCTGATGATTAGACTCAGTTTATGGGGTGTGGGGATGAAGACCACAGAAGTAAAATGCCACTTTCACTACATCCCATAAAGAGTATATATTTAATATCAACACCACTTATGCCTGATGCTGTCAATCTTGATCACCTGGCTGAAGTATATTTGTGATACAACCACTGTAAAGTTACCTTTTCATCCTTTCCATATGGTACTTTTTAGAACAAAGTCACTTCACACAGCCCTCACTTAAGGAGTGGAGAGTTATGCCCCACCTTCTCAAGGGCAAAGTAGCAACATCAATATTTGGAATTGTGCAGATGTGACAGTCTCTTCTCTCCCATTTTCTTATTTTTTATATGGCTATGCCAACATTTGCTTATGCATCTAACTACTGAAAGATGTCTTTGCTGTTTTGTTGTTTCTTTTCTAATATATACACTTAAGACTTTGAATTTTCCTTTAAATACTGCTTTTGCTGCATCCTATAAATTGTGACAAGTTGTATTTTCACTTTCAGTTTGTTGAAAATATTTTTAAATTTATGTAGTGAATTATTCAATCCAGGTGAGTATTGTTTAATCTCCAAATATGTTGGGATTTTCAAATATCTATTACTGATTCCTAGTTTAATTCTCATTACACACTTCATAAGGTTTCTACATTTCTAATGCATTAAGATGTGCTTTATGGCTCAGAATGTGATCCATTTTGGTGAATGCTCCATGCAAGCTTGAGAAGAACGTGGATTCTGTTCTTGTTGGATGGAGTACTCCATATGATTAACTACTCCAACTTAATCAGATTAAGTTGATTGACAATGCTACTTGAGTCAACTATAACCTGACTAGTTTTTGCCTCTTTGATCTATCAACTATTAAAAGAGGGTTGCTGAAGTCTACAGCTACAATAGTGAATTATCTATTATATTTCTCTTTGCAGTCCCATCAGTTTTTGTCTCATGTATTTGATGCTCTGTTATTAGGTGCATAGATGTTTAAGACTGTTATGTCTCCCTGGAGAATTAACACTTTTGTCATTCTTGAATGTCTTTCTTTATCTCATATAATTCTCTTTGTACTGAAGTCTTCTCTGTCTGAAATTAAGGTAGTAATTCTTTCTTTTGATTAGTGTTAACACAGTATATCTTTCTTCATCCTTTTACTTTAACTTGAGGTTTTATATTAAAAGTGGGTTCCTTGTAAACAACAGAGAGTAGCATCTATTATTTAAAATCTACTCTGGCTTCTGTGGTGGCTCAGTTGGTAAAGAATCCATCAGCAGTGCAGGAGACCCTGGTTTGATCCCTGAATCAGGAAGATCCCCTGGAGAAGGAAATGGCAACCCAATCCAGTATTCCTGCCTGGAGAATCCCATGGACAGAGAAGCCTGGGGGCTATAGTCCATGGTGTTGCCAGAGTCAGACACGATTTAGCAACTAAGCCGCCACCACTGATAACCTAATTGGTTACTAGATATATTTTAACCACTCACATTTAAATTTATTTTTCATATGGCTGGATCAATATCTACTATGTTTATAATTGTTTTCTATTTGTGCTCTTTTTTTCCTTATTCTGCCTTCTGTTATTTTAATTGAGCATCTTATATTTTATCTTCTCACTGAGTATATCAATTACGCTTCTTAAAATCTTTTTAGTGGCTGCTGAGAACTTGCAATATACGTTTCAAGCTAATCCAAACCACCTTCAAGCAACATTGTGCTTCTTCATGTGTAATGCTTATACTTTATAACAGAGTACAGTTATCCCTCACTGTCCACAAGGGATAAGTTCCAGGACCTCTATGCAAAATCCATGGATGCTCAAGTCCCTCATATAAAATGGTGTAGTTCAGTTGGCCCCCCATGTCTTTGGGTGCTGCATCCACAGATACTGAGAGCCAGCCATATTGCCATTTAATCCTTTCTATCTCTTAGGATATTGTGGTCATTCATTTCATTTATCTACATGCTGTAATCATCAAATACATCATTACCAGTATGCATTTAAACAAATAATTTTCTTTCAGAACAATTAGAAAACAAAAATATTTTATTTTTACCTTCATTTACTTCTCCTCTGACATATTTTCCTTAAGCAAATCCAAGTTTCTAAACTTTCTTTTCTTTTCTTCTGAAGAACTTATTTTCATGAAGAGCTGGGCTTCTGGTAACAAATTCCCTCAGTTTTGTTGCCTAAGAAAGCCTTTATTTATCCTCTACTTTTGAAGGTCAATTTCTCTGGATATAGAATTTAAAACTGACTTTTTTTTCTTTCAATACTTTTAAATATTTCACTCCACTGGAATGGTTTCTGATAAGAAGTTCTCTGTAATTCTTATTCTTCTAATAGGTAAGGTTCCCCCTGATTCAACTCACCCCTATGATTTCCTTCAAGATTTTCTCTTTGTTTCAGTTTCCTACAGTTTGAATATCATATACCTATGTATATAGAATTTTGGTTTTGTTTTCAGTTTTTTATGGTTTTTTGGCCACAATGAATGGCAAGCAGGATCTTAGTTTCCTACCAGGGACTGAAAGCATGTCCCCTGCTGTGGAAGTGCAGAGTCTTGACCACTGAACTACCAAGGAAGTCCCATAGATTTTTGGTATTTATATTGCTTGATGACTGTTGGGCTCTTTTTGAGGTTAGGTGCCTGTCCTTAATTTTAAAAAGTTACTAGTCATTATTACTTCAAATATTGCCATTGTTCCATTTTTTTTCCTCCTTGTGAAATTCCAATTACACAAAGGTTTCACTTTCAGAAACTGTCATTGAATGTTCTTTTGTTTGTTGTTTTTTTTTTTTTAAATCTTTTCCCTTTGCCTTTCAGTTTGAGAAGCTTCTTCTGACGTACTCCAAACTCACTGAGACTTTTCCCAGCCATGTCCACTCTACTGATGAGCCCATCACAGGTATTCCTGATTTCTGTGACTGCATTTCTGATTTCTGGCATTTCCTCTTGATTCTTTCTTACATTTTCATTTGTTAACAAACATTTCCCACTTGTCCTGTATGTTACCTACCTTTTCTGCTAGAGTCCTTAACGTATGAATCATGGATACTTTAAATTTCTTGTCTCATCATTCCAAACCCTGCATCATCCCTGAATCTGGTTCTGATGCTTTGCTTGGTTTCTTTGGACTGTGTTTTCCCTTGCCTTTTAGCATATCTTGAATATTCTGTTGAAAGCCAGGCATCATATATGGGATAACAGGAACTAAGGTAAACAGAATTTCAGGGTGAGGTATTATATAAAGCTGGCCAGGAGTTGGGCTTTGTTTACTGTTGGTTTTAGACATAGGTGCCAGAAGCTTCAAATTTCTCCTGTATCCTTGTTTAGTCTTTCCTGTTACCTCTGGGCTTTCCTAAGAAGCACGCCTTGGGTAGAGTCTGCATCCCGCAGCTCTTTCAGCTGTAATCTATTGTTATTACAGGGGAACCCTGTGGCTGCAGTAGTACAGAATGGGAAAGGGGTAGCAGTCTGGAATCTTATGATTAAATCTCAGTCATTTGGGCTTGTGTTGCTGTGCTGTGACCTTTACCAGTGTTTCTTAGATTTTTCTCTCCTGCCTTAGGTGATACAGAAAAGCTAGGCAGGGCCTGAATCAGAAAATGTCTTCTCCCTAGGTGGTATAAGACTCTGCTAAAGTCACTTCCCCTAGAGAGTAGACCTTTATTATAGAAAATGTTCTAAGAGTATTTCACAGCAGTTACTTTTCTCCTCCTCTTGCTAGAAAAAGCAAAGTATCTTTCAAAGTATCTTTCTTGACTCTTTACCCTGATAGGGTTTTAGAGGCAAAATCCAAGTGTGAGACCCCCTCTAAAACTGTTGTGCCCAGGAGTTTCTCAGTGTAAAGCTGAACTACATTTAGCTCCTATAATTCAGCAAAACTACTATTTAAGCAATTCCTCCAGCTTATGGCTCCCACTGCTTCAGCTGCAGGCAACCAAATCTTAGCTGTGACTGTCAGATGTAGTTGTTGCTCCCAATTTTGGGGTGGTATTTGCCTTGAAACTGCTGATAGGGCTAAGGGGAAAATCACTGACTTTCAGTTTGTTCATGTTTTGTTTATTGTAAGGATAGAAGCGAAGACTTCCAAGCTGCTTATGTTGTCTATTCATGCTCATATTTTAAATTTTATTTTTATAGAGAACAGAAAGTATCTGAGAACTCAAAACATAGTACCAGAGACTTTGAAAGATAAAAATTCATTCATTCAATGACATTTATTAAGCGTTTACTATGATGCCAGGCTATGTGCTGCAGAGCAGGGATAGAGTGATGAAGATGACAGCTATGGTCCCTGCCTTCACAAAACTTATATTCTAGTAAGAAAGACAGAAAAAGGATATACACATGAAAACTGTAACCTCAGCCTTTAAGAAGCTAATCACACTGACAAAACAAAAGGTAACAGACATACAGATTATATGTTCGAGGACACCGTAATAAGGCAGTTCAGCAAAGAAAAGGAACTCTGAGAACTGAAGCATTCTGGGGCTTGAGAAGAAGATAGAAAATACGTAGCACTAAGGTTTTGAAGAAGTGTCACTTTGATAAAGGGCACAGCTATAGGAAAGACTTGGAGCAGTAATGAGAATATCATGTTCCAATGCAGCTAACACAATATAACACAATAACGTGTTCTGCTACAGCTTGGCTGCGGAGTAGTAGGAAAGAACAGCAGAAAAACTGGCTGACACCAGACTCAGAAATGTGTTGTTCAACAAGAACCATGAGAATCTTGTATTAAAACATTAGACAGTGAGTGAAACAGCAAAAAAAAAAAATACTGTCTAGCATTCATATAGACACTGAGGTTCTGCTACTAAACAGTCATAGATCCTTGGGCAACATCACTTGGCTCTGAGTACATCTTCATCCTTAGTTTTCAAAAAAATGTTGACTCACTGAGTGCTCGTCCCATTTAAATACCCTGAGGTTCTCTATGGGAATGTCTTCCACATCAATCCAAATAGGGTGGAGTCCAGTCTCTGGATGAGTCCATCAGTGCAGGAAGCTCACTACTCTTCGTGGCAGCCAACTCAACAGAACAGGCATTGGACAGCTACATTGACCAAATGCTTTTGTTCATAATAAGGTGAAATCTGCCTTTCCATAATCCACTCTGTTTAAAGTTTAAAACTCTGGAGCAGTTGTGTCCAACAGAACTTTCTGCAATAATAAAATATTCTATATCTGCTAATTCAGTAGCCACTGGGCACTTGAAATGTGGCCACTATGATGGGAGAACTGAATTTTATCTTATTTTATTTTATTTGAAATAGCCACATGAGGCCAGCAGCTACAGTATTGGGTTACCTACCTTAAAGCATTCCAGAATAAGCTTATTTCTTCCACTTGACAACTCCACTGCTGCTGCTGCTGCTAAGTCGCTTCAGTCGTGTCCGACTCTGTGAGATCCCATAGACGGCAGCCCGCCAGGCTCCTCCGTTCCTGGGATTCTCCAGGCAAGAACACTGGAGTGGGTTGCCATTTCCTTCTCCAATGCATGAAAGTAAAAAGTGAAAGTGAAGTCACTCAGTTGTGTCCGACTCTCAGCGACCCCATGGACTGCAGCCCACCAGGCTCCTCCATCCATGGGATTTTCCAGGCAAGAGTACTGGAGTGGGGTGCCACTGCCTTCTCCGACAACTCCACAAATATGTATAATAGTTCATTATTGGCTTCTTTCCTGAGTTTTCGTTCTCTAATCACCCTGAGGTGCTCTAACCATTGTTCACATGGCATATCTTGTAGCCTTCATGCTCTCTTCTTTTTTTTAATTGGAGTATAATTGCTTTACAATGCTGTGCTAGTTTCTGCTGAGTAACATCCCATGTTCTTACTGACACATTCTAATTCACTCACACTCAGCTAAAGTCTACAGATGGTTTCCAGAAACCATGAAACACCACCTGAATTTACATATAAATCTCTTATGTATACATGTGCATTTTTGATAGGACAGTTTCCTAGCTGCCTTCAGATTCTTAAAGAAATCCCTGACCCCCTCAACAGGGGCTGGGGTAGGAGAGGAAGATAAAAGAAAATGGGACGCAATGATACTATTAAAGGTAGCTCAAACATATCACAAAACTCTTAAGAGCCTGAGATGAAAGCAAACCTCAGGACCCCTCTAGTGCCCAGTCCTACTTCTATTTTAATACCAGCTAGAAGTCTTCACACAAAAGTTGCTTCAATTTCTTTCTAAAACACAGCCCATCATTCTTCTTTTATAAACATGGTAACATGTAATTTTATAAATCTATGTGTCATGTAAAACTATGTTATTTTCAGGAGAACTATGGTTAAAAGTACTTTTTTTTTTAAGAAAAGGATTCTTTAACACTCCCCTCCCCCCACCACGAAAAAAAAAAAAACCCCACACAGACACCATCTAGCTTGTTCAGAGTCTTGGAATACTTTTAAAATTTTCTGACTGACAAGACAACTTTTTAAAAAAAGGAAAACACACTTCAAAAACCTTCTTCCAGTCTAATAAAGACATCTGTAATTCCCTTGATTCAGATCCTGCTGCCTTCATATAGAAGGCTGTATTTTGAAAAGATTTCTGAATTCTAAATGAAGTCACCTTATTAAATCAAAGGACCTATAGTCTGTCAAAGTAATCTGACCTCTATTGGCCTAAATCAAAACATCACAGCTATGCCAGTGTTTATCCTATTTTTGAAGAACTCCAGGAAAGCTATTCTGTTACCTTAAATAGCAATTCCATTCCAATGCCATTCATAAAAGATGAAATGGTAATATACCACTAAAATAACTTTGTAGGTAGATATTGCTTCTTACCAAAAGTATATATCAAGTAAAAGTACATCATCTATTTGAACAGCTGTAGTTTCTCTTTACTAGCATCTAAATTTAATCCTGGCTTTAAAATTATATAAGGAGATGCTTTGGCATATTGAATATTAAAAGTCCAGAGTTTCCCTAGATTCCAGGCTTTGAGGGAATACTTTCCTTCTCTCTTCTCTTCATTTCTTTTTATCTCTTTTTAAAATATTAAATAAGCAATTGCAATGATTACAATATAAAAATTCTAAATGAACAAGTGAAAAAGAAAATCCCATCCTGACATTATCTATAAGGTTACTTCTTGTTTTATTAGATTTTTTTTCCATTTTCCCAGCTTTTATTCAATAATCTAATCTTGCCAAATAAACTGAAATACAATCTTACCACATATATAATGTACATTTATGGTGAGACCTAATTACTGATTCATTCAATAAATAACTGAGCATCTACTATTGCCACCATTTCTAGGAACATTATATATTTAAGTCTACATGGAAGGTTACTTTTTAGTAACAGCTGACTACAAGACGGAGCAAGAAAGATGTTAGTTTATCTCCTTGAAATTAGATCTTGCTGCACAAACTTTAGAACATTTATTTTTGTCTTTCTAGTTCTAAAGAAAGAAATCACCATGATAGATGCATAAAAGTCCCCCTCGATCATCTTGAGTGGCAAAACCTGGAGTCAGTCTGACCACTGGAGTCTGGAGTTGGCTCTTAAGAACTCTCTGTGACTGTCTTTGAATCCTCCGCTCAGATGTCTATTTTACTAGTAAAGACCAAACACAGAACCCTCTCATCCCCTACAACACTGCTTCCCTGGACCACAGTCCCATGACTCCCCAATCATATCACTAGAATGTTCACTAGCCCATCACTTTATACCACTCTTGACCAATACCACTCTTTATTCTCAACCCAAAAGCTAGAAAGATACTGTTATTCTTTTTTTTTTTTTAATTTCTCCAGTAAAGATGGGTTCACTGGAAATCAGTGGAGAATTACAATTAGGGGTTTGCAACCATGAAGAGTCACATGCAAGTCCCCACACAGCAAGGAAAGGAGAGCACTTTTTTTGTTTGTTTGTGTATGGGGTATTTTTATTTTTTATAATTTTTACTGGCGTACAGTTGCTTTACAGTGTTGTGTTACTAATAGTTTCTGCTTGCCTGACTATATGCTAAGTCACTTTAGTCATGTCTGATTCTTTGCGACCCTATGGATCATAGCCCGCCAGGCTCTTCTGTCCATGGGAATTCTCCAGGCAAGAATACTGGAGTGGGTTGCTGTGCCCTCCTCCAGGGAATCTTCCCCACCCAGGGATGGAACCTGTGTCTCTTATGTCTCCAGCTTGGGCAGGCAGATTCTTTACCACTAGCGCCACCTGAGTGAAAGTCACTCAGTCATGGCCAACTCTTTGTGACTCCATGGACTATAGCCCACCAGACTTCTCTGTTCATGGAATTCTTCAGGCAAGAATATGGGAGTAGGTTGCCATTTCCTTCTCCAAGTGCCACCTGGGAAGCCACTAATCGTTTCTAATGTACAGCAAGGTGAATCAGCAATGCATATACATATATCCCCTCTGTTTCCCTTCCCATTTAGGAAACCACAGAGCATGGAGTAGAATTCTCTCCAGAAAGATACTTTTAAAACTTAAGTCAGGTTACTCTCTAACATGCCTCAAATACTTCACACTCAAAAAAATAAAAAAAAGCTAAAATTCTGACTCTACCCCACAAAGTTGCCTAATTCCCTCAGATCTTCACTCAAACGTCACTTTTTCTACTATGTGACCCATTTAAATCTCAATCCCTTCTCCTAACACACCTGCATTTGTATCTCCTTGTCTGCTGTATTATTTTTCCTTAAAACTTACAAATATCTAATGTATAGTGGATTTTACTTAATTCATTTGAATTTGTTGACTTATTCCCCATCTAAAATGTAAGCTTCATGAAGGCAAGGATTTGAATATATAGAACCCTCACTAGCATTCAGTAAGAAATTAGTTTTTAAATTTACTGAACAGGTTCATACACAGGATGGAGTGAAAAGGTATGTAAAAATGACTACAATTTCAACACTGTCTAAATTCACACCCTCATTTAAATGGGCATTATTCTTGGAATTTTTTTAAAAAATAGAAATACAGCTTTTGTTATAAAATAATCAAAATACTCATTATAAAAAAATCAAAATGAAGCCTTAGCAGGGTGTCTGGCACATGGTAAGTACTCAACAAATGTTTGCTCTTATTGATTTTTATTACACACTTGTCTTAGGATAAATTCTTGGAAGTACAATAGCTAGTCATAAAGAAAGGCATATATATTAAGGGCCTAATAAAACTTAATCATCAGGGGCTCTCATTTGCTACAGCCTCCTCCAAGACATGAGAAGGGTCATCAAAATATATTCACATGGCCATATGTTTTTGTAAAATCTGTAAATATAAGATACTTGAGCTGCATCTGTTATGACTGCTATTGCCTTCAACTTTCCCACTTCCCCTTTCACCAAGTCGCCCCTTATACTGAGGGGCTATCTGGTAGCCATTGGCATTTTCAGAATCCAGTAAGAGAGAACCGAATTGGCAATTATATTTCAGTTTTGTTTACTGGTGTTTACATGTGGACTTTGAGGTCACCTCCAAAGACAGTTAGTGACAGCTATTACAAACAAGAAATAGTGAGGAATATCCCTACTGCCCATCATTCCAACTCATCCTTTAGGGCCAAAGGTCACATATCATGATGAGAATGACTCCAGTCAAGCCTAGAAGTATGTGGATAACAGAGAAGGAACAAGATTTAAAAGTTACAGTGCCAGGAGCTAGTCTGTAGAAAATTATTTCAATCATCAGGCATCTAAAATCAAAGCAAAATATTTGATTCCATTTTCAGTGCCTAGGCTAAATAGAAGCAATTTCCTGTTGAGAATATACTCAATAATGGTGTATCAATCATGAGTAAAAAAACCCCACAGTAGCACTGCAAACAGCACGCATGTGTGCATGTGAACTTTCACATTCTATGCATCCTAGCTATTAATAACAAGAAATTTTCATCTACCATTCTAGAAGACTTAATTATCTGTCTTATGTCTTTGTAGAAAATACAAAACCATTGTCATCTGAAAAGACCATCAAAGAGTAAACAACATAATAGAGAAATAAATTATTATAGAAGAATGTCAGGAAGCTCATTACTAAAAATGTTAATAAACATAACACATAAAATTCCATTCAAGGGTGAAATACAGAGACCAGTTAGGAAGCTGTTTCAGTGGTCTAGGAGAGACAAGATGGAGGTTTAGATCAGGGCACAGGCAGGAGAGGAGGCGAGAAGTTGCAAATACCTTTTGGTTTTTAATAGTCAACATTCATATATGGTGATGAATTCTAAGGCAGTCCAAGCAAAGCTGTCATAACCCAAGTCTAAGAATCAGACCGAATCAAGTTTGCCACTTAGTGATGAATTTTGTGATGTTTTGGTATTCACCAACTTTACAAAAATTAGTTGTGATTTCTTTCTTGTTAAAACTGTTTACTTTCATACCCAATGCTGTATTCATAACTTTAGAATCCTTTTTTTTAAGGACCCCTTCTCCCCTTTTCCCAATGTACAAGCCTCAGGCTCTACAAAGCTTCTATCTGCCCCCGGTCACAGAGTATGTACATTGTAAATTTTGATACAGGCTGATCGATTTCCCACTGGAAAGATTATACCAACTGACACCCCAGGTTTCCTTAAAATTGTGTTAATATCAGCTATTATCATTCTTTCTAAATGTGGCCAATCTGAGAGATGAATATTTAAGATTCTTTGGTTATGAGGGATGCTGAACTTATTTATTCCTATTAATATATGCATATTCCTCATTTGTAAATCTTTCCCTAGAGGTTACCTTAGGGTCTAGTCCTTTGCCATTTTTCTGTTAGAAAGTTTGTCTTTGTCACTTGACTGGCACACAAACAATCATTAAGTGTCAACTACTGTTACTCTGTATGTATTTACACCATTTATCTCACATATATTGAGTTGGCCAAAAAGTTCAGACCTTCCATAACATCATATGGAAAAATCTGAAAGAACTTGTTGGCCAATCCAATACATATCATTTAAATACTTTACCTCTAAATGCCTTGTTTCTCCAACTAGATAATTAATAAGTAGGAGAAGTTCTTAATGGGAAGACTTATAATTATTCTATATTACAAATTATATTTTCTATTTCATATCCCTAACCTGCTGCTGCTGCTAAGTCACTTCAGTCGTGTCTGACTCTGTGCGACCCCATAGACGGCAGCCCACCAGGCTCCCCCGTCCCTGACCTAGCACCCACCAAAATATTTTAAATGAGCAATATTTAAACACAATCTAAACTCCTTACACTACCATGACCACTTCTTTCTACAGTTTAAACAGCTAAATCCATTCAAAATCAATAGGAGTCAAATATAAATGCCTCCCTGAATCTGTCATACGTCTGGCCAAGAAAAAAAGAATGGTTAATTTTCTCGCTTTTAAACGAACATCTGAAGATTTGTGTCTTCGTTATTTTCACTTACCCTTGCTTTTCTTGAACTCTCCTATACCACCTCCATATTCTTAATTTTTCTCATTTGTCCAGTCCTTAGATTTTTTAAAACTCACATACATACATTCAAGTTTATGAACCTTGGGAGCTAGTGAGAAATTTGAAAAACAAATTCTATGTACTGAACTGAATATAAATTGTAGCTAATTCTGACCCCACTGAATACAGATTGTAGCTAATTTTAATACACTTATATGATTGAAAGTACCAATTGACACTGCTTTCTTTTTCAGAAACAGAAGCAGGTTGCTAATTACAAGGTGTATCAATAGGCAGCTCCCAGAGAAAGATTCCTCAATTTTGGTGCAATTATGAAGAAACAAAATATAGACAGAATTCTTAAGTCTGCCATGTTCAAGATTGGGTCAAATTTTCATCAAGATACATCAACAAACCTACAAAATTTAAATTTTTCAGGGTAAAATTATTCTAAGAGTTCTGAATGCCCATTAAGTTCTATAACATATCTTTCCAATTTTTTAAAATGTAAAATAGGGACTTCTCTGGCAGTCCAGTGGTTAAGACTCCACACTTCCAATGCAGAGCAGGAGGGTTCAATCCATGGTCTGGGAACTAAGATCCCACATGTTGCGTGGTGTGGCCAAAAAATAAAAATTTTTTAAATAAATAAAATATAAAAGGAATACAGCAGAAAAGAACACAAGTGGTTAAGTATATAGCTTGATGAATTTTCACAAAAGGAATCCTTCAACTCATCAATTCCCAGGTTATGAAGCAGAGCACTACTGGAAGCTAAGAAGCCCCTACTGAGCTCACTACAAGTAACTATATCTCCCCAAAGTTCACCTCTATTCTGACCTTTGCTAACTGCTGCTAAGTCGCTTCAGTCGTGTCTGACTCTGTGCAACCCCATAGACGGCAGCCCACCAGGCTCCCCCATCCCTGGGATTCTCCAGGCAAGAACACTGGAGTGGGTTGCCATTCTGACCTTTAACACCAGAGATTAGTTTTGCCTATGTTTGAACATAGTGGGAATTATCCAATAAACACATTTTTGTTTCTGGTTTCTTTTTTCTCATAATTATGTTGCTGCATGTAACAATAATAGCCCAAACACTCAAAGTTTTAAAATAAGTCATTAATGAATGCCTTCCTCAGTCACTATAGTTAGTTCCAGAGTTGGGGCTCTTCTTTTAATAAAGAGTTCCATTTTAGACTTTAATTCCAAATCCAGAAATTATGGCAGCAGGAGTTAATAAACAGATTCAACCCAAGAAGAGGGTGGTGTTAGGGAGATTTTTTGATCAGGTAGAGTACATATTCATACATACAAGAAAGCATCTTCTTTTTATTACACTGAAAAAAGTAATAATAAAGTACTATACTCTAAAATATTTTAAAGTTTGACTTAAAAGCAGTTCTACAGAAATAAACTATTTTGATTGTAGATCAAATCAATGCAGGTATATCAAAATTATGTAATTTTGATTACTTAATTTCATATTATGTAATTTCAGATTATACATCTGAAATTATCATCTGAAACCAATCCCTCTCTTCTCCATAAGCCTCTGTCTTTGGGCAGTTATGTCAGCATCTCCAAACTGGTCTTAATTTTGCCAAGGAGGCAATGTTACCGAATGAGATACTGTGTCCTTGTGCACACTTCAGCATTTCCTTCATCTGTCTCAGATCAGCTGTTTTCTATTTTTCCCCTCAAACTTTAAAGACTACTAGATTAAAGCCAAAAAGTCTCTGCCTCAAAAGCAAAGATAAAAAGCAAACAAAAACAACTAAAGAAAAAACAAAAATGCTTGTAAAAAATGCCGCATTTCCACCAGCTCGTTCATTTTTCTCTTGTGCAATGACATTTTCACTTTCTCTTAACTTGATCTGACTTCTAACCAAGTTCATTCTTAAATTACAGGCAGCTAAGCCTTTTAAAATTTTATCTGCAGCTTTCAGGATCCACGGGGACAAATGGCAAAGTGGTGGACCATGACACGGCCACAGCCCGAGCTGCGGAGGCCAGCCAGGCTCGGTGCCTTGGGCAGCATGCCTCCGCCCTCTGTGCTGGGTCAGGAGCTTTACACCATCTGGGTGGCCGCCCCGGGATATATGATTTGCTAAACCTGCTGGGATACCATGTGTGACTCTTCCCAAGAATTAAAGAGAAAATACACTGCTCTCCCTAAACAGCAGTAAATCTCAAACATTTTGATTCCCATGACCCCGCCTGAGGATTCATACAACATCCCCCAACCATAAAGCCTCTCTTCTATTAAAAATAAAAAGAGCAAAACAAAATAATGACTTGTCATCTTCCAGGTACCATCACCACTGGGCAATTCTGGAATTATTTTTGCTTTTTGTGTGTGTGTGAATTCATACATTCGGGGAAGGTGGAAAGATACTCAATGAGTGGACTCAGGAGTGTAACGTAGTTTACATGGCAACAGCCCACACTAGCCAGCAGTAAAGGTCAGCCAGAGCTCTACAGCTTCTGTCTTCATGAGCTCATCCAAACATCTCACGGTGCCTCCAAAGGTTTCAAATCTCAGTCTTGAGAGATACTGCTATCAGCTGAACTGTATCTCCCCAGAGGATATGGTCCTGTACCTATGAATGTGAATGTGATCTTATTTAAAATGTGACCTGAGAATGTGACCTATTTGGAAATAGGATCTTTGCAGATGTAATCAAATTAAGGTGAAGTCATTAGGGTAAGCCCTGATAGCTCAGGTGGTAAAGAATCGCCTGCAAGGCAGGAGACCCAGTTTCAATTTCTGGGTTGGGAAGATCCGCTGGAGAAGAGAGAGGCTACCCACTCCAGTATTCTTGGGCTCCCCTTGTGGCTCAGTCGGTAAAGAATCCGCCTGCTGTGCAGGAGACCTGGGTTTGATCCCTGGGTAGGGAAGATTCCCTGGAGAAGAGAAAGGCTACCCACTCCAGTATTCTGCCTAGAGAATTCCACGGACTGTATAGTCCACGGGGTCACAGAGAGTCGGACATGACTGAGCAACTTTCACTTCACTTCACTTAACCCAATATGACAGGTGTCCTTAGAAGAGAAAAAAAGCTCTGTGAAAATAGAGACACAGGAGAGACCACCACGGGATACAGAGGCAGGCAGCAGTAGGCCAAGAAAGACAAGGATCGAAGCCCAACATGGGAAGTTAGGACAAGGGGAAAAAGGATGCCACCCAGCCTCTCAGAGGGACTACGGCCCTCTTGGCTCTTGATTTTGGACTTTCAGGCTGCCTTGAACACTGAGGATAAATTCATGTTGTTTTAAGCCTAGTTTACAGTACATTGTTGTGGCAGCTCAAGGAAACTGATCAGGCTGAGTGACACCCACTAGATTTGCTCAATTCTCAGTTCTCTCTGATGAGATGGAATACTAAAAATAGTTCATCTATTTCCTTTTGAAAAATTATCTGGTACTTCTATTTTAAAGGGAGTGATGAGCATTCTAGAAATTCACGACACTTCAATCATAACTAACATACACTGGGCAGTTACTGTGGGGCAGGCCCTCTTCTCAGAATTCATACGCATTACCTCCCCTATGAAACAAAAATATTGTTATCCTTATTATATAAATGAAGGAACTCAGACAAGAAGGAGTTCACTTGCCCAAGATCACATAATTAGAAAGCAGGAGAACCAGAGTTTGAAAAGCGTGGCAGTCCACTCCAGCACACTTCCTTGCGGGCATGCAACAGCTTCTCTGGCACTGATGAAGTTTTGACTGTTCAGCTTATCCAGGCCACTGTTTCTGCTTGGTACCTTTCATCTTCCTCCATTCTTCCTCCCATGCTCTCTATTACCCTGTTTTGGGCATTGGCCAAATCCCCACTAGGCAATGCAAAGGACCCATACACAGCAGAGCTCAATTCTTCCTCAAATGTGCTGTTTCCTACTCTTTTCTAGGGCAGAGAGGTCAAGTATTTTGATGTAAAAAGCCTTCTATTCCAATTGAATTATAGTAAACAAAGCTCCTATTTATGTCAACCAAGCACTTACGCAGAGAAGGTGACAATGTCAGCAAGTCTTCCTTTCACACGCTTAATGTGCATAATACTTAATCAGAAGTTGGCCATGACTAGAGTGGCTTTCCCAAAGATGCACAAGCTGCAAGTGGTTCTGTCCTCTCTCTAAATCCCCTTAACATTTAGCACTTCTAATGATGTTTATTGGAGAAGGCAATGGCACCCCACTCCAGTATTCTTGCCTGGAAAATCCCATGGATGGAGGAGCCTGGGGGGCTGCAGTCCATGGGGTCACTACAAATCAGACACGACTAAGTGACTTCACTTTCACTTTTCACTTTCATGCATTGGAGGAAGAAATGGCAACCCACTCCAGCCTTGAGAACCCCAGGGAAGGTAGAGCCTGGTGGGTTGCCATCTATGGGGTCGCACAGAGTCGAACACGACTGAAGCGACTTAGCAATAGCAGCAGCATGATGTTTATCAGAAACCACCCTCTATTACAATTGTTTGTGTTCATGTGTTACTTTCTTTTTTGCAGTATAAATTCCTTGATGCCAAAGCCACATTTTAGGTCTGTCTTTCCCACAGCAACCTTCTTGGTGTTTTGCATAAAGTAGGCCCTCAAAATACATTTGTTGAGTGAATATCTGGATAAATATATAATGCCCATAGTTGTAGGCTAGTGATTCGACTATAAAAATATGCTGAATTCTAGACATAGACTGATTATCCAATTCACTGAAAATGACATAAAGGAATTTCCCCTCAAGAATCAGTTACTATCTATTACAAAATCTGTAACTTAGATTTAAGGTTAAAAAGCAGAAAAGAAAAATGTAGCTTTGCTGCAAGGTCCTAAGATAATCTGTCTTTGGTTAGAGTTAAGAAGATAAAGACTCTATTTAAAAGGATAAATGAACAAACAAACAAACAAAAAACTATAATTTTTCAAAGATAAAGGAAGCACATACTTCAATTGGTAAAGATATTCTAACAGCATATTTGCAGAAAGGACTCTGTTCTGCCATATGCAAGTCCTTTCCATTTGCTTAGATGGTGAGACGGCCTACTCAAAAAAGAGGATAACTTCCAAATAAGGAAGTAAAGGGCCCAGATTTCAGGTTTCCTAACTCTCAGTCTTAGAATTCACATGTCTGGGCTGCACTGTGTTATTCTGGGGGGAGGCACTCCTTTTACCTTGGGGAAAACTGGATTCTAGTTCCAGCTCCATTATATAATAATAAAAGAGCTACCATTCATTGAAAATTTACAAAGTACACTTTTATGCTATATTATTTAATTAGGACAATAATCCTGTGACTGTTGAGGAGGTCAAAGATGTTATTTTATAGATGGCAAAGGTTCATTTAAGAGATGGCAGTTCTAGGCCTCAAATCCACTTCCTTCTGTCTTCAAACTCTATATTCTTTGTCAGCTTCTACGTGGTAGCAACAGGTAACTGCCTGACAGCCCTTCTCCGCCTCTTTCTGACTTTTTGTGTGATGGTAACAATGGCACCCCACTCCAGTACTCTTGCCTGGAAAATCCCATGGACAGAGGAGCGTGGTAGGCTGCAGTCCATGGGGTCGCTAAGAGTCAGACAAGACTGAGTGACTTCACTTTCACTTTTCACTTTCATGCATTGGAGAAGGAAATGGCAACCCACTCCAGTGTTCTTGCCTGGAGAATCCCAGGGATGGGGGAGCCTGATGGGCTGCCGTCTATGAGGTCGCACAGAGTCGGACACGACTGAAGCGACGCAGCAGCAGTAGCAGCAACATCCCAACTCAAAGTATTTGGCCTCTAAGATGGCACTCAATGATTCCCCCCTTTAGTGCTTGTCTGGACCCTCCTGTTGAGTGTGGGCTGGACCTACTGATACTTTAAGTAAGTAGAATAGAGCAAAAGTGATGTCACTTCCAAAATTAGGTTAAAAAAGGACTGGGGCTTCCATTTGGAGCTACCCTCTCTCCTCCCTTATTCTCTCTGAGTGAAGCCAACTGCCATGGTGTGATCTGACCTGTGGAAAGGATCTCATAGCAGGCAACAGAACAACCCTGAGCAACAGGTAGGGATAAACTGAGACCAGCAGATCACAACTCATTAGGGACTGAATCCTGCCATCAATCCAGGTGACTCAGTAGGAAAGAATCCTCCTGCCAATGCAGGAGACACAGGTTTGATTCCTGGGTTGGGAAGATTCCCTGGAGAAGGAAAGGGCAACCCCACATCAGTATTCTTGCCTGAAAAATCCCACGGACAGAGGATCTTGGTGGCTACAGTCCATGGGGTCTCAAAGAGTTGGACATGACTGAGTACAACAAACAACAGTAACAACCATGTGGGTGAGCTCAGAGGTAGCTTTTCCCCTAGTCAAGTCTTCGTAAAATGAAACCATAGCCCCAAAGGATGACTTTAAGAGAATAAGACAAGCACCCAGATAAGACTCTATCCTGACCCACAGAAACAATAACAAATGTTTGTGATTTCAGCTTTTAAAACAGGATAATTTTCTGTGCAATGACAGATAACTAACACCATTTCTCTGAAGTTGGTACAGGCTATATGACCTATGACATGTAAGGAGAAGTCCGCAGAATGGGACTACAGGTAAAGCTACTGTTTTCCTGACAAAAAGGGATGAACTCAGCAGTCATGAGTTTTTGACACTTGACTTTGTCCCTTCATTCTTCCTGGAATGTAGATGATATCTGAAATTGAAGCCATCATCTTATAACCATGAGTACAAAACCTACTGCTAAGAAAGGTAGAGAAGGAAGAGAGGGAAAATCCAGGCCCCTTAAGGCACCATGGAGCTGTCATACCAACACTGGAATGCTTTCCTCTTGACATTTTGTGGCAAAAGAAAAAGAAACATTCTTTGAGTGCTGTTCTTTACAGTGAAATGCAATTCTAACTAATTTAATCATTTTCAGCTTTGGCTGGATGTTCAATTTTCTCTATAAAATTGGAGGTTAATGACAGCCTCCTTTTCTACCCAGACAGGTGTGTTGAAGTGCTTTGTTTTTAAAAAAACATAAAATAAAAACAAAGCATTATTGCTATTTTTTTAATCTAAAATATTATTAACATTTAATGTCAAGACCATGAATAAAATTACTGACAATAAATAGATACGTTTAAATAATTAACTTTTAGCAGTGCTTTTAGTTTACTATTTTTTGAAAATAAATTTGTAGGTAATTATTTTAATAACTGGATCATAAAAATATATTTAATGTAACTCAACAATAAAACCAATATAAAGTGTTAAAGCTCTCCCTTATGTGATATACAATTTTGATGAAGTTGTTTCTACGTTTCCAAAACAGTTCACAAGAAAATCAGAAATATAAGCCCAATAAGTAGCCAATTAAATTTGATACCTAATACATCACCAGCCAGTATCATCAATGTAACTGACAGCATATTGCACACAAAATGATGAAACAGTATTGCCCTGGGCTACTGCTATCCAGGGTATACTTAGGATGCTACCCGGGAAGTATCCTGGTGTCTTTGTTTTTGCACAATGAGGTGTCTATTTCCAAATCAGACTCCAAAGAGGAAGCATTTCTTCCCACCAAGGGAGATTTAAAACCTACCTCCTATCTTTGCAGCGTACAGAAGACATCGATTACAGCAAAGAAAACACAGATGGGGATGTTCAGGCTAGAGTTACAGCATTACATGACCACAGCCAGCAATTTGCAGAACAAACTCACGAGAAGCAAAGCCACACTTAGAAATTCACAGATAAATCAAGACTGCACTTAAGGACTGTATTTCAAGAGCATAAGCAAAGAGGAAGACAACATAGTTATAATGAGCCTACAGCAAAAAGCAGACATCTCAGCAGATGCAAAAGCATAGGAAAATTTTAGTTTGGACTCAAATTATTTCTATGTCCCCACTCTTATCAGGGGTCCTTACCTACTGCTGCTGCTGCTGCTGCTAAGTCACTTCAGTCGTGTCCGACTCTGTGCGACCCCAGAGACAGCAACCCACCAGGCTGCCATGTCCCTGGGATTCTCCAGGCAAGAACACCAGAATGGGCTAGAACTAATGTAAAAAACCATTATGTAGCATATAAAATGTATCACACTTAAGAATATGCAGACAGTTATAAATTAGTCATAATATGTAGTGAGTTCAACTGTTCTCAATAAATCCTCGAATTGTGTTCATAAAGCATCAGAATTAAAATGATGCTAATAGTACCTAACATTTATTGAGTGCTTACTGTGTGCCAAGTTTTGTTCTAAGTGCTTTACATGGACCAATTCATTTAATCCTCATATCTCTATGAGTTAAATGTTTTAGTATAATCCCCAATTTATGGATGAAGAAGCTAAGTCACTTTTCCATAAACTAGGAGGTACTATTGTTTTTCCAATAGTCATGTACAAATTTGAGAGCTGGACTTTAAATAGGTTAAGTACCGAAGGATTGATACTTTTGAACCACATATGGTGCTGGAGAAGACTCTTCAGAGTCCCTTACATAGCGAGGAGATCCAACCAGTCAATCCTAAAGGAAATTAACCCTGAATATTCATTGGAAGGACAAATGCTGAAAGTGAAACTCCAACACTTTGGCCATCTGATAGGAAGAACTGACTCATTGGAAAAGACCCTGATGCTGGGAAAGGTGGGAAGAGAAGGGGGTGACAGAGAATAAGATGGCTGGATGGCATCACCAATACAATGGACGTGAGTATGAGCAAACTCAGGGAGATGGTGAACAACAGGGAAGCCTGGCATGCTCTAGTCCACAGGCTCACAAAGAGTCAGACACAACTTAGCAACTCAACAACAACAACAACAAGGAGGTGATAGAGCTGTGTAGATAATCTCACTCTAAATTACACTAAAAAAATACATTCAAATTTTATTATCTCTTGACTAGATCAGACTTAATCTGGCTACTGGAGTCAAGAGACTGTTCTCTAGTGTGGGAAAACTAAGTAAGCAACCCATCTTATAGTAATATGACTAATAAGACTTAAGTTTGGGTATGCTAATCATGTATTCTGGTTATCTACTGCTGGGAAATAAAATATCTCAAACCACCCCAAACTTAGTGGCTTAAAACTACAACAACCATTTTATTTTTGCTCATGAATCCACAGTCTGGGCACCAAGTGTCTCTGTCGTACATATCAATATCAACCAAGGGTAGCTGAAAGGCTGATGGGGCAGGAGGATGCATGCGCGAATCATCTGAAAAGCCACTCACTCATTCAGTAGATCACTGTCATCAGAGAACACCTTAACTTGGACAGTCAACCAACATACCTATACATTTCCTTACTTTGGGATGGCTGAATTCCAAGAGTAAGCAAGTCAAAAGAATAAAGTGGAAGTCCATGGCATGTTTATGACTTAGCTTCAGAAGTCACATGGTATCACTTCCAACTACTAGTCAAGGCAATCATAAATTCAGCTCAAGTTCAAAGCGAGAAGACACAGACCCTACCACTCAATGGAAAGGGTGCCAAAGTCATACTGTAAGACCAGCTGGTGGCAGGAGATATATTGTGGCAGCCATCTTTGGAAAATATCATCTGTCACAACAAGGCAATTAGCTTTCCAAAAGCTAAACAGACCTACACAATAAATAAATGAATAAAATAAGTGATGTCAACAACATCCTAATTAAATACCTCACAAGTTATTTTTAAAATAAAATTTTCACTGCTTAAATTTCCTACTATAAAGCTCCAAGACATTTCCATTTAAAACTTAAGGGTATGTGATCCAATTTCAGCCTTCTGGGAACCTAATCTGAGGTTAAATCACTCATCTAATGGTAAAAAGGAAACAGGACTGGTATCATGAAAGATTAGAATTTTTCTATCACGTTAAACTGGACAAATGTATACTGCCACTCAGGTTTCAAAGATAAAACATCATTTTCAAGTAACACCTACTACCTCTGAAACATTTCATCCTGCCCTAAAAAACACTGTAAATCAAAGTCTCAGATCACTTTACCAAAATGGCATGCCATTTAGACATCCTTCACTGAGGACACCAGAAAACAACTTCAACACTAATTCCTGTGCCTCTGCTCAATGATCAGCAGCAGTTACTGATTTCATTCTGATTACAAGTGCTGAGTCATTTTGCGTCTAAAATTCAGGGTCATCTTTTTAAATGTGCTGCTTACTTTTTCTCTTCATCATCACTTTGCCCTTGAGACATACTGTTCTCCAGCCTGAGATGCCCTTCCCCCGTCTGACCTAAATCTTATATGTTACTTAACTCGATTGGAAATCTTGATTTCTGCACTCCTTCTGAATCCACACGCAGAGATACACTTGTGTTAACAAAATTCGGATCTGAAAATGATCTGGAGACATAAGGAAATTTCAAGAAGCTCAGAGACATCCTATAAATGTAAAGAGACATACAACAGCTTTTCCTGTTTAGGGTCTGCAAGGCAAATAAAGGGTTCAGCAAGAGTATTTGAGCTTTCTGGCTTAACAGGATAAAGCTTACCAGGGTCAGAAGAAGGTGAAATAAACTGGAATAGAGCTGAACTCCTGGCTGTTTTCTACAAAGGAGTGAGGAACAAGAACCCGGAAGGTAGCCTCTCAAGGTGAACAGGTAGGAGAGGAGAGACACAGGATTTATTATCTCCTCTTGCCAGAATATAAGTTCTGTGAAGACAAGGGGAGTTGTTGGTTTGTTCACAGTGATACCTCCAGCACCTAAATCAACGCAACCAGTATTTGTTGAATGAATGAATGGTATTGATAGATGGTAGTAATTCTGGAGATTCATTTCACTTAGAGATGGGAATCCAAATTTTTCCTCTCTTGATGGCTGACTGCCCTTTAGACCTCTGCCCACTTATCAGCCTACTCATTCTCCCCGGTCACTGGTCTCAACCATTGTAGATGCTAACCTTCTCCTGTCTGGAGAAGAGAGCTGGAGTGCAGTGCAGGGCTGTGTCTCCTCATTATTGATATCTGCCAACATAGAAAATCTACCCAGGTGAATTCAACATGTCATCCTTGTGGTCCAGCTGCAAGAATCCCCACCCCTTCTGGAAAGGGGCTCTACCTGAAGCACATTAAACTGACTTTTCATTTACACAGTTGAGAGGCCACAGAGTAGACCCAAAGCTAACAGTAGACCCAAAGCTCACGCTCTTGCCAGCCGCACCAAAAATAAGCAAGGAAGAGGTTTTCTCTTCATTTAAAGTCTTTTTTGTAGGAGACTGCCCCTTTTCTCTGCCAGTTGTAATGCCACCTCTGCTTTCAGAATTGCCAGTCCAGAGCATCACAGTGTATAAGGCCACAAAATGAGCTTTTTCTCTTGTTTTATGCTCTCAGTAAATCTACCCTGATTTCCAAGCCGACCTTAGTCACTAAGTTGTGACTTCTGGCCAAGTCATTTAACCCCCAGGGCCTCTGTTTCTTCATTTATAAAAGCAGAGATCGGAAACAGATAAACTTAAGTCTCCTCTAGTCACAAATTCTTCAAATCAATAAGTAATTAAGAAAGGAGTCCACACAATAATCTTTCTGCTGGTGTAGAATAATGGAGCTAATTAACTCTTTCTTGTAATCTAATGGTGCCACTTAGTTCCCTGCCCAATGTATAACCAGTGTTTATTAGGCATGCACCGGATGCACAGTGTGGGCCTACCTCTCTGATGTTCCAGAACTTGTATGTTTGAATGACAACTACTTGACTTTTGATCCATGTTTTGGGGACTTCCCTGGTGACTCAGACAGTAAAGAATCTGCCTGCAATGCAGGAGACCTGGGTTTGACCCCTGGGTTTGGGAAGATCCCTGGAGAAGAAAATGGCAACCCACTCCAGTATTCTTGCCTGGAGAATTCCATGAACAGAGGAGGCTGGTGGGCGACAGCCCTTTGGGTGGTAAAGAGTAGCACACAACTGACTAATACTTTCACTTTCACTTTGGGAACTTTAGGTTCCTGTCCCAAATTCTGATATATTGTATGGTTTGTTCATTGATCCAGTTATTCGAGAGACAGTTAGTTAAGAAGCTAAGTGCTTATTGGCTAGCTCTCAATAAAGGACTGATTTGACAATTTTATAAGGGAAGAGCTGACTTTCTGAGATTTTCTTAATTATATGAACTCGAATAATGGATGGGAAAGGTATCTGGTGATCACAACCTTCATTTAAAAATATTTCCAGAAACTAAAAGCTATCATAACTATCACCTGCTGAACACTTATGATGAACCAGTGCTTTATATTCTACCTTTAAAATAGTCTTCTAAAAAAGGTATCACTAGTCCCATAGAACAGACAGCAAAAGAGACAAGAGGCTGGAGAAGACTGTCATGTGAATCACAAATTCCAGACTCTCACACCATCATTGCCAAGGGTCACAGCAGTTTTCAACCAGTGTTCTAACATTTCTAAATTTCTGTGTTAATGTGATACTCTTGCATGTAAACTTGCCACAGTTTCACAATTAAAATACAAACTTATTCATTGGTGTTCGTCACTCATTCATGTCTGGACTCTTCCTGACTCCTGGATGGTAGCCCACTAGGCTCCTTGGTCCACAGAATATCCCAGGCAAGAATACTGGAGTGGGTAGCCACGCCCTTCTCCAAGGGATCTTCCTGACCCAGGGATCGAACCCAGGTCTCCAGCACTGCAGGCAGATTCTTTAACATCTGAGTCACCAGGGAGAGCTGCTTCTTTGTTGTTACTCTTGAGTGACAAATTGCAGCACAGCAGGAGTAGTTTTTACCAAATGAATGCAGTCAGGTTTTTTGCCTTGTTGAAAAGTATCAGACTTGAGATTTGTCACACTGAAGATCACTGCGTCCTTGGGAAAGAGCCATGAAAAATCTTTCCCAAGCAATTAAAGGGTGTCTGATCCGTTTGCCATCAGGGTTCAGAATAAGATCCATCTGTTTGTGCCCTAATACAAATGGCCTGATAGCAAAATTATCCTCACTTCCTCAGATGAATACATCTAAATAGGTTATTAATCATCATTATACAGAAAACCTTTCTCTCACACTCAGAGACTTTTTTATTTTTTAAGTTTATTATGGTCAGATTAAAATATAGCATTTCTAAAGTTAAGCTTTAAATTGGTTTTGGAATGACAATAAACTGTCACTACACAAGAAAGAAAAATAATGGAAGGTATTAGTTTGTTAGTGGGAAATGGAATCCCTGGCTCCAGCATGATCTGGCTGACAGCACCAAAACCTTTTTAATGGAATTTTAGTTACAACTGGAGAAATAAATACAACCAGCCCTATCGATTGTGGCAATGTGGGAGGCAGGGAAGAAAAGGATAAATGATGTTAAAGGAATTGCTAATTCCAAGGAAAAATGATAAAACTGCAAGTACACAGATGTTTGGTAAGATTTCATAAAATAAATGAAAGTGTTACTGCTAGTTCTAAAATCATTATATTATGCCCATTCCTGACTAGTAAAAGCATGATCCATAGCAAGATTGAAGGAAATACTGCCTCAGATTCTGAAAAGTTAGAAACCTAGGCAGATGGGAGTCATTTTTGAAGTTCTGAGGAGACGTGGTTACAGGTGTAAAAGTAATGTATAAAATACTTACACACTTAGGTTCCAGCTCTAGGCCAAGTTTGAAAAATATAGAGTAACAGAAGCCTATCAACATGAAGAAGCTCATTAACCACTAGAAAGGAGAATCGGGAAAGAAAAGGAAGCTGTAGACTATTCCGCACATCAAGAATTATACTAGGCGCTTTGCAGCCATGAACCCGTGTAACACTTACAACACCCTGTATAATTATTCTCATGTCACTTTATTTTCCCAGCATCATTCCCATTTCATGTAGGGCTCATCAAAAGCTCAGAAGTTTGGGGTATCGTGCCCAGGATCACACAATAATGTGGTCAAGATGGGATTTGAATCCCTTATATCAAGTTCTTCCACTACACACACAAATATGTCTGATAGAATAGAGAACGGGCTAGGGGGCAAAGGTTATTTAAAAGATTAAACAATGCTCATGAATAATTAGTTCTGCAGTTCTGTGAACTCTACCCAAAAATGTGCAATAGAAAATGTTTAGTCATGATTAGAGATGTGCCTTCAGTTCCAAATTAAAGAGAATAATGGAGGAAACGAATATTTCTTCCATATACTTGCATGATGGAAATGCAAGAAGTTGTATATAACATCAAGGGCCAAAGTGAAAAATGAAATTATTAGTCAAAATACTGTGTTTCCTGCAAATTATTATTTCTGGAGAGACTAAAGAAAAAAAAAGAAAGCTTGGGCATAACCAACTATTTCAATAAAGGGCAACATAGTCACAAATTCATATTGTGGGACCAAATGATTTATTAATAGCGAAGTTGAAATACAGCCAGTTAGATATTCAATGGTGATACAAATGCTGTGCCAGAACAACTTCTTCTACCTAAAATGGTACTTAATGATAATAAGTATACTTTAATCAATATTAACTACATCAGTGAAAACACTGGAATTTGTCAAACTGATTTTTTTTTAACTCTCTAGGGTGTATTCAGCCAGAGCCCATGTCAATCTGGATTCCAGGTGAACAGCACTAATGGGAGATCTTGGCCTCAATTTAAGCAGTTTCATGAAAGAGAAAATACTTTCACAGAACAGGACACATTCAGATCCCATCCAAAATATGCTTTAAATAGACAGAAATTTCATGGTAGTAGTGAGATGCTTTTAGCCATATTCAAATTCCCAAGAATATTGTGGGTATGTTTTCTTAATAGTGTTTACAGCACTCAGCTGAATCTTGAATCCCATCCACACTAAGGACTGTGGTCTGCTAATGCAGATATCCAGGACCGATGACAGAGATGTAAGGCAGGATTCATGTTCAGCAAAACCTGAACATGAATTTAGAAGGTAAATCCCTTCTAAAATGGAATTTGGTCAGTGTGCTGCACAATTCTTAGAGAAGCCATAATTCTATTGATTTCAAGATAATTCAGTAACAGAAACTGAATAAGCAAGATGCTTTTGGAAACTGCATCCCTCACTGAAAGTTTAAAACCTGACCACTAGGATACTAATTTTAAGAGATTTTTTTTAAAGAAAAATTCTTTGTTTTGATTTGACTTTTTAATGCAATTTCAATTTCAGTGTGTTTGGATATATGTCAATTCAGGGAGAAATTGAGATCAAACAGGCAGTTGGCTCTTTCAGAGACACTACCAACACGGCCCAATTAAACAGCTTGGTAAGTTTATTCAATGAATGTTTAAGATAAGACATGTACTATAAATGAACTAGACCTAATACACACCTATAGAACACTCCACCCAGCAACAGTTGAATACATATTCCTCTCAAGTGCACAAAGAATATTCTCCAGGATTGACCATACGATAGGCCATAAAACAAACCTACAAACATATTTAAAAGGACTGAAATTATGCAAAGGATGCTTTCTGGCCACAATCGCATGAAACTAAAATTCGATAAGAAAGAAATCTGGAGAATTCAAAAATATGTGGAAATCAAAAACCACTTCCAAGTAAACAATGGATCAAAGAAGAAATCACAAAAGAAATTAGAAAATACTTTGAAATAAATTGAAAATACAACATACCAAAACTTATGAGATGCAACAGAAGCATAACAGAGACATTACATGACACAACAATTTCACTCCTAGATATATCCCCAAAAGAAAACATTTGTGTACAAGTGCTTGTAGTTAAAGGATCAGGGATAGAGAGTGACTATTAATGAGTGTGGGTTTTCTTTGGGGGCAATGAAATGCTCTAAAATTGACTCCAGTAATGGTTGTACAACTCTGAATATACTAAAAGAAATTGAATTGTACACTTTGAATGAGTGAATTGGGTATGTAAATTAGACCTCATTAAGACTGTTAAAAATGTGAATTAATGGTCTAAAACTCACAATTAAAAAAGAAAGGGAGATATCTGACTGCATACAGAGGTTTTAGAGGCCAGCCACCTCAGCCAAAGCAGTGGGACTGAGACACTCTGGTTGCCTCGAGGTTACCTAATGGCCTTGGGGTCTCTAGAAAGAACCTACTGAATCACCCCTTCCACACCACCATGACCTCACTCCAATAGCTCACTTGGTACTTGAATGAACAGCAGAGCCCAAACCAAACTCACTGATACCCCTGCCCAGGACCACAGGAAAAAAAAATTGGCATGAGGTAAAGGAACTGGTTGCTGATAGAGATTGGCCATCCTGGAAGGCACAGCAGAATGAAATTAGAGCTTTACCTAAAATCATATTCCATTGTTTCCATTTTCCTCTGAGTATTTTGGAATTGTATGGATTTCTCTCACCTTTTCACTTCCTTTAAATGAAATTCCACCTACTGAAAGAAGTTCTTACACCTCGTTTACCTCTCACATCTCATTCCAAACCTGAGAAAAACTTTCATTTCCAGAAAGTCTTGCTAAAGTTTTTTCATTTAAAAGGAAGAAGGAAGAACCAACACTGATATCATATCCCATGAACTGTGGTAACAGTTCACCACACAGCTTCCAACTGAAGACCTTGGCAATCCTGGAACAGAGAGACTGACAGAGAAACAAGTACTCCTTAGATCTTGACTGTTCTCCAATAATGGAGTTCTGCCTTTACTCAAGAAGGGTTTCATTGTTTTGTATTGTTGTGCTTTAAATGAAACCTTTGGGGAAAAAATCTACAGCATAAGAGTGGCACTGCCTAAGAATTTAAGGCAAAATCCTTCTCTGGAGTATTTTTACAACAAGTCATGCAGTACATAGAGCATTAAGTGTTTATTGCTCACACTAAGATTCAAGAAGATGTCATCTCTGTTAAATAAGAATGGGCAGAATACGAAAAGTGGGTAGTAAAAGAAAAAGCACAGCAGAAGAAATTTAATTCACACCAGAGGCAGTATAAAACAGACTTTACACAACAGGAAATGGAATGAAGAACAGACTTGAAAAAGTACTCAAAAGAAAAGAAGAAACCGAAAAGGACTGAGCGACTTCACTTTCACTTTTCACTTTTATGCATTGGAGAAGGAAATGGCAACCCACTCCAGTGTTCTTGCCTGGAGAATCCCAGGGACGGGGGAGCCTGGTAAGCTGCCGTCTATGGGGTCGCACAGAGTCGGACACGACTGAAGTGACTTAGCAGCAGCAGCAGCAGGTAAACATTCTGAAGGTCTGAGCAGAAAACCTGCCTATGAATAACAGATATTCTTAAAGGAATTAAGGAGTTAAACAGAGAAGAGAAAAGGAATATACTCTGTATTTTGACTTGATTTTTCTCTTGGAGGAAAATAATTCTGAAAAGTTAAGGCATTTTCCAAAGGCCACATATATAATCTGTGCAGCTGGGATACAAATTCAGATGTATATGATCCCTAAATGTATGTGTTTTGTTTTAATCAAAGCATCCAAAAGATGCTAAAAGAAAATTTTCAAAACCTGGGAAAGGAGTTGCAATTGCTATGTGCTCAGCAAGTTATTTTTAATAATAATAATAATAATAATATTTATTATTAATATTATGCATCATTTATAAAATTGCAATATTTCTAAAAGCAAGACAGAGGTTGGGGTCTCTTCTGCAGTAATAAATGGAGAAAGCAGTGGGGTAATTTCAACAACTGTGCTGTCCAGAATAGTACTTTAAATTAAGGGAAAGCAAAAACACAAAATTCTTTTTGGAGTTGATCAGTGGCACTGGTAACTTTTAAGGTGTTCAATAGCCATTTATGGCTACTGGCTATTATACTGGACATCACAGATATATACCATTTCCATCACTGTAGAAAGTCATATCGGACAGCCTAGACCATAGAGTTTTAAGTAAAAGTTCTTAACCAAGTAATTGTATAAGGAAGGAATTTCTGTTTTAAGGATAGAGAAGATATTTTTTAGTTCTATACAAATCTCAGAAAATATACTACCCTTGTACCTTTCTGAGAAAAATGCTTGTATGTGCAACCCTGCAGACGAGTCTCATTTACAATTCCAGACCACAAATCCCACATGGAATTGAATTGTGGGATTCAATTCAATTGCCTGAATTTCTACTACCTATCCCTGATAACTTCATTTCATACATTATTCTTTCTTTTTTTCCTCCCCAATATCATTTTTTTAATTGAAGGAAGATTAAAATGTTGTGTTGGTTTCTGCCATACAATAACACAAGTCAGCCATAATTATATATATATATATATATCATCTCCTTTTGAGCCTCCCACCCTTCCCTCCATCCCAACCCTCTAGGTCAGCACAGATTACCAGGCTGGGCTTCCTATGTTATACAGCAACTTCTCACCAGCTATCTATTTTACACATGGTAGCACTTCACACATTCTTTTTTAAAATTAATTAATTTATTTTAATTGGAGGATAATTACAATATTGTGGTGGTTTTTGCCATACATCAACATGAATCACATTCTTCTTTCAAACTTGACTTCTTCATCCTCTTCCTGTTCATCTCTCGCTTTCCAATCCCCACAGCTCCTTCTTAACCAAAGACCTTCACCTCATTCCTCAAAGAGCAAATAAAGCAGCTGAACATGAACCCACCTGGGTCAGGTTCATGTGCATGTGTAAATGAAGAGGAGCCCCAGCTTCTACCAAAGCCCAGCCCCTTCGATTGCACCTCAGTTTCTTGCACCTTTCAGAGACTGCACTTCAGCCACACTTCCTCTCTCCTCAGAAGCAACCAGTCTTCCTCTCCACGAGGTCATGCCCACCAGCATAAAAACATGCTCAAAACTTTTTATTAAAGGATGGTTGGTCCCTAAGAACCTCCAGCTATAACCCCATTTTTTTCTGCTCCCCTCATTCCAGTCTCAGTTCAAAGGACATCTCCTCAAGATGCCTCTCACTGTCCATCCTTTCCAAAGCTGCCCACACCTACATCCACAGTTTCTATCACATTGGGATGTTTTCTTCGTAACACACACATCAGCAGGAAAAACAGTTCTAAGACTGCAGACCTTGTCTGCCTTGTTCATACCGCTCATCTCCAATGGAGCAAAAAATATAATAAAGTAATGGTAATTACTGTGCTGTGGTCTGAGTATGAGTCATTTCATTCAATTTTCATAGCCTTGAGGAACATCCTATTGATGTCTCATTTTACAGCTCAGAAGACTAAGACCCAGGAAGGTGGTGTAAGTTGCCCAAGGCCACACAACTAGTTAAGTGCTAAAGCCAGAGTCAAACCTAAGCAGGCTATCCCTATGGCCCTTGCTCTCAACCAATGTATTTCACTGGCTCCTCCTTACAACAGATACTCTAAATACACTTTTTTTGTCTGTTCATTGAATGGATATTTTAGTCAAGTCATCAAGAAACAAAACAAAACTCTCTTTCAAGAATGAGAGGATTAAGGGAGTGAATAAAGGTTACAAGGATAATGATGACTTTACCACCAATAAAGAAAAGTGTAATATTGAGCTATCTATATAATAAATGCATATACGGGAGCAAAAAGAGAAGGCTAAAAGAAAAAACTGCAAAAAAAGGATTCATAGTAAAAACAGCAAAAATAAAAATATTGAGAGAATCAAGAATCAAGATATAATTATAAATGATGGCTCCATCTACTCACAATATTTCATTTGTGTTTGCAATGAGAGATGTCTTAATAATAAGAGGTTTGATCACAGGTACTACATCGGACACTCGCTCCCCGAAATGTTTGTCCTGTACTTTCCTGCACTCATAACTTTTCTCATGCCATTTTTATTTCAAAGCCCCAACTTTTCTTCCTCCCTCCCATTACATTTTTCAGACTGAAGGGCTCAAAGAGTTCTCTCCTTTTTGATGTCAAAATCTTTGCTACATACAACACACAGTGCAAAAAGCTACATGACAGCACATACATTCACATGTATTATTCTACCTTTTCCCAAGATGAGTGTCCCTTCAAACTAACCTGGGACCTTGGGGAAGGCAACTCTGTCTTGTACTTCTCTTTCTTTCCCCAGGGAAAGAGAAATACCACTGTATTTTATAAATGAATTAGGTGAACAGGAGAAGGCAAGAAGAATACTATATGTATTCAATTATCTAATACTTAGTGGCAGTTTCATATAAAAAAGAATACCATGTTTCTACGGAAAATAAAATGTATGGGAATTAGCAATATTTCCCCTAATATTGTTAATTAGCAAGATTTCCCTAATATTTCCCTAATATATTAAAAAATATCTTTATTTCTTGGCTAGTCCAGTTAATAGGAATTAGATATTGGTCATTACTAATATCTGATCACTTTCCATTATTGTGTATCTGCTAATATGTCTAACTAATCATTTTTATCAACCTCCAACACCTCCTTAAAATTGTTATCCCTTTGGAGAGCCTTTAATCAACTACGAACAAAACTGTAAATTGTATTTTCCTGTGAACTTCCATGATAGCTCTGCACACACAGAGATCAGTCCGCCTCCATACCTGCAGCAGTTCTAGTGAAGGTTATTTTAAAAGTCAGCAAGTTCATAAGGACAATTCAACATCAGACAACCAATTCAAGTACAACTGAAAGAATTTGTTATAATTCTTCACTATATTCCAGCTTATAAATTTTAGGTATTCTGCCTTAGACTCTGAATTTTACTCAGGCTTGTAACATAGAGTTTCAAGATTAAGCAAATAAAAACAACACAAAAACAAGATGTCAAAATTTAATTTGAATTTTATGTAAACAACAAAAAATTTTAGTACAATTATGATGCTTAGGGTATACTTATACTTTTTAAATATTCCAGAGTTTATATTTATGCTAAGACATTATTTGTTGTTTATCTGAAATTGCAATTTAACTGGCTGTTTTGTATTTTATCGGGCAACTCTACCCTAAAGGATAAAAAGTCAGACTTTCCGTATTTCTGGAACCATCTTCACTTAGCACTGATGTCATACATATCTCTGTAGAGATGCTTTCCGGCTAATCCAATCTCTCTGCCTCTTGCTTATCCTTGTTCTGTTCCTACTGGAGATATTTCAAATGAGTTCTGATTATCTCTTCAGATTTTGCTCTAGCTCAGCACTTTGCTTTAAAAGGGCCAAGTCACCACCAGTATTTCCCAACATGAATTATACTGAAGGCTGATGAGCTATCGAAATTCTCTTCCGCAGGCTCCACGAGTGAAAGAGAGAAGAAAAAATAATCACAATACATCTGAAGTCATGGAGGAGAGAGAGGCAGCAGATGTGAGGCAATAAATATTTTCTGCAAGACTGGGGTTGGAGAACTCCAATCAGTCCATTCAATCAGTGTTGACCAGAGGTCACGGGCTCACAGATCCAGACAGGCTTTGTTTGACCCACAAAGTTTAATCCTTGGGATTTTTTTTTTTTTAAGAATTATCAATTAATTACTTAAACTTAATAATGATAATACCCTGAAACTCGCTCTGTGGGTTTTTTCTTGAAAAAGAAGGCCTTGCAATTCTGGTCTTGTATTCCTAAATGATAACCAGAGATCAGAGCCAAGAGGTACCCCAGAATCCCCAAAGACTCCACTCACTATTACCCCACCTGCATCCTCCTGTACATACAAGCTGCTGTGGGGTGTATGACCCTTTCAAACCAACCCTTCACTTTTCACAAGCACATGCAACCAACCATCCTAGTTCCTACTTCCCATCTGCAGAGATTCCATGAGCTAACTAGACATCTCACACCTAGTAGGTCCCCTGTCCCTACCAGTCATTTGCATGACATCCTAGCTGGATAAAGAGTATGTCTGCCCAGGGACTTCCCTGGTGGTTCCCTGGTTAAGACTCCATGCTTCCACTGCAAGGGGCACGGGTTTGACCCCTGGTCAGGGAACTAAGATCCCGTATGCCGTGTGATGTGATTAAAAAAAAGAGAAAAAAGTATGTTTGCCCAGATGTAAAACAAAGCTGATTACAAACCAAGATAGAGAGTTCTACACATGAGACAGGGGGAAAATACCCTGGAAAAAATATTAAGCAAGTTATTAATCAAGAGGGAAATCTGAGGTTTAGAATCTAGAATCCCTAAGTCCTCCATATTAAATGAACAGTATCAGATTCAAATTCAACTGAACCATATGTAGTACTTTCAGTTATCATTAGAGCAATGATAAATGCAACCAGTCCTCCTTATTTGAATCAATTGTAGCACAACTGTTTTTTTTTTCTTGCTCAAAATGGTGTTTGTAAACTGTACAATCTGTCAACACTTGAAGACAACCTGAAGCAAAGCATTTATATCAGCAAGTCTTCATGTTGAAATTCACTGACCCAGATATTACAAAGAAGGGAAAGTAAAAACTGCCATAGACTACACCAGTAGAATAATTGGTAAACACTGCACACCAGTAACAGAACAGACTAGAAAAGAGAAGCCTGGTATAGTGCATTATTTCACATTTATTTGGCAAACCTCCTAAGCTTGAAACCTCACAAGGATTCTGTCATCCAAGGTGCTCAACAGAAGATGATACTGACATTTTTCAGAAGTCAATTCCTATACCAAAATAAATTCAAACTCTCTAATAGGCTTCCCTGGTCTCAGTTGGTAAAGAATCCACCTGCAATGCCGGAGACCCTGGTTTGTCCCCTGGATGGGGAAGATCCCTTGGAGAAGAGAAAGGCTATACACTCCAGTATTCTGGCCTGGAGAATTCTATGGACTGTATAGTCTATGGGGTTGCAAAGAGTTGGACATGACTGAGTGACTTTTACTCACTCACTCACTCAATTGGTTTAACAACACAAACAACAATTTTCTTTTATTAGCATAGCCTTATATGAATAATTAAGTTCATGATTCAGGACATAGAATGTGTAGTTTTATCTCATTTTTAGATAGTCACACTATCCTTTTTAAGATAACCCAGACAAACCTTTTTTCTGGGCAACAGATTTTCTACTTTCCTTTTTTAAAATTAGTTTCTTTTGCCTTTGCTTTCTTTCCTTTTCCCTTAATATTTAACTCCATCTCTAAAGCAAAAAGTCCTGTGTCCCTATCAGGGTTATATCAATTACAGTTGGCTTGTCACTATCAGGAAAGGATGCTTGGGGAAGAGAGAGTCAGTCCTCACTCACGCCTCCACCCTGCCCATCAGCTCTGTGGTTTCTGCATACCACTTGCTTCTACTCTCCCTGGCTGAGCACTGGCAGATGACAGGCCCCTCTGTGTACTGGGTCCTAGGAGGACATGTCAGTTGTCTGGAAGGGCTGGAAAGGCAGCACCTGCCTTCTTTCCTCTCTAATGAAATGGGCTACAATTCTGTACATGCAACGTAAAAGTGTAAGTGGAAAACCACCTTTCTGGACTTCTGGCTGCATCATTCTAAATCTCTGCCTCTACCTTCATGACACCTTCTCGCGCCATGTGACTGCCCTCCTCTCTCTGTCATAAAGACACTTGCGATGGCAAATAGGGTTCACCTGAATAATCTAGGGTACTCTCTCCATCTCAAAATCCTTAATCATATCCGCAAACTCTCTGTTGAAACAGAGCAGCATTTACAAATCACAAAAAGTAGGACTTGATGTCTTGGGGTGGCCATTATTCAACCTACTACAAGACGAGCACAGTACTACATGGAAACGGTCTTAATTGGCCGAGAAGCACTAGCCAGCTACACGCTGTCTTTCAATTACATAGTGTACTGGAGATACTACATTCTTACTAAACAAGCCCCAGTTGTAAAAGTCATCCTTTAGCACTTATCAGCTGAAAGAGCCAAGATTCTTAATCTGGAAAATCACCTGAATGGCAAAGTGAGTTGAACTAAATTAAGAAATTGTTCAGTGGGCAAAACTATACCTCTCAGAACTTGACAAGGACCCTGTTCAGAAGGCACTTCATGAATAGGACAAAGGTCTACTGTTACAAAAACTAACACGCCTGGCTAAACAGAGAATATAGTATGTTGAAATGTGATTCACCCAGGATGCTCTGGTTTGGATGGAAATGAAAGAACAGGGGAGAAAACAAAATATACTTTCTAGGACACCACATGAAAACCCACAAGTTAAATGTGGAGCATTGCATGAGAGCAAAACCTACTATAAATAATACTTAAGTTTAAAGGGAAGGAATAAAATATTACAGAATTGGGAAGGAAATTCAGTGTTGAGAAAACAATGAAGATAGAGTATAAATAATTTGATCAAGTTTTATCTAAGATAGGCCACAGTCATGGACAAACATTTGAAATGTGTGTAACCGGAAAGAGAGATGAATTTAATATATTATCACAGGATTCAAAGCAATGGGGGAAAACTATCTTCAAGTGAAGCCATGGAAGCATTTTTAAAGGTCATAAGCTAGACTTGCTGCATTAACTTCAAAAGAAGACAAATAAAATATCAACTTATTTTCATCACTGGTGGCAGGAAATACGAAAGTAAGAAGTTTTACTTCCTTATGAACATCTGACCTAGGAAGTCGTTTCATAAGTAGGAGGGGGGCGGAATATTCTTAACAGCTTGCTTCTCTCTTCCCTGTTGGCACCTCAGAGAAATACTCAGATATTTCAGATACCAAGTTTTCATCCCTTCTTCTACATCTAATCTGAATTTTCAGGTTAGAGTCTGGTGACAACATCAGATAGCAGGTCTTCATAACTATAATGTTGAAAACACAAGCACTATGAGCTGAAAAGTCCTGAAATATAAAGACAGTCAGGGAATTATCAGAAATTCACAACAATGATAATATTACTTGACTTTATTGAGTGCTTATTATTAGCCAGGGCTTCTCTGGCGGCTCAGATGTCAAAGAATCTGCCTGCAATGCAGGAGACCTGGGTTCGATCCCTGGGTTGGAAAGATCCCCTGGAGAAGGAAATAGCAACCCACTCCAGTATTCTTGCCTGGAGAATCCCATGGACGGAGGAGCCTGGGTGGCTACAGTCCATGGGGTCACAAAGAATCAGACAGGACTGAGTGACTAACATTACTATTATCCAGGCACTGTGCTAACTTTGATGACTTCTTTAAGTCCTCACAAAAGTCTTATGAGGGAAGTACCATGTACATGGAAACTTTGCAGCCAACAAACATATAAAGTCATGATCCCAAGACTAGAAATAGCAGAGTGAAGATTCGAATGCTGAGTCTAACTCCAGATGGAACTCCCTCTTGCTGCTGCTATCTGATGGCACAGTTCTCTTTCTGAATGCTCACTGTGCACCTGGAACTGCCCAAGACAACTCCCCAGATGAAGATACGCCTCTGACCTCCCTGGAATTTAGGTACTTAAGAGTAAATCCAGTTAAGGAAACTGCCACACAAAAAGATTATGTAGCTTGCCCATGGCCACACAGTTAGTAAACGTGTTGATCTATCACAGGTAGATCAACATTTCAACACAGGAAGGGAAATTCTAAAGGTAGTTTCCTTGCCAAGTGCACCAACAATAAAGACTTAGTGATTTTTGTCACATTTCCTAAAACTTTCTCAGACCAAGTACAGAAAAGGAACCCACACAGCTAATCTGCCTGGTGAGGAATGACTACTTTAAACCTCCACCTCCCCTCACTTCTAGCCTCATATCCACATGCCAGTTCCATGGCTTTCCAAAGGTGAGGATTAAGTAGCGTTGTCACTTTTAATTACATTTTGAAGGCGAAAATGCTGCCAGGTTTTCTAATGACCTGATGTGCTAAGCATAAGTAAACATGAGAAAAAGAATAGAAAGAGACACCTATAAACAAGTCAGAAAAAATGCAAGCACCAAAGGCAAGTCAAAAATCACTTTCCCACCACTACCTGTGTTCAGTGATGTAGGCACCAACTTTTTAAAAAGCTACACTGCCAGCCTTCATCTGAGGAGTCTTTCAGGTATATTGAAGAGGCTGCTGGCTGGCACAAACCTGAAGACAGAGGGAGGAATAGAGGAAATAATTTGGTCCAAAGCATATCTAAGCAACAAGTAAAGCAAAAGGGGCTTTTGTGTGTGTGTGTATGTGTGTGTTGTTTTTCCATGTACCATGAGAAACTTCATGAACACAATCTATTGCCTTGGTTTGTAGATCCAAATTCAAGCAAGGGGAATGTTTCCTTCAGTTCCTAGGAATCCAGAGCTAGGATGAGGGATGAGCAACCAGTGCTCACCTTTACAACTTGCTTTTAATGTCCATAATGGGAAGGAGAGCATGGTTGTGATAGGCTAACACCTCAAATTACTAACTAGGTAGCAATTATGATTTACACACACACACACACACACACACACACACACGAAGGACAAAAGGACACTCTGTATCAGTGTCCAATACAATTACAAGCATGCCTCATTTTAATTTTTGTGGGTTTTTTAAAATTAATTTTTATTGGACTATATTTGCTTTACATTGCAGTGTTAGTTTCTACTATACAGCAAAGTGAACTGATACAGCAAAGCTATCAGTTCAGTTCAGTTCAGTCGCTCAGTCGTGTCCGACTCTTTGCAACCCCGTGAATCGCAGCACGCCAGGCCTCCCTGTCCATCACCAACTCCCAGAGTTCACTCAAACTCATGTCCATCGAGTCAGTGATGCCATCCAGCCATCTCATCCTCTGTCGTCCCCTTCTCCTCCTGCCTCCGATCCCTCCCAGCATCAGAGTCTTCTTCAATGAGTCAACTCTTCACATGAGGTGGCCAAAGTACTGGAGTTTCAGCTTTAGCATCATTCCTTCCAAAGAAATCCCAGGGCTGATCTCCTTCAGAATGGACTGGTTGGATCTCCTTGCAGTTCAAGGGACTCTCAAGAGTCTTCTCCAGCACCACAGTTCAAAAGCATCAATTCTTCGGCACTCAGCTTTCTTCACAGTTCAACTCTCACATCCATACATGACCACTGGAAAAACCATAGCCTTGACTAGACAGACCTTTGTTAGCAAAGTAATGTCTCTGCTTTTCAATATGCTATCTAGGTTGGTCATAATTTCTCTTCCAACACCTATACATATATCCCCTCTTTTTTGGATTTCCTTCCCATTTAGATCACCAAAGAGCACTGAGTATTCTCTTAGTTCTACTCAGGAAGTTCTCATTAGCTATCTACTGTATACATAGTGTCAAGAGTGGATACATGCCAATCCTAATCTCCCTACTCATCCCACCGCTCCTTACTCCCTTGGTATCCATACATTTGTTCTCTGTGTCTGTGTCTCTGCTTCTGCTTTGCAAATAAAATCATGCCTCCTTTTATTACATTTCACTCTATTGCCTTTTCCTTACAAACTGAAAGTCCATGGCCACCCTATGCTGTGTCAGTCTCCCAGAACCATTTTTCCAACAGCGTTTGCTCACTTTATGTCTCTGTGTCACATTTTGGTGACTCTTGCAATGTTTCAAACTTTTTCATCATGATGATATTTGTTACAGTGATAGGTGATCCATGATCTTGGATGTTACCCCTGTAATTATTTGGTGGCACCATAAATCACGGCCACATAAGATAGCAAACAATGGATAAATATGTGTGTGCTGGCAGCTCCACCATGAACCTTTCCCCCTTCTGTCCCCCTCTCCTCAGGCCTCCCTATTCCCTGAGACACAACAATCCTGAAGTAAGGCCATTTAACAACCCTGCAACATCCTCTGAGTGTTCAAGTGAAAGGAGGAGCCACATACCTTTCACTTTAAACCAAAAGCTAGACACAGTTAAGCTCAGTGAGGAAAGGATGTCAAATGCTGACACGGGCTGAGAAAATCAGCCTCTTGTGCCAGCTTGTGAATGCAGAGGAAAAGCTCTTGAAGAAGGAAACGAAAAGCGCTATTCCCGTGAACACATAAATGATAAGAAAGCAAAACAGCCCAGGCTGATTGGAGAAAGTTTTAGTGATCTGGACAGAAGATCAAATCAGCCACCAACATTCCCTTAAGCCAAATCCTATTCAAGAGCAAAGCCCTAAGTCTCTTCACTTCCGCTAAGGCTAAGAGAAGTGAGGAAGCTGCTGAAGAAAAATTTGAAGCTGGCAGAGGCTGATTCCTCAGGTTTAAGGGGAAAAAAAGCTGTCTCCATAACATCAAAGTACAAGGTGAAGCAGAAAATGTTGATGTTTAAGTCAAAAACAAGACACAAAAATCTGCAGCAGGTTTTTCAGAAGATGTGAGTTAAGTAACAAAGGTCCATGTAGACTAAACAGCCTTATATTGGAAGAAGACGCCATCTAGGACTTTTATCGGAGAAGGCAATGGCACCCCACCCAGTACCTGCCTGGAAAATCCCATGGATGGAGGAGCCTGGTGGGCGCAGTCATGGGGTCGCAAGAGTCGGACACGACTGAGCGACCACTCACGCATTGGAGAAGGAAATGGCAACCCACTCCAGTTTTCTTGCCTGGAGAATCCCAGGGGCAGGACAGCCTGGTGGGCGACGTCTGGGGCACGTGGAGTCGGACACGACTGAAGTGACAGCAGCAGCAGCAGCAGGACTTTTATAGCTAAAGAAGAGAAGTCAATGCTTGGCTTCAAAGCTTCACAGGACAGGCGAACTCTCTTGTTAGGGGCTAATGCAGCTGGTGATGTTAACTTGAAGTCAGTGCTCATTTACCATTGAGAAAAATCCTAGGGTCCTTAAGAATTATGCTAAATCTACTCTGCCTGTGCTCTATAAATGAAACAACAAAGCCTGGATGACGGCACATCTGTTTACAACATGATTTAATGAATATTTTAAGCCCACTATTGAGACGTACTACTCAGAAAGAACAAATTTCTTTTAAAATAGAACTGCACATTGACAAAGCACCTGGTCACCCAAGAGCTCTGATGGGAATGTACAATGAGATTAATCTTGTTTTCAGGTCTGTTAACAAAAAGCATCTATTCTGCAGCCCATGGATCAAGGAGTAACTTCAATTCTCAAGTTTTAAGAAATGCATTCCACAAGGCTATATGGCTGCCACAGACAGTGGTTCTTCTGATGGATCTGGGCAAAGTCCATTGAAAACCTTCTGGAAAGGATTCGCCATTCTAGGTGCCATGAAGAACATTTGTGATTCATGGGAAGAGGTAAGAATATCAGCATAAACATTTGACTTTGGGTAAAGTTGATTCCAGCCCTCATGGTTGACTCTGAGGGGTTCAAGACTTCAGTGGAGGAAACGACTATACATATGGAGGAAACAGAGAACTAGAATTAGAAGTGGAGTCTGAAGATGGGATTACAATGCTGCAATTTCATGATAAAACTGAACATAGGAGGAGTTGCCAGTGGCTTCTTGGGATGGAATCTACTTCTGGTGAAGATGCTACGAAGATTGCTAAAATGACAACAAAAGATTTAGGATAATACATAAACTTAGCTAATAAAGCAGAGGTGGGGCTTGAGAGGATTGACTCTAATTTTCAAAGTTCTACTATGGGTGCAATCAAACACCATTGCACGTTACAGAGAAATCGTTTGTGAAAGAACAAGTCAATCAACACAGCAAATATCATTGCTGTCTTCTTTAAGAAACTGCCACAGCCACCCAAATTTTCAGCAACCACCACCCTCATCAGTCAGCAGTCATCAACGTGGAGGCAAAAAGATAATGCCATCTCCCAAGGTTCACATGATGGTTGACATTTTTTAGCAATAAAGTACATTTAAACTAAGGTATATATATTGTTATTTTAGACATAATGCTATTGCACACTTAACAGAGTACAGTATAGTATAACTTTTATATGCCCTGAGAAACCAAAAAAATTCATGTGACTAGCTCTACTGCAATATCCATTTTACTGTGGGTCTGGAACTGAACATATAATAGCTCCAAGGAATGCCTGTATCCTCCCAAATGCAGAACAACAAGATTTATATGGGAGAAGAAAAGAAATCTATTCAGCATTTAATCAGAAAAGTAATATCCAAAATTTGTGTGACCAGTAAGAAACAATCTATCTTCCTCTTTCATAATTTTTAATAATCCACTACATTTCTTATATGCATGTGTGGGTGCTCAGTCACTCAGTCATATCCAACTCTTTTCGACCCCATAAAATGCAGCCAGCCAAGCTCCTCTGTCCACGGAATTTTCCAGGCAAGAATACTGGAGGGGGTAGCCATTCCCTACTCGAGGGAATCTCCCCAAACCAGGAATCGAACCCATGTCTCCTGCATTGGCTGGTGGATTCTTTAGCACTGAGCCACCAGGGAGCCCTTCTTATTTGAGTAGAAAAGCAATGCAAAGAGGTACCCTTTTCTCCCCCCAGAAAAGAGTGAGGCAAAATGAAAGAAGAGCGACAAGCAAAGATAATATTGTTGTCCAGACTTAGGGATGTGATTATTTTCATAAATATGCAATGGTTAAAAGCTTATTAGACAGATGTGTTCACTCATACCCCTTGTGGCTCCTGTTACTATCATTAGTCACATCTTTCCTTTTTGATGCCTTCCCCACCAACATCGCTGGCACCCCAGGAAAATTAAGGTCATAGTGTAATAGAAGTTTTGCCACGTAAATCAAAGATAGGATTTTCTTGCACAATCAATGCCTTTGAAATCTATACCATAAGCTCATGGGGATGTAACTGTAGTCAACAATCATTAAGTTTTACAAACAGCTGTGTCCCAGCCCTACGATGTGCATTAACATCTCAGAAACAACACTGCCTCTATAAGGATAAGTTAAACAAGAAAAAGTCAAATCATGGCATATTCAGCCATGGAAAATGAAATAGGAGCCCACAGAGTTTCTGCAGAAATAACAATTCATGAATAAAACATCTGCATCGTATACAGCTTCAGAAAGAATCAATTATATTAAAGGCTTTCGTGACGTAGGATAATATGCATGTATTTAAACTTTTCTTTTTGACAAATGACAGAATATCATCAAATTCTTCCACATTCATTGAAAAGATACTGCCAGTCTAAATGCTGACAACATCCACTGCTTCTTCACGTGTGGTAGAAAAAGGGGAGGATGAGGCACACTGCCTCGTTAATGCTCATATTAAGACTCAGAATACAGCTTCACACATAGAAAACTGTATAAAAGTAAAAGAACATCTGCAGAAATAGCCAAATCTCTGGAGGTGGGGAGTGTGGGGGTTTAGATAAGCAAGTCCTACATTTATTCACCATATTGCATATAAAGACTTATATTAAAGACTTCCAAAAATAAGGCTAGGAATTCATTTAACAGAAGGCCACTCAATACTTTACTATTTACATCCTGCTTACTTTCAAAAATGAATTTGATTTAATGTACAATAAAAGATGGGCTTCCCTGGTGGCTCATCGTAAAGAATTAGCCTGCCAATGCAGGAGACAAGAGATGTGAGTTTGATCCCTGGATCCCCTGGAGGACATGGCAACCCACTCTGGTGTTCTTGCCTGGAGAATCCCATGGACAGAGGAGCCTGGCGGACTTCAGTCCACAGGACTGCAGAGGAGTTGGACACAACTAAAGTGACTTAGCACCCATGCACCATAAAACACACATCCAATCCAAGCAGATAAAATAGCAATTTAGCACAGTGGCTATGAGCCCAGACTCTGGAGGTAGAGACGATGGGACCTGAACTCCAGCACTGCAACTTACTAGCTTTGTGACCTTAAACAAGCTACTTCACATCCCTAGGCCTCAATTTTCTTCCCTGTAAAACAAAAAGAATACCATCAGATTTCACAGGGCTATGTTTGAAATAACATATGTAACATACACCAAGCTAGGATTCAAATAGTAATTAAGAAACTACAGATGTTGTATTTTGCAATTAATTATAATAAAAGCTTCTAGAAGACTCTCTGAACTGCCAGGTTATCCTTATTAACTAAAAAAGAAAAAGTCTATATCTTTCACTCACAAATATGTGAATGCCATATAGCTATAAAAATTAAAGAAACTGACCCCTTCCTGTCTCCAAGAAAAAAGTCATTTCACCTCGACACAGAGGTGGCCTAGAAGAAAACTTGCAAACAGGATATAAAATGTGGTTTAAGAATTCATTTTGCATTAAGATTTCATTTGTGTTTGAATGGTCTAAGCAGTTGAGAGAAGGCAATGGCACCCCACTCCAGTACTCTTGCCTGGAAAATCCCATGGATGGAGGAGCCTGGTAGGCTGCAGTCCATGGGGTTGCGAAGAGTCAGACACGACTGAGCAATTTCACTTTCACTTTTCACCTTCATGCATTGGAGAAGGAAATGGCAACCCACTCCAGTGTTCTTGCCTGGAGAATCCCAGGGACGGGAGAGCCTGGTGGGCTGCCGTCTATGGGGTCGCACAGAGTCGGACACGACTGAAGTGACAGCAGCAGCAGCAAGCAGTTGAGACACTAGAGTTTTATACATAAAACAGCCATGATTTTTGGTCTGAAAGATTTTAAGAGCAGGAACTACCTAGCAGCTGGCTACTTTAATCAAGATTTCTATTTCTGTATCTTCTTGTGTCCCTAGACTGACTTAGCTACAAACTGTTTGCCTTGAGAAGCAAGAAAAAAAGTTATTTATTTGGTATTGTAACTCTAATTACTGAAGATTTGACCAAAGGGATTGTTTAGCTTTCTTTTTGAGAGTAATTAGCCCCTGGATTCACCTGCCTTGTTAAAAACATGGACGAAGATGCTTATCTTTCACTTAACTTGGACAGGAGGGCAGGTACACAGCTCTTTTAAAAGCTATGCGGGATATATTTGGTGCTGTTAAAATTCAGTGTAGCTAGAAGACACTACTTTTGTTTTATATTATTGAGGATTGGAATTCAACCACAAAGAGCATATTCTTAACCCACCATCATTCTCAGAATGGTTTTAAATGACACAGACTCTTTAGATGCATGAACAGCTTGTGATTCATGCTCAATTATAGTTGGCCCCCAAATGGTTCTTCCTGTGAATTAAAAACTGACCACAGATGGATTGCTCAATGGTGTCAATGTCCTTTACGGCTTCTCAACATATGACTGAAATGGATGACAATCTGTTGATCCCCAGTCAAGACAGACACAGGACTCAAGGAAGGCTTCTGAGGTTATACATCCTGAATGTGCACCCAGAGAATAGGATCTGGAATTGAGGATAATCAGATGCCACCCTTTTAAAAAAGCTTCTTCTAAACTTTGAATCCATTCTAAAGAAATTCTAGTTGAGGGACCAATAGCAAGATCTACCACTTGGAAGAGAATTTCAAAAGTTCTCCTGATACCCTCAGGCACTAGCTACTTCTCTTTTGACTTTCAAATAACCTCCCCATTGAGCTTTTTGGAGAAGGCAATGGCACCTCACTCCAGTACTCTTGCCTGGAAAATCCCATGGATGGAGGAGCCTGGTAGGCTGCAGTCCATGGGGTCGCTAAGAGTTGGACATGACTGAGCAACTTCACTTTCACGCATTGAAGAAGGAAATGGAAATCCACTCCAGTGTTCTTGCCTGGAGAATCCCAGGGACGGAGGAGCCTGGTGGGCTGCCGTCTTTGGGGTCACACAGAGTCGGACACGACTTAAGTGACTTAGCAGTAGCAGCATTGAGCTTTTATTAACAGGAGAGGAGTAAGTAGAAGCATGTTGAACCAACACTTCAAACTGTTTTCCAATTGTCTAGTGTCAACCTAGACACAGCTTCCACGGGCATGCCACAGCACTGTCTCCAAACCTTCCTTTTCCATAACAGAAAACAGACAAGCATACACATACACACTAAAACTTGTGGATAACGTGAAGCTAAGAGTACAGGTAATATAAAAGAAAAAAAAAGAACAGGATTCAACATGGTGACCGTAGATTACATGAAAGAGCCAGAACAAAGCAAATTAAACTTAATTTTACATTCCTAGGTTTAAAAATTGACTGCACAAGTATAGGATTTGACCTAATAGCCTTTAGTGTTAAGAAAAAAATTATGATGATAGAAGTGTTTCAGTTGCCTTAAAGCTAAATATGAGTCAACAGTATTACAGCTTCCCCCAAAAGTTAAAGCCATCTGAAATTACATTTTAAATGAGAAGCGCCTAAAGCAAGAAAATGCAACAATCCCTTTCTATTATGAAAGCTATAACCACACTAGGATTGACGATTTCAGTTATGGGTGCCATATCTGAGAAAGCCATTGACAAGCTGGAATATACCTGGGGAAGGTGCTAACAATGTTAAGGTGTTTCAAAACCAGACAGGAATTAAGGACTGAAGGAATGAAGATACTAGCCAGACCAAACACCCTTGGAAGAATAGGCTAGTGGTGGTGTGTTCATCTTCTCATGGCAACCCACTCCACTATTCTTGCCTGGAGAATTCCAGGGACAGCGGAGCCTGGTGGGCTGCCGTCTATGGGGTCGCACAGAGTCGGACACGACTGAAGTGACTTAGCAGCAGTCAGTAAGAGCTGAGTGCAGAAACGGGAATGTGGGCTCCATACCACAACTCCTAGGCCTCTTGTCCTGGTCACAGCTGAATCCTGTTATGTGCTGGGCTCACCTACTTGTAGGGGAACATCAAAACCAAATCTACCAAAGTGCCTTACATTCTTCACTTTCCCTAGTTGCCTCCTAAACTTAGGCCTCTGCTACTCAAATAACGGGGCTTCCCTGGTGGCTCAAACAATAAGGAATCTGCCTGCCGTGAGGAAGACTCTGGTTTGATCTTTCTCTGGGAAGATCCCCCAGAGAAGAGAATGGCAACCCATTCCAGTATTTTTGCCTGGAGAATCCCATGGAGAGGAGCCTGGCAGGCTACCGTCCATGGGGTTGCAAAACGTTGGACATGACTGAGCGGCTAACACTTTCACTTTAACTCACTCAGATACCACTTCAGTTACCTGCTACTCCCCTGAAACTTAGAGGCTAAAATAATCTTTTTTCTCATTATAGTCCAGTTTAGACTAAGCTTAGCTGGACCTTGTTAATGGTCACCAGGTGGCTGCATTCAGCTGACAGATTGGCTGAGGACTGGACTCGGCTAAGATGACCTGGGCTTCTCTCCTTCCATCTTTCTCCCCTCTCCCCGTCTCTCCCCATGGAGGGTAAAGAGTTCTCTCTCCACTTGGCCTTTCCAGGTAGTCTCTCCAGTAAGAAAGCCAGATTTCTTTAATGGTATCTTAGGGCTTTCACAAGAGTAAAAGCTTAGTCCTAGAACTGGTACTGTCTCACTAAGGCCACATTTTGTTGGTTAAAGCAAGTCACAGACTCAGATCAAAATCAAAGGAAGAGGGTGCTTCCCTGGTGGTCCAGTGGTTAAGAGTCAAAGCTTCCAATGCAGGAGGCACAGGTTTGATCCCTGTTCAGGGAACTAAGATCCCATGTGCCACATGGGACAGCCAAACAGTAACAACAACAAAACTCTTTAAAAAGAAATTCAAGAGAAGGAGGATATGTAAGGGCAGGACATGGGGAGGCAGGGTTCACTGGAGCCACTAATGATGCAGACCACCATGGCTATCATCTCCCCAGCGACTCCAACAGGCACTCTCTGCCCTGCCAATGACCACACAACTCCCACCCTCCCACGCCCTCAACTGTGGCCTCGGGACTTCAGAAACTACCTAACCCCCCCATATCCTCAGCCTCTTTGCAGAACAGTCATTTTCATTTCCTTGCTTTCACCTCCTTATCTGAACCGAAACCTGAACTGAAACAATGTCCTACTTCGGGACAAGAACTTAATATGACACGATCTATCTAAATCCTGAACAACCATTTATTATGAATGGCATTATCCTCATTTTGCAGAGAGGAAGCTGAGACTCAGAGATGGTCAGGCAAAGGGGAAGAAGGAGAACCAGGAGCCAGAAGGAGCTGTGAGAGTATTCTTATCACAAATGCACTGCCTGGCCTGGCTATGCTAGTCTCTTCTCATGTCCCTTCCCCAAGACCCCAATATTTGCAGACATGCCATTCCCAGCATGTCCCTATATATTAGGACCAAAAGATAAGCCTCTCAAAAAGAAATCTGCATCAAATCCATTACAGGACTCTGACGGAAGGATGAAGAAATGTGTGTCTCATAACAATCATTTTGGAAAACAATTTTCCTTTGAGATATGCTGAATAAATATAACAGCTTTGTAAATAGAAACTAATTTATGTCCAAGAGAAACATTTTCACCTTTGTGAGAAAACCTATTATTTTTCAATCTACATTTCATAGAAGAGAAAACAGGTAGCTAAAGCATTAGTCAGGTAACATAAATTACCACATCATGTAATTTGGGGTAACATTTGCTGGACAAAGAAAATATCAGGTGCGGTACGGAATAAATATTGCTTTTTCTGGTTTTCAAAGACAGAGTAGACTTCACATTTCCAAACACAAAAGCATATATAAAAACAGGCATTTTTGTTGCAGAAGGATGCAAAAATTATTCTTGGTTTTGAGTCAGAGCAATGGGATTACAAATGCTTTTTATTATCTTCAAATAGCTTATCTATCTTTTCTATATTTTTAAAGACAAAATATATTATGTGTGTAATAAAACATCAAAAACAATATGATTAGGGGATGTAGTCCAATAAGCATGCACGCATGCTCAGTTGTGTCCAACCTTTTGCAACTCTATAGACTGTAGATGGCCAGGCTCTTTGTCCATGCAATTTCCCCGGCAAGAAAACTGGAGTGGATTGACACTTCTTCCTCCAGGAAATCTTCCTAACCCAGGGATGGAATCCACATCTCCTGCATCTCCAACTTTGCAGACAGATTCTTGACTACCAGGCCATTGGGGAAGCCTTATATATTCTAAGAACTTCTCGGTAATCTACTGACCAAATTCTTAATTATTCCATCTATCTACTGCTCAGTTATTTGGCCTCAACTTCCTGGAAAACTGAGAATTAAGAAGAAAGCAAAAAAGCCACTGGAGAGCCCAAAGACATGGATGTGACAAATCCAGTATTCACACACATTCCTGGGCCTGTTGAGTCCATCTTATTTTACAAAAAATTATAATAAACTTAAATGTCTGATAATGAAATCTCTTACAGAATTGGGGGATTAAATAAGGAGGGATAGACAGTAGATGTGTGTGCCCAGCATCCATTCCATCTGACATCCAATGTGTACCAGCCCCTCTATCTAGTTGAATTTGAGTCCTTTCTCCAGGGATATTCTCTGATAACCATGGTAGTATCAGAATTTCCTGTCTCCCTTTCACACTAATGGTTGTACCATATTCAAACCAATAATCACTTAGAATTCCTTGGGGACTGGTTTACAAGTTTGTTCAATCAGCACAAAGCTCAGGATTTCTACTAATAATTCTGAGCAAAGATGCTCTTCTCTTCTGATGGCCAACTGTACAACACGAATGACCAGATGTAAAACCTGAAAATAATGCAATTATTTTGCACCATGACGCAGGCCATTGCAAAAATAAATCACACACCCGGAGGCAGGAAAATGAAGCCAGATCTCTGATCAAACCACACCAGACACCAACTCAGCCTCTGCAATTTTTCGGTTTCAGAAGCCAATAAAACTCCTCTATTGTTTAATTAAGTTAGTTTGTTTTGATTTTGTGTTAGTCATCACAATCTTGGTTTGCCCTGGGGAGTCAGAGTTTACAGCTTTTGTCCCTATATAACTATTACAGACTTCCCTTTCCCTTCCGAAAGTATTCTGGTTTGAATAACCAATTACGTGCTGCGTGCTGTCGCTCAGTCATATCCAACTCTTTGCGACCCTATAGACTGCAACCCACTAGGCTCCTCTGTCCATAGGATTTTCCTGGCAAGAATACTGGAGCAGGTTGTCGTTTCCTCTTCCAAGGGATCTTCCCCATCCAGGGATGGAACCTGCGTCTCCTGCACTGCAAGCAGATTCTTTACTGCTGGAGCCGCCAAGGAAGCCCCATAAGCAATTATCAGATCAGATCAGATCAGTCGCTCAGTCGTGTCCGACTCTTTGCGACCCCATGAATCGCAGCACGCCAGGCCTCCCTGTCCACCATCAACTCCCGGAGTTCACTGAGACTCACATCCATCGAGTTAGTGAGGCCATCCAGCCATCTCATCTTCTGCCGATGCCCAAATCATAATTGATATGAGGTGAGGGGAGAGTATCCAGCATTTAGGAGAGGACAAAACACTCACGGTGACAACTGAAAACAATAAAAACATAGAATGCACAGAAAATAGAGACATCACAATTTAGCAGCAGTTTGAGTCATTCAATAGGGAGGCAAATAAGCCCACATGTTATCGATGGTCCTAGAGGCTTATCACAATAAAGTAGCATTTTCCCTAAATTTTCTAAAGATTTTCTTCAAGAACTTTAGCAATCTCACACAAAGGGGTCCCCTGGTTGGTTCACTCTATTTGAGAAAAGCTCCATTCTCTAACTCTCCTTGGAGAGTTAAAATATATATGAACATGGTACAGGTTCTGAGTAATCCTAAAAAAAAAAAAAAGTTAATTTATTCATTTTGTTTACCCAGTACATATCCAATTTATTTGATCACAGAGCATTGCTGTTCAAAGACACCTATTAATATGCAATTCTGCTGACACCAATTTGGGAAAAGGTGCAGTAATTGATGACTCTGAATCATCCAAAAGAAAGTCGTCAAATTACACTTAGTGTTTTTTTTTTTGTCTAAAAAGTTGAAAAGTATTTAACCTTCTAGAAAGATTTCCTTACAAGATGGTTAGCATTTTTAAGAGTAAATAAAACCTCTTCTGGTGACTCATTAAGAGTGGTGAATAACAGAATCTCTACTATGTAACTGAACAAGCGCCTTCTAAGGGGCTATGACTTTTTGAAGGCTACAGGTCCTACTTACGTAGTAGAGAAAAAAGGAACAAAAACATGCACTCATACACATCAGTAATTATATATTTAAGTAGAGCTTTACTCTGATCAAAAATGTGTACATGATATTCTCCTGCACTGTTAAGATGTGCATTATCCCAGAGGTCAAATCAACTGTAGTGACTTTACAAGGGACTTGAGAAATTGCAACCTTCGCTAGATAAATTCTTAGCATGCTTAGGGGCTCTTTCATGCTGAAATATAAACATGTGCTCAGGAGAAATGTGCCAGGGCATATTTCACTGTCCTCAAGAGACATTCTCTTGATTCTGAGTAGAATAAAACAAAAAGCTTCAGAGATACCCTAAAATCAATCTTGCTCACAGCAGACAGACCGGCATCTTCACTACAGCTCGGGTCTGGTGAATTCTTAGAATTCAGCAAGGCCGCGGAGCTTTGGAGAATCGCTCTGAAAAGACTTCTGACAGGAATTCCACATTGGGTATCTGAAATTGAGAGAGTGAGGAGGGAGCGAGAATGCATGGCTTGACTAGAACGTCAAATACCCAAAGCCTTGCAAAGAAGGAAGCAAATAATCCTTGATGGAGGCCGTGTGCAAACAATTTGGCTTCAGGGCTGCAACCATGTTGTGATGGCGAGAGAGCGATTTCCCTTCGATTTCTACAGGAGGAGGAATACATGATTCACGGTTCAGGAGGAGCCTTGGCAGCTGACAGCAGAACAGTTGGCATAAAATCAGAAAATGCTGCTGGGCCTCAGAAGCAACATCATCCCCACACGAGATGCAAAAACAATGTGGCATTAGCACAGAGCATGAAGCAGAAATGACCTGATGGTTAATTACGATGAGTTCTGGCTACCAGCACTCCCAGCTGTAGCTTATGGCCGGCCCCACCACCAACACCACAGTTGCTGTGATCTGCTTCTGTGGACCTCTCCAGAGGTTGAAGTAAGGATTTAAGGGCACAGTAACATCTCCAGTCCAGAACCATGTAACTATGGGTTACTAGGAAGTCACAGGTCCTTCGTGCCATTTGTAGCAAGGTATTTTCAATCGCCTCGGGGAAGGCAATGGCACCCCACCCCAGTACTCTTGCCTGGAAAATCCCATGGATGGAGGAGCCTGGTGGGCTCCAGTCCATGGGGTCGCTAAGGGTCAGACACGACTGAGCGACTTCACTTTCACTTTTCACTTTCATGCATTGGAGAAGGAAATGGCAACCCACTCCAGTGTTCTTGCCTGGAGAATCCCAGGGACGGGGGAAGCCTGGTGAGCTTCTGTCTATGGGGTCGCACAGAGTCGGACACGACTGAAGCGACTTAGCAGCAGCAGCAGCAGCATTTTCAATCGCCTATATATTTCTTTAAGATGCACATGATACCATCCCTTGAAAGAGAAACATCACTTGGCTTCATAGCTTGTGTTTGTGTAAATGTAAGAAATTAGGTTGAAATGGTTCCTTCTTCTAAAGAAGACAGAAGAAATAACGAACACTTGCGAAACACTTGAAGAGCACTGAGACAAAAACAGCAGATAACCTGAAATTCACTTATACACTCACATAGACATACAGACTGAACAACAGTAGAAAGAATGACTGATAGATAATTGATGGATAAAATGATAGATACATAGATGCATAGATAGGTAAATAGAAAGAACTACTGCTGACAGGTAGATAGATAAACAGACCGGTAGATAACCAAACATAAGACAAGAAGCCATCGAACAAAGGAGTATTCTGAAATAATCACTGATAGCCTGACCCTTTATACTTATATCAGGAGCATTGTCACAAGCACTTAATGGAAGCCTCACACTGTCCTCTTGGGCAGAATAGGTAGTATCTCATTTTAAAAGTTCAGAAGGAGATCCAAAGATACTAAGTGACTTGCTCACACACTCAGCAGTAGACAGAAATGGCTGGGTTGAGACTTGCACCTGGTTACTCCTGACCTGTTATCCCCTTCACCTTATTTTAACCACAGAGAGAATTTTGGGGAAAAAAAGGAATTCATGTCTAAACTTCCACTGAAAAGAACAATTTAGCAACTGATGAAGAGGTTATCTGGACTACTCAGTTGGAAACAAGTAAACAAAATGAAATAATGATACTGCCTTGTATCTGCAGACGCACTTTCATGTGTCATATTTTAAAGTGCTTTTGTATACCTCATGCCCTTTGCCTTTACAATATCCCCGTAAAATATGCAGCAGAGGTGTAATTTCCCCCTTTTTTGAGACGAAGAAACCCAGATGCTCAGATACTAAATCACTTGCTCAGGGTCACATGAAAGGTTAGGAAAGGAGGTAGAATGACTTGGACTTAAATCAGATAGCAGCTGGTCAATTCCATGAGACACTGTTTAGGACCTAAGCATATTAGCGTTGGTTTTTTCGGTTTTCCACTCTCGTCTTCAGTTCCCAATTGAGCCCTTACTATATGCACAGCCCTGTGCTAAATGCTCTGAGAAAAGCAAATAAGACAAGGAATCTGCTTTCTAGGAATTTACAATTTAAGAGAGTGTTGACAGTTATTTGCACCCAAAATACCAGGGAGAATGTGTTCCATCAAAGATATGAACAAATTCAGCAGAAGGGAAAGATTATTCACAAATGGAAAAACTAGGGAGAGGCTTATGAATAGATGTAATGTGTCCCAGTTAGTCAGGAACAATCCTAGTTTATACTTGTCCTTTTAGTTGCCTTTTCCACCTTCAAAAACCCTCATTTGTATGACAAATTACATGATCGGCCTTTGCATGAAGCTGGTGGCATTTAGGCTAGACCTTGAAGGATGGGTTATATTTTAATGGATGCAGATTTGGAAGAGAATATTATTAGAGGAGGATAACAAGAAAGTCAAAGACAGGGGCAGAAAACAAAAACATAGCCAACTTAGGACAATGGATAATCTAAACACCTGAAACAGTAAGTCAGGAGAGTGTGAGGATTTAAGCTTGGCTAAGCGAGGTGCATATTCTGTGTTGTCCTGTCCAGCCTTGATCTTAGGAAAGCTCTGTGTCCCTGTGTCTCAGAGGTGGACCTTCTCAGTGAGGATTCTGTCCCTCCTCCAGGGGTAGAAGATCACCAATACCATTTTCCCTCCTCTTCCAGGCCTACACCACTAAAGAGGCCTTCTCAGTTTCCTGCCCTGGCTTCAGTTTTTGTTATGAGCACCCAGTGAAGCCTGTGGAGGAGAGCCTTCAAGTGGATGCCTATCCTTACACTATTCCACATCTGGCCTTTAGTAATCAATGAAAAATTTTAGCTGAATTCAGCTGACCTGTTCCATGGCAGTCCCACCTTCCTCCCTCTTGGCTTCTGCAACAGAAAAGCCAAGGCCTTCATTCAATCTCTCCTGGGGTGTAGGGGAGAGAGCTGCTTCCCTCGTGAATTTCAAGTTGTTGCCCTGCAACCTCAGCCCTCTAATGGGTTCAAGAAAAGTTGTGATTTTGGATATTACTTCTGGGGTCACATTTGTACATACCAGGTGGAAGCCAGAAGTGTGAAACTCCTTTTTAAACCATGACCCAGGGAACTCTAGGAGGTCCACAGTGGGGTCTCAGGGCAGCCAAGGAAAAGGGTGGGGGATACATGGGCCTCTGAACCCTCTATTCCTGTCTCAGTCAGTCAGCTGCACTTTTCAAAACTAATTTTATACACTGAGCTTCTGCAGAAAGAGATATGTGACTGAAAACAGAAAGCCACTGATCTATAGCATGACTTCAGCTGCACCAAGCAAGCTATCCTCCTCATAACTCCCCCATCTACTTGTTCCCCCAGCCCGAAACATTTCTAAGGATAGAAAAGCTTGCACACCACACTCAGAAATAAGAGTTTAAATGCAAATGCATCAAAGGAAACTTGACTTACACTCACATTAAATGGTGCTGATAAGAGGGGTTTTTTTTTTCCCCATAAGAACAGGTTTTAATAAGGAGTGTACATGCATGCTCAGTAGATGCATGCATGCTTTGTGACCCAGCAGACCGTAGGTAGGGCACCAGAGTTCTCTGTCTATGGGATTTCCCAGGCAAGAATCCTGGAGTGGGTTGCCATTTCCTTCTTCAGGGGATCTTCTCGACCCAGAAATCGAACCACTTGCATCTTCTGCATTGGCAGGTGGATTCTTTACCACTGGGAGCCACCTGGGAGGCCCCTTAATAAGGAGAACAGAGCACACAATTGGTGAACCTGAAAAGGGGTAAAAAGAGGTCCTGAATTGGGGACAGAGAAACCATTTCAAAAATGAGGCTTCAGGCACAACAGGCCAACTGCCTACTAAAAATTCTGCCCACACCTGTCACACAGAATCACACTTGTATATAAGCTACAAGAGAAGCACACTGTCTGAGAATCTGGTGAGCAGCTACACAGTGCAAGCCACCACAGTGGGCACCTCAGGGGCCCCGGTGTGATGACAAGATGTAAATACAGACACTTCCTTCTCACCCAGTTGTCCTGGGAGCCAGCCACAGGCACTCAGCGGCTCCTCTGGCCCTGATGACACAGAGCTGCGGTGCTGGAACATTTTGAAATACGACAGAAGGAAGGGAAATACGTTAACGACATACACCATGATAAATGGTCATTGCAAAGCCACTCCAAATAAAAGCAGGAGAAAAGGTAAGTGCTTCTCCAGAAAGTCCCTTCAGTTTCCAAGTGTCCCATGAATCATAAGCAAAATCTTCACAGCTGGAGAGGTAACGTCTAGAAAAAATGCTAATAGTACTGAATGCCGCTGCTATCATTTCAAGATGGGGTGACGAGGCCAGCAACAGCATTAGTAATTTATCAAGTCAGGTCTCTGGTAGATATGTTAAAAAGGAGGATAAATGCAGAATAAATTCTCCTATAATCCTTAGATGTAATTACTAAACTAGAGACAGGTGGTTCGTGATAGAATGTGTGAACATGAAAGATTAATGTAGAGGCTTGAAACGTGAGAAAATGTCATTATTTTCTGCAGAAATTCGGATCTCTCAATCGATGCCTGTAAAGGTAAGTATTACAGGAAAGAAATGCCAGCCACCATACTCTTGATCTCAATTCATACTTAATGATCTTAATTGCTATTTACTTATGTACATTAATCTCACCTTACAACTAAAATATGGACCCCTCTGGCAGATGGTTCTTTTTTTGGTAACTTCTGTTTTTGCACAAGTAAACAAAAGGCTCTTTATACAGAAGTACTTGAAGTAAGAATGAATAAATCAGGATGATAGTTCTCAACCCTAATACAGAGAATCTCTCTCTCTCTCTTCCATCACTTCAATAGTGCCCAACTCTGTGCGATCCCATAGACGGCAGCCCACCAGGCTCCCCCATCCCTGGGATTCTCCAGGTAAGAACACTGGAGTAGGTTGCCATTTCCTTCTCCAATGCAGGAAAGTGAAAAGTGAAAGTGAAGTCGCTCGGTCATGTCTGACTCCTAGCGACCCCATGGACTGCAGCCTTCCAGGCTCCTCCGTCCATGGGACTCTCCAGGCAAGAGTACTGGAGTGGGGTGCCATTGCCTTCTCCGAATACAGAGCATAACATGACATTATTGTACTTTCTACAATGTCATGTGGAGAAAGTTTGGATTGAATAATTAATCTTGGTTTATTTCACAATTTCTGACGAAATTTTGGTTTTCCAATGTTTCTGTCATTTTAAACCTATAAGTTAAGTCAGTCACTCACTCGTGTCCGACTCTCTGTGACCCCATGGACTGTAGCCCACCAGGCTCCTTGGTCGATGGGGATTCTCCTGGCAAGAATACTGGAGAATACTTTACCCACTGCCCATCAGGAAGCTAACAAAGTATAATGGACATACAATAAACTGCATATAGTTAAAATGTATAATTTGATAAGCTTTTACCTCTGTGTACATCCAAGGAATCATCACCAGCATCATGATAATAAATGTCACCCCTATAAATTTCCCCACAACTTTCCTGTTAATCCCTTCTACCCACTGCACCCCATTTCCCTATTGCTAAACAAAAAACAATCTGCTTTTCTATTTCTCACGTTGAATACAGATGAGAACACATAGTATGCACTATTTTTTAAGAGCAGAGGTAATTCTTTTGAGATTCATTCATGTTGTAGCATGTATTCATAGTTCATTTCTTGTTATTGCTGAGTAGTGTTTGCTGTATGGATACAGTTTATTTATCCATTTACTGTTGATAGATATTTGTGTTTGGGCTTTTTGGTTTTACTATTACAAATAAAGCTGATATGAATATTCAAGTATTCAAATATATACATGCTTTTATTTCTCTTGCACAAACACCTAAAAGTGAATGGCTAGATGATTTGGTAGGTAAAATTTTACCTTTTAAGAAATTGCCAAACTGTTTTTCACAGTGTTTGTACCATCTTACAATCCCATCAGCATGCAGTAGAGTCCCAGTGTCTCCACTTCTTTGCCAACACCTATATGATTAGTCTTTTCATTTTACACCTATTAGATGTGCATGGGTATCTCAATGTGGCTTTAATTTGCATTTCTCGACTCGATGGACATGGGTTTGGGTGAACTCCGGGAGTTGGTGATGGACAGGGAGGCCTGGGGTGCTGCAATTCATGGGGTTGCAAAGAGTCGGACACGACTGAACGACTGAACTGAACTGAATGACTAATTATGCTGAGCTTGTTTTTATGTGCCAAACTGCCATCCATATATCTTCTTTGCCTGAGTGTTTGAATCCTCTACCCATTTTTAAAAACTGGACTGTTTGTTTACTTAGTGAGTTTTGAAAGTTCTTTAGATTCTGTATACAAAATCAGATATATTATGCCTTATAAATACTTCCGCTTAGTCTGTGGCTTGTCTTTTCATTTACTAACAGTGTCTTTTGAAGAGCAAATTTTCTTTTTATTCTAAGGCAGTCCAATTTATTTGTCTTTAGATTATGCTTTTGGTCATGTATCTAGGAAATGTTTACCTAACTCAAAGTCACAAAGGATTTCTTCTATGTTTTCTGAAGTTTTATATTTAGGCCTATGACACACTTTGTGTTAATTTTTTATGATATCAGATGTAGGGACTTTCTTAGTGGTCCAGTTTTTAAGAATTCATGCTTGCTCTGCAGGGAGCATGGGATTGAACCCTGGTCAGGGAACTAAGATCCCAGATGCCTTGAAGTGCAGCCAGGGAGGAGAAAAAGATGTAGACTGAAGCACAAATTTTAAATACGGATATCTAATTTTTTTCAGCACCATTTGTTGAAGACAATCCTTTCTCCATGGAGTTCCCTTTGCATCTTCATCCAAAAGAAGTTGTCCGTGCACATGTGGGTCTATTTCTGGATTTCCATTCTGTTCCACTCACTTATTCTTCTATCTTGATAGCAATACCACATTGCCTTGATTACTGTAGCTTTATAATAAATGCTGAAATCAGTTACCTAGTCATAGAACTTTTTTTTCATTATTCTAATTGTTTTTGGCTACTCTAAGTCCTTTTGCATGTCCATAGGAATTTTAGAATCAGTTTGTCAATTTCCACACACACAAAAAAGTGCCTGCTGGAATTCTGATTGAGATTGCACTGGGTCTATGTATCCGTTTGGGGAGAAGAATAAGGCAGTGGAATCCAGAACTTCCACTCCCATCCCTTCCCATCAATCTCATGCCAGCAGTGGACTGGGTGCTAGAAAGCAAGAGTCTGAGATCAAACTGGAGGGTAAGGTGTCTCTGGCCAGTGTGTCCCAGTGGAGACCTAAGGTTAGATCCCTCTTTCACCTTTTCTCTCCTTTTTCTTTGCTCTCCGTCCTTTAATTTTTCCTTGTTCCTTCTTCTTTCTTTACTTTCATGAGGATATTACAGACAAGCTCCCTGACTTTCTTTTCCACTGTTAACCTCAGCACCTTTCAGCTATGGTTGGAAACCAAAGCTTCACAGCCATTTCTCAACTCTCAGATTCCTGAAGCAAGCGAAAAGCCCTTTTGAGAAGATCTGCGTTTGGAGAACACTGGATCCTCCCTGAACAAGTAGTTACGAGTCATCAAAAGTAATAATGTTTCTCTCCCATCGCTCATCATATTGCCTTTCTTTACTTTCCACCATTCTAGAGAGTGATAAAACAAGGGGTCATAACCGTGATGGCCCAAAAGACTAAGATTCATGTGAAGATTCCTCCTAAGGAGGAAAGTGTCTCAAAAGACGTCTGACTGGGGCTACACTGGGATGAGCAAGGGGAAGAGTAGACCTGCAGCTACAGTGAGTTGGGGGAGAAACCGCAAAAACCACTGGGAAAGAAAGGGGAGAGTGTTTAAACCAGAGCAATGGAAGAGACATGGAGGAGTAAGGAGGGCCATTCTGGCAGAGGCAGCATATCTGAAATAAAACTGACCAGTTCATTGTTCCTTACGACCTCTGCCATTCACAGACCTATTTGTAAGTCAGGGGCTCCCTCCGTAATAAAACAGCCATTTGAAACTCTCTTACCATCTTATTTGTGCCTCAAGCACCTAGTTTGAATTACAAATTGTAGAGAGGAAAAGTATTATGACCCTCATCACTTCACTTATGAAATCTTTTAGATCTCTAGTATGTCCTAGTATGTCCTCAGTTCAGTTCAGTTCAGTCGCTCAGTTGTGTCCGACTCTTTGCAACCCCATGAATCGCAGCACGCCAGGCCTCCCTGTCCATCAACTCCCAGAGTTTACCCAGATTCACATCCATCAAGTCAGTGATGCTATCCAGCCATCTCATCCTCTGACATCCCCTTCTCCTGCCCCCAATCCCTCCCAGCATCAGAGTCTTTTCCAATGAGTCAACCCTTTGCATAAGGTGGCCAAAGTACGGGAGTTTCAGCTTTAGCATAATTCCTTCCAAAGAAATCCCAGGGCTGATCTCCTTCACAATGGACTGGCTGGATCTCCTTGCAGTCCAAGGGACTCTCCAGAGTCTTCTCCAACACCACAGTTCAAAAGCATCACTTCTTCGGCACTCAGCCTTCTTCACAGTCCAATTCTCACATCCATACATGATCGCAGGAAAAACCATAGCCTTGACTAGATGAACCTTTGTTGGCAAAGTAATGTCTCTGCTTTTGAATATGCTATCTAGGTTGGTCATAACGTTCCTTTCAAGGAGTAAGCATCTTTTAATTTCATGGCTGCAATCACCATCTGCAGTGATTTTGGAGCCCAGAAAAATAAAGTCTGACACTGTTTCCACTGTTTCCCCATCTATTTCCCATGAAGTGATGGGACCGGATGCCATGATCTTTGTTTTCTGAATGTTGAGCTTTAAGCCAACTTTTTCACTCTCCTCTCTCACTTTTATCAAGAGGCTTTTAGTTCCTCTTCACTTTCTGCCATAAGGGTGATGTCATCTGCATATCTGAGGTTATTGAGATTTCTCCCGGCAATCTTGATTCCAGCTTGTGTTTCTTCCAGTCCAGTGTTTCTCATGATGTACTCTGCATATAAGTTAAATAAACAGGGTGACAATATGCAGCCTTGACAAACTCCTTTTTCTATTTGGAACCAGTCTGTTGCTCCATGTCCAGTTCTAACTGTTCCCTCCTGACCTGCATACAGATTTCTCAAGAGGCGGGTCAGATGGTCTGGTATTCCCATCTCTTTCTGAATTTTCCACAGTTGATTGTGATCCACACAGTCAAAGGCTTTGGCATAGTCAATAAAGCAGAAATAGATGTTTTTCTGCAACTCTCTTGCTTTTTCCAGGATCCAGCGGATGTTGGCAATTTGATCTCTGGTTCCTCTGCCTTTTCTAAAACCAGCTTGAACATCAGGAAGTTTATGGTTCACATATTGCTGAAGCCTGGCTTGGAGAATTTTGAGCATTACTTTACTAGCGTGTGAGATGAGTGCAATTGTGCGGTAGTTTGAGCATTCTTTGGCATTGCCTTTCTTTGGGATTGGAATGAAAACTGACCTTTTCCAGTCCTGTGGCCACTGCTGAGTTTTCCAAATTTGCTGGCATATTGAGTGCAGCACTTTCACAGCATCATCTTTCAGGATTTGGAATAATAGCTCCACTGGAATTCCATCACCTCCACTAGCTTTGTTTGTAGTGATGCTTTCTAAGGCCCACTTGACTTCACATTCCAGGATGTCTAACTCTAGGTCAGTGATCACACCATCGTGATTATCTGGGTCATGAAGATCTTTTTTGTACGGTTCTTCTGTGTATTCTTGCCACCTCTTCTTAATATCTTCTGCTTCTGTTAGGTCCATACCATTTCTGTCCTTTATCGAGCCCATCTTTGCATGAAATGTTCCCTTGGTATCTCTAATTTTCTTAAAGAAATCTCTAGTCTTTCCCATTCTGTTGTTTTCCTCTATTTCTTTGCATTGATCACTAAGGAAGACTTTCTTATCTCTTCTTGCTATTCTTTGGAACTCTGCATTCAGATGCTTATATCTTTCCTTTTCTCCTTTGCTTTTCGCTTCTCTTCTTTTCACAGCTATTTGTAAGGCCTCCCCAGACAGCCATTTAGCTTTGTTCTCCCACCAACAGTATTCAACATTTGTTTCAATTTAAAGAAATTATAACATTTTGCTCACTGCTATGTTTTTCTTAAATTTAGTCTAAGAGATTCCTCCAAAAGATGTGGCTGAGAACCTGTGCCAGTTTCTGAATGAGTCCATCTCTACTTGACTATGAGAAAGCATCAAATCCTTTCTATGAGAATAACCAAAGAGAGCAATTATACAGCCTGTGAAAAAAATTCTGCAACTCAAAAAACAGAAGACTACCACAAGAAACTAAGAACAAAAAGAATTCTAAATTCCATATTCACTTAATTTATAATCATTTTTTTTCTTCTGGGCAAGCTTACAATCTATCCTTCTATTTCTATAGAAATATGAACTAGAAGAAATGAATGTGCATTACAAAGATAGTTCTAGCACTTTTCAATGTTCGGTACCTTTAGAGTCAATTCATGGACTTGAATTTCTAAGGCGGAACTGAAAGAAAAAAGTGAAAGTGTTAGCTGCTTAATTGTGTCTAACTCTTTGCAACTCCATGGACTGCAGCTTGACAGGTTTCTCTGTCCATGGAATTCTCCAGGCAAGAATACTGGACTAAGTAGCCATTCCCTTCTGCAGGGGAATCTTCCTGACCCAGGGATGGAACTCTGGTCTCCTGTATTGCAGGCAGATTCTTTACTGTCTGAGCCACTAGGGACTGAAGCGAAGTGAAGTCGCTCAGTCGTGTCCGACTCTTTGTGATCCCATGGACTGCTGCCCACCAGGCTCCTCCGTCCATGGGTTTTCCAGGCAAGAATACTGGAGTAGGGTGCCATTGCCTTCTCCTCTAGGGACTAGCTCAGGTTTACATCTCCCTAGGGCTTGCAATTTCTACACCTGCCACCAGGTGGTATCTTGGTCATGACGGCAAGGGTCAGTTTCCTGACCCTTATCCCAGGTGTGGGTTAATGAAAGAACACATAACTCAGGCAATTATGCACATTCTATTAAAATAAATAAATTATTGAAATTACAAGCATACATTATTAAGTAGCTTCTGATTATTGTGTATAGCAGCACTTTCTCAGCACTCTAATCTGAATTCTCAAAATACTCTTAACTAACCAGTGCTGTTCTTTTCTTTTTTTTTTCTAGTTGGGAGACTGAAAGTACACAGTCACCATTCTTCAGCAGCATGAATCTCTGGTCTGCTTTCCCAACTAGGAGGTTTACTTCCTACCTGGGCTGCTTCACTCTTGCCTAACTCCCTAAACACTCTCTAGTGCAATTTCGTTGAATTACTTAAGATTATTTACTGAAAACCTTTGATGCATTCTGCCAACTATGCTCTTTGTTCAAAAAACAGTGTCTTTTTAAAAGTTTCTGCTTAAAATATTGAAAAGTATCAAGAACAAAGTAAAAACCATCTCTAATCTCACCACCCAAGTATAACACCTTTAAAAGCTACTACAGTTTCCCCAGAGTTCACATGTTCCACATTTCCATCCCTTTTATGTTTGATTTTTTTTCAAGTTTGTTTCCCATTTGACTTTTTTGTGACTATTTCTCAGTGTGCCACCGTCTGCTGATTCCTCGACAAAGGTTTTCTAAATGGAGTTAATGACTGCAAATCCCTCATAGGGCTGTTATGAAGATTAAATGAGTTAAAACACATCTGCCCTTAGAAAAATGCCAAGCCCCTGGTATGTGCTCAGTAAACATTAGCTCTTGTCACTATTTCTTTGACGCTGGCTCCTACATCTTTCCACTCTATGTAATCCTTCCTTCACCTAATGGCCTGTTCAGCTTGCCATAATTTCATACAACCAGCATCCCCTCAAGTGTTGCTAAAAGTAGGAAAGCATGTGTGCTAAGATTGTCTCAAGTCTCATGGAACAATTCCTCTGAAGCCTTAGAGAAAATGGTGATCCTTTTCTTTTGAATAACAGGATCTCTTAATATAATCCATTTTTATTTCCATTTTTATTTTTCTGATAAAATAATCTCCTAATAGGAACTGAGCTGCTTTCTGGCAAAATTTGTTGCAGATTTCCAGTAGTCATGTACAGATGTGAGAGCTGGACCATAACGAAGGATGAGTGCCGAAGAATTGATGCTTTTGAACAGTGGTGTTGGAGATTCTTGAGTCCCTTGGACTGCAAGGAGATCAAACCAGTCCATCCTAAAGGAAATCAGCCCTGAATATTCATTGGAAGGACTGATGCTGAAGTTGAACCTCCAATACTTTGGCCACCTGATGTGAAGAACCGACTCACTGGAAAAGACTCTGATGCTGGGAAAGATTGAAGGCAGGAGGAGGAGATGAGAGAGGATGAGACAGTTGGATGCCAACACTGATTCAATGGACATGAATTTGAGCAAGCTCCGGGAGTTGGTGATGGACAAGGAAGCCTGGTGTGCTGCAGCCCATGGGGTCACAAGGTGTCAGACACAACTGAGCGATTGAACTGAACTAAACTCATCCAAATCTTTCTTAGAGTCATATCCTTATCTAGACTGAGGAGAAAATGATCCAGAGCAGAAGAGGAGGAAGAAGACTGTTTTATCGGATAAGGATATCCAGCAGCCCGTGGGAACAGGAAAGGAGCCAGAATGTACATCTCTGGGCCTCCAGTGTGGATTCTATTCTTTGGAAAATGCCCCATTTTCTAAAACGGGGCTTCCCCAGTGGCTTAGCAGTAAAGAAAAAATCCACCTGCAATGCAAGAACCACGGGAGACATGGGTTTGATCCCTGGGTTGGGAAGATCCCCTGAAGGAGGGAATGGCAACTCACTCCAGTATTCTTGCTGGTAAAATCCCATGGACAGAGGAGCCTGGTGGGTTATAGTTTATAGGGTCGCAAAGAGTCAGACACCACTGAGCATGCACGCCCAGGCTTTGCTGTCTGATGTGGCAGCCACACCGCATCCTGTCACCCTGCCTGGTCCTTGGCTTGTGGCAGTTGCCTGTTTAGGAAGCTAAAGTCAAAAGTGTATCTCAGGTGGCTGCTGAAATCCAAATGCTACTGTCCATCAGTCCATCCATCCATCCATTTATTTCATAAATATTTACTGAATATCTAATACATGCCAAGTGCTGTCTGAACTGCTACGGATACAATGGTACACCCAGCCAGATACTACTCTTAAGTGGAGCTCATAGTGTAACAGGGGAGATAAATACTAAGTAAATAATCATGAAAACGACTGTACAATTCTAATCACAGCATGCTATGACAGCACAGATCTCGGATGACCCCCTAAGGAAATAAGGATGGAGCCACGGCCTGAAGGATGATTAAGAATTAACTAGGAAAGAGGGGCAAGACGACGTCCACATGGTTGAATTAGTTCCAAGCCAGTGCAAAGAGCCAGAGCCAGAGGTGCCCATGAGGTCAGTGTGGCTGCAGCATGGAAGGCATAGTGGACCCGAGGCAGGAGAGGTCCCTGCTCTGGATGTCTGCCTTGATCCTAAAATACAGTCAAATCCCTGGAGGCAACTAAGCAAAGGGATCACCTGACAGACCTCCCTCTTCAAAGGACCCTGGAGTAGTGAGTAGAAGCAATCGGAAGAAGGGTAATGTGGGCAGCCACACAGAGGCAACTTCAGTCTCAAGATGCTGCGTTCACAGGCTCGCCAGCGAGCCTTCACTCTGCCCTCACCACCAAACGCTGCCTCCCTCAGTCACTTGCCTATTTTCTGGATCCAGTGAGAGAAAAAAGCTCTGGGGTACCCTTCAATCCAGACCCATCAAGGAATGCTAACACAAATTTCCTCACTTTCTGCCACAGGGACCATATCCTTTCTCTTGTGAATGCAGATTTTCCGGTTTTATACCCTTCTAGTCATTCTGCTAGGAATCTGGGGGAGAACTGGAGTCTCTGCTTACACCAAGCACCAAACCCAGAGATTTCAAATGTTGCCTTCTAAAAACTGAACATTTCAATTAAAGAACCGTATCTGAACAGAAGTACTTTTAAATAGATATTTTTAGTAGTTTTTTCACCAGCATATTTTGGATCAAATGGATACTCATAATTATGTCAGCAATTTTCAATATTCATATAAGTAGAAAGTGTTTTGAAAAGACTGCTGGAAAAGGAAACATCACCCAGACTCCTATTATCTGCTCTTACGTAGAATATAGCTAGCTTGGTGGACAGGCATTTATGAATAATTTCTAAGAGATTTCATCATTCAATAGTTTCTACCTCTCTCTCTCTAATATCTTTAACACAAAAGATTAAACGCTGTGACTTCCTCTCCCTTTTTCTCCATATCATGTTCTTAATGTCAATAATTTAAGAAGTATAATAATATTTCCCAAAAGCAAAGATCAGGAGTACCCTTACTGTTTACTACATTCCTAGTCAATGTACTTTTTACATTTTATATAACTAATACTCTACAAGTCAATTTTTTAAATAGTCAATACCATTTGTGGGGAACATTGACTATAGAACTTTCCCAGTTTTTGTGATTGTCATTTATTGCAGCACCTAAGAGAGACAATCTCTGGGAAGTTTATAATGAGATTCACTGGTATTCTCATTTTATAAACATGAAATCTTGGCCTTAAATATTAAATAGATTTACATAAAACGTAACCAAGGTCAAATAATGAACCTCCGACAATTCAGAAGTAAAGTTGATATATTTTTATTACAAAGCCAAAATTCTGGCAACCATATAACATTGTTTTAACTTTTCCATCTATTTTCAAAATAAAAGTTCCACAAAAGCAGGACATCTGTCAGTCATGGTGACTAAAACTTGACTATTTATGCTGAGGGCAATTTCTAGCAACCATGTTTCTACTTTTGTATTTTTCCATACCTTTTGTCTTTTTAAAGTGTTTATGTTCTTCAAATGTGAGTTGGTTACATGTCTTCATTTACGTATTTCCAGTAACAATAATATATATAAAAAAAAATCTTATCCAGAGTCTTACTATAAACCTTTCTTAGAACATCAAAAGATTATTGCTATAGGAAAGTAAAAGTTATCAATCACAATATGCACAGGGATGTAAACCTTAAGGTAAGATATTAATATAAATACATCCCCCACCCAGCCCAGATTGAAAAACACTACCTCTTTGTGCTATCATAACACTAGCAACAAGGAACATGTAGAAAAGAACAAAAATAACCATTTAACATTCTTCAAAAATATTCAAATGGCAAAAGTTTCCAATTTGGATCTGTACTTTAAAGTTTTATTTTCTCTTTTTAATTCATAAAAACCTGTTCAGCTATTTCCCAAGTCTCCCTAAGGAAGAAATATTAAAATGAAGCAGTCAGACCTCCAGTTTCACCAAAATCTTTTAAAAACAGTAGATAAAATAACAAATTCAAATTACTTTACTTCTAACTATGAAAAGGTGATCAGTGCCAGGAAGAGTTTACTTACATATTTTAAACCCCTACCCATCATTTCCATTTCATGTGTTTTACCAGAAACACTCTTTTTAGGCCAAATGCATAAAGGCAAGTAGAATCAGATATGATCCTGAATGGCTACCCATTCCAGTATTCTTGCTTAGAGAATTCCATGGACAGAGGAGCCTAGTGGGCTACAGTCCAGGGGGTCATAAAGAGTTGGACACGCCTGAGAAACTAACACTCTCACATCCTCTTTATTTAGGATGTCAGCTCACGACTGTTGGAGCTTTGACAGAGAAGAAATAAAGACCATAACACACTTCTAGGACTTAGGAGCCTAATCACTAAAAATTTCCTTTCGTCATTTTTCAAGCAGTGGCCCTGTTAGCTCTGTTTTCTTGAGTCCTGAGTTGGAGGCAGCAGTAGAGATTACAGCTCAGTTGTTTTGGACACATCTAAGCAGATCAGCCCTGGGATTTCTTTGGAAGGAATGGTGCTAAAGCTGAAACTCCAGTACTTTGGCCACCTCATGTGAAGAGTTGACTCATTGGAAAAGACCCTGATGCTGGGAGGGATTGGGGGTAGGAGGAGAAGGCGACGACAGAGGATGAGATGGCTGGATGGCATCACTGACTCGATGTACATGAGTCTGAGTGAACTCTGGGAGATGGTGATGGACAGGGAGGCCTGGCGTGCTGTGATTCATGGGGTCGCAAAGAGTCAGACACGACTGAGCGACTGAATTGAACTGAACTGAGTCACTCTGGAGAAGGAAATGGCAACCCACTCCAGTATTCTTGCCTGGAGAATCCCATGGATGGAGGAGCCTGGTGGGCCACAGTCCACAGGGTCTCAGAGTCGGACACGACTGAGCAACTTCACTTCCACTTTCATTCACTCACCCTGTGTAGAGAAAATAAGCAGGTACATGCAATGGCAACCCACTCCAGTACTCTTGCCTGGAAAATCCCATGGATGGAGGAGGCTGGTGGGCTGCAGTCCCTGGGGGCACTAAGAGTCAGACATGACTGAGTGACTTCCCTTTCACTTTTCACCTTCATGCATAGGAGAAGGAAATGGCAACCCACTCCAGTGTTCTTGCCTGGATAATCCCAGGGATGGCGGAGCCTGGTGGGGTGCCATCTATGGGGTCACACAGAGTTGGACATGACTCAAGCGACTTAGCAGCAGCTCAATGAATATCTATTGAAGGAATGAATGACCCTAGAGAAAGAATGTCACAAAATTAGCACGTGCTTGTTCTCCCAACAGAAGCTTCAGGACAATCGGGGTCCCCTACAAGAGGTTTGCCCATGCCTTACCATATGCTTTCCACAGAGACAAGAAGGCTACCAGCAGCCTTTGGATGGTGAAATCCAACTCTCCTTGACATTGCTTGAGCTTCATTCTCAACATTTAGTACTGCTGACCACTGAGGAACATTCCCAAGGCAAATTCCTCTCAGATTCTATGATAACTTCTGTAATGCTAAATTACACAGAATTCTCTTTGTGTCTTCTGCCTCAACTTTTCCTTCCCTGACTTCACATTTCATCACCTAAAGACCACCACACCTAAGGGTGTATCCTAACTGTCTCACTGGGTACCACCTTCCTCAAGTCATCTCCATTCTCAAAACTTCAGTGATGACTTGACCTGAGATGATCCCCCAAATCTCTATTTCTTGTCCTTACTACTGTCTTGGCCTCAGATCTCCTTCCCAGGGCCTTCCTCAAGCTCTCTACCACCTGAATACTTACTCTTACCTTGAACTCATCATCTTTCCATTCTTGCCAAACAACCCATCCTCCTGGCCTATCCCTATTAATGTCTGCAGACACCCAAGCTTAAAACCCCAGGATCATCTCAGATTCCTTCCTTTCCTTTATCTACCAACCTCCAGGCAATTGCCTCACCCTAGACACTTTGTCTCTATGTGTCTTGTCTCTCTTTTCATCTTGTCAAGAAAATCAACCCTGAATATTCATTAGAATGACACTTGATGCTGAAACTGAAGCTCCAGTACTACTTTGGCCACCTAATGCGAAGAGCCAACTCATTAGAAAAGACCCTGATGCTGGGAAAGATTGAACGCAGGAGGAGAAGGGGATAACAGAAGATGAGATGGTTGGATGGCTCAATGGACATGAGTTTGAGCAAGCTCCGGGAGATGGTGAAGGACAGGGAAGCCTGGCATGCTTTGCCTGGGGTCGCAAAGAGTCGGACATGACTGAACAACAACAGTCTGTTATAAACGACTTCAGTCTTAATTTGTTTCTATTTACTGCTTTTGTTTGGTGTTTTCATTTTTTAACTGCTTTCCACTAGGATTTTAAGTCAACCTTACTACTGAATGTTCCCCAAATACACTCCCCTTTGCCTTGGACCATGTGTGTTCTCTGCTGTGTATGCCTTGCCACCAATTCTGTGGGATGTTATCCTGTCCATTGTGGGTACATTTCAAACAGAACAGTCTCATGAAGCCTTTACCTGATCTCTGCAACCAACACTGGTATATTTCCCTTTGAAATCCATTTCTTTTTGTTGTGGTTTTTCCCACATCTCTCTTCTGACATCACATGCTGCTCACAAGACAGTACATTCCTCATGCCATCCCCTACCAGCCTGCAGGCTTTTTGAGGCAGAAGTCGTATTTTATTTATCTCTATTTTCTCTGCAGAAGCTTTGCAAACACTCAGATTTCAGTATTTGTATATGTTTATATATGTGTGTGTTTATTTTCTCATCTTGTTCCAAAAAAAAGATTTGTAGTCACTCAATAAATATTGGTGAAAATAACTAACAAAACCTATTGCTTTAACACTAACCCTCTCCAATTCCTTCATCTTACCTACAATAAGTCATTCTTTAGTGCTGTGAAATATTTATTCAGTCTAATATTTCAAATCAGATTAATCTATAAGCAGTTTTAGCTCCCAATCTTTCCCCCGCTACTTCTCCTTTCTGAACCATCTATATAGGAGTTCTCAACTTCAGCACTCTTGACATTTTGGACCAAACAATTCTTATTGTGGAGAGGGACACTGTCTGTCCTGTGCACTGTAGGATATTCAGCAGCATCTCCAGCGTCCATCCACTGGATGCAGCGATAATCACACAGAACCCTGGACATTGCCAAATGTACCTTGGAGGATGCAAGGGGTAGTGAGAGAAGGAGAAGGGAGTTGCCTGCGATTGAGAATCATCTCAACCAGCACTATGATACAGATAAATAATGAAAGGTACAAACACAAGCTACTTGTATGATTTTAAATATCCCTGAAGCTACATTAAAAAATAGAAACAAACTAAATTAGCTTTAGTTTTATATTTTATTTAACCCAAAGTAGTCAAAATATTATTATTTCAACACATAATCAACATTTTTAATTATGAATGAAGTATTTGATGTTCTTTTTTCTTACTAGTCCTCAAAATCTAGTATGTATTAGTTGACTAGTCACATTTCGTTTACCTAACAGGAGTTTGCAATTAGCAGCCACCAAGTTGGACAGCTCAGACCTAGACAATTTTCCCCAGGATGAGAACTCATTTTTTAAAGAATAATTTTTTTTTCTTTCCTTGCCTCCTATTTATTCATAGCTATAATCGAATATAGCAAGTTTCAGGATCAGAAAATTTTAAAGGAGATGGATGGTAAGGGATCTGGGATAGGAAAACAGATGCGCAAGAAGATAAGGAAAATTAAGAGATGTCTATAAGACAATGTCACCCCTCCACTAGCTCTGTGACCAGCAGGTCGTATAGACATGTCAGTTTTTATCTGTGTTCCACACCCACAATCCCCAGCCCAGGAATACACCTCTATTAGTAATAGCTCTATTATTATCTAACATATATCTCTGTGCCCTAAAGAAGGTGCTCTCACAGTATTTATGCAATTCTGGTCATTAAACTGACCTCTCTCAAGTTCCCCCTGGATCATGTGTTACAGAGGTGGGAGAAACTTCCTCCAGATCCCCTCATCCCAACCCTTTCATTCTACCAACGAAGCAACTAGAGTCTAGAAACGACCAGAAATGGGCTGAGACCTCAGAGCTCATTATGGGCCATCTAAGCCAGCATCCAGGTCCCGAGCCAGGGTTTCAAGCTCTCTTGCCCAACCCCTTCCTTTCTGTGCTGTGTTCAATGAACAACTTTACTCACATTCTGGACCCTGGGTTTCTTCATCCCAACAACAGAAACAATGATATCTCCTTTGCTTTGTGAGAATTACCTCAAACAAATTAATACACTTGAAAATATCAAGCTCAGTGGTCTCGCATTTCTAAATGCTCACTGAGTCTGAAATGGTAGCACATAATAAAGCCAGAAGGTAAAAAGCAGCTTGGAGATTTGTATCAATCCATTCTTTTCCCCCTCAGGAGTATTATATCTAACCTATCAAGGCTGATGAATATATAATTTTTTTAAAATAAAAGCTTTAAGGAAGAGATTATAAAACCTCTTTCAACAGTACATTCCAGTAAGGGATAACTCTTGTAATCCAAAAGTTTTCCTAGCGGTCTATATTTTTCAGTCAATGTTTCAGAAACAAGAACAACCAAAAAAAGTTTAATTATTAGCTTCAATCCACCTGGGCAAACACAATCTGCCAAAGGCCGTGGGTCAATCCTAGAGGAAGGAGTCCTTACTCCCTCACTGGGTTAGGATCACAGACTGCCTCTTGCACTCCGATTTACCATGGAAGAAAGTTAACTTCTATTTCCTAAATATTTCACTTTACTGGTTTGACTAGTAGGAAGGCTAAGATAGGCTAAGATATTATAAAACCAATTTTACCAAATTTTCTCTCTCTTAATAAAAGCACAACCTCAATCACTTGTGGAAAATTGAGCCTGCCATTGCTTGCAAGTGAGAAACAGCATGATTCCTTCAAATATGTAAAAAGCCTGATTAAATTATTCCTAGCCTCCCCTCCCCTGCCCCCCTCCCCCGCCCGCTGCCCCTTCCCAGGTGCCTGCCAGTGCAGAAGATGAGGGTTCAATTCCTGGATTGTGAAGATCCCCTGGAGAGGGAAATGGCAACCCACTCCAGGATTCTTGCCTGGGAAATCCCACAGACAGAGGAGCCTGGTGGACCACAGTCCATGGGGTTGCAAAGAGCTGGACACGACTTAATGACTAAACCAGCACCACCAGCCTTTCCTCAGAAATTTTAGATATTAACTTTCTGGGTTCTGTAAAATGGTTGGGCACTTTATTAACATCTTGTACCAATAATCTGTTGTCTTTTGGTCTGATGTAAATTTATTCACAGTCTTTCTCTGGATAAAAGGAAAGAGCATTTTTTTCCTTCCATGCAGTTCCACAAGCTCTGGTTTCAAGCAGGCTCTTTTATCTCTGGACATCTCTTTGAATTAGACACTTCCTGCCTAAGCTTCCCCTCAGCAGGGTGTTCACCATGCAGTTTGGAATTCAGGCCCTCGAGTTAGGGAACAAAGTCTGAAGCTGCCTGTTCTTCAGGACACAATAGGACAGCCAGCTGTTTGCTTAGACATTTGTCGGAGTCGTATTTTATCGGGCTATTAATAGTTTTAATGTTGTAATTAGATGTGCAAATGTACCCTGAGGTAAGTCTGGATGAGAACATCGTACAAATCAGGACTGACAATGATGAACACAGCTGCTTGGTTGCCAGTGATGAGGCATCTAAATAAGTGTTCATGGTGTATGTGCTGGAAAACATGATCCTGTGGAGTGGAGAGGTTAGCAAGGGGACATGAGGCTGCTGAGGAGACATCAAAAAATATCAGGAAAACAGGAGAGAGGAAATAATGAGATTCTGCTTGAAGACTGGAAATTCTCTTCCTTAACTAGCCTATCTAAAATAGCTCACTTCCTCTCTGATGTGTTATATATACAGATTTTTTAACTTGTGTGTGTTGTGCCTCCCTGCCCATAGAACGCAAGTTCTAAGACAGCTGCTGCTGCTAAGTCGCTTCAGTCGTGTCCAACTCTGTGCGACCCCAGAGACGGCTGCCCACCAGGCTCCCCCGTCCCTGGGATTCTCCAGGCAAGAACAGTGGAGTGGGTTGCCATTTCCTTCTCCAATGCATGCAAGTGGAAAGTGAAGGTGAAGTTGCTCAGTCACGTCCGACTCCTAGCAACCCCATGGACTGCAGCCCACCAGGCTCCTCGGTCCACGGGATTTTCCCGGCAAGAGTACTGGAGTGGGGTGCCATTACCAGACAGCAGGGACATGCTATATTCTCACTAGAACACTGCCCAGTTTCTCTACTTAGTTTTTTTAAAAAAAATTTTGTTTTGAAATTTGAAAAATTTGAAATATTTTTTGAAGAAAATTTGAAATTTTGGGGGTTAAAGATAAATGGATAAAAATAAATACATGTGGACACAGTGGGCAAAGGGGAAGGTGGGATGAATTGGGAGATTAGGTTTGACATAAATACATTGCCATGTGTAAAACAGAGAGCGAGTGGGAACTTGCATAGCACAGGGCACTCAGCTCGGTGCTCTGTGAGGACCTAGAGGGGTGGGATGGAGCGGGTGGGAGGGAGACTCAAGAGGGAGAGGGTATACACGGCTGAGTCACTTAGTTGCACAGCAGAAACTAACCCAAAAGTGTAAAGCAATTTATTTTACAATAAGTTAAAAATATATATGGATTATAATACATAGTGAAGAGAGTTGGTATAAGTACAACTTTTCTTTATCTAAAATTTTCATAAAAATCATGCAATATTGACAACTGGATGATGTCAAGTTCAATCCCATCTTTTCACCACTGGAACTGGAAACTTAGGCTGATTAAATGACTTGTCCAAAGTCTAATTAATTAACCTGGACACAGACAAAAAACTTAGAAGCCAACTTTTGCAATTCATTCTATGGTCTTTCCTGTGGTCATGTATGGATGTGAGAGCTGGACTGTGAGGAAGGCTGAACGCCGAAGAATTGATGCTTTTGAACTGTGGTGTTGGAGAAGACTCTTGAGAGTCCCTTGGACTGCAAGAAGACCCAACCAGTCCATTCTGAAGGAGATCAATCCTGGAATTTCTTTGGAAGGAATGATGCTAAAGCTGAAACTCCAGTATTTTGGCCACCTCATGCGAAGAGTTGACTCATTGGAGAAGACTCTGATGCTGGGAGGGATTGAGGGCAGCAGGAGAAGGGGACGACAGAGGATGAGATGGCTGGATGGCATCACTGACTCGATGGATGCGAGTCTGAGTGACCTCCGGGAGCTGGTGATGGACAGGGAGGCCTGGCGTGCTGCGGTTCATGGGGTCGCAAAGAGTCGGACACGACTGAGCGACTGATCTGATCTGATACTATTTTGCTCAGTCATGTCTGACTCTTAGCGACCCCATGGACTAAAGCCTACCAGGCTCCTCCATCCATGGGATTTTCCAGGCAAAAGTACTGGGGTGGGGTGCCATGAGCGACTTCACTTTCACTTTTCACTTTCATGCATTGGAGAAGGAAATGGCAACCCACTCCAGTGTTCTTGCCTGGAGAATCCCAGGGACAAGGGAGCCTGGTGAGCTTCCGTCTATGGGGTCGCGCAGAGTCGGACACGACTGAAGCGACTTAGCAGCATACTATTTTGCTTCCGTCAGAGTCACCATCATGAAAATAGATTGGGTCCCCTCCTACTTACCTGAAGTTCTACTCAGGGAGTACAGTCATAATAACAGAGGCTAAAGATGGTTGCACTTTTGTACCTTCACAGCACTCTCATCTGTGGCATCGTAATTAAAGTTCTTTCAAAAATCTGTGCCATGCTAAGTCGCTTCAGTCATGTCCAACTCTGTGCAACCCTATGGACGGTAGCCTGCCAGGCTCCTTCGTCATGGGATTCTCCAGGCAAGGATACTGGAATGAATTGCCATTCCCTTCTCCAGGGGATCTTCTCGACCCAGGAATCAAACCTTCGTCTCTTAACCTTACATCTAACCTGCATTGGAAGGCAGGTTCTTTACCACTAGCACCACCTGGGAAGCCCATTTTCATAAATCACTGGCCTCTAAAATCTTCCCTTCTTGTAACTCCAAATTACTAAACGTTCCAATCCAATGCTTCTAAGACCCTTTCTACATAGCACTTCAAGTCCCGAAGCTTTAATTACTCTCCACAAGGTTTCCAAGTTGTCTCCTGACCACCTCCTGCCCCTATTCTCCTTCTAAATTTCAGAAAAATATGAATTCAAAGACAGAAACACACTAAATAAACATCATATCTATTTCTAGAGGCATGAAAACCCCACAGCATTTATAGCAAGTATGTAAACTGGGATGGTTTGGGTGCTATGAGCACAAAATTGAGTACTGTACCAATGTTCTATGAATGAGAATAAACTATTCTAACACTGAATCTATAAACAACATAATGTAATCTTCCTTTGGAGATTTAGGAGCTAATTCTTGCAGTGCCTGAAGGGCATTATTTTGAACACTGATTCTCCCTATACACTGCAGTAGAAAGAAAATGTGATTATTTAAGCTCTTGCATTCTGAATAAATGGAACTTTATAGCATTGTGACAAAGAGGAATTATGGTGTTCTTCATATAAAGCACAAGCAGACATAAGGAAAATGAGCCACATTTCAAGCAAAAATAGTTAAACATTTATCATTTCCTTATATGTAAAAGACTAAAAATCTAGTTGCTAAACTATTGAAGTATAATTGCATTTAGCATGGGTGATGACCAGAAAAGTTTACTCAACCTTTAATTCTCAAGCAAAGGTTAAGGTTATGAATTTTATTTCATTTTATAATTCAGTCTATCAGTGGGACATTAAGTAGACTGTAGCAAGTTTGATCTGATTGCTAAATTAGATCAACTACAACTCTACACAGACTTTTCTTTAAGCAACTTTTCAACAGATGGAGGTTTAGTATGACTAAAGCTACTTGAAGCTATACACTGAACTACATAAACTGAAATTGACAAAAGCTATTTGTCAACTTTAATAGTCCAGCTGATGACAAACTCATCAATACATTTTGCATTGGCCAAATGACATCTGTTAAGTGCTATCTGACCACCCAATACTAAGCCAGCTAATGATGGAGTAACCAATGACATTTTAAGAGCTTTCTATATTGTTATTATTTACAAAAGAAGGACTTCTGAGGAGACTCACTGCAGAAGGCTAACAACAGAGAAAGAGAAGAAATTGAGGCAAGGCACTGAGAGAAACAGAAAGAGGGATGTGAGAGAACACTGAAGGTTTTCCAGCCCATTCTGGTGATCCAGGCTCCATGCCCACTGTCATATTTCATGAGACATCTCTGAATCCTCTTAATAAATTCTCTCTCACATTTCAATTTAATTCCAGTGGGTGTCTGTGGCTTGGGATAAACACCTTTAACTAGAGTTTCACAATGTACATTAATATAAAAGCATCAGACAACTCCCACAGTATTGTTGAAATTAAGGGCACCAGTTGAGCTTTTTTTTGTATCTATTAACAACACTTGTACTCCAAGGCCAAATTTGCCTGTTGCTCCAGGTGTTTCTTGACTTCCTATTTTTGCATTCCAGTCCCCTATAACGAAAAGGACATCTTTTTTGGGTGTTAGTTCTAAAAGGTCTTGTAGGTCTTCATAGAAACGTTCAACTTCAGTCCTAGGTGTTCTTTGGAAGGACTGATGCTAAAGCTGAAACTCCAGTACTTTGGCCACCTCATGCGAAGAGTTGACTCATTGGAAAAGACCCTGATGCTGGGAGGGATTGCGGGCAGGAGGAGAAGGGGACGACAGAGGATGAGATGGCTGGATGGCATCAATGACTCAATGGATGTGAGTCTGAGTGGACTCCGGGAGATGGTGATGGACAGGGAGGCCTGCCGTGCGCGATTCATGGGGTCACAAAGAGTCGGACACGACTGAGTGACTGAACTGAACTGAACAACCTTTGAGCTACTGCTCCTCAAGCCTATTCCAAAAAACAATGATGGATAAGTTAGCATAAATGTATACAATGTGTTTTCTCAAAGACCATGGCATTTCACACTTAACTTCAAAATACAGTGGTGAAAGGGAAGGTTGGAGGAAGAAACCCCATAAATATCCATCACACAAGCATCTGCCCATTACTGCTAAGTCGCTTCAGTCGTGTCCGACTCTGTGCGACCCCGCAGACGGCAGCCCACCAGGCTCCCCCATCCCTGGGATTCACCAGGCAAGAACACTGGGGTGGGTTGCCATTTCCTTCTCCAATGCATGAAAGTGAAAAGTGAAAGCGAAGTCGCTCAGTTGTGTCCGACTCTTAGCGACCCCATGGACTGCAACCCACCAGGCTCCTCCGTCCATGGGATTTTCCAGGCAAGAGTGCTGGAGTGGGGTGCCATTGCCTTCTCCGTTAGCAAAGGCTGATTCTATACAAATCAAGAGGGCATTTTCCCCCTCAGAGTTAGATTGCTATAAATAAACATTTTATCTTATATGTTGACTTATATTGACTAAGAATATAATCAATCGGTGCTTCAATGTAACATAACTATGTACTCACTTCAAATTCATACTCCACACAGATCCTCAGGCCTTGTTATGCTCCACAGCAGTATTACCAAACTCATCCTCAAATCTCTATACACAGATAACAATAAAAAAGCCACAAGCCAGAGACACATATACACACTCTTAGCACTTATTCCCAAAACACTTTTTAAATGAAAAACAGAGGTCTTGAAAACTTAAAGTTATAAACAATCTTACTGAAAAAGGAGTTAGACAAGATTTATACTTGAATCAGGTGGAATTTACATTTTTAACTGTGTGGCAGTTCCCCAAAGCACAACCAGTAGATACACCATTCGAATTCAATTACTGCTTAAATACCAGGCTTATTTCAGACATTTGAGAACCATGTTTAGATAAAAGCAAACAGGCTCTGGGTCTTTTATACATGCCACATTCTACCAGACAGGGACATAAAAAAATAAATTCTCAATAGTGACTCTTCCATTATGAGTATATAGAATGAAAATAAATTTGTTTCAGACAGGTTAAAAGGCAGTCAGGCTAGCTGCACAGGCAAAAGGAATTTGAGTTCTAACACTGGAAATGAATTCAGCACAGCTGGGCTCTCTAACTCTATTTAAACTACAGGCAACATGGGTGCTAGTCAAAAGTCAATTAAGGCTGACAGCTCCACTTCCAAAAAAGCACTACAACACTAGGTCTGGACCAATAGGAGGAATTCAAAAGAGTCTCACAATAATAATTATTTTTTCATGAAGATATCTATATTCAGAACTCTAGGAGTGTGAAACATGGAGAAATCTCTTTATAAATAAATGAAGGCTAAGCATGAAAAAAAATCTTACCAATTTTTCAGAGGATCTTTCTAGAATGTACTACATACTTCCAGGGCTTCTTAACTAAGTGCTCAAAACCTGATTTGAACTCCTGGCAACTTATTATGAATGACAATTACTATATGGTGTCAAACATCTTTGATGTGAAAGGTTTTAATATATGCATAGCACCTGGTTGTGGTATGCTTTAGGTTTATATTTGCTTTCATTAAGCTTTTCTCTTCTGCCCAGTTTATTTAACATTAAAAAAAAAACTAAGATCATGTCATCCAGTCCCATCACTTCATGGCAAATAGAAGGGGAAACAATAACAGATTTTACTTTTATGGACTCCAAAATCACTGCAGATGGTGACTGCAGCCATAAAATTAAAAGATGCTTACTCCTTGGAATAAAAGCTATGCCAAACCTAGACAGTATTTTAAAAAGCAGAGACATCACTTTGCTGACAAAGGTCCGTCTAGTCAAAGCTATGGTTTTTCCAGTAGTCGTATATGGATGTGAAAGCTGGACAATAAAGAAGGCTGAGAGCTGAAGAATTGATGCTTTTGAACTGTGGTGCTGGAAGACTCTTGAGAGTCCCTTGGACAGCAAGGAGATCAAACCAGTCAATCCTAAAGGAAATCAACCCTGAATATTCATTGGAAGGACTGATGCTGAAGCTGACGGTCCAATACTCCACCTGATGGGAAGAGTCAACTCATTGGAAAAGACCCTGATGCTGGGAAAGATTGAAAGCAAAAGGAGAAGGGGGAAGCAGAAGTAGAAATGGTTAGACAGCACCACCAACTCAATGGACATGAATTTGAGCAAACTCCAGGAGATAGTGAAGGACAGGGAAGTCTGGCCTGCTGTAGCCCATAGGGTTGCAAAGCGTCAGACACAATTTTGCGACTGAACAACAGTTTAATCAACCAGCTGTTATTTCTTACTACTCTTCAGCTGTCTGCCCACAGGAGGGTTTCTCCTCCCTCCTTCCTTTCTAACTGACAGCCTCTTACACTGCCCTAAGCTTAGAAACCAGTGTTTCTGGTAAGAGCAAACAGATTGACTCATGGTTACAATCCATGATGTTTACGGCATCTGTGGGCCTTTTTTGCATACTCTCTTGTTATTAGCCAAGTTCCAGATAATTGCAGCTCACGTAGAGGCCATCCCACACTCCATTCTTCTCCAGCAAGGTGTATTATGTGAGCATCAATAGTGCATGGCCAGCCCCGACTCTAGCAAGCTGAAATGGTCTTTAACTCCATGTAACTAGAGAAAGGCTTCCCTGGTGGCTCAGTGGTAAAGAATCTACCTGCAACACAGGAGACATAGCTTGTATCCCTGGGCGGGAAGATCCCCTGGAGGAGGGCATGGCGACCCACTCCAGGATTTTTGCCTGGAGAATTCCCATGGACAGAAGAGTCTGGTGGCCAGTCCATCGGGTGGCAGAGTCAGACACAGCTGAAGTGAATGAGCATGCATGCAACTAGATAAAGACTCTGCCTCAACCTCAAACACAAAACACACTATTTATAAACTATGCTTCTCAGTCTGTCAGTTCACTTTGAAGGGAATCTTTCTGAGCCCTGTCCTAGTATCTGTCCCATGAAGACATAAATCTCTATTTTGATCAAAATCTCAGGAAATGAATAAACTATTTGCTCTTAGAGAGTTTTGGAACTCAATTTAGATGTCCCTTTCATAGGACCCCAGAAGTTGTTATCCATCTGTCCTTTTCAGGTTTAAAGAGAGAGATAAGAAACATGAATTCCACACTCCACCTTGGTGGGAATGTAAATTGGTGCAGTCACTGTGGAGAACAGTATGGAGGTTCCTTAAAAATACTAAAAATAGAGCTACCATATGACCCTGCAATTCCATTCTTGGTCATATATCTGGAGAAACACATGGTCCGAAAGGATACATGCACCGCAATGTTCATTGCAGCACTGTTTACAATAGTTAAGACATAGAAGCAACCTAATGTCCATTAACAGATGAATGGATAAAGAAGACGTGGTACAAATACTCTATGAGCTATATTACTCAGCTATTAAAAAGAATGAAATAATGCCATTTGCAGCAAAATGGAGAGACCTAGAGATTGCCCTACTGAGTGAAGTTAAGTCTCTCTGTGTGAGAGAAGGAAATAGCCTATGATATTGCTTATATTTTGAATCTAAAAAAAAAAAAAGATACAAATGAATTCATTTACAAAACAGAAACAGACTCACAGACTTATGATTACCAGTAGGGAAGGGTGAGGCAGAGGGATAGTTAGGGAGTTTGAGATTGATAGATCCACACTGCCATATTTAAAATGGCTATCCAACAAGAACCTACTGTATAGAACAGGGAACTCTGTTCAATATTATGTAACAACCCAAATGGGAAGAGAACTTGAAAAAGAATAGATACAGACACATGTATACATATAACTGGATCACTTTGCTGTATATCTGAAACTAACATAACACTGTTAATCAACCATACTCAATCAACTATACTTTTTATAAAATAAAACGTTCAAAAAATATAAAAAATTTTAAAAAGAAACATGAGTCCCAGTCCAACCACTTACTATCTATGTGCTCCTGGATAAGTAACTTATCTACTTCATCCCTAAGGTATCCTCCACTGTGGAATGGAGATGCCCAATGATGGAGTTAATAAAAGACTTGAAATAATACTCAGAAAGAACTAGCATTCAAAATATGGTCAGTGAAGGTTGGTTACTATGATGGTTAATTTTATGTGTCATCTTGGCTTGGCCATGGTGCCCAGATATTTGGTCAAACATTCTGAATGTTTCCATGATGATGGTTTTTGGCTGAAAAAACACTGAAATTGGTGAACTTTAAGTAAAGCACCTTCCCCTGCATAATGTGCATGGGTGTCATTCACACAGTTGAAGGCCTTAACAGAACAAAGACTGACCTTCCCCAGCAAGAGGGAATTCTGCCAACAGACTCCCTCTGGACTCAAACTGCAGCTCTCCACTGAACCTCCAGCCTACTAGCCTTCACCACCAGAATCTGGACTTGCAAAATCTCCAAAATCGTATGACACAATTTCATAATAAATATCAATATCTCTTTCTCTCTCTTCCTCATCAGTCCCCAACATCTCCCTCCTCTGTCATCATATATATATCTGGGTATTGGTTGCTCAGTCATGTCTGACTCTTTGCAACCCCATGGACTGTAGCCCACCAGGTTCTTCTGTCCATGGAATTCTCCAAGAAAGAATATTCAAGTGGGTTGCCATTCCCTTCTCCAGGATCATACATATATGGAGAACCCCAATATGATTACTATCATAATTATTTATAATCATCATCACTATTACACTATTCAACCAAATACTCTGGTCATCCTATAATTTCAACTGCAAAGGAGGTAGGAAGGAAGAAATGCTTAATTACCTCGAACTTCTTCAAATCAAAATAGGGCAGGATAATCAATCCTCAGCAAAACCAGATATCCAAGTAAATGTCCCAGAGTAAATGTCCCCTAGCATCCCCAAGTAAATGTCCCCTAGCATCCAAGTATTATTTGGTATCAAAATATCAGTGTGGACCCATTCGTAAGAATTGCAGATAAATTGTAACAACTTTCATATGCCTGTCTCATTTTTATAAGAAATTTTAAGGAAGAAAGGTGACAGCAAAGTAAGACCCGCAATTAGTAAATTAATCATTTTATATGTTTTATTGTTGAATTTATGTTACACTGTAAGCTCCTTCAGAGCATATCCAATGCCTGCATCTTTCTAGAAAAATGACAGTGATGTTAACAACATGATTATCCATTTATTACCTACTGATTTCGTAGGCATATGCTTCTGTGATCTGGGCTTTGCTCATAAAACTATCATAAGATGAAACCCCTTTTTCTATGAAAGGTAATAAAATAAATCAGCTTCATGTCTTTGAAATACAGAATTGTTCACAATCTCTTTTCGTATTTTTCTTTAGCAAAGGGTCAAAGGATACGGAGAAGGCAATGGCAACCCACTCCAGTACTCTTGCTTGGAAAATCCCAGGGACAGAGGAGCCTGGTAGGCTGCAGTCCATGGGGTCGCGCAGAGTTGGACACAACTGAAGCAACTTAGCAGCAACAGCAAAAGATATCTCCAAACCCTATAATTTTGTTTGATTTCAATTCACAGGATATAAATACTTTTATTTCTCTGCAAGGCATTTTATTTCTTTCCTTGCTCGTTTCTCATGGTTTGTGTGTCCTAAATTTCCAGTCTCCTATCTGATAGGAGGCTTCCCTGGTGGCTCAGACAGTAAAGCATCTGCCCGCAATGCGGGAGATCCGGGTTCGATTCCTGGGTCGGGAAGATCCCCTGGAGAAGGAAATGGCAATCCACTCCAGCACTCTTGCTTGGAAAAGCCCATGGATGGAGAAGCCTGATCGGCTACAGTCCATGGGGTCGCAAAGAGTTGGGCACGACTGAGCGACTTCACTTCACCTGATATTTGGTTTTAAATGTCTTTGTTTCTTCAATTATCAGAAACATAACTCTATGAGAAGGCCAGGTTGCAAGCATTTGGGAGGCCAGGGCTGAGAATAATTCAGTGGTGAGAACAATTATGGGGGGCATCAGGTTGGAACAGTGAGGTCTGACAGGCAGGGGGTGTATCATGACTGTGATTCGTGAGCATCTGAGTGAAGTCCAAGCAACGGGAGCTGGGACAGAGCAAAGGACAAAGGGTTAGACTCAAATAAGAGTGAGAAGAAAACAGTCAGTGTTCAGAGAAATGGTCTGGACAGGAACAGAACACATCTTTCAGGCAAGTTGCAAGGAAACCGGCAAAGAGCCTCTCTAGGGACAAATGGACTTGTCCACATGACAGCACAATTTGGAATGACAAAGGATCCCAGGGCAGGGCCATCTGCCCGCTGTCTTGGCTTTAAATGGCCTCACTAGTGTAGGGAAATAAAGGCTAGCAGGTGCGCTGTTCACTGACAGAGGCCAAGGCTGGCTCTGCAGGTGCGGGGACGGCCGCCCAGAGGATGGTCCTCTGGAAGCCTTTGCGGGTCTACTGCCATCGCTACAACCGATGCAGCATAGATTCTTCTTTTGGTTTTCAGTCTTTTAAGGACTATGGATTAAATATTCATTTTTATTACACAGAATTATCTCCTGGAGCCCGCTGATGGGAGGAAGGGCTAAACACTAGAAAAAAGTCCTGAAGTCTGCTCGGGGAATGTTAGAATCTGAAAATCCTCCCACTTTCACTAAAACTGTCAGTGTCCGGTCTCCAAATATCTTCTTTCTTCTCAAAGGACAAGAGAGTTTTGACTAAGTTCTTAGTCAAGGTCAAAATATATCAGCCCCTCTTAAGATAGATACACTGGAAAGTGTGAAGGCATAAAGTTAGAGTGGTTGTTTTTTTTTTTTTTTTTTGCTTGTTTACTCAAAGATCAAAAAAGACCTTTGTCCACAGCAAAAGGACAAAGAAGGTGACATGTGGCCTCCAAGCCACCCTGATTTTCTTTTATGCACCCACCACCAACAGAGTGTCACCTTCTTACTCCCTATGTCTTCTCCCAACAACCATGGAGAGAATCACGCTGCACTGTCTTTACTCAGAACTGTCCAAGGCCAAACAAAAACCACATAATCTGGAAAAGAGTTTATAAATTCACTAATAGATTACTGTAAAGTTGGACATATTATTTAGTCATGCCTGCGATATTTGCATATGCAGAAGACACAAAACTTGAAGTTTAAAAAAAGGGGGAGAATCTAATATGGAATTTCAAACTGAATAGATTTTTTAAAAAGCCATTTGGAAGGAATTCAAGGCATTTCTCAGCCATTGAATTGAAGCAACTTATTTAGAGCCCACTCCACCCACGAATAAGACTGACCACCTTTTATAATAGAGCGATGAGTTTTAATCTTAAGAGATTTTCCCATTAATTCTGAATATTCAACTGTAAAAGAATTAGAAAAACACACTAACGCTTAGACAAAAGCTTATGATGCTTCCAATTTCTCCCCAGAGCTTTTTCCATCAGTTTGCTCCTGGGGGGACGGGGGTCCTACTGGAGGAGGGGAAACAAGTAAGCACATTTCTTCAACCAGTTATATATCTTTGCAGAAGGAAGTCATGCCACATTCTCCAAAGGGATTTAACCTAAAGAACTTTTCTCCTAAATTTCACATGCAAATTGCTCCCATCTTGAGAGAATGAGGATTTGCAGATACTAAAGAAGTAAATCAGAAATTAAGCGGCTTGGATTTACCACTTATTGATCTGGTATTATTAAACCTCTCAACTATTTTCTTGCTCACATTCACCTTCTGCAGAAAATTAAAGTGATGACTATTTTTTTTCGTTATATAGCTTTTACTAAGTGACTGTACATTTCCCTTCAAAATCTTTGAAATAAAAAGCTCCTGTGAAAACCTAGTACAACAGTTGTCATAATCATAATTACTGTAGAATTCCCGTTGATTCCCAGGATGTGTTATGTATCACAATTGCTCTTTATCTCATTCTGCTGTGTTCAAGCTAACACCAGCTACTTCTCATTCTCCTCTAGTGACTGTCACAATGTTTCTGTTTGAGAATTTAAACAGATTCTAATTCAGAGTCATGTACTATACTATTCTACATTCTTTAAAAACCCTCAAAGAATTCTACAACACAACCCATGCCCTAAAGACATTATTTTAAAATGCTTTTTGCATGTACTAATCCAGAAAGAGAGTCTGAACTGGCCAACATCGTAATTTTCACTGAGCCCTTCTTATGCACGGAGAGTTTTACATATGTTAGCTCATTTAATCCTCACAACAACCAGATGGTTATTAACCATAACCAGAGGATGGTATTGTAATTATCTTCACTTCAACCACTAGCACACTGAGTCAGAGGCATGAAAGACTTGCCTGGGACCACATAGCCAATAAATGGCAGGGCCAGAATGTGAATGGAAGCAGGCCATAAAGAATCCACCTGCAATGCAGGAGACCTGGGTTCGATCCCTGGGTTGGGAAGGTCCCCTGGAGAAGGGAACAGCTACCTACTCCAGTATTCTGGCCTGTAGAATGCCATGGACTGTGTAGTCCATGGGGTGGCAAAGAGCTGGACACAACTGAACGACTTTCACTTTCACTTTTCAGGCCGTCTCTAGGGTCTGTGCTGTCCACCCTACCTTAGCTCTCTATCCACAGGAAAAATCGAACAGCACAGAGGAGATGGGGCCTGACTCCCTTTGCTGTACAGCGGAAATGAACACAACAATGCAAATCACCTATGCTCCAATAAAAAGCAATTTTTCAAATTTTACAAAATAGCACCTGAAAAATAAAAAAATTATAAAGTGATATAAGTAAATAAAATATGTTGTTTAGGAAAAAATCAAGACATGTCTACACTGGGGAACATGAGTCCTTTTATTAGATTTCTTTTTTCCTCTAATTAGCAAGCAAAATTGTGTTGATCCTATTTTAGGGAGATAGAAGGGGATAAGGAAAGGGAGCGGGAAGAGACAGAGAGAAACAGAGGTCCTACATCAATTTTTGCTGAGTTTTGAGGAAGCAGAAAAATCCAGATCACACTACTGCTTAGAACCCAAATAATAACAGGAAGGGCTGTGTTACTTGAGAAAATGTTCTTTCTGCTGTTACTCTTCCATTCCCACAGCCTGTCTGTAACAGGATGAAGCCTTCCTGTAAGGGCCATCATGAAGGCCATGTCCTGATGTTTTAGTTCCCTGAGGTAAAAAGGAGTCCCCTGCCCACAGTGTGGGGGTCTGGAGAGACCAAACTCCGCACTGAGAGGAGACAGCTGCAGAAGCCAGTGTGAGACTCCACAGAATTCCCAGGCCATTAAGGAATTAGCCTCACGTTACAACTCACAGTTGTAGCTCCATTAAGTAAAAGACAGAGAGGAAGATGGCCATGCTGGCTGTGGGCCAGTCCAGACCACTCTGTTTGGAGGCAGCGCCCGCACATGACACTTCACTCCAGCTGAGAGCTTTGCCCAGGATCACCAACACCAGACAGATGCTGGCGATGGCGCCAGGGCCAAGGAGAGGGATGCCTGGACACCCTGGTCGAGCCTGAAGAGTGGACTCCTTAGAAAGGGAGCGTGAGCCTGAAACAAACACAACTAACTTCCCCAATTCGGGGATATACATTTTGATGTCTCAAGCACACCCCACTGGTGAGGCTGTCTTTACTCAGCTCTCTGGGAAGGAGAACATTCTGCAGAGAAGCAATGGAGGCAGAGGGGCAGCGGCCACCTGATCATCTGATGAATCTGCAAAGCACCTGAGCTCTCTTCACAGACCTCTGCTTCCTGAATCCAGCTTCCAAGTCAAAGCCGACAAGTCTTTACCTCCTGCCCTGCTGGAAGGGGCAGGAACATGTGCAGGATGGTGCTGAGAGCAGTGGCTATATAGACAGAGGACCTCCAACCTCGGCGCTCCCCTCCATGATGGAATCTCATGTGAAAGAGCAAGTATCCAAGTCACAGGGGTTCTGGTCTACCCAAGACTCTTGGCACTGCTTCAGCTCTAGCCCTGGCATGCTGCAGTCCATGGGGTAGCAAAGAGCCTGACACGACTTAGTGACCAAATAACAACAGCAACCTGGCTTTTTGCTCTACAACTAACTCTAACACAACTGAATTTCAGGCTAGTTTTAATAATTCTGACCCCTGAGTTTTAAATTTTATGGAGCATTTACATAGGTCATAATAAATACTGATACAACCAAAATATAGAATGTCCTGACCTTTCTTAACATTTTAAGCTGTTATTGGTAATATTGATTCATAATTTTAAGTTAAATTTAAAATATCTTTATTTTTAAATTCAAACCCAGTTTTCAAACACAAAATATAAAAACAATGCCTAAACTTAAGGGACTCTAAAACATTTCAAAACACAAATGAATTACATGAAATAAATCTACATGTAAGTATGGAACATAATTAAAGTCTACTTAGAATCACAGTAGTGGGATCCTTCACTATAGGAAATAATGCCTGAGTGGAAATTTAAATTCCCTCATCTTACTTTAAAAGAGGAAAAACAAAAAACACACTATTATCCTAAATAGCCATTTTCAGAATTTTAATTATATTACTGCATTCTCTATGGCATGCAAAATAAGACTAAAGAATTACATTTAGTAATTCTGTTAAATTTGCATTTACCTAATCAAATTGACATTGTGTTGGACTTTTTGATCTGTTGAATGTAAGTTTTTATCTATTTGATACACAATTACTACAGAAGTGTTTTAATGAAAGTAGCATATTACAGGCTTTTAACCATATCAGTAAAACCAAAGATGTTTTAGGAGCTCAATAAAATCACAAATTCTGGTAGTTTTATTTAGGTCTATTAAATTCATAACATAGCTTGGACATAAGTTCCTATTTTCCTATTTAAAGATAGTATTGCAAACATATAATAAATAATGGCAATTAAGTTTACATATATTTTTCTAACTTAAAAAGCAATATATTTTCATTGTAGAAAATCTAGAACACAGTGAAAAATATAAAGAAAAAATCCACAATCCAATTGCCAGATAACTGTTAATATTTTCATGTACTTTCTTTTAAGCTTTTTTCTATTTATTTTTTATACAATTGGGGTCAAAAGATGTACAATTTAATATCTTACTTTTTATGCCTAACATTTAAAAGTCAGCATTTCCCATGTTATGGAAACCCTCTTTTTAAAAATCATTTGGCAAAAAGATTTTGTTCACTGTTGTGCCCTCAGCACCAAAGCACTGGCTGGCTATTTATCAGATAAATCAATCATCAAATGATTTATCCTACCATTTATAACTACATGACTGTAGCTCTGCATACTTAGGTTGCTCTGAATTTTTCACTATTACTGGTAATGCCATGTATCTTTTTGCATAAAGATTTTCAGGATTTATTTACTTGGTATCAAATTCCAGAAGTTGAATTACTGGGTCAAGTATTTTTTAAGTCTTGATATAACAATTTTAAGTCTTCTGATACCTATCATCAAATTGCTTTCTCCAAAGTTGTACCTTTGGGGTATCTATTTCAGCATTCTGTTTGAAAGGGCTTTCCTGCTCTAATAGATAAAAAGTTATCTCGTGGTAGTTCTACTGTATGTCTTTAATTACCAGTATTGACTATTTCTCCAAATATGTATTCAGTTCAGTTCAGTTCAGTCGCTCAGTCATGTCCGACTCTTTGCGACCCCATGAATCGCAGCACACCAGGCCTCCCTGTCCATCACCATCTCCCGGAGTTCACTCAGACTCATGTCCATCGAGTCAGTGATGCCATCCAGCCATCTCATCCTCCGTCATCCCCTTCTCCTCCTGCCCCCAATCCCTCCCAGCATCAGAGTCTTTTACAATGAGTCAACTCTTCCCATGATCTGAGCTGCCTAGCCATATTATTTAACAATTTACTCAGTCACTCTGTATATCTTGCACCAGTAGCTATCTTCTGTTTCTTGGTGTTTCCTCTTTTGTCTTCTTTTGGACAAAGCTGGTTCTGTTCATTCTTTTCTCTAAACTTCAAAACATGTGTCATGTTCACACACAGACATACACACACCCTATTTGACAAAATTGTAAAAATATTGTTGCTTATAACACAATATATACATATTGTAGAAAATACAGAAAATATAAACAAAAAGAAAGTCACGGATAAGCACTGTTCACATTTTAGTATATCTTTCCAAACTTTGCTCTGTGCTACATCATTTTTTTAAAAGAACATATGTGCACACTGTGTGCACACTGTTTTGCAATTGTTTTTTTACTTAACTCTATTTCACAGACAACTTACCACACCATCAAATGCTCTTCATGGTGTTTTTAATGCTAACAGAACACTATGGTAGGTATTAGGTATTTGAACTCAAGCCTGTAATAGTCCAATGTAGGTAAGAGCATGGACTATAAGGGCAAACGGGCATGAGTTCAAATCTTGCCTCCAAAACCCCAATTATGAGACTCAGTTTTTTTAAGCCCTTTGTTCATTGGTAAATGAGGATAACTATTTTCTATGGACTGTTATTTAAATTAAATAAAATAATACAATTTATAAAGCAACTTAACAGTATGGTAATAATAGGTATTTAATAATCACTTATCAAATTAATAGGGCTTCCCTGGAGGCTCAGAGGGTAAAGCACCTACCTGCAATGCCGGAGACCTGGGTTCGATCCCTGGGTGGAGAAGGTTCCCTGGTGAAGCACATGGCACCCCACTCCAGTACTCTTGCCTGGAAAACTCCATGGACGGAGAAGCCTGGTGAGCTACAGTCCATGGAGTTGCAAAGAGTTGGACACAACTGAGCGACTTCACTTTCACTTTTCTTTTACTTTTCACTATCAAATTAATGAAGGATCAATTAAAACCTTCTGTTTTAATTTCAATTTCTTTGCTCGTCTTGCATACTTGGATTTGTACTTCTGTGTGTGTGTGTGCGTGCGTGTGAACATCCGCATGGGTGGTTTGTCCTGTGCCAATTCTTCACATCTTTTTCATATTTCTACTGTAGTGTCTTTCTTCTTATGGCTTTAAATTCATTTGCTCATTTATTCACTCACTCATTCTTCCAACAATGACTTATTAAAATCTACTATGTACTTATTTTATTAAGGATAGTACAGTTTTGTCTTTTATGTTGCAAAATATTCTTTCTAGTGCAGTTTGCCTTTTAATTTTGTTTATGGTAGGCTTTGATGTATAGAAATATTAAATTTTTATGCACTTATTCTATTTCTTATTTTTTGTAACATGCTTAGAAATTCCTTCTCTACCCTACGGGAATCCTTTATTATTTGGATTGAAAAACCCTGTTTTAAAAAAAAAGTCTGAGGTCTGAAATGAAAATATATATATATATATAATAATTGGTCTGATATAGAAGCACCTTTATAAAATATTTGTTTTACCCTATAATTTGTTTTTCAAAAGCAAGCCTAGTTTACTCATATTTGTGTTTCTGGCATGCTGCTGCCAAGTCGCTTCAGTCACGTCCGACTCTGTGCGACCCCAGAGATGGCAGCCATCAGGCTCCACCATCCCTGGGATTCTCCAGGCAAGAACACTGGAGTGGGTTGCCATTTCCTTCTCCAATGCATGAAAGTGAAAAGTGAAAGTGATTATGACACGTGGTAGGTTGTCAACAAATGCTGAGCTTGCTCAATTAGATAAACTAGAGCAATCAGGAACCAAATGTCAGAATTGAAAGATTTTAATTACAGTGACCCTACAGTACTACAAAGAAAACATCAAGAAAGTTGAAAATCAAACACAGATGCTCTTCTGTTGCTGAGAGGATAACACCTGCTCTTAACAGTTTTTCAAGCTCCAAATATCCTTACTAGTCTAGGGGGTAGCATTTCTCGAAGTGTGCACTGAACTACATTACCCTCCAACAGCGAGTCCTGTGAGGAAATAAATTTGGAACCCACTTCGCATTGCTATCCCCCTCCTCCTCCTCAGCTCACCCACATACCACAGACACAATGAACTTCTGCACAAAAAACCTCAGAGAAACTCTGCAGGTACTCATTCTCAAAGGAGACAGAGAGGAAGCTGAGTCGAGTTTGTCCAGGGTACACAGACAGAAAAGAGGGGACCAGGGAAATGATGGGTCCTAGTCAGTATACTGGAATTCAGGAGGATCCAGGACAAAGCACATTCTAGGGACACAGAAAAAGACCAATGACTGGAAGAGACCCAGACCAGGCAAGAGACACTGAAGGATGTCGTCAGGACATAGGCAGAGTAACGGAATGAGAGAAAAGTTAACATGGAAAAGTTTTTTAAAATATTAAAAAAAGAAAGTAAACAAGGAATCACCCTGGAAAATCATGCAGCAGGACCCCAAAACAGGAAGCAGGGATGCAGTGAGAGCCTGAGGATGCCAACAGAAGGACATGGTAGTCATGTCAATCTCAACCAAGAGCTGGGCCACACTACAACATGAAGTGGGATCCCTATGGATGCCAATCATTTGCTTCCAAGACAGCCTGATTATTCAACACTCATTACTAGGAGCAGGACAAGGCACTCTGCAGAGGGATTCTTTTTTTTTTTAATTTTCCCCTTGATGATCTGTCCGATATGGCAGAAGGAGTTATGTGTGAAAGCTTGGTTGTAGCCAGTACCATGTTCCTGATGTATTTCAGTGATGATATCTTCCACTTGGACTAGTATCCTGGCAGCAGTTTCTTTGAACCTGTTGTGATGGGACAGAGAGTACCAAGTAGAAGGAGCCATCAGCGAGGACTATGACAACAAATCAAGTTCTACCAGGCAGGGTTCCCCTGGGAGACTCGGACCCAGGCTAGACAATGAACAGTGTGGGGTCAAAGAGGTACCACATGTCAGGCAGCTCCTCTGGCTGTAAATAATGCAAGGTCCCAGTGGCAGAAGGAGTCTGGGCTGGCAAAAGCAATCCCTCAGTTCCCAGGTTAGGTCGGCCACAACCTTGCCAGACAGTGACTCTGCTGTTTCTGCTCTGTTTTTCTGTAACCATATAACTGAAGCATTGAAACAAAGTCTAAATCATCACATCTTCGCAGGTTCTCTACACTGAAGGATAAGAGTTTATTCGGAACATTTAGTTTATTATCTTGGTTTAATATATCTTGAAAGCCTTGAACTGAACAAAGCTATTCTTCAAATGAAGTCACTGAAAGGAAGAGAACTAGAAATTGTGATTCAAGAGCTTGATGTCAAACCAAACCACATATCAGCAATAAAATAAATGGAGGCATGTGGTTTTAAAATCAGTCCTTTCATCCAGATATGTATATTCTACAGCAAGTTGCAGGTCCTTAAGTCTGATACAAATTAGTCTAGATGAGCTTCTAGGTTATATTCATAATTACTTTCTTTTTCAAATATTTTAACCAATTGTTGCTGTTACCAAATATTTATTTTAGCAGGAGAAACTTGTGAATAACCCCGTCCTCCTCATGAGATACAGGGATCTTCAAATATCCTGGAACCCACTTTGAAAAACAATCCTCAGGTAAATGAATCATCCACAATTACAAGAAAACCTGGACTTGTCTTGTATGTGATCTTATAATTAGTACACTCTAGATTTTACTGACACATACTTTTAAACAAGAGACGCAGTTTGATCCCTGGGTCAGGAAATCCCCTTGAGGAGACATGGCAACCCACTGCAGTATTCTAGCCTGGAGAATACCATGGACAGAGGAGCCTGGTGAGCTACAGGTTATAGGGTCACACAGAGTCAGACATGACTGAAGTAACTTAGCATGCACACATTTTTACACCTACTCTTAAAATCTACTACAACCCTGCAGAGTACATATTGTTATGGTCTTTTTACAAAGGAAGAAACTGAGATGTCAAATAATTTGTTTAAGACCAAAGAATCAGTTAGTGTAGGAGTCAGTATTCAAATTCAATTCTAACTCTAAAAGCCAAAATCTCTAATTATCCTGCAGTATAATCGTTTCCTAAATTGTTTTCCCACTATAGAAAGTAAAGTTTTGATCATTGAATATTGTTCCTCATCCACTGCAAATACCCCAACTCTAACTGACATGATAAGGAACCCGTGAGGGGCCTTTGATTTATTTGGGTGTCTCCCTTAAGTTAAATGGGCTTCCATTGTGGCTCAGCTGGTAAAGAATCCGCCTGCAATGCAGGAGACCTGGGTTCGATCCCTGGGTTGGGAAGATCCCCTGGAGAAGGGAAAGGCTGCCCATTCCAGTATTATGGCCTGGAGTATTTCATGAACTGTATAGTCTCCAGTATTTTGGCCACCTCATGCAAAGAGTTGACTCATTGGAGAAGACTCTGATGCTGGGAGGGATTGGGGGCAGGAGGAGAAGGGGACGACAGAGGATGAGATGGCTGGATGGCATCACTGACTCGATGGATGTGAGTCTGAGTGACCTCCAGGAGTTGGTGATGGACAGGGAGGCCTGGCGTGCTGCAGTTCATGGGTTTGCAAAGAGTCAGACACAACTGAGCGACTTTCACTTGAGTTAAATAGTCTGCAACAGGTATAGCCATTTAGATTAGTCCATCAAAAAGTGACTCCTGAATGCCTGAGACTTCATGCCAGGCATTAAAAAAAAAAAAAAAAAAAACCAACAACAACATAAGGAAGGAAAAGAATTGATCATTACTTTGATATTTTAATGTTGGGGCATGAGGAGGGAAACCAAGCAAATACCTTGGGAATTTAGAAAGAGATAAAGTAGAATCTTGAGAGGATAAAGAATCACTGATACACAAGCAAATGACAGTTTCCATAGGAAAATTAGTTGCTAAAAAAGTACTTTGTAGGGAGGAACAATTGCATTAAATCGGTTTCCTTCCTCTAGGTATGATTTGTGGTCATGATGAAATTTGAGATTATCTCCCATGCAATCAATCATATCTAAAGAAAAAATGTTGTATTATTAATAGTTAAGAGTGCATGTACCTATGAAAACAGCTTAGAATTATATAGGGACTTCCTTGGCAGTCCAGTGGTTAAGATTCCATACTTCCACTGCAGGGGGCATGGGTAAGATCCCCTAGGCTGTGGAGTGCAACCAGAAAAAAAAAAATGATGCTATATAATAACACTATATTTTCCTAAAAAAGAAATAAATATATATATATATTCCCTAATAGGTTTGCTATATAACTATGCAGCCCTTTGGTTTCAGTAATAAACAAGGAAATTGATTAAGTACTACTTCCTGTATTTCACATTAAGAAAAAAACAAATGACATAATAAATTATTCAATTAAAGGCTGTTTTTCATTTTACTCCATTAGAGTACAATGAATTGGCTTAGAAAAAAATAGAGCAAAAACACTAATCTTTACTGGCATGTTAATACACACTTGGTAAAACCAACTGGACTCATCTAGGAGTAGAAGGAAGTTATTTGAAAGATTCTGCCTTCAGTTCTCTTTTATGAATCAAGAATGAAAAAAAAAAAGTATAAATAAGGAAATATGTAAACTACTCAGACTTGTTTTTTAAAAACATCTTGTCCTTGGCATAACTTCTTCAAATACCACATATAACAAAAACAAAAAATATTTTTTTACTTAAAGCAATTGCATCATACAATCCAATGCTAAGTCCTAACATCAGGTGGTAAAAAACACTCTACCCTTGACTTGAACATGGTTTTTTGCCTCTAGAGAGAGGAGAACAAATACACTTAATCCTTTCCTACCATGATTTCTCACAATGCCAACTGACTTATTCATTCATTTCACAAGTGTTAAATATCTACACGGTGCCTTGCACCATGGTAGGTGGGGTGGACACAAATAAGACTATGACAGAGCTGCTGACACAACAATCATATTTTAGAACATCAGGAAAAAGATTTTCACTGTAAAACATTCCTCTGTCACTTTTCTGCTTTACAACACCAACTGTACCATCAACAGAGGTATATTCTAGCAGAAAAATATTTATAGCTTTAAGACATTAAAGAGCACTTTTCAAGAGCCAGTCTACAGACTGCCAGTAATGGAAGGGAAACTCTCTCCTCATCTGCCATCCTCCTTCTTCTTCAACCCCAAAGGGGAGACTGGGACTGATATGGCTGTTGTAGTCGCCAAGTCACATCCTACTTTTTTTGTGATCCTATGGACTTAGCCTGCCAGGCTCCTCTGTCCATGGGATTTCCCAGGCAAGAATACTGGAATGGACTGTCATTTCCTTCTCCAGGGGATCTTCCCAACCCATGGATCGAACCCATGTCTTCTGTGGATTCTTTACTACTGAGCCACCGGGAAATACCTTATGGCACTAAAATTTTTCCTGGTTTCTCTTCCCCTAGAATCAAAATGCATGAAGCTCAAACACAAACCCTGCAAGCAAAATGTAAATAGGAACATAACTACTCCATCATCTGAAAACCATTCCTCTTGCTTTCTCAGTATCACTGCCTTGGCACCTCTATTCATTCAGCAGATATTTACTAAGCACCTACTAGGAGCCAAGTACTCTTCTGTGTGCTGGGGGTGGTTCAGTAAAAAAAACTCTGCCCTCAAAAGACACATGTATCCCATTGTTCACTGAAGCACTATTTACAATAGCTAGAACATGGAAGCAACCTAGATGTCCACTGACGAATGGATAAAGAAGTTGTGGTACATATACACAATGGACTATTACTCAGCCATAAAAAGGAACACATCTGAGTCAGTTCTGATGAGGTGGATGAACCTAGAACCTATAATACAGAGTGAAGTGAGTCAGAAAAAGAAAGATAAATACAGTGTCCTAACGCACATATAAGGAATCTAGAAAAATGGTTCTGAAGAATTTATTTACAGGGCAGCAATGGAGAAACAGAACAGAGAACAGACTTATGGACATGGGGAGAGGGGAGGAGAGGGTGAGATGTATGGAAAGAGTAACATGGAAACTTACATTACCAAATGTAAAATAGATAACCAATGGGAATTTGCTGTATGGCTCAGGAAACTCAAACAGGGGCTCTGTATCAACCTAGAGGGATGGGATGGGGAGGGAGATGGGATGGAGGTTCAAAAGGGAGGGGATATATGTATACCTATGGCTGATTCATGTTGAGGTTTGGCAGAAAACAACAAAATCCTGTAAAGCAATTATCCTTCAGTAAAAATAAATTATATAGTTAATTAACTAATAAAAAAAAATAATAACCCTGCCCTCAAACGTGCTGGTCTCACGATGGCTTTACAAGTCTTAAGAATTAGTGAGTTTTTGGTGATGTGAGTTAGGTCTATTCATATTTACCAAATTCAAATTAAAAGGGAATATATTTAAACATAAGAGTACACAAGTATATATCCCATTAGCCACCAGAATGAAGACACTCATCACATGTCACAGAAACTCTGAAAATACTGAGCACTCACAAGAGCATGAGAGTGCAAGAGGTAGCTAATCTCTAAGCATTGCTATGGAAATAACAGCCTCTCTGAAAGCATCCTAGGGACCCCCCCAGAGGCCACTGGACCTCACTTTGAGATTTGCCAGTCTAGGGTATGGCCATGTGGCAGATAACACAATTGAAAGAGAGGATACTGGACTGAAAAACGAAGAAACAAGAGGGACAATTTATGTGCACACCAAAATCACAAGAATTATGCTAGAAGCAGGGCTGGAACAAGTAATAGTAAGCCAGGAGTTAATATGGTCAAAGACAGCAGAAAGTGACCGCAACAAGGAGGAACCACGGTTTTGTGTGGTCTCATGGCATGATACTCAAAATTCAGGATTTTTAGAAAGGAGGGAGGAATGGTCTGGAAGAAGCAAAGAAGGACAAAGAGGACCTTCTGGTCCTCCTCCAAGAGTTGTGGTAGAAAACAGCCACCAACTGAGAGGGCACAGAGGAAACTATGACTATGTCATCTTCTGTTCAAAAGGAGTTTTCAGACACCTAAAGATGAAATTCATAGGAACATTACAAACCACTGATTCATCTTCTGTTACTGCCTGTTATGGACTGAATGTCTGTGACTCCTCCCCATGGCCAACCCTGCCAATTCATATGTTGAAACCCCTTACCCACAGTGTGACTGTAGCTGGAGACAGGGCACCCAAGGAAAGTCATTAACATTAAACGAGATCATAAGGGTGGGGCCCTGATCCAACAGGGTTAGTGTCCTTAAAGGAAGAAATGGTAGAGAACTCTCTCCACCCCAAGCCCCTGATCTTATTCCCACTTGAAGGGAAGGCCATTGTGAGTACGCACAAGTGAGGATGCAGCCACCGAAGACACTAGAAGAGAGCTCTCACCAGAAACTCACCAAGCTGACACCGTGATAAGGACTTCTTGCCTCCAGAACTAAGTAAATGCATTTCTGTGTTTTAAGCCTCCCAGCCTGTTCTGTTTTGGCAGACTGTTTGGCAGCCTGTTTTGTTTGGTGTTTTGTTATGGCACCTCAAACAGACTAATACACTGCCCTCCTTCCTTTTTTGTTGACAGTATGACAAACAGAGGCTGAGAGGGTAAGGATTTTGAGTAAATGCAGTCACTGAAGGCAGAGCCCAGATCACACTTGATAATTTTACATGACTGTTGGTGAAAACACTAGGACTGCTTTTTGTGGCAAGGTAAAGACAGACAGAGAGATAGACAGGGACAGAGATATATCTCAGCATTCAAATTCACTAAAAAGCCAGATGAGGTGCTTTCTTACTTCTTAGAAGATGCGGCACTACAGGTGTCTGATTCCAACCTGGCAAATTTTCATTCTCTCAAATAAAATTATGAGGGGTGGGTAGTGAAATAGTTACCAAGAGACCAAATTTATATTCCCTTGTTTAATGTTCTCATTTATTGCAAATATGCCCTGTACAGAAAGGTATATATTTAAAAAGGAACACTTGAATTCAGCTGAAAGTCTAATTTTAAATGCCACTGTCTTTTAATGAACAAACCTGACCCTTGAGAAGAGGGCAAGGTAGACATTCTCATGATGACCAAGGTTCAGGACATCCGTGCACACATCTGTCTTTTTCAATGGAACCTCTGAATACTGGGAACAAGAGAAATCCTAGCCAACAGAAGGGCATCAAGGAGAATTATTCACAAGTTACATTCAGGATACACAAACAAATTAATATCTATCACATTATTATCTGAATGTTTACCTACATTAATTTCTATTCTTTTGCTGTTATTTTTAATGTGATAAGGTGAAAGCTACATTTACTAACCTTTTCTCAAATGATGAACTTTACCTAAAAAAAAAAGATATAAATTCTAATAGTTTATGCTGTCAAACTATCAAATTTTCATATTGTCTGCTATATTTAACAACTGTGAAATGAACACTTTGCCAGTAAAACATATGTATTTATTAATTCTAACATTAATTCATATAAAAAGTATTGACTGTACCTCATGATCTTTTCTAAAGATCTTTATTCAAAATACAAAGTAAATCTTTAAAATACATCAATATCTAACAGAACATGCACACTGTAATTTCACGGCCAGCCATGAGAAGAAATATGTCAGTTCTCACTTTCACACGTTTGCTGATGAAATACAAAGGGCAGATTTCTAATAAAACTATTAGGTGAGAAAAGTTTGTGTACAAGGTAGGCTGACAGAAGGTATTGGTCAGAATAACTTGCCAGCTTCAAGCTAAGTTATCTCTGGGTTCTTCGACAGTTCTTCTTTATATGTTTAGATGTTGACATCAGAAGGTGGCAAGAACACCTGACATGCAGATCTTAGGGTCAGGTGCCCACCTAATTATGGCCTACTGGCCTCTCCCCCCTTATCTATTATTCACCTCTCTGAGTCCCATCCCTTCCAGTTTTAAGCTTGCAAGTCATTTAAGTCACTCCGGATATCTAGAACAGCAGAGAAAGAAGAAAAAAAGAGAAGGGAGGGACAAAAGATCAGATGAAAGTACTCGCTCTCCTGCAAGGATTCAAGACACATGACAAGTACAAGAGGAGAGAAAATCTGATGTCTGTTTAACTTTGAGGACATTAGTGAATACTCTGACGAATGATCCTCATTGCTAGCATGAAGGTCCCTTACTGGGGACAGGCAGAACTCAAAGTGGCATCGGGACAATACAGTATATACGCAGAAGGTGCCATAACACAGGGAAGGATGATGGTACCTCCCAAGATTCCTCAAACTCCATAAAGTGTCAGGGGAAACTGTTCTGTTCTCTGGCCTCCAGGAGGGATAAAGAAATGTTGACAGGACTGCAACCTAGGTTAGGTTTTGACAGAAAGGTCACAAGTTATAAGGATCTTACAACCAGACTCAATGACAAGGTCCAGGAAGCCCAAATGAGCTGCCAGAATGACATTCAAAGGCCAAATGGGAACAATCTCACTTCAGTGGATACCAGGACACAAGGCCCAGTCACCAAGCATGCCAACTCCAGGGCAGTGGATGCAGTGAAGGTCACACAATGAATAAAATGCCCTTGATCCAGGGCCATGAGGATACTAAGCTTTCCTGTTCATTTAAATGCCACCTTGGAATGAGAAAAGGGAAACCATTCAGAAATGAAACAATGAAAAAGCCTTTAAACTGAGACTAATGTGCTCTTAATGGACAAAGTCAGGTGTTTTCCATCTTCACTAGGAATAAGATCTTGAAGGTAAAGTGAAAGCAGCTACAGAAAATAAATTACATTTCATTTGTTAGTTCAGTTCAGTTCAGTCACTCGGTCATGTCCAACTCTTTGCAACTCCATTAACCGCAGCATGCCAGGCCTCTCTGTACATCACCAACTCCTGGAGTCCACCCAAACCCATGTCCATTGAGTTGGTGATGCCATCCAACCATCTCATCCTCTGTTGTCCCCTTCTCCTCCTGCCCTCAATCATTTCCAGCATCAGGGTCTTTTCAAATGAGTCAGCTCTTCGCATCAGGTGGCCAAACTATTGGAGTTTCAGCTTCAACATCAGTCCTTCCAATGAACACCCAGGACTGATCTCCTTTAGGATGGACTGGTTGGATCTCCTTGCAGTCCAAGGGACTCTCAAGAGTATTCTCCAACACCACAGTTTAAAAGCATCAGTTCTTCAGTGCTCAGCTTTCTTCACAGTCCAAATCTCACATCCATACACGACTACTGGAAAAACCACAGCCTTGACTAGACAGACCTTTGTTGGCAAAGTAATGTCTCTGCTTTTGAATATGCTGTCTAGGTTGGTCATAACTTTCCTTGCAAGGAGTAAGGGTCTTTTAATTTCATGGCTGCAGTCACCATCTGCAGTAATTCTGGAGCCCAGAAAAATAAAGTCTGACACTGTTTCTACTGTTTCTCCATCTATTTCCCATGAAGTGATGGGACCAGATTCCATGATCTTTGTTTTCTGAATGTTGAGCTTTAAGCCAACTTTTTCACTTTCCTCTTTCACTTTCATCAAGAGGCTTTTGAGTTCCTCTTCACTTTCTGCCATAAGGGTGGTGTCATCTGCATATCTGAGGTGATTGATATTTCTCCCGGCAATCTTGATTCCAGCTTGTGCTTCTTCCAGCCCAGCGTTTCTCATGATGTACTCTGCATATAAGTTAAATAAGCAGGATGACAATATACAGCCTTGACGAACTCCTTTTCCTATCTGGAACCAGTCTGTTGTTCCATGTCCAGTTCTAACTGTTGCTTCCTGACTTGTATACAGGTTTCTCAAGAGGCAGGTCAGGTGGTCTGGTATTCCCATCTCTTTCAGAATTTTCCACAGTTGATTGTGATCCACATAGTCAAAGGCTTTGGCATAGTCAATAAAGCAGAAATAGATGTTTTTCTGCAACTCTATTGCTTTTTCGATGATCCAGCGGATGTTGGCAATTTGATCTTTGGTTCCTCTGCATTTTCTAAAACCAGCTTGAACATCTGGAAGTTCACAGTTCACATACTGCTGAAGCCTGGCTTGGAGAATTTTGAGCACTACTTTACTAGTGTGTGAGATGAGTGCACTGTAGATCAGCCTAATACTATCTCCAGCTGCACTGCCAATACTGGGGCTTGCATTTAGGACCACAACGGCACAAAAGAGACCAATGAGATGGAGGACTTCACAAGAAAATGATGTCTCATGCCCAAGAAAGACCAGATGACATCAGACTAATAAGACCAATGTTCCATGGGAGTTTAACCAGAGAATAAGTGATGATACTATTTTCCATAGCAGCAAGTACCACACTCATACCACCAGAAGGAATTTTGTTCCAGGCAAATAATATCAAATGGCATGAAATACATGTTCATTTCAAAGACTGATTTTTTTCAGTAGTTTTGTTTAAATTTCATTTATAAAATCTGTTTGGGTTTTGTGGTTGCATGAGAGTTATAAGCGTCAGTTTACATGTAGTTTTACATTAATACATATTTAAGTAACATAACAGAAATACATGGGCATCACCAGATGGTCAACACCGAAATCAGATCGATTATATTCTTTGCAGCCAAAGATGGAGAAGCTCTATACAGTCAGCAAAAACAAGACCAGGAACTGACTGTGGCTCAGACCATAAACTCCTTATTGCCAAATTCAGACTTAAATTGAAGAAACTGGGGAAAACCACTAGACCATTCAGGTATGACCTAAATCAAATCCCTTATGACTATACAGTGAAAGCGAGAAATAGACTTAAGGGCCTAGATCTGATAGATAGAGTGCCTGATGAACTATGGAATGAGGTTCATGACATTGTACAGGAGACAGGGATCAAAACCATCCCCATGGAAAAGAAATGCAAAAAAAGCAAAATGGCTGTCTGGGGAGGCCTTACAAATAGCTGTGAAAAGAAGAGAAGCAAAAAGCAAAGGGGAAAAGGAAAGATATAAGCATCTGAATGCAGAGTTCCAAAGAATAGCAAGAAGAGATAAGAAAGCCTTCTTCAGCGATCAATGCAAAGAAATAGAGGAAAACAATAGAATGGCAAAGACTAGAGATCTCTTCAAGAAAATCAGAGATACCAAAGGAACATTTCATGCAAAGATGGGCTCGATAAAGGACAGAAATGGTAGGGACCTAACAGAAGCAGAAGATATTAAGAAGAGGTGGCAAAAATACACAGAAAAACTGTACAAAAAAGATCTTCACGACCCAGATAATCACGATGGTGTGATCACTCACCTAGAGCCAGACATTCTGGAATGTGAAGTCAAGTGGGCCTTAGAAAGCATCACTACGAACAAAGCTAGTGGAGGTGATGGAATTCCAGTGGAGCTATTCCAAATCCTGAAAGATGATGCTGTGAAAGTGCTACACTCAATATGCCAGCAAATTTGGAAAACTCAGCAGTGGCCACAGGACTGGAAAAGGTCAGTTTTCATTCCAATCCCAAAGAAAGGCAATGCCAAAGAATGCTCAAACTACCACACAATTGCACTCATCTCACACGCTAGTAAAGTAATGCTCAAAATTCTACAAGCCAAGCTTCAGCAATATGTGAACCATGAACTTCCTGATGTTCAAGCTGGTTTTAGAAAAGGCAGAGGAACCAGAGATCAAATTGCCAACATCTGTTGGTTCATGGAAAAAGCAAGAGAGTTGCAGAAAAACATCTATTTCTGCTTTATTGACTATGCCAAAGCCTTTGACTGTGTGGATCACAATCAACTGTGGAAAATTCTGAGAGAGATGGGAATACCAGACCACCTGATCTGCCTCTTGAGAAATCTGTATGCAGGTCAGGAAGCAACAGTTAGAACTGGACATGGAACAATAGACTGGTTCCAAATAGGAAAAGGAGTACGTCAAGGCTGTATATTGTCACCCTGCTTATTTAACTTATATGCAGAGTACATCCGGAGAAGGCAATGGCACCCCACTCTAGTACTCTTGCCTGGAAAATCCCATGGACAGAGGAGCCTGGTGGGCTGTAGTCCATGGAGTCGCTAAGAGTCGGACACGACTGAGCGACTTCACTTTCACTTTTTCGCTTCCATGCATTGGAGAAGGAAATGGCAACCCACTCCAGTTTTCTTGCCTGGAGAATCCCAGGGGCAGGAGAGCCTGGTGGGCTGACGTCTATGGGGTCACGCAGAGTCGGACACAACTGAAGTGACTTAGCAGCAGCAGCAGCAGAGTACATCATGAGAAACGCTGGACTGGAGGAAACACAAGCTGGAATCAAGATTGCCGGGAGAAATATCAATAACCTCAGATATGCAGATGATACCACCCTTATGGCAGAAAGTGAAGAGGAACTCAAAAGCCTCTTGATGAAAGTGAAAGTGGAGAGTAAAAAAGTTGGCTTAAAGCTCAACATTCAGAAAACGAAGATCATGGCATCTGGTCCCATCACTTCATGGGAAATAGATGGGGAAACAGTGGAAACAGTGTCAGACTTTATTTTTCTGGGCTCCAAAATCACTGCAGATGGTGATTGCAGCCATGAAATTAAAAGACCCTTACTCCTTGGAAGGGAAGTTATGACCAACCTAGATAGCATATTAAAAAGCAGAGACATTACTTTGCCAACAAAGGTTCACCTAGTCAAGGCTATGGTTTTTCCTGTGGTCATGTATGGATGTGAGAGCTGGACTGTGAAGAAGGCTGAGTGCCGAAGAATTGATGCTTTTGAACTGTGGTGTTGGAGAAGACTCTGGAGAGTCCCTTGGAGTGCAAAGAGATCCAACCAGTCCATTCTGAAGGAGATCAGCCCTGGGATTTCTTTGGAAGGAATGATGCTAAAGCTGAAACTCCAATACTTTGGCCACCTCATGTGAAGAGTTGACTCACTGGAAAAGATTCTGATGCTGGGAGGGATTGGGGGCAAGAGGAGAAGTGGACGACAGAGGATGAGATGGCTGGATGGCATCACTGACTTGATGGACGTGAGTCTGGGTGAACTCCAGGAGTTGGTGATGGACAGGGAGGCCTGGCATGCTGTGATTCATGGGGTCGCAAAGAGTCGGACACGACTGAGCAACTGAGCTGATCTGATCTGAACAGAAATAAAGTCTGCATTGGAGGTCTGCAAGAATTTTCCCTTCTTTAAAACGATTCCATGCACAATTTCAATTTGAGAAGTAATGGTGTCTTGGGCGCTATGTTAAGGTCAGAAGCCTGGATGGGAGAACAGCAGAAACTGAATAGGGTGGAGTGGCAAGGTGCAGTCAGCATCTGTACTAAACATTTCCAAGCCCAGTGGGGAAAGAGGCTGCCTGGAAGAACTGGACAGCCTGTAAACATGTATTGTAATTTAGTTACATCATTTGAGTTATTATGTCATAAACAGGAGCCTAAGTGGGGAACTTCATAACAGGGTTGAACTTCATTTTGGGAGACTAAGAAATAAGAGAAATGTCAATAACCTCAGATATGCAGATGACACCACCTTTATGGCAGAAAGTGAAGAGGAACTAAAAAGCCTCTTGATGAAAGTGAAAGTGGAGAGTGAAAAAGTTGGCTTAATGCTCAACATTCAGAAAACGAAGATCATGGCATCTGGTCCCATCACTTCATGGGAAATAGATGGGGAAACAGTGTCAGACTTTATTTTTCTGGGCTCCAAAATCACTGCAGATGGTGACTGCAGCCATGAAATTCAAAGACGCTTACTCCTTGGAAGGAAAGTTATGACCAACCTAGATAGCATATTAAAAAGCAGAGACATTGCTTTGCCAACAAAGGTCCGTCTGGTCAAGGCTATGGTTTTTCCAGTGGTCATGTATGGATGTGAGAGTTGGACTGTGAAGAAAGCTGAGCACCAAAGAATTGATGCTTTTGAACTGTGGTGTTGGAGAAGACTCTTGAGAGTCCCTTGGATCTCTCTCTTGAGAGATCCAACCAGTCCATCCTAAAGGAGATCAGTCCTGGGTGTTCACTGGAAGGACTGATGTTGAAGCTGAACCTCCAATACTTTCGCCACCTCATGCAAAGAGTTGACTCATTGGAAAAGACCCTGATGCTGGGAGGGATTGGGGACTGGAGGAGAAGGGGACAACAAAGGATGAGATGATGGATGGTATCACTGACTCGATGGACATGAGTTTGAGTGAATTCCAGGAGTTGATGATGGACAGGGAGGCCTGGCCTGCTGTGATTCATGGGGTCGCAAAAAGTCGGACACGACTGAGCGATTGAACTGAACTGAAGAATTAAGATTTCTTTAATGAAAGTTTCCAGTTTATGAAACAGAACTTAGGCAAAGAACACGTCCGGAAATGGCCAACTAATAGATGTGATTAAGAATGCCAGTCTTTCATCAATTCTTCCGTTTGTAATGTAACCATGTAGCAATAATGGCTCTGACCCCGTCACGATTCTAGGAGGTCGGTATGCCAAGAATCATCACTACTTTCAGATAAGGAATTGGAGGTTCAGAGGCGCTGTCTGTGCCTAGACCAGATAAATAAGAACATGGCCAAGAGAGCACTTTAATCCACTTTCCTAATTTTGAGTCGAGTATTAGAAGTATTTTTAAACTTGATTCACAGAGAATTTTGTTATTTTTAGAAAATAATAACTTTTTATTATTATTCTCATCCAATTCTGTAAGATAATGACTACCATTTTTCTCTTTTTTGGTTAAAAAATCATTTTAAATTCCAGATCAGTATTAGGAAATAAGTGGGCAGAATAATAATTATTTTTCTTTTAGGATTATACAGTATATGAATTTTACATGATTAGAAGAAAAACTAGTGCATATTAAACTATCGTCATGACCCAGCCTGGCACCCAATCACTTTGGTGGTCCTCTATTTTTACTTTATTCTACCAGATTAGATTTACATTTTCCCCCTCCTTTTACATAGACTATAAAGGGGGGAATAAAGAAAGGCAATATGTTGTGGAAGGAATAGCAGGCTTTGTATCAAGATGCTGGGTCTCAAGCCACAACTGTGAATCTAATCACTATCTCCCAACAGAGACCTATGACCTCTACATGTCCCTGTGTTCACCTGCTCACCAAGTCCTCCTTCTGAGAATCTCTGCATGGCCTACAACAAACAGGGCCGTAGCCTCCTACCTGATTTCCACCTCTCCAGTCCCTCCTTTTCCTAATCTTTCCTCTTTGCTACCTAGGTGACCTTTCTAAGAGGCAAATCTGATCCTTTCACTTCTCTGTTGGAAAGCCTTCAATTAACTTTTCATCCCTGGCTGGATACAATCTGAACTCTGCCACCTGGCATACAAAGACCTTCCAAATCTGGCTGTCTCTGGTCTCATCTTCTCCAACTCAGTTTCCCCACCTTGTCATGAAATACGTATTTTTATTCTTCTACAGTCCATATGCATGCTCATGTTCTATACTTCAGCCCCTTAAGAAACCAGTAGTGGTTCTTAGAATATTTCGTCTCATAATGCCTTGGAACACACTATGCCCCCTGCCTGAAATATCTGTCCTCACATCCCCTCCTAACCTTCTGCACTGTTCCCCTTCCTTCAAGTCCTTTACCATCTCATCTGTGCCACATCCTTTGAGAGCATTCCAAAAAGCTTCACTCTTCCCACCTGCACTCAGCACATTCAACCCCTCTTCTCTGCTCCCCTAGCATTAATCTGTACAGAAGGAGATAGGCTATCATATCCATGACTCTATAACTATACTTAATAATCCCCTAGACAATGGGAACAATGATTCTTCTCATCCTCAGCACCCATCATGTAAGTCAGATGTTAATAAATGCTTTCTAAATGTATGATATGTGGCCTTGGGCACATTTGCCCCTATACTAGAGTTTCTTCTTTTTCATGAGAGGTCAGACTAGAATATATCAAAGACCTTGGCCTCATAGAGCTCTGGTTTTAGCACAGCTTTTCAAAAAACACTGGGCTTTCTTTCTAAATGGTTTATGAAGTTTTTAGAGAATAAAAACATTCATTTCATCATCAGGACACCTTGAGATGTCAAGTTTAAAGATCTATACCAAGATATCATAAAAAATAATACTGGATGCCATTACTGAGCCTTGAATTATATACAAGGAACTGACAGAAACTCACCTACTCTTGTTAATTTCATTTACTCCTCCCATGATGTAGATGTTACCTGTCTTCATTTTAAAGAAGAGAACACAAGGAACTTTGAGAAGTTAAAAGATCACAGAGCTAGGAGGCACTGAAATGGCTTTAAACTTACTGCTGTTTGACTTCAAATATCTTGTTCCCCACCACTGTGCTGGGTGAGGTAAAGGAATCTATCTAGGACACTAGCCTTGTCTCCACATTCTACTCAACAACTGATTGGGTGCTTAACGTTTAATCACTGTTGAAAGGCAGTAAGAAATTCAATCAGGAACATTTTAATCAGCAGATGTACTTAAAGAACTTTAACTTTCCCATGAAACTGACAAAACACCCCTTGGCAACTAACCTGTCTAAACAAGTAGATGTCATGAATATGGAATTTTGTACCAATAGATTTTTATATTTACATTTAGGACACCTTTCAATTTAAGAAGAAATAAACTTTCTTACAAGATAAAACATGAAGTTTAAACTCAGGTTTTACTCTTGTGTTTGAACAGCATACTCTGTTAGACGTGTTACTTTGTATTACTACTCTTCTTATATTTTGTATTACTAAATTACTACTGTAATTTAACTGAAAATAAACTGATCAATTCCCAAATGCCTTAAACCATCAGCCATCACACAGCATTTAATACAACCATGTTAAAGCCCATGATATTCAATTCTCAATATCCTTTGCCAAGTTAACTTGATACTTTTTTTCTTCATGAAAAACCAAACAGACTGCGACAGAAGAAAGCATTATCTGAAGTCCCTTTGGCCACTTGGCCTTCTGATACATACCAAACTAAGAGTTCAGATGGATGGCTTTAATTAAATAAAATGCTGGCAAACTAGCAAATGCACAGTGGTTATTAACAATATAGTATTAACAGTTTCCTAGTTCATCAGTTAGGAAAAGTACCTAATTCCTGTTCATTCTTGCCTTCATGGCAAACACTCTGAAAAAAAAGGAAAACTATGTAATATTTCAAGTCCTGTGGGGAAAAGCCATTCATTTACATGAGCTTAAGTTTAATCAAATAATTCCACTTAGAAATGTGTTGGCATGCCAATCCTTACAGTTACAGTTAGCAAACCTATCTAGCAAAGTCACTTTGTCAAAAGTCCAAAATATACTTTGGAAGCTTTTCCACAGTATATATAACTATAAAACTCCTCTTGTGAATTCTTAATGAAATATTTAGTGGCAATTTATTAAAATTCAGTCCAAAAAACCCATAAGACGTTATAATGTTAATATAATGCTAACAACTGCATATTAGGAAATATAAGAATTTCTTTTTCAAATTATCTTCTTTTTAGAAACTGATGTCCTAAGTCTTGGCTTTGTCACTTTAGGCAAATTTTTTCATTCTCTGGGCATTAATTTGTCCCACTTCCAGAGGAAGTTATAATACCTCCCTTACTGGCATATAGTAAAGTGAAAGTGAAGTCGCTCAGTCGTGTCCGACTCTTTGCGACCCCGTGGACTGTAGCCTACCAGGCTCCTCTGTCCATGAGATTCTCCAGGCAAGAATACTGGAGTGGGTTGCCATTTCCTTCTCCAGGGGATCTTCCTGACCCAGGGAGCGAACCCAGGTCTCCCTCACTGGAGGCAGACGCTTTAACCTCTGAGCCACCAGGGAAGCCGGCATATAGTAAGGTAAGGACTGTACCAAATAATGCTCATGAAATGTCAAACACACTCGCTCAATGCATGGCAGACTCTTTGTACATTTTGATTTCTTCTCTTTTCCCCATGCCACACCCCGATCAAAAATCAAATTTCAAATTAGACTTTTTTATTAAGTGGGTTATGTGGGGTAGGTAGTCCATCAGTCCTTCCAATGAACACCCAGGACTGATCTCCTTTAGGATGGACTGGTTGGACCTCCTTACAGTTCAAGGCACTCTCAAGAGTCTTCTCCAACACCACAGTTCAAAAGCATCAATTCTTCGGCGCTCAGCGTTATAGATCACCAGATCTGCTTGTGATGTGGAAAGTGAAACAAGCCATATTTGTAACAAAGGCATACCACCTAAGCCCAAGTAAAACAAGCCGCAGATGTAACAAAGGCACACTTTGTAAGCCCCCTGCGCTTGCACATGGTTATTTTATAAAAACTAATTCTTTATGTCCAAAATGATCCAAATACTCTCATCTGACAAGATAGAAGCAAAACCCAGACACAATCATTCCTACAAATGTTCAAAGAGAAGTTCTCAGGTTCACTTGTAGACCTTCAAAATTTAAGAGAAGCAAAGAAAGGCAAGGGGGAAAGGAGCTATACAAATGCATGCATTTTCCTCTGGAGAATGTTGTACACACACACACACACACGCACATGCACACATGCACACACACATACACTTACTAACCAAATCCACACAAATCAGAAGGGAAGCTACAAGGCAAAAGAAAGGCATCATTAATTACTGAGGCACCTATTCCTTTACATTGAGATTTTCCTTCATTCTTATTACAGATGATCAGCTAATAAGTAGATTAAAACAAAGAATAAATTACTTAATTTAATTTGATTGGGAGGAATATTCAATAGAACAGGTTTCAGAATCATTTCTCCTCTCCTAAAACATTTACCCAAAGTGTATTAGGCGTTTCTTAAAGGATTGGGTTTATCAGGTCAGGTAAAAAATCTGGGGGAGGACAGAGAAATGTGTCTTGAATTTTAATAGTACGTGGGTGAATTTTTACCGTACATGGGTGAATCTTAACATGTCATTTTGGAAGTGACTGCATTTACTGCAACAACCCATATGTTAGTTTCTCTGCTCAGCACTGCATGCAGTAGCAATAGTTCACTCTGTATCATTTTGACAGAGGCATTCAAGATGAACCCAAGTTCAAGGAATGGTGTGTAGGGATGGCTTGAAATTAAATAGATTGGCCAAACCTCTCTTTGTATGTGACAATACCAAGAGGCAGTTTCCCTAAATCTTTGAACTGAGATTAGCATTTTTGTCAAGAATAATGCTAAAAAAAATACATGTTGAAGTATGTGGTCCTTAAAGAAGCCAGCAGTCTGTATTAATTTGCATTAAGTTTCAGAAAGAGATTTAGCTAAATAAAATCTACAGGAAAAAATGTTATGCTAGAGTAGTCTCCATAATGGATTTTAGAATGTTTAAATGTAAATTGGAGTTGGGGGCCGGGGAAATGAGGAAAGAACAATGGTTCTATGAGCACAACTAACCTTGGAATTTAAAGATTCTAGAAATCGACTTTTTAGTCAATGTTATTCTCAGACAAAATTTTAAATGTATTTGTTTCCTCCGCGCTCATTACTTTCCAAAGCAACCTGACAGTTTAATATTTCTGTTTATATTTGATGAGAACCTAATTCAACACTGTTTGAATCACTTAAAAAGAAAAAAGCTAAATTCAATCTGATTTCAAACTCAAATAGAAAACTGCTCATTATTTTACAATAAAATTCTTTCAAAAGGATATGATCATCTCAAGCAACATCCTCTGACATTTGCATTAGAAATCATATAGGCAGCTCAGTTCATTCAAATACACACAGACACACACACCCATGCACACACACACAACTGAAATACAAACATCAGGTGGGGGATTTTAAAAGAAACAAAACACACATATTTTTACATTTCGCATGAAGCAGGACCTCAAAAAGAAATGCCATAACCAAACAAAAGCAATACTAATTAGAAAAGCATCACATAATATAAGCAAGAAGTAAGAAACATTTCAAGTGAAAAAAGACACCAAGTAACAAATGGTCCCTGTTTTCTCCTACTGGAGAACATAAGGCAGAATATCCAGTTTGACTTCCATTGTTATGTTCTGGAGGAAATTCAGTCTTATCTCCACCAAGCAGACAAGGTGATCATCTTTCAAAGTTTATTTCTAAAAGAGATACAGGTACATTTTGTCACAATCCAAAAATCTACCCATTTCAGCATTCTGATAAACCTTGCTGGCAGCACCTCCAGATACATTTAACACCAAGTGCCCTGACTTTTGGTTCATAGCCCAGGCACTCCATGCCTGACAGAAGGCTTTCATTAGTGTTTTTAGCTGGTTATAAATCGTTGGTACTACTATTTGCCCCTTTTAAGATACTATCCACGAAGGGGAAAAGCAGAGGTGTTTCTAAAGCAGGGGTGTCTTTTTTGAGTGGGTGAACAGTAAGTTCGGTCACCAGAATGTATGCTGGAAAATGAACGCATCTCTAATCTCGAATAAGGAAGTGGTTAAAAAGGGATGAATTCCCTGAGTCATTAAACAGGATATTAACCAAAGACAGGTTGTGCCACCTAGAGAAAAACTGAAAAGCGTACATTCGTTCGTCAGTAGTAGGCATTATTTCCAAAGCTTGAAACTTTTGGCATGACCAATAACCAAACCACCCTCCATGCCCACTCATCACTCAGCTGGCTTCAGCTCCACTGACCACTCTGCCTTCTCCACTCACCAGACCACAACTCCCACCTGCTCTCCCCGCCCACCCACCCAAGCAGCTTCATTTAACCTCAGCACTGACGGCTGCACAGCCCTTGAGGACCCGGCATCCTGAAACCCTTCCAATCCTAAAGCATTTTCCTCGAAGCAGTGCAGGCCAGGGTGAGAGGAGCCGAGGAATAAAGCCTGTGGACCATGCCAGCTATCCTCCCGCTGGATGCTAACACAGCCGCGGCGCACACCCCTCTAGCCCCCCCGAGGGCTAGAGAAAATTCTGGTGCACTCAGTACATCATATCCAGGTTACCGAGCTGAACTCCCCAGCAGACCTCCGCACAATCCAAACACTGAAAATGACCTCAACACAACCAAGCCTTGAAGGTGGTCAAAGGCCTTCAACTTTCCTCCGCCGCAAGCCACTTAAAAGCAACGTGCCCAGTACACTGGTCAGCCTGAAGCACAAAAGGTCTCCAGGCCACCTGGCACGCAGAGCCGCTTTTTACGAAGAAAATAGATAGCAATTATGAAAAGCCCGCAGTCCTGCGGTATGAACTTGACAGCGGGGGTTGCGCTGGGGCATAACTCTCGTCTCCGAGATATCACTCCCAGCCCCGGACCCTCAGCCTCGGGGCGCAGCTTTCCCCCTCTCGCCCCTCCCCTGCGGAGACATGCGGCAGCGCCCACTTAACGCCCCCAAGCTCTTCTTCCTCTCCTTGCTGAATTCCCCAGCAACTTTGGGCTTGGCAGTACCATCAAAGCCCAGCCATAGGCCGGGACACCGCCGAGGCGGTCGCGGCAGCGAGGAGGAAAGTTTGAGAAGTCACTTCAAGCACCGCAGGACCGCCCCCCTTCCCTCCTCAGCACCCAGCTCGCAGACGGCCGCCCGGGGCTCCACGTGCGAGCGGGCCCAGGAGACGCTCTCCAGGTCCCCACAAGTCCTCTCCAGAAAGAAAATCTTTGCACAACCGAAAAGTTCCCTGTTGCAGCACCTCTTTCTTCCCTCTTCCCCCTACCCCCTCCACTCCACACCCTCCCCCCTCCCCATAAAAATCTATAGAGTTCGCAAGCCGCCGCCCGGACTCGCCCGCGGCCCACGAGGGCGCGGCGCCCCCTCCCCGTCCTCCGCGGACAGGAGGGAGGGAGCCCGGGGAGAGGGAGGCACCGGGGCGGCCCCCGGCCCAGACCCCCTCCCCGGCCCTCCTGGCCCGATCGCCCCGCTCACCTCTCTCCTGCTCTTCCGCCTGCAAGCAGATGGGGATATTCTTCTTCCACCCCGGCATGGTGTCTGCTCCCGGCTCTTGCTCTCCGGCTCGCTCCTCCTCGCCCGCTCGTTCTCCGTCTCCCGAGCCGTACGAGTCACCCCGCGCCTCCCCGCTCGCCCCCTCCCGGGCTGGCCGCGGCGCTCTCGGGACTGTTCAGCAGGGCTGGGGCGCCGAGGCGGCTCCCAGGCGCATCGAGGCGGCGCCGCGCGCCCCGCGCTCGCCGCAAACTCGCCGGCGGCTCCGGGTGGCGGTGGCCGGGCCAGGCGGGCCGGGCCGGGCAGAAGGGGCTGCAGCCGCGGTGGCCGCGGTGTGGCCGGGAGGCCGGGCCGGGCCGGGGGCGGGGGCGCGTGCAGGCCGAGAGCGGGGACTGCAGAGCCCCCGGGAGGTGGGCGCGGGCGGCGGGAGTGGGCTCGCGCTGTCGCCTCTGTCCCCTCCTCCTCCTTCTTCCCTTTCCTTGTCTCTCCGCCGCCAGCAGGTGGGATTCGGAGCCGCCGCCGCCGCCGCCGCCGCCGCTGCACAAAGCTCCGCGGGCGGCAGGACTGAGGCTGCAAGCTCCTCGGGCGCCTGGCGGCGGAGCCTCCCCCGAGACGCGCGCGAGGCGAGCGGGCACGGAGGGGGCGCGCGCGCTCACACCCTCCGCACCCCGGGCGGCCGGCCTGCAAGGTACCGAGCTGGCGCCCAGCCGCGGCTGCCGAGCCCACGCCGCTCCTCCTCCCAAAACCCAAACCGGCGGCTCCACCGGCTCGGTCGACGACCTCGCTGAAGTAGGGGGCAGTGTGTCTCCCTCTAGTCCCTCCTCCCGCCGCTCTCCCCCCGCCCGTGCTGTCGCCCCCTCCCCCAAGTTGAGACTTTTCAGCTACAGATTCACTAACTTTGCCCTCGACTAAGAGAAATCTCAACTTTCAGATGGTCAGCGCCAGGCCCGGAATACATTTTCTGCTGGAGTAGGAGGGCTATGAATAGAGAACCTCTTTTGTTTTAAATGAAGCCGGGAGATTTAATCGCAGTCTTTAAGTATCAGAAGGATTTTATGAACAGGTTTTATGATTAGTTTCTTCCCCTTGTCATAGGCTCATAGAATATCCGTGCAATAATGAATTAGCGGGGAAGGGGCAGCTTTTCCGTAGAGCCTGGAAGATTCCGCCCAGACTTTGGGGCGCTGGCTTGTGATTTCAAAAGGAGGGGCTTCTGACAGTCTTTCTGATGCCACTTGCCAATTGTCTGTCCTGCAGGGTTAGGACATCCATCTGCCCCGAGACTGGGATTCTGGCTAGATAACAGCTAAGTCTTCACCTCCTGAGTGTCTGATGGGGACTGAAAAATTCGGGGCCCCTGAGGCAGTAACTACTGGTCTGTAGTTGTCAGAGACTAACCACTGCACTGCTAGGACTCTTTCTGCCAAGCAGTTTATTTTGGCCTCTGAAGGAACTGCAGTTTGTCCTCCCAAATTGAGGACGTTGGCTCTCGACAGACTTCTCTCTCTTCTCGGAGACATAATAATACAGCCAGAGGAAGGTAATAACCACAAAAGACAGAAAGATAGAATCTTTTTTCCCCTGCCGCTGCATGAGCAGTCTTATCAAGCTGGGATGTTTGCTCCTGCTGCTGCCCCCTTGGCTGAGTGGCTGTCAGTACAGAACTGCCAAGCTGCTGAAGACAAGTGGCTGTCACTCCTAAACAAAGGAGAGGCCCAGGCCCAGGCATCTCAATGAGTAATGGAATGAAGGGCTAAAGAAGACCAAAGTCAAACCATCCCTGGGGTTATCAGTAGAAATCCTGTCTGAGCTGCTCAAATCTTCCTTCCAGACTCTTTGAGAAGTAAAATCCAGAAAATCAATATAAATGTTGCACCTGTCACCCCTTAAATGACCGACTCTCCATCCTGAAATTAACAAGATTCCTTGGGTAGTTTCCTCTTGTCCTACTCTTGTCTTATGTGAAGAACAGCATTTGTCATGGATTTTCCCAAAGAGACAATGGAGAAGGAAATGGCAACGCACTCCACTATGCTTGCCTGAAAAATCCCGTGGACAGAGGAGCCTGGTGGGCGATAGTCCACGGGGTCACAAAGAGTAGGACACGACTTAGCAGCTAAACAACAAAAGGGAAAGCCCTAACCAGAACTGCAAGTCTGTACACAGGCAAAGACTTAGGCTTTGACGACATAGAAATGACTACAGCATTGGCATCCTTGCTTTTTGTTTTAATTGCATGTTGTATAGCATTTTATATGTATGTAGTTGTTCTAACAAGCATAATTCCAGAAGACATACTCAATAAGGTAGGGACTAAACCATACTCTTATATTGCAATCAGTGGTGCGATTATCCCACCAAGATTAGTGATAAATTACAGTTGCTAGAGAGTTCCAGCTCACAACTGTTAAAATAATAGTATTTTAATTGAGGCAGACAAAATTCCTACTATGTGTTAGACTCTGAGCTAAAAGCTAGAGGTATAAGAGGAAATTGATGTTTAGTAATGGAAGATCAAATTCATACATATTACTTCACAGATTATACAACTGAGACTGGCAAAGAAGCTCTTTAAGAATGGATTCATATCTTCCTCAACTACAAAGTACTTATTGTCTCAACTCATATTCAATAATATCCAGTGCCTTGTATCATCATTGTATGTACATCTAAGTCATCCGTTGGGCTCTAGGCTCTGCAGGGGGAAATAGGTCTTTTCTCTTTGCATCTCCAGAGCCAGTGATGGTAATGTCTCAGTCAATGATGGTAGGTGATGATGGCATTTAACCTCACTTGGGCTTCCTTCAGCATGTTATCTAAGGAAAATAGGCCTTGACACTTTGAAATCACTTGGTAATTTCAAACCAAAAAAAAAAAAAAATCAGTCAAGACTTGAGGCTAATATATTTGGTTCCATTGCCCAAAGCCACATCATAGTCAAAGCATTATATTTAAAAACCTACTCCAAGGAAGTTGCAGTCCTATTGGGACCTTTATGGAAGAGATATCTACCAACCAGTAGGACATAAGATTGGAGAAGGCAATGGCAACCCACTCCAGTACTCTTGCCTGGAAAATCCCATGGACGGAGGAGCCTGGTAGGCTGCAGTCCATGGGGTCGCTAAGAGTCGAACACGACTGAGCGACTTCACTTTCACTTTTCACTTTCATGCATTGGAGAAGGAAATGGCAACCCACTCCAGTCTTCTTGCCTGGAAAATCCCAGGGACGGGGAAGCCTGGTGGGCTGCCGTCTATGGGGTCACACAGAATCGGACTGGACTGAAATGACTTAATAGCAGCAGCAGCAGCAGGACATAAGATATATTATTTTTCTCCTTTTCTGAATTTGAAAGTCAGACTTCAACTACAACTTTGGATTGGCCATAGAGTTCATTTGGATTTTGCTGTACAATACTGTGGAAAAACATGAACAAACCTTTTGGCCAACCCAGTACAACTGCATTGCCTGTTTCTAGACATCAGCTCATTTAAATTAAGAATTTATGCTCCTTTTCTGAACATAATTTCTTCCAAGTTATCTATGCACTTTCAATAGCTTTGCAGTCTGCATTTACAGAAATCAAAGGTTAATTTAAATTAATTGTTTTACCTTGACTGGTACACAGTTGAATGCACAGTCCATAAGACACACTCCTAAACATGGCCTCAGTTGATCTACTTTTCTGTTTACAATTTCAAAGTAAAGTGAAGAAGAGACATGTTCTCCCACTACTAGTGCCTCCCTCACCTGGTAGAAAAGAGACACAACCTGTAAGCCAAAGGCTTTAATTTGACTGCTTAATCACCATTTTCAGTGTATGTGGATGCACTTAGTTCATTAAAGAAATTTGGAAATGTGTGTGATGCATAGAGTACACAGCTGCCCTTCTGTTTCCTTTGTACTCTGGCAATTGAGCTTCCAGTCTCCTGCTCACAGGGCCTTTCACACTAACAGAGTGTTACGACTTCTTGGGACTGAATTTCATGAGTTTGAGGAGTCCCCCAGGAGATGTAAAACCCCAGCTGTTATTTTGGATTGGCTCCAGGGCCTAAAAACAGCCACGATATATTTTTTTAATCGTGCATTGACTTTTACGAACACAAATGCTGCATGCTAAACAGCCACCTGAACGTTTCGATACTCCTACCAGAATGCAGCGATTCTTTTCTATTGCATGCAGTGAATTTGAAAACTCTCTTAACACCTGCTATGCACTCCTAGTGGGTACTGAGGATTCTTTTAGATGTTGTTAACTCACTTTTAGCTGCAAAACCCTCTTTGAACATTTAAAATGAAAGAGGAAGCTTCCTTGGCTAGTTTATCTTCCTAGGGAAAAAAACAGGGCAGAAAGCAAACAATGAATTCAAGTGGATTTTACTATAAAATCTTCAATTAGGAGAATGTTACAGGGAAAGGGGAAATGGGCAAGAAGCAGCAGCTCTAACATGAGTAATTTAAGTAAGGCACATGTGAAAGCCAAATCAAAGTTCATTCATGAAAAACTTTAGAGTGTATTTTTCAATGACAATACGGGCTTCCCTTGTAGCTCAGTTGGTAAAGAATCTACCTGCAGTGCAGGAGACCCAGGTTCAATCCCTGGGTTGGGAAGATCCCCTGGAGAAGAAAATGGCAACCCACTCCAATATCTTTGCCTGGAAAATCTCATGGACACAGGAGCCTGATGGGCTGCAGTCCGTGGGGTTGCAAAGAGTCGGCTACGACTGAGTGACTAACACTCATGGGTCTCAGTGGTTGGAACTATTAGTTGTTAATCTTATGTGTCACCTTGACTAGACTACTGGATGCCCAGATATTTGGTCAAACATTATTTAAGGTATGTCTGTGAGTGTGTTTTGGATGAGGTTAATGTTTAAATCCATGGACTGAGTAAAGCAGATGGCCCTCATCTAATCAACTGAAGGCCTGAAGAGACAAAAAGGCTGACCATCGCCAGAGTAAGAGAGAATTCCCTCCCACCTGACAGTCTTTGAAGTAGGACATCAGTTTTTTCCTGTCCTTGGACTCAGACTGAAACTTCACCTCTCTCTGAATCTCAAGCTTCCCAGTCTTTGGACAGGAATTGCATCATTGGTTCTTCTGGTCCTCAGGCCTTTGGACTCAGACTGGAACTATAGCATCAGCTCTGCTGGGTCACCAACTTGCTGACTGCACGTCTTGGGACTTGTCACCTTCCCTAAGTACGTAAGCCACTTCCTTAGACTAAATCTCTTTATAAACACACACATACAGAGATATACACACAGAGACACACATACACAGAGACACAAAAACACACACACATACCCACATACTTACGTATACACACAGACACACACGTACCTGCTACGATTCTGTTTCTCTGGAGAAACCTAATACAGAGATCTAGGTTCAACTCTTGCCTCTACCACATAATAGCTCTATGCCACTGCTGCTGCTAAGTCGCTTCAGTCGTGTTCGACTCTGTGCGACCCCATAGACAGCAGCCCACCAGGCTCCCCCGTCCCTGGGATTCTCCAGGTAAGAACACTGGAGTGGGTTGCCATTTCCTTCTCCAATGCATGAAAGTGAAAATGAAGTTGCTTAGTGGTGTCTGACTCTTCGTGACCCCATGGACTGCAGCCTACCAGGCTCCTCCGTCCATGGGAGTTTCCAGGCAAGAGTACTGGAGTGGGTTGCCATTGCCTTCTCTGTAACTCAGGGCAATTTATATAACCTCTGTGTTCCTGTGTGTTTGAAATGTAATACCTATATGGCAATGTGATGGTGAGGATTAAATGAGCTGGTACTTAGACAATTAGCACAGCACTTAAAATGCAGTTAATTGTAGTTGGAAGAATAGGAATACATTGGTTAAAAAAGAAGTTATGGAAAGCAAACTCTTGAGATTTGTGGGCTCAGCTTCAAAAAGTATAAGAACTCTCTAAAACGGTATGTAAATTTTTGCATGTATGTTTATGATTCCATCCTCCCACACCTCCTTGCCATACATGCACATACACACTTGGGGATACAATAACTTCTATAATTCCTATCAAGTTCTCACAGGAATGTCTAATCCAAAAAAGAGAATAAAGGTCCCTGAAAAGAATGAGAAGAAGACTCCATAATAGAATTAACTTTTGGTTTTGCTAAAGAAAAGCACTGATTCAAAAGAGATTCTTCTTCCTAAATTAGCTTTAGGATTATGACACTCAAACTCCCATCTTCTCTTTCCCTTCGCATTCAAACTTTTCACAAAGTCATCCATTCTGCTGACACCCAAGTTTGCAGTTCTGATTCACTCCTAAACTAATTCCAATTTCTCTCTGAAAAAAGGCATGATCATCATTTCAGGCCCGTAGGGCGAAAACCAGAGGAATATTTGACTCCGTCCCAAATCCCTAGTTGGTTAACAAGTTCTTTCAAATCTACCTTTGAAATCATTCTTGGATCTCTCTCCTTCCTTTCCATAAACATTGCCCTGATTCTTGCCATTATTATTGCTCAACTGGACAATCCCCATAGTCTCCTTCACGTTTACTTCTTCATCCTCTCCTTGCTCCAAATAATACTGCTACCAACTTTGTGGTTTCCCTTTGAATAAAATGACCTACTTTCTTTCTGCTGTCTCAAGTCTTCCAACAATTCTTCATATCTATTTCAGTTTGTCTTCAGCCACAACTGCTCCCCACATATGCTTGCCCTTCCTTCCTTCCTTTCTCCTTTCCTTTCTTCCCTCCCTCCCTCCTTCCTTTCCTAAACTGCCTCAGGTAGCCCTCTCTTCTTTGCATCACTTCCATTCACTAAACATATCATCTGCTTCCAAACTTTTATTTCTTTGCTCATTAGAACTAAAACAGTTTGCGTTTCTGAGACTAAGAGAAGTTGCCTTACAACTAGTATGTGCTGTTGACATAATTTGAACCCAGGGGTATTGGGCCCTAGAGTTTATTATCTTTCCACCCACCATGTAACTATGTACCTTCATTTCAACTCAAAGCAATATTGTTTATATCTTTCAAGGTCCATTCATATTCTACTTCTTCTTTGGATTTTGATTTCTCTAAGTTCCCAACCCCCTTGTACTATCATATTTTCCTGGTAATACTGTTTACTTGCAAGTTATGTTGTGTAAGTCTAATCTATCTTATTGTACTCTAAGTTTTTATAGAGAAGTATATGTTAGGCAGGTTGATTCTGGAGTAAAGTAGTCCAGGTTCAAATCCATCTGTGTGGTTCTTGGTAATTACTTTCTTCTCCCTGCCTTTGTTTCCTTATCTATAAAATAAAGATAATAATAAAACCAATCTCATATTGTTGGATGGATTAAATGAGTTAGTGCATGTCAAGCATTTAGACCTGTACTTGGCATAAAGGAAGAATCTAATAAATTTCCATTGTTATTATTATTATCATTATAGGGTGAGAAATGTGGCTTATTTTTCTTGGCATTATGCAAGCATCAAATATTGCACCTCATAATGTGCACCCAATGGTTGCTTGCTGAAAAGATGAATATTAAAAATAGCTTTCATTTCCTAAATAAATCTCCAATGATCATGAAGACCTGGACCGTAAATGTGCCAGTAATGGAAATTTTACTTATTTCAACAAGGCTTGACAATATTTCTAGAATAAATCTTTTAGGTCAGAATGGAGAGTAATGAATTTTTATCATTTTTACTATTATTGTGAAAAAAGCCAACATATGTAATCTAATGGAGGACTAGACATAAATAAGCATTTCATCAAGAAAATTGAATAGATTCGTCCTACCTTCATGACAAAAATCTTCTAATAATAAATTCAGGTTTAGCCCCCTGAGTATTTAAAAAATTAGAGCAGTGAGGTGATTAAGGAAACTGCAAAGGGAAAATTAAGGTAGCTAGCAAAAAAAAAAAAAAAAAAAGATAGCTAGCTACATCTAGTATAATTTGGCTAAGTGATAACTAAGAACTCTCTTGGTTAAAATTCATGGACTTAGGAAAGGAGTGGGAGTTGGACCATAAAGAAATCTGAATGCCAAAGAATTGATGCTTTTGAACTGTGGTGTTGGAGAAAACTCTTGAGAGTCCCTTGGACTGCATGGAAATCCAGAGGAAATCATTCTAAAGGAAATTATTCCTAAATATTCATTGGAAAGACTAATGCTGAAGCTGAAGCTCCAATACTTTGGCCACCTGATGTGAAGAATTGACTCATTGGAAAAGACCTTGATACTGGGAAAGAGTGAAGGCAGGAGGAGAAGGGGATGATGGAGGATGAGATGGTTGGATGGCATCACCGACACGATGGACATGAGTTTGAGCAAGCTCCAGGAGTTGGTGATGGACAGGGAAGCCTGGTGTGCTTCAGTCCATGGGGTCACAAAGAGTTGGACATGACTGAACAACTGAACTGAACTGAGGAAAGGAGTAAATATAAAAAAAAACAGGAAAGGAGTTGAACTGAACTGAGGAAAGGAGTAAATACCAAAAAAAACTGAGGAAAGGAGTAAATACCAAAACAAGAAAGAAATTATTTATCATGCTGGCAGGTGATAAATAAAATAAAAGAAATGTAAGGAAAGGGTAGGTTGATTAAGAGGGAAGCTTTAACTTGTACATACTGCTGGTAAATAGAGAATAGCAGTGGTTAGCAAACACTGTGTGCCTGCATAGTCTAGTAGTTAGTGTACAGATTGATTACATTTTAGAAAGTCATTTTAGAAAGTAATTTGACAATGTATAGGAAGTACAAACTGCATATCATTTTGCCTAGGTAGGCAAACTTAGAACTCTGTCTTAAAGAAATTATCAAAGATGTGGACAAAGGTTTACACTCAAAGATGTTTATCATATTTTAATTTATGATGGCAAAAAAAATCAGAGAGGTCCTGAATGTGCAATAATAGGGAATTGTTTACATAAATTATATTGAATGCTGTATAGCTCTTAAATATCATTAATTTTTTTAAAGATCATTAATTTAAAAGGTAGCAATAAGTTTTCAGAGAAGGCAATGGCACCCCACTCCAGTACTCTTGCTTGGAAAATCCCATGGACAGAGGAGCCTGGTAGGCTGCAGTCCATGGGGTCGCCAAGAGTCGGACACGACTGAGCGACTTCACTTTCACCTTTCACTTTCATGCATTGGAGAAGGAAATGGCAACCCACTCCAGTGTTCTTGCCTGGAGAATCCCAGAGATGGCAGAGCCTGGCGGGCTGCCATCTATGGGGTCGCACAGAGTTGGACACGACTGAAGCGACTTAGCAGCAGCAGCAGCAGCAATAAGTTCCAATGATATAAAGTTCAGCAAAAAAAGAAGGGTGCATATACCATATTTTATAGATTCTAAGAAGCATGTGTGTGCTCAGTTGCTCATTCATGTCTAACTCTTTGCAACCTCATGGACTGTAGCCTGGGAGGCTCCTCTGTCCATGGAATTTTCCTGGCAAGAATACCGGAGTGGGTTGCCACTTCATACTCCAGGGAATCTTCCTAATCCAGGGATTAAACCCATGTCTCTTGTGTCTCCTGCATTGGCAGGCAGATTCTTTATCATTGAGCCAACAGGGAAGCCCTCTAAGATGCATAGTTTTTTTGTATTTTTGCATATCTAAGATCATTGTGTTTCTTAAAGTTTCATTGTTTATACACATATATTAAAACTTACAGCTAGGGGATACCAACTTAAAGGCATGTTCTAGAACAGTTTCAAAAAATGCTGCATCACCGATAGCCTAGCAGAAACAGAAAATAACTGTGTAAAAAAATACAAATATTAAAAAGTCTGAATCACAGGGTGAATCATGAGTTGATCTTTGAATATTAAAAAGTTTTAGAATACCTAGCCAATCAATTTCACTTATTTTTATTCATGTAAGCTCAAAATATTTGAAAAAAACCTATGTCTAGAGGATTTTTTCAATAAGTATAAAATAATAATCCTAAATCATTAAGCATTGGGTCATTTTATCAGCAATTTCTCTTGTTTCTTAATAGTACATAAAATAGAAGTCCTTATAATATAATAGATGTTATATTATACCTACTAAATTAATGAAAAATAATACATATAGTGTAAATCTAGCTTCTTTAGAGGAGACTAGCTATGTCAAAATATGTTCTCTCTGGATATTAGCATTAATCTGTGAATTTTATTCTTTTTATACATTTTTATTTTTTTCTAAAGGGCAATATTACATTTTAAATAGGGAAATATTAGTAAATACTATTTTTAAAAACAATGATGAAAGCAAATGGTTGAAAACAAAATTTTTTTTCCAGTTACTCTGGAATTGAAATATCTATCAGCAATTCTGTAGTAAATAAGCCAAAAAATTGTATTTGAGAAGTTTGGGTTTCATTTTCTCTTCTGCCAGCCCAGCCATTTACAAACAGTTTGAGTTTTCTAGAATTTTCCTATTCTCATGTGTAAGAAATACACAATAATGCTCACTCACCTATTTCAAAGTAGCAGAGAGTGAACATCCAGAATGAAACAAACAGATCATATCATAATTACAATGAATCCTAGCAAAGAACATGAACAAGGCATTTTGTGAAGGCAGATCTAGCTCTCCTTTAACTTATTACTAAGCAGCATCCGTCTCTGCACTAGCTGTGGGGTCTAGACCAGCCAATCTACTGAAATCCCCAGGAACACCAACCTCAGATCAGTTTCTGTCTGATGTACCAAAAGACATTAAAAAAAAAAAAAAAAAATGCCCCTTAGGGATTTGTAAGCTTATTTATTTTTACAACCTGAAAATTTTAGTCTCAGCATTGAATGCAAAGAGCCTGACACATATGTATTATGCATGTATGAGCATTTGTTTATATTCTCTTTGACTTTTAAAAATCTGTTCAATGAGCCTTTTTATTCCATACTTATTATATACGATGTTTCATTAAGATCCATGGATAGAGTCGCTCCTAGTTTATATTTACATTATTTAAGCCCTGCAAGTGATATTTGCTACTGGTTATGTAAATGGGAAATAACTTCCGAGATTTATGATGTGATTTTCCTTCTTGTACTTGGTGACTGGGTTGCCTCCTGATTTTTATTTATGCCCTGAATGAAAATCAGCCCTTCCTTTTGCCCACCCACAAAGTAGCCTAAGGTCTAAGAAACAGTGCGACTAGAAATGAAGGCCAGAGTAGACATAACTGCACTTAGCTCAGAATGACAATAGTTTCCTCCTACAAACCATGAGGCAGTTCAGCTTCCAAGAAGAAATACCGGCCTGCTTTCTGGAAGTGAAGGAGCAAGAAGTTCCAGAGCTTGACCTAGAAGCTACCCAAGCCCTGTGTTTGCAGTCAGCCCTAGGGGACTTCAGAAAGGGCCTTTACTCTGGAAATGTTTATAGATGATTAAACGGCAGACAAAGGAAGTGTTTTAGATTCTGAAGGAGCAATAGACTAGGTGAGCACCAAAAAATGGGACAGTCTACAGCCACCTTGAAGTCTAATGAGAAGTAGCAAATTGCAAATCAGTCTGTGGAACTGTTGTGTGTGAGAGAAATATCTCCTCCTTGCGATCCTTGTGAAAAGAGAAAAGTATAAAGAAGAAAAAGATGTTTCAAAACAACTCCTGTCAGTTCACTGTTATTAAATGAGCATTATTACATGATAATCCAAATGAAGCCAGAAACAGCAAAGCAGAAAACTAAACTAAAGCCAGAATGAAAACAGAACTACCCCTACATGAAACGACATGATGGAATCCTCTCAAGATCACAGCTGATCTTCTCAGCCCCAAAACAAAGTGAATTCTATCAAGCCAGCAACACCATTGAAGTTGTTCTTCAACAAAGTACAGTCGACATGCTACTAGTGAAACTTCGAAAAGACTATCATTTTGTTCATTAGTTCTATTTTAAACTCATTTCTCAATTTCAATGACTAGTGTTTTATTCTTCCTAGTCATATTCAGAGCAGCCTGAAAGAAATTCTACTCTGAGGCTGCTCCTAACTTTTGAAATTCTGACCTTTCTCAGCATCCACTTTTCCATCACTATTCTTTTTAATCCCTGGAGACTTCCATATTGTCACTTCAAAACACAGACCTCACCTCCTCTCTACCATCTCCAGACTACATCTGTCTCGATTATGAGCTCTGCTTTCTAACTCACAATTGACAAATCTGATAAACAAATCCATGCTAATGTGCTAACGTGCTATCAGTCACTACTGTGCAAAGGAAAGCATGCTGGTTTCCTATCCTCTTTTCCCTTCTAGGAATTTTTCCTGGGGCCTTTTAAAGAATGCCTTATTTCAGTAACATGGGGACAGACTTGGAGAATATCATACTAAGGGAAGTCAGTCAGACAGAGAAAGACAAATATTATATCATTTATAGGTGGGATCCAAGCAAAATGAGACAAATGAACTTATTTACAACAGAGAAACAGACTCACAGACATAGAAAACAAAGTTATGGTTACCAAAGAGAAAGCGGGAAGGGATAAATTGGAGTACGAAATTAATAGATGCACACTACTATATATAAAATATAAAAATAAGGATTTACTGTATAGCACAGGGAACTGTATTCAATATATAATAATAAACTATTGTAGTGTAAAAGAATAAAAAAGTATAAATATATACATATATAATCAAATCATTCGTCTATATAGCTGAAACTAACACAATATTGTTAATCAATTATACTTCAATAAAAAAAGAAAAAAGATTTCCTCATCTCAAAGAGGTAGTGTTAGCAGTGGGAATTTTAGGTAAGATATGAGACTTATGGGGGAAAAACCAGAAAGCCCTTTGGTTATTCTTCAACTCACAGCACAGAGGGATGGTGTCACAGGGGTCATAGCTGATGCGTTTGACTATTATATTATGGATGATTCTGCAACAGTTCTATCTGGAACTGCAGAGCTGTGGATTCAGCATTAGGTTAAATCCTAGAAAGCCATGTAAAGTGACTTGCATTTTCATGTCTATGCTGCTGCTGCTGCTGCTAAGTCGCTTCAGAAGTGTCCGACTCTGTGCGACCCCATAGACAGCAGCCCACCAGGCTCCCCTGTCCCTGGGATTCTCCAGGGAAGAACACTGGAGTAAGTTGCCATTTCCTTCTCCAATGCATAAAAGTGAAAAGTGAAAGTGAAGTCACTCAGCCATGTCTGACTCTAGCGACCCCATGGACTGCAGCCTACCAGGCTCCTCTGCACATGGGATTTTCCAGGCAAGAGTACTGGAGTGGGGTGCCATTTCATGTCTATAACAAAGGTTGAAACATTTGAACTCTCTATTTAATTGGTATATATTTAAGCTTTTCTCACAATGGTAAAAGAAAGGCTTTAGGCATTAAGCTGCTGCTGTGTAGATCCTAAATGTCTGAAAAATTCATTAAAATAGCACTTTAATTTTGACAGAGTTGAACTACTGGGGAAATTAATTGATTGTTTCTCACAAGATTTGGAGAAGTCATTAAGGTTTTTATGGTTTATGGAAAATTGGGAATTGAAGCACACTGAAATCAATATGTTATCTGATGTACAGATAAAATGACACTTTAGATGAAAGAAAGCATAAGCAACTCCTTGGAGCTTTTTCTTCTTTTCTCCTCATTCGACAAGCATATTTACATAGAGCTTCTATATTTACTTGTATTCAAAGTCCTTAGTCAGTCATTTCATTGTGTTGCACATTGTGAAGACAGAATAATGAAGTCTGAGAAATGAATCACTGCATTTTATAATCTATTCTTTTCTGGCTATTTCCAAAAAAATATTAAGGGCATAATACAAAACACCAGAAATATTCATATAGGTCTCTGCATTTTGTAATGAATTTTAACAAGAAACATTTAATTGGGCTTACATGATAGGGCAATGGAAAATACTTCAAATATTCTGTATTGTGTTTATATGCATTTTGGATAAAAATATCATGGTTTGTAGAAATAATGAGCAATGAATTGGATACTGGCTGATGCTACAGGTAAGAACATAGGAGCTCATGCTGTAAGATTAAACTATGCTATGCTATGCTAAGTCACTTCAATCGTGTCCGACTCTGTGTGACCCCATAGACGGCAGCCCACCAGGCTTCCCTGTCCCTGGGATTCTCCAGGCAAGAACACTGGAGTGGGTTGCCATTTCCTTCTCCAATGCATGAAAGTGAAAAGAGAAAGTGAAGTCGCTCAGTCGTGTCCGACTCTTAGTGACCCCATGGACTGTACCCTACCAGGCTTCACTGTCCGTGGGATTTTCCAGGCAGAGTACTGGAATGGGGTACCATTGCCTTCTCCGAAGATTAAACTAGACTTAAAGAAAAAAAAAAAGGACTGGTAAGGGGAATATCACCATGTAATTTGTCTTTAGTTTATTTCATCTTTGAAATATGTTCTCTCTGCTATACCTACCAGTAATCCTGGAGGTAGGAGGGGGAAAGTCGGCCTTACTTTGTTTTTGCAAATACTGAATGGGTTGAGGATTTTAAGAATAGGTACTTTTACCTTTATCTACTTCCGCCATCTCTGTTCCAGAAAGAAAATGATACTTTCCTTTTTGAATATTCATTAATGCTTCTAAACTCCTTAAGCCTCAGACTGACCCTTTCCTTCCTAAAATCACTTCCAATTCACCATGCTTCTACACAGTCCTATCCAAAGTGGACCATGGCAGCATGTGATATGGAAGGGAACTCGTAAAAGTGTGTTTAGTGACAAAATACTTGCTAACATCAGCCTTATCTCAGAAGCACATAGCAAATAAAGTAGCCCTATATGTAATAGCATATGTATTGTATTGGTTATGTTGGTTATATTGGTTATGTTGGATATCTGAACACCAAGATGGCTGTCTAATAAGAGTACACCCTGCTGCTGCTGCTGCTAAGTCGCTTCAGTCGTGTCCTACTCTGTGCGACCCCAGAGATGGCAGCCCATCAGGCTCCCCCGTCCCTGGGACTCTCCAGGCAAGAACACTGGAGTGGGTTGCCATTTCGTCCTCCAATGCATGAAAGTGAAAAGTGAAAGTGAAGTCGCTCAGTCATGTCCGACTCAGCGACCTCATAGACTGCAGCCTTCCAAGCTCCTCCGTCCATGGGATTCTCCAGGCAAGAGTACTGGAGTGGGGTGCCATTGCCTTCTCCAAGACTTCACCCTAGACCAGGTATTTTAAGGTAATCAAGTAATTGCATAACATGTGTTCTCATTACATTAGCATTTGATACTTGACACGTTCAGTATTCCCTGGAGCAGGGAAAGGCTACCCGCTCTAGTATTCTGGCCTGGAGAATTCCATGGACTTGTGTAGCCCATGGAGTCACAAAGAGTTGGACATGACTGAGAGACTTTCACTTCATGTTCAGTATTTACTTATTTATAGTTTCATACTTTACCCAATTGGGTTAACCATTGTTTTCACTATTGGGAAATAAAAAATCCCTAGGGAATATACCATGACTAGAGAACTCTTTAAATACATTTTATTAAACTGTATTCTAAACTTCTTTCTTTGACAGTTTTATTAATAAAGTCTGTGGGAAATCATTAATTCATTAAGAAATAAGTGCCCCTCCAAATGAAACCAGGATGCCTGGTCATCTCATGGTTGTCTGTCTGGCGTACAGCCCTTTACCTGGTCTTTACACTGTCGACTTGTGAGTGACTAATCCCTACCTTCTCCACAGCCAATTTATCCTCTTATTTGTTCCCGTGATAAGCATCTCTGAACATGTTTGAATAACTTGCTCAGAGGAAGGCTTTCTGTCGTAGTAGAAGGCTAGCAATTTTTATTGTTTCAATGGTTGCTCATGAGAATATAATTTATTAAACATTATCTACTAAACCAAGAGTAAGAATTTCTCATTCATGTTTATACTAGTTATAGATTTAAGACATCAAAAAGAAAAAAAAATCTTTTCAAAAGACTCATTATAGCATATATTCTCTAAAAGGGGAAAACTGTTAATCAAAGTATAGATTGGGGTCAAGAGCTTTGTGTTATTATGAGTTTCCCATCTGATCTGTCCAGTGATCCCAATCATTTCACATAAGCAGCAACCAGTGCTCTTTTCTGAGCAGTAATACTTTTTTTCCTGCCTCTGAGTTTAATCCTACAGACTCTGAGACCACTGTGGTGTTTTCTTTCTTCTCTTACTGAGATTACATTTCCCACTCCTAGAAAGAGAACCTTTGGGTCAAGGTGGCATGATGTCTGTGAAGTTCACATTAAAACATACCTGAGGTATGTAAAACATTAAGTTAATAACATCATGACGTAATCAGAGATTGATTTTTTGCATTTTGACCAACTAGCAAGCAGCTTGGCAAGTAGAAATTGCCCAGAGATTAGGGAGACAGAAGAAACCAGACGGGGAGTTGGCCTTTGGAAGGCAGACTTAGTGTGAAAAGGTGGAAAGGGTCCCTAGACACCAGGCAGGGAGACACTGCCCAACTAGGAGACGGGGAGTCAGCTAATGCTGAAGGGCCACTCCAGAGACTAACCGCATCCATCGCAATTCTGAGACTACTGTTTCCAAGCAGCTCTTAAAATAAAATATTCAGTCTGCTGCAAAAAGGACAAAATATATCCACTACAACATTACAACTTTTCTGAGAAGTGTTTTTCCCTCAGCTCTAGAGGTTTTGTTTTGTTTTTGCAGCTTTGGAGTTGATTTCAATTCTGATAGCAGTATCAGTAGACTGCCTGACTTCTAATCGGATAAAAAACATTGGTATTTGCCAGACCCCATCGGGGGAAAATCATCAACCTGCTCTCCCTTGGTCTACTCTGAAGGCACTGATGAGTAAGAAGCCTTTATACTCTCAGGCTCCTTCAAAGTGCAGACAGTGACAAAGATGGAAAACACAGTGACCCTCATGGGTGGGCAGATAAGGAATCAAGGACAACCAATGGCTACCTCACACCAGTCCCATTTAAAATTCTTTCCTATAACAGATCATCTTTTTTTTTTAATTGGAAAAACTTAAAGATGAAAAATAGAAATTTAAGAACAGTGAGTTCACATTAAATGTGTAAATATGGTAGAAAGAGTAACACAGTGGTCAACAGCATAGGATCCAACAGAACTGCAATGGAATCCCAATTCCATCACATATTATGTATGTAAACTTGAGCAATCTTATTGAGACTCTGTTTTTCTGCTGTAAAATGGGGCTAGTAATAGTAATTATACTTTGGGGAATATAATAAGTACCCTATAATTTAGCTGTTACTAATTTTTTAATTAGATGATATTCTACTATAATTTACTTCTGTAATTTAAAGGTTTTAAACACTGCAGTTATAGAGACAGCTACCATGGAACAGTTTAACAAATAAGTTATAATCAAGAAACCATATGTCTACAGGGCATTCAGTGCTGGGACAGTTGCTTTATGAATACAAAAGAAATCTAATTCCTGTTTTTTTCCTTTATATGATATACCTCTTTGTTAGAGAGATAAAACTAACATGTGAATTTCTGTACTATTTATTTAAAAGCTCAGTTTTGGTACAGATGATTATGAAATTACATGTAAAACAATCATGCAACATAGTCCTAAGTCTTCCAAAGCCTCAAAACAATTATATGTAGGGATCAACTAATGTAACTAATGAAATCAAGGCAGAAGTTGCTGTGAAATAGTAGCCTATTCAGTTTTGCATTTTTTAATTTTAATTTCTTCATTGTATAAGCTGATAGTGAAAGTGAAAGTCGCTCAGTTGTGTCCAATTCTTTGCAACCCCAGGGACTATATAGTCCATGGAATTCCCCAGGCCAAAATACTGGAGTGGATAGCCTTTCCCTTCCCCAGGGGATCTTCCCAACCCGGGGATAGAACTCAGGTCTCCCACATCGCAGGTGGATTCTTTACCAGCTGAGCCACACCATAAGCTGATAAAGCACCATTTAAAGTTTGCAATGGGTCATATGCAGATCTGTCCTACTGGTGCAGTGAATTCAGACTGAAAGGGGTGGACTCATTTCCATGTTTTGTGTATTGGCTAAGTCCTTCTTACTGGACAGAGACCTAACTAGCATAGACAGACAAGTTAGGAGAAGGTGATGCTCTTAGCCTGTTGGGGTTCCTATGTGCAACCAAACACATTTCTTTTGCACCTCTTCCTTATACATCCCTCAGACTCAACACTGCTACATGATGATACGCAGCATCTATTTAAAAGTGATTATGACTACCTTAAAACAATGACAAATATTGGGAGAGGGGTTTTCCAGGCTTTACCTTAAACATCAGTCTACTCCTAAGATGAAGAGGCAGAGGGGATTATACAACTGAGATGCTGACACAGGCTTGCTTCTATGGGAATATTTTCTGTATTCCAGAATGAAGGCTAGAATTGCCTGACTCTAGGAGGTACCGCCTGGGAGTTATTTGTTTCATGGTTCAAAAGTTTGTTTACTGAGTTTTTGTTCTGATAAGGATCTGAAAGCCTGTTTTACTTTGGAATGAATGGCAAGTCTAACTTGAATTTTTTATTATTTGAGTTGTGCTGCAAGAGGTCAAAAATGAGACTATCACTGATCCATGGAGAGACATACAGCTATTTTCTGTAAAATCGCTAAACTTATCTCTGGTTTAAAGTAATCTTCCTGGAACACAACACACACACACACATAACTTACTCTATTTTTTGTCTATATATTTTGCTTCACTCAACAAAAATAAAGAGGGGTGGGCAGTTTGAAGGAATCAGTAATTCTTATCTAAGTCAGGTCAATTTTTCCATATCATTTTTACTTTGACAAATAATGTAACAGTCACTTCCAAGAGTAAAGAATTTCTAAGAATACTACCTCCTTTGGTAAAAACAGTGTTGAGAGATGGGAAGTGGATAGAGAGTAACTCAGGACTTCAGAAGAAGCCTGACTATAGTAAGACATGTTTTCAATCCTGGCTGATGGAATTCATGTAACTATTTTGTTGTAATACCTTCTATCACATCAGATCAGTCACTCAGTCGTGTCCGACTCTTTGTGACCCCATGAATCGCAGCACGCCAGGCCTCCCTGTCCATCACCAACTCCCGGAGTTCACCCAGACTCACGTCCATCGAGTCAGTGATGCCATCCAGCCATCTCATCCTCTGTCGTCCCCTTCTCCTCTAGATATATCAAATCTGGTTTAAGATATTTCATATCTAAATAAATCATATCTTATTTAGATTAGAAAACTAAAATTATTGGTGCTTGAGGTTTTAATATCCATGTGAAATATATTGTGATTTCTGTTAAAATAAGAACAATGAGGCATTCAGAATTTCTTACTACTGTTTGAATAGAATATTGGATATTTGTGGCTTAGTCTTCTGACACTCAATGCAAGGACAGCATTTGGTTCATTTAAGCTCATAAGTGTCTGCACAGCATAATTAAAATTATATTTGAAAACGATTGTAGGGAAAAGGAGGGTAACACCAAATTTTTTAGAGAATAGTTATGGAATTCTTCACTTCTATTCTCAAAATAATACTCCATAATACTGTAATGGTTGGTCACATACATAAGATATACACACATACACAGACATACAATTTGAAGTGATAATATTATCTTACGAGATATCCATTAAAACAGTTTTTCAAATATGTTCTTTTTTTCAGTTTCATTTATTTATTTATTTTTTTACTTTACAATATTGTATTGGTTTTGCCATACATTGACATGAATCCACCATGGGTGTTACATGTGTTTCCCATCCTGAATCAAATATGTTCTTTTAAACAATGTGTGTTATGTTTAAACACTTATTTTCAGATTTATGAATGCATATATAGGTGTTTATTCATCTTACACTTCCTTAAAGAAAAATAGATTGCATATTTAGGGAGGAATGTTAGTGAAGAGTGAGCTCCAACTTCATGTTTGAACTTTCCCTAAAATACTGTGTTTACCTTGAGGATTTACTTTGTAAGAAAGTGAAAATATTTTCAAAAGGCAACTTATGCTTTTAAATACTAAATGTCACTTTTTGTAGGCATTTTTGGAAAGGGTGCTTCCTTTAGCAGCTAAAAATTAGGAAAAACAGGCTAAAGTTAAGCCCGTGACCATATTGTCATAAGACATGTTGGAAATGTTCAGAACATCTTAAGTGAAAATAGACTGTCTGGTAATCTTCTGTTTTTCAGAGATCTTAACATTATATTTAAATAAAAGGAAGGATAAAATAAGGCACAAAGATAACCATCTTTTAAAAACATAAAATTTCTCTTTTCTTGTTAGGGGTAGATCAATGAAGCTATGGTCAATAAAAAGGAAACTATCAGCAAAATATAATTTCCCCCAAGTACACATGTTTGATTTCATATTTCAGTTCAAAATACTTCCATATTTATTCTAAATTCTAGTCTCAATGTTCATCTTTTATAAGTGGTTTGAAACTACTAATTCTAAAAGGGAAATCAAACAGGCAGTCTACAATTTCAAAACTGAGAATATTTCTTGTAATAAAAATTTACATTGATTGTGAGTTACATTTGTTTTGTTTGTTACTTTTTATTATGAAAACACTTTCATAAAGCTGTTATTTCATCCATGCTCAGGAGGCAAGAGTTTAGCCCTCTGTTGAATTAGTTCATCTAAAGGTCAACATTTTCTAATGGAATGAGACTTTTGTCTTATTCTCATTTAGGACTACAACTATATGACCTTTAAGAGTCTTTCCTACACTGTAATCTCTGAAGATTTTATTATACCTTTCCTTAACATTAATGGCAAAAATCTTTATCAAATTTGTTGTGACATTCATTTTTGTACTAGCTTAAAGCAGAATATGAAAATATTTGTGTCAACTATGGCTTCCTGTTGACATAACACAGATCTGCAACAATGTTGCAGGGGTCCCCAACCTCTGGGATCTAATTCCTGATGATCTGAGGTGGAGCTGATGTAAAAATAATAGAAATAAAAGGCCCAATAAACGTAACATGTTTGAATCATCCCGAAACCACCCCCCTGCCCAGTCCATGCAAAAATTGTCTTCCATGAAACCGGGCCCTAGTGCCGAAAAGTTTGGGGACCACTGCTCTATAGAATTTTTCTAGTGTCTTTAGGTTGCTGTAAGAGAAAAGGGAACAGTAGAAAGACTTCTGCTGTGAGAATTATGTTATTGAACCTAAGTCTTTTTCCTTTCTTCCTTTCTTCTGCTTGTGCTCCCTTCCTCCTATTATTACCTCTGAGGCGTAGTATGTGCTCAGCAAGACTTCACAACAGCATAAGTGAGCACATCTTAGCTCCTATGTGATTAGCCAATGAGCAGATGCACAGTTGCTTTGGCTTATATGAGGTGGTTGTAGTCTAACTCCTGACTGACTCTCATTCAAAAGCTGTTGCTCAAGCTTCCCTGCTGGGTTTCCTCCTCACATTCCTCCCTTTGATCCCAGGTTTACTCAAACCTTCCTCATGGTCTCTCAGCTCAACTTCTTTAGTTCAGATTCAAAGTCCAGTTCTCACTACAACCCCACCCCCAGTGCTAACTCACTGGCTCTGCCCTCTCCTTAGTCTCCCCATCACTCCTGGACTTTTCCATCCTCCCTGTCTCCTTACTTGCTGGAGAAAAATCTTTTAGGATTTTTTTTACAGTTGATCGCTTTTTGTAACTTGATTAAATTTCTGTCCTTTGTCTATTAATACCTTCATAATTTCCCAATTTAGATTAACATATAGCCCTTACCTTTCCATTGTCTGTAATTACATATCCATATTTATAGTCTAAAGAATGTTATCTATATATAAATATATTAAATGTGTTAAAGATACCCAAGTTTATAATGACACTTAAAAATACTCATTAGTCATCTTTGTAAACTGGTAACTAAAAGGAGGAGTTGAGACAGAATCAAGCATTTATCGTGCTCTTAGCATCCTTTTACTAAAAGAACCATGGTTAGCTTACAGAAGCCAAAGAGTTGATGAAGTCAAGTTCATTTGTTTCAATGAATTGCAGTTAATAAATGCAGAAGGGATGCTAGAATTTAAATATCACCACTTTGTGATCCTTAATGAAATAAAGAATCTGAGCACTGATCATCAATTGCTCCTGTATACATCTAAACCCACAGGTGGAAAACTAATGGAGAAGTTTACATAAAAAATTTCTTAAGCTGATCATAACAGAACCCACTGATCCAGTTTAACAATACAAAAGGGAATCAATTATACACTCTGTGCCTCCTCATGTGATGCAAAAAATTATACAACACTAACTGTAAAATACTCACAAAAAATTGAATGAGATTCTTATCAAGGCTTCTAGATCTGTCAATTTTATAGAAAAAAATAGGAGACAGATATCGCAGAAAGGCAGTTAGCAAAATTCAGAATGTGGGAAATTCTACAGGGCAAAATATCTTTCTTCAACAAATTGCAAGAAAAAAAAAGGAAAAGATATAGGTGTATTCCAAGGAACTTTAGAGACATATTAATGTGTAATATATGCTCCTGTATACTTTAATGCAATAATGTATGTGCAATATTGGCTCCTGATTTGAACAAAGCATTGTAAACAAATGATCTCTTGGGCCAAATAATCAAAGAAATCTGAAGACTAGGAATTTGATAATATTAGGGAATTATGATTCATTTCTAGCTTTAATAAATGTAATGATTTCTTAAAGAAAGAATCCATATCTTTAAAAGATCAAAAATATTCATGAAAAAATGGGCAGAAGACCTAAACAGACATTTATCCAAAGAAGACATACAGATTGCCAATAAACACATGAAAAGTTGCCCAACGTTCCTCATTATTAGAGAAATGCAAATCAAAACTACAGTGAGGCATCACCTCACACCAGTCAGAACGACCATCATCAAAAAATCTACAAACAATAAATGCTGCAGAGGATGTGTAGAAAAAGGGAACCCTCCTGCACTGTTGGTGGGAATGAACAAACGATACAGCCATTATGGAAAACAGTATGGAGATGGCTTCAAAAAACTAGGAATAAATCTACCATATGGCCCAACAATCCCACTACTGGGCGTATACTCTGAGAAAACCACAGTTATAAAAGACCATGTGCCCCAGTGTTCATCGCAGCACTATTTGCAATAGCCAGGACATGGCAGCAACCTAGACGTCCATCCACAGATGAATGTCCAAAGCAGTTGTGGCACATTTATATAGCGGAATATTACTCAGCCAACTGACTCAGAATCTGAGTCAGCTGTAGTGAGGTGGATGAAATTAGAGCCTCTTATATAAAGTAGGTCAGAAAGAGAAAAACAAATATTATGTATTAGCACATATATATGGAATCTAGAAAAATGGTACTGATGAACCTATTAATAGTAGAGAACGGACTTGTGGACACAGCAGAGCAAGGTGAGGATGGGACAAACTGAGAAAGTAACACTGACAATATACACTGCCATGCGTAAAATAGACCGTTATTAGGAAGTTGGTAAATAACACAAGGAGCCCAACCTGTTGTTCTATGCTGACCTAGAGGGGTGGGATGGGGGAAGGGGAGGGAAGCTCAGAAGGGAAGGGACATATATTTATGGGATACATATGGGATATAAAATTATGCATGTAATTATGTAATCAACATCAGATCAGATCAGATCAGTCGTTCAATCGTGTCCGACTCTTTGCGACCCCATGAATCACAGCACGCCAGGCCTCCCTGTCCATCACCAACTCCCGGAGTTCACTCAGACTCACATCCATCGAGTCAGTGATGCCATCCAGCCATCTCATCCTCTGTCATCCCCTTCTCCTCCTGCCCCAGTCCCTCCCAGCATCAGAGTTTTTTCCAGTGAGTCAACTCTTCCACATGAGGTGGCCAAAATACTGGAGTTTCAGCTTTAGCATCATTCCTTCCAAAGAAATCCCAGGGCTGATCTCCTTCAGAATGGACTGGTTGGATCTCCTTGCAGTCCAAGGGACTCTCAAGAGTCTTCTCCAACACCACAGTTCAAAAGCATCAATTCTTCGGCACTCAGCCTTCTTCACAGTCCAGCTCTCACATCCATACATGACCACAGAAAAGACCATAGCCTTGACTAGGCGAACCTTTGTTGGCAAAGTGATGTCTCTGCTTTTGAATATGCTATCTAGGTTGGTCATAACTTTCCTTCCAAGGAGTAAGCGTCTTTTAATTTCATGGTGGCAGTCACCATCTGCAGTGATTTTGGAGCCCAGAAAAATAAAGTCTGACACTATTTCCACTGTTTCCCCATCTATTTCCCATGAAGTGATGGGACCAGATGCCATGATCTTCGTTTTCTGAATGTTCAGCTTTAAGCCAACTTTTTTACTCTCCACTTTCACTTTCATCAAGAGGCTTTTGAGTTCCTCTTCACTTTCTGCCATAAGGGTGGTGTCATCTGCATATCTGAGGTTATTGATATTTCTCCCAGCAAATATACATTATATTATGTAATAAATATATATTGATTATGTAAGTAATATGCTGTAGTTAATATAATATACATAATTAATTATGTAACAAATACGTTATATATAATATTACTATATTATATAATATAGTAATTGTTTAATAAATATGTATTATACATAATTATGACTGATTTAATCTTCTACCAATTAAATGAATAAAATTTTAAAAATTCACTTCAAATACTAGGAATAAAATAGCATATATTTTACCAAACTTAAATGCACATTAAAGAACTGAATGTGAGATTAAAAATAACGAAATAAATAAAATATTCAGGGATAAAGTGATTTAACTTGAACTGAATTTGTATAAAATAATCTAGGGGATGGGAGATGTGGAATGGGATATAAATGAAAGAAGACTGGCCATGAATTGACAATTACTGAAGCTGGTGGTGACTACATGGTTGCTCATTATACTATTCTATACACTTTTGAATATGTTTAAAATGTATCATAATACAAAGTGGTGAAAGATTCAGTAACTAATACATTTCTCTGCAAATGCAGAAAGAGCTCTACTGTCAAGAGAGAAGCTTGTTCTAGAAATTATACTTTATCAAAATGGGTTCTATTCTGTAGGAATGGAGGGATACTCTCAGACCACTTTCTTCTCTCTTTCTTCCCAGAAAACTTCAGAAAATATAGTGTTGTCTTTTGAAATGTAGACACTGAATGACAGGAGATGGGAAGAAAAGTGTTCACCAGGAAAGTGGTAGGTTTATCTCCTGGTTTTGGAGACTCTCTGCTTTGTCCTCACCACTCTGGAGAGGGGTGTGGGGTTTCAGGCTGAAGGCGATCTGTGCAGATCCAAGTGAGCACAAGTCCCCTTCGATGCCAGGTACAGCTCAGCAAATGTTCCCGGGACCTTGGAAATGACCTGAGGAACCGCAGCCACCGGGCATGCTGGCAGTTCTGTGCTGGCACTGTGAGGGGTGAGTAAGCTGCCGCTGAAGGAGCTAGGATTAGAGGACACTGAGAACAAAGGAACTGGAGATTTCTAGGGAGTCTACCATCTGCATCAAGAAGTTCAAACCATGACAAGTTGAGTTCTAATCCTGGCTAAAAATCAGAATGAAAGCTAGGTAGGTTGGGAATAAGATGCCACCACAAGACTTCTCAGGCCTGGCAGGACTGGGGAAGAAGACTCAGAGTCCCCTGCTGTATACTCTAATATGCAGGAGGAGCTCCAGGGTCAGGAACATACAAAACAGCAGAAAGGGTGTGGTGCAATGATCATGCATCTCTTAGGAATATGACATCATATGTAACCACACTAATTCCAGGAAGTAAATACCATTCAGTGATGGTGGCGATGGAATCCAAACCCTGCTCTGAACTCTACAATCTGAGTTCAAGATCTCCCCTTCTTCTGTTGTACTCTCTGCCTCCCAGCTCATTGAACTGACTAGGTACGTGGAAGAGTCCTCTAACGAGCATCTCTGTTCTAGCCACTTGGTGCAGTTCTTGTCTCTGTATCCCATGCAACCCCTTGTTAAATGCCAAGCCTTTACATAGGGTCACAAAGAAGCAAAAGAAGTTGCAAAGAAGTCACCTGAAGCGACTTAGCACACATGCATGTACTTAGGGGGCCGTGGAAGAGAGCCGACATGGCACAGAGGGAAGAGTTGGTGGGAATGCTTAGGACTCTAGAGGCAGACTCACCTGCGTTAAATCCTGCTTTACGTTTTCCCACCTCACTGGCTTCTGGCAAGTTTCCTGTCCTTTTGCAGTGCGTTATTGTCTGTAAAATGAACAGGGTATTATCTAACTTGAAGGGTTGTTATGAAAATGAAATTTAAAATGGGCCATAAAATATACTATTAAAGTCACCAGGAACCCCACTCTTCCTTTTTTTAAAACTTGTTTTTGGGTCACTTGGGGTCCTGGAATAAATGGAAACAAGATACACTGAGAGGCAGCAGAATCTTGGGAGGTTTTATTAGCACATGGCATCCCCATACCAAGAAAGTCAGGTACTTGACCTGTCCAAACCTGACTGGGAAAGAGCTGGTTTTGCGAAAATTTTATGAGTCAAAATATTATAGTACCTTGCCCAGACTCTTCCCAGTAGTTGCCCATCCCATCATCACAGAAGTAAGGGAACTGGGAGGGAGTTTCTTGCTGATTGTGATCTTGTCCAAAGCACTTTTTATTTTTCTAGCTAGTCTATAATTCTTAACATTGCCAAGTGATTGGATTCCCAAGAAGCAAGTAGCCTGTGATACACATATATAAACACACACACACACACACACACACACACACACACACACAAGAATAAACTCATAAAAGCATTTAAAAAATGAATTCCTTTGGGCTGGGGCAAGGGTGTCATTCTAAAGCAATTATCTGGAGCACCGTGTCAAGTAAAGTCTAAGATGCTTTTTCAAGGAGATCCAAAATTATGGAGGATTAAAGAATGATGTACTGCTGTAATGTATGAGGAGTTTATTGCCCTCACATATTGTAATCTTTAAGTGAGAAGTCCAGGTTGAGGGATGGCTCTACTCTGGGTGGCCTGTGGTGTGGATACCTATCGACTGCTATGGTGTGCAATTGATATACTGCAAAATTTTTGCTTGTCTATAAAAAGGTTTTTATACTTTCTAATATTATTCCTGAATATATAGCTCTGGGTCACTAAACGCTACCTCCTTTCTTCTTTCCATGTCATCTCTACCAAGTATGTTAAAGATGGCCAGCACCTTTGCTAATAAATTTATGACATGTTAAAAAATTATTAATTTGCAAATAGTGTTTAACTCTGACACTTATAAATAGCCTTACTTTTCATTAGAACAATCTCTAGAGTTGTTATTGACTTGGAGCAATGGGTTTTTATACTTATTTTTTAAAAGAATCACCTGAATGATGTTTAATGTATTAATAGAATTTTGTTATTAAATTTAATTTTAAATGTCTTATGAGGTTAGCTGCTTAGAACTCTAAATTTTGGCTGAGTTTTAAAAAAGTGACCAATAGTAAATATGCAGACTTTAAGGAACAGGGAAGATAAATGTTCAACCTCAGAGTCTCTTTATCACTTTTTCAAGACTCTTTTTGATCAATAGCCATCCTATCAAGAATGAGTCCCCAGGAGAATGCTATAATTTTGTTCATTTCAAGCTAAGTCACTGGTGACATTTCTACTGTATTTGTTCTCTCCACTTTATGAATGTTTTTTGGTTACCAAAAGACCATTATAGAACCTTCCCTAACATTTATTTTTTTAAGTCATTCCCTGGAACAAACAATTAGAACTTTTCTTTTTCCTAGACTCACTAGAATGATTTTAGATCCATTGAACAGATTGTATTATGATTAAATTGGGTGGGTTCATACTACCATTCTTTAAATGATAATAAATCCTTATAGAATATATTTTCCAATGTATACATGATCCCCAATATCCAGATGAATAAATAAACTCATCAATTATCTGGACTTTTTGTTTTCCCAACACAAAATGCCAAGTATAGGCTCTTATCTAGAACACTGTTTTTCCCACCGCTTACCTAGTAGTTTGTGTCTGTAGACAGAGCTTTTGATAATAAGGGAAATGAAAAGCCAGTCTGAAAGGATCATCTAGTTTTCTTGAATTCTGGGCAATGTCCCAAGATTGAAATGAATCGTTCTCTGAGCTGTGGGGAGTAGATGTCTTAAATCGCTCCTTTATAAACTGCAGGAGGCTTGAGACTATGAAACGGTAAAATGTCAACTTGAAGGAAATTAAAGTTTTCAAATACTGAGCTTGACCCGAGAGAAAAGGTTGATTCTTGAGTAACCACTGTGGAGGAAACCACAGCCACAGCGGATCTAAGCAGGAATATTATCTGGAGCATAAGTACCAGGGGCTACCACACCAGCAGAATGCTGAGATAAAAAGGAAAAAGAACAAACAGGTCTTGGATTCAATGCTACTTGTAACTGGTCATTTATATTCTAAATGCCATGGAGCCAATGAAGTGTGGTGAGCCTGACTCTCATTGCGGATTCTGTCACGTATCACTATGTAAGCCCGGGAATCTCAGCCTCTGTAAGCCTCATCTGTAAAATGGGGCTAAGAATAGAACCTAATCAGTGAGTGAGCATGTATACACTTAGCACACAGCAAATGCCCAGTGATAGAACTCTTATTAATCCCATGAACTGCTGTGAGGAATATTTGAGATAAAAGACATGAAATTCTCACAAGGAACATCTAAGATAAAAGATTTGAAGTGCTGTAAAATTTACAGATGGCCAAGCAGATTCAAAATATTGCTAGTTTGTTTAATGCTTAATTAGACCTACCGCAACAGCTCATCAGAGGTCTAGGAAAAAAAAAAATCTCAAACCATAATGGGAATGAGTACTCCTTCTGTACTGGTACCTAGAACTTGTGTTTTCAGAAATTTAGAGAAGAAAGTAATTTCTTCTTTGTATGTACCTGATCAGATAGAGAGCTAACACTGCTGGCAGTCATGCTCTGCACCTGAATGATTGCCTATTATTTTAATAAAGCACAGATCCATCCCTTGTCCTTGGAATTAAGAAATGTTGGGAAGGAGACAGCAATTGGAGAGTCACATTCTTTAGTTCTTTCTTATCCTGCCTTAGATCCCATCCTTCTTATGTTGTCTGGTCAGTATATTAACCATACTTTGAGCCATTCCAAAGGCTCATGATCTCCTTTCTTACATAAGACTAGCCAGTTACAAAGACCAGCTTTCTGCCTCTGCAGAAATTGAATTCAGCACAGGGAGAACTGAACCATTGGTTGAGATGGGTTGACTGAAAGTAAAATGAATTCTGCTACTTAAGAAATACTCTTTGGGTAATTCCCTGTCAGTCCAGCAATGGGACTCTGCAGTCTCACTCCTGAGAGCCCAGGTTCAATCCCTGGTTGGGGAAGTAAGATGCCACAAGCCATGTGGTGCAACAAAAAGGAAGAAAGAAAAATTCTTGGGAGGAAAACATTAACTAAATATTGCTAATAACAAAGTGTCTTGTTTGCTGTGGGAGTGTAGAACAGAACAAGAAAAGGGGCTTATCAATTGGAAAGATGCTTTGAGTTCCTTTATAAAAGACGCTTTTACAATCTGAGAACTTTTGCTACTATCAAGTAGCAATTCTGTCGGAAGACTGACTTTTTCTCAAGGCCTGGCAGTATCATCAACTTACAGCCCAGGGAAAAGGGCATTAGAAACAAGTCCTGTGGATGAAATAACATAAGTTATATACAGTTGGCAAAATACATGATATTTTAAAAAATATCCTTGATACTGGGCTCTACCTTTAGACGAAAGGAAATAAGCAATCAATAAGATTCTGTGACAGGAATTCTGAAAATTTGCTAGAAATGTTCCTTTTTTCCCTTAAAATGGATAACTTTGCATGCATATACTATGATTGACATCACTCACATTTATTGAATGACTCTCCATTCTACTCTCATTAATAAATAAAGAGATTTATTCTCTCCATATCTTTGTAAAACACTCATCTGCAAGTCCCTGGGGGAGTCTCAGCGAAGGGGCACAGAGTTTTTCCTTTTTTCAATTTTATTTTTGGCTGTGCCGTCTTCATCACTGCACACGGGTTTTCTCTAGTTGCCGCGGGCGAGCACTACTCTTCATCGCGGCGCATGGGCTTCTCATGGCAGTGGCTTCTCTGGTTGTGGCACATAGGCTGAGTTGCTCCAAGGCATGTGGAATCTTCTCAGGCCAGGGATCGAACCCATGTCCCCTGCATTGGCAGGAGGATTCTTAACCACTGAACAACCAGGGAAGTCTGGGGTATAGTAGTTTAATTAACCTAATCCTCAAAAAAAAACAAAAAACAAATAAACAAACCCAAAACCTGACGCTTCCTTTATGGCTTTTCTTGCCACAAATACAATGCAGCCCAGCAATGCACAGCTCTCTTAGCTCACTGACTAGTAACTGGAAAATGGCCCATATCCTGTATAGTGCCTTTTCCTAAAATCCTCCAAAGGGGGAGCCAGATGAAGGGTAGGGAAATGCAGGGCTGTGTGTAGGGAGGGCTCTGCCTCCTGCTTTTCCATCATTCCCCTTCTTCCTGCCAGGTCACAGGTGAGGATGGGTAGGTGGATAAAACCATTGACTAGAACATGTTTGTATCTGTTCACTAAGAAGAGTACACTTGATTATGAATTGCAGTAATTAGCAGTGAACAGTTCAGTTGATGTTAATGTAACTGCTCTTCCAGGCAGAGGTCAACATTGCCTCATGAATGAGTGACTCAGCAAAGCAAAATTGTGAGTCGTCACTGCTGCAATCCAATGTGGCCCTCATCGAAGTGATCAAAACAAAGAGCTCAACAGGAAAGCAAGGCTGGAGAGTAATCTGGTGGTATAGCACAGGGATTATTATTATTTTATGAGATTTGTGATACCAACTGCTCATTGTTAACACAGATCCATTCTCCTCTCCTGGGCATTTCCCCATCCCACCCCAAGACTGCATTTCCCTCTCTCTTTTGAGACCAGAGGCCAAATTTGTGAATTTGTGGATTATGAGTTTGTGGCCATAGGACTCAGTTCTCCAAAATGGAATGTGAGTGGAAGTGCTGAGTACGACTCCTGCATCATTCACTTAAATTGAAATTGGTGTTCTGGACCTGACCTCTCTCACTCTTCCCAGTCTGCCCAGGACCCATCTTTGACTATGCAGCTGAAATCAGGACTCTTTTGGGGAGCAGTGTGGCTGCAGGGGTAACAAAATGGGAGAAACATGAGTATCTGAGTGCATGTGCAGAGGAAAGCCAGCCTGGACCTGCACTGCCCACTTCAGGACCTCCATGTGTAAGGGAAATAAATACTGGTATTTTCTAATCCACTGTATTTTTGGATCTCTTTGATAAAGCATCTTGGACTTCACCCTGATGCAATACATTGTGCAATATATCTTTCCACAAAAATATAATAAAAATATTCATTTTTATAGCTGTATAACAAATTACCATAAGCTTAGTGCCATAAAACAAGAGAAATTTATGATCTCACAGATCTGTAGGTCATGCTTAGGTGAGTTGTCTGCTCAGGGTCTCTCTGGGCTGAAATCAATGTGTTGGCTGGGGCTCCCATCTCATCTAAGGCTCATGGTCCCCTCTTTCAAGCTCCAGAGTTGTTAATAGAAAGCATTTCCTTACTGCTGCAGACTGAGGTTCCTGTTTTCTTGCTGGCTTTAGGGCAGGTCCATTCGGAGTTCCTGGAGCCTGTCTGCAGGTCCTTGCCTCATGGCCTCTACAGGTAGTTCACAGCACGGTTGTTGTTCCTTTCAAGCCATCAAGAGCTCATCTCTGACTTCTTTCTCAGATTCCTATGATCTGGAGAAAATTGCTTTTGAAGAACTTGCCAGGTACTTGCCTGGTGCCCCAGTGGTTAAGACTCTATGCTTCCAATGAAGGGTGGGGTGGGTTCAATGCCTGGTCAGAGAACTAAGATCCTACATGCCACACAGCCAAAAAAAAAAAAAAAGCAAATTGAAAAAAAGAACTTACCTGATTAGGGCAGTCTCACCTTGATAACCTTCCTTTCACCATACTAGGTGATATAATAACAGGAGCAATATCTCATCAATTTCAAGTACTTAAAAATAATTTTTGTATTTTTGTGTATTGTATACACAATGGATCTGTTTTTAGGAAACCCATTTACTTCCTCAACAATAAAAGAAGTATTATACTATTTAATTAGCACATATTATTTACATATATAGGTAAAATGAACTTAAAATCTGAAATGTAAAGAATTTAATTTCATTAACATATTTAGATAAACAGCATTATGTAGCAGAAAATGCATAAGCATCAATGCCAAAGAGAAGAAAGACAGAATCCCAGATCTGCCAACTTTGTGTGCTAGGGTTTAGTTTGAATTTCAAATTTTAACTCTATCTTGAACTTTTAACCTCTCAATAGCCATGTTTAATATGTTTATATCTATAGTAATAACTGTATGTTTGGTCTTTTATCATCTTGTTTGAGATCATCATTTTTAATGTTTTCTGGCTTTTCATAATGTTTTGGGTTTTTTTGAAAATATAAATAAATTTTGGCCCACTTTTTTGTGATTTAGAATGTAGACATCTTGTTATTAATTCTCCCAAGGATATGTTTAAATTTTTAATACCCTTTAAAATATATTTCTCTTATTTTTGAACTCAAAAAGGAATCAACATTTTATATCACTTCTACATACGATAAGAAATTTTACTCAATTTACTCCTTATCCATTCCTTACCTTTGTCCATATAGTTTTCTGCCCAGAATCTATACTATTATATAAAAGCTCTATCTACCCTCAAGGGAGTGGGTTATACAGGGTTTCTATACCAGAGAGTGGGAATTTCAGAATTCTACTTACTATAAGAATACTAGTATGTAGTATTAACATATATGTGATACATAATATAAAAGTATAATATAATAATGCTTACTTAAACAGTAATTGGGAGAAGGCAATGGCACCCTACTCCAGTACTCTTGCCTGGAAAATCCCATGGACGGAGGAGCCTGGTAGGCTGCAGTCCATGGGGTTGCTAAGAGTCGGAAACGACTGAGCGACTTCACTTTCACTTTTCACTTTCATGTATTGGAGGAGGAAATGGCAACCCACTCCAGTGTTCTTGCCTGGAGAATCCCAGGGATGGCAGGGCCTGGTGGGCTGCTATCTATGGGGTCGCACAGAGTCGGACACGACTGAAGCAACTTAGCAGCAGCAGCAAACAATAATTATGCTTGCTATATGCCAGGAACTTACAAACTATTTTACATGTATTTTATCACTTAATCCTCAAAATATTATTATGAGAGATAGTATTATATTCCCCATTTCACAGATTACAGAAGGAATTGAGGCTTAGACAGGTTAAGTAATTTGCTCAAAGTTATGCAACTAGTTAAGTGGCAGAAACTGGCTTATACCCAGCTCAGAGAGCATAGACTTTGGAATTGGACAGACCCGTTACATGCTCCTAGTGCCCTATAATTCTCCTTTATAGCACTTGTCACACAGCCAATTAAATAATTATTGTGAAATAAGTTGGTTAGGTAGATTACAAATGTCATCAAAGCAACTGAATTTATTTTAGAGTGCATTCAGCAAGAACTAACAGGAAATCTGACTAATAGTGGCTTAAACAAATAGAGATCCACTTTCTTCATCTAAAAAGAAGTGGCTACTGGTAATATTTCAGAGGCTCAACAATATCATGATGTCCCTTTGGCTCTCTTGGGCTTTACTTCGTAGGTGGCTGCAGCTTCAGCCATCACATCCAAAACAAAGCTGGAAGAAAGGCAAAGGGATGAAGCTAGCCATATCTGACTCATTTTAGTGGGAAAACAAACTTTCCATTCTGGAGCTTGGCCATAACTGGATTGCTTACAACTCTAAGCTGTAACGAAGCCTGGAAGAGTGAGATTTTGCACAGTCTACATTGAGGAAGAAAGTTGTAGTGAATATTTTGTAAGCAAAAATGCTTTCTGGTATAGGCAGGGACTGCATCTGTCTTATTTTGTCTTCTGCACCCAGCTCAGTGGTTTCTACACTGTAGGCTCTTAATTACTGTGCATGAATGCTTGCTAAATAATGCATCCAAGGACTTCCCTGGTGGAATGGATAGAAATATGCCTGCCAGTGCAGGAGACATGGGTTTAATCCCTGGTCCAGGAAGATTCCACATGCCATGGAGTAACTAAGCCCATGTGCCACAATTACTGAGCTCGCACTCTAGTGAAGTCTACGTGCCCTAGAACCTGTGCTCTGCAGCAAGAGAAGCAACCATGATGAGAAGCCTGCACACAGAAATGAAGAGTAGCTCCCACCCACCACAACTAGAGAAAGCCTGAGCAAAAGCAACGGAGACTCAGCACAGCCAAAAATAAATAAAGAAAAACAAAAATAATGCATATGAAATGCTTAGCTACTTGCTTAGTGTAAACTGGATAGTTGATTAACGATGATTACTAGTAGCTATATCGTTCGTGAGTGCATGCTCAGTTGCTCAGTCATGTCCTACTCTTTGCGACCCCATGGACTGTAAGCCTGCCAGTGTCCTCTGTCGATGGGATTCTCCAGGCAAGAATACTGGAGTGGGTTGCCATTTCCTCCTCCAGGGGATCTTCCCATCCCAGGGAACAAACTCATGTCTCCTGTGTCACCAGCATTGGTAGGCAGATTCTTTACCACTAAGCCACCTGGGAAACCCCAACTACATAGTTTATTAATCCCAAATTTATATATGTGTGCATCCTGATGAATGCTTTTCAACACCCCATTGATTGATTTAAGATAAGTGCCAACAGCTGATAGCTTTGTTTGGCACATTAGCCACAGGGGCTAGAAGGGGTCTGCTCTGGGTTGAGGAGTAAAGTGAAGTCTAAGTCTCTCAGTCATGTCCAACTCTTTGCGACCCCATGTACTATACATTACTTTGCCAACAAAGGTCCGTCTAGTCAAAGCTATGGTCTTTCCAGTAGTCATGTATGGATGTGAGAGTTGTACTACAAAGAAAGCTGAGTGCCAAAGAATTGATGCTTTTGAACTGTGGTGTTGGAGAAGACTCTTCAGAGTCCCTTGGACAGCAAGGAGACCTAACCAGTCAATCCTAAAGGAAATCAGTCCTGAATATTCATTGGAAGCACTGATACCGAAGCTGAAATTCCAATACTTTGGCCACCTGAGGGGAAGAACTGACTCATCTGAAAAGACCCTGATGCTGGGAAAGATTGAAGGTGAAAGAAGAAGGGGCCGACAGAAGATGAGATATTTGGATGGCATCACCGACTCAATGGACATGAGTTTGAATAAGCTCGGGGAGTTGGTGATGGACAGAGAAGCCTGATGTACTGCAGTCCACAGGATCGCAAAGAGTAAGACACGACTGAGCGACTGAACTGAATATACTCCATGAATTCTCCAGGCCTGAATACTGGAGTGGGTAGCTGTTTCCTTCTCCAGGGGATCTTCCCAACCCAGGATCGAAGCTAGTGCTGGAAGAAGTCTGCTCTTTGGTGAGTAAGTGGGAAGCAATGAATCTCCTTCTAGCTCCATGATACTTTGCAGGCTAAGGCTGGCCAAAGGGGGATAGCCCTGTAGTAAATGTTCAGCTGCTGCTGCTTAAGCTCACTTTACGCAACTAGTGAAAGGGTGGTTACTAAAAGCATTCTTTGGCTAAAACGAAAAAACCCCTGCCCTGATGGTCACAAGACTTCTCTGTCTGAAGCTGAGGCCAAAAAAAGAGTACTAAGACTTCTGTATCAGCACCATGTTTTGGGGAACACTTCAGCAAGCTTACTTGTCTTCATCTTATTTCTCTATCTTTCCAACTGAGGACCAGATAATAAGGTATATTTAGACTGCCTGGTGAAATATACACTCTAGACTCTGCTCAGTCTCAGAACTACAAGTTGCAACAATGCTGGGAATTGCCAATAAGCTGCTTCCCTCTTTCATTAACAGGCACTGTGTGACTTGGGTGAATATATTACTTTTCTAGAGCTTCCATTACTAAGTACCACAGGCTGGTGCTTAAACAACAAAGATTAATATCCCATGGTTCTGGAGGTCAGAAGTTTAAGAAAGATGTCAGCGGGTCGGTCCCTTCCGAGTGCTGTCAGGAAGGGACATGTTCCAGGCTTCTCCCCTAGTTTCTGGCATTTTGCTGACAATATTTGGCGTGCCTTGCTTTGTCTCTGTTGGCTTGTAGAAGCATCACCTGGATCTCTGCCTCCATCTTCACTTGGTGTTCTCCCTGGGTGCCATGGTCTCTGTGTTCAAATTTCCCCTTTATTGAATGAGGCCTATCCTAATTATCTCCTCTTAACTTGATCATCTGCAAAGTCCCTACTTTCAAATAAAATCAGTTTCACAAGTACTTGGGGTTAGGATTTGACATCTTTTTGTGGGGGACACAATTCTACAGAAAACAATGAGAAACTCGTATATATGTATATTCCTTTGTTTAAACAAAGACCAATAGTGATCCTTGGGTCTCCCACAATGTTAAAATCACTTCCAAGATCCTGTGCAAGAGTTAGGATCTATAAAGAATGATTCTATGACCTGGGTTTTGAGGATAACATTGACTCCATGTAATGTTTTTCTATAAAAGCAATTGATTAAACATAATTAAAAGAGATTTATGTTTTGTACCCATATGAAATTTCACAGATAAATTAATGACCAAGTCAAGAAAATTAATGATTTTGATTACAGTTACGATTTGTGGTTTATAGCCTCTAAGTGTCAGACGCTGTATTGAGACTTTAACGATAGTAATACAAGTCTGTATGTGTGTGTGTGTTAGTCGCTCAGTCATGTCCAACTTTGTGTGACCCCATGGGATTGTAGCCTGACAGGCTCCTCTGTCCATGGAATTTTCCAAGCAAGGATACTGGAGTGGGCCGTTCCCTTCTCCACGGGGTCTTCCCAATCCAGGGATTGAACCCAGGTCTTCTGAATTACAATCAGATTGTTTATCATCTGAGCCACAAGGGAAGCCCAGTAATCCTGTAATCTGGGTGTTAATAGGCTCACTTTATGGATGAAGAAACAGTCTCAGGATAGTTAGACAACATGCCTAAAGGTCAGGCCCAGCGGGAGGGGTGCCTAGAGAATACTGCTACTACTGCTAAGTCACTTCAGTCGTGTGCGACTCTGTGCGACCCCATAGACGGCAGCCCACCAAGGCTCCTCCGTCCCTGGGATTCTCCAGGCAAGAACACTGGAGTGGGTTGCCATTTCCTTTTCCAGTGCAACAGTAGAACTGGTCATGGAACAACAGAGGCCAAATAGGAAAAGGAGACGTCAAGGCTGAATGTCACCATGAAACAATGCAGAGACATATGAGAAATGCTGGACTGGAAGAAACACAAGGGAAAAGATGGGAGAAAATCAAAACCTCAGAATGCAGATGACACCACCCAGGAGAAAGTGAAGAGGGGCAAAAGCCTGAGAAAGGAAAGGGAGAGGAAAAGGGGCAAAGCCAACACAGAAAACGAAGATATGGCACTGGTCCCATCACGATGGGAAAAGATGGGAAACAGTGGAAACAGTGTCAGACTGCTGCCAAAATACTGAGATGGGACGCGGAGAGCCGGAGAAGACCCGAGACAGAGAGACAACACCAAGGCAGAGGCTATGGCTCTGTGGAGGGAGGAGAGCTGGAGGAAGAAGGCGAGGGAGAGAGGAACGTGGTGGGAGAAGAGAGAGTCCTGGACGAAGAAGAACAGTACGAAGGAGATAATCCTGGATGGAAGGAAGATGCAGCGAACCAGAGGCACAGCGAGAGGACATGGAGAAGACGATGCTGGGAGGATGAGGGAGGAGGAGAAGGGGACGACAGAGGAGAGATGGGGAGGACACGACCGAGGAGCGAGGAGGACCGGGAGCTGGTGATGGACAGGGAGGCCTGGGTGCGCGGATGGGGTCGCAGAGTGGACACGACTGAGACGATCTGATCTGATCTGATCTGATCTCCAGTGCATGAAAGTGAAAAGTGAAAGTGAAGTCGCTCAGTCGTGCCCGACTCTTAGCGACCCCATGGACTGCAGCCCACCAGGCTCCTCCACCCATGGGATTTTCTAGGCAAGAGTACTGGATTGGGGATACTAAGCAACCTATATTTCATTTTCAAAACTGTTACATGATGCTTTTTTGGATTTCAGAAAATATGATCTTCATACATTTGTGACTCAAATCAGCTGTACAAATTACAATGGCTGAACATGACAAAATGGGACTCTGGACAAACTAGACTTTCAATAAAAAGAGAAAAATGTGACCCACAGTGCTGAAATGGCACTTCATTGATTTACTGATATAAGTTCCATCAGATACACCCTGGTACACCTGAAGTGAGCAGGCAGTGTTCTATTTCTAACATTATTAAGAAAAATGTGGATTGGTGTTTTAAATAATTCTTCTAACTTTAAAAAATGTTATTTTTACCCTTTGAGGGCACTTGTGGCTGAAAATTAAAGAGGCAAAAACTCAAGTCTTGCCTAAGTCACAACTAAAACACTTCAGAAAGAGACAGCCATTATTGAAAATTTAGTAACAAAAGAGTTTAGGAAAGTGCCATTTGTTTTAAATTACTCTTGTGGTCTAGAAAATGTAGATTTCTCATCAAACCATTTAATTGAAGTCTTCTTAATACCCAGGTTAAGTTACATTAAAGAGAAGACAAAGAATCTCTTTAAATCACTTTGCAGTAATAGGATTTTGTGGTTAAGAACCTAATTTAAAACAAATGGGCTATTGGCTACATTTAGACATTTTTGTCATACAAATTTCTGCTCCACATCTACTCGCAGTAATGGATTTGGATCTATTATAAAAATGATCCATTGTTTTGGACACTGTACCTTCATGTGAGTGTAGTAACCAATGCGCAACTTTTGAAAGTATTTGCTATTTGAAAATGGTCTGTTTTTATGATGATAAAGTGAAAGAATTTAGTGTAGATGTAAAATCAGCTTTAAGCCAGTACTACCCTTGAACTTATTTCTCCCCAGGAAGTTCAGATGAAGAAACCTCACATATTCATTCAGCACTTATGTGTTAAATACCTGTCTTAAGCCTGGCACAGTTCTAGGTAAGATGTATCAGTAGACAGACTGATACAGATCCCTGCCCTGTGGAGTTTACTTCTATTATGGGGCAGGAGGTGGGGACAGGCATGGGCATGTGTGCTAAGTCACTTCACTCCTGTCTGACTCTTTGTGAGCCTATGGATTGTAGCCAGCCAGGCTCCTCTGTCCATCGGATTCTCCAGGCAAGAATAATAGCGTGGGTTGCCATGCCCTCCTCCAGGGGATCTTCCTATCCCAGGGATGGAAACCATATCCGCGGCTACTGCATTGCAGGGGAATTCTTTACTGCTGAGTCATCAGGGAAGCCCTGCAGGGACAGGCAACAAACAATAAAATAATAAGAAAGTCAGAAGTATCAGCATAAAAGTCTGACTAAAATAACCAGAATGGAAAGTGATATGGTGATAGTGCCATGAGAAAATGAAAAAATGACTCCAAGACAAGAGGCACGGGGAAGGTTGATAAGTGATATTGTTTTAAATAGCTTGGTGGGGGCAGGCCTCACTGTGAAGGTGACAGTGGAATCCCAGACTGGAAAAGGTGGAATCAGGGCTTCCTCTAGTTGAAATTGAGCAGAAACTGATGAAGCATCTGGTGCATGTATGTTGTCAGCAGTGGTCCAGCTTTGGATGGTGTTGCTGGGCTCCTGCTGGATGAGGAACAATTTGGAGACAAATCACTTAGTCTCATATTTTGCCAAGTGTATATAGAAATCACAGGCTTTCACACAGAGGTGCTGGAAACAAGGACGGAGGTAAATGGTAATGAGATGGTTGTATGTCACAGGAGCAAATTATTCATATCAGTTCAAGACAAAGTGGGGATGTTGAAAATTAACCTTTAAACTTTGTTGCCCATTGGAGATCAGACCATCTCTCAAGAACTTAGCATTGCCAGATCATTTTTCCGCATTGGAATAGATTTCTGTTTCTTTGGTTGAGCGGCAGGTAACAGAACTGATTTACATTGAAGGGACACACTGACTATTATTTAGTAAGAGGTTCCCAGGGAACAGAGACTCAGGTCATAGAAGACTCATGTCTCTTGTCTGACTCACTCTGGGGAGGATGCTGGTGGAGGAGGAGGGCAGGCAAGTGCTATTTTAACATCTCTCTCCCAAGCAAGCATAGTTGAATTTACATAGATTATTTGAAATTATTTAATGAGCTGACACTCTCTGCCTATCAGCTTCAAAGTCAAGTCAAGTCGCTCAGTCGTGTCCGACTCTCAGCGACCCCATGGACCCCCATGGGCTCCTCTGTCCATGGGATTTTCCAGGCAAGAGTACTGGCGTGGGGTGCCATTGCCTTCTCCATATCAGCTTCAGGTCTTGTGTTTATCAGTTGCTGTCAGTGTGCCTCCATCTCTCTCTCTCTGCCTCTCAGAGACTGATCTTCACTTGCTTCTTTTCCACATGGCATTTGATCTTTGTTTACTGTGCAAAAGAGCTGCCCTTACTACATCATGCAAACAAGTATATCCTTGGCATATTTTTCTCTTGGTCTCTTGCATTTAGTTTGATAAAAATGAGTTCAATGAGTCAAGGAAAAAATTCATGCAAAACATCACAATTCACTTCTACACACCTAACTTCATATAGACAACATCCAAATTAAAACAACTGCTGGAGAGAGTGAAAAAATTTATGATAAGTTCACAATATCATGAAGCTGAAAGACCCTTAGTTTAATTATTAGGATTATTCTGATTACAAATACATAAACTTCTTGGGGGATAAGAAATAAGAAGATTAAGTTGTCTTTTTCTAAGAACACATTACAAGCTTAACCAAGATTAGTCCAAACAACTAAGATAATACATTAAGATTCCACTTATTTAATTTAAATATTTCAAAAATTGAAGCTAACTCCTCAAGATACCCAAACTTAAAAAAAAGGTTTTTGGTTTTTTTTGGTATTAATGATTGTTTTGTGTGTTGTGGTTGTGTTTAATTGCTTACATTCTAAATAACTTCTTTTTTTTTTGGTGGGAAGGATATTAATAGTTGTAGGAAAAGTGGCTGAAATTTAGGTTTTCTCTCCATAGAGTCTCTAAAGTGGAGACTTTTTCAAATTTTTCCAAAGTAATTTCATGCCCCATATTTTCATCCTGGCCTCCATGGGAATGCATTAACCCTTCTTCAATAGACTTTTGAGAAACCTGTGGTTTACACATGGATAGCTTGGGGACTTCCCTGACAGTCCATGCTCCCACTGCAGGGACCCAGGTTCAATCCCTGGTAGTGGAACTAAGATTCCGCAAGTCACAAGACAGGGAAAAAAAAGTTAAGACTAAAGATGGGTAGCATGGACTTTATTCCAAATAAAAAAATAAAAGGTTTCAAATGGACTGCTCTCTCTGGCTGACTGCCAAGTTTCTAATTTTCCACAATTTTTTTTCATAAATAGAATAACCCGTACTAATAACTAATTTCACATATATTTAGCATAAAGTAGTTAAGCCATTCCAATGGATTTAATATAGGGATTAGTTACTAACTAATTTAAAGACTATTTTTTTTTTAATGAAAATTTAGGAATGCAATAGCTTTCTAAACAGGAGTCTTATGATATAACCTGAAAAAAATTCCAAGCTGGGTGTAACTCTCGTGTGGGTAAAGGGAGTGAGTGGGGCATAATCTTACAGAGCAGCACGCACAGCACATGGACAGTCTTCAGAATCCACTGTTGAAAATAACTACGGGGAGCAGAGGTCTAGTAAATTCTAGAGTGAGATCTGGCTCAGGGAAACCAGTGCAAAGGCTGATAATCCACAACCAAGTTTGGAGAATCTGCCAAGCAGTGCTGCCTGCCAGGAGTTACTTGCAAGAGGAACCATGGAACTTTGTGGATGAATTCACTCAAAGAAGACTGAGGTGTGCACTCTTGGTCCAAGGACAGTGGGTCGTTGTTAGAGAGGAGGTTAGCAAGGTTTATGTTGCTCAGATTCCCTGTGGTCCCTGCTGTATCCGGAGACCAGAGTTCAGGGAGGAAGAGTGTCTGATAAGAAGCTAATCACCAGCATCTTGTAAAATACAGGTTGGGCAGCACGGCTCCATGGCCTGTAACAGGATACAACCTGAGTGCAGGGGAGGGGGCGGGGTAAATTCCTCAGTTCAGCCTGAGGGCGGTTGGCACGGGTTGCAGTGGTTATTCGCCAGAAATGCCATTTGGGTCAGCCACCTGGAATCCCTTGGGCCGTGTTACCTGAGTAAAGAGCAAGGACCATGGCCACCTGGTTGCCGGGTATGACCATAACCTGACACCTGAGCAAGTACTTCCGGGGAAGAGGAAGCAGAGGCTCCCTTGTGCATCCAGGAGGATTAAATCCTGTGGTCCCTGAGGTCACACACCCTCTGAGGATTCCTGAGCTATCCCAGGAAGCCTGGGAGGAGGCTGAGCTTCCCAAGATTCATCTGTAAGGACCAGGCCAGACAGCTACTATTTTGTTAAAAATCCTTTGATTAAAAATTGAGGCAGGAGGAGAAGGGGGCGACAGAGGATGAGATGGTTGGATGACATCATTGACTCAGTGGATGAGAGTTTGAGCAAACTCCAGGGGACAGTGAAGGACAAGGAAGCCTGTTCATGGAGGAAGCTGCTGTTCATGGGGTCATAGAATCGGACATGACTGAGTGAATGAACAATACAACTCCAAGGCTGGTGCGGCTGGGGAAATGCAGGTTACACATGCAAGTGCCTTTTATTCAAAAGCCCAGTTCTTCTCACTGCTTTCCCCTCTCCACCCCCCACCCCCGCCGCCAACACAATCATAGCACTTTAAAAGTGACCATACTTCCTGAGCTTTCACCAAGGATATCAATAAAACTGAGAAAAGGCTTTTGCATTATTTAGTCTAGTTTGGGAGTCATCCTGTGTTTAAAAAATGAAGCAGAATGAAACAAGAAGAATCCATTAAGGTTAATCATTGTATACAGCCATTGTGTGAGAATGAACGACTTGAAGGATTCATTTGGGGTCGGTTTCTTGGAGAAGCGAGGTGATACAGGCACTAGAGAGGAATATTGCTCTGTTCCTACTGGGGCCTGTGAGCCTTCAGTCTCCTCTGTGTAATGTTAGCTCAGGCAGTCATTGTGCGTGCGCGCACACACACACACACCCCTCCACAGGGAGTTATCTAAAGTGGAGCAAGGTCATTGAACAGTACTTTCAGCAGTTCCCCAGGGTACAATCCACAGTTCCATTGCCCTCCTCAGGAGATGACAAAGTAAGTAATAGCCATGAAAACTCTAAGTGCCCATGTCTGAATCTCTTGGGCATTGTGAAAAGGGAAACAGGCCCATGATTCACTCAATTCAAACAAGCTGGAAGCAGCTTGGCCTTGTGAGTCAGTCACCCAGGTTGAAATTCAGGGTCTCCCCTGTGTGATCCTGGAAAAAAAACTTACCTTCTCTTCCTCATCTGTGAAATGGGAATAATGCTCCCGTGATGCTGTGAAGATGGAATCAGTTCAGTTCAGTCGCTCAGGCATGTCCGACTCTTTGCGACCCCATGAACCGCAGCACGCCAGGCCTCCCTGTCCATCACCAACTCCTGGAGTCCACCCAAACCCATGTCCATTGAGTCAGTGATGCCATCCAGCCATCTCATCCTCTATCGTCCCCTTCTCCTTCCACCCTCAATCTTTCCCAGCATCAGGGTCTTTTCAAATGAGTCAGCTCTTCGCATCAGGTGGTCAAAGTATTGGAGTTTCAGCTTCAACATCAGACCTACCAATGAACACCCAGGACTGATCTCCTTTAGATGGAATAGATACAGAAATATCTAGAAAGGTGTTTGGTGTATGGAAAGCACTCAATACGCTAGGCTTGCAGTTCTGATCAGGAAGTGGGTGTGTCCCAACCACGAAGCTGCTGTGCGGTTATAGGAAATACAAGAACTCAGCAAAACCAAGTTACCACTGTCCCTAGAAGATCATATGGACTCATGCCACCCTCCTGTGTCCCAACCCTTGACCATTTTGTTTCCTTCTGCAACAAGGGATAACTCATTGGCTCCTCCTATAGCAGCCAAGAGCTGCTGTCAAGGTCATGTTCACTGTGCTAAGTGCCTGGAAACTGGGAATCTTAGGAAGCGGGCTCTCTTTTTGGACTCTTCCTGTCTTGGGTGCTGTCACACCTGCTGCTGCTCTGGGGCTGAGGGTAGCTGTCACAGCAGCTTTCTCTTTGATGCTTCTTCCAGTCAGTGTCACTATGAAGTGCCAGCCACTACTGCTGCCAGCTCTGCACCTGGGTCCTGATTTTGAAAAGGCTTAGGAAGGAACTAGGAGGTATCTCCTCTGCTTTGTATTGGGCTGGCCTCTCCTGGGGCTGGGGTTTGGCACTGAGGCCCCTTCTCTGTTCTTGAGGAGGAAAAGATATATTTGTAATTAAACTAGAGGGTCTTCCCTGACAATCCAGGGGTTAAGACTCTGCACTCCCACTGCAGGGGGCACAGGTTCAATCCATGGTCAGAAAATTAAGATCCAGCATGCTGGGGAAAATGGACATTTATCATTAAAATAGAGAAAATTTTGAGATGTTTGCATGCCCTAATCCTCCCTTCCCTAATCTCAGTTAATAATGCTTTGGAAATTATATCATTTAATCCAAGCAACACTAGAACATGGATATTATTTTCTCCATTTTATGTATAACAAAGTTGATAGATAAAACCTTTCACAACTGGTTGGAGGCAGAGACAGGACACAAACCCAAATGTTCTGGCTCCAAAGCCCCTCTGCCTTCCCCTAAATTTATAATTACACACAAAACTCCTGGTAGATAACGACTTAGTCCTACAGATACAGCCCCAATGTCTGAATAGGTCCTATTCCATACAAAGTACTCAATTATAGTTTGTTGAATAAATGAATGCATATGAATAAGTAAGTGTGGGCTTCCTGTGTGGCTCAGACAGTAAAGAATCTGCCTGCAATGCAGGAGACCTGGGTTTGATCCCTGGGTGGAAGATCCCCTGGAGAAGGGAATGGCTACCCACTCCAGAATTCTTGCCTGGAGAATTCCATGGACAGAGGAGCCTGATAGACTACAGAGCATGGGGTTACAAAGAGTAGGATATGACTGAGCTACTTTCACTTATGAGTAAGTATAAGCACAAGGCAATAATCAAACTACTCAGTGATAAATAGGAGTTATAGAATTATGTTAGGCAGTTATTTCTTTCAGTATTACTCATACAACAGAATACAGCAGCCAAGAGCTGCTGTCAAGGTTATGTTCACCACATTAAGTGCCTGGAAACTGGGAGTCTGAGGAATGGGCATATTAAATATTGTTCAGTGTTACGCCCCAATTCAATAAACAATGGTCATATACAGAACATGGGGAACATGTTGTTTATAAATGATGGAGGCTCCAGTTAACTTTGCAGTGCACAGCAGAACAGTTGAGTGTTGGGCATGGTGGCCCACTCAGTCTAGGACACCATGTACATTAAAGATCCGAGAGAAGATCAGTATGGCTTTGTGCAAGTCAGCCTGGACTGGAACCAATGGTGAGAACAAACAGGAATCGTAGCAGGCATGCCTGACAAGTGACTTCTGTGGTTAAACACATTGATATTAAGCAGTGCATGAGAGCTGACACAGAGAATCAGCTAATGTGTTCAACTGTAGGGAGGAAATGAAATATACCTCGGAGGAAAGAGAAAGAAAAGCAGAAAAAAAAAAAAGCTCAGTGTGTATAAGGGGGAAAAGTTAATAGATTGCTGTATGAATCAGGAAATGAAATGCTTTCCAAAAGGTCCTGTTCCTCTGTCTGTCTACACTACAAAGAATAGACAAATTCGCTCTTAAATTGTGGATTCAACTTTCTTTTTTTCTTCCTTTTTATTCTCCCTAATGAATTACTAGTTTGTAAAGATACCTTAACAACAACTTTAGAAAATACAAAATGTTTTTCTACCATAAAACCTGCCATAAGAGTTGGATTACAGGAACAAAAGAGCTCAGGCAAAGATCCAGAAATCTCAGTAACATAATATTAAATTAAAAAATAAAACACCATACATCTCTGGTTATTGGCAACTGTGTGTCTTAATATTTTACCCTATTGTGTGATGTTGCAACCCATCCATAAATTCATCAGTCACTTAGTATTTAGTAAATCTTACTAAGTAACAAGTATAAACCTGAGAACAATGCGGCACTGTCCTGGCTTCAAGGAGCTCATACCTATTAGGGGATATAATTATATTAATATATCTTATTATCATAAGAAATATACAACTGCTCTGAAAGCACTCTGCCTAGGAGATGGTTAGGGGCTGTAAGGTTTCCCCTTACAGGGAGAGGAGTCTACCTATGAGTTACATCTTGATTAATAAGTAACAAAAGAAGAGTGTGTGGCAAGTCCAAGCACAGGGAACAGCCTCTGTGAAGACTCAGCAGCCTGCTTGAATAGTATAAATTCTATAAGGGTAGATTCAGACGATATGAGGCATGGAGATTATATACTTGAGGGAATCCTTTTTAATAAAAATGGTAAAAATTTATAATACAAAATTATTAAAATGAAGATGTATTTAGAAAGGGACAATAGATGACAACTTATGTCTGTAAAAGCTGACAAATATTGCAAAGCTCACAAAATCCAGGAAAACAATATTGAATAATATTCAGTAATACCAAAGGAAAATTATTGGATGAACTAGCTGTCTAACATAACTCTGTAATATTTTTTCCTATCATTTTGGAGGAGCTTACACTCTTTGATGGCCTACTCGTATGGCAACAATTTTGCGACATGGTATGTATTGAAAAAAAGAAAGATAATCCATTAACTTTCCTGTGATAGTTGACAAAATTTGACTTTTCTTATTATCAGTATAGAAAAAATATGTTTCAAGTTTACAACTTTTTGTTGCTAATGCCATGTTAAATTTTTAAGAGTGTTTTCAAATGGGGAAACAGTGTCAAGGTACTTTTATGCATAAGCTGTAAGATTTTGCATCTTTTTGGCTCATCTTCAGTTCTCTTTGAATTAATGATATTTATCATCCTGTTATTAATAATCTTTTCATTATGGTGACATATCCTGTGTTTTATATCATCTTCCTCAGTGCTAGTTATTTTGTGTCATCAGCAAGAAATTTAATATTTTTTCCATTATATTCGCATGCTTCACTTCACTTTAATTAATTAGATTATCAAACAATATCCACGAGACTTTTTATTACTTTGATTCAAAATTTATCTCTTTCTGTGAATCAGTTTTCAGTTTCGCAATAATTTCTATAGATTTTACCACTCACTCAGTTTTATCATGTTTCATATTTCATTAATTTTATCTGCATATTTTATATTTCTTTATAAATAAATTGGATTATGATAAAAGGAAGTACCCGTCATAAACATCCAAATCAGGAATCTGCAATTTCTTCCTAGTTTTATTGAAATATCTATAAAACAACTGCCAAACTCTAACCAAATTGTCTTTTTGAGTCTTTTAAATTTAAGCAAACTTTTTGCATCTTACTTTGTGTCCCTGTTGCAAATCCCAAACTGCTTCATAATGTAGATAACATAACAGTAGATCACATTATTATATCCAGACTGAAAAGAAATCCAAATTGGTTTTATGGGTTTAGAACTCTATTTAGATGAACCAGAAAGCATATAGCTTTTAGAAAGTACCAAGGTAATCAATAACCTCAGGAATGGTGGGGCCAGTGTTTTCTCCAGCAGGACCAAGGAATAAGCTGCACATGCACATATTCTGCAAACTTATTAATGATCAATAATAAGATCTTCTCACATTTTATAACAGTTGTGTTGTCACAATGTTTGTGATTTTGCCTAGTGGCAGGTTGCAACTGAACAGGTTTGTTTTACTTTGTTAAATTAAGTCACACATAAATGCTTTTCAGGTGGCTAAATAAAGTTAAATACAAATATGCAATATTTATTCCACACAAATATATTCTACTATATCCTAACTGATTATAATGCCAAGTGAGTTTTTCCTTAGCTGAATCCCCAAAATGCTGATGGCCATTCCAGTGCCAGTCAGTACAAGGGATTGTTGATGGAAATAACTGATAAACCAACCAATGATAAGAGTAAACCAGGAGTTTTATTTGAGCCAAACTGAAGATAATAACTGTTTGAATTGTGTTCTGCCAGACTACAAAATAGAAGAGGCTTAGAAAGGCAAACACTGCAAAATGATTAAGTCCTTTGCTAAGAATTAGGATTGAAGCTGGCAAGAAGTAAGGGTGCTTATTACAGGAAGGATTGGTTGGGGTGTAAATTGCCTGCATAGTTACAGGGGGAGAACTTGAGACCATAAGGTTGCAGCTGGCAGCTGCTTATAGATACTGTTTTGAGAATGACTGGTAGTATCCCTGAGTCTGATATAGTTCAGAAAATTTAAGTTCTCAGTGATGCAGGAATGTGTCTGAAATCACAGTCTCTATGATCATCTGTCTGTTTTGGATGCTTGAACCACAGTTATTCCATTCTTATTTTTAAAAGTGTTCTTTTTTTTTTTAATGGTTAAAGCAGCTGTACAATGCATGTTTGACCAGCCATAAGACAAGATGTCCTAGTTAGCATCAAGTTTAAGTTAAACCAAGAATAAGCCAGACTGACTTGCCCATACCTCACATACACTTCTCCACTGAGAAGGCCTGGGAATAGCAACATTCCCAAAGGAATGAGCACCCCCAGTGCACAGATCTTGGTTTGTCAATACCTTTGCAGGTTTGGAGCAGGGCCATTATAAAATTGGAAATCTAAAATATTGTTACTTTAGAAAACAAGAGATTCTGAGGACGTGTCAAGATTGACACAGACGAACTTGAAGGGGTGCCCACTGGCCAAATCTGGAACAACTTTGGATCAAAATAAAGTATGATAATAGCAGATCATTGCTTATTGAATAACGATTATGAATTCACACCAATATATGTTAACTAATGAATGATAAATGGGGAGAAGAGAAAGCTCTTAGTTGGTAGAATACCAATTAATACATGAATAAAGAATGAGCAATTTAGACAATCATCTTTGGGTAACCATTACAGTAATAGTTCAAGTCATTAATGAATGCTAAAACCAATGGTTGAAATATGTGTGCACGTCTAGATTCTCTACATGAACAGGTCCTGTTCCCAGGTGTTCTGTGCACATAGGGTGATAGCCTTTGGCTGTGATACCCTTCCTTACATTAATGGTGTTGCTATCTTGTCCTTTTACCTGAGATAAACTCTAGATTTGTAAGCATTGCCAAAACAAATAAATAAATAAAACGAATGGCTGAAATAATAGGAAATTCACATAGTCTTAAAATAATTCTCCATAAGACATGAATTGCAAAGGGGAAAGAGTAACTTTAGAATGCTGCTGCTGCTGCTACTAAGTCGCTTTAGTCGTGTCCGACTCTGTGCGACCCCATAGATGGAAGCCCACCAGGCTCCCCCGTCCCTGGGATTCTCCAGGCAAGAACACTGGAGTGGGTTGCCATTTCCTTCTCCAATGCATGAAAGTGAAAAGTGAAAGGGAAGTCGCTCAGTCGTGTCCAACTCTTAGTGACCCCATGGACTGCAGCCTACCAGGCTCCACTGTCCATGGGATTTTCCAGGCAAGAGTACTGGAGTGGGGTGCCAGAAACCCAATAAACACCACCTCAATCATGATCAAGTTAACATCAGCAGTAGTAGGACAAATGGAAATCATGTACTATCCAAGAAGATGCAGTGAGAACACAGCATTACTTCTGTGATGTTCCTGCTAAAAATGCAAAAGCTGACTCTAGTCATGAGGGAAATACCATATGAACCCAAGCTGAGGGAAATTTTACAGAATCACTAGCCTGTAATTTTCAAAAACATCAACGTCAAGAAAAGTTAAGAAAAGAGTAAGGAAGAGCTCCAAACTGAAGGAGTCTAAAAAGATTTAAAAGTAAATGCAATACTAGGCAACCAATAAGGTATTAACTTCCAAAATATACAAACAGCTCATACAATTCAATATCCAAAAAAAAAAAAAAAAAAAAACCAGATCAAAGAATGAGAAGAAGAGGTAAATAGGCATTTCTCCAAAGAAGACATACAGATGGCCAATAAGCACATGAACAGATGCTTAGTATCACTAATTATTAAAGAATTGCAAACCAAAACTACCATGAGGTATCACCTCACACCAGTCAGAATGGCCATCTTCAAAAAGTCTACAAATAGTAAATACTGGAGAGGGTGTGGATAAAAGGGAACCCTCCTGCACTGTTGGTGGGAATGTGAACTGGTACAGCCACTGTGGAGAACAGTATGGAGGTTCCTTCAAAAACTAAGACTAGCATTACCATATGATCCAGCATTCCCATTTCCTCTGCACATATCCAGAAAAGACAAAAACTCTAATTCAAAAAGATACATGTACCCCAGTATTCATAGCAGCACTCTTTACAATAGCCAAGGCATGGAAACAATCTAAATATCCACCAACATATGAATGGATAAAGAAGATGTGGGGTGTGTGTGTGTGTGTGTAATAGTAATAGAATATTACTGTTATTCACCATAAAAAGGAATGAAATGATGCCATCTGCAGCAACATGGATGGACCTAGAGATTATCATATTAAGTGAAGTAAATCAAAGACAAGTCTCATATGATGTCACTCGTGTGGAATCTATGATATAAATAAACTTACTTGCAGAACAGAAATAGACTCACAGACATGGAGCACAAACTTGTGGTTACCAAAGGGGAAACATGTAAGACAAGATAAATTGGGAGTTTAGGAGTAACAGATACACACTACTATATATTAAGTAGATAAACAGCAAGGGCCTACTGTAGCACAGGAAACTATATTCAATATCTTTTATAACCTATGATGGAAAAGAATCTGTTAAATAATAGATATATCTGTATGTGTAGAACTGGGTCACTTTGCTGTCCACCCAAAACTAGCACAACATTGTGAATCAACTATACTTCAATTTGAAAAAAGAGATTCCTTAGGGCTTCCCTGGTGGCTCAGTGGCAAAGAATTCGCCTGCCAATGCAGGAGACACAGGTTCCATCCCTGACCTGGGAAAGTCCCACATGCTATGAGGCAACTAAGCCCATGCACCAACACTATTAAGCCTCTGCATCTAATGAGCCCATGTGCTGCAGCTATGGAACTCCATGCACCTAGAGCCTGAGCTCTACAATAAGAGAAGCCATCACAATGAGAAGACCACATACCACAATTAGAGAAAAGCCACCATTCGCCACAACTGGAGAAAAGACTGCACAGCAAAGTAAAAAATAAATTTAAAAAAAAAACAACTTTTTTTAAAATAGAGATTCCCAAAGAAAGTAATGCAATACATCACCCTACGTTTTCTATAAAAGCACATAATTGGCAATAGCCAAATGTAGTTTTGAAATTTTGCTATCACTTTTAAATTATTAAAAATATCTACGCAACTACACAAACACAGAGCTATGACCCTGCCATGAACTCAAGAAACACCTGTACTTGTGGGGTCTTTATGCGTAAGCTTAATTAGCTTCATGATAAATTTGTATTTGCCTGTGAGTACATGATGGAGAAGGCAATGGCACCCCACTCCAGTACTCTAGTACTCTTGCCTGGACAATCCCATGGATGGAGGAGCCTGGTAGGCTGCAGTCCATGAGGTCGCTAAGAGTCGGACACGACTGAGCGGCTTCACTTTCACTTTTCACTTTCATGCATTGGAGAAGGAAATGGCAGCCCACTCCAGTGTTCTTGCCAGGAGAATCCCAGGGATGGGGGAGCCTGGTGGGCTGCTGTCTATGGGGTCGCACAGAGTCGGACACAACTGAAGTGACTTAGCAGCAGTAGCAGTGAGTACATGAAGGTGGGATGCGTTCCTAAAATAAAAGCACTAACTAAATCAATAAAGATGGGTTATTATAGCATAAACTTGGGGGAGTATTTTCCCAGTATCATCTCCCAGCTGTTTGTCTTTATTTGTCTTCAGATCTCTTCAGTCATGAGGTGTCCCCAACCTAAGCAACTTCCAGCTTAAATAATACATAGTTAATCCTCCTGGTCTGCACTAGTATTTATAGTGCTTCTCAAATGTCAGAGGACTTTCACTGAGCCCTAATTATCTGATGATTGCTACTCTTTTTTACCCTCGATCTCCTTGAGGATGTCTTGAATCTGCATTTTATATTGTAAGATCTCCCTTATATGTGGAAGTTAAAAAAGCCAAACTCAGGATAGATACGTGGTTGCCAGGGGCAGGGGAAATGAGGAGATGTTGGTCAAAAGGTTTGAACTTCCAGTTATAAGTGGAGTAAGTTCTAGGAATCTAATTATAGCACAGTGACTATTGTTATGGGGAAGGCAATGGCACCCCACCCTAGTACTTTTGCCTGGAAAATCCTGTGGACGGAGGATCCTGGTAGGCTGCAGTCCATGGGGTCGCTAAGAGTCGGACATGACTGAGCGACTTCACTTTCACTTTTTTCACTTTCATGCATTGGAGAAGGAAATGGCAGCCCACTCCAGTGTTCTTTCCTGGAGAATCCCAGGGACGGGGGAGCCTGGTGAGCTTCCGTCTGTGGGGTCGCACAGAGTCGGACGTGACTGGAGCGACGCAGCAGCAGCAGCAGCAGACTATTGTTAACAATACTATGTTATATACTCGAAAGTTGCTAACAGAATAGATCTTAAAAGCTCTCTTAATAAAGACAACAACAAAAACAAAATGATAATTATGTGAGGTCAAGGATGTGTCAACTAATCTTATTGCAGTTGTCATTCCACAATACATACATGTATCAATTCATCACAAAGTACACCTTAAAAAAGTTTACTTGAGATTTGCTAAAGAATAGATCTTAAATGTTCTCTCTCTCTCTCACACACACACACACAAATTGTAATATGTCAAGTGATAAGAAACAAAGAACATGCATTGTCTCTAGCTGGGATGGCTTGGGGGAATGGTCGGGGGAGTAGCAGACATGATTGACGGCCTGTATGACCATTCACTCCATAGCAGGTTTGCTGGTTGTCTCCCATTAGAACTTCTTTCTTGGACTTCTTTCTTAGAACTTCTTTTCTCAGGCTAAAAATGACATTTGCCAGCCTCCTTTGCAATGTGAGAAGAAATCTTCTGGGGACCTCTGGGCAGTCTCTTTAGAAGCGAGAGATTGGACCTTTCTCTTTCATTTCTACCCTATTGCCTAGAATGAAGATGTGGCTGGACTGTGGCCTGAAAGCCTCAGACAGAAGAGCAGAAAGTTTAGAGGGAGCTCAGACCCCTTCATCACATAATGGAGCTAATACAACAGTCCTGGATTGTCTGCTTTTGTATTTCTTTGTGTAATTAAACTACACTTGAGTTGATGAATGCCTGGGAAGCAGTTTCATTTAAACCATGAGCAAGTGAAAAGTCAGAAAAAAGAGTCAAAAGTAAGGAGAAAAATCACCAAAAAGTGGTGACTTCAGAAACCAAGGGGATAGAACTTTCAGATCAGATCAGATCAGATCAATCGCTCAGTCGTGTCCGACTCTTTGTGACCCCATTGAACCGCAGCACGCCAGGCCTCCCTGTCCATCACCAACTCCCGGAGGTCACTCAGACTCACACCCATCAAGTCAGTGATGCCATCCAGCCATCTCATCCTCTGTCGTCCCCTTCTCCTCCTGCCCTCAATCCCTCCCAGCATCAGAGTCTTCTCCAATGAGTCAACTCTTTGCATGAGGTGACCAAAATACTGGAGTTTCAGCTTTAGCATCATTCCTTCCAAAGAAATTCCAGGATTGATCTCCTTCAGAATGGACTGGTTGGATCTTCTTGCAGTCCAAGGGACTCTCAAGAGTCTTCTCCAACACCACAGTTCAAAAGCATCAATTCTTCGGCGCTCAGCCTTCTTCACCGTCCAGCTCTCACATCCATACATGACCACAGGAAAGACCATAGCCTTGACTAGGCGAACCTTTGTTGGTAAAGTAATGTCTCTGCTTTTGAATATGCTATCTAGGTTGGTCATAACTTTCCTTCCAAGGAGTAAGCGTCTTTTAATTTCATGACTGCAATCACCATCTGCAGTGATTTTGGAGCCCAGAAAAATAAAGTCTGACACTGTTTCCACTGTTTCCCCATCTATTTCCCATGTAGTGACGGGACCAGATGCCATGATCTTCGTTTTCTGAATGTTGAGCTTTAAGCCAACCTTTTCACTCTCCACTTTCACTTTCATCAAGAGGCTTTTTAGCCCCTCTTCACTTTCTGCCATAAGGGTGGTGTCATCTGCATATCTGAGGTTATTGATATTTCTCCCAGCAATCTTGATTCCAACTTGTGTTTCTTCCAGTCCAGCATTTCTCATGATGTACTCTGCATATAAGTTAAATAAACATGGTGACAATATGCAGCCTTGACGTACTCCTTTTCCTATTTGGAACCAGTCTGTTGTTTCATGACCAGTTCTATCTGTTGCTTCCTGACCTGCATACAGATTTCTCAAGAGGCAGATCAGGTGGTCTGCTATTCCCATCTCTTTCAGAATTTTCCATAGTTTATTGTGATCTACACAGTCAAAGGCTTTGGCATAGTCAATAAAGCAGAAATAGATGTTTTTCTGGAACTCTCTTGCTTTTTCCATGATCCAGCGGATGTTGGCAATTTGATCTCTGGTTCCTCTGCCTTTTCTAAAACTAGCTTGAACATCAGGAAGTTCACGGTTCACATATTGCTAAAGCCTGGCTTGGAGAATTTTGAGCATTACTTTACTAGCGTGTGAGATGAGTGCAATTGTGCGGTAGTTTGAGCATTCTTTGGCATTGCCTTTCTTTGGGATTGGGATGAAAACTGACCTTTTCCAATCTTGTGGCCACTGCTGAGTTTTCCAGATTTGCTGGCATATTGAGTGCAGCACTTTCACAGCATCATCTTTCAGGATTTGGAATAGCTCCACTGGAATTCCATCACCTCCACTAGCTTTGTTCGTAGTGATGCTTTCTAAGGCCCACTTGACTTCACATTCCAAGATGTCTGGCTCTAGGTCAGTGATCACATCATCATGATTATCTGGGTCGTGAAGCTCTTTTTTGTACAGTTCTTCTGTGTATTCTTGCCACCTCTTCTTAATATCTTCTGCTTCTGTTAGGTCCATACCATTTCTGTCCTTTATCGTGCCCATCTTTGCATGAAATGTTCCTTTGGTATCTCTGATTTTCTTGAAGAGATTCCTAGTCTTTCCCATTCTGTTATTTTCCTCTATTTCTTTGCATTGATCACTGAAGAAGGCTTTCTTATCTCTTCTTGCTATTCTTTGGAACTCTGCATTTAGATGTTTATATCTTAAGAAGGGATAATTGCTGGAAACAGTATGGAATTTCCTTTAAAACTAAAAATAGAGCTACTATATATGATCCAGCATTCCCACTCTGGGGCATATATCCTGAGAAAACTCTAATTTGAAAAGATATATGCACCTCTATGTTCATAGTAGCACTATTTACAGTAGTCAAGACATAGACACAACCTAAATGTCCGTCGGCAGATGAATGGATAAAGGTGATGTGGTGTATAAATGCAATGGAATATTACTCAGCCATAAAAAGAATAAAATAACACCATTTGCGGCAACATGAATGGACCTAGAGATGATAATAGTGAGTAAAGTAAGTCAGACAGAGCAAGATAAGTATCATATGATATCACTTATATGTGGAATCTAAAAACTGATACAAATGAACTTATTTACAAAACAGACACAGTCTCACAGACTTCAGAAACAAACTTATGATTACCAAAGGGGAAGTGGGGGAAGGATAAATTAGGAGTTTGGAACTGGCAGATACAAACTATTATATATAAAACAGATAAATAACAAAGACATATATATAACACAGGGAACTATACTCAATATCTTATAATAACCTACAAGGGAAAAGAATCTGAAAAAGAATGTACATATATATATTTCTATATTATGTTAACTATACTTCAATAAGAATGATTAAAAATTTTAGAGAAGATCATTTAGTAAATATTTCAGTTATTGCACTTTTTTGACTCTAAAAAGGAAGGGTAATTGCTGTAGAGAAGAGACTGTGGGCTTTAGCAGTGTGAGGTTCATTGATGCCCTTGAAGAGCACTGCTCTAGTAAGTAAATGAGGTGGAGGCTTCTAACATTGGATCAAGGACATTGGGAGTATTGGTTACTTGGGTGGTTCCCAAATCATAGAGCAACTTTCTTTTTTAAATTTTATATTGGAGTATTGTTGGCTTATAATGTTAATTTCAGATATATAGTGCAGTGATTCAGTTATAGATACACATGTATCCATTCTTTTTCAGATGATTTTCCCATATGTTATTACATAGTATTGAGTAGTGTCCCCTGTGCCATATAGTAGGTCCTTGTTGATTATCTATTTTATATACAGTGGTGTGCAACTTTGTTTTAAAAGAAAAAAATGACAGTTTGCCACACACCTTTTATAAATTCAGGGGCTGAGTCTCAGAAGGCTGCTTTTTAAACAAGGACTTGGGTGAGTCTGGTGTGAGTTGTTCATAAACCATACCTTAAGGAGCATGGAGGTTCTCTTGTCATGAATTGTTTATGAAAGGAAGAAGGAGGGTAGCAAACTTGAGGACAGGCAGGGTTGATGGAAGGCATTTATGTTGGGGAAGACCCAAGCATTATTGAAAGGATGCAGGAGAGACAGAAATACAGAAGATAACACAGGTGATCGCTGGTAGCACAAGGTCCTGGAGAAGAACATAACTGATAAAGGACGAAAAATTCTCCAAGGCATAAAAGAAACAGATAAGGAGGGTTCAGCTATCTACCCTAAACCACTTGCAGCTAGATTTTCTGTGCTTTCTCATAGCCTGCTCTTTCTGCTTTCTCTGTCCAGCTGGAGGTGAGGACTTCTCTCTTCTGGAAATCCTGAATGATTCTGTCCAATAATCTACTCCTTATTAAACAAACAAAGTGGATCAGATGACACAAGTAGACACTAACAGAGGATTTTGATTCAATGGGAAAAATTCCATTAACCAATTAGATTAAGATACTTTTCATCTTTATAATAAGATGGGCTACCTCCAGAGGATGTGAACTTCTCATTTCAGGAGATTTCAAGCAGAGGCTGCAAAATATTGTGATAAATATTGTAGGCACAATTGATGTGCTGGATAGATGTTTGAACTAGACAAGCTTGCATTCTTCTTTGGCTCTGAGATTCTAGAATTTTGATAATATTGGACTGGAAGACCCTCCATAGGGGAAGAGAAAAACATAAGTAGAGAAGAGAGCTGGGAAGAAATTGGGAACTATAGACAGCATAAGAATACTGGGGCAGAATAAAAACAGAAGATAGAAGTCCAGCATTCAAAGTAGGTTTTACCTTTTATATGATTTTTGCCTTAGATTGGCTCAGTATTTCCTTAACCCACAGCTATGTGATGGTGCCAGAGTTTGAGGTAAATTCCAAGTCAAAACTTGAAAGTGACTCGGGCTGTGTCTATGCCTCAGTCTTGCAGTGAAGAGAATTTTCAGTCCATCACTGAGGCCAATCCTGATGTTTTCAAGGTGAATGAATTATTACATAAGACATGAAAAAGGTGATCAAATGCTGCTGGCTTCCAGACTCTCAGCTTTTTATGGGTATAAATGGCAGGAACAATTATTAACAGCCACTGTATTAAATCTTGGCAGAGTGTAGAGATTATTTGGGGGAGGGAGAATTTTTTTCTAAAAAATAAAGGAACTTATTGAATGACTAATGTTGATTAATGTGTTATTTTTTTTCCATGAGTCGAGTATATAGCATTGATTACTGCTAAGTAAAAGGCTAAATGCAAATAAGAGGAAAAAAATAAAAACAAAGAAGTGCTATGCTCATTGTGAAAGACAAAGCTGAGTATTAATAATTATATTAATTGACATGAATAATGCATCAAGAAAAAAGGCTGATTAATATAATGATAAACTGAAATTATATGACAGTCTCTTCAAAGCATTCCACAAATTTCACAGACACTCTTTTAGGTACATACCTCCCCAGAGCCATCAATTTCCAGTTCCAAATGGAAAAACAGGTGTGGGTGGATTGATGTTTGATGATAGGCATGTAGGTGATGAGTAGCAGAAATCCAGGCTCAGAAGAGTTCAACCACTGTTCTGGCTAATCCTTTGATGTCAATTTGTATCTTACACTCTTTTCAGAAAGGATTGTACTGTTGGAAGTACAGCAAACATTCGGCTGAAATGGGAGTGATGGAAATACTTGAAATGACTTCATAGCATCTGACTGACCAAAGTCAATGATTTCCTGGGGGAATGGCTTGTTGATGCAGTGCTGGAAATGCTTAACTGGATTTCTCTCCCATCATTAATGGTGTGGAGCACAGGTACGTAATGAGTATGGTTGGCCTCAATCTATTTTATGCACCCATGCCTGACGTTAGAACAAGGGATTCAGTTGCTATTTTAGAATGTAATTCAAAGTCTTCAGTATACTCCTCTGTCTTGATGGATTTCAAACATCCCCAGAATCCTTGAGGGGGCCACTGATGAACTTCTTAGAGCGAATGATTGTACCTTAGAACAAGTCCAATAAGTTACTTTGTGGATTATAGACTGTTGTGCAGTGGTGGCTAAATAGCAGAGTTTGAAATAAGTGTAAAGGAGACAGACTCATTGTAAAATCAGCCCAGAAGAATATGGCCCCAAAACTTTACTGCTAGCTAGAATAAAAAGCTCTCCAATATCTAAAATACTGTTTGGAAATAACTATGTCAGCAGTAGGCAAGAGAGAGGGGTTCCAGAGTATGTATTAGTATCTTTCTAATCTAGAAGACAGTGGTCTTACGGAGTGCAGAGTATATTCAACATAGAATAGATTATTTGATGGGAAAGCAGGATATGCAAGGAAAAGTAACAAACGCACATTAAATATATATATATAGTATTATATTTTACCATTACCATTAGAAAGTAATGGCTCTGAGAGATTTTAAAAAGAAAGAGCCTATTGTTTTGATATTACCTTAAATCTTGAAGATTTGTTGTTGTTCAGTCACTCAGTCATGTCTGATTCTTTGCAACCTCATGGACTGCAGCACACCAGACTTCCCTGTCCTTCACCATCTCCCGGAGCTTGCTCACATTCATGTCCATTGAGTCGATGATGCCATTTAACCATCTCATTCTCTGCCATCCCCTTCTCCTCCTAACTTCAATCTTTTCCAGCATCAGGGCCTTTTCTAATGAGTTGTCTCTTCGCAACAAGTGGCCAAAGTATTGGAGCTTCAGCTTCAGCATCAGTCCTTCCAATGAATATTCAGGATTAATTTCCTTTAGGATTGACTGGTTTGATCTCCTTCCTTGTAGTCCAAGGGACTCTCAAGAGTCTTCTCCAACACCACAGTTCAAAAGCATCAATTCTTCGGCGCTCAGCCTTCTTCACAGTCCAGCTCTCACATCCATACATGACTACTGGAAAACTATACAGACCTTGTCGTAGCTTTTCTTATAAGAAGCAAGTGTCTTTTAATTTCATGGCTACAGTGATTTTGGAGCCCAAGAAAATAAAGTCTCTCACTGTTTCCATTGTTTCCCCATCTATTTGCCATGAAGTGATGGGACCAGATGCCATGATCTTAGTTTTTTGAATGTTGAGTTTTAAGTCAACTTTTTCATTCTCCTCTTTCACTTCCATAAAGAGGCTCTTTCATTTTCATCAAGAGGCTCTTCGTTTTCTGCCATAAGGGTGGTGTCATCTGCATATCTGAGTTTGTTGATATTTCTCCCCACAATTCTGGTTCCAGCTTGTGCTTCATCCAGCCTGGCATTTTGCATGATGTACCCTGCATAGAAGTTAAATAAGCAGGGTGACAACATACTCCTTTCCCAATTGATGTACCTCTTTCCCAATTTTGAACCAGTCTGTTGTTCTATATCTGGTTCTCACTGCTGCTTCTTGACCCTCATACAGGTTTCTCAGGAGGCAAGTTAGATGGTCTGGTATTCCCATCTCTTTCTGAATTTTCCACAATTTGTTGTGATCCACACAGTCAAAGGCTTTAGCATAGTCAATGAAGCGGAAGTAGATATTTTTCTGGAATTCTCTTGCTTTTTCTATGATTCAACAGATGTTGGCAATTTGATCTCTGGTTCCTCTGCCTTTTCTAAATCCAGGTTGACCATCTTCATTCACATACTGTTGAAGCCTAGCTTGGAGAATTTTGAGCATTGCTTTGCAAGCATGTGAGATGAGTGCAATTGAATGGTAGTTTGAACATTTTTTGGCATTGCCTTTCTTTGGGATTGGAATGAAAACTGACCTTTTCCAGTCCTGTGGCCACTGCTGAGTTTTTCAAATTTGCTGACATATTGAGTGCAGCACTTTCATGGCATCATCTTTTAGGATTTGAAATAGCTCAGCTGGAATTCCATCACCTCCACTAGCTTTGTTCGTAGTGATGCTTCCTAAGGCCCACTTGACTTCACACTCCAGGGTATATCTATATCTATATCTATCCTCAAAGCTAAATATGTGTTTCCCATCTTCTAATTCTACGTATATATATATGTGTGTGTGTATGTGTGTGTGGGTAGTTAGGATTAGAAGATGGAAAGTTTGGAAGAAAAGCAGATTCGGCTTTATTTCTTCTCTGATCTTTCCAGATGAGGTTAAACATTCCAATTAAGTGCCTACACATCTTTTTTTTAAACCAAACATATATCACATTGTATTGCTACTGCTTCTTAAATTGTGATTTTCTCTTTAAACTCAAATGGTCTGAGGACACCATCCTCTCACTAAGCACCCAGGAAAGACTGGAACATGTGAGTGCTCAATGCATATTTGTTAAGTTAATGAATGAATGGGCAATGGGAAGCCATCAGTGAACTCTGCGTTAGGGACGCATGTGATTTAGGAAAGTCGTGGGGCAATGAAATTGTGGGATACCTGGGCAATGAGACTGGGGCATTCCTTACCCATTTATCAGTGGCTGTGCTAGGGGTGTAATCTCACTTGGATTTAAACCACTGATTATTATGATGTCATCTTGGAGACTGTGGTATCTCAAGTCGAGAAAGCTGTAAGGCATGCTGTTTCTATCCCTTCCATCATTGGAGAACTTTATTGTGTTCCTACTTTGGTCTTAAAACTGCAGAGGAGAAAATTTTTTAAATTTTATTGATATATAATTGATTTACAACATTGTGATAATTTCTGCTGTTCAGCAAAGTGATTCAGTTATGCCAATATATGTATGTCTTTTTCATATTCTTTTCTATTATGGTTTATCACAGGATATTGAATACAGTTCCCTGTGCAATACGGTAGGACTTTGTTGTTTATTCATCCTATATATGATGGATATATATTTTTGCATCTGCTAATCCCAAACTCCCAATTCATCCCTCCTCGACAACCCCTCTCCCTCATGGAGAAGGAAATTGAATCTTAAAGGAGTTTGTGGTTTTCATGAGGTTACATCCTTTGAAGGAGCAAAGCTGAAACTGGATCCCAAGTTCCCAAATTCCTATTCTTCCTGCTCTTTCTGCAGCTCTTTAGAAAGATCTACCTTGTAAAGTTATTTAGAATGAATTTAAGGAGGAGATATTGTAATTAAGAAAGGGATTATCTCTAGATGTGATATATTGAGGGTTGTGTAAAGATAATTATATTGTGAATGAAAAGAAAGTAATGTCTCTGAGAGACTTTAAACAGAAAGAGCTTATTGTTTTTATATTAGGTTAAATCTTGAAGAGAGGTTTAGGGAGTAAAATGAGTGAAACTGCTAATTCCTGAGCATTCATCACATGCTGATAAATGTGAGTTAAGAAATGATCTTTTGCACCCAAACAATAATAACAGAAAGCATAACAATACCTAATAATACATATGGAATTCTCTGCTGAGCAAAAGGTTTAGAATGGAGACTCTAGGAGAAGAAAAGTGGAGACAGGGGTTTCTGCAGGATGGGCAGAAATGCCAAGATATTTATTTTAAAAGAGTGGAAAAAAATGTCACTAATTGCTATTGTCAAAGATGCCCTGAATAACACAGCCCACTGACAAAGTATGAGTCCCCAAGTTAAATGTTAAACAGGTCCCCAAAGGTAAATATGTGTCCATAGGCAAATATTTATAGAAGTCTACTGTCCAAAAGTAATGAAATACACATCTCTGAAATTTATTAACAATGCAATAAGTTTAATATAAATGTTTTAACAGTGCCTGATAACAGTTTCAGTCCTATTTTATTAAACAAATACTTGTTGATCATATATTAATATGCTTGGCACTTAAAATACTATCATTTTATCACCATCATCATTAATATTATTAGCATTATTTCATACTTGTTTAAGCAACTTAGAATAGATAATATAAAAAAGGTGCAAATAGGTACTGTGTTGGCTTTATTTCTAACAATGAAAAAATTTCTTCTGAATATTGGCAAATCAACAGTGGGCTGTTATATCTGTACCCTAAATCATATCAGGGTCCAAAGGAAAAAAATTAAGCTACCACTTTCAAAGTGACACTGGCATTAAATCAGCTATTACCAGGAAAATACATTCTTTACATAACTCCCTGATAATTCTATCTGCCAAAAGGCAAGGAAAGCAGTGAAGGGGAAAAAATTGCTACTTTGGATCTAATCATAACCTCCATGAAAGAATTTGTCAATTAAGTGCTAGAACCTTGGAAAAATAAAATGATGTGGTGTAATATTTTGTGATAGTCAGGGAGAAGAAAACTAGACATGTATCAGATTACATTTTATTTCATGATAATCATTGTTTTTATTACAAAATAGGTGTTCAGAGCAGACGAATTTTAAAAATGTAGAAAGTTACAAAGGAATAAATAGAATAGTAATCTAGAGAAAACACTGTTAACATTTTGATGTACACTCCTGACTTTTTAATACCTGCATTACGTTTCTCTTGTTATGCAATTTGTGTTATACTTTACATAAAATTTTATATCCTGCTTTCATCTATTAATAATACATCATAAACAGTTTCCCATTTTATTACATGTTCTACTGAGGCATTATGTTGATGTCTACATGATACACTATTAAAAGAAAATACTGAGTTAATTTTCATCAGCCCTATGCGCTAGACAGTACGTAATGAAGGCATTACTGGAGTCTCTCAGTTAATGTTCACGTCAGTCATCATGTTAACACTTTTAGGATCTCTATTTATATTAAGATTTAGGGAAAATAAATAACTAGCCCAAGGCTCTGAAGGTAAAAATTTTAAGATTCAAATTTGAATCTAGCTACTTTAAAACTGGGCTTCCCTGGTGGCTCAAATGGTAAAGAATCTGCCTGCAATGCAGGAGACCTGGGTTTGATCCCTGGGTTGGGAAGACCCCCTGGAGAAGGGAAAGGCAACCCACTCCAGTATTCTTACCTGGAAAATTCCATGGACAGAAGATCCTGCTGGGCTACTGTCCATAGGGTCACAGACTCAGACATGACCGAGCACTGTGCTTTTAACAACTACATTATGGTATTTTTCCTATTACAGAAATTTGTCAAAATCGATTTACTCCAATCTCCTGTGGTTTAACTTCTAAAGGATTTCCATTTTCAGGCAATTACAAATAATATTGTCTTTAACAACTTTGGTCATATACTTTTGTAAATGTGCATTGTTATTGCCTTAAGATAAAGCTATTAAGAAATAAAATTGCTGGATGAAAGAATATGAATGATCTAAAGATGCTTGATATAGTTAAAAATATATTTGCCAATTTGATAAAAAATATATACTTTTGTTTAAATTTGTATTTCTTAGATTACTTTAAGAATCTAAGCCTAGATTAGATTAGGCTTAAGAATTTGTTGATTAAGTGCTAGAACCTTGGAAAAATAAAATGATGTATAATATTTTGTGATAGTCAGGGAGAAGAAAACTAGACATGTATCAGATTACATTTTATTTCATGTAAAAAAATGAAATAAAGCCAATCTAAAATGAGGCTTTAGATTACTTTAAAAATACATGATAATGTTTTTGACATAATTTCTACTGACTTTTACATTTTTATTATTGATTTACAAGAACTCTTTACATATTAGTAAGTCAATTTTTTCATAAAATTTTCAAGCTTTTCCTCTAAAAATTAGCCTTAAATTCTTATTTATGGTATCTTTTTATGTTTGAGATTTTAAACTTTAGTAATATATCAGTATTTTCCACAATTGTTTTCTATTTGCATTGTGATCAGAAAGGCTTTGCATTCTCTGAGTTCAGACAAATATTTAATCCTATTTTTGAGCAAATATAAAGACTTTCTTTTAAAAATTGAATCCAGTTTTTAGCTATGTCAATCTTACATATTTTTAAGTATGTGACCTATAAATTAAATTATACACAGCACTCTAGGGTAGAAGAGAATTAATTTACATATTATGACTTCCTTGTACCTTTTACTGTTTGTTAGTGGCTGGTGAAACATAATTAGGTTATATTGTTATTTAGAGACAGATCATATTCACATCATTCATTTGTCTCTGAGAAACAAGCATTGCCTACAAAGCAACTCTAACTTTGTGCAGTTCAGAGTAGGTGTCTCAACAGATGACAGACCATTCTCTCTAGTAAAATCTTGTGCTTCATCTACTGGGACTGCCTTAAGAGGAAGTAAATAATTCCTGCTCCTCACATTATGATGTTTCTGTTGGTATAATCTTTTCAACCTTTCACCTACCATTCTACATTTGTGACATACTTAGGATTTTTGTAAGTGATAAGTTACCTATTTCTCTGTGGTGGTATACGATAGCTCGGCATCGCTGTTATCCCACAGCATCCTCTATTTGTACCTTTATTTTCTTCCCATCACTCTGGAGTGATGTGTCTATGGAAACTCTTCCAGTAGAGCCCTTGATTTCCAGATTAAGTTCCTTCAAGTAAGTTGAAAGAGGACTATTGGCCCTATCAGAGTCCTGCTTGTCATGGATGCCAGCAAGTGGGGTTGTGTTGGAAGCTGTGCTGCCTTGATGGGACCAGGCTGAACTGATGTAGTAATAATTAAGGGATCAAACTTTCTGGAATTTAATTTTTTAATACATCTGAAATTTACTCTGGGGTATAGTGTGAAATGGAAATCTACTCTTATGCTAGTTTTTAACAAATAATGATTTATTTTCTCGATGATTCAAAATGCTACTTCTTTTGTACTTTAAATTTATATATTATGTATACCCAGATATGTGTACACATACATATATATATGTATCTGCTTCTGAGGTTTTCCTTCCCTTATTCTTTTCCATTAGTCAGTTTCTTTAGTCTTGTGTCCCTCTCATATTTTTTCATCATTACAGTGTTAAAGCATATTTTAACATCAGATAGTGGCACTCCAAACCATCTTTTGTGCCAGTAATCAAAGCATTGCCTCTCAGCTCCAGGTTTACCCTTCATCGAATGCTCTGGGAAAATGGAGCTGGCTCTTTTAAATATTTCTCTTGGTCCCCTGGCATGATAGTAGTCTGTCAGTAGAGGGCAATAAAGAGACGTGGCAAAAGAAGATGCTTGCCCTCTCAGTCCTGGAGTGCTTGCTTCCTTGACAGGCAGCAGGCAGGGCTTCTCTAATGCCCAGCTCTTGCAGTGCCCAGCAGTGTGAGGTATCTAGCAGCCAACAGATCCACCCCACCCTGCAACCCGCCTCTGTTCCACCAGCACTCCTTTTGGGCAGTTTTGTGATAAAAAGATTTTAATGAGCTATCCTACAGTGAACAGCTTTCCCCAACAACTAGAATGTAAATTTCAAGCAAGTTCCACTGGTGAAGTACCACAGTGACTTCTTTCCATTCAGTGAGCCCCAGCTATGCCTTCAGCAAGGTCTAGATCTCAGCTCTTAAGAGATTCTTCCTTCTAATAGCCCTAAAATCCACAACTGCTTAGTATAGATGCTAATTTTATATTCTTAACTCTCTTTAGTTCTCACTGGCTAAGCCCTCATTACTTCAACTAAGCCCCTTCTTAAAGTTAATAATTCTTATTATTAAATCTTCCCTGTTTGAATTATTGTTTTCTTTCTGTCTCCTGATTGGACCCTCAACAATACCATTCTTTTTCCAAAACCTCATAAATTATCTTTTTATTTTTCCAGATGAATTTTAGGATATGTAAAATTCAAGAAAAATCCTCTTAGATTTTCCATTATAATTACATTAATCTTATACAGTAATTTGTGAAAGTTTATACATGTGTGTGTATATATGTGTGTATATATATATATATATATATATATTGGCTGCACTCCTCAGCGTGTGGGATCTTAGTTCCCCTACCAGGGATCGAACCTATGCTCTTGGCAATGAAAGCATAGAATCTTAACCACTGGACCACCAGGGAATTCCCAAAAGTTACCATGTTTTTAATATTGAATATTGGTTTTCTTCTAGAGAAACCAGTTCTCTCTGTTCTTCAGAAAAAGAAATTATTTTCTTTATTTAGGCCCTCCAGATTTTTTGTTAACTTCTAGATGTTTTGTTGACTGTTATTATGAATGTGATAATTTCCCCTTATATTTTCTGTTTGGCTCAGGGGTAATGATTAACCTGATTGATCTCCTGAAATTTGGCTCTCAGAGAACTGGCCTTCTGCAGAACTTTGTGGAACTTAAAAGTGAAAGTGAAGTCGCTCAGTCATGGCCGACTCTTTGTGATCCCATGGACACCAGGCTCCTCCGTCCATGAGATTTTCTAGGCAAGAGTACTGGAGTGGGTTGCCATTTCCCTCTCCAGGGAATATTCTCGACCCAGGGATGGAACCCAGGTCTCCCACATTGTAGACAGACGATTTACCAACTGAGCCAAAAGCCAAATGTTAAAATAATCAATTTTGGCATAATATGAGGTGATGGATCCATCACAAATCATATAAGCTCCAAATGCAAAACTTAAACACTGTCATTGTTCTAGTTACTGTGGTTGCATAACAATTTATCCAACATTTAGTGGCATAAGACAACCATTTCTTACACTTACAGATTAAGAATCCGGGCAGGACAGAGTATATATAGCTCCTCTCTGTCCCCTGAATGTCTGGGGCTCACTGGAAGATTTTAGATTGGAGACTGAAGTCATCTGAAGCCTTGTTAACTCACATGCCCCCACTGATGTTTGCTGTTGGTTGGGGGAGCCTCAGTTCTTCTCCATGTAGGTCTCTCCATGTGGTCTCTCTAGGTTCCTCATGGCATCGTGGCTAATTTCCTCAATGCCAGCCTCTCAAACAGAAAACACCAGATGAAGTGTGTCCTTTTGTCTCATATAATATTCCTTCCTCTGTATCCTATTGGTCAGAGCAGTCACATGCACACTCTGGTTGAAGGACAGGATGTGTGTCTCCATGCTCAGTCATGTCCGACTCTTTGTGACCCCATGGACTGTAGCCCACCAGGCTCCTCCATCCATGGGATTTTCCAGGCAAGAATACTGGAGTAGGTTGCCATTTCCTTCTCCAGGAGATCTTCCCGACCCAAGAATTGAACCCAGGCCTTCCACATTGCAGGCAGATGCTTTCCCGTCGGAGCCACAAGGAGAGGATAGATAGACCCTACTCTTGGTGGAGTGTGGCAAGGTTCTACTGGAGCATGTGGGATCAGAAATATTGCTGTGGCCATTTTGAGGTAATAGAATCTTCCATTGTCCCCAAATAATATCTAAAGGATTGGTGCTTCCCAAACTGTGAATGCTGAGGTGGCCATGCAATGATGGAGAATAAGCTTCTGTTCTTACTTGGTGAGAGACTGGTGTTTCTCCAGTTAAGCATTTATAAGTCCTGTATCCCTGAGCCAGGAGCCCTCTCCTGGCATCTGACACCTGGTTCTATTAGACCTCTATGTGCTTTTTTGGAATGTGAAGGGCAATATTAAATTCACAGACCATGCTACTGCTTCATTCTCTATAATGTTTCCTTAATAAATGTTACAGAGATCTGCTTGTGTGCCGTCTGGCAATTTGCCTTCATCTGCCCCAAACTGGGTTTCCCTGGTATCAGTTCAGTTCAGTTGCTTAGTCGTTTCTGACTCTTTGAGACGCCCTGGACTGCAGCACTCCAGGCTTCCCTGTCCATCACCAACTCTGGGAGCTTACTCAAACTCATGCCCACCAAGTCAGTGATGCCATACAACCATCTCATCCTCTGTCGTCCCCTTCTCCTCCCACCTTCAATCTTTCCCAGCATCAGGGGCTTTTCCAATGAGTCAGCTCTTCGCATCAGGTGGCCAAAGTATTGGAGCTTCAGCTTCAGCATCAGTCTTTCCAATGAATATTCAGGACTGATTTCCTTTAGGATTGACTGCTTGGATCTCCTTGCAGTCCAAAGGACTCTCAAAAGTCTTGTCCAACACCACAGTTCAAAAGTATCAATTCTTTGGCACTCAACTTTCTTTGCAGTCCAACTTGCATGTCCATACCTGACTGCTGGCAAAACCATAGCTTTGACTAGATGGACCTTTGTTGGCAAAGTAATGTCTCTGCTTTTTAATATGCTGTCTAAGTTGGTCATAGCTTTTCTTCCAAGGAGCAAGCATCTTTTAATTTCATGGCTGTAGTCGCCATCTGCAGTGATTTTGGAGCACAAGAAAATAAAGTCTGTCACTGTTTCCATTGTTTTCCCTATCTATTTGCCATGAAGTGATGGGACCGGATGCCATAACCTTAGTTTTCTGAATGTTGAGTTTTAAGCCAACTTTTTCACTCTCTTCTTTGCTGGTATATAAAAATCTAATTTTTATTTATTTATAGTTGCATTGCTAAACTTTTTACTGCTTCTAAAATCTTTTCAGTTGATTCTCTTGGGTTTTCTAGGTAACCGATTCTTCAAATAATGACAGTTAAATTTTCTTGCTTTTTATTGTCTTACATTGGCCAAAATTTGTGGGGAAATGATAAATAAGAGTGCTGATAAAGGAAGTCTTTTTCTCTTTATTACTTCTAAATAAGGAATCTCAATATTTAGTCATTAAGCATGATACTGGTATTAATAGTTGTTTTGATTTTTCATTATAATTTTAAAGAATCACTTTACTTATTCTCATTGGCTAACAGTTTTTCTTTTCTTTTTTTTTAATTAAAGTGAAAGATTTCTATGCAACATTTTGGTGTGGATGCTTTATATTAGTAAATTTCCTAACATTAAATCATGCTTGGAAAAAACTTATTTGGTCATATGCATTTTCCAGTATTAAATTCAATCAGTTACTAATAATTCTTTGCAAATAGCTTTTGCAGCATTCCATTTATTTTTATAGTGTCCTCATGTCATTATTTCTTAAATCGCTTATAATAATATTTTTGTTCCAAAATTATTTTATTTATTATTGCTATCTTCAAGAAGCTGAGATTTGTTTGAAATTCTATTACTATAATTTTGATATTAAGAAAGCAAGTTTGTTTGTAGAAAAGACATATTATTTTAGAATGTCAATCAGATTAGACCATGTTTACTACATTAAGAAATTAACTCCAGATCCCAGCGGTTTTAAACTACAGTTGTTTATTCTGGTCACACTACATGTTGAATGGCAGGTTAGTAGGGAGCCAAGACTCAAACTGATGGAATGTCCACCATCTCCTGCTGCTGCCATCTCAATTTGGGGTTTCAGCCTTCCCTGTAACACTGAAGAGTGATGGAGAACACACTCTTTCCTTCTTTTAAATCTTTGACCTTAAACAGCACATGTCACTTCTGCTCTTAGGCTATTCATTAGAATTAGTCTCATGGCCCAGCCTAACCTCAAGGATATGTGATAAAGCAAATGGAAATTCAGAGGACAGTTAATGCACCAAAATATCCATGAATCTAAATGTAAGATAGTCTCAGGATAGTATACAGAGATTATAATGATATTAGATCGTTAGAATGAGTATTTGAAGAAATATTTTACTGTAAATGAGGAAGACAAATGGGAAGCATTTAGAAAGACCAATGTGACTATAGAGATTTTAAAATATATTGGAGCACAAGGGCTAGGATTATTCTCTCACCTGAAATAACAAAACAAATGGACAAAACACATGAAAAAGTTGTTTTCAAGGACTAGGACATTAGGTGACTAAGGACAGTGATCCCGGAAAGATGAGTAAAATATAAGCCACACTCTTACAGTTGCCCCCAGATTGCTGCCTTGAGATCACTTCCAGACTGTCGTTCAGGAAAGTGGGACCCAGGTCAAGTCTGAAATGAGGAGACAGAGATGAGGGCCTTAGAGATTTCAGGGGGCTATAATTCATATGACAGAGGAACAGTGCAAAGAAATCTCACAGAGATTGAACTCTGGAGGTAAGCAGAGAGTTGCCCCACAGTATTGAGCAAAGTACTGATCAGTGCACATAAATAAGGAAACTACCCGAGGGTGAGGAAAGAACCACTCAAAAAGGATGAGAGGTAAGTGTGTCCAGTACCAACACAGGGCTGGGAATAGTGCCTATTACCATTAGCCATACCAGAAAGCTTCATCCTCCACAGAGCCTTGGTAGACTACTCAGAAGAGTCTGCTTCCATAGTGAGAAATAATTAGTCCTAGTCTAAATGCTGTTCTGATGCTGCCTTCAGTTCAGTTCAGTTCAGTCGCTCAGTTGTGTCCGACTCTTTGTGACCCCATGAATCGCAGCACACCAAGCCTCCCTGTCCATCACCAACTCCTGGCCTAACAAATCTTAAAAACAAGACTCAAAGGACTGAACTCTTTCCAATCTTAATTGTATCCTGAAACAAGACTCAGAAATATTTACAGGGGTACAAAAATATCCAGCACCCACAAAGTAAAATTCACAATATCTGGTATCCAATAAATAATTACCAGGAATGAAAAAGCAAAAATCTATGAACAATGATGGGTAGAAAAATCAATAGCTTGAAACTGACTCAGTACTGATGCAGATACTATAATTACCAAGCAAAACATTAAGAAAGTTATTATAATTATATTCCATGAGTTCAGAAAATTAAATGGAGACAGATTGGTATAAAAAAATATCCAAATAAAATTTCTAGATGTGAAAACTACAATGGCTGAGATGAAAAATATAGTGGATGGGTATTTGGGTACATCAGACATCATAGAAGAAAATTTTAGTGACTTATAAAACATAAAGCAATAGAAAGTATCTAAAATGAAACACAGAGACAAAAAAGATCTTTAAATGAACACAGCATCAATGAGTTGTGAGATAACTTCAAACAGCCTAATATACATGTCATTAGTATCTACATAGGAGAGAAGAGAGATGCAGAAATGGAAAATATTTGAAAAAAATAATGGTCAAAAATTTTCCACATTGATGAAAAGTATTAACCCACAATTCCAAGAAACCAAATCAACCCTAAGCACAAGAAACACGAAGATAACCACACACCCTGGTGCATTATAATTAATGTGCTCCAAGTCTGTGGCAAAGGAAAATCTTAAAAGCAACCTTAGGTAAAGACACATTTATATATGTGTCACATACTGGAGAAGGAAATGGCAACCCACTCCAGCGTTCTTGCCTGGACAATCCCATGGATGGAGGAGCCTGGTGGGCTGCAGCCCATGGGGTCTCACAGAGTCGGACACAAATGAGCGACTTAGCAGCAGCAGCAGTACATATACAAGAACACAAAGATAAACATGGCAGCAGATTTCTTGTTGGAGACAATGTATGTGAAAACACAGTGGAGAAAAATCTTCAAGTAGACAGAAAACTTTCAACATTGGATTCTACATCCAACAAATATGTTTCAATAATGAAGATGAGATAAAGACTTTTCAATCATTCAAAAACTGGAAGATTTCATCTCCGATAGACTCACAGTACAAAAAAATGTTAAAGAAACACTTTAGGCAGAAAATAAAATGGACAGAAACATGGATTTACTCAAAAGAATAAAGAGTGCTGGAAATAGTTAATTATTCTCATGGACACGAAAGGCTGGAACAGTTTCTTGCACCATATTTGGAAAAGATAAAATCAAGCCAAAGTAGCTGTTCTTAATTTTTTTTCATCTTTTTCAATGTGATTCTTTAAAGCCAGAATGCCTTTCCCAGATGCAACCTCCATACATACCCACAGACTTTAAAGTCACACTGACCAGAAGTGCAAGAAGAGAACTGCCATGATTGGCTTAAATTTAGGATATACTCCAGAATCAAGTTGAGAGGCAGAGAAGGCAATGGCACCCCACGCCAGTACTCTTGCCTGGAAAATCCCATGGACAGAGGAGCGTGGTAGGCTGTAGTCCACGGGGTCGCTAAGAGTCGGACACCACTGAGCAGCTTCACTTTCACTTTTCACTTTCATGCATTGGAGAAGGAAATGACAACCCGCTCCAGTGTTCTTGCCTGGAGAATCCCAGGGACGGGGGAGCCTGGTGGGCTGCCGTCTCTGGGGTGGCACAGGGTCAGACACGACTAAAGTGACTTAGCAGCAGCAGCAAGTTGAGAGGAATGGAGTAATGGACAGTTGAACTAAATTGAAAGTCTATCATAATAAAAAGAGAAAAATGGTTGTGAGGTAGGCAAACTGCATTGTGTGCTTGAACATTTATGGAGAAACATCATTAAGTTCTTTTCTATAGCAACGATTTAAAGTTAGTAGATTTGGGACTTCCGTGGTAGTCCAGTGGCTAACACTCTACACGTTCAGTGCAGACTGTGGGTTTGATTCCTGGTCAGGGAAGTAAGATCCCTCACGCCACATGATGTGGCCAAATATTTTTAAAATAAAACAGTATATAAATTTAATAGATTTATAGAATTCCATAGAAAGGATGTACCATAATCCACTTACTCTAAGTCATAATCCCTACTGTTAGACGTTTATATTGCTTTGAATTACTAATGGGCCTATGGTAAGTATTTTTCTAGACATAACTTTGTGTCCATAACTGATTATTTCCTTAAGAAAAATTATTTGCAAGGGAAGAGCCAGCTCAAAAGTACATATCAAATGGTGCCTTATGACAAGATGATACAAGTTTACTTTCCAACCATCAGACTAGGACAGGTTCCATCTCCCCCCTCCCTTAGTATACTATCTATTAAACTTCTCCAGTATCCCAGGTAAATATGTCTTTTCATTGCTTTAATTTGTACTATTTTGATTACTAGTGAGGTAAACCACACATTCCCATGTTTTGTCCACATTTATGTTTCCTCCTTTGTGAACTACCTATTTAATATCTTTGACTCATAAAATGGTATTTTAATGCAAATGAACAAAAAATATGAAAAGAATACACAATTTAAAACTCTTTAAAGAATGACATGGACCAAACTATAATATTATCAGAAAGATAAACAGCCAGAAAGAATGAAAACTTATAAAAAAAAAATAACAAAGGGCATTCTTATTGGGTCTAACTTGAAGAGAAGAATAAGAATATATTGATTTTACTCTATAGTCTCTGTGATGGAGATTGATGGCCATCCCAGAAATGTAGATTAGACATTGGGGGGGAAGAATTGAAATCCTACGTATGTTTAGAGTTATCAGAGAGAATTTACTTTCGAGTGAGTTTAACCTTCCAGGAGGTTAAATGAATTGAATAAATGTCAAGTACTAGTTCTATGGATTAGTTGACTGCTTTTTAAGAAAGTTTGCAGAATAGGAGAGTTTCTGGATATCTAGAAACTGGGAAATGTTGCCTTGAGTTTTACAAAAGGTTTTTTTTTTTTTTATTTTTTTAAAGTTAGAATTTGTATGATATAGTAGTGATGAAGGAGATACTGTAGATTCTCACCTGATTAAATGAGTGACCCCAAGTTTTCATGATATAATGGGAATAAAGGAAATATAGAGGTTTCCGTGTGATTAGATCAGATCAGATCAGTCACTCAGTCGTGTCCGACTCTTTGTGACCCCATGAACTGCAGCACGCCAGGCCTCCCTATCCATCACCAGCTCTCGGAGGTCACTCAGACTCACGTTCACCGAGTCAGTGATGCCATCCAGCCATCTCATCCTCTGTCGTCCCCTTCTCCTCCTGCCCTCAGTCCCTCCCAGCATCAGAGTCTTCTCCAATGAGTCAACTCTTCGCATGAGGTGGCCAAAATACTGGAGTTTCAGCTTTAGCATCATTCCTTCCAAAGAAATCCCAGGGCTGATTCCTTCAGAATGGACCAGTTGGATCTCCTTGCAGTCCAAGGGACTCTCAAGAGTCTTCTCCAACACCACATGAGTGACCTTAAATCATGGTCTCTGGTAGAGTGTAACACAACTCAGTCCTCAATTTATCCTGCTAAAAATATGGATGACAAGTTAACATAATGAAATTTAATGAGAACACATGTGCTAATGGAAATAATCTGAATAATATGAATTACTTATGTATAGGATTGAGGCTAGAAGTGCAAACTACAATCTGTCTTAGAAAAGTATATGTTTCTTATTCAATTTTAAGTCTAATGTGGCAGAGATTGTTTAAATAGCAAGAAAACCTTTTTTAAAAGCTATTTTAGAGTTACAAATAAGCAATTTCACTACAGAATGGGAAAAGAACTTCAAGATTACCTTGTCTAAGCCTTTGTTTTATAGTTGTCAAAACAGACATCAAGAGAGGTAAAGCGTCTTTCCCAGGCTCCCAACAAATTAGCTGCATGATTTAATGCTGCATCATCTGTTACTGGTCTCTCTCTCTCTGTCTCTGTCTCTCTTTCTCTTTCTCTCTCCCTCTCTCTTTCTCTCCTTCTCTCTTTCCCTCCCTCTCTCTCTCAATTACCATCTTTAATAATCCACCTTTCAGGGAAAGGCTGAAGTTTCCTCTGTTAACACACTGTGCCTTTCCAGAGGAAAAGTATGGTAAATGTCTTAGACTGAAACTTGGATTTCCATCTTCAGATTTCCAGTTGCATTTAGGTTTTCTGTAGATGAGATCTAAATCAATGATGAGCCCAGTTGGTCTGACAGTTGATGTCTCTTGATCTCATACCTATGACACACTTGGTTCTTCCCAAGGAGAAAGAACCCTGCCCTGGAAGCATCATTCCTGGCACATGCAGAGAAGGGGTTCTCCTGTCTGCATGGACTCCTCATCTGCTCTGCTCACCACCCTGGCCTCAGGTCCCACCACTCTGCCATCATTCACTACACTGCAGTGACTGGCTTTCATTCTCTTCCTCCAACACACAAAGCCATCTTGGAAAAGCTTTCTTTGGATGTGCTGCTCCCTTTGCCTCAGAGTTCTATGACCAAATTTTTGTATAAGTGGACAGAGGACTCAGTTTCCCTGTGACCATCCCAGAGAAGCCTTCCCTGATGATTCATTCTGAATTATCTGCTCACCTTTCTGGCTCTTTTAAATCTCATTTTCCTGTTTTATTTTTTATAATATTTATCACTATTTGAAATTGTGTTTTTAAAAAATATCTTCATATATTTATTCTTTGTCCTCCACATATTCTAAACATGGAAACTTCATCACAACAGGGTCCTTGAGCAATCATTTACTGCTAAATATGTGATATCTAAAAGAGTAGCTGGCTCATGGAAATAAAAAAATACTTGAGAGGTGAGTGAATAAAGCTCTCACTTAGGCTCTCTGTCCAACTTCCTAAGTGAGAATCACAATACTCAGTTTTATTTGGGCCTCATATTTATGTGCATACAGGCACATATCAGAATCAAGCAGAGTGGAGGAATTCCTCTTATTAAACTAGTTACCATTAAACTAGCATGTACTATTGTACTTGAAATAGAATCCAGAATTTCAGAGCTTGAAGAACTTCAAGGATGATGTTCATGGTGGTGGATAACTGAACCCAAGAGAAGTAAAGTGATAGCTCAAAGCAACACAGATATTTCTGAATAAAGCAGAGACACAATCCAGGCTTGCTGACTTCCATTACCATTACCATACTTTTCCTACTGAACTATGATCCCTCGATAAACTGTGAGAGTAAATATGAATGAACAGTAGAGGAGAAAGGTGTTTGGAAAGCATGGTGGATGGTTGGAGAAAGTCAGAAAAACAGTGTCTCCCACAGAATCAGGAAGTGGTGATATACACTACCTATAGTCTAAAATGAGGAGAACAGCAACAGCCCATAAAATCAGGAAGCTCTGTTTAAAGCAGGATTTTTTAAAAAAAAAAAGGATAAAGCTCATAAAGTAGGAAACCCTAACACAGCACAACTATTTCACCTATAAAGGGTATGAGATATTTTGCCCCCCAAAGGAGAGCATTAATCCTCTTATAAGCAAAGCAACTCAAAGCAAAGAAAAGAAGCTCTGAGGGGTTTTGTGGTTGCCCCATTACTTAGATAAATCAAATCAATTTTCTATGCTCAAGAAAGAGCTCCTCTTAGGAGAAATGTAATGCAAATGTAAGAAGTTATGATCTTTCACAACTGTCACATAAAATTCTATCTTTTGTATAAATGTCAGGGTTATAAAGCTAGAGATAAACATGGATATAGAACTGAATTCATTCAATATGACTTCTATGGAGAGAATGGTTTTAGATAAGATAGATATACATACCATGTATAATAACACAATGCTATAATATTATTTCCAAGTAACTGGAGTTCTTCTCAAAAGTAATGTTCTCATGACTTGTTTTATTGGCAGAGACTCTTTAAGCTCAAAAATGATAAGACATGGAATCTTTCTGACACAATTTTGTAAACATGCAGACTGTTTGTATTTCCATTTATGTCATATTTTCATTAGCCATTGAGGGCTCTGACTGTTTTCAAAATGATAAGCTTCAGTGTGTTACTTGTTTGCCACAATATTTTGGACAGAAACTAAGGAGGAGAAACTATATTGCTCAACATAACCCTGGATATAAAGCAGCTCAGTTCTCTCACCCATCACGTGTGTAGGTGTGGGCTAAGCTGGGATAGAATAGTCACATAGATGGGGAGAGAACTTCTGACTTCCCTTTACATTACCTGGACTGAGAGTGTCCAGCCATGTTCGAAGGCCAATGGGCTTTCCCATGTGGAAGGTGGGCTGTAACAACACCAGACTTGGGATTTAGGCCCTTACTTATAATGTGACCCTGAACTTGTCACTTGGGTTTTAGAAGTCTTAGTTTCCTCGTCTGGAGATCCATAAGAATATGTTGCACGGGCTCTATCAGAAGATTGTTTTGAGGGTCAAAGGAAAGAATGTTCACAAAAGTGTCTCACAAACTACAAATTACAATGCTATTGCATTTATGGAGGTGGGAAGACTGGGCTGGGTGATACTAGAGGAAAGGTTAGGAATTCAGAAGTAAAGAGGCAATAGAACTGACAGGAAGCCCTATCAGTTTCATATTGTTGGTGGCAGGGCCCAGTGGCAAGGCAAGGTAAGAATCAGGGGATTAGATATGTTTCATGATATTGTATGAAGTGTAGCAACATTCAGTTCATGAATCTCTTGGTTTCTTGAACACAATTGGCACATAGCACGGGTTACTTTAAGTAGGGGAAAAGGTGGTAAGGAACTACTCCAAGGAGAAGTCTGGGAAGGGGGCATTTCAGCATAAGCAGAGGCTCCAGTCCTGCAGAGGGTCTCACAACAAAGGTGAGTGGGGAGTCGCCCTCTGCTCCAATAGGTCCTCTGGCAGCATCCTCTGGATCACCTCTCATCAGCGAAGAGTCAGGTCCCCCAGCAAAGAGCCTTCATTCAAGTTGCTGGGTATCACTTTAAGGAGTGTGTCAGTAGAGTGTAATCATTATGCCCTGGAAGGCTTGTCTTTATCAGTTGTTTCTTCTGTTCCAGTTGTCAAACAAATTTCTAAAGTAACTCAGATTCTAAGACAGTCACAGCCCTACCACAGACATATCAAAACAACTCACATAGAAATTCACCTGGGTTTCTGTGGCTCCATTTTGAACTATTTAACATAGCTTAAATCCTATACATTTCATACAAGGTAAGTAGGAATCATAACCCAAAAGACATCACAACATAATAACGATGCTATCTCACCTCCAGGTGTCTGTGGGTTGATAGGTATCAACCTATCCTCATCTCTGGCTTTCAAGAGAGCTACAAGTAAGTCATCCCAGTAACAATGATCACCCTGGTCCAAATATTGGGTCATTTTATTATAATATTAAATATAAGCTGATTTTCACTGTATGAAAAAATATCATTTTCCACTAAAAGCAAATCGAGTACCTTGGAGAAAGGCTGACTTCAGGGGTGGGGTAGGAAAAATAAAATGTGAACCTTGTACGTCTGCTATAAGAAGGTGAGGAAGTACTCAAAAATTCTGGAATGCAATGAAACGGTACAGAGACAGTTTGAAGGGACCTCTATAAGGACCTCAGTTTCTGGAGAAGCATCAAAATAATTAAGAGTAATAATGAATTATATTAACCATTGAAAACCCATGAATTCATACTGATAATAGACAAATAGGGGAGAAGGAAGGAAAAATACTAGAAATCTCATTACTGAGAAAACTGATAAAATTAGAATATGGACTGTGACTAAATAAAATTATCGTCGTTGCTCTTGTTCAGTCACTCAGTTGTGTCTGACTCGTTGCGACCCCATGCGCTGCAGTGCGCCAGGCTTCCCTGTCCTTCACCATCTCCCGGAGCTTGCTCAAACTCATGTCCATTGAGTCCATGATGCCATCCAAACATCTCATCCTCTGTCATCCCCTTCCCCTCCTGCCTTCAATCTTTCCCAGCATCAGGGCCTCTTCTAATGAGTTTGCTCTTCAAATCAGGTGGCCAAAGTATTGGAGCTTCAGTATAGGATAATGGAAAATTATCATATTCATGCTAAATTTCAAAAAATTGGTAACTAAGTTGTGGTTAAGAATATATTTTCTTAGAAGCAAACACACTGGAATATTGAAGGATAAAAGGGAGTGGTATATACAACCTGCTGCTGCTGCTGCTGCTGCTAAGTCGCTTCAGTTGTGTCCGACTCTGTGCGACCCCATAGACGGAAGCTCACCAGGCTCCCCTGTCCCTGGGATTCTCCAGGCAAGAACACTGGAGTGGGTTGCCATTTCCTTCTCCAATGCATGAAAGTGAAAAGTGAAAGTGAAGTCGCTCAGTCGTGTCCGACTCTTAGCGACCCCATGGACTAGAGCCTACTAGGCTTCTCCGTCCATGGGATTTTCCAGGCAAAAGTACTGGGGTGGGGTGCCATTGCCTTCCCCGTTATACAACCTACACTCTGATAATTCAGAAATGTATACTATGTAAAGGGCTTCCCACTGGCACTAGTGGTTAAGAATCTGCCTGCCAATGCAGAAAACATAAGAGATGTGGGTTCTATCCCTGGGTTGGGAAGATTCCCTGGAGGATCACATGGTAACCCACTCCCGTATTCTTACCTGGAGAATCCCACAGACTGAAGAGGCTGGTGGGCTACAGTCCAAAGGGCTGCGAAGAGTTAGACACGGCTTTGGATGCATGCACACATGCTATATAAAAGAGCCTGAAGTCTTTTATTAGACAAACACGGGACATGTTTTTGCTTCCTGGTTTTACCACTTATTAACTGTTTTAATTTTTCCTCTTTCTCTTTTTCCTTTTGCACTCAAAGTACAAAGGGACAGGTAAATTGGAGGCATAAAAGGTTTAGAGAGGCTATATACAGAAATATGATTATCTTTAGATCAACCTTTTAGTTAAAGTATAACATTCTTACAGAAAAGTACACACATAGTAAGTGTATAACTCAATGAATTATCACAAAGTGAAAATATCCATGTATCACAACATCCATGTCAAGAAATGGAACATTACCAGCCCCTACCAGCCCCTCTCAGTATACCCACCAGCATAATTACCATTCTGACTTCTAACAGCACAGTTTAGTGTTGCCTGTTCTTGAACTACCAACTTCTTTATCACATTTTGTTTGTAAGTTCCATGTTGTATATATTTGTAGTTCATTTATTTTATCTGTTGTACAGCATTCCGTTTATAAATAAACCACAATTTATTCTTTCAAGTACACTAATGATGGGTATTTGGGTCGTTTTCACTTTGGGATTATTATAAATAATGTGATTAAGAATATTATCAGACATGTCTTTTGGTACTCATGTACATTTAATTTATTCTTGTATCTAGAAATGAAATTGCTGAATCATAGGATGCACATATATTCAGTTTTAAGAGATGCTGCCAAATAATTTTCTGAACTAGCTAAACTAATTCATACTCTCTCCAATAGTACATGACAATTCCAGTTATTGCCAACATCCCTGCCAACACTTGGTATTCTCTGTGTTACATTGTTGCCATTGTGATGAGTGTATTAGTTTTCTAGCTATATAACAAATCACAAATTTTATTATCTTGAAATAATACAAATTTATGATAACACTGTTTCTGTGCATTAAGAATTGTATTCTTAATGAGTCACCTGTTCAGAGTTTTATAAGGTTGCAGTTAAGATGTCAGCTGGGTTGCATTCTCATCTGTAGACTTGATCGGGCCAGAATCTGCTTCCAAACCCCCAAAGATTGTTGGCAAAATATGTTTTCATCCCACTGTGTGACTGACAGCCCTGGGTTTTTGATGGCTGTCGGCTGGAAGTTCTCTGGTCCTAAAAGTTGTCCATAATTCCTAGATGCTACCTTCAGTTCTTGCTACACAGGTTTCTCTTACTTGACTACTTACTGAACCACAGTCACAACATTATCTCCAGTATGTTAATAGTCTTATATAGCATGAGTGACACCCCACCATCTTTGCCATATTTTATCATTTAGAAGCATCTCACACATCTTGTCCAAGAAAGCAATGGCACTCCACTCCAGTACTCTTGCCTGGAGAATCCCATGGACGGAGGAGCCTGGTAGGTTACAGTCCATGGGGTCGCAAAGAGTTGCACACGACTGAGTGACTTCACTTTCACTTTTCACTTTCATGCATTGGAGAAGGAAATGGCAACCCACTCCAGTGTTCTTGCCTGGAGAATCCCAGGGATGGCGGAGCCTCGTGGGCTGCCATCAGTGGGGTCGCACAGAGTCGGACACAACTGAAAACACTTGGCAGCAGCAGCAGCAGCACACATTTTGTTTGCAGTCAAGGGTTTTCACAAAGGTGTAAATACCAGGAGATAGAGATCATAGTATTTCACTGTAATTTCAGTTTCCTTTGGAAGACTATGTTCTCTCAGAACTAATAAGAACATTCTATTTACTTGGAAATTTTGTCCTGCAATGTCTTAATTATTTTTCTCTCCATCTTGTGAATTAAATTCTCCATCTTGCTTTGCCAGTATGGGTATGGGCTCAATGTACAGACTTCAGCTTTCATGTCCTAGATAAAGACTAGCTTATATATAGGTTTGACATCCTGTTAGCTCAGGCATCCATGCCATTTCAACTGGACACAAAGGACCAAGACCTGAGTCATAGTTCGTGGTACTCCAGAGATTTCTGAATACATTGCTAAAATATAAGGAATTCCTATTGCCTGGAAATGTGACTTGGCCTATTCTTTTTTGCTTACTTCCTCTAAGCAGCATGAAACATCACTCTACACTATTAAGCAGTGGCAATTTCTCCCTAGGGGAGATAGCATTTCAGGAGCGAATACTGTGATCTTTGAGATTTGTTTATCACTTCTCTTAACTCTATAGCATGTTGAAAACTTTCCTAGGAGGGGTGTATGGAGTAACTCTCCAACAACACTATAGTTAATGTGTTTGCTAAATTACAGATAATAATGAAATTGTCACCCTTGACCACAAAGAAAAAAGTAATTACTCCTTCAAAAGAAGGAACATATAAAATCACCCAACTAGATAAGAACTGAATTTTAAAATGTTTTATTCTCTGTAGAGAACACTGTCATAGATTAAATAATACAATCAACTATAATAATACACAATAGAGTGAGAAGTTTTAAATGAAATTATACCAAGGACATTTAAGAAAATAATTATGAGTGAACTTAAGGACTCAATACTTTCCTAAAGTGAGAAAGCACAAAACTCCTCTAACTTGGAGATTTTTTTTTTACTCCTAATGAACTTTTAATCTTTGGGAACCTTATTAACAGAAATGCATATAGTGAAATTGATGGCATTGGAAGTAAATGATGTCATTGGAAGTAAATTCCCCAAATATAGCAATATATTTTTAAGACAGTGACTGTATCTAACACAGAAAATGTTACAGGGATAATTCCACCTGAGGCTGTCTTTGAGTCATCTTTATAATAAGGCTAAAGAAAAATGCATTCAAATTTGAATTCTCTTGCAAGGAAGTAGGAAATATATGACAAAATATTCAAAACTCTGAAAGAAACACCTGAAATTATTTATAATGAGTAAATTTCAGCTCTGCAGAGCTGAGTTTGAATGTATGCTGAATAGGGAAATTTTTATTTCTTAAATTTAATTTTATAAGCAAAAGCCACAGGTTAACTGTTTATCCATGTAACAAATTGGAGGGGTGGCATGAGTGGTGATTGAGTTCTATTATATTTATTTTAAAACTCGAGTAGCCAATCCATTCTAGATATCTTTTTAGCATTTTACTTTCTTTTATGCAAAAAGGTCCTTGGAGATAATTTTTCAAAAATGTATTCATTCTGTTCTGTTGGATATGCCAAAAGCTTCCTTACCACTATAGTGATAGAGCAAACAATTTTGAATTAACTGGAAAAAAAGTCATATCTCTGGGAAATAAAACTAATATAAAGTAACCAGGTAGAAATCTCTCTTTTAAGACAAAGGTCATTTTTATTAGCTATGCCAGAGTGTACCAAGAACTATGCCACCCTGATGTGGTATCAGAAAATGGATTCTGGGAATTTGAACCCTCTTATTTTCTAGTTGAAGATAAACAAATGTTGTAGACAACCCGATATGCCAGGATTATGTAAATTCTCATCTATTTTATATGTTTATGTGCATGTATGCTCAGTCGTGTCCATCTCTTTGCAACCCCCAGGACTGTAGCCTGTCAGGCTCCTCTGTCTACAGGATTCTCCAGGAAAGAATACTAAAGTGGATTCCCATTCCTTCTCCAAGGGATCTTCCTGACTCAGGGATAGAACCTGCATCTCCTGCATAGGCAGGCGGATCCTTTACTACTGTGCCCTGGGAAGACCCCCTCTATTTATATCAAAATTGATATTCTCATCTAACCTTCTCAAGGATCTTTTCAAGATAAATACTATCTCCATTTGCTAGATGAAGACATCAAACCTGGCAAAGTCTCAGAGTCACATGATCAGTCAGTGCTAGAGCTAGAATTCAAACCCAGCTGTATGTTGTTCTAAGGCATCTTGCTTTCCTCTGTTCAGGAAGCTATTTTATTAATGTGCATCAGGTGAGGTCCCTGTGGAGTTAATCCTCCCCCACCCCCAACTTGACTGTGTGGTCCACCATTTTATTACCAGTAGCCTCTGTGATTGGCTTAAATCAATGAGTATAAATTCCAACATTGTTACCAAAGTGCACTCAAAGCAAGCTTACATTCACCAGATCCTTGAGGCTGGACATGACTAGCCAGAAACATGTGCCAACCTGACTTTGAGAGTGCTCTTCCTTTCAGCTCTATTTCTATGACCCCTATTTAACCATGGTGGATACCAACCAGGTGTGACATAATAGAAACAGATGGATTGTTCTCTGCCCCCACTACTTAGCACAGAACTTCCAAAACCTTCTAATTTCCTAAGTGATCAGAGCCCTAGGAGCATCTTTCGCTCTAGTATTTGGTCTTCGATCCCAGCACCTGGCACTGCAATACAAGTGATAGGGATGTCTTTTGTTGCCTAATAAGATGACTCTGGGTGGGTTCTTGGATGAACACTGGTTACTTCAGTCTCACCCCTCCCCATTCTCTTGAGACGTGAGAAGGGCTGAAAATGGAGTTAATAATCTATCATGCCTACACAGGGAAGCCTCCATAAAACCCCCAGAAGTACAGAGTTCAGACAGCTTCCCATTGGGTGAACATATGCACACCGGGATGATCACACACTCCAACTCCCCGGGGATAAAAAGAAGCTTCTGTACTCAGGACCTTCCTAGACTTCACCCTATGTATCGCTTCATCCTTTATCACATCCTTTAGTAACCTGGCAAACATGTTTCCCTGAGTTCTGTGCACCGCTCTAGCAAATTAATTGAACCTGAGGAGGGGTCACTGAAACATTTGATCTGTAGCCACTCAGAAGCACAGGTGATAACCTAAGTTTTTGACTGGCATCTGAAGTGGGGGCAGGGATGAGTCTTGTGGGACTGAGTCCTTCCCAGGGGGTCTGATAGCAGCTCTGGGTAGATAGTGTCAGAATGGAGTTAGATCGCAGGACACCCAACTGGTGTCAGAGACTTGCTGTGGGGAAAACCCTCTCACTTTTGGTGACTAGAGTGTCAGAAGTGAAGTGTCCTATGTGAGCGGTAAAAGAGATGCACAAGATGAAGAAACAGTAGGAAGAACTGCCTTTTTTCCATAGGAGGTGGAAAACTGGAGGTTTTTCTTTTATATTAGGTCTGTCACTAGTCATGAGAAGGTCATCACTTGGTCCAGATTCTCTCAACACTTTCTCCTCTTCCACCCATATTCCAGAACCAGTGTTCAAAATGCGGGTAAGAGAGATTGCAGTGTTTTTAAGTTTTTTAAAAACATCTTTGGTGTTCAGCAGTTTGATTATGATATACCAAGATGTAGTTTGCTTTGTTACTTATATTGCTTTGGATTCACTGAGATTCCTAAGCCTGTGGATTTTTTTTTCCCACCAGTTTCAGAAACTGCACAATTATTTCTTCAAATATTGCTACTGCCCTGTTTTCTTTTCTCCTTGTGGGATTCCAATCACATGTGGTTAGGTCTTCTGGCCTAGTTCACGTGTCTTATACTCTTTGTTATACTTTTTTTTTTTCTTTAAAGTTCTTTGTGCATTTTCTTTTTTTTTTTTCTGGGAGGGGGTTGTGTGTGTATTTTTTTGTGGGGGGAATGTTTTTGGGTGTGGGGACTTCATTTTGGTTATGTTCTGTTGACCCATTTTTTTGAGTTCCCTAACTTTGTCTTTTGCAGAATACGATAAGCTTTTAACAAAACCAAGCAACTTTACTGAGAAGCAATTTACATATGATAAAATTGGCCCATTAATGTGAGATCAGGGAGAAAATGTAGCTTGAGAAGAGGGTGCAGAACCAAGGCGTGTTGAAAGGCAGAGCTGAAAAGGCTGGATCAGCCAGTGAGACATGACCACTAACCCATCTCTGCTCCCATGTGCAGAGTCCACAAATTTCTTGTGCCTTTCGTGGTACTTTCATCTTTCTGACCCACCAAAACCTCCTTTCCAGATCCCTCTCTGTCATCGTTCTTAAATGACGAGCAAAACTGATGATTGGTTCACATTAACATATAATGTATTACCCTGTTCTGGGGTGTTTAGAACTCAACAGAAGATTCCAAGAGATGAACTAGCATAACCTCTATTTCCTCAAAGAGATTCATGGACTATCTTTATGAGGCATGCATGTAAAAATGCAGATGCCTGGCCCTCATTCTGGACCTACCAAACCACAATCTTTACCTTCAGAAACTCTCCAGCTGTTTCTAATGGATCCTAGCCTTTGACAATAAATGCCTTAATTCATGAGTATAAGTCTCAAGTATTGAGTAACAATACTCAATACTCAGTCTCTTGGGCTTTTTATAGAAAAACCCAAACTTTTGGGCCAACTCGATATCTACTTGTAGGACTTTAAGCCCAGGGCAGACTGGCACTATGTAACTGCAGAGGTCTTGGCTTGGCCCTTCCCACTACACTGTGGTGCCCCAGCTGATTTCAACTTCAAGCAAAACTAACCTAGTTTTAAGTAAATGAGTATTTATATTTTATGTACCCAAAATTCAGCTTCATATGGACTCCTGGGTGAGAGATATGGAAGCAAATGAAGACAGTCATTTTTATTCGAGTGGTGGATAGAATTTGAAACACCAGACGTCTATTCTGGGCCAAAATAGATATGGAAAGAAGCTTGGAAATGATTAATTTAAAATGACACAATCCATTTCAAGCCTCAGCCGAGAGCACTGATGCAGAGGCTCGAGGACATTGTGCCGATCAGGAGCAGGGCTAGAGCAAGGCTGTTGGCAGCTTTAAGCTTCAAAAGCTTTTCCTATGCTGCTGTTTCATTCAGTTCTTAACCCTTTCAGCCTAGAGTTCCCTTAGGGCAGTGGTCCCCAACCTTGTTGTCAGGAACTGGTTTTGTGAAAGATAATTCTTCCACGGACCGCAGGAGGGGGGTGGTTTCAGGAAGATTCAAGTGCATTATATTTATTGTGCACTGTATTTCAATTTTTTTTTTTAAATTATTTTTGGCTGCACTAGGTCATCGTTGCTTTGTGAGGACTTTCTCTAGTTGTGGTGAGCGAGGGTTCCTCTTTGTTGTGGTGCACGGGCTGTAGCGGAGCAGGCTCAGAGATTGCAGCTCATGGGGCCTAGAGCGCAAGCTCAGTAGCTGTGGTGTGTTAGCTTTAGCTGCTCCACAGTATGTGGAATCCTCCCAGACCCACGGATCAAACCCACGTCCCCTGCATTGGCAGGTGAACTCTTACCCGTTGGACCACCTGGGAAACCCCATTTCTGTTATTATTATATCATCTCCATTCAGATCAGCGGGCATTAGATCCTGGAGGGGGGTGACACCTGCCTGAGGGAAAATGGAAAACTCATCTTCGTCTGACATAAGCACTACCTCCTAAGTGCTGATCTATGTTTTGTGAGATATATTTAAAACATGTGTGAGGAGTGTCTGCACGCGATTGGAAGAGCTTTAAAAAGGCAAGATAGTATACTTACTCTATACTAAGTAAGGTCCTAAAAAACTAGACTCCCGTCAGCTTGTATTATCAGTCTTTCCTGAGAGTCAGCCTCTTTTGCTTCCTTTGTCTTAGTAAAATGGCTCTAAAATTTCTGAACAGACAATTCTGCTGCACTCCTTGCTAGTAAGCTAGCAGCTGAGAAATAACGGAAAGTTATTATTGCTATAACCTATTATTTATTTAAAATAATCATGGTCCATATAGTGTAAACACTGAAAAGTTTTTTTAAAAAAAGAACGCTTTCAATCTGTTAGAAGGAAAAACAGGATAATATATTTATGACCTCAGGATAGAAAAGAATTTCAATGAGGCACAAAAAAAACCTAACTGATAAAAAGAAAAGTGTTAATAAATTGGATCACATCAAAATTTAAAACTTCAGCATGATAAAAGACACTATAAACAAAGTTAAGGGCAAGGGACAGATTGGGAGTAGCTATTTGCAACACATAAAGCAAAGGTTTAATACCCAGAATATATAGACAGCAGCAATTCAATAAGAAAAAGAAAGATAACCCCGTAGAAAATGCACAAAGGCTACGAACAAGAGATTCACATATGAAGTTCAAATGACCAATAAACATGAAAAAAAAAAAAAAAAAAAGACTCACTACATTAAGGAATATGCAATAAAATTCATAAGATACAATTTCACATCCATCAAGTTAGAAAAAATAAAAGCATCTGAACAGATCAGACATGGTGCTGTAGTTGCAAACTATAGAAACCAACCACAGTTTAAAGAGAAAAAGAATGTATTAAATCATAATAGCTAACATTTACCCACTGTTCCCTGTGTGTAGATACAGTTCTAAGTGCTTTATATGTATTTGCTCATTTAATTTTCACAACAACTCTATAAAATAGGTGTCATTATTTCCTACACATTGTAGAATGGGAAGCGGAGACTGATGACTTAGTTTGCCTGAGGTTACACAGAAAGAGAAAAAGAACTAAAGAGCCTCTTGATGAAAGTGAAAGAGGAGAGTGAAAAAGTTGGCTTAAAACTCAACATTCAGAAAACTAAGATCATGAGCTCTGGTCCCATCACTTCATGGCAAACAGATGGGGAAACAGTGGAAACAGAGAGACTTTATTGTGGGGGGCTCCAAAATCACTGCAGATGGTGACTGCAGCCATGAAATTAAAAGACGTTTGGTCCTCAGAAAAAAATTATGACCAACCTAGACAGCATATTAAAAAGCAGAGATGTTACTTTGCCAACAAAGGTCCATCTAGTCAAGGCTATGGTTTTTCTAGTAGTCATGTATGGATGTGAGATTTGGACTATGAAGAAAGCTATATGCTGAAGAATTGATGCTATGGATGACACTATGTCCCTCGAGATGACCACCAGTACCCGTGCCCCCCCGAACCCCCCCCCCCCCCCCACACCATCCTCAGGTCCAGTGTGTCAGATCGTCGGGCGACCTGGACTGACGGAAGAAACACATGCATCCCCCCCCCCGTCGTCCTACTGTTGGGGGAACAAGAGGAAAGGTGAGACGACAAGGTCGAAGGCGGAGGGAGGAGGTGGGGGCTCCCAATGGAGAGGACCGGAGGCCGACACCCGCGGACGACGAGGAGAAGGGACCACAAAAGGCCAGGAAAGGAAGACAGCGAGGGGAGAAAAGAGAAGCCAGAACCCAAAACGCACAGCCACCAGGAAGACCCAATCAAAGGGAAAGAACTTAATAGAATTGATGCTTTTGAACTGTGTTGTTAGAGAAGACTTTTGAGAGTTCCTTGGACTGCAAGGAGATCCAGCCAGTCCATCCTAAAGGAAATCAGTCCTGAATATTCATTGAAAGTCTGATGCTGAAGCTGAAGCTCCAATACTTTGGCCACCTGATGCAAAGAAGTGACTCATTTGAAAAGACCCTGATGCTGGGAAAGACTGAAGGTGGGAGGAGAAGGGGACAACAGAGGATGAGATGATTGGATGGCAGCAACAACTCAATGGACATGCATTTGAGTAAATTCCGGGAGTTGGTGATGGACAGGGAGGCCTGGTGTGCTGTGGTTCATGGAGACTCAAAGAGTCGGACAAGACTGAGCAACTGAACTGAACTGAACACAGGTAGTCTGTCAAGAAACAACGGTTTCAACATAGCAGCATGTTTCTTAGGTCAACCCTGGTTAGAGGTGCATTCATTTATCTATTAGAAAACACACTACTACAGGTCACTGAAAACTCCACAGCCATACAGAAATCCTAAATATCAACAACTGTTCATGTCACCAATACCAGGCAGGACACAGAATACCAATGTCACTGCTGCCCATGGGAGTGAATTCCAAGGAGCACGTGTTTCCTGTGAAATCACTGGTTTTCCATTCATGATCTGGTGTGAGTGAGTCTGACCAACAATCTAGGGAGAGTGGGAAGGAGAGTCTTCTTCTTGATGTCTATAGTGGGAGGCAGAGACTCATAACTGGAGATTCTCCAAGTGTAAGAGGATCTTTAGGGTGCTGGGCTCATTACATTGACACTCCATATCCCAGAGAAGATGAAGAAAAACAAGAACACTGGGTGGAGCTGTAGATGGTACAACTGATGTGGAGAGTGTTTTGGTAATTGCACCCATGCAACAGCATGTATTTCTGGGGAAACTCCAGAACCAGACACAAAACAAAATGTAAAAGATGTCAACAGCAGCATGTTTAAAACAGCAAACTATTAGAATCAACCGAACTTTCCATTAATGAAAAAATAAATTTGTGTTATGATATGAAATATACACAGCAATTCCAATGAATGACCTGCTGCTGCTGCTAAGTCGCTTCAGTCGTGTCCGACTCTGTGCGACCCCATAGACGGAAGCTCACCAGGCTCCCCCGTCCCTGGGATTCTCCAGGCAAGAACACTGGAGTGGGTTGCCATTTCCTTCTCCAGTGCATGAAAGTGAAAAATGAAAGTGAAGTCGCTCAGTCGTGTCTGACTCCTAGCGACCCCATGGACTGGAGCCTACCAGGATCCTCTGTCCATGGGATTTTCCAGGCAAAAGTACTGGGGTGGGGTGCCATTGAATGACCTAGATCTATACTAATCAACATTGATGATTCTACATAACAGGATGGTAAAAAAAAATTTCAGAAATGATAGATACCATATGAAAACATTTATGTAAATTAAAAATAAATGAAAGGGGCACGTAAGTGTAGTGAGTATTGTAGACAAAGAATATCACCTGCTATATCAGTAAACAAAGTATGTTGTGGCCCTTGAGCCATCAGCCACTGAGGCATACTCTCCCCCACTGGATCCTGAGGGGTTTGGGATAAACAACAACAACAACATCAAAAACAACAAACAAACAAAAAACCCAAGCAGGGTACTGGCCTTAGATAGCTGAGATGCATACCAAAGGAATGATTTCAATGAGCCCAGACTCTTTCATCTTCCTATATATAGAAAAGTGTTAAATTCATTAAGTTGAGATATCCGGTTTTCTTTAATTAACAGTAATCTTTTGACCAGTTTTTGTTTCAAAACTCCTTTATATCCCAGGTCCCCCCTTACCTCTCCAGAGCATTCCCTTAGGACTATTCTGAGAGACTGCCTCCCAAGCTTAAGTCCTTCAAACGTCCACTAAATAATTCTCAATTGTAAGTTGTGTGTTTTTTGTCAATGAACAGTATAAAACAGGAACTAAAGGATACACGTCACATGCATGATCAGTGAAGTAGAAATTGCCTCTGAGAAGGAAAAGAGGTGACTGGAACTGAGGTGGGGGAGACAAAGGTAATTTTAGCTTCATTTGAAATATTTTATTTCCTTTATTAAATTTAAAAACTGAAGCTAAAATGTTTAACAGCACTTGTTAGTTTTTGGTGTTTAATAATATATAGTAACTGGTTAATTAATTTCTATATTTTAATAATTTTTGAAAAGGGGAGACATCATGGTTATTTAATTCTATTATTTGCATTTGTGACTAATTTAAAACAATTTTCCTAGAAATTGTTTATTCTGTTTCATAGGCTTCTCTTTTGGACAAATTAAGGGTACAACTTTGTGATGAATACTGAAACTATAGAATTCATTTGATTTAGCATTCTGCTCTGATGACTATAGAGATCTATACATTTTCCAGATTATTTAATATTAAATATTTAAATATAATCTTTCTAGAGGGTATAAACTATATTGAACTCCTTTATCTTTGTATAATCTGCCAGAAGAGATTTGTCTGTTGCCTTCTGACTAATGAAGACAGAATCCATATAGTAATAGACATTAAAACCATTTTTCTTTAACATGGAAAAACAGCACTTTCAAAATTAGTTTTATTTCAATTGCAACAGCATCTAAATCAAACATCAATTCCCTGAAGGGTCTATTTAAAATAACAGATAATTGAAAATATTCTAAAATTTATATTCATAATGTTCTTGAAGCTACAGTGTTAAAAAATAGATCTAAGCTGCCTATCATCTCCCTACATATTCTATTTTATTAATCAAGTCCTTTGAAAAATTCGAGATTTCAGCAGAATCAACAGTGCCTAAATATGGGAAAATTTAGTCAATTCCCACTTACTCTGAAACAGACAATATGTTATATGTCCAATAAGTTTAAGGCTCTTCAGGAAAGCTTACGTGGATATCTGCTAGATCCAACTTGAAGATTAACCTATTAATAGACTTCCAGGACCACAGAAACATGGGGGAAATTTTAATCTTCCCAAGAGAGGCTTAGACTACCAAACTAATATTACTTCTGATAATGGGAAAAGATTACAGTTTTCAAGGCTCAAACTTCCTGAAAAGAAAACACAAAGTGATCGTATTTAGTACCTACCTAGACTGGTAAGAGATATTGACATAAAACATTTAAAACATGCCTTCAAGTTATATGAAAGTATTACATCAGAAGATGGGGCAGAAGTGTCCTCATCTTCATTGTTGTCCATTCTAGATTTAATCGTCTTGATTAATATAGTAAGAGAATGAAAAACTGTAAACAGAGATTAAGAGCTATTTCACTAACTCTCTTCTGGAAGGTTTATAAAAACAAGATTGAAATGTATGGCAAAAATCACCACAATATTGTAAAGTAATTAGCTTCCACTTAAGATTAATTAATTTTTAAAAATAAGATTGGTAGTTATCAGCTTGAGATGCCATCAGATCAGATCAGATCAGTCGCTCAGTCGTGTCCGACTCTTTGCGACCCCATGAACCGCAGCACACCAGGCCTCCCTGTCCATCACCAGCTCCCGGAGGTCACCCAGACTCACACCCATCAAGTCAGTGATGCCATCCAGCCATCTCATCCTCTGTCGTCCCCTTCTCCTCCTGCCTTCAATCCCTCCCAGCATCAGAGTCTTCTCCAATGAGTCAACTCTTTGCATGAGGTGGCCAAAATACTGGAGTTTCAGCTTTAGCATCATTCCTTCTAAAGAAATTCCAGGATTGATCTCCTTCAGAATGGACTGGTTGGATCTTCTTGCAGTCCAAGGGACTCTCAAGAGTCTTCTCCAACACCACAGTTCAAAAGCATCAATTCTTCGGCGCTCAGCCTTCTTCACAGTCCAGCTCTCACATCCATACATGACCACAGGAAAGACCATAGCCTTGACTAGGCGAACCTTTGTTGGTAAAGTAATGTCTCTGCTTTTGAATATGCTATCTAGGTTGGTCATAACTTTCCTTCCAAGGAGTAAAGCGTCTTTTAATTTCATGGCTGCAGTCACCATCTGCAGTGATTTTGGAGCCCAGAAAAACAAAGTCTGACACTGTTTCCACTGTTTCCCCATCTATTTCCCATGCAGTGATAGGACCAGATGCCATGATCTTCGTTTTCTGAATGTTGAGCTTTAAGCCAACCTTTTCACTCTCCACTTTCACTTTCATCAAGAGGCTTTTTGAGTTCCTCTTCACTTTCTGCCATAAGAGTGGTGTCATCTGCATATCTGAGGTTATTGATATTTCTCCCGGCAATCTTGATTCCAACTTGTGTTTCTTCCAGTCCAGCATTTCTCATGATGTACTCTGCATATAAGTTAAATAAACATGGTGACAATATGCAGCCTTGACGTACTCCTTTTCCTATTTGGAACCAGTCTGTTGTTCCATGACCAGTTCTAACTGTTGCTTCCTGACCTGCATACAGATTTTTTTTTTTTTTTTTTTTTTCCACCAAAGATTTTATTCTTAGAAGTCAACATGGAATGATTTACCTACATTTATGAGCTTAGATATTTTATTTTTTTATTTTTTTTGCAGGGGAAAATGGACAAAGGAAAGGATCAATGAGGGTGGGAGGGAAATGGGAAGAAAGAAGGGGAGTGATGCTGGGGAGGAGTATATGTAATTTCTTAACCAATGGCTTTCTGTTTTTAATCACAAAGAACACTTAAAAAAAATCATGTTGAATTCATCTTATATTAGGAGGTTTGTTCTCAAAATGAAAAGTTCAGGAAACAAAAAGTCCAGTTTGGGTGTCCTCACCTTTAGGCACATCTTGGTATTTTGTATTGGTAAGTCTATCTTTACCACAATATATTATTTAGGACAGGATCACATTTGTCACCTCTTCCTCCCTACTACGCAAAGTGGTACCAAACCCATAAAATAGTCAATAAACCTTTACAGAGTGAACAAATAAGTCTTTTTTTTTTTTTTTTAAACTCTCCTGAGTGAACTGAATTTTTTGAGGCTCATAAGTAAATATGTTTTCCTCTTTACTTTGTCTATTACAGCCAGATTATATGAGTGGGGTATTAAAGTCTCCCACTATTATTGTAGTGCTGCATATTTCTTCTATCATATTAATTAATGTTTGTCTTAGATATATCAATGCTCCAATGTTGGGTGCATATATATTTATAATTGTTATAACTTCTTTTTAGATTGTTCCTTTAAGTCGTTGTGTGTAACCTTCATTTTCTCCTTTTCAAGATCTTTAAAGTCAATTTTATCTGATATAAGTATTGCTACTCCTGTTTTCTTATGGTCCATATTTGCATAGAAAATTTTTTCCAGGCCTTCATTTTCAGTCAGTATATATCCCGTATTTTAAGGTGGTTCTCTTGTAGACAACATATATAGGGGTCTAGTTTTTGTATCCATTTGACCCATTTTAGTCTTTTGGTTGTCTCTTGTAAACAAGGTATGTAGGGGTCTTGTTTTTGTGTCGATTCGGGCACAAATCTTTGTCTGTTGATTAGGGCATTCAGCCCATAAACGTTTAAAGCAATTATTGATACATAAGATTTACTTTATTGTTTTGGGTTCGAATTTATACACCCTTTTAGTGATTCCTATCTATAGAATGTCCTTTAGTTTTTGTTGGAGAAATGGTTTAGTGGTGCAAAATTCTCTCAACTTTTGCTTATCTGTGAAGCTTTTGATTTCTCCTTCATATTTGAATGAGATCCTTACTGGATACAATAATCTAGGCTGTAAGTTATTTTCTTTCATCACTTTAATTATGTCTTGCCATTCCCTCCTGGCTTGGAGAGTTTCTATTGAAAGATCAGCTGTTATCCTTATGGGAATTCCCTTGTGAGTTATTTGATGTTTTTCCCTAGCTGCTTTTAATATTTGTTCTTTATATTTAATCTTTGTTAATTTGATTAATATGTGTCTTGGGGTGTTTTGCCTTGGGTTTATCCTGTTAGGGACTCTCTGGATTTCTTGAACTTGAGTGGTAATTTCCTTCTCCATTTTAGGGAAGTTTTCAACTATTATCTCCTCAAGTATTTCCTCATGATCTGTCTTTTTATCTTCTTCTTCTGGAACTCCTATGATTCGAATGTTGTAGCGTTTGATGTTATCCTGGAGGTTTCTGAAATTGTCCTCATTTCTTTTGATGCATTTTTCTTTTTTCTTGTCTGATTCATTTATTTCTAGGATTCTATCTTCTAATTCACTAATCCTATCTTCTGCCTCTGTTATTCTACTATTTGTTGCCTCCAGGGTGTTTTGGATCTCATTTATTGCATTATTCATTATGTGTTGACTCTTTTTTATTTCTTCTAGGTACTTGTTAAACCTTTCTTGCATCTTCTCAATCCTTGTCTCCAGACTCTTTAACTGTGATTCTATTTTGATTTCGAGATTTTGAATTAATTTCGCTATCATTATTCGGAATTCTTTATCAGGTAGATTCCCTATCTCTTCCTCTTTGGTTTGGTTTGGTGGGCATTTATCCTGTTCCTTTAGCTGCTGGGTATTCTTTTGTCTCTTCATTTTGTTAAAATTGCCAAGTTTAGAGTGTCCTTACTATATTCTGGTAGTTTGTTGAATTCTCTTTATTGAGGCGGTTTACCGGTCTTTTCAATATCTGATCTCTGCCTTGTTACAGAGGGGGAGGAGATGAACACCCAAATCTAAACCGGCCAGGTTCAGGCACTCAGATAATCCTCAGAAGCACAGACTTGGTTGAGTCTGCGTTTTATGCCCTTCCCAGATCCGAGTAGCGCAGGTGATGAAATATTCAGCGAGCGCAGCTGCTGCGACTTATCACCTCTCCGCCACTCAGTTTTCTGGGTATACAAACAGCGCACTTTCTCAGGCAGATGTTGACCATCCAGAGCCCCAAGAAGCGTGAGTCAGCACAGAAACCTACTCACAGTTCCGTTAGACAGTGTCTCTCTAGGGCTGTAATTGCCCGCCTCTGGCCCTGGCTGCCTGTCACCGGAGTGGGACGGCCTGCAGCCAGCCAACTCTGTGCAGCCCTTTGTTCCGTAGGTAGTCCTGGTGGTGTCTTAAGTTAGGGCTGGCTTTTGATGTAGTAGATAACCGACAGTCTGGTTATTTCGCTCAGATAGCGCCTGAGATAGCCAGGCCAAATCCTTTCTCAAAGCAATGCAGGCCTCGCCACTCCTCCTAGCCCAGCCCCCACTTGCCAATAGCAAATGCTGGTGTCTGCGCCACTTCTCCACAAAAGGAGTTACCGCAGGGCTCGTTTTCTCATTTTGAAGACAATGAGCTGTCTTTCTAAGTGCCTGATGTCCTCTGCCAGCATTCAGAAGTTGTTTTATTGAGTTTATTCAGCATTCAAATGTTCTTTTAATGGATTTGTGGAGGAGAAAGTATTCTCCCCGTCTTACTCGTCCGCCATCTTAGCTCCTACCCCCGCATACAGATTTCTTAAGAGGCAGACCAGGTGGTCTAGTATTCCCATCTCTTTCAGAATTTTCCATAGTTTATTGTGATCCACACAGTCAAAGGCTTTGGCATAGTCAATAAAGCAGAAATAGATGTTTTTCTGGAACTCTCTTGCTTTTTCCATGATCCAGCGGATGTTGGCAATTTGATCTCTGGTTCCTCTGCCTTTTCTAAAACCAGCTTGAACATCAGGAGGTTCACGGTTCACATATTGCTGAAGCCTGGCTTGGAGAATTTTGAGCATTACTTTACTAGCATGTGAGATGAGTGCAATTGTTCGGTAGTTTGAGCACTCCTTGGCATTGCCTTTCTTTGGGATTGGGATACGTAAAATGGTTTTTGGTGGCATAAGAAAGTACACCGGAATGGAGAACAGTGATTATCATTCTGTTTGTTATGATAACCTCCAGGGATTACCTCTAGAAGATAAGAAGGGGAGGCTGAAGGGGAGACTATTTAGGAGGCTTCATCATTTGATAATACTCTATTTAGGCTAATATGTAAATAGGTGTTATTTATACTATTCTTTATGTGTGTTGTTTGGAATATTTCATAATCACATTTAAAAGAAAGATGGTTCCAAAAGATCATGTAGTAATCTGGATGCTATACTTAGCAGAGATATAGACTGATGAGAACGTTTAGAAGGTGACTCTGATATAAGGATGAGGCTGGTATAAGAAAAGTTTAATGAACTAAGGGAAGCTTAGACAAATAGAGAAGACCTGGGGGTGAGAGGGTTTCCCGCTCACAGCAAGGAACATGACAGATGATTAAACTATGCAAAAAGGAATAGTTTTGATCTACATGACCACAAAGGATTAAACAACACAAAGCAAAACACAGTTAGGATTTAGTAGAATCAGTATAATTAAGAGTTGGCCAGAGGTGGAATGGTCCACAATTCCACACTGGCTGTGTAAAAGTTTGTCTTGGAAGAATGATTTAGCAGGATTGTAATCTTGTTAAATTCAAGCAAAGTTGAACTTCTCCACAGTTTTCCAGAACAATTAGGTTTTTTAAAAACTGTTTTAAAAATCTGAATATTTTTTCAGTTATATAATTTTCTGTCTAACCAGTTCTTTCTCTGGTGGGGAGGTTGATCAAAAACTAGTCATTCCTGTAGTACTAACAGCCTGGAAATGTAACTTAGCCACTGGCAAGATGCAAAGGGCCTGAGGACAAATGCCAAGATCTGAGGGAAAATGCTAGTCTATCCAAGTTCAGATCAGATCAGATCAGTCGCTCAGTCGTGTCCGACTCTTTGCAACCCCATGGATCGCAGCATGCCAGGGCTCCCTGTCCATCACCAACTCCCAGAGGTCACTCAGACTCACATCCATCGAGTCAGTGATGCCATCCAGCCATCTCATCCTCTGTCGTCCCCTTCTCCTCCTGCCCCCAATCCCTCCCAGCATCAGAGTCTTCTCCAATGAGTCAACTCTTCACATGAGGTGGCCAAAGTACAGGAGTTTCAGCTTTAGCATCAGTCCTTCCAAAGAAATCCCAGGGCTGATCTCCTTCAGAATGGACTGGTTGGATCTCCTTGCAGTCCAAGGGACTCTCAAGAGTCTTCTCCAACACCACAGTTCAAAAGCATCAATTCTTCAGTGCTCAGCCTTCTTCACAGTCCAGCTCTCACATCCATACATGACCACAGGAAAGACCATAGCCAGTTAGATTATCAAAAGTGTTGTTAGATGATATGAAGTGAAACAGAAGCTGGAGAACAAAATTAGTTGAGTTGTTGATCCCAATAGATGACATAAGACCAAGCCCATTAGTTCCATCCATGTAAGGTAATGGGCTCTTCTTGCTATTCTCAAACTTGTTTACCCAGCTAACTTGAACTTACCTAAAGGGCTCATGATAGGATGGAGTCACTATTTTGGAGAGAAGCTGAACAAATTGTCACTAAGAAGTGGAATGGTTATATTAGAGCAGCTAATATGTATTTTATGACACTTATGAGCCTTGATGTCATCCAAAGCCTTCCAATTACCAGCTATATAACCTTGGCAAAATTACTCATCTGAGCCTTAATTGACTTATCTCTAAAATAAAACATTAATTTTACATGCCTCATATGTTAAAGGAAAAAATCATATGCAGTTGACCCTTGAATAATGCACATGTTGGGGCACTGATCCTCTGCACACGTCAAAATCCATGTATAACTTAGAACCAGATCTTCATATCCTATTTGTTTCTTCCTAGCCATCATTAACAGTTAGATGGGGGGGGGGGGGGGAGGGGGGGGAGGGGGGGGGGGGAGCCATCATTTGGCATCCATAGATTCAACCAACCATGGATTGTGAAGTACTGTAGTATTTACAGTTGAGAAAAATTCTGGTGTAAGTAGACTTATGTTCAAAGGGCCAACATGTTCAATGTTGTACATGTATATAAATCTATCATCCTAGAGGCCTGGTGCATAGCAAGTACTCAATAAATGGGTTCAAAACTAGAGTGGGGCAGGAAGAAATAACCTTATTTATCTCTATGTTCTTAATGCTGGATGTATACTTGTTGTGCATCGTACTCTGTCATGTCCGACTCTTTGCAACCCTGTGGACTGTAGCCTGCCAGACTCTTCCATCTGTGGAATTTTCCAGGCAAGAATACTGGAGTCAGTTGCCGTTTCCTTCTCCAGGGGATCTTCTCAACCCAGCGACTGAACCCGTGTCTCTTGTGTCTGTTGCATTGCAGGCAGATTCTTTACCCGCTGAGCCATTGGGGAAGCCCCGGATGTATACTAGGTGTTCAACCAATATTTGCAATAAATTAGCGCTTAGAAGACAGACAAAGGACAACAAATATGAACCAGACAACTAAGCCACAAAAGATAGAAAATGAACAAAACAGCAATAGTATTGTGCAGAGACAGGCCTATTGGGGTGGGGGATGTATATTGAAAAGGAAATGTGTCATTTTCATGGAGAAGGTGCCCCATCTATAGATGAAGGTGTGACTAGGGGAAAAAAGGGGAGGTTGGAGAAGTGAAGGTGATGATATTGCAGGGACATTTGAGTTTGTGAGCATGTCCAGTGGTCCCTTGACTCGTGATAGATATGACAGGGAAGGATTAGAAAGAGGGTTTCAGATCAAGTTAGATACCATCAAAAATCCTGATGGACTGCATTAGAAATTTGAAAGGGGTTCTATGCATTAGACACACTTGGTCTGGATGTAAAGGCTTACCATACTTCATGGCCAAAGGGCCATCAGAATGTAGAACTGGATTTCTGCCCAGCACTGCTGCCTGGGCACATTATCTTCAGGTGTCAGAGGATTTCCTGGGGTTGAGTCTTCTGTCCCCTGACATTCTGTTTTCATACTAAAGTCAGGCAGATCTGTTTGCTGAGCATGTGATTCAGGTATCAGCTTGAATGGGTCTATTTCAATCAGCATAAACAGTGTATTCAGCAGTGGCCACAGGACTGGAAAAGGTCAGTTTTCATCCCAATCCCAAAGAAAGGCAATGCCAAGGAATGCTCAAACTACCGCACAATTGCACTCATCTCACATGCTAGTAAAGGAATGCTCAAAATTCTCTAAGCCACGCTTCAAAAATACATGAACCGTGAACTTCCTGCTGTTCAAGCTGGTTTTCGAAAAGGCAGAGGAACCAGAGATCAAATTGCCAACATCCACTGGATCATCAAAAAAAGCAAGAGAGTTCCAGAAAAACATCTATTTCTGCTTTATTGACTATGCCAAAGCCTTTGACTGTGTGGGTCACAATAAACTGTGGAAAATTCTGAAAGAGATGGGAATACCAGACCACCTGACCTGCCTCTTGAGAAATCTGTATGCAGGTCAGGAAGTAACAGTTAGAACTGGACCTGAAACAACAGACTGGTTCCAAATAGGAAAAGGAGTATGTCAAGGCTGTATATTGTCACCCTGCTTATTTAACTTATATGCAGAGTACATCATGAGAAATGCTGGACTGGAAGAAACACAATCTGGAATCAAGATTGCCGGGAGAAATCTCAATAACCTCAGATATGCAGATGACACCACCCTTATGGCAGAAAGTGAAGAGGAACTCAAAAGCCTCTTGATGAAAGTGAAAGTGGAGAGTGAAAAAGTTGGCTTAAAGTTCAACTTTCAGAAAACGAAGATCGTGGCATCTGGTCCCATCACTTCATGGGAAACAAATGGGAAACAGTGGAAACAGTGTCAGACTTTATTTTTTTGGGCTCCAAAATCACTGCAGATGGTGACTGCAGCCATGAAATTAAAGGACGCTTACTCCTTGGAAGGAAAGTTATGACCAACCTAGATAGCATATTCAAAAGCAGAGACATTACTTTGCCAACAAAGTTTCGTTTAGTCAAGGCTATGGTTTTTCCTGTGGTCATGTATGAATGTGAGAGATGGACTGTGAAGAAGGCTGAGCGCCGAAGAATTGATGCTTTTGAACTGTGGTGTTGGAGAAGACTCTTGAGAGGCCCTTGGACTGCAAGGAGATCCAACCAGTCCATTGTGAAGGAGATCAGCCCTGGGATTTCTTTGGAAGGAATGATGCTGAAGCTGAAACTCCAATACTTTGGCCACCTCATGTGAAGAGTTGACTCATTGGAAAAGACCCTGATGCTGGGAGGGACTGGGGGCAGGAGAAGGGGTCGACAGAGGATGAGATGGCTGGATGGCATCACTGATTCGATGGACGTGAGTCTGAGTGAACTCCGGGAGATGGTGATGGACAGGGAGGCCTTGCGTGCTGCGATTCATGGGGTTGCAAAGAGTCAGACACAACTGAGTGACTTCCCTTTCCCTTTGCCTCCATTATTCATGGTTGTCTCAGACATCATTCAGGGGCCGGGAGTGTCCACAGATTTTAAAGGTAGCTGTAACCCCTAATACTACTTGTTCCCACATAGAATAATTGGCCTAGGCTGAGGTCAACTTCTAGAAGAATCACAGGGCAGAGGGCACCTGAACTTAGATCTGCCTCTGAAAGAATGTTCTTTCCTCCAACAATGTATCATCAAAGCTAATGAAGAACCAGAGTAGGTAAGGTTTAGAGCTGAAAGGATGAGATTTTCAATGACTGTGAGGTCACAGTCACATCTAGGTGCCAAGAAAACCCTTTGCTCCATGTAAAGAATTCCAAAGTATAGTCAAGTTCAGTTCAGTTCAGTTGAGTTCAATCGCTTAGTCGTGTCCGACTTTTTGCAGCCTCATGAATTGCAGCACGCCAGGCCTCCCTGTCCATCACCAACTCCCGGAGTTCACTCAAACTCATGTCCATCGAGTCGGTGATGCCATCCAGCCATCTCACCTTCTGTCGTCACCTCACCTCCTGCCCTCAGTCCCTCCCAGCATCAGAGTCTTTTCCAATGAGTCAACTCTTCCCATGAGGTGGCCAAAGTATTGGAGTTTCAGCTTTAGCATCATTCCTTCCAAAGAAATCCCAGGGCTGATCTCCTTCACAATGGACTGGTTGGATCTCCTTGCAGTCCAAGGGCCTCTCAAGAGTCTTCTCAACACCACAGTTCAAAAGCATCAATTCTTCGGTGCTCAGCCTTCTTCACAGTCCAGCTCTCACATCCATATATGACCACAGGAAAGACCGTAGCCTTGACTAGGCGAACCTTTGTTGGCAAAGTAATGTCTCTGTTTTTGAATATGCTATCTAGGTTGGTCATAACTTTCGTTCCAAGGAGTAAGCGTCTTTTAATTTCATGGCTGCAATCACCATCTGCAGTGATTTTGGAGCCAAAAAAAATAAAGTCTGACACTGTGTCCCGTGTTTCTCCATCTATTTGCCATAAAGTGATGGGACCAGATGCCATGATCTTCGTTTTCTGAATGTTGAGCTTTAAGCCAACTTTTTCACTCTCCTCTTTCACTTTCATCAAGTTCAGTTCAGTTCAGTCACTCAGTCATGCCCGACTCTTTGTGACCCCATGCATTGCAGCACACCAGGCCTCCCTGTCCATCACCAACTCCCAGAGTTCACTCAGACTCACGTCTATCGAGTCAGTGATGCCATCCAGCCATCTCATCCTCTGTTGTCCTCTTCTCCTCCTATTCCCAATCCCTCCCAGCATCAGGGTCTTTTCCAATGAGTCAACTCTTCACAAAGATATAAGCATCTGAATGCAGAGATCCAAAGAATAGCAAGGAGAGATAAGAAAGCATTCCTCAGTGATCAATGCAAAGAAATAGAGGAAAACAACAGAATGGGAAAGACTAGGGATCTCTTCAAGAAAATCAGAGATACCAAGGGAACACTTCATGCAAAGATGGGCTCGATAAAGGACAGAAATGGTATGGACCTAACAGAAGCAGAAGATATTAAGAAGAGGTGGCAACAATACACAGATGAACTGTACAGAAAAGATCTTCATGACCCAGATAATCACGATGGTGTGATCACTGACCTAGAGCCAGACATTCTGGAATGTGAAGTCAAGTGGGCCTTAGAAAGCATCACTACGAACAATGCTAGTGGAGGTGATGGAATTCCAGTGGAGCTCTTTCAAATCCTGGAAGATGATGCTGTGAAAGTGCTGCACTCAATGTGCCAGTAAATTTGGAAAACTCAGCAGTGGCCACAGGACTGGAAAAGGTCAGTTTTCATTTCAATCCCAAAGAAAGGCAATGCCAAAGAATGCTGAAACTACCACACAATTGCACTCATCTTACAGGCTAGTAAAATAATGCTCAAAATTCATCAAGTTAGTGGTGCTCAAATTTAAGCACGTTATCAGATTTATCTGAAGGGCTTGTTAAACACACATTTCTGGGCTTGCCCATCAGAGTTTCTGATTAAGTAGGTCTGAGATGGAGCCTGAAATTGCAAATTTGTAACAGGTTCAAAAATGATGCTAGTGTGGAAAATACACTTGGAGAACCATTGGCCTTGAGACACGAGAGGTAGATCAGGAGGAAACCCTAGAAATCTGATAGCCACAAAAATCTTGTAATAAACTGCTATTCTTGATTCTGTAGAACATGTTAAAATAGCAATTGATTTTTCAGATATCATTGACTCATCTATTTTAGACAGAATAGGAAGACCCATCTGTAACACTGAACCAAGTATTCATTAAAATTCATGTGCATAAAGAAACCTTCCATTCCAGAAAGTCATGGAGTATCCCCTTTATGACTCATTGGAAAGCAGGGATGCTGGACCAGCTGAATAGTTGTCAGCAAATATGTGAGTTGGTTGAGGTGTTTCTACAAAGCTGTCATCACTTATTCTTTCTGCTTTGCCCAAAGCTGTAGATTGCATGAAAGTCTTACTTCTTCATGCTCATCAAAATGTTATAGAGTTGGTCTATAACCAGCTCTCTAGATTCTCTCTAAGTACCTAATGAGAGTAATTGTCTCAGATGATATTGTAATCCTAAGCATTAGTAACCCTAACAGGACTCCACTGCACTAGTGGGCATTGGTCTGACGGACCACCACCACAATTAGTGTCTTTGAACTTGCAAAATCCTTGGCTTTGAGCAATGAAAGTAAATATGTCTGCTTTGCTGGAATCAGGTACTAGATCCATTTTTTAGTCACGCATTGGAACTAACTACACAAAGGTAATGATCCACTGGCTCAGAGAGTAAAGGATCTGCCAGCAATGCAAAAGACCCGGGTTCAATCCCTGGGTTGGGAAGATCCCCTGGAGAAGAGAACAGCTACCCACCCCAGTATTCTTGCCTGGAGAATCCTGTGGATAAAGGAGCCTGGTGGTCTATGGTCCACAGGGTCGTAAAGAGTCAGACATGACCGAGTTACTAACAGTTTCACACAAGGGTAGTTCCCCTGCTTCTTCATTTGTTGCCAACTTTGATAACTTTTAGTGAATGGGGCAGAAGTGAAATGGAGACTTAATGAAGGTATAAGTAGTGCTGGTGGCCAAATTTCCAGGTGAAGAAAAGGATATGAGGTGCAAGGATCTGTAGTTACTAATTTAACAAATGTTTATGTGCTAAAAGCTTTTCTGGGACTGAGAAAACATTAGCAAACAAGCCAAGATTCCAGCCTTCAAGTTGCTAACATCTTTAAACTGGAGAAGGTGCAGATAAAGGGGAATTTTGGTAATGGATAAAGGACTCCTAGGGGCTTCGTAGGTGGCTCAGTAGGAAAAGAATCCACCTGCAGTGTAGGAGACACAGGACATACAGGTTTGATCCCCAGGTGGGGAAGATCCCCTGGAGGAGGGCATGGCAACCCACTTCAGTATTCTTGCCTGGATAACCCCATGGACAGAGGAGCTGGGAGAGTACAGTCTATGGGGTCGCACAGAGCTGGAAACGGGTGAAGGGACTGAGCACAAGGGACTCCATTTGTTTTTTGACATCTTGATAGGTTTTCCAACATGCAGCTTCCAACATGGGGTAGGTAACAATTCTTTGTTTACATAGTAAAGTCATTTGGTCAAGTTTCAAAGTTTCCTGGATAAGAGCATGATCCATGAAGCTACACGATGTCCTTGATTCTATTGGACATATCAGTCTTGTACTAAATGTAGTAGGGAGCCATTTTTAAATCGACTGATCGCAAAAATCTTATTTTCCGAAGAGATTCTGGACATGGATATGGGAAGTGGGACTGGGATGGTGGACAGGGCCCAGTAGTGGGTGCATGGTTCAGGAGCACAAGAAGAGTGATGCATATTCTTCAGTATGCAAGATCAGATTCTGAACTAAAAATCTGGATTGAGGCAGTAGACTGCCCAGTGAAGGTTGTTATATGATGGAAGATGACGAAGATTTATGCATGGGAATAAAATACACTGAGATATGTTCTGGATGATTTCCAGAGACCATAGCTAAAAGCCAAGGCTAGCTTTTATAAGCTTTTAGTGCATTCTTACTTTGGGCAAGAAAGATCCCTTTAAAGAGGCCAGAATGAAGCAAATATCCTGTGCCACATAAACGAGAAATAAAGCAAGCAGATGTGAAGTAGCGGACTAGAAAATAGGATTTAATTCCTGAGCTAAGAAACAGAATGAGTGCATCAATATATTTATTGCACTATTAATATATATTATTACTCAAGGTTCTCCAGAGAAACAGAACCAACAGGATGTGTGTGTATAGAAAGAAATTTATTACAAGAAATTGGCTTACATGACTATGCAGATACTGGGAAGTCCCAATATCTGCAGTCAGCAAACTAGACATCTAGGACAGCCACTGGCACGATTGCACCCCAAGCCTGAGGGCCTGCACCAGGAAAGTTGATGGTGTAATTTCCAGTCCAGAGGCTGACAGGATCGAGATCTGAGAAAAGCTGATGTTTAAGTCCAAAGGCAGGAAGAGATCAATGCTCCAGCTTATGCAGTCAGGCAGTAGGAGTTCCCTCATGCTCCTGGGAGGGTCAGCCTTTTTTTTTCCTACTTAAGCCTTCAACTGATTTGATGAGGCCCACCCACTGTAGGGAAGACAATCTGTTTTACTCAGCCTACTGATTCAGATGTTAACCACATCAAAAATAACCTCAGAGACACACCCAGAAAAACATTTGACCAAATTTCTAGGCATCCAGTGACCCAGTCAAGTTGACACATAAAATTAATCATCAAAATATTCCAGGACTGTATTAAGTGCTTTACCTCATTTAATGCTCCCAACAATAAAGAATCCAGGAATTCCCTGGTAGTCCAGTGGTTAGGGCTCAGCACTTTCACTCCTGAGGCCCCAGTTCAATCCCTGCTTGAGGAAATAAAATCCCACAAGCCTTGTGGTGAGGCCAAAAAAAAATCCAGTAATTATTCTAATTTCTGTATTAGTTGGAGTAACACTAGGTACCATAAGAAATAGACTTAAAACTTGAAAGTGATTTAAATACCATAGAAGTTAATTTCTTGCTCATATATCAATACACAGGATTCCTGATCAGCAGGCAGCTCTTCTATCTTGTTGTTCCATCATTCTGTCAGTCCTCATTATTATTTGCATCTAGCCAACAGAAGAGGGGAGGATGGGGAAATAAGGAAATAATCCACTTCTTATAAGCCTTGGCCCAGAAATGCTACATGTCATTTTCACAAACATTCCTTTGGTGAGAATTACTCACCTACTGACTACATCATTACTAAATGATGTAAGAGCAGCAGAGAAATTTGTCCCTTCCTGGGGAAAATTCCATGCTCTGAACATGGTACTCAAACTTATGTTCATCTAGCTCTCTGCACAATCTGCTCCTCTAATGCCAAATATCTGTGCTCACCCTTCTTTGTACCCGTAGGACATGCTTACTGCTCCCCAGAAAAGTTAAGCCTCAGTACCACCCACTTTCTACAGTCATCTCAACTCCACGATCTCTTGGTGATGCACATTTCTCTTCACCTGGTCTCATGGTCTTCTTTAGATCAGGCAGTCTACAAACTGAAAAAGAAAATGTGCAGTTGCAGAGCAGGGATAGGATATATGCCATCGAAGTTCTCATTTGTATAAAAAAAGAATGGAAAATACACATCTTTCAGTATTGCTGTTCCACCATTCTCTAGAGCAGGAATAAGCAAACTATAGCCAGTGGGGCCAAATCTGAACTACTGCTTGCTTTTGTAAATCAAATATTATGGAAACATAGCCATGCCCAGTAATTTACATATTGTCTGTGGCTACATTATAATGGTAGAGCTGAATGGTTGTAACAGAGATAGTATACCCTGAAAAGCCTAAATTATTTGCTCTTTGAACTTGTACAGCAAATGTTTGCTGACCACTGCCCTAGGATCTAAAAATTGTCACCTGAATCCAGCTGGAAGAAGATGAAAGTGAGTGTGGAGAAGGTACAGTACTTCCTAGAGCCCTGCTCTAGAAACACAATGCAGAAACTGCATTCACATTCCATCCTCACATGGCCTCATCTAGATGTGTGCAGAATAGAGAAATGTAGTCTGTGGCTTTAGGATTGGAATGAAAACTGACCTTTTCCAGTCCTGTGGCCACTGCTGAGTTTTCCAAATTTGCTGGCATATTGAGTGCAGCACTTTCACAGCATCATCTTTCAGGATTTGGAATAGCTCAACTGGGATTCCATCACTTCCACTAGCTTTGTTCGTAGTGATGCTGTCTAAGGCCCACTTGACTTCACATTCCAGGATGTCTGGCTCTAGGTCAGTGATCCCACCATCGTGATTATCTGGGTCATGAAGATCTTTTCTGTACAGTTCATCTGTGTATTGTTGCCACCTCTTCTTAATATCTTCTGCTTCTGTTAGGTCCATACCATTTCTGTCCTTTATCGAGCCCATCTTTGCATGAAGTGTTCCCTTGGTATCTCTGATTTTCTTGAAGAAATCTCTAGTCTTTCCCATTCTGTTGTTTTCCTCTATTTCTTTGCATTGATCTCTGAGGAATGCTTTTCTTTTTTTTTTTAAATTAAATTTTATTTTGCTTAACTTTACAATATTGTATTGCTTTTGCCATACATCGAGATGGATCCGCCACCAGTATACACGTGCTCCCCATCCTGAGCCCTCCTCCCTCCTCCCTCCCCCCTCCCCATACCATCCCTCTGGGTCGTCCCAGTGCACCAGCCCCAGGCATGCGTTATCGGGCATCATACCTGGACTGGTGACTCGTTTCAGATATGATATTATATATATTTCAATGCTACTCTCCCAAATCATCCTGCCCTCTCCCGGTCCCAGAGTCCAAAAGTCTGTTCTATGCATCAGTGTCTCTTTTGCTGTCTCGTAAACAGGGTTATTGTTACCATCTTCCTAAATTCCATATATATGCGATAGTATACTGTATTTGTGTTTTTCTTTCTGGCTTACTTCACTCTGTATAATAGGCTCCAGTTCCATCCACCTCATTAGAACTGATTCAAATGTATTCTTTTTAAATGACCCAATCAAAAAATGGGCCAAAGAACTAAATAGACATTTCTCCAAATAAGATATACAGATGGCTAACAAACACATGAAAAGATGCTCAACATCACTCATTATCAGAGAAATGCAAATCAAAACCACTATGAGGTACCATTTCACGCCAGTCAGAATGGCTGCAATCCAAAAGTTCACAAGCAATAAATGCTGGAGAGGGTGTGGAGAAAAGGGAACCCTCTTACACTGTTGGTGGGAATGCAAACTAGTGCAGCCACTATGGAGAACAGTATGGAGATTCCTCAAAAAACTGGGAATAGAACTGCCTTATGATCCAGCAATTCCACTGCTGGGCATACACACTGAGAAAACCAGAATTGAAAGAGACATGTGTACCCCAATATTCATAGCAGCACTGTTTACAATAGCCAGGACTTGGAAGCAACCTAGATGTCCATCCACAGATGAATGGATAAGAAAGCTGTGGCACATACAAGGAGTATACTCAGCCATTAAAAAGAATACATTTGAATCAGTGCTTTCTTATCTCTTCCTGCTATTCTTTGGAACTCGGCATTCAGATGTTTATATCTTTCCTTTTCTCCTTTGTTTTTCGCTTCTCTTCTTTTCACAGCTATTTGTAAGGTTCCCCCAGAGAGCCATTTTGCTTTTTTGCATTTCTTTTCCATGGGGATGGTCTTGATCCCTGTCTCCTGTCATGAACCTCATTCCATAGTTCATCAGGCACTCTATCTATCAGATCTAGGCCTTTAAATCTATTTCTCATTTCCACTGTATAATCATAAGGGATTTGATTTAGGTCATACCTGAATGGTCTAGTGGTTTTCCCTACTTTCTTCCATTTAAGTCTGAATTTGGCAATAAGGAGCTCATGATCTGAGCCACAGTCAGCTCCTGGTCTTGTTTTTGCTGATTGTATAGAGCTTCTCCATCTTTGGCTGCAAAGAATATGATCAATCTGATTTCAGTGTTGACCATCTGGTGATGTCCATGTATAGAGTCTTCTCTTGTGTTGTTGGAAGAGGGTGTTTACTATGACCAGTGCGTTCTTTTGGCTAAACTCTATTAGTCTTTGCCCTGCTTCATTCCGTATTCTAAGGCCAAATTTGCCTGTAACTCCAGGTGTTTCTTGACTTCCTACATTTGCATTCCAGTCCCCTATAATGAAAAGGACATCTTTTTTGGGGTGTTAGTTCTAAAAGGTCTTGTAGGTCTTCATAGAACCGTTCAACTTCAGCTTCTTCCACATTACTGGTTGGGGCATAGACTTGGATTACTGTGACACTGAATGGTTTGCCTTGGAAACGAACAGAGATCATTCTGTTGTTTTTGAGATTACATCCAATACTGCATTTCAGACTCTTTTGTTGACCATGATGGCTACACCATTTCTTCTAAGGGATTCCTGCCCGCAGTAGTAGATATAATGGTCATCTGAGTTAAAGTCACCCATTCCAGCACACTTTAGTTCAAAGAAAGGCAATGCCAAAGAATGCTCAGACTACCACACAGTTGCACTCATCTCACAAGCTAGTAAAGTAATGCTCAAAATTCTCCAAGCCAGGCTTCAGCAATACGTGAACCGTGAACTTCCAGATGTTCAAGCTGGTTTTAGAACAGGCAGAGGAACCAGAGATCAAATTGCCAACATCTGCTGGATCATGGAAAAAGCAAGAGAGTTCCAGAAAAACATCTATTTCTGCTTTATTGACTATGCCAAAGCCTTTGACTGTGTGGATCACAATAAACTGTGGAAAATTCTGAAAGAGATGGGAATACCAGACCACCTGACCTGCCTCTTGAGAAACCTACATGCAGGTCAGGAAGCAACAGTTAGAACTGGACATGGATCAATAGACTGGTTCCAGATAAGAAAAGGAGTATGTCAAGGCTGTATATTGTCACCCTGCTTATTTAACGTATATACGGAGTATATAAGTTATACTGGGCTGGATGAAGCACAAGCTGGAATCAAGATTGCTGGGAGAAATCTCAAGAACCTCAGATATGCAGATGCCACCACCCTTATGGCAGAAAGTGAAGAGGAACTCAAAAGCCTCTTGATGAAAGTGAAAAAGGAGAGTAAAAAAGTTGGCTTAAAGCTCAACATTAAGAAAATTAAGATCATGGCATCTGGTCCCATCACTTCATGGGAAATATATGGGAAAACAGGGGAAACAATGTCAGACTTTTTTTTTTTGCTGCTCCAAAATCACAGCAGATGGTGACTGCAGCCATGAAATTAAAAGACACTTAATCCTTGGAAGGAAAGTTATGACCAACCTAGATAGCATATTCAAAAGCAGAGACATTACTTTGCCAACAAAGGTCTGTCTAGTCAAGGCTATGGTTTTTCCAGTGGTCATGTATGGATGTGAGAGTTGGACTGTGAAGAAAGCTGAGTGCCAAAGAATTGATGCTTTTGAACTGTGGTGTTGGAGAAGACTCTTGAGAGTCCCTTGGACTGTAATGAGATCCAACCAGTCGATTCTAAAGGAGATCAGCCCTGGGTGTTCTTTGGAAGGAATGATGCTAAAGCTGAAACTCCAGTACTTGGCCACTTCGTGCGAAGAGTTGACTCACTGGAAAAGACTCTGATGCTGGGAGGGATTGGGGGCAGGAGAAGGGGATGACAGAGGATGAGATTGCTGGATGGCATCACTGACTTGATAGACAAGAGTTTGAGTGAACTCCGGGAGTTGGTGTTGGACAGGGAGGCCTGGCGTGCTGCAATTCATGGGGTCGCAAAGAGTCAGGCACAACTGAGCGACTGAACTGAACTGAACTGAACTGAGTTTGTGGCTGGGCAGCCACTTTGCCACTTTCCAATAACTCTGTTCTACATAGGGGAGTAAGAATGTTGGTGGAGAGCTGGTCAACCCCACCCTAATGCCCATTCTGTGGATTATTCTAAAATTAAACTTTTAGTAACTTGGAAAGCAGTTCAAAAGAGAGAGGACATATGTATACCTATGGCTGATTCATATTGATGTATGGCAGAAGCCAACACAATATTATAAAGCAATTATCCTTCAATTAAAAATAAAATTTTAAAAACGTTAGTAACTTGACTAATGACTTCAAATGTGTTTGGAGGTTTTATAACAAAGTGGTTAACAATTCAGTCTCTAGAATCAGAAGGACCTGGTTTTGAAGAGTAAATGCTCAATAAATGCTATCAAAATATTCTTGCCTTCATGAAAGAGTAGCTCTTGCTAGAGGTTAAAATTTACCTCCTACTTGGTAGCTTGGAATTTGTGAAATCCTGGTTAGAGGTCTTTAAGTTCCCTTCCAATTCAGGAATGCTTTCATTCCACATATTTTGCTGGAGCTGTACTGTATACCTGAGACTGTGTGGGGTGGTGGAGGGACAGAGATTAGTAAGACAGTGCTCCAGCTCTTGCGATGTTTACAATCTAAAGAGGAAAGCTGACATGGGATCAGTGCCTTTTCTTAATACCTGGGGGTAGAAACACTGAACTGGAAAGATCCACAGAGAGTTAAGAGCCATGGTGATTCCTGCCTGTCTGACAGCTTTCTGGGTGAACTCCTAAGCACCTAGGCCCTGCTGGCTCTGCTGTGCTTAGGTTCTGCTTGGCTTACCTGTCAAATTCTCTCATCAGTTGGGTCTTTCCTTTGGAATATACCCTTTGTCTTCAGTTCTTGACTTCCTCTTTGTTTATAGTCTTTGTCCTCAGAATCTTTCACTCTAAGTTTATTTTCCATTCTTGTATCACTCCAACCTTATTCCATTGTTTTTAAATTTAAAAGTGATTGACAATTGATGCTTTCTTCTAGAAAGTTTGTGAAAACCTTCAATTCTTTTAATGTCATTGGCCTTCTTCCCTTTATATGCCTTGGACCAGAATTTTAAAAACTAGTCTTTGGAACCCTGAGAGAGCCATGGATATGGTCTGTGGAATCTCAGTTTTTGGCAAAAGTTGTTTATGTTTTTATTTCACTGATAAATTTAAAAATTAATGAAAGCATATTCTGACATCAAAATGATGACATTCTAACTGACCAGTTCCTTGTAAACCAAGTGCCTGAGCTTGTGTTTGTATTTATGATTGTGTTCGCATCACATGGCATCATGGAGTGCTGCCTGACTGAAGGTTTCAATGTTATAACAGTAGAGGAAAGTGGTGAGAGCACTGGGTCATGTGAAATATGAGAGTGTGTATATAAAAAAATCAAAAGAAGAAAATAACCTGTACTGTAGCAGCTGGTATCATGTTTACTTTATAAGTGGATGTATTGTTCGGTTACTAACCTGGAAAATTCATTAATAATAAATATGTCATGAAGTATTCATTATTTCAATAACTGGATTAAGTACCCATGCAGAGATCCATGTTTAATGCCACAGTGTTAAAATTATCTTGAACAATTTACAGAACTGACATTCCATGACAATTGTTCTAGGACCATTGTTCACTGGAAGAGTTTTGATTCTACAGGAAGATTGTTTATTCTGAATTAGGAAACAAAATCATACTTAGGGAAAAGCATATTTTATCTTGCATTAGTATGGTTGAAGTCAAAATATGAAAGTCAATTATATATAGAACCTGACCTGAGGCGGCAACCTTGTATATTAAAGCCTACATTAGCAATGTAGTTGCAGAAACACAACCTCATATATCATATTAAATTAGTGCTGTTAATTTGAATTTTAATGATTTTACGGTTTTGTTAGTATGTAATTTGCAAACTTGCTTTTGTTTTTAGTTGGATAAAAGGTATGAGCACATATTTCTTTTATATTCACATAAAATATGTGCATATTTTTTACATTATGACAAAACAGTGTAAGGCAGCATGGGGAGGGGGTGTACCTGCAGGCATGCCTTTCCATTTAAATTGAGAATACACATTATTCAAGTTTAGTAAACTGCATTAAACAACCAACACACTTAGGACCTCAGGAATTCCAGTCTTTGAATCAGCACAGACTGTGAATGAAGGTTTTAATGTAGTTGAGGAAAAATGGGCAGAATAAGGACAGTATTAAGAATATTCACTGGAAGGACTGATGCTGAAGCTGACTTAATGGAAAAGTCCCTGATGCTGAGAAAGAATGAGGACAGGAGGAGAAGGGGATGGCAGGGGATGAGATGGTTGGATGGCATCACCAACTCAATGGACCTGAGTTTGAACAAACTCCAGGAGATAGTGAAGGACAGGAAAGCCTGGCATGCTGCAGTCCACGGGGTTGCAATGAGCCAGACATGACTGAGTGATTGAACAACAACAGAATAATATTCCACTTAAACAAATGTCTAACTGATGTTATTACTTTTTTGTAAGATTAAACTTGTTCTTATAAAATATTGGTGGTAACACATGGTAGGCTTATTTAATGCTTTACTTAACAAAATGTTACTATAATATTGTACCAGTTCAGAATGTTTCAAAGTAATGAACTCCTGCTTGTCTTGGTCCTCTGCAGCCCACTGTAATCTCTGATCCTTTGTCTCCAGTGTTCTGACACTGGGACTACTCACTCAGTTCAGAACTTTTGACCTTAGGTGGCTGCCTCAACCACACAGGTTGCTTCCCTGGTGGCTCAGATGGTAAAGTGTCTGTCTACAGTACGGGAGACCCAGGTTTGAGCCCTGGGTTGGGAAGATCCCCTGGAGAAGGAAATGGCAATCCACTCCAGGACTACTGCCTGGAAAATCTCATGGACAGAGGAGCCTGGTACACTACAGTCCATGGGGTTGCAAACAGTCAGAAACGACTGAGAGACTTCACTTTCAACCACACAGGAGCTTGTAAACCAGTGATTACAAGATAGTGGATTCCCTTGTAACTGAGACAGGTAGTTGGTCAGTTAATAGAGAAAAATAAATTAAAACAGTTTACTTAAACTATGATACACACATAGTGATTTTTTTCTCACTTAATACAAATAATGTATGTTAATTCACCAGTATTTGAGATTTTTTTCTTGTTTTTAATTGAAGCATAGTTGGTTTGCACTATTGTGCTAGTTTCTGGTATATAGCAAATGCTATACATGCTACTTATACGCTAGTAAAGTAATGCTCAAAATTCTCCAAGCCACACTTCAGCAATACATGAACTGTGAACTTCCAGATGTTCAAGCTGGTTTTAGAAAAGGCAGAGGAACCAGAGATCAAATTGCCAACATCCACTGGATCATCAAAAAAGCAAGAGAGTTTCAGAAAAACATCTATTTCTGCTTTATTGATGATACCAAAGCTTTTGACTGTGTGGATCACAATCAACTGTGGAAAATTCTGAAAGAGATGGGAATACCAGACCACCTGACCTGCCTCTTGAGAAACCTATATGCAGGTCAGGAAGCAGCAGTTAGAACTGGACATGGAACAACAGACTGGTTCCAGATAGGAAAAGTAGTACGTCAAGGCTGTATATTGTCACCCTGCTTATTTAACTTATATGCAGAGTACATCATGAGAAATGCTGGGCGGGATGAAGCACAAGCTGGAATCAAGATTGCCGGGAGAAATCTCAATAACCTCAGATATGCAGATGACACTACCCTTACTGCAGAAAATGAAGAACTAAAGAGACTCTTGATGAAAGTGAAAGAGGAGAGTGAAAACATTGGCTTAAAGCTCAACATTCAGAAAACGAAGATCATGACATCCGGTCCCATGGCAAATAGATGGGGAAACAGTGGAAACAGTGGCTGACTTAATTTTGGGGGGCTCCAAAATCACTGTAGATGGTGATTACAGCTATGAAATTAAAAGATACTTACTACTTGGAAGTAAAGTTATGACCAGCCTAGATAGCATATTAGAAAGCAGAGACATTACTTTGCTAAAAAAGGTCTGTCTAGTCAAGGCTATGGTTTTTCCAGTAGTCATGTATGGATGTAAGAGTTGGACTATAAAGAAAGCTTAGCACAGAAGAACTGATGATTTTGAACTGTGGTGTTGGAGAAGACTCTTGAGAGTCCTTTGGACTGCAAGGAGATCCAACCAGTCCATCCTAAAGGAGATCAGTCCTGGGTGTTCATTGGAAGGACTGATGCTAAAGCTAAAACTCCAATACCTTGGCCACCTCATGCAAAGAGTTGACTCATTGGAAAAGCCCCTGATGCTGGGAGGGATTGGGGACAGGAGGAGAAGGGGACGACAGAGGATGAGATGGTTGGATGGCATCACTGACTCAATGGACATGGGTTAGGGTAAACTCTGGCAGTTGGTGATGGACAGGGATGCCTGGCATGCTGTGGTTCATGGGGTCACAAAGAGACACGACAGAGTGACTGAATTGAATTGAACAAGATATTGAAAACAGTTTCCTGTGCTATATAATAGAATCTTGTTATTTATCTATTCTAAATATAATAGTGTGTATACATTAATCCTATGCTCCTAATTCCCTCTCTTCCCTCTTTTCCCTTTGGCAACCATATTTTATTTTTATATTTGTGAATCTATTTCCGTTTTGTAAATGAGTTTACTTGTGTCATGTTTTTCTTTTTTAAAACTGAAGTACAGTTGATTCACAATGTTGTGTTAGTTTCAGGTGTACGGCAAGAACTAAAGAGCCTCTTGATGAAAGTGAAAGAGGAGAGTGAAAAAGTTGGCTTAAAGCTCAACATTCAGAAAACGAAGATCATGGCATCTTAGTATATATAACATATATATGTTGACATATATACATCAGATCAGATCAGGTCAGTCGCTCAGTCGTGTCCGACTCTTTGCGACCCCATGAACTGCAGCACACCAGGCCTCCCTATCCATCACCAGCTATGCCAAAGCCTTTGACTGTGTAGATCACAATAAACTCTGGAAAATTCTGAGAGAGATGGGAATACCAGACCACCTGATCTGCCTCTTGAGAAATCTGTATGCAGGTCAGGAAGCAACAGTTAGAACTGGTCATGGAACAACAGACTGGTTCCAAATAGGAAAAGGAGTACGTCAAGGCTGTATATTGTCACCATGTTTATTTAACTTATATGCAGAGTACATATATACATACATAACATATATCTTAACATATATATACATAACATATGTGTGTGTGTGTGTGTGTATATATATATTCTTTTCCATGTTATTTTCTCCTATAGTTATTACAAAACATTGTGTGAAGTTCTCTGGTTCTCTGTGCTATATAGTAGCTCATTATTGGTTGTCTATTTTATATATAGTGTATTACATTTTGGACTCCATATATAAATGATATGATATTTGTCTTTCTCTGCTGACTTCATTTAGTATGATAATCTGTTCAGTTCAGTTCAGTTAAGTCGTTCATTCGTGTCCAACTCTTTGCGACCCCGTGAATTGCAGCACACCAGGCCTCCCTGTCCTCTTCCAACACCATCTCCCAGAGTTCACTCAAACTCACGTCCATCAAGTCGGTGATGCCATCCAGCCATCTCATCCTCTCCATCCATATCACCAATATTTTGATATGGAGTCCCCAAAAGTGTGGTCCCATCACTTAGTGTGTAAATATATACAGTTTCAAATTGTTTAAAGTGAAGCAGGAATCTAAAGGCGTTTTCCATTAAGCTCAGTGCACAATAATGTCTGATTCCCTTACTCAGTTTTTAAAAAATAATGATGTCACATCTATTTCAACAGGGTCTTTTTAGTGGCTTGGCTTTACTAATAGTTTCTAAATCATCCATTTTCCCCCCTTATAAATGACCCTTTGGGCCTATATTTTATTAACATCAGTTCAGTTCAGTCGCTCAGTGGTGTCCAACTCTTTGCGACGTCATGAATCGCAGCACGCCAGGCCTCCCTGTCCAACACCAACTCCCGGAGTTCACTCAAACTCATGTCCATCGAGTCATTGATGCGATCCAGCCATCTCATCCTGTTGTCCCCTCCTCCTCCTGCCCCCAATCCCTCCCAGCATCAGGGGCTTTTCCAATGCATCAACTCTTCTCATGAGGTGGCCAAAGTATTGGAGTTTCAGCTTCAGCATCAGTCCTTTCAATGAACACCCAGAACTGATCTTCTTTAGGATGGACTGGTTGGATCTCCTTGCAGTCCAAAGGACTCTCAAGAGTCTTCTCCAACACCACAGTTCAGAAGAATCAATTCTTTGGTGCTCAGCTTTCTTCACAGTCCAACTCTCACATGCATACATGACCACTGGAAAAACCATAGCCTTGAGTAGACGGACCTTTGCTGGCAAGGTAATATCTCTGCTTTTTAATATGCTCTCTAGGTTGGTCATAACTTTCCTTCCAAGGAGTAAGCATCTTTTAATTTCATGGCTGCAGTCACCATCTGCAGTGATTTTGGAGCCACCCAAAATAAAGTCTGACACTGTTTCCGCTGTTTCCCCATCTGTTTCCCAGGAAGTGATGGGTACCCGCTAGTATAACAAGTACAGTCGGACTTGCTAGCCTAAAACAAACAAACAAGCATAAAAACCAGCAAGTTATTTTTACCAGCAAAACAGGTTTATTAAAAAATAGTGGTTTCAGAATTGCAACTAGAGACATGCAAGTATGGTGAATCACAAACAAGTCTAGGTAAAACTACTAAAGAGAGGAAAATCTTTTATAAAGGAGAAGAAGAAGTTGGGAGGGGCTATGATAAATAAAACATCCATTGCAGGAAACTGAAAGTTTGAAGTATAATGGCTTTTCTTTGGCTGAGTTGCGATAGTGTCTCATTGGCTGAGCTGTTGCCAGGCGAGGAGAAATTTTTTTCTTCCTCCAGCTTAGTCCTCCAGAACATGCAAAGTATGTCTCCTCCTGTTGGGATCTGTATTAATGTTGAGTGATCCACCTTCCAGCCTCCCAACTCCATTTTAGTGAAGTTTCCTTTTATTAATTTTCACAGATTAAGGGGCTTTGGGAATTAACCCAACTGACTTTTGGTAAGCAAATAGCTCAACTGATGTGAATATTGTGGAGGCAAATTGAAGAGTAGAATCTTTTAAGCAGTAAGTGTCATAAGCATCAGTCAGCATGTTTCACAGACAGAATAGAGAGCATCCTGTACCATTTAACCTGGCTAAATGGAAGTCAGTTTTTTTTAAGCTTCTATTTTACAATATATAGTGTGAAAAAGATTTAAGTACAAAATGCTGTGGAGGCCCAAATAAGGGAGCTACTAAGTACCTATGATTCTTTTCAACCCCTTATAAAATCCCAGAAAAAAAAAAATTACTTTTAACAATTTTATTTCAATATCTTCACTAATTCAAATATCAGTGAATTATTCTAACAGAAAAGGTTAATCTGGATTTATATTTTTTTTCTTAAATTGGCGGAGGGTACTGTGTACTATATAGTTTTGAAAGATCAATAATTAATACATCAATTGTTGTTTTAAGTTATCTGATGTCCTGTGTAGTGAAGAGTTAGAATTCCCAATAAAGATTTTTCATCTTGGCAGAAAGGGCAAATTCTGTGCTCAAACCACACAGGTCTCATCAATGTTTTATCTTCTGGAGTATTCAGGTACCTCTTCTCTCTTATCTATCCCTGGCACTGATCGAGTCTCTTCAACTCAGTCTTCCCTCCTGGATCCAATTTTATTGGTCTCTCCTTTATCAGAAGTCCTAGAGCTCTGTACTGTTTAATGATACCCTTCTTGGAACATTCACTGCCCATTCCATGTGTTTATGCCTTTTCTTTTTACAGCTGAGTGCAGGTCTCTTGGCAGAGGATCAAATCTCCTATGTCTTTTTTCTGTTCATAGCACCTTTACATCGCAGGTACAAATAATTGCTTGTTGAGTTGAATGGAAACAACCAGCAGGCTGCTAAAAGAAGACTGCAGGTATATTTCATAAAGTGACTAGACTTCTCTGAGGAATTATTAAATATTTATTCGGTAGCAGAGGCTGTGAAGGATAGGTCAGAAGCACAGGTAACAACTGGCATGTGATGCAGGGGTGAGGGCCAGTCTTGTAAGACTGAACACCTGACCTGTGGAATCCGATGTGCTCTCCCAGTAGATGGTGTTAGAACTGAAATGAGTTCTGAGACACTCAGTTGGTGTGTGAAAATTGCTTGGTGTCAGGTGGAAGACCCCCACTTCCCCCCTACACATGCTCGATTGATATCAGAACTTGATCTCTCTTTCCCATCTGGTCATCTAGTTCAGTCTCTGTAATTTTACCTCCTCTAAGGTTCTTTAAGATCAGTATTCCTCCCACCCCAACACACCCAAGCACACATCATGCTTTCCTCTCTTTCCCTGTCCAAGAAACTCTCATCAGAAATGTTCAGAGACAGTATCATCTGCCTCTCACGCCTCTCTGTTTTCTGTTTTATCATTGTTGCAGGTTGGATATTGAAACGGACACTGTGTGCAAAATGTGTATTAGGTGTGTCCTTTTGGTGCTTGTGATGAGGAGGGAGAGAGGTGGGATTTGACTCAGACTCCTGGTGCCCAGGGGAATCTAGAATGGGCTGGTCAGAGGGGTCCTGCATTGAGACAAAAGGACCAGATCACTGTACTCCCACCTTTATCCACCCTTTGAGGTAGACTGTCTCACAAAGGTTGTGACCTTGAGTGAAGTAGTTCCTTCAATTCCTGAAGGAGCTGACAGCTGAAGGCTCTCAACTCATAGTACTTCCAGCTGCAGGAGCCACAAGTCCTGCCTTGGAGGGAGATCCAAGGCGTAGCCCAATTGCATCACAATGGTTAACAGTTAAATACTATGTCCTTAGGAACTTCTGTTTCTCAAAGGTCTTTTTTTTTTTTTTTTTTTTGGAGTATAGTTGATTTCTAACATTGTGTTCATTTCAAGTGTACAGCAAAGTGATTGAGTTATACATATATTCATTCTTTTTCAGATTCTTTTCTCATATAGGTTATTACAGAATATTGAGTAGAGTTCTCTGTGCTATACAGTAAGTCCTTATTGGTTCAGTTCAGTTCAGTCACTCAGTTGTGTCTGACTCTGTGATCCCATGGATTGCAGCACGCCAGGCTTCCCTGTCCATCACCAACTTCCGGAGCTGTTCAAACTCATGTCCATCGAGTCAGTAATGCCATCCAACCATCTCATCCTCTGTTGTCCCTTTCTCCTGCTATTCTAAATCTTTCACATTGGTTATCTATCTTATATATAGTAGTGTGTGTATGTTAATTTCAAGCTCATAGCCCTTCTTTCCACGGTTCCCTTTTGGTAAAAGCATAAGTTTGTTTTCGATATCTGTAAGTCTGTTTCTGTTTTGTAAATAAGTTCATTGTATCATTTATTTAAATTAAATTTCACATATCAAAGGTATTTTTTTAGTTAAAAAAAGAAAAACTAAACATTTGTAAATCCTTTTTCTTTATATCCATGCCATAAATTTTTTATCAAGGTAATGTGAACATCTCTTCATGACCAGAAGAAAGATCCATATAAGGATGTGCTTAAAAAGGCAAAACTTTACCAGAGATCAGTATTTCAAGACAGGGTAGAGAAACATTCTCTTTTCTAGTCAAAATAATTTAATTTGAATCCAGATTTCTTTTGTTTGTTTGCTAGTTTGCTATTCCTAAGGCCTTGCTTTGGCTTAATTTTCATTCTAAACTACGAAAGAGTCCAGGGTTTTGTAAATTTGTCCTGCAATCTATGACAGAGCTGAGAGTCATGTTAAAATGGCCTCCATCTTAGGTAAAAATCCTATCTCCCCAAATAAGAACTTCAAATCTTCTATTTAAGAGAATCACCTAACCTCATTGCCAGATCTGACCTGATTCGTGAGCAGACTCAATGTAGGTTTCAATTCCAGATGTCCTGCTCAGTAGCAAAAAGAAGATATCATCCAGTTGAATTACATTTTAATATTTTCTATTCATACTGAATACTTTGTGTTTAATAGCAGAGCATAAAAGTCCAACTCAGCTGAAATATGAACTACCATTTGTTATTATCAATACTGTGTATCATCATTACCGGCCTCATATTTCAAGAGGACAGCTGGTACTTGCAAGGTCAATGACAATTTTATATAAATACCCCAAATGAAAGGACTACAGAGATCAAAGATTGAGACAATCATACACAGAAAAATTGCCATATGCTAACTCATCCATTCCAAAAATTGGGTTTTTATTTTTGGTATCTATGATCTGATGATAGAGGGATGGGAGGGAATTGAAAAGGAGGATTTAGTAAAAAGCTATCAACAAAAGACTGTACTCTCCAACATAAGTTGAACATTCCATAAGAAAAGTTGCTAGGGAGAAATACACCCAGATAATTGTTGCTACCGAATGTCCCACTCCCTGTTGGTAAATGCATTTTGAGAAAACTTGATGCTAATATAGAATGATTCAATTATACAGCAGGATAGTAATGGTCTCACAGACTGATGAAAACAAATCAAAATCAGCTCAGTGGTACCAAGGAATAGATGTAGGCATGCTGTGGTTGGCTTTCAGTGACCTTGGTTTATTCACATTAATGGAAGAGGGATACCAGACTTTCAAAGCTTTTTGATTTTTCAGAACTAAACAGCAATCAAAGTTATCATAGCCATGACTGAAAAATCTCACTTTTTCTTGCTTTAGGGGAATAATTGAGTTGTTATGAGACATTATCCAAATCCAAGATATTCAGCCCAAATGATGCCAGCATGTATTTCAAAGATCTCGATTCTGTGCTTGAATGGAATCAAATGACACAGGCATTTGGCAGCAACAGGAGGAGACACAGGATGCTCCCAATTATTTCAGCTTTCCATGTGGCTCGCCCCACACATTTACCTCCATTTTGAAGTCATCAGCTAAAGCTGTTTAGAGAGCATTGTGGAAGGAAAAGAGTGACTAGGCTAGAAAAATGGAGAACATTGCCAGGACCTAGGAAAACGATGTAATAAGTGAAGGTTTATTTCAAGCCCCTATAATTTCTCTACTGGACATTTTCTTGCCCTGATAATATTTGATCCCTCCTTTCAGGCTTCATGAGTATTTGTGCTCATTCTTTGGACCTCCCCTCCATTTTCTTGTCAAACTCTATGTTTTGGTTTGCTAGCAACTTGAAAAGACACGCATATGCAAATGTCTGTTTTATGGATGTTTTATTTTGCTGAAAACATTAAATAAAAGGGATGAAAATTGAGTTATTCCCAACTTATGTCAGAGATTCAGCAGTGCCAACACAGCTGAGTCTGCTCCAGATTACAGCTACTTTATTACTGAGATTATGATCACCTTGAAGTGAAGTGAAATGAAAGTCACTAAGTCATGTCCGACTCTTTGCGACCCATAGACTATACAGTCTATGGAATTCTCCAGGCCAGAATACTGCAGTGGGTAGCTGTTCCCTTCTCTAGGGCATCTTCCCCCAGATAATCACACCTAGGATATGGGAGTGCATGATAGAAGGTGACAGTCAAGTGTTCTCCTACTTATTATGCATTAATGGGCACAAAGGCTCTGTTATTGCAAGTAACTCCTTCCACCCTGACATTTTTTCCCTGCAGCTCCTTTTGACACCCTCATTTCAAATTATCTTAAATTATACTCAGATGCCCTGTTTCCGCATCCAGTTCAACCCCAGTCCCATCATGTACATCACACATTCCCAACGATGGGATAAACACTTGTTTGCTGAGTCTCCAGGAACTGTAAGATACATTGCATGATCATTGTTTCCTACAGCCCACCTATTCAGCTCCCTCCACTGCTGATGGCAACACCAGAAATCAGTTCTTCCTTGTCTCTCTCCATGTATTCTCATGGAAAATAGTCTATAATGGGCAATTTGAAATTAAATGTAAATTCAATACAGAGTTACCTCTCTTACACATCTTTGCATTTTTTAAAAACTATTTTATATTGGAGAATAGCCAAATGACAATGTTGTGATCGGTTCAGGTGCACAGCAACGGGGTGCAGCCATTCACATGCGTGTATTCATTCTTCCCAAAACTCCCCTCTCATCCAGGCTGCCTTATGACATTAAGCAGAGTTCCCTGTGTTATACAGTAGGCCCTTGTTGGTTATGCACTTAAAATATAGCAGTGTACACATGTCAATCACAAATTTCCTAACTATCCCTTTTCTCTACCCTTCCCTCCTGGCTGGTAACCATAAGTTCATTCTCTAAGCCTGTGAGTCTGTTTCTTTTTACAATGGAATATCATCCAGCCATTAAGAAGAATCAATGCCATTAGCAGCAACATGATGGGCCTAGAGATTGTCATATTGAGTAAAGTAAGTCAGACAGAGAAAGAAATATTATATGACATCCTTTATAGGTGAACTCTAAAAAGAAATAATACAAATGAACTTAAATATTTATAAAACATCTTTGCATTTTAAAAGTAAAAGCTTTGTTTCTTTTTATGGCATTGCATATATCCACAAACAGAAAAGTGAAGTAGGTGTGTCTATGCACAGGGAAGTGTGTGGAGGGGGAAATAGGGTGCAGATGGATGACTTCCCTAAACCTATGTAAGTCTTGGAGTTGGCCCAACTTACCCCAGACTCAGAACAGGCACCTGTGAATGAGTTACAATGTACTTGTATATTTATTGACAACAAAAAAATGATGACTTTTGCTGTCTTTCTCGTTGTCAGTAATCACTGTTTAACATACTACATATATTTTATCTATTCACCTACCTTATTTTTACTGTCCCTACTGGAATATATTACCATTGCCTAGACCAGTGCCTTGTATATGTTCAGTTCAGTTCAGTCGCTCAGTCGTGTCCGACGCTCTGCAATCCCATGAACCGCAGTACACCAGGCCTCCCTGTCCATCTCCATCTCCCGGAGTTCACTCAGACTCACGTCTATCAAGTCAGTGATGCCATCCAGCCATCTCATCCTCTGACATCCCCTTTTCTTCCTGCCCCCAATCCCTCCCAGCATCAGAATCTTTTCCAATGAGTCAACACTTCGCATGAGATGGCCAAAGTACTGGAGTTTCAGCTTCAGCATCATTCCTTCCAAAGAACAACCAGGGCTGATCTCCTTTAGAATGGACTGGTTGGATCTCCTTGCAGTCCAAGGGACTCTCAAGAGTCTTCTCCAACACCACAGTTCAAAAGCATCAATTCTTCGGTGCTCAGCCTTCTTCACAGTCCAACCCTCACATCCATATATGACCATTGGAAAAACCATAGCCTTGACTACACGGACCTTTGTTGGCAAAGTAATGTCTCTGCTTTTCAATATGCTATCTAGGTTGATATAACTTTCCTTCCAAGGAGTAAGCGTCTTGTAGTTTCATGGTTGCAACCACCATCTGCAGTGATTTTGGAACCCCCAAAAATAAAGTCAGCCACTGTTTCCACTGTTTTCCCATCTATGTCCCATGAAGTGATGGGACCAGATGCCATGATCTTTGTTTTCTGAATATTGAGCTTTAAGCCAACTTTTTCAATCTCTTCTTTCACTTTCATCAAGAGGCTTTTTGGTTCTTCTTCACTTTCTTCAATAAGGGTAGTGTCATCTGCATATCTGAGGTTATTGAGATTTCTCCCGGCAATCTTGATTCCAGCTTGTGCTTCTTCCAGTCCAGCATTTCTCATGATGTACTCTGCATAGAAGTTAAATAAACAGGGTGACAATATACAGCCTTGACGTACTACTTTTCCTATTTGGAACCAGTCTGTTGTTCCATGTCCAGTTCTAACTGTTGCTTCCTGACCTGCATATAGGTTTCTCAAGAGGCAGGTCAGGTGGTCTGGTAGTCCCATCTCTTTGAGAATTTTCCACAGTTCATTGTGATCCACACAGTCAAACACTTTGGCATAGTCAATAAAGCAGAAATAGATGTTTTTCTGAACTCTCTTGCTTTTTCAATGCTCCAGCGGATGTTGGCAATTTGATCTCTGGTTCCTCTGCCTTTTCTAAAACCAGCTTGAACATCTGAAAGTTCACGGTTCATGTATTGCTGAAGTGTGGCTTGGAGAATTTTGAGCATTACTTTACTGGCATGTGAGATATATAAAAATGTAGTATTCATATAAATAATTTATTCAAAAGTTTAAATTAAGTATTGTATATGTTAGATATATGACATTTTTATATATACTTTTATCAGTTATATGTGTTATAATTTTTTTCCTACTGTGTGCTCATCTTTTCACTGTTTCTATGATGATTTTGGAGAAAGCAATGGCATCCCATTCCAGTACTCTTGCCTGGAAAATCCCATGGATGGAGGAGCCTGGTAGGCTGCAGTCCATGGGGTCGCTAAGAGTCAGACACGGCTGAGCGACTTCACTTTCACTTTTCACTTTCATGCATTGGAGAAGGAAATGGCAACCCAGTCCAGTGTTCTTGCCTGGAGAGTCCCAGGGATGGGGGAGCCTCTGCCGTCTCTGGGGTCGCACAGAGTCGGACATGACTGAAGTGACTTAGCAGCAGCAACATGATGGTTTTGGTTAATAGAAGTTCTTAATTTTAGTATGTAGTTAACTCTTGGACAACATAGGTTTGAACAGCATGGGTCCACTTACACAGAAATGTTCTTCAATAAATATGTACTATGTTTCTTCCTTGGCAATCCAGTGGTTAAGACTTTGTACTTCCACTGCAGAGGATGCAGGTTCTATCCCTGCATGTAAGATCCTACATGCAACGGGGCATGGCCAAAAAGAAAAAAAAAATCTACTGCAGTACTACATGATCTCTGTTTGCTTGAATGCTGCCTCCTTAGACTGAGGAAATCTGGGTATAAAGAGCTGATTGTAAAATTATATGTGGATTTTTTACTGCATGGGGAGTTGGTATCCCTAAACCCTTAGCTGTTCAAGGGTCAACAGTGTTGGATTTAATTATTTTCCTTTAGGAGTATTAATAATTGTGTATAGTTAGATGATTCCTTCCCTCTTTCAAATCTATGAACATATTCTATGTTAATGTTTTGGGGTTTTCCTGGTGGCTCAGTGGGTAAAGAATTCTCCTGCAATGCAGGAGACATGGATTCAATCCCTGGGTCGGGAAGATCCCCGGAGGAGGGCATAACAACCTACTCCAATATTCTTGCCTAAAGAATCCCACGGACAGAAGAGGCTGGCAGCCTACAGTCCATGGGGTCACAGAGTTGGACACAACTGAAGCAACTGAGCAGAAGCAACATGTTGACATTTTAAAGCATTATTGGGTTTCTCCTTCAACTATAGGTCTTTAATTTTGCATATGATGTGAAGTAAAGGATTAGTTTTCTTAGCAATTGTTTAGCTTCATGATTGAATATTGCAATATTCTCAGTGATTGGCGTGCTTCTTACTGCATATCAAGCATACATATATACTTGCAGCTATTTTAAAAATTTTCATTACAGTGTATTTACAATGTGATAATTTCTGCTGTACAGCAAAGTGCCTTAGTTATCCATAATATATTATTTTTCATGTTCTTTTCTATTATATTTTATCACAGGATATTAGATATAGTTCCTGGCGCTATACAGCAGGACCTTGTTGTTTATCCATCCTAAATATAATCCTTATCATCTTTTATATATTTGCAGCTCTTTTTATACTTACAGCTTTTTGGGGGCTCTGTCCTATTGGTTTAAATATCTTTCCTACCCTTTTATATTAAGTATTGCTATCTGATAGAGTAAGTCCTCCTATTTAATGTTTCTTTTTCAAGAGGTCATGATACTTTTAGCTCTTTGTATTTTCATATAAATATAATAATAGCTTATATTAATACAGCGCCCCCAGACATCTATCGAGATTTTACTAGAATTACATCAAACCTATAAATCAATTAAGGGAGGTTTGAAATCTTAATAATATTGAGTCCTTTCAGGAAATGGATTCGAATTGCAATTTCAAACAAGTAGATAATGAATAGAAGAGATAGGAGGATAAATGAATGGGATGGACATATAAACAAATGGATGAATTAACAAATATATGAGTTCTTTACTAAAGTTACTTAATATCCAATGTAACTGACCATAAACAAGTCACTTTATTAGTTCTCTAAATAACAGATGAGATGATTGCCAGTACCATTCCAATTCTAAGTTGATTCTCTGGTAAGATGATATGGCCTTAGGTTTTATACTTCAAGTCTGAGGCCTTGATGGTAAAGACCTTCATTACCACATGGGATAGAAGCAGTGATAGTGAGCATCTCTGTGACTCACTTAAGATCTACTATCTTAAATTCTTGGTCATTTTCACCACAATTTGTAATGTAATAATATTTTTTCAGAAAATCAATTTTGGCTCTGTTGATTCTTTCTCCTGTATGTTTATTTTCATTATTATAAATTTTTGCTCTTTATTCTACTTCTGTTTTCTTTTTCCTTTGGGTTTATTTTGGTCTTCTTTAAAACCTCTTTCAGAGAAGACAATGGCAACCCACTCCAGTATTCTTGCCTGGAAAATCCCAGGGACAGAGGAGCTTGGTAGGCTTCAGTCCATGGGGTCGCAAAGAGTTGGACATGACCGCACAACTTCACTTTCACTTTTTGCTTTCATGCATTGGAGAGGGAAATGGCAACCCACTCCAATGTTCTTGCCTGAAGAATCCCAGGGATGGGGGAGCCTGGTGGGCTGCTGTCTATGGGGTTGCACAGAGTTGAACATGACTGAAGCGATTTAGCAGCAGCAGCAGCAAAACCTCTTTAGATGTGTGCTTAGCTCATTATCAGTCTGTTTTCTAATATTTGCATAGTTGAAAAGTGATTTGAAAGTATTAGTCACTTTTTTGCTGTCTCGTATACAGGGTTATTTTTACCATCTTTCTAAATTCCATATATATGCGTTAGTATACTGTATTGGTGTTTTTCTTTCTGGCTTACTTCACTCTGTATAATAGACTCTGTGAGAGGGAGAGGGTGGGATGTTTTGGGAGAATGGCATTGAAACATGTATAATATCATATATGAAATGAGTTGTCAGTCCAGGTTCGATGCATGATACTGGATGCTTGGGGCTGGTTATGGGGAGGGAGGTGGGAGAAGGGTTCAGGATGGGGAACACATGTATACCTGTGGCAGACTCATTTTGATATGTGGCAAAACCAATACAATATTGTAAAGTTAAAAAATAAAATAAAATTAAAAAAAAAGAAAGTGTTAGTCACTCAGTCGTGTCTGACTCTTTGTGACCCCATAGACTGTAGGCCACCAGACTCCTCTGTCCATGAAATTCTCCAGGCAAGAATACTGGAGCAGGTAGCCATTTCCTTCTCCAGGGGATCTTCCTGACCCAGGGATCCAGCCCTGGTCTCCTGCATTGTAGGCAGATTCTTTACCATCTGAGCCACCACGGAAGCCCAATATTTGCATATAAGAATATAAATTTTCTTCTTGCTTTGGCTATATCCCACAATTTTTGATATATGGTATGTTTATTATCATTTAGTTAACTATTTGATAATTGCCATTATGATTTTCTGTACATAATATGGTTGTTTTAGAAATATATTTTAAAAATTTCCAAACATATGGGGATTTTCTCATTCTCTTTTTCACTTTCATTTCTAGCTAAATTGCAATGTGCTCAAAATATTTCAATTATTTAAATTTTGATGGGTCAGTAATTAATTTCATAAACTTTCCTGTGCCCTTCAAAAGAATATATATTCAGCAGATGTTGGTGCTATTTTCTATATATGCCCACTAGGTCAAATGCATTAATTATACTGATCTTTTTTCTGTTTTTATAATAAACTCTTGCCTCTATGTTGAATAGTTAACTAAAAGAAGTGTGTCTTAAAGCTACTACTATAATCATGAATTCATTAATTTTATCTTATAGGTATAAAAATTTTTGATTCATGAATTTTACCACAATATTATATATTTCATACAAATTTGAAAAAACTATTTGTGGTATATTGTTATCTGATTCTCTGGTAATGCTTTCTTGTTTTGAAATTCATTATTTATAAAGGTGTAACACCAGATTGAGAAATAGATTTAAGGGCCTAGATCTGATAGATAGAGTGCTTGATGAACTATGGAATGAGGTTCGTGACATTGTACAGGAGACGGGGATCAAGACCATCCCAATGGAAAAGAAATGCAAAACAGCAAAATGGCTGTCTGGGGAGACCTTACAAATAGCTGTGAAAAGAAGAGAAGTGAAAAGCAAAGGAGAAAAGGAAAGATATAAACATCTGAATGCAGAGTTCCAAAGAATAGCAAGAAGAGATAAGAAAGCCTTCTTCAGCGATCAATGCAAAGAAATAGAGGAAATCAACAGGATGGGAAAGACTAGGGATCTCTTCAAGAAAATCAGAGATACCAAAGGAACATTTCATGCAAAGATGGGCACGATAAAGGACAGAAATGGTATGGACCTAACAGAAGCAGAAGATATTAAGAAGAGGTGGCAAGAATACACAGAAGAACTGTACAAAAAAGAGCTTCACGACCCAGATAATCATGATGGTGTGATCACTGACCTAGAGCCAGACATCCTGGAATGTGAAGTCAAATGGGCCTTAGAAAGCATCACTACGAACAAAGCTAGTGTAGGTGATAGAATTCCAGTGGAGCTATTCCAAATCCTGAAAGATGATGCTGTGAAAGTGCTGCACTCAATATGCCAGCAAATTTGGAAAACTCAGCAGTGGCCACAAGATTGGAAAAGGTCAGTTTTCATCCCAATCCCAAAGAAAGGCAATGCCAAAGAATGCTCAAACTACCGCACAACTGCACTCATCTCACATGCTAGTAAAGTAATGCTCAAAATTCTCCAAGCCAGGCTTTAGCAATATGTGAACCGAGAACTTCCTGATGTTCAAGCTGGTTTTAGAAAAGGCAGAGGAACCAGAGATCAAATTGCCAACATCCGCTGGATCATGGAAAAAGCAAGAGAGTTTCAGAAAAACATCTATTTCTGCTTTATTGACTATTCCAAAGCCTTTGACTGTGTAGATCACAATGAACTGTGGAAAATTCTGAAAGAGATGGGGATACCAGACCACCTGATCTGCCTCTTGAGAAATCTGTATGCAGGTCAGGAAGCAACAGTTAGAACTGGACATGGAACAACAGACTGGTTCCAAATAGGAAAAGGAGTACGTTAAGGCTGTATATTGTCACCCTGTTTATTTAACTTCTATGCAGAGTACATCATGAGAAATGCTGGGTTGGAAGAAACACAAGCTGGAATCAAGATTGCCGGGAGAAATATCAATAACCTCAGATATGCAGATGACACCACCCTTATGGCAGAAAGTGAAGAGGAACTAAAAAGCCTCTTGATGAAAGTGAAAGTGGAGAGTGAAAAGGTTGGCTTAAAGCTCAACATTCAGGGGGAGGAGCTAAGATGGCGGACGAGTAGGACAGGGAGAATACTTTCTCCTCCACAAATCCATTAAAAGAACATTTGAATGCTGAATAAATTCTATAAAACAACTTCTGAATGCCGGCAGAGGACATCAGGCACTTAGAAAAACAATTCATTGTCTTCAAAAGGAGAAAACGAGCCCTGCGGTAACTCCTTTTGTGGAGAAGCGGCGCGGACACCAGCATTTGCTATTGGCAAGCGGGGGGCTGAGCTAGGAGGAGCGGCGTGGCCTGCATCGCTTGAGAAAGGATTTGGCTTGGCTATCTCGAGCGCTATCTGAGCGAAATAACCAGACTGTCGGTTATCTACTACATCAAAAGCCAGCCCTAACTTAAGACACCACCAGGACTACGTCCGGAACAAAGGACTGCACAGAGATGGCCGGCTGCAGGCCATCCCCTCTGGTGACAGGCAGCCAGGGCTGGAGGCAGGCAATCACAGCCCTAGAGAGACATTGTCTACAGAACTGCAAGTAGGTTTCTGTGCTGACTCACGCTTCATGGGGCTCTGGATGGTCAACATCTGCCTGAGAAAGTGTGCCAGTTGTATACCCAGAAAACTGAGCCGTGGGGAGGCGATAAGTCGCAGCACCTGCGCTTGCTAAACACTTCATCACCTGCGCTACTCGGATCTGGGAAGGGCATAAAACACAGACTCAACCGAGTCTGTGCTTCTCAGGATTATCCGAGTGCCTGAACCTGGCCGGCTTAGATTTGGGTGTTCATCTCCGCCCCCTCTGTAACAGGGCAGAGATCAGATATTGAAAAGACCGGTAAACCGCCTCAATAAAGAGAATTCAACAAACTACCAGAATATAGTAAGGACACTCTAAATTTGGCAATTTTAACAAAATGAAGAGACAAAAGAATACCCAGCAGCTAAAGGAACAGGATAGATCCCCACCAAACCAAACCAAAGAGGAAGAGATAGAGAATCTACCTGATAAAGAATTCCGAATAATGATAGTGAAATTAATCCAAAATCTCGAAATCAAAATGGAATCACAGTTAAAGAGTCTGGAGACAAGGATTGAGAAGATGCAAGAAAGGTTTAACAAGTACCTAGAAGAAATAAAAAAGAGTCAACACACAATGAATGATGCAATAAATGAGATCCAAAACACCCTGGAGGCAACAAATAGTAGAATAACAGAGGCAGAAGATAGGATTAGTGAATTAGAAGATAGAATCCTAGAAATAAATGAATCAGAGGAGAAAAAAGAAAAACGAATCAAAAGAAATGAGGACAATCTCAGAGTTCTCCAGGATAACATTAAACGCTACAACATTCGAATCATAGGAGTTCCAGAAGAAGAAGATAAAAAGAAAGACCATGAGGAAATACTTGAGGAGATAATAGTTGAAAACTTCCCTAAAATGGAGAAGGAAATTACCACTCAAGTTCAAGAAATCCAGAGAGTCCCTAACAGGATAAACCCAAGGCGAAACACCCCAAGACATATATTAATCAACTTAATGAAGATTAAATATAAAGAACAAATATTAAAAGCAGCTAGGGAAAAACATCAAATAACTCACAAGGGAATTCCCATAAGGATAACAGCTGATCTTTCAATAGAAACTCTCCAAGTCAGGAGGGAATGGCAAGACATAATTAAAGTGATGAAAGAAAATAACTTACAGCCTAGATTATTGTATCCAGCAAGAATCTCATTCAAATATGAAGGAGAAATCAAAAGCTTCACAGATAAGCAAAAGTTGAGAGAATTTAGCACCACTAAACCATTTCTCCAACAAAAACTAAAGGACATTCTCTAGATAGGAATCACTAAAAGGGTGTATAAATTCGAACCCAAAACAATAAAGTAAATCCTATTTATTAATAATTGCTTTAAACGTTTATGGGCTGAATGCCCTAATCAACAGACAAAGACTGGCCAAATCGATACAAAAACAAGACCCCTACATACCTTGTCTACAAGAGACAACCAAAAGACTAAAATGGGTCAAATGGATACAAAAACTAGACCCCTATATATGTTGTCTACAAGAGAACCACCTTAAAATAGGGGATATATACTGACTGAAAATGAAGGGCTGGAAAAAGATTTTCTATGCAAACATGGACCAAAAGAAAACAGGAGTAGCAATACTCATATCAGATAAAATTGACTTTTAAGATCCTGAAAAGGAGACAATCAAGGTTATACATAATGACTTAAAGGAACAATCCAAAAAGAAGTTATAACAATTATAAATATATATGCACCCAACATTGGAGCATTGTTATACTAAGACAAACATTAATTAATGTGATAGAAGAAATATGCAACAATACAATAATAGTGGGAGATTTTAATACCCCACTCATACAATCTGGCTATAATAGACAAAGTAAAGAGGAAAACATATTCACTTATGAGCCTCAAAAAATTCAGTTCACTCAGGAGAGTTAAAAAAAAATAGACTTATTTGTTCACTCTGTAAAGGTTTATTGACTATTTTATGGGTCTGCTACCACTTTGGGTAGTAGGGAGGAAGAAGTGACAAATGTGATCCTCTCCTAAATAATATATTGTGGTAAAGATAGACCTACCAATACAAAATACCAAGATGTGCCTAAGATGAGGACACCCAAACTGGACTTTTAGTTTCCTGAACTTTTCATTTCCAGATCAAACCTCCTAAAATAGGATGAATTCCACATGATTTTTTTAAAGTGTTCTTTGTGATTAAAAACAGAAAGCCATTATTTAAGAAATTACATATACTCCTCCCCACCATCACTCCCCTTCTTTCTTCCCATTTCCCTCCCACCCTCATTGATCCTTTCCTTTGTCCATTTTCCCCTGCAAAAAAATAAATAAATAAATAAAATAAAAAGTTACAAAAAAAAAAAAAAAGCTCAACATTCAGAAAACGAAGATCATGGCATCTAGTCCCATCACTACATGGGAAATAGATGGGGAAACAGTGGAAACAGTGTCAGACTTTATTTTTCTGGGCTCCAAAATCACTTCAGATGGTGACTGCAGCCATGAAATTAAAAGACGCTTACTCCTTGGAAGGAAAGTTATGACCAACCTAGATAGCATATTCAAAAGCAGAGACATTACTTTGCCAACAAAGTTTCGCCTAGTCAAGGCTATGGTCTTTCCTGTGGTCATGTCTGGATGTGAGAGCTGGACTGTGAAGAAGGCTGAGTGCCGAAGAATTGATGCTTTTGAACTGTGGTGTTGGAGAAGACTCTTGAGAGTCCCTTGGACTGCAAGAAGATCCAACCAGTCCATTCTGAAGGAGATCAGCCCTGGGATTTCTTGGGAAGGAATGATGCTAAAGCTGAAACTCCAGTATTTTGGCCACCTCATGTGAAGAGTTGACTCATTGGAGAAGACTCTGATGCTGGGAGGGATTGGGGGCAGGAAGAGAAGGGGATGACAGAGGATGAGATGGCTGGGTGGCATCACTGACTCGATGGATGTGAGTCTGAGTGACCTCCGGGAGTTGGTGATGGACAGGGAGGCCTGGTGTGCTGCGATTCATAGGGTCGCAAAGAGTCGGACATGACTGAGCGATTGATCTGATCTGATCTGATCTGATCTGAACACCAGATTTTGTGGGAGGGAAGGAATTGTAGTTTTATATGGCATATACTATAGTTTGTATATATATATATGTAGTTTATCTTGGAGAAGGCAATGGCAACCCACTCCAGTACTCTTGCCTGGCAAATCCCATGGATGGAGGAGCCTGGTAGGCTGCAGTCCACGGGGTCGCTAAGAGTCGGACACAACTGAGTGACTTCACTTTCACTTTTCACTTTCATGCATTGGAGAAGGAAATGGCAACCCACTCCAGTGTTTTTGCCTGGAAAATCCCAGGGATGGGGGAGCCTGGTGGGCTGCCATCTATGGGGTCGCACAGAGCTGGACACGACTGAAGCGACTTAGCAGCAGCAGCATGTAGTTTATATATGATATACATTTTAAATCATTTTATTTTAACCTTTCTCTGTCATTGTATTTCAAACATACCGCCCCCCCCCCCCCAAAAAAAAAAAAAAAAAAAAACCAAACATATCCCTACATATATATATGGACAAAATACAAGGTATTTTTTCAGGACCATCTTGTCCTTTATTTTGAGCATTTTATCTAGTTTAGTTTTTTAATGTATTTTGTTGTTTAAAAAATTTGTTCTGTGTATTTATTTTTCTTTCTGTATTGCCTTATTTGGACTTGCTTTCCCCCTCTATAAGTTGGGATATTGTTTACCTTATTTCTATTCATTTAGTTGATACTTTAGATTTGCAACATGCACACTTTAACTTATAAATATGTAAAGCCAATAAATTACTCTTATTATTGACTTAAATACTTAAACTCTATTTAACCCCATCTGATTTTTTTAAATGTATTTTAATGCCAACATTAAGCACATTATTACTGTTGCTTATAACGTTTAAGGGACACTTAGTTTTACGTCCTATTTAACACGTTCTTTGTTCTTCAATTCTTGTCCCTCAAAACTTTTCTCTGGAATTATTTATTGCTTGCCTGAAGTATTCCTTGAGAATTTTCTTTGGAGATGGTCAAATGGTCACACACTCTTTTAGTGTTTGCTGAAATTTGAAACTGAAAATTTTTTATTTTTCATTTATTCTTAAAAGAGCATTTTGCTGTGTGTAAAATATGTTGACATTCTTTTCCCCAATACATTCAGTAGATCATTTTCCTCTTTTCCAGGTTCCAGTATTTCTTGAGAAGTCTGTCAATATAAATTGATGCTGTTTTGCTGGTATGAGGGTAATTCCATTTAGAATTCTTTTGGTCTGTTTTAAGATTTACTTTGCTTGGTTTTCTGCAATTTTACTCTAGTGTGTTCAGATGTGAATTTCTTCTTATTTATCCTACTGAGGAATCACCGGACTTCTAGAAGGGATTGACTGGTGACTTCCACCTCTAGAAAGATTTCTGCCCATAATCTATCGAGATACGTCCCTGTCTCACTCTCTCCTCTAGAACTCCAACTAAATATACATTCAAACTTCTCCATTTATTTTTCATGACTTTTAATCTCTCTTCCATATTTTTTATCTTTTGCTCTCTCTGTTCAGTCTTTTGGATAACTCCTTCTGACCCATCTTTCTGTTCACCAATTCTCTCCTCAGTGTCTGATTTGCTGTTAAAAATACCCACTTTTATTGCAGAGCACAGGACTCTAGGGTACACGGGCTTCAGTAGTTGTGGCACACAGGCTTAGCTGCCTCGCAGCATGTGGAATCTTCCTGGATCAGGGATCAAACCCATGTCCCTGGCATTGGTAAGCAGATTCTTAACTGAGCTCTGCAACAAGAGAAGCCACCACAATTGAGACACCCATGCACTCCAACTAGAGAAAGTCTGTGCACAGCAACAAAGATCCAACATAACCAAAAATAAACACATTAATTAAATAAATTTTTAAAAACAGTAAAAAAAAAAATCTAGATCACTTTTCACAATTATCTATTTCTTACAGATATTTTCAAGTTTATTTTTCATTTCTTTAAATGGGATAGACACAGTTGTTTGATAGTCTCTTCTGATTTATCTCAACACTGAATGTGTCGCTATTTGGGATCCAAGTTTTACAAGCTATGGCTAAGTTCTTGGCCCTCGCCTACTTCCCTGTGCCATCCAGGCCATGCAAGCTACTGCTCATTTTCTTCTGCTTAGGCAAACGTCCTCAAGACAAAAAGGGCCTTTGTCCTTGACTTACCATTCTGAGTTGTTTCTTATACTTAAGTTAATTTAGTAATAATTCATATCTTTTCCATGCTCTTCAGGTTTATTAAAGAGGTTATTTTTAAAAGGTTTATTTTTAAAACCTTATGTATCATTTTTAGTTGTTTTCAACAGGAAAGTTCAACAGAGTGCTACATATTATCACAGCACTGGTGTACACACACACACACCAGGCTTATTGAGAATTTGCAATTCACTAGGACATAAATGAGTGTGTGGTTCCTTGTGAAGTTTAGACTAGATTCTATACCTTTTCAGTCCCTTTCAGCTTCTAGAAAAATCTTATTTCTGAGTTTAAGATGTAGTGCTTAATTCTTGAGACAAAGCGAGGCCTCTCCCCTTCTCCCTGCTTGCTTCCAGTAGGAAGTGGAAGTGTTGGGAACATGGGAACATGGTTAGAGTCTAAGACATCTCCGTTTCCTTCCTTTTCCAGGCACTAATTCTGCCAGTGTTAGTGATCCAGACAAAAGAGTGTGCAGAACCCTCCTCACATATGTGTTAACCAGCCCCTATTTTTGCTCTGGCTCAGTCTGGTTTGATCTGATATTGGCGATCTTAGCTGTTGTGGCGAGTTCCTCACAGGGTGGGAGTATGATGTTCTTGGGGTGAAGATTGGCTGCACCTGGACACTTTCCACTGCTCAAGAGCTTCCTCTAGAGACCAGGAGTGTCTCCTCTTTGCCCACCTGCTATATGTATTCCTAATACCTTCTCAACATTGAATACCTCATTACTTGACTTGTCAAATACACTTCTGGGCAGCCTCAAGGTTACTTCTTTATGTGCAGTTAGGATCATTACCTGGAAAAGGAAATGGCAAACCACCCCAGTATTCTTGCCTGGAGAATTCCATGGACAGAGGAACCTGGCAGGCTACAGTCGATGGGGTTTCAAAGAGTTGGACACGACTGAGTGACTCACACACACACACACACACACACACACACACACACACGCACACAGGATCACTACCAGGGTCTGTGTGCCCTCTAAGTCACCTAGGAAAATAAGGTGTTGGACCACTCTCCTTTCTAAGTACTTTACACTCAAGCACTACTAATAGGGCCTTCCAAAGAGGGTCTCCTACTTCCAGAGCTCTCCAAACCAAGTGCATCTCCAAACCTCAAGGGACATATGGCAAGCAAACCTCTCCTCATGGATGGAAAGATCTGCTAAAATCACACAGCCATATTCTTAGGTTCTGAGCCCCAAATGCCTTCCCAAGAACCCCCTTACCATCTTCTGCTTCCAGACAGGATGCACACACAAGGGCCTGACCCTGAGGTAGCATCCAGCCAAAGAGTGAGGTGCTGGTGCCCACCGTATAAGCACCTCTAATATTTTGGGGTGATTCTTTTGGAGTTCCACTCACTGGCCTTCAGGAGGAGAAAACAGCCTCCTCATCTCCAGGAGGCAGAGAATGAAGGATCCTGCTGACTTTCCTCTTCATCATCTGTAAAATGTGTGGGTGGTATTAGGCACGCTACTGGTACTTCCCAGCAAGAATGCAGGAGGAAGGCTGGCCTCAGAGGCTGGAGTGTAAAATACTAATTGCTGCTCATCCTCAAATGACTTTATTCTCAATTGTGTGAGAATAGGAAGAATCTATCTATCACCTTGTTAACAGGACACATATTCTTAATTGGTCTGCCCCTAGATTTCTACCATTGCTTTTCCCTTCTATGCTGGTAGGCTCTTGGATGACTTTTAAACATTTTGTCTTTTTTTTTCCTCCATCCACATTTTCTAATCCCCTAATGACTACATATTCACTGTATAATATAAATAAATTTCTCTGCATGTTCTACTGTATTAGCTAAGAGTTGCTGTGCTGTGCTTAGTCACTCAGTCATGTCTGACTCTTTGCGACCCTATAGACTGTAGCCCACCATGCTCTTCTGTCCATGGGGATTCTCCAGGAAAAGGTAGCATGCCCTCCTCCAGGGGGTCTTCCCAACCCAGGGGTTGAACCCACATCTCCCACACTGTAGGCAGATTCTTTACCGTCTGAGCCACCAGGGAAGCCTAAGAATACTGGAGTGGGTAGCCTATCCCTTTTCAGGGGATCTTCCTGACCCAGGAATCGAACCGGGGTCTCTGTACTGCAGGTGGATTCTTTACCAGCTGAGCTATCAGGGAAGCCCAACAGTTGCTAGAGCCCCTTAAAAATATTCATTGAATTTTTACTAATCACATTTTAGTTTACATGCAACTTGCTTTAATTATCAGACATGGAAATGAAGTCCTTACCTTTTGAGTCTTTTTTTCATGCACTTGAATTTCAAACTCTACCACCACATTTTGTTTTGACTTTTCAATTCATACTTTTAATAAAAGTGATTTCTGTTTCAAAGCTGTAAATGAAATGAAAAAGTGAAAATTAAATGTTATGCTTAATCTCTGACTTAGCATAAAAATACCTCCTCCAAACAAGAGATAGGTGGAAATGATAATTGTTCTCTGCCAGCCATTCTAAGAGAAATTTTAAATATGCCCATGTAGGTTACTCCTAAAATGAGAAACTCAGCCTTTGCCTCTCCCAGGTAGGAAGAAACTCACTGGCATTCAACTGAAGTACTTTTTTGATTGGATTAAATAATTTTTTTTCCAAGTTCCAGAGAACTTGGAAATGGTTCTTGACCAGCCTGGTATTTTTCCGTCCATATCTGGCTAACTAAGTGTTCTTTTCAATTGCACTTATTTGTCCTGGTACATCCAGTTCATTGGGCAGGCACTTTGAATTTTTAGATGAAAGTTCTTGATTAAACATAATTTGAATATTTTTCACTCTGGCATCATGACCTAAACACAGCAAAGAGTTTTCAGTTTCATTAAGCATGTATTTGTCAAGCATCATCTCTGTGCCAAGTTCTGTGCTGGAGACTATGTGAGACTGGGGGATGGGAGGAACAACCCAAGTTGTGTGGAGTCTGAAGCAACAAAAATGATATACTTGTGTGTCTCCTGTGCATTAGTCTCCTTTGGACACTCCTTAAAGAATGTGGTCTCCTCTCTCAAGGGAGCAACAGTTTATTGCAAAAGATAAGGATTCCACATTTTAAACAACTAAAAGGCAAGGTAAGAAGGACCTTATTCAGTGTGAATAGTTTGCTGTAGTTAACTGATAGAGGAGTTCAGGTGTGGAAGGATCTGTGAGTAGCATTGATGGAGCATGGTTACCATGAGCTGGAAACCAGATGAGTTTGAAGAATGAATGGACATTGAGTAGACAGTTGGGCAGGGACTTTCTGTGTGTTATAAGCAACAGGGAAAAATGGACAGGATAGAGAAAGAATGAGTCCACAGCCTGATTAGAATACAGAGAGCAATAAGTATAATTAAGTACTGTGACCCTATGAACCTATCCACAAATGCCAAAAAAAAAAAAAAAAAAGAAGGGCAGTTGCCCAGTTGATAAGTAGAAGTGGAGAGTTTGTGATTATTGTGTGTATGTGAAGTAATAATATTTTAAAATATTCATCAACCTGACATGTAGACCAAAAAAACACACACTTAAATGACTGTTTTAATTAAAGTTCATGTACCAAACATTATTTATTCCAAAATTAAGTCTTTTATGCATGATATGCAGGTCAAGAAGCAACAGTTAGAACTGGACATGGAACAACAGACTGGTTCCAAATAGGAAAAGGAATACATCAAGGCTGTATACTGTCACCCTGCTTATTTAACTTCTATGCAGAGTACATCATGAGAAACACTGGACTGGAAGAAGCACAAGCTGGAATCAACATTGCTGGGAGAACTCTCAATAACCTCAGATATGCAGATGACACCACCCTTATTGCAGAAAGTGAAGAGGAACTCAAAAGCCTCTTGATGAAAGTCAAAGAGGAGAGTGAAAAGGTTGGCTTAAAGCTTAACATTCAGAAAACAAAGATCATGGCATGTGGTCCCATCACTTCATGGCAAATAGATGGGGAACAGTGGAAACAGTGTCAGACTTTATTTTGGGGGGCTCCAAAATCACTGCAGATGGTGACTGCAGCCATGAAATTAAAAGACGCTTACTCCTTTTGCCAACAAAGGTCCGTCTAGTCAAGGCTATGATTTTTCCAGTGGTCATGTAAGGATGTGAGAGTTGGACTGTGAAGAAAGTTGAGCACCAAAGAATTGATGCTTTTTTTATATATATTTATTTTATTTAACTTTACAATATTGTATTGGTTTTGCCATATATCAAAATGAATCTGCCACAGGTATACTTGTGTTCCCCATCCTGAACCCTCCTCCCTCCTCCCTCCCCATACCATCCCTCTGAGAATTGATGCTTTTGAACTGTGGTGTTGGAGAAGACTCTTGAGAGTCCCTTGGACTGCAAGAAGATCCAACCGGTCTATTCCAGAGGAGATCAGCCCTGGGTGTTCTTTGGAAGGAATGATGCTAAAGCTGAAACTCCAGTATTTTGGCCACCTCATGCGAAGAGTTGACTCATTGGAGAAGACTCTGATGCTGGGAGGGATTGAGGGCAGGAGGAGAAGGGGACGACAGAGGATGAGATGGCTGGATGGCATCACTGACTCGATGAATGTGAGTCTGAGTGACCTCCGAGAGCTGGTGATGGATAGGGAGGCCTGGCGTGCTGCGGTTCATGGGGTCGCAAAGAGTCGGACACGACTGAGCGACTGATCTGATCTGATCTGATGTGAAGAGTTGACTCATTAGAAAAGACTGATGCTGGGAGGGATTGGGGGCAGGAGGAAAAGGGGACAGCAGAGGATGAGATGGCTGGATGGCATCACCGACTCAATGGACGTGAGTCTGAGTGAACTCCAGGAGATGGTGATAGACAGGGAGGCCTGGCGTGCTGCAATTCATGGGGTCGCAAAGAGTTGGACACGACTGAGCAACTGAAATGAACTGAACTGATGCATGATATAAAGAAAAAAAACAATAGCACATATATGGATTTTTTACATATATGGTATCATTTAATTTCTTTATCAGTTTTGTGAAGTAGGAATTGCATTTGGTTACTGGTAAAAGGGGGCTTCCCTTGTAGCTCACTCAGTAAAGAATCTGCCTGCAATGCAGGAGACCTCGGTTCAATTCCTGGGTTGGGAAGATCCCCTGGAGAACGAAAAACCACTGGAGAGGAACAACTACTCCAGTATTCTTGCCTGGAGAATCCCATGGACAGAGGAGCCTGGCGGGCTACAGTCCATGGGGTCACAAGAGTTGGACACAACTTAGCAACAAACCCACTACCACCGGTAAAAGAGATAGGAAACAGTGACTGAAACAAGAGAGGGAGTTATTTTTTTCTCACATTAAAAACCTCTAAAGATAATCAGTCCCAGTCCAACTCCAGAGGCCCAGGCTTGGCTTCTTTCATTTCCCTGTTCATCAGACTAAGCGAATGGCTTCTAGTCTCATGATTGTTTCATGGTTGCAGAGTAGGACAGTATAGCTCTGACCATCACATCTTATGTTGCCTGTGGGAGGAAGAAGAAAGGAAGCTGGGAAGCTAGGAGGGAACACCCCCTGACTCTCTTTAAAGATTTCAAGTTCCACGTTCTCTTTAAAGAGATTTTCAAAAAGCCCAATGCAGTGATTTTTGAACCATGATCTCACCCCTGTCTGCAAGGAAGGATGGGAAATATACTTTTAGCTAATATATTCTGCTCCCCAATAATACAGAGTTCCTACTAGTAAGAAGAGGGAGGAGAATGTATATTAGCTAAGCTGGTAGTGGTCTCTTTCAGAGTAATCTTCCATCTTACAGTTAAGGGAACAAGATCTCCAAAGTGCTCAGTTTGTAACCTCAGTCACACGACCAGGTCCTGAGCTCTTTCCACCCTCTGTAGTTCATGTGCCTAAAATTCTAGGCTTGGTTTCCCTAATGCTGATCTTTCTCGTGTACATCAGATCAGATCAGATCAGATCAGTCGCTCAGTCATGTCCGACTCTTTGCGACCCCATGAACTGCAGCACGCCAGACCTCCCTGTCCATCATGAACTCCCGGAGGTCACTCAGACTCACATCCATCGAGTTAGTGATGCCATCCAGCCATCTCATCCTCTGTCATCCCCTTCTCCTCCTGCCCCCAATCCCTAACAGCACCAGAGTCTTCTCCAATGAGTCAACTCTCTGCATGAGGTGGCCAAAATACTGGAGTTTCAGCTTGAGCATCATTCCTTCCAAAGAAATCCCAGGGCTGATCTCCTTCAGAATGGACTGGTTGGATCTCCTTGCAGTCCAAGGGACTCTCAAGAGTCTTCTCCAACACCACAGTTCAAAAGCATCAATTCTTCGGCACTCAGCCTTCTTCACAGTCCAGCTCTCACATCCATACATGACCACAGGAAAGACCATAGCCTTGACTAGGCGAACCTTTGTTGGCAAAGTAATATCTCTGCTTTTGAATATGCTATCTAGGTTGGTCATAACTTTCCTTCCAAGGAGTAAGCGTCTTTTAATTTCATGGCTGCAGTCACCATCTGAAGTGATTTTGGAGCCCAAAAAAATAAAGTCTGACACTGTTTCCCCATCTATTTCCCATGAAGTGATGGGACCAGATGCCATGATCTTCGTTTTCTGAATGTTGAGCTTTAAGCCAACCTTTTCACTCTCCACTTTCACTTTCATCAAGAGGCTTTTCAGTTCCTCTTCACTTTCTGCCATAAGGGTGGTGTCATCTGCATATCTGAGGTTATTGAGAGTTCTCCCAGCAATCTTGATTCCAACTTGTGTTTCTTCCAGTCCAGCATTTCTCATGATGTACTCTGCATATAAGTTAAATAAACATGGTGACAATATACAGCCTTGACGTACTCCTTTTCCTATTTGGAACCAGTCTGTTGTTCCATGACCAGTTCTAACTGTTGCTTCCTGACCTGCATACAGATTTCTCAAGAGGCAGATCAGGTGGTCTGGTATTCCCATCTCTTTCAGAATTTTCCACAGTTTATTGTGATGTACACAGTCAAAGGCTTTGGCATAGTGTACGTAGTGAACTGTTATTCTCTCTCAGGATGGATCACTTTCTGTCTGCAAAGAGATGCTTCAGCATCTGTAAGAAGATGGGAACTTGGACTGAGCGATTCCCTGCGTAGGTTAATTCTGCTGCACCCAAGGTTGTATTAAGTGCCGTTTGTGGGTCTTGAGTATGAAGTGCCTACACAGACCCCGTGTCTGCTGTCATATGTATTTCATTTCAGCTGACCCTGTCTTTCCCTTGATTCCCTCCCATTTAACATTTATCCTTTCATCATTCCCTCCCAAACAGCCACGTTTCTGCCTCTTTCAAATCCGACACTCAATCACCAACTCCCTTATTGAAAGAGACTGTGAGCAAAAACATGTACCGGGAAGCATTTTACTCAACCTCAACCCTCACACTACAATTTATTATTATCATTGATTATTATTTTTAATGTTAAACATTAAGTCATCTTCTCTAAATATACAGGCAGGGATTATACAGTTACTTAAATAACAGTGTTGTTTGTTTTTTTTCCACACAAACTGGAAAAACAAGACACTACCGGTTCAGATCGTCACTTGGCATTTCTCTGATTTACAAATAGCCTAGCAATAGTCCTAATTTGTATTACAATCCTAATGCTCAGTTGAAGCTTCACGCCATCCATAAGATTCCTTACTTTCCTTCTGATGATTTTATGTCTTCTTCTTCAAAATTTCTAGTCCATGAGTTATTAATTTGTCTGAGTATTTTGGAAGAGACTATTAGATGCTACCTAGTATACATCATTCTCTCCCTCTCTCTCTTTTTAAGAAAGAGAACTTCATCATGAATATCAGATGAAATAATGGCCTGAATTAGCAAAGGACTGTATTCCTAACCTCACTTACAGCGAAGTATTGTTACATGACTATGTTTAGGCCATTAGAAAATGGATAGCAGCTATAATTGCAACAACTTCCAAATCACATTCTTATTGGGAATTCCCACTTCTCTCTTTCCCACTCCCTATAGACTTAAATACAGATATAGTGATAATAAGATAGCTTTGTCCATAAAGACAAGGGGAGCACCCTGAAAAATAGTAGAACAATCAAAATCTGTATGCAGGTCAGGAAGCAACAGTTAGAACTGGACATGGAACAACAGATTGGTTCCAAATAGGAAAAGGAGTACGTCAAGGCTGTATATTGGTTACCCTGCTTTTTTAACTTCTATGCAGAGTACATCATGAGAAATGCTGGACTGGAAGAAACACAAGCTGGAATCAAGATTGCTGGGAGAACTCTCAATAACCTCAGATATGCAGATGACACCACCCTTATTGCAGAAAGTGAAGAGGAACTAAAAGCCTCTTGATGAAAGTGAAAGTAGAGAGTGAAAAAGTAGGCTTAAAGCTCAACATTCAGAAAATGAAGATCATGGCATCCCGTCCCATCACTTCATGGGAAATAGTTGGGGAAACAGTGGAAACAGTGTCAGACTTTATTTTTTGGGCTCAAAAATCACTGCAGATGGTGACTGCAGCCATGAAATTAAAAGACGCTTACTCCTTGGAAGGAAAGTTATGACCAACCTAGATAGCATATTCAAAAGCAGAGACATTACTTGGCCAACAAAGGTCCATCTAGTCAAGGCTATGGTTTTTCCAGTGGTCATGTATGGATGTGAGAGTTGGACTGTGAAGAAGGCTGAGTGCCGAAGAACTGATGCTTTTGAACTGTGGTGTTGGAGAAGACTGTTGAGAGTTCCTTGGACTACAAGGAGATCCAACCAGTTCATTCTGAAGGAGATCAGTCCTGGGATTTCTTTGGAAGCAATGATGCTAAAGCTGAAACTCCAGTACTTTGGCCACCTCATGTGAAGAGATGACTCATTGGAAAAGACTCTGATGCTGGGAGGGATTGGGGGCAGGAGGAGAAGGGGACGACAGAGGATGAGATGGCTGGATGGCATCACTGACTCTATGGACATGAGTCTGGGTGAACTCCGGGAGTTGGTTATGAACAGGGAGGCCTGGTATGCTGCGATTCATGGGGTCTCAAAGAGTCGGACACGACTGAGTGACTAAACTGAAATGATAGACTTAAATACAGATATGGTGATAATAAGATAGCTTTGTCCATAAGGACAAGGGGAGCACCATGAAAAATAGTAGAACAATCAAAGGAAAGGAGACAAATTCTTGAACACCCTCTTGGATCATAACTATCCACATGCCTTGAATGGTTTCTTGTCCATTATATGAGAGAGAAATAAGTTTCTACTTAGTTTGAGTCACTTTTTTGGCTTTATTTGACACAGCAACTCAGATTATGTCCTATTATTATACTTGTTTTTTTTATTTTCTAAAACGTTTATTTTTAATGTTTTTTAAAAACTGAAATATAGTTGACTTACAATATTGCACTAATTTCAGGAGTACTATATAGTAATTTGATTTTTTAATAGACAATACTCGATACAAAGTTATTATAAAATATTATGAAGTAGTCCTTGTACATTACACCCCTGTAACTTATTTTTTGAACATTTCCTATATACAAATCACTGTGCCAGGCACTACTGAGCTTATTATGAAACATAAAATACAATCATGATTGACTTGATTGAACTCAGAAAGTAAGCAATCGAAATGAAATAGATACACATTCAATGACAACCCATGGTGCCTGGCAGCATATAAGTGCAAGTCAAATGAGGGAACTTCTAAGTGTTGAGAGGAAAGAAAAATCTCTTTTGGTTGAGGAGGTCAGGGAAAGCTTCATGAGACAAGAGGAAATTGATTTGATCTTTGTGAAAGGAGAACTAAAATGAAGTGAGAAGTTTCTTTGGGTGGAAAGATAAAAGTCATAGCAATAGGAGACTGCTAAATGGATTCAAGAGATGGGAGTGGATGGGTCTGGCTAAGATAGCTGGTTAGTATGGAAATGGAGGGAAAAGCGGGACTAAACAACTAGTCTGGGGTCAGAGCAGAGTGTCTTCAAAGCTGACTAAGGAATGTGGATTAGATATACCTTTGGATTTTATCTAAATCACATATAGGATTTAGAGCACCACTTAATGAAAGTTCCGACTTAAAAGGAGTAACTCTGGGCAGGGAATGTGCATTGGTACAGCTACTATGGAAAACAGGATGGTGGTTCCTTTAAACAACTAAAAATAGAGTTACCATATGATCCAGCAGTCCCACTCCTGGGTGGGTATATGTCCAGAAAAAATGAAACTCTCATTCGAAAATATACTTGCATTGCAATGTTCATAGCACCACTATTTACAACAGCCAAGATATGGAAGCAACCCAAGTGCCCACTGACAGACAATTAGGTTAAGAAAACATAGCATATATACACAGTGTAATATTCAGATCAGATCAGATCAGTCGCTCAGTCGTGTCCGACTCTTTGTGACCCCATGAACCGCAGCACGCCAGGCCTCCCTGTCCATCATCAGCTCCCGGAGGTCACCCAGACTCACACCCATAGAGTCAGTGATGCCATTCAGCCATCTCATCCTCTGTCTTCCCCTTCTCCTCCTGCCCTCAGTCCCTCCCAGCATCAGAGTCTTCTCCAATGAGTCAACTCTTCGCATGAGGTGGCCAAAATACTGGAGTTTCAGCTTTAGCATCATTCCTTCTAAAGAAATTCCAGGATTGATCTCCTTCAGAATGGACTGGTTGGATCTTCTTGCAGTCCAAGGGACTCTCAAGAGTCTTCTCCAACACCACAGTTCAAAAGCATCAATTCTTCGGCACTCAGCCTTCTTCACAGTCCAGCTCTCACATCCATACATGACCACAGGAAAGACCATAGCCTTGACTAGGCGAACCTTTGTTGGTAAAGTAATGTCTCTGCTTTTGAATATGCTATCTAGGTTGGTCATAACTTTCCTTCCAAGGAGTAAGCGTCTTTTAATTTCATGGCTGCAGTCACCATCTGCAGTGATTTTGGAGCCCAGAAAAACAAAGTCTGACACTGTTTCCACTGTTTCCCCATCTATTTCCCATGCAGTGATGGGACCAGATGCCATGATCTTCGTTTTCTGAATGTTGAGCTTTAAGCCAACCTTTTCACTCTCCACTTTCACTTTCATCAAGAGGCTTTTTAGCCCCTCTTCACTTTCTGCCATAAGAGTGGTGTCATCTGAATATCTGAGGTTATTGATATTTCTCCCAGCAATCTTGATTCCAACTTGTGTTTCTTCCAGTCCAGCATTTCTCATGATGTACTCTGCATATAAGTTAAATAAACATGGTGACAATATGCAGCCTTGACGTACTCCTTTTCCTATTTGGAACCAGTCTGTTGTTCCATGACCAGTTCTAACTGTTGCTTCCTGACCTGCATACAGATTTCTTAAGAGGCAGATCAGGTGGTCTGGTATTCCCATCTCTTTCAGAATTTTCCATAGTTTATTGTGATCCACACAGTCAAAGGCTTTGGCATAGTCAATAAAGCAGAAATAGATGCTTTTCTGGAACTCTCTTGCTTTTTCCATGATCCAGCGGATGTTGGCAATTTGATCTCTGGTTCCTCTGCCTTTTCTAAAACCAGCTTGAACATCAGGAAGTTCATGGTTCACATATTGCTGAAGCCTGGCTTGGAGAATTTTGAGCATTACTTTACTAGCGTGTGAGATGAGTGCAATTGTTCCGTAGTTTGAGCACTCCTTGGTATTGCCTTTCTTTGGGATTGGGATTAAAACTGACCTTTTCCAATCTTGTGGCCACTGCTGAGTTTTCCAAATTTGCTGGCATATTGAGTGCAGCACTTTCACTGCATCATCATTCAGGACTTGGAATAGCTCCACTGGAATTCCATCACCTCCACTAGCTTTGTTCGTAGTGATGCTTTCTAAGGCCCATTTGACTTCACATTCCAAGATGTCTGGCTCTAGGTCAGTGATCACACCATCATGATTATCTAGGTCTTGAAGCTCTTTTTTGTACAGTTCTTCTGTGTATTCTTGCCACCTCTTCTTAATATCTTCTGCTTCTGTTAGGTCCACACCATCTCTGTCCTTTATCGTGCCCATCTTTGCATGAAATGTTCCTTTGGTATCTCTGATTTTCTTGAAGAGATCCCTAGTCTTTCCCATTCTGTTGATTTCCTCTATTTCTTTGCATTGATCGCTGAAGAAGGCTTTCTTATCTCTTCTTGCTATTCTTTGGAACTCTGCATTTAGATGTTTATATCTTTCTTTTTCTCCTTTGCTTTTCGCTTCTCTTCTTTTCACAGCTATTTGTAAGGCCTCCCCAGACAGCCATTTTGCTTTTTTGCATTTCTTTTCCATGGGGATGGTCTTGATCCCTGTCTCCTGTACAATGTCACGAACCTCATTCCATAGTTCATCAGGCACTCTTATCTATCAGATCTAGGCCCTTAAATCTATTTCTCACTTCCACTGTATAATCATAAGGGATTTCATTTAGGTCATACCTGAATGGTCTAGTAGTTTTCCCTACTTTCTTCAATTTCAGTCTGAATTTGGCAATAAGGAGTTCATGGTCCGAGCCACAGTCAGGTCCTGGTCTTGTTTTTGCTGATTGTATAGAGCTTCTCCATCTTTGGCTGCAAAGAATATAATCGATCTGATTTCGGTGTTGACCATCTGGTGATGTCCATGTATAGAGTCTTCTCTTGTGTTGTTGGAAGAGGGTATTTGCTATGACCAGTGCATTTTCTTGGCAAAACTCCATTAGTCTTTGCCCTGCTTCATTCCGTATTCCAAGGCCAAATTTGCCTGTTACTCCAGGTGTTTCTTGACTTCCTACTTTTGCATTCCAGTCCCCTATAATGAAAAGGACATCTTTTTTGGGTGTTAGTTCTAAAAGGTCTTGTAGGTCTTCATAGAACCTTTCAACTTCAGCTTCTTCGGCGTTACTGGTTGGGGCATAGATTTGGATTACTGTGACATTGAATGGTTTGCCTTGGAAACGAACAGAGATCATTCTGTCATTTTTGAGATTGCATCCAAGTACTGCATTTCGGACTCTTTTGTTGACCATGATGGCCACTCCATTTCTTCTGAGGGATTCCTGCCCACAGTAGTAGATATAATGGTCATCCGAGTTAAATTCACCCATTCCAGTCCATTTTAGTTCGCTAATTCCTAGAATGTCGACATTCACTCTTGCCATCTCTTGTTTGACCACTTCCAATTTGCCTTGATTCATGGACCTGACATTCCAGGTTCCTATGCAATATTGCTCTTTACAGCATCGGACTTTGCTTCTATCACCAGACACATCCACAGCTGGGTATTCTTTTTGTTTTGGCTCCATCCCTTCATTCTTTCTGGAGTTATTTCTCCACTGATCTCCAGTAGCATATTGGGCCCCTACTGACCTGGGGAGTTTCTCTTTCAGTATCCTATCATTTTGTCTTTTCATACTGTTCATGGGGTTCTCAAGGCAAGAATACTGAAGTGGTTTGCCATTCCCTTCTCCAGCGGACCACACCCTGTCATATCTCTCCACCATGACCCGCCCATCCCAGGTTGCGCCTCACTTCACCATAAAAAAAGAATCAAATATTGCCATTTGCAGCAACATGGACAGACTTAGAGGCTATCATAGTCGGTGAAGTAAGTGAGAGAAAGAAAAACATTATATGATCATTTATATGTAGAATCTAAAAAAGAATACAGATGAATCTATATACAAAAGAGAAACAGAGTGGCAGGCAGAGAAAACAAACTTATGGCTACCAAAGGGGAAAGGGGAGGGAGGGATTAACACACACTACTCTACATAAAATAGATAAGCAACAGGATTTACTGTGTAACACAGGGAGCCGTATTCAGTATCTTGTCATAAACTATAATGGAAAATAACCTGAATATACCTATATATATTTCTATTTAGAACTGAATTACTTTACTGTATGCCTACAACTAACACAACACTGTAAATTAACTCTACTTCAATTTTAAAAAATAAAAGGAGCAACTCCAAGTCTGTGTGAACAGTGTTTCATATGACCCCTTTCCCGCACACTGCGTGTTCCTTTTCTCACCTGTTCTGAGCTGGCGCAGGCCGCAGGGCCTCTCCTCCTCCTCTCACAGGCTGCTTGTCATCTGTAAGAGTCCTCTTCTCAGTGCTTGCACCAAGTAAGAGAAAACGCAACTGACTCCAGTCCATTTTACAGAAGTTGAGTTTTACCTGTTTAACTAAAGGTTTAGGGGAAAAAACAACAACGAAAAAAACCTGAAAGAAATCTCTAGCATATGGCCTTTGATTATTACATGATTGTACCTAAAAAGATAAAGGAGTGATGATGCTAGAAGCCGTGTAGTACAGGTTGTCCACACACCGGAACCAGGGAGGTGCCGTGGCTTTTCTTCAGAATCCCACCCGACTTCCTGTCATCGATGCTTGCAAGTGAATTTTGCAAAATGAACGGGTAGTCCTGATTCTGTCCAGTCCTAGTAAGAGAATTAGGTAAGGAAATTAGTAGTAGCAGTTCCTCTTTCCAGTAGACAGATTCCTTCAAGCAATAAGTAACAGACAACCTAACCCAAAAAGGCTTAAGCTGGAAATGAACTTATTAGTTCACAGGGGTTGCAATGGACTAAATGAATCCCTCCCAAAATCCATATGTTGAAATCTAACCGCCAATGTGATGGCATTAGGAGGTAGGGCCTTTGGAAGGTAATCAATGTCATGAAAGTGGAGCCCCCATGATGGAATTAGTGCCTAAAAAAAGAGACCCCAGAGAGTTCCCTCACCCTTTTCCTGCTGTTTGAGGGTACAATGAGAAGTCTGGTATACAGAGAGGATAACAGAGCCTTACCATGCTGTCACTCTGATCTCAAACTTCCAGCCTCCAGTGCTGTAAGAAACAAATTTCTGTTGTTTAAAAGTTACTAGCCGGACGGAGGAGCCTGGTAGGCTGCAGTCCATGGAGTCGCTAAGAGTTAGACATGACTGAGCGACCTCACTTTCTCTTTTCCCTTTCATGCATTGAAGAAGGAAATGGCAACCCACTCCAGTGTTCTTGCCTGGAGAATCCCAGGGACAGGGAAGCCTGGTGAGCTGCCGTCTATGGGGTCACACAGAGTCGGACACGACTGAAGTGACTTAGCATAGCATAGCATAGGTCTATTGTACTTTTTATATAACAGCCTGAACTAAGGCAGGAATCATACATGGGGTCAGTGTGGCCACTAGTGATGCCATCAAGACTCTGCATGGCTCTCTCTCTCAACTCTGTTCTCAACTGCACTGTTATTTCTTACACTCCCGTGCCAGTAAGATGGCCATCAGCAAACTCAAGTTTCAAGTCCAGGGGAAAGAGCACACACTTCCTCTCAATAGTTGTGGCAAAACTTTCTACATCGTATCTCTTCAGATCTGATGAGATGTTTCATTTTCCAAGCCTGAGTCTCATGCCCCTCCCTGAAGTTTCAGCCAACTAAATTCAAAACACATGGATTGAGAATGGAAAAGTGGTGACCATGGTACCATCACCAGAAGAAGGAGACATGGACACTGCAGGTGGAGAAGGGAATAACAATTGTCTAAAACTGTTACTTTCCAAAATGTCTATCTACCAATAATAATCACTACACGATTTCCCCCATACTTTTCAACTTTCCGGTACCATTGTCATATGACATTTATAAGAAGAGAATACACATAGCCACAAAATATCCTGTACCTAGACTATACTATTATTTTAGACTGCTTCTCTGAGAGTATGGGGTGCTGACCTTTTTGGAGCAAATGTCCCTTGTCAAGAGGTTTACTTTCACTGTAATAGTTCATCTTTACAATAGCCCTTTGAAGTAGGCATATTCTTATATTTTAGATGAAGAAACTTCAGCTCAAAAAGATTAAGCATCTCTGTGTCACATAGCTAAAGGAAAACTGGTCTTTGGGCTGGAAGTCAGTTTTTTTCTGGATCAAAAGCCACTGGTGCTTCGACTATGCTTCGTTGCCCCAAAGTCTGATTTCTTTCCAAGGACCCATTCTCATTTCCATGGTCATGAAATTATGCTGTGCATGATCCTTTTTCTCTCTCTCTCATTAAATTCCAAACCACTGATTGTTTGTAAAGATAAAGATCCAAGATGTGAGAGTTGATTGGGATATTAGAAATAATCTAGTTCAAGACTAAAAATTCTGTTTCTGCAAAGAAGGCTCTCTTCTGCAAAGAGGCTAAGGCACAAAGAGGTGTTGATCATTCAGGATCACAGAAATAGACAGTGCTTCTGGTCGAGGCCCCTAATTTCCAGGTTAATACTCTGGCTCCTCCACTTTCTTTCTTTGCTTGAATATGACCTTGGGAAACTTATCTTAACCTTCCTGGCTTTCGTTTGCTTTTTTGTAAAATAAAGAGCAGAGTATTGAATTTCATTGATTCCCAAGTGCACATTATTTCATATTTAAAAATCTAAATGTGGCTTAAATGGAAAGCAAATCATAGTTTGTTTTCATTCTCTTAACAGTACGCATATAAAACAGTGGCATTATCTCACTGTCAGTGATATCTTAGATTCTATGAATGTGGAAATACAACTTCCATGTTGTTATTGCAGAGATGTAATAAACTAATAAAGATATGTCATCCAGAATAGTGCCTGGCACAAAATGCATAAATGCTGAGTAAACATTAGTTGGTATGCTGGTGGTAGTGATGGTTACACTGCATATAAATAAGAATATGTATATTGCTTGGCCCGTGTACTCTTACTGGGAGATAAAGTTGTCCCTGGACTTCATTGCCATTTGTAGCTTTGTCTCTTTGATTTGTGGACCACATATTCTGGTTTTCCATTCTTATTCTTCATTCCTGAGCCTTGTACCCAAATACACTTGGATTGAATTATCTAGATTAATTTTTTCTTTTGTTCATATCATGCAGAAAGGTGACAAATTGTCACTCATCTTTGTGTTATAAAGACACAGGGTATAGCTTGTACCATCTTTCCTTGTTTTTTACAGTCAATTGATAAAAGTGGGTTTTACAAATAGTTTCACTCAATACTCTCAGCCTTGTCTTTTTATGGCATAAAAAATGTATCACAGCAGGTAAATTGGCATGAGAATTTTTGAGGTAGAGATTTATCTTTGCTTAGACTAGTAACCATGGCTTTCTCTACTAAGAAGGGAAGTCTGATAGAATTCAGATGTAAGTTTAAATTGGTACAATATCAAACTAAGTCAAGTTTTATTGATTTCGAAGACAAGTTTTTGAGAGATTTTTGTTAATCATATTTCAAAGCATAACTTTGAAAAAACAGGATATTCTTTTAAAAAATAGGGCATTCACAAAAAGCATTGTGTTTCTTTCCTCTAGTTCCCAAAATTTTGCTGCCTATACATTTGAGATCAAAATAGGCGGTATCTTTACTGATCTTGTTATTTAAAATTCACAGCTCTTCGTCTTATTCTTCTATTCATCATTTTCCCTGTTGTCTTTCAGAATGTCTATAAAATGATGGGTTATTATTTCTGCTACTTCAGTTAGTGTTTATGCCAGCAGGGGAAACATTATTTTATTATTTTTAGAGAATAAGAGCTATTTCTTGAAACAGGAAATTGATCTTGCTATTTTAGAGAAATAAAGCAAAGACATCTTTCTCATCAATCTTTACTTGATTTCCTCTCAGGGGTCTTTTCCATTTCCTAAAACTACCCCCTAAATAAGTGAGAAGCCTTTCCCATTATATAAAGTACAAATCTCTCTTTATTGACATGCTGCTGCTGCTGCTAAGTCGCTTCAGTCGTGTCCGACTCTGTGCGACCCCATAGACAGAAGCTCATCAGGCTCCCCTGTCCCTGGGATTCTCCAGGCAAGAACACTGGAGTGGGTTGCCATTTCCTTCTCCAATGCATGAAAGTGAAAAGTGAAAGTGAAGTCACTCAGTGGTGTCCAACTCTCAGCAACCCCATGGACTGGAGCACACCAGGCTCCTCCGTCCATGGGATTCTCCAGGCAAAAGTACTGGGGTGGGGTGCCATTGCCCTCCCCGATTGACATGCTACATTATATTTATTTCTGTTTCTGTCTTCTTTCTAGTTGGGGTACTCCCCAAAGACAGGGACTGTGGCCATTTCCTTGCTGTATGCACATATCTTAGAGTACTAAATTTAAAAGTATGTTAAATGAAGAAATGTCTAACTTGCAATCACTCTTAGAGCTCTGAGGGTAACTGTGTATTCAGTTTCAATATTAATGTTTATCCATTGGGTGGTGGGTAAGACTCACCACCAAAGTAGATTTTAGTTTCTCAGAGCTGCACCTGCAAAGTTGCCTGTACCACTTTAGGTAATAATCTGCTAGAGATACTTATAGGCACATATTTACTTAATATTAGGCTGGGCTAGAAAAGAAACCAATTTGAAATTGCTTCCTCAGCTGAAAGCTCTGTGCTAACAATAAAGTTTAATTTCAGCAGCTGTAGTTCTCACATCAATAGACTGCAAAGAGTGGGGCAAAATTTCAGTTTTTGGTTTTGAATACTAAGCAGGTCAGAAGTTGCATTATTTAAGAATAAATTTACTGGATTTTAAAAGAAGCTTTTGGAAAATTAGCCATGTGGCTTTATATTATTTCAATAATGATCTAGATCTCCAGAGTAGAGGAAAATAGCATTCAACCATAAGCCATCATATCAATTACATGAACATGAGGGGTTTCAAACATTTATGGCTTCTAGAGAAAGACTTAAGATAAATTTATAAATGATAGATATTAAATCACAGTAGACAATTGAATATTCTTACCTAATAAAGTTTCAGAACACTTTCTTTGGTCTCTCCTATTCTTACTTTAGACAGAAAATGTGGCAGTAATACCTCCTGGTAACTAGACTGTGTTATGTAATAATATCTGGCTGTTTTTCCCTGTTAGCAGTGTTTGCTGTAGTGTAGGAACATGTGTGTGATGAATGGTGACCATGGCTATATTGACCATTTAATCTTGACCTTGATTTCATGACCATGAGTATGTTGTCATACTTTATCTTTTAATAACAAATTATGCTGGTAGGCACTGGGGACAAGAATATCAAACCATGGATGTTTTTAAAATCTAGAAGTTCAACTTAGGAAATAAATTTGAAATGTAAATAAAAATGTCCTTAGGAAAAAATGAGTGGTCTTAGTCTTTCCAGGGTCATCAAAGCATGCACTTAATCCAGAGAGTTCTAGGCTCCCTTTTCAAACTGTTCATGGGGTTCTCAAGGGAAGAATGCTGAAGTGGTTTGCCATTCCCTTCTTCAGCGGACCATATTTTGTGGTTTGGAGAAGACTCTTGAGAGTCCTTGGACTGCAAGGAGATCAAGCCAGTCAATCCTAAAGGAAATTAATCGTGAATATTCATTAGAAGGACTGATGCTAAAGCTGAAGCTCCAGTACTTTGGCCACCTTATGCAAGAAGCCAACTCATTAGAAAAGACCCTGATGCTGGGAAAGATCAAAGGCAGGAAGAGAAGGGGACAAAAGAGGATGAGATGGTTGGATGGTATCACTAACTCCATGGATGTGAGTTTGAGTAAGCTCTGGGAAATGACAAAGGCCAGGGAAGCCTGATGTGTTGCAATCCATGGGGTCACAAAGAATCAGACATGACTGAGCGACTGAACAACAACAACAACCAGGCTCCCTATCCTTGATGTCCACAGGTTGAGGGGCAAGAAAACCACATCTACTAAGATTTTCTACAGTTGGGTTGCACAAGAAGGTATTGAAGTGATCTGGAGTGGCAGGAGGTGTCAGCATTTTTGAAAAGAACGCTGAGGGTTAGGATGATTAGTGTTGAAAACAGAGACAGAGAAGACAGAGGGCCAGAAATGTTGCTGAATGGGGTCAGGACCCTGGACAGATCTACTAATCTTGATTTACTGGGGGACTTCTCTTCGTGTCAGCTTTCAGAAACATGGAGCCATCTCATTCATTGACTTTGACTTGGACTGAACTGTGGAACTTTAATATCATGGTCTTAATATTTTAGACTCTTTCCTTTTTTTGAGATGGGAGAATAGGAAATAAATTTCATCGACCTTTCATATCCACTGTGGGTTTCTGGCTTAAATATTTAGCAACATGGAATCATACTGTATTAACTATGGAATGGAGTGGTGATGGATTGTACGCTATCCTTATACACTGTTGTCTCTTGCCAGCATGTATTTTCTCTCCTCAAACGTAGAGATTGATGTGAGCAGAGCCCAAGACGAGAAAAGAAAAGATGTTTCCAATTCAATTTGTGAAAAAGCCTGAAGGTATCCAGTTAAGCACTTATTTTGCTCTATCATCGAAAGAAAGAGAAACACAAGTTTTCTCTTTTTAATAATTTTGTATAATTAAACTTCAGTCTTTTAGATGTGATGCATACTAATAAATTCTCCATGGAATCTTTTAGAAGTAAAGCACAGCTGTTCAATTCATGAATTTATTTTGCAGTGTCTTAATAGAATGTTTTCCTCAAAAAGAATTTTATTCTTTAGATGACCCAAATGACCTTCTGTGTTTTATATTCTCTCTCATCTCTCTTAGTTTTGGGCTTATTCTTGATTGAAAACACTTGTTAGCCTCCGTTCATTATACTTCTGGTATCAGGTCAGTTTGTATTCCTGTGAGCTCCGTGTCCATGTTCAAATCACCATTTTATTTCACCCTCCTCTGTCCCAAAGATTGTACCTGCTGCATGATACTTTAAATTCTGTGAGGTTAATTGGGATTTTATTAAAATACAATCTCTGATTCTTAACTTAGATGTTTTATAGGTTAAGTTATAATCTGAGTTCATGAAATGTTCAATAAGGTGATTTCTGATTTAAAAATAAGGCTAAAAACAGAAAGAAAATAATCTAAATCCATAAGGAGAAATTTTCAAACCATCATTCAATATTCTACTGACTTAAGCTGGTCTTATTGACAATGAATTGGCCACTGGAATCTTGGTAGAAACTCCTTTCTCTTCTAGGATGTACCAAACAACATTGGATTGAGTTGAAATCCTTGAGGGTTTGAAGACCTTCTCTCACCTCTCACACAGCCTTAAACTGCTCACTCATCTCATTCTCCATCAAGAGTATGAGAATGTGGTTCCTTCTGACCACATTCAATACCAGTCTCTTGTACCAACTTGAGTGAAGATATAGGAAAGGAAAATGGGAGGCATGAAAAGATGGTGAGGAACAAAAAGCAGAACTGGAAAACTGCCCGTATGTTTTGAAACAGGGCCCCTTGTGGTCTTCATTATATTCTATGTATTCTATGTGAAATTTCTTTGGCAGTCCTTTTTGGGATCTTTACCAAAAAACGTGCTGGGACCAATTAAGAGCATTAAAAAAGTCCCTAACAAGGCAGCATCTTGCTTTATTGCTCTTTCAAATAAATCTCTCACTTTCTATGGCTGATCAACCCTGGTAGTTGAGTTCATCTGACAAAGACACGTGGAGATGGTCCAAGTACTTTGTCAGAAACCTAAAAATGTTCTATTAAGGTATTTCTAGGTTTTAAAAAATATAAAAACACTTTCTGATATGTTCTGATCAAAAATCATTCCTTGCAACATTCAGGTGACTTCCATTCAGAGGCATTTCAAATGAAAATTTTGAATTAATTGCTGAGAAAGGGAATGTCCAAAGGATAAATAAAAGTGTTCACTATTCACTACTCAGAAGGCAATATGCAAAAGTGCAAACATCAAGGATTTAAGAAATTAAAATTTTTTTAAATAGACAAAGTCCATATCTTTGTCAATTCAAGAGATTAAAACAAATTTTTTTTTAATTTATCTCACTTACTTAGAAGCAATTTGAGTCACAACAACACTTGTTTCAACTATCTGGGCTCTTCCTTGACCTCTTCACTCTCGTGTTTCTCTTTTCTTAAGTTTAGATGATGCCCTTTTTTGCAAGAGTCTAGAACAGTAACAAACATTCCCAAACTTTGAAGCATCTATGGGAGGTAACCAGAAGACAAATACTCCTAATTTTCACATACTAAACCAAGTGATATTTGCTATGTGTTTAGCAGATATATACCAGTAGTATTCTTCTATGGTAAGCAAGGTAGTTAGATCCTGGCCTCAAGGCATTTATAATTTAAAATCATCAATAAGGATAAACTTTCCAAAGCACATGTCAACAAGCAAGGAGCTGCATAATAAATCTAGAGGTAGAAAGCAGAGACAAGCTTCTGAAGAAAGCAATATCTATTCAAAATTTAAAAGAAACTTTTGCAATTTTTTTTTGCAAAATATGAAGAGAATGAGTTGAAAGCATGTTAGCCTTCTAAAAGATGCTTGTAAGCAAAAACATGATGCTGCAAATTTTGGTCCTCTCAGCCTGTGTTCCCTGTTTCCCTTTCAGGGCATCCTCTAACTTCTGACACTTCAGTCATGAAGTGACTTCTGTTCTCTATTCTCTACCATTCAGATCTAATTAAAATAGTAATTTACATCTCGAAGTCCATTCTATTCATCCAGTTTCCCTTTCCCAAAAGAACATGTCCTTAAGTCTCATCTCTCTTGTGAAATGAAAGTCTTTACTCCCTGTTAATAAAATCTTAAACATGAAAGTTCATAGAAATTTAAACATCAGCAAATATACATGTGGGCGCGGGGATGATATCTGAGAAAATAAACATGCCTTCTTGGACCACTGAGATTATAGCACATTAACTGAATGCGCCTTAAATCACTTTTGATTTTTGAACCACCTTGTAAGGTCTTTTTAAATGTTTTATTGGTGTCTGAGTAAACTGCCAGTGAGATAGTAACAGTGATGATGGTGGCGGTAACAATTATAATTATCCTAATTGCTTAGAGTGTCATCAGGCAAAGAGCTCTGCATTTCATTTTCTTTCAGAGCAGTATGTACCTGCAAAGATTTTTAGTCTAGGCATATAAGACAGCATTTGAATGAATAAATATTATCAGAAACCCATTAGGAGGAAAGAATGGGAATCTTGCCATTATTTTAGTGACAGCTTTGCAAAATATGAAGAACGACAAAGGGAAGAGGCAGCAGAATAACATATGTTAGAAAAAATTCAGCTTCATTGTAAGCAAGTTACTGAATCCCTCTAAGGTTCAACTTTTTCACTTGCCATGCTGAGACTTAGCCCTCTAGCTCAGTAAATCTTTTTCTTTATTCTTTCCTGTGGAAAAAAAAAGGAAAAAATTTAAGTTTGAAAACAATATATGAAATGAAACCAACAGTGACCATAGGGAGAAAAATTTACATACTATGTGTCAATGAATCCAAGTGTCACAAATATGATATATTGCTACTGTAAAATAGTCAGTTTGGAAAGTTACCTGGAACACACGAAACATGAGAAGAGAATTCAGGCACTCCAATAAAAGTTTATAGAAATGCAATCAATTTTCTGTTTCTCCTATGGGAAGTTCCTTATCAAGCCAAATTTCTCTCTCTTGAAAAACTTCATTTAAATTCTATTTTTAAGCCTTTCTATATTAATTATATGGAATATGATACAGACCTTTTTAGTTCTTATGTTTATATATGCTTATAGCATAATTTACATGATCTTATGCTTTTATTGTGTCTTCCCATGTATTTGCTATGCCAGTTCCCTGCCAATCCCATGTAAATTGTAAGAAACTTGAGGGCCAGCTCATTGCTATTTTAATCATTGCTAAATACAGTGTGTTCTTTTAGGCCTTATCTTACTTGACCTCTCAGATATGAATATCAGCAGTTACCACATCTTCCTTTTGGAAATGTCCCTGGTTTCTGTGATCCTGTACTCAGCTAGTTCTCCTATCTCAAGCTGCACCTGCTCATATTCCTTCATGGGTTCCTTTTTTTCTGACAACATTTTTGAAGCTGATGTTCTTCAGGGATCAACTTACTTCTCACTTCATTCTACAGATGCATCCAATATTACTTCATCTGCTCCATTGACTCCAACTAACATTCATATATACCAATAACTCCCATGTCCGGAGCTCCAGCACATTCTCCCTTCAGACCTCCAGGTACATGTATTTAAGTGCTACCAGACATCTCCACTTACATGTCCCACAGGCACTTCAACTTAGCATCTCCAAAATGAAACCTAATATCTTTGTCTTTCCCTCTCAAGACTTGATCTCTCTTCCTATAGTCTCCTCTCCAAGAAGACTCCTCCATCTACATCACTGCCCAAGACAGGGAGTCATCCTTACCCCTATCTCTCCCGTCCCAAAATCAAACTAGACTCCAGTTCCTATGAGTTCTGCCTCTCAAAGATCTCTTTGATTCTCTTCACTTCTTTGTGTCATCCCTACTACCAACTTGGTCAATATCCACCAAATTCTTGCTGAATTATTGGAATAACTTTCTATTCTTTCCTGGTCTCATCCAAGATGCTGGCTTGCCTCGCAGTGCCCCATTCTCCTTATTGTAGTGAAAGTAGTCTTTCTAAATTGTATATCTGATTTAAGACACAGCTGCTGAACCGCACATTAATCTTCCTAACCCTCAGAAATTCATTTTCCTCAGTGAGGCCAGTGAGCTCTTTATGGCAGCCCCTTTCCTGTTTAGCCTCATCCCTTGTCACTTACTTTCTCATCACCACCATTCCAAACCATCTGAAATTTTCCAAATGTGACATTCGCTCATATCTTCAGCCTGTGAGTCCACTCTCCCCACCTTTAATTAAGTTATACAGAGTGGCATTTAAGAAGGATGGAAGGCCACAACTAAGGGTCTGAATGCCACAACTAATGATCGAAGATACTGAATGCCACAACCAAGACCTAGCCCAGCACAATAAATTAACTTTTAAAAAAGAATGATGGAAGGGATGTAACATACAACATGATGAATGTCACACTGCTGTATATTATATATGAAAGCTGTTAAGAGAGTAAATCCAGAGTTCTCATCACAAGGAAAGTTTTTCTGTATTTCTCTAAGTTGGTATTTATATGAGATGATAGATGTTCACTAAACTTACTATAATACTTCATGATGTATATAAATCACATCATTATACAGTATGCCTTAAACTTACACAGTGTACTGTGTCAATTATATCTCAATAAAACTGGAAGAAGAAAAAAATACACAGTTTCAAAGCAACTTCTCCCCTTCCTAAATTGAGCAGTTCACCTTAGAAAAGGTCAGTTTTAAGAGAAGAGGGTCAATACGTTTCCTGGTGATTTAATCGTGTTAACTATGGTAGAAGTTTTCTCTGTAGAAAGCTATTTACTGAGTTTATTTAGATCACTGGTTCTGGATCCAGATATAATCTATTTATTTTCTTTTTCAGCTTGATTGAGGTAATGTGATAATTACATATATGTATACATTGGTAAAGTATTGCCTACATCAAGTTAATCACCACACCTACTATATCATATATTTACCCCTCTTTTGGGTGAGAACATTTAAATTCTACTCTCTTAGTAAATTTAAGTTGTACAATAACAATAGTATCAACTATCGTCAACATATTATATGTTAGATCCTCAGTCCTTATTCACCTTATAACTGAGTTTGTACCTTTTACCCATCTCTCTCTATTTTCTCCACCTCTACCCCCAGCTCTTGGCAACCACTTTTTTATTCTTTGTTTCTTTCAGTTCCTTTTTTTTTAGATACTGCATAGAAGTGATACCATTCAGTATTTGTCTTTCTCTATCTGATTCATTTCACTCAGCATAATGCCCTCCTGCCCTCCTCCACATTTCCCAGGTCTCCAGGGAGGATTGCAGGCAGCCTGTAGATGTTATGCTAGAGTACAAGTCTGAGCCTCAGGCAGCAGCTTTCCAAGTGTACAGATGGACCGCTTTCTATGAGAGACTGGGAGCCTGGTGAATTTGCCTGCTTCCTTTGTGCTGAGCCTTAGGGGATAATCGTGCACCATTAACGACTGCTCCTTTGTTTGCTGTGGTCTGTGTGAGTTGTCTATACAGCCACTGGTAGTGACCATGTCAGCTTGTCCTTCTACACCTGCTCAAAAGATGGTGCTATAAACCTGAATCACTTTCATGATGCTGCCAAGTCACTTTAGCTTGTCCTCTGTTTTCTTTCTGAAGGGCCTGGATCATACAAAGCAAGCAATAGACATGTGTGAAGAAAATAACTCAACCACTGCCATGGGATATCTTACCCTCGGTCCCAAGCTAAACATTCAGGTCTAGCAATAATTAATCAAGCATATCACCTTTTAATAGAACAAGTACAGTGGTTTGGATAAACATCTGGATATGACAATTTATTTAGCACAATACAAACATGGTCGTAATTCCCACACATATATGAAAGAGCTTTAAGCCAACCTTTTCACTCTCCACTTTCACTCTCAACAAGAGGCTTTTTAGCCCCTCTTCACTTTCTGCCATAAGAGTGGTGTCATCTGCATATCTGAGGTTATTGATATTTCTCCCAGCAATCTTGATTCCAACTTGTGTTTCTTCCAGTCCAGCATTTCTCATGATGTACTCTGCATAGAAGTTAAATAAACATGGTGACAATATGCAGCCTTGATGTACTCCTTTTCCTATTTGGAACCAGTCTGTTGTTCCATGACCAGTTCTAACTGTTGCTTCCTGACCTGCATACAGATTTCTCAAGAGGCAGATCAGGTGGTCTGCTATTCCCATCTCTTTCAGAATTTTCCATAGTTTATTGTGATCTACACAGTCAAAGGCTTTGGAATAGTCAATAAAGCAGAAATAGATGTTTTTCTGGAACTCTCTTGCTTTTTCCATGATCCAGCAGATGTTGGCAATTTGATCTCTAGTTCCTCTGCCTTTTCTAAAACCAGCTTGAACATCAGGAAGTTCACGGTTCACATATTGCTGAAGCCTGGCTTGGAGAATTTTGAGCATTACTTTACTAGCGTGTGAGATGAGTGCAATTGTTCGGTAGTTTGAGCATTCTTTGGCATTGCCTTTCTTTGGGATTGGGATGAAAACTGACCTTTTCCAATCTTGTGGCCACTGCTGAGTTTTCCAAATTTGCTGGCATATTGAGTGCAGCACTTTCACAGCATCATCTTTCAGAATTTGGAATAGCTCCACTGGAATTCCATCACCTGCACTAGCTTTGTTCGTAGTGATGCTTTCTAAGGCCCACTTGACTTCACATTCCAGGATGTCTGGCTCTAGGTCAGTGATCACACCATCATGATTATCTGGGTCGTGAAGCTCTTTTTTGTACAGTTCTTCTGTGTATTCTTGCCACCTCTTCTTAATATCTTCTGCTTCTGTTAGGTCCATACCATTTCTGTCCTTTATCGAGCCCACCTTTGCATGTAATGTTCCTTTGGTATCTCTGATTTTCTTGAAAAGATCCCTAGTCTTTCCCATTCTGTTGTTTTCCTCTATTTCTTTGCATTGATCACTGAAGAAAGCTTTCTTATCTCTTCTTGCTATTCTTTGGAACTCTGCATTTAGATGTTTGTATCTTTCCTTTTCTCCTTTGCTTTTCGCTTCTCTTCTTTTCACAGCTATTTGTAAGGCCTCCCCAGACAGCCATTTTGCTTTTTTGCATTTCTTTTCCGTGGGGATGGTGTTGATCCCTGTCTCCTGTACAATGTCATGAACCTCATTCCATAGTTCATCAGGCACTCTTATCTATCAGATCTAGGCCCTTAAATCTATTTCTCACTTCTACTGTATAATCATAAGGGATTTGATTTAGGTCATACCTGAATGGTCTAGTAGTTTCCCCTACTTTCTTCAATTTCAGTCTGAATTTGGCAATAAGGAGTTCATGGTCTGAGCCACAGTCAGCTCCTGGTCTTGTTTTTGCTGATTGTATAGAGCTTCTCCATCTTTGGCTGCAAAGAATATAATCGATCTGATTTCGGTGTTGACCATCTGGTGATGTCCATGTATAGAGTCTTCTCTTGTGTTGTTGGAAGAGGGTATTTGCTATGACCAGTGCATTTTCTTGGCAAAACTCTGTTAGTCTTTGCCCTGCTTCATTCCGTGTTCCAAGGCTTAAAGCTCAACATTCAGAAAACGAAGATCATGGCATCTGGTCCCATTACTTCATGGGAAATAGATGAGGAAACAGTGGAAACGGTGTCAGAATTTATTTTTCTGGGCTCCAAAATCACTGCAGATGGTGACTGCAGCCATGAAATTAAAAGACGCTTACTCCTTGGAAGGAAAGTTATGACCAACCTAGATAGCATATTCAAAAGCAGAGACATTACTTTGCCAACAAAGGTTCGCCTAATCAAGGCTATGGTCTTTCCTGTGGTCATGTATGGATGTGAGAGCTGGACTGTGAAGAAGGCTGAGTGCCAAAGAATTGATGCTTTTGAACTGTGGTGTTGGAGAAGACTCTTGAGAGTCCCTTGGACTGCAAGAAGATCCAATCAGTCCATTCTGAAGGAGATCAATCCTGGGATTTCTTTGGAAGGAATGATGCTAAAGCTGAAACTCCAGTATTTTGGCCACCTCATGCGAAGAGTTGACTCATTGGAGAAGACTCTGATGCTGGGAGGGATTGAGGGCAGGAGGAGAAGGGGACGACAGAGGATGAGATGGCTGGATGGCATCACTGACTCGATGGATGTGAGTCTGAGTGACCTCTGGGAGCTGGTGATGGACAGGGAGGCCTGGTGTGCTGCGGTTCATGGAGTCGCAAAGAGTCGGACACGACTGAGCGACTGATCTGATCTGCTATGAAAGAGATCAGGTTTCTAGTTAATAGGCTCTGCATCTGTGATATAGTGCTTTGATATCCCATTTGGTTTCCATTATAATAAGCAAACATATTGCTTATTTTGCATCCATGAGATCTGAAGTCCTAAGCAGAACATTAAAGATTAATTTGATCTTCATCGGAATCTTACTTAATGTTACTTGAAGAAAGCATTTGATTGTGAGGCAATACTCCATCTCTAATTTGCAATTGGGTATTCATAGGCCCACTCTTTGTCACTTGATTCTTCTTCATATGTTATTTGACATTTTCCCCCCTAAGTATTAAGAGCTACTAATTCTCAGTAGATGGGTTCAGAACACAGGCACACATTATGAAAATTAAGTGTCACATGGAAGTGTCCAAAAACATCCGCCAGAAACATTCCTTAAAAATCTGGCTGCCAGAACTCTGGATGATGATCCAGGTAGCATAGAACTACTGCAAGGTGAAATTAAATCTTTCCCAGGCTAGTCTTGGACACCATGCTTCTCAGAATGCAACAAACGTTTGCCACACTACTTCTCTGGCTCCTACTGAACTTTCAGTCAATAAAATCTCACAGCTTCTCTTCCATGGATGGTTGTTAAATCAGTTTCACATCCTGCACTTTTACCATTGATTTTTTTTTTAAACTTACAGTTTATAGTTTTTCCCAAATATATTCTATCTTACTAGTTTTAAGCACTTTCTCTGGCCCACTTGTCTTTGATGGCTTCACTAAGAAGAAGAATCACCAGTCATCGATTTAGCCCTCCTTCTGAATATTTTACCTCAGGATGTTTACATCAAGCTAAATCAGGACATTCTGAACTGATGTTATTATACTAAATGCCTTTAACTGCTCTGCAATCAATTCCCAGGACTGGAGTGGGCATGGGGGAAAGGGAAGGGATGGAGGGTGTGAGATAAGAATAAAACTTTGGAGGATGAGTGAATTTTTTTAATGTTGGAATCAAGAAATTCATGATAAATATGAACAACACAGCTGTAACTGGCACAGGGAGTGATTCAGTCTTCAATCCTGGCAGTCTTTTAACTTTGGCAGCATGAATTGGACCTGAAAGCCTTCTACTGCTTTGGGTTCTGATTTTCATTTAGTCTTACCAGCAAGAAAAATCACCCTGGAGCCATGTGCATGCTGATTTTGTTAATTTCCTCAAATATGTCCCTTGTTTAAATCACTGCTGATTAAACATCCTTGACATCTTTCCTTTCTCAATGTGCCATGACTCGTCAGGTGATCCCAGTGGAAGGTTAAAGTTAAGTCTGTTTCTTTAGAATGTTTATTAAAAATGAGCAGTGGAAAAAACAATTGTGGCTGAGATGGTAAATGCCTCTGATGGGCTATGTGTCTTTTAACCATTGATAGTCTTCAAAAGATAGAATGTTTTCTGTCAGGAAGCATCACTAGGAACTGAGCCAGACCAAAGGCTTGGACTATGGCACGGCTGAGCTGCTGCAGCCAAACAAACACGTCCCAAGTGGGGCTGATTGCTCTGCTACTGTGGAAGGTCACTTAGAGGTAGTAATTTTAGCAGTGATCTTTGTACTATCAGAAACAGTGTTCAAATTCACTGTAATATCTGATTCTCTATTTCCCTAACAGTCTGAATTTTAAGATATACAATTACTTGCTACAGAGAAATCAGGCTTGGTAGAATGTTAATTGAAAGTTCATTTAGGGGAGGAGCTAAGATGGCGGACGAGTAAGACGGGGAGAATACTTTCTCCTCCACAAATCCATTAAAAGAACATTTGAATGCTGAATAAACTCAATAAAACAACTTCTGAATGCCGGCAGAGGACATCAGGCACTTAGAAAGACAGCTCATTGTCTTCAAAACGAGAAAACGAGCCCTGCGGTAACTCCTTTTGCGGAGAACTGGCACGGACACCAGTATTTGCTATTGGCAAGTGGGGGCTGGGCTAGGAGGAGCGGCGAGGCCTGCATTGCTTTGAGAAAGGATTTGGCCTGGCTATCTCGGGCGCTATCTGAGCGAAATAACCAGACTGTCGGTTATCTACTACATCAAAAGCCAGCCCTAACTTAAGACACCACCAGGACTACCTACGGAACAAAGGGCTGCACAGAGTTGGCCGGCTGCAGGCCGTCCCACTCCCGTGACAGGCAGCCAGGGCCAGAGGCGGGCAATTACAGCCCTAGAGAGACACTGTCTAACGGAACTGTGAGTAGGTTTCTGTGCTGACTCACGCTTCTTGGGGCTCTGGATGGTCAACATCTGCCTGAGAAAGTGCGCTGTTTGTATACCCAGAAAACTGAGCGGCAGAGAGGCGATAAGTCGCAGCACCTGCGCTCGCTGAACATTTCATCACCTGCGCTACTCGGATCTGGGAAGGGCATAAAACGCAGACTCAACCAAGTCTGTGCTTCTGAGGATTATCTGAGTGCCTGAACCTGGCCGGTTTAGATTTGGGTGTTCATCTCCGCCCCCTCTGTAACAAGGCAGAGATCAGATATTGAAAAGACCGGTAAACTGCCTCAATAAAGAGAATTCAACAAACTACCAGAATATAGTAAGGACACTCTAAACTTGGCAATTTTAACAAAATGAAGAGACAAAAGAATACCCAGCAGCTAAAGGAACAGGATAGATCTCCACCAAACCAAACCAAAGAGGAAGAGATAGGGAATCTACCTGATAAAGAATTCCGAATAATGATAGCGAAATTAATTCAAAATCTCGAAATCAAAATAGAATCACAGTTAAAGAGTCTGGAGACAAGGATTGAGAAGATGCAAGAAAGGTTTAACAAGGACCTAGAAGAAATAAAAAAGAGTCAACACATAATGAATAATGCAATAAATGAGATCCAAAACACCCTGGAGGCAACAAATAGTAGAATAACAGAGGCAGAAGATAGGATTAGTGAACTAGAAGATAGAATCCTAGAAATAAATGAATCAGACGAGAAAAAAGAAAAACGTATCAAAAGAAATGAGGACAATTTCAGAAACCTCCAGGATAACATCAAACGCTACAACATTCGAATCATAGGAGTTCCAGAAGAAGAAGATAAAAAGAAAGATCATGAGGAAATACTTGAGGAGATAATAGTTGAAAACTTCCCTAAAATGGAGAAGGAAATTACCACTCAAGTTCAAGAAATCCAGAGAGTCCCTAACAGGATAAACCCAAGGCGAAACACCCCAAGACACATATTAGTCAAATTAACAAAGATTAAATATAAAGAACAAATATTAAAAGCAGCAAGGGAAAAACATCAAATAACTCACAAGGGAATTCCCATAAGGATAACAGCTGATCTTTCAATAGAAACTCTCCAAGCCAGGAGGGAATGGCAAGACGTAATTAAAGTGATGAAGGAAAATAACTTACAGCCTAGATTATTGTATCCAGCAAGGATCTCATTCAAATATGAAGGAGAAATCAAAAGCTTCACAGATAAGCAAAAGTTGAGAGAATTTTGCATCACTAAACCATTTCTCCAACAAAAACTAAAGGACATTCTCTAGAGCAATACAATAATAGTGGGAGACTTTAACACCCCACTCATATAATCTGGCTGTAATAGACAAAGTAAAGAGGAAAACATATTTACTTATGAGCCTCAAAAAATTCAGTTCACTCAGGAGAGTTTAAAAAAAAAAAAAGACTTATTTGCTCACTCTGTAGAGGTTTATTGACTATTTTGTGGGTTTGGTACCACTTTGGGTAGTAGGGAGGAAGAGGTGACAAATGTGATCCTGTCCTAAATAATATATTGTGGTAAAGATAGATTTACCAATACAAAATACCAAGATGTGCCTAAAGATGAGGACACCCAAACTGGACTTTTTGTTTTCTGAACTTTTCATTTCGAGAACAAACCTCCTAATATAAGATGAACTCACCATGATTTTTTTAAGTGTTCTTTGTGATTAAAAACAGAAAGCCATTGGTTAAGAAATTACATATACTCCTCCCCACCATCACTCCCCTTCTTTCTTCCCATTTCCCTCCCACCCTCATTGATCCTTTCCTTTGTCCATTTTCCCCTGCAAAAATTAAAAAAAAAAAAAAAAGAAAAGACTCTGATGCTGAGAGGGATTGGGGGCAGGAGGAGAAGGAGATAAAAAAAAAAAAAAAAGAAAGTTCATTTATAGGGCAGGGCAACCCACTCCAGTATTCTTGCATGGAGAATCCCATGGACATAGAAGTCTGGCGGGCTACAGTCCATAGGATAGCAAAGAGTCAGACATGACTGAAGTGACTTAGTATGCACGCACGCATGCTACTTTTAGCACAACAAAAGTTAGATTTTCTGTTTCATCTATGAAAATAACAGGCAAAGGATGACTACCACAGCAAATTACTGACTCCCACCTGCCTAGTAATCTGTCAGACTCTGTCAGTTGTGTTAAGGGAAGAAATAATCATAGTCAGTGTGATACAATAGAAAAAGCCCTGCTCTGGAAGTTAAGAAAACAAGTTTTCTCTTCTTGACTCTGCCCACAAATTGTGTGACCTTAAATAAGTTGTTTAAACTCTCTCATATTTAATGTCTCACCTATGTAGACATTAGACTAAAATAGCTTTTTACATTTTGTATTTCATTCCATGGCTTCCCCAACCCTAACAAGAATTATCTTTCTGAAATTTTCCTAGAATTTTATATGTGGACCTCATTCAGTGAAGTCTGGGACATTAATTTAATTATCATTTGGAAGATAGTCTGAAGAGAAAAATCAGATAACAAATGATGCATTTTCTTCTGCCAAGAAAGATGGTATTTAGAGATTTGGCTTTACTGACTTCAGGGATCATGGGTGTGTGTGTGTGTATGTGTATCAGAACTGCTATCTTGGGGTCTGGGGATGAAGATTTAAGTGCTATGAGCCATAGAGTCAATACATTCATACATATGAGGTCTATCAGTGACACTTTTCTGGAATTCAGGCTGGTCATCTCTGATCTTTGTATCTGAACATCTTTGTTTCTATGGGGGAGTTATTCATTTATTTAAGCTTACTTTAGAAAATGGTAGAGCATAATCATTTGGGAACATGTGCTCATGGCACAATGTCAGAATAATGCTAAATATTTAAAAGTAAGCAAAAAACTGAAAGTTGCTTCCTTTAGGCTTTGTTATTGACAATATAAGTGCCTCATGATTTGGAGAATTTTAACATCATCTGTAGGTTGTCATGGGAACAGCTACTGCTATTACCAGCCTACCTGGAAGGATCCAAATGTAATAATTCAAAAGTCTTTCTCCTGACTATGACTTATAAAATGGCAAATATTTTCTTCCTCTGTTCTATATACTTCTCCCCTTTCTCACTTTCTGCTGCATCAGAGGCAATTTCTTGCTCTGCATTTGTTTTCTGCAGAACTGCATGGCTGCATTGCCAATTACCTGGAATAATGGTCTTCCTCTTCCTTGAAGATCTAGAAGGAATATGAACTGTAGGGGAAATAGGGTTTGAGTCATGGCAACTCTTTGCTTACAGAATTAGAAGGAAGAAGTTGTCTTTTTCTTCAGTTAAGAGTAGATAATGGAGGCTATGAAATTATGCTCTTGTAACTCAATCATAACTGCTAGAGTGACTCAGCTAAAATTTAGTCTTATTTTATGGCAGAGAAAGCAATATTGATTGGGGTTAAGTAAGTGGATGCATAAGTTTAGCATACTGTATTTTCATGTACCCATGGTATGTTATTTATTTTGTCTCTTTTTAATAAGTTCTGGTGACTTCCAGGTCAGGATGGTGAATGAAACCAATGCTAAAACTCCCATCTTCAGCTAAAAATAGGACAGCTTGATAAACTAGATTTTAGAAATTGAAAAGCACATCAGTTCAGTTCAGTTCAGTCGCTCAGTCATGTCCGACTCTTTGCGACCCCGTGAATCACAGCACGCCAGGCCTCCCTGTCCATCACCAACTCCCGGAGTTCACTCAGACTCACGTCCATCGAGTCAGTGATGCCATTCAGCCATCTCATCCTCTGTCGTCCCCTTCTCCTCCTGCCCCCAAACCCTCCCAGCATCAGAATCTTTTCTGATATTACCATAACAATATGGTAATATTCCAAGATATTACTATAAAAATGGCAAAACAAAACAAAATCAAACAGAAACATATTTGGTTCAGGCAACGGAAGGTGAGGGACTGGCATAATCTAACAGGAGCTACAAAAGGAGGGACAGAGAAAATGGGCCCAAAGCAACATGACAAGAGAGAATGCTGAGAATTTCTCAGAATGAAGGACAAGGAGTTATATCTATATGAGATGATTGATGTTTATTAAATAATTTCATGATGTATGTTTATCAAGTTATTATAAAGTACACCTTAAACTTACACAGTACTGTATGTAAATTATATCTCAATAAAAATAGAAGAAGAAAGAAAAAAAAAAGATTAGGTCCTTGGACTGATGGATTCCACCATGTGTCAAACTGGTAAATATACTTTAAAAATTAACTTCTATACATATGATAGCAAGGTTGCAGAATATTAAGATAAAGAGAAAATCTGCAAAAGAAAAATAAAAATCAGATTAATTCTATACCTTTTTCTTAGTAAAAATAGATGCCTAAAAAGACTGCCCTGGTGGTCCAGAGGTTATGGCTGCGCTTCCACTGAGAACGGTATGGGTTCCATCCCTGGTCAGGGAACTAAGATCCTGCATGCCTCAAGGTGTGGCCAAAATTTAAAAAAAAAAAAAAAAAAAAGATGCCTAAGAAAGTAGATTATCTGCAAGCTTTCTGAAAAAAACTAAAGTAACTGTACCATAGTTGTATAACCAACCTATAATATATATTTTAAAGCAAACTTATACCTCTAAGACAATGACCATCATTAGGAAAACTTTGAAGGTCTATTTTTCAACTAACTAAATATATAGGGATGTACAAGAATTAAAAATGGGCAAAGAATCATAAAACCATAATGAAAAATTAAAATGAATGCTGTTTGTAAACAAAAAAAACATATTTTTATTTTTAGTAAAAATTTTAAGTAGAAAGTATATAGCAGTTGGAGAAAAGCTTGAAGAAAAGTGAAATATGCTAAGATTATTGTCTTCTTCAGAAGGGAAGAGAGATGCCAATTAACTTTGAACTTTAAGAAAATATAAATATATGTATGGATGTTAAAAATTTTAATGGTCAACAATAAAAGAAAAAGAAAGGAAAAATTGTAGGAGGGAAGGAATAAAGAATATGCAAATATATGGATGGGAAAGGGCGTACTCATCAGTTGACGAGACAGCAAAAAGAAATAAGAAAAAACAAGCAAAGGAAAGGGATGATAGGTTAAAAACACAAAATAGGATGGCAGACGCAAGAACAAACAATCATATATATATTAGCAATCATACAATGAGCATCAAACTTATCTTCTAAAAGACAGAAACTCTCAAAATTAGTAAATCCATCAGTGTGCTGTCCCCAGAGTTACTCAGAAATAGATAAATCAGATAAGAAAAAAAATATTTTGACAAATATCAACATCAAGAAACTGACATACCAATGTCCATATCATAAAAATAGGATAGCTTAGTGAACAACATTGAAACGGTTAAAGAAAAGATACTACTATTAGTAAAAGGAATAATTCTCCCAGACAACAAAAAGAATATGATCCAGATGTATTCTCCAAACTATCCGCCCGATGATCCCAAACTTAATTGTGTGATTTAATTTGTTAGATCTTTGGTATTCAGTTGTTAAAAGCATTTTAAAACTAATAACTGGTGAAGGAAGTGACAACCACTCCAGTATTCTTGCCTAAAAAATCCCATGAACAGAGCAGCCTGGTGGATGGCAGTCTATAGGTTTGCAAAAGAGTTGGATGTGACTGAGTGACTACACACAAAAAACAGGAACAGTAACACAATTTTTCATGATGATAGTGAAAATATATAACACAATGCCTATATTTTTCAATTAAATCAAACAAAAAAGGGATTACCTGAGAAACCCTTCACACTTTGATCATGTTCTCTTCAGAATTTGCATTCCTGGTTCTCTATTATTTCATTGAATTATATGTTGTAAATTTTAGGAATATTCTTCTTCTCTGCATAATTCTGAAATACAAGTATCTATGTATACTGTATACAAGTATCGATGCACTGAAATACAAGATAGTATTTCAGTGCATCTATTGAAAAGTAGCTCTATATGTAAGAGCTACTTTTTATATGTAAGTATCTGTTGCCCTTTAGTCTGTTTTTGTTTCTTCCCCTCAGTAGGAGGACATTAGAGTTACCTTTAATCATGATTTTGCTGAAATTTTAAATTTTTTTATTAATATACTTGATTGCTCAATTGTATCCGACTCTTTGTGACTCCATGGACTGTAGCCCACCAAGCTCCTCTGTCCATGGAATTTTCCAGGCAAGAATACTGGAATGAGTTGCCATTTCCTTCTCCAGGCATCTACCCAACCCAGGGATGGAACTTGTGTCTCTTACATCTCCTGCACTGGCAGGCAGATTCTTTATCACAAGCACCAGTGTAATGCTTATATGTAATTAACAAATTATATCTCAATTCTTATGCTTGAAAACTAAATAAAATATTCAAGATAGTTTCCTACTGTTTATCTTTTCCCCTGTAGTTAAAATGAAGAAAAAAATCAAGGTGACATATAATTACAAATAGAAGGAAACCCAAAGTCAAGATAAATCAAGCTGTTTACATCATTTGAATAATTTAAAAACCATACCTGATGTACAAAGAATTATTAATTGAAATGTTAATTTTTGTGTTTTTTTATTTAGATGACATAGGAATTTTAGCTGAGATTGGAAAGAAAGAAAAAAATATATATATGTATTCCTTGAGGAATGTGTCTATAATAAGAGGTCTATAATTGTTTGTAGTCAGTATATGATTTTGGATTAAATATTGTTTTATGACTACATTGAAATATGTATAATATCATATCTGAAACGAGTCAGTCCAGGTACGATGCCCTATAACAGATGCCTGGGACTGGAGCACTGGGATGACCTGGAGGGATGGTGTGGGAAGGGGGAGGGAGGAGGGTTCAGGATGGGGAACACGTGTATTCTGGTGGCGGATCCATCTCGATGTATAGTAAAAGTAGTACAATATTGTAAAGTTAAGAAAAATTAAAAAAAAATAATAATAATAATAAAATTTAAAAAAAAATAAAACATAACAAAATTCAGGTTTAAAAAAAAATTATTTTATTAAAGTGTATGTAGTTGATTTACAAAGTGTTGCTTTTTACTTACAACAAAGTGATCCAGTTATACATACTTTTTTCATATTCTTTTCCATTATAGTTTCTCAGATGATATTGAATATGGTTTCCTATATATATAGTAGGACCGTATTGTTTATCCATTCTCTATATGAGAGTATCTGCTAATTCCACACTCCCAAACCATCCTTCCCCACCCTCCCTTCCCCTTGGCAACCACAAGTCTGTTCTCTATGTCTGTGAGGCTGTTTCTCTTTTGTAGACAGGTTCATGTGTGGTATAGTTTAGATTCCATGTACAAGCAATATCATAAGGCATTTGTCTTTCTCTGTCTGAATTCCTTCATTTAACATGATAATCTCTAGGTCCGTTCATGTTGCTGCCAATGGTTATGCCCTCCTGTATTAATCAAGACATCCTGTCTCCTGAGATTGTACAGCAAAAAATTTACTCTATAGCTTAATACAAAGCAGGAGAATGCTAATTTATTGTCATTCCCTTAACACTTCGTGTAAAGAAAACATGCCTTTTTAACAACAAATATGTTTCCCCAATGCCTATTTCTTGTCAACAACCATGGTTTAATCTTTGAGAGGCAGATGGGCACATCTTTCGGCTGAAAATACAGAGATCAATGTTATACCAAACACATCAAGAGAGAAATTGGGAATGGTTGCAAAGACTCTTAGCATTTAGTTTCAGAAACGCTTTTTATAGTCCTGGACAAAAACTGGCTTTATGCCGGCTCCCAAAATGCCTCCTTTGGAGTGTAATCTCTTGAGAGATTTTTCATTATTGTCTTTACTGCTTAGATCAACACCAGGCAGATTGAGTGAAAACAGCCCTTCAAATCCATTTTTAATTTTTCAAACAAGCAAATTAGCTGTGAATTATTTATCAAGAACATCCAGGTGGGCACTGATACAGTGAAAACAGCTTTCTGCATTCCTCTAATCTAGAGTTTTTTGAGTCTTGGAAATACTGCTCTCACCCCTCTTTCTTTTCGGATTTTTTAAATTGTTTCCTAAAAATAGTTTGATATGCCATTGCAGAACTGAAAGGTATTTGCTTCTTTGTCTTAAATTAATAGATAAAATCAAATTGCTGAGAAACATAGTACTTGAACCAACAAACGTTTAGGATTTACAGAGACATGCATAGAAGGAATTAGGGAAGGAAAAATTGAAGAAAGACTTTTTTTCAAGGATGGCAACACTTTGGGGGCTTAGTAAGAGGAATGTAGAATGTTTACTCTGCTACTTCTACCATACCAGTCAGTGAACTTGATTTAAGGGAAGAATAAGTCAACAAAAATTCCTTGATTTGTAACTTTACGAAGTCAACATGAATTCTCTCTTTCCACTGCTGACCTAAATCTTTAGTCAACCCAAATACTGTCATTTTTTTTCCACAGTGTGTAGACTTATAGACAAGATCAGCTTTGTATTAACCTCGTATTACTCTTCTAAACTACAGGCAAATTTCCCAGCTGCTTCACAACCTGAAGGTTAAAAAGTCCTGGACAAAATTATAGAATTAACTCAAGCAAAACTAAGAAATGCTTGGGAAAAAAACAAGCAGAGAACACTCTATTAGCATTGGGAGTAATATTACTGTGTAAGTAGAAATATTATAATGCTTCCCTGGTGGTTCAGTGACAAAGAATCCACCTGCCAATGCTGGGTTCAATCCCTAGGTCAGAAAGATCCCCTGGAGAAGAAAATGGCAACCTACTCCCGTATTCTTGCCTGGGAAATCCCATGGACAGAGAGGAACCTGGTGGTCTACAGTCCATGGGATTGCAGAGTCAGACGTGATTTAGTGGCTAACCAACAATACTAAATAACAAGACAACTTTTAAAACATCAACATACATTTCAAATTTCAAAATGAGTTCTATGAGTTTTAAAAAGTGGCAAATGTTAACTTTTATCTTTTTTAAAAAAATTATTTTATTGAAATATAGTTGATTTATTAATAAAATGTTGTTAGTTTTTGGTACAACAGCATGATTTGGTTATAATATACATATTCTTTTCATATTTTTTCCATTTTGGTTTATCACAGGATACCAAATATAGAGCTCTGTGCTATACAATAGGACCATGTTTATCCAACCTATATATACGAGTTTGCATCTGCTAATCCACAACTCCCAATCCTTCCCTCCCCCTACCCGTTAGCAAACACAAATTTGTTCTTTATGTCTGTGAGTCTGATTATGTTTCATAGATACGTTCATTTGTATCATATTTTAGATCCCACACATAAGTAATATGGTATTTGTCTTTCTCTAACTTCCTTCACTTAATATTATAATCTCTAGGTCCATCTGTGTTGCTGCAAATGGCAATAGTTCATTCTTTTTAAGGTTGAGTAATATTCCATTGTATATGTGTACCACATCTTCTTTATCCATTTATTGGTCAGTGGATATTTAGGTTATTGGTACATATGGGCTATTGTGAACAGTGCTGCTATGAACACAGGAGTGCACATATCTTTTTGAAATATAGTTTTGTCTGGTAATGCAGCAGTGGGATTGCTAGATTATATGACAACTCTATTTTTAGGTTTTTGAGGGATCCCCACTCTGTCTTCCCCACTGGCTGTACCAACTTAACATTTCCATCAACAGTGTATGAGGGTTCCCTTTTCTCCATGCCTTTTCCAGCATTTGTTCTTTGTAGACTTTTTAATGAAGGTCAATCTGACTGGTGTGAGGTGATACCTCATTGTAGTTTTGATTTACATTTCTCTAATAATTAGCAATACAGCCTTGATGAACTCCTTTTCCTATTTGGAACCAGTCTGTTGTTCCATGTCCAGTTCTAACTGTTGCTTCCTGATCTGCATACAAATTTCTCAAGAGGCAGATCAGGTGGTCTGGTATTCCCATCTCTTTCAGAATTTTCCACAGTTGATTATGATCCACACAGTCAAAGGCTTTGGCATAGTCAATAAAGCAGAAATAGATGTTTTTCTGGAACTCTCTTGCTTTTTCCATGATCCAGCGGATGTTGGCAATTTGATCTCTGGTTCCTCTGCCTTTTCTAAAACCAGCTTGAACATCAGGAAGTTCACGGTTCACATATTGCTGAAGCCTGGCTTGGAGAACCTTGAGCATCACTTTACTAGCGTGTGAGATGAGTGCAATTGTGCGGTAGTTTGAACATTCTTTGGCATTGCCTTTCTTTGGGATTGGAGTGAAAACTGACCTTTTCCAGTCCTGTGGCCACTGCTAAGTTTTCCAAATTTGCTGGCATATTGAGTGCAGCACTTTCACAGCATCAACTTTCAGGATTTGGAATAGCTCAACTGGAATTCCATCACCTCCACTAGCTTTGTTCGTAGTGATGCTTACTCCTTGGAAGGAAAGTTATGACCAACCTAGATAGCATATTCAAAAGCAGAGACATTACTTTGCCAACAAAGGTTCGTCTAGTCAAGGCTATGGTTTTTCCTGTGGTCATGTATGGATGTGAGAGTTGGACTGTGAAGAAGGCTGAGCGCCGAAGAATTGATGCTTTTGAACTGTGATGTTGGAGAAGACTCTTGAGAGTCCCTTGGACTACAAGGAGATCCAACCAGTCCATTCTGAAGGAGATCAGCCCTGGGATTTCTCTGGAAGGAATGATGCTAAAGCTGAAACTCCAGTACTTTGGCTACCTCATGCCAAGAGTTGACTCATTGGAAAAGACTCTGATGCTGGGAGGGATTGGGGGCAAGAGGAGAAGGGGACAACAGAGGATGATATGGCTGGATGGCATCACTAACTCAATGGACGTGAGTCTGAGTGAACTCTGGGAGTTGGTGATGGACAGGGAGGCCTGGCGTGCTGCGATTCATGGGGTCACAAAGAATCAGACACGACTGAGCGACTGATCTGATCTGATCTGATCTGAATAATTGGCAATGTTGAGCATCTTTTCACGTGCCTATTGGCCATCTCTACATCTTCTTTGGAAAAATGTCTATTTAGTTCTCAAAATCAACTCTTAATGAGCACTTATTATATACTACAATTAATTCTCATAAAAATCCAAAGGGTTAAGAGCTGCTAACATCCCCACTAGTTGAGGAGGAAACAAACTATAGACAGATTGAGTAGCTTGTTCAAAGTTCCACCGCTAACAAACGAGGCCAGGGAAGGGCTTGAACACAGACCTTCTGCTTTCAGAGCCCACCCCTTTTACTTTTGGACATTTGGCCTCTCTTGCCTCCACTATACCGAACATTCCTAAAACTATTATTATAAAGTACTAGGAAGACCCTTTATCAAGATCTAAAATGTACTTATAAGTGTCTTGTACAGAATCGCCACAAAACACCTGAACTATCCGCAGCTCTGATGGACATAGCAAGACCGATGACTGTGTTCTTTTTACAGTAGTCCTTTCTGTCCTGTGCACTGCCCGCTCAAGTTTGCATTAAGTAATGTTATTTTGGGATGGAGAAGACACCAAAAGATAGAAGAGAGTAAGTCAAGGATACACATCAAAAATATTGAGCATTTTTTACTCTACCAGAGAAAAACACCACTAAACCTAAATAGATAAAAGAGTTAAAAACAAATTTAGCACCAATGATGTGTTACATACTTTCTTATGTAAAACTCAATTCTCCTAAAAACTCTGTGTGATATAAGTATTATTGCCCTTTTTAAATGTGAGGGAACTGAAGTAAACGAATACAGAGACAGAATTCAAACCCAAGTTTTCTCTTGCAAAGGTCTTTGCTCTGTCTTCTACTGTTCAGCTACTCTTTGGCTATGAAATGCAGAGGTAAAAACCAGTTCTGGAGTCAACTCACATCCTCGGTATCCAAATTATAACACACACCCCACCCCCGTTTATTCACTGTGTAATCTTGAGCAAATGAGTGCATCTCTCTGCAGCCTGATTTCTCTATTCGTAAGATGGAAATGATCATGACACATAAGGAGTTGTTGTGGGGACTGATTACAAAAGTACACAGAAGAATGCCCCTGGGCACATTGTAAAAAGGCTCGATAAAATATTGAAATAAAATCATTGTTCATGTTTTTATTATTATGAACCATTGTGACAGTAGTTGGAACAAGGTAAATATGTTCATTTCCACATTTGTAATCAACATTGCACTGGAGTTCTTAGCCAGAGCCATAAAGCAAGAGGAAATAAAAATCAAGTTGTGCAGTTTGGAAAGGAAGAAGTATAATGATGTTTACTCACAGATGATGTGGTAGCAAACTTATAAGTAGGTTTGGGTACATGCAGGATGTTTTGAGAATGTATACATCTATTATTATATTGCTGATATTTACTATTTACAAGTCCTTCTTTACTTGTAAGACTTTGAGTATATCAAGGGCACTTGGCTCAGTAGAGCCTGGCACAGAGTAGGAACTAACTCTATGTTTCACTCCTACAACTTATCCAACTATATGTATTTAACTGAGATCATTCCAGATACTTAACTCTATGCTAGACTGTAAATTAAGAGAGGAACAAGATTAGAAACATTCTCTACCCTCATAAAGCTCAATTTTTCTCAGGAAGACAGGTATTAAATAAGTAAAAATGTAAATAAGCAAGACCATTATAGACTGTGATACATTTTATGATGGAAATAAAACAAACAAGATAAAGAGTAATCAGGGGAGACACCCTAGACAGGGTGGCCAGGGAAAGCCTTTCTAAGTAGGTGGACTTTAAGCCAACCGCTGAAAGATCAGAATGAAATAGCCATACAGAGAGCTTGGAGAAGAGTATTGTGAGCAGAGACAAGAGCAAATGTCCTTGACAAATGCATGCATTACAGATGAATAATATTATCCATTGGTTAATAGTGTTCCAATGATAATTTACTTCGCAATGTACATTACTATTTTTTGGATATTTCCCTTTCAGATGCTTTCCCCCACTTGCCAGGCATGTGAAAATATAAAATTTTCAAAGTGCATTTTCCTTCTTTAAAAAAACATGTTATGCACCTGTCATTTGTACATATAAATTCATAACCAGGCAAGCAGTCCTTGGCAGCCCTATTAAATTGTATACATATGAGTTATGAATGAGTTTGTTTACTAGGTCCAAGAATTAAATATATCCCAAGGGCTAAGAAATTCTCAGTGAGTCTCTGCCAACTCCACAAAGTTATAGTCTTGTATAAATCCCACAAGGAGTGGAAAGGGATTATCTTATCATCCCTCTACATAGAGTAGATGTAAAGTAAGCAAATGCTGCTAGAGCAGAGAAGAAAATTGATCAAAATAACATTCACAGCTTCCCTGGCAACTCGGTGGTAAAGAGTCTACCTGTCAGTGCATGAGACTTGGGTTCGATCCCTGATCTGGGAAGATCCCACATGCCACAAAGCAGCTAAGCCCCTGTGCCACAACTATTGAGCCTGTGCCCTAGAGCCCGGAAGCCACAACTACTGAACCCATGTGCTGCAGCCACAGAAGCCCCTGAGCCTACAGCCTGTGCTCTGCAGTAAGAAAAGCCTCTGCAAGGAGAAGCCCAGGAACTGCAACTAGAGAGCAGCCTCAACTTGCTGCAACTACAGAAAAACCTGAGCAGCAAGAAAGACCCAGCACAGCCAAAAAATTAAAAACAAAAAAAATTAAAAAATTAACATTTGTGTCTTACAGATCTTTTTTCCTCCATCAAAAGCTCAGAGAACTATATTAAAAATGAAAATATATAGGTCAGCATGAGAATCTGAATAAATTTAAAAACTGAGTTTGTAAAGGTAAGACGTACTGGATAACACCTGTCTATCTATCTCTACCTGCTGTGATTGGTCACATGTCAGTGTTTTAACTAGACATGGATGTCAACTGAGCCTCGAGTCTATTCTGTATAAAACATCAGCTTTCCAGAGTAAACTAGAGAGAAAGAGAAACTCTGATCATGAGACATGTCAAAATTATACAATATAGTTTCAGAGAAAAGCTTGGAGGAAAATTGGAGTAATAGGATCTTCCCTAGATATTACTCTCTGGTTTTGAATTCAGGCTACAGGCCCATTATGAGTTGTGTATTTGCATATTGACTATCTAAAGCATATCATTCAAAATCCACTTGTTAGGTGAAGCCATCTTTCCTATTTGAGTTACAGGCTCCTATACAGATAGAATTTTAAGAGTATCCCCCCCCCAACCCACCCCCCACCACACAAATCTGGTAATTTTTTTCAGTTACCCTGCTTGTTGCAAAAGCCACCATTAGAATGTAATTTCTTTAGATGAAAGTACTGATCCTTATTAATATGAAAATAACCCTAGTAAATGAGTTTTGGATCTTTTATTTGAAAGCAATTTTGATGACAAGGAAATAGTATGAAAGCACTGAGCATGTATGATGATGGAAAAGTGGCAAAAAGACACCAAATGATGAGCTTTAATCACCATGAATAAATTTCTCCAACCTCAAAATATTTTGTGGCAAGTTTGGTCTCTAGGTGTTTGTTTAGCTTTTGGGCAATTTGGCAAACTTAAAGTGCAGGATAGAATGATGTAAAGCAAATACAGAAAACTTCCAGTGACAACGGCTTAAAAGAGAAAGAAGTTTGTCTTTTATACAAAAAGAGTTTTATACTCATGTTACTGTGGTAGCTGCTCAGAATCATCAAGAACCTATCATTGTATCTAAATTCACTGCATCCCAAAACAACTCTCAGAAATATTTACAGGAATAAATAACATGTACTTAATGAGGTAGAGTTTCAAAATCTGGCTTCCAATCAACTAATGCATGAGTTTAGCAAGATTGCAGAGCATAATATATGAAAATAAACTGTATTTTATATACATTATTTTACAACCAGAAATTGAGGGAAAAAACATTTCAAATAGCATCAGAAATATGAAATACTTAGGGATAAATTAGTAAAAAGTTGTGAAAGACACATACTGTAAATGACTGGATCACATGGCCTGAGTAGCAGAGAAACTTCTGGCATCTTATCACAGACCTATTGCCAGGCCCTCTCTTGCTGTGGATGTCTTGGAAAATGGAAGCTTGGATCCAGTAAATGGATCAAAGCCGTATTCTGTACTACAATAGGTACTTCCTCCAAACTCCAAAGGCTGACAAAACACAGCGCTTATTTTCCTGTGGCACGAGGTGTGAGGTCCGATAGTATATTCATCTTGGAAGGAGGTATCCCAGTATTTCCCAGTCCAGTGACTCCAGAGAATTCTACCAATATAGCAAGCTTTTGACTCTCCATGGGGCTTTTCTTCCACTTTCTAGTGCTATGCCATCATTCAGGATTCTTGCCACTTCTTGCTCACCAGATTCAATTGGCATAATGTCATCAATATAGCAGACCCATGATGTTCCATAAAATATCAAGATGACTTGATACAGCATGCAGACACATGATCGAGAACAAGAAACTTAACATAGATCTGGGTCAAGGCAATGAGTTTACTATATAAACTGCTTTTGATCCTTTCTACTGATGGAAATTAAGCAAATCAGTAGTTGGATACTGAATACCATTGGCTACATTGATGTGTTCCAATAAACCTTCCATATTTGGCATGGAATTTGCAACTGAGGCTACCACCTGTTTCTATTTATAATATTCCAATAATATCCCCCATTAGCCATGTTTTTTCAGGAGAAAGAATTAAACCTTGAGATAATAGGGAGCACCATTCCTACATCCCTTCAGTCTTAGAGTGCTACTCATCTCTTCAGTGTCTCTTGGATGGTAATGCTTCTGACTTACTATCTTTGCCAAGTGGGGGAGTGACAGTTTCAGGGACTTTCACTTGGCTTTTACTAGCATCATGGTCCTTACTTTGCAAATCTTATGGTCAAATGTAAAATTACTGTTGTGCCAAGAATATTTATTCCAATTTTACATTCAGGGCAGAGAAAATTAGTACAAGATAGATCTGTGGATTCATGAGATAAACTGTGAGGTGGACATGGGCCAGGACTCCATTTACCAACTAGCCTGCATAAATTTTGCTTTATTCTTGGCCCTTGAAAAGTCTGAACATTCTACATGCTCCAGTGGGGAGTTATCCTGGAAAAAAATATCACAGATCTTTTTTGGGTAATGACTAGAAAAAGACATGGTTCTGATAACATTACAGGGTACTTCCTCAAGGGCATATACCCTCTGTTTCAATCTGTTGGCTCTGGGTCTGTGAATTGTCTTAGCTCTAGAAAATGAATGAGAAATTGCAATTTTCTGTTATAGTAGCTGACATCAGCTCACTACACACCAACTCTCACTTTTAAAAATTGTTTTGTTGTTGTTGTACAAATCAACTATATTTTCATTCCATGATCCTTGTATTTTGACCCTAGAAACATCACCTAGCTCTCACCCTAGATTCCTATGGATGAAGGCATCCTGATGGCCATTCCACTCTTTCCATACATTACTATGATGACCAAAGACTTATTGTCTAAACCAGGATGTTGAGAGTGAAAGTTGGGACTATCATTAACAATAATACTGGGACAACAAGCAAAAATTGTCCTGACCAAACTATGATGTATGTTGCCTTACTCATTTTGGTCACTGGTTCCATCATGCCTCCAAAGATTCAGGGCTGCCACCTGGCTTCTGCCATTTCTTAATCCTTTCATTCTCCTGAATTCCAAAGATTACAGTTACCATGCAGCATCTTGTACTGTCAACCCCAGCCCATGTGGGACAGAAATCATCATACTTCTCAAAGATACTAATGACTCCTTTAAGTATATCTTGTTGCTTTACAAAAGAAGCATCCTTTAGGACCTCTCATGAACTGTTAGGTGGTGGGTCCTTCAAAACTTCTCATATCCTTGAGCCTCTGAATACTTTCCCAGTCTCATGCCAAGGAAATTCTAGTAACACTTCTTCATTTACTATAAGCTATCGCTCTAGCCAAACTTCAAAGAGCCATCTCAGCAAGCAGACTAGGAAGACAAGGTCCTCTTGTCTTTGCCAAAGCACTGAATACCAAGTCATAGATGAGTGTCCCCATATCAGTAAATTACCCCATCTAGCCTTGTATTTCAAACTCCTCCCCAATGCTCTAAAAACCTAGTCCCTCACATGTTCCCCTAGTTCAAGCCTGTATATGTGATCCACATTATTCAATTCCTTTGACATATAAACTATTTCTTCCTGGAGCAGAGTACTTCTTCATTCAACCTGTGCTGAAATATGACCCTAGTTTTCTGCCTGGCTAATGGGGTGGGGGTGTGTGCGTTAATAATCAGCAAGATTTTATAAGATACTTGCTATAGCTGAGATCATTGCTTGGTCTCCAGGTACAAGAAGGCCTTTCTCCTAACAAGTGATGCATGTGTGCATGCTAAGTCGCTTCAGTCGTATCTGACTCTTTGCGACCCTATGGACTGTAGCCCACCAGGCTCCTCTGTGCATGGGATTCTCCAGGCAAGAATACTGGAGTGGGTTGCCATTTCCTTCTCCAGGGGATCTTCCTGACCCAGGGATTCAACTCTCATCTCTTATGTCTCCTGCTTTGGCAGGGAGATTCTTTACCACTAGTGTCAACTGCAAAGCCCTAGCAAATGTCTGCTTTTGCCAGCTTAGAGAGTTTAGAGGAATTTAGGCATCACAGACTCTCAAGCTCACTATCTAAAATCTAGATCTCAGGACCTTATCCTTTTTGTATCAAAGCTCTTTCATTTACAGAGGAAATCTGTCAAGTCTGCATAACATCCTTTGCATCATCTCCACCCTTAAAATCAGATCCAGAGCCTGATTTTCAGCACAGTCTACCTTGTGGCTGCAGGAGCTGAGCATTTTCTTCCAATCTATTCTAGAAGCTGATTAGCTACATTCTGAGTATTTCCTCTTCCTCAGCACACAGTCATGATAGTAGTTGACTGCTCTATCTCTGAGAAAAGCTTGGAAGAAGATTTATAGTATATACTTGTGGACAGTATATACTTGCAGGGACAGTATATACTTGCAGGGTATTTCCCAAGGGACCCATCCTCCTTTTCAATCAAAGGTCTTTGAGTTTTTGAACTGGCTGAGGTTTCCAAGTTAGATGGAAGGCCTTGATTCTCCATTGTGGCGACTCACGTCAACTCTCTGGCTGCAAGACCTGGATTACTTTTTTCTGTTATGATGATCAAGTAACATTTCAGTAGAATGTCTACCAATTTCACTTCTGTGGCTGGTGGCCAATCATTTTGTTTAGCCCTTGAAGCATCCCCTGAGGTATCGAAGATGACGTAATGAGGACGGGTCCAGGGAGTTAGTGTACAGGTCACTGATGATAAATCCACTGCACCCTTACCCTCTAAAACCTTTAAATTCCATCCTCTGCATTAGTGGGGAAAGTTCTACATCCTCATCTCAATGAATGCACACTTCCATTGAACCCAAATTCTGTCAACCAACCAAGTAAACTGTTAGAACCATTTCTGTATGAACAAAGTAATGCATTTTACTTTCACAATCTCTGGAAAGGGTACCTCATTCAATTTGTTTGAATTAATTCAGTTACATAAAAAACAATGTATCATAAGGAATTGGTTAAACAGATACTTAAGAGACTAAAAAGGCAAAAGGAAAACAATAACACAGAAATAATGACAAGGAAAGAAGCCAGCATTCCAGGGACAGGGGGAGACAAAGGAAAGAGATTGGGTTTATTAAAATTTAGAGGCTTGAGCAGCCTCCATAGAGCAAGAACTCAGGCCTTTGAGGTGGGTCGCTAGAAGCCAGTATGTTTGAGAGGGCGATGTTGACAGGCACAAATGCAAACCGAGAAGGAGTTGGTGGTTTCTCCTCTAGGCTTTCAGTCTCCCTCTAGTGTTCCCTTTTGGAAAAACCTAACAGGGAGCCAGCTGCTAAACATGGCTCATAGTGCATCACAAAGCATTATAAAGAAAAGCGGATTGGAGCTGGGAAACAACAGCTAAATAATCAGCATGGTACCTCTCAGACTATCACCCTGGCAATTGGCTCAATGTGGCCGTAGATGGGTTGCCCAGTGCTGTGAACAGGACCCAGTCTCCTCCATAAGACTCACCCTGGTGACTGTTCCTGTGCCACTGAGACATGCAATGTGCTACAACCTCAGCACATGCTAGAGTCTCAGTTTGCATCATACCTCATCCTAACCTGACCCTAGATGAAAGTCTTAGTGATTCTGATGCTACTGCGAGCAGGAGTTAATGCCAACTCCACTTACTATCAGCAATACAGTCCCTTTTGGGATCAAATTGCTGTTGTTTAGTCACTAAACAACTGTCTGACTCTTTTGCGACCCCATGGACTATAGCCCACCAGGCTCCTCTGTCCATGGGATTTCCCAGGCAAGAACACTAGAGTGGGTTGTCATCTCCCACTTCTTGACTTAATAATTGAACCCGTGTCTCCTGGTTGGTAGGTGGATTCTTTACCACTGAGCCACCTGGGAAGCCCATTGGCATAAGGCTGGAGAGAAAACTCCAAAATCATGTTCGAAGGGTCTGCTTTCAAGGATTGTCCTTGGATCCAGCAGTCTTAGCCAAATTCTCCAGGACAAACACTTGTATGTTGCTACCTTTACTCAAAAATACAGGATCAAGAGCAAAGGAAAGGGAGAGGCAGCACAAGTTATATTACTGAGCAGCCTTCCATCTAGTTTCAAACAAACTCGTTGCTTGATCTTGTGGGATCCTAAGAGTCTATGATGGAGAAGGAAATGGCAACCCACTCCACTATTCTTGCCTGGAGAATCCCAGGATGGTGGAGCCTGGTGGGCTGCCATCTATGGGGTCACACAGAGTCGGACACGACTGAAGTGACTTAGCAGCAGCAGCAGCAAGAGTCTATGAACTACTGCATTTTAGGGTAGTCTGTGAGATGGAAGGAGAAGGAAATGGCAACCCACTCCAGTATTCTTGCCTGGAGAATCCCATGGACGGAGGAGCCTGGTGGGCTACAGTCCACGGGGTCACAAAGGGTCAGACAGGACTGAGCGACTTCATTTGTGAGATGGAAGGAGTGAGGATTGATCATTTTTCTGCTGGTTTCCATGTCTCTTTATTCTACGATTTGCTCTCTGTGATTCTCTTTAAGATTTCCTTTCTTGCAATTCTGATTTGAATTTGTGTGTGCTGAGCCTGTCCTGAGACATCTCATGCCTTAGGAGCAGCAGGGGGACCCTATGTCAGGAGGGAAACTCATATGTGTTGGACAAGTGACAAGGCACTGTCTAGTTGGAGTAAACCATAGCTCATTCCAGATAGGTCATCATAGGAGCACAAGGGATGGGGTGGAGGGGATAGTGGAAAAGGACCCTGGTGAGGCTGAAAAGATCCTAGTGATGTCTGTTACAAACATCATTTACAACAGCAAAAAAATGAGAAGCATCCCAAAGGCTATCAATAGGAGAATGACTGCACAAAATGCATATAATATTATGAAGCTATAAAAAATTAGAAAGTATCTTATGTAGTGTTATGGAAAATCTATAACACATATGATTCAGTGAATCAGAAGGGTCAGGGTGAGTTATAATATGCAACCTTTTGTTAAAAAATAGGAAAATGAAACCATATATATTAGTACACATAAAGGCAATCCATAATGACACGTGGGGAACTAAGAACATTATTCACCTGTAGATACCATGATAAGATCTGAACATATGGGTACAAGTATGGGAGGTTGCAGCCACAAAATTAAAAGATGCTTGCTCTTTGGAAGAAAAGTTACGACAAACCTAGGCAACATATTAAGAAATAGAGACATCGCTTTGCTGACAAAAGTTCATATAGTCAAAGCTATGGTTTTTCCAGTAACAAATGAGAAAGTTAGACCATAAAGAAGGCTGAGTGTCAAAGAATTGATACTTTTGAATTGTGGTGCTGGAGAAGACTCTTGACAGTCCCTTGGACTGCAAGGAGATCAAACCAGTCAATCCTAAAAGGAAATCAACCCTGAATATTCATTGGAAGGACTGGTGCAGAAGCTCCAATACTTTGGCCACCTGATGAGAAGAGCTGACTCATTGGAAAAGACTCTTATTGAAGGAAAGATTGAAGGCAAAAGGAGAAGGGGGTGACAGAGGATGAGATGGCTGGATGGCATCACTGACTCAGTGGACATGAGCTTGAGAAAACTGCAGGAGATAGTGAAGGACGAGAAACCCTGGAGTGCTGCAGTTCATGGGGTCCCAAAGTGTTGGACATGACTTAGCAACTGAACAACAACAACAACAATAGGAGATTGGGTTTCCACTAGGAAATGTTTTGTACTTTGGGGCTTTTGAATCATGAGAATAAGCTAAGCATTCAGTGAAGAAGCTGGGGTAGAGAGAATGATAAAGGAACATCTAGAAAAACAAAATGTTGGGAAATACGACTTATCTTCTCACTTTGAAATAGACAAAAAATGACAATGATAAAAACTGTGAAGCTTTAAAAAACTGCAGACTTTGTTCTTCAAAAAGTTTAATTAGATAGTCATGCAAGACTAATACATGAAAAGAGAGAATATGAAAATAAAATACAGAATGAAAAAAGGAGTGAAAATGCAAACACAATAATACAAACAAGTGTACACTAGCCAATTAGGGTAGGAGGGATGTGGGAGGGGGTTTCAGGATTGGGGGGACACATGTATACTTATGGCTGATTCATGTTGATATATGGCAAAAACCATCACAATATTGTAAACCATCACAATATTGTAAAGTAATTATCTTCCAATTAAAGTAATTTAAAAAGAAAAGTTTAATGAAATGGAAAAATTCAAAGAAAAGTAAGATATTGACATTAAAAAGTGAGAATCAGAAGAAAGCAGTAAGTATTTTAAAAATCAAAATGGTAGTCAAAGACGTCCACTCCACCCCATCCCATTTTATAAATGCCACTTTCCAAACACAAGCAAAATCTGACCACTAGACAATCCAAGCCACCATCATTTCTCAACTGGACTTTTTGAAACTGGTCTCCCTGTTTCCACTCCTGGCTCACCGCCATCTATTCTCCATACTGGTAAGAGTGTTTTTTTGTTTTGTTTTATAATGCGAGACATCACTTGCTCATTTCTTTCAGATATCTGCTCAAATATCCCTTGATAAAAGAGGACTTCATCTGTCTCTTCAGCCCTATCTCTCTTTATCCCTTATTATGTATTACTTTGTTTTACTTGCTACCACCAGATATAGTATGTATTGCTTTTTTAATGCTTTATTATCTGTCTTCCCAGTCAAGAATTAAATTTCATGAGAGCAGGGATTTTGTTCTGTCACTACTGTTTTCTCTGTACTTAAGAGTGGCTGGCACAGAATACACATTCAAATATTTACTGAGGAATGTCATTTATATAACTACATGAAAATAATACTGTATATTGCATAGTATTTTTATATATATAGAAAAACCTAAAGACATGCATATGAATGATAGCCACCAAATTCTAGAGAATGTAATCAATACATGGGGTAATGTTTTATTTCTCATGTTGAACGATAGGTGCATAGGTATTTATTATATTATTTTCCTTACCTTTTTGGTACCTGGTCAGTCAGTATGTTAATAGTCAAGTATAAACTCAAGACCCTGACCAACTTGATTTGAATTCTGTCTTTGCCATTTAGAAACTGTGTGGCTTGAGAAGTTATGCTTAATTTCTCTGGATTTCAATGTCTTTCTCTGTATCATGATGATAATAACACCCTTCTTATCAGTGCATATATGAAAAGTGGTTGCGTATAATCAAAGTGACATAAGACACTTCCCTATTCCCTACTACTGAGTTCAAATTCAACAGAGGATTCTACTCTAAAGCAACAAATAAAAACAGTCCCTCTTGGCATTATCACTCTTGTATCTTAACAAGCACAGAAGAGAGGAAAAAAACATATCTATGTTTAAATTTTGACCATGCCATTGCCTAGTTATGTGACCTTCAGCAAGTTATTTTCCCTTTATGATCCTTACTTACTTCTCCTGAAAAATGGGAATAATAAGTTACACTTTTATCAACAAACTGCACAAATGTCCACTGTATTCAAACATACGAGTTGACGTCTAACACAGACATGAGGTTACATAGTCTAGGTCAACATAAACAATAGGTTAGCTATTACTGCTATTGCCTAGAACAGTGACGAGCACTGGAAAACAGAGGTCACACACACACAGATCCTACTCTTACAGAGCTTGTATCCTAGTAGTGAACAGTCTGACACCTAGACAAATTATAATGCAATGTGAAAAGCTCAGCACTAGAAATAGCATAGAGAAGGGACTGGTTAAAGTGTGACAAAGCCCAGCGAGGTTCCCCAATGACAAAACTCCCTGGAAGCCTCCCTCTAAGTGGCAGAGGAAGCTGCCCATGGGGGATACTACATACTTTTGACGTCTGCACTCCCCTGTGTGTCTCCAGTGGCCTCCAGTTATGAAGCTAAGCACTGTGCCAGCTGACAAGGGAGAAATGTCCCAGTATCATAAGTTTGGCAGTGAAGGGTGAATGTGGAGCAGAGAGGCAATAGATTGATAATAGTATAGACCAACGAATCCATAATTGTGTTAAGTATAAATAAATCAAATGATTTAATTAAAAGACAGAAACTTTGAGATAATTAAAACTAGGTGCTATATAAGTAACAGATTTAGAAAATAAAAACATGGGTGTTATGAAAAAAGTTTCTATTTCAATTACTAGAAATAAATAAGAATGATAAGTTCAATTTGTAAGAAATTTTATAGCAAATAAAAAATTGTATGCACCTAATAACTTAGACTTAAAATGTTGGAAGTAGAAATTGATAGTTACGAAGTGAAATATACAAATCCACAATCATATTGAGAAATCATACCATATAGTTTTCAGTAGCTGACTAAATAAGTAGATAAAAATCACTAAGGATATAGAAGATTTGTGGGATCATTACAATGATAGACACATCAGATCAGATCAGATCAGTCGCTCAGTCATGTCCGACTCTTTGCGACCCCATGAACTGCAGCACGCCAGGCCTCCCTATCCATCACCAGCTCTCGGAGGTCACTCAGACTCACATTCATCGAGTCAGTGATGCCATCCAGCCATCTCATCCTCTGTCATCCCCTTCTCCACCTGCCCTCAACCCCTCCCAGCATCAGAGTCTTCTCCAATGAGTCAACTCCTTGCATGAGGTGGCCAAAATACTGGAGTTTCAGCTTTAGCATCATTCCTTCCAAAGAAATCCCAGGGCTGATCTCCTTCAGAATGGACTGGTTGGATCTCCTTGCAGTCCAAGGGACTCTCAATGGAAACATAAAAAGAAACTGCACACAGAACTACACATATATGGGCGCTTGATTTATAACAGAAGTAACACTGGAGTATAATAAGGGAAAAGATCTTTTCAAAGGGCATAATTAGGACAAAGAAAAGCTCTTAAAGGAAAAATTTGACATAGTGGGCTAATATTAAAATTATGAACTTCTGTTCACCAAAAGATGCTAGGAAGATATTGAAGACAAGGTATAGGGTGGGAGAAGTCATTTACATACATTTATATTATAGATACTAACAAAAATATTATGTACAAAGTATGATGAAAGACAACTCAAAAAAAAGTAGGGGCAAAATCTTAACCAGGCATTTCACATAAGAGGAAAGGCCCAAATGGCTGATAGGTGTTCAATCTTACTAGTGATCAGGGATGCAAGATTTAAACTATGAGATCTACACCCAGTGGAATAGCTGAAGTCTGATAATAACCAAGAGTTGGTGAGAAAGTGCTACAAAAGCAACTCTTATCCACTGTTGGTTAGAGTGTGCTATATTCTGTACTTATCACTCAGTCATGTCCAGCACTTTGCGACCCTACGGACCGTAGCCTACCAGACTCCTCTGTCCATGGGGATTCTCCAGGCAAGAATACTGGAGTAGATTGCCATGACCTCCTCCAGGGGATCTTCCCAACCTGGGGATTGAACCCAGGTCTCCCGCATTCCAGGCAGATTCTTCACCATCTGAGCCATCAGGAAAGTCCAAGAGTGTAAATTGATGTAAATACTTTGGAAAACAGACACTATGTAGCAGGAATAAAGACATATATGTTGTATGACCCAGCAATTCTTCCCCTAAGTATATACTGTACAGAAATGCAGGCTTAGACATGGACAAGAATTTTAATCACTGCACTTCGTGTAGCAGCCAGAGAGTGAAAACAAACCAAATGTTCAAATGATAAAGTAGATTAAAGTAGAAGATGTGGTATGTTTATTCCAATGAATATTATACAGCAACAGAAATGAACTAACTACAACTCACATTTACAATGAGGTAGTTTTTAAAATAATTTTTAAAATGTGATAAGTATGAGGAATTCCCTGATGGTCCAATGGTTAGGACTCAGTGCTTTTACTGCTGAGGCTTAGCTTCAATCCCTGGTCAGGGAATGAAATGCCTGCAACCCGCATGACATGGCCAAATCAGTTCTAATGAGGGGGGTGAACTTAGAGTCTATTACACACAGTGAAGTAAGTCAGAAGGAAAAAGACGAATATCGTATACTGATGCATATATGTGGAATCTAGAAAGATGGTACCATTAATCCTACATGCAGGACAGCAAAGGAAACACAGACATAGAACAGACTTTTGGACTCAGTGGGAGAAGGGGGTGATCGTGAATGGGATGGTTGGGTGGCATCACCAACACACACACACACACACATACGCATGTGAAGAAAACAAGACAGTGACAACTATAAAAGTCAAGCAAATGGCTACCTTCTAGGAGAGAGGGGTTGTGATTTGATAAAGCAAAGAGGGATTTCTAGGGTAAACAGCAATATTCTACTTCTATATCTTGGTTTCAGTTAAATGAGTATTTGCTTTTTTAATAATTCATTTAGTAGAACAGACGTGTTTTTGCATTTTTCAAAGTTTCTGTGCTATTTCATAAACAAGTGGATTCAAATGCAAAAAGAGAGAAACAAAAATAATCCTAACATGTGTGCTACATATTCCCTGTTTGCTGCCTTTAATTCTCATAATAATACTATGAGGACATTATTCTAGTTTTATCATTTTTATGTTAGGGGTGTGCACGATTATTTAGTCATCTTTGTCTTTTAAAATCTAGCACTATATCTGGCACATGACAATACCCTATATGTTTGTTATTAGTCTGAAGCTAAGAGAAGTGAAATGTTCTATTTTCAAGGCAGTGTAATACACGAGGAGTGAAGGCTACAAACCCAGTTTTCTGAGTCCAAGCTCTGTCACATCCATCTCTCCACATTTCTGCTATGACAGACAGAAGTACTCCCTGATTATGATCACTTAACTGCCTACACAGCTATAGAAAAACCTATTTCTAACCATGGACTGCAAATAGATTGCAAGATTAGAGGAATCCAGAAAGTTGGGGGAAATAAAACTTAACCACACAGACTCTACCCCTGGTAGGACAAAATGGGAATTGTGGACCTTTTCAGTTCAGTTCAGTCACTCAGTTGTGTCTGACTCTTTGCGACTCCACGGACTGTAGCATGCCAGGCCTCCCTGTGCATCACCAACTCCCGGAGCTTGCTCAAACTCATGTCCATTGAGTCGGTGATGCCATCCAACCATTTCACCCTGTGTCATTCCCTTCTCCTCCCGCATTTAATCTTTCCCGGCATCAGGGTCTTCTCAAATGAGTCAGTTCTTTGCATCAGGTGGCCAAAGTATTGGAGTTTCAGCTTCAGTATCAGTCCTTCCAATGAAATTCAGGACTGACTTCATTTAGAATGGACTGGTTGGATCCTCTTGCAGCCCAAGGGATTCTCAAGAGTCTTCACTAACACCACAGTTGAAAAGCATCAGTTCTTCGGTGCTCAGCTTTCTTTATAGTCCAACTCTCACATCCATACGTGACTACTGGAAAAACCATAGCTTTGACTAGATGGACTTTAGTTGGCAAAGTAATGTCTCTGCTTTTTAATATGCTGTCTAGATTGGTCATAACTTTTTTCCAAGTAGTAAGCGTCTTTTAATTTCATAGCTGCAGTCACCATCTGCAGTGATTTTGGAGCCCAAAAATTAAAGTCTGCCACTGTTTCCGTTGCTTCCCCATCTATTTGCCATGAAGTGATGGGACCAGATGCCATGATCTTAGTTTTCTGAATGTTGAATTTTAAGCCAACTTTTTCATTCTTCTCTTTCACTTTCATCAAGAGGCTCTTTAGTTCTTCTTCACTTTCTGCCACAAGGGTAGTGTCATCTGCATATCTGAGGTTAGTGAGGTTATTGATATTTCTCCCAGAAATCTTGATTCCAGCTTGTGCTCCATCCAGCCTGGCATTTTTCATGATGTACTCTGCATATAAGTTAAATAAGCAGGGTGACAATATACAGCCTTGATGTACTCCTCTCCTGATTTGGAACCAGTCTGTTGTTCCATGTCCAGTTCTAACTGTTGCTTCCTGACATGCATACAGATTTCTCAGGAGGCAGGTAAGGTGGTCTGGTATTCCCATCTCTTTAAGAATTTTTCACAGTTTGTTGTGATCCACACAATCAAAGGCTTTACTGACTAGACAACCAGATTTTTATAAAAGTAGATGTCTCAGAGACAGACAGGTGGAAGAGATGGAAAGGGCAAGGTGTGGGGAAAGGGTGTGGTGTTCCATGCCCTCCCCAGATAGGCCACCCTCCCCAAATCTCCATGTATTCTCCAGCTCAGAAGCTCTCCAAACTTCATTCTTCTGGGTTTTCATGGAGGCTTTATTACCTTGGGATGAATGATTAATTAATTTACTGGGCATGGGTGATTGATGCAACCTCCAGCCCCTCTTCTTTCCTGGAGGTTAAGGGAGGGGGTGGGATTCAAAGTTCCAATCCTCTAATCAGGCAATAGACTGTGCAGGCAACCAACTCCCATTCTTAGGTGCTTTCCGGGAGTCAGCTCATTAACATGACAAGAGACACCTTGATTGCACTCAGCACTTAGGAAATTCCAACAGTTTTAGGAGCTCTCTGCCAGAAAGGCAGATATGTATATATATATATATATATATATTTTTTTTTTTTTTTTTTACTTACAAATCATAGTATCACACATATGAGAAATGGAATTGTTGGCGTTGTTCAGTCACTAAGTCGTGTCTGACTCTATGTGACCCCATGAACTGCAGCATACCAGGCTTCCCTGTCCTTCACTATCTCCCACAGTGTGCTCAAACTCATGTCCATTGAGTCAGTGATGCCATCCAACCATCTCATCCTCTTTCATCCCCTTCTTCTCCTGCCTTCAATCTTCCCTAGCATCAGTCTTTTCCAATGAGTCAGCTCTTCACATCAGGTAGCCAAAGTATTGGAGATTCGGCATCAGTCCTTCCAGTGAATATTCAGGACTGATTTCCTTTAAGACTGACTGGTTGGATCTCCTTGCAGTCCAAGGGACTCTCAAAAGTCTTCTCCAGCACCACAATTCAAAAGCATCAATTCTCTGGGGTTCAGCCTTCTTTATGGTCCAACTCTCATATCTGTACATGACTACTGGAGAAACCATAGCTTTGACTATAGGGATCTTTGTCAGCAAAATGATGTCTCTGCTTTTTATTACAATGTTTAGGTTTGTTATAGCTTTCCTTCCAAGGAGCAAGTGTCTTTTAATTTCATGGCTATGGTCACTGTCTGCAGTGATTTATTTCTTGCCGTGTTAGTTAACAAGGATGTCACAGTCACCAGCAATTGCAGCCACCATGAATGATGAGCCGATGAGCCCCGAAGGAACTCAGAAAGGAAAGAATACCTGCCATCTAGTAGCCGTCAGACTGCAGTCACTCCCTGCAGCCACTCCATATGATGAGCCCTGAGGAACTCGGGATGTGAAAATACAGGATACTGGCCAGTGAAGGTGTTAGTTGCTCAGTCATGTCAGATTCTTTGTGACCTCATGGATTGTAGCCCACCAGCCTCCTTTGTCTATGGGTTCTTCAGGCAAGAATATTGGAGTGGGTAGCCATTCTCTTCTCCAGGGGATCTTCCTGACTCAGGGGTCAAAGGCAGGTCTCCTACATTGCAGGTGAGGCAAATGTAGGAGTCTAATTCTTTACAGACTGAGCCACCAGGGAAGCCCACAGATAGCTGAGGTGCATATCAAAGTAAAGATTTCAGTGAGCCCAGACTCTTACATCTTTCATACACAGAAAAGCACTACATTTCTGAACTTTAGATATCTGGTTTCTTTAACAGTAATCTTTTGTTGTTCCTTAGTACTGCCCTTTGTTGCAGAACTCCTATATATTCTAGCTCCTTCCCTCACCTTCTCAGAGCAGTTTCTCTGAGCTATCTGAAATGCTGTCTCCCAAGCTGCAGTCCTCATTTTGGCCCTAATAAAACTTAAGTTGTAACTCTCATGTTATATAATTTTTTTAAACACATACCTATGTGTGTATATATACAGTCACATTTATAAAATATATCAAATATACTGTATATATCAAACTTTTGATCCACAATTGGTTGGCGTGAGGATGCAAATCTGTGGATATGCGCCAACTGTATCTACACGTTTGCTTGCACTGAGTTGTGATATATAGTACTTTTCTTAACATGGGACATGGTAAAAAAATATGTTTGAAAATCCCTGCTTTGGGTGATATTTTTCTTCTATATTGCATAAGATTCATGTCAAAAGCCCATAGTTCTAAGTGTTCACTTTTGTGGAGTTCAGATTCTAAAAAAGAAATATTGGGGTTGATTGGTCTGTCATAGCACATGTCCTAATTCATTTGAATCAGTAAGCTGATAGTGGCCCAGAAGCAAAACTAGAAAATTCTGTGATGTCATTAAGCTCAAGCAAAGAACAATTATTCTTAACTGTTATTTTAACGCAGTCCAAAAGCAACAAAGTGACGCACAGCTGAGAGCAAGATCTGTGCCAATGCATACTGAAGACTAATCGTCTAACTGATTCTGACACCACCAGACTCCAGAACCACTCAGGTCATTGACTTTCAGTTAGATGTTGATCAAAAAGACTGATGAGGAAGCAAAAACTTCTTTGTCATGTTTTCTAAATATTTCTCCTTAATTATAAGAACCCCTTTTAGTGTTTTTGGTTCACCCTTGCTCCTGTGAAAGAAAAATGTTGCCAGCCATATAAGCAAACTAAGGATGCTGTGGCCATCAAGCCTTCAGCCACTACAGCCAGAGGGGAGTCAGGATGGGAAAGGAGAAGATTCTGGCCAGAGAGAGCTAAGGTGCATATCAAAGGAATGATTTCAATGAGCCCTGACTCTTGCATCTTCACAGAAAAAATGCTAAATTCATCAACGTGAGATGTCTAGTTTTCTTTAACAGTAATCTTATGAAGTTCCAGACTACCTGGCCTTTGATGCAAAATTTCTATATATCCTGACTCCTCCCCTACCTCTTGGGAGCAGTGTCTCTGAGCAGAGAGGTTTTCTCTTGGGCTTGAAGTCCTCAGAAAGTCTGCTGAATAAGACATAATTCTCAATTTTTAGGTGCATTTTTTTAGTTGACATCCCCCAGGGCTTGGTTTCATTTCATATATGAAAGAGATTTTAAAGTTAACTTGACTCTGAATATTTATCTTTTTAGCAGAATCATTTATATACTAAGTTATTGAGTCTATAAAAAAACCTCTTTAATATTATTAAAGCAAATTGAGAGAGATCCAGGAGTATACAGAAGTAAATTTGCCCTGACAAACTCTCTGTAAATAAAAGTTTTGTAAATTGATTATTTTTCCATTGTTTAATTGCTTAGGAGCTCCTGACATTTTAACTTCATGCTTCTCAACCAGCCCTTTGTTTCCTTCAAGAAGCTAATGATAAAGGAATTCTGATGTGACTAACCACTCTCTAAGCTATTTGACACAATTGAATTTTCTTTTATCGTGACTGTTAAAAATGAAGACAAAACTATATTCAGTTACTGCACTATGATTAGAACTGCTTGTCTCTTGGCTCAAAGCTTTACACAAGTGCAGAAGTATAGGAGTATGTTATGAAGATTTGTGAAGTGATTTGGTAGAGATGTTATGCTATGCTAAGTCATTTCAGTCATCCAACTCTGCGTGACCCCGTAGACGGCAGTCCACTAGGCTCCCCCGTCCCTGGGATTCTCCAGGCAAGAACACTGGAGTGGGTTGCCATTTCCTTCTCCAATGCATGAAAGTGAAAAGAGAAAGTGAAGTCGCTCAGTCATGTCCGACTCTTAGCGACCCCATGGACTGCAGCCTACCAGGCTCCTCTGTCTGTGGGATTTTCTAGGCAAGAGTACTGGAGTGGGGTGCCATTGCCTTCTCCGTTGGTAGAGATAAACAGGAATAAAGACTAAGTTCCGCTGTGAACATAATAAGCTAAGTATCTTTTGTATTTCTTATGAGCACAAGCAAAGGCCGGCTGAATCCTTGATGGATGTAAAAGAAGCAGACATAGATTGAAAAGCAGGGAGAGCTGAATTTTGTGTCTGACTCTATACATCATCAGTTACCTTGATCAGCATGACTTCCTCAGAAATTTCCATGGGAATGACATTCATTAAGCATTTTAACTTCTGAGAACAGTTTGCTCTGTTTCTGAACTATGAAGCTGAACACTGCAGATGAAAAGAGAGGAAACATTTAGTGGGTGAGAGCAACCTTTCTTTCCCCGCCAATACAAACACTACTGCTTATTTCTCACAATCTTTCTTTCAGTCTCCAGAAAAGGGTATGGTCCTTTGACAGTTTTAAGACCTTCAACAGGTTAGCACAGCATCACTGTCAGATGTCTCCTCCAACAGAACACTTACCCACCTGCCAGGTGGTGAGTGGTTTTGTATCTGCATGTTTCCACTTTGTTTTCACAATAAACCTATGAACTAGAAGTTGTTATTCTTCTATTAAATAGGCTAGTTAAGCTAGATCTTCTTTTCTAACTCACGCATTCCTGTCCCGCTCCAAAGTCGTATTACTGCCTTACGCTGCCACTTGAGAGCATTTTACTTCTATTTGTCATGATACTCTGTACTACCAAATAATAATTCAGAAATTTCAAAGAACAAATGCAAAATGATATTTATATCTTAAAATCATAAACTGTCCCTATATAATTATGTATTTATTAGAAGGCCATTTTTTCACATAGCTATTATTTATAAGCTGTACAAATAGATGCAACATTTTACATTATTACTCAAAAATTTTATTAAGCACCTCATATTCTAACAATTTATCATACTAGTGCCCACTCTTGAAAAAAAATTATTAGATGATATTTTTTTTAAGGCTGAATTTTTGCTTACCCTTCAGGAAATAATTTTAGGAGAGACTGTTGTTCAAAAACACTCAAACAGTATCATAACTAGTACAGAAATTATATCCTCTGGGTTCACCTTTTAAGGTGAAATACTTCTTTCTGAAAAAACTGGAAGCAAGTGCAGGCTCACCACTACTGAGTACCCCAGATAAGTAAGTACTGTATGTCCTATTTCTTGTACTGTAGATGATAAACCCTTTCATCTCTGAGATTATGTGTACTCAGCACTGGGCTCAATATATAAAACAAACTTGATAGCATGTGTAGGCAGAAATTGGAAACCAAGAAGAAAAGTAAGTTACCTGTATGCCTAAAAATTCCAAATGCTTGTGGCTATAAAATCTTTCTCTATTTTTTGTATTAGAGAATTTCTGCCTTTCCTGGTGAAAAAAAATTATGAAAAATACTCTCAAAGTCCTTAGTGCTAAATTTTCACACGAAAAGTCAGAAAATGGAATCAGAAAGAGGTTAAATGTTTCATAATATTAAATGATTATTCTCCTTAGACTTGCTTTTTAAGATATTGGTCAAAAAAGAACGGTTAAAGTAAAACTAGACATAATAGACCCCCACCACAATATAACCACGACAGTGTGACAGTGACATATTTTCAGAGAAAGGGGTAGATGATAAGAACAGGATGTCAATTTAAGTATCTTGTGAAAGTAATCCCTAAATGTCAAATGTTTCCTTGAGGTCAATACACGCTGTTTATTCTCCAACTGCTATACTTCTAGAGATCGAAACTTGATATAAAGAATGGTAATCCTGAATCCCCATAAAATACTTTATCAGGAATAAAAAGGAGAGTGAGACTTGGTCATCTTTACTGTAATGAAATATACTATAATATCTTGAAGTCATTTTTTAAATTGAAGTCCAGTACTGTTGCCTGGAGAATCCCATGGATGGAGGAGTCTGGAAGGCTGCAGTCCATGGGGTTGCCGAGGGTCGGGCACGCTAAGCGACTTCACTTTCACTTTTCACTTTCATGCATTGGAGAAGGAAAGGGCAACCCACTCCAGTGTTCTTGCCTGGAGAATCCCAGGGACGGGGGAGCCCGGTGGGCTGCCGTCTATGGGGTCACACAGAGTCGGACACGACTGAGGCGACTTAGCAGCAGCAGCATAGTTGATTTACAATGTTGTGTTAATTCTGGTACAGCAAAGTAGTTCAGTTATATATATATTCTTTTACATTATGGTTTATCTCGGGATATTGAATATAGTTCCCTGTGCTAAGCAGTAGGACCTTGTTGTCTATCCATTCTATGCATAATAGTTTGTGCCCGCTAACCCCGAACTCTCGTTCCACCCCTCCACCCCCTCTCCACCCCTGCTGTTGGTAACCGCAGGTCTGCTCTCTGTGTCTGTGTGTCTGTTTCACAGATACGTTCATTTGTGTCATGTTTTAGATCCCACATATAAGGGATATCATATAGTATTTTTCTTTTTCTGACCTATTTTGCTTAGTATGACACTCTCTAGGTCCATCCATGTTGCTGCAAATGTCACTATTTCATTCTTTTTTATTGGCAGGGGGAGCTGAATAGTATTCCATTGTATGTATGTATCATGTCTTCTTTATCCATTCATCTATCAATGGACATTTATGTTGTTGCCATATCATGGCTATTCTGAATAGTGATGTTATGAACATAGGGGTGCATGTATCTTTTTGAATTCTAGTTTTGTCCAGATACATACCCAGAAGTAGGATTGCTGGTTCATATGGAGACTCTAATTTAAGTTTTTTGAGGAAACTTGATGCTGTTTTCCATAGTGGCTTCACCAACTTAAATTCCCACTGTGTTGGAGGGCTCCCTTTTCTCCACACCCTGTCTAGCATTTGTTAGTTGTACACTTTAAAATGATGGCCATTCTGACCACTGTGAGGTGGTACCTCATTGTAGTTTTGATTTGCATTCCTCTAATGATTAGTTAGGAAGCAACAGTTAGAACCGGACATGGAACAACAGACTGGTTCCAAATAGGAAAAGGAGTACGTCACGGCTGTATATTGTCACCCTGCTTATTTAACTTATATGCAGAGTACATCATGAGAAACGCTGGGCTGGAAGAAGCACAAGCTGCAATCAAGATTGCTGGGAGAAATATCAATAACCTCAGATATGCAGATGACACCACCCTAATGGCAGAAAGTGAAGAGGAACTCAAAAGCCTCTTAATGAAAGAAGACAGTAAAAAAGTTGGCTTAAAACTCAACATTCAGAAAACAAACATCATAGCATCCGGTCCCATCACTTCATGGGAAATAGATGGGGAAACAGTGGAAACAGTGTCAGACTTTATTTTTGGGGCTCCAACATCACTGCAGATGGTGATTGCAGCCATGAAATTAAAAGACACTTTCTCCTTGGAAGGAAAGTTATGACCAACCTAGATAGCATATTCGGAGAAGGCAATGGCACCCCACTCCAGTACTCTTGCCTGGAAAATCCCATGGATGCAGGAGCCTGGTAGGCTGCAGTCCATGGGGTCGCTAAGAGTCAGACGAGACTTCACTTTCACTTTTCACTTTCATGCATTGGAGAAGGAAATGGCAACCCATTCCAGTGTTCTTGCCTGGAGAATCCCAGGGACGGGGGAGCCTGGTGGGCTGCCATCTATGGGGTCACACAAAGTCGGACACGACTGAAGTGACTTAGCAGCAGATAGCATATTCAAAAGCAGAGACATTACTTTGCCAACAAAGGTCCGTCTACTCAAGGCTATGGTTTTTCCAGTGGTCATGTATGGATGTGAGAGTTGGACTGTGAAGAAAGCTGAGCGCCAAAGAATTGATGGTTTTGAACTGTGATGTTGGAGAAGACTCTTGAGAGTCCCTTGGACTGCAAGGAGATCCAACCAGTCCATTCTAAAGGAGATCAGTCCTGGGTGTTCATTGGAAGGACTGATGTTGAAGCTGAAACGCCAATACTTTGGCCACCTCATGCGAAGAGTTGACTCATAGGAAAAGACCCTGATGCTGGGAGGGATTAGGGGCAGGAGGACAAGGGGACAACTGAGGATGAGATGGCTGGATGGCATCACCAACTCAATGGACATGAGTTTGGGTAAACTCCGGGAGCTGGTGATAGATGGAGAGGCCTGGCGTGCTGCGATTCATGGGGTCACAAAGAGTCAGACACGACTGAGTGACTGAATTGAACTGAACTGAATGATTGGTGATGTTGAGCATCCTTTCACGTGCCTCTTGGTATGTTGTCTTTGGGGAAATGTCTATTTAGGTCTTCTGTCCATCTATTGATTGGGTTATTTTTGAATGTTATTGAGGTAAATGAGCTGTATATTTTGGAGATTAAGCCCATGTTGGTAGCATCATTTCTAAGTATTTTCTCCCAAGCTATAGGTTGTCTTTTCATTTGTTTGTGGTTTCCTTTGCTGCACAAAAGCTGGTAAGTTTGATTAGGTCCCATCTGCTTATTTTTGCTTTTATTTCTATCACTTTGGGAAACTGACCTAAGAAAACATTGGTATGATTTATGTCAGTGTGTTTTGCCTATGTTCTCTTCTAGGAGTTTTATGGTCTTGAGTCTTATATTTAAGTCATTAAGGCATTTTGAGTTTATTTTTATATATGGTATGAGAGTGTGTTCCAACTTTATGATATACATGTGGCTGTCCAACTTTTCCAATACCACTTGCTGAAGAGACTGTCTTCTCCCCATTGTATATTCTTACCTTATTTATTAAAAATTAATTGAGAGAAGGCAATGGCACCCCACTCCAGTACTCTTGCCTGGAAAATCCCATGGACGGAGGAGCCTGGTAGGCTGAAGTCCATGGGGTCGCTAAGAGTCAGACACGACTGAGTGACTTCACTTTCACTCTTCACTTTCATGCACTGGAGAAGGAAATGGCAACCCACTCCAGTGTTCTTGCCTGGAGAATCCCAGGGATGGGGGAGCCTGATGGGCTGCCGTCTATGGGGTCGCACAGAGTCAGACATGACTGAAGCGACTTAGCAGCAGCAGCAGTGTGGGTTTACTTTTGGTCTCTCTACTCTGTTCCATTGATTTATATGTTTTTATGCCAATACTATACTGTTTTGATTACTATAGCTTTGTAGTATTGTCTGAAGTGTGGGAGGGTTATGCCTCCTGCTTTGTTCTTTTTCCTCAGGATTGGTTTTGCAATTCTGGGTCTTTTATGGTTCTATATAAATTGAATTATTTGCTCTAGTTTTTTGAAAAATGTTATGGGTAATTTGATAGGGATTGCACTGAATCTGTAGATTGCCTTGTATAGTATGGTCATTTTGACAATTCCTCTAATTCAACAACATGGGATATTTTCCCATTTCTTTAAATCACCTTCAATATCCTTTATTAATGTTTATAGTTCTCAGTATATAAATCTTTCACTCCTTGGTCAGGTTTATTGAAGTCATTTTTAATACAAATGGTTAAAAAGCATTTTTCTTAGATTAACTCAAATTTATTCCAGAAAAAAAAATCAACCAGAGCATCCTTCATTCCCCTAATTGAGAGGCTCTCTCATTAACAGTCTATTTTGGGGGGGGGGGTGGGGGCAGCTAAAGGGAGGGTGAGGATGGTGGGGGAGGGGTGGCAGTGATGGTGGGGGTCTGGAGCTTCCACAGGAAGAGTTAACTAACAGTTTCTACAGCTGAGATTAAAGTCCTCCTCTTCTGGAGCTATGGCAGGTAAAAGAAGCCTGTCTCTATCATCCATTACATTTACTGTGAGATGCAAAATGATTCAATAAACAACAACAGTGCACTTTGTTTCATTATGATGTTACTATTGTTTGTTATTGACAACCTCAAGCTGAAAAATCAGAACAGTACAAGGATATTTACTAAAACCAGGGCCATGGGATATGGGGTACTTTGAGGTTTAAAACAAAACAAAGCAAAACAGAATACCTATGCCCATGAAGCAAGTATAAAAGTCCAAATCTAGCTCACAAGTCTCTGGGAGAAGATATGTTGAATGACATCATGGGTCTGGCTTTTTCCTGCTGTGTAACCAACCCTGGCATAATCCCCAGAACCCAAGATTTAAAAGGCACACATTCTCCTTGTGCAGTGTTCAGGACCACAGCAGCTTCTGACAGGAGCACAGGCATGGTGCCCACAGCCCACGGAATGATGTAATCCAGGCTCTCTTCGACTGATGCTGCATCTGGAAAATGGGAAGAAGGGGGTGTAATGATTAACCTCCACCCAGTGCTTTTAATTGCATACCCAAACACATCTCTCCAACATAGGTGATGTGTTCATTTACAAACTGTATACATGTTATTATACTAATAAATGATGCACATAATAAAACTCTACAAGTAGAATTTTTAAATACAAATAGGTAAAGCAAATTTCTGGAGAAGGCAATGGCACCCCACTCTAGTACTCTTGCCTGGAAAATCCCATGAACGGAGGAGCCCGGTAGGCTGCAGTCCATGGGGTCACTAAGAGTTGGACACGACTGAGCGCCTTCACTTCTCACTTTCATGCATTGGAGAAGGAAATGGCAACCCACTCCAGTGTTCTTGCCTGGAGAATCCCAGGGACAGGGGAGCCCGGTGGGCTGCCGTCTATGGGGTCACACAGAGTCGGACACGACTGAAGTGACTTAGCATAGCATAGCATAGCAAAGCAAATTTCTCCAACTTTCTGGCTGTATCTCCATGGGTGGTTTTGAATAATCTCGAGGGCACACACCCACCCTGTTGGCCTGGACAGGACAAGTACAGGCTAAGGTGTACTTTCTTTCAAATGTACAAGTCCCCTGATTAGCAACTATCTTGATGTCTTTGTTAGGAATAGGATGAGTCAACACTTGAAAAAGATATCACATTTTCTCAAGAACAATATTTCTAGAGGCTTTGTGCAATGGGGGAAAAGAATTTTCCTGGTATCTAAGCTGTTTGTCATATTGGGGAAAACATTCTGCTCAAAACAAAGTTAAAGCCAGTTTGAGAGAAGCCAGTAAAATAGATTTAGGGTTATACAAGATTAATCACTGCAGATGGTGACTGCAGCCATGAAATTAAAAGACGCTTACTCCTTGGAACGAAAGTTATGATCAATCTAGATAGCATATTCAAAAGCAGAGACATTACTCTGCCAACAAAGGTCCATCTAGTCAAGGCTATGGTTTTTCCAGTGGTCATGTATGGATGTGAGAGTTGGACTGTGAAGAAAGCTGAGCGCTGAAGAATTGATGTTTTTGAATTGTGATGTTGGAGAAGACTCTTGAGAGTCCCTTGGACTGCAAGGAGATCCAAACAGTCCATTCTAAAGGAGATCAGTCCTGGGTGTTCTTTGGAAGGAATGATGCTAAAGCTGAAACTCCAGTACTTTGGCCACCTCAAGTGAAGAGGTGACTCATTGGAAAACTCTCCGATGCTGGGAGGGATTGGGGGCAGGAGGAGAAGGGGATGACAGAGGATGAGATGGCTGGATAGAATCACTGATTCGATGGACGTGGGTCTAAGTGAACTCCGGGAGTTGGTGATAGAAAGGGAGGCCTGGCGTGCTGCGATTCATGGGGTCTCAAAGAGTCAAACATGACTGAGCGACTGAACTGAACTGAAGATTTTAATACAAATTAAAAAAAAAATCTACTGGATAGGCATGGGACAAATATATGGAATTCCTCAACTTTTACTTTAAAAGTAATTTTTGGTTAATTATATATGATAGTTTAAAATGTATATATTTTGGGTTATATCAGATCAGAGCACTTTCTACAGCATATTCATTTGGATATTTCATAAAATATAAACAACAAAATAGCAGATTGATATATACATATAGTCATGAAAGAACATTTATATTATTTAAACATTTAAGTCAAATAATAAGATAAATATTTTAAAACAATGGGTGTTTTATTTATAAACTAAAGAATATTTTGTTTTCTTCTGGGCCCATTCCAGTTCCAACTTCTGTAGTCTTAGCCATGTTTCAAAGTAGTCCCCCTCTAATTTTATTTCCTTCTCTATTACTTTGAAATCCGTCCTCACTATAGTCAGAACTAGTCACTTCCCTCTATTCCATATGTTGTATATTGTGGCATTTTGAATCATCAGCCTGAAAAATAATATCAGCTATTTTGCCCTGGATCACAGTTTGTAGATGACAGATCAAGATCAGATCAGATCAGTTGCTCAGTCATGTCCGACTCTTTGCGACCCCATGAATCACAGCACGCCAGGCCTCCCTGTCCATCACCAACTCCCGGAGGTCACTCAGACTCGCATCCATCGAGTCAGTGATGCCATCCAGCCATCTCATCCTCTGGCGTCCCCTTCTCCTCCTGCCCCCAATCCCTCCCAGCATCAGAGTCTTCTCCAATGAGTCAACTCTTCGCATGAGGTGGCCAAAATACTGGAGTTTCAGCTTTAGCATCATTCCTTCCAAAGAAATTCCAGGGCTGATCTCCTTCAGAATGGACTGGTTGGATCTCCTTGCAGTCCACCGGACTCTCAAGAGTCTTCTCCAACACCATAGTTCAAAAGCATCAATTCTTCGGCGCTCAGCCTTCTTCACAGTCCAGCTCTCACATCCATACATGACCACAGGAAAGACCACAGCCTTGACTAGGCGAACCTTTGTTGGCAAAGTAATGTCTCTGCTTTTGAATATGCTATCTAGGTTGGTCGTAACTTTCCTTCCAAGGAGTGAGCGTCTTTTAATTTCATGGCTGTAGTCACCATCTGCAGTGATTTTGGAGCCCAGAAAAATAAAGTCTGACACTGTTTTTCCATCTATTTCCCATGTAGTGATGGGACCAGATGCCATGATCTTCATTTTCTGAATGCTGAGCTTTAAGCCAACCTTTTCACTCTCCACTTTCACTTTCATCAAGAGGCTTTTGAGTTCCTCTTCACTTTCTGCCATAAGGGTGGTGTCATCTGCATATCTGAGGTTATTGATATTTCTCCCAGCAATCTTGATTCCAGCTTGTGTTTCTTCCAGTCCAGCATTTCTCATGATGTACTCTGCATATAAGTTAAATAAACATGGTGACAATATACAGCCTTGACGTACTCCTTTTCCTATTTGGAACCAGTCTGTTGTTCCATGACCAGTTCTAACTGTTGCTTCCTGACCTGCATACAGATTTCTCAAGAGGCAGATCAGGTGGTCTGGTATTCCCATCTCTTTCATAATTTTCCACAGATGACAGATCAAAGAAGAGCTCAAGTCTAACTGACTGCAGAGTCCAAACCCCTCTGCATACCGCATTTTATGAAGTATTGTCACTACAATGGGATCCCCAAAGGCCTGGTGTGGTAGCATTGCAGCATCAAACCATCTGACCACTAATGTATCATTAACCATCTACTGTGTATTGGGAAGAGTCAAAGAACAAAAATTTTAGACATAGAATGTAATATAAGCCCATTCTCTCAAGTAATGAATTTCTTTTATTTTCAGTATCTTTCCACCTAAATTGTATTCTCGTTTCCTAATATTTTTCTCTAGAATAGTACACTATTGTAATCCCTTTCACTCCATATTCCTTTCCATATTCTTTTCATTAAAAAAAACTAACAAAAATATATTTTAAAGAACAATATAATTTTCAAGTGCCAATGCAATGACTTTTTAAACTATACATTAATATATATATAATGTGAATACATATACTCAAAGTAGCTCTTTTTGCATTTATCATTTCAAATTACCAAACATTCGTGATTCCTCATTTTGTACATGGTACTATGCTAGAAGCTGCAAGACCATGCCAGGCCTTTGGGGACCCAAATCTAGTCATTGTATTTCATAAATACTAGAGGTTAGTACTTGAAAAAAGAACATCTCTTTCAGGGAGATATAATTTAACCCACAAGTTTCCAACAGAAATGTGTTTAAGAGAGAGTAGAGTTTATTAACGTGGTTATATTTATTATTATCACTCTCCCCTACTGACTGGTGTGTATTAAACCCTTTGACTGCTCTTTAGCAGGAGCTGAGAGCTGAGAGAGTACAGCCTACATGTGAATTACACCCAATCACCTGTTTTGATAAGACTCATCAGCTGAAAATAGATTTTTAAATGATATTAAACAAATCAAAAGAATATTTTATAACATGTGAAATGATATAAAAAAAGCCCAAGATAGGTGCCCATAAATATTGTTCTATCAGATCATAATCACTCATTGATTTATGTATCTTCCATGGCCACTTTTGTGCGGCAATGACAGAGTTGAATAAATACAACAGAGACTGCAGGCCCAGAAAACCTAAAATATTTACTGTCTATCTCTTTACAGAAACTTTGCCAACCCTGACTGACAGTGATGAAAGGGAAAAGGGGAGGAATGTAAAATTATAGATATGAATGCACAGAGAATTCTCCAGTGAGTACATGAATTTATATTTAAAAGACTTTTGAAAAAAATATGAAAAGAAATATGAGGGAAAGATTCAGAAGAAGAAGGAAGGAATAATTTTGAGAAGCAGCAAGAAATATATGGAAATGTCAGTGAGGCTAAAAGCCCAGAAGATTCTGAAGCTTATGAAAACTATTAACAGCAAGAAAAGTGACCCTTATAAGTAAAGGAAACAAGAATGGTGTGTAAGAATGCCACTGGGGCGAATGGTACAATGCTACTGAATAGAGAAAGTTAAGTTGATTACTTACCTCTCTGTTAACCCCTTAAGTATGTTTCTGTCTTTTCTATGAAGATTTATCATCTCTTGTAAAGAATAAAATTAGGGGTAATAAGAAGAAATGGAGATTAACACAGTAAAATAGTGAAAAATACTCATCTGCTCTTGTTTATTTCCAGGCTTGGGTGAACAATATCTCAAGATACCAAACGATAGAATCTCAATCCACCAGGAAGTTATTGGTAATCTTTAAGAGTTTGGAGAGAACTGAAAAGGTGCTTAAAATATAGGGTTAGATTAAAAATCTAAAAAAAAAAGAGAGACTGAAAACTATGGGATCAAGAGCTTGCTATGACTCCCAGTAAAACTCTAGAATAAATTGTTGGGCCTTTAAGAACTGAGGAAGGAAAACTAGGATTAGGAAGATAATAGATTTATTAAGAAAATCACACCAGATAAACCTCATATCAGTTTTAGCTAGGATTATAATATATAGGGAGAAGGCAATGGCACCCCACTCAAGTACTCTTGCCTGGAAAATCCCATGGATGGAGGAGCCTGGTAGGCTGCAGTCCATGGAGTCGCTGAGGGTCGGACACGACTGAGCGACTTCACTTTCACGCATTGGAGAAGGAAATGGCAACCTACTTGTGTTCTTGCTTGGAGAATCCCAGGGACAGGGGAGCCTGGTGGGCTGCCGTCTGTGGGGTCGCAGAGAGTCAGACACAACTGAAGCGACTTAGAGCAGCAGCAGCAGCAGCATAATATATAGAGTCCTTTGACAGGTTCTCCCTAAATATCATTTGTAGAAGATTTAGAAGGGATGATGTTTGCAGTTATTAAGAGGTATCATCAGTACACTTAAGTGGATTTATAATTAAAGTACTTGATTAATGATATTCTCTGATATGCTGATTAATGAATTAAGGAAATAAATGAATTTCTCATTAATTCAACATTCACTCATTAATTCTCCAGGATTTATATTATTTCTTTCTCTTTTTTTTACCAATGATTTGGTCAAGGGTATCTCACACGCTAGTAAAGTAATGCCAAAAATTCTCCAAGCCAGGCTTCAGCAATATGTGAACCGTGAACTTCCTGATGTTCAAGCTGGTTTTAGAAAAGGCAGAGGAACCAGAGATCAAATTGCCAACATCTGCTGGATCATGGAAAAAGCAAGAGAGTTCCAGAAAAACATCTATTTCTGCTTTATTGACTATGCCAAAGCCTTTGACTGTGTAGATCACAATAAACTGTGGAAAATTCTGAAAGAGATGGGAATACCAGACCACCTGATCTGCCTCTTGAGAAATCTGTATGCAGGTCAGGAAGCAACAGTTAGAACTGGTCATGGAACAACAGACTGGTTCCAAATAGGAAAAGGAGTACGTCAAGGCTGTATATTGTCACCATGTTTATTTAACTTATATGCAGAGTACATCATGAGAAATGCTGGACTGGAAGAAACACAAGCTGGAATCAAGATTGCTGAGAGAAATATCAATAACCTCAGATATGCAGATGATACCACCCTTATGGCAGAAAGTGAAGAGGAACTCAAAAGCCTCTTGATGAAAGTGAAAGTGGAGAGTGAAAAGGTTGGCTTAAAGCTCAACATTCAGAAAATGAAGATCATGGCATCTGGTCCCATCACTTCATGGGAAATAGATGGAAAAACAGTGGAAACAGTGTCAGACTTTATTTTTCTGGGCTCCAAAATCACTGCAGATGGTGACTGCAGCCATGAAATTAAAAGACGCTTACTCCTTGGAAGGAAAGTTACGACCAACCTAGATAGCGTATTCAAAAGCAGAGACATCACTTTGCCAACAAAGGTTCGCCTAGTCAAGGCTATGGTCTTTCCTGTGGTCATGTATGGATGTGAGAGCTGGACTGTGAAGAAGGCTGAGTGCTGAAGAATTGATGCTTTTGAACTGTGGTGTTGGAGAAGACTCTTGAGAGTCCCTTGGACTGCAAGGAGATCCAACCAGTCCATTCTGAAGGAGATCAGCCCTGGAATTTCTTTGGAAGGAATGATGCTAAAAGCTGAAACTCCAGTATTTTGGCCACCTCATGCCAAGAGTTGACTCATTGGAAAAGACTCTGATGCTGGGAGGGATTGGGGGCAGGAGGAGAAGGGGACGACAGAGGATGAGATGGCTGGATGGCATCACTGACTCGATGGATGTGAGTCTGAGTGACCTCCGAGAGCTGGTGATGGACAGGGAGGCCTGGCGTGCTGCAGTTCATGGGGTCGCAAAGACTCGGACACGACTGAGCGACTGATCTGATCTGATTGTTGCATGACGCCTAAATTTGCAGAAACTCAGTAACTGCAAGGAATAGATAGAATGTCTCATGGTAAAGACAAATCCAAATAAGATTCAGTGTGCACGTGCTACGCTTCAGTCGTGTCTGACTCTTTGCAACCCCATGGACTGTAGTCCATCAGGGTCTTCTGTCCATGAGATTCTCCAGGCAAGAATACTGGAGTGGGTTGCCATTCCCTTCTCCAAGATCTTCAGCAAATCTAAAGGAAATCTTATAATTAAATGCCAAACAAAACAAAGCAAAACATGAACAACAAAACCAAAACCAAAACAAGCAAAATTGTGGTTCCTAAAACCAGGTGCACATTAGAGTTAGAGATTTTTATTTAATTGGTTTTGGGTGCAGGCCAAGTATTTTTAAGAGGCATTTCAGTTGATTCTAAGTTCAGTCAGGATAATCATTTGGAATACACTAACTGTGAAAGATGAGGAGAGAGTGACAAGTGGAATAACCACTGTCCAGTGCAAGTATGGAAATGTTTAGATGATTCTGTGAACTGTAAAAATCAATGAAGCAATGGCGAGATGTGACAACCAAAAAAGCTAAAATGACCATTAATTATAAATATTGACTAGAACTTGGAAATGGTAAAAGCAACTCCCATTTTTCAGGCAATTACTCTTGTATCAGGCACAGTAAAAGGGACTTCAAGTGCATTATACAGTCATCCTCAATTTGCAGTGGAGAAAACTGAAGTTTAGTGAGGTTAAGTAACTTATCTAAATCACCCAGCTAGTAACTAGTGTGGCAAGGGCTTAATGAATGCTATATAGTAGTATACTAAGGAGGGCCTGGAGAGACTAACTATATCGGGAATTTATTAGAAAGGGAAATCTAAGTGATATTTTAATGAAGAACTGGTGTTGAAGTGAATATAGATAATAAATATAGAAAAATACAAAATTCAAATATTTTCCCAAGATTTTCCATGTAAGAGCTGGGAATATTTGTAGGACCTATGAGAAGAAATGCAGTGGTAGGCAAGAGGGCCCATTTTTGGGAGAAAAATCACTTTGGCTTTTAATAATAGGTATTATTTATAAAGTAGCTGTGCCAAGCATTTTATACTCATCTCATACAACCCTAGGTACTATTAGCATTATTCTATTTTAAAGGAGTTGTCCAGATGATGGATTCAGTGCTATATTCGGGATTTGAACCTAGGTCTTTGTTAGAGCCTACACTCTCAAATCAATTGGCTATATGTATAACATATTGAATGTAATGTAATTGTGCAATATCTAAGCAGAAATGTGCCAGAACCATTGGAATATGGGAGTAGAACACAGACAAAATAATTAATTATATGTTCAGAAAACTAATAGCTTATAAATAGATTTAAGTTATTTTTAACTATTGGCACCCCACTCCAGTACTCTTGCCTGGAAAATCCCACGGATGGAGGAGCCTGGTAGGCTGCAGTCCATGGGGTCGCTAAGAGTCAGACATGACTGAGCGACTTCACTTTCTCTTTTCACTTTCATGCACTGGAGAGGGAAATGGCAACCCACTCCAGTATTCTTGCCTGGAGAATCCCAGGGACGGGGAAGCCTGGTGGGCTGCCGTCTATGGGGTCACACAGAGTCGGACACGACTGAAGTGACTTAGCATAGCATAGCATATAGTTGATTTAGAATGTGTTAATTTCTTCTGTACAGCAAAGTAATTCAATTATACATATATGTATATAGATTTTTTCATATTCTTTTCCATTATGCTTTGTCACAGGATATTGAATATAGTTGGGTTTCCAGGTGGCACTAGTGGTAAAAGATTTGCCTGCCACTGAAGGAGATGTGGATTTGATCCCTGGGTCAGGAAGATCCCCTAGAGTAGGAAATGGCAACCCACACCAATATTCTTGCCTGAAAAATTCCATGGACAGAGGAGACTGGTAGGCTACAGTCCACGGGGTTGCAAAGAGTCATACACAACTGAGCGACTAAGCACACACACCGAATATAGTTCACTGCGCTATACAGTAGGACGTTGTTTATTCCCTCTATATATAACAGCTTGCATCTGCTAACCTCAGTCTCCCAATCCATCCTTCCCCTCCACCTCTCCCCCTCGACAACCACGTTTGCTCTCTCTGTGAGTCTGTCTCTGTTTTGTAGATGTTCATTTGTGTTATATTCTAGATTCCACATTAAGTGATATCAGGTGGTATTTGTCTTTACTTCACTTATCAGTAGGTCCATCCATGTTGCTGCACGTGGCATTATTTCATTCTTTTTTATGGCCGAGTAATATTCCATTGTATATACATCTTCTTTATCCATTCATCTGTTAGTGGATTTAGGTTACTGCTGGTATCTTGGCTATTCTTAACAGTGCTGTTATGAACACAGGAGTGTCTGTATCTTTTTGAGTTATAGTTTTTTCTATGTATATGCCCAGCAGTGGGATTGCTGGATGATATGGCAACTCTTGTGGCTTTCCTTGTGGCTCAGCTGTTAAAGAATCCTCCTACAATGTGGGAGACCTGGGTTTGATCCCTAGGTTGGAAAGATCCCCTGGAGAAGGGAAAGGCTACCCACTCCAGTATGGTGGCCTGGAGAATTCCGTGGACTGTATAGTTCAAGGGGCCACAAAGAGTCAGACACAACTGAGCAACTTTCACACACATGGAAACTCTATAGTTCTTTATTTTTTTAAATTTTAATTGGAGGCTAATTACTTTACAATATTGTGGTAGGAACTTTGGTAATGTTTCCATAGTGGCTTCACCAATTTACATTCCTCCCAACAGTGTAGGAGGGTTCCCTTTTTTCCACACCCTCTGGAGCATTTGTTATCTGTAGACATTTTAATGATGCCTGTTCTGTTTTCAGGTGATACCTCATTGTAATTTTGATTTGCGTTTCTCGAATAATTAGCAGTGTTGAGCATCTTTTCTTCTGCCTATTGGCAACCTGTAGGTCTTCTTTGGAAAAGTGTCTATGTAGATCTCCTATCCATTTTTCGATTGGGTAGTTTTTGTTGTTGTTGAACTCTATGACTTGTTTGTATATTTTGGAAATTAAGCCCTTAACAGTTGCACCATTTGCAAATATTTTCTCCCAATCTATAGGGTACCTTTCCTTTTCATTTTGTTTATGGTTTCCTTTGCTGTACAACAGTTTGTAAGTTTGATTAGGTTTCATTTGTTTATTTTTGTTTCTACTTCTGTTGCCTTGGGAGACTATACTAAGTAATTTTAAGTGGAGCATTAGCATATAAACATCTTTGTCATAAATATAGTATATAAAATGTATAAAACTACAGGTAGTATCTATCTATAGTTTAAAATATATATATAAAATATATACTCTTTTTAGACAATTCCTTGCTGCTCCTCTGGAGCAAAAACCTCTTGCTTTTCGTCATGATAATACTGTTATTTTTCTGATGCCTCAAGTCAAACATTGTCTTCTGAGGAATATTCATGAAAGAAGATTAAAGTTACTTTGACTCTTGTATTCTAAATATATTTGTTTTTAAATAACTTGGCTTCTGTTTTTATCATTATTTTTGCATCTTTACTGAGATGTAATTGACATTTGATAAACATACATTTAGAGTGCATGCTTTGATGAGTTCTGACATATGTATACACATGTGAAATCACTACTGCAATTAAAAAACATTTTCATCAATTCCAAGACTGTCCTGGAACCCTTAATAATCTGTCCCTGTCTCCACTCTCATTCCTAGGCAACCACTCATCTGCTCTGTGTCCCTAAAGATTGGCTTTCAGTTTCTAAAATTATATAAAAATAGACTCATAGATTATGTAAGTTTTTTTCTCTGACTTATTGCACTCAGAATGATGATTCAGACTCATTCATGGGTGTGTATTAATGTTTTGCTCTTCTTTATCTCTAGGATGTATTTCACTGTATGGATACATCACAATGCACTTATCTGTTCTCTTGTTGACAAATATTTGGGTTGTTTCCAGTCTGGCATGACAAATAAATCTGGTAAGAAAAAATCATGTTCTTGTCTTTGTGTAGACATATGCTTTCATTTCTTTTGGGTGGACAGCCAGGAATGGAATACCTGAGTTATATGTAGATTATTTTAGCTTTTAAGAAACTGCCAAACTGTTCTATACCAGCAGTGCATGAGTTCCTGTTCTGCTATATCCTCACCAACACTTGGTAAGATCACTCTTTTTGATTTAACTATTCTGATAAATATGTAGTGATGTCTCATGTAGCTTTATCTTTCCCTGATGCTAATGATATTGAGCACCTTTTCATTTATTTGTCATCCTGTAGCTTCTTCACTGAAGTGTCTTTCAAATCTTTTGCTTATTTTTAAGCATAGATTTCTGTCTTCTTACTATGGAGTTATATGAGTTCTAAATACAAGTCCTTTGTCAAATAAATGATCTGCAAATATTTTCTCCTGTGTTAAGCTTTGGTTATACTGTAAAAAGTAATAGTTTGCCTCAATCAATAAACATTTTCTTCTAAACCAATTCTAGGTTGCATCATATCTTAAATGTTAATAACTACATCTATTATAACAAAGCTCTCACACTTACAAATCTGATGGAAAATTTTATTGCATCCTCCATGAAGTACAAAGAGAGTTTATTTGGTCACACAGAAAAGTCTGTATTTTCCAAAATGATAAGAGCAAAAAATATACTTTATGATTGGCATTTTTTCTAGAAGGTGATATTTTAACCATTTTATCTGATATTATAAGTAATAATAATGGACTAATTTCATTGTATAAATATTCATTGCTGAGAGAATGTCAGTACTACTTCATTAAATTCATTTTCACTAAAATTAGTAATTTTCCCCTGCCTCAATTTTATTTTTTCTGATTTTTTTTCCAATCCCTGATTCTGTGGACTCATGATTTCTCTTTAGTCTTTCACACCTTTTTCCCCCTCCTCAAATTAAAACTTTCATTTTGTAGTAAGCAGATTATCTCTTAAAGTAACAGGACAAGTCATCATCAGCAAACATCTGTATTTATAGCAAAATGCAGCATTTGCTGAATTCTAGCCCTTTATTCTGCATCCTTCTGCCATAACTGATAACCAGCTTTACATTTATAAAGTTCTATTTTTAGTTGTCTAAAAATCCTGGACAGTGCCTTTATAAGTTCATATCAGAAAATGTTATAATTTTAAATTATAGATGATGGTCAATATTACTATAAAAGTCAAAAGTGAGAAAGAAATGGAAGATATTCCAAGTGAAGAAACTTTGTGACTTAATCTTTATAATCTTATCTAATATGATGCAAATATATTTCTATCTCTAAAAGAGTAATTCCTTCACAGAATGACAATTAAATTTGATCTAGAGTGCCACTAAAAATTAAGAACTTCTATCAGTTATATAGAAGACAGTAGATTATAGGAAAAACTCTAGTTGTTGGGGTGTTTTCAATCAAATGGAAATAAATCTTAAGTGTTGTCTAGCATTTACTTCCTTTTGCATCTAAGTTGAATTCAGTATTGACAAATGATCTGTAATTGGAAGCATTTTGTATATGTTCATTTGTGTGCAAAGCTGTCTATACTGAAACACAAATCAGAACTGCCCTTTACCTCCTTTATTAACATATCAGCTTTGACATTCAACAATTATATTTCAAAAATTAATAACTAGTTGAAAAAACAGCTCTATTTTCCACATGACCAGTTCAGCATTCAGTTCAGAAAAAAAAAAATTAGCAATGGAACAATGATTACCAAAATATGTTTTATGGTACTCTTTCCTTTGAGATGGTAATAGGCAGGACCTTAAGAAATTCTAACAAAATTCCACAGAGCTCTCTTTCTAGCTTGCAGGTGACTACCTTATTTGTGTGTCTTCATATGGCAGAGAGAGAGAGGGCACTCAAGCCAACTTACCAATACTTTGGAGGGAGTTTTTTAGTTTGCCCACTGGAGACACATCCAGTGATGCACTAAATGGACGGCACTGGAAGGATAATGGTAACAAAGTCACTTCTATAAGGGGTGACTGCCACCCACTGTTGATGGGTATCTTCAAAAATAAGAGGGAATGCAGCTGCTATAATGCAATATCCCTCTCTAGCCTCCATTTCTCTTCTGCCCCCCTCAAATAGGTATAGATTAATAGCTGGCCAACCAAAGGACGAATAATCTGAAGCTTTGGGGTACCTATATGAACTGTTTCTCTCTTGTTTTGTTTTCCGATTACTGCTTTCTGATGCCCTCTGTCAAATATTTTCCTTCACCTGGAATAACACCTTGGGCAAAACTCAAAGCTTTCCAAGTTCTCTCTTCATACAGAGAGACTCATTTTCTCTGAGTGGGTTTCTTTTGTTTGTTTTCTTGTTTGGGTTTTTCTTTTTCTTTTTTTCTTTTTGAGTGGGAAGAGGAGGAAAGACCCATCACTCTGTGAACTAATAACCACATTTCTCCTTGAATCCTCTCTTCCCAAGGTGGTCCTGATATAGACAGGAGGGTGTGTCTGGCACAGTGTAGACACTCAATAAATGAGAAACAAGCTAAACTACTGGTTTATATTTGAAGAACCTCCCAACACCTAGAAAGACCCCATTTATTTAAAAATCAAATTTCTTGCTTCAGTTTTGTATTATAACCACTAACCAAGAAGAAAATTCTAAGAAGATAGCCTTATCTAGACTTATTTTCTTTTGCACTTATCATTAATTTAGCATTTACAGATTCTTAAAGCAAAACATTTTCCCACTGTTGAGTGACAAGTTGTACTCAGTGATACACAAATCAAACCTCTAAGTGGTCAAGAATACAAAATAAAATTCAGTACTATTGAGTGCTTACTATGAATTTGTCACAGGGTAAGAACTTGAACGGAGCAGAAGTGATTTAAAGTTGGTATAAACGCTAATGAACTTACACTGTAGTTGGAGGCTAGCATATAAACATGATGATTGGTTCAAAATCTTAGAAAGGGAGACAGGGGAGTTGAGAGGCATTCCAGTACAGACGTTTGGAGGAATGGGTTCTGAAGCAACACTGACTGAGCTTTAATCCTGAGTGCTCTTCACTGCTATCTCTGGCAAGTTTCTTAACCTCTCTGTGTCTCTCATACTTAAAAAGCAGAATTCCTGAGCAATTTCTCCTATATTATAATAGGAGAAAGATCAGAAAGGATTAGGGACAGATGAAGGAAGTCACTGATTGCAAACATTTGGACTTATAAAATTGGTGAGGAGCACCACAAAAAGTTTTGGCAAACTCTAAACTGGTTATGTAGGATGGTTTGGGATAAGGACAATACAGAGAATATAGTAATAATAATAGTCAACTTTTATAAGATGCTTTGCATGACCTTTGCAAGTGCAAAAAAAATAGCTATTATTATGTTCAGACAATGTGCTGAGCACTTTATATGGGATATTTTTATGGACTGAATTCTGCCCCTCCTCTTCAAATTCATATGTTGAAGCCCTACCCTCCAGTATGACAGTATTTGGAGACAGGGCATTTAAAGAGGTAATTAAGGTTAAATGAAGACACAATTAAGGTTAAATGAGGAAAAAAGTGGGGTCCTATGATTCGTGTCCATATGACAAAGAGATAGGAGGATGTGGGTGCATAGAGAAAAGGGTAGGTGAGGCAACAGTGAGAAGGTGGCTGTCTATAAGTCAAGGCCTCAGGAGAAACCAATCTTACTGGCTCACTGACCTTGGACTTACAGCCTCTGCAACTGTTGTGAAAATAAATTTCTCTTGTTTAAGTCACCCAAGTTTGCTATGGCAATTCTGGCAGACTAAGACAATGGCTCATTTGACTCTTAAACCAGCCCCATGGAGAAATAGTCTGTCCATCATTGTGTCACCATTGAAGAAACAGAGGCTCAGAGAGCTTAAAATGAATTGCCTAAGACAGTTAATAAGTATCAGTAAACAGAATTTAAATTTAAGCTGTCTTACTACAAATATTATAGTTCAGTTGTAAATTGATAAATGAAAGAATTTATACACACAAAAGGCAGATACATGACTTATTAGACTTATTAGATTCGGGCTAAAAAAAGGGGGGGTTATTACTAAATTATTGAGATTTTAGGCCTTGGGGTTCACACAAGTTAAATGAGTAGCTTGTGTGTGATGGGTGGTGTGTGTATAGTTTATATTAAATACTCTGAAAAGTTTGTTTAGAGCAGAAAGGAATTATGGCTTAAGTACTCATGGACCTAGTAATAGCAGACTTGGGTAAAATGAGGGAAGAGATATGGTACTACTGCGGAGGAAAACAGTATTAAAGAATACAAAATGGTAAACAAGTAATGAGATGACATTTAAATGTGAATGATGAGAACAGATAATGTTTCATCTGTTATTGCCTTGTTATTGCCTATAACTATGTCTCTCTTCTAAGACACTAAATTAACATTTGGTGATATAGGAAAGAACAGTAGAGAAATGTTGAGATTTAACACTTGGAAGAAGCCATTTTTTTCTCCCAACAGGAACAATAACAGATTGAAACTGAATTTTCCTCGTCTCAAGTAGGCTTTCTCTCTCTTTTTTGTAGGAAGGCCTTTTAGCTAGCTTCAACTGGAATGAAGGCGATAAAAACTTGGCCACCTTCGCACGTGATTTGTTATCTGATACCCGATTGCTGTCTGTATATGTTTTAGGGAACAATGAAATAGCTGCAGGATTGTCAATTCCACAAAAGCTGCACACAGAGGGTAACTGTTTAGTAATTCTAAACAAAAGGAGTTAAGCCCCGAATACAATCATCGGTCATGGTCGTTGGTTTTATTACGTCCTTCTAGCTTTAGGGGTCTGGTTCTTCAATGCACGTTGAGAGACCCAGCAGAAGCACTGGTTGCTTTCTGAGAATGAGGCAACTATCCCTTTCCCGGATTAGTGCTAGAAGTCGCTACTAGGCCTCTGCCAAGAACATCAACTCAGCCGCAATGCGCCTGCCCAGACCGCAGCAGCTTAGCTCTGCATACACTCCATAACACCAAAAACAACTGTACGAGAAAATTCGAATCTGCGGCAGCAACTTCGCCCCGCCTCACTCCAAAGGTTTTAGCCAGCACGGCTGCCTTGCCCGACTACAAATCCCAGTATTCACTCCTCACACGGGAGCCAATAAGGAAGCTACAAATTTCTTCAGCCAATCATACCCTAACCAAGTATAACATGCCGACTGAATTCTGGGGTTTGTGGTTTTCACGTGGCAACATTACACCATCGTGTTTAAGGCGATGTAGGCCCCGCGTCCGATTCCAAACGAAAGCTCCTTCTAATAATTATTCTGTTGGTGCCCCCAGGCTAACCTGTTAATTAGTTTTATTCCCAGGCTTTGTGCGCCTTAAAAATCGTAAACTTTTTATCTTACTGTCGTACAGGAAACAAGATTTTTCGGATGAAGGCATCCTCATCCCACTGGCCACCCGGTCCTTTAACCGTCGCTTTTAAGTCTCGCGAGATCAGCTCCTTTGGTTGGAGGCAGGCCTCTGAAGGGCGGATCACGTGTAGATTGACATGGGCCTCAGCCAACAGGATTGCCCTTTATCTGGCGTCTCCACAGCGTGCGTGGGGAGACCTCCGTGAACCCTGACCTTAGCTTTCCGTAGCGTCCCGCGTCTACCGTGCCCGCCCCCGGAGCGAAGGAGGCGGGTTTTGGCCTCTTGCCCTAGGGAACGAGTGCGGAGGGAGTGGAAGTGTCCAACTCTTCGGAGAGGCCCTGCTGTACTCCACGCTGCTCATGAGCCCGTTCTCCGGCGAGCAGCGCCGTCGTTAGGCCGGCCCCTTAGCCTCTGCTTCCCCCGGGACAGGCCCACGCCTTGCCGGGGAGGGGGCAGCCTGTCGAGGCGCCTCCCTAGTCAGCGTCTGCGTCGCGCTGCGACCCTGGAAGCGGGAGTTGCCGCGAGCGAGAGGAGGAGCCCCAGCGGCGGCGGGCAGCAGCACCAGCAACGCCGGCGGGCGGGATTGAGGCCGTCAACATGGCGAGCGCCTCGTACCACATCTCCAATTTGCTGGAAAAAATGACATCCAGCGACAAGGACTTCAGGTGAGGCCGAAATCCGACCCTCAGTCCGCCTCGGCGGGCGTCCCCCATCCGCGGCCCCGGCCCTCACACAGGCCTTGCCCCACCCCTTTGGCTTTAACTGGTTCCTCGGCTTTCCCGACGCCTCCAGGCCACCCTCCGCTCCCGATCCCAGCAGGCCCCTTTCCTCGCCCACCTTCTTTACCCCTCCCCCCCTTATTTCCTCTAGGCCGTTGCCCACCTCCGGTCACAGGTCCCTTCTGCGTTCCCCCACCGCATGCTCTGCCCTCCCAGGACGTGACTTCGCGTCCCAGGTAGCGTGAAGGGGCGAGATAACGCACCACTGTGAGCAAGGGAGTCACTTTAGGCTTGGAGACGTGGAGGCCAGGCCTACTCGCCGGCCTGCCCGAGGCGCTAGGCCTCCCTGCTCGTGGGGCCCGAGCTGCCTGCTGCTGCCCACGCGGGGTCCCAGCTGCGTCTCCTTTACCGCAGATGTGAGCAGGCCTAGGTGCATTCTGCTTGAACGATTTGCTTTTCCTCCCAAGTCTTCGGGGTTGTGTTATAAACTTTTTCTTTGGATTATCCCTTTAGTAAAGGTGGTAAGAAGGTGGAGGGGGTGCCAGGATGGTGGAAACTTGACTCCTAGAGTTTTCCCGCCAGCATCTCTTGTCATTTTTCTTTGGCAGGTAAAAACCCAAGCAGGAACTCAGGGTTTCAGTCCTATTTCCTTTTATTCAAAATTACTGCCAGAAGGGTGAATTGCTGAACCTTAAACAAAAAAGTACTAGGAACAAATGGATCTTATTGAAAGGAGTTTTCTAATGTGGGGGCGGTGAATATGAAGGTTTGTTATAAAGTTCTGTTCCTGGAGACTTGTGCTGTTGGTTCCAGACCTTGGTCACATGCATATTGAAGAATTGTTATATTTTCACAGATTATCTTGTATTTTTTTCTCTTTTCTTTTTTGTACAGTAGTAATTGCTACATTCCTTGCTTCCCACCTTCTGTTCCATCACGAATTAAATTTAAGTAAGCTCCCGATCTGAAGCAGGTTTTTATATTTTTTTGATACTTGTTTTGTTCTCTAGTGGTTGTATTTTCTGTGCATTTTAAAGGGAAGTACACATAGTGTTCAATTTGAATTTTGGTCGAAGAGTTTTTTTTTTTTCTCCGTATGAACAGTACGTTTTAAAACCTGAAAACACACCCAAACCTTAGGTCCCAGGGGAAAATTTTTCTGTTTGTTACAGAATCATGAAAAATATAATAATCCTGTTGCTAGTTAAATTGATATGCTGGTATATTAAGATAGCCAATGAAATACATTTTGGTATTGTGGCTTCAAAGCCAAGAACGATTTTCAAAAAGTTTTGCTACCTAGGGAGTTTTTAAGTATTGCATTCAAAACTTTTAAAATTAGTTAAAAGTTGCTCATAATAAATATTTTAGTGTTTTGGGAAGAGACGATTATTTGGGGTATTTTTAGGTTTGTGAGTTTTAGGGTGAAAATAAAAATTATTGGGGGAAATAAAAGTTGTTCCTTAAAGGATTAGAATGTTGTTTCCCTTTGGAGCTTTGCTTGCTTTCAGTGCAAGCCATTGAAAATACAGAAACCAAGTCATGTGATAATACTGCATATGTGATTATTGACCGAAGCCTCCTTACATTTTTTGTAAAAGAAAGTAATACATATATGCTTGAGGATTTTTTACAAATTACATGGAAGAGTAATACTCAGTGTGGAACTTGATAAGGGTTATCTACCAGTTTGGGCTTGAATAAATCAAAACATTGCTTGGAGGATTACTTAATCTTCTAAAAATGATATATTTCTAATAGTTGGTGAATATTATAGAAGATATGCCTAGGAACAGTAAGTGCCTTTCAGTAATTTGTCATAAAGATATTCTTAATAACTATATTTTTAAGACCTGTAATACGCTCACACCCTTTAGTAATAGACAAGACTTTGAAACCAAAGCACTATGTATGTTAAATAACTGACATGTAAGAGATTAATTAAAACAGCATTTGCGGTCAAGTACAAGATTTTTCTGTATTTGAATACATGTGTTCTATTTTAAAATGATGCTTTCTAATTTTTCTTTAGAAATTTATATACTTGTTTATTTTGCTGGAAATATCACAGTTGTAGTCACATGTTTTAAAATACCTAATGCTAGAAGGATCTTGAGGACAAGATTAATTAACATTATAGAAAATCTTAACGTATGCAGACTACTTTACCTTGTGCAAGGGGGAAAGAAAACAGTACATCCAAAAGGAAAAAAAAATCATTTTCCTCATGGTGGAATCCAAAGAGAATATGACTGCTAGTCACAAATATAGGTTCTAGTCCTGTAGGATTCTTCATTGTAAACTGTCTAGTATCTTGGGCAGGCTACTTTGAGATTAAATTTTTACTTTTGAGAAACTTGGATATGGATGATTACAAAAGGTCCCTTACAGGCCCAAATTTTCAGGTCTCTGAATAACTACATAGTTTTTTAACGTGAAGCAGGTAAATAAATGAATGCAGGCTTCTAAATTTTAGAATCTTTTTGTTGTTGTTGTAGGACTTAAATTATAGGCTCAAATTTATTGAGAGAAAACCAAAACCTAGTGTCCTCCTCCTCTCATGTTTTAGCATTCTGTATTCTTAGAAGATGGGATAGTAAGGCTTGCTGCTGCTACTGCTAAGTCACTTCAGTCGTGTCCGACTCTGTGTGACCCCATAGACGGCAGCCACCAGGCTCCCCATCCCTGGGATTCTCCAGGCAAGAACACTGTAGTGGGTGCTTGGTGATTCTGTAGATAACAGAATGAAAACTTTATTTTTTTTTTTTATTTTGCTTAACTTTACAATATTGTATTGCTTTTACAATACATCAAGATGGATCCGCCGCCAGTATACATGTGTTCCCCATCCTGAACCCTCCTCCCTCTCCCCTCCCCACACCATCCCTCCAGGTCGTCCCAGTGTTAGAATGAAAACTTTAATATGCACAAATAAAGCAAATGCTTCATTTATAAATATTAATCCTGAATATTCAGTGGGTTGAGGTAACTAATGGTATTCTGCTTTTATTTTCATGTACTTCACCACCAACTGAATTAAAGCATTCCAGGGAATCAAAAGCTAAACAAATTTTTTTACCATTGTTTTATCTCTCTGTACATAATAGTTAATACTTACTGTGGACTTTATACACTTGATCCTTACAACTCTAATAAAGTAGACACAAGCAGTCTCTGTTACAGTTGAGGAAACTTCAATCTGGCAATACGTGCTTGCGCAAGGGCAGTTTGACAGCAGCAGATCTAGGATTTCCAGATACCCTCAGGGCATAAACTCTCAACTACCATACTCTACTTCACCAAGGTTTTTACCAGGGGACATTAAGAATAATACCTTACATTTCAGTTCTGAGTTAGGCTTGAGGAATATTTTGTGCTAGAAGACACTTTAAATTCCCTAAGAGGGACTCCAAAAAGTTGAAGATTAGTGCTTGCCTTCAGTATTGTCTGCACGCTTGTTGAATGGTTAAGACATTTGTAAAAAGATAATTAACCCAGGGCTGTATGTAGTTTTCAGGCGTAAGTGGCAGAGAACATGAAAGCAAGGAGATTCACATGCAGGGTGTGATCTGAGTTAGGTCTTGAAGTTCTAGTTAGAGAATATGAGTACAGGTGTGAGAGCATTGTATACAAAGCACCACTCAGGGAGAGAGTGTAAATAATCTTGTTAGACATGGCAGGGACCTTTTCTTATTGAACTGAATCCTCCACTTAATTTAGGGCCTTGGTCCTGGAAGTTCTCAATAGATAACTTGTTTTAGTTGAATTCCAGAGTTAAGAAAAAAAACATGAGGATTGGGAAAGTTTCTTTAAGAAATCATTGTAAAATCTACCCAAATTATTTGATGCGATCTTAAAATAATTCACTGCATTGTAGAATTTCCCAGCTTGATAATGGTTTGTCACCAAACTAATTTATGTATTTTGACTATTGGAAAACATTTGCCCTTGAAAACTGTTGAAGATGCTAATAAAAATATTAGCCCTGTTATGGAATCATCAGCTTTCAGAGTTGGAAGGGACCTTACAGATCCTATAATAGCTGAAAATACTGTGTGGGCATTTACAATAATGTGTTATGGGAAGATTGAGGGCAGGAGGAGAAGGGGGCAACGAAGGATGAGATGGTTGGATAGCATGACTGACTCAGTGGACATGAGTTTGAGCAAACTCCAGGAGATAGTAAAGGACAGGGAAGCCTGGTGTGCTGCAGTCCATGGCGTCACAAAGATCAAACATAACTGAGCAACTGAATGACAACCGTTATAACAGGAGAGGCTCTTCTGCTTGTGCTTGAAGAAAAGTAGGTTTGATCAGAAGAAATAGATTTGTAGAGATTTAAGAAGGTGACTTCTGAACATTTTCTAAGTACTTTGCCTGTTGATGGCAGTAATTTACGAGATTTCACTTAATGTGCTTTGGAGGGAGGTGTGGATGCAGGTACTGCTAACAGTCATAATCAGCAATAGTTAGGTCTCACCACTGAAAAAGAGGAGAAAGGGACCTCATTGAGGAAACTGGGAAGAAGAAAGATGGCTAAAGATTAGTTTTATTTACATGAACAGTATTAAGACTGTCCCAGGTTGATTCATGACTAAGAGAAGAAATGAGAAAAAGTGGGATAGCGGTGGGGTGTGTATGAAATCTTTGAAAGGTAATTTGTTCATTGGGAAATGCAGTTTGCCAATAGCCTTTAAATCTCTGTTGGAAGCAAGGGTAAAATTTTAAATTGTGTTTGTGTATTAGAAGTGTTGTGAAAACCACTCACTGTACAGTACAGAGTATCTCTTTCTACCATTATTTCTGCCTCTCTGCATTGGATTTATTTACAATGAATGTTTACTCCTCCGGGAACTTTCAGTTCAGTAGAATAAGCCAAGTGTGTTAAGTTGGAGTCTCTGACTGTCTAGCTTGTAACTTTTTGTGCAGAGCCTTGGCACAGTTTCCAATGATGGTAGCACCAAAATATTTGAGTAAATGAGATGCCACTGCCTGTAGGTTAATCCACCTGGGACTCCTATAGAAGTCTGCTTGTTAACAACTTCCCCCTCTCCCACCTTAAACTTATTTTTTCTTATTTTGTCTTGTTAATGTTACCATCCACCAAATATCCCAGTTGGAACCCTTGTTATCACCCTTTCTTCTTTAGTTCCCTGATGAATATTTCTCAAATTAGTCTCCTTATCTCAGGCCTCTTTTTAATGCAGAATGTTGGTAGTTCTTCTATTAGAATTTTCTTCCTAAATATCACAGCTGATCATTGCCTTCTGCACTAATTCCCATAGACGAGATAAACTCATGAGAGGTTGCCCACCTAAGCTGACTGAAATTACTCTCCCTCAAATCGCTAACAGTCTCCAGGTAACTTGGTGGTTTCTTTGCTCTTTTATTTCGTATGTAAACACTGTTTACCATTTTTTCCTTCTTGAAATTTTCATATGTATAGGTGTCCCTCCCATAGGTTGGGTTTGTTACCATTTGTCTCAGAAAGAGGTTGTTAGTACCTATTTGGATAATTTTGGGAAGGTCTAAGGAGGCAGGGGTTTGTTTGCTTTAGAGTGGACGTTGTCAGAAAGGGGCGATTCGATCACTTGACATCTTAATAAATGTTACAAGGAGGCATGGTAAAGCAGGGAAACTGCTATTGTAAAGCAGAGGTTGCAGTCACTCTTTTAGTTAGGAGGACGTTTGGTGTTTTGTGTTGCTAAGTGAACTTAACCTGAAATGGATGTTCTGTGTGATTATATATAGGAAAACACTATCCTTTCACTGTAAGATAAGAGCTGTTGATGTGTTTGGATTATTCATTTGGATATTGTAATTGAAGTTTAGGTATGAACCTCAGAACAGTTCCTGGACTGTAGAGGCTACTGGGCCCCCTTTCTCAGTATCTCTCCCCTCCCCACAAATCTTCATTTTTTGTCCAAGAGCAGATGAAGTTGGTCTTCAGGGCAGTAATTCATGATGTTGACGGCTTCACTTCTGCTGGGATTTTGTTGATTAGGATCAGAGGAGTGGCCATTCAGTGTAGTCTGTAGTGGAACTAGACTTGTTAATTCTCTCTCCCTCTGATGTAAGGTGAGTGATTGAACCATCTAATGTGTGACCGTGGTTATTCAATAACATTAAGACTGGACAGGATACATACCCCCTGTAACACCAAAACCTGTGTTTTCCCTCCTATTTCTTTGTACTAACTCATCCTTTACTACCCCCATATCTAATCCATTTCAAAAGCCTGTTAATTTTTAATCTTGTAAGTCTCAAATAGGGTTGTTTGTTGTTTTCCAGTAGTTACATGTCTAATATGTATTTCTTCTGGAAGACACATCATGACCCTCTTGTGTGCTATCAGGGACAGTTGATAGCGCTTTAGCACTGCACCCGGAGGGGTCATTGTACACAGCAAAATTACCAACAAAAAGCACAGACATGCAAAAAAAAAAAAAAAAGTAGCACCAGATAGACTGCGAAGAGGATGCTTGTTTCCAGTGTGAGAGGCGAAGTGAGGCAGACCATCACCTTGGGCAGTGTCAGCTGGGAGTGTGTGCGGACGCGTGCTTCGGGTGCTTCCAGTGTTTGTGGTTCTTCACATGTCTGCATTGACATGAGAACGCATTGGAGAATTGATTTGGGGGTTACAACACATTTGCTAATAATGAGAATTGGCTGTATGTCCATTTGTCCATCTCCATTGACTGTCATAACTCTAATTCTAGCTACCATCATTTCTCACCTAGACCGCTGCGGTAGCTCTCCTTACTGTTCTCCATTCAGTCTGCTAAATTAAGTTTGATTCTCTTCAAACTGTTTTCCACAGTGTAATTAGAGTAATACTTGGAAAATGTTAATGTGATCATGCAACTTACTCTTCATTTTTACCTCAAATGCTTTTCAGTAGCTTCCCATCACTTTTACAATAAAGACTAAAATCTTGGTAAGGTCTTCAAATCTCTTTGATCTTTTGGCCCTTGCTTACTTGGTTATAACCTCCCCACTCCCCACACACAGTTCCTGTTCATGTTTAGGACCTCAGTCTTTTCTGATACACAACTTTCTTTCCAGTCTAGCTCATGTTATTTTGTTAGCCCATTGTCTTTGTATCATGTTCCTTTCCTTCATAGTGTTTATCTCAGTTTATAACTACATATGATGTAAGTACTCATATATGTAGTTTAAAAAAAATTATTATGCCTCAATTCAATTGTTAAGTAAGCTTCAAGGTAGCAGGAAGCACCTGTGCTTGCTTTTGCTAGCCCTTGTATCCATAGCACCTAGCATAGTACCTGACAAAAGGTTCTCAGGACATAGTGAATGAGTATGTACAACCTTTCCCATCTTAACCTCAGCCTGTGTTTCCATCTTCCCGTTAGGTTTCCCTGTATCTCAGACACACTGAATTGCTTCTCACTCTGGGGTGTTAAGCTCCTCCCCAGCACCACCACCACGCACACAGATTTAAAATCCCAAACCAGCTTTCTCCATGGAAACCCCTCTTAAACCTTTGAAATCCAAACTGTCACTTCTTTGGTGTGGTCATTGCCACACACCCTTGAGTATTTTTAAAAGTTTGTGTGAGATTTTTCCAAGTTACCTGTTGGTCTGCCATGTGAGATGAAAAGTTCAAAGGAAGGGACTGGGTCTAAGTTTATCATTTCAGCCCTTAGTGCCATAGCTAAAGCAATAAATGCGTAAGAGACATTGTACAAATTGGCTTCTCAGTCTGCCATGGACAGCTTTCAAACTGGTCAAACTACTTCTTTTGAAGATTTATAGTGCAAACTTTTCAACACATTAACAGAGGGAACTTTCTGGTTTTAGGGTCACAATTAAAAAGTAATTCTTACTATCGCAATCTAGTTTTCTGATTTTTAAAAATATTATCTATTGCTAATTTTGCTGATGCTCATTTCAGCTTTTAAAATTGTTTAACTCTTAATTATAGATTTTTGAAATCAATAAATTTCTTTATTAGAGTATAAGTTCTCTGAGCGTCCTTTGCTCATAATTCAGCCTTTGTAGCATAACAGGCAGTGAATAAATAAATGGTAAATAAAGGAAGGAATCTTTGTACCCGTAGTTTCTTCAGAACTATAAAATAACTTTTTATTGGGATGATATGCTTTTTTAAACTTAAATTGATGATCACCGTGTTTTCTCTTCAACCGTATGATTAACATTTCAGAGATTCTTAGAGGTTCCTATAAAACTGATAGGCCTGTCTAATGGAGTTTATCTAAGTAAAATAATTGGTGAAGATGCATTTCATGCTTTGCGTGTAGAAGTGCGTGCATGGTTCTATTCAGTTGTTTTTTTCTTTTTAACTTTCTGGACTGTTATGTGATTTTAAATTCATTTTTTTCATCATGTAAAATGGGAATAGGCTTCCAGTTAGGAGAACCGTGTTAATTTTAAAAGGCACAGGCTTAATTTACCTGTGTGTTATCCCAATTTGACCATATGCTTTTCTTTTTAAGCAGTTTAACAAGACTTGATGAGAATTATGCTGGTGTGTGTTTAAAACTTTGTCCTTTGGCAGTGGTCCTTAAGGAAAGGGGGCTAGATTTCTGGTGGAACAGCTTTCTGCTTCAAAATATCCTTTTGAAAATACACTTGGTTCTGGTGGTGGGAGTTGGGATGGAGGTGAGAGTTTGCATTTTGTAATTTTCCCAGTGGTGTGTGATATGAGCCGCCCAGTCTGACACTACAGTATTACACAGGAAGGTATTCTTAATGTTACAGACTTCCTAGATAAAATTCAAATCACACACAAAGTAAAAGTAGAGAGGGACTTTTCTTCCCCTAAAAGCCTTGATGCAATTATAGTTGACCCCAGAACTATGGGTTTGAACTTGACAGGTCCACTTAACGTGGGAAAATTTTTCATTAAATGCATACCACATATACTACATGATCTGCGATTGGTTGAATCTGCAGACGGATGTGGATGTTGACTGTGAAGTTATTCATGGATTTTTGATGAGATGTGGAGGAGGGGGTGGGGCATGGGGAGGCTTGGCACCTTTAATGCCCACTTGCTCAAGGGTCAGCTTTATTAGATTGAACAAGCATTCATTGAAGGTCCTGTCAGTAAATTTAAAATCAAGGCTAACCTGAGGAAAATAAAACCAATGATACCTTATTTAAAAGAGTACATCAGGACTTAGATATGAGTGATAGCATTGGATATGAAAACAGTGGTTTTTATTAATGCTTAAAAATTTTAATTACTGACAAATTTTACTCTTTTATTAGGTTTATGGCTACAAATGATTTGATGACAGAACTGCAGAAAGATTCCATCAAGTTGGATGATGATAGTGAAAGAAAGGTAGTGAAAATGATTTTGAAGTTACTGGAAGATAAAAATGGAGAGGTACAGAATTTAGCTGTCAAATGGTAAGTTGTTTTTTACTTGCTTCCTACCACCTCAGCTTTTAAAAAGACCAGTATGGTAACTGGTAAATTTTCTTAGTTTTGTTCTAAGTCTTTGTGGAGTGTTTTAGACTTTGTGGGTATCTTGACTTAGCATTTGTACTTGGTATGTAGACACATATTCTTATATGTAGTTTCTATATTAGCTAGAACAATGGTATTTATATCTTATGAAACTTTAGAAAGACTGCTGCTAAGTCACTTATTAGAAAGACTAGTTCTCTTATTTGGCCAGATTTTTTAGCTAGGTTAAAAGGCCTACTTACTGTATATTCCAAGGCAGTGTGGAGTTTAAGAACCAATGATAAGGGAAGTAAAAAATAATAAGACTTAGTAAAGGATCAGATCGGATCAGATCAGATCAGTTGCTCAGTCGTGTCCGACTCTTTGCGACCCCATGAATCGCAGCACGCCAGGCCTCCCTGTCCATCACCAACTCCCGGAGGTCACTCAGACTCACATCCATCGAGTCAGTGATGCCATCCAGCCATCTCATCCTGTCGTCCCCTTCTCCTCCTGCCCCCAATCCCTCCCAGCATCAGAGTCTTCTGCAATGAGTCAACTCTTCGCATGAGGTGGCCAAAGTACTGGAGTTTCAGCTTTAGCATCATTCCTTCCAAAGAAATCCCAGAGCTGATCTCCTTCAGAATGGACTGGTTGGATCTCCTTGCAGTCCAAAGGGACTCTCAAGAGTCTTCTCCAACACCACAGTTCAAAAGCATCAATTCTTCGGCGCTCAGCCTTCACAGTCCAGCTCTCACATCCATACATGACCACAGGAAAGACCATAGCCTTGACTAGGCAAACCTTTGTTGGCAAAGTAATGTCTCTGCTTCTGAATATGCTATCTAGGTTGGTCATAACTTTCCTTCCAAGGAGTAAGCGTCTTTTAATTTCATGGCTGCAGTCACCATCTGCAGTGATTTTGGAGCCCAGAAAAATAAAGTCTGACACTGTTTCCCCATCTATTTCCCATGTAGTGATGGAACCGGATGCCATGATCTTTGTTTTCTGAATGTTGAGTTTTAAGCCATCCTTTTCACTCTCCACTTTCACTTTTATCAAGAGGCTTTTTAGTTCCTCTTCACTTTCTGCCATAAGGGTGGTGTCATCTGCATATCTGAGGTTATTGATATTTCTCCCAGCAATCTTGATTCCAGCTTGTGTTTCTTCCAGTCCAGCATTTCTCATGATGTACTCTGCATATAAGTTAAATAAACATGGTGACAATATACAGCCTTGACGTACTCCTTTTCCTATTTGGAACCAGTCTGTTGTTCCATGTCCAGTTCTAACTGTTGCTTCCTGACCTGCATACAGATTTCTTAAGAGGCAGATCAGGTGGTCTGGTATTCCCATCTCTTTCAGAATTTTCCACAGTTTATTGTGATCTACACAGTCAAAGGCTTTGGCATAGCCAATAAAGCAGAAATAGATGTTTTTCTAGAACTCTCTTGCTTTTTCCATGATCCAGCGGATGTTGGCAATTTGATCTCTGGTTCCTCTGCCTTTTCTAAAACCAGCTTGAACATCAGAAAGTTCACGGTTCACATATTGCTGAAGCCTGGCTTGGAGAATTTTGAGCATTACTTTACTAGTGTGTGAGATGAGTACAATTGTGCGGTAGTTTGAGCATTCTTTGGCATTGCCTTTCTTTGGGATTGGGATGAAAACTGACCTTTTCCAATCTTGTGGCCACTGCTGAGTTTTCCAAATTTGCTGGCATATTGAGTGCAGCACTTTCACAGCATCATCTTTCAGGATTTGGAATAGCTCAACTGGAATTCCATCACCTCCACTACCTTTGTTCCTAGTGATGCTTTCTAAGGCCCACTTAACTTCACATTCCAGGATGTCTGGCTCTAGGTCAGTGATCACACCATCGTGATTATCTGGGTCGTGAAGATCTTTTTGTACAGTTCTTCTGTGTATTCTTGCCACCTCTTCTTTAATATCTTCTGCTTCTGTTAGGTCCATACCATTTCTGTCCTTTATCGAGCCCATCTTTGCATGAAATGTTTCTTTGGTATCTCTGATTTTCTTGAATAGATCCCTAATCTTTCCCATTCTGTTGTTTTCCTCTATTTCTTTGCATTGATCGCTGAAGAAGGCTTTCTTATCTCTTCTTGCTATTCTTTGGAACTCTGCATTCAGATGTTTATAGCAGCAGTTAAAACTATAGTTCACTTAACACTGATGATACAATAGTTAAAAGAATTCCCATTACCTTGGAGAGTGGTGCATTGAGAGCATCTTTTAGGTGTGATATTGACAGCTGGGTAGAGAATTTGAGTTCTTGGTAAATTGTATTAATGCACCTTTTTAATTTATGCATATCAAATATTAGAGATCCTTAAAAATTTACATAATAAGTTATTGGTAAGTACAACCTTTGGCTTCCTATAAAGTTAAATTGTAGAATTTAATCTCATTTTGTATGACATATATGTGGTATTAATTTAAATAGAGCATTCTCATTACTTTTGAATTTTCTTATAAAAGCTTTAAAATTTATTTAAGGCTAAGGATTTACACATCTGTAAAAACAGGCAAAGTGTGAGAAATCATTGGTCAGCATAGATTTTTCTAGACATGTAATACAACTTTCTTTATCTTGGGACATATGCAGGTTTAAAATGGGTCTTCAAAAAAAATAAGTTGCAGGATAGAGCCAATGAGTCTAGTTTTACTTTAGCAGTTATTTTCATCTTTTATTTTGGTATGTGCTTATTAACAAACAAAATTTTGTCTAACATATGTGCTGAGCAATTACTAGCCTTTAAAAATGATAATAAAAAGTAGGTTTTGTCCCAGATTGAGAGGTACACAGATCTTTATTCACTTGAGTATGAATCTTGTTAGAAACTTGAGCTTTTTATGATCTCTTATACTTAAAATTTAACAGGTGGGGGGAAATGACATATATTTAATAATATAAAAAAGAAATTAAGATAGAAACAAAGGTAATATATTAGATAAAACTCAAGAACTGATTCTAGGAGGAGGAGAAGTCCTAATAGATAAATCACTAAGTAGCTTTATCAAGAAATTGAAAAATCTATCAAAGAACTCATCACCCAAAATTAACCCCTGCCCAAAAATCTTTTCACACACTCTTTGAAACTTCAAACAACAGATAATTCCAGTATAGATAGTTCTAGAATTATTTCACAACATAAAGTATTAAAACCTTTTAAACAAAATACTGATAACAAATTCTGACTAAATATAACACTAAAAGAGAAGATTACACATCAGTTTCATTTAAATGTTCAAAATAAAATCAGTAGTATATTAAGTGCAGTTTACCATGACCAAGTGAATTTCATCCTGAATATAAGGACAATTTAATATTATGTGCTTTATTAATAATTTTATTTCATCATGTTAATAGATCAGGGGGAAAAAAACTATCTGGTTGTCAAGGTACTGATGAGATTCAACTTTTGTTCTTTGTTTAAAAGAAAAAAATAAAATCCAACACCTAGACCGCTTAATATAATTAGAGGAATGAAATACTTTCTGAAAACTGGCATCATATTTAATGTCAGAGTGAAGAACAGGTCAGAGATGCTTTATATCATTGAAGTGAATTCATCACTTGTTTCAAGTAAAGCATTTAATAACAAGAAATCCATAGGTCCTTTTGTAAAAAGTGCACAAACACATTTATACCTCAACCCAAAAGCCAATAAATTACCAGATACTTTCACACTAAAGGCAGGAACACGAGTGTCTCTCTATCTTCATTAGATTTCATTTGAAGGCATTAGCTACTGTAAGACAAGGGGGAGGAAATTAAGACATAAAAGAATTTTAAAAGGTCATAGGCAAAAACAAGTCAATCAAGAAAAGAGAATAAAAAATTCAGTGAAGGAGTGTGCTGTAAAATTAATGAACAAAAATCAGCCTTCATACAAGCGAATAAAACAAGATATGGAAGCAAATGTCCGTTTATTACAGCAACAGAAAGACAAAATGCCTAGCAATAAATGTAACAGATGTTACAATGGTGAATTTGGGTAAGGATATTGTGTGGTTTAAAGTAAGCATATAATTTTATTTGTTAAAAAAACTTTTATAGGAGAAAAACTTTAAAATACTCTTGACCAGTAGGAAAAATGTACTTGTGAACAAATGGCAAGACATCCCAGGTCCCTGGATAGAATAACTCAACAGGGTTGTTAGTTCTGGGTTATTTTAATGCTAACTTAACTCAAAAAATCAAGTTTTTCCCAAAAGCTAGACAAGTTGATTCTAAAGGGCATTTTCATAGGAAGAGCAAAGAGGGGCAGGATATTTGCTTGTTAGACCACAAAAGCCCTGAAAATCACTGGACTTGGAGATGTGTTGGTTAACCCTGCTTGATATGAAAACATACTGTTATGTTTATCTAATGAAAGCAGTGAAGTAGTGACGCATTAATAGAACAATAGTGGAAAACAGGATGGAAACTACATGATGCAGTTGGTGGCATCATGAGAAAAGTTGAACTTTTTTTTTTTTAAACTGGATTACCATTTGGAAAACATAAAATTGTATCCTTGCCTCACAACTTCTTACTAGAGGTCAACATTGTTCACCTTAAGTTGGTTTCATTTGGATATATTAGTGTTTTGTGACTTTTTGCTGCTGATTAGTAGTTCATTGATATCTTTTTAGGGTTTGGCTATTGTGCATAAAGGTAGAGTGAACATTCTTGTATGAATCTCAGGGCATGTGTCTTTATTTCTTAGGAAGAATGAAATTGCTGTTGTCTCTTTGGTGGCATTAGTGGTAAAGAACCTGCCTGCCAATGCCGAGATGTAAGAGACTCAGGTTCAGTCCCTGCGTGGGGGAAAATCCCGTGGAGGAGGAAATGGCAGCCCACTCCAGTATTCTTGCCTGGAGAATTCCATGGATAGTGGTGCCTGACAGGCTATAGTCTGTTGGCTTGCAAAGAGTCGAACATGACTGAAGCGACTTAGCATGCATGAACATTTAGATTTTTAAGAAACTGATCATCGTTTTCCAAAGTATTTGTACCATTTTACATGAAAGTACAGTTGTTCCACATTATCATCAACGGTTGGTTGTGTTAACTTTTTTTTTTTGGCTAAGACTCTCAACATTGTAGGTGGTTTCCCTATCATGGATCATACCTGTGCCCCCTGCAGTGGAAACATGGAGTCCTAACTGCTGGATTGCCAGGAAGTCCTGGTTATGTTGCTCTTTAATTTATCTCTTCCAGTTGGTATATAGGTGTAGTTTTAATTTCCATTTCTCTGAATGACTACTGATGTTTAATGCTGTTTTGATTGTTTATTGCCATTTACTTTTTTGTGGACTTTCCCCAGTTTTTAAATTGAGATTGTCTTTTTATTACTGAATTGTAGTTCATATATTCTGGGTATATGTCCTTTTGCACATACATGTTTTTTATAAGTATTTTCTCCCAATTTGATCTTAAATTTTTAATTTACTTTAAAATTTAGTTTGTCTTAATTTTTAAATTAGTTTCAGCTTTTATGGTTATTGCTTTCTGTGTTCTTAGAAATCTGTTTATATTATGTTGCAAAGATTGTCCTTGTTTTCTAAAAGCTTTATAGTTTCAGCTTTTATTTTTAGTTCTGTGATCTGTCTTGAATTAATTTTTATAAAGTAGAAATTGGGGTTATTTCTTTTTTTTCCATATGGATATCCAGTTGTTGAAGCACCATTTGTTGAAAGCATCTTCCTTTCTGTACTGTCAGTTTTGGCATCTCAGTCAAAAGTCAATTGACTATAAAAGTGTTAGGTCTATTTCCAGACTCTGTTATGTTCCACTGGTCTATTTGTCTATTCTAATGTCAGTGCCATATTGTTTTATTAGCGTAGCTCAGGCTTGGTGCTCTTGAGTTTTGGGGCCAGATAATTCTTTGTTATGGGGAACTATCTTGTACATTCCATGTATTGTTGGATATTTAGCAGTCTCTCAGCTTTTACCCACTATTTTTGCCAGTAGCATTCCTTCATCCCTCAGTAGGAGCAACCAAAAATGTCTCCAGACAGTGCCAAATTTTTGTTGAAGGGCAAAAATCTCCGTTGGTTGAGAAACGCTGGTATAGATCTGTAGAAGTCTGAAGTAAGGTCTTGTAAGTTTTCTAGCCTCATTTTTCTTTTCTCAAGAGTATTTTAAGTTCTTTGTATTTCATGTAAATTTTAGAATCAGTTTCTCAGGTTCTGTTTTAAAAATAAGCTTGCTCAAATTTTGATTGAAATTGTGTTGAAGCTATAGAAATACTTGAAGAGGATCAACAATTGCAATAGTACTAGATCTTTTAACCGTTAACTGCAGTATCTCATAATTATTAAAGTACTTTCTGTTCATTCCTCGGAATAGTCTACCTTAACAATTGTTGTCAGTGAATATCTCTCTCCTTTAATCCTGATTTTGGTAATTTGTTTTCTCTATTTTCCCCTCAATTCATTTAATCAAGGATTTACCATATTTACTAATCTTATCAAAGAACTGACTTTAAGGTTTGTTCATTTTCCCTATTGCGTGTTGGCTTATTTTACTGATTGCTTCTTTTTTTTTTTTAAACTATTTTTCTTTCCGCTCATTTTTTCCTTTCCTAATTCTTAAACATTTAAAGGTATATTTTCTCCAAGTAGTTTGTGATTATTTTTTTTTATCATTCAGTTTGAAGTGTTTTTAATCTCCATTGTGATTATTTGATTTACCAATTATTTAGAAGCAGTTTTCAAATATTGAGAGGTTATCTGGATGTTTATTTTTAGTGGTTTCTGACTTAATTGCGTATGATCAGAGAATCATACTCTTTAAGATTTCGAGAGAGAGGTTTATTTTGTTTGTTTTGGTTTGTATTGTTCTGTCTACTCATTGAGATTGGTTTTATGATTCAGCATATGATAGCTCGGTTAAGAATCTGCTTGCAAAGCAGGAGACCCTAGTTCGATTCCTGGGTCGGAAGATCCCCTGGAGAAGGGATAGGCTACGCACTCCAGTATTCTGGCCTGGAGAATTCCATGAACTGTATAGTCCATCGGGTCACAAAGAGTTGGACATGACTGAGTGACTTTCACTATGGTGGATGCTCCCTGTGTATATTTGAAAGTGTTTTCTACAGAAGTTGGATATGATATATTATAAATGTCAGGTCAAGGTAGCTGGTGGTGTTGTTCAGATTTATATATCCTTTGTGATTTTTTTTTCCTTGATATTAAATACTGAGAGAAGGAGTGTTAAAATTTTCAACTATCATTATCTGTTTATCTGTTTTTCTCTTTAATAATGGCAATTTTTGCTTCATGTATTTTAAAGCTGTATGATTAGAGGCATACATATTTATAATTATGTCTTCCTGATGTTTGATGTTTTAATGAGTAAAAATGTTTCTTTTTAAATACACTGTATCTTGGAATATATTTTTTCTTATGTTAATATAGCTGCCGAGTTTTTTTTTAACTAGTATTTGCATAGTGCATCTTTTTTCTATTACTTTCAGCTTTTAATCTGTTTTTATTTTTAAATTTTGTGTCTTGTAGACAGCAGATGGTTAAGTCTTGCTTTTTTTCCTATTCAGTTTCATAATTTCTTCCCTTTGATGGCATTGTTTTTTTAGTTCATTGTTTATTGTAAATATTGATGTAGGAAGCTTTCAGCATGCCGTTTTGCTTTTTTTCTATTTGTTTCTTTTGTTGTTGGTGGTTTTTATTTATTTTTGCAAATTCATTTTTATTTTTTGGCTGCTCTGGGCCTTCATTGTGTGAGAGGGCTTTCTTTAGTTGTGCTAATAAGTAGGGGCTACTCTAGTTGTGGTACACAGGTTTCTCATTGAGGGTGGGTTCTCTTGTTGCAGAGCTCAGGCTCAGTAGTTGTGGCGCATGGGCTTAGTTGCCCCATGGCATGTGGAATCTTCTTGGAGCAGGGATTGAACCCATGTCCCCTGCATTGGCAGGCAAAGTCTTAACCACTGGACCAAAAGAGAAGTCCCTCTTGGTTTGTTTTTGTTTTTTTATACCTTTTTGGGGGCAATATTTTATACCAACAATTCTGAAAGTTTGAGTTGGGGTCCCTGAAAAGTTACCCTAAAAGTTTAAAACTAATATGAGTAATGACTAAGTCAGGCAATTCTTTTGACTTCTCATCTCTTTAGTATGTATTGTATTCATTCTAGCATCTGATCCTTCCATTTGAAATGCTCTTTTTTCTAACTATATCCCGTAAATGTAAGTACCTAAAATTTGTCTCTGAAGTGCAGTCTCCTGTCTGTAAATAAATACTAACATTGCATTTAAAAGTTATCTTTTTTTTCTTCATTTGCACAGAGTAGTGAATGCCTTCAGTTAATTTCTAAAATAGTTATGTGAGTTTCTTACCTCACCAACCAGATGATAAATTTTTGAAGATCAGGGCCATACTTTTGTTATTCAGTACAGTCTTGAGTACAGTGGCTCTTCAATGGATAGTCATGCCCCAGGTATTATCTGTGTACTAAATTCTGTGGGAAGGACACAGGAGGAGAGCTTGCCTTTATCCTCAACCAGTGGACTTTTATATGCAGTGCTTAAATAATAGCAGTATGAGATACTAATATGAAAGGCATATTCAAGATGCTTTGGAAGCATGGAGAGGTTCTGACTTGTTTGGTTTCTGCAGCTGATTACGTGATGCTTAAAACAAGAAAATAAAAGAAATATAAATTCTTGGGCTTATGAATTGAATGAAGTTGGTGTTAGATGGTAGGAAGAAAGGGTCACAGTTGGCAAAATGTGATATGTTGGATGGAATTTCTATTGCTGGTAAATCATGGGATTCTTGTTAGGAACAGACTCCTAATTAGCTTTTTTATTATTACAAGATGTGTATTTGAAGGGTTTGCCAAGGGTGGGGTCGGGTGAAACCATCTTGAGTTTCGTGAAACTATGAAGAAAATAAATGGGAAGAAATTAGAAACTGCAAGAAGCTTATTAACCAAGAATTTCTTATACTCTTGTTCGTATACTACTTGTCTCTCTTTCTGTTTTTTGTTTTTGTTTAGGTTAATTTATTTTTTTCTTTTTGTGTTTCAGTCTTGGCCCTTTAGTGAGTAAAGTGAAAGAGTACCAAGTAGAGACAATTGTAGATACCCTCTGCACTAACATGCTTTCTGATAAAGAACAACTTCGAGATATTTCGAGTATTGGCCTCAAAACAGTAATTGGAGAACTTCCTCCAGCTTCCAGTGGTAAGCAAGAGTGTTTTTTCCTTCTGTTTCCCTTTTATAAATGGAAGTGTTTCTCCTTTAATTTTTTCCCCTCCTGGTCACAGAGAGAGAGAGAGAGAGAGATGTATTTACCCCTGAAAGATCTTTGTAAATATCCCTTTAAACAGTGAGGGGGAAAAAGTCTAGAGTCTTATTTTTGCTTAAAAATAAATTCACTTATTTTGATTGAATTTAAGTATTTCTTTGGAGTGCCATTTCTGAAAATTTTTGATGTTGGAACTTAAGATTTTATATCCTTTCATGTACAGTGACTTGCAGAAAAGAGTCAAACCAGTGTATGCAATGAGAGAAAAGATACCCAAAACCATGAGTTATTTTGATTAGCTTTCCATTTTCAGTATTAATTTTGCTTTGCATTAGAATTTATGGTGTAAAACTTAACACTTAAGATAGCTATGAAAGATTTCAGTTTACTAGTATCTTTAATTCAGGCTGAGCCTTTTTTAACTACTTACAATTTTAAAAAGTTTAAACAGTTACAGTTAATGAATTTGTCAAGTAATTAACTTTTGATCTCCAACAGAAATTTTTATGTAAGTTTTAGAATTGGTCTTGACTACTAAGCTATTGGCTTAAATTGACAGTCTAGAGTTACTGTCTCATCTGCAAATGGTGTGCAATTACTCTTTCATGGAAAGATGTATATTGGTAAAAATGTAGTCTTAGTATGTAGTTTTCATTCATTTACTTAATATTTATTAATCACTGTGTTAACTATCATGCTAGACGATGCATGTATACTATTTCACTTTGTCCAAACGTTAATCATGTGGGAGGTCTTAATAATGTAGATTGTTGATAAAAGAATTGAAATTCAGAGAGATTAGGTCAGTTCATCCAAAGTTTTGATTAGCTTGTTGGGTAAAGAAGATTCATACACATTATTTTCTAACCCAGAGTTGATGGGCTTTTTTTTCCCTCACTGTATCATGTCATTGTTACTTTACCCTTACTGAATTAGTTACTTCAAAAACATTTCACCAACTCTTGAGTATGTCATTTATAGTTGTATTCAGTTCAGTTGCTCAGTCAAGTCCGGCTCTTTGTGATCTCATGGACTGCAGCATGTCAGGCTTCCTGTCCATCACCAACTCCTAAAGCTTGCTGAAACTCATGTCCATCGATTTGGTGATGTGCTATCCAACCATCTCATCCTCTGTTGTCCCCTTCTCCTTCTGCCTTCAGTCTTTCCCAGCATCAGGGTCTTTCCAGTGAATCAGTTCTTTGCATCAGGTGGCCAAAGTTCTGGAGTTTCAGCTTCAGCATCAGTCCTTCTAGTGAATATTCAGGACTGATTTCCTTTAAGATTGGTTGGATCTCCGTGCTATCCAAGGGGCTCTCGAGTCCTCTAACCCCACAGTTTAAAAGCATCACTTCTTCGACGGTCAGCTTTCTTCATACTCCCAACTCTCACATCCATACGTGACCACTGGAAAAACCAAAGATTTGACTAGATGGGCCTTTGTTGGCAAAGTAATGTCTCTGCTTTTTAATATGCTGTCTAGGTTAGTCATAACTTCTTCCAAGGAGCAAGTGTCCTTTTATTAGCTATATTGATAATTTTCCTCATTTTTTTCCCCCTCATTAAAACATGTTTGTTTTTAGCTGATTTCTGGCTCTAACAGGAATTCTGTTAACCATGCAGATTTTTACTTTCACAATTTTTTTCCTTTTTTTCCTCTCTCTGGTCAGTAACAATACAGATCTACTTTAAAATATTAATAACCTTTTTGATGAGTCTCCTGGAACAACATTTCTACTTAGATTGGAAAGGATCTCATTAGGTTACTACTAAAGATGACTCAAGTAGAGAAAAATGTTATGTGCTTTCCAGTTTAGAGGTGTAAACATTATAGCTGCTAATAGCTCCATAGCCAGCATTCCCACTGGTGCACAGAAATAGTTGAGCAGTATGAGTTTACTGACTCGATATTGTTTTCCCTGTTTCATGCACTCTTCTGGAGTTATCTCTAATTCTTGTTTATGTCTAATAACTTACTTTATTGAAAAACAGCCTACTTTGAAACATTTTTCTGACATGAATCTCTTGAGTCAGTTTTTCTTTTCTTTTATTTTTTTCCCACTTTTATTTTTTTTTTTAATTTTATTTTATTTAACTTTATAATATTGTATTGGTTTTGCCATACATCAAAATGAATCCGCCACAGGTATACACGTGTTCCCCAGCCTGAACCCTCCTCCCTCCCCATACCATCCCTCTGGGTCGTCCCAATGCACCAGCCCCAGGCATCTGGCATCAGGCATCGAACCTGGACTGGCGTTGAGTCAGTTTTTAAATCAAGTTTAGAGTTGCTGAATATTTAATAACTAGAATGAATTTAAGGTGGAATTCAACATACTCGCCTTGAAATTATTATGGTTCCTTTTTCATGCAGGCTCTGCATTAGCTGCTAATGTATGTAAAAAGATTACTGGGCGTCTTACCAGTGCAATAGCAAAGCAGGAAGATGTCTCTGTTCAGCTAGAAGCCTTGGATATTATGGCTGATATGTTAAGCAGGTAAACATGACTGTGGTTTCTATTACTTATATATAGATATTTGCATTTATTAAGAACGCTTTCTGATAAATATAAAACTTGGTCAAATTATTCATATTTAAATTGTTTTATAAATGTGTGGTTAGGGGTGAGGGAAGAAAAAAGCTAATTATACTTATGTAATATTACACAGCAAGCATATTTCTTTTAGCTTAAAAAATAATAAAATTTGTAATTTAAATATTTCAGCACAGTTTTTATATTTTGTTTTACCCTTTATTTTCTTGAATATAGTCATCATTTGTGGCTAGTTCACTTGAACTTGAAAGTAATCAAGTGCCTTAATATGGTACAAATACACAGTAAAAGTGAAGAGCTATCCTAGCACACAAAAAGCTTATACTTCACTATAGGAGATTAGACAAATGGCTGTAAGGCAGAGCTGGACTAAATATTAACGCAGAGTATGGTGTATTTTGACATTTAAAATGGAAGGAGCGGTGAAAGTTTGTTATGGAAACCGCATCTGGATTTAGTTTTGCAGAGTGGTGAGAGCACAGGTGTATGTGCTTAAGGATAAAATATATCAATATATGAGTAGTCTTGAGTTGGGAAACATTATATTCTAGTATTCCAGAATATAAAATGAATAGAAGGTAGTCGGAGATCATTCTGATTGATTGGAGCCTTGTTAATTTGTTATGTAGTGAAAATTCAGTTAGACCTTTTGTCCTCTGTGTGACTTCATCACTAGCACTGTACCGGCAGAGGACACAGATATTTGACTGCTGTTAGTCATTGAACTGCACATGTGAAGTGATTTGAGAGAGAGAGGAGTTGAACCAACAAAGTGGTTGAAACTGAGTGTATAGATTTGTAGAGAAAAGACAATAGGGAGAAGAAGTAATCGAGAGATGGTCAGAAGGCAGAAATTGTAGTAGTTCTTAGACATTTTGAATTTATTTGTTTTCTTCTCATTTTATTTGAAGGCAAGGAGGACTTCTTGTTAATTTCCATCCTTCAATTCTGACCTGTCTGCTCCCCCAGTTGACCAGCCCTAGACTTGCAGTGAGGAAAAGAACCATTATTGCTCTTGGCCATCTGGTTATGAGCTGTGGAAATATAGTTTTTGTTGATCTTATTGAACATCTGTTGTCAGAGTTGTCCAAAAATGATTCCATGTCAACAACAAGAACCTACATACAATGTATTGCTGCTATTAGTAGGCAAGCTGGTCATAGAATAGGTAAGAAATATTTATATAATTAAAAATTTTCTTTAAAACATTAATGAATATTTATAAGAACCAATATGCTTTTCTTAGGTGAATACCTTGAGAAGATAATTCCTTTGGTGGTAAAATTTTGTAATGTAGATGACGATGAATTAAGAGAGTACTGCATTCAAGCCTTTGAATCATTTGTGAGAAGGCAAGTTTTTAAGATCTCTATTTCTCAAATATTTTTTCTTAAGAATAGAATAATAATGAAGATCTAGATTTGGTGGGTGAGGAAAAATGGATTATTTTACTCAGCTGGATTGAATTTTGGATTTCAGATATTTTAATTAAGTTTTAAATAATAAGTGATAACAATACAGTATTTGAAGTGAATATCATCTTTATTTTAAAATACAGTCATCACATTTATTTTGAAATGTTTCCTCTTTACTGCTAGAACTTAAAGAACTTGGGAAAAGTATATATAATTGTCTTCCAGTTGTCTTAAATGTGGTTTACCAGAACAAATTAATGATCTGGTCAGAAATATATACTAGTGAATTTTGTATCTCTTCAACAATTTTTGAGATCTATTATATTTGCTAGGGCAGTGATTCTCAGTTTGAAACCTTGGTTCTAATAATAACTGCATTTATGTGTGAGAAGATCATACTGGCTAAGTAGCGAGATTGTTTTTTCCCCCCCCACTCCTGGCTAGAATTGACAGCATTGTAACACAGTGTTTTGTGACTTGACTGTTGGCTGTTTGTAGTAATAGTAAGCAGTTTTCACTCATGGTTTTTGATAAGTAGCTTTATAGTCATATAAAATTGCTAAGAATTGTGGGGTTCATTTCTATACCTTTAATTGAGAAATACTTATTCTTGGGCATTTACTATACGTTCTGTCTTCTGAACATTAAAGTTATAAGACCAAACCTAAATTAATGTACCCTGCCATTTTTACCAGTAATGCTAGTTACTGAAGAATGCATTTATTTGGCCTTTGTGTTATAGCTGTATGTTGAAAAGATAGACTCTGTACAGATCTCTTTTTGTATGACCCCACACTAACCATGTCATATCATTTATTGTAAGAATCATCCTGACTTCAAAGGTGTTAAATGGTGGTGGTGGTGGTGGTGGTGGTGGTGGTAGGAGGGAAGAGTTCATCTTAAAATTGATTAAAAAAGAGTAATTTGAAAAGTAAATCTGTTTTAAAACGTTAAAGGGAAGACAGTCTGCTGATAAAGTTGACAGATACTGAATCAAGAAGATAAGTACAATTATTCAAGGTAGCTTTTGTTTTTTTCTACAGATGTCCTAAGGAAGTGTATCCCCATGTTTCTACCATTATAAATATATGTCTAAAGTATCTTACTTATGATCCTAATTATAATTATGATGATGAAGATGAAGATGAAAATGCCATGGATGCAGACGGTGGTGATGATGACGACCAAGGTATTTCAAATTAAGTAGGATTTGTTATATTTTCATGAAAGAACTAATTATAGATGGAAATGATTCTTAGCCCCAGAATGTACTGTTTGTTTGCTTGATTATAATAGTGAAAGTGGAAATAACCACAGTATTCAACAAGAGCAAGTTGATGTAATTATGGGGCATCCAGCTATTGAACTGTATGCAACATTTTCAAAATCATGTTCTAGGTAAACATTTGTTAAAGTGGTTAATAAGTTGAATGAAAAGTAGATAACAAAATTACTCTGTCCCAATTTAATTTTTTTAAATAAGCTGAAAAAAATGTTACTAAGTGTTTTTCTCTTGGCAAGCACTTATCAGTGATTACACAGTGTTTTTCTAAGGAGGGAAATGAATAAATTTTACCTATCTATCTGAGAAGGCAGTGGCACCCCACTCCAGTACTCTTGCTTGGAAAATCCCATGGATGGAGGAGCCTGTTAGGCTGCAATCCATGGGGTTGCTAAGAGTCGCACACGACTGAGCAACTTCCCTTTCACTTTTCACTTTCATGCACTGGAGAAGGAAATGGCAACCCACTCCAGTGTTCTTGCCTGGAGAATCTCAGGGACGGGGAAGCCTGGTGGGCTGCCGTCTATGGGGTCGCACAGAGTCGGACACGACTGAAGTGACTTAGCATAGCATAGCATAGATATCTATAACATATTCCTAGCAGTTTGGTTTGTTTTATGCATAGTTACTTTTAATGAGAAATTTTAAGTATTATTTGAGGCTCTACTTAACTTTCATGAATAATCCAAGTATTTCTGAGGTTCCTGACATTGATGTCATTGTGCTGAGATTTGTGGTATTGACTGTGGAAAGGAGTAACACATCAAAGGCACAGGGTTGCTCATGTGTAGTTGTCTCTGTTCTATTAAAAGAATCATCATCAGATCAGATCAGTCGCTCAGTCGTGTCCGACTCTTTGCGACCCCATGAACTGCAGCACGCCAGGCCTCCCTGTCCATCACCAGCTCCCGGAGGTCCCAGACTCGCATCCATCGAGTCAGTGATGCCATCCAGCCATCTCATCCTCTGTCGTCCCCTTCTCCTCCTGCCCTCAATCCCTCCCAGCATCAGAGTCTTCTCCAATGAGTCCCTTCGCAGGGTGGCCAAAATACTGAGTTTCAGCTTTAGCACACCCTAAAGAAATCAGGATGATCCCCAGAGACTGGTTGACCTGCCAAGGGACTCCAAGAGTCTCTCCAACACCACAGCGCATCAACCGCGCCGCCCTCACTCCAGCCTCACACCAAAGACCACAGGAAAGACCAAGCCTGGGCGACCTTGCAGTGATTCCTGATATGCTATCTAGGTTGTCTACTTCCCGGAGGCGCAGGCCAGTCACCTGAGTGAGCCAGAAAAAGTCTACACTGTTTCCACTGTTTCCATCTATTCCCAGCAGTGAGGGACCAGATGCCATGATCCTAATGTTGAGCTTAAGCCAACCTTTCCCCCCCACTCCAGAGGCTCTCAGCCCCCCACCGCCATGAGTTGTCACGCTGAGGATCTCCGCAATCGATTCCACTTTTTCTTCCAGTCCAGCTTTCTCATGATGATTCTTTTGAATCACACAAGGACCACACCCTTGTCTAACTCAAAAGAATCATCATAGCAGTGTTTAAATAAGTTATTGGGTTTATGTGTTGGTGGATTTCCTGTTAATTATACTTTTTGATTCTTTGAATGAGTTTAGGTAATGCCTTTGCTCTAAAGTCTAATTTCATCCATCTGAAAAAAAAGATAAAAATTCTCTCTTAATCTCATTTTAGACTTTTAACAGATACTGCTCAGTTTCTCTGCACTATAACAGAACTCCTCAAAAGAATAAATGCTCTCCAACTCCTTTTTCCCCCTTTTCTTTTGAATCCAGTTTTGCAGTGATTGCTAGTGACCTCAGATGTTTGACTTTGCTTGTTCCTCAGTTTTCAGCAGCACTTCTTTATTTAACTGCCACAATACCACATTCTCCTGGTTTTAGTCCCTGTCTTTGTGATTACTCCTTTTCTTTCCTTATGCTGATTTCCTCTTCATCACCCTGATCACTAAACTGTGGAGTATTTCTGGGCTTAGTTCTTGACTTCTCTGTTATGTTCTTATAATCTTGTTGATCTCATCTAGTCTTTTGGCTTTAATATCAGTATGCTGAAAACCCAAACTTTATCCCAGATCTTTTGTGTTAATTCTAGGTTCATATATGCAAAACTGCTTAATTGATAACACTGCCTAGATGTCCAAAATATCTTCTTTTCTCCTTAGTTTCTCAGGCCAAAAACTTTGGGGTTATACCTGATTACTTGTTTTACATACCTCCCTCATCCAGTCTCCCATCTCAGGACTTTACCATACTGCATACTCCTATTTCCCTTTTTAGCATTCTTACTTTCTTCATTACACCTAATATTTTCTGATACCTAATATTTTTTTATCATAGTGTTATTGTAACTTATATAACCATAATTTTAGTTATTAGGCTATTTAATTTTTATAACTTTTTCAATAAAGTATATTTCTATAAAGTTATTTCCATAGTTGGGTTGCCATTGGAAATTTTTACATTCTCTAAAAATTTTTACTTACTTGCTTTAAATAGTCTACTTGATAGTGCCCTGTGATTTTTCTTCAAATCAAATGCCTTGATTTAGCAGTATTTGGTATAAGTGAGATGGAATTGTTAATACTTAAGCTTAGAATATTGTTTTAATGTTTAGCAGGAATTTGGAGAAACTAGTGCTCTATTCTGTGGACAGAATTTTGTTGTTGTAACTGAGAAAGTATAGGCTGTTTAAGCTATATTAAGATAATATTTTAATAAGTTGAGAATATGCATATTTGTTCCTAATAGCCCATCAACAAATTTAATGGAAAGCCATGTAGCCACAGAGAAAGCTAATGTCAGGATTCTTTTTTACCCCTGAAAAATTAGTTTTACAGTGTGATGTGCCATTGATGATCATTATTTTTATGGTTTATCTTATAAACTCCCCAGTTTGATTTTCCTGTAGTGTCAACTGAATCTTTTGAATTGAACTTCTATTCATATTATTTAAAAGGCTGGGACATTTATACATATTTGTAATCTGAAGATGTTTAATGTGTTAATAAATGATAGTTAAAAGCAGCTCATTATCCATCAACGAGAAAATGTTAAATTAAAAACACAATCAGATCATTTTTCTTTAGAGGTTTATTTGTAGATTTTTAAGTAAACTGCCTCTGGTTTATGAACTAGTTCTTTTTAAACCTGTCTCTGGCTGTGTATCTTAAAAGTTAGAAAATTATCTTAGTTATGAGTGTCAATTTACTTTCTGTATTAAACTTTTCTTATGATTAATAGTCTGTTAACATTAAAACTTCTCTTTAGGGAGTGATGATGAATACAGTGACGATGATGACATGAGTTGGAAAGTGAGACGTGCAGCTGCTAAGTGCTTGGATGCTGTAGTTAGCACAAGGCATGAAATGCTTCCAGAATTCTACAAGACCGTCTCTCCTGCACTGATATCCAGATTTAAAGAGCGTGAAGAGAATGTAAAAGCAGATGTATTTCATGCGTACCTTTCTCTTTTGAAGCAAACTCGTCCTGTGCAGAGTTGGCTGTGTGACCCTGACGCAATGGAACAGGGAGAAACACCTTTAACAATGCTTCAGAGTCAGGTCAGTTTAAAGTGTGGTTTTGAAAGTCCTGCTAGTAAATGTGATGTTTTAAAATGGTGTTTTTGTATGAAAATAGGAGTTCCAGAGTAGCTTTAGAGAAACATTTCTGGGATATGTTTGTGTAATAGTTTATGGATCCTCATATAACATTACTTACTTATAATTTATTCTGATTGAAGTTTTCTTGATTTTTGTTGGCTGAACAGTATTAGCTTAAAGATTCAATAAAATATCTTTATCTTTGATGTATTAATGGAGAAATCTTAAGACAGTAGAATTGGACTACTTGTGTTCCTAGCTTCTTTCTCTTCTAATTTAGAGAAATTAGGACTGTCTGTGTGTGTGTGTGTGTGTGTGTGTGTGTGTGTGTGTGTGTGTGTGTGTGAGGGGGGTGGTCTTGGACAAGTTATTTAGACATTTTATTAAGCCTCAGTTTTCTCATTTGTAGTAATGGTTTACTTAAAACTCTCTACCCAAGGTGGAAATGATATGCTCTGTTTAAACACACGGTGAAGCCTGCCACACAGGCTTTATATGCCATGTATTATTATTAATATTATTATTGATTTTATATGCCACCTATTATTGATAAAATACATATTTTTTCACTTTAGGACATCTTCTTTAGGATCTAAATATTGGGTCTGTATAGTCCCCATTTACTGAATGTTTAGTACACACTAGGCATTTTCCTATCTTATATGTAATCTCTAAAGCATCCCCATGGGGTACATATATGTCCATTTTTATGGATTACAGAAGAGATCTTGAGAGAGACTAAACAACTAAACCAGGAGAAGGGATATACATGTCATAGCTATCTTGTTTTAAGTAGTAAAAATTTTAATAGATTGTGGTGAACTTAAAAAGTGAACACTGAAGATTAATTGTAGAAAAAAAAAGAAAGTGTATCCAAGATGTAAGTAATTGACTATATGGAAAGTAGATAAAAATCACAAAAAATTTTGATGGTGCTATGATGAATTAATTAGATAGGTGTTTTCTTTTGCCTCTAGTTCTCACATCATTGTTCAATATGGTATGTGTCTGTATCCTGCTATCCTGAAGACTTTTTAGCAAATACCCTATTTAGGTTTCACTAACATTAGAAAGTATAGAAGTGATGTCTTTGACTCATATTCCTGCAGCTTGTAACTACATTTGAAGTGAGGTTGATTTCTTTGTAAGAGCCAACGAAAAGCAAAGACAAGGACCCATTTAATGGTTTCTTTTCTGTAATCTTTTTTTCCTGTAATTGCTTATATGTGCTATTCAAGTTTATAAATTATGTTCCTAAAGTTTTGGTTGAAAATTATTATTTAGATTTCTATTTAGTCTGGTGCATTTCATAAGTAAAATTAATCAAGAAAGACTATTCTGTTGTTCTGTAGAAAGCTAATGATAGCTTTTCTCTTTATCAGTATCAAGCAAATATAGTTACAAGAGAACATGCATAGTAGATGGCAACAAAGATTGTATTAAACAAATTGTTAGCAGAATTAGGAATTTGACCAGAAAAATTCTTCCATTCGTCCCCATCCCTTGTCATTTGTGTTAAGTGAACTGAGGAAGTACCAATAACTGAACCAGCTAATGAGCGCTTGATAATTACAGGTTCCAAACATTGTTAAAGCTCTGCACAAACAGATGAAAGAGAAAAGTGTGAAGACCCGACAGTGTTGTTTTAACATGTTAACTGAACTGGTAAATGTATTACCGGGGGCCCTAACACAACACATTCCTGTACTTGTACCAGGTATGCAAGAAATAGTAAATCACTTTTGGGATTTATTAAGACTTAGATAAGCTTAAATAATTGTTTCCTTGAAAAGGATGATTTGTGACAACTTAATTTGTACATGGAACTAACTTTTTTATAGGAACATTGAATATCTAAAGTTAAAAGTAAAAAGTTTAAAACCATACCCTGAAATATTTTACTTTAATATTTATCACAGCTTGTGGAATTTGTTACTTTAGAGATAATATAAAGTGGAATCTTTAGCAGTCTTTTAGGGATTAGTTTTATATTTTTGCTTTCATAAAGTTGTCATGCATAAAAATACTGGATTTTTCTTTTTTGGTTGGGTTTTTAGGAATCATTTTCTCCCTGAACGATAAATCAAGCTCATCAAATTTGAAGATCGATGCTTTGTCCTGTCTATATGTAATCCTCTGTAACCACTCTCCTCAAGTCTTCCATCCTCACGTTCAAGCTTTGGTCCCCCCAGTGGTGGCTTGTGTTGGAGACCCATTTTACAAGATTACATCTGAAGCTCTTCTTGTTACTCAACAACTTGTCAAAGTAATTCGTCCTTTAGATCAGCCTTCCTCGTTTGATGCGACTCCTTACATCAAAGATCTATTTACCTGTACCATTAAGAGGTTAAAAGCAGCTGACATTGATCAGGAAGTCAAGGAAAGGGCTATTTCCTGTATGGGACAAATTATTTGCAACCTTGGAGACAATTTGGGCTCTGACTTGCCTAATACACTTCAGATTTTTTTGGAGAGACTGAAGAATGAGATTACACGGTTAACTACAGTGAAGGCTTTGACACTGATTGCTGGGTCCCCTTTGAAAATAGATTTGAGGCCTGTCCTGGGAGAAGGGGTTCCTATCCTTGCCTCGTTTCTCAGGAAAAACCAGAGAGCTTTGAAACTGGGTACCCTTTCTGCTCTAGATATTCTAATTAAAAACTATAGTGACAGCTTGACTGCTGCCATGATTGATGCAGTTCTAGACGAGCTCCCACCTCTTATCAGCGAAAGTGATATGCATGTTTCACAGATGGCTATCAGTTTTCTAACCACACTAGCAAAAGTGTATCCCTCCTCCCTTTCGAAGATAAGTGGATCCATTCTCAATGAACTTATTGGACTTGTTAGATCACCTTTATTGCAAGGGGGAGCACTTAGTGCTATGCTAGACTTTTTCCAAGCTCTGGTTGTTACTGGAACAAATAATCTAGGATATATGGATTTGTTGCGCATGCTCACTGGCCCAGTTTATTCTCAGAGCACAGCTCTTACTCATAAGCAGTCTTATTATTCCATTGCCAAATGTGTAGCTGCTCTTACTCGAGCATGCCCTAAAGAAGGACCAGCTGTAGTAGGTCAGTTTATTCAAGATGTGAAGAACTCAAGGTCTACAGATTCAATTCGTCTCTTAGCTCTACTGTCTCTTGGAGAAGTTGGGCATCATATTGACTTAAGTGGGCAGCTGGAACTAAAGTCTGTCATATTAGAAGCTTTCTCATCTCCTAGTGAAGAAGTCAAATCAGCTGCATCCTATGCATTAGGCAGCATTAGTGTGGGCAACCTTCCTGAATACCTTCCGTTTGTCTTACAAGAAATAACCAGTCAACCCAAAAGGCAGTATCTGCTGCTTCATTCCTTGAAGGAAATTATTAGCTCTGCATCAGTGGTGGGCCTTAAACCGTATGTTGAAAACATCTGGGCCTTATTGCTAAAGCACTGTGAGTGTGCAGAAGAAGGAACCAGAAATGTTGTTGCTGAATGTCTAGGCAAACTCACTCTAATTGATCCAGAAACTCTCCTTCCACGGCTTAAGGGGTATTTAATATCAGGTGGGTACCTAGATTTTCTTATTTAAGAAAATTTTTGTTTTTTGACTGGAGAAAAATGGGTTTACAGTATTGTTCTGATTTCTGCTGTACAACAACATGAATCAGTCATATATATATACATATACATATATATATATACACATATATATATATATATATATATATATATATATATATATCCCTTCCCTGTTGAGCCTCCCTCCCCTCCCCTTCCCCCCAAAAATTGTTATTAGTATTTGGTTGCCTGGAAAGATGGCTAATGCTATATCTTGTTACATGTAGAACTTATAGAGCCATGTTCAAATGACATTTTGTTGTTTAAAAGAATTAAGAGTGTAGTTAGATAATGATTAAATAAATCTGGTGTCATTTCTAGTGTTCAGTATATTTTAATGTTACTCTTTTGTCTTGAATTAATAAAGCCAGAGAACCATGCTTATATTAATTACAGTACTAAAATTGGTGAACTAAGTTCAAATGAAAAATTCTGGGAACAGTTTTCAGATTTACCAGTGTCCACCCTTATTATCCAAGGAGAAGGTAAAAATGGTCATTCATTCTTAGAAATTGCTTCCATTTTTAATAAAAAAAATTTGATAGTCTTATCTGCTGATGTGGTTAAACCGGTTCCCTTTTAGGAGGGGTAGATCCTTCACTGCTGGTTTCTCAGGCTGCCTCCTTGGATGAAATGGTTCCTTTTGAGATCTAGCGAGATTATATTTCACAAAATGAATAAACTTTGCTCCATTGGTATCCTGAGGGAAAGAAGAAATACCCTTCTTGATCAAAGAGAATTTTAAGGAATTACAGACACGTTATTTGAAGTGGTTTGAAAATGATAAAGATGTCCATGGATTTTAGTGGACTTAAATACCATACGTAGACTTATAATTTATTTTTAATTAGGTTCATCATATGCCCGAAGCTCAGTGGTTACAGCTGTGAAGTTTACCATTTCTGATCATCCACAACCTATTGATCCACTATTAAAGAATTGCATAGGTAAGTGCAAATGAAGATGAAAATACTGCCTAAATAGCAGTTAATTGTCAAAACCTGAATCATTTCAATAGCTAAATATATCTCCAAGGAACTAAAATACTTTTAGGGGTCTGATAATTGTTTAATTAAAAACATAATTTTGCAAATAATCGAAATTAGGTAAATATGCTAGGATGTATTTAAAGTCAACTACACATTTGATAATAGTGTTTTGGGAATGACCTAAAGTAAACTAACAGGTCAAGGGTAATGTTATATGATCTAACCGGTTTGAAGTTCTTCCCAGTTGTAAATGAATCTCATTTGAGGTGTGATGGCTGAATTTTCTGTTATTATTTATATCCCTCTAGCTCCCAAGGGGCTCTGTGGAGGCTTCTAAATTTAAGGTGGAAATTTAAGACTAAAAAAGATAATTCTTGAGGTATTTAGCTCTGTCAGCCTAAGAGGAGATACACAAGAAAGAAAAAGGTCATCTCTCTATTATTTTTCATGATTTTATAACTTCCTAAGTTGTTTGCATCATCAGTTTCCCTAGAGTCTTTAGTAGCTAAACTCTTGGTGTTTTCTTGACAAAAGAATGGGGATATCAGCAGAAAGGATAGAGGGGTACGCATAGAAACTTAGCAGCTTCATGCCATTCTGCAGTGGGCCAGAAGGGGCAAAAACAGTCTAAAAGTACTACACAAAGGGATTACTAGTTCAGAGTAGGAGGGACATAGAGGATAAATGGATGACAATGCTGAGACGTAGAGATAATTCATAGGAAGTCTCTGTCAGAAGATTCTTGCCTTTGTTCTCCTCTCCTCTTTTTTCTTTGTTTACTCTCATTTTTGGCATTGTACAAGAGACAACAAAGGAAGAGACCTGTGCCAGATCTCTAGAGACATCTTTCTAGGTTGACAACAGTCAGCAAGTGTGCATCACTGGAGTAGTTACTCAGTTAGATGATGATCATTCTGGTTGTTTAAAATTGAAATTCCTAGACCAAGTTGTTGGGGACCACTGATCCTAGATGGTGTCACCATTTGTCCATAATGATAGCAGTACTTTAGGAGCTTTACTTAAAAGCAGTTTACCATCATAGTAATTCTAGACAGACAGAGGTGAGGAGCTTTAAATTCTTTTTGAACACAAGCTATCTCTTAACCTTTTTTGTAGTCAGAACTTTCCTGGGTGGTCAGTCTTGAGGTTACCAATCTATGATGTTTGAAGCATTTTTTTCATCTCCCATTTTAGCAGATTGCTGTTGTGATACGTTTAAGTCTTCTGGCACCTTTTCCCCACCATGTATTCTAAAAAATTACTTATCATAGAGTTGAGATTACATATTGATGAAAGCTATGAATGAACACAGACACTGTGTTCAGTAATGTACATGCTATTTATTCTGTTCCGTGGCCCTAAGAGTTTATAATTCTCATTTTATAAACTGGGAAACTGAGGCTCTTGCCTATAATAAATTGCTAGAAGTCAGTCTTAGAGTTGACAAGTGAAGCAGTTTGGATGACTATCTGTGTGACTCCAAAGATATTCTTTCCTCCATGTGCAAGAACAGTCAGACTTATATCTGTGTTTAGAGTGGCTGGGCACTTTCTCTAGCTTTTTGTCTTATGTTAGGCTTTAGTTTCCTTCTTTTCTACTCTTAGACCTCTTGTCAATTTATACATTTCTTGTTAAAGATAAAAATAAGCTTTTGGAGGCACATTTCTCTGTCATCTGATAAATTGTTTACTTGTTAACAGTATTCCAGCTGTGGCCCTGTCCCCACCCTTGTTTATCTTTTGAACTCAGGTTTTAAGATTTCACCTTTGGAATGTAAACTATAGCGTACATATAATGTAAACTTCATATGAGCATAAATTTGACTTTCCCACAGCTGTCTCCCCAATGCCTCATGCCATAAATGCTCAACAAGTACTTTTTGAATGAAAAAAAATTCCGCTTTTGTTGGTGTTTTTTTTTTAGTGTGAGTACTATTTTTGAACTTTAAGGAGAGTCATTCATGTTACTAGTTTTTGTGGTTGCTGACTCCATCACTTCTCTTTGCCATCCACCTTTTTATCAACTATCTATAAAAGTAATTGGGAGCTTTGGGGGCCCTCACTCCTGTGTTTAAAGGTGCTGAGAATAGGTTTATCAGTTAAATGCACTCATATTCAGACATGATGGTTTAACTGTTGTCAAAAGAAATTATATAGTTCACTTAGTATTTCATCATATTTCATGATCCATGTTGAAGAAATAGCAATAATACCAACACTAGTAAAATAACAATATAATGCATATTTAATTTTAGGTTTGCCATATAACTATGTTGCTTCTCTTTGACTTCTTCAGGTGATTTCCTAAAAACATTAGAAGACCCAGATTTAAATGTAAGAAGAGTAGCTTTGGTCACATTCAACTCAGCAGCACATAATAAGCCATCATTAATAAGGGATCTTTTGGATACTGTTCTTCCACATCTTTATAATGAAACAAAAGTTAGAAAGGAGCTTATAAGAGAGGTACGTTAGATTACACTGTTTACCTAAGCTTGTCTTTTACTTTCTAGAATATTTACATATCTTTGTATTTCAACAGGTAGAAATGGGTCCATTTAAGCATACAGTTGATGACGGCCTGGATATTAGAAAGGCAGCTTTTGAGTGTATGTACACGCTTCTAGATAGTTGTCTGGACAGACTTGATATCTTTGAATTTCTTAATCATGTTGAAGATGGTTTGAAGGACCATTATGACATTAAGGTGAGATGTTTGTGCCTATTGATAAAATGTTTTAGAAGAATACTTTTTGCTAGTGACTTTACCTTTGTAATTTACTCTTGTTATTCAGTGAGAACGATTGGTTTACTTGTCATGATTTTAGTGTGTTAGAAACTGTAATATGCAAACAAAGTAGCAGTGCAGTGTAATAACATCAATTGACATATAGGAAAATCCAGAAACCTTTTCATTAGTGGAGGAAGTCAGAGTGTTGTTAAAGAATGTTATACACAAAGCTATCTGTAGATGCAACCACAGAGAAATTATACCGCCTCTTAGGCTTAGAGCATGAACTTTGCTCATAGCTGCTTTTTATCTTCCTATTTAAAATGTGAACTATAAAACGGTGATTTGAAAAATCTTCTACTCAGGGCCTTTGGTCAAACAGGACAAAAGTGGTAGTTGAGCAGTAATTCAGCCATACTATCAGAACTCTTACTTTGATGTTTCCATAATTAATATGGAATAACCTGATTGTCCCAGAACTCAATGAAAAGAGCCCTAAAAGAATAGGATCCTTCTACAATTTATAGTCTTAAGATAAAAGACTATGGGTTATTGGACTTTAATGGATTAATCTGAATAGCAGGCTTTTTGGTTTTGTTTTTTTGTTTGTTTTTTAGAAAAATCTAAGACAGTAGAAACTTGTTATAAAGCTTTTCTTCTAGTTATTTTCACATTCATTGATTTTTTTCCATTTGGTGCACATGAGCTTTTTGAAAAACAGTTAGTTTATGACCCTATCCCAATAAGTGAAGTAAAAAAAAAAAAATTGAAAAGCTTCCCAGCTCTAACTCATGCGCAGTCAAGATTGAGAATCACTTTTCTAGTTCTGTATTTTCAGACCATATGATAGATAACCTTAGTACTTGTAGCTAAAATTTCTTAGATTTGAATTCTGTGTGATTCCAAATGGCAGACTACATAAAAATGAAACTTTGTGGCACAGGCTACTCATTTTCTTTTAAAAACTTTGTCAGAATTTGGGATTTGTCTTTAGAAAATAAATTCAGAGTCTAAATTTTGTCTTCTTTATTCATAATAGATGCTAACATTTTTAATGTTGGTGAGACTCTCTACCCTTTGTCCGAGTGCGGTACTGCAGAGGTTGGACCGACTTGTTGAGCCATTACGTGCCACGTGTACAACTAAGGTAATATTGATGATGTTGATTTAGGCCAGACTTGGTATGTTCAGGATTCTCAGTTGATTCTGTACTGTGGTTTTCCAAATTTAACTGTGCTGGCATCCTGGGTAGCAGTTGGCTTCAAAAATTAATTGATTAAATGTGGATGTTTTAGAAAGCTTACCACTGTTAAATGCTATTCTTAAAAGTTTGTTGTAGCACTGTGACACATTTTTAAAGTACTGATATGGTTAAAGTGATAGGTCCACAAAAGAGGAGGAAATGTTTAGTTCTGTCGGAGGAGGCGAATGGGAGTGGGAGTCATAGAAGGCTTCATATATGCACATGACAGTATTCAAAATGGACCTTGAAAAAATCAGGATTATTTTTAGGTTCAGAAAGTGAAGCAAGACTTTTCATACAAAAATGATTATATGAATTAAGGCACAGAGATTTCAGTACATGACATGTTTGAAGAGTAATGAACAAATACGGTAACATCAAACAGTAATTTGATGGAGGACAAAGTGGGACTTGCTCAGCAGATCCCACTCTGGTTTTTATAATGGGCTTTGTGTAAAATATTCCCTTAAAAGGAGACAGTGATTGCTAAAAACGTTTCAGAGCACCTCTGCTTGAAGAATAATGTGCCTTTTGGATCTATGCAAGAGTAGCTTTGCTTTATTTTTACGTGCTTAGATTTTGTTGGTATAAGAGCTGCCTTTTATAGCATGTAATATAAATTTACTCAATGTTCCAGGTAAAAGCAAACTCAGTAAAGCAGGAGTTTGAAAAGCAAGATGAACTAAAGCGATCTGCCATGAGAGCAGTGGCAGCACTGCTAACCATTCCAGAAGCAGAGAAGAGTCCGCTGATGAGTGAATTCCAGTCACAGATCAGTTCTAACCCTGAGCTGGCAGCCATCTTTGAAAGTATCCAAAAAGATTCATCGTCCACTAACTTGGAATCAATGGACACTAGTTAGATACTTGTTCAACCTGGGGACCATTACATTGACCATATGATGCACTGATTTGACAGGTTAATCATAAGACATGAAAAGAGAAGTATTTAAAAGCTTCAAAATGTTCCACTTTTTTTTCCCTTCATGGAGACAGTTTGACTTTGTTCCATTGTTGTTTTTGTAGCATTTATTTCAGAAATATGTATTTCCATAATCCAGAGGTTGTAAAACCACTGATGTTCTAGTGGTTAGAGCAACGTTTAAAATGACAACTAAACATTAGGATTGATGGAGATAGGGTCCAGTATATTTACCCTGTAATGTTTAGGATTAAAATGTTAAAATTTTGTGACCATGAATTTCTTTCTTTTATATATTTTCTCTTATTTAAAAATCAAAAATTCTGCAAGACAAAAACCATGTTCCTTTTTCTTGTGTAACTTTGTTTCAGCAACATAAATTGATTTTTAGCTGGCAGACAAGAATTATCTGTGTAAGACTTGTTACATTTCAGAGGGGTTGGTGGTTTAAGAGAGACAATAGGGTATCCTTTTTTAAGTATGGGGATTGACAATATCCCTGTCACGCACACTAATTTTGCATGAGCAAGTTTGCAAATATGTATTGTCTGTAAAGCAGCATGTGCAGATTATTCATAATACAAAAGTTAAAATAAGTATTATTGTATTAGTGCAATTTTCAGATATTTATTTTTGCACAGAAAACACATATCTGGAGAGAGAGGGGAGTAAATTTTTGAAACTTTGGTTTTCTTAATGCCAGTGTGAATTTGCAGGTGTTTTCAGCAAATCAAGTCCAAATAACAATTTGCCACTTTTTCTATTATAAATTTTCTTAGACATTTAAAATTTAAATATTTAAGTACTCAGTTTTTCTTGGTTACCCATTTGTGTGCGTGTGTTTCCCCTTAGAAATTCTTAGTCAGATTTTTCTTTGATTTCCTTTGGACCTCTACATTCCATATCGAATGATTGTAATAACTGTGTGCTTGTGAGTTTTATTTTTTGGAAACTTCTGAAGCTGGCTATCCCAAGTTTGTTAGCTAATAGTATTTTCTTTTAGTTGAGTTAGATTTTTTTCCCCCTTTCTTCTAGAGCTAATTTACATATTGTATTTGGTAAGTGTTGACTACTCCTGATGAAAGGGTCTGTGCTTGGGGGGAAGCAAAGCTTTGCAGTACCTTATATTGTAGTTAAAATTTTATTTAACATATCCTTCAGTGAGCTCCTTTCACACTGTAGCCTATTCCTTCAAATTTGTGGTGCTCCTGTAACAGTAAGAACTAACTTCTGAAATAAAAGACATCTCCTAATGCTGTGCAAACATAGTTTACATGTATTGAAGGAGGCAGTTGTTAAATTGAGTGACGAGTTTTAAGCATTCAGATATTTGAAAACTGCACCCTTTATTTTTGAAACTGTGAATTAGAAATATTTTTCCTGCTGTTTGACTTACCTGCTTTAACATGCAAATATGAGGTGATTTTAATTATAACATACTATGGTTATTAGACGAACAGCTTAACTTCAAGTATTCAGATGATCGTGCATAAGAATTCATTATCAGTAAGGATTTTGATTAGTATGTGGACATGAAACGTTACATGAAGTTGGTGCTGTTTTCAGAGTGTGTGGCAGGTGATAATCATACTATAATTTGCAAAAAAACTGTAATAGAAATTTATTTCAAGCTGTTAGTATATTATGTACTATTCATTACCATGGTACAGATGTTGTGGATATATTTTAAGTATTTGGTTTCACGGTTTCACAATAAACTACAATACTGTAGGCTCTAGGACCAAGTAGGAGACTGACATGCGTATGTTGTGTGAATGTCTTAGTTAATTGAAGTTAAATCTAAACTCTTTTCACATTATTGGATTTCACCTTCAGTTTTTTTAACTTCTGAAATGCTTGTAGTTTTTTGTTTTTTGAGTCTTGCAAAATGGCTAATTTTTCTAATATAGCTGAAATTCTATCTTTTAAAAAAAGAGGTTCTGCTCTTTTCTAGTAGTTGATATGATTTGTGTTTATATATATGATATATATATTATAATGTATATATTCACATATATAACAATTAGTAAAAGAAGAATACTCAAGTTTTAAATGCAGAGTCATCCTGATCAAGTTCATCCTTCTAGTGGTGATGTCCTGGTACTGGGATGGAAGGTGTGGGGTTCAGTCACAGTCTGTCACTCATACTGCTCACTGGTCTTTTAATAATTATTAGGAAGTTCTGCTTAGCAGTTCTGCACATGATGGTTCCTCAGGAGAATAAAACAGCTGTTCACTGATGAGGATATTTAAATTGTTTAGATTTAACCAAGTTCATTTTAAAGACAGCTCAATATGGGTTGTTTTTAAGTTGTTTGTTACGTTATGAGACTAAGGCAAAAAGGAAATTTGGTATGGCAAAGCGTAACCTAAAAATTTAAAGTCAGTAGCATTGCATGATAATTTTTAAAATGTGGTCATATGTTAATTAGTGATATCTAAAGCTGCTTAACCATTTGGAATTCTTCACAAATTGGAGTATGGAGACTTCAACAAATGTTTGATATTTACATAATTTTTATACAACCATAAATAACCAGGCCACTTTTTTGTTTTTGCACTTTTGTTGGGTAAATGATAAATAATATGAGCATATCTAACTGGTTTTAAAGGCATATTCTGATACCTTTTATATCTAACTCAATTTCAGATATATGAATATGATTATATAGATAGGCATGATTGAAGTTTAACGAAATACACAAGATCCTCAATCAGGAAATTCAGTTAACTAGTTAATAATCCTTTTAAGGTGTATTTAACCACATGACAAAGTAATATAGTAATGCGTGACAATTTTTTAAAAGTTGAAGTAACATTTTCTGCCGAGGTAAAAACCACCAAAAACTTAAGTTTTAAAAATTAACTGCCAGTCTCTAGATATAGTATACTTAGTAAATATTTTTATATTAAAAAGCTTTAAAATTTCAGGAGATGTTGATTCTAGCTCTTAAATCCTAATTTTTAAATTACTGCCACTCCAGAGTCACACATGTTTTTGAAATTTTAATTTATCCTTTGTGAAATGGAAACTGGACAGTGGTAACAACAGTTCGATTTTACTGTTTGGGAAGAGGATATTCTGGTTTTAATGGATTTTTTTTCCTAGTTCGGTAAAACTCCTGATATCTTTGGCTACAAAATGGAACACGTCGGAAGTAATCATGTGGCAAGCTCGCAAAAGTTGACCATATGTGGTCATTTTCTTAAGAAATATGCACACTGAAATTATTTCTTTTCCTTTTATAGTACAGTAAGTTGCTGATTTTCCTATTAATACTAGAAAAATAAGATTTTGTGAACACCTGTAATTTAGGCAAGAGTTATCAGCACTAGGTTTTTGCTGTAACTTTCAAAGTTAGCTCTTAATTAAAAATGGAATTTGTTTTTCACAAAAAATCAACTTCAGTTAAAACTAATGGGAGTATTGCAGATAATTTTACTTTGTTAGACTTTGTAATGTTAATGTGTCAGAATGCTTTTTAGTGGAGGAAGTGTGGATACCCTGACCTCTTTGTACTTTTTAGTTCTGATCTTAAATGATTATTAGTGATTACTTTGGCAAATTGAATTGTCTTCAGATGAGAAAAGGCCATCTGAAATTTCTTTCTAAATTAGGATATGTTGGAATTAGTGTACTTAACCATTATCAGTAACTTAGTGGTTAATGCACATTGACTTTATTCTAGAATGCTCTCTCACAGGGAAATTCTGAAGAATTATATTATGGTTAATGTATGATACCATGATGACCTCATGATTTAATAGCCTGTAGTAATCCTGTTACTTTGAAAAGCTGTTTTACTTGTTTCATAGGCATTTCACTTTTAATATAAAACCAACTGCTTACTTAGGTCAGGGCGGCTAAATGTGTGTGATGGTGTCTTATTATAACCCTGATGCATTATTGTTAAGAAACCAAATGTGTGCTTTGCTTGGAATCCTTACCATCCATGAACTAATCTAGGCATTCCTAAAAGGTCTAGAAATAAACTCCTAGTTTCTTATTCTAGAAATCCGTTTAGACTATAGTAGAAAAATGCATGTTCTTTTAAGATTTCTTTTAGGATTTCTCAGCCTAGCACTGACATTTTGGACTGAATAATTCTGTGTCATGGGGGCTGCCCTGTGCATTGTAAAATAATAACATCCCTGAGCCCTACCCACTTAGATACCTGTAGTACCATCAACAACCAACCCTCAGTTGTGACAACCAAAATTGTCTCCAGATATTGCCAAATATCCCCAGGGGAGTAGAGAAAGAGGGGGAGAGTGCAAAATTGCCCCAGTTAAGAACCACTATTATAGAGAGCTTTTTCTTGTGAGCTATAACCAACCTAGATTCTATACACACAGAAGTTTTCATTCTTGGTATCAGTTCATCTTCCTAACTAAATTTAAGTACACCGTACTGTTTTCAATCTATTTTCTTCCACCAAATTAATTAGAACTAGTGAAAATGTTTCTATTCTATATTTCTACCTCTTCATGTAAATGGATGGTCTTTATTAAACCACTTAATATACTGGCTTTTTTTTTTCTGGCTGTAAAGTACTTCCTCATGCTGAAAGAAATAAGAGTATAAAAGGGGCTTCTACTGTACCACGCGATGTGAGGTAGTGAGTGCTTTGCAGTTGGTATACTATATAAAAGGGCAAGTAGTACACTTTACTTGGGTTCTTAAAAGGTGGAATTTCAAAATTACTCATTTATATTCTCTTCAAGAGAACAATTTAGTTCAAGAAAGTAAATACAATGAACAAAGACTTGCTTTCCAGTACAGGTAATTTCCTGTTTAGCTGTAATATTTAAAGACATGCCAAATTGTGGTTTTGGGGGAGTATAATTTCAAGATTATATATTTGAACTTTGAAAGTAAACCTGACTAGCACATTTTTGTTATTTTTCTAGGATTAGTTGATGTTTGCAGACAATAAAATCCTTGTGAATAAAGACTGGTTGGTGGGAGGCAAGTGGCAGAAAAACTATTACAAATCAGATTGCTTATTCTTTGAAACAAGAGCATTGAGTGAGTCTTTCAAATTTCTGAACCATTTTAGTCCCTCTTAGCAGAATTGGCATAAACAAAAATAAAAGTTAATTTCCTTTTACATGATGTTTTTTGAAGTATTCATGAGGCTGATTGGTCAACAGATTTAGTAAGTTCAGAATGCTCATTTTGGAACCTTGAAAATTCAGTCTTTAAAACCTACATTTAAAAGATGTAGAAATTTGTTTCAGCATCAGTTGCATTCGCAGAGGACCATGTATGTACCCAGATGAGACGCCCCACTGCTGGTCTGTACTGCATTATAGCCCCTGCTCACAATGTTCAAGATTTATTTAAAACTTACTATCATGCCGTCATCCTTCTAAGTGGATCAAAATTAATTACCTTTTCCTCTCCTTTGCCTTGGTACTAATACTCTTTAGTACTATGTGCTTGCCACTTGAGACAGTACGGGGAAAACATATGTATGTGTATGATTTGTGGCACAGGTTCCTGGTCTCGGGTTGAGGACAAACCCAAGCCAAGGAAGTCATGTACTCCATGTAGTGAGAACAGAATTAGCAAAAGCATAGAGACAAGAGGTTTTAGAAGCTGAGTATGGCTGTAGTGTGAAATATGAGCTAGAGGCTAGGATGGGCAGATTTTATACAGGGCTTTGTAAACATTTTGGATTTAATTTCAGGGGTGAGGTGATGGCAAACCTAGAAATACTTAGGTGCACTTTAGAGAATGGATTGGAAGGAGCGTAAGACATTTGTTGATGAATTAAGACATTAATAGAATAAACTGTATGAAAGGGAATGTTGTGCTGAACCAGTATAAATTTGGAGAGGCACTCAGGGTGTTTGAAGTAAAATTGACAGGACAACAATGATTGGTTGCTGGGAATAAGCACAGTTAGTTGTATTATGCTGCAATACAAACAGTCCCCAAAATAGGTGGTTTAGAATACATTATTATTCTGCATAGTATTGTGGATAGCACAGCGTTAGCACCTCACGGGGACCCTGGATAACCAGGCTGCCACTAGGAATGTGAGTTGCTGTGGCAGAGGCAAAGTGAGAAGTGAGTCATTTCTGTCACCTAATGCTTTCCCGTGGGCAAGAAGCCATAAGGTCATATTTAACAGCTAAATACTTGTTCATGAGGCATTGGTGAGAACAGTCAGCTCTCTTGAGCTGTGGAGGGCCCTTTTTTGACAGGCAAAATGTGGGCACAAGAGTTAGGTCATGGTACACAACTCACAATTAGACGTTCCTACCTATTCTTAAAAGTTTTTTTCAATCACCCTGCCACTCAGTTGCTTCTAAGCACTTCCTCCACTCACTGGGTCCTCTCCATCTTTTCCATATCTTCTACAGCCATCTTCACACCTTCCAGAGTGACAACTTTTGTTATCAGCTGTGGCTCCCAGGCCCATAGGACATGGATCTTCTACCTCAAGTATTTTTTTTTTTAATCTTCACATTTCAGGTTGTATACAAAAACAGCGGTCTCCTAAAAGTGCCAGCGATTTGTATGTTTTCTGAAATTATGTAGGTACCATTCAATATTGTTTTTGGTTTTGATCAACCTTTATCTCTGCTACCACTCTGAAGGCTACCAGCTCAGGTATTTTCATCCAGAGCTGTTTGAACTTAAACTCTCTCTAACTGCAATCTCCTATTCATCAGGGCCTGCCTTCACTTGCTCTAAATTGACTTTTGACCTCAGAGTCCTGTGATCAATATTTCCCACCATTTTCTGTTTCTTTTAGCCTTTTGTTTACCTAATTTGGATCTCCTGGGTTTTGTAAATGATTTATTCATAAAATTCTTGTCCTTGTATTGCATCTAGGGATGCCCCCTCTCCCATTCCTTATATCTTTATTACACGTAACCCTGCCTCCATACCCAGTGGATTACCATTAACAGCATTTTGTCAATAAAATTAAGGCCATTTTCTAGTCCTTCCAACCTAAGAATCTCATATCCATTCCCATCTTTACATCCTCATCTCAGAGGTTGAGTTGGTTGTCCTTTGCTCAAGTCCAGCCTTTCTCCCAGAGGCTACCTTCCTCCGGCCTGTCCTAGAAGAAAGAAAGTAAGTGAAATTCACTCAGTTGTGTCTGACTGTTTGCGACCCCATGGACTATACAGTCCATGAAATTCTCCAGGCTAGAATACTGGAGTGAATAGCCTTTTCTTTTTCCAGGTGATCTTCCCAACCTGGGGATGAAACCCAGGTCTCCCGTGTTGCAGGTGGGTTCTTTGCCAGATGAGCCACAAGGGAAGCCCCCAACCTGTCCCAGGTTTTGGTTAAATCAGTCCTCCTCCTCTTCCTTTATCTTCAGTACCACGAACACTAGTTCCATCTGCTGGACCCTCAAAAATACCCTGAAATCTCATCGAAAAAGACTTAAATTTTTTTTTTTTTAATTGTATCTTCTACAAGATACCATCTCTGTAGAGAACTAGATATGCTTTCCTGATTTTTTGTGTTTTCACTTTAATCTGGCTCTCATCCCTCTATAGGTGATCAATACAAACCAATTACAGTGAAGTCTTAGATGCCAGAATGGCCTTCAGTCTTTTTCTTACCTGAACTCAAATTGATACCAGTATTGTTGATCACTCCCTCCATGAGACTGACTGCCTGTTGCCTTGGCTTCTAGGATGTTACTCTCTTCTGGAGGCTTCCTAATACCTACGAGGCCACTGTATCTTAGTTTTGCTAAAATATTATTGACTAGGCCCTTCAGTTCACGTCTTCTCATTATATATAATCCTGCCTGGATCATCTCATCCATTTCTCATGGTTTACATGTTGATTTCTAAATCTGTAAACCTTAGTCCTGTATTTCAGACTCATATCACTTACTGGACACCCCATAAAGGTATGTCAAACACAGGATAGCTAAAGCTGAACTCCGCATCTTCCCCTGGTTTCCCTGTTTCTCTCTTCGCTGTTGGCAACCTATTTATCCAACCACTCAAGCTGGAAACCTTAACACAAGTTTGGAGGCAAAAAGTGGTAAATAACAAAAAATATAAAGATGCCTGCTGCCAGACATCTGGCTTTTAATCTTGGCTCAATAGTAGCTATTTGACTTTGGTAAATTACTTAGCCTCAATTTCTTCATCTAAAAGTAGCTACCTTATTGGTTTAAATAGGAATACTTGTAAAGTACTTAAAACTCACTGGTACCTAGTTAGTGTTGTATAATTGTTAACTCTTACTAACTTCTGCTAATTTATTTGCTAAATATTTCTCAGGTCCATCCCCAGTACTGTGTGTTCAAGACCTCATTTCCTCATCTGTTGATTGGATGACTGCAGATGTTTCTGAATTGGTATTTTGGTTCACTCAGGAAACTAATTTCTTAAGTACTTAGCTAGGTCCTGCCAGGCCTGTAAAGGCAGAGGAGAGAACATATTTGACATAAAGAAGTGCTGGTTACCAGGAGAAAACTGACATAATAAACACCACAGAATTCTACTGTATAAGAATTATATTCAGGGGACAGAGTGGGTAACAATGGAGGATGCGATCCATTCTACATGGTGCAGGAAAGGTTCTTGGAAGAGATGGAATGTCTTTAGATAAGAGGTATTTTACCTTGGAAGAGTTGTTTTCAAGTGAGTGTGCATCACAGGAACCACGAGGACTTGTTAAAATGGTTCGCTGGGCCCTCCAGAGAGTCTGGTTCCATAGGTTGGAGTGGGGCCCAGTAATTTTCTTTTTTATTTTATTTTTTTTTGTCCTTTACGTTTGCAGTCCTGATGCCTTCTCAGACCACACTTTGGGACCCACTGCCTTAGGATACCCAGAGAGCATTCATTCCCAAGGCCGCTCAACTGCCAAGACCATGGTCTTGACCATTCATAGTCTTGCGCTATATCCTTCAATGACTCCTTTTTGCCTGTAGGGCAAGTACAAGTTCTAGATCTGGCTACTGTCAGCCCCTTTAGCCTCAGCATCTGTCACACCTAAGATTGACCTTTATCCTCAGGCAAGGGTGAAATATTTCTCTCAGCCACCATGCTGCTCCTAACCTTTATACCTTTGCTCAAGCTATACCTTTTGCCTGGATATCTTGCTTTTTCTTCATTTTATGTGTTGTCAGTCACTAAGTTGTGTCCAGCTCTGCGATCCCATGGACTGTAGCCTGCCAGGCCTCTCTGTCCGTGGGATTTCCCAGGCAAGAATACTGGAGTGGGTTGGGTTGCCATTTCCTTCTCCAGGGATTCTTCCCAGACCAGGGATTGAACCTGTGTCTCCTGCATTAGCAGGTGAATTCTTTACCACTGAGCTACCAGGGAAGCCCTTCCTTTATGAAGTCGACTGCTCTCCTATAGGCTGAGTCAAGGACTCCAGAAGCCTCCCATGATGCCAGTTGACAAGGACATAATCAGGGGGCCAATTCCCAACTTTAGAGCCTGTTCCCCCTTTTGTGCATGTAATATAGTCCCAGTTTCTTTAGAAAGCGTCTCTCTTTAACACTGTGCAAACATTGCTGAGTGGGGGAGGATGGGTGGGAAGATCTGAGTGGGCTAACTGTTCACAGACAACCCTTTATGTAAAACAGTACTGCCAACAACCTTGTCCCTCTCTGTACCCAATGTCTCACAGGTTCGAGTCCTTTCTAGAGCTTGACTGGATGGAAAGGATCCCTGCTTTTCTGATTTGTAACTTCTCTAATGCCTCCTTGCTTCTTGTCTTCTAGGAATTTGTCGGAATTTTTCAGCTACGTGGGCCTTCCTTTCTGCTCTATATATATTTTGGATTTATTTTTATTCACAGATGTTTACTGTCATTTCAGTAGAATTTGGAGACAATAAATAGCACATTAAGTTGGTCTGCCATCTTGGAGCTTCTGTTATTTTTTTTTATCTTCTCTAATATTTTAATGAGAAACATTTTAAAATAGATGTTAAAGAGCTTAGGCTCTCAACTTGGGTTCACATCTGACCATCCCATCCCTTAGTTGTGGGACTTTGGGCAACTTGTTAATATCTTTGTTCTCCCATCTGTAAAATGGATATATACCAGCCGCAAAGAATTGTTAAGGTTAACATATATAAAGAAGATGAAACACAGTAAGCACTCAAATGTATATGGATAAGTATGTTAAATCATGAATGACTGACTATAGGAGCTTAATAGTCCACTCTGATTTTTCTTATGCTATTTTTGATGATTGATTGGGCTTTTTAGAGGGAAGTTATAAAACACACATTGAGACAAACTTTTTAGCCACTTTTGAAAAATTAGGATGCCTCAGTATTAGAGACTACCAGCATAAACTAATTTTATTATTTGGCTGCACTGGGTCTCTAGTTGTGAATGAGCTGCTCGTGGCAGGCTTCTTTAGTTGCAGTGTGCAGGGCATGAGCTCTAGAGCATATGGGCTCAGTTGCCCTGTGGCATGTGGAATATCAGTTTCCCAACCAGGGATTATACCTAAGTCTCCTGCACTTTGGCCACCCAGTGTGGAGAACAGACTCATTGGAAAAGACCCTGATGCTGGGAGGGATTGGGGGCGTGAGGAGAAGGGGACGACAGAGCATGAGATGGCTGGATGGCATCACGGACTCGATGGACGTGAGTTTGAGTGAACTCCGGGAGTTGGTGATGGACAGGGAGGCCTGGTATGCTGCAGTCCATGGTGTTGCAGAGAGTCGGACGCAACTGAACTGAACTCCTGCATTGGAAGGCAGATTCTTAACCACCGAACCACCAGGCAAGTCCCTGAAATATCATATTATTATTGTGTGTGCTCAGTTGTGTCTGATTCTTTGTGACCCCAAGGAATGTAGCCCACCAGGCCCTTCTGTCCATGGGAGTTCCCAGGCAAGAATACTGGAGTGGGTTGCCATTTCCTACTCCAGGGGATCTTCCCGACTGAGGGAGTGAACCCATGTCTCCTGGGTTCACTCAGGAGAGCAGATTGTCAGCAGATTCTTTACCACTGTGCCACCTGGGCTTCCTAAACTTAAACTGAAGACTGATTGTTGCTGCTAAGTCGCTTCGGTCGTGTCCGACTCTGTGCAACCCCATAGACGGCAGCCCACCAGGCTTCCCTGTCCCTGGGAGCCAACAGGCAAGAACACTGGAGTGGGTTGCCATTTCCTTCTCCAATGTATGAAAGCGAAAAGTGAAAGTGAAGTCACTCAGTCATGTCCAACTTAGCGACCCCATGGACTGCAGCCTACCATGTTCCTCTGGGGGGTTTTCCAGGCAAGAGTACTGGAGTGGGTTGCCATTGCCTTCTCTGGAAGACTGGTTAGCAAAAACCAATAAATAGTATCCTAAATGGTGAAACATTAATTTGATTTAAAGTCAGTGTTGGACTGCCAACATTATTGTATATTTGGAGATTAAGAAAAAAAAGGATATGAATTAGATACAGGAGGACAGTCCAAGATGCCAACACAGGAAGATCCTGGACTCAGCTCTTCCCACTGACCTGCCAAGTCTGCAGCTACATATGGAACCATTTCCTCTGAAGGAGACCTGAAAGCTAGTAGAACAGCTTCACATGGCAAATGAGAAAGGGCCACACTACGGTGGTAGGAGAGGCTGAGACATGGCTTCACCATCAATCCATCCTTGGAAACAGAGGAATCTCAAACCTGGAGCTCCTTCCTGAGGCATCCCACATCAGGCACCCCAGCTTTGGAGACCTGGACCTGTTACAAGCCTCCCAGATACTTGGTTGTGAAAACCAGTGAGGCTGCAAGAGTCACAAAGGGCTGTTATGCACAGAATCACTCACCCCAGGGCCCAGCAAAAAAGCAGTTTGAGAGTGCCCAGGATTTATGTGACAGAGAACTGCCAGCTAATCTTGCAGCAACCACCAGAGAGGCAGGGACCTACAGGGACACTTTATAGGGACAAAGGCCCTGGCAGGTACCAATTCTTCTCTTTTCCTCAGTGGGTGCCGTCCTCACCTTCTCTGTCTAGCCCACTCAGAGACACCAGTATTTCCCAGAAGGGAGTCTTTGTACACCTCTGATGCCCCAGTTTTCTGTGGCTGGAACTCAAAGGACACTCTGATCCCCTACCTGACTACAGAGGCCAGGGTGGGGCTTGCATTCCTGATTCCCAGGGGACTGTTGACAGTCAGAGACAGTTCTTGGCAGACTACCATCCCCAAGACACTCAGACTGAAGAACACCCTGTCTTTCTGAGAAAGAGGCCAAAGGAGCAGGCTTCTAGGCTAACACTATTAGAGGCCATGGAGGTGCCCTTGGGGAACAGAGGCTGGTAGACCCCATCTTTGTGCTCTTGGCCTTGCTTCAGCTCCCAGAGAGCAGCTTAGGCCTTATCTGGTGCCCTCCTTTGTGCAGCTGCTGCCAGGGGACATTTCTATGTGGCCTGGTTCTGGTGGCCAGCAGGGTTTACACTTGTAGGTCTCATAATGTAACCAACACAAAGTTCTGTAAAGGCTACCAAGAGGCAAAGAATCCAGGAGCTCAGTCTGCAGGAGGCCATCATCACTGGGGCCTTAGGGGCAAGCTTCTAGGTAGATGTACGCACATTAAAGGGCTGAAAGTAAACCTTTGCAGAGACCTGGGAAAGTGAGCACTATCTTTGTATTCTCCCTCTGCCCAGCTCCAGAGCAGAAGTACCTCCTGGAAGGGAGCTCTTACACATGCCTAATGTCCTGGATTTTATGGCAGGTGTGCCTGGTTTGTATGCCCAGGAGCCAGACTTTGAACACGTGGATCTGGTGGACAAGGGGGCTTAAATTCCTGGGTCTCCTGGGACTGTTCAGTCAGAGAGCGTGCTCTGCGGAGCATTGCACAGATGACGGACTGAAACATAGCCCTAGTGTTGCTGTGAAAGAGCCCTGTTTGCTCGTCCTAGAGTTTTGGCCTAAGAGGCAGGCTTCAGGTTTGACACACATCAAGGAGGTCTGCAGAGATGCTCTCAGGGAACTTAAGGATGCCACCTTTGCACTCTCCTTCTGCCTTGCTACAGCTGACCAGTATCTCTCAGAAGCTTATCTACTCACCTGGGGCTCCAAATTATGTGACTGTAGCCCAGGGCACACCTCTGAATCACCTCGACTTGTGGCCAGGAGGGCTACATTTATGGTTCCACAGGATTGTATTTATTTGCATGCTTTAAAGCTGCAGCCCAAGTATCTAGCCTCCAATTAGCATACATATAGTTGCTGAGCCAGAACTCCACCCTTTTAGCCCATCCACAGTAAGTGGGAGAGATTAAAAATAAGACTGTTTGGACACTCACAAAGGTTCTAGACACAACCAAGAGCTAAGGCAAGATTGAATGATCAGATCAGATCAGTCGCTCAGTCGTGTCCGACTCTTTGCGACCCCATGAATCGCAGCACGCCAGGCCTCCCTGTCCATCACCAACTCCCGGAGTTCACTCAGACTCACGTCCATCAAGTTAGTGATGCCATCCAGCCATCTCATCCTCTGTCGTCCCCTTCTCCTCTTGCCCCCAATCCCTCCCAGCATCAGTCTTCTCCAATGAGTCAACTCTTTGCATGAGGTGGACAAAGTACTGGAGTTTCAGCTTTAGCATCATTCCTTCCAAAGAAATCCCAGGGCTGATCTCCTTCAGAATGGACCGGTTGGATCTCCTTGCAGTTCAAGGGACTCTCAGACTGAATGATAAGTTCATCTAATACACTTGACCACTCCTTCAGGACTGGGAGAGAGAACTGCTTCATCTAATACATAGAAACCAACACAGAGACTCAAGAAAAATGAAGACATAAAAGAATATGTTCTAAATAACAAAAACATTGGGAAAAATTTATGAAACAAAAGTAATTTACTTGAACAGTTCAAAGAATGATCATGAGAATGCTCACTGAACTTGAGAGAAAAATGGATGAACACAGTAAGAAATTCAACAAAAGATAAGTATCAAGTAATAGAGCTGAAGAATACAATAACTACTGGAAAATATGTTAGAGGAATTCAATACAGACTAGCTGAAGCAGAAGGGCTTAGTCAACTTGAAAACACAGCATGGAGCTCACCTAATCAGCAGCAGCAAAAGGAAAAAAAAGAGTGAAGATAGCTTAAGGAAGTTATGGGACAACATCAAGCAAACCAATGAATTACATTATACAGGGACCCAGAATGAGAAGAGAAGAGGACACATGACTTATGTGAAAAAATAATGACTGAAAGCTTCCCTGACTTGGGGAAGGATACAGACATCTAGATCCAAGGAGCCCAGAAAGTTCCAAATAAGAATCGAAAGAAACCCACATCAAGACACATTATAATTAAAATGTCAAAAGTTAAAGACAAGGAGAATATAAACTTAAAAGGAAAAAACAATTTGTTACAAGGAACCCTTCACAACAGTCAGCAGATTTTTCACCAGAAAATTTGCAGGCCAGAAGGGATTGACATGATATATTCAAAATGCTTAAATACAACTTTATAGGCAACCACACAAAGCTATAATTCAGAAGTGGAGAGAGTTTTTCAGACAAAGCAAAGGAATTCACCTCTAAACCAACCTTATCATAAATGTTAAAAGGGACTTTATGCTGAAAAGAAGGGTACTACTAATTATCGACAGGAAAACACATGGCAGTAAATTTCACTGATAAAAGTAAATATAAAATTAGTGGATGAATCACTTATACAACTAGTATGAAGTTTGACAGATAAAAGTAGTAAAATCAAAATCAGGGAATACACAAGATAAAAGGATGGAAAGTATAACACAAAACAAAATGTGGAGGGGGAGCAAAAATTTTGAGCTTTAGAATGCATTCAAACTTAACAACTTAGATAAGACTTTTTCTTATCTAAGAAAGAAAAGACAAAGACTTTAAAATACAGGTTATATGTAAGCTTCATGGTAATTACGAAGTGAAAACTTATGGCAGATATACAAAAGAGAAAGAAAGGAATTTAAGTTTACCACTAAAGAAAGTCACCAAACTATTATACAAAGAAATAGAGTGGAAGAACAAAGGAACAGAGAGAAATAACAAAACACCCAGAAAACAGTTAACAAAATGGGAATAAGCACATGCCACCAATAATTAAATATGAATGAACTAAATTCTTCCATCGAAAGATAAAGCAGGAACTTCCCAGGTGGTTCAGTGACTGAGACTCCACACTCTCAATGTAAGGAGCCTGGGTTTGATCCTGGTCAGGGCACTAGATCCCACATGCTGTAACTAAGACTCAGCGCAGCCAAATAAAAATCTTTTTAAAAGATAAAGCAGTTGAATGGATATTTTTTAAAACCTGTCTACGTGCTGCCAATAGACTCACTTTAGATATAGGGACATACACAGATTGAAAGTAAAGGATTGGAAAAAGGTGTTCAATGCTAATGAAAACTGAAAGCTGAGGTTAGGGTTGCTTATATCAGACAAAATAGACTTTAAAACAGGCTCTAACAAGACACAAAGAAGGGCATGACTTAATGATAAAGCATCAATTCAACAAGAGGATATAAATTTGGAATATTTATGTGCCAACCTAGGAGCACCTAAATATATGAAGTAAATATTAACAGGCCTAAAAAGATAAAAAGACAATACAGTAATAGTAGGGGACCTTAATATTCCATTTATAGCAATGGATATATCATCCAGATACATCAAAGGAAACATCAACTTGATTACATGTTAGACCAGATGAACTTGACATACATAGAACATCCTATCCCAAAGCAGCACAATAGACATTTTTCTCAAGTACATGTGGAACATTTTCCAAGATAGATCATATGTTAGGTCCCTGGTAGCTCAGACTTTATACAAGCATCTGCCTACAATGTGGGAGACCCAGGTTCAATCCCTGGGTTGGGAATGTCTCCTGGAAAAGGAAATGGCAACCCACTCCAGTATTCTTTCCTGGAAAGTCCCATGGACAGAGGAGCCTGGTAGGCTACAGTCCATGGGGTTGCAAAGAGTTGGACATGACTGAGTGACTTCACTTTCACTTTAGGCCACAAAAAAATCTAAATTTAAGAAGACTGAAATAATATCAGACATCTTTTTAACCACAATAGTATTAAACTAGAAATTATACAAAGAAAAGAAAATTGACAAATAAATAGGGGTTAAACTGAACACTCCTGAATAACCAATGGGTCAAAGAAGAAATAAATTTTTAAAAAGTATCTTAAGGCAAATGAAAATGGAACTAAAACATACCAAAACTTATGGGATTCAGTAAAAGCAGCTCTAAGAAGGAAGTTCGTAGCAATAAATATCTACCTCAAGAAACAAGTCTCAAAACAACCTAGCTTAACACCTCAAAATATGAGAAAAAGAAGAATAAATGAAGCCCAAAGTTAGAAGGAAGGGAATAAAGATTAGAGCAGAATTAAATTAAATAGAGGCTAAAAAGACAATAGAAAGGATCAAAGAAACGAAGAGCTTTTCTTTAAAAATAGATAAATAAATGGACAAACTTTTAGCTAGATTAGCCAAGGAAAAAAGAACTCAAAATCAGAATGGAAAGAGATTTTATAATGGATAACACAGAAATACAAAGGATCATAGGAGACTAAGCAATTATATGCCAATAAATTGGACAACCGAGGAGAGACAGATAAATTCCTAGAAACATACAATGTCTAATGACTGACTTATAATGAAACAGAAATGTGAACCAACTGAGAGTAAGGAGATTGAATCAGTAATCAAAAACCTACCAACAAACACAAGTCCAGGACCAGATAGCTTCCCTGGTAAATTCCATAAATTCTAGCAAACGTTGAAAGCATTAACACAAATTCTTCTCAGACTGTTCAAAAAAAAAAAAAAAAAGAACTCTTCCAAACTTATTTTATGAGGCCAGCAATACCCTGAATTTAGAACCAGACAAGGATACCATAAGAAAATTATAGGCCAATATCCCTGAAGAACATAGATTTTAAAACTTTCAGCAAAATATTAGCAAAGCAAATCAACATTATATTAACAGAAATCCTACACCACGATCACTTTGGATTTATCTGAGGAATACAAGGATAGTTATACATCAGCAAATAAGTAAATGTGATATGCACATTAACAAATTGAAAGATAAAAATCACATGATCATCTCAATAGATGCAGAAAAAATATTTAACAAAATTCAACATCCAGTTATGACTAAGAAAAAAAACTCAACAAAGCAAGTATAGAGAGAATGTACCTCAACATAATAAAGGCCATATATGACAAGCCCATAGCTAACATCATATTCAACAGTGAAAAGCTGAAATCTCCAAGATCAGGACCAAGACAATCACTACTTTTACTCAATGTAGTATTGGAATTCCTAGCCAGAACAATTAGGCACAAAAAATGAAAGGCATCCAACCTAGAAAGGAAAAAGTAAAACTACCCTATATGCAGATGATGGGCTTCCCTGGTAGCTCAGCTGGTAAAGAATCCACCTGCAATGCAGAAGACCCCAGTTTGATTCCTGGGTTGGGAAGATCCCCTGGAGAAGAGATAGGCTACCCACTCCAGTATTCTTGGGCTTCCCTGGTGGCTTGGATGGTAAATAATCTATCTACAATGCAGGGGAGACCTGGATTCAATCCCTGGGGTGGGAATATCCCCTGGAGAAGGGAAAGGCTACCCACTCCAGTATTCTGGTCTGGAGAATCCCCATGGATAGAGGAGCCTGGTGGGCTACAGTCCATTGGGTCAGAAAGAGTTGGACATGACTAAATGACTAAGCACAGCACAGCAGCATAAGCAGATGATACAATAATGTATGTAAATACCCTAAAAACTCTGACAAAAAACTGTTAGAATTCAGGAAAGTTGCAGAATATAAAATCCAATACTTGTTATATTTCTATATGTTAATAATAAACTATCAGGAGATGAAATTAAGAAAAATATCATTTACGGTTGCATCAGAACAACAAAATACCTAAGAACAAATGAAACCAAGGAAGTGCAAGACCTGTATATTGAAAAATACAAGGCATTAGTGAAAGAAATTGAGGAAGACACAAATAAATGCAAAGATATTTTATGCTCATGGATTGGAAGAATATTGTTAAAATGTCCATACTACCCAAACTATAGATTTAATTCTAATGGCATTTTTTACAAAAATAGAACAAATAATCCTAAAATTTGTCTGGAACCATAGAAAACTCTGAATAGCCAAAGCAGTCTTCAGAAAGAAGAATAAAACTGGAGGCATCATGCTCCCTGATTTCAAACTGTATTACAAACCTGTGATGTTTAAAGGAGTACATCAAGGAAAGGAGTACATCAAGGCTGTATTGTCACCCTGCTTATTTAACTTATATGGACAATGAAAGCAAAAGTCACTCAGTCATGTCTGACTCTTTGTGACCCCATGGACAATACAGCCCATGGAATCCTCTAGGCCAGAATACTGGATGGAGTAGGTAGCCTTTCTCTCCTCCAGGGGGTCTTCCCAACCCAGGGATTGAACCCACGTCTCCTGCATTGCAGGTGGATTCTTTACCAGCTGAGCCACAAGGGAAGCCCTATATAGAGAGTACATCATGCGAAATGCTTGGCTGGATGAAGCACAAGCTGGAATCAAGATCGCTGGGAGAAATATCAATAACCTCAAATATGCAGATGACACCACCCTTGTGGCAGAAAGTGAAGAGGAACTGAAGAACCTCTTAATGAAGGTGAAAGGCGAGTGAAAGAGCTGGGTTAAAACTTAACATTCAAAAAACTAAGATAATGGCATCCAATCCCATCACTTCACGTCAAACAGATAGGCAAATAATGGAAATAGTGACAGACTTTATTTTCTTGGGCTCCAAAATCACTGAAGATGGTGACTTGCAGCCATGAAATTAAAAGATGTGCTCCTTGGAAGAAAAGCTGTGACCAACCTAGACAGTGTATTAAAAAGCAGAGACATTACTTTGCTCACAGAGGTCCAGGTAGTCAAAACTATAGTTTTTCCAGTAGTCGTGTATGGAAGTGAGTTGGACCATAAAGAAGGCTGAGACCTGAAGAATTGATGCTTTTGAACTGTGTTGTTGGAGAAGACTCTTGAGAGTCCCTTGGACTGCAAGGAGATCAAACCAGTCAATCTGAATCCTGAATATACACTGGAAGGATTGATGCTAAAGCTGAAACTCCAATACTTTGGCCACCTAATGAGAACTGACTCATTGGGAAAGACCCTGATGCTGGGAAAGACAGAAGGCAGGAGGAAAAGGGGACAACAGATGACAAGATAGTTGGATGGCATCACTGTCTCAATGGACATGAGTGTGAGCAAGCTCCGGGAGATGGTGAAGAACAGGAAAGCCTAGTGTGCTGCAGTCCACAGGGTTGCAAAGAGTTGGACAGATCTGAGCGACTGAACAACAACATAATATTTAAAACTGTAAGGTATTGACATAAAAGCAGGCACATAGACCTTGGAACAGAAGAGAGAACCCAGATACAAACCCCGACATATATGTCAAATAATTTATGACAAAGTAGCCAAGAATATATCATGGAGAAAGGACAGTCTCTTCAATAAATGATGTTGGGAAAATCAGACAGCCACATGCAAAAGAACTGGACATGGAACAACAGACTGGTTCCAAATAGGAAAAGGAGTATGTCAAGGCTGTATGTTGTCACCCTGCTTATTTAACTTATATGCAGAGTACATCACGAGAAATGCTGGGCTGGAGGAAGCACAAGCTGGAATCAAGATTGCTGGGAGAAATATCAATAACCTCAGATGTGCAGATGACACCACCCTTACGGCAGAAAGTGAAGAAGAACTAAAGAGCCTCTTGATGGAAGTGAAAGAGGAGAGTGAAAAAGTTGGCTTAAAGCTCAACATTCAGAAAACTAAGATCATGGCATCTGGTCGCATCACTTCATGGGAAATAGATGGGGAAACAGTGGAAACAGTGTCAGACTTTATTTTTTTGGGCTCCAAAATCACTGCAGATGGTGATTGCAGCCATGAAATTAAAAGATGCTTACTCCTTGGAAGGAAAGTTATGACCAACCTAGATAGCATATTAAAAAGCAGAGACGTTACTTTGTCAACAAAGGTCCATCTAGTCAAGGCTATGGTTTTCCCAGTGGTCATGTATGGATGTGAGAGTTGGACTATAAAGAAAGCTGAACGCTGAAGTATCGATGCTTTTAAACTGTGGTGTTGGAGAAGACTCTTGAAAGTCCCTTGGACTGCAAGGAGATCCAACCAGTCTAGCTTAAAGGAGATCAGTCCTTGGCGTTCATTGGAAGGACTAATGCTAAGGCTGAAACTCCAGTACTTTGGCCACCTGATGGGAAGAGCCGACTCACTGGAAAAGACCCTGATGCTGAGAGGGATTGGGGGCAGGAGAAGAAGGGGACAGAGGATGAGATGGTTGGATGGCATCACTGACTCAATGGACATGGGTTTCGGTGGACTCTGGGAGTTGATGATGAACAGGGAGGCCTGGTGTGCTGCAGTTCATGGGGTTGCAAAGAGTCAGACATGACTGAGTGACTGAACTGAACTGATGCAAAAAAATGAAACTGGAACACTATTTTATACTGTACACAAAATTAACTCAAAATGGATTAAAGTTTTGATTGTAAGACCTGAAATTATAAAACTCCTAAAACAAAACATAGGCAGTAAGCTCTTTGATATAGGTCTTCATGATGATTTTTTGAGCCTAAAATATGCAAAGGAAAGGCAACAGAAGAAAAAACAAATTTGAACAAGTGGCACCACATCAAATGAAAAACCTTCACAGCCAAGAATCCATCAACAAAATGAGAAGATAACCAATAGGATGGGAGGAAATATTTGTCAATCCTATTTCTGACAAGGGGTTAATATGCAAAATGTATAAAGAATTTTAAATCAATAGTAAAAAAAAATGACAAAAAATAGGCAGAAGATGTGAATAGACATTTTCTTCATAGAAGATGTACAGATGGACTATAGGCAAATGAAAAGATGTTCAGCATCACTAATCATCAGGGAAATGCAAATCAAAACTCCAATGAGATATCACGTGTTAGAAGGGCTATTATCAAAGAGTTAAGAAATAGCAAGTATTGACAAGGATATAGAGAAAAGGGAATCCCTCTGCACTGTTGGCAGGAATGTGGATTGTTATAGCTGCTATGGAAAGCCGTATGGAGTTTTCTCACAAAATTAAAAATTGAACTACCATATGATCTAGCAATATCATTTCTGGGTATTTATCAGGAGAAAATGAAAACACTAAGCAAAATATATTGAATTCCATGTTGAATGCAGCATTACTTACAACAGGCAAGATATGGAAACAATTTAAGTGTCCATTGATGGATGAATGTAAAAGAAATTTTGAAATACACACATAGAAATATTATTCACCCATTGAAAGAATAAAATCTTGCCATTTGCAACAACATGGACGGACCTCAAGGGCATTATGAGAACTGCAATAGACTGAGAAAAACAAATTCTGTATACAGTCTCATATGTGAAATCTAAAGTTAAATAAACCAGGCACATAGATATAGAAAACAGATACATGGTTGCCAGAGGCTGAGGAGTGGCAGAGATGGGTTATCCCTTGGACTGCAAGGAGATCCAACCAGTCCATTCTGAAGGAGATCAGCCTGGGATTTCTTTGGAAGGAATGATGCTAAAGCTGAAACTCCAGTATTTTGGCCACCTCATGCGAAGAGTTGACTCATTGGAGAAGACTCTGATGCTGGGAGGGATTGGGGGCAGGAGGAGAAGGGGACGACAGAGGATGAGATGGCTGGATGGCATCACTGACTCGATGAATGTGAGTCTGAGTGACCTCCGAGAGCTGGTGATGGATAGGGAGGCCTGGCGTGCTGCGATTGATGGGGTCGCAAAGAGTCGGACACGACTGAGCGACTGATCTGATCTGATCTGAAACGCAATGTTCTTTTCTTTCCTTTTTGGTTTGTTTTGACCACTTTAAAATGTCCCCCTGATAAGATATTCAGCCTTAACTCCTCATCAGTGACCATCTCTAGGATTTGGATCAGGATCAGTATGGGTCAGAGGGGCTCTGAAGTTTCTCTGTTCTTTTTTGACCTCCTTACTTCCTATGCTCCATCTGCGTGCCAGCACTTAAACACTCTGCTCTGCCTCACCAGGGAACCATACTTCAGGAGAGCTATGTAACCAGGTGGTTATTGCACTGTTACTCATCATTCAAAGAAAATTATGTACCCATTCTTTATCCTGAACTTTATTTCTTTTGTAAATTACCTTAATTATCTTTTAAACTTATTAATGTGCATTTTTACTAATGAGTCATTGCTTAATGAAACATTCTATTTTTAATCTGAAAATAATGATGATGGACTCTAGGTCCTAGGAGTCATGATTATACTATTGCTGACCCTCCTACACCCTGAGGGTGAGAAGTTGGGAACTGGATCTCCGGAGCATAATATTCTCAAGCATATTATTCTCCTTTATTCTCAAGTCTGGATGGCACAGGCAATCCTCAGATTTCTAACAGATACCTTGTTTCTCTAAGTTATAAACCTGCTTAATAGTTAAGATTTGAAAACGCCTTTAAAATTGGGTTTGGGAAAGAATTGTGACATCCTTGGCAGTTAACTCAGTTTTAACAGACTTAAAGTATACTTTATAATGGCAATGACACGTATTGCAAAACAAAAATCCAAACAACAGAGACTTAAGGAAAATAAAAGTCTCCTGTAGTCAGGATTGGGTAAATGGAGGCAGTAAAAAGTCAGCTATGCCTGTGTTGCCTATTATTATTTTTGAAGACTCAGATTTGTTTTTGATGGACTACTTTGATTTAGGTGTGGCCAAACTGCCAGGTGTGTCAGCATTTTATTTTCATTACTGCAATAATAGCTTTAGGTATAGGAATATGAGAATAATAAGCAATTCTAATTATGAAGGAAATGAAGTAATCAATGGGGATAGAAAAGAGTTTTCTCTAAACACTGGAAATAGTTTGTCACTCAGTGTGATATTAACTCTTGGAATTAGTATGTTTAACATAGTAATGAAAAATGGAGAAAGAACATTATTTAATATGTGATATTTAAAAGTTAAATGAAGTATTTTCTACATAAAGGAGGAGGGAGGAGGGTTCAGGATGGGGAATACATGTATACTTGTGGCGGATCCATCTTGATGTATGGCAAAAGCAATACAATATTGTAAAGTTAAGCAAAATAAAATTTAATTTAAAAAAATACATAAAGGAATTCTAGAATATGATAGTCCTATAATATTGGTATAATGTTTCAAAATCTAAGGAATCTTAAGTCTGTTTCAGAATACTTGTAGACGTCTTAAAATTCTTTTATAGATCTCTATACAGCTTTTGGACTGCAAGGAGATCCAACCAGTCCATTCTGAAGGAGATCAGCCTGGGATTTCTTTGGAAGGAATGATGCTAAAGCTGAAACTCCAGTATTTTGGCCACCTCATGTGAAGAGTTGACTCATTGGAGAAGACTCTGATGCTGGGAGGGATTGGGGGCAGGAGGAGAAGGGGACGACAGAGGATGAGATGGCTGGATGGCATCACTGACTCGATGGATGTGAGTCTGAGTGACCTCCGGGAGTTGGTGATGGACAGGGAGGCCTGGCGTGCTGCAGTTCATGGGGTCGCAAAGAGTCAGGCACGACTGAGCGACTGATCTGATACAGCTTTTGATTTACTGAGGTTAATTTTTCCTTTAAGGAAATGATACAAAAGTGAAAGTGAAGTCTCTCAGTCATGTCCAACTCTGCAACCCCATGGATTGTAGCCCTTGGAATTTTCCAGGCAAATGATACTAGGCTATAAAGAAACGACTTATAAGAAAAAAAAAAAATGAGTCACAACGTTGCTTATATTTAAAATTCCACGACTCCACAAGATTAGTTCAGTCACTCAGTTGTGTCCAATTCTTTACAACGCCATGGACTGCAGCACCCCAGGCTTCCCTGATCATCACCAACTCCTGGAGCTTGCTCAAACTCATGCCCATTGAGTTGGTAATGCCATCCAACCATCTCATCCTCTGTCATCCCCTTTTCCTCCTGTTCTCAATCTTTTCCAACATCTGGGTCTTTTCCAATGAGTCAGCTCTTTGCATCAGGTCGCCAAAGTATAGGACTAAAAAAAATCTAACTGAAATGAAACTTTGTGGAGGAGGACAATATATTATGTTATTTATTTCATTAAAGCATTTAAGTGGCATTTGAAAATGATCAACTTTAATCAAAAGTTGCCGTGAACATCTAGATGTAAAAGAATGAGGCTAGAACATTTTCTCATCCCATATACAAATTTAAACTCAAAATGGATTAAAGACCAGTGTAAGACCAAAAGCCATAACACTCCTAGAAGAAACCAGTGGAACACAGCTTCCACGCCGCTGCCATCCTTCGAGTGGGTTTTACTCTGTCTCCTTACTCCTCAATATGGCAGACAAGGGCTGTTTCCCTGGAACCACACTGAGCCATGACCTCCATCCAGACACCCGAAGAGCCTGTCTGTGCTCCTGTCCAGCTCTGCCTCTCCCAGGGGAGCTTGGTGGGGGCAGGGAAGGAAGACAAGGCCCGGGCTCTTCTCCACTATGGGCCTGCCGCCAGGGCCAGGCTCTGGCCTGGAGTGCGAGAACACAGGCCCCCACCAGCGTCCTCGTTCACAGCAAAACAGCAACCAACTCCACCTCCAGACATTTAACAAAATGTCTACCAGCCTCTGTGGCTTTCACCAGATCCCGCCCACATCAGGTAAGGTGATAACATGCCTAAAGACCACCTTGGATACAAATTGTAGCAGTATCTTTGTTGTTGTTGAGTTGCTAAGTTGTGTCCAACTCTTTGTGACCCCCTTCTCTGTCCGTGGAATTCTCCAAGCAAGAATACTGGAGTGGATTGCCATTTCCTTCTCCAGGGGATCTTCCTAATGCAGGGATCAAACCAGCGTCTCCTGCACTGGCAGGCGGATTCTTTATTGCCTAGCCACCAGGGAAGCCCAGCAATATCTTTGGGAGTCTCCTAAGGCAGAGGAAAAAAGTTTTTGCTTTTATAAACAAATGGGGTCTAATTAGACTTAAAAGCTTTTGCACAAAGGAATCTGTCAACAAAGCAAGAAGAACCTACTGAATGGGAGAAAATAATTGCATACAATTGATAAAGAGTTAATATTCAAAATATATAAGCAGCTCATACAATATCAAACATCTCATAAAATATCAAACAGCTCAACTCAATATATATATTAAAAGCCCAGCCCAATTAAAAAATGGGTGGAACCCTTGAATAGCTATTTTTTTCCAAAGAAGGCATACAGAGCCGTCAGGCACTTGAAAAGATATTCAATATTACTAGCCAGAGAAATGTAAATCAAAACCACAATGAGCTGTCACTTCACATCTGTCAGAATGCTGCTGCTGCTACCGCTAAGTCGCTTCAGTCGTGTCCAACTCTGTGCGACCCCATAGACGGCAGCCCACCAGGCTCCCCCGTCCCTGGGATTCTCCAGGCAAGAATACTGGAGTGGGTTGCCATTTCCTTCTCCAATCTGTCAGAATACTTATCATTAAAAAGACCAAAAAATGACAAATGTTGGTGAGGATGTAGGGAACCCTTGTACACTGCTGGGTGAGGATGTAAGTTGGTGTAGCCATTGTGGAAAACAGTAAAGAGGTTCCTCAAAAAACTAAGTAGATCCACCATCTGACCCAGTAATTCCATCTCTGAATATATATTTGAAGAAAACAAAAACACTAATTAGGAAAGATATATGCACCCAAACATTCTTAGCAGCACTATTTACAATAGCCAAGATATGGAAGCAACCTAAGTGACCATCAGCAGATGAATGGAGAAAGATGTGGTGTATATAACACATACAGATATATATACATACACATATAATGGAATACTACTCAGTCATTAATGAAAAGAACAAAATCTTGCCATTTGCAGCAATATGGATGAACAGAGAGGGTGTAATACTTAGTGAAATAAGACAGAGGAAGACAAGTACTTCATGTTATCACTTACATGTGGAATCTAAAAGGTAAAATGAATGAATGAATAAATATAACAAAGCAGAAACAGACTCAAAAATTAGTGGTTGCCAGAGAACAGACTAGTGGTTGCCAGTGGGAAGAGGGAAAGGGAGGATAGGAGCAAGAGATTAAGTACAAACTACTGTGCAAAAAGTAAGCTACAAAGATATATTGTACAGGGAATGTAGTCAATATTTTATAATAATTTTAAATAGAAAATAATCTAAAAATGTTGACTCACCACATTGTACATCTGGGACAAATACATTGTAAATTAACTATCCCTCAATAAAAATCAAATCAAGTCCCTCCCATCAACAGAGCACCCATCTTCCCTATCGGATGAGAATCCTGCAACAAAACACTCGAACAAAAGGCAGTTATTGTCGGCTAATGCAGGTTTAGAATCCCATCCTGGCTACCTTCCCTCACCTCCTCCATTGCAATGACTTGGTCTTATGGTTAGGTTTCTCAAACTTCCTATTTCCAATCATGCTATCCTGGGGAAAATCATACCTCTATGCTGGTGAATTTATAACAGAACCCTTTACAGGTTTCTAGAAAACTCATCCCATATTTATCCTTGGAGCCTTGGCAAGAGAGTCATCAGTTTGGAGGAGATCTTGAAATGGAGCAGGATCCTGTGGTCCGTGTGTCCCCACTGTGTTGTCTGCCTGCATATTGACTGTTGAAAATTCTAGCCAAAGCATAAATTTAATCATAGAAATGAGAAATACAGAAACAAAGGACCAGTCAAAGGAGATTAAACAATAATAATGTAGTCATTAAGCATAGTCAAGGACCTTTAGTTCTTTCTCAAGATAGATAATATTCTGAGCCATATCTTGTGAGTTGTCTTATAGATACCAAAACAGCAGGTGGAGAAGTTAACTTCATGGTGACCAGACTGTACCCAGGACATGAGCAGACACAATTGCAAAAACTGATCACAAAGAAATGGGAACAAATAACCCTGGAACTGAAGATTAACTGTACCTAAAACAACGAAGATGATGCTGGTCAGACCACTGATGACCAATTTGAAGATGACTGTTGGAGGTGACTGTGTTGTTTCTGCGTGTAGCTGCCCCGCCCCAACTCTGTCTGTAAAAACTCTCACCCCTTGTCTGTCAGGGTTGGGGAGTTGGCCTTTGGACAGATGTCCACCACCCTCTCCGTCCCCAGTTGCCAGCATCTGAAATAAAGCAAACTTTCTTTTCTACCAGCCTGGTCTGTTTACTGGCTTTTGAGTGGCAAGCAGTGGACCCCACACACTCCCTTCGTCAACAGTCTTACATAACCATGTTGCACATGTGTGTGTGTGTTAGCTGCTCAGTCGTGTCTGACTCTTTGTGACCCCATGGACTGTAGCCTCCTAGGCTCCTCTGTCCATGGGTTTTCCAAGGCAAGAATACTGGAGTGAGTTGCCAGTCCCTTCTCCAGGGCATCCTTCCAACCCAGGGATCGAACCCAAGTCTCCCACATTGCAGGAAGTTTCTTTACCATCTGAGCCACCAGGAAGCCCAAACATGTTACACATCAGATCAGATCAGATCAGATCAGTCGCTCAGTCGTGTCCGACTCTTTGCGACCCCATGAACTGCAGCACACCAGGCCTCCCTGTCCATCACCAACTCCCGGAGGTCACTGAGACTCACATCCATCGAGTCAGTGATGCCATCCAGCCATCTCATCCTCTGTCGTCCCCTTCTCCTCCTGCCCTCAATCCCTCCCAGCATCAGAGTCTTCTCCAATGAGTCAACTCTTTGCATGAGGTGGCCAAAGTACTGGAGTTTCAGCTTTAGCATCATTCCTTCCAAAGAAATTCCAGGATTGATCTCCTTCAGAATGGACCGGTTGGATCTTCTTGCAGTCCAAGGCACTCTCAAGAGTCTTCTCCAACACCACAGTTCAAAAGTATCAATTCTTCGGCGCTCAGCTTTCTTCACCCTTACATCCATACATGACCACTGGAAAAACCATAATCTTGACTAGACAGACCTTTGTTGGCAAAGTGATGTCTCTGCTTTTGAATATGCTATCTAGGTTGGTCATAACTTTCCTTCCAAGGAGTAAGCGTCTTTTAATTTCATGGCTGCAGTCACCATCTGCAGTGATTTTACAGGTTAAATGTTTCCTTGGATTGAGACAGCAAAGCAAGAAGTAGGAAAAAGAGGCATATTTCAGCTTGACTTCCTTTTCCTCTGTTCCTTATCCTTTTTGCTGGCATTGCCATCTGCCTTGTCAGACAATCTGAAATCTCCTACATTCTCTTATGTGTCCATCTCTAAGCATATGTGATCACTAGCACTTGTTAATTTTACTTCCTGGAAATACTTCTTGATTTCCCTTTTATTCTCTGGACTAATTAGCAGTGTGTGTGCTCAGTCGCTCAGTCATGTCGTCCAAGTCTTTGCAACCCCATGGACAGGAGTCCACCAGGCTCCTATGTCCGTGGGATTTCCCAGGCAACAATATTGGAGTAGGTTGCTAAGCCCTCCCTCCAGGGGTTCTTCCCAACCCAGGGATCGAACACTTGTCTCCTGTGTCTCCTGCATTGGCAGGTGAATTCTTTATCACAGAGCCACCTGGAAAACCCTGGACTGAATAGGTATCAATCTCCTAATTGGTTTCTTGACTCTCACAGCAGTGGGGAGGACAGACTGGGAGAGGAAAGAAATCAATGTTGTCTTTCTAAAGTAAGAATACTCAATTATATTAATCCCTCTTTCAAAGGCATGCAGTGATTCTCCACTTTCGCTGTTGTTCAGTTGCCAAGTCATGTCTGACTCTTTGTGACCCTCTGGACTGCAGCACACCAGGCCTCTCGGTCCCTCACCATTGGCTGAAGTTTGCCCATGGATTCTCCACTGCCTAGAGATAAATACAAATCTTTAGGTTTTCTTTCTTTCTTTTTCTGTCTTTAATAAGCTACCTGCATCTCCTTGTCCTGTTCTATCTCCTACTTCTCCAAATCTAGATGATTTAGTCTTGAATGTTCCATGCTGGTCTAGGTGTTTTCATGGACTATTACTTCTTCTGGATGCCCTTCTTGCAATTTACCCTGCTCCTGGTGGACTCACATTCATCATCACACCTGTCTGAGGTGCCACATCCTCTTGGAAACTTTCCCCAACTCCCCTTAGCAGTTAGTTGCTGTTTTCCTATAGGCATATTCTTTATTCAGCACATGCTTTTTGAGTGCTCAATACATTTAAGGCATTAAGGTACAAAAATAAAATAGATATAGTCCCTGACCTCAGAGATCTCAGTCTCATGGGGATGCTTAAACTTAGTCTTAAAAATATATATATATATATATAGTGGATAAATGTGTTTCAGTCATCCAGTAGCTATTTGCCTTACTTAGGGTAATAGTCCCTGGTATTCATCAGGGGATCTCTCTCTGCTATTCTTGGTTCTTGTGTCCTGGGAGAACAGTGGAATAGGCATATAGGTAACCAAGATCTAAGCCAATAAATGCTTTCTGCTTCTCTGGGCACAGCAATTGGGTCAGGGCTGGCCATGTGACTTAAGTCAATCAGACCTGCTTAGATGCCTAGGAGGAGATATTCTCTCATCCTAGCTGGACTCAAACCTCAAGAATATGAGGTGGGAATTACCACAGCCACTTTGGCAGTGCAATGACACTGAAAATTAGGTCAACGCATACTAAAAAGCAGGGGTAAGCAGAGAGAAAGAAATCAAAGTCTCAGTGACAAGTTCTGGGCCATGAATCCAGTTGTTCCTGAAGCCAGCTTACCCTGGAAATTCAACTCCATTCTCTTCATACACTTAAGTTTGGCTTTAGTGGTTTTTTCCTCCTATTTCAGAGATACCAAAGGAACATTTCATGCAAAGATGGGCATGATAAAGGACAGAGATGGTGTGGACCTAACAGAAGCAGAAGATATTAAGAAGAGGTGGAAAGAATACACAGAAGAACTGTACAAAAAAGAGCTTCAAGACCTAGTTAATCATGATGATGTGATCACTGACCTAGAGCCAGACATCTTGGAATGTGAAGTCAAATGGGCCTTAGAAAGCATCACTACGAACAAAGCTAGTGGAGGTGATGGAATTCCAGTGGAGCTATTTCAAGTCCTGAATGATGATGCTGTGAAAGTGCTGCACTCAATATGCCAGCAAATTTGGAAAACTCAGCAGTGGCCACAAGATTGGAAAAGGTCAATTTTCATCCCAATCCCAAAGAAAGGCAATGCCAAGGAGTGCTCAAACTACCGAACAATTGCACTCATCTCACACGCTAGTAAAGTAATGCTCAAAATTCTCCAAGCCAGGCTTCAGCAATATGTGAACCGTGAACTTCCTGATGTTCAAGCTGGTTTTAGAAAAGGCAGAGGAACCAGAGATCAAATTGCCAACATCTGCTGGATCATGGAAAAAGCAAGAGAGTTCCAGAAAAACATCTATTTCTGCTTTATTGACTATGCCAAAGCCTTTGACTGTGTGGATCACAATAAACTATGGACAATTCTGAAAGAGATGGGAATACCAGACCACCTGATCTGCCTCTTAAGAAATCTGTATGCAGGTCAAGAAGCAACAGTTAGAACTGGTCATGGAACAACAGACTGGTTCCAAATAGGAAAAGGAGTACGTCAAGGCTGCATATTGTCACCATGTTTATTTAACTTATATGCAGAGTACATCATGAGAAATGCTGGACTGGAAGAAACACAAGTTGGAATCAAGATTGCCGGGAGAAATATCAATAACCTCAGATATGCAGATGACACCACTCTTATGGCAGAAAGTGAAGAGGGGCTAAAAAGCCTCTTGATGAAAGTAAAAGTAGAGAGTGAAAAGGTTGGCTTAAAGCTCAACATTCAGAAAACGAAGATCATGGCATCTGGTCCCATCACTGCATGGGAAATAGATGGGGAAACAGTGGAAACAGTGTCAGACTTTGTTTTTCTGGGCTCCAAAATCACTGCAGATGGTGACTGCAGCCATGAAATTAAAAGACGCTTACTCCTTGGAAGGAAAGTTATGACCAACCTAGATAGCATATTCAAAAGCAGAGACATTACTTTACCAACAAAGGTTCGCCTAGTCAAGGCTATGGTCTTTCCTGTGGTCATGTATGGATGTGAGAGCTGGACTGTGAAGAAGGCTGAGCGCCGAAGAATTGATGCTTTTGAACTGTGGTGTTGGAGAAGACTCTTGAGAGTCCCTTGGACTGCAAGGAGATCCAACCAGTCCATTCTGAAGGAGATCAATCCTGGAATTTCTTTAGAAGGAATGATGCTAAAGCTGAAGCTCCAGTATTTTGGCCACCTCATGCGAAGAGTTGACTCATTGGAGAAGACTCTGATGCTGGGAGGGATTGAGGGCAGGAGGAGAAGGGGACGACAGAGGATGAGATGGCTGGATGGCATCACTGACTTGATGGGTGTGAGTCTGGGTGACCTCCGGGAGCTGGTGATGGACAGGGAGGCCTGGCGTGCTGCAGTTCATGGGGTTGCAAAGAGTCGGACACGACTGAGCGACTGATCTGATCTGATATCCAATAGAATCTTAATTTAAACAACAATATTTTTCATGTGGAAAATGAAAGTAATGTAAAGTGAAAATATTATATGCAGGGATATGGAGGAATAAAAGAGAAAGCTAAATTACAGGATGAGGAATGAGGGGAAGGGGAACCAGACAGGATCAATTTAATGGACTCAGTGAAAATCAACAAGGCCCTGAAGTAAAAACTAAACAGACTGAAGAATCAATAACTTTTCTGGAAGAGAGGCAAGGACACTGGGCAAGCCACTGCCTCGAAGATTGTAGAGACAGGCAGATATGGGGAGTCCTGACTTACCGGAGCAGAGAGGAGTGGAAACCACTGTAGGAACCAAGGGCAGGGAAGAAACGCCTAAACTATAATTGACAGAGACTCAGTGTGGACACGGAGAAGGCAATGGCAAGCCACTCCAGTACTTTTGCCTAGAAAATCCCATGGATGGAGGAGCCTGGTGGGCTGCAGTCCATGAGGTCACTACGAGTCGAACCTGACCGAGGGACTTCACTTTCACTTTTCACTTTCACACAGTGGAGAAGGCAATGGAAACCCACTCCAGTGTTCTTGCCTGGAGAATCCCAGGGACGGGAGAGCCTGGTGGGCTGCTGTCTATGGGGTCGCACAGAGTTGGACACGACTGAAGCGACTTCGCAGCAGCAGCAGCAGCAGTGTGGACAAGCCTGAGAGTTAAAAACGCCTAGAGGACTTGGGCATAGAGGTGGCTCCCACTTTTGCAGAGCTCCACCAGGTTCTCACAGTAGATTCTGGAGAAGAAAGAATTTCTGTAGACCTTCTAGCAAGGCAAGGGGAATAGAGCCATTTTGAAATACACCAGAGCACTCAGTTCCTCAGAAGCCCTGTCCTCAGGGAAAGCTAGTTATCCAGAGCCTAACCTGCTGGGGTATTCTTATCAGAGCCTAAATGAGCTGGAGGAAGGGATATACTCAACTCTAGCAGGCTCTTGCCTTCCACATGGAAGAAGGGAGATACCTAAGTTTAGCCCAATCTATCCATCTTGTCCCACCCGAGAAAAAATAGAAACACATGTGAGGTTCACAATCCAGAGGCAAGTACAGACTCACAAAAAGGTTGAGATCTAATCATATTACTATAGAATGTTCCCCATTCCACCTCACAACCACATTTCTAAAGGCTTTGGAGAGACGGTGAATAATTGTATTTAAAATGTGGGTGTAAACGGTAAATGTGGTAAGAGCAAAAATGGAAATAGGAAGTATGCTGCTGCTGCTGCTGCTAAGTCGCTTTAGTCACGTCCGACTCTGTGCGACCCCATAGATGGCAGCCCGCCATGCTCCCCCATCCCTGGGATTCTCCAGGCAAGAACACTGGAGTGGGTTGCCATTTCCTTCTCCAATGCATGAAAGTGAAAAGTGAAAGTGAAGTCGCTCAGTCCTATCCGACTCTTAGAGACCCCATGGACTGCAGCCTACCAGGCTCCTCCGCCCATGGCATTTTCTAGGCAAGAGTTCTGGAGTGGGGTGCCATTGCCTTCTCCAAATAGGAAGTATAGACCACCCTATAAAAATCAGTCAAAACCAGGTCTAAAAAGAGGAGAAACCAGTATGTTGTGTACCTAAAACCTATATAATACTGTACATCAACTATATCTCAATTAAAAAAAAATTTTTAAAGAAAGAACAGAGATTAGATGTCAGAGGTTTCTGTTTGAGATAGTAAGGAATTAAGCAGCTTTATATGATAAACAGGAAAAAAGTAGTTAGGGAGAATATCTTAGACATCTCGTATTAACATACAGTTGGCCCTCCGTATCTGAGGATGTGGAAACTCCTGATACAAGGGCTTACTGTAAGGGGTTCTTAGCCATGGGGCTCCTGGTACCAATCTACCCACAGACCAAGGGACAACTATATACAGTTTTGACTGCTCACCAGCCATGCTACAGGTTCATGTGATTTTGTTGTAATGTAGTTTCATGTTTCTTAAATGTGGGAGAGTTTTAACTGGTAAGGGTGCCCAGCTGGTGGTGACGTGGTACTCAGCCACGGGTAATGTCTTAATGCCCATTAAGGAACCGAAGGGATCGTTGCAGAGTTTATGTTTGCTTTTATACTGCAGGGTGAAATTATATGGTTAGTGAAGTCAAAGGCAGAGTTCTAATAGTATTTGGCAGGAGGGACCAGGAAGCCTGAGGGAGATATAGGGACCAATAGCAGATGGTAAAACAAAGGATCACGTCATGAGTGGGGTGCAGGGGACTAGCAATGAATAGAGGGAGCTCTTGGCTTAGTTTTGGCCTAAAAGGAGTCTCCCAGCTGCCCTCAAACATACATCCAAAGTTTGGAATCTTTTATCACTTCTGCTTGGCCCCCGGTGGAGGAAATTTTATTAGTGACCAACAGGTTGGGGCATGTGATGGGAAACAGGGAGGCTACTGGGCCTCAGGGGGACAGCCCTGACTCAGACTGTTGCTCCTAGAGAGGGTGAAAGGGGCTAAGGATTAATGTTCAGTGCAAGTGGATATTTAAAACCTGTTAATAAACTTGTCCCTTTGAGTATTACTGGATTCTGACTCATCAGATTTTACCCCTCCTCCTCTGTTAAGAGTCTCTGGGAAGGGCATTTAGGTATTCCTCCTCTTACAAATGGTGGCTTCCCTGGTGGCTGCGTGGTAAAGAATATGCCTGCCAATGCAGGAGACCTGGGTTCTGTCCTTGGATCCGAAAGATCCACTGGAGAAGGGCACGGCAAACCACCCCTGTATTCTTGCCTGAAAAATCCCACTGACAGAGAAGCCTGGCGGGCTACAGTCCATGGGGTCACAAAGAGTCAGACACAGCTGAGTACACACACACAGCATGATGGCAATCACGGATGTGGGGATTTGAGGAGTCTAGAAGCATCTCCCAAGATGTGAGTTGAATTTATGCTATTTACCCATTAATGTATGTCCAGCAGTGATAATTAGCTGAAGATACTTTGTTTAAGCTTGTTTAAGAATGGCCACATTCATTCTTTCCTTTGCTTATGTTTGGCTTTACAAGTCTTAAACCTATGGGCAGGGTGATGCAAGTAAACAAAAGATGATGACTTGATGGTTAAGACAGAGGTGAAAACAAAGCCCTTAGAGCCTTACCTATAGGCTCTGACTTCTATGTTGAAGGGAACAATCATTAGAACAAGAGATTGAGAAGTGCATTCATTTAAGCTGCACTCTCTAGCAGCTTAAATGTCTACCGGTATCATAACTTCTGTTTCAAGGCTGCCTATGTCACATCCTCTTGCCTGGAAAATCCCACAGATGGAGGAGCCTGGTAGGCTGCAGTCCATGGGGTCGCTAAGAGTCGGACATGACTGAGCGACTTCACTTTCTTTTTTCACTTTCATGCATTGGAGAAGGAAATGGCAACCCACTCCAGTGTTCTTGCCTGGAGAATCCCAGGGATGGGGAAGCCTGGTGGGCTGCCGTCTATGGGGTCGCACAGAGTCGGACATGGCTGAAGTGACTTAGCATAGCATAGCATGTCACATCCTATTAAAATTGGAAAAGGAAGAGCTTTTGAAGACTAGGACTAGTTTTGAATTCCTTATAAACAACAAAAGCCCACTTTACTTTATTACTGCATTAAAAATATTTTAATACCTAATTCCAAACCCAGGCTTAATTGCCCAGCTAGCCTTTTGAGATTAATTATAAGTCCAGAGCTATTATTACATCTTGACTGGTTTCTCTGGTCAGGCGTAGTCTGCCCTTGTGCTTTTGACTCTTTGGTTTGAAAGGTTTTGAAGTTCTGCAGGAAATCTGTGCTGCTGCCCTCCCAGTGAGCTTCCAATTTTTTTTTTTTTTTTTTTTGATGAGAGTCACTTGGGACATTGAGTTTATGAACCCAGAGCCTATGGTTTCATTGCTTATATGCTTCAAAACAAAGATATAAAAAACAGTTTAAGTGGAAATCACTTTAGAGGCAGAAATTTTGATTTCAATTTTAATTCAAAATTCATTCAATCAATAAAGATGTCTTCAGTGTTTCCTATGTGCCTGGCACCTATAGGCAGTGGAGACATAGGAATGAATGAAATGACTCCCTGCTCTCAAGGTGCTTTGGTTTTAATGGAAGCAAGAGGAGTTGATGATCACAAATTAACATGTAGTATATAACACATGGAGAGTGATAAGTGCTAAGAAAAATAAAGCAGAAAGGAGAGAGTGCTATTCTACATTGGAGGTTGAGGGAAGGCTTCTCGGATAAGGGCATTCAAGATCAGGGACCTGAAAGAAGTAAGGGAGCATGGGAGAGGAAGAGCATTTCAGTCTGAGGAAGCAGCAAATGCAAAGGCCCTGCATGAGTGAAAAGGATGTTCCAAGAGCAGCAAGGAAACCAGTGGGGCTGGAACAGAAGGAGTGAGGGAAGAATAATGGGGCTCCCAAATTACTGCAGATGGTGACTGCAGCCACAAAGTTAAAAGATGCTTGCTTCTTGGAAGGAAAGCTGTGACAAACCTAGATTGCATATTAAAAACCAGAGGCATCACTTTGACAACAAGGTCCATATAGTTAAAGCTATGGTTTTTCCAGTAGTCATGTATGGATGTGAGAGTTGGGCCATACAGTAGGCTGAGTGCTGAAGGAATGATGCTTTCAAATTGTGGTGCTGGAGAAGACTGTTGAGAGTTCCTTGGACAGCAAGGAGAACAAACAAGTCAATCATAAAGGAAATGAACTTTGAATATTCATTGGAAGGATTGAGGCTGAAGCTGAAGCTCCAATACTTTGACCACATGATATGAAGAGCCAATTCATGATATGAAGGCCCAACTCTCACATCCATACATGACTACTGGAAAAACCATAGCTTTAACTATATGGACCTTTGTTGTCTAACTCATATGAAAAGACCCTGTTGCTGGGAAAGATTGAGGGCAAGAGGAGAAGGGGATGACAGAGGATGAGATGGTTGGATGGCATCACTGACTCAATGGACATGAGTTTGAACAAACTCGGAGAGGAGGAGGGGGGATTTTTTAAATTTTGTATTTTAAAAGAATCACTCTGCCTGCTGTGTGGAGGAGGATAAAAGTGTAAACCAGGAGACCCATTGGAACGCTGTGGCAATGGTCCTAGTGAGAGATGGTAGTGCCCAGGACCAGAAGTGAAATGCTGAAAAGTGGTCAAATTCTGGACTTTTTGCAGAAGGTGACTTGTCAATGGAATGCATGAGATGTGTAAGATGATAACAACATTTTTTCCTTGTCTTTTTGCAGAATAACAATAACATTTGTTTATCACATTAAAGTTTTCAATAAGATTCTACATGGATTTTTTCATTAGAACTGCCTACAACAGTATTTTGTGTCATTATTTTTATACTCATTTTACAGAAGAGGGAGCTGAGGCTCAGAGAGGTGACTTCTAGGGATTTGACTTTTTGTACATTAGAATGATTTTTTGAAATTGGCTGTTTCAATGCTTTGATGGGTTTTAAGCACTGAAATTATTAGTAAGCTTATACTGGTGATAAAGGGAAAACAGATGTCCTTTGATGTTACCAATGTTTTATGAATAAATTCACTAATCCTAAAGCCAGAGAGAGTTACATATTTAGTTTCCATGAGGATTAAATGAGTTAATATAAAGGGTCTAGAACGTTGTCGGCACACGTATGCCCTGTATGATGTTAGCAATCACTCCAATTATTATTCACAATTTAGATCAGTACTTCCAAATGGTATTCAAAATAGCAATTTAGAAAAAAGCAAAACAAAACAAGGAAGCAAAGCGGAGGAAAATTTGTATTGCAAGTAGCTGTAATAAACCAGTTGCTACAAACATTTAATTTAGTTCTGAGCATCTGGGCAGCTAGATAAAAAAACAAAACATATTATGTAATGTAGATCTTGTTGATTTGTAATTTAAATCAAACTAGGTTGTCAAAAGAAAAAGGACTTTTCACCATGTGTTTCTTAGTTTCCCTTTTTGTTTGTTGGATTGTTCCATGGCCCCTCCTCCACACCTTGGATTATAATGTAAATTTCTTTTACCATGTCAAAATATTATTTAAAATATAGGTACCTTGACTTCGTTCTTAAAAAAATAGAAAGTTAAAGAAACAGAAGTTTTAATGCAATTTTATTCATAATTCAACATGCAGTACCTCACAGAGGGGCTTTGGAAATATGATTCTTTTTTGTCATTTGTAAGAGGGAGCACGGACTTTATGAAAAATACACACTGAGAAATGTGGATTTAGCACAAATCCCAGTGTTGACTTTTCATAAGTGTCTAGTCTCCCTCTTGTTGCCAGAGTGACTTTTAAAAACATAAACCTGATCGTGTTATTCCATTGCTTAAAATTCATCTCCAACACTCCATTGCTCATTGCAGTGTTTTCAAGCTTATTTTTAGTCAGTGAACCATTCCTTCAAATTAGAGCTTATATGGCAATCTAATGGGTAAAACAGATATAAGCTGAGCTGTTCTGGATGGAGTGGGGGTGGGGGCCTGACAGACTGCCTGCCTGCCCTTGCAGGCTGTACCCACCTCTCCCTCTTATGCTCTCCAATGGTCTGAACAGTTAGGAAAGCATCAGCACCCCTCAGAACCTACAAAATGCCTTCTCTCTACCCTCATATTTGCCATGTAATCTGCATTTTGGCTGAGCTTAGATGAGAAACTAGTTAATCAACCAAACAATTTTTGAAGTAAGAGTTGTTAAAAACTATTACAATCATTTGAACTTTAAATATATACTCATTAATCAACAAACTGGTTTTATGTTATTGTTGCCCATAAGAAAATTCCATTAAAACTTGTTTTTAAAAGTCTCCCTAATGGATAAACAACAAAATCCTACTGTAGAGCACAGGGAACTATGTTCAACACCCTGTGATAAACCATAATGAAAAAGAATGTATGTGTATAACTGAATCACTTTGCTATACAGCGTTAACTAACACGACATTGTAAATCAACTGTACTTTAAAAGTCTCTTGAAAAATATTAAGGCAGATATACTGATTATCTAAATGTTAAATCTTCCTGATCCACTGATCGAATTTGTGCCTCTTACGTCTCCTGCATTAGCAGGTGGGTTCTTTACCACTAGTACCACCTGGGAAGCCCCTTATACCATGTAACTATATATTGATTACAGTCATCCCTCAGTATCCATGGAAGGATTGGTTCAGGAGGTCCCATGTATACCAAAATCCAGGGATATTCAGGTCTGATAGGTGGTGACAGGACTGCCTGCCCTCTGTATCCATGGGTTTTGCATCCATGGATTCAAAGAACATTTGGCTCAAAATTTCAGCTGGTTGAATCTACAGATGCAGAACCCCTGGATATTGAGAGCCCACTGTAATTTCTTCTGAATTCTATGACATGGTGTTTCTCCTTCTCTCTTGTTCCTGCTTTTTCTTTGAATAAATAATGCATTTATTCCAATATGGTCCTAAAATTCTATGAAATTGCTTATTATATTCAAAATTAGATTTTATGATGTATAAATTAGAGATTTGGGGCACCTTTAATTTACTTTTCTCTGAAGACGGTGTTTTTAATGAGAATATAGCTATTCTCTCTGCCAGAGTTGAAGTATGTTGTAGTTCAGTTCAGTTCAGATGCTCAGTCATGTCCTACTCTTTGCGACCCCATGGACAGCAGCACGCCAGGCCTCCCTGTCCATCACCAACTCACAGAGTGTCTCAAACTCGTGTCTGTTGAGTCGGTGATGCCATCCAACCATCTCATCCTCTGTCATCCCCTTCTCCTCTCGCCTTCAATCTTTCCCAGCATCAGGGTCTTTTCCAATGAGTCAGCTCTTCACATCAGGTGGCCAAAGTATTGGAGTTTCAGCTTCAACATCAGTCCTTCCTGATGAACGTTCAGGACTAATTTCCTTTAGGATGGACTGGTTGGATCTCTTTGCAGTCGAAAGGATTCTCAAGAGTCTTTTCCAACACCACAGTTCAAAAGCATCAGTTCTTTGGTGCTCAGCTTTCTTTATAGTCCAACTCTCACATCCATACATGACCACTGGAAAAACCATAGCCTTGACTAGATGGACCTTTGTTGGCAAAATAACATCTCTGCTTTTTAATATGCTGTCTAGGTTGGTCATAACTTTTCTTCCAAGGAGAAAGCGTCTTCTTATTTCATGGCTGCAGTATGTAGAAGTATGTAGTAAGATCAGAGCAAATTCTGCTAAATGGAGGAAGTTCTCAATTCTATTTTTTTATATATTAAAATGAGTAAAATGTTTGGCCCAGATATTTTTGGTTCAATCTAGAATATCCTTTTTTGACATGTGTTTTTATAAGACAAAACTTATCAAAAAGGCTGTCCAAATTTAAATGTCACAAAAGTGTAGGTTTCTCAACTCTATTCCAATCTATTCTGAAACAAAATGCCAGTTTATCCAATTAAAAATAGGAACTCCATCAAAATATCTATCCCAAGTTCAGATTTACCAAATTGCAATTATGGATCTTAAAAATAAAATCCTGTATACTGTTTAAATTTTTATTGCTACATTTGTTAACTTCCTTGCTTTGGTAGGGACAAATTTCATTGCTTCTCTGTTTATAAACTTGGTTTTCAAAAACTTTAATTCCTTAAAACGTTTCACAAGCTGATGTTTTTTTGATCCTCCATTTGTCAAATGCCTCGATTCCAATATTTTAGAATAAAATGCAAACAAAACGTAGAGAATTTGTTTATAAAAACATCTAATGCCATTTTAGGCTGCTCAAGTTGCTTAGTGACTTATTTAGGATTTCCCTGGTGGTGCAGTGGATAAGTGTCTGCCTGCCAATGCGGGGGACATGGATTCGATCCCTGGTCTGGCAAGACTTCAAACGCCATGGGACGACTAAGCCCCTGTGCTATAGCTACTGAGCCTGCAAGCTGCAGCCACTGAAGCCCTCGTGCCTAGAGCCTGTGCTTCACAGCAAGAGAAGCCACCCCAGTGAGAAGCCTGCACCCTGCAACGAAGAGTAGCCGCTACTTGTCACAGCTAGAGAAAGCCCACACACAGCAATGAAAACCCAGCACAGCCAAAAAATAAGTAAAAAAAAAAATTTTTTTAATGACTTAAAATCCAACGGATAACAGGCAACAGAGAAAACAGTGCCATGCCACAATACTGTTTTTATTCAACACCAGCTTCATCACAACAGTTTTCTAGGTCAGTTACTTTAATTACGTAAACACCCTCATCTATCGTACTTCACTTTATTGTGCTTCACAGATGCTGCCTATTTCACAGGTTAAAGGTTTGTGGCAACTCAGCATCATCACCGTTTTTCCAACAGCATTTGCTAACTTTGTGTTGTGTCATATTTTGGTGATTCTCACAATATTTCATTCTTGCAATTTACCATTATTATTATATTTGCCAGGGAGATATCTCATCAGTGGTCTTGGATATTACTATTGCAAAAAGAATATGACTTGCTGAAAGCTCTGATGATGGTATTTTTTAGCAATAAAGTATTTTAAAATTAACGTACATTTATTATGATGCAATGCTATTGTGCACTTAAGAGGCTACAATGTAGTATATTTTCAAAGCACCCTATTTGAGAGATGGAGTTTCCCTCTGTTACATGATCTTCAAAAGTTAAGGAATCTGCCTGAATATCCTTTTTCCCTTGAACAAAATAATGGTGACTTCATAAAATCAGCCAGAAATTAAAAATATAAGGTAATTAATTAACTTCTACTCTGGAAACAAAACAGAACTCCTTTTATAACAAAGACGACTTTAGGAGAAAACAAGGCCTAGGTTTTTAGTGAGTTGAGTTGGGAGAGAAGGGCAAGTGTTGACAGCCATGCTGAGGCTACGACTGAAAAATTGAGAATCCTAGAATACCCGAGTGTCAGCTGTACGCCTGGTCACACATGACCCCGTGTTCAAGAAGACTGGTCACACGACTCCAGGTGTCCTGTGTGTTGCTGGACTTCAGGGAGAGTCAGCAGTTCTCCAGGGTGGCCTGGGAAAGCTAGGGAGTTGTAACCTGCTTCAATTAAATGTTTATTCTTGATGAATCTAAAACTTGGCGAATGGAAAATGAAACTGTCTAGAACACCAGACAGATGACAAGAGGAAGGGAAGAAAGGATGTGGTCACGTCTTTCTGCCTATCTGAACTGTCCAGTCTGTCCATGGTACTGTGTGCAAGTGGAAAGCAGGCCCTTCCCTAGTGTCTCAGCCATCAGGAATGGCCACCATCTGCAAACATTTGCATAGCACTTGCTATGTGTTACACTCAACGCTGAGAGCTGGGTACAGAGTCAAACTATTTTTAATAAATGGTTATTTATTTTTGGCTGTTCTGGGCCTATGTTGCTGCATATGGGCTTTCTTTAGATGTGGTGAGTGGATGCTACTTCTCTAGAGCTGAGCTCCAAAGCACAGGCTCAGTAGTCGTGGCATGCAGAGCTTACTTGCCCTGGATTTTTGATAAGTGAAAAAGTGAAATTTGCTCAGTTGTGTCCAACTTTTTGTGACCCCATGGACTGTACAGTGCGTAGAATTCTCCAGGCCAGAATACTGGAGTGGGTAGTTGTTCCTTTCTGCGAGGGATCTTCCCAACCCAAGGATCGAACCCAGGTTTCCCACATTGCAGGTGAATTCTTTACAAGCTGAGCCACCAGGGAAGTCCAAGAATACTGGAGTGGGCAGCCTACCCCTTCTCCAGCAGATCTTCCCAATCCAGGAATTGAACCTGGGTCTACTGCATTTAGGTGGATTCTTTACCAGCTGAGCTACCAGGGAAGCTTTTACTTGCCCTGTGTCATGTGAAATCTTCCCAGACCAGGGATCAAACCTGTGTCCCGTCCATTAGGGGCTCTTAACTGGACCACCAGGGAAGTCCCAGAGTCAAACTCTTAATCACTTCCCAGAATTAATGTATAGCTTGTAGGAGGGGGAAATAATTTTACTAACATGTGACAATGCTGTGACAGAGGTCTAAACAGGGTCTTTGAGGAGCATAGAGGTGTCAGGGACTCCAAACTGCCTGGAGAAGGCGACTCCTGGGCTGAAGTTTAAAGGACAAGATAGGTATTATCCAAACTGTCATAGGAAAGGCCTAAGAGGTAGAAGCAAGAGCACATAAGAAGCATAGGGACCCAGGGAAACTTGGCATGTTCAGGGAGCCTTTCAAGTGGTTCTACATGCTGACAGTTGAGTTTGTGGTGGGAGCTGAGAAACTGCCTAAGATCAACTGATTAAAGACTGGTGAAATCTTCAGGGAAAAGACCAGGGGCAATTGTGATGTGTTTTTGAAACTTTTGAAATGAATTTTACGAAGGTGACCAGCCTCTCAGTTTCCTTTGGTATCATCTTACTGACAAGTTAGAGCATGGCTATCTCATTTTGATGAGAGATTGCAGGAAGCTGAAAGATAACTGCTGAATCGATAGTATCAAAACCCTCTGTATATTGATAAAGCAGTAGAGCTCTATGGGTTTGTCATAAAACACAAACTATGCTATTGTTCTGATAGCAGAAAGATTCAGGAAAGGATTCCAAACTTCTCAAGCATCAAAGCACCCAAGACTCCAACAGTGAGGGAGGAAGAGGAATGAAGAGGAGGAAAGGATGGACTTAAAATATCTCAAAATTTGATTGTGGTCCATGAAGCATTTGAATTTTGGATATTTATGAAGACTGGACTTCTGACCCTAAATGTGGGTTCACTGGGAGGTTGAAATGCTGTAATTCTGTTGTTGAGGTTGTTGTGTAGGCAGTTCCTGCCCAAGAAGTTTGGCAGTAACAAGGGTTATTTCTCCTCTTAGCTATCAGCTTTAGAAAGAATTCCCATGTGGTGGTTAACTCTATCAAGTTACCACAGTAAGTATCATTTACATGAGATACATTGTAAAGAGACTGAAGGTCAGGGTCTTTCTAAGAATCAACTTTTCTATTGAACCATGATGCTTTTGTTTTCAGTTTCCTTTCAATTTATGGCTAGCTTGGGAACATAGAAGCAACTCTAGTTGGTTTTTTGGAAACAGGAGTTAATTAAACCTTTAAGATATTCCTCTCAGTACTTTTCACAGGGTAGACCCTCAAGAGAAGCTGAATTAAGAAAAAAAAAAAAAACCTGACATATTTCAATACTGAATTTAAACCTGACATCTTCCAAAAGAGGCCATCAGGTATCACCAGCAAATCACTTTCATCAGTTCTTTAAGAAGAGCCTTTCCCAGCTGTAAAATCCTAAAACTGTGTTCCATTTTTGTGTTTTATGAATAAACTTAATCAGTATTCAGAAAGGAAATCAGCAATCTCTGGTTACTTTAGGATATTGCGACATTATCTAAGCTATAAAACTCCCCCAAAGTCAGGGCAGTGGGGCAGGATGGGGGCCAAATACTTAGAGAGAATAGATGGTTTAAACTATCCCTCCTGATGATTAGTGGGAGTTGACCGTAGGCCATCCCCTCACGGTATGAATATAACTTGTGATTAGGATCTGTGAAGTGGTTGGGCTAAAGTTCTTTCTCCTCTAAAGTTTTATGATTTTTTTTACACTCATTGTATGAGGATATTGATGGAAAATACATAATGATCAGAATAAAAGTGTTTTAAAATAATACTTTTAAATGTTTCATAACGATCTTTTGTTGTTATGTAAACCAACCCTGAGAAATAAAGACTGACAGTATATAGTAGAGAAAGTCCATCACTCCAATTCATTTAGCTGTGTTTGTGCCATATGTGTAAATAAGTCCAACACAAGCTAGCCTGGGGAATAAGAGTTAATCTGGAATCTCATTAATAATATCTTAAAATCCTTAGAAGTCTTTTGCCAAATTCTAAGACTTAAGAAGCCGAGATAAAGATGATGACTTTCATAGCTGAGTGTGGAAGTTATTCTTTTAGTGTCTCTCTGTGTTCCTGCAGTACTTTTGAGTCTTGCAAAATGAGCTCTCATATCTCTTTACTAATGAGAAGTCAGATCTTCTCTGGGGACTGACAACTCTAAAAGCTCATTACTCATTGATTTGATGTTATCTCTGGCTCTCAAGTAACCGAGGATGGAGTTCTGAACCGAGGCTCTGAGTTCTGCCTTTGAGCTTTCTTGGTTGTCCAACATTATGTTAATTCATCTGGAAGGGGATACAAGTATGGGTCTTCAGTGACTGCAGTGTTTACTTTCTTGAGAATTAAAGAAAATTATCTTTATTAAAGCCTGAAATCCTACAGCGCCTTTTTGTGTTCTTGGTCTTTTCTTCCAGGAGATGGCGATAGAACACCATAAATACCAAATTACAATACGCAAGCGCTTTGCCCCTTGAGGTCTTCTGTTGTCTAGCCTATGACCAATGTGGATTATTATTCAAGATTTGGGTCATGTGTGAGCTATTTCGCTGCAATATTTAACTTCAATGCCATTGGTAAAGAAAGGACAGGAATATTTTCAGGTTAGTTATTCACTTCTTTTTCTACATTTTTTCTTTTTTGAGTTTGTGTTGAGTGGAGAAAATAAATGGGATGGTCTCTAGTTGAGAGGTTCTAGGTTTTACTAGCTCTGTTGTGAGTGGGGCTTTTGAACCTAGAGTAATTACTTTTGTAGTTAATCAGTATGGCAGCAACGCTGTTTCCTAGCAATATGAAGATACTACAGGCTCTATTGATTTCCCAGGTAGCACAATGGTAAAGAATTTGCCTGCCAATTCAGGAGACACAAGAGATGTGGGTTTGATCCCATCTCTTGGTCAGGAAGATTCCCTGGAGGCGGAAATGACAGCCCACTGCAGTATTCCTGCCTAGAAAATTTCATGGACAGAGGAGCCTGAGGGGCTACAGTCCATGGGGTCTCAAAGAGTCGGACACAGCTGAGCATGCACTGCACATACACGGGCTCTACTAGAAACTAATTTTTAAAATACTCTCTGGTATTCTTCACTGTTTATGTTTAGCACCTTTTGAAGTATCCAAGTTGCCACTTGACAATCCTTCCTGTTTAAGGGATGTCTGCCAAGGAACATTTTCAGATGACCTTGATTGGACAATGGAAATTTCATATCCTGCTTGTCCATCTACCAGTTGACTTTCGGTATCCTTATTAGGAGAGAGAAGATGTTATCCCCAAGAGCTGCCTGCAGTGAACTACCTTTCACAGTGATCTAATCTGAAAATATCCATTGTTTGATTACCTTGGAGAATTGGCTAAAATAAAAAGTCTTTGATTTAGCAAAAACTATTTCAAACAAAACTGGATTAGGTATGCAAAAGGAAAGTCATTGGAGGGTTACACATTAGAGACTAGATGAAGTGAGAGAATGGATATCTAGAGAAGGCCAGCCTGGCAACCAACAATGGAAAATTTCTATAACATGACACTGAAGGCTTTTTTATCCACAAAAAATATAATTGTATGGTAGTACTCCACAGTTGAAAAGTGGAAAAGAGAAATGCTTAATTCTTGGCCAGTACTTTTGTAGATGTTCTTTCACTGAAAGTTTTACACTGAAGAAGTTTTTTTTTTTCCTAAGAAAAAATATTGATTTTTTTCAAAGTATATATAGGTAGAGTGGCAACCAAGATAGTAGAGTAGGAAGACCCTGAACTCACCTCCTTCCATGGGCACACCAAAATTACAACTACTTACAGAGCAACTATCTATGAGAATAAGATAAAGACTAGCAGAAAAGATTCTCCACAACTAAAGACATAAAGAAGGAAACAACCAGATAGGTAGAAGGGTGGAGATGTGAGACAGCCAGTTCTCCCTGGGTTGAAAGAAAGGGAAAGTGAAAGTCGTGTCCAACTCTTTGTGATCCCATGGACTATACAGTCCATGGAATCCAGGCTTGAACACTGGAGTGGGTAACCTTTCCCTTCTCCAGGGGATCTTCCCAACCCAGGGATCGAACCCAGGTCTCCTGCATTGCAGGTGGATTCTTTACCAACTGAGCTATCAGGGAAGCCCTCTCCCTGGGTTGGAGAACCATAAAAGAGAGGAATATCATGATCATAGAGATTCTTCCCAAGGAGCAAGGGAAGACCAGCTGGGAGTCTTGCATTCAGGAAAATGACCCCCTACAACATTTAGCTTTGAAAACAAGTAGGGTTCATTTTGGGGAGAGCTGAAGGGCTATAAGAAACAGAGACTCTGCTCTTAAAGGGTATGTGCAAAATCTCATATACTCTGAGTCCCAGCACAGAGGCAGCAGTTTGAAAGAAGCTACTTGCTGATCTTAGAGAGACTCCCAGAGATGCAGGAAGTAACTGGGGCACCTCTAGGGATGGAGATATTGGCATCAGCTATTTTGGAGAGCCTATTTTACCACTATAACGCTAGGACAGGCAGTGCCATTTTGGAATCATCCCTCTCTGTACTGTAAGCACCAAGGATCTGGCCCCACTCAAGAGTGAGCTGGCACCAGCTCCAGCCACACCCCGCCAAACTGCACGGACAACTACTCTGGTACCTGGCTCCACCCATTTGTGTTTGACACCAGCCCCACATCCTTCCAGGCCACATAGACAGCCACTTGGGAAGCCTACCCCACCCTCTATCGGGCCTGCAGTTACTACATGAGTCATGACCTCTTAGCCAACTTGGCTGAGAGTCAGCCTTCCCTGCCAGTGTACCCACAGTCGTCAGCCCTGTCACAGCAGAAGGATACTTGCAGCTGACATAGGGAGCACCCCTAGAGCATATACCTCTGGTGACCACAGGAGCATGCTGCTGGACCCCATAGCATGTGTCCTGCATAAGGCCAAGAGCAGGAAACATATCTGATCTAACTAAACATATAGACATAAACACAGAGAACTGGGCAACATAAAGAGACAGGAATATGTTCCAAGTGAAGGCACATACTCCTTTTTTGAGGTTACCCTCAAAAAAAGAGCTAGAGGAAGTAGAGATAGTAAAGAATTCAAGGTGATGATCATAAAGATGCTTAGGAGAAAACTGGATGAACACAGTGAGAATTTTAATAAAGAGTTAGAAAATAAAAAGGAACTAAACAGAGCTGAAGAATTCAATAACTGAATTGAAAAATACAATAGAACGGCTCAACAGTAGACTAGATGGAGTAGAAGAACAAATCAGTAACTGGGAAGACAGGACGGTGGAATTCACCCAAACAGAGAAGCAAAAAGAAAACAGAATTTTAGAAAGTTACGACAACTTAAGAGACATTTGGAACAACATCAAGCAAAATAATATTTGCATCAAAGAGGTCCCAGAAAGATAAAAGGGGCTGAAAGCTTAGTTGAAGAAATAATAGCTGAAAAATTCCCTAATCTGGGGAAAGAAACATATACAGGTCCAGGAACCAAAGAGAGTCCCAAACAGGATCAAGGAAAAGAGGTTCATACCGAGAAACATTATGACTAAAATGGCAAAATTTAATATGCAGTGAAGTGAAGTCGCTCAGTCGTGTCCGACTCTTTGCGACCCCGTGGACTGTAGCCTGCCAGGCTCCTCTGTCCATGGGATTCTCCAGGCAAGAATACTGGAGTGGGTTACCATTTCCTTTTCCAGGGGATCTTCCCGACCCAGGGATCGAACCCGGGTCTCCCGCATTGGAGGCAGACGCTTTAACCAATATGCAGAGAGAATCTTAAAAACAGAAAGGGAAAAGTAACTAATTATGGGAGCTCCCATAAGACTCTGCTGACTTCTCAGGTGAAACTTTGTAGACCAGAAGGGAGTGGCACGATATATTAAAAGTGCTGAAATACTCTACTTAGCAAGGCTCTCATTCATATTTGAAGGAAAGATAAAGAGTTTTACAGACAAGCAAAAGCTAAAAGATTTCAACACCACCAAACCAGCTTTACGGGAAGTGCTAAGAAAACTACTCTAAACAAAGAAGGAACTAAAAATATGAAAATTATAAAAGGAAAAAATGTCACAGATAAAGACAAACATACACAGTAAAAGTAGTAGAAAATTATAGGCCAATATCACTGATGAACATAGACACAAAAATCCTCAGTAAAATAGTAGCAAACAGAATTCAGTAATACATTTAAAAGATCATATACCATGACCAAGTGGGATTTATCCCAGAGCTGCAAGGATGCATCAATATCTACCAATCAATGTGATAAATCACATTAATAAATTGAAGAGTAAAAATTATATCATGATCTCAAGAGATATAGAAAAAGCTTTTGTCAAAATTCAATATTCATTTATATTCAACATTCTCAACAAAGTGGATATATAAGGAACATACTTTAGCATATAAAGGCCATATGTGACAAGCCCACAGCCAACATCATACTCAATGGTGAAAAGCTGAAAGTACTTCTTCTAGAATTAGACATTAGTGATAAGACAAAGATGCCCCCTTTCACCACTTTTATTCACCACAGTATTATAAATCCTAGCCACAACAATCAGACAAGAAAAAAAGTAATAAAAGGGAAAACAAATTGGAAATGAATAAGTAAAACTCTCCCTGTTTGTGGTTGACATTATATATAAAATACCCAAAGATGCTACCAAAAATATTAGAACTAATAAATGAATTCAGTAATGTTCCAGGTTATAAACTTAATATACAGAAATTTGTTACATTTCCATACAATAACAACAAACTATCAGAAAGTGAAATTAAGAAAATAATCCTATTTACCATTACATCAAAAAGAATAAAATACCTAAGAATAAATCTAACCAAAGAGGTAAATAACCTGTACTCTGAAAACTAAGACACTGAAGATGATACAAACAGATGGAAAGATATACCTTGCTCAGCGATTGGAGAACTTAGTATTGTTAAAATGACCATACTACTCAGAACATCCTAAAATTCAGTGTAACCCCTATCAAAATACCAGTGGCATTTCTCACAGAACTAGAAGAAATAATCCTGAACTTTGTATGGGAGCACAAAAAGAGCCCTAATAGCCAGATCTATCTTGAGAAAGAAGAACAAAGCTGGAAGTATCACCCTCCCTGATTTCAAACTGTACTGCACAGTTATAGCAATCAAAACAGCATATACTATCGCAAAAACAGACACATGTATCAGTGAAACAACAAAACAGAGAGCCCAGCAAAACCCGTGCTCATGTGGTCAATTAATCTATGACATAGGATGCAAGAAATGGTGCTGGGAAAATTGGACAGCTATATGCAAAAGAATCAACCTGGACTACTTTCTCACACCATCTAAAAGATAAACTCAGATTGATCAAAGATTTGAATGTGAGATCTGAAACTACCTAACTCCTAGAAGAAAGTATACTACTTGACATCAGTCTAACAGTATTTTTGGATTTGTCTCTTCAAGAGGGAACAAAAGCAAAAATAAACAAATGGGACCACATCAAACAACAAAGCTTTTGCACAGTAAAGAAAACTATCAACAAAATGAAAAGGCATTCTACTGAGTGGGGGAAGATATTTGCAAACAATATATCAAATAAGGGTTAATTTTCAAAATAGACTAAGAACCTATATAACTCAACATCAAAACCTCCCCAAAACTTTATTAAAATGAAAATTTTCCCCTTAAATATTTTTCCATTTCTATGTCATTTAAAAATTTTCTATTTCCATGGCAGTTTTCAATGACACTCAGATGGCTAATAGACACATGAAAAGTTGCTGAACACCACTAAAATAATCAGGGAAATCAAAACCCTGAATACCTGTTACAATGGTTATTATCCAAAAAGCAAGAAATAAAAAGTGTTGGTGAAGATGTGGAGAAGAGAGAACCTTATGCATTGTTGGTGGGATTGTAAATTGGTACAGTCACTATGGAAAACAGTATGGAGTTTCCTTAAAAAATAAAAATAGAACTGCCATATGATTCAGCAATTTCTCTTCTGGGTATTTACCCAAAGTGTATGAAAACACTAATTTGAAAAGATATATGCACACCAATATTCATTGCAGCATTTACAATAACTGAGGTGTTAAAGAAACCTAAGTGTTCACTGATAGACAAATGGCTGGAGAAGATATGGTATATATACAATGGGACATTACTCAGCTGTAAAGAAAGACTTGAACTCTTGCTATTTGTGATAACACAAACTGAATCTAGAGGGTATTATGTCGAGTGAAGTGAGTCAGAGAAAGACAAATACTTCATGATCTTACTTGCAGAGTCTAAAAAAACAAAGTGAACAAAATAGAATGGAAACAGACTCATAGATACAGAGAAAAAAGGGTGGTACCCAGAAGGGAGTTGGGGTGGAAGTGGAAATGGGTGAAGGGGATTAAGAGTTACAAACATCCAATTACATGAAATGTCATAGGGATGTAACATGCAGCATAAGGAACATGGTCAATAGTATTGTAATAAGGTCATATGGGGACAGATGGTTACTAGTTTTATGGTGATCATTTCATAATATATGCAAGTATCAAATCCCTATGTAGTATACCTGACAGTAACATAATTTTGTACATCAACTATATTTCAATGAAAAAGTACATGTAGGTGATCAACAGTGCTTATTTAACTCATTTAAATACAAACAGTGTTTAGTTCCTACTAGAGTCTGGGTCCTTTGTAGGAAGGCGGAACCTAATCCAGTGTTCTTGCCTGGGAGATCCCATGGAGAGAGAAGCCTGGAGGGCTGCAGTCCATGTGGTCACAAAAAGTCAGACATGACTTCGCAACTGAACAACAACATGCAAATATAAGGGAGACAGCACAGGTATAGAGGATGTATGGAGGACAGAATTCTGGCTATTGCTTTCTTGGTAATAGAATAGACTGAGACAAACATACATGTCCTTTGAGGGGACTTCTCTGGTGGCCCAGTGGCTAAGATTCTGCACTCCCAATGCAAGGGGCCCTGCTTCCATCTCTGGGGAGATCCCACATGCCACAACTAAGAGTTCATATGCCACAAATAAAAACCCTGCCCGCTGCAACGAAGACCTGGTGCAGCCAATTAAATAAATTAATAGATAAATATTAAAAAAAGAAAAAAATATCCTTTGAGGAGTACATACTTGTACAAGAGGGAGCATGTAGTGGAAATAATATATTAAAATGTAAATGAATTATTTTTCACTCCTCTTTCCCTTAACTCAAAGTCATTTTTTCCTGCAGCCTTTCTGTCAGCATGACTCCCAGGAGAGTGATGGGTATAAACAACACTTTGAGGGAGAAGGAAATAATCTGCAAGAAGGCCCTGTCAAATAGGACCAAGAAGTAAAAGAAAATTCTTCTGATTTGAAGAGGAGTTGGAGAGATGGGAGGGAGGCAGAGCAGGAGGGGAGAGAATGAAATGCCAAAGTCTTTGCTTCATTCTGCTTTCTTAGGGGTGAACCACAATGAGGCTTGAGCTATAGAAACATTTGTGTAAGCCTGAAGGAACATGGTGGAGTGAGTGGCCAAGTTCCATGGGCATAGTCTAGGGAAGGCTGCAGGCGTCTAGAAATCCTGTAGTTAAACTGGCACTGTTTGCAACCATTTTGGAAAACAATGTGGAGATTCCTTAAAAAGCTAGAAATTGAGTTGCCATATGATTCAGCAATCCCACGCCTGGGCATATATCAGAGAAAACCATAATTTGAAAGACACACTCAGCCCAATGTTCATAGCAGCACTATTTGTAATAGGAAGAACATGGAAGCAAGCTACATGCCCATTGACAGAGGAGTGAATAAAGATGCTGTGTGTGGGTACACAACTGCTGCTGCTGCTGCTAAGTCGCTTCAGTCGTGTCCGACTCTGTGCGACCCCATAGACGGCAGCCTAACTATAAAAAAAGAATGAAATAATACCATTTGCAGCAACATGGATAGACCTAGAAATGATTATACTAAGTGAAGTAAGCCAGATAGAGAAATACAAATACAAGTATCAGAGAGGTGCTGGAAGTAAAGTGAAGTGAAGTTGTATCTGACTCTGCGACCCCATGGACTGTAGCCTACTGGGCTCCTCCGTCCATGGGATTTTCCAGGCAAGAGTACTGGACTGGGTTGCCATTTACTTCTCTAGAGAATCTTCCTGACCCAGGGATGGAACCTGGGTCTCCCGCATTGTAGGCAGACGCTTTACTGTCTGAGCCACAAGGGAAGCCAGAGGTGCTAGAAGAATTTTAAAAAGTGGGGGAAGGCGAGGTAACCCTGAGATTAACCACTTATATGTGGAATCACTTATATGATATCATCTATATGTGGAATCTAAAAATTGACAAATGAACTTTTTTATAAAACAGAAATAGGCTCACAGACATAAAAAACAAACTTATGGTTACCAAAAGGGAAAGTAGTGGGGGAGGGAAGAATTAGGGGCTTGGGATTAATAGATACATACTACTACATATAAAATAATCAATAAGGCCCTATTGTATAGTACAGGGAACTATATTCCATATGTTGAATAAACCATAATGGAAAAGAGTCTGAAAAAGAAAAATATATATATATAATATATATGTAACTGAGTCACTTTGCTGTATTCCAGAAATTAATATATTGTAAATGAACTATATTTCAATTAAAAAAATAAAAAACAATTGGCACCATATCCAAAATAGAGAAAGTAATACAGTAGAATGGTGTGATGGAATAGAGAAAGAGGGAGAGAGTCCTGAAGCTACAGGGAACCACAGCTTGCAGGAGACCTCAGAGCCCCTGTGAGCCCTGATGATGGTATTTGGAACTGTTCAGAGCCCAGGGAATCAGAGGCAGAGGCTTGGCAGCAGGAGAGATAAGTGTAGAATCTGAGGACCTGTCAACTGGAGGCAAATGGCTGGAATCACAGACTGTAGTAGCAGATGTCACCTCAATGCCCCTTAAGGCCAGAAGAGATGTAAAGGACCTCAGAGGACATTGTGGATGATCAAATAAGACCATCCATCCTTTAAACACCAGCAAAAACCCGGAGAGTGTGCAAATAAACATTATTGAGATATATTTGCTTTGGTCAAATTCAAGTCAAGAAACCAGAACCTGTGACAGGTAGTAGCAGTTGTTCATTAAGGACACTAGCTAGAGAGGTGTTGGAGGAGTTTAAAAAGTGGAGGGGAAAGTGACGTAACCCTGAGATTAACCAAGGCAAGAAGCCATACCCTCTCTTAGGGTTTCACAAGATGTTCAATTCAATTACTCAGTATTTCTTAAAGCCCTGGTAGGCAAGCAACAAGGAAGATAATGGAGATATTGGAGGAATAAATGAGTTAAATCCAAAAAGGGAGAGCCTGTGCAAAGTTTGACCTAATTGTTAAGTCAAGCGTGTTCGGTAGCAGCCAGTGAAAATGCTGAGAACAGGGGCCAAGGGAGTGTGGTCTTGGAGCGTGGCCTCAGCTTGCTTAGTCTGGGGTGGCCCAGGGCCTGAGGTGTTGCCCCACCCCAGGAAACTGAGGACTTGGGCTTAGCACCCTTATCGCAAATGCGTAGGAGAACCAGTTGTGTTTGTTCATATTCGTGGTGGATCAAGCTCTCTGGGAGGCCCTTACTTAAACCACCTAGGGGGTCTGGCACCAGCATTTCTGGAGGTGCTGTTGTTGTTGGCAATTCTTAGTCCTCCAACACACATTTTCCCAGAGGGTATCCATGAGGCCCTAATTGAGGCAGGGAGTGAAGAGGCTTTAAGGACACATTCTCACTGTACTTCTGAGGAATGAGGGTTTATTTTCTGGGAGTGATATTTCAAGAAGAAATGCTGGAGTCCAAGCATTGGTTCTCGTTTCCCCTGAGATCTCTCCTAACTCCATCTAAAGGGAAGACAAGCCTAAGCAAAGGTCTTCTAGTACTTTCTGGGAAAACTTTTCCATCATTTTATTTTCTGCTTTGAGCTATGAGAATTATAAGGGGGAAAAAAATCTTTAGCTATAAGAGAAACAAAAGGAAGCAATAGTTTTATAAATGGTAATAGATTTTCCTACAGCATTGATGAGAAGATACTATCTCTTGCACTCTGAAAGCCAAGGTCACAGACTTTATTTTAGGGAAAATTGTTAAGTGATTAATTATTCAAAACTCACTCATTTTAATGAATTATCTAGGCTTTCAAATTTCCTCTTTTCTCGATTTACTCTTTAAGATCTTTCCTCTTTAAAATCTCCACCAGTGTTGGAGCCATAATTATGCGTTTGAAAGAGTGTATTATGTTCTAGTATCTGTAAAACTGCTGACTTTCTTACTTATTAATGTTTTTGATAAAATAATTGAGATAAGACAGGTTGAAAAAGATATGGCCAAAAGTGAAATTCAAGTATTATTCCTGGATTTCATCATTCTGGGTGTATTCTCCATCATCTATAAGCATCTATGATCATAATGCAAACAATTTCTAGTTTCTGGAAGTTAAATTACTTTTGCAATTTGTAATTCAGTCATTTCTCACCTAAAAAATATTCTTTTATTACAAATTCCTGGGACTTCCCTGATGGTTTAGTGTTTAGGACTCCATGCTTTCACTGCAGGCGGTGTGGGTTCCATCCCTGGTCAGCGAAATAAAATCCCACATGCTGCATGGTATGGCCAAAATAAAAACAAACCAAAAAATCCTCAAATTCCTATCCTAGGACCAAAAAAGCTATTGAAGTTTTTCAAATTTTTCTGTGAGATACAACTTTGATTTTGGTACTTCTGACTGACATTTCTTAGTCAAGAGTGATGATACTGAGCGAGTAAAAAGCATAGCCAAGGGGTATCCAGAAGAAATGGTTCCAAAGTGTAAGAGTCTTTCCCTACAAAGGAAGCCCCACTGAGTGACTACATAGTCCATTGTGCCAACAAGGACTCCCTGAGCAGTTTAAACACCATAATTTAAGGAGTGTGGGTCCCAAGTCTGTCCTGGACCCTAAATGCCTCTCCCACACAAAAGAATTTTTTCTGTTTACTTATTGCCTAAAATCATGCTGATTTGTTTTTCTTTTGAATTAATGGCCTAGGCTTTTTTGGAGGGGAGCTCCTCTCAGCTTGAGGGATCTCAGTTCCCCAAACAGGGTTTGAATCCAGGCCCCCAGCAGTGGAAGCAGAGTCTTAACCACTGGACTGCCAGAGCTTTAAAAAACCTTGGGTTTTTAAAAAAGGAAAATGTAACTGTCTCTGGGCAGGTTGAATGGTGAGTGCCAAATAAGAATTGATTTCCAATGACCAGAGGCTTCTTGGAGATTATAATCCACACCAATGAAGGACACTGGAACCTCTATAGAGTTGGAGAAAGGGTGCCAAGATACATTCGAGCAGCATGGGATAGCAAGGAAGGCATTGGGCTTATTAGAAATTCCCCCTCAGAACTCAGCCTGTCATTGATTCAACTTCTACTTCCATAAGGGATATTCTTCATTTGCAGAATCAGTAAAAATTTCTTTGGGAATCCCATTTTCAATAAATTGAATGAATGTTTATTAAACCACCACTATGGGCTAGATATTGAGTTAGGTGATACTGTCATTTAATGAGCACCTATTATATGACATGAGTTTTGCCTACATTATTTCACTTGATCTCCTCATCAGCCCATTGTGTAGGTGATGAATCTAAACCCAGGGAAGGATAGCTGCTAGGGAGGGAGTGGCAGAGCTGGAATTCAAATCCATGAGCCTTGAACTTCCAGATACCACATTTCTGAGTTATTTGCTCTGGATACTGCTGCTGCTGCTAAGTCACTTCAGTCGTGTCCAACTCTGTGCGACCCCAGAGACGGCAGCCCACCAGGCTCCCCCGTCCCTGGGATTCTCCAGGCAAGAACACTGGAGTGGGTTGCCATTTCCTTCTCCAATGCATGAAAGTGAAAAGTGAAAGTGAAGTCGCTCAGTTGTGTCCGACTCTTAGCGACCCCATGGACTGCAGCCCACCAGGCTCCTCCATCCATGGGATTTCCCAGGAAAGAGTGCTGGAGTGGGGTGTCATTGCCTTCTCCATCTGGATACTAGAAGAGAGCTAATATTGTGGCTTAAAAAATGTTAGTTTAAAGTTCAACATTCAGAAAATTAAGATCCTGGCATCTGGTCCCATCACTTCATGGCAAACAGATGGGGAAAGAGTGGAAACAATGGCTGACTTTACATTTTTGGGCTTCAAAATCACTGCAGATGGTGACTGTAGCCATGAAGTTAAAAGACGCTTGCTCCTTGGAAAAAAAGTTATGACCAACCTAGACAGTATATTGAAAAGCAGAGACATTACTTTGCCAACAAAAGTCCGTCTAGTCAAGGCTATGGTTTTTCCAGTAGTCATGTATGGATGTGAGAGTTGGACTATAAAGAAAGCTGAGTGCCAAAGAATTGATGCTTTTGAACTGTGTTGTTGAAAAAGACTCTTAAGAATCCCTTGGACTGCAAGGAGATCCAACCAGTCCATTCTGAAGGAGATCAGTTCTGAATATTTATTGGAAGGAATGATGCTAAAGCTGAAACTCCAATACTTTGGCCACCTGATGTGAAGAACTGACTCATTGGAAAAGACCCCGATGCTGAGAAAGATTGAAGGTGGGAGGAGAAGGGTTGACAGAGGATGAGATGGTTGGATGGCATCACCGACTCAATGGACGTGAGTTTGAGTGAACTCCAGGAGATGGTGATGGACAGGGAGGCCTGGCCTGCTGCAGTCCATGGGGTAGCAGAGAGTTGGACACGACTGAGCAACTGAACTGAAATATTGTGGCATAATGGAATCATTTTTTTTTTGTCATAGCATACATATATGTCTATTTTTATTAAATATTCTATCAAGTGTTTTTCTATAGTGCTTATTCCAATTTTCATTCTCACCAGCAGTGTACAAGAATTCCAGTTGTTCCATGTCCTTGCATATATATGGTATTGTCAGTATTTTCTTTTTAATTGAGATATAATCAACATTTCTCATTTGTTTCAGGTGTACATGATGATTCAATATATGTATATATTATGAAATGATCATCACAATAAAACTAGCTAACATCCATCATAACACATAATTACAAATTACTTTTTTCAGGGATCATTGGACTATAGAATGTATGGGGTTTTTAAAAAACATTGAATAATTACATGATGGGGAAATATGATGCCAGGGCTCACCTGAGTAAAATTATCTAGCATCTCCCTAGAGTAAAATTATCTTCTTTAATAAGGTCAAGTGAATTGTTTAGATGCAAATAACATGGACATGAGGTATGAGAGACTGCAGAACTCATAGCTGATATATATACATGCTACTATTTAAAAACACTGACAGACATTTTGTTAAAATATTGAAGAATATGTTTTTATAAGCAAATATACTTAATGAAGCTATAGTTTCATTAAGTGGAGTCCGAAGAACCCATATTTCAGAGCAAGCCTGAGAAAAGACTAATACTTTTATGTAATTGAAGTCATTTTTTACTTTTTTCATGATAACTTCAGTGTGTCAGTACACAATAGGAATAACTTTATTCCCTGCTAATTGGAATGTGTAATTCTGAAAGAGGCATTTATCATCTTAATTAGAAATACGGTTTATGATGTTGTGATAATGGCTTTTGGTTTGGTAATTTGGAGCAAGTTAATGTAGAGTGGAGAGCAGAAACCTGACCCTGGCTTGCTCCTGGTTCTGGTCTGTTAGCCCACATGCTTAATTCAGCTTCCAAGAATAAGGCAGCTCTGCCTTCAAGTGGAGAAGAGTGTGGGCTGGCAGAAAGCAAGATCATGAAGGAGGGAAGTAGTGTCATGTTACAGAGTACTTCTCCTTTTTCTTGTCTTTCTTTTTTTAAAATTGAAGTATATGCTTCATTGACTACGCTAAATCCTTTGTGTGGATCACAGTAAACTATGGAAAACTCTTAAAGAGATGGGAATACCAGACCACCTTACCTGCCTCTTGTGAAACCTGTATGCAGGTCAAGAAGCAACAGTCAGAATCAAACATGGAACAATGGACTGGTTCAAAATTGGGAAAGGAGTATGTCAAAGCTGTATATTGTCACTCTGCTTATTTAACTTATTTGCAGAGTACATCATGTGAAATGCTGGGCTGGATGAAACACAAGCTGGAATCAAGATTGCCAGGTGAAACATCAATAACCTCAGATATGCAGATGATACCATCCTAAAGGCAGAAAGCAAAGAGGAACTAAAGAGCCTCTTGATGAAGGTGAAAGAAGAGAGTGAAAAAGCTGGCTTAAAACTCAACATTCAGAAAACTAAGATCAGGGCATCCAGTCTTACCACTTTATTGCAAACAGATGGGTAAAAAATTGAAACAATGACAGATTTTATTTTCTTGGGCTCCAAAATCATCGAGGACAGTGACTGCAACCATGAAATTAAAAGATGCTTACTCCTTGGAAGAAAGCTATGACAAACCTAGACAATGTATTAAAAAGCGGAGACATCACTTTGCTAACAAAGGTCCATATAGTCAAAGCCTTGGTGTACCATACAGAAGGATGAATGCAAAAGAACTGATACTTTCAAATTGCGGTGCCAGAGAAGACTCTTCAAAATCCCTTAGACAGCAAGGAGATCAAACCAGTTAATCCGAAAGGACATTAACCCTGAATATTCATTGGACATGAGAAGGCAATGGCACCCCACTCCAGTACTCTTGCCTGGAAAATCCCATGGACAGAGGGGCCTGGTAGGCTCCAATCCATGGGGTCATTAAGAGTTGGGCACGACTGAGTGACTTCACTTTCACTTTTCACTTTCATGCATTGGAGAAGGAACTGGCAACCCACTCCAGTGTTCTTGCCTGGGGAATCCAAAGGACAGAGGAGCCTGGTGGGCTGCTGTCTATGGGGTCACACAGAGTCAGACACGACGGAAGCAACTTAGCAGCATTCATTGGGCGAACCTATGCTGAAGCTCCAATACTTTGGTCACCTGATGCCAAGAGCCAACTCATTGGAAAACACCCTGATGCTGGGAAAGATTGAGAGCAGGAGAAGGGGGCGACAGAGGATGAGATGTTAGATGACATCACTGACTCAATGGACATGAGTTTGAGCAAACTCTGAGAGATAGTGAAGGACAGGGAAGCCTGGCATGCTGTAGTCTATGGGGTTGCAGAGTCAGATATGAGTTAGTGACTGAACTACGAACAACAAATAGCTGATTTACAATGTTGTGTTAATGTCTGCTGTATGGCAGTGTGACTCAGTTAAACACATATACCTATTCTTTTTTTAATATTCTTTTCCATTACAGTTTGTCCCAGGAGACTGCATACAGTTTCCTGTGCTATATATGGTAGGACCTTGTTGTCTATCCATTCTAAGTGTAACAATTTGCATCTACCAACCCCAAACTCCCAGTCTATCCATCTTCCTTCCAGCCACACTTGGTAACTACAAATCTGTTCCTTATGTCTGTGAGTCTGTTTCTGATTTGTAGATTGGTTCATTGTGCCATATTGTAGATTCCACCTATAAGTGATATCATATGGTATTTGTCTTCCCCTTTCTGACTTACTTTGAAAAATGGGCAGAGGACCTTAATAGATATTTCTCCAAAGAAGACATTTAGATGGTCAGTAGGCACGTGAAAAGATGCTCAACATCACTAATTATTAGAGAAATGCAAATCAGAATTATTTCACATTGGTCAGAATGGCTATCATTAAAAAGTCAGCAAATAACAAATGCTGGACAGAGTGTGGAGAAAAGGGAACCTCTTACACTGTTGGTGGGGATGTAAGTTGGTGCAGCCACTGTGGAAAACAGTATGGAGGTTCCTCAAAAAACTAAAAATAGAATTACCATATGATCCAGCAATCTCACTCCTGAGCGTATTCCTGGACAAAACTATAATTCAAAAATGATACAGAGTAGCCCTGTGTTCATAGCAGCGATATTCACGATAGCCAAGACATGGAAACAATTTTTCCTGTTCTGAGCTGTGCCACTGCCTCTTGGTGTGCCCTCATAAGTGGCCAGGGCCCTCAAGGAATCCATGAGTTTACGTCACTGTTGTTATTCAAGGTTCCCCAGGCCCAAAAGTACCTACTGCTGTCTCTCGTCTTTCACTGCACTCAAACTCTCTCTCACTGAGATACATGGCTTCCACCCAGTTAGAAGGAAAAGACTAGACTACATCTAAAACCCAGATGGAAGGGTGAGGGGTTTGTTGACTGGCCTCACTCACCCAGCCTGGGGAAGCTGCATGGGCAGAGATCCAGCTCTGCTTTCTCCAGGGTGCTCAGCCCCTTTCTTTGCTAAGAGGCGCCATTGCTCCTACTGTATACCCTGCAGAGACTGTGTCAGCCCAGAGAGGGCCTGTGTAATTCATCCACCAGAGGGAATCTCCCTTTTTGTTCTTTTCAAAAGGCACCACGCAGCTGGCTGTGGCTCTGCCTAAAGTAATTATTATTGCAGTGACATAGACCTTCAAAGATTTCATTTCAAAGTACTCCTATATATATATATTATCTCATTTGAAAATTACAATAATTCAGTGACTTAAAATGGGTCCAGAAACCATTTATCTCTGTGGTGTAGATGAAGAAGGTGAGATTGAAATTGCATGAATTTTCCAAGGTGTCAGATCTTGATCTTGAATTCTGCGCTTGTAACTTTACATTCATTGTTTTTTCTTTTGTTGGAATTGTGAAAGACTAATTAAATTTTTTAAACTTTCTATTATGAAACTGTGCATACATATATGAAAATACAGAGATGAGAATAATGAACTCTCGTATAGCTATTATCCAGATTCAACAATGACTAGATTTGGCTCCATCTATAAGTAAATCTCGAGCATCATGACTTTTTACCTTGTGTATTTCAATTTTCATAGCTTAAAAAAATAGAAATATTCTTGTATGGCCATAATGTCATTATCATACCTAACAAAATTAATAGCAATTTCTTGGTACTATTTAATAACCAATTCAGATTCAGATTACCCCATTTGCCTAAAACAAATTCTTCTACAGGTGTATGTTCAAATCAGTATCCAAATAAGCTTTATCCCACCTCTAATCACTTCTCTTTCTTCATTTTTAACTTTTTTATTGCTGCCTTCTTTCTCATTTAAAACCTACGGCAATATTAACCACTTTAAAACACACAGTCCACACACACACACACACACACACAGACACAAATGCATATGTTTAGCTATTGTCCTATGTCTGTTTTTGCCTTATCAACCAAGCTCTACAAATAGCTCTACAACCAACCAGGAGCTACAAATAGCGCTTATCAACCAAGCTCTACAAATAATAGCCTGCAACTGCTTATTTGTTTATTCATGCAACAACACTGATTAACTGTCATGTGCCAAGTCTGTGGGAGAGTTTGAGAAAACAGAACCAGAAGTCAGTTTCCATAACCCCCCAAAGTTTTCTGTTTTCCTCTTGCAATTTCTACCCCCTATCCCTCCAGGTCCCACACCCATCCTTAGGCAATTAGCTGTCTGTTTTCTGTCACTACAGACAAGCCTGCATTTCAAAATTGCATATAAATGGAATTATATAGTATATGTTCTTTTGTGTCTGGCTTCTCTTACTCATATCATCATCCTGAGACTTACCCATGTTGTGCTGAATATATTCCAATATATATACCACAATGTGTTTATCTATTCTTCCTCTAGTAGACATTTGAGATGTTTCTAGTTTTCAGCAATTACAAATAAAACCACTATGAACCCTTGTGGACAAGTCTTTATATGGACATATGCTTTCCTTTCTCTTGGACAAAAACTTACGAGTGGCATGCTGAGATGTGTGCTGTGCTTAGTCATACCACAGGCTCCACCAGGCTCCTCTGACCATGGGGATTCTCCAGGCAAGAATACCAGAGTGGGTTACCATGCCCTCCTCCAGGGAATCTTCCCAACCCAGGGATCAAACCCAGGTCTCCTGCATTGCAGGTGGATTCTTTACCATCTGAGCCACCAGGGAAGCCCAGTGGTATATGTTTATTTAAAAATTGTTAGATTGTTTTCCCACATGGCACTAGTGGTAAAGAACCCATCTGCCAATGCAGGAGATGTAAAAGACCCCGGTTTGATCCCTGGGTTGGGAAGATCCCCTGGGGGAGGAAATGGAAACCCACTCTAGTATTCTTGCCTGGAAAATCCCATGGATGGAGGAGTCTGGTGGGCTACTGTCTGTGGGGTTGCAAAGACTTGGACATGACTGAAGTGACTTAGCACCCAAACACAGCACCTAGTAGAATGCCTGCATCATGATTGTTATTATTAGATATGTTCCTTGAGGAAAATAAAATTTTATTTGAAGATGATATTCACTTTTCCTTAGCATTGCCAAGGATACTGGGAACTGAAAATACTAGAAAGTCCAAAGTGTTGAGATTTTCAAATTATTATACTGTTCATTTTTTGTATGTTGTATTTGCCATTGGAGAATTAGAGATAGCATCAAGCATGGCCCTTGTTTTTGAAAAAAACTGATAAGACACATATTTGGGAAACAGCAGAGATAGTCTTGAGGTAGCACTGCAAGGTGAGGCAAGTTTTATTCATTCAGAAAATATTTCTTCAAGAAGCAGGTATATACCAGATGCTGTGCTGTGTGCTGGAGATAAGTAGGGATGAAACAGTGGAAACAGTGTCAGACTTTATTTTTCTGGGCTCCAAAATCACTGCAGATAGTGACTGCAGCCATGAAATTAAAAGACTCTTACTCCTTGGAAGGAAAGTTATGACCAACCTAGATAGCATATTCATAAGCAGAGACGTTACTTTGCCAAAAAAGGTCCGTCTACTCAAGGCTATGGTTTTTCCACTGGTCATGTATGGATGTGAGAGTTGGACTGTGAAGAAAGCTGAGCGCCGAAGAATTGATGCTTTTGAACTGTGGTGCTGGAGAAGACTCTTGAGAGTCCCTTGGACTGCAAGGAGATCCAACCAGTCCATCCTAAAGGAGATCAGTCCTGGGTGTTCATTGGAAGGAATGATGCTAAAGCTGAAACTCCAGTACTTTGTCCACCTCATGTGAAGAGTTGACTTACTAGAAAAGACTCTGATGCTGGGAGGGATTGGGGGCAGGAGGAGAAGGGGACGACAGAGGATGAGATGGCTGGATGGCATCACTGACTCAATGGACGTGAGTTTGAGTGACCTCCGGGAGTTGGTGATAGACAGGGAGGCCTGGCATGCTGCGATTCATGGGGTCGCAGAGAGTCAGAGCGACTGAACTGAACTGAACTGAAGGTTAAAAGCGGGGGATGGGGGTGGGGATTGAAAACAGACATTAAAACAAATAGGTGTAAAGGTATTACTGCATGTTGTCTTCCAATCACTTTCATATGTCCCACTACTCAATGCTGACTTTTTATGGTAATTTATCTCTAAATGAAATGTTATTTCTTCCTGTATTCTAAAAGTATGTATTTTAGATAATTCTAACTTTAGTGAATAAAGTACTGTTACATGTAATCTCTTTGATTCACTGAAATTTTTTATTCATATTTTACTGTTTTGTTTTTTTTTTCTTGTGAAGGATACCATTTGGGTTTAGGCTTGTGATACTGAACAAGAAGGAAAGCAGTTGGAGACAAAATATAGGATGCCACTTGCTTCCCTGACTGGTTTGATAGCAGCAGTGGCAGACTATTCATTTTGGTCACTGTATTAGGCAATGCTAAGGAAATGGCAACCCACTCCAGTGTTCTTGCCTGGAGAATCCCAGGGACGGGGGAGCCTGGTGGGCTGCCGTCTCTGGGGTTGCACAGAGTCGGACACGACTGAAGCGACTTAGCAGCCATTAAAACAAACATACCCTCAAATGCACAGGCTCTTTATTTAGAACTTCCATTTCCTTCTCACATATAAGCATATATATGATAATAACAATGAAATTTTGTATATTTGTCTTAGGATTTCTATACAGAAATTTTGTGTATTGACATACCTTACAAGCCAGAGTGCTAAACAAGTGTTAGTATCAATAGCAGACTCAGAGGTAGCAGCAGCAGTAATAGTTACTATGACTCTTGTCAAAATGGCAATAAATCACCTTTTAGTTTCTGAACTTAGGGAAGTTATCAGAATGCAAAGTTGAAAAAGAAATCTGATGATCTTATTCCTGTTCTCAATACAGAAGTGGTTTACTTTTTTTTTTAAATTTTATTTAACTTTACAATATTGTATTAGTTTTGCCATACATCAAAATGAATCTGCCACAGGTATACATGTGTTCCCCATCCTGAACCCTCCTCCCTCCTCCCTCCCCATACCATCCCTCTGGGTCGTCCCAGTGCACCAGCCCCAGGCATCTGGTATCAGGCATCGAACCTGGACTGGCGACTCATTTCAAATATGATATTATACATATTTCAATGCTATTTTCCCAAATCATCCCACCCTCTCCCTCTCCCAGAGTCCAAAAGACTGTTCTATACATCAGTGTCTCTTTTGCCGTCTTGTTCTCCAAGCCAGGCTTCAGCAATATGTGAACCGTGAACTTCCTGATGTTCAAGCTGGTTTTAGAAAAGGCAGAGGAACCAGAGATCAAATTGCCAACATCCGCTGGATCATGGAAAAAGCAAGAGAGTTCCAGAAAAACATCTATTTCTGCTTTCTTGACTATGCCAAAGCCTTTGACTGTGTGGATCACAATAAACTATGGAAAATTCTGAAAGAGATGGGAATACCAGACCACCTGATCTGCCTCTTAAGAAATCTGTATGCAGGTCAGGAAGCAACAGTTAGAACTGGTCATGGAACAACAGACTGGTTCCAAATAGGAAAAGGAGTACGTCAAGGCTGCATATTGTCACCATGTTTATTTAACTTATATGCAGAGTACATCATGAGAAATGCTGGACTGGAAGAAACACAAGTTGGAATCAAGATTGCCGGGAGAAATATCAATAACCTCAGATATGCAGATGACACCACTCTTATGGCAGAAAGTGAAGAGGGGCTAAAAGCCTCTTGATGAAAGTGAAAGTGGAGAGTGAAAAGGTTGGCTTAAAGCTCAACATTCAGAAAACGAAGATCATGGCATCTGGTCCCATCACTGCATGGGAAATAGATGGAGAAACAGTGGAAACAGTGTCAGACTTTGTTTTTCTGGGCTCCAAAATCACTGCAGATGGTGACTGCAGCCATGAGATTAAAAGACGCTTACTCCTTGGAAGGAAAGTTATGAGCAACCTAGATAGCATATTCAAAAGCAGAGACATTGCTTTACCAACAAAGGTTCGCCTAGTCAAGGCTATGGTCTTTCCTGTGGTCATGTATGGATGTGAGAGCTGGACTGTGAAGAAGGCTGAGCGCCGAAGAACTGATGCTTTTGAACTGTGGTGTTGGAGAAGACTCTTGAGAGTCCCTTGGACTGCAAGAAGATCCAACCAGTCCATTCTGGGGGAGATCAATCCTGGAATTTCTTTGGAAGGAATGATGCTAAAGCTGAAACTCCAGTATTTTGGCCACCTCATGTGAAGAGTTGACTCATTGGAGAAGACTCTGATGCTGGGAGGGATTGAGGGCAGGAGGAGAAGGGGACGTCAGAGGATGAGATGGCTGGATGGCATCACTGACTCGATGGATGCGAGTCTGGGTGACCTCCGGGAGCTGGTGATGGACAGGGAGGCCTGGCGTGCTGCGGTTCATGGGGTCGCAAAGAGTTGGACACGACTGAGCGACTGATCTGATCTGATCTGATACAGGGTTATTGTTACCATCTTTCTAAATTCCATATATATGCATTAGTATACTGTATTGGTGTTTTTCTTTCTGGCTTACTTCACTCTGTATAATAGGCTCCAGTTTCATCCACCTCATTAGAACTGATTCAAATGTATTCTTTTTAATGGCTGAGTAATACTCCATTGTGTATATGTACCACAGCTTGCTTATCCATTCATCTGCAGATGGACATCTAGATTGCTTCCAAGTCCTGGCTATTATAAACAGTGCTGCTATGAACATTGGGGTACACGTGTCTCTTTCAATTCTGGTTTTCTCAGTGTGTATGCCCAGCAGTGGGATTGCTGGATCATAAGGCAGTTCTATTCCCAGTTTTTTGAGGAATCTCCATACTGTTCTCCATTTGCATTCCCACCAACAGTGTAAGAGGGTTTGCATTCCCACCAACAGTGTAAGAGGGTTCCCTTTTCTCCACACCCTCTCCAGCATTTACTGCTTGTAGACTTTTGGATCGCAGCCATTCTGACTGGTGTGAAATGGTACCTCATAGTGATTTTGATTTGCATTTTTCTGATAATGAGTGATGTTGAGCATCTTTTCATGTGTTTGTCCATCTGTATGTCTTCTTTGGAGAAATTTCTATTTAGTTCTTTGGCCCATTTTTTGATTGGGCCATTTATTTTTCTGGAATTGAGCTGTAGGAGTTGCTTGTATATTTTTGAGATTAGTTGTTTGTCTGTTGCTTCATTTGCTATTATTTTCTCCCATTCTGAAGGCTGTCTTTTCACCTTGCTTGTAGTTTCCTTTGTTGTGCAGAAGCTTTTTAAGTTTAATTAGGTCCCATTTGTTTATTTTTGATTTTATTTCCAATATTCTGGGAGGTGGGTCATAGAGGATCCTGCTGTGATGTATGTCAGAGAGTGTTTTGCCTATGTTTTCCTCTAGGAGTTTTATGGTTTCTGGTCTTACATTTAGATCTTTAATCCATTTTGAGTTTATTTTTGTGTATGGTGTTAGAAAGTGCTCTAGTTTCATTCTTTTACAAGTGTTTGACCAGTTTTCCCAGCACCACTTGTTAAAGAGATTGTCTTTAATCCATTGTATATTCTTGCCTCTTTTGTCAAAGATAAGGTGACCATATGTGCGTGGATTTATCTCTGGGCTTTCTATTTTGTTCCATTGATCTATATTTCTGTCTTTGTGCCAGTACCATACTGTCTTGATGACTGTGGCTTTGTAGTAGAGCCTGAAGTCAGGTAGATTGATTCCTCCAGTTCCATTCTTCTTTCTCAAGATAGCTTTGGCTGTTCGAGGTTTTTTGTATTTCCATACAAATTGAGAAATTATTTGTTCTAGCTCTGTGAAGAATACCGTTGGTAGCTTGATGGGGATTGCATAGAATCTATAAATTGCTTTGGGTACTATACTCATTTTGCCAATCCATGAACATGGTATATTTCTCCATCTATTAGTGTCCTCTTTGATTTCATTCACCAGTGCTTTATACTTTTCTATATAAAGGTCTTTAGTTTCTTTAGGTAGATATATTCCTAAGTATTTTATTCTTTCCATTGCAATGGTGAATGGAATTGTTTCCTTAATTTCTATTTTCTCATTATTAGTGTACAGGAATGCAAGGGATTTCTGTGTGTTGATTTTATATCCTGCAACTTTACTATATTCATTGATTAGTTCTAGTAATTTTCTGGTGGAGTCTTTAGGGTTTTCTATGTAGAGGATCATGTCATCTGCAAACAGTGAGAGTTTTACTTCTTCTTTTCCAATTTGGATTCCTTTTATTTCTTTTTCTGCTCTGATTGCTGTAGCCAAAACTTCCAAAACTATGTTGAATAGTAATGGTGAAAGTGGGCACCCTTGTCTTGTTCCTGACTTTAGAGGAAATGCTTTCAATTTTTCACCATTGAGGATAATGTTTGCTGTGGGTTTGTCATATACAGCTTTTATTATGTTGAGGTATGTTCCTTCTATTCCTGCTTTCTGGAGAGTTTTTATCATAAATGGATGTTGAACTTTGTCAAAGGCTTTATCTGCATCTATTGAGAGAATAATATGGTTTTTATTTTTCAATTTGTTAATATGGTGTATTACGTTGATTGATTTGCGGATATTGAAGAATCCTTGCATTCCTTGGATAAAGCCCACTTGGTCATGGTATATGATCTTTTTAATGTGTTGTTGGATTCTGATTGCTAGAATTTTGTTAAGGATTTTTGCATTATGTTCGTCAGTGATATTGGCCTGTGGTTTTCTTTTTTTGTGGCATCTTTGTCTGGTTTTGGTATTATGGTGATGGTGGTCTCATAGAATGAGTTTGGAAGTTTACCTCCCTCTACAATTTTCTGGAAGATTTTGAGTAGGATAGGTGTTAGCTCTTCTCTAAATTTTTGGTAGAATTCAGCTGTGAAGCCGTCTGGACCTGGGCTTTTGTTTGCTGAAAGATTTCTGATTACAGTTTCAATTTCCGTGCTTGTGATGGATCTGTTAAGATTTTCTATTTCTTCCTGATCCAGTTTTGGAAAGTTGTACTTTTCTAAGAATTTGTCCATTTCTTCCACGTTGTGCATTTTATTGCCATATAATTGCTGAAAGTAGTCTCTTATGATCCTTTGTATTTCTGTGTTGTCTGTTGTGATCTCTCCATTTTCATTTCTAATTTTATTGATTTGATTTTTCTCCCTTTGTTTCTTGATGAGTCTGGCTAATGGTTTGTCAATTTGTTTACCCTTTCAAAGAACCAGCTTTTGGCTTTGTTGATTTTTGCTATGGTCTCTTTTGTTTCTTTTGCATTTATTTCAGCCCTAATTTTTAAGATTTCTTTCCTTCTACTAAGCTTGGGGTTCTTCATTTCTTCCTTCTCTAGTTGCTTTAGGTGTAGAGTTAGGTTATTTGACTTTTTTCTTGTTTCTTGAAGTATGCCTGTATTGCTATGAACTTTCCCCTTAGGACTGCTTTTACAGTGTCCCACAGGTTTTGGGTTGTTGTGTTTTCATTTTCATTCGTTTCTATGCAAATTTTGATTTCTTTTTTGATTTCTTCTATGATTTGTTGGTTATTCAGCAGTGTGTTGTTCAGCCTCCATGTGTTGGAATTTTTAACAGTTTTTCTTCTGTTGTTGAGATCTAATCTTACTGCATTGTGATCAGAAAAGATGCTTGGAATGATTTCAATTTTTCTGAACTTACCAAGGCTAAATTTATGGCCCAGGATGTGATCTATCCTGGAGAAGGTTCCATGTGCGCTTGAGAAAAAAAGGTGAAATTCATTGTTTTGGGATGAAATGTCCTATAGATATCAATTAGGTCTAACTGGTCTATTGTATCATTTAAAGTTTGTGTTTCCTTGTTAATTTTCTATTTAGTTGATCTATCCATTGGTGTGAGTGGGGTATTAAAGTCTCCCACTATTATTGTGTTATTGTTAATTTCTCCTTTCATACTTGTTAGTATTTGTCTTACATATTGCGGTGCTCCTATGTTGGGTGCATATATATTTATAATTGTTATATCTTCTTCTTGGATTGATCCTTTGATCATTATGTAGTGACCTTCTTTGTCTCTTTTCACAGCCTTTGTTTTAAAGTCTATTTGATCTGATATGCTACTTCTGCTTTCTTTTGGTCCCTATTTGCATGGAAAATCTTTTTCCAGCCCTTCACTTTCAGTCTGTATGTGTCCCCTCTTTTGAGGTGTGTCTCTTGTAGACAACATATGTAGGGGTCTTGTTTTTGTATCCATTCGGCCAGTCTCTGTCTTTTGGTTGGGGCATTCAACCCATTTACATTTAAAGTAATTATTGATAAGTATGATCCCATTGCCATTTACTTTATTGTTTTGGGTTCGAATTTATACACCCTTTTTGTGTTTCCTGTCTAGAGAATGTCCTTTAGTATTTGTTGGAGAGCTGGTTTGGTGGTGCTGAATTCTCTCAGCTTTTGCTTGTCTGTAAAACTTTTGATTTCTTCTTCATATTTGAATGAGATCCTTGCTGGGTACAATAATCTGGGCTGTAGGTTATTTTCCTTCATCACTTTAAGTATGTCTTGCCATTCCCTCCTGGCTTGGAGAGTTTCTATTGAAAGATCAGCTGTTATCCTTATGGGAATTCCCTTGTGTGTTATTTGTTGTTTCTCCCTTGCTGCTTTTAATATTTGTTCTTTGTGTTTGATCTTTGTTAATTTGATTAATATGTGTCTTGGGATGTTTCGCCTTGGGTTTATCCTGTTTGGGACTCTCTGGGTTTCTTGGACATGAATGATTATTTCCTTCCCCATTTTAGGGAAGTTTTCAACTATTATCTCCTCTAGTATTTTCTCATGGTCTTTCTTTTTGTCTTATTCATCTGGGACTCCTATGATTTGAATGTTGTAACATTTAATATTGTCATGGAGGTCTCTGAGATTGTTCTCATTTCTTTTAATTCTTTTTTCTTTTTTCTCCTCTGATTCATTTATTTCTACCATTCTATCTTCTAATTCACTAATCCTATCTTCTGCCCCTGGTATTCTACTATTTGTTTCCTCCAGAGTGTTTTTTATCTCATTTATTGCATTATTCATTATATATTGACTCTTTTTTATTTCTTCTAGGTCCTTGTTAAACCTTTCTTGCATCTTCTCAATGCTTTTCTCCAGGCTATTTATCTGTGATTCCATTTTGATTTCCAGATTTGGAGAAATTTCACTATCATTATTCAGAATTCTTTATCAGGTAGATTTGCTATTTTTTCCTCTGTGGTTTGGTTTGGTGGGCATTTATCCTGTTCCTTTACCTGCTGTATATTCTTCTGTCTCTTCATCTTGTTTAAATTGCTGAGTTTGGGTTGTCCTTACTGTATTCTGGCAGTTTGTGGAGTTCTCTTTATTGTGGCATTTCCTCACTGTGTGTGGGTTTGTACCAGTGGCTTGTCAAGGTTTCTTGGTTAGGGAAGCTTGTGTTGGTGTTCTGGTGGATGGAGCTGGATTTCTTCTCTCTGGAGTGCAATGAAGTGTCCAGTAATGAGTTATGAGATGTCTATGATTTTGGGATGACTTTGGGTAGCTTGTATATTGGAGCTCAGGTGTGTGTTCCTGTGTTGCTGGAGAATTTGCTTGGTATGTCTTGCCATGGAACTTGTTGGCCCTTGTGTGGTGCTTGGTTTCAGTGTAGGTATGGAGGCATTTGATCAGCTCCTGTCAATTAATGTTCCCTGGAGTCAGGGTTTGGACTTAAGCCTCCTGCTTCCAGTTATCGGTCTTATTTTTATAGTAGTCTCAAAACTTCTCCTTCTATACAGCACCACTGATAAAACATCTAGGTTAAAGATGAAAAGTTTCTCCACTGTGAGGGTCACCCAGTGAGGTTCACAGCGTTACATGGGGAAGAGAAGAGGGAGGAGGGAGTTAGAGGTGACCCGAATGAGATGTGGTGGAATCAATAGAGGAGAGAGCAGGCTAACCAGTAATCATTTCCTTATGTGCACTCCACAACTGTACTGCTCAGAGATGTTCACAGATTTATACAGAGAAGAGAAGAGGGAGGAAGGAGACAGAGGTGGTCAGGAGGATAAAAGGAGGAAATGCAAATGAGAGAGACAGATCCAGTCAGTAATCAGTTCCCTAAGTGTTTTCCATTGTTTGGAACACACAGAAATTCACAGAGTTGGGTAGAGTAGTGAGGGATAGGGAGGAGACGTAGGTGACCTGGTGGAGAAAAAGGACAGTCTGGAGGTGGAGAGAGCAGTCAAGCCAGTAATCTTGGTCCCTAGTAAAAAGTGGGTACTGAAGATTGGGTTCTTAAAGGTAGAAAATTGGTAACGAATACCTAAAAGCAAAAATTACAAATCTAGAGTAGAGTTTGGAGTTTCAAAAATACAATGTTAAAGAAAAGAAGAAGGAAAAGAAAGAGAGAAAAAGCAAAAGAAAAAAAGGAGTCACAAAAGTTATAAAGAAAATATAGGTAAAAAATTGATAATACCAAAAAGGAAAATTTAAAAATCTAGAGTAGAGTTTGGAATTTCAAAAATACAATGTTAAAGAAAAGAAGAAGAAAAGGAAAGATAGAAAAAAAGAAAGAAAACAAAAACAAAACCAAAAGCAAACAAAGTCACAAAAATTATAAAGAAGATATAGATACAAATTGATAACAAATACCAGAAAGCATAAATTAAAGATCTAGAGTAGAGTTTGGAATTTCAGGAATACAATGTTAAAGAAAAGATGAAGAGATAGAAAGAGAGGGGAAATAAAGTCACAAAAGTTATAAAAAAAAAAAAATAGGTACAAAATTGATAACGAATACCAAAAAGCTAAAATTAAAAATCTAGAGCAGAGTTTGGAGTTTCAAAAATACAATGTTAAATAAAAGAAAAAAGAAAAAAAAGGGTCACAAAATTTATAAAATATATATATATGGAGTTGCCTTTTTTTTAAAAGGGTCATTTATTTATTTATTTATTTTTTATAAAGTAATAGGTTATAAAAGTGAAAATTAAAGGAGTAATAGAGGATTTAAAAAAATTTTTTTTTAAATTAAAAAAAGAAAGAAAGAATGATGGTAAAAGTAGTAAAAATATATATAGGACTTTCTCTGACATTGTTGTGGGTATTGTGGGTTCAGTTCATTTTCGGTTAGTTCCTTGTTCCGGCTCATATTTCTCAAGATCTATAGGCCCCTTCCTATGTAGTTGGTACTAACCACGGGTTTTTAGTTTATTGCCTGTTGCTTCCACGGCAGTTCCCTCTGTTATAGCTTCTTCTGTTTGCTGGTCTCTTCAGTGTCTGATTTCCGCCCTGTTACAAAGGGGGCGGTGGTGGACACCCTTTTTTTTTTTTTTTTTTTTTTAGGCTCACTTGTTCAGTTGCACTGTGGGGAGGGAGGGACAATAAATAAATAGCACTGGCGTGTGCTCGCAGTGCCTTAGCCACACTGGGCCTGCCCCCACTCACGGCGCGTGTAGCCTCCCTGCTCACTCTGCTCAGGTTCTAGGTTTCCCCGCCGGTAACTATCTGCGGCCGGCCCTGGACTGCTTGCCCCTCCCAGGTCTAAGCCGCTCAAGTTCAGGCACTCAGGTAGTCCTCAGAGGCCCAGACTTGGTTGGGCCTGCGTTTTGTGCCCTTCGCAGGTTCCAGCATTGCAGGTGATGAGGTGTTTAGCGAGTGCAGCTTCTGCGACTTATCACCTCCCCGCCGCTTGGTTTTCTAGGTGTACAACTGGTGCACCTTCTCAGGCGGATGTTGACCGTCCAGAGCCCCAAGAAGTCTTAGTTAGCAAAGAAGCCTGCTTACAGTTTTGTAGATAATGTTTCTCTGGGCTTGCGATTGCCCTTCTCCGGCTCTGGCTCCCTGTCACTGGAGGGGAACGGTCTGCAGCCGGCTATCTCTGTACAGTCCTTTGTTCCGTGTGTGGGCCTGGCAGTGTTTTAGGTTAGGGCTGGCTTTTCGTGTGGTAGATATCCCACAGTCTGGTTTGCTAGCCCAAATTATTTCGCTCAGGTAGCGCTCGGGATATTCAGGCCAGATCCTTACTCTAAGCGATGCTGCCCACGCTGTGCCTCCCTGCCCAGCCCCCCGCTTGCTAATGGTGGATGCAGGCGTTTGCGCTGCTTCTCCGCTGCGGAAGTTACCGTAGGGCTCGTAATCTGTGGGTTTTAATTGTTTATTTATTTTTCTTCCCTGTTATGTTGCCCTTTGTGCTTCCCAGGCTCGGCACAGACTCGGCAGTGAGAATGTTTCCTGGTGTTTGGAAACTTCTCTCTTTTTAGGACTCCCTTCCCTGGACAGAGGTCCATCCCTCCCTCTTTTGTCTCTTTTTTGTCTTTTATATTTTTCCTACCTCCTTTAGAAGGCAATGAGTTGCTTTTCTGGGTGCCTGATGTCCTCTGCCGGCATTCAGAAGTTGTTTTGTGGAATTTACTCGGCGTTTAAATGTTCTTTTGATGAATTTGTGGAGGAGAAAGTGTTCTCCCCGTCCTATTCCTCTGCCATCTTAGCTTCTCCCCCCGGTTTACTTCTTTAAGGAGTCTGCGATTGGTGGGAATTAATGGCTTAGTCCAGAGAAAGCCTGGGGTAATGAGAAAACTCTTCTCCATTCATTGACCTCACTTTGTTTCTAGTAGAAGATGCCCCTGGGAACACGATACAGGATACTGGACATTTATCATCTTCCTTTGTATTTATTACTAGGTATTACTTATGCTATATCTGTTTATTTTTCTTCAGTGGCCTCTGAATAAATTTGTATTTTTATAATGTGTGGCACTTAATGGTTTTAACTATAACCAATTTGTAAAAGTTTGTTGAATGATTAAGTTCTTTTGCAGTGGCTATCAAACGTGAGCACCAGGGGGTGGGTCTATTTAATATGCAATCTAATTAAAATTTCAGATTGGAGGGCCAACCATTATAGACTTAGATTCAGTAGGTCTGGGGTAGGGTTATTAATCTGGTATGTTTATTAATTTTTTCTGCTTGATTAGCCTTTTAATTATATATTCTTGGATTCATTTTTAGGTCTACTCTAGAGATTTTCGCGTGCATTTCTGAACAATTATAAAATGACTTCCATAATTTTACCCAGTGAAAGTATTTTCAATAGTTTAACTTCATATACTACCTGTTGCACTTTGTAAGTCCCACAAGATGTTATGAATGTTTTAAAGCAATAACTATGGCTTTATATTTACTTTTTACTGTTTTCCACTTCTTTAGCTCCCATCTGGGGTTGTTTCTCTATACGCTGAACAACTTCCTTTAGAAGATCTTATAATGCCAGGCTACTGGTAATAGATTCTCTCAGCTTTTGTCTAAAATCATCTTATTTCACTTTTAATTTTTAAAGGGTATTCACTGGGTATAGTATTTTAAGTTAGCAGTTTTTCCCAGCCCCACCTCCCCAAAAAGTGAAAGTCAAAGTGTTAGCTGCTCAGTCGTGTCTGACTCTTTGAAACCCCATGGACTGTAACCCACCAGGCTCCTCTGTCCATGGAATTCCTCAAGCAGGAATACTGTCGTGAGTAGCCATTCCCTTCAACTGAAGCCAGGTCTCCTGAATTGCAGGCAGATTCTTTACCATCTGAGCCACTAGGGAAGCCATCCTTCCTGCCCCCAACTTATTTATATTAAAAAGATGTAATTTCATTGTCTTATTCTAAATTCTTATGAGGGCAGATGCAACTGTTTGAACGTAGGTATGTTGCTATGTGAAGCCATTCTTCACTGGATTTGTATTTCTGTGCCTTGTCTGCCCTTCTTGGAGCCAGGGGGTCCTCTATTTCTTTTGAAATGCCCCAAAGTGTCCTTTACTATATTTTATTCATAAATGCTATTCATAGCCACAATTTGCAGAATGTAAATGAACTGTATTTTTAAAAGTCCTAGATTTTGCTCATCCTAAGCAATCTCTGTGGCCCTTGCTCTGCTCTAGGAGTTGTGAGCACACACCTACAGCACGCAGTGCCATTAGCTCATTCAGCCTTTCCACATAATTTCATACCTGACTAGAACGAGATTGTCTTTTATAGAAGCATTGACCCATAGCAGCAGCAGCATCTGTCTATGAGTGTGTTGAACTCTAAATTGGAATTTTAATGCTAATAATTAACTAGAATAATATCTCACTTGGACAGAAGCCATTTAATTCTCTCCTGTGAGCTAAAGTATTATTTGGGTAACTATCAAGGGCAAGGCAATAAAAGGAAAATGTTGTTACAATATTTTCACAGGAAGGTGAAAGAAGAAATTCAGACTTTATAAAAATCTTTCTTAAAAATAATGGTGATTCTGAAATGGTATTAATGTAAAATGATCTTGCTACTAAAATACTAACCCTACTTTCTGATGTTTTTAAGCCAAATGAGTACTAAAGAAATAATATTGGTTCTTACATCTATATAGCTAATTCATACTTGGTGGATTTTTAACAGATTTCAAGGGAAATCTAGAGAAATGAAATATACAAGTTTTATTTAAGCCCAGTATCAATAACTTTCTTTTATAATATTTTATAAGAATTCTTGATAAATTCCCACATTGATTTCCCCTTCTGGTAGGGGTAACTTTAAATGAAGAGCCTAACAACTGTGGAAATGCTAAAAATGAAAGAGAAAAGGGTAAGAAAAGATCTGTGTAACCCTTAACTAATATAATCAACTGGGTGGTAGAGGTCACAGTGGGACTTGAAGCCGGACATGAAGATTTATTAAGAATATACCAAAGCCAGGGGCTTTCCCTTGATATCTTATTTAATTATTTACCAACTGTCTCTGTGTATAATGACCTATTATATTATCAATATATATGAAATGGGATCAATATCCATGTATAACAGGATCTGTACATCTATCTCATATCTGTGTCTGTATCTGTCTTTGTTATCTTGGTGACAGCCCATATTCTTTTCTAGTTTTTTATGATCACAGAATGTGGGCAAAGAAGCAAATATTTTTTCTCACGAGTAATGCTTTTTGCCAACATGTGTGTCAGATTATATTAGTTTTTTGATATTTCCATTTGTTTGACAAGTTATCTGAGACGCTTCTTGACTGATTTAGACAGGATGCCTTGGGCCTATGAGAACACGTGCTGTTCCTCCCTTCACTGGGCACTGGCAGGGGCTGTCACCTCGCAGCCTTCCTACTTGTGGCTACTGATGGTTTTTAGGAAACTTCCTCCTAGGGTTAGCATTGAGATTACAGAACTCCACCCTGGCTCCAGACTGACAGTGGTGGATTTAGGAGGTGACAGGAACCCAATTAATAAACTGAACATTAAAAAAATGGTCTCTAAGCTCTGGAAGCAGGGCCAGGTGGTGATGACAGAGACAAATGTGCTTTGTTTGTCCTCTGCATGCGGGCTTTGCCCTATGCTAACAGCTGCCTCCTCGCATTCTTTCCTCCTCTCTTTCCCATTTTTCTTTTTCAAGCAGTGTTATTTGAATTCATACAGTGAGAGGTGGTTTTACAGCTTAGAGCATCTCAGGAATACAAAGTTGTAGAGGTAGGACGTGTGTGGCCAATGAAATTTATTTTTTGAGATAGACTATGCAAAGCAATTTATTTGGTGATCATTTGATTCTGATGATGTAAACTTGTAGATAAATATGAAAATTAGGAACGCCTGATTTTGCCTATGTTGCATGAAGGCTCCTGCCAGTTCTGTTTAATAGTTATAATAGTAACAGGTACAGTTTGTGAGTGTTCACCATAGGCAAGGCATTGTGCTGAACTTATTACACTATTTTATTATAATACCATTTTTATGATGTGTTTGAAAATGTTATTATGCTCAGGTAAAGATAAAGAAATTGACATTTGGAGAGCTTAAGTGATGCAAAAGCACACAGCCACTAAATAACAGAGCTGGGACTAGAGGTTGGGTCCCCCTGACTTGGAGGTCCATGCCCTTGGGCACAGTGCCATTTGTCTGCGACTTTATGGTAGACGGAGCATGTGAACCAAGGTGTGCCTGAGCTGCAAGTTGTTCATTTTCATGTTCCCGGTCACTGGCAGAACCAGAAATGGAGTCCAGATTTTATTGTCTTGGTCCATTGACAGCTGATTGGCTGATTTCGCTTCTTTGAAAAGAGTTTGTTTTTCACCATTTCAAAAAATAACATCGGAAGTAAATCATGTGCCAATAGAAGTTTTTTAAAAACTTCACACAGAATGCCAAACGTGCATTTGATTTCTATATAGTCCTCTCTAGTGACCAGAAATGCAGGAACTTAGGGCTATGGCCACCCCTGAACCATCTTAGCCCAATACCAACATCATGTCAGCACACAGAGGGCAGTTCAGAGCCTATGCAGTCTCCATGTCACTGGTTACTGGTTTTATCACAAAGGGAAACCTCAGTGGGAAGGCAGGCCATGTTCAGTTCCAAAGTACAACCCTTTGTCTTCCTAACCTTTCTGTCATCAGGGAGGTGAGGCTACTTCACTCATGGCTGCTGCTTGTAAGGGCAGCCGATATTAGTATGAGTTCCAATAAGCCAAATCCTGTTTAATTGTGTGACTATACGGTCAGCTCTTTCAAACTGCACTTAGAACCTATGGTTGAGAGACATTAAACTTTATGGGTTTTTGTCATTACACTAGTTATAAATGGTTCCCAGGTTCTGAAGGAAATGGTTGAAGAAAATAAACCCTGGCTTCCTTAAGGTCTATCATAGCTGTTTATTGGCATTTCTGACTGAATGCCCTTGATTTCCACTGCAAGGTTTTATAAAAATGATATTGTACCCATTCCTGGAGCTTTTACAAGGAAAGCTTTTAAAACTTTGCATATTCAGTGTAGGTACTTAAAGGTCACTTCTAAAATTAGGTTTCTCTCTTGTAAAAGTTAGGCTTAATGGAGTCAAATCCATCTGACAGAATTTTAAAGCTTTTCTTTCACTTCCTCAAACCTACTGGCTTTATGTTAAATGAGCGAGCATTTCTGGGACACAATAACTTTCCTGTACGTTAATGTGTAAATGGCAGAAAAATTTCACACCATTAGATGCTCAAAATGACCTTTATCCTATAATAAATATGGATCTCAGTTTTTGAGTAAATATGGACTTTATGGATCCATCTCTGCATCCTAGTGAATAGGAGTGAAAAGGTGAGAAATCGAATCAAAGAATGATGGTTAGGAAACCAAATAGGACACAGGATTTAGAAAACATGAATTCCTCATTGGAGATTAGCGTATTAATTTCCTATTGCCACTGTAGCAGATTTCCACTATCATGGTAACTTAGAATAATATCTATTTATTTCTCTCTCATTTTGTAGGTTGGAAGCCAGGCAAGTTCGTCTTAGGTTTGCAAATGCTGATATCAAATTGTCAGCAGGGCTCCATTCCTTACTGGAGGCTCTTGGGGGAGAATTCCTCTGCCTGCCCAGGTTTGTTTTGGATGTTGAGTAAATTCAGTTCTTTGTTGTTGAAGAACTGAGGTCCTCATTTTATTGCCGGCTGCCCATTGGAGGTTGTTGTCAACTACTAGAAGCCACTCATGTTTCCCGACTCTTGGCTCTCTTAGTACATAAAAATGAACCAAAGTGGGTCAAATCTCATCACACTTCTTCTTAAAAAAAAAAAAAAAAACAACAAAACTTATATTTATTTATTTGGCTGTGCTAGGTCTTGGTTGAGGCATGTGGGATCTAATCTAACCTAACCAGGGATTGAACTTGAGTTCTCAGCATTGGAAGCATGGAGTCTTAGCCACTGGACCACCAGGGACATCCCCTCAACACATTTCCTATCTCTCAGACCTCTTCTTCTTGCCTTATCTTTCATCTTCTTCTTCCTCTATATCCCTCTGACTACTGCCTGAGAAATACTTCTGCTTTAAGGGCTCAAGTGATTAGATTGGATTTATCCAAATAATCTGGGATAATCTCCCTAATTTAAGATCTGTAAGCTTAATTACAGACAGAATGAAATCAACAATCACAGAAAACTAACCAAACTGATCACATGGACCACAGGCTTGTCTAACTCAATGAAACAATGAGCCATGCTGTTGTGTTTTTTTTTTGTTTTTCCTGCGTCAGCCCCCGGCTCCCCCCTGGTGGTAGGGCCACCCAAAATAGACGGGTCATGGTGGAGGGTTCTGAAAAAACATGGTCCACTGGAGAAGGAATGGTAAACCACTTCAGTATTCTTGCCTTGAGAACCCTAAGAATAATATGAAAAGGCAAAAAGATATGACATTGAAAGATAACTCCCCAGGTCAGTAGGTGCCCAATATGCTACTGGAGAAGATTAGATCAGATCAGATCAGTCTCTCAGTCATGTCCGACTCCCTGTGACCCCATGAATCACAGCACGCCAGGCCTCCCTGTCCATCACCAACTCCCGGAAGTCACTCAGACTCACATCCATCGAGTCAGTGATGCCATCCAGCCATCTCATCCTCTGTCGTCCCCTTCTCCTCCTGCCCTCAATCCCTCCCAGCATCAGAGTCTTCTCCAATGAGTCAACTCTTCGCATGAGGTGGCCAAAATACTGGAGTTTCAGCTTTAGCATCATTCCTTCCAAAGAAATCCCAGGGCTGATCTCCTTCAGAATGGACTGGTTGGATATCGTTGCAGTCCAAGGGACTCTCAAGACTCTTCTCCAACACCACAGTTCAAAAGCATCAATTCTTCGGTGCTCAGCCTTCTTCACAGTCCAGCTCTCACATCCATACATGACCACAGGAAAGACCATAGCCTTGACTAGGCGAACTTTTATTGGCAAAGTAATGTCTCTGCTTTTGAATATACTGTCTAGGTTGGTCATAACTTTCCTTCCAAGGAGTAAGCGTCTTTTAATTTCATGGCTGCAGTCACCATCTGTAGTGATTTTGGAGCCCAGAAAAATAAAGTCTGACACTGTTTCCACTGTTTCCCCATCTATTTCCCATGAAGTGATGGGACCAGATGCCATGATCTTTGTTTTCTGAATGTTGACTTTTAAGCCAACCTTTTCACTCTCCACTTTCACTTTCATCAAGAGGCTTTTTAGTTCCTCTTCACTTTCTGCCATAAGGGTGGTATCATCTGCATATCTGAGGTTATTGACATTTCTCCCGGCAATCTTGATTCCAGCTTGTGTTTCTTCCAGTCCAGCGTTTCTCATGATGTACTCTGCATATAAGTTAAATAAACAGGGTGACAGTATACAGCCTTGACGTACTCCTTTTCCTATTTGGAACCAGTCTGTTGTTTCATGTCCAATTCTAACTATTGCTTCCTGACCTGCATACAAATTTCTCAAGAGGCAGATCAGGTGGTCTGGTATTCCCATCTATTTCAGAATTTTCCACAGTTTATTGTGATCCACACAGTCAAAGGCTTTGGCATAGTCAATAAAGCAGAAATAGATGTTTTTGTGGAACTCTCTTGCTTTTTCCATGATCCAGCGGATGTTGGCAATTTGATCTCTGGTTCCTCTGCCTTTTTCGAAAACCAGCTTGAACATCAGGAAGTTCACGGTTCACATATTGCTGAAGCCTGGCTTGGAGAATTTTGAGCATTCCTTTACTAGCGTGTGAGATGAGTGCAATTGTGTGGTAGTTTGAGCATTCTTTGGCATTGCCGTTCTTTGGCACTGGAATGAAAACTGACCTTTTCCAATCCTGTGGCCACTGCTGAGCTTTCCAAATTTGCTGGCATATTGAGTGCAGCACTTTCACAGCATCATCTTTCAGGATTTGGAATAGCTCAACTGGAATTCCATCACCTCCACTAGCTTTGTTTGTAGTGATGCTTTCTAAGGCCCACTTGACTTCACATTCCAAGATGTCTGGCTCTAGGTCAGTGATCACACCATCGTGATTATCTGGGTCTTGAAGATTTTTTTGTACAGTTCTGTGTATTCTTGCTACCTCTTCTTAATACCTTCTGCTTCTGTTGGGTCCATACCATTTCTGTCCTTTATCGAGCCCATCTTTGCCTGAAATGTTCCTTTGGTATCTCTGATTTTCTTGAAGAGATCTCTAGTCTTTCCCATTCTGTTGTTTTCCTCTATTTCTTTGCATTGTTCGCTGAAGAAGGCTTTCTTATCTCTTCTTGCTATTCTTTGGAACTCTGCATTCAGAGGTTTATATCTTTCCTTTTTCTCCTTTGCTTTTTGCTTCTCTTCTTTTCACAGCTATTTATAAGGCCTCCCCAGACAGCCATTTTGTTTTTTTGCATTTCTTTTCCATGGGGATAATCTTTATCCCTGTCTCATGTACAATGTCATGAACCTCATTCCATAGTTCATCAGGCACTCTATCTATCAGATCTAGGCCCTTAAATCTATTTCTCACCTCCACTGTATAATCATAAGGGATTTGATTTAGGTCATACCTGAATGGTCTAGTGATTTTCCCTACTTTCTTCAATTTCAGTCTGAATTTGCCAATAAGGAGTTCATGGTCTGAGCCACAGTCAGCTCCTGGTCTTGTTTTTGCTGACTGTATAGAGCTTCTCCATCTTTGGCTGCAAAGAATATAATTAATCTGATTTCAGTGTTGACCATCTGGTGATGTCCATGTATAGAGTCTTCTCTTGTGTTGTTGAAAGAGGGTGTTTGTTATGACCAGTGCATTTTCTTGGCAAAACTCTATTAGTCTTTGCTCTGCTTCATTCCATATTCCAAAGCCAAATTTGCCTGTTACTTCAGGTGTTTCTTGACTTCCTACTATTGCATCAGATCAGATCAGATCAGTCGCTCAGTCGTGTCCAACTCTTTGCGACCCCATGAACCGCAGCACGCCAGGCCTCCCTGTCCATCACCAGCTCCCGGAGGTCACTCAGACTCACACCCATCAAGTCAGTGATGCCATCCAGCCATCTCATCCTCTGTCGTCCCCTTCTCCTCCTGCCCTCAATCCCTCCCAGCATCAGAGTCTTCTCCAATGAGTCAGCTCTTTGCATGAGGTGGCCAAAATACTGGAGTTTCAGCTTTAGCATCATTCCTTCTAAAGAAATTCCAGGATTGATCTCCTTCAGAATGGACTGGTTGGATCTTCTTGCAGTCCAAGGGACTCTCAAGAGTCTTCTCCAACATCACAGTTCAAAAGCATCAATTCTTCAGTGCTCAGCCTTCTTCACAGTCCAGCTCTCACATCCATACATGACCACAGGAAAGACCATAGCCTTGACTATTGCATAGTAACCTGGAATGTTAGGTCCATGAATCAAGGTAAATTGGAAGTGGTCAAATAGGAGATCACAAGAGTAAACATTGACATTTTAGGAATCAGTGAATGAAAATTGAACTAGAATGGATTAATTTAATTCAGATGACCACTGTATCTATTACTGTGGGTAAGAATCCCTTAGAAGAAATGGAGTAGCCCTCATAGACAACAAAAGAGCCTGAAAGGTAGTACTTGGTTGCAGTGTCAAAAATGACAGAATGATGTCTGTTCATTTTCAAAGCAAACCATTCAGTAACACAGTAATCCAAGTCTATGCTACAATCACTAATTTCGAAGAAGCTGAAGTTGAATGGTTCTATGAGGACCTACATGATGTTCTAGAACTAACACCCCAAAAATGTGTCCATTTCATTATAGGGGACTGGAATGCAAAAGTAGGAAGTCAAGAGATATCTGGAGTAATAGGCAAGTTTGGTCTTGGAGTACAAAATGAAGCAGGACAAAGACTAACAGAGTTTTTCCATGAGAACACACTGATGATAGCAAACACCCTCTTCTAACAACACAAGCAATGACTCTACACAGGGACACTGCCAGATGGTCAATACCAACATCAGGTTGATTACATTCTTTGTAGCCAAAAATGGAGAAGCTTGATACAGTCAGCAAAAATGAGACTAGGAGCTGACTGGTGGCTCAGATCATGAAGTCCTTATTACAAAATTCAGACTTAAATTAAAGAAAGTAGGGAAAACCACTAAACAATTCAGATATGACCTAAATAAAATCCCTTACAATTATAGAGTAGAAGTGATAAATAGATTCAAGAGATTAGATCTGATAGAGTGCCTGAAGGACTATGGATGGAGGTTTGGAACATTGTACAGGGGGCAGTGATCAAAACCCTAAGAAAAAGAAATGCAAAAAGCAAAATGGTTGTCTGAGGAGGCCTTACAAATAGCTGAGAAAAGAAAGAAATGAAAGGCAAAGGAGAAAAGGAAAGATATATCTGTCTGAATGAAGAGTTCCAAGGAATAGAAAGGAGAGGTAAGAAGGCCTTCCTAAATGATAAATGCAAAGAAATAGAGGAAGACAATAGAATGGGAAAGACTAGAGATCTCTTCAAAAAAATCAGAGATACCAAGGGAACATTTCATGCAAAGATGGGCACAATAAAGGACAGAAATAGTAGGGTCCTAACAGAAGCAGAAGATATTGAGAAGAGGTGGCAAGGATACACAGAAGAACTATAAAAAAAAAAAAAAAATCTTAATGACCCAGATAACCACGATGGTGTGGTCATTCACCTAGAGCTAGAATCCTGAAGTGTGAAGTCAAGTTCGTCTTAGGAAGCATCACTATGGGAAAAGCTAGTGAGGTGATGGAACTCCAGCTGAACTATTTCAAATCCTAAAAGATGATGGTATGAAAGTGCTGTACTCAATATGCCAGCAAATTTGGAAAACAGCAGAGGCCACAGGACTGGAAAAAAGTCAGTTTTCATTTCGATTCCAAAGAAAAGCAATGCCCAAAGAATGTTCAAACTACCACGCAATTGCACTCATCTCACATGCTAGCAAAGGAATGCTCAAAATTCCCAAAGCTAGGCTTCAACAGTATGTGAACTGAGAACTTCCAAATATTCAAGATGGATTTAGAAAAGGTAAAGGAACCGGAGATCAAATTGCCAACATGTGTTGGATCAAAGAAAAAGCAAAAGAATTCCAGAAAGACATCTACTTCTGCTTCATTGACTATGCCAAAGACTTTGACTGTGTGAATCACAACAAATTGTAGAAAATTCTTAAAGAGATGGGAATACCAGACCACCTGACCTGCCTCCTGAGAAATGTGTATGCAGGTGAAGAAGCATACAGACATGGAACAATAGACTGGTTCCACGTTCAGAAAGGAGTACATCAACACTGTATATTGTCACCCTGCTTATTTAACTTATATGCAGAGTACATCATGCAAAATGCTGGGCTGGATGAAGCACAAGCTGGAATCAAGATTGCTGGGAGAAATATCAATAACTCAGATATGCAGATGATACCACTCTAATGACAGAAAGTGAAGAGGAATTAAAGTGCCTCTTGATGTAAGTGAAAGAGGAGAGTGAAAAAGCTGGTTTAAAACATTCAAAAAATGAAGATCATGGCACCTGGTCCCATCACTTCATGGCAAATAGATGGGGAAACAATGGAAAGAGTGACAGACTATTGTCTTGGGCTACAAAAATCACTGCTGATGGTGACTGTAGCCATGAAATTAAAAGACATTTGCTCCTTGGAAGAAAACCTATGACAACCTAGACAGCATATTAAAAAGCAGAGACATTACTTCTCCAACAAAGTTCTGTATAGTCAAAGCTATGGTTTATCTAGTAGTCATGTATAGATGTGAGAGTTAGACCATAAAGAAGAATTGATGCTTTTGAACTGTGGTGTTGGAGAAGACTCTTGAGAGTCCCTTGGATTGCAAGGAGATAAAACCAGTCATTCCTAAAGGAAATCAACCCCATGTATTCATTGGATGGTTTGATGCTGAAGTTCCAATACTTTGGCCACCTAATGTGAAGAATTGACTCATTGGAAAAGACCCTGATGCTGGGAAAGATTGAAGGCAGGAAGGAGAAGGGGACGACAGAGGATGAGATGGTTGGATGACATCACCAACTTGATGGACATGAGTTTGAGCAAGCAGCTTTGGGAGTTGGTGATGGACAGGAAACCAGGTGTGCCGTAGTCCATGAGGTTGCAATGACTGAGCAACTGAACTGAACCTTAATTACATCTTTGTGATTTCTATATAGCAGTACCTGGATTTGTGTTTGATTGGGTAATCTTGGGGAGACCTGTTTAGAACTCTACTCCAGAAATGAATGCAGTAGAGGCCACTCATTGGGAACTGGCCAGATGTGGGTGGATGGTGAATTTTGATTTAGAATTCCACATTACTGCTGACTTATATTTTTTGTTCATGAAAACAAGACTATCATGAACCCCGTGGGCAGCACATAATAGATGTTTAATATGGTAACCAAATAAATTGTACATAATTACTGACATAAGGAATCACTTTGTGTGATTCCTTTCCAAATCAGAAAGTTTCTCTGGGGATGGTGTTTTCATAGTCACTAGATAAATGTTGGAGGAGGTCATTGAGAGGACATGACTGCCAGTTGACCCCTGAGCTGGTCCTGGGCAATGGAAGGCTCCTAACCTCCTCCTCTGTCCTTAGAATGTATGTTCTACCCACTTTTCCCACAGTGGAAACTGTTTTCTAGGACTCAGCCTTGAGTGAGCAATGTGGTGTTGAGATCATCTGGATGTTATACATGACTATACATGGTTAAGACCGCTTCTTGTCAAGTTTTTAAAAATAAAGCTTTTTTAAAGGTAATTGTATTTATTTTTTTTAAAAAAGTCTGTGATTTTGTTACTGTATTGTTGCTCTTTTATGTTTTTTTGGCTGCAAGGTACATGGGATCTTAGCTCTCCAACCAGGAATTGAGCCTGCACCCTCGCATTGAAAGGTCAAATCTTAACCACTGGATCACCAGTGAAATCCCTCCTTTTGTAAAGTTTTAAGATTCTGGTGGGCAGGTGTGGCAATCTACTCATCCTATAGTTGCCAAAGCCAAGCCTTGCATGTTTCCTTGCTTCCTTCCTTCCTTAAATCTGCCACCTACTAGACTGGAGCGGTCTACTTCTCTCTTTCATCTCTCCTTGCCCTCTGTGCATGGGGACCAGTTTCAAAGCCCTCAAGTTTTGTCACCAACATTATATGAGACAACCCAAAGATAATCTTTCTTCATCTAACAAAGCTGCTAGACATACCAAGACCTTAGAGCATAAGTAGAGAATCAGCACTGCCTTTGCTCTCAGAATCCTGACTCCTAGTCTGGCAGAGTCCCCAGGGATAGAGTCAGAGCCGGAGATGTCTGGTTAGGAACTCACCGGGCAGTGGAACAGAGAATGTGGAGACTCAGACCTCAGGATTTCTGGCAAGTTGAGTTTGAACCTCAAGGAAGGTGAAAGATGATAGTGAAGAAAGACTCCAAGGTCTGGGAATGACAGTTTCTCTGGGGATGGTAGAGGATAAAGGAAAGGGGGACCTTGAGAGGTGGGAAATTTCTTTGATGCTCCCCTGAAGACACCTGAGTGAATTTCGGGCTCAGATCTGATGACTTTCCATTAGCCGTTTTCTATGTTCATTAGTTTTCATCCTTGAAACCACGTTATAAATCCACCTTATTCAACATACCAAACTGTGGGAAGGGTACCAGGGCTAACCTTGGCAACCTAGAAAATAGCACATTTGTAACCGAGCAGGACTTTTTGACGCCTTCTCAGAGCCGACCTCCTCCCTCCACCCATGACATCCACCTGCCTCTTGTTTGTAGAAAAACTAGCCTCCTAGGCCTTCGCCAATTTTCAAAGTGTAAATTTAATCAGAGAAGTGGGAAAACGCAAAAGCAAAGAAAAACCATCGAATAAGAAATTAATTTTAAAACAATTCCTAAGCCTAATAAATGCCTAATGTCCCTGAAAAACAACAAAAGACAAAACAATGATAGTTTAGCCATTAAAGTCAAAGACTTTAGTTTCTCCTCCAGGGCTGTAGACAGTATTTTTTTTTCTTTTTTTTCCAAGTTTAATATATTTTAATATATTTTAATATATTTTTGGTGTTCCCTGGTGGCTCAGATGGTAAAGCGTCCGCCTACAATGTGGGATACCCAAGTTCAATCCCTGGGTAAGGAAGATCTCCTGGAGAAAGAAATGTTAACCCACTCCAGTATCCTTGCCTGGAAAATCCCATGGACCAAGAAGCCTGGTAGGCTACAGGTCATGGGGTTGCAAAGAGTCGGACATGACTGAGCGGCTTCACTTCACTTAATATATTTGCGAAAAAATACTCTTAACAGCTCTAGGTTTTATTTACAGTTTATACATAATGATAAAGGTAAGCCCATTTAAGGAAACAGGATAATCTGAATAATCAATGTACATTAGAATCAACATAACACATTTTGGAAAACACGAGTCCCAACCAGCAGAGATACATATTTAGCAGACAACCTCAGGTGGCTCTGATATGTAAGCCTGGATGAGAAAGCCAGGAAAAGACCACAGGCTGCACAGACAGATGTGGGTTCATGAGGTGGCTGGGTAGCTAAGGAGCTTTGTGGTGAAGTTATTGATCCTCAGAGGGCCTCGGTAATCTCATCTTGAAAGAGGATAACAATACTTGTCCTGTTGATATGAAAATACTCATTTCATAATTACTTGGAAAACTTGACACCATGAGAATTATAATTCTGTTTTACATCTGTCACACAAAGTATATACATAGATTCATTTTTTTTTCCACATTTGTGTGTTTTGCAGTTATTTTCTTGTAGCTGATTTCTAATCTAAGAGCCTTGAGGCTGGGAAAGATACTTGATTAAGATTTCAATTTTCTTAAATTTACCAAGGCTTGATTTGTGATCCAAGATGTGCTCTATTGTGGATAATGTTCTGTGTGTACTTGAGTAGAAAGTGTATTCTGCTGCTTTTGAATGGAATGTCCTGTAAATATCAATTAAGCCTATCTAGGCTATTGTGTCATTTAAGGCCTGTTTCCTTACTAATTTTTGGTCTGGATGATCTGCCCATTTAGGTCAGTGGGGTGTTCAAATCCTCCCAGAATTATTGTGTTACTGTCCATTTCTCCTTTTATATCTGTTAATATTTGCTCTATATTTTGAAGTTTGCCTTTACCAGTGGGCTTTCCCATTTGTAATTTTATTTCTGGTTTTGGGCTTTTCCACTTAGAGAAGTTCCTTTGGAGTTTACTGTAAAGCTGGCTTGATGGTACTGAATTCTTAGCTTTTACTTGTGTGTAAAGCTTTCTATTTCTCTGCCAAATCTGAACAAGAGCCTTGCTAGGTAGAGTATTGTTGGTTGTGGGTTTCTCCCTTTCATCCCTTTAAATATATCATGCCTTCTGGCTTGCAGAGTTTCTGCTAAAAAATCAGCTGACAGTCTTAGGGGATTCCCATGTATGTTATTTGTTGCTCTTCCCCTTGTTGCTTTTAATATTTTCTGTCTTTAATTCTTTTTGTCAGACAAAAAGACTACTGACTACTCTGTGTCTCAGCAGGTTCCTCCTTGGGCTTATCCTGTATAGGACTCTGTGCTGAGTGACTATTTCCTTTTCCATATTTCAGCTATTACCACTTCAAATATTTTCTCAGGCCCTTTCTTTCCCTCTTCTCCTCCTGTGACCCCACTGTAATGCAAATATTGGTGCATTTAATGTTTATCCCAGGAGTCTCTTCCATTCGTTGTCTCATTTATTCTGCTATTGATTCCTTCTAGTGTATTTTTCACTTCAATTATTGTATTGTTCATCTAATTTGCTCTTTAGATCTTCTAGCTCTTCGTTAAATTTGTGTGTCTTCATTCTTTCTCCAGGTTTTTGGATCCTCTCTATGGTCACTACTCTGTACTCTTACAGATAGGTTGGCCATCTCCACTTCACCTAACTGATCTATGGGGGTTTTACCTTGTTCCTTTGTCTGGGACATATTCCTTTGCTGCCTCATTGTTTACATTTCTGTTTGTATTTTTATGTGTGTAGTAGCTTAGTTATGTTTCTCCATCTTAGAGAAGGGGCTGTCTGTAGGGGATGTCCTTTGTGTCCCAGCAGAGGGCCAGGGACCAACTGGTCCCATTGTAGATTCTGATCTGTGTTGTAAACTCAGTTCTTCAGAACTGTACTTTCCTTGCTTCTAACATCTGCTCCCTGGTGGGTGAGGCTAGTCTAAGGGCTTGGTGTAGGTTTTCTGGGTACGAGAGGCTACTGCCTCCTCACTGGTGGGTGGAGCGGGGTCTTGGCCCTTTGGTGGGCCAAGCTCTGTCAAGGGATATGTCTAGAGGCGGCTGTGAGTCAGGAAGTCCAGGTAGCCTGTCTGCTGATGGACGGGGCCATGGCCATTTCCCACCCTGCTGGTTGTCTGGCCTGAGGTGTCTCAGCACTGGAGCTTATAAGCTGTTGGGTGGGTCTCAGTGCCAAGGGCTTAAAATGTCTGACTCCACCCAGAGTTCACATAGGTCCCACTGTATTGGCCAACGTCTTCTATGATGCCAGAGAGCCATAGCCACCCCCACCCCCAAGGAGGCCCTCCAAGACCAGAAGGTAGGTCTGGCTCAGGTTTCTGTGGAGTCTTGGCTTTTGCCCTGAGCACCTGTGTACGCCCTCCAAGGGTGGACGTCTATTTCTCTGGTCCTGGGGGGCTCCTGTAGTTAAGCCCCGCTGGCCTGCAAAGCCCAATGCTCTGGAGGCTCCTCCTCCCAATGACTGGACCCCTGGGCTGGGGAGCCTGGCATGGGGCTCAGCTTCCACTCCTGTGGGAGAAATTCTGTGATTTAATTATTCTCCAGTCTGTGGGTTGTCCAGCTGGGTGGTATGGGATCTGATTACACCGTGAGTGCACCCCTCCTATCGCCTCTTGATTTCGTCTTCATGTCTCTGGATGTAGACTTTTTTTGGTGTGCTCATGAGAGGAGAGTGAGCTCAAGTCCTACTCTACCACCGTGGCTGAAAATCTGTGTTAATGGTTCTGGAGGCTATAAGCCTGGCATCAAGGTGCTTTCAGGGTTCTGAGCCATATCCTTAAGTTGTTTTGCAGTTACACAAACCCCCACCAAGTGGAAGAATTTTACTGTATGCTGCCCACAAGCACATGGACCACAGACCAATTGGAACCAGAAGGTTGATAATGTTGATTCCTGATGACTTCACCACCAGCCAATCAGAAGAATGTCCATGAGCTGGTCATGCACCCCACAACCTTCTCCCACACCCTGTCTGTAAAAATCTTTCACTGATAGCCACTGGGGAGTTCAGGGCTTTTCAGCAGTAGCTGCTTGTACATGCCTTGTCTGACAGCTTCAACAAACACTGCACTTTCCTTTATGACAACCTCATGTCAGTAGACTGGCTTTACTGCCTGTGGGCGAGCAGACATAAGCTTGGTACAGTAAAACATTTACAAATTAACTTGACCTAAACTATTCTAGAGAAATAAATATTCACATGGTTTTGACTTACCTGACCAAGGGCTCTCATGGATTCTGGCTTAAGTAAGCTGAAATATAAAAATATAAAATTTTTTATATTCTAAAATATAAAAAATTAGGGTACTCATTCATCTAATATAATATATAATGTACTCTCTCTAGTCTAGTAAATCTCTTTTAAATTGCACTTCTCTGGACTTCGCTGATGGTCCAGTGGTTAGGACATCACCTTCCAGTGCCGGGGGTACAGGTTTGATCTCTGATCAGGGAGCTAAGATCCCACATACCTCAGGGCCAAAACCCCAAAATATAAAACAGAAGCAATGCTGTAATGAACTCAATAAAGACTTTAAAATGGTTCACATAAAAAAATCTTTTAAAAAATACTAAAAAAAATAATTGCACTTTTCTTCCTCACTGGTAGTTTACAATGAGGTGATTGATATGCCTTATAATGGCCTTGAGACAAACCCATGACTTCTGAACTGTCAAAGAAAGACGAAAATATGTTCTGTTTGGGAACTAGGAATTATACATATAGTCTTTGAACATGGGTACTTAATGTTCTGTACAGACACTGATGTCTCTGATTTAACCAGAATGTTTGATTGGCAGAACACCCCTTGCCCTGAATCTCATATAAGCTCTAGATTACCACTGGGTTTTTGCATTCCCTCTTTTGTTTTCCTTGCATGATACCATGGAAAGATTTTTATGAAACGTGGCAAGGGATTGGCCCAGGCTCAAAGATTCAGAGCAACCTGATGGTAAAGTGGAGGACTTGGTCTGCCCGACTTGGTATCCCCAGGGGGCTGTGTCAGTGACTGCCAAGCCAAGCGCCAGCAGGCAACTAGCAGCAGCACCAGCTGGAGGTCTGTCATCACAGGGATTGAAATTACATCTATAAAATAGTTAACACATTTTGAAGAAAGTACATCATACTATACATTTTGGATTTAAACTATTTCCCTTCAAATGCAGGCATTGCTACTTCCTAGCTTTGTAAATCTGGGTAAGTTTCTCTCTCTGAGCTTCAGTTTTCTTATCTGTAGACTGGGGATATTACTTCAAAGGGTTCATGTCAACATTAAATGATATAACTCATGACAAGTAGTTGATATAGGAATCCCTTGGTAAGTCTTAGCTTTTATTATGCACAAATCCATCCATTCAGTGCTTATATCATATAGATTTGTGAGTAAACACCAGTAAGAATGATTGTCTGGTGGATAACTAGGTAAGGGAGAATTATAATTTAAGCAGAGACTTAATATAAGAACATTTTAGTGTTCAAAACAGAAAAATAAAACTATGGTGAGGTTGTTTTGACCCCTGGGACTTGGGTGCAATTGGAGAGCTGATCCATGTACCTTTTAACTCAAATGACCATCACCTGGGCTAGGGGCAAATGAGCTAGGTATAAAGAATTTACTGAATGCCACCATGTGCTTGACTATACTGTCTTGTTTAATCTTTGCAATAATTCTTGGAAGTGGAGAATATTACAATCCATCTCCAGTTTACAGATGAGTTATGTGTCAACTGAAAAAAAATTCACAACCTAAAAGTTGAGCATTATGCTTTAGTCCATAGATATTCTTAAGACTTTAAGCCCTGGTGGCAGCCTCTCAACCCTGAGAAAACTGCTCTGAGGAGATGAGGAGAGGAACCAGAATATATAGGAGTTTTACAACAAAGGCAAGAAGTTGGAACAAAAGACTTTAGTTAGTAAAAGAAAACTAGATATCTCAAGCTAAGAAACCCAGTGCTTTTCTTTCATCCAATATACATATATATTGGATATATATGTATATATACATATATATATGTATAGGAGGAGCCTGGACTTGCTGAAAGCATTCCTTTGATACGTACCTCAGTTATCTGGGGCCAATATCCCATGTTCTTTAATCCAGTGTTCCCTCAGTGGCTGCAGTCTGATGCATGCTAGACAGCAAGTAGGTATTCTTTATTCCTTTCTGATTTCTGTCAGGACTTAACATCTAACCCATCGGAGGTGGTTGCAATCACTGGTGACTGCAACATCCTTTGTTTACTGATACGGCAGGCAATATTTCATTTCTCAAAACTGACGTTGAGTGCTTTTCGTTGTCACAGTCACATGCTAACAAATGGTGGAATTGATATGCAAATTCCAGTTTAATCCACACTGTGAGCAAGGGATCACCAAGGTATATTACCTTTGCCAGTGCTTGGACCCACCAGGAGTGCCTACAAGTCAATCCTGCAGAACTACGGAAACGAAAGAGAGTCTTCCCACAGAAAAAGCCTGGCCATCCTGACCCAAAGATTAAGTTCACCTGGACACCCTCAGAGCCGGGCTATTCAGGCCTCTTAACCCTTTATTGTAATAGTACCTCCTTCATGTACTTAAGTACAATAGTCAGAGAGGTATCAGGCAAGCAATTATAATAATAGGCATCATATATTGGCTTACTCTGTGCTGGGTAGTATCGTCAGAACCTTTACATACATTTTATCTTCACAAAGTAGGTATTATTATTTCCTTATTATAGACGGACCAAGACTCAGAGAGGTTAAGAAATTTGCTCAAGGCACAGAGTACCAAAGCTGTAGGAATGAGAAAAGCTGTGTCTCTGGGATGCTAATATAGCACAATGGGAATCAGCAGTTGCTGTCAAATGAGAATTGCCTCTCTGTCTCCAAACCTTGCAGATTCATTCACAGAGACTTGGAGAAACTAAAGGTTTTCCTCATGGGGAGGTGTGCAGAGAGAGGACTTGTGAAACCCAAATCAAAAAGCACCTGAGTAACAGCATGGTGAGGGTAGTTTAGCAGCTAAATCGTGTCCGACTCTTGTGACTCCACAGACTGTAGCACACCAGCCTCCTCTATCCATGGGATTTCCCAGGCAAAAATGCCAGACTGGGTTGCCATTTCCTCCTCCAGGGAATCTTCCTGACCCAGGGATCAAACCCAGGTCTCCTGCATTGGCAGGCTACCACTGAGTCACCAGGGAAGTCAGGTGAATCCATTAAAAAGAATTCATAAGTTACATAACAAGATGTTTATTATAAAAATATGCTCATATTTATGGATTCTCTTTCATGTTTGATGAAATATTTTACATTTTCTCAGAAAGGCATGAGAAAGAAATATCTAGAGAGAAAGGAAAAAAGCATGACTTTTTTTAGCTTCCTTTGCAACTTGTCACCAGAGATATTTTTAAAATTTTCTTTTAAAGCTTGCCAATTGACAGAGGAAGTTATGATGAAAAATAACAGTGAGGTTGAAAAGGACAGAATGTCAGAGCTGCTAACCAGCACCTTGCCTCCAGTTCCTCCACAGTCTTTCTGCGTAGTTCAATCAGCCGGGCAATGACATTTAAACTGTTTTTTTCCTTTGATGACTTTTAAAAAATCCTCACAAAACAGACCGTGTTAATTCTTAAATCTTCATTACAGAAAGGATATTAATAGTAATGATAAGGGTGAAATTGACTTAAGGAAAAAACCCTCCAAAAATGATGATTGATAAAAAGGAGGAATTGGCCAGCCTTTGGCATACGGCTAAGGTCTTGAAGCAGCACCAGGAGAAAACTGCAGATATGTATGAAAGCAGGTATTTTGGAGACTGGCAATTTGTAGCTCTTCTCTTTGATTGTAAGAACCTGGGTCTTATGAGTGGGCTGGGTGGAGAATCTCCTGCTTTTTCAGTGTTTGCCTTTCTTGTCTCTCTGCTTTAACTCTTTTGTTTCTTTTGAACCAGAAACTTGTCTTCAAATCAGGAAAGGCAGTCTGGATGGTCATTACTATGATATCATTACATAATAATAACAGAAGCTACAGGGAATTCCCTGGAGGTCTACTGGTTAAGAATTTGCCTGCCAATGCAGAGGACATGGGTTTGATTAATGGTCTAGGAAGATCCCACATTCAGAGGAGCAACAAAGCCTGGGCCACCGCTACTGAGCCTGTGCTTTAGAGCCCATGCTCTGCAACAAGAGAAGCCACCACAACGAAAAGCCCTGTGCACCATAACTAGAGAGTAGCCCCCACTCGCCACAACTAGAGGAAGATTGCACGCAGCAACGAAGACCCAGGGCAGTCAAAAATAAACAAATAAATAAATAGTACTATGAACTGTAGAGCACAATAAGTGTCAGATAGTATGCCAGGCCCTTTAATATATTATCTCATTTTGGTCTCATCTGATAGATGAGACACCTTAAGTTTAGAGAGCTTAAAGGATGTGTCCAGGGTGGTGATGCTGGTGGGGACTGTGATCTGAGGCCGGACTTGACAATATGCTATCAGATCTAAGAACCCAGCCTCAGGAGTCAAATGACTCAGGTTTACCACTTACGCCTGTGTAATTTGGGGCAAATTATACGACCCCCGCCTTGCATCTGTTTCCTTATCTATAAAAAAATCGGTGGAAATAATACCTCCTGAGGTTACTCAATAAATGGCAACTATGATGGCAACCCACTCCAGTGTTCTTGCCTGGAGAATCCCAGGGACGAGGGAGCCTGGTGGGCTGCCGTCTATGGGGTCGCACAGAGTCGGACACGACTGAAGTGACGCAGCAGCAGCATGACCGATACTCCAAAGCCCATGTTCTTGGCCAGTTCATCAGGCACTAAATTCTGAGGTTACCTAGCCCTGACTCCTCCACCATGACCCATGTGTCTTGTTTTCTAACAGTTCACTGCCTGTTGAAGCTTCTCATGCACACACCTTGTCTCAGTAGAATCCTGTTTCTTTAATTTGGGACTATTCTGTTCTTTCTATGATGTTTAGCATGCATAACAGGCATCAAGGCATGCTTAAAGACTTGAACTAACTTGTTTTCAAGGAGGGCAGATCAAAGAGGGACTTTGAATATTGTGCCTGTGGTTTAAGGTGGTTAATAACTTTTCCATAAGCATCTTTGAGGATACTCATTTTAGGAAAGGTGGAGAAAGGAGTGCTTTCTTTAGTAGATCTTCCTAGGTTCTTCTCTGTTTCCTGGGAGTGGGAGGTCTTGCCACAGAAAGGGATGTTGGGAATTGTACTAACACATACTTTTAATATTCCTCAATACATGTCAAGTAGTTTTTACTTCTACAATTTTTTCTTTGGTTGAGATGCATTATCATAAACCCTGAAATAAAACTGAGTTACATGGTTACAGCAAAATAATTATGTGGTCAGTTATTGCCATTCATGATTGAGAAAAAGAAATGTTCATCAATTTCAGCCATCTTATCAATATAAATCAGGTCATATAATGTTAAGATCCAGTGAAGTTTATTTGGGACAAAGCTGAAGCAATGTAACCATGGAAAATAGGTGAATTAGTTAAAATTGTTTAAAGTTTTTATTTCTCTTAAAGTATTTTTAGTAGTCAAATGCCAGGTAAATTTACCAGTTTTACAGATTGTTGGTGATACCGAAAATTCAGATGTATTGGGAGCAGAAACGTTAGACTAAGTGGCTATGTTTGACTTACTAGGTTTACTAAGGTAAATAAATCTTTAAGCAAGTGAGCTGTAGAGTCAGTTATTTTTACCTAATAGCCATATTTTAGTAATCCTTTAAATCCTATTACAATAATCTTGCTGGAGGTGGTGCAAAATTCTTTGGACTGGAATTCAGGTTTTAAATAGTGGGTGGTAAACAGCTTTGAAACTCTTTTATGGTAAAAATGTGAATCTATGTGATTTTTTTTAATCTTGTTTTTCTTAAAATACCTAAAACAATTTTTCTCCTTATATTGCTTTTTGAAGATTCAGCACATAAAATTTTTTTCAGTAACTGCTTATATTTTTGCTTACATTATTCAATAATTAGAGACTCCAACATTAATTTCTTACATTTATTATGTGAGGCTTTCTTTGTAAACTGATAATCCATTATAGAAATAAATTAGTTCTTGATGCATAGAACCTTAAGACCAGAGTGCTGTAGCAACACATCATAAATTTTTTCTCCTTAGCACATTTAGAAAGCATTAAAATAAATGACAAAAAACTTAGTAAATGTTTATGACTTTGGTTTATGCATGTGTGCTAATGGGATGAAAAACGAATCTGTCACTTGGCTCTTAACTGTGTTTAATTAGCCTGGATCAGTTTATACTACACTGGAAATACCTTCTCTCCTTTTCACTTTCTGCCCAGGACAAACAAAGTAAAATAAACAGAAACAGGATATAGTGACCTTAAATTCAGGCTTGATGTAAATGCTGAGAAAAGCTGACTGTAGAAAACAAACCAGCAGCATCCGCCACCGGCGGCACCCCGAATGTCTCAGTGTCTGAACAGGCCATTTCAATCTTGGGCCACGTTTGCTCCTCTGTGTCACTGCCACCCTGCTCTATCTGTGATGTTGCATCAGTGGTGTCCTGCGAGCGGTGATGTCCTGCGAGAGGTGATGTCCTGTGAGAGGTGGTGTCCTGCGAGAGGTGGTGTCCTAAGAGAGGTGATGTCCTGTGAGAGGTGGTGTCCTGAGAGAGGTGATGTCCTGCGAGAGGTGATGTCCTGCGAGAGGTGATGTCCTGAGAGAGGTGTCCAATATTTAGGCAGCGAGACTCACAGATTCACACTCTTATTTACAGGAAATGACTTTATATTTTTATGTTTAAATTATGCAGCATTTTACAGTTTTCAAATGCTTTGCAGTCATTATGTGTTGTTCATGTTACACATTTGACAACCAAATTGTACTTGGTGGAGATAACTGGCTATAGATTACTTGAAAGAGCAGTTCTGGTTCTTCTTTAATTTCAACTTTATTGAACTGTAATTGCCACAAAAGTTGTAAGATAAAGTATGCATTCTAGAGATTTGGTATATGTATACACTATGAAAGGATTTCCCTCATGTAGTTAATCAACACGCCCATCACCTCACAAATTTATTTATTTTTGTGAGAGAATTTAGGTTCCACTCTCTTAGAAAATTTCAAAACAATAGGGTATTATCAACTATCATCACCCTGTGTTGCATTAGGTTTGAGATCTTATTTATCTTACACCTAAAAGTTTGTACCTTTTTACCAACCTCTCCCTAACTGCTCTCACCAGCTCCTGACCACTTTTCTACTCTTTGTTTCTATGAGCTTGGCTTTTTTCTTTTTAGATTACACATATAAGTGATGTCATGCAGTATTTATCTTTCTCTGTCAGGCTTATTAGCACAAGGCTCTCATGCATTATGTCCATGCATCATGTCACAAATGGCAGGATTTCCCTCTTTCTCATGTTCCATTGTGTGTGTGTGTGTGTCTATGCCACATCTTCTTTATCCACTCATTCATTGATGGGCACTAGGGTTGTTTCCATATTTTGGCTATTATTAATGATGCAGCCGGAGAAGGCAATGGCACCCCACTCCAGTACTCTTGCCTGGAAGATCCCACGGATGGAGGAGCCTGGTAGGCTGCAGTCTATGGGGTTGCCAAGAGTCCGACATGACACAGCAACTTCACTTTCTCTTTTCACTTTCATGCATTGGAGAAGGAAATGGCAACCCACTCCAGTGTTCTTGCCTGGAGAATCCCAGGGACGGGGGAGCCTGGTGGGCTGCCGTCTATGGGGTCACACAGAGTCGGACACGACTGAAGCGACTTAGTATATAGTATAGTATAATGATGCAGCAGTTCTCTTTTTAACAGGAGAAACCCAGAATTGCAGTGTTTGATAGGAAACAGATGTTCATTAACTGCTATATTGAATGACGTAATAAAAATTGACTTCTATCTTGGGCAATGAATACGGCAGTGAATCATATCTTTTTAACCCAGATGTAAAAGGCTTGCTTTCCAGCATTCTGCTCCAGAAGAGACTTGAATCCAGACTGGAATTATTTTGGCATCCTAAACACCTGGGTTCTAGTTCTGGGTTAGGAAGCAGCTGATTGTGTGAGTTTAAGAAAGGAATTTAACCTCTTCTGGATTCATTTTTCTTCATAAAAAAGGAGAGGTTCCTTCCAGATCATCAGCTTTCAGACTGCTGAGAAAAGATTCAGCACTTTCAAACCCTATACGATCCTCCAGGAGCTCTTGGGCAAGGAGGAGAGGTCTCCAAGACCTCCTGGTGAGAAACTCAGCTTTTGTTTGTTTTATTTTGGGGGCTTCTTTTGAAAGGAAGTGTTTTTCTTTGCTTAAAAATGTTGGAAAAACTGTCCAAGATGATAACTAGATCTTCTTCCAGTCTTTTAATTCTATACTTTAAACCATAGAAATAATTTGCAACATGAATAAAAATGTGTATAATTTTAAAAAGAGATGTCTTTAATGAAACATTGTAATTCTTGTCCATTTGTGTCTTGGAGTTTTATATATGATTGGGATTAACGGTCCACACTGCAGATGGGGAGGAGGGGGCAAGCTGATCATTAAATCGCTATTCTCTGGGATAATAGTGGCAGATTATATTTATGTCTCTGAATCTAATGATGTCAAACAGGCTACATTTGAGGTACCTCTAAATAGTTCTTGTGGTTAAGAAGTCCCCTGTCTTGAGTCAACTTTACTATCTAATTTACTTGGGAACATTTGGTTTTCTTAATCACAATAAGTAATACATGATGTTTTCTTAGTTTGAGAATTTTTTTTATTCTGAATTTCCTTGGAGATATTTATATATATATTTCAAAAAAACTCACCAAGTCGGGTTCCCTGGTAGTCCAGTGGTTAAGAACCTGCCTGCCAACACAGGGGACACGGGTTTGCTCCCTGGCCCAGGAAGATTCCACAGGGGGCAGGCACCTCGGCCTGTGTGCCGCAACTACGAGCCATTGGCTCTGGAGCCCTTGAGCCGCAACTACTGAAGCTCGAGCACCCTAAAGCCTGTGCTCTGTGATGAGAGAAGCCACTGGAACAAGAAGCCTGTGCACCACATCTAGTGAGTAGCCCCTGCTCTGCTCACTGCAACCAGAGAAAGCCTGCGTGCAGAAACAAAGACCCAGCAAAGCCAAAAAATAATAAATAAAATATTTTTTAAAAACCCCAAGTTTTATTGCAATGGGGAGGGTGGAGAAAAGAAATGCACATTTAGCAAAAAGAAATTTACGATGCTCACATTCTAGTTTGGCAGTTGGTGCATCTACAAAGATGACCTGAAATGGGAGCTGTTTGGGAGAGGCCCTTTTGAGAATCCCTTCTCTGGTTTGGAACGATGTGGTGCTCTGACCTAGATATGGTGCAAAGAGAGGCCAAAAAGACAGGGGGAGGGGAAGGGGCTTCTGTTTCATTTTCCTGCGGTTTTACATGCTCATGTCTGCCACCTGACTTTTCATACTGCAGGACTCTAGTGTCCCCTGGTGACTTGAATGTGTTTGTCTTGGTGTCTGTGGGAGGCGGCAAGGCCGCCTGTTTGTTTCTGTCATCACACTGTCCCCTGTGGTCTCACTGTCTTCCAGTAAACCTTGTCCTTTAAACCTATTAATACTTTGCCCTGAGAAACCTGCCCCTCAGTACAGGAGGGGCCTCAGGGCCAGGATTTTCTCTGCTTGAGCTTAGAAGGGCCTCTGCAGCCAATCGTCAGAAAATGTCATTGCTGCTAAACAGGGACAATAAATCCCCAAGCTACCCAGTAATGCAATCTCCCTCAACACGGAAAAAGGTCAGTCTTGAACTGTAAATAAATTCCTGTCACACAGCAGCGTGTCTTTTCAGGTGGGGTAGTAAATCTTCCTGGAGATGAGCCACCACACACACCATAATTCTCTTCCTGTGGCCCTAGTCTTCATTAGTTAATTTTTCTACAACTGCTTTTTCATAAAGTTTGGGCATTAACATTCCCTTGGTGTGTAAAGACCTCCCAGAATGCACAGCCTGGATGAAGTAGGGTAGAGGTGGTGGGCTCCAGAGGGATCTATACTCTAAGTTGTAAACAGAATTCGCAAAGTATAGGCTCTAAAACCCCTTGACGGAAAGAAAATTTGGATTTACAGCCTGTCTGTATTTAAAGGAAGAGAGAAAATACTTGATGCTTCCTTTGATCTACCAAATTCCTTAGAAATTTTTGTATCAAATCTTTTAGAATGCTGTAAATAAATAAATAAACCCAACATGTTACACCCTATTATTCATCAGCTTTCTTTAACAGGCCAGAGGTTAGTACTTGGAATCATATACCTACAGTTTCTTCTTTTTTTGCCAGTTGATCAGTATTTATGAAGCTACCAAAGTATAAAGATACAAAGATGGATGAAGTTGGCTGCTTTAAAGAATTCATAGCCTGGTTGGGGGGAGAAAGACATACAAACAAATAATTAAAATATAATATCATCGTGGTGCTATGGCAAAAGTTTCCCCCAGTGGCAATAAGAATGCAGTGCTGCTGCTGCTTCTAAGTTGCTTCAGTTGTGTCTGACTCTGTGCGACCCCATAGACGGCAGCCCACCAGGCTCCTCTGTCCCTGGGATTCTCCAGGCAAGAACATTGGAGTGGGTTGCCATTTCCTTCTCCAACGCATGAAAGTGAAAAGTGAAAGTGAAGTCACTCAGTCGTGTCCGACTCTTAGCGACCCCATGGACTGCAGCCTACCAGGCTCCTCCGTCCATGGAATTTTCCAGGCAAGAGTACTGGAGTGGGGTGCCATTGCCTTCTCCGAGAACGCAGTGCAGGGAGCTACTAATGTCTGTGGAATCCAAAAAGGCTTTGCCAAGGAAGTGGTATCTGATCAGATTTTTGGAGAATAAGTAGTTTTCCTCTAGGTAGAAAAATAATGTTTTTGCAAAATAAAGTCTTATCCTAGATAGCCAGATGAGCTGTGGTACTCCATAGAAGTCTTCTGGGTTTGATCTCTGATTGTGAAGGATTCCTTCAAAGCCAGTGCATTTTAGAGCAAGCCCTTGTTTTTGATCTCTGCTTTTTTCATTTGACAGAGTTAAGAATGACGTTTCTGAGTACAGGTCTTTCGGATGATCCAAGAGCTACTGGAAGAAAGGAAGTCATTAAGGAGGCTGTTCATACTTCTCTTTGTTTCATACTTTGGCAACATTATTTTGTGGTTTTGTAGAGCAGTTGATTCTTAAAATCTAAACTGAAATAAAAAAATGCTCAGCATCAGTATAAAGTTATGAATCTCATGAAAGTGAAAGTGAAAGTCACTCAGTTGTGTCTGACTCTTTGCGACCCCATGGACTATACAATCCATGGAGTTTTCTAGGCCAGAATACTGGAGTGGGTAGCCTTTCCCTTCTCCAGAGGATCTTCCCAACCGAGGGATTAAACCCAGGTTTCCTGCATTGCAGGTGGACTCTTTACCCACTGAACCACAAGGGAAGCAATGAATTTTGTAACAATATACAAAAAGGAGAAGGTCACTAGGGAGTAGCATTCTGAGGTACGGGGACAGAGTGTTGCCTTATCAGAATCTGAGTTCTTACTGTTAGCAAGTAGGATCATTACTAATCCTTGGGTCTCAAGTGAAATATGAGTTCAGGTCCATTACAGCCAGTTGTTTGAGCAGGGACTAAAATGTTTGTAGGATCTCAAGAGAACTGCTAAAATTAGCACTGAGTGGACACATACATAGAAAGAACAGCTGTGTCTTCTCCTTTTCAAGTAAGAAGTTCTGTTGTATACAAAATGGACTTCCAGTAGGATGGAAGAAGCTAGGTTGGATTTCTAAATGTCTCCTTCTCCCTCCTTTGATATTTTGATCTGAATTCAGGGTTGTATTCATTTACTCTATCAACAAATATAGATTGAATTATTTCTGTGTCATAAATGTTAGATTATTGTGTGAACAAAGAGGTCCCATACCTTTTGAAACTGCAGTCTAATTATATTCCAGTAAATAAAGACAATTTAGGTTGAAGGTTGGTGGACAGTAAATAAACAGGTGATGTGAGAGGTGATAACTCAGTTGGTGGTGATCAGAGAAGGCATCTGAAGCGGTTACATGTAAGTTGAAGCATGAAGGATGAGCCATAAGAAGCGACAGGGAAGAGCATTCCAGGCAGATGAGTAGTATGTGCAAAGGCCCTGAGACAGGAAAGAGTTTAAATTGTTCAAGGAACAGAAAGAAGCAGAGTGAGAAAGAGCAGGAGTGTAAGGAGATGAGCCCATTTATGTAGGAGGGGTCACGTGTCAGGAGTTCCAAGACCAGGCCAGGTTTCAGCAATTTGCTAGTAGGACTCTCAGGACTTACAACAGTCCTCAAGGCAAAACTGTTCAAAGCAAAATTGGCACAGACACATGTTAAATGGGGTGAAGTTTGGGGGAAATGAGGAACAAACTCTCAAGGACCCCTTCCCAGTGAAACTGCACAAGCTGGGCTTGATCTCTCCAGCACTGAAATGTGACCAGGGGAGCTTTTAGAGACTCAGTCCCCAGGGTTTTTCCTGGGGACTGGTGGCATAGGCATATACTTTCCCTAGCATACACTAAAATTCTAGACTCTTCAGAGGAAAGCAGGTGTTCAGTCTGAACCACGTGGGTTTTACAGATTAGCACACTGAACCACTCTTATCAGTTCTGGGAACAGTGGAAACTCTCCTGGAAACCAAGTTCCCACATGTAGTCAGAGGACCATCTTGCAAGCTAGCCCTTCTAAAGATAGTAGTCTCAGGCCCACCACGTTAGCTATGCAGGTGGGTTTGCTTCATGGCAAAGGCACTGGCAGAAACTCTTCTGTGCTTTGTGTAATGCCTTTGTGCTGGCCCTTGACAGCTCTGACTCAGTCCCTCAGCAAACTGCCCAGGACATCTGGAGAAAGCGCAGGTAGAAACAGCTTGGCCTGGGCCACAGTACATCAGGAAGTGAGGCCTGGTGGGGCAAGTTCTTGGTTCATGTGGGAATCAGGCTTCATGTGATCTAGATGACTGACGTGAGAACTTTGAGTCGATTTCCATCTGCTGACTTGTGAAACTTGGCTAATCCTCACAAATAGAAATGGTCTCCCACTTTTTTTTTTTTTTAATTTTATTTTATTTAACTTTACAATATTGTATTGGTTTTGCCACATATCAAAATGAATCTGCCACAGGTATACATGTGTTCTCCATCCTGAACCCTCCTCCCTCCTCCCTCCCCATACCATCCCTCTGGGTGCACCAGCCCCAAGCATCCAGTATCATGCATCAAACCTGGACTGGCGACTCGTTTCAAATATGATATTATACATATTTCAGTGCCATTCTCCCAAATCATCCCACCCTCTCCCTCTCCCAGAGAGTCCAAAAGACTGTTCTATACATCAGTGTCTCTTTTGCTGTCTCGTATACAGGGTTATTGTTACCATCTTTCTAAATTCCATATATATGCGTTAGTATACTGTATTGATGTTTTTCTTTCTGGCTTACTTCACTCTGTATAATAGGCTCCAGTTTCATCCACCTCATTAGAACTGATTCAAATGTATTCTTTTGAATGGCTGAGTAATACTCCATTGTGTATATGTACCACAGCTTTCTTATCCATTCATCTGCTGATGGACATCTAGGTTGCTTCCATGTCCTGGCTATTATAAACAGTGCTGTGATGAACATTGGGGTTCACGTGTCTCTTTCCCTTGATACTTCAAATTTGTCTGTGGCCTTTATTTCACATTGTATGATCTTAGCTTTACTGGAGACAGAGTTATTGTTCAGTAACTAAGTTGTGTCTGATTCTTTGTGACCCCATGGACGGCAGCATGCCAGGCTTCCCTGTCCTTCACCATCTCCCCGAGCATGCTCAAACTCATGTCCATTGAATTGATGATGCCATCCAACCATCTCATCGCTTTTTCCTCCTGCCCTCAATCTTTCTCACTTCAGGGTCTTTTCCAATGAGTTGGTTTTCCACATCAGGTGGCCAAAGTATTGGAGCTTCAGCTTCAGCATCAGTCCTTCCAATGAATATTCAGGGTTGATCTCCTTTAGGATTGACTGATTTAATCTCCTTGCTGTCCAGTGGACTCTTAAGAGTCTTCTCCAGCACCACAGTTCAAAATCATTAGTCCTTTGGCATTAAGCCTTCTTTGTGGTCCAACTCTCACATCCATACATGACTACTAGAAAAACCATAGCTTTGACTATACAGACCTTTGTTGGCAAAGTGATGTCTCTGCTTTTTAAATTCCCTACGAAGGTTTATCGTAGCTTTTCCTCCAAGGAGCAAGCATCTTTAAATTTTCTGGCTGCAGTCACCGTCTGCAGTGATTTGGGGCTCAAGAAAATAAAATCTGTCACTGTTTCCACTTTTTGCCCTCCTATTTGCCATAAAGTGATGGGACCTGGTGCCATGATCCTAGTTTTCTAAATGTTTAGTTTCAAGCCAGCTTTTTCACTCTCCTCTTTCACCCTCATCTAGAGGCTCTTCAATTCCTCTCTACTTTCTGCCATTAGAGTGGTATCATCTGTGTATCTGAGATTGTTGATGTTTCTCCCAGCAGACTTGATATTATTATATGAGTATTAACAGTCCTGTTACTCCTCTCTGCCCCCAAGTAAAGGAGAAGGGCATCTGGTTAACAGGACAGTTTCCAGACCTGGACTAAAACTCACAGAGAGAATACAGTTGCAAAGGCTCAAAAAGTGTTGAATGGCTAGAAAGGGCCAGAAGCTCCTGAAAGAACAGCTTTAGTTTGAGATATTAGACTAACGTAAGAGGAGTTGAGAGAGAGAAAGGTCAGTCAGTCACCTGCTAGAAATGGGACAGGAGGAAAGAGATTTGGAGGAGCAGATGAGGATCCTTAGGACAACTGCTATGGGTCACACAATAAGATGAATTAAGTGCATCTTCGAAACATCTCAGTACAGTTATACATTTTCAACATTAAAATCTTCTCAGTGTCAGCTGGTATGTTCAGTTCAGTTGCTCAGTTGTGTCTGACTCTTTGTGACCCTATGAACCGCAGCACGCCAGGCTTCCCTGTCCATCACCAACTCCTGGTGTCCACCCAAACTCATGTCCACTGAGTCAGTGATACCATCCAACCATCTCATCCTCTGTTAGCCCCTTCTCCTCCTGCCTTCAATCTTTCCCAACATCAGGGTCTTTTCAAATGACTCAGCTCTTCACATCAGGTGGAAAAAATATTAGAGTTTCAGCTTCAACATCAGTCCTTTCAATGAACACCCAGGACTGATTTCCTTTAGGGTGGACTGGTTGGATCTCCTTGCAGTTGAAGGGACTCTCAAGAGTCTTCTCCAACACCACAGTGCAAAATCATCAGTTCTTCTGTGCTCAGCTTTCTTTATAGTCCAACTCTAACATCCATACATGACCACTGGAAAAACCATAGCCTTGACTAGATGGACCTTTGTTGACAAAGTAATGTCTCTGCTTTTTAATATGCTGTCTAGGTTGGTCATAACTTTTCTTCCAAGGAATAAGCTTCTTTTAATTTCATGGCTGCAATCACCATCTGCAGTGATTTTTGAGCCCCCCAAAATAAAGTCAGCCACTGGTTCCCCATCTATTTGCCATGAAGTGATGGGACTGGAGCCATGATCTTAGTTTTCTGAATGTTGAGTTTTAAGCCAACTTTTTCACTCTCCTCTTTCACTTTCATCAAGAGGCTCTTTAGTTCTTCTTCACTTTCTGCCATAAGGGTGGTGTCATCTGCATATCTGAGGTTATTGATATTTCTCCTGGTAATCTTGATTCCAGCTTGTGCTTCTTCCAGCCCAGCATTTCTCATGATGTACTCTGCATATAAATTAAATAAGCACAGTACAAATATACAGCTTTGATGTACTCCTTTTCCTTTTTGGAACCAGTCTGTTGTTCCATGTCCAGTTCTAACTGTTGCCTCCTGACCTGCATACAGGTTTCTCAAGAGGCAGGTCAGGTGGTCTGGTATTCCCATCTCTTTCAGAATTTTCCACAGTTTATTGTGATCCACACAGTCAAAGGCTTTGGCATAGTCAATAAAGCAGAAATAGATGTTTTTCTGGAACTCTCTTGCTTATTCGATGATCCAGCGAATGTTGGCAATTTGATCTCTGGTTCCTGTGCCTTTTCTAAAACCAGCTTGAACATCTGGAAGTTCATGGTTCATGTATTGCTGAAGCCTGGCTTGGAGATTTTTGAGCATTACTTTACTAGCGTGTGAGATGAGTGCAACTGTGTGGTAGTTTGAGCATTCTTTGGCATTGCAGTTTGGCAGTTCTTTGGCACTGGAATGAAAACTGACCTTTTCCAGTCCTGTGGCCACTGCTGAGTTTTCCAAATTTGCTGACATATTGAGTGCAGCACTTTCACAGCATCAACTTTCAGGATTTGAAATAGCTCAACTGGAATTTCATCACCTCCACTAGCTTTGTTTGTAGTGATACTTTCTAAGGCTCACTTGACTTCACATTCCAGGATGTCTGGCTCTAGGTGAGTGATCACACCATCGAGATGATCTGGGTCGTGAAGATCTTTTTTGTACAGTTCTTCTGTGTATTCTTGCCACCTCTTCTTAAGATCCTCTGCTTCTGTTAGGTCCCTACAATTTCTATCCTTTATTGAGCCCATCTTTGCATGAAATGTTCCCTTGGTATCTCTGATTTTCTTGAAGAGATCTCTAGTCTTTCTCATTCTGTTGTTTTCCTCTATTTCTTTGCATTGATCGCTGAAGAAGGCTTTCTTATCTCTTCTTGCTATTCTTTGGAACTCTGCATTCAGATGTTTATATCTTTCCTTTTCTCCTTTGTTTTTCACTTGTCGTCTTTTCACAGCTATTTGTAAGACCTCCCCAGACAGCCATTTTGCTTTTTTGCATTTCTTTTCCATGGGGATGGTCTTATCTTTCCTTTTTCCCTTTGCTTTTTGCTTCCCTTGTTTTCACAGCTCTTTGTAAGGCCTCCTCAGACAGCCATTTTGCTGTGTGCATTTCTTTTTCTTGGGGATGGTCTTGATCTCTGTCTCCTGTACAGTGCCATGAACCTCCATCCATAGTTCATCAGGCACTCTGTCTATCAGATCTAGTCCCTTAAATACAGTTGGTATGTAAGTGAATGTAATTCTGAAATGTGAAGTGGCCTACCTATTACTGAACTGTTTTTTTCCTATCATTTTCTGAAGGACAGAAAATGTAAAGAGTACTTTGCACATAGTGGCTACTAACAAAGATTTGAACTAATGAATGAACACATACTTATGTTAATTGACAAAATTATAGTGATGTTCTTTTGAAGTATCCCTAGCAGTAAGGAATTTTTCCAGGAGAAGCAAATACGTTATATCAGATGCCAAACCATTTTTTTCAATGCACAAGCTCAAAGGTGAGAGAACAGAAGAGAGGCAAAATTTTTAGGCATAATTCTAAGCATTTCAAATAATATAGTAGCAAGACTTTGAATAGCTCTTGAAAAATCCCCAGCAGATATTCTAATCTGTTATCAAAATTGAATTGCATCTTTTTGAACAAAGCAACAAAAATTTGTCTAAAGTAAAGTTACAGCTGGTGGTCTAAAGGAAACTTCAACAGTGACCCAGAAAATGGAACAAACATGTGGACCCCAGGGGGAAAGGGGAGGGTGGGACAAATTGGGAGAGTAGCATTGACATACGTAGATTACCGTGTGTGACACAGCCAGTGGGAAGCTGCCGCACAGCACGGGGAGCTCAGCGCCGTGCTCTGTGCTGACCTAGCGGGTGGGATGAAGGGGGCAGCGGGTGGGAGGGAGGCTCCGTGCTCTGTGCTGACCTAGCGGGTGGAATGAAGGGGGCAGCGGGTGGGAGGGAGGCTCAAGAGCGAGGGGATATAGGTTCACAAAGAGCTGATTCACTTTGTTGTATAGCAGAAACTAACGCAACATCATAAAACAGTTATACTCCAATAATATTTTTTTAAAAAACGTCCTTATTGAGGCCCAACAAAATGACTTTAAATTTTTTCAGACAATTTTGTTATGAATTGGTGTCAAAATTTTATTTCACACTCGCTGCAAGCAAAGAGATTCTATTGGCCAATTCAAAGACTTGCTTTTGGTAAGAATATCTTCGAAGAAAAGAGTTTGGCTAGATGATCTTGGTCTGACTGGATAGAATAAAAAGCAATAGCTGGTTAAATATCATTTGATTCCTGACAAACAGGCAGCTGAGAGCGTGGGTACCAAATTCCCAGAAGAGGCCTTAAGCTAATTAAAGTTTATCAGAAAATTGCTTAAGCATTTTTATTCAGGAATGATAATTTTTTCCCAGAAGCAGCTTGTAAATAATCTTACAAAACAATTTTGTCCCAGATCATGTTTGGAACATATTTTTCCATATTAATAAAGAAAGTGAAATTGCTCAGTCATGTCTGACTCTTTGCAACCCCATGGACTGTAGCCTCTGTCCGTGGGATTTTCCAGGCAAGAATACTGGAGTGGGTTATCATTTCCTTCTCCAGGGGATCTTCCCAACCCAGGGATTGAACCCCAGATCTCCTGCATTGCAGGCAGACGCTTTACCATCTGAGCCACCAGAGAAGCCAAAGAAAGTATTTTTTTTTGTTCCCCCAACTCTAATAGTTCAGAGAACACATGACAACTTCCTTTATGTCCAAAGATCTACATACACTGTGTATCTATCCATACTGATCAGTATTAGAAAAGAGTTTGGCTCTTTTCTAATAACTCTTTTTAAATAACTCTTTTCTCTAGACTATTAGTGTTGGGAAAAGAATGACTTTTGTCTCTATCAAGGGCCATGGAACTTTTCTGATCTCACGATGTCATTATTAAGTACAAGTAGGCACATTAGATTGACTGCTTGCTGCAAGTTTCATTTTGAGATAGCTTTAAAATATACAAAATTAATTATAAGGAAGAGAGGTGCCTTATGCACCCAAAGGCTAACTCAAATGCAGGTAGGCCTTGGGATGGTGCAGTAAGTCTGGAAACGGTCCAGGGAGCACCCTCTCTGTTCTATCATTCTGCTTCTGTGTATTTGTTGTATTCGTTCTTGGGATGGGGCTTCCCTGGTGGCTCAGATGGTAAAGCGTCTGCCCGCAATGCAGAAGACCTGGCGTTGGATCCCTGGGTTGGGAAGATCCCCTGGAGAAGGAAATGGCAACCCACTCCAGTATTCTCGCCTGAAAAATCCCATGGACAGAGGAGCTTGTTAGGCTACAGTCCATGGGGTCACAAAGTTGGACACGACTGAGCGGCTTCACTTTCTTTCTTGGGATCAGCTTTTTCTGCTGCTCAGTCCAGTGGAAAGTAGCAGCCACAGCTGCCAAGTCCACAAAGCCTAACTCTCTTTCTTGCTCCTGATTCCAGATTTCTGGGTGTGGGGCTGGGCTTCTGAGCTTGGAACATTCCTTTTCCACTAAACTGAGGCCAGCAATTGGGTCATGTCATAAAGAAAGTTCTGCTGGGTGCCCTCCATAGAGACTGGAAAATTCTTAGAAAAGAAGGGATTATTATAAGTTGGGCTGGTATCCACCAAAATGACCTTGGGCTTGATGAGAAACAGAGATTATTATTTAAAAATTCAAAATAGAGAGAAACCCATCACTACTACCAGCCTCAGGAAACAGAAGGTTTAATTTTAACTCTGGAAGGTACCATAGGATGAAGATTTCTACAACGACTCCCATATCTAACCAATCACCAGAAACAGATTTAATGCTTTACAAATAGACTTCCTGACTCCTTCTCATGAGATTCTAATCCACCTGGCCTGAAATCTACCTTTAATTTTTTTCTTTTTAATTCTGATAGTCAAGCATATTTGAGGGTCACAGATCAATTCACTGTATACTCTGGCCTCTGGATAGCAAAGAAATCTTATTTAAAGATTTTTCAGGGAAAGATACTCATAATTACAATAATTCCTTCTTATTTTTGGCCTGAGAATTACTTATTTTATTTTTAAAATTAATTTATTTATTTTAATTGGAGGCTAATTACTTTACAATATTGTAGTGGTTTTGCCATACATCAACATCAATTAGCCATGGGTGTACATGTGTCCCCCATCCTGAATCCCACTCCCACCTCCCTCCCCATCCTATCCCTCAGGGTCATCCCAGTGCACCAGCCCTGACCACCTGGTCTCATGCATAGAATCTGGACTGGTGATCTATTTCACATATGATAATATGCATGTTTCAATGCTATTCTCTCAAATCATCCCACCCTCACCTTCTCCCACAGAGTCCAAAAGTCTGTTCTTTACATCTGTGTCTCTTTTACTGTCTCACATATAGGGTCATCGTTACCATCTTTCTAAATTCCATATATATGCGTTTATATACTATATTGGTGCTTTTCTTTCTGACTTATTTCACTCTGTATAATAGGCTCCAGTTTCATCCACTTTATTAGAACTGATTCATATGCATTCATTTTAATAGCTGAGTAATATTCCATTGTGTATATGTACCACAGCTTTCTTATCCATTCATTTGCCAATGGACATCTAGGTTGCTTCCATGTCCTGGCTATTGTAAATAGGAATCACTTTTTTAATAACCTTATAAAGAGTTCCATCTACAACAGAAACATACAAGGCATGTTGTGCCTTGAATTTATTCTATGCTTATTCTTTGCTAGTTTCTATCCAAACCCTTCTAGAATTTTATACATTTCCAATTCTGGAACTACAATCAGTGGAGTCCTATCATATATATTATTCAAATTGAACTATATGTACCTGGACAAAAACATTTCTTTTGCAAATATACTGGAGATTCTGCCAGATCACTGTCCAGTTCTCTTCTTCAGAGACTCAGACCATCCAAGCAGTCATTTCAATCTTCCTGGTTAGTTCCAGCCTGGGTTTTATCTGGAGGATGTGCTGAGACTATGCTGGCACTTTCTGGCGCTATGAAAAGAAAATGTAGTTTGAGGGGTGAATGCAATTTTGGGCAGCCAAGTTTAGTGTAAGAGAAACAATATTGGACACTGACAGTTTGGCGAGGTCAAAGGCAGCAGCTGGGAAGAAAGGACAAGAGCTCAATTCATCAGAACAGGCTGGGTGTGGCAGGCAGGATGGGCCAGCACTGGGCAGGGAACAGCAGATTTCCTGGGGTGTCCTCCCACTGAAGCTGAGTGAAGCAGCGGGCAGGCTGGCTTTCTTGAAGGTAAGCGTGTGGGATTGGGACAGATGCTGGGAGTCCCAGAAACTCACCATGTGGTTGTTCACTTTATGAACAAACTTGCCTGATTTCCTGTATCTGATTTCAGAACAAATTTTCTATTCTGTGGGCTTCCGTCATGGCTCAGAAAGTAGAGTCTACCTGCAATGTGGGAGACCGGGTTTGATCCCTGGGTCAGGAAGATTCCCCTGGAGAGGGAAATGGCAACGCACTTCAGTATTCTTGACTGGAAAATCCCATGGACTGTTCCATAACTATTTCTCTAACTATCCCATGGACTGTTCTATAGCTATTTCTATTCTATAACTTGCACACTCTATTGTAACTTTCCTTGGACTTTTCTAGTTTATCTTATCTTCACTATGGCATGTTAATCAGTCCTGTTGTACACTGTTCAATGATGCACCAGTCTTTAGTGGAGGAGCTCAGTAATACTGACTTGACCATTAAATGCATCCCTCCTTGTCCAGAAAGTAGAGACACAAATAAGTAGTGAGTGTAAAAACAAGAGGGGGGAGAAAATGAGGCTATAAATAGGGACCTTTGTCAAAGTATCTCATTGGAGTAAAAGCAGTGAATTTGTGAGCACCATGCTTTGAGGGTAGTTCCAAGTTGGAATAGGCTTTGGAGGAAAATGACGGAAAATGTAAAGAACTGAAGAATTGGGGCCCATGTCTACATTGACTTAAAAGTTGAGAAGCCTGGGGGGTGAGGTCATGTGGCTGCATAATTTGAGGAAACAAAGGCAATGGCACCCCACTCCAGTACTCTTGCCTGGAAAATCCCATGGACGGAGGAGCCTGGTGGGCTGCAGTCCATGGGGTCGCTAAGAGTCGGATATGACTGAGCGACTTCACTTTCACTTTTCACTTTCCTGCATTGGAGAAGGAAATGGCAACCCACTCCAGTGTTCTTGCCTGGAGAATCCCAGGGATGGGGGAGAATGGTGGGCTGCCATCTATGGGGTTGCACAGAGTTGGACACAACTGAAGTGACTTAGCAGCAGCAGCAGTGTTGATACTAGTCTTTGCAAAGATACAACACACCTTCTTGGAGCATTGTATTCAAGTCCTGGTGGTGAAGGGAAGAAGATTATTTTCATGTGAATCAGTAGTAGTTGTATCATGGAGCAGAGTGCAACATTCTCACAAATTATAAAATTCAAGATTTAAAAGAAACTTTACACTTTTGTTTGAACTGCTACAGGTTAGTTTTCTGAGCTCAGGATATACAAGTTTAATGTCTTCAGTCATTAGGAGATGTTTCAGTTTTCAACTACAACATGGAAGATAGTGACCAACTTTCTACTGGCCTGATAGAACTGAAATTTATAGGCTGCAGAGAGGGTTTTAACTTAAACACAAAGAAGAACTTTTATTGCAGGTGATTAAAAATAAATCAGATTATCAACATAATTTTAGAAACAAGATGGAAATTCCCTGGCGGTCCAGTGATAAGAACTCAGTGCTTTCACTGCTGGGGCCCAGATTTGATCCCTGGTTGGGGAACTAAACTTCTGCAAGCCACAGCACACAGCCAAAAAAAGAAACAGTTGGGAGTACATCCTTTACCTTAAATAAGAAAGTAACATGGAGAGGAACTGATGTTGCCCTCCAAAGCCTTGGGATAGACTTCTGTCTGAGACAGAATCTGGGGTGGGTATGCGCTTCTTTCTTTCAATGAGCCTTCTTTGCTTAAGAGAAAACCTGGCTAATAGACCTTTTGCTGAGGATCTTAGAGGGCAAGAACCAGGCAGATATGTCCTCAGTGTTGTTATATTTAGACCTATCTGAAAGCAAAGTATCAGAGTAGGATATTTTCCTGAATGTTTTCATACCAACTTATCTGATTCCATTTACAAAACTATAGTATGGGTTGAAGTGAAAAGTAAATATTGCACTCCTCAGTCTCATCTTCCAAAAATAATTACTGATAATTTTTTTAAAATAAAATCTTCCATGAATTTTATATGTACTTATAAAGAGATATACACACGCATCATATCATGTACATTTCTTAAGCTTGCTTTTTCCATTTAAAATGTCTCGGACAGGGACTTTCCTGGTGGTTCAGTACATAAGAATCTGCCTTCCAATGCAGGGGACACGGGTTCAAACCCTGGTGGGCTGCTGTCTATGGGGTCACACAGAGTCGGACATGACTGAAGTGATTTAGCAGCAGCAGCAGCAGGGAACTAAGATCCCACATGCTGTGGACCAGCTAAGCCCACAGGCCCCACCTGCTGAGCTCATGAACTCTAGAGCCTGTGAGCCACCCAAGATCCTGCATGCCCCACAGCACAGGTCCTGTATGCTAGCTAACTCTAATCCAACTAAGACCTGAGACAGCCAAATAAATAAATGAATGAATATTTTTAAAAAAACAGAATGCAATTAAAAGAATATCTAGGACCTTTACCATAGAACTTCCTACTTCATTCTTCCTCATACCTACGGACCACTGCAGAGAGTATTCCATCCTGTGTCTGTACCATTCGTTACCTAAACAATCACATATTACAGGATATGTAAGTTGCATGGTAGATGCTACAAGCTGCTTCGGAACATCTAGTCTCACTTCTTTTTGATAAAACAGAATTCTGATTTTGTTCAAGGTAACAATAGCCTCAACTAAAACTGAAACTGCTAAGATTCCCTTGTAGGTAGGGGTAACATGTGACACAGCTTAAATGGAATTACAGTATCTCACTGTATGATCATATCATAATGTATCCAGCCAGTCACAGGAAGCCGGCTGTTTGGACATGGAGGTTGTTTTCAAATTATTGCTATTATGAACAAAGCTTCAATCATTGCCCATTGCTTGATTATTTCCTTAGACAAAAGAATAGCATTGGGGTGGTAGAATTTATTTTTTTTTTTTTTTTTTTTAAACTTTTTCTTCTGTATTGGGATATAGCCAATTAACATTGGCTAGTCAATGGCACCCCACTCCAGTACTCTTGCCTGGAGAATCCCATGGACAGAGGAGCCTGGTGGGCTGCAGTCCATGGGGTCGCTGAGGGTCGGACACGACCGAGCGACTTCCTTTTCACTTTTCACTTTCGTGCAGTGGAGAAGGAAATGGCAACCCACTCCAGTGTTCTTGCCTGGAGAATCCCAGGGACGGGGGAGCCTGGTGGGCTGCCATCTATGGGGTTGCACAGAGTCAGACACGACTGAAGCGACTTAGCAGCAGCAGCAGCAGCAGTCACAATTAACATTGTGATAGTTTCAGGTAAACAGCAAAGGCACTGAGCCATACATATACATGTACCCATTCTCCCTGAAAGTGTTTGGATGGTGGAGTTGTGAGCAGCAGCCAGTGGGTAGGGGAGGTGTTAGAGGCAGGAGCAGGGGAGACACATCATCTTTTTGGCCTGGATATTCCACAGGCCCTGACTTCCTGGATTTTGTTGGTAATACAAGTCAACTCAGCAATACTCTGTGCATTGCCAACATGATTCTTACAGTTTATCATATCTTCATTTTCTCTGTGGCATCACCCTGACTCTCTCCTTGCCTGTCGGCTTCTGCTGTCTTGTGGCCAGATGTCAGCTTCCTGCAGGTGTCTTTGATAGTCTGGATGTTATTGCTATTTGCATTCTGCTGGGCTCTGCTCTGATTATTTCAGCATGACTAGGTCAGAGAAGGAATGAAGTCAGTCCCTCTCATGGGGAGCCAGTTCATCTAGGCCTCAGGCAGATTTATTTCTGTGCATCTTGATATCCAAAGTGGGAATAATTGAGGTCATGTGTCACAGGCAGAGAGAAAGCAGTATTCTAAAATGCGTGTATGCTCTGCTCAGATGTGTCTGACTCCTTGCGACCCTGTGGACTGAAATCCACAAGGCTCCTCTGTCCATGGAGTTTTCCAGGCAAGAATCCCTGGAACAGGAATAATGGAACAGGCTGCCATTCCCTTCTCCAGGGGATCTTTCTGACCCAGGGTTCATACCTGTGTCTCCTGTATTGGCAGGTGAATTCTTTATCACTGCACCACCTGGAAACCCCAAATTCTAAAATATTTCCAAGCAATTTCACTTAATTGAAGATATACTGAAGCCTAAGTGTGGGTAGGGGATGATCATCAAGGTGCTTAACAGTCAGAAAATGTGCCTGTCACTTATCAGAATGGGTGCTAGCATTTAATGACCAGCAGGGCTGCACCTCTGGGCACCAACCAAGTACCAGCTGGACAACAGGAAATGGGATTCTCCTTTTTATCCCCAGAAACTAAATTCTGAAATTTTTGAAAGCTACACTTTTTTTCAGTAGGCTCTTATCTCTTCCAACCAGCCTGTGAGAATCAATCTTCCTAAAATCTGCCTTTAAACATATCTCTTTGACTAAATAATCATCAGTGGATTATTTTTTTTTAGCACCCAAATTCCAACTTGGATGTACTAGTCAGAACTTTTGGGATTGCAAGTGACAGAGTTCAATTCGCGGAGAAGGCTGTGGAACCCCACTCCAGTACTCTTGCCTGGAAAATCCCATGGATGGAGGAGCCTGGAAGGCTGCAGTCCATGGGGTCGCTGAGAGTCGGACACAACTGAGCGACTTCACTTTCACTTTTCACTTGCATGCATTGGAGAAGGAAATGGCAACCCACTCCAATGTTCTTGCTTGGAGAATCCCAGAGACAGGGCAGCCTGGTGGGCTGCCGTCTATGGGGTCACACAGAGTCGGACACGACTGAGGTGATTGCAGCAGCAGCAGCAGCGGCAGCAGAGTTCAATTCAGACTATATTCAATACAGAGGAGAGTTTGGGGTTTTCAAAGGAAATCTAGGATGGAAGACCTCAAATAGTCTTGGATTCAGGCTCAACGGGATTGCTGTGTGTTAGTCGCTCAGTCGTGTCTGACTCTTTGCAAACCTATGGACTGTAACCCACCAGGCTCCTCTGCCCATGGAATTCTCCAGGCCAGAATACTGGAGTGGGTAACCATTCCCTTCTCCAGGAGATCTTCCTGACCCGGAGATCAAACCCAGGTCTCCTGCATTGCAGGCAGATTCTTTACCGTCTGAGCCACCAGTCTCTTTAATAAATATCTCTGTTCCTCTTTATATGTTGGCGTCCCCCTCTTTGGCAGATGATCTTTTTCCAAACTGAGGGCAGGGCTGGCCCCATGGATATACAGCTCCTATGCTCACAAAGGCCCCAGAATTAGAACAGCCTTAAACTTGGACACGTAAGCAAGCTCAGCCCAGCTTAGCTGAGCCTGACCCAGATCAGAAGAACCTCTCAGCTGGTTGATGAATAATACTCAAAGCTTATTGTGTTTGAGTTTGGGGGCAGTTTGCTATGCAGCATTATTATGGCAATAATAACAGATACAGATGACTATTATAACTCTCCCAGTGTTCTACCACATATTATGAGATTTTTAAAGCATGTATTATACAATATTTATTTTTCTATGCCTCAAAAATACTTAGCACAGTGCCTTGCACTTAGCCCTTGGCCAATAAATATTTATTGGAGGGGGGGAATGGCCCTCTAGAAACTTCCCTATTACTTTTCAACTTGTCTCAGTGAGATCTCCTAAGTGACTGTCCTATAGTTATGCACTTCTTTTGATTGAGCTTCTGACAGCACCTCTCCTTTGAAACTGTTCTTTTTAGTTTTTTTTTTAACAATTAAAATATATTTGTTTATTTAAGATTCATCTTCACTGTGGCACACCAGCTCTAGAGCACATGGGCTTATTTGCCCTGCAGCAAGTGGGATCTTAGTTCCCTGACCGGGGATTAAACCCGTGTCCCTGTATTAGGAGTGTGAAATCTTAGCCAATGACCACCATGTAAATCCTTGAGACTGCTCTTGAATTGCTCACCAGTGGTGTCTATGCTGCAGATGATAAGGGACACACCTCTTCCCTTACTTTCTTTGGCATCTCCTCAGCATTAGGTATAGTTGGGTATTTTTTTCTTCCTAGAACACTTCCTTGTGACTTTGGTGGCACTACATTTGCTTGGGTTTTCTCCTACTTTGCCAGCTGCTTCTTTGCAGGCTTCTAAAATGAATCTTCTTTCTTCTTGTTATTCTAAATAGTGGACTATGCCAGGGCCTTTCACCTTGGGTATTTTCTTCACTCTTCTTCTGTCCTTCTCTCCCCTGGTGGCTTCATGTATCCCATGGCTCCAAACACCATTTTTATGGATAATTCTCAAATATTTATAACCATTCTGAACTTCTCCAACTCTGTCTGCCTATCTGGTCTCTGTTTGGGTTGCCAAATGATATCTCAAACCTAACATGACTAAAATAACTTTCATTTTTTTGCTGACCTGCCCACTCTGGTCCTCTCCAGAAGATCCAGTTCATAAGTGGCACCACCTGGTTGCTCAAGACAAAAATCTAAGCATTATTCTTATTTCTTCCATTCCCTTACTCCTACATCAGCCCTTCAGCAAAGGCCTACCAACTCAACCTCAAAGTCTATCTGGAATTATTCCACTTTTTTCCATCTTCTGTACCATCCTACTCCAAGACACCAAAATCTCTTGCCTGGAGGAGCACCACAGTTGCTGTATTTATTTTGTAGTCTTGTCTTCTTATAATCCACTCTTCCTATAGCAGCCAGAATATAATATTTAAAATACAGATCAGATTATGATTACATTATTCTTGTGACTTAAATATCCCCCTTTTGTTTGGTTTCCTGTAAAACAGAATAAGATCCAAAGTTCTTATCCCTTCTTGAGAAGCCCTCATCCTATGACCGTTGCTTCCTCCTCTGTGCTCATCTTTTGGCATCTCACACCAGCCACAAAGTTTCAGCCACACTGAGCTTCTTTCTGCTCCCTGAAATTTATTCCTACTCTAGGTCCTTTGCATTTACACTTGTCTCCATCCAGAGTGTTTTGGTTCTTACTTGATCTTTGCATGGTTGTTTCTCATCATCCAGATAAACTGTAATTCACCTTCTCAGAGAGGCCTTTCCTGGACCACTCAACCTAAATTTATTATTGAGCCATTTCCTTATATCATCCTACTTTACATCTCCGCATAACTTTCATCCGCTTTGATAGTAGTTTTAGCCTTGTCACTTCCACTGCTATATCCTTATGCCTAGGACACTTTCTCAGACATGATAGGCTCTACATGAGTGTTTCTTGAATGAAAGGGAGAAAAGAAATGTTGAATGAATAATGCAAGAGGCTGAATGTGTACCTAATTTTTCTTTCATTAAAAATGGTATTTACAGTCTAAATTTGAAAATTGTAGTCTGACAATCTTCTACATAATCTACCCTTTTGAAGACAAAATCCAACCTTGATTAGGAGAGTTGTTTATTCTTAATGACAATAAGTTTCTGAAAAAAGAAAAAAAGAGGAGGTGTAGATCTTAATTAATTTCACTACTTACTTGAGATGAAAAATTGGTATTGCAAAAAATTCTCAAATGTGAAATGATTACTGGAGTTGGCAGTCAACCAAGACTCGCATAATCATCAACCTCCTCGCTTTTTCTTCTGGTCACCATTTTAGAGTGGATGTACTGGAATTTTAAAAGAGAAAAAGAATCATCGAAGTAAATATGATATGCATTACACTGTACTAAGAACTGTATGAATTAGGTGATGGACACATATCCATTCTCCTTGGTAGTGGCGGATAGGATAAGGGAAACTCCATTGTAACCAAGCATACCACTTTCCAGTGGTCATGTATGGATGTGAGAGTTGGACTGTGAAGAAAGTTGAGCACTGAAGAATTGGTGCTTTTGAACTGTGGTGTTAGAGAAGACTCTTGAGAGTCCCATGGACTGCAAGGAGATCCAACCAGTCCATCCTAAAGGAGATCAGTCCTGGGAGTTCACTGGAAGGACTGATGTTTAAGCTGAAACTTCAATACTTTGGCCACCTGATGCGAAGAGCTGACTCATTGGAAAAGACCCTGATGCTGGGAAAGATTGAGGGCAGGAGGAGAAGGGGACAACAGAGGATGAGATGGTTGGATGGCATCATTGACTTAATGGACATGAATTTGGGTAAACTCAGGGAGTTGGTGATGGACAGGGAGGCCTGGCGTGCTGCAGTCCATGGGGTCACAAAGAGTTGGACATGACTGAGCAACTGAACTGAATTGAACCAAGCATAAGGCAATTAGTGACTAGCCAAAAACTAGCAAATGCCATAATTAAATAGGACTACATCATTATCAAGCAATAGCATGTCTGTGTGACAGTTGTGAAAGACAATGAAATCAGGGAAGTTACACATTTTGGAAAGTGTAGATGAAGTGAGTTGAAAGTGAAAGTCACCCAGTCAAGTCCAACTCTTTGTGACCCCATGGACTATACAGTCTATGGAATTCTCTAGGCTAGAATACTGGAGTGGATAGCCTTTCATTTCTCATGGGGATCTTCCCGACACAGGAATTAAACGGGGGTCTCTTGCATTGCAGGCAGATTCTTAACAATTGAGCCACAAGGGAAGCCCAAGAATATTGGAGTGGGTAGCCTATCCCTTCTCCAGTGGATCTTCCCTACCCAGGAATTGAATCGGGGTCTCTTGCATTGCAGGAGGATTCTTTACCAACTGAGCTATTAGGGAAGCCTGAAGTGTGAGTTAGATAATCTTTATTCTATGGCATTCACAGCACAGGGTGACTAAGACCATTAGAAGATGATGTGTTTCTTTTAAAAACCTTTTTAGCTTAGAAAATGAAAAATTAAACAAGTAATACTTTACATCTTTAAGGAAAGCCAGATAGAGTCTTCTACTGCTGGCTGTGCTAGTCTTAGAACAAATAAAGCTTTCAACTGAAGTGCTCCCAGCTGATTCCTGCAAATGCCCCACAGGCCCCATTCAGCATGGTGAAATTGCTGATTTAGTCAGCATTCATTAGGGGGGCAGTATTCTTTGGGCTTCCCTGGTAGCTCAGTCAGTAAAGAATCTACCTGCAGTGCGGGAGACCCAGCTTTGATCCTGGGTTGTGAAGATCCCCTGGAGAAGGAAATGGCAGCCCATTCCAGTATTCTTGCCGGGAGAATCCCATGGACAGAGGAGCCTGGTGGGCTACAGTCCATGGGGTCACAAGAGTTGGACACGACTTAGAGACTAAACCACTACCCTTAGTGGGTGGTTCAAGAGCCAGTAATGAACTGATCAGCACCTTCTATAATTAGGCATTTGCTCTGCAAGTGACAGGCTTTCCAGGGGTGCCAGCCCTCACCCTCATTTCTTCCCATATGTTACCATTTCTTCCCAACACTTAGAAAGGCAGAACCCTGAGAATCATGCCCTTGTTGGAGAATTAAATGCATCTGGGTGGACGTATGCACCTTACCTGAAGAAAGACAGATATTGTCATAATATTTATCAAAGGACAAAAGAATCCCCAATTATCTTCCATAATCAACTCTCTATTATGGACAGTTGAAGAAACTGGATGTGACAAGGAGTCAAAAACATTACCACTATCGAGTTACCTTCCTGATGAGCTGCTTCTGTCACAAGTTGTGCACGGATTGAGATTAATGACTTCACCATTTGTTTTTCCATTAGAGCTGGGGGCTTAGCAGAGAAAAGAAAATGGACTCTGATTTTGTAGGTCACCAATGGCATCCCACTCCAGTACTCTTGCCTTGAAAATCCCATGGACAGAGGAGCCTGGTAGGCTGCAGTCCATGGGGTTGCTAAGAGTTGGGCACGACTGAGCGACTTCACTTTCACTTTTCACTTTCATGCATTGGAGAAAGAAATGGCAACCCACTCCAGTATTCTTGCCTGGAGAATCCCAGGGACAGAGGAGCCTAGTGGGCTGCTGTCTATGGGGTCGCATAGAGTCAGACATGACTGAAGTGACTTAGCAGCAGCAGCAGCAGTATTTTGAAAGGGTTATGTAATCAATCCCATTTTTCCCTCTCCCGCCCCCCAACCCAGCAACCTTTCTACTTACTCTTAACTAATAAATAGGTTGATCTATGGTCATTTAAGTTGGAAACACAGTCTCAGTTCAGAAATTAAGTGTGTTCAACCCAAATTGGATTTAGTGTCAAATACCTTGTCCTCTCTCAGCTCTGTCTTCCTCAGGCTGGAAGCTTGCTGGGAGGAAAGCTGGTTGCTGCTGCTTCTCTATTTTTCTTCCTTTGGCTTTCCTTCTCTGCCTTCCCAGCAGGCTTTGTTACTGAACCAACCTTGGGTCTGCTGACCTGAGGGCAGTAAAGCCAATCTACTGATAGTGGGTTGTGGTGAAGTATTTCTTGTTGAACATTTATTGTTAAGGTGCTATACAAGGAGTCTGAGACAGTGCTCAAAAAGCCCAAACTCCCTGATGGGGTTCAGCAAATCATTTTTTAAAGGCCAGGTGAGGGAGGGTCCCAGGGTACCTGGTCACCTCGTGCACAATTCTGATTGGTTGATGGCAGGGTAACAGGGCGGTGTTGGGTGTTCTTGATCATCAAGCAGTTAAGTTATTCCATTTGGTGGGGGGTTTAGATTCTATAAAACAACTCAGAAAATGTCCTTCAGATATTATTATCTAGGTACTTCAGAGAGGAGCTAAAGCAGAGGATACGGGGGAGGAATCTGTCCTGAGAAGGTACCGTAATGCTCTGCTTGGTTACAGCTGGCTAGTTTTTAACTTCTCCAGGATAGGAGTACAGAGAAGAGGGGCGAGTGGTGAGAAGGTTCTCAAGTGCATTGGGGGTCATGTAGCAGGCTTGGCAGGATGTTAATGTTGACTTGATCTTCATGAGATTTTTTTTTTTTTAAGATTTATTTTATTTTATTTTTTAAGAGTTGAGGAACTTTATTTTGCTTTCTTACTTGTGAGGATCCAATTCCCTCTAGGGTAATTTAAAGTTTGTAATTCCCTTGAGGGAAAGTGCCATTGCAAATGAAAAGGTCACAGTCCTTGTGTTGGTGGAGAAGCGTGTCCATTGTGGTGCCTTCAGGCTCTTAGTTGATTTTTTAAAAAAATTTTTAACTTTTAGTTGGAGGATAATTGCTTTACAATGTTGTGCTGGTTGATGGGGACCATTTTTAAAGTCTTTATTGAATTTGTTACAGTACTGTTTATGTCTTAGTTTTCTGGCCTCAAGGTATGTGGGATCCCACTGGACCAGCAGGGAAGGCCTCTTCATGAGCTTTTCTGTAACTGAGCTCTGCACTGCTCTCCTCCTTTGTCCCAGGCTGGGGGCTGATGTGTCTAGGGTACTGCTATTAAAGTTGGGCTTGTGCGGCTATGTCTAGCATGCTATCTGTTTTTGTTAATAAAGTTTCAATGAAACACAGTCATACTCAGCTTGTTTATGGCTACTTCCATGATACAAAGAGTTGAGTATTTGCCACGCAGACCATACAGCTCTCAAAGGCTAAAAGATTTACTGTCTGGCTTTCTTCAGGAAAAGTTTGCTGGCTGCCTTGTCTAGAGTTTGGGTGGTCATTTTCAACTTCTTCTGGAACCAGCAAGCACACAACTTTTCCACTCAATTTCTTGTTGCTAGGCTCCTTCCAGCCTTCAGGGGTGTCCTTTGTTTGACCCCATGCTGGCTTTCTCCTGTGGTTCACATCTGACTAAGGGAAACCTTTGCACACCCCTTGCCTTGCACGACAGAAGAACCAGTGACCTGTTCAGACTTCTCTTAGGCTCAGAGTGAAGCCTTAAGGGTAGTGGAGAGGGTAGGGACTCATGATGTGGCAATAACTCTCTACAGGAAAATCTCTTCCTAAATCCTTCACCTTTGCGTATCTTTTATCTGGTTGAACATTCAAGTGTCACAAACTGGTTTTAAGTATTTCCTTTATAAATTCTGTACACTTACAGTGTGTCAACAGCCTCTATCTATAGTATAGTATAGAAGGGGTGTGATGGTCAGCAGTCTGGGTCGGGGGAGGGGACGTGATTACTGGTGTCAACAATGTGTATGGCCAGCTCTCCTGGAGAGGAATGCAAGAATGCACATGCCCCCAGGGGTGTGGTTCAGAGCTTTCCACTTGACCACAGGATGATAATAGTCCAGAGAGTGAGCTGAGGTGGGAACTGAGTGAGAAAACATTATTTGAGAGGGTAAAGGGAAGAGGGGAAGGAAGAGACCCCTAAATGGAAGGGTCCAGAGGCTCAAGCACTGCTTCAAACCAGAAATACATAAAAATGCAAGGCTACAGCATGGACTATAATCTGTGGGATTGGGCAGCATGCCTAGAACCAGCCCATCCTGCAGCTGTTATGCTAGACCTCTGAGAAGCAGTAGGTAATTGGGAAGACTGTGTCTGAGGCAGATGGTGGCCAGTGGCCAGATCTGACCCATACATGTGTATTGTTTGGACCACAGAATTTTTATTTTGTATTTTTTTAAACTGAAAAACTTGGCTAGTACTGAAAGATTTAAAGTTATTAGCCACAAAAAGCAGATATTTTGTCAAGGTCTCCACCACTCCCTCCTGTCTCCCCACCACTGAGGAGTTACCAGTTTTTGTGTTTCTACTGTTTCACCTTGCTCACTTCAATTATTTAGCTTATCTGTCTGACTGCAAAGGCACTGGATTTTTGACCCTTAGTTTAAAAGGGTTTTGGACAGCAAAAGCTGTTCGGTTTGCTGTAAAGGTTGCTTTAGATAATGCACACAATGCCTGGGCTGAGCATGGCAAGTGTTAAATGTTCAATAAACGTAACATCTCCTCATCTCTACTTCCTCATCATTATTTTGCCCCAGGTGTATTTCAAGGCTGTCAGGAAGTCTTAGACTTGACGAGAGAGAAGAGAGTCTTCTGTCTTTAAGCATATACCACTTGGTATTGTACAGGAGAGACAGGCAGTGTCATCGTGTTTGGCTGTCAGAATGAACTGCAGGATTCGTAACAATTAAATCCTTCTTGGTTGTGAGTCAGGTTGTAGCAACCTGGGATATGACGCCTAGTGCAGTGTGTTTATGCCAGATAAGCCATTCAGGCAAAACCCTATTTAATCCAGCAGGCACCATGAGGTTGTCTACCTTTAGAGGGGATAAGGCAAATGTTAAGTAGAAACTCAAACTTTTAGGTCTCACAGTCTTCTTTCTATTCAGTCATTGGATTTTGCACTTTGCTTGAACCAGAGAAATAAAGAAAAGATCACCCAGGACTCTGTGTTTGCTATCAGACATGAAATCACAACTGTAATTGGATCTGTCAGAGAAGTCCCTTTAAGAAAGAAAGAATGTACCATTTTACCCCTTCTAAAGACACCCCAGGGACATAAGAGTCCAAGGAGAATCTCAGCACATATGAGATGTGCTTCTTTTCAGTCTGAAATGTAGTAGTGAAGAGGAGTTTAGAAAATTAAGAAGAACAAATGCCAGTCAATATAGTCTGAGAACATTTTTATATCTCTAGTTTTTTTTTTTTTCAGATTACTAAAGAATACCCATCAAAAGCTGTATCTGTCAGCAAGGCCTTCACACGTCTGCATTCACGAAGTCTATAAAAGCAAAAATTTCCTCTTCCTAATGAGATTCTGCTTACCTGATTACTTTTATTCTTTGATAATTTTTTCTTATTTTAAGAAAATGTAAGACTTTCTCCTGCATGCTATTTTCTTAGAATATCTAAAAACATGGTTAAAAACAAATGATTAAAATTTTGGCATAGTTTTGACACATAATATAATTCCTTGCTTTATCAGTGGGTCTCAAACTGTACTGTATATAAGGATCACCTGGAGGCCATGATTTGCAGATAAATTTTAATAACCAGCAATCTGGGGAAAACAAAAACTCCTGAATTGTTGCATTTGCTGATTTTCATGACGTAAATACTTCCACCAAGGCAAATTTCAGTCTACTTACGTGAAGTTCATTAGCTCAGAAATTTCTCAGATTCCTGAAATTTTAACATTTTGTTCTTGGAAGTTGGTAACTCACCACCTCCAGTACACCACTGCCTTGAGGGCCTATGAAAACTAATATTTCTGCATTCTACCTCCAGAGATACTGACTCAGTATGTCTGGGGTAGGACTGGAGAATTTGCCTTTTTCAGGAACTTCCTGCATCTAACAAGCCTGGGATGCTTAGGGTAGCATTTCCCAAATATGCCCGGTGGAGCCCTAGTTTACTAAATGTGAACAAATATTTCAGAGGAAAAATAGAAGCCTTCAAGTGATTAAATGTTGAGAAAGGCCAGGATGGTGAGGTTCAGTAGGTTTTCTTTAGTGCGGGACTTGTCAAGTTCTAGCATGTAGACTTCTGCAGGGTGATACATCAGGAAGAGGGTATCCAGTGTAGTTTACTTCAGAAATTATTTGATCCTAGGGCTTTTTTTCCAGGCATGCTGTTTTGGGGAAGAATCTTAGTATATACACTTTCCCTTTGTAGAACTAGAGTTAGACTCTGAGCCCCAGGATTTCGTAACCAAATTTGTTTTCACAATACAGGGCATGAAGCTGTCTTGTAGGCTTTTCAGAGGAAATTTTAAACAATGAGTAGCACACGGCAAGTTCTTTATCTAAATATAACTTTTCAGTACCACCTCATTCAGTATGAAATCGAGGCTAGTGAACAGATAGAGACCTCCTTAACATGCTTGAAGCTTGTAGCCTAGAGGAATTTGAATCATTCCATCCACCAATTTTAAAGCTAGAAGAGGACTTAGAGGTTGGAGTCGGAGAATTTCAGAGCGAGAAGAGGTGGAAGAGGTCATTGGATCAAACCTTCTTTTTTAACATATGAGGAGGGTAAATGTACAGGGAGATGAGGTACCTTTCCCAGTGCTGGGGCTAAGACTGATGCCATCCAGTGCTCTTTTCACTGTACTAAAATTTCTTCTCTTTCCTGGGAAAAGTTCAAGATCTCAGCTGCCTCTGATGCCTGTTTGAATCAGGGGGCCAAAAGTCCAAATGTCCACCTCAGAGCAGTTTTAGAATAATTCTCTTAAATTAAACTGGATATCTGCATCCTTTGAAATTCTAATTCATCAGAGGTGTTTGATTCTGATAACCCACCAGGGAGGAAATTATACTCTGAGGTCCAGTGGCTGCCGGAAGTCAAGCTGTCAGAGTCGCACCAGCACACAAGCTCTCTTTCTCTCTTTTTATCAGAACAGCTGGGAAAAAGGGTATGGAGGGAGGGCTGTGTGAGGAAATACGATCTTGCAGAAAGCTGGCATGTACCCAGCTCTGGTGTTGGGAGGGCAGTAATATTTTCTGATGTTACTTAATGAGAGTCAAATATAAATATCAAACACAACACCCTAGATGTGTGACAGCAGAATGTTTAGAGAAAAGTTACCAAAGACAAAGCATTCCTTTGTACTCTTTAAAATGACTCTGTCCACTTTTTATTTGACATGTATTATGTCACTGAAACACAATCTGAGAGGGTTTGGTTGAGTTCATGGAATAGAATAATTATTCTCTTATCTCCCTCTCAGGACCTTCCCTTGCCATTCTCCCATGCTCATGTATAAACCATAGGTGACCCCGTAAGTACTAAGAGTGGTGTTGAGGGGACACAGTTAAAATCAACAAGGCTCACTCTTTCCCCTGACTAATTAGGCACATTTCCTGAGGACCAGTATATGTCAGGTAGTGTGCTAGGCTCAGAGGATGCAATCTCAAGCAGCAAGCCTGTGCCTGCACTTGTGAATCTAGAAGTCTGTGGGAGAAAAAGAAAATCACAAACATATATGTAAAATGACCAGTTGTGATAAATGCTTTTAAGGAAGGTGCTTGGGTCTGCAAGAGTGTGTAACATGGCATGTGACCTAGAGCAGTGTTTCTAGAATTCAGTGTGATGAATGACCGGTTTTACCCTCCAATCTGTTATGAACTGATGCTGGCATAGCTTTGATTCCTGTGTGTGACTAACCAGGTTCAAAAAGATTAATTTAATCATCATGTGCTTAGATGCCATGGTAATATCAAAATACCAAAGGTTTTGAATTCTGATTTCTCCATTTCTGCACATATCTCTTTGTGTACAACTTGTGGGCTGGCATTAGACTGTGGACTGTCCTTTGAGTAGCTCTGACCTAGATTGTCAAATCAAGCAAGTTTTCCTGGAGGAAATAATTTTTTGCAAAGTGATCTGAAGGATGAATAGGCAAAACTGAGATGGGCAGCAGAATTCCAGGTAGGAGGAGCATGGATGACACTAGGATCTTGAGTGTGAGAGTGAGTGGGAGACCCATCAGGGTGAGTTAGTTGGAAAGTGCCAGGCCACACCTATGTCAGCTTCCCATTGTCTTTCTGGGGCAGGTCTCAGAAGTTTCTCAACAGTGCACTGCAGTGTGGTCAGTACGTTAGTGGAAGTCAGGTGGAAGTCAGAAGACCCATTAATAGATTATTGGAATAATTCAGGTAACTTAGCTACAGTGGGGCGGTGGACATCTAAGAGGTGGAATATTGAGAAAGAATAGCAGGATTTGGTGGTGGAGTGGATATGGGGTTAAAGGAATGGGAAAGATCAGTTATTAGTTATTTCCATCTTCAACTCTACTGCAGACAAAGAATATTACTTCTTTTATGCTCAGGACCCAAGGACTCTTCTTTATCTCTATGGCAGTGTCGGCAGGGAATGGAGGTCCATTTTCCAAGCCCTTCGGAGGCCACATCTATATTTTTGATGTGCTTCACAACTGCCATTCTTTCTCCTTTAAACGTTCTATTTATGAAACTAATTGAGATCTTCTTTTGTGTATAAAATATCCATTAGAGTGTGTCTCCAGTTTTTTTTTTTTTTCTTAAAACATTAATTCTAGAAAGTATTGACATGAGCTGGATGAAAAAGACACCCTGCAAAAGAATCTATTTGGGAAAATTCTGCTAGACAGAAACTTTTCCTACAATGCAGGACTTCTTGGAGCATTTACTATGCTAATGCACACCTTCAGCTTCCAAGAGAGGAAGTGAAACATACAGGGTTTCCACCCCTTGTTTAGTTATGGGGTCCTTTTTGCCAGAAGCAGCTATTAGGCTGATGTTTTTTGGAATTTTTTGGAAAAGGATGCTTCGTGGTAACCAGAGGAGCTCCATCCTCAGCACCTGAATTCAGTTTTGCTTCACATATTTTGAGGCAAGAAGAGGTTTTTCATTTTGTTTCTTCCTATCACAGGACAACCTAGTTCTGTTTCATAAGGTGCTTTTACCTAAGTGCTAAGTGAGTCTTGGGAATCAGAACAGTTCTCCCTGTACCTGATAAACTTGCATTTCCAGCTGTGTGGTGAAAACTGCTAAGGCAACTCTAAGTATCAATCTGGGTGCACCATCCAGTGTGTCTGTCTGGGGCCATGTGTCCCACCCAGGCAATAAGTCTGGCTGGGAGAACATCAAGAGCCACCCTGATGGAATTAAAGTGACACTTGTGTAATAGCAGTAAATTTTCTATCTGGATTGAGTACAGCACAGCAGTAGTTATAAATGATAGCTATGTCAATGGAGGCTGCCCTTCTCGCTCCCCTTCCTCCCTCCTTCCTGGCCTTTGAAGGCCACTGATAACAACAGGAAAGAAAAGATTTTTCTTTATTCAGTAAGCAAGTTTCACGCAACTGTAACACCGACATCTATAAGCATGTGAACGATTTCAGGGCCTCTCAGTCCTGAAGGTGCAGAGGAATCACGTGGAGAGTGCAGTAAACACGATCAGCTTTGAAAGCAGTCAGTCTATGTGGGGCCAGAGAGTCTGCATTTCCAACAGGCTCCCAGGGGGCCAGAGCCACAGTGAACAGGATGCAGGATTATTTTTGATTGATTAGTAGTAATTCACTTACCTTTATTCAGTTTTATAATTTCTTGTCATTTTTAATATAATAACATCATTAGAAAACTAAAATTAAGTTAAATTAAGCTATTTCCAATAGTTGAGAAACAAAATGCCATAATTTTTAAGCACCCCTGATATGGTTTGTGAAAAAGCATGCTATTAAATAAAATGCTTACAATAGTATTATCAAAAATTATAATCAGTTCAGTTCAGTCGCTCAGTCGTGTCCGACTCTTTGTGACCCCATGAATCACAGCACACCAGGCCTCCCTGTCCATCACCAACTCCTGAAGTTCACTCAGCCTCACGTCCATCGAGTCAGTGATGTCAACCAGCCATCTCATCCTCTGTCGACCCCTTCTCCTCCTGCCCCCAATCCCTCCCAGCATCAGAGTCTTTTCCAATGAGTCAACTCTTCACATGAGGTGGCCAAAGTACTGGAGTTTCAGCTTTAGCATCAGTCCTTCCAAAGAAATCCCAGGGCTGATCTCCTTCAGAATGGACTGGTTGGATCTCCTTGCAGTCCAAGGGACTCTCAAGAGTCTTCTCCAACACGACGGTTCAAAAGCATCAATTCTTTGGCGCTCAGCTTTCTTCACAGTCCAACTCTCACATCCATACATGACCACTGGAAAAATCATAGCCTTGACTAGACGGACCTTTGTTGGAAAAGTAATGTCTCTGCTTTTGAATATGCTATCTAGGTTGGTCATAACTTTTCTTCCAAGGAGTAAGCATCTTTTAATTTCATGGCTGTGGTCACCATCTGTGGTGATTTTGGAGCCCCCCAAAAATAAAGTCTGACACTGTTTCCACTGTTTCCCCATCTATTTCCCATGAAGTGATGGGACCTGATGCCATGATCTTTGTTTTCTGAGTGTTGAGTTTTAAGCCAACTTTTTCACTCTCCTCTTTCACTTTCATCAAGAGGCTTTTTAGTTCCTCTTCACTTTCTGCCATAAGGGTGGTGTCATCTGCATATCTGAGGTCGTTGGTATTTCTCCCAGCAATCTTGATTCCAGCTTGTGCTTCTTCCAGCCCAGCGTTTCTCATGACGTACTCTGCATAGAAGTTAAATAAGCAGAGTGACAATATACAGCCTTGATATACCTCTTTTCCTATTTGGAACCAGTCTGTTGTTCCATGTCCAGTTCTAACTGTTGCTTCCTGACCTGCATGCAAATTTCTCAAGAGGCAGATCAGGTAGTCTGCTATTCCCATCTCTTTCAGAATTTTCCACAGTTTATTGTGGATCCACACAGTCAAAGGCTTTGGCATAGTCAATAAAGCAGAAATAGATGTTTTTCTGGAACTCTCTTGCTTTTTTGATGATCCAGCAGATGTTGGCAATTTGGTCTCTGGTTCCTCTGCCTTTTCTAAAACAAGCTTGAACATCAGGAAGTTCACGGTTCACATATTGCTGAAGCCTGGCTTGGAGAATTTTGAGCATTCCTTTACTAGCGTGTGAGATGAGTGCAGTTGTGCGGTAGTTTGAGCATTCTTTGGCATTGCCTTTCTTTGGGATTGGAATGAAAACTGACCTTTTCCAGTCCTGTGGCCACTGCTGAGCCTTCCAAATTTGCTGGCATAATGAGTGCAGCACTCTCACAGCATCATCTTTCAGGATTTGAAATAGCTCAACTGGAATTCCATCACCTCCACTAGCTTTGTTCGTAGTGACGCTTTCTAAGGCCCACTTGACTTCACATTCCAGGATGTCTGGCTCTAGGTCAGTGATCACACCATCGTGATTATCTGGGTCGTGAAGATCTTTTTTGTACAGTTCTTCTGTGTATTCTTGCTACCTCTTCTTAATATCTTCTGCTTCTGTTAGATCCATACCATTTCTGTCCTTTATCGAGCCCATCTTTGCATGAAATGTTCCCTTGGTATCTCTAATTTTATTGAAGAGATCTCTAGTCTTTCCCATTCTGTTGTTTTCCTCTATTTCTTTGCATTGATCGCTGAGGAAGGCTTTCTTATCTCTTCTTGCTATTCTTTGGAACTCTGCATTCAGATGCTCATATCTTTCCTTTTCCCCTTTGCTTTTTGCTTCTCTTCTTTTCACAGCTATTTGTAAGGTCTCCCCAGACAGCCATTTTGCTTTTTTGCATTTCTTTTCCAGATAATCACGATGGTGTGATCACTGACCTAGAGCCAGACATCCTGGAATGTGAAGTCAATGGACCTTAGAAAGCATCACTACGAACAAAGCTAGTGGAGGTGATGGAATTCCACTTGAGCTATTCCAAATCCTGAAAGATGATGCTGTGAGAGTGCTGCACTCATTATGCCAGCAAATTTGGAAAGCTCAGCAGTGGCCACAGGACTGGAAAAGGTCAGTTTTCATTCCAATCCCAAAGAAAGGCAATGCCAAAGAATGCTCAAACTACCGCACAACTGCACTCATCTCACACGCTAGTAAAGGAATGCTCAAAATTCTCCAAGCCAGGCTTCAGCAATATGTGAACCGTGAACTTCCTGATGTTCAAGCTTGTTTTAGAAAAGGCAGAGGAACCAGAGACCAAATTGCCAACATCTGCTGGATCATCAAAAAAGCAAGAGAGTTCCAGAAAAACATCTATTTCTGCTTTATTGACTATGCCAAAGCCTTTGACTGTGTGGATCCACAATAAACTGTGGAAAATTCTGAAAGAGATGGGAATAGCAGACTACCTGATCTGCCTCTTGAGAAATTTGCATGCAGGTCAGGAAGCAACAGTTAGAACTGGACATGGAACAACAGACTGGTTCCAAATAGGAAAAGAAGTATATCAAGGCTGTATATTGTCACTCTGCTTATTTAACTTCTATGCAGAGTACGTCATGAGAAACGCTGGGCTGGAAGAAGCACAAGCTGGAATCAAGATTGCTGGGAGAAATACCAACGACCTCAGATATGCAGATGACACCACCCTTATGGCAGAAAGTGAAGAGGAACTAAAAAGCCTCTTGATGAAAGTGAAAGAGGAGAGTGAAAAAGTTGGCTTAAAACTCAACACTCAGAAAACAAAGATCATGGCATCAGGTCCCATCACTTCATGGGAAATAGATGGGGAAACAGTGGAAACAGTGTCAGATTTTATTTTTGGGGGCTCCAAAATCACCACAGATGGTGACCACAGCCATGAAATTAAAAGATGCTTACTCCTTGGAAGAAAAGTTATGACCAACCTAGATAGCATATTCAAAAGCAGAGACATTACTTTTCCAACAAAGGTCCGTCTAGTCAAGGCTATGATTTTTCCAGTGGTCATGTATGGATGTGAGAGTTGGACTGTGAAGAAAGCTGAGCGCCAAAGAATTGATGCTTTTGAACCGTCGTGTTGGAGAAGACTCTTGAGAGTCCCTTGGACTGCAAGGAGATCCAACCAGTCCATTCTGAAGGAGATCAGCCCTGGGATTTCTTTGGAAGGACTGATGCTAAAGCTGAAACTCCAGTACTTTGGCCACCTCATGTGAAGAGTTGACTCATTGGAAAAGACTCTGATGCTGGGAGGGATTGGGGGCAGGAGGAGAAGGGGTCGACAGAGGATGAGATGGCTGGTTGACATCACTGACTCGATGGACGTGAGACTGAGTGAACTTCGGGAGTTGGTGATGGACAGGGAGGCCTGGCGTGCTGTGATTTATGGGATCGCAAAGAGTCGGACACAACTGAGCGACTGAACTGAACTGAACTGAACTGAAGGAGCAGTGGCTGTGTGGGCGCAGGAGGGCCTAGAGGAGCTATTCCACATCAAGGTCAGGAGGGTCAGTGGTGAGGAGATACCCCTTGTCCAAGGTAAGGAACAGTAGCTGTGCTTTGCTGGAGCAGTTGTGAAGAGATACCCCACGTCTAAGGTAAGAGAAACCCAAGTAAGATGGTAGGTGTTGCAAGAGGGCATCAGAGGGTGGACACACTGAAACCATAATCACAGAAAACTAGTCAATCTAATCACACTAGGACCAAAGCCTTGTCTAACTCAATGAAACTAAGCCATGCCTGTGGGGCCACCCAAGACACGTGGGTCATGGTAGAGAGGTCTGACAGAATGTGGTCCACTGGAGGAAGGGAATGGCAAACCACTTCAGTGTTCTTGCCTTGAGAACCCCATGAACAGTATGAAAAGGCAAAATGATAGGATACTGAAAGAGGAACTCCCCAGGTCAGTAGGTACCCAATATGCTACTGGAGATCAGTGGAGAAATAACTCCAGAAAGAATGAAGGGATGGAGCCAAAGCAAAAACAGTACCCAGTTGTGGATGTGACTAGTGATAGAAGCAAGGTCCAGTGCTATAAAGAGCAGTATTGCATAGGAACCTGGAATGTCAGGTCCATGAATCAAGGCAAATTATACTCCTTACCCCCTACCAAAGTTCTGGCCAGATCCAATGGACCAAGTGTTTAACATAATCAAAGTAGCTCAGGCCTAGGACAGTAGGAAATGATAGGCTATGAGGAGGTGAAGGATTGTGGCTGCCTGGGTGAGGGCCATTCTTGAAGGCACTTTCAGTAAAGTATCTAACAAGTGCAGTGCCAGCTTAGGTTGTGGTCACTCTCACACTCTGTCACCCACACCCTCACATCTCCCTGCCTCATCTGTACCAGTTACCACATCCCTGAAACTTTAGGCCTCCCACAGTGCCACTTCCCCAGTCGTAGCTCCCTAGCGCCCCTTGTTTCCCTAGTTCCCCTTGCAGCACAACTCCACTTGCCATGAAACATAACCACCTAGTTATCATGTGCATGGGGTAATCCATCATCCATTCAGACAAATGGATAAATGCTGGTTATAAATGCCAGGTGACCTGGCGAATTGGAAACTTAAACATAAGACTAACTATTGCATTTTTAATGATCTGGTGTGATGTTGGTTTGTGTCAAGGTTCATGCCCAGAAAACTAAGGGTGATTTTGTAGCTGGTGAGGAAGATGAAAGGTGAAGTCGTTCAGTCGTGTCCGACTCTTTGCAACCCCATGGACGGTAGTCTACCAGGATCCTCTGTCCGTGGGATTTTTCAGGCAAGAATACTGGAGTAGGTTGCCATTTCCTTCTCCAGGAGATCTTCCCAACCCAGGGATTGAACCCGGGTCTCCTGCATTGTAGGCAGACACTTTACCATCTGAGCCACCAGGGAAGTCAACTGGTGAGAGCCAACTAATATTCCAGGTTCCCTAGGAAAATGACAGCCAGTGTCAATCTTCTATATTTTGAGTAAAAGAAACTGCCTTCCTTCAAAGAGGCGTTCTTTTCTCTTGTGTTTTGAGGAAAAAAAAACAGACTCTGAACTTTTCTACTAAATGGGAATCTGGGCTATCAAAGCTATAGTTAGTATCAGTGAGGTTTCTGTCTGGCCTAATGCAGCTCAAGTTTGACATCCAAAGAAGTCATCCAAAAACTGTCAAGTTTTTAAAGACTTTCCATAGTTTGGAATTGCAGATAAAGCATTACAGACATGCTCAAGTATCTGTTACTGTAGATTTTAGCCTGCAATGCTTCATAATCCAGAGCTTTTAAAAAGAGTTGCAATGGTGAAAATTAAGAAATCCAAATGAAAGTTGGAGATTATGATAAAATATGTAAATGCTGGCTTATTCTGTCCATTATAATAAAAAACATCAAGTGGAATGTTTTATTAGGAATCATGTTAGATGCTTTCCAGTAATTATATCATTTATTATACTTAAGAACCCTATCAGGATGATACTATCGTGACTCCTTTTTAATAGATGAGGAAACTGAGGACCAGAGAGATTAAGTAAATTGCCCAAGGTTACCTCGCTAATAAACAAGAGAGCTGTGAGTGGAACCAGGTCTATCTGACTCCAGTGAGTCTTAGGTCATTAGTCTTTTTGACCCTGCCAAGTTGGCAGGCAATGATTTTTGTTGATTGTGCTGGTGTGTGGAGGTAATCTAAGGAATTAGCTAGTGTCTGGGAATGTAATCAGCTATTCTAAAACAAAATCAGATTAGCTTTTGTGTTTCTATTTCAATATTCAACATTTCAGTCAATTCATTGATCCAAAGTCTGCTATCCTCATTAAATATTATTAACACTTTAAAATCATGTGTATTGAACTAGTGGAAGTGATTTATTGTACTATTTATACTTTTACTCCTAAGAGTAGTTATGGATTAAAAAAAATATTTAAAACATTTTTGATACACTGAGGGCTCCTGAAGAAGTGAGTGGCTATTACCCAAATATAAAATAACCACTGAATTCAATTGCAGTGAGAAAGCAATTATTGAGTTCCTATTTGATGCTTTATGCTTATCTTGGGCTGGCAAAAATGAGTGAATTTCTTTCCCTAAAGTCATCCATCGGAGAAGGCAATGGCACCCCACTCCAGCACTCTTGCCTGGAAAATCCCACGGACGGAGGAGCCTGGTAGGCTGCAGTCCATGGGGTTGTGAAGAGTCGGACACAACTGAGTGACTTCACTTTCACTTTTTACTTTCATGCATTGGAGAGGGAAATGGCAACCCACTCCAGTGTTCTTGCCTGGAAACTCCCAGGGATGGGGGAGCCTGGTGGGCTGCCATCTATTGGATCACACAGAGTCGAACACGACTGAAGCGACTTAGCAGCAGCAGCAGCAGCAAAGTCATCCATAATTAGGAGGAAGACAGACATGTAGAGAAGTATTATATGACAATGTGGAAAGAGCCACACGAGGGATAAGAAACAAGGAGCTGAGAGGGGAGTAACCGGATGAAAGACTGTCACCTCAGAGGCATGATACACACCTGCACACAGCCTTTCCCTCGGTGAGCTGGTTATAGTCTTAAGTGTTCCACTAATATGTAGGAACAACACAGTTTCTTAACATGTGTTGGGGGTGAGTGGGTGTTTGTGAAATGAGGGAAATTATTAGCATATTCTTTTTTACATTTTTATTTTTAAAACCTTTTTATTTTGTATTGGCGTATAGCTGGTTAACAATGTTGTGATAGTTTCAGCTGGACAGCAAAGGGTCTCAGCTATACATCCACGTGTGTCCATTCTCCTCCAAACTCCCCTCCCATCTAGGCTGCCACATAACATTGAGCAGAGTTCCCTGTTCACTTGCATATCCCTAATTTAGGGTTGTTTATATTTCCTAGATGTAAAATTGATCAAACTTCCAGTCCCCCACATCAGTGACACCACCCTCTCCTCCCCCTCTCACCCATTCCACTCTAGCCACACAGAACTCTCCAGATACATATTCATACTGGGGCTTTAGTACTTGCTGTTCCCTTTACTGGAATAGTCATCTCCCAGGTAACCATGTGGCTGATTCCCTTGCCTCCTTGAAGTTCTAACCCAATTGTCACCTTCTCAGTGCAACTTGCCCTGGCCACTCTCATCCCCTCTGAGTCCCAGGCTCCTTCCTTGCATTCTTTTCTCCACTACACTCATCATTGGGGCACACATTTTGCACTTTGGTTGTATGCTTATTAATAGTTACATGTATGTCACCATAGCAAATAGCTCCCTGAGGCCAGGGGTTTTGATCCAATTCACTGCTGCATCCTTGGTTTGCAACAGCATCTGGCTCACATAATATTTGCTAAGCAATTACTATGGTCAGGTGGACTGTCGCTATTCAACTACTGGTGTTAGCCAAGAGTTATTAGTTATTATCTTCTGTTAATAAGCAAAAAGTCCCATAGAATGTAAACATTACATAATCCTTTAGCATTCTTCCCTGGGAAAGCTCCTCAGTCAACACAGTCCCACTCTCAACAATGCATGAGGTTTATTTACACTGAAAAACACTGAACTTTGACAGGCAAATAAGATTCAGGACTGTGTAAATTGGAAACCAATGGAGGCTGTTAATTTCCAGGAGGTGTTTCCAGGACTTAATTGACAACCTATGGAAAAGTCTTACAGATAGCTTGTCTTACAGATAGATTGTGAGGGTGAGAACCTCAGTCTTGTCAAAGTCTGAGCTGGGGGAGGTTAACCCACAGTACTAAATCCAGAAGAAATTGAAGAACATGCCGGGATGTTAGCTGTAAAATTCAGAATGAGAAATGGACCTGTTACAGGGACTAGAACTGTCTCTGGTGTGGCTTGAGCAGCGTCCTCTCTCCCTGTTGGCAGAAGGACGTGGGAACACCAATGACATTCGCAAGCCTTGCTGGGGAGGATGGGATATTCACACTTAGGTTTCCTCAGTGAGATAGTCCAGTCCACCCACTGGGATTTATCTGCCACTGAACCAGGGCCAGGACGTCTCTCTCTGCATGCCTCTCTCCCTCTCTCCAGCTGCCAGAAGAAACATTGCTTTTCTTTTGATGCAGCAATTCCTTCCAATAACACAGAGCCAAACCTTGCTCTATTCTGTGAGCTGCTTTATCTTCTTAAGGTAACTACATTTCTTTATTGTCTCGATTGATTTGGTCATTTAATTCTGATGGAACAACCTGATACATAATGTCTTAGAACATCCTCTGTCTTCCAAATATCCTCTCTTGTTCCTAATGAACTAAAATAGCATCATTGTCACCTTTGCCTCCCCCCATATCTTCTTAATAGCAGACAGTGGTTCTGGAAAACAAAGACTTCTTCCATCCTGATTGTGTGAGTGACAGCGAAAGATGGCTTATAGATATATGCATACTCAGGCAAATTGTTGGGTTATTTTAAAACAGTGTCCTTTTTGTGTAGTGACTCCTGAACACCAGATTGATGTCTGAACACTGACTGTCATTGAAGTTTATTGAAGAGACATCTAGTGGGGCTGAAGCAGAAAACTGTCACTCTGAATTCTGCATCATAAGGGCTGGAAATTTAGTGCCGACAGGGACCTCTAGTGTCCTACAGAAATAGAAGCTCGATGATACTGAAGATTCTTTAGAGGCAGTTGTCTGCTTTCAATGTGTCAAACAAGAGTGTACTTTTTATGCTTAATTTGCCATTCTTTGTGAAATAAAGAGGCATACATAGCCTATTCAGGATTTCTGACTAGGTATATGTAAGTTGGTGAATTTAACTAACCTTTCTGTGCAGGAAGTGATTTTTGTGGAGCACGCTTTGGGGAGCCAGGACACACGGTTTCCATCAGCCTATAATGGCACTATGTCTCATTTACTGGGCACTTACTGTGATGCTCAGTCACTCAGTCGTATCCAACTCTTTGCCACCGCCTGGACTGTAGCCCACCAGGCTCCTCTGTCCATGGGATTTCCCAGGCAAGAATACTGAAGTGGGTTGCCATGCCCTCCTCCAGGATCAAACCCGTGTCTCTGGTGTCTCCTGCATTGGCAGGCAGATTCTTTACCACTGAGCCATCCGGGAAGCCCTGAGCACTTACTCCTCACACATAATCCACACACCATACAAGTCACCCGTTTAAACTGTACAATTTTATATACAGGGTGGATAAACCATGAGGTCCTACTGTATAGCACAAGAAATTATATTCAATATCCTGTGATAAACCATAATGGAAAATAATATGAAAAGGAATGTAGATATATGTATAACTGAGTCACTTTGCTGTACAGCAGAAATTAAGACAACATTGTAAATCAACTATACTTGAATAAAATAATGTTTTTAAAGTGTACAATTTAATGGCTTTTATTAGTTTTGCAGCCATCAGTATAATCACTTTGAGAACATTTTCATCACTCCCCAAAGAAACCCTGTGCCTCTTAGCTATCATATTGAGGCAGTTTTTAAAATCCATTTTAAGGAATCCCCATACTGTCTTCCATCGGAGAAGGCAATGGCACCCCACTCCAGTACTTTTGCCTAGAAAATCCCATGAATGGAGGAGCCTGGTAGACTGCAGTCCCTGGGGTTGCTAGAGACAGACATGACTGGGCAACTTCACTTTCACTTTCCACTTTCATGCATTGGAGATGGAAATGGCAACCCACTCCATTATTCTTGCCTGGAAAATTCCACGGACAGAGGAGACTGGTGGCTATGTGCATGAGGTCGCAGCAAGTCGGATAGGACTGAGCAACTGAGCATTCACATGCATATGTGAAACTGTTACCACCATCAAGGCCATAAACATATCCATCACCTCAGGACTTCCCTGGTGGTCCAGTGGTTAAGACTCCGAGCTTCCAAGGTAAGGGCGTGGGTTTGATGCCTTGTTGGGGAACTAATTTCCCATAATTGTGCAGCTGACAGTAATTCCATTACCTATGAAACTTTTCTCCTGCCCCCTTTATTATTATTATTCTCGTGATTCTTGTGATAAGAACACTTAATGTAAGATTTATGCTCTCAGCAGATTTTAAGTATACAGCCCAGTGTGTTGGCTGTTGGGACTATGCTGTAGAGCAGATCTCTGGAATTTATTCACTGCACAAAACTAAAGCTTTGTTTCCTTTGACCAGCACCTCCCCACTTCCCCCTACCTGCAGTCTTTGGCAGCCACTACTGTGCTCCTCCTTCTGTGAGTTCGACTATTTTATTATATTATATATATATATATATATATATTATTATATAATAAATTAATAAAATATATAATTATATATTATTATATATTCCACATATGAGATAGATCATAACAGAATTTGTCTTTCTGTGTCTAATCAAAGCCTGCCTTCTTAACCATTACACTTTTCAGCATGAATCTGAAGCGGGGTTAAAAGGTCATCTTTCTCTCACTTTCTTTTTTCCTTCCTTCCTTCATTCTTCCTCCCTCCTGCTTCCCTGTCTTTCCTCCCCTGTCTTTGTCTTTCCCTCCTTTTAGCCCCTTCTTGACTCTTCTAAGTTGATAAGTGTATCCATTTTCCATCAGAAGCTTGGTGACATTTGGAATGGGAATAGATTTGCTTTTTTCAGGGTTGTGCTTATAATGACATTTTTGTGCTTCTAATGTGCTTATAATGGCATTTTGCAATAACCCATGGGAATTGACATGTTTTGTCTTAACACTGCTAAATACTCTCCCATGAGAAATCAAAGCAGACCTTTCACGTGTCATGGCTGGGTAATGGCTTTTCTTGGACAGTGTCCAATCCAGCGAAATGATGTTATTTTATTCTCCTGATGAAAACGGATATTTGACTTTTTCCAGCTCCTCAATTATCCTGTCTTAGAATCTCCACCTCAGCTGAAGAGGTAAATCTGTTTTAAAGAACATGTACTCTTTGCTGAAACTGATGCATCACGATTAAGGGTGTCATTTGTTGGGATTTATCTCATTACAGTGCCTGGAACCTCATGGCTTTCTCCAACAACCAATACTTTTGGGTTTTTCAATTTGTTTTGTTTTTGAATTAGACCTAGGAGGAAATTTTTCAAGACTTTCAAGAAAAAAAATTCTGATTCAGTCCTATGTAGTGAGGTTGTAGACCAGGTGGTTGAAGAGACACTCCGTGTGGATCTTGCTCTTAGACCTAGTTGGGATCAGGGTCACTCAGGACACATATTCACTCTGGCAGGTGACATGGATGAGGGGCTCCCCCACGGGGACTCCTGGGCTCGGCCCACGAATGCCTGTTCCCACATCTCTAAGTGCACTAAATACCCTCTGAAGAAGGATTTCACACCCCCAAGAAATTTGGACATGTGTGCTGCAAATGTCACAACAGAGGATGGGAATAAAAGACTTATCTGAAAAAAAAGAAAGCAATTCTTTGTCTGGTCAGTATTTTCTCTTGGAAAATTTGCCTCCCAAGTCTGATGGTCTGTCACTGAAATGGTGATTATTTCAGGCTTGGGAATTTGAGCCAGAATGGACCATCCTACCCCATTTTCCTCAGTATAATTATGTGTCCTGTGGTGGGCATCTAACTCAAGCCAAACTTTGGACTCATCTTAGAGGCATTGATGTGGGGCTGGTAGAGGGAGGATCCCTTACTCTGAAGATTGCAAGAGCAAACAGCCATTGAAATCTGAAGCTGCGGAGATAATCTATGTTGCCAAGTGGAGAGAACTTGCTTAATTAAGGAGGAGGAAAGCAGAGTCTGAAGGTGATGGACAATTGCATCTTAATGACAAATCTGATGTGTTGGATCCAGCCGTGCCTGAATGTGACATATTCCTTCTCTCTGTTTCAGTTATGAAAACCTATACATTCCTGTTTGGTTCAAACTAATTTGAATTGGATGTTTGTCACTTAAAACTGAAAGTGCCCAATTCAACAATAAATGCAGAAATTTCTGGTCAGATAAACATGAAGTGAAATAATATGCCAATCCCTCTCTGTTATGATATTTCCTTGGCCCTACTGAAAATGTATCCCTTGTAGTGATCACATTCAAGTCTAATTTCTCTAAGATGTGGATGTGTGAGACATTGGGTTTCTGAGAGACTCATTACACTCAACCTATCTTTCCTAGTAGCTCAGTTGGTAAAGAATCTGCCTGCAATGAGGAGACCTGGGTTCAATACCTGGGACGGGAAGATCCCCTGGAGAAGGAAATGGTAGCCCACTCCAGTATTCTTGCCTGGAGAATCCCATGGAAAGAGGAGCCTGGCAAGCTACAGTCCATGGGGTCACAAGAGTTGGACATGACTTGACTAAACCACCACCACCATTATCCAGTCATCTGCAGGATTACTTCAAACACAAGTAGGGACCCACACTTCACACTAGGGAGGGCTGGGGAAACCTTCCCAGAAGAAATGATGGTTACACTGACTCAGAAAAGCAAGGGAGAAGAATGAATAATTCTGGCAAGGGAAGCATCAGGCCCAGGAATGTGAATCAGCATTGGGCTTTTTAAACAAGGGGGAGAGCAAAAAATGTTTGGAGAATGAGACACAAGGTTGTATCTTGGAGTGTGTAGAGAGATGCTGAAGGATTTACATCAAGGGAATACGGTCAGACCTGCATTTAGAGGGTTTACTGTGTATGGAGAAGGATAATGTGTGTGTGTGTGTGTGTGTGTGTGTGTGTGTGTGTGTGTGTGTGTGTGTTGGGAGTAGGCTGGGAACAAGCAGTGAAATGACTAGAAGCCCAGAGATAATGGTCAGATGAGAGGCAAGGCCTCATTGAAAGGCTGATGATGAAGCTGAAGAAGAGGTTGAGACAGAGAAGTCAGAGCACGTGGGTCTCTGACTTCTGTTCTGAGTCCTGAGTTCTGAGTCCTGAGAGGCCTGAGGAGAGCGAAGACAGAAATATGCTGCAGTGTCAGATGCTCTGGATGGTGCCAAAGCAAAAGTGTTCAGACACTAGTTAAAGACTGAAAGGGAGACTATTCAAGAGAAATTACAGCAGTAGGGTTTCATGTTATGGGAGAGAGAGAGAGAGCTCACCTCCAAACACCACAAGGAAAAGTAGAAATCTATCCCATGGACTGCAAAGAGATCCAACCAGTCTATTCTAAAGGAGATCAGTCCTGAGTGTTCTTTGGAAGGAATGATGCTAAAGCTGAAACTCCAGTACTTTGGCCACCTCATGCGAAGAGTTGACTCATTGGAAAAGACTCTGATGCTGGGAGGGATTAGGGGCAGGAGGAGAAGGGGACGACAGAGGATTAGATGGCTGGATGGCATCATCGACTCAATGGACATGGGTTTGGGTGAACTCTGGGAGTTGGTGATGGACAGGGAGGCCTGACGTGCTGCAATTCATGGGGTTGCAAAGAGTTGGACACAACTGAGCATCTGAACTGAACTGATAGCCCAGGAGCAGGGTGGGGGTCCGTGGATGGAAAATTACTGAGAGGGGCCATAAAGGCCAGATGGAATCTGACTCAACTGAAGTGACAGTATTCTTCTCAAAGGTGAACCAGGGTGTTTAGACATTGAGGGTGAGGGATGAGGAATTTGATTAAGGACAATCAAATATCAAAGGTGGGAGACATTTGCTATACTGATGCAGCAGGATTCTTAATAAGGCTGGAGAAGTGGGCTAAGGGCAGAGCCTAAGGTCAGGGCCAAATCAGAGAGGAGCCTGACTTAAGTTTGGTTAAAGGAGAGAGCCCTGGTCAATGGTTATAAAGAAAAATGAATATCAGAGATCTTAAGAGGTCCTCAGCATTCCCAGGACTCCAGTACAAACCTCCCCTGCTGCTCAGTTTAGACCAGTGTTGAAGTCTTACTGCCCCTACTCACCTGGGACCTCACGGGCTCACCTGTGAATTCACAGAGGTGATGTCAGGAGGCCAGGGAGGACTGGGCTGGAAGAGATGCCATTCAGTTCTCTTAGTGGATCACCACTGGCCTTTGAAAGGGCAGTTCAGAAGAAACTAAGAAGTAAAAGCAGATTATAAGGATAAAGACTCCTGGAAGAATTTGAGGAGGCAAGGGCAAAAGGCACATTGAGAGGCAACTCTTTACAGTTGTCTGCAAGAAACAACAGTTTGACACACACAGTGCCTACCAGAATTTTCTGTAATAATTCTGCCATTACACGTATAGAAATCCTAAGAGAACATATACCCTCTTAGCAATCTAAGATCTGCAGCCAGGTCCCACAAATGCGGCTTCTCAAATCTTTAAAACCCACTGACTTCAAAGGGCATCACTTTCAGACTAGAAATGTGGATGTGAGGATGAACTGGGTGCCCGTCTTCAAATCATGTCTTTGTCAAAATCATACAGACTTCCACATCTGTAGTTTCATCTTTCTTACCATTGGCACCCCAAAAGCTCACGGGAAAATTTTTCTCTGTACATTAAGAAAGAAGTCACACTCTGGCAGCTGTGTCCTGAGTAATTACTTTGAGACAGACCTACTTTCTGGCTGTAAAGCCTAGAATATTTCAATTTCATTGGCTACTTTTCTAATGGTTATTAAAATATTTTGAGCATGGCACTGGCTGCAGAAAAGGTAGTGATGCCACCCAATCTTTCTTTAATAAGGGAGCATTTTGTATCAGGAGAGATGACACATTTAATGGAATGCAGATGTCTCTCTCTGGGTGTTCCACAATTCTGCCAGCCTTATGAGTCACTTCAACCATTAGTAATAAAATAAAAATGGCTTGAGATCACATCACACGCACACAAAGGGAAACACAGCATACCTTCTACCCACTCTGTGGAATTTCGCAGGGGCAGGGGTGGGGTGGGCTTGGCTAACCCTTCTCAGTTTTCTGTTTCTACCAAATTCTCAGTCTCATGTCTATCTAGACTCATGTGGTTTTTCTTTTCTCAAATTGAACCCAGTTGTTTTTTCTTTTGATGCCACTTACAGAAAACACTTGTGTGTAGCCCATTGTAACAAAGGGTATGAGAAGAGAGGGTCTGAATTGCCGCAGAGCAGAGAAAATTCTTTAATACTAATTATGGGATGTCTCATTGAGTTAGAAATTGAGATCTCCTCAGCTCTCAATTCATGTTTTTTTTTTTTTTCCCCATCTTTTTTCATTATTTCTGCAAATTGCTTCCTGATTTGGCTGGAGATGTCTTCTGCTGGGCTTCCAGACTTCATTTTCCTGACCCTGTCCCTCCCTCCTTCTCTCTTTACCCATCAATTTCTTCTACCACCATAGAAGAAATGTCCTCATCACCTTAGCCTGTTTGTGAAAAGTTTTTTTCTTATATTATTATAGAGAGAAATATACTCTCCTTTGACTGACTGATTGGTCTTTCTCAACAGTATCTCAGAGCCTACATTTTCATAATCAAATGGCTCTTCAAGGCACTTTTGCTAAGCAAAAGACACTTTCTTAAGAGAAATTTCATCAACAAATTTTGAAATAAATTGCTATTTCTCCACTATATTAAAGTATATGTCATATCCAGATTCTAGTAACTGGTATATCAATATTACTTTTGTAGTATTGCCAGAAAGCAAAAGAAAGTGAAAGTCACTCAGTCGTGTCTGATTCTTTGTGACCCCATGGACTATACAGTCCGTGGAATTCTCTAGGCCAAAATACTGGAGCCGGTGGCCTTTCCCTTTTCCAGGGGATCTTCCCAACCCAGGGATTGAACCCAGGTCTCCTGCATTATAGGCAGATTCTTTACCAACTGAGCCACCAGGAAAGCCTAAGAATATTGGAGTGGGTAGCCTATCCCTTCTCCAGTGGATTTTCCTGACCCAGGAATCAAACCGGGGTCTCCTGCAATTTACCAATTCTTTAGCAACTGAGCTACTAGGGAAGACCCATTATTGGCAGAATAAAGCCTATATTTTAAAAATCACTGAGTAAAGAGAGATAAGACTCATTTACGGCCATATTTAAAATTCATGTTTTTTTTTTCCCTATCTTTTTTGGTTATTTCTGCAAATTGTTTCCTGAGGAGGAAATCTTTTCCCATAGGCAGTCTCATCATCCTCTTCTTTAGATTTTTATATTTTGTGAGATAAGCTTATATATCCGGAACACTGTGAATTAGCTGGTGATGGGTATTAAAATAAGAAAACTGGGGTTTTCTTGCATATCTGATATGTGCTATAAAGTAAGGAGTTTGAAAGAGGTGGAATGCTTGCTTTCTTATCATCTTTGTTACAGCCAGAAATTCACACCTGGAAACAAAACTCAGCAACACAGTCCAAGACGAAGTTGTTTCTGGCTTTGCATCATAAAGATTTATCCTTGTCCCCCTGTTATATCTTGAGACTGAAAAGCTCTTCCTTTGGATCTTAACTCAGGAAGTGAGGGTCAGTCTCCTTGGCTTTAATGTTGACAACAACTCCATAAATTATTTGAAAGTGGCTTACATTTTCTACCTCATCATTTAATCTTGCTTCACATCACATCTCAGAGAGATTTTTTTTTTTCCCCCTCATCTGCAAAGTTTGCTAAGAAATTCTCAGGTCAGTTTTGGCACAAAGATCCACCATCATGGAGGCTTACCATCAGGTATATTTCTGTCCTTCCAAGATGGGCATGATCTCTAAATGACTTTATGGGGATGATGAACAAGGCATACCAACTCCATCGCTATGTACCCACCGGCATGTCAGCCTCAGAATCACCATGCAACTTCACACAGTGACATCATCAGGACCCTCCAAGGGTATGCAGGCATCTGTGGACTGCTCTAGTCTGACTCTCCAACCCTCAACCACCAGCCATACATACCTAAGCTATACATCTGACTCCATTTAATATTGTTATAGGCTCTACTTCATTGAAAATTCCGAAGAACATTCAGTGAAATATTAATGGAACCTGTTCCTGGTCATCTCTGCAAATTTCCCTTGAGGGTTTTGTAAGTGCCACAGAGCAATCATTTGGTGGCTTCCTGTGCTCTTTCTTCATCTTATTCCAGCCCTCCTCCTCATCTTTATGTCAGTTGTTTCATTGTAATAAAAGTAGTAAACATAGCAGAGGCAACACTGGTGGAGATTATTCCATAGCCATATACGTTTTAGTTATTTAATCCTCATAGCCACACACAATGAGGTAGGTCCTATTATCCCCATTTTCTAGAGGAGAAAACTGAAGTCCAGAGAAGTGCCAGCAAGACAGTGGTAGAACCCAGAGTCCTTGCCTTTAACCACTTTGCTGTTTGCGTGTTGAGCCATGGTAGGTGTTGACTTTAAACTCTGTAAATGAGGACACAGGTCTTATTTATTTATTTTTGGCTTCACTGGGTCTTCATTGCTGCATGTGGGCTTTCTCTAGTCGTGGTGAGCAGGGGTTTCTCTTTGTTGCAGTGCACAGATGTCTCATTGCGGTGGCTTCTCTCTTGTTGTGGAGCAGGGCTCCACACATGGCTAGGCACATGGGCTCAGTAGATGCAGCTCAGGGGCTCTAGAGCATGGGCTCTGTAGTTGTGGTGCATGAGCTTAGCTGCTCTGTGGCATGTGGGATATTCCTGAACTGGGGATCGAACCTTTCTTGCATTGGCAGGTGGATTCTTAACCACTGGACTGCCAGGGAATCCCCAGACACAGGTCTTGATATGAATTTGAATTCCAGCTCGGCCACTTATTGTATAACAAGTTACTTCACTTCTTTGACTCTCAGTATCCTCATCTGTAAATGAGGATGGGGATGATATGAGAATTTTCCTCATCAGATTCTTGAGACTATACTGCCTGTAACAACATTAAGTGGAGTCTCCAGCATGTTAAAGGCATACAGTGAATGTTAGTGCTGAATATTATAGCAGTCGTCTTTGATCATGAACTCAGATCATGAACTCCTTATTGCCAAATTCAGACTTAAATTGAAGAAAGTAGGGAAAACCACTAGACCATTCAGGTATGATCTAAATCAAATCCCTTACAATTATACAGTGGAAATGAGAAATAGATTTAAGGAACTAAATCTGATAGAGTGCCTGATGAACAATGGATGGAGCTTCATGATATTGTACAGGAGACAGGGAGCAAGACCATCCCCCAGAAAAAGAAATCCAAAAAAGCAAAATGGCTGTCTGAGGAGGCCTTACAAATAGCTGTGAAAAGAAGAGAAGCAAAAAGCAAAGGAGAAAAGAAAAGATTTACCCATTTGAATGCAGAATTCCAAAGAATAACAAGGAGAGATAAGAAAGCTTTCCTCAGTGATCAGTGCAAAGAAATAGAGGAAAACAATAGAATGGAAAAAACTAGAGAGCTCTTCAAGAAAATTAGAGATACCAAGGGAACACTTTATGCAAAGATAGGCTCGATAAAGGACAGAAATGGTATGGACCTAACAGAAGCAGAAGATATTAAGGAGAGGTGGCAAGAATACACAGAAGAACTGCACAAAAAAGATCTTCATGACCAAGATAATCACGATGGTGTGATCACTCAGACATCCTGAGAGCCAGACATCCTGGAATGTGAAGTCAAGTGGGCCTTAGGAAGTATCACTACAAACAAAACTAGTGGAGGTGATGGAATTTCAGTTGAGCTATTTCAAATCCTGAAAGATGATGCTGTGAAAGTGCTGCATTCAATATGCCAGCAAATTTGGAAAGCTCAGCAGTGGCCACAGGACTGGAAAAGGTCAATTTTCATTCCAATGCCAAAGAAAGGCAATGCCAAAGAATGTTCAAACTACCGCACAATTGCACTCATCTCACACGCTAGTAAAGTAATGCTCAAAATTCTCCAAGCCAGGCTTCAGCAATATGTGAACTGTGAACTTCCAGATGTTCAAGCTGGTTTTAGAAAAGGCAGAGGAACCAGAGATCAAATTGCCAACATCTGTTGGATCATCAGAAAAGCAAGAGAGTTCCAGAAAAACATCTATTTCTGCTTTATTGACTATGCCAAAGCCTTTGACTGTGTGGATCACAATAAACTGGAAAATTCTGAAAGAGATGGGAATACCAGACCACCTTACCTGCCTTATGAGGAATCTGTACACAGATCAAGAAGTGACAGAACTGGTATGGAATGACAAACTGGTTCCAAGTTGTGAAAGGAGTATGTCAAGGCCCTGTATATTGTCACCCTGCCTATTTAACTTATTTGCAGAGTACATCATGAGAAATGCTGGGCTAGATGAAGCACAAGTTTGAATAAAGATTGCCAGGAGAAATATCAATAACCTCAGATATGCAGATGACACCACCCTTATGGCAGAAAGTGAAGAAGAGCTAAAGAGCCTCTTGATGAAAGTGAAAGAGGAGAGTGAAAAAGTTGGCTTAAAGCTCAACATTCAGAAAACAAAGATCATGGCATTTGGTCCCATCACTTCATGGGAAATAGATAGGGAAACAGTGGAAAAAGTGGCAGAGTTTATTTTGGGGGCTCCAAAATCACTACAGATGGTGATTGCAGCCATGAAATTAAAAGACACCTACTCCTTGGAAGAAAAGCTATGACCAACCTAGACAGCATATTAAAAAGCAGAGACATGACTTTGCCAACAAAGGTCCATCTAGTCAAGGCTATGGTTTTTCAATAGTCATGTATGGATGTGAGAGTTGGATCATAAAGAAAGCTGAGCACCAAAAAATTGATGCTTTTGAACTGTGGTATTGGAGAAGACTCTTGAGAGTCCCTTGGACTGCAAGGAGATCATACCAGTCCATCCTAAAGGAAATCAGTCCTGAATATTCATTGGAAGGACTGATGCTGAAGCTGAAACTTCAATACTTTGGCCACCTGATGGGAAAAACTGACTCATTTGAAAAGACCCTGATGCTGGGAAAGATTGAAGGTGGGAGGAGAAGGGGATGATAGAGGATGAGATGGTTGGATGGCATCACTGATTCAATTTACATGAGTATGAGTAAACTGCAGGAGTTCGTGATGGACAGGGAGGCCTGGTGTGCTGCATTACGGTTGCAAAGAGTTGGATACAACTGAGTGACTGAACTGAATGAAACTGAATAATACCCTTTCTATAGATTAGCAAACTGAGACTTGGAGAAGTGAAAGACTTTCCCTAGGGTAAACAGCTTGAAAGTGGCAGTCTAGGCTTGGAAATCAGCTCTGGGACTCCAGAGTCTCTGCTCTTCCAAGCATCAGATCAGATCAGATCAGTCGCTCAGTTGTGTCCTACTCTTTGCGACCCCATGAACTGCAGCACGCCAGGCCTCCCTGTCCATCACCAACTCCCGGACGTCACTCAGACTCACATCCATCGAGTCGATGATGCCATCCAGCCATCTCATCCTCTGTCGTCCCCTTCTCCTCCTGCCCCCAATCCCTCCCAGCATCAGAGTCTTCTCCAATGAGTCAACTCTTCGCATGAGGTGGCCAAAATACTGGAGTTTCAGCTTTAGCATCATTCCTTCCAAACATACCTACCTAGTAATGCTGCCATGGGCTCCATCCATGCTGAAGACCACCTGACAGAGGCTGCGTGGGATGTGGTTTTGCTCAACAAACAGGCTCTGCCGTGATCTTGTACACTATTACTTGTGATAAGAGCCACGTGTGAGAAGTTCCAATGAATGGAATAAATGGCGTGTGATGAGAGTGCTGAGCAGAGAATGGCCACGTGACCATAAGCTCTAACCATTTATGGGTGGCTTGAACTTTTTGGCTGAGTGCCTAAATCTTCATTTCATCTCTTGCTGTGGAACTCTTGTTTTTCTTTAAGCCCAAGAGTCCAGCTCCACGAGTAACATAAGATCATGTAAATGAGGGTAGTCTTGGAAGGCAGGCTGCTTGTCATACTATGGTTGCTTTGTTGCTGTAATGAAAACCACATGCTCTATGGTATTTTTAGACTAGTTAATATTAGCAGATCAGTAGCATTTTTATTTAGATATTGCTATTCCAGCTGGGCTTCCTCTTATTACTTCAAGAAAATCAGAATGTCTACTGAATGTAAGCCTTCAGGAGAGTGGAAAATGGAAAGAAAACAACCAGCACTTTCCCCTTGACTCTTCTGGTTTCCACGTGGAAGTTACATGTGCTTCACTGAATCTTTAGGAAAGGAGAGGCTGGCCCAGGGGCTTGCTTTCAGAGAATGGTGGAGGAAGTACCCTGGTGGTCCAGTGGTTAAGATTCCACATTCCCAATGCAGGGGGTCCAGGTTTGATTCCTGGTCAGGGAACTAGATCTCAGTTAAGAGCTCACATGCCACAGCTAAAGATCTGGCATGCCACAATGAAGACTGAAGATCCCACATGCTGTAGCTAAGAGCCGGCTCAGTCAAATAAAAAATAAGTAAATAAATCTTTAAAAAGAGAGAGAGAATGGTGTACTGAGTAACAAGGTGGAAGCAATGATTAAGAAAGACTTGTGTTTGTCCTGGAATCAAGAGAAGAGAGAGGAAAAAGGAGGAAAGAGGGAAGAAGGGGTTGTCCAACTACCATTGAAGACTTCTTGAAATTACTGGCATGGTATGTTTGTTTTTAAATTTTATTTGTTTTGTTTCATTTGTATCATTTTGAGAAAGGTAGGATCATTCCACTCCATTCTTGAGAACCCTTTGGAGTCATTTGAATTTCTAAATTTGCTTATTTCAGAGAAAATTTTTTATTTCTTGGGAAAAGTCCTTAAATTCCTTTCCTTCCTGAACAAATCATATGTTTCCTTCTCCACCAACATGAAATATTCACTGTCTCTGTGACTAGAAGAGTAAAAATGCCCCTTCTCTCTCCCTGGAGAGAAATTGAGAGAAGAATTTGACACTGAATGTAATGACATCATCAAAAGCAGTGACCTCCATCCTTAGGATAGGTCTTTATGGACCCAAGGGGTGATTGATGGGTATGCTCTCCTCTGCCCAGCAGACTGGGGGCAAAAGGAGTAAGAGAAAGGAATGGGCAGTGTCCTTTATGACCATCTTTGCTGAGGACCAGTTTATGTCAAGCCCACACAAACAACAGGCTTCCCTAGTGACTCAGCTGGTAAAGAATCCGCCTGCAATGTGGGAGGCCTGGGTTCGATCTCTGGGTTGGAATGATCCCCTGCAGAAGGGAAAGGATACCCACTTCAGTATTCCTGCTGTATAGTCTATGGGATTGCAAAGAGTTGGACACGACAAGGGACTTTCACACAAGCAACAGCTCAGAATCTTCTGTTGGTAGAGGGCAAGGCTGATGAGATTTTGCTTTGGCATATGTATTTTTTTTTTATTCCATGTGTTGGGGTTGTATTGAACTCAATAGTTATACATAGGAAACTGCTGAATTTTCCCCACTGTGACCACCTTGAAAACATACGGTGCTCAATCTCCTTTCCCTGTCCCCTTCTGTAGTTTAGTCAAGAAGACAAAATAAGTCTTTTTTTGACAAGTATTACTTCAAGTGTTAAAAGACCCAATAGACTCTAACTCAAAACATTGATCTCAGATCCAATTAGAAATTTCTCCTGTTTCTCAAAGCCTAAGCCTGACCCTTGGCCGGGGTTCCCAAAGTTGGGGAAGGAGAGTCTGATCTTAGGGTCTGTTTGCTCATTATTCCTTCTGACTCACTCCCCCTTCTCAATTTGCATTGCTACTTTTGGTTTCTCCAGGGCTGGGGAGTAGGAGTAAAGGAGCAAGAGGGCAAAGAATCTTCTCATGTACTTTGACCTCTGTGATTCTCCCTTGCCTGGCATTGCCAAGGTGTTGGGCACTTCATTACTCTGTTTTATCAGGGGCACTTGTGGGTCATCCACTCTGGGACTTTTGTGTTGGACAGGTTCCCATATGGGTGATATATATTCTTCAACTGATCTCTTGTGACACACTTTCCTCTTTCCATCCCAACTCCTGTAACAGTGGTTGCATCTCCAGCCTGGTACTGCTAGAGTCCCCTTGCTCTGGCAGGCCACTCTAGAGATGGAGTGGAGCCTTTTAAGATATTTTAATATATATTCCATAGTGTCCACTAGACCCATGAGGACTCATCCATTCATGGTCCACCATCCTGAGAACAGGCAGGTTGCCCCCTCTGCTACCTCTGTCTTTGCCTGTCTTCTGGGGCAGCTTCTGACAGGCTCCTGCCTTCAGAAATGATCTATGCATGTGACAGGCTGTGGTCTCTGTTAGCTATGTCCTCAAGCCTTCAAGGACCCATGTAAGGCTCTCCCAAAGTGAAAGGAGAAGAGCCAAGTGACCTCTATTCTTAGGAATTCCCTTGCACAAACTCTATTTGGAAATTCCAAGTCTCAAGTCCCAGATCAAGAAGTGGGCTGTTATCAGAACCCCAAAGCACCCCTCATCTTCCTTTCTAATCACCCTAGACTTCTAGCAGCATGGTTTAATCTCTTTTTCCATAGTCTGGAGGTAAAAGATCTGTTTGGCTACCTTGTAGTGAGTTTTGTTATCAAGTAGGTCTCCGGAGGATTGAGGAGGGCAGTGCTTGTTACTTATTGTTTTCACTTTAGGGGCTTCAGCCAAAATGCAGACAGTAGGAAAAGTTCCATTTGTAACTAATGGAAATCTGTAAATTGAAAGTTCATAAGGAGTTAGCTTTCTGTGCAGACTCCACTTCCTCATGAGTCATTCAGAAAGATTCCCAGATTGTATGACCTCTGGAAATTTGTCTTTGTTCTCAGAAACTGCAAACGTGTACATGTCTTCATAAACAATTACTTGCTGCTGCTGCTACTGCTGCTAAGTCGCTTCAGTCATGTCCGACTCTGTGCGGCCTCATAGACGGCAGCTCACCAGGCTCCCCCATCCCTGGGATTCTCCAGGCAAGAACATTGGAGTGGGTTGCCATTTCCTTCTCCAATGCATGAAAGTGAATAGTGAAAGTGAAGTCGCTCAGTCGTGTACAACCCTCAGCGACCCTATGGACTGCAGCCTACCAGGCTCCTCCATCCATGGGATTTTCCAGGCAAGAGTACTGGAGTGGGGTGCCATTGCCTTCTCCGAATTACTTGCTAGATAAACAGAAAAAGTAACAGACTTGTCGAGTCTGGTGGGAAACCATATAGAGCTATAACTAAAATTTACTGAGCACTTCTTCTTTGCTAAGCTTTTTCTGTGTGTGTTTAACTCTTCAAAATCCCATTACTTGGAAAGGCTCATTATTATTATCACTGTAACACAGATAAGGAGGTCTGAGGTCCGATGCTGCTGCTGCTCTGCGGGGCCAGACAGTGTAAGATACGTAATGAGGATCACACAAGTGGGAAAATTGGAGCCATGTGCAAGCCCTAGTCACCTGGCTCCAGAGCTCGCAATCACTCTTCTATTCCGGGGACCAGAGTTCCCTGAGGAATCAAGGGTTCCCTATTGCTGCTGCTGCTACAGCTAAGTCACTTCAGTCGTGTTCGACTCTGTGCGACCCCATAGATGGCTAGTTTCTGGATAAAGCTCCACTGAGTTTCCTTAGGTGGAATGACTCAGACTTAGGGAAAGGAACCATGGAAAAGGTGATGACTTCTGGGTCAAGACCAGATCTTTTGCATAATAAACTAGATTCAAAGCTAGATGTCACTGCTGTGTGGAGTAGGGAGAATAAGGCATTTGGAGACATGACAGTTTCTTTGGGAATAGGCTTGTGTCCATGATGGAAACCCCATGAGCAGAGTCTGTCATTTTGGATATTTCTCTCTTATGCCATGGGAAAACTCATAAACAGTATAAGGATTTAAGTTTTGTAAAGCAGAATGTGTTGTTGGTTTCTTAAATTACTCCAGTTGTTCAGACAAAACCGATACCCCTCTACTCCTCTGTGGTGACACAATGTTTCAGGCATTTGATTGAAGTGTGCTCAGCCCAATCTCTTTTCTGAGTTCACCAGAAGGGAGAGATACCCACTGAAGGGGTTGCCTAGGAGTTCCTGATGGTGATCAGTAGGGGAGGGGCCAGGGCAATGGCAGAGTAGGAAGGAAAATATGATGCTCAGCAAGTTCTAGGAGAAGAAAGGATGTAAAATCAATCTCTCCTTCCAATATTTTCTTAGGGAATCTGACATGTGTGAGAGGGAAGGGAGGGAAGGAGGATGCTTGGGTTAGATCTTTTTTTACTAAAGATCAAGAAGATTGTGGCTTGGCTGCATGATTTCAAAAAGATAGCAAGTCAGAGTGAATCTTGTGTAGCCCATCAAATGGGATTCAGCAGAAAGAGGACTGAGAGGCTGCTGGATGACCAGGGCAGGAGGAAGCCAGACGGCAGCCTTGTTTGGAATCCTGGCTGAAGTGTCTAGGTGTAGAGCAGATGGTGTTTAACGTGAAAGTCAGCAGTATCCACCTCAAGGGAAAGGTGGAGTCTGGGCTAAAGTGGGGTGATCTGGCCATGAAGATAAGAGCATGTTTTAGGCACAGCAACTTAGAGAAATGTTCTGGAGCAGGTACCAATACTGCCGACTTCTCCTGCAGTAAGTGTCATTGGAGGACCAGAAAAATGGCAAAAGAACAACATTTACCAGTTAGGGTTAGGGTTCACTTTGCAAACAGACACTGGAGACCTCATGTGTCTGGCCTTGCACTAAGCCCTGGAGATGCCAAGACTTTACAAAGACATGATCTCTGCTTACAAAGAGCTCACAGTCCAGGGGGATAATCTGGCAAATCAATACAATGGTTTGTTGTAAGTTCTCTGATGGGATATGCACAAGCCCTTTGGGCTAACGGGAGGACAGAGAATCCAGACGTTAACTGGGAGAGATGGTGACAAAGAAGACTTCCTGGAGGAATGACATTGATGGGGATGCCCTATTGATAGGGAAGCATTCAGCACATATGTATAGGATGAATTGCTGTCAGCCTGGAAAATGGGGAGGGGATGGGGGGATTTTTTAAGGCAGATTCTTTTAGGTTCTTACTCAATTTGAGTAAGAGCCAGAGGAAGGAGGAACCCTGAGGAGACTGGTATGACTAGAGAGGACTGTGGCAGCAGGAAGTGGCTAGAACTGACGTAGGAGTTGGGAACAGATCATGATGGGGTTATAACCAGCCTAAGGGGTAGATGGTGCTGTCAGCACTTTACAGAGGAGACCAGTGAGCTCAGGGGTTCAGAGACTTTCCCCAAATCACACAGAGAATGTGGTAGACCTGGTAGTGGATCTAATAGCTACCTCACCCCAAATGGGGAGCTCTTTTCCTATTTTTCCTTTGCATCTTTATTTTGATAAAAGTTTAAGTTATTAAAATTTGTACCCAAATAACATGCTCACCTCCAATAGACCGCTCTGTCTCGACGTTAGCCCAGAAGTCATTGCATCTTCTCAGGACTGAACAAATTGTAATGTATTAAAACAGATTCTACCCTGATCCTGATGGAGGCAGCAGATCACCAAGAAGTCAGCTCTGTGCTAAACTGGCCTGGAGCATGAGCTTGGGAGGACCAGGCTTCATTTGTATTCCAAGGGAGAGAGTCCAGGGAGGAAAATGCACAGCAGTTTCTTTCATAAAATGTTTAAAGGACTAGTTTGTTCATGACCTTGGTTGATTAGGGTCAGGAACTTGACATCCTAATGCTGAATGTATCAGAAAAATCTGTGTTTGCTCACTGCCCCTGCTCCGAACAGGCTTCTAACTTCTAGCTCTAACTTCCTGCATAGCCCTCAGGAAATGCAAGTTGGTCTGAGGGTTTTTTTTGTTTGTTTTTTTCTCTTTCCTTTTCCAGTTTGGGGAAAATCCAGCATAATTGTGGTATTTACCCACTGATAAGTGAAAAATCAACATCATTGCAAACAGTGAGTGTTGGCCTAACTCCTAAGAACTCATAGTACTTCACCTGGGTGGCTGCCTCCTTGGCCAAATGTCTGATGACAGTCTTTCCATGTTGTTACATGGCTTTCGGCTTCAGTCCCCTTTATGTCTTCCTCCCAAGGGCTCTGCTGATCCTGGCTTGTCTTGGACAAAGTTGAGAAACAGGCAAAGAATGCCTTTTGGGTTCTGAACCTTCTTTTTCTTCTTCCTATGGGATTCATGCTCAGTGGTTCAGGTGCCCAGTGTTACACCATTTATCTCTCCTCTTCCATCAAGATGATGACCAAGAAAGTTATCTCAAACTTAATTGTTGGAAGAGACTAACTTTGATGATAACAGCTTACACATAGGCGGGGCACACAGCAAAACAGCTCATTCTCAAAGTTTTGTGTACGTTGACTCAATGAGTTATCCCAATAATTTTGTACATTGGCTCAAAATAATTCTGTGCACTAGAGAAAGTCATTAGCTCTCTCAGACACAGAGCAGTTAGTTTACTGACCCAAGGTCATAGTGTTAGAACTTGGTAGAGACATTTGAACCCAGGAGGTCTGACTTTGTCCGTGGGCTCAGGCAATTCATCAGGAGAACAATAACAATTCACTGATGGGGACGTGCATTACTTCATTTAATGCCCCTAAATAGTTTTGATATATGGTTTTATAACTCTGTTTCACAAACAGAAAAATGAAAGAGGAATTGCTGAGATTTTGTAACTAGTAAGTGGTGGAGAAGAATGTGGAGCCATGGTCTGAGTGGGGTGCCACTGCCTTCTCCGACTATCTACCATAGCATTCCTGAATTCAGGTCCTCAGTCATGGAGTGTCAGGCTCTGCAGATTTTGTGCTTTAAATAGTATCAGAATATTAAGTTAGATTATTGGAGCTATACTTGTAGTTGAGACAATGGGTAAGCAGGAGGCAGGAGAAACATTTTATCTGGGAGTGGGGGAAGTGGGTGCTGAGACTTTCCTGGATGTTAAAGTTATAGTTTGTAGGCTGGTGACCATTTGGCCATCCCAGCATGCTGGCCTCATTCAGAAGCTTTTTCTCTTCAGTTCTAACCCACTGTATTTGACTGTCTGCACCCCAACAGTGCACAGCCTCCCCAAAGTGGCTATGACTGAAACTAAACTCCCCTTTTCATTTTCCAATGGGTTTAACAGCATCACCTAAATGGGAATGCCCTTTCTCATTCACCTCCTACATTTAATCAGCCCCTGCGTTCCATAGACCCTGCATTTTACAGACATTTCTGGTCTATTTTCTTATACCTCCTCACTCGTCCTGTCTTTGTTCATCATCCTCACCTAAATGATCATAGGAGTGAGTTTCCCCCTCACTCCTGGTGTCTCTCTCCTGCAGTCATCCGTTACTGCTTCCTGGAGTAATTGCTCTCACATGGAAACTGATCATGTCACTTCCTGCTCAAAATCTGTTAGCGATGGGCCCCAAACACTTACGTAGTGTTTCCTCAAACTTCAGACTATGGTCTTCAGTAATGTACTCTTGGAGCTAATGGGGTTTCTCAGACATTTAAAAATAATCCCTTCATCAAGACAGTATGGTACTGGCACAAAGACAGAAACATAGATCAATGGAACAAAATAGAAAGTCCAGAGATAAATCCACGCACATATGGTCACCTAATCTTTGACAAAGGAGGCAAGAATATACAATGGGTTAAAGACAATCTTTTTAACAAGTGGTGCTGGGAAAACTGGTTGAACACTTGTAAAAGAATGAAACTAGAACACTGTCTAACACCATACACAAAAATAAACTCAAAATGGATTAAAGAGCTAAATATAAGACCAGAAACCATAAAACTCCTAGAGGAAAACATAGGCAAAACACTCTCTGACTTACATCACTGCAGGATCCTCTATGACCCACCTCCCAGAATATCGGAAATAAAATCAAAAATAAACAAATGGGACCTAATCAAACTTAAAAGCTTCTGCACAACAAAGGAAACTATAGGCAAGCTGAAAAGACAGCCTTCAGAATGGGAGAAAATAATAGCAAATGAAGCAACAGACAAACAACTAATCTCAAAAATATACAAGCAACTTCTACAGCTCAATTCCAGAAAAATAAACGACCCAATCAAAAAATGGGCCAAAGAACTTAATAGACATTTCTCCAAAGAAGACATACAGATGGCTAACAAACACATGAAAAGATGCTCAACATCACTCATTATCAGAGAAATGCAAATCAAAACCACTATGAGATACCATTACACGCCAGTCAGAATGGCTGCGATCCAAAAGTCCACAAGCAATAAATGCTGGAGAGGGTGTGGAGAGAAGGGAACCCTCTTACACTGTTGGTGGGAATGCAAACTAGTACAGCCACTATGGAGAACAGTATGGAGATTCCTCAAAAAACTGGGAATAGAACTGCCTTATGACCCAGCAATCCCACTGCTGGGCATACACACTGAGAAAACCAGAATTGAAAGAGACACATGTACCCCAATGTTCATAGCAGCACTGTTTACAATAGCCAGGACGTGGAAGCAACCTAGATGTCCATCCACAGATGAATGGATAAGCAAGCTGTGGTACATATACACAATGGAGTATTACTCAGCCATTAAAAAGAATACATTTGAATCAGTTCTAATGAGGTGGATGGAACTGGAGCCTATTATACAGAGTGAAGTAAGCCAGAAAGAAAAACACAAATACAGTATACTAACGCATATATATGGAATTTAGGAAGATGGTAACAATCACCCTGCTTATGAGACAGCAAAAGAGACACTGATGTATAGAACAGACTTTTGGACTCTGGGACTGGGAGAGGGTGGGACGATTGGGGAGAATAGCATTGAAATATGTATAATATCATATCTGAAATGAGTCAGTCCAGGTACGATGCCCTATAACAGATGCCTGGGACTGGAGCACCAGGAGGACCTGGAGGGATGGTGTGGGAAGCGGGGAGGGAGGAGGGTTCAGGATGGGGAACACGTGTATTCTGGTGGCGGATCCATCTCGATGTATAGTAAAAGTAATACAATATTGTAAAGTTAAGAAAAATTAAAATAATAATAATAATAATAAAATTAAAAAAAATAAAGTTATTTCAGGAAAAAAAAATAATCCTTTATTAAAAAAAAAAAACAATTCTCCCTGTGATGAAAACTCTTAAAATGGTTTTATCCCAATATTGACAATGTGACCTTGGGTCATTTGGTTAATAGTGCCGCGAGAAGGAAAAATATTTAATTTCGCTTTAAGGGACATGACTGGGAAGATTAGTACCATATTTTGTTAATAGGCCTTGTATTGGCTTTCCATTTGTAAATTTGTTTTTGTTTTATTATTGCATAAAGGTTATAGACATTGAGAAGTTATAGCTAGTTTATAGATTTAAAGATAACTCTATAGATTTATAGATTTAAATAATGTTGTAATTTAAAAAAAATAGGAGAAGGCAATGGCACCCCACTCCAGTACTCTTGCTTGGAAAATCCCATAAGTTGTCAGGACTTTCCTGATGGTCCAGTGGCTAGGACTCCATGCTCCCTGTGTGGGGGTCATGATCTCTGGATCACGATGATCCCCATGATCTCTGGATCCCATGCGCTGCAACTAAGAACTTGCATGCAACAACTAAGATCTGACATAATCAAATAATAAATATAAGAAAATGAGTTGACAATACTAAGAATATTTAATCATTCTTTCCTTTAATGTTGGTCCATACAGCTTTGCATACCCAAGTTCAAAAACACTGACCTGTGGGGTCAAGTGCAAACTCCTTAGAGCTATATGCATTTTGTCTCTATCCCCTTCCAGCCTCCTTCCTGCATCTCTCCACATGCCTTCTCCTCACTTGACTAGAGCTCCCTGACAGTAGGAACAAACAATTTCTTATTCCTATTTGTACCTACATGTCTGACTGTGAGTGAAGGAAGGAAGCAATGAACATGTGATAGAGGCACAGACCTGATGGCCAACTCCTAACATTACTTTAAATATTAACATTCCTTGTTTGACTTCAGGCTGGGACACCATGCTATCTCTCCTATTGGTTCAGCCACACTTTTATTTTATGTATTGAATGACTAAGTCATTTACAGAGGAGGAGGGACAGAGGAAGAAAAGGTTCAAAACTTACACCCATAGGGGAAGGTCAGATGCAGCCTGTATCCCGAGGGAAGGAATCATCTCCCTACAGTGTTTTCAACTTGGAAATTCCCAGAGGATCAAAGAGAGACGTCCGCTTTGCTCCTTGTCTCACAGTATGTCAGCTGCTTCCCTCCCACCTTTTCTTAGCTCCTAAAAAAGGGATGATTCCTTTAAATAGACTTTTATGTCTACTTTATTTTTAGTCCAGAAAGCATTTGCTTTTAGTGTTTGTGTATGGGAATGTGAATTCAGGTCAGCTGATGATCAGGCCAGACACCCGAACATGCCTGCAGCCACATTGGGGCATAGTAACCAGCCAACAGAGCTGGACAGTAGATGATGAGCTCCTATCAGTTCCAAAGTCTTATTTTGATTGGCAATCAACTCTAATGGGTTTTGTGGCCACACCAAAATCATAAGGAGGATTTGGGTATATGACCTGGATAACCATGATGGTGTGATCACTCACCTAGAGCCAGACATCCCGGAGTTCGAAGTCAAGTGGGAGTAGCACTCTGAACAGAGATAGTGGAAGTGATGGAATTCCAGCTGAAATACTTCAAATCCTAAAAGATAATGCTGTTAAAGTGCTGCACTCAATATATCAGCAAATTTGGAAAACTCAGCAGTGGCCACAGGACTGGAAAAAGTCAGTTTTCACTTCAACCCCAAGAAGGGCAATGCCAAAGAATGTTCAAACTACTGCACAATTGCCCTTATCTCACACGCTAGTAAAGTAATGCTCAAAATTCTCCAAGTCAGGCTTCAACAGTACGTGAACCGGGAACTTCCAGATGTTCAGGCTGGATTTAGAAAAGGCAGAGGAACCAGAGATCAAATTGCCAACATCAGTTGGATCATAGAAAAAGCAAGAGAATGCCAGAAAAACATTTACTTCTGCTTCATTGACTACACTAAAGCCTTTGACTTTTATGGATTTGACTGTGTGGATTATAAAACTGTGGAAAATTCTTGAAGAAATGGAAATATCAAACCATGTTACCTGCCTCCTGAGAAATCTGTATGCAGGTCAGGAAGCAACAGAACTGAACATGGAACGGACTGGTTCCAAATTGGGAAAGGAGTATGTCAAGGCTGTATATTGTCATCCTGCTTATTTAACTTATACGCAGAGTACATCATGTGAAATGTTGGGCTGGATGAAGCACAAGTTGGAATCAAGATTGTGGGAGAAATATCAATAACTTCACATAAGGAGATGACAGCACCCTTATGGCAGAAAGTGAAGAGGAACTGAAGAGCCTCTGATGAAAGTGAAAGAGAAGAGTGAAAAAGCTGGCTTAAAAGTCAACATTCTAAAAACTAAAATCATGGCATTTGGTCCTATCACTTCATGGCAAATAGATGGGGAATCAATGGAAATAGTGAGAGACTTTAATTTCTTGGGCTCCAAAATCACTGTAAATGGTGACTGCAGCCATGAAATTAAAAGACACTTGCTACTTGAAAGAAAATCTATTAGACAGCATATTAAAAAGCAGAGACATTACTTTGCTGACAAACGTCTGTCTATTCAAAGCTATGGTTTTTCCAATAGTCATGTATGGATGTGAGAGTTGGACCATAAGGAAGACTGAGTACCAAAGATTTGATGCTTTAGAACTCTGGTGTTAAAGAAGACTCTAAGGTTACCTTGGAGACTTGGAATTCAAGGAGATCAAACGAGTCAATCCTAAAGGAAATCAATCTTAATATTCATTGGAAGGACTGATGCTGAAGCTGAAGCTCCAATACTTTGGCCACCTGATGCAAAGAGCTGACTCATTGGAAAATACCCTGATGCTCGGAAAGAACAGGAGAAGAAGGGGACAACAGAGGATGAGATGACTGGGTGGCTTCACCGACTCGATGGACATGAGTTTGAGCAAGCTCCGGGAGATGGTGAAATGCATGGAAGTCTGGTGTGCTGCAGTCAATGGGGTCACAAAGAGTTGCACATGACTGAGCAACTGAACTGAACTGCAGCCCATCGCATCTCCTCAAAGAGAAGAACTTTCTTCCTTTTTTTCCTTTATTTCTCTCTTTCTTCCCACCATTCAAAATAATTGCCTCATGTGCCAGGCACCAGGCAAACCCTGCCTATCTTTTGATCCTGATCAGATACAATGAAATTATCAAATAGATTCTTCCTGTATGTGCATAAATCTTTACATAGAGACAATTGGGTTGTGATGTAAGAAAGTGTCAACCTTGGTTCTCTTGCTAGAAATTTGTCTTTTAATGCTGCCTTTTAAAAAATATCAAGCAAATAGTGAATATTTAGAAAAATGGTGCACACAGACACCATAATAATATGTATACAATTATCAACTATTTTATGAAAATCTCATCATGAATGACATCTTCCAACAGATAAAACTAGACAAAGCTACCAATATATTTGAAGTATCATTTTAAATATCATTTAGTCATATAGATAATTGGAAGGTCTTAAAAAATAAATGTGACAAATATATGGATTTCTAAAGTATAAATTGACCTACAAATCTATATATTTTCATAATATTTTTCATTAAAGAGATATTTGGAGATGAGAAGACGTGGGTCCTTCTAGTTTTGTAACATGAGGTGAATTATTCACTTGTTTTGACCTTATAATCTGTTCTATTTTATGATGATGGAAAAAATACCTGCTCTTTTTTGTAAATAGGAAGTGCAGTGATGAGGATTAAAACTAAAACAAGATGTTCTAGGTGAAAGAGCTTTGTCAGTAGTATAAAGTACTAAACAAATGTATGGGAGGGTTATTGTTATTAGCTAGCCTCCCCCAACCCTTCTCATAAGAGCATGGCATACTATATAAATCAAAGTGATTATATAGATAAGGCACTGGCTTCATACTGCTCAACAGCATGGTGTGTTTGTTCAGTTGTTTAATCATGTCCGACTCTGCAACACCATGGACTGCAGCCAACAAGGCTCCTTTGCCCATGGGATTTCCCAGGCAGGAATACTGGAGTGGGTTACCATTTTCTCCTCCAGGAGATCTTCCTGACCTAGGGATTGAACCCACATCTTCTGTGTCTCCTGCATTGGCAGGTGAATTCTTTACCACTGAGCCCCTGGGAAGCCCCAGTAGCATGGTGGACACCCTCAGTCATTCCACCAGACAGGTGCTTAGAGAGCACCAGGCTTGGATGCTTGGAGACAGAGGCAGGTGACCACAGTCACAGGTAGAACAGGTGTGAAGGGTGTGCACTATGGGTGGAGGGCCACCACATGGAAGGGCCAGTCATTTTTGTTTGGTATCCTGAGCTGCACAGATGCACAGAAAACAACCAAATACTAGCTGAGGTTGCCACTGTCCCCTTCCTTAGCACCTTCCCATGGACGGCAGTTGTTCAAAAGACTCGAACAAGTTCTCAGAAATTTTCAGTTAGTTTAATTAAATCTTCTCACTGCATCCAAATGGTAAGACAAAGCCATCCTCTGCTCTGGGAGTGGTATGTAAACATCCTGCCTTAAATCACAGTGATAACTTGGTTCGTTTGTTAATTCTTACTGCCTACCCAACCCCCTTCTCTCTTCAGCTTCCCAGCTGTCTTCTGCTGTGTCCACCCACAAGCAGACATGCAGAGTGGGGAGGAAATGTTAGCACTTCAGTGTGGGAATAAAGGGCTTTTCCTCTGATATAAATATCTACTTTGTTCCCTGCTTCCCTACCTTTAGAAAATGTACAGTTGCTCTTCAAAGGAAGCAACTGGCCCTATTAGTAACAGGAAGAACTTTTCTCGCTGCCTTCTGGAATCTCATACTCATTCATTCATACATAAATTTAACACATAGTGATTGAAGGCCTACTATGTGCCAGGCACTGTTCTAAGTACTTATAGTAAAGCAGTGAGCAAAAGACATGGAGGCCCCTGTCTTTGTGGAGCTTATATATAGAGTGAGAGGACATAATCAATAAGAAAAGACAAGACAGCTTCACATGGTGAATGAAATAGAAAGACTGATAGAAAACAAAAAGGGAGAGGGTATATCTGGGGAAGCCTCTCTGAGGAAGGTTGTTTAAGCTGAGACCTGAGAAGGAGGATCTGCTGTGGGTGGATCTTGCACAGACTGCTCCATTATTAAGGGAACATCAAGGCCCATCTCGCTTGCTGAGAAGCCCATGTTTGCTTGGCTGATATTGAGAGCAGCTGGGTGTCCAGATTCCCAGGCCAGTTTTCTGTTCTCTAAACCATTTTACTAGTGGGTGCTCACAGGTATAAGAATGTGGGCTATTTTTTTCTCTGCTGATTCCCTCACTTTGTAGGGCTTTCTCTGGCAAAGAGAATAACACAGACTGTGTAGCTGGTTTCAACTCACTGCCTTTCCTCAGTCACCCCTGTTTTAAGCTAAGCCTCTAAAACCTGTGTTGTGATCTGGGTCTGCAGTGTTTACTGAAGCCAAAATTAGGACACAATCATCCCTGTTAATTACTAATAATAAACATTGTGACCTTTAATTGTCAGACACAGACCTCACTCTGGGAACTTATAATAGGATTGATGTAATAAGCATTTATGGGGAAGGCAATGGCACCCCACTCCAGCAGTCTTGCCTGGAAAATCCCATGGATGGAGGAGCCTGGTGGGCTGCAGTCCATGGGGTCGCTAAGAGTCGGACACAACTGAGCAACTTCACTTTCACTTTTTCACTTTCATGCATTGGAGAAGGAAATGGCAACCCACTCCAGTGTTCTTGCCTGGAGAATCCCAGGGGCAGGAGAGCCTGGTGGGCTTGATGTCTATGGGGTCACACAGAGTCGGACACAACTGAAGTGACTTAGCAGCAGTAGCAGCAGCAATACGCATTTAAGAATGGAAACCTGTGTTTTGGATTGGAAGAATCAATATTATTAAAATGACCATACTACCCAAGGCAACCTACAGATCCAATGCAATCTCTATCAGATTACCAAGGGCATTTTCACAGAACTAGGACAAAACATTTAAAATTTGTATGGATGCACAAAAGACCTTAAGTAGCCAAAACAATCTGGAGAAAGAAGAACAGAGCTGGAGGAATCATGCTCTCTGGCTTCAGACTATAGCTGAAAGTCTGGCTTCAGACTATAGCTACAAAGCTACAGTCATAAAAACAGCATGGTACTGTCACAAAAATGGACACATAGACCAATGGACCAGGACAGGAAGCACAGAAATAAACACATGCAGTTATGTTTGATTAATCTACAACAAAGGAGTTAGGAATATACATTGGAGAAAAGACAGTCTTTTCAATAACTGGCTTAATTTCCAATGTATACAAATAGCTCAATTAAAAAAAACAAAAAACAAAAAAACAAGCAACACAATGAAAAATGGGCAGAAGATTTAAATAGACATTTCTCCAAAAGAGACATACAGATGGTCAACAGGCACATGAAAAGATGATAAACGTCATTAACCAGAGAAATGCAAATCAAAACTATAATGAAGTATCACCTCACACTGGTCAAAATGGCCATCATAAAAAACACTACAAATAATAAATGCTGGAGAAGATGTGGAGAAAAGGGAACCCTCCTACACTGTTGGTGGGAATATAAATTGGTACAGTCACTAGAGAAAACAGTATGGTGTTTCCTTTAAAAACTAAAAATAGAGTTGCCATATGATCCCCCAATCCCACTCCTGGGCATATATCCAGAATGGAAGAACCTAAATGTCATTTATAGAGGAATGGATAAAGAAGAGGGGGACATATATACAGTGCAATATTACTCAACCCCAAAGTTCATAGAAGGACTCTTTGCAATAGCCGAGACATGGAAGCAACCTAAATGTCCATTTATAGAGGAATGGATAAAGAAGAGGTGGTACATATATACAGTGCAATATTACTCAACCTTAGAAAGGAATAAAATAATGCCATTTGCAGCAATAAGAGTGAATCTAGAGATTATCATACTAAATGAAGTCATACAGAGAGAGACAAATATCATGTGATATCACTTACATGTGGAATTTAAAAAATGATACAAATGAAGCTATTTACAAAACAGAAATAGGCTCACAGACATAGAAAATAAGCTTACAGCTACCAAAGGGGAAGGGGGAGGGATAAATTAGGAGCTTGGGATTAATAGATATATACTTACTATATATAAAATAGATAAACAACAAAGATCTACTGTATAGCACAGGGAACTATATTCAATATTTTATATTTCCCATAATGGAAGAGAATCTGAAAGACTATGTATATGTGTGTATATATATATGAATCATTTTTCCATACACTCCAAATTAACACAATATTGTAAATCAACTTTGCTTCAATTTCAAAAAGGGGAAAGAAAGAATGAAGGAAAGGACAGCTGTGAATTTGTGAATCGAGCAGGTTCCTGGTTTGGGCTGATGGTGTTAATCAAGAAGAACATGGAATGGGAAAACTCCCTTTACAAATCAAAAATCAGGAGAAAGAGAAGCAGATTTCAGATAGGAAAACTATCTACCAGATGTTAAGAGGTATCTTACTCAATGTCACACCTCATCAGTGCACTTTTAGAAGAGTTCCTCCTAAAGAAAATTTTTGGTGTCATGGTTCCTGATGGGCTGCACCCCACAGGCCTGAAAGACTTGCAGTTGCCAGACCCAGGAAAGACTCTGGAGACAGTGACTGAGACACCAGCAGTTCACTGGATGGGGGTATCTTATACATCTGAACCAAAGGGTCCTCGAATGACACCCTGCCAGGTAGAGCAAGCAGGACAAGGCAGTCATCTTGGGTACTCTGGGGAGAGGGATGCTACCATTTAGAGGGGGAATTGATGTCTGGTTGGCTCATCAGTTACCAGAGAAACCAGCAATGCACAGCCTCACAGGTTAATGACCAAAGCTAGGGCACATGTTTCCCTTTATTAAACAAGCAGGTGGAACCATTCAAGCCTAGGGATTAGAACAATCACTAGTCAGGGCAGGGGGCAAGCACACTGGTGTGAGTAGATGTAAGTGAAGCACCTTACACCTGATAGAATGTAAGGTGGCTGATTGAGCAGAGGAGGAACAGAGAGCAAAAAATAGCTGTCTTTGGTGTCCTGACCATTCAGCCCCTCTCCATCCGTTTCCTGTTTACACACCCATTTAGCCCTGGGAGTATTTGAAGTATATGACAATCACTTTCCCCACAAAATTAAAGGGTATAAGAAACTGCAACTCACAGCAAACAAAATGGGTGCTACAAATACACTAGATTTCTAGGCTGACTCAACTCCAGAGGCTCACTGGTCTCATTGACAAGTAGAAACAGGAGGTTATGATCAGCACACAGAAAGACAAGAGGAATGCTACTATTTTAAAGAAGGACAGAAAAGTTTATCTGCTTCTATTGGTCTCATCTTTTAGGTGAGTTGGTGATGGACAGGGAGACCTGGCGTGCTGCAATTCATGGGGTCGCAAAGAGTCGGACACGACTGAGCAACTGATCTGATCTTATCTGATCTGATTGCCTTTTTGTCTGTTTTTTTTTTATTGGAGTATATTTGTTTACAATGTCGTGTTAGTTTCTACTGCACAATAAAGTGAATCAGCTATACATATACATATATCCCCAGTTTTTTGGATTGCCTTTCCATTTAGGCCACCACTGAGCACTGAGTAGGTTTCCCTGAGCTATACAGTAGGTTCTCATTAGTTATCTATTTTATACATAGTATCAATAGTGTATGTATGTCAATTTCAATCTCTCCATTCATCACCCCCGCCATCCCTTTACAATAGCAGAACATGGAAGCAACCTAAATGTCCATCAACAGAGCAATGGATAAAGAAGATGGGTGCCTTTTCATCTTTTTCCTGCCCCTGGAGAGCCACAGCTCACCAGTTATCACTACCCATCTGGTGGACCCTTGGTCACATCACCAGTTAGAACATCTTTCTGTCGTTTTTCCTGTCTGACAAGTCCCCCACTGCATCGTTTTGGCCAACTCAAGCTTAACTCCCAGCCCACTCTGGCAACACCCACAATAAATGGCTAATGGTTTCCTGTTTCTAGGAACACAGGGCTTCTGTCTCAAGAGGATGAGGATTTAGGGTTGTTTTCCAGGGAATTGTGAGATATCCAGGTTAAGAGCTGAGGTGAAGAGTTTTGTGGGGAAAATTCTCTCTCTGAAGCTAACCAGCCTGTATGGGATTAAAACTGCTCCTGAGACTTCATTAGGCCTGAGATCGTCCCTGATGACACAGGATATAACCGACAATGTGAAATCAACTATTCAAATGAGGAGATTTGCATGCATTTCCAAGCCCAAGACTGGTGAACTAGCTAGAACTTTAATAATATAAGCTGTGACCATCCGCACTGTTATCACACATTGACTGACTTACACTGAGCAGGAAAAAGGCATTAATAAAATCTATTAGATATTTCATGGAAGGGTAAGACTTTTCCAGAGGAATATCATAGATTTCTCTGACAACTTCCATAGCTCTCTTATTCTTAGCGATTCTTACCCAGCCTGAGTCAAAGGCAATGAAATAAGAGGTCACACACTTCTTGTTTTCTGGGGACCCTTTTCCTTTCACAGAATCATTGTGTTGCTAAGTCGCCCATTGGCATGAGACTGAAAATGTATTAGGGTTTCATGTGATTTTTTTCTCCACACAGACTCCAGAGGCCAACTCTCTCTCCATCTCTGACTCAGGCCTCATCTGATAAGCAGGCGCAATAGAGCTGCCTGAGCAGAAATTGCAAACAAGGGCCCGAGTGATCTTAGATAAGGGCCCTGGCAGGGCAGAGTTCTGGGGCTAGGTGCCTCTTCCAGAGCAGTACTGAAGGTGTCCTGAAAGATCCCTGGCCTCAAAGTTCTCTCACTGGTCTTCTCTAGAGCTCAGAATGTTTTATATATATATATAAAACTATGACTGCTTTTGTGTGTGTTATTCAAATAATATATGTTCCTTGTAGAACAGTAGAAAATAAATAAAAGCCAAAGTATAAAATTCAAGTAACCCACAATTCTAACCTTTGACTGAAAACATTGTTGTTGATATGTATTCTTCTGGACTCTTCAGTATGCATGCCATGTGCGAATATGTGCATATGTGCACACTTTTTTTCTGGTGTTTTTAAAAAAATTTATTTTATTATAGTTGATTTACAACGTTGTGTTAATTTCTACTGTACAGCAAAATGATTCAGTTATATATATATATTATATGCATAGACATATAATACGTTTTTTCATATTTTTTCCATGATGGTTTATCATAGGACACTGAATATAATTCCCTGTGTGTGTACATTTTTTAATATCAGTCTGTAACACGTGTTGTATGGTGTTATTTTTTTCTGTTAATTCCTTATTATAGACTTCTTTATTTTACATGTTCTTCTATGTCATTGTAATGGATGCATAGTAATTCATTATATAGAGAATTTACATAGAGAGGTTCAATTAAACCTCTCTATGTGGGATATTTAGAGTTTCTAATTTTTTGCAAGTCTTTCATAAACATTTCTCAAGCAACATCTTTGCACAGAGATTTATCTGTGTTTATCTTGTGGAGCATCTCTCTGGGTCTGGGCCACCTTGGATGTCTTAGTCCATTCGGGCTGCTGTAACAAGCTTTACAGTCTTGGTGGCTTGTAAACAACAGAAATGTATTTCTCACAGTCCCAGAGGCCAGAAATCCCAGATCAGGGTGACAGCAGGGTGGTTCTGGTGCAGGCCCATTTCCAGGTTGCAGAATGCCAACTTCTTGTATTCTCGCATGACGGAGAAGAGAGGCTGGTAAGCTCTCTTGAGACTCTTACAAGAACACTAATCCCATTTATGAGTGCTCTGCCCTCATGACCTCATCTAATCCTCATTATTTCCTCAAGGCTCCACCTCCTAATATCATATTGCAGGGTAGGGTTTCACCATATGAATTTTGGGGGGATACATTCAGCTTATAACTTTGGATAATCGATGACTAGAGACAGATTCATTGAATCATAGATTCTCTTCAAGAGGAAACTTAGTCATCCTCTGCTGTAATAATAATAAAACCTAATTCAGTTTTCCTTCTCTTTTCTATGCCCGTCAATCTGTTAATGATTGAACAGCTCTGGAGATGGGCACTCACAGTGTGTATATAGTTTCTTATAAGCCACAAAGGGTTTCACATACATTATTTTACTTTAACCTCAGAATAACTTATGGAATAGAACTAGTTTTTGTTTTTGTTTTTCAGATGCTATGGCTGAGCTCAGAGATGATAAATGACTCCTTTGATTTATGCTGCTGGTACCTAGTGGAGTCTTGGTCTCTGAATTCAAACAGTTGTGTGGGCAGGGTGGGGTGGTGGTGCTGGTATAAGGGGGTGAGGGGTAGAAGTTTTTTCCCTCAAGGCCCTGTCGTCTGTTCAGTGTTTTTTTGCTGCATCCAAACCATTCTTGCATCAGCTCCACCTCTCTTGCTCTGATTCTTCGCTTGTGTCTAGATAGAGTGAATCTTTGGTTCACCAGCTAGTCCTTCCTGAAGGTCTCTGAGGAGGTAAGGTAAGTTTTGAACTGGGGGAAAGGAGATATGAATGGAGGCCAAGGGGTCCAGAGCAGGAAGAAATACCCTCCTGGGGCTGTTTGAGTGTGAGGTGAAGTTTTAGGCCGCAGGAGGAGAGAAATGAGAGTGAAGTGTCTCCTAAAGTACACCTGCAATTGTTCCTGTTGGATTGGAGCCATGGCTGTTTCTGGCTCTAGGCCAGCCATGGATCACTGTGATAATTTCAGCCTATCATATTCTTATCATTAGAGGATCAAGAAAATGAGCACACAGAGATAGATCACTATGGAGAGAAATCAATCTAGATGTATTTATATTTTTCCTTTTATTTTCGAATGTTTTGCTTGACTTTCCTTCATTTGAAATTGTTTCTCTGATATCGCAGAGAGATTTGCCTGATGATCTCAGCCAGAAAGTGATCACAGAAGCAGCATTCTTTGGGGGCACTGAGCGTTTGGCTCTTAGGAGGAGCACGCTGTTGGAGGGCAAAGCCAAAAGCAGCCTAAGGGCGGAGAAACGCAGAGCCCTTGGCTTGAAGGACGAGTGGAGATAGCGCCCCCTTATGGAACTCCGCTCATTGTCTAATCTGCCTGGCAACAGGCTCTCTTGCAGAGCTTTAAACCAATGGCTATTTTCTTTCCGTTAATTTGTGTTGGAGGGTATTCTTAAGATTCTGAGCACAATTTTTGGCTCCTTTTAATAGCCACCAAAAATGGATCATTTCAAGTCAATGTGCAGTTCAAAAGACTACACTGTTTTGTTTTTTTTTTTTTTTTAGAGAGCCAGATTAACTGTAAATTGTCTCCCAAACTGGGGTGTTGGATAATTATTTTTATATTTTAGTGCAAAGCCTTAAAAAAATATGATCTTGCAATTAGATTATTTTTTAAAAGCTACCTTTCCCACCTGGGTAGGAATTAAGCAAAGCCCAGGTCTACTGGGGCTATTTTCAGTCCTGATTAATGACTAGGCCAAGATAATTCCAAGTTCAGCTGCTTATGTTGAGGAGACATGACAGCTGGACTCTCAGGGCATCCTCGGGTCAAAGCCGACATTGTAACAAAATGGTGCCCTCCCCAACTCTCAGCAGAGTGCAGAGGTGGCACTTTCTGTTACACTGGTATCAGCTTTGCCAGCCTGGAGTTAGTGAACAGAGGAGAAACTGCTGATTCAGGGGCCTGCAGACATGGCTGATCTCACTGCAGTGAAAATAGGTCACTAATGACATATGGCGATAAGCCAAAAAACAAGAAAAAAACAAAACTACGGCCAGGCGCTCTGAACTGGCTGCCAGTGGCAAGATCCGTTTTACTAGAACTCCAGCAAGAAAGCAATCTGCTTGAATTTGTTTAGAACTATGACAGGGTTTCAGAACTCAAGCTCGGATGGTGCTCTCTCTCTCCCTTGCCTTTATTTTCTTAAGCTTTCAAGTTGTTTATTGTTTCAGTTTATCCTATGTCCATTCCCACGCACTGAAATAACTCTGGGCCTCCTGCTTCTTTTGTGAACAGCCAAGCTGATCTGATTCCCCTCCCCCCACCCCCCAAGTGGTAGGGAGCAGAATGGAGACAAGGATGATGTTTTCCTCTCTGATTCCTTATATGCTAGTGCTGAAATGATTCTGGCCAGTCTAGTCCACACCACACTGATCTTCACGAAACCACCCATCTCTGTGATTTTAGGGAGAAACGTCCCCCTATGTGGTGTTGCCATTACCTAATAAAATAGTATTTTACTTCATTTTAGTTGGTGTCAAGCCAGATTGGTGTTTCCTGTTACTCTCAGTAGTTCCTTGAGAAGAGAAGGCAAGTTGTGGAGAAGAAGGCTGGGAATTGCTCCGTGTGATTCAGTATAGAGCTCTGACCAGAGGACCTAACAGGTCCCAGATTGCTGACTCCACCTCTTGAGTTTTGATTCAGTCGATCAGGAAGAGGGGCCCAAGACTCTGCATTTCTAAGCAGTTTGCTTGTGACCACATTTGGAGAGGCAGGCCAACAGTGGCTTCAGGACTGCCCCCACCTGAGTGATTTCCATATCTCTTCATTAGACAATGAGAAACCCACTGATCAGATGAAGGGACCTATAAAGTAAAATTTGATGGATATGGTAGATAAGTATTGCAGTGGCAGGGAGTAGGGAGTACAGCTATATATTAAAGAATAAATGACTGTAACATTTATCTGAAAAAACAGAGACCTCTCAGTGACTCTCAGGTAAAAACAAGGAAGAGTTCTGGAGATAATGCTCATCAGATCAGATCAGATCAGATCAATCGCTCAGTCGTGTCCGACTCTTTGCAACCCCATGAATCACAGCACACCAGGCCTCCCTGTCCATCACCAACTCCCAGAGTTCACTCAGACTCACGTCCATCAAGGCAGTGATGCCATCCAGCCATCTCATCCTCTGTCGTCCCCTTCTCCTCCTGCCCCCAATCCCACCCAGCATCAGAGTCTTTTCCAGTGAGTCAACTCTTCGCATGAGGTGGCCAAAGTACTGGAGTTTCAGCTTTAACAGCATTCCTTCCATAGAAATCCCAAGGCTGATCTCCTTCAGAATGGACTGGTTGGATCTCCTTGCAGTCCAAGGGACTCTCAAGAGTCTTCTCCAACACCACAGTTCAAAAACATCAATTCTTTGGCGCTCAGCCTCCTTCACAGTCCAACTCTCACATCCACACATGACCACAGGAAAGACCATAGCCTTGACTAGGCGAACCTTTGTTGGCAAAGTGATGTCTCTGCTTTTGAATATGCTATCTAGGTTGCTCATAACTTTCCTTCCAAGGAGTAAGCATCTTTTAATTTCATGGCTGCGGTCACCATCTGTGGTGATTTTGGAGCCCAGAAAAATAAAGTCTGACACTGTTTCCACTGTTTCCCCATCTATTTCCCATGAAGTGATGTGACCAGATGCCATGATCTTCCTTTTCTGAATGTTGAGCTTTAAGCCAACTTTTTCACTCTCCACTTTCACTTTCATCAAGAGGCTTTTTAGTTCCTCTTCACTTTCTGCCATAAGGGTGGTGTCATCTGCATATCTGAGCTTATTGATATTTCTCCCAGCAATCTTGATTCCAGCTTGTGTTTCTTCCAGTCCAGCATTTCTCATGATGTACTCTGCATATAAATAAACAGGGTGACAATGTACAGCCTTGAAGAACTCCTCTTCCTATTTGGAACCAGTCTGTTGTTCCATGTCCAGTTCTAACTGTTGCTTCCTGACCTGCATACAAATTTCTCAAGAGACAGATCAGGTGGTCTGGTATTCCCATCTCTTTCAGAATTTCCCACAGTTTATTGTGATCTACACAGTCAAAGGCTTTGGTATAGTCAATAAAGCAGAAATAGATGTTTTTCTGGAACTCTCTTGCTTTTTCTATGATCCAGCGGATGTTGGCAATTTGATCTCTGGTTCCTCTGCCTTTTCTAAAACCAGCTTGAACATCAGGAAGTTCACAGTTCACATATTGCTGAAGCCAAGCTTGGAGAATTTTGAGCATTACTTTACTAGCGTGTGAGATGAGTGCAATTGTGCAGTAGTTTGAGCATTCTTTGGCATTGCCTTTCTTTGGGATTGGGATGAAAACTGACCTTTTCCAGTCCTGTGGCCACTGCTGAGCTTTCCAAATTTGCTGGCATACTGAGTGCAGCACTTTCACAGCATCATCTTTCAGGATTTGGAGTAGCTCAACTGGAATTCCATCATCTCATAGGTAGAGATGTTAACATAAATTTTAAGATTTTAGTTCAGAGAACTGAACGTAACTTTAAAATATATTATTTTAAGTATCATCCAAACTTTTTATGTGAGACTTGTACGTAGAACACTCCACCAAAATTCTGCCCTCTAGGGACAGATTTCCAGAAAGTGTAAAGCTTTCCACTATTCATATATTCCATTCAGAGCTTTATAAGGCTCTCAGAACCAGATGAAAATACTCCCAAGGAAAACTGTCTTTGTAGAGAACATTCCAGTACCTGTTTTATAGGGTTGGTCAAAAAGTTTGAGTTTTTTCACAAGATGTCACAAAAAACCTAGATGAACTTTTGGCCAACCCAATAATAATACACCATCAAGTAGTTGTGGTGTATTATTAAAATTTGTGCCAACATCAGTGCCAGATTCAAAATCACCTAGAGAATCTTCTTGTCTAGTCCAATAGGAGGCCCTGGGTTTCTTTCCTTACCTGTCACCTATTTTGAGCTTCTCTTCATTTTCTCTGGCTGGAGCAGTTACATCTACCAGATGCTTCACAGGTGAGAACCACCAGTGGCGCCATCTTGGAAAGTCCCAAGCTGTCTGGCATGATGGATACTGTATCTCTCTGGACCCTGGGAGTCTCATATGACTTTGACTCCTTCAAGAGAAGTGGCTTCCTATGGATGAAGCTGCAAGAGGGGACATCTGTCCTGAAAATAGAGTCAGCCAAATTGACCACCTGCCACTGCTGTCATATCTTGCTTGGCATTAGTGGGCTCAGACATGAGAGGTTTTTGCCATTCACCCCTGAAACTCATGGCTGCACCTCCTAGAACTTGTATCTCACCGACTAACTTAGAGCCAAAATTTCTGACTTGCACACAAGATGTTGGATCTCATGAGTTTGAACTTCTGCCGGCAGAATTTAGCTATGTACGTGGCACTTTCCTGATGTCGCACAGCTCTGAGGCCCTCCATCCAGAAATCTGTTAATACTAAAGGATTTAAACCAGATGAAATCAGCTGATGCCAGCACAAGAACCTGGCTGAAACAGGTGACTAAGGCCTTGACCATCTGCTTCAGGTCTTCTCTTACAGTTTTCAAAGGGAGAGCCCTGGATGCTTTTGTACAGAGGATGCTTCTTTTGGCTTCTCTTCTTTTTAGTTCTGGCCTGACATCCCTGGGTCTGGTTAGAGAAGGGATTGGCCTTAATGCCAAGGTTATCCTGAAATTGCCTATAATTATCCACAAAGGATACAGGCTTCCCTGGAGCTCAGAAGGTAAAGAGTTTGCCTGCAATGCAGGAGACCTGGCTTTAATCCCTGGGTCAGGAAGATCTTCTGGAGAAGGAAATGGCAACCCACCCCAGTATTCTTGTCTGGAAAATCCCAAGGAAGGAGTATCCTGGTGGGCTACAGTCCATGGGGTTGCAAAGAGTCAGATATGACTGAGCCACTAACACAAGGATACAGACTTTGATTCTCTAAGATTTGTAGGAAATAGCCAACAAATGCCAGGAAAGATCTATTCAGAATCTGTCCATACCCCGTTATGATGCTAAACATTGAGTGGAACCTGTATTTGAAAATGAACAAGGTCAATCCTGATTCTCCCAGGCAGCTTTGAACTTTGAGGATCAGAATTCATGTGCCTCTGAGGTCTTATAAAGTACAATTTTATTATCAAAAGAAATCAGTACCTCCAGATATTTCATATCAGCCACCGTCCTTCCCATCAACTACCAGGTAGTGTCAGGAGCCTCCAAGATCCCTTGTGAACACTATCAAAACCACAGTGAAATTATCTTCTCCTTGTCTTTGCATCTGATACTATTGGCTCCTGAAAATCAGCCCTGAAAACTACCGTCTCTGGTCAGCAGTGTTAGACATTCTGAACCTGGGTTTTGGGTTCAGGTTTTCTTTGGTATCTGTTTAGAAAGTAATAGCCCATCCAAATCTAGATTTTTATCTGGTTGTTTATGCTTCACAATGCACTTGCTATGAGGCTCAGAGAGAGTCACTGCTGCTACTGCTGCTAAGTCACTTCAGTCGTGTCCGACTCTGTGTGACCCCATAGACGGAAGCTCACCAGGCTCCCCCGTCCCTGGGATTCTCCAGGCAAGAACACTGGAGTGGGTTGCCATTGCCTTCTCCAATGCATGAAAGTGAAAAGTGAAAGTGAAGTCGCTCAGCCGTGTCCGACTCCTAGCGGCCCAAAGGACTGGAGCCCACCAGGCTCCTCTGTCCATGGGATCTTCCAGGCAAAAGTACTGGGGTGGGGTGCCATTGCCTTCCCCGGAGAGAGTCACTACCATCTTTTAAATTGTTATTCTTAGAAAGTGTGATACATGTAGACTTTCCCTAAGTGGTTGGGGGTTTTGTTTCTCTATTCAAGATGGCTCTGGGCCCATAAACAATGGACATCATGCTCATGAAGGGCACACACTAGGCTTCTAGCTACTAATGTCCTTCTTAGACTCACCTGTATCTCCTAAGATACAAAACTGAAACTTTCCATCCTCTGAGAGGCCTGTTGAGATACTCTGAAGAGAAGAAATGGGATAAGCCAGTGCTTGAATATTTTCTCTTTCTCTCCATGTAGCTTTCTGCACGTAGTGTATGCATGAGAACAATAGCCATACGAACTGCACAAATATGCTGCCTGCACATCTGGACATGTAGGGTAGGCATGCCAGAGCTGGCCCTATGCACCCATCTCTTCTCCAACTCCTCTGCCCACTCCAACTCTTTCCCTGACTCTTACATGTGGGAATGCCTTGGAGACTCTTCACTGGAGCTATGGAATCCAAAACCAGGATGATGGCACAGATGCTGGTTCTCAAGTGGCATTAAAGACAGCCTGACTATCATCACCATGCTCCAAGTTTCTTCTCTCCTGGCAGCTTCTCCAGCTGGACCTTTCCAGACCCTAGGGATGAGGGCTAGAAGTTTGCTCTGGCAAGAGCCTGCTCCTGAAAGGCTGGAAGCCATGAAAATCCTTGACTAATTCATTGCTTCTCAACTTTTTCCAAGTGGTCTCTACTCCTGCAGTACTGAAGAGGGGGTGTTCCCTTTCTCTCCATAGCAATAGAACATAATGGGGTGGTCTTCTTTTTCTTTCTTTACACAGCCCAACAATGGGGCTTCCCTGGTGGCTCAGTGGTAAAGAATCTCCCTGCAACACAGGAGACGTGGGTTCAATCCCTGGGTTGGGAAAATGCCCTGAAGAAGGAAATGGTAACCCACTCCAGTATTCTTGCCTGGGAAGTCCCATAGAGACAGAAGCCTGGTGGACTATAGTCCATGGGGTCGCAAAAGAGGTACAACTTAGTGACTAACACCACCACCCCAGTGCTAGCAGTGAGTTTCTCAACACTTCGCTGGTGCCATTAGCACTGTGTGCGCCAAAGTATATAGGTCGGGTGTGGGGTGAATCCTCCTCTACCTGGCCGTAACACCCTAGTGGGGCCTTGTAGTTCCTGTATGCTCTCATTCTCCTTTTCATGTTTGGTTACACTAATTGAAAGAAATAAGGAGGCTGTCTCAGGCATATCAGACAGAATTCCTGCCATGGCTGATTCCTTAGAAATTAAGGGCCTCTTTCTATATATATATATTTCTCTCTCTCTCTCTCTCTCTGCTACCTTTTTTTCTATTGCTTTCTATAATACAAGTTATCAGATTAAAAAAAAAAGTTCCCAGTTTCCATTTATAAGCAAAAGAGTCCCCTTCCCTCCATATCTGGTTAGAAGTTTGACCTGCACAGACTTGTGGCCACTGGTGCTCCTCAAGACAGGCTGCAGAGTCTTCACCATTCTGCCCCAACAGGCCCTCAGTAACCTCAAATACCAGGTGCTAGAGGCTTTCTACCAGCTTCTCCTCTCCACATCTGGCCTCTGGCTTTTTCCCTTTTTGCAGTATCTCAGAGGTACATTCCAGCCCTGATCAAGCCCTCCCCTCGTCCCCAGGCCTTCATATCCTGCCCCAGTAGTTGCTTCCTAGAATAGTTTCAGCTTGCAGTTACAAATAGCTTTAGCAAATGAACAGCCTACTTCTCCAGTTGGTGGTTCTAATGTATGAACCTAGTTTTCAAAAAATATTACATCCAGAAAAGTCAATGTATACATGTATAGCTATAGCTTGATGACTATTCCTATGTAACCAGCACCCAGATGAAAAAGATATTATCAGAAGCCCAAAGCATAGCTTACGTTCTTTTCTAATCATGGTAGACTGCCAGCAGCATGGATTAGCTTTACCTGTTTATAATCTCATACAGATGAAAGCAGACACACAGTATTCCTTTGTGCCTGACTTTTGCTCAGCATTATGTTTGTGTAATTCATCCCTATTATTGTACAGGCTTGGAGATTTTGCATTTCCTGTGCTGTGTAATATCCCACCATGTGAAAATACCATTTTTCTTAAAAAAAAAAAAACAAAAACAAACTTTTTACTTTATATTGGAGTATAACTGATTAACAATGTGGTAATAGTTTCAGGTGAACATTAAAGAGCCATAAATATACCATGTTTTTAAAACTCCACTTTACTGTTTTGCTCCATTTTTTGTTGTTGTTGTTCCAGGGTTTGGCCCAAAAGCACTGCTGTAATGGCACCATTGTTGTTGTGTTACCTGATTTTTTGTTGGCCACGTATAGTCATTTCTGTTGGGTCTACATAGGTATGGAAATGCTGAATCACATGGTCTGCATTTGCTATGAGCTGCCCAATAGTTTTTCAAAGTATATGAGAGTTTCTTCCTCCCTATCCCAGCCCCACTCAGCATGTTCTGTATTTTCATTTTAACCATCCTGTTGGGTGTGTGCTGGCGTCTCCCTGTGCTTTTAACCTGCATTTCCTTCTGTCTGGTTCTGTGGCAGCCTCATGCATGAAGTCAGGGCATTGAACGAAAGAAATCACTGCAAACAAAATCTCACTGGCTTTTTCAAGAGATGCAGCCTTTTCTCTTCACTTTAGAAATGACTTGTTTGCAGAGACTAGTTTGAAAATCCAGAGTCCCTCAGGCAATTGCTGTGTGAGGAATCTGCTGTTGTTAACAGGTCTAGACACATCCCAAAGTCTCAGGCAAGTGATGCTGTCTAGCTGGGCCACTCACTTGTTCCTTCATTTGCAGACAACTACAGAGTCCTTAGGAGAAGGCAATGGCAAGCCACTCCAGTACTCTTGCCTAGAAAATCCTATGGATGGAGGAGCCTGGTAGGCTGCAGTCCATGGGGTCGCTAAAGAGTCAGCCGCGACTGAGCGACTTTTCACTTTCACGCAATGGAGAAGGAAATGGCAACCCACTCCAGTGTTCTTGCCTGGAGAATCCCAGGGATGGCAGAGCCTAATGGACTGCTGTCTATGGGATCGCACAGAGTCCGACACGACTGAAGCAACTTAGCAGTAGCAGCACAGAGTCCTTATATACATACTGGGCACTGTTGTAGGTGTTGGGACCAAACAATAGAGACTCTTAGGAAATTCATAGTCTAGGGCGGGGAGACAGACAATAAATAAAAAGTAAAACAGCTTGTCAGACAACAGTTGGTGCTGCTATGCAGAATAAAGCAGAGATGGGGTAGGGAGGGCTAGCACAACCTCAAGTAGAACAGTCAGGGATGGTCTCACCAACAAGTTGACATTTGAGCCAAGACCTTAAACTGACCTGGGAACAAGCCGTGTGGGCACTGGGGGAAGAACAATCCAGAGGATCAGCATGTACAAATGGCCCATGGGGGAACCACGTTTGAGGAACAGCAAAGAGGCTGTTGGGAACAGGAGATAATGGGGTGCAGAGAGGAGAGGGTTGTGAGCACTCCAGCTTCCCTCAGCTCTGAATGAAATGTCCTCAGAGCTGCTCTGGTCCCCACTTTATGAAGCCTCTCAGTGCCACATCCTCTGAGCTCCGACCACCTGTCTCTCCTCCTACAGAGTATCCCTCCCCCTCACAGCTTCCTATAGAAGTTGTTTGATGGATGCATCAGAAAAGATAGCAACCAGATGGAGTTTGGAGATATTAATTTTTCTGATATACAGTGAGCAAATATTCCTGAGGAACTCTGCAGGCTATAGCCACAGCTGGCCCTCAGCAGGGTGGGAACCAACAGGCACAATAAGGGTTAAAATGGAAAGTCTGTGATATCTATATTTCCTGTCTGCATCACAGCTAACCAGATCCCACTTTCAAAGTCCCTCATCTCAACCAAGTGTCTCCTGGGGCCCCTTTAAGAGGGAATCCAACATGTGCTTTTTATTCAGGCAAACAGAGCTATGACTTTTCTGGAAAACAATAGGAAAGAAGCATTGATGTTAGAATAGACTGAGCAGAAAAAAAAGTAATAGTATATAATAGAGAGAGCATCAATCAATAAATGGTGTTGAAAAAGCCTGGCTAACCATAGGGGAGAAGAAGACTCTGCTTTATAGATAATACCAAAATTAATCTCCATAAAACACAGAAGGAAATGAGTAACTTTTTTTTTTTTTACAACTAGATATGAAGAAAGACTTTATCATGTGAAAAGGAATCCATTATCATCATCATTATTATCATCATCTGAGACTCTGTGACAAACACAATTCTAGTGCTTTATCTATGTTAAGTAATTGAATCCTCATAACAACTATGTATATTTTTTACCATTTATTCTTACCATTTTCTAGATGATAAAATTGAGATGCAGACAGGTTTAAGTAGTTTTCCCAAGGTCAAACAAATGATGGTGCCAGAATTCAAACCAAATAAGTATGATTTCAGGGTCACTGCTTCTAAATTACTAAATTTAGAGGAAAATACTGAGAGAACTGAACACATGATTTAAAAGTGGTGTAGAAAACCATCACAGCATAAAAGACAAAGGGGAAAAGACAATGAGGGAAAACCATACCACATATGTAACAGATAAAGCTTTACTATCCTTTGCAGAGCAATTTCTCAAATGTTCTTGCCCAGACCACCAGTGTCCTGAACGATGCTAATGGGGGTTCTGTAAAAAAAAATTTTGATGGTCAATTAAGTTTAAGAAATGATGTGTTAAATCTGACCATGGGAAGTCTTTTTCCTCCCATCTGTACACCTATTAATATCTAAAAGGGCAATAAAATTCTCTGAAATACAGTCTAGAAAATGTTATCTTTGTATGTAATGAGTTTCTACAAGACTGGAAGGAAAATATAAATATCCCAATAGGAGAATGAGCACAAGAGAATAATTAAAAATATGTAATTATTGGCATATGAGAACATATTCAGCCTGGTTAATAGAGGAAAATGAAACAATATAAAGGCACAGATTTTTTTTTCTCTCAAATGGGCAAAATTTTTAAAAAGTGTTTGTGAGAGCATGAAGAAAAAAATGCACTCTTATGACCTTACTGAGATAGTAAATTAGTACAAGTTTTCTGGGGGAAGGGGGAATTTGACAATATGTATCAAAGGCATTGAAAAAATATATATAGGAATTTATCATAAAGAAATAACTAGACAAGTGGGAAAGGACATATGTACAGGGAGTTCACTGCAACACTATTTATATTGGCAAAAATGTCTATTAATATATGTTAAAGCACATTTATACATTGTAGTACTATGCACCTCTTAAAAATAGTGACATTGATCTCTGTTATTCCCAAAGAACAATGTCCATAATAAATGAAGAAAAGAAATCAGATACTGTTTATAAAAAAATAAATAAATAAATAAAAAAGACTAAAGTCATAGATTTCACAGTTTTAATGGTGGTTAGGGCAATGGCACCCCACTCCAGTACTCTTGCCTGGAAAATCCCATGGATGGAGGAGCCTGTTAGGCTGCAATCCATGGGGCCGCTAAGACTCGGACACGACTGAGCAACTTCACTTTCACTTTTCACTTTCATGCATTGGAGAAGGAAATGGCAACCCTCTCCAGTTTTCTTGCCTGGAGAATCCCAGGGACAGGGGAGCCCGGTGGACTGCCATCTATGGGGTCACACAGAGTCGGACACAACTGAAGTGACTTAGCATAGCATAGCATAGTTTTCTCTAGTGGTGAGACTGTTTTTTGTTTTAACTTTATTTTTTTTAATCCCTTTCTGCATTGTCTAATTTTTTTCTTACATTGATTGCTTGTTACTTTGAACATAAAAATGTTTATTACCCTGAAATAGTCACAGATTAGAAAAACAAGAGGATTTCATTCTTCAACAAATATTAAGTTCTTTATTATGCTAGCGAATTCAGCCTCAGTTTAATAAGCTAAAGTCAAAATGAGGGTGAGGAGAATTCATGAAGAAGAAAAAGGAGCTTAAAAAAATCTGAAGCCTGTGGAAATAATACATCTTTATAAAAGGGATATAAAGAAAAGAAAATTAATCTCCACTTGGTTTAATTGCTACACTGAATCACTGGCTTGTCAGAGGAGAACCCAGACAGCTAACAGTTGTTCTTGTATCAGGTAGAGAAGCAAGTGGATGTCAAATAGGCTTGGCAAATGGGCCAGCAGAGCCACCCTCCAGCAATTTCTGAAGGGAATCTCAGCTCCTTGTTCCTGAATTTGTGGGACAGGATCTGGGCCAACTCATTCCCTTTTCTGACTAACCCAAAATGAACTCCGTATGTGAAATCTGGACCAGTGCCAACATACCCGGCGCTCAAGGTTGTCAGACAGCTGTTGGCAGCTCGCACTAATTTTCTTTTCTCTTGAATAGTGCAGAAATATGTTGCTTTACATATACAGGGAAAAAATGGATTGAGGGACCTAATTTGCAAATACTCCAATTCTCCTAAAATTAGCCTTGAGACCCAGTCAGTTTATTTACCTTTCCTTCTGTGGCACTAAACTGTGGGGATGTGGAGGGGTCGCAAGGAGAATGGCCCTTTTAATTTCTGATCTGTAAAGGGGATTCTCCAGCAAATTCTCCTAGAAAGGATAGGACTTGAATATTAATAAAGGAACTGTCTCTTTTGCTGCTCTCTTCCCATTGACAAAGCTCTCCAAAAGCTTACTGCCCTTTGGGGTTCCTGAATGGGGTGCTCGGGGAGAGGTGACTGGACCTTTATGGCCCAAATGGGAGCCTAAGACCTAAGGTCTTTGACTGGTTCCTTTAAAATCATTTTTGATTCTTATTCTTTCATTTGAGTGACCAAGGGAGACCCTTCCTTGTACAAATTTAGATAAGTTAACATAATAGCCAACTTAGGAGCTGGGTCTTAAAATGTCCAGGTAAGTCAAATTTTATTTTGCTTAGCACGAAAGCTTTCAAGTTCCAATTAAAAATGTTGTTTCCTAGGTTTATCTAAAATAGAATCTATCATAAAAACTAGATATGTTTTAGGAAGTAGAAGATTTGAGGAAATGTATTATCCTCACTGTCTATCATCTGTAATTTCCTATTAAAGGTGGTGTGGTCCAGTGTTTAAGGTCAGAAGCACTAATGTCTATTTCTTCATTCATAATATAACACCTTCTCTATTGGCTTGTTGTAAAGATGGAACAAAATAATGTTTTGAAAGCATGCAGCACTGGCTGGGCACAGGCTAATTAAAAGAAACCAGCCATAAATACCACCAGCACCCCAGGGTCACAGTCCACTAAGCAAGCATCCCACAGGATCCTCAGGTATTTAGAAAGGCTGGCATCAGAAATTTTAAAAATTGCTTCAAAAAATCCTTGCACTCTGTTGGTGGAAATGTAAACTGGTGCAGCCACTGTGGAAAACACTACAGAGATTCCTCAAAAAATTGAAAGTAGAACTACCCTATGATCCAGTATTTCCACTCCTGGGTATATGTCCCCCCAAAAGAAAGAACACTAATTTGAAAATATACATGCAACCCAGTGTTCATAACAACAGTACCTACAGTAGCCAAGATATGGAAGCAACTTAAGTGTTCATCAACAGGTGAATGGATAAAGAAGATATGGTACATATATGTAATGAACTGTTGCTGCTGCTGCTGCTAAGTTGCTTCAGTCATGTCTGACTCTGTGGGACCCCATAGACGGCAGCCCACCAGGCTCCCCCATCCCCGGGATTCTCCAGGCAAGAACACTGGAGTGGGTCACCATTTCCTTCTCCAATGCATGAAAGTGAAAAGTGAAAGTGAAGTCGCTCAGTCATGTCTGACTCTTCGTGACCCCATCCCTGGGATTCTCCAGGCAAGAGTACTGGAGTGGGGTGCCGTTTCTCCTCAAAAAAAAAAAAAAAAAAGGAAAGAAATTCTGCTACTGGTAGCAACAAATGGTGAAATAAGTCAAAGACAAATACTGTATGATATCACTTATATACAGAGTCTAAAAAATAACAGGAATGAGTATATATGCAAAGCAGAAACAGACTGACAGATACAGAAAACAAACTAGTGGTTACCGAAGGCGGGAGGGGTGGGGAGGGGTGGGTTAGGGACATAGGATTAAGCACTACAAACTACTATGTATGAAATAGAGAAGCAACACGGATATATTGTATAGTGCAGGGAATTATTGCCATTACCTCGTAATAACTTTTAATGGAATATAATCTGTAAAAATACTGAATCCCTAAACTGTACTCCTGAAACTGGTACAATATTATAAATCAACTATACTTCAATTAAAAAAAATACACTGTCCTTCCAGAAACACCATTGTTTACTGTGTTACCGGGTAAATACCTCTACCCCCAGCCCCAGCCCCACCCACAGACTACTGCAGAGTCTTTCCGCTCACTATCACCACGCTCTGAGGCTCAAGGCCTCCACTTTTCTTAGTGTTGGACCATTGACGAAGGGCAGGTCAGTGGGCTTTGCAATTTCTTAGGTCACCAGAGGGTCATCTGGGGTGATGTATGGGCACGTGACATGTGAGGCTCCTGCCCAGCTGTGGAGAGAAAAACCAGAGAGGAACAGGGATGAGTGCTGTTGACAGGAGCTGGTCAGGCCGCCAGGCCTCCTGGTACTGCACGTCTTCATTTTAGCATTAAGTCTCTGATATGCCTTGAGTGGAAAGAAACATTCTGAAAAATAACCTTTCATGACCCTCAGATTTCCAGTCATAACAACTCTTAATTCTTCTGGAGGCAAAGTAGATGCTTCTGCCTACTAGAGGAAAGGTCAGGAACGGCTGAACAGAAAGAAAAACACAATGATTCATATTTCAAGATCTTATCTTCCACCTTTGCAATGAAAGCCATCTCTTCACTGTTGTGGAGTTGTTGGAAATGAAAGGAAAATGGAGGTAATTGGGGGTGGGATGCCTCCCAGGAAATTTCTCTGGATGGAGGGTATTAACTTAGGAAGCCCAGACTTCCTCCAGGCACTGAGAGTTGGGGCAGTCGGGGAAGGGAGGCCACTACAACACCCTTGCTTTCCCCATGCATTCAGTGTTCCCAGAACAATTTCATGCTCAACACTTTTGCCTCCTATCTCCTCCCTGAAGCCTGTCCCGCCCCTCCACCCCTCCAACGCCAATTCTGGAAGAATTAGAAAATCCCAATGGCTGAGACAGGAGCTGTTGTAAGAAAGAACGAGTGTGTTAGATAACTCCACAATCATCTCCTTCTAGAAGCGGAGTGAGCACACTAAGCCATGGTTAAGACCTGCTCAACTTAAAGATGGGCCTGCCCCTAATTTCTCTCTCTGAGTCACATATTAAAGTGGAATTTTCCAGGAAGTTTTGATCTACTATGAATACTTCTCTTAGGTCAACAAGTTCTCTTTATGCACCAGGAAAATCCCACCTGGTGACCATTTGTGGGCAGCCTCTGCCCACTCCACCAACTGTCAGATCTAAATTAGGGAGAGGAATAAGCCTCTTCAGTGAAAAAGATCCCTGCTTATGATGTGGTTTTCACACTGTGACAAGACTCACACAAGAGTCATAGGCTTATTGATAGAGTATATGTAGGGATTGGGGTTTTCTGTTTTTATTAAATAATATTATTTCTATTTTTATTAAATAATATTACTACAAAAGGAATTTGGGAACATAATTTCTCTAAACAGTTCCCTTAACCTCTTTATGCCTCAGTTTACTCACCTAAGAAATGACAGAATTATTTAATTTTTTAATATCTATTCTAACATTAACACTAATTCTTTTTAGAAATATACACACTACCACATGTAAACTAGATAGCTCAGGTCTGTACTCTGTGATGACCTAGAGGGGTGGGGTGTGGGTGGGAGAGAGGCTCAAAAGGAAGGAGATATATGTATTCATATAGCTAATTCACTTTGTTGTACAGAAGAAACTAATACAATATTGTAAAGCAATTATACTCCAATATTGTAAAACAATTATACTCCAATATTGTAAAGCAATTATACGCCAATACTGCAAAGCAATTATACTCCAATAATAAAATTTTAAAAAGAAATATTCAAAATTAGTTTTAAACCCTTATATTGGGCTTACAGATAAAATTTTTCCATTGAAAAATTTGAGAAGCTCCAGCTGACAAAGTTTCAGCTAAAAGTATTTATTTCTTGTTTTCCAGGTAAAGGTGAGTGTATTTTGTTAAAGGTTAGACCTATTTGAACATCTTTTTAAATGTCTGGCAATGTTGATATTTCTGTTCAAGTAAATTTGAGAAAATTCAATTCCTAAGAAGCTATCATTGGGATGAAATACTAAGTGAGACTTGAATGTTGGAACCTAGTAAGGATGACAGGTGTGAATGTGGGATAAAGACTCTTCATTACTTAGGGACAGTAGGAGGCTTCGAGAGGGAACACTGGGGCAGGAATAAGACACGCAAGATTTATGAAAACCTTTGAGTAACTAAGACTTTCCAAACCCTGGGGAGTACGAGAGCCCTGCCCTGCAATGGCAGCCTCCTGTTCATTTCCCAACCACTCCTTTAGGGTTATTTCTGAAGACAGGCAATCCCTGTGGTTGGAGTAGGAATGAGAGGGAGTGGGGAACGGATACTTTGGTGTCTTTGAAGTGAATACTTTAAAAGTTTCTGAAAGGGAGGTAATTATTTATTTTGCTTAGCTTGTTCTTTTTCAGCCAAATTACCAAGAGAATCTACTGCCCAGTTTCTTCAAGTCACTCAGAGTCAAAGAACAGATTAGAGAATTCAGTTCATGGAGGTTTATTGGCCCCTCCATCTGCTGTACACTGGTGAGTCTTGGGTGGGCCCTATCTGAACGTATCAGTCAGAGGGCAGTCTGTATTTAGAGTCACAGGCATGGCAAGCTGTTACATCAATGGACCCTGGAGGCAGACTTCTCTGCTCATAGGTCTGGTGGTGTTGAAGTGGCCCAATTGTCATCTCTGAGGCTTTTGGGTACCAGAGAGTCTACAGTGGGTTTCTTCCATCTTTGTCTGCATATAAACACTTCTTTCCTCATCCCAGGCTTCCCTACAGAAGAATAGTAACTGATGTCCACTCTCACCTTCTTCTCACCTTCATTTCAGACACAAAAAAAATAATTTATATACTCCATGCTGGAGTTTACCTTGTAAGTTAGCTTCATTGTGAAATTCCACTCACATTTTCTTGGAACTAGCCTGTGGCCTTTTGCTCTAAACAGCCTGTAGGACTCATTTCCTATCATCCCCATGAAATACTTTCCTATTTTTATTGCTGAATCCAAGGTTTGTCCCACTCCATGGCTTTGATGATTGTTCTATTAATATTTGCTGAAATGAAAAGAAAGTCTTCTAGAAATTTAACACCATATCATGGCAGCTCTTGTAGAGCTCTTCATAACTGGTAGGATACTGAAGACATTCCAATCATCTTCATAAACAACAGACTCCTCTAGATTATATAATGTGGATTGTGTTTTGCTCACAGGGAGTTCATAATCCAGCATATAACTATTGAGAACTTAATTCCAAACAATAAGAAAGAATAAATGCTCACACTGAAGCCTTGAGGAAGAACAGAATGGAACTCTTTCTCTACACATGGTCCATATGTATGAATGTCAACTGTAAAGTTTCTTAACTAAGATTACTAAATGGAAGCAGGGAAAATTTAGTTCTTTAAAAAAAAATACTTATTACCAATTTAGTGAAATGGCATAGTCTTCTTTAATTAAAATTCAAGTTTCAGCATGGATTCTGGACTAATAATTGTGTCTCTTGTGAATCCCATTCTTCCCTTAAATTTAGATTGAGGCCCATTAAAACTGGGTGACAATGAACTGGTACTTTTATTTTATTCTTTCACATAGGAACCATGCATCCAAGTAACAATCTGCATAACTGAAGGCAAGTCATCCTTCCAACAAGTCCACAGCTATCTTCTTTGAGAGGGGAAGGGCTATAGAAGCTGAAGTCTTGGCTTATCTGCTGAGCAGTACATATTTATTTATTTATGACTTGAATAAGGTATATGATTTAAGCACAACTAAGCACACTGTACAAGAATTTAAATAGACCAATTGTTAGAATAGGATTTTCTCAGATCAAATTTATGTTTGCTGCTCACTGGGTGTCTGGAATTACGGCTTAGGTCTGAGGATCACACACAAGCATTCATCCCAGGGCTTCTGTTCACCTTGACAAACCGTACACAATTCTGCATTCTTCCTTCTCCTGCAGACTTTTCATCACTTGGTATGGAAATCATGTAAAAAAGAAACTAACTACAGACCAAAAAAGCATAGCAAGGTTTTTTTTTTTTTTTTTTTTTAATATCAGGATGGAGAGGGGAAATTCCTGCCTCCAAGTGCCAGGGTCTAAAAGTCAGAGTGAATTTTCCAAGGTCTATTTATAGTGATTTAATCCAATCATGGGAATTTGAGACTGTGTACTTGTCACAAATGACTGAAAAATGAAAGAAAAGCAAATATTATTTTTCCCACATGGAAGACTGGAAGGTAAATCTATTTAATGCAAGAAACATACCTTCTTTTACCCCTGAATCAAGTTAGTCACCCATCCATCTCTTCTTTCTTGACAGTTAGGTTTATCAATCTAAATTTCAGGCGAGAGCCCAGGAGATACTCTCTCTGATATCTGCTAAGTGACTAGAAGAATATTAGTTGTACTCTTAATTTTTACTTGATAATCGATTTTGTGTCCATGAATCTCCATGGTTTTATTTTCCTGGTGACAGTGATGGGACAGTCTGATGGTTGCTGCCATTTTTTATAATAGGACATCCAGAAAGAGTCTGGAGGAGAGTATGTATACAATTAGCCAGACCTCTGCAGAAGGACAGGTAAATGCCACAAAACTTTCATTTTCACTTTTTGCTCCTCAAAGTAACAAGCTCTGTCTGCTTTATTCCTGCTGTTTGGAAGGGTTCTGGCCCCTCTGGGCCTGCCGTGTACAGGGGCCATGTGGGGTTGGCACCTGAGACCAAACAGAGACCCAGCAGGTGGAAAGAAAGCCCAGTGTTGGCAGAAAGGGAGGTGTTTTCATCACCCGTCACGTCCCTCTTCTGTCTCCTCTTTGTCTCCTTGCACTTGTGGGTGCCCTAAATGAGACTGAAGCTGCTATCTGTTATCTGTCCAAAGGGAGGTAAGAGCCACAAAAGGGACCTGAAGGCTCAAAGGGAATTTTTCTGCAGAGGTAGCAGTAATTAGAAAGAAGGAAGTTTTTGAAACGGGTCAGTTCCTTAAGGACTTCTCTTGGCAGTTTGCCTAGAAACTAGTGTTTCCTGCCCCACATCCTGCGGTAGTTCCTCCTGGGAAGTAGAAATGGAACAATGGGACACAGAGAGATATTGATGATCAACATGGCTGTTGTGGCGATTGGAGCCTGGGGTCGATGCTTCATAATCATTGAGGGTGTCTACTCAGCAGTTGTTGAGGCAAGTTAGAGATCTTACTAGGACCAGAAGACCTTAGGGGGCAGATGCCAAAGAAAACTGCTACCTTGACAAGTGGATACAAAGAGGATCAGAGTGAGGAATACAGATGAGCACACTTAGGGATATAGCCCCTTATTGGGTTAGGTCTGCACGGGATAAACTGAGCCAAGGGAGTCTAAATGAAAGGTACCAAGCCCCAAATACATAAAATTAGAACAAAGAAAGTTATTGGTTTTCCTAACTAACCAGAGATATTTCTCCACCCTAGCCATATAATTCAGTAAGGATGATGCAAGTACAAAAACTGAGAGACAGGAAATTACAGCAGCAACACCAGTAGTGCCCAAACCAGGAAAGACAGAAACTCAAAGTAATGCAGGGTTAATGTGAGAAAATCCAATCGGCACTATCTTTCTGGGGGCAGGGTGGGTGTGTGTGTCCCAAGGAGCAGCTGAAACCAAAACACCAACCATGCTGCGGGTGGTATCAGTTCTTAGGTGACAGTAACTCCAGCGTTCTACATGTGTGATTGTTTTGTGTGATTATTTTGTCTTTTACAACTGTGCCAAATATATTGTCTCACTTTCTTCCTGTTTCAGAGCCCTCTGTGAGCAGCCCTCGGAGAGCAACATTACTTCCAAGCAGGGTATAGTTTCAGAGCCATTTCCCCCACAGGATTCAGAGTGATCAGGGGTGGTGTGGGAGGTGGGATCCCTTTGCAGTCTCTGCAGTGTTTTTGGTCTCTTGTATTGTTTGCAGAGTGACGAATAAGAAAGCTTTGTTCAGGGTTGTCAAAATAGAAACTCCTGAATTGTGTGTTAGGTCACTAGGTTCCTGGACAAAGTTTGGCAGCACCCCACCACTAGATAAAGTTATAGCTGATAACCAATTGACCAGTGAAAATTTGGTTCCTGTAGCTATGTTACCCAGGATTACAAAAATGGCAGCTAAATAGAGACTACCCTGGCAAGAGTGAGTAGATATCACCTTGTAGTGTATGTGTGTGTGTGTGTGTGTGTGTGTGTGTGTATGTGTATGAGAGAGCAACTCTGACTGTAGGAGATAGAGAGATTTTTTTTCCAGTTCATTGCAACCCTAATTCCTACTCTCTTTGGTTTATACCATTTCTCCTTAAAACTGGCTCCTTTTTGCTTTGGAGGATAGAATTGAATCCAGTGCCAGCCCAGCCATGGCTGACTCTGGTTCCAGGACCCATGAGCTTCATCTGGATTCTCAGTGATAGTAGATGTGTACATGAGTCCTTGCATCTAAGAATTTGGGAAGCTGGGGAAACTTCTGTCTCAAGTTATTGCTGTGACACGAGTGACAAGAGCAGATACACTCACAGAAGCTTGTGTTTGCAAATGTGCACCAATGGCTGTATTCTACAAGGTCTTAAAATGGGATTTTTTTAAACCTAATGGAAGATTCTTCACCTCTTTCTTGCCCAGTTTGCTCTGATGTTTCTCTCTCTTTTTTCTCTTCAGATCAGATCAGTCGCTCAGTCATGTCCGACTCTTTGCGACCCCATGAATCGCAGCACGCCAGGCCTCCCTGTCCATCACCAACTCCCGAACGTCACTCAGACTCACATCCATCGAGTCAGTGATGCCATCCAGCCATCTCATCCTCTGTCTTCCCCTTCTCCTCCTGCCCCCAATCCCTCCCAGCATCAGAGTCTTTTCCAATGAGTCAACTCTTCGCACGAGGTGGCCAAAATACTGGAGTTTCAGCTTTAGCATCATTCCTTCCAAAGAAATTCCAGGGTTGATCTCCTTCAGAATGGACTGGTTGGATCTCCTTGCAGTCCAAGGGACTCTCAAGAGTCTTCTCCAACACCACAGTTCAAAAGCATCAATTCTTCGGCGCTCAGCCTTCTTCACAGTCCAACTCTCACATCCATACATGACCACAGAAAAGACCATAGCCTTGACTAGGCAAACCTTTGTTGGCAAAGTAACGTCTCTGCTTTTGAATATGCTGTCTAGGTTGGTCATAACTTTCCTTCCAAGGAGTAAGCATCTTTTAATTTCATGGCTGCAGTCACCATCTGCAGTGATTCTGGAGCCCAGAAAAATAAAGTCTGACACTGTTTCCACTGTTTTCCCATCTATTTCCCATGAAGTGATGGGACCAGATGCCATGATCTTTGTTTTCTGAATGCTGAGCTTTAAGCCAATTTTTTCACTCTCCTCTTTCACTTTCATCAAGAGGCTTTTTAGTTCCTCTTCACTTTCTGCCATAAGGGTGGTGTCATCTGCATATCTGAGGTTGTTGGTATTTCTCCCAGCAATCTTGATTCCAACTTGTGTTTCTTCCAGTCCAGCATTTCTCATGATGTACTCTGCATATAAGTTAAATAAACAGGGTGACAATATACAGCCTTGACGTACTCCTTTTCCTATTTGGAACCAGTCTGTTGTTCCATGTCCAGTTCTAACTGTTGCTTCCTGACCTGCATACAGATTTCTCAAGAGACAGATCAGGTGGTCTGGTATTCCCATCTCTTTCAAAATTTTCCACAGTTTATTGTGATTCACACAGTCAAAGGCTTTGGCATAGTCAATAAAGCAGAAATAGATGTTTTTCTGTAACTCTCTTGCTTTTTCCATGATCCAGTGGATGTTGGCAATTTGATCTCTGGTTCCTCTGCCTTTTCTAAAACCAGCTTGAACATCAGGAAGTTCACGGTTCACATACTGCTGAAGCCTGGCTTGGAGAATTTTGAGCATTACTTTACTAGAGTGCGAGATGAGTGCAATTGTGCGGTAGTTTGAGCATTCTTTGGCATTGCCTTTCTTTGGGATTGGGATGAAAACTGACCTTTTCCAATCTTGTGGCCACTGCTGAGTTTTCCAAATTTGCTGGCATATTGAGTGCAGCACTTTGACAGCATCATCTTTCAGGATTTGGAATAGCTCCACTGGAATTCCATTACCTCTACTAACTTTGTTTGTAGTGATGCTTTCTAAGGCTCACTTGACTTCACATTCCAGGATGTCTGGCTCTAGGTCAGTGATCACACCATCATGATTATCTGGGTCGTGAAGCTCTTTTTTGTACAGTTCTTCTGTGTATTCTTGCCACCTCTTCTTAATATCTTCTGCTTCTGTTAGGTCCATACCATTTCTGTCCTTTATTGAGCCCATCTTTGCATGAAATGTTCCTTTGGTATCTCTGATTTTCTTGAAGAGCTCCCTAGTCTTTCCCATTCTGTTGTTTTCCTCTATTTCTTTGCATTGAAAGCTATCTTATTTCTTGGAAGGCTTTAGGGTATTTCTTTCTTTGTTAAATTTAAAAGTTTGAAAGTCATGGCTTATTATTGGCTTATTATTTAGTAGGCCTTAATATTTGAAGAAGGCAATGGCACCCTACTCCAGTACTCTTGCCTGGAAAATCCCATGGACAGAGGAGCCTGGTAGGCTGCAGTCCATGGGGTCGCTAAGAGTCAGACACGACTGAGCAACTTCACTTTCACTTTTCACTTTCATGCATTGGAGAAGAAAATGGCAACCCACTCCAGTGTTCTTGCCTAGAGAATCCCAGAGATGGCGGGGCCTGGTGGGCTGCCATCTATGGGGTCGCACAGAGTTGGACACGACTGAAGCGACTTAGCAGCAGCAGCAGGCCTTAATATATATGCATTTTCCCCTTCTCCTATGAGTCAATAAAGACCACAACCTCTGGCTAACTTGATAGAAAATTTTCCAAACTGTGTACTAGGAACGCTGATTAGTTGATTTGGTTTGTTTTGTTTTCAGTTTCTTAGTGCCTTCACCTTTTCAGTCTAGGAAATTGAAATACTAACTCTCATAGAAATTCAAGCAAGTGTTCAAAGTGCAGTCCATGAATTATTTATTTTCATTCCCCAGACTTCATTCTCATTAGCCATATCCCTGCACACTCAAGACAGTAATTGAGGTAGGGATTCAATTCCTGAGCAAGAAAGAGTACTTCAGCAAGTTAGACAAGGTAGGGCTATTCCATCTATACAGATGTCTTCTGGGTTAACTACCATTTAAAAAGCATTCACTCTCTGTCAGACATCACACTCAGTGAAAGGAGGGTGTGTTTTTAATTCTTATAACAGCTTCCTAAGAATAGATATTGTTTCCCCAATTTTATAGGTGCAAAAATTAAGACTCTGAGAAGTTCATTAACTTGCTAAAGTTCAGACAGCTAGCAAATGGCTAAGAAGAATGTTCCCAGAATCCCTTTCTTATATTTATGCAAATTTAAGTGTTTATCTATGAATCTGATTAATGATGTTTACTTTTCTTCCAGTTTACAAAGCACTATCACATAATCACTTCTCAACAAGCCCGTGAGTCGGTCACTGTAGTCCCAATCCATGATGAAGAAACTGAGGCCCAAATGAGTGAAAATATGAAAACAAGGTAATCCTAGGGACATTGCAGATGCAATCTAGCTAAAGATCAACTTTCTATTTTTCAGAAGGGACAGCTAACTGAGCAGGCTTCTTTCCAGAGAATTCTTACTTATCAGGTATGCACAAAATAAAATTAAGCTTCATAATCCTTTCAACCTGTGGGCCCTTCCTTCGACCAGTGAGAAGAAAGGAGAGGGTCTCAGGCCAGAGGCAAGCCAGAATTATTGTATTTACCAAATTGTGTGTGTGTGTACACATGTGTAGAGGTTATCCAGGCAGCCCATGGGTGCCTGAGGTGCGCTGAGGTCTCACTTATCCCATTAGGGCAGGAAAGGCAATTCTACCCATGGGTTATAGCCAGGACCAGAGGGTGCATCTTGCTGTCTCTGACTCTGTGCTGGAGAAAGGCCCCAAATCCTTTTACAGGGCCAGCTTGGACTTTGCCAAGAACTGCCAGGTATTTAAGATACAGCCCCTACTAACTAACACACATTACCCACTGAACCCTTCCACTCATATCCCCCAAAGCCTTTACACTTGTTCCATTCAAACACGGTGCTGTGCCAACCAACAAACTAAAGCAAGAAATATTTGTGGCCAAAGCAAGAAATATTTGTTATAAAGTGGCTTTGCCAGTGAGGTTCCCCTTGAGGGCCATTATCAATAAATTGAAAGAAGAGGCCACACGGGACCACTGGACCCTTTCCTTTTGGGAACTGCTGATTCTAGGTAATCCTTTCAAATCTCTGGGCTGTGTTTGTTTCTCTCCATAGTATCACAAGAACTCACCTCTTTCCAAGGCAGGAATAGAGATGCTGACGTAGAGAATGAACATGTGGACACAGCGGGAGAAGGGGAGGATGGGACAAATTGGAAGATGAGGATCTATACACTACTATGTGTAAAGTAGATAGTTAGTGGGAAGCTGCTGTATAACATAGGAAGCTCAGCTTGGTGCTCTGTGATGGTCTAGAAGGGTAGGATGGAGGGGGTGGGAGAAGTTCCCAGAGGGAGGGGATATATGTACACACATGGCTGATTCACTTCATTGTGTGACAGAAACTAACACCACATTGTAAAGCAATTATATTTCAATTAAAAATTCACTGACATAATAGAAAACTTCCACAAATCTGCCTGTCTGTCAAGTACCAAAATGGGACAAAAGTAACACTGCTTTGGAGCTGTGCTAAAATGAGGTAATTATGTAAGTTTAGTATTTCTTTCCCAGTATCTGTCCCTTCCCTGTTACACTATTTAGTTAAGAAATCGGCTCCTTGCAAGGATTCTGAGAGCCAGAGGCACTGTCTGTGCCGCCTCATTTTTCCACTTGACCGCACCTGGGGTTAGAAGGAGGAACGGGCTGGGGTGTGTCTGCGTGTTATTGTTAGTACAGTCTGTGTCAGCCCAGGCTGCAAGTCAGCATGTTTGTCACATGTCACTGAGCCTCATGAGGCCACCGCTGGGATAATAGCCCTAATCCAGCGACACAGAGGAAGCTGGAACCTTCAGGGAGCTGCATGCCTCTACTTTCTCATGTTGCTCTAACTGGACCTAGGCATTTACACCCCAAGTCAGCCTTTACCTAATACACTCGATTTTACAAAAGAAGAAGAAAGGCATACTTGAAGGGTTAACATCAGTGAACGTTTGGAAACTTGTTAGAAGATTTTTTTCCCTTAACACTCTTTAGAGTTTAGGAAAACCTAGAAATGCAATTCCTAAAAAAGCCAGTTTCTCTCCATATTTTCTAAATCATTTTCATATCTTTAAAAAGCTGTGTGGGTAATCTTCAGGGAAGGAAGGAGAATATATATGCCATTGCTGACTTCCTATTTCTAAAGATGATATTCTAACATCTGTAAATCAAACTCACTAGTTTGCTATTATTATGCAACAAAAGACAGAGTTTTGAAATGATACAATTCTGAGCTCCTCTGCAGCCCCTTCTTCTCATCCATTTTCATCTTTCCTAAAGTGTGTGCACCTTTGGAACCCTGAACAAAGACTTAAACAATCCAACATTCCCGCCCCCCTCCCCCACCGCCGGAAGCTGGATTAAAGTTTACCTTTGCCCTGTCTGTATGTAGCAAGGAGAATTTGCTAACATAGGGAGAGAGAGTATAAACTCATTTTCAGGATGACTGCAACAGACATGACAGATTATTTTTTTAGGACTTCTGTGAAAGTACCAAAACTTTTAAAATTCTATACTTTCTCACCAATTCACACTGGGCTTCCTTCCATTTATTTCAACTGGGCTAGATTTTACTGACCGTTGAAAATGGGACACTCCTGGGAGGCGAATTCCCAATTAGAGTACAGTCTTGGCTAACTATGTGGGTTAGCCAGATGGCAGAGCAGGGGCCAATGCTGCATTCATGCTCACATTCATTTAGTCCATAAAATTTTTTAGCACCTCTAAGCACTATGTTACATGCTGAAGATAATAGGAAATAAAATACACGCATTGCCTGGATTTGGCCTCACAGAATTTCAGTCAAATAGGAAATAAAGAAATTATCACTCAATAAGTTCTTTGATGGGCATTCCAGACTGAATTGTGTTTCCAGCAAATTTTGTATGTTGAAGGCCTACCCCCAATGTGACTGTACTTGAGATAAGGCCTTTAGGGAGATAATTAACGTTAAAAGAGATGATAAGGTTAGGCCCTGATCCACTAGGACTGCTGTTTTTATAAGGAGAGACGCAAGAGCATTCTGTCCGTGTGTGGGCAATGTGAGGACAGCAAGAAGGCAGCTGTCTGTAAGCCAAGGGGAGAGGAGGCCTCATCAGAAACCAGTGATGATGGCACCTTGATGTTAGACTTATAGCCTCCAAAACTGTGAGAAAATAAACTTTTGTTGTTTAAGCCTCTCCAGTCTAGAGTATGCGGGGAAGGCAATGGCACCCCACCCCAGTACTTTTGCCTGGAAAATCCCATGGATGGAGGAGCCTGGTAGGCTGCAGTCCATGGGGTCGCTAAGAGTCGGACACGACTGAGCGACTTCACTTTCACTTTTCACTTTTATGCATTGGAGAAGGAAATGGCAACCCACTCCAGTATTCTTGCCTGGAGAATCCCAGGGACGGGGGAGCCTGGTGGGCTTCCGTCTATGGGGTCGCACAGAGTCGGACACGACTGAAGCGACTTAGCAGCAGCAGTCTAGAGTATCTGTTATGGCAGCCCAAGGTAACTAGAACAGGGGAAGTTCAGGGTTCTTTGGAGGCATATGGAAGGGGCCCCTCAGCCAGTTCTGGTGAAGCAAGAGTCTAGGCTGAGACCTGCTGGAACAGCAGGAGTTAGAGAGAGGAGACGGAAGGAGGCATGTTTTCAGTGGAGGCTGCAATGCAGGTGAAGCCTTGGAGGCAAGGACAGCATGGTCTGGAGATGTGAAAGAGGAAAATAAAGTTCAGTGACTTAGAGCCTAGAGGACAAGGGTGCTGGTTCTAAAACAGAAAGTGAAAGTGAAAGTGAAGTCACTCAGTCGTGTCTGACTCTTTGCGACCCCGTGGACTGTAGCTCACCAGGCTCCTCAGTCCATGGGATTCTCCAGGCAAGAGTACTGGAGTGGGTTGCCATTTCCTCATCCAGGGGATCTTCCCAACCCAGGGATCGAACCCGGGTTTCCTGCATTCCAGGCAGACGCTTTAACCTCTGAGCCACCAGGGAAGCCCATCTAAAACAGAGGAAGCTCTTAAATCCAAAATCCAATGAGTTCTCCAAGTATTCAACATAATACAGCTCCTCTTCCCTTCTAAAATTCCTTCTTCCCCTTTGGCCTTCCATAACATCACATTCTCTTGGTTTTTCTCCTACTTTCATCATCATTCTGAGTCTTTTTTGGTATGTCCTTTTCCCCTATCCAACTTCAAATATTAGCGTTCCCTAAGATTCAGTCCTGGACCCACATTTCTGTTCTTTTTACATGCCTTCCAGCGTGATGTTATCCAGTTATGTGGTTTTAAATAGAATCTATGTGCCTAGGACTTCAAATCTCTATCTTCTGCCCTGACTTCTTCCCACACATGTAGACTCATGTTCATTTGTTTCCTTGATATCTCTCTTTAGTTGTTTAATAGGCAACTCAAACCTAATACTCAACTAGGTAGGATGCTATTGGCTATAAGCAACAGATGACTCCAACTCTAATAGCTTAAACAGGACATTCTTAGGGTGCTTTCTGACCTGGGTAGTTCAGAGGGATGGTACTGTATGAGAGGAAAAACTTCCTCTAATCTTATATGCTGGTTGACCAAGTCCTGTAAATTAAATTGACAAAAGACAGATTAAGAGGAGAAGAAATTTACACATGCAATGCAGTAACATGCAGGAATACGCAGTCATTAGTAACTTAAAATGATGTGACCTATATACTTAGCAGGGGAAAGAGACAGGGAGAAAGGGATTCTATGGGAAGGACAAATAGGCTTTTGTTTTTGATTTTTGGAAAAACAAATGAGGTTTTTTTGTTTTTTCTTTTTAGGGAAGACAAATGAGAGAAATGAGAGTTTTAAAAATTTGCAATATTTGCCTATGTTGGTATTGGTGATCTTTCTATCATAAACTCCCTGGGAGAGGGGATTATTGTGGGTTTATTCTTGGTCTTTTTCCTGGGATCAGACTTACCTTGAAGGGGGGCTTTGTAGTAACCTGATTTCCTAGAAATTTCTGCTTTTATTCATATAAGGGAAGCTCCAGGAAGCCTTTTTTCTGCATCTGTTGAATTTCAGATGTCGTCATCTTAAAATAATTCTTATGCTGAAGTGGCAAATTTTGGGGTGGCATATCCTGATATCCTTCAGTACTACATTCTCTCAGTTGAATCGAGTTGAAGGGGCTTCCAATATTCTCAATTGAGTCTTAGGCTAATTCTGGAATTCTGAGTCATCAAAGAGCCTAGGTTAGTGGTTCTTCTTAGCTCTAACATAGCCGCTTTTGTAATTCTATTCACCATGATTCAAATTGAAGCCAAGAGATATTTGTAACGCATGAGAGTGCTAACCATGGCTTTTCCCCTGTACATTTCTCGTTCCTTCCTATTCTGAATTCAAACTCACTATGAGACTTGCTTTGGGCAATGAAATATTAGGAAATTCACCACAACCAGAGGCTTGAAATGTTCTTGTACACTGGAGTTTACTTTCCTCCCTTCAACCCTTGCAGTTGCCATAAGAATGAACACAGGCTGGCCTGCTAGAAGACGAGGGATCAGGTGGGATGGAGGTAAGTCATACCAGCTCAAGCCACCCTTGACCAGCCAGCCTCCTGATGACTGGCCAGGTAACCAAAGATGCATGAACATACCCATCTAAAACCTGTTAAGTCAAGCCCAAATCAGCAGGAGTGCTCAGCCAGTTTGTAGACTCATAATTAATAACAAATTTTAGATATGTTAAATCACTGGTATTAGGGTTGGTTCATTATACAATAGGTAACTTATACATGTGGAAGAGTCCTAACCCTTTTGAATGGGGAGGATGAGGAGACATCTTAAAAGAGGAGGAATAAGGGTTCCCAAAGGGGAGGGCAATGGCACCCCACTCCAGTACTCTTGCCTGGAAAATCCCATGGACAGAGGAGCCTGGTAGGCTGCAGTCCATGGAGTCACTAAGAGTCGGACATGACTGAGCAACTTCACTTTCACTTTTCACTTTCATGCATTGGAGAAGGAAATGGCAACCCACTCCAGTATTCTTGTATGGAGAATCCCAGGGACAGAGGAGCCTAGTGGGCTGCCATCTATGGGGTTGCACAGAGTCGGACACGACTGAAGTGACTTAACAGCAGCAGCAGCAGCAGCACGGGTTCCCCAAAACTATATCTCCCGAGTCTGGCAATTTAAATTCCTAGATTTATTGAGATAAGAAATTTCTAAATTGGACAGTCTTTCTGTAAAACATGCTTTGATGGCCCTTGCTGAATAAGATGGCCACTCTAGGTTAGTTCTGCTAATAGATCATCCTTTGATATGCAAAATCATATAATTGTAAACTTTCCATCTCTTTGTATGAAAGGCTGTGTAGAACACTGCTGGAAGGAGGCTGGCTATTGGACTGAGAAGTGTGGATGCTAATGAAAGAGGCGGCACAAGTCAGGTTAGCATAGAAGATGCGATCCTTAAATGCAGGTGATCACAGTAGTGCAAGAAATGGTGCAGCTGGGTAGATGAGTTTCCAGCAAGTTCTTTGGAATTAGTTATTTCCTTCTTTACAAATCTTCTGAGGTCATGGCAAACCTCCAGAATTTCACACAATGGCTGGTCACTCCTCCTAGGCCTCAGTGGTATCTTTCATTTGCCAAGGAATTCCCACTGACACCTAATTGCCCACTAATCTTTACCCTCTGTTTCCTCCACTGCGTCCTTGAAGATGTTGTCAAACTTGCATTTTTAACACCCAGCTCAGTGTCCTTTTTTGTTTCTTTGCAGAAAGTCTGGTTATCACTTAGACATCTCTTGACATACATGCTGCTGCTGCTGCTAAGTCGCTTCAGTCGTGTCCGACTCTGTGCGACCCCATAGACGGAAGCTCACCAGGCTCCCCTGTCCCTGGGATTCTCCAGGCAAGAACACTGGAGTGGGTTGCCATTTCCTTCTCCAATGCATGAAAGTGAAAAGTGAAAGTGAAGTCGCTCAGTCGTGTCCGACTCTTCGCGACCCCACGGACTGCAGCCTACCAGGCTCCTCCATCCATGGGATTTTCCGGGCAAAGGTACTGGGGTGCGGTGCCATTGCCTTCCCCTTGACATACATAGATGTCAGACAGAGAAGCCCCAAGGAAGAAAACAGCATGCATTACACTTGATTCAGTTCTCATTGGTCGAGAGTGGCTGCAGGATGGTGTGAAGGTGCTCACTGACAAAAGGATCTGTTGGGCAGGCTCGCAGGGCAGGAGAGGATATGCTGGTTCTCAGAGCATGAGTAAAGTTGGTTTTTACAATGTAATATAAAGTATTATTCTACTAAGCAACCATTGCAAAGTGTAGTAGTGCTATTGCAAATGTAGCTTAACTGGTTAAGCACATAGATTTTGAAATCAGGTCTGGATGCAGATTAGGGTTTGTGATTCACTAGTGCTATCATTGTGGGCTAATCACTTAACTTCTCTATACTGCTATGCAAGGAAGATAATAACTCCCACTCTTAGAGATGATGCAAGGCTTAAGTGAGATGTAGTTTAATAATATCCCATATATAGTTGGGGATATGTAATGTAATGCTCAAGTCCTAGTAAGCATTAAGTGTAGGTTATGATAATAATAATTGCTTAATATACTGTTTCCCTAAAGTATACCCAACAATAATATATTAATACTTGGAAATGTTAATAGGTGTACTGTGAAAAAAAAGTTTCAGAGGTCCCAAAGAACATCAATATACTAAAGGCTCTGTGTGGTTCTGCAGTAAAGAAATCAGTTTTGTTTAACCCAGCTTGTTCCAAATTTGAAGAATCTTTTTTTCCCTTCTTTTGGAACACTTACTGACAACTAGTGTTCCCCAGAACACTGTTTGGACCTTGTTGGTTTATGAAAATAATTTTCAGTTATGTTACTAGTTAAAAATATATTACCAGAAAGCAAAATGGGAGTTAGATATAAAGAAGCTTAAGTGTTAAACCTGGCCTCAGTGAATATTGGACTGATGTAGCAGTTGGTTCTTGGCCTCTCTGGAGTCCAGGAGTAGAGAATGTTGTCCAGGCCATCTGCTGTGAAGGGGCAGCATGTGGTGTGGTAGGGCATGCTTTTAAAGTTTGACTCAAATTTACTGTTCCAACTGCCAGCCTTACTTTTAAACAGAAGGCACTCAGAACTCTAAGTGGCAGCTCAGTGTCCTAAAAAAGAGCCCTGAGCTCCTCACTGTTCTCAGGCTAAATCCTGACTCTGTTTTTCCAATCATAGTGGCCACATACTTTATGCTTTTGTTGGTTTGAAACAAACCAACATGTAGAAAACTGCATGAAGCATAAGACAAGTTGGTCTATGCTGGTCTCAGTGTAGGAAAAGCTACACACAGTGATGCTTTTGAAAAGCAAAGTTTAACAACTCAAAGAATATAAGATGGATTCCTAAATCAGAATGGCTCATAAAGAGACTTGGGTTTGGATGGCCAACCCTCTTGAACAACAGCTGACTGTTAATTTTAAAGGAAAGTTTACAGAGTTACAGATAGTAGGTAGTAGATTTGAAAGAGTGAAAAAGCAATGTCATGTTTTTGTAAGGAGAATACAGATATTTTTCACATGCTTAAGGATATTTAGAATATTAAACTGATATAATGTTAATATTGAGTCAATGGAAGGGAATTTGCAAGGGAAGAAGATACCAAATGACTTTAGTGATGAGATAGTCTGAACATCTTGCCACTAAAAACATGTTTAGCCTCATGCACTATTTACAATAGCCAAAACATGAAAGCAATCTAAATGCTTATTGACAGATGAATGGATAAAGAAGAGGTGGTATATATAATGAATAGAGTTGGACTATAAAGAAAGCCATATATGGATGTGAGAGTTGGACTATGGAGAAGGCTGAGCGCCAAAGAATTGATGCTTTTGAACTGTGGTGTTGGAGAAGACTCTTGAGAGTGCCTTGGACTGCAAGGAGATCCAACCAGTCCATTCTGAAGGAGATCAGCCCTGGGATTTCTTTGGAAGGAATGATGCTAAAGCTGAAACTCCAGTATTTTGGCCACCTTATGCGAAGAGTTGACTCATTGGAGAAGACTCTGATGCTGGGAGGGATTGGGGGCAAGAGGAAAAGGGGACGACAGAGGATGAGATGGCTGGATGACATCACTGACTTCATGGACGTGAGTCTGAGTGAACTCCAAGAGTTGGTGATGGACAGGGAGGCCTGGCGTGCTGCGATTCATGGGGTCACAAAGAGTCGGACACGACTGAGCGACTGATATGATCTGATCTGATAAAGAAAGCTGAGTGCCGAAGAACTGATGCTTTTGAACTGTGGTGTTGGAGAAGACTCTTGAGAGTCTCTTGGACTGCAAGGAGATCCAACCAGTCCATCCTAAAGGAGATAGTCCTGGGTGTTCATTGGAAGGACTGATGTTGAAACTGAAACTCCAGTACTTTGGCCACCTGATGTGAGGAGCTGACTCATTTGAAAAGACCCTGATGCTGGGAAAGATTGAGGGCAGTAGGAAAAGGGGATGACATGGTTGGATGGCATCACCAACTCGATGGACATGGGTTTGAGTGGACTCCGGGAGTTGGTGATGGACAGGGAGGCCTGGTGGGCTGTGGTTCATGGGGTCGCAAAGAGTTGGACATGACTGAGCAACTGAACTGAATTGATTGACCCATAAAAAGAATGTAATAATGCCATCTGCAGCAACATGGATGAACCTAGAGATTATCATACTAAGTGAAGTAAGTCAAACAGAGGAAGACAAATATCAAATTATGTCATTTGTATGTGGAACCTAAAAAATGATACAAATGAACTTATTTACAAAATAGAAATAGATTAACAGATATAGAAAACCAACTTATTGCTACCTAAGGGGTAAGGGGGTTGGGGGAGGGATAAATTAGGAGTTTGGGATTAGCAGACACAAATAAATAACAAGGTCCTACTGTGTAACATGGGGAAATATATTCAATATCCCATAATAAATTATCATGGAAAAAATCTGACAAAGGATACATACATACATATATATATATATACTGCTATTGCTAAGTCACTTCAGTCGTGTCTGACTCTGTGTAACCCCATAGACAGCAGCCCACCAGGCTTCCCCGTCCCTGGGATTCTCCAGGCAAGAACACTGGAGTGGGCTGCCACTCCCTTCTCCAATGCATGAAAGTAAAAAGTGAAAGTGAAGTCGCTCAGCTGTCATGTCCAACTTTTAGCGACCCCATGGACTGCAACCTACCAGGCTCCTCCATCCTTGGGATTTTCCAAGCAAGAGTACTGGAGTGGGGTGCCATTGCCTTCTCCAATGTATATATATATATACACACACATATATATATAACTGAATCACTTTGCTGTACACCAGAAACTAACACAATATTATAAATTAACTATACTTAAATTAAAAAGCACATCTGTTTATTATATACTTTATATTAAACATGGGGAGTTGGAACTGAATGCTTCAAAAATAAACTATAAAAAATGAACTGAAATATTAAGAAATTAAATACAGCAGCATCTGAAAGGAAGCTTACAGTCTGACCAAGTAAGTTTCACCATTGGAATGCAAAAAGTTGTTTATTAATAGGATGTCTATAAATAAAATATATAATTTCAATAAATCAAAAGAGAAAAACTACATAATCATCTTAGCAGATGGTACCCATTTATGATTAAAAATATACTAAATTGGGAAGAGAGAATAGTTCCTTAATAGTACTTAATAGAGATGAAGACATAGCAGAGTATTTCCATTAAAACTGGAAACAGGATAAAGATGTTCCGTATTTTTACTATTTTATATTTTCCTGGGGGTTTTGCCATTGAAATAAGATAGGAAACAAATACCAGTGTGACAGTTAATTTTATGTCCACTTAGCTTGCCTGTGGTGCTGAGATGTTTGGTCAAACACCAGTTTAGATGTAGTTGTGAAGATATTTTTTAGATGACAATTAACATTTAAATCAGTAAACTTTGAGTCAAGCAGATTACCCTCATAACATGGATGGGCCCCATCCAATTAGTGGAAAGCTAAAAGAACAAGTCAGGAGTCCTCAAGGGAAAGGGAATTCTGCAATCTCCAGACTACTTCTGAACTCAAGACTACATCAGATCTTTCCTGGGCCTCTGGCCTATTGGTCTGCCATGTGGATTTCAGATTTGCCAGACCCCACAACTGTATCAGCCACCTCCTTAAAGTAACTCTCTCTATATAATACCCTCACACACACATCCTATTGGTCTGTTTCTCTGGAGAACTTTAGCTAAAACAAATAACAACAGCTAACACCTAATGAAGGCTCTCTACGTACCAGACAACATTTTAAGGACTACAGGTGTATGTATTAAGTAATTTAATCCTCATAATTACCCTAAAAGATAGGGTGATTTTTGTCCCTATTAGAAACTAATCAGAATGAAATTCTCTGAGGGCTCATTGAATGTTCTGGGTTAATTAAGGGAGAAGATCGAAACGCCTCAAGTTCCTGCCCTTTTTCTTTTAGGCAAATGACTCAGCTGGCTTTTTCTAGGTAAGCTATCAGTGCTCTGAGACCAGCCACTGATGGTGAAGTCAACCCTACTGTCTTGACAGTGCTTCCCAGGTGACTCAGTGGTAAAGAGTCTGCCTACAATGTGGGTTCAATCCCTGGGTTGGGATGATCCCCTGAAGAAGAAAATGGGAACCCACTCCAATATTGTTGCCAGGGAATCCCACAGATATGAGCCTGGAGGGCTATAGTCCATGGGGTTGCAAGAGTCAGACATGACAACACTCTTGGTAGCCAGGCGCACTGGACGTAGCTTGGAAGGAGCAGCATTAGGGAACCATTGCAGGGATCTGGCTTGTACTCTGACAATCCCTTATTAGTTTCCTATGGCAACTGTAACAAATTACCACTAACACAGTGGCTTAACCAACACAGGTTTATTACCTTACTGTTATGGAGCTCAGGAGTCCTAAATTAGGGTGTTAGCTTTTGAAAACTGCAGGGGAGAACCTATTTCCTTGGCTTTTCGTCTCCTAGAGGCCTCCTGCCTTCCTTGGTTGATGTCCCTTTCCTTCATCTTGAAAGTTAGCAGCATAGTATTTTCAAACTTCTCTCTGACCTCTGTTTACATTGTCAATTGCCTCCTTTCTTGTTTCTGACCTTCCTGCTTCCCTCTTAATAAGGACCTTTTCAGTTGCTTTGAGCCCACTGGGATAATCTCCCCCATCTCAAGATCTTTAAGTTAATCACAACTACAAAGTTTCTTTTGCCATGGAAGGTAATGAACCCACAAAGTTCAAGGATTAGAATGTGAATATTTTAGGGGAGAGAGTTGAAAGGTTCTATGAAGACCTACAAGACCTTTTAGAACTAACACCCAAAAAAGATGTCCTTTTCATTATAGGGGACTGGAATGCAAAAGTAGGAAGTCAAGAAACACCTGGAGTAACAGGCAAATTTGGCCTTGGAATCCGGAATGAAGCAGGGCAAAGACTAATAGAGTTTTGCCAAGAAAATGCACTGGTCATAACAAACACCCTATTTCAACAACACAAGAGAAGACTCTATACATGGACATCACCAGATGGTCAACACCGAAATCAGATCGATTATATTCTTTGCAGCCAAAGATGGAGAAGCTCTATACAATCAGCAAAAACAAGACCAGGAGCTGACTGTGGCTCGGACCATGAACTCCTTATTGCCAAATTCAGACTAAAATTGAAGAAAGTAGAGAAAACTACTAGACCATTCAGGTATGACCTAAATCAAATCTCTTATGATTATACAGTGGAAGTGAGAAATAGATTTAAGGGCCTAGATCTGATAGATAGAGTGCCTGATGAACTATGGACTGAGGTTCGTGACATTGTACAGGAGACAGGGATCAAGACCATCCCCATGGAAAAGAAATGCAAAAAAGCAAAATGGTTGTCTGGGGAGGCCTTACAAATAGCTGTGAAAAGAAGAGAAGCAAAAGCAAAGGAGAAAAGGAAAGATATAAACATCTAAATGCAGAGTTCCAAAGAATAGCAAGAAGAGATAAGAAAGCCTTCTTCAGTGATCAATGCAAAGAAATAGAGGAAAACAACAGAATGGGAAAGACTAGGGATCTCTTCAAGAAAATCAGAGATACCAAAGGAACATTTCATGCAAAGATGGGCTCAATAAAGGACAGAGATGGTGTGGACCTAACAGAAGCAGAAGATATTAAGAAGAGGTGGCAAGAATACACAGAACTGTACAAAAAAGAGCTTCAAGACCTAGATAATCATGATGGTGTGATCACTGACCTAGAGCCAGACATCTTGGAATGTGAAGTCAAATGGGCCTTAGAAAGCATCACTACGAACAAAGCTAGTGGAGGTGATGGAATTCCAGTTGAGCTATTCCAAGTCCTGAATGATGATGCTGTGAAAGTGCTACACTCAATATGCCAGCAAATTTGGAAAACTCAGCAGTGGCCACAAGATTGGAAAAGGTCAGTTTTCATCCCAATCCCAAAGAAAGGCAATGCCAAGGAGTGCTCAAACTACCGAACAATTGCACTCATCTCACACGCTAGTAAAGTAATGCTCAAAATTCTCCAAGCCAGGCTTCAGCAATATGTGAACCGTGAACTTCCTGACGTTCAAGCTGGTTTTAGAAAAGGCAGAGGAACCAGAGATCAAATTGCCAACATCCGCTGGATCATGGAAAAAGCAAGAGAGTTCCAGAAAAACATCTATTTCTGCTTTATTGACTATGCCAAAGCCTTTGACTGTGTGGATCACAATAAACTATGGAAAATTCTGAAAGAGATGAGAATACCAGACCACCTGATCTGCCTCTTAAGAAATCTGTATGCAGGTCAGGAAGCAACAGTTAGAACTGGTCATGGAACAACAGACTGGTTCCAAATAGGAAAAGGAGTACGTCAAGGCTGCATATTGTCACCATGTTTATTTAACTTATATGCAGAGTACATCATGAGAAATGCTGGACTGGAAGAAACAGAAGTTGGAATCAAGATTGCCGGGAGAAATATCAATAACCTCAGATATGCAGATGACACCACTCTTATGGCAGAAAGTGAAGAGGGGCTAAAAAGCCTCTTGATGAAAGTGAAAGAGGAGAGTGAAAAGGTTGGCTTAAAGCTCAACATTCAGAAAACGAAGATCATGGCATCTGGTCCCATCACTGCATGGGAAATAGATGGGGAAACAGTGGAAACAGTGTCAGACTTTGTTTTTCTGGGCTCCAAAATCACTGCAGATGGTGACTGCAGCCATGAAATTAAAAGACGCTTACTCCTTGGAAGGAAAGTTATGACCAACCTAGACAGCATATTCAAAAGCAGAGACATTACTTTACCAACAAAGGTTCGCCTAGTCAAGGCTATGGTCTTTCCTGTGGTCATGTATGGATGTGAGAGCTGGACTGTGAAGAAGGCTGAGCGCCGAAGAATTGATGCTTTTGAACTGTGGTGTTGGAGAAGACTCTTGAGAGTCCCTTGGACTGCAAGAAGATCCAACCAGTCCATTCTGAAGGAGATCAATCCTGGAATTTCTTTAGAAGGAATGATGCTCAAGCTGAAACTCCAGTATTTTGGCCACCTCATGCGAAGAGTTGACTCATTGGAGAAGACTCTGATGCTGGGAGGGATTGAGGGCAGGAGGAGAAGGGGACGACAGAGGATGAGATGGCTGGATGGCATCACTGACTTGATGGATGCGAGTCTGAGTGACCTCCGGGAGCTGGTGATGGACAGGGAGGCCTGGCGTGCTGTGGTTCATGGGGTCGCAAAGAGTCGGACACGACTGAGCGACTGATCTGATCTGATTATTCTGTATACCATACATACCAACAATAGGTGAAAGACACCATTAAATCCTTCCTATAAAGAAGCATGCCTGCTAATGGAACAATAAAAGCTGGCTTCGTAACTTATATTACAATCCCCAAAGATGTCATCCTTCAGCATTCCCCCATTCCTGGATCTCTTGAGAAGCCTGTTGTACACCCTAGTTTTAGCAAAACTGTACCACAGGAAAATGGACTATCCTTGCAACAGTGCTTTCTAACATTTCTGTATACACATAATGTAAGATGCTTTTACAAAACTAGAAAGAAACATGGATGCAAATTTTTCTCATCTTAAGGACAAGCCTATCCTAAACATAAAAACAAAGACCAAATTTACAGTGACAAGATTAATAGCTATGACTTACTTAAAAATTCAAAACAGAGGTTTTTTAAAAAAGAGACTTCCAGTTTCTGGTCCTACATGTAAAGAGCTTGGTCATTGCCACTCTGTCCAAACAAGTAAAAACCTGGACAAACTGAAAAACAGACCACTCTTCTTGGGTCCAGAACAGAGGGGAGGACACAGGGTAAACTGGTACCCGCAAAACTGGAGAGACAGATGGGCTGATAATACAGAGACGTGGCTTGCCTGAACAGAAGCCCAGGAGTGAAAACACCATGGAAACCAGTGCTGTGGTGGGAACACCTAAACTGTAATTGAAAAATTACTGGAGACTCAGTGTGGACAAGACTGACAATTAAAACTCCAGGAGAACCCAGGCATAGAAGTGGTTCCTGCCTTTGTGGAGTTTGACCAGGTTCTCAGAGAAGATGCTTCCTGCAAGATGAGGAGAAAAGTAGCTGTTTTGAAATACACCAGAGCACTCAGTGCTTCTTAATAAGAGGAAACTAGCTAGTCCACTGAGTCGCTAGGAGTCAGACACGACTGAGCAACTTCATTTTCACTCTTTACTTTCATGCATTGGAGAAGGACATGGCAACCCACTCCACAGCAGCAGCAGCTAGCCAGAGCCTAATCTGCTGGGGTATTCGTATCAGAGCCTAACTGTCCTGAAGGAAGGGATATATCCATCTCCTGATGGCTCTAGCCTTCCACAGGCAGAAGGGAAATATCCAACTTCAGCCCAATCTATCTATCCTGTCCCACCTGAGGGGAGAAAACTGAGAAACACGTGTGAGGTTCACAGTTTAGAGGCCCAGGCTCACGAAAAAGCTGAGACTTAATCATGCTGCTGCTGTTGCTAAGTCGCTTCAGTCGTGTCCGACTCTGTGCGACCCCACAGATGGCAGCCCACCAGGCTCCGCCGTCCCTGGGATTCTCCAGGCAAGAACACTGGAATGGGTTGCCATTTCCTTCTCCAATGCATGAAAGTGAAAAGCGAAAGTGAAGTCACTCAGTCGTGTCCGACTCTTAGCGACCCCATGGACTGCACTAAGGGAGCTTGGTGCCCAACCCAACTAAACAGTCCTCAGGTCGCCATATGGCAGGGACTAGGTCCCGCTGACTGCATCCTATGCAGACAGCTGCTGCCATTAGATCACAGAGGCGGGGATATGGGAGAGGTTCACTGCAGCCTTCACCCACTAATGTGAGGCCAGGTGAGCTGTAGGGCCCTGGGGAGAAGGCTAGGATCCACTTGTTACCTCACTCTGGCTGACAACCACTCCCTGACTGTTGATTGAGTTGCCTCACTAACCCTTGCTCACAGCTGGTTGCTTGGGGGTGGGGCATGCTGCAGTGCTGACCAATGGCTGAGCAGTACCTCTAACCACTGCTTGTCAGGCATTAGTGGTTACCTGGTGACCATTGCCTGATAATCGGTTGGGCAGTAATGGCGCCCATCACATTGCTCTGTGGCTACTGCTGCTAAGTCGCTTCAGTCGTGTCCGACTCTGTGTGACCCCATAGATGGCAGCCCACCAGGATCCCCCATCCCTGGGATTCTCCAGGCAAGAACACTAGAGTGGGTTGCCATTTCCTTCTCCAATCCGTGAAAGTGAAAGTGAACTCGCTTAGTCGTGTCCGACCCTCAGCGACCCCATGGACTGCAGCCTACCAGGCTCCTCTGTCCATGGGATTTTCCAGGCAGGAGTACTGGAGTGGGGTGCCATTGCCTTCTCCAGCACATTGTTCTACTTTACTATAGAATGCTTTACTATAGAATTCTTCCCCCTGTAACCCGCAGCTTCTCAGTCACATTACTAAAGACTTATTCATAGCACTTCAATTCACCTGGTCCATCATATGCACTTATCAAAAAGAAAAAGAAAAAACATACCAAAAGACAATCAACACAATTTGAAGAGACAAGGAAAGCATCAGAACAAGATGTGGCACGGATGTTGGAATTATCAAACAAGGAATTTAAAACAACTATGGTTAATTATGTTAAAGGCTCTAATGGATAGAGAGCACCCAAGAATGCACAGGTAGTGGAAGCAGAAACATGAAAGTCTTAAGAAAGAATGAGATAGAAATGCTAGAAATCAAGAATATTGTCACATAAATGAAGAATACCTTTGATGGGCTTATTAGTAGACTGGACACAGCTGAGGAACACATCTCTGTACTTGAGGACATATCAGTAGAAACCTGCAAAACTAAAAAGCAAATGGAACAAAGACTGAAAAAAAAATCCAGAACAGAATATTCAAGGACTGTGAAGCAACTATGAAAGGTTTAATATATGCATAAAGGGAACACCAGAAGGAGAAGAAAGAGAGAAAGGAACAGGAGAAATATCTGAAACAATGACTGAGAACTTCCTCCAAATTAGTCTAAGTCACCAAACCACAGAATCAAGAAGTTCAGAGAACACCAAAACAATATAAATGCCAAAAACCAAAACCCCAAATCCCCCATTCCTAGGTATATCATTTTCAAACTGCAAAAAAAAGTCAAAGATAGTCTTTAAAAAGCCAGAGGAAAACACATAGAACATATAGAAGGGAACAAAGATAAGAGTTACATAAAGTTTCTCCTCAGAAATCATGCAAGCCAGAGGAGAGTGGAATGAAATATTTAAAGAGAAAAAAACTACAAACCTAGAAATTCATACCCTGTGAAATTATTCTTCAAAAGTGAAGGGGAAATAATGACTTTCTCAGACAAACAAGCTTGAGAGAATTTGTTACCAGGACCCTTGCTTAGCAATAAATGTTAAAAGAAGTTTCTTCTAGAGAAGGAAAATAACACAGGTCAGATCTACATAAAGAACATCAAAGGAGGAATAAGTGAAGGCAAAATATAAAATATTTGTTTTTCTTATTAATTAATCTAACATATAAAAGCTTGTTCAAAATAATAATAGCAAAAGTGTATTTAATTAGGTATGCATATATATAAGCATGCTTATAAGTATGATATATATTCATGCACACTTATGTACAAGAGAAATGAAGGATAGCAAAAATGCAAGCAACAGAGGGAGGAATCAGCATTTTTTGTTATTATAAGTACTCATACTACTTGTAAAGTGGTGTAGTGTTATTTGAGAGTGGACTTGGATTAATTGTAAGTGTATACTGCAAACTCTAAGGCAATCACTAAAAAAAGGAAAAAAAAACATAACTGATACCCTAACAAAGGGAAAAAACAGAACAATATAAAATGCTTCATTAAAACTGCAAAAAATGGGAAAAAAAGTGGAAGATAGAAATAATAAAGGAATAAGGGAACAAGTAGAAAATAATAACAAATGTGGTAGATGTTAATCAAGCTATATCATTAATCACTTTAAATATCAGTAGTCTAAACATACCAATTCAAAGACAGAAATTGTCAGAGTGGATCAAAAAATAGGTCAACTGTATGTTTCTAAAAGAAACCCACTTTAAACATAAAAACATTTATATTAGAAGTACCTGGATGGAGAAAAATATACTATGCTAACATTAATCAAAAGAAAGCAAGAGTAGTTATATTAATTTCAGAGAGCAGATATCAAAGCAGGAAAGTTATCAGGGATAAAGAAGAGCACTACCTAATGATAAAGGGGTCAGTTCTCCAAGAAGACAACAGTCCTCAATATGTAAGTGCTTAACAAAAGGGTGTCAAACTATGTGAGGCAAAACCTGATAGACCTGTAAGAGAGAGAGAGGAATCTGCTATCATAGTTGAAGACTTCAACACCCCTCTATCATAAATGAACAGACCCAGCAGAAAGAAAATCAGTAAGGACATAGTGGAGTTCAACAGTACCATCGATCAACTGGATACAATGGACATCTGTAGACTACTTCATCCAAGAATAGCATGGTAAGCATTCTTCTCAAGCTCACATGGAACATTCACCAAGAGAGATGACATTCTGGGCCATAAAACACATCTTAAAAAATTTAAAAGAATATAAATCATGCAATGCCTGCTCTCAGATGACAATGGAATTAAACTTGAAATACATAACAGAAAGACAACTGAAAAATTCCAAAAATACATCAAGATTAAACATCTTACTTCTAAATAACACATGGATTAAAAAGCAGAAACACAATTAAAAGACAAAAAATAAACTACTAAAACATTTACAAAATCTATAGCAAAGGGTTAATATATTTAATATGTAAAAAGCAGTTACAAATTAATAAGGGAAAAAAGAAAACCTCCAAACGCAAAATGGGCAAAGAAATAGACACTTTGCAAGAGAAGATAACCAATGGCTCATACACCTGTGAAAATGCAAAACCCCCTAAGTATAAAGGGAATTTAAAATATCTGGACAAGTATCAAACTAAATAACAATTAATGCTAGAAAAAGTGTGATAAAGGCTTTTTGGATGCCTTTATCACACTGTACTAGTACAAGTAGAAGTATATACGGTACAACGCTGCTTGAGTTCTATTTGGCAATATGTATCAAAAACTCAAAAACTGTACACACTCAATGACCCAGAAATTCCACTAAAGAAATTTACCTGAAGGAAATTAGGAATACATGCAAAAATTTATCTGCAAAAATTTTCCACATAGTGTACATATTTTACATATATATGTAAATATACATTTACATATATATTTATATGTGTATATATTATATATAGATAGATAGATAAATAAGCAAATAAAGGAAATTACCTGAATACTGGTTAACTATATTATGATTGGTTAACTATACTGGTTAACTATATTATGACTAGCTATAAAATGGAATATAATGCCATTAGTTAAAATGAGAATTTTATCCATTCAATCTTATTTATTATCGGATTGTGTATCAGATTGTTTTTCCTCACCAAAAAGCAAAGGCAAAGACTCTTAACTGCTGTAGTCTTAGTGAGAGAGTTCATGGCACTCTTCTAAATGTTTGTTGATCAATTCAAATATAACAGCATTTGAGAAACAATTTTTAAAAAATAAGAAAAAATTTATAGAGAGTATTATATAAAAACAAACAAAAGATTAGGAGGAAACACATCAAAATATTCGTATAGATTATCACTGGGTGATGAGACTGAGAGCTACTTAACTTTTTTTTGTATATTCTACAATTTCCAAACTCATCATAGTGACCATGTACTAGAAAAATTTCAGTAAATAGTAAGAATCTAAAAAGGAAGAGTAAAAGTGTGTTTTGTCAAAATCATAACTTGTTTTCCCTGGTCTTCTGAACTGGCTCCTCAAAGTGAACTGGTAGAACCTGGGAACTTATGTGAAATACAGAATCCCTGCCTCACCCCACCACTGTAAGACTCTGAATTTTATCAAGATACTCAGGTAATTGGTATACACATTAACGTCTGAGAAGCACTGTTTTAGGACATTCTCAACCGATCATTTCGGGGAAGGCAATGGCACCCCACCCCAGTACTTTTGCCTGGAAAATCCCATGGACGGAGGATCCTGGTAGGCTCCAGTCCATGGGGTCGCTAAGAGTCGGACACGACTGAGCGACTTCACTTTCACTTTTCACTTTCATGCATTGGAGAAGGAAATGGCAACCCACTCCAGTGTTCTTGCCTGGAGAATCCCAGGGACGGGGGAGCCTGGTGGGCTTCCGTCTATGGGGTTGCACAGAGTCGGACACGACTGAAGCGACTTAGCAGCAGCAGCAGCAACCGATCATTTCATTACTGCATTGGACTAGCTAATTAATATCACGACGCAGTATTTGGCATTCTGTACAAAAAGGTTAATGAGATTTCAAATATTTTTCTAGCATTGAAGTGACTCCCACATGTTTTTAGTAGTTTTGATGTCAATGATTCAGAAACACCGGAGTGAAGTTTGCCTTTAAATGGGCCCTGTCCTAACCTTTGCTGACAAGTGGTTTACTCTCTGATTCAGCAGCTGCTTCCAACACACCCTGTCTTCTTTCACTCACCTCATTGACTCCATTTCCTCACCCCTGCAGTAACTACCTGATTCAGCATTTGCTCACTTGCTCAGTCACACTCATCTGCACGTTCCTGTTCCAAATAGTAAAATATGCTGTCACTTGGGGGACTGACCAAACCTGGATTTTAAAAAGCTTATTGATCACACTTGGGGTTGGGTAGACAATAGTTCCTTTCGTAGAGATTTATTTATTCGAATCGTTGAACATTTGCCAGGTACTTGATTAATAGGACAGCCCAATGATCTTGAAGACCTTCTTAATGAAATGGCAGGGATGGCAGGGTTGGGGGAGGCATTCTGTAGAAATACCAGGCAGTGAGCTGATGGAAGAGGTGCCTGGTATTCACTGATGGAGTGATAATAATGCTTGGGGAAAGCCAGAAGAATTTGGAAGGGAGGTGATATCTTTTTATGACCCCAAACCCCACCCAAATGAAGTTACTTTCAAAGTAGATACATTCCTCAGCTGTGCCCGCATTACTCTTTCAATGTCATCTTCCCCAGTAGACTGATAATCCAATAATGGCATAAAGTAGGTGCTTAAGTCATATTTGTCAAATGAAGAGATATAATCTGAATCTTGGAGGGAAAGTTGGACTTGGTGGTGAGGGTGACTGGAGATTCTCCAGGTCACAGGAACTAGAATGCAAGAGGAACAGAACAATACAGCGTGTATAATTATTGCTGATACACCTTCTCTCAGCTGCCATCAGTGGATCAGGGAGACATTTCCATTTTGAAACAGATTTTTCTAGACTGATCTACCATGGAATCCAGTCCCATTACTTCATGGCAAATATGGGGAAAAAATGGAAACAATAACACACTTTATTTTCTTGGGTACCAAAATCATTGCAGATGATGACTGCAGCCATGAAATTAAAAGACACTTGCTCCTTGGAAGGAAAGCTATGACAAACCTAGGCAGCATATTAAAAAGCAGATATATCACTTTGCTGACAAAGGTCCATATAGTTAAAGTGATGGTTTTTCCAGTAATCATGTATGGATATGAGAGTTGGACTATAAATAAGGCTGAGTGCCAAAGAATTGATGCTTTTGAACTGTGGTGCTGGAGAAGACTCTGGAGAGTCCCTTGGACTGCAAGGAGATCAAACCAGTCATTCCAAAGGAAATCAACTCTGAATATTCATTGGAAGGACTAACGCTGACGCTGAACCTCCAATGTTTTGGCGACCTGATGTGTAGAGCTGACTCATTGGAAAAGACCCTGATGGTGGGAAAGATTGAGGGCAGGAAGAGAAGCGGGGGTGGCAGAGGATGAGATGGTTGGATGGCATCATCAACTCAAGGGACATGAGTTTGAACAAACTCTGGGAGATGGTGAAGGACAGGGAAGCCTGACATGCTGCAGTTCATAGTGTCACAAAGAGCAGGACACGACTGAGCAACTGAACAACAGCCATAGTTGAGGGTGTGGAGAGTAAAACCTTTGGGCAGTCAGCTGTGACAGATTTAAAGTTCAACTGCCAGCCACAAGCCCATCTCTTTCAAAGAAAGAGCCGTGACCGTGACTGTGCTGAAGTCTGCCCGGGACTCCCCAGCATGGCTTTTTTTTTTAAAATGGCTATTTATTTCAAAGCAGTGTGATCGTGCTCTGAATGAAAGACAGCACAGCTCAGAGTGTAGGTCCCTAGAGCTTTCAGAAAACGTATCAGAGCTGCAGCACGACCAGGAAACCAGGAAACTGAAAAGCTAGCTCTCTGTCTCCAGTGCCCCCTCACCAGTTTCTCCATATTCTTTGGCATTGAATAGGTTGCTGTTGCTTTGGGGGAGGGTGACGTGCACAGTGACATTTGTATTAATGCCTTCCTGATGACTGCCTTCTGTTTACCAAAGCGTAACATGAAGGTGGAATTATTCCAGGAAATTTAAAATATCTGTGTGCCAAGGACAAAGAATTAACCAGGAATGGGAGTTGCATCCTATGGCTGCTGCAAAGCAGCCCATCATCTGACTCTGGGCATCATCACCTTTGTCCAGTGGTTGGGGCAGTGGGCAGGTTTGGCTGGACCACCCAGGCAAGAAGGCTCTCTCTGTTTGTGAGTTCAGCCCCAGCAGGAACTACAAAGGGAAGTCTGCAGGATCTTGAATTGCTAAATTTCAGTATCCTGCTCCGTGGTGAAGGCAGCCACTCCCCAGGGCCGTACCACCTTGCCCTGGGGCTCATGGCGCTTTGTTGGGCTTGAACTCCCAGTCACCCAAGAGAAATCACACCTTCAGTTTCAGCAGAGGTCGTTGCCTTTGTACACCTGAGCTGCTGCTGCTGCTGCTAAGTTGCTTCAGTCGTGTCCGACTCTGTGACCCCATACACGGCAGCCCACCAGGCTCCCCCATCCCTGGGATTCTCCAGGCGAGAACACTGGTGTGGGTTGCCATTTCCTTCTCCAATGCATGAAAGTGAAAAGTGAATGTGAAGTCGCTCAGTCATGTCTGACTCTTAGCGACCCCATGGACTGCAGCCTACCAGGCTCCTCCGTCCACGGAATTTTCCAGGCAAGAGTACTGGAGTGGGGTGCCATTGCCTTCTCTGGTACACCTGAGCAGGAGGCTGTAAAAAGAATATTTGAGATGCAGGCACCTGTGCTAAGCCCAAGGACATCACATAGCTCTTTGCCTCAGCCCCAAACCAAGTTCATTCAAAACTTTGGTGAAAGTGGTTCCCCTCACGTGTCAAGGCAAACTCTTTAGTGAAGTCTGCTGAGATGTATAGAAACCAACGTAGGGAGGAAGAGCTTTCTCAACTTATTCTTTGCCCAGAGGATCAAGAACCCACGCTGGTTTCTCTTCAGTACACTGCAGTGTCATACTGTTCAAATATTTTTGGAGGACAGTTCCAAAAACCCAGTCATTGATTGCTAGGAGTGCAATATAAAAACTCCCTTTAATAGAAAATGTTTTATGTGCTCCTGAGCATTTTTATACATTTGCAGTATCCTTGGGAAGACCCAACCTATTTTGGGAGGAGCCCTGTGGTCCATATTATTCCCCATTGATGCCAGGGGCAATGAAGAGCGCTAATGAGGACCTTAACTGTGATGGACCCAGGGTTTTGGATTCTGGTGCCTCTCAAGCACCATAGAAACTTGTCTTCCCTGATCATCTTAGGCCTGGAACGATCCTGCCACTGGAAAAGGTACAGACAGCATGTTTGGCAAATATACTTTCTTCTACATCTGGGACTCACATCTCAAGGTTTTTTCTTGGATCTTGGGTGCAATATCTTTCTTGGTTCAGTCTAAATATAACCTTCAGTAGGAAGAAGTGAATGCTTAGATAGTATAGCACTTGCTGAGGTTTAGAGGGGAAGGAGATCTCATTTTTAGTAGACCATATAATTCAGGTTTTATACCACACCTATTTGTTTATTCAGCTGCTGTTTTTCTAATTCTCATCTGCATACCTCCTAAAAGAATTAATCTTTGGGTCTACAGAAGTTTCCCCTTTGGCAATCCAGCCAACATATTTCTGGAAGAATCCCATTTCACCACCCTCCATTGGAGGATGGTAAGGCTCTGAACAGAGCTCGATACAAAAGAAATGTCTGCACTCTAAGGAGGATATTCTTCCACAGGGGCAGCTTTTCCTAATTAAAAAAAAAAATTTTTTTTAATCTTTCTGCTGCAAGGCATTGGGATCTTAGTTTCCCAACCAGGAGTCAAACCTGCATCCCCTTCGTTGTCAGCAGGTAATTTAAACCACTGGACCACCAGGGAAGTCCCTGCTTCCCTAATCTGCCCAAAAGCCCTCAGAGGGGCTAATGATGTTTCTGAGAGAAAGAGAATGCCAGCTTGTACATTACGTATGTTATTCCTCACCTCTGAGTGTAGGGTTTGGGGAAGGGAAAACCATTTCTCTCTCCACCCGAGTTCCTTTCAATTGCTAAAATATTATAACAAATGTACTAAACACTTTTGCAAAAAGAAAGAAAATTAGTCATTCCACAGTTATTCTTGCATATTCTGTTGTTTCTATCCTTATGTAATTTGCAGATTATATCAGAATGTATTCACAGTTTTCTATTCTACCTTTTTTGGCTGCATTTTATACCATAAGCACTTCACGTTTCTATGGGTTTCTGTTTTTCATAATTATAATTTTAATAGTGCATAATTTCCATTGAAATGAAGAACAACAGTGTATTTAACTATTCATTGATGGACTTTGACATTGCTTGTGATGTTTTGTCTTCAATAAAAACTCCATAAAATAAATAAATTATCAATAAAAACTCCCATCAATAAAAACTCCATAAAAATTAGTGGGTCCAGAGCTTATTCTTTTGTATTTGAATAAATTCCCAGGAGTGGGATAAAGTATTAACAATTTCCCAGTCTTTACTATGTGTTGCAGTATTGATTTCTTCAAGAATTTTAAAGATTTGCCATTTTAAAGATTCTTTGTGGTTGAATAATGCAAAAGCCAAGGCAGGGATGATATTCAAAATTTTTAGACTAGTTGGGGCACCTCATGCGAAGAGTTGACTCATTGGAGAAGACTCTGATGCTGGGAGGGATTGAGGGCAGGAGGAGAAGGGGACGACAGAGGATGAGATGGCTGGATGGCATCACTGACTCGATGGATGCGAGTCTGAGTGACCTCCGGGAGCTGGTGATGGACAGGGAGGCCTGGCGTGCTGCGGTTCATGGGGTCGCAAAGAGTCGGACACGACTGAGCGACTGATCTGATCTGATCTGGGGCATTGGTACTAATTGATCTAAACCCAAGGTCAGTTGGTCAACCTGCCTGAGCACACTGCCTGAATATTGGTCCTATTTGTATGGCAAATTGAATTGCCTCCAGGCACCCTTCCTTTCTATTCTTTTCTCTGTCCACCTGCATTTTCTTCTCTATTGCCTTTCCTCTAGTTTTCTTCTTTAGCAAAATAGTAATAATAGCAATAACTGAGATTTTATTAAGTGCTTACTCTGCCTTTACATATATTTACTCAATTAATTCTTGGAACAACCCTATCAGGTGATTTAATCCCATTTTACAGACATGAACACTGGGGCTTAGGAGGTGAAATTACTCACCAAGCACAGAGAGATGCAATATGACAGAGCTAAGGTTTGAACGCACTCTGGCTTGCTCAGTAATTCTTGGCGAGGAGGCTGCTGGGTGGGTGAGAGGACCGAAGAGGGAGAAAAGCTGAAATCCTGGAAGTACTGAAAATGGGTTGTTTCAGTTTCCTTTCTGCTCTTTTGTTTCCCGTATTATTAAACTTTTTGATTAGCTTCACCTGGTGTCATATTTACTTGCAGCTGTTAAACATTAGAAGACTTCAGAGGGGAGATTTACTTAAAGCATAGTTATTAAAATGTCAATTTTGATTTAAGGATTTCTTCTGCTTTGTATTACTCACTTGTCTCATATCTCTTTAATCTATAGTCATTTCTAATAAAGAACACTCAGTACCTACTAGCCAAGTGGTTCTTGCCAAGACTCATTTAAGCATATTATCTCTTGGCCGAATTATCAGTCAACTATATGCCTGTCCTTTTACCATTTATAAACTCAGTACTTGTGTTCATTCAGGTCCTTTCTGAAGTCGTTTATGTATTTTGAGACTATGTCTTCTTTATAGTATCCCTTACCCTCTTAACTGGAAGCAGTCCCTGATTGTTATTATTTTTGCAATGGTTTTCAGTTGAATTTTTCAAGTTAGGCCATAGATATTGACCTTTGAAGTGGGGATGGATGATGTTTTGAAGGAGTTGAGGAAAATCTCTTTTTCTGGTTGTAAAGATCATAGATCGTTGGAAGAAAATTAGAAACCAGTAGATGAGGTGAGGGTTTTTTTTTTTTTTTCTCTGTGGCTGCTGAGGAGCGGAGCTTGGTGCAAGTGAGGAATAGGTAGAGTGGGTAAATCTTCGATCTTAGTTTGAATTCCTCCAAAGCAGAAGCTAAAACGAGAAGCTGAGTGAAGGTAGTTTATTTGGGAGGTAAGCCTAGGAGGCAGGATTAGGAGAGCTGGGGCTGAAGAGGAGAAATTCATATGGGGGGTGGGGTGGTGTTCAAGGTTACTGATGTAGGCTGGACCCCTGAGAAGTACATGGAATGTCTTCTAGAATTTTCCTCCTGAAAGACAGGAGGCTGGATTATTTATATGGCTAGTTTATATGGCTATTTGAGGATTACCCAGGGATAAGGATGCCCTCAGCCTACACTCCCCATGTGCCTGCTCACAGGCCAACAGGGCTCCTCTGGTGCTGGAGACACAGCACAAGGCAAGGGTGGGCTCCTGAGAAGTGTCTGTCACCGCCGTGGCTGAAATCAGAGGGGGGCCACAGGCAAGCCTCCCACTACACAGCAACAACAAGATTAAGGTTCTAATTTCAAAGTATATCTTGAAGAGCATATTAGGCAGAAGAAAAGGGAGAAGGCAGAATCACTGTTGAGGGTCAGAAGACCCAGGTGGCAGGAGCACAGCGACTAAGCAGAAGAGTCACTGGGAATGCAGTTGGAAAAGGAACCGCGAGCCGGACGAGAGTTTTGTATTATATTTTAGGGTGATAGGAAGCCTTTGAGGATTTGGCACAGAAGTGTGATATGATATCCTGTAAAGGGTGCTTGAAGAAAAAATACAAAATGTAAGAAGACAAGCATGGAAGCGGGAAGGCCAACTGGGAGGTTTTATAGAGTTCCAGGTGAGAGAGGAAGGTAACCAACACCAGAGTGATGGTGCTGAAGGTGCAGAGAAATGGTTAAGTTCAAAATATATATTTATATATTTTTTGTTTATAAATTATTTATTTCATTTTTATATCTAAGTACGTTATAATGTTGACTTCTATTGTGACTAAAATTATCTGCACATTCATTAGATTGCTTTTATTTATGATCTAGAATGTCTTTTTTAAAATAGATTTTTACTGGAAGAGTACAGTTGCCTCTCCATGTTATGTTAGTTTCTGCTGTATAGCAAAGGGAATCAGCTATCTCCAGTATCAGGAATAGTCCCTGGGATGTTCTAGGCTCTCAATAAATATTTGTTAAATGAATGAATAAGTAAATGACTCCAGAATCATGATAATGTTTCTTTTGAATTCTCCCCCAAAATGCTTCCATTAATATGATCATCCCCATGACACAGGAGGGCATTACTTCAGTGTATAATTAATCATGTATATCAATGCAATGAGGATGCAGTAAGAATCCCTATTGAAACTGGCAGCCTGAGGTGGGGAGGAAGTGGATTGAACTTCCTGCAGAGGCAGGTGGGCAGGCAGGGAGGTGTGGGCATGGGGCCAAGCTGCAACCACTTACCAATCCATGCATGGTTTGCTTTGGACCAGCCCTGCTGGGTGGGTTGTGGGATCTGGGCTGGTACTGACAAATTCTATACTTCTTGTCTCTTTTCTCTTTCCTCTCTCCCACCCGCTCAGGAAATGACAAGGAAGGAGAAGTTGGACCATCTGGGGCTGTGGGAAGGTCTGGCAGAGAGAAGGTACTTGACAGTGACAGTACTTGAAAGGCCAGACTTCATCTCGCCGTATCCAAGGACTGACTGAAACAACACAGACAAGGGCCATTTATGGAAGTAAGCATACTGTTGCAAGAATGTGCTTTTGGGAATTTTGACAGCAGTCTGCATTTTCAAGGATTTATGGGAGTTTTGTCAGAAGTCAAAGTCTCTCTCTGTGCCCCTTCTTTCCTCACCCATACACTTGATGCCATTCTGTCAATATCAGGGAAACTTTCCACTTCCTGGAGTAGTGCCAAGACATCCTGATTTGTCCACATTTTTCTCTTTGAAACTTACCTATCCCCTTTAAATCTCTGTTAGCATTTTAATGGGAAAAGTCCAACATCCTAATCTCCCACTTGAGAAACAATGTAATGGGCATTCTATAAATAACACTTCCAACTTCCTTTTCTAGGTCAAAGAAGTGATTCTAAATATGGACATCCAGGCTAATGGGAGGAAAAGATGGGCCACTGGGAAGGGAATTCGATGTTTGTAAGACTTCCTGGTGTCTTCTTTGAGGACAGTCTCTGGGACCTGACTCCCAACACCCAGATCTTAGTTTTATCATTTGGTTAGTTATGGGACATTGGGGATTTGTTAATTTCCTCTTGCCTCAATTTGCAAATTGAGGCATAATTTCCATATGCCTCAATTCTGCCGAATGGGGCATATGATAGCTGGACCCTCCTCATAGAGTTGGTATGAGTGTTAATAAATGGCATTTCTTATAGGGCTGATGTGAGTGTCAAGTGAGTTAATGTGTGTGCATGTGCTTAGAAAAGTGCTAGTGCACATTAAGCTTCAGAGGTGACGATAATGAGCCTTCCATGCGACTCACAAGGGGAACTCACATACAGCTAGCAGTGCTTCCCACTGGCTTTGGCTTTGTGAAAGTCACTTACCTGGTTTCCCTGTCTATAAAATCGTCTTCAAACTGGTTTGGATATGGGATTGCAAAATCCATCTCTTTCCCAAAACATCTCGTGACTTTTGTTGGCTAGAGAATGAAGTCCCATGACATGGCATGGATCTCTACAGTCAGTCCTCAGCCATGCAGTATGATTCTTGTGGATACAAGCAATGGGAAGCAAAGAAACTGGCTGAACAAATAGGGAATGGGTTGTCTCCTGTATCTGAAAAGGGGAAGGGCAGATTGTTTTAGGCACAAAAAGATCCAACGTGTATAAACGTTTTGGCCTTTCTCTATGGTAGGCATTCTGCCCAGCGAGACCCTTCGAAATGCCAGGGTTTCATCAATCTTACAGCTACAGACCTCGTGGAAGGAGAATAAAATTCCTGGGATGTAGTTTGGGACATTGGATAACTTGAGTCACGTAACCAACTCTGAAGTATTAACTCGATCCAGGGAGATGGGAGGTAGTGATTGGTCGAATGAGCATCACAGGCCCTGACTGCCCTGACTCCAGGAGGGGGGTCAACTTTCTTGGTAGATACTGAATAAATAGGTTCCCCCAAAGGAAATAGAGTTACCACCATCAAGAGAATAGAGAATGGATAATGAATAGGCAAATGTAACAGATGTCGACTACAGTCTAAGCTTCCTGCATTTCCTATCATTTTTTGAACACATGCTGCAATTTTCCATTTCCTGCCCTAGTACGTGATGTTTTCTTTGCTAAAGTGCCTGTCTCACACCTCCACCTATCAAAAGTTCAAAGAACATTTAAAATTGTGCTTCCTTTATGTAGCCTACTCCTTAATAATCAAAATGTATTACCTTTATAGAGCCCTGTAAAGGGCTCATCATCTACTTTGCATTATATTATATTGTGTACATGTCTTTCTTTTGTTATTGGATTGTAAGCTCCTTAGGGGAGAAAATGACACCTCATAACACACTGCACACACGCATGCTATTTGGAAATCCAGGAGCATCCTCCACTATGTAAAAAGCTTTGTGTCAACTGTAAAGTACCATAATAAAGGTTATCATCATTATTTTCTGCATTGCCATTTTCTCATAAATATTTGGCTGGTTTTCTAGACTATCTAATTGTAATCAGAAGTGATTCTCAGCAATCTCCAAATTCTCTATACTCATTCTTTTTCTAAATCCAAGATTAACATTTTTCAGGTGCAGAAATGTGCCTTCTTTCAAAATGCTTCAGGCATCTGGGCCAAGTAAACAGAGAAGGGATTTTATTTTGTGTCTGCATTTAGATTAAATTCTTTGGCATTGCTTTGGTCTTATTTCCTAGCAACCTTTTACATTTTAATACTCTATCTTGTATCTTATGAGCCTTAATCAAATGCAAAACTTTGAGTTTTTAGAGCCTGCCTATGGCTAGAGAGCTCATCTTTACTTGCTCTTGGAAGGTCTGGCAGCCTGTGTTAAGTATGCCTGGCACTAGCAGGCACTGACAGTACTATCCAGGCCTGCAAGCTGATCCAGCTCTAGAGGCTCCAGCTTCTCTCAAGGCCTGTAGCTCACTCACCAACCTCACAAATGAATGTTGACCATTACTGGATACAGAAAGGCTGACCCGAGGCAAAACCTGAAGTAGGCTACCACTCCTTCTCGGAGCACCTTTCACCCATTCTGTACACTCCTTTCCTTTCCTAAGAGACGCCCACAGTCTATTCCCTCTTGCTGCTCAGGGGATGTGCTGGAAATGTCATCTATCAATAGATCTCCATTTTCTCCTATGTTTTTCAATCTCCTCTGTGCATAACAGTTCCACCTGGAAATGCTTTCTTAGGAATCAATAATCTTGTACTGTGCTGTGCTAAGTTGCTTCGGTCATGTCCGACTCTTTGCAACCCTATGGAGCCTATCAGGTTCCTCTGTCCATGGGATTCTCCAGGCAGGAATACTGGAGTGGGTTGCTATGCCCTCCTCCAGGGCATCTTCCCAACCAAGGGATCGAACCTGTGTCTCTTACATCTCCTGCATTGTCAGCCTGGTTCTTTACCACTAACACCACCTGGGAAGCCCAATCTTATATTAGTTATAGTTATTGGTCATAACTAGTGAGTTATGGCTGTTTATAACTTGATACTTCATGTGTGAGCATGTGTGCCAAGTTGCTTCAGTCGTGTTCGACTCTTTGTGACCCTATGGACTGTAGCCTACCAGGCTCCTCTGTCCATGGGATTCTCTAGGCAAGAATGCTCGAGTGGGTTGCCATGCCCTCCTCCAGGGGATCTTCCCAACCCAGGAATGGAACCTGAATCTCTTAGATCTCCTGCATTGGCAGCTGTGTTCAGTCCTTCCAAATTACATATTGATTTCTTGTGTCTGGTGGGACTGGCTAGAGACAACCCTCTACTCAAAGACAAAAATGAGATGGACCTTGAGCAACACAGCAGTTGTGGGAAAGACCTGGAGATGGGCTAGAGTTGGATCAGAATAGAGTCCAGTGTGCTATTAACAGTCCTTAATGTAAAATGAATATTCCTGACAAGAGTGAGCAAGAAAGAGGGAGAGACCAGAGCAGAATATACTCATCAACATTACTACCAGAAACTCACTGAAGGCATGGGTTCTTCAGTCCCCCTAATGATACTGCTCCCATTTATACCTTGAGGTGAAAAGCTGGGCTCCATTGACAAAATCCAGTGTGGGGGAAGGGCCAATACTTTGGGCCTGTTTGACTTTGACTTTTTGGCCAGTGGGGTGGGGGGAGTCTTACCAGCTGCCATTTAAACCATGTGCCTGTTGTGTACTTTGCATACATTAACTCATTTAATCCAAGAAAGCTGGTGACACAAACAGTCTCATTTTACATCTGGGATCAGTAAAGAGATGAGTGATTTTACAAAGAGGTTGTAAACTTAACATTCAAATCAAAGTCTACCTGATTCTAAAGTTCCTGCTGCTAACTATCATACTCCTATCCAGCCACGTCAAAACAGGCAACTTAAGCAGTTTCTAAGTTCTCATACACAGATCTGCCTATTAACTGGCTTATTTATCTACCATAGGCAATCACTGTTGGTCGTTGAGAATACGGAGATATGTAGCAAGTGCCCTGGGAACAGTAAGAGTGGATCAGTGTGCTATGCCTGGGGATTAGTGCATTGAATTGAGCCTTGAAGGGTAAACAGAAGTTTGACAGAAATAGAATAAGAGGAGGGATGCTTTAGGAAAAAATCATATTGTTTCCCTTTTAGACTCTGAGAATGCTCACAGTATAAGAAGGGTAAAGCAGGATATGACAAATGGCCCTCACCTTGGAGTCCCCCTATTTAATGTCCCTGGAAGAGGATTGTGAGCTCAATAGATTGATGAGGGGAGGGAGGGGTGAGTAGATCCAGGGTGATATGACCCAGCAAGGAACAGAATGGGGAGTGTGGGGATCTGCAGAGGGAAAATAAGAAATAGTGAAATAGTGATGGAGATTTGGCTTTTGTAGCTTGGGAAACAGAGAGGTGGGGAGTAGATTATGAGGGAGGTAATTTAGCTCAGAGCAATACGGAGGAGGGTTCAACTGAAGCAAAGAGCATGAGGTAGAGGTTGAAGGGAGATTGCCCTGGCTAATTTGCACTGATGAGAAAAAATTCACCGGTTTGTACAAAGTAGTTTTAGTCAGTAGTACCTGATGTAACAAAAACATAAATTTCAGGTATTTAACCATAAGAGAACTGTTAGGTAAAATTTGGTGCATTCATTCAACAGAATCTTATATAGCCAATTAGAAAAGGCAGAGGAAACAGAGATCAAATTGCCAACATCCGCTGGATCATGGAAAAAGCAAGAGAGTTCCAGAAAAGCATCTATTTCTGCTTTATTGACTATGCCAAAGCCTTTGACTATGTGGATCACCATAAACTGTGGGAAATTCTGAAAGAGATGGGAATACCAGACCACCTGATCTGTCTCTTGAGAAATCTGTATGCAGGTCAGGAAGCAACAGTTAGAACTGGACATGGAACAACAGACTGGTTCCAAATAGGAAAAGAAGTACATCAAGGCTGTATATTGTCACCCTGCTTATTTAACTTCTATGCAGAGTACATCATGAGAAATGCTGGACTGGAAGAAACACAAGTTGGAATCAAGATTGCTGGGAGAAATATCAATAACCTCAGATATGCAGATGACACCACCCTTATGGCAGAAAGTGAAGAGGAACTAAAAAGCCTCTTGATGAAAGTGAAAGTGGAGAGTGAAAAAGTTGGCTTAAAGCTCAACATTCAGAAAAGGAAGATCATGGCATCTGGTCCCATCACTACATGGGAAATAGATGGGGAAACAGTGGAAACAGTGTCAGACTTTCTTTTTCTGGGCTCCAAAATCACTGCAGATGGTGACTGCAGCCATGAAATTAAAAGATGCTTACTCCTTGGAAGGAAAGTTATGACCAACCTAGATAGCATATTCAAAAACAGAGACATTACTTTGCCAACAAAGGTTTGTCTAGTCAAGGCTATGGTTTTTCCTGTGGTCATGTGTGGATGTGAGAGTTGGACTGTGAAGAAGGCTGAGCGCTGAAGAATTGATGCTTTTGAACTGTGGTGCTGGAGAAGACTCTTGAGAGTCCCTTGGACTGCAAGGAGATGCAACCAGTCCATTCTGAAGGAGATCAGCCCTGGGATTTCTTTGGAAGGAATGATGCTAAAGCTGAAACTCCAGTATTTTGACCACCTCATGCGAAGAGTTGACTCATTGGAGAAGACTCTGATGCTGAGAGGGATTGGGGGCAAGAGGAGAAGGGGACGACAGAGGATGAGATGGCTGGATGGCATCACTGCCTCGATGGACGTGAGTCTGAGTGAACTCCGGGAGTTGGTGATGGACAGGGAAGCCTGGCGTGCTGCGATTCATGGGGTTGCAAAGAGTTAGACATGACTGAGCGACTGATCTGATCTGAGAACAACTGTGTAGGAACACAGACACAGTTTACATTAAAAAGAGCACCATACAAAATTATATTCACATTCTAAGTGTCCTAGGAACAAGAAGTTAATACACAAAAAATGAAGGTGGCCCTGTTGGTTGATGTCATTAGTTTCTCTTTTAACAATTTAAAAAGGAAAAATGATCCCAAAGTGATTTCTTGAAGTTCTTTCATTACACTGAGAGTAACAGCAACAAACATTTGCTGAATGCAGTCTACATACGTTCCAGACAATGTTCTGTTTCATGGATTTGCATTTTTAATCCTCAGAGCCACCCTCTCGGGTGAGTATGATTATTTGGTGAAAGTTGCTGAAGTTTCTTGCCCAAAATCTCACAGTTAGACCCAGGACATAAACCCAGGCAGTTGAGCTTCAGAATTCATGCTTTTTTACCACCACGTGAGGCTGCTTCCCCTTAACGGCAAGGTCATTTTGGCATGACAGCTTTGCTAGGTTCGAGGTGGCTTCATGTCATTCTGAATCTGTCTCTAGAGCAAATGATGTTGTAAAAGTAGTCTGTTAAGAAAGCACATGTCTTTGGGGTAAGCCAGCATAGCACAAGCTGGCACATACGAAAGGCTGGATCCTCTATTCAGTTTAATCATGGAATAGCCCAACTAATTTAGCAAAATTTCATCAAGTCCCTGCCTCCAAGCAATTATTTAATCTCTCTGCATACTGCTGGATCTCCTTTTATACACAAACCCCAAGTATCTAGTAACTCTAAATAGAATGGATTTTTCTCTGTTAGCTGGGGATGGATTTAGAACCAAACAGAACCTTCACTTTAAAGAGTCCCTGAGCAAGCTCTGTTAACATCATTCCCCAAAGGATCCAGGTTGTGCCAAGTCATGTTCTGGCTGTGTGCTGCAATGAAGTAGGTTACTGCTGCTGCTGCTGCGTCGCTTCAGTCGTGTCCGACTCTGTGCGACCCCATGGACGGCAGCCCACCAGGCTCCCCCGTCCCTGGGATTCTCCAGGCAAGAACACTGGAGTGGGTTGCCCTTTCCTTCTCCAATGCATGAAAGTGAAAAGTGAAAGTGAAGTCACTCAGTCGTGTCCGACTCTCAGTGACCCCATGGATGGCAGTCTACCAGGCTCCTCCATCCATGGGATTTGCCAGGCAAGAGTACTGGAGTGGGGTGCCATTGCCTTCTCTGAGTAAGTTACTAGGTGCTTTAAAATGTGGTAACTTGTGACAAGCAGAGACTCTTAAATTTTATAACTCCTTATGATAAGATAACACTTTCATAGGTGTTGTTAATCAGTCTCTGTTAGGAGTTGAATTGTGTCTCCTGAAAATTCATATGTTGAATTCCTAGCCCCCAATATCTCAGAATGTGATCACATTTGGGAAAAGGGTCATTGCAGAGAAAATTAGCTCAAATGAAGTCATACTGAATTAAGAGTGGGTCCCTAATCCAATAGGACTGCTGTCCTTATAAAAAGGAGGAATTTGGGGGCATTTGCACAGGGAAAAGTCAGGTGAAGATGAAAGAAGAGATCAGGGAGAAGCTGCAGAAATCAAGGAGTGCCAAAGACTGCTAGCAGACCACCAGCAGCTTGGAAGGAGGCTTGGAACAGGTTTCTCCTTCACAGAGTCAGAGAGAACCAACCTGCTGACAGTTTGATCTCAGACTGCTTCCCTCCAGAACTGAGACAATAAGTTTCTGTTGTTTCAGCCCCTTAAGTCCCTGTTATGGCAACTCTAGCAAACTAATATGATCTCCAAAACTAGTCTCTGAAGATAGATAAACTATTATTTTCCTTCTTCATATACATCATAGTCAATGTTTAGTAAATTCAAGAGAATTTTACTAAATTTCAATGAATTTAGTAAATTCATTCATTTATATGTATGAATACACACAACTCTCCTGTGAAGTAAAGGATTTGATATCCTCTGCATTTTGGAAGTAAAAACCAAGGCACAGAAAGCAGAGTTCCCCATTAAGAAGTACTGGGACCAGGATTCCAAATTGAATATTCACGATGCCATGTTGCCTCCACCAAAGGAGGACAAAAGCATGGAGAGCTGTGTGGAGAAGTGAAAATGAAATGACAAAGACATGGACATTGAAAAAGAAGTGGAATTTGTGAGCATACTGAAACCTAGGGGTAGAGGCAACAATGGGAAGATGCAAATTTGGGGGGGTATATCCCAAAATGCATTTCATGGAAACTCTTGCATGTCAAGACCATATGAAGAAATGGTCCCAGTGTATTCAAGGGGGAGAAAGGTTGCTTACTCTTTCTCCTGCTCAGAGATTCAAGGCACCCATAAACAGTTCAAATACTCCAAGTTTTGCAGAAAAGTACTCTATCAAACTTTGTTTAACCCAGCACTTTTCAAACTTACTCAAGTACGGAATCATTTTACTACTGTTGATCTATAATGTTGCAGGACAAATGCTATGGGCTAGAGACAGAAGCTAGAGCAAGGAGACCCACGGATGAGGATCAGTTCAGTTCACTTCAGTCACTTAGTCATGTCTGACTCTTTGCAACCCCATGAACTGCAGCACACCAGGCCTCCCTGTCCATCACCAACTCCCTGAGTTCACTCAAACTCATGTCCATCAAGTCTATAATGCCATCCAGCCATCTCCTCCTCTGTCGTCCCCTTCTCCTCCTGCCCCCAATCCCTCCCAGCATCAGGGTCTTTTCCAATGAGTCAACTCTTCACATGAGGTGGCCAAAGTACTGGAGTTTCAGCTTTAGCATCAGTCCTTCCAATGAACACCCAGGACTGATCTTTAGGATGGACTTGTTGGATCTCCTTGCAGTCCAAGGGACTCTCAAGAGTCTTCTCCAATACCACAGTTCAAAAGCATCAATTCTTTGGTGTTCAGCTTTCTTCACAGCCCAACTCTCACATCCACACATGACCACTGGAAAAACCATAGCCTTGACTAGACAGACCTTTGTTGGCAAAGTAATGTCTCTGCTTTTTAATATGCTCTCTAGGTTAGTCATAACGTTCCTTCCAAGGAGTAAGCGCCTTAATTTCATGGCTGCAGTCACCATCTGCAGTGATTTTGGAGCCCCAAAAAACAAAGTCTGACACTGTTTCCACTGTTTCCCCATCTATTTCCCATGTAGTGATGGGACCAGATGCCATGATCTTCGTTTTCTGAATGTTGAGCTTTAAGCCAACTTTTTCACTCTCCTCTTTCACTTTCATCAAGAGGCTTTTTAGTTCCTCTTCACTTTCTGTCATAAGCATGGTGTCATCTGCATATCTGAGGTTATTGAGATTTCTCTCAGCAATCTTGATTCCAGCTTGTGCTTCTTCCAGTCCAGCGTTTCTCATGATGTACTCTGCATATAAGTTAAATAAGTAGGGTGACAATATACAGCCTTGATATACTACTTTTCCTATTTGGAACCAGTCTGTTGTTCCATGTCCAGTTCTAACTGTTGCTTCCTGACCTGCATATAGGTTTCTCAAGAGGATACGTAGGCAGTAAAGTCCTAACATTAGTTAAGCTCTTTTTCTAGTTTGTCACCTCTTTTTCTCATTCACAGCAAGACTCTTATATATCTGTTCACTTCTTCAATTAAACATCAGACATACGAAGAACATATTGAGAGAAACATAAAAGATACTCATGGTGACATCACTCAAATTTTAGAAATAAAACATTGTGGGTTTAGTTGAAGCCTGTGTTTCTTTTCCAAAGATACTCTCTTATATATAACCTCACTTGCACCCTAGATATAATGACTAGTTCTTAGCAACTAAACAACAGCAAACTCCATGTAACTGCTATTCTAGTGTATACATTTTTCTGAGACTTGCTTGTTTTGTTCAATATAATCTATGTGAGAGTTTTCCATGTTGATATATTACCTCTAGTTCATTTATTTTTACTGTAGTATAGTATTCCATTGTATGAATATACCAATATGTAGGTAAGCATACTTTCATTTATAGACATTTAGAATTAGACATTGCTGTTATGAATCATATTGCAATGAATATTCTCACTCATAAGTTGAGAAAAATAAGAGAACTTTTCTCTAGGATATATATAAATTGTTATTTAGTCACTAAATCATGTATGACTATTTGTGACTCCATGGACTGTAGCCTGCCAGGCTCCTCTGTCCATAGAATTTTGATGGCAAGAATACTAGAGTGGGTGGCCATTTCCTTCTCCAGGGGATCTTCCCAACCCAGGAACTGAACTCACATCTCCTCCACTTAGGCAGATTCTTTACCACTGAGCCACCTGGGAAATCCCATGCTGCTGCTAAGTCGCTTCAGTTGTGTCTGACTCTGTGCCACCCCAGAGACAGCAGCCCACCAGGCTCCCCCATCCCTGGGATTCTCCAGGCAAGAACACTGTAGTGGGTTACCATTTCCTTCTCCAATGCATGAAAGTGAAAAGTGAAAGTGAAGTCGCTCAGTCATGTCCGACTCCTAGCGACCCCATGGACTACAGCCTGCCAGACTCCTCCGTCCATGGGATTTTCCAGGCAAGAGTACTGGAGTGGGTGGCCAGTGCCTTCTCCAGGAAACCCCATAGGATATATATATATATATGTATCTCACACGCTAGTAAAGTAATGCTTAAAATTCTCCAAGCCAGGCTTCACCAATATGTGAACCGTGAACTTCCTGATGTTCAAGCTGATTTTAGAAAAGGCAGAGGAACCAGAGATCAAATTGCCAACATCCGCTGGATCATGGAAAAAGCAAGAGAGTTCCAGAAAAACATCTATTTCTGCTTTATTGACTACGCCAAAGCCTTTGACTGTGTAGATCACAATAAACTGTGGAAAATTCTGAAAGAGATGGGAATACCAGACCACCTGATCTGCCTCTTGAGAAATCTGTATGCAGGTCAGGAAGCAACAGTTAGAACTGGTCATGGAACAACAGACTGGTTCCAAATAGGAAAAGAAGTACGTCAAGGCTGTATATTGTCACCATGTTTATTTAACTTATATGCAGAGTACATCATGAGAAATGCTGGACTGGAAGAAACACAAGTTGGAATCAAGATTGCTGGGAGAAATATCAATAACCTCAGATATGCAGATGACACCACCCTTATGGCAGAAAGTGAAGAGGGGCTGAGAAGCCTCTTGATGAAAGTGAAAGTGGAGAGTGAAAAGGTTGGCTTAAAGCTCAACATTCAGAAAACGAAGATCATGGCATCTGGTCCCATCACTACATGGGAAATAGATGGAGAAACAGTGGAAACAGTGTCAGACTTTGTTTTTCTGGGCTCCAAAATCACTGCAGATGGTGACTGCAGTCCTGAAATTAAAAGACGCTTACTCCTTGGAAGGAAAGTTATGACCAACCTAGGTAGCATGTTCAAAAGCAGAGACATTACTTTGCCAACAAAGGTTCGCCTAGTCAAGGCTATGGTCTTTCCTGTGGTCATGTATGGATGTGAGAGCTGGACTGTGAAGAAGGCTGAGTGGAACTGATGCTTTTGAACTGTGGTGTTGGAGAAGACTCTTGAGAGTCCCTTGGACTACAAGGAGATGCAACCAGTCCATTCTGAAGGAGATCAGCCCTGGGATTTCTTTGGAAGGAATGATGCTAAAGCTGAAACTCCGGTATTTTGGCCACCTCGTGTGAAGAGTTGACTCATTGGAGAAGACTCTGATGCTGGGAGGGATTGGGGGCAGGAGGAGAAGGGGTTGACAGAGGATGAGATGGCTGGATGGCATCACTGACTCGATGGACGTGAGTCTGAGTGAACTCTGGGAGTTGGTGATGGACAGGGAGGCCTGGCATGCTGCAGTTCATGGGGTCGCAAAGAGTCGGACTCGACTGAGCGACTGATCTGATCTGATATAAGTAATCATTGGGTTATAGGGTATGTACATGTCCAGTTTTACTGCCAAGTCACTTCAGTCGTGTCCGACTCTGTGCTACCCCACAGACAGCAGCCTGCCAAGCTCCACCGTCCCTGGGATTCTCCAGGCAAGAACACCGGAGTGGGTTGCCATTTCCTTCTCCAATGCATCAAAGTGAAAGGTGAAAGTGAAGTCGCTCAGTTGTGTCCGACTCTTAGCGACCCCATGGACTGCAGCCTTCCAGGCACCTCCATCCATGGGATTTTCCAAGCAAGAGTACTGGAGTTGGGTGCCGTTGCCTTCTCCTCTAATTTTACTAGCTATTGCCAAATTACTCTTCAATGTAGTTATTCTGAGTTCAATTTGTATGAAAGTTCCAGTGGCTCCTCATGAACTCTTTTTATTGTTAACTTACATCATCTTCATCAAGCTAATGGTTGTGAAATGATATTTCATTATGGTTTTAATTTATTTGCATTTGTCCATTTACTAATCTAAGGAGATCAATAGTTTCATTATATATTTATTGGTCATTCAGGTTTCCTCTTCTGTGAATTGCCTTCTCCTTTGCATACTAGTTTTCATTCATTTTTTTTCTATTGACGTTTTTCTGTCATTGATTTTGGAAAGATTTTTACTTAGTTCTCTATGCCACAGTACTAATCTTTTCTTTACAAATATTTTCCTGAAGACTTGGGACTTTTCAATATTTGGAGGTTTTCTTTGCATATAAGTTATAAAATAATTAAATTTATCTACATAGTCATTAATATTTGTACATTTTGTTTCTTGTTTAAGAAATCTTCCCCAAAATTCAAGAAGTAGATATATTCTCTTTATTTTCTTCTAAAATTTTTAAAGTTTCACTTTTTACATTTAGCTCTTTATAAACTTGGAGTTTATTTTTGTGTTTTATATGAGGTAAGGATTCATTTCTCTCCATTGGGTAATCTATTATCATAGCACTTTTATTTAATTGTCTATAATTTTCCTCATAGAGAATCTTCAGTGTTTCCTCTCATGATATTTTATTAGCATAGATATCTATTTTGGATCATAATATCATATAATTATTCTGTTTATTTTATACCAATATCATACTGAATTAGTTACTACAGCTTCATAATAAGTTGATTTCTGATGTGGTAGGTTAATTGAATTGAGCGGTTGTCCCTGGTGGCTCAGTTGGTAAAGATCCACCTGCAATACAAGAGACATGGATTTGACCCCTGGGTTGGGAAGATCCCCTGGAGGAGGTCATGGTAACCCTGGTCAAAATACACCAGTATTCTTACCTGGAGAATCCCCATGGACAGAGGAGGCTGGCGAGTTGCAGTTCCTGGGATTGCAAAGAGTTGGACACGACTGAGCATCTAAGTACAGGACACACACAGCACACCCATGCCCTTGGCATCCAACTTTGCAGCTCTTGGCATCAAGAAGTGGAGCCTGGTTCCCAATCCTTTGAATCAGGACTGGTCTTTCTACTTGCTTTGGCTAATCAAATGCGTTGTAAGCGACAGTGTGCCAGTTCTAAACTTAGACCTCAAGAGACCCTGTGTGTTTCTACTGCCTCTTTTGGAATTTTGCCCTCACTGTGAGAATAAACTCACATAGTGTGCTGACAGGTAAGAGAGCACATGATATAGGATAAAGTCAACCCAAGTGGAGACCATCCTAGACCAGCCAGTGCCCAGCCAGCAAACCGGCTGCCCTTAACAAAAGGGCTTAGCGAAAATAGCCACACTTGGCTTAAATCACCAGAACTCTACAGCCAACCTGTAAATTTATAAGCCAAAATAAATGCTTATTGTGTTCTGCCACTGAGGTTTTGTCATTATGGGTTCTGCACCTTAATTGTGCTAAAAGATAACTGACATGTGCATCAAGTATGATATTTTGTTCTGTTATTTAAAACCATCTTAGTTGATCATAGCCTTATGTGCTTCCCCGTATAGAGTTTAAAACTGATTTATCAAATTCTGTGACCTGGTTTAACCCTTTAACATATAACTCAAGTTCTAGGATGGCATCCTTTGCAACACAGAGTCTTTTCCAAGATTTTGCCTTAGATCATTACCAAAGGTGAATCCAACTGAACCATCCGTTGCTCCATTTCTGATAAGTTCTTAATTTATTTGCATTTGACTTTTCATATTATAATATTATCATAAGATGGTATCAGTGGTTCTGTTGCCAGGGCAACCAAATGTGATACATGAGCTTTTAGCTTTAGCTAAAACCTTAACTCTCTTTGGCTACATTCCATATGCTTCCTTGATTCCCTTCTTTTGTGAGGTTGAAATAAGGGAAGATAGGCTACAGTTCTGTCAGTGTCTTATGTTTTATATCTGCTTGCTCCTTTACATTCATTAGCTGGTATTATATCATTCTCTACATTTACTAATTTCCTTTTACTATTTGTCCTTGATAGATCCTCTTCTTTAGTATAATTTTGCATAGTTTATTCAACATATATTAATGGTCACCCATCATGTTCCTGGCACTGGGGTTATAAAAGTGAATAAGGATGTTATGGCCCATATCCTTTCGGAGTTTACCATGTTAGGAAGACAGGAATATAACAGAATAGCACAAAGTAAATTACCAGGATGTGAAGTGCCATGTACAGGTTGATGGGTGGGAGCCTGGTCTAATCTGCATCAGTGAAGATTTCTGTGAGGAATAAACTTGAAGCTTAGGCTGAAGAATAATTTGGAGTTAGCCAGAATTGTGAGAGAATGTATCTGGCAGGGATACAATGGGATGAAGCCTTGAGGTCTTAGGGAGGATGAGGAATTGGAAAGGAGGCCAGTGTGACTTCCTGTAGATGTAGAAGATTAGTGTATGAGGGTGAAAGGAGTTTGGGATGCACCTAGAGAAGTGGGAAGGGACAAAAGTCACAGTGGGCCTCAGCATTTCTGCCGCAGCTGTTTAGGAACTGTGTTATGAAGCTCTTAAATAGTGAAGTCATCCGAGAGAAGCTCGTTTCTCCTTATAGTCCATAGCCATGTATAAGCTGTGTTAGAGATGCTCTGCGTGTTCTCTGGTCCTCAGGTCTGTGTCCCAGGCCACCTCAGATCCAGGTCATGCCACGTCCCCTGCTGAGATGGGGAGAAATTCTCTCTCTGGTGCTGTATTCACTCCATGGAAATCAGAAGTCAAGCCCAAAGGCCTGATTCTGTAGCGCCACCCCTCCAGGGTATCACTCTTCATAGAAGGTCTCTCTTGATCATCCTCCCTGGGACTTTAGTTGCTGTGATGGCACTGGGATCTGTGTATGTACACCAGATCTTTGGTTAAGAGCCTGTGACTGGTATAAGAGTTACATCTTTACATGGAAATGACTTAACCTAGGATCTGGTCTGAGAAAAACTTGGTTCTACTGTTTTCAGCTTTTTGTTTCTTATTATTCATTCTGGTTGTTTCTATCAGGTCCCCCCAGTTTTCTTGCCTTTTAGGTCCTCCAACAATACACACGCACTCAGGAAATACAGTGTGTTGACGATACAGCTGAAGGTTGTAGGGTGTAGCCTAGTCTGGGATTTTTAGATCCCAGGTTTTAGAGCTGGGGTCCATGACAAAGGTTCATAGCTCCCCTATTCCTATGACATGCAGAGTGCTCTGAATAGATGTGTTTAGCAGATGTTTGTGGTTTTAGCTTGCCCATTCTTCTCTCTCGGTAACATGAGGAACTTGATTTCTCTTTAGGACCTTGATTCACTCCAAATAGATTTCAATCTTGATGGTGCTACTGGTCAATAAGCTTTACATCCTTTAGCCATGGAGGGACCCAGAGTCTAATCTAGGTCAAACAGAATTCCTCTCCAGGAACTGTGCTTACAGCAAGAGGGAAATGACTTGATCTGCTTCATTCCACTGGCAATACACAAGAAACCATGCCCACTAGAAGTTCCTGCTGCCTGGATGCCCAAACAGCTCTATTTCCTCTCCCACTCCATTTCCTTCCACCAAATCCCTGTGGTGCTTAAATTAGCCAGAGTAGTCAGCTTCTGTACTTTGCAATGGGTGAAAAGTGCAACTCACAATGTGCATGGGAGATTCCTTCTAAGGTGTGGGATTCTTCAGGTTCTCAAAAGCATCCATAATCCATATAAGGTTAAAAATCTTTCAATTAGATGATCATGTCTTTCCTTGAGATTTCAAGAGAGAATTGGATAAATCCATCTTTGCAACTTAACAAATGGTTGAGTCACAGAACTGAAGCTCAAAATTGCAGACTTTCTGACATTCTCTTGCAAAGCATGTTTTTTTTTTTTTTTTTGGCAGAATGGGCCTGTAACTAGAAACTCACGAAATAATTTAGTTAGCCCCTCAATTAAAAGATTACCCCTGGGACTTCCTCTGCAGTCCAGTGTTTAAGACTCTGACCTTCCAATGCAGAGGGTGCGGGTTCCATCCCTGATAGGGGAACTAAGATCCCACATGTGATGTGATGTGGCAAGAAAAATAAACTTAAACGCTATCTTATCTATAAAAAAGACTATACATTATTGATAAAAAGAGACTAGCCCTGTCTTTTCCTAAAGTGAGTTTTACTTTCCAGTTAAAAGCTTCATTCCTTTCCCGCCACTCTGGCCCATTCCTCTCCTCACATGAGTTTTTTGTCTAGTCAAAAGATGTCTTTCTATGCATGGAGGAGTGATTCGTAGCTACAGGAGGATTAAGTTAAGTTTGGTCTCTAGGCCATTATTCCTCCATGTTTCAAGCAGGATGCCTGAAGGGGTGCAAGGTGGGCTGAGGAACCAGAGACTCTGTCCAGCTTATGAAAAACAAGGGTATTCTTTTCAGTTATTCTCTAACTCTTGAAAAGTCAAGTTCATTGCTAAGTGCAAACTGAATGTTTCCTTGTTACCTTTCTAAAATGAAAGACCTTCAAAAGAAGCAGAAGAAACAGGCAAATGAAACCACTTTTGGGTCCAAACCACTAAAACCAGACAGTTCCAAGACACACCCAACTTTTATCCCCCTCCCAACCCCACATCCCTCTTTACCACCAAAAAATTATTTCAGCTTGATGCCAAGAACGACATATCACATTTGGGGTGACTGATTCAGTTATTAGTATTTAATCACACTTATGTGTGCACACACACATATATGCTCTTTTACCAAGCTCCCCTTCTCTCTTTGCTTCCATATCATTTAAAATGGGAGTGAGTTCGGGAAGCAGAACATGTTTGTCTTGTCTGCTTCCCACAAGAATTCAATTGCCAGTGACAATGGTGCCATCATAATTTGGTTTTACTTCCCCAAAGAAAATACAGCTGGATGTCATAGCAGGCACAGTGAGAGCTGTGTTTGGACAAGGACTTAGAACCAGGAGAAAGCTTATTTTCAACACAACTTATACTGGTCTCCAGTGAGAAGAGTTCAGGGCAGAGTAGTGTTCAACCACCATCATTTTACATGAATAGGGATCGAGGGACACTGACTCAGAAAGAGAGCACGATGCCAGCAGTCATTTAGATTCCCTTGCCGTCTCTTCTAACTCAGAAGGTTAATCTTCAATTGTTTAAAAAATCTATTTCACAGCTCATCAGAGTGTTATCCTTAATATAAATTTCTTATTAAAAAATTTACTGAGCACCCAGCCAGTGTCCAGCACTATACTGGATGCCATTAGATAAAGGAGATGGAAGAGTTATAGATTCTGGCTGGATGAGCAACAACTTACCCAAGAAGCAATTTTCTTTATAACCTACATTAATACTAATGAAGCCAGTGATCACTTGCTGGGCAACTGGTATATTCTCAAAACTATACAAGGTGCTCGACATTCATGACATAGAATCCTCTGGGCAACAAGAGGATGCCAGCTAGGTGTTCTAGAGAAAATTTCCTGCCTCAGTGGAAAGCGGTGCACTGTTTAGTGTACACTCTTTCAGGTTATCTCATTCTGATTCTTACAGGGGAGCTTTCATTGCCTTTAAGCTATTCTGCTACTCTGTAGGTTATAGATAACAGTTGTTGTTCAGTTGCTAAGTTGTGTCTGGCTCTTTGTGACCCCATGAAATGTGGCCATCCAGGCTCCTCTGTCCATGGGATTTCCCAGGCAAAAACACTGGCGTGGGTTGTCATTTCCATCTCCAGGGGATCTTCCCAACTCAGGGATCGAACCCACATCTCCTGTATTGGCAGGTAGATTCTTTACCACTGAGCCACCAGGGAAACCCTATCAATAACAGACAGCAGTACAAATGATTCTCGTGTATAGGATACAAATATATACTGGTTCGATATAATTAAATTGGCTTCTCCAACTACTCACCTTTCCTCCATTAGAAAAAGCCAGTTTCTGTTTGCTAAACCTATTTCAGGATTATTTTACATCTTATAAATTTGTGCTTCTTTTATTTCTTCTTTGAAATAATTTAACATTTATCTGTTAAAGACAGTCTTTAGCAGGTTCCTTTTATGAGTCATAATTTCATTTTTTTTAAAAAAAGATCCTTTAACAATGTAATAAACTCCATTGTACAGATGAATAAATTGGGCCTCAGAGTGAAATGAGTTGCTCAGGACCACTAATCATCAAGTGACCCAGTCAGGGCCAACATCTGCTCTCTCTGACCCCCATAGCCTGTGTGCTTTCTTCTAATTATGCCCCCGCTCTGTGCCAGGCATGTGCTAGGCGTAAGGGAATATTCTTTCAAGTCATTCAGCTCTTAACAGTCTTTTCTGCACTGGCACTATATGCTTATAAAATGTTCATGATATAATCTTCCTTTGCCTAGATGATAATCAAGGTACACACTGAAAAGAAGAAAAATGCATGATAAAGAAAGGGCAAGCCCAGTGGAATTATTCTCAAAAGCTTTTAGGAAGTGGTAGTTTCTCAATCTGCATTGTCTAAATGGAAGGGCCATTAAGAAGAAGGCTGCAAGTTAAAGCTGACACATTGGAAAATTACATCCTGAAGCCTCAAGTCGTGTCATTTAAGAAGCATGCAAGGAAACAGGATTAGACCACTGCTTGCACATTTGTCATCTAACTGTAAAAAAAAAAATGTGGCCAGTGAAACAAAGCACCTATTCTAATCTCTTAAGCATTTGGATATATAACTATTTTGCATGAAGTTTTCATTGGCTTGAATTTACTTGGGTTTGGCTTAACACTGGTTATGATCGGCTCCTTTGTGTTTGTAAGCTAAACTCTAAACTTTGTACCATACATCTTTGATGTGGCCCCTACTCACTTTTCCTCTCTTCTGATATCCAACAGCATTCATCTCTACTGATAGCTCCATCTCATCCCCCCTCACGTACACACACAGACACAGACACCCCACCCCACCCCACCATACACACACATACATATACCCTCTCACAATCTAGGTTTCTGACTCTCTGAGAGGCTTACAATTCCCCAGGACACCAGGCTTTGCAGCAGCTCAGCCTTAATTGAAGATTTACTTGTGACAGGGCCCTTACTCGTCCCACCCTGGTGAACAACTAATCATCACTCAGCCCTCAATTTAAATCATTTTCTGATCCTGGTTTGCAAAAATCAGTGTTTCCCTGAACATATGTTGTCACCAGCATGTGCTTACAAATCCCCTGGTCATGCCTATTTGTTTACACATTTGCTCCCAGGGTGCTCTGGTCTCTCTTCTCTCCTCTTTCCCACACTGCCTGATGCGTATTTGTGCTCAGTAATTTAATGTGTCATTCACCCGTGGATGTGTGGATTCACCAACATGATAGCTAAAGCACTGGAAAGGATGGTAGAGATCAGAGCATTCAAACCCTCCTCTTCACTGCCGGGGAAACTGAGGCACAGACAAGTGCAATCTGCTCATATAGGCAGGTGAGGAGTGAATTATTAGAACCAAGGACTCCCTTCTGAGTTAAGTGCTAATTCCAACACCCTCACTGCTTTCTGGGGTGGAGAGAGGGTGGGAGGGAAAATTACCCTGAGAAAGAGGCCAGTTGGTGCTGTGTTTTGTTTCTGTGGTGCTTTAATAATTTTGGTAAAGATATTTTAAGCCAGAGCACTGGGGTGGTTCAGTGCTCATTACCCAACTTGGCATTTTCCTCCTGTGAGCAGAGTGGCTCAGAGCCTTATCATAGCCCTGTAACCACATCCCCTGCTGGGCCTAATGCTAAATCAACACAGTCAGCTAAAAACAAACACTCACAGGTGTGCAGCACATGGAGAGCGGGAGGGTGTTTATTCTAACACCAGGGATGGTGAGCTGGGTTTGGTGAAGGTGGGGAACAGACCGCAAATGGACATGGGCAATATCCCAAAGGATCTCCCAAGCCTGGGGTGCTGGGAGGGTTGCCGACAGCTTCTGAGGACTCCAGTTGCCCCCTTGAAAATCAGGTCCCTTGTATGTGGAATCTAAAATATGACACAAATAAACTTAGGAAACAGAAACAGACTCATAGACTTGGAAAACAAACTTAGGGTTACCAAAGGGAGAAGTTGGGGGGGGAGGGATAAATTAGGAGTTTGGGATTGGATAAACAACATGGTCCTACACTGGAGCACAGGGAACTACATCCAATATCCTGTAATAAGCCGTAATGGAAAAGAATGTAAAAAATAATATGTGTCTATACAGAGAATTGAATCACTCTGCTGTACATCAGAAACTGATGCATCATTGTAAATCAACTATACTTCAAATAAAAAAAGAGGAAAGGTCTGAGTTGTCTAATTATATGAAAAACACCCATCAGGCACTTCTTAGAACTTCGTGGGGCCTAAGGGAGGGGTCCAAACAAGGGTGACTGATATACATGACCCACTGGCATCCTTAGCTGCAGCACCTGATGGGAACTGGGGACTAGCAAAGGAGCCGAAAGGAGCTCTCCTTCAGATGTAAAGGAGGAACTCACAAACCCTCTCTCTAGCCTGCTGCGCAGATCCAACTCTGCCAGGAAGAAAAGCTTCCGATCCTTTATTACTGAAGCTGCCACACAGAACACCCCTGAGCCAGGTGACTAGGGAAGGGTGAGTAATGATAATTATCAATATGAAGCAGCCTGAGTGAGGCCCTTCCATGCCAGACTGCCTTAAGTGCTTCATAGGTGTTATGGGATTTAATCCTTGCCTCCACTCTATGAGGCAGAAATCTTTTAACAGTGTCCTCTCCACTTTACAAATAAGGAAATGAGGGGAGAAAGGGATAAATTAAATTGTTTAAGGCTATAGAGCTAGCAGGTCTGTGATGGAGCCACAATTCAGTTTTAGGCAGTTGGTTTCAGAGTGTGTGTTCCCAGACCTTCAAGATATTGCCTCAGCTTTGGACTGTTGATCTGATAGTTCTCAAACTTAGCTGGATATTAGAACTTCCAATGGCAGGACCCACCTCCAAAGATACTAATTTATGTGCTTTGGGATAGCCTGGGTTTTATATACATATAATATATGCATATATATGTGTGTCAAGGGGGCTGCCCAGGTGGCGCTAGTGCTAAAGAACCCATCTGCCAATGAAGGAAATGCTGTGGAGATGCAGTTTTGATCCCTAGCTTGGGAAGATCCCCTGGAGGAGGGCATGGTAACCCATTACAGTATTCTTGCCCAGAGAATCCCATGGACAGGGGAGCCTGGTGGGCTACAGTCCATGGGGTCTCAAAGAGTCGGACACGACTGAGTACACAGGCATATGTGTGTGTGTGCGTGTGTGTGTGTGTAGTGTGTTTAACATATATATGTATGTGTGTATTTGTGCATCTGTGCTGTAATCTGATTAGCCTTGGGCACTAAAGAGTGAAGCTGGCATAGGCAGGAATTCCCACCACGTAATGTGAAGTCAGTATGAAGGAGGAATGGGCTGACAGCACTGGAAGCCCAGCCAAGGAAGGCCTGGCACAGGTATGGCACAATGACTAAGGCCAGGGAAGAATGCCAGCAAGAAGGCAGAGGTGGCTAACAGGAGTACTAGAGAGACAAGAAAGCCATCAGGGGTCTGTTCGCCGTTTGCCAGGGGTGGGCCCTGGAGACACGCCAAGGGAGAAAATGAGGAGGGGCTGGCCACCGTCACTGCAGCACAGATGGTTCCTGGAACTCCCAGTACTGTGGAGAATTAGAGTTCCCGGAAAGGTGTTTTAAGAGAGAGACTTGCCTTGTAAATCATATCTGTGGAGCTACCAGGGGGATATTTAGAAATCTGAAGTGCAAATCGCAGGAATCTACTGAAACCAGAGACTGAGGGCTTGGGATGTGAGTGCTGGAAAGGGAGGGAGTCCCTCGCCGTTCAGTGACTGGTCTGGAGTCAGCCTGAATTCACGGCATGTTATGTCTTCTTGTGCCTGTAGGGGTTGCTTACCTTTGAAATATGTATTTTAAAATGATGAAATTCATGTCTCTTAAGGACAAATTAAAATGTCTTAAAATAGAAAAAAATCACTCACAATTTTATCACCTAGATGTAACAATTATTATTTAGAATATTCTTTTATGCTATTTTCCCTGGACATAATTTTTTCAACACAATGTTAATCATCATGTCTATGCAATATGACAGTCTGCTTTTTCACTTAACATAAGGCTGTTTATTCTTTGAATCAATCCCTTTAATTCCTTCATACTAATTATACTAACAGTGGTCAGTTATTACTGGGTTTCTGAAATTGAATAAGCTATGCAATCATTCTCTGGAGCAAAAATTTGCCTGAACATCTACAGTTGCTAAGAATTGTTCTTTTTACTTATTTAAATATATGAAGCCTAAAACCGGTGATAAACTTCTCTACTACTTGCACAATACTCATGAAATCAAAGCAATTTTATATTTTAGAAGCAAAACTACAAAACCAATAAATTAAAAAAATATTAATTAAACATGACAGACTTTGTTGTGTGAGTCTGACTGTTGTTCAATGCTAGGATACAAGCACCATGCCCTCTTGGCACCTATAGGACTTAGAGCTAGGGGATTCCTCGGTTTGTCCTCCACTTTCCTCTGTTCTGAACTCAGGACCTTCATGCACACAACCCACAGGCACATGGGCCTTTATTTTTCATGGATGTTTCCTTGTATTGAACCTAATTTCCTTCTCTCCCCCCTAGCTCATGACAATTCAAGTAATACCACTTGTTGCCAATGTATTGATATCTATAAATGCAGATTCCAAGTTGAGGCCTAAAATCAAACCCAGATGGGTCTATCAGCTAACCTAGAATATGGCTATATTAGTTTCAAGTTATGTTTGAAAGGTAAACACGAATGTAAAAATGTTTCATAGCAAATTCTACATCAAGAGACCTCATCATCAGACCCTGCCATTTTGAGAAGTAGGTGTTTACTGCCTCCCTCACTTGCATGAGGTGACTTATCTAGAACCACTCACTCTAACAACATTTAATTCCCATTTCACAGATGAGGTCATTGAGGTTTGACAGGGTTATGAAACTTGCTGAAGGACATGAAGCTGTCATATGGTGGAGCTATAGTTCTAACCTTGATCTCTGTCATTTCCTGGACTGTTCCCCAGACCATGATTACACATGGCCGTCCACAGTTTTTTGTAGAGTGTGTTCTTTTCCCATCTAGGGTTTATACTGCCAAGGACCAAGGCTAGAGATAAATAATTGTTTTTTTCTTTTAGAGAGAATGTAGCATGTGTTGTCGGAGAAGGCAATGGCACCCCACGCCAGTACTCTTGCCTGGAAAATCCCATGGACAGAGGAGCCTGGTAGGCTGCAGTCCATGGGGTTGCTAAGAGTTGGACAGGACTGAGCAACTTCACTTTCATTTTTCACTTTCATGCATTGGAGAAGGAAATGGCAACCCACTCCAGTGTTCTTGCCTGGAGAATCCCGGGGACGGGGGAGACTGGTGGGCTTCCATCTATGGGGTTCCACAGAGTCGGACATGACTGAAGCGACTTAGCAGCAGCAGCAGCAGCATGTGTTGTCTGTGGTGTGTTTATTTAGCTCTAAAACTAACCTGACAAGGATGAACCCTTTAAGATATTTCAGGAAATTTGGCAATAGCATAGATGGTTGGCAGTAGCTTGCCAGCTATTAAATGGTTCTGAATATATGAAGACTTGTAATTTCCTTCTCAGAAGGGCTTTGCCAAAGAGACTAAGCCACATGTCATAATCCCTGAACACACATTGGCACATGCAGAAGCTCTGTTGGTGCAAATGGATTCTTGAAACCAATCAGACGAGCTTGGTATTTCATCTTTTGGCCCCAAACCATAAACTGGCACAAATAACACTACCCCTGCCATGCACCAAAGTTCAGAATAATAAATCAGCCAGCCTGTAATTATATTGGGAGAGCCAGCTCTCTCTTCTCAGTGAGCAGACTGATATATCTGTTTAGACTGGATGTCTCAGGGCTCCTTGGGAGCCTGGGCTGACTTCCTAGTGCCCAGGCAGGCACTGCCCCAGATCTGTGTGTATACAGGTGAGTTCCCACTGGGCACGTCTGCTGGGACCAAACTGGTTTCTAAACCTGTTTGGCTTCTCCCGAGGTCCATAGCTGTCAAAAGCAAAACAAAGTAAAGGACCAGGGATGGAGGAAAGGCAAAATCTCATCCATCAGGCTGCAGAAGCAGAAGACGGAAAGTCTTCCTTAGCTGCTTGATCCTAGGTCCCTTGTTTTGTCTTGGTTCGAAGTACTTTTACTTATTTATTTATTTTTTGCAGGGGAAAATGGACAAAGGAAAGATCAATGAGGGTGGGAGGGAAATGGGAAGGAAGAAGGGGAGTGATGGTGGGGAGGAGTATGTGTAATTTCTTAACTAATGGCTTTCTGTTTTTAATCACAAAGAACATTTAAAAAAATCATATTGAATTCATCCTATATTAGGAGGTTTGATCTGGAAATGAAAAGTTCAGGAAACTAAAAGTCCAATTTGGGTGTCCTCATCTTAAGTACATCTTGGTATTTTGTATTGGTAGGTCTATCTTTACCACAATATATTATTTAGGACAGGATCACATTTGTCACTTCTTCCTCCCTACTACCCAAAGTGGTACCAGACCCATAAAATAGTCAATAAACATTTACAGAATGAACAAATAAGTCTATTTTTTTTAAACTCTCCTGAGTGAACTAAATTTTTTGAGGCTCATAAGTGAATATGTTTTCCTCTTTACTTTGTCTATTACAGCCAGATTGTATGAGTGGGATATTAAAGTCTCTCACTATTATTGTGTTGTTGTATATTTCTTCTATCATACTTTTAAAAATGATCATGAGTGCCAAATTGCTTCTGTTGTGTCTGATTCTTTGAGACCCTATAGAGTGTAGCCCTCCAGGCTCCTCTGTCCATGATATTTTCCAGGCAAGAATACCAGAGTGGATTGTCATTTCCTTCTCTAGGGGATCTTCCCAATCCAAGGATGGAACCCGTGTCTCTTATGTCTCCTGCTTTGGTAAGGAGGTTCATTACCACTAGAGCCACCATAGGCTTAAAAAAAAAAAAAAAGAATTATATTAATATTTTAATGAGAGGATGATGGGTGAGTGAAAGGAAGAAGTGAAAGTCGCTCAGTTGTGTCTGACTCTTTGCAACCCCATGGAATTCTCTAGGCCAGAATACTGGAGTGGGTAGCCTTTTCCTTCTCTAGGGGATCTGCCCAATCCAAGGATCAAACCCAGGTCTCCTGCATTACAGGTGGATTCTTTACCAATCGATACACAAGGAAAGCCCAAGAATACTGGAGTGGGTAGCCTATCCCTTCTCCAGTGGATCTTTCCAACCCAGGAATTGAATCGGGGCTTCCTGCATTGCAGGCAGATTCTTTACCACGAAGGATACTCCTAAATCCTGCAATAAAAATCTGCAGGTCAATCAGATTAGAACTCAAATGTATCCTTCCCCTGCAGCATCAAGCTTGATCAATACTTCATCGATACATTCTGAGACATTTGCCCATGGGTGTGAAGGATTCCCCTATGGATATGTTCCCTGCCTGATTCCTGAGTGGCTTAATTTGGCCCTACATGTCTGACTCACATGCCTTCCCCACATTAAATTAGACGGTTTATTTTCTGAGATCAAGTTGGCTGTTTTGTCTTCGTGGCTGTATTTCTTTGCCTTTGTGGTTTTCTCTGCTGGGAATCCTCTAACTCTGGCTCCTCACATGCCTGGGGCCTTTTTAGTTGCTCAGAACTTGGTTCCAATTTTCCCTTCTCCAAGAGGCCTTTCCTCTACTCCCGCCACTCCTAGCCACTGTCACATGTCTTTGTTTACTACTTCACACACTCTATAATTATCCCATTCATCTGTTTCCTTATTTGTTTCTCCCCACCACCCATGGATAGATCTTGTCCTGTTTTCCATTGTATCCCCAGTGCTTATGACAATATCAAGCATACAGTGAGCATGGGTGAGATGCTTCCAGTTACTGAATGAGCCCTCATGAAGCACTGACCATGTGTCAGACACCATCCTGAAAGCTTTATAAATATTAAACTCATTGAGTCCTCACAACAAGCCTACGAGGGAGATTGTAAGTATTGTAGGATTTGAACGTGGGCAGTCTGACTCCAAAGCACATGCTCTAAAAATCTACTTCCTCTCTAACATTTTCACTATAGAAGTGAATGGGCATCTGTCATCACTAATATTGAAAGATTCCTAGGTTCATTATAAGCTTTAAGTCCAATAAACAAATATCATGATCCTAAAAATAGGATCCTAAAAATAGGTTTTAAATGTATGACAGGTAGCATACATGGTTCAGAGTCACTAGGTTTAGGACGTCACTGTCGTTGGGGATGATGGGTGAGTGAAAGGAGTGAAAACACAGCCTTATTGTTAGTTCTTGACTCTGGGGATAACCCTCTAGCCTCTGGCAGAGAAGCTAGAGGTTACATTCTGGAATGACACTGATACCATGAGAAGCAAATATTTTTTCTCTTTCAGCTGCCATAGCTTCCCTGGTGGCTCAGACAGTAAAGAATTTGCCTGAAATGCAGGAGGGAGTGATCCTGGGTCAGAAAGATCCCTGGGAGATGGGAATGGCAGTCCACTCCAGTATTCTTGCCTGGAGAATCCCATGGGCAGAGGAGTCTGGCAGGCTATAGACCACAGGGTTGCAAAGAGTCGGACACGACTGAGCACCGCTTTCACTTTGCCATAGCCACCAAAGGATTGATCAAGTAGCTGGAGGTTGCAGGGAGACCCTACTGTTTAAGAATCTCTGCTCAGTGTTATGTGGCAGCCTGGATTGGAGGGGAACTGGGGGAAGAATGAATACATGTATATGTATGACTGAATCCCTTTGTTGTTCACCTGAAACTATCACAACATTGTTTGTTAATTGGCTATACAAAATAAAAAGTAAAAAAAAAAAGAATCTTGATGGGTTTTATAATTTGAATATTTTGAAATGTAGTATTATTCCGGGAGCTTTATCTCATATATTTTGGTTGATTGATTTGTTTAAATTGATACATTTTAAATCAATATAATAAATGTGTATGCACTTAGTTTTTAAAATTAATATACTTGGTTTGCATGCACACTTGTACAGTTCTTAGAAATCTTGGAGACACAGAAGGCTTTACAACTTTTTTAAAGGATTTCCCATTTATCCTCTTATTTTATGTCAAAACCCCACTGAAGGAGGCAGAATAAGTTATTTCCTCCAGTGTGGTTGACTCACAGGTCACTCTTCTGGATGCTGTGTTTTCTTCCTGCTTCTGTGGCTGTTCTCCTCTTCATTTTCCAAACATGAAATGTTGGCATGACCTAGGACTCAGCCTCTGGGCATCTGCTTTCCTCTACACTGGTCTCCCTGGTGGCCTCATTTGTTCCCTTGACTTTAAGTACCATGTTGATGCTGCTAAGTCACTTCAGTCATGTCCAACTCTTTGTGACCCCATGGACTTCAGCCTACCAGGTTTCTCCGTCCAAGGGATTCTCCAGGCAAGAACACTGGAGTGGGTTGCCATGTCCTTCTCCAATGTTGATGCCAATGATGTTCAAATGTCTATTTTCAGCTCTGTTCTGTCTCTTTGACATCTCTGTTAGCCTATTAGATACCTCCATTTGGTTGTCTCATGGGTATTTCAAGCTTAAGTTCCCTAGACTGAGGCTTCCAAAATTTTTCCTTTCAGCCATCCCCATCTCGGCAAAAGACCGCTCCATGTTGCTAGCTGCTAGGCCAAAGACCTGGGGCCATCCCTGACCCACTATCTCTGACACTCCCCATCTGACCTGTAATAAATTCTGTTTCTACTTTACAAATATACTGTGTCCAAAATCTGACCTTTTTTTTTTTTTTTTTTTTGACATTCTGCAGTTGCCACCCTGGGCCAGACCACTGTCCATTTTTGCCCGGTTAGCTACAACAACCTCTTAGCGGGCCTCCTGTTTCTTCTTTGCTGCCCTGTGGTCCATTCTCAAAACACTGGCCAGAGTGATTCTGTTGTCAGATTCTGACCCTTCTGCAGCCCAAATGCTCCAAGGACGTCCCCTGTCATTTAAAGCCCATGCCCCTCAGTCACTTCCACCACCATCACGCTCTGGTTCCCTTCCCTCTGATGAATCCCCGACTACTTCCCACCCACTCCTCCTTGCCACCCCTTCAACATTCCCCACTTCAGGTCCTTTGTACTTGCTCTGCTCTCTGCCTAGGGTGCCTTCCCTCACTCCCGCAGATTTCTGTGGGTTTCCCCTCAATTCCTTTAGGTCTTTATTCAAATGTTACTTTCATAACACACCCTAACCACCCGATTTAAAATTGCTGGGTAACCCTGGTCCTCCTCACCCTCCTTCCATGCTTCTTCTTAACACCTAGATCACTATGTAGCATTCTACAGGTGTTATCATAAGCCTTATTTCCTACCTGATGTAAACATAGAGATCATGGTCATGATGTTATTAAGTTGTTGTGAGGATTAAACAAGGTGGTGCTTGACACAGAGGGAACTCCTGGCCTGTGTTCACATCCTTATATTTTGCACACCATAGTACTCAGCTCAGTGTCTTTTTTTTTTTTTTTTAAAGTATAGTTGATTTACAATGCTGTGTTAATTTCTGCTGTACAGCAAAGTGATTCAATATACATATATATTCTTTTCCATTATGCTTTGTCTCTGGATGTTGAATATAGTTCCTTGTGCTATACAGTAGGACCTTTTTGTTTATCTATCCTGTATATAGTAGTTTGCATCTGCTAATCCCAAGCTCCCAAACCATCCCTTCCCCATCCTCTTGGCAAGCAAAGATCTGTTCTGTATGTCTGTGAGTCTATTTCTGTTTTGTAGACAGGTTCATTTGTGCCATATGTTAGATTAAACACGTCAGTGATATATGATATTTCTCTTTATCCTGACTTGTTTCCCTCGGTATGATAATCTCTAGTTAAATCATGATGCTGCAGGTGGTGTTATTTTGTTCCTTTCTATGGCTGAGTAGTATTCCATTGTATGTATGTACCATTTTCTTCTTTATCCACTCATCTGCTGATAGACATTTAGGTTGTTTCCATGTCTTGGCTGTTGTGAACAGTTCTGCTATGAACATAGCGGTGCATGTACCATTTTGAATTATAGTTTTGTCTGCATATATTCCTAGGAATGGGATTGCTCCATCATATGGTAATCCTATTTTCAGTTTTCTGAAGAATATCCAGGCTGTTCTCCATAGTGGCTGTCCAACGTACATTCCCACCAACAGTGTAGGAGGGTTCCCTTTTCTCTACATTCTCTCTAGCATTTGCTATCTATAGACTTTGTTATGATGGCCATTCTAACTGATGTGAGGTGGTACCTCACTGTAGTTTTGATTATTTCTCTAATAATTTCAGCTCAGTGTCTTAGTCCAGTAATGCTCAATACATTGCTTTTATTTATTATATTTTTAAATATAAATTTATTACTTTTTTGGAGACTAATTACTTTACAATATTGTAGTGGTTCAGATCAGATCAGATCAGATAAGTCGCTCAGTCATGTCCAACTCTTTGCAACCCCATGAATTGCAGCACACCAGGCCTTCCAGTCCATCACCAACTCCCAGAGTTCACTGAGACTCGCATCCATCGAGTCAGTGATGCCATCCAGCCATCTCATCCTCTGTCGTCCCCTTCTCCTCTTGCCCCCAATCCCTCCCAGCATCAGAGTCTTCTCCAGTGAGTCAACTCTTTGCATGAGGTGGCCAAAGTACTGGAGTTTCAGCTTTAGCATCATTCCTTCCAAAGAAGTCCTAGGGCTGATCTCCTTCAGAATGGACTGGTTGCATCTCCCTGCAGTCCAAGAGACTCTCAAGAGTCTTCTCCAACACCACACTTCAAAAGCATCAATTCTTTGGTGCTCAGCCTTCTTCACAGTCCAACTCTCACATCCATACATGACCACAGGAAAAACCATAGCCTTGACTAGACGGACCTTTGTTGGCAAGGTAATGCCTTTGCTTTTGAATATGCTATCTAGGTTGGTCATAACTTTCCTTCCAAGGAGTAAGCGTCTTTTAATTTCATGGCTGCAGTCACCATCTGCAGTGATTTTTGGAGCCCAGAAAAAGAAAGTCTGACGCTGTTTCCACTGTTTCCCCATCTATTTGCCATGAAGTGATGGGACCAGATGCCATGATCTTCATTTTCTGAATGTTGAGCTTAAAGCCAACTTTTTCACTCTCCACTTTCACTTTCATCAAGAGGCTTTTTAGTTCCTCTTCACTTTCTGCCATAAGGGTGGTGTCATCTGCATATCTGAGGTTATTGATATTTCTCCCAGCAATCTTGATTCCAGCTTGTGTTTCTTCCAGTCCTGCGTTTCTCATGATGTACTCTGCATAGAAGTTAAATAAACAGGGTGACAATATGCAGCCTTGACGTACTCCTTTTCCTATTTGGAACCAGTCTGTTGTTCCGTGTCCAGTTCTAACTGTTGCTTCCTGACCTGCATACAGATTTCTCAAGAGGCAGATCAGGTGGTCTGGTATTCCCATCTCTTTCAGAATTTTCCACAGTTTATGATGATCCACATAGTCAAAGGCTTTGCAATAGTCAATAAAGCAGAAATAGATGTTTTTCTGGAACTCTCTTGCTTTTTCCATGATCCAGCGGATGTTGGCAATTTGATCTCTGGTTCCTCTGCCTTTTCTAAATCCAGCTTGAACATCAGGAAGTTCACGATTCACATATTGGTGAAGCCTGGCTTGGAGAATTTTGAGCATTACTTTACTAGTGTGTGAGATGAGTGCGATTGTGTGGTAGTTTGAGCACTCTTTGGCATTGCCTTTCTTTGTGATTGGAATGAAAACTGACCTTTTCCAGTCCTGTGGCCACTGCTGAGCTTTCCAAATTTGCTGGCATATTGAGTGCAGCACTTTCACAGCATCATCTTTCAGGATTTGGAATAGCTCAACTGGAATTCCATCACCTCCACTAGCTTTGTTCGTAGTGATGCTTTCTAAGGCCCACTTGACTTCACATTCCAGGATGTCTGGCTCTAGGTCAGTGATCACACCATCATGATTATCTGGGTCGTGAAGCTCTTTTTTGTACAGTTCTTCTCTATTTCTTTGCATTGATCGCTGAAGAAGGCTTTCTTATCTCTTCTTGCTATTCTTTGGAACTCTGCATTCAGATGTTTATATCTTTCCTTTTCTCCTTTGCTTTTTGCTTCTCTTCTTTTCACAGCTATTTGTAAGGCCTCCCCAGACAGTCATTTTGCTTTTTTGCATTTCTTTTCCATGGGGATGGTCTTGGTCCCTGTCTCCTGTACAATGTCATGAACTTCATTCCATAGTTCCTCAGGCACTCTATCTATCAGATCTAGGCCCTTAAATCTATTTCTTACTTTGACTGTATAATCATAAGGGATTTGATTTAGGTCATACCTGAATGGTCTCGTGGTTTTCCCTACTTTCTTCAATTTAAGTCTGAATTTGGCAATAAGGTGTTCATGGTCTGAGCCACAGTCAGCTCCTGGTCTTGTTTTTGCTGACTGTATAGAGCTTCTCCATCCTTGGCTGCAAAGAATATAATTGATCTGATTTCGGTGTTGACCATCTGGTGACGTCCATGTATAGAGTCTATAGCAATACATTGCTTTTAAGCAAGTGAAGGACTTGAGTTGTTGGTCAGCATTTCCATACTTGACTTTGTTCTGGAGAATATGGGTGAGGGATGGGTAGCATGACACCAAGATGATGCTTGAACACAACCCCTGACTGTTGTAGCTACTCAGTGAGGTCTTGCTTTAGCAGTGATCTGAATCAGCCTGACTTCAGTAAAGGTTCTGAAAAACAGGAAAGGTTGCCCCAAAGAGAAAGCTGTTCCATAGGAGGGTGACCTTTAACATGTACTCCGTAATCATGCCTTCTGAAACTTTGATGCAATTAGATGTGCTTCATTAATCGTGTTTTCTGAGCTAAGCAATTTGAAGAACATGTTCCCTTCTATCTCATTGTCATGTCTGCATCAGTTCTTCCACAAATTAATCTGAATAAAAGCAACTTCCCCTCAGTGGTGAGTTAAAATAAGCCACCATCCACATGATTATTACTTCATTGTGCTTTTATGCACATTCCTTGGTGCTTTTTAATTATATATAATTACCAGGGAACAGGGAGTAAAATCTGTTTAATCTAAAATGAAACACACTAAATAGATAATGTTTCCAGTTCCTGTTTTTTTTTTTTTGAAAGTATCTCTCCAACTCAGGGAGACCAGGTTCAAGAGTGTAGACCCAGAGCTTGCAGAAAGTGCAGCCTTCATGGTTAAATGTTATTTATTTCATGGGTGTGCTATTACTTTTTTTAAATTGTCATGCAACTTGGCAACTCAAGTAGTGACATCTGGGATGCAATTATTTTAAATGCCAAATTTTTTCACCTTATAAAATAATTGCAATTAACTGCAAACAAAAGTTAAACTTGAGGGTAGCATATGGTGACTTCAATACAACAGTATGTTTTTACTTCAGTTTTCAATGTGTATATTTTTAAGGATGAGCAATTTGATTAAAGCTTGTTACATCGATCATTTTTAAATGTATGGTCAAGAGGTGCCCTAGCTCTGTGGTTAGATCTCAGGCCCTGGAGACAGACTTCCTGTTCCTGAATCTAGTTCTACCTTCTGCGTTAGTTATACAATTTGCATAACTTCTCTGTACCTCTGTCTCTTTATCTGTGCCACAAGTATACAACACTAGCCATCTTGAAAGTGTGCTATGAGAATTAAATGAGGATATATAAACTGGTAAGAATTGTGACCCCCATGGACTGTAGCCTGCCAGGCTCCTCTGTCCATGGGGATTCTCCAGGCAAGAATACTGGAGCGGGTTGCCATTCCCTTCTCCAGTGAATCTTCTCAATCCAGAGATCGAATCCAGGTCTTCTGCATTGCAGGTAGATTCTTTACCACATGAGTCACCAGGGAAGTTCATAGAACACTCAGTGATTGTTAATTATTATTATCAGGATTGGCAAGGTTAGCTTAACAAATAACTGCAAAATCCCAGTGTCTTCTAATAGCAAAGATTTATTTTGTGCTTAGGCTACATGTGCCTCATGAAATAGCCATCGTCTCAAATGCTGCCAGTTACTGTGGCAGAAAGAAAGAAGATTCTGGAGGGTCTTGCACCAACAATGAAATGCTCCAGGCTGGAAGTGGTACTGTCTCTTCTGCTTCTAACTCATAGGCCTGAATTAGTCACACGGCGACACTTGACCACCTAGAGACCAGGACATGAGATGCTCTATCACATGTCCAGAAGGCAGAGGGCAGGGATTTTGGGCAGACAGCACTTAGGACATCCACAGACTCTACTGATATGCTTCTATAGTGAAAGAGTTGGTGCTCTCAGTCTGAGTGGCCTTAACCTTTTTGGTCTCTGACTGTCACCATGAGTTAAGGCAAGCTGCAGGATTCCAGGAAGGGCTTTAAGAGGATAGAGCTTGGAGGTGTCTTAGAGAACAGCAGACTGAACAGAAGGCTCTGTTTAACTTTTGCCTGTCAATCTGAGCCACTGAACCATCTACAATATAAATGACTTATCAATGTTCTCCATTAAAAACAAAAAGACCAGTTCTGACACTTTAAACCTGTCAGGATTGGAAACACTGTCCATACCTTCCCCTCATTGAGGTCCACCGCCTCTATTCAAAGCTCTGCCTGGTTCCCAGAAGCATGGTAGATGTGGTTTTCTTCAGACATCCCCAGCCCTACATTTGTATATTTGCCTTGAAGTCCTGTGGGACCATCCACATGCTAAAAACAAATGACTTACATTTAGCTCTTGATTATCTAGGCAAATTGCTGATGATCTTGAATAACGTGTACTTGCCTTTGATTAGGCTTCTTCTGTTCTGTCCCCAAGATCCCTACCCCTCACCCTTCCAATCCTTCTGAGGCTCCTTATAACATAGGAAGCATCACCCATTTTATTGTCATCTGGTCTCTATTCAGTCATCTGTCAAATGGACTGGGCTCCTGTTTGAGGGTGTGGGTTTTTGGTTTATTTATCATCTCTGAATACTTTGATAATTTATCCTGGGCTTTCCTGTTGCTATAGCATTGATGGAGAAGAGAGCAGCACAGATTAGATTTCAGAAGTCAAGACTGGTTTAGGAAAGGAGATCAAGGTGGATTCCTTTTCCAACCAGAATATTACTGAAGGAAAAGTCACAGTCATTGTCACTCCCAGCCTCCACCTACCATGATAATACATACCTCCATGCCTTTCCTTATACCATCTCCCAACCTACCGCCATGGGCTCTGGAGGCAGAAATAGCTCCATTCAAATTGTAGGACTAATACTCATTATTGCTGTAGGGCTTAGGGGAAATTACCCAGCTCCTCTGACCCTCAGTTTCTTCATCTGGAAAGTAAGGTTTAGAAACATAATGTGAAGAGCTGTTTGACAATTAGAAAATACATGTCAGTTCTTGCCATAGTCCCTGGCGCAAAATGATTCTAAATTAATCGTGGCTGTTAGTGAAAGCCTAGATTTGGTTTTATTTCTTCTAGGAACTCTATCCAGACTACTTCAAATCCTTCTAGACAATGTGCATGCATGTACGCTAAGTCACTTCAGTCCTGTTCAACTTTTTGTGACCCTGTGGTCTACAGCTCACCAGGCTCCTCTGTCCATGGGATGTTCCAAGCAAGAATACTGGAGTGGGTTGCCAGGCCCTCCTCCAGGCTGATCTTCCCAAGCCAGCAATTGAACCCGTGTCTCTTATGTCTCCTGCATTGGCAGGTGGGTTCTTTACCACTAGTGCCATCTGGGAAGCCCTCTAGACGATGTATTGGTCTTATATATAGATTAGATGGGACTTCCTTGGTGGCTCAGATGGTAAAGTGTCTGTCTACAATGCGGGAGACCCAGGTTTGAGCCCTGGGTCGGGAAGATCCCCTGGAGGAGGAAATGGCAATCCACTCCAGTACTATTGCCTGGAAAATCCCATGGACAGAGGAGCCTGGTAGGCTACAGTCTATGGAGTCACAAAGAGTCAGATACGACTGAGAGACTTCACTTTCACTTTCATAGATTAGATTGGACTAAATTCTTATGACCAATAGGCCCAAAGTATATTATTAGCTTAAATGTAGTAGAAGTTTTTTTTTTTTTTTTTTAATTTATTTTTATTTTTTGGCCACCTTGCACAGCATGCAGGACCCTAGATCCTGACCATGGATGGAAGCTGTGCCCCCTACAGTGGAAGTCTTAACACTGGACCACCAGGGAAGCCCCTGTGGTAGAGGTTTATTTCTCCTATTATATTCCAGGGAAGAAGTTCCAGGCTGTGGATGAGGGGAGGCGGGAGGGAATCATCTCCTCCCTGTCATTTAGAAACTCAAGGTGATGTCACTCTGCTGTCCTCAGTACATAGGCTTCAATGTCACTCTAGTCGCTGTCTTTGTCATTGTACCCCAAGGCAACGGGAGAAAATGGAAGGGCAAATGTGAGATATTACATGACCCGAGCATCCCATCCATGTCATGGAGAAATTCGTCACTACAGGTTACTGCAAGGGAGGATGGGAAATGTGCTTAGTTGAGCTTCCAGATACCATACTGCTAAGAGGCAATCATCTCCCTATCTCAGATTCAGACCCTTGTCAATGTGTTAGGAGTATCTTTTCAAAGGCGCTATTGGTTGCTTGAATTACAGACCTTGTTTTAAACTTAATCTACAAAGTTATGTTTATGCATTGTTAAAGCCATCCTAAGAATATTTCTTGAATTGACAGTACTCCTAAATGAATAGGAGTATATTCTTTGGGTAAATACCTCCAAGTTTGTCTCCATTGAATCTGAATGCAACTCCTTAGTCAGTTCTGAGCAAAACAAAATCAAGTTTTAACAGGTTGGGTTAGGGATTATGTGTCTTGGACAATTCATTCTTTGCAATAATTCAAACAAAGCCAATAACAACAAAAGCACTGAGCATTTTCCAGTGATATGTGGATTCCATTAGCAATACCATTTCTAAAGTTATTCTTTATAATTATTTACTGAAACATTATGCAGTCCATTAGGTTCTCTGTATTATGTTTCAATGATCTTTTACAAATTGCAGCTTCATATGTATCATTTTCCTGATAATAAATAGCATTTATGAAAATAAGTATGGTGGATACATCATAATTTTGTAGGGCTTCAGGATAGAAAAAAAATCTGCTGTTATTATTATTTTTTTAATCTTTAATTTTAATCTGCTACTGCTGCTGCTGCAAAGTTGCATCAGTCGTGTCTGACTCTGTGCGACCCCAGAGTCGGCAGCCCACCAGGCTCCCCTGTCCCTGGGATTCTCCAGGCAAGAACACTGGAGTGGGTTGCCATTTCCTCCTCCAATGTATGAAAGTGAAAAGTGAAAGGGAAGTCACTCAGTTGTGTCCAACTCTTCGCAATCCCATTGACTGCAAGTCTAAAAAAGACAACATATTTGGATTGGTAAGACAATTTTCTTACCTTAGTTATTATTGTTTTTTATTTGGCTGCATCAGGTCTTAACTGTGTCATACAGGATCTTTCATTTCAATGCAGGAACTCTCTAGCTGTGGCATGTGGGCTCAGTTGCTCCAAGGCAGGTTGGATCTTAGTTCCCCAATCAGAGATCAAACCCATGTCCCCTGCATCGTAAGGTGGATTTTTAATCAGTGGACACCAGGAAAGTCCCTTACCTTAGTTATGATAGGAAGTTTGCAAACAGGAGCCAAGCCAAATATGGGAGGCAGATCATTAGATTGAGTATAAATTATGATAAAGTGAAACAAAATATTTTAAAAGGCACATGTGCCAACTGGCCTTTTTCCCCCTACTCCTTTGTGATGTCAACCAGACTTGACTCTGCAAAGCATGTTTTTGCTTCACCAGCTGCTCAGGTTCAGCTCAGTGGACTGCATGTGCTAAAAACAAGAAGACAGGAGGAGGCTTTAGTAACGGGACTTCCTTCTTTACATTTGGCTCCTGTCTTTGTATCACCCGAGCAAAGCTTCACCTCCTCAGTCACATTTCATTCCCAGAGAAGCAGTTGGATCCAAGAGACACTTTTCTTAACACTTAGAATCAGCCTCCTCACATCCCTCTGAGCAGTCAGCAGCTGATGGGTGAAGCCCTTTGTTTACAGGTCTGGGTCCCAGGTCCATAGAGCCCACCCTCCAACCTGAGGGAAACCAGCACCAGCCAAACAGCTGCCCCTTTTTTTCCCGTATTGTAGGAGAATGAAATGGCAACCCATTCCAGTGTTCTTGCCTGGAGAATCCCAGGGACGGAGGAGTCTGGTGGGCTGCCATCCATGGGGTCGCACAGAGTCAGATATGACTGAAGTGACTTAGCAGCAGCAGCAGCAGGCTTATAATACTGTGTTCATTTCAGGTGTACTGCACAGTGAGTCAGTATTTTGGCAGTTATATTCTATTATCTGTTATTACAAGATAATTAGTCTAATGCCCTTTCTAAGGCATTTGAGTTTCAGCTCCATGGCACCCCAACATCTTTCCTTTGCTCCTCCCAGTCTAGGATTGGTAGCTGCTTCCTGCTCCTGCTGCCTCCACGATAGCATTCTCTTTTCCTTTTCAGTGAGTGTTTCAGTACCAAGTTAACAACTTTTTATATTGTCTTCTCTCTGTTAAAGTAACTGACATCATTTCTATCTCCTGACTGGATCTCAATTGATGCCATACTTGAAGTTCTTCTTTTCAACAAGCAAGGCCACCAGAATGCTATATATTTTGAGTCGCATCATTTCCCCTGAAGATCTGGATTTTTGATGGTTCAGTTTAATGATATACTCTTTTAGAAGCATATACTTAAGTTAAACTAGAAGTATATACTATATGTTAGAAGTTATACTTAACAATTAGCGGAGATTTGCTTTTGCATCTGGTATTTGGATGAGGCCTTGAGAATGAATGGATTTTTTTTGGAAAAGTTTTGCCACTGATTCTATTATCTTGGAGCCAGATGTTTCTCTGTGCCTCATTTTCCCCTAGCTGTACTAAGGAAAAATAGGGCCTGCCATGTAGTGACCTTTACAATGCCTTTACACAGGTGAACTATAGATCATGTTGTCATATGGCTAGGGACAAAATGAGAGATGGGTATTCTTCTGCTGCTGCTGCTAAGTTGCTTCAGTTGTGTCTGACTCTGTGTGACCCCACAGATGGCAGCCCACCAGGCTCTGCTGTCCCTGGGATTCTCCAGCCAAGAACACTGGAGTAGGCCTGAGTCTGAGGGCTTTAAATCTTCCCAGCTACCCTAGGAAGCAGGCATGGTCCTTATCTCCTTTGACAGTGGGAAATGTGAAGCATAGAGAGGTTCAGTCACTTACCTAGGGTCACTTGGCTAGTAAGTGGCTCAAATGGGATTTGAACCCCATCTGTCTTGCTCTACAGTCTGCTGGTCTTGATTGCTGTTATGCAGTGCCTTTAAAAAAAATAAACTGTCAAGAAAGGGTAAAGTCAACCCTCTCTGAAGTTTTTCCCTAATGCAAATAGTGCTCAGAGGGAATTCTTTTCCCATCCTTCCTGTGTCCCATGGCATGTTATGCTTTCGCAAGGTAGGGACTTGCCACGGTGGACTCTGTCGCACAGAAAGCTGGTCTGATCTTGAGAAAGGGACAGCCTCTCAGCCATCAGCAGGTGTTCAGTGCCTGGTGAGTGCCTAGCCTGTGCTATTCTGAGCATCTTGACTGAACAACTGTGCTCTCTCTGGGAAAAGATAGACATCTTAAATGGTTGCACGTAGCTCTCTACTATAAAATGAAAGAAATTTCCTCTTACATAATTTTGAATTTAGAGAAACTTTTCCTCCAGGTGGGGTCAGTCATTTCAAGATCCAGAGAAATGAAGCCATCTGTGACTCTTCTTGTTGCTGGCCTGGCAGCTTTCTGATTTTAGTCAAACAAACAAACAAAGCCCTGAAAACCATCATGTCTTTTCTGGATGCCAAGAATAGCTGATGGAAATGAGACAAGTTCAAATGAAAAGAGATTTACTTACAAGGGGGGAAATAGCAATGCAAACCACAGCCTCACTATTGAGATTTAAACAATCTGGTGGAGTAATAGCAGAGACTTCATCTTTTTTGAACTTTTCTGACTTGTCTCTAACCTCCTGAGAATTTCTCGGGAAGAGAATTGGAATATACTTTTTAAAGCTGAAGTGAACAGAAATTTATCTTTTGTTTATGATTTTGAAGCTCATTTAGGATATTGCACAATGTTGTAACCATTACTATGAACATTACATGTTTTCACAAAGATCATTCTGATTATTTGAACTTTGAGGTGTTTCAACTTTAGATAAATAACAGTTTATGTTCATATCTATGAAAAAGAAACAGATTCAGATATAGAGAACATATTTTTGTTTGCCAAGGAAGAGGAGGTAAGGGGAGGGATGGATTGGGAGTTTCAGATTAGAAGATGTAAATTAATATACATAGGAAGGATAAACAACAATGAGGTCCTATCATATAGCACTGGGAACTATATTCAATATCCTGGGTAAACCATAATGGAAATGGATATGAAAATGAATATATATATATATTCTTTTTCATAAATATATACACATTTATATAATTGAATCACTTTGCTGTATAGCAGAAATTAACAAAACATTAAATCAACTGTACTTCAATAAAATAAAATGAGCTTTTAATGTTCAGATTTTGCATGAAACTTTTGGAGTTTAAATTTACCCAACTTTTAGGATAATAAAAATAATAAAGAAAATGCCAATTTATAAGCATGCTTCCAACTGGGAAGGAGTTTAGAGATGATTGAATCTTGAGATTTTTTATTTTCCAGGCTCACTCAGGAGAAACTGCATGTCTAAGTTGGGCTTCAGACTTGAGTCTCAGGACTCACTCCTCAGTGCTGTTTCTCTGTGTCTAAATATTTCTGACTAAGAGAGCAAGGCCTGACTGCCTGTCTCTGATACTGCCTCCACCTCAGTGAGGTGGTTTAGCTATTGGTGGTGATGAACAGCTTAGAGGAATCCAAATCTGACTTTGTTTCTTTAACCTTTTTATCTTCCCTCTATATCAAACGGAAAGAGTGGAAAAGTAGTTGGTGTCAGACATAATAGTACTTACACTCAAATCAGGAATTGCAGAGTCATTTGCTCTTCACTTTGCCCATATGCTGTGGTACAAATGCAAAAGTTTTAGAGCTTATTTTGCAGCTGTGCAGAGATTCTAAATCTAAATCCAATTTTCCTTCATTGACCTAAGTAAGCAATATTTTTAGGTAAAGTTAATTTAATGCCTCTAAATAGAAAACCAATTAAAACTACCTTTAGCCACACCGAAGTAGACTCTGGAGGCTCATAAAATACCCTCTTGGTTACCCATGCTTGATGCTACCTACAGATGAGAAGGGCTCTGTGTGCAGTTTTTTAGCTACTTGTGCAAATCATGCCCCTTCTCTGGTGTTCAGGCCAGATCTGCTTTCCCCATAACCCTGCAGAGCAGCCTGGAAAGCCCTGGGAAGGCTTCAAGGCACAGCCATGCTGCCACACAGCTCCATTTGTTGTTTCCTAATTCACAGAGACTTGTGCTTAGCCTTTGGGAAAAGAGTATGTCAAGGCTGTATATTATCACCCTGCTTATTTAACTTATATGCAAAGTACATCATGCCAAATGCCAACCTGGATGAAGCACAAGCTGGAATCAAGATTGCTGGGAGAAATATCAATAACCTCAGATGTGCAGATGACACCACCCTTATGGCAGAAAGCGAAGAGGAGCTAAAGATCCTCTTGATGAAACTGAAAGGGGAGAATGAAAAATCTGGCTTAAAACTCAGCATTCAAACAATGAAGATCATGGCATCCAATCCCATCACATCGTGGCAAACAGATGGGAAAACAATGGAAACAGTGACAGACTTTATTTTGGGGGGCTCCAAAATCACTGCAGATGGTGACTGCAGGCAAGAAATTAAAAGATGCTTGCTTCTTGGAAGAAAAGTTATGACAAACCTAGACAGCATAGTAAAAAGCAGAGACATCACTTTGCTGACAAAGGTCCATCTAGTCAAAGCTATGGTTTTTCCAGTGGTCATGTATGGATGTGAGAGTTGGACTGTAAAGAAAGCTGAGCACTGAAGAATTGATACTTTTGAACTGTGGTGTTGGAGAAGACTCTTGAGGGTTCCTTGGACTGCAAGGAGATCAAACCAGTCAATCCTAAAGGAAATCAACCCTAAACATTCTTTGGAAGGACAGGTGCTGAAGCTGAAGCTTCAATACTTTGGCCACCTGATGTGAAGACTCACTGGACTGACTCATTGGAAAAGACTCTGATGCTGGAAAAATTGAAGGCAGGAGAAGAAGGGGATGACAGAGGATGAGATGGGTGGATGGCATCACTGATTTGATGGACATGAGTTTGAGCAAAGCACAAGAGTTGGTGGTGGGCAGGGAAGCCTGGCATGCTGCAGTCCATGAAGATGCAAAGAGTCAAACAGGACTGAGTGACTGCACTGCACTGAACTGAATTGTGCTCAGCCTTATCAAATGGAAGAGCCACTGAAAGTCCATCCTTGCCTCCGTCATTTCAAGCAAAGGCAAGGATTACGGTTTAAATGATTTTTTTACATACGTATAACTCCACTCACAAGCTTAGAGCTCATAATGCTCTTCTTCTGAGTGTCATTTTACCTACCAGACTGCTGGTCTGGTATTTTGTGAAATGCAAACTCTGCTCAAAAGAAAGGTGATTTAAGGATACTGAACTGACCCAGCCTGCAATGGGAATCAATCAGTTGGTTTTGGTGGGCCTGAGACAGACTTTTCGTACCTTTTTAATGTTCAGAGGAATTGAGGCCATTTGACAGAGAATTTATTAATTTAGCAGGGATTTCACAATCCCATTGGCTTTCTCCCAGTCCATTCATCCCTCCTAAGTGCCTAAGTGTGGTTTTGCTCTCCAACCTCTGATTTGTTTCCTTGGTCATCTGAGAAAGTCAATACTTGGTGAGTCCAAGGAAAATGTGGCCAAAATGAAAAGTACCCCAACTTTGTCATTGTTCGAGAAATGGATGGAAGGTAATCAATGAAGAGAAAATTGCATTTGGGCAAAAGCAAGAAATATTATGTGAAAATACAAGTTTAAGGCATAGAATGGGAGAGACTTCAGAAATTGTGTTGCTATTTATGAATTTTTGATTGCAAGTAGCAGAAAGTGATTAGTTAGACAAAATTTAAAAAAAATTATATTAAAAATAGAATGGATACTGAAGTATTTCACCAGCACCTGAGAAGAACAGCTTCAGAAAGTCTCTCCTAATAAAATCTAGCTCCAATGACTCTCTCTGAGTTTGGAGTGTGTGTGTGTGTGTGTTTGTATGTGTGTTCTGAATGTAACAGGCATCCACTTGGATCCATCAGCCAAGGCTAGGGTGCAGCAAGATCTCATGTTTTAGATATGTCTGTCGAAGACCCACCTCTGGGCTCAGGGTAAATCTCAAAAAAGCTGGCAAGCCATATTCAGAAGTATCTAAGACATGTCTTTCCTTGTTGGCTTGAACACTGTGTTCACAGCATCTTTCTGGAAGGGTTTGGTAAATAGGTATCAGGGGCTGGAGGAAAGAACCTGAAGGTCAGCTTTAATGATAAAGCACTGCCATTTGCCAACTTTGTGATCTTCACTTTCTTAGGCCTCAGGTTCCTTGTCTGTTAAATATCTACCCTACATACCTTCCAAAGGCATTGTGAAGATGAAAGGAGGTGGCAGATGTGAAGGGTACCTTGGAGCACACCCAAGTGGGACTAAGACTTGTCTTGGTGCAGTTATGTAAGGAGTGCTGGTTATCTGAGCTCTCCAGTCTTGGCACTGGAGTCCTGACTTTCCTTGGCAGAGGGGTCTATCTGTCTAGACCTGTCAGATACCTATCTGTTAATAGAAAAAGCCTGAAAGGATTCTTTACCTTGGGAGTTTAAATATCTATATAAATTCAAAATGACTGCACATCAGCTATGGAGTAAGAATCCTATTGAATTTTACTACATGGTATCTTCAGTACGGCTATCATGGTAACTACTAACTTGAATAATATGTTCTTTGGATTCCTTCCCATGAAGGAAGTGATGAGACTACCTTTGATTTGGTCCAGTTGACATCCTTTCCTGCTCTCCATCATCTAATTCACTGATGCATTCTTCCAGTGCCATTTTGGAATGTCCTTTTCTCATGATTGTTGTTTAGTTGCTAAGTTGTGTCCGACTCTTTTACAACCCTGTGGACTGTCCAGGCTCCTCTGTCCATGGGATTTCCCAGGCAAGAATACTTCCGTGGGTTGCCATTTCCTTTTCTAGGGAATCTTCCCAACCCGGGGATTGAACCTGAGTCCCCTGCATTGGCAGGTGGGTTCTTCACCACTGACCCACAAGGTTGCTATGCTAAGTCACTTCAGTGGTGTCCGACTCTGTGTGACCCCATAGACAGCAGCCTACCAGGCTCCCCTATCCCTGGGATTCTCCAGGCAAGAACACTGGAGTGGGTTGCCATTTCCTTCTCCAATGCATGAAAGTGAAGGTTAGGACTTCCAATAACAGCTGCAGCAACTTCTCTGCTTCTTAATCTCATTGTTTGAAGTTGTCTCAGTCCATTTGGGGTACTGTAACAAAAATTCCACAGACCGAATGGTTTATAAGCAATAAATATGTATTTCTCATCCTTCTGGAGGAGGTTCTGGAGCTTAGTGTCTGGTAAATGCCAGATTCCTGGTTCTTAGCTGTTTTTTCTCTGCATCTTCACATAAGAGAAGAGGCATGGGGCCTCTGTGATCCCTTTCCTAAGGACATGATTTCCATTCACAAGGGCAGAGTCCCAAGACCTAAGTACCTCCCAGGGGCCCTACCCTCCAAGTACCATCATTTTAGGGATTAGGTTTCAGCACATTAATTTGGAGAGGACACATATATTCACTCTCAAGCAAAAATGTAGCCTTGTGTTAGGATTTTTACCAATTTCTTTTCCTGTTTTTCCAGCTGCTTCTGTTCTTCAAATTTGGGAGGTTCCAGTTTCTGTGATATGCTGTTTGGAATGTGTTTTGCTGGTAACTAATTGTTCTGGGTATGACTTCTCTGGGAGCTGTCCAGCTCCCCATCCTCCTCTAAATGGAGCCAACACTGATTTATATGTCTGTGAATCTCTGCTGAATCGCGGAGGTGGTTGTGGAGGGGTTGAAGCAGTATCATTTGCCCTGACTTCAAGCTCAAAAAAGAGTCAAATTTTGGCTGCCATTCAACACCAAAATTTGGGCAGAAGAGCAGAATTAGGTCTTAATTATATAGAAATGTGATTCTGACTAGAATCCATCAATTCTCATTACTGGCTAACTCGGAGGCTATGAAAGTGAAAGTGAAGTCACTCAGTCGTGTCCAACTCTTTGCGACCCCATGGACTGTAGCCTACCAGGCTCCTCTGTCCGTGGGATTCTCCAGGCAAGAGTACTGGAGTGGGGTGCAGTTTCCTTCTCCAGATCTTCCCAACCCAGGGATCGAACTCAGGTCTCCCGCATTGCTGGCAGATGCTTTACCATCTGAGCCAGCAGGTGAAGTTGGAGGCTATGAAGATGCAGTTCTGAACATTTTCTAGGATCTCTGTGCCATCTCCTAGAGTTCCTCAGCCCCTTTGAGTTTGAACCAAAGTGTTAAAAACACCCTTCCCAATCCTTCCTGGCCTTTGCATCTGATTGTTCCAAATCCAGGGGTGTTTAGGTCACAGTGCCACCTTGGAGAAAGCATAGTACCTTCCAGGGTGACTGTGATACAGCGGCCTCTCCAGACATGCTTGCATTCATGAGGAATAAACAGCATCCATAGGCTGGGAGAAATAGGATTTTGGCAAATGTTTCCTGGCTTCGTACTCCACTACCTTTCAGATTCCCCCAGGAAAATTCCATCCTTCACTTTTCCACACATCTTCAGGCAATCCAGTATCACTACTGGATACGGAGCTTTGAGTCAGATGCAGATGGCCGAATTGATGGAGGGAGGCGGGCATAGGTGAAATGGTGATGCAGACTCCCCCCCAGAGAACTCACCCTGCTCCAGAGCCCTTATGTGACTGGACGAAAAGCCATAGGTGAAATGGTGATGCAGACTCCCCCAGAGAACTCACTCTGCTCCAGAGCCCTTGTGTGACTGGACAAAAAGCAACACTGAAACCCTGAAGCCAAATGTTTCCAAGGTGGTTTTAACGCAACTCTCTGCTTTTCTCCCAAGTATTTACACTTCCTTTTCAATTCTCACCACTTGCTACTCTGATATGCTGAATTTACAAAGAAAATAGCAAACATGTTAAAACCTTTAAAGAGGTGGTTTGTGTATATTTCTGACACTGTTAGTTTGTTTCTTAGGATTTTCAGATGAGAGATTATACTTATGTTAAAACCTTTAAAGAGGTGGTTTGTGTATATTTCTGACACAGTTTGTTTCTTAGGATTTTCAGATGAGAGGTTATACTTATTTTTAGTCTTAGTTGGATGATCTAGGTAATTACTAATTAAGACTCTGTTTCTAATACAAGAGTAGGCATAAGAGAAAGGCTAAAAACACCTTATTCAGGATAGACTGACTGGGTCGTGCTGTCATAACACCGCCTCTCAAATCACAGGAATAACTACTTTAAAGTTCTTGTTTTTGCTTGAGCTATGTACCCATCATGGGTCAGCTGAACTGTCTTCCACGTGGCTTTCATCCTGGGGCCCTAGCTGATGGAGTGGTATCTCTCTAGAAACAATAGTACTCTTACAGAGGGTGCTGAAGCATGGGAGGCACTCTTGAAGCTCCTGTGATATCTGTTATTCCCGCTTGCATTTCATTGACCAACAAGTTATACGGCCCCATCTAAGTTCAACAGGACAGTTTATCCTCCTACAGGAGGTGTACTATAGAAAGGGACTAGAGTATGGTAATATCAATAATTTATAGTAGTGGCTGTTGAAGGCTTCTTTATGTATAAAACCCAAGGTGAAAATTATAAAAGCCAAGGTAAAGCTGACAAATGAAAATAAAATCCTTCATAAGGAAAGAAGAACATCAACAGAACCAAAAGGTAACAACAAATAGGATCAAAGTATTTGCAGTTTAAATAGCAGAGTCAATATTGTGAATAGAAGAATTCTTATTCATCAGAAAGATAAAGCAGTGCACTCTGGTTGGTTGTTCTAAACACCTGGGGCTCTCCCCACCCTTTCCTTGTCACCCCAAAATCATCGATCTTTCCAAAGTGTCGAAGAACTAATAATCCAGCCAAGGAGTTGAAGAAAGGGACTCCAGGAGCCTCCAATTCTCTTTCCCAGAAACTGTTTTCATGCAACCTTCTGAAAACATTGTCCCCCTCTCTGTAATATGACCCAGATGAGGAATTTTATGTTAGAAGAAAGGGTGGAACATTTACCAGAAATCTTCCCTGTTTTTCTCTTCTTTCTATCCAAGTGATTCTTTCTCCATTGAAGACCCAAAGATCTTCCGTATATCTGAGAAAGTCAGGTGGATGAGAGAGGCTTTTAGGACCCCGGAGTTCTCAGATTCCCAGCTCTCCTCCTGCCAAAGGAGATTCATCTTTTTTCCCAATATGCAAATTATTGATAAATGATTCCCAAGCAGCTCTCACTCACTGCCTAAGCTAGAGTTCTTAGGAGCAGTCAGATTTTAGCCTGGAAGCTTCCCCAGAACATATTTCCCCCGTTCCATGTGCTATTAGATTTGCTTCTATCTCTCTCTGGCAAAATAGAGGTCAGAAAGAAAATAACTTCCTGTATCAACATTAGCTTTATCAAGCAGATGGCAAGTGCTTTCAGCCTCAAAAGAGGACAGTGGCCTCAGGCAGAACTACAGCCAGATGCTACCTTTTACAGTGAAATGTCTGGAAGCCTTAGAAATATTCCAAATTCCTCCAGAATAACCTCAATAATTTTCCCCTTACTTCTCTTAAATCTGTCTCTCTCTGACTGCCTCAACCCACCTGGATTCTAGATTCTAATTTCTACTCAGCTAACACATTTCTCTTCTGTGATCTGCAGTTTCAGGTTAAATATTTACGAAAGTAATTTGTGTTGTTAGTTCTCTTATTTTGTGAACTTTAGCCAGTCTACCTGTTGGCTGCCACACTAACCTGTGAGAATCAGAAGGCAGAGAGTGGTTTTGTTCCATGTAAACGTTTAGTTGGCTGCTTTAGCACCTGGAACTTAGTAAGACAATAAACAATTGTTAAATGAATTTGTTGCTAAGGCTTTCCACCATGAGGGTAAGCAGTATGTTGGTTAGAGCTGAGCCATGGCGTTGGTGGACCAGCGATGTCAAATTGTTGAGGGCTGGACACTCTCTTTTAGTGTCTTCTATCAGGTCTTTCTGAAAACCAGGACATATTGTTAATGCCCACAGTGGGAAAGTTCACTTCCATAATGACTACATCAGCTACATGGCTGGCTGTACATCTTAGGAGAATCCCCTCAGATTGGCCCAGCTGCCCTTAAATGCAGGACAGCCATAGGTTGCTGAATGAGGGTTCAACATCCTTGGAGTCTTTGGAGCCCTACTCATTTTTAGCAGAAGAGAGACTTTGAAGTGAGAGTAGTCATGTTTGGTAACTTAGCCTCTCTGTGCCTGTTTCCTCATATACAAAGTGGAGATAGTAATTTATACTATACAGGTAGGAGATTTAAATGAGATAATAGGGGTAAGGGATTCAGTTTCTGGTACAGAGTGAGTCCTGCATAATTGTTAGCTACTATGGGTTTTACATAACTCACCAGTGTGTCCCATGGTGCCTCCAGGGATGTGTAGCCACAGTACATTACCAGAAAGGACATAATCTTAACAATGGTGGATCCTCAATCTGCACCCCAAATCCAAGAAATTGGGCTTTGCTCTTTGAATCAGATTTCCCTGCAGCCATGCAAAGTCAAGTTGGGGTTATGCTTTTGGCTTCCTTCTGGCCCTCCCCAGGTCCAGTAAGCTGTGTCCCACTGACTTCCCAAGTGGGACTCCATGTGGTTAGGGCAAAAGACTCATTGCCTACCCAAGTGGCAGAGTCCAAAAGACCATTATTATAGCTTCAGTCCCATGCAGACAAGGTAGGTTTGCAATAGGCTTCTGTAGGAGCAGGCCAAGGACTTTTGGAATGTAATCATATCTCACCACCTTTTCCATGGCCACCATCATCTTCCCTCTAGGACACTGCAATCCCTGCCAAACAGCCTTTCACCTTGTGTCCCTGCCTTCGGCAAGGCATTCTCCCCACTACAGCAGATCGACTCCTAGAACTATTCTGCTTAGAGTTCTCCAGTGGTGGGCTTCCCTAGTGGTTCAGTGGTCAAGAAACTGCCTGCCAATATAGGAGATATGGGTTCAATTCCTGATCCAGGAAAACCCCACACACCATGGAAGAACTAAGACTGTACATCACAACTACTGGGCCTGTGCTCTAGAACCTGGGAGCGCAACTACTGAAGCCCATGTACCTAGACCCTGTGCTCCAAAGCAAGAAAAGCCACCACAATGAAAAGTCCTCATGCTGCAAGTGGAGAGTAGCCCCCACTTGTCCCAACTAGAGAAAAGCCTGCAAAGCAACAAAGACCAGCACAATAAAATAAACAAGTAAATAAATAAATACAATTATTTTTTAAAAAGCTCCAGTTGCACTTAGAATAAAATCCCATCTTTGCCTTGATTTACAAAGTCCTGAGTACGCTGAACTCTATCTAACTCTGTGTACTCTCCAGCCTTCGGCTACACAGACTCTCAGTTCAGTGCTTCAAATGCAGGATGCGTGTTCCTGTCTCCAGGCACTGTCTTTCCTCTCCCGGGTTCCCTCTGCCTGGGATGCTCCTACCGTGCATCCTCACAGGGCTGGCCCCCTTCTTACATTTGCAGACTTAGAAGCCTTCCCTGGCCAGGTTATTTAAGCACCATCATCTTTCCCCATTACTCTTGAGCCCCTTGTGATAGTTTATATTGTTCACAACAGCTACTGCCATTTAATATCATTTGTTTGGGGTTTATTGTCTTTCTGCTCCCATTAGAGGGAAAACTTCATGATGACAGAGCCTCGTCTGTCCCCCTCTTCAACACTGTATTTCTAGTTCCTGGCACATGGTAGGTACTCAATAAATATTGGTGAAATGAACAATTTCTTCAGAGGGTTTCACCTACTTAACAGACCTTTCTTTTGCTATTACTGACAACATAACTCTAATGGCTGATTGTGCTAAAACCTTCTCTGTAGCAAGGAGAGAAAGAAGAGGGTGAGTGAGGCCGAAAAGCATATCTTTGCTGCAGTGAGAGGCTGGTGTTTCTGTTTATTGTCTTAGGGCATCAGCCGGTGGAGAGACACTCTATAGGGCAGGATGCTGTGTCTCCAACAAGAATGCAGGTCCTCTTTCAGAGATGCCTGAGGTACAAAGATGCCTGGGTATTTTTCAGGGGTGTCATGTTTTCTCTTGGCTCAAGCTTATACCCAGAAACCTGGATAAAATTCTACACTGGACAACCTGGTAGTTGGCAACACTCCCCAACCTGTAAGCGAGCTGACTGCAACACAATAAAAGGGGAACTTAAGAAAAAGAAAAAAAAAGAGTCAAAACTTAGATAAATTCAAAGAACTGAAAATTCCACAGTACTACATCATTCCAAATAAGGGACCTGCTTGGCACAGGGAGAAAAATATGGAATATGGATCCTCAAAGCCTGGATTTGAACCGTAGTTTCACCACAAAGAAGCTGAGTGCATAGGGAAATTTGTTTTAATTCTCTAATACCTCGGTTTGGCAGCAAAGAAAGCACACTACTCAGATCTGCTGCTGCAGGTACCCCATCCCCTTCCTCCACCCCCTCCACTTTCTCTCTCCTTCATCCCCCTCTTTCATCCCCCCTCCATCCTTCTCCTCTACACCCCTCCTCCGCTCCACTCTTCCATTCCATCCCCCTGCTCCATCCCATTTCCCTCCTTCATCCCATCCCCTTCCTCCATCCCCTGCCATGTGCTGCCCTTTCAGATTCAACCCAGCCAAGTTTCCTGCAGGCTCTTTCCAGCCAGCAACAGGCACAGTGGAGATCAAGGTAGATCCATTCTGGACACACTGAGACTTCTCCAGGGCAACTTTGGTTTGATGGCCTTGCTGAAACCGGTCAAGCCTTTCTTGGAACTGCCCTGCAGCCCTAGACTCTTCCTACTCAAGTTTGCTTCCTTGCTCCTCTTTCTCATGGGGGTCAGACTGGCATTGGGTCTGAGGCTCTCCCTACCTATTCTCGTTTTTTTTTCTTGAATAAATCACTTGCAGGTTTAAGCTGTCTTGGATTCTGCTACTTGATGGACCCAAACAACACATTTGGTTTTCTTGTTTGTAAAACAAACTCCTTGCTTTACTCCCATTTGGATGGAATGGAGGGAATGTGTCCTTAAATCACCATGAAATTGTATCGTTGTTAGGGTTGGAAAATGAGGTTTGCAAAATTGCTGAGCACGGCATTGACATAAAGCTGACACTCAATTAAGAACAGAGGAATCTGAATGAATGTCCTCTACTTTCAGGCAAGTTCCTGGATGAGGAAGATGTGTCTGTGAACTGCTGTGTTACCCCAAAGAAAGACCAAACTTGTGTGTTCAGGGTACCTGTGACTCGGAGGCACTGTAGTTTTTATTTTTAAATTATTTGATGTTCTAAGGGAAAAACAGAACCTCTTGGACGCTTTCATACTTATTTTATGGCTTATCATTGTTTATTTAAGCATTGACTCTGTGTGGAAGACTGCATTGTATTCCTCTCAATGCTGAGGGCTTCTATGGGTCTTAACTGGTCCCTGCATCTTCTCCTTCCATGATGGGCCCTTGGCCACCAAGTTAAGCAGCACCATACCTTCTCCTGGGCCACTGTCTATTCCCTGGTGCCTGTGTACTGGGGTTATTTTGATCATGTTGGCAGACAGATTCCTGAGCAGTTTCTTCCTCTTTTGTATTTATTCTTCCTGTTTTCATTCAGAACTCTGCAGACCCAGAAGTCCTAGGGTAGACAGGGTCACTTTAGAATGGCTCTAAGTAGCCACATCTGTGATCCCAGGGGGAGGCGGCTGGAGGACAGCAGTGCTGACCATGGTCATGGGGATCTTCTGGATCATGACTTCTGTCTCCTCTCCAAACCCTGCCTGGCTGCACCCTTCCTCAGGGAAGCAGTCCACATTTGTCTATGATTTTGTTGAAGGGTGTGTCACTGAAACCCTCTGATTCATCCCTTGGGCAATATAGGAAATTTGTGACTCAAATCTCTGTGATTCTCAGTGACAAGGATGGCAACACCTCCTCCATCAAGAGGTTTCCTAATACAACTTGAATGCTTTCTATATTTTTAGGCATTGAGACTTTTAATTTATGGACTTTTAATGAAATCTGAAGCACTCTTGTTAAGAACAATTTCTTAAAAGGAGATAAGAGACCTGTAAACAGGAAAGAAAAGGGGATGACAGAGAAGTAAAGATTTTGTATGGTGGTTTTGGAAAAGCAAAGGAATCCCGCAGAAGACATAAATTCCAGGTATTACAATTTAGGGTTATTTGTTAATGGTGGAACAGGAACTATTTCTCCAGAGACTAAAAAAAGCCCATAAGTGGGAGCAGTAAGGTAGCTGGAGACAAAGAGTGAGAGGGTCAGCTTCCTTGGAGAACCTTTTGTTTGTTTTATTTTTCTCATAAAGTAAGACTTCCTTCTAGCTTTGTGTAAGTTCCAATGCTGATATGGTGATTGCAAAAATACTAAAGAACAGGGTGAAAGCAAGACCAGGAGACATTAGAAAAGAATGTTGAGGATGGCATCTTTTTATGTACCCACTTCCCTACTGACTGACAGAGTGAATCCCATCTCCAGCCCAATGCAGTGGAGGCTCTAAAGACAGACTGTGGCTCAGAAGCCCTCTGAGTGGGAATCAATGACTCAGGAGTTAGGAAACGTAGAAAGCATTGGATGTTGGGATTAAAAAACTGGACGGAGCAAACTTACTTGCTGCTGCTGCTAAGTCATTTCAGTCTTATCTGACTCTGTGCGACCCCATAGACAGCAGCCCACCAGGCTCCCCAGTCCCTGGAATTCTCCAGGCAAGAACACTGGAATGGGTTGCCATTTCCTTCTCCAACGCATGAAAGTGAAAAGTGAAAGTGAAGTCGCTCAGTTGTGTATGACTCTTAGCGACCCCATGGACCGAAGTCCACCATGCTCCTCCGTCCGTGGGATTCTTCAGGCAAGAGTACTGGAGTGGGGTGCCATTGCCTTCTCCACAGCTGTTACTTCAGTTCAGTTCAGTTCAGTTCAGTTCATTTGCTCAGTCGTGTCCAACTCTTTGTGACCCCATGAATCGCAACACGCCAGGCCTCCCTGTCCATCACCAACTCCCGGACATCACTCAGACTCACATCCATCGAGTCAGTGAGGCCATCCAGCCATCTCATCCTCTGTCGTCCCCTTCTCCTCCTGCCCCCAATCCCTCCCAGCATCAGAGTCTTTTCCAGTGAGTCAACTCTTCACATGAGGTGGCGAAAGTACTGGAGTTTCAGCTTTAGCATCATTCCTTCCAAAGAAATCCCAGGGTTGATCTCCTTCAGAATGGACTGGTTGGATCTCCTTGCAGTCCAAGGGACTCTCAAGAGTCTTCTCCAATATCACAGTTCAAAAGCATCAATTCTTTGGTGCTCAGCTTTCTTCACAGTCCAACTCTCACATCCATACATGACCACAGGTAGTATGCAGTAAATTGAGAATGTTTTCAGTTAAACATATTGACTGGCATACGATGAAAACTGTAGGGACTGCCAGCATTATGGAAAAATTAGATAGCTTTGGCTATCTAAATAGCCAAATAGATCTATTTGTCTCCCAGAGGGTACTTTTTGTGTGTGTGTGTGTGTGTTTGTTTTTTAATTTTAAAATTTTATATATTTTAAAAATGAAGTGTAGCTGATTTACAATGTTGTGTTAGTTTCAGGTCCAGATGTACTCGTAACAATAATTTGTCGCTTAGGGACAAATTTCAAAGTCTAATGAGACTTTAGAAAACGTCAACCAGAAGGTTATGGAATCAGGGAGTTCCCTAGTGGTCCAGTGATTAAGACTGCATACTTCCAATGCAGTTCAATCCCAAGTCAGGGAACTGAGATCCCATATGCCAGTCAGCCTGGCCAAAAAGTAAATAAAATAAAATAAAACAAAAGATGGGATCGTATTCCCTCATCCCTATGTAAAAAAAAATAAGAAGGTTATGGAATCACCCTTCCGGCCCATAGACATACAGGGGCTTGTCCCAAAGGTTGTATTCACCTTAGACAAATTACCTAATCACCATTAGCATTCATTTCCTCAGCTAGAAGATGAAGATACACAAGATAACATATGTACAGGACCTGGTATCAAAATTAGAACTCATTCATTCATTCATTCAGCAACTGTTTTTCAAGTGCCAGTTATGTGACTTTATCCTAAGAGATACAGCTATAAACCAATCTACAAAATTTGTGCCTTCATTGACCTACAATCCCAGTGAAAGTAGATAGACAAATAACATATCAGGATTAAGTGGTGTGTTTGGAGGAGTCCTATGAAAACGTTGAGATAAGACAGGGAAGGGTGCTCCCATTTGAAGGACCTGGTCAGGGAAGGCTTCCTGAGAGGCTGACAGCTGAACAAGTACCGAGAGGAGATGAGGGGGAGCTATGCAGTCATGTAGGGGGACAGCATTCCAGACAGGAAACAGTGAGTGCTAAGACACAGAGGTGTCCTGCACACTAAGCCAGCCCCACCTGGCTGCACCAGCATGAGTGAGGGGAGTGTGATGGATGATGGTGGGGGCCAAGGAGGACACGTTGACCCTGCAGGCTCTGCAGGTCACTGCTCTGACTTCCTTTTGATTCCTAACAGCATGAGAACCTACTGGAGAGTTTTTTTAGCAGAATGTGAGCTGACTTATTGGAGGATCACTCTGACTGCTGCATGGAGGATAGATCAATGCAGGGCAACAACAGCCATGAGCTCAGTAAGGAGGCGTTTGTAATAACCCAGCAAAGAGACCAAAGTCATTTGGACCTAGATGGTGGTGATGCAGATTGTGAGCAGTGGTGAGATTTTAAATCCAACAGGATTGTTCATAGATCTGATATGAGTTATGGTAAAAAGAGAGGTGTCAGAGATGACCAAATAATTTGGACCTAAAGGATGGGATTACCAATCTGTGAGATGGGGAAATGAAGCAGGATTGCGGAGGCAAGGCAGCGTGAGAGTTAGATTTTGTGTTAAGACTGAGGTGACTACTGAATAGAAACAATGGTGGGAGTGTTGAGAAGGCACTCAGATATGGGAAAACATGTACAATTCATATATCATTCTGGAGAGATCACCAGGCTTGAGGTATATATTTGAGAACCATTAGCACATAGAGGGAGGATGGCACCCCACCCCAGTACTTTTGCCTGGAAAACCCATGGACGGAGGACTCACCGATGAGAAGGATCCCCCCAGTGTTCCTTAAAAGCTATAGAGGGACCGACTAGATTATGTAGCAGCACATAGATGGTATTTAAAAGCTAGTGACTAGATTATGTAGGGAGTGAGTGCTAAGAATAAAGAAAAAAGGTCCCTAAGCTGAGGAGACTGCCTCCAAGTAAGAGAGTAGAAGGAAAATCAAGAAAGTGGGAGGGTTGGCTTGGAGGTCTGCTGAAGAACCATTCGTGGATGAGGGAGCAATCAGGCATGTCAAATGGGCCGTGAAGATGAGAACTGGACTTGGCAATGTTGCTAATGATTTTGACAGTAGCAGTTCCAGGGGAGTGATAAGAAATCCAGAACCAACTGAACTGAGTTCTGGAGGAAATGGAAACGGAGCAGCGGCAGCCAACACAGACAGTTCTTTCAAGGACTTTTGCTTTAAAGCAACAATTCTCAAAGTCTGGACAAGCAGTATTAGCACCATCTGAGATCTTAAAAATTCAGTCTTGGGCTCCATCCAGTTGAATCAAAAATTCTGGCAGTGGGACCCATCATAAAGGTTATAGAACTGAAACTATCAAGGACAAACCCCTACGATACTTGTTACCACCCCTTCCTGGAGAGGATTACTCTGTAATCTTCAGTAGTGGGGCACCTGGTAAAACATTTAAACCCAGTGATCGCTCCCATGAAGGTTCTAATTCAGAAGGTCAGCAACTTGAGAAAATACATTTGAATACATTTGTACTGCGTACTTGTGTACTAAGACTTTTCAATCATGTCTGACTCTTTGTGACTCCACAGACTACAGCCTGCCAAGCTCCTCTGTCCACGGGATTCTCCAGGCAACAGTACTGGAGTGGGTTGCCATGCTCTCCTCCAGAGAATCCTCCCGACTCAGGGATCAAACTGGCGTATCCTGCAACTCCTCCATTGGCAGGCACGTTCTCTACCACTAGCACCACCCAGGAAGTCTGCACTTGTACTAAGTATCCCAAATGGTTCTTAGATGGGGAAACTGCGGGAAGCTCTGCCCTGAAGGACTCAGGCCTGGGGGAGCCCGCTTGAATTTTTGACCTGACACTGAGGCCAGCAAACATTCAAGATCTGGAATCATTTGATCTAGACTAGTTTAGCTATAGAGTTTTACAATTCTATAACTGCATATTTTATAGTGCATTTTTCTCTTTTCCCAGTGATTTCTTTTAGCAGCTCTAGGGTAACATGTCTGATATGAAGCAATGTACTAATCTGGTTAAGTTTGGGGACTGGAATTCAGGAGAAATTACATAAAAATCATCACATCAATCAATATTGATGATCTTCAAATCACAGAACCTGGGCTTAAAAATATCCTCAAATACAAAAAAAAAAAAAAGAAAGAAAGAAAAGAAGATCTCAAACATATGAAGATGCCACTGCCCCATCTTCTGTTTCCATCTGTGAGTCACTGATGCCATGGAAACTGCAGAGAGAGAAATGTAAAAGTTCAAGAGTAAAGGAAGGAAAGTAATGGTGACAAGCCTGAGTAGTTAAGGACAGTTTTCCTTGAAGAGTCTGGCTAGCTAGTTTCTTGGGCCTGCCCCTCACATGCCTCTGCCCACTCTGCTTGAGCGGTTATCCCATAGGTACTCTTCTGGAAGCATCGTTCAAGGAGCTAGCCACACTCTCACTTCTATATCAGTTAATTAGTTTAGATATGAATTTTTTCTTTAGACTTTAGTTGAGGTCAGTGGCAACACGGATCAGTGAGGGGCAGAAGGCAGGAGGAAGGTCACTGTGCATAAGTCGGATGGCGGAGGGATATGCCTTGAAGTCCCGGGACGGCAAAGAGATAGAGAGCCTCGCAGAGGCGAAAGAGCACAGGAGAGAGGAGAATGGCGGCTGAAAATGAATTTCACATTCCTTCAATTTAGTGTGAGAATTTATTCTGTGTGGCAGTGGCTGTGTGGGAGAAACGAGGTAGTTTGGGACAAGGCAAGGAGAATTGCATTTCCGTAGAGCCTTAATGCATCATCTAACCAATGACACATTGTGATAATGTTAGAATTAACATTACTGTGACAGAGAGTAGTATGGGGGAGGGGCCATAGCTACTTCTAATAACTGTTCAGGAAACCTCTGGGAGTGATACTGGAGCTAAGTGAAGGATATAAAGAATCCAGGTGAAGTGCTGGAGTGTCCTTTGGACAGCAAAGAGATCAAACTAATCAATCCTAAAGGAAATCAACCCTGAATATTCACTGGAAGGACTGATGCTGAAGCTAAAGTCCTTGACTCACTGGAAAAGACCCTGATGTTGGAAAGATTGAAGGAAGGAAGAGAAGGGGATGACAGAGGATGAGATTGTTGGATGGGATCACTGACTCAATGGACATGAGTTTGAGAAAACTCTGGGAGATGGTGAAGGACAGGGAAGCCTAGAGTGCTGCGTTCGATGGGGTCGCAAAGAGTCGGACGTGACTGAGCCACTGAATAATGAAATGTTAAGGATTGGCTTTTCTGCCCAAGGGAACAGCACATGCAAAGGCCCTGTGGAATAGAGAAGCATTGTTCTCTGGAGGGAAACCTGTGTGGCTGGAGCAGTGAAAGCAAAGGCCTCTGGAAAGCTGTGGCTGGCAGGCTGAGGCAGGGGCTAGATGATGCAGAACTTTGCCGGCAAGCTTGAAGAGTTGTCCTTTTTCCTAAGAACAATGGGAAGTCCTTGGGGATTGTGAATGGGTCATATCTGAGTTTCAGGAAATTTGCTCTGGCTGCAAGAGGAAGAGTAAGGCGGGAGGGCAGGATTAAACACAGGTAGGTGGTTAGGAGGCTGCTGGGGTTCTCAGAGGATAGCTTGGACCCAGAGTTTGCAGTGGAGATGGAGATAAGTGGAGAGAGCTTCCCTGGTGGTTCAGATGGTAAAGACTCTGCCTACAATGCAGAAGACCTGGGTTTGATCCCTGAGTCAGGAAGATCCCCTGAAGAAGGGAATGGCAACCCACTTCAGTATTCTTGCCTGGAGAATCCCATGGACAGGTAGGCTACAGTCCATAGGGTCACAAAGAGCAACTGAACAACTAACACACACTGCCCCCCTCCCACACACACATGTGCAGAGATGAGGTGAGGACCAGGGAGAAAGGGAGAGTCCAGGATAACTCCTGGGTGTGTGAGTGGGTTGCTGGAGGGATAGTGGCTGCACAGCTCTGTTGACATTTGATCTCTTTCTTTAAATGTGTTCTAAGAATTTTGCTTCTGTATCCCAAGAGGCCCTATATCCACCATACAGCACGTCTGGCTATCTGAATACTTTGATCAGCTCCCCTCAGCTTTATATAAAACAGCTTTATTAAGATATGATTTACATAGCATACAATGCACCCATCTAAAGTGTATGATTCAGTGATTTTTAGTATATTCACAGATATGTGCAACCATCAATACAGTCAATTTTAGAACATTTCTCAAAAAGAAACAAAATCCTTTAGCTATCTTCCTCTATTCTCCCCTTCTCTTGCCCTCATTCATAGGCAGTCATGAGACCTAATTTATGTCTCATAGATTTCCCTGCTCTGAGCATTTTGTATGAATAAAATCATATATGATCATACATGGCATTTCATTAGAATGAAATCGTATGTGATCATACATGGTCCTTTGTGACTGGCTTCTTTCTTTTAGCATAATGTCTCCAAGATTCATCCATCTTATGACATATGTCAGATCTTTTCTGTTTATAGCCAAATAACATTCCATTGTCTGGATATACCCCATTTTGTTTTCCTTTCATCAGTTGATGGATATTTGGGTTTTTCCACCTTCTGGCTATTATTAATCTAAATAAATCTACCATAAACATCTGTGTACCAGTCTCTGTGAAGACGAATCTCTCGGCATGTGTACAACCCGCCTGAATGCTCTGATCGCATCCAGGGCAGAATAAACAGCAGGGGGTTGGATGGGATAAGGTGGCCCCATATTTGCCTGTGAAAGGAAGGGGCTTCAGTTTTACACATATGAAACACAGCCTTTTGTTTGTTTTATGATAAAAAGAGTTTCTTTGTTTTTCTCCTACTACCTCTGTGCCCACTCACAATTTTCTCCCAGCTGGTAAGGAAAAGGAGGCAAAATTCAAGGACCTGGTTGATTTAACCATTCCTGGTTACAAGTCTAAACTTTCCTTTGTTCACGAACCCATTTGTGCCCTTCTTATCCACTAAATGCCCCCTCGCTCAAGCATGCTTCTGAGTATTTAAGATAACTAGAACTGACTGGGAGAAGGCAATGGCACTCCACTCCAGTACTCTTGCCTGGAAAATCCCATGGACGGAGGAGCCTGGTAGGCTGCAGTTCATGGGGTCGCTGGAGTCAGACACGACTGAGCGACTTCACTTTCACTTTTCACTTTCATGCATTGGAGAAGGAAATGGCAACCCACTCCAGTGTTCTTGCCTGGAGAATCCCAGGGACGGGGAAGCCTGGTTGGCTGCCGTCTATGGGGTCGCACAGAGTCGGACGCGACTGAAGTGACGCAGCAGCAGCAGAACTGACTGACCACCAGCCCCTCTCCCTCTCTTCCCCTGGTGAAGGCTTGGCCACCTGCCAGTCACAGCAGAGTGCCTTTATTCATTCGGCACCCTGTGTGTGCAGCTTCTGGGCATAGCTCTGTTGCCAGGCAAGAGGAGCCTGGCTGCTTCTCACCTTTCCAGGCTGTTGTGGGGCCAGGGGGGTGGGGGTAGGGTTCAGCTTTGAGCTTTACCCAAAGTGCAGCTGAGCCTTATTGACTATCTGAGTCCTTGTCAGATCTCCAGGATTCCGTAGTGGCTCAAATGGTAAATGCAGGAGACCCTGTTCAATCCCTGGGTCGGGAAGATCCCCTGGAGAAGGGAATGGCAACCCTCTCCAGTATTCTTGCCTGGAGAATTCCACGGACAGAGGAGCCTGGCAGGCTACAGTCCATGGGATCACAAAGAGTCATCTGAGCGACTAACACATTTCCAAAAAAAATAAATAAGCATCTATGATAAAGCACATTGAAATTTCTATCAGATCTTCACTGTAGATCCTGTCCCAGCCAGCGCCCATGGAGCTGGGGTGGTGACCTCTCCGGATGCCTGGAGATGGCGGCCTCTTGCAAAAAGCTGCTCCAGGACCTGCAGAAGTTGGCCCCTGTGACCTAGTGTTCATTGTACTCCTACTCCAGCTACTGGTTCTTGTCTGTCCATCTTCTCTGTTTCTGAAATGTCCACACAGGCAGTGGTGTCCTGGGGTCCGTTTGTATCAGCCCCTGAGAGCTGATTGCGCTCCTTCCTTCCCAGCTCTGCGTTCAGTCCTGTCACACTGGTAGTTTGAAATCAGCCAGGGTAAGTATTTACTTTATAGAAACGGGCACATGCCAAGAATCAGGGCTTTGTTTACCTCCTGGAGAGTCTGTTGTTAAACATTTACTACCATGTAAGTGCTCACGGGTCCCTGCTGCTCTGCAGTGGGAAAGAGCTGCCTCCGGTTTTGATGGGCACAGTGGAGTCTTCAAGTTAATAAAGAATAAGAGTTGCAATAACAACAAAAAAACAAGCAGCCCAATCAAAAAATAATGCTGAGTAGACAACAAATCCTCCAGCACTTGGGGTACAATGCCTTTTTCTGAGAACAATTTGTTACTATAACCTTAAAGGAAAAAAAACTCCACTGGTGAAGAGGAAAAGGGAACATGTATGTTTTGAAGGTCCCACCATTCTCTATTTTGGTTTTTGGGTTTTTTGCCATTTGTAATAGTTAAGGGGACCCACTGGGACTGATTTAGTGCAACAGAATCATTAAATTTAACTGTTTATGGTCCTTGGGCTTCCCAGGTGGCACAGTGGTATAGAATCCACCTGCCAATGCAGAAAACACAAGAGACGTGGATCAGGAAGATCCCTTGGAGTAGGAAATGGCTACCCACTCCAGAATTCTTGCCTGGAAAATTCCATGGACAGAGGAACACGGTGGGCTACAGTCCATGGGGTCACAAAAAGTCTGACACGGCTGAGTGATTAAGCACACACAATGGTCCGCTGAGGCAAAATTCTGAGATTCTCCAACATGTTAAGAATCTCAGCTTTAGACTTATTTCTCAGCTGGTGTGAGGTGGTCCATGAGGACGTCAGTGAAGCTGTTGAGTATTGAGACTCAAAAGGCCCCAAGTGATGGATAGGTAAATGGCAGCGGTGTCTTGGGCATCTCCTTTCAACCAGAACTGTCAAGCATCCTCTATGTAGACAGGCCCATGTTAGCCTGTTATAGAGCAGAGGGAATACACCATATGACCTTGACCTTCTGAGGGTTTAGAGTTGAGTTGAGCAGCTATGTGAAGCAGTTCTGTCTCTCCTCTTTTTCAAAGAGCATACTCCTGGTGATCTGTGTTTAGCCACAGAACTCTGTGTGACATGCTGAAGATGCTTTGTGGAAGGTCCCAGCATGACAGGACCAGAAAGATAACCAAGTTGAGCCCAGTAAGAGCTATGAAGCTTCTTCTGCCCCATATAGAAAAGTCTGTGATAGGATATTGAGGCAAGTATCATAGTGACCCCAAGAATGTTCATCAGATTTCACACTTAACAAAGAAAGAGGGATGGAGACTATGACTGACCAGAAACTCCTCTTCATAAGACAATTGCCGTGTCATATTGCAAAGGTAGGTTAGTCCCTGCCATCATCAAGCATCAGTATATTTTGCATCACCCTTTGACTTCAGAAGTAATCTGTAACCCAAGCCTCACTTATTTTTTCTATTTGACATTTATTTTAGCTTCATTAGTTTTTCTGACAATTTCATTGAATAGGGTATTCATGAGCAGGGGAATTAAAGAACAGTGCTATTCTTCTACCTCTCTATTTGTTTCCCTAAACACTTGCAAGCATAAAAATCAGAGATTCTACAGCAGGAGTCTGCGTGCTGCATCCTATGAGCCAAATCTGGCTTGCCACCTGCTTTTGTAAATAAAGTTTTATTGGATAAGTTTATCCATTTACACACACTCAGTTGAGTAGTTGTAAAAAGACTTGATGGTCCACAAAGCTGAAAATATTTCCTATGTGGTTTTGTATAAGAAAAAGTTTTGCCAACCCCTGCTCTTTAGACATATGACTTCTTAGTAAAACACAAGTTAAGTCCGGTAAAACAAAAATCTCTTTTTAAAGGTTCCCCTCCTAATCCCTCACTCTTTGGGGGGAAAAAACATATTATGATATTGACTTTGATCAGACTTGAGTTCTAATCACAAGCTTTCATAGGGCATCTGACAATAGTTGAATAGAATTAAGAAAAGATTTTATTTGCAGAATCCACAAAGCTATTTCCCCAGTGTGTGCTGATTACTGAGTGCTAGGCAAGTTGAACTTTTAACAGGAACCCAGAAAGAGGGTAATCAGAGTAATTTTAAACCAAAATCATGATAGCAGTATCGCATGTAAATCTCAAACACATAACTCAGGACAGAGATAATTCATTTCACCGTAGGGAACATGGCTGCAAGTCACAATTAAGCAAGTTGATCATTTCAACTGTTTAGTCTATGCTGCTTGATAAAAACAATAATGGAAGAGGTTATCTAGCAGATGTGTAAGTTAATCATAAACATCTTCTGGCTTCCCACTTTCCAAGGGCCTGACATGTCTTTCTGGTTGAGAAGAGCAGGGCTGGGTGATTCAAGTCTGTAGTCAGATTGTGTGGATCTCTACTGAGAGCTCGAGAGTCTAGAATGGCTTCTTCTTAGAAGTCAGCCCAGAGCTATCCTGTGGACACTGCCACTTGAGGTGCTTTCTGTGAGTGTGGTAGGTGTGTGATAGCCCCTCCCATGTCTTTAACCTCATTCCCACCACACACCACTCTGACCCCATGCTCACTCCAGCCACACTGCTCTCCCGGGTGTTCCTCAAGCACGCCCAGCAGCCTCATGCTTTTGCATTTGAAATTCTCATGCTCATTACTCTCTTCTTAAATAGGTGCTTGGCTCCCTACCTTGCCTCTAGTATCTGCTCCAGTATCAAATATCCTCTTAACAGAGAAGCCTTTCCTGGCCACCCATTATAACAGGGCACCCTGCCTTCTTGCTATCATTCTGACCTTCTTAATTCCTTTTTTTTTTCATGGCATTTATTGCCATGTGGCATATCATGTATTTATTTGTTCTGTACTTGTTTCCTCGGGGAAGGCAATGGCACCCCACCCCAGTACTTTTGCCTGGAAAATCCCATGGACGGAGGAGCCTGGTAGGCTCCAGTCCGTGGGGTCGCTAAGAGTCGAACACGACTGAGCGACTTCACTTTCACTTTTCACTTTCATGCATTGGAGAAGGAAATGGCAACCCACTCCAGTGTTCTTGCCTGGAGAATCCCAGGGACAGGGGAGCCTGGTGAGCTTCCGTCTATGGGGTCGCACAGAGTCGGACACGACTGAAGCGACTTAGCAGCAGCAGCAGCAGCCTGTTTCCTTCCTTAAGGGAAGACACTTTGATTTATTCACTGATGGATTACTAACTTCTAGAACTTATGCTTGGCACATAGTACACTCCCAATAAAGGTTTTTGAATGAAGGAAAATGTGTTTGAATGTGCAGTGAAGCTGGCTTTTTATTGAGAAAGGGAGAAATACAGGAACTGTCTTGTCTTCTCCATACTAAGCCTTTGAAACATACCCTGTATCTCCATTTCACTAATGACAGTGCAAAGAAGCCATTGCTGCTGAGTTGCTTCAGTCGTGTCCGACTCTGTGCAACCCCAGAGTCGGCAGCCCACCAGGCTCCCCTGTCCCTGGGATTCTCCAGGCAAGAACACTGGAGTGGGTTGCCATTTCCTTCTCCAATGCATGAAAGTGGAAAGTGAAAAGTGAAAGTGAAGTCGCTCAGTCGTGCCTGACTCTTAGCGACCCCATGGATTGCAGCCCACCAGGCTCCTCCATCCATGGAATTTTCCAGGCAAGAGTACTGGAGTGGGGTGCCATTGCCTTCTACATATTTATTCCATAAACAAACCTGAGTTCAAGTCTTCACTTTGACATTTAATAACTATGCCCGTGACTTAATCTCTCCAACTCTTGTTTTTTTCACCTATAAGGTGGATATAGCAATAGCACTTATTTTATAGATTTGTTAGAATTAAATGCAGCAGTAAATGTAAAGGTCTTACCTTGACATATTTGTTTTAAAACACTATCTTTGTTATTTTAAGCATATTTCAATAGTGCCCATTTCAGTTCAAGGTGACTGTCACCAGATTCCTCAATATGGATCCATATTGTATAAATAGCTGCTAAACTAGAATCTTTACTATGATTTCAAAAGAAACAGTTAAAGTGATTAAATGGTAGATTAAAAGTGATTTTACGAGGCTAGGAGAAAACTGAAGATCAGTTCAGTTGAGTGATCATGTTTGATGCTTTTTCCTCTACAGAGAATTTTGAAACATATCATATCAAATTAATTGATTTTCCCATTATGATTTTAGTTTTTGCAGCACTCTTGAAAATACTTTCCTCACTCCAAGATCATAGGGACATTAATGTATTATTTTCCTATAAAGTTTTTATGATTATTTTCTGTATTTAAATGTCTAGATTTATCTTGATACATGAAGTTACTTTTTTTTTCAAAAGAGCTATCAATGTATCCTCAATTAAATAATTCAGTACTACAGTGTTGACAATTTGGAGCATAATAGTACATTTTGACTCTTTAGTAGAATTAGTCTCCTTTCATCCTTTTAATTCCAGTTGGGAATAAGCTTTTTGATGGTTTAACCACTACCGTGTTATTTTTATTTAAAAAAATCATTATATTGATAGTATCAAAATCTCTCTGCCTATGAATAAGATATCTACTTCTTTTTATTTGGTTGCTTTTATGCCCTTTAGTCATACTTTAAAGTTTAAAAAAAAAAGTTTTATTTAGCGTTTTGTGATTGCATGCCAGAGACCACAACTCTGACCAACTTAATCATGTATTAGAAAGGCACTGGAGAGTGCACATAGCCAAAAGGAAGTCCAGAGAATCAGGCTGAGAAATAAGACAGGAACCAGGATAAAAATTGCCTGATCATTAAGGAAACACCTTAACACCTGGGACTAATGAACTGGTAGCAGTTTCTTTTGTCTTCACATTGGTCTGTTCAGGAAAGTCTTAAAAGAAAACCTGATTGTCTAAGCTTAGGACACATGCCTGCCCCTTGGATGTACTGAGGCAGTGAGAAGAAGAATCAGGCAGAACAAATTTCAGGAACCTTTCAAGAGGGCAGTGCCCCTGGATTATCTTTGGCAACAAGGCTGAACATAGTGTTTTTAGACAAAAAATTTCCAAAATGAAACAGAATTTGTAGAAAATGAAAATTGTCCACTATCAGAAGAAAGTAGGCATTTATTGGAAAACTATTCCAAGCTGGTGAAATAGAATTTTGTTTAAATCATCAGCTCCTCATTGATTTCCTTGGAAGATATTTGTATCCCTAGAGAGATTAAGTTGATCAGAGCGATCCAGTCATTCTCCCAGTCTCACCCAAACATGAAATGGCTGCTTTGGGATAAGAGCACAGCTCATTCAAACCTCATCCCATTCATCTTTTCTTGCAAGGGCAGGTAATCACTGAAGACTCCACAGAGGAAATAGGAACCCAGTTAACAGACATTAAGCAAGAAGAAATTTTGGCAGCAAGGACTGAGATACATCCAGCTATCTCCAATGTTAGATTATGTGGGTACCAAGTATTAATTCTGGAGCAGGAAAGGGCAACCCACTCTAGTATTCTTGCCTGGAGAATTTCATGGACAGAGGAGCCTGGCGGGCTACAGTCCATGGGGTCGCAAAGAGTCAGACACAACTAAGCAACTAACGCACACACACACAAGTATTAATTCATTAATTTATTTGTTTGCCTAATAAAAGCATACTGATTCCTAAGTGACATAACAGGATTGGAAGGACAGGTCTAGTGGTAAAGGTAGTCATTTTTATTTTTCAATTAAACAAGTGTTTATTTAACAACTACTGTTTACCACATACTGTTCTTGGTTTGATATAGAAAGCCTATAGGAAGCTCTGTTGTAATCATTAGAATTTACCCAATCTGCTCTTCAGATAATGACACAAACTGAATTGTATCCTCCCAAAATTCATTTATGTTGAAACCCTCAGCTCCAGTGTGATGGTATTTGGAAACTGGGCTTTTCAAAGACAATCAGGTTTAGCTGAGGTCATGAGGATGAGGCCCTTAGGATGGGATGGTGTGTGTGTATGCTTAGTCACTCTGTTGTGTCTGACTCTTTGCAACCTCATGGACTGTAGCTTGCCAGACTCCTCTGTCCATGGGATTACCCAGGCAAGAGTACTGGAGTGGGTCGCAATTTCCTTCTGCAGGGGATCTTCCCTATCCAGGGAGCGAACCCTGCCTGCACTGTAGACAGATTCTTTACCACTGAGCCACCAGGAAAGCCCAGAGTTGGCATTAGCACTCTTAAATGGAGATATACCAGGAAGCGTGCACTTTCTCTTTTGCTCTTGTGCTCTTACTCTGCCATGGGAGAACATAGCCATTCACAGATCAGGAAGAAAGTTTTCACATAAACTGACCGTGCTGCATCTAGATCTTGGATTTCCAGTCTCCACAACTGAGAGAAAATCAGTGTCTGTCATTTAAGCCACACAGACCATGGCATTTTGTTATGGGAACTTGAGATGACTAATACAGACGGAGTCTAGCTCTGCCTGAGGGAAGCATACTCTAAAACTGGACATTTTGCTCAATGAAGCTTCGTCTGAAATATTGAAAACTTTGGTAGCAGAAATCTAGAGGCACTCCATTAAGAAACTCCTTTATTCTGAATTGTCAGGGAGCTGTTTTGATAAGTCCAAGAAGATTCTTTGACAACTGATTTCTCCAGCTTCAAATTTGCTGATAAGTAATGGCACCCCACTCCAGTACTCTTGCCTAGAAAATCCCATGGACCGAGGAGCCTGGTAGGCTGCAGTCCGTGGGGTCGCTAAGAGTCAGACATGACTGAGCGACTTCATTTTCATGCATTGGAGAAGGAAATGGCAACCCACTCCAGTATTCTTGCCTGGAGAATCCCAGGGACAGAGGAGCCTGGTAGGAGGCCGTCTATGGGGTCGCACAGAGTCGGACACGACTGAAGTGACTTAGCAGCAGCAGCAGCAAACTAAATATACTGCTAATAAACACAGTGAAATGACCTTTGGGAGTAAACAGAGATTAGAACAGATGAGGACTAGCAGGAAGTTTGGTTTTATCAAATGACAGATATGAACATAGCTGCATCACAACCTGCTGAGACGTTAGGCTGTTCATTATGATTATAATGAACATAATGTTCATTATGCTGTATGATTATAACAGCAGGAGAGTGAGAATGGAAAGATATTTCTGTAAAGGAGTTATTGAGTTGGCCCAAAAGTTCGTCCAGGTTTTTCCATAAGGTGGTGTGGAAAAACTGAACGAACTTTTGGGCCAGATCAGATCAGATCAGATCAGTCGCTCAGTCGTGTCCGACTCTTTGCGACCCCATGAACCGCAGCACGCCAGGCCTCCCTGTCCATCACCAGCTCCTGGAGGTCACTCAGACTCGCATCCATCGAGTCAGTGATGCCATCCAGCCATCTCATCCTCTGTCGTCCCCTTCTCCTCCTGCCCTCAATCCCTCCCAGCATCAGAGTCTTCTCCAATGAGTCAACTCTTCGCATGAGGTGGCCAAAATACTGGAGTTTCAACTTTAGCATCATTCCTTCTAAAGAAATTCCAGGATTGATCTCCTTCAGAATGGACTGGTTGGATCTTCTTGCCGTCCAAGGGACTCTCAAGAGTCTTCTCCAACACCACAGTTCAAAAGCATCAATTCTTCGGCGTTCAGCCTTCCTCACAGTCCAGCTCTCACATCCATACATGACCACAGGAAAGACCATAGCCTTGGCTAGGCGAACCTTTGTTGGTAAAGTAATGTCTCTGCTTTTGAATATGCTATCTAGGTTGGTCATAACTTTCCTTCCAAGGAGTGAGCAGCATGAAGTATTAGTTTTGTTCATAAGATGGTTGAAAGTGCAGAACACCCGAAAGACCTGATGTTATCTACAGAGCAGCAGCTGATTCAAGGACGCACAGCGAGCCATAGATCATTGGAGGGACATTTGACCCACTGTCAGAAACACTGTGTAGGGTGTTCCTCCGCCCTCAAAAGTCATGCCCTCCTAAGACCTAAGGTCCTTTGGCCCTGAACACAGGAAATTCTAAGTCCTACATCTTTTGCAGCTTGTTTCATACTTTTGCAGGAGGTCAAAGGGCTCCATAGGTATCATTCTAACATGTGGACAAGGCAATAATGACCCCATTTTTTTTTCTTTTACCATTTTAACCAATTCTGATTTCTCTTCATATTCAACATAATCATAATAATATGAAAAAGAATTTTTCTATCTCTTCTATTAGTAAAGTTCTTAGAACTACCCCAATACACAATCTCTGTGGATAACTTTACTAGAGTATGCATCTGGAAAAAGATCCTAGTGACTATGTGCTCACATAGAAGGCAGAATAATGCTCCCTTCCCAAAGATGTTTACATCCTAATTCGTAGAGCCTGTGAACATGTTATTTTACATGGTAAAGGGGAATCAAGGTTGCAGATGGAGTTAAAGTTGCTCATCAGCTGACCTTAAAATAGGGAGATTATCCTGGCTTATCTAGATGGACTCATATAATTACAGGGATTTTTAATTGTGAAAGATGAAGGTGAAGAGTTAGTTTTAGAGTGATGCTAGTGAGGGAGTGAGGATTTGACCTGCCATCACTGGCTTTGAAGGTGGAGAGTGGCCATGAGCCAAGGAATGCAGGTGACCTATGAAAACTGGAAAAAGCAGGGAAACAGATTTACCTCTAGAGCTTCTAGGAAAAAAAACACAGCCCCACGGACATTTTGATTTTAGTCCAGTTAGACTTATACTGGGCAATGCCAAAGAATGCTCAAACTACTGCACAATTGCACTCATCTCACACAGTAGTAAAGTAATGCCAAAATTCTCCAAACCAGGTTTCAGCAATACCGTGAACTTCCAGATGTTCAAGCTGGTTTTACAAAAGGCAGAGGAACCAGAGATCAAATTGCCAACATCTGCTGGATCATGGAAAAAGCAAGAGAGTTCCAGAAAAACATCTATTTCTGCTTTATTGACTATGCCAAAGCCTTTGACTGTGTGGATCACAAAAAACTGTGGAAAATTCTGAAAGAGATGGGAATACCAGACCACCTGATCTGCCTCTTGAGAAATCTGTATGCAGGTCAGGAAGCAACATTTACAACTGGACATGGAACAGACTGGTTCCAAATAGGAAAAGGAGTACATCAAGGCTGTATATTGTCACCCTGTTTATTTAACTTATATGCAGAGTACATCATGAGAAACACTGGGCTGGAAGAAGCACAAGCTGGAATCAAGATTGCCGGGAGAAATATCAATAACCTCAGATAGGCAGATGATACCACCTTTATGGCAGAAAGTGAAGAGGAACTAAAAAGCCTCTTGATGAAAGTGAAAGAGGAGAGTGAAAAAGTTGGCTTAAAGCTCAACATTCAGAAAACAAAGATCATGGCATCTGGTCCCATCACTTCATGGGAAATAGATGGGGAAACAGTGGAAACAGTGTCAGACTTTATTTTTCTGGGCTCCAAAATCACTGCAGATGGTGACTGCAGCCGTGAAATTAAAAGACGCTTACTTCTTGGAAGGAAAGTTATGACTAACCTAGATAGCATATTCAAAAGTAGAGACATTACTTTGCCAACAAAGGTCCGTCTAGTCCAGGCTATGGTTTTTCCAGTGGTCACGTATGGATGTGAGAGTTGGACTGTGAAGAAAGCTGAGTGCCGAAGAACTGATGCTTTTGAACTGTGGTGTTGGAGAAGACTCTTGAGAGTCCCTTGGACTGCAAGGAGATGCAACCAGTTCATTCTGAAGGAGATCAGCCCTGGGATTTCTTTGGAAGGACTGATGCTAAAGCTGAAACTCCAGTACTTTGGCCACCTCATGCAAAGAGTTGACTCATTGGAAAAGACTCTGATCCTGGGAGGGATTGGAGGCAGGAGGAGAAGGGGACGACAGAGGATGAGATAGCTGGATGGCATCACTGACTCTATGGATGTGAGTCTGAGTGAACTCCGGGAGTTGATGATGGACAGGGAGGCCTGACGTGCATGGGGTCGCAAAGAGTCGGACATGACTGAGCGACTGAACTGAACTGAACTGAACTGAGACTTATACTGGGCTTCTCTCATAGCTCAGTTGGTAAAGAATGTCCCTGCAATGCAGGAGACCTGGGTTCAATCCCTGGGTCAGGAAGATCCTGTGGAGATGGAAATGGAAATCACGGCAGTGATTTTTGGAAATGGAAATCACTGCAGTGATTTTGGAAATCACTTCAGTATTCTTCCCTGGATAATCCCATGGACAGAGGAGCCTGTCAGGCTACAGTCCATGGGGTTGCAAGAGTTGGACACGACTTAGTAACTAAACCACCACCACCATAATCATTTTGGAAATTCCCTGGTAGTTCAGTACATAAAGAATCTGACTGCAGTTCAGGACACCCAGATTTGATCTCTGGGTCAGGAAGATCTCCTGGAGAAGGAAATGGCAACCCACTCCAGTATTCTTGACTAGAAAATCCCATGGACATCGGAACCTAGTGGGCTACAGTCCATGGGGTCGCAAGAGTCAGACATGACTTGGTGACTAAACCACAACCAGACTTACATTGGACTTCTGAGCCTCAGAACTGTAAGATAATAAAGTTGTTTTAAGCCATTATATGGTGGTGATTTGTTACAGCAACCATAGGAAATTAACATACTTGCTAGTGTTAGACACATTCGTCTAATACTTCAAAGGCAGAGCATGTAAATGGTTAGAGAAATTAGGGAACTCAAGAATATGGTTCTATATCTCATGGGGTTCTGATCAAAGGCATGTAGAAGTACAACACAGAAGTTGAGTCTCTTCAAATAGTGAGTGATATTTAGATCAGAAGGAATTTTGATCATTCATATAATGATTGAAATAAAAATCACAAAAGCTGGTGAAAATAGCTTTTTCTTCAGATGCAGAACAGCCTTATGGCAGGTTTAAAAACCAAGTCTAAATTTCAGTTTCTATGAAATAATGGATCCTTTGAACAATTTTGCTTTTTACCAGATTAGAGGACATCTAAAATGAAGCATGAAGGAAATTCAATCTATGAAAACAGATCTTTTGAAACTATTATAGTAATTATTCCTGATCCCAAGTTCTTATGCAAAATTTCCATATATTTTTTGGTAACTGGAAAAATTGTATTTCTTATATAGCTTAAATTGTGAGTTCTGCTTACTGGGAATAATTGGGATAATAATAATGCATTATACTCCTTATTCTTTATTTTTTTTTTAGATGGAACTGGCTTGTCCACACAATAGTGTATCTGGAATGAACAAACTAATAAACTAAAATATAATTAGCACCTTACAATGGGGTGACCAGATGTGCAAAAGGATAATAATAATAAAATAATATTTGCATAGCAGTTTATACTTTACAAAGAGATTTCACGAGTGTTTATCTGTAAAAATTCTGTGAAGTAGACAAGAAGAATTATCTTTTTTCTTTAATAGATAAAGAAATAAATTGACTTGCCCCTAATCATACCTTATACGTGGGAGAATTCAGGTCCTTTGGTTACACACTTGCCACCATGCCTCACTCCACTGGGGAAAAAGAATTGCTACCCAGCTCTTCAGACTCACAGCAAAAGAGAACTTGGAATCCACAGCAAAGATGTGTATGTTTGTTGTGATGCTACTTACAGGGCTCATTATAGGAAAAGAGGAAAAGATGCTTTTTTTTTTTTTTTTTTAATGGAGTTAATGCCTTGTCTCTGACTTCTCTGCTCTGAGCTGTTGCTATTTTTGCTTCTTTATCTCCTTCCTCAGCAATCTGTTGGACTCTAAGTCTCAACTTTGGTAATTTGTCCTGTACCTCATCCCATATTCCCTTGACATACTCCCCTGGTTCCCCTTTAGTGCTTCAGGGCATCATTTTTATATTTGCTCTCTGCTCTCATGCAGATTGGCAGGAAGTAAAAGGCAACCAGCCTGCCTTCCATCCCATCCCCACCTCCCACAGCCAAGTCTATGGGAAATGCTCACCCTCCTCCAGCCCAGGAGAACTTTTGTCCCTACCTGCCATATCTTTTTTGGAGAGAGAGGCAAAAAAAAGTACTCTACACACCATCACAAAATTCAAATGGTGAAAACATCATCTCATTGTCTTTACAGAGCGTGCTACTGCAATTGCTTCACTGAAATTGACAGAAAGGTATTTGTAAGAAACTTTTAAGGTTTACAGTGAATCCTAGCTATACAGTCCTGTGTTGTTTTTTTTTTTTTTTCTTTCTTTCTGCATGATCTTTCATTTCTCAAATATAAATTCTTCTACCTTGGAGATTTTCAGAAATCAAATTTTCTACAGTTGGTGAGGAATTATATTGAAAATATGAACTGCTACATTATATGATATTTGAGATTTTAGTTAGGTGTCTTTTTCAAAAATCATTATCACTTTTTCAATGAAAATCATTTTTTTTTAAATAAAAGCATGTAGGAGATTTTAAGGGAAATGCTTTCAAGCAGTCTAGCCCAGATGAGATGCAAATTGCCATTTTATTAAACTAGAGCAGCAATTGTCTTTAATATCCAACAGGGAAACAGATGTAGTTGGAGTTGAGATTGAATGCAAGGCTGTCAGAACAGAAATCCCTACTCTGGAAGCACATTTTGGCCATACAGCTTTATCGATAGTGGCCTGGAAGAGATCTGACTTCTGATCTGCATCTAAGGAAGTTTATTGAAGGCAAAGATATAAGTCTCTGAGTAATGTGGCAAGCATCTTGATGATGGCTATGGTATTTCCTTGACTTTTCAAAGTACCCAAGTAGCTTCTCCCTCTTGAGTTTGGCTTTATTGTGGTTAATGTCAGGGAATCATAGCACTCTTGGGAATGATGAAGGGGATTCCAGATAAGCAAGAATTGCTCAGGATGGGCATTGCCGAGAAGCTGCCATTCTTTGGTCAGGTGCCACAAAGGACAATCAGATCTTCCTGTGATGTAATTGGCACCTTACAGCAGGGTGACCAGATGTGCAAAAGGATAACAATAATAAAATAATATTTGCATGCCAGTTTATGCTTTACAAAGAGATTTCATGAGTATTTATCTGTAAAAATTCTGTGAGGCAGACAAGAAAAATTATCTTTTTTTTTTAATAAATGAAGAAATAGAGAGGTTGACTTGCCCCTAATCACACCTAATACATGGGAAAATCCAGGTCCTCTGGTTACACGCTTGCCACCATGCCTCACTCCACTGGGGAAAGAGATGCTACCCAGCTCTTCAGACTCAGCAAAAGAGAATATAAATCCATAGTAAGGGTGTGTGTATTTGTTGCGGTGCTACTTATAGGGCTCATTACAGGAAAAGATGCTTTTTTAACAGGGGATGGCCAAGAATGAAAAAGAAAGAGAAGGTATTAGTAAGAATGAGGTAGGTAGGGCTTGAGGAGAGATTGAGAAGGAAAATGAGAACCGTGAACTAAAACTGAAAACCAAAATGAATCCAAACGTTTTCTCAGGAAAAAAAAAAAACTAAAAGGGAGAAAACCCACAAACATGAGATCACGTGTGATCCCAGTCCTAATCTCAGAATAGCAAAACACTGTCATTAACAAGAAACACCTGGATAAACACACAGCGTGAACTCACTTTTTTGAACCTCCTTATTTGGAAAGGGCATCGCATCCAAAGCTGGAGAAGGGGATGGGAAGCCCAGTCCACTATTCTTGCCTGGAGAATTCCATGGACAGAGGAGACTGGTGGGCTGCAGTCCGTGGGGTTGCAAAGAGTCATACGCGACTGAGCGACTAACACTCTGCATCTGTAAGAATGGACAGCACCCTTAAAGCAGGATGAAAGTCAGAAGTTGGGCGAAAGCTTTTCCAAGATTGGCAGCTCACTAGGGGCAAGTACAGGCCACAGAGTCAGTGGGTGACCAGCTCCAGGGAGCAGGGGTCATGCTTCCATTTTTCATCACCCCAGCCTCATGCCTCCAAGGTGTTCGGTGTGACACGGGGACAGCTAATGGGAGTGAGAAGGAAACCTGAATCTGTACTCTGGTTCCCCTGCCGCTCTGACTTGGTCATTTCATTACAGACTTCTTGTCAGAGGACTTTGCTTAGGGTTCTTTTGCTGGGTCACAGAGGCTACACAAGTCACCTTGACAAGAAATTTTCTCTGACCCCTGAGAGTGGGAAAAGGAAGAGACTCCGGTGAGTGCTGAGGGCTGTTGAACCTATGAAGAACATGACCTGTTTATGGTTTGTTCTGGTTGCACTGATTCAACCAGTGCATTGAGCCTGAACAATTCTTTAAAACTGGGAGAGATGGCAAATATCTAGTGTGCTTCTCACCCGTGTTGGACATTGCCTGTCAAGCACTTTTTCTTTCCACCAGGCCTGGACACAGCTAGTCATGCCACTGTCATCAATCCACCAATCCAAATTACCATGATGAATGACAATCTCCTTTGCCAACCTTCTCCTAGATATTTGGGTAACTTAGCAGGCCTGTAACTCTTTTGCAACAGACAGAAGTCCAAGTTGCAGGTGGTGGCATGCAACCTTGGGGGAAGCTGGGATGAGTTCAGATCTCTCAGGTGAATGCTTGCTCCCATCTTTCCATGGGCCAGTTGTTAAAGACTCAAGCCCTTTGTTAGATGTAGAGGCAAGAATGGAAAAGTTAAGGAGAAAGGTCACACAAGGTTGGACCACCTCAAAGGGTACAGGGAAATAGGTGCTCTTGGAATCATATCTGCTGACTGTGAACAAAAATAAATGGGCCAGAACCAACTCATCCTGGGATAGTGTATCATCACAATCAAAGCCCAAACAAAACCAAATAAGACAGCAGTGGTGAAAGAAAAACAAGGAGAGGATCTCTAGCTGCTTAGGTTTTTCAAAGAAAGGTGCCTAACTTCCTCTATCTTTACATGTTCGGTGTAATCCTAAAGCCGCAAAATAAGTCAATAGTGATTTACTGACTCTAGGAAATAATTTGTTGCTGCTTTGTGTCTCAGACTGAACCTCAATTTGGTAGTGAATTGAACTTAGCTATGGTAAAAAGCAAATTTTAGTTTAGTATTGGGCTAGAGCCTAATGTCAAAACAATCCCTTGTTTCTCGGTTCAATCACATAATTGGTTGATTTGGGGGAAAAGAAAACAATTGTTTGAGTGGCTTGATAGAAAAGATTGGGGCAGAATCTCAACCCCGGCCCAGCCATTGAGCCTGTGGCCATGTCACGCTCCCTCCCTACAGATTGTGCTCTCTCAATGGCACCAATGTTTTGTGATTATCTGATGAGACCATTAGAAACCCTGAATGGCTGGGTTGTCTCTCCTGCCAGTCTCTTTTTCTCATAACTAAGGCTTATTATGTGTGAAAGAAAGAAAAAATATGCTAAGTTGAAAAGTGATAGAATTGAAAAGACAATGAACAGCTGAATTTAAATATATCTTTTCAATTTAGTGCTTTATTTAAGGGTTTCAACTCAAAGCTTACACACATTGTTTTCTTGAGCCCATCAGGAAGTCATATCAGTTTCAAGAAGGTTGACTCACTTGAGCCCTTATTTGCATGATCATTTAATGGAGAAGATAAAGGGCTGTATTAGCTTCACTGCTTTGTCCTTTGCAGGATCCCATCTCCATTCTCTCTAGTTCCCCACATGCTTTTTTCCAAAGACCTATTGAGACAGAGAGGGTTAGTACTCCAAATGCAATTTGGTTAGATGTACAAAAGAAAAATGCTTAAATATCAGAAACCACTCTCTGAGCTAATTGCCCTTTGAGTACAAAGTAACAAAGCTGAGAATCTATGGCAAAATTAGAAATGCTTCTAACATGATAATTTGAGCCTTGGGTTAAGGTTAAATTACTTACACTTCTCCATAAATGAACTTTCCCCTCCTCGTTTTACTACTTTAAAGTATATAGCACATCGAATAATAATATAAAAGTTCCAAATATATGTTTAATGTAGTAGTTTGGGGATTGGAAAGATATAAAAAGGCCCAAATTCTACAACTGAGATTTATATTTTCTCAATGTATGCACTTATTGTCCCTTTTATATTGGTTAATATTTCCCCCGTTATCTTAGCATTCCCCCATTATCCATATATATTCCATATGTACATTTTATTATCTTTTTACTGGTATGACTCTCCATTTGGACAACTGCTCTTTAGACCTGTGAGAGTGGGGACCCTGCTGTGGCAGCTGATCAGTTCTAAGATTAAAAACTTACTAATGTTCACAAGTTTATTACGCTGTCCATGCCTAAGTAATGTAAATTGCATTTAACATGCAAATCCCTTGAGAAGTCAAAGTTAGAAAATATGGTAGAAGTTGAAGTGACTTCAAGAAAACCTTACTTGTTCCATCATCATCTCTGTTTTAATTTCCTTATTCCCTTTTAGCTTTTCCCAACCATCTTCCAACATTTCCATTTGTACTGAACAATCTTGAACTTAATTAATTTCTCTCTAAATTTGTGGAATATTTCCCCAAGTTTTCTTCTGTTAGATTACTCATAACTTATGAAAATTTACTAGATAAGCTATCAATAAAAGGGGAGCACTGACCAAATAGAACCACTAGGAAATTGTGTGAGGCTAGGAGGCTACTGTGCCTTTTGAGGCAGGGCTGATGATTATAAAATCAGGACTGCTGCTGCCGCTACTGCTGCTGCTAAGTTGCATCAGTTGTGTCCGACTCCGTGCAACCCCATAGACGGCAGCCCACCAGGCTCCCCCGTCCCTGGGATTCTCCAGGCAAGAACACTGGAGTGGATTGCCATTTCCTTCTCCAATGCATGAAAGTGAAAGTGAAGTCACTCAGTCGTGTCCAACTCTTAGTGACCCCATGGACTGCAGCCCACCAGGCTCCTCTGTCCATGGGATTTTCCAGGCAAGAGTAATGGAGTCGGGTGCCATTGCCTTCTCCGTGAAATCAGGACTATTCAGAGTAAATGGGAACCAGTAGGGATGGTGGGTTCATTCTAGGACTGCACAGGAAGAGGGACAAAAATTACATCCATGGGAATTTACATTTTTTAACTTTCTATATTGGTAAAAAATAAAAGCAAGAAGATGTGTGAAAACTCGTAAATCTTTGGCAAGCATATACATTGATAAACTCTATTGAATGCCAATATCTATTAGAATTTTCATTGCATATACATTTTGACCCAGAAATCCTATCTCTAGGAATTTATTGTACACAACCATATGTGTGCAGAGCTATATGTAGGAAGATACTCCTTGCAGCATTGCTTATAATAACAACTGAAATAAACAGTTGAGAGAAATGGTAAAATAAAATAAGGTACATACAATGCAATGCTGGGTGTAACCATTTTTAAAAATGAGGCAGCTCTCTATGTACTAATGTGGAATGACCTTTGCACCAGTTATCTATTGCCACCATAATGTCATGTAACACATCATCCAGAGTTTAGTGGCTTAACATAATAATTATTTATTTAGCTCTAGAGTCTGTAGGTTGTTGACTTAGGCTGAGCAGTTCTTCCAGTTTTGGCTGGATATTGGCCAAAGTAATCAAGGAGCATAGTCTTACCTTCCACTGCCAAATGTGCATCATACCTGTGTTAATACCCAACTATATTCGGTCTTCCCTTCGCCCAGAGGGGGTGTCCTGTTCTGGCTCCTGTCTCAGGCTCACCTCTCTATAAGGTTCCCTATTCAGTGACCTTGACTCTGCAGTTGCCTCCCCTCTCTTGCATCATCTACTTTCCCTCTATGCTATATAATTAAAAACAAAACACATTGTGCTGCCTTGCATCTAAAATCAAAATAGCTTCTATAAATCCACAGACCCATTTCCTGCTTCCTCTTTTCAGAAAAAATCCAGAGTTATCTATACTCATTGTCTCCATTTCCTCATCTTCCTTTCTTTCTTGAACTCTAACCTATGTCCCCATCATAGTTCTTGCTTTTTCCCACATCTCCAGTGATTTCCATACTGTCACAGTAGATGGCTGCTTCTTGGTCCTCACCTTACTGAACTGCTTGGTGGCATTTGACAGAGTTGATTCTCCCACTCTTCCTGAATCTTTCTTCTCTTCACTAGTAGAGAACTACTCCTTGTTCTCCATCTGCCTCACTGGCCACACTTCTCATTGTCATTGACTGTATCCTCTTCATCTTCCTGACCCCCTCATGTTGCAGTGCTCCAGGACTCATTCCTCAAAATATTTTCTGTTCCCACTAGTTTCCTAGGCAATTTCATTCTGTAAATAGCAACTGTATGTTGATTGATCTCAAATTAATTGTCTTTTATGAGAGTTTTCCTTTTTTTACAACTGTGGGAAGAAATGTAGTAAATACCTTTACATATGTATCCTTGATTTCTTGATTAATATTAATATTACTTGTAGATAGTTGGGTGAAAGGGTACATGTATTTTAAAATTTACCAGCTATTATTAAATTGTTTTTAAAAAGACAGCAATGCCACATTTCCACCAGAAATCTATGAAAGCATAATTTTTCTTGTACCTTTGCAAGTAATAGGTGTTATCATTTCATTTTTGTGTCTGATCGGTCTAAGGAGATGTCAGCATTTAGGAACTGGGTAGCACCAGTGAATCTAGTGTAACTAATAAGAAAAGTGGAGGGAAAGGCAGTGGGAGGGTTATTATTGAAATAACAAACTTGCTGTATTGGATACTCTAAGGGAAGAGGAGATGAGAGGATAGCATATTCTGCAAAAGTCTTAGTAGAACAATTGAGCAAGCTTCCTAGTATGAGGAAGATAATGGTTCAGAGACTTTGGGAAATGTAATAAATGTCTACTTAAGGCAATTGCCTTGGTTAATATCATGTTTAGCTGAAAGTAGCAGAGGCTCAAAATAACACTGGAAAAAAAACAAAACAAAACAATCTCTTATGTAGTAGTCTGGATGTAACAGTTTAAGAAGTTGTCTAGAAGACTTGTAAGGCTCTGTCATCTTGTCAGTTTTTTCTGTTTCTGTAGCACATGTTGTTTCAATTCCCCAGATTACCTCATAATCAAATATAGGCTGCTGGAGCTCCAGCAATTACATTCCCATCAAGCAGTGGAAAGAAAGAAAGAAAAAAAAAGCACATTTCCTTCCTTGAATGACATTTCTAGAAATTGTGCACATTAATTCTGCTTATAACTCATTGGCAAGACCAGGAAATATCTTGTTCTGAATACCCAGCTAGAAATCAGAGGTTATTTTTGCAGGATGGGGAAAAAAGAAAAACAAATAGTGGGAAAAATTAGAAGCTCCTGTCATTAGCTATTACTGGGCCCCAAGTAGAAACTGTCAAAGAAAAGGCTTAGCTACAGTGATGACGACATGTCTCCAGGTTTGGATTATTACGCAGAGCCTTAGATGGGAGCTGATTATCTTGAAAAAATAGACATGATTGTGTTCATTTCTGCTAAACATCCTAAACTAGCAGTTCTTAATGGGAGGTGATTTTGTCCCCATTACCCAAGAGACATTTGGTAATTTGAGACATTTTGACTTGTCCCAATTGTCCAAAAGACAGGAAGGGGGATGGGGGTGGGGGTAGGTGCTATTGGCATTAGTGAATGGAGACTAAACATGCCATATACACAAGATAGCCACCACAACAAAGAATTCTCCAGTCCAAAACATACCGAGGTTGATAAATACTGCCTTAGACAATTGATAGACGTCTGGGTCAAATTTCAGGGTCTGAGCAAAGAACAGTGTATATTGCCAATTTTTAATGATTAAAGTAATTAAGTTCCATATTTCTTTGGTTTCTTTTGTGCCGTGGAATCCTCATTTGATCCATTAGACCAAAAATTATGGAACTGTTTTGCAGATACATAGTGACCTCTTTTATGCAGAACTGTTTTGCTCTGACAACATGACTCTCTTTATAACATTAGCATGTCCATTTCATAATCATTTTTAACCCTCCAGACCCATCTACCCTCCTACATTTCCCTGAAATGGATAAAATATTTCTGCTTCTCATTGCTTCCCTTTCACTGCCCTTACCACGTAGTGCAGGGATCAGATGCTGAAGTGTCTGAATCCCCTACTGTGTTGCAAGGTTGTTGAAATCAAAGACCATATTTCATTTATCTTTGTAGTTCTAGTGCCCAGTGCAGAGTATGCAACTTAGCAGGTGCAACAATATTAATTGAACTGAACTGAGCTCCTGTTTATTCTTAGAGTGTTCTTCATGCCAGGCCTACTTGGATATGTTCTGGTTTGGCTCCCACAGGAAAAATCGCATCGCTACTTATGTTAAGCAAAATGTTTCCCATTCTGTTACTTTTATGTCAAATCCAGAGTATGGGAAAACTCAGAGACCAGAGGCTGACATGTAAATAGCCTGGTTCTTCTGTGACTTCTTTGAGTAGGCTACCTCCCTATGGTTATATTTTTGCCCCATCATAGCCGGCTTTCAAACACAAGTATGTACTAGAAAGTCATTGAGATGATTTCTGTTGTATCCAACAGAAATTGAGTATGTTCCATTTTGAAGTGTTTTTGAGAGAAAAAAAATTGAAGCTGGCATAAATTTGGTAGGTTGGATGCAAGGAAGTTAAAGAATAAAGATGGAGGAGGCAGAAAGCCATTGAGATACAGCAACTGGCAGTCATGGGAACAGAGCAAGGGGAATTTGCAGCAACTTGGCATATAGTATTAATTCTATATTTTGGTTGGTGAAAAAGATTAGCCTTCAGGGGAGCTACTACTTACACATCTTTCACCAGGTTCTTTCTGAAAGGTTCTCCTGCCTGGAGGCAAGTTATGGTGATTTCTCTTTCTCTTTTCTGCACTGGATCCATAGAACCCAGCACATCCCATTTTGAGATTTCCTTGAGAACAACTTTTTTACAATCTAACATCTGTTAGTTAGAGAAGGAGGATCTTCTCACGGCACTTTAAATAGAGCCCACTCTTTCTGACCACTCATCCACTTCTATGATTCTTTGGAGGATGTTGGGTTGAGACTCTATTTAATAAGATGAGTGACCAGTGAATCTTGTCCTCTATAAGATCCAAGCATAAGTATCTTCTGTACTGCTGCAGTAACCTCTGATGAGGCTCATTAAATGGCCATGCATGTAGTCTTAACTGACAAAGATCATTTATTCTTTCATTCACTCTTGTATTCATGTATGCAATCATACATTTAATTGTTTATTGAGCTCCTATGAGGATTTAGATGCTCATAAGAATTGTAAGACATTTAAATCATGGCACTGCCCTGATATAATACAGGTGAGAGGATAAAGCATAAAAGGGGACAGTATCATAAGACCAACTATGACTAAGGGTCTAGGAGTTTGGGGCCCTTAATAAAGAACAGAAATGGGCCTGCCTCCCAAGAACCTGGAGTAAGTTGCTAGTTTACTGAAGCATGACAAAGTTTCCAAGCTAAAGATAATAACAAAGGCCTATACCTATCTCATTGATACATGAGGGTAACAACCCATGGAGAGTGGAAGCTTTCCCCTTTCCTGTTAGGTGGTATAACCCACATGTAGGTTGATTTTGGGAGGATGATAAATGTACTGATCAGGCAGTTCTCTCATTTGGGAAATTCCAAATGAAGCTTATATCAGATTTCAAAGCATAAAATTTAGTTCCTCTTGTGGGTTCCACTGAACTGGAATGTCCTTGAGAAATTCTGTGATTGCACTCCCCCCAACCTCCCTCCGCCTACCACCACCTTGCTCCTACCTCTTCCTATCTTCCTTCCCTTTCACTTCAGCTTTCTCAGTTCTGGCTAACATGTAGGAAACTGATTTAGTTCTAGAACCTCCCAAGCATTCAGTCATAAAAGAATGTCCCAGAGGCAGAATGAAGCCAGGTGGCCCTGCTCACTGCCATCATGAGCCAAACACCATCCCGCCAGCTCTTCTCCCTTCCCTGGGTTCCCTTCAACTAGACCGGACACTCCTTGAGGACAGGGCCTAAATGTAATAAATCCCTAGATCTCCACATTCTATTCTGTGATTCAGGCACAAACTCTTGCTGGTGTATTTGTCAAGTGACTCAGGTATGGGTCAGATGTTCAGATGCAGTGTACCAGTTCTTATCTATTAATAATAGAAAGCCTATTAGGGACTGTGCAGAACCAGTTTTTTCAAGGCAGAGTGGAATCAGCGCCACTGACTCTGGTTCGAAGGGAGAACAGTTTCAGTGACCTACAAATTGTTCCTCGGCTGATTAATAAAGGGAGAGTCTCTTTACTTAACAATCACACCTTCCCCTCATATGCCCTTCTACCCTCGTGCTCAGAAAAGCTCCTAGGTTCTGGTTTCACTTTCGACAGGTTTGGCCGTCTGTACTTTTAGTCTTCTGACCAATTTAGCAATGTGAGTAGGGCCAGGCTTCTTACTCGGGAGGTGGCTGGGCAAGTATTAATGATTTCAGGTCAGAGCTGCAGTAGAATTGAGAGAAATAAGAATTGACAATATCCCATTCTGTGACCTGAAAATAATCTTACAGATCTATTAAGATGTCTGAAATGACTCTCTTCTGCTCCATGTGAAATTGCTCACACTATGTGTATTATTCACACACAAAACAAACACATGAATGACGTGTCTGTTCATTTCACCACCCTGCCTTGTAAATACAATTCTGACCATCGGGAGAGTTGGAAGAGCAGTAAAAAGGGCCTGAGGATCAGGTTCTAACTTCCCAATAATTTAATTGGCTTTACTCTTCTCAACTGTAAAATGAGGAGCTGGACTAGAACAGCTCCTAAGAGCACTTCTAGCACTCAGATTCCCTGACTCATTAGCCTGCCAGAAAAATACATCACCTGCCAAATATGGACTCAGCGCCTATGTGTTACAGAAGTTCCCAGGCTACCCCTCCACACCTCCCTGGCTTTAGCCTCCTGCTTCCCAAGCCTCTCAGGTACTATTGCCAGCCCATTCCTAAAAAAAAAAAAAAAAAAATGACTTTCTCTTCTTTTATCAGCCCTTTCTTCTCTGCTTCCTCTTACTGTATTTAATTCATATTGGTGGGTCCTTCCCTGGTGGTCCAGTGACTAAGATTCCACACTTCTACTGCAGGGGTCACAGGTTCAGTCCCTGGCTAGGGAACTAAGATCCTGAATATTGTACCATGTGGCAATAAATAAATAAATTAAATAACTATTCTCATTTTAAAATAAATAAATCATATTGGTAGCCGGTATGTTTTTTCTGTCTGACTTCCTTCCATTAAGAATGCATAGTCATTCATTTTAGTTATTCCTCAAACATATGTTAAGCAACCAAACATTTCCCATGTCTTGGGCTAGGTTGTGAATTTACAAAGACAGGAAAATGTAAGCTCATGGAGATGGGTCTGCTGTGTGACTTTCATGAACCCTGCTGCTGCTAAGTTGCTTCAGTCATGTCCAACTCTGAGCAACCCCATAGATGGCAGCCCACCAGGCTCCTCTGTCCATGGGATTTGCCATGCACCCTAGGCACTCTCAATTTCCTGGGCCCCTTCTTCCACAAAAAAAAAAGATTAAAAGTGGTATTTTATAACTGTATTAATATGAAGATGAAATCTTAAGCATATTATGTATTTAAATATTTTCTTTAACCTCAGAATTCTCTGGGGCAGGGAGGTGGTGCCTAATGCATAGATTGGCCCTGGAGAAGACAAAGTAAATGATTACAGTGCAACACGGCAATTATACACATGCCCTATGAACAAAATTTGTACTTCTAGATCTATAGCCTCCCCAAATTCCATTGTGTCTTCTGTGGAAAGAGAAAGACAGGGCAGAAACAACCCAGGAAAGTGAGAAATGGTAAATTAGGGCTCCAGGAAATCCTTCTTTACTGGGATGGGCTCCTATGACCTTGAGAGTCTTCCTTTTGGTGGTAGCAGCCATCTGTTTTATATGGTATGAGTCATTCATTCACTCATTGAGTATCTTCTATGTTTCGGGCACTGACCTAGGTTCTTGAGGGTACATCAGTAAGTAGAACAATGTTTCTTGCCTTAACTCATCTGTCACATAAATCTGCAAGTGGAAACAGAGCTTTTTGAAATGCATATTTCGTACTTCGTGCACTGGAAGCCAAGGTCAGCTGCATTTCCCAGATAAGTAGATACTAGTGCTCAATGCTCCCTGGCACGCTCAGTGGGGATGAGCCAGGCTACCAAGAAGGGGGTACGTGAGGGGTCACTGAGTGGCAGTTCATATGACTTTTTTTTTTCTGAACCCTAATTGCTGTTCTGAAGCATGATTTGGGCAAGTTTCTGGCAGACTTTTTATTTCTCTTGGAGTTTCATGTTAAATATACCTAGCAGCAGCATCAGTATTAATGTAACTATTGCAACAAATATTTTGTCTTAAAAGTAACTATTGCAACAAATATTTCATCTTAAAATAGCAGTCTTGGTTCCATTTAGATTTTTATGACAAAATGGATAACCTGATTTTATTTTCAACAAGTGGACGCTTCTAAATTTTCTACATGGCAGAAAGAAAAAGAACACCAAATGTTGCATTTTCAGGGAAAACTCAAAGCATAGCTAATTCAAGCAACACCACCAATGAATGTATCACAGGTAGGAGATGCAAAGAGGACTTAGGAACTGAAGACTAGTAATTTAACATAGGTATCCTCCTTGCTGTTGGCCATTTTTTTAGATAATTTGTATTCTTGTTGTTCAATCAAATTTGATGCTATTCTCCCATTAGTTTAAACTCTGAGCTGGCTGATCTCATTGTTTCCAAAGTTCTAGAAGAAATTGTTGGCTCCCAGGTCTTTCCAGGGTAAAGAACCTGCCTGCCAATGCAGGAGACATAAGAGACGCAGGTTCGATCTCTGGGTTGGGAAGATCCCCCAGAGGAGGGCATGGCAACCCACTCTAGTATACTTGCCTGAAGAATCAATCCCATGGACAGAGGAGCCTGGTGGGCTACAGTCCATAGGGTTGCAAAGAGTTGGGCATGACAAAAGTGACTTAGCAGGCATGCACTCACACAATGGGAAAGAAAGAGGGATAGTAGAGGCTACCCTGTTGAGGCTGATGCATCTTCTTTCCAGGCTGATACATAGAAATCAGTCCTGTGGAAGACAATCAGATGAGACACTGCCAAAGGTGGAGGTTCTGCCAGTCTCCATTCTAAGTCTTCGCTGCATCAAAGTGCTCATCATGTTCCATAGACACCATTCCTCCTGGGTTCAACCCACCATCCTCCAACTGAGTATATGATTAGATTTAAGGAATAAATGGGCTTCCCTGTGGCTCAGATGGTAAAGAATCCACCTGCATTGCAGGAGACCTGGGTTTGATCCCTGGCCTGGGAAGATCCCCTGGAGGAGGGCATAGCGACCCACTTCAGTATTCTTGCCTGGAGAATCCCCATGGACAGAGGAGCCTGGCGGGCTACACAGTCCATGTGGTTGCAGAGTCAGATACGACTGAACAACTAAGCACAGCACAAGGAATAATAGTCATTGGAATATCAACTGTTCCAGGACAGAGTTACTCTTTAACAGAAAAAAAAAAAAGACATATTAAATGAGTTTAATTATCTATTGCTTATAGTAACAGTCTTATGAACAAAAAGTGGACTTTTAAAAACAGAATCCTCCCACTGAGATTTTAGCTTGAACTGCAGTGTGAATGGTCTAGAGTGTATATTGTGAACTAATAAAGTCTGTTTAGCATACTCCTCATATGAGTTCATTTCCATGACTTTCTGTTTCTCTTAGATTTCTTATTTTGCAGAGTGATAAATTATAGAATGAAAACAAAAAGAAATACAGACAGACTTACATGCCCAAGGATGAAGAAATCATCTATGACATTTAATAGTAAGCCTAAACATGTGACATGTACTTCCATTCTGGCCTTTTGTTTTGTTTGGGGTTAGTGTTCGCTGGAATCCTGGGAGAACTTTGGCAAAGACAACAGTATTGAATTAAAACTTCTTGTGTCCTTTTAGTCCATTGAATGTAGCAGCAGAAAAGAAGGAAGTATTAGTCACTATGGATAGAGAAAAGGCAGCCTGGGCTGTATATCACTGAGATGCTGGGATCCTCCAGATGTGGGCTCCCAAGGAGCCGAGATACAACCCATGGGTCACAGGAGTCCTCCAAGTTCAGAGGTCAGGCCAAGCAGCGTTAGCAAGGCAAGTCAGTGAGGCATAGACAACAGGGAACAGTTAGTTGCATATGCTGTTGGGTAGGATTCCCTGGTGGCTCAGATGATAAAGGATCTGCCCTCAATGTGAGAGACCCACGTTGGTCTACCATTGGGTAGCTGGTGGAAAGAGAGTTTTTATGGAGGTTTTAAAGGAACTGATTAAAGGAGAGAAAAAAAAAAAAAAAGATGATCACAACTCTTCACACACTTGCTCTCTAAGGAGATACCATCAAAGAGACAAGGAGCCTCGTTTGGAATAATTAGAGGCATGGTGTTGTCTACACATAAATATTTTACATTTTGGTGCATGTAACAAGTTTGTCATAAATACCAAGATTGAAGGAATCCTGACACCAAGGCGATCTCAAAAGACAGCGTAAATGGTTCTGACAAGAAGACTGATTCCAAAGCCTTTGAAAACCACATGAAATGAAGAAGAAAGAAGCCCATCCAAAGCATCGTTTTACCAATCATCACATGTGATTAGAGAAGTTGCACTTTATACGGCAAAATAAGGTAAGTGAGAAACATGGACACAAAATCCAATCTAGGTATGTGTTATACATTGTTTAATTAGAAGGGAAATGTCTAAGAAAGCTTCTATTTCCCCCATGGCTTTCTCTCTGGAAAGGAAAATCTAAGAATTACGACAAACATTAACTTTTTCAGTTACTCCTGATACACAACTGAGTTTGATTCAAGATACCGAATCTTCAAAGCTCTGAATAAATTAGATCTGGGCTGTCTCTCCAGCAAAGAATGATAATGGGATCATGAAAGTTTTAGTGATTATCAGCTTCTGTGTTACAGTTTTTCAAGCCCCCAAAATTATAATTTTGAGTCAGAACAGAGAATGACTGTGCTAGTATGTAATTGTTATAATAACCACACCTTCTGGGCTCCCAAACAAATGCTACATCATACCATTATTTCTCTTAAAGCAGTTGTAAACCAGTGTCCTTGACTTTGCTTCCACAGAGTCAACAAACAAAACTCTCTTGACCCCAAACCTTGTGGTCATTGCCCTGGACAAAACTTAGAGATTATTATGGTAGTTTGCTATCATCCAAGGAAAAAAATCTTCCTTGCTCATTATCAGGTCAAGCAAATCCATGTCTCAATTGATCTTTATGGAAAGTTATTTTAACTTGTGACAATTGTACCTTGGTTGTCTGGATAAAACCCTGTAACATGTAAATAGAACATTTGAATGTTGCATATATTACCTTATATTGTAATTTAAATGAATTATCAATTCCAATATTAGAATCTGATAAACTCTATGAATGTATTAAGCAGTACTATCTATTCATAACTTCTCTAGAATCTTAAGTCAATATCAGGAAACATAGATTTTATATTTCAGCTAATATTATATTAAATTGGTTTTATTATAAATTTATGCATATTTATGAATACACCAATCCATTAATTATCCATAATTCCAAGATATTAAAATATCGTAAAACTGCAACTAACTTGGTGGCAAAACCTAAACTAACCTGACCTCATTTGGCAGCACAAACCAGCCTGGCTGACATAAGCCGTGTGTGTGTGTGTGTGTGTGTGTGTGTGTGTGTGCATGTGAGTGTGGGTGTTCATTGGCTTCAGTCATGTTCGACTCTTTGTGACCCTGAGGACTGTAGCCCATCAGTCTCCTCTGTCCATGGGATTCTCCCAGCAGAATACTGAAGTGTGCTGCCATTTCTTTCTCCAGGGGATCTTCCTGACCGAGGGATTGAATCATGTCTCCTGCATTGCAGGCAAATGCTTTACCACTGAGCCACCTGGGAAGCCCCATTTATTCTTTAACTCATTAGATCTGAATATTAACATTTCTATAGAAATATCAGTGTATCTGATTATAGGGTACTATATTGGAGCTGCCACATATTATAAGCAACACTGTAAAATGTGTTTCTAGATCCCTTCTTGGAGAAGGCAATGGCAAGCCACTCCAGTACTCTTGCCTAGAAAATCCCATGGATGGAGGAGCCTGGTGGGCTGCAGTCCATGGGGTCGCTAAGAGTCGGACGCAACTGAGCGACTTCCCTTTCACTTTTCATTTTCACACAATGGAGAAGGCAATGGCAACCCACTCAAGTGTTCTTGCCTGGAGAATCCCAGGGACGGCAGGGCCTGGTGGGCTGCTGTCTATGGGGTCGCACAGAGTCGGACACGACTGAAGCGACTTAGCAGCAGCAGCAGCAGCAGATCCCTTCTAAAATTTAAAAAGTCCTGTATCCTATAATACATCTGTCTACAAAGTTTTCCTAAGGAATTGAGGATGTCTTTTATCTGTCTATTAGGTATGAATATCAGTTCTCAAGCTATGGTGTGCAAAAAAAAAAAACAACTTGACTTTCTTTGTTTCCTTTAAAACAACTTAAAGTTGAATCTGAGTCCCCTAATGCACTTGGCCACAACTGACAGACCCTCTCCCCTCATGGGTAACTCCCAGGTGGAAAAGCTATACATGGAGCCACAAATCAGAAGGTCTATTGTTTTTTTTTTTAAATAATACGTAGTTATTATCTGGCTATGCTGGGTCTTAGCTGTGGCATGTGGGAGCTAGTTCTCTGGGAATCGAACTTGGGCCACCTGCATTGGGAGTATGGAGACTTTGCCAGTGGACCACTAGGGAAGTCCCAGAGAAGGTCTTCTTATCTCTATTCCGTTATGGCTGCCACTTAGTTACCCTGGAGTAACCAGTCCATCCTATGTATCCAGGGTTTTCCTGGTTTTAGCACAGAAGATCCCATGTCTCAGGGACTGTCCCAAGCAACATGGACTTTGCTCTCTGGAGGCAGCTTATAGGTCTGTTACTTCCTTGGGACACAGCCAAGGAAGGGTTTCAAATCTCAGGTGCTCATGAAATCCACAGATTCCCCCTTCCTGTTCTCTCCCCATTTCCTTGTCTTGGAAAACGTCCATCTTCTCCCTGCCTTAACCAAGATGCTTCCTGTATCTTTTTGAGTTTTTGTTTTACAAGGGGCAGAAAGAACACTCAATTCAAGTGTCCTCTGCCTTCTTCCTAGTGAAAATACCTGAGGCATAGAAACTCCAGAAGTCTGCTTCCAATGAACATTAAAATACATGAACAAACTGCCCTGCTGCACATAAGTGCATTTTAGAGAATCTTTCTTCTTTATCAGTCGGGCAGACCTGAAAGTCTTTAGAGGTAATGTCTCTGTTCTCATCAGTATTTTGTTTGGACAGTGAGGCACTGGCTGTGCTAACATCTTATCCTTTTTAGTTGTTTTTTAATACTTTACAGTGTGTGTGTTAGTCGATCAGTCATGTCTGACTCATTGAGACCTCATGGACTGTAGCCCATCAGGCTCCCCTGTTCGTGGAATTCTCCAGGAAGAATGCTGCAGTGGGTTGCCATTCCCTTCTCCAGAGGATCTTCCCAACCCAGGAATTAAACCTGGGTCTCCCACACTGCAGGCAGATTCTTTACCCTCTGAGCCACCAGGAAATTACAGTACTCTTTCACATACATTATCTCATAGCAGGGCAGGTATTAGTACCCTTACATCTTGATGAAGAAATAAAGACTTGGAGGAGTTGAAATGACTTCAACACCAGCACTCTTCAGATTAATTTTTTGGCAACTCCAAGCAAATAGTTTTTAAAAGTCTTAAAATTCAAATGTGGCCATCCAAATTTCTAAAACTTGGTGTCCTAAATTCAGAAGTTTTCTTCTTTAAAAAAGATTCTTCAAGAATTGATATCTCAGAATATAAATAGTTGGCATTATAAAGGGGATGCAAGTACAAAAATAAAAGCATACTGCATTTCTACTCTTGTCAGAGAACAAGAAAATCTTAGAAACAATTAGCCACAAATATGTTCAACACACAATCAGGAATGCCACCCCAAGACAGTAACCTGTATCTGAGACAAAGAATGGTTTGGAAAGAATTATATATGATAGTTAGATGCCAATGTGGCATCCATTTTCACTTTTTCATTCCTAACAAAATTCTAAATTCGTTCAGGTATCTATCTACCCTTCTCCATGAACCTCAGGGGGACAAACTGAATTTAAGGAGTGGATCTAATAGGCCTAAATCAGTATCATCCCTCTTCTCAAGAATTAGCATGTGATCCAATTCTGGTTAAAAAGGCCTAAGGAAACATTTGCTGGAAGCTTCTGGTAAAGTTCTTTTGCATAGTTAAGAAAGGCCCAGGGAGTCAGTTTCTCTCCACTTGATAAGAATAATGGAAAGAGGCTGCCCCAAACACTGGGCAGTCATAATAGAGTGATAGACGTACCTGTGTCCTTGATAAAATCAGTGAATCACTAGAGCAGCCAGCCAGGGCTGAAGCCTGTCCTACCTCTGGACTTTCTTTCATATGGACTTTCTTTTCTTTAGTATTTATCTTTAATATTCAAGCCAGTTGGAATTGAGTTTGCTGTTCCTGGCAGCCAAAAGCATCCTAACTGATGCAGAGAGCTATTCCTTTTCCAGTCTGTCTTCCTCTTAGAAATGAAGAAACAAGGCCAAGAGAGGCTCCCTAATGTCCCAAGTTTACACAACCAAGATTAAATGCCAATTTATAAACCTGAGATGAGTGGTAAAGGAAACTGAAGAAATGGCTTTCAACATGGATTGGATAGCTGATTTACAACACAGTCTGGCTGATGCTTAGAACAGTAGAAAGTTTTAAGCTAAAGTTTATAGGGAGCCTCAGATAACTTCAAGTGGCCAATTGGTAACCTGAGGTTTCAATCTGCAAGTACCTTATCCTCACTCATTGTGTCTGCAGCTCATGTACCTGGGATGTCCCAGACAATAAGCAATTCTATTTAACACTTTTCTTATAAGCCAAGGACCAGGCTTAAGAGGCCAGATCCTTTTCCTCTTTCCTCTCTTCAAGATTCTGCCTTGGCTTCAAGACTATCAGAATCAAGTTGTCCACAAAGCAGGAACCACAAGCCCAAATTGGGAGAGAGAAAGTTTGGATCCTGAAGATCCTCAAATCCTCATTGGCTCAAAGCTTTCCTCAGTGATACCTGTTTTCAGAACATAGAGTCCCAGAAAGTTCTAAAGATATATTGTAGCTCTGAAGCCTCACTCCACCTCCAGGGTTAGAATGGCTCGGAATCCTTTTGGGTTTATGCTTTCTTCTCTCTTTCTCCACACTTCCTACAACTCCCTGCAACCCCCATCTCCAGCGTTGTAGGAGTTGCCAATATGGCTTGGGAAGAGGGATTCAGTGATATACCACTCCCACCCCAGGTCTCAGCCCCAGGGTGGGAAACTATTCCATCTCCTAGTTTTTACACATCTCCTGTGGTTCCTGACTCCAGATTCTCCACAGTGGTTCTCAATGATACCAGGGCTCCGTCTGAGAAAAATGGAAACCTGCGGTCAGTAAACTCTCAACCCGCACCGATTAATCTGATGTCTCAGGGTCTATGTAGGCAACATGGGATGCTATTTGGCACCTGCTTTGGTAAGCAGTACTTTTTCAGAATCTCTCTGCTGCTCCTTATTGTTTAAATCTCCTTTTTTATTTTTAATGTTGATAAACGGACTCTTCTAATTAAAAATAACTTTCTGCATTATTTCACAACCCGTTTCCTTTTTCAGTTTGTGGCATTATGTTAAGAGAATAAAATGTGATAGGTGTGGAGAGGAGTATATTCCTTCTAAGGCAGTTAAAGGAACTCTTTGTTGTGCAGGCTGGCACCAAAGCAAGAAGAAGTGGTTATTTTTCGTTGGTTATGCTCTGAGACTTTTCCCAGAGGCTTAGCAGGAGACGTTCCTCCATGAAGGATTCTGGCAGAATCAGAAGCATGCTCAGTGCTCAGGGGAACACGTTGAGAGCTCCTTTTTTATCCAGCACACACAAAACGATGCTAATGCTACTGCTTGCTTCCCTGTCAGTATCTTTCCTGCCCTTAGGCCTTCGGAGTGAGAGTGATGGAGAACAAGAGAGAAGGAGGTGTGCCCTGGCAACCATTGCCAGAAAACAGGTTTCACTGAAGCTATAAATTAGATAATCCACTTCCTGGAGGTGGGTTCATAGGCAACACTGAAAAATCCGCCTGTGTGGGAAACATTGCTGTCTTTAATTTCAGTTAAAAAAATAACACTTACGTTTGCTAATTACATACAAGTATAAAGAAGGAAAAGAATGGCTTAGTATTCTATCATCATATAATCCCTGTTAACATTTTTCTCATATAAATGTTTTCTCATATAAAAATAATAAAAGTTCATGGTGAAACAGATCAAACAGAAAAGTACAAAACAGAAAGTAAAAATCTATTTACATGTGATTCCAGAAACTACTTTATTTCTGTGTGTCTGCTCTTTTATTTATTTACATAACATAGGTAATGCTGTTCACATTTTTTTTCTTGCATCTGTATTTTTCACTTTTGGGAACTCTGATATTTTAATTCAATGCTGTATCATATTTTACTGAAACAATCTCCTTTGCAGATGTACTGGTAGACACTGTTTTCAATGAATGTTTAAGGGATTTTGACACTTTAGAATCAAAATAGGGAGGAGGAATCAAGATGGTGGAATAGAAGGTTGTGAAGTTTACCTCCTCCCACAAATAGAATAAAATAGGGATCAAAAATGATTACCTCAATTATCATTCATTAATTTATGCACCTATTCAACAAGCACTTATTGACTATTGACAACAAGCACTATCTAGTATAGAACCAGAGAAGGCAATGGCACCCCACTCCAGTACTCCTGCCTGGAAAATCCCATGGATGAAGGAGCTTGGTAGGCTGCAGTCCATGGGGTCGCTGAGGGTCAGACACGACTGAGTGACTTCATTTTCACTTTTCACTTTCCTGCATTGGAGAAGGAAATGGCAACCCATTCCAGTGTTCTTGCCTGGAGAATCCCAGGGCTGGGGACCCTGGTGGGCTGCCATCTATGGGGTCGCACAGAGTCGGACACAACTGAAGTGACTTAGCAGCAGCAGCAGTATAGAACCAGACACTTTATTAGATGCTGGAAATATCAAAGAAAGGCAGTGGTCCCTGTGCCAAATAGGTTATAGCCCAAATGGAGGGAGAGAGTTCAGTGTCAGTAATTACTATCACTGCTGAGATCAGATCAGATCAGATCAGATCAGTCGCTCAGTCGTGTCCGACTCTTTGCGACCCCATGAACCGCAGCATGCCAGGCCTCCCTGTCCATCACCAGCTCCCAGAGGTCACTCAGACTCACATCCATCGAGTCAGTGATGCCATCCAGCCATCTCATCCTCTGTTGTCCCCTTCTCCTCCTGCCCTCAATCCCTCCCAGCATCAGAGTCTTCTCCAATGAGTCAACTCTTCGCATGAGGTGGCCAAAATACTGGAGTTTCAGCTTTAGCATCATTCCCTCCAAAGAAATTCCAGGATTGATCTCCTTCAAAATGGACTGGTTGGATCTTCTTGCAGTCCAAGGGACTCTCAAGAGTCTTCTCCAACACCACAGTTCAAAAGCATCAATTCTTCGGCACTCAGCCTTATTCACAGTCCAGCTCTCACATCCATACATGACCACAGGAAAGACCATAGCCTTGACTAGGCGAACCTTTGTTGGTAAAGTAATGTCTCTGCTTTTGAATATGCTATCTAGGTTAGTCATAACTTTCCTTTCAAGGAGCAAGCATCTTTTAATTTCATGGCTGCAGTCACCATCTGCAGTGATTTTGGAGCCCAGAAAAACAGTCTGACACTGTTTCCACTGTTTCCCCATCTATTTCCCATGCAGTGATGGGACCAGATGCCATGATCTTCGTTTTCTGAATGTTGAGCTTTAAGCCAACCTTTTCACTCTCCACTTTCACTTTCATCAAGAGGCTTTTTAGCCCCTCTTCACTTTCTGCCATAAGAGTGGTGTCATCTGCATATCTGAGGTTATTGATATTTCTCCTGGCAATCTTGATTCCAACTTGTGTTTCTTCCAGTCCAGCATTTCTCATGATGTACTCTGCATAGAAGTTAAATAAACATGGTGACAGTATGCAGCCTTGACGTACTCCTTTTCCTATTTGGAACCAGTCTGTTGTTCCATGACCAGTTCTAACTGTTGCTTCCTGACCTGCATACAGATTTCTTAAGAGGCAGATCAGGTGGTCTGGTATTCCCATCTCTTTCAGAATTTTCCATAGTTTATTGTGATCCACACAGTCAAAGGCTTTGGCATAGTCAATAAAGCAGAAATAGATGTTTTTCTGGAACTCTCTTGCTTTTTCCATGATCCAGCGGATGTTGGCAATTTGATCTCTGGTTCCTCTGCCTTTTCTAAAACCAGCTTGAACATCAGGAAGTTCACGGTTCACATATTGCTGTAGCCTGGCTTGGAGAATTTTGAGCATTACTTTACTCAAAAGCATTTGAGTACTTTACTCAAAAAGCATTTGAGCATTACTTTACTGCTGAGATACAGATCAGCAAAGGATGCTGCATCTACAGAGATTAGATGCCTGTGTGTGCATACTCAGTTGAGTCTCTTTGCAACCCTATGGACTGTAGCCCACCAGGGTCCTCTGTCCATGGGATTTCCCAGGCAAGAATACTAGAGTGGGTTGTCATTTCCTCCAGATCTTCCTGACCCAGGGATCTACCCACATCTCCTGTGTCTCCTGCACTGACAGGCAAATTCTTCACCACTGAGTCACCTGGTAATCCCTTGACACCGAGAGTAAACTTAAAATGAAGGGATTAGGGGAGGAGGAATTATCAGAGGAAGCCACAGGTGGGAAGGCTTGGAGACATGAACCAGTATTCAAGTTGCTTCAAGGATTTTGGAGCTGTCAGAGTGCAAGTTTCATGAGGGAGCCCTGGAAAGGACCTTAAGCTAAAGTTAGAGGCTGAAGTCAAAGCTGTTTCCCAAAGACTTCTGGAATCTGAACTTTATTTTAAAAGCCAACTGAGGCTCTAAGTATTGATGGGGGAAGGGAATTGCTGGATGACAAGAAGATTTTTAGATAATCAGAGGAGCCTGGCAGGCTACAGTCCATGGGGTCTCAAAGAGTCAGACCCAACTGGGCATACACACACATACTCTCTTCAATTAAAAAAAAAAAAAAGCAGAGATAAAACATAAAAATAAGAAAAAAAATCTGGCTACAAATTTGTTCTCAGCACAGAGAAAGGGAATAAGAGCTAGATAGGAAGAAAAGACAGACTTCAAATAAAAAATGAGCATACCTTCTAGAGTAATGGAAATAAAACAAAAGTAAACAAGTGGGAACTGATTAAACTAAAAGCTTTTGCACAGCAAAGGAAACACTAAGCAAGGTGAAAAGACAACTCTCAGAATGGGAGGAAATAATAGCAAATGAAACAACTGACAAAGGATTAATTTCCAAAATATACAAGTGGCTCATTCAACTCAATGCCAAAAAAACAAACAACCCAATCAGAGTGGGGAAAAGACCTAAACAGACATTTCTCCAAAGAAGATATATAGATGGCTAACAAACACATGAAAAGATGCTCAACATCACTCATTAGAAGAACGCAAATCAAAACTACAATGAGATATCACCTCACACCAATCAGAATGGTCATCATCAAAAAGTCTACAAACAATGAATGCTGGAGAGGGTATGGAGAAAAGGGAATGGTCCTGCACTGTTGGTGGGAATGTAAATCGATAACAGCCACTATGGACGATGGTATGGAGATTCCTTTAAAAACTAGGAATAAAATGACCGTATGACCCAGCGATCCCACTCTTAGGCATATACCCTGAGGAAACCAAAATTGAAAGAGACACATGTATCCCATTGGTCATAGCAGCACTATTTACAATAGCTAGAACGTGGAAACAACCTGGATATCCATCAATGGATGAATGGATAAAGAAGTTGTGGCACATATACGCAATGGAATATTACTCAGCCATAAAAAGGAACACCTTTGAGTCAGTTCTAATGAGGTGGATGAACCTAGAACCTATTATACAGAGTGAAGTAAGTCAGAAAGGGAAAGATAAATATCGTATTCTATAACATATATATGGAATCTAGAAATATGATACTGAAGAATTTACTTACAGGGCAGAAATGGAGAAACAGACTTAGAGAACTGACCAAAAAAAAAAAAAAAATGAGCATGGTAGGGTATTGAGAATATGAACAAGATGCCAAGTTTCTAAAGGAAAATAAAGAAAGTTAAGGAACATTTTCGATAGAATATTTTAACTTCAATCACTTGGATAAAGTTTAATTCTTAATAAATATATCTTCAGGACCTGCACCAGGTAAGACAGACCTTGGCAAAGGGAAAGAGAGTCCCTCCAGTGGTATGTTGGAGCCAGCAAAATTGGTCAGGTTGGGAGTATTTATACCATGGAAACTAGCAAACACTACAAATCAGATTTAAATTTTTTTCTCTTCAGAGTGCCTGTTAGACATTTTTCAGCACATCACTGATCCCTTTCCAGTGAAAGAGCTGGGAATCATTAAAAACATCCACAGTTTAGTTCCTATTCCCCTTTCCAACTCCCTCAAGTTCTAAAATCCATTTCATTATTAAGATTATCAGCATTTCAAAAAATAAACTCTGAAAGACGTCATTAAAAGCATAGAGGGATAAAAACTTTACAAAATATAAAGACAGGTCCTGTGATTCTTATACCCAGCCCTGGGAAGACCAAGAAGTTGGCAAGTGGAGATATGGCAACTCTCCCTTTTAAAAGCCTATTTCCCACAGGTGAGATGGACCTGGGCTCATGGGTGCCAGCCCATCTGATGCCTGAGGTTACTCTGATGATTCACAGGAAAGCAATCCAGCTAGTTTGGCCAGTTCTTGGTTTGTTTTCCTGACTGCTTTGGAACCACTGAAGTCTCCTTTGGTCACCCAAAATTTTATTTCTTCTATGAAATTCAAAGAGAAGTATTTATCCTACTGCTACCATGTTGGTATCATTTTATGTCTTCTCTGCCCATAAGCCAATATACTAGAGCCAAAGCAATAGGGCTGGATCTGTCCTTTTGCATTGGTCCATGATTGTGCTACAGAGACGCCCACAGCCTGGGAGATCCAGAGCCAAAAGAAAACAACAGGCTTCTCATCAGGCAGTAGGTACACCCCTGCAGGTCACCGCAGCAGGATCCTGGCCATGCCAACCTCTTTCCATGCTCCTGAGGAGGATGGGGGTGTAGAGGACAGAACTGAGGAGTTGAAAAGGGATGAGGTGAGATGAATTGGGGGATTGGGATTGACATACACACACTGTTGATACTATGGATAATATAGATAACTAATGAGAACCTATTGTACCACACAGGGAAGTCTACTTGGTGGTCTCTGGTGACCTAAATGGGAAGGAAATCCAAAAATAGCGGGATTGTATGTATAGGTATAGCTGATTTATTTTGCTGTACAGAGAAGCTAACACAGCAGTGTAAAGCAACTATACTTCAATAAAAATTCATTAAAAAAGAAAAAAAGAATTGAGCTGAGTTGAACAGCTCAAGGCTGGCTGGGAGCTTAAAGTTCAAGTTGAGATAATTGCTTTATTGGCGTGGTTTTTAAAAAATGACCATCCTACAACATTTCAACAGGATGAATAATTTCCCATGATTGTGAAAGTGCATGAAACACCAGACAGCTCCATGGATGTGTGTGGGAAGGGATAGGAGGAAGTGGGGAGAGCAGAGCTGCCTGGGAGTAGATTCTGGACTCAGAGATTCCCACTCTCACAACCAAAATAGAACACTGGGATCTGCCAACGGGCACAGAAAAATGAGTCAGGATTGATTTTAAGGATGGTATCTTGATTAATTTCAGTTTTTTTATTACTATATTACTAAGTATCAGTTATAATGATTTTTCTATCCCTTTCTCATCAATGACCACCCAGTTTACCCCTTTCTCTGAAGACCTCTTTGCTTACAGCCCAGACATATGGGAACAACTTGGTGTCTTTCCCGTGGAGAGGATGGTGAAATAAGATGTTAGCACCAGCCAGCATCCTTATTATCAAGTAACTTCATTATTGCTAAGGGCAACAAAAAACTCTGATTTGCTGGAGGTTGCAGGGTCTACAGAAAGCAGGGCTTTCTGCATTGTGATTGTGAAAATCAAGAAACTTCCTGGCAAATTGGAATGAGTTTCTCATCCTAATTATATCAGTATCTCATGAGGTACTAAATAAGTAAGAGAGACAATAAAGGCTATTGAAGGTTGAAATCAGTAACATCACAGGAGCTTGGAGTTTTGTTAAGTGCTTTGTATTTTACAGAGCATTTTCATATACCATCTCATTTTAATCTTATAACAAATTAAGGAAGGCAGAGAAGGTATTATTATTGTTTCATGTCTAAAAAATTGTGACACCAGGATTCAGCGACTTGCCCAGTGAAACACAGCTGGCTGGTAACAAAACCTCAGGTGTGGCCTCCACCTCCCTGTGGAGTACAGTGGGCTATGACAGACAACCAGTGTTCTGTCCACGGTATCATGTTGCCTCACTAGTCAAAGGCAAAAGGGAATGACTTTTTCTCTAGTTACTTAACTTTTTTGCCATGATGCTTTGTTGTAGAGTGACAATCTTGCAGTGAAGAAGAATTAAGTAAGAATTCATGACCATTTTCTCCCCAATAGGTAGCACAGACTAGAGCTATGACTTCCATTCAAAGGCAAGAAAAAGGCTGTTGCCAGAGAGAATTCAAATAACTTGTGATGGTTTCCTGGTGGAAGGAAGAGCAGAAGGCAGAGCTAGGCTAGCATAGAATGCTAAGTGGAGAATCTCAGGAGTCTGACCAAGCCATGCACCTTAAGCAAGCAATCAGTAGTGAACGGCCCCAGGACTTAGAAGTATGAAGCTCCCAAGGTTCCAAGATAAGAAACATGACTCAGCATTTATCTTTTCCCATAAAACATAGCAATATGTTAAGGTTACCTTTGAAATTTGACTCTAAAACCAGTGACAACATCTAATTTGTGGTCATGATATATAAAACTTGACATCAAGTAGAAGGGAAACCCTTTGAACTAGAGAAGGTACAACCAAATCCAACTTATCAATTCTTTATATGATTTTCAATGACAGTCACAAAAGTATAAATATCCAGGGGGCAGGCATCATGCATGAATCTATGGTTTCTCTAGCCAGTTGCTAGAGTCATTTTCAAAACTTCAAGCAGCGTATAATTTATGAAAATGGCTTCGGGTTTCAAGTTTAAATTCGGATTGATACACAGTCTTTTAAAGCAGGAGAACCTGATGGATATGTAAAAATGCTATAAGCACAACCTGCAATGTAAATTTAATTGCTTTATGTTGGCAAAAAAAAGGACTCTACGAAGCAGTAGAAATGATATGGTACGTTTGTGCATACGGTAGAGAAAAAAGAATGTGGGCTTCACGATCAGATTCAAGTCCAAACCCCAACTGTGATGAGTATGTGAACTTGAGTACTAAGTCTTGATTTTTTCCACCTGTGATGAGACTAATGGTGCACAGACCTCATAGATTTGCTGTACTCTCTACATGGGATAATGTACACAGAGTGCCCAGTATAGAACCTGGTGTGCAGCAGGCAATCATTCTGTGTTAATCCTTCTCTCCTTTCTCTCTTGCAGTTAACTGCCGCCCCATGAGCTACCCTAGGTGTCCCTCTTCCCCCAAGCCTGGAGGTAGAAACACAGTCTCTTCAGCTCCTTCTGCCTTGCTGTCTCTGACAAAGCACACAAAACATGGAACATAAGAAAGTTCCCAAGGATTTAAAGTCTTATGAAATTCCAAGTACTGGTTCCAAGACTAGAGGCCCTGCTACATCTGGGATGACCCATGGCACTCAGCACCACCTCTCCTACACTAGAATTCAGCCATAATACTTATATTATAAATGGTGCCTTAAACTCATTTGAAGCAAATGAAATGTTCCTGTATAGAAAACTATCTCCAGCCCACCTTAGAAAAAATTTCATAGATCTTTTCTTCCCTTAATATAAAATAGTGGCACACCTGGGCACTCTGAGGGATACATGACATACATTGGCAATTCAGATCTCCTGGTCCTTCACACTGGCTCATACCCATTTTAATGGCACAAGTGAGACATTTTGTCATTTACAGAGAGGCTATAAGACTAAATAGCATAATGGCTTATAAAAGCTCCTAGAAGGATACTTACTTCAAAAAATAAACGTAGTCTTCTTGTTTCAAACTTTGTTTCTGGATTCTAAAGTTACTGAGATATTTTACACTTGATATCAAGCTAATTTTTCTTTCCAATGTGTACTTAAGAATGAATTCTGATGGCTGTATATGTTTTTAGAAAGGGGGCCTAGGGAAGTAACTTTTCTTCTAAATTATCTAAAAGTCTCATCGCATAAAGTTATACTATTATTATTATTATTTCAGTTGTTTGGAAATTGCATAAATACAGATAAGGTAAAAGTTGAATTATACTGCTTCTAGTTCTCTTCTATCAGCCTTTGTATAGTAGTGATTTAATGTCAATGTTAGTTTAATGTTAATATTTTATGTTGTAATGAGTTGTCAATTTTTTGTACTCGAATGGGTCATGTTGCTGTCCCTGATGAAGTGTGTAAAATAAAAATACATGTAAGTGAAGCTGTAGGTGCCTTTATTCATGATGAAAGAAACCTCAGAATTCTTAAAGTGTTCAGATGTATTTGGTTAGAGAAATGGTTGAAAATTTCAGAATTTTAAAATATTTTTCTGTATATTCTATATCTAACCACATTCAGATAATATGTATGTGTATTTATACCTTTTTCCATGTTGGGATATTCTGTCTTTCTCTAAAAATCATGTATGACAGCAAGCAATAAATTGGAAAAATGAAAGCTGAGACTGAGTTGATTCGGATAAAAATGTGCATTCCTTTCTATTTAAGTTTTCAAAATATTAATGATCTCATATAAAACCTTTGTTTTTGGTCAGTTTCACCATGGTTGAAATAATACATCATAGGAATAAAATAAATCTTAAACAAGGAACATCTTCTAAATGTTAGCCAAGAAAGAAAATGACAATAAGGCTTATCTACTGTTAAAGACTGGATATTTAGTTCATTCCCAAAATCTTACGCTGAAGCTCTAACTCTCCATTTGATGATATTTGAAGATGGGTCCTTTGGGAGGTAACTAGGGTTAGATGAGGCCAGGAGGATGCAGACTGGTTGACTGGATTAGTGCCCCTGCAACAAGAGACACCAGAGAGCTTTATACCTCTTTGCCACCTGAGGACACAGCAGAAGATGGCCATCTATAAGCTGGGAAGAGAGTTCTCACCAGAATCCAAGCCATGCTGGCATCTTGATGTTGGACTTCCAGGCTCCAGACTGTGAGAAAATAAAATTCTGTCATTTAAGCCACCTAATCTATGGTATTTTGTAGCCTGGGCAGATTAATACATCTAGCACAGTGAAGACAGACTTATACACTATTGCCAGGAAGGAATGATCATATATTATTGTACCTTAATGTAGTGGGATGTCTCCTCTGAAAATTTAACTTGTGCTTGTAATTTTTGTTTGCTGGTTGTTTTTGTTTGCTATTTTTTTTTTTTTTTTTTTTTGATCCTGAATCACTCTTGAAAAAGTAAGTCACTATCAGCAACAACATAGTTTCATTCCCAGAAAGAGGGTAGAGAATCAAGATCCTCTGGGAGCAGTCAAGGCCGAATGTCAGGTAAAGACAAGAAGACCTTTACTGCTAAGAGTGCCTGGGACCTACAAGGCAATAAATGGGATCCAATGGAACAGAATAATGAAATGTTGAAAACCTATGTAATGTTCATAAGTAGAAAAGCCTGTAATAAAGTAAAAATTTTTAACAGTCTTTTAAAATAGCCTATTATGGATGCTTCCCTGGTGGCTCAGACAGTAGAGAATTCGCCTGCAATGCGGGAGGTCTGGGATCAATCCCTGGATTGAGAAGATCCCCTGGAGGAGGGTATGGCAACCCACTCCAGTATTCTTGCCTGGAGAATCTCCATGGATAGAGGAGACTGGCAGACTATGGTTCAAGGAGTCGTAAAAAGTTGGACTTGAGCAACTAAGCACAGCACATTGTGGATGAAGGTATGTACATGAGAAGCTTCCCAGGTTCACTCTTGGCACTCAAATCCCTGCAAAAAATAAAAGGGATGCTGATTGGGGGTCCTCAAATGGTGGGCTATTGGGCCTCTTGTGACATAGGGCAGCAGGTGTCTTGGAGGATAGTTTAAAATTAAACCGTGAACCTGGAATTCAAGTGAAGAGACTCCTTGCCTAAGCTTGGCCTGAAGAAGGAACTCAGCCTCATTCAAAGATACAACATGCTAGAATTAGCTTCCTCCAAGGTATGACTCTTCACTCCCATCCACTCACAGGGATGTGGGCCAGAAATATTCCTCCTTGGCCTTTAGATTTTATGGAATTTTACGTTAGTTACACTCTGTTTTGGTTAAAATTATGACAATAAATGGCCGAGCTTGCATATGGAAATCAGATGGACTCCTTCTCAGTTCAGTTCAGTTGCTCAGTCATGTCCGACTCTTTGCAACCCCATGGACTGCAGCACGCCAGGTTTCCCTGTCCATCACCAGTTGGCCAAAGTATTGGAGTTTCAGTATTGGAATCCCTCTATTAGACTGTATATGCCCTTGAGGTTCTTAGATGTTGAAAGGAAAGGCATAGCCTCAAGAGGAAGAGACGAAACTTCTTGCTTATCTGGCATGGCAAAATAAGCTCAGGCTTATTTAAAACTTTAATTTAGAACATAAAATAAACGTGTGCATACTTGCAGTGGACAACTTTGACTGACAACCAGGCATGCCTCAAGTAGTGGGTGCATATTACTTGAAAGGAGGTGCTCTTGGGAAGACTTGAGGCCAAATGGTTGGTGATTCAGAAAGGAATTGTAGTTTGTGTGTTACTTTTCAAAAGAACTGATGAAGAATTTCCTTCCCAAATTGTTAACATGCTGTTGAATATGAAACTAAATGAGACCGAAAATTACAAACTCATTTCTATATTTGATCTTTTTGGCAACGTTCTCTTAATTCCTCTCTCAAACTACTTTCCCAGGTAAAATAAATGGGAGAAATGTGTAAGATCTAACTCTGCAAAAGAATAGAGTTATAATTTTATTCTCCTTTTGTGAATCTCCATGAAAATGAAATCGCTGGTGAGAGCAAATCAAGTTGGGTTGAAGCTCTGGTGCACAGGCAGGTATAAAATCTGGATATCAGTGGACCATATTAACTACCTAATTAAGTTTTTTAAAATGAAAATCAATTATTGGTATTTTTTTTTTTTTTTTTTTTTTTTTTTTTTGGGGGGGAGGGGGAAAAGGGAAAGGGGGGGGGGGGGGGGGGGGGGGGGAGGGGGGGTGTTTTCTGGTATTAAATGAGTTGAATTAGAGCTAAATTTTTTTCTCACCTTCATGAACACAGTAATACTTCCAGATTCTACAACACTTTCCAATGAAAGGAGATTGGGTTTTAATCATAATTTCCATTAAGCTTTTTATCTTGGCATCTCTTCACTTTCCTTCATTTCACGTATAAATCCCAGCTCCACTCCCAATCATTTATAAAAGAATTTTTAAAAATTGAGCTCATTAGCATTCTAATAATGCTTTTATTCAAGAAGAGTATATAGATTTGAATTATTACATTATGAAGACTCTTGTAAGACCAAAAATACACATTTCTTATACCTTCAAAATTCATCTTATTTTTCTAAGTTTTAAGCCTATCCATGTATTACATGAAACAAAATGAACCCTAATTAATATTTAGGAAAACAAATGGTGAGTTCTTGGTTGACTTTCTGTTGCTGCTGCCCCCGCTGTTCAGTCGCTGAGTTACGTCTGACTTTTGGGGAACTGATGGACGTGTAGCCTCTGTCCATGGGATTTCCCAGGCAAGAATACTAGAGTGGGTTGCCATTGTGGGTTGCCATTTCCTTTTCCAGGGGATCTTCCAGACCCAGGGATCAAACCCACATCTGGCACACTGCAGGAGGATTCTTTAGCACTGAGGCACCTGGGAAGCACCCTGACTTTCAGCTAACTTAAAAAAGAAATAAAAGAAATATGTGTAAGAAAAATCTTCTTATACTTGTACCCTGAATATTTGGTGCTATCCACCTTGCTCCAGAAATGTGAAGGATATGTAGAATTTGTTTTATCATGATAAAAATAGAAAAATTGTATCAAAACTATCATGGGCTTGACTAGTCACAGACACTTATAGCATCTGTAGATCAGCAGGTTAATCGTTCTCAGTCTGCCATTCCTATTCAAAAACAAACTCTAGCTTTTGTTGAGGATTTATTAAATTGGCCATTTTGTCCTTTCTTGTGAGATAGTTCATATTCACACATTGAAATCTCAGTTTGTATCTGTGGTTGGCAAAGAAAATGGCAACATCGAGCTCAGCTGTGAAGAGGTAGATGACCTATTAAAATAACGATTAAGCAAAGGTTCGCCTAGTCAAGGCTATGGTCTTTCCTGTGGTCATGTATGGATGTGAGAGCTGGACTGTGAAGAAGGCTGAGCGCCGAAGAATTGATGCTTTTGCAACTGGAAAAGGAAGAAATGAAGCACCCCAAGATTAGTAGAAGGAAAGAAATCTTAAAAATTAGGGCAGAAATAAATGCAAAAGAAACAAAAGAGACCATAGCAAAAATTAACAAAGCCAAAAGCTGGTTCTTTGAAAGGGTAAATAAAATTGACAAACCACTAGCCAGACTCATCAAGAAACAAAGGGAGAAGAATCAAATCAATAAAATTAGAAAAGAAAATGGAGAGATCACAACAGACAGCACAGAAATACAAAGGATCATAAGAGACTACTATCAGCAATTATATGGCAATAAAATGGACAATATGGAAGAAATGGACAAATTCTTAGAAAAGTACAACTTTCCAAAACTGGATCAGGAAGAAATAGAAAATCTTAACAGACCCATCACAAGCACGGAAATTGAAACTGTAATCAGAAATCTCCCAGCAAACAAAAGCCCAGGCCCAGACGGCTTCACAGCTGAATTCTACCAAAAATTTAGAGAAGAGCTAACACCTATCCTACTCAAACTGTTCCAGAAAATTGCAGAGGAAGGCAAACTTCCAAACTCATTTTATGAGGCCACCATCACCCTAATTCCAAAACCTGACAAAGATCCCACAAAAAAAGAAAACTACAGACCAATATCACTGATGAACATAGACGCAAAAATCCTTAACAAAATTCTAGCAATCAGAATCCAACAACACATTAAAAAGATCATACACCATGACCAAGTGGGCTTTATCCCAGGGATGCAAGGATTCTTCAATATCCGCAAATCAATCAACGTAATACACCACATTAACAAACTGAAGAATAAAAACCATATGATTATCTCAATAGATGCAGAGAAAGCCTTTGACAAAGTTCAACATCCATTTATGATAAAAACTCTCCAGAAAGCAGGAATAGAAGGAACATACCTCAACATAATAAAAGCTATATACGACAAACCCACAGCAAACATTATCCTCAATGGTGAAAAACTGAAAGCATTTCCTCTAAAGTCAGGAACAAGACAAGGATGCCCACTTTCACCATTATTATTCAACATTGTTCTGGAAGTTTTGGCCACAGCAATCAAAGCAGAAAAAGAAATAAAAGGAATCCAAATTGGAAAAGAAGAAGTAAAACTCTCACTGTTTGCAGATGACATGATCCTCTACGTAGAAAACCCTAAAGATTCCACCAGAAAATTACTAGAACTAATCAATGAATACAGTAAAGTTGCAGGATATAAAATTAACACACAGAAATCCCTTGCATTCCTGTACACTAATAACGAGAAAATAGAAAGAGAAATTAAGGAAACAATTCCATTCACCATTGCAATGAAAACAATAAAATACTTAGGAATATATCTTCCTAAAGAATCTAAAGACCTATATTTAGAAAACTATAAAACACTGCTGAAAGAAATTAAAGAGGACACTAATAGATGGAGGAATATACCATGTTCGTGGATTGGTAGAATCAATATAGTGAAAATGAGTATACTACCCAAAGCAATTTATAGATTCAATGCAATCCCCATCAAGCTACCAACAGTATTCTTCACAGAGCTAGAACAAATAATTTCTCAATTTGTATGGAAATACAAAAAACCTCGAATAGCCAAAGCTATCTTGAGAAAGAAGAACGGAACTGGAGGAATCAACCTGCCTGACTTCAGGCTCTACTATAAAGCTACAGTCATCAAGACAGTATGGTACTGGCACAAAGACAGAAACATAGATCAATGGAACAAAATAGAAAGTCCAGAGATAAATCCACGCACATATGGTCACCTAATCTTTGACAAAGGCGGCAAGAATATACAATGGAGTAAAGACAATCTTTTTAACAAGTGGTGCTGGGAAAACTGGTTGAACACTTGTAAAAGAATGAAACTAGAACACTGTCTAACACCATACACAAAAATAAACTCAAAATGGATTAAAGAGCTAAATGTAAGACCAGAAACCATAAAACTCCTAGAGGATAACATAGGCAAAACACTCTCTGACTTACATCACAGCAGGATCCTCTATGACCCACCTCCCAGAATAGCGGAAATAAAATCAAAAATGAACAAATGGGACCTAATCAAACTTAAAAAGCTTCTGCACAACAAAGGAAACTATAGGCAAGCTGAAAAGACAGCCTTCAGAATGGGAGAAAATAATAGCAAATGAAGCAACAGACAAACAACTAATCTCAAAAATATACAAGCAACTTCTACAGCTCAATTCCAGAAAAATAAACGACCCAATCAAAAAATGGGCCAAAGAACTTAATAGACATTTCTCCAAAGAAGACATACAGATGGCTAACAAACACATGAAAAGATGCTCAACATCGCTCATTATCAGAGAAATGCAAATCAAAACCACTATGAGATACCATTACACGCCAGTCAGAATGGCTGCGATCCAAAAATCCACAAGCAATAAATGCTGGAGAGGGTGCGGAGAGAAGGGAACCCTCTTACACTGTTGGTGGGAATGCAAACTAGTACAGCCACTATGGAGAACAGTATGGAGATTCCTCAAAAAACTGGGAATAGAACTGCCTTATGACCCAGCAATCCCACTGCTGGGCATACACACTGAGAAAACCAGAATTGAAAGAGGCACGTGTACCCCAATGTTCATAGCAGCACTGTTTACAATAGCCAGGACGTGGAAGCAACCTAGACGCCCATCCACAGATGAATGGATAAGCAAGCTGTGGTACATATACACGATGGAGTATTACTCAGCCATTAAAAAGAATACATTTGAATCAGTCCTAATGAGGTGGATGGAACTGGAGCCTATTATACAGAGTGAAGTAAGCCAGAAAGAAAAACACAAATACAGTATACTAACGCATATATATGGAATTTAGAAAGATGGTAACAATCACCCTGCTTATGAGACAGCAAAAGAGACACTGATGTATAGAATAGACTTTTGGACTCTGGGACTGGGAGAGGGTGGGACGATTGGGGAGAATAGCATTGAAATATGTATAATATCATATCTGAAACGAGTCAGTCCAGGTACGATGCCCGATAACAGATGCCTGGGACTGGAGCACTGGGATGACCTGGAGGGATGGTGTGGGAGGGGGGAGGGAGGAGGGTTCAGGATGGGGAGCACGTGTATTCTGGTGGCGGATCCATCTCGATGTATAGTAAAAGCAATACAATATTGTAAAGTTAAGAAAAAATTAAAAAAAATAATAATAATTAAAAAAAAAGAGAAAAAAAAATTAAAAAAAAAAAAAAAAAAAAGAATTGATGCTTTTGAACTGTGGTGTTGGAGAAGACTCTTGAGAGTCCCTTGGACTGCAAGAAGATCCAACCAGTCCATTCTGAAGGAGATCAATCCTGGAATTTCTTTGGAAGGAATGATGCTAAAGCTGAAACTCCAGTATTTTGGCCACCTCATGCGAAGAGTTGACTCATTGGAGAAGACTCTGATGCTGGAAGGGATTGAGGGCAGGAGGAGAAGGGGACGACAGAGGGTGAGATGGCTGGATGGCATCACTGACTTGATGGATGTGAGTCTGAGTGACCTCCGGGAGCTTGTGATGGACAGGGAGGCCTGGCGTGCTGCGGTTCATGGGGTCGCAAAGAGTCGGACACGACTGAGCGACTGATCTGATCTGAAGCAAAGGAATCCAAAAAGAGATGAAACTTTCTGCCCTTTCTGAAATCCATATGTTTTCTGATATGATCCTGCTGCTGCTGCTGCTGCTAAGTCACTTCAGTCGTGTCTGACTCTGTGTGACCCCATAGACGGCAGCCCACCAGGCTCCCCCGTCCCTGGGATTCTCTAGGCAAGAACACTGGAGTGGGTTGCCATTTCCTTCTCCAATGCAGGAAAGTGAAAGTGAAGTCGCCTAGTCATGTCCGACTCTTAGCGACCCCATGGACTGCAGCCCACCAGGCTCCTCTGCCCATGGGATTTTCCAGGCAAGAGTACTGGAGTGGGGTGCCATTGCCTTCTCCTGATCCTAGCCTTGTTTTTGTGGCTGGCAGAGTGTTTTGTAGTTATAGATTTGGGCTCAATCACTGTGTTTTAGTTCAGAAAGGCCAACTGCATGTAGTTAATTGTTGGACTGTTTACATTAGTCTCATTTCTAACTGGAAATGGGCCCTGGAAAACGTTTTCAGCGTCCAACAGAGACAAATTTTAATGTGGAACATTTCAAATGAAACACTGTTTTCCAATACATCAGTTGTTTTAAAATATTTTCTTTGCTGAAATGTACCCAGTGTAGCACCATGAATGATAAGTTATCTTAATCCTCCTCTTAGATACTGGAAATTTGTGGTGGACTTTGGTATATTGATACATATGTTTAATAATTAGGCTGGCAGTTTATTCTAGGTACTATGGCTTGCATACACTTTTCACAGTCCTGATCACTGATTAACCACATTATTACCATTTACTTGTCTGTCTGTTCCACTGGGTCATGAGCTCCTTGAGACTGGGAACTGAGGTTTTTAATCCCATATACTGCTGCCTAAGACAATCCCATCATTGTAGGCACACATTTGCTTTTCTTTAATTATTTCTTGTATACTTGCTAAGTCCAAGGCACGGTGCCAAGGCTTTTAGTTTAGTCACTCAGTTTACATCTACAGACTAACCTAAAGGCATAAGTGTATCACCATCCTCATTTTCTGGATGAGGAAATGGAGTTATGGAGAAGATAGACCATGACCGAGTCATGGCAGAACCAGGCTTCAAACCAGGGAGCCTGGACTCAGAGGCTCTACTCTTATTCTCGCCAATATTGCTTTATAGAAATGATCTGGGGGGAAGGCAGATGAGAAAGAAGAATGGTGAGCCTGGCCCTAAAAAGATGCAGTCAGGTGGATAATAGAAAATCATTTTCCAAATCTGTAGGCCAGAGCTTTGAAAGTCTTTAATTGTGCAGCTCAAGTCTTCATTCCCTCAACTACTCTCTTATATTGCCTTTAATTTCCTAGAAATAGTTCTGTATCCATTTTATGGACACAGTTATACTTTCCAGAGGCAGTTAAATAAGAACCGAAGTGTGCCATTCAGAAATCCATAATCCAAGTGTGGTTAGTTAAAACTGGAAGGATCTTTTTTTTAAGAGAAAATTCTTTTTTTGAAGTATGGTTGATTTACAATGTTGTGCTAGTTTCAAGTGTACAGCAAAGTGATTCATATATAAATATATATATATATACACACACAGAGAGAGATTCTTTTCCTTTATAGGTTATTACAAGATACTGAGTATAGTTCCCTGTGCTACACAGTAGGTCATTGTTGTTTACCTATTTTATATATAGTAGTATGTATATGTGAATCCCAAACTCCTAATTTATCTCTTTCCAGCCCCCACTATGCCCTTTGGTAACCATAAGTTTGTTTTCTATATCTGTGAGTCTGTTTCTATTTTGCATATACACTCATATTATTTTTCAGGTTTCATATAAAAGTGATATCATACAGTATTTCCTTTCTCTTTCTGATTTATTCCACTAAGCATAATATTCTCAAGGTTCATCTTGGGCTTCTCTGGTGGCTTAGCTGGTAAAGAATCTGCCCGAAATGTGGGAAACCTGAGTTCGATCCCTGGGTTGGGAAGATGCCCTGGAGAAGGGAAAGGCTACTACCCACTCCATTATTCTGGCCTGGAGAATTCCATGGACTTGTATAGTCCATGGGGTTGTAAAGAGTTGGACAGGACTGAGTGACTTTCACTTTCCTTTTTACTTTTTTCCATATATGTCACTGCAGAAGGTAACATTTCATTCTTTTTATAGCTGAGTAATATTCCATTGTTTATATAAACCATGTCTTCTTAAGCCAGCCATCTGTTGATTGGCACATGGATTGCTTCCCCACCCTCTTCTGAATGAGGCTATCAAGCATTATCAATTGTGAATGGCCAAAGTAGTTTAGGATATTTCACAAAATGTTCCTTTCTCCCTCTACCTTATGAGCTCATAAATCTTAGTGTTATCTCCATCACATGTGACTACTTTTGACTAATAATAATTAATTATTCCAAAAATCATCTATTAAATGATGCTATTTATCGCTTGCTGATACTTTCTTTGCATAGTTTATGTAAAGATCTGGTCCATGTATAGAGAGATAGGTAAGCATGTAACCAGCAAGTGTGAGCAGAGGAGATCAGACTTGCAAAGGGGCCTACATAAAAAGTTACAAGGTCCTAATGTCCTATTAAATGACTACAACAAGCCAAGCTAATTCAGCTACTGTATAACAGATATTCCAGGGTGATGGCAGCCTCCCCTGGTTCCCCCCTCCTTTCTGAATACACAAATTTGATAGTAGATAATAACAGGGGATAAATACAGCTACACTTTTTTTGTCCCCAGTTGAATAAGTCCATGTGGTCTACAGGGGTAATCCTGTAATATCAGAGGATATTAGCAGAAGCATCACAATAGTACTTCTAAACACATCTCAGTAAAGGATTACCATTAAATCTATGCCAACAGAGGAAAAAGAAATCTACCACATATGACATTCACATAATAAAGAAGATGAAATCATAATTCTGTTTTTCTGCCATTACTATTATATCTACTGTTTGGCATGAACATTTCTGTAGGCTATTTATAGTTATGGGCCCCTCTGCTGGCTCAGCAGTAAAGAATCCACCTGCCAGAGCAGGAGATGCAGGTTTGATCCCTGGGTTGGGATGATCTCCTGGAAAAGGAAATGGCAACACACTCCAGTATTCTAGCCTGGGAAATCCCATGGAGAGAAGGGCCTGGTGGGCTACAGTCCATGGGTCACAGAGTTGGACACAACTTAGTAACCAAAGAACAAAAACAAATTCATAGTTATAGGACTGTTTTTGATTTAGGTACTTATTCCAGGGATAAGGATTTCAGTTTTCCTTTAAAAAATACTATAGGTTTTCAGTGCAATAATACACACACACACACACACAATCCACAGCATTCTAATTACTGAACTTTGAAAAATTCTTCAGAATTTGGTCTTTCTTTTTGATAGGGACATTTTTTAGGGGATTTATAAGGCTAAATTTATTCAACTTTCACTCCTAAGAACTTGGGGCTGGAAAAGACTGACTTCTTTGCCTCTCCCTTCTTTCCAAGTTCAAGTGTAAAATACTTGAGAGAGATTGTCATTGACACTGTCCTTAAATATCTGTGAAGTGGCAGATCTCATATCACCCTCTCACAGCTGTGGAGAAACCACATTACATCTCTATTTATAAGCTTCACTTTACTCCATTCAGTATAAAAATTAGGCTATGTCTCCATAAACTTGGCCTTGTGTGTGCTGTGTGCTAAGGTGTTTCAGTCATGTCTGACTCTTTGCAACCCTATGGACTGTAGCCCATCAGGCTCCTCTCTCCCTGGAATTTTCCAGGCAAGAATACTGGAGTGGGTTGCCATGCCCTTCTCCAGGGGATCTTCCCAACCCAGGGATCGAACCTACTTTTCTTACGTCTCAGGCATTGGCAGGCAAGTTCTTTACCACTAACACCACCTGGGAAGCCCTGACCTGGCCTTGATCTCTGGTTTAAATTATGTGGCATCAAGAGGAGCTTCAAAGTACCTGAGAACTGTAGCGAAGGGACTGCAGACCAGCAGCTCACTCATTTTTTCGCAAAAGTCTCATTCTCTAAGAAGCTTTCTCTGACCACCTATAGTAGGTTAAGACTACATTTAAAAATCTCCCCAGGGTAACTTGTACTTTTCTTTCATAGATTATCACAGCGCAAGTTCTTTGAAGCACAAAGACTATCTCTTTTGCTTCCTTCTGAATCCCTAGTTATCATGTTCAATGCTGGCAAATACCAGGCAACCAAAAAATACTTGGTGAATGGATGAAGGACTCAGTGGGTGATAGATGATTCCTGTTCAGCCTCCTAGAAGTGGCCTCTTTCTTCCAGTATCTTCCTACTCAAAATTATTTGTGGCCAGGACTGCTATGTATTTATTGCTATCTATTTCCTCCAGCTCATAGAGGCTGTAGACAGCCAATCTACATTTTTACAGTCTCTTTTGCAGTTAGGTTTGGCCACGTGTCTGATTTTTTACCAATGAAACATGGGCAGAAGACATCTATGTTCCTTTCATAATTGCCCTATAAATTCCCGTGTCATCCTCCACATGCTCTTCTCCTTCCACTGGCCAAACACAGAGGCTCCAGTAAAGAATGTGAGGCTCTAGAGGATGGCAGAGCCACAAGATGTGTAGATGGCTCTAGAGGATCTTGTGTTAATTCGCTAGAGCTGCCATCACAAAGTACCACAAAACTGGGTGGCTTACACGACAGAAACTTGTCTCCCAGTCTGAGAGGCTAAAGGCTTCTGTTCAAAATTCTGGAAGAGTGAGTACCTTTTGAGGACTGCAAGGAAGACTCAGTCCTCTGACTCTCTCAGCTCACAGAGGCCTGTTCATCCTCATGTACGGGCACCTGTGTCCGATTTTATGAAGACACCAGACCTATTGGATTAGAAGCCCACCCCACTCATCTACTAATCACATTTTCAACAACAGCTCCATTTTCAAATGAGATCATGTTCTGAGGTACTGGGGCTTAGGACTTCAACATGATCAGTTCTTTTCAGCCCATAGCATGCCACATGGAAGGTCATCTGCCAGAGGGCCACCTTCATTAGACACAGTGTGAGACACTTTGGTGTTTGCTGTCATAGTAACTACTGCCTCCTTCCATAACTATGACACCATCCCACCACACTAATCTTGGCCTTGAGAGTAACAAAGAAAAGTACCTACTTATCTATATTGTAGGACTTCCTTGATGTCTCAGTTGGTAAAGAATCTGCCTGCAGTGCAGGAGACTTGGGTTCAATTCTTGGGTTGAAGAGATCCCCTGGAGAAGGAAATGGCAACCCACGCCAGTTTTCTTGCCTGGAGAATTCCATGGACAGAGGAGCCTGGTGGGCTACAGTGTATGGAGTTGCAGAGAGTTGGGCATGACTGAGCAACTGATACACACACACACTACCTATATATTATGCTTTTTGGAATTTTTTTTTTTAAAGCTTCAAATTGTCCCTCAGCCTTCAGACCTGTAATTCTGTGTGGACTTCCCAACACTGGACTGGTCATTGTCTGAAGAGGGTCACTCTTGGTCATGTAATGGCAGGAGAAAGAGCTTTGCAGGACCTAAGCTTCAGTGCTGGCTCAGCCCCTGAAGAACAGCTTGCCTTTGGGTAAATCACATCTTTCTTTAAGCCATTGTTTATTCATCTGCTGAAAGAAAACAATACTTCCCTTCTGGGATTATTGGAAGGATTAATCAAATTAAATTAATCTTCACAATCAGCACAAAGTCTGGCATGGAGTAAAGGTATAATGTGGCTTTTTAAAAAAGGTAAGAGGCAGGTTTCTTAACTGGAAACTGTGCTCTCACCCTTCAACATTGGCATTCAGTGTTTGAGGGACATAGGATTCAGCAGCTGCCATAGTAAAATAAGCCCGGGGCAGATATTTGAATGGATGGCCTGAAGAAGAATTACACTCAGGGAGGCTAAAAGGATTTTAACTCAACAAGAATTTCCTATCACTCAGGCCTACCTAAAGCTAGACTGCTTTGTAAGGTAGTGAGTTTTCTGTCCCTACATGCTCTCAAGATGACAAGACCCTTTGATGGAGACCAGTAGCTCACTCTTATGTCTTCCCAAATGTCTCATTCTCTAAGAAGTTTTCTCTGACCACCTACAGTAAGTTAGGACTACATTTAAAAATCTCCCCAGGGTGACTTGTACTTTTCTTTCATAGCTTATCACAATGCAAGTTCTTTGAAACAGAAAGACTATCTCTCTTATTTCCTGCTGAATTCCTAGCTATCATTATTCCCCAATTCAGGTATTATTGAGGCATTTATTCATAGGATAAGTAGTTCAAATAAATTTATAACAATTGCATGATTATCAGAATGGTGGGGCAAATTAATATAGGATCAGATATAAAACAGTTACATTCTTATGGAATCCAGAGAGACAAAAAGTTTGCATGAAAACATGCCCAGGGGAGAAACTGTATCTAGTGGTGGGCTACGGCAGCAGAGATGATGGAGTCATGGGAAAGAGCAGAGAAGAAGGCACCAGAATGGAAGGAAAAGGGTGCTTTCTAAACTCAAGAGTACATTTCCCCTATGACACAGGTTTTCGGAGAACTGGCCCTACACTATGATTGGAAAGGGCAGAACACTTCTCAAGAGCCATGTTCACTGTCACAGCCCTGCTCATGTGCCTTAGCATCTCCAGAGACCTCTCCATCAAAACCAAGTCCACAGCTTAGACCTAGGGGATATCCTACCTGTGCATCAACCTGAGCATTAGACCACTACCCCCGAGGACCTGGTGGGACCATCCTGTGTGCAGTGACCAGGCTGCTGAGCAAGAGACTCCCTCTCAAACAGCGTGGTTCTGAGCAACTGGAAAGCAGATTTTTGACTGCAGATATTCTGGACTCAGAGTGGGGATTGCCAAATTCTACCCAGGCTTCAAAGGGGGATGCTTTTGAAAACCTTGTGGTCAGTTAAACTCATCATGCCTAGCATTCTTCTTCCCTCAATTACTAGCTGAGATGGAAGACTTTTTGGCTTCTGTGCTCATCCCCACTGTGCTTAGGGCTTCTGTTTCTCTGCACACCCTCCCATGGCTCCCTTTCCCCTCATCAGTTGTCCCATGTACCATATGGAAGCTCTACACCATGGCAAATAACACTTTCTACCACCACCTCCATCATCTGATTGAAGCCTGGCCATCTCCCTGGACCCAACACGTCTCTTACAATTGTTCGTTCTCACATGTGATGCACAAACTCAGGGGAGGTGAGTTGGGCCACCAAGCACTCCCCCAGCATCACTTCCAGATTGTTACTCCTCTGCCGTAACAGAGGAAACCTTGCTCCTGGGAAGCCTTCTGCCATCTGGATCTGCTTTCAACTACATGCTTAATTGCTCTGCAAATGATAGAATGGACTAATTTTAGCATTTCCATCATTTACCAAGTCATAAATTTTGCAGCATGAATTAATCCCACTTAATCTAGGTTGGAATCCTTGCTCTGTTCCTTACTAGCTGTTTGACCTTTGGAAAGTTATTTAATCTTCCAGATCTCCAATATTTTTATCTAGGAAATGGGGATAAAAATGTCTACCAAAGGAGACTGCTATGAATTGAAATATACAATAGATATGAAATCATAATAAGCATAAAATGTGAATTGAATCTGGATAGAAATATCTTCAACAGTGTGAACATAATTATCCCTGTGGTAATTAAGAGTTAGTTATTATTTTCTCAATTTTAAAAACTATTTGGTAAAACTATTCTGTATGATGGGGCTTTCCAGGCGGCTCTGTGGTAAACCATCTGTCTGCCAAGGCAGATGTGGATTTGACCCCTGGATTGGGAAGATCCCCTGGAGAAGTAAATAACAACCCACTCCAGTATTCTTGCCTGGAAAATCCTATGGACAGAGGAGCCTGGCAGGCTAGAGTCCATGGGGTCCGAAAAGTCAGACACGACTGAGCATGCACGCATGCACAGTCTGTATGATACAGTAGCAGTAGGTACATGTCATTATATATTTGTTAAAACCATAGAATGTACAGTACAAAGAGTGAACCCTAAAGTGAACTGTGGATTTTAGTTCATAATAATGTCTCATCAATTGTAACAAATGTACCACACTGACTCAAAATATTAATAACAGGCGAAACTTGGAAAAGAGAGAAAGGAATATATGAGAATTCTGTTTCACTTAATTTGTCTGTAAACCTGAAACTGCTCAAAATGGTCTATTAGTTTAAAAAAACTACACATATGAAGCAGATTAGTTCATGAGTTGAGAATTATTGAAGCTGGTGATGGGAGCGTGAGGTTCATTATATATCTTCTCTCCAAATTTTCCATTAAAATAAAGTTTTAAACAATGTATTTGTTCAAATTGAGTCTTTCAACCAATATCTTCAACTATCAGGCATTCACTTTAACCCATCTAAACTTTACTGATGGTATTTTAATCATCAAACTCAGTGGTAGACATAGTGGGAGGTTTAAGAACCTTTAAAACATCGTAGATTCCTCAGTCGGGAAGTTGAAGGTTGTTGCAGAGACAAGAGGGTTACTTGTGAAATGAGTGAGTCACACCAGAAAAACAACACAGTAGAGAACTTAAATCCCCAGCACAGAATGTAAGTTCTATGAGAAACCTGGAGAAAACGGAATTAAAATTCTATCAGTACCCAGCCTGGCCCCTGTGACAATCGAGGGTGTGGGAAGGAAAGCACAAGATGCAGGGTATATATATATATATTTTATATATATATATAAAATTTTATATATATATAAAATTATGACTGATGCATGCTGGTGTATGGCAGAGACCACCACCACAATGTAAAGCAATTATCCTCCAATTAAAAAAAATTTATCAATAAATCTTAAGGTTTCTAAACATCTTGAATGTCAGGAGTTCTACCAGGAAAAATATGTGAGTCTTTGACTTTGTGGCATAGGAAATAACATATCGCTTAACTTGTATTATTTTTAATTCCAAAATAAAGGACAGATGATGTTGAAACCAGGGAGTAAGATCTCACTTTTGAATTGAGAGCAAGGAAAAGATGAAACTATACAAAAGCATGTATACAGGCTTAACTGTGTCCAAAGCTGAGCTCGGTGCTGTTTTCTGAGCAGAGGGCAGGGCCAAGCACTGAGTTGTTGATGAAATGATCATTCAGGTGGTTGTTAGCCTTAGATGATCAGTATGGCTTCTGTGAAGAGTTCAGATAAGGAAGACAGTTTTATTTTAGACCAGTTAAAAATAAAAATATGTCTATGTACATATTGTAAATTTACAGATTTATTTTGGCCTTTGCAAATATCACTGAGACTTTACAGAGTACTTTAGTATATTTTGCCTTATTGGAGAATTATTCAATAAATGATGGTTCTGCACAAGTTTCCAGTGTTGATTCTCACAGAATTTATATATTGAGTGATTTATCCCCTTTCCTGAAAAAAAAAAAAAAAACCAGAAATAGAAGATTATATATTTAGATTTTCATAGAGAAACTCAGAAATTGTAATTCCTTGAGAAACAGGAACATTTGAGACCCTCTGTGGAGGACTATTTGTTATTCTAAAATTAAATCGCAAAATCAAATTTCCTGAAACACAAAGTCAAGGGGGTTGTAAATTTCAAGTTTTGGCAGCTTGGCCAGCACACAGGTAACTGTGAGGACATCTAATTTAGATCCTAGAAAAGAGAGCGGGGATTCGGATCTAATGAATCTTCTTTTTTTAAAACTCGTGTAGTCTTTTGAATAGTAAATAAACTTTTGTGGATGCAGAAGAATATCTCTACTGTGGAATTGCTTTCTGTGACTTCTTAGGGGAGCTTCTAAATAATTCCCTGTGTTCCTAACTGCTGCCAATTCCTAGAAATTTCTCTGGTTTTAAGAAATAAATCCAAGAAACCGCAGCATTTATCTGGAGAGGAGAAAGAAAGGGATTTGTGAGGACATTTTAATACTACAGGGATAGAGTAGAAATGATGTACAGAAGGCAAAGTGCTAGGTAGGGCTGATGCATTACCTGTATCGGTTCATTAAATCCTGCAACCACTCCGCCAAGGAGCTACCTGTATTTTCAGAGGGAGAAATTGAGGATCAATTTGCAATGTGCCAAAGGACATGTGGCTTGTATGTGGCTAAGAATTTGAATCTAGATTTGTCTGAGCCCACAGCCTTGGCTTCCCATCATGATGCTTTTATATTGTTGACTCTGGGGCAACATTTCAAGCCGAGGAGAAAAGATAACATTTTATTTCATTCTCTGAACCTGTTCCAATTATTATTAAAAAGATCACCTATATATAAAAAAGAAGAAAGTTGACTCATCTTAGGATCTTTTGAGGGCTTAAAACATTTTCCTTTCCTCCAATCTATACAACTGCTATTTCATACATTATTGGAAATCCCACCAGTACTTATCCAATTGCATGCGTGCTCAGTCGTGTTTAACGCTCTGCGACCCTGTGGACTGTAGTCCTCCAGGCTCCTCTATTCATGAAATTTTCCAGACAAGAACACTGGAGTGGGTGGCCATTTCCTTCTCCAGGGAATCTTCTCGATCTGGGGATTGAACCCCAGACTCTTGCATCTCCTGCATTGGCAGGCGGGTTCTTCAGCAGCTGAGCCACCAGGGGAGTCCTTTGTGTTAAATATTTCTTTCTCTTGGTTCTTCTTTTTGAAAGGAAAATATACCCAAGGAAAGGATGGCATATTAATGATTAAGACCAAAGTCCTAACAGTCAGTTTTTACATACCCTTTGAACCAGAGGATTCCAGATTACTAGAAAAGGAAAGATATGCTCTGTGGGTTCATAACTGGGATTGTAAAGCAACTAAGAAAGTATTAACTGAGAAGAGGTTAATAAAACTAGTTCTGATATTAAAGCAGAAATTCTACATTCATTGGGAAAGGTTTTCATACTTTTAGGGGGGAAAGCTTAGTTTTGCTTAGCTTTACATTGAAATAACAGTGTAATGAAATTTTGTCCTGAGATCCCAGGGGTGGTCACTGGGTGCCTACTCATGCAGGTAAGCTCAGAAGGGTGAGAACTGCACAGGCAGGGAGCTCATACTGCCCAGATAACATGCTGGGGACTTACAGACCTCATCACATTCTACCTTCACAGTGACTCCCGAAGAGAGGTTAGCAGACCCTCTATGCAGATGTTGCTAATAATAGCTATAAACATTCTCAATTTTAAAAAGATACAAACAAAGCAAATTATTCCTTAATTACAGATCATTTTACAAAGATAAAAACCAATGTTAGTTTAGGCATCACTGGCATATGGAGGAGTGTGGAATTTTAAACCAGAAAACCTGTTTTTAAGCTCTGTGTTTGCCATTATGAGTTGTATAACTTTAAGCTAGGCATCTTATTTTAAGCCTCAGTTCTTATCTACTGTATAAAGGAGTTTATTAATAACCGAACACCCAGAGTTTCGCGATGAAGTAGCTAGTCCGGTTTATTTGGGTAATGATTCATCACAGATAGGCAGAGGAAGAGGCAAGAATGGGGGACGGATGGTAAATTGTCAGTCCTCAGAAGGAACCTTAGGTCTATCTCACAATATTGCTCAAGGTCATCTCTTCCCCCTAAATAACTTCTTTACTCACCCACACCATTGTGGTTCTTTATCCAGCATTAACTGTCAGATTTCTATAAAACTTCCATAAATTACAAGATTTAAAAATTTTAAAGGTTTATATGCTCAGTATGAAAATCTCCAAAGTATGTGTGTCACATGTATAAATAATATAAAAATGACTATCTCTGGATTAGCTGGAGGGGAACATTAGATAAACACAAGCAGAACACCTGTGACTAGGAATCAAAACCATACATTTCAGGAGACTGAGTAACGATTCCACTGAGTATCTTGATTTTTTACCAAATGAAAAATGGACTAAAACAGAGATCGAAAAAGAGAGGTGTTCTGAGATGATGATCCAGGGAATGGTAGACACTTCCCTGGCATAGAACACCCACTGTTTGAGGAAATTTAGAGTAATATTGAGACTAGCTCCTCCCATCCTAAATGTTTAAGGTTAAAGCTCAGATCTTCTTCCTACTCTTCCCTGTGGCTAAATGGAGAAGTAAGTTTTTCTGGAATATTTCCGTAATGGTTTCTCATGACGAGCTGTTCTCTATGGGAGATCAAGGTGGCCATGGTGACACCAAATTGCCCCCTTGAATGCAGACCTGGCAATTCTAAAAGGCAGTTTAGAATGTTAGCATGTAACTAAGCAATCCCCCTGTCAGCGGGGGCTGCAGATCTGAGGCTTAACTGGGGCTAAAGAATCAGCTTCCAAACTCACCCACAGGGCAGCTGGCTCATGTTCTACTAAATTTGTTATGGACTGACTCGAAAGAAATCTAGGAAAGTAAGTGATTGCCAAGCTAAGTAAGGAATTTAAGTAAGGATGGGAGGATGAAGATGTCCTATCCTCCTCCTAATTTTGGGTATTAAATTGTTATGGTACTGTGTCTTTTTATGACTGAGGGGTCATAAAATGCAATGTTTTGCTAAAGCTGGTGTGAGGTTCATACCATGGCTTTCGTTGCTCAAATGAAGGAGCAGAAATATCTATGTGACCATCGGTAAAAAACCTAATGTCTACTCCCACTAAACTGAAAACTGGGGACTACCAAAACAAGTTCATATCAAGGGTTCCAACTCTTGGGAGAAGGATTTCCAACAAAATATTTAAAAGCACCAAAAGGGTGAAGTACAGTGAGAAGCAAGCTTTAGAGGAAAGAGCAGCTCACCTGGATGAACTCAGTGAGCTCTTCTAGGAAACTGCCTTTCTGGGGAACTAAGAGTTAAGTCCCGGAAGTGTTTGGGTGGCTTTGTGTCAGGACAATATTCAGAATTCCCACCATTGTAATCACCAGCCCTTGAATCTGGAGGGAAAACACACTTTGTTGGAAAAGTGGTTTGAATGGCCACATGCTTAACTTGTTTCGGAGGGAGGCTTGGGACAATTGAGACCACAAAGGTGTAGAAGAGTTAGCCAACTATGCCAAGAGGACTTCCAGAAGAAAGAAAACATCTCAAAGTTTGAATTCATTAAGCCCAACTGCCTTACAATGGAATGTTGCTCTAAAAATGCTGATTTTCCCAGCATTTCAAGAGCAAAGACTTAATTAAAAAAAAAAAAAACTATGTTTTTTGAAATAATTCTTACCCATTCTTACTAGTAAGAAAGTTAAATGGCTTGCCTTTGAAAAACTAACAAGCCTTGTTCACCAAAAAGAAAAGCAATGATTTTTTTTATCAAGCCTGACATTAATGTGAGCTGTCACTGAACAGAACTAGCAGAGTGAAATATCAAACTAGCAAACAATGATGCTCTTCTGTCTGTAATGTCTATATAGAGGTTTTAACGCATTCATCAAGAGTTGCAAATTTGCATCAGCTTTTCTTCCACACTTCCTACAAGGACACTGTAGGTATATAGAGTTTACATTCTTACACAAACATTCCTTGTCTTGTTGATTTTTACATGAAATATTTACATATTTCATGAAAATTTATATGAAATATTTACCCTGTGCATCTATGGTAGTACTTTTAAGGTTTGACCTATCAAAATCTCCATAAAGCCAGTTTCATTAATAATTTGGTAAATGTTAACCTACCCTACTGTCTGAGTCACCAGGGAAGCCCAACATATCCTAGTTAGCATCAAATAGACAGTCACTAATTCATTTTACTCAGATTGATAGAAAGTTAATGGTTTGACACTAGAGAATTTATGAGTCTTCAATGAAGATCTCCTGATATATCCTATATGCTTGTATTCATGTTATACCACTGACTAGATCAAAAGATTTTAATTTTTTTTTAATAAAAAAAAGTGGCTCAGTGGTAAAGAAAACACCTGCATTACAGGAGACATGTGTTCAATCCCCAGGTTGAAAAGTTTCCCTGGAAGAGGGCATGGTGACCCACTCCAGTATTCTTGCCTGGAGAATCCCCATGGACAGAGGAGCCTGGTGGGCTACAGTCCATAGTGTCATAAAGAGTCAGACATGGCTGAAGCGACTGAGAAAGCACACTTTGAAAATAGTTTTATCTTACTCTAAAATACTCTTAAAGGTTTATGTGCAAAAAATTAAACAGATTTATACATTAAAATATATAATTTATAGTAAAACAGAAAAGTGTTAGAAATATTATATATAAATATTTACTATCAATGCTGTGAACAGAAATATAAGAAAAAATACCCCTCCATGACATCACCATTTACAAATAATGACTACTAATAGTTTAATGTATTTCCACTAAGGTTATGTTGCTATCATACTTTATTATATGCTCAGGCCATGTGTCTGAACTTTATTTCATCCTGCAAACTTATCATTATAAATATCATTAATTTTTCATAAAATATTTAAAGTTGTATAACACTTCTTAATATGGATAAAGTGTTATTTAACTCTCTTTTCTTTGGAATATATCAGATCAGATCAGATCAGTCGCTCAGTCGTGTCCGACTCTTTGCGACCCCATGAACTGCAGCACACCAGGCCTCCCTGTCTATCACCAACTCCCGGAGGTCACTCAGACTCACATTCATTGAGTCAGTGAGCCATCCAGCCATCTCACCCTCTGTCGTCCCCTTCTCCTCTTGCCCCCAATCCCTCCCAGCATCAGAGTCTTCTCCAGTGAGTCAACTCTTCGCATGAGGTGGCCAAAATACTGGAGCTTCAGCTTTAGCATCATTCCTTCCAAAGAAATCTCAGGGCTGATCTCCTTCAGAATGGACTGGTTGGATCTCCTTGCAGTCCAAGGGACTCTCAAGAGTCTTCTCCAACACCACAGTTCAAAAGCATCAATTCTTCGGCACTCAGCCTTCTTCACAGTCCAGCTCTCACATCCATACATGACCACAGGAAAGACCATAGCCTTGACTAGGCAAACCTTTGTTGGCAAAGTGATGTCTCTGCTTTTGAATATGCTATCTAGGTTGGTCATAACTTTCCTTCCAAGGAGTAAGCGTCTTTTAATTTCATGGCTGCAGTCACCATCTGCAGTGATTTTGGAGCCCAGAAAAATAAAGTCTGACACTGTTTCCACTGTTTCTCCATCTATTTCCCATGAAGTGATGGGACCAGATGCCATGATCTTCGTTTTCTGAATGTTGAGCTTTAAGCCAACCTTTTCACTCTCCACTTTCACTTTCATCAAGAGGCTTTTTGGTTCCTCTTCACTTTCTGCCATAAGGGTGGTGTCATCTGCATATCTGAGGTTATTGATATTTCTCCCAGCAATCTTGATTCCAGCTTGTGTTTCTTCCAGCCCAGCATTTCTCATGATGTACTCTGCATATAAGTTAAATAAACATGGTGACAATATACAGCCTTGATGTACTCCTTTAGCTTCCCAGGTGGCTCAGAGGTTAAAGCATCTGTCTGCAATATGGGAGACCTGGGTTCAATCCCTGGGTCAGGAAGATCCCCTCGAGAAGGAAATGGCAACCCACTCCAGTATTCTTGCCTGGAGAATCCCATGGACGGAGGAGCCTGGTAGGCTGCAGTCCACGGGGTTGCAAAGAGTCAGACACGACTGAGTGACTTCACTTCACTTCACTTCTTTTTTTTTATATATATATATATATATATATATAATTTCTCTCTAAAACTGTAATTTGACTTTTTTGTTGCATTATTTCCTAAACAAACTTTCCCAGGAGTATAAGGCCAAAAAACGTGGTATCTTTTCAGATTTATAATCCACAGTATCACATTGCTTTCTGTTCACCAGCAGTGAGAACAGAGATGTTCTCACTCCCAAACAGTCTGAGAATGTGTTTCACTAACTTTCTATATTCTCACCTAAATATTCTAATATTCTCTTTTTTTCTCCTCAAAAGTCATTTAAGTACCTCATTTTTTGCTTTTTTTTTTCTATATTCTCACCTAAATATTCTAATATTCTCTTTTTTTCTCCTCAAAAGTCATTTAAGTACCTCATTTTTTGCTTTTTTTTTTTTTTTTGCAGCTAAAGATTTTGCATTTTTTTGTAGCTAAACAGTTTTTGTCAGATTTATTATCTACTTATTTTCTGTAAAATACCTTCTCTAGTGCATTTTGGAAATACTTGTTATGTGGCTTTTCCTTTGGACTGATAACAAAACATGTCTAGGACCAGTTCCTAGAAAATACATTTTCTTTTGATGTGGTAAAAACACTAGAATCTGGAAGTGAGGTTTCTCTAATGTTGGCTTTGTTCCTAAGGTTCACACAGAGCATTTGATTCAATGATACTGTAACATTCTGCAGGACAATTATGTAGCTATAATGATCAATTCTCATACCACATCATTAATCTCTTGCTTCTTCATATAAGAGAGTCCCTTGGACTGCAAGGAGATCCAACCAGTCCATTCTGAAGGAGATCAGTCCTGGGTGCTCATTGGAAGGAATGATGCTAAAGCTGAAATTCCAGTACTTTGGCCACCTCATGTGAAGAGTTGACTCATTGGAAAAGACCCTGATGCTGGGAGGGATTGGGGGCAGGAAGAGAAAGGGATGACAGAGGATGAGATGGCTGGATGGCATCACTGACTCAATGGACATGAGTTTGAGTGAACTCCGGGAGTTGGTGATGGACAGGGAGGCCTGGCATGCTGTGATTCGTGGGGTGGCAAAGAGTTGGACACGACTCAGCAACTGAACTAACTGACTGACCACTCCTTATTTTGAAATAATATTTAAAAATCAGAATTAAAATCACATTTTTTTATATTCCATCTTAAAACATCCTAAAAATCAACTTGGCTGTGAATTCTGAAAAAACTCTAGCCACAGGTCATAACATTCCTGTGCACCAAGATCACTCGGCTGAGAAATACTGGATAAGACTCAGACATACAGGAGGAAGCTCTTCTTTGGTACAGAATTGGCTGCACAAGAAAATGAAAGTGGAAACTATCAATTAAGAAAGATAATTTTATAAAAATAGAGCTCATTTCCAAAATAGGGCTTATGGACTCAAAATGTAAGGCAAAGCATGCCACTCCTCCAGGCCCTCCATTTGATTCAGAACAGATCTCAGGTCCTATACACCCAGTGCCTACCTCTGCCCCCTCCTCTCTGCCTCGCCCTTCCCCTTCATCCCTTTCATTCACTCTGCTTCAACCCTTCTGGCCTCTGGGCTGTTCCTGCAGTAAGCTGAGCAAACTCCTACTTTGGATCTGGCCTTTGCATCAGCTGTTCTCTGCCTAAATTTTCTTCCCTTCAACATCCATGTGCAAACACTTGCTTACTCTAACACTTGCTCAGATGACTGCCTCTCTACGAGGCCTATCTAACTCCTTTATTTAAAGTTACAAGCTGCACCCTGTCCTTACATATCTGAACCCCCTTGCCCTGCTCTACATTTTCTCTCCATAAAAATTATCACCTAACTTATTTGTTATGTCTGGTGTCACTCTCCTTGTTAGAATATTAAATTCCAGCTGGGTAGAGATCCTTGTTTTGTTCACCAGCATATATCCCAAGGACCTAGAGTAGTACCTGGAAATTGGCATTCAAATATTATTTGTGGAATGAATTAAAAACATTTTTAAAGGAAAGTACAGAGAGTATGCTGTGGACAGCATTTGTCTGGGTATTCATGACCTTCCTTAGTCTCATATCAACTTTTTGATACTATAGATCAATGTTGTTGACTTGTTGATTCGACAAATAGTCATCTGTCAGACTATGTATCAGCACTGTCCTAGGTCCCAGCAATCCAAGGAAGAGAAAATATAATCTCTATCATCAGTGAATGTGTAGACTAGCAGCACATGGCAGGGGCACCCAACCCGGTCCAACCAGGGGCGGGGGTGTTCAGGAAAGACAGATCATCAGACTGAGAGCCGAGGCAGGAGGAAGCTGGATGAAGGGCATAGTGTGCAGAAGGCATTCCAGATGGAGGCAGGATGTTCAAAGGTCCGGCATGATATGGCTCCTACCTTCCCAGTTCTATGCCACGGTATTTGGACTTTATTCTGAGAGTGGTAGGGAGTCATGGAAACATTGAAACAGAGTGTAACATGACCAGATTTACCTCTTAGAAAGAGCACACTGTTCTCTGATTGTCAAAGTGTGTTAAACAAGCACTTTATCAAACACTTACAATAATCAAAATGCTTTTTCTTTGTGCTTGGGGGGAAATTAGAAGGTATGTCTAAGGAAAGAAATTTTAAACTGTATTGGTAAACCATGTCTTAAGCATAAGAATAAGAGGTATTGAAAAAGCTTTGTCTTCCCAAAGTTAATTACAATATGGAAAAGATATAAAAAATTTTTTAGTTTAAATGAATTATTTTCCTTTTAATTGATTTTACTATTATTAAATAAGTTAAATTCAGTTTTCTTTATTTCCTAAAATTAAAAACTAAATGTTCAAAAAGCTGACTGAGAAGAAATACATTTACAACTTTCAAAGTCAGAAAACTTTGTTGTTGCTTCAGAAATGTGCAGCAGAAGCAAGCTGACATGTATTCTGAAAGTATGTTGGATACATGTGACTAGAATTTACAAAGAGGCAAAATTACATTCTCTATAAGCTCCTGGCCTTTTCTGCCTGGGAAGGCTAACCATCCTGTCATTGGTGTTACACTCTACCATGAGTATAGCTGAAGTGTCAAGAGTTACCCTTCCCTGCTACACTCTCCAAATAGCCAATGGTATCCTGAGACTCCTGGTAGGGGCCTCAATAAAAAGAATCTCTGGGGCAGAATATCCTTCTGTAAACTTATTCCACCTTTCTGATGTTAAATGATCTCTAATCACTTTCATGATTTCATATCAGACAGTTGAGGAGTGGGGAGGTAAAAAGCATTTCCAGAAGAGGTTATATTGATTGAGGTTAGAGTTTTACATTCTTGATTAAATACATGTGTTCAAATTTTGTCAAACTCAAAACAGTGCTAGTGATTCTGCAAGAAAGAGATTTTATCAGATACCTCCATCAGAACTTATGAATAAGACTTTGAATAACTCTCAGTTAGGATTCTTATCTCATTGTCAATATTTGAGTTCTGGTTTTGTATTTCTGGCATGTTTTCCAACACCACCAAGTTAGTTCTCCAATTCTCAGTAGATTCTGGGTGTCCTACCAATATAACTCAAATCCCACAGATTAAGAGTTTAACTTCAGCCCCTCTCTCCTAATTCTCAGACGTTGGTGGGTGGTACTGAAAGTTCCAACCCTCCGATCATTTGTTCTTTCCGGTGACAGCCCTTTTCTGAGACTATCTAGAAGACTAAGTTTAAGCCACTTGACTAATATGTACTCAGATGTGCTCCAAAGGGGTTCCTCGTGAATAGTAAAAGACACTCCCGTCTCTCAGGAAATGTCAAGGATTTTAGGAGATCTGCCAGAAACTGGGGACAAAGACCAGATATATTTTTTGTTATGTGTATGTGCTCAGTCATGTCCAACTCTGTGACCCTATGGACTGTAGCCCGCCAGGCTGCTCTGTGCATGGGATTCTCCAGGCAAGAATATTGGAGCAGGTTGCCATTTCCCACTCCAGGGGATCTTCCTGACCCAGGGATTGAACCCACGTCTCTTGTGTCTTCTGCATTGGCAGGTGGATTTTTTACTACTGTGCCACCTGGGAAGACTTTTATTATACTACAGTATTATTTCCTTTTTTTATAGCCATGGGTAAGAGAATGAGCTCTAGAACCAGACTACGTGGGTCCAAACCAAGTGCTGCGACTAACAAGATTTGTGACCTTAGGTCAAATTACTTAACCTCTTTTTGGCTCAGTCTCCTCATCTGTAAAATGGAGATAATAACAGTGATGGGTTTTAGGAGACACTACACACAATATGCCACCTTGACGTGTTAAATTTCTTACACTGAAGGAATGTGAAACACAGCAGAAGCAGGAAGGTCACTCTGACTTCCTCACTCTTGCCCTTCTTCCCTGAAACTGATTGTAAAACTCCCACATGAGAGATGTCCTCCATGTACCAAGAGGAAGGAAGACATTCTTATTACCAGAGATAGGGAATAGGGGGCTAAGAAATAGGTACAAGCAAACTTTGTTAAACTAGACTCATTCTACCTAGTTACTTCTTCATTGCTTATTATCCCTAGTCCAAGCCTTTGATCTTATTAGTTCTTCACAAATTTATTGTTTCTTTGTCTAAAATGTATAAAAGCTTCCTGCTCTGATTACTTCCTCACATCTTGTGAAGGTTTCCATGTATAATGTAAAAATACAGTCACACTTAATATGCTTTTCACCTATTAATCTTTGTCAGTTAAATTTTCTGACCCAGAAGAAGGTCGGGGACAACCTTTTCCTCTTGTATGACAGTCTCTACTTCACAGCATTGCAATTAGTGAATATGCTTAAGCCCAGGGAACAGTGCCCGTACAAGGTGAGAGTTTTGTAAATATTAGCTATGATTATCTGTCAAGTCTTAGGTTGTCCCACAGTGCTTTGAATACAAATAAGCATTAAAGAATCCCCTGTGATAGGTGAATGGCAATTCCAGAATTAATAGGCGCATTGGATAGTTGCTCACATCATGTTTTAACTTATTTAGTGGCATACGCAATGAACAAGGATCACAGCCATGGAAATTAACCCGGACAAACAAAAGTCAGAAACTTTAAGATGGTCAATCTGTGTCCATTTTGTTTTGTTTTGTAATTGTTCCTACTTCTCTGTTGTGTTTCGTTTTTGTCTTTCTCCTGCAGTTATATTTTTTTCAAGTTCAGAAGAAGCATGATGCATTTAAATAATATAGCCTAACGGGCTTCCCTGATAGCTCAGTTGATAAAGAATCTGCCTGCAATGCAGGAGACCCTGGGTCGGGAAGATCTGCTGGAGAAGGAATAGGCTACCCACTCCAGTATTTGGACTTTCCTTGTGGCTCAGCTCGTGTGAAGAGTTGACTCATTGGAAAAGACTCTGATGCTTGGAGGGATTGGGGGCAGGAGGAAAAGGGGACAACAGAGGATGGGATGGCTGGATAGCATCACTGACTCGATGCACGTGAGTCTGAGTGAACTCCGGGAGTTGGTGATGGACAGGGAGGCCTGGCATGCTGCGATTCATGGGGTCGCAAAGAGTCGGACACGACTGAGCGACTGAACTGAACTGAACTGAACTGTGGCTCAGCTGGTAAAGAATCCACCTGCAGTGCAGGAGACCTGGGTTCAATCTCAGGGGTGGGACGATCCCCTGGAGAAGGGAAAGGCTACCCACTCCAGTATTCTGGCCTGGAGAATTCCGTGGACTGTAGTCCATGTGTCGCATAGAGTTGGACACGACTGAGTGACTTTCACTTTCAATGGCTGTAAGGTCTTAACACACATTAAGGTGTTAGAACTGTTAAAAGATAAATGGAAGACTATGAAAAATTTTAAGAGTTGATGTGAGGGAAAATCAGTTTGAATCAGGCAGTACCCAACTGAAAATTGTTAGGAGCCCTCTGCCCACAGGAGCTGGGGGACAGGCTTTTTGAGGCGGAAGTATGCAAGTACATTATTTGATTGGCAGCAGCTTATGCATTTGCATTATTTGGGAAAGCCTAGTTTTCTGTTTGTGGCGAGTTGTCCTCAGGTTTCAAGACCTTCACCTTGACGGATAGACAGGCTAAGGTTTTGGTTTCTTTATGCATGTGGGCTACTGAGGCATTAGAACAAACTCAGTATAATGGTCTCCTTGTTTAACTAATTGAGCAAAACAAATACAGCAATCAATGATGCCACTGAATTAACAGAGTGGACCTTAGACCCGGAACCATGCCCCACATAATAGCCTAAGCATGTCTCCCCAAAAGGCCTTACTTAAGAAGCACTGGGATCCTCAGTGCAGTTGACAAGAGTCAAAATAATATCAAAACCAGAATCCTTAACCCCTTAGCTTGACTTCACTTGAAATGGCAAATTTTCCTTTCATCAGATAGGTTAGAATTCAGCAGGAGGGATTAACTTTGATAAATCAAGAATTGCTGCTCATATCTAGAAAATATAAGAAATAAAGGTTTTTTATTTTGGTTTCTGTTCATTTAAAGATCACAGAAACATGCTCATGATTGGAAGCATGCATTCTTCTTTGTAGACTTCAGTGATAAAAATAGAATAATTACAAAGTGGATGGCATTTCTACCTAATCCATTCATCAAATATTTATTGAGGAACTATTATGTCTCAGGCACTGTCCTGGATACTAAAAAGAGAGATAGAAAAGTCCTTGCCCTCATAAAGCACTCATTGTGGAGTGTATACACTGCACAGTGTACACATAATAGAGTGTATATGTTGCAGAGGCAGACAAAGAAAAAACAAGTGAGGGCAATATGCTATGTGACAGAAAATTCATTAAATAGAGTGGTCAGGGAAGACCTCACCATGAGGAAAACGTTTAGCAAAGACCTCAAGGAAATGAGGCTTCCCTGGTGGCTTAGATGGTAAAGAATCTCCCCTGCAATGTTGGAGACAATTCAATCTGTGGTTCAGGAAGATCCCCTGGAGAAGGAAATGGCAACCCACTCCAGTATTTTGCCTGGAGAAACCCATGGACAGAGATGTCTTGTGGGCTACAGTCCATGGGGTCGCAGAGAGTCAGACATGACTGAGCTCAAGGAGTTGAGGATTTTTCTAAGGGAAGAGCATTCTAGGCAAAGGACCCAGAGACACTAAAGCTCTGAGGTGGGGCATGTGTATTTGAGGAATGGGAACAGGATCAGTCTGACTGGAGCAAATTGAGCAAGGCCGGGTACAAGAATAGGATGTAAGCTTAGAGACATAAGGATGAGGAGGGGACAGCACGGAAATCATATGGTAACCTGGGCTACTCTAAGGATTTTGGCTTTTCATCTGGAAAATGGGAAATTTGGGGAGTTCTGAGGAGTGTAACGATCTTACGTTTAAGAAGAGTGGTATAACTATTGTTTAGAGAATGAACTAAAGGGGACAAGAAAGACCAGGTAACAGCCTGCTTCTGTAAAGCAGGTGAGAGATAAGAGTGCCTTTGGTTATGCTAATATTAATGGCAGCAGTGAGGAATGGATGGATTCTGGACATTTTTGGATGTGCAACCAGCAGGATTTGCAAATGGATGAAATGTGAGGTATGAGAACAAGAGAGACATCAAGAATGACTCCAAGGCTTTTAGCCTGAACAACTGAAAGGCTGGCGTTGCCATTTGCTCAATAGGAATCCCACTGGGATACACAGGTTTGGAGAGATGAAATTAGACATATGTTATTAGACACAATAAGTTTGAGATGTCTATTTATTAGCTGTCTAAGCAGCAGTGTGGAATATGATTTCTGATTTTTCTGCATCCTGAATATAGTCCTTCCAGCTACGTGTTTCTATACTACTGAGACATAGATGAATTGCCACTTGATATAATACATGTTTGTGAACTTCTAGAAGAAATTTGGAACCTCAACCCTACTTTCAGAGAAAGCAAAATACTAACAGGAAGAATATAATTTGTATGTTTATGAGTAGAAAGAGTCCCTGCTGCTAAGTCACTTCAGTCGTGTCCGACCCTGTGCGACAGTTGCTCCCCCATCCCCAGGATTCTCCAGGCAAGAACACTGGAGTGGGTTGCCATTTCCTTCTCCAATACATGAAAATGAAAAGTGAAAGTGAAGTCATTCAGTCGTGTCTGACCCTCAGCGACCCCATGGACTGCAGCCTTCCAGGCTCCTCCGTCCATGGGATTCTCCAGGCAAGAGTACTGGAGATGGGTGCCATTGCCTTCTCTGAGAAAGAGTCCCAGATAGAGCTAATTCTGCCAACACCAGCTGCAACAGGCACCAAAGGGTAAAAGAGAGCAGGTTTAACTGCAGTTCAATCTCAGATAGGCCGTGGTTTTAAGTGTTTCCACGCTCTTTGGTTCTAAGTATAGATTGGAGAAGGAAATGGCAACCCACTCCAGTGTTCTTGCCTGGAGAATCCCAGGGTTGGGAAGCCTGGTGGGCTGCCGTCTATGGGGTCGCACAGAGTTGGACACGACTGAAGCGACTTAGCAGCAGCAGCAGCATAGATTGGTTTGATTTTCAAGCACACGGGCAAACAATGTTTCCTGTGCCAGATATGTATTTTTGCACAAAATAGTTCGAAAGCTCTTCAGCGTGAACACTCCAATTGCAACTGACCTCTGTCAGGGGTGGCAATAGCACCAGGACATGGAGCGTGAGAAATGGAAAAAGAAGAGAGAAATTTGGAGCAACAGGGAATGGCAGTGAGGAAATTTCAGGAAATACAAAACTTAAAGTAGAGGTTAGAAAACCAAATGCCTTCTGGAGAAAGGCAGGTAGTGTCAATGGGTAAAGCCAGCCTCCTGCGCTCATGCACACACATACACAATAACAGGAAGTGGTGGGGACTGAGGTGATCCATCAGCTGGGCACAGGTTTCCTCTGAAAGGGAGCTTGTCGGGGTGCGGGGGTTGGGGGGAAGGCTCTTTGTTGTCATACAAGACTGGGAGCACAGAGCGGTCAGATCTTACCTGATTTTAAGAAAAGCCAGACATCTAGATATTTATGTGAAATCTCCTGATTTGTAAATATTGTCATTTAGTTCACATTTCCAAAGGGCACTATGTAAGCCAAACAAAACATTATCTCCAAGCTGCTTTCAGTCTTTAGACCCCCACTTCACAACTTCTAACACTGCTATTTACATACAAATAGTTTTAACTACTGACTAAATTGAGTCATTAAATTCCAACATAGTTATGACAATTATTTCTCCTACACAGGAGAACCCATTCTTTTTTTGTGTAGGACCTGGAGTTTCTGTTTCACTATGAAGTCCTAATATAAAGAATAAATATAAGGTAATCATATAATAAAAATAATTCCTTTTGGGGGTTTTAAAAAATAAAAGTTACTGACTTTTGTTACTATTCTTGCATAAATCTCCTCAAATTAAAGTCTACATTAAATTAAGTATAATGTAGAATGAGGCAGCCATGCCCTGCTGCTTCCAAAATAGGTTGACATTTTTCAAACTTCTTGTGAAATAATTTTTTGAGGATGCTAAGCTTCAGAAATTATATCAGCTGGTGGGAAAAGACTGGTTCTAATGGAAGGAACAAATGGAGGGAGCAGTTTTCATTATGATTAAGGTCAGTTTACATAGTCTTTCCTATAACTCATTTTCTTCATCATTCAGTACAGAAATTTCCATTAAAAAGCAAGCATACTGGATGAGTGAAAAGCTTTAGAGGAATGCTTGAATTCCTTTGGTTTGGATCCAGATGTCCTCTAAGCTGGGTTAACCCAAGCAGACAGCTAGACCAGGATTCGGTCCCTGTGATTTGAAAAAGATCTGGGCAGAGTTGTGTCTTCCAGGAAATTTTCTTTAGGGACACTTGCCCTGTGGTGGCTTCATTTCTACAGATAGATGGGGTGGCGGGCAGGAGTCTTCATTCTTTTTACTAAAATAATTGAGAAAGCAGATACCCCAGAGTAGGGTGATGTCTTAAAACACTTATTAGCTAACACGTTATGTGAGAGAATGACTTAATTCTTTTCTGTTCTCAACAGGGCCAGGGAGCTGAGACAGCAAGAGCAAGAAGAAACGACAGAGGCTCCAGAAGTCTGGAAAGGATATGAACTGGAGGTGTGAGGTGTCGCTTAATTATACCTAGCGCTAGCTCTAATTCCCAGGAGAGCGAGGGTGCAGATAGAGACTTCAAATCTACATGCAGTGACAAACCAAAATGCTCTGGGGTTTTCTGGGGGAATGTTTTTTTTACGTATCTGTTGCTCCAGATGAAAATAGAAAAGAGCTTAGAATTTAGAGAGAGGAAGGATCATTTTTGTTTATTTCACCCAACCCCAATTTTGTGTATAATCTCTGATGCCTTCAGGAAAACTTTCCTGACTATGGAACAGATGTGTGGAAAACTGTGGAGGAAAAAGCAAAGTGGAAGAGTTTGGCTCCGAGTTGACAAATCTATCTTGGTCAGTAACCTGTAAATGGAGCAGGTCTTCCTAGGCAAACTTTGGAGAGATTTGCTGACCAGGGCTAAGGAGGGGTAAGCCTGAGGTCAGAAGCTGCTGTTGAAAACGAGACCCTGCTCACAAATAAGGAAGTTCTCTGCTGTAGGCTCTGGTGCAAATGCCTGCTAGCCATGTGTTTGTTCAGTGATTTCTTTGGCACTCTGTAAAACCCCGTAGGATTTCAGGATATTAGTGCTTCCTCCTGACTTACTCTTCATAAACGGACCTTTTAGATACCCTTTACTTCCAGTTAGCTCCATGCAAAACTCCTTTTATTGAAAAAGGAAAGAAAGGGAGGTGTCTTTTCTCTTTTCCCTTGCCTTATCAGGTTAGAGCATATTATTTCTTTTTAGAGGGTTAGCATATTATTTTATTCTCATTAAATATTTGAGTTATGGATGTTAGTCATCTCATGAGATCTATGTTCTCAGTCCACAACAGTTTTAGATAAAGAGGTGCTTACAGTAAAAGATTATGTTGACTTTTTATTTCTCAATGAAGAAAAACTCACCAAACACCATATAGTAAACACTTCTTTGTTTCAAAGATCTGAAATAGAAGACACTAGGTTCTTAGTGTTGGATAATTTTTCTTTACTGAGATTATTATTTAACATTTTCATTTATAAATAGTATGATACTTGACTGAATCACATCAGAAATGGATTGTCTACTAGTTCCTATAGATGATACTTCATTTCTTTGCCTAAATCCCCTCAGTCTTGCTTCATCATTTCCCACATGCTGTCTTAAGAGCTCAGTAGTTAGAGGAAGCAATTCTGTTCAGCTGAGGGAAGGGAAGACAAAATCCAGGCCAAGCTGGGAAACAGCACCATGGAAACAGACCTACAGCAAAAGAGGAAGCGGGCCGGCTTCTGCTTAGGTTGAGCACACTAATGGCGGGACTTCTATGGAGGGGAATTCTCTGTTTTTCCACTACTCAGCCATTGAGGGGAAGTACAGAAATACCAGCGGGGAAGTGAAGGTGACGCTGTTAGGTCAGATGGAGCTCCGTGGGCATCCTTCGTGCTCCAAGCAGTATGCAGTCTGAGAACTATATGCCATCTTCCTCTTAATCGGTTCTGGATGGAGAAGAGTGAGCTCTGGATTTCCCTGAATCCTAATCTGTTCACTGCCCATTACTAACAACTCACTGAGACCCGAGTCTAATCTCTAAAATCAGGATAATACTATACCTGCTCCATTGAATTGTAGGATAATTGAAGGAGATGGTTCAGACAAAACTACACGCACAGAACTTGACACATAGCTCCAGGAGAAAGCCATCAAGAATTTTTTTTTTTTTTTGCTTCAAGTGTGTATGTATTACATGAAATGTTTGGCAGTTTCCTCACTTGCTGTGGATTAGGCAGAGGAAAGATGATAAAGCATTGGTGGGAGAGGAGAAAGAAGGGAAATCAGAGCACTGGAATGGAAAATCTCCAGTGAGAGGGGACCACGGATAACTCTACATGGAAAGAGACAGACAAAGCAACAGAAAGAACCCTTAGGTAAAGTAAGCCACAGGCACAATTGTGTGTATTTTTAGAAAATCATTCGCTTTGAGCATTCTGGATCTCCGTCAGTCCTGTGTTTTGTTTTCTCACTTTTATCTTGTGTTCAGCCTCACCTCATACGTTTCACCACGCCCTCTTCTTCCTTACAAAGTTTTCTGTAAGGTTCCTCCCCCTTCTCCTCTTTCATTCTTGCTCTCTTCCCGCACCCATTTTTTCCCTCTTAATTCTTACTGGTACTTTCATTATGATTTAGTTCTCTTTCGCTGTTCTTGTAAAGCATTACTCCCTCTACCCGACCCGCTACCTTCTTTTTTTCTTCCTTCCAGATCATGAGAAAACTATTTTTTCTTTCTCCAAAAGCAATCCTCTTTTTACTTCACAAACTCCTCTCTTCTTCACATCCATTATTATCTGCCCACTGGTCACTCATCTTCTCTTGGCTAATTTTTGTTATTTATGCCACCTGGAGATGATCAAGGACCATTTACCTGCACATGTGCTAAATGCAGGTGTTTGCTTACTGGCCTTCAGATTTTCTGTATTTCAAAACCTTTGTTAGAGAACATTGTTATGTGAACAAAGGGCCTTGTCCATCATCATGTTGTTAGAGATAACTAGCAAGCACAATGTAATTGTCCATAGTGATATTTAAAGTGGCTTTTCTTCAAACAAAGATGTTTTGGAATATAAAAGTGTTAAAAAATTGTCCAGGACTATTTAACAACTACCCAAATTACTCACCAAAAATGACTTGTCTTGCTTTTGCCAAGGTAGTTGAAGACGAAAGTGGGTCTGGCTTAGCTGATTCACTGATTGTTTATACTACCTTAATGAGTATGAGCATTGTTAAGTCAGACTTTAACCTGAATAAAAGTGTAGATGTATGTAAATGTATGATTAAATGAAAAGCAAATTCCCCAAGAACTTTACATGGTCTAGATTCCACCATGGGAAGGCCATGCTGGTTGAGAGGACCGACTTCAACTAATATAGTCTCCTCTTTTCCATTTGCCTGAGGCAAAGGGCTGGTTTGCTACAAATAATATAAAGAAGAAATGAGTTACTTGTCTTTGGACACTTTGTGACTCTGGTGAAGTTAAGTCTTTAATTCTGGTTTTTAATTAAGGCCAGACTGAAATCATTCTTGGGGGAAGCCACAATAAAAAATTTGTCCCCAAAGTCCCAATGTTTTAAGATTTGTCCTTTATGTGGCATGCATACATCCCTTTAAGGAGTATATATCCCTTCATCTCTGAAATGGAGGAAATTTTATAATAACTTGGTTTGGGAGAAAAAACTGTATTATAATCAACCGAACTGAATTCTGACCGTAGGGCCTCCTCTACTCCTACCAGTGGTTCTGGGCATGGCATGTCACTTTGCTGTTTTCATCTCACTCTGAAAGTGAAAATGTGAAAATGTTAGTTACTCCGTCATGTCCAGTTCTTTGCAACCCCATGGTCCACAGCCCGCCAGAATCCTCTGTCCAAGGAATTCTCACTCTACTCATCTGTTACATATGCTTGCCTTGAGCTGTTGGTTACCAAGGATAATCAGAGATCTGAATGACTGTATAAACATGAGAGGGTTCCCCCAAAAGTTCATTGTATGCTTAAAATGCTATTGTTGGTAATAATGAGGTTGAGGTCATCGTGGTGGTGATCTTGTCAAATCTCTTGTTATTGTTGTTCAGTCAAGTTGTGTCCAATTCTTCGCAATTCCATGGACTGTGGCATGCCATGCCTCCCTGTCCCTCACCGTCTCCAGGAGTTTGTCCAAGTTCATGTCCATTGGATTGGTGATGCCATCCAACCATCTCATCCTCTGTCACCCTCTTCTCCTTCTGTCTTCAATCTTCCACAGCATTAGAGTCTTTTCCAGTGAGTTGGCTGTTCGCAATCAGGTGGCCAAAGTGTTGGAGCTTCAGCTTTAGCATTAGTCCTTCTAATGAGTATTCATGGTTGATTTACTTTAGAATGGATGGTTTGATCTCCTTACAGTCCAAGGGACTCTCAAGAGTCTTCCCCAGCATCAAAGTTTGAAAGCATCAATTCTTTGGTGCTCAGCCTTTTTTTATGGTCTGACTCTCACATCTGCATATGACTACTGGAAAGACCATAGCTTCAACTATACAGATCTTTTCTGGCAAAATGACATCTCTGCTTTTTAATACATTCTCTAGGTTTGTCATAGCTTTTCTTCCAAGGAGCAAGTTTCTTTTAATTTCATGAGTGCAGTCACCATCCTCAGTGATTTTGGAGCCCACCCAAAATAAAATCTATCACTGTTTCCACTTTTCCTCCACCTATTTGCCATGAAGTGATGGCACCACTTATTCTTATTTATAATACCTTATTTTCTCCTTGAGTGATTGGTAAATCTTCTCTACAGACCACTGAGAAAGGGCAAGATGGGAGAATCTTTTTGGATTCAAAGATTTTTTTAAGTTATGTCTCACTTTTAGCAGATCATTTAATGAGCTTTATTGTAAAATTCCTAGATAAGTAGTTTTAAGAATTCTGTCTGCTTTTGAAACCCAGATGTAGCAAGGAAACCATCTGCCCCCTCCATTACTTCTGGCCTTTCCCCCATTTCAAAGACTTCTCTCTTGAGCTCTAGTGAAAGTGAAAAGCATTAGTCACTCAGCTGTGTCTGACTCTTTGCCATCCCATAACCCACCAGACTCCTCTTGTCCATCGAATTCATCAGGCAAGAATACTGGAGTGGGTTGCCATTCTCTTCTCCAGGTAATCTTCACCACGCAGGGATCAAACCTGGGTTTCCTGCATTGCAGGCAGATTCTTTACCATATGAGCCACCAGGGAAGCCCCCTCTAGCCAAATTGATCTGAATTTCTTGTTTAACATGGAAATCTCCAGTGGCTCCATGTTTCCATCTACACCGAGTAGAAACTCTCCCGTTCAGCTTCCACTGTAGTCTGGGACCTGGGCACACGCACTCTCCTGACTGCCATTTGTTTTCTGTCCTCTTCTCTACTCTAGGGGCTCTTGCTTCTCCAGTGCTGATTCCCACTTCTCTGCCTACCCCAACATTGTTCCCCTGACCCAAAGTGCTTTTTCTTCTGCTTAAGAGAAGCCTGCCCATTTTATGAGGCCCATTTAGAATACGAAGATTAAATTTTATCTTTTCCAAGATTCCTATACTGACTTTTCCAACAAACCCAGATCCTTCTGGCCCTTTCAGGGTCCATGATATCTAGATCCCATAACCTATACTATATAGGACTTACATATATGTTATCCTCTGTATCACTTAAGTGTGCTTAGTTGCTCCATCATGTCTGACTCTTTGTGATCCTTTAGACTGGTAGTCTGCAGGCTCTTCTGTCCATGGAATTCTCCAGAATACTGGAGTGGTTTGCCATTTCCTCCTCCAGGGGATCTTCCTGACCCAGGGATCAAATCCGCGTCTCCCGTGTCTCTTGATTTGTTGGCAGATTCTTTACCTGCTGAGCCTGTTGCTTACCTTCTTTACTTGCTGGGGAAGCTTGATTATCACTCAGGACCCAGTGGAAAAAAACACAACACAGACTTTAGCTAAAAGACTATGTGCAAAAGTACGGACTGGGGAAAGAGAAATAAGCAAGGGGAAATGGAGCAGCATGGAGCTAGCAACTTCTGGAAACTCTTAACCACCTGGAGGCTTGAAAGGGCAAGGGAACCGAATGGTTTCGAGAACTCCAAGCTATAGCTGTAGGAAAGGGCTACCGGACAAGAGCTGAGGCCAAGGAACCTGGCTGGTCTGTGGCAAGCTGTCATGGCAGGAAGACAGGAAGATCAAGAGCTTGACCTCATTGTCCTGAGCCTTGGGTCTCTTGCCAGAACTTTTCATCAGCTAAATCCAGCTGGAAGCCAGTGGATATGAGAGCCCATTGATGCTGTCTGTAAAGCCTCCCATGGCACAGAGTAGGGTGGGAAGAGTGGATCTGAGGGGCAAAAGGAAAACACGCAACATGTGGTCTTTATGTGGGGTTGAAAAGTTTCCTGGAGTATAAGTTTTCTCCCAAACTAGACATAAAGGGTAGAGACTATGACTTGTGTTTGGTCTTTGTCTTCCACAGTGCTTAGCTCAGTGTGAACTGGGAAAAGTGTCAAAATGCATATACATTGAGATTGTATGAAAAATAAAGGGAGAGAGGGTTGGTTCTAACCTCCTGTACCTTTTTTTTTAATTGGAGGAAAATTGCTTTGCAATGTTGTGTTGGTATCTGCCACACAACAACACAACATAATTATAGGTGGTGCTGGTAGTAAAGAACCCACCTTCCAGTGCAGGAGATGTAAGAAGTTCAGGTTCGATCTCTGGGTTGGGAAAGTCCCCTAGAGGAGGGCATGGCAACCCACTCCAGTGTTCTTGCCTGGAGAATCCCATGGATACAGGAGCTTTGTGGGTTACAGTCCATAGAGTAGCAAGGAGTTGGACATAACTGAAGTGACTTAGCACACATGCGTACATATATATGCAATCTCCCTTCTCTCTTGAACCTCCTTCTCCCTACTTCCCACTTTTGGTTTGCTATCTTTTGAAGCATCTAAGCCTTACGTTCCCAACTCAAAGTAAACTCCAGTTTCCTTAACGTGGCTTTAGCTGTCCCTCTGACCTCAACCCGGTGACTTCCTAGCTCTTGCCCCTGCCACTTCTCTAGCCATATGCCCTCTAGCTATGCCCCAAGTATATTTCCACTTCAGGGCCTATGCATCTGCTGGGCCCTTTGCCTGCAGATTTCCACATGCTTTGTACTTCTTTCAAGTCTGCTATAATGTTGTCTTATCAGAGAGGCCTTCACTGATGATCCTCAGTAAAACAGTACCATCTCCCATTTCTCTGTCCCCTCTTACCTCACATCATGTTCTGTACAGTATTTATCACTCTCTGACATGTGATACTTGTATTGTCCATTACTTGTTATCCTCCTTGCAACAGAAGACAAGACCCATGGAGGAGGGATCTTATTTGCTTTGTTCCAAATATCAAGATCAATGCTTGTCATGGAGTAGGAGCTGATAATTGATTATATACATACATATATAGTTTCCCCCCACTATTCAAAGTACAGCATTCCTTTGAAGCCTTTCATAAGCCAAAATGGCATCAACTGGAGAAATAGTGACCTTAGGACATACCCTGCTAACAAAGGAGCAGAATAAGTCCAGATAAAGCAGACAAGTTCAAAGTGATGGTGGCTTTGTGCTGAGATGCAGTTTCAGGGAAAAGAATTTTGTGGCATCACTCTGGTTCCTTGGGATGTGGATACCTTTAAGAACTCATTGCAAAACAAATGTTGAAGGGTGTTATTTTTGCTTTCTTTTTTTTTTTTTTTTTGTAAAAATGAAAATCCTGTTTGGATTTCTTTCTGTTAGGGAAAACAGGTACTCTTATAGGTGTTTTGTAGAAGTAAAGTGGAATGGAATCCCTTTTCATTGTTTATAAATTTGAATATGGATGTTCACTCTTAGGCCATCCTGCTGCTGTAGGCTAAGCTAAACTGTGCACCATTTAAATGTTTTTATTGAGTCTGTGCTAAGGCAAGCCAGGAGCTGTGCCCATTGCAGCCCTGGGCACTCACTCCTTCCCACTAGCCCCTTCCTAGCTTCAGATTCCTGGAGAAGGAAATGGCAACCCACTCCAGTATTCTTGCTTGGAGAATCCCAGGGACAGAGGAGCCTGGTGGACTACCGTCTATGGGGTCGCACAGAGTTGGACACGACTAAAGTGACTTAGCAGCAGCAGCAGCTTATAGATAGCATTACTTTTGATTAGAGTGTCACCAAAGGTCCCAAGAGCTGGAACTACAGGTCCTGTCCCATACTCTTCTCTGGTTTGCAGAATTGTACCACTGTTTCTTTTACAGCAGACTTCCCAGGAGACAGTCACTCTTGGAGTTGCTGTACTATTCTTATTTACTCATTCCTTACCAGGTACAAGGACCTGCATGGTTGCTGACGTCCTGGAATCAGCTTGTTTCTGGCTGGTAGCTCCCAGTGTGGCCTGGTGATCCTGTCTCCTGGTGACTGACTCTACTAGCAAGTGCTCTGTGAGTTGAGCCACTGGCAGGGGATGCCCTGGCCTAGGGGCCTGCTGCTGGGGGCCCTACCTAGTGATGGCCCTCCTATCCCTCTGAAGCTCCTGGACACACTGGGCACCACTCTGCTGGCACTTGTCCTGGTGGCATCAAAGGTAGAGGCCCCGCACAGCACTCTCCACATCCAGGATATAGCTTTCTCTTTTCTCTGCTTACTTCTTTTCAACATTAACTCTGTCCTTAGGATGCAGTTGGAAAAAAAAGTAGATGAACCAGCCCTAAGAAATGCTGGATAATATGCCTAGCCTTTCCAGACACCTAGTTCACAAAGGGGACAAATGCATCCCCCTTTCCCAGGACTAAGGAAACTGGCTCTGTAAGTACCCTGACCAGAACACCACCAACCTGCTTAGACACTTCAGATCACCAGCTCTCTAGTGGTACAGACATTTCTTCCAGATTTCCACACCAGCAGTGGCCACAGAGGCAAATGCAAATACAAGTGGCCATTTGGTTATGACATCCATGCCCCCTACATCTGAGGAGGTAACATTCCTGAACTTCAGGCCATGTGGTCTTAATATTCTTCTCTAGATGGTTCTGGACCTTGGTCATGGACACAGAGATGATACCGTCAGTAAATGGTACCCTTCTAAGGGGTATTAGGCCTAACTGACAGGTCTAGATTATCCAAAATGAGTCAGTTCTTAGGAATTACCTTCAGATCAGATCAGATCAGTCACTCATTCGTGTCCAACTCTTCATGACCCCATGAATCGCAGCACGCCAGGCCTCCCTGTCCATCACCAACTCCCAGAGTTCACCCAGACTCACGTCCATCGAGTCAGTGATGCCATCCTCTGTCATCCCCTTCTCCTCCTGCCCCCAATCCCTCCCAGCATCAGAGTCTTCTCCAATGAGTCAACTCTTCGCATGAGGTGGCCAAAATACTGGAGTTTCAGCTTTAGCATCATTCCTTCCAAAGAAATCTCAGGGCTGATCTCCTTCAGAATGGACTGGTTGCATCTCCTTGCAGTCCAAGGGACTCTCAAGAGTCTTCTCCAATACCACAGTTCAAAAGTATCAATTCTTTGGCGCTCAGCCTTCTTCACAGTCCAACTCTCACATCCATACATGACCACAGGAGAAACCATAGCCTTGACTAGGCGAACCTTTGTTGGCAAAGTAATGTCTCTGCTTTTGAATATGCTATCTAGGTTGGTCATAACTTTCCTTCCAAGGAGTAAGCGTCTTTTAATTTCATGGCTGCAGTCACCATCTGTAGTGATTTTGGAGCCCAGAAAAATAAAGTCTGACACTGTTTCCACAGTTTCCCCATCTATTTCCCATGAAGTGATGCGACCAGATGCCATGATCTTCGTTTTCTGAATGTTGAGCTTTAAGCCAACTTTTTCACTCTCCACTTTCACTTTCATCAACAGGCTTTTTACTTACTTCCTCTTCACTTTCTGCCATAAGGGTGGTGTCATCTGCATATTATTGGTATTTCTCCCAGCAATCTTGATTCCAACTTGTGTTTCTTCCAGTCCAGCGTTTCTCATGATATACTCTGCATATAAGTTAAATAAACAGGGTGACAATATACAGCCTTGACGTACTCCTTTTCCTATTTGGAACCAGTCTGTTGTTCCATGTCCAGTTCTAACTGCGTACAGATTTCTCAAGAGGCAGATCAGGTGGTCTGGTATTCCCATCTCTTTCAGAATTTTCCACAGTTTATTGTGATCCACACAGTCAAAGGCTTTGGCGTAGTCAATAAACCAGAAATAGATGTTTTTCTGGAACTCTCTTGCTTTTTCCATGACCCAGTGGATGCTGGCAATTTGATCTCTGGTTCCTCTGCCTTTTCTAAAACCAGCTTGAACATCAGGAAGTTCACGGTTCATATATTGCTGAAGCCTGGCTTGGAGAATTTTGAGCATTACTTTACTAGCGTGTGAGATGAGTGCAGTTGTGCGGTAGTTTGAGCATTCTTTGACATTGCCTTTCTTTGGGATTGGAATGAAAACTGACCTTTTCCTTAGTTGCTTTAAAAGATTGTACTTTGTTTTCACATTTCCATAGCTAGTAAAGTTTCAGATCATTCTTACCCCAAATGTATCATCAATATCCCTAACCTTATGAATCAGATCAGATCAGATCAGTCGCTCAGTCGTGTCCGACTCTTTGCGACCCCATGAACTGCAGCACGCCAGGCCTCCCTGTCCATCACCAGCTCCCGGAGGTCACTCAGACTCACATTCATCGAGTCAGTGATGCCATCCAGCCATCTCATCCTCTGTCGTCCCCTTCTCCTCTTGCCCCCAATCCCTCCCAGCATCAGAGTCTTCTCCAATGAGTCAACTCTTCGCATGAGGTGGCCAAAATACTGGAGTTTCAGCCTGAGCATCATTCCCTCCAAAGAAATCCCAGGGCTGATCTCCTTCAGAATGGACTGGTTGGATCTTCTTGCAGTCCAAGGGACTCTCAAGAGTCTTCTCCAACACCACAGTTCAAAAGCATCAATTCTTCGGTGCTCAGCCTTCTTCACAGTCCAGCTCTCACATCCATACATGACCACAGGAAAGACCATAGCCTTGACTAGGCGAACCTTTGTTGGCAAAGTGATGTCTCTGCTTTTGAATATGTATCATCAATATCCCTAACCTTATGAACCTTATGAATATAGCAGTACTAACTCTCTCTTCCTGCCACTTCCAGCTTCCTCTGTTCTGAATTGCTTATGCTTCTCCCAAAGGACACTATATTTTCTTCTATTTGGTACCACTGCACATTCCTATTCTTCTGCCTAGAATGTCCTAGCCTGGCTTGTCTGACTGCCAACCTCCCACGTATCTTTAACATCACAGCACTTTTGAGGCCAGTCACCACTTAAGCTGAAGTCATGATTCCTTCCCATGGACCACCACTGTGCCTCCTGCCTGCCTTGACTTCTGTCCCGTCACATCATTAAGAATAAAAGAATGAGGTCCTAACAGACTGCCTGACTGAAGCCTTTCCCACTACATCTGATGATTCATCCTGTCTGCTAGGCCCAGCACATACTAAATTCTTTGTACATGTTTCTAGGATAAAGATATTAAGTGAGTGAATAAGTTTTGAAACCAGCAATGTTCTTGTACATTTCCAATTTTCTCTGTGATCAGCACTTTTCCTAGTGAAGAATCAACTCCCTTCTACAAGACACCAGGCTGAATTCCCCAAAGTTTCTTTCTCGCTCACCCTGCCTACCTGTTATTTCAATCTGGGTTTTGTAAACATTCAGAGCAGATGATGTTTTTACAATGGGCAAGAACAACTGAGTGGAGCCCCTGATGTGGTTACTATTAACATCAATACAACTCTGGTCTGGTTATGAGGTGTGACAATAAAACACGATAGTATTTGTGAAAGGGTTCTATACAGAGATTAATGTAGTCTAATTAGTAATGATACATTAGAGTAATAAGGTTTGAGGGTAACTCCTAGAACTCACCTAGTTCATTCTCCTCGAAAGCTCAGGGAGTGCATTTGTTCATCTTTCTATATTTGCCATTAACACAGGTTGGAGCCATCAATAATAAATAGAATGAGAGAAGTCCAAGCAATTGTAAATACTAATTCAGAGGTCAGTAAGAATAAGATTTTTAAGTCTTTGATTTGAAAGGTATAGCATTTATAATTAAAATAGTGAAAGATATTAGACTAATTGCAAATTTTCCTTAAGAAAGCAAAAAATTAAAAAATGGAAATTGCACTTGTCATGTCATAAAGCAATATACTAGGAAAAGTTCTCTAAACATACAGTTTTTCTTTGATCAAAGTTAATGATTCATTGTGTCCCTTCCCTGGAAAAAAAAGTCAGTGTTCCTTTTCCTCATGTTTAATGTGGAAATTAATATTATTAATATGGATTTCACAAACTATGACATCTAGCAGTTATTGTTTTTCTTATTCATGAAAAAGCAGGAGAATATTTAGCTTCTGTTGAAGTAACAATTATTTGAGTAAAATAACAGTGTCACGTTATGTCAAAATTGAATTTTTGGCTTCACATTTTTCATTTGAACATCAGTTGTATGGAAGGCTCACGAAGAAAAGGAAAACAGTATGAAAACAATTGTTTTGAAAGGGAAGGAAGGAAAAAGAGGTGTGAGGTTTCTTAAAAAGCCAAGGTAGTGTAACAGAGAGCAGAGTTAGATTAGAGGGACTCAGAAAATGAGTTCTAGCTTCACCTCTGCTACTAAGGAATCTCTTTTCATTGAGAATACTGAATATGTTTCCCCAGGTGAATCTGAATGTGATAGCCTGTGATGACAAGCAAAGGGGACTATCCTCTTCTGGGACCAGATCAGGACCAGATCTTCTTTTATAAAGGCTTATTATTGGATTGACTGTTTCACTGTGGTTCTACTTTAGTAAGAGAAGGCACAGAGAGGACCCGTTTGAGGTACATATTACCAGTCACAATTTTATGCTTTGCCACCTGTTCTCTGCCAGTGCCCTCAATCCTTGCTGCCCCGTGTGGGATCCCTGGAGACTCTGAGGGGGTCACACTGTAACGTTGAAACACCCATCTGGGGGCATTTGTACAAAGCTGAGAGTAATATTGCTGGCAGGTTGCTATGACAATTTGCAAACAGTAGAGGGGATGAGTACCCATTCGGATTTGAGTCTGCATTAGCTCAGGCCTGCACACTTGATCTGGCCAGCGGCCGGCAGAGTCCCAGGAAAGACTTAACGGACCCAGGCCCTCAGGAGAAGTTCAGAAACCAGGCAAATCTTAGGAAGAAAGCGCAAGGCAAGCTTCCCGCTTCCCGTCTCCCCTCCCGCTGAAGTAACAAAACCTGTGACCTTTGCACAAAGGCCTGTGCCACAGACGACACGAGGCGGGTGTGAGAAGGGCAAAGCAGTTTTTCCGTCTGCAAGGGAAAGAGAGGCTGTATATGGCAAAATAAAAAGGGAAATTCTCCACGTGTCTTGGATGGGAAAGGAAAGAGACTTTGTCTCTGGAGGAGAGGAATTGAAGGTATCGCTTAGGAAGGTGTGTCTCTCCCAGTGGCCGCGCAAGGAAAGGCTCGGAGTTGTTAAGGAAATGGGAGGTGTCTCTGATGTTTATTTTTGCCTAGCAACCCACAGCCAGCTGCTTCCCCGGCAGCCGTCCACACGCGCCTCGCTGCCTCCCCTCGTCCTAGCGACTGGAGAGCGGTCATTTGGTGTCAGTAAACCGGGGAGGGAGTCTGTGTGGTGGAGGTGGAGGTGGAAGCGGGAGGGCAGCCCCCTCCTTGGCCCACGTTTTGGGTCACCAGGCTAAGGCTCGGTCCTCCAACGGGGATAGACTTACCTTAGCCAGGTGACCCTCGCACAACTAAGTTATTTCCATGATCAGATGGGGCGATGGGGTGGTTAAGCCACTGGGACCTGGAAGGCGGGGAGGGGGGCGGGCAGTATTGTCTGTGAGCAGCCATTAGGTTCGGAAAGCTGAAAATGCATACGTGTTTGGGGAAAGCGCTCGGAAGGGGAGGGGGTTTTCTGCAGCGATTTCGGTGGGAGGGAAGCGGTGGTGGGTTGCGCTGGGCGGGGGAGAGGACGAGGCCGAGGAGGGCAGAAGGTCGTTAGCTAAGGCGCCGAAGGGAGCTGGGCAGATGGCTGGAGGGGGAGGCGAAGGGCGAGCGGAGGCTGCAGAGTTTTCCGGGGAGTGGAGAGGTGTCTACGCCGACGATTGGGGGCGGGGGCGAGCAGGGAGGGACTTCGGTGGGCGGCTGGGTGGGGGAGGGGTGGGCGCAGGAGTGAGTGGCGCGGCGGCGGTGGGGGAGCCCGGGGGCGGGGCCTGCCCGGCGGCGGAGGGCGCGGGGGCGGGGCTGCCCTCCTGGGCCGTGCGGCGCGCGGGCTCCCGGCGAGTGTGCGCGGGGGCGCGCCTGCGCGGGCCCGGGAGGAGGCTCCCGAGCAAGTCGGCCCAGGCGGCGCAGACCGCCGCTCCCCCGCGCCCTATGTGAGGGAATCGGGGAGGCCCGCGGCGCACCGGGGAGGGCGAGGCATGTGCACGGGCCGGAGGGAGCTGAGGCCGCCCGAGGAAGAGGAGGACGGCGGTGGCGGCGAGGAGAGCGGGGGGCTCGCGGCGGCGGGCCCGGGCCGAGGGGATGCAGCGGACTGTGTGTGTCTGACTGTAGCTGACGCGAGGCGGCGAGGAGGCGCCGGAGATCCGCCAAAGGGGCAACCAGGGGGCGGCCGCGGTGGCGGCCGCGAGAAGTAGCAGCAGGACGGGCGGCGGCGGCGGTGGAGACGGCAGCCTTGAGATGCATTTTCTTCTCCAGCGGCCATGTTAACCAGGAAACCTTCGGCCGCCGCTCCCGCCGCCTACCCGACCGGTAAGGAAGCCCGGGCCCCGCTGCCCCCGCCGGCCCCCGGGCCAGCCCTCGTGGCGCCGGCGCCTGCTGCCAGCAGGACCTCGAACAAAGTCTGCGCCGCGGCTGGGCGGCGCGGGATTCCCCGGGTGGACGGCGCGCCCTCGCCTCGGCTCATTGTTAACACGCGGGCCCCGAGGCTCCTCGGAGCGGAGCCCTCCGGCCGGACAGGAGCCGTTCCTGACCTCCCCAGTCTGGGGCTCGGCGATGCGGCGGCGCCCGGGTCGGCAGTCCAGTTCCGCTCCGGGCCTACGGACGCCCGCAGAGCGGACCGCCGGCGCAGCCCAGCCCGGCTCCCTGGCGGGGTCGCGAACTCGCTTGCGCGGGGGAACCCTACCTAACTTTGCAGCCGCCGGAGCCCCGCCCGCGGGCGCGCTGGGTTTCTGCGTCCCAGGCCTCCCGCCGCTCCCCCGGCGCTCGCACTCAAGGTCCCTGGCTCGGCCCGGGGGAGAGCGGGCTCCGCAGCCTGGAGGGGTGGGGTGGGGCGGGGCGGGGCCACGGGGTCCCAGTGACTTTCTCCCCCTTGACCCTCTTTTGTCTCCTCCCGCGCGTGGCTGCCAGGCCGAGGAGGGGACAGCGCCGTTCGCCAGCTTCAGGCTTCCCCGGGGCTTGGTGCGGGGGCTCCCCGGAGCGGAGTGGGGACTGGCCCGCCCTCCCCCATCGCCCTGCCGCCTCTCCGAGCCAGCAACGCTGCCACCGCAGCCCACACGGTGAGACCTAGCCCGTGGGTGGCTGGGAGGGAGACGAGGGGCGGGAGAGGGGCCCGGGGCACCAGCACCCGTACTTGGGGACTTCTGCAGCCGGGAGAGGGGAGAGAGGTCTAAGTGCGAGTATCTCCACGCCCCTGGCCAGTGGCCTCTCCGGGACGCCGCCCTCTGGAACTTGGGCGAGCCCAAAGCTGCAGCCACAAAGGAGATTCGTGGCACGGGCCCCTCACTTCCCCTCTGGAGCCCGCCCACCCCTGCGCTCCCCTTCCTTCGAACTTCCTCCGGCTCTTTCCCCCTCTTTTTTTTTTTTTTCCCCGTCCTTGCTTCCTTGAGCTCCTTTCTCTGACCGGATAAACATCCCTCCCCCTCCGCCACCACTTTGGGTAGTGGATATTTATAGAAATAGATCTGTGTTAGGGTCAGCCCGGCTGTCCTGCCCGGAAAATAGATCCCCCAAAGAGCCTCGCAGGCCTGGCCTCAGCCAGCAGGGAGCACCGCCAGTTGTCCCCCGCGTGTGGAAGCATGTTTTATGAGTGCTACAGGTTTGAGCATAGCAGAAATTGTAATTAACATTAACAAAAATAAGAGCCGCAGCAGCAGTCAAAACAAGCCACCCCTGTAGGTTTCTGCACTTGGGTATTATTCAGAAGGAAAGGGCCAGCTTTGCTTCCCAGGGAGGTGGGAAGGGCAGGGCACTTGACAGGGCCAAGAGGAAGGTGAGAGCCCAGCACCAGACCGGTGGCTGCAGAGATCGGCAAGCTGGACTTGACTTCAGCGTGTACCTCTTTTCTCAGTCCCAGAGAGCCCTTGGATGGTGGCTGACAGCCTAGCAGAGCTGTGCACCGGAGGAGGTGATGGTTTCCAGGGTCTTGTTTACGTATTCCTTTGAATCTTTCAGAGGAAACGCCTAAGATGGTTCTAAATGAGGGGCGCTTGGTAGGGATATGGCTTTGTTTGCCAAGTGAAAGTTAAGTTCTTGTAGAAAAGGCCATTTCTAGCTCTGAGGGTCACGTGCTATGCGGAAACTTGTTTATCAGGGGAGAATTTGTGAGGGAATGGCCAAAGTGGAATGTTTTCTGTTAGACCTGAATATCTGTGTACAGTTCCACAGGAAAATGTTTTCTTGTTAAATCTTCTTTCTCTCTCTCCTCTTTCTGTCTCTCATGACACATCTAGACCCAGGGGCTAAGAATTCACTGCACAGAAGTTAACCAATCTGTTGGGGCTGTGGTTGATGGAAACGAATCAGTAGACTGCTGATTCTGCGTGTTCTTGTCACGGTGATGTTTTAGTTGAGAAATTGCCATTGGGTTTTAGGTGTTTCAGTTTGTTTGTTTGGTTTGGAATCATCTGACAACTTGGAAAGTATAACATCCAGTTTTTTTCCATGTCTGAATGTGATCACATGACTTGGTGTGACCTGGAAATGAAATACTACTGGGTTTGCATCTGGATTCTGGTTTTCTAAGAGTGGGCTTTGCTTGATCAGAACCTCTTTGCAAATGAAATGTGTTTAAGATGATGGAAAATGAAAGGTGACTACTAGAAGAGTAGTCTATGGGAGACCAGAAATGAAAAGATATGTGGGTGCTTCTCAGCTCTCCTAATGATAGTGCTTATATTTTACTGTGATATCTATTTGATTCACCTAAAACTTCAATGTGCCATTGATTAGAAGCTTGGTTTTGAAAGTATGAGTTTTGGTTCTGGTTGTTGTTTAGTTTTGATTTTAAATATTTACAGAATATCGCAGACTTCCTCAAATGGGTGAGTAAAAGGACAACGGGGTTTTATCTGGTTCTGCGCCTTCATTTTTTGGATGAGAAGAGCAGACAAGTTAACTGGTTTGGTCGAGATGCCTGAGCTAGTTTCTATGAAAGCTGGAGCTAAAGCCCAGGCCCTCATGAGTCCAGCTTTACATACTACTTGACTGCTAATTCTAGGAAATTGAACTGGTTTCTTATAAATGTACAAACCTTAAAGATCCTTGTTTCTCTATGTCTTTGAGATTTTTTAAAGTTTTTAGTTTTTAACTCCATAGGAGTTACAACTAGGAATAGCTATTAATGATTGAGTAGGGGAAGCATTATGAAGAAGAAACTAGTGTTTGCCTATGTTTTCCCTTGTGAGTGATGTAGTAGGTAGATAAATATATGACTATGAGAATTATAAACTTTGGAATTTAGTGCATTGCCCTCTTGTTCCTTGTCTTCATGGATATCTTGTACATTAGTCATTTTGTTTATCTCTTTTGGTCCTAAAAGCATACATACCTAGTAATTATTCTGATTCTTAATAGTTTTTTCTTTTTAATGTTTTATGAGGGATATTTGCTTATTTTTAAAATTCTGAAATATTAGTATTGTATCACTTTTATAACTGCTTAATGTTTAAAGCACTCTCCAGTTACCAGTTTTACTGTTGTAAAATAATTGGAGTGGAGGAATGAATATTCCCATTTTAAAAAATAGTAGAGTTTGGTAGAAGAAAAGTAGATGTTTGACTCAGGGCCACACAGACCATCAGTGTTTGAGGAGGAGCTAAAATTCCGATCTTTTTGGCCTCACTTCTATTCCCATAACACTATATAGCATTTGTAAGATGACTTCAGTGAAATTTTAAAACTCCCAGAAATGTTAACACAGGCAAGTATGTGCGATTTTCCCTTTTATTTTTGGAAGATTAAAACTACCAAATTGGCTAGACTATTGTTCTTATATAATTTTTAGTGTAGAAATGTTTCATGGTCAAAGAGGGCTTTTTTAGGTATCTCTGCTTTAATCCATACATTTTAGGTATCTAACAATTACATCCACTCACTGTGTTATTTTTAAATTCAACAGGCACTGTGCTAGATAGGCATTGGCAAAAACGGAAAAAGCAAGTAAGAGGTTTTAAACATCCTTAAGTTTATGGTATAGTCTTGGCCTATGTATTCTGGAAATGTTTTGGCATTTCTAGGGTTTTTCTCCCTCTTATAGAACAGTTAATTGCGCTTCTGACTCAGGTTGTGATTATAGATTCCTATGGTGTTTAAGACAATATCCGCCTTTACTGCTGCTGCTAAGTCGCTTCAGTCGTGTCCGACTCTGTGCGACCCCGCAGCCCACCAGGCTCCCTCGTCCTTGGGATTCTCCAGGCAAGAACACTGGAGTGGGTTGCCATTTCCTTCTCCAGTGAATGAAAGTGAAAAGTGAAAGTGAAGTCGCTCAGTCGCATCTGACTCTTCGAGACCCCATGGGCTGCAGCCCACCAGGCTCCTCCATCCATGGGATTTTCCAGGCAAGAGTACTGGAGTGGGGTGCTATTGCCTTCTCCGCCTCCTTTTACTGGAGCCCCTCAAATGAGTTTCCTTAACATCTGGAAAGTTTTTAAGATTCCACACGTCAATTTTAGGTATTTAGTTGATGCTGTTATTCTTTTAACGGGCTGTCCTTGCCTCCATGTCTCTGCTTATGTGTTGCAATCCTAACATCTTGTGACTTGAGTCACCAGGGACAAGTCTTGATTCCCTGGGTGTTAACTTCATGTTTTGTTATGAAGGTACAAAGGTAGTTGTCAAGAATAACTTAAAGAGGTGAGAGTTAAAAAGGAGTTACTGACATACATTCTTCCATTCAGCAGAAATTGACTGAGTGCTTACTGTATGTTTGGATTTATGTCAATAAGGATTTAAAAAGATAAGAGGTGACCCCACCCTGGAACTGCTCACATCCTGGTTGGTATATCAGGTGTGAAAACAGGTGTGAAATGAAATAAGTATTTTAATATATCAGTGCTCGGTAAGCACCCTGGAAGGGAAAGGGACTTTTTCAAAGAGGAGGTGAGAGTTGAACTGGCCGTTGAAGGGTGAGTAGGAGTTTTCCACATAGCCCACGTTAGCAAGGAGATTTCAAGCAGCACTTGGAAAAGATGATAGTTCTAGCTCTCCTTTCAGTTCAGTTCAGTCACTCAGTCGTGTCCGACTCTTTGCAACCCCGTGAACCGCAGCATACCAGGCCTCCCTGTCCATCACCAACTCCCGGAGTCCACCCAAACCCATGTCCATTGAGTTGGTGATGCCCTCCAACCGTCTCATCCTCTGTCGTCCCCTTCTCCTCCTGCCCTCAGTCTTTCCCAGCATCAGGGTCTTTTCAAATGAGTCAGTTCTTCACATCAGGTGGCCAGAGTATTGGAGTTTCAGCTTCAACATTGGTCCTTCCAACGAATATTCAAGACTGATCTCCTTTATGATGGACTGGTTGGATCTCCTTGCAGTGCAAGGGACTCTCAAGAGTCTTCTCCCAACACCACAGTTCAAAAGCATCAATTCTTCGGTGTTCAGCTTGCTTCATAGTCCAACTCTTAACATCCATACATGACCAATGGAAAAACCATAGCCTGACTAGACGGACCTTTATTGACAAAGTAATGTCTCTGCTTACTCACTATTATACTAAGCACACTATGCCTTTTACCTTGTTTAACCCTCCTAACGCCCCTAATGAGGCAGCTTTGTTACCCTCTTTATACCGATAAGGGCCCTGAGGTTCAGAGAGATTAATTGCCCAAGGTCATATAGTTTGAAGTGGTGGAGCTTGGATTCATTTCCCTTGTGTCTAGTTGAAAATCCCTGAACACCTAACCATTATGAATCATGACCTCACCAAAAAGAGAGGACTATAAAAGAGAGTGGTGTCTCCATGGGTCTTAGGGAATCCAGCTTATTCTCAGAGAGCGTGACAGTGGTAGGTGACACTGGAAAGACTCAGGTCATTTAGGCCCAGCATTTTAGAACCTCGTGTTCTTGCCTGTAAATTCTTGAGTTCTTTGTGGAAATGGAGTGCCCACATGAGCCTTAAGCAAAGTCAAGGGCAGTGTGAGTGACATTTTCAGTGGTAACTCCAGAAACATCATGGAGAGAACAGACAGTGGATTCTAGGCTTAGAAGCAAAAGGGCACGTGAGGAGGCTGCTTCTGTTGTCCCAGTAAAAGACACAAGAACGCCAGGTGGGATAGTGAGGCTGGAGGGAAGTGAGTCAGTTAGAAATGATGGTGGGGTTCCATGGTGACTTGGGAAGGTACAGGAGATATGGAGATGGACTCAGTGACTGTTCGGGAGGGTGGCTTATACCGTAAAGAATCTGCCTGCAATGCAGGAAACCCAGGTTTGATCCCTGGGTGGGGAAGATTCCCTGGAGAAGGGAATGGCTACCCACTTCAGTATTCTTGCCTGAAAAATCCCATGGACATTGATGCCTGTTGGGCTACAGTCCATGGGGTTGCAAAGAGTTGGCCACAACTGAGCACAGCAGCACAGCCTTTTCTTGGTCAGAAATTCAGGGTTATGGGAAGAAGAAATGGTTTGAGTAGAAAAAGTACGAGTTGAGTTTGAGTTGCCCATGAGGAAGGCAGCTGATCTGTAGTTGGACACAGCGAGTCTTGAGTTCAGGAGTCATGGATTGGGCTTGTCTAAGCTGGAGGTGTTCTGGGAGTAAAAAGCCACGAGCAACTTGAGGCTTGAACTCTGGGGGAACCCTGGAGCCCTCCTTGATTGCTGCTGTGAAGGAGACCAAGAGTAGGTAGTTGGAAGAGACAGAAGGTCATCCAATTAATTGGCAAACTCTAGTTTAGTCACTCAGCTTTTGTGATGGTATTTTAAATTATGCAGAACATTAAAATTGCTATTATAAAAATTGAAGTCAGTTTCTGAAGCTCAGAATGTTTTACTTTGCCCTCTTTTTAGAACCTCCTATGGCTCCAAGGTCAATTTTGTCCCCAGTGAAGCCTCATGCTTTTGTACTGTGTATACTGGTAATGTTGGTTTTTCTTCTGAAATCTCTCCAGCCTGCCCTGAAGAGAATGGTTCTCTAGGAGACATATATTGCCAATTTCAGGTCCTTTCATTCCTGGCACTTGAAAGACCACAGTGGGGAGGAGGAGAGGTACAGAGAGTGAGGCTTGGACAAAAAGCACTGGACAAGCCTGTACTACTTATATATATATATCCAGGACTTCCCTAATTCATTTTTATGAACTGCTTTGCTTTTGGCAAAGAATGAGGATAAAATAACTTATCTAGCTACACTGACAGAAGATATGTTCATTTAGCATAGAATACCATCTGTGAGTTTAGTGGAAGGGTTCAACTAGAAGTCTTGCAGAAATCTAAAAAGTAAAATCCCTCAGTCAATGAAATCACACTTCAGACAGGCCCAAGTACTGAACTGTATTCTCCTTTGTTTTAGAAGATTGCAGAGAGAAAGCACATGCCTCAGATAGTGCATCAGTTAAAGAAAATTTGAAGGTGTTGGACTCCTAGTAAGATGGCCTTGGGATTTCATTTTGTAATCTAGGTAGTCCCAAACCATTTCTTGAATTATGATATTACATAGAGCACTTCTATGCATTTAGTGATATGTAAAGCCCAAGAGATAGGGTTTAGGAGATGATGGGAAAAATACTGAAAGTTTAAGACTTCAGCTAATTGACTGTATACTCCTGAAGGGCTGTGTGGCCAGACCTTAGAGAACACTGAATGAATGAGATGGATCGCAAACAGCAAGTTCATCTTTAAGCTTTCATATAAAAAAAATCACCTGCTGGGATGCTTTTAAGACTTGTGAGTTATTGTCTGAGGCTGGCAAGAATTCCTAACTGGGAGGGGATCCTGGCTGTTAGTTCTCTTCCACCCCTCACCTCTTGGCCATAATAATGCTTGAGAGAAATCCCAAGTAGATTCTCTGTAAGAAGGCTGGGACCCCCTGGCTTATGCCATCACTTTTGTTCATACAGGAATGTTCAGGGATGGCTTATGTGCCTGAAATAGAAATCGCTACATTGTATTCCTTGTTGGAAAGCTGAGTATCCCAGCAGCCGGGAGAAATACATGTTTTAAGAGAGCCAAGCCATTGACCAAAGGAAGGCCCGCCGAGTGAGGCGGCTGGATTGTTGGGCTGGATGGCCTTAAATGGTCATCACAGTCAGTACAGCCCAGAGACTTAAAAATAGGTTTGGGGTTTACAAGATACTACAGTGCATATCTACATGGGAATCTTTTCCAGCCTAAAAGCTGCTTCTGGATCAAGTACTTTCCTAGGTGTAATTAGTTTGATTTGCAAGTAGTGGAGAAGACCAAGAATGAAGACAGCAGTGCTCTCAGAATAGAACTAAATGCCAGAGGTGGAGTAGTAAACAAGACCGACCTGGTCCCTGCCCTCATGGTAATAAAGAAGCTACTAAGTGAAGTGTGAAAAATGTTGTAATCCAGGGGCGGAAGAGCCAGTAGAGTGCCCATGTGTTCATGCTCTTTCTGTATCCTTTCATCTTGATATCAAGTATGGGTTGAATGGAATGTCTATGATAGCACAGTGCCTGTGCTAAATGTTAGGTAGAGAATGATGACCAAGAAACCTGATCTCTGCCTCCACTGAGAACTTACTCTAAGGACCCTGAAAACATGTACAGCAAACTCTTCGTTAGTTGCAGCAGTTCTGGGGCTCTTTGTTTTTTTCCAGATCCCTAGTTTCATAGCCATCCCCAGCCCCTCAGCCTCTTCTGCCTTTGTCTGAGGCCATCTGCATCACGACGTCCACTCTCCCTGTGGCAGTGTTGGTGAGGTCCCTGCTGCGTGTACAGCTCTTTCCTTTGAAGAAACCTGATACCGATTGTACCCTCAAACCAAGTTGGATTTTGTAAAGGTGGGGGTGGGAGCCAACTTATAAAATAGCCCTTTTGAACAAACCGCTTCTGTTCCATTGATGTTCCCTCTCTGAATTCCAGATTGGCGGCAGTAAGCACACAATGAATGACCACCTACACGTCAGCAGCCACGGACAGATCCAGGTTCAGCAGCTGTTTGAGGATAACAGTAACAAGCGGACAGTGCTCACGACACAACCAAATGGGCTTACCACGGTGGGCAAAACGGGGTTGCCAGTGGTGCCGGAGCGGCAGCTGGAGAGCATCCACAGACGGCAGGGGAGTTCCACCTCTCTGAAGTCTCTGGAAGGCATGGGGAAGGTGAAAGCCACCCCCATGACTCCCGAGCAAGCGATGAAGCAATACATGCAAAAACTAACCAGCTTTGAACACCATGAGATTTTCAGCTACCCTGAAATATACTTCTTGGGTCCAAATGCAAAGAAACGCCAGGGCATGTCAGGCGGTCCCAATAACGGTGGCTACGATGATGACCAGGGATCCTACGTGCAGGTGCCCCACGATCACGTGGCTTACAGGTACGAGGTCCTCAAGGTCATTGGGAAGGGGAGCTTTGGGCAGGTGGTCAAGGCCTATGACCACAAAGTCCACCAGCACGTGGCCCTGAAGATGGTGCGGAACGAGAAGCGCTTCCACCGGCAGGCGGCCGAGGAGATCCGCATCCTGGAGCATCTGCGCAAGCAGGACAAGGACAACACCATGAACGTCATCCACATGCTGGAGAACTTCACCTTCCGCAACCACATCTGCATGACATTCGAGCTGCTCAGCATGAACCTCTATGAGCTCATCAAGAAGAACAAGTTCCAGGGCTTTAGTCTGCCTCTGGTTCGCAAGTTCGCCCACTCCATCCTGCAGTGCCTGGACGCTTTGCACAAAAACAGGATAATTCACTGTGACTTGAAGCCCGAGAACATTTTATTGAAGCAGCAGGGTAGAAGCGGGATTAAAGTGATTGATTTTGGCTCTAGTTGTTACGAGCACCAGCGGGTCTATACATACATCCAGTCCCGTTTCTACCGGGCCCCGGAAGTGATCCTTGGCGCCAGATATGGCATGCCCATCGACATGTGGAGCCTGGGCTGCATCCTTGCAGAGCTCCTGACCGGTTACCCCCTTTTGCCTGGGGAGGATGAAGGGGACCAGCTGGCCTGTATGATTGAACTGCTGGGCATGCCCTCCCAGAAACTGCTGGATGCATCCAAACGAGCCAAAAATTTTGTGAGCTCCAAGGGTTATCCTCGTTACTGCTCTGTCACGACTCTCTCAGACGGCTCCGTGGTCCTCAACGGTGGCCGTTCCCGGAGGGGGAAACTGAGGGGCCCACCAGAGAGCAGAGAGTGGGGGAATGCACTGAAGGGGTGTGACGATCCCCTCTTCCTTGACTTCTTAAAACAGTGTTTAGAATGGGATCCTGCAGTTCGCATGACCCCTGGCCAGGCTTTGCGGCACCCCTGGCTGAGGAGGCGACTGCCAAAGCCTCCGACAGGGGAGAAGACGTCTGTGAAGAGGATCACCGAGAGCACTGGTGCTATCACATCCATTTCCAAGTTACCTCCACCTTCCAGCTCAGCTTCCAAACTGAGGACTAATCTGGCACAGATGACAGATGCCAATGGGAATATTCAGCAGAGGACAGTATTGCCAAAACTGGTTAGCTGAGCTGAGCCCCCCGATGCTGGTAATTCTGAAAGATACGACATTGCTGAGCCTTACTGGGTTGAAAAAGAGTAGCTCAGACCTGTTTTTATTTGCTCAATAACTCGACTCATTTGTATCTTTTCGGCACTTGTTTTAATGTAAGAAAGTTTGTTTTGTTTTATAAAATACATGGGGACAATGCTTTAAGTTTTTATACTTTCTGAAACTGTTTTTGTGTTCTAAAAGTACGATGAGCCTTACTGTAATTAGTGTGGCAGAGTAATAAACATCAGTGGCAGGCCATTGATCACGTCATGACTGCCGCGCATCTACAGATTGGTGTCAAAGACATTGACTATGTCTTCATGGTTCATAGTGTATTCTCCCCAAGGTGATCGCCTCTGAAGGCCCCCCGCCCCAAGCCCTTCTCCCTCCACACTCCAGGTTCATGCACAGGTGTAGCATGTCCTGCTTTGTTTTCCATAAGTTACCTGGGTGGTAGTGATGGTGGGAGGAGGATGGTCAGGACGAAAATGGTATTGTAAGAAAAACTGCACCTTAGAGGTTTTTTCCCCTGAAATAGTGCTCAGAGACAAAATCCCCACAGTTGAAATGCCCCACAGTTAGCATTTTGACGTTCTAAAGGCCGGCCAAGCAGACCTGGTGGATGAATGGAAACGCGTGTGTCCCTCCAAATTCTCCAATGTGATCAGCGAGCTGTTTTGCAAAGAAGTCTCGTTTAATAGAATTTGGTTTTGCGCCTAAAATTAGAAATGTATTCCATGAACTAACTGTTCTTCCCTTCTCTTTGCTTTTCTCCCCACTGTTCCTCTTTACCACACATCTGTTGCTTGCATCTAATTTCTTTTCCTTCCTTCAAGTACATATCCCAGACTGTTAATACAGAAAAGAGACATTTTTAGCTGTGATTATGACCATCTTTTTCATATTCCAATTTAAAAAAGAACAGCCTAGCTACTTAAGGTGGGGATTTCCATAGTTCCAAAGACAGTTTAGCAGACTCGAGTGAGTTCACACTTCAGGTGCCACAGTAAGGTTCTTTTAGCCTGGGAAAGCATCACCTCTTTAAAAAGAAAGAGGGTTGAAAATCCTCTTCTTCAAGAGACATCAATTGTCCTTGTCCAGCAAGGCCAATTTTAACAAATTCTAAGGAGGAAAATTTCAGCCTCAAGTTAAATGGTTTGACTTACTCTATGCATCATTAGAAGAACCATAGACATTGCATTCCTCTGTTTTATTTTACTTTTGTTTGGATTGCACTTGATTGTTTTCATGGGAATGACACTTTACCTGTAAAAGTAACTCTTGAGAGTTAGGTAAAAGAATATTTTCTCCTCTGAATAATAATTATTTTCACAGTGAAAATTTCAGTATTTTATCACTAACGTATGAGCAGTGATACATATCAATTTCAAGGCACGTGGAAAAAAATTTAGTTATGTGCAATTTAATATAGAAAGATTTCTGCCTGTTTGGACAGTAGGTTTGGGTAGTATAAAATAGGATAAATACTCTTTTATATGCACAGATATTATTGTATGGATTGCCTATAAATTGATTTACAAGTACTTAAAGCATGGTCCCCAGTGAGGCCAAGAAAGTTTCCGGTTAAGTTCTTTTAATATTAATCCTACAGTTTCTCTTGCTTTAAAAAAGAAAAAGAGATAGTTTTGAACAAAACACTTTACTTATCTTGAGGCTTTGTCAGTTGATGGTGGAGAAAAATGCTCAGGAAATATTACAGATATTTGCCAAAAAATCAGTAATAAGATTAGCTTATTAATAAGGTAGTGGTGTTGATATTTGCTTTACTATTTAAGGGTGTCACTGATAAATTAATTTATACTTTGTATTTAGAAATTATAGCTTCTTTCCCCTAGTCAAATTCTTTAGCCTGTTGTACACATTTCTGTGTAATCTGTGGAAGTGCAATAATGTTAGTTGCATTTTAAATGATGCTCATGTGATCAGTCAGTGGCTTATAGAATTTAAAGATTGTGTATTAAAATTTTGGCTTAAAGGCATAAGAAGTGTAAGACTTGTGGTGGCTTTATAAAACCATAAGCCTCTTAACGATGGTTAGCGTCTTTAGGTCATTAAAACAAACAGAAAGGTAAAGGCTATTTTCCCCTTGCAATGCTCCTCTTCTGCCGTATCCACTCTCAAGATTTTCACTGAAATAAATGAACCTGAGCCTGCCATTAATAAGAATTTCCCTATAGAATGATTATCCATGTTAAAATTTATAAACAGACTAATACTGCTTGTCTCCTCCCCCACCACACAGAACTGGTTCTTAAGATGCCAATAGTGCATTTGTGACTATCTTTATTCACAAATGTAACCGGAAACTTTTAAGCCAAACTAAAATGTGCGGCACTGTGGGGCTCCCCCGCCCCCACACCTCCTAAATACAGTGAAACTTCCCTTATTTACAAAGAGCCACCACGTTCAGTGTTTAGTGATAGAGCTGCTTTTTAAGTCTAGCTTAATTATAATGTCAAAAAAAAAGACATGTTGCATCGTTGTGATTTTAGAACAAATCAATGAAGGGCTCTGATAGGCTACTAGGAGTTGGCTTGGAAACAGTCCTTGGTCTCACAGGTTACCATTGTCTAGGGATGTCTGAGCTGTTTTCAGATTGAAGAGCACAGTGTGGTCTGGTCTTTGGTTGTGGTCTCATCCGGCTCCGTTTCTTGCACCCCCAGAGCGTGCATTACCACTTACGTGTATTGCTACAACAGTGATGCAAGACAGTGTAGGTTAACAGTAGAGGAGAAATTGTGCCCTTAGTGCTAACAATGTGCCTTTTGTTCTGAATGCCATGTGTAGGGCATGCATTTTTTGGCCTCTTTAACTCTTTGAATACTAGGCAATAAGAATGGAACCCATCTCTGCAAAGAGACATCTGTCTTAAACATCCAGATACTTACTGGCCTTAATAGAAACCATAAGGCGTAAATCATTGTCAGGCACCAAAAAAGGTCACCACTGGTTAGTTACACATGGAATTCCTATGTTTAAGGGGTTAAAGATGGTCTTTGTTGTATCTTAACATCAGACTGATTTTTTAAATGATATTTTTTTTTGTTATGCTAACACTAGACAAAAATCGACTGTATTTGTAAAAATTTACCTCAAACCATTTAATTTTATAGTGTGATTTAATCCCAGGGCATTTGGTATGAACCAAAGTGCATTCCTTTTATATATGCCTGGCTCTAGTAAGGATGGCCAGGGATTTTTACAATTTGGGTGCAAGGCACTTAAGCCACTTTTAAACTTACTAGGTGGTTTGGAGTCATGTGGAAGGACTCCATCAGAATGTTAGGAAACACTTTAGGCATCAGTAGCATTGGGCCATATTGGAATCTTCAAAGTGTGAATTATTTTCAAGAGAGCATTCATTTTTGTAATTTTTTTCATCAAGAATATTCTGGTAAGCAGAAGACTTAAAAACAAACTGATTTGGTTGGTAAAGGTTTTAATATTGCCCAACATAATGCTGTGGTAGCATTAAAAAAAAAGTATTTGTGAACTCTGTTTCTTAGGGGCTTGTACATCTCTGCTATGGACATAGATGAAATTAATTGTAATTATACTCAGCTCAACTGCTACAGTTATGTCTAGGCAGTGGCTTGGGTTTCTATCGAGCAACAACTTAGACACGTGACTGTAATATGCTGCAACTGTGTGTACTGAAAATATGTGAAAATGGTTGAATGTGGACTGTGTATATATGTATGTAAAAATTTCTGTGAGATGCTGCTGTCGCCACTTAACATGAAATATGTTCTAGTGGATTTTAATCCTAGTGGCCAGTTCTATGATACTGTATGTATTGTACAGCTGATGATAGGAGTAAGACTGTTCAGTGAATATTTGTTAAATTTTATTGTCGTGGCCAGAGATAATTTCAGAATAAAATTTTAATGTCCTACCTTACTTTTCTCCCCTTTTCTAACTGTAATTTTACTCCTGATCCATTTCTGGTGTTAGTCTTGGTCTAGTAGCCTGGAGAAAGTTTAGAATAACAAATATTTTTCAGCAATCACTGATTATTTTTTTATTAGTTCCATATAAATGTACAAATGCCAAGTCAGAAAGGCTAGAGTTTTAGTTAGATCACTCTTGCTTTTTCTCAATGTATTCTGTTCTTTTACCTTTAGTATTTTTGTGAGCCTCTGCTATATTCTCTATCTTATATTTAGAATCTTGTAGAACTTCAGATCTTTTGTGTGTGTTTTAATTTCTTTTTAATTTTCAGGGCCTTGGGAGCAGAGTCGAAATTATTTCCCACTGGTCTTCATTCTTCCCTGTACTTCAAGTCCTGGTAAATGATTCTTAATGTGCTCTCACCAGCTCCCCCATATTTTTTTTAATGCTTATGCTTTTGCAGTTCTTGTACTCGTGGTCTCTTTGGTTCACATTTTTGGGAGTTTTTAGTGGCTCCTCTAGTCATGGCTGGATCAGAAAATAAGGCCTGTGAACTGCAGCTAGCTCGTGATTTGTCAAGTTCAGTTAATACCAAGCGGAGAGTTTACTCACAGATGACAGTGAGCAGATGCTGTGGTAATTTGTCAGACAGTGCAGGGTTATTATGTAGACAAATATTTCCCTCTTGTGGAAAGAACTACCTCACATTTTTATTTACACCCATCCTGCCAGCAACAGCAGAGGAACTACTTATTGTGGCTTCCTGCAGCAGAAGGGGCTATGCCGAAAACAAGGGCATGCGATAGGAGTTCCCAGCCCCAGACTTGGTCTTATCACAGCCTAGGCCATGGACTTCCATAATTGCTTCCCTTGTTTCTCAGAGTTCTTACCCAGTGAAAAAATACCAACCAGCCAAGAAGCCCAGTATATTTGATACAAATTTTTAAGAGATGTGCATTATGTATGAAAATGAAAGTTGATGCTAAAGCTACAGTTTAAAATATTGTCCAGATTTGACAGAGCAGATGATAGCTCTTGTTCATTCTCTATCATCAGATCTTCTCAAAGTTCTTTCTTAAATTGATATATGCTACTTTTTATTTGAATTTCTGTAATCTTTTGGAATAAATACACAAATATTCTTGGAACCTCAAAGTTGTCTTCAAACTAGCACTGGAGGGTGTTCCTAGCTAGCATTGGTATTGATCTTTTAGAGCAAGAGAAATTAGTTTATTTTCTGTTTTGGAAAAAGAACTGTTGAGAGAGATTTGAAAAAAGGGTATTTGTGACTTTGTTTCATTGCTGTTTTAAAAAAGTTTGAATTACGCTGCATTTCCTATGGGCGATTAGGCAAATAAACACTTGTCATGAGTGATGCTTAACACCTTCCAAAATGAAAAATGACTTGCCAGCACATTACACATACATAAGAAAATTGAATCTTACTGCAAAGGATTTGGATTATTTGGTTTGTCTGACTTAGTGTTTTGCTATAGTCACATCCTTAATATCTGCTACATACCGTATATATGGGAAGAAGAAACATAACTGCCATCCTTTGCATCTCAAGGACATTTAATGAGCAAACTAAATTAATATTCATTCCTCTGAGGAAAGCTGACGTTTTAGGAGTATTAACTAGCCATCTATAGAGGGGAGCAACAAGATATATAATAACTCCCATGTGTTCCAGAGCTCCTTGTACGCTCTTTATGAAGAAAGCCTCCCAGATCTCATAGTGGTGTATGAACACCACTTCAGCCTTGTTCATCCCTTTGAACTGTAATTACCCTAATTTGATAGAAGTGGCTTGCTCCAAAGTGACTGCAAAAAAACTGGGCCTCAGGTTGCAATCAGATAAAGAACTTTGCTCTTGGACAGTAAAGGAAAATCCCTAATTGTACATCACAACCAAAAATTTAGAAAGGGGAGAAAATTTGAGCCAGCAGTGGGCCTTTCTATTATTTGAATAAATTGTATATCAGTTTCCAAGAATATTTCTTAAAAGGGGAGAAACTACAAAGAAAAAGCAAAATGAAACTGAGGCCTAGGGTAGCTTAGTCTCTTGGTATATCTAATAGCTAAATGCACTGTCAGCACACCCTTCAGTTAATTTAAGAAAGAGGGACTTCTCATATTGCCATATGGGGGGAGATTAATTATAATGGCTTTATTCTTTATTGTTCTTAACATATGCTTTTACATATGAATGTATGAAGAAATTTTTGACTCTTCACTAAATCTCAGGGATTAAAAGTTAAATTTGACTGACTAGCAGCAGGTAAATCTCTAAAATTCAAACTTACTCAGGTTTCCTCCTCTCCTTTGCCTCCCTATTTAAGACACAGAATGCCTGCCAAAGAAATATATAAAAATTAAAATTCCAAATATAATTTTAAAATACCAAATTGTAAATAAACCAATTTTACAAACAGAAATATTGTGTCTTTCCTTGCTTTTTACTCCAAATTATTTTCCCTCCTAAGTTTGAGGAGTTTTAAGTATCTAAACTATTTCTTCACTTAGAGAAACGAAGTGTGTTATTTACAAAACAAAAACCCTTGAACAGGCTTGCGTCATTTAAGCTTATTGAATAGTTTTCTGTTGTTTAGGGGGAAATATGATTAGCGTACAAGCAGTTTATAAAGATTTTCAGGAAAAGGTGTATGGGTAAGTTTGGGCTGATATTTTTATCCTTTTTTCTGAAGAGGGATACCTAACCTAATTTACCTTTTATCTAGAGTTCAGTTTATTTGAATTTTTGGCTTGAGTAGCCTTACATTTTAAAAAAGAACACAAAAACCACCCCCCCCCCCCACCGATACCCATCTTATTAATATCTATTGTAGATGGCATTCATCTGTCAAATATTTATTGAATGCCTACTACATGTCAGGTATTATTTAGGCACTAATGATATATGTTGGTGAACAAAACAGACAGTTCCTATCTTTAGGTGTTTAGACTGGGAAATAAGCTATTAAGTAAATATATGAATAAATACTGGAGAAGGCAATGGCACCCCACTCCAGTACTCTTGCCTGGAAAATCCCATGGATGGAGGAGCCTAGAAGGCTGCAGTCCATGGGGTTGCTGAGGGAGCCTGGTGGGCTTCCGTCTATGGGGTCACACAGAGTCGGACACGACTGAAGTAACTTAGCAATAGCAATGAATAAATACATAGTTGTAAGTGTAAGAAAAGCTGTAAAAAAAAGTACAGTGGTGCTGTGTAGTGAGGATAATCAAAGTGGGGAGGTGGCATTGCATAGGTCAAGAATGGCTTCACTAGTGAAGAGGAAGGAGGGCATGGCATGTGTGAGCGATTAAAGGAAGGTGCTTGGAGCTGAAACTTGGAAGAACCATAAGAATGAGAGAACCTGGTGTGACATGAAGCTGAGGAGCTAACTGGGCCCTAGGCCATGCCAAGCCTTGTAGGTGCTGTCAAAGATTTTGGTCTTTATCCTATGTGCAAGCAACCATGGGATTTTAAGGAGGAAAATGCCCTGAGCAGATGGACTGTCCCCTGCTGTCTTTAGCAGAATGTGCTGAGAGGGGTCAGAGTAGAGGAAAGAAAACCAATGCAAAGTGTTCTCAGGAGATGTAAATTGAGAGCCTAGGGCAGGAATGGAGATTTTCAAAGAGGATGGATTGGAGGGCTTTTTAAGATGCAAAATTATTAAGGTAGAAATAATAGTGGTGTTTCTTTGTGCATGAAAAGTAGCTGTTGCTATTTTAGTGTCTGATTTGCTGCTGCTGCTGCTAAGTCGCTTCAGTCATGTCCAACTCTGTGCGACCCCCATGGACCGCAGCCTACCAGGCTTCTCCCTCCACGGGATTCTCCAGGCAAGAACACTGGAGTGGGTTGCTATTTCCTTCAATGCATGAAAGTGGAAAGTGAAAGTGAAGTTGCTCAGTCGTGTCCGACTCTTAGTGACCCCATGGACTGCAGCCTACCAGGCTCCTCCATCCATGGAATTTTCCAGGCAACAGTACTGGAGTGGGGTGCCATTGCCTTCTCCGTCTGATTTGCTACATTGCATCAAAAGCAGATACAATTTCTGGTTTGCTGGAGAAGAGAGAAGGGTGAAGATGAATGCCTTTGGATACAGAGTTATTATAAAGTACTAGTAAGCTATTTATCTCTTGCTGAAATTTGAGGACTTTGAGTCAAATTTCATTTATTAATTGAATTAAAAAAATTTTCAGAAATTGTATGTTTAAAAGAATTTGTAAAAAAGAAAGAAAAAAGATGGAAAAGGGGGCTTGTGGAGGTTGGCTAAGCCAAATCTACCCCCAGTAGCTATCCTCTTCTTTAGGTTTCCATCGTCTCTTCCTCCCTCTCTCCTTCCTTCCATAGAAGTCATACTTTTAGTGTACAGACATTTGAATACAACAAAACAAAATGACCATCCCCACCCCAAGAAAAAAGAGAAGATGAAGGAGATAGATTCCGGTTAACTTTATGTTAACTGAGAAAATAAGATTAGATAGAAAACATTAATAAAAGATGAAATTCTGAGCAAGAAAAGGTTATTTGTCCTGCTGCTAGATAAGGAAAGCTTCAGGGAGTGGGTCTCCAGCCAGGTCTTGGTGATCCAACTGGTAGAGAGAAAAAGAGCATTCTAGAAGAGACTTACTACAACTGGGCCTGGCATGTGTCATACATTCTTCTGGTCATCCAATATTTATTAAGAACTTTGTGTATATGATTTTTTTTTCCTTTGCCTAATGTAAGGGCTAGGCAGAGACTGAGCTTTTTTTGTTTGTTTGCTTTTTGCAGAATAAGAAAGTGAAGGATAATTCCTTTGTTTTGAAGGGTGAAGCCTTTTTGTCTTGTGGTTTCCTCAAATGTGGCACATTCTCAAGTCACAACAACTGTACAAATGTATGCTCTGTGAAGAATGCCTTTCCCAAACTATGTTTCTCGGTGGGCCTCAGTTCAGGCCAGATATCATCACTTCCTCTCCAAAGCCCTCCTTTACCTGAGCTTGGACAAAGTGGCCCTTTCCAAAAGCTAACACTGGCAGTCTTAGCACCTGGGAGGAAGTTTTGCTGAGTAGAAGGTGAGTGGAAATGACTTGAGATCCTTTGCCCTGCTTCCCTCCATCTTACTCTCTGGGCATTCACTGCCCATGGAGCAGAGAGGTGTCTGGAGATACCATTTTAATAGAGGAGGGGGGCCAGATGTTTAACAGATAATCCTGAAGATGTCAGGTGTAAATCATGAGAAGTGTCATGAGAGAAATGGAGCTAGATATTGTGAGAAAGAAAAGTGGACTAGGCAGTCAGCAAAGCCCCCTCTGGTATGACGGTGTTGGTGTGATATTCTAAAGGGTGAGGGCAGCTCAGGAGCCCAGGACATGTACACATTGCTGTATTTAAAATACATAACGAATAAGGGTCTGCTGTGTAGCACAGAGAACTCTGTTTAATATTATGTAACAACATAAATGGGGAAAGAATTTGAAAAAGAATAGATACATGAATTTATATAACTGAATCACTTTGCTGTACACCAGAAACTGTCACAACATTGTTAATCAACTGTGTGTGTGTGTGTGTGTGTGTGTGTGTGTGTGTGTGTTCAGTCATATCTGACTTTATCTGACTCCCATGGACTGTACCCCACCGGGCTCCTCTGTCTGTGAAATTTTCCAGACAAGATACTGACTGGAGTGGGTTGCCATTCCCTTCGCCAGGGGATCTTCCAGACTCAGGGATCGAACCTGTGTTTCTTGTGTCTCCTGCATTGGCAGGTGGCTACTTTACCACTGAGCCCCCCCAGGAAGCTCTAATCAACTATATTCCAATGTAAAATAAAAAAAAGTTAAAAAAATTATAGAAAAATTAAATAGAATCAGTTAAAAGAGAAAAAGGAAATCCCAGGGCATGGCAGAAGGCCTGTGAGCCTGGAATTTGGGATTTGGTGACCAACTATCACAACATTGTTAATCAACTGTGTGTGTGTGTGTTCAATCATATCTGACTCTTTGTGATCCCCGTGGACTGTAGCCCATCAGGCTCCTCTGTCCATGGAATTTTCCAGGCAAGAATACTGACTGGAGTCAAAGGGAAAGATGACACAAGATGAGGGGGAGGGAAAAGGGAGCCCAGACCACAGAAAAGGCTGTTTAGACCACGTTGAGGAGTTGGGAATTTGTTCTGAATGCCCCAGGAAGCTGTTGAAGCATTTAAAGCAGATTTTTAAACAGTCATTCAGATTTCCTATGGAGAAACACTGGAAGGGAGCCAAGTGGAAACGGTGAGACTTGGTGAGACAGTGGAGCCCTAACCGCCTGAGAGAACTTAGGGACAAAGTGTCTGATAGGATTAATAAAGGCCCCATACCACAGGTTCTGTTTAGGAAGTGAAGTGAGGGGGAGGTTAAAAGACCATGCCAAAGGTACCATTTGTGTTGTTATTGTTATAAGTAGAGTTGCGTAGACTGGGGTGAAAGTGTGTTTTATAAAATGTGACTATATAAAAATTAAAGATAAGTAAAAGATTTCTATCTGACAAATTTGAGAGAGGACCACTTGCTTATAAAACCTCAAGGTGCACCAATTCAATTTAATTAATCTATCAAGGACTTTTTAAATCACTAAGAAAAACACACTAATAAACCACAAACATGACAAATGACATGTTTGAAAATTTTATATAAGAAATATAAATTTACCAAAAAAAAAATTAAAATTGTGATCCAAACTAATGTAAATTAGAACAATGAAAATTTTTTAACCCATAAAAATAAATAAAAATAAAAGAATAAAATAAATAAAACATCAACAATTAATAAAACAAAAATCTTCCATACTAGAAAGGGTGTGGGGTGGCTCAAAATATTCATTAGATGCTGCTGGGGTATAATTAGCAGAATGTTTCTGGAGAGCAACTTGGTGACCTGCATGACAACTTCAGAAAATCTCACATCCTTTTACCTGGCAATTCTACTTCCAGAAATATCTCTCAGAATAATCCATGATATAAACAAAGATTTGTGTACAAGGATAATCATAATTATATATCAGTTCAGTCACTCAGTTGTGTCTGACTCTTTGTGACCCCATGGACTGCAGCATGCCAGGCTTCCCTGTCCATCACCAACTCTCTGGAGCTTGCTCAAACTCTTGTCCATCAAGTTGGTGATGCCATCCAGTCATCTCATCCTCTGTTGTCCCCTTCTCCTCCTGCCTTCAAACTAAGGAGAAACCTTGTATCCATCAGAGAATTGCTTAAAGTATGAGAAATTTATGCATTTTCATGGGGAAAATATTCACATCAAAATATTAAGCCAAAAACTTTCCCCTTCAAAAATAAAATAAGATTCAAAACTGAATGCCCTCTCCTCCAAAGGAGGTGGAGGCAGAGAGATGACAAAGAAAAAACAAAGAGAAATAGACCAGTGTTTTAGCAGGGATTTGATTTTAATTTTAATTTTCTTTAGATAGTTTTCATCAATTTTCACAACGAGCATTCACATCATAATATTTTTTAAAATCTAATATACTTTAAGAAAAAAGTATTTGTAAAGGAAGACAAAAGAGAAGTAGATTGCTATGGATCCTATGAGTACAGCACTTTAGTAATGAGTAGGCAGTTCATTTCCTGTCTCCTCCTGGCTGTCGAGCACATTCCTGGACCATTTCAGCTCCTAATGCTTGCTGTGCTCTTCTCACCTCCAGTTTCCACCACCTTGATGTGGTTCTCCGGCTCTCTGCAGCCTGGCTAATGCTTGCCGTCCTTAAGCCGCAGGTGGCCATGCTTTTCCTGCCCTCCCTGTTCCCAACAACACTCAGGCCTCCGCAGGCTGTCTGAGCGGCTCCACTGTGCTTTCCCATCAATAACCCACAAGCCCCGCCTTCAGAGACCTTCAGCTTATTTGTTAGGACTGGCTTGACTGTTGGCCTTTAAGTTTCATGAGGGCCAGGACTGCTTACCATGAAATCCCCAGAGACTAGTATAGAGTTTGGGGCAAAATGGTGCCTCAGTAAAAACTCTTGAGTAAGTAAAAGTGCTTGGAGAGTCAAAGAGATGCATGCAAAAGGTTTCAGGAGAGTGAAGGAAATGGAGTGTTTCCTCAAGTGGTGAAGGAGGAGGGCCATGTGAGGAAATGGTGTGGTGGGTGCAGATCCAGTCCCAACAGCGGGTAGATGCAGAGAAAGATGACCAGCAAAGGTGAGTCAAGTGAGGAGGTTTTTCCGAGTAGTAAGAGTAAGTCAGGCTGTTGAGCCTTCTACTTAAATTCTCCAGTGCCCTCTCATCACACTGATAAAATGGGCCATTTCCTTGACATTCCTTCAAAACCCTCCACCATCTGTTTCTCATCTCTTTCCAGCCTTATTTGACTTCATTCTCCCCAGCTCAGTATGCTCTAGCCATACTTGTCTTCTGTGCGTCCCCTGGATGTCTGCCTCATTCTGCCTCAGGACCTTGGTACTTCCTGCTCCCTCCACAGAGACACTCCTTCCTCCTTGTGTGGTGCTTGACTCATCATTCATTAGATCTGACTCCACCTATTCAGAGAGCTCTTCCCTGACTACCCTACCAATGCCCATTCCCCCACCCCAGTCCTTCTCCATCATACTGCCCTGGTTTTTTTTTTTTTAAAGCATTTATTAGTATCTGGAATTATTTGTAAGTTTAGTGATTGTTTATTGGTTGTCTCCCTCATTAAGTGCAACTTACATTAGACTAGTTGTTCAGTTGCTCAGTCATGTCTGACCCTTTGTGACCCCGTGGACAGCAGCATGCCAGGCTTCCCTATCCTTCACTATCTCCTGGAGTTTTTTCAAACTCATGTCCATTGAGTCAATGATGTCATCCACCCTCTCATCCTCTGTCATGCCCTTCTGCTCTTGCCCTCAATCTTTTCCAGCATCAGGTCTTTTCCAATGAGTTGGCTCTTTGCATCAGGTGGCCAAGGTATTGGAGCTTCAGCTTCAGCATCAGTCCTTCCAATGAATACTCAGGGTTGATTTCTTTTAGGATTGACTGGTTTGATCTCCTTACTAGAGATCATGCTAATTCTTGCTATCTCTGTATTTCCATGACCTTAAATGGTGCTTGGCACACAATGTGTGTGTGTGTGTGTGTACGCTCAATCGCTTCAGTCATGTCCAACTTTTTGCTACCCTATGGACTGTAGCCTGCCGGGCTCCTCTGTCCATGAGATTCTCCAGGCAAGAATACTGAGTGGGTTGCTATGCCCTCCTTCAGGGGATCTTCCCTACCCAGGAATAGAATCCACGTCTCTTGCATGGCTCCTGCATTGGTGGGTGGGTTTTTACCACTGATGCCAACTGGGAAGCCCAACACACACTAAGTCCTCCACAAATATTTGCTGTTGAGAGTAAGGTCTATGTATATTTGGAGGAAGTGAGGAAAAAGACAGTAACAAGGGAGAAATTAGAAATATTGTATACCAGGAAGGCAGGCAAAGGTACCATATTTAATGTCAGCCCTGAATAGTGGCTACCTAGAATCTTGCCTTGGGACTTTAGAGTTTCCTCTGGGTTCATAGGAAATAATGCTATGATTGATTAGCACTGTCTGCCATGATTATGGAGAAGGCAGTGGCACCCCACTCCAGTACTCTTGCCTGGAGAATCCCATGGATGGAGGAGCCTGGTGGGCTGCAGTCCATGGGGTCGCTAGGAGTTGGACATGACTAAGCGACTTCACTTTCACTTTTCACTTTCATGCATTGGAGAAGGAAATGGCAACCCACTCCAGTGTTCTTGCCTGGAGAATTCCCAGGGACGAGGGAGCCTGGTGGGCTGCCGTCTATGGGATCACAGAGTCGGACACGACTGAAGCGACTTAGCAGCAGCAGCCATGATTATAGGAAAGGTTTAGTGGTGGAACAGACTTTTCTATATTCCACTAAGCGTTGCCTAAGGTCTTGTCTTGATGTGTGGACATTGTATTCAGGACATGGCAGAGACTAGACCTTAGTTTGGAGAAGGCAATGGCACCCCACTCCAGTACTCTTGCCTGGAAAACCCCACGGATGGAGGAGCCTGGTAGGCTGCAGTCCATGGGGTCGCTAAGTCGGACACGACTGAGCAACTTCACTTTCACTTTTCACTTCTGTGCATTGGAGAAGAAAATGGCAACCCATTCCAGTGTTCTTGCCTGGAGAATCCCAGGGATGCGGGAGCCTGTTGGGCTGCCGTCTATGGGGTCGCACAGAATCGGACATGACTGAAGCGACTTAGCAGCAGCAGCAGCAGCAGACCTTAGTTAATGTATAGGTGTTTGGTTTTCTCTTTTTCTTGAGGAATCAACATAACATGAAGGGCATAAATGCTTTTTATAGCAGTACGGCTTGTGTGTGTGTTCGGTGGGATGGGAGGACAAAAAAGTATTTCCTATCACTGTTAGATATTTCAGGTGATATCAGAATGGTAGCTAATTCTGGGTACAAATTTATTACCAAGCATCTGGCCAGCAGTAAGAGGTGGACTAGTAGAGATGACAAGGAGGAAACTGCAGATTTTCATTCTTCAGATATTTGCTGTCTCCTTTGAGCCTTGGAATCTGCAAATTTCTTACTCCCGGAGCTAATTATTTCCTCTTGAGAACAGTAAGGCCTTTTATCAAAATGGCCGCATCCCTGTGTGTCCTGACACACAAATGATGAATAATGGGCCTGATTAACCCGGTGACCTTCATAAATGATAAAAGGGGAATATCCACATGGGAGGTTTGCCTTCTTCGGGAATCAGGAGCTTCTTCCCCTTGGACTTTACAGAGGCAACTCCTTTCTGACATACAGTGCACTGCACTCATTTCTTGCCTTTTTCATGCATCATGTACTCTTGAAATGTGGATTTTAAAACCCAGTGCAGAGTGTTTGACCCCCAGGCCCTTCCCCAGGATCTACTCAGCACACACCATTTAACCATGTTCAGATTAACCCCTGGGCACCTGCAGGTCACCTCAGTGTTGCAACCATCCCAGCCCCACCGTCTGGAAGGCCCGACACCACTGCCGCATTCCCCTTTTACTCTGAGCACATGCTCAAGTTGATCTTCCCCTGAACCGGTGCCAGAGAGGAAGGGAAGCCAGCTCTCTGTTTGGAAGTGGCCCAGGCATCCATGACAACCAAAGAGCCATTGTCTCACACAGTGCCATTCCTCCAGTCCTGTCTGCGATCAGCCCACCATTGTGCCTTCATTTGCCCTCATTCAGGAGCATATTATGGTGGGGCTGCTGCTCAAAGGACCGCCCTGTGGCAGGCGGAACAATGGCTCTACCAAACACGTCCATGTCCTAATTCCCAGAGGCTCTGAATGTGTTAGATGACATGATATTATGGACTGAACTGTGCTTGCCCCTCCCCAAATTCATGTGTTGGAACCTGTGATATTGTGGTAGAATAAGAAATGTGTACTTGATCATAGTCCCTAGTTTCTGACACAAGAGCTTCTAAGACCCTTGGAATCTCCATAGTGATAAGAATGTCTTCTTGTAACCTAATGAGATGACCAGTGACCGGGGGCCCCTAGGTGGTGTCGGCATAGGGTTGGTCATTGGCAAAACCAAGCCTTACCCTCTGATCTCAGGGGAGGGAAGAGGGGTTGGAGAGTGAGTTAGTAACCTATCATGCCCGTCTGTGAAAAAGCCTTCATAAAAATCTCTCAACTGGAGGGTTTGGAGAGGTTCTGGGTTGGTGGTTGGTATCCATAAGCAGGAAGGTTGGTGCACCCTAACTCCACAAGAATAGAAGCTTCTGTGCTTGGGACTCTCCTAGATCTCACCCTTGTGTGCCTTTTCATCTTTTATTCTATCCTTTATAATAAACTGGTAAACTTAGGTAGGAGAAGGTGATGGCACCCCACTCCAGTACTCTTGCCTGGAAAATTCCATGGATGGAGGAGCCTGGTAGGCGGTAGTCCATGGGGTCACTGAGGGTCAGACACGACTGAGTGACTTCACTTTCACTTTTCACTTTCATGCATTGGAGAAGGAAATGGCAACCCACTCCAGTGTTCTTGCCTGGAGAATCCCAGGGATGGGGGAGCCTGGTGGGCTGCCATCTATGGGGTTGCACAGAGTCGGACATGACTAAAGCGACTTGGTAGCAGCAGCAGCAGCAGCAGCAAACTTAGGTAAAGTGTTTCCTTGAATTCTGTGAGCCTTTATAGCAAATAGAACCTGGGAGGGAGTAGTGGGAACCCCCAATTTATAGCGGGTTGGTCAGAAGTACAGGTGACAACCTGGGACTTATGACGGTGTCTGGAGTGGGAGAAGTCTTGTAGGACTGAGCCCTTGTAGGACCGCACCATATAGCGCAGTCCTACGCAGTCTGCACTAACTCCAGTAGTTAGTGTCAGAATTGAATTCAATTGTAGGACAACTGTTTGGTGTCTGGAGAATCCAAGAATTCGTTTTTTGAGATCAGGAAAAACCCCACACTTTTGGTGTCAGAACCATTGTTAAGTATTAATAGTTGTGGTGCACAGGCTTTGTTCCTCAGCATATGGAATCTTCCCAGACCAGGGATCAAACCTATGTCTCTTGTACTGGCAGGTGGATTCTTAACCACTGGATCACCAGGGAATTCCTGCAAAAGTATTTCTGAGCAACAGTTCATTCTGTCCTTTATCAATCATTACTTCTGAACGTGTGTATGATTTTCAGGGTGGACAGTTCCTGAAGGCAGAGTCCCATGACTGTATTTTGAAGGTCAGGACAGCTTCCCCCTTCTTTCTGGTTTTCTATTCCCTGTTGTGAGTAATCTGTTTTCATTAGTTGTTTAAAAACAACAACCCTTATATCTGTCCCGACTTCTAAAAGGTCAACTTTCTAGGTATGCCTGGTTCCTAACATTTCATCATCTCTGGGGAAATATAAAAAGCCAGCACTCCTAGTCAGGTGGATACGCATTCTCCTCTCAGTAGCTGGAAGAAAGTGATTGTCTTATTCCATTCCCCTCTGTTCTTTGACCTGCTGCACCACTTTTGATTTGTATCAGTTGCTTGCACTGACTCTTTCCACACCTTTCTTAAGACCTCTAGCTCTTCTGCAGCCTTAGGTAATGCTTTTAGAACTCTTTCCACAGAACATACCTTTTGAAGAACTTTAAAAGAAGATACCTTTATTTAAAATTGAGACTGAAGATGATTATGCGCTTGTAGGCAGACATAAATATTGTGGTTCTGCTCTCTTGAGTATTTTTAAAGCGTGCTGGAAGTTTGGCCATTATTAGAACTGGTTTATAATTGCAAACAGTTTTAATGATAATATCCTGAAATGCCTTTACTCTGCACTCATATATAAAATGGAGAAGGCAATGGTACCCCACTCCAGAACTCTTGCGTGGAAAATCCCATGGACGGAGGAGCCTGGTATGCTGATGTCCATGGGGTTGCAAAGAGTCCGACAGGACTGATCGACTTCATTTTCACTTTTCACTTTCATGCATTGGAGATGGAAATGGCAACCCACTCCAGTGTTCTTGCCTGGAGAATCCTAGGGACGGGGCAGCCTGGTGGGCTGCCGTCTATGTGGTCACACAGAGTTGGACACGACTGAAGTGACTTAGCAGCAGCAGCAGCATATATAAAAGGTAACAAAAAACAATGATCCTAAGAGTATGCCTTCCTTTAATTTTCACACTTCACTTATTTCAATATTGAGACAGAATTTGGCTGAAGTATTTAAGATTTTCTTATGGTTTTGAGTTGTTTAAATATTGATACATGTTTTTCCAAACATGACCTCATTGGAGAGTCACTATATTTGGCTAAAAATTAAACCAGATTTATAAGCTTATTAAAAAATTCATAATACAGCCAAGTTAAGAAAGAATACTTGTGCACAGAGCTACCTGGCTTATTCTCATTGGTCTGTCTTTTGTGATGTCAGGTGAATAGTTTCATTATATCTTTCTATTTCTGCTCTTGGGCAAATGAGCATGTTGCTGAGACTTAATCATATGACTATTAAATTAAATTTTTGTTCTCTGACATCAACCATTTGTGGAAGCCACTGAGTATCCAAAAGTATATTTATAACCTTCTTTCTATTATGGTTTTACATTATTCATCAAGTAAATATTTACTGAGTGCCTTTGTTTACCATTGCATCTCAGGTCTCAGGACAGGAATAAAAGTTAATGCTAATAGTTCCCCAGGAATATTAATTATGTCCTGGGCATTGCTCCCAATAGTCTTAGGATGTAGGTGTTGTAGTTCTCCCAGTTTTACAGATGGGAAGCTAAACCACAGAGGAAGTAACTCGCCCAAGGCCTCATAGCTACAAGTGGTACAGCTGAAATTTGAACCCAGATTCTGTGTTTCTACCCACTAGTTGCTGAGTGAATAGCTAAGTAAGAAAGATTCCCAAATATCTTCAAATGGAATGAAAACTATACTGGAAAATGAAACTTTCTGGCCAGTTTGGGAGTATTCCATATTCCTCATTGGGTTCTTCCTATTCAAAAAACACACCCAGCATTGCTCAGCTACACTGATATGGAAGGACTTCTGCATGCAACTCCGGAGACTGGGACAACTGAGTCTCCCCAGCACCACTGACTTCCCACAGAAGATGCCATGAAGAAGACTATTGAAGACTTTGTAAGTCTTTGTAATGTGTTTAAGGCATGAGTGAGAAACTTGGGAAAAAATGCAAATTCTTATTACATGCAAAATGATTGCTTTTATAATGTTACTGTCTTTTAGAAACCTTTGCTATCCATGTACTGCTTTTCTTGGAGTAGCTCTGAGTTTGTAAAATGGATGCAAGAGCAGACGTGATTGCTAAGAATATAGCAATGACCTCTATGTAAAATTTATAGGCCTGGAACACACTGTGTGGAGGCTTTTGATCAAGATCTTTGAAAGTATTGCATGCATACACTTCAAGTAAAAGATCACCCTAATTATTTTATTCTTCACGCAAAGGATCTTTGTGAGTAATTGGAAACTCTTTAATGAGCTTTGATTTATAACACTGTTTTTAATTTGAAACTTTAGATTATCATAATCCTAGTGGTTGTCAAAATAAGGACTATGATTGATCTAGCATAAATGCCAAGTTCATGCCATTTCCAGGTGTGACAGAGAGGAGGGTGTGGAAAGCAGGATTTACTGAGCACTGCCTGTGTGCCAGGCTCTCTGCTTGGGACACTTTACTGTCACCTCGAAACAGCCCTGAAAGGCCTCTGTATTTTATCAGTGGGAAAAACTAATGTTTAGAAAGTTTACACAGTTCTGCACCTGGTAAAAGCTAGAGCCCCAGATCCATTTCCTGGTCTATCCTTTCTCACCACTGTTCTACACTGCCACGGAGCTGACGAGCCAGCCAGGTGAGGGCTTCTCAGAGGAAGCCGTGTTGGAGCTGTCCCCTAGAACCTGAGTAAGGGGACTCCAGTTGAATGAGGAGAAGAAGGGCATTTCAGGCAAAAGAAAGGAGGTATGGGAGAGTGTGACATCCACAGAGAACTAAAAATAGCTGCCCAGGCCTAGAGCACAGTGCGTGTTTATGAGGCTTGTAGGAGAGCCAGTCGTGAAGGTAGGGGATCCCACAGGGCCACCAGTGCCAGGTGATGCCAGGCGCCGTCACACACCTGTAGGAACTGGAATGACTTCTCCCCAAATTACCAGTGACCAAAGAAAGTAACTGTTGATATATCAGAGAAAGCAAGGGTGGGATAACAAATTTTTCCTGAGATGACTTCTTAGCTTCTTGCCAACTTTTCAGCTCTGATTCCTCATAGTCAACATTCCACAAATGTTACTGACATAGTCCACTTGGCCCAGAGAATGGAAAAGACACTAAAGAATGGAAAAGATTCTTGCCTTCTAGAGGCTGGTGGCATCATTTCATGTACATCTGAATCCACCTTCCTTAACCAAAGTTGTAGAAGAAAGGCACTTTAATAAATCTGATAAAATTGACTATGAAAATAATTTAATGAATTTGAATAAATAGACTCCATGAAAATAGACTGCAGATCTTGCTAGTGTATTATTGAACCACTAATACCCAGCACATAGTAGTTTCCTAAACAACTCTCTAACAAACAGATTTTGAAAACTCCTACAACATTGCTATAAAATATTTTGGTCTGTCATCAGATTTGTACATTTTTCCATATATATTAATATACTCAGAAACCTTTTCTTGTACAGTAGTTTTTAAATGTGTTCTTCAAGGAAATGAAGGCAGGGGATATTCCAAGGAAGGTATACATAGCACAAAAATATTTGTATTAGCTGATAACTGTACCATGTCACTTTGTAAATTGCCATTAACATAGCAACAGTTTGTTTGACTTTTAAAACTGTCTGCTATATTGGGATGTCCCTATAACTGTGATGTTTTAGATTGGCATAATGCTTTTCTTTATCTTCTTTTTATTGATCTTTAAGTTTTATATATATTTTAACTAGTAATAATTTTATAATGATCTGAGGCTCTTAGAAAAGGGTTCGTTTTTGCTAATGAGAAATACATTGGGGTTTGAAGTTGCATTCAAATACTTGAGGCTTCCCAGCTGGCTCAGGTCTGTCATAAAGAATCTACCTGCAATACAGGAGACCCAGGGACCCAGATCCAGGTCATTCCTTGAGTTGAAAAGATCCCCTGGAGAAGGGAATGGCAACCCACTCCAGTATTCTTGCTTGGAGAATTTCATGGACAGAGGAGCCTGGCAGGCTACAGTCCATGGTGTTGGAAAAATTTGAACACAATGGAGTGACTAACACTTTGAAATACTTAAAAATATATATAGTGTATTCAGTTGCATGATTCAGTCAAACTTGGAACAATTTATCCCCAAATGTCTTCCTCATCCCATAGTACCATTCTTTACAAAATAACTAAAATTGTGTTTTAAAATGACCTTTATTTAAGTGATAAAATAATTGTGTATAAGTTTAGAAGCTGGACTACAGAGCCTGGAAATTCTTGGATGAAAATTCTTTATGCTATCTTCCCATAATGTTGTGGCTTTTAAATATAGCACCATTTCAGAGAGTCTCTCCAGCAGGTGCTGGTGGTGTGTGTCTCGGGCAGGGAAACAGCTGGACAGGGTGGATGCATACTGTGGGAGGGAGGGCTGGGTCACTGCAAACCAGCTTCCAGTCTCATTCCCCTAGGCACTACACTGAATTCCTTTAGAGAGATGGAGGAGGACCTGAAGAAAATGAGCAGAATGATAGGAAGACTAAAAAGTCAAAGAGGCATAGTTAGTAAAACTAGAAATATTTGACCTGGGGAAGATAGGAGGATATAAAACTAGTCTCACATATTTGGAGAGCCTAAGTAGAAATTCAGCCTTGTTTGCGTGATCCTATGGCTGACCCTCAGTGGAAGCTATAAGCAGTTCTTTGCCCAAAAATAAGAAAGAAATCTTATGAAGAACAGGGAAGAATGGTGCACTGCAGTCCATAGGGTCTTAAAGAGTTGGACTTGACTTAGCAACTGAACAACAAAAATGAAGGAATCACAAAGGTGTCCAAAGAGACAATGGGAATTCTTGTTCAAGATGGCAGACAGAGCACATACATGCATCTCTTTATGGCTCTCAAACCCCATCGTGATGTCAGTCAAGAGGAACAGAAAATAATACATCAAAGATAGTCCTGGGCACAGGAGAAGGGCCATTGGGAAACTAGAGATAGAGACACATTGCTCAGAAGTAAAAACTACTTGGAACTCTACTAACAGATTCAATCGCATTTACAGGAGAGGGCTGCAGTCGGGGCCAGAGTTATTTTTTCCTGGCAGCAGACTCACAGAGAGGCTCAAAAGTTGGAGCATGAGAGAAAGTTGGACAGAAGTCAACTGTGGAATAACTGTGAGTCATAGCCTGCATTCCCCTTCCCTGCATCACATGCTTAGGCTAAAACCAGAGGATTAATCTTTGAAATAGTTGAGAAGTGTCTGCTTAGGATGTAGCCCTAGAAGGGGTGATGCCCACTCTGAATAAAATTCTCTTTCAGTCTGGAAGGTGAAAGGGAGAGGCATCTTCCACCTCCTCTCTCCCCTCAAGGTCTAAAGCACATGGACAGAAGGCGAGACCAACTGAGGCAAGCAGAGCTATCTGTATTAAATAAGCTGGTCTGCCTCAGTTATAACTATTAATTGATAACCAAAGGATCATAAACATCTGAGAAAAAATTAGGACAGAAAGGCAGGTAGCAATAAACTGACCCTGGAGGAAATAGATAATTCAGAAAGATATCTTTAAAATAATTTTATTTCCTCAGAGAAGAAAATTAAAAAAAAAAAAAAAGAATTTGTGAAGCAAAATGGCTTGCTAAGGAAAAGGGCAATTTAACCTAAAAAGTGTCCTTAAAATGAAAAAAAATAATTGTCAAAGTTAAAAATTCAGTGGATAAAAGAATGGAAGAACTATCTCTGCATGTAGGACAAAAAATTAAAGGGATGGAAAATGTGGGAGAAAAAATGAAGAGATTAGAGAACAGTCTAAAACTTCTAATATCCAAAAGGATGTTCGGAATGAGAAAACTCACGAAACAGAGAAGCACAATAAAGAATTTCTAAGTGTGAACACATAGGACTTCAGATTGTAAGGGCTTAGAAAATGCAGATGATGGATGAATAAACTCACCCTAAGACACATTGGAATTTCTTTAGAAGGAATGATGCTAAAGCTGAAACTCCAGTATTTTGGCCACCTCATGCGAAGAGTTGACTCATTGGAGAAGACTCTGATGCTGGGAGGGATTGAGGGCAGGAGGAGAAGGGGACGACAGAGGATGAGATGGCTGGATGGCATCACTGACTCGATGGATGCGAGTCTGAGTGACCTCCGGGAGCTGGTGATGGACAGGGAGGCCTGGCGTGCTGCGGTTCATGGGGTTGCAAAGAGTCGGACACGACTGAGCGACTGATCTGATCTGATCTGAAGACACATTGTTGTGACATTTTAGACACTAGGAAAAGAGGGAATGTTCCTAAAGCTAATGAAATAGGTCACTCAAAAAGAAATGGAGATCCAGGTGACAGTGGATAGATCATCAGCAACTCTATATGGCAGGGAAAAAACAAAACAAAACAATAAACAAACAGCATGTCTGTAACTGTTGAGGGGAAAAATGTTTTTGAATCTAGAATTCTGTACCTAGCCAAACTATCAGTTGAGAGTGAGACATTTTCAAACATGCAAGAGCTCAGACCATTTACCACCCACAGACTATTTCTGAAAGAATTACTCAAGCAAAACAAAGAGAATCCAAGTAAGAGGAAGTCATAGGTTCCAAGGAGCAGGGGATCTAACCCAGGATTGCAGTGAAAAGCAATTCCAAAATGAGAACTTTGAAGCAGACCTAGAGAGCCTTCAGTTCAAATTAGAACCAGAAGTCAGAGGCTCTGTGAAGAATCTCTTTTGGTAGAATATGGGTTTCTTCTAACAAATACAGTGATTAAGAAGTTGGGTGATCTGGTGACAAGGCAAAGGCATGTTACCATAAACCTGTGCCATCCTAATCCTCTCCAAACTCAAATTATTTTCTACTTCCAACAGTAAAGACTTACTGACAAAAGTTACAGGCTTAACGGTACTTCTACAGCCTTGACGGTACTTCTCAGTTCTGCAGTGAACAACATTTCTATACAGACAGTTTTGTGGATACTGTTTTTTAGTTTTCAAAGAAAAGAAAAAGAATTTATAGACAATGCATCCAAAAGTAATTGGAGTTACAGAACAAATGTAAAACTAATAGCATTCCGGAATGGAGGTTTAAAGAGAAGGGTAGAGAGGTTAAGTTTGGGGCATAAGTGCACACCTCTGAGACTATCACTATAATCAAGATAATGAACACACTCATTGTGCCCTGAAGTGTTTTCAGTTCAGTTCAGTCACTTAGTAGTGTCCGACTTTTTGCAACCCCATGAATTGCAGCACACCAGGCTTCCCTGTCTTCAGATCCTTGCAATTCCTTCTTTCTACTTCTCTCCATTCCTCCTCTTCAGGCAACAACTGTTCTGTTTTCTGTGAGAACAGTTTGGTTTGCATTTTCTAAAATCTTAGGTAGATGAAATCATACACTATGTACTCTTTATATGACTTCTTTCATTCAGCATACTTATTTTGAGATTCATCCAAGTTACAGAGGGTATCAATAGTGCATCCCTTGTGTGGATAAACCACAATGAACACACCTGTTGGTAGAAATTTGTTTTTTCCCTTCAGTTTTTGATCAATTACAAATAGAGCTACTGCATTCATATATGAATCTACTGATATAATCATATGGATAAAAAATGTTAATATGATAACATTGATTTTTTAATCTTAAGCTCATCTTGCATTCTTGGGATAAACCTTTCTTAATTGCTATGTATTACCCTCTTATTTATAGTCAGATTTGATTTTATTATTTTTTTAATTGCTTTTGGTCTATAAGCTCCATTCTTCATCTTCCCTCTCTCTAATTTTTTTAAACTTTTTGTTTTGTATTAAAGTATAGCTGATTAACAATCAGGTGGACAGCAAAGAGACTTAGCCTCACATATACAGTATTTGATTTTTCAAAATATTGTTTTGAATTTTTACATCTGTCATGAGAAAAATTATAGTTTTCTTTTAATCTCTTTGTCTAGTTTTGTTATCAGGATAATGATGGCTATATAGAATGAGTTGGAAGATGTTTTCTCCTCTTCAATTTTTTTCGGAAGAATCTGTATGAATTTGATAGAATTCTTTCTTTAATAGATATAAGACTTTTCAGGTTATATCTTTCTTCAAATTATTTTGGCAAGAACACTTAACATCATATCTACCCTCCTAACAAATTTCCACATGCACAATATAGTATTAATATAAGCATAATGTGGCACAGTAGATCTCGAGCTTATTTATCTTGCATAACTGAACCTATACTATTGAACAGAGCGACACCTTATTTCCGCCAACACCAAACCCCTGACAATCTCCTTCTACTCTCTGTTTCTATAACTATTTTACATATATAAGTGGATTCCTGCAGTACTTCTTTTGTGACTGGCTCATTTCACTTAGCATAATGTCCTCCAGGTTCATCCACATCGTTGCATGTGGCAGGATTTCCTGAGTAACATTCCATTGTATGCAACACCACATTTTCTTTATCCATTTGTCCATCAGTGTACATGTAGTCTGTTGCCATACCTTGGCTATTACGAGTAATACTGCAATGAACTTGGAAATGCAGTTATTTCTTTGAGATTTTCTTGAATATATTTCAATTCTCTTGAGTATATTTCAAGTTTGAATATATTTCAATATATTCTCTTGAATATATTTCAGTTTTAATTCTCTTGAATATATTCCCAGAAGATGGATTGCTGAATCATGTGGTAGTTCAGTTTTTAATTTTTGCGAAGCCTCCGTACTACGGATGCAGTGGCTGCATTACTTGACGTTTTTGCATTGCTGCCAACAATGTACAAATATCCCAGGTTCTCCACATCCTCACTAGTTGACTTTCATTTTTATGATAATAGCCATTCTGACAGGAGTGAAATATTTCATTGTGGATTTGATTTATATACATTTCCATGTTGATTAGGGGCTTCCCAGGAGGCTGTAGTGCTAAGAACCTGCCTTCCAATGCAGGAGACATAAGAGACACCAGTTCAATCTCCGGTTTGGGAAGATCTTCTGGAGGAAGGCATGGCAGCCCACTTCAGGATTCTTGCCTGGAGAATCCCATGGACAGAGGAGCCCGGTGGGCTACAGTTCATGGGGTTGCAAAGAGCTGGACATGACTGAGTGACTGAGCACTCACACAACAGTGTAGATTAATGATATTGAGCATTTTTTCACATACCTTTTGCCCATTTTTGTATCTTCTTTGAAAAAATATCTACTCAAGTCTTTTGCCCATTTTAAAATCAGATTTTTTTTTTTTTTTTGCTGTTAGTTTACAGTAATTCCTTATATACTTTGGATATTAACCCCTTATCAAATACATGGTTTGAAAATATTTTCTCCCATTCTGTAAATGGCCTTTGCACTCTGTTGACTGCATGAAAGGCAATTGACTGTTTCCTTTACTGAACAGAAGCTTTTTTAGTTTGATGTGGTCCCACTTGTCTCCTTTTGATTTGTTGCTTATGTTTTTAGTGTCATATTCAAGGTATCATTGCCTACACCAATGTCATGAAGATTTTTCCCCTATTTTTCTTTAGTTTTTTAAGTTTCAGGTTTTACACTTTAAGACTTTAATCCATGTTAAGTTAATTTTCACCTATGGTGTAGGATAAGGGTTCAATTTCATTCTTTAACATGTGAATATCCAGTTTTGTTGAAGAGACTATCTTTTCCCCATTGTATATTCTTGGCACCTTTGACTGCGTATGCATTGGTTTATTTCTGGGCTCTCTATTCTGTTCCAATGGTCTGTTTTTATTCCTGTACCCATACTGTTGTAATAGCTTTGTAATATATTGTATTCTGTATTATAATATATTTTAAAAGCAGAAATTGTGGTGCTTCCAGCTTTGTTCTTCTTTCTTAGGATTGCTTTGACTTTTTGAAGTCTTTTGCTGTACTATGTGAATTTTAGGATTAGCTTTGGTAGTTTCTGTCTTTCAAAAAAATGTTCTATTTCATCTAAGCTGTATATAATTTTGGCATGAAGTTATTTATATACCCTTATTATCCCATTAATATCTAGAATCTGTAGTGATGTCACCTTTTTCAGTCCTGATATTTGTAATTTGTGTCTTCCCTCTTTTTATCCTGACCAATTTGGTTAGAGGCTTATAATTTTTATTGATCTTTAATATCCCCTTTCAGTTTCAGTGATTTTCTCGATTATCTTTCTGACTTCAATTTTATTGAATTCCACTCTGATCTTTACTATTTGCTTTCTTCTGCTTATTTTGGGTTTATTTATTCTTTTTCTGGCTTCTTAAGGGAATGTTGAGATCACTTATTTGAGATATTTCTTCTCTTTTAATAAAGGCATTTAGTGTTACAAATCCCTCCCACCCCACACAAATACTTCTTTAATGACATCCTCCCAACTTCTTTATGTTCTTTTTTTTTTTTTTTCTTTTTCAATTATCTCAAATACTTTCTGTTTCCCCTCTGCCCTCTCCTTTCATCCATGGGTTATTTAGAAGTGTGTTGTTTTGTTTGCAAAAATGTGGGAGTTTTCCAGAAATCTTTTTGTTATTGGTTTTTGATTCAATTATATTATACTTAGTTGAACTTGAATTCATTTGCATTTATTGAGGCATGGTCCGTCTTGGTTAATATTATGTGTGCACTTGAAAATTGTATATACAGCTGTTTGGTGAGGTATTCTATAAATATCAATTAGGTCATATTAGTGGATAGTTTTGTTCAGGTCTTTTAGCTCTTTTCTGATTTCCTCTCCATTGTCCTATTGATTAATAAGAGAGGGGTAGTGATATTTTTGTTTTGGTTGTAGATTTATTTCTCTTGGCTGTTCACTGAGTTTTTGCTTCATGTATTTTGAATTGCTTTTGTTGGGTACACAAACATTTTAAGATTGTTATTACTCTTGATGATTTCACTTCTTAGTCATTATGAAATGACCTTTGCCCCTAGTGCTATTCTTTGCTCTAATATTTACTTTGTCTGACGTTAACATAGTCACTTGAGCTGCATTTTGATTCATCTTAGCATGTCTGTTGAGTTTACCATAACAAATAAGACAGCCTGGTTGGTGGCTCACACAACAGAAGTTTTTCAAGTTCTAGAGACTGTAAGTCCAAGATCAAGGTACCAACAGGGTTGGGCTTGTGAGACTACTTCCTTTGGAGTGTAAATGGCTGCCTTTTCACTGTGTTCTTGTGTGGTCTTTGCTCTGTGTGCTGAGGGCAGAAAGACAGAGAGGAAGATGACATATCTCTAGTGTCTCTTCCTCTTCTTTTAAGTCCTATGGGATTAGGGCCCTACGCTGATGGCCTCATTTAACATCAACCACCTCTTTAAAGGCCCTGTTTCCAAGCATATTTACATTGAGAGTCAGTGTTTTCACAGAGGAATTTGTGTGTGTGTGTGTTTTGGGGGGGTACACAATTCATTTTGTAATAGCATGGTGTATCTTTTCTACCATTTATGTTTAACTATTTGTTTCTCTGTATGTAAAGTACATTTCTTATAGAAAGAACATAGTTGGATTTTATTTTTTAGCCAACCCTGACAATCTCAATTAAGATATCTAAATAATATTTAATATGAGTATTGATATGCTAAGGTTTACATTTACCACCTTGCTGTTTTATTTATTCCCCTATCATTTTTTAAAATTTTCTTATTTTTTCGCCTCTTTTGGGATTGACTAAAATCTTTTATTATTCTATTTTATATCCTTTTGTTGTATATATGCTATGCTAAGTCACTTCAGTCGTGTCCGACTCTGTGTGACCCCAGAGACAGCAGCCCACCAGGCTTCCTCGTCCCTGGGATTCTCCAGGCAAGAACACCGGAGCGGGTTGCCATTTCCTTCTCCAATGCATGAAAGTGAAAAGAGAAAGTGAAGTCGCCCAGTCATGTCCGACCCCCAGCGACCCCATGGACCGCAGCCCACCAGGCTCCTCCGTCCATGGGATTTTCCAGACAAGAGTACTGGAGTGGGTTGCCATTGCCTTCTCCATTGTTGTATATAAGCTATAACTTATTTAAAGTTATATAAATGTGTATATATGTACGTATACACGGGCTTCCCTGGTGGTTCAGATGGTAAAGAATCTGCCTGCAGTGTGGGAGACCTGGGTTTGATCCCTGGGTTGGGAAGATCCCCTGGAGAAGGGCATGGCAACCCACTCCAGTGTTCTTGTCTAGGAAATCCCCATGGACAGAGGAGCCTGGTGAGCTACAGTCCATGGGGTTGCCAAGAGTCGGACACGACTGTGCAACTAAGCACCTACACATACGAGCATACACACACACTCACACGCACCCCAGTCTACCTTCAATAGATGTTATTTTACTCCCCATATAATATTTTTCTAAATTTCATTTTGGATAGTTTGTATTGCTGAGTTTTCAGGTTCACTAATCTTTTCTTCTGAAATGTTTATTCTGCCATTAATCCTACTCATGTGATTTTTCACCTCAAACATATTTTTGCATTTCTAGAAGTTTGACTGGTATCTTTTTAATATCTTCCATGTCTTAACTTTTAAAGCATACAATATGCAGCTATAACAGCTATTTTAATATCCTTGTCTGTTAATTCTAACATCTGCCTCAGTTTTGGTTTGGTTTCAATTGACAATTTTTCCTCATGTTATATTTTTCTGCTATATTACTTTCCTCATAATGTCTTTACTGTATACGTATTTTGGCATATTGGGTATTTTTCCCTGTTGAGTGTTTTTTATTTTTTTAATTATTATTCCTATAAATCTTCTTAAGCTTTGTTTGGGGATGTAGTTAAGTTACTTGAAAATAGTTTGATTCTTTCAGATCATACGTTTAAGATTTGTTAGGCAGGACCTCAGCAATACTGAGGTTAGGACTAACTTTCAGTGCAGTTCAGTCACTCAGTCACGTCCAACTCTTTGTGACCCCATGGATTGCAGCATGCCAGGCTTCCCTGTCCATCACCAAATCCCAGAGCTTGCTCAAACTCATGTCCATTGAGTCAGTGATTCCATCCAACCAACTCATCCTCTGTCGTACCCTTCTCCTCCTGCCTTCAATCTTTCTAAGCATCAGGGTATTTTCCAATGAGTCCATTCTTCACATCAGGTGGCCAAAATATTGGAGCTTCAGCGTCAGCCTCACTCCTTCCAATGAATATTCAGGACTGATTTCCTTTAGGATTGACTGGTTTAATCTCCTTGCAATCCAAGGGATTCTCAAGAGTCTTCTCCAATACCGCAGTTCAAAAGCATCAATTCTTTGGCGCTCAGCTTTCTTTATGGTCCAACTCTCATATCCATACATGACTACCGGAAAAACCATAGCTTTGACTAGACAGATCTTTGTTGGCAAAGTAATGTCTGCTTTTTAATATGCTGTATAGGTTTGTCAAAGCTTTACTTCCAAGGAGCAAGTGTACTAACTTTGCTGCACTACTAAGGCAAGGCTTTTCTGAGCTCTCAAGGACCTGTGAAATATAAAATTTTCCAGTCTGGCTTGTGGGAAAAGGCATCATGCCCCACCATATGTGAGCACTTGATTTGTGCGCACTTGATTTGTGCTTTCTAATCCTCTCGATGTTTCTTTCCCTGGTCTCTTGCATTGTTTCCTCATTGTGTACGAACCACTGGTCTGATGAATACTTGAAACATTTATAGATCTTGTCACCATATTTTTGCAGGAACCTAAAGGGCATATTTTAGATGAGCTAATTAAAAGCTTTCTTCTCAATTGGGGCTTGGCAGTCTTGTTTACTACCTTTCTTGGGTACAAACCATCACTATCAACTTTCAAGATGGGATCAGGACGTGCTGGAAGTCCTGCAAGAACTTTGAATAACTCAGTAGGAAAGTCAGTGGCCCTTTCTTCCTCAGAAGTATCACTCTTCTGTTTAGGGTGGTGATTTTTCTTTTCTCATTGTTTTGGTTATCTGTATTTTCTCATTTTTCTAAAATGGTTATATTTAACTTATGTTTAGGAGATATTTCATAATAAGCAGAACAAAATTACTCCCCTCCCCAAATCATCATTTATATTACTTATTCCATTTTTCTGGCTGTCTGCCTCTGGGTCATTAGAAGGCATGGCCAAGATGTCATCAGCTGGCCCTCCAGGGGCTTGCACTTTCATGAGCAGTGGGGCCCAGGAACCAGCTCATCCTCCTTGCTCTGCAGCATGGTCACACCCTTCTCTTCTTGAGCTGTTCTTAGACCATGTGTCTTCCCTTCCTCTCCAGATCCCTGTACAGTGCCCAACCCCAGTCTTTTGGAACAAGCCATTCTGATGTTTAGGCTTGTTTCTTGTGTCTCAGCTTATCTCCAGATTTTCTTCTCAGAATCACACAGACTTACCCCTTCAGAGTGTTTTTTCCTTCCTGTTATCTGTACTGCCTGTCCCTACCTTATGCTGTGCTTTACCCATATTTGTGTCATTTTAATTAGTCCCATAAGCCGTGGTTTGAACCTCCCCCATTCTTCTCATTGATGACTGTGCCAGCTGCTTCCTCTACTTGTCTCAGGCTCAATTACTTTCCCCTCCAGCCTTTTCTCTTTTGTGTCTGGAGTCTATTATTAGAGAATGTGTTATCCTCATTTTCTTTTCTGTCGCTGTTTTCTGTCTTCTGATGTCTTGAGATGCTCTTGCTCCTTATTTGCTATGCTTACTGACATCAGGCGAAGAAAGAAATCTGAGACAAGACAACCTGCTGTTTCCTCTATCCAGGCAAACTTCTACTGGCATCTCTCCTTCATTTCCAATTACTTCACTTGCTCTGTTTTTGTCTTTTTCACATCCAATTTGTAATCCATATTTTCCTGTCTTTCTTGCTATCCTAGAACTGCTAGAATACAACCTGATGTGTAGTGCACATTCACTAAATATTTGTTGAGCGAAAGCAAGCAAATGAATCAGTTTTGATTACTACCACCTGAGTTGTTGATATTTGATCTTCTTTTAGTTCCTGGTAATGGATCCAGTTGGTTCATCATTGTTTATTCCAAATATTATTCTATCATTTGCCTTATTTCAGGCCCCATACAAGCCTTGCATTTTTCATTCTCTACAGAAAATTCTGTTTCATCTATGGCTTTTGCATCTAGAATGATATTCCTTACCATGCGTGTTGAGGTTTTTTTTTTAGTTTGAGGTAAGCGAGGGCTTTTGTGCACAGAGAAATAGACATTTGAATATTGGAATAATATTTAATTAATTTAAGCTACAAATTTGAAACTATAATGTTCTTAGGCCTTTAAGATCACTTTGCGATTCTGATTTAACTTATAAACTGAGCAATTTTTATAAAATTTAAAACCATCTTTCCATTTATTTCATTCAATTTTAGCAGATTAAAATCCCCTTTACAGTCATATTAAAAAAAACCCCTCAATTAAATTCCCCTAAGGCTTTAACAATATGCACAGTTTAATATATCAAGCAACTCAGATGCCTGACAAGGCTGATTTAAACTTCAACAAAGCACAAGTACTTGTAAATCTAAAAATTGGCCCTTAAAAACATAATGAGTCAAAACATTCAAAGACTGTAAACATCAAATTATCAGAACTTTGCAACTTAAGATAATGAGAATAAAATTAAGTATAAATGCAAATTGAAATCATGAAGCTAAATTTTTAGATTCTCTAATATGTCAGATTTTCTTAAACATTACTAACATTTTAAACACAAAAATTATAAATTCTATTCCTAAGCCTATTAACAAATAGTACTAGTTTTATAGATTCAATTTATTTTATGATGTATATTTAATTCTAAGCCTCCTATAGTTGTAAAATCATTTCCCAATGAAGAGGAATTTTTTTTTTTTTTTTATTTAATCTCAGGTACACTGAGGCTACTGGGTTAATAGACTTGAGGCTGTGATATAGTTACTTATTTATCAAATGTTCAAGACCAGGACATGGGTTACAGGGTTACAAACTTCTAGAAGGATTCTGCTCAAACTACAGACAGATATACTTATTGAGTATTGTTCTATCTCCTGTCCTTTTTCTGGGATTGATTTGGCATATGGTGTCCTATGGCCACTTTAACCCCAAATTACATCTTTACCTGGATCTTTCATAACATCTTTAAACTTATATTTTTTTGGTAGACTCAATTATGTATTTCGGTTTAGTTTGCCACAAATTGCTTTTATCTTATGGTTAGATTCAATTTCTTTTAAATTTTTATTAATTGACTCTTTTGGTTGTAAATTCCAATTCAAACTGAAAGTAGCAAAAGTAGCAAAAAAAAAAAAAAAAAGTAATCTACCAGCTCACATAATTGGAAACTCCCAAGAAGTGGCAGGTTCAGGCATGACTGAAAAAGGGATGCAAACAATCAAATAGTATCAACAGGAATCTTTGTCTCTGTGTCTCTCTCCCTGGACAAGGAGAAAAGGATACTTGTCTAGGTTTGGGCTTGCTAATATTGTTTCACATGGTAACACAGGACTCTAGGAAAGCTCCAGGCTTATGAGGTATTGAACGTGAACGTAACCTGAAGTCGCTCAGTGTGTCCGACTCTTTGCGACCCCATGGACTGTAGCCAACCAGGCTCCTCTGTCCATGGGATTTTCTAGGCAATAGTACTGGAGTGGATTGCCATTTCCTTCTCCAAGGGATCTTCCCTACCCAGGGATCAAACCCGGGTCTCCCGCATTGTAGACAGATGCTTTACCGTCTGAGCCACCAGGGAAGTCCAATGAGGTATTGGCTGTCAGAAATCCCAAAAGGAGAAACTCTTAACTCTAAGCATCCTTATCAGTCCCTCCATAAAACCCTGATTGGTGATGCTTAGGTCATGTGTCTTCTTCCGGACCAATCAATGTGGCACAGGAAATTTCTTTTTTTTTTTTAGTTGCTAAGTTGTGTCCAACTCTTTTGTGACCCCCATGGACTATATAGCCCGCTGGGCTCCTCTATCCATGGGATTTCCCAGGCAAGGAATACTGGAGTGGGTTGCCATTTTCTTCTCCAGGGATGAAACATGCATCTCCTGATTAGCAGGTGGATTCTTCACCACAGAGCCATGAGGGAATGGGATATTCTAAATACCCTGGGTCACAGTCCATCCCTGTGGTGTAGGTAGCAGGGCCCCTTGATTGACAGACTCAAGAATCATATGGGATTGGAGAGGGGCAGTTCTCTGCAGTAAAGGATACCAGACAAACCAAAAAAGTGGCAGATGCCCATTACAGCACAGAATATATTCAGATAATTTTATGAGATTCATGTATATCAAGTCTTTGGCTGTTCCTGCTGCATGCTATAAACCTTATCTGTCCCAAATGGAAAGGCACTTGGCAGTTGAGTAACTCCATCCCTTCTTCCCTGGCATAGCACTATTTCATTTTTGCATTGCTCAGTTACAAATCTGTCTTCTGCCTTTCCTGGAACTGCTAATACATTACAGTCTGCATCCAAGTCATACAAGGTCTCCTATATTTGTTTTGAATGTGGAATCATCACCATGTTTTTCTAAAACTCTTTTTTCCTATAGATATATATTCTCTGGGATAAATTATTTCACAGTTGAGCCAATTTCCAGGGGATCCACTGAATTACTACTGAAGAGATGTCCCTTTAGGATCATCCCCATTCATGTAATAAGTTGGATCCAGTGCATAATCATACCATTGCTGCTGCTAAGTCACTTCAGTTGTGTCCGACTCTGTGCGACCCCATAGACGGCAGCCCACCAGGCTCCCCTGTCCCTGGGATTCTCCAGGCAAGAACACTGGAGTGGGTTGCCATTTCCTTCTCCAATGCATGAAAGTGAAAAGTGAAAGTGAAGTCGCTCAGTCATGTCTGATTCTTTGTGACCCCATGGACGCTTTTAAAATGAATACTTATGGTGAGTTTTATCCTTAAAAACTCATTCCCGCTTTTATCTTTTCCTGTCAGAAGATGGTGGGCTGCTTCTAGTTTTCTGTCCTCTTGGAATGATGATAATGATGACAGTTACAATAGTAAAGTGACTACTATTTATTGAGTAAACTAGTGTTGGCATTGTATTAGTTATTTATGTACTGTATCTCTCTTAATATCAACAACATGCTAGAAGGCAAATATCCAATCTCCATTTTATATGGAGGCAAGCAGTCTCAAGTGGTAACATAGTCAAAGTCACACAGCCCGTATGTGGAATATCTAAGCTTTGAAATAAGGTCAACCAAATCCCCAAGGTCATGCTCTTTACCCCTGTGGTTAGACATGTGAAACCATCACCTTTATTTCCCTTTCCCTTCTTCCTTCTCTATCTTTCTGACTTTGCTGTCTTTCTCCCAGCCTGCTCCAATTTCTCAAACCCCCTTCCTCCTCCAGGTAACATTTGCCTTCACCATGATGGCACTCAATAGACAGTTGTTGATTAAATAATTGTGTTTACCAAACAGTCTAACCTCCCATAGTAATGGTCATTTGAGCCCTTCAGCATTCTCTGAAATTTTAAAATGAATTTTTATTTTTCCCAACTTCAAGTATAAGTAAATTAAACATAGAAAATGAAAGAATAAACACATTTGGGGTCAACTCTATGGGGAAGAGGTGATTGAGGCCATAGAATAGGTCATGCCCAAACAGATTTTTTGAAAGCCCAGAAAAGCAACTACAATTGTGACCCTTGAACAACCCAGAGGTTGGGGGCACCAGTCCTCAGCATAGTGGAAAATCTGTGTATAACTGTGTAGGTCCTCCATGTCTGAGGTTCTCCATCCCTGGACTTTGCCAGCCTTCAATTGTGTAGTACTATAGTATGTGGGGACATACATTTTTCATGGAAAAAATTCCCATGTAAATGGACCTGCACAATTCAAACCTGTGTTATTCAAGGGTCAAGAGTAACTAGTCTGTCTCATTGAATCAATAACCATGACCTCTTCGTGGTCTAATCCTCTTCCCTTCTGGTGCAGCCTGAGTGCCTGGGGGTGCTCCCCTAGGCCAAATGGGGCCCTTGCTGTTGTCTCCACCTGGAAGTCTCTTCCCCCAGAAATCCATATAGCTGTCTCCCCTGGACCTCATTTTCGGTCTTTGCTCAAACACATCCTCCTTAGTTAAGGGGCCTTCCCAATTTACCACATTCAAAATCATATCCCCGCCCTTCTTCTAGCATCATTTTCTCCCTTTCCTATTTTACTTTTCTCCACAAAATTTACCACTTGTTAAATTATTTTTAATTTTCCAGCTCCATCCACGAGAATGTATATTCCACAAGAGGAAAAATTTTGCCTGTCTTGTTGACTGCTTACTCCCAGCCCTGGAACAGTGACTAGTAGAGAGGAGGCATCATGGGGTCAATGAATAAAGGAATATCTCATTCATTTATTTATTTGGGGGATGTTGATATTGACAAAGGATGAGCCTCTCCCACCCCTCCTATATGTGAACACCTCAAGGAGGAAGGGCGCTAACGGCCCAATGGCAAATATGAAAATAACTTTCCAGTCAGGCATAGTATAAACAAATAGTAGAGAGTAGCTGCCGTGGTGGTTATGCCACTGGAAAAGCTCAGTTAGATACCAAGAAAGGTCTTTAAGCCAGGTTCAGCCAGGGAAAAAATTCAGTCAGGTTTTTCCTCTGCTCCTTCTATTGCCTCCTATTTTCCTGAGAAAAAAAGAGGGCAGGCCTGCTCCTGTTATCCTGGGACTCTACATGGCAGCCTACAAAATAGTTTAATAGCTAACACTATACTCCCTCTTGGGGAAGGCAATGGCACCCCACCCCAGTACTTTTGCCTGGAAAATCCCATGGATGGAGGATCCTGGTAGGCTCCAGTCCATGGGGTCGCTAAGAGTCAGACACGACTGAGCAACTTCACTTTCACTTTTCACTTTCATGCATTGGAGAAGGAAATGGCAACCCACTCCAGTGTTCTTGCCTGGAGAATCCCAGGGACAGGGAAGCCTGGTGGGCTGCCGTCCATGGGGTCACACAGAGTCGGACATGACTGAAGTGACTTAGCAGCAGCAGCAGCAGCATACTCCCTCTTGATGTATATGCAATTTACTTGCATATTCTAAAGTAAGTTATCATAATACACAAGTACTGATTTTGGAATACAATTGTTTAAACAGCTTGCCAGAGTTTTGCATCTAAGACTGGCAGCTCTGTGTAGTAGGAAGGTTCTGCGGCAAAGGGACTGGCACTGCTCTCCCCCGGTGCTCCACCATGTGCTGCCTGGCACAGGATGTTTGGAACTCACTGGTTTACTTGAAATTTACATAAAATCCTCATCGGGAAGCGTCTGTTAACATCTTAGGAAAAGGCTCAAGTAAAAGGAAGGACCATCACCATCAACAAAAATTAGAAAGTGGGGGCCTTGGAAAAGCCACGCTGAGCTCTCTACAAACATGTCCTTGGCCTGGATGAAAGCACAATATAAGGCGCATAGTGCCACCAAGATGGGAGGAGGAACGAGGCCGGGAAACACGTGACACTGACTTTGTGTGCTAGAATTCCTGGAAGGGAGATTCTTAGTTCAGTTCAGTCACTCCGTTGTGTCCAACTCTTTGTGAGCCCAGAGACTGCAGCATGCCAGGCTTCCCTGCCCATCACCAATTCCCGGAGTTTGCTCAAACTCATGTCCATCGAGTTGGTGATGCCGTCCAACCCTCTCATCCTCTGTTATCCCCTTCTCCTCCTGCCTCCCATCTTTCCCAGCATCAGGATCTTTTCTAATGAATCAGTTCCTGGCATCAGATGGTCAAAATATTGGCGTTTCAGCTTCAGCATCAGCCCTTCCAATGAATATTCAGGACTGATTTCCTTTAGGATTGATTGGTTTGATTTCTTTGCAGTCCAATGGACTCTCAAGAGTCTTCTCCACCACTACAGTTCAAAAACATCAATTCTTTGGTGCTTAGCTTTCTTTATAGTCCAACTCTCACATCCATACATGACCACTGGAAAAACCATAGCTTTGACTAAATGGACCTTTGTTGGCCAAGTAACGTTTCTGCTTTTTAATATACTGTCTAGGTTGGTCATAGCTTTTCTTCCAAGGAGCAAGCGTTTTTTAATTTCATGGTTGCAGTCACCATCTGGAGTGATTTTGGAGCTCAAGAAAATAAAGTCTGTCACTGTTTCCATTGTTTCCCCATCTATTTGCCATGAAGTGATGGGACCAGATTCTGCTCATAGGCAAAACTGAAGGTCAAGGTGAACAGTGCTCAAGGCTCAATTGGGTATTGTCAGTTTATTCAATGTATCAGCATTTTTAAAAAGATTCTGTTCATTCCAATAACCTATTTTATGTGAATTTTGCTATAATGTAGAAAAATAACTAATGCATCCTTCAACATATTTGGAAAATATTGATAGACACTTTTAAAAATATTTTCTCATGAGAAAATTCATTTTAATTTAACTTAACTCCCACCCCAAACACAAATACACACACTTTTTGGGGGTAAGTTGTCAAACAGATGTTTAGCGCTTAGAGTCTAGGCTCAGCCTTTGAATGGCAGTCACAAACATAAGCAGGAGTTAGCAAACTGTGGCTCCATGTCAGATCTGATTACCATCTGTTTTTATAAATAACATTTTATTAAAACACAGCCACACCTGCTCATTTACCTATGGTGCTGTGCTGTGCTTGGTTGCTCAGTTGTGTCTGAGACTTTGTGACCCCAAGGACTGTAGCCTGCCAGGCCCGTCTGTCCATGGGGACTCTCCAAGCCAGAATACTGGAGTGGGTTGCCATGTCCTTCTCCAGGGGATCTTCCCAACCCAGGGATAAAACCCAGGTCTTCACACTGCAGGTGGATTCTTTACTGTCTGAGCCACCAGGGAAGCCCAAGAATACTGGAGTGGAGGGCCTATCACTTCTCCAGGGATCTTCCCAAGCCAGAAATTGAACCAGGGTCCTGCATTGCAGGTGGATTCTTTACCAGCTGGGCTACCCGGAGAGCCCTCATTGGCTGTATACTGTCTACGCCTGCTTTCTTTGCAACAGCAGAGTTGAGTAGTGAAGAGAGAGATTGTATAGCTTGCCAAGCTTAGGTATTTATTTTCTAGCTTTTTACCAAAAGAAAAAAAAAAGTTTGTGAGCTCTTAATCTAGCAGATGCATATTTCTGATATAAAGTCTGTATTTAAGTTGACTCTTAAATTAGCCCATTATTCTAGGATGGCCTGATTAATAGTGTACATAATAAATTGCTGTTCAAAGATGGCGATTTGGTTTTATGACTGTAATTCTCTTATTTAGTTATTTTATTTTTTGGCTGTGCTGGGTCTTCTTTGCTGCACAAGAGCTTTCTCTAGTTGCAGTGAGCAGGGGCTAGTCTTGGTTGTGGTGCATGGGCTTCTTTCTGTGGTTGTTTCTCTTGTTGCAGAGCACAGGATCTAGGCGTGTGGGCTTCAGTAATTCTGGCTTATGGGCTCTGGAGTGCTGGCTCAGTAGTTGTGGCCGCATGGGCTTAGTTGCTGCACAGTATGTGGGATCTTCCCGGACCAGGTAACAATCCGGTGTCCTTTGCATTGCGAGGCAGATTCTTAACCAATGGACCACAAGGGAAGCCCCTGTGACTCTAATTCTGATCGTTACCATTTCCCCAAGCCATGTTAACTTCTCTTAGATGAAAATGTTTATTCTGTAAAATAGAATTATGAAACAGTTTAGCCAGTACAGTGTGCGAGCCAATGGCAAGACACCACCTACAATGAAACGCAGTGAAAGCGAGGAGAAGGCTAATAAAATTGGGGGAGGGGTTAGAACTGACCGAGTCTCCTTAGTGTATATATTTCACAGCTGTGGTGCTTAGAGACAGATTGCTTGGAATGCCATGGGAAGGCTAAGCCAAACAAAAATGAAAGCATGAGGAAATTTTTCTAGTGAAAAATATTTTTCCTTACAAATTTGAAATATTTTCCCTTTTATGCTATATTCGCTCCCCTCCCCCCTTTGAAATAGCATGGCTTCATCCTCTGCTGAATATGTCTTCCCACTTTTGATTTCTGCAACATATGAAAATTAATTCCTTTGCCTGAGTCACACAAACAGTTCCACAGGTTTAGAGTGAATGCTAAAAGAAGCTGAGGTGGACTGATTTTTCCACAAGATGCAAATGGTAAAGCAGCCAAACTGAAATTTAAAAAAAAATTTGGGGGGGTATTTTCCTTGTAATTGAAGGTGAAGGCACTGGTGAACAATGAGGTTTTAAGGCAATACTAAAGTTCTTGGCGGGGAAGACAATGGCACCCCACCCCAGTACGCTTGCCTGGAAAATCCCATGGACAGAGGACCCTAGTGGGCCGCAGTCCATGGGGTCGCTAAGAGTCGGACACGACTGAGCGACTTCACTTTCACTTTTCACTTTCATGCATTGGAGAAGGAAATGGCAACCCACTCCAGTGCTCTTGCCTGGAGAATCCCAGGGACGCGGGAGCCTGTTGGGCTGCCATCTATGGGGTGCACAGAGTCGGACACGACTGAAGCGACTTAGCAGCAGCAGCAGCAAAGTTCTTGGTCCATGGATTGTATTTTTCCCTCCGCATTGGGATCTGGGACAGGCTGAGATGCATGTTTGGTTATTTAGTTATTCTGTGGCCTGGAAGAAGTCACTTCTATTTTGGGGGCTGGGGTGACAGTCACCATAACTGTCAACAAGAGTAGCAGTTGCTATTGATGGGGCTCTTGAGAGGACAGAAGGGAACTGAACTTCTGTTCAGTTCTGTGAGCTGCTGAGAAGCTCATGTCAGTGGAAGGTGTTACTGTTTGCCTTTGTCAGCAAAACCTCAGGAGAACCTCCACCACCAGGGGCTGGAGATGGGGAGGGAAGGAAGTGAAAGGAAAATCAAGCATTTTGTTGCTATTTAAGAGCCACCCTAGGAACAAGTCTTGCAGGGTACAAAGTTGAAACTAAATGAGGCTTTCAGTTTTCTGTGGGTTTTAGTGATTCAAATTAGCCTGAGGGTTCCCCCTTTGTCTCTCCCCATGCAGCAGCGGTTACACCGGAGCTGGCGGGAGATGAAATGGCTCTGTGCACACAGAACCCGCCTGTGCACTAGCCAGGGCCTCCCCACAAATCGCAATGCCTGAGCCACTTCCAGTTTTTCTTTTTTAATATTCCTGGGAGGTTAAAAAGTGAAAAGCCAAAATATAATTACAAACATTGTGGTGCATTTTAAACATTGATATTTTAAAAATTAATAAATTTAACATGTGAAAAAAGACGTGATATAATGATCTTGCTTTTCCAAAGATTACGCCATTTATAAGCAGCATTTTTCTGTAGGGTACGCTGTAGAGAGTGGGGGCCTAGTTTAAGGTTGTCTGATGGACAGTTCCTTCCAGTCTTAGAGTGAAGGTTACTGCATCTGTGTGCTTATTTGGGAACGATGTCAAAAGTCTGTATTTGAGACTTTTTAAACTGGAAGTCTGGGCTAAAATGTTCTCCCTCCCTCAGCTGCTCAGCCCCCAAGCCCACCTGTGACCCAACTATTAGTAAGTAATGATAACCGTGTGCAGAAGTGGGAAGGAGAACAATAGGGATTTTGGAGAGGTCCATTTGTGCTTTCCGCAAATACTTTTCAAGAGTCTACTATGACCAGAGGTAACTACACAACTCTGTGATCAAGCTTATATTCAGGATTTGAATCTTGGGAGTTTCATTGCCTACTGTTGTATGAAACTTCTCTAAGCCTCAGTTTTCTCATCAGTTACCTCATTTGTGAAGTGCCTTGTTGGTTGTAAGGATTCAATGACTTACACACATAAAGTTATCAGGACAAGTGAACAAGTGGTACAAAAGCTCTTGCCCTCAGGGAGCTTCAATTCCAGCTCCTTATTGCACTGCATTCTCCCTTCTCCACAAGCTGATCTATCTGAAATACCTGCCTTACAATATCTAAAGATATTTGCTAAAACACAGGTAAAGGTTACTCCACTGATGGGGGGAGGGTTAAAAAAAGCATCAGCAGTATCAAGGAAATTCAAATTCATCATTAACCAACCATTCTGTAACAGAGTGTTAGGCACAGTCTAGGGGCTGCCGATACTGTAGTGAACAAACCAGATGTGGCTCCACACTCATGAGTAGGAAAGAGATATATAAATTGCTTTGCATAATGTAAAATTTTTGTAGACATATGAAGAATTCCCAGATGGCTCAGTGGTAAAAGAATCCACCTGCCAATGTAGGAGATGCAGGAGACACCAGTTTGATTCCTGGGTAGGGAAGATCCCCTGGAGGAGGAAATGGCAACCCACTCCAGTGTTCTTGCCTGGGAAATCCCATGGACAGAGGAGCCTGGTGGGCTACTGTCCATAGGGTCGCAAAGAGTTAGACATGATTGAGCAACTGAGCATGCATGCACATAAAGTACATACAGAAAGTGCATGAATAATGTGTGTAGCTCAGTTTTCACAAAATGACCACACACATATATAGATCATATGCAGATCAAGAATCTTCTTAGCACCTCTAGATAACACCCTGTGTCCCCTTCCACTCAAAACCCCCACCCCACCCCCAGGGTTAATACTCTGACTTCTAAAACCACAAATTACCTTTTTATAAAGTTTAAAAAGAGGCAAAAGTAATCATAACATGTATTCTTTAGTGACTCGTTTTTTCTACTCAATATTATGTTTGTGAATTTCATCCTTTTTTGTGTGTGAGCTATAGTTTATTTATTCTCATTCTTGCATATTATTCTACTGTATGAATGAATATGCCATGGTTTTCATATCCACTCTGTTGATGACATTTGGGGTGTTTCCAGCTTGGGAATACCACAATAATGCTGCAGTTGACATTCTTTTACACACTATTTGTTGAATATATGCATGCATTTCTGTTGGGTATATACTTAAGAATGTAATTGTTGAGGGTAAGCTATGAATATATTCAGTTTTAATTAATATTATTAATTATTTTTCCAAATAATCACAATTTACACTCTGGTTAGCAGAGTATGAAAGTTCTTGTTGCTCCAAATTGTCTGTCTTTTCCATTTTAGCCATTTTGGAAGGTATATTGCGGTATCTGCATTATAATGGTAATCTGCATTTTCCCATTGACTGATGAAACTGAATGTCTTTTCCCACGTTTATTTTCTGTTTGGATGTCTTCTCTCGTGAATTATCTTTTGTGACATTTGTCCATTTTCCTGTTGAGTTCTCTCCCTTTTTATTATTGATTTGAAGAACTGCTTTATATATTCCAGAGAAAAATCCTTTGTCAGAGTCAGAGAGAGATAAGTATTGAAACTCTCTTCCTCCAGTCTGTGGTTTATCTTTTTCACTCTCTTAATGCTTTTGAAGAACAGGCATCCTTAATTTTAATGTAGTGCAATTGATCAATATTTTTCCCCCTTATGGTTATTGCTTTCTGTGTCTTAAGAAATCTTTGCCTGAGGCAGTTCTTGTGGAGGCAGCTAATGCAAGGCTGGAAAATTGTTATGCACTATGTTGCCTGGACCAGCATACACTGCAGTCAGGATAATAAAGGGGACCCCAAGAAACCAAAAGATGAGACGTGAGGTGTCTGCTCATGCCATCTTTGTGGAGAAAAATCTAAAGATCTTGCGTGTCGGGAGCCGCTGCAGAGAGGCAGTCTACTTGTGACAAAGGTCATGAGGAAGGAGGCTCGACAAAACGCAATGGCGAGATCGAACCTCAGGAGTCCCCCCGGATATTCTCGAGCATCTACCCCCCAAAAAACCAGAGTCTGCCTGCTTTACTGCTTTGTGCTCTCATCTCTGACTTTACTGGGGGCTGTCCCCCATCACCATCTCGCTCTCTCTAATAAAGAATTAACTTACAGCTCCAATTAATAAAGTTCCTGGGCATTAGGAGTGTGTTCAAATCCAAACCCCTCAGATAGCTCTCTAACTGGCCTGACAAGTTTACCCGGACTCCTATAGCTATGCATATGATTGTTTACAGTCTCAGCCCCGAGAGGCAGGGGAAGCTTAAGATATTCAAATAGCTTAGAGCCTCTCAGAGAGTTAAAAACTGTCAGAATAAAAACTAGTTCATTAATGAGCCAATGCTTTTTGCCAAGTTTTCACATCCCTCGTTTTGTATCCTTGAATGTGTATAGTTGGTTTGTAGAAAAAATAAGTAGTGGCCTTGGTGCCAGTAACTTTAGACCCTTAAGGTACTAAATTCTTTTCTTTGTTGTAAACCCATTGCGCCTTCCCCCTATAGGAATGCAAGTTTATCTGACACCTGTGGATAAAGATGGCGCCAAACCTTAAAATAATTACTCTTAGAGAAAATAAGTCTTGCGGTTGACAAAACTTTGTCAAGAGTCATAAAGTGTTAATAGGCCTTCTGGCCAGAAGATGATGTAAATCACCTGAACCATTTGTACACGATAAATTTGCAGGAAAGAAACCCTAGTTTTTGATAAGGATTAAAGACTGCTGGCTTTGCATGATTTCACATCCCCTATTATCCTCTATGTGTAACTTAGGGTATAAAAGCCCCTGTTGAAAATAAAGCTACGGGCCTTGCTCACCAGGGCTTGGTCTCCCCATGTCATTCTTTCTCTCAATTTCCATTTCCGGCTGAAGTCTCCATCTGGAGCGCAGAACCCACCAAGCTTGCTAATCATGCCTGGGCTTCTAAGAAACACTTGAGAAAGTGCCTAAGATGGGGCACTTTCCGCTATTCGAGTGGGCGCCTGCGGCCTACACAAGTGGTGCAAACTTCTTGTCTTGAAGTTTTATTGGTCTCCAGCGTAAACCAAGCTACTCAGCCTCTTTTCTCCTCTAAATATTCCTACTGAGCTATCCTTTAATTACTCTTAATATCTCTAATTGATATGTAAATGAGTCACCTACGCAGTCCACCCTCCGAAGACCCTATCAGCGGGGGCTGGACCTCGGTACTTGTGTACTTTGCATTTTCCAAGTACTCTGAGGTGCAATACATTGTGTGGGAAAGAGAAATACAAATTTGGTGAAATGGCAATGTGCACTTTGAGCAAGAAATGGAGAATTGAAGATGAGTTAAGAGAGGTAATAAAAAAAGATCACAATATCCCAAATACCCTCCATAACCCATCTGGCTTCTTCCTCTTCTACTTAGACCTCTGCCCAAGATCAAATCCACAAACCCAGACATTTCCATTGGAGATGTGGACAAAAAGCTGGTGACATATTATGGCATACAGAATTAGTAAGATGAGCACACAAAGATATTTTGCACTAGTTCCTAGAAAAGGAATTAATTTTCATTCCTAAAAAGGGACGAGACATCACTCACTTAGGTGCTTGTGTTCTGTGAAAGCATGCCTGCAAGCTCAGTCACTTCAGTTATGCCCAACTGTTTAGGACACCATAGACTATATTCCGCCAAGCTCCTCTGTCTATGGGATTTCCCAGGCAAGAATACTAGAATGGGTTGCTGTGCCCTTCTCCAAGGAATCTTCCTAATCCAGGGATCAAGCCTAAGTCTCCTGCATTGCAGGCAGATTCTTTACCACTGAGCCACAGGGGAAATCCATGCTATGGCAGAGTTGGCTTTAAAATAGATTGTCTGGGTGGGTTGATCTAATCAATGAAAACTTTCTAAGCAGGGAGTTTTCTCCAGTTGGCAGAAGGATAAGTCAGAGAGAGATAAAGATTGAAGGGAATATGACTTGAAGATGGAGGCCGTGTGAAAGGCATTTAAGCAATCTTAAAGAACTGAGACAGACCCTTGGCTAACTGCCATCAAGAAAACAGTTCAAATTTCTGAGTACTTCTGAAACTTACTCAGTAATTCTGAAACAAAAAGACACTTATTGCCTTCATTCTATCAACTTAGAGATTCATGTGAGAGGACCATTAAAATGTTTCTGGAATTTAAAATTATTTGTAATTTATTTGTAAGGTAGTATTATCCATTAGAAACCCTGAGTTATCAACTGTATATACCTATAGTCCGTAAAAAGAACAAAACAAAGTGGGCAACCTCTGTGGTTGTAATGCCTCTCTAGGTGGCTTGCACGTTCTTAATTCCTGACCAGGGATCAGATCAGGCCCTGTGCAGTGTAAGCAGAGTCCTAACCCCTGGACCACCACAGAATTCAGGAGGCACCTGTGGTAGTGAGTTCAGTGATGAGGCCCAGCCTGTTGGTTCTGCTTCACAGTGTCCTGTTTTCCTGGACAGTGACATAACATTCTGCTGACATTTTAGCTATGGAAGAGGGATGTTGGCTGGCATGAGAAGTGTTCTGATTAACTTTTGTTAAATCTGGTAGTTGGGAAGCAAATTGTAAAACTCTTCACTGTCAGAGAAGTGGATAGTCACTGCTTCAAGGAACGTGCATAAGCCTTCTGAATAACACACAATGTGCAGCATTCTGTGTTTTACTTTTTTTGTTTCATATATTTAGAAAGCTAAGACTTCCATTTCATGTATATGTTTTCACTGAAGCATGATGTACGACAGAAGAGTGCATGTCTAGCCAGGGTGGAGCTTCATGAGTTTTCACAAGGTGAACACAGCTGGGTGATGAGCACCCAGGATGAGAAGCCCCACCCCTCCACACTCCCTCCCAGTTACAGCTTTCCCTTCACCCCCACAGATAACCTCCATCTTCACTCCTAATATAAAGGTTTGATTTCTTCAGAATACTGCAACGTTTTGGAAGCAAATAGAGTGTCGTATTTTTTAACTGGGGGGGGGGGGAAGAAATTTTACTCCAGGTTATCAAGATGTTTCCTGTTTTCTTTCTGAAGTTTATTGTGTTTACCTATTGTGTTGAGGTCTTGCTTCATCTCAATTTAATTTTTGGTTTAGTGTGAGGCCAGATAGTGGTCCAGTTTTGGCCTGAAAGTCTGGTGTCTTCACATGGCCCCTCTTCTTAGTGGGTCCTGGACTCTTATTTTCCTCTTGTGAGACTTCTGAAAACAGATGATTTTCAGGGGCTTTCTGTTTCTGCCTTTTAGCTGCCAAGCCTCATATACCCCCAGTTCAGGAAATACACTAAAGGGGAATCTGTGTGTTGCAGGGCCCCCATATCCTGATGACAGTTTCTCTGATTTCTCTGTCCCCAAAGTCTCAGCTCCTGTTGGGACAAGAGATGAGAGCAGCTGCTGGAGTCAGATCCCCTCTCTGAGGATCTATTTATTCCACTCCCAGTTCCTCAGCAGCTCTCCACTGCCTTCAGACCCATAATTTCTGCATTTAATTGGACCTCTCTTGTTTTGCTGGACAGAAGAACTGACCTGCTTGGGGCAGGTTGCTGCTGCTACTGCTGCTAAGTCGCTTCAGTCGTGTCCGACTCTGTGCAACCCCATAGACGGCAGCCCACCAGGCTCCCCCGTCCCTGGGATTCTCCAGGCAAGAACACTGGAGTGGGTTGCCATTTCCTTCTCCAATGCATGAAAGTGAAAAGTGAAAGGGAAGTCGCTCAGTCGTGTCCGACTCTTCGCAACCCCATGGACTGCAGCCTACCAGGCCCCTCCGACCATGGGATTTTCCAGGCAAGAGTACTGGAGTGGGGTGCCCCTCTCCAAGGGGCAGGTTACTCCATATCAGTTACAATAATGGATATATTCTTATTGTAATTGTGATAAAGCTGTGAAAGAAAAAACCCACCCAGGGTGCTATGATTAGAGGCAACATTAGGAGTCTCTGGTCCAGGTCCTCTGTGGAAGCCACTGTGATTTTCATTAGTGTCCCTGAGCCTTGAGCACATGGACAGGGCATTAGCCATAAAGATCCAGCAACTAAACATCTAATCCTTTCTCCATCAGTCCTCTTGTGAAACAAGTAGTTTAGCCTCTGGTTCCAATTTCCCTGACCCTGGCATTTCTTCATCTTAAGTACAAGATCCTATCTTTTAGGTGCTTTAAACTTTTGGAGTGCTTCCCTGGTGGCTCAGTGGTAAAGAATCTGCCGGCCAATGCAGGAGACGCGGGTTTGATCCCTGGGTCAGAAGGATCCCCTATAGAAGGAAATGGCAACCCAATATTCTTGCCTGAAGAATTCCATGGACAGAGGAGCCTGCTGGGCTACAGTCCATGGGGTCACAAAGAGTCAGACACAACTGAACGACTGAACAACACAAAACCCTTGGAACAAAAGTCAGCCTCTTAAGATGTGCCATGGAAATTTCCTTAACCTATTTAAAATGGTACGCGTATGCTGGAAAATCAGGATAGTTTTTTTTTTTTTTTAAATGGGGAGGAAGCATAAGAAATTCTCATAGGATCACATACTACCAAAAACTGCTGAGACATGGTCCCTAGAGAAAGGCTGTCTGAGGCAGGTGTCTCTTTACCTTCACACACTTGTTCTGTGGCTGCTCCTATGTCTGCCCCAGCAGCTTGGGAATGAACACAGCTTTACAGAAGTAGTCATTTGTAGAAAATGATACGAAAAGCCTTCAGTTAGGGGCTTCCCTGCTGGTTCAGTGTCAAAAGAATCCACCTGCCAATGCAGGAGTCATAAGTTCGATCCCTGGTCTGAGAAGATCCCACATGCCCCAGAGCAACGAGGCCCAGGCGCTACAACTATTGAGTTTGTGCCCTAGAGCCCAAGTGCCAAACTACTGCAGCCCGCATGCCCTGGAGCCCACGCTCTGCAACAACAGAAGCTGCCACGATGAGAAGCCTGCACACCACGGCTAGAGAGCAGCCCCTACTCCCTGCAACTAGAGAAAGGCCAGTGCGACAAAGACCCAGCACAGCCCCCCAAATAAAATAAATACAGTTATTTTAAAAAAGCCTTCAGTTACACTATTACCATAGGATTAGGATTGAGCCCTATCTTGACAATATTTTGTGTCCTGGAATGGAATGGAGTTCAGGTCACTTTTTTCTCTCTCATTCTTTAATTTTCAATTGATAATACCTAGAGATCAAGGAAGGAGTTTCAAAAAATAGAGCCAAGAGATGGATGAGGCTGGAGGCAGGCTGGCTAGTGCTTGCTGGGAGTGAGGTGATCCTTAAATAGAGGGAAGGGTGGCCTTGTGTGCTCCCTGACAGCTGGCCTCCAGCTGAGGAACCTCAGTAATAGTGTAGGGCTGGCAGGGACCTTAGCAAATCTCAGGCATCACCCCTTTGGGAGGGAAAAAATGCTTGAATAATTAATTGAAATTCTCTTCTAAAGTAGGGTCAGAATAAAATGAATGTTGTCTCGATGGAAGCCAGCCCCAGAGATAACTTCAGCTAATAGAGGATATGATGGCTCCAAAGACAAACAAAACAAAGTGTAGGAGAACCACAAGAAAAACAAATGAAGGGAAGTAGGGAGGGAATAATACACAGGGTGAGTTGGGAGGAAGCGGCTCCTTGGGGACCAGCCAGGGAAAATGTGAAAGAAAAAAAGAAAGCTCACTTTTCTGTTGGGGAATGTTGATACCAGGAAGGCTGTGGATGTGTCGACAGAGGGGATGTGGGAGATCTTTGTACCTTCCTCTTGATCTTACTGTAAAACTGTCCCCCCTGCTGCAATAAAGTCTTTAAAAAGACATTTTAGAAAAAGCAATCAAACACATGTGTGTGTGCAAGCTCATTTCTGTCCAAATCAGTGACCCCATGGACTGTAGCCTGCCAGGCTCCTCTGTCCATGATATTTTTCAGGCAAGAATACTGGAGGGGATTGCCATTCCCTTCTCTGGGGGATCTTCCCGACCCAGGGATTGAACCCATGCCTCCTGTGTCTCCTGCATCACCTGGAGGATTCTTTACAATTGAACCATCTGGGAAGCCCAGTCAAACATGTGGCATTGTATAATTGCTGGGGTCTGCAGAGGCAATGGCACCCCACCCCAGTACTTTTGCCTGGAAAATCCCACGGACGGAGGATCCTGGTAGGCTGCAGTCCATGGGGTCGCTAAGAGTCGGACACGACTGAGCAACTTCACTTTTACTTTTCACTTTCATTCATTGGAGAAGGAAATGGCAACCCACTCCAGTATTCTTGCCTGGAGAATCCCAGGGACGGGGGAGCCTGGTGAGCTTCTGTCTATGGGGTCGCACAGAGTCGGACACGACTGAAGCGACTTAGCAGCAGCAGCAGCAGAGGCATTTAAATCATTTATTAGAAAAACATCTTATTCAAAGGTTTGCACTTTGACCTTTCATCTATTTAATACTAGGGAATATTCCTTTTGGAATTTGGGCCCAAGAGGGGAAAAAAAAAAAAAAAACAGAACCAGTCAGAACAGAGAAGGACCCCAAAAGGGGTGGACAAATTAGCTCAGGAAGCCTCTCAAGAAGGTCTCTGCCTTTCTATCTTGATCCTTTGAATTCTCATCACCGTCCCTGTACAGCATCTTCATTTGTTGCCATGCTTTCCTATTTTTTTAATGACAGTTTCTTATCTGGTCACTTCTGATATTTCATATTCCTCACCTAATTGCCATAAGGAATAGGTAGTAGGATAATAGCAATAAAAACAAAAGTTGACAATAATATATTATATATTACATATATTAATATGTATGATTAGTATATGCTATAATATCTTCATGTATATTAATATTGACTTTGCAGTTGAGAAAAAGCATATACCATTCTTGAAAGTCTTCTTTTATTGTAAGATATGAATAGACTCCAGGTTTGAGTTTTATCTTGGCACTTGAAGGTTCACAGTCCTTTTCAAGATATTCTACTTCTTGCCGGATCTCAGAAACTGTCCAACTTCCATTTTACCATTATTTTGAAATATGTAGTTCTTATATTAATATTATAGCATGATGAAACTGTCAAGCAAGTTGTAAGCATAAATATAATAACACTTTGTACTTTTAAAATGTCTTGCACTCCTAGAGCCAGAATTTCCCAAGCTTCCCTGCAAACCAGGCAAGCACTGTGCACTTGCAATTTTATAGCCAAGAAAACTGAAATAGAGAGATGGTAAGAGCTTGCGCTGGTGCCTTCCAGCAAGTCAGAAATGAAGCTGAAATTTGAGGGAAATGCCTTACACTCAACATTGGACTTTCTGTACCAGGAAACATGAAATAAGAAGGAAACATTTTAAGTTAGGGTTGTGGAAGTATTTTAATCACATTTATGTATTTACCAATTAAAAGCTAATATTTTACAAGTAATGTCATTTAGGGGCTTCCCTGGCGGCTCAATGGCAAGCCGCTCCAGTACTCTTGCCTAGAAAATCCCATGGATGGAGGAGCCTGGTGGGCTGCAGTCCATGGGGTCGCTACGAGTTGGACGTGACTGAGTGACTTCACTTTCATTTTTCACTTTCACACAATGGAGAAGGTAATGGCAACCCACTCCAGTGTTCTTGCCTGGAGAATCCCAGGAACGGCAGAGCCTGGTGGGCTGCCGTCTATGGGGTCGCACAGAGTCGGACACGACTGAAGTGACTTAGCAGCAGCAGCAGCAGCTGGCAGCTCAGGTGGTAAAGAATCTGACTGCAGTGAAGGAGACCTGGGTTCAACCCTTGGGTTGGGAAGATCCCCTGCAGAAGGGAATGGCAACCCACTCCAGTATTGTTGGCTGGAGAATTCCATGGACAGAGGAGCCTGGTAGGCTACGGTCCACAGGGTCACAAAAGGTCAGACACGACTGAGCATGCACATGCTAATGTCATTTGAGAGTAGTACAGTGTGGGCTTTGTTCTAATTATTTGCTTCTGGATCTCTCATAATTAAAATTTATCCAAACACCACATAGATTGTCATGAGTTTACTACAACAGTGGAGAAAAGGAAATAAGCTTTAGACTTTTAGCTTTGACTATTAGCTTTGTTTTCCTCAAAGGTAGATTAATGCTGGCAGGTTTCTTTCTACCTCTCATCTACCTTTTTGGAAGAGATGAGAGAGAGATCAGCTAAGATGATGTCTACAATTTTTGAGAGTCTTCTAAGCTGCTATTAAAGTTATATATTCATGCTTTAGATTAAAAAAGACTATGCAACAGTCAAACATAGATTTGCTTCAGATTCTTAGATATTATAAATGGTGAACCTTAGGAGGAACTTGCTTGTCTGATGGGCACTTTACTGTCCAGCCCAGTAAACTGTTGGTGGGCTGAGGTCTGAAGCTGTTGTTCGAAGGTGGGAAGAGGGCTCAGAAATCTGATCTGGTGTCAGCTCTGAAGTGGGGTCAGATCCTCAGGTGTGGAAACTTGCACCCTGCAGGCCTTCAGTGCCACCTGTGACCCAGCTGTCACCCGCCAATGGCTGGGTTGCACACATGAAGTTCTGGCCTCTTTGAAACCCACAAATCCTAACCAGGCTGTGTTGATCTTGTGGAAAGAAAATTGAATTTGAGGTCAGGGGTGACTTGCATCTGAGTCCTGTGTGGGCTGAGTTGCCTTAAAGGAGTCGCTTGACTGCTTTGGACCCCAGTTTGCCTAGAGGAATAACATGAATATCTCACAGAATTTTTGCTTCAGTTAGGTGAGATACTGGATCTGGGGAGAAAGCTTTGGGAATTATGGAGTATGAAAGAAATATGAGTTACTCTCACACTAATAAATGGTTCTGTGTCACTCAGTAAGCTAGCCACAGATGCCTGCTGGTCCCTCTTTCCTTCTAGTACATAACTCCTGAGATAGCTCTGTAACCAGTAACGAAATTTCTCCCATCATCAGGGTGGCTGCACAGTCCGGTGCTCAGAAAAGCCCTGTGCTTAGTTTAATGCTCTGCTGTCATCTTGAAGTTCTCAATCATTTCCAAACAAGGACGGTGTGTTTTGTTTGTACTAAGCCCTACAAATTGTGCATTGCCTGCCATGTGTCTGTAACTTTAAATAAATGTCTGACTTTAAAATTCCTTGGAATTAGCTTCATTCCTAATCATCTGCTTTGAGTATCTTTATGGAGCAAGTAGCTATAAACTAACATTTTTTAAGGTAAATAATCTATATTTGAAATATATTGGGATGGCCAGTAAGTTCATTTGGATTCATCCATAAGATCCGATGGAAAAACCCAAACAAGCTTTTTGGCCAACCCAACTGTGTGTGTGTGTGTGTATGTGTGTGCACTTGCACACATGTATTTCTCTAGATAAAGCAGAATTCAAAGTTGTGATCCAATGATTGATTCTCTCTAGAGCATATAGATTCTGGATTTGTGGAGGTAATATGTTGTATATTCCTGCCTGAAGCCTGACACATGAAGGTGCTGAATAGAAGGTGGTGGAAGGTTTGTATCTCGTGTGCATGGTATCAGTCCTCAGAGATATTCTCTTTGGATGAAAGAAGCATCCTTAGGGGGTGATTTATGACTTTATTTTCTTTATTTATAATGACTAAGGGTGCTTGACTTTGAAAATATCAATTGTGGCAGTTTTCTTCAAGTTCTTTTAATGTATACCATTAAAAACCTGACTCTCTAGGGAAAAAACTGAAATACATTTTATGTTTTGGTCCCAGTTATGATATAATCAAACTATATATTCTTGTTAAGGACAGTTAGGTTGACTTTGTTGGGTATGTCATCTGGTAATAAAAGGACAAATAATTTTAATGTATGTATAATTGGTTTTGAATTATAAGTCAAGTTTACTTCACATGGGCTGGTGGGCACTTCTACAGAGGAGAGAGGTAGTAGCAAATAGGAATAGAAAGTTTGTATTACTTACATTTTGTTGCATAAAATTTTGTTCTGAAACATATCAGTCTAAGATAACATTTATTTTTCCAAAAATCAGGAGACTTAGAGTGACTTAACAAAGTAGTTCTGGCTCGGAATTTCCCATGAAACTGTAAGCCAGGTGTTGGCTGGGGCTGGTGGATTTGCTTCCAAGAAGGCTCACCCTCTGGGCAATGGGCTGGAGGCCTCAGTTCTCTATGTGAGTGTATCCACCGGACAGCTTGGTATCCTTAAGACATAGCCACTGGCTTCCACTCACACAAGTGATCCAAGAGAAAGCAAGACAGAGGCCACAATGACATTTATAATCCAGCCTCTAGAGCAAAATCCTGTCCTTCTTCTAGTATTCTATTTTGGCTAAACTGCACAGCATATGGGATTTTAGTTCCCTGAACAGGGTTGGAACCCACACCCTCTGCACTGGAAGCATCTTAGCCACTGAACTGCCAGGTAAGCCCTCCCTCCTCCTGGATTCCATTGGTTACACAGACAGACTTAGCTCTTTCTGACTGCTATAACGAAATACCACCCATCGAGTGCCTTAGAAACAGAAATTTATTTCTTAACATTCTTGGAGGCTAGAAGTCCAAGATCAAGATGCCGGCACGGTCACCACACAGTCTTGGTGAAGGCTGTCTTCTGCGTTCATAGCCAGCACCTTCTCACTGTCCTCACATGATAGAAGAGACAAGGAATCTCTGCAGGGTCTCTTTTATAAGAACACTAAGAACATCAGTCCCATTCATGAGGTCTCCATCCTCCTAACCTAAGCACCTCCCAAAGGTTCCACCTCCTAACACCATCACACTGGCATTAAGACTTCAACATATGAATTTTGCAGGGACACAACCATTCAGAACATAGCACAGACAAACCCTGATGCATTGTTGGAGGGAGATGAGAATCATTGGGGGAGATCATGGAGGCTAGGGACCACAGAGTTGGTGGGTGAATATTAATATTTTCCCTGAGTTCCACCTGAATTTTGCTGCAAAAATGAGGCAGCTTCTAAAGTTTGATTTCTCAGAAGCCCTGCATGGCAGTCTGAAGCCATGGGAAATCAAAGTCAGGTGAATTCTGCTGCCCAGTTAATATGTTTTTATTAGATACAGAGTCAGCAGGCTGCATTGTGTAACCTTGGAAGAACGAGCGTCTTTGAAGCCAGCACAAGTGGCCCTACTCAACACAACACAGGTTGCCTCCAAGCACTAGGAGCATAGGTTGCCTCAGAGAAAGATAAACAGAAAACAATATGGTGTGCTGAATCATCAAGCAGGGGGAAGTGCGATTCAGATTAAATACACTGAGATTTAGGGCTCCTCACTGGTTTGCAACAATGCACATCTTCCTGAAGGTAGTTTTTTTTTTTTTTTTTTTTGGAGAACTGAATAAAGAAATGATACAGTAATACAAGGGACTTAGGAAAGGCGGGGAGCCCTGAGTGGTGGGCAGGAGAGGCAAGAGGCTGATTCAGAAGCCTCAGAGGCTTGAGCAAGGCTGGATTCCACCCCCAGGGGAAGGCATGGAGGCTCTCATTCTCCTTTGACATCAGGAAGATGAAAGGAAGGAGACTTGTCAGTAGCTGGGAGGCCAAAGCCATGGAGACTGATCACACACCTACCATGCGCGATGGACTCTGCGTGTGATATGCTGTAACCTCCAAACGACTGGGGGAGGAGGGTGTGGTATTTACCTTTTTACAGAAGTGGTGTTGGACCCAGGGTTGTTTCCAACCAAAGCACATGCTCTTTGCACAAGACACGCCTCATCCTTGTAGAGGTGGACCAGCTGGAACCTGTGGAAAACAGGCAGGACACCCTGGTGACTGTGAGTGGGATGAGGGAATGAGGACACTGTGTAATTGGCATACAGACATCGAGTAAACTTCCTTCCTTCTCTCCACATCCTAGAAGGCAGACTTTAACCTTTCTAGAGACTTCATAAAATCATGGCTGTCCACAACCTCTGGGCTGCCTGCCATGGTTCAGACACAACCAGTGTGGACCAGACCCAGCGGTGCCCTGCGGAGGAAGAAGGAAGGGTTTACTCCACACCCACTTCAAAATGGACGTGTTTGCTTTAAACGACCTTAACTTTAAAAAGCAATTTGTCACTTGGAGATGAGAGTGGATGTTTAAAGAAGAGGTCACGATTATGTGGGCCAAGAAGATGGAGGTAAGGTAAAGTAAGTTTCAGTCGTGTCCAACTCTGTGCGACCCCATAGACAGCAGCCCACAGGCTCCCCCGTCCCTGGGATTCTCCAGGCAAGAACACTGGAGTGGGTTGCCATTTCCTTCTCCAATGCATGAAAGTGAAAAGTGAAAGTGAAGTCGCTCAGTCGTGTCTGACTTTTAGCGACCCCATGGACTGCAGCCCACTAGGCTCCTCTGCCCATGGGATTTTCCAGGCAAGAGTACTGGAGTGGGGTGCCAAGAAGGTGGAAGGGATAATCAAATCACATTGTGGAAAATAGAACAGAAGGGACATTTGGTTCTCCTGCTGGTGCAGACTTCAGGAGAGCCAGGTTTGAATTCCAGCTTCATGTCCAAAGTAGATTTATGACTTACAGTAACATAAGGAATGTAAGCTCGAGGCCTCACCTGTGAAATGTGGATGGTGATGCCTAATTCACCAGAATATTGTTTCAGAGGAGGTAACTTTAAATACTACTATGAGTAGCATATCAGATCAGATCAGATCAGATCAGTCGCTCAGTCGTGTCCGACTCTTTGCGACCCCATGAACTGCAGCACGCCAGGTCTCCCTGTCCATCACCAACTCCCGGAGGTCACTCAGACTCACATCCATCGAGTCAGTGATGCCATCCAGCCATCTCATCCTCTGTCATCCCCTTCTCCTCCTGCCCCCAATCCCTCCCAGCATCAGAGTCTTCTCCAATGAGTCAACTCTTCGCATGAGGTGGCCAAAATACTGGAGTTTCAGCTTTAGCATCATTCCTTCCAAAGAAATCCCAGGGCTGATCTCCTTCAGAATGGACTGGTTGGATCTCCTTGCAGTCCAAGGGACTCTCAAGAGTCTTCTCCAATACCACACTTCAAAAGCATCAATTCTTCGGCACTCAGCCTTCTTCACAGTCCAGCTCTCACATCCATACATGACCACAGGAAAGACCATAGCCTTGACTAGGTGAACCTTTGTTGGCAAAGTAATGTCTCTGCTTTTGAATATGCTATCTAGGTTGGTCATAACTTTCCTTCCAAGGAGTAAGCGTCTTTTAATTTCATGGCTGCAGTCACCATCTGCAGTGATTTTGGAGCCCAGAAAAATAAAGTCTGACACTGTTTCCACTGTTTCCCCATCTATTTCCCATGTAGTGATGGGACCAGATGCCATGATCTTCGTTTTCTGAATGTTGAGCTTTAAGCCAATCTTTTCACTCTCCACTTTCACCTTCATCAAGAGGCTTTTTAGTTCCTCTTCACTTTCTGCCATAAGGGTGGTGTCATCTGCATATCTGAGGTGATTGATATTTCTCCCAGCAATCTTGATTCCAACTTGTGTTTCTTCCAGTCCAGCGTTTCTCATGATGTACTCTGCATATAAGTTAAATAAACAGGGTGACAATATACAGCCTTGACGTACTCCCTTTCCTATTTGGAACCAGCCTGTTGTTCCATGTCCAGTTCAAACTGTTGCTTCCTGACCTGCATACAGATTTCTCAAGAGGCAGATCAGGTGGTCTGGTATTCCCATCTCTTTCAGAATTTTCCACAGTTTATTGTGATCTACACAGTCAAAGGCTTTGCCATAGTCAATAAAGCAGAAATAAATGTTTTCCTGGAACTCTCTTGCTTTTTCCATGATCCAGCGGATGTTGGCAATTTGATCTCTGGTTCCTCTGCCTTTTCTAAAACCAGCTTGAACATCAGGAAGTTCACGGTTCACATATTGCTGAAGCCTGGCTTGGAGAATTTTGAGCATTACTTTACTAGCGTGTGAGATGAGTGCAATTGTGCGGTAGTTTGAGCATTCTTTGGCATTGCCTTTCTTTGGGATTGGGATGAAAACTGACCTTTTCCAATCTTGTGGCCACTGCTGAGTTTTGATTATTTCATTAAAGTGAATTTTTTTTTCCACTACAAGATTTACCTCCAACTATGGTCAGATTTGGCTAAAAATAAAACTGACCTGCTTAAGGAAAACACCTATTAATGGTGGGGCTTTAGAGTAGGCAGGTGCTCTGAATATTCCCCAGTTAGAGGAAGGCAGGGATAATGATGGTATGTGTATGGTGGGAGAGAGGGTGGTGTGAAATCTCTTGTATAACTTGTTCTTACAATGAAAGTTATAGAGAAGCTGATAAATAATAGCACAAGCAAGGGGCAAACAAAAGCCAGGGCAGAAGACTGAATAGACAGATGGATTTGAGGTGGTATGTAAAGAAGATATGCCGTGCACTTTATTGTCAGGGATCCACCTCTGCTTAGCAGTGTATTAGTGGCAGAAGGTGGAGAAGGCAAGGGCACCCCACTCCAGTACTCTTGCCTGGAAAATTCCATAAATGGAGGAGCCTGGTAGGCTGTAGTCCATGGGGTCGCTGAGAGTCGGACACGACTGAGTGACTTCACTTTCACTTTTCACTTTCCTGCATTGGAGAAGGAAATGGCAACCCACTCCAATGTTCTTGCCTGGAGAATCCCAGGGATGGGGGAGCCTGGTGGCTGCCGTCTGTGGGGTCACACAGAGTCGGACACGACTGAAGTGACTTAGCAGCAGCAGCAGCAGTGGCAGAAGGAGGATGGAACATGGGATTCTGAACACCCCCCACCTCTACCTGCCCCCACCATTTCTCCAGCACTGCAATATCTTGGGAATGTGGAGGCTACAACTCTATTCTGAAATTTCATGGTTATTTAGATTTAGCTGTAGCACAGTCTACATATGTTAGTGCCTGATGGGAGAAAGTGAATTAATTAAAGTCTTTTTGTGCTGTTATCTATCAACTTCTCTATAATTTTCATCATAAGACCAAGTTATCCAAAAGCTATCAAGGCTTTCCTTGATGGAGCACTAGCATGGGGGAAGGAGAGAGACTCAGTCCATAGGAGAGAAGTTCGAGAGGTTAGAACTTTGAGGAAAAGGGACAACTCAGCCTGAGAGCTTTGAGCTTTAATGGCAACCCACTCCAGTATTCTTGCCTGGAAAATCCCATGGATGGAGAAACCTGGTAGGCTACAGTCCATGGGATCGCAAAGAGTCGGACACGACTGAGCTACTTCACTTCACTTCTGAAGAAGAAGGATTGTGTGTGTGTGTGTGTGTGTGTGTGTGAGTGCCTGTGTTGGGCGTGTTTAGAACCGAAAGGAATTTGGAATAGCTTGTCTTTTTCTGTATATATGGAATGGAATGGCCTTTTCTTCTTCCTTTTAAAAAAATTACATGCTTCCTGAGGAAGAAGGATGTGACATTAGTCTCAAAACCACTTTGTAACTATATTTCTGTGTATTTTAGATATTTTGGTTTAAACTAAAGGTAGCAAAGATGTATATTTTATGCTATGATGTAGGTTTCATTTTTTAAATTAATTAATTAATTTTAATTGAAGGCTAATTACCTTACATTATTGTAGTGTTTTTTCATACACTCACATGAATCAGCCATGGGTGTACATGTGTCCCCCATCCTGAACACCCCTCCCACGTCCCTCCCTATTCCCTCCCCTTCCCATCCCTCAGGGTTGTCCCAGTGTACTGGCCCTTAGCGCCCTGTCTCATGCGTAGAACCTGGACTGGTGATCTATTTCACATATGGTAATATACGTTTCAATGCTAGTTTTAATCAAAAACTCGCATATACTACTTTACAGAAGGTGAGTTCAGATATTAAGAAAATATGACATAAATATTTTCAAAGATGGTTAAGATAAGAATCAGTTACTATTCTAGTGTGTGATTTTGTAGGCCAGGTAAAGATAATTTACTGAAAAATTCTCCTAATCTAGAACTATTCTCTTACACTACTCATTTTGCAGACATTTGAAAGGAAAACATAGCAAAGAGGAAGTGCAGTGCTCACCTAGTATAGAGGTATGCATTTAGTTCTCCAGTTTGTATCATTTATATGTTATACTCTCTGGTACTATGCTATGCCATGCTGCTTCCATCATGTCTGACTCTTTGCAACCCCATGGACTGTAGCCCACTAGGCTCCTCTGTCCATGGGATTCTCCAGGCAAGAATACTGGAGTGAGTTGTCATGCCCGCCTCCAGGGGATGTTCCCAACCCAGGGATCGAACCTGCGTCTCTGGGGCTATAAACTTCATAAAAAGAGAAATAGGGATTAAAGGCAGGAAATCAACCCCTTTGTTTACTCATTGTAAGCAAACCATCAGATGATTCAAATCACAAAATTCTTTGCCTTGCTAACACTTTCATTTATCTGAGCATGGAAATCATCCTCCCACCTTTACCTCACCAAATAAACTGAATGGTCTCCAACCGTCTGGGATACATTTGCTTGCTTCCTTGTACCTTACACTCAGAGTAAAGCTAAGGTCTGATAGCTCTTTTTCAAATTTTTAAACCCAAAGCTGATATCTTAAAAGTGCAAAACACTTCCAAAATATATACTAAGAAAAATGAGTGTATGTTACATTTAGATTAAACAGGAGATCCCAAGAGAATTTTAGAAACATTTTGGAGGATAGGGAAGTGGAGAAAAGAATGTATATTTATTCATAGGACTTATGTAGCTTACCTACAAGAAATTTCAAATTTTTCCCTTCAACACAAGAACATTAATGCTTAATACATTCTATCATGATTTATAGATATGAGGTTCAAGAGGCAGAAAGTCACGTGGGGTAAAAATAAGGTATTAAAAAACAGATAAGTTGAGAGTTCCTTAAGGCATTAATTAACGTTTGTGAATTCTAGCTCTAGTGCCAGTAATCGCCTCTCGTTATATACTCGATCCTGCACAGGTCCTGCATCTGTAGATTCAACCAACCACGGATCAAAAACATTCTGAAAAAAAATTCTGCTGCTGCTGCTGCTAAGTCGCATCAGTTGTGTCCGACTCTGTGCGACCCCATAGACGGAAGCCCACAAGGCTCCTCTGTCCCTGGGATTCTCCAGGCAAGAACACTGGAGTGGGTTGCCATTTCCTTCTCCAATGCATAAAAGTGAAAAGTGAAAAGTGAAAGTGAAGTCGCTCAGTCGTGTCCGACTCTTAGCGGCCCCATGGACTATAGCCTACCAGGGTCCTCAGTCCATGGGATTTCCCAGGCAAGAGTACTGGAGTGGGGTGCCATTGCCTTCTCCTGAAAAAAAATTCTAGAAAACTCCAAAAAGCAAAGCTTGAATTTGCAGTGTTAGCAACTATTTACATAACATTTACATTGTATTTACAACTATTTATATAACATTTATATTAGGTATTAGCTATTGTAAGTAATACAGATGGTTTAAAGTATATGGGAGATGAGCATATGCAAATACTATGGCATTTTATATAAGGGACTTGAGCATCCATGGAATTTGATATCTACTAGGGATAATTCAGGGAGAAGGCAATGGCACCCCACTCCAGTACTCTTGCCTGGAAAATCCCATGGATGGAGGAGCCTGGTAGGCTGCAGTCCATGAGGTCGCTAAGAGTTGGACACGACTGAGCGACTTCCCTTTCAATTTTCACTTTCATGCATTAGAGAAGGAAATGGCAACCCATTCCAGTGTTCTTGCCTGGAGAATCCCGGGGACGGGGGGAGCCTGGTGGGCTGCCATCTATGGGGTCACACAGAGTCGGACACGACTGAAGTGACTCAGCAGCAGCAGCAGCAGCAGGGATAATTCATGGGGTCGCAAAGAGTCGTACATGACTGAGCGACTGAACTGAACTGAACTGAGGGATATTGGAACCAATGCCCAGTGCCTACTCAGGATGGATGACCGTAGTTGATTATGTCTGATGGCCATGGCCCTGGGATGTACAGGTTTTCTCACGAATTCTTGTATCCCAGAATTTCTTTTGTGCTCTTGAGAGTGAGTGCATTTCACTAGGAATCTTTGTTCTGAAATGTTACCACAATTGACATCTATTCCATGATTGGGGCTCTCCCTTATACTTATTTCATCTAGCACAGGGGTCAAATTGTGCTTCATGGACCTAGTCTTAGTCTATCTGCTAAGAATGGTTTTTATATTTTTAAATGGTTCGAAAAAATCAAAAGAATAACATTCTGTGACAAGAAAATTACACGAAACTGACATTTTGGCTTCTCTAAATCAAGTTTTATTTGAACGCTGCCATGCTTGGTCATTGTACACATTGTCCGTGGCTGTTTTTGCCTTATCATGGTACAGTTATGTCATTGCTTCATAACCCACATGGCCTGCAAAGCCTAAAATATTTAGTATCCAACCATTTACAGAGAAAGTTTGCCAAATTCAGATCTAGTGCAGTGTGACATCTTGGTTTTGAAATTCAGAAGTAGAATCCCAGAACTTTGAGAGTTGAAAGGGTATTTTAGAAAGCTCTTATCAACATCCCTGACATACCCACGGCCAAAATCAAAAATCTTATAGCTTGTGCAGCTATTCTGTTCTTAGGAATAGTTACTTAAAAGGTAATTTTCACATTCATTTATCTATCTTAGTTCTTCTCTGAGCATGGCTAGGGGTTGGCCTTGAATGCTGCTGCTGCTAAGTTGCTCCAGTTGTGTCCGACTCTGTGCAACCCTCTAGACGGCAGCCCACCAGGCTCCTCCGTCCCTGGGATTCTCCAGGCAAGAACACTGGAGTGGGTTGCCATATCCTTTCTCCAATGCATGAAAGCGAAAAGTGAAAGTGAAGATGCTCAGTCATGTCTAACTCCCAGCAACCCCACGGACTACAGCCCACCAGGCTCCTCCATCCACAGGATTCCCCAGGCAAGAGTACTGGAGTGGGTTGCCATTGCCTTCTCCATTGGCCCAGAATAGGTACTTTTAAATATTTAATTATTTAACACTTACTTTGCACTTTGAATGTATAGGACTGCTCTAAATACTTCATAAGTAATTAACAGAACACTATGCGTTAGGTGCTATAATTATCTTTACAGAGGTGGTTATGTAGGTTTGGGGAGGTTAATTGAATTTCCCAAAAATACAAAGCTTATAAGAGGCAAATGTGGCATTGGAACTCAGTCTGGCTCTGGAGTCTGGGTTTTCTGCTGCTCCATTTACTGAAGGGTGAATTAATAAGCTTTTGATAGTTGCACTCTATGTGTCAGTCTTTCTAATAGGTCAAAGTGGCTACTGAATTCCTAAGAGTATATATATAGGAGTAGGAAATGGCAACCTACTCCATTATTCTTGCCCGGAAAACTCCATGAACAGAAGAGCCTGGCAGGCTACAGTCCATGGGGTTATAAAGATTCAGACATGATTGAGCACACACAGACACACGTATACAGTTTCTATGAAAGCTCAAGCCATATAATGCTGCAATATGAGAAGCAAGAGAGAATATCTAGTTGTTGTGTTCTGTTTGCCCTACACAATTTTGTTTTCTAGGTACACTGAGAATAGTTAAAGGGTCTAAAACACCATTTAGTATAAAGAGGTGTGGAAGAATCTAGGGACATTTAACTTGGAGAAGACAACGCTTGTTAGGAAAATGACCAGAGCAATTCTAGGCTTTACATGACACTCAGAGGAAGAAAGAGCATTATTCCCAGCACATTAAGAAGAGCAAAGAGTCTTATTTTCTAGAAGCCTCCAGCAAGACCCCTGTGTTAGGGTCCTCCGAGAGCGGATATCAAAGTAGGATTATACATGGTGAGATTTTATAAGGGAAAATGCAATTTGAAAGGAAATAGTCCCTGGGAAGGCTGGAAGAGCTGTCAGACCTTGATGGAAGTCTCCAGTGCAGTGGGAGAAAGCGGGAGAAAGAATCTTACAAAGTGGTGCCCTCCAAGCTAAGCCTTAGGGGAATACTGTAGCCAAAATCAGCTGAGAGATGAGTTCAGTGTCTCCCAGGAACTGGTCTGTCTTAGCACCCTGAGGATCCATATATTGGGGAATGGATTTCAAAGTGCAGCACCTGGAGTCCTTGGTCAATGATGCTCCTAGAACAGTAGGTGTTTGAATACCATTCTTTTGACTGCGATGCCACCCCTCCTAGTTCATTGAAAGTGAAAGTCACTCAGTCGTCTCCAACTCTTTGCCACCCCATGGACTGTAGACTGGCAGGCTCCTCTGTCCATGAAATTCTCCAGGAAGGCTACTAGAGTGGGTGCCATTCGTTCCCTTCTCCAGAGGATCTTCCCAATCCAGGGCTCAAACCCAGGTCTCTCGCATTGCAGGCTGATTCTTTACCAGCTGATCCACAAGGAAAGCCCAAGAGTACTGGAGTGGGTAGCCTATCCCTTCACCAGCGGATCCTCCTAACCCAGGAATCCAACCAGGTTCTCCTGCATTGCAGGCGGATTCTTTACCAGCTGAGGTACCCTTTGTGTAAGGGGATTAAATGCGCCTATTGGCTGAGGGCTGACTTCTTGAACCAAGTACTCTAGCAAGAGGGATGGGATCTTCCATAGGCGCTTTAAGTCCATTGTCTGAGTCAGCCTGCCCTCCAGCCTATGGGCTGTGGAGAGGAGAGATATCTAAATAAAAATCTGGGTATCCCTAGAAACAGGAAAGGGGGCAACATTTATGGTTTTGCAGTTCTAATCTTGATCTAACACCAAAGCCTGTGCTATGTTTTTGTATGTTGCAATATTTCTTGAAATCTATGGTAAACGGGTTTTAAAAGTCATGGTGGTTTGGGAGAGGAGAGTGGGAATCAAATTCATTTTCACTGAAAAATCATCCTATCTATGACATATGACTAGTTTTAGATCATTTCATAAATTGTTGATGACCTCAAATCTTGAAGTAGGAATACAGTGATCGTAATAGCAAATATTTACAGAACAATAATTATGTGCGCGACTGGGTGCTTTATATCCACTCTCACACTTAATGCCCACAGCACCCTGTTGGATAAGCATTCTTCCCAGCTCCAGATGAAGTAAGAGGACCCTGGAGACTCCGAGGATTAAGAAACTTTGCTGAGAACAGGGCAGTGGCTGATTGTTCGATTGCAAAGTTGTACTGTCTCCTTCTCTAGTGCTGCTTCTTTCACTTCTCCAGTTTTCTTCAACAAAGCTTTTAAAAATAAGTTTGCTCTTTAGGAGCTGTTCTCTTCTAGGTGAGAATGAGAGTGTTGGGTGTTCTCTCAGGCACTGTATTAGTGGCGTTCTGCCAACGTCAGCTTGAGAAGGCTGTTGAAGGCTCTTGAGGCTGGCGTGATACCAACTGGAAGGCCAGGTTGCCCTTAATGTCCGATAATTGCAGATAGCAAAATACAGCTCAGTGCTTTAGAATTATAGCATGTGGCTGACTTTGTAAAGAAACTGTTGTATCCTGGGTGCTCAGCTGAGTGCAGATACACACTAAAATCACATGCAGCTGGCATTTTAGGGTACCCATAGTAAGACAGACAAGAACCAAAATAATCAAGGCCTTGGAGAGAATTCCAATGGTCATCTTAGTGAAAACTTATTTCACTGAGGAATCTTGACTGTGGTATTCCCTGCTTTAAAGAATACAAGTCAGCAGCACAGATGAATGAAAGGGTGATTATCCACTTTGAAAAGGTCTAATGAGTTTACACAAGAATCTTCTAAATATCAACAAGATGCATTTAAAATGCAATTCATTATATACAATACTTAATACTTATATACAATACTTCTTTTCAGGAGTATAACCATTGGGTTAAGGGCTGTTCACATACATATACATTAAGAGATATGTTTCAAATTGATCTTGCTGAACCTAATTTCAGCAGATTTTTATATATCTATACGTTCAAGAAATACTCTTGAAGGCCCTACTACGTGCAAAGCTTTATACTGCACTTTAATATTTTGACTAGGTATTTCTGGGATAAGCTCCAGGTTCTATATTCCTAACAAGTTCCCAGACCACACTTTCAGTAGCAAGGAATTTTAGAGAATCAAGATGGGAAACAGGGCAGAACTTAGGAGATATGTAAGGCATGGAAACTCTCAGCCCCATATCAACTGCCAGATGAGTCTGGGAAGGATACTAACTGATGCCAACTAGTAGGTGGGCCTCTGGTAATGTCACTGCCACCAACAATAGCTGCTGTCTGCCCTCAGCTTCCCCTGGTGTCACTGGACACTAGGTGTTGTAGTCCCTGAAGCTGGACTGAATTCCTACTTGCAGTTATGGCTCCAGTCTCCGAGATCTGAGTGGGAGCATCTGGTTGACCAAGCCAGGGGAGCACACTGCACTCTTTTCCTTGGAGAATGGAAGAACCTGGTACCTGCTCTTTTCTGATTCTGTGTGTGCCTGCTAAGTCACTCCAGTCATGTCCAACTCTTTTTGACCCTATGGTCTGTAGCCCACCAGGCTCCTCTGTCTGTGGGATTCTCCAGGTAAGAATACTAGAGTGGGTTGCCATGCCCTCCCTCCAGGGGATCTTCTCAACCCAGGGACTGAACCCACATCTCATGTCCTCTGCATTGGCAGGCAGGTACTTTACCACTAGTGCCACCTGGGAAGCACTTTCTGTTTCTGTAGTGGAGGGGCGAATCCTGCTTTCCGCCATGACCCACAATATAAGACATTCCCCACACCAAAGAAGGAGGTTCAGATGCTGGGCAGCCAAAAAAAAAAGATAAATGTGCACTATGAACAATGTGAGTTTATGTGTAAAACATGGCCCATTTAGGTGTGTATCTCACCTTTACATGAGCTAAAGTACACAGGTGAAATTCCCACGTGGTTTAGCCTTGGGCTCACCACTCGTATTCCTAATGTCAGATGAAAGAAGCGGCTGTCTTGTGTTATGTGGCATGTTCATATGGCCCCTTTCTTATTTGGACTACAGAACGTTCCCCATTCCAATTCTCATTTGCTTGATTTCATCTCCCATTTCACTGCAAATTTTTCTTGTGTCAGGAAGTTTTTCTGGACTTAGTTTGTGAGAGTCAGTGAGCTCCCAAAGTATCCCGTTCATATTCCTGATGGGATTTACAGGGTAACTTCTCCAATATTAAAAAATAAACATATATCTTATGCTGTGGCTAAGAAGAATGAGAAATGTCAAAGTGTGCACACATTGGTTCCCCCTCTCGGATCGCTCTCTCCAACCACACTGAAAGCTGGTTTTCATTAAAATGTGACATTTATCTTCCCAAAGTGAATTTGTCTTGCTAAAATAATAATCGAAAAATGTCACAATTTACTGCAAAAAAACACAGGAAAAGATAAATGATCATTTTAAATGAAAACCTTAATTTTAAAACAATGCTTTTCTTAAATATACAATACTCTAATAGAGGCAAAAAACTGGCATGACAATTCAAATAAAATAAATTCTAATGTCCTGTAAAGAGAATATATTAAACAAAGATGCTTGTTGTCAAAACATTGCAATAGAGCCTTTCATTGCCACATCAGATCAGATCAGTCGCTCAGTCGTGTCCGACTCTTTGCGACCCCATGAACCGCAGCACGCCAGGCCTCCCTGTCCATCACCAGCTCCCGGAGGTCACTCAGACTCACATCCATCGAGTCAGTGATGCCATCCAGCCATCTCATCCTCTGTCGTCCCCTTCTCCTCCTGCCCTCAATCCCCCCAGCATCAGAGTCTTCTCCAATGAGTCAACTCTTCGCATGAGGTGGCCAAAATACTGGAGTTTCAGCTTTAGCATCATACCTTCTAAAGAAATTCCAGGATTGATCTCCTTCAGAATGGACTGGTTGGATCTTCTTGCAGTCCAAGGGACTCTCAAGAGTCTTCTCCAACACCACAGTTCAAAAGCATCAATTCTTCGGCGCTCAGCCTTCTTCACAGTCCAGCTCTCACATCCATACATGACCACAGGAAAGACCATAGCCTTGACTAGGCGAACCTTTGTTGGTAAAGTAATGTCTCTGCTTTTGAATATGCTATCTAGGTTCGTCCTAACTTTCCTTCCAAGGAGCAAGCGTCTTTTAATTTCATGGCTGCAATCACCATCTGCAGTGATTTTGGAGCCCAGAAAAATAAAGTCTGACACTGTTTCCACTGTTTCCCCATCTATTTCCCATGCAGTGATGGGACCAGATGCCATGATCTTCGTTTTCTGAATGTTGAGCTTTAAGCCAACCTTTTCACTCTCCACTTTCACTTTCATCAAGAGGCTTTTTAGTTCCTCTTCACTTTCTGCCATAAGAGTGGTGTCATCTGCATATCTGAGGTTATTGATATTTCTCCCAGCAATCTTGATTCCAACTTGTGTTTCTTCCAGTCCAGCATTTCTCATGATGTACTCTGCATATAAGTTAAATAAACATGGTGATAATATGCAGCCTTGACGTACTCCTTTTCCTATTTGGAACCAGTCTGTTGTTCCATGACCAGTTCTAACTGTTGCTTCCTGACCTGCATACAGATTTCTTAAGAGGCAGATCAGGTGGTCTGGTATTCCCATCTCTTTCAGAATTTTCCACAGTTTATTGTGATCCACACAGTCAAAGGCTTTGGCATAGTCAATAAAGCAGAAATAGATGTTTTTCTGGAGCCAGACATCTTGGAATGTGAAGTCAAATGGGCCTTAGAAAGCATCACTAGGAACAAAGCTAGTGGAGGTGATGGAATTCCAGTGGAGCTATTCCAAGTCCTGAATGATGATGCTGTGAAAGTGCTACACTCATTGCCACATACATTCTCCTATTACCAGTCATGAAAAGCAGGAATTGTAGGTGATTATAAAGTGAAGAGGAACTGAAAAGCCTCTTGATGAAAGTGAAAGTGGAGAGTGAAAAGGTTGGCTTAAAGCTCAACATTAAGAAAACGAAGATCATGGCATCTGGTCCCATCACTTCATGGGAAATAGATGGGGAAACAGTGGAAACAGTGTCAGACTTTATTTTTCTGGGCTCCAAAATCACTGCAGATGGTGACTGCAGCCATGAAATTAAAAGACGCTTACTCCTTGGAAGGAAAGTTATGACCAACCTAGATGGCATATTCAAAAGCAGAGACATTACTTTGCCAACAAAGGTTCGCCTAGTCAAGGCTATGGTCTTTCCTGTGGTCATGTATGGATGTGAGAGCTGGACTGTGAAGAAGGCTGAGCGCCAAAGAATTGATGCTTTTGAACTGTGGTGTTGGAGAAGACTCTTGAGAGTCCCTTGGACTGCAAGGAGATCCAACCAGTCCATTCTGAAGGAGATCAGCCCTGGGATTTCTTTGGAAGGAATGATGCTAAAGCTGAAACTCCAGTATTTTGGCCACCTCATGCGAAGAGTTGACTCATTGGAGAAGACTCTGATGCTGGGAGGGATTGGGGACAGGAGGAGAAGGGGACGACAGAGGATGAGATGGCTGGATGGCATCACTGACTCAATGGATGTGAGTCTGAGTGACCTCCGGGAGTTGGTGGTGGACAGGGAGGCCTGGTGTGCTACGATTCATGGGGTCGCAAAGAGTCAGACATGACTGAGTGACTGATCTGATCTGATCTGATCTGATAAATGGAGATGGTAGGTATGGACTCTGTTGAGTGAGGTGGAGGAAGGGTGTCCAGGACAAGCAGACACTTGATGGAGTTTCCCCATGTTTTAATCAGATGTATCAAATTGCCAACATCTGTTGGATCATAGAAAAAGCAAAAGAGTTCCAGAAAAACATCTGCTTTATTGACTACACCAAAGCCTTTGACTGTGTGGATCACAAAAAAACTGGAAAATTCTTCAAGAGAAGGGAATACTAGACCATCTTACTTGCCTCCTGAGAGATCTGTATGCAGGTCAAGAAGCAACAGTTAGAACGGGACATGGAACAATGGACTGGTTCAATATTGGGGAAGGAGTATGTCAAGGCTTTATTGTCACCCTGCTTATTTAACATATGCAGAGTACATCATGTGAAATGCCAAGCTGGATGAGGCACAAGCTGGAATCAAGATTATGGGGAGAGATATCAATAACCTCAGATATGCAGATGATACCACCCTTATGGCAGAAAGTGAAGGGGAACTAAGGAGCCTCTTGATGAAAGTGGAAGAGGAGAGTGAAAAAACTGGCTTAAAATTCAACATTCAAAAAACTAAGATCATGGCATCTGGTCCTATCACTTCATGGGAAATAGATGGGGAAACAGTGGAAACAGTGACAGACTTTATTTTCCTGGACTCCAAAATCACTGCAGATGGTGACTGCAGCCATGAAATTAAGATGCTTGCTCCTTGGAAGAAAAGCTATGACCAACCTAGACAGAATATTAAAAAGCAGAGACATCACTTTGCCAACAAAGGTCCATCTGGTCAAAGCTGTGGTTTTTCCAGTAGTCATGTATGGATGTGAGAGTTGGACCATAAAGAAAGCTGAGTGCTGAAGAATTGATGCTTTTGAACTGTGGTGTTGGAGAAATGTCTTGAGAATCCCTTGGACAGCAAAGGGATCCAACCAGTCCATCCTAAAGGGAATCAGTCCTGAATATTCATTGGAAGGACTGATGCTAAAGCTGAAGCTCCAATATTTTGGCTACCTGATGCAAAGAACCAACTCAGAAAATATCCTGATGATGGGAAAGATTAAAGGGACGAGGAGAAGGGGACAACAGAGGATGATATGGTTGAATGACATCAATGACTCGATGGACATGAGTTTGAGCAAGCTCCAGAAGTTGGTGATGGACAGGGAAGCCTGGCATGCTGCAGGCCATGGGGTCACAAGGAGTGGGGCACAACTGAGTGACTGAACTGACTGAAAGGGAGCCATCAGTAAGAGGGTTAGGCTGCCTGAGTTGGTGTGACTCCTCCTTGGCAGGCAATACAGACCACAGTTACCTTAAAAACTAAGGATGTAACTTACTTCATAGATTCAGCTAATAGGAGATGAATTGGTCTGGAGGTCCCAGGACCAAATTTTAATTCTGTTTCTGACACTCTTTCCTCCAAAGAAAGGTTTGGTGTTAACAGTCACAAAGACTTTCCCTCCTTTTAAGATTGTGTGGTTCTAAAGATGAAAATATTTTCTCTTTACAACATTCTCTGTTGGGAAGAGAGGAACAAGATTAGGAAAGGACTTTGGAGATGGAGGAGATGAAAAACTTACAAAGTCAGGAGTAGCTGGAGGAAGAGGGATGGAGGAGACACTTTGACACAATCATGAGCTGATGGTTCTTAGCAGCTTTCATATCTGTTTCTGAATGAGATAGTTATAGTAACTCACCAGTAGGTGAAATGATTTTCTGATTAGGGATAAGATAAAATCATCTCATATCACAGTTTCTCTTTCATTGATCTTTAACATCCTCCTTTTGAATAAAGGACCAGTAATCACTATACTTAGACCTTGAAACATGATTCAGAACCAAGGTAGAGATAAGAATCAGGAACCAAACCCTAGCCACAGCCATGCAAGCTTCTAAGTGAAGGTGCCTGCGTTTTATTTTTCTATATGGTAGTTTTCAATATGTTTAACCTGCTGAGGAAAGAAAAAGAAGAGGTTCCCTTTTTAAAAAAAGAATTTTTAATCCTCTGGTAGTTGAGAATTACATAGATCAATAGGTTTACTTACTTTATTTTTAATGTTTGCAATTTTAATTATAATATGCTTTGGTGTGTTCCTCTGTGGGTTCATCTTGTTTGGGACTCTATGTGCTTCCTGGACCTAGATATTTGTTTGCTTTCCTAGGTTAGGAAGTGTTCAGCTATTATTTCTTTAAATAATTTCTCTACTTCTTTCACTCTCTTTACCATCTGGGACCCCTATAATAAGAATGTCAGTACATTTAACAGCTTCCCAGAGGCTTCTTAAACTGTCCTCATTTCTTTTAATTCTTTGTTCTGTTCAGTAGTGATTTCCACTGCTCTGTCTTGTAGTTGGCTGTCTTTTCCTCTGTATCTTCTAATCGATGGTTGGTTCCTTCATGCTTAGTTTCCATTTCAGTTATTGCATTCTTCAATTCTGTATGGTTCTTCTCTACATTTTCTAACTCTTTGTTAAAATTCTCGCTGTATTCACCCACACTTGTCCTGAGTTTCTTAAGCATCTTTATTACCACTGCCTTAAAATCTTCATTGAGTAGATTGCTTATCTCCACTTTGCTGTGGTATTGCTTAGTCACTCAGTCATGTCCAACTCTGCCCTCTATGTGGGCTCCATGGGCTCTTCTGCTGTGACGGGCTGACTGCTCTGGTACACTGATAAACAGAGTTGTCCCCCTGTCTGTGCGATGGCTGCTCACCTTCTGAGGGTGGGGCTGGTTCCCCTCATGGCTGGCTGCTCAACCCAGGGAGTCTGGGACTGGCGCCTGCCCATTGTTGGGCAGGTAAGGTGCTGGTGCTAATAGGTTAGAGGGTGGACTCCACAGTGGAACTTGTGGGCATCAGTTCCTTACAGTAGAATGAACTCTCAGAAATGGTTGCCACCAACATCTTTATCTCCAGGGGGAGCCCCAGTTGCCTCCTGCCTCTCTGGGAAGCTATCCAAGATCAGCAAGTGGGCCTGACCCTAAGCTCCTTTCAAACAACTGTCTCTGTGCTGGGACCCAACACATTTATAATTGTGAAATACTGGAAACAAACATCAATCATGAAGGGATGAGTTAAATTAGGAACTGTGATGATGGAGATGAATGTCTCTCAACCCTTTTCCCTATTTCCACATCCTTCCACTTGTACATTCTACTCGACTTTTACACTCTACTCTTATCTGGAAGGGAACAGAGGACATAATGAGAATCACAAATGCAGAGTCATGCACTTATTGGCGTGGAGAAATGTCCAAACACTCCTGACTGGAAAAGCCAGGATCTAGGATGTAATGTAGAATTATATCTATGTGTACAAATTCATAGATAATTTTAAGCTTTCAGTTCAGTTCAGTTCAGTTCAGTCACTCAGTCGTGTCCAACTCTTTGTGACCCCATGAACTGCAGCACGCCAGGCCTCCCTGCCCATCACCAACTCCCGGAGTCCACCCAAACCCATATCCATTGTGTCGGTGATGCCACCCAACCATCTCATCCTATGTCGTCCCCTTTTCCTCCCGCCCTCAATCTTTCCCAGCATCAGGGTCTTTTCCAGTGAGTCAGCTCTTTCTGTCAGGTGACCAAAGCATTGGAGCTTCAGCTTCAACACCAGTCCCTCCAATGAACACCTAGGACTAATCTCCTTTAGGATGGACTGGCTGAATCTCCTTGCAGTCCAAGGGACTCTCAAGACTCTTCTCCAACACCACAATTCAAAAGCATCAATTCTTCTGTGCTCAGCCCACTTTATAGTCCAACTCTCACATCCATACATGACCACTGGAAAAACCATTGCCTTGACTAGATGGACCTGTATTGGCAAATAAAGGTCTCTGCTTTTTAATATGCTGTCTAGGTTGGCCATAACTTTCCATCCAAGGAGCAAGCATCTTTTAATTTCATGGCTGTAATCACCATCCACAGTGATTTTGGAGCCCAGAAAAATAAAGTCAGCCACTGTTTCCACTGTTTCCCCATCTATTTGCCATGAAGTGATGGGACTGGATGCTGTGATCTTCGTTTTCTGAATGTTGAGCTTTAAGCCAACTTTTCCACTCTCTTAAAGCTTTCAGCAAAATGCAAATGGTGGCTGTCTTCAGAGAGTGGGTTTCAAGTGATTTCTACTATCATGGCTATTTTTATGTTTGACTGTTTGACCCCTTAGAATGAGCATATATCGTATTTATCCTAAGAATAAAGAAGGAAAGCATTTTTTAAAAGAGTAGTCAACATAAGCAGTAGTAACTACTAATAGATTTTAAAAGCTAGAAGACAGTTTTTTCTCACCAAATATGATGTCAACAGAATATTCTTTTAAATGTACCACAGTTTGGTGATCTTGTGTTTCAGTTTTCTTACTATTTGAATGATTTTTATAAATACATGCTCTAAGTAGAATCCACCAAAATATTCAGATAAAAAATGAGGTCTACAGACATGATCTGGGTCAAGCATCTGAAACCTTAAGTCAGAAATAATACCAAATAATTAGCTGTTTTCTATCATTTAAAAGAGTATGTAAATGATGAAGTTTTCCTTTGTCATGCATGTAGATATTGTTAGAATTAAGACATAGCCTAGAGAAAAGGGGAGACAGTGTTTGGTGTTACACCTGCATTTTAGGGGACATTTGTATGCAGGAGAAGACTCTTGAGAGTCCTCTGGACTGCAAGGAGATCAAACCAGTCAATCCTAAAGGAAATCAACCCTGAATATTCATTGGAAGGATTGATGTTGAAGCTCCAATACTTTGGCCAGGTGATATGAGGAACTAATTGATTCATTGAAAAAGACCCTGATGCTGGGAAAGATTGAAGGCAGGAGGAGAAGGGGACAACAGAGGATGAGATGGCTGGATGGCATCACCAACTTGATGGACATGAGTTTGAGCAAGCTCTGGGAGTTGGTGATGGACAGGGAAGCCTGGCGTGCTGCAGTCCAGCAGTTGCAAAGAGTTGGACATGACTGAGTGATTGAACTGACTGACTGAACTGTACGTGGGGGAAAAAAGAGTGTGAGTCAAATCTCAAACATGGAGGCCATCTAAATGTACAGGCCACATCAGATGCATGTTTCAGACATAATGACAAACTTCAAATGGCACTCCACTGTTAGAAGGTTACGCAATGTTGAAATACTAGTTTGGCACTCAAGAGGAGAGGTTTCCAAATGATTATCTTTCATTAGATGTATTCAGAAATTTGATATGAGAGTTTAGTGTTAATAAAGAGTTAGAAAGCTCAACCAGAATAAAAGATTTTGAATTGAGCAGGGCTGCCTCTCTGTGCTGCAGACTCATGATTATCTACAGTGAATGAGTGTTGACATTAGAAAGCTAAACCACATAACACATACAGAGTATGAGTGTTCAGTAAACAATCATGATTGCAGCTACTGAGTGCTGAAAGTCTGCAGCGTGCGTGCTCAGTCTCCTTTAAAAGTAGTGCAGCTGTTACATTAATGGATGAGAGTCCAGGGTATTATCAAGGAACAAAAAATGGTTCAGTTTGATTAGTTCTATGGGCTGTAATCTTCAAAACGTGCCTAATTCGATAATGCCAGAGCACTTCTGAGGGACTAAAGAAAATAAGGATAATACAATATAAATGGAAACATTATTATTTTCATCTCTTTTGAGAATAAACCATTCTAGAAGAAAAATGACAGTGAAAAGATGAGACACAGGGAAGCAGCCTCTTCTATCTGTAGAATATTGCCCAGCTCGCTAAGAGTCATGGGGCAGAGGATCAAGAGTGGGCCCCAAACAGACCGGTTTCCCCCTAGTAATTGCAATGCTAGCTCACATTCAAGGAATGTTTAATATGTTCCAGACCTTTATCTAGCTGTTTCACATGGATTGGATTATTTAACCTTCACCACCAGCCTGCTGAGAATGACCTGTTATCACTGTCATTTTATAGATAGGAAAATTGAATCTAGGTGAAGTTAGGTAACATTTCAAGGTCACACAGTAAGAAGTGACATTGGTGTTTGGACTCAGCTAGGCCATGGCTCCCTCAACTGCTACATCCCATTGCTACCCTGTGCCTGCTGGGTAAGGAGGGCTTTGGTGTATGTAACTGCCGGAGCCCCCACCCTCACTATCCCAAGCCACCTTCTTTTCAGGAAATTGGGATTTTTTTTTTTTTTTTAATCTTATGCTTTGGAAATACTTCCTGTCAAATCAAGTTGACCATTTGTATCCTGTTCTCTTGAAACACCTGCTCTCCACCTGCCTTTCCCTTCAGCCCCGCTGAGAGCTCTTTAAGTTGATCTACAGAAGAGTTAAAAACATACCTACTTAGAAAGGAAGAGGGAAAAGATGCACCTGGAAGAACTCAGAACTAAGATTTGGTGTTGAAACCTCCGACCATATTCGTCCTCTTTCTGTCTAGTGACTTGAATATGGCTAGTAGACATGAAATGTTCCTAGAGATTTGAATCACTATTAGAGCTCGACTCCTTCTTGGTTGAAATTTTTTAAAGCCTATTTTCATAGTATTATTCTTTCTTCTTTTGTTTAGTTTTATTGGAGTATAGTTGCATTACAACGTTGTAGTTTCTGCTGTATAGCAAAGTGAATCAGCCATAACATATACTTCTTCTTTTTTGGATCCTTCCCATTTAGGTCATCACAGAGCTTTGAGTAGAGTTCCCTGAGCTATACAGCAGGTTCTCATTAGTTATCTATTCTATATGTATATCAATACTGTATGTATGTCAATCTTAATCTCCCAATCCATCCCACGCCCTCCTTCCCCCTTGGTATCTATATGTTTGTTCTTCATGTCTGTATCTTTCCCCTTTATTTCTCCTTTGTAAATAAGATCATCTATACCAATTTTTTTTCAGATTCCACATATATGTGTTAATATACGATATTTGTTTTTCTCTTTCTGACTACTTCACTCTGTATGACAGTCTCTAGGTTGAGGCCAAACCTACTCAGGGTAGGAGATGAGTGGTAATCCACTTGCACACTTAAGGCAGCCTTTGGTATCTCCACTAACCCATAGAAAGGTTGCTGGGGGTGTGTCTAGTTGTGTCCAACTCTGTGCAACCCCATGGACTGTAGCCTGCTGGGCTCCTCTGTCCATGGATTCTCCAGGCATACTGGAGACGGTTGCCATTTCCTACTTCAGGGAATCTTCCTGACCCAGGAATCAAACCTGCATCTCTTAAGTCTACTGCACTGGCAGGCGGGTTCTTTACCACTAGTGCCACCTGGGAAACCCTTGCTGGGAGCATGTGCCTCCAATTTTCTTGCCTCCATTTCCTTCTTAGAGGGAAAATAGGGTGATTTCATCTTGACATTTTTATTTCAACTCTATTTTTAAGTAAAGGATTTAAATATTTACTTTCATCATCTGAAAAATGAAATTTCCTTGAAACACAAGGTTGACCATTTTGATCACTTTGGGTTATGTATCTAGACCAGAACATTATAATACTTATTAATGATAACAATAATAACTATTAGAAATACTGGAGTTCATTTGTAGGGAAATTCCAGATATCCTCAAGACATCTTCCAAGTGTTGATAATCCCCTTAATGAATTACAATCAAAACCCAGGATAGATAACTGAGATTTTTAGATAAGTCCTTGTTAAAAATTCTGCTACTGAACATAGTATAATCATTTACAAAGAGAAATTTAATAAAATAATGTTGAGTAATGAAACTCTTAAAATTTTCACGCATGACTACTAGATTAGACCTAGCATCTGCTGAAAAGTCTATCATTTACATGGGTAAGCACATTTGTGATTCATTATTAAAATGGAAAAATGATGAAAACATCTCTGCCCAGTTGAAAAGGTCTTCCTTCATCTTACTCAGCTTCCATAATGAAACTTGTATTATTACTTTGGTTTTTGTATCTTATTCAGATTCTCACTCAAAATATTAGCCAAGCCATGTATTATCAGTGCTTTTTCACTATTTAATTAGGTTAAAAATCTAACCATTTTATTAAGTACAGATTCAAAGGTGAGAATCACAAATATGTCTGCATGAAAGACTCCTGAGAGATAATGAGCAGGGGGAGATTTCTATTAGGAATAAGGAATTAGTGAACTGGATCTATATTTCTGTTGCTAAGTTTCAAAGCTGCCTGGTTCTTTATGTTTAAATAAGAAGTAATACAAATAGGCAACAGATTTTACTGAGCATAAACTATTCCAGACAAGGTGATAGGTGAAGTATATTGCAATACAGAGAGAAGGGTAACACATACTCTAATCTTAAGGATTTAGATCAGATTAGAAATATGTACATAAAAGTATTATGAAAAACAGAAGGAAGTGTGAAATACCAGCGTGAAAATTAAGTGCTTGAAGGAACTCAGAGAGCCTTTGTTTCAGGTTAATCTAGAGAGGCTTCATGGAGGAGGTAGGATCCAATTTATATTTGAAAGGATACCTTGATGGACATATTGTTGCCTAACCACCATCCATTCAGCTTTCTTTGCATATTTTTCAGAAATCCTCTCCTATGCAGGACACATATCTTAGGGAAAGTGAATCCCATCCTAAGCTCCAAGGGAGAACCCTGATTAGTCTAATATGAAGCATCATGGTAATTGTATCCCTTTCTTCTTCCCCTCCCCCAGGATTTGTCCAGGGAACTAAATTTAATGCCCATCAGGTTCTGGCATTTCCCCCAGTAATTGATACTGGTCTAGGAACAAGACCTAAATGGATCCAGTCAATCTAAAATCCCTCTTAGAAGAAATGGAGTAGCCATCAGAGTCAACAAAGGAGTCCAAAATGCAGTACCTGGATTCAGTCTCAAAAATGAAAGAATCATCTCTGTTCATTTCCAAGGCAAACCATTCAATATCACAGTAATCAAAGTCTATGCCGCAAACAATAATGCTGAAGAAGCTGAAGTTGAACAGTTCTATGAGGACCTACAAGACCTACTAGAACTAACATCCAAAAAAGATGTCCTTTTCATCATCAGATCAGATCAGTTGCTCAGTCGTGTCCGACTCTTTGCGACCCCATGAACTGCAACACGCCAGGCCTCCCTGTCCATCACCAGCTCCCGGAGGTCACTCAGACTCGCAACCATCGAGTCAGTGATGCTATCCAGCCATCTCATCTTCTGTCATCCCCTTCTCCTCCTGCCCCCAATCCCTCCCAGCATCAGAGTCTTCTCCAATGAGTCAACTCTTCGCATGAGGTGGCCAAAATACTGGAGTTTCAGCTTGAGCATCATTCCTTCCAAAGAAATTCCAGGGCTGATCTCCTTCAGAATGGACTGGTTGGATCTCCTTGCAGTCCAAGGGACTCTCAAGAGTCTTCTCCAACACCACACTTCAAAAGCATCAATTCTTCGGCACTCAGCCTTCTTCACAGTCCAGCTTTCACATCCATACATGACCACAGGAAAGACCATAGCCTTGACTAGGCGAACCTTTGTTGGCAAAGTAATGTCTCTGCTTTTGAATATGCTATCTAGGTTGGTCATAACTTTCCTTCCAAGGAGTAAGCGTCTTTTAATTTCATGGCTGCAATCACCATCTGCAGTGATTTTGGAGCCCAGAAAAATAAATTCTGACACTGTTTCCACTGTTTCTCCATCTATTTCCCATGTAGTGATGGGACCAAATGCCATGATCTTAGTTTTCTGAATGTTGAGCTTTAAGCCAACCTTTTCACTCTCCACTTTCACTCTCATCAAGAGGCCTTTTAGCCCCTCTTCACTTTCTGCCATAAGGGTGGTGTCATCTGCATATCTGAGGTTATTGATATTTCTCCCAGCAATCTTGATTCCACCTTGTGTTTCTTCCAGTCCAGCACTTCTCATGATGTACTCTGCATATAAGTTAAATAAACATGGTGACAATATACAGCCTTGACGTACTCCTTTTCCTATGTGGAACCAGTCTGTTGTTCCATGACCAGTTCTAACTGTTGCTTCCTGACCTGCATACAGATTTCTCAAGAGGCAGATCAGGTGGTCTGATAATTCCATCTCCTTCAGAATTTTCCACAGTTTATTGTGATCTACACAGTCAAAGGATTTGGCATAGTCAATAAAGCAGAAATAGATGTTTTTCTGGAACTCTCTTGCTTTTTCCATGATCCAGCGGATGTTGGCAATTTGATCTCTGGTTCCTCTGCCTTTTCTAAAACCAGCTTGAACATCATAGGGGACTGAAATGCAAAAGTAGGAAGTCAAGAAATACCTGGAGTAACGGGCAAATTTGGCCTTGGAGTACAGAATGAAACAAGACAAAGGCTAACAGTTTTGCCAAGAGAATGCATTGGTCATAGCAAACATCTTCTTTCAACAACACAAGAGAAGACTCTACACATGGACATCACCAGGTGGTCAATACTGAAATCAGATTGATTACATTCTTTGCAGCCAAAGATGGAGAAACTCTATACAGTCAGCGTAAACAAGCCTGGGAGCTGACTGTGGCTCAGATCATGAACTCCTTATTGCCAAATTCAGACTTCACTTGATGAAAGTAGGGAAAACCACTAGATCATTCAGGTATGACCTAAATCAAATCCCTTATGACTATACAATAGAAGTGACAAATAGATTCAAGGGATTAGATTTGATAGAGTGCCTGAAGAACCATGCACAGAGTGACATTGTACAGAGGACAGTGATCGAGACCATCCCCAAGAAAAACAAATGCAAAAAGGCAAAATGGTTGTCTGAGGAGGCCTTAAAAACAGCTATGAAAAGAGGAGAGATGAAAGGCAAAGGAGAAAAGCAAAGATATACATGTTTGAATGCAGAGTTCCAAGGAATAGCAAGGAGATACAAGAAAGCCTTCCTCAGTGATCAATGCTAAGAAATAGAGGATAAAAATAGAATGGGAAAGACTAGAGATCTCTTCAAGAAAATTAGAGATACTAAGGGAACTTTTAATGCAAAGATGGGCACAATAAAGGACAGAAATGCTATGGACCTAACAGAAGCAGATGTTAAGAAGAGGTGGCAAGAATACACAGAAGAGCCATACAAAAAAAGATCTTTGTGACCTGGATAATCACGATGGTGTGATCACTGACCTAGAGCCAGACATCCTGGAATGAGAAGTCAAATGGGCCTTAGGAAGCATCACTATGAAAAAGGTAGTGGAGGTGATGGAATTCCAGTTGAGCTATTTAAAATCCTAAAAGATGATGCTGTGAAAGTGCTGCACTCAATATGCCAGCAAATTTGGAAGACTCAGCAGTGGCCACAGGACTGGAAAAGGTCAGTTTTCATTCCAATCCCAAAGAAAGGCAATGCCAAAGAATTTTCAAACTACTGCACAGTTGCATTCATCTCACATGCTAGCAAAGTAATGCTCAAAATTCTCCAAGCCAGGCTTCAATGGGACATGCACTGTGAACTTCCAGATGTTTAAGATGGATTTAGAAAAGGCAGAGGAACCAGAGATCAAATTACCAACATCTGTTGGATCATCGAAAAAGCAAGATAGTTCCAGAAAAAATATTTACTTCTGCTTCATTGGCTATGCCAAATCTTTTTACTGTGTGAGTCACAGTAAACTGTGGAAAATTCTGAAAGAGATAGGAATACTAGACCATCTGACCTGTCTCCTGAGAAATCTATATGCAGGTCAGGAAGCAACAGTTAGAACTGGACATGGAACAACAGACTGGTTCCAAATAGGAAAAGGAGTACGTCAAGGCTGTATATTGTATACCCTGCTTGTATTACTTAGGTGCAGAGTACATCATGAGAAACTGGACTGGAAGAAGCACAAGCTGGAATCAAGATTGCTGGGAGAAATATCAATAACCCCAGATATGCAGATGACACCACCTTTATGGCAGAAAGTGAAGAGGAACTAAAGAGCCTCTTGATGAAAGTGAAAGTGGAGAGTGAAATAGTTTGCTTAAAGCTTAACATTCAGAAAGCTATGATCATGGCATCTGGTTCCATCATTTCGTGGCAAATAGATGGGGAAACAATGGAAACAGTGACAGACTTTATTTTTCTGGGCTCCAAAATCACTGCAGATGGTGACTGCAGCCATGAAATTAAGACACTTGCTCCTTGGAAGAAAAGTTATGGCCAACCTAGACAGCATATTAAAAAGCAGAGACATTACTTTGCTAACAAAGGTCCATCTAGTCAAAGCTATGGTTTTTCCAGTAGTCAAGTATGGAGATGAGAGCTGGACTATAAAGGAAGCTGAACACTGAAGAATTGATGCTTTTTAACTGTGGTGCTGGAGAAGACTTGAGAGTCCCTTTGACAGCAAGAGAATCCAACTTGTCCATCCTAAAGAAAATCAGTCCTAAATATCCATTGGAAGGACTGATGCTAAGCTGAAATACCAATACTTTGGCCACCTGATGAGAAGAACTGACTCACTGGAAAAGACCCTGATGCTGGGAAAGATTGAAGGTGGGAAGAGAAGGAGACAACAGAGGATGAGATGGTTGGGTGGCATCACCGACTCAATGGACATGGGTTTGGGTGGACTCTGGGAGTTGGTGTTGGACAGGGAGGCCTGGCATGCTGAAGTCCATGGGGTCACAAAGAGTCGGACATGACTGAGTGAGTGAACTGAATCTGAAAGGAAGGACTTTTGTTTCACAATTGAGAATAAGATTTTTATTCTCTGTTACTGTGCAGGAAAAGGATGGTCATCCTGGTTGCTTCCAGCAGTCATTTTAACGTCATGAGGGGCCCTAGCACAAAGACAAACCTGACACGTGCAAGCAGGCTGAGACTGGAGAACAGGTGAGAGTCAGAGCAGGAGGCCCACTTGTACTGTGCCTGGAGCTTGATCTGCCTCTAGATTGCCTGTTATGTGAGACAGTACTAGGTCTCCTATTATGTTAGGGAGTACATTTCTTCAGTGTTTAAGCCATAGTAGAGTCAGATTTTCTGTGACTCCCAGCCACAATCATGAAGATTGCTATCACAGTGGAGTTGATTCCTTTGCTAGCATGTATTTCCCTGTTTTCCTAACAAAGGAAATAAATTAAATGCTACGTGGGTTGTTTGTTTTTGAGTAGGGAAAGGACAGGAATACCCCCTCAGCAAATTCTCCTTGTGACTTAAATGGGAGAGACGATCTATTAGTTTCAAGTACATCTGGATGCCGTGACTGACTCAGACAGACACAGGGATAAGAGACAAGAGAAAGTTGCTGAGGCTTCTGAAAAGAAGCTTCTTTCCCATGAGAAATACCAGATATATCTTTTTCTACTCCCCTTCATGGTAAGTAAGCAGAGATGAGTTGTGTTGGTTTTCCTAGGGCAGCTGTAACAAAGCACCTCAAACTAGGTGGCTTAAAACAGAAATGTATTCTCTCAGTTCTGGAGGTTAGATGTCCACAAGGAATGTGTTGACAGAGCAGTGCTCCTTTTGAAAGCTCTAGAGAAAAACCACCACCCCAACCCCCTTTGTTAAAACTCAGTTTGACCTCATATTAACTTGATTACACCGGTGTTTGTGTGTGTTAGTTACTCAGTCTTGTCCAACTCTTTGCGACCCCATGGCTTATAGCCCGCCAGGCTCCACTGTCTGTGGAATTCTCCAGGCAAGAATACTGGAGTGGGTTGCCGTTTCCTTCTCCAGAGGATGTTCCTGACCCAGAGATCAAACCTGGGTCTCCTGCACTGCAGGCAGATTCTTTATCATCTGAGCTACCAGAGATTATACCTACAGAGATCCTATTTCCAAATAAGGCCACATTCACTGGTTCCCAGTGGACATGAGTTTAGAATGGGAAAGACTAGAGATCTCTTCAAGAAAATTAGAGATACCAAGGGAACATTTCATGCAAGGATGGGCATGATAAAGGACAGAAATGGTATGGACCTAACAGAAGCAGAAGATATTAAGAAGACGTGGCAATAATACACAGAAGAACTGTACAAAAAAAAGATCTTCACGACCTAGATAATCACAATGGTGTGATCACTCACACTCACCTAGAGCCAGACATCCTGGAATGTGAAGTCAAGTGGGCCTTAGAGAGCATCACTACAAACAAAGCTAGTGGAGGTGATGGAATTCCACTGAGCTATTTCAAATCCTGAAAGATGATGGCGTGAAAGTGCTGCACTCAATATGCCAGCAAATTTGGAAAACTCAGCAGTGGCCACAGGACTGGAAAAGGTCAGTTTTCATTCCAATCCCAAAGAAAGGCAATGCCAAAGAATGCTCAAATTACCGCACAATTGCACTCATCTCACACGCTAGTAAAGTAATGCTCAAAATTCTCCAAGCCAGGCTTCAGCAATATGTGAACCGTGAACTTCCTGATGTTCAAGCTGGTTTTAGAAAAGGCAGAGGAACCAGAGATCAAATTGCCAACATCCGCTGGATCATGGAAAAAGCAAGAGAGTTCCAGAAAAACATCTATTTCTGCTTTATTGACTATGCCAAAGCCTTTGTGTGGATCACAATAAACTATGGAAAATTCTGAAAGAGATGGGAATACCAGACCACCTGACCTGCCTCTTGAGAAACCTATATGCAGGTCAGGAAGCAACAGTTAGAACTGGACATGGAACAACAGACTGGTTCCAAATAGGAAAAGAAGTACGTCAAGTCTGTATATTGTCACCTTGATTATTTAACTTATATGCAGAGTACATCATGAGAAATGCTGGCCTGGAAGAAGCACAAGCTGGAATCAAGATTGCTGGGAGAATTATCAATTACCTCAGATATGCAGATGACACCACCCTTATGGAAGAAAGCGAAGAGGAACTAAAGAGCCTCTTGATGAAAGTGAAAGAGGAGAGTGAAAGGTTGGCTTAAAGCTCAACATTAAGAAAACAAAGATCATGGCATCTGGTCCCATCACTTCATAGGAAATAGATGGGGAAACAGTAGAAACAGTGTCAGACTTTATTTTTCTGGGCTCCAAAATCACTGCAGATGGTGATTGCAGCCATGAAATTAAAAGACGCTTACTCCTTGGAAGGAAAGTTATGACCAACCTAGAGAGCATATTCAGAAGTAGAGACATTACTTTGCCAACAAAGGTCCATCTAGTCAAGGCTATGGTTTTTCCAGTGGTCATGTTTGAATGTGAGAGTTGGACTATAAAGAGGGCTGAGCACAGAAGAATTGATGCTTTTGAACTGTGGTGCTGGAGAAGACTCTTGAGAGTCCCTTGGACTGCAAGGAGATCCAACCAGTCCATTCTAAAGGAGATCAGTCCTGGGTGTTCATTGGAAGGACTGATGCTGAAGCTGAAACTCCAATACTTTGGCCACCTCATGCGAAGAGTTGACTCATTCGGAAAGACCCTGATGCTGGGAGGGATTTGGGGGCAGGAGGAGAAGGGGACGACAGAGGATGAGATGGCTGGATGCCATCACTGACTCAATGGACATGAGTTTGGTTAAACTCTGGAAGTTGGTGAATGACAGGCAGCTGGCTTGCTGAGATTCATGGGATCGCAAAGAATTGCACACGACTGAGCGACTGAACTGAACTGAACTGATTGAATCCAGTACAAGGCCTTTTGCAGCCAGTTTTGCTGTCCTGAAGGAAGCCAGCCTGAGAATGAAGTCAACATCAATACTCGAAGCCATAGAGTCAAGGTGATCTCAAAGTAAATGACATCATTAACCTCTGGACATAACTCTGCCTAAAGTTTATTTTACTTTGTATATTTAATTTACTTAAGCTAGGAAGTTTCTATTTTTATTTAAGTCACTCTGTTGAATTTTTGTTTCAAGAGTTTCAAAAAGACTTCTGAGAACTTGGTATGAATTTTGTTGAGAGAAGGAAAAAGGTCTTGCCACATAACGGGAAATGGCAGGAGGGAAACATATCATGAGGATAAAATAAAAGGAGGTTGGAATCAAGGTTTGGCTAGAAGAGAATATTTATTAGAAGAGCAGAGGGGCATAAAGTTGTACAGACGGGTTAAGTGTAAGTTTTGAGGGGTCTGGAAATGTCAAACTAAATAATTTGAAACTTCTTCTATAGACAGATGCTGTATTAGATGGTTTCTGAACATGGAAGTTGAATCAATTAATATGATATTTTAGGTTAATTAACAGTGAAGTGCAAATTGTATTGGAAGCGGAGAGAGATCAGATCAGAATTGACTGCCCTGATGTTTCCCAATGCAATCAAGAGGGCAGCCCTTGCTGCTCATTTCGGGGCTGGAACTCATTCCATCCTGCTTACCTAGCCTGGCCTTCTTCCTGTTCCTGGAACAGACCAGACTCATTCTACTCACAGGCTTTTACACTGGCTGTGTATGTGTGCTCAGTAGTGTCGGACACTTGGCAGATGCTTTTTTTTTTTTTTTTTGCTGATTATTGCACGGCTGGCTCCTTCTTATCATTCAATCCTCAGCTCAGCTGTTGCCTCTTGAGAAGACTTCCCTGACCAATCAATCTAGAACAGCCTCCTGTCTGTCCCTCTGTCAGACTGGTTTTTTTTTTTTTTTTTAACTATAATTGCTTTACAATGTCATGTTAGTTTCTGCTGTACAACAGTGTAAATCAGCTGTATGTATACATATATCCCTTCCCTCTTGCACCTTCCTCCCACCTCACCCCCATCCTACACCTCTAGGTCATCACTGACTTTTATTTTGATTCCAGTACTGAACACCATTTGCTAGATTTCTCTTTTTACTTACTTATTTTTGTAACCCCTTCCCTCACTGCCCTAACTACAAAGTCAGCATCATAAGAGTAACGACCTTGTTGGGTTTTCACTATCATCTCTCCAGTTTCCTATCGGAGCTCAAATAAATACATGTGGTACAAATGATTATTAAATTTGGTTTTGAAGTTTTAAAATGGCTGAAACATTGAATCAATAGTTTAATTTTTAGATGAGGAAAATTAAATAATTAATCAGGAGAGAAACCATTTCCAGAGTTAATTTTGCTCAAAAGGCAGGCAGAAGTAGAAGAACTGAAATACATATTTTTCTCAGTGTTCTGAAAAGACAAGGATAATTTTCAAAACAACATTCTTGTCTCCTAAGGCTGTTTCCACCAGATACACCCTGGGCATAAAGAAAAGCTCTAGGGAACTACAAAGGCATATATTTAAGCTTTTCTGTTTCCATTTTCCCTAGTGGTAGTTTCATTTCAAGGCCAGCAGTCTATAACAAGCTCTAGGCTTCTAGAGCAATTTACATCTCTTGAGTGATTCAGAATCAGACTCCTTTGTCATAACCAGAGCTGAGCCCCTGATTTGTTCCCTAGTAAGTAGAAACCTCTGTGTTCCTCGCTTCCGCTTAGTGCCTTTGACCTCAGTGTGAAACTCTCCCACTATTTTTTTAAATTAATTTATTTTAGCTGGAGGCTAATTACTTTACAATATGGTGTTGGTTTTGCCATACACTGACATGAATCCGCCATGGGTGTACATGTGTTCCCCATCCTGAACCTCCCTGCCACGTCCCTCCCCATCCCATCCCTCTGGGTCATCCCAGTGCACCAGCCTTGAGCACCCTGTATATGATTATCTTTTTCTTAAAATATGCCACAGTGCATTTACCAGATCAATATGAGAAATCTCTGTCCCATAGAATGTAGACCGAGCAAGCCTCAGCAAGGTAATGAAGGAGCAGAGGAGTTTCTAAGCCAGCCTTTTCTATGACTCTCCTGGGGTGCTATTATTTATAATATACTCCTGTGGCTTTTCCTGAGATTATAATGAATGAGCTTGTGTATATTACTGATCTGCTACTTTTGACTGAAATAACTGGTAAATTATTTGAAGTGGCCTATCGAGACCATGTGAAAAAAGATCAGTGTCAGCTTGAAGGAGCTGGCAAAGGTGGGTAGATTGGCCACTAAATTCAAATTTCAAATATAGTAACAGCTCAAAAGGGACACACATCTTAATTTACTGTCAACCAAGCCTGGGAATGAGACTCAAAGGTCCTTCAAATATATTTAACTTACTAAAATTTCTGTAGTGAGTTCCCAGGTGGTGCAGTGGCAAAGAATCCACCTGCTACTGCAGGAGACGGGGATTCAATCTCTGGGTCTGGAAGATCCCCTAGAGAAGGAAATGGCAACCCACTCCAGTTTCTTGCCTGGGAAATCCCGTGGACACAAGAGCCTGGCAAGCTATAGTCCACAGTCACAAAAGAGTCGGACACCATTCAGCAACTGAACAACAATAACTATTGAAAATCACTGGGGTCTTGACTGGAATTTGGAAATCTTTGTCACCCAGAAATGTTTGTTTTCCTCCTTCTTCCTCCTCCTTCCATTCCCTTCCTCCTACCTTCTCCTTCTTAATAGTTTTATTACTTATAACTGCATTTAATCAGGAATGTCTTTTGAACAAGCATCCTTTTAAAGAAGGTCTCTTTTTAAAGTAAAACCTCAAGGAAATTAATAGAGTTAGAGGATAGTAATTTTTATAGCTATTTGCCTAGTTTAAAATGCTTGCGTAGCACCGTGTGTTTCCAAAGTAAGTAATCTTTGAAAAGATATAGTTCTTCCATAAATAATTTGTACAAGTTGTAATGAACCACTTTTTAATTAACTGAAATGCACACTGGAAGAGTTAATGTACCACAAACTAAATATGTGCAAGTGTAATAGAAGGTATATCTGAAAATAGAATTATCTTAATAAAATGTGTACATGTAATTGACTGGTCATATAAGGAAGCTGTTCATTTATTTCAGTGATCAGATCAGATCAGATCAGATCAGTCGCTCAGTCGTGTCCGACTCTTTGCAACCCCATGAACTGCAGCACGCCAGGCCTCCCTATCCATCACCAGCTCTCGGAGGTCACTCAGACTCACATTTATCGAGTCAGTGATGCCATCCAGCCATCTCATCCTCTGTCGTCCCCTTCTCCTCCTGCCCTCAATCCCTCCCAGCATCAGAGTCTTCTCCAATGAGTCAACTCTTCGCATGAGGTGGCCAAAATACTGGAGTTTCAGCTTGAGCATCATTCCCTCCAAAGAAATCCCAGGTTTGATCTCCTTCAAAATGGACCGGTTGGATCTCCTTGCAGTCCAAGGGACTCTCAAGAGTCTTCTCCAACACCACAGTTCAAAAGCATCAATTCTTCGGCGCTCAGCCTTCTTCACAGTCCAGCTCTCACATCCATACATGACCACAGGAAAGACCATAGCCTTGACTAGGCGAACCTTTGTTGGCAAAGTGATGTCTCGGCTTTTGAGTATGCTATCTAGGTTGGTCATAACCTTCCTTCCAAGGAGTAAGCATCTTTTAATTTCATGGCTGCAGTCACCATCTGCAGTGATTTTGCAGCCCAGAAAAAGAAAGTCTGACACTGTTTCCACTGTTTCTCCATCTATTTCCCATGTAGTGATGGGACCAGATGCCATGATCTTCGTTTTCTGAATGTTGAGCTTTAAGCCAACCTTTTCACTCTCCACTTTCACTTTCATCAAGAGGCTTTTGAGTTCCTCTTCACTTTCTGCCATAAGGGTGGTATCATCTGCATATCTGAGGTTATTGATATTTCTCCCGGCAATCTCGATTCCAGCTTGTGTTTCCTCCAGTCCAGCATTTCTTATGATGTACTCTGCATATAAGTTAAATAAACATGGTGACAATATACAGCCTTGACGTACTCCTTTTCCTATTTGGAACCAGTCTGTTGTTCCGTGACCAGTTCTAACTGTTGCTTCCTGACCTGCATACAGATTTCTCAAGAGGCAGATCAGGTGGTCTGGTATTCCCATCTCAGTGATAGTGCCTCTCAAAACATTTTTTGACTGTCTCTTCAGAACTAGCTTAAGGATTTACAGCACATTCTTTTTGAATATTGTTAGTAGTGGTAGATTTTCTCCTACTAAAGACTGGTTTGAATTTTGGAAATATTTGGATGTGTTTTTAAACATTTTAAAATTTTTTATTGGAATGTAATTGCTTTACAATGTTGTATTAGTTTCTGCTGTATAGTGAAGTGAAGCAGCTGTATACATACACATATCCCCTTCCTCTTGGGCATTTCTCCCACCCCATCCCCATCCCAGCCATCCAGGTCACCACAGAACACCAGGCTGAACTTCTTACGGTTTACAGCAGCTTCCCATTATCTATTTTACACATGGTAGTGTAGAAGGGACAAACTGAAAGTTATTTGTTTTAAAATTAGTGTTATAAAGTGCAAGATCAACTAGTGTTATAATCTTTGATGAAATAAAACAGAAAGATGAGATTCTAAAGCAATTTGATTCTCTTGTGTGGCTCAGTGTTTGGGAAGTCACATTTCGCAGTGCAATAAATATTCCTGTTTCCTATTTGGATGCTGTCTAGTTTACTTCTACTGTTTAGAGGGAAATGATTCAGATTCCTAATAATCAATCAACTTCATAGCTCTTTTGGGGTCAAGGAACCCCTTCCACCACTGCAGGACACAGAGGAGGGCATGTACAGGGATTCTGGGTGCATTTTAAAGGCGTCTCATCTCCCATCTCTGCAGACACCATTTCATTGCAACAGCAAGTTAATGGAAGAATACAAAATAAGATAGAAACAAAACTGTTAGCACCAGGTCACGGAGATAAAAATCTGCCCTTTGTGTGTGTATCTCTGAGTTCTCTACAATGAACACAGACAAATTTATAGGGAGCCAAGACAGTTCATTTGGTGAAACAAAGAAGTGGTGGGAAATTTATGGACTTGAAACACAAGAATAAAGACATGACTGCACTTGAATGAGAATAGGGACACCCTCATTAATCCTGGTTTTGTCAGCACCACTGATTCATTAATTCAAACATATTTTGGACGTCTTCTAGGTGTCAGGTACTGTTCTACAGGCTGTGGCTTTGGTAGCAAACACACTGTTCCTTGTCCTCATGAAGCTGGTATCCTGGTGGCAAGAACAGATTTATCTATCATCTGTCTATTCTATTCTATCTGGATATGTGTGTGTGTGTGTGTAATAAGTTTAAGTAGTTATATAAGCTACAAGGAAAAGTTCAGTGGAGTATGAAAAAGAAGGTGATGGAGACATTTTAGAGAGGGTCTGAAGAAGGCTTCTCTGGGTGGGGATCGGGGAGGTATTTGAGGTAAAACCTGTTCACATCACAAAAACAGAACACCTAATGCTGGACGTGCTGTGCTTAGTCATGTCCGACTCCAACGTCCTCTGTAAAATTCTTTGGCCTCAGTCACTCTTGGAATTTTTTCTCTTGGTACCTTTCTCCTGAGGCTGCCAAACCTTGCTCAGCTCCCTTCCCCAAGCACTCTCCTTCCTTCTCTGGTTTCCTCCAAACCCTGATTATTTGTTCTGCAGGGAGTTTATCATTTTCTCTATTTATTCACATTATTCCAACCCTTATCCTCAGCCTCACCCCCTAGCAGCTTGGGATATTCTTTTCCATGACCATTCTGTCTCTTAGTATAACGCTGGTGCCAGCTGTCACAATTATTTTTTACTTTATCACACTTTGGGGAATTATCTCATTTAATTGTCACAAAAACAGTTCTATGGAATACATCCTATTGCCTCCATCACAGTTGAAGGAAATGAGAATGAATATAAATTTTAAGTAATTTACTAAGGACAAACATCAAATGATAGTGTTAAGACTTGAACCTGGGTTTGCAATATGAATAATGTCATGTACACATATATCATATATGGACTCTGGAATTAAATATACCTGAGCTTAAATACACAGCTGGTCCTGGCATTACTTAGGTACGTGAGCTTCAACAAACTTCTTAACCCTCTGAGCCTGTTTCTACATCTGCAAAATGGGTGTAATATCAGAACTGATCCCATGCTGTGGTTGAGAGGGTTAAATAAGGCAGTGCACATGAGCTGCTGTATCCAGTAACCTTGATGACACAGCACCTTATATGTGTAATGTGGACAACCTTAGCTAGAAGCTCTGTGCAATTAAGTGAAAAACCTTGCTCATATCAGCAATAATATATTCTCGGAGGGAATGGACTGGCCTCTCTCCAAATCCTCCACTCCTCACAGGGGCTGCAGCATCATGATGCTGCTTAGCGATGACATCCCATCCCGTGACTCTCAGACACAGACAAAATGACACCTGGGAATAAAAAAATCTCATTGAAAATTGAATGTGTTTTCATACTTAGGGACTGAGGTCACCAGGATACAAAATAAACTCTCAGCTGTTTTGGCAGCAAATCCTTACTTTATATTTTCACAGGCAAGCTTCAATAATGCTGCAATCTTCACAGTATTTATTAATATGTAGGATAGATGAGAAATTCATATACACTTAATCCTTCTTGCATGAAAAACTCAATAAATAACTGCATCATAGGATTATTACACATTTTACTTCTTGATATACTATACTAGAGATTATTACACATTTTACTTCTTGATATACTATACTAGAAATAACTGTTTTAAAAGCTTTATTTCTTATGAAATGAGACATTCTTGGGAAATGGCTTGAGAGTAGAGAAGTGAGACTTGAGAGTTGGGGAATTATTTAACAAATTCAGATTTACCCAGAACAATTGGGTTTAAACACAATTACCAAAAAGTTGCAGCTTTTTATATTAATGGATAAAGAAGGCAGATAATCCCAAGATTATTTACAAGCCCAAACTGAACAATTACTTAAAATGAAGATATAACAGAAATGTCTAATGAATGTTTCTTTTCTGTGTCTCCTGTCCCAGCCATGGAGAGGGTGCCGATGAACGGTAAAGAGAAGGAAAGTGAGAGAGACTGGTGACTTCATCTTGACCACCGCTGGATGGTCACATTGTTAATTTAGTACATGGGAAAGCTTATGGTGAAAAAGTGCTTTATAAAGCAGAAGGAATTAGTTGTTACTGTTACTATTATTTGTATTATAATACCTTGAGTGGTTCTCTATTTCTGAGAGCAGATTAAAAATAAGCAGGCTTAAACTCTAGGGGGTAAAGATTGGGAGAAAACTCAGCAAGGATTTTTTCAAAATATTAAATAATATTGTTTAAATAACATGAGTTAATGGCAGCCGCAGAAACATACTCTTTGACAATCTGAAAATTCTCAGTCTTTCTGGGACGGTTTTATTGCTGGCCTTGCTGAGGGAGAGGGGGGCAACTTTCAGTGTGTGATGACCTTGGCATGTTTAAAATCATCCAGCTCACTCAGAATCAAGACATATACCTAGCATGTTAATAGGAAATGAAGTATCATTTAATCGGTGGCTCAGTGGTAAAGAATCTGCCTGCCAATGCAGGAGACTCATGTTCAATCCCTGGGTTGGGAAGATCTCCGGGAGAAGGAAATGGCAACCCACTCCAGTATTCTTGCCTGGAGAATTCCATGGACAGAGCCTGGCAGGCTACAGTCCATGGGGTGGCGAAAGAGTTTGTCATGACTAACTAACAACAAGAAGTAGAAAGATAGTTAATTTTGAAAGAATTTTTCAAACTGTGAATCACCAGACTAAGGATGATGCTCAGAAGACCCTCTGAGGCTGTCAAGGGTACCCTGTGATCAGGTGAGATGATGAAAACCTGGAGATACTGGAAAGTCCTGGCTCCTTCCACACAGAGAAGCAGATCTACAATGAACATGGACCATATTCTGCGACAAAACAGTATGAGTCGCCATCCCTCAGATCTGCACATCTTCTTCCAAAACTTGTATTGTTTCATTAAGTCCAAAAGTGTTTTTAGCAGTGACTATATGCAAGACTGTATGGATGTGAGAGTTGGACTAAACAGAAAGCTGAGCGCTGAAGAATTGATGCTCTTGAACTGTGGTGTTGGAGAAGACTCTTGAGAGTCCCTTGGACTGCAAGGAGATCCAACCAGTCAATCCTAAAGGAAATCAACCCCAAATATTCATTGGAAGGACTGATGCTGAACCTAAAACTCCAATACTTTGGCCACCTGATGCAAAGAACTGACTCATTGGAAAAGACCCTGATGCTGAGAAAGTTTGAAGGGAGGAGGAGAAGGGGACGACAGAGTATGAGATGGTTGGATAGCATCACTGACTCGATAGACATGAGTTTGAGTAAGCTCCAGGAGTTGATGACGGTCAGGGAAGCCTAGCATGCTGCAGTCCATGGAGTAGCAAAATGTCAAACGTGACTGAGAGACTGAACTGACTGATATGCAAGACTGAGTTAGGGGTCTTCCCTGGTGGTCCAGTGGATAAGAATCTGCCTTGCAGTGCTGGGGACACAAGTTCAATCCCTGATTGGGGAACTGAGATCCCACACGCCACAAAGCAACTAAGCCTGCATGACACAGCTAGAGAATCTGTGAGCTGCAACAAAAGATCTGGCATGACACAATGAAGATCCCACGTGCCACAGTTAAGACCTGAGGAGCATGACACAATGAAGACCCCACATGCCGCAATTAAGACCTGAGGAGCCAAATAAATATTTTTAAAAAAGACTGAATTAGGAACTAAGGAAAAAGTTATGAAACCCTTTATTCAAGAGCTTAGAGTCTAGTCCAGGGTTTCTCACCCTCACACCTTTGAGGTTTCTTTGTTGTGGGGGTTGTTCTGTGCTCTGTAAGATGTTTAGATGTTTGTTCCATGGGGTTGCAAAGAGTCAGGCACAATTGAGCACACACACAGCAGCAGCATCCCTAGCCTCCACCCATTACACATGCCAGTACTAACCACCCCCACCACTCCATTCTAATTGTGACCATCAAAAACATCTCCTGGTATTTTTCCATTGCCCTGAGCAATGTCACCTGGGGTCAAAATCACCTCTGCTTGAGAAGCACTAGTCTAGTACAAATGATAAAACATGTGCCAATGATGGATAAGAAAATACAGATAAGCGCTATGGACATTTACAGCAAGTAAGAATTTCTTTTGGTTGAAGACTTCCTGGCAAAGAAAGCATTTACAAGGAAATCTTGAAGAATTCCTAGGCTCTTTTTAAAATTTATTTTTAATTGGTATAATTGCTTTATGGTGGTGTGCTAATCTCTTCTGTACACAGTGAATCAGCTATATGTATGCAGATGGTGACTGCAGCCATGAAATTAAAAGACGCTTACTCCTTGGAAGGAAAGTTATGACCAACCTAGATAGCATATTCAAAGCAGAGACATTACTTTACCAACAAAAGTTCACCTAGTCAAGGCTATGGTGTTTCCTGTGGTCATGTATGGATGTGAGAGCTGGACTGTTAAGAAGGCTGAGTGCCAAAGAATTGATGCTTTTGAAGTGTGGTGTTGGAGAAGACTCTTGAGAGTCCCTTGGACTGCAAGGAGATCCAACCAGTCCATTCTGAAGGAGATCAGCCCTGGGATTTCTTTGGAAGGAATGATGCTAAAGCTGAAACTCCAGTACTTTGGCCACCTCATGTGAAGAGTTGACTCATTGGAGAAGACACTGATGCTGGGAGGGATTGAGGGCAGGAGGAGAAGGGGACGACAGAGGATGAGATGGCTGGATGGCATCACTGACTTGATGGGTGTGAGTCTGAATGACCTCCGGGGGCTGGTGATGGACAGGGAGACCTGGCGTGCTGCAGTTCATGGGGTCGCAAAGAGTCGGACACGACTGAGCGACTGATCTGATCTGATCCCCGCCCTCTTGAGCCTCCCTTCCCCCATCCCCCAGGTCATCACAGAGCCGAGCTGAGCTCCCTGCGCTGCGCAGCAGCTTCCCACTAGCCGTCTGTCTACACACCGTAGTGTATTTATGTCAGTGCTGCTCTCTCAATTCCTAGACTTTACAACAGAATGAGGAAGAGGGCAGCCCACGATGAGGGAACAGCAGATTGTAAGGAATGGAGGCATGGATGGAGTAGTTAACTTCATACAAATTCATGTCAGAGTGGGTATTGGGGCAGTTCTGGAAGGTCACTTACTTCTGACTAAGGAGAAGTGTTCTCGGCTTCAGTGCTGGTGAAGCACGTTCCTCTAGGGATACACTGAGGGTCAGACGTGTTGGCATTGGGAGGACACTGAGAGCTCAACGGACAGTAGGGTTGGCCTGGGTAGTGGGTTATTAAGAGAGTCAAGGAGAGAGTGAAGGGCAGGATTTGGAGAATACAGACTTTACAACAATTTAAATGGGAAACTTTAAAGTTTAGTTTCAAAAAGAAAGAGGAATCAAATATGACCTGACTGTTTAGAGCCTGGTGGTATTATTGATAGAAATGGAAAGTGTTGGAGAAAAGCAGAGTTAAGATTGTGTGTTAGTCACTCAGTTGTGTCCGACTCTTTGTGAACCCATGGACTGTAGCCCACCAGGCTCCTCTGTCTACGAGATTCTCCAGGCAAGAATACTGGAGTGAGTTGCCATTTCCTTGTCCAAGAGTTAAAGTTAGAGAAAGATAGATTAATTTGGGTCATGTTCCATTTGAGATGCTAGTGAGCTACTCCAGTGAACAAATTCAAGAGAGTGATGGAAATCCACTTGTGGGTTTGGGAGGGAGATCAGGGCAGGGGGAGGGTTTTGCAATGAGATGTTCTAATGACTTTTTCTTCCTCTGTCTCCTGCTACTTCTTACTGTCATTTTTCACCTCCTCTTTCTGCCTCTGAATCTGTTGTTGACACCTATCTCTTCTCTCTATATATATTAGTTGTTCTAATGATAAAGATAATAGTAATAACAACAGCTCTCCTTTATTAAGTGACTATTCCATTTCAGGCAAGGAACAATCGCCTCCTGCTGGTCTTTTTCTCTCCTCCCACCAACATGTCCCATTATCTGATCTCCAGCCCATCAGACTCCCTTATTCCTTAGAAAATGCCTTGTTTGTGTTGCCTCTCTTATTTAATCCTTTATAATCAATGCAAGGGTAAAATTATTCCCATTTTCAGATAAGAAAATAGAGGCCCAACCTAGAGGGGTGGGATGGGGTGACTCAAGTGGGAGGGAGGCTCACAAGGGAGGGATTATAGGTACACATATAGCAGATTCATTTTGCTGTACAGCAGAAACTAACAACACTATAAGGCAATTATATTCCAACCTAGACAGCATATTAAAAAGCAGAGACATTACTTTGCCAACAAAAGTCCGTCTAGTCAAGGCTATGGTTTTCCTAGTAGTCACGTATGGATGTGAGAGTTGGATGGTAAAGAAAGCTGAGTGCCGAAGAATTGACGTTTTTGAACTGTGGTGTTGGAGAAGACTCTTGAGAGTCCCTTGGACTGCAAGGAGATCCAACCAGTCCATCCTAAAGGAGATCAGTCCTGAGTTTTCATTGGAGGGCCTGATGTTGAAGCTGAAACTCCAATACTTTGGCCACCTGATGTGAAGAGCTGACACATTTGAAAAGACCCTGATGCTGAGAAAGATTGAGGGCAGGAGGAGAAGGGGACAACAGAGGATGAGATGGTTGGATGGCATCACTGACTCAATGGACATGGGTTTGGGTGGACTCTGGGAGTTGGTGATGGACAGGGAGGCCTGGCGTGCTGTGATTCATGGGGGTCGCAAACAGTTGAACACAACTGAGTGACTGAACTGAACTGAACTGAATAATTAAAAAAAAATAAAATAGAGGTCCCAAAATATTACATTAGTTTCTCTGGCGTCCAGCTGAAAAGTGACATAGACAATGTTCACACGCAGAGATGACTATCTTTCTATTGCAATAAGCATGAACAAATTACTGCCTAGAGGCCAAATCCAACCCCTCTCATTTTTCTATACTCTGTGAACTAAGAATGGTTTTTATATCTCTAAATGGTTAAGAAAAGGATCAAAGAAGAGTACTATTTTATGATGTGGGAAAATTATGTGAAATTCACATTTGTGTCCATTGATAATGTTTTCCTGTGACCCGCTCATGTCCATTTGTTTATGTGTTACTCAAGGCTGTTTTTGTCCTAGTTTGGTGGGCATACGTCCAGATGTAGAGACATATGATATGGCCCACAGAGCCAAAAACATTTACTCTTTGGTCTTTCACAGAGAAGGCTTTCCATCCTCTGTACTACAATATACTACTCTGAGCACTTCATCTTATCTGTGGATTCCACAATCAACTCTGTGCACAAACTCTTATGCCAGGATGAAAAAAGAGGAGGGCATTACAGCAACCCTCACCACTCCAACTTACATAGTCCTGTTATATAACTAACTGTCTAGTCCTGCTAATGGTCCTGCTCATAAAGTCTCCACAACCCTACCCAGGCAGGAAACACAGTAATTCTCTTCAAAAAAGTGACAGACTATGAAGCGTGACAGTAAATGAAATAAATCAGCCACATTGATCATGAAACAGAATCCAGTGTGTCTGTATTTTTCCTGAGCAAGTATAAAAAGAAGAATCAGAAATATTTTTAAGATACAAAATAAAAACCTATAAAGGTTATGATCCCTAAGGAGAGAAAATAAATCTTTCCAGAATTGGAGGGGCTAGCAGATTCTTTGAGGGCCCCACACCTAGCACAGTACTTATACAGTAAGTCCACAGTAGAAAATATTTGTTGACGAATGAATGAATGGATGGATGCAGACAAAAATCAGCGTAAGAGAGGAGAATGCTTAGAATGTGAAGCTCTCTGCCTGGGATCTTCATTTTCTAAGGGTGGAGGGAGGCTGGTGGGCTGCAGATGAGCTGACAGGATGTCTGGGCAGGATGCAGGACAAGCAGGAGGCAGTAACGGGCTCAAGATTCCAAGAAGAACATTAATATTTCAGAGTTTCTGAAGCTTGCCTCCCAGATGCTGAGCCTGCCTCTGAATTTAGCTTCTAATTTTTCCTTTTTTTCTTTTCATCTTCCTTCACTGAAGACAATTTGTTTACAATTTTCTGCAAACGAGATGACAGAATGGGGTGCATGTTCCAAAGGCAAATTTGAGGAACTGCCTTCTCAAGTTTTCAGTTTATCCTGAAGCCATTTTAGGACCTGGGTCATCATGTTTGCTTCAGAGGTGCACCATATATATTAATTAATATTGTGGCGGTTTTGCCAATGCTCTCAGCTGCCCATTTTAATAGCTGCTATTTTCTAATGCATTTATTTATTTTTATCTTCCTAAATAAAAATTTAATCTTTTGGGAGAACACATTTTAACAAAAGATAATATCAATTTGTTTGTCAGGCATTGCCTTGCACTTAAAGACAGGTTGCTCAGGCAGCCTGTGTGTCAGAACACATGGGAGGCCCTGTCACTCAGACAATCTGGACAGATCAGATCAGATCAGATCAGTCACTCAGTCGTGTCCGACTCTTTGCGACTCCATGAATCGCAGCACGCCAGTCCTCCTTGTCCATCACCAACTCCTGGAGGTCACTGAGACTCACATCCATCGAGTCAGTGATGTCATCCAGCCATCTCATCCTCTGTCGTCCCCTTCTCCTCCTGCCCCCAATCCCTCCCAGCATCAGAGTCTTCTCCAATGAGTCAACTCTTCGCATGAGGTGGCCAAAATACTGGAGTTTCAGCTTTAGCATCATTCCTTCCAAAGAAATTCCAGGGCTGATCTCCTTCAGAATGGACTGGTTGGATCTCCTTGCAGTCCAAGGGACTCTCAAGAGTCTTCTCCAACACCACAGTTCAAAAGCATCAATTCTTCGACGCTCAGCTTTCTTCACAGTCCAGCTCTCACATCCATACATGACCACAGGAAAGACCATAGCCTTGACTAGGTGAACCTTTGTTGGCAAAGTAATGTCTCTGCTTTTGAATATGCTATCTAGGTTCGTCCTAACTTTCCTTCCAAGGAGTAAGAGTCTTTTAATTTCATGGCTGCAATCACCATCTGCAGTGATTTTGGTGCCCAGAAAAATAAAGTCTGACACTGTTTCCACTGTTTCCCCATCTATTTCCCATGCAGTGATGGGACCAGATGCCATGATCTTCATTTTCTGAATGTTGAGCTTTAAGCCAACCTTTTCACTCTCCACTTTCACTTTCATCAAGAGGCTTTTGAGTTCCTCTTCATTTTCTGCCATAAGGGTGGTATCATCTGCATATATGAGGTTATTGATATTTCTCCCAGCAATCTTGATTCCAACTTGTGTTTCTTCCAGTCCAGCGTTTCTCATGATGTACTCTACATATAAGTTAAATAAACAGGGTGACAATATACAGCCTTGACGTACTCCTTTTCCTATTTGGAACCAGTCTGTTGTTCCATGTCCAGTTCTAACTGTTGCTTCCTGACCTGCATACAAATTTCTCAAGAGGCAGATCAGGTGGTCTGGTATTCCCATCTCTTTCAGAATTTTCCATAGTTTATTGTGATCCACACAGTCAAAGGCTTTGGCATAGTCAATAAAGCAGAAATAGATGTTTTTCTGGAACTCTCTTGCTTTTTCCATGATCCAGCGGATGTTGGAAATTTGATCTCTGGTTCCTCTGCCTTTTCGAAAACCAGCTTGAACATCAGGAAGTTCATGGTTCGCATATTGCTGAAGCCTGGCTTGGAGAATTTTGAGCATTACTTTACTAGTGTGTGAGATGAGTGCAATTGTGCGGTAGTTTGAGCATTCTTTGGCATTGCCTTTCTTTGGGATTGGGATGAAAACTGACCTTTTCCAATCTTGTGGCCACTGCTGAGTTTTCCAAATTTGCTGGCATATTGAGTGCGGCACTTTCACAGCATCATCTTTCAGGATTTGGAATAGCTCCACTGGAATTCCATCACCTCCACTAGCTTTGTTTGTAGTGATGCTTTCTAAGGCCCACTTGACTTCACATTCTAGGATGTCTGGCTCTAGGTCAGCGATCACACCATCATGATCATCATGATTATACAAAAAAGATCTTCATGACCCAGATAATCATGAAGGTGTGATCACCGACCCAGACAATCTTGACAAGGTTCTCGCAAGTATATCTTCTTCCCCTTTCTAACCTATTATCTTTCTTTGCCTACACATTTTCTCCATTTCTTTTTCCTCCATTTTGCTTTTTCTCATTCATGAAGAAATGTTATTCATATTTGCATCCCTCACTTTTGTAATAATCATATTTCTAATATCTGTGGGTATATACCCCTTCCCGTTTTCTTTTTTTATTTACTTATTTTACCAACTTCTGTCTTTTTAAAGTGTTTCCACTTAAGCTGCTGTGTTCTCCCCTGGTGGCTGAGCAAGTCCTGACCAGGGCAGGCAGGGATATGGGTAAACATCTACCAGTAAACCATCTGTAAGAATCTGAAAGTGATGACCTGGCCTTTCAGTGTGGTCCAATGTGCCGGTTTAGCCCCTGAATCCCAGCCTCTTCCTTCTCCTGCCATGCTGGCCCAGTCATACAACAGGTTCTCCACGTCCAGCACACACGTTCTTTGCTGAACCTGGCATTCTGCTGTGAAAACCAGATTTCTTGTTAGGTTTTGTCCCTAGTGAGCCCTCGCCTAACTTATGCAGGAGACTGGAATCTTTCATTATTGGCCAAGATTTCCACTGTGCATATTGGAAAACATGCAAGCTTTGATATCAGACACTCCTCAGTACAAATTCCAGGCTTGTCACTTACTAGCTATGTAACCTAGGGCACATTACGTAGGCATGTTGGACTTTACCCTTCTCAACTCTGAAAGGAGCACACTGTAGACCCTCACACTGTGAGGTCATCTGTAAGGACTCTGATGACTCCTTTCTTCTCTGAAGAGGACTCACAGGGGAGGTATTTTAGGAGATAGGATGAATTAGAATGTTTTTCATTGCAGAGAATGGTTACTGAATTCACTTATGCAAACAGTGTGGACATTTATTGGCTCATACAAAGAATAATCCAGCCTCTTTCCCACACCTCCCCTGACAAAATGTTCTATCTCTCCACATAGCCATCGACAAAGAAGACTTCATTCTAAAGTGAATTCTCTACTTGATAGTATGGTGGCTTCAATCAGTTCAGTTCAGTTCAGTCACTCAGTCGTGTCTGACTCTTTGCGACCTCGTGAATCGCAGCATGCCAGGCCTCCCTGTCCATCACCAACTCCCGGAGGTCATTCAGACTCATATTCATCGAGTCAGTGATGCCATCCAGCCATCTCATCCTCTGTCGTCCCCTTCTCCTCCTGCCCTCAATCCCTCCCAGCATCAGAGTCTTTTCCAATGAGTCAACTCTTCTCATGAGGTGACCAAAGTACTGGAGTTTCAGCTTCAGCATCATTCCTTCCAAAGAAATCCCAGGGTTGATCTCTTTCAGAATGGACTGGTTGGATCTCCTTGCAGTCCAAGGGACTCTCAAGAGTCTTCTCCAACACCACAGTTCAAAAGCATCAATTCTTTAGCGCTCAGCCTTCTTCACAGTCCAACTCTCACATCCATACCTGACCACAGGAAAAACCATAGCCTTGACTAGATGGACCTTTGTTGGCAAAGTAATGTCTCTGCTTTTGAATATGCTCTCTAAGTTGGTCATAACTTTCCTTCCAAGGAGTAAGCATCTTTTAATTTCATGGCTGCAGTCACCATCTGCAGTGATTTTGGAGCCCAGAAAAATAAAGTCTGACACTGTTTCCCCATCTATTTGCCATGAAGTGATGGGACTGGATGCCATGATCTTCGTTTTCTGAATGTTGAGCTTTAAGCCAACCTTTTCACTCTCCACTTTCACCTTCATCAAGAGGCTTTTTAGTTCCTGTTCACTTTCTGCCATAAGGGTGGTGTCATCTGCATATCTGAAGTTATTGATATTTCTCCTGGCAATCTTGATTCCAGCTTGTGTTTCTTCCAGTCCAGCGTTTCTCATGATGTACTCTGCATAGAAGTTAAATAAACAGGGTGACAATATACAGCCTTGACGAACTCCTTTTCCTATTTGGAACCAGTCTGTTGTTCCATGTCCAGTTCTAACTGTTGCTTCCTGACCTGCATAGAGATTTCTCAAGAGGCAGGTCAGATGGTCTGGTATTCCCATCTCTTTCAGAATTTTCCACAGTTTATTTTGATCCAAACAGTCAAAAGCTTTGGCATAGTCAATAAGGTGGCTTCAGTAACTAGTGCCATATGCTTTTCTATTTCATTTTGGTTGGGGTAGGGGATAGGTGGGGAGAGAGGCAGGAGGCAGAGAAAGAAACAGAAATCTTTGAATGTGATCTTTGGAACCCAAATCCTTCCCATGAATTTTCTTGGAGCAATTTTAGTAACAACAATTATTGATGCAAACATTGCCTAATAGGGAAGTGTTAGACGCTGATTGGTCTAAATCTGTAAACCATCACCAATCAATGAATTACCATGACTGCTGCTGCTAAGTCGCTTCAGTCGTATCCGACTCTGTGCGACCCCATAGAGGGCAGCCCACCAGGCTCCCCTGTCCCTGGGATTCTCCAGGCAAGAACACTGGAGTGGGTTGCCATTTCCTTCTCCAATGCATGAAAGTGAAAAGTGAAAATGAAGCCACTCAGTCATGTCCAACTCTTAGTGACCCCATGGACTGGAGCCTAGCCGGCTCCTCCGTCCATGTGATTTTCCAGGCAAAAGTACTGGGGTGGGGTGCCATTGCCTTCCCCGTACCATGACTGACTAAGGCCAAAAAAGGCTGCCCTTAACCTTAAATGTTCTGGCTTTGGTTTCAAACAAGATGTGGGCTGAAATTATAGGTTTGTTCCTTGGTAGCTTGTGGGCCATGGACAAGTCAACCAACTGAGCCACTGTTTCACTAGCTATACAATGAAGAGAATAGTATCTGTCTCCTGGTATTAATACCTTTTTCCTTAGATTCTACAGGATGAAAAATGCTGAGCTTCAGTTCAGATCCCTATTCTGGTGGGGTTGCTACTGCTGCTGCTAAGTCACTTCAGACGTGTTCGACTCTGTGCGACCCTAGAGATGGCAGCCCACGAGCAACCCCCCCCCACCCCCCCACCGCCCCTGGGATTCTCCAGGCAAGAACACTGGAGTGGCTTGCCATTTCCTTCTCCAACGCATGAATGTGAAAAGTGAAAGTGAAGTCACTCAGTCGTGTCTGACTCTTCGCAACCCCATGGACTGCAGCCTACCAGGCTCCTCCGTCCATGGGATTTTCCAAGCAAGAGTCTGGTGGGGTTATCATTTGTGAACTTCAATTTCCCCATGAAAAATAGGAGATAAAAATAGTACAGTGGCTTAGCAGTAAAAGAAGCTGCCTGCCAACACAGGAGACACGGGAGATGTGGGTTCAACCGCTGGATCAGGAAGATCCCCTGGAGAAAGAAACAGCAACCCACTCCAGTGTTCTTGCCAAGATAATCTCATGGTCAGAGGAACCGGGCAGGCTTCAGTACATGGGGTAGCAAAGAATTGGAGATGACCAGAAAATGACTAAGCATGCGTACACACACACACACACACACACACACTAGCTGGTTTTGAAGATTTGGTGAAATAAATTTATGAGGCTCTTAGAACAGAGCCTGTAAGGTATGTTATTTATTGACACTAACACCTACACTTTCTAGATGTTAATTTTACTTTGTATGCCTAGAAGATTCCATTGTTATCTGATTCCTGGATTCCCACCATAGGTCCGTCTGCACTGGGTTGGCTGACATGCAGGTGAATACTTCATATCCTCTTTACATTATTCATCTGACTGTTCAACTACTCATGAGGAGTTGGCTGGAATGGCACCTTCTCTCTCTTATCACTGGCCCATCCAATCTAGATTTTTACCTCTTCCTCCGTGAGAGAGGATATTGAAATTCCTGCTTGCTCTGTGGAAGAGCAAACTCATATTTTGATAATTTTCTTGGTTACCAAGAAATGATGAATTACATATGGTGAAGTGCCTGGGTAAAACTAGAGTCTTCTATCTTATGCCAGCATTGAATTAAAAAAATGTCTTCTAAGGTTCTGATTGCTAAGATGCCAACTACCCAGAATTGAATATTTCTTTTGACACCTGCTTTTAAGCTAGACTTGCTTAATTAAATCCCAACCAATATCATTATTGCTTCTCTTCCCATCCCATCTCTTCCAGAGATAAATATCACACAGTCTCAGAAGTTTTTCAGTTTCCACAGGTTTTATTCCTTAAATAGGTGTCTCCCTTTTCTGGTATGTCATTGTCATCCAGACATAGTAAACAAAATCCTACTTTATTTTTTCCACTTGCTTTGATAACATGAACAATTCTTTTCAATCTACCCCGTTATAGTCTGAAAAGTGTAATCAACTCTATGGGTTTGCAGATTTTCATACTTTAATTTCTGATCCTTTCTTCCTCTTCCTTGTTCCTCACTAAGGAAGCCTGGAAGTGACGAACAATGGGCAGCCCTTTAACAAAGGTGGACTATGCTTAAACAGCTCATGACAATGGCTATTGGCTGTTCAAAAGATTCCAAGAGGAAGCTAGTGGCTAGTCTGTTGTAAAAGTCCAGGAGACCCAAGGCTACAGTGGTGGTTTCATGCTAGCCTGTGGATGGGAGTAAAGGTCACAACCAGATAGTGGCTGGAGTTAGAAGCAGATATTTCTGTTTTCAAAAAGGCAGACACAGTACCCAGTCCCTAGCAGCTGTGGGTCACGTTACAGTGGGAGAAACCAGAGCGTGGTGGCAGGCTCTGGTGCCACAGCAGAGGAGCAGGGGCACGACTAACGGAACATTTGTTGGGCGGGGGAGTCGCTCCAGCCCTGAGCACACATGTGCACTCCTGGCTGAGGGCCATGTCTGGAGGAAAATGGCCCGCAAAGGCTAGGCTCTGCTTTTGGCTGCAGATTGCAGCCAGAAATGGTGCCAGACAGAGGTTGGCAAAAAGTCTCCCCATCCCCAGAAAGATGCTTTAAAGGATGACACCTCCTGCTTGAGTATTTGAAGGAGAGGAAACAAAATCTAGGTGACAGATACTGCTGAAGTCATAAAGGACCAGAGGGAGAGGAGAATTTTATTCACTGAACACAGTAGTGTTAATGTCCTTGATTTACACTATTTGGTGTGCAGCTGCCCCCGGGAAAGCAGGAGAAGGCCTGGAGTCTAGCATCTTCTAGGAGAATCCCAGCTGTGCATTTTGATAAAGAGGGGACTGAGTGCAGTTAGGGTGCTGCGTGTGCTCGAACACCTACTTGTGTAAGGAAGTGAGGGGGAGGGGACACGCTGTTCTAGAGGGGACAGTGTAGACGATGCAGCCCTCAGGGAGGAACGCAGTGTGACCGCTCTACATGATTTTAGGCAGGGATGTAAGACGGCTTCTCTCTCCTGGCAGATGGAAATCTCTGTACATTCCAGTACTATTCAGTCCCTGGCATTTCTGCCCCTAGGGTCTCTGCTTAAAGGATTTCCCTGCTTGTCTTCCTGGCTCCTGCAGCTGCATAGCTGCTCTACTGCTCACGTTGGGACGAGGGCTGAGCTTCTGTGATTCCTGCCCTCCGGCCACTGCAGAAGTTATAAGCCCTCAGGAGAAAGCGAAAAGATGAAAGGATGTGCCTCTGAAGTTGTGCAAGTCTGGGACTTACAGGGACCCAGCCTGATTTACATTGCAGCTTTGCTGGGATCATTTCCCGCTGATATATTTGGAGGATGGCGGAGGTTGGCCCTGCCCTTCTTCATTCGCTATGGAGCAATTTCAGAAAGTTAATTAACCTGGGCTAGTTCCCCTCCTTTGGAACTCCAGATGAACTTCAAATTTGCCTTTCAAAAATGACCTACATCCTGGGAAATGGATAAGACAAACCCTCATCCATTTTTATTTTCGAATGCTCTTTTTTTTTCCTCAACTCACTTGATAATTAGTAATTTACCTCTACCATGTTCAGATTTGTTAACACATATTTTAATTGCTTATTTTGTGCAAATTACTATGTTAGGCACTTTGAAGAACACAGAGAAATGGAAAATCCAATCTTTGACCTCAAGGAATTTGCAGTCTTAGTGGGATTATAAAATCTGAAATGAAAATTGATGCAACATTGTAGATTGTGGGAAGTCCCAAATGACAGTGTGTACGTGCTAAATTTTTAGTCAGGTCTGCCTCTTTGCAGGAGAAGGCAATGGCATCCCACTCCAGTACTCTTGCCTGGAGAATCCCATGGATGGAGGAGCCTGGTGGACTGTAGTCCATGCAGTCATGGAGAGTCGGACATAACTGAGTGACTTCACTTTCACTTTCATGCATTGGAGAAGGAAATGGCAACCCACTCCAGTGTTCTTGCCTGGAGAATCCCAGGAACGGGGGAGCCTGGTGGGCTGCCGTCTATGGGGTCGCACAGAGTCGGACACGACTGAAGTGACTTAGCAGCAGCAGCAGCCTCTTTGCAACCCCATGCTCTGTAGCAGACCAGGCTCCCCTGTCCATGGGATTTCCCAGGCAGGAATACTGGAGTAGCCCACGAGGCCCTCCTCCAAGGGATCTTCCTGACCCAGGGACTGAACCTGTTCCTCTTAAGTCTCCTGCATTGGCAGGTGGGTTCTTTACCACTTGTGCCACCTATGAGCAGTAAATGCACTGAGATTTTTTGAAGCACAGATTCCCTTTCTGTCACTGTGCTGTTTGCAGTTAGTGAGGGTTGGTAAACACAGGCTTCGGAATCATACTGTGTGACCTTGGATGAGTCTCTTGCCCTTTCTAAACCTCGATTTCTTCTCTTGGAAGAAAAGGGGGGAAATAATATAAATCTCTCAGGAGTTGAGGGGATTAAATAATTTTATGCAGCTTTCAGCAACATGTCTAGCACATAATGGGTGCTGAATAAAAGCCATTCTAACTGTTAAACCATTGGCAATGTTACCTGCTCCACAGTGCTCTGAGCAGACTGATGGCTGAAGGCTTAGACACAGGCCTGTGGACAGTACAGCATTTTTTTTTAATGCTATCTGGGGCCAAGGATCTGGGATAATGTTTCAATTCTGAGTATCTCTCGCTTCCTACTTCCCCTCCATCCTTTCTGTGTGTTAGTAGTTCAGTCGTGTCTGACTCTCTGCGATTCCATGAACTGTAGCCCTCCAGGCGCCTCTGTCCATGGGATTCTCCAGGTAAGAATACTGGAGTGGGTTGCCATTTCCTTCTCCAGGGGATCTTCCCAACCTGGGGATCGAACCTGGGTCTCCCTCATTGCAGGCCAATTCTTTACCACGTGAGCCACCAGAGAAGTCATTCCTTAATCCATAAAATAAATGTGGGATCAGGGATCAGACACACAGTCGATCCAAGGCTTCACCTAATGAACTGCCCTAGACTTTGGACGGCTGTTGGGAAGGACAGAGTTGTGCGGAAGGAGCTGTGTTCAAAATCTAGAAAGGATATTATTCCATGAAACCAGCCCCAACCCCCACCTGCAAGGAGTGAGTGATTCAATGAGAAAGATCTTACAGGGATTCCCATGTCTTAATTTGTGACCGGTTGCCGTGTTGTATTTTTTTCTCCTAATTTAGTAGGACGTGTTTGACCACAACTTTCGTGCTGTCATCTCAGGAATAGGGTGTGAGATTGGAGGTTTCCACTGCTGGTAAATATGCACAGGTGAAAAAAGGTCCCACTTCTAGCTCTCAAAACTTCCCTAAGACTTCTCACCTGCGTCTTGTTCTGAGTTGGGCCTAATGAGTAATGACCCCAGGGGAAGATTTCATTTTGCTTTTAACAGGTTTTCTCCCAGTGGGCTTGGAAAGCAGACCGTCCTGTCTCACAGGCCAGCTCCCCATCATTCACCCCAGGACACCCTGGCAGCAGCAGGTAGGAAGATAGGCAACCTCGGAAAGCTGATCAAGTTTGACTTTTCATGTTGCTCCCCTGAAAGCTACTGGGGAAAAGAGTGCAAAGTTGGAGCTCCAGCAACCTTGTAGTTAGTTTAAAAATGTATCTGCCTGTGAAATTGTTTCCAGGCCTCAGGGATTTTTGCCCAGCTCTTCCCAGGCTTCTAGAGCCAAGTGTTCAGAGGATGGAGCTCCCACCCAGATTTTGGGGACTGGCATTCTCCCATCAGGCACATGATCATGTTTACTGGGATCTGTGCTCACTTTGGAGGCTGCTTTATGAGTATTCACCGAATGGCCTCTCACTTGGAGGCCAGAAGGGCATTTTGTATTACTGTAGGATGCCAGCATACACCATCCCCAAATAGGCCTCTAGGCATAAGGATTGCTTTGAGAAACAGCAGACAGAGAGAAGTTCTGGAAATAGAATAAAAGTTGCCCTTTTGTAAAGAAAATCTATGTCTATAAAGGAGATCTCCATTTGGAAGAAGGAGAGAGTGGTCTCCCTTTCTGGACCAGGAAGAGAAAGAAGGATGACTCTAAACCAGAAGAGGCCTAGCCATGGTGAAGCCACAGGCTGAAGTCTGTATAAAGAAGTTTACCCTATTTAGTTCCTGGTCACCTGTACACACGTGAACTACCCCCTACCACTATCCTCTCTTTGATTTACCTGAGGGTGGTATTTCAGCCTAAATTCTAAGCCCCTCCTTGAGTTATTTATTTCTCTAGTTGTCTCCCACATATGTGGGATATACACGTTAATAAATGTTACTTTTTTTCCTTGGCAATCTCTCTCTTGTTCCAGGGGTCCCAGCCAGGAACTTAGAAAGGTGGAGGAAAATTTTTTCCTACCCTGCAGGACCAAAGTCATGAAACTCCTTTCATTTAGATGTTTAACATGTTCTCTAAATACACTTTTAGCCAGAGATAAGGGGATCCAAGGACAAGCCTGAAACCTACACCAGACACGGGGCATGTGTGAACATGTCTGTGTGCACACAGAATTCTATTAATTTATGCAAACAAAACAATTATGTGACATTGTATGGGGGTGGTTAAAGGTATTAAACTGTTAAATGCCAATATTTATATCAGGGTTATAAAAGTTGTGGTATGATTTGGTGCCCTCTTCCCTTTTTAAAATATAATATGCTTATAGCATCCAAATTTGAGACTGAACTATGTTTAGACAGCTTCCCTGGTGGCTCAGATGGTAAAGAATCTGCCTGCAATATGGGAAACCTAGGTTCAGTCCCTGGGCTGGGGAGATCCACTGGAGAAGGGAATGGCTACCCCACTCCAGTACTCTTGCCTGGAGAATCCCATGGACAGAGAAGCCTAGCAGGCTACAGTCCACGGGATTGCAAAGAGTCAGGCAGGACTGAGTGACTAACACTTCCCTGTATTTAAATGGCCTGAATATGCACCAAAAGTTGCAGTAAATACTTATTAAGCTGACTATAAACCAAAAATACATGGCACCCAAGATGGCAAGTACAAAGATATTTTTGGCAACAAGAGGGCAAATTGATAGAAACCAGAATTGTTTTGGAAAATCTGGAAGGAATGTTGTGAATGGAAATTTCTCCTGGAAAATGTAGCGCATACTATGCCACTCAGGGTGAGTCCTAGTCATCTTCTTCCTCAGAACTGACAGACCATTTTAATCTCTTGAAAATTGTGTAATTTCACACTTTCCATTTCATTCATTACACAGCAGACACAATGGATGCAAAAACACCTTGTATATTGTTTGGTTCTATTAAATGCTAATTACCATTAGTACTGGACTATACTGATGAGCTGTGGTGTAGTGTGTTAAGCTTTGACTTTGCACAACCCCAAAGAGACTAGGTCCAGAGGTAACTAGAAGCCTGTGTTGACTTTCTTACATAAACCTAACCCAAACACTAGTATGGAGGGCTGTTTAAAAACAGCTCCCGGAGATGAGGAGTGTTTGCCCCTTAAGTGTGCAGAGATGAGCGTTTGGCTCTGAGAAGTGTTTTGGAAATATTTGAATTGGCCTGAATTCCCAGGTTTGAGGCAGAACTGTGGGCCCTCCACTTGGATTGTTTGTTGTGGTTGCAGTTGCCAACACTGGTTCTCAAAGTTTAAGAGAGGTGTCAGTCAGTGGTGATGCTATTCTCATCTTCTGTGTGTGCTAGAGAAAAGGACATCCCCAGACGCAGACAGGCTTGAAAGCAAGTGCCTGTGTGTTTGCAGGGAGGAGAGAAGGAAAGGTCAGGGGTGCGGGAGGGGGAGCACGATCAGTCTGACGGAGCGCGCGTTGGTACTTTCTAGATAAAATGCCCCCTAAGAAAAAACAACAGATCACCCTCAACCATTAGCTCTGCTGAGATGCACTTCACCAAAGGAGCAGCTTCTCTCTGTTGAGGGAAAATGCAGTTTTAAAAAGGTGCTGACTCCAGCTGGTGCTCGCATCAGTCCCTAACTTGACTTACTATGAGCAGACCTCTGTGGGTCTCCCAAGGTGGTCCATGAGCCAAAAATCAACCTTTCAGAAGATCAGAGCCCTAAGGTCCGGCCCTATGAACTGTATGATAGCATATTTTGGGACTGTAGATAAGAAATAGTTGTGTAACTGTAAACCAAAAGTTGGTAGATTTATTCCATTCCAGACTTAGTGCCTCCTAGTTAATATAATTTGACTTCTTCTCTCTTTTAGTCTGTTCTGCCCACCTCAGATTTTTTTGTTTTTAAACCAGAGTGAATCATGACATGCATTGGGGTCTCATAAAAATTAGAGAACGGCATGACCAACTTGATGGACAAGAGTTTGGGTGAACTCCGGAAGTTGGTGTTGGACAAGGAGGCCTGGCGTGCTGTGATTCATGGGGTCGCGAAGAGTCGGACACGACTGAGTGACTGAACTGAACTGAACTGAATCACTTCATAAGATAGAAATCATGATCATGAAAATTAGGGGTTTGAGAAAATCCCTCTCTGAATGACTTCTCAGGAGAAGCAAGGAGCTGTCCTTTTGAGAAGATTTCAAAGTCATACTCCTTTTTCCTCTCACTAGCTCAAATTTCTAGAACATTCTCTTAACTGTGGTCAAATAGTAATAATAATAATGGTAGTAATAAAAAGAAACATAATGATTTGTGGCTAAAAGAAGCCTTAGTACTTAAAGAAAAAGAAAATGAACCTGCTGAACAACTTCAGCTTTGCCTCCTTTGAGATGCTATTTTGTAGCAGGACTTAAAAAAAATTTGCATGATGTAGTTACTAATTATATAACTTGAGAATTAGACACTAGGACATGTATCCAGTCTCTATTACCATCCTAGAGAGAAACAGAACACTGAATTCCAGTCCAGAATTCCAGTACTGAATGTATCATTTAGAGTGCTACATCAGCTCTTCAAAGGAAAGCATAATTTCTAGGGCTGAGGAAGAAGCAACTAAAATCACAGTTTACACGGAACCGTTTGATCCCTGTCTAGGGTAAAATGAGTCTTCTGGTTTTGTTGCTATTTTTCTTTCTTGGCCATGCTGGTGGTTTACTGTGTGTGTGCGCTCAGTCATTTGCACATTTGTGTATATGGGCTGCTTGTCTAATCATGGCTTCCTTAGGGTCATCATCCACAGTCATACAGATCATGCAACCTCACTCCCACTCCTCACCCCCTGAATAGGGCCATGATGTTGTGAGTCAAGATCAGGACCACTGCCAAGCCTAATACGGGCCCCGGACACAGCAGAAAAAAGAACTGCCCCGATTCTCCTGTGAGCAGGGGAAGGAGGTTAAGCAGGGATGACTTTGCTGAGTTGGAAGGGGCACTGTAGAGGGAGTGAGGAATCTTTTGATCTTCATTTGTAGGTGTGATCTTGGGTCTTACATAGGCCGGTGGTTTCTCTAGCCCTGGGCATTGGCTCAGGAATTCGCAAAGTTCCCAAACCAGTTATGGAATCAGGTCCTGGCCTGCCCTTAGGCAGTTCAGGGCACTGGGGCCTGAGCAGTGGAGGCTGCCCTTCCTCCTCTCTTGGTTATCCTCCACCCACCTTCCTCTCTGGCAGTGAAACCCCCTTGGGTTTGGCAAGGTGACCCCTATCCCTCAGAGTGAGAGTATGACCAGAGGAACCAAAGAAGTTCATCCTTGATATTAACTTTGCAATTCTGCTCTCAAAGTTTTCCCAAACTTTTTATACCTTTATACATTCTACTAGAAATTTGAGGGGTTGGGGGGAAGAAAAATTCTAATTTGATCCTATTTGTTTTGAGGGTGGTGTCCAGGCACTGGTATTTTTTAAAAGCTATTAGTCGATCCTAACATTTATCTCAGGTTGAGAAAGGCTGAGATGGAGTCAGGGAGTGCTCAGGATCTGAAGTCTAGACAGCCTGCTAGAGGTTCTTTTTGCTTTCTACATGTCCATCCATGTTGCCAGTATACCCCCTCCCACCCCTGTCCCCCCAAACCTTCATACCACTGCACTGGGCATGTTTCAACAGGGCTGCTCTTGAGGTTGGAGATCTCTTTCTCCTGGCAACCAGAAATATATGTCTGGGAGAAGCTAGATTGTTTAGCTGTACTGACGATCTTCACGTGACCTAGGGCTCCTTCCTAGGGGCATACAAGCCCATCTGCTCCTTTCATGGGAGCTCCATTTTAACTGGTGCCATCAGGCAATCCCTGCCTTTCAGGATATTGTCAGATCTGTACCTAGGCTTTGGAGAACTCAGATGTCTGGATCACAATCTGAATGGCAGCGTCCCTGCTTTCTGGAATGTTGGATTCATGCATCAAAGCCATAGAGGAATGGCTGGCATTTTGTTGCTCAATCTGGACTCAAAATTCTTAGAGATTGGAATTTTGCTAATGAAAGCATATATAGTGGAAGTTAGACTAAGGCGATAAGTTAAAGATTGGGCTTTGGTGGGTGTCTGTCTTCTGATTAGGATGCTGGTGATTTAATGGCTGAGAAGTATGCACTTAGTTTATATGGAGACTTGTGATTACGTGAGAGATCCCCCAGCAGATTAGAATATCTGTGATCAGTACTGGAAGGTTCCAGAGGCCTTTGCTTCACCCCAGTGCCACAGACGGCCATCTCCAGCCTCTTGCAGCCCAGCTCGGTTTGTGTGCTATGTCAAGGATAATGAAATCAGACAGGCCCACAGAGACCGCTTTCCCTCCTCACAAATTTTTAATAAAACGCTTTGAACAACAGAGCTGGGCATCTCTGAAGCCTGAAATTAAAGCAATAAGATGGAAGATGACTCGCTTGTCAGTCTGCACCAGACTGCATCACCAATACAAATTCCCAGGGAGCTTTTTCTAAATCTGCCGACAATGTGAGGCTTTCCATCTGGAGTCTTCTCTTCCTTATTTTCATAGGAAGAAAATCCAGCACCAAGCAAGAGAAAAAAGGGACACTTCATTCTCTGCCACTAACATGTGACTCAAGCCCTGAACTGGGTTTTCACAGAAAGTAATTTTGGGAGAGACTCACTCTTGAATATGTAAGTGTCCCTGATTCAGATTTCTGGAGACAGAAAGCAATCAGTTATTCATATGCTCATCACCACTCACCCACCTGCTTTGCAAGAGGAATGACCACTTGAGGTTCCCAGACTCTCTAGATCCCCATGTTCACCTTGGTGTTCCCTCCCTCCACCACCACCCACCCCCACCCGCTGCCATAGGAAAATACTTACTAGATTTCCAGGTGTGCTAGTGGTAAGGAATCCACCTGCCAATGCAAGAGACCTAAGAGGCACAGGTTCCATCCCTGGATCAGGAAGATACCCTGGAGAAGAGAATGGCTACCCATGTCAGTACTCTTGCCTGGAGAATCCCATGGATGGATAAGCTTGGTGGGTTACAGTCCATAAAGTCACAGTCAGATACAACTGAAGCGACTTAGCACATAGAAGGATACAACTCAGGAACACCCAGATGGAAGAGATACACAAAGCAAAGGTGGATAAAAGGGTGCAAAACTTCCGTGCCCCATTAGAGCTCACTACCCGCCCAGTACCACTACGTTTTCATCAAGCTGGAACTTCTCTGGACCCCATACGTTCAGGGATTTTTTTTTCCCTCCTGGGTTTTTTGTTTGTTTTTGTTTTTTAACTGGAGGAAGATTACGTTACAATGTCATACTGGTTTCTGCCATACCACCTTTGTCTTGATGTCCACTCTTGCCTGGGCGCTGGTGAAGGAATACAGCATGCCTGGTGTCTTGGAGCTGGCATGCCAGGGCCCAGGACTGACCAGTGACACTCACAGAAGTACTCTAATGTCATGTCAGGTGGCATTAAGTGTCATGAGGACAAAATCAAACACACGACGGGGCTGAGCATTATGGAGGACGGGGATATTTTAGATAAGGTGTGTGTGAAAGGCGTCTAAGTTCTAGGTTGTAAATTAAGTATCTATGTAGGCTGACCCTTTTTTTCAAAGCAAAATTTTGGCGTTAATTCTGCAAGTAAAAGTGTTTCGTCTTCTATGAAAGAGACTTCATTTGACTGAAATTTAAGAATTAGTACTTCTCTTTTTTCTCCTCTCCCTTCCCTTCTCTTCTTTCTCCTCTCCTCCCTCTCCATCTCAACCCTGGTTCCTCTCTTCTCCTGTGTCTCTTTTTCATCTTTCTCCTGTCTTGACCATGTATTCATGTCCAGGAAGAAAAATAAATGCAAAATATTTCTACCCCTTTATACATCAGGGGTTATTTCTAGAGTCCTAAGCTCACCAATCGGAGAAGGCAATGGCACCCCACTCCAGTACTCTTGCCTGGAAAATCCATGGACGGAGGAGCCTGGTAGGCTGCAGTCCATGGGGTCGCTAAGAGTCGGACACGAATGAGCTACTTCACTTTCTCTTTTCACTTTCATGCATTGGAGAAGGAAATGGCAACCCACTCCAGTGTTCTTGCCTGGAGAATCCCGGGGACGGGGAAGCCTGGTGGGCTACCGTCTATGGGGTCACACAGAGTCGGACACGACTGAAGTGACTTAGCATAGCATAGCATAGCATAAGCTCACCAATGGAAAGGTTTGTAGCAGTTCACCTCTGCGGCCTTGCACCTTCTTGCTGGGTCCCTCCAGATGGAAATTTGACCATACCTATCTGGGGGCTCAGGCCTGCTGCTGCTGCTAAGTCGCTTCAGTCGTGTCCGTCTCTGTGCGACCCCACAGATGGCAGCCCACCAGGCTCCGCCGTCCCTGGGATTCTCCAGGCAAGAACACTGGAGTGGGTTGCCATTTCCTTCTCCAATGCATGAAAGTGAAAAGTGAAAGTGAAGTTGCTCAATCGTGTCCGACTCTTAGCGACCCCTTGGACTGCAGCCCACCAGGCTCCTCTGCCCATGAGATTTTCCAGGCAAGAGTACTGGAGTGGGGTGCCAATGCCTTCTCCAAGACATGAGTCTGCTGCTGAAAGTGCCTAAAGAAAACAGTGAACCACCAATCTAAGTTCTGTACTGATACTACCTGTTTTGTTCCACATTAAGGCAAAGCTAAATGAGGTCATCTTTTTTGTGACCATGTCTCCAGGGCAGTATGGCTCAGTGTTCTGGCAGAGGATACAGTTCCACACAAATAGTTTTAAGTGAAGAGAGTATCGTGGTGGGGTATGTGAGTGGTAGGGTACAAGCAAGGGAGCAAACAGTGGTTGGTGAAGCAGCCAGAGATCAGAGACCAGAAAGCCATTACCCCTCCAGGGCTGAAGAGCAAGGGGAAGGGGAATTTGCTTCCAGAGCCCAGTGAGAACAGGAATCCTGAAGGCAGTGACCTGACAGGATGCCGCCTGTCAGAGGACGGCAAGGAGCAGGAGCCAAGCACGGAGGAAATATCCAAGCAGGCTCTCTCTCCTCTCACTCTCTAGCCTCAAACCCACCCCGAAGTCTGCCATCTGGGAGCAAGGAGAGCTACCCCTGGGATGCAGAACAGAGACAGAGAAAGGAGCCAGAGGAAAGGACGTGCAGGATCTAGAGTCCACAGACCAGCCTTCTTACCCACCTCCTGGTAGATGTTCCATGGGCGCATCCAGAGTGGCTACTACACCCATCATCCTTCATTTCTTCCTTCAGTTGTAATAGCCACATATTGAGCAGCATCATGTTTGGTAAATGGGCCCCTGATCAAAGTGCTGCTGCTGCTGCTAAGTCGCTTCAGTCGTATCCGACTCTGTGCGACCCCATAGACGACAGCCCACCAGGCTCCCCGTCCCCTAGGATTCTCCAGGCAAGAACACTGGAGTGGGTTGCCATTTCCTTCTCCAATGCATGAAAGTGAAAAGTGAAAGTGGAGTCGCTTAGTCGTATCTGACTCCTAGCGACCCCATGGACTGCAGCCTACCAGGCCCCTCCACCCATGGGATTTTCCAGGCAAGAGTACTGGAGTGGGTTGCCATTGCCTTCTCCGGATCAAAGTGCTAAGGTGACCTAATTCTATCCCAGCTTTTAATTTCCTCTATTTTCAGCAACTGGTCTGTGAAGACTTGATCTGACCCTGTGTGTCCTGCCTGTGGCCCCTCTGTTCCCCAAGTCCTTCTTTTGTAGTTGAAAAGTTCATTTCCAAAGACTTTAATGATTTCCTTTCTAAGTAAACTCATAAGAAATTCCCCTTCAATTTTAGGGCCTGTCTATGATTTTCTTATTCCTTAATATTTTCTTTCAGAGAGAAATTCAGGACTTGAAAGTCATCCTAAGGTCATTTGCCTGTCGTGGAAGCCATAAAGATGAAAGCACATTTATCTTGGGGTGGGGAGGGGGCTGTTACAGCCTGGTTCTTGCTGAAGCCTTTCTAATGACCATATTCTCTGGCTCTGGCTACAGTTATTTCATGGTTTATATTACAGGCTATAGCAGTTCCTTTCTTGGCTGAAATCATTTTTGGCCTTGGCTGAGAGTGTTTTTTTTTTTTTTTTTTCTTTTTGCCCTAAGAAAAAGACAGCTCTTGAGAACTTTGCCAAAGACACACATTCACACAAACCTGCCCAATAAATCAGTGTTTAAAAAATGTAATGGCTCAGCTCACATTTAGTATGAAGAATGGCTGTTGTCTGCCTCTGTCCACTTTGAAGGAACGCATCTCTCTGCTGCTTCTGAGGAAGGACCCTGTCCTTTGCTGTGTTTCATGGGTGAACAGAGAGATACCACCTTAAACTGATATTGATCCACAGGCTTTACCAACCCAAAGCCCTACCAAGGGCATGTCAGCTCATCTGAAAGCCGAATAGCATCACTAACTAGACCCAGGATTTATGCTTCTGTTCCTTGGATTGCACTTCATAAGCACCTCCAAACTCACCCTCTCTCTAGCCTGAGAGGAAGGCACGTGTGAAAGAAACTGTCAATATTAAGTGATGTTCTATTGGAACCCTTGAGGCCTTACTGTTGCTGAGAGTCATGTGGCCTCTTTTTGTAGCTCTGGAAAGTTTAGGTGTTCAGCCTTGAAGAGAGGACCTCCACCCATGAAAATCTCTCTTTAGCCCCTTCCATATTCAGTGAAATTGGTCTCCTTTCCCTTGACCCCATGTTGTCATCAGAAGGTAAGCTGGGGACGCAGAAGCTGCCACGTTGGTTTTCTCCCCGCACCCCCACCCTGTGGAAAGAGAAGAGGAAGCTTTTAGTATTTCACCCTTTAGTGAGTTAATAGGGACATTAGTTGTTTAACCTTGGGCTGGGCTGCCTCTTATTACTCGTACAATGGCCATAGTCCTTTGCCTTCTGGAGACATTGTGAAGTGCTGAATGGCCCAATCCTTGGGCTAGCCGGGTCTCCCGCCTGCTAGGAAGAGCCAGCAGCCAGGAAAGCCACGCTCTGCATCTCTGCTCACTATTGGGTCCGTTTTCAACAGCCAGCAGGAACACCTGCCCGCCCTTCTGCGGTGGGTGCAGCTGCTGTGACACGGTCTGTGGGGCAGGCCTGGCACACACTTGTCAGTCCCTCTGTGGCCCACTTTTCTACAGCCTTTCCCATCCTCCTGAGACTGTTCTTTCTTCTGGATTTATTTTAGTGACCCTTGGGGTTGAGGCAGTTTATTTTGCACCGCTTCCTGGATCTAGCATTTACTGTCTGCAAATACTGTTATTTGCAAGGGGGACTAGATCCTGGTTTTCAGATTCTCAGTAACTGGCGAATCTGCTGTGACCAGTGCTCAAGCTAGCATCCACCCTGCTTTCTATGAAAGGGTTAACCTCAAGGCAGCGTGTTGTGTCAGCCCTGCTGGTCTCCCGCCAGCTTCCCTCTGATGGGCTGCGGGGCTACCATATTAGGAATGTGTGAAGATTCAGCTCCCCCCCCCCCCCGGTGTACACAGCAGGAGCTCTCCTGTCAGTCTGAAAGGCAGGCGCTATATTTAGCATCAGGCCCCAGGGAATATCAGCTCCACGTGGGAGGGGGCTGCGGGAATGCAGTTGTGCATTGAATCTCAACTCCAGTCCCCATGGAGGAGGCTGAAGCCCTGGGAAAGAGCTGGGCTCTTCCTCCCCCCACCTCCTCCAGTGTCTGCATGGCATCTTTTCCAGGTCAGGGAAGAAGTCCCTTTCATCTCTGCCGTTTCTTTTAACATGGAGAAAAGGAACCATGATTGTTGAATGAACCATCACTCAAAATGTTGTAAACAGCGATTTGTCTCCCTCCAGCCCTCATCCCTTCTCCCATATCGAGTTAACTAACCACTAATATGATGTGTGGAATAATTTTATTGCCTTATGATCTCTCTCTACTGAGGAAACAAGAGGAATTGCCTCCCTTTGGTTTTTGCAGAACATGTATCTTTGGTACTAAAAAGGTTTTATTTCACATTGCAGAAGCCTCTGGGTCTAAAAGTATATCTTCCTTTATAAAATATAATTGTATAAGTAAAACATAAATACATATAAATTGATTTCTTATAAAGTCCATACATAATTTTACATAATATAGTAACATTCTATGAGAGAGTTGTTAATTCATTTGATGATATGGAGTAAGTGCCTTGTTTAATGGACTTGTAACAGTAGCTCTGTTGTAAGGGTAGTTTATTGAGGGTAGAAGGAGAAAGGGTGACAGAGGATGAGATGGTCGGACAGCATCATTGACTCAATGGACTTGAGTTTGAGCAAACTCCGGGAGATAGTGAAGGACAGGGAAGCCTGGTGTGTTGCAGTCCATGAGGTCGCAAAGAATCGGACATGACTTAGCAACTAAACAACAATAATCCAGGAATGATCAGTTCAAGGGGCAGTTTTGCTCTGTGTCTCTCTCTCTCCCTGCTACATTTGCCATTTCAGTGGACTAAGATTTCAGATTTGGCCAAGTTCATTTCTAAGTCTGAGGCTTGGGAAACATTTAGAATATGGCATTCTCCTTATTCCCACATATTTACCTCTGCTACAAAACTCACTAATTTCTCCAAACTGTTTGGTAGTTGAGTGAAGAGCTATAGTCAAAATATTGCATAGGCCTAAAGTTTCTGATGGGGAAATGCATTGAAATAAAAAGTCAAAGCCACAGCATTTGTAACCACCATCATCCACAGCTGGAATTCTGCCTCAGAGCTCCAGCTAGGATGAAATGACCTTTTAGATGGCCCTGGTTGAAACTAAGTCTTTCCTGATATCTCAGTTGGTAAAGCGGAGAAGGCGATGGCACCCCACTCCAGTACTCTTGCCTGGAAAATCCCATGGACGGAGGAGCCTGGTAGGCTGCAGTCTATGGGGTCGAGAAGAGTCATGAGTGACTTCACTTTCACTTTTCACTTTCATGCATTGCAGAAGGAAATGGCAACCCACTCCAGTGTTCTTGCCTGGAGAATCCCAGGGGCGGGAGAGCCTGGTGGGCTGCCGTCTATGCGGTTGCACAGTTGGACACGACTGAAGTGACTTAGCAGCAGAAGCAGCAGTTGGTAAAGATTCTGCCTGCAATACAGGAGACCCCAGTTTGGTTCCTGGGTCAAAAATATCTGCTGGAGAAGGGATAGGCTACCCACTCCAGTATTCTTGGGTTTCCCTGTGGCTCAGCTGGTAAATAATCTGCCTGCAATACAGGAGATCTGGGTTCAATCGCTGGGTTGGGAAGATCCCCTGCAGAAGGCAATGGCTATTCACTTCAGTATTTTGGCCTGGAGAATCCCATGGACTGTATAGTCCATGGGGTCACAAAGAGACACAACTGAGTGACTTTCCTAAAACTGTAGCATAATCTGTGTGACTGGGTTAGAGTGGTCAACAGTCTGGTAAACTGAAGACCTTTAGTATACTGCAGATGGATAATGGGAATCCTTGCAGGAGAGAATTTAACTGGATCAGCAGCACATCCTTCTGCGTGTATTGTTCAGGAAAAGTACACACAGCAAGTGTATAATGTGCACTATGGCCAGGTATGGATAAAAGTTAACCATGGTGCTTCTGTGCAGATCCAGAGGGCCCTAGAAAAGTGGGGGTTGGGCAGATACTGAGGATGGAGGCAGAGTCAACAGAGGGAAGGAAGGCTGAGACTTGTTTACTGACAGCCAGGTATGGAAGCTCAGGCAGAAGCTACGGTCTGGAAAAGACCCCAGAGATGACGGTGCCTGCAGAGACAGGTGGGGTGGGGCGCAGGGGGCCATGGTAAGAGGAATCTCAGGGAGGCAGTGTAGGAGTTAGGCTAATTAGGAGCCATGGTCCTGCCTCCAGAAGACCAGGCATCTTGGAGTGGGATGGTAGTTTGGAAGAGATGGGGGAGATCAGGCAAGGAATGCAAGGCAAAGATGCATGCAAAGAGGAACTACTTAAGGTTTCAAGACAAGGGTGCAGGCAGAGACAAATCAGCAAAAATCTGGCTTCCAGATAATTACAATTCATAATAATGATTATGATAACTAATGATTATTACCCATTATGTGCCAAGTCTGGAAAACACTGAGCTAAGCGTATTTGTATGCACTGTATGCACTGTCTTATATAATTTTATTTTTTGGCCCTGCCACACAGCTTGTGGATCTCAGTTCCCAGTTCAGGGCTCTTGGCAATGAAAATGGAGTCCTAACCACTGGACTGCCAGGGAATTCCCTGTCTTACATAATTTTTCTAGTAATCCTATGACCTTGATGTCCTTATTTTTATTAATTGGAATATAGTGATTTACAATGTGATGGTTTCTGCTGTGCAGCAAAGTGAATCAGCTATATGTATACATAATTTCCCTCTTTTTTGGATTTCCTTCCCATTTAGGTCACCAGAGAGCACTGACTAGAGTTCCCTGTGCTATACAGGAGATTCTCATTAGTTCAGTTCATTTGCTCATGTCCGAATCTTTGTGACCCCATGGACTGCAGCATGCCAGGCCTCCTTGTCCATCACCAACTCCCAGAGTTTACTCAAACTCATGTCCATTGAGTCAGTGACACCATCCAAGCATCTCACCCTCTGTCATCCCCTTCTCCTCTTTCCTTCAATTTTTCCCAGCATCAGGGTCTTTTTCAAGAAGTCAGTTCTTCACATCAGGTGGCCAAGTATTGTAGCTTCAGCTTCAGCATCAGTCCTTCCAATGAATATTCAGGACTGATTTCCTTTAGGATGGACTGGTTGGATCTCCTTGCAGTCCAAGAGACTCTCAAGAGTCTTCTCCAACACCACAGTTCAAAAGCATCAATTCTTCAATGCTCAGCTTTCTTTATAGTCCAGCTCTCACATCCATACATGACCACTGGAAAAACAATAGCCTTGACTAGATGGACCTTTATTGACAAAGTGATGTCTCTGCTTTTTAATATGCTGTCTAGGTTGGTCATAACTTTTCTTCCAAGGAGTAAGCGTCTTTTAATTTCATGGCTGCAATAACCATCTGCAGTGATTTTGGAGCCCCCCCAAATAAAGTCTGCCACTGTTTCCACTGTTTCCCCATCTATTTCCCATGAAGTGATGGGACCAGATGCCATGATCTTAGTTTTCTGAATGTTGAGTTTAAGCCAACTTTTTCACTCTCCTCTTTCACTTTCAACAAGAGGCTCTATAGCTCTTCTTCGCTTTCTGCCTTAAGGGTGGTATCATCTGCATATCTGAGGTTATTGATATTCCTCCCCACAATTTTGATTCCAGCTTGTGCTTCATCCAGCCCAGCGTTTCTCCTGATGTACTTTGCATATAAGTTAAATAAGCAGGGTGACAATATACAGCCTTGACATACTCCTTTCCCGATTTGAAACCAGTCTGTTGTTTCATGTCCAGTTGCTTCTTGAGCTGTATATAGATTTCTCAGGAGGCAGGCCAGGTGGTCTAGTATTCCCATCTCTCTCAGAATTTCCATAGTTTGTTGTGATCCACACAGTGAAAGGCTTTGGCATAGTCAATAAAGCAGAAGTAAATGTTTTTCTGGAACTCTCTTGCTCTCATTAGTTATTTTATACATAGCGTCAATAGTGTATAAATGTCAATCCCAATCTCCCAATTCATCCCACTCCCCTTGTCCCCCTTGGTGTCCATACATTTGTTCTGTGTCTGTGTCTCTATTTCTGCTTTGCAAATAGGTTTGCCTGAACCATTTTCCTAGATTCCACAAATATGCATTAATAAACGATACTTGTTTTTCTCTGCAAATGGCACAATTTCATTCCTTTTTATGGCTGAGTAATACTGCATTGTGGTACTCTTATTTTCATCATTAAATATATGGGGAAAGTGAGGCAAATGGTACTTGGTTAATGCATAGTGGAGCAGAGATTCAAATCCACGATTTCTGACTAGAACCCCAAAACCTAATTGCTTCACCACACCGATTCTCCAAATGCTAGAGCTCTTGAAACAAGTTTAAGGTTTAGTTAAAAAAGGTGGAAGCTGTTTCTAGCATCAGAATTTCGCACTCTACAAGTTGGATCTGATGCTCTTATTTATTTGAGTCGCTTATCATATGTAAGAGATTGGGCTAAGTGCTGGGCCTATGGGGATTAACTTGACACAGTCCCTCAAGGAATATTGTGATAGACAAAATATATAAATCACAGCACCATGTGGTAAGCGCTTATAAAGCATAATATTAAGTACTGAAATGGCAACCTACTCCAGTATTCTTGCCTGGAGCATCCCAGGGATGGAGGAGCCTGCTGGGCTGCCGTCTATGGGGTCACACAGAGTCGGACACAACTGAAGTGACTTAGCAGCAGCAGCAAAGGGGGCGGGGGATTAACGATGAAAGGAACCAGAGAAAGCTTGAAGAGGTGATATTTAAGATTCTTGAGGGAACAGTAACAGTGGCCCAGGTTGAAAGGCAATGAAGGATATTCTTCTAAATGAAGAGGGGGGATTGCTTGGATTATTGGGGATCTGCAAGCAGCCTGGTATAGATGGAGCAGTAGGATATTAACTAGGAAAGTACGCTGAAGCCATATAATAAAAGGCCTTACATCCCAGAGTAAGGAGGTTAAGGTCTATTGAGTTTCAGACTAGAGCTTCTAAAAATCTTATACCAAGGTCAGGACTGATCACAGGGATGATTCTGTAGGCTATGCCGAAAATCATTCCTTGGGTTAAGGGAGAAATCTTGAATGGCAACTAGTCTAGCCTGGTAAGATCCTGATAAACAGGATCCCAAAGAGTTTGTCCCACAGGGTCATAGCTGTCTTTGGAATATATAGATAAGCCATCTTCCTTTTGCCTTACAATACCCTGAGCACATTAGCTGGAGCTTCTAATGAAAACTTGTTCCAGTACTCATGAAGATTTTCAATTTCCTTTTAACCTGCAAGAAACTGATGAAATTAAGCACTATTGACATCCAGGCTCTTAAAATAGAAACTCATTTAGAGGGATCAGCAAGTCAGAGTAACATTCAGTGTCACCCTTTGGTTCACCCCTTTCTGGCACTCTCCTTTGGCTCCACAGAGGTGGAATATTTTTCATCCATGACGCTCTGTAGATGTGTAGGTTTCCTTGGTGAACCCAACTCTCCACCTTCTCAGTAGCTACTTGCTGAAGAAACATGTCACAGGACCAGACTGACTCCTTTAAGTTTTGGATAAAAACCACAATATGGACACTTGCCAGTGGCCAGGAATCCTACCGGGCCTCCACAGAAATGTACTTCTGTCTTCTTCCAGTTGGTTGTTTCATACCTTCTCCTCCCTCCCACTTCTTGCACCTGCTTCTTCCACCAATGAGCTCATCTTATCGTTCATTTAATGATACCAGCCCTCAAAGTGGAAACCTGACCTTCCTGACATTCTTCTCCACAAACCTACTCACAGCTAGCCCACTGTCCACTCCAGCACCTGTGTTTCATGCACTTTCTCCCCTTATTACCCCTTTCCTTGATGCCCCCTCTTTCCTCCATCAAGAATTTCCTCTCTGCTTTCTCAGTCCATAGTATACAAACATGCTTCAGAGTCTCCCACCTTAGAAAAAAATCTTACGTTTCCCAACCCCACATCCTTCTCCAAGGATCTCATGATTTCTGAGCAGTAAGACTTCCTTCTGAGACAAGTTGTCTTAATCTGGACTCTTTGCTTCCTCACTTCCTGGTTTTCTCTTCGAGTCTTCCCAATCTGGCTTCTTCCTACAGTACTCCACTGAAACTTCATTTGTGACTCTTCTCACCTTCACCAGTACAGCTAAAAGGGTTTGGCGCTAACCACACACCCATGCTGATCACCTTTAAATTTGTGATCACTGCTAGTGGTTCTTAGCACTGTCCAGAGGCTACACTATATTTCCCTGGTTAATCTACACTCCCAGTTCCTGAGTATTTTATACTTTTTCTTGGACCTCCAATACCCTCCCATTCTCACCCTAATAGATGACCTTGCTTCCTATTTTCTAGTTTTACAGAAAACAGTTTGTAGAGAACTCTCACAGGGCATGCAGCTGAATCGCCACCTTACTTTCGCCTGTGTACAACCTTCTGTTGTGGTAAGCAGGTGCCCATGACCTAAGGAAGGTCAAGCCCTCTGTTTGTGCCCTGAATCCCACTTTCTCTCACCTACTCATCAATTGTCCCAGTAGTTCTGCCCTGTCCTCTTGCATCAATGTTTCCCTCTCTGCTAGATTATTTCCAGCACCCTACAGAAGTGTCACTTCTTCTCTGACAAATAGCAGCAACGTGGTAAGCCCCCAAACTTCACTTAGCCCCATTCCTCCTCCAGTTCCCACTCCCAGTTTCTTTTGCTTCCACTTTTTATCGAACCAGCTGAAACAGGTTTGTTTGCCTGAAGCAGAGCAGGTCAAAAAGGCCAAAACACTGAGGTCTGCAGCAAAATGAGGGTTTATTCAAAATAAAGTAGTCAAGTGGGAAGGCAAAAGAAAGCCTCAGGTCTGCCTCCCTGGAGGTGAAGGATATAGTCATGGGGTGTGGTGATGAGGACTTGGGCGGTAAAGAGGCCCATGAGAGCTGGGATGAAGAGTCTGTCGTGGGAAACATGAAGGAGGTAGCCTGCAGGCGAGGTGGATGTCAGGAGAGGTGCAGGGACCAGGGAGAAGAAGAAATCTAGGTGCACTCCTGGGTTTCTGCAGAGGGGGATTTGTCCATTAACTAAGATAGGTAATCATGGAAGAGCAGGGAAAAGTAATACTCGTGGTGGGGACATTCTTGAGAAAATGCCTTCCTGATACAGAAGCTTGTATTTTATCTCATACACAAGTGAGTGAACAGGGGCTTAGAGATGGAGAGCAGAAAACAGAACTAGCACTTAACAGGCTGAGTGACTAAAGGGGCAAGTTGCATAATCTCTGCCTCCATCTCACTTATAAGTAGTAATAATATTTATCTACGCTAGAAGAACTAAAGGAGATATTGCATACAAAGTAGCCTTGCCCCCGACTCAGCTTTGTCCTTGAATCCACGTTAGCTATTTAGTGACATAAAACTATAATGATTTGTAGCTGAAATAAGCATCTTTCTCAAAGATACATAGCCAGAGAAGCCCAAGGTGATATTTAAACCCAGAACTGCCTCTTCGCATTTAGCACACAGATTGAGAAACTGTACCCCCAGATCTCAGTGGGCTGCAGCTTCACAAGCTGCACAAGATCAAATGAAGACCCCCCACCCCGCCCCAAACATTTTCCACCCCCAAATTCCAGGGTCAGTGATTGTCTTTGCCCGAGTATCTCAGGAAGGTCAAATTCACAGGGAAGAGTTACAGAAGTGCATGAGAGTTGAAAAAGTCGAAACAGGAAGCTTAAGCCTTCCTTTTTTCATGAGTTAGAAGGTTAAGACGATGAGAGTAGAATGCACTCTTGGGCTGAGCAGAGGAAACCGGAGAAAGTATGATTAACAGAGAGAAGATAACAAGTGAAGTCCCCAGTGTGAAGGAAGCAGGCTGGTATGTGCCAGGAGTAGAGAAGAGTCACTTCTTCCACTGAGGGCTGGAAGGAGGTGAGTTCAGGAGCTCAGGCCCTTGTGTGCTGGAGCAAGGCTTAGGAGAGAAACATCTAAACATTCTCTAATTTCTCAGTAAAGCTGGAGGTTCTCTTTGCCCAATACACAGCAAGGCAGATGCTGAGATGCTGCGGTCTGCGGCAAAGAGAGAGCTTAATTCACAAGGCAGCTAAACGGAGATGGAAGAGGAGATGGAAGAAACTCTCAGATCTGCCTCCCCAGAGGGGAGGGGCTTGGGGTATTTATTAGATGAAGATGAAGTCATAGTGCATTCTGAGGTGTGGGGTACATGGGGAGCGTGGGAAAAGTAATTAAAAAAAGGTGCATGTAGTATCATGATTCTGTGCAGGCCCAACTAAGCTCCAGGCCTCTGCAGGTTCAAACATGGAGGTGCTTACCACCATCTGAGGGTGGACTGTCAGCCCTTTGACATCAAATAGTCAAGGGGACACTCATGCATGCCCAGTTGGATGGTCAGTGGTCCTATTCAGTCTTAGCCAGCTCAGTCTCCGACTAGACACAGCTGATTCCTGGCTCAGCTGAACTAGACACAGCTGACTGCAAGGTCTCAGAAAAATAATTTGGGCAAAAATACTATTTAGGCTCTGTGCTGCTTGGAGGACATGCAAATCTGTGTGTGTGTGCGCTAAGTCATTTCAGTTCGACTTGTCATGACCCTATGGACCATGGCCCTCCAGGCTCCTCTGTCCATAGGGTTCTGCAGGCAAGAATACTGGAGTGGGTTGCTATGCCCTCCTGCAGGGGCTCTTCCCAGCCCTGGCATCAAACCTATGTCTCTTATCTCTCCTGCATTGGCAGATGGGTTTTCTTTTTTTTTTTTTTTTTAATCACTAACGCCACCTGGGAAGTCCACAAATCTTCTATAGCATCAATTAAAACAAATGATTAGTAAAGCCAGATTACAGGTGAAGTGGATGGGACTGATGATTACTCATGGCTTCACCTTCATAGCCGGTTTCTTTGGAAGAGCAGGCTACACTTGATGTCTCTGGTATCTCTCCTCCCATTCTCTTCTGAATCCACTGCACTCAGGTTTTTACCCCACCAATCTCTTGTTCCACTGCAAGAAAACACCTCTTAATGAGATCAAGCAATGGTCTCAGTGTTGTTAAGTCCAAAGGTCCATGTTCTTGTTTGATGTACCAGCAGCATTTGATTGCCCTTCTCCTAGGAGCACTTGCTTCACCTGGCAACCAGGACATCACGCTTGCCTAGAGTTCCGCCCGCCTCTCTGCACAGTGCTCTCGGATTCCTTTCTGGTTCCTCGTAGCCTTAGACACTGGAGAGGGCCAGGGATCAGTGTGTAAACCTAGACTCTTTTCTTTCTACGCTACTCCTTTAGTGATTTCATCTAGTCTCATGGTTTTTAAAATCCATATATGTGCTCTGATTACTTTCTATTTTTTTTCTTACTCTGCTTCTCTTCCCTGAGCTCCATATCCATATTCATTTATGTGTCCAGATGTCTATTCAGCTTCTCCAGGGGGATATTTAATAAGCACTTCAAACCTAAATTTCTTTTCTTCCCCTCAAACCTGCTTCTTCTGTAGTCTTCCTCATCTCTGCTGCTAAGTCACTTTAGTCCTGTCCAACTCTGTGTGATCCTGTAGATGGCAGCCCACCAGGCTCCGCCGTCCCTGGGATTTTCCAGGCAAGAGTACTGGAGTAGGGTGCCATTGCCTTCTCCGAGTCTTCCTCATCTCAATAAATGACAATTCCATTCTTAAGTTTCTCAGACCAAAAACCTTAAAGTCATCCTTCTTTTCTCTCTTACATCCCACATTTAATTCATCAATAAAACCTGTTGGTTCTACCTTCAAAATATTTCCGGAGTCCAACCACATCTTACCATCTCCACTGTTAATAATCTGGCTCAGCCATCACCACTTACTGCCTATTTATTGCAATAGCTTCCTAACTAGTCTCTATTTTTTGGCCACTGCTTCTGTTCTTGTTTCCATATGTGTTTAGTTGCTCAGTTGTGGCTGACTTTTTGCAACCCCATGGACCTTAGCCAGCCAGGCTCCTCTGACCATAGGGATTCTCCAGGCAAGAATACTGGAGTGGGTTGCCATGCTGTCCTCCAGGGGCTCTTTCCAACCCAGGATCAAACCCAGGTCTCCTCCACTGCAGGCAGATTCTTTACCATCTGAGCCACCAGGGAAGCCCTGCTTCCATATAGTTTAATATTAACACAGCAGCCAGCATGATCTATCTCAAATCAGGTCATGTAATCAGGTCAAAACCGTCCTACATTTTTCCATCTCACTCGGAACACAAGTCAAAGCTCACAGTCTGTCTACAAGACCCTACCTGTATGACCCTGTTCCTTCTCTGCTCTCTCCTGGTACCCTTCTTGCTTCCTCCACTTCAACCACTCTGGCCTCTTTGCTTTTCCTTCACACACCAGGCACAATCTTGCTTCAGGGTCTTTTAAATTAATTTTTCCTCTGTCTGGAAAACTTCTCCCCAGATACCTGTATGGCTCATCCCTCACTTAAAAATCTTACAGAAATGTCATTTTGCTGTAGAGGCCTTCCATGAACAACCTTGTCTAAAAGTGCCCACGTGGCCGCCTCCACCCCTTCTGGCTCCTTTTCCAGCTTTACCCTTCACCTTTGCAATTACTACTATTTTACATGCTGTGTATAGATATATATATATATATAATCTAAAGACCTCTCTTCCACTGAAAGGGAAATTCCAAAGGGCAGGAGTCTTAAAATATTTCACTTACTACTATATCTTCACTACCTAGAGTTGGCACAAAATAGGTATTTGCTCAGCTGTTGAGAGATTGAGTGAGATAAGGACAGAAAATATCTAAAATTTTTAGTCACTTGGGTGCAGGCACTGAATGGGCACAGAGTCCAATATAATCAGGGTTTGTTTTCACCCAGCATCCACTTTGCTCTCTCAGCTTCCCACTTCATTATCTGTAAGACTTTGGAAAAATATTTTGTATTCCCATTTTCATAACTTCAATTAGGGAATCATAAAGAATCCACCATACATTATTAAGACTAAAGGTTCATATACACATGAAGTAGTTGAACAATACCTAGGACAACAGACAGTACTCAATAAATGTTGTCATTACTCTTGTACTAATTATTAGTACATTAGGCTTCCCTGGTGGCTCAGTGGTAAAGAATCTGTCTGCCAATGTAGAAGACGTGTGTTTGGTCCCTGGGTCGACAAGATCCCCTGGGAAAGGAAATGACAGCTCACTCTAGTATTCTTGTCTGGAAAAGCCCATGGACAGAGCAGCCTGGTGGGCTACAGTCCATGGGGTCGAGAAAGAGTCGGGCACGACTGAACAGCCAAACAACAATTATTATAAGTATGGAAGCAGTCTCCCTGAAGCTCCATGATATTGCACATTTCTCGCTTCCTCTTACCTCACTGGCTTCTTGGCTCTCTCCCTCCTGGTTCTTCCTCCTTTATCTGACTGCTAAATGTTAGAGTGGACCCCAGAGCTCAGTGCTAGGCCTTCTTTCCCCCACTGCACTCTGTCCCTAGATGATGTTACCCCTAGTCTGTACTACCACTGATGTTGGCTACTTTCAGACTGGCATCCCCCTGCCCCCACGTATGCTGATGACTTTCAGATTTGTATTTCCAACCCGGATCTCTCTCCTCTCACTGTAGACTAGCATTTCCCACAAGCAAGACCACTTGCTTGGGTGTCTCACAGCATGTATTTAAATGAACATGCCTGTGATGACTTTGAAAAACAACCACATATTTTTTACACTTCTTTCTCTCCCTGAGTGTGAGCTGGACTTAGTGATTTACTTCTAATGAATAGAATATGGTAGAAGTGATGGTCTGTGGCTTCTGGGACCAGCTGAAAAAGTCTTGATGCTTCTCTTTCTTCTGGAGTTCACCCTGGGAAACCAGATGCATATCTTAAAGACACTAGAAATAATATGGAAAAGCCCATGGCGTGAGGAATTGAGGCTTCTTGCTTATAGCTGGTGAGGAATTGAGGCCATGAGAGCAAAAGTGGGTCCTCCTGCACCAATTAAGCCCTCAGAGGACTACAATCCCAGGTGAGATGTAGATGGCAGCCTCATGAGAACTCCCAAGCTAGAACCATCCAGCTAAGCTGCTTCAGAATACCTGCCTTACAGAATACACGAAGAATATATGCAGCATATGGGCTTCCTTGATGGCTCAATGGTAAAGAATCTGCCTGCAGTGCAGGAGTCATGGGTTCGATTCCTGGGTTGGGAAGATCCCTTGGAGAAGAAAATAGCTACCCACTGCAGTATTCTTGCCTGGAGAATCCTATGGGCAGAAGACTTTGGAGGGCTACAGTCCTGGGGTTGCAAAGAGTCAGATACGACTGAGCAACTAAACAATGACGACAGCATATGTTATATATACTTGAACTTTTAGGTTGCTAAGTTTTGCTCCTCTGTCCATGGGATTTTCCAGGCAATAGTACTGGAGTGGGTTGCCATTGCCTTCTCCAGAGGATCTTCCCGACCCAGGGATCGAACCCAGGTCTCCCGCATTGTAGACAGACACTTTACCATCTGAGCCACCAGGGCTCAGATTGTATGGTAATGTTATGTGTTAAAAATCTCCCACTGTGAGACATAGATTTGTCCGTTTCTCCTTTAAATGTTGTCAGTTTTTGGCTTCATGTATTTTGAAGTCTTCATCTTTTTTTTTTTTTTTTTTTTTTTTAACAGTTTAAAAGCATGCCATGGTATATCCTGCCTTGGGGCCTTCGCACATGCCATCCCAAATCACAGTGCTCCACTCTGGCTCTTCACATGGCTGGCTTTTTCTTCTCCATCGGGGTCAGTCCAGTGTCCATCTTCCCCAATTACCTGTATCTAAAACCGACATCCTCCTCACCTGTATCTAAAACAGACATCCTCCCCACAGTCACTCTCTGTCCAGCTATTCTGCCTATGTTCTTCATGGCAATAATCACAATCTATAACTGGGCTGTTAATTCATTTACTTGCTTCTCTTATTGTCTTGCCTCCCTCACTAGAATGTAGACTTCCTAAGAGCAGGGGACCAGTTGACCTTACTTACCTCGCCATCTCCAGAGTCTGGTAAAGGCCCTACAACATAAAAGAAGCTCCGTGTGTCTTTGGTAGGTGAAAGAATGATGAAGAACCAAGTACATGAGATGGAGCTCTCTCTTTCTTGGAGCCATCGTCATAGGATTGACATACCTGTTTGTGGCATGTAACAAAGAACAGAAATGAGCTCTAGAACCCCGTATGGCTCCACCTGGATGACTTAGCATTAGAGTCTTTGCTCTCTGAAACACTTTATATAGTATTTAAAAGGCTTCTGTGGAAATCTAAGCTGGGTGTGTGTGTGTGTGTGTGTGTGTGTGTGTGTGTGTTAAAATAGATAACACATCTTCACTCAACTATAGAACAAGTCCTGGCAGAGGCACTGACATAACTTTAACTTCAACTCAGAGGGATAGAGGAGGGATGAGTCCTCATTGAAAGTGAAACCCACTAATTTTGTATAACCAGATCTTATCAGGCACCCTCTAAGCATCCTGCTTAGGAAATGAGATTTCAAACATGTGATCTTGTTTCCTAGTTCCTAAGGCACATATATAAAAGTTGTTTATATGTATGCAGGTAGGGGATGCTAGATACACCATAGCTTGCCAAAATGCACTTATTTGATTTTCTAATGGCATCAAAGTGGCAGTGTGACCCAAGATCCCAGGACTTACTCAACAAGAAAAACACACTAGTCTTTGGTAATCCTTTGGCTCAGATATAGATCAATGATGCCTGGAGAAAAGAGTTTTATTTCTTTCTCCCTAAAATATTAATCAATCACACTTCATTAAAATATATTGATCTAATGAAAAAGAAATAGAAATTGATCCTGATCTGAACTTTTCTGTGAATAATCTTTTGACAACCATAAAAATAAAAAATTAATTTATGTGTAAGTAAAAAGAATGATAAAACATTAACATTAATGAAAACTGAAAAATAGAATCCAATGGGCCAAGTTTCATTGAGGATGTAAGTCTTTGACTTAACAAAATTTTCAAGCTCCTCTGCTTAGAGGTAAAAGTATTCAGTTTCCTGTCTGTATTGTACAAAAGGATGTCCTAAATCCTCTGATCTTCCCCAGGACACGACCCCACCCAAGTCTCCAGGGAAAAGCCTTTTGTCTTAGATTCCAGGCCTTCCCTTCTGCAGTTTTCCTCTGACCTCACCTTAAGACAACTCCTTCCTCTCGCTCAGGCCTTCTGTGTTCTCTTCCTTCCTTCCTTTTCCTTCCCCAATCTTCCTTCTCAGGCAGACCTGCCCCTGAATAAACACAGGCATCCTGAAGTATAATTGATTGACTCTAGTTACTATGTTATTTTTAGATAATCAACATTTGATTAGAGAATAAGTCCTCTTTGTGGTTAAAGTCATTGGAATAAAATTGAACTTGTGAAATTTTATCCATCAGTCTTCTCACAAGAGTTTTCCAGAATACCTGGCTTATAGAAACTGCATTGGCTTTGGAGCCAGCAGGCTTGGGTTGATCCTTCATTCTGTTAGCTAAGTGGCCCTGTGTAGATCACAACCTCACTGAACATCAACATTCTTTCCTTGTAAAATGGAAACCAAAATGTCTATTTCACAGGGGCCGTTGAGAGGACTAGGTCAGATAATATATTAAGACCTTCTATCAGAGATCCTGACACACAGTGGGTGTTCAGAACATAAATGTTTTTCTCCCCCACTTTTCCTTATGTGAACCAGTAGACATGGATCCATGACATTTTTTATGAACCCCTGCCAAGCCTTCCATAATTACTTTGAGCTCTTGGGGAGATGCTGAGTTGAAACCAGACTGACTTCTTTAGTAGGCAAGGGTCTGGGTGAGCTGCTAGAGCTGCAGTTGCTGAAGGACTTATTTTGAGAGGCAAAGGGGAGCCTTGAGAATAAAAGGCAGAGTGGGGAAGGTCCCATTGGTTGCCTATGCACAGTACTGAGTAACTAGAAAGAAGGCTCGGGGATCCCATTAACAAGATTGATTGCAAATATTCTGCAAACTAGGTACTGGGCAAAAAAAAAAAAAGAATAAAACATACTCTTCACGAATGCAACAGTCATAACCCTGTGGCATGTTCTGTAACTGTGAGGCAAACTCGAAGATAGAAGTATCCTAGAATTGAATACTCCAGAGAACAAAATATTAATACTATAAGAGGGTATTTTAGTCATCTACTGTTAAAACTACCCCAAACTTAGCAATGAAAAACACCATTGTGTTACTACGTTTACTGATTCTATGAGTCAGGAATTCAGAGAGGGCGCATCAGGGATGGTGTGTCTCTGCTTCATGAGGTCTGGGGCCCTGGCTGGGATGGTCATAGTGACTCAGAAGAATGAAACATCTTCATTCATATGTTTGGCACCTGGGCTGAGCTCAGCTGGCCCCGCAGCACCCACATGTGGTCTTTCCATGTGGTCTGAGCTTCTCACACTGTGAGTTTCAAGAGGGAACAAACTGAGAGTCAACATTCCAAAAGAACCAGGCAGAGTCACATGATTCTCTGCCCTAACAGATAACAGGGAGTGGCCCATTAAGAAGACGACAAACTGGCCAGTGTGTCTGGCCTTTATTTACGGCTGCTCAAGTGTTGGAACAAGAGTCTAGGACGTGTGGCCTAACAAGGCCAGGCCAAGAGCAACTTCACAAGTCTTACTGGGAGTCTGTACATTGTTTTGAAGTTAATTAGAGAATTATCATTGGAGAATTTTGAATTTGAGAGTATGAAAGACATACTGTGATGGCAGCATAAAGGAAGGTTGTTTGGAGGAAGTGGGACTGAAAACCATTTAAGATAGCACTGCAAAGAGAGGAGGATGGCATTAAGGCACTGACAGTGAGAGCTGATAGGGATGGCTTCAAGAATCACTAGGAGGTAGAATTCACAGGACATAGTGACTTCCGAAATGTAGTGCCAGGGAGTGGAAGGAGCTAGGATGGTCTCTCAGGCTTCTCTTTTAGGTGCTATGTAGATAGTAATGCTATTTAAAGACAATAGGAATATCAGAAATGGAACTGTTTTGCAAAATGGGGAGTTTAGTCTTGGATACTTTGAGTTTGAAGCACTTATTGGGTCACTCAGTGGAAGATGTACAATAGACACATTTATGAATCAGGAGTTCAGGAAAGATCTGGCCTATAAAAATAGAATTGAGACCCATCAGCATATTGTTGATGGTTGATACCATGAGATTCAATCAAATTGTCAAGGAAGAACAAAAGCAGAGGATAGAAGAATAGAAGAAGCACATCTCCAACATTTTTTCAATGGACAAAGAAAAAGATGGTCCTAGAAAACACTGAGAAGTGCTTCGAACTGTGGGACAAGAATAAGAAGAGAGTGATGTAACAGAAGTCAAAAGAAAAGACAAATTCAAGAAAGAAAACAGGACCAGTGGCATCAACGGTACAGAGAGGTCAAGTACAATAAAGACTAATAAGCATCCTTTGCAGGTGTCAAGGCCACATCTACAGCTGAAGGAGTTAGTCCCAAATGAAGGAAGTGAATAAAGTCTGTCTGACTTCATACAGACCTGTGATGAGTGCAAATTACCAGAACAGAGACTCAGAAACAGGGCAAGAAAGACATCCAGCGACACAAGCTGTTGGCAAAGATAAAGAGAGTCTCAGAGGTCAGGTGTGAGCTTATTTTTCAAACATATGCTCAAGGTTGGGGTGAATGAAGAGAAAAGGTGAAGTGATGCCAAGCCTCAGAATGGTTTAAATTTTTTTTTTCCTCCTGGAAATGACAACAGGTCCAAACCTATAGGAGAGGGGAAAATGACAAGCTTTTGGGAAGCCATCATTTTTACTTAAATTACTTCTTTGCATCTGAATTAGGGCAGTTTGTACTGAAAGTACCATAAGCCCAAGTCAAACTAGCTAGAGTAAAAGGTAGAAAATATTAGAAAAATATTGGTACTGAACAACAGATCATAGGAAACTCTGGTGAACAGTAGAGAGAGCATCAGGAGAGCTGAAACTGGGGAGTCAGACTCTGCCAGGATCCTTCTCAATTGCCACTCCAAGTAGACTTCATTCCCTGGGCATACAGTATTCTCTCATCAGCAGCACTCAAGTTTGGTATCCTGTGGGTCTCAATACTGGAGAGGACCAGTTCTCAAAACACCCCAGGGACAGACTGATTGGGTCTGGTGTCTACCTGTGGATGAATCAGGAGTGACTAAGAATCACATTTCTGGAATGTACAAAGTGGGGAGGAGAGAGTTGGGGAAGGAGCTGGGTTGACATACTGGACCCAGTCCGCATCTTCAACTTCAAAGAGGATTTGTTTTTCTGAGAAGGCCTCAGCTTCCATTTGATCTAGAGGCTTATTAATAGGGTGACCAGATGTCCTAGTTTGTCTGGACAGTCCTTCTTACACCTGTTGTCTTGATGAAATTATTAATAGCATCCTTTTCACTTTCAAAAATGTCTTGCCATGGAAGATAGATTAGGTGTTCACTTTACATATTGGTATTGTGACTCTGAACTGGCCAAAGGACTGGAGAAAACAGTCTTTAAAGAGTGTTTAAAACTATAGACTGTGACCTCTTTTAAGACAGGTTTTTGTTTTGTTTTGTTTTGTTTTATGGGACACCTCAACACTTAGGACATAATATTGGCAATCGGTAAATATTGAATCAGGGAACAAATACTATAAAAAGCTTTATACCCCCCAATATTTGTACAGTCCCATTTGACACATTTTTCCAGTTCTGTGTAACATTATGTATAATAGAGCATTTTAGGCTAATAGTGTCCTAGAGTCTCAGAACTAAAAGGAAATTTAAAGAGTATTTAGCCCAACCCCTTTCCACTTAGATGGTAAACTCTGAGCTTAGCACTTGTATCTGTCTTGTTTAGTGGAGGCTGGATGCCCTGAAGCTGGCAAATAAGAGACATTCGGTAGACATTTGATTCTGTTTACAATGGTTGCTTTCCTTCGATCATACTTTCATCATGAGTACCTCCAATGGTGCTGGAGCACCACTGACCCTGGAGACTCCTCGTGCTCGAGGAGTCTGGTCCCTAAGCCACTTCTGCATTTAGAAAATTCCCCCTTTTTTTTTTAACAGTAAGCCAGCATAGGACTCCCTGTAGTTTTCATCTGTGTCCCTGGTTCTCGGTTCTTGAGACCAGCTCTGTTTCTACAACACAATCTTGAGTCAGCCATCTCCACATTAAAACTAAGAAGTTCCCTTTTCATATAATTAGGATCCTTCACCATCCTAATTGCTCTCTGCTGGACAAATTCAGTTTGCCCAAGAATCTCTAAGGCAGAGTTCAAGGATGTGTTCTGACCATGATTTTAAAAGGTTATAATCTTACTTTTCTTCTTCAAAAAAATTATGTTTCTCTTAATATCAGGCTATGATTGTTCAGACGTTTTTTGCTGATATCACACTACTCACTTGTAGTTTCTCATTAATTATTTTTAATTAGGTGCAGCTTCAGTATTTGAAATCTAAATGGAAAGAGAAGCATCAGTGTTTTTTTTAAACACATATTTCTGCTGAGTCTCTTCCATAATTTAAACAATTGGTTTATTGAATTATGTTACAGCCTTTCATTTATTTCTGTTCAATGTCATGGTGTTAAAAGTGACATGCCTTGTAAGACTCTGTAGTGTTTTGGGGATGATAACTTTGATATCCAGGATTTTTACTCTCCCATCTTGCTCTTGTCCTCTTTGCCTGTGAGCGGAGAACACTTAAGAGAAAGTGGCAGTCACTAGACCTGTGCCTGGGTCTCCTAAAGAACAGTTTCATAGATCTAGAAGCCTGCAAGGTGACTAAGAAGTTACAAGGATGCATATCCCACCAGAAGGCAAGACTTTTGAGAAAACGGAGACTTCCACATTAAATGAACTGCCTTCTAAGCTATTTCCTGGTTTCTGGTAGGTTTAGACAGACAGGAAAACCATCTGTCCAGGATGTTTTACTGGGAATTTCTGTACTGGGTGGGACTTTGGACCAGATTATCTAGGAAGATATTTCCAGCTCAGATTCCATGGACTGTACATATTTACTATTAATACACAACATTATACTTTTTTAATCCCATGGCTGAAGAACATTACATTTTCATCCACTAAAGACAGATATATTAAAATATAGATTAGTTATAATCATCTATATTATAGAGTTTGGAAGATATATTTCTGAAAAATTTAAACCACTCTGTGTTTCAGATACATATCATTTCAAGTCAAGATAAAATTTTAACTGAATAAGAGAAAGTGAACGCTGAGTGTTTATCTGTTGTTGAATACACATTGTTAACGACTGCTATCAAGGGTATATTTTATTTGTTGGTAAGTGTACAAACCATCACGCTTCTTGTGTTGTTCAGTTGCTAAGGCATGTCTGACTCTTTTGTGACTCCATGGACTGCAGCATGCCAGGCTCCCCTGTTTTTCACTATCTCACAGGGTTTGCTTAGATTCTCATAGGATTTACTTATCTCTGTCTACACTCGTCCAGCAGTTCATCCAGCTGTCCATATTGGTAAATGATGACACTGCTATATATTAAACAGAATAGCGTAACTTCTCAAATAGATAGTAATACTACAATGACCTAGATAAATGCAGCCCCAAACTGAAGTCTAAGAAACTGTTTTGAGGTTAGAAGGAAAAAGGAAAGAGCAGTATCAAAGCCCCGCTAAGGCAAGTGCCAGATTCTAGCCTGTTATTTATAATGTGCTCTAATGCAAAACTTAGAACTTTTCCACATGAGGTTACATTTGATTAAATATAACTTTTGGAGTCCCTTAGATTTTTGGGGTGGTCCAGCTGTCTTTGAGATACTCGAATGGATTTCTACATTATCATTTCGAGAAAGGCATTCAAGAAATTTCAGACAGGTGATAGATGAAGCAAGAGTAATATTTGAATGGGGACAAAGCACAAATGACTCTTTCCAAATCTTCTCACTGGAGAGAGAGATCTCAAAAGCATTCTGAGTTAGATATTTTTTCTTATTTTTTAAAAATTAGTATATATCCTTCCTCTCCAGAGATGCTAAACTTGAAAGCCAATGGGTATTTTGTTTAATTTTGAAATAACTAATTCTCCATGCTGTAATCTTTTTCTGATTGTGAAGTTCTATTTTACACAATTTGAAGCATCTCTAATCCAGCTTTGAAATCTAGCTTGTGCTGTTTCCTGCTTTCCCGCATGCAGTCTTATTAGATTATTGCAGTTTGACATTGAGAAATGGAGTCAGTCCACTGGAACCACTTCTTTTCTCGCAGGAACCTCAGACGACCTTCGTATTGTGAGGAGTGATGGAGAAGAATTTTAGTAGAACTCTCATATTTCTCTGTGGAAAAGTTTACCTACGTTATGAAGATGATCAAGCATTTATTCATATTTCATTTTTCTTAGGAAATATTTCCTTTATATGATAGACCATGAAAATTCAAGGATTCATTCTAGAATAATTTGGAGTTTCCTCTCTGTTAATATTTTGCTTCCTGAGGGCACAAATAATTAGTAACCTAAAGCTTTCAGAAGAAGAGTACATTTTCCTTACTAGCGGTCACAATAATTTCGAAGTACAGCAGCAGGTTAAACAAACTTCTTGTTGATACTCTGTATTATGATTGTGCTTATGAGGTTTGTGGGTTCTGGTTGGAATGAAAAGTACAATAAATATAATGCATTTAATATAGTAGCAGCCATGCAGACTAGTAGCCAAAAGTGACACTGATTTCTTTATGTCCTAACACACAATAGTATATGAAGAGAAGAGAAGTCACTCAGTCGTGTCCGACTCTTTGTGACCCCATGGACTGTAGCCCACCAGGCTCCTCGGTCCATGGGATTTTCCAGGCATGAATACTGGAGTGGGCTGCCATTTCCTTCTCCAGGGCAATAGTATATAAGTACAACATTATTACAATTCTCCAACTATATGGTCCCTGTCTCCAGGGACCATTTCAGCACTTCTCACAGTCCAAGGTAACAAAATAGGAGTATTGAGCAGTATTTCCTCTGGGCTTGGATGCAATATTTTGTAAGCTGATTTTCATCTACATACACATAAAGGCTAAATCAGGGATTTGGAGGAATTGAAACTCCACTTGAATACCTAAGTAGAGCATAAGGAATGAGGACTAATATGTCTATAGTATTTGCTCTGGAAAGTCCTGGGGATATGATTTAACCTTGGCAGCAGATAGGATTTAACCTTGGCAGTGACATCTGCTCAGAGCATGGCTTATTTGGAAGTAATAGGCTACAGGAGTTCAGCCTTATGTAGTTCCTTAAAGAAAGTCTATTTTCTTCAATAGAAAGTAGGGGAACAAAGGAAACAGGGACAGGCTTTATTTTCTTGGGTTCCAAAATCACTGTGGATTGTGACTGCAGTCATGAAATTAAAAGACACTTGCTCCTTGTAAGAAAAGCCATGGCAAACCTAGACAGTGTATTAAAAAGCAGAGACATCACTTTGCCAACAAAGGTCCATATAGTCAAAGGTATGGTTTTTCCAGTAGTCATGTACAGATGTAAGAGTTGGACCCTAAAGAAGGCTGAGCACCAAAGAATTGATGCTTTTGAACTATGGTGTTGGAGAACACTCTTGAGGGTCCCTCAGACAGCACGGAGATCAAACTAGTCAATCCTAAAGGAAATCAACCCTGAATATTCATTGGAAGAAGTGGTGCTGAAGCTGAAGCACCAATACTTTGGCCACCTGATGTGAAGAGCTGACTCATTGGAAAAGACTGTGATGCTGGGAAAGATTGAGGGCAGGAGGAGAAGGAGGTGATAGAGAATGAGATGGTTGGATGGCATCACTGACTCAATGGACATGAGTTTGAGCAAACTCTGGGAGATAGTGCAGGACATGGAGCCTGGCATGCTGCAGTCCATGAGGTTGCAAAGAGTTGGATACGAATGAGCACCTGAACAATGTGGATATGAGCTCCCAAAGAGTATGAACCATGAATGTTTAACTTATTGGAAAGGGTGAGACTTTTCTACCTAGTTGCAAATTAGAAAAGTCCACAAAACAGATCATCTTGGCCTTCATGTCACCTAGCTCTTCTCTAGCTAAAATTTCTGTAGAGTATTTGAATGAGAAATTACTCCTCTGCAGTTAGGAATTGGCCTCTGTTTAGTCTAGTGTAGCCCCCACAGTGCATAAATTGGATTGGCCAAAAAGTTTGTAAAGTGTTACAGAAAACTTCCCGAAAAAGTTTTTGGTCAACTCAAAATAATGTCCCTCTGCTCTTGTGAGATTAGGTTCCCCAAAACTGCCCAAATGTAGTCCTCAGCCTGCCCTTCTTTTTTTTTTTCTTAACTTTTTATTTTGTATTGGGGTATAGCCGATTAGGGCTTCCCTGGTATCTCAGCTGGTAAAGAATCCACCTGCAGTGTAGCAGAATCCAGTTTGATCCCTGGGTTTGGAAGCTCCCCTGGAGGAGGGCATGGCAACCCACTCCAGTATTCTTGCCTGGAGAATCCCCATGGACAGAGGAGCCTGGAGGGCTATAGGCCATGGGGTTGCAGAGTCGGACAAGACTGAGCAACTAAGCGCAGCACATAGCGGATTAACAATGTTATGATAGTCTCAGGTGAACAGCAAAGGAACTCAGCCATACATATACATGTTTCCATTTGCCCTCAAATTCCCCTCACGTCCAGGCTGCACATAACGTTGAGAATATTCCCCGTGCTATACAATAGGTCCTTGTTGGTTATCTAGTGTAAATATAGCAGTGTGTGTCCATCCTAAACTCCCTAACTACCCCTTCCTCCAAGGTAATCATAAATTCATTCTCTAAGTCTGCGAGTTTATTTGTTTTGTAAATAAGCTCATCTGTATCATTTCTTTTTAGATTCTGTATATAAGGGATGTCATATGATAATTCTCTTTACCTATCTCCCATTACTCTCCTTCCCTTCATTCTCATCCCTTGTCCTGTATCATTCGAACAGTGCCCAACCTCAGGGATTTGGCTTCCTGGAGAATATGTTTATTCTTCTAGTGGGACAGGTACATTATAGCAGCCTGCCACTAGTTTTTAATCTTGTACTATTCCTAGCAAATGTGTTTGAGCACTAATCTTTTAATACATGTACAGTTATTTATAAATTATGTGAACTACTGTAGTAGTACGTTTTTATACATATGCAAATTGAAATGATTACATTAAAGTAAATATAATTAGAAAATCTCTTGTTTGTGTCTGTATCCCAACAGATCATCTTGCACATTCCCTGAAGAGTTTGCACCTGACTTCAGAGATCACTGCATTATAATTTGGGTGTTTGTAATTATGTCCTTAAACTGGACTGTGTATTCTGTAAGGCTGTACAGTGCATGGTTAATTCAGTTTTATACTCATGGGACTTCAGTGATGGTTCTTCCATATGGATCAATGAATTTCCACCTCTGCATCTTTTCTTTCATTACTACTCCTCTCAAAAATGTTTTCCCTTCCTCTCGTTTTCACCTGACCTGTCCCTCAAGAACAAGTTCAAGTCTTTTATTCCCCATGAATCCTTTTCTGTCACTCTATATCCCATGATATCTTTCTTCTCACCTATAGAAACCATTGGCTTGGCTGCTCACTTGGCATGTCTCATTCAGTGTCTGAAGACATATCTTGAATGACATATTTTCATGCATGTATATTGATAGACTGTAAGCTCTTCTTTGCCTCTAACACAATACCTTACTCTTGCTATATTTACATAAAAGTCATTCTATAAATATTCATTGAACAGATGACAAAGTTATCAATTCACACAGCTACACTTTTGACTGAAAATTGTCATAAGTGTGTTTGACATTTTGTTTTCCTATAGATATTTAAAAACAGCTATTCTTCGTCCAGAGCTCCATAACTGGCTCATATTCTCACAGGGACCCAATTTGCAAAAACTAAGGTCATAAATTTTGGAAAAAATTGGGAATGCAACATGTCTCTTCAGCATGCACATAAAATCACAGTTTTGTGGTTCTAGGAGCAGCAGACATAGGGCTCCCTGCGACACAATCATGCGTGTTTTAGATCATTGTGACAGATCAAATCATGAGCCTGACCAAAGAGTCAGTGTACATGGGTTATTTAAAAACAATTGCTCATGCCTTTAAACGTTGCTAAGTTCTGTTTAAGATCTAAATTTTTAAGTTCTGAGGACTCATACATTCCATTCAGAGGATTCTGCTGTTTTCTTGGGCAGTTCCTTGGAACCCAGTTCCCAACACATGTGATCTATGGATTAGGAATTTCAACCTTTAGCAGTTGGCAGTTAAACCAAAGGATGCAGATTTCATATAAATTAAGACTTCAGCAAAATCTTCAACAAAAATGATCACCGTCTGATTATGTGGGCATGGTAATAGTCCTGGGTTTAAGTTATCCATACTTTCTGCAATCCTACTTTATGCCCACATAGAGAAATAAGGAAGGCATTTTCCAGCTTAACAAAAATATTTCTAGTTGTCTAGAGCCCAGAAATGATTACAATTTTATTTTCATGTTTTAAAATTGCATGATTTCTTTCTATAAAAAACCTGGTAGCATTTTTTATTCTACATGGATAATGCTTAATAAATGCTTATTGGATGACTCATAATAGAAAATAAATGTGTTTATTGGTGAAGGAGTGAGATTCATGTTCTACTAAATCCCCCATTTCCCTCTCAGTATGTATCTTGGCAGAGATTATTAATATATTCCATCTGTCTCTAAAGGCATTTGAAGACTGATTCTTTTATTTTACCCTCACAGTAACCCTGAAAGATAGGTGGGCAGGTCTTATCTACCAGTAAACAGATGACAAAACCGGGCTTCAATAGACTTGCTGATATCACTCTTAAGCTTGGAGACTTTCTCTAAAAGCTTAAGCATGTGTGTGGAGGGGAGTCAAAGAGAAGGAAAAAGAATGTAACAACTCTAAGAAGCAATATAGGGTGAAAGGAAGATTTCTGTATTGACATATTGGGCTAGCTAATTCTGCGTTGTAGGAATCTGTCCCCTGTATTGTAGGATGGGTGGCCTCACCCCTGGTCTCTGGCCACTAAACACCAGGAACATCTCCCCTCCCTCTAGTCATGACATTAAAAATGTCTCCAGACATGGCCAGATGTCCCCAGGGAGCAGAAGTGACCTTCCACCCACAGCCCGCCCCGACCCCCACCCCCACCCCCCTGCCCCATCGCCTACATTGAGAACTTCTGAGCTAATGGGAGACAGAAATGACTTGGAATTGTCTAGTAAACATAAAATAAGTCAGAGTCAGTCCACATAATTTGTTCACACATTTTATTCACCAATATTTATTGAGCTCTTACTGTGTAAGTTATCTATCATAAGGCACTAAAGAAAGTGTGTAGATAAGCAGGACATGACCCCGCCCTGAAGAAATTCATAGTCTGGTTTTAAAAAAAAGAAAGAAAGAAAAGGTCATGTAGACAACTGTGAGGACAGGGTTTTTTTTAAAATGTTTAATCAGCAGATAATTACAATCTTGTGATTTTTTCTGCCATACACCCCCATGAATCAGTCATAGGTATACATGCAATAAACCCTACATATGTATACCTAGGTTTATTGAATATGTACTACTTGCAAGGCGTTGGACTAGTTATGTTCCAAATTGTGGTGAGACCCAAGGGGAGATAAGGCCCATAGTGAAAAACAAAACTATAAGGAGACTTCCTGTGTGCAGGAGGTTTTCAAAATGGTTGGAAAATTGGTGGAGGTGAGGGGAAGAACTAGGAATAAAGGCTAACATTAGTATAGAACTAAATGAGGCTATTTAAAAAAAAAGTATAATAAAATCTTTAACATGATTCTGAATATTAGTTCACAAAGAATCTTCTTTGAAAAGCAGGGTTGCAGAAGTAAGAGAAAGCTTTATGCACGTGGGAGAGGAGTGGGACACATGGAAGAAATTCTAGACTAGAGTCACAAAGATAATGGGTCACCCAGATTCAATACTTTGGATTTTCTTGAATTCATATTATATATTTATTTCAACAACACTTTATTCTATTTCATTTGCATTTTTGATGACTCTGACATTATTTGTTATTTAGGATCATAACTTCCCTTCTCTTCTGGCCAGGACATTTTCTTTTTAAATTTCCACTTCATGTTTTCCCTTATTACAAAAGCACAGAGAACAATTAGAAATTATAGAGAATTGAATGAAAATGATAAGATACACACAATCCTACCATCCTAAAGACAGCCTCTCTTTAGGGTTTCCCCATGTCATTAAATTTCTTCATAGCCTGTTCTTTTAACATATGCAGCATCTTTTAGTGGTGGCTTAGTATTTACATTATATAGGTGAGCCATAATTTATGAACTAATCTACCATCACTGGTCTTTCATGTTGCTTTAAACTTCTCTTATCGCAGGCTGAGCTGGGATACTTGTGTATGTGATTACATTCCCTTAATTACTTTCTCAGGATAATTTCTCAGTAGTTTCCCATATTTTCACCCTAAAGGACTCCTTTTATTATTGTCCCCTCCTGGGTCCCATGTTTGAAAAGATGCAATCTACCAAACTACATTTGGTATCTTTTTTTTTTTTTTTTTTACCCAAAGGCTTAAGTAAACGCTAATCAAAACTTGAATCAGCATGAGATTATTTACTACATTAAGATGATATAATTCCAGCCTAAAGCGAAGACCCTTGATATGCTAGTTGGCTTCCGCAGCCTTATCCTACGGGAACCATATTCTTTCTGTGAGTTTTTCTGAAATCTTAGAATTTGCAAATGCTATTTTTGCAGCTGCCTGGTGTTTGTTGGGGCTGAAAGGGAAAATACTTAGAGTCAGTGAGTTGCTTTAGGGTAACAGAAGAGAAATACAGGCATGATTGCTTAAATACATCAAATGTTTATTCTGTTTTCTGTGACCTGATGGTAGATTCCACGTAATTGCTCTTTCCTTGGAAATAGCTTATTTTGGGAACAAACTGCTCGAGAACAAGATTTTAATCTGATGTGTTTTTTTAAAAAATTTCCATTTTTTAAATGGACCATTTCTGAAAGTCTGTGACCCAAAGTGGTCAAATGTGGGGAGCCCTGAAGTCATCCCCAAATGTGTATTGTTTGATACAGCCTGGCTCTGTCACTTGCCAGTGAGTGACAGCTGCAGGGCTAATCCATGGAGAAGCTAAGAGCCTCACTCATTTCCAAAAGGAAATTCACTTTGGCCACCGCTGCTTGTCAGTTACACTGCTTTGTTTAATGGCATGATGTCCAGAATAGCTCTTTGGACCCAAACAGTAAGGAAAGAACTTCAATGCTTACTTGGATGATCTAAATTTAGCTCATTTTCTGAGCTGTCTGATGCCAGCATGTTAAATGATTTGGCTCCTGGACTGAGGTTTGGGTTACAGAATTCTTAGGCGGGCTCTTCTGTGCAGCATTGTGAATTCAGTTTAGGTTTTGCAGAGGCTTTGCATATGCACAATGCTGGTGGTCGAAGGGTTTCCGGGACTGTTTCAGCAATAATTCCAAGCCAGACTTTTCAGTGTGGGTCTTCTGCATGGTGGTGAGTCAGGCTCTACTGTGCCAGAGAGAGCCGACGTCAAGCAGCCTGAACCCCAGCTGTGCTTGGGGTCTTGCCAGTACATCTGATGACACAGTGTCTCCCATGGTGCAGGCATCTTATGTCCAGCATAGAGAGATTAATTCATCAAAAATTTTGGAAACATTTGAAATTGCACTGTGATCTTGCCGTTTCTTAGAGAGTAAAATTCAGTATAGAGTGGGCTGATTCCTGTTGAAAAAAATCGAAATGCTTCAAGCACCCACAGAACTTCATGTAGGCAGCACAGTCACCTAAAGCGGTGTGGTTTACTGCATGGGCTGTGGATGGCGTCAGCGTGAGACTTCCTGAGAGAGGACTGACTAAGGGCAATAGCAAGGGTGGCAGAGTCAGGCTTGCGAGGGCTCAGACACTAGAATCCAGATGTCTGCCAGTGTTCTCTGGGGTCCTTGGAGCAGTAGCTGCTGAACATAGTGAGCTCTGCACCCCCTTCTACGTCCCCAGGGGCTCTGCCTTTGTCTGAATTCCATATTATCTATAACATTTTGTTTAGTCAAAAAAAAATACACTGCAGAAAAACTGGAGCAAAAGAACAACTACAGAAATAAACAACAAAGCTTTTAAAACTGCTGATAAGAAATAGTCCATGAGTATGCAGATAAAGTAACTGAGGCCCCCGAAAATGCAAAATGCTCGCACATAAGTTCAAAGGCTGTAAGTTCAAGAGTGACAGTTGGACCTAGAAGTCTCCATCCTTCTGCTTCCCCTCCTCCTCCAACCTCTTCTTCACACCCCCCTCCCCATTCTTCTTCTGCCTTCTCCATCTCCATTTACTGTATGTATATATATTTTTACTGGAGTATAATTGCTTTACAATGTGTTAGTTTCTGCTGTCCAACGAAGTGAATCAGCTCTATATATACACTGTCCCCTCCCTCTTGGACTTTCCTCCTACCCGCTCCCACCCCAGCCCTCTAGGTCGCCACAGAGCGCTGAGCGGAGCTCCCTGTGCGGTACTGCAGGTTCACCAGCTGTTTCTAGCTGTTTTATACATCGTAGTGTGTATGTGTGATTCCTGACCTCCCAATTCACCCTGCCTGCCCGTTCTCCCTCTGTGTCCACATATCTGTTCTCTACGTCTGTGTCTCTATCCCTGCCCTGGAACTGGGTTCATCTGTACCATTGTTTTAGATTCTATATACATGAATAAATATACAATATTTGTTTTTTATTTTTCTGACTTCACTCTGCACAACAGACTTTAAGTCCATCCACATCTCTACAAATGACCCAATTTTGTCCCTTTTTATAGAACAAACGTAATATTTCATTGTATACATGTACCACATCTTCTTTATCCATTCCCCTGTCAATGAACATGTAGGCTGTTTTCACATCTTGGCTATTGTAAATAGTGCTGCAGTGAACAATGGGGTACATGTGTCTTTTGAGTTATGAGTTTGAGGTATATGCCCAGTAGTAGGATTGCTAGACCATATGGTAGTTCAATTTTTCATTTTTTAAGGAACCTCCATAGTGTTCTCTGTAGTGGCTATATCAATTTACATTCCCACCAACAGTATTAGAGGGTTCCCTTTTCTCCACACCTTCTCCAGCATTTATCAAAAATATAGAATTTTTGATGATGGCTGTTCTGACTGGTGTGAGGTGATACCTCATTGCAGTTTTGATTTGCATTTCTTGAATAATGAGAGATGTTGAGCATCTTTCCATGTGCCTCTTGATCATCTCTGTGTCTTTCTTGGAGAAATGTCTAGGTCTTCTGCCCAATATTTCAGAGAAGGCAATGGCACCCCACTCCAGAACTTTTGCCTGGAAAATCCCATGGATGGTAGAGCCTGGTAGGCTGCAGTCCATGGGGTCGCTAAGAGTCGGACATGACTGAGCAACTTCACTTTCACTTTTCACTTTCATGCATTGGAGAAGGAAATGGCAAGCCACTCCAGTGTTCTTGCCTGGATAGTCCCAGGGACAGGGGAGACTGGTGGGCTGCTGTCTATGGGGTCGCACAGAGTCGGACATGACTGAAGCGACTTAGCAGCAGCAGCAGCCCAGTATTTAATTGGGCTGTGTGGTTTTTAAGATATTGAGCTGCATGAATTGTATATTTTTAATTGTTGGTAAAGGTCGAAACAATAAGCTAAATTGTGTGTATCTCTGTAAGATTTGCTCGGGCTTGATTACTGTCCCATCTTAATCCCAGTTCACCTTAGTTTAGCTGGAGTTTGAATAGAAGGATATTTTGAACAAGAGTTCTCGTATCAGCTCTCCTATCAACTCATTTTAGGCAAGATGACTGGTTTGAGGATTCTCCTAGAATAAAACTTGGCTGTTATTTGTACACACACACTTACACTTGCTTCCCTAGTTTTGTCAGAGTTGGTAGATTGTTAGCTCAGTTCAGTTCAGTTGCTCAGTCATGTCTGACTCTTTGGGACCCCATGGACAGCAGCACACCAGGCCTCCCTGTCCATCACCAACTCCCGGAGTTTACCCAAACTCGTGTCCATTGAGTTGGTGACACCATCCAACCATCTCATCCTCTGTCGTCCCCTTCTCCTCCTGCCTTCAATCTTTCCTAGCATCAGGTAGATAGTTAACTGAGGGTCATTACTTGCTCCCTGTTGAATTTTATCTAAAGGACATTGCCTAGAGATTTTTACGAATGAAATCTGAAAAAAATGCCTTTGTTAGTGAAGACTGGTCAAGAAAGAATGACAAGGTGGTGAGGGGCTATTTGAGGATACTGAACACTTGATGGTCCTAAAACAAGCAGGGCCTCTAGACACAGTTTCCATGGCAGTTCTGGCCCAACCAGCCACAGTTCTTTCAGGCATGGGAAAATGCCTCATCTCCCGAAACACTCCAGCTTAGCTCACATCACCTGAGGCTGCAGTTCTCAAGGAGAGGAAAGCCAGGGCGTTCCCAGCAGAGCCTCTGGGACAGTGTCAACAAGCAGCCTTGCCCTCCTCTGAGCTGGTGGATGTTCTGGGCGCCCCTGCCACGATCCCTTTTCCTCTCCCTCTCCTCCCCTTCCCATGCTGGAAAAAATCTCATTCTCTAGGTTTTTGGGGTTGTTTTTTCCTTTCTCCATGATAGCCCTGTACTTCTCTCCGCCAGTGTCTACTGTCACAGACTGTGTTGTGTCTACAGCACCTCCCCCACCCCGCCCTGCCACATTCTTATGTTGAAGCCCTAACTGTTAATGTGACTGTACTTGGAGACAGAGTCTTTAAGGAGGTGTTGAGGTCAGAAGGCCCTGGTTCCATGGAACTGGTGTTCTTATGAGAAGAAAGACCCCAGAGACCTCTTTCTCTCTGTGCTCCCATTGAGACGAGGCCATTGAGCACACGGTGAGAAGGCCACTGCTCACCAGTCAACAGCAAAGGTCTCTTGAGAAATGGAACTTGGTGGCACCTTGATTTTTAACTTCTAGCCTTCAGAACTGTGGGAAAATACATTTCTATTGTTTAAGTCCCTCAGTTTGTGGTATTCTGTTATGGTGTCTGAGTTGATGAACAACTATTATTTAGCCAAAATTTCATGTGAACATTTTGAAGGCAGCAGGACATCATGGAAAAGTCTTTTCTTCACACATACCACTAACTTCAGGGCAATAAAGAGCTGTTAATGTTTATTCATGCCACATGCCTGTATGGTGATGTGTGCATGTGTTTTCATGTGTGTTTCTGAGTCCTGAAACAGTCACATACAAACTCAAATATGCTTGTTTCTACAACAGGAGTTAACGTTAATTGAGCACTTACTATATGTGATAAATTCTGCTAAGTACTTCATCAGATCAGATCAGTCACTCAGTCGTGTCTGACTCTTTGTGACCCCGTGAATTGCAGCACGCCAGGCCTCCCTGCACATCACCAACTCCCGGAGGTCACTGAGACTCACATCCATCGAGTCAGTGATGCCATCCAGCCATCTCATCCTCTGTCGTCCCCTTCTCCTCTTGCCCTCAATCCCTCCCAGCATCAGAGTCTTTTCCAATGAGTCAACTCTTCGCATGAGGTGACCAAAGTACTGGAGTTTCAGCTTTAGCATCATTCCTTCCAAAGAAATCCCAGGGTTGATCTCCTTCAGAATGGACTGGCTGGATCTCCTTGCAGTCCAAGGGACTCTCAAGAGTCTTCTCCAACACCACAGTTCAAAAGCATCAATTCTTCGTGTTCAGCCTTCTTCACAGTCCAGCTCTCACATCCATACATGACCACGGGAAAAACCATAGCCTTGACTAGGCAAACCTTTGTTGGGAAAGTAATGTCTCTGCTTTTGAATATGCGATCTAGGTTGGTCATAACTTTTCTTCCAAGGAGTAAGCGTCTTTTAATTTCATGGCTGCAGTCACCATCTGCAGTGATTTTGGAGCCCAGAAAAATAAAGTCTGGCAGTTTCCACTGTTTCCCCATCTATTTCCCATGAAATGATGGGACCAGATGCCATGATCTTCGTTTTCTGAATGTTGAGCTTTAAGCCAACCTTTTCACTCTCCACTTTCACTTTCATCAAGAGGCTTTTTAGTTCCTCTTCACTTTCTGCCATAAGAGTGGTGTCATCTGCATATCTGAGGTTATTGCTATTTCTCCCAGCAATCTTGATTCCAGCTTGTGTTTCTTCCAGTCCAGCGTTTCTCATGATGTATTCTGCATATAAGTTAAATAAGCAGAGTGACAATATACAGCCTTGACGAACTCCTTTTCCTATTTGGAACCAGTCTGTTGTTCCATGTCCAGTTCTAACTGTTGCTTCCTGATCTGCATACAAATTTTTCAAGAGGCAGATCATGTGGTCTGCTATTCCCATCTCTTTCAGATTTTTCCACAGTTTATTGTGATCCACACAGTCAAAGGCTTTGGCATAGTCAATAAAGCAGAAATAGATGTTTTTTCTGGAACTCTCTTGCTTTTTCCATGATCCAGCAGATGTTGGCAATTTGATCTCTGGTTCCTCTGCCTTTTCTAAAACCAGCTTGAACATCAGGAAGTTCACGGTTCACATATTGCTGAAGCCTGGCTTGGAGAATTTTGAGCATGTCCTAATCCTGACAATAAGCCTCTGAGGAATATGTTCTTATTTCCTTTATCTAACTGAGAAAACCAACATGTAAAGAGGTCAAGTAACATGCCAATGAACTCAAGCCACTTGTTTCCAAAGCTCATGTTCTTAATCACCTCATCGCAGTGTTTCACATTTTTCTTTCTAGTCCCTTGTTCCTGTATATACTGCAGAGTCCCAGAGTTGGATAAAAGTCAGAGAGGGTTTTCAAAGATACATAAAACACAAAATAACATACAGATAGGGATGAAAGGAAAATAAGAGTAAGAATGGAATTTAGATCTAGAAATGAAGAGAATGTACATGTGTGTTTACCTTGAAGTTTTCTGGCAGCCAACAAGTAAATGGAAAGCTAGTCACTGTCACAATATACTGTGTCCTTAAGTTAAACATGTACCAACTGCTTAGCAGAAACACAGGTTCTCTTGTACTTAAATCCAGATAAGCATTTCTCCTAAATGTGCCTGATACAATGAACAAAATAATTGATTCCCTAGAGCAGACAAAATGGTGAATTCCCTGGAAATGTAACAAAGACATGTGTGTGTATATACACACATATGTATACACACACATAGCCGCATCTTCATAGTTGCTCATGTTACCAGTCCTTCCATTTTTCACCTAGTAACTCTGGGTCAAAAATTAGCAAAAGTGGATGACAACCACCAGGTCATTGTGAAAGTCCAAAGAGCATTGGTGGTATAACACAACTGTGACACCGATGGAGGAACCAGGATTTAGAGAATGTTTTCCAAGCAGGATGTGGTGACACAAGAGTGGATTATGGAACCAAGCTGGTGGACCTCAGTCAGCAGTCTAAACACCTAAGTAGGAGAAAATAGAAAATTTCAGAGTATACTGCAAATGGCAAAAGAAGTTTTGTTTTATGAGACGTTTCAGTACATTTGTATCTGTATATACACATATGTATGCTTATAACTAAAAGAATGTCTTTTGTTCTACCAAAAGTAGCCTTGTCTGGTTGCATTTACAAAAACAGATATTGTTCTCCATGTTCAGATTCAGCCATTTTAGTTATAAGATGGATAAAAATGGGTTCCTATAGCATGATCAGATCCAGTAAATATGCTTGGAGGCTATGGAAATGTGAATCTAGGGAAGTCTCTCTGGCAATTGCTGAAGAAGGGACTCTGGATCAAAGAGAAATTGTTTTTTGAATTGGATATGGGTGAGAAGGATAGGAACCCAGGCTATACGGCTGGGACAGGAAATGGCACAAACGATGATAGCAATCCTCGGCAGTTAGTCACCATGACAACTTCTCTTAAATGTGTGCAACATAAAGTCCTAGCACTTCAGGGTAAAAAAAAAAATGTGCTTTTTGAGAACATGAGTATATCGCTTTGTTCACTTAGCATGCATGTTCTCATAAGGCATTCAAACACTTTGCATCAGACTTCAGTAATGAAAAATGATATAATATGTACTTAATAACATATAGCTTTTTATTATTTAAAAAATTCAATGCTTGTATGAAGATGTTTGTCAATAAAAACTAACTGCAGGTTCACTTCACATATTTGATCATTTGTCTTCATTTTCAGGGTCCCTCATGAGTTTTCAGAAGAGTTCTATCTGGGATATTGAAAGCACCTCTCATTCCCAGGGGTCACAATTCACAGGGTTAATTAACACCAACAGACAACTCTCAAATGTACATCTCAAGTCTACACCTTTATTCTGAGTCATAAGACTTATGCATTTATTTGTCTACTTAAGTATGTTAAAGACAGCTCAAAATGAGCATACCTTATATCAATATCATGAGCATTATCCTAGAAATCTTCAAATGCTATAGCACCTAGCATAGTCAAAATTCAAAAACCAAGTCATGACTTTTGCTATCTCAGCTCCCTCCCTCTGTCCATGTTGAATCCATCACTAGGTTTTATTGATTCAAACATCTCTTTAATCCTCCATTTTCATCTTCACCAATACCATAGTCCAAGCCATCATCACTTCCTTGAACCACTGCTCATCGCCTAACCGATCTATCCATATGTACTCTTGCTCCTTTACAATCTATTTCCCAAACCAAAGCCACAGTTATATTTTTGAAATTCAAATTTAGTTATGACTTTTCTCCCACCTTCCTCCTCCAATGCTTAAAATATTTCAATGATTTTCTGAGATACTTAGGATAAAAATGAAACTCTTTAACATGGTTGATCCATCGGAAGGCATACTCAAAGTGTTTAGCTGAAAATAAATTCTTGAAGAAACTATTGCATCAGTAGGAGAAAATTTAAGGGAATCAACCAGCAGTGGAGGGACCGCCAATGACAATGACTATGGAAGGAGCTGGATCTGTGAGAAGGATGTATAATCAAGCAGCCCTTGACAACTGCCAGCATCATGTATACCTGGAAGGGCCAGGAAGAGATGTCCTGACTCCTCTCCTCTCTCACCTTCTAATCTCCTGCTGGTAATTCTCACTGACTACACAAAACTGGAAGCCAGAGGGCAGAGGAGCCCAGGTGATGCAGTCACAGGGGTGAGTCTTTCAAACAGAAGAGGAAAGAGAATAATAAAGTATTGATCTGGGTACAACTGTAGGACAAGTTGTCTCCTGGGCAACACTAGGAAAGTAGAGTTAGTCAAAGTCGTTTGAATTGATTTTAAAAGAAAATTTAAGGGCTATTATTTGGTGAGCTATCACTGTCCCTCACCTAGTTCTTTACAGACTTATTAAGCTGCTTTAGAGGACCTAGGAATGATTGTCCTTAGAACCCTAGAATGTGGACATTGGTAAAAGAAGCAGGAGGTAGAGACAATCATTTTGCTTGGTAATCTATAGCTTTCAGGTTGCTTGCAAAGTAAGATGCTTTATTAACCAGTTAAATGGCAAGAAATTCTGTTTAGCAATCTCCACCCTCCTCTCTAGACTTCCCCACTTACCTGATCCACTGGTCCAACAGTAGACTAACACATTCAGAAGCATGAACCTACACCTCAGTCTTTTCTTTGTTGACCAGAAGCCAGGGTTCTTTTTGAGACAACTTTGCAAGGTAACTGCCTTGCAGCCTTGTTTTATGTACCTCTTGAAATCCTTTAATCTGACACATTTTACAGAAATCCATTCATCACACATTTCTGAGCATTTGCTGTGTCCCATGCTCTGCAGTGGATGCTGGCTGGTATGAGGTTGGACAACCCCAACTCCTTGACTTCCTGTTTTATGTGAAATTTGAAATAAATGTCCACATTTATCATTATTCAATTGGAAAGGGTCACATTTATTTTTTGCTTGCTTCCTTAGGCTGTTTTTTTCTACAATAATAAAATCAGCCTGTCTGCGGCTAGCATCTGTGGAAAGTAACAACACAGGCAGCTGGCAAGACTGTGACCAGTTTCCAGGGCAAACTTGTGGTTTGGGAGGCATCTGTGTTCTATGTGGGCTGGAAATAAGCTTTTTATTTCCCATCTCTAGAGGCGGGCAGGCAGTGGTGACAACAGAAGTAACTGACTCTAGGAATCTTGACTACTCATTAAATCGCTTTCAGAGTGTTGAATGCATTTTAGTCAGGGGTGGGGGTATGTTTTAGCCAGACCATCTCCTGTTGGGCTGTGCCTCTTATTTCCTTTATACCTTCCCACTTTTCACACAGTTGAATCAGAAGAAGTATTTCTTCATGCACCCCTCATAGTTTTCCCCATCCTTATGTTTGATACCATGGAAATAAGTTTGAATAGTATGTCCCTTAATAGACTATTACATCACACGTTTTCAAACACAATGTTCCACACACTGTATTAGGTGATACATGGTCAAGAAGAGATTTAAAAGCATGAAACCAAGTCAACTGGAATAGGGGTGGGGCAGGTGCCTCATGGACCACTAGCTTCCTTTTGTTCGGGGAATAGTCGGTCACCACCTTAGCTGCCGAGGACAGACTTCAAAAACGCACATAACTAGACAAGAGCAACGGAGAAGGCAATGGCACCCCACTCCAATACTCTTGCCTGGAAAATCCCATAAATGGAGGAGCCTGGTAGGTGGCAGCCCATGGGGGTCGCTGAGGGTCGGACACGACTGAGCGACTTCACTTTCACTTTTCACTTTCGTGCATTGGAGAAGGAAATGGCAACCCACTCCAGTGTTCTTGCCTGGAGAATCCCAGGGACAGGGGAGCCTGGTGGGCTGCCGTCTGTGGGGTCGCACAGGGTCGGACACGACTGAAGTGACTTAGCAGTAGGAGCAGACAAGACCAAGACAATAAAAACAAAACCTTCAGAATTCTGGGCAAAGAGGTTCACATTTCACAAAGAGATGGAGACTTCATCTTTGAGGAAGGCCATCTCTGTGGGTTTCTGTTAGATATGTTCACGGAGAGTCAAGACTCTGAAGGGGAAAAGTTTGAGTTCCAAGAGGCCAAAAGGTTATGAAGAGATTATCATGCAATGTTATTTTAGTGATGGATGAAAGTGGTATCTTTGCAGATTGTTTACTTAACTAGGAGGCAGAGAGGAAATACAGCATCACTGTGAAGAGCCCCAGCATTTGCAACCAGCCTAGTTAGTTAGTGTTAGATGCTCAATCGTGTCTGACTCTTCGTGAGTCCATGGATTGTAGCCTACCAGGCTTCTGTGTCCATGGGATTTCCCAGGCAAGAATACTGGAGTGTGTAGTCATTGCCTTCTCCAGGGTATCTTCCCGACCCAGGGATCGAACTCTGGTCTCCTGCATTACAGGCAGATTCTTTACCTCTGAGCCACCAGAGAAGCCCCTGTCTGTACTCAAATCCTAGCTCTACTCCCTACTAAATGTTGTAAATTTAACAATTTTTTAAAAAACTCTCTGCGCCTCAGTTTTTCATCTGTAAATTTTCATTAATAAGACTAGTATAGGACTCAGAGTTGTAGCAAGAATGTAAGAAAAATCACAGAGAGCCTGGCTCACAGGAAGCTCTCTAACTGCCGGTTCATTTGTTACTGTGTGGAGCTGGATCTCTTCTCCATCTGGATTTGGACTGCTCTTCAAACGGATTACAAATTATTGCTTGTCCCTTGGAAAAGTTTTGTTTTTGTTTGGGCAATGGCTAACACAATCCTGTGAGCAAAGACCGTGCAACCCCCCTGGTGGGCAGAGTTGAACTGTTACATGAGCTGTGTACCTAACAAGAAATCAGTAGCCCAGAGTTAGTGAATGGCCAAGTGCAAGAACAAAAGCCAAATTTGTAGAACACAGAAGCATTCCCTGGAGACTGCCCCCAATTCACTGGAAAGAAGATCAGGTGAAAGTTGGGACTGCCCATGGTTAAGCAGGTGGGGATGGGGCCTTTTTGATTTAGATCTTATCCATCCATCTGAGGTAATTTTAGGAGGCCTGGTAGAGTCAAGGCTGACATCCTAGCCACATGTAGATGAGGCAGTAACCTCACCTTGCTCCAGATCCTCTGTGGAGGAAAATATGTCACTGGGGCTCTGATGGAAAGGCATGCTTTGATCTCTGCTTCGAGTACACAGGAAGGAATGTTCCATAGCATGATTGCCATCTTTCCTCTGCTTCTAAGAAGGAGACAGAAGTAAGTCAAGCCAGAAATAAAACTGGGCTCTTTATTTCTGTCATTGGAGATTAGGCAGATGACTAATCATCACTCTTCCTCTGTTTCCAAGCTAAATAAAAAGCTTTTGAAATTACCAAAGAGAATGTTGGGGTACTGTACTGAGGTAATGTTGTACTATATATCTAGACCTTGCCACTCAGCCCAGGAATGATGAGCTGGTCTGGTGTGTGGAAACATATTTGGGAACTCTTGAGGCCAAACAGATTCTCAGCATATCACCTAATTCTTTAGGTTGAAAATCTAGACCACATCATTTTATTTGACAAGGATTCCCTGTCTCTGAAGGTACAAATGCTTGTAACTTTTTTCACTTTTCCCCCATTAAGTGTGGTTAATGGACTGGTATTTGACTCAAAAGAAAGATAGAAAGAAAAAAAAAAAAAGATTTCTGGAGTCTTTAAAAACAACCCTTAAAAGTTCTGCCATCTGTTTCTGAATCACTCAGAAAACCAAGTGAAGAAATGCAAACTTTTCTTATAAAACTGAAAATATAGCAGCAGCTGTACTTTCAGAGGTGGTATGACCTGTTTTAGCACATGGATGTCTCCAGCAGTTTATAGATTGCTGGACTGCCTATCTCAGCTCTGACTGTGGTTCCTAAGTTAATAGTGAACTAGTGAGACGATTTGGTGCCATTTTGCCATTTGTTTGATGAGTTCCAGCCTCATAGAGGTGCCTTGGGGGAATTAAGAAATGTGCTGACATTGCTAGACAAAGAACTGTGGGCAGGTGGAAAGTGTTGTCAAAGAACACAATCTGTAATCTTCTACGTTTGCTTCATTTGGTGTCTTCTTGCAGTGTTTACTTTCTTTCCCCATTATCTAAGATGGTTTCTATTTTATTAGTGATTCAACACTGCTGCTGCTGCTGCTAAGTCGCTTCAGTCGTGTCCGACTCTGTGCGACCCCATAGACGGAAGCTCACCAGGCTCCCTCGTCCCTGGGATTCTCCAGGCAAGAACACTGGAGTGGGTTGCCATTTCCTTCTCCAATGCATGAAAGTGAAAAGTGAAAGTGAAGTCGCTCAGTCGTGTCCGACTCTTAGCGACCCCATGGACTGGAGCCTACCAGGTTCCTCCGTCCATGGGATTTTCCAGGCAAAAGTACTGGGGTGGGGTGCCATTGCCTTCCCCGGATTCAACACTAAAAGGTACAAAATCCCTTTAAGACCCAAACAGAAAATAGTATCTTGCTTTAAGTACCCTCACTTTCTGAACTTCCTCACTAGCTGCCTTACGTAGGACAAGATACCCCTTTTGATGGTTTCTGGGCACGCTCTCTTTATGTGTGAGATTTAGCAAATGAGGCTTGACAAATCCTTCCCCATAACTTCTGACTATTAAACTGTCCACTCTGAGTCATGTTTTTGATGTTGTTGCTGTTGTTGTTTTTAACTTCACTTTGGGATTTTTAGATTTATGTTCAATACCTTTGAAAAATAAAGATTTTCACAATTTAAAAATAAAGCCTGCTTCACACAGAGGGTAAAACTTAAGTACCACAGGGATGGCGTTAGAGGACTGATGCATAAATGAGTTGGGAATGGATCTGGATAAAGTTTGCAGCGTAAGAGACAGGAAAAAACATGGCCTGTGCTTCACTGTATCCTTCAGACTTGTCTAGTTGCAAATGACAGCAATCAGCTCTGACTGGCTTGAGAAAAAGGAACAAGAGGGAATTCAGTGGAAGGAAACTGAAGAATCACAAAAATATAAAGAAATAGTAAAAGACAGAAATCAGGAAAAAATATATAAAGGCACCTTCAGATCTTGATATCCAAACCCACAGACTTTTTTCTCAAGGATCTCTTGAATATGCCCAAGCTCCATGGACTCCAAATTCCTGGAACTGAGTATCCCATGATTCTTGGTCAACTGTCTAGTCCTATAGCAATTATGGCAGGATCCTAGAACTCAGACTCATTCTTCAAATCCCACCTACAGATATGACCATGCTCTAGTTCGGTTGGGTCTTTAATGTCAAGATAAAAGCATTAGACGTGCAAGAGATTTACTGGGGGAAACACCTGTCAAGGATAAAAGAGAAGGGACAGAGGACACCGTTCACACAGATCTAATCCTTGTGAGGAAGAGAAGGAAGAAAACTAGATTGGACTGGCAGAATCTAAGACTGCAACATTAAGAAAGCTTTGGCCAAGCCCATGAGAGTCCTTGAGCCAAATTCAAGAATCAGAAAATCCTTGCAACCTTGCAAGAAGAGGTCTGCTTTACTATCCCTTTCATACTCAGAAACTGGCTGAGAGCAGCCCCTGGGAAGGGTGGCCTTGGGCATGGGTATTGTGATGGGCTCAGAGTGCAGCAGCTTAGGCCACCATCCATCAGTAACATTCTCATAGCAGGAGACTTGAGTAGTACATTTCCATGACTGCCACAGGGCTGTTCCTCAATAAGAGAGAATCATAGAGGACTAAGAAGTCACCCAAGAGATGGCATTTAGAGATGAATTCTTGAGGACTGAGTGATGGCCCTCTTTAGGGCTCTCTTGGCACCAAACCACTGAGTCTGATAACACTCGATAATTCCTGAGTTCCTACCATATCCATTCAGCTTTGCATTATCCTGTTTTGTCACATTTTATTTTAAGATCCTAGGCAAGTGAAATAGAGTCGAACCAGATGTCCCCAACAGTATCACAGGAAAGTGTCCTTGGGTAACGAGACCTAAAGGGAATGGCCTTAGGTTGTTTGATTATGTAAATGCCCTTACTCACAGGTTTCTCCACTTTTTTGTCTGCCAGGAACCACAGCTCTAGAGGTGGCTTTGGCTGCTACTTCAACAGGCAGATTGTGGCTTTAGTGGTAGAAACACTATCGCTTGTGGGGAGGGAAACAGGAGTTCGGAGCAGGAAGGATCAGGCAGGGGCCCGTTGAGGGGAAGAAGAGGCCCCCCTCTGGGCAATATTCCAAAGAGAGTTCCCCTCCCCTGCCAGCCACATTTTTTCCTGACTTCCCCATCCACAAAAGTCTCAGGATTCACTGAAATTACAGTCTTGATTCTCTCCCTAGCTGGTCACTAAAAGAGCCAAACAAGCTGTATTTCTGCTGATTACACAGGCCCAAAGGGGACAGTTAGGCATCTGATTAGAAACCTCTCTAGAGGAAAACTTCCGACAGCATACACACATCTCAGGACCCCTCTGGGTACACATCCCACCCGATCTCTTCTGAAATGTTTTCCTTTGCAACTTCCAGTTTTTCTTTTGTGAACACGTTATAGTGAGAAGATTCAGTAAATGCTACTTAACGATTCTCCCTTAAAGCCTTATAAAAGCTTCATATTCAAATATCTGTAGGATCTTGTGGAAAGAAATAGAAATATAATTTTTATTTGACTTTATTATATATGATAAATGACATAAATTCCTGTAATAAATAACCCCCAAATCTCAGTGATATCACTTTCAGTGAGAATGTTCCTATTTAGGCCGCTCTGCACCAGCTCTCACCCAAGCAGTGACTCAGCAACCCAGGCCCTTTCCATCTTGTGGTCCCACTGCATTCAAGTTTCAAAGTCATGCTAGCATCATCCAACAGGAGATAGGAGGAAGACCATGAGAATGAAGGATTACACGTGGGAAACCTTTCTCAGTGATGCTGAAAAGTGGTTTATATCCTTCCTGTATATAATCTATTCACCATAACTCTTCACGTAACCAACCAAACAGCAAGGGAGATTGGGATATATTTTGGTGAATACCACAGTCTTTACCAGATATTCCCAGGTGGCAATAGTGGTAAAGAATTCTCCAGTAATGTAGGAGATGTAAGATGAAGTTTCGATTCCTAGGTCAGGAAGATCTCCTGGAGAAAGACATGGCAACCCACTCCAGTATTCTTGCCTGGAGAATCCCTTGGACAGAGGAGCCTGGCAGGCTACAGCAAAGAGTTGGACATGACTGAAGAGACTTAGCACACACACGCACAGTCTTCACCAGATTGACTAATAGAAGCCTGGAAATAAATTATTGCATCTCCTAGAAGCACAGGGCTTTCCTCCTCAACACCAAAGATAGGCATTTTGTCTTTTACATGCATGTGTCAACGAGGAACAGAACTCATATTAATTCAAAAAATAATTATGGAGCTCCTGTTAAGTTGCAGACACTATGCTGGGTAATTCAGTTATAAGATCAGATATGATATGTATCATCAAAGAGCTTACGGTCAGGGACAAGAGTGAAAATGCAATGAACAATTAGAATGAACAAGGTGCTCTGACGAATCCAAGCTTCTATTCTGAGTAATAACGAGGGAAATTTGACTAGGCTCAGAGGGGTCAGAGGAGAACTGTAAGCAAAGGTGAAGCTTTAAATTAGTGTCAAAGAATAAAGAACAGAGAGCAGTTCATGTAGAAATAATACTGTATGTGAATAAATACTGTATGGGCTAAGTAACTTAGCCCATTGACTGAGGCGAAGCTAGTCCGATGAATGAACGTAGGGAGGGTGCTAAGGGTAAAGGTAATGATCTGATCAGAAAGACCTTTTGGGACTGAGGCTGTGACTATCAATATGCATGAAAACTCAATGAAGCATTTTAAACATGAAATAATATGGTTAAAATTTCATTTGATGACAATTTTTGCCATGATAATATATTAATCATCATGTGGATTCTAACATTGTTGTCTTCAATGTATGGAAAATGATGCTCTAATTAATCGGTTGAAGATCTATTTATCTGGCCACAGCCCTCTGCTTTATAGACATGTAATTTTCCAATGTGGCTGCCACTTAAAAAATTCTGTTGTGATTCAGACTTGCCTTCAGCTTCATGAATGACATAAAAATAACCCCCTTGTTTTAGGCTGCTGTGTGCCAGGTTGGCATACCTCCTATTTATGTTTACTAAGAACCTGTTTTGTGCTAGGCCCTTGCCTGGTACTGAGTGAAAAGTGAAAGTCACTCAGATGTGTCCAACTCTGTGTGACCCCATGGACTGTAACCTACCAGGCTCCTCTGTCCATGGGGATTCTTCAGGCAAGAATTCTGCAGTGGGTAGGGATTCCTTTCTCCAGGGGATTTTCCCAATCCAGAGATTGAACCCAGATCTCCTGCATTGCTGGTGGATTCTTCACCATCTGAACCACCAGGGAAGCCACTGGGGCGGTGGGAGGCATTATAAAGAGAAACAGCATGGAATGGTAGGGAAAACTCGGGTTTTGAAGCTCACCTCCCATCATTTACAATGGTGGGGTTTGGGGGGAGGGAATGAGGGAAGACTTTGGGAAACTTAGGAAACCTCTTTCTCTTAAGCAACCTTTCTCATCTGCAAAATGGAGAAAATATTATCTACTCAGAGTGTTGCTGTGAGGGTTCAGTGAGATAATAACACTTCAGTTCAGTTCAGTTAAGTCGCTCAGTTGTGTCCGACTCTTTGCAACCCCATGAACCGCAGCACGCCAGGCCTCCCTGTCCATCACCAACTCTCGGAGTTCACTGAGACTCACATCCATCGAGTCGGTGATGCCATCCAGCAATCTCATCCTCTGTCGTCCCCTTCTCCTCCTGCCCCCAATCCCTCCCAGCATCAGGGTCTTTTCCAATGAGTCAACTCTTCGCATGAGGTAGCCAAAGTACTGGAGTTTCAGCTTTAGCCTCATTCCTTCCATGGTATCTTATTTCACAGCATTACGAAGAGACCCTTCAGACATATTTCATGAGTAGGTCCTGGAATTGATACTGTATTTGCTATTTTTGTTTTCAGTTTTTATTCCCCAGCATTGTTAAAGCATAATTTTAAGAAAATTTACCCATTTAAAATGTACAGTTTGATGAGTTTGGCAAGTGTCTACAGTCATATAACCACCTTCACAGTCAAAACATGGGACGTTTCTATCTCTCCAGAAAGTATCTGCGTTTCCCTTTGCAGTCAATTCTGTTCCCCGAGTTTCGCCATCCCGGCAGTGATCTGCTTTCTGTGACTATAGCTTTGCCTTTTATAGAAGCTATATAAATGGAATCATACAGTATGTAGTCTGTTTTATTTGACTTCTTTCATATATCAGAGATTCACTCATTTTATTGCATGTCACTATTTTATTCTTTTCACAGCTGGGTAGTATTTCATACTATGTATACACCACAATCTGTTTACTTATTGATCAGTTGATGAAAATCTGGATTGTTTTCAATTTTTGGTTATTATGAACACTGCTACTATAAACACACAAACGCAATTTATTGCGTGATAATAATTTTCATCCATCTTGGGTAAATGTTTAAGAATAGGACTGCTCAGTCATTATATGTTTAACTTTGTGAGAAACAGCTAAGGCTTTCCAAAGTGGCTGTACTATTTTGCATTCCTACCAGGAATGTAGGACAGTTCTGATCGATTTGTATCACTGTCAAAACTTGGTATTGTCTTCTAAATGTAAGCCATTGTGCTGGGTTGTCTAATAGTTTCTCATGGTGGTTTCAGTTTGTAATTACCCTGATGCCTTGTGATGTTGAATATCTTTTCACTTGATATTTGACCATATGCATATTAGAGCACCCATTCAAATATTTTGCCCATTTAAAAATTTAATATATGCCTTCTCATTGAGTTGTAAGACATTCTTTGTATACTGGATATAAGCACTAGGATTTGCAAATCTTTTGTCCTGGTCTATGACTTGCTTTCTAGTTACTTGAAATGCATTTTTTAAAAGTTAACTTAAAAAATAAACCTGAAGTCCATTCTCATCTAATTTTCTTCTCTTTTCATGCTATTCTGTTGCTAAGAAATCTGTGATGCCTAAGAAATCCAATTTCACTGAAAATTTTTTTTTTTTTTAGAAGTTTTATAACTTTAGTACTTATGTCCTATTCATGGAGTTAATTTTTGTGTTTGTTGTGAAGTAGGGGTTGATTTTCTTTCTATTTTGTGCATACAGATGTCTGTTGGTTTCAGCACTATTAGGTGAAATAACTATCATTTTGTCCAATTACCTTGCCATCTTTGTTTAAAAAAAAAAAAATCAATTGACTTTAGAAATACATATCTATTTCCGAGATCGCTCTTCTGTTACACTGATGTTATATTTTACTCTTCTGTCAACATCACACTGTATAGATGACAACAACTTTACCGTGAGTTTTGAAATCAGATGGTGTCATTCCTCTAGCCATTTACACCCTCAAAATTGTTTTATGTATTCTAGGTCTATTGGTTTCCCATATAAAATTTCAAATCAGTGTGACAATATATCAAAATAAGCCTGATAGGTTTTTCAATGGAATTGCACTGAATCTATAGATAATTTGGGTGAGAATTAAAATCTTGATAATATTAAATCTTCTAATTCTTGAATATGGAATAGACTTTCATTCATTTATATCTTCTTTAAAAATTACAGAACATTTTGAAGGAAATTAGTGTAAATTAGTACTTATCTTTTGTTGAATTTAACCTAAATATTTTAACTTTGATATTCTTGAAAACAGGGCTTTATATTTCTCTTTGCCTGTATTTTTTGGGTTATTTGATTTTTTTTAGAACTTCATTTTAATGTTCATACTAACATTTAAACTATACTTGTTTGCATTTTTTGGCTGTTCTATGGGCTACAATATACAGTAGATCTTGAACTTTTTATAGACCAATTTACAGCCAATCTTATACTACTTCATATAAAATGCAGAACCTTTCAACCCATAGGTACATATCTCCTCTTTGTCCTCTATGCTGTATCTATATTCATCATCAAACAGCACAAGAAAGTACTATAATTTTGGACTTTAAACACTGTGTAGTAAAAAATTCTTGCTCAGAGAGGTCTGTCATTGCTCTTGGCTCCTGTGAGGTGATTCCCAAGTTCTTGGAATGTCCTGCCTTATACCCAGTGTCTGGGGGCTTTGAGCCACACCAATGTGATTCATGGTCAGACCTTTGAGGCACATGGTATCAGCTCAGTCTCTGGAAGTGTTGGAAACTAAGGTCAGCCATGCAGGTGACCTACCATGTCTATGCAAGGGAACCCCAGGGCCTGGGTGAGCTTCCCAGTTGGCAGTATTCCATGTGTGCTATATCACATAGCATTTCTGGGATGAGTAAGAACTTTCCATGACTCTACTGGGAAAGGAGAGCTGGAAGCTCTGTCCATGAAACTCTCTTGGATTCTGCCATGTGTCTCTTTTCTTGAGGATTTTAATCTGTATCCTTTTGCTGAAATAAACCATAACGATAAGTGTAATAGTGTTTGATGAGCTCTGTGAATCCTAATGAATTATGGAATCTGAGGGTCTTGGGGACCCTGAACTTCCAGTTGGTATCAGAACGAGAGTGGTCTTATGGATTTCCCTTTAAATTCTTAAACACGTATATGCTTTGTAGAGAAATTAAGGGAAGACAAAAAATACAATCTTTGTATTTACACGTATATTTTAATTTGTGACACTTTTTCTTAGATTTATACTTCTATTCAGAATTATTTTCTTTCAGCATATTTTTGTCTTTTGTACTGCAGGTACAAAAGATGCATTGGTGATATATCTTTTAGTTTTCCTTTATGTGATAATATCTTTATTTCACCTTTACCTTCATTCTTTAAAGGTTTTTCCCCTCTACTAGATATAGAAATCTAGGTTGACAGTTTTTTTTTCACCTTTCAATACTTTAAAGATGTTTTTGGACTTTTTTCTGGTCTCTATGCTTTCTGACAAGAAGCAACTAGTCAGTCAAATGAATATTCCCTTGTACATAGTCCATCATTTTTCTCTCGCTGTTTTCAAGCTTTGCTCTGTATATTCAGGTTTCAACAATTTGAAACAAAGCCTTCTTATATTGTCATGCCTGGTGTTACCAAGCATATCAAGTTGTGAATTTATATGTTTCATCAAATTGGGGGGAAATTAATTTTCAATTTTTTTATTGCTCAGTTGTCTCTTTCTTTAAGGGGTTCTAATTACATGTATATTCAACAACTTGGTAACAATTTATTGGATCTTTGAAGTTTGGTTGCTTAAAAATCTTTTTTCTCTTTGATATTGCTGCTGCTGCTAAGTCACTTCAGTCGTGTCCGACTCTATGTGACCCCATAGATGGCAGCCCACCAGGCTCCCCCGTCCCTGGGGTTCTCCAGGCAAGAACACTGGAGTGGGTTGCCATTTCCTTCTCCAATGCACGAAAGTGAAAAGTGAAAGTTAAGCTGCTCAGTCATGTCCGACTCTTAGTGACCCCATGGACTGCAGCCCACCAGGCTCCTCCGTCCACGGGATTTTCCAGGCAAGAGTACTGGAGTGGGGTGCCATCGCCTTCTCCAATCTCTTTGATATTTACTTTGGATAATTTTTGTTGATCTACCTTAAGTTTCTGGAGAAGTCAGTATCGCTGCCCTGAAATCATTATCTGTTAAGTCAAACATTTAGATATACTTAGGGTTAATTTTTCTCTTAAGAGTATGGATGAAAAAATATCACTCTTATACCACTAACACTCTATGTTTGAAAAGATAATAAAAAGTCTTGCTCTTTGAACAAAAAGAAGAGTATGTCCCATTTTTCTTCTTCACCTGTCAAGTGATTGTGATTATACCCAGGACATTACAAATGTTAAGTTATAGTGGAGAGTGGATTCTAATACTTTTCTCTGGTGTTGTTTATTTTGTCAAGCAAACAATTTTCATGGTTTGTACTAGAACTAGAAGCTCAATTTCTGTGTAGTAGGTCCAAACTTAGATGCTATCTTTTGTCTTAGCATAACTGTTTTGCATCTGTTCTGTACAAGAATGGTTCAAGTTTCAGATGGAATTTGGAGAATCCTTTTCTGACCATTTTTCCTACAGGGCTCCCCATCTTTCTTTGCTAATTGGTTCCCTCAGATTTGGTCTTTTGTAAACTCCCAGGACAAAAAGACTGCAGTTTTTTCATCAGTGCCCCGACTGTCACTGAATCCCTACTGACCATACCTGGTCCCAGGCTAAAAGGACAGTAACGGAAACTCACTTTATACAACTCCTTTGTTATGACCATGAACTCCTCCATAAGAATCAGGTTATATCATTTCACTCTCTAGTGACTTCAGCTACCAATTTTTCACATTATACCCAGATTTTATTGCTATTATCTGCAGCAGGATCTGTATCCTACTTGGCAATTGCCTCACATTTTCTTTACAGCCAGCTTTTAACTAGTAAATTGGGATTTTTGCCTGTGTGGGTGGCATTCCATGGTTGCCTGCAGGGATCTCAGCCTCCTAGATATTGATTACTCTTAAGTAAGTGTCAGTGAGGATTTTCATTTAATTTTATTAAAATCAGTGCAAACTGATGCAAATTACATGCCCACATATAAGATAATAGTATACTAGCTATGACTTACATTTAGAATTAATGAAAATTAATTTATAGCTTTTGAAATGAAAAAGATGAGGCCTAAGGAATAATTCCATTTGGTGTTGATATCTACTTCATTTTTAAGAGAATAATATTTATATATAAACAGTACCTGAAAATTACTTCACTTTTATAAGATTCCAAGAGTGTACAATTATCACTAGGTATATCAGTGCCTTGGGCCAATCTCGCCCTATTATTTTTAACAAGAGCAGGGATAGGAACTTCCTGATAAGATCTGTTGCAGTTATTAGCTAAGCCATTTTGGAGAGGAATCCTAATGCTACAGAAAATCTGGTTAATGCAGACACAAACTCCAAAAGTTAGCTGTCCATTTCATCATTTATAAGCAAATCTCATCTGACGTTGGCTAAGTTACTGAAGAAGAATTCTTGTCCTCAGTTTTCTCACTTGTGATGAACAGACAGACATGTGGAGTTATGGTGAAAATAGAAGAAATAAGAAAGTAAAACAGCTGACACAGTGCTGGGCACATAGCAAGTTTAGCAAATATCTATGGTAAGGACCCTTTGGTGGTTTTATAATGTGTCAATAATTGGCTCAGTTGAATGACATTTCCCAGAATTCCTTTTCAATTTAGAGTGGGCAACAGAAGAGTTTTCTGGTTTTTTTTTTTTGTTTTAATTTTTATTGGAATATAGTTTCACAATGTTGTTTTATTTTCTGCTGTACAGCCAAGTAAACCAGCCATATGTATACATATACCCCCTCTTTTTGGAATTTCCTTCCCATTTTAAGTCACCGCAGAGCACTGAAAGCTCAGTTGGTAAAGAATCCGCCTGTAATGCAGGAGACCCCAGTTCAGTTTCTGGGTTGGGAAGATCCCCTGGAAGAGGGCATGGCAACCCACTCCAGTATTCTTGCCTGCAGAACCCCCATGGACAGAGGAGCCTGGTGGGTTATAGTCCGCGGGGTCGCAGAGTCAGACATGAGTGAGTGAGTAAGCACAGCACAGAGCACCGAGAGTCCCTGAACTACACAGTAGGTTCTCATTGTCTATTTTATACATAGTATCAATAGTGTGTATATGTCAATCCATCTCCCAATTCACCCCACTGCCATACAAATATATGGTGTCCATACATTTGTTCTCTCCGTCTGTCAGAAGAGATTTAAGAGGGATATTTAGAGGCCAAAGCAAGGTGACCATCGTTTTGTATTTTACACATATCGTTATTTATTTGTTTCCTCACCTCACTGGCGTGAGGCAGCGGATGGCCTAGAGCTGCCTAACTTCTCCCTGAGCCATCCTTAATGTATCTGACTCCTGGACTTTTGCTTGAGTTTAGTCCCTTGACTGAAGGCCCCCACTGCTGTAGGGTAGCTGTGTAATCACAGTCAAGGGTAATGAGAACTGAGGAAAGTCTCAGTCTGTCCTTGGAGGTTCCCGCTCATATCTGTGGGTTCCCAACTAACCTTGTTCTCCCTGGCTCTACGTCCTTCTTCCCTTCTGCTGGCCTGTTCTGTGGCTTCCAGCTCCAGTGTCAGACAGGAGGCAATACACTTACAGAGACTGACAAACCAGAATCCCACAGTTGCATGAAGTCAAATCTCTAGGACAAATCGTAATCTTTGTCTGTCTGTCTGCCTCTCTCCACACACATGCATGTGCTGTGCAGACATATACCCACACTGCTTCTCTGACTGTTCCCTGATACAAACAATATTTGAGAGTCATTCAACTTGTACTACTCAACTTAAGTTTAAAAACCCACCTTTAATGGCCTGTGACCATTACTAACTATTAATATAGTATCTTGGTGCTCTTGAAAGTAACCATGGTTTTACACTACTAAAGGCATCTGAGGAACACCAGCCCTTCTAACAATAATAAAAATAAGATTAATTAATGCTTCTTTAGTATTTACTGCACTGTGCATAAGATATATGAGCAAGTATTTCATAAGAATCCTACAAAGGAGATTTTGTTTTCATTCCCATTTTACAGATGGGAAACTGAGGCCACAGGTAAGTAACTTTCTAAAGTCATACATTTAGCATAGAGCCAGTATTCACACACACCGTGCTGGTTTCAAAGCCTGCACTCTTAAATATCATGTTACATGGCTTTCTGATGACAAGGTAAGTAAAATACCCTGAGTAGAAACCAGCTGACAACATCACTGCAAAGGAACCAGGCAACTGTTTACTTAGGAATGATATGGATGTGAGTGGGTGGCAGTTTCTTGAGGTTGAGAGTGACTGGGATGTGAGGTTGGCTTTCCAGTCTTCTCACTTAGAAGATTATGTTCTTTCCTCAACAGTTTTGGGATGTGGTCCTCAATCTCTTTCATAATTCTTTTTCTCTTCCTACCATCACCCTCCACTCCCGTTTTTTTTTCTTTTTTGATTTCTGTCTTGACAGCACTCCAGACTGGAAATATTTTAAGGAACAGCTTGCTACATGGTACTTCACTAAAAATAATACAAGTCAAGTTATTGGCAAAAGAGTCAGCCTTGGAGGAACACCAATTGTGCAGAGTTTAGAAAGCGGTATGGTTGCTGAGTCCTGGTTTCTCGAGCAGGATAAAGCTCAGAGTTGGTAGGTGGTGGGGAGCCTGTCCAGATTCATGGAGGTGAGAATCATCTGGGTCCCTGGTGGGCTCTGCTAGCCTCAGAGAGTGAGGTCCCACTGGACAAACCTTCCGGGACAAACGGGCTTCATAGATCTGTAGAAGTGATCAGTCTGTGCCAATTCATCCTCCCCTCCCCATCTTTAATAGTTAGAGTTCCTCAGGGCTCTGTTCTCCCTTCTTATTACTCTGCAGTCTCACCCGCACCTACTTTGTTGCTGGGCTCCATCTGGTAGCCTAGTGGTTAAGAGTGTGGACTCTGGAGCCAGATGCGGTTTAAATTTTGCCTCAGGACCTAGCTGGGAGACTAATAATTCTGAGCCTCAGTTTTCTCATAGGTAAAATGGGTTTAACAGTTGTACTTCCCTCAGAGGGTTGCTAGGAAGAGAAAACAATATTTATAAAGCGTGTAGCAGTGACTGATAATTAGCAAGCATTTGAAAGTGTTTATTAAATTTGCAAATGTAACTAGACTTTTCCACTGTATCCCAGACCCAACTGTCAACTCCTTTCTCCACTTGGATATGACACAAGCAACATTTCCAGAACTGAACTCAATCTTTCCTAAATCATCCTCTGCCTTTGGAGGTCTCAGTGTCAGGGACATGCTTCCTTTCTGTCTAGAAACACGAGAGTCACTTTCATCCATTACATTATTGACTCTGTTTTCTAAATATCTTTTAAATCCTTTTATTTCTATCAACTTGGCCACTCTGGTGGACAAAGTCACCATCTGCTTCTGGACCACAATGATGAATATAAATACAAATTGTCTCCCTATACTTGTGCTTACACTTTTCCAGTTGATTCCCCAAACTGTGAAAAAGGAAATCTTTGAAAATAGGAAAATATGATAATGACAAGGACTTGGAAAAAAAAAAAAAAATGCCACCTCTCCTATGGATTTCCATTGTTGCTAGTTTCTAAAGCTTCAGATCCTTGTATCACCAAGACTCCATGTGTTCTGCCTCTGTTTACCTCTCCAGCTTCCATTCTCACCCTACCCCTGCTTTCTTCTGATCCATATTCTTTTAGTTCATGGAACACTTCATGTTCCCTTCCATCTCAGAAACTTTAAAGGTGTAGTTCCCTCTGCTTGAAATAGTACTGCTTTCTCTTCTTGCCATGTCCCCTCACTACCCTACCCCCCCCCCATCTCACTCTTTGAAGACGCCACCTGCATCTCTCTCCTTCTATCCCAAACCACTCTGCTATCCTAGTTGGATATCCCACCCTTGCTTATACTTTATGTCTCTTGCTACAATCACAATATTTTTTTTTATTGAATTTCTGTCTTTCCACTCAGCTTTTCACTAGGCAAAGGCTTTCTCTTGTTCTGTGTTGTATTTCTGACACAGGGAATGAGTCCCATAGATGGTTGTTTGGTAAAGCAAGCAAATATGTATAAGGTTTTACTCTTGTCATCACACCTTTGATCAGGTCAGTGGGCACAGGTGAGTAAAACAAGGAGTGGCTGCCCCATACCAACCCCCAACACTTAAAAAAAAAGATTGCATCCTGAATCTATAGATCTTAAACTACTAGAAATGTAGCATTCATATATTTTAAAAAAGGTTTTGTTTCAAATTTTCTTGGCACAGTATCGAACCATGCTTGACATCCTGAAGACATTTACTTTCTGTAAATGCACATTATCTGTGCTTTTTGCATAACTTACAAAGGAAAGTTCTCTTCCCAATTTCTTTTCCAAGGTGTGCCTTTATTCCTGTCTGTGACAGAACACAAAGAACAATCAAATCTCATTGTGACCTTTTATTTCAACTTTGTCCCTCAGTGCCCATAATGAGCCACAAATCTTTGAAATAGATCGTTCTTTTTATCATCTCTCAGTGACTAAGTCACTGGGAAAGCACAGTGATATCCCAGGACAAAGCAAAGAGAATGAAGCCTGCCCAAAGGACACATTTACATTTTTAAGAATTTCTAGCTTTTTTGAGAAAATAACCCACAGTGAATGAATCAAACTTCATCAGACATTTACTTTAGGAGAACAAGATGAAAAGGAAGCAAAAGTGCTCATCAAGTAGTCAATTACCTACTAGGAGACTGTGTATAATAACACGATATTTTATGTTATATAATATATAATATTTTTATATGGGGTATAACATAAAAAAATCACAAAAATTTGAATATAAATATTTATCTCTAATACACTAACATTTGTTTGTTTGCTTTGTTTTTGATCTCAAGCAAAATTTCCCCAAATTTTACGTTTTCTCCTCACTCTCTTGACTCATGGCTACAGATTACATCTGCATTTTCTTCTCTCTGTTGGGTGTGGAAATGAAGTAACAGAAAGCATTTTTTCTTTATAGTCCAGTGCGTCTTTCTTCTTTGCTTAACCCCTAAACTTTTCCAGTGATTTGAAACTGCATGTAAACCATTCCGATCATGCTCGTTGAGTTGAACACGATTACCGAGGTTGGTGGACAATCTAGGCTCTTGGGCACCCGGGAAGCCCAAAATGTTTATAGTTTTAAAGATTTCCATTATGTGGTTTCTCAGCTTTCATCTTCCCTAACTAAAAAGTCCAGTACGTGTCAGGAGACACATGCAGATGACATTAGAGGGTTTTGTGGCTCACATTTCAAAGGGAGTCATGGGAGTTTTTGGGTGTTTCTCACTTCTCACTCCTGAAATAACTTTCAAAAGTTCAAGCTGGTATTTTTATTTTAATAATTAAGGGTTTGATATTCACGAATATAAAATGTTTATGCTGCTGCTGCTCAGTCGCTTCAGTTGTGTCCAACTCTTTGTGACCCTGTTGATTGTAGCCCTCCAGGCTCCTCTGTCCATGGGATTCTCCAGGCAAGAATACTGGAGTGGGTTGCCATGCTCTCCTCTAAGGGATCTTCCCAACCTAGATTGAACCCATATCTCTTATGTCTCCAGCATTCGCAGGCAGGTTCTTTACCACTAGTGCCACCTGGGAAGCCCAAAATGTTTATAGGTTTAAAGATTTCCATTAGGTGGTTTCTCAGCTTTCATCTTCCCTAACTAAAAAGTCCCAGTCTTGCTATTCTGGGTTCCAATGGTTCATGGGCCTTCCCTAGAGTAGTAGACATTTGTTACTTTTGGGCCAATCAGAGTCCAGTCCACCCCCAGTTGTTAACTAAGAATCCAATACTTGCCACTCTCATTATGTATAGTCCTGATGCAGCTGCCTTCAACACAGGACGAAGGGTGGTATCTGAGCCATACTTGGTCACACAAAGCCTCATATTCTTGTGTCCACAGTGATTGGCTTAGAAACAGACATGTGACCAAACCAATGCCACTGAGATGCCACTGAAATATTTAATTACAATTTTTGAAATGAGACTGGTGTGTTTTAGGGGGATAGTTTAATGTGAAGGAAATTATTTAAACATGAGGAGCGTGTTCTGAGGCTGTGATAGTTGTCATAAAGGGGAAATCTGAGAATGGAACAGTTGTCATTAAACAGTAACCTTTCACAAACTTAGGATAAAGTGGAGCCTGGGACCTTAAAAATGTCACTAATGTCCTATATTAATCAGGCAGTGATCTCTGAGGCATAATGTGAATTATTTTGTAAAGTGTCTGAGAGCTCCAAAGATGAAATATAAGATGGGAAAGCCTCAATAACTTTTGAGGGCTGTGGGGGCATCTCATCACTGGCCATAAAAGTGAGTTATAGTTGAGGGAAGAAAAGGAGATGCTGGTTTTGTGGGGCTACAGGACACACCAGTTCATTTGACAATTAATTAAATGAATTTCTTTCACATTAAATTGACAGGATTAGTATATTGTTATGACAAATTATGTGGCAAAGATGAGCTTCAGCAAAGTAGATTATATTATTATTTAATTTTATGTGATTTTAAACATGCCCATAGGTGTTAAGGATACCTTCACTATGTCATCACCCAGATCAAGAAATAGAACATTACCAGTTCCTTTAAAAGCTAAAAATAGTACTATATGACTCAGCAATTCCACTCCTGGGTATGTATTTGAAGGAAGGGAATACACTAATTCAAAAAGACACATGAACCCCACTGTTCACAGTGGCTTTATTTACAATAGCCATGCTATGGAAACAACCTAACTGCCCATCAACAGATGAATGGATAAAGAGGTGGCATATATATATACAAATACACACTGGAATATTATTCAGCCACAAGAAATGAAATTTTGCCATTTGCAACAACATGGATGGACATAGAGGATATTATGCTTAGTGAAATACATCAGACAGAGAAAGACAAACACTATGCTTTCACTTACATGTGGAATCTGAAAAATAAAACAAATGAATATAACAAAAAATAAACAGACTCACAGATAACAGAGAACAAACTAGTGGTTATCAGCAGGTAGGATGATGGACTAAAGGGCAAGATTGGTGAAAGAGAATAAGAGGCACAAAGTACTGGGAGTTCCCTGGCAGTCCAGTGGTGAGGACTCCGCACTTGCATGCTGAGGACTCGTGTTCAATCCCTGGTCAAGGAACTAAGATCCTGTAAGCCATGCAGCCACAAGTAAATAAATGAATAAAACATACCACAAGTACCTGAACACTATTTAAGAAAAAGTATCACAAACTATCATGTATAAAATAAATAAGATACAAGGATATAACATTGTTGTTGCTGTTCTGTCACTCAGTCATGTCTGACTCTTTCACAACCCCAGGGTCTGAACCCCACCAGGCTCCCCTATCTATAGGATTTCCCAGGCAAGAATACTGGTACAGCACAAGTAATATAATCAATATTTTATAATAACTTTACATGTAGTATAATCTATAAAAATATTAAATCACTATGTTGTATACCTGAAATTTTATTGTATACCTGAAATTAAGTTTATTGTAAGTCAACTATACTTCAATTAAAGAAATAAGTAAATTAAAAAATTATTTATACTACCATGCTACTGAAATATTCAGCAGTAAAATATTCCAGAACACTTTATTATTTTTCTTGATATACATTTTATTAAGCACTTACCCCTGGAGAAAAGTAGACAGAATTATTATTATTATTAATGATTATGATGATAATAGGCATTTACTGCATACAAAGCATATACATTGTGCTAAATTCTTTTAATTCAAATTTTTCAAAAATTCTTTTAGGTACATGCCATAAGTGCCCTGTGTTGTAAATTGGAAAGCTGAGGCTCTGAGATTAAAGAACTTGCCCTCAATTACATAGCAGTGAAGTGGTTGAACTGGGATTTGAACTCAGGCCTGCCTAATAGATGAACACATTTTGTCCAGTGATCACTGATAACATTAATTTGGTGCCAACCAACTTTCTATATCCCAGACATATGTTGAATGGCTTCTATTCATTATCCCCCTTACACTGCACTGCAACCCCATAAGGTAGTTTCTGGCATTCTTACCCAGTTGCATGACAGAGGACTTTGACATACAGTATTTGGATTATCTTATGCCTTAAATAAGTTTCCTTCATGAACTTATGAGTACGTCTCTGGTGCCTCAGATGGTAAAGAATCCACCTGCAATGCAGATCAGGTTTGATCCCTTGTTTGGGAAGATCCCTTGGAGGAGGAAATGGCAACCCACTCCAGTATTCTTGCCTGGAGAATTCCATAGACAGAGGATCCTGGCGGGCTACCGTGCATAGGGTTGCAAAGAGCTGGACACGACTGAATGACTAACACTTTCACTTTTCACTTTCATGCATTTATGAAATCTGTGCATTGCTACATTCGCATGAATGAATATCAGTCATCAAAGGAAATGGAAGCTCTGAAACAAACATAACAGAATGCCTCTGTCTGCTGCAGGCAGAAGCATATGCAAATGATTCTGTTTCACAGGGACAAATTCATTTTTTGGTAAATCTTACTGAGCCAGAAAAGAATTAAAGAATTAGTAGCTTATCACCTAGAACTAATAACCTTTGAAATATTTTTTCAATAGCTTAATAAAAGTGATATTGTTTGCTTAAAAGGGCAACATTCTTAAAGAAATCGTAATACCACTTTAAAATAATAATTAAAATATTAATATTATTAGATTTTAATGTCTATATTCTCTGATTTTCTATTTAAAAGTACTCCTGTGTAGTCTTATAGTTTTTATGAAGGTGACAAAGTTATTTTAATTTGGTGTAGTGGAGATTTCTGGTTAGTATTTGGGTACCAGGCATGACCCTGGCCCCTGAGAATCACCAAGGATTAAGACTCAGTCCCTAGAAGATTTTTACTCCACTTTTTAAAATTTGATAATGTATATATCTTATTGCAGTACATTTGACTTACAATGTTTCAGATGCACAGCAAGGTGATTCAGTTATACATGTACATATATATTATTTTTGAGATTATTTTCCATTATAGGTTATTACAAGATATTGACTATAGTTCCCTGTACTATACATTTACTCCACTTTCAAACAATCCCCATGTTTGAAAGATGGGGATTCCTCTGTTTCCAGTCACCTTGCAAGTCACCAATAACTATTTTAAGCTAAAGATCTTTGGAGAGACTTAACATTAGTTTAGTAGAAGGAAAAATACATGTTTTCTTTTACTCCAGCTCTGATATGTTTCTGCCATACTTAGAATTCCTATTAACATTTGAGGTTCTGCCTGTTGGAGTGAAAATCCAGCTCCTGTCTCAGAGCAGGTTAAAACCTTGTGATACTCTAAGTGTTTAAAAGAATTCTTTTCTTCAAAGACCTCTGCCAAATGAGGAGAGAGGGTTGGGTTTTACAACAGGCACACAAGGGACTTGACAATGATCTTTGAGTTTATGAAAGCTTATTGTACAAGTGGGGATTTGGCAGTAGTGATATTTTTCAACTGCAATTCCAACTAATAGTAAGTAAAATATTAAAGAACAGTAAAGGCCAGAATTATAAAATTTTTAGAATTAAGAGACTAGAAATTTGTAAGGTGCTGATATCTTAAGGGAAATTGAGGCATTTCTTTTAAATATTTAATCATGTGCATAGAGCTTTTAGGGAGGGGATGGAACTAACATAATTTGAAGTCCTTCTGTGTGTCATCCTGTGCAGGCCACAAAAAGCCTCTAACATATTTTCTTATGGTTTATGTTTTGTCAAAGAGGAAACAGAGGCTCAAAGCTGTTAAATTGCCTGAAGACATGTAGCCTGTGAGAAGCAAAATAGGAATTCAAACCCAGCTCTATTTGGCTCCAAAGCCTGTACACTTTCCATTATATCATCCTCCGTCCTTTTATGGGATGATTTAATTGCCAACTGGGGATAAAATAAATGGCCTTTTGAAATTCTTTCCATTGCCTTGACTCTGTTCTCCCTGACTTGATCTCAATGTTGGCCACCACATTGCTTAGCAATCTGTATATACAGAGAAGACTGGGCTAGGAAACAATGGAACGTGGTGGGTTTAATGTAGATATTCAAATTTAAGTTCTCCCTCTTACTGGGTCATAAAATCTCAGCAAGGAAGGTACAAGAACTCATAAGGTACAAGCTAAGTCCAGTGTTTAACTCAATCTCCCTTTCTCTCTCTTTTAGCAAATATTCATCTGGTCTCATGTGTTAGCAAGTGGAGAGAGCCCATGGTTTGTCTGTGTTTACTGCTCTATCGTGAAGATTTTTCCTTGCTGCTGTTCTCTTCTGCATTTTGTAGTTGCTTATTCAGTAGACTTGGATAGACATCAGGTTATAAAGGAAAGAGAAAAGGGCAAGCCATCTCAAAGCTGCTCTCTCTCTCACATGCTGCTGCTGATGCTGCTGCTGTTAAGTCGCTTCAGTCATGTCCGACTCTGTGCGACCCCTGAGATGGCAGCCCACCAGACTCCCCTGTCCCTGGGATTCTCCAGGCAAGAATACTGGAGTGGGTTGCCATTTCCTTCTCCAATGCATGCAAGTGAAAAGTGAAAGTGAAGTCGCTCAATCGTGTCCGACTCTGAGCGACCCCATGGACCGCAGCCCATCAGGCTCCTCTGTCCATGGGATTTTCCAGGCAAGAGTACTGGGGTGGGGTGCCATTGCCTTCTCCCTCTCTCACATAATTCATTACAAACCCCCTGGTGCACAGTTGACATCTTAGGTGGCATTTGAGCACATGAAAGTCGATCTTAGTGCTTTGCCCTTAGTCTGTGGTCTTATTAACTGGCTCTCAATACATTCCCCGCCATGTAGCTTAAAGATAGTGAAAGACGGAGAAAGGCTTTTGGACTCTTCTAAGCAAATAAGAAAATGATGGGCCTGAAGAGTAAGGGTTGGCAAGAACATGTCATTAGTAGCTTGATTTGAAGGTGGCTCCTAAGAGCTCAGTAATTTCAGTGAGTGTCTGAGAAAAGATTTGGAAGGGGAGAAAGCAGGTGTCTATAGAAACAATCCATGATGGATGAAATAACTGACAGAAGGGAGTGGAAAAACCAAGAAGAATCGGGTGAAAACAGTGCTTACCCCAAACACAGCCAGGACTGACAGAGAATAGGGGCAAAGTCCCCTGCAGGAATGGCACTCCATGCCTAATGACCCCTGCCATCTTGTTACTTGGACGTCACTTAGCTGTTTTATTTTGTCTTGTGTGTGGTGAGTTAAATACTTGTCTATGTCCGGCCACAAGAGTGAAATTAAGAGCAGTGAACCACGGCTTAGCCAGTCATCTTTGAAGGCTCCAGGACCTTGCTCCTTGCCTCTTATGCAGAGTCAGTGTTCCAAATAGGCTTAGTGACAGCACTTTTTCATTTGGTAAAGGACTTGTACTTAGAAATAGTTTTTAATAATAATTGAGGTTAGGGGGAAAAGAGGCAAAAATTGTCCTGTTCCTCAGTACACTCAGCAGGAAGAAAATAGAGCAAAATACGCATATGGACAGTTGTCTTCTTTCCCAGAAGTCACAAACTGACATTAAGAAGCAACAGAATGAAAAAACAAGGGGCCATTTTCCTTGTTTCATTATCAAATAGATCCTGATTTAGGGGTTCTTGGTGTAACCTGTTTCTCTAGGCCTAACCAGCCTGAGGTTAAAAACAGTCATAAAGAGAGAACAAAACAATTCATTTTACTCTGGCCCTGGTTTACTAGAACTTCCATTGCTTTTGAATTTCCCCTCATTATCCTGGAAACCCCAAAGTTATTTCACTTGTATTCTCAAGCCAGTCATCTAGGCTACCATCTGCCAGGAACCACTTTCCTCCTGACTTACTCAGCAGCTAAGCAGTTGCTAGAAGCCAATGAGAGCCCCATGACTTGGGCTGGAAGGTGTCAGGTCCCCATACTAAGTGACCCATTACCCTCGAGTCTTATACCACAGACGTAGGCAGACACACGTGATTTAGTATGTTTTTTTTTTTTTTTTTTTTTTTTTTTTTTTATTTTTCTTACAGCCTATGGTTTCTGTTCCATATTCCCCCCCCCCCCCCCCCCCTCCAATGTGCTCCAGTCCAGGCTTGTCTTGGTGGAAGACAGTACTTACAGACTTTTGGCTTGGGCCGGGAGAGGGGGGGAGAGGTAGGTGGTAGATTTTAAAATCAGAAATTTGAGTTAGAATCTTGGATCTGGCACTTTTTAGCTGCATGTTCACAGGCAAGATGTATTTCTCCTCTGTAGTTTCTTTTTCTGTAAAATGGGAAAAATAATGACCATAACATAGGGTCACTGTGATGATCATGACAATGTGTTTGATTAAGATTATATATGGTGTTTTGCGATTAGAAAATGTACAATACACGTTAATTATTATATGACCATCTATTATCCATGTTACCGAAAATGCTTCTTTATGCTATCACTGTCTAAATACGTTTTTAGTAAAACAGCTCTCAAAGGTTTTTATTTCTAGTCTCTACTCCCAAGGGAACTGAGTGGGGAATGAATGATTTGAATGATCATGTCTTGCCCAAATGACCCTCTCCTCCAACCCTGTTCTACTGTCTCGAAACAAACATACTCTCCTCCAGTCCCCTCATTTTACCATGAGCTATTTCCTAGGGAGATCCTTAATACTTCATGCAAACAGAGCTCTGTGGGGTCAACCAGTGAACCTCCAGGCAGAGACAGACAAGTCTGAATCCTGGTATAAACACAATGAAGATCGCTAACATATAAAGAAGGATTTGGCAATGGCTAGATGGTAGATGAGAATGTAAAGGAAACAACATAAAAAGAGAAAAAAAGTAAGAGAAATTCAAGTCCCCAAGAGATGAAGAAAGATGAATATTCAACAGAGTACTTTTTGGGAGTCAAAGATCATATTTTAATTTACATTTTCCTATAGAAAATGAGTATATCTAAGCCAGAAAATGTCTTTTTATTGCATCTTAAGTACAGCCAGATCTTGCTTTATTGTGTTTCACAGGTAACGCATTTTTTCAAACTGAAGGAACACTGTGTTAAGCATGTCTATTGTCATCATTTTTTCCAATAGTATTTGCTCACTTCATGTCTTGGGGTCACATTTTGGTAATTCTTGCGATATTTCAAACTTTTCAATTATTATTATGACATTTGTTATGGTCATCTGTGACTGGTGATCTTTGATGTTAGTATTGTCATCAGTTTGGGGTGCCATGAACCATGACCGTAAACAACTGCTGCTGCTGCTAAGTCGCTTCAGTCGTGTCCGACTCTGTGCGATCCCATAGACGGCAGCCCACTAGGGTCTGTCCCTGGGATTCTCCAGGCAAGAATACTGGAGTGGGTTGCCATTTCCTTCTCCAATGCATGAAAGTGAAAAGTGAAAGTGAAGTCGCTCAGTCGTGTCCGACTCTTAGCGACCTCATGGACTGGAGCCTACCAGGCTCCTCTGTCCATGGGATTTTCCAGGCAAAAGTACTGGGGTGGGGTGCCACTGCCTTCCCCCAGTAAACAACCGTAAACAACAGTGAACCTGATAAATGCATGTGTTCTGACTGCTCTACTGACCTAGTATTCCCCCATCTCTCTTACTCTTCTCCAGCTTCCCTACTCCTTGAGACACAATAATACTGGAATTAGGCCAATTAATAACCCTGTTATGGCCTGCTGCTGCTACTGGTGCTAAGTTGCTTCAGTCGTGTCTGACTCTGTGTGACCCCATAGACGGTAGCCCCCCCAGGCTCCCCCGTCCCTGGGATTCTCCAGGCAAGAACACTGGAGTGGGTTGCCATTTCCTTCTCCAATGCAGGAAAGTGGAAAGTGAAAGTGAAGTTGCTCAGTCGTGTCCAACTCTTAGCGACCCCATGGACTGCAGCCTACCAGGCTCCTCTGTCCATGGGATTTTCCAGGCAAGAGTACTGGAGTGGGGTGCCATTGCCTTCTCCAGATTTGGCCTAATAGCTAGCTAACTTGTGAATGCAAAGGAAATGTGCTTAAAGAAAATTAAAAGTGCTGCTCCAGTGAACAGCATATAAAAGTGAAAGAGCTTTATTGATGATCTGGGGAAAGTTGTGGTCTGGACAGAAAATCAGATCAGCCACAACACTTCCTTAAAACTAAGAGCAAAGCCCTAACTCTCTTCTGTGAAGGCTGAGAGAGGTGAGGAAGCTGCAAAAGGAAAGTTTGAAGCTGGCAGAGGTTGGTTCATAATGTTTGAGGAAAGAAGTTGTCTTCGTGACATCATAGTGAAAGCTGAAACAGCAAGTGCTGATGCAGAAACTTCAGCAAGTTATCCAGAAGATCTAGTTAAGATGAATAATAAAGGCGGTTACAGATTTTCATTGTAGACTAAATAGTCTTATGCTGGAAGAAGATGCAATTTAGGACTAGCTAGGGAGAAGGCAATGGCACCCCACTCCAGTACTCTTGCCTGGAAAATCCCATGGATGGAGGAGCCTGGTAGGCTGCCGTCTATGGGGTCGCACAGAGTCGGACACGACTGAAGCGACTTAGCAGCAGCAGCAGCAGAGAGGAAAAGTCAGTGTTTGGCTTCAAAAGAGAGTCTGACTCTCTTGTTAGGGGCTATTGCACCTGGTGACTTGAAGCTGAGGCCAATGCTCATTTACCATTGATAAGATCTTAGTGCCCTTACGAATTATGCACACTCTGCTCTGTCTGTGCTCTATAAATGGAACAACAAAGCCTGGATGTCAGCACATCTGTCGATAACATGGTTACTAAATATTTTAAGTCCACTGTTGAGACCTACTGCTCAGGAAAAAAAAAAATCCTTTCAAAAAACTACAGCTTATTGGCAATGCACTGGGTCACCCAAAGAGCTCTGATGGAAATGTACAAGACTCATGTTTTTTCATGCCTGCTAACACAACATCCATTCTGTAGCCCATGGATCAGGAAGCAATTTTTACTTTCAAGTCTTATTATTTAAGATAGTTTCTAAGGCTTTAGTTATTCCTCTGATGAACCTGGGAAAAGTAAATAGAAAACATTTTGCAAAGGGCTCACCATTCTGGATATCATCAAGAACATTCTTGATTCATAATATCAACAGCAACAGGAATGTGGAAGAAGTTGATTCCCATCCTCATGGTTGACTCTGAGGGGTGGAGGATTTCAGTGGAGGAAGAAATTATGGATGTGTTGGGAACAGCAAGAGAACTAGAATTAGAAATAGAGCCTAAAGATGTGACTGAATTGCTGTAATTTTGTGATAAAACTTGAACGGATGAGGAGTTGCCTCTTGTAGATGAGCAAAGAAAGTAGTTTCTGGAGATGGAATCTATTTCTGGTAATGTTGCGGTAAAGATTGCTGAAATATTACATAAACTTAGTTGATAATCTTCTCAAACCCTGCTGTTGCTTTGACTCCAATTTTGAAAGTTTTACTGTGGGTAGAATGCTATAAAACAGTGTAGATGCTACAGAGAAATAACCATTTGTGAAAGGAAGAATCCATGGATGTGTTAAGTGTCACTGCTGTCTCAGGTTAAGAAATTGCCACTGCCACCCAGCCTTCAGCAACCACTCGCCCTCATCAGTGAGCAACCATCAGCATGGAGGCAGGACACCAGCAAAAAGATTACACTTGCTCGAAGGCTCAGATAATAGTTAGCATTTTTTAACAATAAAGTATTTTTAAATTATGTGCATTTTCATTAGGCATAATACTATTTCTCACTTAATATGGTTCCAAATAGAAAAAGGAGTACGTCAAGGCTGCATATTGTCACCATGTTTATTTAACTTATATGCAGAGTACACATGAGAAATGCTGGACTGGAAGAAACACAAGTTGGAATCAAGATTGCCGGGAGAAATATCAATAACCTCAGATATGCAGATGACACCACTCTTATGGCAGAAAGTGAAGAGGGGCTAAAAAGCCTCTTAATGAAAGTGAAAGTGGAGAGTGAAAAGGTTGCTTAAAGCTCAACATCAGAAAACGAAGATCATGGCATCTGGTCCCATTACTTCATGGGAAATAGATGGGGAAACAGTGGAAACAGTGTCAGACTTTGTTTTTCTGGGCTCCAAAATCACTGCAGATGGTGACTGCAGCCATGAAATTAAAAGACGCTTGCTCCTTGGAAGGAAAGATGACCAACCTAGATAGCATATTCAAAAGCAGAGACATTACTTTACCAACAAAGGTTCGCCTAGTCAGGCTATGTCTTTCCTGTGGTCATGTATGGATGTGAGAGCTGGATGGAAGAAGGCTGAGCGCGTTGATGTTTTGAACTGTGGTGTTGGAGAAGACCGAGAGTCCCTTGACTGCAAGAAGATCCAACCAGTCCATCTGAAGGAGACAACCTGGAATTCTTTGGAGGGAATGATGCTAAAGCTGAAACTCCAGTATTGGCCACCTCATGCGAAGAGTTGACTCATTGGAGAAGACCTGATGCTGGGAGGGATTGAGGGAGGAGGAGAAGGGGACGACAGAGGAGAGAGGCTGGATGGCATCACTGACCGATGGATGCGAGTCTGAGTGACCTCCGGGAGCTTGTGATGGACAGGGAGGCCTGGCGTGCTGCGATTCATGGGGTCGCCAAGAGTGGACACGACTGAGCGACGATCTGATCTGATCTGTTCATGGGGTCGCCAAGAGTCGGACCGACTGAGCGACTGATTTGATCAGATCAGATCAGATCAGTCGCTCAGTCGTGTCCGACTCTTGGCGACCCCATGAATCGCAGCACGCCAGGCATATATATACATACAAATATTAAGACTACATATAGCGTAAACATAACTTTTATATGCACTGAAACACTTAAAACTGTGTGACCCACTTTATTGTCATATTTGCTTATCGCTGTGGTCTGGAACCAAACCCACCATATCTCTGAGGGATGCCTGTAATAGTCTTCAGAAAAAGATAACGTGTTTGGAAAACACTGGTAGAAAAGCCAGGACCTATTACATGTGTAGGTGGGAAGTGTGCATCATGATTCAACAGGCACAATTCAGTTTGAAACTATATCCCATTTTATGCCATTCAATGGAAAAAAAAAAATTAATCTACTCAGTAATGAATGCATAGTCCATTATGGTTATTGTGTTCTTTTTGGAAAAAAAGTAACATGACAGCTTTATTCACTCCATGTGGCAAACCAAATTGCTTCAAGTAAAGTGCAAATAAGACAAACACTAAAATGGAGTTTTTCCTTCCTCATGTACCCAGAGGCATATGCTATGGCTGTAATGCATAAGCTAAAATGGCAATAATAATAAGAACAGTGGAGAACCAAATGAAAATATTAAACTCAATTAGACAACTTATTCCAAGGGGCAGCAATTTTCATGCTCCATCTGCTTGGAGAAAATTTCTTGTTAATCAGGTCTATAAAAGGGTGTGGGTGTTGGATTCTATTTTCTGTTAAAGCCATAATAGTTTCTGAACAGTGATGTGTCACTTATCTATCAAATCTAATTTGCTATTTTTCAAATTTCCAAACTCCCACCCCCGCCCCGGAAGTTTGTGAACTGAATACTCAAGGGAAATGGGCCAGATGAATTCATGTTACTGGGTATTATAGCAAACATCAATGAATAAATAAGTCAGCATTGAATATTCATATTAGAAAATCGGACTTTTTAATTGAAGTGTCAACTGGGGACTGTCTCATATCTTTATGCTGGAGAGGTCCAGTGAATACATTAGTTGAAAATTTAAATAAAATTTTAAACCCAGCAAACCCAATTTCAATAATTTGTTTTAAGTGTCCACTTCCCAGAGATTCCTGTACATGTTCAGATAATTGAAACTTCTCTCAGGACTTCTCTTTCCCTTGATCTTGTAAACAGTTGTACTAAGACCAGTTCTATTTTATTCTCAAGGCTTAATGGAACATGTGACTTGGACTAACATGCAGTTTTTTTGAAAACAAAAAGAATATAGAAACTAAATTTCTCATTATGTCTATTGTTATTACTATTATATTACTTGAAAGCAGTGATGGAAAGCATGGGCTTGGATTCCAGTGGGTACTGGTGAGAGTCCAGGTCTGCCATGTGCTAGCTTTGTGACTGTAGACAAGTTATTTCACCTCTAAATCTGTCATCTGGTAAAATGGGTATAAGATTTCCTCTCTCACAAGACTAAAAATCGAATCAACCTCAGCACAGCATTTGGCTTATACTGCTACTGCTGCTGCTGCTGCTAAGTCACTTCAGTCGTGTTCGACTCTGTGCAACCCCATAGACCGCAGCCCACCAGGCTCTCCCGTCCCTGAGATTCTCCAGGCGAGAACACTGGAGTGGGTTGCCATTTCCTTCTCCAATGCACGAAAGTGAAAAGTGAAAGTTAAGTCGCTCAGTCGTGTCCGACTCTTAGCGAGCCCATGGACTGCAGCCTTCCAGGCTCCTCCGTCCGTGGGATTTTCCAGGCAAGAGTACTGGAGTGGGTTGCCATTGCCTTCTCTGTGGCTTATACTGAGTATTATACAAATTGTAGCTGCTATTTTTTTATGAAATATAGTTGATTTATAATATTGAGCTGTGTACAGCAAACTGATTACATTTTATATATTTTTTTCAGATTACATTCCATTATAGATTATCACATGATCTTGGGTGTAATTCCCTGTGCTATACAGTAAATCCTTGCTGTTTTTGTATAGTAATTTGTATATGTTAACCTCATACTGTTAATTTATCCCTCTTTCCCTTTCCTCTTTGGTTAACCATATGTTTATTTTCTATATCTGTGAATCTGCTTTGCATATAGATTCATTTTTACATGGTAGCTATTAACATTATTATTAAGCACATTACTTTAAGATAACGTGTCCAATTAACTTCAGGGAAAAATTGACTGACTTAACCCTGGTTATAACCCAATAGATATGGAGCAGTGGTTCTCTAAAGAAAAAAACCTTTGCTAAGAGTGAATCCGGAGAAGGCAATGGCACCCCACTCCAGTACTTTTGCCTGGAAAATCCCATGGACGGAGAAGCATGGTGGGCTGCAGTCCATGGGGTCGCTAGACTCGGACAGGACTGAGCGACTTCTCTTTCACTTTTCACTTTCATGCATTGGAGAAGGAAATGGCAACCCACTCCAGTGTTCTTGCCTAGAGAATCCCAGGGACGAGGAAGCCTGGTGGGCTACCATCTATGGAGTCGCACAGAATCGGACACAACTGAAGCGACTTAGCAGCAGCAGCAGCAGCAAGAGTGAATCATTCAGTATATTGCTTCAGACATGCACATAACCAGACAATGGGACTGACCCTCTAGGAAAAAGGACCTCAAGCAGAGGGCTTCACACGGAGCAACTGGAATAGGTTTAGCCCAGGTTAGAATGCACCTATGTGCTCATCACAAAGTTATATGAAAGAAGGAGAGATGAAGCCATTAAGACTCAGAGAAAATAAACTGGATCACTGTCTCATGCTGTGGTGGTGGGGTGGTGGTTGAAGCTGGCCGTGTATTCCACATTGTGCTTTTCTAAGCAGGCATCACAGCCTATCATGATGAAGTCTGGAGGGCTGGGGTGGGCCCACAGTCGCATAGCAACTTACCATTGAAACGGAATTCATATGGGAAGTAACTCCATCCAAAACGAGGGGATTTGGGGTGGGGTGGGATGCAGGAGGCGTACCAGTTTCAAGGATTAGGAGGGCGTGGGAGTGACCCTGACACACACCTGCTGCTCCAACCACAGACTCATGCCCTGCACTGCAATCAGAGACCGAGGGAAAAACGCAGGTGCTGTTTGGTTCACAATCTAGGAGAGGTTGAGGGGAGGAGGGTCGAGACTCCAGCCCTGGAGTCACACTGCCTAGGCTAGAATTCCACTTTTCTCCTGGACACTCTCACTGACCTTGAGCAAGTTTCTTTAACTTGTCCAAGCCTCCATTTTTCATCTGGAAAAGGGGGAATAAAATCCCACCAGGCTCCTCGGTTGCTATGATAGTAAATGAGTTAATAATACGCACAAAGTGCTTAGAGGAATGCCTGGCATCTAGTAAGTTTTCACTCAGTACATGATGCCTGGGACTGGTCTGTAAGTTATCAAAATTGTGGCAGGTCTGTGGCAGATAACAGCTTGACTTTTCTACATAACTTTGTGTATCTTTGCATCTCCTTGCTCTTCTCTGCTTTGTCCTTTGTGTTTCTCCCACCCTAGAGATATCAAAGCTGAGGAGCCCAAAGCAACAGGCCCCTGAGGTCCTCCACACAGAGCACATATACTGCAGAATCACAACTTTTTCCTTCTCCTCTTCCCCTGGAGACAGTTTTCATGCCAGGGTAGGATAGGAGAAGAACTGGGAGGAAGCAGTGTAGGTCAGTCAAAGAAGACTACATCTTTTTCTCAATTCTCAGGCAGATACTGAGAAGAAAGTGGACAGAACAATAAAGATAAGTCCAGGGAATATGGAGCCGAGAAGAGGGCACAGCTTTGACTGTATGGACCTTTGCCTGCTTTTAAATACGCTGTCCAGGTTTGTCACAGCTTTCCTTCCAAGGAGCAAGCATCTTTTAATTTCATGGCTGCAGTCTCCATTGGAGCCCAAGTGATTTTGGAGCCCAAGAAAATAAAATCTGTCACTGTTTTCACTTTTTTCCCATCTATTTGCCATGAAGTCATGGGACTGGATGCCATGATCTTAGTTTTTTGAAGCTGAGTTTTAAGCCAGCTTTTTCACTCTCCTCCTTCACCCTCATCAAGAGGCTCTTGAGTTCCTCTTTACTTACTGCCATTAGAGTGGTGTCATCTACATATCTGAGGTTATTGATATCTCTCCCAGCAATCTTGATTCCAGCTTGAGTTATCCAGCCTGGCATTTTGCATGATGTACTCCACATATAAGTTAAATAATCAGACTGACAATATACAGCCTTGTACTCCTTTCCCAATTTTGAACAAGTCCGTTGTTCCATGTCCCATTCTAACTCTTGCTTCTTGATCCACACACAGGTTTCTCAGGAGACAGGTCAGGTAGTCTGGTATTCCCATCTCTTTAAGAATTTTCCACAGTTTGTTGTAATCCACACAGTCAAAGGCTTTAGTGTAGTCAGTGAAGCAGAAGCTTATCTGGAATTCCCTTGCTTTCTTTATGATCCAACAAATGTTGGCAATTGGAAACCTTTATCAAACACTAACTTAAGTGCTAGGCACTGTGCTCCATTCTTAAACGTGATTATCTCACTTCATCCTCTCAGAAGCACTGTGAAATAAATACTATTACTATCCCAAATTTACAGATGTTAAATTTGAGGCCTAGAGAGGCCAAGGTTACACTTTAGCATGTGATGGGGTTGGGATTCCAGTCTAAGCAGACTGTTGATAGGCCTGTTCAGTGAAGTGCAGTGATGGCCCACCTCAGCCTGGATAGTTATCAACAGCAGACTCTCTGGCTACATTGGCACCAAGGGTAACAATGTCGCAGAAAGAACATTTCCCAGGGAGGTGGGGGTGCTGCTACCTCTTGGGGTCAAGACTTGCAGGTCATGCTGGGGAAATCCTAAAATATGTAGGAGTTTGAAGGCTAGCTGCCGTTCTTGCCAAAGAGGGACAAACAATAAAAATTGTTTTGTTTACCTTTATGATCTTATTTTCACGTCTAGGCTGGTGCCGCTCCTCAAGGCCATGCAGTCAGCACTCCCACCCATTACTAAGGTGAGTGGCTGATACTTGGCAAGCATCACTGTGCCGGCTTACCGCAATAGTGTTGCTCATTCAAATTCTGTTCTTCTTACTTGTTCATAATGTAATTATTCTCACTGGGTTTTCATCTCAGGATTTTCTCTTGGGCCTTAGCATCCTAAAGTTCCTTAACACTGAGCAGTGTGGACGTCACTCCCCTGTTCCACCTTCACAGGGCATCTCAACCTGAATAATTAAATCCTTCCTCAGCCATGGGATGCATTTTCCAACCTCATCTTTGGTTCCCCTGGACCATCCATTTTGAGTTTTTTCCCCCTAGAACCCATTAGTTTTACATGAAATTCCTATAAATTGGCCCTCTAAGGCTTTGTTCTTTTTTCTCTTAGTTTCCATCTTGTTGTCATCATCCATCTTGTTGTTATCATGCTTTATATCCTGGGGAACTGCCTTGATTTTAACTTCTAGCTTAAAAAAAAATTTTTTTTGAATTTTCAGAAATTATGTTTTCAATACCAAAAGCTCTTTTTTCTTGTTGTTCTTGGTTTCTTTTTTTAGTATCCATTACATATGTGTGTGTGTGTGTGTGTGTGTGTGTGTGTGTGTGTATATATATATATATATATATGTATTTTTTGGTAGGTATAAATCATCTCAAATCTGAGATTTTTAATTGGAGTTTGTTGCTATTTTTTAACTTCTCTCTGCTCCTTGAATTATATCTAGTTCCTCTGGGATCAATTTCTGCTGTTTGTAACTATGTACAATGATAATGGGTCTTTCCAGGCATCTCAGTGGTAAAGAATCTGCCTGCCAATGCAAGAGATGTGGATATAATCCCTGGGTTGGGAAGATCCCCTGGAGAAGGAAATGGCAACCCATTCCAGTATTCTTGGCTGGGAAATCCCATGGACAGAGGAGCCTGGTGGGTTACAGTTCATGGGGTCACAAAAGAATTGGACATGACTCAGCGACTAAACGACAACAACGATAATGTGTTAACCAACCTCACTGTGGTGATCATTTCATACCATTTATGTATATCAAAGCATCACATTTTACACCTTAAATTATAGTTATATGTCAATTATATCTTGATAAAGCTGGAAACAAAATCAAAATAAAATAAAAAATTACTTTGACTATTAAAAAAAGATGCTGGTGAACTGTGCTTAGAGATCTTTGGTTTTCTATTTATATTTCAAACTGAATAGTTGGGAGGGGGTTCACTTTATATTAGTGGGTCTATTTCCTGATATACTTTGCCTCTCCTTTGGTAGGGAGCCTGACTAAAAACCTTCTGCAGTTGAGGGGAGGCATTCATGGGCAGGATTGCTGTAGGGTTAGTTGGGCAGGGAGCCAGCAGTTAGGTACTAGTCCCCCAGGCTCCAGATTGAGGAGGGCATTACTTGGAGACCCCAGTTCCCAAACTGTAAACTACAGATATTCTTCTGTGTCTGATTCAAGAGATTTGTTCCAGAGGTTATGATGCTGCTGCTGAAAAATGCAATAGCTAATATTTATAGAGCTGTTGGTCATGTGCCAGCCCCAAGAATATCACGTACATAAAATCATTTGCCCCTCACAGCAATCCTTTGGGTTAGCTACTGTTATCACACACAAGGAAATGGAAGCACAGATAGATTAAATAACCTTCCAAAGTCACGCAGCAAGCAGTAAGTGACGGAAGCTGGCTTTGAACCAATGTTCCACAGTCCATTCTGCTCATCTCTAGGTTACATTTCTGGGCTGATTTCCCTCTGAGTAGAGGTGGGAAGTGAGGAGTAATTAAAACAGCTTTTCATACATAGACCGTAGTTTTCACATAGACTGCAAAGTAATTAGCTTCCAATTAAAATAAATAAATTTATTAAAAAATAAAGAACATATTGATAGCCCTATGTTTCTCTCTTATTTAAAAACTCTGGGCTAGGGGTTGTTTCAACTTTGCTACCAATAGAAAAGCTCTCACCTCACTGCAGTGCGTCTTGTAGCAAATTCTCTGCTAGTTCACCTCCTCAGAGGCTCTCATTTGCATCCAGTCACCCAGAAATGTGTCGAAATATCTCCTTCACTAATGACCACCATTCTTCATACCTCCATCTAATGTACTCTGCTGTTATTGTTTCTTGTGTTTCTATCTTTTTATTTCAGTGAACCCTCAAAGGCCTTGTAAATTTGTGCTCAGGATTCCATCTTGAAATAATTTCAAAAGTAAGTATGTTTTTTATAGCTATTTTGGCCATTTTGCTGCATTGAAATGGCATTGTGCAAAGATTCAAGCTGTACTGTTAATTTCCATTCACTTATTTTACATTTGCATACAATCAAGAGAGAAACTCACATGGATACAGAATTTAATAAGTATAGATTCCAAACAGATTATTCTGTATAATTTTCACTAGGACTGCAAGAAGATACTTAATGGGCTGGAGGAAGGGTTTATTTATGCTTGAATCAGTTTGAATGTTGTGGGTACTTGAGTGAAGCAATTCTTTGGAGGAATTTGAGGGATGATAGTTTGTACTTCAGAACTGAGTGAGTTCCCAAGTGATGATCTGAAGTGACTTATGAGATGCTTATCCTATGTTGGCAAAACATTCAGTATCAAAGCAAGGAAATTTATTTTTTTTCCTCACAAAACGTTCAACACATTTCTTCCAGGATTATTGTAAGGAGTAAACCACCTAATAAATATGCACAAAAGCATAAGGACTGGCATGTTGTAGGTGCTTGATTAACATTAGTTTCCTCTGAAGTTGTGGAATCTCAAAGTAAACTGAAGCATTAGTATTAGAAGCAGTAAACTTGATTCAATGTGCAGAACAGAAGGTAATATAGGGCTGTAGTCAAGCTCATGGACTCTGCAGCCATACCAACAGAGGTTCATGTCATCACTCTGCCTCTTAATTGTAGGTATTCTTTTTACTCAGTTTCCTCATCTATAAATTGGAAATTGTAGTATCTATTTTGTGCATCTATTAGGAGGATTAAAGGGGATAATGTGTGTGATATACCTGGTGCCTTTTAAGTGGATTTAAGTACTTAGCATCTCTTATGTGGCAAGATGATTAATGATGTTATTGGCTATTATAATGATTAACATAACTTCCATGCTTTAAGGATCTATTTTACACCAATAAAGTACAGAGCATAAAGGCACTGGGTTACAATGGGGTCTTCACAGCACTAGAGATCATTTTCCCATAGTATTAAGTGGAGCTTCAGTTCTTGGAGATAAGACAGAAAGTTTCATGCTCAAATAAGTTAAGGAAACAAAATATTCTATCCCACTTTGCATATTAAAGATCTAATAAATTTCTCCTTTAATCAACTTTGTTTAACCTAGCATTTCCTCCAAACTCTTTATTCATACAATAACATTTATAATCTGGAACACCAATGCTATGGAACATTCTTTGGGAAACTTGGCTTTATGTCTTTAGGTTTAAGTGTATAGTTCTATTCTATCAGCGTTTTCGCATCTAGTGATCATTAGTTAAGTTTTCATTTCAGGCCTCTAGATATCTAAATCATCTAAAATAGTGAATATTGGTGTTTCTGTAGTAAAGCATACACAGTTTTACTTCAGAACAAAAAATGTATGCATTGACTCCAAAACTGTACTAGTGGACACTTGGGGGAAATTTCATTGAAAAAAAGAATCCAGTTAAATTAATGTTCTGAATAGAAAAAAATAAGTGCTTATTATCAAAAGGGTCATTGAGTTGCTCCAGCTAATTGTATGCGGTGGAGGCAGCCAATCTCAAGAGATGGTTACCATGAACCACATCTGCTAGTATTGACTCCCTTCCATGTTGTCTGGATGGGCCCTATCTATCAATTTAACCAACAGAATGTGGAAGTTCTATACCTAAGTGTGAAGAAGGCTGGGTAGCCACTGTGCTTCATGGAAATTCTGTGGGAAAGGTGATATGGGGAGTATGGGGAATAGGAAAAACCCTCAGACCAGAGAGAGAGAGAGAGAGAGAGACCCAGCCTCCCAGTTCAGATAAATAAAAGATGGATGGAAGCATTAGCATTTGAAATATGCCTATCAAGGCACCAGGTGTGCCAGTGAACCAGCTTGGATGCTGCAGACAAGTCAAGTCCTCAGATGATTGTAGCCCTGACCCACATTGCATGGATCAGAACTGTCCAGCTGAGCCTAGTCAACCCACAAAAATCATGAGATAATAAAATGGTTATTATTTAAAGCCAATACACTTTGCAGTGTTTTTTTTTTAAACACAGTTATAGATAATCACTGTAATATGGATACGAGTTCCAAATAGGAAAAGGAGTATGTCAAGGCTATATATTGTCACCCTGCTTATTTAACTTCTATGCAGAGTACATCATGAGAAACGCTGGGCTGGAAGAAGCACAAGCTGGAATCAAGATTGCTGGGAGAAATATCAATAACCTCAGATATGCAGATGACACCACCCTTATGGCAGAAAGTGAAGAGGAACTAAAAAGCCTCTTGATGAAAGTGAAAGAGGAGAGTGAAAAGGTTGGCTTAAAGCCCAACATTCAGAAAACAAAGATCATGGCATCTGGTCTCATCACTTCATGGGAAGTAGATGGGGAAACAGTGGAAACAGTGTCAGACTTTATTTTGGGGGGCTCTAAAATCACTGCAGATGGTGATTGCAGCCATGAAATTAAAAGACTCTTACTCCTTGGAAGAAAGTTATGACCAACCTAGATAGCATATTAAAAAGCAGAAACATTACTTTGCCAACAAAGGTCCATCTAGACCACTGGTTTTTCCAGTGGCCATATATGGATGTGAGAGTTGGACTGTGAAGAAAGGTGAGCACCGAAGAATTGATGCTTTTGAACTATGGTGTTGGAAAAGACTCTTGAGAGTCCCTTGGACTGCAAGGAGATCCAACCAGTCCATTCTAAGGAGATCAGTCCTGAGTGTTCATTGGAAAGACTGATGCTGAAGCTGAAACTCTGATAGTTTGGTCACTGCATGCAAAGAGTTGACTCTTTGGAAAAGACTGTGATGCTGGGAGGAATTGGGGGCAGGAGGAGAAGGGGATGACAGAGGATGAGATGGCTGGATGGCATCACTGACTCAATGGACATGAGTTTGAATGAACTCTGGGAGTTGGTGATGGACAGGGAGGCCTGGCATGCTGCGATTCATGGGGTCGCAAAGAGTTGGACACAACTGAGGGACTGAACTGAACTGAACTGCAGAGTGGTGGGCAGAAAAGTATCCAGGTGACACAGTCTTCATTTTACATTGTTTTCCTAGATATGAGATGAGTGTAGTGTTTAAAATTTGTTCTCAGTTGTCCTCTGACAAAAGAGCCTAAAAGGGCAAAATATTACAAAAATAGCTTGTTAAAATACTGCAGAAAAATACCTTTTTAGCCATTCATATTTTGTTTCAGAACTTTTTTCCTTTGGAGAAAATTACCAGAAAGATCTAAAAATAGATTCAGCTCAAGCTTTGTTTTTTAGTTTTTAAAATAATACACAGGTCAACAGACAATATGCTTACTTTTGTTTAACAAGGAAAAAATATTACTGTCTCATTCTCATAGGCTTACTTCCAAGTCAGGTCCTGAAAGATCATTTTTCCTCCTCCTGCAGATTGATGATTCTTATTTAAAAAGTGACTACAATAAGAAATGAAACTACTTCATAGGTGGCTTTTCACAGAGACAGGTTGGAGAAGGAGGGACAGAGAATGAGGTGTCCCAAGTAGAGAATGTGGAGAAGGGCTAGGAGAAGAAAAAAATAAAAGTAGAAGAGGTTTTGGGCTTTGCTTCGTTGATTTAAAAAAAAATTTTTTTAATATAAATTTATTTATTTTAATTAGAGATTAATTACTTTACAATATTGTATTGTATTGCTTCATTGGTTTTTGTAATTGCTATTGATGTGAGAGGAATGACTGAAGTAATGAGAAGGAATGATAACCAAGATCAGCCTTCTGGGAAATTCTGGACAGCAAATGCATGATATCAACTGCTAATGCTTTACCAATAATGGAGATAATTTTTTTTCCTCAAGTTATGCAAGCCACTAGTGCTTCCTTTGAATGCGACTCCATGAAGAGATGGAGTCATATCCTTGGGATTTACTAGGTTTACACCCAAAAGGTCATTATCAAGTCAATTAAATAATGACATGGGAGACAGTATTTTAGGTTCTGTAGGGGAGAGAAGAGAATAAAGTTGACAAGTTCTCAAGTAATTGGTAATCAAATAGGAAAGTTAAGAAATTATGTTAACAGAATAACACAGCAGAATGTAGTAGTTAAATTAAGGCTAGGAGGGAGAATGCATGGGAGACAGTATTTTAGGTTCTTTAGGGGAGAGAAGAGAATAAAGTTGACAAGTTCTCAAGTAATTGGTAATCAAATAGGAAAGTTAAGAAATTATGTTAACAGAATAACACAGCAGAATGTAGTAGTTAAATTAAGGCTAGGAGGGAGAATGCATGGGAGACAGTATTTTAGGTTCTTTAGGGGAGAGAAGAGAATAAAGTTGACAAGTTCTCAAGTAATTGGTAATCAAATAGGAAAGTTAAGAAATTATGTTAACAGAATAACACAGCAGAATGTAGTAGTTAAATTAAGGCTAGGAGGGAGAACGCAGCTATGCCTGAAAGTGGAGGGTTTTATGACCTCTCTGACAATCAGTCTGCATGAATGACTGTGCACTGATTTGCACTTTTGAGGAAAAGAATAAAGAAATATTTGTTTATTTTCTTGTTAGTCTGCTTGGAAGGGCGCTTGGTAGAGCAGAAAGGGTAGAGGTCAGTGGAAGGGGCAGGATAATTTTCTCCTCTCTCTTGGCTACTGGACAGGTTTTGAATCCCCACTCCGTAAATTATTAATACTAGTCAAGATTAAAGAAGCTGGTTTCACTAAGATCTTTCCAAAATACTTAGCTTAAGTGGCATCACTTAGTGGTCCAAGTGGCCGAGTATGGCACAGAGATGAGGAGGGTGCCTCCACAATGTCTGAAAAAGTGGACAGTCAGTAAATACCCAGTGAACAAACAAAACCCTGAAACACTGGAACTGCTGGCTTTAGGCGCAGCAGGAACTCACACCTTTGGCATGGGCATGGTTGGTGGTGGTGGGCACCATTAACACTGGTGGCAAGGGGCAGTTCTTAAGTTACTTATAGGAAAAGGACGAGTGGGATCTGAAAAAGAATAAGGCAAATCACATCACAGAGGGACTAGAGGCACCAACTTGTTTACAGTATGTATGAGATACTCAGGAACTCAAAGTACCCCTTGTGATGGGTAGGGAGGAGAACAGTGGAGGGGGAGTTGATCTGCATGTACCAGCAGCTTCAGGCAAAAGCAAGAAATTTATTTCATGGATATTAAAAGGACTTTATTTGTATTTACTTTTTGATGGAGCCCAAAGATGTATGGGTTATAGAAGCTACAGTGTCGCAAGGCTAAATCTAAAGGTTTTCTGTGCTGTGGAAGAAAAGAAAAAAGTAGACTGACCCAGGTGAAAAGAAACTATATGCCTGGTTGCATACAGTATGGTTATGATTCACAATGTTGTACAGGTTGGAATGTGGGAAATGCCAAAGGGAACAGGCCAGTTCTCATGTCCTTGACTTCCAAATTCAATATGCGACCTCTTTGAACAGTGAGAACCATGTGTTTGTAAAAATTCTCGCTCTGGGGTAGGATGGGAAGGACTGTCTTCTTTGTGCTGAGCAGCATTCCAGGGATACCAGGAGCTGTTTCACAGTCTAGCATTGAACACTTCTCAGAGCACCCACTGAAAATCCCAGGCCAATTTAGTTTGAAGCAGAGCACAGAAAATTTCTTGCACAGTGCAGTGTACATTTAAGAGAGTTTCTTTGGGCAAAAATAGTTATGGGGTGAATCCTGTTCTTAAAGACATCCTTTTCTTCCAAGGTCATGTGGCAGTGACTCCACTTGGCAGCTGTTCCTCTGGAACAAACCTTCAAGTGATAGAAAAATCCAATCACCTTTTCGGGAAGTCAGATGCATACATATCCTTAGGGCATCGACTAGAGAACAACTACACTCTCGAAAGTGAGAAATCTCTAAACTTCTTGTGGTAATGTAAACTTATTTGTATTTATTAAAAGTTATATAATAAAGTATTAAAATACAATAAATCCATGTGATAACATTAATGATGCTGCAAGCACTTTGAAATGTGAATATAGGGATGAGAACCTTGTTTGGCTTGCTTCTCTTTTCACAAATCTGTCAGTTTCCTTTGCCATTTCACATTTTTCACTTCATTTTCCTCTTCATGTCTTCCCTGGATCCACCTGAGTCACGAGACATGTGGTTCTCTGTCTTAAACAGACACAGACCTAAAAAGTCACCTCAAAAGCCCTCTGTGTCAGGACACCCAGTTTATAACTTCAGCCTGTCCTGTTCTTTCAGAGATCCCCCTTTTTCCTGCTACCTTTGTGTCCGCACTGTCATACTTCTCTGAAATAGCTTTCAAGTTGCCTTTATTTTTCCATTTTGGCTGTCAAAATTCCCAGCATGACAAAGACAACTTCACTTTCAGAATCCTCAATATTAGGTGTGGTTACTCATAGTTGCAACCTAGATGGTAGATAGTCCTTTCTTGACTCTTACCCTCTGCAAGTGTTTAAATGGCTGTCTTGAAAAAGGATTAGCTGGAAAAAGAATTGGGATATACCTTAATGTATCACATCTGTGCCTTTGTATACATATATTTTATCCTAGGTTACACTTTCTTTTCCTGTTACATCCTCCTGGCTGGGAGTGAAGGAATGATATCATGGATTAAAATGTCATTTCTGGCAATTCATTTCTGACTGACATTAAGTAGGCCCAAAAGATGGGATTTAAAAGACTGTTAGAGTAAAACACACAGTACTTACATTGCCAGTAAGTAATGTAACAACTGGTCTGCAGTAATCAACAATCAGTACCTCAGTGGATTATGCTGATGAATTTCCTGGAAGGAGACGTCCTGAATCTTAATGATAATTTAAAATATCATATACAATCGGGTTTATTTTAATGATGGCCCTAGTATCTCACTACTAGGAAGAGAGACCTTAAGCCTAAATCTAGCAAAGGAGGTAGGCGCCAGGGTGAAGGCAGTGTAGTGAAGTGGTTAGGCATGGACTCTGTAGTCAGAATGACCCAGATAAACAGCTCAGTTCTGGAACATACTGCCTATGGGCCCATGGAAATGCTATCTAACCTCTCAAAGCCTTGGTTTCCTCATCTGTAAAAACAGAGTACGTTTGTTATGAAGTTTATGTGAAATGATGCATCCTAAGATCTAAGCACAGTGCCTGATAGAGAGTCCACTTTCAACAAATAGGCATTTGTCATTATTTTGAGCTGTTCATTTAATTCACTTTATTGTATTTGGACATTCCTTATATTCTAAGTCTAATTGGGAGGCAGAGCCAGTGCGTGAGTATAGAACCTGCCACAGAATGGCAGACCCTTTCTTTCCCAGTGTCCCTTATGGCTGGGGTGGCTGCGTGACCCAGGCTCAGTCAGGCAGATACAGAGTCAGGAACTAGTCACAAAGGGGCAGAATGGGGGAGATGTGCCCTGATGGTAGAGACTGGCAGCTGTTAATAGCTCCTGCAGTCAAGGTGGGTAGCAAGGCTAAGCAATGCTGTGGAGATTCTGGAGTCTGGTAGAAGCACCAGCCCATCTCAGTCTGGCTCTCCAGTTTTCCCACTGCTTAGTTTTAGGAACTCTAATTAGGGAGGCAATTATTGTGTCACTTTTAAAGCTACATACATTAAGTAAATGCATCTGGAGATGTATTTTGAAAGGACTGTTGTTTTATCTTAATCCACAAACATCATATGGCCAGGAAGTGTGTCTTCCCTGTTCACCCTGTATTCTGAATGCTTAGAAAATTATCCAGCTATATAGTAGTTAATACTTAATAAACATTGACTGAATAAATAGTGAGTTATGAATACAGAAAGAACAATTACAATGACATGTTACACTCTCTTCCCCAAAAGGGCAAGAAACTATTGTACACGTAAAGCAATCATGAGCTGGTATCCCTGCTCCAGGAGAAAATAAAGGTGGGAGAATATACTGCTGGACACGTCTTCATTCACAAGTACAGGCATTTTCTAGAGTGGAAGGGGAGAAGATCCCAGATAGGAATTTCTATATTTAAAATGTTGGTAAATGTTGAATTAGGAAAATCAAAATACTCTTCTCATGTGTGTGTGGATGCTCAGTTGATAAGTCATGTCTGACTCTTTGCAACCCCATGGACTGTGGCCCACCAGGTTTCTCTGTCCATGGAATTTTCCAGGCAAGAATACTGGAGTGGGTTGCCATTTCCTCCTCCAGGGGATCCTTCTGACCCAGGGATCAAACCCAATCTCCTACATTGGCAGGCAGATTCTTTACCACTGAACCCCCACTCTTCTCATGACAACTGGCTAATGAGATATATATAGATATATGAAAAATATTTAAAGCATTAAAAGACAATCAAGATAGTGAGGAATTATTAGAAGAAAAGGGGACTTGTAGGGGTGAGCACAGCACCTGGTGCTATTTTCACCCTGATGACATTTGTTGATCCACTAGAGGCAGCTTAGAAACTATTTTGGTGGTCTCCCAGTGCTAAGGATGAAAAAAGAATCCTAAAGGCCCAAAGGTGGGAACTATGTACTTCACACTTTGACTTTGGAGTGGGACTTACACAGCAGAGCCCTAGGAATCAAATAAGTTCGAAGTCATTTCTCACAGTGACCAAATCCCAGCTTTACATCTCTGAGTGTCCACAGAAATCTCAAGCTCTGAAACTGGATGAAAGTTGGATTGGATTGCTAGCATTCCCAGATGCCTGGCCAAAGCAAATAAATCTTCTCTAGAAGAAAAACAACTTCACTTTATCCCTCAAATTGTTTCTACAAATAATTTTTCAAATACATGGGAAGGAAGATTGGTAGAAAAGATACTATGAGCAAGAGCCAATCAAAAGTAACAAAATAGAAATGAATACTGGGGGACTTCAGATACTGAAATTATCAGACAGATTATAGAACAATGCTTGGCATATTCAAGATGATAAAAGGTGGGGCATAAAATTGGGGGCAGGGACAGAAATATACATTTCAATAAAAATAGAAATTCTAGAATTAAAAAAAAAATACCATAATAAAAATTTAAAACTTAGTGGACAGGTTTAGAAAAAAAAAAAACAAACAGTTGACAACGGGTTAGTAGAAATTACCTTAAGAGAAGCATGAAGTGATGGAAAAAAGAACAGGAAGACACACAGGATATGTGAGAAAGTTTAATATATTTTTAACTGGAAGAGAGAAGATAGAAACATGGCAGAAGGGATTTAGAGATTATGACTTAGAATTGTCCAGAACTGATGGAAGGTGTTAACTGACAATCAGATCAGATCAGATCAGATCAGTCGCTCAGTCGTGTCCGACTCTTGGCGACCCCATGAACCAGATCAGATCAGATCAGTCGCTCAGTCGTGTCCGACTCTTGGCGACCCCATGAATCGCAGCACGCCAGGCCTCCCTGTCCATCACAAGCTCCCGGAGGTCACTCAGACTCGCATCCATCGAGTCAGTGATGCCATCCAGCCATCTCATCCTCTGTCGTCCCCTTCTCCTCCTGCCCTCAATCCCTCCCAGCATCAGAGTCTTCTCCAATGAGTCAACTCTTCGCATGAGGTGGCCAAAATACTGGAGTTTCAGCTTTAGCATCATTCCTTCTAAAGAAATTCCAGGATTGATCTCCTTCAGAATGGACTGGTTGGATCTCCTTGCAGTCCAAGGGACTCTCAAGAGTCTTCTCCAACACCACAGTTCAAAAGCATCAATTCTTCGGCGCTCAGCCTTCTTCACAGTCCAGCTCTCACATCCATACATGACCACAGGAAAGACCATAGCCTTGACTAGGCGAACCTTTGTTGGTAAAGTAATGTCTCTGCTTTTGAATATGCTATCTAGGTTGGTCATAACTTTCCTTCCAAGGAGCAAGCGTCTTTTAATTTCATGGCTGCAGTCACCATCTGCAGTGATTTTGGAGCCCAGAAAAACAAAGTCTGACACTGTTTCCACTGTTTCCCATCTATTTCCCATGCAGTGATGGGACCAGATGCCATGATCTTCGTTTTCTGAATGTTGAGCTTTAAGCCAACCTTTTCACTCTCCACTTTCACTTTCATCAAGAGGCTTTTTAGCCCCTCTTCACTTTCTGCCATAAGAGTGGTGTCATCTGCATATCTGAGGTTATTGATATTTCTCCCGGCAATCTTGATTCCAACTTGTGTTTCTTCCAGTCCAGCATTTCTCATGATGTACTCTGCATATAAGTTAAATAAACATGGTGACAATATGCAGCCTTGACGTACTCCTTTTCCTATTTGGAACCAGTCTGTTGTTCCATGACCAGTTCTAACTGTTGCTTCCTGACCTGCATACAGATTTTTTAAGAGGCAGATCAGGTGGTCTGGTATTCCCATCTCTTTCAGAATTTTCCACAGTTTATTGTGATCCACACAGTCAAAGGCTTTGGCATAGTCAATAAAGCAGAAATAGATGTTTTTCTGGAACTCTCTTGCTTTTTCCATGATCCAGTGGATGTTGGCAATTTGATCTCTGGTTCCTCTGCCTTTTCTAAAACCAGCTTGAACATCAGGAAGTTCACGGTTCACATATTGCTGAAGCCTGGCTTGGAGAATTTTGAGCATTACTTTACTAGCGTGTGAGATGAGTGCAATTGTTCGGTAGTTTGAGCACTCCTTGGCATTGCCTTTCTTTGGGATTGGGATGAAAACTGACCTTTTCCAATCTTGTGGCCACTGCTGAGTTTTCCAAATTTGCTGGCATATTGAGTGTAGCACTTTCACAGCATCATCATTCAGGACTTGGAATAGCTCAACTGGAATTCCATCACCTCCACTAGCTTTGTTCGTAGTGATGCTTTCTAAGGCCCATTTGACTTCACATTCCAAGATGTCTGGCTCTAGGTCAGTGATCACATCATCATGATTATCTGGGTCTTGAAGCTCTTTTTTGTACAGTTCTTCTGTGTATTCCTGCCACCTCTTCTTAATATCTTCTGCTTCTGTTAGGTCCACACCATCTCTGTCCTTTATTGTGCCCATCTTAGCATGAAATGTTCCTTTGGTATCTCTGATTTTCTTGAAGAGATCCCTAGTCTTTCCCATTCTGTTGTTTTCCTCTATTTCTTTGCATTGATCACTGAAGAAGGCTTTCTTATCTCTTCTTGCTATTCTTTGGAACTCTGCATTTAAATGTTTATATCTTTCCTTTTCTCCTTTGCTTTTCGCTTCTCTTCTTTTCACAGCTATTTGTAAGGCCTCCCCAGACAGCCATTTTGCTTTTTTGCATTTCTTTTCCATGGGGATGGTCTTGATCCCTGTCTCCTGTACAATGTCACGAACCTCATTCCATAGTTCATCAGGCACTCTATCTATCAGATCTAGGCCCTTAAATCTATTTCTCACTTCCACTGTATAATCATAAGGGATTTGATTTAGGTCATACCTGAATGGTCTAGTAGTTTTCTCTACTTTCTTCAATTTCAGTCTGAAACTGACAATAGGAAATTGAAATCCCAGACAGGATAAATAAAAAGAAACCCAAATCAACAGCATGAAATCACAGAAAAACAAAACTAAAAAGCAGTTAGAAAAAGATTTCCTTCAAAGGAACAGCAAATAGACTAATAGCTGAGGTCTCCACAGCAAACATGGAAGCTGGAAGGAAGCAGAGCAACTTTAGTATGCTGGAGGAAAAGAATGACTAACTTAGAACCTATTTATTGTTTTGGCCGCACCAATGTGGCTTGTGAGATCTTAGTTCCCTGACCCGGGATCAAACCCGGGCCTTTGACAGCGAAAGCACGAAATCCTAACCACTGGACCAACGGGGAACCCCACGGGGAACCCCACGGGGAACCCCTCAGAACTTTCATCTCCTGAAAACATCCCACAGAGAGAAGGTGGAATGAACACATTTGGACAAATGGAAATTCCAAGATCATGCCACAGACCCATCTAAACTAAAGGACATTTTCAGGGATGTTAGCGAGGCAGAAGGAAAATTATCCCAGAAGGAAGGTCAGAGAAGCAGGAAAGAGTGATGACATGTTAGTTGCTCAGTCATGTCTGAATCTTTGAGACCCCATGGACTGGGGTTTGCCAGGCTCTTCTGTCCATGGGATACTCCAGGCAAGAATAATGGAGTAGGTTGCCATTTCCTTCTCCAAAGGAAAGTAGTATGTGAGTAATACTAAGTGAGACTGACCACATAAAAGAAAAGCAATGTCTTGTGTATTTGCATATAAATGGGAGGGAATGAATTAAAGAGTTTTAAGGTCTTGGCATTGTTGACAGGAAGGAAAATGGACATGAAACTTTGACATCAGACTTTGGTAGTTCAAACAGGCATGCTTCAGCTTCAATGAAAATTACTGAAAACAGTAAAAGAGTGCATGCATGCTTAGTCGCTCAGTTGTGTCTGACTCTTTGCAACCCCATGGATTGCAGCCGGCCAGGCTCCTCTGTCCACAGGGGTTCTCCAGGTAAGAATACTGGAGTGGGTTGCCATGCCCTCCTCCAGGGGAATCTTCCCAACCCAGGGACTGAACCCAGGTCTCGCGCAATGCAGGCAGATTCTTTACCATCTGAGCTACTAGGGAAGTCCAGTAAAAGAGTATACAACCGTAAAAGTATATTTGGAGGGAATCATAGATGGAAAAACTTGAATCATAAAACTAATCCATCCAAAAGATGACAGGAAAGGGGAGGAAAAAGAACACAGAACAACTGACAAAATAAAAAACTGCCTAATTTAAAATCCAATAACTGCATTTAACTTAAATAGACTAAGTGCCCCAGTCAAAAGGAAAGGATTTTCAGAACAATAGTCAAATATAGGCAGCATACAAGAAATGTATTTTAAATATGAGGACATTAAAGAGCTGAAAGTAACAGAAAAAATGATCTGCCATGTAGGAACTGAGTACAAGAAAGCTAGTATAGCCATATTAATAAAAGATTACTAAAGAAAAGATGGTCACTTTAAAATTCAAGTTCAATTCACCAGAAAAATATGGTAGTTTCTATTTGTATGTATTCAGTAACATGTCTAAAATGAACACAATTGTATCAGGAAAAAAATTTTCACTACAATTGTAAATTTTTCTAACACATATTGTTATGTGTAACAAGCAGACAAAATTAGTGAAATATAGAAAATGCTAAAACACAATTAGTAAACAACCTCTTGGACATAGATCACTGACCTCAACTGTGAACACTTTAAGAACACATGTGTTCAGTTGCATCTGACTCCTGGCGACCCCATAGACTGTAGCCTGCCAGGCTCCTCTGTCCTTGGGATTTTCTAGGTGAGAATACTAGAGTGGGTTGCCATTTCCTCCTCCAGTAAGACCGCATAGTGCGTTGACAAAACTGATCATATACTTGGCTCTGAATACAAGGCAATTATGCTGAGAAAAAAATCAGTAATTGGGAAATCCAAATACTCTTATTACTATTAAAAAGGGCTTCCCTGGTAGCTCAGATGGTACAGAATCCGCCTGCAATGTGGAAGACCTGGGTTCTATCCTTGAGTTGGGAAGATCCCCTGGAGGAAGGCATGACAACCAACTCTAGTATTCTTGCCTGGAAATCCTCGTGGACAGAGGAGCCTGGCAGCCTAGTCCACAGGGCTGCAAAGAGTGGGACATGACTGAGTGACTAAGCACACACACACAATTAAAATAATCCAGTGATGCTAGAACTTCCCTCAAAGATAACTCCAGGTCTAGTTAACCAATTAAAAAACAAACGAAGAAAGAAACCAATGTACAGAAATACTATCATCCAGATGACTGGCTAGAAATCTTTAAGAATGAGGAAGCCAGGGCATCAGGGACAGGAGCCTGAAGGATTCCTAGACTTCTCTTTCAGCAGCTGGTAAAACAGTAAAGTTGAGACTCCTGCCACCAGTGCCTACTCCAAGTTTATTCCTTTAAAAGACAGCATCAGATACATCTCTTTATCTAACTGATAATTTTTGAGCCTCTCGGAATGTATGTTGGGGGAGGAGGGAGCAAAGAGGAAAATTGCTCATTTGGACTTTATTCTATCAGAGAAACACTTATGAGTTTGAAGTGAAAGAACTTTTGTCTTTGAGGGCAGATCCTGACATGGAGGTGGTGTGTGTGTGGGGATCCTGAGAAGGCAGGCAGGAGGGCCATTTGTTGGAGTCTCCCAGTCATGAATGATCTCTGGAAGACGAAGTTCTGTCCAAATGAGGTTAAACACAGGCATTGTAATGAATATGCCCACATGAGTATTTGTGTCTTGAAAGTGGTAATCTGCAAAATGTTAACATATAAGAAGTACTAACATTTTCATGACCCCATTTTAGCATTAGTAATTTTTTTCATATACTTTGAAAAAAAAACGGAAGAACTAGGGCCTAATGGGTGGGGAGCATGGGACTCTGGGTATTTTACCTCACTCCAGTGGGTTTCCAAAGGGCTTAGAAACCCCTGATTATCCTACACGATGAGAATTTTTCCTGTTTTACTCTCTTGGTGATGACTTTGTCATCTACCAGCTACCGAGAGAGAAGTCTGAGAATCCTCCAGGCTCCTCTCTTTGATGCCCCGGCTTCCCCACGGTCTCTGGTTTGCACACTGCTTTTTTGTCCTGGAAAAGACTCCTTTTCCACTTTCGCCTGCGATCTTCCCATCCCAGACCCTACAGGACCAGATTCACACCTACTGGGCTCAGAACGCCACCCCATCAGGGATCCCTGGCCAACCAGTCTGCACTTCCATCAGCCCATGAAGAATAAAGCTCTATGTATTTTTTCCACTGCTACCCCCTTATCCTTCCCCATCTTGTGCCTCTGACACTTTCCCTTAGGTTGGCATCCCTGAATAGATAGCTGCAGGACCAGAAATGGAGGGCATAAGAGGCATCCAGGAGTGGTAAGGAGAGAACAGAGGATGGGAGGAGGTGGGTGGGAAGAAATCTTTTCTTTCTATGCCTTAGTAAGGCAAGAAACAGTAAGGCATAGAAATCTCTTTCTATGCCTTAGTAAGGTCTTAGCACAGTACCAGGTAGCTCAGATGGTACAGAATCCGCCGCAATGTGGAAGACCGGGTCATCCTGAGTTGGGAAGATCCCCTGGAGGAAGGCATGACAACCAACTCTAGTATTCTTGCCTGGAAACCTCGTGGACAGAGGAGCCTGGCAGCCTAGTCCACAGGGCTGCAAAGAGGGGACATGACTGAGTGACTAACACACACACACAATTAAAATAATCCAGTGATGCTAGAACTTCCCTCAAAGATAACCCAGGTCTAGTTAACCAATTAAAAAACAGAGGATGGGAGGAGGTGGGTGGGAAGAAATCTTTTCTTTCTATGCCTTAGTAAGGTCTTAGCACAGTACCAGGTAGCTAAGCCCCTCGGGAATGATCATGAGCTCATTATTTGGCCTCACAAAAAAAGGACTCCACTGGAATCTGCTTTTGGAATTACTAGCGAAACAGAATAAAAATTGCATCTCTGTAAGTTCTGATCCTCAGCTTTACAGGAGCACACACTTTGATAAAGGCCAAAAATCAGTGATACAACAAAAAATGTAGTTTAACAGAGTGAGCCTCTCTCATCAGGCCCAAGTGAGAGGATGCTGGTGGAGGCAGTTAGCAACCTCAGATGTACGACAGGTGTAATGAACACCTGACTTACCATGAGTTACTATGACTACTGAAGAAAGGTCTGAACACTTACAACCTTCCATCAGGCCAGAATGGGACTCTACGACAGAAACTTTTTTTTTAATGGTGGCAGCAGTGTCCTCGACTTTAGCAGACAAAAATTAAAAAAAACAAACGATTTTTTTAGGTACCCTTCTAGACAGCAGTGGCTATTTGACAAAGTACTGAGTAATGAGATGAAAGATGAAATCTATGGTAGGGCTTTTAAGAAAAATATGGATTTCTTGATTTAAAAAAGGAATAAACTTGAATGACATGGGCTTCCCAGGTGGCATTAATGGTAAAGAATCCACTTGCCAAAGCACAAGACACAAGAGATGCAGGTTCAATCACTGGGTTCAGAAGATCCCCTGGAGGAGGAAATAGCAACCCACTCCAGTATTCTTGCCAGGAAAATTCCACAGCCAGAGGACCCTGGCAGGGTATATAGTCCACGGGGTCGAAAAAAGTCAGACGTTACTGAGCACATAAATGACATATGCCCTTGTGCTTCATCCATTCTTAGGCCTTTCCCTTTTTGCTTGACTGGAATGCCGTTTCAGTGCCTGCAGATTCAGCAGCCATCTTGTGACCATAGAAAAAACCTACTTGCTAGGAGTGGTGGAGACAAAGAGGAGAAAGCAGAGCCCTGACAGAATCTGGAAGCCGCTATTGGCTCTGAGCTGCTACTAGTTACTGAAGCAGGTTCCTCCTGTCTGACACACAGCAAGCTGGACTGCTGAGATTCCGAGGTCTGCAGCAAAAAGAGGGTTTATTCACAAGGCAGCCGAGCGAAGAAACAGGAGGAAGTCTCAGATCTACCTTCCCAAGGCGAGGGGCTCAGGGTTTTTATGGGATGAGAAATAGAGCAGCAGAGCTGATGGAAGCATGAAGACCATGAGGAAAGGTGATTGAAAAAAGGTGCAGTAATCATGGATCTAACAGGCACAACTAAGCCTCTGCACATTCAACTGGAGACACTTCAGTGTGGTAGGCCCTCTGAGGTCAAAGGGTCACTGAGCAGACACTCAAACATGCCCAGTTGCAGAGCTGTGATCCTAGCCAGTCTTAACCAGCTCAACTTGAACTAGACACAGAGGATTCCAAGTTATTGGAGAATAGCTTAGGCAAACATCTTATTTAGGCTATGTGCTGTTTGAAGAACATACTGGTCTTTTTAGGAACAATGAAAAGGACTAAAGGCAAGTCAAACAAACTTGACTAAAGATTACCTACAATTTCACTACCTCCAGACTCCTTATTAGGGCTTCCCTGGTAACTCAGACTGTAAAGTGTCTGCCTGCAATGCAGAGACTTGGGTTCGATCCCTGGGTCAGGAAGATCCCCTGGAGAAGGAAATGGCAACCCACTCTAGTACTCTTGAATGGAAAATTTCATGGATAGAGGAGTCTGGTAGGCTACAGTCCATGGGGTTGCGAAGAGTTGGACAAAACTGAGTGACTTCACTTCATACTCCTTATCATGAGGGCAAGAATCATCATTTTATTTAACTAATTCATAATTATAAATGTTAATGCTACTCATAGCTGACTGCAATGATAGCTAATTTATCTACCCTTATAAATTACAAAATCAAGTATATGTAAAATAAAAAGTCTATGTTGAGTTGCAAGTACCTGGTCTGGTGGTTGAAAGACTTCAGATCAGATCAGTCGCTCAGTCGTGTCCGACTCTTTGCGACCCCATGAACTGCAGCACGCCAGGCCTCCCTATCCATCACCAGCTCTCGGAGGTCACTCAGACTCACATTCATCGAGTCAGTGATGCCATCCAGCCATCTCATCCTCTGTCGTCCCCTTCTCCTCCTGCCCTCAATCCCTCCCAGCATCAGAGTCTTCTCCAATGAGTCAACTCTTCGCATGAGGTGGCCAAAATACTGGAGTTTCAGCTTTAGCATCATTCCCTCCAAAGAAATCCCAGGTCTGATCTCCTTCAGAATGGACCGGTTGGATCTCCTTGCAGTCCAAGGGACTCTCAAGAGTCTTCTCCAACACCACAGTTCAAAAGCATCTATTCTTCGGCGCTCAGCCTTCTTCACAATCCAGCTCTCACATCCATACATGACCACAGGAAAGACCATAGCCTTGACTAGGCGAACCTTTGTTGGCAAAGTGATGTCTCTGCTTTTGAATATGCTATAAAGACTTAGCACCTAATTAAGTGATCTGCTTACACTCACACTCATAGCTCACAGCACATGAGGTTCAAATTTGTGTTACAGCAAAGTGATAAATTTCTACATGGAGTTGATCTTTGTGGTCTCTTTCAAATGTTAAATCTTCTAACTTTCAAATGTTAAATCTTCTAAAGCAGAGTGTCTGGATTTTACTTGAGTAGAGGTATTATATCCTACAACTCAGAAAATCGGAGGAATTTTAACTTCACGATCAGAATTTCCCTAAATGGCTTATAACTTTCCAATGACTACAACATTAAGCTCTAGAATATATGTATTCTACCAAATAACTAATCTAATTCAGGACACATGACATCCATTTACAGATTTAGTTGACTACCTCATTCATACATTTATAAGGAAAACATTGTGCAAACTATCATTTGAAAGGGATGCTGGCTAAGGGCTGCTTGAGCATCTTTTTGAAACTTGGGAATCTTCACAAAGCTCTTAGCCTGTATAGTGGCTCTGGCACCCATAGAAACTGAAATCTTGATATTATAGCTTTCTGGGTAAGGATTTCAGTGTTTCTCAAAACTTTTTCTGTAATACAGCTGACCTGAGAAATACTTTTAAACAGAAGGGTGCCGTTGAGAAATAAATTCTTGACTTTATTGCTGCTGTTGTTTGGTTGGTAAGTTGTGTCTGACTCTTTGCAACCCCATGGCTTGCAGATGCCAGGCTTCCCTGTCCTTTACTATCTCCCGGAGTTTGCTCAAATTCATGTCCTCTGAGTCAGTGACACTATCTAAGCATCTAATTCTCTCCTGCCTCCTTCTCCTTTTGCCTTCAATTTTTCCCAACATCAAGGTCTTTTCCAATAAGTCTGCTCTTTGCATGATGGGGCCAAAGAATTGGAGCTTCAGAATCAGTCCTTCCAATGAATATTCAGGGTGGATTTCCTTTAAGACTGACTGGTTTGATCTCCTTGCAGCCCAAGGGACTCTTGAGAGTCTTCTCCAGCACCAGAGTTTAACAGTGTATTAAAAAGTAGAGACCTCACTTTGCTGACAAAGGTCCATATAGTCAAGGCTATAGTTCCTTCCAGTAGTCATCTTCTTGACTACCCTTCTTTAAGTTCATAGTAAATGTTAGCTTATTAAAGATGTCTCTTAGTAAAAACCTGTTAACATAAATTTTTTTAGCTCAGCATAGCTCACAGAGTCCTTTTCTTGTATAATGATTAACAGCCATCGAACACTTAGAATACTCCTGGAATCTTGAAAGGCACAGTTTTCAGAATTCAAATATTCTTCCTCAAATTTTTTCTAGCCTTGTTTTGCTCACTGTTAGGAAAACTCACTAAAAACAACATTAGAGCAGCACCAACCTGCTTTGCAAATTCAGTTACACTAAATAAACTTCATTTTCTCTTCACTAACTGAAATTGTTCACAGAGAATCTCTAAGACTCCTCTGTTGCAAAAATTCTATGATTCTATTGTGGATAGTGAAGTTTTGTCTAGTTAATGGTATCTCTCTGGGTGCTACTTCCAATTGGTTGAACACCACTGTTATCTCTCTCTATCCCAAAGTGGGAATTCACTGGGGTAATAAATCACCCCTCCCTCTCTGCACAAGTATTTGTCTCTCCTAATTTCCAGAGTTCGTGAAAGCTATAATTAACCCGTATGGACTCTATTAACATGGTTTGTAGGACTTTGGAAAAGGTCTGGGGAGATGGGGAAGGTCTAAGGATAGAGATAAGCTTACTCTCAACATCTACTACAAACACTTTCAAGCAGAAAAGGAGGCAGACTCCTCCACAAATAACGCAAATAATACAGAGTCAGACAATAGAGTTGTAAACAAGGCAGAACAGTTATTGACATCTTTCTTTTGAAGTTTTTGAAATTGCAAGTTTCTTAGAGTGGCAGGGTATACAGTGAAGACTTTTAAATTAAATTTGGTGGGTTGGTTTTTCACTTTGTCAACTACAAATTGACACTTGCCACAGGCACTTGCCATCTACCTCTACGAGGATTAAGTCATATGCTCCTGCGACTGCTGACCTTCAACACCCACTGAGAGGAGTTCAGGGTGGAGAACAGAAATGAGGCACTCTGTGCCTGGGGGCTGGTGGTGGGGAAACTGGCAGGACAGGTCTTCGGATAGTTAGATACTTTCAGGAACGGATTTTGTGAGCCTGATTCTTGTATTGTCTCATATCTAGAAAAACACTAAAATCCTACATGGTGATGACTATTCCTTGTGACTAGCAAAAGTTTCACGAGACTAGTAGAAACCTTTGGAGAAATATGTGCTTGATTGTATGCATCCTCCCTTCACCAAAATCACATATATACTGACCTTCCCTCTGTGTCTCTTTGGAGCAGTGTCTCAGAGCTATCTGAGGTGCTATCTCGTGGGCTGCAGTCCTCATTTTGCCCCAAATAAAACTTATAACTCTTATATGTGCATATTTTTAAGTCGACAAACTGCACCTCTAGGAATAGTGCTTTTATTTTGCTAATTTGACAAACATTTACTGAGCACCCACCTTTTGCAAAGCACCATGTCAAAAATTCTGATGATGTGACAGATTGCATTTCCAAGTCAACCACAAAATTAACTCCCATCCCACGTAATTTCTAAGATGCAGCTTTAGCACTCTTAATGGGTAAGGCGGTCTATATTCCCTCTTCCTTGCAATTGGATGGACTGTGTAACTCTTGTGATCAGAGGATGGTTGAAACAGTACAAACTTCCGAGGCTAGGGCATAACAGGAAAAACAGCTTCTACCTTGCCCACTGGAATTTTCTCCCAAAGCTTTCGGCCGCCATGTAAGCAGCTTTACTGCCCTGAGGCTGCCATGCTGGGAGGAAGTTCAAATTAGCTCCTGTAGAGAGACAACAAGGAAAAGGCCTGAGATGATGTGAAGTCTAATAGACACAAGCCGCCCTCAGCTGCTCCAGTCCCACTGCAGCTGCATGCTAGACCCTCAGCCAGAGCTGCCACACCAAGCGCTCCCCAATTTCCTGGCAATGGCACCCCACTCCAGTCCCCTTGCCTGGAAAATCCCATGGACAGAGGAGCCTGGTAGGCTGCAGTCCATGGGGTCCCTAAAAGTCGGACACGACTGAGCGACTTCACTTTCACTTTTCACTTTCATGCATTGGAAAAGGAAATGGCAACCCACTCCAGTGTTCTCGCCTGGAGAATCCCAGGGACGGTGGAGCCTGGTGGGCTGCCGTCTATGGGGTCACACAGAGTCGGACACGACTGAAGTGACTTAGCAGCAATAGCAGCAGCAGAGACCATGAAGTGGAATGAAATGATTATTGGCTTAAGCCATTTGAAATCCAGCTGGGAAGACCAAATACACATAAGGAGAACACTTAGACCTGTCACATGTGGCTGAGAGTCCCAACAGGCTTGAAGACTGAAGAGCTGTCAAGGAATGGGATAATTTTTACATCCAGCTTCTGATTTGCAGAAATTCCAAGTTTGAAGTATTGTGAATTCACATTAGCATTTTTATGAGAATAAAAATGATCATTTTCATGAATTATGTTATTTGATTATAAAATTCCAATAGATTTTCAATTGGTCCAACTTACAATTCTGCTGAATCATTTATTTTTTTAAAAAACGTAAATGTCTGGCTCAAATTATTAAATACATGCAAGCATATTTTGGGCAGAAAAGCAATATAGTAAACTGACAGAAAAATCATAGGACATAATCCATGACATGAAGTTGTTTAAAATTTCACTGGACATTTTAAACAGAATCACACACAAACACGGATAAATAGCAACAGTAAGGAAGACGTGTTAAGTACACAGGGTTAAGATACAAAGTAAACATGGAGTTTAATATTCATGCATTTATCTGTCTTATAGTCATGTTTGCCTCAGTCAACCGTTGCCTGTATGCTTTTTATGGTTTTGACCTAGACCTGATAACAAAAATCCAGGTTCAACTAGGTTAGGTCTCCCATGTTATATACCCTGATCTTTACCCTAAAGATGACAAAAAAAAAAAAAAATTTCCTGCACCACAAACTTTGCCTAGAATGTCTTCCAATACCTAGAGTAGCAGTTCTCAAAATGTACTTCATAGAACATTGTTAAAATGTCTTACCAAAAAATTGAATGAAATAAATTCTTCATGTTATGTCATTACAGTGCACATTAAATATTGTAAAGACTCTGAAAGTCCTCCACTTAAGACATCTACAAAGTTGATTAATCATGGGTTTCCTAAATTTTTGAACATCGAAATTTCCCTTCCTTCCCTGCTCACCTCTTTCTTCTTTTTGTGGGGGAGGGGGGTGTCACTTTTTCACATAACATTTACTAAAACATTTTGGGCACTGCTGCCTTAGGGGCAAAAAGTGATAAAGTGCAGTGAGTTTTATCCTTTCTTTTGTCTTACCTATATGGCCTTGTGTAACTTAGCTAACTCTTCTGAGCTGTTCAACTGCAAAGGAGGAATAGGGATAAGAAATTCAACCTTACAGAGTTGTTGTGAGTTGATAGATAAGTAACAGCTTTTGTTGCCCTTTCCTTAGAGAATTAACCTTCCCCTTATAGGCTGGACCAGAACAGGCCTTTCTGGCTTGCGTTAGTGTTGATCCTTGTACCTAATATTGAACAAATCACAAATCATGCTCCTGACATAGGGATTCTGGACCCAAAAGGAAATAAAACTTGGCCAAAATTTTTTCCTTGTTTGAGTCCTCTGGCTTAGACCCCTGACAATTCCAGACTGCCTGGGTTCAAATCCCATTTTCACCATTTATCAGCTGCATAGCCTAGGAGAGCTACTTAACTCTATGCCCCAGTTTCTCCCTCTGTAGAATGGGAACAAGAATAGTAGCCACACCATAGGAATGTTATGAATATTAAACCATACTTTGAATAGAGCCTGGAACGTGATGTGATGTTAATGATTACAGACTTATAAATAAAGAGGTAGGTATAAAATTGAATAACTGGCTCTACTTTAGATCTAAAATAGCCAAATAGTTGAGGTAAAATTATTTTGGTGCTATACTCTGCTTTCTTTTTGGAACTATGTCAATTTTCCACTTTGTTAGCTTGAACCTGACCTCGGGAATGACACTGCCACTATAATCTTTTTGAATCACCTGTAATTTCTTTGTCCCACTCTTTCAGGCTCTCAAGATTTGGGAAGTCCAAAAAAATTAGATAAATTTTTCTATATTACCCTGACAGACTCTGTTAACCCTCATAGAACAAGCTGATATCTTTCTAATACATAATGATTGCATTTAATGAGAGGAAATTTGGCTGAGAATAGTTGTCACCATGGATATGCAGGCATAAGAAGCTGGTAGGGTGCAGAATGGGCACCATGAAAATTTCACAAGGTTGAAATCAGGGCAAAGCTCAGCATGTAGAATGAGCTGGAAGAATGCTCTTAGCACAATGGTTATTAATATCTGCTAAAGAACCTGACCTTTGTTGCTGTAAACAAGACTAGATAATTACACATTCATTCTAAGAAGAACTTTGAGATGAAAATGGAGGCATTTGTCAAAGGGAACAGGAAAGTAATTTGTACTCAGCTGAAACACGGAGTTTTAGTCTTAATATGACAGCTTTGCCCCTTGTCAGGAAAGATTTGTTACTTTAGGTAATGATTATAATTAGCCTTCTCATCCATGAATGCTCTTATCCTCTCATTTTCTAGAAAAAAAAAAAGGTTGAAAAAGAATAAGCTATGTACAAATAGTCTTTGGGAGGGACATACCTTTCCCACTTTTTGGGGGTTGGGTTTGTTATTCACCTCAATAATTAATCCAAGATGAAAGGAACTTTGGGGTCTTAGAATCACAGGCAAATAAGCTGACCAACCTCCAGCACTGGAACCATTTTTTTCCCACCACTTACTCACAAGCAGGTGAACAAATAAACAAACATCAAAGGAAGCATCAAACATAGTTTGTTTATGGTTAGGCCTCTCTGGGGTGACTGGTTGACCCAGTCTTCTCTTGCAGGTAAAATATTTTTCCAAGGAGGCAGTTCATCAGACTTACCAAGGTTTAAAGGAAATCTTTTAACCAAAACTTGACTTCCCCCCAATTCTTTTAGTTGCATATACAAAGGTATAGAGGCTGATGTAAAAATGATGTGATGTAAATAAATAAAAAGACAAAAAAGATGACTCATTTCCAAGTCAAATTTCATTTTCATTCTTTGGAGTTAATGTCCGTCCCTTTACATCTTTCTTTCCATTCCTGTCTTTTTAGAATAAGTGAAAGTTAGCACCAAATCTATGACATAACTGACTTTCATCCAGGTAAAACAGTCAGCACTGGGTTAACTCTGCTAATACGGAGTTATTATCACAGAGGTATATGTGAGTGGCTTGTGCACCCATGGCTTGTGCATGTCGTTAAGGAGACAGACCATGCCCAAGCTCTTCCATCTGCTGTCTGCCAGGTATTAGATTTTGTGCTTCATGGGTGCTATGAAAGGGTCTAGGAATGAGATTCCTAACTGCAATCAGTTAAAGAAGATAAATAGCATTCTCAGTTTTAAATAGTGTATCCAGGCCCTGAAATAGATGTACCTCTATGTATACACATTAATGGGCAAATAATCCATATTGACAATAACTACCGTTAGAGTAGAAGGTGAAAGTAAGTCCTTGGGTCTGCATTTTCCAGATGATTTAGAAAGTAAAACTGGAGCAGTTTCAGTAGGAAGGTAAGGCGCAGCTTTTAGGGCAGGTCGAAGTGGGCAGTGGGGGAAGGCAATGGCACCCCACCCCAGTACTCTTGCCTGGAAAATCCCATGGATGGAGGGGCCTGGTAGGCTCCAGTCCATGGGGTTGCTAAGAGTCGGACACAACTGAGCGACTTCACTTTCACTTTTCACTTTCATGCATTGGAGAAGGAAATGGCAACCCACTCCAGTGTTCTTGCCTAGAGAATCCCGGGGACGGAGGAGCCTGGTGGGCTGCCGTCTATGGGGTCGCACAGAGTCTAACACGACTGAAGCGACTTAGCAGCAGCAGCAGCAGCAGCAGCAGCAGCAGAAGTGGGCAGTAGGCAAGCATGCGGTGTTTTGTCAAGAAATACAAACTGTTCCACTGGACCACAGGCTTAGTGAAAAGATGGTCAGGGACAAGACAGGAAAGCTGGCTGAGGTCGGATTGTGGAGGTCTTAACATTTCCAACAGAAGTATTTGGGGATCTAACTTCAGATAATGGGCAGACACTGAAAGCTTATTAATACTGCAACATAAGGTTAGGATGGTTTGCCATAGTTTAAGAATTAAACGAGGTTTTTTCAATTATTCAGTCTGATCACAGATGAGAATTTGATTGTTTCCAGGTATGGGCGCTCAAGGCAAATTTGCCAGGCTTCTTTCCTGCCTGGCGGGTACAGGAAAGGAGCAATGGTGATGGGGGGCACAGCTTGTCGTTTGGGTGCACACAGACCTGGCTTCCAGTTAAATCTCGAAATCTTGGCTACCTTCTTGCCGTTTGACTTTGGGCATTTCCCTAACTCTTCTGAGACTTGGTTTTCTCATCTATAAAATGGAGATACAGTATTTAACTCCTGGTGTTAGAAATGCTGTGAGGAGCTTCTGGATCATAGTTTGCACTCAATGAACAACAGCTATTCTGTGAGTATTACCATCAGCAGTTGTCTCACACACAAGCTTAAAAATTACAGCTGGATCAGTTCTCATGTATTAGACATCAGTGGGTTCATTTTTTTTTTCTTTTGCCTCAAAATACTTACTAAAAATGTCTGCTTGGCAGTGAGCAACAAAGTCATCTATCTGTAGGTCAACATCTTCTAGGTGGAGAGATGTGCTGTGTGGGAAGCACTTTTCCTCCACAGAGGGAAGTAGCGGCTGAGAACCCAACATTTTCACTGATAGCCTGGCTTCTACTTCGTTGATTCTGCCTCAATCAATGAGACTCCATGAGAAGGAGAGAGCAGTGACCTGGCCACTCCGGGAGCAAAATTCCCCCTCACTCTCACCTCTGTGGATGCATCAGTGAATGCTAGAAAGCAGCTGACCATTGGGGCACACAGACTTGGTTTCAAATTCTGACTATGCAACCTACCAGCTGAACGTCCCCAAGTAACTTGCTTAGAATTTGAACCTCACAAGTTTCACTTTTAAAATAAGGATAATCATCCTTTGAGGACTGTTGTGGGATTAAATGAGCTAATGTAGATGAAGATCTTGATTTTAAGAAAACCCTCAATACATGGCAATTGCATGGATGTGTGCTCAGTCGTATCTGACTCTTTGCGACCCCATGGACTGCAGCCCACCAGGCTTCTCTGTCCATAGAATTTTCCAGGCAAGAATACTGGAGTGGGTTGCCATTTCCTCCTCTAGGGGATCTTTCCAATCCAGGGATCGAACCCACGTCTCCTGGGTCTCCTACGCTGGTGGGCGGATTCTGTACCACTGCGCCACCTGCGAAGCCCCACAATACATAGCAGCAATGACTAATCTCTTCTTTCTTCTGCGTTCTTCCTTTCAACCTGCCTTCACCTCAGTCTTTCAGAAAAGACCATGATCCTATGTAGCCCAAGGGAACTGGAAATGAAAGGAGAAATTCTTGTTCCCTCCTTATCCCCTACTAAGCCTCAGCTGTCAACCTACCTGAAGCAGTTTCTCCCTTGCTACCCAAAAGGGGACAGTCTATGCTAATTCTGTGCTGGTCATCCTAGAGTAAACTCTTAGATGATGACCCAACTGAAACAGGCCCAAGCAGAGTAAAATACCTGATAATGAGGTAAGTCTCCTTTGGAATCTGAAGAACAGTAAGAAGTGTATCAGTGGAAGGATATGAGAAGAAAAACTCAAAAATGAGAGGAGAAAATAAAATAACAAAATGGTAAAGCAATGTTTTAAATACTCATTTAATAACTATAGAAAGGGATTTTCTTAAGCTAGTTGCTTTAGAAAGTTGCCATATTATAAGTAATAGACCAGCCATACAGTTTAGGTACCACCACCAAACTACCACACAATTGCACTCATCTCACATGCTAGTAAAGTAATGCTCAAAATTCTCCAAGCCAGGCTTCCACAGGATGTGAACCGTGAACTTCCAAATGTTCAAGCTGGATTTAGAAAAGGCAGAGAAACCAGAGATCAAATTGCCAACATCTGTTGGGTCATCGAAAAAGCAAGAGAGTTCCAGAAAAAAAAAATCTACTTCTGCTTTATTGACTATGCCAAAGCCTTTGACTGCATGGACCACAACAAACTGTGGAAAATTCTGAAAGAGATGGGAATACCAGACCACCTGACCTGCCTCTTGAGAAATCTGTATGCAGGTCAGGAAGCAACAGTTAGAACTGGACATGGAACAACAGACTGGTTCCAAATAGAAAAAGGAGTACGTCAAGGCTGTATATTGTCAACCTGCTTCTTATTTAACTTATATGCAAAGTACATTAGGAGAAACGCTGGGCTAGAGGAAGCAGAAGCTGGAATGAAGATTGCTGGGAGAAATATCAATAACCTCAGATACGCAGATGACACCATCCTTATGGCAGAAAGTGAAGAAGAACTAAACAGCCTCTTGATGAAAGAGGAGAGTGAAAAAGTTGGCTTAAAACTCAACATTCAGAAAATTAAGATCATGGCATCCAGTCCCATCACTTCATGGCAAATAGATGGGGAAACAGTGACAGACTTAATTTTCTTGGGCTCCAAAACCACTGCCGATGGGGATTGCAACCATGAAATTAAAAGATGCTTGCTCCCTGGAAGAAAAGCTATGACCAACCTAGACAGCATATTAAAAAGCAGAGCCATTACTTTGCCAACAAAGGTTTGTCTAGTCAAAGCTATGGTTTTTCCAGTAGTCATGTATAGATGTGAGATTTGGACTATAAAGAAAGCTGAGCACTGAAGAATTGATGCTTTTGAACTGTGGTGTTGGAGAAGACTCTTGAGGGTCCCGTGGACTGCAAGGAGATCCCACCAGTCCATCCTAAAGGAGATCAGTCCTGAATATTCATTGGAAGGACTGATGCTGAAGCTGAGACTTCAATACTTTGGCCACCTGATATGAAGAACTGACTCATTTGAAAAGACCCTGATGCTGGGAAAGATTGAGGGCAGGAGGAGAAGGGGACAACAGAGGTTGAGATGTTTGTATGGCATCTCCAACTCAATGGACATGAGTTTGAGTAAACTCCAGTAGTTGATGATTGACAGGGAGGCCTGGCATGCTGCTGTCTATGGGGTCGCAAAGAGTCGGACACGACTGAGCGACTGAACTGAACTGAACCAAAGGGGAAATTTGACACCTATTCTGGGGCCTTGTGAGAAAAACTCATTTTGTTACACAGAGTCAGCTACTTAAAAAATTAGCAGGACCTTCCCCTCCTGTTATTCAAATACAATCCACTTCTCTAAGATGACTGAGGATGAAGTTATAGGCAGACCATGAGCACAGACCAATGCCTTAATTGGTTATTAATATATGATCACTGCTATTTTTAGAGATTACTGGTGTTTGATAACTACCTCAGAAACAGAGTCTGGATTTCATAGCTGTGTTCTATCACACATAAAACCAGAAACAGTGATGGGCAATAAGCTGGACCACGATGCCATTTCTGGAAAGCCCCAGATGCATTTGTTATAGCTTGAAAAGTCATGCTGGAAAGTTTCCTGGTAATTCCATTCATCTTGAATGTTAATAATTAATCCATCAGGAAACTGCCCTGACTATAACTCAGTGGCAAAACTCAACACCTATTGGTGTTCAACTTGGTTAGGAAATTAATTTGATAATGTGTCTATCAAATTTGGCAAGACTTTAGGTGTAATTTAGGGATAAAAAGTATGTATTGAATAGTTTTAAGGAATTAAAATGGGCATCCCTTCCATAATTCTTCCATCACATTTGTTAGCTGATAAACTAAACTCTCAGACTGGAAGTTCTCCCTGTGTAATTAATGGGAGTGTTTATCACTGATGCCTTAAAACAACTTGGTTATTCAGTTCCATTTATAGAAGGATAAAACAGTTAGCAGGCTGGAGACCAATAAAAGGTTAGTTTTGAGCATTATATTTACAACCTGAGAACTAAGTAACTCTCCACTCCTGAACAGTCTCCCACTCAGAATTAGAAACAACCAGCTTCAAGTCATTGAGTGCCTGTGTGGAAAAAATTCTAAGCTATGGAAACAATGTGTCCCTGTGGAATTTCCCGAGTGGCACCAGGTGGGCCTCCTCCGCTATGTGAATACTTTGGGCTGTCACAGAGGTAAGCAGTACCAAAGCTTATGGATGATTCAACAGCTGTAAACAAATAACCTTGTTCTGAATCTAGCCACCCTCTCCCAGACACAGCTAGGTCTGAAAATAGCAGCTGAAGGAACCTCCTCCCCAGTTGGCCCCAACGCTGTCCAGACAGAGGACTCCTCTGTTTCCACTAGAATGAGCCAGGAATAAAAACTCCATCCATCTGAGAATGCCTGGAATAATTTCAGCATTGGGAAGACAAAAAGAAAAGAAGTTTCAGGGTTTCACTGATAAGGATCTAGGTTTAAGGATGGGAAGTGCTGTCCCCCAGAGATCACTTCTACATGTTCCTCAAGCACCAAATACTTGCTGAGACACCAAGCACAACTGAGCCCCAACCCCAGCCCTCAGAGGGCACATGTGGTTAGAACATTTGCCACAGGGGGAGAATTTCTAATTAAGCTACAGGAAAATCACTGTGCCCCAATTCTCAGATGATGGCAATGAGGATTTAAGTGATACAATTAATCATATGTGCATTAATATTTAGAAGATGAACCACTCATTTTTGCCACAAATAGCATGGCATTTAGTAATTTGGTTGAGGATCTGATCTGATGAAGTAACCAGTGTTAATTTATTATCTATCTTATAAAGATAATATGTTCAAGATGTAATGTATTAGCTCACTTCTCCAGAATTGATCTCGATGGTATGGAGGAGAGCCAAGGAAATAGGCAAGAAGCCATTCAAGTGATGCCTGAACAACGGAAATATATGTCACAAACTACATGCCCTCTTATGCTCTCAAGCATAAGACTCACAGAATAGGGTCTTAGGGTGTGCCTCCGGATATACATACTTTTCTTTTAGACACAATTCTAATAACAACTTGGAAGCAGATGATTGCAAAGAGAGAAAAAGGATGTTTTCAGGATAACACAACTGAAAGCAAGAAGTTATGCAGAATCGATAATGATAGAGGAAACTGATCTATAAAAATGGCAGGAAAAATAACAGCGTTTTATCAGTGTGGGGCAATTCTGTGTTGGGCAAAGTTAAAAATAGTTAAGCAAAACACAAGATTTGGTGTTCACATTAATAACTCTCTGATACCAGGAAATACGATATCTGCATGAAGTAGACAAGTGATGTATTTAAAAGCAGTTCCAACAGAAAAAGGATAAATTATGTTAAATTCTGTCATCTTGAATATTCACTTTCATGCAATGCTAACTTCTCAGACTAGTCTACACAGATAACAGAGAAGCATTGGAATATCAGTTAAGATTGTTGCCTGGCAGTTGCCAGGCTGCCTGGGTTCAAATCCCAGCCATACCACCTCCTATCTGTGTGACTTTGGGCGACTCACTTAACCTCTCTGAATCTGTTCCTTGATTGTAAAATGGGTGGTGGTAAGGATTTAATGAGTTAATGTGTGTAAAGCATTAGAAGAATGCTAGGTAAGCATTCTTTGAAAAGACATTCACGTATACCAGGTACCCACTGTGTGCCAGGTACTAGATGTGGGCTGATATCTTTATAAGCTATTACTACTTGAAGTGAGACACCAGAATTTAGCCTTAAATATTCCTCAAGTCCAAAGTAATTGGAAATAAAAAATTATCAACTCTAGGAAAAACCAACGTGACCCCTCACGTCTAGCATTCATGTGACCTGATTTCTGTTACAGCAAAACACTGATGTTTCTTCACCTTTTACATCTAATTTAGCTTCTATTCTGTCTCCTAAAATTACAGAATAGTAGCTAAATTAAATGTCTTACCTTCATTTTGCATATGTATTCATCATCTTTTCTGCAATGATTTCAGCTCAGTTGCTATTTTAGACCTTATAGAGCCAATTATCTGGGAACATGACAATAGGCATTGCATTCATCTGAGGAGAGACATTATAACTATTTGCAAGGTAAAAACAGTGCTACAGAAGTTCTAGGTCTCTAATAGAGCCATTTCTAGCCAAAAAGCACGAGAAATTTACCTTCTGAAATAGATCTCAAAATTGAAAAGTTATAGAATAAAGTGCTATAAGGACATAAGTGATATTTGAATATCAAAAGTTATTTTCAGTATCTACAAAACTCTTGACCACTGCTCTTCAAAACTGTCAAGACAATGAAAACCAAGAAAAAAACTCAAAGTCACACACTGGAGGAGACAAAGCTTAATGACTAAATATCAATACAGTGCCCTGGATTTGATCTGGGAACAGAGAAAGATTGTTTACAAAATGCAGGTGCAATTGGAGTAAGAATTAGAATTTTGTTAGTCGTATGTCCACAGTACATGTGATCACAGAGTCGGACGTGACCGAGTGACTAGCACACACAGTAGTACTGTACACGTGCAAACCTCTTTGTTTTGATAATTGTTTTTATCATAGTGTAAGATGTTGGCATTGGGGTGAATGAGTCAATGGTATGCAGAAAAGTTATTCTAAAATAAAAAATTTATTTTAAAAATATTTGCAGATCTGAAAGGCTAAGCAGTGAAAATAGCTTGAGGGTCTTATCAGAAGGTTAGATTTCAATCTTGCTTCCACAACCATCCAGTCGGACAGCTTGCAATAAGTTTGGTTGAATGTTTTGAGCCTTGATATCACTCATAAAATAGGGATGAGAATTTTCCTGGCGGTACAGTGGCTAAGAATCCGCCTGCCAGCACAGAGGATTGCAGGTTCAATAGTCTAGAGCCGGCGAGCCGCAACTACTGAGGCCAGCGTCCTACAGCTTGCGCTCTGCAGCGAGAAGTCACTGCAGTGATAGCCTGTGCACCACAACTAGTGAGCAGCCCCTCCTTGCCACAACTAGAGAAAAGCCCAAGCAGCAACGAAGACGCAGCACAGCCAAAAACAAAATGAATAAAATAGGAATAAAAATGATGATCTGACACAGTATTAGTGAAAGAGCAAATGAAAACTCACAAACCCATACAAAAGATGACCATTAATTACAAACGTTTCAAAGTTTCTTTGAACTGCAGCTTCAACCTTAAAACTAGTTAGTAAATCGACACATATTCTTCTTCATTTTTAAAAATGATTGATAACTGATCTGGGATGCCTTTAATAAAGAAAAATTAAGTCAGATATTGATCTCATTAGAGAGCTTATGTTTTTCATCATCACCCCCCTTTAAAATTAGCATTGATTAGACAAACCAGTGTTTGTAGGAAATCTTTTGCACCTACTCTGGCATGAGTGTCCCCATGTGCAAATAGAGACTTAAACATGAGTGAGATCGATAAAAATTGGTGGATCTGACATCCTGTTTTGTGGTTGTCTGATTCCAACTGACAGTGAGACAAAATTGGGTATAGGTAAAGCATCGCTGTGGAAGCTCTGAGGAAATCTTTGGTGGAGAGAATAGGCAATGGAGTAAAGTTTGTTGGAATTACTTTTTCCTTCATAGAGGCAAGGCTGGCAAGTGGTTAAGAATGCAGGTTTTTATTGACTCCTCAGATTGGAAGTCAAGCTCTGGCTCTTGCATTTTAGAGCTTGGGCAGGTAACAAGAGGGTCAGAGGGTCACCAGAGCTGAGACGAGAAGTCTGATATGGGAAATATGAAGGAAGTACACTGCAGTGGACGTGGATGTCAGGAGAGGTGCAGGGATCAGGGAGACAAAGGAATCAAGGTGGGCTCTCGCGTTTCCGGAGAGGGGGCATTTGGTCCATTAACTAAGGTAGGAAATCTTGGAAGACTGGGGGAAAGTAAGGCTTATGGTTTGAGAAATTCATGAGAAAAGATCTTTCTGGCATAAGAGTTTATATTTTATCTGAGTTAACAGGAGCTTGGAGACAAAGTAGAAGATAGAAATAGCATTCTTAAGCTCTACCACTTCCTGAGTGACTGAAGGGGCAAGTAGCTTAACCTCTGCCTTCATTTTCTCATTTATAACATGGGAATAATGAAAGCTATCTCAGAGCTGCTGTAAGAACAAGATATTGCATACAAAGAACCAGCCTTGCACCTGCCCAACTAATTTTAAGTCTTTCATTCCACGTTAGCTATTTAACTTTAATAACATAAAGCTGTAATGATTTGTAGCTAAAATAAGCAACTTCCCCAAAGATACATAGCCAGAGAAGCCCAAGGTGATATTCGAACCAGAACTGCCTCTTCACATTCAGCACACAGATTCAGAGAGAGCTGTACCCACACTGATCTCAGTGGGCTGCAGCTTCCCAAGGTGCACAAAATCAAGTGAAGACCCTCCACTCCACCCCTCTTCCCACCCACCCAACCCTTTACACTCCAAAATTCCTAGGTCAGTGATATTGCCTGAGGATCTCAGGAAGGTCAAATTCACAGTGGAGAGTTATAGAAGTGCATGAGACTGGAGGAGGTCGAAACAGCAAGCTTAAGCCTTCCTTTTTTCATGAGGTAGAAGGTTAACACAGGCAAGAGTAGAATGCGTTCATAGGCTGAGCAGAGGAAACTCTAGAAAGTGTGATTAATAGAAAGAGAAGATAGCAAGCCGAAGGCCCCATCGTGAAGGAAGCAGGCTAGGATGTGACAGAAGTAGAGAAGAGTCACTTCTCCCACTGAGGGCTGGAAGGAGGTGAGACAGGAACACGGCCCTTGTGTGCTGCAGCAGGGCTTATGAGGGAAATGTCTCAACATTCTCTAATTTCTCAGTAAAGCTGGAGGTCTGCTTTGCCCGATACACAGCAAGGCAGATGCTGAGACGCCAAGGTCTGCAGCAAAGAGAGAGATTATTCACCAGGCAGCCAAACGAGAAGATGGAAGAAAGTCTTAGACATGCCTCCCCAAAGGGGAGGGGCTTGGGGTATTCATAAGATGCAAATAAAGCTGCAGGGCAGCTGAAGGCATCAGAAGCATGGGGAACTGGAATGTGAAGAAAGATGATTAGAAAAAGGTGTGATGCTTCCATGTCCTCCATACTGTAAATAGTGCTGCAATGAACACTGGGGTGCATGTGTCTTTTTGAACCTACATATCCATCAACAGATAAATGGATCAAGAAGTTATGGTACACATATACAGTGCATTATTACTTAGTCATAAAAGGAATGAATTTGTGTCAGTTGAACTGAGACGGATGACTCTAGAGCCTGTTATACAGAATGAAATCAGGAAAAGAAAAACAAATATCACATATTAATGCATATATATATAGAGAGAGAGGGAGAGAGAGAGATGGAATCTAGAAAAATGGTACCAATGAGCCTATCTGCAGGGCAGGAATAGAGACACAGACACAGAACAGACTTGTGGACACAGTGGGGGAAGGAGAGGGGGGATGAATTGAGAGCGTAGCACTGAAACAATATATCCATTATTAACTGTAAAATGATAGCCAGTGGGAAGTTGCTGTATAGCACAGGGAGCTCAACCGAGTGCTCCGTGACAACCTAGAGAGGCGGGATGGGGTGGGGGAGGAGGGAGGTTCAAGAGGGAGGGGATAATGTATATCCATACATGATACTTATGGCTGAGTCACACTGTTGTATGGCAGAAACTAACATATAACATTTTAAAGCAATTACCTTCTAATTAAAAATAAATTTTAAGAACAAGAAAAGAAAAAAGGTACGATAATCGTGGTTCTGTGCAGGTGCAACTAAGCTCCAGGACTCTGCACGTTCAAACATCAAGGCACTTAGCACCATCTGAGGGTGAAGTTTCGGCCCTGGGACGTCAAAACGTCACTGAACATGTGCAATTAGGGGGGATTCAATGGTCTGATCAAGTCTTAACCCGCTCATCTGCAACTAGACACAGCTGCCTCCAAGTTCTTATAAAATAGCTGGGGCATGCACCTTCTTGTTTAGGCTAAGTGCTTCTTGGAGGACATGTAAGTCTTCTACAGCAACAATTAAAGGACCTGGATTAGTGAAGGCAGGTTAAGGTGAAATGGACTTGACTGATGACTACCCATGGTTTCAAAAGGGTCCAATCTGTTTGCTTAAAGGTCTGAAATAACCACTGGCAGGCACAGAAAAGAAGCTGAACCAGAATTTACACCTGGATATAAAAGCTGAGATTCAAAGACCAAATCTGTACAGACCTTGGCCGCCACAGTTGCATGACTGCCTCCAGGGTAGCTGAGCACCTGTCTGAGAAACCAGCAGAGAAGGCCAAGTCTTTACTGTGTTTTGTGATATTTCTCTTTTCTCTGTATTTTTTTTGGGAGGGGCAGAGAGGGCTTGCCGTGTGACTTTTGAGATCTTAGTTCCCCAGCCAGGGATCGACCCTAGACCCTTGGCAGTGAGAGCACAGAGTCCTACCCACTGGATTGCCATGGAATTCCAGGGAATTTCTAAAAAATAGCCATGATCTATAAAAGCTCTGTGATCCTTAAACTAAAGTTATCCTGTATTGTGGGGGTGATTCACTATGTAGACAGTTTGGAGCAGTTCCCTGATGAAATGGCAACCTTTGCACCATTTTGTAGACAAGTGACATCTAGAAGAGTCTCTACTGTGTGTCTGGACTCTAACAATCATTCTCCTTCTTCTAAACTAAAATGCAGCTGAATTTATAATTATATCCCTGCCTAAAAGGTGCATTCCTTTATTAAGAGAATTAATTGAGCTATCTCAGAAGAGAATATTGATTACATTGAGATTTGAGTAATAAAAATTCTTGCCAGTTTGTATCTAAAGTGAGGCTCGGAACTAGGTCACTGTTACTCACGAGAAAGCCCTGAGAAACCAAAGAAGACAAAAATATGACTTTGGCTCAAGGGTCAAGAAGCCAGGGCCAGAGGCATCCTTCAGTGGGGGAGCTGAGCGACTGACAGCTGCCTCTAGAGAAAGTGGAGGACGTGCAGGGCTCACAGTATTAGGTACATTAAGGGGGATAAAATACATTACAAAATTGTGAAAGGAAGTCTGTACAACTGAATGAGGCATTCAGACATATGACTGATTTGAAAAAATTAGGAGGCTGGGGGACCGAGTGTGTGTTTGCCGTTTCCATTCATTTTCTCTCCCTGCCTCTAAGTGATTCCCTGCATGGACCCTGCCACTACTTAACCAGCTTGTTAAATCTCTTTGATTCTCCAGTCATGCCAGTTTCTCTCATTTCCACTGCATTTTAGCTGGAATGTACAACATCTCCATGTCTATGCATTAATCCACACAGCACTGTAAAGGCAAAAAGCATCTTGAAAGTGTTTGCATTTAAATGGGCTGTAGGCAGTCAGGGTTTCCTGCTTCTGATCCTAGTGAACTGAGGCAAGACGAAGTGAGCTTGTCTTTTCCCCCTCTTTTTAATTTAGCAAACCTGCTTGGCTACCAGCAAGGAGCTGACAGATTGCATACTGTCATCATTTAATCTTAAGACTAAAATTCAATTTTCCTTTCTCAGGATCAGAATGGGGAACAGGGTGGGGAGGTGGGGAATAAAACACCCCCAAGACACAAGGTGACCTGTCTCAGTGGGGTGACCCAGCGCACGTGCCAGCTAATGATGCCCGTCTGTCAGCAGAGCCCGAGGGGGGAGGCCAGTCCTGACAGATGGTGGCGGGTTTGCTGATTATAGAGCTCAGTTGGACCAAGGCTTGGTTTCATTCCCTGCATCAAGGTCTCTTCTGAACAGGGGCTGTTTACTTAAAACATATTCATTCCTGTTTTGTTCATCAGATCCCCAGGATAAAAATGAACATGGGCAGCTGTTGGATTTCTGCTGATAACTATTCAGTTCTGCTTTGTGCTACGGAAACTCATAATCCATTTTACCCCATAATTATTCATTATAAGTGAGAAATCAAATCGGAAGTGGCAACAAGAGTGGATGCTGGGGAAAGAAATTCAAATAGGCATCACCTTTGGTTAATGTTATGTCTCTACACGGGAAATTCAGATTTTTGTGTTACCCTGCTAAAAAAGAAATGGCAACCAAATTTAGCAAGGTGGTGTTTTCGAGCACAAAAGGGTGTCAACTGAGGAGCCTGGTTCTTGCTTTGCCTTCCGCTTGAGAAATCTCAGCTTTTCGTGTAGGGGTTAATGAAAAAGTAGCTTTGGGATGTTACCCTCCCAAAGTTACTGATATTCACACCAAATCACACACAAACATTTAAGATTAGAGGTAGCAAACACCTAGTGGTCCCTGGACAGAAGAGTCAGAAGGAAGAGAAGCAGTCTTTGAAAAAGATTCCGAGTCTCTGCCCCTGGAAACCTCGAGGAGGGAGACAGCCGCTCCGGTGGCAGCTGTAAATTACAACATGCCTAAGAACTTCCTCAGGCCCCTGCAGACCACGTCTCATGCTGTTTGGAAAAACGACAGGGGTTATATATTCACATCCAGGTGTTGTGCTATGACTTAGCAGGCAAGAAGTTGTGGAGGTTTCTTGAGCTCCCCAGCACTGACTTATTTAGAACTCCTGTGGACAGAAGCTCAGGACTGTGGAGGAAGGGCCACATGGCAGGTGTTCTCGGCAGACACACATTCTGGAACAAGTCGTGTGAGGCATGGTCTGAGACACAGCCTCATTATCCAAGGCGAGGCTGTGTAATCCTGTGGCCAGCTATCTTGGGAGCCCCATACAGCTGCTCCTTTCTGACACAGCCAGAGAAAAACAGCCCTTCCGTTTTTAATGATTGCAGGAGGAAAGGCACGAGTGAAGAAGCAGCTGCCCTCCAACTTCCTTTCCTAATTATTGTCTAGGATAGGGTCTGGTAGATTACAAATACTCAGTAAAATAACCTGGCTTAGAGAAGTGAACACATAGGGAATCTGAAATTCATATTTTGTTATTGGCTCTGCCTCTAACTGGAAGACTTTGGAAGAGTTATTTTATCTCTGGACATCAATTTCTGCAATGACAAAATAACAGGATTGCAACTGATTATGTCTACTGGATTCCAGGGTCAGCTCACCTTTTCTGAGTCTTTGATTGATCAGTTAACAGTAGATTAGGAGTTAATAATCCATCTCCAAACACTATGGATTCATCTAAGAATTAATGGGTCAGGAATCTGTAATTCTGATGATCCAGATTGGGGAACGACAATATACTAGGTGTTCACTAGAATGAGATGCTCCTGTATCTCCTGGGAATACAGGGTACATTCTTGCCCAGTGCAATTGCAGATGGAAAGCAATGGAAATTCTTCTTTTCTACCAGCATCAGTATTATAACAAGGCCCTAGCTAGCACTGTCCAATAAAACGTTCTGCAAGGATGGAAATGCTCATTATCAGTGCTGTCCGAACAGTAGTTACTTTCTGAAAGTATTTACTGATCACTTAAATTGCAGCTAATGTAATCAAGGAACTGAATAACTTTGCTTTATTTTAATTAATCTAAATTTAAATAACCACATGTGACTAGTATCTACCATAATGGATAATACAAATTCTACTATATTTTATTGCAATAAAGTAATGAATGGTACACTGAGGTGAAATGAAAAAAAGGCCTTTATTTTACTCCCATTTCTACATTTCTGGGTAGTATGGGACAAGAGACAAGGTCTGTGACTCAGTTTCCTTTTCTCTCAAATTTTGATGGTAATATGTACTTCACAGTATTGTTTGGGAGACTTAGAACCTTTGAGAACCATAAAATGTTATATAAATGCAAGGTATTCCAAGGGCCAGTCCACTGTTGAAAGACGATCTTGCTTCAACACAAAATACAATGGAGTTTGAGAACATGTAACTGAATGTGAGGAAATGTTGGTAAGACCAGACATGAGAAGTTGCAAATAAAGAGGAGAAACTAAAAAGGAAACTCCAAAGAAGGCAGAGAAAAAGGGAGCAGATGAGAATGGAATGGATGGACAAGTCAAGACCTGTGGAGAAAAGGTAATGGCAAAGAGCGGGTGGTGGACTTTCTTTTGGGGAAACTCTTCAGGGCTGAGAATTACTCATGATGACAGGACCATGAACAGATGTCAGTTCTGAGTGGCAATAAATAGGAACATCATCCGATTGAATTTGGATACTTTTTTTTTTTTTTTTTCCCCCAAAAATGGCAGTTTGATATCCATCTCGTTGACTTTTTTCTATCCTTTTAGCCCAGTCTCTGCCCCACTCCAGTACTCTTGCCTGGAAAATCCCATGGACAGAGGAGCCTGGTAGGCTGCAGTCCATGGGGTGGACACGACTGAGCGACTTCACTTTCACTTTTCACTTTCATGCACTGGAGAAGGAAATGACAAGCCACTCCAGTGTTCTTGCCTGGAGAATCCCAGGGACGGTGGAGCCTGATGGGCTGCCGTCTATGGGGTCGCACAGAGTCGGACACGACTGAAGCGACTTAGCAGCAGCAACAGCAGCTCAGTCTCTAAAAAGGATAAGTTCTGGAAATGCCTGGGTTCAAATCCAAGCACTGTCATGCAATAGCTGTGATCTTGGGCAAGCAAAAAACTCTCCAAGTCACACCTTCCTCATCATGAGACCATAACAGTACCTGCCTTGGAGGAGTATGTGAGATAATTTATGTACAAACTAGCTCAGTCTCTGGTCACTCAGAAAATGCTAAAATTTGTAAATCAATTCAACGGACATGAATTTGAGCAAATTCCAGGAGACGGTGAAGGACAGGGAAGCCTGGTGTGCTGCAGCCCACAGGGTCACAAAGAGTCAGACACAACTTAGTGATTGAACAACAATGTTTAAATATTATCTTACAATGTCTCAGACTTCCAAGCAGATCATTGAAAAAGAAATAGACTTTCACTGGATGAAATCAAACATAACACACTGCTTTCTATAGATCAATACTTTTATTTTGGGGAAGCTTGGCCAACTAAAGTTAACTACTGCTTTCATTCCTTCATTCAACTCATTTTCCCCTCAACTTTTAAATGGAGGAATCTGTTGGTTTTTTTTTTACAACTTTATTGAAGTATATTTAATATAATGTAAAATTTACCCATTTTAATGTATAATTCATTCATTTAAACTAATATTACTATATGCTGACAAGTGCACATCCTGTCCTAGCCACTGGGGATACTATAGTGAATGAGGTGAACAAGGTTCCCACTTTCAAAGATCTTCCAGTCTAGAAAGAAAGAGAGACAATGGACAAAGATATAACCTAAGGGCTAAGAAGGAAAAGAGTAGAGTAAGACACTGGTGATACGCTGCTCCATTTTAAATAGGGTGTCCAGGAACATTCTCTCTGAGGAGGTAATATTTGAATAATGTGAAGATGTGAACTATATGAATATCTGGGGAAGGTGTATTCCCAGTAGGAAGTAGCATGTGCAAGATGCCCTGGGGCAGAGGCATGCTTCTGCTCCCTCTGAGGAAAATCTAGGCTGGCAGTGTCACCGAAGCAGAATGAATGGGCAGGGGAGACTAGAGAGAAAAAACTCAAGATGTAGAGAAATCACAGTCAGGTCATACAAGTCTTGGTTTCCTAAGACTTATGAATTTTGTTCTAGGTGAGATAGGAAGCCACTGAAAGGATTTGGGGAGCGAAATGACACAATAAGGTTTACATTTCAAAAGGGGCTTTCAAATAGTTGTTCAGAGAACAGTCTCTAAGAGGTAGAAAACACACAGACCAGTGAGGAGGTCAGTGGACCAGAGGCTCAGACCAGCATGAAACTGCTGAGAGGGGACGATGTCACAAGTATATTTTGATGACAAAATTTCCTGATAATACAATTTCCTGCATATATGATTTCAAAGAAAGAGAAGGATTTGGATGACTCTGAGGATGCTGACCTAGGTTACTCTTGATCCCACCCTTAGTGGGGGCTTTGCTAAGAAGGGGGAGGCTTGAGGAGCTGGCTTGATTGGGGTGGGGAAGGTGTGAAGCTCCATTCTCTGACATATGTTTTATGTTTATTAAAAGTTCCAGTAGAAATCGGACTAGTCTGCATACATACAACATGTACATACATATATACTAGTCTACATCCATACAATAATATGTACATAAAAGACTAGTCCATTGTATGTACTATATTGGAAAATACAGACTTTGTAGTGGAGGATTTAAAAGACAGCAAAAAAAACCTCCTAAAGCCTGGATCATCTGAGCTGAGAGTTGCACCTCAAGTGTATCCCATGGGATTCTGTATAACAAAAGAGCTACAAAACCTCCAATCTATTTGCTGGACACGAGCTAGGCAACGAGTATAAGGAAGAAAATATATGTGGTGAAAATCAGCTTGTCCTACCTAAATATAAGACTGAATACTATAAAATTACTAGAGGAAAATATAGGCAGAATACTCTTTGACATAAATTGCAGAAATATTTTTTGGATCTGTCTAGTAAAGGAAATAAAAGCAAAAATAAACAAATGGGACCTAATTAAACTTAAAAGCTTCTGCACAGTCAAGGAAGCCATTGACAAAATCAAAAAGACAACCTACTGAATGGGAGCAGATATTTGCAAATTATATGACTGATAAGTTGGAGTCAATATCCAACATATCAACAGCTGATACTACTCAACATCAAAAAAATAACACGATTAAGAAATGGAAAGAAGGACTAAACAGACATTTTTCCAAAGAGGAAATGCAGATGGCCAATAGGCACATGAAAAGACACTCAACACTGCTAATCATCAGGGAATTCAAATCAAAACCACAGTGAGATATTGCCTCACATCTGTCAGAATCAGTTCAGTCACTCAGTCAAGTCCGACTCTTTGCGACCCCATGAACTGTAGCATGCCAGGTCTCCCTGTCCATCACCAACTCCTGGAGTTCACTCAAACTCATGTCCATCGAGTCAGTGATGCCATTCAACCATCTCATCCTCTATTGTCCCCTTCTCCTCCTGCCCTCAATATTTCCCAGCATCAGGGTCTTTTCAAATGAGTCAGCTCTTTGCATCAGGTGGCCGAAATATTGGAGTCTCAGCTTCAACATCAGTCCTTCCAGTGAACACCCAGGACTGATCTTTAGGATGGACTGGTTGGATCTCCTTGCAGTCCAAGGAACTCTCAAGAGTCTTCTCCAACACCACAGTTCAAAAGCATCAATTCTTCGGTGCTCAGCTTTCTTTATAGTCGAACACTCACATCCATACATGACCACTGGAAAAAAACATAGCCTTGACTAGATGGACCTCTGTAGACAAAGTAATGTCTCTGCTTTTTAATATGCTGTCTAGGTTGGTCATAGCTTTCTTCCAAGGAACAAGCATCTTTTAATTTCATGGCTGCAGTATCCATCTGGAGTGATTTTGGAGCCCGCAAAAATAAAGTCAGCCACTGTTTCCACTGGTTCCCCATCTTTTTCCCATAAAGTGATGGGACCAGATGCCATGATCTTAGTTTTCTGAATGTTGAGCTTTAAGCCAACTTTTTCACTTCTCCTCTTTCACTTTCATCAAGAGGCTATTAACAAAAAGACAACAAATAACACATGTCAGCAAGTATATGGAGAAAAGGGAGCCCTAGGCTGCTGGAGGAAATAAATTGGTACAGCCACTGTAGAAAACAGTACAGACATTTCTCAAAAAACTAAAAACAGAACTACTGTATGACCCAGCAATTCCACTCCTGAGTATATATCTGAAAGAAACAAAAACACTAGCTGGAAATGATAAATGCATCCCAATGTTCATAGCAGCATTATTTACCATGGCCAATATATCAAAGCAACCTATATGTCCATCAACAGATGAATGGATAAAGAAGAGGTGGTATATACATGTGCATATATATGTGTGTATGTGTGTATATATAAATGTTTGCATATATATTTATATGTATATATTTATGCATACACAATGGAATACTACTCAGCCATAAAATGAACAGATTTTTGTCATTTGCAACAACATGGATGAACTTGGAAGGCTTTATGTTAAGTGACTAAGTCAGATGGAGAAAGACAAATACAATATGCTACCACTTATATGTGAAATCTAAAGAATACAACAAACTAGCGAATATAACAAAAAAGCAGCAGACTCAAGAGAGACTATACTAGTGGTTACCAGTGGGGAGTGGCAGGGAGGGGTAATACAAGGGTGGGGAAGTGGGAGGTACAAACCATTTTGGGGTATAACACAGGCTCCTGAGTATACTGTATAACATGAAGAATACAGCCAATATTTTATAATAACTATAAATAGAAAGTAAATGGAAAGTAACCTTTAAAAATTATATAAAAAGTCTTTTGGACTCTGGGAGAGGGAGAGGGTGGGATGATTTGGGAGAATGGCATTGAAATAACTATAATATATATGAAACGAGTCGCCAGTCCAGGTTCGATGCCTGATACTGGATGCCTGGGGCTGGTGCACTGGGACGACCCAGAGGGATGGTATGGGGAGGGAGGAGGGTTCAGGATGGGGAACACATGTATACCTGTGGCAGATTCATTTTGATATATGGCAAAACCAATACAATATTGTGAAGTTAAATAAAATTAAATTAAATTTAAAAAAATTATATAAAAATTTAATTGGTTTGCCCTATCTAGGTCAGTGATCACACCATCATGATTATCTGGGTCGTGAAGCTCTTTTTTGTACAGTTCTTCTGTGTATTCTTGCCACCTCTTCTTAATATCTTCTGCTTCTGTTAGGTCCATACCATTTCTGTCCTTTATCGAGACCATCTTTGCATGAAATGTTCCTTTGGTATCTCTCATTTTCTTGAAGAGATCCCTAGTCTTTCCCATTCTGTTGTTTTCCTCTATTTCTTTGCATTGATTGCTGAAGAAGGCTTTCTTATCTCTTCTTACTATTCTTTGGAACTCTGCATTCAGATGTTTATATCTTTCCTTTTCTCCTTTGCTTTTCTCTTCTCTTCTTTTCACAGCTATTTGTAAGGCCTCCCCAGACAGCCATTTTGCTTTTTTGCATTTCTTTTCCATGGGGATGGTCTTGATCCCTGTCTCCTGTACAATGTCACGAACCTCATTCCATAGTTCATCAGGCACTCTATCAGATCTAGGCCCTTAAATCTATTTCTCACTTCCACTGTATAATCATAAGGGATTTGATTTAGGTCATACCTGAATGGTCTAGTGGTTTTCCCTACTTTCTTCAATTTCAGTCTGAATTTGTCAATAAGGAGTTCATGGTCTGAGCCACAGTCAGCTCCTGGTCTTGCTTTTGCTGATTGTATAGAGCTTCTCCATCTTTGGCTGCAAAGAATATAATTGATCTGATTTCGGTGTTGACCATCTGGTGATGTCCATGTATAGAGTCTTCTCTTGTGTTGTTGAAAGAGGGTATTTGCTATGACCAGTGCATTTTCTTGGCAAAACTCTGTTAGTCTTTGCCCTGCTTCATTCCGTGTTCCAAGGCCAAATTTGCCTGTTACTCCAGGTGTTTCTTGACTTCCTACTTTTGCATTCCAGTCCTCTATAATGAAAAGGACACCTTTTTTGGGTGTTAGTTCTAAAAGGTCTTGTAGGTCTTCATAGAACCATTCAACTTCAGCTTCTTCAGCGTTACTGGTTGGGGCATAGACTTGGATTACTGTGACATTGAATGGTTTGCCTTGGAAACGAACAGAGATCATTCTGTCGTTTTTGAGATTGCATCCAAGTACTGCATTTCGGACTCTTTTGTTGACCATGATGGCCACTCCATTTCTTCTGAGGGATTCCTGCCCACAGTAGTAGATATAATGGTCCTCTGAGTTAAATTCACCCATTCCAGTCCATTTTAGTTCGCTAATTCCTAGAATGTCGACATTCACTCTTGCCATCTCTTGTTTGACCACTTCCAATTTGACTTGATTTCCAGTGGAGCTATTCCAAATCCTGAAAGATGATACTGTGAAAGTGCTGCACTCAATATGCCAGCAAATTTGGGAAACTCAGCAGTGGCCTCAAGATTGGAAAAGGTCAGTTTTCATCCCAATCCCAAAGAAAGGCAATGCCAAAGAATGCTCAAACTACCGCACAATTGCATTCATCTCACCCGCTAGTAAAGTAATGCTCAAAATTCTCCAAGCAAGGCTTCAGCAATATGTGAACCGTGAACTTCCCGATGTTCAAGCTGGTTTTAGAAAAGGCAGAGGCACCAGAGATCAAATTGCCAACATCTGCTGGATCATGGAAAAAGCAAGAGAGTTCCAGAAAAACATTTCTGCTTTATTGACTATGGCAAAGCCTTTGACTGTGTAGAACACAATAAACTGTGGAAGATTTTGAAAGAGATGGGAACACTAGACCACTTGATCTGCCTCTTGAGAAATCTGTATGCAGGTCAGGAAGCAACAGTTAGAACTGGTCATGGAACAACAGACTGGTTCCAAATAGGAAAAGGAGTATGTCAAGGCTGTATATTGTCACCATGTTTATTTAACTTATATGCAGAGTACATCATGAGAAATGCTGGGCTGGAAGAAATACAAGTTGGAATCAAGATTGCTGGGAGAAATATCAATAACCTCAGATATGCAGATGACACCACCCTTATGGCAGAAAGTGAAGAGGGGCTAAAAAGCCTCTTGATGAAAGTGAAAGTGGAGAGTGAAAAGGTTGGCTTTAAGCTCAACATTCAGAAAACGAAGATCATGGCATCTGGTCCCATCACTACATGGGAAATAGATGGAGAAACAGTGGAAACAGTGTCAGACTTTATTTTTCTGGGCTCCAAAATCACTGCAGATGGTGACTGCAGCCATGAAATTAAAAGACGCTTGCTCCTTGGAAGGAAAGTTATGACCAACCTAGATAGCATATTCAAAAGCAGAGACATTACTTGTGCCAACAAAGGTTCGCCTAGTCAAGGCTATGGTCTTTCCTGTGGTCATGTATGGATGTGAGAGCTGGACTGTGAAGAAGACTGAGCGCCGAAGAATTGATGCTTTTGAACTGTGGTGTTGGAGAAGACTCTTGAGAGTCCCTTGGACTGCAAGGAGATCCAACCAGTCCATTCTGAAGGAGATCAGGAAGGAATGATGCTAACTCTGAAACTCCAGTATTTTGGCTACCTCATGCAAAGAGTTGACTCATTGGAGAAGACTCTGATGCCGGGAGGGGTTGGGGGCAGGAGGAGAAGGGGACGACAGAGGATGAGATGGCTGGATGGCATCACTGACTCGATGGATGTGAGTCTGAGTGACCTCCGGGAATTGGTGATGGACAGGGAGGCCTGGTGTGCTGCAGTCCATGGGGTCGCAAAGAGTCGGACATGACTGAGCGACTGATCTGATCTGATCTGATCTATTTAATGTGAGAATTTGAGAGGAGTGTGTTAGAAACAGTTCTGGTGATCTAAAAAGTTTATGAGGACATAAATCAAGCATCAGATATCTTGCAGGCAAGAAGAGCGAGAGAGATCTGTTTGAAAACAAATACCTTCTCGCTGTTTTATTGCAAGAAAACAAACGAGTCACAGCAGGCAGACTACAGGATTATTTTTCATTTCACACCAAGACACTTCTAATTTTTTAAAATGCTTCTTGGTACAAAAATCCAAAGTTGTTTGGTAAAACTGAATGTGTTTTGAGAAGGATTAAGTGTAATTCAGTATTTGTTCATTTCTCAATTCAATAGTTAAGTCTTCAAGACAGGTCTGTATTTCAGAGTAGAACTTCGGTAGATTTCAACTGCTGGGAGTTTATTTATTTGGAATTCAGAGAAACAATTTTTATTACTCCTTATCCTTTCAGAAATCAGCTCCATAAATCTTAACTAGACAAATGCCTCCACTGAGTGGATAAGTTTGATAGTGAGATCCATACAATTATATAAACATTCACTAAGACATCAGAAGTTCTTACTCATGTTTATCACCATGTGAAGCAGCGCACAGTATACAAACAAGGAACAGAACTCTATAGGATGCATTCAGAATGCATAGAGAATTTCTTTGATGCATCTCCTGGTGGCGGTGGGGTCATGAGGGAAGTATCAAACTTCTTTCCTTTTGTAGTTGTGTAGCTAGGGAATCCTCTGTAAAACCCAAACACATTGTTCCAATCAATCAACAAATATGTTCTGACTATATGCACTGGCTATGTTATGGTTTAAAGCTAGTCAAAGCTGTGGTTTTTCCGGTAGTCATGTATGGATGTGAGAGTTGGATCATAAAGAAAGTTGAGTGCCAAAGAATTGATGCTTTTGAACTGAGGTGTTGGAGAAGACTTTTTGGAGTCCCTTGGACTGCAAGGGGATCAAACCAGTCAATTCTAAAGGAAATCAGTCCTGAATATTCATTGAAAGGACTGATGCTGAAGCTCCAATACTTTGGCCACCTGATGCAAAGAGCTGACTAATTAGAAAAGACCTTGATGCTGGGAAAGATTGAAGGCAGGGCAAGAAGGGGACGACAGAGGATCAGATGGTTGGATGGCATCACCGATGCAATGGACATGAGTTTGAGCAAGCTCCTGGAGTTGGTGATGGACAGGGAAGCCCGGCGTGCTGCAGTCCGTGGGGTCACAAAGAGTCAGACACAACTGAGCGACTGAACTGAACTGACATGCTCTGACTGAAGCTTTAGTTGACACTCCTTTTGAGAAGAGAAGAATTTGTATAACCACTCTATATACTTCTGTGATGCATCTAACAGTGTATTTCTGTATACTTGTGTGATGCCATCTTTAAATGGAAATCAATATTCTATCTAAGCCCTGGACTAACATATGTCTTGACAAACATATGTCCTAATACAATAGGAAAGGAGACTGTGAATAATTATGCCAAAGCACTCTATGGTTTTTACAGGGATATGGTTAAATAATTAGCCTTTCCTTTTTCCTTATTCTTTGTTCCTATTTCCAAAATACTTAACCAGAAAATAGTGAAAAATTATTGGATTTTAGCCTTTTAGCTCATTTCATTCATTAGCCCACAATAGTTTAAGCTTTTATTTACAGGGATTCTTCTGAGAAGATTCACTTCACATTATTCTACTTAGGAAATGTAATAACACATAATATGATGTATTTAGATAATCTCTGAAGCACAAAGTAATTTTCTGCCATGTAATCTTGAAAACCCTGATCAGACTCTTCCCTAAAGGAATGAAAACACTGTAGTCAATTTTATATATATATATATATTTGTGTATATGTGTGTGTTTATATATAATACATTAAATATGTGAAAGTATTTGTATAATATATAAAAATTTTATCTGTTAAAACATTTCCCTTACTTTATATGTATATATATTTACATAATATAGATAATAAACAGACATCACAAATAGACATAATAAGTCAGGAGTTTTGTGTGAAATAACTTCTATAACTTGATTGATAAAAATGGTATAATATTGGATTATTTTATCATTTGTTTTACTCTCAGAAACATGACTCTGAGATTTCTCAATGTGATTACATATGGATGCACCTCATGCTTTTATCAACGAAATGATATTTCATATTTGGGATATGCCATAATTTGTTTCACAATTCGAGCAATAATGGACATTTTTTTTGATATTTCATTATTAAAATGATAATGAAATCCTCCTTGTACAAGCCTCCCTGTGCACATGTATTTCTCAGGGTAAATGTGTGCAGTTCATGTGTGCACAGACACATACACATATACACACATAATTCTTTATTAAGAATTTATGTTTATGAGTGAATGATCAGTTATCACGTCATTACTGAGATGTTCATCCCTTCCCCACTAAGTCAAAGTTCTGTAGTTCTTATACTAAACCAGACCTTCTAGTCTGTTCTATGGTTCTATTTATCTACAAAGTCATGTTGTTTTCATTATTATACTTTATAATAATATATTTTAAAAATTTAAAAATCATTTTGGCAATTTTGCGTATATACTCTTCTATGAAAAATGCTGTAGCAATCCTGATTGGGAATCCATCGTATCTGAAGACAAATTTGGGAAGAACTTTCATCATTATAATATTGAATCATTAAATTCACAAGTCATTCTCCATTTACTCAAACCTTATTCTACTGCTTTCAGTATACATTCATCTCCTTCTCTGTAAAGTTCCTATATCTGCGTGAAGCTTATTCTTGACTACTACTTAGTTGCTGTGGCAATTGTAAATCTGAGTTATCTTTTAAAAATTATGTTTTCTAATGGTTCTTGTTGGTGGATAGAAAAGCCAGCACTCCTATATTCACTGTAGCACTATTCACTATAGCTTACATGTGGAAACACCCTGAATGTCCACCTAAAAATAAATGCGTAAAGAAAATGTGGTATATACATACAATGGAAAACTCTTCAGCTTTTTAAAAGGAAATTCTGCAATATGCAACAATATGGACAAACTTTGAAAACATTAAGCTAAGTGAAATAAGCCAGTCACAGAAAAAAGTACATTTATATGAGGCTTCGAAAGTACATAGTCAAATTCAGGAAAGCAAAGAATGGAACAGTGGTGACCAAGAGCTGGAGGAAGGGGAATGTGGAGTCATAATCAACAGGCATAAAGTTTCAGTCAAGCAAGATGAACAAGCTCTAGAGATCTGTTGTACAGCACTGCGTACTCCCAGTCAACAATAATGTATTGCACACTTAAAAATTTGTTCAAAGGGTAGACCTTGTGTTAAGCATTTAACAATAAAACAATAAAAAAGAAAAGCTATTGCTTTTTGTATGTTGATTGCAAACTCTGCCTCTTTGATGAGCTATTTTAAGTTGTAATAGAATGTATGTTGATTGCCTTAGCTTTCAAAGGTAGACAGTCATATCATCTGCCAAATTCTATCTTCTCCTTTTCAATAATTACACCTCATTTCCTTTGCCTTATTTTGATGGCCACAGCCATCTGTTGGATAATATCCTGAGAGATGACACTGCTGTTTAAACCAAATTGGCTCTACTATTTCCCTCTTAAGTACGATGTTTGCTAAAGCTGTTCACTTAGCCTCTATGAGGAAATTTCCTTGTATTTCTAGTTCCTGAAGGACATTTTTCCCTCTTTGTCATGAATGGGTTATATCTGATTGAATATTTAATTCAGGTTTCCTGATATAATCATCTAACTTATCCTCTCTTAATTTAGTGAATTACCTTGATAGATGTTGAAAAGTTGAAATACCTTTTGCATGACTTGACATTGATTTGTTAATGTCCTGCTGGATTCAATTTACTGAGTATATTGTAGGATTTTTGCACTTGCATTTATGTTTCTAAAACAAATGAAGTTGTTTTCTGCCTCAGTACCTAGGCCTGTTGGTCCCTCAGCTAAAACTTTCTTCTCCTGATCCTTGAGTGCCTGGTTCCTCCTCTCTGTTCAGTTCTTAGTTCAGAGGTCATCTTCTCTGCTGTCCCTCCCTGTCTTTACCATTTAATATTTCTCTTATTACTATCCTGTGCTTACACATTTCTGTTTCATTTTCCTCAGGGCGCGCATCACTATTAAACCATCTCCTCCCTCCCTTTTTTCTTTCCTTCCTTCCTTCTTCCCTCCTTCATTGCTTCTCCTCTCTCTCCTTTCTCTCTTTTCTGTCTTCTCCAAAAGAATGTAAGCTCCACGAGGGTAGCATGTGTTTAGTGAGTCCACCTTGACCTTCCTGGGTCTGTGCATCATAAACACCACATACTCTCAGGTGGCAGAAGTGCAGAGGGGCTTAAATAATGAGCTGTGTGGTCATGAGCAAAGTAATTAAACTTGCTCACGTTCTGTTCTCCCACAGGTAAAATGGGAATAATCACACAAACATAATACAATCTCTTTAAGGATTAAAGGAGTCAGCATATTGTAACATGAATTTCAACACCTGGGACATAGTTGGAAGTCACTCACAATTGGTTTCCCAACTCAGCTGTTTCCCTTTTGGTTGTAATGATAAGATAGAAGGGGACAGAGAACAGTGCCCAGGAGAATGCTGTGTGGAGTTTGCCACGTTTTCTGGCACAGAATTGCTGCATGTGGTAAGGCACAGCTTTCTGGTGCTGTAAGCACATCTCTGTACCTTCATCTGAAACAGCTTTACATTTTGGAGGGGAGTGCAGAGAGAGAATATTTTTACATTGAAACTCCCAGTGATACAATGACAGCATGAAATATCTGAATTCTTGATTCTTTTACCACAGTTTATGCTTTTGCACGTGTTTCTTCAGTGGCAGCCCACTCCAGTACTCTTGCCTGGAAAATCCCATGGACGGAGCCTGGTAGGCTGCAGTCCACGGGGTTGCTAAGAGTCGGACATGACTGAGTGACTTCACTTTCACTTTCCTGCACTGGAGAAGGAAATGGCAACCCACCCCAGTGTTCTTGCCTGGAGAATCCCAGAGACAGGGGAGTCTGGTGGGCTGCCATCTATGGGGTCGCACAGAGTCGGACACGACTGAAGTGACTTAGCAGCAGCAGCAGCAGCTTCTTCTAAGGTTTTTAAGATAAGAGCTATTTCATGAGTATTTTTCTAAGGCCATCTTTAAAGACAGAGTTTAAAGGAGTAGATAAAATTTTGCAATAGTTTATTGGATGATCACAAAATTTTAGCTTTAACATACATATCAGAATAATAAGTCAATTTATGATTATGACTGATAACTCAAGGTGCTCTTATAAATGTATCCATTCAGGTGCCAATTTTATTTTTCCAGCTTTTGAAGAATCAACTTCAAAATTGTCTTGAGGGGGTCTGAGCATTCCCGGGTTGCCAAGATGCAGTAGATATTTTGAAATTGGTTTCTCTGTTTTCCTTCCTGCCATCTACTTGCTGAGTTTAAGAAGACAGATTTTATATACATATGGTGCTAACCTCAGTTGGTGGGCAACTCACCCTATATGCTGTGCTAAGTCACTTCAGTCGTGTCCGACTCTGTGTGACCCCATAGATGGCAGCCCACCAGGCTCCCCCGTCCCAGGGATTCTCCAGGCAAGAACACTGGAGTGGGCTGCCATTTCCTTCTCCAATGCAGGAAAGTGAAAAGTGAAAGCGAAGTCGCTCAGTCGTGTCCGACTCTTAGCGACCCCATGGACTGCACCTACCAGGCTCCTCCGTCCATGGGATTTTCCAGGCAAAAGTACTGGAGTGGGGTGCCATTATAGCAAATTACTTAGTTGGAAAAATGTAGCTCCATAAAGTGACACTACCATCACACCTTTATGGACTGAGCATTGGATGTCACTGGCATCCAATTGTTTCTTACCAATTCCCAAAGGCATGTTTTTCAGTTGACAACAGAACATTCTTAGGTGTTTCCGTACTTTCCAATGGCACTACTGTGCCTTATCTAACCATCGTGACTATTCATCCTATGTCAGCTTTCACCAAAATGTACAAAAAATATTATTATGTAAGCCCGTCAGACTTTCTGTAGGCTGTCAACTTTGATTAATAAAGCTACTTATAAATATAATTCAAAAGCATAAAATCCACATTCTCTCAATTTAGAAGAGATGAATCTGATATTAAAACCCCAATGGCCCTGAATAGGAGACCTCTTTAAATAAAAAAATTCACCAGCTAATATAGGTCAAAAACCAGTTTCCTCAGGCAATGAAACATTTATAGCATTTTTCTCCTGTACAAATTCTTGAGTGTTGAAAAAGGTGATAATTCTGGCTGAAGACTTTCCCACATTCATTACTTTTATAAGGTTTCTCTTCAGTATGAGACTGAATTACATCATGGGAAAGTTAGTTTCATGACTCCTTTGGGATAGCTGTAGTCTTGAATATGGAAAATCAATTAATCTATTGCTTTAAGAATAATGGTCAAAAAATAACATATGAAAGTTCTTTGTGAACACTGAAAGGTTATACAAACATAGGATATTACTATATAGAATGTTACCTTAGACTGTGAATTCAGGGAAAGAATCATGCCTTATTATTATAATTGGTATCAGCTTCAGTGCCTGGCAAAATACAGAAATTTTAAATGCTTTTAAATGAACAAATAAACATTGGAAGTAGCAAGGTGGCAGCTGTAGCTTAAAGAATGTTTAGGAATAAAAATTAAAACTAAGGAAGTATTTGTCCTACAACCTTAGCCACTGAAACTAGCTTGGGGGATTGGGTCAGAGAAAGCCTGACCCAGAGACCAGGAAGCTCTACAGGTTGGAAAAGAGAGTCCAAGGAGCTAGTACAATCAGAGATCCTTAAGAGACCCAGCAGGAGGTTGTGGGGCTGCAGTCAGGCAACCTGAGTTTAGCGGAAGTTACCCTATCTCTAAAATGAGTAGGAAAGTGAAACTGAATCCAGTCCCAAAAGAACTGCTGCTGCTGCTGCTGCTAAGTCGCTTCAGTTGTGTCCGACTCTGTGCGACCCCATAGACGGCAGCCCACCAGGCTCCCCCGTCCCTGGGATTCTCCAGGCAAGAACACTGGAGTGGGTTGCCATTTCCTTCTCCAATGCAGTAAAGTGAAAAGTAAAAGTGAAGTTGCTCAGTCGTGTCCGACTCTTAGCGACCCCATGGACTGCGGCCACCAGGGTCCTCCCTTCATGGGATTTTCCAGGCAAGAGTACTGGGGTCAGCAAACCAACACAGGGACGCAGCACAAAGGCACTAGAAGTGAAACCAGCTGGAATGACAACATAATGCTGTTGCTGTTGTTCAGTCACTCAATCGTGTCTGACTCTTTGCAACCCCATGGACTACAGCACAACAGGCTTCCCTGTCCATCACCATCTATCAGAGTTTGCTTAAGCTCATGTCCATTGGGCTTCCCAGTGGTGCTAGTGGTAAAGAACTCGCCTGCCAGTTCAGGAGATGGAGGAGACTCAGGTTCGATCCCTGGGTCGGGAAGATCCCCTGGAGCAGGTAATGGCAACCCATTCCAGTATTCTTGCCTGGAGAATTCCATGGACAGAGAAGCCTGGTGGGCCACAGTCCATGGGGTCACACAGAGTCAGACACAACTGAAGCGACTTAGCAGCAGCAGCATGTCCATTGAGTCAGTGATGCCATCCAACCATCTCATCCTCTGTTGCCCCATTCTCCTCCTGCCTTCAATCTGTCCCAGCATCAGGGTCTTTTCCAAAGAGTCAGCTCTTCACATCAGGTGGCCAAAGTACTGGAGCTTCAGCTTCAGCATCAGTCCTTCCGATAAATATTCTCAGCTGATTTCCTTTAGGATTGACTTGTTTGATCTCCTTGCTGTCCAAGAGACCCTCAAGAGTCTTCTCCAGCACCACAGTTCAAAAGCAGTGCTCAGGCTTCTTATGGTCCAACTCTCATATCCATACATGACTACTGGAAAAATCATTGTTTTGACTATATGGACTTTGTAGGCAAAGTGATGTCTCTGCTTTTTAATATGCTGTCTAGCTTTGTCATAGCTTTTCCTCTAAGGAGCAAGTGTCTTTTAATTTCATGGCTGCAGTCACCATCTGCACTGATTTTGGAGCCCAAGAAAATAAAGTCTGTCACTGTTTCCATTTTTTCCCCATGTATTTGCCATGAAGTGATGGGACTGGATACTAATTTCTATATATTTTTTTGAAGACAACATAATGGGGCTGATTTAATACAAACCTGTTACATGAATTATAGGGTAGAGGTTTATTATGAATGCGTCCCTGACCTAGAACAGCCAGAAATCATGACAACCAAAAATTGTTCATTCATAGTGAGAAAGCCATGAGATCCTCACTGAAACCCTGGGGGATATCAAGGACCCATGTCGGGAAAGCAAAACAACTTGTCTGGTCCCTGGTTTTCCAATTTATGGATCTAATCTGAAAGATAAGAGTCATCCATAAAATGGGAAACAGAGAGTGTGAATCTCCAACTTCTGTTGTATTATTAAAAAGTATTAAGTAAAGGACCAGTAGGTTCTTTACCTCTTATTCATGTGTTACTCAAAATGCCTGATATTTCTGAAATTCCAAATCTCAGCAATCACATTCAAATGCCACACCTTTTCCTAACACCACATATAAAGCAGCGATACCTTTTTTTTTTTTTTTAATTGAAACTAACACTTGGCCTCCTGAAACAACTGAACTCATGCATTACCATGAAGGGACTATTTTTAAAATGACTTCCCCATGTTATCTGATTTATGACACATAGAAAAGAAAGCAATTCCCTGAGCCAATTGGGATAGGGATTATGTATGGCATGTGTAGCAACTGTTCCTCTTTGCTGTTTTGTGCAGGCATCCAATAGAGGAGCAGCTGCGTCATTTGTCATCTGGTGTCGTACAAGGAAGGGATATGTCTGGGAACCATGACACAGATCAGACATTTCTCACTTTGGAAATGACTTTCTTGCTTTGGCTTTGACGTATGCATTGATAAATGATTTTGGATTGCCTCAGGATTTCCCTGCTGATGGGAGACCATTGCTTGTTGACAGTACTCAGTGTCACTGATAGCGTCCCTCAATGCCAATGCCTTTTGTGCTCTGTGGCAGTCATGGAGACTGCCTGCCAAATGAGCATGTGACTGGTCACACTTGCAATGCTAGTGCACACTTAGCCTCTGCGGAGCTCTGTCTCCCAGAATACTTCCATTCCTAACTGTTCATCAGAATTTAATTGCTAGCAAGCACTTCCTCCTGAAATCTGCCACTACTAGCTCACTCTAAGAGTACACGGAGCCCCAGCACCATGTAGAAGGCCACTCTACACAAAGTACCTAAAATAGTTGCAAAGTTTTCACATGAGTATTCACAGTAAGAGAAAAGAGTGCATGGTGGCCAAGTTACGAGTGGGATGGTTAAGCCAGCCTCTAGTTCTTGGCAAACAAAACAAAAGCAGCAGGTCTCTTTGTGATAGCAGCATGGCAGTGAATGCATGACTCCTCTCCCATTAGAAACAAACGTTTAGTGCCATAATTGTAGAAATCTTCTCAGCTGTCAAGTTATAAATTCTGGTGGGAGAATGACAACATCCTCTCCTGACAGATTAGGAATTGCCTGTAGCACACAGGACAGGCTGTCTTTTTGCTTATTTCTTATATTTCTTCGGCTAGGCTGTCCATGGATTTCCTCCCGAACATACCTTACATTCTCTCATTTCCTAATACCTGCCAAATGAAATGTCTGCCCCAACTCACCTACAACCTCCACCTTTCTCAGCTCTATCAGCCCTGGGGCTTGAGTCTCCATGGTCCCCAGCTCCCTCTGAATTCTACAACTCAAAGTGTTTGCTTCCCTCCATAAATACCTCAAGCTCTCAGCATCTGGCACCTCCCTTGTAGAGATGAGAGTGGCCATTGTTCACATGAACAACTAGCTACCAAGAGACTGAGCCTGGGGAAGTGAAAACTATAATGCTTTACAAATGAGGTAGTCTGAGCTTTCCTCCCAGTTCAGCTACATACAAGACCTCAGACAACTCACCTAAAATCACCATGCTCCAGTTTTCCCATCTTGAAAATAAGATGTTGGGACTAGATAATCTTCTTTTCCCTGTCTTAGTTCAGTGAGCCACGAATTAGGTTTATTAAATAACAGGGAATGCACACATTCTTTTATTGTTGTGGCTACAACACTTAATATTTAGTATCAATCATTACACAGAAAGGGCTTTAAAATGGCACTTACTATGTGGCAGGTATTATTCCCATTCAGTTATATCTTCCAATATTCACATACCCTCTTCTCTGGTATTACATAAATGTGGATGTATTAAAGAGATAAAATAGCATTGTATTAATGGGGACTATTCTGCAAGAGTGAGTTTTGAAATGAAATGTAAGAGGGTAAGATATACTTTGTCAGAGAGGACTGGGAGATGTAATATAGGCAAAGGAAGAAATGAGTCCATTGTGTGCTGGGCAGACAACACGGAGACTGGATTGATACAGTGAGTATTGACAGCAAAGGCAGGGGACAATGACAAATAGTTCTAAAAGTCAGGCTATGGTATTTAGGCACGATGGGTCAAACAACACAGACCTGCTTGAACAAAGCCAGACTACTCTGTCTCCCCCCTCCACTTTTATTGGGATATATATATATATACTTTTTACATATAACATGTTAAGTTTAAGGTGTACAACGTGATTTGACATATGGATCTACTGTGAAATGGTTGCAGTAACTAACAATAAGGTTAGTAACACCTCCAACTCCTCACATAATTGCCATTTTTTGGCAGTAATAACATTTATGATCTACTCTCCTAACAACTTTCAAGTATATAATACAGTGTTGTTAACTATAGTCACCATGATGTGCATGAACTTACTCATCTTAAAACTCACATCTTAGAACTCATCTCAGAACTCACTCATCTTATAGCTGGAAGCTTGAGGCCTTTGATCAACCTCTGCCCAGTCCCCTACCTCTGAGCCCCTGGGAACTACCATTCTACTTTCTATTTCCAGCAGTCTAAATAAACTATATCTTAGGAATGACAAATCCCTGCAGCATGATAGTGTATCAGTTGGAGTGGCAGGGACTAAGGAGGAACCCCTACTCCTCCTTTAGCTCACTGCCGGACCGTCAACACCTAGACCTGTTCTTGGCTCAGGTAATGAACTGCAGTGCTCATGTGTCCCGTGGCCCAGATTCCTCCTCCCCCTTTGGGACAGAGTTGGTGGCTGAGTCTCATGCCTAGGATTGATTGCCCTGACTGAAGACAGCTGAGTGGCCCAAGGTTTTGTCAGCTTTCCAAAGGTATGAAATCTAAGCCCTCTTGCCTCAATGTGTGACAACTCCAAGGATCATCCAACTCCAGTTTCCTGTGGGACTGACTAAAGTTTTGTTGTGGCCCCATCACAGTTCAACTCCTCCCTCTGTCCAGTCTTACCTCCTCCCCTGCCCCCAGGTGTTGATCCCAAAGGCTCCTATCACTAAATTCTCCATTTGAAAGTCTGTTTCACAGGGAACTTGACCTAAGACAATAATGGATGAGTAAATAAATAGTTTTAAAACTATTTATTGAGAACCTTCCATATGCCTGACACTGTCCTAGTGTAACTAAGCAGGACTCTAAGGGGCCTTCCTGGGACAGACCCATCCCCCATACCCTCTGCTTTAGCTCCTCTCTGAAGTACCTAGATAATAGTATCTGATGCACGTTTTCTGAGTTGTTTTATAGATGCTGAAACCACCACCAAATGGAAGAAATTAACTGCTTGATGATCATGAGCACATAGTTCCCAGACCTACTGGAGCCTAAAGATTTATAATGTTACATCTGTGACACTACCCAGTTGCCTCATCATCAACCAGTCAGAGAACTGTACAGAAGCTGATCACATAGCTTGGGACACCCCTCCCTCACCTTGCCTTTAAAAATGCTCTGCTGTAACTTGTCCAGGAGTTCAGGGGTTTTGAGCACTAGCGGCCCTGGACTCCTTGCTCAATGCCCTGCAATGACTGCTGCACTTTCCTTCACCACAATCTGCGGTCAGTAGATTGGCCTTACTGTGCATGGGTGAGTGGACCCAAGTTTGATTCAGTAACATGAGGTGCTGAGGACAGAGAGGAGAACAAAACAAATAACATCTCTAGCCAGACGCCTTCATTCTAAAGACGGAACATGGCCAAATATAATTTCGGATAGTGATGAGAGCAAGGAATGAAGAAAAACTGATGTGACAGGGATTAAAGTTACAGGGACTTCTTCAAATGGTCTGAAACTGTCTCACTGATTGTTACTGGGGATGAAACGTGTGCGTGCTCAGTCACTGTTGTGTCCAACTCTTTGCAACCCCATGGACTGTGGTCCACCAGGCTCCTCTGTCTGTGGAATTTTTCAGACAAGACTACTAGAGTGAGTTGCCATTTCCTACTCCAGGGGATCTTCCTGACCCAGGCATCAAACCCATGTCTCTTGCATCTCCTACATTGGCCGGCAGATTCTTTACCACTGTACCACCTGGGAAGCCCTGGGATGAAACTCAGACAATAACAAAGAGCCAGACATGTAAACATGTAGTGAGAGTATTTCAGGTAGAAGTCGCAGCTAGTACAAAGGTCCTAAGGCAAAAATGAGGTTGGCCCCGCTGAGAAATATGAAGGTCAGTATGTCTGGAGAAGAAGCATGAAAGGACAATGCCAGGAAGGCAGGCTGGAAATCAATCATATAGGACATTATATAACCAAGTAGGAATTTTGTATAAAGTACTGGGCACAATTGCATTACACAACTGGACTTTTAATTCAAGGTTTTATCACTGTCACCTTTCTCAGTTTGCTATCCTTTAGTTCTTTCTTATTTCTATCACTACTTCAGAGATATTTTTATTTCCTTTAGGGCTTTCATTCTTTATAAAAGCAAAAAAAGGGGGCGCAGAGGGGGAGAATATTTTTCCCTTACCTTGAATTAAGGTTAGAATATACTCAGGCATATCTTAATATGTTGTATTTCTACTTAGTCTGGGACCCTCTACATATTCCATCAGAAAAATTAGTACATGACTGAACCTCAACTGAGGACAGAGTGAGAGTTTTCCCTGGGATCATGTGTGGCTGCACTGGGCATAGAGGGGAAGTGGTGGGTACTTTTCATGTCAGGGTAGCTGAGTATGAGCCCCAGCCCACTAAGAGCCACCTCTATAATTAGGTATTGAGGGTATTTCAAGTTGAAATAAGAGAGTGGAAAGGAGTTAAAGATAATTTTATCAAGAACCAGAAATTAAACTATTACCACACTTAAGTACTAAATTAATTCCGAGCTTATGATTACCCAAGGCAAAAGAGCAGTATCATGGGACCTCTTTGTCAAGCAAAAGGAAAGATGAGTTTTTAAGGAGAGAACTTTTTTTTTTTTTTAACACATTCTAAAATCAAGGACAAATTATTCATATGGATCCTAATCACAGACACTTTGAGAAACCCACTGGATAATATCAGTTCTATAAAAACATGTCACATATATATCGCATGGCCATTTCTTACATCAACTCAAAGTAGTTGAGATTATGGTATATAACCATGTTTAAGTGATGGACAGGGAGGCCTGGCGTGCTGCAGGTCGCAAAGAGTCGGACACGACTGAGCAACTGAACTGACCTGAACTGAAGTGAGGACATTTGGATGAGAGACTAGGCTTATACTATCCCAATGTATTAGTTGTTGGCTAGAATGTTATCAGCTGGATGGTTAGTATTCTCTTTGGCAGTTTGCAATATCATTCATTCTTACCAAGGTTTTGACAGTTAAGATTGGGATTTCTGAAAAGTACCTCAAGTACAGATGGTCCCTCTTGCTTAAAAATAGATTTGTAAGATTTTAAGATACCAAATGATGGAATCACACGTGAAAATACAATACTCTACTGCACCATCTCACAATAATCTTTCTTAGCAAATGTCCCTCTTTTTTGAACATATGTTCAGATTCCCAACAGTTCATGTACTTGGTATATTCTGCTCCTATGAACTTATTATCATCTATTCAGTTCAGTTCAGTCACTCAGACGTGTCTGACTCTTTGCAACCCCATGAATCTCAGCACGCCAGGCCTCCCTGTCCATCACCAATTCCCGGAGTTCACTCAGACTCAACGTCCATCGAGTCAGTGATGCCATCCAGCCATCTCATCCTCTGTCGTCTCCTTTCCTCCTGCCCCCAATCCCTCCCAGCACCAGAGTCTTTTCCAATGAGTCAACTCTTCGCATGAGGTGGCCAAAGTACTGGAATTTCAGCTTTAGCATCAGTCCTTCCAAAGAAATCCCAGGGCTGATCTCCTTCAGAATGGACTGGTTGCATCTCCTTGAAGTCCAAGGGACTCTCAAGAGTCTTCTCCAACACCACAGTTCAAAAGCATCAATTCTTCGGTGCTCAGCCTTCTTCACAGTCCAACTCTCACATCCTTACATGACCACTGAAAAAACCATAGCCTTGACTAGATGGACCTTTGTTGGCAAAGTAATGTCTCTGCTTTTAAATATGCTATCTAGGTTGGTCCTAACTTTTCTTCCAAAGAGTAAGTGTCTTTTAATTTCATGGCTGCAATCACCATCTGCAGTGATTTTGGAGCCCCCAAAAATCATCTATTCAGTTCCTTTAAACAAAGTTCTTATACTTTTAGTCCCTGAACTTCTAACCCACCCCATATTTTGCAGTTAACAGTGGCAGCATTGCTTTTATACTGCTGCTTGACTTTATGATCTTCTTACCGTCAAATAATCATTATATGACCAAGAGAAGAAATGAGGGATTACAATAGTATACAGCAGAAGGGTGAGAAAGGAGATTTTCAGTACTACAATAAAACATATTAAGACTATGTGATAAATCCCCTCTTTTAAAAATGTTTGTTACAATAGTGCTATCCAATAGAAATATTATGAACTACATATGTGACTTTAAAATTTCTAGTAATCATATGAGAAATGAAATATTTTATGCCATATGAATAAACAAGGATGTCACAGTCATCAGTGACTGCATTCTTCCACTGTGAGTGGTGGGTCTGAGGAAAAGAATACCTGCCATCTAGCAGCCATTAGACTACCTCCCTGCAGTCACTCCCCATGGTGAACCCTGAGGAAACTGGATGTGAAAACACAAGATCAGTTCAGTTCAGTCTCTCAGTCATGTCCGACTCTTTGTGACCCCATGGACTGCAACACACCCGGTCTCCCTGCCCATCACCAACTCCCAGAGCTTGCTCAAACTCATGTCCATTGAGTCGGTGATGCCATCCAACTATCTCATCCTCTGTCCTCCCCTTCTCTTCCTGCCTTCAATCTTTCTCAGCATCAAAGTCTTTTCCAATGAGTCACTTCATCAGGTGGCCAAAGTATTGGAGATTCAGCATGAGTCCCTCCAGTGCATATTCAGGACTGATTTTCTTTAGGATTGACTGGTTTGATCTCCTTGCAGTCCAAGGGACTCTCAAGAGTGTTCTCCAATACCACAGTTCAAAAGCATCAATTCTTTGACACTCATCTTTCTTTATGGTCCAACTCTCACATCCATACATGACTACTGGAAAAATCATAGCTTCGACTAGACGAACCTTTGTCAGCAAAGTAATGTCTCTGCTTTTAATATGCTGTCTAGGTTGGTCACAGCTTTTCTTCCAAGGAGCAAGAGTCTTCTAATTTCATGGCTGCAGTCACCATCTGCAGTGATGTAGAGCCCAAGAAAATAAAGTCTGTCACTGTTACCATTGTTTCCCTATCTATTTGCCATGAAGTGATGGGATAAGATGCCATGATCTTCATTTTTTTAATAAGTTTTAAGCCAGCTTTTTCACTCTCCTCTTTTACTTTCATCAAGAGGCTCTTCATTTCCTCTTCGCTTTCTGCCATAAGAGTGGTGTCATCTACATATCTGAGGTTATTGATATTTTTCCTGGCAATTTTGATTCTAGCTTGTGCTTCATCCAGCCCAGCATTTCGCATGATGTACTCTGCATATAAATTAAATAGCACGGTGACAATGTATAGCCTTGATGTACTCTTTTCCAATGTTGAACAAGTCCGTTGTTGCATGTCCGGTTCTAACTGTTGCTTCCTGACCTGCATACAGATTTCTCAGGAGGCAGGTAAGGTGGTCTGGTATCCCCATCTCTTTAAGAATTTTCCACAGTTTGGTGTGATCCACACAGTCAAAGGCTTTAGCGTAGTCAATGAAGCAAAAGTAGATATTTTCCTGGAAACACAGGATACTGGCCCCAGATAGGTGAGATGCATAATCAAAAGAATTATTTCAATGAGCCCAGACTCCCAAAGAAAAATGCTATATTTCTTAATTGGTGATATCTGATTTTCTTTAATTAATCATCTTTTGATGTTCTGACCACCTGACTTTTGTTGCAAAACTTCTGTATAACCTGGTTTCCCCTGGTATCCTCCTTGGAGCAGTTCTCTCAGGTTACTTGAGATGCTGTCTCTTAGGCTTGAAGTTCTAAAAATTCCCACCGAATAAAACATAACACTTAATTTTCAGGCTGTGAGCATTTTTTAAGTCCACACATATTTTTAAAAATAAAAAGAAACCAGTGAAATTAATTTTAATAATATGTTCAATTTAACCTAATATATCCAAAAGACTATCATTTCAGTATGTAACCAAAATTTAAAAACATTAATTAAATAATTCAATATCAAGTGTGTATTTTACAACACATCTTAATCCATTCTACCTGCACTTGAATCTGACCAGTGGCTGCTATACTGAACAGTATAACCCTACAGTATATATTACACATCTCTCAGGAAGCTTTTTTTGGTGAACTTCAGTCTACAGTACTGAAAAATATTAGGAACACAGAGCTATTACAAAGGAGTCAATATTTAAATTCTAAATAATACCTAGCATGCAATTACTTAGAGAATTAATCAGTGTATTGATTGGTTATATTGTTCATTCAACAAATCTTTATTGAATCCTTAAAATATGCTGGGCAAGTTAAGAGGTTTCTAGATCCCTTGAAGGGTTCAGTCAACAGTTACTTCCTGACTGTTTTACAAAATAACAATCAGCTCTGCCACTTCTGAATATTTAGATATGATATAATTTAGCCCCCTTTGTTCTCCTTTGTGAAGGAGGAAAGAGGGACTCTGAAGGTGCTGGAGCCTACAGAGTGTCTGTCAACTTGGAAGCAGATCCTGGAGAGCTGGCAAAGGACTAATTCCATACACTGACATAGTAAGAATAATAATTCCATAGCTGCAATACTAGGAGAAGCAGCAAGGACACCCTGATTGAACAGGGCCTGAGGGTTGAAACCAAACACAACACATAACTTTTATAACATGATGATATTTTTAATTGTGGCAGAAACTGCACGTGACTTGAAAATCATAGAAAAAGAAAAAAATGCCTCTAGTTCAACAATTTACATGTATTTTCATTCCACATTTTGATGCATTTTCTTTCATCCATGCCTACTCCCCACTACTTATGTCCCAGGTCTCACAAATCTGAGGCATGAGAAAATGTCATGCTTGCTTTTTATATCTAACTCGGCAATGATAAGAGCACCACTGCCTCAACTTAACCCCTACCAGCTTAACCTCTGGGAACTTCTCTGCCTCAAGGGGTCCCCTGGCAAGTCTTCTGCGTCTTGGGAACACACGCCCCTCTCCCTTTACCCCTCCAGTTTCAACACCATGGCATCCCCCTCTGGTCACCTGGCTGTACCCGATGTCCACCATCTGCATGATGTCACTACGCTCCAGGGCCACCCATCCGCAGCGATTCTGTCCTTACTTTAGCCCAGCCGAGGGGCTTCTACAGGTCCCTTCCTTCAGCTGCTACTAGATATGGTGACTGAGTCCATACAACAGTCACAGTCAGCCTTCTTCCTCCCTGGGTCGGGTCTAACTTAAGTCTCACCAATCAGAACTCTCTGGCATTTCCACACCTTCCAACTTAACCCCCAAATGGAGCTTTTCCGATCCAGAACTAGCCTCTTCCCAGGACAGCCAACAGTGGGAACACTCACTCCTTTACGAAAACATCACCTTCAAGGGTTTGGTCTGGCCCCACGGCCCCAACAGGATAATCACGGCAAGACGATCACAGCAGCAGCCCAACAATGCTCTTCTCAAAGCTTGTTTTCTTTTTCTCTTTTTCCCTTCCTTCCTTCCTCCCTCCCTTCTTTCCTCCTTTTTATAATTTTGCTTATCTAAAATGGTACGAAAATATTTTCCTGGTCTAAAAGTACAATATATTCCCATTGTGAAAATGAAAAAATCCAAATAAACAAAAAGACTCATAAACTTACCACTTCCAAGTTTACCATTCCACCATTCTAATATACTTATAATACCTTAGGAAGACTCTTAAACCTGAGGTAACCTCAAGTATTAGAGCCTTGGAGTAATCTAAAAAAAGAGTGTGCCCCTCATTTAGAATTAAAAATAGACCAGAAATGGGAATTCTAACAAAAGTCTGGAGAAAAGTTGAGGGCTAAATTAAATTTTGATTGATAATAAATTATCTAGTAGTATCCAGTAATTCCCAAAGTGTAGGCAGATATTTATTTATGTAAAACTTAGTTAAGATAATTTCTTACGCTGGTTTATTAAAGGAATTTTAAATTAAAAACATTTAGTTACCATTGTGTTAGACTACCAAAACTATGACCAGAAAATTACCTAAAAGTAGAGAAAGAATGTGAATTTGAACCCCTAAGTTATACATTAGTACCAGTACCATCATATTCACTTAGGAAACATAGACCTCTACTACAACTTTTCATCTAGTACTGCTTCCTTTCCCTTTCCTTTATGAGCCAATAAAAGCAGTGCAAAATTGGGAATCAAAAAAATCTAGATTCTAGCCTTATTTTTCTCACCACCCGGTGACTATTGCTTGATGTCAAATGGGGATGAGAAAATCTGTCTCAGGCAATTCTGTGAAGACAAAAAAAGATATGCTATGTCCAGTAATTTTAAAATGCTGTACTAATTGCATTAAATACATTATTTTCAGGAAAAATTACTTTTAAGGGGATTTTTTTTTTCTTTTTTTTTTTCAGGGGATTTTTAAAAACATAATCGTTACTTGAAAGTTTTTGGTAAAAAATGACACCAAAAGGAAAGAATCACTTGGTATTGCTCTACTCTTATATTTGAAAATGTTGAGATGTAGATGCTTGAGATAGAAGATGTGTGAGTGGATAAGCTCTGTCTTTTCCACAGGCATCTTTATTCCAGGCTAACATCATTTTAGCTTAGTTTTAGCAATCATGTTTTTAAAATGTACAAAACTCTTTTCTTGTAAATAACTTATGCAGAATGCCACACTCACACCTTCATCACTGCCACTAATTAATCTTAGAGACATTTCTCAGGACTTCAGTTATAAAACTTCATACAAATCTAGCAAGCAAAAATTTTGCTTCACACCATTTGAAATTAAATGGGTTTTTCTAAGTTTTGCAGGTAACTTGACTAAAGAGCTGAAAGCTTCCTCATAAAAGGCTGTGATATATTTAAATTTTAATGAGGATACATGACAAAACCCTTTGCAACCCTACTAAATGTTGAAGAACAAGTCATTTCTTTCATACAATGTACAGGACACACATGCTACCAACTAGCAAAGGAGTGTTAGCAGATTCAGAAACATCCTTTCCACTACTGCCTCATCAGTAGGCATGTACCTAGAGGTGCCTGCTGTGAGAGTATGTCTGGGCACCACACACTGTCAACCCATTGCAAGATTTGTAACCATTTTTTATTCCTCACCACATTCACTACTCAGGGCTCCAGACTTACCACCTAGTGCCTTCCCATGACAGATTATAATTAGGTGGCATGATGGTGGTGCGAGCGTGCTAAATTGCTTCAGTCGTGTCTGACTCTTTGCAACCCTGTGGTCTGTAGCCCATCATGCTTCTCTGTCCATGGAATTCTCCAGGCAAGAATACTGGAATGGGTTGCCATGCCCTCCTCCATGGGATCTTCCTGAGCCAGGGATTGAACCTGGGTATTTAATGTCTCCCGCATTGGCAGGTGGGTTCTTTACCACTAGCACCACTTGGGAAGAAGTCATGATGGTGGATATGGCCCAGTTTAAAGCATGCCCCAAAGACCCTTCTTTTCCCGCTTTGTTTCTCTGTGTGTGTGTCTCTGTCTCTATCTCTCTCTCACACACACAATTTGTCCAGATAGTAAAACCCAACTGATATATTCTAAGTGAAGACCCCTGATTTATATACATATTTAAAGTGAAAGGGAAGTCTTGAACTATTAGTCATCAGAAGCAGATTTTGAAGGAGTTTATAAGACTACCTGTCCAGTTAACCTGAAGAAAAGGAAACTATATTCAAGAATACTAAGACCGGGAGAAAATAGAAGAGAAAAATAGGTATGAAGCGTGGGCTATACCCCAGAATAACATCTAGGGGGGATGCTACATGGCCATGCCATGCCAGGGGGCCTGAGATAATCTCAGGGCACTGGGCACCTTGAGTGGGAGAAGGCCAGAAAATGTGGGTTCAATTCCAAGCATTTTACAACCACCAACAGACAAATCAGGAGTTTAAGCAGCCTCACTGTATAGGAAAGGTTGAGAAGTGTCAGCTGAGTCCAGGTAACCTAGATTTCACTCGCCTGGTACTCTCTGTGCGAAAGAAACTTTGGAATACTATATGAATTATGAGTAGATGATCATTGACTCTTTATCTCAGTATTTTTAAAAGTGATTCTCAGAGAGGCAAAAGGGAAATAGAGAATCTATTTCCAAAGAGAAAAGTCTGAAATTCTTCGACAGAACAGGCCCAAACTGTGGGAGGTGGGTAAAAAGAAAATGAGGAGAAGGAAGGTACACACATAACATTGCAAATCTTTTTTCAGGACTATTGAGTCAGAGGAGAGATGATAATAAGAAATATCAAAGGCCAAAATAAATAGTAAAAGAGAAAGTCACCAAATCACATTCTTAGTCTGGGGATGCTGTGGCTGAGGGTCATTTCTCACTCACTCTGACTTCATGAGTGATGTTCATGGGTTGATGGGAGCCATCTAGACCCCAGATCTTTTTTCAGTATCAGCTGACAGAGCCTCTTCCTTTCTCTACCTATAGCTGTGAAGTTACCACACAGTGTCTCATCTGCTCTTGATACTCCCTCCATCCGCCCACACCCACACTCACACACAAACACATACGCATGCGCACAGGCACAGAGGCATAACCCCAGGTGCCGGCTTCACTCTGCTGTTCTCCTTGGCCAACTCTATTTCTAGAAGCCTAGGTGTCCAGAGTAAGGAATACAAACTAACTGGGGCCTTTCTGCCTTCCATGGGGAAAAATCACAAGGTCTCAAGTACGGGTACTTCTTGAGGCCTTGAACACCAAGAGCTCTTCACTCAAATGCACTTTAGCAGAACTTCCAGAAAACAAGATACTTGATAAGCAATTTAGTTTATCAAAACCACGACAAAATGCAAATAATGAACTTGAAGCAACAGCAGGCCAAGTCAGACAGAAAACCACCACTCACCTCCTTTCCACCCCCACACAACCATCTTGCTTTCAGAGTAAGTTTCTATTACCATGGGGACTGTGCTAAGAATATATGAGAGAAAGCAAAAGAGGGCTGTCACAGGGGGGTAAATTATCTGGTGGATCTGCATGGCAGGTGGTGTTTCTTATAAAAGTGTGGTTGAAGCTTGTACCCGGGTAGACAGTGCACAATGAAGATTTTTGAGATTTTTATTGTACTTCATCTATTAGCTGCAAGCTTGAATTCATTTGAAAGCAATTTGCTCTATAAACTCATGTTTCCAAATTAATTTCAGCTGAGAAAACCAAGCAGCCATAATATATAAAAACCTGCTGAGACACTAGAAAAATCTCTTGTGAGGCTTCCTTGCTCTCATGTCTGCCAAGTCACTCTCAATGCCTGGCAGTCAGTCACTCCTAGATATTGATCTGGTGCTTGCTGTGTGTGTAAGAAGCTTCAAGAGGTACTTTGAGGGCATGAACCAGGTGTATCTCTGTTTTCAAGAAGTTCACAGTCCAGGAGAGAGCTGAGCAGATACACAACTAAATACGGTAGTGAAACCATAGGTAATCATCAGTCAAGTCCATTTTATCTGCCTTCACTAATGTAGGTCATTTTAGCTGTTGCTACAAATGACTTGCATGTCCTCCAAGCTGCACACAGTCTAAACAAGAAGATGTTTGCCCCAGCTGTTTTCTAGGAACTTGGAGTTACCTGTGTCTAGTTGGAGCTGAGGTGGTTAAGACTGGATTAGACCAGTGTGAGTGTCCATATGGTGACCTTTTGACATCAGAAGGCTGAAAACTTTATCCTTAAATCATGCTAAGTGCCTCAGTGTTTGAACGTGCAGAAGCCTGTACCTTAGTTACACCTACACAGAATCATAATTAGATATTTTATTTATTTTTTAAAGTTCTATTTTTATTTAATATAAATTTATTTATTTTAATTGGAGGTTAATTACTTTACAATATTTTTTCCAATCACCTTTTCCCAAGCTCCCCTTGCCTCTGATGGTCCAGCTGCTATATTCTTCATCCCTTAAATACTCTGAGCCCTTTGTCTTCATGGGGAGTGGGATCTGAGATGTATTTTCCCATCTCCTAGCTTGCTGCTGCTGCTGCTGCTGCTGCTAAGTCACTTCAGTTGTGTCTGACTCTGGGCAACCCCATAGATAGCAGCCCACCAGGCTCCCCCATCCCTGGGATTCTCCAGGCAAGAACACTGGAGTGGGTTGCCATTTCCTTCTCCAATCCATGAAAGTGAAAGTGAAGTCACTCAGTCGTGTCCAACTCTTAGCAACCCTGTGGACTGCAGCCTATCAAGCTCCTCCGTCTTTAGGATTTTCCAGGCAAGAGTACTGGAGTGGGTTGCCATTGCCTTTTCCTCTTCCAGCTTCACTGCCTTGTTTATTAATAAACATTCTCTTTGCTGGAAGCTTTGGCATCTTAGCATTTTGGCTTACTGCATGTTCAATAACAGTAGAAAGTAATATGAGCCCTAGGTGAGGCAGAGATGGGACTACAGGAATTCACAGGGAGGGGGGCCACTCCTACATAGAGCTGTCAGGAAGACTTCATGGAAGAGGTAGGTCAAGGTCTGAGAGAGATGAGGGTGCCTGCATTCCACTCAGAGGGAAGAGAATAAGCAAAGCACCCACCAAGGTCCACCCAGAGAGAGCAAATGGTGTTTGGAGGTTCTCAAGGAACATGAGCAGGGGGACGTAGTTTGGGAGCAGATGTGAAAGACCTTGAAAGATAGGTGAGGGGATTTGGACTTTCTTCTGAGAGCAGTGGAGACCAATGAGGATCCAGAAGCCCAAGGTAAAGGCTAGGTCTTCAGAGTTTAAGTTAACATAGATGTTGATTTTGAGAAGGAGAGACCATTTCCAGGCTGTTGCAGGAATCCACGCAAGAGGGGTGAGGGCCACCCTCTGAAGGAGTAGTACTAGAGCAAGACAGCAAATGACAAAAGAAACATGTGAACACGTATGAGCTCACAGTCCAAGAGGCAAGCACGGAGGGCTTTCTTCACTCATCTTGGTCCTCCACACGTTAAAAGCAGCAGTGGGGCAGGCAGCTCACAATGACTGGCAGCATCTGGGAATGTCCCTTCTCTTTGAACAGGCTGCTTGTATATATGCTTGGAACAGCTGAGGATGAGTAAAGTAAAAGGGTGGTTCTAGTCTTACAACAAAAGATTTATGGCTGATAGAAAATAAAATTATTTAAAAGCAAAAAAAAATCATATGAGGAGCCATAGCTCACAAATGTTTAGACAATGGGCATGTTTCAGAACTTTTGCTTAGATGCTTTCAGAAACACTGCTTAGATGGATATCACCAAAGGGAACTTGGGCTTCTTAATCATACCTATAAAATATCAGTAGTGCCAGCGCCTGGAGGCTGGGAGAGTCTCAAAGATCAAATTAAACCAACTCAGTTTTCCAGGTCTAACATGACAAGTCATGATGTAGATGGCCACTTTAAGCATCATTTGAGAGTGCCATGAATGTCAGAAAATACATTTCCAAGAAAGATTTTGTCTAAACAAATTCTCACACTGCAACCAAGAATAAAACAAAAACAAAAACAGTTACTGTGCTAAATGATGAATCTTGGAATCTCTTTGGTGGTAGAAATGATGGAAGGAGGTGTAACTTCTTGAATATCTCATCACTCGATGCACAGAGCAAGGCTGGGTTTTGTTTTGCTCTCCTGGGCAGATCAGTTACTGAGTTAAATCCCAACCACACTTCTGGGAGAAAAAGATTCAGGAGGTGTAAAATTAGATGTTTAATTTCCACAAAAAGTACAAGGGGGAGTATTTTTTAAAAAATCCTGTTTTGCAGCCACAATTCATTTTCTTTACGCTTTTACATTCCCATAGGTTTTTGGTCACATGAAGCCAGTGTGGAATTTGACAAGCTCTCCACAGGGTGGGAGGCAAGAGCAGCCTCCAAGGTGCTGGCTTTTAAATAGTGTTGTATATCCAGCAAGGAAATTGATGACAGAGTCCTCTGGCATAATGTAGCATGTGCATACTAAAGATTTCACTACTGTGTGACTAAATCCAGTTTTTATGTTACTATTTACTTTAGTTTTTAATACTTGCTATTTATTGAATGCTGTTTTATTTTAAAACATTTTAGTAATACTTATATATTACTATATATAAAATATGTACCATATATTACTATGTTAACAACATAGTACATTTATATGTAGTAATCTGCTAAGAGTTTATGTACATCATCCCATTTAATCCTCTCAGCAACCCACTGGAGAAGCAGTATGCCCCCTACCATGCAAATGAGAAACGAGGCTCAGAAGCAAAGAACACGTCGGAGCTTGGATCTGCTGCTTCCATTTACTTGCCCTAAATGACAAACAGCTTTGCCCCCACTTTTCTCTGACCTTGCATCTTCCTGCTCTTTTCCTGGCTGATTCTTTTGTTCCTTCTCTCTAGCCTGTCCTTTAATGTAGGTTGTTAAGGGTTGAATTGTGGCCCCTCCAAAATTCATATGTTGAATCCCTAACCCCCAGGACTTCAGAACATGGCCTTACTTGGAGACAGGGTCTTCAAAGAAATAACAAAGTTAAAATAAGGTTATTAGTGGGGGCCCTAGTTCAGTATGACCGGGGTCCTCTCATAAAGGGGAAATTTAGACACAGATGCACACAGGGTGAACAAGATATGAAAACGATGTCAGAGATAAGGGTGATGCTTCCACAAGCCAAGGAGCCCCACAATGCCAGCAAAGCCTAGGAGTGAGGAGAGAGACCTGGAACAGAGCCTTCCCACAAGACCCTCAGAAGGAACCAGTACTGCCAACACCCTGATCTTGGACCTACAACCTTCACACCTGCAAGACATACATTTCTGTTGTTCAAGTCACTTACTTTGTGCTACTTTGTTATAGCAATTTCTCTCTCACACACCAAATAGTTAACTTGGTATCTTCTCCTGGACACGCCAAGCATTTTATGCCTTGTTCCTTTGTTGTGCTATTTCTCCTTTCTGGAATACCTCCATCAGTACTTCAACTCAATTATCACCTCCTACAGGCAGCTCTCCCTCACTTTCTCTAATGCTCATTGACCAAGAAGAGTTAATCATGCCTTCCTCTGAGTTATACCTGTTCCTTGTACCGGCTCCTATGGTACACTGTAACCTGGGCATTTATGTGCTAACTTGTCCGTCTCCCCTACTGGGCTGTCATCCCTGGGAGAGCAACTGCCCACCTTATTCCTCTCTACTTAAGACGGTGCAGGTGATGGTCCTCCTTGGAAGCTTTAAAAAAGTTTCTCCAGGTGGATCCCCTCAACCACAGTCCAGGGAACTGTAAAATGAGCACAAAGTGAGAGGAGATAGAATGGTGCTCTGATTAAATGCACGGACACAGTGAGCGACAGAATGTGTCCTTCCAACGGGGCTGGGAAGTGGAAGAGAAGCATTTAGGAAAGCAGGAGTGGGAGAACCTTCCCAAGAATTTTCTGATGGGGAATTGGTTGTTTGGCTTCAAATCTTTTTATCCACAAGGGGAAAGCATTCTCAAGAGATGGATGCTTCAGTCTCTTATCTCTTTGCTGTTAAACCCTGGTCTCATCTAAGTGTCCTTGTCTGGCTTCCATGCTTACCAAGCATTGTCCTCTTTCCTCTCTGAATCTTCATACAGACCAGGAACATGTACTATATGAACTTATGTTCCCAGTCCTTGAGCAGCGATCTCTCTTGGCCAGCAGATTAAGTGACTTTGGATTATGTTTGGCTCCCAAGTAGTCTGATGACAGGGAGAGAAGGCTTGGATGGGGATGGTGCAAGCATGAGAACTCCTGGTCTGTCTGAGACACGCTTGCCAATTTGAATGAATAAACAGGCATTCTCATAGCTACCCCAGTCTTTTTGGTTTTGGTTGGCATGAGCTAGGAAGTCAGATCCATCCTGATTCATATTTATTAGGTACTCAATGACACTAGCTGCTGAAAGAGAAACACCCTGAACATTAGTGGTTTAACAATAAAAGTGTATTTCTCACTTGTAGCCTCACATCCACTGCAGGTGGGTACGGGTAAGGACTCTGCCCACATAGTGATTCAGTCTTAGCTCCTCAGTGTGTTTTATTAAGCTGGCAGTCATGGAAAGAAAGCAATTTTTCTTTCTTGCAGAAGATAAAATGGGCCTGAGGGATGTATTCATGAATTCGGTCTGGGAGTAGCCATACTACAAGCACTCCAGTGCCAGTGGCCAGAATTTGATCATATGTCCAATCTAGTGAAAGGGAGACTGGAAAATGTGGTCCAGCCAGATGCTTAAGAAGAGAAGAACTTGGCAACTGGTCAGCCCAAGTAGTCTCTGCCACATGGGGGCACAACAAAATTAGATTCCAGACCTCTCTTTGGGAAATACCATAAGCACTTCCAGATTTACCACCCTTCCTTCCTTGCTACACCTGCATCAAGAAGAAACTGGTTCATGTTTGTTAAAAGGATGAATGAATGTAACCTTTAATCTTTTCTCTCTCCAACTATCTTGGAAATCCTGAGGCTCTAGTTATCACCTCTAGGTGGATGGGCTCCCAGTGTCGTCATCTCTCTCCTGAGCTTACACCTTACATTTCCAGCTCATTGCTAGACATGGTCACAGAGGGTTCAACCATCCCTTCAATTCAACACACCACACCTGAGCTCTGCCATCTCTTGAGTCCCGGACTGTGCTTTCCTTTGCTCAAGACTAAGACAGAACCCTTGTCCGATTCAACTTTCTAGCCCTCTAAGCATTTAGCACAACACCTTACATGCTGTTGGCTATCAAGCCATCTTTATATATTTATATACATCTTTTCTATTGTAGAGACATGTATTTAAATCACATTGCACTAAGATGTGCAAAAATATAGTTCCTCTATTTTTCTATAGGTTGTTTGTTCTTCTTCATAAACATTTACCCCTCTAAAAAACAATATGGTTGTAAACTCAGTTACATAAAATAATTGGAAATTTCCAGTTATCCGAATCTAGCGTCTTTAGAAGAATATTCCATTTTTGGATGCCCCCTTTCTCTGCTTCCTGCTCCTGCATCTGTGTCAGTGGCTGGGACCTGCTGATTCCTGGCTGGGGCAGTCTGACCAGTAGCCCTTGGATTATAAGGTCTGTGATTCTCACCACAGCAACATCCCAAGTAAACTCACCCTCCAATGCTGTTAGCTGACCCCTGCACGTCTCTTCGCAGGGTCCAGGAGCTTCAGGGCACCTGAGGGTGCAGGGAGAGAACTAAGTGCAGGCTTCCCTTGCCTCACCGTGCCCCAGCTGCCAAGTCTTCTCTGACGGGCCATCCGTGTTGGCAAGTTGGGAAGAGGGACATCTGGGAGACTGCGTCTTCCCACAGCCCCAGATGGGAATGAGGCCAATTCCACTCTGCTCTCTACTTAGCCTTCCATTTGTCCCTTCAGTCCCCTTTCAGGAATTTCCTACTGGGGCAGAAGTAATAGGTGACTCCAGGCCCATTTTGCTTATTCCTGCTGCCGTCCACTGCGGCCAGCTGCTTCTCTCCAGGTGGCTAACAGTCTCCTGTACCGATTCTGCTGCTGTCCCAAGGGCACTGGTTTGCCGATGTTCTCTGGTGTATACAGTGGACTGACTTCTGTGTATCTCAATGTGCAAGAGAGAAAATGAGAAACACATTTTTAAAATATTTTTAAATGTAAGAAACACTTACTAAGTATCAGGCACTATTCTGAGAACCTTCCAAATATGAACTCATGTCATCCGATGAGTGGGTACTACTATCCTTCCCATTTTACTGACAGGGAAGCAGAAGCACAGAGTAGATAAACAACTTGTCCCAAGGGCACAGAGCTCAGGTTCAGACTTAGAGAGAACGGCTCTAAATGATTAAGCATATTCTTAATCACCATGCTAAGGTGCCTATCACACTCATTTTATATTTTTCAAAATGTTACTCCTAGTTTACCTTAAAATTTAAAGGATATTTAATTGCTTGTCACATTTCCTCAGATGCAGCAAATCGAAGATGTCAAATGAAGACTTCTCTCTAGCACGAGACAAAAATTCACATGACCAAATCTTAGTGATCTATAATTTGAAAAACAAATACCCATAAGATGTGATATACAAGCTTCAAAAGAACTGCTTTCTCTGGGGTTCTCACCATTTTGGAAGACTTTAGAGGAAAGGGGTTTACTCCCCCGTCTCTAGATTCTCCTCCCACCCCTCCAGTCCAGCACTTTAGCACATTTATGTGAACTTGAGCACATAATACATATACATGCACACACTCACACACTTATTGACATCAAAAACTCACTGGAATCCTGCAAATCCACTGCAGGGCCATGAATTCTCACCAAGAGGACCATTCTGATGCACAATTTTGAGGTGTCAAACAGTAAAGTACAGCCTTTTTGAATCACCATTTCACATTTTAGAGATGGTCAGAAGATCTTGAGTTGCATTTCTGTAATAATATCCCTCTAGTTCACTTGCATTCCCTCTCTTAAATAGGAGAGAAGGGAGAATTCCAACCAGAGAGCTGGGAACTGCACAAATCCTGCAGCCTACCTCTGAGAGTGAGCAAACTTTACTGCTATATAATGGTCCCAAGATTGAGATTATTTCTCTGCTAAAACACTGTCAGGTCTAAAGCTCCTCACCAAGAGTGTGGACTTTGGTTAGATTGCCAGGTTATTACACATGTCCTGAAAACTTAGCTTTTGCTACATGACTACTCCTTAGATATAAAAGCTAATGATTAACTGATTCTTTTAGACTTTTCAAAAAAATATATCAATGTTTCCTGGCACTATTTAGGCCTATAAGAAAGGTTTCTGGGATGAAATGAATTCAGAGAATTCTATATACTTTCTTTTCCCCTTGAAGTTTCACAATATGCATTGTCCTATTAAAGGAACCCTTATAAGAAAATAAATCTCATTAATTGCACATAAACTGGACTTCTCCAAAGATTTGATAGAGAAAAACCCTTAAGTTTTTTATGATGCATACTATCATAGTTTCTAACAGGGACTCTTTTATCTTGAGAATTTCTCCACTGCCCTTAAAAAGAAGTCATCTTGTTGTATAGACCTACAGACACAATTTATAGTTGCTTTTGGGGTTGTTAGGTGGGTAATGACCCAAGCCATAGAAGAAAATGGGGAAACGGTACATGAAGATGAGGAAGTCTTAAAGTGACCAAAAGGCAGAGGAGAAATCAAAGAATTCTTCTTACCTTGCCAGCATTCAAAATTCCTATTGCTAAAGAATTCAAGTCCAACTGGAGGAAATAAAAGAGGATATCCACATAGAGACCCAGCTGATGATGTTTACCACTTATGCTGTACCCCTTTTCTCCAAGGCAATTCATTACTGTTACAACTGAATAATTATAACTGTATATACTGTTATAACTGTATAACTGTATAATTCATTTGTAACTGCTATTACTAATGAAGACGTTACAAAGGATAAAAGGGCCTGGCTGCCACTTCTCAGCATGGAGCTGTGTGGCATCCAATGAAATGAAATGCTTGTGTAGCTGACAGCTGGGGAAAACCCTGTCACCACAGTCACAGTGTCAAGTGTGGTCTGACACCTCTGTGTGTGCTACTTTTGCACCTAAGAACCCTTTTTCCAATACAGACCAAAATAAGGAAAGAAAACTGGCTTTTGCCAGGACAGAGGTTTAGCTGTACTGTTGAGAAAACCATAGGGATATTTGGCATGGACTCAGGATTTAAGAATTTTTTTCCCTGAGGATTCTGCAGAAAGTATTTTTCTATGAAGGGTTTAATGAGAGTTGCTTTTCCCTACATTGGCATGGAAGAGAATTAGGATGTTAACTGCTGATCCAATTTATACTGCCATTTGATCCCGTAAGTGCTGGACAGGACTCATTTACTTATGGAAAAGAGCTCCTGCCAGATCAAACACTCTCAAAGCCAAAGTCACAGGATTCTGACTTCACATGCTCTGTTTTGCCACCATTCATTTTGCCTCTTAGATTGTTATGAACTCCTCGAGCAAGGAGGCTGTCCACCACACAACCTCATCTCTTGCTAAGACAATTAGTAGTCAGGCCATTTATGTTCTTGCAAAGATTTTCCTCATGAAGATCTCTCCCAGTGGATTCAAAGTAGTACCTTCCTGCCTTTTTCATCCTTGTCCTATTCATTCACATCCTGCAACAAAACTGAAAGCTTAACTCTGTATGGAGGAATACTGATACTAAATGGTATTTGGTGTATCTGTAACTTTTTGTCTGGTTTGCGGGAAAGGCTGTGTGTACACTGTGCAGGTGTTTATTGAATCCTTGTATCTGACAAATACCCTTCTTTATGAAATGCTCTGCAGACTATTTATATTGTATGCTATCTTAGATTAAAATTTCGACAGGATTGCATCAGATCAGATCAGTTGCTCAGTTGTGTCCGACTCTTTGCGACCCCATGAATCGCAGCACGCCAGGCCTCCCTGTCCATCACCAACTCCCGGAGTTCACCCAGACTCACGTCCATCGAGTCAGTGATGCCATCCAGCCATCTCATCCTCTGTCGTCCCCTTCTCCTCTTGCCCCCAATCCCTCCCAGCATCAGAGTCTTTTCCAATGAGTCAACTCTTCGCATGAGGTGGCCAAAGTACTGGAGTTTCAGCTTTAGCATCATTCCTTCCAAAGAAATCCCAGGGCTGATCTCCTTTAGAGTGGACTGGTTGGATCTCCTTGCAGGGTTGGATAGGTGCCTTTAAATCTAATAGGCACTGGATCATGTTTCCTGAACTGCATTACCTTGAACATTAGTAGCCATGAATACTAGAGGCTTTAGGATGAAAGGGTCCATTTCCAAAGTTTAAAGACCACTTCATTTTCAGTGCTCCTTTGTATGAGGCATAAAATTCTCTAATGCTGAAAACACCTGTCATACCTATCATACAGAATCATGTTTAACTGCAACTTAGTGTATCTCTAACTTACTTTACTTTGAAGTTCAAAGTAAACTTCACAATCTTGTAACAATCCACAGGCCAAGTAAGACTTAATAACATTCCACATCTTGGAAAAGGAAACACATGGCTGGGTAGCTAGGTGATTTCCCTCCTCATAAGGTCCCTGCCTTGATTCTTTCCTGGTCATCATCACCAGGAGGATCTTTCTGAGACACCACTCTGATTTCCCCACTCCTCCATTGATTAGGATACAGGTATGTTGCTGCGACAGAGATCCCAAACAGCAGTGGCTCAGCTCAAACAAAACAGAAATTTATCTTTCTCTCACCTAACAGTGTGTACATTAGCAGTTCAAGATTTGAATAGTTCTGCCAAAAAGACAGAGACCTACGCTCTTTCAGCCCTAGTCCTCTGTCATATGTAGACTGTCTTCCCATCCACATGGTCCAAAGTGTCTCACCTCTATGTCTATATTCCAGGCAGTCGGAAAGAGGGAAGGAGTGGAGAAGAGAATTCTTCCTTTCAAGCAAGCTGAAAGTTGCATTTATAGCTTCTGCTCGTATATCATTGTGAACGTCACAGCTTAATCCCACTGACCTGCAAAGAAGGCTGGAATATGTATTTTCTTCCTGACTCTGGTGGCCACTGCTATAGAACAATGTTCCTCTAGTGTAGAAGAAAGAAAGAATGGATTCTGAGGAATAGCTAATTGTCTCTGCCACTCATACGACACCCTATTTGATCCTTAGCATGATTTTTTTTGAGGCAAAGATTTTTATGCCAAGTTTCCAAATGAGAAAATTAAGGCTCAGAAAACAAAAAGAGTATTGTATAAAATAAAAGACAATGAGAAATCATTCATAGTTTGCATATTGTTACCATATCAAAACCTGTTTGTTTTACCTCCTTCTAAGCTATTAACAAGGTAGCCTACACAGTTACATGGATTCTGAGATGAGATTCCTGAGTCAGAGACAAAGAACCCTGTTACTCATGTCAAGCAGCCAGCACAAGCTTCATGGTCTCTTGGTTCTTGGGTGGTCCAAGGAGATGGTGCCATAAAGTGACTTCACATCACAATTGAGGAAATCCAACTTAGGAAACTTCAACAAAGAGTCTAAAAGAAAGCTGTCCAATCTTCTCTTTGGAGGAAAACATTTTCTTTAGTATGGCCTTCCCTGATGGCTCACTGGTAAAGACGGCTCACCACTGTAACACAGGAGACTTGCAGGAGACACGGTTTGATCCCTGGGTCAGGAAGATCCCCGGGAGAAGGAAATGGCAACCCACTCCACTATTCTTGCCTAGGGAATCCCACTGACAGAGGAGCCTGGTGGGCTACAGTTCATGAGGTTGCAAAGAGTCAGACATGATCGAGTGACTAAACAATGACAACAGTTTTCTTTAGTATCCTAGTAAATAATCAAATCTCTCTACCATGGAAGAGAAATAACCTCCAACATGTTTCCCAGTGATATAAATATCCTTGAAAAATACCTCAAGACAGGTAAAAAAAAAAGGTGGTCAGTCTCTCTGTTGACAAGGCATGCAGAAACATGGGAAACTCACGAGAATTTTCTACCAATATATTGCTATTTCAGTGACAATAAAGGCACCTTTCAACAAGTCTCCCATAGAATGCCACTATGCCTCCATCATGGCAGTTCTTACTTTTCATTGCATTTGTTTCTACCCGTGGCTCTCCGCATGAGAATGCCACTTCCTTGGAGGCATAGCACATGGTTTTTACTTTTATAGCCATAGCATCTAACACATTTCTTGAAATCTAGAGCATGTTCAATAACTAGCAAACATCAGCTAACATCATGTGTTTACTGAATTCACTTAAGGTTTCCTTTGCCTGAATCTCAGGATGGATGGTGAATTTTCATGATTCAGGCCTCTAAGACCACTCCCCTGACTGCTCTATAAAAAATATCACTCTAGATAAGTCATCACAGAACTTTACAATATCTGATATCATCCTCTGTATTTCCTTACCTGTTTCTTGTCAGGCTCTCCATCTAGGATATAAACGCTATGAACCTATCCAGTTCCTTACTATATCCTTACAACCTAATACAGTCTTGGACCTCTAACAGGAATTTCATAAATATTTTTGAACAAATGTAGGAATAAATTCATCAAATATTTCCTGAATTCATACCATTTGCTAGGAACAAAACATTTCATACTGTCTTAGCAGCTCACAAGGACTACTATTACTTCAGGGGGCTAATATAATTCTGTACCAGGGTTGAGTGGCAGGATTGCTTTTGTGGGGGCAATGTACTTCCAGTTCTCATGGAAGGAATTTTACTGCCAGCTTGGGCTGAGTCATGCACAGCTGCCCTCCCCTGCCCTTGCTGACTAAGGTGCCCCGTGTCAGCAGGCAACTTCAGTACCTTCCCATCCCAAGTCCTCATCTCACTCCCAGGGTGACCATCTTCTTACTGGGCATGCTCAGCTCTAGTCAAGTAGCCTCAGAGACCTTCCTGATCAATTCTGTGAGTACCACAGATTCGAGGACACTGTGCCCTTCCCATGAAGATTAGCCCCTAGTTCTTGGGTTATTTTCACTGGACCCTCTCTTACCATTCCCTGACCTTTTTTTCTGCTTGTCCTACAGCAATCTTGCCCATAATGTCTTTCTTAGGGATCCTCTGGGGCTTCCCAGGTGGCTCAGTGATAAAGAATCTGCCTGCCAATGCAGGAGACACAAGAGACGTGGATTCGATCCCTGGGTCAGGACAGTCCCCTGGAGGAGAAAATGGCAACCCACTCGAGTATTCTTGCCTGGGAAATCTCACGGACAGAGTAGCCTAGCAGGTTACAGTCCACAGGGTCGCAAGAATCAAACATGACTTAGTGACTGAGCACAGAGATCCTTTGAGAAACTCCATGAAGTGTCAGCACTGTTCTCTGAAACAAAGTAGTCAATTTGTTTGACAAGGATGTATCAATACTCATTTAGCTCATTACTCACTCACTTCCAAAAATAATAAAACACAGAAAAATGTCAATACTGAACAATAAAAACAGTAAAATCTCTCAGAGGGGAAGGTCATTATAATTCATTTAAACACTGACAAATATTGATACCAGTGGTGAGTGTGGAGATGTGGCATGAGGAGAATGACCAGAAGGAAATGACTGGTATATCTCATTTTTCAAACCACCATTGATTCTAAATGAATTATGATAGGAGAGATTAATACATGATGCTAGGTTAAAGGCCTAATAGTAACATATGCTAAGTATTTCCTCAATTTTAGAAATGAATACATTACCTCAAAGAAGTCTAATAATTTACCCAGTCATTAAGTAAGCTTAGAGTCAATTCAGGTTTTCCAACTTTATTTCCATTGAATTTATCTCCCTCAGAGATTACTGAAGTATTGAGAAGATGGAAACTAGAAAAACTAGAAATAGAGAGCTCAGGTGAAACAGAGGGTTCAAGTGTAATTTCAAGGCTCAAGTGGAGAGGCACCAGGAAGCACATAGGCCATGACAGGCGAAGTATTCCTGTGTACTTTAATCACACAAAACGAGGTTCTAGTCAACGTTGAATAGCCCTCCAAAAGTCTCAATCATTGACATGTATGCTTATTTAAGACTTTTTAAATGGAAAACAATTTATGTCCATTTTAATTAAAAACCATGCCAGTTATAAGAATCATTCAAATATCAGTCACATACAATTTGTGTCAGAAAATGAGCATCAGAAAAAAAGAAATCTCCAGTAAGAGATCCTTGCAACTCAAAAACACATTTCCCCTGAATCTTATTAACTAGAGTTAAAAGGGAGCATTTTTAAAAGAAATAGAATAAACTTAAGTAAAACTCTGAGTTATATGGCCTCTTAAAAAATTTCAATGTTTTATAAGCTCAATTATTTTGAGCTCATGTTTGCCTATGTAATGAAATGAGTGTTATTTATGACAACATCCAGAAGAACAGTTCTCAGGGGTTGGCTTTATTAGTGTACACACACACACGCGTGCATGCATGCATACACACACACGCGCGCACGCACACACACACGTGCGCACACACACACGCGCGCGCGCACACACACACACACACACTCCTCTTCCAGAGAAGAAATGTAAAAAATATTTCACCTTCATCATATCCTATCCAGCTTCCCCTATAGCTCAGTTGGTAAAGAATCTGCCTGCAATTCAGGAGACTGGGGTTCGATCCCTGGGTTGGGAAGATCCCTGGAGAAGGAAATGGCAACCCACTCCAGTATTCTGGCCTGGAGAATCCCATGGACAGAGAAGCCTGGCAGGCTACAGTTAGTCCATGGGGTCCCAAGAGTTGGGCACGACTTAGGGACTAAAACACCACATATCATATCCCCTGAGAAGAGGCCTGACTTTCAGTTTTCAGAGAGGAAGGATCAGAAGATAATAAGGAAAAGCAGGACCTAATTGCCCTTGTATAGTCAAGGCCAATGCAAAAAGATAATGCCTACTTTTTCCAGTATTAACCCTTTGTTTTTGCTCTTAAGAGGGTTAGAGGGTTGGAATAGCTTTAAAAAAGTATCTAAGGCCCTGAGTTTTTCATTTTGATGTTTGAAGCTATGAGAAAATATATGACTCAAAGCTCAATACTGAGAAAGATACTATTTCAACTTAAATAGGACCTTAAAAAGAGGCGCCTTTATTTCCATTTCTCATGGAATGTCGAGATTTGCATTCTCTTTTTCCCATTTAATGGCAACCTGGCATCAAAAATGTAGAGGATGCTCTAGCATTGTTGCCATCTAATCTGATATGCAGTTTGCTGCTGCTGCTAAGTCGCTTCAGTCGTGTCCGACTCTGTGCGACCCCATAGACAGCAGCCCACCAGGCTCCCCCGTCCCTGGGATTCTCCAGGCAAGAACACTGGAGTGGGTTGCCATTTCCTTCCCCAATGCAGGAAAGTGAAAAGTGAAAGCAAAGTCTCTCAGTTGTGTCCGACTTTGCAACCCCATGGATTGCAGCCTATCAGGCTCTTCTGTCCATGGGATTTTCTAGGCAAGAGTACTGGAGTGGGGTGCCATCGCCTTCTCCAGATATGCAATTTACAAACCAGCAAAAGTATAGAATGTGTTGTGGGAGAAAATTCTGTTGCAGTGACAGCCATTGTTTACCCGGTATGAAGCGACAAGGCTGGAATCTGTTTCATCGGCAAGAAAAATTGTGATTGTCAGGCTGTGTGCATGGGGTCAGCCTTGATTATTCCTATCTGCCAAGTTAAGAAATTACCCTAAACTTGCATGCTGAGTCACTTCAATGGTGTCTGACTTTTTGTGACTCTATGGACTGTAGCCCACCAAGCTCATCTGTCCATGGGATTCTCCAGGCAAGAATACTAGAGTGGGTTGCCATGCCCTCCTCCAGGGGATCTTCCTGACCCAGGGATTGAACCTGGGTCTCCTGCATTGCAGACAGATTCTTTACCATGTGAGCTACGAGAGAAATAGACCCAATTGATAGGACTCTGCTTCAAATCATGAGAAAAATAGTTGTAAATTTATTTTCTAATTATCAGAAAATATTGGAGAAGGAGAATTGACTCTAGAGACATAGATGGCCTAATGGAATAATTAAAATTATAATTAAATAAAACCAAGTCATCCCAAGGCTATTAATTCCTATAATTCCCCCCAGGATTTTGGTTGCATTTGAGGGACGGAGGCTGAAGAAATTACTTTTCAGGATTTTCCAGTGTGAAGGAGTCCTCCACACTTTCAGAACTAAGAAAGGCTGCTGCTGCTAAGTCGCTTCAGTCGTGTCCGACTCTGTGCACCCCATAGATGGCAGCCCACCAGGCTCCCCCGTCCCTGGGATTCTCCAGGCAAGAACACTGGAGTGGGCTGCCATTTCCTTCTCCAGTGCATGAAAGTGAAAGTGAAGTCGCTCAGTCGTGTCCGACTTTTAGCGACCCCATGGACTGCAGCCCACCAGGCTCCTCCGTCCATGGGAGTTTCCAGGCAAGAGTACTAGAGTGGGGTGCCATTGCCTTCTCTGGTAAGAAAGGCTAAGAAGAAGTAAATACCAGGGCAAACAAAGGAGGTATTACACCCCTCCTTAATTAGTCCTGCTTTACCATCAATGGCCACACAGCCATTAACCTTGTACTTGTCATTGTCAATTTCCTCATCTTGAGAATTTCTGGGACAGTAGCAACATGCCTCACAGAGTTGTTAAAAAGGTCAAATGACACCATGTATAATAAGTGTTATGGGTATATTTGGTGTTTAGTATCATCATTTAAATTTTTTTTTAATTTCTTAGAGAAGTATATAGTTGATTTACAATGTTGTGTTAATTACTGCTATACAGCAAAGTGACTTAGTTATACATATATATTCTTTTTCATATTCTTTTCCATTCTGGATTATCACAGGTTATTGAATATAGTTCTCTGTGCTATACAGTAGAATCTTATTGTCTATCCAGTATCATCATTAATATATGTAATGAAATAAATGGGAAAGTAAAAAGTATTCTAAAAAAGTTGAAGAAGATATTAAATTCATTGAGCTGGGTGATAAAGATAGAAGAGTTTCTGTGTAGAGTTGAAAGTTAAAATTGGAAAAGCCTCCATGTACACTGAGAAGGGGACTCTGGAATGGAGAGAGAGGGTGAAGCCTCAAATAGCTTCTTCTCTCCTATTAAGTGCAGACTCCAAAATGTCTGTCATAGGTAAGGAATACAGTAATTAAAATGAGGGAAGTCTGTGAAGAAAGGAGTTTTCATTCCATGGGCCATGTAAGCCATTCACCCAGTTTAGAAAGTGACCCAAATGACTCTTAATTTCATATCCCTTTTGTTCTTGCTTAAAAATCAATAGCTTCTCATTCACTTGGATGGCTAAAATCACAATGATAGATGATAAAAAGTGTTGACAAAGATGCAGAGAAACGAACCCCATACACTGCTATGGCAATGTAAAACAGTGCAGGCTGTTTGTGAAACAGTTTGAGAATTCTTCATAAGGTTAAATATAGGGTTACAATTACACTAAACAATTCCTTCCTAGGTGTATGATCAAGGTAATTGAAAACTACATATACAGAAACCTTCTGTGAGCATTCTTAGAGGCAGTATTCATAATAGCCAAAAAGTGGGAACAACCCAAATGCCCATCAGCTAATGACAACATGAACAGAATGTGGTAAATCCACACAATGGAATATTATTCAGCCATAAACAGAAATGAACTATTCCCCTTGGAAACATGATGCTGAATGAAAGAAACCAGATGCAGAAGTCCACATAATGCATGATTAAATTTATATGAACTGTCCAGAACAGGCAAATCCAGAGAGACACAGAGTAGTGGTTGCCAGGAGACCAGGGGATAAAGGAGATGAGGATGGTCTGCTAGTGTGTACAGAGTTTCTTTTTTTTCTGAAGTGATAAAAATGTCCTGGAATTAGAAGATGGTTGTGGTTGTACAACTTTGTGAATGTATTAAAAACCATTATATTTTATAATTTAAGAGGGTGAATTTATAGTGTGTGAATTAGATCTCAGTTTAAAAATTGCATGAGAGAAAAATCAATTGCTGATTTAACACATTATATGAAATTAAGTTGAAGGCAAACGGAGTCTTAAGTTTTTACAAAGGCTTTAGTGAGTCTACATGTGTCACATAATTCCTTTCTATGCTTTCATTTTCCTTATCCGGAGGAAGAGAGGAACAACATCTGTCACCCATATTTGTGATAAGGCCTGAGTGTATTTTTGAAAAGCCTATGTTTTCCAGTAAAAGGTGACATACAAATATAAGGCAACAAATACAGGAAATGGTGAACACTAGGTAGCTTTAAATAGAGTCACAGTGTGGCAGTCGAATCTTAAACACACAGGCAGGTATTCATTTCCTGCAGCCAGGAAGTGGCACATGTGCTGCTTCGTGGCTCCAAGGGGATCAACCACAGGGGCAAAGCCTGGGACACACACACAGCTTTGAGATTCAAGCACTAGGTTATCACTCCGATTATCATGGTGTCCTGAATATTAAATTCTGTCTTCAAAATAAATAATCTTGACAAAATCATCAGCCCTGATGACTCATTTAGAAAATAATACACAACAGTCTTCATCTGGCTAGGAAGAAGACTGGTCCTCATGAGGTGTTGAGATGAGCTGTTCAGATCACTTTTGGTACAAGCAAAGGGATGGAGGGTGAGATCCTCTTCCTTCAGATGTTTTCCAAGGCAGAGGATAGGAAGAATAAGATACTAAAATGTGAAAAGGGTATCTTAGCTCATTTTCTAGGTAGTAAACATTGTTAGGAGAAGGCAATGGCAACCCACTCCAGTACTCTTGCCTGGAAAATCCCATGGATGGAGGGGCCTGGTAGGCTGCAGTCCATGGAGTCGCTAGGAGCCGGACACAACTGAGCAACTTCACTTTCACTTTTCACTTTCATGCATTGGAGAAGGAAATGGCAACCCACTCCAGTGTTCTTGCCTGGAGAATCCCAGGGATGGGGGAGCCTGGTGGGCTGCCATCTATGGGGTCGCACAGAGTCGGATACAACTGAAGCAACTTAGCAGCAGCAGCAGCAAACATTGTTAGCTTACCGTTCCTCAGAAGAGAAACACAGCCTAGGAGGGGCTGTGCCTTGAATCCTGAGTTCCAAACAACTATTGCAAATCCTGGCTGCCTATCCTTAATTCACTGTAAAATTACTGTAATTACTTAATTCACTGTAAAATCACAGTCTAAGAAAAGAATCCTCCTGTTCCTTAGTCACGATTTACGCAAATGGGTCTAGGACTCCTACTGTGTAAAACCCAAAGCAAGGAGACTCTTGTTACATGGCTTCATTGTGCCACCCTCACCCCTCACTGCTATGCAGATGTACATGGAAGAGAGAATGAGTACTATGTACCTTCATCGGATAAAAACATGCCTGCCTTCTACATCCCTAATTTAAACTCAGGCCACCAGCTAAAGGAGAGGTAAAGCTGAATTACATGTTGGACAGAAAGACCCTGGACCTAGTAGCCCAGCTCTTCACTCCAGTCTTTCCCTCCTTCTGAAACAGCCAGAAAAGTAGAAAGGACAGACAAGCTAAGACTGATGTGGAAATCTAAACACACATGATGAAACTAAATATTTGTGTCTTTAGGGAAACTTTCTCTTCTATTTCCCACATTCCCCTCTCATCCCACGGAAGAAGGAACTTCCATCCACTATCTCAGAAATGTCGTAAAGGAAACGTCTGTTCTTCCCAATCCCTCTTTCCTTAATCTTCCTTATGGAAATGGAAGTGATTGATAATCTGACTGGTTTATTTGCCTCAAGCCAAGAGACAGGATCCCACTGTCATCTCGGGTACCTGAAAGCTAACTGAGGTCTGGGTTTTACCAATGCTGGGTATCTGTGTTCAGTAGTGGCAAACCTCCTCTGTGATCCAGTTCTCATGAGATAAGTAGATCAAGCACTGGGTTTACCAGTTGATGATAAGAAGCTAAAAAGGGCAAAAATCAAGGGTTTGGGGCTGTGAGGTATGGGAGGGAGAAGAGGAAGAGAAGAGGCAAATGGAGCTATGCATGATTATGTTACTTGCATATCATTTGAAACTGACTAGGTTCAGCAACGCTGAACAAAATCCCAAGTAACAGTGGGTTAAAAAGATACACATTTACTTTCAATCTCCTCAAATACTATTCGGAGATAAGTTAGCCAGGACTGGGAATGCTGCCCACAGTTATCAGGGAGTAAGAATTTATTTTCAACTTCACATCCTAGACGTATAGCTTCTATTTTCAAGGTCACCATGACGTTGCAAGGTAGCCACTGCAGCTGTAGATATTTCATCCACAATCCAGACAACAGGAAAGAGGAAGGGGCCAGAGAAAAGGACATGCCTCCCAGGTGAATGAGAGGTTCCCTGGGAACCCCACCCACAGTGTCTGCTTCCATCTCACTGGCACCTCTGGCTGCAAGAAGCTGGGATGTGCAGTCTATTATCTCAACGTGGTGCTGGCAAAATAAAAGCATACCAACCATGGTGTAGGTTAGAGGAAGGAGCAGGTAGGGAATGACTGACTAGTCCTACAGGGCAGAGGAGAAGATGGAAAGGGAAGTTAGGACTCACTCCCCAGTGTATCCAGAACACAAAAGAACTGAGAAATTTTCTTCCCTTGTGATAGAAAGATATATAGAAAATCGAGGGATTTCTCTGAATAAAATAGGACCACCACTCTATTACACATACACATGCAAAAACAGATCCATCTTTCATAGATAAATGCAAAAATAGGAATATGGCTATGGAGGAAAATGCTTCCCTTCACAGCTGTATCTTCCAGTCAAATATCATTTTGTGTGCATGTGTATATCAACGCAGCCCAACCCTACTGAGGTCCCATTATAAAAGTCATAACCCAAGTTCGTTCCTGGGATATTCCCAAAGAACAGGTAGGGATCAGCACTTCCTTGGATCCTATCAGTGGCATCACGAAATTAATTCTTCAAATCAGTATATGCTGGGGGGGGGGGGGGGGGGGGGGGGGGGGGGGGGGGCAGTCCATCAGGGAAAGAAGCCTGAGCATGGAGGCCAAGCTTCAGGGAACAATGGGATAGAGACAGACCAGACAGGATAGGCCATCAGGAACACTGTGCAGAAAAATTCCCGCCACCTCTGCCAGCTCCTGAACTGCCTGTGCAAGGGGATTTCTACTATTACTCCATCAGCTGGTTTATCTTGCCAGAATGGTATGTTGAGAGGAGACTATTTACTTGCCAGTTCAATCAGTCTCTCTGGCTACTTGATATAGCAGTTTTCAAAACATAAAGTTGAAAAACAAATGTTAAAGCTTGGCTTATTCTTTTCAGGAAGATGATGAATCATTCTATAGACAGGAATAACAAAGATTCCTGGGAAGAAATGCAGTGGAGAGGCCGCCATGATAGCCTTTGGAGGAGGCACTGGGACTCCTTTCATGATCTTTGTCCCAGAATTCAGGGACCACTGCTCTGGAACTCTATCAATACAGATACATTAAAATTGTTACTGGAAGTGTTACACTCTTATGCTGTGCAAAAACTGACCATTTTCAAATGGGCAAATGCAAGGACAAACAAAGTTTGACTATAAATCCACAGAATGATGATTATTTTTTCAAAAAGACACAAAGACTTAAATCTGCCTAACAATGATTTTATCTTAACAAAACTCAGTTGCTAAGCCTTAAAATTGTATTTACTACTCCTGTTGGTTTTTGATAACTGTTAAAAGTGAAAGTTGCTCAGTCATGTCCAAATCTTTGCAACCCCATGATCTGTAGGAATTCTCCAGGCCAGAATTCTGGAGTGGGTAGCCATTCCCTTCTCCAGGGGATCTTCACAACCCAGGAACTGAACCAGAGTCTCCTGCACTGCAGGCAGATTCTTTACCAGCTGAGCAACCAGAGAAGCCCTGTAAATGTGGGTGTTTTTAAGAGCAGCAGCTTCTGAACTCAGGGTTCTCATTATTCAAGAAATAATAGAAAAAATCCTGCTTTCATGTACCTCAGGGTCATCAGAGGCTACAACTGCCAACACAAATAAAAATAAATAAAATAAAACAAAGTACAACCCATCTCTGATAATACCTTCAGCATCCCTGTCACTTAAGCATCAGAAACTCTGTCCCTTGAGTTCTTGGGGTCATCTCATGGTTCAAGTAGGATGCCCGATCTCAGGCCCTGGTATCTCCTAACTCTCCAGGTATCAGCAAGAATTAGTGCACCGAAGCTTCATCTTGGTCACACCCAAGATTGTCCTCAGGCATAAGTATCAGAACTTTTTCTCTTTGCATTTGGCTAAATACCAATTGTCCATTTGCAAAAGGACATTGCAATTGGTCCTTGTAATGTAAACCAAATTACATTTGGTTTATGTAAATGTAATTGATGCATTATATCAGCAAATGGGTTACTTGCAAGAATGTCCCACTGCTTAAATGCTTGCTCAAGGGAATTCACTAACACTGACTACAAGGCATCAGATCAGATCAGATCAGATCAGTCACTTAGTTGTGTCCAACTATTTGCGAACCCATGAATCGCAGTGCGCCAGGCCTCCCTGTCCATCAACAACTTTCGGAGTTCACTCAGACTCACGTCCACAGAGTCAGTGATGCCATCCAGCCATCTCATCCTCTGTCGTCCCCTTCTCCTCTTGCCCCCAATCCCTCCCAGCATCAATGTTTTCCAATGAGTCAACTCTTCGCATGAGGTGGCCAAAGTACTGGAGTTTCAGCTTTAGCATCATTCCTTCCAAAGAAATCCCAGGGCTGATCTCCTTTAGAAAGGACTAGTTGGATCTCCTTGCAGTCCAAGGGACTCTCAAGAGTCTTCTCCAACACCACAGTTCAAAAGCATCAATTCGTTGGCGCTCAGCCTTCTTCACAGTCCAACTCTAACATCCATACATGACCACAGGAAAAACCATAGCCTTGACTAGACAAACCTTTGTTAGCAAAGTAATGTCTCTGCTTTTGAATATGTGATCTAGGTTGGCCATAACTTTCCTTCCAAGGAGTAAGCATCTTTTAATTTCATGGCTGCAGTCACCATCTGCAGTGATTTTGGAGCCCCCACAAATAAAGTCTGACACTGTTTCCACTGTTTCCCCATCTATTTCCCATTAAGTGATGGGAGCAGATGCCATGATCTTCATTTTCTGATTGTTGAGCTTTAAGCCAACTTTTTCACTCTCCACTTTCACCTTCATCAAGAGGCTTTTTAGTTCCTCTTCACTTTCTGCCGTAAGGGTGGTATCATCTGCATATTTGAGGTGATTGATATTTCTCTTGGCAATCTTGATTCCAGCTTGTGTTTCTTCCAGTCCAGCATTTCTCATGATGTACTCTACATATAAGTTAAATAAACAGGGTGACAATGTACAGCCTTGATGTACTCCTTTTCCTATTTGGAACCAGTCTGTTGTTCCATGTTCAGTTCTAACTGTTGCTTCCTGACCTGCATACAGATTTCTCAAGAGGCAGATCAGGTGGTCTGATATTCCCATCTCTTTCAGAATTTTCCACAGTTGATTGTGATCCACATAGTCAAAGGCTTTGGCATAGTCAATAAGGCAGAAATAGATGCTTTTCTGGAACTCTCTTGCTTTTTCCATGATCCAGCGGATGTTGGCTATTTGATCTCTGGTTCCTCTGCCTTTTCTAAAATCAGCTTGAACACCAGGAACTTCACAGTTCACATATTGCTGAAGCCTGGCTTGGAGAATTTTAAGCATTACTTTACTAGTTGTTCGTGTGAGATGAGTGCAATTGTGCGGTAGTTTGAGCATTCTTTGGCATTGCCTTTCTTTGGGACTGGAATGAAAACTGACCTTTTCCAGTCCTATGGCCACTGCTGAGTTTTCCAAATTTGCTGGGAAGCAGAGTAAAGACTAATAGAGTTTTGCCAAGAAAATGCACTGGTCATAACAAACACCCTCTTCCAACAACACAGGAGAAGACTCTATACATGGACATCACCAGATGGTCAACACCGAAATCAGATCGATTATATTCTTTGCAGCCAAAGATGGAGAAGCTCTATATAGTCAGCAAAAACAAGACCAGGAGCTGACTGTGGCTCAGACCATGAACTCCTTATTGACAAATTCAGACTTAAATTGAAGAAAGTAGGGAAAACCACAAGACCATTCAGGTATGACCTAAATCAAATCCCTTATGATTATACAGTGGAAGTGAGAAATAGATTTAAGGGCCTAGATCTGATAGATAGAGTGCCTGATGAGCTATGGAATGAGTTTTGGAACACTGTACAGGAGACAGGGATCAAGACCATCCCCATGGAAAAGAAATGCAAAAAAGCAAAATGGCTGTCTGGGGAGGCCTTACAAATAACTGTGAAAAGAAGAGAAGCGAAAAGCAAAGGAGAAAAGGAAAGATATAAACATCTGAATGCAGAGTTCCAAAGAATAGCAAGAAGAGATAAGAAAGCCTTCTTCGGCGATCAATGCAAAGAAATAGAAGAAAACAACAGAATGGGAAAGACTAGGGATCTCTTCAAGAAAATCAGAGATACCAAAGGAACATTTCATGCAAAGATGGGCTCGATAAAGGACAGAAATGGTATGGACCTAAAAGAAGCAGAAGATATTAAGAAGAGGTGGCAAGAATACACAGAAGAACTGTACAAAAAAGAGCTTCACGACCCAGATAATCACGATGGTGTGATCACTGACCTAGAGCCAGACATCCTGGAATGTGAAGTCAAGTGGGCCTTAGACAACATCACTAAGAACAAAACTAGTGGAGGTGATAGAATTCCAGTGGAGTTATTCCAAATCCTGAAAGATGATGCTGTGAAAGTGCTGCACTCAATATGCCAGCAAATTTGGAAAACTCAGCAGTGGCCACAGGACTACAAGGCATAGTGAGTGCTAAGGTTTAGATCTGCCCACAACATCTACCTACAACTGATTTAGATTTGTCCACATTTGCTTTTTGATTCAAGAACGCCAGCCTGAGGGCTGGATGGAGGTGAATGAAACAGTGAGTTACAGAAGCTGGCCCTTTTCTTTCCTGGAAATTAAGTTGTCAGCAGTCAGGTTAGAACACAGGAGCAGTAAAATCACCCTAGTCTCTTCTTTTTAATGGAAAGGACTTAGTTGTCTTATAGAAAACGTGCTTTAATAATTGATGTCTCTGAGGCTGAGATAAACAGGATAAACTGAAGGGGGCAAGGAGCAGGGGTCCGCAAATGTATTATTACCAGTTTCACACTTACTAGATGTCTGACCCTGACCAGATTTCTTAATCTCTCTAAACCTTAAGTTTTCTCATCTCTAAAATGGGAGTCTTGGTGGTATTTCAATTTTTGGAAAGAAAATGTTCCAAACGTAGCCTTGAAACAATGAGCAAAATGCCTAATAAATTGTTAAATTTCCTTATATCCCCTCAAGAAGAACATTCGTTAATAGATCAGAAGATATTTTTTAGTAACCATAGCATGCCCTGAAATCCTCAGTTTTACCTCTGACTTATCAAATGCTTATATAATGATACTTAAATCAGAATCACATGGAAACCTTGTTGAAAGTGCATTGCCTCCCCGTATCAGGAGGTTGCTGCTGCTGCTGCTAAGTCACTTCCGTTGTGTCCAACTCTGTGCGACCCCATAGACTGCAGCCCACCAGGCTCCCCCGTCCCTAGGATTCTCCAGGCAAGAACACTGGAGTGGGTTGCCATTTCCTTCCCCAATGCAGGAAAGTGAAAAGTGAAAGTGAAATCGTTCAGTTGTGCCCGACTCTTAGCAACCCCATGGACTGCAGCCCACCAGGCTCCTCCGTCCATGGGATTTTCCAGGCAAGAGTGCTGGAGTAGGGTGCTGTTGCCTTCTCCATCAGGAGGTTGGGATTCAGCAATTTTGACAAGGAATTTGCATTTTTTTTACCAACGTTGCTGATGATTTGGAGGCATGTCCAAACTTGAAACCCAACAGATTAGGGCAATGTCAGTATAATAACAGAAAAGAGTCATTTTGATTTACTTTAATAACGTTATCATTAAAGTAGATTAAAAGATAGATCCAATCAGTTAATAAAATTACAAATCTAGGCTTTAAAAAATGTAAGTACTGCTGAAATCTCTTAGTGATTCAATTTAGCTAAGCCATGAAGTAGAAACTGTAAAGCTTCTTGATTTCACAGATGGTAAAATTCCAGGTCAAATGTCATGCCTCTCAGTGAAACCTCCCTGACAGTCTCATCCTCCTGTGTGGGATTAATTAAATCTCTTGATTTCTGGCTGTTAGCAAATTGTATTTGGATTAACTGTTTACATGGCCCTACCTACCATGAGCTTCTGGAGGGGGAAACACTAGCCATGTGACCGATCTTCTCCCCTTTTCAACATAGTACCAGGCACACACAAACCATTAAATAAATGAGTACTGAATTTCACCATAAATTTCTTAAACTAATTTACACTTATTTTCTAAAACTAAGAATATGTAGAAATTTTAGATGCAACTACTATACAATAATGCAAATAAATATACATTCTGATATATTTATTTGTATATGCAAGTCCATTCATCTCTTTAAGAAAAGATGTTTCCTAATCTCAAGTTGTTTCTCCTACGAAGGAAAAGTGAAGCAATTTGCTTAAACACTTCCCCCTAAGTTAAATACTGATTTAGCAACTCTTATTAATATAATCCCCTCTTCTCTACTGTGTAACTGTTTTTAAATGGATTGGCAATGGATGAATAAGAAGCAACTCCTTTTACAAATATTTAAAGACACCATTCAAACAAAACAAAAACCTCTTTCCACATCAATTTAGTGAGGCCTTAATTATTCTTCCTAAGCACACAGTGTTATAAAACATGGAATACAAACACTCAGTTTACCTCCTGCTGAAATGACATGAGAGAAGGTTCTAGTGAAGTGCTGAAGGGCACTGGTAATTGCTCACTCACTTGTTATGCCTCTAAATCAGCAGATGAGCCAGAAGCAAAGTGGTAACAGCACTGAGTTTTGTGGAGACGTGGCTTCCATAAACTGTTCCCTCTCCTTAGGGAGCTCACAGTCTGTGGAGAAGACAGATACGTGAAAAATTAATTGCCAGGTAAGGTGAAAAATGCTTTGTGGAAGATACAGAGCTGTGCTATGGGAGAGAAGAAAGAGGAAGAGCTGCCTGAGGATCAGGTCTGATAGATTGGAAAACATCTGATTGGGGTTTTAAAGGGTGAATAAGAATTCACCCAGAGATGTTCATAAGGTTAGGAATTATGTTTACTGAGCTTGCTTTTTAGGTAGTTCAGGTCTCTACCCTCAAAAAGAGTCTTTTAAAAACTTTAACAATAAAATATATGAGCGTATGAGCCGATAAAGGATCAAGGAGAGTACAGTCACCCCAACAGATGCTAACAGCCCAGCAATAAGTTTAGATCACATAAAATCTAGGCATACTCATGAAAATGCAGGCAGCAGGATGACCAATTTACCAGCAGAGGAAAAAGGAAAGACGCATTCATGACTTTTCCAATTTATAGTCCAGAGACACACTATGCTGTTTTTAAACAGCTGTTGTAAGTAATACACAAGATTTTATTTAGACCACATCACCTTAATTTTTATTTCTGCCTTATTTCTGCCTCATTCAGCTCAATGTCCGGACATTTGTTGGTCATAAATTGGGTATTTACTTAGATTACTTAGCGACACCTAGTGGCAGAGACTGGAACCAAAGGCTACTTTAGCAGTGAAGCGTGTGCGTCTATCTTCACGTTTTGCTCCATGAAAGCCCTCATACTCCAAGTGTTCTTTTCAACTCATTCTAATGACATGCAGTGGTTAATTTTATGTGTCAACCTGACTGGGCCAGTAGGTTTCCAGATTACAAATTATTACTGGGTGTGTATGTAAGAATGTTTCTGATGAGAATAACATTTGAATCAGGGCACTCAGTAAAGTAGATCACCCTCTCCAAAGTGAGTGAGCACCATTCCTTGAGGACCTGAATAGGAAAAAAAAAAAAAGGCAAAGAAAGAAGGAATTATCCCTTTTGCTTCCTGTCTGTCTGCTTGAACTGGGACTTTGATCTTCTCCTGCCCTTGGACTGGGGTTTATATTATACCATCCGCTCCCCTGACTCTCAGGCATTCAGACTCAGACTGGAATTATACCACTGGCTTCTCTGGGCCTCCAGCTTGCAGACAGCACATTGTGGGACTTCTCAGCTTCTATAACTGTATGAGCCAATTCTCCATAACAAATCTTTCCAGATCTAAAGCTATATACACAGCTATATATCTTACTGGTTCTGTTTCTTCGGAGAACTCCAATGCTAGATTCTAAAGCAAATCCATGCAAGCAGCTTGACCTGAAATAGAGGTGATAAGAGAAAGAGAAGAACAATAGGGATGGAGAGAGGAGAAGAGACCTCTGGTTGAAACTGAAGAGCTGTTTTAAAGTTGCAGAGGAGCCAAGGTCAGTTATGAGGGTATTTATTATTTGGCCACATTCATAATAAGAAATGGGGCTTCCCAGGTGGTGCAGTGGTAAAAAGTCCACCTGCGAATACAGGAGATGCAAGAGACATGGGTTCAATCTCTGGGTTGGGAAGATCCCCTGGAGTAAAGAATGGACAACCCACTCCAGTATTCTTGCCTGGAAAATCCCATGGACAGAGGAGTCTGGAGGGCTATAGTCCATGGGGTCACAAAAGAGCCAGATACGGCCTAGCACACAACACACACACACACACACACACACATAACAAGAAATAGAGAGAGAAGTCCATCTGTTGATTCAGAAGATGTAATGAGAACCTCTGGAAGTCTGAAGAAGAAAGACTCAATATTTTGTTCCTATCTTTTCCACTCAGATTTGAGAATATAGAATAAACATATCTATGATAATTTCAAAGTCCAAGATACATCCAACTGTAGACTTAAAAAAAAAATTATTTTCATAAATTATAAAATGACTTTCACATATCTCAATCTCTGTCCCCTCTGCCCCTTCTTTATTCATCTTATCACGTCCACTTGCTTTTCCCACTAAATGGATGTCTTGAGATGTGAACATTAATCTCATTTAGAGCAACATTCAGTGTTGCTCTAAAAATAAAGTGGTGATTTGCTACCCTGGCATATCCTGTCAGAAAACCAATCAATCTACCAAAGTAATAAAAAAGCAAAACAAGTACAGTCATTAGTAAAATGAATTTAAAAAACAAAAGTATAACAAAGTTACTAGAAGAAGTGAGGGTGCGTGTGACAACTTTACATGAGTTGAAGGTTTGAATCCTAGACAAATCTGATCCAAGGGTTCTATGGGAACTCAAGCAAGAAGCTGCTGCCTTACATCTTTGAGAAAACACACAGAACAGGAATAATGTTACAGGACTGGACTCAATTTTAAAAACTAGAACAGATTTCTGAGAATGCAGACCAGGGAACCCTCAACACGGTTTTATTGTTTAGTCCCTAAGTCATATCTGACTCTTTGCGACCCCATGGGCTATATAGCCTACCAGGCTCCTCTGAACATGGGCCTTCCCAGGCAAGAATACCAGAGTAGATTGCCATTTCATTCTCCAAAGGATCTTATCAACTCAGGGATCAAAACTGCCTCTCCTACATTGAGAGGTGGATTCTTTACCACTGGGCCACCTGGGAAGCCCAAGAGGAGCTGGCCCTGTTTTTCATGGTCCAGTTCCCTTTCCAACAGTAGGGTTCATCACCTATGTGTTTAGCCCTTTACGTTTCTGGGCCCATAGGAACTTTATCTGAAACATTAGGATCTACTTGCTCCTTGGAGGTGGAATTCAGAGATGGTGTTGTGTGGAGCAGCCTTGATTCTGAGGTCCAAGTGTCTTGTGGGCACCTGGGTGAACTGAAGTGTTTCTGAGACACCAAAATACCAGGCGGCAAGACTGATTCTAACCTCTGCCTATTGAGGGTATGTGGCATCTATCAGTCTCCATCTCTTTCCCAGAGGACTGAGGAAAGTAGGGAATGACCATGAGGATTCTCCACATTTTTAGAGGCTCTTCCCAAAAGCCATGAAACATGGCAGTGGCATTTCAGGCAGGTGTGGGAGATATTTGGAGGAGAAGAGAAGCACTGTATTGTGTCCTAAATAAAACTGACAGGAAAGTCTTCATTTTATAAAAACCTCCTGTTACTTATATTTTTAACATTTAAGAAAACAATGACAAAAATCAGATATCTGTTAATATTTAACAGCCCTACTTTAAAGTGGTGCTTTACCCTAAATAATACTGGGCAAGCAGCAATCATTTATTAATATTTTAGTAAAAAACTGATATTTTCAAGTTGTTACAAAAATAATTAACTGTTAAAATACACATTATAATACATGGATACTTAATCCCAATCCTTACATATCCTTACCGGCAAAAGATAATATGGTTTTATTTCCTAAGAACAGAGTCTGACCTGTGCTATCTTTTCCCATGGAGTCACTTGGAATAAAAACATGCTTGACTGAATGGCAATACAAAGTTGAAGTATTTTGTCACTGTCAACATTAGTGACATCAATAACAGTTATTAAAATCAATGTATGAATGTACTACAAAATGTTTCAAAAATAAAATAGATTAGTAGACGCACAGGAGGAATGATAGATAGAGATGTGATAGTGGAGGTAGAGTGCAACATTTATGGTAGAACCTAGGTGGTGGGTACATGGGTGTTCACTTTAAAATCCTTTCAACTTTGTTATATGTTTTAAAATTTTCACAATGGTATATTGGGAAAAAGTCAGTGGGAAGCAAAACAAAATATTTCTATGATTAAAAAATTAATGTATGGGATTTCTTCAGAATTAATTTACCAGATATTCATTTGATAAAGACAACTACAAGAAGTCTTTCCTAGTATTGACAATAGTCAACACAGCTTGACCTTCTTGAAAAAGAAAGGATATATATGTGTTTATCTGAATTATCAATATATATGTGAATGTATTTACCTGGATTATCTACATGTATGTATACACATGCATATACATGTATATATATGCATGTGTGAAGGCAATGGCACCCCACTCCAGTATTCCTGCCTAGAGAATCCCATGGACGGAGGAGCCTGGTAGGCTGCAGTCCATGGGGTCGCTGAGGGTAGGGCGCGACTGAGCGACTTCACTTTCACTTTTCACTTTCCTGCATTGGAGAAGGAAATGGCAACCCACTCCAGTGTTCTTGCCTGGAGAATCCCAGGGACAGGGGAGCCTGCTGGGCTGCCGTCTATGGGGTCACACAGAGTCGGACACGACTGAAGTGACTTAGCAGCAGCAGCACATATGTATTAGAGAATGCAGAGAATGAAGGGGGTGATAAAGAATAAGATAAAGGAACCATGAAAAACTGAAAATGCTTCAAACAGATCTGAAAGGTGAAGTCTGACTATTTTAGATTAGAAAAGCCACCAAAAGAAGTTATGTCTAAAATATGTTGACGGAAACCCAGGATGAATTGCTTGGTAACTATACCAGTGCAAGATGAGTATGAAAATGCACGTCCATGTTTCTACTAGGGTCAGGGGATTTAATGACCTGCTCCCCCAGCCGAGGATCAGATTCACCTGTGTGACATTGACACATTCACCCCTCTAAAGCTCGGATTCACTGTGTCTGGGATGGGACTTGGGCATCCATATTGTTATTAATGCCAGAGGAGATTCCCATGCACAGCTGGTTTTGAGCACTATTTCTTTGCCCCTGAAGCTGCAGACAGCAAATTACTTCTTAGTCATGAGAGCAGCAGACCTATAAATTTCTCTTTAAATTATTAGTCCTTGCTGTTCTTTCCTCCCATTTTGTTCAGCTCTGTTCTGTTAGTTGAAAGGTTGTTATTTTCTCCAGGGCTCCAATAAACCATCATTTCAAACTTGAAGAAAATACATTTATAAGATCTAATTGTGGTCTTTAAAAAGAAAAAAAAAAAGACTTGAAATAGAGAAGAGGAAGTTGGTCAAACAGGGCTTCAAAGGAGAAATAAACATGTAGGGAAAGGGGAGAAGAAGGGCAGTATGGGCTCACAAAACCTAGGGAAATACATTTTTTGTTACAATGAAGCACTCTTTAGAGATCTGAGGTAGAATAACACCAGCTAGCCAGGTTCAGAAGAGTGGAGGTCGATCACACATAGCAGTGTGCCCGCAAGTTCTGGTTTATGTCTACAAGGCCAGGGTAATTGTTAACAACAGTCCTTTACTGTAGACAATAAATTACAAGGTCACCCCAAGGTTAAGTAAGAGTATTCCGAAGATCCAATTATAAATATATAAATATAGACTTTAGCAAGTTTCTTAACCTCCGAGCCTTTGCACCATCATTTGTACCTTGAGAATGCTATCTTGAAGATTGTTGTGAGGCTTAAATCAAGGTGAGACGCCTGGCTCCAAGGTTGCCCCTGTGTGGGGGCTCAACAAGCAGCAGTGGTTCATCCCATAGCTTGGAACCCAGGCTGTCTGAAGTCAAATCAAGACTCCATCACCTCGGTGCACTGAGAGTTGGAACAATTTCCTTGCCCTCTCAATTTCTCAGTTTCTTTTCTATAAAATGTATATAAGGAGAGTCTTTGCCTAGCATAATTTATTTTATAGATAAAATGAGTAAGAATAAGCATAGTGCCTTGAACAATATTTGGCACATAGTATCAGTTCAGTCTCTCAGTTGTGTCCAGCTCTTTACAACCCCCTGGACTGCAGCACACCAGGCTTCCCTGTCCATCACCAACTCCTGGAGCTTGCTCACACTCATGTCCATCAAGTCAGTGATGCCACGCAACCATCTCATCCTCTGTCGTACCCTTCTCCTCCTGCTTTCAATCTTCCCCAGCATCAAGGTCTTTTCCAATGAGCCGTTCTTCACATCAGGAGGCCAAAGCATTGGAGATTCAGCTTCAGCATCAGTTCTTCCAATGAATATTCAGAACTGATTTCCTTTAGGATTGACTGGTTTGATCTCCTCACAGTCCAAGGGATTCTCAAAAATCTTCTCCAACACCACAGTTCAAAAGCATCAATTCTTTGGTGCTCAGTTTTTTTGTTGTTTTTTTTTTTGTTGTTGTTTTTTATAGTTCAACTCTCACATCTATATATGACTACTGGAAAAACCACAGCTTTGACTAGATGGACCTTGGTCGGCAAAGTAATATCTCTTTTTCAATATGCTGTCTAGGTTGGTCCTAGCTTTTCTTCCAAGGAGTAAGCATTTTTTAATTTCATGGCTGCAGTCACCATCTGCAGTGATAGTGGATATTCAGTAAATATATTATTAATAATCAAAAGAGATTTAGATTTTTAATCTCATACTTTGTGGATAAAATGACATCTTATCACTTAATTTGAAGGTTTTCATGTGGTACAAAAATATTTAGGGCAATATTAAGACTCATAAACTACTGGCTTCCATTTTGACCTTCTCCATTCTATTATTCTACATTCATGAACTAGAGCTATTCTTTCTCCTTTTAAAACTGTGTCTGTGGTTTGTTTGTTTGCATACGCACTCAGAACCTCTTCCAATTTGTTTTCCTGCTGTCCCTACTGTCCTAATTCCCATTCTAGGAGAGTGAACCCAACAGGGAGACATCTGGGCATGACCTTGCTGTCCCTGCCTTCTTCATGAGATGAAGCATTGGGGAAGGAATAAAAGAGCATGGACTATGTGTTAAACAGGTGACTGTGCCCAGAAACTAAAGGGAAACTGACAGCAGAGAATTTGTTTCAACCAAATTTTTCAGCCCAAAGGAGCCAGAAAGAAACAGAGCATCTAAGTTATAGGGAGAAGGGAATTTCCTTCTCTTTATGTAAGTAAAATAAGGGGACAGGTTGATATCAGAGATGGATTAATATTTATTTATTCATATAACTACATCTTTCAATGCATAGACAATTGGAAAACTAATTGCCATGTTTAATTTTATTAGTTTTTATTAATAGAAAAAACTTTTTATATTGTTTTATTAGCTTACACTGGTAGCTACTTCTAGTGAGTCAAAGAAACATGTCTAACTTATAAACAGTTTATTGAAAGAACTTAACTCAGTGGGATACAAGCAGTTTGCAACTTTGTTGTCTAAAATATTCTTTCAACCTGTTTTTCCCCACCCCTGGATGAAATCTTGGTCATTCTCAGATAATAAATTGTGAGTTTCATTTTCAACACATGCATGCACAAACACACACACATACACACACACACATGCTCTCTCTCTCTCTCTCTCCAGAGTAATATTAACATTTCAAACTCTTAACTGGTTTAAAATTTTTACCTTTCCCTGGCCTGAAATGACCCTATTTCCTAATAAGGTCACATTCTGAGGTAATGGGGGTTAGGACTTCAACATATATTTTTAGTGAACCTGGTTTAACCCATAACATGCCTGCATACTATTTCACTGCCTCTCTGAGAAATGTTGAGAGCGATGGAAGTCTTGAGAGCAGAGAGAACAAATTATTTTGAACAATAAAGAGTGAATCCTACAAACCACCTTGAAACAACAACTGCATTATTTCTACCTTTTGTCACAAAGTTTTACTCAAAATGTATTCTTTAAACTATGGCCATCTTAATAAAGATGCTTCTACCATGATGAAGTTTAACAGAAGCAAAGCCTTACACTCAATAAAATGTATATTTTTACATTAGGGATTTGACTGTACTATATGGAAAACAAAGGTTAAATTGACCAACGCTGGGAGAGAGAGCAGATAAGCAAGTCCGGCTTTGTGCAACTAACTGTCTACGTTTAACCAAAGAGTTGTATAGTACTGATTGCAAACAGTGGTAGAGAAAGCCAGTTCTCCACAAACAATCTGTGCTTCCTCTTCCAGAGTGTGGAGCTGTTACTCACCCAGAGATCGTGTGACTACTACTTACCAATGCAATGTGAGCTGAAGTGACATGTGTTAACTTCCAGATTGCATGATCTCACTGTCCATCCATCAGCTGGAGCAGAGGACATCAAGGCTCTAGAGGCATAAGATGGGAGGAATCCAATGAGTGAATCACTGTGTAAAGGAAAACTGCCCACCAATCAGGGCACTCATTAGACCGTTAGGTTTAGTAGGTATAACTCCCAGCTTAGGGTTTGCGTGGTGCAGTAGGTGGTGCTAGCCTACCTAGTTAATACAGAAAGTTGCCCCTTAACACAGAGTACATTGCAACAAAAACCAAATTACACTGGTTTGGAGGTCAAGTGCAGGCAGTGAGGAAAGATATTGCAGATTGGAAAAAGTGGAAATCAATACTATAACAGGGGCAAAATATTTGGTAAAATTGCAACTTGTCATAACTCAGACAGACTAAATGCTTACTGAGCCTGTGTCTTTAGGAAAAGTGGTTGGAAAGACTATTAACGTGTGGTACCTTTTCTTCTTGCTTTTAGCAAAATACAGCAAAACAAACAAAAAACATTACACAAAAATAGGCTACTTTGAAATCACAGTTGGAAATCAAAGAAGTGAAAAAGCTAACTCCTCTAGAGTCTAAGAAGAGGAAAACTTAAAAATAAAACCGTTGAGAAACAGAAGACTGTTAAGAATCCTAAGGTAAAGTGATTCAGTCCCATACCAAAAATCAGCATAAAGCTATTGAAGTCCCACTCAAGCATATTCTTTGAATGTGTCCAAAGCAGATACTATTAAGGTGGAAAACAGGGGCCTGGAGAGAGGAAACAGTCATATATTTAAGTCATATGACCCTTAGGAATTGATTTGGGATGTGATTCCTGATACATGGGACTGAATGGAAACAAATAGATCAAAATTCTACTATGTTTCTGAGGACTCTTTGCTGCCCACCCCCCAAAAAACCCACTATAGTAGTCCACCATTATTCAAGTCTTCAGGAAGCTTCCATAAGCCTCTTATCCTTATCCATCAGAGGGCAGACAGAATGAAAACCACAATCACAGAAAACTAACAAAACTGATCACATGAATCACAGCCTTGTCTAATTCAATGAAACTATGAGCCATGCCATGTAGGGCCACCCAAAATGGGCGGGTCACGGTGGAGAGTTTTAACAAAACATGGTCTAATGGAGAGGGGAATGGCAAACCACTTCAGTATTCTTGCCTTGAGAACCCCATGAATAGTATGAAAAGGCAAAAAGATATGACACTGAAAGATGAACTCCCCAGGTTGGTAGGTGCCCAATATGCTACTGGAGAAGAATGGAGAAATAACTCCAGAAAGAATGAAGAGGAAGAGCCAAAAAGAAAAAACACCCAGCTGTGGATGTGACTGGTGATGGAAGTAAAGTCCGATGCTGTAAAGAGCAATACTGCATAGGAAGCTGGAATATTAGCTTAGGTTAGGAATATAGTTAGGTCCATGAATCAAGGTAAATTGGAAGTGGTCAAACAGGAGATGATAAGATGACACTGACATTTAGTACTCAGTGAACTAAAATGGACTGGAATGGGTGAATTTAATTCAGTGACCATTGTATCTACTACTGTGGGCAAGAATCCCTTAGAAGAAATGGAGTAGCCATCATAGTCAACAGAAGAGTCTGAAATGCAGAACCTGGGAGCAATCTCAAAAACTACAGAATGATCTCTGTTTCCAAGGCAAGCCATGCAATGTCACAGTAATCCAAGTCTATGTCCTACCACTAAAGTCAAAGAAGCTGAAGTTGAATGGTTCTATGATGACCTACAAGACCTTCTAGAACTAATACCCCTAAAAGATGTCCTTTTCATCATAGGTAACTGGAATGCAAATATAGGAAGTCAAGAGATACCTGGAGTAACAGGAAAGTTTGGCCTTGGAGTACAAAATGAAGCAGGGCAAAGCTAACAAGAATTTTGCCAAGAGAACTCACTGGTCATAGCAAATATCCCTCTTCCAACAACACAAGAGATGACTCTACAAATGAATGTCAATACTGATCAGACTGATTGCATGCTTTGCAGTTGAAGATGGAAAAGCTCTATATAGTCAGCAAAAACAAGAGCAGGAGATGACTGTGATTCAGATCATGAACTCCTTACTGCCATATTCAGACTTAAATTGAAGAAGTGGAGAAAACCACTAGATCATTCAGGTAGGACCTAAATCAAATCCCTTAGGATTACACAGTGGAAGTGAAAAATGGATTCAAGGGATTAGATCTGATAGACAGAGTGCCTGAAGAACTATGGACGGAGGTCTGAAACACTGTACAGGAGGCAGTGATCATTGTCTGAAGAGGGCTGACAAACAGCTATGAAAAGAAGAGAAGCGAAAGGTAAAGGAGAAAAGGAAACACATATCCATTTGAATGCAGATTTCCAAAGAACAGCAATGAAAGATAAAAAAGCCTTCCTCAGTGATCAATGCAAAGTAATAGAGGAAAACAATATAATGGGAAAGACTAGAAATTTCTTCAAGAAAATTATAGATACCAAAGAAATATTTCATGCAAGATCAGATCAGATCAGATTAGTCACTCAGTCGTGTCCGACTCTTTGCGACCCCATGAATCGCAGCATGCCAGGCCTCCCTGTCCATGACCAACTCCCAGAGGTCACTGAGACTCACGTCCATCGAGTCAGTGATGCCATCCAGCCATCTCATCCTCTGTCGTCCCCTTCTCCTCTTGCCCCCAATCCCTCCCAGCATCAGAGTCTTTTCCAATGAGTCAACTCTTTGCATGAGGTGGCCAAAGTACTGGAGTTTCAGCTTTAGCATCATTCCTTCCAAAGAAATTCCAGGGCTGATCTCCTTCAGAATGGACTGGTTGGATCTCCTTGCAGTCCAAGGGACTCTCAAGAGTCTTCTCCAACACCACAGTTCAAAAGCATCAATTCTTCAGCGCTCAGCTTTCTTCACAGTCCAAATCTCACATCCATACATGACCACTGGAAAAACCATAGCCTCAACTAGACGGACCTTTGTTGGCAAAGTAATGTCTCTGCTTTTGAATATGCTCTCTAGGTTGGTCATAACTTTCCTTCCAAGGAGTAAGCGTCTTTTAATTTCATGGCTGCCGTCACCATCTGTAGTGATTTTGGAGCCCCCCAAAATAAAGTCTGACACTGTTTCCATTGTTTCCCCATCTGCTGCTACTGCTGCTAAGTCACTTCAGTCGTGTCCGACTCTGCGTGACCCCATAGACGTCAGCCCACCAGGCTCTCCTGCCCCTGGGATTCTCCAGGCAAGAAAACTGGAGTGGGTTGCCATTTCCTTCTCCAATGCATGAAAGCAAAAAGTGAAAATGAAGTCACTCAGTCGTGTCTGACTCTTAGCGACCCCATGGACTGCAGCCCACCAGGCTCCTCCATCCATGCCCATCTATTTCCCTTGAAATGATGGGACCAGATGCCATGATCTTCGTTTTCTGAATGTTGAGCTTTAAGCCAACCTTTTCACTCTCCACTTTCACTTTCATCAAGAGGCTTTTGAGTTCCTCTTCACTTTCTGCCATAAGGGTGGTGTCATCTGCATATCTGAGATGATTGATATTTCTCCCAGCAATCTTGATTCCAGCTTGTGTTTCTTCCAGTCCAGCATTTCTCATGATGTACTCTGCATATAAGTTAAATAAACAGGGTGACAATATGCAGCCTTGACGTACTCCTTTTCCTATTTGGAACCAGTCTGTTGTTCCATGTCCAGTTCTAACTGTTGCTTCCTGACCTGCATACAAATTTCTCAAGAGGCAGGGCACAATAAAGGACAGAAACAGTATGGACCTAACAGAAGCAGAAGATATCAAGAAGAGGTGGCAAGAATACATAGCACTATACAAAAAAAAAGGTCTTAACGATCCAGATAACCATGATGGTGTGATCCCTCATCTGGTGCTGGACATCCTGGAGGGTAGAGGTCAGGTGGGCCTTAAGAAGCATCACTAGGGACAAAGCTAGTGGAGGTGATGCAATTTCAGTTGAGCTATTTCAAATCCTAAAAGATGACACTGTGAAAGTGCTGCACTCAATATGCCAAAGCTCAGCAGTGGTCAAAGGACTGTAAAAGTTCCATTTTCATTCCAATCCCAAAAGAAAGGCAATGCCAAAGAATGTTTAAACTACTGCACAGTTGTGCTCATCTCACACGCTAGCAGAGTAATGTTCAAAACTCTCCAAGCCAGGCTTCAACAGTACATGAATCAAGAACTTCCAGATGTTCAAGTTGGATATAGAAAAGACTCATCTCACACACTAGCAAAGTAATGTTCAAAATTCTCCAAGCCAGAGGAGTAGCTAAGATGGCGGACGAGTAGGACGGGGAGAATACTTTCTCCTCCACAAATCCATTAAAAGAACATTTGAATGCTGAAAATTCTACAAAACAACTTCTGAATGCCGGCAGAGGACATCAGGCACTTAGAAAGACAACTCATTGTCTTCAAAACGAGAAAACGAGCCCTGCAGTAACTCCTTTTGCAGAGAAGCGGCGCAGACACCAGCATTTGCTATTAGCAAGCGGGGGCTGGGCTAGAAGGAGCAGCGTGGCCTGCACCACTTTGAGAAAGGATTTGGCCTGGCTATCTCGATGAGCGCTATCTGAGTGAAATAACCAGACTGTCGGTTATCTACTACATCAAAAGCCAGCCCTAACTTAAGACACCACCAGGACTACGTACAGAACAAAGGACTGCATAGAGATGGCCGGCTGCAGGCCATCCCACTCTGGTGACAGGCAGCCAGGGCTGGAGGCAGGCAATCACAGCCCTAGAGAGACACTGTCTACAGAAATCTAAGTAGGTTTCTGTGCTGACTCACGCTTCTTGGGGCTCTGGATGGTCAACACCTGCCTGAGAAAGTGCACCGATTGTATACCCAGAAAACTGAGCGGCGGGGAGGCGATAAGTCGCAGCAGCTGCGCTCGCTAAACACTTCATCACCTGCGCTACTCGGATCTGGGAAGGGCATAGAACGCAGACTCAACTGAGTCTGTGCTTCCGAGGATTATCCGAGTGCCTGAACCTGGGCTTAAATTTGGGTGTTCATCTCCACCCCCTCTGTAACAGGGCAGAGATCAGATATTGAAAAGACCAGTAAACCGCCTCAATAAAGAGAATTCAACAAACTACCAGAATATAATAAGGACACTCTAAACTTGGCAATTTTAACAACATGAAGAGACAAAAGAATACCCAGCAGCTAAAGGAACAGGATAGATGCCCACCAAACCAAACCAAAGAGGAAGAGATAGGAAATCTACCTGATAAAGAATTCCGAATAATGATAGTGAAATTAATCCAAAATCTCGAAATCAAAATGGAATCACAGTTAAAGAGTCTGGAGACAAGGATTGAGAAGATGCAAGAAAGGTTTAACAAGGACCTAGAAGAAATAAAAAAGAGTCAACACATAATGAATAATGCAATAAATGAGATCCAAAACACCCTGGAGGCAACAAATAGTAGAATAACAGAGGCAGAAGATAGGATTAGTGAATTAGAAGATAGAATCCTAGAAATAAATGAATCAGAGGAGAAAAAAGAAAAACGAATCAAAAGAAATGAGGACAATCTCAGAGATCTCCAGGATAACATTAAACGCTACAACATTCGAATCATAGGAGTTCCAGAAGAAGAAGATAAAAAGAAAGACCATGAGGAAATACTTGAGGAAATAATAGTTGAAAACTTCCCTAAAATGGAGAAGGAAATTACCACTCAAGTTCAAGAAATCCAGAGAGTCCCTAACAGGATAAACCCAAGGCGAAACACCCCAAGACACATATTAATCAAATTAACAAAGATTAAATATAAAGAACAAATATTAAAAGCAGCAAGGGAAAAACATCAAATAACTCACAAGGGAATTCCCATAAGGATAACAGCTGATCTTTCAATAGAAACTCTCCAAGCCAGGAGAGAATGGCAAGACATAATTAAAATGATGAAAGAAAGTAACTTACAGCCCAGATTATTGTATCCAGCAAGGATCTCATTCAAATATGAAGGAGAAATCAAAAGCTTCACAGATAAGCAAAAGTTGAGAGAATTTTGCACCACTAAACCATTTCTCCAACAAAAACTAAAGGACATTCTCTAGATAGGAATCACTAAAAGGGTGTATAAATTCGAACCCCAAACAATAAAGTAAACCCTATTTATTAATAATTGCTTTAAACGTTAATGGGCTGAATGCCCTAATCAACACACAAAGACTGGCTGAATCGATACAAAAACAAGACCCCTACAAACCTTGTCTACAAGAGACAACCAAAAGACTAAAATGGGTCAAATGGATACAAAAACTTGACCCCTATATATGTTTTCTACAAGAGAACCACCTTAAAATAGGGGATATATACTGACTGAAAATGAAGGGCTGGAAAAAGATTTTCTATGCAAATATGGACCAAAATAAAACAAGAGTAGCAATACTCATATCAGATAAAATTGACTTTAAAGATCCTGAAAAGGAGACAATCAAGGTTATACATAATGACTTAAAGGAACAATCCAAAAAGAAGTTATAACAATTATAAATATATATGCACCCAACATTGGAGCATTGATATATCTAAGACAAACATTAATTAATATGATAGAAGAAATATGCAACAATACAATAATAGTGGGAGACTTTAATACCCCACTCATACTTATACAATCTGGCTGTAATAGACAAAGTAAAGAGGAAAACATATTCACTTATAAGCCTCAAAAAATTCAGTTCACTCAGGAGAGTTAAAAAAAAATAATAGACTTATTTGTTCACTCTGTAAAGGTTTATTGGTTATTTTATGGGTCTGGTACCACTTTGGGTAGTAGGGAGGAAGAAGTGACAAATGTGATCCTGTCCTAAATAATATATTGTGGTAAAAACAGACCTACCAATACAAAATACCAAGATGTGCCTAAGATGAGGACACCCAAACTGGACTTTTAGTTTCCTGAACTTTTCATTTCCAGATCAAACCTCCTAATATAGGATGAATTCAACATGATTTTTTTAAAGTGTTCTTTGTGATTAAAAACAGAAAGCCATTAGTTAAGAAATTACATATACTCCTCCCCACCATCACTCCCCTTCTTTCTTCCCATTTCCCTCCCACCCTCATTGATCCTTTCCTTTGTCCATTTTCCCCTGCAAAAAAAAAAAAAAGAGAGAGAGAGAAAATAAATAAATAAACAAAATTGAAAACAAACAAACAAACAAACAAAATTCTCCAAGCCAGGCTTCAACAGTACATGAACCAAGAACCTCCAGATGTTCAAATTGGATATAGAAAAGACAGAAGAACCAGAGATCAAATTGCCAACATCCAATGGATCATAGAAAAAGCAAGAGAATTCCAGAAAAACATCTACTTCTGTTTCATTGACTATGCTAAAGCCTTTGACTGTGTGGATCACAACAAACTGTGGAAAATTCTTAAAGGGATGGGAATACCAGACCACCCTACCTGCCTCCTGAGAAATCTGTATGCAGGTCAAGAGGCAACAGTTAGAACTGGACTTGGAACGATGAACTGGTTCCACATTGGGAAAGGAGTATGTCAAGGTGGTATATTGTCATCTTGCTTATTTAACTTATGTGCAGAGTACATCATGCAAAATGCCGGGCTGGATGAGGCACAGTCTAGAATAAAAATTGCCATGAAAAGTATCAAATTGCTAGAAAAAATAACCTCAGATATGCAGATGACATCACCCTTATGGGAGAAAGCAAAGAGGAACTAAAGAGGCGCTTGTTGAAAGTGAAAGAAGAGAGTTAAAAAGCTGGCTTAAAACTCAACATTCAAAAAATGAAGATCATGGAATCCAGTCCCATCACTTCATGGCAAATAGATGGGGAAACAATAGAAACAGTGACAGACTTTATTTTCTCAGGCTTCAAAATCGCTGCAGATGGTGACTGCTGCCATGAAATTAAAAGACGCTTGCTCCTTGGAAGAAAAGCTATGACCAACCTAGAAAGCATATTAAAAAGCAGAGATGTTACTTTGCCGACAAAGGTCCATCTAGTAAAAGCTATGGTTTTTCCAGTAGTCCTGTATGGATGTGAGAGTTGGGACTATAAAGAAAGCTGATCACCAAAGAATTGATGCTTTTGAACTGTGGTGTTGGAGTAGACTCTTGAGAGTCCTTTGGACTGCAAGGAGATCAAACCAGTCAATCCTAAAGTAAATCAGTCCTGAATATTCATTGGAAGAACTGATGATGAAGCTGAAGGTCCAATGGTTTGGCCACTTGATGTGAAGAACTGACTCACTGGGAAAGACCCTGATGCTGAGAAAGATTGAAGGCAGAAGAAGGGGATGGCAGAGGATGAGATGGTTGGATGGCATCACCAACAAGATTGACATGAGTTTGAGCAAGCTCCAGGAATTGGTGATGGACAGGCAAACCTGGCATGTCACAGAGTCGGACACGACTGAGTGACTAACTAAATTCAAGTCTTAAAACCCTGGAAACCCTAAACTTCTACGGGTGAAATAATTAGCAGTGAAAACTCTACAGATCTTTTGAATAATTTCTAAATTCCACTTCAGATGGGCCATGGCTAATATTAAGGGGAAAAAGAATTTTTCAGAAAATGAAGACAGGTTTCCCAGAGCATAACAGTTTCTCCCTGAGACAGAGTAAGAAGGCTCTAATCTAGAAATGCTACCCACTCCCCACCCAGATGCGTCCTGGATCCTTTTGATATGTCCCCATTAATTTTTTAAATGATGTTCTGTTTTTCCTGGTTTGTTTTGGACTTCTGTTGTCACAGTCCTAGAATCAGATATTATTCCAAGGAGTTCAACTTCATCTTTGTGGGCAATGGCATTTAGTAACCAGAATAGTTGTACTTTTTTCTATTGAGATGTCTTTATTTCTAGGATCTTTCTGCAGGCAACCTGGGGTACTGATGGGGTGAGAGATATATTTATTTATATCTTACTGTCCATGAGTTTATGCTAATATCTCTGATTGCAGTCAGCTCCAGATGGTTCAATCATCCTGCTATCCATATTGTAGCTCTTAAAGTGAAAAAAACTGGCTCCAGTTTTCTCACTATATTTATTCATTTGTTCAATCTTGATTTTACGCAGAAACTTTCAAGTTGCTAGTCCATACCACTACTGCAAAAAACAAACAAACAAACAAAAAACCCTAATTAAAATTCATATCTGTTTCTAATCCTTTTTATCTTCAATCTGATAAAAGACAAAAAGTCAATGTATATATTCAAAAGTCACTTGGTTATTCATTTTATCTATTCAGTTTGACTTTGTTACTAATTTGGAAAAGAGTCAAGTTTATGTGTTTCTGTTTATATACCATTTTGAAGAGTTTTCATATCCTTGTTAATGCGATTAGATACTATTTTTTATTATGTTCCAATTCTCACCCATCTCCTCATTCTTTTCCCATCCACTCATATAGGAGAGCAATTTCACTATTTTGGTTTCTCGTTTCCAAATTTATTTTTGCACATTCATGTTGTATAAACTATGGTATATCCTACAGTTGAGTACCATGAAGGTATATAAAATAACGAGAAATATCTCTACAGACTGATACGGAATAATTTCTATGGTATACTATGCATACCATGAAGTAATGCTCAAAATTCTCCAAGCCAGGCTTCAGCAATACGTGAACTGTGAACTTCCAGATGTTCAAGCTGGTTTTAGAAAAGGCAGAGGAACCAGAGATCAAATTGCCAACATCTGCTGGATCATGGAAAAAGCAAGAGAGTTCCAGAAAAACATCTATTTCAGCTTTATTGACTATGCCAAAACCTTTTGACTGTGTGGGTCACAATAAACTGTGGAAAATTCTGAAAGAGATGGGAATACCAGACCACCTGACCTGCCTCTTGAGAAACCTATATGCAGGTCAGGAGGCAACAGTTAGAACTGGACATGGAACAACAGACTGGTTCCAAATAGGAAAAGGAGTACATCAAGGGTGTATACTGTCACCCTGCTTATTTGACTTATATGCAGAGTACATCATGAGAAATGCTAGACTGGAAGAAACACAAGCTGGAATCAAGATTACCAGGAGAAATATCAATAACCTCAGATATGCAGATGACACCACCCTTATGGCAGAAAGTGAACAGGAACTAAAAAGCCTCTTGATGAAAGTGAAAGAGGAGAGAGAAAAAGTTGGCTTAAAGCTTAACATTCAGAAAACGAAGATCATGGCATCTGCTCGCATCACTTCATGGGAAATAGATGGGGAAACAGTGGAAACAGTGTCAGACTTTATTTTGGGGGGCTCAAAATCACTGCAGATGGTGACTGCAGCCATGAAATTAAGACGCTTACTCCTTGGAAAGAAAGTTATGACCAACCTAGATAGCATATTCAAAAGCAGAGACATTACTTTGCCAACAAAGGTCCATCTAGTCAAGGCTATGGTTTTTCCAGTGGTCATGTATGGATGTGAGAGTTGGACTGTGAAGAAAGTTGAGCCCCAAAGAATTGATGCTTTTGAACTGTGGTGTTGGAGAAGACTCTTGAGAGTCCCTTGGACTGCAAGGAGATCCAACCAGTCCATCCTAAAGGAGATCAGTCCTGGGTGTTCTTTGGAAGGACTGATGCTAAAGCTGAAACTCCAGTACTTTGGCCACCTCATGCAAAGAGCTGACTCATTGGAAAAGACCCTGATGCTGGGAGGGACTGGGGGCAGGAGGAGAAGGGGACGACAGAGGATGAAATGGCTGGATGGCATCACCAACTCAATGGACATGAGTTTGAGTGAACTCCGGGAGTTGGTGATGGACAGGGAGGCCTGGCGTACTGCAATTCATGGTGTCACAAAGAGTCAGACATGACTGAGTGACTGAACTGAACTGAACTGATGAAGAGAAAATGCAAAGTGCAGAAGAATAATAGTTCTTAATAAGATAATAAACTATAATATGTTAACCTAATAATAGAATTGGGAGAGTAGAGATCTATTCAAGAAAATTAGAGATACCAAGGGAATATTTCATGCACAGATGGGCACAATTAAGGACAGAAACAGTAAAGACCTAACAGAGGCAGAAGAGATTAAGAAGAGGCAGCAAGAATACAGAGAAGAATTATACAAAAAAGGTCTTAATGACCCAGATAACCATGATAGTGTGGTCATTTACCTAGAGCCAGACATCCTTGAGTGTGAAGTGAAGTGGGCCTTAGGAAGCATCAGTATGAACAAAGCCAGTAGAGATGATGGAATTCCAGCTATTTCAAATTGTAAAAGATGATGCCATTAAAATGCTGTACTCAACATGCCAGCATTTCCAATATTTGGAAAACTCAGCAGTGGTCACAGGACTGCAAAAGGTCAGTTTTCATCCCAAAGAAGGGCAATGTCAAAGAATGTTCAAACTACTGCACAATTGCACTCATCTCACATGCTAGCAAGGTAATGCTTAAAATCCTTCAAGCTAGGCTTCAACAGTATGCGAACTGAAAACTTTCAGATATACAAGCTGGATTTAGAAAAGGCAGAGGAACCAGATATCAAATTGCCAGCATCCGTTGGATCATTGAAAAAGCAAGAGAATTCCAGAAATAAAAATCTACTTCTGCTCTATTGACTATGCCAAAGCCTTTGACCCTGTGGATCACAACAAACTGAAAAATTCTGAAAGAAATGGGAATACCAAACCACCTGACCTGCCTCCTGAGAAATCTGCATGCAGATCAATCAAGAAGCAAGTTAGAACTGGACATGGAACAACAGAATGGTTCCAAATTGGGAAAGGATTATATCAAGGCTGTATACTGTCACCTTGCTTATTTAACTTACACACAGAGTAGATCATGCAAAATTCCAGGCTAGATGAATCACAAGCTAGAATCAAGACTGATGGGAGAAAATCAACAGCCTCAGATATGCAGATACCACTGTAATGGCAGAAAAGGAAGAACTAAAAGTCTCTTGATGAGGGGTGAAGGGTGAAAAAGCTAGCTTAAAACTCAACATTCAAAAAACGATCATGGCATCTGGTCCCATCACTTCATGGCCAATAGATGCTGAGAAAGTGGAAATAGTGACAGATTTTATTTTGAGGGCTCCAAAAATCAGTGCGGCAGTGATTGCAGCCATGAATTAAAAGACTCTTGCTCTTTGGAAGAAAACCTGTGACAAACCTTTAGTGTTAGTTGCTCAGTCGTGGCCACCTCTTTGCGACCCCATGGACTGCAGCCCACCAGGCTCCTGTGTCCATGAGATTTTCCAGGCCAGGATACTGGAGTGGGTTGCCATTTCCTTCTCCAGAGAATCTTCCCAACCCAGGGATCGAACCCGGGTCTCCTGCACTGCAGGTAGACTCTTTACTGACTGAGCTACAAGGGAAGCCTACAGGTGACAAATCTAGACAGCATATTAAAAAGCAGGGACATCACTTTGCCCACAAAAGTCCATAAGTCAAAACTATGTTTTTTCTAGCAGTCATCTACAGATATGAGAGTTGGACCATAAAGAAGACTGAGCACTGAAGAACTGATTCTTTCCAATTGTGGTGCTGGAGAAAACTTCAGAGTCCCTTGGATAGCAACAAGATCAAACCAGTCAATCCTAAAGGAAATCAACCCTGAATATTCTTTGGAAGGCCTGATTCTGAAGCTGAGGCTCCAATACTTTGGTCATCTAATGTGACGAGCCAAATTTATTGGAAAAGACTCTGATGCTGGGAAAGACTGAGGTCATGAGGAGAAGGGGGTGACAGAGGTGAGGTGTTTGGATGGCATCACCAACTCAGTGGACACGAGTTTGAGCAAACCAATGGGAGATATTGATGGATAGAGAAGCCTGGCATGCTGCAGTTATGGGGTCATAAAAAGAGTTGGACATGAGTTGACTGAACAAAAACAATAACAGAATATAATATGTTAACTTTTGTGTAAAGGAAATAAAAATATTCATTAAAGTGCAAAGAGAAATATAAGAAGAATAAACCAGAAACTAATGAGATTAACTTTCATAAAAACAGCCTTTTGTATTAAAGTCTATTTTTTTCTATTTTTAATATGGTCACTTCATCTTATTTTTGTTAGTGTTAGCTTTGTATCTTCCCCATCTTTTAGTCTGGCCATTTCTGTGTGTGGCACTGTAATAGGGCACCGCTCAACTCTTTTAACAGAACCTGATGTACAGAGTTCCCTGACCGACAACTTCCAATTGCTGCACTTTCAAATCCACCACAGTTTTCCCATAAAGGACATGCTTCATCAGAGATGTTCTCAGCCAAGGACTGAGAACAGTGTAGGTAGTAGAGACTGGCCACTGAAGCCCAATATGGGGGTCTCTCTAATGACTCTTCTTTGCTATGGACTCCTTTGGTCTTAGGGCTTCCCTGGTGGCTCAGCAGTAAGGAATCTGCCTGCAATGCAGGAGCCACAGGAGGCATGGGTTCAGCCCCTGGGTCCGGAAGATCCCCTGGAGGAGAGCATGGCAACCCACTCCATTATTCTTGCCTGGAGAATCCCCATGGACAGTGGAGCCTGGCGGGCTACAGTTTATAAGGTCACAAAAAGTTGGCCGCAACTGAAGCGACCTAGCACAGCAGAGCACCACTGATCTTTCTTGGAACTGTGCTGCTGTCTGAGGCTCCTGCTGCTGCTGCTGCTGCTGCTAAGTCGCTTCAGTTGTGTCGGACTCTGTGCAACCCCATAGATGGCAGCCCAGCAGGCTTCCCGTCCCTGGGATTCTCCAGGCAAGAACACTGGAGTGGGTTGCCATTTCCTTCTTCAATGCATGAAAGTGAAAAATGAAAGTGAAGTCGCTCAGTCGTGTCCGACTCTTCGCGACCCCATGGACTGCAGCCCACCAGGCTTCTCCATCCATGGGATTTGCAAGGCATGCCTTCTCCGTCTGAGGCTCCTACTATTATTCTTTTCCTCTTAAGGGGTCTGACCTGCCTCCCTGTTTGAAAGCTCTCTCCTTATATTCCTACTCCCTTTCCCTAAATCTTCCATACACATTTTTCCTAATAAATCTCTTATGCATCTGATCCCTTCCTTGTATAGGCTTTTCAGGAAACTGACAGTGTAAGAACATGCTGTGTCTCTTGTAAAACAATTTATATTTAATTTTTAAACTCAATATAGCATCCATTTAACTGGTTACCGTAGTTTCATTATATTCCTTATGATAATAGAATTGCTTGTCCTTTTCTGTGTTGATTTCTATGCATCGTGGTGTTTTAGGATTTGATTTTTCCCTTTTATGTTCCTATGTTTAGGAAATTGTTCTTCCTATTGCCATTTGTTTCATCTTATATTCCCAGAGGTTCACCAAAAGCATGTTTAAGGTCTAAAATTAAACACTACTTTATCCCTCTTCTCAAGTAATGCAAGAATCTTAAAACACTTTAAAGCTTCTCACTCCCACTCCACTCACAATTTACATACCGTTCTTGTCCAGTACTTAGGTTTGCATTTTAACCTGTCACATTAGCATGCGGTGTTTACTTTAGATTTATCTATATTCATGTTCTTTGTTCAACCTTTTTCTTTCCGTCCCAGACAATATTTTCTTTCCTCCCAGAGTACATATTTCATCAGATGTTCTCATACAGGTCTGTTGATGATAAAACTTGGTCATTGTTATCTGAAAATAGATTTCTTTCACCTTCATTTTTAAAAGAGAGTTTTGATAGGTGTACTGTTGTAGGCTGACAGTCATTTTCTCACTAACATTTTGAGGACATTATTCAACTGGCTCCTGGCTCCCATTGTTGCTATAAAGTTTGCTGTAGGCCTAATTATTGCTCCCTTGTGGTGATCACTCTTTTCTCTCTGGCTGCTTTTTACTTTTGATAATAATCCATTTCATTATGATGTATCTGGATGTGCATTTCTTATATATGCAGCATAATTCTCTGAGATTCATAGCTATAACCACTTCAAATGTTCCTCTTCTTTATCTTCTTCCTCTGAGACTAATTAGATATGTTGGACATTATCATTCTATATTCTATAGATCTCATCTCCTTTTTAAACATATTTCATATCTTTGTGTCATTGTGCTACATTCTGGATAATTACTTCTGGTATTTTTTTTAGTTCACTAATTTCTCATTGTGTATAATTTGTAGGTTAACTTTTCTCCTGGGCTATTTTTTTTAAACATATATTTCTTCATTTGTGGCATTCTACTGTTCTATGAAAAATTTTCTGTTGCTTGTTCATATTTGTGATTTTATCTTTTATTTTTTGACTATTCCATATGCTTCAAAATCTGAAGTTTATAGAAGTCTAAATATGTATGTTTTCCACTGAATATTCCTTAAGGTGCCTTGATTCCATATGCGCTGGTCAATGTTTTACTGCAACCTCCTATTTGTCTTAATACATAGAAATCTTGCAGGCCTAACATGGATATATTTTCTACAGTAAAGTATATTTGTCTATTTCTGCCAGAAGTCAAAAGATGCTACAGATTCAGACAACTTTAACTCCCTTTTAGAATGTTATGCTAATAAAGAACCTCATTTTTTTTTTTTTACTAATTGCTAATAGATAGATTTTACCTTTATTTTTCATTTCTTCTTAGATATGAAGGTTACCCAGGAATATATTTATTCCAAACTATTAGAGATTTTCTTAGTCACTTTAAAAATATTTACTTCTAACTTTATTGAATATGATCAAAATTATGGCCTATAATATACATGCTGAAACTTTCTTTAAAATTTTCTTCATGGTCAAGTGAATGTTCAATTTTTAACAAAGCTTTGTCAACATAATAACAAATGCATTGTCAGATATTTGGGTTTCTTGTTGTCAATATATTCTATGTTGTCACTTATTTAGAGGTGTCAGAGCTCATGCTGAACTAGATACACTGAATTCTGCTGTAATGATTGCATTTCTGTCATGCATGCCCTGCATCTGTAACTTTTTGCTGTATATAATTATCTTGTTAGATTGCTTTGCAACATATAGTTTGATGACTAGTTCATCTTATTCATAGGTGTGCTTTTAAAATCTTTCTGTATGTGTATCTGTATATGTGTGTATGTAAACTCTATCTTAAATTATATAAATATTTCCATTCCTACCTTTCATAATCAAATGAAAATTTCCCTACATCTTTGAAAATATGACATTGAATATTACTCTCTGGTTCTCCCTCAACACTCCTAATGAGACTTTTAAAGAATGACTTAATGTTTCCCCTTCTTTCCCAACGACCAACTCCTGGGTTTGCGCCCCCCCCCGGCCCCCTCCTTCATTATTCAATTGTTAAGAGTTCTCCCCGACCAACTCTGGGTCTTTTTTTCTAGGCTAGTATTTGAGGCTCTTTCCTCAAAATTTAAGAGTTCTTACTCAGTACTAACATTGCGCTCCCAGATAGTCTATCATTATCTGTGTGTGGGTTAATTTTCATTGTTTACTACCAGGCCTCCCCTCAATATTTGTGGGACAAGGACAAGCGGACAAATGAATGTCCACATACTTCATGTATAAACATATGATAAGTCAGGTTTACAAACTATTAAATAAAATATGCTACATTTTCCAGTGTTGGAAGTGTATTCCTATAAAATGACAAAATCAAACAGTATAGGTAAAGCTACAGTTTTTAAAAGCCAGTAGCAAGGAATTCCCTGGCAGGGACTCTGTGCCTTCAGTGCCAAGTTCAATCCTGAGACGAAAAATAAAATGTAATCACAAATACAATCATCGAATATAATTTCATCAAAAATTAACATGTTTATTTTGTGTTTTCAAAAATAGCCTTCAAATATAAACTATCTATTAAAATTAAAACTAAAATATAATTTATAATTGAGAAAATCTTGAATTAAGCTTATTTTTAAAAGGCTAAGTTTTGATATAATTTTAAACATATAAGAAATCTTACTCTTTTTCAAAAGTAAAACTATTCTCTATTTTTACTATTCAGTTTCCATCTAGTATCAAAGATTTCAAAATACACAATCGGCTTCATTCATGGTACGTCTAATTTACATATGTGGAGTTAAAAAGTAATTTGCATTGTTAATAATGCAAAATATTTCTCAGTCTCAATATTCAACTACTGCAAATAGTATGCTAATTTTTTAGTACCTACAGAGCCAGGAATTGGAAGAGAAGAGAAGCAAGAAAAGAAGTAAACCCTCAGTACTAGGGAAAAATGGTACTTCAACATGGAAGAACTATTGTACTCATGTTATCTCAGAGGAAGTTTTGATAAATTAATTCCAATACTTTTTCCAAACCTGAGTACTGTGTCCCACATCCTCCATGCCCTGGTAGAGCTCTGGAGAAGCATGTCCCTGGACAATGCTCATCTCAACAGTGGGTATTTACAGTGATGGTTTGTATACGCAGACTGTGAGCACTAGCCCTAAGCATCTAGGGGGATCTAGATCTAGGGCTATCCAGTAAATTCATTTCAGACTGTCATTTTCAGTCAATTTATTTCAGTCTATCTGTGATCTAAGGAGCCTTATAAAGCGTGAGGCCTAGGTGAGGTCCCTCTCACTTAGGTGTAAGACGAAGGAGGTCTCTGTTTTCCTCTCTTCTTCATATTCCCTTAAGAAAAGGAACATGCATTTTTCAAAATTCTTCAGATGGGGGTATATGGATATACTCCCTGAATTCTGAATAGCTACAAATGTCCAGTGACAGCACCAGAAGAGGGGACAACTGGCCAGTATAGGATCTCTGACTGTAGTTCTTTTCTGCTGCTATTCATTTTCTTCTGTCTTTTGACTTGCAGCTTTGAGATAATCTAATAATAATAGCAATATTATTATTGCAATACTAATTACTGCTAGTCTGTGTCAGGCGCAGTTCTAAGTTCTATATATCAGTTAACCATTGGTTATTTTAATCCTCATAAAACCTTATGGATTAAGTACCATTGTTATCACTATTCTATATGAGAAAACAGAAATACAGTTAAGTAATTTAATCAAGGTCACACAGGCAGTAAATGGAGAAACAGAAATAAAAACTAGACTGTGCATTTCAAGTCATTATGCTTAGCGTCTGTGCCCTGTTTCACTAATAACTTTTTAACTCTTTTTCTTTTGGGGAGATGCCTTATTTTTTCTGTCTGGAAGAATGAAAATTTTTCTTTTCATGCTTGCAGTTCCAGAATTTTCCTACAACGTGCCAAGTTATGTTTTCTGTTTTGTGTTTATCTTACCAAACCTGCCTGGAATTCAGATCTTCTTTCAAACTGTACTCAGGGAGGAAGCCTCAAACCAGCTACCTGAGAGTCAGCAGACCCAAGAACCCAAGGCCTCTCATTCAGATTCTACAGTTAAGACAGGACTGGAATGGAGGGGAAGTGAGAGGCATTTAATAGGCTGGTCCTCACATTTCCAGAATCTGCCCTTATATTTGAAACAACTTATGCAAGAATATAGTAATAACTAGATTTACATCATATTTTCCTTCCAAAATCATCATATTTTCATTCATATATTATTCATATATCTCATGAAATACCACAGCCTTTTCTTCAGCTTTAAATTTTAATCTGAACATTTTAATCTATATATATATATCAAAGATATACAATTTAACTGAAGACAGTTTTAAATGACAAGGTCAAAGAAGAGTGTAGGATGGCAACAATCAAAAATGAAACCCGAATAAGCTTCAGCACTCACGAATTGTATAATTTTATGCTTTCAAGTGGTATCTTGGTTTCTTAATAACCTTGTAACTGTGGTGTAGTCATCTCTGAATGTATAAAAATCATAAAATTTCTCAGGCACTGGCAGATCAAAGCAGGGCTTTAAATTCACATGGGGGAAAAGACACAGCTACACCAAAATCTGGAAAAGTTTGAACAGCTTTCAGAGTTCTTAAGCAGTTACTCCAGAAAACAGGCTAGGGATGGGCGCTGAGAAACAGCAAAGTAGATGAGGAAGCAGGCAGAAGGGTGGGATACAGCCGTGGTTGAGAAAGGACTCTAGATCAGGAAAGAGGTCATTAATGGAATATTTTCAATCACAGGATGAGAAGTCTTCTGGAGGACAGACAAGAAAAACCTGTGAAATCAATGTTTTATTAATTCCCTGCCTTATTCAAAGAAAAGTTTAGGAAAGCTCATTAGAATACAGTGAATCTATCAACATTGCATAATTAGGAGTAAACAGAAAAGATAAAAGATAAAAAGGAGAGTGTGTACTGAAGCATACCTGGTTGAGTGCACAGACCTGGGTTTGGGTCCCATATAGCACTAGCCAGCAGTCTGACCTTAGGAAGTGGTTAGCCTCTCTAGGCCTCCACTTCCTTATCTGCAAAGGCTAGCAGAAGGACCTGTCTTGTACAATGGCTATAATAATGAAGCAAAAGATGTAAAAGGCTTATAACATGTCAATATACCCATAAGTACTTAAATACTTTATTCTTTTATCAGTGTTCAAAGTTTTGTTCCATGACAAGCACCCAAAATACAGCTCTTCCTGTGTGCCAATTAAATATGCCTTAATAGAAAATTGAGCTGGGGCAGGGCCAAGATCCTCTTGAAAATGCATTAAGTGTTTATTTACAAGAACAATCATCAACATAGCGGGTTTCTTAACTCTGTTTGGAAGTGAATTAAATTAATATTTATGTTAGGCCACGATCCTCCTTCAGTCAGTTCAGTCGCTCAGTTGTGTCCGACTCTTTGCGACCCCGTGAATCTCAGCACGCCAAGCCTCCCTGTCCATCACCAACTCCCACAGTTTGTCCAAAGTCATGACCATCGAGTTGGTGATGCCATCCAGCCATCTCATCCTCTGTCATCCCCTTCTCCTCCTGCCCCCAATCCGTCCCAGAATCAGGGTCTTTTCCAATGAGTCAACTCTTCGCATGAGGTGGCCAAAGTACTGGAGTTTCAGCTTCAGCATCAGTCCTTCCAATGAACACCCAGTATTGATCTCCTTTAGGATGGACTGGTTGGATCTCCTTGCAGTCCAAGGGACTCTCAAGAGTCTTCTCCAACACCACAGTTCAAAAGCATCAATTCTTCGGTGCTCAGTCTTCTTCACAGTTCAATTCTCACATCCTTACATGACCACTGGAAAAACTAAAGCCTTGACTAGACAGACCTTTGTTAGCAAAGTAATGTCTCTGCTTTTTAATATGCTCTCTAGGTTGGTCATAACTTTCCTTCCAAGGAGTAAGTGTCTCTTAATTTCATGGCTGCAGTCACCATCTGCAGTGATTTGGGAGCCAAAAAAATAAACTCTGACACTGTTTCTACTGTTTCCCCATCTATTTCCCATGAAGTGATGGGACCAGATGCCATGATCTTCGTTTTTCGAATGTTGAGCTTTAAGCCAACTTTTCCCTCTCCTCTTTCACTTTCATCAAGAGGCTTTTTAGTTCCTCTTCACCTTCTGCCATAAGGCTGGTGTCATCTGCATATCTGAGGTGATTGACATTTCTCCTGGCAATCTTGATTCCAGCTTGTGCTTCTTCCAGCCCAGCGTTTCTCATGATGTACTCTGCCTATAAGTTAAATAAGCAGGGTGACAATATACAGCCTTGACGTACTCCTTTTCCTTTTTGGAACCAGTCTGTTGTTCCATGTCCAGTTCTAAGTGTTGCTTCCCGACTGTCCTTAGAAAACATTTATTGAGCGCCAAATAAGCCAGAGATGGATGAAAAATCAAAAGCATAAAGTTCTGTGTCACATTCAAAATTTTAGCCCAGAAAAAAATTTAAGGTTTATATAAGTAGACAACTATTTTGGCTACATGGAATATCAATAAAATAGCCACAGAACTGCCTGACTTTAAGCAATGATGCTTCCTATAATGAACTATTTACCAAATATACACCATGGAAACCAAATGAGGTCATTTTCTCTTTGTCACCTTATCAGAAAGGCCTACTCTGGTTGTTTCTTCTTCCTGGCACTTGTCACCACCTGACATATCCATTTACCTGTTTACATAATATGTGGATTGAGAGTCCCACCACTACCGGCCCCCTATATTGTAAGCTCTGTGAAATCAGAGACTTCGTTTCTTCCACTGCTGCCTCCCCCATTCTGAGGTACCTGATATATGCTAGATAATTAATAAATTATTGATGAATCAGTGACTGACTGGCTGAATCATTGAATATCTGTTCAGCTGGTAAAAGCTACATGACACTATCACAGATATTGATATTAACTTTGGAATATTTGATTTATAATATTTCCTTCTTTTGTTGATTAAAGATTAGGCTGCTGCTGCTGCTGCTGCTAAATCACTTCAGTCGTGTCCGGCTCTGTGTGACCCCATAGATGGCAGCCCACCAGGCTCCCCCGTCCCTGGGATTCTCCAGGCAAGAACACTGGAGTGGGTTGCCATTTCCTTCTCCGGTGCATGGAAGTGAAAAGTGAAAGTGACGTCGCTCAGTCGTCTCCGACTCTTAGCGACCCCATGGACTGCAGCCTACCAGGCTCCTTCATCCATGGGATTTTCCAGGCAAGAGTACTGGGGTGGGGTGCCATTGCCTTCTCCCTTTACCTATAAAATTTACTCCTGATTTGAGATACTGAACTCAAAGTACCATATTGTACACCAAAATAATGCATTATTCTAGAATTTTAAATAACATAGTTCTCTTTTTAATACAATAAAATTTCTCTGATAATCCCATAGCAGTTCAGTTAACCAGCTCAGTTGCTCAGTCATGTCTGACTTTTTGCAACCCCACGGACTGCAGCACACCAGGCTTCCCTGTCCATCAGCAACTCCTGGAACTTGCTCAAACGCATGTCCATGGAGTCAGTGATGCCATCCAAACATTTCATCCTCTGTCATCCCCTTCTCCTGCCTTCAATTTTTCCCAGCATCAGGGTCTTTTCCAATGAGTCAGATCTTTGCATCAGGTAGCCAAAGGATTGGAAAGAATATTCAGGACTGATATCCTTCAGAATGGACTGGTTGGATCTCCTTGCAGTCCAAGGGACTCTCAAGAGTCTTCTCCAACACCACAGTTCAAAAGCATCAATTCTTTGGTGATCAGCCTTCGTTATAGTCCAAATCTCACATAAATACATACATGACTACTGGAAACACCGTAGCCTTGACTAGATGGACATTTGCTGGCAACGTAATGTCTCTGCTTTTTAGGTTAGTCATAGCTTTTCTTCCAAGGAGCAAGTGTCTTTTAATTTCATGGCTGCAGTCACCATCTGCACTGATTTTGGAGCCCAGAAAAATAAAGTCTGCCACTGTTTCCACCGTTTCCCCATCTATTTGCCATGAAGTGATGGGACCAGATTCCATGATTTTAAGTTTTCTGAATGTTGAGTTTTAAGCCAACTTTTTCACTCTCCTCTGTCACTTTGATCAAGAGGTGCTTTAGTTCTTCTTCACTTTCTGACATAAGGGTGGTGTCATCTGCATGTCTGAGGTTGTTGATATTTTTCCTGGCAATCTTGATTCCAGCTTGTGCTTCTTCCAGTCCAGCGTTTCACATGATGTACTCTGTCATATAAATAAGCCAGGTGACAATATACAGCCTTGACATACTCCTTTCCCAATTTGGAACCAGTCTGTTGTTCCATGTCCAGGTCTAACTGTTGCTTCCTGACCTACCTACAGATTTCTCAAGAGGCAGGTCAGGTGGTCTGGTATTCCCATCTCTTTCAAAATTTTCACAATTTGTTGTGATCCACACAGTCAAAAGGTTTGGCATAGTCAGTAAGCAGAAATAAATGTTTTTCTGAAACTCTCTTGCTTTTTCCATGATCCAGAGGATGTTGGCAATTTGATCTCTGGTTCCTCTGCCTTTTCTAAAACCAGTTTGAACATGTGTAAGTTCATGGTTCATATATTGCTGAAGCCTGGCTTGGAGAATTTTGAGCATTACTTTACTAGCATGTGAGATGAGTGTAATTGTGCGGTAGTTTGAGCATTCTTTGGCATTGCCTTTCTTTGGGATTGGAATGAAAACTGACCTTTTGCAGTCCCGTGGCCACTGCTGAGTTTTCCAAATTTGCTGGCATATTGAGTGCAGCACTTTCACAGCATCATCTTTTAGGATCTGAAATAGCTCAACTGGAATTCCATCACCTCCACTAGCTTTGTCCCTAGTGATGCTTCCTAAGGCCCACTTGACTTCATATTCCAGGATGTCTGGTTCTAGGTGAGTGATAACATCATCGTGGTTATCTGGGTCATGAAGATGTTTTTTGTATAGCTCTTCTGTGTACTCTTGCCACCTCTTCTTACATCCTCTGCTTCTCTGAGGTCCATATGATTTCTGTCCTGTATAAAGGACAGCAGTTAATGTCAGAATCCTATAAAAGCAGTTAATCAGACATATTGTTCTTCAGAATGTGATCATCTATTCTGATGATCCTGGGGTTTATCTTATCCAGGTTATTTTCACTAGTGTCTCAGGAATTGTTGAGGTTGAAGCAAAAAGAATTATAGGGATTCTAGGAGAGCCATACTTTGATGGCTTTTTAAACCACTCTGGTAAATATTGACTGCTAATAAAATATGCAGATTTTATTTCTGTAGTAACATAATTACTGTTAGACTTAGTAAATGACACAAAGTTTCTTTAAAAACCCCTAATTTTACATCAAGTTAATTCTTTGAAGGATTCCCCCTTACCATTCCTGATGTATTTGTAGGCTGCATGCATTAGTGTTCAGTTGCTTCAGCCATGTCCGACTCTGTGACCCTATGGAATAGAGCCCACCAGGCTCCTCTCACCAGACTCCTCTGTCCATGGGATTCTCCAGGCAAGAATCTGGACTGGGCTGCCATGCCCTCCTCCAGGGAATCTTCCCAATACAGGGATCAAACACCCATCTCCTATACCATAGGCGAATTCTTCACTGCCAAGCCACCAGGGAAGCGCATATTTATAGGTTAGTGACCCACAACTCAGTTTATACAGTCAAGACACTTATCCAGCAGCCTTCCATGTAAGTGAAAATGGTTAGAAATGGCTCCAGAATTAGTAGGCTTGGGAGAAAATCCTGCTTCTGCCACATACTTGCTCTGCAATCTTGGTATTTAGCTTAACTTTTCTGTGCCTAGTTTTCCCCATCTGTAAAATGGGGATGGTAGCAAGAGCACTCCCCTTTTTAGACTATTGAGAAGATTAGGAGTTAATTCAGCCAAGGCACCTGAGACAATGCTTGGCCCGTAACAGCAGAGCACAGGATTTTTCTGGATTAACTTTTATTTCCCAAGAGAAATCAATAGGATTTCAAAATTATAAGACAGGGAATGATCAAAACCACCTGCATCTACTTTATAAAGTTTCATGGAGCAAAAGTGATTCTAGTTTAGGGAAGTGAGTTTCGTGAGTTTCCATTTCCATTTAATTCCTTATTCTACATGACTCCCTAGAAAGCAGGAGTGCCCCAATTCAAGTGACTGGCAAAAGTCCCAAGTTCTGGCCCTTGATGGAGTAGATTCTGCTTCAAACAAGGATGTTTTGTTCTTGTAGAAAGAAAATACCTTGTGCAGTTTAAGATTAGATATCTAAGACTCAATGATTTATTCATTTCTCCTTTGTCTAATGGAAAGGACAGAAATGAATTTTGAGGCTCTTATCCCCTCAAAAGAAAACATTATTATACTTTTTTAGAACTTTCAGACATCAACTAGAATACACTTTCTACTTTCCTATGACAATCAGTTAGCATGCAGTGTTTTAAGATTAATGCTTACATTCTCCAGGAAACAGCATTCAACACTAGAAGTACACCTGTTTTCATGGGGACTTTTTTTTAATTTTTTTACTTTATTGTGGTAAGAATATTAACATGAGCTCTATGTTCTTAACCAAGTTTAAGTGTATGTTATTAACTGAAGGGACGATGTTTTATAGCAGATGTCTAGAACTTATTTGTCCTTCTTAACTGAAACTTGATGCCTGTGGATGATTCCCCATCTTCTTCTCTTTCAGCCTCAAGTAACAATTTTAGTCTTTGGTTTTATGAATTTGACTATTTTTAGATACTAAAATAAGTAGAATCATTTGGTATTTGTCTTTTAGTAGTCTGGCTTATTTCATTTAGCAAAATGTCCTCAAGATCCATCCATGTTGCCACATCTTACAGAATTTCCTTCTTTGTAAAGGCTAAACGGTATTCCATCCTATGTGTATACCACATTTTTTCCATCCATTCATCAGCACATGGACATTTAGGCTGTTTCCACATCTTAGTTACTGTGGATAGTGCTGCAATGAATATGGGAATGATACGTCTTTGAGATCTCAATTTAAATTATTGGGGATAAATGCTCAGAAGTAGGACTGCTACATCACATGGTAGTTTTACTTTTAATTTTTTGAGAAACTCTCATACTTTTCTCCATAGCAGCTATACCATTTTCTATCCCCAACAATAGTGTGAAAAGCTTTTAATTTCTCTACATCCTCAACAACACTTGTCTTTATTTATATATATATATATATATATATATGTATATATAGTGTGAAAAGCTTTTAATTTCTCCACATCCTCAACAACTCTTGTCTTTATATATATATATATATATATATATATATATGCATGCCATCCTAACAGACAAGAGGTAATGTCTCAGTGTGGTTCTGATTTGTATCTCTCTGATGATTAGTGACACTGAGCACCTTTTCACATATGTGTTATTCATTTCCATGCACTCTTTGGAGAAGTGTCTATTCAAATCCTTAGCCCAGGTTTTAATTGGATTATTAGTTTTTTGGTGTTGAGCTGTAGGAACTCCTACGTTTCTTGTATTTTGGAAATTAACCCTTTATCAGATATGTGGTTTGAAAATATTTTCTTCCATTATGAAGGTTGCCTTTTCATAATGTTGATTATTATAGGAAACCTTTTTTGGTTTTACATAGTCTCACTTATCTATTTTTATTTTTGTTGCATGTACTTTTGGTGTCACATGCATGAAATCATTGCCAAGACCAAAGTATAAAGCTTTTACGTTATGTGTTCTCTAGGCGTTTTATAGTTTCAGTTATAATATTCAAATCTTTAATACATTGGAGTTATTTTTTGTATATGGTGAACTTCCTAATGTTCAAGCTGGTTTTAGAAAAGGCAGAGGAACCAGAGATCAAATTGCCAACATCTGCTGGATCATGGAAAAAGCAAGAGAGTTCCAGAAAAACATCTATTTCTGCTTTATTGACTATGTCAGAGCCTTTGACTATGTAGATCTCAATAAACTGTGGAAAATTCTGAAAGAGATGGGAATATCAGACCACCTGACCTGCCTCTTGAGAAATCTGTATGCAGGTCAGGAAGCAACAGTTAGAACTGGACATGGAACAACAGACTTGTTCCAAATAGGAAAAGGAGTACGTCAAGGTTGTATATTGTCACCCTGTTTATTTAACTTATATGCAGAGTACATCATGAGAAATGCTGGGCTGGAAGAAACACAAGCTGGAATCAAGATTGCCAGGAGAAATATCAATCACCTCAGATATGCAGATGACACCATCCTTATGGCAGAAAGTGAAGAGGAACTAAAAAGCCTCTTGATCAAAGTGAAAGTGGAGAGTGAAAAAGTTGGCTTAAAGCTCAACACTCAGAAAACGAAGATCATGGCATCTGGTCCCATCACTTCATGGGAAATAGATGGGGAAACAGTGGAAACAGTGTCAGAGTTTATTTTTTTGGCTCCAAAATCACTACAGATGGTGACTGTAGCCATGAAATTAAAAGACGCTTACTCCTTGGAAGGAAAGTTATGACCAACCTAGAGAGCATATTCAAAAGCAGAGACATTACTTTGCCAACAAAGGTCCATCTAATCAAGGCTATGGTTTTTCCTGTATGTATGGATGTGAGAGTTGAACTGTGAAGAAGGCTGAGTGCCGAAGAATTGATACTTTTGAACTGTGGTGTTGGAGAAGACTCTTGAGAGTCCCTTGGACTTCAAGGAGATCCAGCCAGTCCATTCTGAAGGAGATCAGCCCTGGGATTTCTTTGGAAGGACTGATGCTGAAGCTGAAACTCCAGTACTTTGGCCACCTCATGCGAAGAGTTGACTCATTGGAAAAGACCCTGATTCTGGGACGGATTGGGGGCAGGAGGAGAAGGGCACGACAGAGGAGAGATGGCTGGATGGCATCACTGACTCAATGGACGTGAGTCTGAGTGAACTCCGGGAGCTGGTGATGGACAGGGAGGCATGGCGTGCTGCGATTCATGGGGTCGCAAAGTGTCGGACATGACTGAGTGAGTGAACTGAACTGAAGGGTCAAATTTTTTTATGTAAGACTATCCAGTTTCCTCGCTTCTTTGTTGAAGGAGACTGTCCATTTCCCAAGAAGATTTCTTACAGACATCTTTGCAAGGATACTTTCATGGTAACTAAATAGAATATTGTTCTTTTGAATGTTTTGAGCCTTCAATTTCATTTAACATGTTTCCAAATAACTTTATCATTTAGAATTCTGTCCTCTTCTCACATCTGAAAAAACAAGACTCTTATCTGAGCAGATTCCCTTTATAGATATTTGCTGATTACTATATATTGTAGCTTTTAGGCTATAAAAAGAATTTTATTTGTCTGGATTGAATCAGAAATAAAGTTTCTAAAGGTATACAGAACTCAATAAAAGAGGATAGGAAACAGACTTTTAAGAAAGGCACGTTAAAACATCTGCCCTCTGCGTCTATATTCCCATGCCCTCAAGTATGTGTCTGTTGATATGAAATCGGGATGGAATGGTTCATGTGGGAAAGGAAGCTGAAATATTTATCATGGTGCTGACAAACAATATGATATTGCTGGGGTAAGGGGTGATATGGGGAATGCTGCCCATTATCCACCCAAGCCATTTTGGCTTTTTCTTCTCAGCCAGCAGTCTCCTGATTTGTTCAGTAGGGACCTCCACCAGGGATGAACCATAACTGATCTAAATCGCACATTCTAATCTCACTCCTCTGGGATGTGATTGATTGATAATGGGCATGTGATATAGTTCAGCTAATGAGATGTGGAGAAGCAAGAGAGTGCTCCTCTGCCTGACTAAAAAGACAAAGTTCTGTGGAAAGGAAAGCTTAAACTTTCTCTTTTTTTCTGTCTGGAATATGGCTCTGGTTTTTGAGATGCAACCAATATTTTCTAATATGAACAAAAAGTCTGAGGATGAAAGCTACAGATGATGAAGCAGAAAAACAGAAAGGTCAGAGTTCGTTCGAATACCTGTTTACTGAGCAGCTGAATCTACTCTGAGCAGCTGAATCTAACCTACTTCTGCCTTTGGAATTTTTCCAATAGAAGAAAAACACTCCTCATTTTTTCAAGTTCCTGAATCTAGGTTTGCTCTTTCTTGCAAACGGATGTCTGAAAACCTCAGGTGCACTCTCCTGAGGTTTTCTGTAAGTCCACTGCTAACATAGTAATATATTCATTTGGGTTCCCTCCAAAGAATAAAAGTAGGCCCTGAGATGAGGATTCGGATGCAAGTAAAAAAAAGTAAAGAAAGTGAAACACAGAAGGGAAGGCCACCGAGAGAGAGTGCATCATCAAGATAGCTACCACTGTGGGAAAACTCTACAGACCAATGGGAAATACATGCCTCAGGGAGCTATAAGGAAGCTGAGTTATTTATACACCAACTCATCTTTCATTGGTTGACGGCTCCTCCCAGGGAAGAGCCTGGGAGGCTTAATTTCCTGGCAAACCTGTCTACCATGTAGGAAGCAAATTGGGCTTTAGCAATCAGAAAAAGTCCTCAGGAAAAGAAATGCAGGGACTGGCAGCTGGAAGTCCAGCTAGCATGCTCTGAAGAACTAAGAGATATGGGTTAGACATCTGCTTCAAGTAATGAGTTGCTGTTATAGACAACACATGTGTACAGTTAATGATTACATTCTCTGCATTGGTCTCTAATAAGGGATATTTTAGAAGCACCAAACAGACAAATGGAGAAGCCAATGGCACCCCACTCCAGTACTCTTGCCTGGAAAATCCCATGGATGGAGGAGCCTGGTAGGCTGCAGTCCATGTGGTCACTACGAGTCGGACACGACTGAGCAACTTCACTTTCACTTTTCACTTTCATGCATTGGAGAAGGAAATGGCAACCCACTCCAGTGTTCTTGCCTGGAGAATCCCAGGGATGGGGAAGCCTGGTGGGCTTCCATCTATGGGGTCGCACAGAGTCGAACATGACTGGAGCAACTTAGCAGCAGCAGCAGCAGAACAGACAAAATCTGCCTTTCTGCTGACACCAAATCTAGGTCAAGTCCAATTCTTCCATTTCTAATAATTCCCCATTAATCTGCCTCAACTGAAAGTAATTTATTATTGTCTTCCTGTACTTAGTTCAGTCAGTTCAGTCACTCAGTAATATCTGACTCTATGCGACCCCATGAATCCAGCACTCCAGGCCTCCCTATCCATCACTAACTCCCGGAGTTCACTCAGACTCACGTCCATCGAGTCAGTGATGCCATCCAGCCATCTCATCCTCTGTCGTCCCCTTCTCCTCCTGACCCCAATCCCTCCCAGCATCAGAGTCTTTTCCAATGAGTCAACTCTTTGCATGAGGTGGCCAAAAAGTACTGGAGTTTCAGCTTTAGCATCATTCCTTCCAAAGAAATCCCAGGGTTGATCTCCTTCAGAATGGACTGGTTGGATCTCCTTGCAGTCCAAGAGACTCTCAAGAGTCTTCTCCAACACCACCGTTCAAAAGCATCAATTCTTTGGCACTCAGCCTTCTTCACAGTCCAGCTCTCACATCCATACATGACCACAGGAAAAACCATAGCCTTGACTAGATGGACCTTAATCTCCTAGACCTTTGCAAATGGGTAATAAATATAAATTTATCATAAAACAGAGATAGCATATTAAGAAGCATTTCAAAAGTTACAAAATTCCAATCTGTACATTTCACAGATTGACTACTAAATACATCCCAATGGGGAAACTATTAGTTAAAAAAAAAAAAAAAGACATGTCATAATGTCAGCATACTGACATTAGGCATATCTGATACTGAGCAAGACTGTTTAAAATTCTTCACACAGCATGTTCAGGCTGCATTTTAATTAAATGCCATACAGAAGTGCTCAGCTTTTGAACCATGTGATATTCCCAGGACAACAGTAAATTTCAAGAGAAAAACTGAACTGCTAAAAAGTCATGTCTGAAATTGTCCTCTTTCCCTTATTATTTCAATATATTGACCTTGCTACTCAAAAAATTGCCTTAAATACTTTTTTGGCATATTGGATCTTAGATCCCTGACCAGAGATTAAACCCATGCCCCCTGCATTGGAAGTATAGAGTCTTAACCATTGGACTGCCAGAGAAGTCCTCCATTAAAACTGTTTTCTCTGATATGTGACTACTTTGCTTGATATCAAATGACTTTACAACACAATAATAACTAATACTTGTATCACATTATATTAAACAATTTTCACATACTTTATCTCATTTAAATATCACATCAACCCTATCAGTTTTATTATTACCCTTCATTTTCATTTAAGAACACTGAGACTCAAAGTGACTAATTCTAAGTCTTAAGTCAGTATTTCACAATAAATTTTTAAAATTTACTGTCATGAGCACTATTGACAGTTTTTCTGCAACACTTTTGTTACTTTCCCTTCATTAGCTAAAAAGCAAAGCTCAGAGAAACACTTTAAATCCTAGTGTTAATAGACAAGTATATATCAAATAAAAAATCCAGAAAGCATAAAACCAAAACAAATATTCAGTTCAGTTCAGTTCAGTTCAGTCGCTCAGTCATGTCCGACTATTTGCTACCCCATGAATCACAGCATGCCAGGCCTCCCTGTCCATCACCAACTCCCGGAGTTCACTCAGACTCACGTCCATCGAGTCAGTGATGCCATCCAGCCATCTCATCCTCTGTCGTCCCCTTCTCCTCCTGACCCCAATCCCTCCCAGCATCAGAGTCTTTTCCAATGAGTCAACTCTTCTCATGAGGTGGCCAAAAAGTACTGGAGTTTCAGCTTCAGCATCATTCCCTCCAAAGAAATCCCAGGGCTGATCTCCTTCAGAACGGACTGGTTGGATCTCCTTGCAGTCCAAGGGACTCTCAAGAGTCTTCTCCAACACCACAGTTCAAAAACATCAATTCTTTGGCACTCAGCCTTCTTCACAGTCCAGCTCTCATATCCATACATGACCACAGGAAAGACCATAGCCTTGACTAGATGAACCTTTGTTGGCAAAGTAATGTCTCTGCTTTTCAATATGCTATCTAGGTTGGTCATAACTTTTCTTCCAAGAAGTAAGCGTCTTTTAATTTCACGGCTACAGTCACCATCTGCAGTGATTTTGAAGCCCCCAAAAATAAAGTCTAACACTGTTTCCACTGTTTCCCCATCTATTTCCCATGAAGCGATGGGACTGGGTGCCATGATCTTCATTTTCTGAATGTTGAGCTTTAAGCCAACTTTTTCACTCTCCTCTCTCACTTTCATCAAGAGGCTTTTTAGTTCCTCTTCACTTTCTGCCATAAGGGTGGTGTTATCTGCATATCTGAGGTGATTGATATTTCTCCCAGCAATCTTGATTGCAGCTTGTGTTCTTCCAGCCCATTGTTTTCATGATGTACTCTGCATAGAAGTTAAACAAGCAGGGTGACAATATACAGCCTTGACATACTCCTTTTCCTATTTGGAACCAGTCTGTGGTTCCATGTCCAGTTCTAACTGTTGCTTCCTGACCCGCATATATTACAGTAGGTATTATATTTGTAAAAACAAATATTGCATATGTATTATAAATTGTGATCTTGGAGGGATAAAAGAGTAAGGAGCTATTGTTTAATGGATATGGAGTTTCAGTTTTGCAAGATGAAAAGAGTTGTAGTGATGGCTGCACAACAATGTGAATCTACTTAATGCCAGCGAACTTAAAAATTCTTTAAGATGTAAAAGTTGTGTTGGGTTTCTCAGGTGGCACTAGTAGCAAAGAACCCACTTGCCAATACAGGAGATGTAAGAGACATAGGTTTGATCCCTTGGTTGGCAAGCTTCCATGGAGAAGGGAATAGCAACCCACTGCAGTACTCTTCAGAGAAAGCAATGGCACCCCACTCCAGTACTCTTGCCTAGAAAATCCCATGGACAGAGGAGCCTGGTAGGCTGCAGTCCATGGGGTTGCTACGAGTCGGACACAACTGAGCAACTTCACTTTCACTTTTCACTTTCATGTACTGGATAAGGAAATGGCAACCCACTCCAGTGTTCTTTCCTGGAGAATCCCAGGGGTGGTGGAGCCTGGTGGGCTGCCATCTATGGGGTCGCACAGAGTCGAACACGACTGCAGCAACTTAGCAGCAGCAGCAGCAGTACTCTTGCCTGGAGAATTCCCATGGACAGAGGAGCCTGGTGGGCTACAGTCTATAGGGTTGCCAAGAGTCAGATACAACTGAAGCAACTCAGCATGAACCACACATGTTACGTGTTCAGTTCAGTTCAGTTTAGTCGCTCAGTCGTGTCCGACTCTTTGCGACCCCATGAATTGCAGCACACCAGGCCTCCCTGTCCATCACCAACTCCCAGAGTTATGTGTAGTTTAACCCAAAAGGTTGAAATGTTCATTCTTTGAAATTTTTGAACTCTAGGGAAATAAGACGAACTATTAAGAGTCTTTTTCCATAAGGTAGCTCTTTACATTTGCCTGTATAGTTACAATGGACTTTGATTTAAAAACTTCAATGACCTGGAAACATGCTCATGATGTAACATGAAAGTAGGTGGGGGAAGCAAGATACAAAACCAGAGAGAATAATAGCACAGACTTTTTCCTTAAAAATTTGTGCAAGGAAATATCTAGACATCATGATGTGATAAGGAAAGGTTGAAAATACTGAGGATATCTTGCTTGAGTACTTTACTCATGAGGGGAGAACTCTCATGAATGAAATCAGTGCCTTATAAAATAAGCCCCAGAGAGATTCTCACCCTTTGCCACCATGTGAGAGATCCCTACCCTTTTTCTACTTAGTGAGAAGTCACCAGCTATAAACCAGAAAGCAGGCCTTCATCAGAACTTAAGCCTTCTGACACTTTAATCTTGGACTTTCCAGCTTCCAGAACTGTGAGAAATAATTTCTGTTGTTTCTAAGTCACCCCATCTGTTGTATTTTCCTGCAGGAACCCAAAGAGACTCAGACAATGACTTTGTGTGCTTTGGTTGTACATGATCTGCCCTGAGCAAAAAAAAAAAAAAAAAAAAATCACTTTTGGAAATGCCACTGCAATCAGGGACTCTGAAGAGAACTGTATTAATATATATTAATTAACGTATTAACTGTATTAATAGCTGCTGACCAAAGATGTTCTAATCTGTATTCCTCCTTCCTTTCCTTTGGCCATTCTACCCATTCTATTAAAATAAACTCATAATGCTTTTAAAACAGCTTGTTCTTGGCCTTGTGCTAAGAGAACATTCCCTCTTGCCACTGCTCTTAAAAAAGAGAGGGAGAGGAGGCAGTGATGGAGGTGAATTTCAGCAAATGAATCAGAAGTGCCTGTGCTCCAGGAATCATGGGGCCAGGAAGGCTCCAGAGCACTGGGAAAAGTCGAAGTGCAGTCGAATGGGCTGTACTCAGGAGTTTTACATGCTCATTCACAATTTGGAAGTCATTATCGCATATCTCTGTTGTCAACTCATTAAGTAGAAACCTCCTTCCCTGTAGTCCCTGTTTTTTTTCACGTGCTTTAAAGCTTTGAAAGGGAAGTCATTTTTGCCAGAGACAGATACACCTACAGAATATGCAGTGCTTTATTGCTCTTCCTTTCAATTAATCTTCCTTGTGCTGGTCTACTGGGACCATTCTCTGGCGATGTTCCAGAGGACTCTGAGACTGACCCCCATCCACCTGTCATTGTTTCCTTGGTGGTTTCATTATTTCCCTCTGTTTTCCCTGGCAACAGCAGCTCTATTAATCGAAGTCACTTGTTTGGTGGCATGTCCTCTCTTCCCCGAGAGGAACTGAAACTCCATGTGCTGCTCTGTTGCCAGCTCACCACTGTCTGCATTTGCATTTGACTACAGAAGAGGAGGACAGTGTCAGTCTGAATCCAAATTGATCTTGCTGGGGGCCTGCAGAAACTGCAACTGCAGCAAGTGCAGACATACTGCCACATCATAAGTGTGCCTTAATTTAAACAAACTGAAGTATGGAAAAGTATAATTTAGGAAATGGAAAAATCTGAGATGATGCTTCTTAAAAGCATAATTTTTGAGATAAAAGCAAACTTGGAAGCCACTTAATTGAACCCTTTATTGAATGCATGATTCCTTCCTATAATAAAATCACCTGTAAGTGGCTCTCATGATAATATTTGGAGCATTCAGTGACAAGCATGTTTTCTCAAGAAGTAGTTCATGCCATTTGCAGAGAGAGAATAAAATTTCTCCCAAATATTCAGCCAAAATCTATGCCCTTATTTAACTCCTTTACTTGAATATTCATACCTTCAACTATAAAAAATTCAATTTCCTATCCCAAACTTCAACTATTTTTAGACAGCTATAATAATGCATAAGTACTCTTTTCTCCAAGCAAGATATCCTCAGTATTTTCAACCTTTCCTTATCACATCATGATGTCTAGATATTTCCTTCCTTCCTTACTGGTTGTTTCTTTCTTCTTTGACAAAATTGCCTCTCCTAAAGGTGTGGATCCCAGAACTGAACCGGTAAGCTTAATGCTGAGTGTAGAAGGAATTTATCATATTCCATAAAAAACAGAAAATATTAAAATATATGAATAGCATGTCCTTCCCTAGTAATAATACTTAAAATGTAAATGGATTAAACTCCCCATTTAAAAGACAGAGTGGCTGAATGAATTTTTAAAAATCAATACACTGTCTATAAGAGATTCTCTTTAGATTTAAGAACATAAATAGGATGAAAGGGGGGAAAAATATTCCATGTAAATGCTAACCAAAAGAGTAGAGACAGTCATACTTACATCAGACAAAACAAATTTTAAATCAAAACCTATCACAACAGACAAAAAAATACATTGCATAATGACAAAAGGGTCAAATTACCAGGTAGATATAAAGCAAATATTCACAAACTGAAAAGAAAAATAGATAGAAACAAAATGGTAGGAGATTTCAATACCCTGATTTCAATAATGGCTAGAAATCCAAACAGAAGATCAAAAGAGACATTAGAAAACATCTTAACACAAGTGAAAAAAAAAAAGACCCACAACATAACAAAATTTATGGGATGCATCAAAAGCAGTACTATGAGGGAAATTTACAGCAATAAATACATTGAAAAAGTAGACAGATCTCAAATAAATAACCTAAATCTACACCTCAAGGAACTAGAAAAATAAGAACCAAGTAAATCTAAAATGAGCAGAAGAAAGGAAATAATATAGATTAGAGCAGAAATGAATGAAACAGGAAGTAGAAAAAACAATGAGTTTTTTTTTAAGATCAACAAAATTGACAGAATTTTAGCTAAACTAACTATAAATACAAGAAGAAGACTCAAACAAATAAAATCAGAAAGGAAAAGAGGAGACATTTTGGCTTAGGGACCAAATGTCTCATGGAACCAAATGTCTTATGGATGTTTTGAACAGGACCAAATGTCAGCCAGCCAAGAATGAACACCAATCCTTCTCAAACTCTTCAAAAAAAAAAGAAGAGAGGAAATACTTTCAGTGACATTTTATGAGACCAGCATTACTCTTAATACTAAAGCCAGATGATATTATCAGGGAAGAAAACTACAAATCAATATCCCTGATAAATACAGATGCAAAAATCCTCAACAAAATACTAGCAACAACTGAATTCAGTAGCACTTTTTAGTGAGGATAATATAACATGAATAAGTGAGATTTATCCTGGGATGCAAAGATAGTTCAACACATAAAAGCCAATCAATAAGATACACCACACTAACAAAACAAAGCTTAAAAATCACAACATACCTCAATATATATTAAAAAAGCATTTGACTAATTCAACACCACTTCATTATATTAAACAGTTTGGGCTCCAAAATCACTGCAGATGGTGATTGCAGCCATGAAATTAAAAGATGCTTACTCCTTGGAAGGAAAGTTATTTCCAATCTAGAGAGCATATTCAAAACAGAGACATTACTTTGCCAACAAAGGTCTGTCTAGTCAAGGCTATGGTTTTTTCAGTGGTCATGTATCGATGTGAGAGTTGGACTGTGAAGAAGGCTGAGTGCCGAATAATTGATGCTTTTGAACTGTGGTGTTGGAGAAGACTCTTGAGAGTCCCTTGGACTGCAAGGAGATCCAACCAGTCCATCCTAAAGGAGATCAGTCCTGAGTGTTCATTGGAAGGACTGATGTTGAAGCTGAAACTCCAGTACTTTGGCCACCTCATGCAAAGAGTTGACTCATTGGAAAAGACCCTGATGCTGGGAGGGATTGGGAGCAGGAGGAGAAGGGCACAACAGAGGATGAGATGGCTGGATGGCATCACCGATTCGATGGACATGAGTTTGGGTGAACTCCAGGAGTTGGTGATGGACAGGGAGGCCTGGCGTGCTGCGATTCATGGGGTCACAAAGAGTCGGAAATGACTGAGCGACTGAACTGAACTGAAAAAAACTGGATAGCTGGAAATTGTTCAGTTGCTAAGTTGTGTCTGACTCTTTGCAACCTCATAGACTGCAGTATACCAGGCTTCCCTGTCTTTCACTATCTCCCTCCATTGATTTGGTGATGCCATCCAACCATCTCATCCTCTGTCACACCCTTCTCTTCCTGCCCTCAATCTCTCCCAGAATCAGGATCTTTTAAAATAAGTCATGTCTTCAAATCTGGACTTCCCTGGTGGCTTAGATGGTAAAGTGTCTGTCTACAATGTGGGAGACCTGGGTTCAATCCCTGGGTAGGGAAGATTCCCTGGAGAAGGCAATGGCAACCCACTCCAGTACTCTTGCCTAGAAAATCCCATGGACGGAGGAGCCTGGTGCAGGCTACTGTCCATGGGGTCACAAAGAGTCAGACACGACTGAGCAATTTCACTTCACTTCGAATCAGGTAGCCAGAGTATTAGGGATGAGCTTCAGCATCAGTCCTTTCAATGAATATTCAAGGTTGATTTCCTTTAGGACTGACTGGTTTCACCTCCTTGCAGTCCAAGGTACTATAAAGATTCTTCTCCAGCATGACAATTTGAAAGCATCAAATCTTTGGCGCTTAGCCTTCTTTATGGTCCAACCCTTGTATCTGTACATGACTACTGGAAAAATCATAGCTTTGACTATATGGACCTTTGTTGGCAAAGTAATGTCTCTACTTTTTAATATGCTATCTAGGTTTGTCATTGCTTTTCTTCCAAGGAGGAAGGGTCTTTTAATTTCATGGCTGCAGTTGCTATCTGCAGTGATTTTGGAGTCCAAGAAAATGAAATCTATCACTGCTTCCACTTTTTACCCTTCTCTTTGCCATGAAATGATGAAACTGGATGCCATGATCTTTTTCTGAATGTTAAGCTTTAAGTCAACTGTTTTACTCTGTTCTTTCACCCTCATCAAGGAGCTCTTTATTTCCTCTTTGCTTTCTGCCATTAGAGTGTTATCATCCATCTGCATATCTGAGATTGTTGATATTTCTCCCAGCAATCTTGATTCTAGCTTTTGATTCATGTAGTCCAGCATTTTGCAAGATGTACTCGGCATATAAATTAAATAAGCAGGGTGACAATATACAGCCTAGCCATATTCCTTTACCAGAAAATAACCTCAACATAAAAAGTGCAATATATATATATATATATATATATATATATATATATATAGTCCATAGCCATCATATTCAGATAAAAAACTGAAAGATTTTTAAGACAAGGATCCCCACTCCTGTCACTTCTATTCAACACAGTCCTGAAAGGTCTAGTCAGAACTGTTAGGCAAGAAAAAGAAATAAAAGGCTTCCAAAAGAAAGGGCAGAAGTAAAATTATCTCTGTTCACAGATGATACGATCTTACATATTTTGTTGTTTAGTCACTAAGTCGTGTCTGATTCTTTTGCATGAACTGTAGCTCACTAGGCTCCTCTGTCGATGGGATTTCCAAGGCAAGAATACTTTACTGGGTTGCCATTTCCTTCTCCAGGGGATCTTCCTGACTCAGGAATCGAACTCTCATCTCCTGCATTGGGAGGCAGATTCTTCACGACTAAGTCCACAGGGAAGCACAGTCTTACATACAGAGAACTCTAAAGATTGCACACACTAACACACACACACACACACACACACACACACACACACAACCAGTTAGAACTAATAAATTCAGCAAAGTTGTAGGACAAAAAAAATCAGCTAGCTATATTTCATACACTAACAATGAACAATGCAAAAGAGAAATTAAGAAAGCAATTCCATTTATAACAGCATAAAAATAATAAAATACTTAGGAATAAACTTGAGGAGATGAAAAACTTACACACTGAAAATTTAATATATTGCTGAAAAAAAATTAAAGAAGACACAAATAAATGGCAAGACATCCTATGATCATGGATTAGAAGACATTGTTAAAATGACCATCCTACCCAAAGCAATCAACAGATTCAGTGCGATCTCTAATAAAATCTGAATGGTATTTTGTTGTAGATATAGAAAAAACAATCCTGAAATTCATACGGAAGCACAAAGGACCTCAAATAGCCAAAACAATCTTCAAAAGGAACAAACATAGCACCACAGTTCCTATTTTCAAAATATATTACAAAATTATGGCAATCAAAACAGTATGATATTGGCATAAAGACAGACACACAGAGCAAGTGAACAGAAATAAACCTGCGCATATTGTCTTCAACAAAGGTGCTAAGAATTCATAATAGAGAAAGAATAATCTTTTTAACAAATGGTGTTAAGGAAGTTGGACAACCACATGCAAAAGAATGAAAGTAGACTACCATCTTACAACACACAAAAATATCAATTCAAAATGGATTAAAGACAAACATAAAACTATGTGTTTTATGAAACTATAAAGCTCTTAGAAAAAAAGAGAAGGGAAAAGCTTTATGACACTGGTCTTAGCAATGACTTCTTGGAAATAACAACTGAAAGCACAGGTAACAAAAGCAAAACCGTAAGTGGGATTATATCAAACTAAAAAGTTTCTTCACAGCAAAGGAAACAATCAAAAGATTGAAAAGGAAATCTATAGAATGGGAAAAAAATATCTGCTGACTATATATTTGACAATTAACCACATATATATGGAACTCCTACAATTCAACAGCAAAAAGCAAACAAACAAAACTAATAATAACCTGATTAAAAACTGGGCAAAAGACTTGGACATTTCTCAAAAAAAAAAAAAAAAAAAGACATATAAATGGTCAAGAGGTACATGAAAAGATGCTCAACATCACTGTCATCTGGGAAATGCAAGTCAAAACCACAATGAAGTACTGTATCACTATAACCAGTTAGAATGATCACTTCTATGGACTAAATGCTTGTGCATTCCCCAAATTCATATGTTGAAACCTAATTCTTATTGTGATTGTATTGTTAAAGGCAAGGCATCTGAGATGCAATTAGGCTGGGGTGAGGTCATGGGAGTAGAGCCACTACGATGGGACTGGTGCCACTGCTAGGGAGTGAAGAGTCCAGAGTTCACTCTCTCTGCCATGTGAAGACATAGTGAGTGACCAGAGAGCTTTCTATGAATAGGAAATAGGCCCTTACCAGACACCAAACCTGCCAGCGCCCTGATCCTGGACTTCTGCCGCTGCTGCTGCTAAGTCACTTCAGTCACGTCCGACTCTGTGCGACCCCATAGACGGCAGCCCACTAGGCTCCTCTGTCCCTGAGATTCTCCAGGCAAGAATACTGGAATGGGTTGCCATTTCCTTCTCCAATGCACTTCTAAACCTCCAGAATTGTGAGAAATAAATGTTTATTAACTAAATCACCCAATCTATGATATTTCAGTTATAGCACCTCTAACTGATGAAGACACCCAGTATACAAAAAACAAAAAATAACAAGTGTTGACAAGTATATGGAGAAACTGGAAGCCCCCCTTTTTTTTTTTTTGTATGTTTTGTCTTCTAGGGTTATTTTATTTTATTAAATTTTATTTTATTTAACTTTACAATACTGTATTGTAACTGGAACCCTTATTCACTGTTGGTGGCAATGTAAAATGATATAGCTACTACAGAAAACAATATGGAAATTTTTATAAAGTTAAAAATAGAACTGGGAATTCCTTGGTGGTCCAGTGGTTCGGGGGCAGGGATTCGATCCCTGGTCAGGGAACTAAGATTCCTCATGCAGTGCACTGTGGCCAAAAATAAAAAATAGAACTATCTTACGATCCAGCCATCCCACTTCTGAGTACATATCCAAAAACACTGAATTCAGTATCTTGAAAAGATATTTGCACTCCCATGTTCATTGCAGCACTATTCATAATAGCCAAGCAACACAAATGTTCATTGACAGACAAATGGATAAATAAAATGCAATATACACATACAATGGATTGTTTCTCAGCCATAAAAAAAGGAGGAAATCCTGTCATATGCTACAACACTGATGAACATTGAAGACATTATGCTAAGTGAAAGAAGTCATTTCACAGAAGGCAAACACTCATGATTCAACTACCTGAAGTAGTCAGGCTTACTGAACTATAAAGTAGAATGGTGGTTGTCAGGAACTGGTGGAGGAGGAAATAGGGAGTTGTTGTTAAATGGGTATAAAGTTTCAGTCATGCAAGATGAAAAGTTCTAGAGAACTGCTATATACCATCATGTCTATAGTTAACAATACCACACAGAAAGCTTAAAATTTGTGAAAAAGGTAAAGCTCATGTTATGTGTTTCTTTAACCATAGTAACAATAATTTTTGAAAGCTGACCTTGCATGCATTCCGTGGATATCAATATCTCTAGCAAACAGAGAAATCTGTACAAGGGAAAACAGAACTACCTAAGTTTATGGATATACCAGACTTTGCAGCCCATTCATGGTCTTTAGAGTATCTAATAGCTTTGTAAAAGTGTTCATGGATGAAAAAGAAGGAAGCACATACAGTCCAGCTGTCTCAAGAGAGCCTTCAGCTTCCAGGAATAAAGTCGTACATTCACAGCTACTTCCTGTTTTTTCAAACACCTTCCCCACCTTCTGCACATCAAGCAAGCATGCTGCAAAACGTGAGCCCAACAGGAAGCTGCCTGCAAATTCAGGTAGCTTTTCTGCATCTAAAAGAGGTCTTGAAGATACCTTCAGAGAAATGCCAACACAAGTTGTAGTCATTTGGGGAAGAATGAGTCTGGAAAACAAATACACAGTGGACTAGCACCAAGAGGGTAAGAACATTCTGCTGTGCAAATGCTCTCTGCAAGTTACATTTTAAACAAATAAATGTGTTTTCCTTTAGGTTTTTGGCTCCTGTGGGTGAAACTAGGAAAACTCCCTGCAGGGAGTGGGGAGTGTCTGTCATTTCTCTGATGGAAGGGAGGGAGAAGTGGGAGGAACGCTGTGGTGGAGAGAAGGAAGAAGGTCTTCATGGCTGGAAAACCCCAACTGAGCTAAGGGGAAGGATCACTTGAAGGATTCTTCTGTTTCAGGAAGCTCACAAACCTTTCCTGGGATTTCAGAACCACCACCTTGAAATGTGCATGTAGAGCTGATTAGATTGCATAGTGTTCACAGTAAGCTTTGATAGAGCGATTCTGGAGAATGTCATCTTAACATGGTCACAGGTGGACTAGCTGGACTGAGAATGCAGGCTCCATACTCAGCTTTCAGATAGATTCAGTGAAGTAGTTCAAAGTGATGAGTGCCAGACCTCATATAGGGCCTGACTAATCCTGGGTAATAAATTGATTTTTTTGATATAGTTAAAATTCAAAACGCGGGAAATTGGTAACTTCTGGTAGCAGTACTTGTTCAGCTCCCAGTACGTGTTCTTACAGTTTGCTTTTGCTTGGTTCCTTTTTTTTTTTCAATCCATACTGCTAAATTAGGTTAAACTGTAAAAAATGCTTTTATTAAATTGACTTTGATTTTTTTTTTCTGAAATGAAATTAAAATCAATAGCCACAAATGTAAGCTTCTTCCAGTTTACTGGCTAAAGGGTTAGATAGGAGAATTTTCTTCTGTTGGGATTCAAACCCCTATCTGTAATCTATACTGGTCAAAATTGGTCCATGTATATCTTAAAGAAGAACACCCTTAACAGTGAGTTAAAGGAACAAAACTATATAACAAACAAAAATTATCTAATACATTTGGAAAACTTCATGCATCTAAGGGTTTAAAAAATCTGATTTTTTTTAACTGTAAAATCCGTTCTACACAAGAATTTCTTTCTCTTCCAGCTGACTCATGTAGCTTGGTAGAGCACCATGTCACTGTAGGTGAACATCTACTGAGGATCTCACCATGTAAATGCTATAGATTTTTAAAGTTCTTGTCTTGAGGAACCTGATGTCCTCTCAGGGCATAGATGTAACAGTAGAAAAATCACCAAATAATGACAAAGGCAGGCTGGATTCTAGTCTTGGTTGTCCCATCTAGGTTTCAATTCTCTCATTAGCAAAATGAGGGAGTTGAATCAGGTATTCACTGAAACCTCTTCTAGCTTTAAAATGTATTGCTTCTTAGGTTAAAAAATAAGCTGGAATAAAATATGTCATGTGCTAAGTGTCAGATGAGGTATTATACTGGGTCTGAGAAGGAAGACATTGTATTGGGCTGGAATAACTTGGAAGAACTCTGTGGGGCTGAGAACATGGGTTGGGTTTGGAAAAATGGACAGTACCTATGAAGGCAGATAAGAGGAGCAGGAGTTCACAGGCTCACTCAGGAGAGTGGGGGATGCTTGAATGTGGCTAAATTAACACAGACCCCCCAGATTCACCTCTGAGTGCTAAAGAAAATCCTTTCTTGCTGCTCTGACATGCAGGATAATAATGGTCATCTGTAGAAAAGTTTCAGTAGTCAAGACAGATGATACAATAGGTGTAGCATCCTCAGAGGAGAGCCACCACAATGGGCTGGATTTTTAACCCAGAGCTCTCTTTTAAAGTTTGGTATCCCTTACAGAATTTGAGAGAATAAGTTTTCCTGAAGGAAAACCACACAAAATCATATGATAATAAGACCACAGGCTCTAGGCAATGGAACAAGTCACTAAGGATAAAAACGATACTATCCACCAACTAAGAAAGTTGTAGCCTTCTGCTTTCATGTATGACTGCATGACTCCTGCTCCTTGCCCTTTGACCTCATGCTGTTCTCTCAGCCAATCAGTTCTTTTATGGTCTCTCTTGCCTCCATGCCAACTCAGGCCCCATAGCCAGCTATTTCTAGCAACAGAATACTGGAATATTCTAGTATTCTAGAGTGGCCCCTTGATGCTACCATTTCTTTCTCTGCAATTCAAATCCCATTATTCTCTTCAATTCTCCTCCTGAGCTACTGAGCACTGTGGCAGAAAATTACAGCTGTACTGAGTATGTCCCCCATAAATTTTTACTTTTTAATCTCAACTGAACTATCATGAGAAACGCTGGGCTGGAAGAAGCACAAGCTGGAATCAAGATTGCCAGGAGAAATATCAATAACTTCAGATATGCAGATGACACCACCCTTATGGCAGAAAGTGAAGAGGAACTCAAAAGCCTCTTGATGAAAGTGAAAGAGGAGAGTGAAAAAGTTGGCTTAAAGCTCAACACTCAGAAAACGAAGATCATGGCATCTGGTCCCATCACTTCATGGGAAATAGATGGGGAAACAGTGGAAATAGTGTCAGACTTTATTTTGGGGGCTCCAAAATTACTGCAGATGGTGACTGCAGCCGTGAAATTAAAAGATGCTTACTCCTTGGAAGGAAAGTTATGACCAACCTAGACAGCATATTGAAAAGCAGAGACATCACTTTGCCAACAAAGGTCCGTCTAGTCAAGGCTATGGTTTTTCCTGTGGTCATGTATGAATGTGAGAGTCGGACTGTGAAGAAAGCTGAGCACCAAAGGATTGATGCTTTTGAACTGTGGTGTTGGAGAAGACTCTTGAGAGTCTCTTGGACTGCAAGAAGATCCAACCAGTTCATCCTAAAGAAGATCAGCCCTGGGTGTTCACTGGAAGGACTGATGCTAAAGCTGAAACTAATACTTTGGCCACCTCATGCGAAGAGTTGACTCATTGGAGAAGACTCTGATGCTGGGAGGGATTGGGGGCAGGAGGAGAAGGGGAGTGACAGAGGATGAGATGGCTGGATAGCATCACCGACTCAATGGACGTGAGTTTGAGTGAACTCCGGGAGTTGGTGATGGACAGGGAGGCCTGGTGTGCTGCGATTCATGGGGTCACAAAGAGTCGGACACGACTGAGCAACTGAACTGAACTGAACTGAATTATCATTTCTACTCAACTATTTTAAAAAAAAATTCCTCTAAAACCACCTTCTTAAAATTTCTCCACCATTCTCTTTATCCTCAAATTCTTGTTGCTCTTCCTTTTACTGTATGATAATATCCTACATCCTGCATTTTTTGAAGATTTGATGTTAGCTGATAAACATTCCCTCAATTTTCCCTACCACTTCATCTCAGATTAGGCTATATCCTCACTGAGGTACCTACATAGCTTGCATTTAAAAGGTGCTTATTATGAGCTTGGTCCTTACATGTATGAGATCACCTAATCTTTTCAACATTTTTATGAGGTAAATACTATCAACTCTGTTTTACAGATGCATAAGATGTGTGCCCAAGATCACTCAGCCAGTAAAGAACAAAACAGTAAAGAAGAAAAACAAGGATTTAGATTTAGGTAGTCTCACACAGATGGCCAACAATCAAAACCACTAAAGAAGAAACAAAAATTTATATTTAGGTAGTCTCATACAGATGTCCAACAAACACATGAAAAGAAGCTCAACATCATTAATTACTAGAGAAATGAAAATCAAAGCCACAATGAGGTATTACCTCATGCTGGTTAGAATGACCACCATAAAAAAAAATCTACAAACAATAAATACTGGAGAGTGTGTGGAGAAAAGGGAACCCTCTTACACTCTTGGTGGGAATGTAAATTAACACAGAAACTATAGAGAACAGTACAGATGTTCCTTAAAAAACTAAAAATAGAACTACCATATGACCAAGCAATCCCACTACCAGACATATACCCAGAGAAAACCATAATTCAAAAAGGTATACACTCCAATATAATCTGCAGCATACTTAAAAAATAGCCAGGATATGGAAGCAACCTAAATGTCCATCAACAGAGGAATGGATAAAGAAAATGTGGTACATATACACAATGGAATATTACTCAGCCGTAAAAAGTAATGAAACTGCATCATTTGCTTGAGACATGGATGAGTTTAGAAACTGTCTACAGAGTGAAGTCAGAAAGAAAAAAACAAATATAATGTATTAAATGCATATATATAGAATCTAGAAAAATGGTATAGATGGTCTTATTTGCAAAGCAGAAAGAGACACACAGACAGAGAACAAACATATGGATACTAGGGGGAAAGGCAGTGGCAGAGGGATAGAGATGGGTAGGATGGATTAAGAGATTAGGACTGACATATACACACTGCTGCTGCTGCTGCTAAGTCGCTTCAGTCGTGTCCGACTCTGTGCGACCCCATAGACGGAAGCTCACCAGGCTCCCCTGTCCCTGGGATTCTCCAGGCAAGAACACTGGAGTGGGTTGCCATTTCCTTCTCAAATGCATGAAAGCGAAAAGTGAAAGTGAAGCTGCTCAGTCGTGTCCGACTCTTAGCAACCCCATGGACTAGAGCCTACCAGGCTCCTCCGTCCATGGGATTTTCCAGGCAAAAGTACTGGGGGGTGGGGTGCCATTGTCCTTCCCCGATATATACACTACTGTGTATAAAACTACTGTGTATAAAACAGATAACTAACAAGAACCTACTGCATATCACAGGGAACTCAGTTCTCTGCGGTGACCTAAATGGGAAGGCAATCAAAAAAAAGAGAAGATATACGTATACGTATGACCGATTCACTTTGCTGTACAGCAAAAACTGACACAGCAATGTAAATAACTATACTCTGACAAAAATAAGTAACATTTAGGTAGTCTCAGTTCAGAGTCTGCATTCTTTCCCTGATCCTGAAGTGGGGGAAGGAGTGAAGTGTGTGTGTGTTGGGGGGGGGGGGCGGGCGGGGAGATGTGCATGTGCATGTGCACACATGCAAGCATGTTTGCATGTATATGGAGGCTAGGGGATTTGAACATAGTTATGTATATATTCTCTTTTCACTTTCATGCATTGGAGAAGGAAATGGCAACCCACTCCAGTGTTCTTGCCTGGAGAATCCCAGGGATGGGGAGGCCTGAGTGGGCTGCCGTCTATGGGGTCACACAGAGTCGGACACGTACTGAAGTGACTTAGCATAGCATAGCATGTATATATTATTTGACATTCAGTACTAATCTATCCTTTCTACCTCTGAGTTCTATCCTACCCTTACTCACCTATTCAAGAACCTTGTATCAGTTAGCTTTTGCTGTGTAACAAACAGCTTCAAAAATTTAGTATCTTAGGACAACCACCATACATCATTGCTCACAAGTCTAAAGGTAAACTGGATATTTCTTCTAAGAACAGCCAGGTTGGGCTAATTTCAGCTGTATTTACTCACACCTCAGTGACCACCTGGAGGCTTGTCTGGAACTGGATAGTCTAAAATGGCCTTATTCACATGTCTGTAAATTGGACTGATGTCAGCTAGGGTGATAAACTTGGCTAGGCCACATATTACTCATCGTCTAGGAGTCTAGTTTGGGCCTATTTGTGTGTTAGCAATTGCAGGATGCCCCTAAAGGCCACAAAATAGAGCAAGCTCCTGTGGACAAGGACTTTACAAGTCTCTTTGCATTACAAGGGTTATCGTCCTATTGGTCAAGCAAAGTCACAATAAGGTCCAGAGTCACTCAAGCATGTGAAGCAAAGGGAGCCACAACTACAGAAGCCTATAGCCTCTGATGCATTAACTATATACACCCCTACTCTTCCATCCGTCCCTTTCCACTGGCTCCTTCCCTTCACCTACCAATTCGGTGAAATCTATCCTGTTCTAGAAAACCTCCCTTCAGTTTCATTATCCCCTGATATATAATGTATCTGGGTCCATGATTGCTGGGAATGAATGTATAACTGAAAATTCCCTGAATTAATTTCCACATAGGAAATATGATAATCAAAGGATAAGTAGTTTTAAAACGTGTAATAATCATAGCAATTGTAAAGAACTCAGACAAACAAAAAACTTTTTCAAGAAGGACTATTGTTTTATGGTGATAATAAGAAAGAAGACTGGCTTTTAGTTGGTTATATTTCTGTTTTTACATTCGCTACTGACAATGCAACCCTTTATTACGTATGCAGAAGATAAATTTTCCCATTGTCCTGCCCTTGTACACCTATGATCCAGAATCTCTCTCCTAAGTCTTAGAAAGGATGCAAGACATTTAACCTTGAAGTAACTCATTAAGTTAAAATATAAAGCAAACAAAAAAATACCTTATTTTATCTCTGGCTTTCCCTAAACTCCACTGGATGACATATATACTTTTAGCTTTTTCAGTTGTTATATAACTTATACAACTGGTCTGAGTTTCCTGGGAAGTTTGTGTTTCCGTATGTCCACAGCCATGTCTATATGAAGTATTTTAAACCTTTTCAATTTAATAGGTTTTGCTGTTGTTCAGTCAACAAGTCATGTCTGACTCTTTGCAAGCCCATGAACTGCAGCACCCCAGGCTTTTCCATCCCTAACCATCTCTTAGAGATTGACAAAGTTCATGTCCATTGAATTGGTGATGCCATCCAACTATCTCATAGTCTGTTGCCCTCTTCTCCTTCTGCTTTTAATCTTTCCCAGTATCAGGATCTTTCCCATTGCGTCAGCTGTTTGCATCAGGTGGCCAAAGTACTGGAGCTTTAGCTTCAGCATCAGTCCTTCCAAAGAGTATTTGGGGTGATTTCCTAAAGATTGACTGGTTTGATCTCCTTGCTTTCCAAGGGACTCTCAAGAGTCTTCTCCAATACCACACTTCAAAAGCATCAGTTCTTCAGTGCTCTGCCCTCTTTATTGTCCAGCTTTACCATCAGTACATGACTACTAGAAAGACCATCAATAGGTATACAACAGTATGTAAGATTTTATTTGCATTTCCAGGCTATAAAAGCCTTGTATGCTGCATTTTACAGAATACTAAAGTGAAGTTTTTCTTTTATTCCTCTTGCTACATCCCCCCATCTAACTTCTTTTAGGACTAATCTAATTCCTTTTAGTTCATGATATTTGGTTGACAAATTAGTCACCATTTTTCTCTGGGTAAATATATCTCAAAGCAAGTGTTTGCTTCTCACAGTAACAAAGAAAAGGTAAATCGTTTGTGTTAGTAGAGGCAATCTCTCTCTGTCAGTTTTAAGGCTTAGAAAACATCTCTTAGCTTCCTAATTTTCTTTTCCTTTAGTTTCCCCACTAGTTGATAACCACCACAAACAGCCAGAATACTGCATGTAAGTTTGTATCTGTGATATTTGCAACTTGGCTTAAGAAAACGAATTAGCTGAAAACCTGAAAAAGATATACTCTAGTCATTTTCTTGCCCGTGTACCATGGTGAGGGGTTTCAGACACAAATAGGACTCCACTGGACTTGCATCATTGTGATGAAGCTCAGATAAGCAACTAGGTTCTGGGGTCTTTTATAAAAAAGGATTTATTTTTCCTTATTTTTAATTCTAGGATTTCATTGGGCAGATGAAGGTTTTTATTTTTTTAGAAAATCTCCCTGTCTTATGCAGTTCATGGTGTACTTTCCTCTCTTATTCAGATAAGATTTGGAAGCAATCTGGTGTTCATCTCAGTGAAAGCATCAAAATATCTTTGTCATATCATTAAATGGAACATTATGTAGTTACACAACACCATAAAGCTTTCTTAAAAGGTCACTGAAGAATCTTAAGTGATCTGAAAAATGTTCATGAGTTCAGTCAGTGGAAATAAACTACAGATCTAGATATGCATATCAAAATTAGCAGGCTTCAGCAATATGTGAACCGTGAACTTCCCGATGTTCAAACTGGTTTTAGAAAAAGCAGAGGAACCAGAGATCAAATTGCCAACATCCGCTGGATCATGGGACAAGCAAGCGAGTTCCAGAAAAACATCTATTTCTGCTTTATTGACTATGCCAAAGCCTTTCACTGTGTGGATCACAATAAACTGTGGAAAATTCTGAAAGAGATGGGAATACCAGACCACCTGATCTGCCTCTTGAGAAATCTGTATGTAGGTCAGGAAGCAACAGTTAGAACTGGACATGGAATGACAGACTGGTTCCAAATAGGAAAAGGAGTACGTCAAGGCTGTATATTGTCACCCTGTTTATTTAACTTATATGCAGCATCATGAGAAATGCTGGACTGGAAGAAACACAAGTTGGAATCAAGATTGCCGGGAGAAATATCAATAACCTCAGATATGCAGATGACACCACCCTTATGGCAGAAAGTGAAGAAGAACTCAAAAGCCTCTTTATGAAAGTGAAAGTGGAGAGTAAAAAAGTTGGCTTAAAGCTCAACACTCAGAAAATAAAGATCATGGCATCTGGTCCCATCACTTTATGGGAAATAGATGGGTAAACAGTGGAAACAGTGTCAGACTTTATTTTTGGGGGGCTCCAAAATCACTGCAGTTGGTGACTGCAGCCATGAAATTAAAAGACGCTTGCTCCTTGGAAGGAAGGTTATGACCAACCTAGATAGCATATTGAAAAGCAGAGACATTACTTTGCCAACAAAGGTTCGTCTAGTCAAGGCTATGGTTTTTCCTATGGTCATGTATGGATGTGAGAGCTGGACTGTGAAGAAAGCTGAGTGCTGAAGAATTGATGCATTTGAGCTGTGGTGTTGGAGAAGACTCTTGAGAGTCCCTTGGACTGCAAGGAGATCCAACCAGTCCCTTCTGAAGGAGATCAGCCCTGGAATTTCTTTGGAAGGAATGATGCTGAAGCTGAAACTCCAGTACTTTGGCCACCTCGTGCGAAGAGTTGACTCATTTGAGAAGACTCTGATGCTGGGAGGGATTGAGGGCAAGAGGAGAAGGGGACGACAGAGGATGAGATGGCTGGATGGCATCACTGACTCGATGGATGTGAGTCTCAGTGAGCTCTGGGGGTTGGTGATGGACAGGGAGGCCTGGCGTGCTGCCATTCATGGGGTCGCAGAGTCAGACACAACTGAGTGACTGATCTGATCTGATTAGTTATGTCTCCGCTTTGAAGTCTACTTATCCAGGTAGTTACTTAGACAAAGAAAGGATACCAAACTATTAACAATGAGTAAAGATATTGTGAATTATTAAATACTTAAAATATAGTTAAATGCTTTTCAATAGTTCTATCATGAACATGTATTATTTCTGTAATCCAAAATGATTAGAACAAAAAGCACTTATTAGTAAAAAGGATAATATAACAAAATTCTAGGAAGATTTTATTTTATTTTTTTTGGCCTCAGAGTGAAGCTTGTGGGATCTTAGTTCACCAACCAGGGCGCTGAACCTGTGCCCTCAGCAGCGAAAGCACAGAGTCCTAACCACTGGATCACCAGGGAATTCTCCTAGGAAGACTTTATGTTACAATAGAAGCTTTGATGAAGATATTTAATATACACAATCATTTTCCTTTTAGGTTTCTTGATTTTAATGTTAGTTTGAGAGAATAATAATGGAATTGTAACTTTCCAGATATGATTTGTAAACATACATCCAGTAAATTCAGACATGTATAGGCAAGTCTGGTAGCTTGCTGGCATCTATCTGCATGAAAGACAGAGGGTCTTGGTAATGTTGTTATTTTATTGTAGTTGATGATTGGCACCACCATGACCTCCAAAAAAACCCCATCCATTGTTGCATGATTTTAAATTCCCAAGCACAGGGAGACATTTCAGCTGGAGAAGGTTACTCATAATTACAGGAGAACTGGAGTACACAGCTGAGTAGAGAATGTCCTTGAGGCTTGGCTACGCCTTCATACAATGACAACAAACTTCCTACCCCACCCTCAGAAAAGTGTCATGGCTGTCAAGAGAGGAAGCTAGGAAAGAGAATGAGTTAAGTAAACACTGTCTTAACCAGTGTTAACGCAAAGCAAATAGGCCTCAGGGCGCCGAGTTTCATTAGTATACATCAAAACATCACTATACCCATCTGGTAGGGAAAGAGGGACAGCAGATGAGTGATGTCATCGGGATCTCTTCAATCATAAATTCATTTAATGGATCAACAAATTTTGAGATTTAAAGGAAAATATATGCTTTACCCTAACTTGTTAAAAGCCCTGTATACAATTTCCTAAGACCAGGGGAAGAATAAATGGCAAGTATTTATGAAGTGATAACACTTCTTAAATAGTGTCTAGCACTATGCTAGAAATTGTGGAGCCTAAAAGAAATAAGACACTTCCTCAAAAGAAGAATCTTAGGATCTTATTTAGGAGATAAAAACAGACATACATACAGCACACAAACAACACTACATGTTCCAGGAGGAGATGTAGCAGAGTGAAATATAGATAAAGGAAGTAATCTGTAACAATTTAAATAGGTACTCTGTTTCGGCTCCTCTCAGATCAGATCAGATCAGATCAGTCGCTCAGTCGTGTCCGACTCTTTGCAACCCCATGAACCGCAGCACGCCAGGCCTCCCTGTCCATCACCAGCTCCCAGAGGTCACTCAGACTCACACCCATCAAGTCAGTGATGCCATCCAGCCATCTCATCCTCTGTCGTCCCCTTCTCCTCCTGCCCTCAATCCCTCCCAGCATCAGAGTCTTCTCCAATGAGTCAACTCCTTCGCATGAGGTGGCCAAAATACTGGAGTTTCAGCTTTAGCATCATTCCTTCCAAAGAAATCCCAGGGCTGGGATCTCCTTCACAATGGACTGATCATGAACATGTCTTCTTAGTCCAAAAAGGTCTTATTAGTAAAAAGGATACTCTAACAACAATTCTAGGAAGATTTCATTTTATTTTTTTCGGCCTCACAGCCTTCCTGAGAGTCCTAGTCTCACATCCAGGGGTTACATGCCCACAGGAAAGCACAGAGCCTAACCACTGGATCACCGGGAATCCTCCTTGGAAGACTTAATCTTCAATCTGCTTTTGAGATATTTACTATACACAATCAGGTTCCTCATAACTTTCCTTGTTTTTAATGTTAGCTTTGAGAGAATAATAATGGCTGCAGTCACCATCTGCAGATGATTTTTAAACATACAGAAAAATAAATTCTGACACTGTATGGCCAGTCTGTTTCTCCATTTATCTCCCATGTAGTGATGGGTCCAGATGCCATGATGTTATTTTCTGAATGTTGATGATTGGCACCTCCATGACCCCAAACCCCATCCATTGCTGCATGCTTTTACTTTCATCAAGGGAGGCATTTTAGCCCCTCTTCACTTTCTGCCATAAGAGTGGTGTCATCTGCATATCTGAGGTTATTGATATTTCTCCCAGCAATCTTGATTCCAACTTGTGTTTCTTCCAGTCCAGCATTTCTCAGAAGTCATGTACTCTGCAGAGGAAGTTAGGAAAGAAACATGGTGACAATATACACTGTCTTAACTACTCTTTTTCCTATTTGGAACCAGGCTGTTGTTCCGTGACCAGTAGTATACATCATTACTTCACTAGACCTGCATACTGGTTGGGCAAGAGGGCAGGTGAGGTGGGCTGTTATCGGGATCTCTTTCAGAATCTTACATTCAGTTGATTGTGATCCACACAGTCAAAGATTTGGCATAGTAAATAAAGGAGAAATAGATGTTTTTCTGGAACTCTGTTGCTTTTTCCATGATCCAGGGGATGAATTAAAGCAATTTATTTCTGAGTTCCTCTACCTTTTCTAAACTAGCTAGAACATCAGGAAGTTAACGAAATAAGGTACTTCCTGAAGCCTGGCTTGGAGATTATTTTGAGATTATTTTACATAGCGTGAGAGATGAGTACAATTGTTCCAGGTAGTTTGAGCATATAGATAAAGGCAGTAGTCTTTCAATTTGGGATTGGGATGAAAACTGTCCTTAAAGGTTCCAATATATTACTATTACTTTTATTACTACTTGTGTCTAAAGGACAAGGGACAAGTTACATAACTTCTGTATGCATCAGTTTATTTATCTGTAAAATGGTGAAACTAAATCTGCTTCATAAAAATATCTGTATATAATATGCTTATGTCTAACAGACAAATAATACCTCAATAAATAACACCTCCTATTACTACCAAATGCCAAGAAAAATAGTTCAGGGAATACATCTTGTTAAATACTGATTGCCAGAGGGGTACTTGTTAAACACTGATTGCCAGAGAGGGACAAGATTTTTGACAGAAAGTGATGCCTTTTAGAAATGGCAGTCAGATTTGCAAAGAAGATTTTCAGGTTTGCATTTTATAAAAGGCTGGGAAATACTCATTCCAATGACAACTTCAAATCATTCCCATACAGAAAAGAAAGTAAATGGTAAGAAAAAATGTCAGTTAATTATTTTCTTTAAAAAAAAAAAAAAAAACATAGATAACTGATTTGAGGCTTCTCTTTAAAGCTTGAAAAGTTCATGACAGTCCATGATGCTGACAATCCTGAGGATATTAAGCAAATTATTGCCCATTCAGGAAATAACATATTCTAAAATATATATATATATGAGTATGCAGTAATTGTTTTGAAGTTTTAAAACAATATTTATTTATTCTTTCACTCACTGAGCAATACATATTAAGTGCTCACCATTTGAGGGATGGTACAATCTGGAATCTAAATGACATAGTTTGTGCCTTCAAGAGCTTTTAAGATTGTCAATAAATAAGTGCTTAAAAAGCAATGTGGCCAAGGTTAGCATGAGGCACTAAGAGGGCTGGAAGGGATATACAACGCAGGGATCAGAACGGACATCCCAGAGGAGATGCTGTCTAAATGGGATGCAGGAGGACGAGTACTGCAGGTACTTCACTGTGGCTACAGCACCCGTGTGGAAAACATGGGTGACGCTGAATGTGGAGAGTAAAGCAGAGGTCATGTAAAAGAGGTCTGCCTCTATCCTGAGACCAACATCCACGCACTCAAAGACTTAAGGAAGGGGGATGGCATAAACTATTTTCATTTTTGAAAGATCACACTGGTTGCATGTTGGGAACATGCTGGAAGGTAGACCAGGGCTGAGCTTTTATGGCTCTTATAGTTACAAAATCTTGTATAGTCTTCTGTGTTCACAGCATTGAGTGAAACTAAAAGGAGACATTTAGGGAGTCCACCCTTGAGGAGAAAATATTATGCAGTGGTTAAAAAGCACAGAATCTTGATTAAAAAGTTAGTTGTGCCTATTGCTCTCTCTGTGACCTTAGGTTCACCTGTCTCTATCTCTGGTCTCAGCTCCTTTATTTTAATATGGGAATAAAATTATGTCTGTCTTGTATTAGAATTGGTTAACAAATAAATAAATGAACCAAATCTCAAAGGCTTATTAACATGATAAAAATTTATTTTTGGTTCAAGTCAAGAAAAGGTATTAACTAAAATGATAAAATAAGCTAAAGGTAGCAGAACAAAAGCATTATATGCCAAAATTATTTTACAGATATATTATTTATAACTAGTTAGAAGATATATAAAAATTATAATTTACAATAAGAAAAAGATTAAACACTTTGCAATAAACTTTAAATGAAAGGTGTAAAAGCTCTATGAGGAAAGACACAGACTTCCTGAAAGCTACGAAAAGAGACTTGAACAAATGAAAGACACTCCCAGTTTTTTAGGATTCAACATCATAAACTGTCAATTACCTAAGTTAATGAAAAATTTGACACAAACTCAACAAAAACATGAATAAACTTTTTTATGGAGGTGCATGTGTGGTAAGTCACTTCAGTTATGTCCAACTCTTTGCAACCCTACAGACTGTAGCCTGCGAGGCTCCTCTGTCCATGGGATTCTCCATGCAAGAATACTGGAATGGGTTGCCATTTCCTCCTCCAGGGTATCTTCCCCACCCAGAAATCAAACTCGTGCCTATTACGTCTCCTGCATTGGCAGGCAACTTCTTTACCACTATTGCAGACAAATTAACATTTAAAAAATCATGTGGATAGTCAAAAATACATTAAAAAGGAAAGGCAAGGAGGAAGGTCTAGCTCAGTTATAAAACAATCTATAAAGTCATCTAATTAAAACAGTGTGACACTGACAAATGAATAGACAAGCAAAGAGAGTAGATCAGAAAGCCAAGAAATAAACCCAAGTACATATGGAAATTTAGTATATGATAAGGTGGCATCCCAAATTACTAGAAGAATATGGTAATTTTAATAGATTATTCTAGGACACCAGAATAATCATTTGAAATAAAACAAATTTAGCTCTACATTTTACACCATGTATAAGTATAAACTTCAAAGGGAATAGGGATCTAATTTTTTTTAATTTTAAATGCTAGAAGAAAACATTGGTGAATTCCTCTTTTAGCCTTGGTGTAGGAAAAGATTTCTTGACTATGACTCAATATTCAGAGGCAATTAAAACAAACTGATAAATGGCTATACAAAATAATTTTTTCTGCATGATGAAAAATAAAGTCAAACACAACTAAAAAACTTGGAAAAATGTTTACAACATAGATTAAACTACAGATAAAGTACAAACACTGATGATAAAGAACTCTTAAAACTGAGAGAAAAAAATTTTATCCATTAAAATGAGAAAAGACATAAAGAGACAATTCGCAAAAAGAGTTATAAAAATGACCTTTAAAGATAGAAAAAGATGTTCAGCCACACTAATAATTACATAAATACAAATTAAAACTATACTGAGACTTTGCTATCAGACTGGTTACAATGAAAAAGTATGACAACACAGTCTGTAGGGATACAGGCATTCTCATACATAAACTCGTACAGTACTCTCAGAGGGAAATTTGGCAATACCTAAGAAAATCACATAACTATTTACCCTTCAACTCAGCAAATCTACTTTGGGGAATTTGCCCTGATATACCTCCAATAATCCAAAAATACACTTGCAAAGAGTTACTGACTGCAACACTGATGTTCCAAAATATTGGGAACAATGTAATTATCTAAATACAGGAGAGTGGTTAAATAAGTTATGTACATGTGAACAGTTGTGTAACAGACAAAAGTAGAAAAGGATTTCTATGAACTAATATGGATTGTTTTCCCAGATACATTATGTTAACAAAGACATCCACCCACCCACCCCCCGCCCCGCAAAAGAAAGTGCGAAAGTGTGCCTTTTGTGTGTCACCTTTCATGAGAGAAAAGAGAGAAATAAAACAAACATTTATCTTCTTGTTTGTGCCAAAAGAAACACAGAAAAGATAACCCAGAAACTAATAAGATAAGGGATAAGAGAGAGAGGCACTGAGTACAGACATTATGGAGGCAGAGAAGGAGCAGTTCTCTGGGTACGACACTGTGCCATTCTGACTTTCAGAAACCATGACAGTATAAATACATGATTCAAGTCAAGCAGAACGAGGGAAGAACCCAAAATATAATACAAACAATAACAGATGAGCCTAACTCTATTACAGACTACACTGAAAGAAGTGGAAGAGAAAACAACAAACTGAAATAAATGTTTGAAAATCACTATCTTGATGATACACTCTGAGATTAAAGACCAAAGGCAAAAGGAAACATCTACAAACATCATATACTGTTAGTAAGTTCCACCATCATTTACCAAAATGGCATGAGTTAGTAATTCTGAAATGAACTCATGTACATTTTAGGATTGTTAAGTAAGTAAACTCTGAGTGATGAGAGGCAGATTTCTTACTGTCAGAGAAAGGGGTTACAAATGAGGAAAAGAGGAAGGCTAGAATAAACCCTGGGGTGTCGGATTGGATTAAATGTAAAAACTCGTGATGGTGGTAGATGATTGATAGAATCACACATACATACATAGATTTAGATGATGCATATGTGTGCATGCTTACACATACACAGATTTTTTTGGCTTTGTTTGCTGAGAGGGCCTAGAATCAATGACACCAATAGCAAAGAATGCATACATCAAAGAGAGTTTGATTTCCAGACACCATTCTCTAATTTTAAAAACAAATAAAGGAAACAAAATAAGGATTCTTGGAGAAATGACTGATCCCAAGGCTAGGGCAGGAAAAGCATAAAATTAGCTTGGAAAACCTTGAGATACAAGAAAGAAAAAGAAAGTGAAAGTGAAGTCACTCAGTCGCGTCTGACTCTTTGCGACCCCGTGGACTGTAGCCCACCAGGCTCCTCCATCCATGGGATTTTCCAGGCAAGAATACTGGAGTGGGTTGCCATTTCCTTCTCCAGGAGATCTTCCCAACCCAGGGACTGAAGCCGGGTCTCCTGCATTGTAGGCAGACACTTTACCATCTAAGTACTCAAAATAACAACATCAACAACAATAGACACATGTTGAAAGTACACAGAAGTCAACTGGAAGAGGCTTCCAATGATCAAATCTGAGCCAATTTAAAGAATAAAATAAATAATGATAGCAATGAATTATAACATATAGAGTAAAAAAAAATCCAAGCTCCATACCAATATACATACATAATTAAATAATCAATAAATAGTAAATAAGTGAATGCACTCTTTACGGAATTCTAATTAATAAATGTCCAGAAAATGATGAACATGTAAAAATCACCGATGAGCAAATGGTGGGCCAATACATAATAAGAAACAGTATATTTACAGTCTTAAATTATCTCTTTGCTAAGTCACTTCAGTCGTGTCCGACTCTGTGCAACCCCATAGACAGCAGCCCACCAGGCTCCCCCGTACCTGGGAGTCTCCAGGCAAGAACACTGGAGTGGGTTGCCATTTCCTTCTCCAACGCAGAAAAGTGAAAAGTGAAAGTGAAGTCGCTCAGTCATGTCCGACTCTTAGCGACCCCATGGACTGCAGCCTACCAGGCTCCTCCATCCATGGGATTTTCCAGGCAAGAGTACTGGAGTGGGGTGCCATTGCCTTCTCTGAAGTATCTCTTTATAAGATACTAATTAAGTATGAAGGGGAAAAGGATTAGTTTACAGTGGAGAAATCCTGCAAACACTTACCTTAACCAAGTGATTAAAGTTAACAACATCAATAATAGGATCTATCAACATCATGGACTCCCCGTATGATACATTGAGAAGCTCATAATATCATTTCTGTGGTATTCTTATCACATATATATAATATGAATATAATCATTATGAATTTAATCATAATCTGGAACGAGGATCATAGAGCATTAGAGATAATTGGCAAATGCTGAATGATGGCTTATAGATTAATTAATAGCATAGTATCAATGCTAATTTCCTAATTTTGAAAATTGTACATAGTTAAGTAAGTTATTAACATTTGGGAAAACTGGCTAAAGACTATATGGGAATTTTGTACTGTATTTTATACTTTTTTTCAACTTTTTATCAGCCTGAAATTATTTCAAAGTAAAAAGTTTAAAAATTAAAACTACTGAAAAGAATAAAAAGGTATTTAAAAACTCCGTCATCTATGGTTACAAAAGTTTGTTTTAAAAGGGACAGTTTACACCCCCTTCAAATAAAATAATGTTTTCTTCTCAAAACAAAAACATTAAATATACATTTTACTTTATGAAAAGCTAAAATATATACATGGAAAGATACATTCTTTACATAAATGCTCCCCCCGATCAGTATGTTCCCTCTCTCTAACTCAATATTTTAATTTTCCAACTATTGCTCATATTTTTAGAGGATATGATCCAGGTAATGATGTAATTTTTCTGTAAATTAAGTTCTAGTGATAATTTGACCCCAGTGAACATTGAGCTTCTTACAGTCTAATTTTGTGCATACTGTTCAAGGCAACAGATTTCAGGGAGCTCCATTTCTGGGCAAGCTATTAGATGTAATTTAGCAGCAAAGAAGACTTGGCTCATATGCAGTAAGTACTTGTGCAATTATGAAGTTTTCATTTTAAATAGTGAAGGTGGAGAAACGGAAATAAGATAAAGGCTCTAGAAAGGTTAGGGCAATTTTGCCAACCACAATATTCTTTATTATTCTACGGTTACTTCACATTCTTAGTATCGAATAAACTATACTGAAGCACTTTATTTCCAATAAGTAGCTAATTATGATGAATGCTTTCTGTATTCTATTTTAATGAAATGTTTTGCTTTGGAGGATTCAAATGAAAATACAGAAAGTCCTCTGATTTTACCACTAGAGGGCAAAAGACATTAAGAAACAGGGGAAAAAAACAAACAAACTCGTGCTTTGGAGATTCTCTAATTTTACAGTTTGAGATCTCTGGGTAGCTACTTTCAAAAACGAATTTATTCCGAAAACAAATAAGATATGTACAAATGAGGACAGGAAGAAGTTATGAGAGGAAAACTGTCATGTTTTATAAGAATGAAATCCCCAAACATCTTCTCAACAATGCTCACCTACATACGTTTATTAATTAATTATTTAGGTTAAACATTCAATTAAACATTGATATAGGCTGGCAGTGATAAATTGCAATGCTTCCTCTCCTGGTGACGTTTGAGAAAAATATTGTCTGATTAATGCAATCGCTATCCAGAAAATGAGGAACGAGCTAGTTCTCAATCAATGAGGCCAAGGTCTTGAATTCAATTTGCATATAGATCAGTGAACATCTCCCTAAACCAGGACCACCTCCCTCACTCCAATCAGCAAGTGCACACTTGGTCGAGGAGGAATGATGAGAGAGTGCGTGTGCACAGGCAGCAACCAGCACAGCACTGGATTACTGACCTTAGGCCAATGAGATTTCCTCACAAATGGACGGTACTTTGATCTTAAGAATAAAAATTGTGTGTAAATTAAAACAATTCAAATTTCTGCTGTTCCTTCTACCATCCTTCTTCCAACTACCCCTTTCTCATTTCTATTTTCTTTCTCACTTAAGTCACAATGTTGTTTTTTGTTTTTCCTGTGATAGAGTGTGTACAAGGAAGAGGTGGTGAATTATCGATTTTCATGGTTTAAAGAAATTATTTTAACTAGTTTTGCTGCAATGGCTTGAATTAGGCTTGGAACTGAACATAATTGGTCTATCCTTATCCTCTGCATGACACGGCACCTTACATGGCTCCCTAATGAATAAAAATCTCTAATTTTCATTTCATAAATGAGGAATTTTGAGAGAAACTATACATATTATTTAGAATCAACTTGATATTTCTACATCCAAAATGGTCTTCATCAGTTTGAGCCTGATCATGACTAATACTGCATTTGTACAGCAGGAAATACCAGCATGTTTCCTCAGACTACTTCCAAATCTCTCTAAACTGGTAACAGTAAACTAGAGAGATGAGAAAATCATCTTCACAATCTGGCAAAAACACTGTGCAATTATTCTGGATATTAAGAGCTAATCGGAAAGGAGGAACATTGTTTAGAATGTTTATTTACATTATTCTAGTATGTCTGTAATAATTGCAGTTTCTCTTTTACTTTTCAGAATAGTTCCAGAAATAATTGTATTAGAGAAATGTTCTGCATTGTCTTAAAATTATTGAAGTCTATTTTTTGTCTAATATAGCTCATTATTTTATTTCTACTTCCTCACCTTCAGCTTTTTTGATGTATTCTATTATAATATTTAGGTTTTGTTTCTTTAGGTATGGGTGTTGTTGAGCCCCAGTTATGTCTAATTGATGAAAATCATCTTTTAAATCAGCCAGTTCTGACTGTTCTTATGCTGTGATACCTTTGGGAACCAAATTATTATTTAATAGAGTTGAATGGGCTTCAGAAGAAAAACCTGCATGCACTGGGCTCTGAGCCATCTTCCAGGAGCTGCTTGGTGTGATCCCATAGAAGTTGATCCTATTATTCTACACTGAGCACCTAACTTCTGTGAACTCATACAGGAAAAAACATGGAGAAAAAGACCATGTCATGAGCATGGCAGAGTTCACTTTCCCACCCCCAGTTACTCCTTTTTGTATGTATGTGCCCTTCAGGGATCCCCCATCACATTCTCCCCTTCCTGAACTTGGGTCAGATAGAATTCTTCCTTTTCCAGACTTGAATGACTCCCTTGCTCCAATCAGTTCAGTTCAGTCACTCAGTTATGTCCAGTCCCTTGTAACCCCATGGACTGCATTTTGCCAGGCTTCCCTGTCCATCATTTTCAGCAATATCTAAGGCCATGCTAGTTTACATATAGTACCAATTTGTAAGAAAGTGAAAGAAAGTGAAGTCACTCAGTCGTGTCTGACTCTTTGCAAGTCCATGGACTGTAGCCCACCAGGTTCCTCTGTCTGTGGAATTTTTCAGGCAAGAATACTGGAGTGGGTTGCCATTTCCTTCTCCAGGGCCAATTTGTAGGACAGTCAAGCTTTGCTCACACCTGAGGATAGGAGGCTGGGGTGTACTGGAAACCATCCCACTCTATAGAATCAGACTGAGATTGAGGTCATCCCCCTCACACCTGGAGGGGCTTGAATATGCCCCACAGGTAGCAGAGACAGAAACTTCAACTACTTAGGTATATGAAGAAAATTCAGCTTCTTCATTTACTATCACAGATCTACTCTTCCTCATAAATATCCACATTACTCAGTACCATGGGGTGGACAACACTCTTTCAAATTTGCCAATGTTAGATATTAAAGTCACTCCTTTTTAAAATGGACTCTTCCATATGCATTTTTTCTTAGATAAATGTTTAATCTTTCCAGCTTCCTCTCTCTTCCCCTGCTCTTTCTAAAGGTAGGAAGGCTGGGTGGATGTAATCACATGGCAGAAAGGGCAAGGCATACCAGAGCCTTCTGACTCCTCCGTAAGTGGTCTGGTTCCCTCCAAAAATGATGTATCACTGAGTCCACATAGGTCTTTGGAATGCTAGATAGTAGTCTAAATATGTTAATTTTTTCTAAGTGATTCAAAACCTTAAAACAACTTACATAAAGACAAAAACTATAAAAAGACAGTACTTATTTATTGAATAAACATTTGGTGAACCTCTACTGTGTGATGTGTATTATCTGGGATTTTCAGATACAGCAGAGGTGATCAAAACAAACAAGGAAGGTTTAGGAGATGATGGATAAGTTTACAGCACTAACTGTGGGGATGATTTCACAGGGGTATACTTATCCTAAACACATTAAGCTGTATATATTAAATATCTACAAATTCTGATTGTCAAACCTCCAAAAGTGGCTAAAAATGTAGACTATGGCCCTTGCCCTCCTACTTGGCAAGGATGGAAAAGGATGAGAAAAAGTGAGGTAGATAATAAGCAATATGCTAAATAAATAAATAAAATATAAGTAAATAATATTGTACACTAAAAGCAGACAAGTAGAATAACAGGAAAAGTAGAACATAAGTTATCTCAATGGTTAAAGTTGTAATGGTTGTACCCTCTTTAGCATATTTCAAACTATTGACTCATTTATTCATATTTCTCTAATTAGTTAATACCTTTCCACCGTTAAAGTAACTTTTAACCATCAACAAAAGAAATACTATCTCAGACCAGCTAAATCTGCAAATTCTGGGTTACTGATCAATTAATCCTTAGTCAGGACCTGGGGTCTGACTGAAACTCCAGAGTGATTCCGACTTAGTCCAGTGATCATCTTTCTGCCATCCCTACCTCCCTTTGTCTTTTTAGAGTCACACGGCACTTATTAAACCAATGAGTCTTTTCAATGAGCCTATAGCTTTTACATTGTTTTTGTGACTGGCAATCAGGCAAATTTTCCTGAAATGAAACATTCTTAAAAGTTTACTTGGCCAGCAAGACATACTGTGTGTCCTTTCACTATTATAATAATTTTGGCATGATTCATTAGCATTATTAGAATCAATGATGCCTTGTTAGCTTCTCTTGATAATTGGACCATCATTCAAGAGGTTTTGTTTCCTGGAAAATGAAAGATTGAGTTTACTCTTGAGTAATGTGGTGAATCTATCTTCTTTCAAAACATTCTTTCTACACATATATTCCTATACTACTGTCACAATCTTTCTTATTCTTGGTATAGTTCTTACTCTATCAGAACTCCTGGGATTACTCACAACTCTCTTTATCTTGCCTACAAATAGAAGTGAAGAAAAATACATATCTATGTTTTATAAAGGGTCATATACTCAGGAGAAGAAAGAATAAACTCACATCAATTCCACCATTCTCCTAAAATTAATAAAATATTAAGCATATCTACTTCCTTTTGTATTACAATGTCTTTTGTAAACTTTACCCTTTACAATTTTGAATATCATTATGAATTCATAAAATCACGAACTCAACTTGTTTATGAATAATTATTTTTTAATGCCAATGGCTCCAAGTTGGATAGTGGGAGTATCTCAAAGCTGACTTTATTGTCCTTTCAGCACTACCCCCCTTTAAAGCATCCTTCCATTTAGACAAGAATGAAATCCTCACAGAGCTCAGGTTTCTTTCACAGTGGAGTCAGAAGAGCAAGTGAAATCCCAGAAGGTAGAGTTGACATTATTTTACCACTCAACTTCTTCAGTGGTAGAACACATGTTAAGACTCCACATTTATATGTTTAGTTTAGCACTTTATTTTCTTCTATTTTTTAGAACATACTTAAACACAGAATGAAACTGGACTCTTCAGTATTCAAATCAGTATTTCCCTTCACTTTTACTTTTCAGCTGGACTCAGAACTCAAGTCCTTTTTCTATAGCTTCTACTCTTATTTTTCTGCTTGGGAACTGGGGAACAAAAGAAGGGAACATATGAGCCAGGTCTTGAAGAAACATATGGGGAACTTGGGAACTGGGGAACAAAAGAAACATATGGGGAACAAAAGAAACATATGGGGAACTTGGGAACTGGGGAACAAAAGAAGGGACATATGAGCCAGGTCTTGAAGAAACAGAATTTACCGGTAGACCGGTAGACTGGTGTGGAGATGGGAGTGAGATATAAAGGGTATTCCAGGTAAAATTAAGCATGGAAATTTTAGTACAAGGGTACAGTTTACCCTTGAACAACACAAAGGTTAGGAACACTGACCCTCAGCGCAGTTGAAAATTTGAGTATAACTTCATAGTCAGCCCTTCATATCTGTGATTCCACATCCACAGATTTAACCAATTCCAGATCATGTAGTACTGTAGCATGTATTTACTAAAAACAAAAAATATATATATAAGCGGACTTATGCAGTCCAAACCCATGTTGTTCAAGTGTCAACTGTATATAGGTACATCATGTACAGGTCCAGAAGCATAAAAGTGACTTGGAACAAAATGATGGGAGGAGAAGGCAGTGATAAGAGATAAGGATAACCTATGTTTGATTAGCATAGGAGGGCATCTTGGTTGGTCACACCATGGAGTTTGATTTTCACCCAGTGACTGATCTTATGACTAAATTGATTAGATGATTTTAAGAAATATCTTGGAAAACTAATCAGCAGAGTAAATTTATAATAATAATTTCAAAAGAGTAATTTATTTATACCATCAACCTTCCTCCAATGGGAAGAGTTCTAGACAAGAGTTAAAGAAGAAGAATTTTATGTATAAACATTTTTAAAAGAAATCCTTGATATTTTTATAAGCTGAGGTTGATGAGTCAAGCCCTAAGGGAAATATCATCTCATTGTTTAAGTATGATGGTATTTACCTATCTCCTTCACCCACAGAAAAAGGGATGAGACATATTCATTGTGCCATGTCATAGCAGAATTCTAAGATAACCCCCAAGATCTCTGCCCCCAGTTTTACAAATATGATTAGGTTACATCTTTGATTAGGTTACATTATATGGCAAAAGTGAAGGGATTTTGCAGGTGTAATTAAAGTCGTAAATTAATCAACAAGTTCATCAAAAAGGAGATTATATCCAGCGACCCTGAATTAATCAGTTGGAAGGTGTTTTAAAGAGGATTTCAGACTTCACTGAGGTCAGAGAGTCTCATGTTGGCTCTGCAGAAGCTAGTTGCCATAATAAGTTCTTACAGTTACAAGGAAACAAATTCTGCCAACAATTAGATGAGCTTGGAAGAGGAACTTGAAACTCGGATGAGACTCCAAACCTGCCTGATACCTTGACTGTAGCTTTGTGACATCCTAAGCAGAGGACCCAGCTAACCTGAATCTGTACTCCTAAACCACTGAAACTGGGAGATAATAAGTATGTGTTGTTTTAAGCTCTGAAATCTGTAGTAATTTGTTATGAAGCAATAAAATTAACATACCCATAGAGTGGTAAGGAAACCATGAAAGCGAAAGTGTTGGTTGTTCAGTCGTGTCCAACTCTTTGTGACCCCATGGACTGCAGCCTGCCAAGCCCCTTTGTCCATGGAATTCTAAAGGCAAGAATACAAGCATGGGTAGCCTCTCCCTTCTTCAGGAGATCTTCCTAACCCAGGGATTAAACCCTGGTCTCCTGCATTGCAGGCAGATTCTTTACCATCTGAGCCACTTCAGAAGCCCCCAAGGAAAATCATGCCTCTTAAAATAGGCAGTGTGGATAGTGGTTAAAGGCACAGAGCCTAAAACCAGCTTGCTGCTGCTGCTAAGTCACTTCAGTCATGTCCAACTCTGTACGACCCCATAGACAGCAGCTTCAGATCAGATCAGATCAGTCGCTCAGTTGTGTCTGACTCTTTGCGACCCCATGAATCGCAGCACGCCAGGCCTCCCTGTCCATCACCAACTCCCGGAGGTCACTCAGACTCACATCCATCGAGTCAGTGATGCCATCCAGCCATCTCATCCTCTGTCGTCCCCTTCTCCTCTTGCCCTCAATCCCTTCCAGCATCTTACATGGGTCCATATCCCAACATCACCCCCTACTTGCTATGAAACTTTCGGCATGTTCTTTCATGCTTCCAAGCCTCAATGTCCTCATAGGAAATAAGGATAAACCCAAGACTTAGCTCTTAAGATTATTCTAGAGAATTAAAGGACCTGATTTATGTAAAGTCCCTACTATCCTTATATGATGCTTCCCTACTAATTAGCAATGGATCTGGATATTAAAGTCTATCTTAATTTAAGAGTGTCATCCTATTATGAACATTCAAGGCATTTGATAAAAAGATCAAACTTATCACTTTGATAAGATTCCATAATCAATTTCATTCAGAAAAAAAAATACATTTTAAAGGATGAAATAATGTAAGAAAAAAGGTCTCATTTTTAAAGTACAAAAATCTCTTAATGTTCCTCCTCTGCCTTAAGATCTAGTCACAATTCCAAAATAATCACTAAAATGCATGAACAGCTGCTTCACTCTTGTTAACTGTTAATAATCCCATGTTATTTCCAAGGAATTACACAGTGAAAAAATTTTATATATATATAAAATAAAATTGATGGAAAGTACTTTGGGGTAAGTTCTGCTCTGATAGGTAGAAAGATAAATGCATATATAGATGTGTAGAAGAGACAGGAGATAGACAGATATAACAAGTGGATGGATGGATTGGTGGTAGGAGAGAGGGAAGGAAGAGATAGCCTGGATTCCTGATCATGAAAAATACATCTTGAATTCCCTGGGTCAAATGGATTGAATTCAAAACAAATCGCAACGTAAGTGAAACTTTTTCTAAATCACTAAACATTGTTGATTCATGGCATTTTTTATTTATTTTTTTAATCAAGAATCTCTTTTATTGATTATCAGAAACATTACAAACATCTAATAAGAACAAATTGTAACATGACAGTGTTTAGTTTGAACGATTAATACATGGCATTTTTTAAAATTCAGGCAAAACTGAAAATGGAAAACCTCTCCTTAATATACCTAACTAGAAGGATTTAGACAGGAATGTAGAATGAAGTATATTGTTGTCAAAGACCAGATATATCAGAATCATATGGGAGAACTTTAAAAAATTGCAAATACTTAGGTTTCCTTCCAGAGAGTTTGACCAAGTCTGGAGTACAGACCAGGAAACTGTATTTTTCTCTGTGTTAGTTAAGGTAAGGTAGGCTGTAGTTACCAACAGACTTCAAAATATCAGTAGATTAACACCAAGACCAAGTGAAGTCCCTCAGTCGTGTCTGACTCTTTGCAACCCCATGGACTGTGGCCTACCACACACCTCCATCCATGGGATTTTCCAGGCAAGAGTACTGAGTGGGTTGCCATTTCCTTCTCCAGGGGATCTTCCCAACCCAGGGATAGAACCTGGGTCTCCTGCATTGTAGGCAGATGCTTTACCGTCTGAGCCACAAGGGAAGTCCAGTAGAAATTAATTTCCTGCTCACAAAATTGCTCAGAGTGAGGCTGGTGGGGAGGCTCCCCTTCACGTAGTTACTCAGTAACCGAGACCCTTTCCACCTTACAGCTGGCTCCTCCACACTGAATAGTTTCACTGGTATTTGATCTTCCACCAGGTGGAAGAAGAAATGGCATGGAGGAGCTCATATGGAAAGTTTGAATGCATCTGACTAAAAGTGGCATGGATTTTCCCTTTTGCTCTTGTTCCTCTAAGGAGAACTTTGTTATATGGTCACTCCTAACTGTAAGGAAGGTAGGAAAATACAGTATAGCTACTGGGCCAGTAAGTGGATTTCAGTGAGCAAGAATTAGTCTCTGCTGTGAGTACCGCATGTGATTTTGATGTACAACTGGTATAAGATTGAAAATTCACAGGTGAACTATAAATTTGAATCAAAATAATCTAGGTTCCAAATAGTCATCTGATCCCAGGCAAAATATTTTCCCTCTCTATGCCATAATCTTTTTGATTCCTCATCTTTTAAGTGAGGATTTTAAAATCCTACATCTCAAGATTCTTGTGAGATCAGCATGAGGTAATACATTTAAAACTATTAGAATAATGACCAACATTTTAGTAAATACTCATAGTCAAGATAATAGTCAACACAACATAACTACATTGTTGCTTTGGATAAAAAAGAAAGCATGATTTTCTGTTATTTGAGCCAAGACATCAGATGTATATTATTCCAACTAAATTGTTGGATTGAGAAACTTTGAGAAAGTAGAATCTTAACACAACAGAAGTTGACTTCTTGCTCTCCTAAGCAAGTGTCAAGCACTTGGGCAGCTTCCCTCCAGGTGGTCATCCCAAGATCCAGTCTTTTTCTGTCTGGTGGCTCCATCTGGGGCTTTATCACCATCTTAACCAGTGTATAGAGACACCCTGGTGACACACTAGGTGATGTGATCTGAGCTAAGAATTAGGTATCTCAGTATCAGAATATCTGACGTTCACAGAGAGAAAAATTACTCTAAGAATTGAAGTGAAAGAAATCTTAAAATATTGAGGGATTGAAAATGTTGGTAGTGTAGCTCTCAAACTGAGCTTTGTAACAATCTGATTAACACATATTGCAATTCAAGGAGTTTGAGGTATTTTTAGATTTAACTTTTGCCACATACAAATTTGTACCACTACACCTAAGGAACCCTGTGAGCACTCAGGTGCAGAATTGGAGCTGAGCTATGCAGTACCTATCATCTGAATCAACTGATATCATCACAGATGAGTTAAATTCTATATAATTTAAAGGATTAATTTACAGAGTAGTTCTGAAGTTTGGATTATTGTGAGGACACTAATCAACACCATTATACATCAGAAGCAGAGAATGATCTCTGTCTAGGATTTTTTAAACTCAGGCACAGACTTCTTTTACAATAATATTCACCTGCATTTGCAGATTTTTGGGGAGAAGTTACAGTATGTACATGACAGTGAGAAATAGCAATGTTAGTTTCTGAGAGAGACCACAAGAGAAAAATTGCATTTAAAGTGTTTGTTAAAAACTGTTAACATTTTTAGTAACCAACTGCTGAATAACTGAAACACAACCCCTAAGCCACAAGAGAACACCCATGCTCTTCTGGTCTTCAGATTCCAATTTGAGGAATGCACCCCTAATTAAAATAACTAAGAGGCATTGAAATATGTATAATATCATATATGAAATGAGTCGCCAGTCCAGGTTCGATGCATGATACTGGATGCTTGGGGCTGGTGCACTGGGACGACCCAGAGGGATGCTATGGGGAGGAAGGAGGGAGGAGGGTTCAGGATGGGGAACACATGTATACCTGTGGCAGATTCATTTGGATATAAGGCAAAACCAATACAATATTGTAAAGTTAAATAAAATAAAATTTAAAAAAAAAAAGAAGAAAGAAAGAAATTTCCACAAACTGAATAAGGACATCTATGAAAAACACACAACGCACATCATACTCAATGATAAAATGCCAAATACTTTCCCCCTAAGATCAGGACCAAGATAATAAAATAAAATAAAATAACTAAGAGGAAAATAAGTCCCTGTGTGCCTCATCTTCTTGGTTTCTCCATCATTTTCCAACTTTCCTGATTTCAAACCCCATTTCCCTTAACACCTTGGCATATTCTCACACTTTAGATCCTGTCATGCCTAACCCTTAGAACTTGCTCTAGTTATGAACTCTTGCTGACCTGATAAACCTATGAGGAGCTGCCTCCTCCCACTATGGGCATCATTCACAATGTGGCAGTAAGTGTTCTCAACCCAGTAAGTCCTCTGCTATTGAACTCTTGCCTTACCTAGATCACATATCAGGGAAGTGGGAGGAAGAAGAAAAGTACCTTCCATGTGCCAGTCCTTACAACATCATTTCATTACCCTGGTGATCTTGGGAAATTACTTGAACAGTACAGCTTCCTCTCCTACCTCTGCAAAATGAATATGGTTACAATTTCCTAAGCTCAAATAATAGCCACTGTTTATTTAGGTCCTCACTATGTGCCTGGTCCTCTGTTACATCTTAGATGTATTATCTAATTTAATTCTTAAAACATCCCCAGGGAGTAAGTCTTAGTATCATCCCCACATTTTTAGATGAGGAAGCTAAGGCAAAGGAAGGTCAAGTGACCCAATCAATCTGGGTACAGTGTTTGGAGCATCAGAATTTCCAGATGATATCGACTCATCTATTTACTGATTTATTTACTTCCTAAAGTGCAATGCTCAAACTACCACACAATTGCACTTATCTCATACACTAGTAAAGTAATGCTCAAAATTCTCCAAGCCAGGCTTCAGCAATACGTAAACTGTGAACTTCCAGATGTTCAAGCTGGTTTTAGAAAAGGCAGATGAACCAGAGATCAAATTGCCAACATCCGCTGCATCATGGGAAAAGCAAGAGAGTTCCAGAAAAACATCTATTTCTGCTTTATTGACTATACCAAAGCCTTTGACTGTGTGGGTCACAATAAACTGTGGAAAATTCTGAAAGAGATGGGAATACCAGACCACCTGATCTGCCTCTTGAGAAATCTGTATGCAGGTCAGGAAGCAACAGTTAGAACTGGACATGGAACAACAGACTGGTTCCAAATAGGAAAAGGAGTACGTCAGGGCTGTATATTGTCACCCTGCTCATTTAACCGGGGAAGGCAATGGCACCCCACCCCAGTACTTTTGCCTGGAGAATCCCATGGACGGAGGAGCCTGGTGGGCTCCAGTCCATGGGGTCGCTGAGAGTTGGACACAACTGAGCGACTTCACTTTCACTTTTCACTTTCATACATTGGAGAAGGAAATGGCAACCCACTCCACTGTTCTTGCCTGGAGAATCCCAGGGACAGGGAAGCCTGGTGAGCTTCCGTCTATGGGGTCGCACAGAGTCGGACACGACTGAAGCGACTTAGCAGCAGCAGTAGCAGCAGCAGCTCATTTAACTTATATGCAGAGTACATCATGAGAAATGCTGGGCTGGAAGAAACACAAGCTGGAATCAAGATTGGCGGGAGAAATATCAATAACCTCAGATATGCAGATGACACCACCCTGATGGCAGAAAGTGAAGAGGAACTAAAAAGCCTCTTGATGAAAGTGAGAGAGGAGAGTGAAAAGGTTGGCTTAAAGCTCAACATTCAGAAAACGAAGATCATGGCATCTGGTCCCATCACTTCATGGGAAATAGATGGGGAAACAGTGGAAACAATGTCAGACTTTGTTTTTTGGGGCTCCAAAATCACTGCAGATGGTGAGTGCAGCCATGAAATTAAAAGACGCTTACTCCTTGGAAGGAAAGTTATGACCAACCTAGATAGCATATTCAAAAGCAGAGACATTACTTTGTCAACAAAGGTCTGTCTAGTCAAGGCTATGGTTTTTCCAGTGGTCATGTATGGATGTGAGAGTTGGACTGTGAAGAAAACTGAGTACCGAAGAATTGATGCTTTTGAACTGTGGTGTTGGAGAAGACTCTTGAGAGTCCCTTGGACTGCAAGGAAATCCAACCAGTCCATTCTGAAGGAGATCAGCCCTGGGATTTCTTTGGAAGGAATGATGCTAAAGCTGAAACTCCAGTACTTTGGCCACCTCATGCGAAGAGTTGACTCATTGGAAAAGACCCTGATGCTGGGAGGGATTGGGGGCAGGAGGAGAAGGGGACGACAGAGGAGGAGATGGCTGGATGGCATCACCAACTCCATGAATGTGAGTTTGAGTGAACTCCGGGAGTTGGAGATGGACAGGGAGGCCTGGCGTGCTGCAGTTCATGGGGTTGCAAAGAGTCAGAAATGATTGAGCAACTGAACTGAACCAAATTAAAGTGCAATAACATACGATAGAAAACTGTCATAACTAGAGGCACATTTAGCATAAATGCCAGAATCCCATCATGTCCTTTGTTAAACAGTACTTCTGTGTTGGTTCTTTACCACAAAACCCTACTTTACCAAAAACCAAGCAACACAAACTTAAATTTGACCTAGTTTAATAGAAATGTGGGTTGTGGTTCAATTATTCAGCAATCGCTTACTAAGAATTTAAACAGTTTTTAACAACCAGTATAAATGCAATCCTTCTCTTGTGGTCTCCCTCAGAAACTAACAGTGCCATTTGTCGCTGTCATGTACATACTGTAAACCTTCCCAAATAACCTGCATATGCAGAGAGAGCTACAGTCCTACAGACACCATATTTCAAATGATGTGGACTTAAAGAGATGTCATAGAATGGGTCTCAAGATGACATTCCAGCTAATTCAAGCACCATTAACTTTTACATTTACTGTCCAGTTCACTGACAGTGGCAATGAAACCTTGATTTTGCTCCATAATAGTCTATATTATTTTCTTCCTGTTTAATGAATAGACAAGCTCAAGGGGAGAGAATCCAGGAGTGCTGGTGTCAAGAGAATGGTCAGATTGGCCAACTAGCTGTGGTTCCCTGCACCATTTGGAACTATGTAGCTGAAATGAGAAGGTAAATAGGTGGTACAACCTTACAGCAGCCAATAGTCAGCCCTGCCCTGCTGGCCACACTCTACTCAGTCTGCCAGGCAGGAAACATTTCTAATAAAGAGAAAAACAAGGGTTATACACAGATTCCCATGTAAGAGCAAGCTAGTGCCTTCCTGTTTCCTACTGGGTTCTGCAGGCCTCCTTCAGCTACTCTGGGATGTTAGAATAAGCAATCTGTTTTGAGCTTGAAAATGTTTGATGTTCCTTTATGTGGGGGTGTTCAATTCATCAGAAGAAAAAAAGTGCCAGCCTCCTGCTCTCAGTAGTGTATTATGGAAATGTAGCACATCCTACTCTGACATTTCTCTTCTGCCTCCTAAGCCCCCGTTGCAAGATTGTGGTTTCCAGATTGTTTTGCTTTTTCTTTCTCTAAATTAGTTTTACTTTTCATGCCAACAGTCTTCAGTTCAGTTCAGTGCAGCCACTCAGTTGTGTCCGACTCTTTGTGACCCCATGAACCACAGCACGCCAAGCCTCCCTGTCTATCACCAACTCCGAGTTTACCCAAACTCATGTCCATTGAGTCGGTGATGCCTTCTAACCATCTCATCCTCTGTCATCCCCTTCTCCTCCTGCCTTCAATCTTTCCCAACATCAGGGTCTTTTCAAGTGAGTCAGCCCTTTGCATCAGGTGGCCAAAATATTGGAGTTTCAGCTTCAACATCAGTCCTTCCAATGAACACGCAGGACTGATCTTTAGGATGGACTGGTTGGATCTCCTTGCAGTCCAAGGGACTCTCAAGAGTCTTCTCCAACACCACAGTTCAAAAGCATCAATTTTGTGCTCAGCTTTCTTCACAGTCCTGTGCTCAGCTTTCTTCACAGTCCAACTCTCACATCCATACATGACCACTGGAAAAAACCATAGCTTTGAGTGCTGTACTCCCAGCCTTTAGGGGCAAGGTTTCCTGCTCTGCCTTGGCCCAGGCATCAACCTGTACCAGCTCTAGATCTAGCCCAAACCAACTCACCAAAGGATCTCTTCTCTACCCTCAAAGTCTATGGAGACTTTACCCACTTCTGGTTTTTATAACCATTCATCTTCTAAATCGCATCCACCTCTACTGTTCCTTTCCCAGTCAGGGGAGGGAAAGAGGGCAGAGATTATGATGTCTCCATTGCAAGTCTCTGATGGTTATGTCTTCATCTATCCTAGTAGACTATAGACTATGGAATTAGGGAGAATAAAAGATTAGTTATCCTCTGAGAACAGCTTTAATGTTAAACTACTTGGGAGTATCTAAATCTTTAAAGGGAAAATAAGTGCAAGAAAAACAACCCACGAGTGAGGGTGGATTTTTAAGTTCTTAGAAGAGTTCTAGCTGTTTTTCAGATACAGGGTCTGATCATTCAAGTGGTTGCTGAAATGTAGAAATGGGAGCCACCAGGAACCAGGGCAAGATTACTTATTTTTAGTATTTAGACAAACATCTCTGCACAATTTAGGTCTGAGAAGCAGGGTTCAGGATTTGGGATTTCTAGGGAAACAAGCCCAGCTCCACTTCCTTCCAATGTGGGGGTGGAGGAGGGTGCTGCAAGTGAAGCACCGCATAGTTATGGAAGGCTTAGCTTCCTGGTGTAGCAGTTACATAGAGGAATTTCCAGTCTTTAACAGATGAATGTGTAACATACAGACATACATCAATATACACACATACTATATTCACATATACAAAACATGAGCTGCACTAACTTTGTGTTGCAGGATGGGGGAGTCGAGGGGTACTGGGGAAATGGACACATTTTCAATAGGTTTCTCATATTTTTCCACATTTGCTTCTTTTTGTCCCCCTTCTCTACAAGGATGGTGTTTAAAAAAATTAATGCACATTTAATTTTCTTAAAAGTTTACGTCTTTTTCTTAAAAGACAAATATGTTTAATCAGTGAACTACTGAACTCCTCTGCTTCATTTTTCCTGGTAACCTATTAACAACTAGAATACGGTTCTGCGGAGTCCAACTTGAAAAATGCCAAGTGTGATGGCTAATTTTATGTGTCAACTTGGCTGAGCCATGGTGCCCAAATATTTGGTCAAACATCATTCTTAAAGTTCCTATGAGGGTGTTTTTTGTATGAGATATACATTTAAATCAGTGGACTTTGAGCAAAGCAGATTGCCCTCCTTAAGGTATGTGGGCCTCTTCCAGTCAGCTGAAAACCTGACTAGAACAAAAGGCTTGACTTCCCCTGAGCAAGAAGGAATTCTACCAGCAAACTGCCTTTGGACTTAAATTGTAACTCTTTACTGATTCTTCAGCCTGCTGATCTTCCCCATCAGATTTTGGATACACCAAGCCTGCATAATTGCAGAAACCAATTTCTTAAAATAAATTTCTTTATATATGTGTGTGCATATATACTGGTTCTGTTTCTCTGGAGAACCTTGACTAACACATTAAATTAATGTGAATTTGGAAAACAAAATGGAGTCTATTTCCAAATACACTGTTATTCATTGTAAAAAAAAAAAAAAAAAAAGGCAGTAAGAACATACACATTTCTAATACTCTATACAAATAGATTTTGAGATAAAGGGCAGTTAAAAACCAGGCACTGTGATCAATTGTGAAACATGTTAAAACAAAGTAAATCTTAAAGTAAAAAGCACCACCATAAAAAGTAAGGAATTAGGACATCAAAAAAAAAAAAAAAAATCCTAGATTCTTACTGAGGGACTGTCTAAGGCAAGCCAGACAAACATGAAGCTTTAAGCTGACATGCTGGCAGAGGTTTCAACTCAGGGCTGGCTGATTTCAATCTCTTGACAGTAGTGGTTTTCAATACACCAATGCCATGATTCTTCTGCACACTCAAGAGCCACTGGCTTCCTGGTTAAGAGAATAAACTCTGAAGTTTTGCTATAGTCTAATAGGTGACTCAGGTCATATTACTTAACCTTTCTGAGACTCTCTACTTTATCCAAAGCATGAAGATAACAGAACCCTGTAAAGTTACTATAATGATTAAATAATGGATGCACAATGCCAAGTTCATGGTCTAGTCTGGAACACAGTAATTATTATTACCTCCACATGACATTAATTTTATTTCCTCTTTGCTTTCTCATTCAATTTCAGGATTTATTAGGTTTGGTTTCCTCCCCATCATTCAACTGAAAGCAGGCAAGTGCATATCCTAACCGGCCTCCTTTCCAAATCCAATGACCTTTTTTTTTTTATCAAATCTCCTTCATCTCTGTATTCAGTCTGCCTATCAATTAGTCATTAAAACTGTATTGCACAACTGCTCTGGACCATACAGTGGGCCACATGTAAGGTACACAATGGTGAATATGTCAGGAGCAATCCCTACCCTCATGGAACATTCAGGCTTGTGCTGGGACTTTGACTTCAACAAGTAACTGCATGTAACCATATTAAGAAATTATACAATCAAAGAAAAGAACAGTGTGCACTAAAAGAGAGTGACAGAAGGCATATTTCATCGAGGAGTGTCAGGGAATGTCTGGGGCCAGAGAAGGCAGGTTCCTCACAGAAAGAACAGAAGCAAGTGGGAAGACCATAAGGTAGAAAAGAGCTTCTCAGAGTGAAGGAAATAAAACAGCATCCACGTAGTTGGACAAGAGGAAGGGTGGTGTGAAATGAACCAGGAGAACAGGCATGGGCTTAGTGATACAGGGCCTTGTAAATCATGCTGAAGGTTTAGACTGAATTCCAAGGGCAACTTGGGGCCACTGGAGGACTCCAAGCCAGAGATGATACAATCACTGTGGCTGTGATCTGGAGAATGGATTAGAATGGATTAGAGACTGAGAGACCAGTTGGTTAGGGGGTTTTGGTTATGGATGCTGAAAATGGAAGTAGACACACAAGTAGAAGAATCTGAGATAAAATTTTGGTGGAAAATTCAAAGAATCTGGAGATGAACTGGATGTGGAAAATAAAGACAAGAGAAATAAAGTGCAGTCACTCAGATGAGTCTCTTTGTGACCCCATGGGCTGTAGCCCATCAGGCTCCTCTGTCCATAGGGATTCTCTGGGCAAGAATACTGGAGTGGGTTGCTATTTCCTTCTCCAGGGGATCTTCCTGACCGTGGAATTGAACCTGGGTCTCCCTCATTGCAGGCAGATTCTTTATTATTACTCCCAAGCTCAACTTTGAGCATCAGGCTGAATAATGGAGCCATTTACCAAGAAAAGACACAAAGTCACTGTCTGGGAAAAGGACCAGGATCTGTATATTTCTAGAAATCTCCCAGATGATTCCAATGGCTAGTCCCAGTTGAGAAAAATCAAACAAGAGGGGTGGTAGAGAGGATAGAAGTTAAGTTTAATGACTAATGACTGTATATTTCTTTGGCGGTAGCTTGCCTTGTTCAAAATTTGTCACTGGGGAAGTTGGCTTCCTCATTTGTAAAATGGAAATAACAACAGAACATATGTTATGGACCTGTTGTAAACCATTAATCTTATAAAATATCTGGAACGTTTTCAAGCTACCCTTCTTACATCAGTCAGTTGAATCACCCAGGTGCTTTCACATCTCCAAGCTCTTGCTTCTCCTTTTGCTTCTTCCATGTTGTGATATCCTATATTCTCTTCAGAGAGGGTCTTCCTTGACAGCTCCCCCTACTACCACTATCCCCAGCCAATCATCAGGGCCATTTCTCCTGGTGCATGATCATAGAATTTAACACATTCCGTTCCATTCAGTCGCTCAGTCATATCCAACTCTTTGCAACCCCATGGACTGCAGCATGCCAGGCCTCCCTGTTCATCCTCAACTCCCGGAGTTTACCCAAACTCATGTCCATTGAGTCGGTGATGCCATCCAACCATCTCATCCTCTGTCATCCCCTTCTCCTCCCGTCTTCAATCTTTCCCAGCATCAGGGTCTTTACAATTATTTCTTTGTTTGTCTCCTGAACAAGACTTCAAACTTCTGGAAGTAACCGGCCTTATCTTAAACAAACCTATGTCCAAAGAACTTACTCTGATGTCATAGACTGAAATCCAGAATGAATTTGTTGGATTTAACTGAATTTAGCTAAGTTAAAAAACATGCTACCCTCAGGGAACAGATCTTATAAACTCTGGTTTAATTATGTTGTCATATGATGCAAACATAGCAAGTTAACATTCAAGGGATATAAAAAATTTACCCTAAATGGCTATTTAGGCACAAGCTTAAGCCTAAACCAGTCATGCCAAACATAACACCTTCTTATCTGCCTCTCACCTCTGCTTTGTTCTTCCTGGGCAATGTGGGGCCCATGCCTTTCTGAGGAACAGAAGAAGGAGGAAGGCAGTTGGGGAGGAAGAGACATACTCCTACAACTTTACAAAACCTTCCTTCACTCCTTAATGGGGGAAAGAAAGGTAGAGAGAGCTGCTGCATGTGCTAGAAGAAGCACGTCAGATTGGTTTGAGTCCTCTGTACCCCTGTGGCTTGGTACAGTCGGTCTAAACACCAGTAGGCAAATACCAGTGACATTACAGGCAGAGCAAACTGGCCCAGAACAATTTTTGTAAGAGACCCAAGGTTTTCATCATGACCTTGTATGGAAGCAAAACTTGATCTTCTTCATGCTAAAGCTTCTGGAGCCTTCAACCTCCAAAAAGCACACATGATGGACTGGTTGTACACATTAAACCAAAGTAACTTCAGAATCCGACCCCACTCATGTTAATGCTTCTGGAGACCTCAATCTCCAGAAAGTATGCAGGAATCGTGGTCAGGCATCTGAGACTGAAATAACCTGATAAAAGGTTTGGATCCCTGAGAGAAAAGATGAAAAGAATTTGTCATTCTATTCTTTAATCTCAAGACAAATGGGCATAGCAGGAGGCAGTTTGAAATGTATAAACGGACAGTTTTTTGATGCAAACAAATCTGTGTCCAGTCCTGACTCATTCACTTTTTAGTTCCTATGCTCATTAAAGTTAATACTAAATAATAATGATAATAACAACAGCTAACACCAACCAGTCCATCCTAAAGGAGATCAGTTCTGGGTGTTCATTGGAAGGACTGATGTTGAAGTTGAAACTCCAGGACTTTGGCAACCTGATACAAAGAGCTGATTCATTTGAAATGATCTTCCCTGATGCTGGGAAAGATTGAGGGTAGGAAGAGAAGGGGACTACAGAGGATGAGATGGTTGGACTCACCGACCATCACCAACTCAATGGACAGGAGTCTGGGTAGGCTCCGGGAGTTGGTGATGGACAGGGAGGGCTGGCATGCTGCAGTTCATGAGGTTACAGTTGAACACGACTGAGTGACTGAACTGAACTGAACACTTACATATGTTTATTACATGCCAGACTGTTCTAAGTGCCTTACATATGTTAACTCATCTTAGTCCTGAGAAAAATAAAATCCACCAAGGAAGACACTTCTATCATACTTTACAGTGAAAGAAACAGTCCTTCACTGTTAGAATGATTGAGTAAATGGTACATGCTAGTAAAGATCAGAGCCAGGATTCAAACCTAGGCAGTGCAGGTTCTGAATCCATGTAGTCTGGCTTCAAACACCAGGCTTACATCCACTGCATTTCCCTGCCTCCAAGTGCCTCAGTACATCATCTGACTTTGAGAATCTATGTTTCATTGTCAAGTGGGTATAATGAGGCCAACCTTAGTGATGTGTTGAAGGATATGGTGTAGGGAGAATCCTGGATACCAAAGGAGCACCTAGACTAGGTCAAGTGCCTTTAATTTTCAACCTGTATGCTCATAATGTATTATGTGAATTCTAGGAAAATGCTAATAAAAGTCAGTTATCTAGAGTATCTATTTTTGGGGGCTCCAAAATCACTGCAGATGGTGACTGCAGCCATGAAATTAAAAGACGCTTACTCCTTGGAAGGAAAGTTATAACCAATCTAGATAGCATATTGAAAAGCAGAGACATTACTTTACCAACAAAGGTCCGTCTAGTCAAGGCTATGGTTTTTCCAGTGGTCGTGTATGGATGTGAGGGTTGGACTGTGAAGAAAGCTGAGCACTGAAGAATTGATGCTTTTGAACTGTGCTGTTGGAGAAGACTCTTGAGAGTCCCTTGGACTGCAAGGAGATACAACCAGTCCATTCTAAAGGAGATCAGTCCTGGGTGTTCATTGGAAGGAATGATGCTAAAGCTGAAACTCCAGTATTCACTGGAAAAGACTCTGATGCTGGCGGGGATTGGGGGCAGGAGGAGAAGGGGATGACAGAGGATGAGATGGCTAGATGGTATCACTGACTCGATGGACGTGAGTGTGAGTGAACTCCGGGAGTTGGTGATGGACAGAGAGGCCTGGAAATTCATGCAATTCATGGGGTCGCAAAGAGTCGGACACAACTGAGCGACTGAACTCAACTGATCTAGAGAATCCAAGAACAGCAAATGTATGGGTGGGTGGGTTGGACAAATTGGATGCTCTAAAATGTACTTTTCTGAAATTTTAATTGATCCAGAAGGCAGTTTTAGTCTATAAAGTCAATTATCTCAATACTTCTAAATAAACAATGGCTTCTGTTGTCAACAGAAGCCCACCAAAGAGCAACAACCAGCTGGAGGTATGAGTCAAAAGGTGGGAGAGCCTGAGGGAAAACAATTATTTAGATCTCGAGCAGCCAGTTCCAGAAAAGTTCCTGATGCATGATCAGAACATATCCAGAAGAGAAGAGGGAAGGCCAGTGTAATGAGAGGAACCTGCATGATCAAAGGCACTGAGGTGTGAATGAGAACTCCCTTTTCTCAGGGTTAGAACAGAGTGAACGGTGAACAACATCAAGAATGATGGAGGCCTGGGAAGCTGGACAGGGTGATGGATGTCACACAGTGGAGTGTGGATTTCATTCTGTGTGACAGGGAGCCACCAAGAGTGTTAGAAAGGACATCAGACTTGTGCTTTAGCAAGACCATTTGTGCAGTGTTGTATGTGGATTAAAGTGGAAAGGATAGCCATCAGGGAGACCCATTTTGAGGTAGAAAGTGTAACAGAATTTTTTTTCACACCAATATATTAAAATATACACCAAAATACACCAGTGTATTAAAATCTTGAGAGAGAAGGACCAAATATTATTTGCACTAAGAGTGAAAATAAATCATTACTGCCTCTAATGAGATTAAATTAAAAAACTGTAGTTCTTAGCAAAACTGCCATGTAAAATTTTAGACACACAAAGAAAATAATTGTAGAAGTATGCACATATTTCCACCAGAGAATGGAATCTGGATGAAGTGGGCGAAGTAAGCAAAGAAGTAAACAGCGTTCAGAGCTTAAGAAATGCCTTGCTTTTCACCAAGAAGGGCCAACACTGTTTTCTTTGAATTGGCTCTTGTACTTCCTTGAAAAGAAATTGATAGTGTTGTGGGAAATTCAACTATTGAAATAACAACGAAAACTGCAACCCAATATGAGGAAACTGGTATTATGTCAAAGAGACAAGTCACTGAACTTTTGACCTGCACACCCAAAAAAATGGAGAGAATATTTCAAAAGAATCAAGTCTGAATAATAGAAAACAGCCCACCACTTCCCCTCATCCACATCTGACCTTGGGAGGCCAGACAGGAACCTGGCTAACTTAGGTCGTCCACACTGGTCATTAATTCTCCACAGAATCCAAAGCCAAAATACTGTTTCTTCAAGGTGCCTCCCAAGACCCTCTTTCTAAGTGACATGTCCCCTCATTGAATATTCTTCCCCATACTGATCATTCTCACTACTTGTATGGGTAATTCGTCTAAATATTTGTTCTTCTCAAGCAGGGCCTTTTAACTATTCTTTAAATATTTTATATATACATAGTTTGTTTCTCCAATTTAACAGTAAGCATTTAAAGTGGGAATATTTGGGTATATTTTTATAATACTTTCATTGGGGCATAGAAAAAGAAAAAACCATAAAGCAACAGTAACAATAACAGCTAAGCCAGTTTGAATGCTAGCCATGTTTTCAGCATTGTTTCAAAAATCACTACAACTGCATGAGGCTGATGCCATTACTGCCCTCAGTTTACACTTGAGGAAACTGAAGTACACGAGAGGTAATCATTTTTACCACAGTTAACACAGCTTGTACGCATACGATCTCAGGAAGTCTGATACCAGAATTGTGCTTCAAAGTACCATTTAATGTATTATTTTCTTTGAATTTGAATTCAAAAAGAAATATGAAAATCAGAGGTGCTAGGTAGGAACTGCAGACATGATCTGGGATCAAGTGAGGTTAGGTTTTTTAAGACTTTGAAAGAAACAATTTTTTCGTAGCCTCCAAAAGATTTTGTGGGCCATCATATACAGGGTCATCTTTAACTTGGACACCAAGGGAAACATGGTGTCTTGGACCTCTGCCTCCACTGTATTACCTCTATTTTAATCTGCTGTCATTTGCTGTGACCTGAAAATAATGTGAATAAAGCAAATACAGTGGTAGTAGTAGAAGATGCATACCAAACAGAAAACATATGCATTTCTCACTGAACCAATAAACTCTTTTCTCACTTTCTATTTAGTTAATGGCTGTGACTGGCATGTGAGAAGAGTGAGGAGAAATGACTTCAGTGGCCCCACAGGAGTTCGGAGCAGAGAACAGGGCATCATCAGGTCTGGCACTGTTCTTGGGCACCAAGTCCCTCGTCTACCACCACAGTAAGTACCTGCCTTCCTTTAAGCCAGAACAGCACAACCCACTGGAAAGCAGAGCTGAGCTGTGAAAGCAACAGGTACTATCTCCAAGCTGTCCTGGTCTTTGAGGCTTTGTGTTCTTGAGTGGTCTACACATTGTGTTTCAAATTCAATTTTTCTAGTGTACAGCTTGACCTTAACTTTCCTCTCTAACTCTCAGGTTTCAGTATACTCTCTTCTCTAGTTCTATCCCTATGCTCACTTGAGTACCTGGCCAGCCCGCCATATTCTCATGAAGGGAGGGTTTGACCATAGGTAATATCTTATCAGAGTACAGACTCTGGACCAACCTGCACCTTAACTCACTCCTACCCTTATCATACCCATCATGTATCATGCACAAGGCCTATTCTGGGCATAACTGGCAGCAGGGACACTGTAATAGGACACCTGAGGCCCTACTAGGTAAGCCTTTGGTAGAGACATGACAAGTAAGCCATCAAACCACTGTGCTGCCCTGAGACCACCATGTAAGAGAGCCTGGCCAGCCTCCATGAGAACAGAGACCACTGCAGTCAATACACAGAACCAACCTCGAGAAATGTGAGTGAGGTCTTCTTGTCTCTGCTGTGCTGACAGATGACTGCAGCTGTTATCAGGACTAACCCCAGGCAGGGCAACAAAAGAATCACCCAGCTGAGCCCTGGCTCCTCAGATCTCAGACCTTCCCTGCCTAAACTGCTAAGATGTAGAAATTTATGAGCAGATAATATTAAGTAGATTTTGGCAAGGTTTGTTATGAAGAAATAGATAACTTTTAAAAACTCCAAGTGAAAACTGAGAAAAGAATCTTAATATCTCTTAAAGTTATACCATGATACAACATACTATCTTCTTCAACAGTCACTATTAAACCATTAAACCAAGGTATAGTGTCTAACTGCCCTTTCACTACTGCCACAACTACAACAACATCACGCATGCACACATTCTCCAATCTCTTGCCTGCTCTATCAGATGTTCTTCTAACTTTCCATTTCTGTGTCCATATTGCTATATTTCTAGCTCAGTCCTTTTAACTAATCCCATTCCCATAATTCCAGTTTCTTCAGTCTATGAAGAGTAGCCATCACTTACTATGTACCAGAAACTGTCAGCTTCTCACTATCAACTTATCAAGCAGACACCATTGTTCTGTTCACTTTATATAAGAGAAAGCTTAAGTATAGTAGATTAAGTCTACTCAAAGTCACAAAGCTAGTAATGGTTGATGGAGTTAGGATTTGAATCCAGGCGGAAAGGCTCAAATTCACTCTAAAAATTTACACTGGGCTGTACAAACTCTCCAGGTGACCCCTCAACCCCCCAGGCACTCCAGACTTTACATTTCAAAACCAAACTCATCCTTCTCTCTTACAAACCTCACATTCCCTTCTTTGATAAATACCATTTACTTACATGCCCAAAGAATAAACTTCCCACACGTCTGATGAGGAACCTCACCCCCTGGAATCCATGCACTCTCATTCATCTCGCTATCATGGCCTTACATCAGGATATCATTATTTTCATCTTAAATAATTGCAAATAAGTTTGCTGCTAGTCTCCTTACCTGTGACTGGATGGGTGAGTCACTTTTCCTCTTCACTATCTTTTTGTTTTCCCTCAATCCATACCTACATCATTAAGGATATACTTTGCCAGCAGAATATACCATGATAGGTACAAGACAGTTGGCCATACTGGTATAAGTATGACTATGTATGATTATTGGAGCTTGTGGGTGTGTGTTTGTGTGCGTGTATGTGTAAGAGGTAAGTGTTGCTTGTGAATAGGGCAACCAATTCCTTCCAGTTTGCCCCACAAAATAAATTTCCCCTATTTTAGCATGAAGAGTCTTGCATCCCAGAAAACTGCTGCCTTCCAGGCAAAACTCAACAACTGGTCAGCCTTCCAGAGGGAGTGACTGAGTACAGGATTTAACTAAGTGACTCAATGTGGAAGGCTGTGCTGATGTTCTGCCTCCACTGAAGCCAGTTGATATTATGGCTTCTCTCTCTCCCTTTCATAAAACTAACCAGAAAGAGGAGTGATAATAAATGCCACCAGTCTCATATCCTCATTTAAATCAACCTACCAGCATCCTCTGAAACAGATGACTGTGGTGTGCTTCTTAAAATGTGGTCTTCACTTGGTTTCCAGCCCTCACAGTCCTGATTTTTCTCTAGTTAATCTCTCAACCTTCTTTGATGACTCCTCTTTCATTGTCTATCTTCATGTTGGAAAGCCCCAACTTTCTGTTTGGCCCTAGTGATTTTTCTCTTTCAGTATCTACTGGATACATGACTTATCTAATACACTCTCAAGTTCAGAATCAATTACAGAATAGATACACAGTCAAGAAGAGGAGATTAAAACGTTACTTTGTTACTGATTTTTAATATACTTATACTGGAGAATATGGTTGAGTCACAGATAATTGGGGCTTACTAATATTTTAGTGACTAACTCATTCAGAGATAGTTACATTTAGACAACCACAGATTTCTCCCCAAAGCAAACAGACTTTTGAAAAACTCACAATATGAAAGATTAGAAAATGTATATTCTCTGAAGGTAGACATCCCCAAAAGATACACGAAATTGATTAACTATGAATAGTGGATTCTGTCTTCCAAAATGACCAATTAGTTATGCCAACCCTCTTCCCCTGGGGAACAGTGACTAAGAGGACAGTAAGAAGTTAGGTCTCGGACACTGATGACAGTTGGGCTTCCCTTGTAGCTCAGTCGGTAAAGAATCTTCCTGCAATGCAGGAGACCTGGGTTCAATCCCTGGGTCAGGAAGATGCCCTAGAGAAGTCAATGGCAACTCACTCCAGTATCCTTGCTTGGAGAATCCCATGGACAGAGGAGCCCGGAAGGCTAGTTCACAGGCTTGCAAGTGTCGGACACAATATAACAACTTACTTAATGACTTTCCACTATACCTCCAGCTTCAACCTCTTCCCTGAGATTCAGATTTACATGTCCACCCACCTACCCAACCTCTCTGCCTGAAAGTCTAATAAGCATTTCAAACTCAACATGTCTAATAGAAAACTTGAATTTTCCATTATCCTCTTCACTTCTGGGTTAGTTTGCTAGGTTTGCTTGGGTATTGCTATGCCATAATAAAATGCCATAGGCAGGGAGGCTTAAACAACAGAAATTTATTTTCTCACAGTTCTGGAAGCTAGAAATCTAAGATCAAGGTGCCAGCAGGGTTGGTTTCTCCTGCAGTCCCTCTCCATGGCTTGCAGACAGCCTCCTTCTCATTTACTTCACATGCCTTTTCTCTGTGCACATGCATCCCTGATGTCTTTCTCTTCTTATAAGAACACAAGCCATATTAGATTAGAGCCTGTCTAATGAACTTATTTAACCTTAATTTCCTCTCTAAAGGCCCTATCTCCAACTACAGTCACATTGGGAATTAGGGTTTCCAAACAGAAACTGGGAGAAAGACAGAATCCAGTCCATTAACAACATTTTTCCACAATCTGGCCCCCATTTCAGGAAATGGCACTACCACTGGCCAGTTGCCAAAACTTCAGGAATCGAGTAGGACATATCCAGCACATTAGCAAGTTATTAACACCATTTCCATACCCACCACCTCCATTACAGACTCTAGGTTCAACCATTATCTTATACCTGCTCTACTGAGACAGTTTCCTAACTGGTTTTCCTGCTTCCTTCTTGCCTTTCCTGATTCCTTCTTGCCCTGCCATAGTCTATCTTCCATATATCCATCAGAGGTATCTTTAAAAGTAAGTCAGATGTTACTGCTTCTCTGATTTGAACACTCCAATGGCTTCTCATTACTCTAGAATAAAACCCAGTATAGTCTCTGACTCACCATGATCTATGCCTTACCTAGCTGTCTTTACTGCACATCACACTTCCCTACCATTCCCTCAACTTCAGTCACTTTGGCCTCCTTGATTTTCTTAGAGCAGGAAAAGCTCATTGCTGTGTCACAACCATTGCAATGTGGTGGTCCTTGTCCTTCTGCCTGGAACTCTGTAGGATTGTTTTCCCCTTTTAATTTTATTTATATCTCTACAATTATAACTTCCCTAATAGAATCTTCCTTGATTTTCTTATTTACAATATACCTCCACCGCACCATGACTCTCTATTCTCTTACCCTCCTCTATTTTCCCTCAAAGCATTTATGACTACCTGAAACTACAGTGGATTTGTATTTGATTAGTTGTTTACTGTTAGTCTTTTCTATCAGACTGGAAGCTTTAAGAAGCTTCTTGTTCTCTACGGTACTGAGAACAGTTCTTTAGCAGAAAACAGAAAATTTGATCATGCTATTTCCTTTCTTAAGTGCTCCAGCATCTGACTTCCCACCCAGTTAAAATCTTAGCATTTTATGCAGTAGATAATAAAGTTTTCCTACTCTTCAGTTTCACCTCTAGCTACTCACCGTGCAGCCTGCGCTCCAGCCCCTAATAACCTTTTCAAGATCAGAGTCATGCTCACTCATCTTGGCATGTTTGACCTCTAGCATAGTACCTGGCACAAAATGGCTACAAAGCAACTGACATTGAGTGGCAGGAATTATTATAAAAGCAGAGCGCATAAAGTGTCTGCATTTTACATTTAACTAGTTTGCTACTATGGTGATAATAAAATTATCCCTACCAATCCCACAGGTTTATTGCTGTTTCAAAAAAATCAAATTCATTAATATTTATAAAACACCTGCTATGTGCCTGGCACCATCCCAGGTGGTGGGAATATATTAGTGAATAGATCAGATGAAGATTTTAGCCTCCATGAATTTATGCTCTAGGAAAGGGAAGATATTTAAACACACACACACACCCAAGTGCAACAGAGACAACTAAATCAAGAAAGAAGGGTGAAGAGTATCTGGTGCAATGCATATCACATTTCACATGTGGTGGTCAGGCAAGTCCTTACAAGGCTGATGACATTTGAACAGAGACCTGAAAGTGTAGAGGGAACAGCCAGGTAGGAAGTTCTGGGGAAAAAACATTCCCTTCAGAGGACACAACAAAGACAAAGGCCCTGAAACAAGAGCACGGTCTACAAAGCTCAAGGCTACATTAAAGGTCATAAAATAAGTGCCAGTAAATATAAAAGGATCAAATCAGATGTATGCTCCCAGACCACAAATGAATTGAAAGTGGGAGGAGAAGGGAACCACAGAGGATGAGATGGTTGAATGGCATCACCGACTCAATGGACATGAGTCTGAGTAAACTCCGGGAGTTGGTGAGGGACAGGGAGGCCTGGCATGCTGCAGTCCATGGGGTCGCAAAGAGTGGGACACAACTGAGTGACTGAACTAAACTGATAATAAATTTAATAAATAACAAAGCATCTCTGGATAATTACCCAATATTTGGCAACTAAATAACACTTTTAACCACCCCATGGATCAAAGAAGAAGTTAAAGGGAAAGTACTTTAAACTGAATGAAATTGAAGACACAAAATATCCAAATTTTGTGAAATTTATAAAACTAAAACACCTATATTAGAAAAGAACAAAAGTTTGAAATTAATGATTTCAGCTTCTGTCTTGAGAAGCCAAAAAAAAAAAAAAAAAGCATATAAAACCCAAAGTAAGGAGAATAAAATATACTGATAAAGATCAGAGTAGAAAATAATGAAATAGAAAATACAAAAAAAAAAAAAGGAGAGAAACAATTTTAAAAAAGAAACTTACTCTTCAGGAAATCAATAAAACTGATAAACCTCTCATAAGCAAGATCAGAAAAAGAAGACACAACCTACCAATATCAGGAAGGAGAGAAGTTACATGACAAATTCTACTGGTATTAAAAGAAAAATAAAGAAATATTATGAACAACTTTATGCCAAGGAATGCAACTAACCTTGCTGAAACGTACAAATTTCTGGAATAATGTGAGCTACCACAGCTTATTCAAAAAAGAACAGATAGTGAATATCCCTGTATCTATGGTTCAACATGGTGGAGTAAAAGGACATGTCTTCATCTCCTCCTAAGAGAGCACTGAAATCAAATCTATTTTTAAATGCCATCTATTAAAGTTGAATGAAAACCCACAAAAACATCTAGGACCAGATGATTTCACTAGTGAATTCCACCAAACATTTAAGCAAAGTATAATACCTATTCTAAACAAACTCTTCTAAAAAATTTAACAAGAGGGAAATTAAAAGATGCTTGCTCCTTGGGAGAAAAGTTATGACTAACCTAAACAGCACAGTAAAAAGCAGAAACATCACTTTGCCAACAAAGGTCCATATAGTCAAAGCTATGGTTTTTCCAATAGTCATGTATGGATATGAGAGGTGGACCATAAAGAAGGCTGAGGACTGAAGAATTAATGCTTTCAAACTGTGGTGCTGGAGAAGACTCTTGAGAGTCCCTTGGACAGCAAGACCAAACCAGTTAATCCTAAAGGAAATCAAACTTGAATATTCATTGGAAGGACTGATGCTGAAGCTGAAGCTCCAATACTTTGGCCATCTGATGCAAAGAGAAAACTCACTGTAAACCAAGACCCTGATGCTGGGAAAGATTGAGGGCAGGAGGAAAAGGGGGCAACAGAGGATGAGATGGCTGGATGGCATCACTGACTCAATGAACATGAGTTTGAGCAAGCTCTGGGAGATTGTGAGGGACAGGGAAGCCTGGCGTGCTACATAGAGTTCATGAGGTCACAGAGAGTAGGACATGACTTAGTGACTGCACAACAGTACTTTCCAACTCATTCTCTGAGACCGGCAATATCTGATACCAAAACCAGGCAAAGATAGTAATGAAAACTAAAGCTCTTGTGAGAATAGATGTAAACATTCTTAACAAAATTTTAGCAAGTTGACTGTGACAATATATAAAAAGGTAATAGCTCAGGGTCAAGAAGAGGTTTATCCCAGATGTGCAGTATTATTAATAGAAAAAGAGCAAGGAGGCCCAGGTGCCTAGACTAAATGAGTCGTGAAAATGAGCTAAGATCTGAGAAGAGGAACTAGATCATGAGAGCAACAGCATAGGTTCTAGATCACTTGACTTAATTGGTTTTAGTGGCCCTAAGCTGAATGTACAATACTAATGGTGAGAATTTGAGACCCTTTTATAGGCAAAAAAGGAAGATTTGGGGGGAGAGTGAATACCAGAGAGAACTGTTAACCTCAATGTAAAGTCTTAGACTTTCAATCTGAGAAGCTATTACAGAGTTTTGAGCAGAAGAGTGATATAATAACATGGCTTGACTCTGTTTTAATAACCTATTTTGTTGAGAACATATTTTAGTAAAGTAAGGTTAGACACAAGTAAATCAAATAATAACATGTAAATGAAAGTATTTTATAAATTATAAGTCAAATATTGTGATAACTTAGTCATTTCTTAGCACATCATTTCTGACATACATTCTGCTATATGTATATTTCTTACAAAGAATAGACTTTTAATAAAATATACTTTGATAGGGAGGGTTCTCAGAGAAATGTGGGAATCTTGCTTGGTTGTGGGGAGATCACTGAAGTACAATAGAGTTCACCAAACCCTTTTACTACACATCCCTCAGTTTTATTGTCATAAACAAAATGTAATGTTTAATGGTAGGACCTTAGAATAATATTACATTCCTAATGTCATGGTCCTGACTTGATTGTGATGCCAGAAATACATAATATTTAACATTTTCCCAAAGTATTGGTCTCCCCTCGATCAGCCATCTGCAGTCCTTGTCTTCCTGACTGATGGTATCTTATAGGATTTAACTCCTACTGTGTCAGAGTAAGCCTGAAGAAGCTTCATCTACTACTAGGCACAACAGGGTGTGAAGTTTCCAGGGTGTAAAGATATTAGAAATGGTATTTATTTGCAATGACTGGAGACAACTTAAAACTCCCAGAAAGTGAAAAACTAGAAAGACCGAGGAAGAAGAGCCAAAAATATAATCAGATTAATGAAACCAAGGATCAAGTGCAAGATGTAAAGCACCAGTGGGTGACAAGTTCATGTCCAGGACAGCTGGAATCAGAATTTTTGTTCAATGTTGTGGATATGGAATAAAAAATAGAGTTTTCTTTTACAAAAGATTTGGAATATGCTCAGGGGTAGAATGGCCATTTTAAAACATAGATAATACAACACATGCCTAATTTTTTGTTCAAGGTCATAATGATTTAGTTTGTTTCAGCACTCCTAACAGAATAATACAATATGAGAGTGCTAAGTCCCCTCACAGCTGGACAGGGAAGACTTTTTTGGAAGAAGTAAATACCAGGCAGAGAATTATCAACATCATCCACACTAATTCAGTTCTGCTGACATGAAAATGTTTTTCACAGGTAGTCTTTGCAGTTTCTATTTAGCACACAGGCCTTCTACCTGGGAAAGTCCAGCTTGGTGATGACATTTCGGTCCAGCTCACAAAGTTACCTGTGCTTCAGGGTAATGTTTTTTAAAGCTGAACATTATTTGGAAAACAAAAGTGATGAGCCAACTAACCCACACATGTCATATTGAAATCTTAGGAGGAAATTACTGCCTACAAAACACGTACACATACGCACACAACCACTTTTTAACATTTTTTAGTTTCACCGAGTTCTATTTAGTTGACTTCGGAATGTTTGAAACATATGAGAATGTTTGAAAATTTCTGAGAAATTTTGTTTCAATAATTTTCTTATAGAAATGTTCGGGAAATAAAAATGTTTTATTTTATTCATTTACATATTCACTCAGTAAGCAAATGCTGAAATGTATCCTCAATAGTTAGCACTCAGCTTATAACAATGAAAAATTGAGGTTCATGTACTCGGACTTTAGTGAAGAATAGGAGCATATGCAAGTAGCTATAATTCAGAGAGACAAGGTAATCAGAGAAGTATAAACAAAGTACTTGGGGTTAAAGAGAAGGAAGTGTCTAACTGCCAGGGTCTTTGAAGAGCAACAGAAACAGTTATATAAAACTTCAATCTTCATGGATTAGAAAGAATTTATGAAGATGAGAAGCAGAAAGCACGACATTTCAAGCAGAGAGAATAAAACCTGAAGGTACAAAAGAGCATGTTAAGCCTTATGCCATACTGAAGAAGCCTACCTTTGGTACCCCCAATACCTAGCACCTAACCAGTAATTAATCAGATGGTGATTGCAGCCATGAAATTAAGAGATGCTTACTCCTTGGAAGGAAAGTTATGACCAAGCTAGATGTTGATGTATGGTAAAACCAATACAATATTGTAAAGTAATTAGCCTCTAATTAAAATAAATAAATTTAATTAAAAAAAAAAAAAAAGCAGAGACATTACTTTGCCAACAAAGGTCCGTCTAGTCAAGGCTATGATTTTTCCAGTGGTCATGTATGGATGTGAGAGTTGGACTGTGAAGAAAATGTAGAGCCAAGAATTGATGCTTTTGAACTATGGTGTTGGAGAAGACTCTTGAGAGTCCCTTAGAATGCAAGGAGATCCAACCAGTCCATTCTAAAGGAGATTAGTCCTGGGTGCTCATTGGAAGGACTGATGTTGAAGCTGAAACTCCAGTACTTTGGCCCCCTCATGAGAAGAGTTGACTCATTGGAAAAGACCCTGATGCTGGGAGGGATTGGGGGCAGGAGGAGAAGGGGACGACAGAGGATGAGATGGCTGGATGGCATCACTAACTTGATGGACATGAGTTTGGGTAAACTCTGAGAGTTGGTGATGGACAGGGAGGCCTGGCCTGCTGCGATTCATGGGGTCGCAAAGAGTCAGACATGACTGAGCAACTGAACTGAACTGAACTGATCTTGTGATTGAGAATGAAAATGTTGTGATCATTTTGTGCTTATTATGAAATTTTGATGATGACTATAATGATGACAAAACAGGATCATGCTATAGAACTTGATCAAAGTGTCCATGTGGCTATGCTAACCACTTATTTACTACCACAATCAACTTGCTTGCACTTTCCATTTTCAAACCCTTCAGTGTACTCTGAGAAAGTACAGTATCAAAACTTCACACAAACACCCAAATTGTTCCAAAATAAATCAGGAAAGTAATAGAGATGATAGAATAAAGAAAATTAGTACAAACTAAGATTGGACTAATTCTATTATGTATACCCTAATATATAGGGTCTTTATAGACTATACGGTTTCTATAGTCTTTAAAATAAAAACAATTTATTACTAGACTAAAAATAAACAGAATGTACTGCCCAGAAGTAGAAGCTATTAGATATAGCAACATGATAGTCAATAAAGGAGACAGCATTAATCAACAAGAAAGTGAAGGTTTGGCCAATAACTGCTGTCTGAGTGATTAGTTAGCAATTTGGAAAAAATCTATTTAGAACCTTATTTCATTTCACTCAACCAAAACAAATTGTAGAAAAATTAAGGAAGTAAATATAAAAAATCAGTATATCTATGGCTCATTCATGTTGATATTTGGCAGAAACCAACAAAATTCTGTAAAGCAATTGTCCTTAAATTAAAAAATAAATAAACTTTTAAAAAGCAATAAAGCATTAAAAATTAGAAATTAGTTGGAAGAAAGAAGCTACATGAATATTTATCAAGTGTCTAGAGGCAAAACGATTTACTAAGCTTAAAAATGATAAAAGACATAAGGGAGAGAATGAAAGATTACACTATATGAAAATACAAAACTTCATATACAAACTCTGAAAATCATGAGCTTAGTATCAAGTTGTAGAAATGCCTACAGAACATACTAAAAGCATTAATATCTTTATAGTATTAGGAGTTTACATAATTTGACCAAAAACTCTGCATAAAAAGGGAGGGTTTTAAAAAAAGGAGGGGGGAGGGATAAAATACTTTAAAAAATTTAAATTGTTGCTGTTGTTTAGTAGCTAACTGTCTGATTCTTTGGGACCCCATGGACTGCAGCACACCAGGCCTCCCTGTCTTTAACTATCTCCCAGAGTATCCTCAAACTCATGTCCATTGAGTCCCTGATGCCATCCAACCATTTCATCCTCTATTGCCCCCTTCAGCTTCAGCATTAGTCATTCCAATGAATATTCAGGGTTGATTTCCTTTAGGATTGAGTGGTTTGATGTTCTTACTGTTCAAAGGACTCTCAAGAGTCTTCTCCAACACCACAGTTTGAAAGCATCAATTCTTCATCCCTCAGCCTTCTTTATGGTCCAACTTTCACGCTGATATATGACTATTGGAAAAATCATAGCTTTGACTATTAGACCTCTGTTGGCAAAATGATGTCTCTGCTTTTTACTATGCTGCCTAGGTCTCTCATAGCTTTTCTTTCAGGAAGTGTCTTTTGATTTTATGGCTGAAGTCACTGTCCACAGTGATTCTGGAGCCCAGGAAAATACCTGTCACTGTTTTCATTTTTTCCCCATCTATTTGCCATGAAATGATGGAACCAGATACCACGATCTTAGTTGTTTGAATGTTGAGTTTCAGGCCAGCTTTTTCACTCTCCTTTTATTCTCATTAAGAGGCTCTTTGGACTTTCCCTCATGGCTCAGATGGTAAAGAATCTGCCTGCAATGTGGGAAAGAAAGAAAGTGAAGTCGCTCAGTCATGTCTCACTCTTTGCAACCCCATGGACTGTAGCCTGTTAGGCTCCTCCGTCCATGGGATTTTCCAGGCCAGAGTGCTGAAATGGATTGCCATTTCCTTCTCCAGGGGATCTTCCTGACCCAGGAATCGAACTTGGGTCTCCCACATTGCAGGCAGATGCTTTACCATGTAAGCCACCAGGGAAGCCTGCAATGTGGGAGACCTGGTTCAATTCCTGGGTTGGGAAGATCCCCTGGAGAAGGGAACAGCTAACCACTCCAGTATTCTGGCCTGGAAAATCCTGTGGACAGAAGAGTCTAGCTGGTTACAGTCCATGGGGTCACAAAGAGTTGGACATGACTAAGCGACTTGTCGGGGAAGGCAATGGCACCCCACCCCAGTACTTTTGCCTGGAAAATCCCATGGACAGAGGATCCTGGTGGGCTCCAGTCCATGGGGTCGCTGAGAGTCGGACATGACTGAGTGACTTCACTTTCACTTTTCACTTTCATGCATTGGAGAAGGAAATGGCAACCCACTTCAGTATTCTTGCGTGGAGAATCCCAGCGATGGGGGAGCCTGGTGAGCTTCTGTCTGTGGGGTCTCACAGAGTCGGACACAACTGAAGCGACTTAGCAGCAGCAGCAGCAGCAAGCGACTTGTACTACTTTCAAGAGGCTCTTTAGATCCTCTTCGCTTTCTGCCATTAGCGTGGTATCATCTGCATATTTGAGGTTGATATTTCTCCCAGCAATCTTGATTCTAGCTTGTGATTCATCCAGCAGGGAAATTTAAAATTATTGTATTTATAACTAATCAATATGTATATAAAACTTATATTCATTGTTGGTAATAGAAATAAAACAACACTAAGGTATCATTGTTTGGCAGATAGCAATGGTATTTCTCTAACTAATAATAATAGTGCAGATGCAAAGATGAGCGACTGATCTGATCTGAAAGATGTACAGTGTAGAATCTTTGTGTTTGGATAATGGGGCTGATACTACTTTTAGTTTATTGATTTTTTAATGACAAGGAAGCCTGGCATGCTGCAGTCCATGGAGTCACAAAGAGCTGGACACGACTTTGCAACTGAACTGAATTGAACTGAATGCAATTTCAATCAGATAAAACGCTTTCATTTTTTAAAACTAAAGCAGAAAGTTGTAAGTTACAGAGAAAACTTGCACATTATACAAAAATAAATGTAGCAGATTGCCTGTACATTTTTTTAAGGAAGAAAATTAAGCAAGGAGGGTGCAGTACTTGTTATATGGCTATTAAAACTGTCTACAAAATTACTGTCATCAGATTAAATGTGATGCTGCTGCTGCTGCTAAGTCACTTCAGTCGTGTCCGACTCTGTGCAACCCCAGAGACGGCAGCCCACCAGGCTCCCCTGTCCCTGGGATTCTCCAGGCAAGAACACTGGAGTGGGTTGCCATTGCCTTCTCCATTGTGTGAAAGTGAAAAGTGAAAGTGAAGTCGTTCAGTCATGTCTGACTTTTCAGCGACCCCATGGACTGGAGCCTACCAGGCTCCTCTGTCCGTGGGATTTTCCAGGCAAAAGTACTGGAGTGGGTTGCCATTGCCTTCTCCGGTGATGCTGATAAAGAAAGACAAATCAGCAGTGGCCAGTAAAAGATCCAATTACCAATGATTATACATAACATCAGGAAGTTCACGGTTCACATATTGCTGAAGCCTGGCTTGGAGAATTTTGAGCATTACTTTACTAGTGTGTGAGATGAGTGGAATTGTTAGGTAGTTTGAGCATTCTTTGGCATTGCCTTTCTCTGGGATTGGGATGAAAACTGACCTTTTCCAATCTTGTGGCCACTGCTGAGTTTTCCAAATTTGCTGGCATATTGAGTGCAGCACTTTCACAGCATCATCTTTCAGGACTTGGAATAGCTCCACTGGAATTCCATCACCTCCACTAGCTTTGTTCGTAGTGATGCTTTCTAAGGCCCATCTGACTTCACATTCCAAGATGTCTGGCTCTAGGTCAGTGATCACATCATCATGATTATCTGGGTCTTGAAACTCTTTTTTGTACAGTTCTTCTGTGTATTCCTGCCACCTCTTCTTAATATCTTCTGCTTCTGTTAGGTCCACACCATCTCTGTCCTTTATCGTGCCCATCTTTGCATGAAATGTTCCTTTGGTATCTCTCATTTTCTTGAAGAGATCCCTAGTCTTTCCCATTCTGTTGTTTTCCTCTATTTCTTTGCATTGATCACTGAAGAAGGCTTTCTTATCTCTTCTTGCTATTCTTTGGAACTCTGCATTTAGATGTTTATATCTTTCCTTTTCTCCTTTGCTTTTCGCTTCTCTTCTTTTCACAGCTATTTGTAAGGCCTCCCCAGACAGCCATTTTGCTTTTTTGCATTTCTTTTCCATGGGGATGGTCTTGATCCCTGTCTCCTGTACAATGTCACGAACCTCATTCCATAGACCACCTGATCTGCCTCTTAAGAAATCTGTATGCGGGTCAGGAAGCAACAGTTAGAACTGGTCATGGAACAACAGACTGGTTCCAAATAGGAAAAGGAGTACGTCAAGGCTGCATATTGTCACCATGTTTATTTAACTTATATGCAGAGTACATCATGAGAAATGCTGGACTGGAAGAAACACAAGTTGGAATCAAGATTGCTGGGAGAAATATCAATAACCTCAGATATGCAGATGACACCACTCTTATGGCAGAACGTGAAGAGGGGCTAAAAAGCCTCTTGATGAAAGTGAAAGTGGAGAGTGAAAAGGTTGGCTTAAAGCTCAACATTCAGAAAACGAAGATCATGGCATCTGGTCCCATCACTACATGGGAAATAGATGGGGAAATAGTGGAAACAGTGTCAGACTTTGTTTTTCTGGGCTCCAAAATCACTGCAGATGGTGACTGCAGTCATGAAATTAAAAGACGCTTACTCCTTGGAAGGAAAGTTATGACCAACCTAGACAGCATATTCAAAAGCAGAGACATTACTTTACCAACAAAGGTTCGCCTAGTCAAGGCTATGGTCTTTCCTGTGGTCATGTATGGATGTGAGAGCTGGACTGTGAAGAAGGCTGAGCGCCGAAGAATTGATGCTTTTGAACTGTGGTGTTGGAGAAGACTCTTGAGAGTCCCTGGGACTGCAAGAAGATCCAACCAGTCCATTCTGAAGGGGATCAATCCTGGAATTTCTTTGGCAGGAATGATGCTAAAGCTGAAACTCCAGTATTTTGGCCACCTCATGCGAAGAGTTGACTCATTGGAGAAGACTCTGATGCTGGGAGGGATTGGGGGCAGGAGGAGAAGGGGACGACAGAGGATGAGATGGCTGGATGGCATCACTGACTCGATGGGTATGAGTCTGGGTGACCTCCGGGAGCTGGTGATGGACAGGGAGGCCTGGCGTGCTGCAGTTCATGGGGTCGCAAAGAGTCGGACACGACTGAGCGACTGATCTGATCTGATCTGATCTGATACATAACAAAATTAACATTTTCAATATAGTGGGGAAAAAATCAGGCTATTTACAAATGGTGCTACGATTGTTGATTCACTAGAAAAAAAGTCTGTTTTATCTTTATCTCACAATTAAATACAAAAATTTATATACACATACATATGGAGTATGTACATATATGAGTGTGTATATAAAGTATATATATGCAATTTGTTCTTTCACTTACACTTTGGATTTTTTTCATCAGTATATGTATCTTATTCTTGTTTAATGACCTTTGAATGTAACAATTTATTTCTTTTTATGGACACAGGTCTTGGTTCCAAGTTTTTAAGGATACATTCATAGAAACAATTAGTAGGCAAAACTATATGAGCATTTAAAATAGTTTTGGCACAATTATTGGCAGAAAATTCTAGAACAAATTCCTCATGTTGTCTCTTTTTTAAGGGATTATTTTCAGTTGGTTCATTGATGTTTTAATTTGCCCACTATTATACTTAATCAAGATAAGTTTTAATTGAGCACTTTTCTTGCTTCTGACAGTGAGCAAAAAACAGGGGCAGATGGTATGGGGACAGTCAAAGGAAACAAAAGAGAGTCCTTATTCTTAGGACCATTCAAAAAAAAAAAGAAAAATACAGATATTTAAGTACCAAATTGGGTGATAATGTCTAGTGCATGTGCTTTGAAAGAATCAGAAATAAAATATTTTTTCAAAGGTAAAACTTAACTATTTTCTGTAAATACATCTAATATTTATGGTGATTACTGCTAATAATATCCATGATAATTGACTGACTGCAGTTAGTTCTTCTATACCATAGGAAAGTTCAAAATGCATGAATGATCCTGAGATAAAGCTAATGAGCACTTCTTAGCCATGTACTAAATGCTAAGTGCTTTGATTACAGTCTCTTCTTGTCATGGCTTGACAGGAGGATGTTTTGCCAATGATTCTCTAAAATTAGAGACAGTTTTAGAGACCAAAGATTAAAAAACAGAAGGTAGCATCTGTAGAGCCCCTAATATCTGCCAAGCACTGCACTAGAATCCTAAAGAATACTGCTTCTGTTTCACAGAAACTTGATACTCTTAAGTGGAGCTCGAAGATACCCTTTAACTGGAGATCAAAGGAGTAAGTACTGAAGACAGAATGGAGTCCTCAGCGACATCATCCTAAGGGTTACAAGTTTTCATTTGTGGATCAGAAGTTAGACGTACATGAGAATGGCCTTTGGCTAACAGAAGTCAGCTCACCTAGATGTGCCTAGGAGATTACCCTACCATCAACACAACCACCACCTTCCACTCAGTTCAGTTCGGTCACTCAGTTGTGTCTGACTCTTCGCGACCCCATGAACCACAGCATGCCAGGCCTCCCTGTCCATCACCAACTCCTGGAATACACCCAAACCCATGTCCATTGAGTCGGTGATGCCATCCAACCATCTCATCCTCTGTTGTCCCCTTCTCCTCCTGCCCTCAATCTTTCCCAGCATCAGGGTCTCCAAATGTCAATGGTTGACTCATTTGGAATACAAAAGGCCAATCTGCTCCAATTATAACTCTGTGTGCCATTTATTCTCCAGAGTCCTCCAGTGGTCAGGTCAAGACTAGATTTTACGTGTGACTATATCCATGGTGAACAATGGGCCCTTTCCTGTTTTGCCTCTCTGTTTTTGTTATAGGTTTTTCCAGAAGAACATTCTCTCAGTGAGTCATTTGGCTCAAATCTATCCCAGATTCTGCTTCTAAAGAACCCAACCTGTGACAACGGGGCTTTGGAGGTCCTGGCTGTATTTCTATGTGTATCATACCTAACATTTTCTAATCATCACAATGACTCTTCAAAGTAGGTACTGATACTCCAGTTTTATGCAATGGCATATTAAGATTGGTCCACTGAACCAGATTCAGCAAAAAGACAAATCCCAGAGAAAATAGGAGTTAATTGCTTAAATAATTCCATAAGGAAAGGCCAAAAACTGCCTTTAATAAAGAGGTGTTTCACTATCCCACTCTAGGACCATCCATTCTAACTTTCCACAAATTTGCCCTTCAGAGGAAAGTCATACCTAAGATGACACAAGTGATATTTTATCAATCCTTGTTACAAAGTCAGTGTTCTCTATCTTTGATCTTACTCATTTCTGATCCTGGGCCATGTGGGACTTACTAACTATTGGATTGGCCAAAAAGTTTGTTTAGATTTTTCCATAATATGTTACAGAAAAACCCAAGTGAGTTTTTTGGCCAACCCAATAAATATTTTTCAAATTAATATATGCTTAAGGACTCTAAGATCTAAAGAGAGGTGTCTTTTCTCTAGGCTTGTAGCCTCCATCATTTGTACCTTCACTCGAGCTAGACTTATTTCCCCATTGTGAGCCTTTTGACTTGAATGCAATAACATTTCTCTACCTCACCTTCCAGTTGTGTGGGTCAGGATCAATAATAGATTCATAAATATACAAACATGGAGGCCTCAAACTATACTCTGAATCAACTGGAACTTTCTGGACCAATTTTCCAGTCTTGAAGTATGCCTTCATATGACGAACAAGAATGGCAAGTATGCACTGAATGGGACATTATGTCACACTTGACCAAGTGAAAAAAAACTTAATTGAGTACAGAGTGGTATTATCAACATTTAGACTATAGTGTGTTATAGTCCATTGGTCAGCTGATATTAATGAAAGGACCTACCTATTAATGTTAATAGCTAAATCAGAGCTTTTCACTATAAAGCTACCCAATTAGGTCCTATGCTTTATACTTCATACACCTTAGTGATCTCTTAAAAGTGAAGTTGCTCAGTCATGTCTGACTCTTTGGAACCCCATAGACTGTAGCCTACCAGGCTCCTCTGTCCATGGGATTTTCCAGGCAATAATACTGGAGTGGATTGCCATTTCCTTCTTCAGGGGATCTTCCCAACCCAGGGCTCGAGCATGGGTCTCCCACATTGAAGACAGATGCTTTACCATCTGAGCCACCAGGGAAGTCAGCGATCTCTTAAAAGACTGACCCTAAATCAGACTAGCTATCTTGGAACGCAATAGTCTAGAAAAATAAAGAGGAGTATAGTAGCTTGGAGGAACAAGACATTATTATGAGTGAAGTAGAAGTGTCTTTAGTGATAACCCACCACTACAACCCAGTCCACCATCATAGCTAGCTCTTAGAGCATCGTATTTTCCACTGACAAGCTGCAGATCCCAAAATGTAGTAGAGCACTGAGAACAAAGATTTTCAAAAATTCAAGGCACTGCATTCATAAACTAGGGACTCAGCTAGTTTATGAACTGCTTCAACTGCTTCAACATCTCTTCAGCTGCTTCAACATCTCAAATTATCTGAGTCTTCCAGTTCATACCTATTATGCCCTTAACCCCAGAGCATGTGTATTACTCTCCATTCAAATTATTTCCTTACAGATATCACCATGGAACAGGGATGTCAGAGGTAGGAGTAATTACACTGTCACAAAGATACCAATTTTTTCTTCCAGTGATGAAAGGCAGAGATGAAAATAAGCAACAGCATCAGTCTTAGACCTACAGATTTATAACTACAGATTTTTTAAGCTCATAGTAGAAAATACAGAGAAAGAAATGGCATGGCAGGTAAACACATTTGGGGAGTCTTAAAGAACAGAGCAAGAATAATCATTTATGTCTGTCAGAACAGATGGGTCTGGAAATAGTTTGATCTTCAGGGCCAAATGTGATCATAGTAAATTGTTTTTCCCACAAGTCTAAAGCCTATTTATGTTTAAAGCAAAATAAAAACAAAACACTTTGGAGGAATCCAAATGACCAATACTGAAAGAATACAGGAAATAATGTTAATTCTATTTAATAAATTCCATTTTCTCTGACAAACCTATATCTAGCATTGCTTGCAACAGACCTGCTTGCATGGGAGTCACCCTGGAGGCTTCTTAACACAACAAAACAAGCAGACAAAAATCTACTTAACCGTAAAGAAATCTTTATCTCAAATCATCTCCCCTGTAGTGATCTAGATTCAGGCTGAAGTTATAACAGTGATTTTGCTCAATAAAAAAGGACTGGAGGAGGCTTAGGAAATGATCTAAGCATCCTGATGGAGTGTCTTGCTGCCTCTTTTGAGTCTTTTTATCTCTCTGTTTACATATCAACTGGCAAGTCAGTCAGCAGGTGCACAACTCTGATTCCAGAAAAGAACCCCTGGAATATACACCAGATAAGCCACCTCCCCTCTCCCCTCCCACTTCCCAGGCAAGGAAGTTTAAATTTCAGTGTCTGTTACTACTAAACATGGGTGGAAAAGCAAAGCCGCAAAGCTGGTGGCTGTGGCAGGGAGACACTGCAGTTCTGTCGCTCCTCCAGGTGAGATCCTGAGTTCACTTTGTGTGAATAACAACATTTTCTATTTTTATCTTTCTTTCATGTGTAGAGAAGCCTTGACTACCCAGAGATAAGGTAAGTAATTCAAGGATGTTGGAAAAAGTACAATATGGACTATGGCTTTGGGACCGGCAACTTCTGGACTCCCATTCCACTGCTGGTAATGACTCTTGACACCACATATGCTTTCCAGGAATGTTTTTGAAGCTGAGCCCAAGAGGTTTCTCAGCTATGCTTCCACAGTCTTTACAGACAGCCAAGCACATGCCCACTACATTTACTGCCCTCTACACAGCTTGAGCAGCTTTATATGCTTTAAATATTAACCTTCCGGTTCAGACTATATTTAAAGGGTTTCACTTAACGTACCTCATTCAGTTTCTGAAAACTAGTTAGATTTCTGGAGTCAGAGTTATTTTCTGCATGACACTGACCACCCTCAGCTACATTCTTTGGGTAACTCCATCTATGCCAGAGCACTATTTGTATGGTAGAATTTCTCCTCTTATAAAATAGAGAAGATGTGGTTTCATCCTTGCAGGATAAGTGTGATGGTGAATAAGATAAAAGCTAAATTTACTCAGAGATAAAAATTGCATATTAAGTCTTATAACCACACATCAATAGACTCCATTTTTGATTATGGTTTCAAGAGTATTAGGCTATCTGCTGGCTTCACTCATCTTACCCCTTAAGTAAGACTCACTCTTGTATTTTTTGTATAGTTCAGTTCAGTTAAGTTGCTCAGCCGACTCTTTGCAACCCCATGAATTGCAGCATGCCAGGCCTCCCTGTCCATCACCAACTCCCAGAGTTCACTCAAGTTCATGTCCATCAAGTTGGTGATGCCATCCAGCCATCTCATCCTCTGTCGTCCCCTTCTCCTCCTGCCCTCAATCCCTCCCAGCATCAGGGTCTTTTCCAATGAGTCAACTCTTCACATGAGGTGGCCAAAGTACTGGAGTTTCAGCTTCAACATCAGTCCTTCCAATGAACACTCAGGACTGATCTCCTTTAGGATGGACTGGTTGGATCTCCTTGCAGTCCAAGGGACTCTCAAGAGTCTTCTCCAACACCACAGTTCAAAACCATCAATTCTTTGGCACTCAGCTTTCTTCACAGTCCAACTCTCACATCCATACATGACCAATGGAAAAACCATAGCCTTGACTAGATGGACCTTTGTTGGCAAAGTAATGTCTCTGCTTTTTAACATGCTATCTAGGTTGGTCATAACTTTTCTTCCAAGGAGTAAACGTCTTTTAATTTCATGGCTACAATTACCATCTGCAGTGATTTTGGAGCCCCAAAAAACAAAGTCTGACACTGTTTCCACTGTTTCCCCATCTGTTTCCCATGAAGTGATGGGACCAGATGCCATGATCTTCGTTTTTTCTGAATGTTGAGCTTTAAGCCAACTTTTTCACTCTCCTCTCTCACTTTCATCAAGAGGCTTTTTAGTTCTTCTTCACTTTCTGCCATAAGGGTGGTATCATCTGCATATCTGAGGTTATTGATATTTCTCCCGGCAATCTTGATTCCAGCTTGTGCTTCTTCCAGTCCAGCATTTCTCATGATGTACTCTGCATATAAGTTAAATAAACATGGTGACAATATACAGCCTTGACGTACTCCTTTTCCTATTTGGAACCAGTTTGTTGTTCCATGTCCAGTTCTAACTGTTGCTTCCTGATCTGCATACAAATTTCTCAAGAGGCAGATCAGGTGGTCTGATAATTCCATCTCCTTCGGAATTTTCCACAGTTTATTGTGATCCACACAGTCAAAGGCTTTGGCATAGTCAATAAAGCAGAAATAGATGTTTTTCTGGAACTCTCTTGCTTTTTCCATGATCCAGTGGATGTTGGCAATTTGATCTCTGGTTCCTCTGCCTTTTCTAAAACCAGCTTGAACATCAGGAAGTTCACGGTTCACATATTGCTGAAGCCTGGCTTGGAGAATTTTGAGCATTACTTTACTAGCGTGTGAGATGAGTGCAATTGTGCGGTAGTTTGAGCATTCTTTGGCATTGCCTTTCTTTGGGATTGGAATGAAAACTGACCTTTTCCAGTCCTGTGGCCACTGCTGAGTTTTCCAAATTTGCTGGCATATTGAGTGCAGCACTTTCACAGCATCATCTTTTAGGATCTGAAATAGCTCAACTGGAATTCCATCACCTCCACTAGCTTTGTTCATAGTGATGCTTTCTAAGGCCCACTTGCCTTCACATTCCAGGACGTCTGGCTCTAGGTGAGTGATCACACCATCGTGATTATCTGGGTCATGAAGCTCTTTTTTGTACAGTTCTTCTGTGTATTCTTGCCACCGCTTCTTAATATCTTCTGCTTCTGTTAGGTCCATACCATTTCTGTCCTTTATCAAGTTAGATAAGGTGAAAAGATAAGATATTCCTTAGCTCATGCCTTCATTCATCATTTTTTTAAGAGACCCCTCTGATTACTATATGGAAAATAGACTGAAATGAGAAAGACTAGCAATGGGGAAATTAGTTAGGCAGCTAATGTCATCACCCAGTCAAGAGATAAAAACCCATACTTCAAAGTACATTTACTTTTACAAGTTATGAAAGTACACAAGTCTCACATGGATGCCTACTGGATCAGCTTTGCCACACCAAAGAAGAGGGGGATAGTGCAACACTAGACTCTTGGTTCAAATTCCAGCTTGGCCATTATAGGACATTAATTCTTGCACCTTGGTAACTTGTTTCTTGTATCTATGTATCCATGTTTTCTCATCTTTAAAGATGAGTACCACATCTTTAAGTGGTACTCATTTAAAGTACCACATAGGGTTGTCAAGAACACAGGAGTAAGTATACGTGAACTGTTTAAAATAGTACCCACCAGGTAACAAGAGCTCATTGTTTTTTGCCTGGCATACAAGTGGGGCAATGTGGTTTGTGGCCCCAAGAGGGCAGCAGAGGAACAGATGTGGAATTACACAAAGCCAGATTCACATTAGTTATCAAAGATGTATTGTCTGAAGCGGGAAAAAAAAAAAACAGGAAGAAGACCTCAATGAATCATGCAAAACTGAAGCTAAGCTCAGAGTCACTTAGACCTTGCTATTTTGTTCTGGCTAACAGTTCAGTATAGTCAAAATCAATCCCTCAAGTAATCAGAAGGATCCAGGAACTCATCCTGGAGCATGCTTTCAAGATGGCTCACTCACATGGCCAGTAAGTCAATGCTGGCTCCTGGCTGGGAGCTCAGCTAAGGACCAGCGCCTTTGGCTACTCTCCACCTGGACCTTTCTGTGTGGTCTGGCCACAGTAGCTGAGTACCAGGGTACGCATCCCACAGAGGATAGGTAGAGTGGCATCACTTTTCCTGATCTAGCCTAAAAAGTCACATGTGTCACTTCTACATATTCTAGTAGTCAAAGCTGTAACAAAAGTCCACCCAGTTTTGTGGAGGAAAGACACAGATGCCACCTCCTAATGGGGAGTGGCAAGTGGAAAAGCATACAGAGAAATATTCTTATATTCACTTTTTTAAAAATATAATCAACCACAAAGTGGATCCTAGAAATATATACTGGATACTTTCTGTCTCTCATTTTCACATGCAAAGCATGAGAAAGTCTTTGCAAGTCTGGGGGCAAAATACATTCTAAAACTAATTTGATCTCATTTCCACCTCTCCCCCTGGAGTCCAAGCTGACATGCTTTCTCCCTGGGTTACAGCAAAGCCTCCTGAGAGGCTTCCTCACTTTCAATTTAGCCCCATATATCTCTCATTTATACTGGAGCCAGTGAAACTTTTAAAAATGTTAACCTGATCATGTCACACTGCTCAGCTTAAACCATCCAATGGCTTCCTATCATCCTTAAAATAAAAGCCTAAACTCTAATGGTGGCCTACAAGATCCCCTGTGTTCAGATTTCTGTTTCTCCTTTTCATTTCATCTTTGGCTTTCCCTCCAGCACACACACACTGACCTTCTTCCTCTAATGCTAAGGCCTGGAGGTGTTTCTGTCTTAGGGTCTTTTGTTCCCAAATCACTTTATATTTGCCCTATCCCATTACTCACATCTCTGCTCAAATACCACCTCTCTGATCACCCAATATAATGAGCACTTCTTTCCCTTAACTCTGCTTTATTTTCTTATCACTGAGATTGTTATTTATATGTTTGATTCCTTGTTCATGGCTTGTTCCTCCCTCAAGAATATGAGCACTTCACAGACAGGACTTTGGGTTTTGTTCACTGCTCTTACTAGCAGCACCTTGATCCATTCAATAAACAGCTATGTTGAACAATGACTAAAGAATTTTTTTTTTAGAAAGAAATACATTTTTTGTGTCCTTTCTGATTGAATGTGGCATATAAAGTAAGCTGTACTTTGACTCTAATGAAAACATGTTTGTGCTCCCTACTAGTCATGGGCAATTCTTTCCTAGGATCCCGTGGTCTTGTGGACAGGTTTGGGAATAGATGGTTGTTTCACTGTGTACACTTCAGAGGTTTCAACTTGATACTGACTATTTATACTGCTGAAGTTTAGTCATGTCTGGGCTTGTTTAGTGAGTTGATGGTGATGCCTCAGAGAGTTCAATTCTAATGAAGTTTTTGGTTTTGAATGATTGAAGATAAAGGAAGCTGTGGTTGGGGTAAATGCAAAAGCTAGGAAATGGGGACAGGATGGGAATCTGAGGGTAGTGATGGCTAAGTGAAGATGCTGTCACTTTTCTGGGCTTCTCGGCACCATCAAACATGCTACACTTGGAGAATTCTCCACCTCCTTGGCAGCTAGGACACTGGGCTAAAACATAGGCCCCAGCAAACACATATACCAGAAAGGCATTGAATCACTGCAGAGAAACAAGTGCCACCTGGGGTCCACTCTAGAGCAACAGACAGCAGGCAATTCCAGTTGCCAGAGGGAGGGGTGGCTAAGGTCACACACTAGCCAAGACTGAACACCAGCAGTGCGTCTGTGGCCAACAGAGGCAAGTGAGCAGTTTCTAGCAGAGCAACTCTTCAATGCAATTCTGGGCATCGATCCTGGCTGGGGAGCCTCCCAGTCTGGTTTCTGGCCTCCTGGGATATCCTGTATTCACTAATAAATTCCTTTTCTGCTCATACTATATTTCAATTAGCTGCAACTGAGAACTCTGACAGAGATGAGGAGTGGATGGGCTGGCTATTTATTTCCAGTCTAACCCAGGGACCATGCCCAACACCTCTGAAGAAAGAAGCTGGAAGTCAAAATGGCAGAAATTATTTTAAGAAGCAAGTCTGTGAGACTCAGAGTCTGAACAGAAGTGCTTTGTTCTGCAGGTGACAAAATTCTACTTTGAGCAGGAAACTGAGCCTCTGCCCACTTTTCCTTGGAACATAGCAGAATCCTTCACCAGAGAGACACCAGAGAAACTGTCTTCAAACAACTTTTAGAAGTTCTAATTGGCTACAGTCCGTGGAGTCACAAAAGAGTTTAATAGACCTTAGCAACTAAACAACAACAAAAAAAAAAGACAAACCCGTTATGAACTGGATAAAAGTGAATTTTTTTGGTTGAGGTGGGACTTGGTGCCCCTACCATAGGGGTGAGGGTGCTTACTGATCCCTCTGCCCACTTTGCGATAAATCTCCAGAACTCAGTGATGGTGACAGGCAGGAGGCTTACAAACTCTGTGACACCCAGGTGACCATGGAGAATCTCCTGAGATAACATCCAGCAGGTGCATGCCAGAAAGGCAGTGGTCCCAGGTGAGCAGATTCATTTCTGGGCACATCACCTGAGGGTTCCCATAAAGCTGGTGGGGAACCCACTTGGCCTTGTTTCAAAGAATTCAAGCCCTGCTTCAGGGGAGAATTAACCAGAGGGATCTGAACATTATATCACTAATGTCTTTTCTAACAAAATTTAGTAAAACCTGGAGAAATTTTGGCTGCACACTGGTTTACTCAACATGATCTTATTGGTGGTATACTACACATATTCAAGTTATTTAACTTTCCTTAAACTTTAGTAAATTTATTAATTTCTGTTGTAACTTCAACTCTGAGGAAGAGGAACTCAACTTGCTCACAAATTCTCTACCTGCATCTCCAAGCATTTTCCATGCTCACTCACCTACCCTATGATGGACTTCTGAATTCTGAACACATCAAAGAGCCCTGGGCATCTCCTCGCACAAGGTTCTCCTGATTCAATCTTTACCCACTGGATTGGACCCCCTTACATCACCTTAGTTGACTTTGTTAATGAAGTCTCTGTGAGTATTAGAGTGGAAAGTGTGTGAATATGGGATAAATTCAGGGTTCAAATAGCAATGGGATTTTCAGAGAGTTGTTTAAGCTCTCTGAGCATCCAAACAGATAAAATAACGGAAATGGCAACCCACTCCAGTATTCTTGCCTGGAAAATCCCATGGAGGGAGGAGCCTGGTGAGCTACAGTCCAGGGGGTCACAAAGAGTCGGACACAACTGAGTGACTTCACTTTCACTTTCAATCTTGTTATAAGGAATTTAAAGTACCAAGTAGGAAGCCTTGAACCTAAATGCTATATGAAAACATTACCCACTTTTGTGAGGGCATTTACTTTCTCAGGACCACTCTTATTATTAGAGGTTTGGTCTCTCTTCCTGCCTGGGGTCTCCCAATCTGCGAGCCAGCACTAGGAGATGGTAGATCCTACAGACTTAAAACATTTGCTCACTTCATGTCTCTATCACGCTTTGGTAATCCTTCTGATATTTCAAATGTTTTCATCATTATTATATTTGCAGTGGTGATCTATAATCAGCAATCTCTAGTGTTACTACTGGCACTGTTTTGGGGTGCCACAAACCATGCCCATATAAGATGGTGAACTTAATAAGTGTTGTATGTGTTCTGACTACTCCACCAAGCAGCTATTCCCTGTCTCTCTCCCTTTCCTCAAGCCTCCCTATTCCCTGAGACACAATAATATTGAAATTAGGCCAATTAACAACCCTACAACATCCTCTAAGTGTTCAAGCAAAAGGAAGAGTTGCACATCTCTCACTTTAAACCAAAAGCTAGTCAGACACGACTGAAGCAACTTAGCAGCGGCAGCAGCATACATAATTCAGCCTAATGATGAAGGCATGTCATAAGCCAAGATAGGCTGAAAGCTCAGCCTCTTATGGCAGCTAGCCAAGTTGTGAGTGCAAAGGAAAAGTTCTTGAGGGAAATTAAAAATGCTACTCCAGTGAACATATGAAAGGCAAGAAAGCAAAACAACTTTATTCCACATATGAAAAAAGTTTTAGTGGTCTGGATAGATCAAACCATCCAGAACATTCCCTTAAACCAAAGCCTAATACAGAGGAAGGTTGCAACTCTCTTCAATTCTATGAAGGCTGAACGAGGTAAGGAAGCTGCAGAAGGAAAGTTTGAAGCTAAGAGAGGTCGGTTCATGAGGTTTAAGGAAACAAGGTGTCTCCATAACTTACAAAGGTGGCTACACTGAACAGATTTTCAATGTAGACAAATCAGCATTATATTAGAAGAAAATGCCATCTAGGACTTTCACAGCTAAAGAGGAGGAGTCAACACCTGATTACAAACCACCAAAGGGACAGACTGATGCTCTTATTAGGGGCTAAGGCAGCTGGTGATTCTAAGTTGAAGCCAATGCTAATTTATTATTCTGAAAATCCTGGGCCCTTAAGGGCTAAATCTACTCTGCCCGGCCCAGCTGGTAAAGAACCCTCCTGCAACACACGAGACCTGGGTTGGATTCCTGGGTTGGGAATATCCCCTGGAGAAGGAAAAGGCTACTCACTCCAGTATTCTGGCGTAGAGAATTCCATGGACTGTATAGTCCATGGGGCTGCAAAGAGTCAGACACGACTGAGCTACTTTCACTCTCACTTTCTGTGCTCTATTATTAGAACAGTGAAACCTGTATTATAGCACATCTGTTTACAAAATTATTTACTAAATATTTTCAGCCCACTGTTGAGACCCACTGCTCCAAATAAAATATTTCTTTCACAATGTTACTGCTCACTGACAATGTGCCTGGTCACCCAAGGGCTCCAACAGAGATGCTCTACCAGATTAATTTTGTTTTCATGTCTGCTAACATAGCATCCATCCTGTGGTCCATGGATCAAGCAGTAATTTCACTTTTCACACTTTAATATTTATGAAATTAATTTTGTACAGCTATAGCTGCAAGAGATGGTGATTCCTCTAATGGATCTGGGCAAAGAAAATGGAAATTTTTAAAAAGATTCAGCCCTATATGCCATTAAGATTACTCATGATTTATGGGCAGAGGTCAAAATACCAGAATTAACAGAAACTTAGAAGAATTTGAATCCAATCATCGTGGATGACTTTGAAGGATTCAAAATTTCAGTGGAGAAAGTAGCTGTATACATGTTCGAACTATCAAGAGAATTAGAAGTGGAACCTAAAGATGTACCTGCGTTGCTGTAATCTCATGATAAAACTTGAACACCTGAGGAGTTTCTTCTTATGAATGAGCAAAGAAAGTGGTTTCTTGAGATAGAATCTACTCCTGGTAAAGATGCTGTGAAGACTGTTGAAAAGAAAACAAAGTATTTAGAACAGTATATAAACTTGGTTGACAAAGCAGTGGTGGGATTTGAGAGGACTGATTCCAATTTTGAAACAGGTTCTTCTGTGGATAAAATGTTATCAAACATCATTGCATACTACAGAGAAATTGTTCACGAAAGAAAGAGTCAACTGGTTCAGGAAACTTCACTGCTTCCTTATTTTAAGAAACTGCCACAGCCACCCCAACCTTCAGCAAACACCACCCTGATAAATCAGCAACCATCAACATAAAAGCAAGACTCTCTACCAGCAAAAAGATTACAACACACTAAAGGCTCGGTTTAGGATTAGCATTTTTTTAGCAATAAAATATTTTAATTAAAATATGTACATAATTTTTTTAGACATAACAATATTGTACACTTAATAGACTAAAAAAATGTAACTTTTATGTGCACTGGGAAGCCAAAAACTCCTGTGACTTGCCTTATTGCTATATTTGGTTTATTGAGGTGGTCTGGAACCCAATCTGTCATGTCTCTATGGCATGCCTGTAGATGGGAGAAATGAGTTGCAAAAGTCTACAAACAGTATAACATCATTTTAATAAAGCTCAAAACAACCAAAACTACATGATTTTATGTATATATATGTGCTAAAATTACCAATTAAAACAGGCAAAGGAATGATACCTACAATTTACAGGATAATGGTTTCCTCTTGGACGGAGGTAGGAGGAAAGAACATGATACAAGCAATGCATTGGTAATGTGTTATTTTGTTTTGGGGAGGAGAAGTCATGGGTGTACATTTCATTATTATGTTACTGTATTCTTTTACATGTGCCAAATACTTCATAATAAAAACAAAGAGTGACCAATAGAGCTAGAGGAGTTAATTAAAATCAGTAGAAAACAGGCAATCTTTTGGAAATGGCACAGACTCTGTGTCCTCTAAGGGAAGGGTGCCTGGATCCAGCCTTTCCCTTTCAGGTATTTGACACTTGCTCTCAACAAGCTATGATAAATTTACCCATGCTACCAAAACATACAAGAGCCAGAGAAAGACATCAGGATGCCAATGAACATGTCTATAATGAGAAGCACAATTCTCACATACTGGACATACTCATCTAGCATGATTAGCAGATCCTGTACCTATAGGCAAACTACACAGGAAGTCACATTATAATCAGAAGTGTCAGTACTGAGTTTTTACAAGAATTCTTGGTCAGAAAGATGGCCTTACTAGTTTAAGCAACTCGTCAGACAAGAATGAAATAAACTGAAACTTCACAGAACTATATATCTTAAGAACACAACTAATATAAAGAGCTAGTTTCACCTTCATATCTATGTAGACAAGTCTGCGTGGGAATCAAAACATGAACATGGATCAGAATTCAAGAAGTAGACTAAGTGAGAATAAAACAAAGCTAAGCCTCAGTTTCTCATTGTCTTCAGTTGAGTTTAACATAGCCAAGCACATGTGACGTCACTCTCACTCTTCATGCCCAAGACAGACACCATTCATTCATCAGGGACTTTTTTTCCACAGCAATTACTCAGGACTCTTCAAAAAGCACTCCAGATAGCCACTATTAACTGGGTTGGTACATGAAGTAAAAGCTATTATTTATAAACATGGACCAACAGTTAAAATGGTACAAATTAACTTACTTACAAAACAGAAAGAGACTCAAAGACTTAGAACATGAACTTATGGTTGTCGGCGGGAAGGGAGAGCTGGGGACTTTGGGAAGGTCATGCTCAGTTCAAGTCCAGTTCAGTTCAGTTGCTCAGTTGTGTTCAACTCTTTGTGACCCCATGAATCACAGCATGCCAGGCCTCCCTGTCCATCTCATGTACACACTGCTATATTTAAAATGGATACTCAACAAAGACCCATTTCATAGCACATGGAACTCTGCTCATGTTATGCGCTAGCCTAGATGAGAGGGGAGTTTAGGGGAAAATGGATACACATATATGTATGCCCGAGTGCCTTGAAACTACTACAATATTGTTTGTTTTTATTGAAAGAGAATTGCTTTACAGAATTTTGTTGTTTTCTGTCAAACCTCAACATGAATCAGCCATAGGTATATGTACATTCCCTCCCTCTTGAACCTCCCTCCCATCTCCCGCCCCATCCCACCGTCTAGGTTGATACAGAGCCCCTGTTTGAGTTTCGAGAGCCATACAGCAAATTCCTATTGGCTATCTATTTTATATATGATAATGTAAGTTTCCATGTTACTCTTTCCATACATCTCACCCTCTCCTCCCCTCTTCCATGTCTATAAGTCTATTCCCTATGTCTGTTTCTCCATTGCTGCTGCAGCTGAGTCACTTCAGTCGTGTCCAACTCTGTACAACCCTATACATGGCAGCCCATCAGGTTCCAGCATTCCTGGGATTCTCCAGGCAAGAACACTGGAGTGGGTTGCCATTTCCTTCTCCAATGCATGAAAGTGAAAAGTGAAAGTGAAATCGCTCAGTCATGTCCGACTCGTAGCAACCCCATGGAGTGCAGCCTACCAGGCTCCTCCATCCATGGGATTTTCCAGGCAAGAGTACTGGAGTGGGTTGCCATTGCCTTCTACTGCCCTGTAAATAAATTCTTCAGTACCATTTTTCTAGATTCTGTATATGTGCGTTAGAATACGATATTTATCTTTCTCTTTCTGACTCACTTCACTCTGTATAATAGGTTCTAGGTTCATCCACCTCTTCAGAACTGACTCAAATGGATTCCTTTTTATGGCTGAGTAATATTTCACTGAGAGAATGCAATGGCACCCCACTCCAGTACTGTTGCCTGGAAAATCCCATGGATAGAGGAGCCTGGTAGGCTGCAGTCCATGGGGTCGCTAAGAGTCAGGACACGACTGAGGGACTTCACTTTCACTTTCCACTTTCATGCATTGGAGAAGGAAATGGCAACCCACTCTAGTGTTCTTGCCTGGAGAATCCCATGGACGGAGAAGCCTGGTAGGCTCCAGTCCATGGGGTCGCACAGAATGGGACACAACTGAAGTGACTTAGCAGCAGCAATATTCCATTGTGTATATGTACCACAACTTTATCCATTCATCTGCGGATGGACATCTAGGTTGCTTCCATGTTCTAGCTATTGTAAATAGTGCTGCAATGACCAGTGGGATACATGTGTCTTTTTCAATTTTATTTTCCTCAGGGTATATGCCTAGGAGTGGGATTTCTGGGTCATATGGTGGTTTTATTCCTAGTTCTTTAGGGAATCTCCATACTGTCTTCCATAGTGGTTGTATCAATTTACATTCCCACCAACAGGGGAAGAGTGTTCCCTTTTCTCCACACCCTCTCCAGAATTTACTGTTTGTAGACTTTTCAATGATGGCCATTCTGACTGGTGTGATGCAATATCTCATTGTGGTTTTGATTCGCATTTCTCTAATAATGAGCAATGTTGAACATCTTTTCATGTGTTTGTTAGCCATATGTACGCCTTCTTTGGAGAAATGTCTGTTTAGGTCTTTTTCCCACTTTTTAATTGGGTTTTTTGTTTTTCTGATATTGAGTTGTATGGGCTGCTTGTATATTTTGGAAATTAATCCTTTGTCAGGTGTTTCATTTGCTATTCTTTTCTCACATTCTGAGGGTTGCCTTTTCACCTTGCTTATAGTTTCCTTTCAAAAGCAGAGACATCACTTTGCCCACAAAGGTTCGCCTAGTCAAGGCTATGGTCTTTCCTGTGGTCATGTATGGATGTGAGAGCTGGACTGTGAAGAAGGCTGAGTGCCGAAGAATTGATGCTTTTGAACTGTGGTGTTGGAGAAGACTCTTGAGAGTCCCTTGGACTGCAAGGAGATCCAACCAGTCCATTCTGAAGGAGATCAGCCCTGGGATTTCTTTGGAGGGAATGATGCTAAAGCTGAAACTCCAGTACTTTGGCCACCTCATGCGAAGAGTTGACTCATTGGAGAAGACTCTGATGCTGGGAGGGATTGGGGGCAGGAGGAGAAAGGGACGACAGACGATGAGATGGCTGGATGGCATCACTGACTCGATGGATATGAGTCTGAGTGACCTCCGGGAGTTGGTGATGGACAGGGAGGCCTGGTGTGCTGCCGTTCATGGGGTCGCAAAGAGTCGGACACGACTGAGCGACTGATCTGATCTGATCTAATCTGATAGTTTCCTTTGCTGTGCAAAAGCTTTTAAGTTTAATCAGGCCCCACTTGTTTACTTTTGTTTTTATTTTCATTACTCTACAAGGTGGGTCATAGGGGATCTTGCTTTGATTTATGTCATCAAGTGTTCTGCCTATGTCTTCCTCTAAGAGGTTTACAGTTTCTGGTTTTATAATTAAGTCTTTAATCCATTTTGAGTTTATCTTTGTGTATGGTGTTAGGAAGTGTTCCAGTTTCACTCTTTTACATGTAGCTGTCCAGTTTTCCGAGCACCATTTGTTGAAGAGGCTGTCTTTGCCCTTTGTATATTCTTGCCTCCTTTGTCAAAAATAAGGTACTCATTGGTGCATGGGTTTATTTCTGGGCTTTCTATCTTGTTCCATTGGTAATATTTCTGTTTTTGTGCCAGTACCATACTGTCTTGATGACTATAGCTTTGTAGTATAAGCTGAAGTCAGGAAGGTTGATTCCTCCAGCTCCATTTTTCTTTCTAAAGACTGCTTTGGCTATGCTGGGTCTTTTTTGTTTCTATACGAGTTTTGAAATTTTTTGTTCTAGTTCTGTGAAAAATGCCATTGGTAATTTGATAAGGATCACACTGAATCTGTAGATTGCATTTGGTAGTATAGTCATTTTCACAATATTGATTCTTCCTACCCAGGAAAGTGGAACATCTCTCCATCTGTTTATGTTGTCTTTGATTTCTTTCATCAGTGTCTTATAATTTTCTGTGTACAGTTCTTTTGTCTCCTTAGGTAAGTTTATTCCTAGATTTTTAATTCTTCATATTGCAATGGTGAATGGGATTGATTCCTTAATTTCTCTGATTTTTCATTGTTAGTATATAGAAATCCAAGTGATTTCTTTGTGTTGATTTTGTATCCTGCAACTTTGCTAAATTCACTGATTAGCTCTAATAATTTTCTGATACTATCTTTAGGGTTTTCTATGTACAGTATCATATCATCTGCAAACACGTGAGAGATTTACTTCTTCCTTTCTGATCTGGATTACTTTTATTTCTTTTTCTTCCCTGATTGCTATAGCTAGGACTTCCAAAACTATGTTGAATAATAATGGTGAAAGTGAACACCCTTGTCTTGTTCCTGATCTTAGGGTGAATGCTTTCAGTTTTTCACCATTGAGAATAATGTTTTCTGTAGGCTTATCATATATGGCTTTTACTATGTTGAGGTAGGTTCCTTCTATGCCCATTTTTTGAAGAGTTTTAATCATAAATAGGTACTGAATTTTGTCAAAGGCTTTTTCTGCATCTATTGAGATTATCATATGATTTTTATCTTTCAATTTGTTAATATGGAAATCACATTAATTGATTTGCATATATTGAAGAATACTTGCATTCCTGGAATAAACCCAACTTGATCATGGTGTATGATCTTTTTGATGTGTTGTTGAATTCTGTTTGCTAAAATTTTGTTGAGGATTTTTGCATCTATGTTCATCAGCGATATTGGCCTGTAGTTTTCTTTTCTTGTGTTGTCTTTGGTTTTGGCATCAGGGTGTTGGTGGCCTCATAGAATGAGTTTGGAAGTTTTCCTTCCTCTGCAATTTTTTTGAAAGAGTTTTACAAGAATAGACATTAGCTCTTCTCTAAATGTTTGACAGAATTCTCCTGTGAGGCCATCTGGTCCTGGCTTTTGTTTTCTTTGGGAGATTTTTCATCACAGATTCAATTTCAGTGCTTCTAATTGGGTTGTTCATAATTTCTATTTCTTCCTGGTTCAGTCTTGGAAGATTAAACTTTTCTAAGAATCTGTCCATTTCTCCCAGGTTATCCATTTTATTGCCATATAGTTGTTCATAATATTCTCTTATAATCCTTTGTGTTTCTGCATTGTCTGTTGTAACCTCTCCTTTTTCATTTCTAATTTTGTTGATTCGATTCTTCTCTCTTTTTTCCTGATGAGTCTGGCTAAAGGTTTGTCAATTTTGTTTACCTTCTCAAAGAATCAGCTTCTAGTTTTACTAATGTTTACTACTGTTTCTTTCACTTATTTTTCATTTATTTCTGCTCGGATCCTTATGATTTCTTTCCTTCTGCTAATTTTGGGGGTTTTTTTGTTCTTCTTTTTCCAGTTGTTTTAGGTGTAAAGTTAGGTTGTCTATTCAATGCTTTTCTTGTTTCTTGAGATAGGATTGTATTGCTATAAACTTCTCTCTTAGAACTGCTGTTGCTGCATCCCATAGGTTTTGAGTTGTGTTTTCATTGTCATCTGTTTCTAGAACTTTTTTGGTTTCCCTTTTTATTTCTTCAGTAACCTGTTGGTTATTTAGAAATATGTTGTTAAATCTCCATATGCTTGTGTTTCTTACAGTTTTTTTGTAATTGATATCTAGTCTCATAGCATTGTGGTCAGAAAAGATGCTTGATATTATTTCTATTTTCTTAAATTTACTGTGGTTTGATATGTGACCCAAGATGTGGTCTATCCTGGAGAATGTTCCATGTGCACTTGAGAAGGGGTATTCTGCATTTGGATGGAATGTCCTAAAGATATCAATGAGATCCATCTCATCTAATATATCATTTAAGACTTATGTTTCCTTTTTAATTTTCTGTTTTGATGATCTGTCCATTTGTATGAGTGGAGTATTAAAGTCTCCTACTATTATTGTGTTACTGTCAATTTCTCCTTTTATGTCTGTTAAGTGTTTGTCATATGTATTGAGGTGCTCCTATGCTGGGTGCATAGATATTTACAATTGTTATGTCTTCCTCTTGGATTGATCCCTTGGTCATTACGTAGTGCCCTTCCTTATCTCTTGTAATCTTCTTTAAGGTCTATTTTGTCTGCTATAAGGATTGCCACTCCACCTTTCTTTTGCTTCCCATTTGCATGGAATATATTTTTCCATCCTCTCACTTTCAGTCTATATGTGTCTTTAGGTCTGAAGTGGGTTTCTTGTAGACAGTATATATATGGGTCTTATTTTTGTATCCATTCAGCTAGTCTGTGTCTTTTGGTTGGAGCATTTAATCCATTTACATTTAAAGTAATTATTGATATATATGTTTCTATTGTCATTTTCTTAATTGTTTGGGGTTGGTTTTGTAGATTCTCTTTTTTTAATTGTATTTATCAACTATATAAGTCCCTTTAATATTTGTTGTAATGCTGGTTTGGTGGTACTGAATTCTCTTAACTTTTGCTTGTCTTTTTATTTCTCCATCAATTTTAAATGAGATCCTTGCTGGGTACAATAATCTTGGTTGTAGACTTTTCTCTTTCAGTACTTTAAATATATCCTGCCATTCCCTTCTGGCCTGCAGAGTTTCTGCTGAAAGATTAGCTGTTAAGCATATGGGGTTTCCCTTCTATGTTACTTGTTGCTTCTCCCTTGCTGCTTTTAATATTCTTTCTTTATGTTTAGTCTTTGTCAGTTTGATTAGTGTGTGTCTTGGCATGTTTCTCCTTGGATTTATCCTGTATGGGACTCTGTGCCTCTTGGACTTGATCGACTACTTCCTTTTCCATGTTGGTGAAATATTCAACTATAATCTCTTCAGAAATTTTCTCATACCCTTACTTTTTCTCTTCTTCTTCTGGGACCCCCATAATTCAAATGTTGGTGCATCTGATATTGTCCCAGAGCTCTCTGAGAGTATCCTCAGTTATTTTCATTCTTTTTTCTTTATTTTGCTCTTCAGAAGTAACTTTCACCATTTTATCTTCCACTTGACTGATTCGTTCTTCTGCTTCAGATATTCCGCTATTGATTCCCTCTAGAGTATTTTTCGGAGAAGGCAATGGCACCCCACTCCAGTACTCTTGCCTGGAAAATCCATGGACAGAGGAGTCTGGTAGGCTGCAGTCCATGGGGTCGCTAAGAGTTGGACACGACTGAGCGACTTCACTTTCACTTTTTACTTTCATGCGTTGGAGAAGGAAATGGCAACCCACTCCAGTATTCTTGCCTGGAGAATCCCAGGGACAGAGGAGCCTAATGGGCTGCTGTCTATGGGGTCGCACAGAGTCGGACACGACTGAAGCGACTTAGCAGCAGCAGCAGAGTATTTTTAATTTCAGCAATTGTGCTGTTTGTCTCTGTATGTTTATTCTTTAGTTCTCCTAGGTCTTTGTTAATTGATTCTTGCATTTTCTCCGTTTTGTTTTCAAGGTTTTTGATCATTTTTACTATCATTATTCTGAATTCTTTTTCAGGGAGTTTGCCTATTTTCTTTTCTACATTTATTTGGACTTGTGTGTTTCTAGTTTATCCCTTCATCTGTGTAGCATTTCTCTGCCTTTTCATTATTTTTTTTAACTTATTGTGTTTGAGGTCTCCTTTTCCCAGTCTTGAAGGTTGAATTCTTTCTTCCTTTTGGTTTCTGCCCTCCTAAGGTTGGTCCAGTGGTTTGTGTAAGCTTCCTATAGGGTGAGATTTTTGCTGAGTTTTTGTTTGTTTGTTTTTCCTCTGATGGGCAAGGCTTTGTGAGGTGGTAATCTTGTCTGCTGATGATTGGGTTTGTATTTCTGTTTTGTTTGTTGTTTAGATAAGGTGTCCTGCACAAGACACTACTGGTGCTTGGTTGATGCCAGGTGTTGTATTCAAGTGGTTTCCTTTGTGTGAGTTCTCACTATTCAATACTCCCTAGGGTTAGTTCTCCGGAAGTCTAAGGTCTTAGAGTTAGTGCTCTCACTCCAAAGGGTCAGGGCTTGCTCTCTGGTCAGGAATGAAGATTCCACAAGTGGTTTGTTATGGCATTAAGTGAGATTAAAACAAATATCCAAAAACAAGAAACCAAAGATGAACCCCAAACAAATGGCAGTTACAAAACCAGGCAAATAATAATTAAAATCATGGAATATACACATATACATATACACCATGCTGCTGCTGCTGCTAAGTCATTTTAGTCGTATCCAACTCTGTGCGACCCCTTGGACGGCAGCCCACCAGGCTCCCCCATCCCTGGGATACTCCAGGCAAGATCACTGGAGTAGGTTGCCATTTCCTTCTCCAATGCATGAAAGTAAAAAATGAAAGTGAAGTTGCTCAGTCATGTCCGAGTCTTAGCAACCCCATGGACTGCAGCCTACCAGGCTCCTCCGTCCATGGGATTTTCCAAGCAAGAGTACTGGAGTGGGGTGCCATTGCCTTCTCCAATAAACACCATGAGCAAAGTCAAAACAGTCAAACAAAAATAAAGTACAATAGATTGACCCAGTGAACGAAGGAAATCAAAAGTTATATTTACCAGGTAACAACAAAACTAACTAAAGCACAAAGTGGAAAACAAAACTAAAGCAAGGTACCAAGTGGGGAATAAAGCAATGAAAACAAAACTAACAAATATGCTAGAGAAAAGGAAAAAAAAAAAAGAAACAATAGACATGCAAAGTTAAATAAAGGTAGATGAAGATTTATATACATTAAAGATTAACTGCAAGGGGAAAAGAACAGTAAGAAAGGCAAAGGAATAAATATAGAAAAATATAATAGGCTTAAAAAATTAAAAGTTAAAATTATAAAAAAGAGAAAAGAAAAAAAAATGGAAGAAGAAAGAAAAAAAATAAGGAAAACTCCACAGAACTGCAAAAGCCCAACGTAGATTCAAAGGTTTATAACAACATTAAAAAGTGTGACTGAATATACACATATACATATACACCCATAAACAAAATCAGAACAGTCCAACAAAAATAAAGTACAATAGATTGACTTGGAGAACAAAGGAAACCAAAAATTATATCTACCAGGACAAAGCTAACTAAAGCACAAACTGGAAAACAAAACTAAAGCAAGGTGCCAATTGTGGAATACAGCAATGAAAATAAAACTAACAAATATGTTGAGAGGAAAGGAAAGAAAGAATAGATATGCAAAGTTAAAGAGGTAGATAAAGATTTATATACATTAAAGATTAACTGCAAGGTGAAAAGAACAGTAGGAAAGGCAAAGGAATAAATGTAGAAAAAATAATAATAGGTTTAAAAAACTAAAAATTAAAATTAAAAAAAGAGAAAAGGAAAACTCCCCAGAACTGCAAAAGCCCAATGTAGAGGCAGAGGTTTATAACAACAATTAAAAATGTGACTGAGGAGAAAAAAAGCTCAAAGGCTTAATTAGATTTCATAGTGCCAATAAAATTGATGACTACAACAGAGGGGGAAAAAAAGAAAAAAGAAAAAAATTCAAAAGAATCTACAGGACAAGTCAAAACATAATAATAATAAATGTTTTTCTTCAATCACTGCTAAGAGAGTCCTTTCCCTTGGGGGGAGGAAGTCACAGTCCACCTCACCTCCCTAGGATGCCCTCCAACACTGTGCCAATCTCTGGATCTGTTTTGGGGGCAGCTCAGATTCTAATCTGGTCCTACTCCTCTATGTTCTTGCCTCCAATGTCCACAGCTATCAGAACTAGTGCATTTTCTTTTATGGGAGCTCTCAATGACCTTTTATATATTCCATAGACACAGAGTCTGCCTAGTTGATCGTGTGGATTTAATCCGGGGTTTTGGGTTTTCTTAGTCACACTGCCTCTGGGTTTCAATTGTGGTTTTATTTCCACCTCTACATGTGGGTGGTCCACTGGGGTTTGCTCTGAGGCTGCCTTGGAGGATTTGGGCTTGCCTCTGTGAGGGCCAGGTGTGGAGGTGATGCAGCTGCTTGGGTCGCAGGGGTTCTGGCAGCACCAGGTACTCAGGGGAGTTGGAACCTAGGGCAGCAGGAAATATAGTGCTCTAGAAGGGTATGGCAACCAGTAATAGCCAATACACTCCAGTATTCTTTCCTGGAGGACTCCCTTCCCTGACAGAGAATTCTGGCATGCCACAGTCTGCAGGGTCACAAAGAGTCAGACACTACCAAAGCAACCCTGTACGCATAGATGCAAGACTTCTTTTGCCTGTGGCAGCTGTGCCCCAGTGAGAGTTGAGCATGAAGGTGGCGCAGCTGCTTGGCTTGCGGGGACCCTGGCGGCGCCAAGTGTGCAGGGACACGGACTGCCTCCACCACAAGAGTTATGGCCCTTTCAGAGTTTTTTTCAAGCCTCTTGTATCTGGCAATCAAAAGTCTTTCTCGTAGCTCTGCCCGTTCAGGCACTTAAGAGGGCTTTCTTGCCTGGGTTCCTTCTCTGTTGTTCAGTGCATCAGGCACATAGAGGGACCCCCCTGACTGGGGTCCTACTCTGTAATTGGCACATCAGGCACTTAATGGGACACACTGGGTGGGGTCCTACTCTGTAGTTCAGTGTGTCAGGCATTTGATGGGCCAGCCTCTCTATTGTTCAGCTGCCAATACTGGCGTGTTGGGGGATAGAGGCTATGGTGATGGCTCCACCCGCTACGTGTAACTTAGCAGTATTGCCTTGCTTCCTGGCTTTCCTCCACAGTCATTTCCCACCATTTCCCTCCTCCCTCACATCCCCTTGATCTGTCTCTCCGCAGTCAACAGCAGCCCTTGCCCTGGGATTGCTCCACAATTCCTAAACTCCAGCTCCCAGCCACTGCACTTTCCAAGGCATCTACATCCCTGCATGGGGTACGTATGGCTGCGGTAAGGACTGTCTGATTCTTATTCCATTTAGGCTGCCACAGATCAGCTGTTTCACTCTCCACCTTAAATGTTTCTCCTCTGACTCAGACAACTGCCCCAATGCGGGGATGCGGGGATCGGACCCCTGCTTCAGTTCCCCCACCCGCTGAGGGCAGGTCCGGTCCTACTACTGAAGGCGGAAACAGACAGAGCTGGACTGCATCTTAGGCCAGGCTGCAAACATTAGGCTACATGCATGGGCACCCTCCAATGGACTCTGAACTTTGCACCCAGTGTCTACAGAAATAGCATACCAATGGAAAACCAGACCTCCCAGATAAAAGAGCCTCAGGACTTGTACTTGGACTCTCTGTCGCCTAAAAGAATATGCTAATTATCTCTGTAACAGAACAAACTCGTAAATTCCATTACGTTTATCAGGATATGACCACAGGCCTATTGATAAACGTCCACTGTTTAACTATCTAGGCTTATGACACATGAATCATGGGTTAACTTTGATTGTATCTCTCTTTACTTTGTCCAGACTAATTTCAAGGACTTTGGGGAGGTGGGTTTGAGCACGTACACTTAGGGTATATAAGGTTTTCACAGAAACTGGTCAGAGTCCTTGGCTAAGAGGAGACTGACCTGGGCCTGCCGGTGTAATAAACTGCACTCCACTATCTGCACTGTCCTCCTGAGTGAGTTTGTTTGGCAGAAAGCGTGGCTACAACACTAACACTCCTGGTTTTCCCTTCATCCTACCAAGTTTTGCGTGGGTCTATATATTCGTTTCCTGTCTGCTGTCAGCTGGTGTTCTGCATGCACTTCTGTGTTTGAACGTGTATTCCTGATGTATCCATGGAGATGCACTCCACGTCCGCCTCCTCCTATGCCACCTTGTTCTCTTGAAACTACTACAACATTGTTAATCAGCTATACCCCAATACAAAATAAAAACTTTAAATTATACTGTAACAAAGGAATGATGCTAAAGCTGAAACTCCAGTACTTTGGCCACCGCATGCGAAGAGTTGATTCATTGGAAAAGTCTCTGATGCTGGGAGGGATTGGGGGCAAGAGGAGAAGGGGACGACAGAGGACGAGATGGCTGGATGGCATCACTGACTCTGTGGACGTGAGTCTGAGTGACCTCCAGGAGTTGGTGATGGACAGGGAGGCCTGGCGTGCTGCAGTTCATGGGGTCGCAAAGAGTCGAACACGACTGAGCGACTGATCTAATCTGATCTGATCTGAAAGGACTTAAAATCTGGCCACAAACTACCTCTTTTGGTTCCATTTGGAGTAGTATTCTCACTGGCCCCCAAAATGTTCTGTACTGTTTTCATATGCTCATCTGTGCTCGCTCTAGAGCCTCCTACACACACACACACCAACCTCAAGTGTCCATTCTTTCTTCTCTGTCCTGCTTGAATCCAGCCTCTCCCATGAAGTTTCCCTGACCATCTCTGCCAGAGACCCTGTGTCCCTGTTCTAAATGCCTGATATTTACATGTTTGGGGCATAAAAAAATTAATATCTTTAATTGTAAGAAAATACCATGTAATCTTTTGCTCTAAAAAGAGAAGAAATGAGCAATAAAAGAACATTTCAGAAGATATATGTTCTAATTGCATTTTTAATTGAATATTTCATTAGGAAATTGGAGGAAGAGACTGGAGGAGGCCGTATGCATGAATATCGAATTTCTAAAGTAACCAAGAGGGTAAATGGATCAAATCCCAGAAAAATTATGCATAATTTCCCCATTTTCTCTCCTATATATGATGCATTTTTAGTGATAATATCAGGATAATAAACTAGGTAAAGAGAAGTTATGCCTAGTCTTTTGTATTTATAAATATTATCTTTATAATGTTTACTATAGAAAATTCAAAAAAAGACAGAAGATAAAGAAAAAATATACAGGAGTCCTCAAAAATCTCACTACCCAAAGATAACCATAGTTTGGCATATATTTATTGTTATTCATTTCCAAATGCACATATGCAGCTAAAATATATATTCTTTTATATTATAGGGTCATGTTTACTTCAAACTTGCTTTTCCAACCAGGAATCTATTATGGAAATTTTCTTAAATCCATGAACATTGATATACATCATCTTTTCTGCCACTACACAGTACAGTGTTGTACGTGCATTTGTCTTCAAGTAACAGAACACAAATATGAACTGACTTTAACAAAATAGGAGGCGAATTAGATCATGGAATCCAAGGAAAGGCTAAATAACTGAGAAAAGGGCAAGGATGCAGTGGAACCTCAGGAAAAACTTAGGAGGGGGGACTGAAACAACATTAAGAGTTCTGTTCTCCTCATCTGTTTTCTTTCTTGGGTCCATTTCATGTTCTTTCAAAGAAGTATGGATTTCTCCACACAGTAGGAAACATTGCTCTGACTGTACTGACTATACTTTTTAGGCTACAATGTTCAAAATCTCAAGGAAGGGACTCATTACTTAAATTTCCACCCCATGCCAATCAGCTATTAGAATGCAGCAACTCCATAGTAGCCATGGAAATGGACAGATGCAGGACCTGGAAGAACAAAGGTACTCAGCAGACAAAAGTATATGTTCATCATAATTCACATAATCAATATCCTACTAATGACCACAGAGGAGGCTTACAATTTTTAGTGCTATAAATGCTCAATAAATATTTTAAATTACTGATACTCTGAATATTCTTATACATTTAACTTTTGGCACTTATCTGATAATATCCTTGGGCTTTGCTGGTAGCTCAGACAGTAAAGAATCTGCCTGCAATGCAGGAGACCCAGGTATATCCTTATGGTATACTCCTAAGCTGTATTTATTCAATTTATCTATTCACTCGATAAATATTTTGAGTATCTATATCTCTGGCTATATTCTAAACACTAGAAAAATAGCAGTGAACAAAACAGAAAAACCCCAGCTTTGAGGAGTTGATGTTCTACTGTGGAAAGACAGGCAATAAATAAAGTTAAATGTATGGGGGAAGGGGTGAAAATGGCAATTTTTGTCTTGTATTGTGTGCTGAAACCCAGGAATGAAAATATAGCTTCTTTTAAGTAACTGGTGAAAGAGGGTGGTATTTAAAAGAGACATTAATTGGCAACCTGAAGGAGATGAGAAAAAGCTATATGACTTTCTGAGGAGAACTCATTCTAAACAGAGAAAACTTCAAGTGCAAAGATCAGGGGTGAGAAGATGCATGGCCTGTTCTGAAAAGAGCGGGAGCCTAATATGGCTGGCCAAGAAGCAAGGTGCCAGAAAAAAGGCAGAAAAATATGATAGGAGGCCAGATCACAGAGGCCTCCGAGGCCACCTCTAAGTCTTTGACTATTGCCATGGGCAAGGAGAAAGTCACTAGTAGGCTTGAGAGGGAACTAACATGATCAAAGCTGGTACTACCCAAAGTGGGGTCCATGGGTCTGTGCCATCTGTAAGCAGCGTGTTATTGGTTGGTGACAAAGCAACCTGTAATTGAAATTTAATTTTATACTTCTTGAATCGAATAATAGAAGTGATGTGTTCTGCTTGCCTTTTTAAATTTAATTTTTCCAGTAGTTCATTCTGTATTGTATTTTACAGAGGCATCAATCCATGATGGAATGAAATTTTTAAAATAGATCTTTATCATGGGATAGTTGACGAGTACTGCCTTAACTTGGATTTTAAAGGACTGCTCTGGCTTGCCTTGTTGAGAACAAATATGGACGAGAATAAAGAGAATAGTTAAGAATCTTCTGTAAGAGAGTCTTGGTGGATGAGACCAGGATGGTAAGAGAAGATGTTGCTGTTTATTATTATTAAAAAAAAAAAAAAAAAAAAAAGTGGTGGGTAAATTCTGTGTGTATTTTGAAATTCGAGCTTTCAGGATTTGTTAAGGAAGTGAACATGGTATATGAGAGTCAAATCTTCCCCTGAGTAAATGGTGAAGAACAGGAGAGGAGTAAGATAGAGGAATTCTGTTTTGAACATTTTGAATTTCTGAGGGGCTTCCTGGTGGCTCAGTGCTAAAGAATTCACCTGCCAATGCAGGAGACACAGGTTCGATCCCTGATGTGGGAAGATCCTACATACTATGGAGCAACTGAGCCTTTGCTGTGCCAGGAGCCACAACTACTGAGCCCACGGGCCAGAGCTACTGAAGCCTGGGCACTCTAAAAGCTGTGTTCCACAACAAGAGAAGCCACTGGAATGAGAAGCTCGTGCACAACAACTAGGGAGTAGCCCCACCTCGCTGCACCTAGAGAAAAGCCCAAACAGCAACAAAGACCCAGCACAACCAAAAATAAATAAATAAAATAATAAATATTTTTTTAAAAGAATTTGAATTCATGGGAGATTCAAATATATGGAGATTTAGAGATTGGGGAAATACAGAGGCTCCAGCAAAGGAGTCTGAGGTAGCCACTGAAGTAGGAGGAAAACAGGAGAATGATATCTTCTAGGAAAGTGAAGACTATCCAAGAAGCAAGGAGTGATCAATTATGTTAAATGCAGTTAATAGATAAATAGAATGAAGGTAGAGAGATGACCACTGAATCTGAAGAAACTGACAGTTACTAGAGACTTTGGCAAAAGCAGCATCTATGGAGTAGTGGGAGGCAAAGGCCTGTTTAGACATGGTTCAAGAAGTAATGGGAAGAAAAGAATTGTGACAGCAAGTATAGATAACTTCACTACGTTTTGGTTTCAAGGTGAGCAAAGTATTAGGGATATGGCTATCACCAAAAAAGATAATAAATAGCAAATATTGGTGAGGATGGGGAGAAAGGGAACTCTCATGTACTGTTGGTGGGTGTGCAAAATGGTGCAGCCCCTATGGAAAACAGTATGGAGGTTCCTCAAAAAATTAAAAATGGAACTGTCATTCTATCTAGCAATTCCGCTTCTGGGTATTTTTCCAAAGGAAAAAACCACTAATTTGAAAAGATATATGGACCCCAACATTCATAGCAGCATTATTTATAATAGTCAAGATATAGAAGGATCTAATTATCCATCAATAAATGAATGGATAAAGAGGACATGGAATATATATGCAATGGAATATCTATCTCAAAGACTGAATACTTTTTAAAATCTAAACATACCAGTTTTCTATCACTGCTATAGCAAATTGCTATGAATTTAGTTGCTTAAAATAACATAAATTTATTACCTTACGGTTCTGTAGGCTAGCAGTCCAACACTGGTCTCACTGGGGTGACAGTACTCTGTCAGGCAACATCAGGTCCCTTTGAAAGGCTCTTGGGAAGAATCTGTTTCCTTGTCTTTGCCAGCTTCTGGCTTTTCTACCTCCTTTCGCCATCTTCGAAACTAACAACAAGAAATCAGAGCCTTCTACACCATTCTACTCTGACCTCTTCTTCTGCTTCTAAGGACCCTTGTGATCACACTAGGCCCACCCAGGCAATCCAGAATAATCCCTTTAAAGTCATCTGATTTAGCAACCTTAATTCCACCTGTAATTCCCTTTTGCCCTATAACATATATTCAGAGTTTCTGGGCACTAGGATGTGGACATTTTTAGGGTTTTGGGATCTGCCTCCCACAACACATAATGCCAAAGTGTCCTGTAGAAACATCACACTCTCTCCAATACAGTATGAAAAAGACTATTCACCACTACTTCACTAACTCTAGGCATTGTTTTTCAGTTTGTCAGTGGACAATATCACAAATAGTCTTTCTTTAGCACCTATTTGATTACTAAAGAGCCTAAGCACCTTTCCTATAGAGTTTTATTCTTCTTTTGCAAAGAAAATTGGTGCGCTCTGCAAAAATTTTAAAGGTGTTTTTGTTTGCTTTTATAAGAGTTAAGAGAGATTAATTTTGTGCCAAGCATATATACTATAAATCTGAGGGAGTTTCCAGCTTATCATTAGTCTTTCAACTTTCTTTTCATTATTTTCTCATCAGATCTGTCAGTTATTTTAGGGGTGTGTTGGCCTTTATGTTTTTAGAAAAATATTCTGCACTATAGGTAAGTAAAATTTCCCTGATTTCTCAATGCCCTTGTGAAAATGTCCTAAGCCTCCTGAGACATGGACATGTATCTAAGACAGGGTATGTTTATTTTCACTTTCCCTAGAAGAACTTTGCACTGCACATACCAAGAGAATTAGATTCTGTAATCAACTGTCTAGTTAATTGCTCTAATTCAAATGGTTACAGTCTGGTCTAGGCCTCCAGGGTAGTCCTCATGGAGTCAGGAAGATGGGAGCTCTAAGTATTTACATTTTAAAAGGCATTAAGTCCAGACTTTGGACACATCTTCATATGGGGCTTCCCAGATGGTGTTAGTGGTAAAGAACCCGCCAGCCAATACAGAAGATATAAGAGATGCAAGTTTGATTCCTGGGTCCAGAAGATCCCCTGGAGGAGGGCACAGCAACCCACTCCGGTATTCTTGCCTGGAGAATCCCATGGACAGAGGGAGCCTGGCAGGCTACATATGGTCCACAGGGTGGCAAAGAGTTGCATATGACTAAAGTGACTTAGTATTCGTGCATGCAGGTGCTGATCAGATTAGGGTATACAGTGAAGACACCCACGGTTTCTCTGACCCTTCAGATCAGATCAGATCAGTCGCTCAGTCGTGTCCAGCTCTTTGCGACCCCATGAATCACAGCATGCCAGGCCTCCCTGTTCATCACCAACTCCCGCAGTTCACTCAGACTCACGTCCATTGAGTCAGTGATGCCATCCAGCCATCTCATCCTCTGTAGTCCCCTTCTCCTCTTGCCCCCAATCTCTCCCAGCATCAGAGTCTTTTCAAATGAGTCAACTCTTCGCATGAGGTGGCCAAAGTACTGGAGTTTCAGCTTTAGCATCATTCCTTCCAAAGAAATCCCAGGGCTGATCTCCTTCAGAATGGACTGGTTGGATTTCCTTGCAGTTCAAGGGACTCTCAAGAGTCTTCTCCAACACCACAGTTCAAAAGCATCAATTCTTTGGCACTAGCCTTCTTCACAGTCCAACTCTCACATCCATACATGACCACAGGAAAAACCATAGCCTTGACTAGACGAACCATTGTTGGCAAAGTAATGTCTCTGCTTTGAAATATGCTATCTAGGTTGGTCATAACTTTCCTCCCAAGGAGTTAAGCGTCTTTTAATTTCATGGGTGCAAGTCACCATCTGCAGTCATTTGGGAGCCCAGAAAAATAAAGTCTGACACTGTTTCCCCATCTATTTCCCATGAAGTGATGGGACCAGATGCCATGATCTTCATTTTCTGAATGTTGAGCTTTAAGCCAACTTTTTCACTCTCCACTTTCACTTTCATCAAGAGGCTTTTGCCATAAGGGTGGTGTCATCTGCATATCTGAGGTGATTGCTATTTCTCCCAGCAATCTTGATTCCAACTTCTGTTTCTTCCAGTCCAGCATTTCTCATGATGTACTCTGCATATAAGTTAAATAAACAGGGTGACAATATACAGCCTTGACGTACTCTTTTTCCTATTTGGAACCAGTCTGTTGTTCCATGTCCAGTTGTAACTGTTGCTTCCTGACCTGCATACAAATTTCTCAAGAGACAGATCAGGTGGTCTGGTATTCCCATCTCTTTCAGAATTTTCCACAGTTTACTGTGATCCACACAGTCAAAGGCTTTGGCATAGTCAATAAAGCAGAAACAGATGGAAGGACATAACTACCTTCCAAAACAATTAGAGAACTTAGGATTCTTTCTATACCTCAATAAGGAGACTAAGTTGCTTTTTTCTTTCTAGATGGCTGCTGTATGTTTTGTTTTTACAAGATGGCTCTTTCCTGTACATAAATAAAAAAGAAAAGAAAAAACAACCCACAGCAGTCTATAGCTACTCTCATAGGACATTTGCCCTAGCTTTCATTTCATTATCCCTAGGGTAAGATCCGGGATAATTGAACTATCTCACTTATTATTATATTGTGAGGTAATTACAAGAAATCTCCCTCCTACCAGAACACCTCCTATGCATACTCAGTTTTAAATTTATAAAGATGAATATTAAAACTCAACAGCCTCTCTATAAAAACAGTCTGTCTTCTGATAATTTATAGTTTTATTTCATACATTTAAATGTTGAGTTAATTGTATTTTATTTGGTGTATGAACTGAGATGGACTCTGTTTTTCCCTATAGATGGCTCTCCAATTGCCATAAGCCCATTTTTGGAAATAAGCAACTTTTTCTCTGCAATTTGAAACACTGTGAGGTGGGAGGAACAGAGAATTTTATTTCTATTTTATAATTCAGATATCCAAGGGCCAAAAGATTAAATGATTTATATTATCAAAAAACATTGGTGGAGTCAGGAATAGATTTTTGGTTAAAAAAAAGAAGAAAAAGACTTTTTATGTAGCTTCTTTCTGGCAACTAGTGGCTTGTTGTACCTGAAAGTAATCTATAGGAAGAAATTACTGGAAGATAATGACATGGTGTGACTTGCAGCCTTCATCAGCAGGCAGTATTGGAGCAAAACACAATATCAGTGGTAATTTCTCCTTCTACAGATTCACAGATTCAATTTCAAAGTGACTTCGTATTTCCTATCTATAAGTAATTTCTCTCAATGGCATAAAGCTTAGGAAATTTGTAAATGTATAAATAAACTATGGTGTTGATGCTGAAAGTGTGGCCTCTGTGTACTGGTGGCAAATCGAATCTCAGAGACAGAGTTTTAGGTGTAGCAGAATAAGAAAAGCTTTATTGTTCTGTCAGGCAAAGGGGGCCACAGCAGGGTCCTGTCCGTGAAACTGGGTGTCCCAACCTGGGAGGACGTGATGATGAATTTTATAGCAATGGTTCAAAGGTAGGGGTGCTGATAAGATTAGGAGGTAAACAAAGCTACTGAAGGTGATGGAATTGCAGCTAAGCTATTTCAAATCCTAAAAGATGATGCTGTTAAATTGCTGCACTCAATATGATAGCAAATTTGGAAAACTCAGCAGTGGCCACAGGATTGGAAACAGTCAGTTTTCATTCCAATCCCAAAGAAGGTCAAAGCCAAATCAAAGTCAAAGTCAATTCCAAAGAATGTTCAAACCACCACACAATTGCACTCATTTCATATGCTGGCAAAGTAACGTTCAAAATCCTTCAAGCTTGGCTTCAAGAATATGTGAACCGAGAACTTCCAGATGTACAAGCTGGATTTAGAAAAGGCAGAGGAACCAGAGATCAAATTGCCAACATCCACTGGATCACAGAAAAAAGTAAGAGAATTCCAGAAAAACATCTACTTCTGCTTCACTGACTGCACTAAAGCCTTTGACTGTGTAGATCACAACAAACTGTAGAAAAATATTAAAGAGATAGGAATACCAGACCACCTTACCCGCCTCCTGAGAAATCTGCATGCAGGTCAAGAAGTAACAGTAGGCACCAGATACAGAACAACAGACTGGTTCCAAATTGGGAAAGGAGTACGTCAAGGCTGTATATTGTCACCCTGCTTATTTAACTTATATGCAGAGTACATCATAAGAAATGACATGCTGGATGAAGCACAAGCTGGAATCAAGATTGCCGGGAGAAATATCAATAACCTCAGATATGCATATGACACCACTCTTATGGCAAAAAGTGAAGAGGAACTAAGGAGCCTCTTGATGAAAGTGAAAGAGCAGAGTAAAAAAGCTGGCTTAAAACTCAACATTCAAAAAAAAAAAGATCATGGCACCCAGTCCCATCACTTCATGGCAAATAGATGGGAAAACAATAGAAACAGTGGCTGACTTTGTTTTCTTGGGCTCCAACGTCACTGTGGACAAAGACTGCAGCCATGAAATTGAAAGACTCTTGCTCCTTGGAAGAAAAACAATGACAAACCTAGACAGTGTATTAAAAGGCAGAGACATTTCTTTGCCTACAAAGGTCTGTATAGTCAAAGCTTATGGTTTTTCCAGTAGTCATGTATGGATGTGAGATTGGACTATAAGGAAAGCTGAGCACCAAAGAACTGATGCTTTGAACTGTGGTGTTGGAGAAGACCCTTGAGAGTCCCTTGGACTGCAAGGAGATTCAACCAGTCCATCCTAAAGGAGATCAGTCCTGAATATTCATTGGAAGGACTGATGCTGAAGCTGAAACTCCAATCCTTTGGCCATGTGGTGTGAAGAACTGACTCATTTGAAAAGACCCTGATGCTGGAAAAGATTGACAGTGGGAGGAAAAGGGGATGACAGAGGATGAGACAGTTGGATGGCATCACCGACTCAATGGACATGAGTTTGAGTAAACTCCAGGAGTTTGTGATGGACGGGGAGGCCTGGTATGCTGCAGTCCATGGGGTTGCAGAGTCCGACATGACTGACTGACTGAACTGAACTGAGGCTTTCTTCGTTTCCTTCAAAAACAGATCTATATCCCATGAGCAGAAGCTGCAGAGAAGTTCTTTGAGGTTTACTATAAAGAATACATGTTTTACCAAAAGGAAAGAAGCTCAAAAGCAGACTGGTCTCTTCAAAGGGGCAGTAAATCCTACAACTCTCCTAACCCCTTTACCTCTGCTAGTATGCAGAGATTAAACGACAGCTTGTTGAGGACACTGCAGAAAGAGATTTATGTATGATCGATGACTGTTAGGACCCAACCTGAGCCATGACAGGCTCAGCAAGCTACACTAGGCCTAGAGTTTCAGATTCTTATAGACCTGAGTCATGATCCCGGGAATTATACCTCCGAGCCAATCAGGACAGTCCCCATTCGCACCAAACTTGGCCAATCCGGATGGGGATGCGGGATTCAAAATTTGCGTGTGCACAGTTTAGCCAATCATCACCGGCCAGCTACACGGTGGCAGAGACAAAGAACCGCTGGTATAAAAACAGCCACGATTCAGAGCTCGGGGCTCTTGTCGAGACTCCACTGCATTGGATGAGACTTGAGCCCCAGCTCGAGCTAGCAATAAAAACCCCTTTATGCTTTTACATTGCTGTGGACGTCTTATTCTCTCAGTTTTGGGGACTCGGACCTTGGGCATAACAATGACAAAGAGTGCTATGCCTATATTCTCTTCTACAAACTTTACAGTATCAAATCTTTCATTTAGGTGGAAATGTAAACTGGCATAGCCACTGTGGAAAACAGTATGGGGGTTCCTCAAAAATCTAAAAATAGAACTACCATATTATCTAGCAATCGTACTTCTGGGTATATATATCCAGAAAAAGTGAAAACACTAATTTAAAAAAACACATGCATCCCACAATGTTCATAGCAGCACTATTTACAATAGCCAAGATATGGGACCAACCCAAGTGTCCATCAAAAGACAAATGGATGAAGGTGTGTGTGTGTGTGTATATATATATAGAGAGAGAGATGGAATACTTGGCCACAAAAGAATGAAATTCTGCAGTTTGCAGCAACATGAATGGACCTAGAGAATATGATGCTTAATGAAATAAGTCATACAGAGAAAGACAAACACTATATAATATCACCTACATGCACAATCTAAAAAATAAAAATGAATATATATAGCAAAACAGATTTACAGATCCAGAAAACAAAGTAGTGTTTACAATGAGGAGAGAGAAGGAAGGAGGGGCAAGTCAGGGGAATGGAATTAAAAGATGCAAACTATTACATATGAAATAGATAAGCAACAAGGACATTGTATAAAATGGGAAATTATAGCCATTATCTTAACATAACTTTTAATGGAGTATAATCTGTAAAAATACTGAATCACTATGCCATATACCTGAAACTAATATAATATTGTAAACCAAGTATACTTTAATGAAAGAAAAAGAGATTCATGTAACTGCTTCCAGGATATCCCTATCTCTTCCTGTCCTCAGCAGGATCGTGAGGACGGAGCTTTCACTATAGCAATATAGCCTCTTTCCCCTATTTCAAGGGCAAGTGGACTTCTTGACCAGCCTCTAGGCCCAAGGATGAGGAAAGTTTTCCTGGGATCTCCAGGAAGAAATAAATATTTTTCCTTTGCTCACTTTAGATCATTTTTACACATCACTATCAGATGACCAAGTTACAATATCTAAATGTTCAAGGATTCTCTAGATCATATATGGAAGTCTTTATGGTCTAGTCTCATCAGCACAACTTCTGGATCTTTCTTAGCATCTCCTAGAGCTCTGACTCCTATTGCTGGGAAATCTAGGGGAAGCAAGCCCTTAATCTCAAGATCAGTCTACTCCTATATTTGTTCTCTTTCCAGCACCTCCCAAAGATCTCAAGACCGATTCTGCTGAGGTACAGAAAATGCAACCAGGTCAGGCAGATGTGACCTCAGGGAATGAGCATGGTAAGCCTTAGGGAAGATGCCCTATGGTCTGGGGCAAAATGGGGGCAGGAATAAAACGACCCACATCACCGTTTTGTGTTAATCTTTGTCATCAAGATTGTGCCCCAAAGCAGTATTTTTGGAGCCCAGATTCTTACAAAGTCATTACATTAATGTGGCATTTTATACTTAACAAAGTGTTTCCCAATTTTCCCTTGCTTATTCGTCTTCACCCACAAAAGTATTTTTGGAGATAAAGTATCTATCAATTATGATTAAATACATATAGGAGAAAAGTCAACCAACAATAGCTTAATCAACATCAGATCAGATCAGATCAGTCGCTCAGTCGTGTCCAACTCTTTGCGACCCCATGAACTGCAGCACACCAGGCCTCCCTGTCCATCACCAGCTCTCGGAGGTCACTCAGACTCACATTCATCGAGTCAGTGATGCCATCCAGCCATCTCATCCTCTGTCGTCCCCTTCTCCTCCTGCCCTCAATCCCTCCCAGCATCAGAGTCTTCTCCAATGAGTCAACTCTTCGCATGAGGTGGCCAAAATACTGGAGTTTCAGCTTTAGCATCATTCCTTCCAAAGAAATCCCAGGGCTGATCTCCTTCAGAATGGACTGGTTGGATCTCCTTGCAGTCCAAGGGACTCTCAAGAGTCTTCTCCAACACCACAGTTCAAAAGCATCAATTCTTCGGCACTCAGCCTTCTTCACAGTCCAGCTCTCACATCCATACATGACCACAGGAAAGACCATAGCCTTGACTAGGCGAACCTTTGTTGGCAAAGTGATGTCTCTGCTTTTGAATATGCTATCTAGGTTGGTCATAACTTTCCTTCCAAGGAGTAAGTGTCTTTTAATTTCATGGCTTCAGTCACCATCTACAGTGATTTTGGAGCCCAGAAAAATAAAGTCTGACACTGTTTCCACTGTTTCTCCATCTATTTCCCATGTAGTGATGGGACCAGATGCCATGATCTTCGTTTTCTGAATGTTGAGCTTTAAGCCAACCTTTTCACTCTCCACTTTCACTTTCATCAAGAGGCTTTTTAGTTCCTCTTCACTTTCTGCCATAAGAGTGGTATCATCTGCATATCTGAGGTTATTGATATTTCTCCCAGCAATCTTGATTCCAGCTTGTGTTTCCTCCAGTCCAGCATTTCTCATGATGTACTCTGCATGTAAGTTAAATAAACATGGTGACAATATACAGCCTTGACGTACTCCTTTCCCTATTTGGAACCAGTCTGTTGTTCCATGACCAGTTCTAACTGTTGCTTCCTGACCTGCATACAGATTTCTCAAGAGGCAGATCAGGTGGTCTGGTATTCCCATAGAACTGTATTTTTATCTAATGTAAACAGGCAGCCTCGGAGTGCAAGGCTGATCTGGTGGCTCCAATGACATCAGGGACCCAGACCCAGAGTCTTTCTGCTTCCTCATTTTCAGTGGATTTCTACCCACAGGGTGACCTCCTGTATAGTTGTTACAGGAGCTCCAGCAATCACAGTCTTGCTCTGGGAAGGAGGAGGAAGAAAGGAGAAAGGATATATCTCCCAACTGACTTACTTTCATTTAGAGATTCCGCATTGGCCACTCCTTTCTGCAAGGAAGGCTAAGAAATGGCCTTTAATATTTTTTTTTTAATGTAGACACAAATCTATCCCTATCAATAGGGATCTATTACTAAGGAAATAGAGGAGAATGATTATTGACTAGGAAAACAGTGGTCTCTAACCAAAGAAACAGAGGCTAATGAGGATTTAATTATTAACATCTGGTCAGTACTTTTGTCTAGAAAATCCCATGGATGGAGGAGCCTGGTGGTCTGCAGTTCATGGGGTCGCTAGAGTCGGACATGACTGAGCGACTTCACTTTCACTTTTCACTTTCATGCACTGGAGAAGGAAATGGCAACCCACTCCAGTGTTCTTGCCTGGAGAATCCCAGGGACAGGGGAGCCTGGTGGGCTGCCATCTATGGGGTCGCACAGAGTCGGACACAACTGAAGCAATGCTGCAGCAGCAGCAGCAGCAGAGTAACATAACTAGTTTCTTATATAGGTCCTAAGAAATCTGTAAAACTCTCTCCTGTTACTGCCCAGTCCACAGGGACATACTGACCTCACATTCTATATAAATGAAACCCTTGTGCGCCTTCTATTCAGTGCACAACTTGTACCATCAGAGATGACAACATGCCTCTCTCTTCTACCCTTCGTAAAACTGTGTGTGTCATATCTTTCACCTCCACCCTGGAATCCTTCTTTCCTTGCTCTAATCATTTGGAGCTGAATACTCAGTGCTGCATATTTTATTAGAGGAGTTAGGTCCCTGTCCATTTACTCAAAATTAATAACTCCTCTTCAGGTCTCTGCACCTCTGGTCAGGGACTTCCCTGATTAGGAACAGAAATGAGAAGAGGCCACCATCTTTTTACTTCTAGATGGATGAAGTCATCAGTAAGTTTGCACTACAGGTGTTCTTTCTTCAATTTGTATAAAAAAAGTGTATGTTACGGTAAGTGAAATGAGTCAGAAAAAGAAAGACAAATATCATATAATTTCACTCATACATGGAATATAAAAAATAAAACAAACAAGAAAAAAACAAAATAAATGAACAAACAAAAACAAACACATAGACACAGAGAACAAAGTAGTGATTACCAGAGGGGAAGGGGTGGGGGTGGGGTGAAGTGTGTAAAGGGGACCAACTGGATGGTGGCAGATAGAAAATTAAACTTTTGGTGGTAAGCACACTGTAGGATATACAGAAATAGAAATATAATGTTGTACATGTGAAATATAATTTTATAAACTAATATTACTTGAAAAACAAACCCTTAAGAAAAGAGTGGGGAGGGCTGGAGAGTTGAGAAAAGAGTAAATACAATCTTGTCCCACTCCCAATTTCACCTTGGTCACTAACCTCATGTCTGCCAAAAAACAAAAGTATATATTGAACACTGGCTTTTAGGGGAAGGGCCTCTCTTGTTTACTAGAAGCTTCATTTTAGGCATTATAGGGCTTTTACTAATATTAATAGAGTAATACTTTAACTTTCTTTAAATATACTCCTCATATATATTTTCTTTATTTAGAACCCTGAAGGATGGGAGGAAACCACTAATAATATCATTTTATTGTAAATTGGGGAGAAGGCAATGGCAACCCATTCCAGTACTCTTGCCTGGCAAATCCCATGGACAGAGGAGCCTGGCAGGCTGCAGTCCATGGGGTCGCTAGGAGTTGGACACAACTGAGCGACTTCACTTTCACTTTTCACTTTCATGCACTGGAGAAGGAAATGGCAACCCACTCCACTGTTCTTGCCTGGAGAATCTCAGGGATGGGGGAGCCTGGTGGGCTGCCATCTATGGGGTCACACAGAGTCGGACACGACTGAAGTGATTAGTATTGTAAATCGGAACAGAGTGTGGAGTCTTACTTTTAAAAATTATTCATTATATTTTATGCCTATATATCATAATGGAGAAGGCAATGGCACCCCACTCCAGTACTCTTGCCTGGAAAATCCCATGGATGGAGGAGCCTGGTGGGCTGCAGTCCATGGGGTCGCTAAGAGTCGGACACGACTGAGCGACTTCACTTTCACTTTTTCGCTTTCATGCATTGGAGAAGGAAATGGCAACCCCCTCCAGTTTTCTTGCCTGGAGAATCCCAGGGGCAGGAGAGCCTGGTGGGCTGACGTCTATGGGGTCACGCAGAGTCGGACACGACTGAAGTGACTTAGCAGCAGCATATATCATAATACTTTAAAAGTAAATGAATATATTCCTAAAACAGTTCCTATTCTCTACTTTCCCTAGAAACTGAATTTAGGAGGGGGGACTATTGATCAAAGATTCAGGAATAGATTGGGTTCTTGGAGATTTCACTATATGAAGTTGTAAATGCAATAAACAGGGATCTCACTTTGCTGATCGGATAGGACATGGGTATACTTTCCTTAGGGGTTTCCCTGGTGGCTCAGTGGTAAAGAACCCACCTGCCAATGCAACAGACGAGGGTTCTCTCCCTGGGTGGGAAAGATCCCCTGGAGAAGGAAATGGCAACCCATTCTAGTATTGCTGCCTAGGAAATCCTATGGATAGAGGAACCTGGAGAGCTACAGTGCAGGGGGTCGCAAAGAATCAGACACGACTTAGTGACTAAACAACAACAATATACTTCCCTAAGTATAGAGTTTTGGTTTTGAAGGTGTGATCACTGCAGCCCGAAGTCAGGAAATGAGGAGTCTTCCTGGGGCCATCCTGGGGTCTTTCAGTAAACTGAAAGTAACTGAATGAAAAGGAATCTCCAAGAGAGGCCAGGGGAGTGCCACCAGCCCACCACTACAGAGAAGTTCAAAGATAAGTCAACTCAGAAAAAATGCTCAACCACAGGGCGGATGTGCTGCTTTTCACACCCAAGTCATTTATTTGAAAAGCAAAGGCAGTAAATTTTTGAAGACTTCACAATGTTAGGATTACTCCGGAACAAAAGAGAAGATAAAGAAACACTAATCTTCTCCTTCCAGTGTCTGTCTTGCTCACTCATTTCTTCCAGGCAGATTCTTTAAACCTTGTTTATTTCCTTAACAGAAAACTATAAGATTAAGACAATCATTTTTAACTTTTAGGGGGATTTATTTGTTGACTGTTGTATTTATTGTAAAAACAGTAAGAACTCCCTGGGAAGTGAGTACAAGTTCCACATGAATAAATGACAAGACTATTAATTGGCTTAAAATACCAATAAGGCTTTAATTCCAACAGGTGTTAAATACATGAGTAATAGGAAATCTAAAGAGAACTGACTATGTTTCAAAAAGCCAAGGTAGTATAATCAATTAAGATGGAAAAAAATTAGCCAATTAAGTGAAAAAAAAAGATATATCCAAATGTTCTTTATATGCTGATATCATCAAGTTTTCACTATGTCTCCTTAATTTATTGCCTACGAATTAATGTAAAAAATCTTTAAAGTCATCCCCAAACAGCATGTTGTTTAAAAAGGGCAGATATTTGCTAAAGCATATACCCAATTTGAATAAGGTGTAAAACTTACTCAAAATATTTCTGTTGAAAGCATACTTGAATGTCACTGGAAAAATGTTGTCCGGACAGGTTGTTGGGGCATAAACTACCACAGGACAGTTTTAGCATCGTTCATCTCCTGCTTGCAACCACACTGATGAGAATGGAAATTCTATACATTCAGTTAAATGATTTGCATACTGGAGCAGTACACAAATACTGGAACAGAGGCCCCAAACTTAGGTCTCTTGCATTTCCCACACTCTTCTCTGAACTCCTGTATCACTTATGGTCAATACCACATAGCTCACTGCTTAGTCATGCAATCCTCTATTGTTTGGGCGTCCAAACAGATTGGAAGCTCTATATGTGACAGGGACCACCCTGTTAATACTAATCATGTATCTTCCACAACGCCTTTTACAAAGTAGCCGTGTTTAAATGCATTCATCCATCCATTCATTCACCATATGTGCCAGAATTCATTTTACATATATACTGAGGAGATGAGCTGTGCAAAAACTTTACTTTTGTGGGGTTTAAATTTAAATGAGATGGGACAGTAAAAAAAAAAAACAAGAAAAATACAAGAAGTAAAAATTACGATAGAGAAAATTAAACTAGGGTAATATCATAAAGAGAAATTGAGCAGCTACATTAAATTGGAAGGGCAGCAACCTCTCTGAGAAGGTGCTATCTAACAGGGACCAAGGACTTAATGATGAACTGCGTTGGCAGGTACTATGGAACCAGCAGAGGCCCTGTATGGCTAAAGCAGAGTGAGGGAGGACTGTGACATGAAATGAAGGGAAAAGAGCAGGGAAAAGTTCTTGGGATGTTGGAACCACAGTTTTGTATGTGGATTTTATGATAAATGCAGCATGAGGTTTTATCCAGAAAACATAAATGATCCAATTTACATTTTTGAAAGACTGTTTTAGTTACTGTATACAATAGAAAGCAAAACATGAAAGGGAGTAATTAGGTTATAATAATTCATGAGAAAAGATTATGCTACTTGGATGAGGGGGTAATTAGAGCTATAAAAAAAGATTGAGATAGTTTAGGGGTATCTTCAAGAGGATTTTCTGATGAACTGAGTCTGGGGGAAACGATGAAAACAAAGAAACCAAGGATTACTCAGATTTTTGGCTTAGGCAAATGAATAAATGATGATGATTTCTACTGAGATGGATGAGGAACATGTATGCAGGAGGTGAAAGTAGAAGAGGAATCAAGAGTTCTCTTTAGATAGAGGTGCTAACTGAAGATGTACAAGTTGAAAGGTCAACCAGGCGGCTGAATACAGACTTCTTGAAAAAGGCTGGGGAGAAACTAACATCTGGGACCCATAAAGCCACACATGGTATCTACAACCATGGGCTGAGGTTAGATAGAGAAGCTCAGAGGGACCTGCTTAGAGGTTGGGGGCCCTTCCTGTTTACATTAGTAATTAGCAGATGAGCAAGCTAAAACAAGTAAGAGGGCAGAGAAGTAGGTTTTCACAGCATTTACATCAAAAGGTAAAGAATTAGTATCACCAAAAAAAGACCCATATATTTGCTTCCTATAAGAGACTTACTTCAGATCTAGACACACATACAGACTGAAAATGAGGGGATGGGAAAAGGTATTCTATGCAAATGGATATCAAAAGAAAGCTGGAGTTGCAGTATCAGACAAAATAGACTTTAAAATAAAGACTGTTGGATGGTACTGGCACAAAATAATAGAAATATAGACCAATGGAACAAGACAGAAAGCCTGGAGATAAGTCCACGCACCTATGCACACTCTATCTTTGACAAAGTGAGAGGGTAACAGGCAGGAAGGTCAGGGGTATCCAAATGGAGGAAATAGCCTGCAAGTGTCAGACATTTTTATCTTTCTTAAGCAGCAGGAGGAAACAAATTAGTGATACTTTTTTCCTTCTCTATACAAATTTAAAAGGAGGTTTCTTTTAAAATGCTGTGTTGCCATAATGACATCTGGTTTCACCTGAAGTTAACCAATGCCTTTTTCTTATGGAAATGTTTGCCTTAAGCTATGCTAATGTACTATGCATTTACCCCCAAACTCTGTCTTCAAGTCCGTTCTGGCCTCTTGGCTCAGAACCTGCTTGACAATGATTTTATGGCCCAGGATAAACCATTTGGTGCCAAGATTATCCCAAAATGCATCTTATGGGTGAGGGGCCTGGTACCATTCTGAATTTTAAGACATTCCTTTCTTTCATTAACAGACTGCTAATGCCTATATAACATCCAGCTGAAGACTAGCAGGGGGCACTCTTCTGTCCCTTTCTGTGCCTATGTCAGAAGCTTTCTCTATCTCCTTTATACTTTAATAAAACTTTACTACACAAAAGGCAACCGTCTTACACCGTTGGTGGGAATGTAAATTGATACAGCCACTATGGAAAACAGTATGGATATTCCTACAAAAAACAAAAAAACTAAGATTAAAACTACCATTTGTTGCTGTAGTTCAGTCTCTCAGTCATGTCCGACTCTCTTTGACCCCATGAACTGCAGCATGCCAGGCTTCCCTGTTATTCACTATCTCCCAGGTATGCTTAAACTCATGTCCATTGACTCAGTGATGCCATCCAACCAGCTCATTGTTTGTCACTTCCTTCTCCTCCTGCCTTTAATCTTTCCCAGCATCAGGGTCTTTTCCAATGAGTTGGCTCTTCGCATCAAGTGACCAAAGTGTTGGAACTTCAGTGTCAGCATCAGTCCTTCCAGTGAATATTTAGGGCTGATTTCCTTCAGGATTGACTGGGTTAATCTCCTTGTTGTCCAAGGGACTCTCAAGAATCTTGTCCAACACCACAGTTTGAAAGCATCAATTCTTTGACACTCAACTCTCCATGAGTGCCAACTCTCACATCCATACATGACTACTGGAAAAATTATAACTTTGACTATATGAACTTTTGTTGGCAAAGTGATGACTCTGCTTTTTAATATGCTGTCTAGGTTGGTCATAGCTTTTATTCCAAGGTGCAAGTGTCTTTTAATTTTGTGGTTACAGTCAACATCTGCAGTGATTTTGGAGTCCAAGAAAATAAAGTCTGTTATTGTTTCCATTTTTCCCCCATCTATTTGCCATGAAGTGATGGGACCAGATGCCATGATCCTAGTTTACTGAATGTTGAGTTTTAAGCCAGCTTTTTCACTCTCCTCTTTCACTTTCATCAAGAGGCCCTTCAGTTCTTCTTCACTTTCAGCTATTAGAGTGCTGTCATCTGCCTGTCTGAGGTTGTTGATATTTCTCCCAGCAATCTTGATTCCAGCTTGTGCTTCATCCAGCCTGGCATTTCACATGATGTACTCTGCATAAAAATTACATAAGCAGAGTGACAATAGGTGTACTCCTTTCCCAATTGATGTACTCCTTTCCCAATTTGGAACCAGTCTGTTGTTCCATGTCCGGTTCTAACTGTTGCTTCTTGACCTGCATATAGGTTTCTCAGAAGGCAGGCAAGGTGGTCTGGTATTCCCAACTCTTTAAGGATTTTCCAGTGGTGCTAGTGGTAAGGAACCTACTTGCCAATGCAGGAGATGCAAGAGATGCAGGTTCAATCCCTGCATAGGGAAGATTCCCTGGAGGAAGGCATGGCAACCCACTCCAGTATTCTTGCCTGAAGAATTCCATGGACAGAGGAGCCTGGTGGGCTACAGTCTATGGGATTACAAAGTGTTGGACGGGACTGAAGCAACGGAGCACCAAACACAGCACAGTTTGTTGTGATCCACACAAAGTCAATGAAGCAGAAACAGACATTTTTCTGGAATTCTCTTGTATTTCCTATGATCCAATGGATATTGGCATTTTGATCTCTAGTTCCTCTGCCTTTTCTAAATCCAGCTTGTATATCTAGTTCTTGGTTCACATACTGTTGAAGTCTAGCTTGAAGGATTTTGAGCATTACCTTGCATGCATGTGAAATGAGTGTAATTGGGCAGTAGCTTTGAACATTCTTTGGCATTGCTCCTCTTTGGGGTTGGAATGAAAACTGACCTTTTCTAGTCCTGTGGCCACTGCTGGGTTTTCCAAATTTGCTGGCATATTGAGTGCAGCACTTTCACAGTATCATCATTTAGGATTTTAAATAACTCAGTTAGAATTTCATCACCTCCACTAGCATGTTTGCAATAATGCTTCTTTAAGGCCAACTTGCATTCACACTCCAGGATGGCTGGCATTAGGTGAGTGACCACATAATCATGGTTATCCAGGTCATTAAGACCTTTTTCTTTCTTTTTTTAACAGTTTTTCTGTGTAGTCCTGCCACCTCTTCTTAATCTCTTCTGCTTCTGTTAGGTCTTTATCATGTCTGTCCTTTACTGTGACAATCCTATTTGCAGGACAGCAAAGGAAACACAAACATAAAGAACAGACTTTTGGACACAGTGGGTAAAGGAGAAGGTGGGATGATTTGAGAGAAAAGCAATGAAAAATATATTACCATATGTAAAGCAGGTATCTAGTTTCACGTATGATGCAGGGAACCCAAAGCTGGTGCCTTGTAACAACCAAGGGGGTGGGGGGAGGAGGGGTTAAGCAGGAGGCGACATATGTATACCTATGGTGAATTTATGTAGATGTATGATAAAACTATCACAATATTGTAAAGTAATTATTCTCTAATTAAAAGTTATAAAATAAAGATTCTTGGGGATTCCCTGGCAGCCTAATGGCTAGTAGTAAGCATTTCCATTGTAGGGGTCATGGATTTGATCTCTGATTGGGGAACTAAGATCCACAAGCCATATGGCACAGAAATAAATATATAAATTTAAAAAATTCTTAATTAAGTTTTTAAATTAAAAATTTTAATTAGGTTTAATTTTACAAAAATTTAACATTTTTTAATTTAAAAATTTTTTATTTTTAAATTAAAAAATAAGACTGTTATAAGAGACAAAGCAGGACAATACATAATGATCAAAGAATCAATCTGAAAAGATGATATAACAACTGTAAATACATATGCACCCAACATAGCAGCACCTCAATATATAAGGCAAACATTAACAAACATAAAGAGAAATCAACAGTAACACAATAATTGTGGCAGACTTTAGCATCCCACTTACATCAATGGACAGACCACCCAGAAAACCAATAAGGAAATATAGGGCTTAAATGACATATTAGATGTGATGGACTTGATTGATATTTATAGAGCACTCTATCTGAAAGCAGCAAAATACCCATACTTGCAAAATATACATGGAACATTCTCCAGGATAGATCACACTGGGCCAAATAACAAGCTACAGTAAATTTATAAAACTGCAATCATATCAAGCATCTTTTCCAACTATGATGTCACAAAATATCAGTATCACTAGATATCAACTACAAGAAAAAAAATTGCAAAAAACAACCACACACAAGCTAAACAACATGCTGTATGCTGTGCTGTGCTTAATCTCTCAGTTGTGTCTGACTCTTTGCAACCCCATGGACTGTAGCCCACCAGGCTTCTCTGTCCATGGGGATTCTCCAAGCAAGTATACTAGAGTAGGTTGCCATGCCTTCTTTCAGGGGATCTTCCCAACCCACGGACTGAACACAGGTCTCCCACATTGTGGGCAGATTCTTTTACCATCTGAGCCACCTGGGAAGCCCAAACAACGTTCTATGCTATGCTAAGTCACTTCAGTCGTGTCCAACTCTGTGTAACCCCGTAGACGGCAGCCCACCAGGCTTCCCCGTCCCTGGGATTCTCCAGGCAAGAACACTGGAGTGGGTTGCCATTTCCTTCTCCAATGCATGAAAGTGAAAAGAGAAAGTGAAGTCGCTCAGTCATGTCGGACTCTCAGCGACCCCACAGACTGCAGCCTACCAGCCTCCTCCATCCGTGGGATTCTCCAGGCAAGAGTACTGGAGTGGGGTGCCATTACTCAACAACAAATGGATCACTGAAGAAATCAAAGAGCAAATAAAAAAATACATAGTGATAAATGAATGAAAACACAATGATTCAAAACCAATGGGATGCAGCAAAAGTAGTTCTGAGTGAAGTTTACAGTGATAAAAGCTTACCTAAGGAAACAAGACAAATCTCAAATAGACAACCTAACCTTACACTTCAAACAACTAGAGAAAAGAACAAACAAAACGCAAAGATAGCAGAAGGAAAGAAATCGTAAAGGTTAAACATAAATAAAGGAAATAGAGACTAAAAAAATTAAAGAAAAGATTGATGAAACTAAAAGCTGCTTCTTTGAAAAAATTAACAAAATTGATAAACCTTTAGCCAGACTCATTATGGGAAAAAAGGGAGAGAGCTCAAATCAGTAAAATCAGAAATGAAAAAGAAGTTACAACCAACCCTATAGTACAGCACTACTCTCTCACAACAGAGAGCCCAAATCAGTAAAATTGGAAATGAAAAAGACGTTACAACCAGCACTGCAGGGTCATAAGACACCAGTACAACCAACTATATGCCAGTAAGACGGACAACCTAGAAGAAAAGCTTTGTCCAAGTTATTCAAAAGGTAAAATCTCCCAGGGTTGAACCAAGAAGAAACAGAAAATACGAACAGAACAATTACCAGTACTGAAATTTAATCACTACTTTAAAAACTTCCAACAAGCAAAATTTCAAGACCAGATGGCTTCACAGGTGAATTTTACAAAGTATTCAGTGAATAGTTAACATCTATCTTTCTGAAACTATTCTCAAAATATTCAGAGGAAGGAACACTCCCAAACTCATTCTATGAGGCCACTATCACTCTGATATGAAAACTAGACAAAGTTATCAAATAAAGAAAAATTCAGGCCAATATCACTGATGAACACAGATACAAAAATCCTCAACAAAATACTAGCAAACCAATTCCAACAATGCATTAAAGCAATCATATAACGTGATCAAGTGGAATTCAACCCAGGGACACAAGGATTTTTCAATATCCACAAATCAATCAATGTGATATACCACATTAACAAATTGAAGAATAAGAACCACCTGATCATCTCAATATATACAGAAAAAGCTTTTGATAAAATTCAACATCAATTTATGGGAAAAAAAATTCTCCAGAAAGTAGGCATGGAAGGAACCTACCTCAACACAATAAAGGCCATATATATATTCTATATATGGCAAACCCACAGCTAACAGCATTCTCAATGGTGAAAAATTGAAAGCATTTCTTCTAAGACCAGGAACACAATAAGAATGCTCACTCTTGCCACCATTATTCAACACAGTTTTAGAAGTCCTAGCTACGGTAATCAGAGAATAAAAAAAAAATAAATGTAATTTAAATTGGAAAAGAAGAACTGTCACTAAAGATGCCACCAGAAAACCACTAGACCTCATCAATGAATTCATTAAAGTTGGAAGATACAAAGTTAATATACAGAAATTTTGCATTTCTATATGCTAACAACAAAATAGCAAAAAGTAAAATTTAGTAAACAATCCCATTTACTGCACCATCAAAAAGAATAAAATACCTAGGAATAAATCTACGACCCGTACTCCAAAAACTATAAGATACTGATGAAAGAAACTGAAGACAACACAAACAGAAAGATATACCATGGTATAGGACTAGAAGAATCTATATTGTTAAAAATAACCACACTACCCAAGGCAAGTTACAGATTAAGTGCAATCCTATCAAATTACCAATGGCATTTTTCATAGAAATAGAAGAAAAAGGTTTTTAACTTGTATGGAAACACAAAAGTCCCAAAATAGCCAAAACAGTCTTGAGAAAGAATAACAGAGCTGGAGGAATCACATGCTATGACTTCAGACAACACTACAAAGCTAAAGTTATCCAAATGGTATGGTACTGGCACAAAAACAGACATACAGACACAAAGATATATGAAACAGGATAGAAAGCCTAGAAATAAACCTATATACCAATGGTCATTTAATCTATGACACAGCCAGCCAGAAAATATAATGGAGAAAAGACAGTTTCTTCAATCAGTGATGCTGGAAAAACTGGACAGCTACATGTAAAAGAATTAAATCAGGACATTCTCTAACACCATATACAAAAATAAACTAAAAATGGATTAAAGATCTAAATGTTAAGACCAGATACCATAAAACCCCTAGAGGAAAACATATTCAGAACACTCTTTGGCATAAAAGGCAACAATATTTTTTTGGATCCATCTCTTAGAGCAGTGGAAGTTAAAACACATATAAACAAATGGGACCTAATCAAACTTAAAAGTTTTCACAAAGCAAAGGAGACCATAAACAAAATGAAATGGTAACTGAAAGACTGGGAGAAAATATCTGCAACTGATGTGACAGTTGTTGTTCAGTCGCTAAGTCCTCTCTTTGTGACCCCATGACCTACAGCATGCCAGGCTTCCTAATCGATCACTATCTCTCAAAGTTTGCTCAAATTCACGTCCACTGAGTTGGTGACGCTATCTAACTCTGCGGCCTTCTTCTCCTTTTGCCTTCAAACTTACCCAGCATCAGGGTCTTTTCCAGTGAGTCACCTCTTCACATCAGGTGGCCAGAGCACTGCAGCTTCAGCTTCAGCATCAGTCCCTCTAATGAATATTCAGGGTTGGTTTCTTTTAGGACTGACCGGTTTGATCTCCTTGCTGTCCAAGAGACTCTCAAGAGCTTTCTCCAGCACCACGCATCAATTTTTTGGTGCTGAAACTTCTTCATGGTCCAACTCTCACACTCATACGTGATGTAGGAAAATATAGGGTTTTCTACCAAAGGGGAAGATATGAGGAATAGAGAAATGATCCCTATTCATTTTTCTTTAGCTGAATAGGAAGATATATATTTGTGTGTGTGTACCCAGATTATGAATAAGATTTCTAAAAATAGCTCATTGCCGATCCCTTGTCCTCTCTCCTTCCTGGTTCCCCTTCCTCATAAAAACTATTTGGTGGGATAATTTCACAGGCTTTTACCCTGGGCATATGCAGAGAGAAAACTATAGGGGTACAGAATACAGTCCTTCACTCAGGGCTTGCAAGTATTACTCATGACCCCATCAACCAGTAAAAATCCTAGACAGAATCTGGGAAGATTGGGACTCTGTGCTTCTTGGCTTATGAGGAGCCAGGGGAGGGAACCTGTGTCTTAGGAATAAAACCCGAGTGGGCTGCCCACTCAGTGTAGATCTTTTATCTGCAGCACACCCTTCTGCAGAAGTGAAAACTGTCTTGCCCGAGCCATTTTTGATTGTCTGTTCTATTCTGCCAACTCCATTTTGAGAACATTTCCAACATGTGACTCCTGGAAAAACCAAAGCTTTGACTATATGGACCTTTGTCAGCAAAGAACACATACAAAGGACTCAAATAGCTTAAAAAAAAAAAAAAACCCTCAATCAAAAAATGGGCAGAACACCTCAATTGTCATTTCTTTAAAGAAGACATACAGATGGCAAACAGGCACATGAAAAGGTGCTCAATATCTCTAATTATTCTTATTATTGTTGTTTCGTCACTAAGTCATGTCTGATTCTTTTGCAACCTCAGGAACTGTAGCCTTCCAGGTTCCTCTACTTATGGGATTTCCCAGGCAAGAATCCTGAAGTGGATTGCCATTTCCTGTGTCAGTGGATCTTCCCAACCCAGGATCAAACCCATGTCTCCCGAGACATGCACATCTAAACTACAATGATACATCACCTCACATGAGTCAGAATGGCCATCATCAAAGAGTCTGCAAATAATACGTGCTGGAGAGGGTGTGGAGAAAAGGGAACCCTCCTTTGCCTTGTGTTGGTGGGAATGTAAATTGATGCACTTACTAGGGAGAAGAATATGGAGGTTCTTTAAAAAATAAAAACAGTTACCATAAGATTGTGAAATCATACTCCTGAATATATAACTGGAGAAAACTCTAATTCAAAAAAATATATACACCCCAATATTCATAGTAGCACTATTTACAATAGCCAAGACACGGAAGCAACCTAAATGTCCATCAATAGATGAATGTATAAAGAAGATGTGGTACATATACACAATGGAATATTTGTCACAGAAAATAATGAAATAATGCCATTTGAAGCAACACGGATGACCCTAGAGATTATCATTTTAAGTGAAATAAATCAGACAGAAAATGATAAATATCATATGATATCACTTATTTGTGGAATCTAAAAAATGATAAACAAAATATATTTCCAAAACAGAAGAGACTCATAGACACTGAAAATAAATTTATGATTATCAAAAGGGAAAGTGCCAGGTAGGCAGGAGGGAAAGATAAATTAGGAATTTTAGATTACTATATACACACCACTATATATAAAACAGGTAAACAACAGGGACCTACTGTATATCACAAGGAACTATATTTAATATTGTATAATAACCTATAATGGAAAAGAATCTGTAAAAGAATACACACACACACACACACACACACACACACACACACGGTGGCTCAGACGGTAAGAATTCTCCTGCAATGCAGGAAACCCAGATTTGATCCCTGAGTTGGGAAGATTCCCTGGGGGAGGGCATGGCAACCCACGCTAGTATTCTTGCCTGGAGAATCCTCATGGACAGAGGAGCCTGGTGGGCGACAAACCATGGGGTCACAGAGTCGGAGACGACCAAGTGACTAAGCACAGCACACACACACACATATAATTGAATCACTTTGCTGTACACTCACACATAACATTTTAAATTAACTGTGCATGCCAAGTCACTCAGTGGTGTCCAATTCTTTGCAACCATGTGGACGGTAGCCCTCCAGGCTCCTCTATCCATGGGGTTTTTCAGGCAAGAATTCTGGAGTGGATTGCCAGTTCCACCTCCAGCGGATCTTCTCCACCCCAGGGACCAAACTCCTTTCCTGTACTGCAGATGGATTCTTGACGGCTGAGACGCCCAGGAAGCCCGGATACCTCAATAAAAAGATAAAAATTAGTATTATTACAGCAGGCAGGTAGCTGCATATAAGCAGAGAAATGTGGGGCAGGGGGCAGGTGGCAGGTGGCAGGAAATTATGCATCTTATAAACATCAGGGGTCCATGAGCAGAGAAAGAAAAGCAGGAACTTCCAGACTGACAGGAAACCACTCATTTGAGCGATGTGTGGGGGGAGGGGGAAGACAAAAAAGGCGAGGAAAGGCAGGAATCTCCTGTGTCCAACTGTAACCTGCAGCTCATTATGCTCTCATTAAAATAAGATAAGCCTTGCAGATAATACCATCATGCCCCAACACCATGACAGTTCTTATCTTCTCCGTATCTAAAGTAAATTCCTTCTTCCCTTTGGAAGATGAAACTAGAAGGAAACTCAAATTCCTCCTTTGGCAACGACTATTTGGCCCCTTCATTTGTATTCCCCTCATAACTGGCTTTCCAAAGAACTACAGGACACCAGGTCCCCTCACCTGTCTCGTGTATTCTTGTTAAATAAATCCTCAGTTTACTTTCCTAACCTCCCTCCCTCACTTTTGAATTCTTTCCATGATGAGGCAAGAACCTTAAATTCACTGGGAACAGTATCAGATTTCCCCCCCCTTTTTAGCAGAAAGGGACACTGATTAATAAATGGTGATTTGCTATTAATATTTGCACCAAGACATTCAGCATAAGAAGCTCTGATCAAAGTCACTGAGTACTGGAAGAAAGAACACTATATATTCAGTGGATTTCTGTTTTAGTTATTACATGTTTCTCGTATTTCACAAATTGGACTATGAATGATCACATTATTATTAAACAGAAAAATTGAAATAATATCTGCTTCAAAGAACTATTCTGTAACTGTCTTGACCTAAGAAATCCAAGAATGAATAAAGCTCACTGGACTCTTAATGTGGTTCCTTTAATACATTTTATTTGAGTAAGTATAAGAAAGCCAAGAAAGACTGGATGGGTTGGGACAATGGAGTCATTGCCTATGTGAGAAAGTAAAACACATGTTTTTAAAAAGCTTATTTTCTAATTATATAAGAAATAAAACATACTGTGATTATTGAACAAGCAAATATAAAACTGAAGCTCACCTACTTTTGTCTGTGTGTTTGCGCCTGTGTGTGCACATGCATCATAGATGCCCTGCCCAGATTTCCTTTTCTGCTGCTGTCAGAGTTGGCTGACAGTAACTTTGAACTTTTTTCTCTGGAGAATTGTTCGTGGCTAAAAGAGAGTTGTGACTACTCCCATACCCCTGGAGGATGAAAGTAGGCCACATTTAATCAACAGTGAACTGACACAGAGGGATATAAGATCACCTCAAGGTGGAAACCGTCTTGGAGCAATTAGTGCTCCAGACCACCACTGCCAACTGAGCAGGTCTCCACCCAAGACCACATTCCTGCTTTGCTTTCCTTCCCTCGTCCTACTCTGCTTTTGTCACATCCCCTATCCTGGGAACACTTTCTTGATAAACTGCTTGAAGAACAATCACTGTCTCAGGCTCTGATTGCATAGGATCCAACTAAGTGTATCTCTATATATCCATATATGCATATGAAAGCAAGTTTTACATAAATGTTAGCATAATATGCATATGCATAATGTAGCATAATGAAGCTTTTTAGAATAACAATTTTCCTGGAAAGCTTTTGTATCAATATGCACAGACTTATTTCATTGTTCTTAACTGAAATCACATTGTAGGGAAAAAGAGAATTTCTCAAAAAAAGTTTCAATGCCATAAATAAATGTCACCATTGTTGGTTACATTTCCTGGATTACCAGAAGTAGAGTCATCTTGCATGTTTATGATCCACTTGTAACTCTTTATCTGTGATCTGACTCATTCTCATACCCTTTGCCTATTTTTCAGTTGGATTGCTTTTCCCATATGTATCATCAGCGGTTCTTTATAAATTCTGAATATTGTTCATTAGTCTTTGATAGGTTGCCAATACTTTTTCCTATCTATCGTTTTTTTTCTGTGCATGTAGTCTTTTATGTTATTCAGGAGCATGGACTTATTGTATTTACTTTAAGATCACTTCAGTACAAAGTCAGAAACATATCCTCCTATATTCTAATATTTTAAAGATTTTAGAGTTATTCATTTAATCCACCTGGATTTATTTTCATGATTACATTCAGTTCAGTTCAGTTCAGTCGCTCAGTCGTGTCCAACTCTTTGCAACCCCATGAATCGCAGCACACCAGGCCTCCCTGTCCATCACCAACTCTTGGAGTTCGCTGAGACTCACGTACATCGAGTCAGTGATGCCATCCAGCCATCTCATCCTCTGTCGTCCCCTTCTCCTCCTGCCCCCAATCCCTCCCAGCATCAGAGTCTTCTCCAATGAGTCAACTCTTCGCATGAGGTGGCCAAAGTACTGGAGATTCAGCTTTAGCATCATTCCTTCCAAAAAAATCCCAGGGATGATCTCATTCAGAATCAGATCAGTCGCTCAGTCGTGTCCGACTCTTTGCGACCCCATGAACCGCAGCACGCCAGGCCTCCCTGTCCATCACCAGCTCCCGGAGGTCACTCAGACTCGCATCCATCGAGTCAGTGATGCCATCCAGCCATCTCATCCTCTGTCGTCCCCTTCTCCTCCTGCCCTCAATCCCTCCCAGCATCAGAGTCTTCTCCAATGAGTCAACTCTTCGCATGAGATGGCCAAAATACTGGAGTTTCAGCTTTAGCATCATTCCTTCTAAAGAAATTCCAGGATTGATCTCCTTCAGAATGGACTGGTTGGATCTTCTTGCAGTCCAAGGGACTCTCAAGAGTCTTCTCCAACACCACAGTTCAAAAGCATCAATTCTTCGGCGCTCAGCCTTCTTCACAGTCCAGCTCTCACATCCATACATGACCACAGGAAAGACCATAGCCTTGACTAGGCGAACCTTTGTTGGTAAAGTAATGTCTCTGCTTTTGAATATGCTATCTAGGTTGGTCATAACTTTCCTTCCAAGGAGCAAGCGTCTTTTAATTTCATGGCTGCAGTCACCATCTGCAGTGATTTTGGAGCCCAGAAAAACAAAGTCTGACACTGTTTCCACTGTTTCCCCACCTATTTCCCATGCAGTGATGGGACCAGATGCCATGATCTTCGTTTTCTGAATGTTGAGCTTTAAGCCAACCTTTTCACTCTCCACTTTCACTTTCATCAAGAGGCTTTTTAGCCCCTCTTCACTTTCTGCCATAAGAGTGGTGTCATCTGCATATCTGAGGTTATTGATATTTCTCCCGGCAATCTTGATTCCAACTTGTGTTTCTTCCAGTCCAGCATTTCTCATGATGTACTCTGCATATAAGTTAAATAAACATGGTGACAATATGCAGCCTTGACGTACTCCTTTTCCTATTTGGAACCAGTCTGTTGTTCCATGACCAGTTCTAACTGTTGCTTCCTGACCTGCATACAGATTTCTTAAGAGGCAGATCAGGTGGTCTGGTATTCCCATCTCTTTCAGAATTTTCCATAGTTTATTGTGATCCACACAGTCAAAGGCTTTGGCATAGTCAATAAAGCAGAAATAGATGTTTTTCTGGAACTCTCTTGCTTTTTCCATGATCCAGCGGATGTTGGCAATTTGATCTCTGGTTCCTCTGCCTTTTCTAAAACCAGCTTGAACATTAGGAATTTCACGGTTCACATATTGCTGAAGCCTGGCTTGGAGAATTTTGAGCATTACTTTACTAGCATGTGAAATGAGTGCAATTGTTCGGTAGTTTGAGCACTCCTTGGCATTGGAGCGCTCAAAGAGCGACCTCGCCTGCCCGCGACCGGCGCGCCATCTAAGAGCGACCTCGCTGCCCGCGACCGGCGCGCCATCTAAGAGCGGCCTGCCCGCGACCGGCGCGCCATCTAAGAGCGACCCGCCTGCCCGCGACCGGCGCGCCATCTAAGAGGACCCCGCCGCCCGCGACCGGCGCGCATCTAAGAGCGCCCCGCCTGCCCGCGCCCGGCGCGACTAAGAGCCCGCCGGCTGCGTCGCGCACTAAGAGCGCGGCCGAGAAGAGCCACCCCACGACCGAGGTCAGGAAGGGCGGCGGTGAGGAGAGACCCCTCGTCCAAGGTAAGGTGCGATGGCTGTGCTTCGCTGGCCAGGAGCAGCCAGGAGCAGCCGGGATGAGATACCCCACGCCCAAGGTAAGAGAAACCCAAGTAAGACAGTAGGTCTTGAAAGAGGGCATCAGAGGGCAAATACACTTAGTGTATTTACCATTCTAGTATCTAGATGGTATCTAGTATCTAGATACCATTTTAGTATCAAATACACTAAAACCATTCTCACAGATAACTAGTCAATCTAATCACACAAGGACCACACCCTTGTCTGACTCAATGAGATTAAGCCATGCCCGAGGGGCATCCTGGGATGGGCGGGTCATGGTGGAGAGATATGACAGGGTGTGGTCCGCTGGAGAAGGGAATGGCAAACCACTTCAGTATTCTTGCCTTGAGAACCCCATGAACAGTATGAAAAGACAAAATGATAGGATACTGAAAGAGAAACTCCCCAGGTCAGTAGGGGCCCAATATGCTACTGGAGATCAGTGGAGAAATAACTCCAGAAAGAATGAAAGGATGGAGCCAAAACAAAAAGAATACCCAGCTGTGGATGTGTCTGGTGATAGAAGCAAAGTCCGATGCTGTAAAGAGCAATATTGCATAGGAACCTGGAATGTCAGGTCCATGAATCAAGGCAAAGTGGAAGTGGCCAAACAAGAGATGGCAAGAGTGAATGTTGACATTCTAGGAATTAGCGAACTAAAATGGACTGGAATGGGTGAATTTAACTCGGATGACCATTATATCTACTACTGTGGGCAGGAATCCCTCAGAAGAAATGGAGTGGCCATCATGGTCAACAAAAAGAGTCCGAAATGCAGTACTTGGATGCAATCTCAAAAACGATAGAATGATCTCTGTTCATTTCCAAGGCAAACCATTCAATGTCACAGTAATCCAAGTCTATGCCCCAACCAGTAACGCCGAAGAAGCTGAAGTTGAAAGGTTCTATGAAGACCTACAAGACCTTTTAGAACTAACACCCAAAAAAGATGTCCTTTTCATTATAGGGGACTGGAATGCAAAAGTAGGAAGTCAAGAAACACCTGGAGTAACAGGCAAATTTGGCCTTGGAATACGGAATGAAGCAGGGCAAAGACTAATAGAGTTTTGCCAAGAAAATGCACTAGTCATAGCAAATACCCTCTTCCAACAACACAAGAGAAGACTCTATACATGGACATCACCAGATGGTCAACACCGAAATCAGATCGATTATATTCTTTGCAGCCAAAGATGGAGAAGCTCTATACAATCAGCAAAAACAAGACCAGGAGCTGACTGTGGCTCGGACCATGAACTCCTTATTGCCAAATTCAGACTGAAATTGAAGAAAGTAGAGAAAACTACTAGACCATTCAGGTATGACCTAAATCAAATCCCTTATGAGTATACAGTGGAAGTGAGAAATAGATTTAAGGACCTAGATCTGATAGATAGAGTGCCTGATGAACTATGGAATGAGGTTCGTGACATTGTCCAGGAGACAGGGATCAAGACCATCCCCATGGAAAAGAAATGCAAAAAAGCAAAATGGCTGTCTGGGGAGGCCTTACAAATAGCTGTGAAAAGAAGAGAAGCGAAAAGCAAAGGAGAAAAGGAAAGATATAAACATTTAAATGCAGAGTTCCAAAGAATAGCAAGAAGAGATAAGAAAGCCTTCTTCAGTGATCAATGCAAAGAAATAGAGGAAAACAACAGAATGGGAAAGACTAGGGATCTCTTCAAGAAAATCAGAGATACCAAAGGAACATTTCATGCAAAGATGGGCACAATAAAGGACAGAGATGGTGTGGACCTAACAGAAGCAGAAGATATTAAGAAGAGGTGGCAAGAATACACAGAAGAACTGTACAAAAAAGAGCTTCAAGACCCAGATAATCATGATGATGTGATCACTGACCTAGAGCCAGACATCTTGGAATGTGAAGTCAAATGGGCCTTAGAAAGCATCACTACGAACAAAGCTAGTGGAGGTGATGGAATTCCAGTGGAGCTATTCCAAGTCCTGAATGATGATGCTGTGAAAGTGCTACACTCAATATGCCAGCAAATTTGGAAAACTCAGCAGTGGCCACAAGATTGGAAAAGGTCAGTTTTCATGATCTCATTAGGGGTTGATAAATGTTATTGTATTATCTATAACGGATAACTAACTGTCTCATACATGTGCACGCCTCATTCCTGGACTCTTAATCCCATTCCTATTTATTTTCTTTCCCTTAGTTGAATACCACATTATTTTTACTACCATATATTTGCTAAATATTTTGTTTCCTGGTGCATATGATCTTTTGTGTTCATTTTGTTTTTTAATTTCCTTGGTTATTCTTGTGCATTTATTCTCCCATATTAATTTTAGAATTAGCTTATGAAATTTCTTTTAGGATTTTTACTGGGATTGTATCGAATTTGTAATGTAATTCAGGTATAAGTGACATTGTTAAAGTACAGTTGATCCTTGAACAACTCAGCAGTTAGGGGCTTAGACTCCCGTACAGTGGGAAAACAGGTACTGTTGTCCCATGGTATCTACTGGGGATTGGATCCAGAACCTGCTGCAGATACCAAAATCTGCACATGATCAGGTTCCATAGTTGGTCCTCTAAATTCATGGGGTTTTTTTTTTTTTTTGCTTTTTGTTTTGTTTTTAATTTTTTTTACTTTACAATATTGTATTGGTTTTGCCATACATCAACATGAATCCACCATGGGTGTACATGTGTTCCCAATCCTGAACCCCCTTCCCTAAATTCATGGTTCTTTATCCTCAGATTCAACCAAAAACCACAGACCATGTAGTACTGCATGTAACAAAAAACATCTGTATATAACTTCATGATCAGACCTGCATGTCCATGATTCTGCATTCACAAATTCAACCAACCATGGATAGTGTAGTCCCATCAGATCAGATCAGATCAGATCAGTCGCTCAGTCGTGTCCGACTCTTTGCGACCCCATGAACTGCAGCACGCCAGGCCTCCCTGTCCATCACCAGCTCCCGGAGGTCACTCAGACTCACATCCATCGAGTCAGTGATGCCATCCAGCCATCTCATCCTCTGTCGTCCCCTTCTCCTCCTGCCCCCAATCCCTCCCAGCATCAGAGTCTTCTCCAATGAGTCAACTCTTCACACGAGATGGCCAAAGTACTGGAGTTTCAGCTTTAGCATCATTCCTTCCAAAGAAATCCTAGGGCTGATCTCCTTCAGAATGGACCGGTTGGATCTCCTTGCAGTCCAAGGGACTCTCAAGAGTCTTCTCCAACACCACAGTTCAAAAGCATCAATTCTTCGGTGCTCAGCCTTCTTCACAGTCCAGCTCTCACAGTCCCATAGTAAGCATTTATTGAAAAAAAATCCACATATAAATGGACCCACACAATTCAAACCCATACTGTTCAAGGATCAACTGTACTGAATTTTTCCATGCTCAAATACTGTGTACAGCTGTTTATTTTCAATATATCTATTACTTTTTTATAGGCTTCAGTAAATTTTCATTAGTTTTCCCATAAATATCTTCAATATTCCTTATTGGGCTTATTGCTAAATATTTCACATTTTCCTGCAATGACAAATATTTTTCCCAATACATTTTTAATTGGTCACTGTTGGCACTTTTTTTTTTTTTCTTTTTAGAGCCCGGGCACCAGGGATGGCCCAGGACTCAGGAGCAGACACATAATGGCAGCACACGCATACTGCCACCCCTCCGACCCTGAGCATCCTCCCTGGGAAAGGGGGCCAGGGCCACAAGGCCACACTGCAACGTCCCCAGCCTCTTGTCCGTACCCTGCCTCTCAATGCTGGCACTTTTAAGAGGTGGTGATTTTTACATTTTGATCTATATCCCCTTTTAAATCTCTCCAATTCGTTCTAATAATTTTTGTATTGGTTTCTTGGAGTTTTTACATACTCTATCAGACATGTTATGTAAATAACAATCTCTTGTGTCTTTCTTGATAACAGCTACATCTCTTGTATATTTTTGTTTTAGTATTACATTGAACAGGCCCCCAGTACAATATTAAGCAGTAACTGTGATACAAGGCATCTTGACATTGTTTCTAACTGTAGTAGATATGCTTCAAATGTGGCATCATGGAGCATAATGCTAACTGTAAGATTCTGGTATACTCTTCAAGAATTTTCTTCTGTTTGCTATGAAGTTTTTACTTAGCAACTGTAAACAAATGTTAAAGATTAACAAATACCTGTTCAATATTAATTTAAATGGATTTCCTCCTTTCATCTAGTTAATGTAAAGAATTTTGCTAGTAATATTCTTCTTTCAACAGAAGAGTTAATACAATTTATTAATTCATCAGAAATTTTTTTCAAAATCTTAACATGCCATTTTTATGTACTGATCATTACCTACATTTTCATCTTTAATACCCTGCAGGACTTTTCCAAATTCACCCTTAGAAATAGGTACAGGGTTTATTAAATGGAATACTTTCCCACCAGATAACTGATTAGAAGAGAGAGCTCAAGTGACTTAACACTTTAACTTAAATATACTATTTTAAAACTTCCAGTCAACTTGTTGGGAATTCCCAGTGGCTCAGTGATAAGGAATCGGAGACTTGCAGAAGATACAGTTTCCATCCCTGGGTCGGAAAGATCCCCTGGTGTCTAAGTTCTAAGTTCAGTCGCTCAGTTGGGTCTGACTCTTTGTGACCCCATGGACTGCACACCAGGCTACCCTGTCCATCACCAACTCCCAAAGCTTGCTCAAATTCATGTCCATCGAGTCAGTGATGTCATCCAACCATCTCATTCTCGGTCGTCCCTTTCTCCTCCTGCTTTCAATCTTTCCCAGCATCAGGGTCTTTTCAAATGAGTCAGTTCTTAGTATCAGGTGGCCAAAGTATTGGAGTTTCAGCTTCAATATCAGTCCTTCCAATGAAAATTCAGGACTGATTTCCTTTAGGATTGACTGGTTTGACCTCTTTGCAGTCCAAGGGACTCTCAAGAGTCTTCTCCAACACCACAGTTCAAAAGCACCAATTCTTCGGCACTCAGCTTTCTTCACAGTCCAACTCTCACACCCATACATGATTACTGGAAAAACCATAGCTTTCACTAGACAGACCTTTGTTGGCAAAATAATGTCTCTGCTTTTTAATATGCTGTCTAGGTTGGAGAAGGCAATGGCATCCCACTCTAGTACTCTTGCCTGGAGAATCCCATGGATGGAGGAGCCTGGTAGGCTGCAGTCCATGGGGTCGCGAAGAGTCGGACACGACTGAGCGACTTCCCTTTCACTTTTCACTTTCATTCATTGGAGAAGGAAATGGCAATCCACTCCATTGTTCTTGCCTGGAGAATCCCAAGGACTGGGGAGCCTGGTGGGCTTCCGTCTCTGGGGTCGCACAGAGTCGGACACGACTGAAACGACTTAGCAGCAGCAGCAGCAGCAGCAGGTTGGTCACAGCTTTGCTCCCAAGGAGCAAGCATCTTTTAATTTCATGGCTGCAGTCACCATCTGCAGTGATTTTGGAGCCCAAAAAAATGAAGGCTGCCACTGTTTTCACTGTTTCCCCATCTATTTGCTATGAAGTGATGGGACTGGATGCCATGATCTTAGTTTTCTGAATGTTGAGCTTGAAGCCATCTTTTTCACTCTCCTCTTGCACTTTCATCAAGAAGCTCTTAAGTTCCTCTTCACTTTCTGCCATAAGGGTGGTATCATCTGCATATCTGAGGTTTTTTATATTTCTCCCAGCAATCTTGATTCCAGCTTGTGCTTCATCCAGCCTGGCATTTTGAATGATATACTCTGCATATAAGTTAAATGAGCAGGGTGACAATATACAGCCTTGATGTACTCCTTTCCCAATTTGGAACCAGTCTGTTGTTCCATGTCTGGTTCTAAATGTTGCTTCTTGTCCTGCATACAGATTTCTCAGGAGGCAAGTAAGGTGGTCTGGTATTCCCATCTCTTGAAGAATTTTTCACAGTTTGTTGTGATCCATACAGTCAAAGGCTTTGGCATAATCAATAAAGCAGAAGTAAATATTCTTTTGGAATTCTCTTGCTTTTTCAATTTGATCTCTGGTTCCTCTGCCTTTCTAAATCCAACTTGAACATCTGGAAGTTCACAACCCACTTCAGTATTTACTTCGGTATTCTTGCTTAGAGAATCCCATGGACAGAGGAGCCTGGTGGGCTATAGTCCACGGGGTTGCAAAGAGTCAGACATGACTGAGTGACTCAACATCAACAATAAAATAGCATCAAATTGTTTTAAAAAACTGTGCACACTATTATGTACTTATTTAATAAAGGTAATGAATAATAGGATTTAGAAGCAGCATAAACATTTTGCTTATCATGCTGAAGACAAACAATAAATTCAAAGTCAATTAGAAATCTACATTCTCAATAGCTTAGTCTCTGGAAATGAACAATTCTGAAATTTGGTAAGAGATTTCCAATTTCATCCAAATGGGTTGATGTCTGAAGTATCACTGTTAAGATATTTGCCGGGCAACCTGAGGATCTTCCTTTATTCCCCAGTCAGTCTATTCTTTCATTTCAGATGTTCTTCCTTATTTCCTGAAATGCATCCTTTAGACATTGATACAGAGTGGCCTATTGATGTAAACTCTATTTTTCTTGAAAATGTTTCTATTTTTATTCTAAAAATATAATTTTGCTTTCTTACAGTATTTTAAAAATATTACTCCATTTCTTCTGGCTTCCCCTGTTGCTCTTGAAAAGTCATCTGTAAGTATATTGGTCATTTGTAGGCAATTTGTCTTTTCTCTTTATTTGCCTTTAAGATATTTGCTTTAAGCATTGGAATGTTCAGACCTTAGATGTCTTCTCTTGTCACTCCTTCTCTTAGCTATCTCAGGCAGTCTTGTTATGGTTGTTCAGTTGCCCAGTTGTGTCTAACTTTTCACAACCCCATGCACTACAGCATGCCAGGCCACTCTGCCCCTCACCATCTCCTGGAGTTTGCCCTCAAAAAACACAGCCAGTCTTACAACTATATATATCACTTACATGGTAATGACTTCCAAAATTATACCTTCAACCCAGACCTCTCCTTCACTCCAGACTGGCATAATCAATTATTTGAACCCGGGTCTCCTGCACTACAGGCAGATTCTTTACCAACTGAGCTATCAGGGAAGCCCTATATAACAAACACCTCCTCTTAAAACATCTAAAACATAACACGCCCAAATCTAACCATAAGATTTTCACTCTTTTTCCCAAATGTGTTCCTTCAGCAGTCAGTCTTCCCTATCTCAGTAAAAGGCAACACTACTTTCCATTGTCTTAGGACAAAAGGAAACCATTTTCTTTAGACCACACATTCAGTTCTTCAAAAATTCCACCAGCTCTACATTTAAAATATTACCAAAAAATCCATGTCTTGTCACTCTCAGAGCTTTCAGTTACCATCATCATTCTCTTGGCTTATTACAGTAGCTTCCTACTTGTTCTCCTTGATTTTATACTTGGTCTTCGTCCAATTAGTGTATTTTCAGCACAGTAACCAGAATGATGCTGTTTTCTGTGAACCACATAATATTACTCATCTGCTTAACAGCCTCCAGTGGCTTTTCATTTGACTCTGAATAAAAACCAAAATCATTGTAATGGTCTACAAGGTTCTTACATGATCGAGGCCCTTCTACCTCTCTGATTTTATCTCTTTTTTATCTTCCTCTTAATCTTTCATATCTAGCCACACTAATTTCCTTGCCATTTGTCTATCACACAAAGCATAATTTCTCCTTAGGGCCTTTGCACATGAATTTGCCCCTCAGACAATCACATGGCTCATTCGCTCACCTCTTCCAGGTTCTTGGTCGATTTTCAGTTTCTCAAGGAGATTTGCCCTAATAACTATTAGTATATTTAAAATTACAACTACTACATCTGCACAATTCCCTATCTCCCTTCTCTGTCATATATTTTGCAAAGCATTTAGACATATTATCAGACAAACTATATTTATTTATTTATTTGGTGCCTAATAGCCCTTCTCTTACAACATGTACACTAGAATATAAGCTTTATGCAGCCAGGGGCTTGTTTTGTCTTTCCTTCTTTCTTTTCATTGTTGTATTCTTAATGCTATAAAATTAGCTGGCATACAGTAAGTGCTCTGCTCAATAAATATTTGTTCAGTAGATGAATAAATTATGTTTTTCAGTTTCTCTACAGTGTTTCTAATTATGGATTTTGAAAACTTAATCTTTTTTTGGCTAACTGCAAATCTGTATTTTATCAAGACTACTATGAGCATTAAAATCTGAGAAAAACTTTCCTAGGTGTATGCCTATAATTTCTGGGTCACAGAATATGAATGTGTGTGTGTGTATGTGTATGCTAAGTCGCTTCAGTTGTGTCCAACTCTCTGAGACCCCACAGACCATAGCCCACCAGGTTCTTCTGTCCATGGGGTTCTCTAGGCATGAATACTGCAGTGGGTTGCCATGCCCTCCTCGAGATCTTCCCAAACCAGGGATAAAACCTGCATCTCTTTCATCTCCTGCATTGGCAGGCAGGTTCTTTACCATTAGCTTCACATGGGAAGCCCCTGGAATATAAATAGATTTACAAAATAAAGCTGAATTGTTTTTCAATGCTTTTTATAGCATTTAAAGCATGTTTTTCAATGTTTTTATGCTACTTGCTCCAATAAAGTGTTAATACACATTTTTTTCTAACACCTAGGACCATCAGACTTCTTAATTTTTTACAATTAACAGATGTAAAATGACATCTCACTATGGTTCTAACTTGCCTTTTCAGATTATTGATGATCAAGCACCCCTCCACATAGATATATTTATCACAAATATTTATTCTTCTATAAAATACCTACTTTTTTCTTGTGCTCATTTACTAAGTGAGCAGTTATTTCTTTATCACTTTAGGTGCTTTATATAGTTGAGATACTAAGGCTTTCTTGGTAATACTGTAGCCAGCAGCTTTTCCCCAGTTACAGCATATCGGACTCTTTGATGAATAGAAGTTCTTAAATTTAATGTAGTCAAATATATAATTCCCTTTTTAATATTTAATCCTTTAATGCCACCTCTGTAATATATCAAGTTTCCATATATACTTTGGTTTGTTATTAGAGTCTCCATTGTCTGCTATTGTGCACAAATACCACACTGTCTTAATTATTATACAGCTGATCCTTAAATAACATGAGATTGAACTGTGCAGGTACACTTATATGTGAATGTTTTCAACAAACATGCACTACAATACTACACCATCCATGGCTGGTTGAATCAAGGATGTAGAACTGTGTATATGCAGGGCTGACTATAAAGTTACACATGGATTTTCAACCTCAGGGAGGGTTGGCACCCCTAATTCCTATATTGTTCAAAGCTCAGATGTATACTCATAAGTCATAATATCTTATAACCAAGTAGTTAGTGTTCTACAGCAGTGTTCTGGGTTTTTTTGCTTTAATTTGACATATTCATTTTAGAATACGTAAAGAACTATTTTACAATAATCTGTGAGGTACTGACTGGATTTCATTGATTCTATAGCTCGACTGGAGAGGGAAGAACTGAGTTTATAGTGATGAATCTTCTTGTCTATAAATGTTTAAAAACACACTATATCTCTCCATTTAGAGATATTTTTCAGTATAAGGTTTTATAACTTTCTCAAATAAGATCTATGTATTTTATTGTAATACACTTTCAGAGTCTTTGTATCTCTGACTTTCATCTGGATGTCTCTCTTGTCCATTAATATCCAATCAGTCTTCCTAAAGTGAATTTAACACATTATCCACAGACTCAAAAATCTGTGGTTAACCATCTACTGCCTGTGGAATCAAACACAAACTTCTCAGGCTAAGACTTAAATGGCTCTGTTAAGCCAGCCAACACTAGATTTTCTAGCACTCTTTCCCATTTGGTTACTTAGGGGTAGAAGTGAAGAGCTCATTTAGGTCATAGAATCTAACAAAATTAGAGCCAAGTCCTGACTCCATCACTTACTGACTTGTGGCTTAGATGAAGCAACTCAGTTCCCCAAGTTCCTCCGAACAAGAAAAACACAATCATAGCACAGGATGTTGTGAAGAATCAATGAGACAGTGCATTTGTAGTATTTGTGATTACTAGCATTAATTGCTATTATTGTATTAATGTTACTATCAGCACATTAAAAACAAATAGATAATGGCATATCTTCTCTGAGTAAGTAACCATCATCATTACTACACTTAACTCATTTTGCTTATTAAAGTGTTTTTCTCTGCTTTTTTCCTTCATATTTTTTAATGCTGAGCTACACCTGGAAGAGGAAATGGTCATACTTTAGATGGAACTGTCACCCACCCCACCCCCACCCCAACACACACACAGGACAGATGGTGAAGAGAGGAAACTGGGAAGGGGTAAGCAAAGGTTGTAGAGACTCCCTTATGAATGATCCCTGATATGCAGGCAGTCAGTATCCCCAAATCATAACTACAAAGGGACATGCATGACAAGGGCTTCACTGGTCACTCAGTGGTAAAGAATCTACCTGCCAATGCAGAAGACACAGGTTCAATCCCTGAGTCAAGAAGATCCCCTGCAGAAGAAAATGGCAACCTACTCCAGTATTCTGCTTGGGAAGTCCCATGGGCAGAGGAGTTTATTGGGCTACAGTCCATGGGAGTCACAAAAGAGTCAAACACAACTTAATAATTAAACAACAAATGCATGACAAATGCAGAAGCAGTCCAAACTGACTTCAACATGAAAGAGAAGCCAAGAGTCATCAGAAAGCAGGAGTCACCATAATGCTAGGAGCCAAGGGAGTGGTGACATTGTTGTTTTAGGGTCTACATGATTTAAAAGAATGTTCTCTCCAGTGTCAAGGGCTGGTAGTGGCCAAGCTCCCTTCCAAGCCAGGCTGGATCCAGAGTAGGAAAAAAGGAAACCAGAGCACCATTTTTTTTTCTTTAAAATGGCAACAGCTCAGCCATTCACATCTAGCAATCCTGGCAGGCACAAAACAAAGACAGTAGCTTCTGAGAATACCAAAACTCATCATTTCCTTACTTAGCATCTGGCTCAGAAAAAAAAAAATTCATGAAGACCAAATACTATCTTCATTTTAGTAACAACCTTAGACACACAGTCGAAGAAGGCAATGGCACCCCACTCCAGTACTCTTGCCTGGAAAATCCCGTGGATGGAGGAGCCTGGTAGGCTGCAGTCCACAGGGTTGCTAGGAGTTGGACACGACTGAGTGACTTCACTTTCACTTTTCACTTTCATGCACTGGAGAAGGAAATGGCAACCCACTCCAGTGTTCTTGCCTGGAGGATCCCAGGGACAGGGGAGCCTGGTGGGCTGCAGTCTCTGGGGTCGCACAGAGTCAGACATGACTGAAGCCACTTAGCAGCAGCAGCAGCAGACACACAGTAACTGCTATTTTGATGATACGCTACATGATATGACATGTATGACATGCGTGACAGTCAGTTGACAATGATGTACTGCAGAAAATCTGTCCATATGTAATAGGAATCCCCACTAGAGACAAAAGTCAAATCCAGACCCAGAGAAAGAGAGCTTTCAAGAAGTAATCAAGGCATTGTAGTTTTAGTCCCTAGGGCATTTGGCATATATGAAGGACTACCAATCACAGAAGGGATTCTGTGCCACCAGACAGAGAAACAATGCAGACCAGGATCAAGGAAAAAGCCTAAGTCCGCACTCTGGGCTTACTTAACATAAGGTTAAGTCAACCTGTGACTCAAAGACTATGACAGCATTCAGGGCTCATCTCTGATACAGGGATACACCAACACAGTGGACACAGGGTCTGACTGGCAAAATATAAACATTCTCCTTAGATAATAATGTTAGTGGGTTTGTAATTTAAGATACTATTAGTAGAGGTGAGTGAACATAGGTAGAAGGGTCATTTATTTGCTTTTTCTCTATTTGTTGGAGGAGAATAGAGTACTTTTGGAGGTTCAGAAGAATGAAATGCAGATCACCCCAAGGAAACCAGAAGTAGGGCAATACACAGAGAAGAGGATACACTCTAAATAGAAAGGTAGAAACCTTGTTGTCATAAGGGCTAATTAAGCATCACTTCATAAATCAATCTTGCTACTAGGGACATGCAAAAGCCAGTCAAGGATCACAGCCAACATGACAGTGATATTCTATCCGGGGCATAGATAATGAGTTTCTCCTATTTGTCTGAGAATCAGGAGACTAACACTCAAACTTATATGGATTCGTGGTCATTAGATGGGAACATAAAACCACATTTTAAAAAAGAGGAATTTCATATCACTTCTGCTAAAATGTTAGTAAATAGAGTCCAAATCAATGGCCTACCAAATCTATATGGCCTACTCCTGCGACTGAGGTTGGGGATTTCCTCAACACCTTACTGTGACCATTTATCAGTAACATGACAAACCTCAAGCAAAAAAAAAAAAAAAAATATATATATATATATATATATATATATATAATGGATTTTTTAAAAAATCCCACCAGGACTTCTGTTTCCTTCATATTTTACCTGGCCCTCATAGACTGTTTCTGTAATAGCAACTCAGTGGCGACTTGCTGGGGCAGTGGTTGTAATTCTTTTCTCTTGCAACTTAAGGCCAGAGCACTGTGGGGGGGACCTATTGAGAAGTTTGCTTCCTGTCAGTGCAGTTTGCTACAAGCAACCCTTTCTCTGGGCTGGCAGGGCCTGTGGTCTGAACTGTGTGACACTAACGTTCAATTACGGTAAGATGTCTATTTAATAACTGATGTTTCCAGTAAACTTGTTGTGGGTTCTATATGCCTTAAGGCAACTAGAAAAATTTCAGAACATACTAAGAAATACTTTACTAACAAAATTTATACTCCTTTTCTGATTTATTCTGACTGAAAATATTAAGGATTTTCCTTGGAGTTACTTCAGACATAGCTAGGATACACGCAGTAAGACTTTAGTGAGAGTTAAACTTTTTGCAGGACAGGAAATGTTCTCAACTGATAATTTCAGGTCTGGAGAAGCACCTGAGAAGTCCTTTCAGGTTTTTCTATGGTGTAGTGACAAATACACATCGTTTCCCGCTTATCTTCACTTTAACAAAATCATGGTAGTTTCTAGCCACACTCTGCCCTGCAGTCATTAGCACAGCTCAAAAGCAAACAATTCTATGAGTTCTCCAGTTAACGTAATCAATGGAATTTGCTTCCTTTAGAACTAATGTTAAGTTTTTCCACAGGTTCTGGAGAAGACTCTTGAGAGTCCCTTGGACTGCAAGGAGATCCAACCGGTCCATTCTGAAGGAGATCAGCCCTGGGATTTCTTTGGAAGGAATGATGCTAAAGCTGAAACTCCAGTATTTTGGCCACCTCATGCGAAGAGTTGACTCAGTGGAGAAGACTGTGATGCTGGGAGGGATTGGGGGCAGGAGGAAAAGGGGACGACAGAGGATGAGATGGCTGGATGGCATCACTGACTCGATGAATGTGAGTCTGAGTGACCTCCGAGAGCTGGTGATGGATAGGGAGGCCTGGCGTGCTGCAGTTCACGGGGTCGCAAAGAGTCGGACATGACTGAGCGACTGATCTGATCTGATCTGATCTAGTTAACAATTAGAAATGCATATCATGCAAGCTGAGTTTTCTCAGAAAGGAAGTTTAAACTATTTTCCTCTTATTTTAAACATCTTGGAGAGGAGAAAAGTTGTCTCTTCTTCCAGCTTTGATGGGATCAGTCAAGGAATAAAAATTTTTCTTATGTATTTTTTACTGCACTGGGTCTTCATTGCTGTGGGCTGGGGACTCTCTCTTGGCTGTGTGCAGGCTTTTCATTGCAATGATGTCTCCAGCTGCAGAGCACAGGCTCTAGAGTATACGGACATCAGTAGTTGTGACACGCAGGCTCACTAGTTGTGGTTCACAGATTTAGTTGCTCCACAGCATGTGCAATCTTCCTGAACTAGGGATCAAACCCATGTCCTCTGCACTGGCACACATATTCTTAACCACCTGGACCACCAGGGAAGTCCAGAATAAAATTTAAATCAGAACTATTCACAGATGTCCATGGATCAAAAAACTCAAATGTCAAGCTGGAAGGCAGGTTGGGAGAATTCAACAAATGCTCGTGTATTTTTCTATACTTCTCCAGAGATACAGAGCTGATAAAATTAAACAAAAAGCCCACTAGATACATAAAATTCTTGTTTAAGTACTGTTTTTGTCTGAGCAATTAGGAATAGTAAATTATATTTCCTACCACTTCTCAGTTCACTATTAAATATTTCATTTGATACTCAAGACTCTGCATTAGGTAAGCAAGGCACATATTCTCAATCCCTGTGCGCAGACTAGAAAAAATATTTTGGAGAATTTAGTGACTAGACCAAGTGAAAGATGCAGCCTGAGGCCATTTAATATATAATTTATAAAAATCTGAAATGGCTTTTCAGTGAGTCATCTTTTGTGTAAAGAAAGAATCACCTACATGTAATCTGTTAAAAAAACAAGTTAAAATGGCCTATGCTATTAATGGCTGTATTGCTACTCTCAGTTCAGTCTGATAGGGCTTTCAGTCCCTACACTATATTGAAAATGTTCTCAACAAAGTCTGTGACAACATTTTAATTCAATGAACACTTTTTGGATCTGACTTTACTTGAATCCCTGGTGCCATTTATCATTCACGCACTCATGAAAGTCTCTTTTTCTTGGCATCATTTTCTCTGTGTTTTCTTAAGATGGGTGTGCTCAGTGTGAATGTGCTTAGTCATTCAGTTGTGTCTGTCTTTGTGACCCCACAGACTGCAGCCCACCAGGCCCCTCTGTCCCTGGGATTTTCCAGACAAGAACACTGGAGTGGGGTGTCCTTTCCTTCTCCAGGGGACCTTATCGATCCAGGGATTGAACCCACATGTCTTAAGTCTCAGGCGCTGGCAGGCAGATTCTTTATCTCGAGTGCAACCTGGGAGGCCCCTTAAGATGGGCAGACTGTGGCAACTAAAAAATCATTGGATTTGAAATATTATGTACACCTGGGTTATAACTTCAACACAGTCACTTACTAGTTTGAGGTCTTAGGAAAATTAACCATAACAAACCTCAATAAAAAAAATAATGAATATTACCAAAGTTATAGAAGAGCTTGACAATCAGGGATAACATATGAAAGCCTTTAGTCTTAGCCCATTAAAAGGCACTTAATGGATGAAGGTGCCTTCTCATTCTATTTTTGTTAGGCTCTTTTAGTGATCACACAGATATAAATAATATTAGGGGTCTGATATATTTCAAACCTCTGCTCTTTTCACTCTGTTATGCTACTGCTGTCCAATACGACTTTCTATGATGATGGAAATGTTCTATAATCTGTGCTTACCCAATGTGGCAACCATAAGTCACATGCAGCTTTTGAGTGTTGAAATGTGACTAATACAACTAAGAAATTGAATTTTTTATTTTATTTAATTTTAATTGTGTGTTAGTCACTCAGTTGTGTCCAATTCTTTGCAACCCCAAGAACTGTAACCCACCAGGCTCCTCTGTCCATGGAGTTTTCCAGGCAAGAGTACTGGAGTGGGTTGCCATTTCCTTCTTCAGGGGATCTTCCTCACTCAGGGATTGAACCCAGGTCTCCTCATTGCAGGCAGATGCTTTACCATCTGAGCCATCAGGGAAGTCCATTAGCTCAGGGTTAAATTTAAAAAATTATACGTGACTAGTGGCTATTTATCAGACACTGCAGCTGTCTATTTTTCCTTGGTAGCTTCATACTAACCCAGGACTTCAACCATCACTTATATACAAAGAATTCCCACATTTATATTCCAGTCATGAAATTAAAAGACACTTGCCCCTTGGGAAAAAAAAAAACTATGACAAACCTAGACAGTGTAATAAAAACAGAGGCATTACTTTGCCCTACAAAGGTCTGTACAGTTAAAGCTACGGCTTTTCCAGTAGTCATGTATGGATGTGAGAGCTGGACGGTAAAAAAGGCTGAGTGCCAAAGAGCTGATGCTTTCGAACTGTGATGCTGGAGAAGATGCTTGAGAGTCCCTTGGACAGCAAGGAGATCAAGCCAATCAACCCTAAAGGAAATCAAGCCTGAATATTCATTGGAAGGACTGATGCTGAAGTTCTGATACTTTGACCACCTGATGCGATGAGCCAACTCACTGGAAAAGACCCAGACACTGGGAAAGATTGAAGGCAGGAAGAGAAAGGGACAACAGAGGATGAGATGGTTGGATAGTATCACCAACTCAATGGACATGAGTTTGAGCAAATTCCAGGAGATGCTGAAGGACAAGGAAGCGTGTTGTGCTGCGGTCCATGTGGTTGCAAAGAGTCGGACATGACTGGTCACTTGAACAACAATAACAGCATTCATTTCTGAGGCTGTCATAATAAAGTTCTACAGACTAGGTGGCTTTAAAAAAACACAAATTTATTCTTTCACAAATCCGGAGTCTAAAAGTTCAAAATCAAAATATCATCAGGACTATACTTGATCCAAATAGGAAAAGGAGTACATCAAGGCTGTATATTGCCACCCTGATTATTTAACTTATATGCAGAGTACATCATGAGAAACACTGGACTGGAGGAAGCACAAGCTGGAATCAAGATTGCTGCAAGAAATATCAATAACCTCAGATATGCAGACAATACCACCCTTATGGCAGAAAATGAAGAAGAACTAAAGAGCCTCTTGATGACAGTGAAAGAGGAAAGTGAAAAAGTTGGCTTAAAGCTCAACATTCAGAAAACTAAGATCATGGCATCCGGTCTCATCACTTCATGGCAGATAGATGGGGAAACAGTGGACACAGTGGCTGACTTTGTTTTTCTGGGCTCCAAAATCACTGCAAATGGTGACTGCACCCATGAAATTAAAAGACGCTTACTCCTTGGAAGGAAAGTTAGGACCAACCTAGACAGCATATTAAAAAGCAGAGACATTACTTTGCCAACAAAGGTCCATCTAGCCAAGGCTATGGCTTTTCCAGTGGTCATATATGATTGTGAGAGTTGGACTACAAACAAAGCTGAGTGCCGAAGAATTGATGCTTTTGAACTGTGGTGTTGGAGAAGACTCTTGAGAGTCCCTTGGACTGCAAGGAGATCCAACCAGTCCATCCTAAAGGAGATCAGTCCTGGGTTCATTGGAAGGACTGATGTTGAAGCTGAAACTCCAATACTTTGGCCACCCAATGAGAAGAGCTGACTCACTAGAAAAGATTCTGATGCTGGGAAAGATTGCAGGCAGGAGGAGAAGGGGACAACAGAGGATGAGATGGTTGGATGGCATCACTGACTCAATGGACATGGGTTTGGGTGTACTCCAGGAGTTGGTGATGGTCAGGGAGGACTGGCATGCTGCGGTTCGTGGGATCGCAAAGAGTCGGACATGAGGGAGTGACTGAACTGAACTGAACTGAACACTTGATCCAGAGGAGGATCCTTTCTTGCCTCTCTCTAGCTTGTGGTGGTTGCCAGCAATCTGCAGGGTTCGTTGGCTTGTGAGTGCATCACAAATTCTGCCTCTACTATTACAAGGTGTTTTTTTGTGTATCTCTCTGTCCAAATACTCTTCTTTTTAAAAGGACCAATCTTTGGATTAGACCCACCTTAATCTAGCATGACCTCATTTCAATTTCATTACATCAAAGACCTTATTTCCAAATAAGATCATATTCCCAGATACTAGGGGTTAGAATGTCAACATATCTTATCAAAGGATACAATTCAATCCACACAGGCTAGATGGAAAGCCTCAGTACCAAGAGTAAAAATAGTTTAGATCATATTCTTTCATCACAATTCAGTAAAATTAAAAGCTAATGACAATTTTTTAAAAAATATTTGTCACTCAAAAATTTTAGACTCTCTCTCAATTCATCAGGAATTCAAATGGAAATTTAATGAAAATTAAATCAAACATTACAGAATACCTAAAAATAATGAAATAAATGAAAGTTTAATGTATCTATAAGTCAGAAGAAAATTCATAGCCTAAAATACAAAAAACCTACTAAACAAGAACAAAAAAAAAAAAAAAAAGATCTAAAAGGAAATTCAAAATAATTATCAGGTAAACAGAAGAAAACAAATACCAAAAATAAAATCCAAAACAGGAAAATAGAAAACAGGAAAATATTTGAACAAACAAATGCATTTAAAAACTTGTTCTTTGAAAAATGAACAAACATTAAAATATGGACACCATGCATTGCCTAAGCAATTAGCGAGGGAGAAAATAAAATTGAGAAATAGCCACTGTCACAGGTTAGAATTGTAAGATAATAACTTGGTCAACTTTATGCATATAAATTCAGTAACAAAGAACTAGATGGCTTCTAAAAAACTAAAAAGTTCCCAAATTGACCCCAGAAGATATATAAAATCAATAAATCAATTACTGTAGCTAAGTACTAAGAATTGCTAGAATGTATCCTTTAAAAGTCACTGTAAACATACAACTTTATGGGTAAATTCTATAATAATTTTAAATGACAAGTGATTAGAATATTAAACTGTTCCAGGGCACAGAGAAGAAAAAAAAAAAACTTCAAATTTTTTCTGTAAAATCAGCAAATGAGTGAAACCAAATCTAACAAAAATGCTACCAAAAAAATAAAACTAGAAACAATGTCACTTATGATTGTTATACAAAAAAAAAAAGAAAAAGAATCTAATAATCATGAACACTGGAAAGTATTCAACAGCATTTTAAGAGTATATACCACAAAAAAGGGTTATCATTATTATAATAACTCTAAAGTTCTAAATATATTTGACTCTAGGGAAGAATAGTTCAACTCCATAACTCCATATATGCATTGTCAGTGCATACTGATGGTGGGATCAAACTGTGGTCACTCCACTATGGCCAACTTCAGTGAGAGAAGTCACTCTATCATTATCATATCTATTTTTGACCTGCTGCTGCTGCTGCTGCTGCTAAGTCGCTTCAGTCGTGTCCGACTCTGTGCGACCCCATAGACGGAAGCTCACCAGGCTCCCCTGTCCCTGGGATTCTCCAGGCAAGAACACTAGAGTGGGTTGCCATTTCCTTCTCCAATGACCTAGTATTACTAATATAACATCTGAATGGGAGGTCCTTTAGTGGAATAATTAATAGCATTGCTCAGGATTCAGAGACTGACTGGGGTCAAATCCTGGCTCCAACATCATTATCTTTGCAACTTTAGGCATATTATGTCCATAACATACTTTCTACCTAGTCTCCTGATACATGTCCTTTCTCCCTTCCATGAAAGTTATATTTTTGGTAACGCTCAGCAACTTTTGCTCACCCAGTATTCAAACTCAGTTGATGAGTAAAACATAAGAGCTCCCATATTTTCTTGGGACTTTCTGGACTGAGAAAAAGAAGAATATAGATACTTTAAACATAAGGCTAGAAAACAATTCATTAACGTCTCTTCTTATTCCCTCTCTGTGCATCTTCCCCATTTCTTCTTGCTTCCTTTCTTGTTCTCTTTCTCCCTTTCTCTTCTTTCTGCCTTTCTTATACACACATGCACAAAAGGCTATAAATATGTGCCATTTTTCAAAGTGCCTTGCTGGGATAAGATTATTTCTAGATAAATTAAGCTATATTTGATGCCTAGACTCAACTCGATGTAGGATTGGTGGAAACCTACCTAGTAGGCATCTGAGGCTAGCCAGCCAGTTAGAGTGATTTATAGAGGTATTTCAGTTCAGACCCTGAGCTCCCTCACATAAAGTCACAGATAGCCTTAGGCCTATCCAAAATTAGAAGTAATAAGATGAAAATCTCATACAAATTAATCTGTAAAACTTCCGTGCTCCAGGCATAAAGATTATATCAAATGTTCTCCCAGATATGGATTTAAGACAGGATTTCGTTGATCTTAAAATGTCATGGCGTGCCCATGAGTCTAACATTCTTGTGTGTTGAGCTAAAATGATATTTATGGATTAAATTCTTTTTTGAGCATTACGTTTTATTTGGGGCATTTATTTGAGGACGTAAGCCCAGGATACAGTCTCTCAGATATCTCTGAGGGATTGTTCTGCTGGATGAAATTATTTAAATAAATTATGTTGTAGCTAAAGGTCAGATGATTTCAAAGGGTACATTGTTAAATGTTAAAATTTTTAAAAAGCTTTTTGTTGGAAGAAATCTTAAAATGTTAAATAAATGAACCAAATAAGCATTTTCAAAATATCATAGAAGGTAAAAGAAAAGACAGGAAAGAGTCAATTCGAGTTTGTACCAATAATTATAATATCTAACACTTGTTTAAGCATGTTACATTGACTATCTATTTCGACCTTATAATAAGTCTATGTTGGGGTAAATAATCTCAGCATCCACAATTTGCAGATATGGAAACTGAGACTGAGATAAATTAAGAAGCTCATCAGAAGTCATCCAGCTGGGAATACACGGGACTGGGGTCCAAATCTTTGCATACTTATCTCAGACAGAGCTTGTGAGCTCAAGTTTGGATCCCTTGGTTAGAGAGGTGCTCCTGCCATCCCCCTCAGAGAAGAAAAGAAGTGCGTCAAGCTTAAGCTTCTGCATCTTTGCCATATTGCCCTTTAATGTAACCATACATGTGCTTATTTATCATGGATGTACCTCCTCCTCCACTTCTGTCCATGAGGTAACCCTTAAACATGTGTTCTTGACCCATTTCATCCTCTACTTGATATCTTTCTATATCTTCTTGAATCTTTATTTTCACTGTCTTCCTCTCCAACAATTTTCCCTTAAATTACAAAATGGGAGAGCCACTGCCATCACTGGGGAAACATGCTTCTCTATACACAGATTATACAGTCTCTTGACTTCTATTTATAGCCAAACATCATGAAATAATCCCTGCAGTTATCTTCTCTACTATCTCATTACCCAGTGACCCTCTACCCTTCATCTTGCCCCAGTATTCACAGCCCCTCTAAATTTGCTCCAAATAAAACACAACAAAAACCTTCTACCTGCCTGCATAGTCCAACAGACTTCAGGCCTGATTTCACTTTACTCTCTAAGATATTTGATTATCATTGCCAGCTCCTGCCTTGATATCCTCTCATCTCTTCCCTTCAGGGACACCTCTCTTTCTTCCTATCTTTGCCTCCTTAGCTGGCAATTATTCTCAAATACTGGAGGTGCTGGCTTCTATTCTGGAATTTCTTTTCCTACTCCATGTGTTCTCCATGAATGATCTTCTTTCTTAGGGCTTTTCTAGGTCTGAATTTTCAATGGCTTCTGCCCTCACAACCATCATGTTCCAGAAGCTACTCAAACAGTTCAGTTCAGTTCAGTTCAGTCTTGTCTGACTCTTTGCAACCCCATGAATCACAGCACGCCAGGCCTCCCTGTCCATCACCAACTCCTGGAGTCCACCCAAACCCATGTCCATTGAGTCGGTGATGCCACCCAACCATCTCATCCTCTGTCGTGCCCTTCTCCTCCTGCCTTCAGTCTTTCCCTGCATCAGGGTCTTTTCCAATGAATCAGCTCTTCACATCAGGTGGCCAAAGTATCGGAATAACAACATGGTCCAAATGGAACTAACTGTCCTCCTACCCTGAAATTTCATGCATCCTCTATAGTTTAACTATGTCACAATCACCTAAGTGAAGACAAAAATTGGAGTCAACTTTGATTCTTTCCACTGCTTTACTCCTTACTTCTTCCTGGTCATGAAAACTATGTTAATCACAGTTCTTAAATAACTTTGAAATTCATATGCCCCTTTCTCTCCTTATTGTCACATCTTATTTCAAGGCTAAACCTGGACTATTACAACAGCCTATAATTATTTTCCTAACCTTCTGTATCATGCCTCTCAAATCAATTCTGCATTTAACTGCCAAAGTGATATTCCTCAAACACAAATTTGATCATATGTGGTAGGCTGAAAAATGGCTCCCCTAAAGAGGTCCACAATCTAGTTCCTGAAACCTGTTGACTATGTTACTTTACAAGGAAAAAGGGACTTTGAAGATGTGATTGGGTTAAGAATCTTGAGATGGGGAAATTATTCTGTAGTATCTGCAAGAGTCCAACATAGTCACAAAGATCCCTTAAAGAGGAGAGTAAGAGGGTCAAAGCGTATAGTAGAAGATGTGATAACAGAAGCAAGAGCATAGAGTGATATGGAGAAATGGTCATGAACCAAGAAATGCACGGAACTTCTAGAAGCTGAACAGGGCAAGTAAATGTTCTTTCCTAGAGCCTCCAGAAGAAAACCAGCCCTACTGACACCTTGGTTTAGCCCAGTGAGGCAGATTTTGAACGTCTGACTTCCAAAACTGTAAGATAACAATTTTTTTTTTGTCTTAAGCCATTAAGCATATGATAATCATTTACAGAATCTATGTGTCTTAGTTGCTCTGTCGTGTCCAACTTTTTGTGACCACATGGACTACAGCCCACCAGGCTCCTAAGGAATTCTCCAGGCAAGAATGTTGGAGTAGGCTGCCATTTCCTTCTCCTGGGGATCTTCTTGACCCAGGGATCAAACTCGGGTCTCTGGCAGATTTTTTACCATCTGAGCCACCAAAGCCCTATAGCAACTATAGGAAATATAAATTCATGCCACTTCTTTTATTGAAATTATCTAATGAAGTCTTATTATCTATAGGATAAATTCTAGACTTCTTAAACTGCATTCAAGAATTTTCATAATCTTATCACTGGAGACATTTTTAGCCTCCTATTCTATATCTGCCCTCTAAGAACTTTCTACTTATAAGGACCAGATACTTTTTCAAAAGTTGAGCCACATGGTCTGATTTATGTGAACAATGGACAGAAATCTCAACTAGCCAAGACTAATCCACTACAATCAGTTGAGAAAGGAAACATTTTACACTCTTCAAGTCATCTTACTGTAACAATTCCTGGACTTATACATACTGTCCCCCTTAACTGGATATCTTCTTCCCATTTTCTCCCTGCTGAACTCTTAAAGACTCAGCTTAATCACTGTCTCTACTGTGAATATTGATAACCCTTGGCAGAATCAGTCATTTTCTCTATACTCCTATAGCTTTCTGATCATACCCATTTAATATGATATTTTACCACATCTTGCTGAATACGAATAATATAATGAGATATTTATGAAACTGTCTTTTACATTCAACTGTTTGCTTCTGTGATGGTCTCCAAAGATGGCCTTCCGTGAACCACATCTTCTGGTGGTCTAGACTGGTAGTCCTCTCCCATGATGATTCTTGGTTAGCCAGGGGTATGCAGAGCTAGCTCATATCAGCTCTTGAGAGAGAACTGTACACATCTCTTCCCATTTTGTGTTCAGTGATGTCACATTCATAGCACTAAAAATTAGTGGGATTTTTATATTTGTTTAGAGAGCTAATTTCCAACATACCTTGGTTTATGATTTACAGTAACAATGAGAATGCAGTGGAAATGATGCTGTGTCAGTTCAGAACTTTGCTTCTAAGAAAACTAGCAGATTCCATGTTCTTTCTCTTGAATGCTGATTTTTGCCATCATGTAGAGTAATCAGTTCCCTGGAGGAGGGCATGGCAAACCACTCCACCATTTGTGCCTTGAGAATCCCCATGGACAGAGGAACTTGGCTTGCAAAGAGTCGGACACACGACTAAGCAACTAAGCAGAGCATACAGCTATCAGTTACCTGATAGCAGGACACCAAATAGGCCATGTGGGAAGGAAGAAGCTTTGTGAATGTATGAAAAAGAGCCCAGTCATACCAACATCCCAAATGAGGCTCCACAAGACTCCAGCCACAGACATCATTTCACTGCACTCACATGAGAGAGATAAACCAAGACCAGCAGAAGAATAACCAGGTCACTGGTAGAATTACAAGAAATAATAAATGGCTGCTATAGTTTAAAGCCACCAAATTTGGGAATGGTTGGTTAAAATAATTATTAACTTAAACATTTTCCTATGTCAAGATTCATATTTCATTCGCCTATGATATCATAGATGAATAGGACAGGATAGGTATCCAGAGTGAATACACGCTGGATAGATAATGGATATTGTCTCCTTTGCTTGTAATACTTCCTTAAAGCAATACCTACCTATCTATTCCCCTCTGATGGGAAGTTCTGCCCCTTCAAAATAATGTAATAACACTGTACATTTAGTTCCTAACAAAAATGTGCTGTATGCTGAAGTCGCTTCAGTCATGTACGACTTTTGCAACCCTATGGACAGTACCCGCCAGACTCCTCTGTCCATGGAATTCTCCAGGCAAGAATACTGGAGTGGGTCGCCATCCTCCTCTAAGGGATCTTCCCCACCCAGGGAACAAATCCACATCTCTACTGTCTCCTGCACTGGCTGGTGGGTTCCTTACCACTAGTTCCACCGGAAGCCCTAACAAAAATAGATATTTACTAAATAAACACTGCAGCCCCTTCCAAAAGCTTACTATCAATTCTCAATTCAAACAGTCCTTCGAAACTGGCTATCAAATCTACCTTCTCACCCTGATAAGTAGTAAAGGTCTCCACTCTCCTACCTGACTTTCTTAAAGGTCCTCCTCCCACAATGACATCAAGGCAAAATTCTAGAGGTAACAGATGTCTGAGATACATATAAAAGAAAGCCTGTGATTTTGACCTGTTAAGGAACTTAAGGTTAAGTTAAATGAAGTCGCTTAGTTGTGTCCGACTCTTTGCGACCCCATAGACTGCAGCCCACCAGGCTCCTCTGTCCATAGAATTTTCCAGGCAAGAGTACTGGAGTGGGTTGCCATTTCCTTCTCCAGGGGATCTTCCCAGCCCAGGGATCGAACCTGGGTCTCCCACATTGCAGGAAGACACTTTACCATCTGAGCCACCCAGGTATGGCCAATAGTCCAGTTTCTGTTCTGATTATGTAGTTTTTGGGAAATCACAAAAATCTTATTTTGAATTCTAAACCTGCTGCTTTATTCAACAACAAAATCTGTTTCTCTTTTATCCATATGTTATTTGATTATTTCTTACACTTTCTTCTCCTTACCTTTGTTCTAGGCTCTTGTTTTCCATGCCTACCCATGTTTGTATATGCTATATTCTCTACCCCTATAACTTACCTAGTCATCTTGCAAGATGCATCACACACATTATCCCACATAATCATCTTACCTATCCCAAGAGCTACACACTATTATTTTCAACTTACAGATAAGGAAAATCTAAGATCATAAGGATAAGTAACTGGTTCAAAATCTCACAGCCAACAGTAGAATCAGATGTATAGCTGGATCCAGATGTACTCAGATCAGTACAACTTTAAAACACAAGAAGTGGGAGATCAGAGAGAGAGTTAAGAATAAAATCAGCTCATATCTCTTTTAAAAAGAAGGGGAATTGAAAGGAACAATAGATGTATATTTTGCCTGAATAAATATAGAAACTTGTTAAATACTGTACAGATAAGAGTTACTCAAGAAAAAAGTGTTTCTATTTCCACTTCTACTCTGAAGTTATAAGAGAAATCTATTTTTCTCTTTTTCTTAGAACTCTTACTCTGCAGGATCAAAATGTATACACAATGACCACATAAATGAGAAAGTAGATCAAGATGTGCTTCTAGTTGCATTCTTGTGGTTGGCATAAAGTTCTGTACCACAGCCACTCCTTAGACACCAGGTCATGGGATCAAAGATACAGGCAAGCCGACTTGGAAATTATACACCCAGTGACCCACAGTGTTCTGTACTGGAGCATGGTGGTAGGTTCCTTTGTCCCCAATCTAAGCTGCTGCTTCACCACAGCAAAAGGGGCTCGCCAATAGTCTTTGTTAAACTCACTCTGTAGACCCCACAACTGGCAGAGTCCTGGTCTAGAGTCATTCAAGTGTCCAAATGATACAGATGTCTGGACAACTTGTTGAAGAAGCAGTAAGCAGAACTTTCTGGTGAACTGCATAGCCACCAAATGCTATAACATAAAAAATGTCTCAAAAATGTTTCAGGAGAGCACAGTTTTGTCTTTGCTATTCATTTTTAAATAGAAGTTACATATTATTGCAAAGCCAATGTACGAACTTACAAGGAATTCTAATATACTTGTGAGTAATAATAATACCATAAAATGAAAGTCGCTCAGTTGTGTCCGACTCTGCGATCCATGGACAATAGAATTCCATGGAATTTTTCAGGCCAGAATACTGGCGAGGGTAGCCATTCCCTTCTCCAGGGGATCTTCCCAACCTAGGGATTGAACCCAGGTCTCCTGTATTGCAGGTGGATTCTTTACCAGCTAAGTCACCAGGAAAGCCCAATAATGCCATAAGCATTTGGCATAACTTCACCTCACCTCACTGTATCATCATGACACTTTGGTGCAGTTGGTATCATTATATACTCATTTCACAGTATCAAACTCAGGCTCTGAGATGTTTGGTCTTTCCTAATCACTAGTTGGTAAGTAAGAGAGTCAGGACAGGCACTCCAGTCATTTGATTAAAGAGGCAGGATCATAGAGTGATCTTAAAAGCAGAATTCTGAATGCAGATTGCTTGCACAAAAATCCCAGCTCTGCCCCACACTAGTTGTATGACCTTGGTTAAATCACCTCACATCAGTTCCCTCATCTGTAAGATGAGGAACATCACAGTATCTACCTCATGATATTATTATTTTATTGTTATTGTTAAGGATTAGATTAGTTAATATACATAAAAAAAGTATATAAGCATTACCAATTATTATTACTGATTCCAAATCTACTGATGTGTTACTTCTTGTCTGCCTCTCCCACTCTCGTGTTTGTGTGTGTGTTCTAAAATCTAAAATGGAGGTGGAAGGTAGGACTGAGAGAGAAGAGAGGACTGGAGATGGCAGCAGAGAGCTTCTAATAGGGACCTGTAAGCTCTGACCTAATCCATGACTAGAGGAATCTTGGTACAGCTCTGAAGGTAGAAGAGTAAGAAAACTGTAAACTCTGCAGTTCTGTTTTGGGGCTAAGCCAGTATAAAATCTCTCAACTAGGAAACAGAAGGAGATTTCATCTCCAACGATGGTGTAGCTCTTTGCTGAGGCTACTCAATCCATTCACAGTTGATCAAAATAAGATCTCCAGAAGCATCAAAAAACTAATTACATCTTGGGTCACAAAGTTAATTTTTCAGCCTCCTAGCTTAATATCTGTGACCCATCTTGAACCTTTGCCCATTTGCATGTATAGAAATCTTTACCTGTATTACTGATTATTATTTGGTTATGTGTCTAAAACAGAATTAAGAAAAAGATTTAAGATTTTAAGCCCATCACGCATATTTTCAAACTGCTTTCCAGAAAAGCTGTGCCAGTTCACACTAGTGCAGCCACTCCCACCCAACACTGAATATGAATCAAAAAAGGTAAAATCTTAGCTAGGGTTAGAGGAATGAATGCATACAGTTGATTTAACTTTTGTTTTTTATTATTACTGAGGTCAACCTTTTAAAATTTATATTATAACTATTTGGAAACTATTTATATTATTTGTTTTAACAATATTTTATGGCTTTAGCATACCTCTTCCATTGGGAGATTCTGTTTATTTAATGATTTCTACATAATCTCAATATAGGAATAGCATTATCTTATGGTTAATTAAAGGAAAATGCTCTCCCAGTAAGTTATTGCTTATTTACTTTCTAAAATGTTTTAAATAGAAGTTTGGAAAACTTCTCACAAAAATTCAGAAATTATTTTACACTTTCCTACATCAAACTGATGTATTAAGAAAAATATCACTCATTTATTTTCTTTTGGTTAAAATATATAGTTCTTAGAAGAATACACAGGAATGCAAGTTTTACCAGAATACCAACCCTTTGGGACCCAGCCCTTACAATTGTTCCTAGCATAGAGTAAGTATTCTATTTGTTGTACAAATAAGTACATCATAACCTCACAATTTGCATAAATTAGACTTCCAAAGATTTCCCAAGAATCAAAGATAATTATTAACATACAAGATCCACAATGACAATACCTGGTGTTCTGGCTGAAGTACATTTTACTGTCAGAATATTACAATGTATACACTTGGAGTTTATGTTTTCTTTGCATTTCTAATTTTTTCACAGCCTAGACAATGCCCTCAGTCAGTCTCTCCTATCAGGAAGCTTCCATAAGCCTCTTATCCTTCTCTATCAGAGGGCAGACAGACTGAAATCCACAATCATGGAAAACTAACCAATCTAATCACATGGACCACAGCCTTGTCTGACTCAATGAAATTACAAGCCATGCCGTTTAGGGCCACCTAGAACAGACGGGTCACAGTGGAGAGTTCTGACAAAATGTGGTCTACTGGAGAAGGAAATTGCAAACCACTCCAGCATTCTTGCCTTGAGAACCCTAAGAACAATATGAAAAGGCAAAAAGATAGGACACTGGAAGATGAATTCCCCATGTCTGTAGGTGCCCAATATGCTACTGGAGATCAGTGGAGAAATAACTCCAGAAAGAATGAAGAGACGGAATCAAAGCAAAAACAACACCCACTTGTGGATGTGAATGGTAATGGAAGAAAGGTCTGATGCTATAAAGAGCAACATTGTATAGGAACCTGGAATGTTAGGTCCAAGAATCAAGACAAATTGGAAGTGGTCAAACAGGAGATGGCAAGAGTGAACATCCACAATTTAGGAATCAGTGAACTAAAATGGACTGGAATGGGTGAATTTAACTCAGATGACCATTATATCTACTACTGTGGGCAAGAATCCCTTAGAAGAAAAGGAGTAGCCATCATAGTTAACAAAAGAGTCTGAAATGTAGTACTTGGATGCAATCTCAAAAACGAAAGAATGATCTCTGTTTGTTTCCAAGGCAAACCATACAACATCACGGTAATCCAAGTCTATGCCCCGACCAGTAACACTGAAGAAGCTGAAGTTGAACAGATCTATGAAGATCTACAAGACGTTCTAGCACTAACACTCAAAAATATGTCCTTTTCATTATAGGGGGCTGGAATGCAAAAGTAGGAAGTCAAGAAACACCTGGAGTAACAGGCAAATTTGGCCTTGGAATACGGAATAAAGCAGGGCAAAGGCTAATAGAGTTTTAAACTGGTCATAGGAAAAAACCCTCTTCCAATAACACAAGAGAAGACTCTACACATGGACGTCACCAGGAGGTCAATACTGAAATCAGATTGATTATATTCTTTGCAGCCAAAGATGGCGAAGCTCTATACAGTCAGCAAAAACAAGACCAGGAGCTGACTGTGGCTCAGATCATGAACTCCTTATTGCCAAATTCAGACTTAAATTGAAGAAAGTAGGGAAAACCACTGGACCATTCAGGTATGACCTAAATCAAATCTATTACGATTACATAGTGGAAGTGAGACCCAGATTTAAGGGACTAGATCTGATAGAGTGCCTGATAAACTATGGATGGAGGTTCGTGACACTGCAGAGGAGACAGGGGTCAAGACCATCCCCATGGAAAAGACATGCAGAAAAGGAAAATGGCTGTCTGAGGAGGCCTTACAAATAGCTGCAAAAAGAAGAGAAGTAAAAAGCAAAGGAGAAAAGGAAAGATATATCCATTTGAATGCAGAGTTCCAAAGAATAGCAAGGAGAGATAAGAAAGCCTTCCTCAGTGATCAGTGCAAAGAAATAGAGGAAAACAATAGAATAGGAAAGACTAGAGATCTCTTCAAGAAAATTAGAGATACCAAGGGAACATTTCATGCAAAGATGGGCTCAATAAAGGACAGAAATGGTATGGACCTAACAGAAGCAGAAGAAGTAGCAAGAATACAAAGAACTATACAAAAAAGATCTTCATGGCCCAGATAATCATGAAGGTGTGGTCACTCACCTAGAGCCAGACATCCTGGAATGTGAAGTCAAGTGGGCCTTAGGAAAAATCATTATGAACAAAGCTAGTGGAGGTGATGGAATACAAGTTGAGCTATTCCAAATCCTAAAAGATGATGTTGTGAAAATACTACATTTACATGCCAGCAAGTTTGAAAAACATAGCAGTGGGCACAGGACTGGAAAAGGTCAGTTTTCATTCCAATCCCAAAGAAAGGCAATGCCAAAGAATGCTCAAACTACCACACAATTGTACTCATCTCACAAGTTAGTAAAGTAATGTTCAAAATTCTCCAAGCCAGGCCACAACAATAAGTGAACCATGAACTTCCAGATGTTCAAGCTGGTTTTAGAAAAGACAGAGGAACCAGAGATCAAATTGCCAACATCTGTTGGATCATCGAAAAAAGAGAGTTCCAGAAAAACTTCTGCTTTATTGACTATGTCAAAGCCTTTGACTGTGTATATCACCACAAACTGTAGAAAATTCTGAAAGAGATGGAAATACCAGACCACCTGACCTGCCCCCTGATAAATCTGTATGCAGGTCAGGAAGCAATCGTCAGAATGGGACATGGAACAACAGACTGGTTCCAAATCAGGAAAGGAGTACGTCAAGGCTGTATACTGTCACCCTGATTATTTAACTTATATGCAGAGTACATCATGAGAAACGCTGGGCTGGAAGAAGCACAAGCTGGAATCAAGATTGCTGCAAGAAATATCAATAACCTCAGATATGCAGATGACACCACCCTTATTCAGAAAGTGAAGAGGAACTAAAAAGCCTCTTGATGAAAGTGAAAGAGGAGAGTGAAAAAGTTGGCTTAAAGCTCAACATTCAGAAAACTAAGATCATGGCATCCAGTCCTATCACTTCATGGCAAATAGACAGGGAAACAGTAGAAACAGTGTCAGACTTTATTTTTCTGGGCTCCAAAATCACTGCAGATGGTGACTGCAGCCATGAAATTAAAAGACGCTTGCTCCTTGGAAGAAAGTTATGACCAAACTAGACAGCATATAAAAAGCAGAGACATTACTTTGCCAACAAAGGTCTGTCTAGTCGAGGCTATGGTTTTCCCAGTGGTCATGTATGAATGTGAGAGTTGGACTGTGAAGAAAGTTGAGCACTGAAGAATTGATGCTTTTGAACTGTGGTATTGGAGAAGACTCTTGAGAGTCCCTTGGACTGCAAGGAGATCCAACCAGTCCATCCTAAAAGAAATCAGTCCTGAATATTCATTGGAAGGCCTGATGTTGAAGCTGAAACTCCACTACTTTGGCCACCTGATGAGAAGAGATGACTCACTAGAGAAGACCCTGATGCTGGGAAAGATTGCGGGCAGGAGGAGAAGGGGATGACTGAGGATGAGATAGATGGCTGGATGGCATCACCGACTCAATGGACATGGGTTTGGGTGTACTCCAGGAGTTGGTGATGGACAGGGAGGCCTGGCGTGCTGCATTCCATGGGGTGGCAAAGAGTCAGACACGACTGACTAAACTGAGATACATGAAAATTCTGCATGTCACCTGAGATCTGTCTGATGAAAATACTTCACAAATATACCTCCCTTTCCAATTGGTCTTCAGTGTCACCACTCTAGTCTAAGCCAGGATCATCCTACCTAGACTCCTGCAATGCCCTCTCAACTATCCCCTGCTTCCTCTTTTGATCTCTTCCTGTGTCTCTTCAATCCATGCTCACTGTGCTCAATCCACGCTACACTGGTCTCAGGTGCCTGAATAGATCTGGTCTGCTGGAGTCCAGCTCCAGCAGCCAGGGAATCAGCCTGAAGGGGTAAGTGGTATTGGCAGACAATGATGATGTAGTCTCTGACTTATAGTAGGGAACTACATCAGCGGTGATGATGTAGTGCTGACTTATAGTACGGAACTACATGTTTACTTCAAGCTTCAGGTTCTCTTTTATACTTTGACAAAAGCATTAGGTCAGAGGTTTGACCTTTTTAGTTTCCCCCACCCAGATTTACTGTACTTAACTTGTGATTACATTGTAACTCATGCTGCATTCCTCAGTTTATTTATCTTTCTAAATCCTGTTTTCCCCTAGCATCTTAAGATATTATCTCCCAAAAAGGCTTCTAGCTATTCTTAATTATTCCTAAACCCTAAACTCAGCAATCTTCTTTTGCCATAAATATTTCCCTCACAAACAGGCCTCAGATAACAATCCTTCCCATGGCCTCAAGCTGCGGCATACGTGCTCATCCTGGGACATTCTTTGTAAAGATCCTTGAACAAACGTCAATGGTTATTTTATAGATTATTTTCTGGGCGCAACTCTAGAGGGCTTTGTGCTTTCTCATGCTTCTCTCAACCACTTTAACATTCTTTCCAGCCAACTCAACCGAAGAAAGGAAAGAACAAGTCAGAATCACAAGGCCTAACTCCTTCATCCTGGGGCCGTGCCTGCAAGATGAGGAGAGGGGGTTGGGGCCGTGCCTCCATTTTGTCAGTAATGCCTAACGCAGCTCCCTACACTGGTCTATTTCACGGCCTACTCCTCTATCCAGATGGTTCATACACACTCTCACTTGGCCAACTCCCAGTTATCACTTTCTGAGTTCGCCTTCTCTGATGACCTACACCCTCCCTCCGCCACACGCACACAGGCTATGTCAGTATGTGATTTAGATTCTTAGACTCTCTAAATCTACAGCTACACTTGCTTACAGAGTGTTCTTCAGTTTGTAATTGTATATTCACTTGTGTAATTCTGTGCTTTACCTCTCTCTCCCCAACTAGGTAGTAAGTTCATGGACACAGCACTTGGTCTGTTTTGATAATCACTACATTTCTACCACCTTCCAGAGAGTCCAGCACCTATTTGTCACTCAACAAATACAAGCTGAGTAAATGAATGAGAACAGCTCAAGGCCATCTTCTCCCATGAAGACTTCCTCACATGCCTAGGTCACAGAGATTCTTCTCTTTTGAATATCCAGTAGCATTCTTATTTATGACACCTTATTTTTTCCTGGATGATGCACTGTGCTGTAATTCATAAATGTTTCTTATTTTAATTTTTCTAATCTGATTCTTTTCTTTGAGGATGGGATCTGGCCTCCAGATACTTCTAGAATCCAATTTCTGTCCATGTTCCCCTCACTCCTGTAGATTCACCGGTCTCCTAGTTGGTTCTCATCCTTGACTCACCCTTACTCAGAGACTTAGCATTTGCTGTTCTCATCTGGAACACTCCTCTCTCAAATACTCAAATGATTCCCTCCTAGTTCATTCAGCTTCACTCAAAGGTCATCTCCTCAGACAGACTTTGCCTTCTCTCTAATAACTGATCTTGCTTGGTTGTTCTTGCCAGCTCTTATCGCTACCTCCCATTATATAGTACACATTCACATACTTGTCTATTATCTGGTTCCCTCACCAGAACACAGGCTATGAAGATATGAGAATTTTTCTGATTCACACTGGACACCTGGCACAGGACCTGGCATATAATATTTATGTACCTAGCATATAAATATTTATTAAATGACTGAATACCAACTCCAATGAGAGTCCAAACTCCACAGCAGATCAGAAAAATAAGCAGTAGATTTAGCTGTACTTGATCACCCAATATGAGATCAGAATTATGTTGGCAGTTAAATATTCAGTTCTTGGGGAGATAACAATCATGTCCATAAAAGTATCAAGGATAGTCTCAGAATCCATGATTATCTGAAACAGCCTGGCTTCTATCACTAGCCGTTTAACTAATTCACACATCCAAAAATGAATTCTTCTCCTAAAATTTCAGGTTCTTCCTTGATAGATAAAAATCCAGGCTACAGACATTTCAAAATAAAACTGAGAAAAACTAGTCTTTGTTAATATGAAGTTGATATTTACACCACAAATCAAGACTTACAAAAAGAAGTATGCTGCTGCTGCTGCTGCTGCTGCTGCTGCTAAGTCACTTCAGTCGTGTCCCATAGACGGCAGCCCACCAGGCTCCCCCGTCCCTGTCTGGAAAAAGAAGTATATATAAACTCAAATCATAACTAAAGAAAAAGTAGATAAAACGGTAAATATGACTGGCATCTATACACTTGTCATTTCATTCATCGTTCTCTCTGAATAACCTAACTGCCAATTACTAAAAGAGAAAAAAAAAACACACACAACAAGAATCAGATCAGATCAGATCAGTCGCTCAGTCGTGTCCAACTCTTTGCAACCCCATGAACTGCAGCACGCCAGGCCTCCCTATCCATCACCAGTTCCCGGAGGTCACTCAGACTCACATTCATCAAGTCAGTGATGCCATCCAGCCATCTCATCCTCTGTCGTCCCCTTCTCCTCCTGCCCTCAATCATTTTAACAGCTTTCCCACCAAAATATTCAGTGTACAATGAGAAAACTTTGTTTTATACAACAACAAACTCAAAACACATTATTTTATCTCTGGCCTAATTTGAGAGGCTCACGCAGTTGGATATACAACTTTTTCACTGGTCCCTGGAGCTCCAAAAGTTTTCTCAGTCTTCATCTTTGCTTTTCTCGCTTCTCCTTTTTCTCTCCCTTGCTAAATGAAACTTGTGGGGCCAAAGAAAAAGAACAGAACACAAGAGATCAAAGAGTACACTTTCTCTCCTCTGATATTTTTAAATGAACTATGAAATTTTGTTTACAAATGATCTTTATAATCCCCATCATGATATGGAAAAGTGGAAAACAGAATAATGAAAAAAAAGTATCAGTGTCAAAGCCTAAAAAAACACTATCCCCAAATATTATCACATGAAGGGTAAGGGATTCAATATATGAGTCTGGGGCACACAACCATTCAATCCATAATACGCACCATGAGGCACATATGCCATCTTGTTCTTCCAGTCATTATATAACATATACTCTAAGAATATAGAAATCTAAGGTCCAAATAACTTCAATTGCAAAAATATGTGTGTATATATAAATGTCTAGCCCAGTTACTTCATAAAATTTAATAAACATTGATTAAACAATGACTATGCTATGCTATGCTAAGTCACTTCAGTCGTGTCCGACTCTGTGTGACCCCATAGACGGCAGCCCACCAGGCTTCCCCGTCCCTGGGATTCTCCAGGCAAGAACACTGGAGTGGGTTGCCATTTCCTTCTCCAATGCATGAAAGTGAAAAGAGAAAGTGAAGTCGCTCAGTCGTGTCCGACTCTTAGCGACCCCATGGACTGCAGCCTACCAGGTTCCTCCCTCCATGGTATTTTCCAGGCAAGAGTACTGGAGTGGGGTGCCATTGCCTTCTCCAAAACAATGACTACTGTATCCTTATTTTGTAGGTGTCACGCCAGAGAACCACAGAAGTGAAGTTTTGCTCCAGGTGAAAAAGCTACTTGATGACAAGGTCAAATCTGCTGATTACCAGTCCAGTCCAGTGCTCTTCCCAATAAACCACACTATCCTTCATGGGTGTGACTGCATTACTACATGTCAGTCAATAGGAAAGTGAAGTCATTCAGTCGTGTCCAACTCTTTGCGACCCCATCGACTGTAGCCTATCAGGCTCCTCCGTCCATGGGATTTTCCAGGCAAGAGTGCTAGAGTGGATTGCCATTTCCTTCTCCAGTCAACAGAACATATCATAACCCTGGGTCATATTAGAGTTTGAGGGGTGAGCTCTTGGCTCTCTACTACTGAATTTAGAGAACAAACAGCTCACTCTGAAAGAAGGAGGTAAAGCAACTGATCCCTATCCCAAGACACTACAGAGGGTTATGCTGGTAGGCATGCCCAGTGCAAATGAAGAGGGCTTCGAGCCAGTTCCTTAAAATGAATAAAGAACTCAGAGATGCTGTTGGAAGGTCCAGGATCAAGCTTGTTTAGGGTAGAATGGGAAACACATGATTGCCCAAGTTCCAAAGAACCCAGAAGCCATTTTAAATGGAGACAGACACCAGACTCAATAGGGCTAGCCAGCACTGGGGGAAGTTCCTGAGAGTATCTGACACAAAAAGATGGAAGGTATCTTCCAAGGGCTTGCAAAAGGCATGGGCAAGACCAAAATGAGAGTGACAGCAGCAGATGCCTGGTTAGCCTCACAAGCTGGGAACACTGGTCTCAGGTTTTTCTTTCAGAGCACTTGCCTTGATTGTATTTCTTTAATTATGTAATTACATGGTAACGTCCATCTTCCCAGCCAGATTATAACCCTATGAGGTCAGGAGTGGTTTCTATTATCTTCAAATGTTTCCCAGCACACCTAAGATTAGTATCTGATCCATAGTCACTGCTCGACAAATGGCATCTATTTGAGGAAAAGAAGTATCAACTATCTTTTGCTAATATCCTTGGGATGAATACTTCACAGGCTAGAAAAAGGACAGAAACTTAGTCTTTCATTACATTCTTCCTAGAGCAATCTGTCTCAAAATATGATGCAGTGGGAAGCCCTGAAATGGGTAAAATCTTGGGTAATAATAACAACAACAGTAATAATACAAAAACCTAGTTTGCATCTATCGCTTTTTATTCTTTCCAAATAACATTCAGTTCAGTTCAGTTCAGTCGCTCAGTCGTGTCCGATTCTTTGTGACCCCATGCACAGCATGCCAGGCCTCCCTGTCCATCCCCAACTCCCGGAGTTCACTCAGACTCACGTCCATTGAGTTGGTGATGCCATCCAGCCATCTCATCCTCTGTTGTCCCCTTCTCCTCCTGACCCCAATCACTCCCAGCATCAGAATCTTTTCCAATGAGTCAATTCTTCGCATGAGGTGGCCAAAGTATTGGAGTTTCAGCTTTAGCATCAGTCCGTCCAATGAACACCTAGGACAGATCTCCTTTAAAATGGATTGGTTGATCGATCTCCTTGTAGGCCAAGGGACTCTCAATAGTCTTCTCCAACACCACAGTTCAAAAGCATCAATTCTTTGGTGCTCAGCTTTCTACACAGTACAACTCTCACATCCATACATGACTACTGGAAAAACCATAGCCTTGACTAGACAGACCTTTGTTGGCAAACTAATGTCTCTGCTTTTTAACATGCTATCTAGGTTGGTCCTAACTTTCCCTCCAAGGAGTAAGCGTCTTTTAATTTCATGGCTGCAATTACCATCTACAGTGATTTTGCTAAGTCACTTCAGTCGTGTCCGACTCTGTACGACCCCACAGATGGCAGCCCACCAGGCTCCACCATCCCTGGGATTCTCCAGGCAAGAACACCGGAGTGGGTTGCCATTTCCTTCTCCAATGAATGAAAGTGAAAGGTGAAAGTGAAGTCGCTCAGTCGTGTCGGACTCTTAGCGACCCCATGGACTGCAGCCTACCAGGTACCTCCATCCATGGGATTTTCCAAGCAAGAGTAGTGGGAGTGGTTTTGGAGCCCAGAAAATAAAGTCTGACACTGTTTCCACAGTTTCCCCATCTACTTCCCATGAAGTGATGGGGCCAGATGCCATGATCTTCGTTTTCTGAATGTTGAGCTTTAAGCCAACTTTTTCACTCTCCACTTTCACTTTCATCAAGAGGCTTTTTAGTTCCTCTTCACTTTCTGCCATAAAGGTGGTGTCAACTGCATATCTGAGGTTATAGCTTGTGCTTCTTCCAGCCCGGGGTTTCTCATGATGTATTCTGCATAGTGTTAAATAAGCAGGATGACAATATACAGCCTTGACGTACTCCTTTTCCTATTTGGAACCAGTCTGTTGTTCCATGTCCAGTTCTAACTGTTGCTTCCTGATCTGCATATAGGTTTCTCAAGAGGTAGGTCAGGTGGTCTGGTATTCCCATCTCTTTCAGAATTTTCCACAGTTTGTGGTGATATAAACAGTCAAAGGCTTTGGCATAGTCAATAAAGCAGAAATAGATGTTTTTCTGGAACTCTCTTGCTTTTTTCCATGATCCAGCTGATGTTGGCAATTTGATCTCTGGTTCCTCTGTCTTTTCTAAAACCAGCTTGAACATCTGGAAGTTAACGATTCACGCATTGCTGAAGGCTGGCTTGGAGAATTTTGAGCATTACTTTACTAGTGTATGAGATAAATGCAATTGTGCGGTAGTTTGAGCATTCTTTGGCATTGCCTCTTTGGGATTGGAATGAAAACTGACCTTTTCTAGTCCTGTGGCCACTGCTGAGTTTTCAAAATTTGCTGGCATATTGAGGGCAGCACTTTCACAGCATCATCTTCCAGGATTCGAAATAGCTCAACTGGTATCCCATCACCTCCACTAGCTTTGTTCGTAGTGATGCTTCCTAAGGCCCACTTGACGTCACATTCCAGGATGTCTGGCTCTAGATGAGTGATCACACCATTATGATTATCTTGGTTATGAAGATCTTTTTTGTACAGTTCTTCTGTATATTTTGCCATCTCTTCTTAATATCTTCTACTTCTGTTAGGTCCATACCATTTCTGTCCTTTATTGAGCCCATCTTTGCATGATATCTTCCCTTGGGATCTCTAATTTTCTTGAAGAGATCTCTAGTCTTTCCCATTCTGTTGTTTTCCTCTATTTCTTTGCATTGATCGCTGAGGAAGGCTTTCTTATCTCTCCTTGCTATTCTTGGAACTCTGCATTCAGATGCTTACGTCTTTCCTTTTCTCCTTTGCTTTTCGCTTCTCTTCTTTTCACAGCTATTTGTAAGGCCTCCCCAGACAGCCATTTTCCTTTTCTGCATGTCTTTTCCATGGGGATGGTCTTGATCCCTGTCTCCTGTACAATGTCACAAAGCTCATTCCATTGTTCATCAGGCACTCTATTTATCAGATCTAGTCCCTTAAATCAATTTCTCACTTCCACTGTATAATCTTAAGGGATTTGATTTAGGACATACCTGAATGGTCTAGTGGTTTTCCCTACTTTCTTCAATTTAAGTCTGAATTTGGCAATAAGGAGTTCATGATCTGAGCCATAGTCAGGTCCCAGTCTTGTTTTTGCTGATTGTATAGAGCTTCTCCATCTTTGGCTGCAAAGAATATAATCAATCTGATTTCCATGTTGACTATCTGGTGATGTCCATGTGTAGAGTCTTCTCTTGTGTTGTTGGAAAAGGGTGTTTGCTATGAGCAGTGTGTTCTCTTGGCAAAACTCTGTTAGTCTTTGCCCTGCTTCATTCCGTATTCCAAGACCAAATTTGCCTGTTACTCCAGATGTTTCTTGACTTCCTACTTTTGCATTCCAGTCCCCTATAATGAAAAGGACATATTTTGGGGGTGTTAGTTCTAAAAGGTCTTGTAGATTCTTCATAGAACCGTTCAGCTTCTTCAGCATTACTGGTCGGGGCATAGACTTGGATTACCATGATATTGAGTGGTTTGCCTTGGAAACGAACAGAGATCATTCTGTCGTTTTTGAGATTGCATCCCAGTACTGCATTTTGAACTCTTTTATTGACCATGATGGCTACTCCTTTTCTTCTAAGTGATTCCTGCCCTCAGTAGTAGATATAATGCTCATCTGAGTTAAATTCACCCATTCCAGTCCATTTAGTTTGCTGATTTCTAGAATGTCGACATTCACTCTTGCCATCTCCTGTTTGACCACTTCCAGTTTGCCTTGAATCATGGACCTAACATTGCAGGTTCCTATGCAATATTGCTCTTTACAGCATCGGACCTTGCTTCAACTGTTCCCAATTTAAGATGATGAGCTGAACCTCAGGGATATTATAACTTGGCCTGCAACACAAGTCTAATAAAACACAAACCAGCATTCAAATGCAGGTTTCACAATTTCACATCTAGTGTTCTTCCTACTTCAACTACTTTAACACAATTAAAATGTTGGTAAATGCTGATGTCTGAAATAAATGGAAGAAGAATCATTCTAAAATTAGCAAGCTACTCTGTTTTCTAAACTGGTAATCTGAACTTATCTTTGTGGCAGAGTGTCCTCTCGTTCTGGGAAAAGGAAAAAACCAAAAAACTAGAGGGGGGCTCTATGGTTATGCAAACTGGGAGTGAAACCACCTTCCCTTATCGGGAAGATCCCATGGAGAAGAACATGGCAAACCACTTCAGCATCTGTAACTGGAGAATCTGAGGGACAGAGGAGCCTGATGGGCTACAGGCCACTGGGCCGCAAACAGTCGGACATGACTAAGTGACAGCACACATCACCTTTCTCGGGAAGACTAGAGTGCAGTGAAATACCTCTAAGATCCATGTGAGCTTTGTTTACTCTGTATTTACTACCTCTGTGCACTGACCACTGTCTAGAATGAGACACCATGGACCACATAGTAATGTCAACTGGGAGTGTCCTTTGACAAATTTTTATCCTTGTGAATTATATTTCAGAATGAAATATTTCCTTCCCCAGAAAGCATTCTGTCTGCTCTATCACTGCAGATGGTGACTGTAGCCATGAAATTAAAAGACCCTTGCTCCTTGGAAAAAAAGTTATGACCAACCTAGACAGCATATTAAAAAGCAGAGACATCATTTTGCCAACAAAGGTCCGGACAGTCAAAGCTATAGTTTTTCCAGTACTCATGTATAGATGTGAGAGCTGGACAATAAAGAAGGCTAAGTGCTGAAGAACTGATGCTCTCGAACTGTGGTACTGGAGAAGACTCTTGAGAATCCCTTGGACAGCAAGGAGATCCAACCAGTCAATCCTAAAGGTTATCAATCCTGAATATTTCTTGGAAGGACTGATGCTGAAGCTCCAATACTTTGGCCGCCTGATGCAAAGAGCTGACTAATTGCAAAAGACCCTGAGGCTGGGAAAGATTGAAGGCAGGAGAAGAAGGGGGGTGAAAGAGAATGAGATGGTTGGAGGGCATCACCAATTCAATGGACATGAGTCTGAGCAAACTCTGGGAGAGAGTGAAGGATAGGGAAGCCTGGCGTGCTGCAATCCATGGGGCCACAAACAGTTACCCACTGACTGAACAACAACTCCTCAGGCCTCCTTGCAAGGTAGGCTGTGTTGATGTTTGAATTCTTTACAGGAGCTGGGATGTTGAGAGAAAAGAGATCTACATGAGGAAGCGTAGGCTTGAAGCTTCCTTCTTGTTGTTCTGAAGGAAAGGATGCTGACAGTGTATGGTGCCATTTGACCCACTGGCAGGGTCCCACTAACAACTTTATTTAACAAGAGTCCAGAGGCTGATTCAGGTGTTCTGATGATATGGGGGATCTGGGAAGGTCCTACTACTGCTAAGTCGCTTCAGTCGTGTCTGACTCTGTGCAACCCCAGAGACGACAGCCCACCAGGCTCCCCCGTCCCTGGGATTCTCCAGGCAAGAACACTGGAGTGGGTTGCCATTTCCTTCTCCAGGGTTATCAGGAAGGTCCTGATTTCAGAGAGTGATACTGGGAAGGTGGATTTAGACAGATTGTGGGGAAGTCTGTTTCTTATCTCCAGGGACCGAGGGGAAACCTGCAGTGTTTCTGATATTTGGGGCCTTCCTGTGGGTAGAGTGAAGGAGAGAAGCTGGTCTCTGATAGGTGGAGGCCAACTGGAAACTAAGCAATTTCGAGAGCTCTAAGAAAAGCCACAGCTAAAAGAGGTGATTTCAATTGTGCTTATGTGTCTAATATCAGTTGTGTCATAAGGATTTATGGAAGGGTATACCTCACAGTTCAGACAGGCTAGCAAACAGGAAAGCAGGGGTCAAGAGGAGAGTGAGAGGATGTTCCCCAATAGGTGACAGGTGTGACCAGAGCAGCCCAGAGGCGGAGAGTTTGTGACTGCACAGGGGAGGTCAGAGGACTTGAATGGGGGTGGGGGTCTTAAGACTCCGCTCAATGTAGTAGAGAACATTTAGGCACGGGGCACTGATTATCTAGCACTTGTGCCAAAGAAGGGGAGGTAGTTCAAACTTTCATTATTCAGGCAGTTAAACTATGATTCAAAATTTAAAGGACCTCTCTATTTTGGGGTCATACTGATGAGGCCTCAGACCTGTCAGCTGAAGCCCTCTGCTCCTAATGGCCTCACCCTTCAGATTGCATGAGAACAGGCCCACTGAAAACAGATTCCAGTAACTCTGAGACAGGGTCAACAAATACTTTACAGAAGATTAAAAGGCATGTCTGAAATACTAAATTATACCACTGGAGTAACTGACTTACCCTCAACTGTCTCTCATTCCTAACTATTCTCTCCAAGGCCCCAGGGCTCTCTGACAGACTCTGTTTTAAAGTCCCTGGGTCTCACCAGGATCAAAGCTCAGACTAGCCCACAGCAGCTCACACTGCTTCTTCCTCCCAGAGCAAACGGTGGCCTTCAGAATGTCCTTGAGCAGAGATCAACCATCTGAAAGAATGAAAGGGATTCATTTATCCATCATATGTAAAAAGACTGTAGTCTCTTCTTCATACTCTGCATTTAATCACAATTTAGTGCACATTTCAGAATAAATGGACAAACTTTCATCTTCTATTTTGTACGTACAAAAAAATCAAGAAGAAGTATAGAAACAGCATTTGGTGAACTTTAAGCCCTAACCATTTACTTCTATTTAAATGGCACTGACTCCTTGGTATTAATAGCATTTCATGGTTAATGGTATAGACTTGATTCAGACCTGGGTTTGAATGTCATGCTCTACCAAGGATGCCCTAGTATCCTCAGGATAGTTACTTCTGCCCTGATTGGAAAATGGACACGATAATAGTACCTGCCTCAGACGGTGGTTGTAGGAACGACTTATTTAATGCATGTAAAAACTTAGAAAAACACCTGGCATACAATAAGTGCTCAACAAATATTACTGTCCCTATTTCAGCATCTCTAAAATATTGCTGAAATCAGATGCTAACAGGGTATCTTGAAAGATAGACTTAAGAAATAACTAGTTAGATTCTTAAGAGTACCTTAATTGTGTTTTGACTTCATCACTTGCCACTTCCATTTATTGCTTTTTTGGCAGAATGCTGGAAAATCAACCACAATGTACTCTTAACACCTACACCCCTGCAGCTCTCTAAATCAGATGTTCTTAAATGAGTCAGCACTCACCCAAGCATCTTGGTCACTCATCTGATGTACACAGGTTGCAAGTTCCCAAGCAGACTCTGGCTGCTGCTCCAGTAAACATTTGCTGGCAGCATGACAAGGATGCAGTGGGGGTTTGGGGAGGTTTACATAAGTATGTCCCTCTCCAGGATTTAGGATTTGTCATGTACAGAAACTGATCTGCTGGCTGCATGGTCCCTGTGTCTGCTAAAAAATAAGCTGCAGAGTCAAGGGTGGTGCACGAATCTTTGCCCGAGCTGCCTAGAGGAAGCATCTTCTGCCCACATTCTGCCTCGCTGCAACCAGCGTTCCAAGTCCCACAGCTTCATGACCACCAACTTCACACAATTAGCTGAGCTATATACAAACTTGTTTCTGTCTGCTCCTCCCTATACTTTTCACCTTGAACATGACACAATAAAACTGTGAACAAAGATATGTGACGAGAGTGCTAGGAAAGCCATGGGAAAATTTTCGATGGAAAATCAGAAGATCTAACTTATATTCCTTGGGCATGTTACTTACCTCCCGGCACAGCAATCTTCTCACAAGTAAAATGAAAATAGAAAGTAGTCCATCTACTGCACATGGATCCTAATTTCTGGTACTTTGAAAAGTTCAAAACAAAGTGAAAGAAAACTCCAATGCTAGAGTAAAATGTAAAAATGTCAATTAATGGAAAATTCAGCTAAGAAATGGCCCTTATTTTCAAATTTGTCTGTTTCTAGCCCTTATCAAAGTTTCTCTAAAATACATTCGTCCATTGAACAAGTACATCATAATGACAATTTTTGTTTTGAGAATCTGCAATCTTGAAGTCAATCAAGGGCACTGAATAGTACATGTCTTTGACTTGTAGTCATTTGCTATTTCAAAATAAAATTCTTGAAAAGTCTCTCATCTGTGGATTTCCAGTTAAGAGTTTACATGCAGGATAATAAAGTTGTGTTTTTTTGTTCTTTTTTTTTTTCTGCAATGATACTAAACTCAATTCTTGGTTTCCACGTGCAAACAGTATCATAAAGGAACACCTCCATATCTGGTTACTAAGGAAGAGGTCTGGTAAGCTCAAACAGTACGGTCCTAGGCAGGACTATAAAGTGAATAGTGATGAAATCAGGTTGCAGAATGAGTTCAGAAAATTTGACTTTAAGCTTTCAAAAAGGTGCTTTTTGAAAGGAATGAATGTTAAAGACTTGCATTAGATTTCTAAAAAACAACTATGCACATCTTGCCTAAGTTGAAAAGAGAGAGAGAGTTGACCATACTTAATATCAGCCACCAATATACATAATGTGCTTGCAAAACCACCTTCCCTAGAAAGTCTTTCTGCATTGGGGAAGGAAACCCCTTTTTGGGGGGGAGCTGGTGGGCTTCTGTCTATGGGGTCGCACAGAGTCGGACACGACTGAAGCGTCTTAGCAGCAGCAGCCCTAGAAAGGCCATCCTACTGCACTGGATTACCCCACCTTAAAGAGCACAGACAACCAGGTCTGTCTCTTCTTTCTCACTTCTTGATCCACCCACTGCTATCCAAGTTCTATACCATCACCATCACCTCCCATTACCTCTGAAACTGTGACTGCCAAAGGTCACCAGTGATCACAAATTGTCAAATCAGTGGACTCGTTTTCAGTCTTAGGACCTGCCCTCTTTTTGCAAATGACATCATCAATCACACCCTCACCCTCTTCCTTTGGCTTCTGTGATGATGCTCTCTTGTTTCTCCTGACACCTTGGCTACCCCTTTTACAGCCTCCTCTTCTCTTTCTGTTCTTCAGTGTTACCTGTAACTGCAGGCTCAGTCCTTATCCCACTTCTGTTACCACACACATACTAGCTAGTGACCTCAACTACTCCCATGATTTCAACTACCATCTGAAAAATACAGAACTCTAGATCTATCAGTCTCATCCAAAGCCTGAGCACCAAACATAATATACCTAACATACTCTTGCCTGTGTCTTCCCACTTCCCAGCCCTTGCATCACTCTTCCTGCTACTATACTCATACCTTGCTAACAGAGTATCACAATCCATCAAGGGGCTCAAATCAGAGAACTCAAGGCCTCTTCAGAGTCTCCCTATCCCTTAGTTACTACACTGAATGACTGACAAAATTTTTGCTCCTTATTTTATTTTCTATCCACCTCTTTGTCTGTCTGCCTTGTTCTGTTCTATGATTTACATGACAACAGGAGGCATCTCTGGTTCTTATTCACCAAGGTCTAGAAAGATCATCTCTTAGGCTGCTTGCCTCAAAATACATCATTCAAAGTCTCTTTAAGGAAAATGTTCAACTTTCTATACACTACTCTAGAAAAAAACTTTGATCAAAACAATTGTTAAAGAAAATAAGACTAATGCAGACAGGGAAAGAATAAGGAATAACTTCATATTCCTTGAATTTTGAGGCATCCTGTAGGAACCAAACAATATTAAGACTATCTCAATAACAAAAGAAAAATGGACATTATTCATTCTTTCTTTCCACAAAAATTCATTGACTATTCTGTGCTACATGTTCTTCTAAGTGTAAGTTGGCCAAGCTTGGGTAGGTTGGGTAACAGATGATAAACAACTAAATAAGTAAAAGAATATCAGATAGCACTAAATGGTATACAGACTATAACAAAGAGTGACTTAGAAGCTACTTTAGACTGAGTAGTCAGGAAAAGTATTACTAAGGAAACACCATGTAAACTGAGAAGAAGATTAAAAAGGAGGCAGCCATAGGAAGATGAGAAGGAAGAGCATTCCATGTCACTACTACTGCTACTGCTAAGTCATTTCAGTCGTGTCCAACTCTGTGTGACCCCACAGATGGCAGCCCACCAGACTCCCCTGTCCCTGGGACTCCCCAGGCAAGAACACTGGAGTGGGTTGTCATTTCCTTCTCCAATGCATCAAAGTGAAAAGTGAAAGTGAAGTCGCTCAGTCATGTCTTGAGTCTTAGCGACCCCATGGACTGCAGCCTACCAGGCTCCTCCATCCATGGGATTTTCCAGGCAAGAGTACTGGAGTGGGGTGCCATTGCCTTCTCCATCCATGTCACTAAAACTGCACAAAGGTCCTGAGGCACAAATAAGTTGGGCCAGTTGGAGAAATGAAAAAAGACATGTGTGGTTGGAGTGCCATGAACCAGGGATAGAGTTGGGTATGACATATGACAGATATCCATAAACTTCAAAACACTCTTAACAAGGGAGTTTTTACTATTCCCACTTCAAAGGTAAGGAAATAGAAATAAGAGACTTCATGCAGTGAGAAAGGAAGACCAGATTTTTCTTTGTGGTGTATCTGATTCTAAAACATGTTACTTTCTCATGGGAAATGATTCAAGCATACTCAAGATTTGTGACATTCTGGAAATTTTCCACATCAATCTAGCCCCAAATTCTGCCCCAATTTCAGATTTGCATTGTAATGGTAATTGGTTTCCCCCAATCTTCTTGTAAACAAAGGAGGCTTTAAAAAGACCTCTCAAATTCGACAAAGACATAAAATGTGTGACACTTGGGAAGCCCAAGGCTACAAAGTCTGATGTTTGTACTTCTTTAAAAACATGTTTGTTTTTCTGAGTACAAAAATAATATCATCAGATCAGATCAGATCAGTCGCTCACAAAAATAATATATGAATATTTAAATTAAAATAACAGACATACATAGAGGAGGAAAATATATAGCATGTATCTAGTTTTTTAATTAGTTTCTTCTTCAAGTGTATAGTTTTATTTTGTTGTATTACTTATTATTTAATTTTCTGAGATTCTAAACATGCCCAAGGGTATTAAGGACAATACAATAACCCAGATCAAGAAATAAAATATTACCAGTTTCTTAAAAAGCTAACAACAGAACTACTATATAATCCAGAAATTCCACTGAAAGATATGTATCCAGAAAAAAATGAAACACTAATTTGAAAAGATACATGTATCCCAATGTTCAAAGCAATACTATGCACAATAACTAAGACATGGACGCAACCCAAGTATCCATCAAAAGACAATTGGATTAAGAAGATATGATTTATACATACTATGGAATATTCCTCACCATAAAAAAGAAATGAAATACTGTCATTTGCAGCATCCTGGATGGACCTAGAGAATATTATGCTTTGTGAAATAAGTCAGAGAAAGAAAATACTGTATGATATCACTTATATGTAGAATCTTAAAAATAATACAAATAAATATAAATAAAAACAGACTCAAAGATACAGAAAACAAACTTGTTACCAAAGAGGTAATGTGGGGAAGAAGAGAAAAATTACAGGTATGGGATTAACAGATACTAACAACTATACATAAAATATACAAGCAACAAGCATTCATTGTAAAGCACAAGGAATTATACCTATTCTTTTGTAATAACCTATAATGGAATATCATCTGCAAAAATATTGTACGCTATTCTGTACACCTGACACACAATATTATAAGTAAATTATACTTCAATATAAAGAAGAATTTGAGAAAGAAAAGAAATAGAACATCATCAATACAGTAAAAGCTTTTTCAAATTCCCATCTCCATTTGAACTTCTTCCTTCCCAGCAGAGATAATCACTAGTTTCAATTTGGTGTTTGTTACTCCATGCACATTTTCATACTTGTAGTCATCTACATATCAGATCAGATCAGATCAGTCGCTCAGTCGTGTCTGACTCTTTGAGACTCCATGAATCGCAGCACGCCAGGCCTCCCTGTCCATCACCAACTCCTGCAGTTCACTCAGACTCACGTCCATCGAGTCAGTGATGCCATCCAGCCATCTCATCCTCTGTCGTCCCCTTCTCCTCTTGCCCCCAATCCATCCCAGCATCAGAGTCTTCTCCAGTGAGTCAACTCTTCGCATGAGGTGGCCAAAATACTGGAGTTTCAGCTTTAGCATCATTCCTTCTAAAGAAATCCCAGGGCTGATCTCCTTCAGAATGGACTGGTTGGATCTCCTTGCAGTCCAAGGGACTCTCAAGAGTCTTCTCCAACACCACAGTTCAAAAGCATCAATTCTTCGGCGTTCAGCCTTCTTCACAGTCCAGCTCTCACATCCATATGTGACCACAGGAAAGACCACAGCCTTGACTAGGCGAACCTTTGTTGGCATCTACATATACTTTTTCTCAAATGGAAGAACTGAAGTGGAACAATTGATAAATTGATGAAGGGCAAGTGAGAGCTAGTGGAACGGATTCTGGGGGTCCCAAAAGTTGGGGAAATAAGCACCATCTAGGAGGCACTTTCTCCATAAACACCACTGGGTCTTTCTAAAATTGTGTGTTTTGGAACTCTTGTACATTGCTGCTGAGAATGCAAAGTAAACCCACTCCAGTAAATAGTTTGGCCAATTTCTTATAAAATTAAACTCACTCAAACTCTTATCACCCAACAAGCCACTCTTAGGGATTTCCCAGGAAAAATGAATGCTTATCTTCCTATAAAATCTGTAAGCAAGTATACCTGCTTTATTCATAATCACCCAAAGGTGGAATCAACCCAAAGACCCTTTACTGATAAATGAGTAAACAAGCTATGGTACATGTATTCAATGAAATTGCATTTAGCAATAAAAAGCAATAAACTATTGACTCCACGTAACAACAACAACATGGACAAATCTCAAATGCATTTTGCTAAGTGAAAAAAGTCAGGCACAAAAGGCTATATGAGTGAGTGAAAGTCACTTAGTCGTGTCAGACTCTTTGTGACCCCATGGACTAAACGGTCCATGGAATTCTCTAGGCCAGAATACTGGCCTTCCCTTATTTATTCTTCCCTGAAGAATAATTCCCTTCTCCAGGAGATCTTCCCAACGCAGGGATCAAACCCAGGTCTCTCGCATTGCAAGCAGATTCTTTACCAGCTGAGCCACAACGGAAGCCTGAAAAGGCTATGCTGCTGCTGCTAAGTCGCTTCAGTCGTGTCCAACTCTGTGTGATCCCATAGACAGCAGCCCATCAGGCTCCCCTGTCCCTGGGATTCTCCAGGCAAGAACACTGGAGTGGGTTGCCATTTCCTTCTCCAATGTGTGAAAGTGAAAAGTGAAAGTGAAGTCACTCAGTCGTGTCCGACTCTTCGCGACCCCATGGACTGCAGCCCACCAGGCTCCTCCGTCCATGGGATTTTCCAGGCAAGAGTACTGGAGTGGGATGCCATTGCCTGCTCCAGAAAAGGCTATATACTTTGTTACAATTTCATTTTTATAATGCTCTAGAACCATAGGGATGGGAAACAGATAAGTGGTTGCCAGGCATTAAAGAATGAGTGGGGGATCTGATTACAAAAAGGCAACACAGGAAATCCAGGGGCTAAGTGAAAGAGAATGGAAACGTAGAGGACACACAACGCTACACATCTGGCAAAACCCATAGAACTGTACATCACTGAGACTATATTAAGTTTGCCCTCCATAAACTAAACAGAATCAGTCAGGATGTGGGGAAATATGGAATGTAGACTGTATGTATTACAAATGAAAAACACTGAAGGAAGGTGGAGTAAAAAGGAGCTGATCTAATTAACTTTGGAAAACAGCATTTTGACCAGATATTATAAGATTCAAAGAAAAAAAAATGTAAACACTGTTGAAAAGTTTGTTCCTCACAAGGTATGGGGTTTCAATTCAAAAACTACTTTATCTGTATATTAGCTTTGAACACAAACATAAACACATTACAGATAATGAAAGCAAGATTTCTTACCATTGTAAAAAAAAAAATGTTAGAAATAAGGAAAGTGTTAAGGCTAAAATATGACTCATGGTATTATTTTTAATATACATTCAGATAGATACAGAAAAATACATGTATGTATATGCATGAGTAAGTGTACCTACATATATTCCCTACTTCTATTCATTAAGAGAAACTAGAAACACTGATACCTCAGTAGCAATTAGCACACCTAATACTGAGATCTTGGTTTCTATACATCATTCTTCAAGAGAAGGGATGTAACCCTAGTTGATTCCACTGCTGTTATAGAGAAAATATAAATGATAGTGGAGCATCTTGCAGTGCCAGAAAGTAAGGAAGTGGTAATAAATTAAATTAATAAATAAAGCCATGTTGAAAAAGAACAGTAGGAGACGACCTGAAAGAGCTCCCGATGGCCAAAATTAAAACAGCAATAGTAACAAAATAAATTATGACACTATTAGATTATAACTGATATTAATATATATTTTTTAACTTAGTTATATATTAATATCAGTATAGGTTCACAAATTTTTTTTTTTTATTTTGGAGGTTGTAAAGACGCTTGCTCCTTGGAAGGAAAGCTAGGAGAAACAGACAATATATTAAAAAGCAGAGACATCACTTTGCCATCAAAGGTCCATACAGTCAAAGCTAGGGCTTCCCTTGTGGCTCAGCAGGTTAAGAATCTGCCTGCAATGCGGGAGACCTGGGTTCGATCCCTGGGTTGGGAAGATCCCCTGGAGAAGGAAAAGGCTACCCACTCTAGTATTCTGGCCTGGAGGATTCTATGGACTGTAGAGTCCATGGGGTTGCAAAGAGTCGGACATGACTGAGCAACTTTCACTTACTTCCATGGTTTTTCCAGTACTCATGTACGTGAGAGTTGGACCAAGAAGGCTGAGTGCCAAAGAATTGATGCTTTCGATTTGGGTTGCTAGAAAAGACTCTTGAGAGTCTCTTGAATGGCAAGAAGATCAAACCTGTCAGTCCTAAAGGAAATCAACACTGAATATTCATGGAAGGACTGATGCTGAAGTTGAAGCTCCAATACTTTGGCCACGTGATGCGAAGAGGCAACGCATTGGAAAAGACCCTGATGCTGGGAAAGATTGAAGGCAAAAAGAGAAGCGAGTGGCAGAGGATGAGATGGTTAGACAGCGTCACCAACTCAATGGACATGAATTTAAGCAAACTCTAGGAGACAATGAAGGACAGATGAGTGTGGCATGCTATATATAGTCCATGGATCCACAAAGAGTTGGACCCAACTTGGCAACTGAAGAACAACAAAATTAATAAATAAATGGGAAAAAGGGGCAACTCTCTCTGGTAGAAAAGAATTTTAAGTAACAAATAACAAAAAAGGAATAAGAGAAATAAAGCATCACTACAAAAGAATATCATAGTAATAATTATCACAGGCAACATCCACTGATAGAAGGTAAAAATAAGTGAATCATAAAAGTACTGCATGACAGGTAGTTTTAACATGAAATCAATACTTTGACAACAACTTTGAAAGTTTTTCTCTAAGTAGCTATTAAAGCACAGTATTATTTATTGGCACTTAAAGTATTAATAGTATTACTAACTTTCCTTGAGCAAATAATATATTCTAACCACCATTTATATGTGCTAACTCATGTAATTCTCCCACCAAACTCATCCCATTTAACAAATGAGAAGAATATTAGATAGCTTTCCCAAATTTACATGATTAGTAAATGATGCATCTGTAATTTAAAACCAGAACTTAGCTGATAAATAACTAGATGATTGGAGAAGGAAATGGCAACCCACTCCAGTATTCTTGCCTGGGAAATCCCATGGACAGAGGTACCTTGTGGCCTATAGTCCACTGGGTCACAAGAGTTGGACACGACTTTGTGACTCAATTACCACCTCCAACTAGAAAAGATTGATAAATAGATGATAGATATTAAATGCCACACATATATAAAAGTGATAATGTACAGAGATATGTATGTAATATATCTAGTTGTTTATTATTAACTAGAGTCAAAATAAAATCAACCCCCATAGAAAACACCAAGTGTTGAACTACAAAGGAGGAAAATGGGGAAATATTGGGACATCACATCTGGCTAGAGTTTTGTCTTTATTTTCTTTGAATACAGAAAAGATGGGACCAGTGAGATGATATGGGAACAATCAAAAACTAAGCTGTACGTATGTTTCTTTCAAAAGTAAGAGCAGCAAGTATGCTTTTCATCTGTCAGGGGACTCAAATATTTTGCTTTGAGGGTAGTTATCCTTTTTGGAAAACTGCAAGTATCATAGAAGTTTCAGGGTGGCAAAGCTGCTGAGAAGCAAGCTGACATGTGGAGGTTCATTTCATGGAGAGATCTCTGCTCTCCCCTGAGGAAGGCTGGCAGCTGGAGCCACAGTTATTATCAACTATACAGCCTCTGAGCCATCCATGTGCATAAGCTGCTGTCCCGATAAAATATTTCTTGTGAAGTATCTTCAGAGATTAAGAAGATGTCTTTCTGAGTTACATTTAATAGAGATAAAGCTCAGTTTAGGGATGAAAGAGGAGTCATAACTTAAAATTTCACTTCAAACATATTTTGTTTTCTAATAGGACAGTAATAATTTTATTTCATGTCAAATACATACAAACACACAAGAGAATCGATAGGCTATTTGAAGAAATTATTCTAATCTTATTAGGTATAATAATAGAATTGTGGTTATGTTACAGAAAAGACTTCTTACATTTTAAAGATACATATTTACAATTAAATGATATCATTGCTGAGATGTGTCAAAATATTATGGGAGGGAAGATAGGGGAGAGTATAGATAAAACAAGATTGGCTAGGAGTTCATCACTGTTGAAGTAGAATAATGAGTTCTTAAGCACTCAAAACACTACACTGTCTACTTCTGTAAATATCTGAGAATTTCTATAACAAAAAGCTTTTAAAAATACAAATTTGTCTATTACAACTGGGTATAAGTGATATCAAAGAAACCTCAAATCACACTCCAAAGAACAGTACTTGTGGAGGAAAGATGGGGTAGAGACCACTTAGAACCACTCAACTTGGAAACCAAAGAGCCAAGAGAACTAGTAACAATCCTATTAAAAAATAGGCAACACAATTTTTTAACATTAATATGTAATAAAGAAATATGAGGTAAACATATTTCTTACCTTTAAAATAATGAAATTTGTTGACAGGGCCTGTAAGCGCAGGTTGAGGCGACTCCGCGTGAGGCGATTGAAAACTGCATGAAAACAGCGAGAATTAAACTACTGAGCCTGCTTTTGCAAGATGGCGCCCCTGCCAACACCTGCGGGGAGAGAGGGGAGCGAAGTGAATCGTCCGTCCCTCATTCCTCCCGTCCTGAACAGCGCTGTACTCCTGTGAAGCTTGCTGCGCCATTGCTGTGCCTTACACCCGACTTTTGTCACCTGGTGGGGAAAACACTGACATATTGGACTAGATTGTGCAAGAACCGGAGAAGGCAATGGCACCCCACTCCAGTACTCTTGCCTGGAAAATCCCACAGACGGAGGAGTCTGCTAGGCTGCAGTCCATGGGGTCGCTGAGGGTCGGACACGACTGAGCAACTTCACTTTCACTTTTCACTTTCATGCATTGGAGAAGGAAATGGCAACCCACTCCAGTGTTCTTGCCTGGAGAATCCCAGGGATGGGGGAGCCTGGTGGGCTGCCGTCTATGGGGTCACACAGAGTCGGACACGACGGAAGCGACTTTGCAGCAGCAGCAGTGCATGAACCAAGGCAATTTATGTGAAGCTCTAACTTTACTCCCCAGTGTAACTATCAGCATTAGAATCTGTCATACATAGAACATACTGTTAACTTACAGGAATATTGTAAAATTTCTAATTTAATGTATTACCCCCTTAGACTCACCTCTTTCCTCAGTAACTATTTTCTGATCCAATCTATGTCTAATGTATTTAAAAATACGTTCATATGAAAATAAAAGTTCAAACAGTATCAAAAGATATTGAGAGTAAAAGTCTCTTTTTCCTGGGTCCCCTAATTTCTACCTAGTTTCACTCCCCAAAGAAAATCACTTTTAATTATTTATTAGTTCTACATAAATGCTCATTGATTCGTCAACTTTAAACAGGAATTACAGATTCTTTGATGTGAAAGATGAAGATGTTTATCCACCTTTGTTCCCTCCTCCTCCCAATTTTTCTTGGTAATACTAATTTATACTCCTTTTTTTTTTTTTTTCAAGCCAGCCTGGCAGCCCACAGTTTTTCTACTTCTTTCATTAGTCATACAGTATTCATATTTTTAAATGACAGAAATATTTCTTGATCCATCTTTGACTCCCAGTTGTAAAATAAGACAACTCACATTGCTTCCCTCTGCTATTCAGCTTGTTATCTAAAACTCCTCTATTGTCAAGGCTTATAAGATTTACAGTCTAATACAGTAAATCAGTTTTTCAGAAGTTTCTCCATAGCTTGTTTCCAGCCCATGTTCAAAATATTACAGCCCTTTTCTTCTGGCATCTCTTTAATTTTATTTTTAATTTCAGCATTTAAATTTGTAAATACAATTTTAATTTTTTTTAAATTTTATAAATATGATCAGATCAGATCAGATACCTTCTCCTATAATGAGAGTACTAAATAAAAATGGGTAAAGCAGCACGTGTAATCATTTCTTCTGTGTCATCTACTTGGTCTTTATTTGTATTCCTCATTTCTCCCAAACAATTAGAATTCCTCCTATATTTTCAAATTTACAACTGGGGAACCAGGTAGATCAATATAAGTAGTTGGCATATGTTCCTCTATAGGGGCCAACACTCAGAAGGTTTTTCTGTAAAATTTGCCAGTTCTAAGTGCTTTATGTGAGGGCAGGTGTGTCCTTTAAATGCCTTTAATTTAGGTGTCTAGACTGAGAGCCAGGCTGAATGCTCCTAAATGCTAAATGTCATCTTCCATATGTCTCTCATCCCAAGCTCTCTCACGAAGGTTATTTGACAGAATATTACCCAGATTCAGCAAAAGGATAAACCATCCACCATTTCCATGATAGGCAGAGGTTGATTTGTTCTCCTCACAGCTTTCAGTTATTCTCTGATTTCTGATCTACCTCCCATTCCTGTTTTTTCACAAATGCGGGGGCTGGGGGCAAACTTCTACCACTCTACCACCCACACTGTAGCCCTTCCTGTGTTTTGGTCTACATCTTTTTTGATCTGATTTATCTTATTATGATTCTACCTACTTTCCATCAGAAACTTGTCAAAATCTCACATCTTCTGATGTCTTTTTCTCACTTTATTAGCGTTGTCATGAATTGAATAAACTCTCATTCTGGAAGGCAAATGTGGTGATCTGTCAGATCCAAAAGCTGACAGCATTTACTCTATCTTCCAAGTACTCCAGTGAAATTGAATTAGGATCATGGTTACTAGGTGTTGGGCTGTACCCCAAGGGCCTGCAAGTCTTGGAGCTGCTCTGACTTGAGACTAAAGAAAGAACCTGGAGAGCAACAGAGACATCATCACTGGTTTATTGAACAGTTGGTCTGAAGCAACACCCCACCATGTGCAGCAGCCAGCAGGCAGAACAGGACAGCAGTCTTTGCTAGGAAGCTACTGTTTATAGGGGGAATTGACATCAGTTGGGCTTATCAGTTAGCAGGGACTAATCAAGTCCTGTAATTAAGAGGACTGGAGAGTCATGTGAGTGAAGCAGGGACAGGTTGAGCAGAGAATGTACAGAGAGCAAGAAAACAGCCATCTTAAATAGAGAAACAAGTCTGCAGTTATCTACACATAAGAGATAGTGGTGGGAAAACTGAATGTTTGACCTTGAAATTAGCAGAAGTTACCAGCTGTTGGCAGTGACAAGGTCTAAGTTATGAGTGTAGCTGTAAGTGACTGAGATAGGATGAAGGACAAGCGCATCAGGAGAGACAAAGTTAAGGAATGAGGCAATGAGAAATAAAGAGGATGCCTACTTCCTCCTCCTTCAGCTCAGAGTACAAGGGCTGTGAAACAGAAGAGTCACCTTTTTAGTCAGTTTCATGGAAGGGGGTATCATCAACAGAAAGCCTAGTTTCAGTTAGAAAGCAAGAGAAGATTTACAGAGGGGGCTGATGATACAGGGGTTGTTTTTGATGATTCACCTCAGGTTCTATAGGGCACAGAGAAGGGACTCCAGGAAGAGGGGAAGGATGGGACGCAGGATAGGAAAGAAGAAAGAGATCTCAGAGACTTGCAGCAGTTAGTACAGAGACATACTGAGAAACCAAAAAAGATATCATTTCTTATTACTTAGCCATAAAAAAGAATGAAATTCTGCCTTTGCGACAACTTGAATGGATATAGAGTGTATTATGTTTAGTGAAATAAATCAGACAGAAAAAGACAATTGCTGTATATAATCACTCATGTGGAAAGTCAGAAATAAAACAAATAAATGACTATAAGAAAACAGAAACAGACTCACAGATCTAGAGAACAGACTAGTGGTTACCAGTGGGGAAGGGGAGGGGAGAAATAGGAGTAGGGGATTAAGAGACCCAAACTACTATGTATAAAATAAATAAGCAAAAAGGATATATCATATAACCCAGGGACCTATAGCCATTATTTTGTAATAACTTTAAATGGAATATAATTTATAAAAATGTTGAATCACTATGCTGTACACCTGAAACTAATATTGTAAATCAACTCTATGTCAATTAAAAAAAGATATCTGCTATTTCTCTTTCCTTTTTACTGTTGTACATGTTGTTCTATCTGGCTGCATAACTCTAGTACCAGCAGAAGGGAAACATGATACTTTGTTATTAAACACCCACATAAATTGCAAAAAAAATGAGCAAACTTTCCACTGAGCTTCCAGTTTACATAAGGTCTACCCCAACTTAACAGGAAGGGATTCTTCAGTCTCAAGTTTTAAAGCCACTTCAAGTGGCAGCCCCTCCTATGGCCCCTTCCCTTTCCCAACACTCTCTTCTCTTCCATCTGGGTCCTGCCTGTTGTTTATTTCCCTCCAGGTGGCACTAGTGGTAAAGAATCTGTCTGCCAATGCAGGAGACACAAGAGACGTGGGATCGATCCCTGTGTCTGAAAGATCCCCTGGAGTAGAAACTGGCAACCCACTCCAGTATTCTTGCCTGGAAAATTTCATGGACAAAACAGCCTGGGGGGCTACAGTCCATGGAGTCAAAGAGTCGGACACAACTGAGCACAAGTGAGGGTAGTTATAGAAGGAGCTGAAGTAATATAATCAGACTTTTTCTACTACCCAAAATCACCTTTTGTCTTAATCAGTTGGGGATACTAAAACAAAATACCATAGACCAAGTAGCATATAAGCAATAAAAAAATATTTCTCACATTTCTGGAGCCCGAGAAGTCCAAGATCAATGTGCCAGAGATTTGGTGTCGAGTGAGAGCTTGCCTTCTGGTTCATAGACACCTTCTTTTTGCTACAAACTCACAGTGGAAAGGGTGGGGGATGTCTCTGAGGTGTCTTTCATAAAGGCACTCATCCTGAGGGCAGAGCCCTTATGACCTGATCACCTCCCAAATGCCCTGCCTCCAAACGCCATCACATTGCCAGTTATGATTTCAAAGTAAGAATTTTGGGGCGACGTAAATGTTCAGTCTACAGAGCAGAGCCTTCCTCTTTGACATTCTCTCTTCAATTTTATTATGATGCTACAAGAGTCTGTCTCTGTTATTAACTTGAGTTGCCATAAAAATGTCCTTTTATTTTCCTGGCTTTGGAATGTGCCAGATTCTAGGAAGGGAGGAAAACAAAATCTTCCATCCTATATTGGTAGGTTCTTAGTCCTTGCCTCACCTAATTAACTCAGGCACCACATCTTCCAGTAGCACCTTGTTTGCATTACCATCATACCATTTTGGAATCTTGCAGTTATATGTTTTTGTTAACCTTTTCATTAGATTAGAAATTACTTCATGGCAGGGATCACCTCTTAGGAGTATTGATACACCACAATGCTTAGTTATATAGATGCTTAATAAAATTTTTGTTGAATAGAAATGAAATGAAATGAAAACCTAGTTCATTTTCTTAGAAGCCTAAATCCAGTTGTGGGGTGATGGTGGCAGTAATTGAATGTAACAATAAAGTCCTTTAAAATGATACTGAAGTGTGTGCTGAAAAAAAAAAAAAAGATAATACTCTGATTAAGATCAAAACTTTTTTTTCCCCAAGAACTATATTAGTGAAACAGACTGGGACCTGGGACACTTTTCTGCAGTCCTTGCACCTGGACAAACATCTCCCCAAGCAATAGAATACAAAGAAACTACAAAGGATTAAAATAACTCCATGCAAATTATAAGCAACAAGGCCAACCAAAAGGCCAACACTCAACTGCCACTTGTGAGGAGCCAGGAGCAAAAGCAGAGTACTCTGCACACAGCAACACCAAGAGGGTGGGCAGACCACCTAAGCCATGCCTCTGGCCCACTCACCAATCCATCCCCATCCTCACCCCATTTTAGGAACCAACTTGCCCCTGATGATCTCATTAACAAGGGAAACTGCCATTTGGTTTTACTCCCTTGTGAAGCCCTGCCTGAACATCTCCTCTGGTCTCATCAATTTCTATTGATTAAAAAGTCTAAGAACTCAGGTTATTAACCACATGAAGATGAGGTTAGTGCTGTATAACTGTTTTACAAGGAAGAATTTGGTTAGCGGAGAAATCTTGAGGTCCTTTATTTCCTGAAAGAAAACTGGAATAACTTTTTATCATCCTACTTTATGGCATCTCTGTCATTCTCTCAGGTCTTTGTTATCTTTTACAAGAAAACAGCAATCATACTGAGTCTTATCAGTACTATCCCTTCTGAGAGTGAGAGAAAATTTCCTTAGGAGAAAAGCTGAGACAGCTGGATGACAATGATCTGTAAATAAAAGAGGCTGGTAATAAATGCAGCTCTCCCAGAATAAATGTTACAGATTTATACTTGGACTGCAAAGAGATCAAATCAGTCAATTCTAAAGGAAATCAGTCCTGAATATTCATTGGAAGGACTGATCCTGAAGCTGAAGCTCCAATACTTTGGCCACCAGATGCAAAGAACTGACTCATTGGAAAAGACCCTGATGCTGGGAAAGGAGAAGGGGATAACCGAGGATGAGATAGTTGGATGGCATTACTGAGTCAATGGACATGAGTTTGAGCAAGCTTTCGGAGTTGGTAATGGACAAGGAAGCCTGGTGTGCTGCAGTCCATGGGGTCAGAAAGAATCTAACATGACTGAGTGACTGAACTGAACTGAACTCTTGAACTATCAGTGAATTTTGTAGGAGGCCTTACCCGACTCTGTGCGACCCCATGGATGGCAGCCTACCAGGCTCCTCCATCCATGGGATTTTCCAGGCAAGAGTACTGGAGTGGTTTGCCATTGCCTTCTCCCTTACATTATATACTTGCTTGACTGCTTTCCCATTAAATTAGGAGTTCTACCAGGATAGGAATCAGCTCTTAGAAGTCTCAAGATCATCAGTGCAGATAACAGTGTTTGGTTACATGTGAAAGTGAGAGTGAAAGTTGCTCAATTGTGTCCGATTCTTTGCAACCCCATGGACTATACAATCCATGGAATTCTCTATGCCAGAATACTGGAATGGGTAGTCTTTCCCATCTCCAGGGGCTCTCCCAACCCAGGGATTGAACCAGGGTCTCCTGCATTGCAAGCAGATTCTTTACCAGCTGAGCTATGAGGGAAGCTTGTTTACATAAGTGCTCAACAAACTTTGATTGAATGGATGAAAAACAAATTCACTTTCTTAGAGGCCTAAAACTAGTTGCGGGAGGATGGTGTTAGTTACTGGATTTGATGAAACTAAATTTGTAGAAGTTCCCAAAGGGTTTCATCTTTGTGGTGGGATTGCTCTGGGTTATATCCCTCTTAAGATTTCTTTTTTTTTTTTTTTTTTCCTAAAATGAATCTTTCTACAGTGTTCACTATACTCCCACTTGAATACACATTGGGGTGTTTGTTTGTGAAATATCTTCCCACACTATTATATGGCACAAGAAATGTATGAGAAATTATTTCTGTTCCTGTAAAACTGGTAATCCATTTGAGAAATAAAATGGAGACAAGCACAAGAAAGCATTAAATGAAATACATTAGGCCAGGCCTTTCATTTAAAATGCTTGCCATGAAGACCTCACAGCTTTGCAGAAGAGTGGACTGGACCAGTCACTGGTGCCCTGTGATTAATGGGATATGCAAAAAATGCTCTGGCCCCCACTCCAGGGCATGAAGCACCTCCCTTAGTATTTGATTCATTAAACTGTCATTGACACTCAGGGATATTCTTTAAAAACATCGATATCTCTAGGATAAGTCACTTAAAGGCCTGAATTCAATCTGGCTAAATTGCCTAACAGATTTCTTCCAGCTTAGCGAGCCAGGTAGGGCATCACAGACAAGTGAAGTTGCGATGGAAGAAACCAGGAGGGTGCTCTCTAGGCAAGAGGCCTTGTGGACAAGGGGCAGCCCTAAGTGAACCATCACACTGAGGGATCCTGAACAGACAAAGGGCTTTGAGGTCCAGAACAAATCGGGGTGTAAGGCAGGAGGCTGGCAAAGAGAAAATGAATGGGGATAGGATGCATGTTTCCTAGCCTGCAGATTTACCCCAAGCTCTATGCTCACCTAGCTTTAACTTTCCCCTGGGCTCTGTGTGCAGACCTCTAAGGGCTCAACCTCCCTGTGATCACTTCTCCTGTTTAGTGTGGCACTTTAGACCAATGTCTGTTTTATTAATGCAGCTGTGACACTTATTCTCAGTGCTTATTTTTTCTTCTGATTTTAGTTACAACCACAGGCCTGTGATGGACATGGGACCCTTCACCATTGCTCTTTCCATGGTTATGTTTTTCACCTTATTAAATCTTCTCCACAAATTGCATTTAGTGCTTTGCTGCTACTGTGGTTGCCGTAACCTCTGTCCAAGCTGCTTCCTTTCATGGCTTCAGAGGTGGTGCCTGGGAGCTGCAGCCCCAGGAGTGAGGGGTAGGTGAAGAGGCCTGTGTGGAGGGCGCACCCACAGAGTAAATGCCTGCTGGCCCTACCTCTGGCCCTGGCCCTGCAGACCCGTCTGCTCATACCTCCCACCTGGGTTAAGGGCTCAGTTGTGCCTGACTCTTTGCAACTCCATGGACTGTAGCCCACCAGGCTCCTCTGTTCATGGAAGTTTCCACCAAGAATACTGAAGTGGGTTGCCATTTTCTACTCCAGGGGATCTTCCTAACCCAGGGATCAAACCTGCATCTCTTGCATATCCTGCATTGGCGGGTGGATTCTTTACCACTGTGCCACCTGGGAAGCCACACATAGTAAGCACAGACTCAATGTTTGCTACCGTTACTACCTCTGTGACTACTTCAACCAATCATTCAATCGACCAGTGTTAGTTCAAAAACTACTTTGTGCCCACCAATGGGCTGGAAATAAAATCCTCCACTAAAATGAAAAATGATAACAAGAAAATAATGACTTTCATTTATGACAGCTTATTTTGTGGCAGCCACTGTGCTACAGAGTTTTAGTGACTTGTGTTATCTTATTCACTCTTCAGAACCAGTAAGAAAGGAGCGGGTAAGGAATGCATTCCTAGCATCTCTGAGTCACAGAGGCTCTACATAAAGTCCCACCTTTTCTCTTCTTTCACTACTGTCTGCCCTAGAGCTGGGAGTACTCCACTTCAGCCAACCTGATCACCCTGCCAATGCCATTCTCTGCATCCAGCACAGCAAGATAGCATAGCTCTCCTTTGCCTACTCTTGGACTCCTCCACCAGGCTGCTTTCCTGTCCCCCTTACCTCTCCCATCTAATAAATCTAGACATGGCCTCTCATTTCACTTCTGAGAAGCCGTTTCCTGTCATCTCATCAAAGACTACCTCTTTCCCACTGACTGTCTCTAGTGAGGAGCAGAAAGCAAACATCTAACCCTCCTTGTCAGCAGAATCAGGAAACTGGGCTTCTCCAGCCACACCTGAAGTCCCTGGCTTGCCTGGAGCAAGTCCCTCCATGTTTTGCCGTTTTGAGTGTCACTGTTTTGGTGACTAGGGTTTTACCATCAACATTCTCATCTAGCTTTGAGATAGGAAAAAGATGAAAATAAATATGTTTTTACATTTTAAGGTAGAAAACACAGACTGCGGTTTCCCTGGCAGTGTTATGCCATTCACAACGTCAAGTCATTCAGCCCAAGAGGCTGCAATTTTCCTTATTTGCTAACCTACTGTTAAAAAAAATTTTTTAACTGATTTCCTTAGTAGCATTTGATTTTGATTTTACTGAAACTTATGTGGTTAAAAACATTCTTATACTAATAGCTATGTGACCTTTAAGGTATTTGGCAGGGAAAAAAATCTCATAAAAGTAGAACGTCGTTCCCAACTCAATCTGTCCTCACCTCGAGATTTTTAAAACAATCCTTTCCCTGACTAAGCCTTGGAATCTTCTCCTAACCCCTCTTTATTCCTCTTTCCACCTCAAGAGGGACTGTGGGTTACCATCCCATCATGAAAATGGTCGTCACTGGTCAACAAATATTTCTCTAGATTTCAGACCTGAACTGGCTTTCTTTGAGCCACCCTGTCTGAGCTCTTGGGCAATGGGGCTGAAGCAGCAGCCCGACAGCAGCAGCAACCACAGACTTACCTTTAAAAGATAAAAAACTACATGTAAACAAAAGTCAAACCAGAATTCAATGAGACAGTTCATTTTTCTCTGATACGTATATAGGTTAAAAATCTTACAAGTTGATGTACTTGGAAAAATGCCAAATCCAAGGTGTTAAGACAACTGTTTGAGAGTCGTATGGACATTTTAGGCATTTGTGGTTTTTCAGTGACTCATGGTGTTTCTTCTTTGTTGCTGCCTCTTCTGAGTTGATGTTTTCTGATTTTCTGATTCACCTATAGCAGTCTTAAGTCAGGAATTAAAACAGAAAAAGAACTCAGGGAAACAATTATTGGGCTTAAATACATTATAATAAACAGCATTCACTGTTGTTATTCTGTAAATTAATCAAAGTCATATTGTCCTGTTGTACTGGATTGGCCTATAACATGTTACAGAAATACCCACACAAACTTTTTGGCAACCCAATATATAGACAGGGGTACACTTGCAGACTGATATGGCCTCTTCATTTATGTCCAATTTAACCCTAGTGTGTTAGCCTAAATAAACTGATGATGGGGATTTCCTGACTCCTGAGCCAAAGTTTCCAGCATGTCATTTTCCAATTATGCAGCATTTTCTACTCTGGTCATGGTTCTTCAACTTAGTGATAAAAACAAGAATAGCTAAGAGCAAACCACCCAAGATATCTGGCATCCCCCAGCTAACACAGTATCCGTTATTCATGTTCATGATTCTTATTCCCCTGATGTTTTCAGTGCCTTGTACCTCAGTATATATTGGTGCATAGTACTGTCAATAAACAACAACAACAACAAAAACTAAATGGAAAATATCTGTAATTATCTTGCCAAACACATTGGAAGATTAATCACATATTATTGATTCGAAACAAGAGAAAGGCAAGGATGCAAAGTATGGCTTCATACATGCAGAGATCTGAAAAACTCTTTAGAATTCAATTAGGTCAATGGTCCTGGATATAAATGAGTGATACCCACCTCCCTCCAATAAAGTAACTTTGGAAATGTAAAGGGAAACTCTGATTATCACAATGATTCCAGAGATTCCTCTGGAATTTCACAGGTAGAGTGACCTAGGGTGTTAGAAGTCTTGAAATGCATGAGACAATTCTGTGCAATGAAGAATTTCCCTGTGTAACTCACATACATTACTTTTCTTAGTTTATATCGTGACTTTACAGATGCTCTTTTATTTCCATCATACAAGCTCTTCTGGAAGCTAATTGAAAGGCTGTGTGTGTGTGTGTGTGTGTGTGTGTGTGTGTGAAAGTTGGTCAGTCATGTCTGACTCTTTGCAACCCCATGGCCTATATAGTCCGTGGAATTCTCTAGGCCAGAATACTGGAGTGGGTAGCCTTTCCCTTTCCTCCTAATTGCTTGAAGCTCTTTATCCTGAAACTTCACCATTCTGTTTGACTCATCCAAACAATACTCTTCTTTCAGTTCCTTTGGTTTGTTCACATCCCTGAGGGACGTATGAAGACCCTCCCCAGAGACCTTCATTAAAACAACAAAGATGATTCACCAACTACAGCCATTATGGAGAACAGTGTGGAGGTTCCTCAAAAAGCTAAAAATAAAACTGCCGTGTGCTCCAGCAATCTCAGTCCTGGGCACATACCCAGAGAAAATCATGGTCCAAAAGGATACATGCACCTGTGTTCACTGAAGCACTGTTTACAATGGCTAAGACATGGAAGCAACCCAAATGTCCAGCAACAGAGAAATGGATAAGATGTGGTAAATATATATGGTGGAATATTACTCGGCCATTAAAAAGAATGAAATAATGCCATTTGCAGCAACATGGATGGACCTAGAGATTGCCAATACTAAGTGAAGTAAGTCAGACAGAGAAGGGGAAATGTTGTATAACCTCCCTTATATATGGAATCCACAAAGAAGTGATACAGATGAACCTATCTGCAAAGCAGAAACAGACCCGCAGACTTAGAGAATGAACTTACGGTTACAGGGGATGGGAGGGAGAGTAGGGGGAAGGGATAGTTAGAGAGTTTGGGATTAACATGTACACACTACTATATTTAAAATGGATGGGCTTCCCTGCTAGTCCAGTGGTTAAGAATCCACCTTGCAGTGTAAGGGACAGCAATTTGATCCCCGGTCCTGAAAGATCGCACATGTCTCAGAGCAACTAAGCCCTTGGGCCACAACTGTTAAGCCAGTGCTCTAGAGCCCACAAGCCAGTTACTGAACCCACACACAATAACTATTGAAACTCGCCCACCTAGAGCCTGTGCTCCACTACAAGAGAAGTAACCACAAGGAGAAGCCCACGCTGCTCTCTGCAATTAGAGAGCTGAGAGCATGTGCAGCAACAAAGACCCACCACAGCCAAATAAATAAGTCTTAAAAAATAAATAAATAAAGTGAATGACCTACAAGGTCCTCCTGCATAGCACAGGGAACCCTGCTCAATTTTAGGTGGCAGCCTGATTAGAGAGTGGAGAGCATGTGCAGCAACAAAGACCCACCACAACCAAATAAATAAGTCTTAAAAAATAAATAAAATGGATGACCTTCAAGGTCCTCCTGTATAGCACAGGGAACTCTGCTCAGTTTTGGATGGCAGCCTGGATGGGAAGGGAGTTTGGGGAGAATGGATACATGTATATGTATGGCGGAGTCCCTTTGCTGTCCACCTTAAACTAACACAGCATAGTTAAATCAGCTAACTCCAATATAAAATTAAAAGCTTTTAAAAAAAAAAAAAAAAATGATTCACCACCTAAGATAGTGAGAAATCATTTGGAATACCAGAAAGCTCCTAGAAAGGCTCAAAGATTAATTACTCAAATCATTTTTAAAAGATTTTAAAAATTGAGATGTATCTGATATATTATTTTCAAATGGAGAGAAAGTCTTGGTAAAATCTGATAAAATTCCTTGAAAGTTCATATGACGTTCACAGTTGTGTTAAGGTGATTTTGAGCCATTACCCTATTGGGATCCACTGAGTATATGTTGTGAGGCTTCAGGAGCATTCTTTGTACTTCTCCCTTGTTTCTAAATCACAGAGTGAAATCTTGTGAGACACAGAAGATTCACTTATCTTTCCCCATCAATTTAAAACATTTCTGTTTTCTCTACTGCAATTATGTGTGAGCAAATAGGCTATGCCTTAGTAGGATCTCTTTTCTTTAAGAATGGTAGGATTTAAGCATTCAGTTAAGCAATAGACCTGAAGGTAAGTTGTTTTCATGAGAGCATATTATTAGGACGAACACTGAGTTTTATTTACTTTAACCAGGAAATGACCATGGTCTTTGAATGGCTTATAATGGAAAAATATTTTCATTTCCCAGGTTTTTGAAAGTAGCACGATGTCAAGATGTTTTAATTAACCCCCATGGCCAAGTGCAAGTGTTGCTAAACTACATAAGCTTGAAAAAGAGAGATCAAAATGAATCTGTTCACCCCTATGGGTCTAAATGATTGAACATTGTAACTGAACTGGGCAATGAATTATCAACAACTAGAAATTTTCCATTGAATTAGTTGGTCCTCTTTTTGCCTTCCCGTGAGGTGTGAATTGGACTAGTCACCTTTACCTTAGAGACAAACTGCTTTTCCCTTGAATCAGCTTACTTCACTTCCCCACGTTTGAAGTCTAGCCTGCTGAGACATCTTTGTATATTTTATGCCGCTTGCTCTTCAAAGCTAAGCATAACTTTTACTTCACCAATCTGAATAAGGTAGGACCACCCACACAACCACGCAGCGTGACCTGCTCTCTTCTATTTGTTTAGCATTTTTTAAGTTTCCGTAATACACAATATTGACTCATTTTCCCTGAACCTGAAGGCCTACATTATAGATCATATATGCACTAAGTCTCTTATTAGCTCACCAATGGATGCCTAAATTTTCAGAAAGATTTCCAGTTGTCTAGGTGAAGTCCTCAGAACACCTGAGCAGCAAAGAGGATTAGCATATTTGGAAAGACTCTAAAGTAATATGCTTGGATGCTGAGGTAACACAACCTAGTGAATATGCTAATAACCAGTACTTCCTAGAGAGCAGCAAACTCACCCTCATAAAGCTAAGGACATGCAAATAATAATGGTGTGCTTGCCAAGAAACACTTATAAATTGCTGTTGGATTCTATCAAAAACGTACTCCAGCCCACAGAAGCTTCTAGACATAAGAATGGTCAAATTTCTACCCATAATTTTGCTACTGTGACTATTCTTTTTTTTTTTCTATCTGTACTAATAAAAGTTTTGATGTACCCATAGCAGTATGTGAAAGTTACATGAACATACAGAGATTATTTTTTATTCTTGATTCAGCATTAATATCATTTTTATCATGGTTAAAGAGCAAGTGCTTCATTCCTATTCTTGCATGCTTGCATTTTTTGTACTATTTTCAACTGCCACTGTGATAATAAGCACGTCTCACATTTACACAGAAATTTCCAATTGAAAATCACAAACAATGTGTCATTTGATCCTCCCAATACCTTTTGAGTTAGTCAAGGTCACATAACTGATGAGTGACAGTGTCAGGTCTTCAAAAATACTTGCTAAGTCGTGTCCCACTCTTTGAGACCCCATGGACTGTAGCCCACCAGGCTCCTCTATCCATGGGATTTCCCAGGCAAGAATACTGGAGTAAGTTGCCATCTCCTTCTTCAAGGGATCTTCCTGGATCAGGGATTGAATCCACATCTCCTGCATTGGCAGGCAGATTCTTTACCACTAGGCCACCAGGGAAGCCCAAGAAGAAACATAACCTCAGTTAAATAGAGTTTTTAATCCCAATGTGGCCATTGATTTTTCTAGGGATCAGATCAGATCAGTCGCTCAGTCGTGTCCGACTCTTTGCGACCCCATGAACTGCAGCACGCCAGGCTTCCCTGTCCATCACCAACTCCCAGAGGTCACTCAGACTCACGTCCATCGAGTCAGTGATGCCATCCAGCCATCTCATCCTCTCTCGTCCCCTTCTCCTCCTGCCCCCATTCCCTCCCAGCATCAGAGTCTTCTCCAATGAGTCAACTCTTCGCATGAGGTGGCCAAAATACTGGAGTTTCAGCTTTAGCATCATTTCTTCCAAAGAAATCCCAGGGCTGATCTCCTTCAGAATGGACTAGGTATAAGAATGATCAAATTTCTATCCATAATTTTGCTTGCTCTTTCTATTCTTCTAGAAGGAAAATAATTTTCAGATCAAGAAAAACTAAAGAGAACTCATTGTGGTGAAAGGGTTAATAACAGTAATTAATTGATTTATTCAATAAAAATAGCATTAATAATAATAGCTACTCTTAACAAAGCATTTTCTATCTTCCAACATTTTACATTAAAAAAAATGTAATCCTCACAATGACTTTATAGTTTCCATCTTATAGATGAAAGAAAAGAGGCTTGAAAATAGTCAATAACATTCCTAAAGTTTTACAATTAATAAAAATCTAGGTCTAATTGAATCCTGAAAAAGAGTTCTTTTTCGTGATACTCTTTTGAAGGTTTATTTGTGTACAGGCATGAGACCATAAACAAAAATCCCCAAATAAGCAAGTTGACTCAAGAAGGCAGTAGACCATTATTACCCTTTGGGCTCTACTGAAAAAAAGTTCTTAACCCTAGCACATGTTCACTGGTTACTCATTAGTATTATTTTACACCAGCCTATTACACAACCCTGGGAGGTGGCCGTGCCCAGGATGTCAATGGTTCTCTGATGTGGCTTTGCATCTGCAGCTCTGATCACGATGGCACTTTCACCTTTGATCCTTCATCACCATCTGCCCGAAAGAAGCACTGTCATGGGGTTGCCAGGTTCTCAGTTTAGGTAAAGAGAGCAATATAAGAAACTCTTGCCTTTGTATTTTCTTCTGTGACCCTGACATGGTACAGGACATGATATCCCAAAATATGTCACCTTGATATATTGAAAATTTCAAGCTGAAGGAATCTGAGAATGGGTATATGCAGAAAAGCCTTTCTGACCTTCTCTGAAGTAGGTCATATAACCAGAGGAAGGGAGCATTCTCGTCTTTAAAGACAAGGAAATCAGAGGGGAATGTGAACAGCAGCAGATCTTGCTAAGTGTTGCCCCACTTACCACACTTAGCTCACCTTTGTCCTACCATATCTTTCCATGATTTTCCATTCTTCACCAAGTCTAGCATGAAAACTCTCAGGTTTAACTGTTGTGTTTTGTTGTTTTTTTTAAGGTCCTTATTTCCTTATGAAGATCCCTGTGTCACATATAATTTAAATAAACATGTATGCTTTCCTTTTGTTAATCTGTCTTTTGTTATGGGATCCCAGTCAAGACTTTAGACTTTAGAAGAGTAGAGAAAAAAAATAATTTTCTTCCCCTACAAGCATTCAGATGCCACTTGAATTCTAGACAGGCCAAAATAACCTCAATCTTGCCCAATTCCTTCAATCAACTATCCATTCAGTGTAACTGTTTAATAATGTCTAACACATAAAATTATAGTGAAAAATTAAAAGGTCATAAAAGTAAAAAGAAAAGACATTCTTTTTTAGTAGCTGGTACAATGATTCGATTGTTTTATGGGTAATACCAACTGTTAGAAGTTATTGATAAACCTTAGACTGGAAGAGGAACCCCAGGGAATGGGGACTGAGTCTCAACCACTGTTACTCAACTACTATCCAATAATCAAAATAATAATCTCTGATTATTGTCAAGGACTAAACTGATACTTTTACATGAATTATTTCATTTAACTTTATTACTATTAAATGGAATTAAATGGAGCATTAAATAGAATAGTTCAGAAGGAAGCCCCAGATACTTAACCTTTTCTCCCCTTGACACTCACAATCTTGCCCTCACTATACACCCCAAAGCCAATTGTGTACCTTGAGATTCAATACTTTTCTTTCCTTCTCTTCACTATGTAAACTCATGATCTTCATGAGTTCAACAGGCATTAGGTCTTTAAATACCTGCTAGCTCAACATTCAGAAAACTAAGATCATGGCATCCAATCCCATCACTTCATGGCAAATAGATGAGGAAACAATGGAAACAGTGGCTGACTTTATTTTTCTGGGCTCCAAAATCACTGCAGATGGTGATTGCAGCCATGAAATTAAAAGACGCTTACTCCTTGGAAGGAAGGTTATCACCAACCTAGACAGCATATTAAAAAGCAGAGACATTACTTTGTCAACAAAGGTCCATCTAGTCAAGACTATGGTTTTTCCAGTGGTCATGTATGGATGTGAGAGTTGGACTGTGAAGAAAGCTGAGCACTGAAGAATTGATGCTTTTGAACTGTGGTGTTGGAGAAGACTCTTGAGAATCCCTTGGACTGCAACGAGATCCAACCAGTCCATCCTAAAGGAGATCAGTCCTGAATATTCACTGGAAGGACTAATGTTCAAGCTGAAACTCCAATACTTTGGCCACCTGATGCAAAGAGCTGACTCTTTTGAAAATACTCTGATGCTGGGAAAGATTGAAGGCAGGAGGAGAAGGGGACGACAGAGGATGAGATGGTTGGATGGCATCACCAACTCAATGGACATGGGTTTGGGTGGACTCCGGGATTTGGTGATGGATAGGGAGGCCTGGCGAAGGTAATGGCACCCCACTCCACTACTCTTGCCTGGAAAATCTCATGGACGGCGGAGCCTGGTGGGCTGCAGTCCATGGGGTCGCTAAGAGTCAAACACGACTGCGCGACTTCCCTTTCACTTTTCACTTTCACGCATTGGAGAAGGAGATGGCAACCCACTCCAGTGTTCTTGCCTGGAGAATCCCAGGGACAGGGGAGCCTGGTGGGCTTCCGTCTATGGGGTCGCACAGGGTCGGACACGACTGAAGCGACTTAGCAGCAGCAGCAGCAGCAGGGAGGCCTGGCATGCGGCAGTCCATGGGGTCACAAAGAGTCAGACCCGACTGAGCGACTGAACTGAACTGAATACCCTCAATTTCTAAATTTACATCAGCTGTTCAGAGTTCTCTCTCAACTCCAGACTAATCTATTCAATAGTCTACTCATCGTTTCCACTTTAAAATCTAATGGATTCCTTAAACTTAAGGTTCGAAATTGAATTTCTAATTTTCCACCCCAAACCTGCTCACTCTAGTTTCCCCATTTCACTTGATGACAACTTCACTTTTTTAGGTGCTCAACTAAAAACTTAAGAGTTATTCTTGACCCATTTTGCTCCAACCACACTGGACTACTGGTACTTCTTTCACCAGTCAAGGCAAATTTCCACTTTACAGCCTTTGCAAGAATGTTTCCTTTGCCAAAAATCCTCTCTTAGCTCTCACAAGTGCTTCCTCAAATGTTCTCTCTTTAATGAAGCCAAGTATAATTGCTCAATTTAATCCCTAGCCCATTTGCTCTGTCCCGTAGTTTTCCCAGTTCCCCTATTCTTTCTTTCTTTTTTTCTGTAGCACCAATCATCTTCTAACATAGGATGCAATTTAGTAACATATTACATATTTTGTTTATTATCTATCTCCCCTTTATTAAATTCGAAATTCCCAAAGGGCAAGTATTCTTGTTTGTTTTGCTCACAAATGAATCTCAAGTGCTTAGAACAGCACCAGGCACATAGTAGGCGCTCTAGTAAATATATCTTGAGCGAAAGGATAAAATCTCACTACAATATCATGTAGCCCACCAGGCTCCTCTGTCCATGGGATTTCCCAGAGAAGAACACTGGAGTAGGTTGCCATATCCTCCTTCAAAGCATCTTCCTGATCCAGGGATTGAACCCATATCTCTTGTGTCTCCTGCATTGGCAGGCGGATTCTTTACCACTAAGCCACCTGGGAAGCCTACCATGTTATGAGACAGGCACGATTATTCTTCTTTATCAGAGGAGGAAAGTGAAGCTTAGAGAGTATAAAAGTCACACCCCTTGTAATGGCAGGACTAAGATTCTAATCCAAGCTTCCCACCCTAGAGTTTCCACTCACTATTCCGTACTTAACAGTGTTTACCCAAAGTGGCCAGAGGAGATAGGGGATACCAAGATGAGGGATACCCTGAGGAGTTGAGGAGGGAGAAAGTAGAAGTAAATATTTGTGTGCCAAGCTAAACAATTTGGACTACTTTCCACAGCTGTGAAAAGATCATTCAAACAATTACCAAAGGGAACAGTGGAAACCAGCAAATTGTCAGTGAAGAAAGACACCACTTTGAGCAGATTTTAATCCAACTCATATCTCCACAGTTAAATTGACTCTCCTTCTATTAATTTATTAGTCTGTGTTTCATTTAACCCAGCCCCCATTTTAGAAACAGTCTGACACAACATACATAGTTATGAAATTATACTTTATTCATATATATTAAATATTGATAAACTAAACAAACATATGACTTTCCATTTGGGTGTAATCACAATTGTCAGTGATATTCTGAAGCACCAGGTACAAGGTGAGATGAGATGTTATGTTTTTATCAGGGCACAAGTCATATAGCCTGACACATTCAAGTGCTGTCTGACATGCCATCAAAGTAGTGGCTCAGAATGCAGATCTAGTCTCAGATAAGTAGTGACTAGATGGCATCATTTCATTTATCAGCATTCATTACATCATCAAGTGAAATAAGTGCACAACCCACAGATTCTTGCTTAGGTTAGCTGCCTAGTCGGCCCCTGAGATAAAACCTTGAAATCCCATAGACTTGCCTAGTTACTCAGAAAAAAAAAGGGTCAAGTGAAATAGTCACAGGATATAGGAATTATAAATAACACATATATTAATAGATACTCATTTTCATGACATAAAAGTTACTATTATAAATACTTTGATAAGTCTAAATATATATTCCCCATATAAATAATGTAAAATATTAAATATTAATAAATAGATTTAGATTTAAAAATTCAAATATTGCAGGCAGGAGGACCATTACATTGACGCTCTCCGGCCTCGAAAGAGATTCTGACTTCTCTTCCGCTTTCTGAGGTTAGATTTTGGTGACAGGTCATTCATCACTTTGATGAGTTCATTTATGGCTTTGCGCTGGATCTGTAGATCATCCACCTATTGGGAAAGAAAACAGCAAAATTAATTTCAGGCGTATGAGTCATTAGGATATTCTGCTGTCTAGGCCCAAGAAAATCAAAGTATTCTTTAAAACAAATTATTTCCACTAGCAGTAATGAACCTTAATACGTAATGTGGGTTTCTTCAGTGATAAAGACTAAAATTATAACAATTCAATTGATAGTTGTGCTGTATCAGGATGGAGCACATCACATATCCGTAAATACACCACTTCAGAAATCTGAAAACTATATAGTGAAAAAACCCCAGAAGTAGAGTGACAGAAAAATGTGGGTGTGAATTCTGTGTGTGCAATACATCTGACTTTAAACCAGTCACTGAAGCTCTGCAGATCTCTGTTTTCTCTACTAAGTAAGAGGAGATTGTTTAGATAATCCCTAGGGTCTCTGTCACTTCTGTCACTTAGTCTTTGCTGTAAGCATGAAATGAGTTACTATAGCCAACGGCTCTCATGTTTGGTGTGTAAAAGAGTAACCTGAGGACCTAATGAAGAACTCTGACACCCAGATGGATGAAATCGGACTAGGCCTGGGCCATTGTGTGATTACCAACATCACCAGGTGATTTAGGCACCACCCAAGTTTGAAAACCATTGGTATAGGTTCAGTACTTTATAAACACCAAGTTCTAGAAGGAGGAAAGCCATAATTTTTAATTTCCTCCAAATTAGGTCAGTCTCATTGTTTCCATGATGGGATTAAAAATAAACACGGATCTTATTTAAAGGTAATAATCAATTACTGGTATTATATAATAAAGTTAGAAATGAAAGCAATCTCCCTGTACCCTGCCTTCCATTCCAGTAAATTGAACTATTTTCTCACTCTTCCCAATAGGACAATATAGGTGAATTCATGCTTCATAAAATGAGGACCATTTGCTTTCATCTTTGCTCTGCCACTATATTTCTTTCTAAAGCTGGAAACACTGCAGCCACCTTGCCACATTTCTGAGAATGACTAGGAGATTCTAAGTTACAAGACAAAAAGGCAAAACATGCCTTAAATATGTTCACATTTGAGCAAAAGACGACAATGGTTGAGCACTCGCTCAAGATTGCACATTGTGAAGCAGGAGGCTTGGAGCTTCCAGAAGGATGGGACCAACCTCTTGTTTTCAAGGCCCAGTTACAACAGAGTAGAAAAATTTATACCAGCTGTGTGTTTACAAATGATGACTTTCCAGTTTTCTAATCATCACCAAGAAACTAAGGGACTTCTCTCGGACTAAACAGCAGCCAGAGGCAGCACTGGGTTAGAAATAGTGCCTTTTCATTCTCTAGCCTGCAACCAATGGAGATCTGCTGAACATGGAAAACATTACATATAATTTTTCCAAGCCACTCTCATACCATCTAACATATGGGAGACTAGAGAAATCTTGAAGAGCAATCACTTATTTCAGTTCCTGGGAGCTTATATGAGATTGTTGAGAGGCAGACCAGGTTAGAGCAAGAGCTGGTACAAATCCTGAAAGCACAAGTCATAATGGGACCCCTCCTCTTCTCACCCAAGCCTATTTATACAAAAGCCAACTCTCCCCCCCACAAAAAATCTAGAGACCGTCATCCCTTAGATGAAATTTTGGAAAATGTGACTTGTTCTTATGCTTCAAAGTGATCTTTTAACTTCTAAAAACTTTAAAAATTCATTGATAGGACAATTCTACCTCTTTTCTTTCTAAAAACAAACACAGTCACCTCTCCTTGGGCTATACAATCTGAGTAGTTGACCAGAGTTCGACAGTGGGAGGACCTTTGTCTCCTCAAAGGCTATTCCTTTCTCCTATCTCATTCTCATTTTCTATCCATGGCATTGTAGAATTTTAGAGCAAAGGAGACCGTAGAAATTACAGTGAACTCAACAGGCTCCTTTTAAGATGAGCAAACAGCCCCAGCCAGGCCTGTGATTCATCTGAAGTCACACATTTCTTTGGTGGCTAAGCTGGGCGGAGCACACATCTTCTTCCCTCTCCCTCCCACTGCTCTTTCCATTAAGACATGCAACCTATTCAAAGCAAGAGAATTTCCAACACACAGACAAGGGGCAATGGGAGAATTGGTTTTCAGTAATCTGTCCCCATCACCCCAACTCCTTCTCTGCTTCCTCCTCACTGATTTGTCCATTCACCCATCTTTGTGCGATAGGTATAATGCCAGTATTTCCCCAAAATCACAGACTTATGTGCCTCCAATAACTGACTCTGCAAAGTCACCCAAGTCAAAAGAGAACTAGCAAAGAGGCATTTTGACCACAAGTTCACTTCAGAGCTTTACACCTGGTATCTAATTTCTATTTTCTGGGAATGAAGTGCTTTGTAAGAGCCTCTGCAATGATACCAAAGAAAGCATTAAGATCATCTCACCGGAATTTGAATCAGCTTTTTGAAGTCCTCCAGTTTCTCGGAGCTGCCATTCAAGAACTTCTGAAACATGTCTTGCTTGATGATATCCATGCTCCTTTGAATGACCTGGTTATCTTTGAGGTTTTCAAAGAGTTTGAAGTAGAAGGAGACAATTTGGCTCTGAATAATTTTTTTGTCACTTTCCTTGGGAGAAAAGAGCACAAAGAGAGGTTGAGGTGAATTTATCCATCAGAAAAAAAGCAATAGAAAATCAGCCAAATGGAAATGTTCAGCTTACATCTTTCCAATTCTTCAGAATTTCTGAGAAAAGAGGCCCACCCTTAGCTACATCTGGGTTACTTGCATTCTGGAAAATAAAACAACACAAGAAAAAATTGGCTTAAAATTAGTCCATAAATTGCTGTAAAAATGTACCTCAAGTTTTATTGAACTTGGATGCTGGCACTATTTACTGATTTTCTTTTCAACACTGTTTAAGTTTTAACAAAAAATATTCACGAAAGCTATCCGGTTGGATAACAGCCAAAGACTGTCATGTGATTTTTGCTTTCTTATTTACTAATATAACATCACAATGAACTCATTCAAGACTGATGATACTTCAACTGTCCCAAATTACTATGGTAAGAAAAAGGTATAGTTAAAAAAAAGAAAAAAAAAAAATCAACAACATCCTCTCACTATAAAATACTGCCCCCCTATGGTATATGTTTCTATAACCCTACCTGTGTCCTCCTATAAGGTATTGTATCGCCTTTAAAAGATAGCTCCAGCTATAATTATATCAGCTAAATTTGGACATGTGATAAAATATTTAAAATGCCCAAGCTATTTTAATTAACCATAAATAAATTTTTAAGAAATTCCTAAAAGAAGACCAAAAAAAAATTTTTAAATTATAAACTAGATTATAACGCCTACAAAAAAAATCTCAGCAAGTGACTGAGTCCAAGAATAAGTCACAGACAATCTAGATGGGATAGTAAAATTTTAAAATTACTTTTTAGAGAAAAACACCTATAAGTGTTTTTGTTTTTAAGCCAAATATTTAAGGACTTCATCTTCTTTAATTGATCAATTATTTCAAATGACCATTTTTAATGCTGATCTTGGCTTTTGACCATCACCATTATAGTAACATGAGAAATCAAAAATTAAGACTCAGCTGTCTTTTCAGTATGCTTACTACTTTACATCATAGTTGAATGGATTCTCATCATGAAATATCAACACTATGATATATACCCATATTATGCCCATCTTTTGGAGGATTCGTGAAGCCCTCCTAAATCTCTATAGCAAACTGAGCAGAGACCGTTTGGTCAGAAAAAACAAACAAACGAACACATCTAGCCAACAGTCACAATAACAGCAGGTCTTCTCAAAATGACTGAAGACTAGAGATGAGAGCCCATCACAGATAGAATTCCAAGTCAACATCAAACATCAAGTCATGTCAATCACAAGAAAGTCTCATTAAAAGATCATACTTACAAAATACTCCTTTAAGTTTTCTATTTCTTTAAAAAATGGGCCCTGGCCATAAGAACCAGAAAAACCCAAAAGCACGCAGAGCAGTAAAGCCAAGAAATAGCTTGAATATTTCATTGTTTAGGAGAGAGTTAGGCCGGAGTAGTTGAAATCAGTAGCTCCTGTGTTATGATCAGGTCCCAAGGAGGTAGCCGATCTTTCTTTTCTAATTGCTGATCTGCAGATGATCAGAAGAATGTACTGTGTCTCCTTTTGGTGCTGGTATTTATACCTAATTGAAGTCTCATCAAGATTACGTATTTTCACAAGTTTTTTAAGATGAGATGGTGACAGATAGACAGAGATGCTAGTTAGTTGGTATTAATAACTATGGTTTTGTGGCATTTTGGCGTTGTAGCTAGAGTTTCCTTTCAACTCCTTGGGTCTTTTGACGAGGAGACAGACCCATTATGCCCACCCATGCCACTTTTGTGGGATCCTTTGAAAACACTTTCACTTCACACCGTCCAGGGATTGGAAATTTTTGTACACCTCCTCCCTTTGCCCTTGTAAAATGTTGACTCCTCATCCAGAGATTACATTGATCATTCTTTTGTGGTTTGAACCAAGTAAAAAAGGAAATTCTAGGGGCTCTCAAACCTTTACAGAGGGGGGTGCCTCTTAAAATTTTTCTTGCAAATGGCCAGAAAGCAAGGAAAGAATGTGGTTAGAAAACCAATGTGGTAGGAAGTCCTTCTATCAAAGACAGTTAGTAATGTCTTCTATCAAAGACATCCACCGTAACTCTATGTTGCTCTGACCAGCAATGCCCAACAGAAATATAATATAAGCCAATTCTCTAATAGCTCCATTACTAAAGGTAAAAAGAAACAGGGAAAAATAATTTAAAATTATTTTACTTAAGACAATATATCCAAAATGTATCAATATGTATCAATACAGAAAAATATTAATAAAATATTATACATCTTTTTGTCATACTCAATTCTAGAAATCTGGTGTTCATTTTATACATATGGCACATCTCAGTTTAGACTGGCCATATTCAAATGTTCAGTAGCCACACAGAGCCAGAGGCTACCATATTGAACAGCAAAGCACTAGATGATCAATTGTTCCAAATTATCACTAATAATGTATTCTTTTTTAACTTTTTTATTTCAAATACAAAAAAAGGGAATATTTTCTCCTCCCTTAGTAATTTATTTATGAAATACGGTACTTAGGGATGCCACAGAAGACCCTCTGCTGTTTGGTTCCAGCCCACCTTGTGTTTCAACCTGCAGTGTATACACAGCAGTATTGCATTTATGAATGCAGACTTGAATTCTGGCTTCACGGCTATCTAGCTATATAATCCTGAGTAAGCTCTTTAACTCTTCTATAGCTAGATTTCCTTATCATTAAAGTGAGCCTAATACTAATATCTCCTCCAGCCTTCAGTTGAAAATTGTCAGGTGATATGAAGTACTAAGACTTTTGCCTGTCATATTGTAAGCACTCAGTAGAAGTGAACTGTTCCTAATTGAGGTATGTGGGGTGACTAGTCACTCCTAAAAAAAGCACACCCTGAACCTTTGCTCATGCTGTTCCTTGATTTCCCACATGTGTGCCTCTCAGAGTGGTACCTAGCCATTCAAGTCCAGCCTAAAAAATCATTATCTCCATGAGTTCTCTCAAAACTATCCTTCTTAAAAGTAATCTTGCATATACTCTACATAGGCCTAGGAGAGTGGTTCACATTTTTGTTAGAGTCTTGATCCTTCAATCTCATATGAGAGCTAGTTATGTATCTTCTCCCATATTGGACCGACTTCCCTAAAATCAGATATTGTTTCATCACTTCTACAGCCCCTAATTCTTTCCTAAAGGCAATGTGGCTTGAAGATTTGTCCATAGATAGCACTGAATAAAAGTGAGCTTGAATGCTTAATTCAGGGCCTACTATTCCCTCAAGATAATTTTCCTCAGGGCTTCCCACGCACACACATGCACAGTTTTCCTTAAGTTCTAACCTCAATGCTATCAGCACTAACCTGTAGAAAGCTTGTGTTTAATTAAACAGGGTTCATGATTAATGTTGAAAACATGATGCTATGTCTCTTTAGCCAACTCCGGCTTACTGGGAAAATTCCATGTATTATTTTTTGTGACAAAGGCCAGAAAATCCTTTGAGGAACTATCTTCCCAAAAACAAAGTCAAAGAGTATTTGTGGGACCAAAGCCTCATGTAAAGTAAATGAGGAGAGTGGAAATTACATTGCTGCCCTGTTGCTTTATTGTAGCTCCCCTCAAGCAAAAAAAAAAAAAAAAAAAAATCAGCCCACATAATATGCTTACAGGATGACACAGTGACAAGAAACCCTTTTCCGAGACTTGAGACAAGTGCATGCACTCAATACTATTCAGGAAAGCTGTGACCAAACGCCAAGTTTTTGGAAGGAAAATTACTAACATTCTGGAAAGAAGTAAAAATTTCTTCTACTCATCCCTTGATTTATGGTGTTTTGCACAGGCAGTTAATAATAGTGAGGTCCATTTTGGGGAGTTACACATCATCTAGGGTTTGTAAATTGTGAATTCTTATTCAAAATTACATATGTATATATACATATATGGAGCTTTCCAAGTGGCACTAGTGGTAAAGAATCCACCTGCCAAGGCAGGTTAGACATAACAGACGCAGGTTTGATCCTTGGGTCAGGAAGATCCCCCAGAAGAGGGAATGGCAACCCAGTCCAGTATTCTTACCAGGAGAATCCTATGGACAGAGAAGCCTGATGGGCTACATACAGTCCATGGAGTCATATAGAGTCAGACACAACTGAGCAAGTAAACAATGACAAATGTATATATACATTAGGGACGTATTTAAAACATGGCCAGATGTTTAGGATTAGTAAATACAAAACTAAAATTTAAGCTCTAATTACCTCTTGATGTCATGACCAAGCACAGCACAGAATTAGGAAATTATAGAGATTATCTATTGCCTAGTCCATCATTTTTTAGATTTATAAAATAAGACCAAGGGGGAAAAAACTGAAGTGCTGTGCTTAAATTCCTTCAACTGGACATTACAGAGCTAAGTTAGAACCAAAACCTTTTCCTTAATCTACCTGTCCCCAATCAATAGCCATTAAAACAACTATATGTGCTAATAATCGTGTTAGACATGTGAATTCAGATAATTACATTCTATCAGGCTTTAATTTCTGGGATTATTTTCTGCAGAATTTGTGAGATTATAGTCGCTCTTCATAAATCAACTATATGCCAATAAAAATTTTTACAAGAATAATCACTCTTCAAATTCTTAAAAAATAGTAAGATTTCAAATAAAAGTTTTGAAATTATTGGTTAGACATCCCAGCAGACCCAACTTCATGGACATAAGATCTGCACAGTCTATCAAGACCCCACACTTGGAGAAGCCCATATTTGGTTTACTGCTCTGTGGTTACCTTGTTGAAATTACTAATAAGTTTTAAACAAGGGGCTCCCATTTTCCTTTTGCAATGGTTCCCACAAATTCTGTAACTGGTTCAGCATCCCAGGACTGGTCCACCATCTCACAGGATGGAAGTGAATCTCATCCTGTGAGAGTTTCATGGTTTGGGGTTTTTGTTTTTTTTTTTTTTTTTTTTTTTTTTTTTCCAGCATATGATTCGTTTAGTTAGTATATTGTCACTACAATGGTATATTTTTTGATCTTTTCCTGTCTTGTCAACTTTACCAAAGAAGGTGGTTCTCTCTCTTTTCTGCCTGTGAAACACCTTCTGTTGTACATGCAAACTAGAGGTTTCACACTTTGTTCGTTCAGCCAATACTCTGACTGAAGGATCATTCATCACACAAGAGATTCTTTACAAGTTTTACAAACCCACCTAGAGCCAAAGTGTGACCAAATTACTAATATGAAGGGACTGAAAACTTTCTTTTTTCTCTTCAGGCAGTCTTCTTTCTAAAAACTGGCCATGGCTATGCATTAAGCGTCAGCAAGATTTTTGATCGTATCTCATACTATCCTCAGGCCTCACTGAGTAGGTAGTCATAAGACAAAACTTACACCTCGGTTGCCCTTTTTCCTCTGCGGTCAGAGTCATATCCCTAGTGCTCACAGCCGAATTATCTCTTCCAGACTTTGGGGTAGATTTCTTCCACCAAGTATGAGTCAATATTGGATCCATGCCCCCACGCTGTCTTGACTCCCGGAACTCCTGACATCATGCAAGCTGAGCCTACGGAAGAAAATGATTTATAGAATGGAAGTCCACGCGGAGTCAGATTTTCCCCGAAATTTGACTCAAAAATGCCATATGTTAGAGGAGAGTTTTCTGAATCTCCCTTTTTCTTTCATGTCCTCTGGGCAACTTTGAGAGTTAATTCGAACAATATAAGAATCATTATACTTCTGCATACTGTATGCTGTATACTTCTATATTATATATATAATGTATATTTATGTAGTGCAGTTATCAGGTTACAGTATGTTCAATTTTATGCCAAAGGAAATTGTACACTGTTCATCTAGGGATTCACGGTCATGTTTTGACGGTCGTATTTTTATTCCACAAGGAATTTTAAAGCATCTACTGAGTGCTAAGTGCTATGACTGACACAGGAATGGGACAGTTTTGTTGAGACACAACGGAAGCAACTTAACACACAAAACTCCAAGCATAGATAGGGTCTCAAAAGAATTGGACACAACTTCGCTACTAAAACAAAAGTTCCATGTCTATAACTTAAGAAGTTAACAGTGGGCTAGCTGGCAGGAGCCAGGAGCCAGCTAGCTGGCAGGAGCCTATGTCACCATATTAGGAGCTAGGGTTGATTCCATTGTTCTGGGTACTGGGTAGGTATCCATATTCTCCTTTTATTCTCCATATATGTACATCTTTCCCAGGGGGTTCATATAAGTGAAGAGCACTGATTATTGCATAGGGAGAAAAACATATCTGACATGTATAGCATTCCCTCCCTCTATAGCCTTGGCAGATGTCACTAGTTAGCTTTGGCATTCTTTCCTATTAAATTAAGATGTAGACTCCAAATCTTTTTCAGCACTGAAATCTACCAATCCATTAGTGTTTCATTATCTCTTCATCCTCTTAGGGCAAAGGTTTACTTGTTACTATGCCTCTTATTGAGATGAGTTCTTACAAAGAAGCAAAAGATAAAAACTCTTCCTCCAAGAACATTAGTAATAGAGAAAAATTAAAATTCATGAAGTAATATAGGGGAAAGACCTTTGGCCTGAGAAGGAGTCTCAATTTTTGGTCCTAGAATCTACTACTAGTGAGATGTGGGAATTTGAGCAAAGCCTTTACCCATGCTTTACATCTTAACATTTGAAGAGTTGGGTTCAATGAACTATGTTTCTTTCCATTTCTAACAGTCTGTGTTTCTACAACTATGATTTATGAGGAATATATTACTGAGAACTAATATTATATGAGATAGAGATTCCAATAGACTTAGGAATTCAAACAAAAATACAGCCATCCCTCAGCATCACAAGTGATTAGTTCCAGGACCTTAGTGAATACCAAAACCCACAGATGCCCATGTCCACTTTATAAAATTGCATAGTTCAGTGGGCTCTCCATATCTGCAGGTTTCACATCAGTGCATCCAATCAACTTCCATGAATAATATAGAGGTGCTCAGTCGTTCAATCATGTCTGACTCTTTTTTCAATGCCCATGGACTGTAGCTCACCAGACTCCTCTGTCCAAGGGATTTTCTAGGCAAGAATACTGGAGTGGATTATCATATCCTCCTCCAGAGGATCTTCCCAACCCAGGGATCAAACTCACATCTGTGGCATTTCCTGCATTGGCAGGTGAATTCTTTACCACTGGGAGCCATCTGGGAAGCCCCATTCCAATAATTCGCAGTACAATATTACACAGCCTTCTTCACAGTCCAACTCTCACATCCATACATGACCACAGGAAAAACCATAGCCTTGACTAGATAGACCTTTGTTGGCAAAGTAATGTCTCTGCTTTTGAATATGCTATCTAGGTTGGTCATAACTTTCCTTCCAAGGAGTAAGCGTCTTTTAATTTCATGGCTGCAGTCACCATCTGCAGTGATTTTGGAGCCCAAAAAAAAATAAAGTCTGACACTGTTTCCCCATCTATTTCCCATGAAGTGATGGGACCAGATGCCATGATCTTCGTTTTCTGAATGTTGAGCTTTAAGCCAACTTTTTCACTCTCCTCTTTCTCTTTCATCAAAGGCTTTTTAGTTCCTCTTCACTTTCTGCCATAAGCGTGGTGTCATCTGCATATCTGAGATTATTGATATTTCTCCCGGCAGTCTTGATTCCAACTTGTGTTTCTTCCGGTCCAGCGTTTCTCATGATGTACTCTGCATATAAGTTAAATAAGCAGGGTAACAATATACAGCCTTGACGTACTCCTTACTGGTAAAGGCAAGGAAGTATTACTCTAGGCCAGATCTATGTGGGGTGTAACATACCCTAGGGAGCAAGTTCCTGACCAAAAATATGGTAGGGCTAAATAAGCTTTAATCCCACATATGAAATAGACACCATGACTGGGTTTAAGCTGGGCAGCAAAACGGGTTTGCCAAAGAGGAACAAGATTTCCATCTGCCTTGCAACTGGAACATGGATAATGGAACAGGGGCAGTCCTTCAGCAGCTGAAAGGAGACTGTCACTCCACTTGCTGCAAAACTGGCAGCAGTGAGGGCATTTAGGAAGAGATTCAAGTGTTGTGAGGCATCCTGGGTTTTGTACTCAAGGTAGAGAGTATTTTGTTTAGGCTCCCACCATAGGGTTAGATTTTCAGGGATGGGTACCCCTACAAGGGAATAACAAGGGTCAGAGTTTCCTGCCTGATTTAGAAACCAGGATGAACGGGTGTGGTTCTTTGGTCGTCCACAACAGAACATGGATTTTCGAGACTGGTTAATAGCATCCGAGGAGAACCTCATATTCGGGGATATGTATAGTGTGTCAGTTCTGCCAGAACCTCTAGTTTCCAGACTTTGGGCTAAATCGTAATACCCTAGTGAAATTTCTAGGTCCCGGTTTTTCCCATCAGTTTCAACAGTGAAGGTCACTGCACAATGTGAGTTGCCTAGATTTCCCACTGACACCCCTGTCAGGGAGTCGCTTTTTAGACAGATAGGGAAGATCACTTGGGGAATATTAGTCAAGAGAGAAAATAAGGGCTCAGGTGGGACTGCAGATATTATCAAGGGAGTAAATATAGACAGTTGTTGCTGATACCAAGGCATGAAGTTTTTTTTCCCAAAAGGCCATACCGCGAGCAGATGGGGTGCACTGGGTAACAGCATGTAGCTCAGCTGGAAGAGTGGGCCATTGATACCCTGGGATAGGTTGGACATACCCCAATTTCTTCCACTGATGCAGACCCAGCAGGGGCTGGTTAGATTGAGTCGAGAAGCAGTATGGTTTGCAAGCGTATATGCCTCGTTTAGGGAGAGATTAATAGCCATACAGGGAGACATGATTAGAAAGAGGAAGAGCATCATGCAGAGCAGTTCTCCTGGGTTCCCTTACCCTACGGCTCTCCACCCGGGTACCGTTTCCCAATAAAATCTCTTGGTTGGTCAGCACGTGTCTCCTCAGACAATTCTCTTTCGAGTGTTAAACAAGAGCCCATACTCTTGGGGCCCTGTAGGGGTCCCCCTTCCTACAACAAATATGTTCAAATATCTGAATAAATCTGAGTAGAATCATGCCTAGACTTGAATTTTATGCTCAGCCACACTATCAATCAACTGTTAAGATGAGGACATTTTTCATTCATGCAAGATCTCATAGCTTTATTTCCCATGTACACTTTCTCATAAAGGAACTTGAGAAAGCTGAGAAAGTATTCAACCAAAATAAAAAACTAAATCACGGAAGAAGATCTGGGATCCAGGAAACGGAGGATCCAACACAGGGTGGAAGCTGAGAGATTTCCAAGTGTGTTACAAAGATCATGCCCTTAGAGATAGATGTGCCGCAGGCCTACAGGACAACCAGCAGTTTGTTGGGACTGAAGGACTAAAGAGTCCTAGAGGGATGTCTCCAAGAAAAAAAAAAGTAACTAAATGTGTTTGACTGTACTATAAAAAAAAAAAGTCAGCTTTATCAGAGTTTAGGGTGAAGAGACGGTGACTTGGCACTGGATATGTGTAAAACTAAGGAAACCAACCAAACACCAATTATAATATTAATTTTGGGGAAAACAAATGTTGTGCAAAAAAAAAATGTAAAAACATACAACAAATATTGTGAACAATATTTACCTAGTCATAATCATATAAACTTTAACAAAAGGTAATATAGCTATCATGGGAAGACAGGAGAGGGGGTAGTCGAGTATATGCATATAGGATAAAAGTAAGTCAGTCATAATTTACTATAGTAGGAAGTGTATAGATGCTATCTAAAGTGGGTAAGAAATTTTTAGTGCTTTAAAGCTAAGTAGAAATTGAGCCGGGGAAGGCAATGGCACCCCACCCCAGTACTTTTGCCTGGAAAATCCCATGGACGGAGGATCCTGGTAAGCTCCAGTCCATGCGGTCGCTAAGAGTCGGACATGACTGAGCGACTTCACTTTCACTTTTTTCACTTTCATGCATTGGAGAAGGAAATGGCAACCCACTCCAGTATTCTTGCCTGGAGAATCCCAGGGACGGGGGAGCCTGGTGAGCTTCCGTCTATGGGGTCGCACAGAGTCGGACACGACTGAAGCGACACAGCAGCAGCAGCAGCAGAAATTGAGCTAAAAATGAAAGCTAAGTGAATTGAAAGTGATTATCTTGGATGTGTGTTTCAGAAATAGAAATGCACAGATCAGAGAGAGCTACTGACTTTGTGTCATAAGCTTTATTGTATTTGTGAAGTTTTATAGTTCCCAAGACTACCCTCATTTCTGACACCAAATTCAAGTTCAGAAGTTGCCCAGACCATCTCCAGGTTCAATAATTTGCTGAAAGCCATCACAGAACTCAGAAAAGGCATTTTATCCACCATTATGGTTTATTATAGCAAAAGAATACAAATTAAAATCAGCAAATGAGCACAGGATCCAGAAGTGTTCCATATGCAGAGCATTCATTTTCCCTCCCCCAGGGGGTCATAAACAGTACAAACTTCTGTCGGCAATGATGTGTGACAATATGCATAGAGTATTGTCAACCTGGGTGGTGTCCAACTCTTGCGACCCCATAGACTGTAGCCTGCTAGGCTCCTCTATCTATGGGATTCTCCAGGCAAGAATACTGGAGTGGGTTGCCATTTCCTTCTCCAGGGTATCTTCATGACCCAGGGATCCAATCCAGGTCTCCTGCATTACAGGCAGATTCTTTACTGTCTGAGCCACCAGGAAAGCCCAAGGCACACTGGTAGTAGAAACCATCTGACACGCCCCAACATCCCCAGTAAACAATGATACTCTTATCAGACAGAACAGTCCAAAGGCTTCAGTGGTATCTCCCTGCTGCTGACAGCAAAGACCACGTCTCTCTGCGTGCCTGCTCAATCACTCAGTGGTGTCCGACTCTTTGCCACCCCATGGATTGTAGCCCACCAGGCTTCTCTGTCCATGGAATTTTTTTTCAGGCAAGAATACTAGAGTGGGTTGCTGTTTCCTACTCCACAGAATCTTCCCGACCCCAAGGATAGTGACCCCATCTCCTGCATCCCCTACATCTCTCTCCAGACAAGGTTAATCCATTACTGAACAGTATTGATTGCCTTTTTTGTAGTTTGTTCTACCATAACATTTGTTTTCTTTTTATATGATTGCCTCAAACCCAAATGACAACTAGGAAAATGATGTTGATAAAATTCAGAATTCATTCTGGTTCATACTGGATTTCTCTCAGCATATTAATTAAGCACAATCAAGGCAATTCGGTACAAGTTTTGTCACCACTGAAAGAAAGCCTTAGCAATACATGAAGACCTTAGATAAAAAGTCAAAGGTTACAAAAGTGTTTTATTTTAATGCACATAGTGCTGTACTTTTCACTATCTGGGAAGCAGCAAGTACAGATGAAGAAGCTGAAAGGATTTTCCCTCCAGTTAAAAAACAGTGGGTTAATAAAAATGGCTGCACCCCAGATAGCATTTCTAATTGGGATGCAAACATTCTCTATCAAAGGCAAATGTACTGCATCTCAAAGGAGGAAGCTGCAGCCCAAGTTGTAAGGCTGCAATGAATTGATTCACTGTGATGGTAGAGGGAAACTTCCCTAGAGATTTAACAATGCTTATAGTTTGATTAGAATTTTATTGTTTTGTTGTTTTACTTATTGACACTCTGATTACAAAGTTCAATAGCGGTCAAATGGATGGTCCCAAATCTAATGTCCACATCAGATCAGATCAGTCGCTCAGTCGTGTCCGACTCTTTGCGACCCCATGAACCGCAGCACGCCAGGCCTCCCTGTCCATCACCAGCTCCCGGAGGTCACCCAGACTCACACCCATGAAGTCACTGATGCCATCCAGCCATCTCATCCTCTGTCGTCCCCTTCTCCTCCTGCCCTCAATCCCTCCCAGCATTAGAGTCTTCTCCAATGAGTCAACTTTTCGCATGAGGTGGCCAAAATACTGGAGTTTCAGCTTTAGCATCATTCCCTCCAAAGAAATTCCAGGATTGATCTCCTTCAGAATGGACTGGTTGGATCTTCTTGCAGTCCAAGGGACTCTCAAGAGTCTTCTCCAACACCACAGTTCAAAAGCATCAATTCTTCGGCGCTCAGCCTTCTTCACAGTCCAGCTCTCACATCCATACATGACCACAGGAAAGACCATAGCCTTGACTAGGCGAACCTTTGTTGGTAAAGTAATGTCTGTGCTTTTGAATATGCTATCTAGGTTGGTCATAACTTTCCTTCCAAGGAGTAAGCATCTTTTAATTTCATGGCTGCAGTCACCATCTGCAGTGATTTTGGAGCCCAAAAAAACAAAGTCTGACACTGTTTCCACTGTTTCTCCATCTATTTCCCATGTAGTGATGGGACCAGATGCCATGATCTTCGTTTTCTGAATGTTGAGCTTTAAGTCAACCTTTTCACTCTCCATTTTCACTTTCATCAAGAGGCTTTTTAGCCCCTCTTCACTTTCTGCCATAAGAGTCGTGTCATCTGCATATCTGAGGTTATTGATATTTCTCCCAGCAATCTTGATTTCAATGTCCGCATAGATTCTGTTATTTTTAGTTTGAGATTTTGCAGAACATATAAAATGCTTTTCAAGAACATATAAAATGTAAAAGCAATAATACCTTTACATGTATTACTTTGATACAAGTAAAATCATTAAAAAAACAAAAAACTGTTCTTTGAATGATAGATGTACTCATTCAGTTCAGTTCAGCTCAGTTCAGTCATTCAGTCGTGTCTGACTCTTTGTGACCCCATGAATCACAGCACGCCAGGCCTCCCTGTCCATCACCAACTCCCAGAGTTCACTCAGACTCACGTCCATTGAGGCAGTGGTGCCATCCAGCCATCTCATCCTCTGTCATCCCCTTCTCCTCCTGTCCCCAATCCCTCCCAGCATCAGGGTCTTTTCCAATGAGTCAACTCTTCGCATGAGGTGGCCAAAGTATTGGAGTTTCAGCTTCAGCATCAGTCCTTCCAATGAACACCCAGGACTGATCTCCTTTAGGATGGACTGGTTGGATCTCCTTACAGTCCAAGGGACTCTCAAGAGTCTTCTCCAACACCACAGTTCAAAAGCATCAATTCTGTGCTCAGCTTTCTTTATAATCCAACTCTGACATCCATACGTGACCACAGGAATAACCTTAGCCTTGACTAGCCGGACCTTTGTTGGCAGAGTAATGTCTCTGCTTTTGAATATGCTATCTAGGTTGGTCCTAACTTTCCTTCCAAGGAGTAAGCGTCTTTTAATTTCATGGCTGCAGTCACCATCTGCAGTGATTTTGGAGCCAAAAAAAAAAAAAAATAAAGTCTGACACTGTTTCCATTGCTTCCTCATCTATTTCCCTTGAAGTGGTGGGACCAGATGCCATGATCTTCATTTTCTGAATGTTGAGTTTTAAGCCAACTTTTTCACTCTTCTCTTTCACTTTCATCAAGAGGCTTTTTAGTTCCTGTTCACTTTCCTGCCATAAGGGTGGTGTCATCTGCATATCTGAGGTGATTGATATTTCTCCCAGCAATCTTGATTCCAGCTTGTGTTTCTTCCAGTCCAGCGTTTCTCATGATGTACTCTGCATATAAGTTAAATAAACAGGGTGACAATATACAGCCTTGACGTACTCCTTTTCCTATTTGGAACCAGTCTGTTGTTCCATGTTCAGTTCTAACTGTTGCTTCCTGACCTGCATATAGGTTTCTCAAGAGGCAGGTCAGGTGGTCTAGTATTTCCATCTCTTTCAGAATTTTCCACAGTTTATTGTGATCCACACAGTCAAAGGCTTTGGCATAGTCAATAAAGCAGAAATAGATGTTTTTTTGGAACTCTCTTGCTTTTTCCATGATCCAGCAGATGTTGGCAATTTGATCTCTGGTTCCTCTGCCTTTTCTAAAACTAGCTTGAACATCTGGAAGTTCACAGATATAGGGGACTGAAATGCAAAAGTAGGAAGTCAAGAAATACCTGGAGTAACAGGCAAATTTGGCCTTGGAGTACGGAATGAAGCAGGGCAAAGGCTAATAGAGTTTTGCCAAGAGAACGCACTGGTCATAGCAAAGACTCTCTTCCAACAACACAAGAGAAGACTCTACACATGGACATCACCAGATAGTCAACACCAAAATCAGATTGATTATATTCTTTGCAGCCAAAGATGAAGAAGCTCTATATAGTCAGCAAAAATAATACCGGGAGCTGACTGTGGCTCAAATCATGAACTCCTTATTGCCAAATTCAGACTTAAATTGAAGAAAGTAGGGAAAACCACTAGACCATTCAGGTATGTCCTAAATCAAATCCCTTAAGATTATACAGTGGAAGTGAGAAATAGATTTAAGGGCCTAGATCTGATAGATAGAGTGCCTGATGAACTATGGATGGAGGTTTGTGACATTGTACAGGAGACAGGAATCAAGACCATCCCCATGGAAAAGAAATGCAAAAAAGCAAAATGGCTGTCTGGGGAGGCCTTACAAATAGCTGTGAAAAGAAGAGAAGCGAAAAGCAAAGGAGAAAAGGAAAGATATAAGCATCTGAATGCAGAGTTCCAAAGAATAGCAAGGAGAGATAAGAAAGCCTTCCTCAGCGATCAATGCAAAGAAATAGAGGAAAACAACAGAATGGGAAAGACTAGAGATCTCTTCAAGAAAATTAGAGATCCCAGGGGAACATTTCATGCAAAGATGGGCTCAATAAAGGGCAGAAATGGTATGGACCTAACAGAAGCAGAAGATATTAAGAAGAGATGGCAAGAAGACACAGAAGAACTATACAAAAAAGATTTTCATGACCCAGATAATCATGATGGTGCGATCACTGACCTAGAGCCAGACATCCTGGAATGTGAAGTCAAGTGGGCCTTAGAAAGCATCACTACAAACAAAGCTAGTGGAAGTGATGGAATTCCAGTTGAGCTATTTCAAATCCTGGAAGATGACGCAGTGAAAGTGCTGCACTCAATATGCCAGCAAATTTTGAAAACTCAGCAGTGGCCACAGGACTGGAAAAGGTTAGTTTTCATTCCAATCCCAAAGAAAGGCAATGCCAAAGAATGGTCAAACTACAATTGCACTCATCTCACACTCATCACACACTCATCACAATTGCACTCATCTCACATGCTAATATAGTAATGCTCAAAATTTTCCAAGCCAGGCTTCAGCAGTGTGTGATATACTCATTACTGCTACTTTATTGCGGTTACTAAGGGTGAGCCTCACTGATTTGTTATAATTTCCCAATTTAGCTGAGGTCATTGTAAGCAAAGTAGTATGTAAATTGAAGGCTCCTAGCCTCAAAGTCCAAGAAAATCTCAATGAATCTATATAGTTAGCCTCAGGGAAATGGAGCTTAGAGATAAAACTTTGTACAGCCAAATATATCTGTGAGTAAAATTAATGGTACCTAATAGTAAGTAAGAGCTACCCACAGTAATGCTTTATGCACATCATTTTCCTTAATTGTGACAAGCATTTAAGGAAGATACATTTATTTTCATTCTATAGAGGAGAAAAGTGAAGTTTATAGGGGTTCACTAACTTGTCCAAAGTCACTGAGTTAATAAATGACAAAGCCAGTTGCAGCTGAATTCATTGCTTAAGCTATTAACCATTCTGCTCCAATGAAGCTAGCAATTGATCATGAAATGTCTTCTAACCTCTCATTTGATCCTAAAAGCTTGATGCAGTTAATATTATATCATTTAGGGTTGTTTGTTCATATGTATTAAAAATCTTCCCTGGTAGCTCAGCTGGTAAAGAATCTGCCTGTAATGCAGGAGACCCCGGTTCGATTCCTGGGTCAGAAAGATTCCCTGGAGAAGGGATAGGCTACCCACTCCAGTGTTCTAGGGCTTCCCTGGTGGCTCAGATGGTAAAGAATCCACCTGCAATGTGGGAGGCCTGGGTTCAATTAAAAAACATCTCTGACTAATATTAGTTAAAAGATAACACTTATTGAAGGTATATGTAGGAGCTGGATGGAGAGTTGGATGAATGGATGATAAAGCTGAAGAACCATGCTCGAAACAGGTAAGCTGTACCTGGCAATTCCAGGTCTCAGCCCCAGAAACTACTCAATACTTTTGTAGGGCACCATGAAGGAATGAATCTAGAAACTCTAATGCTTTTGTTTCCATCTTTGTATCCCTGCTCCAGAATCAAACCCCAAGGGATCAAGTCAAAGTTGACTGATTTTGTGTCAGTTGACACAAGAAGGAAAAGAAGGAAAAAAGAAATATGGTAGAAGGATCTTCCAGGTTTCCCTTTGAATTTTATGATGGGAGTGCATTAAACCCAGATTACCAGCCTGACTACCCACATAGATGTTGAGATTCTCCGAAAGAAAGCCATAGAGAAAGGGGAAAGATATTTGATTGTCACCATGAGAAAGGGGAAAGATATTTGATTGTCAAAAGAAGAAAAATGACCTCTAAGGAATGGATTTTCAGAGGACCTCATGGAATGACAAAACTTTTAGTGGAATTTATGAACTATCTTTCTTTTTGACATTCTAAGACAATCTTTGAAACTTTTAGCACTCGAATGAACAATAGCAAAGAAGCTCATCTCTGCAGTGACTGAGATAGATCTCTGCAGATATTGAGTCAGCTTATGTACCTTCCACCTTTTAAGACTTCTGGGGCTAACACTGACCTGACGTTCATCAAACCTATTTCTTCTTCCTGGTGCAGATCTCACCTACATTTCCCAGCTTTCCTTTCAGCACCATGTAGACAAATGACTGAGTTCTAGCCCATGGAATATGTTAATCCTTCTCTGTTTACCAGCCTGATACAAACGCACACAGTGATCTCACAGTCCGAATAATGAAGATGGTGGAGCCATAAAATGTAAGGCATCCAGTCCTGCAAGAAGAAAAATACTTGCTGCTCTGATACATTCTGGATTTTACATGAGTAATAAATAAACTTCTCTTAGGTTTTAGCCATTTATACATTTGTTAGGCATTTGCATTACATCAACTAATATAGCTTTCGAAGCCTTGTATCTTGACTACAGCTTTTACCTATATAAAGAAATGTATATTTTAAAGGAAAAAATTTAATGCCCTTTAAAGCCTTTGAAGCAAACATTGTCACTGCCTGTCACTTAAAACCCATTCTCTTTATATTTACTGTAACACTGAAAGATGTTTATTAATATACTTTCCTCTTAGGAGTTTCTTCTTAAGACTTTTTCAATTTGAGAAGCCTATGAAACCATTCTGTTTGCTACTCAACATGCTTTCAAATTTTGTTTTTCACATTCTGATATTTTTTCTTTTTTTGTTCTTGTTTGTCTGCTTGCTTGTTTTAATAGACTTTTCCTAGTTCTACAAAGGATTTGAGGTGACTGATGTTTAAAGGTTTTGCCTATTCTTATTATTTTAAAAGGCAAAGGTACCACACTGCCAAGTAAGAAAACTAAAGTTCTCATTTCAAGTAATCTTGCTTCTTTCCAATCATAGCAGATTTATTACTCCAGATGAAGCTAAGCATACGTCAAAATCTTTAATTAAGATTCAGCATCCCCAAACTTGATATATGATTTGCCCTTTTTGAAAATTGGAAACATCATCTGTTAATTAGAATCATTGATCATGACATATTCTAGTCAAGCTTCCGATTTCATTGGGAAATTTCTTAAACCCACACCCCTCCCCCCCAAAAAATGCCCTGCATCCTCTCAGATTATCTTCTTTCAAAGAAGAAAAAAAAAAGTCAGTCACAAGAGGGGAAATCTAAATGACATATTACAAAGCATTCAGACTATGCTTCCATTAGGAAAGTGAAAAGAGTCAAGACGGAAATATTTCTTGTCACTCCAGATGTAATTTGAAGAAATTCTTTTCTAGTCTGCTTTCTCAGCAAAACTAGTTCCTCCGCTCTCTTCTATTGGCCTGTGGTCGGGGGTTTCCCCCAAGCTGCCTTCCATCTCTTGGCAATAAGCAGTGACTTGGCGGGTTAGGGTTTCTTTTCAGTCACCTGATAGGACTTCCCAGGACAGAGGTGTCAAGTCAAGTTGACCTGGCTTCCCCTCTCCTTCCTGTGGGTCATCCTGAGAAAGAAGGAAATGGCTCTAATTTGGGACCTGGCCTGATGTCAGACTTCCTCTCACGGGCACAGCGTCTTGAGGCACCTCACAGACGCTTCAGCCTCTGCAAGAGGACCAAGGCTTCTGGTGAGACGGTTGCCAGGCAGTGTTCTCTGTCGTGGAGTCTTGAGGCTTTTTGACTTCCTCTTATTTGAAGAACTATAAGAAAACCACCTGCAGAGTTCCCAGGGCTGCAACAGTTGGTGTTGCATCTTCCCTCTGCTGAAGGAACCACGCTCACTGTTGCAGCTGCAACAGCTGAAGCCAAGGAGGAGAAACCGGGCAAAAGGGTCTAAATCCATACGAAGCTAAATGTTCTGAATAACCTCATGGGAAGCTTTTCTCATAAAAGAAGAAAATCCAAGTTATCTTCACGTGCCTGTCTCATCATTACCTTTTAAGGTCTTAGCGGGTTTGCACAATATCTTACTCTTTCCTTTCTCTCTCTCAAAGTGCCAGCTTTACATGGGTGCCCAGTAATGGCCATTAACTCTTTACCACCAGCCTGAAGGGGGAAGCCATCAAGGATGAAGCCACTTGATCAGGACTGCAAGCTCAAAGAGACCTCAATTTTTAATCTCTGTTTTAGTGCCAAATCCATGTAGGAAACAGTCCCTCATTGTACATGCTGGTTTTAGCTTTATGTTATACCTGCCGCCTCCCCAGGTGGTGCTAGTGGTAAAGAGCCTACCTGCCTATGCGGGTTAGACGTAAGAGACACGGGTTTGATCCCTGGGTTGGGAAGATCCCCTGGAGAGGGGCATGGCAACCCCCTTCAGTATTCTTGCCCAGAGAATCCCCTGGACAGAGGAGCCTGGCAGGTTGCATGCAGTCCATGGGGTCGCAAAGAGTCAGACACGACCGAAGCAACTTAGCACATCTGCCCTCTGTTTTCCTAAGAGCTGTTTCACCACCAGTCACAGAATCAGCTGCTAATGGTCTTTCACTATTACATACTAGTAAGAAACCTCTCTCGGGAACGATGATTGATTAATGTGGGATTTAAAGAAAGTGTTTGTGTCATAACTGCACCTATTTATATGGTGACCCTCTTCCTTGAATACAGTGATCTAAATGTCACTAGTTTTCTATATTATTCATGTATACTATGTACACAAACAATTTGGGTATAATATTTGCTTGATGGTATGGTATTAATAAAAAATAAAATTTTAAATTATTCAACTTAGTATCACAACTAACAGAACAGACATAGAAACCAGACTGAGTTTGAATTCTGACTCCATCTTCTACCAGCTGTGTGAACCCAGGAGAAGTTCTCAAACTTTCTAAATTTAGCTGTTAAAAATGGCATCTACTTCACAGGGTATTTGTGAGAATCAAATGAATGAACCTTGTGCATGTAGTAAGCACAAGCTTCACTCTTTTTAAGCATGTTCCTCATTTTTATTTCATTTTTGTTTTTTCATTTATACTTAAAAAAGTGAAAGTGTTAGTCACTAAGTCATGTCCAACTCTTGGCAACCCTATGGACTGTAGCCCACCAGGCTCTTCTTGGCACGGAATTCCCCAGGCAAGAATACTGGAGTGGGTAGCCGTTCATTCCTCCAGGGGATCTTCCCAACCCAGAAATTGAACCTGGGTCTCTCGCATTGCAATCAGGTTCTTTACCCTCTGAGCCACCAGGAAAGTCCCTTTTATTTAGAAACTGACTTACAAAACTTTTATTTATGCATTTCCTCATGTTTCATTTATTTGTTTACTTAAAGGAAATTTTTATATAGATAAACTGCACTATGTTGGGTTACACCAGAAGTAGAGCCTGAGCCGAGGAACATTTGGGTGATGATGCCGGGAAGCACAGGCAGGGAGCCACAGGGTGATTCAGGGGAAAGGAGAAAATCCAGAGAAACAGGTCAACAGACAGGAGTCACTATATGCAACTGGGACTCAACCCACGTAAGACCTCTGGGTGAGGGCATAGATCACACCTAACAGACATCCTACCCAAGTACCAAGAAAGCTGGGTATTTATCCTCTGATTCTTCACCACCTGAGAGCTGGTCCCAGGGCACTAACCTCCTAACACTTTCAGCCTTCCCCACATGCAGACAGAGAGAAACCCTCAGACCAAGAATAGTAAATTGTTACTGTTTAACGCAGTGAGTAAGAACAGGAAGGAAGGCTGCTGAGAAGGTAAGGGCAAACACCAGCAGCGTTTATTATGGTCAGTTCTGTTAACACTCCATTAATTATTTCCCCAATAATTTTTCCCATTTTTATTATACTCTTTATTTTTCAGTCATAATAACAGTGCACTGATATGTTGCATTTGTCAGGATTCTCTAGGTAGCAAGGGATGGAAATTCCAGCTACACCATTTTAATCAAAGAGAATGTTTATTGGAAGGAACCTGAGTAACAGAGGGAGAACCTCAGGAACAGCTGGAGCAAGAGACCCCAGTTGATAAGGACTCATCTCCCTGGCTCTCATCTCTACTTCTCTTAGTGAGACAATTTCAATCTCACTGTCCACAGAGCAGCATCCTCCACCTGGAAGGAAACGGCTATCAAAGCATTCCTCCAAAGCTTCATATTTCACAGATTTTTTCCCCCCAGAAATAGACTAACTTTGTTTTTCAGTTCCAGTTTGAAACATTGTACTAATTCATTAAATACTTGGTAATGTGCTAGAAACATCCTTCTAGGCACTGCAGATGCAACAATAATTTTAAAAGAAGGTAAAACCCCTGTCCCCATGGCTCTTACATACTGGTGGAAGAATTTGACAATACATAAACAAACAGTTATATAAATAATGTCAGAAAGGGACTACTGTTTGAAAAAGTAAGTAGAGAAAGGGCTTCTGTTTATTTTTTTATTGTGGTAAAATATTTATAACATAAAACTTGGTATCTTAACTATATTCAAGTGAACAGTTTAGCAGTTCATTCTGCTAAATAGTTTAACTGCATTCATATGGTTGTGCAACCATAAGCACTATCCTTCTACAGAACTCTTTTCATCTTACAAAACTGAAACTCTATATCCATTAAACAATATCTTCCCATGACTGCCTCCCCCTTGCCCCTGGCAAACTCCGTTCTATTTTCCTTTAAAAACAAAAAAGCTTCCCCTTTCCCCCTGCATCCAAGCTTCATTAAACCAATATTCTACTGTTACTATGGGTTTGACTCTTTTTTTTTTTTTTTTTTTAAAGGCTTAAAATGTATTTTAATAAGTTCATGTTGCATTATTTCTCAGAAAACTTCAAAGGTATTAGGGACAAATCAAACATGGTACACCAATAAAAATGCACAGCATAACTACCTAAGATAGGCAAGCTAAGAGCTACCGTCTGACATTCAGCATACAGCAACCCTGTTCTCAAGATTGTACTAGGCCTATCAAGAAAGCTGTGAATGGCACATCCAGACACAAAGGGCCATTTCTGGTTGTCCTTACCCAAGAAAAGATGAGGAAGTTTAACACAAGATTTTTAAAGATACACTAAATGAAAATCTCTAAGAGAAAATGTCTTCCTTGGGACATGAAAGGGTAATATGGGACATAACAGAACCGTATGTATTCGCTGGACCCTGTGGACATGTGCTGAATTCCCACCTGGGAGTATGGAACAGTGGGGCCAAGGTCATTGGGGGATGTTTGGTGTGGTATATGTGGCAGGATCTCTGGGGTGAGACAGTGACTAAGTCGTGTCCCACCTGCACCCCATGGACTGTAGCCTGCCAGGCTCCTCTGTCTATGGGATTCTCCGGGCGATGAGTGGGTTGCCATTTCCTTCTCCGACTCTTTTTTTTAACTTCACATGTGAGATCATGTAATACTTGTCAATATCTGATTTATTTCACTTAGCATAATGTCCTCCTGGTTCACTTACGTTATCACAAATGGCAGAATTTCCTTTTTTAAAAGCTGAATAATATTTCATTAGATATATCTAGATGGACTTCCCTGGTGGCTCAGACGGTAAAGAATTCACCTGCAATACGGGAAACCTGAGTTCAATCCCTGGGTTGGGAAATTCCCCTGGAGTACGCCATGGCAACCCACTTCAGTATTCTTGCCTGGAGAATCCCCATGGACAGAGAAGCCTGGTGGGCTACACTCCATGGGGTCACAACGAGTCAGACACAACTGAGTGACTAAGCACAGAACAGGTATATTATATATCTATCTACATATACCACATTTTCTTCATCCATGTTGCTTCCTTGTCTTACCTATCGTGACTAATGCTGCAGTGAACAAGGACAGAGCTTCTTTAGACAGACAGGTCAAAGAGGGTTTCTGTGAGGAAAGGACATTTGAGCAGAGACCTGACTCTAGGGAGTCAATGTCATGACTGGGAGGATTGTGACCAGGCAGAGAAAATAGCAACATGAAAACACCCAACATGGGAACGTCCTGAGCTGGGACTGGGTTAGAGCATGAAAGCTGGTGTGACCAGACCTGTGGAGTAGGTAGTGTGGTTAGAGAAATAGCTAGTGACCAGGTAATAGGGGAAAAAAGTGGATTTTATTCTAGTTAACAAATGAGTGGCTTCCACTGGGTTTTGAGCAAGAGAGTGAAGTGATCTGACATACATTTTAACAGGATCTTTATGGGCTGGTGAAAGGAAATTAAGCTCCAGAGAGGCAAAAGTAGAACTGAGAGGCCAATTAAGAGGCCCCTGCAGTGGTCCAGAAAATTCCAAAAGAAGCTCTAAAAGGTCAAACTTATGTCGAGTGCCCCAGGCATCCTGCATTGGGACCATGGAGTCTTAGCCACTGGACTATTTGGGAAGTCCCCTGATGGCTTCATAATCTCTAGCCCAGAGACAATTAGCTATGGAGTCATGTAAAAAATGATGCTCTTCCAATAAACCATGTATACAAGATAAACCAGGTTAAATAAAGAAGGAAAGTTGCTGGACAGATAAATAGTAGGTGCCCATCACATAGGTCAAATTGACAAATTAGCTGACAAAAAGTGATTATTTAAAAGTTAGATAATTATATCCTCTTAACTTAGGATCTGGGGAAGGCAATGGCACCCTACCCCAGTACTCTTGCCTGGAAAATCCCATAGATAGAGGAGCCTGATAGGCTCCAGTCCATGGGGTCGCTAAGAGTCGGACACGACTGAGCGACTTCACTTTGACTTTTCACTTTCATGCATTGGAGAAGGAGATGGCAGCCCACTCCAGTGTTCTTGCCTGGAGAATCCAGGGGACAAAGGAGCCTGGTGGGCTGCTGTCTATGGGATCGCACAGAGTCGGACACAACTGAAGTGACTTAGCAGCAGCAACTTAGGATCATATTTCAATATTAGTGTGTAAAAGAAATATTGAAGCTGTGAAATTTCTGTTTTTTGAAGCTAAGGTTGTATCTTCCTCCTAAAATTAAAAAAACCATGAAAATATTGCTTTGATGATAATCTCATTATCTTTTAAGTGCACATGCTAAAATTTAATTGGTAATTTTTAAGTTTTTATAATCTATCACAAAAAATGCACAGCATTCTCAGAGCCAAACACAGCAGCAACAACAACAAAACCCACTAAGCTCAAAATTATTATTCACTGTATTGGGAAAGATATTTAAAATTAGATTCTTTTCATTCATTATCAAGAAGTAGCATGCCAAAAATCAAAGCGTGAAAATCACTCCTGGAGGTAAATATACTTTATTATAGCATTTATCAAGTAAGATGTTTATTTATATACTTGTCCATGTTATTCATCCTTGGAACTTCATTTCACACTATAATTTTATTCATTAGTTCATACAACACTGTTTATCTTTTTTACATAGTAGCACTAGCATTTTAAAGATTCATGTATATTAATAACTCTTTCAAAATCCACATTATCTTTCACCTTTGAATAAAGCAGCCATTGTCTTAACTCCTCATTCTCACAGTTCTGCTACTTTTATATACTGATGGCCTCTTAATCTCTACCTTCAGCAGAGACCTCTCTCTCCAGGACCTCTGACCTATTCATGCCATTGTTGAGTAGACACCCCTAGATGGATGCTAACTCACTTAAGACTCCTTTTTTCAAGAAGGATTAGAAACCAACCTGAGTTAGCTTAAGAAAAAGAGATTCCAAGGCAAAAAGTTCAGCCATGGTTCAAGAGACCTCTTCTCTCTGTATGTCTCTTTCTGACTATAGGCTACATGATTTCTCATCACCTTTCTTTGCATATTTGCTTCATCTTTCTTTTCCTGCATATTTGTTTGTTCTCTCACAGGACAAAAAAATGGACATCTCACAGCTTGAGAGTCTTTACTTGTCCTGTGGTTTCAGCCAGAGGCAGAGACTCGACTGTCTCTGAATCACAAATTGAATTTCCAATAGAATTAAATGACCCATCCAGATTGCCTGTTGTCAACCTTGCAGAACCCACATGCATTCTAGGGTCTCTATACCCTGTGATGCAATGAAGCCAGTAACTACATTTCCCAGAATCCTCTTCTCTGTCTATTCTTTGGCTAGAGTGTGCCAGTTAAGGCACTTGCATAAGATTTAGAAGGTAGAATAGAGGAGAGGCCATTATCCTCTTGAGGGAGACACATGGACAGATATGAGGCTCAAAATGGCTTCTGAACAAGCTTCCAGAGAATTTCCCATGTCGGTGCTACAAACTGAGATGGTGCATAGAAGCCTCCTACAGGTTTTTAAGCTTCACAGCTGCTTCAGGGCTGGTCTTAATAACCACATAGCTCATTGCTGTAGGCTGACCAAATCTCCCAACAATGATTGAATCAAATTCTAATTCCCATCATTAAAACCTTGTTACATGAAATACCTAAAGCAGCTTCCATTTTCTTCACTAAACCCTGACTGTTACATCTGTGAAATCCAAACCATAGCTGCCAGGTGCAGGATGAATTGCAAAGGGGACAATTGCGAGTGAGGAATAGAAATTGAATTGAGCTTCCTGCTGTTTGTTGGCTGACTCCTGACATAGTCTATCTAACCTAACCTGCCTCAACTCATTTTCTCTCTCTCTCTCTCTCTCTGTCTCCTTCTCTGGGATGGTGGTGTCCCTTTTACTTAGAAACAGCCAACATTTAATCAATCTCTTAGGTCTTCTAATTTTATCTCCTAATCTAATATTATTAGCCTCCTGCCCATGCTTTGGAAAGGCTTCCCAAGTAGATCAGTGGTAAAGAATCTGCCTGCAATACAGGAGACCCAGGTTCAATCCCTGGGTTGAGAAGATCCCCTGGAGAAGGAAATGGTGACCCACTTCAGTATTCCTGCAGGGATAATCCCATGAACAGAGGAGCCTGGTGGGCTACAGTCCATGGGAACATGATGAGCACACAGACAGACACCATGCTTTGGAAACAGCCTTGTCATCTTTTCTAAACCCCTATAGCTGCCTAACCATTTCCTGGTCTCTGTTCATGATCCTTTTGACTCTTTCCAAATTTAGATTCTTTTCTCGAAGTTGAATATGATTGAGGCATGCCTTTCCTTAAATAAGAGCTACTCTTCATGACAAGGAGGCTTCTCTGGTGACTCAGATGGTAAAGAATCTACCTGCAATGCAGAAGACCCAGGTTCAATCCCTGGGTTGGGAAGATCCCCTTGCAAAGGGAATGGCCACTCACTCTAGTATTCTTGCTTGGAGAATCCCAAAGACAGAAGAGCTGGAAGTCTACAGTCTACCAGGTTGCAAAGAGTTGGACACGACTGAGCGGCCTACACTTCACAACAAGTTCTTTAATGTGACACAAGAGACCATCCCTGAGCTTCTGACCATCTGTCCATCCTTGTCACAGCACTCTTTGACTCATATCTTAAGTTCCAGAATCATCAAAGTAAGTTCAGTCTCCCCCTCCTGGTGAATTCTCTGTCAACCTGATAACTCCTACTTTTTGAAACTCATCTTGAACATCTTTTCCAGGAAACTTTTATGGACTCATTCAGGTTGAATACAGTTTTCTTCTTCTATACTCTCAATTGGAGCTTCCCTAGTGGCTCAGATGGTAAAGAATCCACTTGCAATGCAGGATACCCAGGTTCGATCCCTGGGGTGGGAAGATCCCCTGGAGAAGGGAATGGCAACCCACTCCAGTATTCTTGCCTGGAGAATCCCGTGGACAGAGGAGCCTGGCAGGCTGCAGTCTATGGTGTCACAAAGATTCAGACACAACTGAGCAACTAACACTTCACTTCATACTCTCAATGTATTGTGTATATATCCATAACTAATTGTATCATATTATAATTTTGTTTATGTGTGTGCTTTCTCCACTAAGCTAGGAGGTTCTTCAAGACAAGGAAGGGTTTATTTGGTAAATGTTTCATTCTTGATCCTTTGTCTTTACCAATGTATTATTTTCCTATGGCTGCCATAACAAATTTCCACAAACCAAGTGACTTAAATAACCAAAATGTATGCTCTCACAAGTTTGGAGGCTAGAAGCCCAAAATCAAGTATCAATGGGGACATACTTTCTCAGAAATCTCTACAGAAGAATCCTTTTTTGACTTTTTCTGGCTCCTGATGGTTACCAGCAACCTGTGGTGTTTCTTGGCTTGAGGCTACCTTATTCCTATCTCTGTCTCAATCTGCATGACCTGACTCCCTCCTGTGTGTATTTGTGTCAAAATTTCCCTCTTCTTAAAAGGACATCAGTCGTTGGATTAGGAAATACCCTAGTCCAGCATGACCTCCTCTTACCTAGATTTTATCTCCCATGACCATATTTCCAAATAAGGTCACAGGTTACAGGAGGATGAGAATTTGGGGAGAAAGCTATTCAACCCAGCACAACTACCTTTCATGCACACGTAGCTATTTTCCTCATCAATTTCATTCTATCAAGTAGGGAGGTCATTGCTGCTCTTCTAACAAGAAATTATAATGATATACATTGTCAAATTAGTTAATAAATGCTTACTATATACCACTTGTGTGTATTAACTCATGTAGTCCTCTGACAATTCTATGAAGTAGGTACTATTTTTATTTCCATTTTGCAGATGGTCAGTCACAGAACACTAACATAGGTCAAATATTGCCATTATGCAGAAAGACAAAAATAAAGAGAATAGCAGACCTTTTGTATTTTGATAACTGAAAAGAGAAAAGCTGTCATGATCACAGATGAATCTTGGGACACAGAGAGTTGTTGAGTGCATGAAGGGCCAGATGCTGGAACCAGTTCTGAAGAAGTGTTCCTGAGGCAGGAGGCACATGAGAGGTGGCCAGGTGTGAATGGGGACAGAAAGTACTGAGGATTAAAAGCAGAAAGCTTGGATTTCCCTAGGTACAGTGGTTAAGAATCTGTCTGCCAATGCAGGGACACGAGCTCCATCCCTGGTCGAGGAAGATTCCATATGCCTCAGCGCAACTAAAGCCCATGAGAACTACTGAACCCTGGCTCTAGAGCCTGCACTCCACAAGAGAAGCTACCACAATGAGAAGCCCACATACCACAATGAAGAGTAGTTCCCATTTGTTACAACTAGAGAAAGCCTGTGCATAGCAATGAAGACCCAACACAGCCAAAAATAACTAAATAACTTAAATTTTAAAAAGAGCAACAAGGTTGAAGCTGAAGTTGGGGTACATTGGGCAGTTCATCATAGGAAGACTGAAATCACCCGCCTTTGAATGCTTCAGTCATCTGTGCAAAGATCTTTTCTGTCTTGCCCATCAGACAATGCAGGGTCACTCTTCTATAAGTAACAGCAGAGGAAATGGCCATTCACTGTGGAATTACCACTATTTGAGCCACTTCATTGTGCAAGTACCCTTTTGGATTTATAAGTCCCCAAAGCTTTTCTAAGAGGAAGTTTGAAGAACTGGTAAGAAGAACTGGAATTCTTGCTATAAGTAGAGTGCATTTTAGAGTTCAATGTAACGTCCAATAAATAACATCCCTCTTTTCTTTCTGGTTCTGTGCCCGTTGAAAAATAAGATTAAAAAAGGGGGAACAGTAGAAGAGTGAAGTATCATTCTTTTCCTGATTGAACTGGTATTAGTAAACGTGGCTCAAATCTGTGGGCAAGTGAGAATCTTAAAACTGAACCTCAGAACTAGAGACTTACCCACCCTGGGTTGCTAGACAGGACAGACACACAAGCCCCTGGAAGGAGCAGAACAGAACCTACGGTGGTCATTCCCAGGAGGGAAAGAAGAGAGAAAAGGAGGAGACTAAAATATGTATGCCCTGTTCGTCCTCCTGGGCATGGCAGCCAGGTGGGGCACTCAACACTAGGGGGCAGAGTGAGTGAGACAGTGGAGAGAGGCCAGGTGTGTTACACTCATGGTGCTCCCCAAAAGGGGTAGAGAGAAAAGTTCCACTCCAACAATAGGAGCAAAAATAGAGAAGTGAAGATATCACAGTATGTGCACAGCAAGATCACAGAGCATTTCATGCTGGCTACACATAAAGATGACTCTATGAAGCGCCTTTCAGAGAGCCTGCTGTACATGCGTGGAGCACTGGCTCCCTATAAGGGAGCACTTAGCACTTAGATGTTGCACTTAGCACAACATCTCTACTAAAACACATCTACTTGTTCTTTACATTTTTGGTTTGGTTCAATTTATGCTTTTCACTGTGTGAGTCCTTAGTCAGGAGGCTACTGGGATGGCAATTAAAAGACCTTAGATGGCCCAGACCTTAGAACCAGAGGACTGTGGTCTACATCCTAACTTCGCTACTTACTGATTATGTGACTTTAAGCAAGTTACTTAGCCTCTCTGGATATTACTTTCCTCAGCTTAGAAATACAGAATATAATAGCACCTATCTCATAGAGTTATTGTGATGAACAAACATGTTGGTCCTGGCTGAAAGAGAGTAAGCTAGGATGTTGTTGTTGTTATTAATGATGATTATGATGACTGGCCGGGGAAGGCAATGGCACCCCACCCCAGTACTTTTGCCTGGAAAATCCCATGGATGGAGGAGCCTGGTAGGCTCCAGTCCGTGGGGTCGCTAAGAGTCGGACACGACTAAGCGACTTCACTTTAACTTTTCACTTTCATGCATTGGAGAAGGAAATGGCAGCCCACTCCAGTGTTCTTGCCTGGAGAATCCCAGGGACGGGGGAGCCTGGTGGGCTTCCGTCTATGGGGTCGCACAGAGTCGGACACGACTGAAGCGACTTAGCAGCAGCAGCAGCAGCATGATGACTGGCACTCATAGCTTTAGTTTCTAATACAAGTGCTGCTGCTAAGTCACTTCAGTCGTGTCTGACTCTGTGCGACCCCATAGATGGCAGCCCACCAGGCTCCCCCGTCCCTGGGATTCTCCAGGCAAGAACACTGGAGTGGGTTGCCGTTTCCTTCTCCAAGGCATGAAAGTGAAAAGTCAAAGTGAAGTCGCTCAGTCGTGTCTGACTCTAACGACCCCATGGACTGCAGCCTACCAGGCTCCTCTGTCCATGGGATTTTCCAGGCAAAAGTACTGGGGTGGGGTGCCATTAAGAGGTAAATATCAAGCTTATGACTTGAGAAAATGCCATCAGATGCAGAGCTTAAGGTATGCAACAGAGAGCTGGATTTTAGCCATAACTGAATTTTTTGCCAAGAGAATATGAAGAAGTAAGAGAAAGGCAGATGACAGACCGTGAACTCTAAGCTGGATATTAAGAGAGGTAAAGACATAAGAAAAGTTGAGGACAAGGAAAAGATGTAAGGATTAATGGATTTTCTGTCATTTGGATTGAATGATTGCTGGAATGGGTACCAGAAGGGAGAAACGGGGAAGTCATAACGTAGGATTTATGAAACAAAGATAATATGGGGAATGTGGGATGCTGTTACAATGCAAGTCATGGGACTCTGTCCATGAGGACAACTGGCTGAGGAGGATAAAAGGCAAGATCTTGGTGAAACGGAGCTTATGGAATCAAGAGATCAACATGTTTGAGGCACTATGTATATACATATTAAAGCTTACATTAGGAGTGGTGCTGGAGACAATGACAGTGAAACTGTAGGTAAAATCATTCTAGAATGAGGAGGAGTGACTGAAAGCTCAGTATGTGGAGACCAGCAGAGGACCAGTAGGTGACATAGGTCCTTAAAGCAGGAAGAAGCTAATGCATTTTAGGAAGAAGAGAGGGAGAATGGTGTGGACGCTTGTGGTGAAACACAAAAGGGCAAACTCCCTCCACCTCCATACTGAGGGGCAGAGAGGAAAGGGGGAAAAAGCAGCCTCTTCTAGAGAGAGCTGCAGGGAAGCCAGATCACCAAGGAAGAGTTGGGTCAGTGGCAACAAGAAGGCAAAGCTCAAGGAAAATGTTAAAGATATAAAGGGTTTTGCTGGCGACTGACAGTGAGTTCAGAGGACACACTGGGTGGGTTCTAAAAATTGGCAGTGGAATCAGAGAAAAGGACGTGCAAAGCCATTCTGGAGACGAAAAGCCCAAGGGTGAGAAGGGATCTGGGAGGCTGGGCTTCTATAGCATTTGTCTTAAACAAGGGTAAGATCACCATGGGATTATCCTTAGGGGTCTCAGAGTTCAAAGTGGTGGGGAAGCTATGAATGTTAAGGATCCTACTAAGGACACAGAGATATGGCTCCTCTCTTCACTTCTGCCATGGGTTGTTTGGAGGTTGAGGGAACAATAATCTTATTTCCCAGAAGGACAGGCGCCCCAGGCTCCATTTAGACTGCCTGAGGAGGGGGATGTCACCTCTGCATTAATACCTATAGAGGGAGTCATTGGCAGAAGCCCTCCTATGGAAGAGAAAAGATATATGGACAGACTCAGGAAGGAAGGAGTAAATATGACACACACATACCCACAGGTCAGCATGCCTGGGGCCAGTAGGAGACACTGGAGCTGTGAGGGAGTTTAGTAGTCTCTGAACTGGATGTCAGGGGCAGTGGCTGGGAGGAGCTACCCTATGCCCGAGGTCAGGGGCGGCGGCCAAGAGGAGCTACCCCACGTCCAAGGTCAGAAGGGGCGGCAGTGAGGAGATACCCCTCCTTCAAGGTAAGGAGCAGCGGCTGTTCTTTGCTAGAGCAGCCCTGAAGAGATACCCCACATGCAAGGTAAGAGAAACCCAAGTAAGAAGGTAGGTGTTGCGAGAGGCATCAGAGGGCAGACACATTGAAACTACAATCACAGAAAACTAGTCAATCTAATCACATGGACCACAGCCTTGTCTAACACAATGAAACTAAGCCATGCCATGTGGGGCCACCCAAGATGGGTGGGTCATGGTGGAGAGGTCTGACAGAATGTGGTCCACTGGAGAAGGGAATGGCAAACCACTTCAGTAGCCTTGAGAACCCCATGAACAGTATGAAAAGGCAAAATGATAGGAAACTGAAAGAGGAACTCCACAGGTTGGTATATGCCCAATATGCTACTGGAGATCAGTGGAGAAATAACTCCAGAAAAAATGAAGGGATGGAGCCAAAGCAAAAACAATACCCAGTTGTGGATGTGACTGGTGATAGAAGCAAGGTCCGATGCTATAAAGAGCAATATTGCATAGGAACCTGGAAAGTTAGGTCCATGATTAAAGGCAAATTGGAAGTAGTCAAACAGGAGATGGCAAGAGTGAATGTCAACATTCTAGGACTCAGCGAACTAAAATGGACTGGAATGGCTGAATTTAACTCAGATGACCATTATATCTACTACTGTGGGGAGTAGTATATATAACAAAAGAGTCCAAAATGCAGTACTTGGATGCAATCTCAAAAACGACAGAATGATCTCTGTTCATTTCCAAGGAAAACCATTCAATATCACAGTAATCCAAGTCTATATCTCAACCAGTAACACTGAAGAAGTTGAAGTTGAACGGTTCTATGAAGACCTACAAGACCTTTTAGAATGCCCATAAAAGATGTTCTTTTCATTATAGGGGACTGGAATGCAAAAGTAGGAAGTCAAGAAACACCTGGGCCAAATTGGCCTTGGAATACGGAATGAAGCAGGGCAAAGGCTAATAGAGTTTTGCCAAGAGAACACACTGGTCATAGCAAACACCCTCTTCCAACAACACAAGAGAAGACTCTACACATGGACATCACCGAAATCAGATTGATTGCATCCTTTGCAGCCAAAGATGGCAAAACTCTATACAGTCAGCAAAAACAAGACTGGGAGCTGACTGTGGCTCAAATCATGAACTCCTTATTGCCAAATTCAGACTTAAATTGAAGAAAGTAGGGAAAACCATTAGACCATTCAGGTATGACCTAAATCAAATCCTTTATGATTATACAGTGGAAGTGAGAAATAGATTTAAGGGACTAGATCTGACAGATAGAGTGCCTAATGAACTATGGAATGAGGTTTGTGACATAGTACAGGAGACAGGGATCAAGACCATCCCCATGGAAAAGAAATGCAGAAAAGCAAAGTGGCTGTCTAGGGAGGCCTTACAAATAGCTGTGAAAAGAAGAGAAGCGAAAAACAAAGGAGAAAAGGAAAGATAAAACATCTGAATGCAGAGTTTCAAAGAATAGCAAGGGGAGATAAAAAAGCCTTCCTCAGCAATCAATGCAAAGAAATAGAGGAAAACAACAGAATGGGAAAGACTAGGGATCTCTTCAAGAAAATTAAAGATCCCAAGGGAACATTTCATGCAAAGATGGGCTCTATAAAGGACAGAAATGGTAAGGACCTAACAGAAAAAGAAGATATTAAGAGGTGACAAGAATACACAGAATAACTATACAAAAAAGATCTTCACAACCCAGATAATCACGATGGTGTGATCACTGACCTAGAGCCAGACATTCTGGAATGTGAAGTCAAGTGAACCTTAGAAAGCATCACTATGAACAAAGCTCCTGGAGATGATGGAATTTCAGTTGAGCTATTTCGAATCCTGGAAGATGATGCTGTGCAAGTGCTGCACTCAATATGCCAGCAAATTTTGAAAACTCAGCAGTGGCCACAGGACTGGAAAAGGTTAGTTTTCATTCCAATCCCAAAGAAAGGCAATGCCAGAGAATGCACAATTGTACTCATCTCACACGCTAGTAAAGTAATGCTTAAAATTCTCCAAGTCAGGCTTCAGCAATACATGAACTGTGAACTGCCAGATGGTCAAGCTGGTTTTAGAAAAGGCAGAGGAACCAGAGATCAAATTGCCAACATCTGCTGGATCATTGAAAAAGCAAGAGAGTTCCAGAAAAACAACTCTTTCTGCTTTATTGACTATGCCAAAGCCTTTGACTGTGTGGATCACAATAAACTGTGGAAAATTCTGAAAGAGATGGGAATACCAGACCACCTGACCTGCCTCTTGAGAAACCTATATGCGGGTCAGGAAGCAACAGTTAAAGCTGGACATGGAACAACAGACTGGTTCCAAATAGGAAAAGGAATACGTCAAGGCTGTATATTGTCATCCTGCTTATTTAACCTATATGCGGAGTACATCATGAGCTGGGCTGGAAGAAGCACAAGCTGGAATCAAGATTGCTGGGAGAAATATCAATCACCTCAGATATGCAGATGACACCACCCTTATGGCAGAAAGTGAAGAGGAACTAAAAAGCCTCTTGATGAAAGTGAGAGAGGAGAGTGAAAAAGTTGGCTTAAAGCTCAACATTCAGAAAATGAAGATCATGGCATCTGGTCCTATCACTTCATGGGAAATAGATGGGCAAACAGTGGAAACAGTGTCAGACTTTATTTTGGGGGCTCCAAAATCACTGCAGATGGTAATTGCAGCCATGAAATTAAATGACACTTACTCCTTGGAAGGAAAGTTATGACCAACCTAGATAGCATACTCAAAAGCAGAGACATTACTTTGCCAACAAAGGTCCATCTAGTCAGGGCTATGGTTTTTCCTGTGGTCATGTATGGATGTGAGAGTTGGATTATAAAGAAAGCTGAGCGCTGAAGAATTGATGCTTTTGATCTGTGGTGTTGGAGAAGACTCTTTGAGAGTCTCTTGGACTGCAAGGAGATCCAACCAGTCCATTCTGAAGGAGATCAGCCCTGGGTGTTCATTGGAAGGACTGATGCTAAAGCTGAAACTCCAGTACTTTGGCCACCTCATGCCAAAAGTTGACTCAATGGAAAAGACTCTGATGCTGGGAGGGATTGGGGGCAGGAGGAGAAGGGGACAACAGAGGATGAGATGGTTGGATGGCATCACCGACTCGATGGACATGAGTTTGGGTGCACTCCGGGAGTTGGTGATGGACAAGGAGGCCTGGTGTGCTGAAATTCATGGGGTTGCAAAGAGCTGGACACAACTGAGCGACTGAACTGAACTGAACTGAACTGGATGTCTTCATTTCAGTAAGTAGGAATCAGAATTCAAAGTAGAGTATACCCATGATACGTTGGGCTTCACTTGTGGCTCAGCTGGTTAAGAATCCGCCTGCAATACGGTAGACCTGAGTTCAATCCCCAGACTGGGAAGATCCCCTGGAGAAGGGAAAAGCTACCCAGTCCAGTATTCTGGCCTAGAGAATTCCAGGGACTGTATAGTCCATGGGGTCACAAAGAGTTAGACACGACTGAGCAACTTTTACTTTCACTATGTAATATATCTTGGAAAGTTCTCTTCAAAAATAATTATTCAAATTTTGCACAAATCATTTCTCCTCTTGGAATATCTTTTCCCCCTCTTCTGTTTATCTATCCAAGCCCCAAGTACTTCTCAAAACCCTCACACTTTCCTGGAAACCAAATGTCGGTATCATTGCTCAACACTGACATACTACCTGATATTAATGATCATGTTTATGTGTGTAGATGTCTTATTACTTCAATATAAGTTCCAGTAAGTTTCTTAAATTCAGGGTCCATGTCTTATAATTATTTGTATCCCCAAAATGTGTTTATTCTATGTTATTGTTCAGCCACTCGGTCATGTCTGACTTTTGTAAAAAAAAAAAAAAAAAATATTCAAAAAGAAATGATACACCACTTAAAGAAAAATTGATTATTATTTAATTAATTTATTTAATAATAAATTATATTTATTATCAATATTTGAGATATTCACTAGTAGGAAATAGGCAAAACTTATCTTAAAATGTTTATCATAATCCACCTAAAGTTTCTGTTGGTCACATTATTACTGATCGCTACTTCAATGGTGACACTAATAACTCTTCATTACACAATACTATAACTGACTTTTTGTACACTTGATAGTACAGTCACCAAATTACAGGCTCTGAAGTAAAATGTCTTGTTATATGACAAATTTAAAATAATAAATTTTAAGATTTACTGTTACAACACTCTTGGAGAATAGAATTGAAAAACTATGGATAAATAAAAAATCCAAGTGGATTAAATGCCAGAAAGCTCTTTTAAGTGATGCTCGTAGGGAAAAATATTATCCTAAGATTTTAATCTTTTGTTTTGTAACTTTTTATTTTATATTGGAGTGCAGCCAATTAACCACGTCGTGATAGTTTCAGGTTGAATCCTAAGATTTTTAGAAATAATGCAGAAATAGTTAATGGAAAACCTTAATTATTGTTAAACATATTTTGTTTCGGTGGTATTTGTGAAATTTGACAGACTATTTGCTAAGTCTATATTTTCTTAGGACATCTCTTGGCTCTTTTGATAACCTGAACTCTCTAATACAGGCTATTAGATTTCTAAATTGATACTTTGAGGCCTCTAATTGTTCCCACCATAACTTGGAGTTGCTTTCAAAATAACGTTTAGAAAGCACAAACTGATTCTTTCCCTAGGGATTTCTTTTTTAGTTGTTTTAAGTTTATATACATGCTTATTTACAGACTGTATCTGCATATGTTTATTTATATAATTTATAACCAGATATCGCTTACCAAGAAAATTAATCAATCTATGTTTAAAGACTGATGAGCAATTGGATCATTGGACTTTTGCCACAACTCTTATCCATTGACTTGGAAACCACATTCAAAGTAATCCTCTTTACCAAGAATTGGCCCACTGATGTAGCAGCAAGGGGCCGTTAACTATCATTTCCACCAACAGCTGAGGTTGTGGTTTTGCATTCAGCATTTTTTTCCTGTGTGGAGTATAGAGCAAAAGATATTACTAATGTTGTAATGTGAGTAATCAACCGATCCTGTGGTTACTACTACCATGAAAAGTTTTCTTTCTCAGTAGGAAAGTGTCATTGGTCATTCCCAAGATGTTACACCTGGAGAGAAAAAAAGTGAATATTATTGGCTCTTACATTTTTGTCTAGGAAATAAAACTTAGTTCTTCACTTGTGGTTAAAGGCAAGTTATTGTGGTGACACATACCATTTTTTCATTAAGAGATGAGTTAAGCAGGAAGCAGCAATGAAATATATCATCAGTGCGTTTTACATGTATGTGATTCACTTTGCTTTCCTAATCCCAATAGCAAACATAAAAATTATTTCTATATACTTATTAAAATTTATGCTTTGAAACACCTCCCAACAGCACATATCATACTAATATTTTGATTTCTTAAATGTTTTTCTTTTTTTGTTTAAAAAGAACTCCAACAGATTTTTTTCCCTCTTCATCAGTGGTACATCAATTCTCATTTCCTACTCAGTTAGTGTCTCAAAGAACAATGAGAACTCATATCTTTTTGTTTCTAGAACCAGGCTTTGTTCTAGGACTATGATAGGAGAACCTAGTAACAATTAGTTGGGTGGACTTCAATTCAGGGTCCCCATAATACTTGATTTCTAGACAGAAACGACAACTCCAGTTAGGAAAACCCATGCACTGGGCACCACTATGCTATGCTAGGCTAAGTCACTTCAGTCGTGTCCGACTCTGTGCGACCCCATAGACAGCAGCCCACCAGGCACTAGATCTTTCCAAAACTTGAATTCACTACTCTCTCCATCTCTACTGCCTCCTTCCTGATCTAAGTTGCCACTATCTCTCACATGCACCACTGCAAGTGACCTTTAATTGCTTCCTGAGCATCCACTCCTACAATGAGGGCTGAGAATCCATGAGTAAATTTGCTGTCCACTGTAGTTGGTCAACGGAAAAGGCGATGGCACCCCACTCCAGTACTCTTGCCTGGAAAATCCCATAGACAGAGAAGCCTGGTAGGCTGCAGTCCATGGGGTCACAAAGAGTCGGACACGACTGAGCAACTTCACTTTCACTTTTCACTTTCATGCTTTGGAGAAGGAAATGGCAACCCACTCCACTGTTCTTGCCTGGAGAATCCCAGGGACGGCAGAGCCTGGTGGGCTGCTGTTTATGGGGTCGCACGGAGTCAGACACAACTGAAGGGACTTAGCAGCAGCAGCAGCAGTTGGTCAAAACCTATGCCATATAGTTTGTTAAATATTTTTATTACCATCCCTGTCTTCAACTTTTCTTGGCCACATACTAGCTAGAGTGATCTTTACAGTATAAATCATGACTTGCCACTCTCCAGCTCATAATGATTTTATCCGGCTGACAACATCGGAAACCACTGATATCTTAGCATCAAGAAAAGACAAACAATTGGGCATTTGTGCTTTGTGAAGTGATGTAATAGGCAGTTCATTGCATCACTGTGAAGTATTCTTACCAGAAAATTGAAACAGAATATGATCATGCCTCTACATCTAATAACCAGTTTATAAGAAATTTTAGGGGTGAGAGAGGCATGTTAAGTGTCCTGGAGGAAACCAAGAACAAAATGCAAAGTTGGAAAATATTATAGAACAGGTTATCTGGTTTTTCCAGTAAGTAAATGTTAATTAAGATTGAAAGAGAAAGGGAAAGAGAAGCATGTGGATACTGTTATAGATCTAAGAAATATATCTACCCATTTGTTTTGTATTTTGATTCAAACAAACCAACTATAAAAAAGACATTTGTGAGATTTCAATTTTATATTAATAAATTATTATCAATTTTTCATGTGTCATGGCAATATTTCAGTTGTAAGTTTTAGTCCTTATTTCTTAGACATTCTGAAGTATTTATGGATAAAACTATGACATTTGGAATTTCTTTAAAATAATCTGGAGTGGAGGAGTAGGAGGTACAGGTGAACCAAGATTGTCAGACACAGAGAATTTTTTTAAACTGAATGCTGTGTATATTAGTGTCTGATTTTAAAACAAAATAATATTAAAAAGAATAGCCTGTCTACTTTTTTGGTAAATGTCAGGGTTTTATAGTAAAGAGATGACACTATTAATAGAAAGATGTCCTTTCACTCTCAGCATAAAATTCAAACCCTTCGCCCTGTCTGCTAATCCTACATCATCTAGTTCCCATGTATTTATCCTACCCTATCTTGTCCATCCTCAATTGTACTCTGGCTACCCTGACTCTTTTTGTTTCTTGAATCCTTAGTCATTTCCACTTCAGAGTCTTTGCATTTGCTGTTTCCACTGCCTCAAATGCTTTTTCTCCAGAAACTCCCATAACTGTCTCAATTTTGATCTGTCAAGTCTCAGCTTAAACATCAATGTCTTTTCAGCTCAGAAATCTGCCCTATGCATCCTAGCTAAAATCAGATCAGATCAGTCGCTCAGTCGTGTCCGACTCTTTGCGACCCCATGAACCGCAGCACGCCAGGCCTCCCTGTCCATCACCAACTCCCGGAGGTCACTCAGACTTGCGTCCATCGAGTCAGTGATGCCATCCAGCCATCTCATCCTCTGTCGTCCCCTTCTCCTCCTGCCCTCAATCCCTCCCAGCATCAGAGTCTTCTCCAATGAGTCAACTCTTCGCATGAGGTGGCCAAAATACTGGAGTTTCAGCTTTAGCATCATTCCCTCCAAAGAAATTCCAGGATTGATCTCCTTCAGAATGGACTGGTTGGATCTTCTTGCAGTCCAAGGGACTCTCAAGAGTCTTCTCCAACACCACAGCTCAAAAGCATCAATTCTTCGGCGCTCAGCCTTCTTCACAGTCCAGCTCTCACATCCGTACATGACCACAGGAAAGACCATAGCCTTGACTAGGCGAACCTTTGTTGGTAAAGTAATGTCTCTGCTTTTGAATATGCTATCTAGGTTGGTCATAACTTTCCTTCCAAGGAGTAAGCGTCTTTTAATTTCATGGCTGCAGTCACCATCTGCAGTGATTTTGGAGCCCAGAAAAACAAAGTCTGACACTGTTTCCACTGTTTCCCCATCTATTTCCCATGCAGTGATGGGACCAGATGCCATGATCTTCGTTTTCTGAATGTTGAGCTTTAAGCCAACCTTTTCACTCTCCACTTTCACTTTCATCAAGAGGCTTTTTAGCCCCTCTTCACTTTCTGCCATAAGAGTGGTGTCATCTGCATATCTGAGGTTATTGATATTTCTCCTGGCAATCTTGATTCCAACTTGTGTTTCTTCCAGTCCAGCATTTCTCATGATGTACTATGCATATAAGTTAAATAAACATGGTGACAATATGCAGCCTTGACGTACTCCTTTTCCTATTTGGAACCAGTCTGTTGTTCCATGACCAGTTCTAACTGTTGCTTCCTGACCTGCATACAGATTTCTCAAGAGGCAGATCAGGTGGTCTGGTATTCCCATCTTTCAGAATTTTCCATAGTTTATTGTGATCCACACAGTCAAAGGCTTTGGCATAGTCAATAAAGCAGAAATAGATGTTTTTCTGGAACTCTCTTGCTTTTTCCATGATCCAGCGGATGTTGGCAATTTGATCTCTGGTTCCTTTGCCTTTTCTAAAACCAGCTTGAACATCAGGAAGTTCACGGTTCACATATTGTTGAAGCCTGGCTTGGAGAATTTTGAGCATTACTTTACTAGCGTGTGAGATGAGTGCAATTGTTCGGTAGTTTGAGCACTCCTTGGCATTGCCTTTCTTTGGGATTGGGATGAAAACTGACCTTTTCCAATCTTGTGGCCACTGCTGAGTTTTCCAAATTTGCTGGCATATTGAGTGCAGCACTTTCACAGCATCATCATTCAGGACTTGGAATAGCTCCACTGGGATTCCATCACCTCCACTAGCTTTGTTTGTAGTGATGCTTACTAAGGCCCATTTGACTTCACATTCCAAGATGTCTGGCTCTAGGTCAGTGATCACATCATCATGATTATCTAGGTCTTGAAGCTCTTTTTTGTACAGTTCTTCTGTGTATTCTTGCCACCTCTTCTTAATATCTTCTGCTTCTGTTAGGTCCACACCATCTCTGTCCTTTATCGTGCCCATCTTTGCATGAAATGTTCCTTTGGTATCTCTGATTTTCTTGAAGAGATCCCTAGTCTTTCCCATTCTGTTGTTTTCCTCTATTTCTTTGCATTGATCACTGAAGAAGGCTTTCTTATCTCTTCTTGCTATTCTTTGGAACTCTGCATTTAGATGTTTATATCTTTCCTTTTCTCCTTTGCTTTTCACTTCTCTTCTTTTCACAGCTATTTGTAAGGCCTCCCCAGACAGCCATTTTGCTTTTTTGCATTTCTTTTCCATGGGGATGGTCTTGATCCCTGTCTCCTGTACTATGTCACAAACCTCATTCCATAGTTCATCAGGCACTCTATCTATCAGATCTAGGCCGTTAAATCTATTTCTCACTTCCACTGTATAATCATAAGGGATTTGATTTAGGTCATACCTGAATGGTCTAGTAGTTTTCCCTACTTTCTTCAATTTCAGTCTGAATTTGGCAATAAGGAGTTCATGGTCCGAGCCACAGTCAGCTCCTGGTCTTGTTTTTCCTGACTGTATAGAGCTTCTCCATCTTTGGCTGCAAAGAATATAATCGATCTGAAATAAACCTCTGTATATGTACCCACACACACTCTTGGTTAATTTTTTTAAATCATGTTTCCTTAGTAATTCCCTTGATAGCACTTATCATATTCTCAAATTATTGGTTTCGTTGTTGTTGTTGCTGCTGTTGTCACTGTTCAGCTATTTGTTGTCTGCTTCCCCATTATGACCTTAAGGGCAGGGGTACTCTCTCTTCTCATGGCTGTTCCCCACTATGAGAACAGTATCTAGCATGCAATGAGCACTCAGTAAATATATGTTGGCTCTGCTTTCTGCAATGCTCTCCTCCTTTGAGGATCTAAGGGGTGGATGTAAAAATGTAAGGTCTCGTAAGGGCTAACCTCAGAATGGCCAAATTGGCATGTCTTCCTTGTTTGATAGGCATCTTCTGACTTCCTGAAACTTAGATAATGTTAAAGTCCAAAAAATAACTGAAGGAATGTACTTGCATCTCCTGAAGTCACTGGGATTGTGGGGTTGGTCTTGATATTTCTAGGTTTGATGATCTGAGCACCTGCTTGACAAAGGTATTTTCTTCCATCAGAGATGCTTTCAATGAACCACATTCCTCCTTCTCTCATAACACTGATGGCCTCTGCCTTGGAAAATGGAACCCAAATGGCATGCAGACTTGAGAGCCAAAAGACTGCTTGTGTATGATGCTTAGATTTGGTGGATGCTCATTACACAGATTTTTGTGATCATAAAAAGTTGATATAATGGAATATTCAGCCCAGCTCAGTCACTCAGTCATGTCCCACTCTTTGTGACCCCATGGACTGCAGCACACCAAGTATCCCTGTCCATCACCAACTCCCAGAGCTTACTCAAACTCATGTCCATTGAGTCAGTGATGCCATCCAACCATCTCATCCTCTGTCATCCCCTTCTCCTCCCGCTTTAATCTTTCCTAGCATCAGGGTCTTTTCTAGTGAGTCAGTTCTTCACATCAGGTGGCCAAAGTATTGAGTTTCAGGTTCAGCATCAGTCCACCCAATGAATATTCAGGACTGATTTCCTTTAGGATGGACTGGTTGGATCTCCTTGCAGTCCAAGGACTCTCAAGAGTCTTCTCCAACACCACAGTTCAAAAGCATCAATTCTCCAGCAGTCAGCTTTCTTTATAGTCTAACTCTCACATCCACACATGATTACTGGAAAAACCAAAGCTTTGACTAGATGGACCTTTGCTGGCAAAGTAATGTCTCTGCTTTTCAACATGCTGTGTAGGTTGATCATAGCTTTTCTTCCAAAGAGCAAGTGCCTTTTAATTTCATGGCAGCAGTCACCATCTTCAGTGAATTTGGAGCCCACAAAAATAAAGTCTGACACTGTTTCCATTGTTTCCCAATCTATGTGCCATAAAGTGATGGGACTGGATGCCATGGTCTTAGTTTTCTGAATGTTGAGTTTTAAGCCAATTTTTTCACTCTCCTCTTTCACTTTCATCAAAAGGCTCTTTAGTTCTTCTTTGCTTTCTGCCATAAGGGTAGTGTCATCTGCATATCTGTGGTTATTGGTATTTCTCTTGGCAATCTTGATTACAGCTTGTGCTTGATCCAGCCTGGCATTTCTCATGATGTACTCTGCATATAAGTTAAATAAGCAGGGTGACAATATGCAGCCTTGATGTACTCTTTTCCCAGTTTGGAACCAATCTGTTGTTCCATGTCCAGTTCTAACTGTTGCTTCCTGACTTACATACAGATTTCTCAGGAGGCAGGTCAGGTGGTCTGTTATTCCCATCTTTCAAAATTTTCCAGTTTGTGGTGATACACATGTCAAAGCCTTTGGTGTAGCCAATAAAACAAAAGTAGATGTTTTTCTGGAACTCTCTTGCTTTTTCCATGATCCAGCAGATGTTGGCAATTTGATCTCTGGTTCCTCTGCCTTTTCTAAATCCAGCTTGAATATTTGGAAGTTCACAGTTCCAAATATTCAACATACTGTTGAAGCCTGGCTTGGGGCATTACTTGAGGCATTATTTTACTAGTGTGTGAGATGAGTTCAGTTGTGTGGTAGTTGGAACATTCTTTGGCATTGCCTTTCTTTGGAATTGGAATAAAAACTGACCTTTTCCACTCCTGTGGCCACTGCTGAGTTTTGCAAATTTGCTGGCATATTGAATACAGCACTTTCACAGCATCATCTTTTAGGATTTAGCTCAACTGGAATTAGCTCATGAAATAGCTCAACTGGAATTCCATCACCTCCACTAGCTTTATTCATAGTCATGTTTCCTAAGGCCCACCTGACTTCATATTCCAGGATGTCTGGCTCTAGGCGAGTAATCACACCATCGTGGTTATCTGGGTCATGAAGATCTTTTTTGTATAGTTCTTCTGTGTATTCTTGCTACCTCTTCTTAATATCTTCTGCTTCTGTTAGGTCCATAATGTTTCTGTCCTTTATCAAGCCCATCTTTGCATGAAATGTCCCCTTGGTATCTTAATTTTCTTGAAGAGATCTCTGTTCTTTCCCATTCTGTTGTTTTCCCCTATTTTTTTGCATTGATTGCTGAGGAAGGCTTTCTTATCTCATCTTGCTATTCTTTGGAACTCTACATTCAGATGCTTATATCTTTCCTTTTCTCCTTTGCTTTTCGCTTCTCTTCTTTTCACAGCTATTTGTAAGGCCTCGTCAGACAACCATTTTGCCTTTTTGCATTTCTTTTTCTTGGGGATGGTCTTGATCCCTGACTCCTGTACAATGTCACGAACCTCCGTCCATAGTTTTTTAGGCACTCTATCAGATCTAATCCCTTGAATCTGTTTGTCACTTCCTCTGTGTAATCATAAGGGATTTGATTTAGGTCATACCTGAATGGTATGGTATTTTCCCTACTTTCTTCAATTTAAGTCTGAATTTGGCAATAAGGAGCTCATGGAATATTACTCAACCATAAAAAGGAATGAAATTGGATCATTTGTAGAGACGTGGATGGGCCTAGAGTCTGTCGTAGAGTGAAGTAAGTCAGAAAGAAAAAAATAAATTTAGTATATTAATACAATCATGTGGAATCTAGAAAATTGTACCAATGAACCTATTTGCGGGGCAGGAATACAAGTGCAAACATAGAGAACAGACATTTGGACCCTGGGTGGGGAAGGAAGATTTGAAGAATTGGGGGACTGGGATTGACATATATACACTGCTATGTGTAAACAGATAGCTAGTTGGGATCCATTGTGTACTGTAGGGAGATCCACTCCATACCCTATGATGACATAGATGGGTGAAGTGGGGTGGAGTTGAGGGAGGTCCGGGAGGAAGGGGATGTATGTTTACATATAGCTGTCACTTTGTTGTTCAGCAGAAACTGACACAACATTGCAAAGCAACTATATCCCAATTAAGAAAAACTGATCAACATCTCCACCTGCATTTTTTAAAAAGAAAATTCCCATGTTGTTTATCTATACCACTCTTTATACCTTATTGTAAGATCTATTTAATTATTAAAGACACTAAACATTTGTCATAATTTTTAAAAGAATAATCTTTTTCAAATATGTTTTTTACCTTTTAAATGTGCTAAATGTTGTTTTTTAAGTATAATTTTTATAATTTTTGATATAATAAGACACCCTGGCCTATTCTTAATGATGTTGCCTTTTATTTTGATATTTATAAAATTAATCATCAACCTAAGATCAATTAAATATTTCTATTTAATAAGGAATATGTTTATTTACATATTCAGTTCCTTCCTATAAATCTGGAAAGTTTTCTAGAGTTATGCCTTTATGTAGTGTTACTATTACAATTAGGAGCACAGAAGTTCTTCTTTGGGAATATCTACATGTTTTAGGTTTTGCATTTGAGGACACAGTGGTGGAATTCATGGGTTACATTTTACTGAACTAAGATATTAATAGAATACAAGGTTAGGTGCTAGAAATTTTGAATTAAGAGTCCTGAGGACAAATAAAAATATCTAACACTTGTGAAATTATGCAGATTTCCCTTTTCTCCTTTATGTTTCTGTTTTGGCCTTTCTAGTAACACAACTTCTTGAAGCTCCAAGACTTTATCTAGAAGGTTAACGTTCTGGTCTACTCTTTCCCACCATCTTGGCAGCATCCTGGCTTCTGCCACCATTAAGAAAAAAATTCCCTAAAAATCTGCTCCAGTAGAGGCTTCCTGTATCTCAGGAGAAGGAGAAATATGGATAATCAAAGCACAAGGGAAGAAAATACCTTTGTCAAGCATGTGCTCAAATCACCAAATCTAAAATAATCAAAAGTAACCCCACAATCCCAGTGACTCAGGGTGAGGCAAATTGCATTCTTTCAGCTATTTTTTGGACTTTGACATCTTTTACAGCTTCCCTGGTGGTTCAGAACGAAAGTTTCAGGAAGTCAGAAGATGCCTACTCCAGAAGGAGACCAAGTGGTAACAGAGGAGCCTCCATAAATGCCCCCATATTTTATATTCATTACTTAAGCCCCCAAAAGTTGAGAACCTACAATGACCCAGGCAGTGTGCCCAGACTGAGGATACAACCACTAGCAAAGTCTCTGCTATCAGGGAGCTTATAGTCTGGTCAGAGAGAGTTGAGATAGTAATCAAATATACTATTGAAGATAATTCAGTCGATATTTAACTAGTGTTTCCAGAATACCTCTTAGTGCTAGGTCTGACTCAGCATGCTGGGATATATTATGAAGAAGAAAGGCAAATGCTCCTGCCCATTGGGGCTTAATTATATTTAAGGTTGGAAAGTGACAGATGATTAAACAGACAGGGTGATTAATAATAAAATTCCAGGAAGGAAAGAAAACAGCTGTTGGAGAGCATATAACAACAAATCTGATTAAATTGAGAGTAGTTTCAATGGCTGTAGGCTGCCTAAGAGCACAGACCCTGGAGCTGGAATGCCAAGATGCTAATGCCAACTGCTTGTCAGTTGCTCTGTGACTTCATATACTTCACTTAAGCCACTTATAATAATCGAATGGATGCTTGGATTATATAAGGTTAATATCTATAAGGTATTCAAAATATGGGCCAGCCCATAATGTGCATCATGGAAGGATTTTTTTTTTTTTTTAATGTTCAAAGTGGAGGGGGAAAATGTGCTCCATAGGAAGGGAGCAGAATGTATAGGCTCCCAGGGCCAATGCTTGCACACACCAATAAAGCCATGCCAGTTGTTTCCAAATCATCACCCATCCTGAGTGGTTGGGCATCCAGTTTGATTGACTCTGACCCTTATAAATATTCCCAATAAAAGAGAATGAAAAGACTAGCGGTCTAGATCTCAAAGCAGAAGGACAGTTAGGGAAAGGGTGTTGCAAGATGAGGTTGAATGAGGACAAATAGCACCCTGGAAGCCAAGGCCAGAATGAAGGTGCGGAGAGAGAGGTAACTAGGGCATAAAGTGTAAGAGAACACTCTCAGGATCAGACAAGTACTATTGCACAATGCTGAGAATGAGTGGCTCCTTAAAATGTACATGCCAGTGCCCCACTGGCCTCATCTTAATGCCAGCCCTGCTGGAGGTCATTTTATGGTGCTTGCCCACCATGATAGGGGCAATGAAAAGCCACTGCCGTATTTTTAAGGATGATGGAGGTGGATGTCATGAGAGAATTTGCACTCCGAAAAGTTCTCGCTGGCTATCCAGACCGGGAAAATGTGTGCCAACAAGGGTCAGTGTGGACAGCATACAGCATTCCATACCAGCATATAAGAAGCAATGTTGGTTGGAAATCCAGATCAATCACTGCTCCAGAGGATTCTGGAGAGCTACAAAGGTAATATGTTCCTCTGGCAAAAATATGCTTCAGTGGCCTCACAATCAGGAATCACAGTCCATTCTGACCTTAAAAGCTGTCTCCTTGGACTTACGTAGGTAGACCAACATTCATGGGGGTACATGACGCTCTAGCACCTAGGCCAAGAATGGTCCTGGGCAGTCAGAGAGCCTTTGAAACCTGATCCCAGCACTTGGACATTTATGGAAACCATAATTGTCAAAAAACAGGGCAAAAATAGGGTAATAGGGACAACAAAGGACCCTTTAGAAACAACTTAGTCCCAACAATTGTATCTAAGCCCACACATTCCTTCTTTGTCTGTGTGGGGAAATCTAAATTATAGAGTTAGAAGTTTGGGTTGCAAGTGAAGAAAGATTCTATTCATATTGGCCTAAAATAGTTGATTATACCACTTGACTAAGATATAGGGCAGGTTTGGAGCATAGTTTAATTTAAAGTCCGGTTCTATTTTGTTTTGTTTAGTTTTTATTTCCTATGAAGTATGTTATTTTCTTATGAAATAAGAGTTGTGAAATTGCACATTTGTGAAAAGGTACCAATTTTTTTTATTTAATTTTATTTTTTAACTTTACAATATTGTATTGGTTTTGCCATATATCAAAATGAATCCACCACAGGTATACATGTGTTCCCCATCCTGAACCCTCCTCCCACCTCCCTCCCCATACCATCCCTCTGGGTCATCCCAGTGCACCAGCCCCAAGCATCCAAATTCTATAAACTCTGGTTTCTTGTATTGGTTTCATTCTTAGGGTTGATTCCTTCCTGGTAATGAGAAGCCCCAAGATTAACTGGTGTTACAGTCTTTTTTATTCACATCTGGAAGAGCCAGTACTCCTTCTTTAATTACTGATCAAAATTTATAAGCCTCAAAATGATTATGCTATGCTATGCTAAGTCACTTCAGTCGTGTCCGACTCTGTGTGACCCCATAGATGGCAGCCCACCAGGCTTCCCCGTCCTTGGGATTCTCCAGACAAGAATACTGGAGTGGGTTGCCATTTCCTTCTCCAATACATGAAAGTGAAAAGAGAAAGTGAAGTCGCTCAGTCACGTCCGACTCTTAGCGACCCCATGGACTGCAGCCTAGCAGGCTCCTCCGCCCCTGGGATTTTCCAGGCAAGAGTACTGGAGTGGGGTGCCAATGATTGGACTCCCTCAATTAAACCTTCGTGTATGTGTGTGTGTGTGTTAAGTTGTTTCAGTCATGTCCGACTCTTTGCAACCTTATGGACTGTAGCCTGCCAGGCTCCTCTGTCCAAGGGATTCTCCAGGAAAGAATACTGGAATTGGTTGCCATTTCCTTCTCCATGGTCAGGTTAATTCCACCGGTCCTATGTTGCCTGAATCCTTCACTGTGGCCAGGCCATTGACCAACCTCTATCCTCATCTTTCCCCACTCCCTATTCTCTTACACTATAGGTCTAATCATTCAGCTTATTATATAACTGTGTTTATTTATATGTTGCCTATTTACCATTCAGTTCAGTCGCTCAGTCATGTCCGACTCTTTGCAACCCCAGGAATTGCAGCACGCCAGGCCTTCCTGTCCATCACCAACTCCTGCAGTTCACTCAGACTCACGTCCATCCAGTGATACCATCCAGCCATCTCATCCTCTGTTGTCCCCTTCTCCTCCTGCTCCCAATCCCTCCTAGCATCAGAGTCTTTTCCAGTGAGTCAACTCTTCGCATGAGGTGGCCAAAGTACTAGAGTTTCAGCTTTTGCATCAGTCCTTCCAAAGAACACCCAGGACTGATCTTCAGAATGGACTGGTTGGATCTCTTTGCAGTCCAAGGGACTCTCAAGAGTCTTCTCCAACACCACAGTTCAAAAGCATAAACTCTTTGGCACTCAGCTTTCTTCACAGTCCAATTCTCACATCCATACATTACCACTGGAAAAATCGTAGCCTTGACTAGATACCATTAGAAGAATATAAGTCCCATGGGGATAGAGACTTTGTTTTGTTCCCTGTGCCCAGAACTATGCCTGACATAAGTATTTGTTGGATGGATAGAGGGATGGTTGGATGGATGGGTGATTTATAGCAGTATTAGTGGTGAATGGCTATTGAGGAAGCAGAGGAGAGGCATAGACTACTCTTGCAGAAAAGTTAGCTATAAATGAAAGAAGAACAGTAAGTTGGGGCTAGAGATGGAAGGTGAGCTTGAAGCAAGGTTTCTTTTGTAAGAAGAGTTCTCTACATATTTAAATAATGAGGAAAGAAATTCAGAGAGAGGAGAATTTGAAGTGTGATCTGTGCACTCCTAATATAATGTAACCAGAGGAACAAATTGGCTTCCATCTCTTCAAGAAGCAAGGCAAGGGCACTTTTACTTCTTATCTTGTTTCCCTTGAGTGACATCTAGAGTTAGATCAGAAGTATTAAATCTTTTCTAGCTCTGCTTTACCTAAAGATTATCATGTGTGTGAATCAGTGTTTCCAAAACTTTTCTGTGAAAGAAAGACACAGAACAGATCAGATCAGATCAGTTCAGATCAGTTGCTCAGTCGTGTCCAACTCTTTGCGACCCCATGAATCACAGCACGCCAGGCCTCCCTGTCCATCACCAACTCCTGGAGGTCACTGAGACTCACATCCATCGAGTCAGTGATGCCATCCAGCCATCTCATCCTCTGTCGTCCCTTTCTCCTCTTGCCCTCAATCCCTCCCAGCATCAGAGTCTTCTCCAATGAGTCAACTCTTCCCATGAGGTGGCCAAAGTACTGGAGTTTCAGCTTTAGCATCATTCCTTCCAAAAAATCCCAGGGCTGATCTCCTTCAGAATGGACTGGTTGGATCTCCTTGCAGTCCAAGGGACTCTCAAGAGTCTTCTCCAACACCACAGTTCAAAAGCATCAATTCTTTGGCACTCAGCCTTCTTCACAGTCCAGCTCTCACATCCATACATGACCACAGGAAAAACCACAGCCTTGACTAGGCAAACCTTTGTTGGTAAAGTAATGTCTCTGCTTTTGAATATGATATCTAGGTTGGTCATAACTTTTCTTCCAAGGAGTAAGCGTCTTTTAATTTCATGGCTGCAGTCACCATCTGTAGTGATTTTGGAGCCCAGAAAAATAAAGTCAGCCACTGTTTCCACTCTTTCCCCATCTATTTCTCATGAAGTGATAGGACCAGATGCCATGATCTTTGTTTTCTGAATGTTGAGCTTTAAGCCAACTTTTTCACTCTCCTCTTTCACTTTCATCAAGAGGCTTTTTAGTTCCTCTTCACTTTCTGCCATAAGGGTGGTATCATCTGTACGTCTGAGGTGATTGATATTTCTCCCAGCAATCTTGATTCCAGCTTGTGTTTCTTCCAGTCCAGCGTTTCTTATGATGTACTCTGCATTTAAGTTAAATAAACAGGGTGACAATATACAGCCTTGACGTACTCCTTTTCCTATTTGGAACCAGTCTGTTGTTCCATGTCCAGTTCTAACTGTTGCTTCCTGACCTGCATACAGATTTCTCAAGAGGCAGGTCAGGTGGTCTCGTATTCCCATCTCTTTCAGAATTTTCCACAATTTATTGGGATCCACACAGTGAAAGGCTTTGACATAGTCAATAAAGCAGAAATAGATGTTTTTCTGGAACTCTCTTGCTTTTTCCATGATCCAGCGGATGTTGGCAATTTGATATCTGGTTCCTCTGCCTTTTCTAAAACCAGCTTGAACATCAGGAAGTTCACGGTTCATTTATTGCTAAAGCCTGGCTTGGAGAATTTTGAGCATTACTTTACTAGCATGTCAGATGAGTGCAATTGTGCAGTAGTTTGAGCATTCTTTGGCATTGCCTTTCTTTGGGATTGGAATGAAAACTGACCTTTTCCAGTCCTGTGGCCACTGCTGAGTTTTCCAAATGTGCTGGCATATTGAGTGCAGCACTTTCACAGCATCATCTTTCAGGATTTGGAATAGCTCAAGAAAGACACAAGATGTTACTAAATGATAAAGATAACTTATTCTTGGATCAAACAATGTCTGGAAACAGGTTAAACAAAGTTAAAGAGTTATTTTAATGGAGAACTTCTCCATGCCTCTAATATTCCAATGTGCAGTATAATTCCCCAGGTAGAAAATATAGTTTACATCACTTTTCTGAACTTGTTACATAAGAAAACACTTTCAAAAGTTAAAAAAAATTTTTTTACTACTATGTCCAGGAAATGCTAATACTCCATGGAACAGAGTGAGAAATTCTGGCTTTAGTCACATATTTGCTTTTTCTTTAGGAGCGAGTTACATCCCAGTTTATGTTTAATACTTTCTGTCAGGTCCAAAGGATCTGTATCATTATGGTGGCCATATATTCTTGATTTGATGTCACTTAAATTGCTTGGCTCATTGTTCCTCTAGGCACTTCAGAAATTTTTCAGAATTTCTTGCCCAATTTTTGATTAAGAAAATATGTTCACTACACATATTAAAAAATTGTTTGGCCACTCAAGACCACATGGCTTTCCACAATTAAGAAATTGTTTATGCTATTTATTAAAAGTCATCTGATAACTGGATGAGAGAAGGTAAGGCACAAGAGACAGCTCTGAGTGGTGTAAAGTTTTGAACATTATGGTTTTAGTCTGTTTCATAATAACTATGTTGTATTACTGGAAATACTTAACTTCCCCAAACTCCAGTTTTTGTAGCCACAAAATAAGTAATACCTTTGCTCACCTGAAACTTAACACATTGTAAGTCAATTATATTTCAATAAAATTTAAATTAAAAAATTGTTAAATAATAAAAAACAAGAAATTAATGACAAAAATAATAACAATTTTGCTACCTCTCAGTCATTGTGAATATTCTTCGGGTTTTGGCAATAACACTACCTCATAAGGGACATTTTTCTTACCACACTCTTTAAAGATTGAACCATTTCCTGCTCACACCCAACTGTGTCCCTGATCCCCCTCCCAGCTTTATTGCTCTTTTTTTTAACACCTGTCATAATCTGACATGCTTTATAGTTTTTTCTGGTCAGAATATTTAACATGAGATCTACCCTCAACAAATTTTTAGTGCACGTATAGTGCTGTTAACCCTAGGCACACTGTTGTATGGTAGATCTCTAGAGTTAATTCACCTTGCGTAACTGAAACTTTACACCCATGAAACAGCAATTCCCTATCCCCGCGTCAGCCACTGTAAACCACCACTCTGCTCGTAAGAGTTTGACTATTTTAGATAGCTCACATAAGTGAGATCATGCAGCATGTGTCCTATGACTGGCTTATTCCATTTAGCATAATGTCCTGCAGATCATCCATGTGCTTGCATATGGCGGGATTTCCTTCCATCTCGTGGATAAATAATGTTCCATTGTGTGAATATACCACATTTCCTTTACACATTCATCTATCAATGGACACATTTACATTGTTCCCGTATCTTGGCTATGATGAATAATGCTTCAAAGAACATCAGCGTGCCCACTCTTTAAGATCCTGTTTTCAGTTCTTTTGGATATATTCCCAGAAATGGAATTACTACATTATATGGTAGTTCTTGCCTGGAAAATCCCATGGATGGAGGAGCCTGGGAGGCTGCAGTCCATGGGGTTGCTGAGGGCTGGACATGACTGAGCGACTTCACCTTCACTTTTCACTTTCATGCATTGGAGGAGGAAATGGCAACCCACTCCAGTCTTCTTGCCTGGAGAATCCCAGGGATGGGGGAGCCTGGTGGGCTGCCATCTATGGGGTTGCACAGAGTCAGACACGACTGAAGTGACTTAGCAGCAGCAGCAGCAGCATGGTAGTTCTATTTTTAATTTTTTGAGGAATTTTCATGCTATTTTTCAAAGTGGCTGTACCATTTTGCACTCTTATCAAACAGGACAAACCTTCCAATTTCTCCACATCCTAACCAGCACTTGTTATCTCTTCTTTTGTTTTGTTGACCATAGCCATCCTAGCAGGTATGAGATGATATTGATTTGTATTTGATTTGTATTTCCTGATGATTGGTAATGTTGAGCACCTTTTCAGGTACCTATTGCCTATTTGTATGTCTTTGTCAGAGAAATATCTAATCAACTTCTTTGACTATTTTATAATCAAATCATTTGCTTTTTGTTTTTGCTATTGGGTTATATGCAGAGTAGAGAAACGCTGGACTGGAAGAAACACAAGCTGGAATCAAGATTGCTGGGAGAAATATCAATCACCTCAGACATGCAGATGATACCACCCTTATGGCAGAAAGTGAAGAGGAACTAAAAAGCCTCTTGATGAGGGTGGAAGAGGAGAGTGAAAAAGTTGGCTTAAAGCTCAACATTCAGAAAACTAAGATCATGGCATCCGGTCCCATAACTTCATGGCAAATAGATGGGGAAACAGTGGAAACAGTGTCACACTTTGTTTTGGGGGCTCCCAAATCACTACAGATGGTGACTGCAGCCATGAAATTAAAAGACGCTTACTCCTTGGAAGGAAAGTTATGACCAACCTAGATAGCATATTCCAAAGCAGAGACATAACTTTGTCAACAAAGGTCCACCTAGTCAAGGCTATGGTTTTTCCAGTGGTCATGTATGGATGTGAGAGTTGGACTGTGAAGAAGGCTGAGTGCTGAAGAATTGATGCTTTTGAAGTGTGGTGTTGGAGAAGACTCTTGAGAGTCCCTTGGACTGCAAGGAGATCCAACCAGTCCACTTTGAAGGAGATCAGCCCTGGGATTTCTTTGGAGGGGATGATGCTGAAGCTGAAATTCCAGTACTTTGGCTACCTCATGCAAAGAGTTGACTCACTGGAAAAGACTCTGATGCTGGGAAATATTGAAGGCAGGAGGAGAAGGGGACGACAGAAGATGAGATGGCTGGATGACATCACTGACTCGATGGACATGAGTCTGAGTGAACTCCGGGAGCTGGTGATGGACAGGGAGGCCTGGCGTGCTGCGATTCATGGGGTCACAAAGAGTCAGACACGACTGAGCGACTGAACGGAACTGACCTACATGAATTCTTTTTATATTTTGGAAATTAACCTCTTATCAGATATGTGCCTTGCAAATGTTTTCTCCTATTCCATAGATTGCCTTTATATTTACTTCTTTATTTGTTTATTTTTCATACACCCCCAACTAGAATATTTTCATCTATTTAACATTCAAAACAGACTCTGACACATGAGAAAAACAAATCAATTTTTGTTGGCTTAATACAATTTTTAAGTGATCAAACTTATGGAAATATTTGGAAAGTGATATTGGACTAAATCAACAGAATTGGAAATAAAGTTGGCCCTTGAACAGCACAGGTTTGAACTGCCTGGGTCTGCTTAGATGTGGATTTTTTTCAACAGTACACACTTACTGCAGTATAACAGAATCTCACGGCTGGTTGAATCTGCAGATATTAAACTTCATATACTGAGGAACTGTGGTTAAGGACGTACTACAAGATTGGAGGGCCAACTATAATATAATAGGGGGATTTTCCACTTCACAGGAGGGTCAGTGGCCCTCCATCCCCCTCCTACCCCCACCTCTGTATTGTTCAAGGGTCAACTGCAGTATCAATGAAATCAGGTGCATATGAAAGCTTAATATATATTTATAGCTGATTGTTGATAATACTGGGAAATTAACTTATAGGGAATAGTCATTATGGGCAATTGTAACCACAGAAAAATCTGTAGACCCAAAGGGAGGATGAGGAAAATATAGAATTGGCTGGGAAATGGAAGAATGAAGAGGGCATTGCAGATGGACAAAACAACATATACAAGATTGTGAAAGAAGAATAAGTTTCTCTTATAAAAGTGATTTCTTTACAAAATGGACCAATCTTCAAGGGAAGAATGCATGTCAAAGACTAGTGAGAAATGCATCTGTAAACTCACTGAGTCACTCATTCAACAGAGACTTGTTGTGTACCTATAACATGCTAGACTTTGGGTGAAGACTAGTGATAGTTAAGGGCCGGATGATGGACTCTTTGGATATCAGGCAAAGAATTTGGAAGATGCTTGTGCTATCCCATGGGGTTATTTTCAAGATTAACAAAATAGGGTGCTCAAAGTGCTCTGTAAGCCATTATGTTCTAGCATGATGTATAGCTATACCATTACCCAGCTGGAGATTGATCTGGTGAAAACTCTGTGTTAAACCATGCATTTAACCAGGTGGTAACAGACAATACATTTCTGAAGATCACACAGTGTATTAGAATTTAGGAAGCAAGGCTGTGGGGAAAGTAAAAAAGCCATAAAATAGATAAAGCACCATGAAGAAACAGACCTGTTTCGCACTTTAAGAACAGAAGCTGCTGGATTAAATGATAAACTCAATCTTTCCCAAACTGGAGCCAGATCTTTAAAAAACTAATCAGAAACTAATGAAACATTCTTCTGTTACCTCACTGAGAAGTTGTTAGGTGGAAAATGACAAGTGACTAGAGGAAACTGCTGTCCGTAAGATCCAACATCTACTAGAAAACACAGAAAAGGCAAATCTGTGTCACATGCCTCAGTGCACTCTTCTGCCACAAATTAACCAGTTTCACAGCATGAATACTTTTTCTCAAAACATCCTTATTGCTTTTATCCTCAAAGAACTGATCATGCGTTTTTTCATTCTGACAAACTTGTCAAAACCTTTGCTACCTGTAATGGAAAATCCCTCACTGATTCATCCCTGTGATTTTTAAGCCTCTACTATGTTCCAGGCTTTCATTAAAGGTTGGCAATCAAAGATCAATGAGGCATAACTCCTCCTCTTAATGAGTCTTAATTTGGTGAGATAATAGACATAGGAGGCAAAGGTTACAGTATGCGGTGATAAATGGCATATTGTAAGTATTTTGTAGGTATTCTGGCAGCAAGAAGAATCCAGGGGAAGTATCTGACAAGACCAGAGATGGGAGTAAGAATATAAAATAGACAGATAAGGTCACAAACTATTTGGACAAGACCTCTGTTCTCATGAAGATGGTCAGTCATGTCTTCTGCAAGAAAGGGACACTTGAGCTAAGATCTGACTGAGAGGAGTCAGTTTCGCAAAGAACTGGAGGAGAACCAAATAGAGGAAGTAGAAAGTGCAAAATCCCCAGACAGTGAACTTGAATGTTTCAGAAACAGAAAGATCAGCAGAGATGAAGTCAGAGTGTTCATGTAGAACCTTTTAGATAAGACAATAAGGTTTATTCTAGGTGCAAGGGAAGCCACTGCTGCTGCTGCTAAGTCGCTTCAGTCGTGTCTGACTCTGTGCGACCCCATAAATTTGATCACTTAAAAATTGTATTAAGCCAACAAAAATTGATTTGTTTTTCTCATGTGTCAGAGTCTGTTTTGAAGGTTAAATAGATGAAAATATCATTCTAGTTGGGGGTGTATGAAAAATTAACAAATAAAGAAGTAAATATAAAGGCAATCTATGGAATAGGAGAAAACATTTGCAAGGCACATATCTGATAAAAGGTTAATTTCCAAAATATATAAAGAACTCATATAACCCAATAGCAAAAACAAAAACAAGAAGCAAATGATTTGATTATAAAATAGGCAAAGAACTTGATTAGATAGTTCTCTGAAGAAGACATACAAATGGGCAATAGGTACCTGAAAAGGTGCTCAATATTACCAATCATCAGGGAAATACAAATCAAATACAAATCAATATCATCTCATACCTGCTAGGATGGCTATGGTCAACAAAACAAAAGAAGAGATAACAAGTGCTGGTTAGGATGTGGAGAAATTGGAAGGTTTGTCCCGTTTGATTAGAGTGCAAAATGATACAGCCACTTTGAAAAATAGCATGAAAATTCCTCAAAAAATTAAAAATAGAACTACCATGCTGCTGCTGCTGCTACTGCTGCTAAGTCACTTCAGTCGTGTCCGAATCTGTGCGACCCCATAGACGGCAGCCCACCAGGCTTCCCTGTCCCTGGGATTCTCCAGGCAAGAACAGTGGAGTGGGTTGCCATTTCCTTCTCCAATGCATGAAAGTGAAAAGTGAAAGTGAAGTTGCTCAGTCGAGCCCAACTCTTAGCGACCCCATGGACTGGAGCCCACCAGGCTATCTGGTCCATGGGATTTTTCCAGGCAAGAGTACTGGAGTAGGGTACCAATGGTATCGAAAGGGATACTTTGATACTAGGAAGGGATATACTTTGGCTTGCACTTTCTAAGTTCTCTCTGTAATATACGTTGAGGTTGGTTTTGGGGACAGGAGATGAGTGGGCACAGTGGGACCCATAAGATGTGAGGCTTTTATAGAGATGTCAGTGTATACCAATAGGGGAAGGAGAAGCAGAAGGATTTGGGATGTATTTGGGAGACAGAACTGAAAGGACATGATGGTGAATTTGGTCTGGATATGGGGGAGAAGAAGAAGCCAAAGATAACCCTAGACTGTTGGCTTAGGCAGTTGAGTATGTGCTAATTTATGATATCATAATTATAACTCATGCTTTGTTATTTTTATTATGCACCACTCAGAGCTCTAACCACTATATTACCTCATGTTATCCTCACAAAGAAAGCCACAAAATAGGTACTATTACCATCAACCCTATTGTACAGGTAAAGGAAGGGAGGAATGGAGAGATTAAACTTACTTGACTTTTAAATTTCAGCCTATGTTTGAATCCAGGCTCTACTCACTCCAGAGTTTGTGTGCTTAACCAAGACATTCTGCCTTGTATTCCACAGTTGCTCAAGGCTAGAGGATGGGCTGATTTTAGGAGGTGACACATTACATTTGAGATGCCTTACATGGAAATGTCAGATACACGGTTGGATAAATGAGTATGGAAGTCAGGGGACAGGTCAGCCTGGAGACATCAGTGGAGTCATGGCACACTGATAGAATTTAGAGCTGTGAGGTTCAACTTGATATATCTAACAGAAATCTCTAATATCGCTTAGAAGATGCTCCAAACCAAGCCTTGCTGCTACTGCTGCTGCTGCTGCTAAAGTCACTTCAGTCGTGTCCGACTCTGTGCGACCCCATAGACGGAAGCCCAACAGGCTCCCCCTGTCCCTGGGATTCTCCAGGCAAGAACACTGGAGTGGGTTGCCATTTCCTTCTCCAATGTATGAAAGTGAAGTGAAAGTGAAGTGAAAGTGAAGTCGCTCAGTCGTGTCTGACTCTTCACGAGCCCATGGACTGCAGCCTACCAGGCTCCTCCGTCCATGGGATTTTCCAGGCGAGAGTACTGAAGTGGGGTGCCAATGCCTTCTTCGAAACCAAGCCTTGGAGTCCTCCAATTTGTATTTCTCAGACAGAAACTCACTTGAGAAACTGAGAAGCAACATTCAGGTGAGGTAGAAAGAACCTCAGAAGAACAAAGATTCCCAGAAACTGAGCAATTAAAGTATTGACTTGTTTTCAGCCAGGTTCTGTCCTCATGGTGGCAACAGGGATGCAGTGGCTCAGCCTATATCCTTTCAAACTTAAGGTTTATTGAAAAGGACAGACTGTGCCCAGGGAGCAAATCTTGGGATTCTATCTGACTGGATCTTCTTAAATCATGGGCCCATTTCTGAATTCTGCACCAATCACTGCAACTAGGGATCTCTAAGGTAGGGTCCCAACCATGATATACAGATGAAAAGTGGGGATGCCATCACCCACTGTAGCTTGCATTTTGTATGAAACTATCACCAGAATCTTGAAAATTACTATGGATGAAAAGTATTAGAACGATCTGATTTCTATGAAGACAATTCTTTCTCATCAGTTTCAAAGAATCTCAAAATGTTGTCTTACCATCCAAAGGCTGCTGACACTCATGGTTGCCCATATCTTAACCCCCAAATATGACTTCTCATTCTAAGCCTGATCTCAAGTGGGCAGGACTCAATCATGAATGATATGGGTAAATGGAAAATAGAAAATCACCAGAGCCTCATTTCATATCAACTGCTTTGCAAATAGTTCTATTTAGAGGAAATGTAACCACATGGTTAGGAAGCCATTTCACCCACTCTCTTGCAAGAGTTTCTATCATAGAAGAGTTTCTGTTGTAGAAAGTAAGGTTAAGAACCGGCCATGGTTAGAATTTTCAACATCCTTGGCAACAGGGGTTTTCTGGTTCCTTCTCTTTCTCTCTGAACACATCCACCCACGCATTTATTTATTCAACAACAGTTTCATTGAGCACTTATTTGGAGAAGGCACCATTTAAGTACTGGAGATACAATACTAAGTACATCATGCAAAAATCCCTATCATGAAATTTAAATTCTAGTAGCAGGAGACAGGTAACACTAAATAAAAATAATATATAAGTAATTTATATAGTAGTTTACGATAGAGAGGGGGAAAGGGGATGTGCAGGGCCATGGTAGGAGTTGCACAATTTTAAAGAGGCTGTCTACCTCTCTTAGACACTTTTTTCTATGTCAACTACCTTTATTTATGAAGAATTTTTTCCTAATCAGTTAAAAACATAAAATCTGTGATGCAGGAAGACACTTCACAGAGGGGAGAGATGGGGCCTTAGAGGACTCCAGTTTATCAGCCCTGGTTTTCAAAGCCTTCTGGGAGTGCAGGGATCAGAGTTCATTCTTGGGAAAGTGAAATACTCATGATTTATTCCAAATCAGGTGGGATGATTAGTGTTTCAGATGATAACGAATCTGCCCGCAATGCAGAAGCCCCGTGTTGGATCCCTGGGTGAGAAAGATCCTCTGCAGCAGGAGTGGCTTCCCACTGTAGTATGCTTTCCTAGAGAATTGCATGGACAGAGGAGCCTGGCAGGCTACAGTCCATGGGGTCGCAAAGAATCTGATATGACTGAGCAACTAACACTTTCATTTTCGCTTTCATTCCAAATCAGCTGGGATGATGGGCTGCCTTGTTCTAGGAGGGGGAGCAGAAGGAGTTGGTAAAACTTTGGACTGGAGCTAAAAAGGCAAGTTGCAGGGGGGAGAGGGGGTTCTTTACTCCCTTGAGGATTCTGAGGCCCCATCTGTGCCTCCCGCAGCAGATGCAAACACCTCCATTTACAGCTGAGCTTTTCTGTTTCCCTTGCACACCCAGAGCAACAGAGGGATGGGATGATACACTCCCCACCTTGGGGACACAGGCAGAAACCATCCACGTTCCTGTCACTTGCTGACACTATGGACTTGGTCAGGGTACAGAGGAAGCACAATACTATCCAAGGCATGTGGCTCTCTACTAAATTATCTGAAATGTTAAAATCAATTAAAATGTATTATTTTTAGTTAGGTTCCAGGGAAGTTTTCAAACTTATTTGTTAAATAAATGGCCTGACATTTGGGGGTACATATCTCAGAAAAAGAAAATGTAAATGGAGTATACATAGGAAAAGATGATCAATTTAACAAGTTGTCAGGGGCATGTAAACTAAAACAATGTGATGCCCTTTACTACCATCAGGCTGGCAAAAATGGAAAAATGCCAATGATAATCTGGTGCTAGTAAGAACTTGAAGAAATCAACAAAAGAAGAGTTGTGGGGGGAAATTGCCAGCATTTAGCATATCTTCTGACCTCCTAATATTACTTCTAGAAAGTATTCCTATAAAATAAAAGCACAGATCTGGATATACATAAAAAGATGCTCATTACAGCCTGTTTTATGTGGACAGAAAAATGAAACAACAAGCAAATTGGAATGGTTAAACCAATTTTGCTGTACTCATTCCATGGAATATTTTGCAGTTAACTAATCAAGGCTATGGTTTTTCCTGTGGTCATGTATGGATGTGAGAGCTGGACTGTGAAGAAGGCTGAGCGCCGAAGAATTGATGCTTTTGAACTGTGGTGTTGGAGAAGACTCTTGAGAGTCTCTTGGACTGCAAGGAGATCCAACCGATCCATTCTGAAGGAGATCAGCCCTGGAATTTCTTTGGAAGGAATGATGCTAAAGCTGAAACTTCAGTACTTTGGCCACCTCATGCAAAGAGTTGACTCATTGGAGAAGACTCTGATGCTGGGAGGGATTGGGGACAGGAGGAGAAGGGGACGACAGAGGATGAGATGGCTGGATGGCATCACTGACTTGATGGACATGAGTCTGAGTGAACTCCGGGAGTTGGTGATGGACAGGGAGGCCTGGCGTGCTGTGATTCATGGGGTTGCAAAGAGTCGGACATGACTGAGCGACTGAACTGAACTGAACTGAAAATGAGCATATATATATATATATAGGAAAGATATCCCTGATGTGTTTTTATCTCTAAAAAAGGGAAAGATATGTATACATATATATTATTGTTGTCAATGAAACTAGAAACATTACGGGAAGAGCTCTAGCCAACCATCACCATTGGATCACTTGGGAAGTTGAAGATACAGAAGTAGAGAGATTTTTTTTTTTTTCCTCTTTATGCCTTGATAGCATTTCAGACTTAAAACAAGCATGTATTAGGCTTGGCTAATGAACCAAGATATCAGCCACCAGCAGCAACAGTGTTCACAGGACTGAATGCTCCCTAGTATGCCTGCCACCAGAGTCTGTGCCCTTAGAATGCGCAGCACTGGGGGCTTGTTTTCCTAGGCGCTGGACCACCAGGCTGGGGAACCGGATTTGTGGCTCAAAACTCTCACTCCTGTGGGGAAACCTCCGTGATATAATAATTCTCCAGTCGCTCACCCCAGGAGGTATGGGATTTGATTATATAGTCAGTCCACTCCTCCTACTCATCTCATGGTTCTTTCCTTATGTCTTTAGTTGCAGAAGATCTTTCCTGGTAGGTTCCAGTCTTTTTCATCAATGGGTGTTCTGCAGATAGATGTGATTTTAGTGTGCTATGGCAGGTAAGCTCGGGGTCTTTCTACTCTGCTATCTTGGCCTCTCTCTACTCTTCATTTTGAGTTTAATTTTTCCTGCAAATTGATTTTATATACTGTTTCCAGGAAGTGAGATACTCTCATGTCTTGGTTGTGTGACTTTTTAAAATGAATGATCCAAAGCTTTCCTCTTCAGTAAAAATGATGCTATTAACACTGTTTTTAAAAAATTCTCCAAAAATTTGTTCTGTGTGAAATTCATCTTAACATGAACTCAGACCAAGGTTTTTGTTTTATGGGATAAAATATCCAGTATGTACTTAAAGCTGGTGTTTCTAAATCCAGGTCTCCTGCAGCAGAAATTTCTTTCAGCCCCTAGTTTTATAATTTTTAACAACACTAATAAAGTATAAAAGAGAAAAGCAAGGGGAGGACCATGATAAACCAGCAAGGATTCATTAAGAACAGTTGGGAATTTAATTGGTAGAGAATAAGCTTTAGCTATTGAAAGCACACCAAGCCATGCCTTTTGAGAACAGGTGGGAAATTTGAAGCTGTTTATTAGACAAGAGCTTAGTGGGGGAGGGGATGATGAAGCTGAAATGGAAACAAAAGGACGTAGTGAATGCCTGCAAATACTTAATGTATGGCTGCATCACCCAACATCCATTCTCCCACCCCTCATGGCATGGGACCCTCAATTTTTACCTGGATGCATTCTACCCCAAATAAAGGCTGTATTTTTCACCTTTCTTGAAGCTGAGTATGACTCTGTAAGTCCTGGCCCTGGTCTATGCACACAAAAGCTGTGCTTCCAACTTGAAACTTTGAGCTTCTTCTCCCCCAACATACCTCTTAACTAACCCACCTGTCCTGTGGAAGATGGGTCACGATTACTCTAAACCCCAAATTTTGAATCTGGGAAAAATAGATAAATAGATAAAATTCAAGAGGATAGATTTTAGATCAATGTAAATGATTGTCTAATGCTAATAGGTGAGATTATTTAGAGAAAGAGAGGGATGTTCCAGGAGGTAGTCTTTCTTAATTGTAAGGAAATGCTAGGTGGGAACAGTGTTATAATGAAGGTTCTAGTATAACATGCAAAGTTGGACAGCATGCCCCTATTGTTCCTTTCAAATTATGAGAGTCTGTCCTCTTATGAGGGCTTCCCAGGTGGCTCAAGTGCTAAAGAATCCACCTGCCAATGAGGAGACACAGAAGATGTGGGTTCAATCCCTGGGCCAGGAAGATCCCCTGGAGGAGGAAATGGCAACCTTCTCCAGTTTTCTTGCCTGGAAAATCACATGGAGGGAGGAGCCTGGTGGCCTACAGTCCCTGGGGTCACAAAGAGTCAGATACAACTTAGCAACTAAGTACACACACTCACACACACACACAAATATGCTCCTAGGAAGTCCAGATTTCAACACATTTTTGTGTTGGTGAAAAGGAGATGCTAGAATCTCAGTACAGTTTATTTTTCTGAATCCTTGTTTACACTGCATACCTGCTTGCTTGCAGTGCAATGCACCACTTCAGTGGTGTTTGACTCTTTGTGACCCCATGGACTGTAGCCCACCTAGCTCCTCTGTCCATGGGATTCTTCAGGCAAGAATACTGGAGTGGGTTGCCATTTCCTCCTTCAGGGCTTGTTTACCTTATCAGTAGAAAATGTAAAACCCTAGAATCATCCTAGGCTATTTCTTCAGCACTGATTCCCTGTAAACCAGTTGGTCACTGAGTTATATCAATTTTACCTCCTAAATATCTCCAAAATCCATTTCCCTTCTCCAGCCTCACTGGCATTTTTTTTTTTTTTGCATTGTTCCATTCTAAAAATACTTCTTGAATGTCTGCTCTAGGACAATGCCATACTCAGCACCAAGGACATGATGTTGAATAAGACTCAGTGTGCCTTCAAGAAAGGTATGTGAGCAAATAGAAAATTACAATATGATGTGATAAAAGCTATGCTTTGCAAGAGACCTATAACTCAGCCTGAGAGTCAGGGTTGGGGGCAGGGGTCATAGAAGGCTTCCTGGAAGAGGCAACACCTGAGGTGAGTCTTAAAGGCTAAATTATCTAAAACTTCATCCGTTAGTGCCACGTGCCCTGACCTCCACTCCACTGCACCTTCTCCACAGCTCCATTATTGCTTATATTTCACCATATGATTGCTTATCTATCTCCATTCCTAAGTTCTAAATTGCTGAAAAGCAATTATGAGTTTTATTGATGATTATGACTCCACTCATGACCCGGAGGCTAGCAGACACTAAGCATTTGATGAATATTTACAGATTGGTTGGTTTTCATTTTAGTGAACAGCTCTCAGCCCTAGCAAAGGATACAATTCTCTTGACTTCTTAGGATGGGTAGTAACTCATAGCACAGTTCTGCAAGTACTTTTTAGAGTTTCTGCCGCTCCTTCTAGTCAGCCTGACAGAGCTTTCACTTTTTGTTCCCGGCACTGTGTGCACATCTGACCTCTCCAGAACCTCCCTAACAGTGACTCCCATAGCTTCCCTCTCTGGGAAGCCGTGTGGACCACAGCTACCTGGACAGAGACTGTGTTCCCTGAAGGTCGACCGGGGCAGGACCAGGGCTGTACCACCTTCTAGCATCCCTCGTGGGGAGCCACAGTCATCAGCCCAGTGGAATGACTGACTGGGTGAGTGTGCTTTCGTACCTCCGTCTCTGGAAACAATGACAGGAGCTCTGAAACCAGCTTGAAACCTAAACATCGCGGCTTGACTTTTTCTAAACTGGTCTCTGTGGGTAGGTTAAAATTATCATGTTCGAATTTCCAACTATTTTTCTAAGTTGGACCAGAATGAGGCAGTGGAAATTCATTAAAATGTAGTGTTTCCCAGTGTCTGAGACACGCTCCACCTGGGGTTAGGAAGATGATTCTACAAGGTGCACAAGTGAGCATGTTTTAGTTGAGACTATCTTTGTTTAAGTTTAATGACCTGTGTTAAAAGTCATATGTTTATTTACAGCCACCTCTGAGTTGGCGCGAGTAAAAGAGTATGTTAATTTCAATTCCTTGTTGATGTAAATAACACAGATGCTCTTAGAGGACTCAGGTAGAGAAGCACTGTTCTATCACAGGCTTCAAATTTCATACCAACCAGTGACGATCCTGGCTAGAGCTATGCCAGAGCTGAAAGAAACCTTGGAAGTTATCTGCTCCAATTTACTACTTATTCACTCAACAAATATATATCCGGCACTTACCGTTTAAAAGGATCTGGGTAGAACTGCAGTGAATCAGAGAGGGACAGTCTAGTGGGAGAAACAGATATTAAATCTCAGAGGAATTATAAAGACAGGTTCTGTGAAGAAGTAAAAAGTGTATGAAACCATTGATGGCAGAATGATATCTGAATGAAACCTTAAAGGATTAGGAGAAATGAAGCAGGCAGGGCAGGGCTTGAGGGTGGTATTGGGGACAGATGGGGGAAGAGAACAGAGTGTGTGAGGTCCTTTGAGGGCGTGTATCTGGCGTAAAGGAAGATCTGTCGATCACCCATGGTAGCTAATTTCAGTCAGGATTCATCCAGAAACGCAGGCCCAGGAAGTGAATTGACCTGACATTAGCCACACCTCCTGAGAGAAGCAGGGCGCAGGCCTCAGTCCATTCTCTCAAGAGCTCACGCATTCACCTTGTGCTAATGTAGTGCCCTGCATTTAGACCCCGTTCTGGGGGCTGGAGACCCTCCAGGGAACAGAACAGATAAAGGCCCTGCCCCCCACAGAGCCTGTATTCTGACATGGTGGAGAGTCAGTAAGTAAACAAGTCAAGCCAAGCACATCAGTGAGAGAGAAGTGGTTTAGAGAAAAGTTGGGGGGCGGGGGGTGATGCTTTGGATGGATGGCCCTCGGAGGATGCACGCAGAGACTTGAAGGAAGTTGGGACAAATCAGATCTCTTCGTCTCACGGAGGGCTTGTTTTTACCACTCCAGGCCATGTGGTAGTACTCAGGCTCTTTCTGTTCTCCCTGTGCTAAGAGCAGAGTCAAACCCTTAGCTCTAATTATATGCTGCCAGACAAAACATTTTAATAGGAAATGTAGTCTCCTAGGTGTGATCCAGGAGGGATCTGCCAGAAGGAATCTTCCCCTAGGAATGCTAAATTGCTTGGGGATTCTAGAGCATCCTGTGGGCATTTGGGGTATGCAGCTACTTCCCAGTATGCAACCATCATTGGTTCTGGTAAAGTCCAGACTGGGACCTGTAATCAGAGGGAAACTTTTACCCTGAGCCCACAGTGACGCACCCAATAGAGTTTCCTCCCTGCGCACCAGGACACCAGCTCCTCTCTTCCTAACTGCCTTTTCAAAATACTAGTCTTTACTCAAAAACACTAAAAAACATGCTTTTCCCTTTGGTATTTGAAAAAAAGTTTGTGATTAGACACCAGCACAAGGATACTGCTTTCTTGTTTAGTGATTATGTTTAAAATCCTACAGTGCTTCTGAGTTTAGCAGCTTTTTAACTGTTCTAGGCAAACAAACGGAGAAGGCAATGGCACCCCACTCCAGTACTCTTGCCTGGAAAATCCCATGGATGGAGGAGCCTGGTGGGCTGCAGCCCATGGGGTCGCTAAGAGTCGGACACGACTGAACGACTTCACTTTCACTTTTTCGCTTTCATGCATTGGAGAAGGAAATGGCAACCCACTCCAGTTTTCTTGCCTGGAGAATCCCAGGGGCAGGAGAGCCTGGTGGGCCGACGTCTATGGGGTCACACGGAGTCGGACACGACTGAAGTGACTTAGCAGCAGGCAAACAAAAGAATTCAAGAAACAAAAACATTGAATTCATCAACAGGGAAGGGACATATGTCTACTTGTGGCTGATTCACGTCCTTGTACAGCAGAAACTGATACAACATTGTAAAGCAATTATCCTCCAATTAAAAATAATTTAAAAACAACTTTGAATTCAGTTACTCCAAAGTATTAGAACAGAGGTGAAATTTTATCCCGAAGGACCTAAAGTTGTCTGATTGGCAAATGTGATATTTCATATCCCCTCTAATACCTGGAGTTCCAAAGTAATGAAACAGCCTAAGAATGGTAACCAAGACGGGTGATTCTCGGCTCTGTGGAAGCACGGCACAGATTCAGCTCTGAGGGTGCCTGTTCCTGGAAAACACTGAGGCCCTGTAAGTGAGGCAATGAGAGGCCATGGACGGTTCACCACTTCCTCTTGGGTCCATGGGAAAGCCAGGGGGCAGATTCCTGACCCCCAAGATGCCAGCTCTTCCAAATATTTCTCAACAAGGAAGGCTGCCCCATTACTGATGGCCTCAGAGCCTGCCCTGGGAAGCCCTAAGTCAACAGCACGAAATGAAAGCAGAGTTCCCCAGGCTCCCCACCCCCAAACCCCTCCACTCACCACACCTTTCCCTGCCTGTGGACCTAATAATGAGGTCCCCAGTGAGATAAGATGTAGGGCTACAAGGTGTTGATGGGGAAGGCAGGAAGGAAAAGGGGCAAGAAACAAAGGGATAATTTTGGAATATGAAAGAGAAGGGAGTCCTCTGTGGATAGATAAATGACTATGTGATTGAAAAGACTGGATGGTGGGAAAACAAGAGAAGAGATGCCAAGGATGAAAACCAAAAAGGCCTTCAAGTCACCCTGTCTATTCCTATCACAAAACACCAAGTCCTGGAGTTGTCTGTGTGCAGCAGAGACAGAATAGATGCTTTGTGGAAGTGAATTAGCCATCACACAAATTGCTCTCTGAAACTGCCCATGATTACTATGCTGAAGCAGTATTGTTTGATGCAAAACAATACTCAGGCTGTATGACTCATTCAACTAAAGGGCTGGCTGTATGGGTAAGGTTTTTAGATTGTATGGCAAGTTTCCTGTGGTAGAATCTGAACTGCATTCAGACTTCTATTTGGCCTTTAATAACATTCTTAATTGCATGGCACCTTGCCCTTTGAAGGAACATAATCAAGCTTTAGCATCATTTCCAATTAGTTCCTTGTAGTCTATGTAGCTTGAGTTATCTGTCAAAAGTGTGTCTAATAAACCATTCCAAGCAGTTAGTTTACATGTGCAACCATTTGATCTGATCTGATAGTTATCCATTATACTGAATGAAATTCTAGCATACTGTCTTAGAAAGGACATCCAGGACAAAGAAACACAACTTATTTCATTAAAATAAAAATCTGCTAGGGGCTAAGTTCACACTGGGCATAATTAATTATCATCAAGCCCTACACTATGCTATGCTTCCTCCTTAAGTAGACAATAATTATATATATGGCATCTATGTAACTCTCACTATATTATATCTCAGAAATCTGTCATTTTCTTTGAGCAAATATTACATGATTTAATTCTGGTTATACACTTTTAGATTAAACTCATACAATGCACTTGGGAATGAAAAAACATATTCAAGATGAAAGCATTCTTTGAAAACACAGAAAATGTGCATATTAATAATAATTAATAAGATAAGATAATAAAATTATCTCCAAAATGCTATTGCATTAAATTCCTCTAGTCATAACTTGCTGTCAGTACTATGCACAAAATATTTAAAAGGAAATACACTGCTGTAAATTGATCTCTGGCTGTGCTCATTATATTTCAAAATAAAATCAAGTCAATCCACTTGGCTCCTTGAATTACTTAATACTTTCCAAGAATTGTTTAATCCAGGAAAGAAGAATATCCAGTTCACTTATGGCTTTGTAGATGCCTTTCTTTCCAATCTGCAGATAAAGTAGAAATATTAGAAGCAGAAATAGTTCGTATCTTTAAAAAAAGTACTCAAAGACAAGAATTTGGTATACCAACCTCATAAAATGTTCTCTTCATCCTAGTAATGGATTTCATCTCTCTAGCTGATGAAGCACAGGAAATCTAAGAAATTAGCAGTAAATACAGAAATATTGCTGAAGAAGGACTAACATTCACTCTGCCACCCACTCAACCAACAATTTTTGAGCATGTTGTGGGCATGAAATACACTGGCAAATAAATAATACTTGTCCTTTGTCCTAACAGAGTTTACAGTTTCATGAAGGAGAATAATGATAAATTTACAAAAAAAAAAAAAAACAAATGAAAAATTAAAATTTACAAACTGCAACTAAAGCTGTGTTTGTAATGCATGACTCTATGATAGGTATCTACAGAAATGACCCTCTTTCAACTAGATGGTCAGAGAGGGTTCTTTTGCAGAATGACACTTAAATTAAGGTCTGAAAAGGGGGGAAGCGGCAGGTATATGAGGAAATGAAGAAAGAAAAGAGGGATCTGGAAAGGATACACAGGTGGAATAATTCAGGGAACCTGAGCGAAAGGTGTACAAATGTCCTGAGGCAAGAAAGACTATGCCTTTCAGAAACTTAAAGAAACCATGGCTGGAGCAAGAGAGATGCTAGAAACACAAGAAATGTGGGAATGATGAGGAAAAAATTTTACTTTTTGAAAAATTGCCCTGGCTGTTTTAAATATTGATGTTGATTCCCAGGAGAAAGCACCAGGAAATGAATATTAGTTTCTAAATTAGGAAGAAGAGTAAGCTAGTGTCTTGAGAAGACAGCTTGTAGCCTGACTTGGGGTGGAGAGATTGGGAAATGCTGGTCTCCTTTGAGGAGGTGAGTTTTCAAATAATGAGCACAAGAATCACTTAGGAGTCATGGGGAAGAAATTATCCATCTTCCTTTCCTCATCTGTTTTCTCCCACAGATTCCCATAGGGAAGACCTTGCATAGGAAGGTAGAAATTCTTCCTGTGAAATAGGCTTTTGTGATGAGGCATGGAAGAGCTGCACCCAGAATGTGAAGGTTCCGTCTGCAGGACTCACAAGCACAAGGGCTGAACGTCCCTGTGATAAGAGCCATCAGTTTAGAGGACGTTTCCTCCCACACCAGATCCTGTGAGGCCAAAACAATGTGGAACCGATCCAGAACAGTGGCAGCCAGAATCAGAGCATAGGTCAGAAAGAATTCATTCCTTCGTTAAACAAGCATTCATGAAGTGCCTACTAAGTGTAGATCATGTGCCAGGCACTAAAGACATAATAATGAGCAAAACAGAGGTAGCAAATAGATAGTGGTAGATGGGAAAATCCATAAAATACAAGATCAGTAATAGAAGATAAAAATCCAGCAGTTCTTCTTTATCCCAATTTCCCTCCATATGAAGATTGTTAGATAAAATAATAGTAGTCAACGTGTATTTTGTTAGCATTCTGTATCAGGCACTAATATGAAGGCTTTGGTTATATTAACTCATTCAGTCCTCAAAACAACCTTATGAGGTAGGTGCTATTATCACCCTCATTTAACCCAAGCATTGAAGTTAACATTCCGTCAATGTTCACATAGTATTAATAAGTGGAAGAGCTGAGATCCAAACCCAGGTAGTTTGACTCCAGAGTATGTATTTAAAAGCCACTATATTACACTATTTCTACACTATATACACTATTATACTATTTTTTATACTAAAAAACCTGCATAACTTGGAAAAGATATTCCAGCTACGCCATTCTCCTGTTGAAAATCTTAAATACCCAGTTCCAAAGAAAGATTGGTTCAAAGATCTCTACTCTGTATTATCCCAGGGGAAATACTGGGAATGCCTCTAAAAGCCTAAGCTAATTGACAGAGAAAGACACACAGAGACAGAGATTTCACCCTGAAAATGCACAGTGTGATAAGAAACAAAAGACAATAACCTCTGTGTGTGTCTATTTGTGTGTGTGTGTGTGTGTTTTGCTCCCTTTGTTCATTTGTTTTCCAGATTGGAACCGCAAAAGTAAATTCTAGAAATACCGAGTCTAGTTCCAGCCAGGAGAGTAGTTCTGGAAATAATTATTATAGAGAAGACTGCCTATCACTTTTTAAATGGAGAATTTGGCTAGATGCTAAATCTGTCCAGTCAGAAATTATCTAGTATAAATGTAGTTGGCCCAAACATTGTAACTGGAAGAGAGGACTTCATGAGGATAATCAATACTTGCCAATTCCAATATATCCAAAGTTCTTAGATGCAAAGAGCAGTCACAAGGAACTGAATGAATAAGCAAATCATAGGGCACAATATCAAATATGCCTGTGTCCGGATTTAAAATTTTAACACTAGAATCCACCCGCCAGTGCAGGAAACAAGGGTTTGATCTCTCATCCAGGAAGATCTACATGCCACAGAGCAACTAAGCCCATGAGCCATAACTGCTGAGCCCTGCGCTCTAGAGTCCAGGAATGGCAACCGCTGAAGCACGCACACCCTACAGCCCTTGCTCTGCAACGAGAGAAGCCACTGCAATGAAAAACCTGTGCTCTGCAACTAGAGAGCAGCCCCCACGTGCCACAGCTAGAGAAAAACCTGTGCAGTAATGAAGACTCAGCATAGCCAAAAATAAATAAATATTAAAAAAAAAAAAGATTTACCACTGAAAATGTGAGACCAAAGAAGCCAATCAAATTCTGGACATTACAGAAATTAAATGTTGTTAAGGCATTCCTTAATGATGAGGCCCTCTCCCCCAGACAGCTTGGGCCTACAGGGCCTCCCATAAATAGGGTAGAAATTACAAGAAAGGTTTCTGGCTTCACTCCATCTAAGGCACACGCTACCCTAAGAAGAACAAAGAGAGTAGAAGAGGAGAAAAACAAGGTTTGGCAAAAAATAAAAACCCATCACTTAATAGCGGCAGTGTTTCTTCTAGAGCTCTACAGGTTTATGGGATTCTTTCTGGTGCCTTGAGATCCGTTTACTATAAATGACCGCTAGTAAATGCAAGAGGTTTTCATTTTCCTCACTGTTATAAATATGTCTATAGACCCAGCAGGATAGCCTGATTTTACTGCTAATTCACATTTCTTTGCTTGGAAGGAGGAATTTACAAGTGATTCCCTTTACCTTATATTTCAAGGTATAGTTCCATTTGCAGAAAACAGCATGCAGAACCAAAGGGCAACAGTTTTGTTCTAAGAATGGATGCATGATTTGACAGACTCAGGCAAAGCAGTTATGATCTGGACAAGAGGCAATGTATTAGTAGGGCTTGAATAACCACGGACTGGCTCAAGAACAAAAAAATAATATGTATGTGATAGTCACAGAATAGCAAACACAAGGCAACAGCCTAATCATTCACCATTAAGTCAATGGATATTTATTGCATACTTACTATACGCTAGGCATATAATCGTGTCTCTGACCACATAGCATTGATTTTACTTAATTTATAAAAGTGCCCTAAATGCTGAAAACTGCCTTGGGGCACAAGCAATGACTCATAACTGTCAGAAACAGTGAAGGAAAATCACAATACTACGTGACGAATACTGTGATTTAAAAACAAAAACCCGTTCTGGGGACACAGCAGAGGCCATCCAACTGTGGAATCCCAGAAGGCTTCCAGAAAGGAAAAAACAAGAGAGTTGCATCTTGAAGGGTGACTAAAACGGAGTGGAGGAAACAGAACAAATGGATGAGAAGGCAGAGGAAGCCCAATGCTCGAAGGTTGGAGAGAACAGAGATTATTTATTTAATTTGCTATTATTGATATTATTTTCGGGTCCACATGTGGGATGGCCCACATGTGGAAAAAATAAATGTAATCCTTAAATCTGAATCCCTGGTAGCATGTGGGATCCTAGTTCCCTAACCAGGGATCGAACCTGGGCTGCCTGCATTGGGACTGCAGAGTCTTAAGCACTGGACAACCGGGGAAGTCCAGCAATGATAATTCAAACACCCTTCTGGTCTCAGGTTCAGTTACCTGTGATATGGCCCCAACCTCCAGCCCTCAGCATCCTCTTGTTTGCTCCCTTTATGGCACCTGTCAAAATCTGAGAGTTGCTGAAACTGACTGAGAGCATTCTCAAAACAGTTCTGTACAGAAAGAGATATTATCTATCGATTTTTGTTGAATTTCCAGCATCTGGAATAGTGTTCAGCAACACTAGATACTCAGTGCTTGTTTAATGAATGAATCAATGAATGAAATGCAAGCATCAGCTTAGCACTTTGGGGTTCACAAAGCCCACAGGTTTAATAGTAATAGTAGTCTGAAGTATATACTGGGCATTAGTGAGTTCTGTTTAAAACAATTTGATGAAAAAATAAATGTAATCCATAAATCTGAATCCCCAATATCCACAGTGTGTTTGAAAAATCATGAAAATATGCATTGTGAATTATATACACTAAAACAAAAATGAATAATCCTTCTTCACTGATAATTCTGAGGAAATGAAACAGCTTGGCCAGGGTGTGGACAGCTGTACATGTCATAGTCTCTCGTATTGTCACAAATAATGACCTCAAATTCTTCCTACAAAAAGAGTTTTACTATACTATAGTCCTTTATGAGCATGTACTATAGTCTTTTATGAGGCTTCCCAGGTGGCACTATTGTTAAAGAACCCGCTTGCCAACACAGGAGACCGTAGAGATACGGGTTCAGTCCCTGGATTGGGAAGATCCCCTGGAGGAGGGCATGACAACCCACTTCAGTGTTCTTGCCTGGAGAATCCCATGGACAGAATCCCATGGACAGAGGAGCCTGGTGGGCTACAGTCTATAGGGTCGCACAGAGTCGTACACGACTTAATGGACTTAGCACAGCACAACTAAGGAATAACTTTGAAAGAAAATGAGTTCTATAATATAACTAGAAAATATATTTACAAAAGTTAAAACTGATGACTTATAAATGATCTCTTTATCTTTCACTTAAAGTAACACTATAAATAAAACACTAACTTTAGGCACTAAAAAGGTATTTGATTGTTTAAGAGAATCTCTCCTTTGGAAATTGTTGAGAAAATGTAATTGGAAGAAAATTAGTGTTCTAAGAATGGAAAACAGTAAAGAAAGATACGAACAATTTTACAGAACTACTATGTATTAGACATTTTGACTTAGTATCTTATTTAATTCTTCCAAAAACCACATGATGAGATTATTGATACTGTTAAAGACAAGTTTAGGACTTTATAGTCAATGAAAGAATAAACCAGGATTAGTCTTACTTTCTGCTTCAGTTTTTATAGTTCAGCCAATTATGATTTTTAAAATATTCAAAATTGCAAACATAAATAATTGGCAATGCTTCACAACTTGATAAGCTAGTTGCAGCTGATGATACAAATTACTTATCAAACTTTCTACAAGAATTAGAGACACAAATATTCTATTTGACAAGACTTACCAAACTTAAAAATTAATCACATACAATTAATGTAAAGAAACAGAGTTCTCTAATTACCAATTACTATTTAGACTCTCAAAATATTAATTAAAGTAGATGATGAAATCTTGAAAACTAATGTACTTTTTTTTCCAGTTTCAACTTTGAGCACTAGTAATTAGTCAAATTATCCTATGAATTCAACTAAGCAACTATTAAATTCCCTTTCTAGTCTGAGAGTTTTTCTATAAGAATCTTTAAAACATATTTTTACAAAGAGGCACTTTCCAAATATCATTTAGACAAATACCATGGGATTGCAAAGAGTCGGACACAACTGAGAGACTTCAACTTTCAGTTTCAGTTTTCAGGGCTAACAGAGATTAAAAACAAAGATTAAAAAAAAGATATTTATGTTATCCTTTGCTTTTTTTCTTTAAACAATTTTGCCACCTGAATTACCCAAATCAGACTTATTAAAATGTATAATATTTTACTAGGTGCTGCAAAATACCTAGAATGTTCTCAGAAACAATAAGATGACATTCAAATACAGTGGTGCTGGGATTCCAGACATTGGAGTCTGTCATTAAGAATGGCTCAAGAAGATGCCAGTCTCAGTGGATTTATAAAGAAACCCTAAACTTTAAAGAACCAGAAAGACTTCTCAAAAATGAAAAAGAATTTTTGTCCATGAGTTAATAATGAAGCTATGAGAAAATAACAACTCATTGATCACCTTGAAAGAATATTAGAAAATCAATCCTTATATTGAAAACTGATAAATAAAGAAAAAGAATTACATGTTTCTTTTTAACAGTACAGATGAAATTGTTGGAGCAAATGAAATGAAAAGTTTTAATTAAAAATATAATGTCATCATTTGGTAACTTTTAAAAATATCTCATATATTTGCATAAACAGTTGACCGTAAATAAAATTGCACATTATCTAGAAAATCACAATATGTAAAACAGGTAAGAACCAGAATTACATGTTTATTCTGACCTTCTTATATGATAAGGTCCTCAGGACAGCCAAACAATTAGTTAGGGGGAGATTCTCTTTACACAATTATCCCTATTTATAAATAAAGGAATAGAATTTTAAAAGCATTATTTGCAATGTTTTATGATTTAATAGATCTAAACAATAATTATCAGAGACTGATAACAGAAATAGAGGTCATGTAGTACATTCTAGAAGCTAAAGGAAAGAGGGATCATGTGAAGTAGGAAAAGGGAAAATATTAAAAAGAACAAATTCAGACTTCTAGTAACAAAGGCCATAATCTCTAAGATGAAAAATATACTGAATGGGACTAAAGCAGGTTAGATATTACAGACTAAAAGATTTGTAAATTTTGTAAACTTGAAGATACGCTGCTGCTAGGTCGCTTCAGTCGTGTCCAACTCTGTGCGACCCCATAGACGGAAGCTCACCAGGCTTCCCTGTCCCTGGGATTCTCCAGGCAAGAACACTGGAGTGGGTTGCCATTTCCTTCTCCAATGCATGAAAGTGAAAAGTGAAAGTGAAGTCGCTCAGTCGTGTCCGACTCTTAGCGACCCCACGGACTGGAGCCTACCAGGCTCCTCCGTCCATGGGATTTTCCAGGCAAAAGTACTGGGGTGGGGTGCCATTGCCTAGCAATAGGAACTATCCACAATAAAACATAGAAGAACATTGCCATTGACCATAAAAACAAGAACAAGGATGTTGAACAATTTTAACTCCATACACTACTGATTCAGCCACTCTAGGAAACAGCTTGGCTGTCTATTGCATAATTAAACACACACCCAACCTATGATCCAGCCTAGGTATTTACCACTTCTACCTCTCAAGTGTTTACTCAGCAGAAGTGCGAATATCTCTCCAAACAAAGACTTGCATGGCATTTCTCCAGGCAAGATTACTGGAGTGAATTGCCATTTCCTTCTCCAGGGGATCTTTCCCACCCAGGGATTGACCCCCGGATCTCCTACACTGCAGGCAGATTCTTTACTGACTGAGCCACTGGGGAAGTCTATAAATATTCATAGCAGCTTTATTTGTGATAATGAAAAACTGGAAAAAATAAATAGCCATCAATAGATGACTAGATAACGTGTGGTATATCATTACAGTGCAATGCTAATTGGCAATGGAAAAGGGAGAAATAATTGATACATTCAATAACATGAATGAATCTCAAAACAATTATACTGGGTAGAAGTCAGACTTTAAAGAATATGACACATATATAGATTTTCCTCATTTTATAATTGTCTCAAGGCTCAGAGGATAAAGAATCCGCCTGCAATGCAGGAGACCTGGGTTTGATCCCTGCAGAAGGAAATGGCTACCCACTTAGTATTTCTGCCTGGAGAACTCCATGGACAGAGATGCCTGGCAGACTACAGATGGTGGTGTAAAAATAAACATCATAAATATAAACATATAAACATAAACAAAATTATCACTCCTATGATTGTATTTATGCATCAGATCAGATCAGTCGCTCAGTCGTGTCCAACTCTTTGCGACCCCATGAACTGCAGCACGCCAGGCCTCCCTGTCCATCACCAACTCCCGGAGGTCACTCAGACTCACATCCATCGAGTCAGTGATGCCATCCAGCCATCTCATCCTCTGGCGTCCCCTTCTCCTCCTGCCCCCAATCCCTCCCAGCATCAGAGTCTTCTCCAATGAGTCAACTCTTCGCATGAGGTGGCCAAAATACTGGAGTTTCAGCTTTAGCATCATTCCTTCCAAAGAAATCCTAGGGCTGATCTCCTTCAGAATGGACTGGTTGGATCTCCTTGCAGTCCAAGGGACTCTCAAGAGTCTTCTCCAACACCACAGTTCAAAAGCTTCGGCGCTCAGCCTTCTTCACAGTCCAGCTCTCACATCCATACATGACCACAGGAAAGACCATAGCCTTGACTAGGCGAACCTTTGTTGGAAAGGTAATGTCTCTGCTTTTGAATATGCTATCTAGGTTGGTCATAACTTTCCTTCCAAGGAGTAAGCGTCTTTTAATTTCATGGCTGCAGTCACCATCTGCAGTGATTTTGGAGCCCAGAAAAATAAAGTCTGACACTGTTTCCACTGTTTCTCCATCTATTTCCCATGTAGTGATGGGACCAGATGCCATGATCTTCGTTTTCTGAATGTTGAGCTTTAAGCCAACCTTTTCACTCTCCACTTTCACTTTCATCAAGAGGCTTTTTAGTCCCTCTTCACTTTCTGCCATAAGGGTGGTGTCATCTGCATATCTGAGGTTATTGATATTTCTCCCAGCAATCTTGATTCCAACTTCTGTTTCTTCCAGTCCAGCATTTCTCATGATGTACTCTGCATATAAGTTAAATAAACAGGGTGACAATATACAGCCTTGACGTACTCCTTTTCCTATTTGGAACCAGTCTGTTGTTCCATGTCCAGTTCTAACTGTTGCTTCCTGACCTGCATACAGATTTCTCAAGAGGCAGATCAGGTGGTCTGGTATTCCCATCTCTCTCAGAATTTTCCACAGTTTATTGTGATCTACACAGTCAAAGGCTTTGGCATAGTCAATAAAGCAGAAATAGATGTTTTTCTGGAACTCTCTTGCTTTTTCCATGATCCAGCGGATGTTGGCAATTTGATCTCTGGTTCCCCTGCCTTTTTGAAAACTAGCTTGAACATCAGGAAGTTCACGGTTCACATATTGCTGAAGCCTGGCTTGGAGAATTTTGAGCATTACTTTACTAGCGTGTGAGATGAGTGCAATTGTGCGGTAGTTTGAGCATCCTTTGGCATTGCCTTTCTTTGGGATTGGGATGAAAACTGACCTTTTCCAATCTTGTGGCCACTGCTGAGTTTTCCAGATTTGCTGGCATATTGAGTGCAGCACTTTCACAGCATCATGTTTCAGGATTTGGAATAGCTCCACTGGAATTCCATCACCTCCACTATCTTTGTTCATAGTGATGCTTTCTAAGGCCCACTTGACTTCACATTCCAGGATGTCTGGCTCTAGGTCAGTGATCACACCATCATGATTATCTGGGTCGTGAAGATCTTTTTTGTACAGTTCTTCTGTGTATTCTTGCCACCTCTTCTTAATATCTTCTGCTTCTGTTAGGTCCATACCATTTCTGTCCTTTATCAAGCCCATCTTTGCATGAAATGTTCCTTTGGTATCTCTGATTTTCTTGAAGAGATCCCTAGTCTTTCCCATTCTGTTGTTTTCCTCTATTTCTTTGCATTGATCGCTGAAGAAGGCTTTCTTATCTCTTCTTGCTATTCTTTGGAACTCTGCATTCAGATGTTTATATCTTTCTTTTTCTCCTTTGCTTTTCGCTTCTCTTCTTTTCATAGGTATTTGTAAGGCCTCCCCAGACAGCCATTTTGCTTTTTTGCATTTGGGGCTTGTCAAATTTTAGCAGACCTAAAGCAATTTATTAACCTTTCTCCAAGCTTTTGCCTTCTGATCTCATAGTGATCTCATAGATTTGCCTTCTGATCTCATAGATTTCAAGATATTGTTAGTTGAAAATATCCTAAGTCAAAAATGCATTTAAGGGACTCCCGGGCAGTCCAGTGGTTAAGACTTCATCTTTCAATGTAGGGAGTATGGGTTCAATCTCTGGTCAGGGAGCTAATATTACACATGCCTCAAGGTCAAAAAACTGAGACATAAAACAGAAACAGGATTGTAACAAATTCAATAAAGACTCAAAAATATGCATAGTATACTTAACTTTCCAAGCATCATAGCTTAGTTTAGCCTAGCTTAAACGTGTTCAGAAGACTTACATTGGCCTTAATGGAGAAAAATCACGGAACACAAGCCTATTTCATGATGAAATGTTGAATATCTCATAGAATTTAGTCAATACTGTAATGTAAGTGAAAAACAGCATCGTTGTCTCGGTACAGAGCGGTGGTGAGTGAGTTGGTTGTTTACCCTCGTGATCTCAGGGCTGACTGGGAGCTGGGGCTGCTGCTGCTGTCCAGTATCAAGAGAGAGGAATCATTAGCCCAGGAAAACTAGAAACACATACCTTTTGGACCTCTATAAAGTCAAAAATTACACCATTGTAAGTTAGGGATCATCTGTAAAACCATTTACATTAAATCCTAGGAAATGCAAATAAATCTAGAGTGACAGAAAGCTGATCAGTGGTCCTCTGGAACCAGTGTTGGGGAGGGAGAAGGAAGGGGATTACCAAGCTAAACAAAGAAACTTTGAAGGGCGAAGGATGTGTTCATCATCTAAATTGTGGTGGTGATTTCACAAATATACACATATGTCAAAACTACCAAATAACACACTCTAAATCCATTCAGTTAACTGCGTGCTAATTATATATTAATAAATCTGTTAACAAATACATCATAAATATAAACATACAACCTAAATATAAACATCATAAATATAAACATATAAATATAAACAAAATTATCACTCCTATGATTGTATTTATGCATAGAACTTGTCAAACTTTTAGCAGACCTAAAGCAATTTATTAACCTTTCTCCAAGCTTTTTCCTTCTGATCTCATCATGAATGACACCACCAACCTTAGCCAGCTTTCCAAGTAGAAACCTTAGGCTCATCCCAGTCTACTGCTGCTGCTGCCAAGTCGCTTCAGTCATTTCTCAACTCTGTGCGACCCTATAGACGGCAGCCCACCAGGCTTCCCCGTCCCTGGGATTCTCCAGGCAAGAACACTGGAAGGGGTTGCCATTTCCTTCTCCAATGCAGGACAGTGAAAAATGAAAGTGAAGTTGCTCAGTCGTGTCCGACTCTTCGAGACCCCGTGGACTGCAGCCTACCAGGCTCCTCTGTCCATGGGATCTTCCAGGCAAGAGTACTGGAGTGGGGTGCCATTGCCTTCTCCGCATCCCAGTCTGCTGCTGCTACTGCTGCTAAGTCGCTTCAGTCGTGTCCGACTCTGTGCGACCCCACAGACGGAAGCTCACCAGGCACCCCCGTCCCTGGGATTCTCCAGGCAAGAATACTGGAGTGGGTTGCCACTTCCTTCTCCAATGCATGAAAGTGAAGAGTGAAAGTGAAGTCGCTCAGTCGTGTCCGACTCTCAGCGACCTCATGGACTGGAGCCCACCAGGATCCTCTGTCCATGGGATTTTCCAGGCAAAAGTACTGGGGTGGGGTGCCATTGCCTTCCCCGACTGGGCTTCCCTAATGGCTCAGATGATAAAGAGTCTGCCTGCAATGCAGAAGACCTGGGTTTGATCCCTGCAGAAGGAAATGGCTACCCACTCCAGTATTCTTGCCTGGAGAATTCCATGGACAGAGACACCTGGCGGACTACAGTCCATGGGGTCAGAGAGCCAGACACTTCCACTTTCATCCCAGTCTGCTCTCTTCCTCAGCCTCTCCTTGTCCTTCCTTATGACACTAGTGTGCACACTTTAGTCCAAGCACACTATTGCAGTGCTCTTTTCATTGTTTCTTTTGCCTGACCCCTGCAGACATACAGGTGGCCGTGCAAAGATGCTCAATATCACCAATCATTAGTGACATGCAAATCAAAACTATAATGAGGTATCACCTCACACTGGTCAGATGGCTATTATCAAAAAGTCTACAAATACTAAATGCTGGAGAGGATGTGGAGAAAAAGGAATCTTTCTACAATGTTTATGAGAATGTAAATTGCTGCAGCCTTTTTGGTTTTCCATTTTAAATATAGCAGTTGTGTACATGTCAATCCCAAACTCCCTAACTATCCCTCCCTTCCCTCGACCCTTTCCCCTCCTCTGTGAGTCTGTTTCTGTTTTGTAAAATAAGCTCATTTGTATAATTTCTTTTTAGATTCCTACAAGGGATATTATACAGATATTTCCAGGGATTCATTCTTCAGTCAGAATCACCACACCTAGGAATGCCTGCATCCAATAAAAAAAGAGATGACTGCAGTGGATAATAGATGCTATTTCTGGTTTTCTTTTTCTAACTCCAGATTCTACAGACCAAGACATGGATTTAGTCTCAGAATCAATTCCTCGAAAGTCTGCCCAAGATTCAGTAAGAGAGAGAGGAGAGCTTTAAAGCAACCAGCAGAGCCACACGAAAGCGGGAGAAAAGTTTCTGCAACTTGCAAAGCTTTGATTCATTGGCATATTCAAGAATTAGTGATAGCCTGAGGTCCCTGGAAGGAAGGGGGATAAAAGAAACAAAGTGACAATTACGCATCTGGCGGAGGGCACAGCTGCTCTGCTTAGGAAAGCTGCCCCCATGCCTATCTTCCCAAAATTAAAGCAAATGCTCAAAAAAGAAGAAAGGAAAATATCACATGTAAATAAATGTCACCTGTCGCATTTTATAACTTCTCCCTCCTAAACTCTGCCCCATCCACTGATTCAGAATTCCGCATAGAGGCAAATGCCCAGTTAATTTATATTACACGTACTTGCTTCTGTAGCCAAAAAGAAAAAAATGATGATTGCCAGAAAAACTAAATGCAAGCCTGTTATTAAAATTAAACTTATTTCCCTAAATCAATATCTGAGGCGCCTTTCTAAAGCTCAGCTTAATCTTTTGACTTTCTTTTTTACAGTTTCACGGAGGCGGTTTGTTTACTCCAGCACATAAACTCCTTAGCTTGTGAGCCAAATGAACCAAAGCTAACAAGGGTTGTATTGGGAGGGGAGATTAGAAGGAAAGACCAGAATTAGGTGGCCCTCAGGATGGACTGCCGTCTCTGGGGTCGCACAGAGTCGGACACGACTGAAGCGACTTAGCAGCAGCAGCTGCAGCAGGATGGAGAAGGCAATGACACCCCACTCCAGTACTCTTGCCTGGAAAATTCCATGGATCGAGGAGCCTGGTAGGCTGCAGTCCATGGGATCGCGAAGAGTCGGACACGACTGAGCAACTTCACTTTGACTTTTTCACTTTCATGTATTGGAGAAGGAAATGGCAACCCACTCCAGTGTTCTTGCCTGGAGAATCCCAGAGATGGGGGAGCCTGGTGGGCTGCCGTCCATGGGGTCGCATAGAGTCGGACACGACTGAAGCGACTTCAGGATGGTTCGCTAGGTGATGTGCTCGTATTTAGCCACAAGGGGGAGCCAGCCGCCTTGGAAAGCCTCCACAATCAGCCTGAGAAGAACCGCCCTACATCCATCCTGCAGTAGCCCGTCTCTCAAGAAAAGCTCTTGACAAATTAAGGTCCCTTGAGGAAATAACTTCTTCCACAACAAGTCAAGAAAAATCAGAGTTCCTAGGTGGCTCTATGGTTTCTAAGTTTTTGGTCTGAAATATTGCTCGGTTTAGGTTATAACTATTATGTGATCTCTAGCTATATGAGCTGAAGAAATAAAATCAATGGTCAAAACAAACGTGGCTTTTGGGAGTTCCAGGTGTCCAGATGTACTGTATCAGACAAGGATTTCTAGTACCTCAGCATCATTAACAAACTTCATTTACAATAATATCACTTTAAATTGGATGGCTCTGTACCTTATTATTTTAATGGAATATGAGAGTTTTGGGGAAACTATGCAGCTTATTTAACTTATATGCAGAGTACATCATGTGAAATGCCAGGTTGGATGAAGCACAAGCTGAAATCAAGATTGCTGGGAGAAATATCAATAACCTCAGATATGCAGATGACACTACCCAGAAAGTGAAGAACTAAAGAGCCTCTTGATGAAAGTGAAAGAGGAGAGTCAAAAAGTTGACTTAAAATTCATCATTCAGAAAACTAAGATCATGGCATCTTGTCCCATCATTTCATGCCAAATAAATGGGGAAACAATGGAAACAGTGGCTGACTTTATTTTGATAGGCTCCAAAATCATTGTAGATGATGACTGCAGCCATGAAATTAAAAGATGCTTGCTCCTTGGAAGAAAAGCTATTACCAAACTAGACAGCATATTAAAAAGCTGAGACATTACTTTGCCAACAAAGGTCTGTCTATGGTTTTTCCAGTAGTTGGACTATAAAGAAAGCTGAGTGCCAAAGAATTGATGCTTTTGAACTGTGGTGTTGGAGAAGACTCTTGAGAGTCCCTTGGACTGCAAGGAGATCCAACCAGTCCATCCTAAAGGAATCAGTCCTGAATATTCATTGGAAGGACTGATGCTGAAGCTGAAACTCCAATACTTTGACCACCTGATGCGAAGAACCAACTCATTGGAAAAGACCCTGATGTTGGGAAAGATTTCAGGCAGGAGGAGAAGGGGACAACAGAGGATGAGATGGTTGGATGGCAACAGCAATGTGATGAACATGAGTTTGAGTAGGCTCTAAGAGTTGGTGATGGACAGGGAAGCCTGGTGTGCTGCAGTCCATGGGGTCACAAAGAGTTGGAGACGACTGAGCGACTGAACTGAACTGAATGCAACCTAAGTCGCAAAGGAGGATATAACTTAAACACAAACTAACCAAAGGGAACATAAATTTGTTGTATTTTTTACCCTACTGACCAGCTCACCCTTATAAAAAGTCTCTGCACTGTAGGCTGAAATTTGGATTACTGTGTACTTTCATGGACCACAAGAAAAAAGATGTCCTGATATTTTAAAACTGAAAATCTGCTACCAACAGCCCAGAGTTTAAGTTTAATGACCCTGATGCCCAAGGATAGAAAGCTCATTACCTTCTGGCAACCCAAGGACTGTAATAACCTTTACTACCCCCTACTTTGTACCACCTACCAGTACAACCACTGGAGATTGGAGACAGCATACTTAGAACAAAATCCATGCCACAGAAAAGACTCAACACTTCTCACAGAGGCAAGCCAACTAATATTGCCCAGATCCTGGCTTGGTTGTTTTGCTTTGTTTTGTTTTTCTATACTGATCTTGAGTGTTAGAAATACGATCACTTCTGCCTTCTTAATTAGTACTCCATTGCTTAGGGTGATGGTGACCATACCACCGCATCAAATAATTTAGGTACCAAAGAAGGACACACTTCTTTTTATCATTTTCTTTTGATTGAGACTTTGCCTTGTAAAGGATACAATTCTATACTTACACAAATAAATAAGAAAAAGTCCATCTAAAAGCACTTACCAATATGAGAAAGAAAGAGAGAGGAGGTAAGAGAAAGTGAGCAGCAGAGAAAGAGAAAAAAGAGAGAGAGAGAAAGAAAAGAAAGGAAAGAAGAAAAACAATGACATTCTAGAAAAGTGTTTGGCACATCATTGGTGCTTCAGGAATATTTGTTAAATGAATAAATTAGTTGGGATTTGCACAAAGAGAGACTGATTTGAAAAACTACATATTGATCTGAGGTGCATCTCATGTTCATTTAGCTCTCTTCAACTTATTTTACATGTCATTCCTTAAGAAATAGTACCCAGTGGCATGACAAGTTACACAGGATTATTTGATATTGTTTCCCTGGTGATGGAGTCTCCATTTGGACTACAAGCCAACAATTAGAAAATCCCTTTACTCACCCTTTGTGGTGAAGACAAAATATGCTATTTTCTAGGTAGGTGTCTAGGATCGAAACCATATTGGCTGTGCATACTTACACAGCGGCTCAATTTCTGCCTGAGGCTATGAAAGTCTTCCACAAAGTGCATTTCCTTGCAAACTTGTAATTGGAGTTGACCAAAAACATCTTCCATGAAGAAGGACAGAAGTTGTTCCTGGAATCTGCAGTTTTTCTATAAATAAGGTAGGAAAAAATTGCATAAGGTAAACCATGAGCAGCTTTTGTAAAATAAACTAAAATATCCCCCTGATTATTACTTCATGACCATCTGGAAAAATTAAAAATGCAAGGAGAAAAGCATGCAACAAGTAGAAATGTGAGAAAGAAAAGCACCCCCTGGCTTACCATAAATAGCTTTTTTGTTTTCTTTTTTAATAACCGTATATTTTTTATGCGATCTTCCTACAATAAAACAAAGAGAAATAAGATGTATCCAGAATTTCATATGTCCCTTAGGTCTTCATTTCTAAGCAGAGCCTAATACTTACTGGAATCGTTGCTCTGAGGCTTGCTGCCTTGACATAGAGAGTATCGACAGCTTGGGACAGGGTTCCCCTTGGGTAACACCTTTCGGCAAAGGATGATTGCTTGTGCTTAGCAATGGCAAGAGACAGAGTGACAAAGAGCAACCCAGATCTCAAAATGCAACTCACCCACATTTCCCTCCACCCCACTCAGCTCGTGTCACTCACAGTAACCAGACAGTTCCTTGTGCTGGTTAGACTGGAGGGTAACCTACTTACTTTAGCCCTCAAGGTCGCCTCTCCAATGAGATGCCGTGAAAGATAACTTACAGTTTAGAAAGAGGAAGATCACTTCAGTTCTAATTTTTTAGAGCTTGCTTCATAATCAAAAAACATTGACCACACCATACTGTGACGTTAAGCAAAAGCTCAAATTTACTGGCAAGGTTGGGGCCCTGTTTTCAAAAAGAATTCAGAACCTCAGATGTGTCTCACAACAGATTTCATTATTTTAAAAGCCAAGCCATGCCAGTAAAAGAACCCTGGTCTCCTGGAGGCTGTGTGACTGTTTTTAAATATGAAAAAAAAAAAAAAATCTGCTTTTGTAACTAGTATCCCAGAAAAAGTGTAGAATAAGCAGCCCTGGGAAACCTGCTCATGACCTCATATGGGTTTGACATTTGTCCTTTGCCAGATCCTTCACCTGCTTGCCCCTACCCCACCAGAAGCCATCATTCTGCAGCCCACCATTGAGACTCAAGAGAAAAAATTTCCAGTTGTTTTCAAGAATTTTTCTACCTCATACATTGTAACTCCCCCAACATATTCAAGACTTTTTTTGAACCAGGACCTGGAATTAAGACCTACTTAATTAACCTACCTAATTAACCTATTAATTTAATAAGTTCTCTATCATTTGTCCATGGGCTTCCCTTGTGGCTCAGATGATAAAGCGTCTGCCTACAATACAAGAAACCCGGGTTCTATCCCTGGGTCAGGAAGATCCCCTGGAGAAGGAAATGGCAACCCACTTCAGTATCCTTGCCTGGAAAATTCCATGGATGAAGGAACCTGGCAGGCTATAGTCCATGGGGTCAGAGTCGGACACGACTGAATGACTTCACTTTCTTTCTTTATCATCTGTCCAAGCTAACCACCCAGACTTTTCCTTTAACTCTAAATTTCCAATGGAGTGAAAATTCCTTACCTTTCCATCTCTGAATTCTCAGCACCTACTGTGACGCCTCAGGTAAAGAAGCAGCTGAACAGTACTTCCCTTTCCACATCATGAGATGCTGCTGTAACTGCTTTGTTTTTTCGTTTATTCCATTAACAAATTTTTACCAAGCATCTATCTATACAAAGAATAGTGCTTGGATACATGGGCCCACATTCTAAAGTAGACGCCCCATGGACTTCTGTCCTCTACTCTGTCCCAGTTCTTCCCGTGGTGATAAGTATGGTTCCTTTTGCAGAGCATCCCCAGATAAGACGTGGACACAGCTCAGAATCACATACTGAGAAGCAGCGCTAGGTCACCAAAGCCCAGAACGAATGGCACCAACCTCAATCTGGGCAAGTTAACACTAAAACGCTGGTTGTAAGAGATTCGTCAAAACTAGGAAGAATCAATAAACAGGCCTCAGAACACAAGAGTGAATTCAGGGCATCAGAGGAGGAAAGCGAAAGTATAAAGTAAAAAATCCAAACAAAGGAGAGTATTTTCTGCTGTTTCAAAAAGTAGGTGGGTCAGGACTTCCCTGGTGGTGTAGTTGTTAAGACTCTGGGCTTCCCAAGCAGGGAGCATGGGTTCGTATCCCTGGTCGGGGAACCAAGATTCCCACATGCTGTGTGGTATGGTCACAATAAAGTATAAACTAAAAAACAAGTATGATTCTAATTTATGAACAAGATCAATTTTTAAAAAGTGACTTAAAAGAAATAAAATAAGATTAGATTTTTTAAAAAATTAAGTGGATCTCTTTGGAGAGCCCAAATGTCATTTCCATAGGAGCACCTCTGCTAATTAAGGACACTCCCTCTGAAATGAGATGAGAACTCTTCCCAAAGACCTACCAGAAGACTTTTGATCAGGAGTGCAAAGTGAATTTACTGAAGTTTTATAAGAGTTCCGGAAAAGGAAGAATTGGGTTTTTTCTTTTTTAATTAATTAATTACTTTATTTTAATTGGAGGCTAATTACTTTACAATATTGTAGTAGTTTTTGCCATGGCATGAATCAGCCATGGGTGTACCTGTGTCCCCCATCCTGAACCCCCCTCCCAACCCCCTCCCCATCCCATCCCTCAGGGTTGTCCCAGTGCTCCGGCTTTGAGTTTTTAACTGGGAGTAGCTTAAACGACTGAGCGACTTCACTTTCACTTTTCACTCTCATGCATTGGAGAAGGAAATGGCAACCCACTCCAGTGTTCTTGCCTGGAGAATCCCAGGGACGGGGGAGCCTGGTGAGCTTCCGTCTATGGGGTCACACAGAGTCGGACACTACTGAAGCGACTTAGCAGCAGCAGCAGCAGCTTAAAGGATGTTGGAACTGGATATGGAGTATCTTAAGGGTTTCTTGGTTTTGGTTTTGTTTTTTGAAGCAGAGTGATGCCTACTGTTCAAAGTTCTTTTAGACAAAAGAGTGTGAACATTAGGAATCAAAACCTCAAATGCTTTCAGCAGGCGTGGGATTCACACACTGAGTGGGTAGACATAAGGCAACAGGGACTTATATATGGCCACCACACCTAAAGTCTGCTCAGTCATATAGCCTATAGCAATAAAAACACCGCACAGAATACTGCCAGGAGCCATTCATGGCCTTGAGCAACTAAAATCCGGGGGCCCCGATATGTACCCACAAAACATACATGCAACTCCAGTTGCTAATATCGACAGTCAGTGGGGTTGCTGTTTTTTTGACCTCTGATAGTTGCACTTCCATAAATATCTTATGTCTCTCAAATCCTCATGATCCAAGAAAGATCATATATGTCCCGAGTGCTTCTGCTTTAGCTTTCAGCCAAATTAAGAAAACCGGTCTTTTCACGACTGAAAACTGTGTCACCCCGATGATCACAGTCATCCTACACCTTTGTCAGCAGACCTGCCTCCTTAGAGTGCATTAAAGACTCAAATCTGACCTCATAGGATGAATAGGGAAGAGGGTACTCAAAGCACAGATCCTGAAGACAATTCCCAAGGTGTGTTCCAAAAGCATCCTAAACTGTAGAAGAACCATTACAAGAAGTACACAGTGTCCTTCGGGTGCCAATTTAAAAGAGAAGCTTCTGCTCATTTGGATTTATTTTTATTATATCACTTCCACAATTTTCTTCTACAGACTTGTATAAAAATTACAAGGAGATTTGGTTTTGAAACTCAGATCCACTTCTCATTAGTTATTATGGCATTGGGAAAGTTACTAATCCTCTCTAAGCTTCAGTCTGTGTCATTGCTAAAACAGGACAATAATTACACCTACCGCAAAGGGTTATCATGAGCAAAAAATACAACAATATGAATAGAAAGGTTCACACAATGCCAGCTATATCAGCTCTCTGAAAGTGGTAGCTACTGCATTATTATTTTTCAAATAATAAATATGTCTTAGTCCATTTAGGTGCTCTAACAAAATACCAGATTGGGTAGGTTTCAAAGAACAGACATTTATTCCTCACAGTTCTTCAGGCTGGAAGGCCAAGATCAACATGCCAGCATGGTCACATTCTAGGAAGGGTTCTGTCCTGGGTTGCAGTCCACTGACCTCTCACAGTGTCCTCACATGCTGGAAGGAGTGAAGGAGCTCTCTGGAACCTCTTCTTTAAAGGCAGGAATCCCATTCACCACGGCTCTGCCTTCATGACCAAATTACCTCTCCAAAACACCATCACCTGGGTGTCTAGGTTTCAACATACAAACTGGAGGTGGCGGGGCGGGGGGGGGGGGGGGGGTGCGGGGCGGACACAAATATGCAGACCATGGCAAAATGCATGTGTAATGCTCTGAATAATGTTCAAGCTCATCACAAACCTTGAGAAGCCCTGAGAAACAGGTGAAGAAAATGAGAAAAGGGAAGGATGAACAATGATCTGACAGCATTTCGGAATATGTGGGCTTGAAGCGTTCCATTTATCCCACACACACCCAGAGGGTAGACTAGGATCAATGAAGTGAATATTTTAAGGCTACCACTCCTACATAATATACAAGAGAACATTCAATCACTTTATCTGGCCCAGTGCACAATGAATGCCCCAGTTCCTAAAGGCCGACATGATAGCCATTTCCCTTGAAATTTAAGTCCCTTCCCACCCAGAAGAATGCTAGCAGCTAGCAGCCTGATGGTCAAATGTGTCCAATAAGCAAAATGAGCTCACCAGCTCCTGCAGAGAGTCACAGCTCACTTTGAGTCCTCAATGGTGCATCTGCTCCTCTGTAGGAGGGAAAAAATGGAGATTTTTAATTTGCTAAATCGTTTTGTTGACTCTAAGATGCTTTGTTTTCTCATGTTAATATCTCTGAAATCCTAGCCTGTTTTCTAATACAAGGAGTCTTACAATTACATAACTGAATCAGAGTCTGTACAGTTGTCTCTTTCTAATGGCATCATCACTTCAGTTGAACTGCGTGTGTCTACTACTGTGGTTATTGAGCTTAATTGGTGTTCAAATGCCTTTGGAGAGGTTGTCCTATGATTTGGCCTTGACACTAAAGTTAATGTGTTTATAGATAGGCTCAGAGCAACAGTGGACTACAAACCTGATATTAGAGAAGTAAATATTTGTCTTTGAAAGAATGACCAAAAATACATATTTTCTTACAAAGCAACAGCCACATGCTAAAAGTTAAGAAAGCATTGTATTGTAGTTTATTCAGCAACATGCTTTATTCCTTTCTCTCCGTGGTAAATGAAAGAATACTGCAACTTCCAAAATACTGCATCTTAAATTTGTTGATATATGATGTTTAATGACCTCAAAGATTGGTATGATCCTCAGGATCATAAATCCTAAAATCAACACAGATGTGAAAAAGAAGCAAATAGATCTATTTAAACCAGTCATTCAAAGAAAAACAAAAAAACACTGAAATCCAATGTTTTTCCGGGGATAGAGTCAGAAGATATAGACATGAAACAGTTATAGATAGATAATTTGTTCAGTACAATGATAGCTTGATTTTTGTCCCCTCAGAAATGGTAGGTCCTGCTTTACTGAACCATCCAAGAAACCTGTTTATCTTATATTTACATCCTTATAGGGATGGATGAGAACAGGTTAGAGGGAGGAAGAAGAGTGCTGTCAATGGTCTGCGTGGAAGAAAGGGGGCTATTGAGGTTGGACACATGAATAGCATAAGGAAGAAACAGCATGGAAATTCACTGAGGGTCTCAGCCTATGTTCCAGGCCTTGTGCTAGGCAGCTGGTATTCTATGTTTTCACCCTTCATCATTAATTCATTCATTCACCAGGTTCTTAAACTGAGTGCTTGTCATCCCCCAGACTTATTGGAGGTTGTTGGGAGAATGTTTCTATATTCTAATGTTCAGGGTATAACTAAATATACTTGAGAATGTAGTTAGTCTTAGAGCATCTGGAATTGCTCCATTTTACAGAGAAAAAAATTTGAGGTCCAGGGAAGTTGAATCACATGCCTGGTGACAGTTCAAAAAGGCAGAGAATTCCACCCGTGTCTGTGAGACTCCAAAGCTCGTGTGTTTTCCACTCTGTGTGTGGGCTCCCTCCACACTAGAGAGCAGGACACAAGGAGTGTCAGAGGCTGTGGTGGGCACCACAGAAAACAGGGGATGGAAAAGCAGTGACCTAAGGAAAAAAGAACAAAAAGAAAAAACATAAGGAATAATAAAGCAAATCTTTGTGATATTTTATAACCCTTGCATATTCACTATAGGAATATCTAACCTTATATCTAATCATAAATATTTTCCTTTACTTGATCTTCCCAGTACTTCTAAAAAAGGTAAAGGAGGTCTTGTTTTTTTCTTGGTTTACAGGTAAGAGGGCTGAGACTGAAAGAAGTTAAATGACTAGTCTGAAGGTGCAAAGAGAGGAAGCAGCAACCTGGGCTTTGACCCACGTCTTTGAACAGCAAATCCAATGGTGTTTCCACTATACCATTGTGACTCCAGATTAATAAATAAACATGATGTATGATCGAGTTCAATATCTTTTGAGGGACAGTGTGAAAAAAAACCAACACACCAATACAAAAAAAAAAAGGATTATCCATTCCAATAGCTATTAGGCAGTATCACATTGCTTTGAAGGGCTTCCCTGGTGGCTCAGCGGTAAAGAATCCACCCGCCAATGCAGGAAATACAGAAATGTGGGTTCAACTTCAGGTTCGATCCTTGGGTCAGAATGATCCCCTGAGAAGGAAATGATAACCCACTCCAGTACTCTTGACTGGTAAATCCCATGGACGGAGGGGCCTGGCAGGCTACCCCCATGGGGTCATTAAAGAGTCAGACACAGCATAGCGACTAAGCAACAGCAATAGCTGTGTAGGTGTTGGTTATCGTAGCATTTTCAGTTTCGACATGTTGGTAGGGTACATATTGGTCATTTGTTCTCTGGCAATGAAAGGCATGACATCCATAAAACCTGCAAAGAATATAGTACCCTAGCCATGATTTCAAAATAGAAAGGAAGTCATAAGCAGATTTCGTATAATAACCCACCATAACTGGGATGAGAGCAATACACCTCTGCCACTGTCCCCCTCACTCTTAGCCCAGAAGAAGAAAAGAGAGAGAAAGGACACACCACGGTGCACCAATCCGAGTCTCCTCCAAAGTTTTATCAAAGCACGTGGCTTAAAAAGTAGCCTTTCTAACTCATTTTCTAAGTGCATCAGAAAGTTGACAGTAATAACTGCAAGAATTGAGACAGAGTTTAGAGACTGCAACAGTGAGAGTCCTAGAAATAGATGTATCCTTTCCATCCAAAAGTGTTAATCGCTGGTCTGTCTCCTCAGCTCTGAGGTTCTGGGGCAGGCAGCATAGTGCCTGATAGATTCTACTCAGACTAAGCAATGCACTTGAATTTCAACTTGCAGGCCACTAGCAGCCTGATTTCTCCCTTAAGGACTTCCTCTAATACTCAGTGTAAAAGTGAAATCCTTTTCAATGGCCTAAGGGCCTGATTTGCTATTCTTTTTTTCCTCTCAGCTTCTTTTCCTCCTATTTCCCCCATCCCCCCACCACCCCGCATACCTCTTTAGCCACGAAACCTCCATTCAAACTCACCAAAATGCCTGTTATTTCAGAGCCTTTGCACTGGCTCTTTCCTCTGCCTGAAATGCTTCCCTCCCCTAGATATCTATATGGCCAGCTTTTCTAAGTCTTTCAAGTCTTTGTTTAAATTCCACCTTCCCAGCTGGTCTTTCCTAGGATCCGTTAGAGGCTAAACTTTGTCCCTCCAAAATTCATATGTTGAAGTCCTAAGCCCCAGCACCCCAGAATATGGCTGTATTTGGAGGTACGGCCTTTAAAAGGGTAATGTTATATGGCAGCCTAGATGGGAGGGGAGTTTGGGGGAGAACCGATACATGTATATGTATTGCTGAGTCCCTTCTTTGTTCACAGGAAACGATCACAACATTGTTGCTTAATTGGCTATGCTAAGTCACTTCAGTTGGGTCCAACTCTGTATGACCCCATAGACGGCAGCCCACCAGGCTTCCCCGTCCCTGGGATTCTCCAGGCAAGAACACTGGAGTGGGTTGCCATTTCCTTCTCCAATGCATGAAAGTGAAAAGAGAAAGTGAAGTCGCTCAGTCATGTCCGACTCTTAGTGACCCCGTGGACTGCAGCCTACCAGGCTCCTCCGTCCATGGGATTTTCCAGGCAAGAGTACTGGAGTGGGGTGCCACTGCCTTCTCCGTAATTGGCTATAACAATACAAAATAAAAAGATTTTTTAAAAGATGTAGTCAAGTTAATTAACTGTCTGCTGCTGCTAAGTCGCTTCAGTCGTGTCTGACTCTGTGCAACCCCATAGATGGCAACCCACCAGGCTCCCCTGTCCCTGGGATTCTCCAGGCAAGAACACTGGAATGGGTTGCCATTTCCTTCTCCAGTGCAGGAAAGTAAAAAGTTAAATTGAATTTGCTCAGCTGTATATGACTCAGCGACCCCATGGACTGCAGCCTACCAGGCTCCTCCGTCCATAGGATTTTCCAGGCAAGAGTACTGGAGTAGGGTGCCATTGCCTTCTCCAAGTAAGACATGACTGAGAGACTAACACAACAACGATACATGGACGAGGGCTTCCCAGGTGGCGCTAGTGAGACAGAGGAGCCTAACAGGCCATAGTTCATGGGGTCACACAGAGTCAGACACTAAAGCGACTTAGCATGCACACGCACACACAGAGGAAAGACCATGTAAGGACACAGAGAGAAAGTGGCCATCTGTAAGCCAAGGAGCGAGGCCTCAGAAGAAGCCAATCCTGCTGACATAATGAGTTCAGACTTCGTCTCCAGAACTGCCACTTAGCCTGTGTGCTACTTTGTTATGGCAGCCCTTGCAGGCTAATACAATACCTGAGAATTGACCTGAGAATTGACCTCAGCTCCTCTGTCTCCGTTTTCTGTTTTATTTTTTCCAAATCTCTTGTCATTGTCTAACATACCTTTCACTTATATATTTTGTTTACTATCTATCTCCTTTTGCTAAAATCTAAGTTCTATCAGGGCAGGGAATTTTTTTCTGCTTGGTCATTGCAGTTACTTTGATTCTATTAATAAATATTGACTAGCGACTTCACTTTCAATTTTTCACCTTCATGCATTGGAGAAGGAAATGGCAACCCACTCCAGTGTTCTTGCCTGGAGAATCCCAGGGATGGGGGAACATGGTGGGCTGACATCTATGGGGTCACACAGAGTCGGACACGACTGAAATGACTTAGCAGCAGCAGCAGCAGCATATAGTATCGAGAAGGCGATGGCACCTCACTCCAGTACTCTTGCCTGGCAAATCCCAGGGACGGGGGAGCCTAGTGGGCTGCCATCTATGGGGTCACACAGAGTCAGACACAACTGAAGTGACTTAGCAGCAGTAGCAGCAGCAGCATATAGTATGTGCTCAATAAATACTGTTGGATTACTGATTACACTCACATCATCATCACGGAACACTCAGTGAGGTGAGAGAAGACCAAAAGACAGTCAGGGCTCTAAGGAGGAAGGAGAAAGAAATTTGGGTGCTGACCTAAAGATAATAAACTCTGCCTCGGCAGCTCGACCCACTTCTAAGCTATGTCGGGCAGCCACAAGCAGCTTTTTATCTTCTCCTTTTACCTATAAGATCTGCAGAGGCCACAGTGGGCTCCCCTTCCGCCTTCGATATTGTTTCCTGTCTCTCCTCTGCATTTCACACCAAACCAGACGTGTAGGAGGATCTGATCAGCTGAGCATCTCGACTTGATGCGAACCTCTCATGCAGCTCTGCATTGGGGATGCTAGCTACTGCATTTTGTTCTGTGTCTTTCTCTCCTACACACCAGCTATTCACTTTACTGCAGTTAAATGTATCTGTGCTTTGGTATTACCAGCCTGGGTGGTCTCATTAGCAGGAACCAGCTAATGAGAGGTCTCTTATTCCCACATATTTGTTTTTGATGCTATTGTCTTCCAGGGATTCTGTCTGAATCAGTGTATTTGTTAATTCCTTTTTTTATATATATATATATATATATATATATATATATATATATATATATATATACTATTCTACTGCTCATAGCAGATCTTATCCATAAGATAAGCAGTATTAATGTATATACATATTAGCTTCCCAGGTGGCTCAGTGGTAAAGAATCTGTCTGCGAATGTAGCTGATGCAGGTTCGATCCCTGGGTTGGGAAGATCCCCTGGAGAAGGAAGGCAACCCACTGAAGTATTTTTGCCTGGGAAATCCCATGGATGGAGGAGCCTGGCAAGCTACAATCTATGGGGTTGCAAAGAGTCAGACATGACTTAGGGACTAAACAACAACAGGCAATTTTCCAGATGCTAAGCAAAACAAACCAAAACGCTAACCCTCACAGAGCTTAGATTCTAGCAGGGAATTGGCTCAGCCCAGGTACCTCATGCATCTGCCCTCACAATCTGTATTCCAGCCACACTGGGGACCTCTGACCTTCCTCTGAGCACTCTGTCTCCTTTCATGTCTGTTTGTTTTGCTCACCATCTGAAATAGTGCCTGGAACATTGCTATAGTTTAGTCCCTAAATCATGTCTGACTATATGGTTCCCAGGTGGCGCTAGTGGTAAAGAACATGCCTGCCAGTGTGGGTTGGACCCCTGGGTCAGGAAGATCCCTTGGAGGAAGGCATGGCAACCCAATGATGTATTCTTGCCTGGAGAATCCCATGGACAGAGGAGCCTGACAGGCTACAGCCCATAGGATGACATAGAGTCAGACATGACTGAAGCAACTTAGCATGAATGTGTGTGTGTGTGTACATATATGTCATTTTGAAGGAATGAATCAGAGAATGAGCCAGACATTTAAACCCCATAGAAATAAGGGAGGCACTGTGACTCAGACAGACATTCGTGCTGAACATCCTTAGCAGCTGTAACAAGAAAAGAGTTGAAGGAAGGGTCACACAAAAGAGAAGCAACCAATACACAAAGCTGAGAGGAGTCAGCATGACTTGGGTGTAATAGCTCTCCCGTCCTCTAGTGGGCACAATAGCTTGACTTTGATGGGGTTCACATGTGCCAGGCATGGAAGCAGCAGGGAGAAGGGGGAGGCTCAGCAGGAAGGAGTAAGAGTACTCCTGGACCAAAAGGGAGAAGAAAGCCTTTTAGGTACCTCAGGTAATGCTGCATGTTGACCTCTCTTTCCACTGGAGAAATCTATTGTGGAAATAGGATTTTTTTTAATTAAAAAGTATTTATATTTTATTTATTTAAAAAATTATTATTATTATTATTATTTTACTTTACAATATTGTATTGGTTTTTCCATACATCAACATGCATGTGTCATGGGTGTACACGTGTTCCCCATCCTGAACCCCCCTCCCACCTCCCTCCCCATACCATCTCTCTGGATCATCCCAGTGCACCAGCCCCAAGCTTCCTGTATCCTGTATTGAACCTGGACTGGCGATTCATTTCTTATATGATATTATACATGTTTCAATGCCATTCTCCCAAATCATCCCACCCTCTCCCTCTCCCACAGAGTCCAAAAGACTGTTCTATACATCTGTGTCTCTTTTGCTGTCTCGCATACAGGGTTGTCGTTACCATCTTTCTAAATTCCATATATATGCATTAGTATACTGTATCGGTGTTTTTCTTTCTGGCTTACTTCACTCTGTATAATAGGCTCCAGTTTCATCCACCTCATTAGAACTGATTCAAATGTATTCTTTAGACGTATATTTTATTGTATTTATGTATTTATTTATATATGTATATTCTTTAAATGTATATTTTAGAAACCACTGCTTTCTATTTTGCTTCATTGCAGGGTCATACATTTCCGCAACTTAGATATGCCAGAAACTGGCTTTATTTATTGTCCATGAAAGTGAAAGTGAAAGTCTCTTGGTCCTATCTGACTCTTTGTGACCCCATGAACTATACAGGCCATGGAATTCTGCAGGCCAGAATGCTGGAGTGGGTAGCCTTTCCCTTCTCCAGAGGATTTTCCCAACCCAGGGATCGAACCCAGGTCTCCTACATTGCAGGCGGATTCTTTACCAGCTGAGTCACCAGGAAAGCCCTTTATTGTAAAAAAAAAAAAAAAAAAAAAGATATCTAAACTAGTAGACTCCATTCTGCTACTGGGCGGGAGCTGGGAGGAGAACAGAAGAGAGAACAGAGATATACAGGTCAGAATCCCAGTGGAAAACATACTCAAGCTGGGTAATAGACAAGAGTTATTCTTTTAATTGATGTATAGTTGACTTACAATATTGTGTTAGTTTCAAGTATACAGCAAAGTAATTCAGTTGGTAGATAGATATAGATATATAGACATAGATAGATATGGACTTCCTAGGTGATGCAGTGGTAAAGAATCTGCCTACCAATGCAGAAGACACAAGAGATACAGGTTCAATCCCTGGGTTGGGAAGATCTCCTGGAGCAGGAAATGGCAACCCATTCTTGCCTGAAAAATTCCATGGACAGGGGAGCATGGCGGGCTACAGTCCATGAGGGTCACACACACACGATAGACATAGATATTTCATATTATTTTCCATTACAGGTTATTACAAGCTATTGGATATAATTCCGTGTGTTATACAGTAAATCTTTGTTGCTTGTCTATTCTATATATAGACAAGTGTAGTGTATATCATTAATCCCACACTTCATTTGTTCCTCTTCTCCTTCCCTTTCCTCTTGGTAAGTATAAATTTTCTTTTCTATAAGTTTCTGTTTGGATTCATTTGTATTGTTTTTTAGATTTCATATAAGTGGTACCATATATTTGCCCTTCCTCTTCCTGACTTATATCATTTAGTATGATAATTTCTAGGTCCATTCATGTTGCTGCAAATGGCAATATTTCACTCTTTTTCATGGCTGACTAATATTCTGTTGCACATATATATATATATATATATATATATATATATATCAGATCAGTCGCTCAGTCGTGTCCGACTCTTTGCGACCCCATGAACTGCAGCACGCCAGGCCTCCCTGTCCATCACCAACTTCCAGAGGTCACTCAGACTCACATCCATCGAGTCAGTGATGCCATCCAGCCATCTCATCCTCTGTCGTCCCCTTCTCCTCCTGCCCCCAATCCCTCCCAGCATCAGAGTCCTCTCCAAGTCAACTCTTCGCATGAGGTGGCCAAAATACTGGAGTTTCAGCTTTAGCATCATTCCCTCCAAAGAAATCCCAGGGCTGATTTCCTTCAGAATAGACTGGTTGGATCTCCTTGCAGTCCAAGGGACTCTCAAGAGTCTTCTCCAACACCACAGTTCAAAAGCATCAATTCTTCGGCACTCAGCCTTCTTCACAGTCCAACTCTCACATCCATACATGACCATAGGAAAAACCATAGCCTTGACTAGGCGAACCTTTGTTGGCAAAGTAATGTCTCTGCTTTTGAATATGCCATCGAGGTTGGTCATAACTTTCCTTCCAAGGAGTAAGTGTCTTTTAATTTCATGGCTGCAGTCACCATCTGCAGTGATTTTGGAGCCCAGAAAAATAAAGTCTGACACTGTTTCCACTGTTTACCCATCTATTTCCCATGTAGTGATGGGACCAGATGCCATGATCTTCGTTTTCTGAATGTTGAGCTTTAAGCCAACCTTTTCACTCTCCACTTTCACTTTCATCAAGAGGCTTTTTAGTTCCTCTTCACTTTCTGCCATAAGGGTGGTGTCATCTGCATATCTGAAGTTATTGATATTTCTCCCAGCAATCTTGATTCCAACTTGTGTTTCTTCCAGTCCAGCATTTCTCATGATGTACTCTGCATATAAGTTAAATAAACTTTTTTTTTTATATATATATATATATATATATAAAACATTCTAGGAATCAGCTAACTGAAATGGACTGGAACGGGTGAATTTAACTCAGATGAGCATTATATCTACTACTGTGGGCAGGAATCCCTCAGAAGAAATGGAGTGGCCATCATGGTCAACAAAAGAGTCCAAAATGCAGTACTTGGATGCAATCTCAAAAACGACAGAATGATCTCTGTTCGTTTCCAAGGCAAACCATTCAATATCACAGTAACCCAAGTCTATGCCCTAACCAGTAACGCTGAAGAAGCTGGAGTTGAACAGTTCTATGAAGACCTACAAGACCTTTTAGAACTAACACCCAAAAAAGATGTCCTTTTCATTATAGGGGACTGGAATGCAAAAGTAGGAAGTCAAGAAACACCTGGAGTAACAGGCAAATTTGGCCTTGGAATACAGAATGAAGCAGGGCAAAGACTAATAGAGTTTTGCCAAGAAAATGCACTGGTCATAACAAACACCCTCTTCCAACAACACAAGAGAAGACTCTACACATGGACATCACCAGATGGTCAACACCAAAATCAGATTGATCATATTCTTTGCAGCCAAAGATGGAGAAGCTCTGTATAGTCAGCAAAAACAAGACCAGGAGCTGACTGTGGCTCAGACCATGAACTCCTTATTGCCAAATTCAGACTGAAATTGAAGAAAGTAGGGAAAACCACTAGACCATTCAGCTATGACCTAAAGCAAATCCCTTATGATTATACAGTGGAAGTGAGAAATAGATTTAAGGGACTAGATCTGATAGATAGAGTGCCTGATGAGCTATGGAATGACGTTCATGGTATTATACAGGAGACAGGGATCAAGAACATCCCCACGGAAAAGAAATGCAAAAAAGCAAAATGGCTGTCTGGGGAGGCCTTACAAATAGCTGTGAAAAGAAGAGAAGTGAAAAGCAAAGGAGAAAAGGAAAGATATAAACATCTGAATGCAGAGTTCCAAAGAATAGCAAGAAGAGATAAGAAAGCCTTCTTCAGTGATCAATGCAAAGAAATAGAGGAAAACAACAGAATGGGAAAGACTAGGGATCTCTTCAAGAAAATCAGAGATACCAAAGGAATATTTCATGCAAAGATGGGCTCGATAAAGGGCAGAAATGGTATGGACCTAACAGAAGCAGAAGATATTAAGAAGAGGTGGCAAGAATACACAGAAGAACTGTACAAAAAAGATCTTCACGACCCAGATAATCACAATGGTGTGATCACTGACCTAGAGCCAGACATCCTGGAATGTGAAGGCAAGTGGGCCTTAGAAAGCATTACTACGAACAAAGCTAGTGGAGGTGATGGAATTCCAGTGGAGCTATTCCAAATCCTGAAAGATGATACTGTGAAAGTGCTGCACTCAATATGCCAGCAAATTTGGAAAACTCAGCAGTGGCCACAGGACTGGAAAAGGTCAATTTTAATTCCAATCTCAAAGAAAGGCAATGTCAAAGAATGTTAAAACTACCACACAATTGCACTCATCTCACACTCTAGTAAAGGAATGCTCAAAATTCTCCAAGCCAGGCTTCAGCAATATGTGAACCATGAACTTCCTGATGTTCAAGCTGGTTTTAGAAAAGGCAGACGAACCAGAGATCAAATTGCCAACATCTGCTGGATCATCGAAAAAGCAAGAGAGTTCCAGAAAAACAACTGTTTCTGCTTTATTGACTATGCCAAAGCCTTTGACTGTGTGGATCACAATAAACTGTGGAAAATTCTAAAAAGGATGGGAATACCAGACCACCTGATCTGCCTCTTGAGAAATTTGTATGCAGGTTAGGAAGCAACAGTTAGAACTGGACATGGAACAACAGACTGGTTCCAAATAGGAAAAGGAGTTCGTCAAGGCTGTATATTGTCACCCTGTTTATTTAACTTATATGCAGAGTACATCATGAGAAACACTGGACTGGACGAAACACAAGCTGGAATCAAGATTGCTGGGAGAAATATCAATAACCTCAGATATGCAGATGACACCACCCTTATGGAGGTGAAATTGAAGAGGAACTAAAAAGCCTCTTGATGAAAGTAAAAGTGGAGAGTGAAAAGATTGGATTAAAGTTCAACATTCAGAAAACGAAGATCATGGCATCTGGTCCCATCACTTCATGGCAAATAGATGGGGAAACAGTGTCAGACTTTATTTTTCTGGGCTCCAAAATCACTGCAGATGGTGACTGCAGCCATGAAATTAAAAGACGCTTACTCCTTGGTAGGAAAGTTATGACCAACCTAGATAGCATATTCAAAAGCAGAGACATTACTTTGACAACAAAGTTTCATCTAGTCAGTGCTATGGTTTTTCCAGTGGTCATGTATGGATGTGAGAGATGGACTGTGAAGAAGGCTGAGCACTGAAGAATTGATGCTTTTGAACTGTGGTGTTGGAGAAGACTCTTGAGAGTCCCTTGGACTGCAAGAAGATCCAACCAGTCCATCCTAAGGGAGATCGACCCTGGGATTTCTTTGGAAGGAATGATGCTAAAACTGAAACTCCAGTACTTTGGCCACCTCATGTGAAGAGTTGACTCATTGGAGAAGACTCTGATGCTAGGAGGGATTGGGGGCAAGAGGAGAAGGGGACAACAGAGGATGAGATGGCTGGATGGCATCACTGACTCAATGGACGTGAGTCTCAGTGAACTCCAGGAGTTGGTGATGGACAGGGAGGCCTGGTGTGCTGTGATTCATGGGGTCGCAAAGAGTCGGACACGAGTGAGTGACTGATCTGATCTGATCTGATACTGCAGCTTCTTAAATCATCTGTTGATGGGCACCTGGGTTGTTTCCATGTCTTGGCTATTGTAAATAGTGTTGCTACGAACATTAGGGTGCATGTATGTTTTCAAATTAGAGTTTTCATCTCTTCCAGGTAAATGTCCAGGAGTAAGATTGCTGGATCATATGATAATTTTAAGGTTTTTTTTAAGAAACTTCCATATGTTTTCCACAGTGGTTGAATTATGTTTAAAAAAATTTTTGTTGATGTACAGTTGATTTACAATATTGTGTTTGAAAAAGATCTTAATAAGGGATTGATTTTTTTAAGATGTGGAGAGAGTTTAAGAAACCCTGTAAAGAAGTAGTGTGATGCCCCAAAGCTAACAATAGCTGGAAGCCCCTTAGGGACCAGGATTGAGAGTAATTCCAGATCTAGGAAGGAGAATTATATGGACGAGAGCTGTCTGCATGAGCTGAGGCTTTGGGTAGAAGTAGACAACCAAACTGTAAGGCAACTTGGATGGAGGGTTCCAGAGGAATATGTATTTTAGCTGTATTGTCTTCTTTCAGGCTCCTTATTTCACTTGCCAAATGCAATCAAAATCCAGAAAGTCAGCACATATAGGGAGCAATTCATGTATGTCAATTTCTCTGGAGACAAAGCAGAGTGGGAAAGAACAGATGACGGATCTGGAAGGCCAAGGTAGCACAACCCATTCCTCTTTTCTTCAGCTCCCACTCTTGTCTTTGTTGAGATGAGAAATGCCTGTCTCCAACACAGGAAATACTCAGAATCTCATCAACAACACCGTATGGAGGATGTCAATGTGGTCATAGTCCCACCTGAAAACTGAAATTTCAGCCCTCTTTGCTGCTGCTGCTGCTAAGTCACTTTAGTCGTGTCCGACTCCGCAACCCCATAGACGGCAGCCCACCAGGCTCCCCTGCCCCTGGGATTCTCCAGGCAAGAACACCGGAGTGGGTTGCCATTTCCTTCTCCAATGCATGAAAGTGAAAAGTGAAGGTGAAGTCGCTCAGTCGTGTCCAACTCCTAGCAACCCCATGGACTGCAGCCTACCAGGGTCCTCCGTCCATGGCATTTGCCAGACAAGAGTACTGGAGTGGGGTGCCATTGCCTTCTCAGCCCACTTTAGTACTCTTCATATAAGAGAGGAGGGAGGAGGAGAAAAGAGGACAAAGAATGAATTAACAGAAACCATATCTACTATAATTCCTGCTTTTATAGCTGTTCACAGGACTTTAATAATCATGAATTTCTTCTTCCACCACCCATTCCCTTTACCGTCTGCCTGCCCCTTCGTTGCATGCGGTCCTTCGTCTGATAAAAGGACTAAACCTCATTCCTTCAGAAATGGAGGTCTTGAGGATCCTGTCTCTTTGGGGTTGATGCAGTTTTTTATTGACCAGACTGTTGAGCAAGTTGGCAAGACAGTCAAGTGAACCTCTTTGGTCCAGTTACAGTCTACCTAGCCCGTAGGGTGTAGCAGTAATACAGTTTCCTCTTGGCAGTTAGGATCAGTCATACCAGCCTGGGCTTTCCCGATGGCTCAGAGGGTAAAGAACCTGCCTGCAATGCAGGAGACACGGGAGACTCAGATTCAATTTCTGGGTCAAGAAGATCCCTGGAGAAGGAAATGGCAACCCACTCAAGTGTTCTTGCCTGGAGAATCCCATGTACAGAGGAGCCTGGCAGGCTACAATCCATGGGGTCGCAAAGAGTCAGACACGACTTAGCATGATGCACAACAACAGTCCAGACTTGTCTAGCTGTTTTGTAGACAACAATAAGCATTCCTTAAAGATAAAGTCACTATGCTGGGGGTTGCCTCAGGGACAATAGGACCCTGGCTTTCAACCTTGGTATCACTGCATTCTCCTCATTGGATATAAGTGTCTGTACTCAAATCTTGAAATCTTAACCTTCTTTCAGTACAAAAATCACTGTCTTTATCATCATTCCTATATGAAGCACTGCATGCTACTGAATATTATGGTATAAATAATGGGACAGGAGAAAAACTAAAGACTCACTTTTCCTGTTAGTGAATCTGATCTATACACAGCTCTTAAGTTCCAGACCACCAAGTCGCTGAGTCACACTCACACATAGTCACACTCTGGCTCTAACCTCATCTATGTCAGTTCAATCACCACTTTCCTTTAAAAAAAAAAAACACAAACAATTATTTATTTATTTTAATTGGAGGATAACTACTTTACAATACTGTGATGGTTTTTGCCATACATCAGCATGAATTGGCCACAGGTATAGATGTGTACCTCCCATCCTGAACCCCCCTCGCAACTCCCTCTCCACCCTAACCCTCTGGGTTGTCCCATAGCACCAGCTTTGGGTGCCCCTCCAATGATTGCACTGGCCTTGTTTCTATTCTTACCTTCCTAGAACTATTCTCCACCCAACAGTCATGAGTCATACCAAGTCTTCCCACACTTGAAACCCTCAAGGGGCATCTCCTCAATCCTAAATGCTGGTTAGCGTCTCAGGGGGCTTGTGTCTCATACAAGCTCACAGATTAGTCTTCTTAAATACCTGAATGTTGCCATCTGCTGCTGGGGAAGTAGACACCCAAGGCTTCTGCCAGTGCCAAGAACGAGCCATGCCAATAGTACCAGCCAAATGCTAGTCACTGCCACTGATGCCAAAAAATAAAAGAGTTGCTACAGCAACTGCCAGTGATTATGTCAAGGTTCCCCAGGAGGAATTTGGACTATCTCATGTCACTGTCACATTTCCAGCACTGCTCTCCAGACTTGGACAGGATCCTGGCACCTTACTCCTTATATCCATTGGCATTCAGAATTTTTAAATCTCTTCATTTCAGACTCTCTGTCACAGGACGGAAGCATCTGTGAATCCAATCTTAAAGGTATTCTTCCACTGATGGCTCGATTTCTAGAAGATTAGTCAAAAACAAGTGCAGTACCAAATTTTTCTCAGGTCATTACCCTGAGACTTAGTTGGAAAAAGAGAGAAAAGAATCCTAAAACTCAGCTTAACCCATAAATAATTCTCATCCCATCATCCCGGAAGCTTGGCTTCGGTACCTTTCAGCATTTGGAGCCAACACCAAAAGTATTAACTCTGCTTTATCCACAAGTGAAAGTGCAATTTACATATGTGTTCACAATCACCATTAGTCTTTTTTTAAAGTGAAGTATAGTTGCTGTAGTTGCTTATTGCCAAATTCAGACTGAAAATGAAGTGGAGAAAACCATTTAGGAATGACCTAAATCAAATCCCTTATGACTATACAGTGGAAGTGAGGAATAGATTTAAGAGACTAGATCTGATAGACAGAGTGCCTAATGAACTATGGATGGAGGTTCGTGACATTGTACAAGAGACAGGAATCAAGACCTTCCCCAAGAAAAAGAAATGCAAAAAAAGCAAAATGCCTTTCTGAGGAGGCCTTACAAATAGCTGTGAAAAGAAAGGAAGCGAAAAGCAAAGGAGAAAAGGAAAGATATATCCATTTGAATGCAGAGTTCCAAAGAATAGAAAGGAGAGATAAGAAAGTCTTCCTCAGCAATCAATGCAAAGAAATAGAGGAAAACAAAAGAATGGGAAAGACTAGAGATCTCTTCAAGAAAATTAGAGAAACCAAGGGAACACTTCATGCAAAGATGGGCACAATAAAGGACAGAAATGGTAGGGATCTAACAGAAGCAGAAGATATTAAGAAGAGGTGGTAAGAATACACAGAAGAACTGTACAAAAAAGATCTTCATGACCCAGATAATCACGATGGTATGATCACTCACCTAGACCCAGACATCCTGGAATTTGAAGGCAAGTGGGCCTTAGAAAGCATCACTACAAACAAAGCTAGTAGAGGTGATGGAATTCCAGTTGAGCTATTTCAAATCCTAAAAGATGACACTGTGAAAGTGCTGCACTCAATATGCCAGCAAATTTGGAAAACTCAGCAGTGGCCACAGGACTGGAAAAGGTCAGTTTTCATTCCAATCCCAAAGAGGCAATGCCAAATAATACTCAAACTACCGCACAATTGCACTCATCTCACACGCTAGTAAAGTAATGCTCAAAATTCTCCAAGCCAGGCTTCAGCAATACATGAACCGTGAACTTCCAGATGTTCAAGCTGGTTTTAGAAAAGGCAGAGGAACCAGACATCAAATTGCCAACATCTGCTGGATGATCGAAAAAGCAGGAGAGTTCCAGAAAAAACATCTATTTCTGCTTTATTGACTATGCCAAAGCCTTTGACTGTGTGGATCACAATAAACTGGAAAATTCTAAAAGAGATGGGAATACCAGACCACCTGATCTGCCTCTTGAGAAACTTATATGCAGGTCAGGAAGCAACAGTTAGAATTGGACATGGAACAACAGACTGGTTCCAAATAGGAAAAGGAGTACGTCAAGGCTGTATATTGTCACCCTGCTTATTTAACTTATATGCAGAGTACATAATGAGAAATGGTGGGCTGGATGAAGCACAAGCTGGAATCAAGATTGCCAAGAGAAATATCAATAACCTCATATATGCAGATGATACCACCCTTATGGCAGAAAGTGAAGAGGAACTAAAAAGCCTGTTGATGAGTGAAAGAGGAGAGTGAAAAAGTTGGCTTAAAGCTCAACATTCAGCAAACTAAGATCACGGCATCTGGTCCCATCACTTCATGGCAAATAAATGGGTAAACAGTGGAAACAGTGCTGACTTTATTTTTCTGGGCTCCAAAATCACTGCAGATGGTGAATGCAGCCATGAAATTAAGACACTCCGTTATGACCAACCTGCTGCTGCTGCTGCTAAGTCACTTCAGTTGTGTCCAACTCTGTGCGACCCCATAGACAGCACACCACCAGGCTCTCCGCCCCTAGACAGCATATTAAAGGCAGAGACATTACTTTGACAACAAAGGTCCATCTAGTCAAGGCTATGGTTTTTCCAGTGGTCATGTATGGATGTGAGAGTTGGACTATAAAGAAAGCTGAGCACCTAAGAATTGATGCTTTTGAACTGTGGTGTTGGAGGAGACTGTTGAGAGTCCCTTGGACTGCAAGGAGATCCAATCAGTCCATCCTAAAGGAGATCAGTCCTGGGTGTTCATTGGAAGGACTGATGCTGAAGCTGAAACTCCAATACTTTGGCCACCTGATGCGAAGAGTTGACTCATTTGAAAAGACCCTGATGCTGGAAAAGATTGACAGCAGGAGGAGAAGGAGACAACAGAGAATGAGATGGTTGGTTGGCATCACCGACTCGATGGACATTAATTTGGGTGAACTCTGGGAGTTGGTGATGGACAGGGAGGCCTGGCGTCCTGCAGTTCATGGGGTTGCAAAGAGTCGGACAAGACTGAGCGACTGAACTGAACTGATAGTACTGTACAACATTATATAACTTACAGGTGTATGATATAGTGATTCATGATTTTTAAAGGTTATACTTTGCTTCTTCTTCATGAAAACACCAAAAAGCAGATGACGCTGGTCCTGTGGGAAGGCCCGGAGACCCCGGGTCCCTGGAATGGGAGGCCGCAGTGGCTTCCACAGAGGCTTCAGCAGTGGCGTCCGGGCAGGGGTTCCGGTCGGGGTCGGGGCCGGGTCAGAGGCCGTGGATTTCATGGAGGCAAGACCGAGGACAGGAGTGGCTCCCGGTTACCAAGCTGGGCCTCCTGGTCAAGGACCTGAAGATCAAGTCTCTGGAGGATATCTACCTTTTCTCTCTGCCCATCAAGGAGTCTGAGATTATTGACTTTTTCCTGGGCACATCCCTCAAGGATGAGATTTTGAAGATTATGCCCCTGCAAAAGCAGACCCGTGCTGGCCAGCAGACCAGGTTCAAGGCACTTGTTGCCATCCAGGATTACAACGGACATGTCGGTCTGGGTATTCTAAGGAAGTACCCACTGCCATCTGTGGGGCCATCATCCTGGCCAAGCTGTCCATTGTCCCCGTGCGAAGAGGCTACTGGGGAAACAAGATTGGCAAGCCCCACCCGGTTCCTTGCAAGGTGACTGGCCGCTGCGGCTCTGTGCTGGCATCCCTGCCCCCAGAGGCACTGGCATCGTCTCTGCCCCTGTGCCCAAAAAGCTGCTGCTGATGGCTGCCACTGACGACCGCTACACTTCCGCTAGGGGCTGCACCACCACCTTGGGCAACTTTGCCAAAGCCACTTTTGATGCCATTTCCAAGACCTACAGTTATCTCACCCCTGACCTCTGGAAAGAAACAGTGTTCAGCAAGTCTCCATATCAGGAATTCACTGACCATCTTGTGAAGACCCACACCAGAGTCTCCCTCTGTGCAGAGGACCCAGGCCCCAGCTGTAGCCACCACAAAATTTTATAAAGAGAATAATAAAGTGAGTGAAACCAGAAAAAAAAATAAATAAAGGTTATACTTCATTTATGGGAAAAGGCAATGGCTACCCACTCCAGTACTCTTGCCTGGAGAATCCCGTGGATGGAGGAGACTGGTTGGCTACAATCCATGGGGTCGGGGAGAGTTGGACACAACTGAGTGACTTCACTTTCACTTTTCACTTTCCACTTTCATGCATTGGAGAAGGAAATAGCAATCTACTCGAGTGCTCTTGCCTGGAAAATCCCAGGGACAGAGGAGCCTGGTGGCCTGCCATCTGTGGGGTCACCAGAGTTGGACATGACTGACGCGACTTAGCAGCAGCAGCATAGTTCATTTATAGTTATAAAATATTCACTGTGTTTCCCATGCTGTTCTTTATCTCCTTGTAGCTTATTTAATACTTAATAGTTTGTATAACTTATTCCCCTGAACATTGCCCTTCTCCCCACAGGTAACCACTTCGTTGTGCTCTATATATTAATCATCACCAGTTTTGACCTCATCCTTCAGGAGCTTGGCAAACAATTGGTGAGTGCCCTGTAAAATAGTTCCTGGCTTTTTGGAGAAGAAAGCATTTTAGACTGCTGACCACCAACTTTCACCTTCTATGGAAAGACCTACACAAGCTTCAGTGCTGGTGGTGTTTGTTCGTTCTTCTAGACAGAACTAGTCCAACTTTTATCTCTTCTCTCTTCTCTGTACTGCTGCACAAATCCTGACAACGTCCAGCTTTTGCCCTCATGTGTGTGTCATCTTCCACTCACAAGACTTCTCTATCAGGGCTAAACTCCACTAGCAGATGAGACTCCCCAAACTCAATCAGCTTCCCCTTTCCTTCCTGACTCACAGGCAAACTGGAGGATGCCCTGCCTAACAGGCTCCACCTAGAACTAAAAGCAGTTCATCTATAGCAACAGAGGCAATATGTATTTCTCCTCCAGCATCATTCTTTTCTTTTATCCACAAACTGCTAATGATGCAGATGAATTCTTTTAAATTTCTTACCTTTTTACTTTCAGAATCACATGCTGAATCAACACAATAAATCTATATAAGTAATACAGAAGATCCCCTAGAAATCAGATAGACCGATCTTAAAAAGGTTCAACCACTCATAGTGATGCAATATTTTAAACATGTTTCTGATTCAGTTTTCTCACCAGTAAAAGGGGACAATACTAATAGCACCTCATTTGCTTAGAGTCAGGAATAAAATCATTTATACAGCTTTCGGACCCATTTAGCAAATAGGAATGATTACATGATGATGATGATGATGATGATGATGATGATGATGGTAGTGAAAACGTTAAAGGGGAAAAAAGTCACAAAGCCACAAGATTTAGGATATCAATGTGTTTATTGAGACTAAATAAACATAACTCCATAATTATTATCATAAATATTACTATTCACCTTATAATCAAGTAGAAATATTTTATAATGTTTCCATAAATAAAACCATATTAGTAAAGTGACATAAATAATAAGACATGTACTTATAACAATAAGTTAATTCATAAATATAAAATATTGATTATGGAAATAAAGTTATTTAGGGGTTTTTTTCTAAAGAGATAGAAAGTAATCTTTTTTGTGGGGAAATAGTTAAATATCTGTGTTAAATAGTTAAATTACTGACTACAATAAAAAGTTATTAATATGCTTGGAAGGTCTAGCTTCTGATCTTGTGGATACAAGTGACTTTGTTCTCATTTTGAAGCTAAGCCGGGGTTTTTTTTAGAATTTACACAAGACTGTGGAGTTTGGCTTCCCCATTTCCTTTTGATAAAACCTCAGGGGAACTTATTGTTTAACAGGTGAGAAAGGTTAGTAACCCGTTTTCCAGCCTTGTTCTACTTGAGCACATTCACGTTTCAGGGTTGTAAACAGCAAGTTCAGTTCTCCAATGACTTTAATCTCTCCACTCTCTCCAAGCTGTGAAAATAAGAACACATAAGTATTTCAGCATTTATACCATGTTTTCTAAAGAGAAACAAATTAGAGAGAGATGAGATGGCTAGGTTGTTGGAATAGAAACCAAATTGTAACATTTTATAAAAGATTAGTGATAATACCCTTTTTCAAAAGTATATGACCTGATCTGAGAGGGCACCTACGGGCATCAGTCTCAGCTGGTGGATGTGTTAAATCACTGCTGAACCAGAGCAAGCAGGTAGAGGCTGTGCTGGGACCTGGGGGACCCAAGCACCACTCACCCCTCCTTGCCCTGCCTCCAAGCCCCACCACTGTCTGTGACCAATCAGTTAGTATAACCACTCAACTCCAATAGTCTTGAGTCAAAACTACCACATTTACCAAAACATGTGGACTTTCTCTGTTTCCACTTTCTTGACCAAGGTGGGGGAAAACAAGTTTTCGCTTTTGTGGGGGAAATAGCAAATGCCTCCTATCCACTTGCTTTAACAGTGAAAGGCCAGATACAGAGTCTAACACCCTTTCTTTCCTCCTCCTTCTGAGTAGTAGGCAGAAGAGTCTTTTAAACCCCATGGGAGAGGGAACACAAATCTAAATCCCCTCCTCTGAAATTTGTCTAATCTATTAACTGTGCTCAAGGTTATGTCAAAGAAAACAGCAACCCTAAGTCATCATTGTCCTCTAGACTTTGATCTTTCTCTTCCTGCTTTCTTCCATCTTTCCACCTCTCGATACTTCCTTTGACATAATGACAAGAGATATTTTTTTAATATCTCAGAGACTCTCAAGATGAAAAAGAATTCTACTGTCTGTTCTCTGTTCTGCTACAGCCCACTTTCTACTTTTCTTCAGTGACAGGGGATTACTATCCCCCCCAAGATGCCCTCCCATTTCACAGTGCTAACCAGTGTTTATGCATGCTGAGATTTTCTGAATAATATTCCTCTCTCACTAGGCTTTCTGGAACTACAAGGTAAAAAAAAAAAAAAGCACAACAACTCATCCACATGGCAACTGATTGCTAATGTGAAAGTCAATTCCTTCAAAATGGATTAAGAGCTTTAAAATCTCTGTTTTCCCACACAAATCACCATCAGCTTTTTCTCTCCCACACTCCACTTTTCTAAAGACAACAAAGTAAGCTCATATGAGGAACTTTTCACACCAGAAATGCAAAGTACTTCTTGACTATGGCATGCTAATATTCAGCCCTCTGTGTCTAGTTAATCTTTCTATGACAAGAGAATTTATCTTCACAATGAAAAACAACAAATCCTTCAGTTATCAAAGGAAGACATTGACAATGTTCATTAAATCATATTCAGGAAGAGATACTTTTTATTTTAAAAAATCAAGATGGATAAAAGAGAGAATTGAGGTTATGCTTGTTACTGAAAATTCCATCAACCAGAGCATTCTTGTTTCTGAGGTTTAATTGTACCTGCTTACCAAATCATCACTTTTGCTGCTGCTCATGGTAGCTCTGGTTTGTGGATGAGTCACAACAACTGAGCTGAGCCTTCCCCTGTTGTTCTTTTCCCCCAAATAGGCCACCTGACCATATCATTCTCTGTCAAACTATACACTAACCTATATCAGATAGATGCTCACTAGCACGTTGTCGAGGGAAGGAAGAGACCAGGAAAGAAGGAAAAGGAAAGAGGAAGAAAGAGGGCTTCCCATGTGGACATTCGTTTCCCTACAATGAATCCATTACTAATAGTAATATTTCTACTCTATTTGAAACTGTTTAAAAGAAATTAGGGGGTCATTCACTCTCACTTTTAAATTAAAACCAATAGCTGCTGTGTATTTTAATAGTTAAATATAAGTATCAAACCATTCCAGAAATTCATCCTATGTGCAAGTCCAGCTCTTTTATTATGGCTGTTCTAGGTATATTTCTCCAAGTTTTACACCGTCATGTGAATGAATTCAAAATTCTTTCAAATAAGTTTTACCCAGTTTTCTGGTTTTGAACAAATGCTTCTTCACACTAAATGAATCAGTAGGTATCTTAAATTTCCCTAAGAACTAATGAGACTATAATATCCAGCACTTCTGGCCTGGATGGGATTCAGAGGTCCTGCAGTCTATTCTGACTCTGACACTGGCCATCCCTAGCACATGGGTGACAAGATTAGATGACTTAAGTTCCCAGCCAGTTCTAGAATTTGCAAAATCTGGAAACTGACTTATAAACATGTAGACACATCCATACTTATGTGCACCTAAATAATCAATCCAATGGCAGGAGAGTCCAGTAAAAAATCATGACGTGGGAGAAAAAAGGAAAGAAAGGGAAGAAAAACAATATTTGTCTCTTCTATCAAATGACCTAGTACTAATAGTTGTTAGTACCTTTTTCACTGTGTTCTTCAGATTCTGTACATTTCTCTGGATGTGCTGGTTGTCATGCTCAACATGCTACAAAATGGAAATGAGAGTAACAAGTTTAACATTGTTTTACTGAAGCTTTTTGAAACTCAGCCTTCCTAACTGAAGTATGTTACAATTCATCTGGAATTAAAGTTCTTAGCAATTTTGCCCACAATGACCTAGATATCAATAGTGACCTAGATTTTCTGACCTCTTCAATTCCCTGGGACACCAAAATCCAGTCATTTCCCTTACACGGGACCTCACTTCACCTTTGGGCAACCCTACTGAGGTTGAAGTTTGTGGAAAGAGCGGAGTGGTTTATGCAAATCCTGTCAAGAATAAAACCATAACGGCACCTCATCAAAAACATGGGCTCAGAACAAGAAACCTACATAAAACATCTTATGTGAACAGGGCTCTCCTCAATAAATACTAGGCCCCCTTTGCTCAGCTTACTCCACCAAAATATTTTTCTTAGTTTTCAATATTCAGAGGCATCAAACTCACGCACCTCTGATTTTGTCACTTACATTATCAAAAGGGCAACAGTCTTCATCCACCCACCCACTGCCGAATATTAAATCTTGTTTCTCCCTTTCTCTCTTTCTCATGCCCTCCCTCTATCAACTTATATTCAGTGAATCCATTTGCACCAATAGGTATTTTTCCTTACAGCTCCCAACACCTTTCTCATCTCACATAGTCCCAATTGCTTTTTCCCAGGGACAAATGAGCCTCCTGTGGTCTTTCAGACCCTGCCCATCACAATCAATTCAAAATGTGACCCAATAAAAGCAAAAGCAAACAGGTTGTGATACCAAATGATTTCTGTAATGGTGTGACAGAGGTACCTCTCACTACCAGCATGGAAGGGGCACTGGGGTGGGAAGGAAGAGGGTTCTACACAGAAGAAAGAGGAAAGGCAGGCACCTGGGAGGATTGGACTTAGGCTGGAGAAGAACTTACACATTGGCTTAGCTTTTTGCTGAGCCTGGAGAAGAAGGGCACCACCTTTTCCATATAGGGGTGGAATTTATCGGATTGGGGGAACAGCACCTCTTCGAGAATAAAGTTTAGCACCTGCTTCAGCACGTAGCAGCGCTTCGTCGCCTGCTGGTGAAAGTGAAATAGCAGGGCTCAAATTAGGCGACATCCACAAGACCCAGCCCATCCTCACCACCACTCCAAGTAACCACAAGTGGCATCATGCCTATGGCTTACATGGATTCCCTGGAACAATTTGTGCCCAATGAGACGAACATCTGTGATGTTATCTGCCAAACTAGCCTGGAAGAGAAGAAAAGACTAAATGCCTGGACATCATAAAGCTAGAAGAAATGTCTGTCAGCAGCGCTGTACTTGTCCCCTCTTCCCAGAGCAGCACTGGGAAGACTAAAGAAAGGATTCTTTAGTGCATGGGTTTAAAATGATGCTCAGGGGTTGAGGGGAGGGATAAATTAGAAGTTTGGGATTAACATATATACACTATAATGTATAAAATAGACAACTAATAAGAAGTTACTATATAGTACAGGGAACTATACTCAGTATTTTATAATAACCAATAAGGGGAAAGAATATATAAAAGAATATGCATATATTATACATACACATATATATGTATATTATACATATATATATAGACCTGAATTAGTGTGCTGTACACTGGAAACTAACATGACCCTGTAAACCAACTATACTTCAAAATAAATTTAAAAAATAAGATAGAAAAGTATAATGTACAGCATAGGCAATATAGCCAATATGTTATAATAAGTATAAATGGAGAATAATCTTTAAAAATTGTGGATCACTATGCTGTATACCTGGAACTTAAATAATACTGTCAGTGGACTATACTTCAGTAAAAAAAAAAGAATGGATTTAAAGCTCCTAGAATAGAGCTCAGAACATAGTAAGTGTTCAAAAATGTCAATTTCTTTCTCTTCAAAAAATAAAGGAATGCTTAGAGAAGTAAAGAGGGAACCATAAACAGTCAGATGGGTTACTACATGGCTCCTTTCAGGGTAAAACTGAATGTACATATCCTAACGGGCAAAATGGAAGGTCTTGAGGTAAAGCTTGATCTCCAAAAAGTCTTAAAAGAGACATAGAAAATGATGACAGGTAACCAGTAGAGATTAATGTTCATCTGTTAAAGATCTTAGATGTCCTCTGAAGAAATTTTAGGAACTATTCAGGTTTCAAGTAGATAAGATGCAAAAGAGAAAGACTGAGATGAGTACCTCCTGAGCCAGAGTGAAGGTGTGGTTGAAGATGTAGGGCTCCTGGAAGTCGGACTCGTTGAGCCTACAGTGCGACGTGATGGGTGCAGCCGCTCCCCCCTGGGCACACAGCACCATGACAAGGAGGCAGCCAGCGGCCAGAGTGTCCCCGAGGGGAGAGCTCACAGATTTCTGCAGGGCAGCCATCGTGGACAAACAAACCTGAGCAATGGGTGACTAGGGAAGAAGAACCTGGTGTCAAGAGAATGAGAAAAATTAAGTATCCAGAAGTAATAGACCCAGCAAGCCAATCCTACCAAGTTCGTTGGAGGACTTACCTGTATCGAGGCTTCTGCTTGTGATAGGAAAGTAGAAGCTGCTGCTTTTATAGCCCCCAGGACACCAAATTGTGCGTGTGAAAAATATGACATCAGCAATTATCTAATTTCCAGTGCTGTCTTCTGAGAACTACCTAACCACCATAGGAGCCCACAGAGCACCACCTCCAAGCCTTCCCACCTTGATACGCCAGCATTTCCCTAAAACGTCACTATTAGGCCCGGGGTGTGCTTTTACAGACAAATCCCAGAAAGTTTCTAAACCCTACATACTTTTCAAAGAAAATGACTGCTTTGTCTTTGTAGATTCCAGGTTTAGTTTAAAATTTTCTGATCTCCTGTAGTGAGTAAGCATTTTGGTCACGGACTCATTTTCCTAGCAGCTTCATAGATTCTTATCTCTTTAGAGGTGATCAAACAAAACAGACCTATATCCTTTACTTTAAAATAAGCAGTAAAGACAGCTTGGAGACAATTCCATTTTTTAAAATTTTACGTCCTTTTTTAAAAAATATGCTGAATGCTGAAGAAGATTTAAATTTTAAAAGTAGCAGTATTGGCTAACAATTTTCCTCTCATTCTATGGCATTTTTTAAGTGATCAAAAAATTACAGTAGATGAAAATATATTTAAAATTTTTCATTAAATCAATATCAATTTAAACTTGAAAATATTAATGCTGAACAATCTGATCAGTATTTTTCTTAACATGCAAGTATTTTAAGAATACAGTCAAGTAGTTCATTTTACCTGCACTCATTCTAAACAACACACAAGTCCCCCCCAAAATGTTTCCAAAAACCTTATAACACTTTTTATTATATACATGAAAGTCTAAAGAAGAGAATCTGGCAATTTAATGATTACAGGTGGTTTTCATTAAAAGACATTGAACTCTAAATAATACCTAAAACTGAAACCTGCCCAAGGAGGTGGGATCAGGGAACAAGGGCCCTGATCTATTGCTAAGAGAAGGAATGTAAATCCGTGCAGATTAGTTTGATCAGATTTTTCTTTTTGCAACAAGCTTGGATCAGGAGCATCAAGGAAGACATGTGAATAATTGTAGAAATTTGAGCATTTTGTGAGATTGCACAGGCCTTCGGCAAGGAGCCACTGTGAAGAGTTAAGACAGCATGAGAACACTGAGCATTTGGGAAAGTAATTAAAAGGGAAGGTTAGGGAGAGTACATAAAAACCATATCATTATACCCACTGTACAAGTTTGCTTGAGCTGATTCATGAACGTCAGATGAGAAAACTCTTTTTTTCCGATTTCCTACTATATATGATATGACCATTTTTGTCCAAAATGCTATGTAATTATATTAGCATTCGAGTTAAGAGTTAAGCTCTTAACTCTATGCGTAGTTAAGCTCTCTATACAGAGTTAAACTATATAATGGATTAAATTAGGCTTCTGTTGGTTTGCCTGGGAACCTTACAAACATACATAATTTTGTTCCCAGCAGAAAATAAATTCTGACATTATTGAATTATACGCTCTTGAGGGAAAAGTCTATCCCTCTCTTTCATTTTTGTATCTCCAGCAGTTAGAACAGTACTATACACATAGGAAGGACTTAGTAAGAGCATATTGAATGAATAGATATATAGATTAAATAATTTACTAAGTGTCTTTGGGAACCTGCATGGAGGTAATTTGGGAATTGTCTTCTTTTGTTGGGGTTTGACCCAGTACTACTTGCCAGCTTCATTAGTGTTCCTGTATAAGGAATAAATAGTTGTGAAACAAAAATAGAATGCCAGAAAATTGCAAACCAGCCTTTACTAGCAGCAATACATCTATTGTTCATTATATGGCCATAATGAACAACCATCTTATCAGTAAGATAGTGTTGATGGAGCCAAGATCTTAGATTTTAGTGAGCTTGACAAGGCCTACTAAGGGGAAAGTCTGCTCTAGGGCTGTATGTGGATTTCCAAAATATCATACAAGGAGTCTCACAAGTATGTGCTATTAGGAGAGACAGTAGATATATCATAAAACTGCTTCTGTGAAAACACCTATTCATAGAGACATGTGTGTCCTAAATAATTCCAGATTATTAATGTGTCTTCTCTAAAGTCATTTCTTTGTGAATTTTCAAGTCTCTCCCAGAAGCCACACTGGATAAAGGGCAGCCATAGCATCATGCTCCCTGGCCCCAGACAGATAGACTGTACCCGTGGTTGATCTTAGCTACACGCAACAATCTGCCCAGCCTAATGCAGATTGGCCTGGGGTAACCAGAGTGTGAGTGAGAGATTAAGAAAGAGAACCATTTCTAGTCTCCAGCCGGAGGCAGGCTTTGTGTTTCATTCAAACACCATCCCAGCACCTAGTGAAGGAGGAAATAGACAGAACAGCCTCCATCTTGAAAGCAGGACTCCATCTTGGGCCCGACTGTGGACTTTGAGCTCTATGCCCAGTATCTGTGGAAATGACATACCAACTGGAAAACCAGGCCCCCAGGATGGAAGAGCCCCAGGGCTCGTACCTAGACTCTCTGTTGCCTAAAAGAATACCTTAATTATCTGTGTAACCAAATAGAATCATAAATTCTATTATGCTCATTGGGGTATGACCACAAGCCTATTGATAATTGTCCACAGTTAACTACCCAGGCTTAAGGCATATGAATCAGGGGTTAACTTTGATTGTATCTTTCTTTTCCTTTGTTCAGACTAGTTTCAGGGAATTTGGGGAGGTGGGTTTGGGCACGTAAACTTAGGATATATAAGGTTTTCAGAAAAACTGGTCAGGGTCCTTGGCTAAGAGGAGATTCTGCCTGGGGCCTGCCGGTGTAATAAACTGCACTCCACTATCTGCATTGTCCTGAGTGAGTTTGTTTCCCAGAATATGTGGCTACAACATTTGGTGCATGGGCCGGGAAACTCCTCACTTTGAGGAGACAAGTCCCATTTGGGACTACTCTGAGGCCTTGAGGCTCGAATCTTCTAAAGGAGGGGAAGATGCCTCACCCTTCTGGAAGGATTCTGCTTCTCAATGCCTGGACCTTTCTTGTTCGCAGGTAGTGGATGGCAGCAGGGGAACAGAGTGCTCAGGTGAGGAGGAAACCACCCAGTAGGGTGGAAGAGGGGGCCTGATCACCCTCCTAGGAGGGATTAGAAGGGGTACAGACCCACAGGAGCCTGGAATAGGCAGGTGGCAACGACTGCTTGGTACACAGGTTGACTAGCATGTTGGGGCTCAGGAAGGAAATTTGTGAAGGTCATTTAGGAGGTGGTGTCCACGCCGTCTTGGGGAAAATTATTACCAAGCAATTGCCAGGGGATTTTTAGGAGAAGAAACTTGTTTTTTGTGTGCTCGTAGTCTGCCCTCCCCAAGGAGGTGTCCCATCTGCTATGAAATTCTTGACCGCTTCAGAACTGTCAGGCTAGAAGGAGGGGGATACATAAGTGAATATGAATTGGCTTTTGGGGAGATGGCCTGGGACGTGGGATATTTAACCCATCTTTATTTTCATCCGCACCTGATCAAGCCCACCAAGGCAGAATAGACTTTAAAAGTTAAGGGAGAAACAGTCTTGGATCACGTGGTGTTCTGGTTTGGCTGTGCTGACCGGCAGGTGAAGACATGCCAATCCCCCTTCTCCCTCTGGGATCTGGTCAGGTAAGGCTCTTCTCACCCCAATTAGGAAGGAGGCAGAATGGCAATTCAAGTGTCACTGAGTGGAAATATCAGAAGTACATAGGGTACTCAGAACTTTGTAGACAGAACAAAAAGGAAAAGTAGAAGAAGGTCTGAGAAGGTAAGCAAGATGGGAGGAAGTGAATCTAAGGCAACTGTATTGGAGTGCATGATTAAAAATTTAAAGAATGGATTTGGAGGAGACTATGGGGTGAAGATGAAGCCTAACCGCCTCCACATACTCTGTGAGGTCGAATGGCTCCCTATGGGAGTAGGATGGCACCAGAGAACACCATGAACTTAAAAATAGTGGAAGCAGTCTATACAGTAGTCACAGGAGAGCCAGGACACCTGGATTAATATCCGTATATTGACTCATGGCTAGGGTTAGCTCAAGACCCTCCTCCTTGGACAAGGTTCTGTATCCAGAAGGGAAAGGGAAAAATATTAATGGCACAAACATTGACTGATGATAAAAAAGGAAATTCTACAGGATTTGGACGGGGATGACCTGACCCCTCCCCCATACTGGATAATGATGCGCCTGCCTCCCAGTGCTCCACCAGGACGGGAGGCCGCCTTAATGCCCAACCCAGGACCAGGTGAAGTTCCTACAGCAGCCACTGCTCTTCTGCCAGCTCTCCTGGAGTTCGTAGAGCCACCGTTTCGGCAGGCTCCAATCCCAGCAGTGGAGACCTCTGGTCAATGCCCCCAGAATTCCACCTCAGCTGGACCTCCTAGATTGTATCCACCTCTCCCGGAGAGTACTGATGGGAAGAGGGGAGAAAACACAGCAATTAGACAGAGGCTGTGCTCTGCCAAGGAACAGGGGGAAAGAACCCCGCTACAGATGCCCCCCAGAGAGCTACAACAGCCTCCAGTTCAGGACGCATGGGGCACTACCATCAGCCCCTGTAGCCTATTATTACCAACCATTTTCCTCTACAGATATGTTAAACTGGCAGAGACACGCTCCACTGTACTCGGGGGAGCCACAAGCCATGATTAGGCTACTGGAGACTATTTTTTGAACCCACCGCCCTACATAAGATGACATAATCCAACTACTAGTCTCCCTTTTCAGCACTGAGGAAAGACACAGGATCCTGAGGCCAGAAAATGGTTAAGAGAAATGGCACCTGAGGGTACTGCAAACCCGCAGTGGTGGGCAGAACTAGCCACCCCTGACAAGAGGCCCAATGGGGACTGTAACACAGAGGAAGGGAGGGGCCACCTGGAGAGATATCAGGTGACTATTTTACAAGGTCTCAAGACGGGGGCCTGAAAAGCTATGAGTATCGCAAAACCCTCCGAAGTGATTCAAAGGGAAAGTGACGCACCCTCTGAGTTCTGCAAAAGACTGCGCGATGCCTATAGAGTTTATAAGCCAGTAGACCCAGCCAGAGGCTGCTGGGTCTCAGATGGTGATAAATGCAGCCTTTGTGTCTCAAGCCTACCCCGAAAATGTCAGATGGGGGAACACCAAGTGACTCATGAATTTTCATACATCCCTGAATGCCCAGTACCTGTTAGGAAGAGACTTGCTGTCTAAATTGGGGGCACAAGTGACCTTTCCCCCCACGAAAGACCCACTGTTTGAGTGGGCTCACCCACCTATTTACTCTTCCTCTCAGTAACCCCTCAAGATGAATGGAGGTTGCACAGTGTCCCGGCAAGGAAACCGGAGGGGCTAAACAGTCAAGAGAGAGAGTTAACTCAACAATTCCCTGAGGCCTGGGCATAAGACAACCCTCCCGCCCACCACATCCCCCCAGGCTTGCAAAACAAGTCCCACTGGCAATAGAACTCTAACCTGGTACAATTACATCAGCACCTGCTTTGGGCCTGCCAGACCTTGCTAAGCCATTTACTCTTTATGTGACTGAAAAGGACAAGATGGCTATGGGAGTGTTGGCCCAGACTATGGGGACATGGGACAGACTGGTGACTTATCTCTAATCAGCTGGACAATGTTGCCACCGGGTGGCTGGGATGCTTATGGGCAGTTGCTGCCGTTGCCTTACTGGTCGGGGAGGCAACCAAGGTTGCCTTACTGGTCGGGGAGGCAACCAAGCTGACTTTGGGCCAAGATTTGTTCATAAAAGTCCCGCATGAGGTCAACACTCTCCTGCGAGGGGACCCCCATAAATGGCTGTCAACATCTCGGATTACTCAATACCAGGGACTGTTATGTGAGAACCCCCATGTTACTACAGAGCCTTGTCAGGCCCTGAATCTGGCCACTCTCTTTCTTGAGGGAGAAGGTGGGCCCTCACATGATTGCAAGGAAATATGCCAGCAGGCCTGACTTGAGAGACCAGCCAATCCTGGACCCAGATTTGGTCCTGTACACCAACGGCACCAGCCTGGTGAAACAAGGACAGTGACTGTCGGGGTATGCAGTAGTCATGGAAGAAGCCATCACTGAGGCTAGCTCTCTGCCATCACACTGGTCCACTCAACAGGCTGAACGATATGCTCTAATCCAGGCCCTCCAGCTGTCAAAAGGACAGAATCTCAGAACTGCACTGCCTGCTCACAGGTCAATGCTGCCTCTCGGCACAGACAGAAACCTCCAGGGATTCAGGTAAAAGCACGCTGCCCTTTGAACACCTGGAAGTGGACTTCACTGAAATGAAACCTCACCGGCACTACCATTACCTGCTGGCCATAATATGTACGTTCTTGGGATGGGTAGAAGCTTTTCCTACCCAGACTGAAAGACCATCAAAAGTAGCCCAGTGCCTGCTTAGGGAGATAGTTCCCAGATTTGTATTTCCTACCAGCATTGGATTGGACAACGACTTGGCTTTCGTAGCTGATTTAGTATAACAAATAAGCAAAACTTTAAACATCAACTGGAAATTACATACAGCATATAGGCCCCAGAGTTCTGGAATGGTGGAAGGAACCAACCGGACACTTAAAGAGACACTCTCCAAGTGGATCTTAGAGACTGACTGTTCCTGGGTGGACTTGTTTCCGACGGCTCTGCTCAGACTCAGGATGACCCCACAGTCCCATGGCTCTTCTCCGTACAAAACTGTGTATGGGAGGCCCCCTCCTGTAATAAAACAGGTGTCAACAAATTTGCCTCAGGTAAGGGGCCTTAGAAAGCTTCACTACGAACAAAGCTAGTGGAGGTGATGGAATTCCACTGAGCTATTTCAAATCCTAAAAGATGATGCTGTGAAAGTGCTACACTCAATATGCCAGCAAATTTGGAAAACTCAGCAGTGGCCACAGGACTGGAAAAGGTCAGTTTTCATTCCAATCCCAAAGAAAGGCAATGCCAAAGAATGCTCAAACTACCGCACAATTGCACTCATCTCACACGCTAGTAAAGTAATGCTCAAAATTCTCCAAGTCAGGCTTCATCAATGTGTGAACCGTGAACTTCCAGATGTTCAAGCTGGTTTTAGAAAAGGCAGACGAACCAGAGATCAAATTGCCAACATCCGCTGGATCATGGAAAAAGCAAGAGAGTTCCAGAAAAACATCTATTTCTGCTTTATTGACTATGCCAAAGCCTTTGACTGTGTGAATCACAATAAGCTGTGGGAAATTCTGAAAGAGATGGGAATACCAGACCACCTGACCTGCCTCTTAAGAAATCTGTATGCAGGTCAGGAAGCAACAGTTAGAACTGGACATGGAACAACAGACTGGTTCCAAATAGGAAAGGGAGTACGTCAAGGCTGTATATTGTCACCCTGTATATTTAACTTATATGCAGAGTACATCATGAGAAACGCTGGACTGGAAGAAATACATGTTGGAATCAAGATTGCTGGGAGAAATATCAATAACCTCAGATATGAAGATGACACCACCCTTATGGCAGAAAGTGAAGAGGAACTAAAAAGCCTCTTGATGAAAGTGAAAATAGAGAGTGAAACAGTTGGCTTAAAGCTGAACATTCAGAAAACAAAGATCATGGCATCCAGTGCCATCACTACATGGGAAATAGATGGAGAAACAGTGGAAACAGTGTCAGACTTTCTTTTTCTGGGCTCCAAAATCAATGCAGATGGTGACTGCAGCCATGAAATTAAAAGACCTTTACCCCTTGGAAGGAAAGTTATGTCAAACCTAGATAGCATATTCAAAAGCAGAGACATTACTTTGCCAACAAAGGTCCGGCTAGTCAAGGCTATGGATTTTCCTGTGGTCATGTATGGATGTGAGAGCTGGACTGTGAAGAAGGCTGAGCGCTGAAGAATTGATGCTTTTGAACTGTGGTGTTGGAGAAGACTCTTGAGAGTCCCTTGGACGGCAAGGAGATCCAACCAGTCCATTCTGAAAGAGATCATCCCTGGGATTTCTTTGGAAGGAATGATGCTAAAGCTGAAACTCCAGTACTTTGGCCACCTCATGTGAAGAGTTGACTCATTGGAAAAGACTCTGATGCTGGGAGAGATTGGGGGCAGGAGGATAAGGGGCAACAGAGGATGAGATGGCTGGATGGCATCACTGACTCGATGGACGTGAGTCTCAGTGAACTCTGGGAGTTGGTGATGGACAGGGAGGCCTGGCGTGCTGCAGTTCATGGGATCACAAAGAGTCAAACATGACTGAGCGACTGAACTGAACTGAATTGAAGGGGAGATGAGATTTCACAGCAGATGGAACAACTGGGTAAGGTATAAATCAAGTAACTAAGTTTGTACAGGAAAGGGTGCCGTTCCCCCTTGGGGAACAGATTCACGAATTTGTGCCCAGGGATCAGGTGTGGTCAAGGACTGGAAACACGACTCCTTGGCCCCACATTGGAAGGGTCCATATACTGTTCTTCTAACCAGCCTACTGCAGTTAAAGTTGCAGGTGTCACTCCCTGAATCCACCACATGAGGGTTAGGAGAGCATACCATGAGACCTGGAGGACGCCAAGTGCACGACACAAAAGGACCACACTGATCCCTGTGAAAGCAAGATCATCTTAAAGAAGAAACAGAGATGAAGCTCTACAATCAACGGCTGCTACAAGGACTTGCTGGTATCATCTTGAGAGTAACCATAGTTTCAGTACAAAGAGAGACCTGTGCTATAATTAAAGTTGAATGTTGTGTATATATTCCTGATTTATCTGGCTATATACCAGCCACCCTAGATGACATGAAAGGTCAGGTAAAAGTTACGTCTGATGATAATCTTCCTATTTGGACTTCGGTCCTATCTTGGGTGAAGGGTGATTGGTGGAAAACTATATTTACCATTGTTATAGTTGCCTTAATAGGTCTGCTTTGTGCCCTATATTTTACAATGTATTATGAACTTTGTAACCAACCCAAAGGTTGATACCGTTCTCCCAAACTGGAGATCAGAGAGTCAGGGTGCAATATATCCCTATGAATGATGCTCATACTATGAGTTAAGAGCATCAAGAGAGAGGAATGAAGGAGGAAACAGACAGAACAGGCTCCATCTTGAAAGCAGGACTCCGTCTTGGGCCAGACTGTGGACTTTGAGCTACGTGCCCAGTATCTATGGAAATGACTTACTAACTGGAAAACCAGGCCCCCTGGATGGAAGAGCCCCAGGGCTCATACCTAGACTCTCTGTTGCCTAAAAGAACACCCTAATCATCTGTGTAACTGAATAGAATCACAAATTCTATTATGCTTATTGGGGTGTGACCACAGGCCTATTGATAACTGTCCACTTGTGTTGGCTTAAAGCTCAACATTCAGAAAACGAAGATCATGGCATCTGGTCCCATCACTTCATGGGAAATAGATGGGGAAACAGTGGAAACAGTGTCAGACTTCATTTTTTTGAGCTCCAAAATCACTGCAGATGGTGACTGCAGCCATGAAATTAAAAGACGCTTACTCCTTGGAAGGAAGGTTATGTCCAACCTAGATAGCATATTCAAAAGCAGAGACATTACTGTGCCAACAAAGGTCCGTCTAGTCAAGGCTATGGTCTTTCCTGTGGTCATGTATGGATGTGAGAGCTGGACTGTGAAGAAGGCTGAGCGCCGAAGAATTGATGCTTTTGAACTGTGGTGTTGGAGAAGACTCTTGAGAGTCCCTTGGACGGCAAGGAGATCCAACCAGTCCATTCTGAAGGAGATCAGCCCTGGGATTTCTTTGGAAGGAATGATGCTAAAGCTGAAACTCCAGTACTTTGGCCACCCCATGTGAAGAGTTGACTCATTGGAAAAGACCCTGATGCTGGGAGGGATTGAGGGCAGGAGGAGAAGGGGCAACAGAGGATGAGATGGCTGGATGGCATCACTGACTCGATGGACGTGAGTCTCAGTGACCTCTGGGAGTTGCTGATGGACAGGGAGGCCTGGCGTGCTGTGATTCATGGGGTCACAAAGAGTCGGACACGACTGAGCGACTGAACTGAGCTGAACTGAACTACCTAGGCTTAAGACATATGAATCAGGGGTTAACTTTGATTGTATCTTCCTCTTCCTTTGTTCAGACTAGTTTCAGGGAATTTGGGGAGGTGGGTTTGGGCATGTAAACTTAGGGTATATAAGGTTTTCAGAAAAACTGGTCAGGGTCCTTGGCCTGCCAGTGTAATAAACTGCACTCCACTATCTGCATTGTCCTTCTGAGTGAGTTTGTTTCCCAGAACACGAGGCTACAACACTAGAACAGTGCCAGATACATGGCGGGTGATAAATGATGAATATTCACTGATGCATGATTATACTCCTTCCTGACTCATTGGCCAATGCTTGGAAATCCACAGTCCATTCCTTTAAAGTACACATCTCTCTAGAAGCAGGACTTTAGGTAGCTCAGGTAAGAAGTTTTGTATTCATCATACTTCTTAGTACAATGTTCGTGAGCGTTGTTCCATATGAGGTTCCTTCTGTGTGTGTATGTTTGTGTGTGTATGTTTGTGTGTGTGTGAGCTCTTACCCTCGCTGGTCTCCTTCCCTCTGCACCCATCACCCACCACCACCCCTAAGCCTGCTAAAAACAGCTGCTCTCATGTATTTGGCATACATTTGTAAATATATATTCATCCTTGTAAACTGCTGTTTAGTGGGGGTGCCATTTTTATTTTATAGAAATGGTTCTTTTTCTTAACCTTTCACTCACACTGTGTTCTTGCAATCTGTGTTGCTGTGTGTAGGTCCTGTTCCTAAAATGACATTCTATCCTGTGTCTCCACATTTTATTATTGGTTCCCACGTTTTATGACTTATTACTTGTAAACCACCTCTGCTTCACTGCTCTGCAGACACCAGAGCACTAAGCAACCTCATTTCATCCAAGTCATTTTAATGGTAATTTTGGAGAGTATTTTTGAATAGTTACCCAGGAATAGGTCTACTGGGCCATAGACATAACTTCATTTACTAGACACAGCAGAGTCAGTATTTATTCAGTATTTATTCTCTTCATTTACTAGACACAGCAGAGTCAATATTTATTCTCTCGTATTAGTGAAGTAATATTTCTGTTTTCTAAGATCCACACACACATGTGACATCATTCAGGTTTTTTTAGAGGTTTAAAATGGCATCTCATTGTTAAAATTAGCATTTTTCATATGTTTGCAGCCACTATGTCCTTTTTTATAAATCGATTGTTTACATCAATTGCCCATTTTTTTAATGGGCTTTGGGCTTTCATTGTTATTGTTAGTGATAGTTTGTGAGTGTACCCTATATATTTTATGTATTATTTTCTTTTGGGTTGTAGGCATAACAAACTCTTCTCCCAATTTGTGTCCTGCCTATTAACTTTGTCTACTTCTCCTTTGTTGAACAGAAAATGTGATTTGGATGTCATCTTAAATTTATTTTTTTCATTGTATGATTTGTACTTGCCAAGGTTTTGTGTAAAATGTCTCCCTTCATCCTTAGGTCACAAAGATATTTCTCTGTCTTTTCTTGTATTTACCCTATAATTTTGCCTTTCACAATCAGGTTTTTAATGCCTTTTGTATAAGATGGAAAGTAGGGAATCAGTTTTATTTTTTCCACTTAATGAGACAGTTTTCCCAACACAGTTACTGAAACAGTGAATTGTTTGTCATATGTGAATTTTTCCTTAATAAACAGTTATCTTTGAGCTCTCTGCTTTTTTTCCCATTGATTTATTTGGTTTTCTCTTTTTGTTTTTGAGCCAGTTTCATATTTTTTTATTACTGAGTCTTTATATCTAGACGTCTACCCTCTTTTCTCTACTTTTACAAGGCTGGCTTAGCTATTCATGAACTTTTGGCGTAAATTTTACAACAGACTTGTCAAGTTCCTGGAAAAATGCTGCAGAAACTGTAGAATATCGTTTAGGTTAAAGACTAATTCAGAGAGAATTAGCATCTTTAGAATATGAATTCATCCCATTCCAGAGCATTTACCATCTCTCGGCTACAGAAATAAGATCTTCTTTTATACTCTTTTGATAGTGTTTCCAAATTGTCTCCCTGAGGTCTGGTTATATTTTTGATTCCTAGCTACATCACAGTAGAAGATATTAAGCTGTTATTAATCACTTTCCCTTGGTGGTGAATGAGTACCAACTTGGCACAGAGACAGAGATTATGGGATGCTCATTTCCTAAAAACAAAATAGTATGCGGTTTTCTTCAAGGTCAGTAGAGAGGAGAGCTAGAGGTATCCAGCAAAGAACAAGCTAGAGACTAGCTGCTGCTGCTGCTAAGTCACTTCAGTCGTGTCCGACTGTGTGCGACCCCATAGACCCCAGGTTCCGCCATCCCTGGGAGACTAGCTAGGGTTCCTAAACATGAACTTTCTCTGCTTTTCAGTTCTGTTCAAAGATATAGCCCTGTCAGCACCCAGGTCGACTTCCTACCATGTCCACCCTCCTTCTTAACACTTTGCCCACAAAGACACTTGTCAACCATAGGCACCTTTCTCTCCTTCCTGAGGACTAAACCGTGTAAGTCTGTACTTTACCTCATCTTAAAGGGAACTTACCCACGGGGATGTCATAATATAAATGAGTAGTTTCCTCTCTAATAATACCACGTACTCAAACTGACTTAAATGATAAAAGAAAATAATGTTTATGCAATTTCTCACTACTCTAGGGCATAAACACAGAATTTGGCATTGTCTTCTTAAGGTCTGTCCTTTACTAGCATACATTTTTTTAAATCTGTAGATCCATCCCAGTCTGTCTTTTCATTGATTACTTTAACTAGTAAATCACTATTAAAAAATCCTAATTCACACTTGCTTATTACCACCAGATATTCAAAGTCATTGCTAATTACCTATTATCAGTGAATCTTTTATCCCAACTCTCTAATCAATTTTAGGATTATCCATTTTTCTCACAATCTTTTGCCCAGGTTAAATTGTATTTTAAAATATTGCTTTAAAAATTCATATTGAAAATTCTGTGTATTTTAGTGCAGTTTTACCAAACTTAGGTTTTCTTGACCCTGTTGAACTTGTTAAAATACAACTGAGAAAATACAGTTCCAATTCTGAGGCAATTTGGTTTTAAAATATCACAAATGTCTGTCCTGAGAAAATGCCCCCTTTCCTTTTTCTTGGTCTCTGTCCTAATTCAAAGGCTGTTTGTGCTATAAATAGGGTGAAGCATTACCAATTTAGGTTAGTTGACAAGATTTCACTCTAAATCAGTGGCAAGTCTGAAATGCAATATGTTTTAAAAGAAGTGCCATTTTGCTATTACCTCCAAATTCTTAACAACCAGGCAAACTAAGCTAATCTATTTCAGTCTCTTTAACAAATATCTGTTTTGTTTCTATTAGAATATAGTACCAAGTCAGGATTCTTGAACCCATGTTTAATACTTTTTAAAAATACAGTAATAGTTAACATAGTAATTTGGTTTAGTAGCCTTAGAATTTATCTGAAGTGGGAGGAAGTACTTTTGAGACGAAACATAAGAAGTAACTAAATACTGACCAGAGAACTAGAATTGAAATTGACCTCATGTCAATTTCTCTAAAGAGAAATTGTGCTATAAATTAGAGAAATTAGAAGTACCTACAGGCCCTTCCGAGGAAGGCAATGGCACCCCACCCCAGTACTTTTGCCTGGAAAATCCCATGGACGGAGGAGCCTGGTAGGCTGCAGTCCATGGGGTGGCTAGGAGTCGGACACGACTGAGCGACTTCACTTTCACTTTTCACTTTCATGCATTGGAGAAGGAAATGGCAACCCACTCCAGTGTTCTTGCCTGGAGAATCCCAGGGACAGGGGAGCCTGGTGAGCTTCTGTCTATGGGGTCGCACAGAGTCGGACACGACTGAAGCGACTTAGCAGCAGCAGCAGCACAGGCCCTTCAATGAGTAGGGAGGGAATTATAAATAAGATCCAGATGGAAATAGCATTGTAATACTTAAAAGGCTAGAAGAGAGGGGAATTAACAATAAGTAACAAAAAAGTGGAAATATACAGTTGAATGGGTCAAAGAGGAAATATTTGAGTGAGGCTTACCAGGAAGTAGAGCAGCAACAGCAATGTGTGCTGGATGAGAAAAGGGGGAATCTGCTTTATTTATTCACTTATTCATTTGCCCATTGTAACATCAGCCCATAAGAGCACAGGTTCTCTATGGCACTATGCTTAGAACATAATTTTCTATGTGTATGTTACAGTAATCAAAGTTTTAACATCACTGTTCCTCAGAATCAGTGACACCTTTTCAGCAGTGACCCTGTCCACATTTTTCTCTAATTCGGACAATAATTTCCAGGGCTGTTTCTGCTCAGTTCTATACTTCTCAATAAGGGTTGACCTTCACTCTCTATTCAGGTTTCTCTTCTTAGGTTATGGACAAAGCCAAGGCCATACTTGTTGATTTCTAAAGCTCATCCTACACACCCTACATCTAGTCTCTTTTCAAACCTACTCTCTCCAAGCATGATAATTCCTACTTCTTTATCTTGAGAACTAGGTGTAATAATGACAGCTGAATATCTGCCATGTGCCTAGTACTGTTTTGGGTTTAGGGGGATGCAAAATGACTAAAATATGGCCCTGACCTCAAGAAGCTTATTAACACAATTGATTTTATAACATTTTTAATTCAAGTGCTATGTCCCAGGCACTGGACGGGCACCAGGGGTACACAAATGAATAAGGTGAATTTCTTGCTTTTGGAGCACTCAGAGTATAATGCAGATGGTGATTACTCAAAGAGAAAAATTATGTTCTATGTAGTATTAACCTACAAGTTAACATTAAAGGAATAAAACATGTTATAATGGAATTATAACCATTACAGTAGAGGTGTCTGATTAGAAACTGATACTGGAAACTCATTCAAGACTGCAAGATGTTGAATCTGAGTAAAACGGTTAATATTATTAATTTTGCAATCAGTTTAAAGAATGGAAGAGGGTTTCCTAAGGAGAAGAAATAGGAGGGAAAACAAACCCTGGAGATGGGGCTGATAGAACTGAAATGACCAGTTAAATTAGAATAGAATGGTGTTGAGAAATGGTGGCAAAGGTGAGGTGGGGGTAGGTAGGGTAACAGCAGCTTTGAATACCAGCCAGAACAGTCTGGACTTGAGACAATGGGCAATAGAGCCATTACGGATCCCTGGGTGGGGAAGATCTCCTAAAGGAAGGCACAGCAACCCACTCCAGTATTCTCACCTGGAGAATCCCATGTACGGAGGAGCCTGACAGGGCTACAGTCCATGGCATCTCAAAGAGTTGTGCATGACTGAAGTGACTTAGCATGTACAGGCAGTTGTGCATGGAAGGGACTTGTATAAAGCAATAACCTAAAAAGATAGCCTGAGAGTTATTGGAGCATGAACCCAAGAGGCAGAAACTGGCATCAAGGAGACGAGCTAGGAGACTGTGACAGCAACAGCTGGGGTACCGGTGCCATAAGAAACACTGAAGACAGGGACTTCCCTGGCAGGCCAGTGGTTAGGACTCCAAGCTTCCACTGCAGGGGGCATGGGTTCTACCCCTCGTCAGGGAACTAAGATTCCACATATCCTGTGGCATGGCCAAAAAATATATAAATAAAATTGTTAAATGTTAAATAAATAAAATTTTAAAACTTTTCAAAAACACGAAACAAATAAACAATGAAGAGAATGGTCAGAATCCAAATATACTTGAGCCACCAATGGGTAAGATTTAGAGTTAAAGCTAGTTTGAGCTTGTGACAAAAAAATATTTAATATTTTCAGACAATTTGGTATAAAGAAAAAAAAAATCAGCTACTTAAAATGTTTTAGGAACGAGTGATCTGTGAGGCATAGTCCCATAGAGTGCTGGTGATCAGCCTGAATGGTCTGCCTAATAGTTGGCATATCCAGAGGGTAGAGGTGCCATATGTTGGGGGAGGGGGCCCTGAGAAGCTGCAGCCACTTAGGAGAAAGAGATCAATGAAATAGGAAACGGTGACTCTGAGGGAAACTTAGGCCAAATTTAGAAGCTTTGGAAGAAATCACTAGACTGCTGCCATTGATTGTATCTCAGCAGCCCAAAGGCTTCTAACCAACTTTCTCCTTTTAGTTGTTTCATGAGCCCAACAGATTCCATTCTATTCTCAGGGATTACTCCTCCTCTACTCCAGCTGAAATGACTGGGGTGGGGGTGGGGGGCAGAAGTGGATGGGGTGATGGGATGGGTAACTAATTGGAATAGAGATGAAATATGGCTTCTCCTGTGGAATGGGGTGCAGTGGGGGGAAAGGATAAGAATGGCATGCTGGGGGCACAGAGCTTGCATGTTCTGGAGAGAGGGGTAAAAGGGAATTGTTGGCTCCTGGATTTTTTCCTCATAGAATTGACCTTCTCGCCTAAGACAGAGATCTGCTAAGTGAAAACTACTAGAAAACAAACATTCTAGTTGCTTTGACAGTTTCTCAACAGAGCCCGAGAAGGAGCGTGAACTGAGTAAGACCAAAACCCTTCTACTCAGACACTCAGACAACTGGAGGCAACTGAGTAATGAAAACGGACATCTTCAGCTTTGGTGTAGACTGTCCTCATCTCCACACATACTCAACAGAGGGAAGCACGGAGGAGAGTTGTTTATACTGAATTTGACCCCAACACAGGACTTTATCCAAAAACATCAAGAATGGGACAAGAGATGTTCTTGCTTGAGGAAGATCTTTGGCATGACCTTTTACACTCTCTTTCACACAAACACCCCTTGCAGTTCACTGTTGGGCTCTTCTCCCCATACACAATCCTCCAGCCCCACCCAGTAGCTCCCTTTTTGGGCTCCCTAAGAATTGAATTAAAATCCTTTAACCTGGCTTCCTCTTGGTTCTCTGAATCTGATTTTTTCTGCTAACCACTTAGACATTTTCAGGCTGTTCTCAGCCAACCATGAAAATATGCCCCTGTTGGGCTTTCAGAAACTCTGCCAGATCCTGAGACTGAGAAAAAAGAAAGGACATTTGATGATGTCAGTATAGTTTCTGTTGGAAGGAAAAGAGGCGGTTTATCTGTGGACAGCATGACTGAGTCACACGTTCTAGTCTTTCTTTCCTTTTCCTCATTAATAACGGGGTCAATTGTTTGCATTTCTCAAAAACTATTATCTTCAGTTAGAATTGATTTGAAGCAAAACTGTGGAATAAAACAAGGGTACTTTGGGACCTTCATCTCTTCCTTTCCACATCATTTCATTCACCATCATAACTCTAGCTCCAACCTCTTCCCCAGACTTTTTTATATCACACTAAGTCATAAATCATAAAACTAGTATCATCTATAATTTTCAGCTGCTGCCTATGTTTATCTCATTTGCTCTTCATAATAACCTCTCAAATTAAGTTATTCCAAATTCTGCAGAGAAGAAATATGTGGATCAGAAAGCAAAATAACTTTCTCCAAATCACACAGCTACACAATGATAACTTTGGGGCTAATGAAGGGTTTTTTCCCTCCCCATGCTATCTCAGAGTGAGGTGTCAAGCTAAATGCATCTCCAGTGATTGAATTTCAGATATTAGTGATCCAGGCAAAGCAAAGATTTGGTTAGCAAAGGAAGTTTCCTGGAATCCATGAATCTCTACCACTTTCTCTTCCACTAAGTCACACGGTACCTTGTGTTCATTTCTATCATGGCACATGTGAATATGAATGTAAACTACCTATTTCTCTATCTCCCTAACTACATGATCGATTCCACCCAAGCAGGGAGCATGGACAGGTCAGTTTTTATTTGCTTCTCCCTGTAATTCCATTAAATACTATGGTCTGTCTGAGTCTGTCTGTCTGTCTCTCTCTCTCTCTCTCTCTCTCTCACATACATGCACATATTCTCCAACACTTTATAGGGATGGCCTGGAGTAAAATGAAAAGAACAAGAAGTGAGGTGATGGCTATTCTACATAACATCCAACAAATGACATGATTACTCAAATTGAACCGAGAGAGTATTTTTAATAGGAAGTCTCCCTCTACATTAGGAGCAGAGATTGAGAGGAAATGACAAGGAAATAGAAGAGTGCTGTGGATATTGAAAGGAGATAAGGAACAAACCACCCCCTTCCTTATTTTGTGAAGGATAAAGTGTTCACCTATGTGATCGCAGCCTCGCTGTGGTTCATTCTCTGAGCTAAGATCAGACCTGGAATTTCACTCAAAGAAGTCTTCTCAAAAAGGGTGCTGCCTTCATGTATCACAAAAGTTATCCAGTTCTTACCACCATGTGCAGACACACATGCCCCCACAGTGACCCAACTGCAAAGACTGCCCAGGTTCACAGCTTTCCCACCCTCTGCACAGTTACCAGGCCATCCTGAGGGCACTCTAGATGAAAAACTGAAGCTGTGGGCAATTGTTCATCAAATCCATTTCACCTACCTTTACTATCCAAGCTCATTTTAAGACTTGCATGTCCTCCAAGTATCTTGTAGCCTAAACAATATTTGCCCAAGTGGTTTTCCAGGAATGTGGAATCAGCTGTGTCTAGTCGGAAATGAACTGGTTGAGACTAGTTAGGACCACGGACTCTCCAACTGGACATGTGTGAGGATCAACTCATGATCACTTGACCTCAGAAAGGCCAAAAACTCCACCCTCAGATGGTGCTAAGCATCTCTACATTTAAATGTGCAGAGGCCTGGAGCTTAATTACACCTGCCCAGAACCACAACCACTGAACCTTTTTTCAATCACCTTTCCCCAGGCTTCCCATGCCTCAGACCACTCTGCAACTTCATTCCTCATCCCATAAAAGCCCTGAGCCCCTCGCTTTCAGGGAGGGGGATCTGATACTTGTTCTCCCATCTCCTCTCTTGACTGCCTTGAGAATAAACCCTGCCTTTGCTCCAAACCCTCAGGATTCTGTCTTGCTGCGCTCAGGCAAACAAACCTGGCTGGGTAACAAACCCACAAAGGCAGTCACAACTCACCTTCTTCACTCAACCTGTTCTCTTTCACCTTATGTTGGACCCAGACTGTGCAGGGTGCCCAGCGTTTCCCCCACGGAGGCACAGCCTCAGCAGAACCATGCCATGCCCTGGACCTTACCTCCTGACCCAAACCTTATCAAAAATTGTTTCCCTACCCATTGTGGCAGCAGGTAATTATTTGAAACAATTTGTTGTTATTGTTGTTGTTGTTTTTTAGTCACTAAGTTGTGTCTGAGTCTTCTTGACTCTGTGGACTGTAGCCCACCGGGTTCCTCTGTCCATGGGATCTCCCAAGCAAGAATATTGGAGTGGATTGCCATTTCCCTCACCAGGGGATCTTCCCAAACCAGAGATCGAACCTGCCTCTCCTGCATGGACGGGAGAATTCTTTACTACTGAGCCACAAGGGAAGCAACTGAGACAATAATGGCTAACTAATCTAAGCACTAATAGCTAAGAAATTCTAACTGCCAATAGGCATTTTTGCATAAGTCTTTAATATGTTAGCTCAAAGGAATGACTGGTGGAAAGCTGATACAAAAAGATCAGCTTGTAGAGGAAAGAGTTTGGATACGTGTCTCTGGGCAACTTTCTTTGCCTCTTATGAATGTGTTGGTCTAGGCCCTATCCTGACCCTCTGAGTTTCTTATAACATTAAAATTTCTGTGACTTCTTTGGAAATATTTGTGGTTGGCTGCATTCACTGTAGTTGAGATAGAGGATTTTTCTTATATTCTCACATAAGATCCCAGACTGTATGACTGCATTATTTGGCACCAGGTTGACTTGGGGGACTTTATAGCATGCACACTACTAGGCTTCTCTGGTGGCTCAGATGGCAAAGAATCTCCCTGCAAGATGGGAGACCTGGGTTCGATCCCTGGATTGGAAAGATCCCCTGGAGAAGGGAATGGCTGCCCGCTCTAGGATTCTGGACCAGAGAATTCCATGGACTGTATAGTCCATGGTGTCGCAAAGAGTCAGACACAACTGAGCGACTTTCACACACTACTGGGTAGCCAGGATGTCCAGAAAATCTCTTCCAGAGACCCTTCTGAGAACCTGTTCTAATATCATGTTTGCCGATGGGATTCCCCTGGGTCACCCTGGTGGTTTAGAATTCTCGACAATGACATACTCGATGAAGGGGATTGAGGGAAAGAACTGGAAGCCAGCATCACTTAACCTCAAGAGCCACAAATGCTTCCTTCTTTCATTTTTTCACACCCACAAACAACCAAAACTCTACCTTGATCTTTTGAGATAATCCACTTTCCTAGATGTCTATATTTGTCACACGATGTTGCTAGGTGCTGGCAAAAGCATCATTCATCATAATGATTTAAATTAATTGAATTAATTTGAAATAAATTAAAAGTTCTGACATTCTGATAGAGGTTCTGTCCTGAAATCCTGATATGGGCACCTACAACCTTTCCATGAATTTACTAAAAGTCATTTCTCCCCACGAGTCCGTCTCTCACAAGAGCATGTATTGAATGACTTCGGTGTGCCTGACGCTGGTCTAGTCCTCATTATGCAGGAGGAAAGAAAGATAAGGAACAACTCCCCATCTTATATTTGAGTCAATGAGACAAACACAAAGAAGTAGCGAATTGGAAACATTAAAATAACAGATGGTGCTGACAATGAATATGATAGAAATTTAGAGCAGGGTGAGTGCTGGGCTGTATACCCTGTAGGTCTACAAGCACTGTGCTTGACAGAGCCCTGAGTCATTGACAGACGTAGATGGTTGAATGGACAGGAATCTGACTTGTCTGAAGCAAGGTCCTGGAGCAACACCCCACCATGTTATGAAGGCTTCGCTATGGGGAGCAAGCCAGTTATAGGGGTAGGTTGCCAGTTATAGATTGATGTCAGGTTGACACATTGGTTACCAGAGAAACCAGGAAAAGAGCAGACCCTTCATTTCCCCTTTGATGAGCTATCATAATGGAACTTTTCTGATCTAAAGTTTAGGACAATCATAAACTGGTGCCAGGGGAAAACATGTAGGCATTTACTGATTCAGCTCTATGATTAAGACAGAAATTTAATCAGGTAAGTAGAGTGTAAGTGAAGAGGCACTGGTTGAGTAGGGGGTGTGCAGAGAGCAAAAGAACAACCATCTTAAATGGCAGGATCATAGTGAGAAACATGTACAAATTTCTTGTTAAAAATCTCTCTTTTTATAAATCTTGCTATCTTCCTTTTTCTATTTCTATTAGAGAAGAGAAAGGAATTTGACCTTCAGGGCCCCAAGTGAAGCTAACTGTTCACACTTTCTGCTCTGAGACATTCATAAAGGAATCCAAAAGCAGGGTAACATGACTTTGGAATATTAACCTTTTAGACTAGCAGAGACTAGCAGAGACACTGGCACCCCTTTGGATGTCCATGCCCCAAACACTGAGAGAATAAGGCAGGATCATTTGAAATTAGGGAATTCCATTTTAGCAGAAGTGGAAGCATCACGAGCACTGTACACTGCTTTTCAACTGTACACTGTTGAATTTTCATCAACAGATAATTAATAGAAAGTTAAAAATCTCTTGACTAGGGTGTGGGGGAAGTAGTAAGAATGCATACATTTCTCAAAATTCATAGAACAGTGCTTTGAAAAAGGATGCAATTTACTAAATGTAAATTATATCTCAATAAACCTGATAAAAGAGGAGAAAGAAGGAAGGAGAGAAGGAACAGAGGGGACGAGGCAGAAAAAAAGAATTTGACTAATGTTTGACTCTTGTATTCTAAAATCTAATTGGAATTAACAATGTGTCAAGCACTTACAGTGTATCAAGTGTGTTGGGGGGTGGGGGGCGGTGAGGGACACAGAAAGCACAAGGAAGGTGTACTTAACCCCAGACTAGGGAAATATGAAAAAGTGGCATCTAAGCTAAGATCGGATGGCTAAATGAGGTCTCAATGGGAGTGGGGTGGCCTGGGGTGCCAGGGAGGGGTGAGGGCTTAGTTATGTGTGAAGGAAATAACATGCGGGAAGACCAGAAGTTAAAAAGGAAAATAGTGCATTCAAATAACTGAAGTAAGTTCCGTATGACTTCAGTGCTATAGGAAGATTAACAAGAAACTTTCCCCAGATATGCACATGACTCACTCTGTCACCTCCTTCAGGGTTTCTTTCTCTCTCCCCCTCTTTAGGATCAGTTTTTCATTCCCAGGGATTTTCCATATATCTTCCAACCCCATGCTTAGACTCCCCATTACCAACATCCCACACCGGAATGGCTCATTTGTTACCACTGGTGAACCTCCATTGACGCGCTGAAAGTGAAAGTCACTCAGTCACGTTCGACCCTTTGAGACCCGGTGGACTGTACAGTCCACGGAATTCTCCAGGCCAGAACACTGGAGTAGGTAGCCATTCCCTTCTCCAGGGGATCTTCCCAACCCAGGGATCGAACCCAGGTCTCCTGCATTGCAGGCAGATTCTTTACTGTCTGGGCCATCAGGGAAACCCCCACTGACACATTATTATCACCCCAAATCCCTCAGATGTTTGCTATAAAACTCCTTCTCATAGAAGCCTCCCCCATCCACCCTGGCAACTACAGACACCACCTACCATATAAATTCACTATTTTCTTTTTTTATTAGCCACCTCTTGCTATGCAACAGGGCTACCCTGGTCGTTCAGATGGTAAAGAATCCACCTGCAATGCAGGAGACCTGGGTTCCATGTAACAAATTGTCCCCAAACTTGGCAGCTTAAAACAACAAATATACGTTATCTCATATCATTTCTAAAATTCTGGCTCTAAAAATCATGAGGATTTTGTCATCGCGATGACCAGGGCTGCAGTCATCTGAAGATTCTTTTCCATGACTCCTGTTGAGAGTCCTTGAGTTAAAGAATCTGACACACCGTGGATGTCACAGAGGGATTCTTCTATCAATTGCTGAATTTGAACCTCAGTCTTCTAATGAACTTTCTCAGGGTGTGGTTCATATCACCATGGCACAAGCCTCATCAGCTCCACTGCTGGAGGCATGGTCCAGAGTTCTGCTTTCTGATGATGTAGTCTTACAATGTGGAAATTATTTGCTGTAAGCAACTGACAAATTTTAGCTGTGGGGGAAATTATGATTCACTGACTCATGAACGTCTCAGACTTTTCATCATATCATTGAAGAACAAATGTCCCTGGACTTCTCTGATGGCCCAGTGGTTGGAAATCTGCCTGCCAATGCATGGGACACAGGCTCAATCCCTGGTCCAGGAAAGTTCCACTGGGCAAGTAAGCCCATGTGCCACAACTACTGAGACTGTACTCTAGAGCCCCTGCTCTGCAACAGAGAAGTCACCACAATGAGCAGCCTGTGCACCACAGCTAGAGAGTAGCCCCTACTTGCTACAAGTATAGAAAGCCCACACACAGTGACAAAGACCCACTGCAGCCCCAAAATAAATATTTTTTTAAAAAACTTAAAAAAAATAATAACATGTTCCAAAGCATGTAAACAAAAGAGCCATATTAGGCCGAGCTATGATCTCAGGATGATATCCCATTCCGTTTTTAAAAATTGGGAACAACTGCCTAGAGAAGAAACTAAGCAAAAAAACATTTCCCCCAGCATCATGTGAAATCAGAATAATGGCAGCAACAATGATGAGCCAAAATTTTAAATGATGTTTTAGGCAGCACTTTCATTCTGAGGATGAAGAAAAGCAAAATAGACCCCAGAATAAAGCTATGAATAAAAATATTCCTAGGATTTTCTGCACATTTTTGCATAGCAAAAACAGAAATCTGTAATGTAAAAAACGAAGCTCTCTTGTGATCCTGCCCTCCAGAAAAATCCTCTTTAACAGCCTGGTGCATAGTCCTCCATATATTTGCTCTAAGTATGCTAACTCAATCATTTTACAAAAGTGAGGTCATGGCATACACAGTTTTGTAATTTTAGTTTTGTGTTTCATTTTTTAAGGTTCTGCTTAAGTCAATACATATTTTTCTTAAAAAATCCTGCTTAAACCTGTTTATAACCATGTCTAAAAAATTATACCACAGGAAAGAATATTTTCTTTCCTTCGTGGCTATAGATTATCACCCAACAAATAGGGTATTTGAGTCCCTTAGCTCTATGGTGATCTTCATCAGGAGGAAAGATGAATAAATCGCCAGCTTTGAGTGCCCTGCTTCATGCATTGAAGTTGCACTGGTCATCTATTTTATATATGATAATGTACATGTTTCAGTGATATTCTCTCAAATCATCCCACCCACGCCTTCCCCACAGAGTCCAAAAGTCTGTTCTTTACATCCATGTCTCTTTTGCTGCCTTGCATATAGGATCATTGTTATCATCTTCCTAAATTCCATATATATGCAGTATTTGTGTTATCATCTTCCTAAATTCCATTAATATACAGTATTTGTGTTTCTCTTTCTGACTTACTTTACTCTGTATAATAGGCTCCATACACATCATTAGAACTGACTCAAAGGACTATGGATAATATTCTGAACCACATCCTTTGAGGTGTTTTACAGATATTGAAAACCCCCACCAGTGGAAGAAATTACCTGCATGCTGCTCATAAGCACGTAGACCCCAGACTGGCTGGAACCAGAAGACTGATGAAGCTGACTCCCAATTACCTCACCACCAACCAATCAGAAGGATGTCCACAAGCTAATAATTCACACTACAACCCTTTCCCTCACCCTGCCTTTAGAAACCTTTTCCTGAGAGTCACTGGAGAGTTCAGGCCTTTCGAGCAGTAGCCATTCACATTCCTTGTTGGGCACCCTATAGTAAATGCTGCACTTTCCTTCACCAAACCCGGTGTCACAGATGGGTTTTACTGCGCTCAGGTGAATGGACCCAAATTAGATTTAGTAACACACTGTCAAGGTACAGAAAGGTTACAGTGCCAGAAACCAATGAGCTCCTACTTGTTCTTTAGAAAGAGTGTTCTGATGAGACTGAAAAGAATAGTTTTGGCAAGATTAGAGACAGAGAAGCGAGCTAGGAGGCTGATGCAGAAATGGGAAGATGGTGGGATAGAGTGGCTGATTTGGGCAGAGAGAAAAGTGATGGGTGCAAAACACACGAATAGGACGGACCTAGGATAACTAGAATTTACAGATGGATGGTGCATTAAGACAGAGGGAGAAGAAAAAAGTTGACTACTCTGAATTTTCTACCTTGAATAGCAAACAAATGCGATTTCATTCACTGGGCATCTAAAAGATGAGCAGCTTGGAGAGAGAAAATGATTAGTCAGTTTGGTTTGGACCATATTAGTACAGAGGTCCAAGTAAGCTATTGGATAGACGGATAAGGATCTGAGCAGAAATACCTGATCAGCTTATTAGATTATTATTGACTACAAACTCATCATCTTATTGATAGTTACTGAGGTCATGGGCAGGGATGAACTCACCCAGAGAAAGGATGTAGAGTATGAAGAGTTTCCATAGAGAAGTACAGACATTTAATCAGTAAATGTGCTAACGTGATGCTGAAATTGCGATTTCTGCAGAGTATAGTAAGAACAGAAAGGGTGTGGCCAGCTCTACTTGGAAAGCTTAATCTGAGTGTGATAAGTCGAGTAATCTCTCACACATGGACAAGAAAAGAAAGATCACAGCAAGCAGAGGGCATAACTAAAGAATGGCATGGAAATGTGGAGCAGCACAAGGTGTTTGGGAAACCATGGATAGGATGGAATTGCTGGAGGGTAGGATGCACAGAGGGGTAAGAAAAATTTGTCAAGAAAAGAAGCTAATAGAAGTAAAACATACTAAGTCATAGAGGGTCTTGTTTTAAGTGCTCAAGAGTTGGGATATCATCACCTGTGGAACTCGGTTTCCTCTGATGGCAAGTGGGTATAACTGTACAGTGAGAAGTATGTATAATGTGCATCAGGTCTCTAGCACAGTGCCTGGGACACAGAGGCAGGAAGTAAATGCTAGCTTTGCTTTGATAGAACTCTCACTCTGACTGTAGTCTGGAAGATTGAAGTCATGAGAATAGGGGTACAATACTGAAAACAGGCAGGAGAATTGAGAAACCAGTGAAACACTGTAGGTAAGCAACAAGAGTCTAGCTCAAAGAGGGAGCAAAGTGAAGGAGGATGAGCTGAGAGATATCAGATGTAGAATCAACCACCTGGGGACTGGAGATGGGGGTATGGGATCAGAGAAGTCAAGAAGCACAGGTTCACCTCCCAGGGTGGCACTGTTTGTGAAACTGGGGACCATTTTGGGGAGAAACAGCAATGAGGTAGTGAGTACGGTTCAGGATTCTGAACTGTGGAAGCCTGTGGAGTACAGTTAAGCAGTTGGATATACAGGTATAGCATTTAGGAGAAGGTTTAGAGTCTTTTCAAGAAGAGTAAGGGATTGTTTTGGAGCATTTATAAAATGAGAGGAACAGTGGGGCCAAAAGAAGTCCTAAATAATGCCAATATTTAAGGAATGATAGAGAAAGAGGAGCTGGATTTAAAAATAATATTGACTCTCACTATTCAAGGTAGTTAAACTCTTTCTCCCCCAAGTTTATTGAGATGTAATTGATATAAGATATGTAAGTTTAAGGTATACACATGATCATTTGATAAACACATGTATATACTGTGAAATGATTACTAAAATCAGGTTAATTGACACTTTTATCACTTTACATAATGACTATTTTTTTGTGTGTGGTAATAAGACTTAAGATCTACTCTCTTAACAACTTCCAAGTATATAACACAGTATTATTAACTATAGTCACCATGCTGTAATTAGATCTTCAAAATTTATTCATCTTATAACTGGAAGCTTGTCCCCTTTGACCAAATTTCCCACATGCCCCACTCACACCCCAGCCCCTAGCAACCATCATTCTCCTCTCGGTTTCTAGGAGTTCACTTTTTTTTTAGATTAGATACAAGTGGGACCCATATGATATTTCCTTTTCTCTTATTTCACTTCCCATAATGCCCTCAGGTCCATTCATGTGGTCACAAAAGGCAGGATTTCATGCTTTTTGTAGCTGAATAATATCCAATGGCGTATATTTCTATGCATGTGTAACACATGTCCTTTTGTGTTTATCTGTTGAGGAATACTTAGGTTGTTTCCATGTCTTGGCTGTTGTGGATAATGCTACGGCAAACACAGAGGTACAGATATCGCTTCAAGAGAGTGATTTTATTTCCTTCAGACATACCCAGAAGTGAGATTGCTGGATGATTGCCGCGGCCAGCGCTTGTAAGGCGAAACCCCCAGGAACCCTGCTGTCGAGGAGCTTAGAAGAAAAGAATGAAAGCAAGATGGGGTTGAGAGGATCGGACAACACTGGACCGATGCCAGTCTTTATTGATGTTCATATTTATACCATGTAGTACGTGACATTCGACATACAAGACTCTTGTCTATCTCAAGACCTGGTTATACGTTAACAATACAAAAGGTTTTTTGCTCCTTGAAGTGTAGCCACAAGCCAGACTCGCTGGAGTCTTAAGGTTGTAAAAAACATTCTTGAGGAAGGCGGGACAGAGAGCTACAGGGGGGCCTCAAGCTGAAATCACATAGCGAGGCAAGAGGGCCTCAAGCTGAAATCACATAGCGAGGCAGCCCCCTTATCAGGTCAGTCCCCCGCAGATGATGTGGTAGCTCCATTTTTAATCTTTTGAGAAACCTCCATGCTTTTTCCATAATGGTTGGTGGTTATGGTCCATGAAGTTTCCATGAACACTGAATTGGCAAATACGGAGCAATTGCTCTCAGGGAAAATACAGGGTTAGGTTTCTTCAAGTCTCTGGTCACAGCATTTTTACCAACATATCAATTGTAACCATCTTTTAAACCTGTGTTTCTGTTTAAAAACACCTTTTTTCATATATATATATATATAGTTGATTCATTAGCATTGAACTTGGAACCAATAACACTATAACTCATGCTTGAATGAAACTTATCTAACACACATATTTCACATCACATGTATTTTCTCTGTAAGGCACATCACATCAACCTTTATCTGTAAGGTCTATAAGATGTCTTGCACTTGGGATCCCTATACAGGACTTTAGCACTACGCTGGGGGAGTGAGGAGCATGTGGCAGGGCAGACATTTAAACTGCAAAGTTGTTAGTGTAAAACATAAAAAAAAAAATTTTTTTAAGTGGTACCAAATAGGAAGAGCAAACAAGTATATACTACGAGAGCTTAAAGAAAGCAGAGCATCACCTTGTTCTACATTGGCTGAGAAGAAGCAAGGGGGCAACTCATATTTTTCACTGTTCTGCACATGTTTGCAAATGACTTTGAAAGCACCATGTATTTTGGTGTAGGGGTTACAAATAAATTTTAGAGTAGGTGAATTCACAGGGATGGAATCTTCAAATTATGAGGATTAACTATCAATTCAGAAGAAGAAGCAGTCATTTTCAAAAGAAAGTGTGCTGTGGAAGACTGCTGATAAAACAAGAAAATCATAAAGGTGCTACCTTCCACATAGAGCTCAGCTAAAATGAAGACCGAATAAAAATCTGTTGGATGTTGTGAACATAAGGTAATTGCTGGCATTTGTTAGAGTTCTTTCTTGGGAGTGGTTGAAGCAAGAACATGGTTGCCAAGAGTTGGAGAATAACTGGAAGGTGAAGAAATGGAGAGAGTGGAGATAGAATTGTTTGAGGAAGCTTGGGTGTGCTCTTCAGAGGGGGAGGGGGCGACATTCAACACTGAAATGGAAGCTTCTGAAGGTAGGGATTTTCTTGTGTTCATGGCTGCTTCCTCAGTACCTGGGACAGAGTCTCGGGCATGGATAGGTGCTCATCGCATCTCTGCTCCCAGGCTGGTCTGATAGAGCTAAGATCACGTGCCCAACCCCCTAACTTTACAAAGAAGAAAACTGAGACCAAAGAGGCTTAATAATTTTTCAGTAGTCCCCCAGCAAGCTAGCAGAACTATGACTAAAAACCCAAGACTCCTCACTCTTTAGTGTACTTTTTTCCCACAGCATGCAGCCCCAGATAAGAGAAGGAGTAGGGCGAGTATTCTGTATCATCACCACAACAGAGATTTCAGCAAAATGAAGAGGCTGGGAGGACTTCCTAAGTCAAGAAAGCAAACTGTGAAACAGTGTGCATAACATGGCCCCACTGTTTTAGATTAATAAAACAAAAACAATCTAGCCAGCATACCTTTGAAAAAAAATTGGTTTCCTCTATAAAGTGGCATTACAAAGGACCTTCACTTCTCACAGTATGTATTTCTACAGTGTTTGGATATTTCTAAGAGTACATATTACTTTAGTTAAGAGAAAACAAAAACAAAAAAAGTTTCATGCCTGTAGAGAAAAGTCCACCACTGTTAACAATGGTTAAATGTTGTCTAAGTAGATGAGTGGATCTTTAGTCAAAACACAAAGCAAGTTTTGGGAGGATACCAACCACAGCCTGGAACAACCATTGAAGTTTTCTTTAAACACCAGAGGGATCTAGGAGAATGAGAAATGAGAAAAGTATTACTGCAAAGTGGGAGAAAGAGAAGGTGTGGGGAGAAATATGGAGGCATTCCCGCGACGAGGTGTGGTGAAGTCACCCTGAAACAAACCACAGATAATCTAGGGATTGATAACATGGGCATCTACTGAGAAAATGACTCAGAAGTTGGCAGCATTCAGAGCAGAGGGCTTCCTGCCCACTCCCACTCCCACCTCCTCAGCCAGCTCACATTCATCCACGCACGCACAACAACTCTGCCAGGCTCCTGCTTGAGCATAGTTCGTAAGTTACTAAACCCCTCAGAGCTAACTTCATCTGAGCTGTTGGAGGATCCAGTGCAGTGATGCATGCAAAGAGAAAAGCGCAGCAGCAAACCCATAATAAGCTATTTTCACAGCGGCTGAATGAGAAGCAATCCTCATATTGCATATACCTTGGGGAAACTCACAGGATTTGTTTTATGCTACAGGTACAATTTCTGTTAAGAAAATACTGTTCTATAGCTTTGTCTGGAAGTGGGAAGTGCTGGGTGTACACAGGTCCCACATAAAGATAATACTGGAGACTCTAGCATATGGTGGTTCTGCTTTATTTGTTTATTTTTTTAAGAACATAGTGGACAAGAAATGGTTTAGGAGCTGAAGTTCAATGGGGCATTCCCTTTTCTTTTCCAGGCTCTAAAGTAACAGGATATTTTTGAAAGTCAATGAGCAAAAGATTTAGAACTCTCAGAGACATGCCTCAAGCATAAAACTTTCAACCTAGATTCTGTCTGGTAGTAATTAGATGTTTCCTGTATTAGTTTCTCAGAACTCCTCCAATGAAGTTCCATATGGAATTGTTTCAAACATTTGAATAGAACAAGAGACCACTCCCCTCTTACCCCTAACTCCCTCACACTTCTCATGCCCCTCTGCAAATTAGGAGCAGCATCCATTATCTAGCTCATACATAACTGCCCACTGCTGCTTCCCTTGCTAGGAGGCTAGTGATGGAAGCAACTTTGGTGCTAAGATATATTGACCTGTAAAAAGACTTTCAGAGACTTTCAGAGACTTTCAGACTCAATATAATTAACAGGAGTGACTTTCTCATTTGAAGCACTAAGAGAAGGTCTTTCTCTCACCCTCTAAAAGAAATATTATAAATTAATATTCACATTAATTAATATAATAGAAATATTATAAATTAATAAAATGTTGTATATATGCATAATGGAATACTCAGTTCAGTTCAGTTCAGTTGCTCAGTCATGTCCAACTCTTTGTGACCCCATGAATAGCAGCACGCCAGGCCTCCCTGTCCATCACCAACTCCCAGAGTTCACTCAGACTCACATCCATCGAGTCAGTGATGCCATCCAGCCATCTCACCGTCTGTCGGCCCCTTCTCCTCCTGCCCCCAATCTCTCCCAGCATCAGAGTCTTTTCCAATGAGTCAGCTCTTCACATGAGGTGGCCAAAGTACTGGAGTTTCAGCTTTAGCATCATTCGTTCTAAAGAAATCCCAGGGTTGATCTTCAGAATGGACTGGTTGGATCTCCTTGCCATCCAAGGGACTCTCAAGAGTCTTCTCCAACACCACAGTTCAAAAGCATCAATTCTTCAGCACTCAGCCGTCTTCACCGTCCAACTCTCACAACCATACATGAACACAGGAAAAACCATAGCCTTGACTAGCCGGACCTAGGTTGGACATAACTTTCCTTCCAAGGAGTAAGCATCTTTTAATTTCATGGCTGCAGTCACCATCTGCAGTGATTTTGGAGCCCCAAAAATAAAGTCTGACACTGTTTCCACTGTTTCCCCATCTATTTCCCATGAAGTGATGGCACCGGATGCCATGATCTTCGTTTTCTGAATGTTGAGGTTTAAGCCAACTTTTTCACTCTCCTCTTTCACTTTCATCAAAAGGCTCTTTAGTTCTTCTTCGCTTTCTGCCATAAGGGTGGTGTCATCTGCATATCTGAGATTATTAATATTTCTCCCAGCAATCTTGATTCCAGCTTGTGCTTCATCCAGTCCAGAATTTCTCATGATGTACTCTGCATATAAGTTAAATAAGCAGGGTGACAATATACAGCCTTGACATATTCCTTTTCCTATTTGGAATCAGTCAGTTGTTTCATGTCCAGTTCTGACTGTTGCTTTCTGACTTGCATTCAGATTTCTCAAGAGTCAGGTCAGGTGGTCTGGTATTCCCACCTCTTGAAGGATTTTCCACAGTTTATTGTGATCCACACAATCAATGGCTTTGGCATAGTCAATAAAGCATAAATAGATGCTTTTCGGGAACTCTCTTGCTTTTTCCATGATCCAGCTGTTGCTGCTGCTGCTGCTGCTGCTAAGTCGCTTCAGTCGTGTCCAACGCTGTGCGACCCCATAGACGGCAGCACACCAGGCTCCCTCGTCCCCGGGATTCTCCAGGCAAGAACAAGGTGTGGGTTGCCATTTCCTTCTCCGATGCATGAAAGTGAAAAGTGAAAGTGAAGTCGCTCAGTCATGTCCAACTCTTAGCGACCCCATGGACTGCAGCCTACCAGGCTCCTCCGTCCATGGGATTTTCCAGGCAAGAGTACTGGAGTGGGGTGTCATTGCTTTCTCCGCCATGATCCATCAGATGTTGGCAATTTGATGTCTGGTTCCTCTGCCTTTTCTATCAGATCAGATCAATCGCTCAGTCGTGTCCAACTCTTTGCTACCCCATGAATCGCTGTGCTTTGCTGAAGCAGCCATGAAGAGATACCCCACGCCCAAGGTAAGAGAAACCCAAGTAAGATGGTACGTCTTGCAAGAGGGCATCAGAGGGCAAACACACTGAAACCATACTCACAGAAAACTAGTCAATCTAATCACACTAGGACCACAGCCTTGTCTAACTCAATGAAACTAAGCCATGCCCGTGGGACAACCCAGGATGGGCAGGTCATGGTGGAGAGATCTGACAGGATGTGGTCTGCTGGAGAAGGGAATGGCAAACCACTTCAGTATTCTTGCCTTGAGAACCCCATGAACAGTATGAAAAGGCAAAATGATAGGATACTGAAAGAGAAACTCCCCAGGTCAGTAGGGGCCCAATATGCTACTGGAGATCAGTGGAGAAATAACTCCAGAAAGAATGAAGGGATGGAGCCAAAGCAAAAAGAATACCCAGCTGTGGATGTGTCTGGTGATAGAAGCAAGGTCCGATGCTGTAAAGAGCAATATTGCATAGGAACCTGGAATGTCAGGTCCATGAATCAAGGCAAATTGGAAGTGGTCAAACAAGAGATGGCCAGAGTGAATGTCGACATTCTAGGAATCAGCGAACTCAAATGGACTGGAAAAAGTGAATTTAACTCAGATGACCATTATGTCTACTACTCCGGGCAGGAATCCCTCAGAAGAAATGGAGTGGCCATCATGGTCAACAAAAGAGCCCAAAATGCAGTACTTGGATGCAGTCTCAAAAATGACAGAATGATCTCTGTTCGTTTCCAAGGCAAATCATTCAATGTCACAGTAATCCAAGTCTATGCCCCAACCAGTAACGCTGAAGAAGCTGAAGTTGAACCGTTCTATGAAGACCTACAAGACCTTTTAGAACTAACACCCAAAAAAGATATCCTTTTCATTATAGGGGACTGGAATGCAAAAGTAGGAAGTCAAGAAACACCTGGAGTAACAAGCAAATTTGACCTTGGAACACGAAATGAAGCAGGGCAAAGACTAACAGAGTTTTGCCAAGAAAATGCACTGGTCATAACAAACACCCTCTTCCAACAACACAAGAGAAGACTCTATACATGGACATAACCAGATGGTCAACACCGAAATCAGATTGATTATAATCTTTGCAGCCAAAGATGGAGAAGCTCTGTACAGTCCTCAAAAATAAGACCAGGAGCTGACTGTGGCTCAGACCATGAACTCCTTATTGCCAAATTCAGACTTAAATTGAAGAAAGTAGGGAAAGCCACTAGACCATTCAGGTATGACCTAAATCAAATCCCTTATGAGTATACAGTGGAAGTGAGAAATAGATTTAAGGGCCTAGATCTGATAGATAGAGTGCCTGATGAACTATGGAATGAGGTTCGTGACATTGTACAGGAAGACAGGGATCAAGACCATCCCCATGGAAAAGAAATGCAAAAAAGCAAAATGGCTGTCTGGGGAGGCCTTACAAATAGCTGTGAAAAGAAGAGAAGCGAAAAGCAAAGGAGAAAAGGAAAGATATAAGCATCTGAATGCAGAGTTCCAAAGAATAGCAAGAAGAGATAAGAAAGCCTTCTTCAGCGATCAATGCAAAGAAATAGAGGAAAACAACAGAATGGGAAAGACTAGGGATCTCTTCAAGAAAATCAGAGATACCAAAGGAACATTTCATGCCTTTTCTATAACCAGCTTGAACATTTGGAAGTTCACGGTTCACGTATTGCTAAAGCCTGGCTTGGAGAATTTTGAGCATTACTTTACTAGCGTGTGAGATGAGTGCAATTGTGCACTAGTTGGAGCATTTTTTGGCATTGCCTTTCTTTGGGATTGGAATGAAAATGGACCTTTTCAATCCTGTGGCCACTGCTGAGTTTTCCAAATTTGTTGGCACATTGAGTGCAGCACTTTCACAGCATCATCTTTTAGGACTTGAATAGCTCAACTGGAATTCCATCACCTCCACTAGCTTTGTTTGTAGTGATACTTCCCTAACCCTAACCTCCTTTCCCTCATGTAACTACCTTTTTTGTGTTTGATGAGAACATTTAAGACCTATTCTCTTAACAGTTTTCAAATCTCCTTTCCCCATATTCCCCATGCCTCAGACCACCCTGCTTTTACTCCTCATCTTATAAATACCCCTAGCTCCTCACCTCGAGAATGTTGGGTAGAGGGCTCTTTCTCCTGTCTTCTCTCAACTCTCTCTTTGCTGAAGACCTCAGCTTCTTAGCATTTTTTTACTTGCCATGTTTCAGAACCAGACAAACTTGATTTGGTATCTCCTGCGGGGAAGGCAATGGCACCCCACCCCAGTACTCTTGCCTGGAAAATCCCATGGACAGAGGACCCTGGTGGGCCGCAGTCCATGGGGTCGCTAAGAGTTAGACACGACTGAGCGGAGGACCCTGGTGGGCTGCCATCTATGGGGTCGCACAGCGTCGGACACAACTGAAGTGACTTAGCAGCAGCAGCAGCAGCAGCTGTACATTATATTGCCCAGATCTTATTCATCTTATAGCTAGAAGTGTGGCCCCTTCAATCAACATGTCCCCATTTCTCCTACTCCCTCCTGCCCTTGGTAACCACCACTCTACTTTCTATTTCTAGAAATTCAGCTTTTTGAAAATCCACATACAATTCAGATCATATGACATGTATTTTTCTGATTTCACTTAACATGGATGGACCTTGAGGGCATTATGCTATCACAAAAGGCAAGATTTTATTTTCATGGCTAAATAAGATTCAATCAACAATGGAATCAAACTGGAATCAAGATTGACAGGGGAAATATCAATAACCTCAGATATGCAGATGACACTACCCTCGTGGCAGAAAGTGAAGAAGAACTAAAGAGCCTCTTGATGAAAGTGAAAGAGGAGAGTGAAAAAGCTGGCTTAAAACTCAGCATTCAGAAAACTAAGATCATGGTATCCGGTCCCATCACTTCATGCCAAATAGATGGGGAAACAATGGGAACAGTGACAGACTATTTCTGCGGACTCCAAAATCACTACAGATGATGACTGCAGCCATGAAATTAAAAGACGCTTGTTGCTTGGAAGAACAGTTATGACCAACCCAGATAGCATATGAAAAAGCAGAGACTTCACTTTGCCAACAAAGGTCTGTGCAGTCAAAGCTATGGTTTTTCCAGTAATCATGTATGGATGTGAGAGTTGAATTATAAAGAAAGCTGAGCACCAAAGAACTGATGCTTTTGAACTGTGGTGTTAGAGAAGACTCTTAAGAGTCCCTCAGACTGCAAGGAGATCATACTGCTGCTGCTGCTGCTGCTAAGTCGCTTCAGTCGTGTCCGACTCTGTGCGACCCCATAGATGGAAGCTCACCAGGCTCCCCCGTCCCTGGGATTCTCCAGGCAAGAATACTGGAGTGGGTTGCCATTTCCTTCTCCAATGCATGAAAGTGAAAAGGGAAAGTGAAGTCGCTCAGTTGTGTCCGACTCTTAGCGACCCCATGGACTGGAGCCTACCAGGCTCCTCCGTCCATGGGATTTTCCAGGCAAAAGTACTGGGGTGGGGTGCCATTGCCTTCCCCGGGAGATCATACTAGTCAATCCTAAAGAAAATTAGTCCTGAATATTCATTGGAAGGACCTATGCTGAAGCTAAAACTCCAATACTTTGACCACCTAATGAGAAGAACCGACTCATTGGAAAAGTCCCTAATGTGGGGAAAGATTGAAGGCAGGGAGAGAAGGGGTTGACAGAGGATGAGATGGTTGGATGGCATCACCAATTCAATGGACATGAGTTTGAGTAAGCTCCGGGAGTTGGTGACGGACAGGGAAAACTGGCGTGACGCAGTCCATGAGGTCACAAAGGGTCAGACACAACTGAGCGACTGAACTGAACCGAATATTCCACTGTATGTATATACCACATTTTCTTTATGCATTATTCCTCTGTGGACATTTAGCTTGCTTGCATGTCTTGGCTATTGTGAGTGATGTCACTATGAACATGGGAATGCAGATACCTCTTCAAGACAGTGCTTTTGTTTCAATCAGATAAATACCCAGAAGTAGCATTACTGGGCTTTTTCCAGAATTTTGACAAGCAATACCATAGACATGAATACCGCTTCTACAAGACTCAGGCAAGTAAAGCTTTTTATTAAAAGAGGTTGTGCAAGAGGGAGAAGGAAGGAAAATGCCAGCTCCCTGAGTGGGAAGGGTTGAGTCACTTTTCTAAGGAAAGGTAGAGTTTGTCTCAAGACCACTGATTTCCAGAAATTAAACATCTTTGATCAGCAGTAGGTAGCTATCAGAAACAAGTAGTACTTTTGTGAAGAAAAAGGAATGCATGAAAATTCTATTCAGGAATGCACCAGAACAGATAAGTTTAAAATATTTGAGCTTGCTGTCTTGTGGTAACTAGATACACTTGTTAGTGAAACAAAGTTAATCTTTTATTCCTGCAGGCTTTTTCGTTCCCCCTTCTGGGACTCAGGCCCCCAGGGCTTGTTTTAGCTTGTGAGACCTGTTTTGTCCAAGGCTGTTCCCCAGCCCTTTTCCAAGATCGCTGTACTCTTGTCTTCTGGTCTCAGTAAGACTGCTGGATCGTCCTGTGTGTGTGTGCTCAGCTGTGTCTGACTCTGCAATTCTTTACTGCTGAGCCACCTGGAAAGTCCTGCAGACCATATGGTAGTTCTATTTTTAACTTTTTGAGGAACCTCCTTGCTTTTTTTCCGTAACAACTGCACCAATTTGCATTCCACCAACAGAGCAGGAGGATTCCTGGTTCTCCACACCCTTGCCAACACTTGATAAGTGCTCTTTGACAGGTGTAAGCACTTTGGCTCTAGCTGCTATATAATCCTCTTGGTTGCATTCTCTCATTCCCTTGTTCACAGTAATATCTGTACCCTAGAGGAGACACAGTAAATGCTGTACTTGGTGACTAAGAACTGAGCCACTGCCCAGAGAAATCACTGCCTTGACACCTTGGTGCAGGGGCATTTATCTGTTACCCGCTGAGACATCTCAAGTTCTAAGAGGCTGGTGCTTATCTGGGAATCTCATTTAGGGAAATCCAGCCTACTTAATTCCAATGGTATTTTTATGACAATTTTGCAATTTTTCAAAGGGGAATCAAATTATTAAGACCTTTATTGGAATCAATGCGCTTGACTGACCTACTTTTGAAAGCAGTTTGGCAATGATGCATTTCCAAAAAAAAATCAGCATTTGCAATCAATGTGCATACAAGGATGTTCATCAAGTCCTTAATGAGACTGAAGTATCAGAAGAGAGGGAGGCTGCTTTGATCTGGAGAGGCAGAATGGAAAAGCAACGGAGTTGAAAGAGAACTTCATGGTTTCATGCGGAAGCCCAGAACTGGATCAACCTCACTTTAAATTCCTCCTCTACCCTCGACTAGTTCTGAGGACCTCAGAAATCTACTGCAGTCGGTTAACTCTCAGTTGAAATGCCACTGATTTGAGGGAAGGCTGTAGGTACCCTTTCCATTGCTCCATGGCAGTGGAGAGGAACATACAGGCTTTAGAGTTAAGAGATGGGTTCAGATTCCAACCTAACCTCCATTTTCTTAAAGGCAGATGGGAGCTAAAGTCATAAGATCATTCTGAATATTTAGTTAAATAATATAAACAAGGAACAAGTCACATAAAACTCATTGATTTATGTTGCAGAGAAGTCAATTCTGACTCCATGTTAGAAACGGTTTCTCTGACTAGAACAGTTGCTTTGTTGCTATAATCATACATAATAACCTGCCTCAGAGGACCCAGACCCTCAGTTTTTGTTCAGTGGCTCAGTCATGTCCGACTCTTTGCGACCCCATGGACTGCAGCATGCCAGGCTTTCCTGTCCTTCACCATCTCCCGGAGCTTACTCAAATTCATGTCCATCGAGTCAGTGATGTCATCCAACCATCTTATCCTCTGTCATCCCCTTCTCCTCCTGCCTTCAATCTTTCCCAACATCAGGGTCTTTTCTGATGATTCGTTTCTTCGTATCAGGTGGCCAAAGTATTGGAGATTGAGCGTCAGCATCCTCTACCTGATTGTAAACGAAAGAGCTTTTGTTCCACTCAGAGAGAGATAATGTGACCCTGCCTACCTGTGAATAACTACAACAAAAACAGATAAACACACCTCTTCCAAAGGCTGGCCATTCCCAGAGAGGTTTTGCAAGACTGAAGACCCTTTCCCTTTCCTTCCCCACTGCCTCTCCTCCCTCTCTATGCTGCCTTTAGACATTAGTTCCTCATTGCTTCTCTCTGACTCTATAAAAGAATCTGGCATCCAGACCTCACAAGATGGTTCCTCTGAGACATTAGTCTGCCATCTTTTCAGTCAACCAGCTTTCCAAATAAAGTGATATTTCTTGCCTCAACACCTTGTCTCTCAGATTCACTGGCCTGTCATGTGGCAAGCAGAGCAAGCTTCAGTTGGTAACAAATATGGCTTAGCCAGCCAGAAGCCTTGCTGCTTGTGACTAGCTGACCTCAGTCAGAGAATATTGGAGCAAGGCCCTAGCAGCTGCTGGGACCATCTGTCCTGAGGATCTTTCCTTCAAGATTCCCTGAAGCAGCACCGACTGTCCCCAGAACTTGGCAATTGAGACAAGGAACTGACAAACTTTGAGTCAATGGATTTTTTTAATGTATTTATTTCTTTTTATTGAAGGATAATTACTTTACAGAATTTTGTTGTTTTCTGTCAAACTTCAGTGTGAATCAGCCATGCTGCTGCTAAGTCATTTCAGTCGTGTCCGACTCCGTGTGACCCCATAGACGGCAGCACACCAGGCTCCCCTGTCCCTGGGATTCTCCAGGCAAGAACACTGGAGTGGGTTGCCACTTCCTTCTCCAATGCATGAAAGTGAAAGTGAAATCGCTCAGTCGTGTCCAACCCTCAGCAACCCCATGGACTGCAGCCTTCCAGGCTCCTCTGTCCATGGGATTTTCTAGGCAACAGTACTGGAGTGGGGTGCCATTGCCTTCTCCGAATCAGCCATAACTACACATGGGCTCGATTTTGGAGAGTAAGTTGCTCCAGTGTATACACTGGGAATATATTTCCCTCTTAATTTGGGCTTTTCCTTTACAAGACAAGCCAATTTGTTTGGGGTACCCTGCTGGAGAGAGGAAGTATTGTTGGACTCTACCTTGAGCTGGTTCATTGGGGAATTGGTTACTGTGGGGCAAGCCTACCCTAGTTGGAATCAGCCTGGCGTGCTGCGGTTCTTGGGGTCGAAAGGGGGACACGAGAGGTTTATTTGTTTCTGATCTGAAGGTAAATTTATTTACCTGATTTGGGAATCAGTTCGTTTATGCATCCATGCTGGAATTTATGTCATTTGTGTTAGAATTTGCCTATGTCTTTTATGTTTTGGTGTTATCAAACTTATAAAAATGGGAAATATTTCATCTATCGCAAAGGAAAGCTCTTTGGGGCATGTATTAGATATGTTAAGATAAGAAGGGCAATGGCCCCTGAATGGCTCACAATTAAATAAGCTGGCAGTTAGAATCACTTTGCAAAGGAGAAGAACACTCTGATAATGAAGAAGCCTGATGACTCCCTTGAACTTGAGGCATCTGATTCTAAATTTTCCTGCAAGAGCCCTGGGTAACTTTGATAGCAGGAAGCTTCAGCTCCAGTTTGGGAAGCTTCCCATAAAAGAAAAACTCCAACCTTTTGGAGAAAGGCCGCAGGTTTAATGGGACTAGGAAGTCACATTAATGTGACTTACAGGCTAGCTAGGTTTTGGTTTATTCTGGTTACTTTGGTAACAGGCAGACATCTGGTACTGTTTCCTCTAAGGCTTCCTCTATGTTTTCTTGCTTCTTTCTTCTCTGTGAACAGGCAAGAGGTTGTGAAAGCAACTGAGGAACTCTCTGGTAGCTTCGCGTCAACACCTTGTCTCTTGGATTCATTGAGTACATGAGTTTGGACTTGGTGACAAATTCTGTCATTTCCTTTCTGGTAATGGCTAGCGTTTGCTGTGTGTTTGCTGTGTACACAGTGCTGTGTAGGAATCCTCTATGGATCTGAAACAGAGCAGGACCCTCTGTGGTTCTGATCCCCCCCACCATGTTCTCAGCCTGCCTTTTGTCTGTGGAAAACTTTAGTCAAAGAGTAAGTTTAATCCGAGAAGTGGGAAAATGTAGAAACAAAGGAAAAGAATCAGCGGAGACCGAATAATAATCATATAGTCACTAAGCATAGTCAAGGACTTTTAGTTCCTTCTCAAGGGCCATAGATAATATCTTGAGCCATACTCTGTGAGCCGTCTTGCTGCTGCTGCTGCTAAGTCACTTCAGTCGTGTCCGACTCTGTGCGACCCCAGAGACGGCAGCACACCAGGCTCCCCTGTCCCTGGGATTCTCCAGGCAAGAACACTGGAGTGGGTTGCCAATTCCTTCTCCAATGCATGAAAGTGAAAAGTGAAGGTGAAGTCGCTCAGTTATGTCTGACTCTTAGCGACCCCATGGACTGCAGCCTACCAGGCTCCTCTGTCCATGGGATTTTCCAGGCAAGAGTACTGGAGTGGGGTGCCATTGCCTTCTCTGGTGAGCCGTCTTACAGATATTGAAGACCCAGGTAAAGTTAACTACATGATAACCAGCCTGTAGCCATTACATAAGCTGCCACAATTCTGAGACTTGGCCTCAAGAAATGAAAACAAACTGACTTTGAAACTGAAGAGTAACTGTACCTAAAACAATCAAGATGCTGCTGGTCAGACCACTGATGACCGATTTTAAAGATAACCGTCAGAGGTGACGGTGCCGTTTTTGCATATAGCTCTGTCCCTTGGTCTATAAAAGCTCTTATCCTCTGCTCGTCAGCTGGGAAAGTTGGCATTTGGACAGACATCTGCCCTCTCCCTTGGTTGCCAACATCCGAAATAAAGCAACTTTTCCTTTTGGCCAATATACTGTCTTTAAAGTCTTCTGAGCAGCAAGCAGCCAGACGCGGTTTTGGTCAATTAATTACTCAATTAATCCTTTACTTTTAATGACTACATATTGAAATTAAGTCAAATAACCTTATATAAAAAACTGTAATTGTGTGTAACCAGTGGTTTCTTTTGTTAACAAATCCTTCAAATCTAAAACAAAAGTAAAACTTTTGGCAAAACAACAGAACAGAAGAACACAGCATTGCAGGAAACATAGGCGCTCCTGTGTACCTGTGTCTCCATCTCTTTGGTGTACACCGGCTGCCTTCCAACTGCAGCACCTGCTGTCCTTGGCCTGAGGGCTTTCTTGTCCATACAGGAGTCACAAGAATGTTGATGCTACTGGTGCTTATTCACTTTCTCTCCATCCTGCATCCTTCAGTCAGTGACTGATGGGAGCTCCCTCAACCCTCAGTGCTCAGATATGAGCTCCCAGAGTTTTCCCAGCTGTGCCAAGCTCCAGTTATCTAGCCTGGTAACTGGTTTAGCAATACAGTCATTTACTGGATGTTTCTCTGAATCTCCAGGGTAGGTGCATTGCTGTAGTGTCAGGCTTCAATGTGAGCAACACCCTCTCTCTTCTCTTAAACCTCTCTTTCTAGTTCCATTTGGGTGGGTGGTAGAAAAGAGTCAGAGGAGAGACCGTATTCAGGGTTCAAACAAAAAAGAGGCCCATAAGTGTACTGTACCTCTTAAGATTGACCCTCATTGGTCCTTAGGCCACTGCTCTAACCTCCTGTCTCATTTGCTAATTAGAAATGTTTTAAATGCTAAATTGAAATAACTTTCATTCCACCCAACTTCCCTCATTTCCAAGAAAACTGAGCAATTTTATGAAATAAAATAGAAAATAGTTAAAATTTTTGAATTCTAACTATGAGGCAGCATGAGTGCTTCAGGTGCATGGAATTCTTTAATTCTCAAAATAACCATTAAAAACAACTTATGCTTCTTACCCTACTTAATATACTCATTGACTGGAGCTCAGAAGATAGGTAACTTGCCAGGATCACACAACAAACAAGAGGCAGAACCAAGATTTAAACATCCTTTTTTTTGGCCCAAGAGCATAGGCCAGCTTAAAATGAATATTCGGGGGTGTTTGTTTTTTTCCAGCTTCATTGTAGTCTTAATATTGTTAAAGAAAATCTATTGTAGGAAGACTTATGGAGATTGTACCATTCACCCAGAGAAAAATATGGTAATATACTCTAATACATCTGACCTTGAATCTTTGTCATGTCTCGATTTGAGATGGCCTCAAAGGCCAAAGGAAATGTGAGTTCTAGAGAAACCGGCACCTTGGAGCCCAGGAAAACCAGAAGGCAGAAACAGGGTAGACGTTCCTTAAAGCAGCTTGATTTGGTAGAGAAAAAGCATGCAAGATTTGTTTATATTTCTTACTTATTTAGTGCACATAAAGGAACAGTAGTGTTCTAGTATCATCAGTAACACACACGCAAACATCCATGCACACACACACAACCAGGTAGACCTGAACTTGTTATTAGTGACCTCGTTAAATAGAGTTTAACAAAGGGAACTTGATGCAGAAAAAAGGAAGACTAGCTGGCTGGCTACAATGCTCTTCAAAGAGAAGGCAATGGAAATTAGTTGTTACAGAAAATTTGAAAATCCATAAATCATGAGTGGAAAGTGATTTTTCTCTAACTATGGAATTAAGAAAAAAACTAAATGAATAGCAAATTATTTTGTAACTTGCAACAGTGACTTATTTAATCCTAAAGAGACACCAGGATTAACATTGTGCATGGCAGAAAATATCTGTGGAATTTTTGCATGCTGTTTAATGAATAAATAAATGAACATAATCACTAAACTTATAAGGATTGTCACATTTTTAGGACCTTCTCTAATCAAAAGTGTTCTGCCTCTAAGTTTTTTTTTTAACATATTATTTAAGTAATTAAAGAACTGTACATGTTGCTATATTAGTCTTTACTAATCTTTTAACTATTGAAACTATAAACAAATCCAAATTTAAAAAATTACAAAATTTTTTCTTGATCCCCACAGCTTCATTCTGAATGATGTAAAAACTGGTATGTTCTTAAGGCCTTGACCTGTGATGCTTTTAAAGTCTTGGCAGCTACAATTCACTGCAATTAAGTGATCAACCTGCAGTGTTTAATGCTGGGTTATACTCTCCAATTAGTACAGTACTTTGGATGTTTCATCTTTGCAAAATTACAAGTTACAATTATTACTGGTTTTTTATGGAACAAAAGTGTGAGCATTGTATTGTCATACAAACCTATTTTCAATTTTCTTTGGTTTTTTCCAGAACCATAGATGTTTTGACCTGAATATAGTAATTTTTAACGGGAACCTTAACTGCTAAGGTACTCACTGTGGGCAAAATTTTCCTGGATGATATGTTCAGCCTCTGACTGCAATTGAATTTATGAGTGTGGTGCTTCTACATTTTCCCATAGTGTGTGGCATTTAGGTTAATTTATATTTCCTTCTAAAAGTTAACAAAACTCTGAGTTTTTAGTTAATTCATCTCTTAAAAAAAAAGCTTGTAGCAAATGTAGAAAATCCTTATTGACTGTGCATTCATTCAGGGACCAAGTTCGCCTATCTTTCCTTTCATCAGTAATTATCGTGAGTCCTCTATCTCTGCATTGTCTGACTCATACCTGATAACATCTCCAATTCATGGTTCCTCTAATACAGTTTGCATATATCAGGTAATTGATTCCACCTTCTAGAATCGCTGAGTCACAACACTAGACTCACAGTCTTCTTGGCTTTACCACATAACGGAAACAGACAAATCATTTCAGCACCCCTGCCCCAAACTGCCGCTGTGTGAGCTGAATGTAGGTCATGGCAGACAGTGCTGCGATAGGAGATGCCACCAAGTCAGGATACGTTGCCTCCGGCTTTTAAAGTTAAATTCAGCCTCTCCCTTCACATTGTTTTATATCTGTATATACTATGTATGTTAAGTATATATATAATACATACATATACATATTGCTGCGCAGGCTTTTCTCTAGTTGAGGCTAGCGGGGGCTACTCTCTAATTGTCATGTGCAGGCCTCTCACTGTGGTGGCTTCTCTTGTTGCTGAGCACAGGCTCTGGAGTGCCTCACTATACTACTGGATGTAAAATACGTAGTCAGAAACTGAGAATTTTCCCAAGATTATCGAAATTGTCCATTATGTGGCTTGAATTGGTTGTGTGGTTCGAATTCCCCAAACATCATTATGTCTGTTAGCTTCCTGCTCTGACTTCCAAAGGGACCCAGGTGACCCCACGCATCTCTCAATTGCCAAGAACACACTCCAATATGGTCCTGAGGAGTAATGGGTAAGGAGCATTTAGTGGAACAGAAGCAGATTCCATTTTTATATATAGTCATTTTTAAAAATTATTCTTTGGTTAATTTAGAACTGTGCTGGGTCTCCGTTGTTTGGGTGGGTTTTCTCTAGTTGCCGTGAGAAGGGCCCACTTTTGGGTGAGGTGCTCAGGCTTCTCATTGCAATGGCTTCTCTTGTGGAGCACAGGCTCTGGGCACTCAGGTTTCAGTAGTTGCAGCACGCAGGCTCAGTAGTTGCAGCTCTTGGGCTCTGAAGTGTGGGCTCAGTAGTTGTGGAGCTTAGGTACTTCCCAGCATGTGGACCAGGTCCACATCCCTGGACCAGGGATGGAAACTGTGACCCCCGCATTGACAGGCAGATTCTTATCTACTGCACCACCAGGGAACGGATGCCAGGTTTAAGATGACTACTCTTTCTTCTTACCTGCATTATAGCAGGTGTAGTATAACAGGAGAGCCGTCCTCTGTTTGAGAGAGGCTGCTACCCCTAGCAGGACTTGTAGGATCAGATGGAAATGAAATATGAAACAGAGTTTAAGACAGTTTGAATCTGAAAGGAACAAAAAAGGCTGGAGCTTTCTATGCCTCCATTCACCATAGGAGAAAGATGCACAAGGTCAACTCAGATTGCAGGGTTACCATTAGTGAAGATACCACTGGCTTGGTTTTAATTCGATTGGCTAGACTGCAGGCTCTTTTCTCAGGCAGGGCACAACCCGAGCTCATCCAATGACAGGGACTGTTCTGCCTGTGGTAGCCTTTGCACCACTGACTCATTTTGAAAGAGCGATGATGGCAGAGATGACAAAGACTGTGCCCTGAGCACGCCATCATGACTAATGCCACCACATGTAAAAGGTCCTAAAACACATTCCAAAACCAAACATAAATGATTCTAGGATCATTCACCATTTTAGAGTATTTGTTCCCTTGGTAAACTTCTAGAAGTTGTGATAAATATTTTGGGGGTGTCTGCAACTGCAACAGAGGTACCTAATCCATCCTGAGCTCCCAGTGTAACCAGCTGCAACACTACTTATATGAGAACAAGTTTGTTTTGAATGTTAACTCACTTTTACTCTGATTGACTCTACCAGTACAATAACTTGTTTCCCATATACTTTTTTACCTGACTAGAAAGAAAAATGTTTATCTTCTAAGATGATGAAGTAAAAAAAAAAAAAAAAATTAACTTCCCAATGAATCAACCAGGGAAAACTGAATCACAGTAGGACTCACAATTTTAGTATAAACACTCCAGAGTAGGCAGTGTGGATAGATCGAATAAGAAGACCTAGATTGAACCCACCAGCTATCAGGTCTTAGTCCGGTCATTTAAGAGGGTTTTCCCACCTGTAAAATGATATGTATACTTAAATCTCAAGGTAATATATTCCACCAACTACTAAGCATGTTTTGTTGTTGTTTATTCACTAAGTCATGTCCAACTTTTTGTGACCCCATGGACTGTAGCTCACCGGGCTCCTCTGTTCATGGGATTTCTCAGGCAAGAATACTGGAGTGGATTGCCATCTCCTCCTCCATGGGATCTTCCCAACCCAGGTTTCCTGCTTAGCGGGTAGATTCTTTACCACTGAGCCACCTGGGAAGCCCCACTAAGTGTGTTTATCATGTGTTTTACCCTTAATCCTCAAAAGTCATCCTTGAGTTCTGAACTTGGGAGTTAAGACTCCCACGAGATTGAGATGAGATCCAACATGAATATCCATTCCCATACATGTATACAAAATTTGAATTATATGTATGTGCATTTTTATCTGAGCTCTCAACCAGGGACATATGAGCATTTCAGCATCTGGGGTGAAGATAGGGGCAAAGAACAGAGGCAATTGGTGTGTTACTTCCATTGTGATCCTGATGTTTGTTCCCCTGTCTAGTTTGAGATACCAATTTCAACAAAAAAACCAAATCACCAGTTTATAATAGGGTGTACCATATACTTGAAGTCATATTAAAAATAAAAAAAAAGAATTACCTAGGATTTTCCAGAGAAATGAAAAATCTTATGTCTATACAAAGATTTACAATAGATTTTTAATTATTCATTATAGTCCCAAGCTGCAAATAACCCAAAAGTCCACGAGTGGATTAAAAGGGAATATAGGTGCCCAACACATAGATGACTTTCAAAAACATGCTGAGTGAAAGCCAGATAAAAAAGATGGTTCCGTGTATATAAAATTATTATAAACTGACAGAAAGGAGATTAGTGATTTCCTTGAGGACTGGGGTGGGAGGGATGAATTGAACTGCAAAGTGAAATGGGGAAACTTTTGATGACAGAAATGCAGTGTATCTTGGCTGTGGTGTTGGTTTCACAGATGTATACATTCTTTCCAAACTCACTGAGCTGTAAAATTTTTATATACTTTTATAAGATTGTTTTATGTGGATCATTTTTAAAGTCTGTTTTGAATTTTTTACAGTATCATTTATGTTTTTGGTTTTTTGGCCACAAAGCATGTAGGATCTGCTAGCTCCCCAACCAAGGACTGAACCTGCACCTCCAGTCTTAACCACTGGACCACCAGGGAAGAGTCTTTTTGAATTCTGATTTTCTCAGGGTATATGCCCAGTAGTGAGATTGCTGGGGCTTAGTAACTTTTTAAATCAACTTACATATACACAATGGAGTATTACTCAGCCATTAAAAAGAATACATTTGAATCAGTTCTAATGAGGTGGATAAAACTGGAGCCTATTACACAGAGTGAAGTAAGCCAGAAATAAAAACACCAATACAGTATACTAATGCATATATATGGAATTTAGAAAGATGGTAATAATAACCCTGTATACGAGACAGCCGGCGCGCCATTTAAGAGCGACCTCGCCTGCCCGCGGCCGGCTGCGTCGCGCGCTAAGAGCGCCCCGCCGGCTGCGTCGCGCGCTAAGAGCGCCCCGCCGGCTGCGTCGCGCGCTAAGAGCGCGGCCGAGAGGAGCTACCCCACAACTGAGGAAGGACGGCGGTGAGGGCCAGCGCACTAAGCACGGCCGAGAAGAGCTACCCCACGACCGAGGTCAGGAAGGGCGGTGGTGAGGAGAGACCCCTCGTCCAAGGTAAGGTGCGATGGCTGTGCTTCGCTGGCTGGGAGCAGCCAGGAGCAGCCGGGATGAGATACCCCACGCCCAAGGTAAGAGAAACCCAAGTAAGACAGTAGATCTTGAAAGAGGGCATGAGAGGGCAAATACACTAAAACCATTCTCACAGATAACTAGTCAATCTAATCACACAAGGACCACACCCTTGTCTAACTCAATGAGATTAAGCCATGCCCAAGGGGCAACCTGGGATGGGCGGGTCATGGTGGAGAGATCTGACAGGGTGTGGTCCGCTGGAGAAGGGAATGGCAAACCACTTCAGTATTCTTGCCTTGAGAACCCCATGAACAGTATGAAAAGACAAAATGATAGGATACTGAAAGAGAAACTCCCCAGGTCAGTAGGGGCCCAATATGCTACTGGAGATCAGTGGAGAAATAACTCCAGAAAGAATGAAAGGATGGAGCCAAAACAAAAAGAATACCCAGCTGTGGATGTGTCTGGTGATAGAAGCAAAGTCCGATGCTGTAAAGAGCAATATTGCATAGGAACCTGGAATGTCAGGTCCATGAATCAAGGCAAATTGGAAGTGGTCAAACAAGAGATGGCAAGAGTGAATGGCGACATTCTAGGAATTAGCGAACTAAAATGGACTGGAATGGGTGAATTTAACTTGGATGACCATTATATCTACTACTGTGGGCAGGAATCCCTCAGAAGAAATGGAGTGGCCATCATGGTCAACAAAAGAGTCCGAAATGCAGTACTTGGATGCAATCTCAAAAATGACAGAATGATTTCTGTTCGTTTCCAAGGCAAACCATTCAATGTCACAGTAATCCAAGTCTATGCCCCAACCAGTAACGCCGAAGAAGCTGAAGTTGAAAGGTTCTATGAAGACCTACAAGACCTTTTAGAACTAACACCCAAAAAAGATGTCCTTTTCATTATAGGGGACTGGAATGCAAAAGTAGGAAGTCAAGAAACACCTGGAATAACAGGCAAATTTGGCCTTGGAATACGGAATGAAGCAGGGCAAAGACTAATAGAGTTTTGCCAAGAAAATGCACTGGTCATAGCAAATACCCTCTTCCAGCAACACAAGAGAAGACTCTATACATGGACATCACCAGATGGTCAACACCGAAATCAGATCGATTATATTCTTTGCAGCCAAAGATGGAGAAGCTCTATACAATCAGCAAAAACAAGACCAGGAGCTGACTGTGGCTCGGACCATGAACTCCTTATTGCCAAATTCAGACTGAAATTGAAGAAAGTAGAGAAAACTACTAGACCATTCAGGTATGACCTAAATCAAATCCCTTATGATTATACAGTGGAAGTGAGAAATAGATTTAAGGGCCTAGATCTGATAGATAGAGTGCCTGATGAACTATGGAATGAGGTTCGTGACATTGTACAGGAGACAGGGATCAAGACCATCCCCATGGAAAAGAAATGCAAAAAAGCAAAATGGCTGTCTGGGGAGGCCTTACAAATAGCTGTGAAAAGAAGAGAAGCGAAAAGCAAAGGAGAAAAGGAAAGATATAAACATCTAAATGCAGAGTTCCAAAGAATAGCAAGAAGAGATAAGAAAGCCTTCTTCAGTGATCAATGCAAAGAAATAGAGGAAAACAACAGAATGGGAAAGACTAGGGATCTCTTCAAGAAAATCAGAGATACCAAAGGAACATTTCATGCAAGATGGGCACGATAAAGGACAGAGATGGTGTGGACCTAACAGAAGTAGAAGATATTAAGAAGAGGTGGCAAGAATACACAGAAGAACTGTACAAAAAAGAGCTTCAAGACCTAGATAATCATGATGATGTGATCACTGACCTAGAGCCAGACATCTTGGAATGTGAAGTCAAATGGGCCTTAGAAAGCATCACTACGAACAAAGCTAGTGGAGGTGATGGAATTCCAGTGGAGCTATTCCAAGTCCTGAATGATGATGCTGTGAAAGTGCTACACTCAATATGCCAGCAAGTTTGGAAAACTCAGCAGTGGCCACAAGATTGGAAAAGGTCAGTTTTCATCCCAATCCCAAAGAAAGGCAATGCCAAAGAATGCTCAAACTACCGAACAATTGCACTCATCTCACACGCTAGTAAAGTAATGCTCAAAATTCTCCAAGCCAGGCTTCAGCAATATGTGAACCGTGAACTTCCTGACGTTCAAGCTGGTTTTAGAAAAGGCAGAGGAACCAGAGATCAAATTGCCAACATCCGCTGGATCATCGAAAAAGCAAGAGAGTTCCAGAAAAACATCTATTTCTGCTTTATTGACTATGCCAAAGCCTTTGACTGTGTGGATCACAATAAACTATGGAAAATTCTGAAAGAGATGGGAATACCAGATCACCTGATCTGCCTCTTAAGAAATGTGTATGCAGGTCAGGAAGCAACAGTTAGAACTGGTCATGGAACAACAGACTGGTTCCAAATAGGAAAAGGAGTACGTCAAGGCTGTATATTGTCACCATGTTTATTTAACTTATATGCAGAGTACATCATGAGAAATGCTGGACTGGAAGAAACACAAGTTGGAATCAAGATTGCCGGGAGAAATATCAATAACCTCAGATATGCAGATGACACCACTCTTATGGCAGAAAGTGAAGAGGGGCTAAAAAGCCTCTTGATGAAAGTGAAAGTGGAGAGTGAAAAGGTTGGCTTAAAGCTCAACATTCAGAAAACGAAGATCATGGCATCTGGTCCCATCACTGCATGGGAAATAGATGGGGAAACAGTGGAAACAGTGTCAGACTTTGTTTTTCTGGGCTCCAAAATCACTGCAGATGGTGACTGCAGCCATGAAATTAAAAGACGCTTGCTCCTTGGAAGGAAAGTTATGACCAACCTAGATAGCATATTCAAAAGCAGAGACATCACTTTACCAACAAAGGTTCGCCTAGTCAAGGCTATGGTCTTTCCTGTGGTCATGTATGGATGTGAGAGCTGGACTGTGAAGAAGGCTGAGCGCCGAAGAATTGATGCTTTTGAACTGTGGTGTTGGAGAAGACTCTTGAGAGTCCCTTGGACTGCAAGAAGATCCAACCAGTCCATTCTGGAGGAGATCAATCCTGGAATTTCTTTGGAAGGAATGATGCTAAAGCTGAAACTCCAGTATTTTGGCCACCTCATGCGAAGAGTTGACTCATTGGAGAAGACTCTGATGCTGGGAGGGATTGAGGGCAGGAGGAGAAGGGGACGACAGAGGATGAGATGGCTGGATGGCATCACTGACTCGATGGATGCGAGTCTGAGGGACCTCCGGGAGCTGGTGTTGGACAGGGAGGCCTGGCGTGCTGCGGTTCATGGGGTCGCAAAGAGTCGGACACGACTGAGCGACTGATCTGATCTGATACGAGACAGCAAAAGAGACACTGATGTATAGAACAGTCTTTTGGACTCTGGGAGGAGAGGGTGGGATGAAAAAAAAAAAATCAACAGTTTTAAAAGGTCTGTGGAATGTAAGCAAATAGTTTGTATGCCTACAGTTCTTTATAATCTCATGATAACGTAAGATCTTTTTTTTTTTTTTAATTAAATTTTATTTTGCTTAACTTTACAATATTGTATTGCTTTTGCCATACGTAAGATCTTTAAGGCCCTTATTGTGAACCAGTGATTTGCAAAAGCACTCTTGACCAAATTAAGCACTTTAGAACATAGACTATACACTTGTTTTCTAACCAGCAGGCATCAATATTCTGTGTATTATCTTCAGTAACTTCTGTCTTTTGTAAATATTTATGTAAATATTTTATGTATTATATTTTATGAAATCTGTATTTTTTAGAAAATTAAGTTTATCATGGTTTGGAAGATAAAGAGTAAGACCACAGAACATGTCCTAAGAGTAAAGAAGTATAATCAAAAAGTTTGTGTCAAATTTTAAAAAAATGAGTCTGTCTTGGAAATTCTACATTTTTCCCTATATTTGTGCAAAAACATTGTGGACTCAGTTTTGCTGCATGTGGATAAATGCAAAAGAAGTATGAAGTGCTTAAACTGTGAGTAAAATGTTTTTAAAAGATAATCATCTGTTCCATGTAATAATAACTCTCTAGAGAAGCCAAACCCTCGAAACGCTTGAAACAAACAGAACTGAAACAGTTGATCGTTTTATTTCAAAATATCTACAAAGTTTTAATTTTCCATTATACAAATTTTTCAAAATTCAGACATTATTCAAATGTAAGCCAAAGTCCTTATACAAACAGAATACACACAAAGATAAAAAATATACATATTCTCTCAGCAAACCTTGTTACATAAATAAGAAAAGTATATACAAAAGCTAGTATTTTCAATATGAAGTACAATTATTTTAACACTGCAACCACAAACAGAAGGTACTTAAATAAACACCACAGCAAAAGGTAAAGGAACAACAAATTCATTTTATGACATCTACAATTGTAAAGATACACAAAGCCAATCTTCAGGTAATCTATACTTCACATTTAGATCTTAATTTTTACTTTATTCATATTTATGAATATTCTCTGGATAGGGGAAATTCACAATTCTACCAGCTAGCCCTGACACTTTATACATGTTAGAACATGTGAAGAACTATATAATCTATGTCTTTATATACTTTGGGAACAGATGCAAAAACAATCCTTCAAAAGTTAAAATTTCATGAACCTGTGTTAAAAATTTTCCAGTAGACTGAATTGAGTATGGCAAAAAAAAAAAAAAAACAATTCTTTTTAAGTGGGAAATGTTAGCAAAAAATCCAAATACTTGAAGTCTTATCATAGTAAAGCAATAATGAAAAAAGTATGCCAATGGTTCCCCCAGATAAAAGCAACTCAACTAGGTGTCTGCCTAGTTATGTTTTGCCCCAGAAATTCTCCTTCCTTTTTTGAGCTCGTGCCAGAGTTTGAAAAGCTTGGAGACTAGAAGCTGCAGAGCGAGCAGAAATTTCAGATAATCTGTCCTCATCTGCAATGAAAGAATTATATTCAGTGCAAAAAATCTCTTATAAAAATACTATGTTTCAAAATATCAAGAGAAAATTAAAAGCATCAAGCTCTGTAATGTCAATACTGACTATCAGAAACACATAATCTATTAAAATATAAGATTAGTATTTTTAGGATTGTTCACAGTAATTTCCCAAGTTTATTATATTTAGAAATCAAACATTTCAATATTAAATGAGCATTCTGTTTTTTTCCTGAAATCTCGCTATGTAATTACACAAACACATGGACTGTGATTTTGGTATTACTTGAAAACAATTCATCATCATACTGTCTTGTCCTACTTTAAAAAGCACAGCTGTTTGAGCAAAAGAAACCCTCACATTTTAAAAACAAAATGTCATACCTTCACATGGTACCCACATCACATTTCTAAAGTAATTTCACTTAATATAGAAATGATCTCTGACTTTAATATGCTACCCTTCATTATTACTGTAATTCCTCATTCTGAGTAAGCAAATCAATTATGAAGTTATTTGTAAACACTGTTCTTCCATTAAAAAGAAAACAAGACAGGATTCAGTGTCCAGATATTGGCATTTCAAAACATAACAACTTGATTTCTAGCTCACTGAATTCTGAAAGGAGTGTCAAACTTGCTAAGAGGAAAGAACCATCAATGTGTGTGAAGCCATAATACATAAAGTATTCAAATTTACTTTAAAATTCAAAATTTATAAACAGTAATTTTATACTTCTTAGGTTGCATTAAAATAGTAATTTCAATTGTTCAATATCAAGAATTCAAAATTCCTCCTGCCACCATTATCAGTAACCAAATTTTTCAGAATAAAAACTACACAAGAGAAAAACACTCATTTTCCCTAATCATGTATTTTTTGAGAATATACAGACACTTGAAGAAAATGATGGATATAATGTTAAGCCAATTCCTGAGCCACCAGTCAGCCAGGGTGGAAAACAGAGTACTGATTGTGGGTGTGATGCATCTCTTGCCATTTGCTTTAAAACAGATTCTTCAAGGCTTAGTGTCTAGTTTACTCATGTATAAAATGGGGATAGTTTACCGCCTTCCCAGAGTTTTAAGGATCTAATGAAAAGACATCTATGGAAGTACTCTGTAAACTATAAAGTGCTGCTGCTGCTGCTGCTAAGTCGCTTCAGTCGTGTCCGACTGCGCAATCCCATAGACGGCAGCCCACCAGGCTCCCCCGTCCCCAGGATTCTCCTGGCAAGAACACTGGAGTGGGTTTGCCATTTCCTTCTCCAATGCATCAAAGTCAAAAGTGAAAGTGAAGTCGCTCAGTAGTACCCGACTCTTAGCGACCCCACGGACTGCTGTCTACCAGGCTCTTCCATCCATGGGATTTTCCAGGCAAGAGTACTGGAGTGGGTTGCCATAAAGTGCTAACCGAATGTAAAATCATTATACTATTATAAACTACTATCTAATAAAAAATACTGTTATCTTGTGTTATTTGAGTATTGAAATACCTTCATCATTAAAGGCTTCATGCTGAGGTAACTGGAAATTGTTCATCCTTGATTTTCCCACTTGAAAAAAAACAAAAGCCATAAGAAATTATCCTTCAAAGCTACCCAACAATATATCTTACAGTCAACTTGAAGAGAAGGTAGACTGTCAAAAAGTTTTATTTTATACCTTTAGTAGAAATTCCTGCCAAAGGGCCATTCATTAATTCATAATATGTTTAGCAAATATGTAAACAAACAGGGGATAACCTCCTGGGATTCTTCTCAATGACAATACTAATCTAACTTGAAAGAAATACAATAAGTTTCTCTTTAAAGATGATAGTTGGACTATACACATGTACAAAAGCAATATAAACCTAGGACAAAGAAAATGGGAAACAAGAAAACAGAAACAAAAGTTTGAAAAGTGGAAAGCAAATGGAAGGCAGTGAGTGTGTGGTTATCATAGCCAATGGAGCTGAATCCTAAGGCAGCAGAGAAGGGAAACCAAGAAGCAATCGATTTGCTCCCCTGATGGCTGAGTGGTTGGGAGTACTGAGTACCACTGAAAGTTGAAGGGAAAACTGAATCAGGAATCTAATTGGCTTTCTACAAAATAGTCTACCAGATCCATCTTTAATTTTGCACAGCAGGATAACTGCCCATCTCCCAAAAGAGGAATTGAGGTCTTATTGCTAAAGAAGGTTTATCACAGCTACTTTGACTGAAAGACACCAGATTCAACTAGGGGAAAGGAGAAACCATATTCCAAATAGAGGCATTATATATATATGTATGTATCATTTATCTCCTCAACCAGGTAAAACATGCTATCCATGAAATACTAACAGAATGCTTATATAAAAGGAGTATGCAACGTTTAAAAAAAACCAGATATTAGAAATGTAGCAACATATTTTAAAACTTAAGTAGAAGATAAACATTAGTAACCCTTTCAAATTAAAACAAAAAGACAGAGATGGAAAATATGACAGCTAAGATAAGAAAATAACATCTTCAACATGTCCAACATCCGAAAAATAACAGTGCCAGAAGGGAGCAAGAGAGACTGGAGGGGAAGAAATTACTGACTAAGTAATTTAAGAAAATTTCCCAGAACTGAGGAACATGACTTTTCAGATTGAAGAGCTCTACTGAGTACTAGCAAAATGAATGAAAAGGGACCCACCATAAAATTTCAGAGCACTAGGAATAAAGAGAAGATGCTAAGAGCTGTCAGGGAAAAAAAAGTCACACACAAAAGATCAAAAATAAAAAGTGCGTCAGATTTCTCAACAATAATAACGGACGTAAAAAAAAGAGCAGAGCAATAGCTAATAAAACTGAAGGAAAATATTTTATGACTTGAATTCTATATCCAGGTAACATTTGGTAGTGTCTTAAGACATCTTTGGTTGTCATACCTGAGGAAGAGGTGCTATGGCATCTAATGGGTTGCCTATATATTTCTGGAAAAGAACGTGAGAGACATCTCACGCTTAGACCAAAGTGAACTTGGGTACAGCACAACTTAGTGTGTCAAAGATGAGGTTTTTTTCTGTTTAAAGAGATCTACTATGTTAACTAAAACCAAATAACACAGCATACTTACAGCCTTTGTATCTATCAACATAGCAGTTTCATTTTAATAGACAAAAAATTAAAACCTAAATAATTACCATTATGCTGGAATTCTGGATCTCTCAGGGAGCCCTGAATCCGACGAGAAGGATGCCAGTAGGATGTGGTGCAGGGTGGAGAAGCAGATTCTCCAGGTGTGTTAGGTGGGTACTCTGGCATTTTTGAAACGGGAAGAGTTGTCTCAACAAATTTGGGGATATTGGGTTCAGAATCTTCCCTCAAAGGCAAGGGATCAACTGTTTTAATACCAGCAGCTGGAGAAGTCAGGAGGGATATAGCACGACTTTCTTTCTAAACAACAACAACAAAAAAAAAGGATATATGTGGGTACACATATATAAATAAAACAAGCTTTTAAATACACAAATAACCATAAATGAAATAGGGAAAAATATGGGGAAAATTTATGAAACCTTCATGTGGGGAAGATTTTATAGGACTAACAACCAATATAGTGATATTTAGCTAAATAAAAACAATATGTAAATACTTTAAAAAAAAAGAAAAATGACAAACTTGGGGAAAACACACAACTTATTGGATTGACAACTAATCACCATTGTTACACAAATATTCCTTTAAAAGTAGCAAGATAAACCTAATTTAAAGGTAAAATAAGGACATATATCAACAATTCATATACAAACTACAAAGAGAAAACACATTCTATACCTTACTTATCAAATAATTTCAAAATACAAGTATTAATATAAGTAGTAAATTTTTACTTAACAAATTATAAAAATAAATTTTAAGAAACAAACTATAATACCCTGAGTTGTAAAACTGGCGCTATCATCAGTGTTACCGGTAGCACAACTTCACAGGGGAGTTGGTAAATCACAGCAAAAGCCTTAATACTGTGGTTCTCTGACCCCAAAATTAATACTTAAGGAATATTTACATAAAAAGAGGTAACAACAAAAAAAACAAAAATGTAGGTGAAGGATGGATGATTTCTTTACAACATTTTTCAAAACAGGAAAATTAAGATATAACAATAGGCATCTAGTTTCAAAAAATGTTACAGCAATAAGCATCTAGCCTTTAAAAAAAACTACTGTATAACTACAGATATCATATTCACAATTAAAAATCAAATTACAAATTAATGACATGGAAGTACATTTATAATACACTGCTAGGTGAGGAAAAATATATTATGAAAACTTATCTACAGTATAATAAACAAATACACTTTATATCTAAGTAACTCAAACTCAACAATGGCTGTTTCTACAGTAGGTATGACTTTAACTTTCTTGGTTTGGTCAGTATCTTCTGTTTTTCCACAATGATTATGTATCATGAGGGTCAAAATCCCTGTATAACTTCACTTTTAGGATAATGTAAACCAGTAAATCAAATATAGCTCCAAATTTTCCTGACTACTCCTTGTAATTGTTGCCTTTAGTTATTGAGTTTATCAATGCAATGTTCAAAACACTACTTTCTGATCTTAAGCATCATTTTCTGCAATTAGAAAGCTTGGCTTATTGCTTCCAAGGGGAGATAGCCTGAGGTCTCACCAAAAAAAACATTTTTTTGAATCAAGATCTATTAATAAGATAAAAAACACAAATCTTCCACTTGTTTCCCTTTTTAATCATGAAGATGTCTTATGAAAACTGATTTTTTTTCTTTTTGTACATATATATAGAGAATTTGGAATTTCTGTCAAGTTGGTTTTATTACTGTTAAAACCTAAATTAAATCTGTAGAATACTTGTAGTACATGGGGTCCCCAGGTTTAATTTAACTGACTTCATGATCTGTTCTTGAACCTAAAAACCTCCTTACTGGCCTCACTGCTTCTACTCTCCCCCAGTATAACATGCTCTCCACTGAGTAGCCAGTAATTTTATTTATCAAGTGTATCAGAGATTTATATTTATTTAATAGCTTGAAATCCTCCAAGAGCTTCCCACTGACATTAGAATAACATCCCCACTCCTTACCCAGCCTCCCTTCCCACCTTCATTCCCCACCTCTCCTCTGCCTCCTTCCTCCAGGCTCCACAGGCCTTCTCACTCTATGAAACTGTCACTGTCGTACACATGCCCTTGCTGTTCTTTCTATCTAGAAAACAATCTCTGGCCCACGTCTCTGCACTGGGCACCTCCCTCATTAGCCAGGTCTTGTTAAAATGTCACCTCCTCAGAGGTGCCTGTTCTGATGACTTAAAAACAGTCACCCACCCCTTGGAGGTTGTCTGCAGTTTTATTGAATTCACAGCACTCACTACTATCTGAAATTCTTTAAAAAAAAATCATTTGTCTATTCTGCCAATGAAAATGTAAGTTTCATGACAGCAGAGATTTTATCTTGATTACCAATGAATCCCCAGATCCTAACAGTGCTTGGCACATTGTAAGAGCACAGTAAATTGTGGACTGAATGAATGAAAATGAAACTCCTGATATTCTCCTCCAAAGATGGCTGTGGTGTAGAGTTCTCTTCCTCAGCGCATGGCACTCTCCATCAATCCTGCTGGGTAAGTCAGAAACCTAGGAGTCATTATCCAACCCAGAACCAGGCCTTGATGTTGTTCCCCTCACACAATTCTTTAATTTCACTCATGTCTGTGCCCACCTTCCTAGTCCAAGCTATCATAGCTCCTACCTGGACTATTGCAATGGGCCTTCAGAGGTATCCATAGTCTATTCTTGCCTTCCACAGCAGCCAGTACTTGCAAAACATGAATCAATCACAACACTCCCATATTTAAAATATTTCAATGGCTTTCTATTTTACTTGAGGTGAAAGAAATTCTTAGTATTGCTCTCTTTTCCAACCTCATCTTGCATCTGCTTCCTGCCACACACAGGACTGGGTTTTGTTTCTTAAAACCCTATGTCCTTTCTCTCCACAGATCCTGGCATATGCTATGCTTCTCCCCACTCTTTTTACCTAGTTAGCTCTTCTTCCTCTGTATCTCAATTCAATTATGACTTCTTCAAAGAAGCATCCTTGACTTTCAAGAAGCTTCCTGATCACCATTACTGGGTCAATTTCTTCCAGAATAGCAGTATATACTTCTCTGAAACAATTACTAGTTTTAATTTTACTTTTTGGGAGATGTAGGTTCAGTAAAATCATGTATCATGTCTGAAAGTGAAAGTCACTCAGTCATGTCGACTCTTTGCAACTCCATGAACTATATACAGTCCATAAAATTCTTCAGGCCAGAACACTGGAGTGGGTAGCCTTTTCCTTCTCCAGGGGATCTTCCCACCCCAGGGATTGAACCCAGGTCTCCTGCACTGCAGGCAGATTCCTTAGCAGCTGAGCCACCAGGGAAGCCCAAGAATACTGGAGTGGGTAGCCTATCCCTAGCGGATCTTCCCAACTCAGGAATCAAACCCGGGTCTCCTGCATTGCAGGTGGATTCTTTACCAGCTGAGCTACATGGGAAGTCCAATGTACCATGTCTACTTTTGCTTATTATCACAAGCACAGAATCTAGCATGTAACTAAATGGATAAGAAACATCTGCTGAATAAAGTGAGCTAACAAACACTTTGGTTTTTAATATTATTTACAAAATGTACAGATGGTACTTGACAAACCAATACCATGAAAATTCTACTCTCAAGTCTTATGAGACAGTGCTGTTTAAGAGTTAAAAATGTGGGCTCTGAGAAGAGACTGCCTGGGGACAAATTCTGCTTCACTGTTTGGCAGCTGTATCACCTCAGTTTCACCTAAATGGGAATATTAACAATATTTACCTCACAGATTCAATATGAAGACTGAACAAATTAATATATGTAGAGTACTTAGCACAGAGCCTAGAACATAGTAAGTGTTCAGTAAATGCTAGCTATTATGATCATCTGCACGTAAGTTTCCCAAATTGCTGCTGCCCCATAATACTCCCACAATTCAAGGTATGTCATTAAAAGTTACCAGCAAAAAATATTTCTGGATATTATGATAGTAATTCTTGTTAACTCCTATGGTAAAAAAGATAGAATGATATTAAACAATGGCAACTGAATGACAGGGATGATTTATTGCTAACCGAATACATTGCTAATTCAATTGTTAAATGAATTATCGATATCAATTTATTGATAATTTAATGACTTATGGGTTTAATGTTATGATAGTAGCTTTTTTTAAGGAAAAAAAGGGGGGAAATCATTGTGTATAGCAGGTTTAATGACTCCTGTGCCTACCAGCAACCAAAGCGTAAACAATGGGGGAAAAAAACAAATCTAGCTCCTGGTATGGCTACCATTATGATCCAAATGATTGTCACCTCTTTCCTGGATACTGTAATTGACTAGTTTCAATTACATGCTCTTGCACCTCTATTGTCCATTCCCAATACAGTAGCCAGAGTGACCTTGGAAAAACCTAAATCAAATCATATCATTCCTCTGCTCCTCCAAAGACTTTGCATTTTATTCAAAATAAAATGCAGTGTTTGCTATGACCGCTAAGGCCCTACACAATTTAATCCCTCATTACACCTCTGACCTCACTGCCCATTCTACTCTCTCTCTTGCTCTCATCTCCAGCCATACTGACTCCCTGCCTGTTCCTCAAGGAATCAGGCACCTTCTCAACTGGAGGACTTTGCACATGCTGCTCTTTTTGTAAAATGCCTTCCTAGATATGCATATAGGTCAGTCCCTTACCTGCTTCAGATTCTGCTCAAATGCCACTCTCTCAGTGAGAACTTCCCTGGCCAATGCCCACTCACTCTCCCTGCTTTATTCTTCTCCTTAGCCCCTATCACTATCTAAAATACTGTGTATTTTACCTAATTATCCTGTTTACTGTCTCCCTCCTCCTCTAGAATGTGAATTCAGTGAGGGCCAGGATTTCTACCTGTATCTTTCACTGCTACATCTCCAGTTAAATCAGTGCCTGGACAAAACTGTCAGAGTAGATGCACAATCAACAGTATTGTTTTTCTTCTCTCTCTCTGTTGTCACTACTGACAATATTTGTAAGTATGCAGGCAATGGCACCCCACCCCAGTACTTTTGCCTGGAAAATCCCATGGACGGAGGAGCCTGGTAGGCTCCAGTCCATGGGGTCGCTAAGAGTCGGACGTGACTGAGCGACTTCACTTTCACTTTTCACTTTCATGCATTGGAGAAGGAAATGGCAACCCACTCCAGTGTTCTTGCCTGGAGAATCCCAGGGACGGGGGAGCCTGGTGAGCTTCTGTCTATGGGGTCTCACAGAGTCGGACACGACTGAAGCGACTTAGCAGTCAAAATACAATGGCACTACCCACAAGAACAATTCAATGCCTTTTCCTTCTGAAAGTAAGTTAATAACATTCACATATGACAGACAGAATTTTCTAAAATCTGAACCTGTCATGTATTTATTGCATGTGACTAAAATAATCACTTCCTAAAGAGATGTTTTTCTCCAAAGTGTAAATATTTACCTTCCTAAAGCCATTCTTCAAAATTTCTAAGCCATCCTGAGAGGATATTCTTTTCCTCTGTTCTATGACAGGAGGCTTCACTTTAGATGGAGACACTAAAACAGCACCACCTGGAAAAATACAGAAGATGCCACTGTTTCAATTTAAACTAAATTATCACGTAGAGGAAGCAGGTGAAATAAGAACTGTACGGTGTCCGCCTATTACCAACAGCTGGAGTGGTAAGATCATGATGAGTCCTCTGGATTCCACCCAGTTCTCTCAGCTTTGGGGTAGGAAGCCTGCCTCCTTTCCCTGAAGACACAGAAGACGACTCCGACCTACAAATTAAGACAATTATGAAGCACGTCCTCTAGAAAATATGACAAAAAAAAAAAATACTATGCCATCATTATGCAATTAAAGCATAAACCTGTAAGAGAAGACCATTTTGCTTCCGAAAAAATAAGAAACAAATCCACATGCAGTTAAGAGAAACTGACTACTGGAAAAGAGGGGAGATCACTGCAAGTCAGCAACGTAGTGGAGAATTCTTCCCCTGAATCAGAGCCTAGCTTCCATTAGCTGCAAAAGTTGTGAATGAATAATAAGGGGGTTGGATTATGGACAAAAATCACCATAACCAATGGTAGAGAACCATTCCCCAAAACAATTTGCATATAAATCAACAGAAATTAGCTATTCGCAGAAATCGTTTATTTTAACATCACAAAAATTCTTTCTTTTTCGGTATAACCATCTGATAGTAAAGAATATTACTTATTTTTCCTTAAGTCATAAAGGAAGTCATTCTTTCAGAGATATCTAGCTAATCATATCTTGAAAATCATAATTAATAGGATATAAATAAAAAGAACACTAACTACTTCCTCCCCAAGTAATTCAGTGTTCAAGTGTTCAATTCCCAATTAGTGCAGTGGGACTAATGATTTTGAGTGACTCAAATCCCTGAGTGAATCAAATTATATAAACCATGCAGAAATGTCTATTTCATGACATTAAAGTAAAATCTGCTTTTTAATAGTCATAAAACCAAAAATGTAAACCACTATCATTAGGGACAAAATGAAATACTTATTATCTGTGAACAATAATGCGTCTACATACTGATTAATTTTAAACACTTACTCTTCTTTGATCTTGTCTGCTTTAGAATTGTCCTGTACTTCCAGCTTCTCCAGCTCTTCCACGTTAACCTGCTTGTCCCTCTCTTCCTTCTCCTCCTCCTCCCCGCTTGGTTGTTTCTGTACGTTTTCAGTGGTGTCCTCAGCATCCCACGCCAGACGCCTTCTAACAGGTATGGGAGCATCTGACACACCCAGTTTCTCTGTGGTAGTTTTCTGGGGCTGTTCTTCCAAAATAGTTCTTTTTTCTTCTAGCTGTGTAGAAGGACATTTCTGCAAAGTCTTATGGCTTGTAGGATCTCTGCGTAACAAAATAAGTTTATTTTAAATTTAGTAGTTTTGAGGTTTCTAGTTGATACTCATTAAGTCCATCATTTCCTTCCATGGTTCACAACTATGTTTCCCACTGATATTGCTTTGCCCAGATATAGAAGGAAAAAATCAAACTAAGAGTTCATTTTATAGAAGTTAAAGTTATAATCTGTTAAAATATTCCAAAATAAATTTATGTCCTTTTACTCCTACCATCACACATATATGCCTGTACTACTGCTGACAAAACTCCTATGTATCTTCAATTGATAAATGCGTACATAAACTAGGACCCCCGAGATGATTTAACTTGTTCAGTTACTCAATTGGGGTTTGTGCACAAACTCATGTGTACTTATACACCAAATAAGCTAATTCAAATTTTGAATTTTAGATTAGGTTAATCTTTTTGAGTCACTGTTAAAGAACAAATTTTGTGGACTTTTAAAATCAGATGTCACATAGTTAGAATTTACAGTTCAATTTGGTATGTATGATCATACTAATACTCTATGAAAACAGAAAACTATTTTATTTGATGCAAATCAATGTGCTATTCCTCTTAATAGTTTGTGTTCACTTTAAAACCTAAAATAAAAGAGAAGTGTTTCACAGAATCAGGGCGAAAATTCCATATTAATCACAAAAATCCATTAATGAATGATAATGGATATGTACTAATAGCTAATATTCTCTAAGTTTTTATTATTGTTGTCTTTTTGTTTTAAAGTTTTATGTCTACTGCTAGTCATCCCCATTTTACTCTTTATTGCTAACGAGGAATATGATAAAATCCAAACTTCAGATTTAAATTATGCATTATTTCTACACAGATGTGTAAAGCAAGTATGTATAGCTTTACTTTTCACAAAAAATAAACTATAAGTAGTGGCTGATATATTTCCATTTGACTATACAAATTTTGAGTCTTCATATCATGTTCCTATGTAATTCTATGATCCACATTACTCTATAACATACTTTTCCACCGTCCACTAAGAACATCTCACCCAGCAAGATCTAGAGCTCTGATGTTGCTGCTAATGGTTCCTTCTGAGCTCGTGGTTGAGGAGACATCCCAACAGCGGTTGTTTTCAGACAGAATCTGATTCAGATGATCCCGAGAAAAATGGGTTCCCTGAACTCGTTTCCTATAAAACTCAGCCTTCTCTCGGAGTTCTTTAACCTATGCAGGAGAATTGAGATACCATGTATTATTTTAAATGCTCCTTGCAAATACCACCAAGTAGCATGTCCACGACACTGCACAAATACAGCCAGAGACCAAGGAGAAAGAAAGGCAAAAATAGCCACATACATTCATAAGGCTATGTGTATTTTTAAGCAGAAATTAAAATAGTCAAGCTTAAGCACAATGCAATTATTTTACTTCAGGCCAGCGGGCAGGGAGAAATTTGCAGCAGCTAAGAAAAACAACAATTACACAAGTACTCTATGCATTATTAAAATTTTCAAAAACATGAAAGCGACCAACCTCTGCATACCACATGGCATTTAGAGAAGCCTAGGGGAGGAATACAGAAACATACTTAATGACAGGTTAATGCCATAATTGAATATTAATGGGAATCAGTTAAATATCTTTATTATTCCTCCTTCTAAATATATACCAAAACTTGTCAATCAATATTTTTTATAGTATTTTTAACAACATTTAATTTGGTAACCAAGATACCTTAACATTGCCTTGAAAACCAACGACATTCTTGCATGAGTGGAATGCTGTCCACCACAAGGTAACCTAACGACTATTTCCCCACCTCTGGAAGAGTACTGACATGCCAGAAAGCCCTAGCCTCAGTCTTTACTTCTTGGCTTATGTATAGCTACTACTACCACAGAGGCACCACTGAGACAGTCTCATGACTTCCCCCTCCAAATTCCTCAACATTCCCTTGTAATCAGCCAAACCAGTATTAAATACGTAATTTAAAAGACTATCACAATAATAGATGTAATAAATTTGACAAAGTAACAGGATATCCACAAAAAATATTCTGATAACTATATATGAGGTGACTCACATATTAATTCCCTCATATGCAAATAATATATTTTCACATGAAAAGGAGTTTCTTATACTCACTGAAACTCTTTCATTTTATACATTATACTGCCACCTTCTGACTTTCTTAAATATAATTCCATAATGTAAAAAAACTAAGTTGCAGCTTAAAATTGTTTTCAATAGTCTATTTGATTTATTCTCAAAAAAACTGTGTAATTTTTTCCTAACATAAAGACAGAGTATTAGCCTGAAAAGGCCATCTGGATGCTGTCTTCTAAAGCTGCTCTTCTCTCACTTGAAGACAAAAAAGCATATAATGAAATTAGTACTGTGAAAGCAACTGGAGAAACATATCCTCTGCTCCTTAAGGATACTACTGATGCAGAGGGAGGCAAGCGCTACGTCTAATGAATCAGCCAAAGCAAAGGACAGCACCTGCCAGGGCAAAAAAAAAAAAACAAAACCCACAAAATCCCAATAGAATCCTATTGCTCTAATGAACCAAACCTGAAACATTCCCAAAGGATAATTCAAAACATTGTTTTCTTCAAATGTTTTCTTCACTGTCAAAAAAAAATTGAGCCATATTCATTTACATTTTTTTTTAACTTACAGAAAATTACTAGTTAACATTTTTTTCATTTAACAGGTAGAATTGAGACACATGGATTGAGTCTGAACTCATAATCAGGGTATTCTGAATGCACAGGAACCTTGTAATAAAGTGTCTTGATAGAATCCAGATTTTATTTCTAGTAAGTCCCTGCATGCTTCAAATGTATCATGGTCACCCTGATTTATCATCACCTGCATGATAAAATCTTCACGTCTTAGGATAACTTTCTCCTCTGTGCTCTCAAAGCTCTTCACGCATACCCTCATTAGTACTTATTTCATTTTTCTGGAATCACTGCTTTTGTCATTCGCCCCTACTAACCTACAAATCCCTTGAGGTAAGGGATAATGTAGCCTTTCAACACTGATTCCACAACCTGTTCCTGAGTGTGAACTAAGTGCTAGGCCTGAGCTACACGGCCGGTAGCAAAGCTAAGCAAGAAAGGGCCTACACTCAGTGAACTCACAATCTGGTAGAGGAGGCAGACTTCCTCCTATATGATAAATCATTATCCTAACACTGGTATGATCTATGCCATAATAAACAAATGAGATATAAACTGAAGGAAGGTTTCAAAAGGGGGTCCTACCAGTCCTGAGTTGAGTGAGGGTCGGGCAAGAAGGAGCCACGGAGAAGGCTGCATTCTGTCCATGGGGGAGGACATCACTGATTGATGAATGAGAGGATGGACGAACATCCCCTCCATGTACACACTGACCCAGTTTTATTTGACACTGATTCTTTTTAAAAAAGGGAGTGGAGATACAGAAATTCTGTAAAAATTTTATTCAGCTTTGTCTGTTACTGACATTTAAAACTCAGTGCTTTAAATTGACTTTATCAGCAATCTTTGTTAATAATCTTCATGCTAATGTTGTGATATTTTGCAAATACATATTTTAAACTTCTGCAATCCTAAACTAATATGAAAAAATAGGAGGCTGATATTTTCAAAGTAAGGTGTTTGTTCCGCTAGAAAGCATAAAAAAATCAGTGGCTTGAACTCAGTGTTAAAAACAATCCTCACAGCCAAAAACCAGAGTCACTAAAAAAGATATGAATAAGCCATGCCAAACAATTAAAGCAATACACATACCCCTTCCCAGGTCAAGTAATACAATCAAATTACATGACATAAATGCTATAAATGTCTTCCTTTCTGAATTTCTCTTTGTAAATTAAGAACACAACTAAATTTGTTTAAAATTTAAATGTAAAAATTCAAACTCAGAAAATTGGGGAATAAAATACTTTTTTACAAAATTCATCCCCTGAAAATGAAGAGTCATCTTATACCTAAAAGTGCTTAAAAGTCTGTCAAATTATAGAACGTCTCTCAAAAGTGGCACTTCATCTTGAAACAAAGTCCAATTTCTGGAAGCACATCAGAAAAAAATGATCTCAACCAATGTAGTTGGGATGACAAGACTACCTAAAAATCAAGGAAAAAAGGCATTTAACACAGATCCAGCAGTTAATCTGGAGATGGGACTTAATTGCAATTGTTGGTTATTATTAAAAAACAACCCTTGAAGTGAGCATTTTAAAGAGGAATAGTGCCACTGGTTATAGTTTGGAGGCAACAAACAATTACTGGACCAAAAAGTCAACTACCTTAATGTTACGTGAATATGAACTTGGGACTTGGTTTAAAATACCTAGTGACTAGATTATTTATAGATTCAAAAAGTACAATATCTCAAAGAAGAAAGAGGGAAATGAAGATGACACATGGACTAGAAAACTGTAACATGACTTCAATTGAGTTAATACTCAAATAATAAAGTTACCAATGTCCAAGTGCATTTGAAGAGTGTGAATAATATTCCATGAAATGTTAGGAGTAGGATAATGTGGGTATACCTAATTGGTGGTACATAAAAAGCAGCCACATAAAGTATCTTCCAGGGAAAAAAATGTATATAAGATTTAAGTAAAATATTAAATGTCTATGTCCGGGTCAACTAAAACTGTTATCACCATCAGTGATCACTAATCTCATAACTAAAAATTCTTTTTCTTTTCTAACTCCAACTTGCTTTTTGAATGATTTTGACCATGAAGTTAAGGCAAACTATTCCACTAATTTAAACACTTTAAACCACCAGTAGTAATTAATAAAACAAACACCCCAGAAAAGTCACATTACCATAGGAATCTTAAAGAAAGAAATCTTAAGTAGGAAATCTTAAAGAAAGATCTTAATTTAACAACAAAAACAAAAATGTCCTCTTCCATGAGGGCAAGAATAAGGATTGTTACCTTATCATAACTTCAGATGTAACAATCCTCGGAGTCCATTAAATGTTTAGATCTAAATCTTAACTACGCTAAAGACTTTGACTGTGTGGATCACAACAAACTGTGGAAAATTCTCAGAGATGGGAATACCAGACACCCTTACCTGCCTCCTAAGAAATCTGTATGCAAGTCAAGAAGCAACAGTTAGAACCGGACATGGAACAACAGACTGGTTCCAGATTGGGAAAGGAGTACATCAAGGCTGTATATTGTCACCCTGCTTATTTAACTTATACGCAGAGTACATCATGAGAAATGCTGGACTGGATGAAGCACAAGCTGGAATCAAGACTGCCAGGAGAAATATTAACAACCTCTGATATGCAGATGACACCACTCTTATGGCAGAAAGTGAAGAACTACAGAGCCTCTTGATGAAAGTGAAAGAGGAGACTGAAGAAGTTGGCTTAAAGCTCAACATTCAGAAAACTAAGATCATGGCATCTGGTCCCATCACTTCATGGGAAATAGATGGGGAAACAGTGGAAACAGTGCCAGACTTTATTTTTGGGGGCTCCAAAATCACTGCAGATGGTGACTGCAGCCATGAAATTAAAAGATGCTTACTCCTTGGAAAATAAGTTATGACCAACCTAGACAGCATATTAATAAGCAGAGACATTACTTTGCCAACAAAGGTCCATCTAGTTAAAGCTGTGGTTTTTCCAGTAGTCATGTATGGATGTGAGAGTTGGACCATAAAGAAATCTGAGCACCAAAGAACTGATGCTTTTGAACTGTGGTGTTGGAGAAGACTCTTAAGAGTCCCTCAGACCACAAGGAGATCCAACCAGTCAATCCTAAAGGAAATCAGTCCTGAATATTCACTGGAAGGACCGAATGTCAAGTTGAAACTGCAATACTTTGGCCACCTGATGCGAAGAACTGACTTACTGGAAAAGACCCTGATGCTGAGAAAGATTGAAGGCAGGTGAAGCGAATGACAGAGGATGAGACGGTTGGATGGTATCACCGATTCAATGGACATGAGTTTGAGTAAGCTCCGGGAGTTGGTGATGGACAGGGAAGCCTGGCATGCTTTAGTCCATAGGGTTGCAAAGAGTCGGACATGACTGAGCTACAGACGCTATGGAATTGACTGAAACCCTAAGTACCAACTCATCTTAATTTTTAAAAGTCTCAGACCAAGAGATAATCTTTCCAAAACAAGGAGCTAACAGTGGTGCAGTCAGACAAACCAATCTTGAAAAATTAATCAGTCTTCACTTGAGAGTGGAGGTCTGCAGGTGATAAAATAATCAAGTCTATAATGCTACAACTCTATAAACTGACTTCATTAACATAAATAGTTGATTTGAAAAACATTTTTAACTTTAAAGACCTTATAATTAATCTCTAAGGAGCTAGTTGGTATTTTTTAAAAAAGTAAATACACTGATAAATAATATCCAACTGATACTTCTGGTGCTATTACCGCATCATAATCTCCAAATTGTAGTCTCTACTACTAGGTAAAACTGTTAAAATTAAACTGAAGTAGTATCAGAGAAAATGTGGGTTTACTGAGCTTATATACTCACCTGATTTGGTACGTTTTCCTTCACACGTGTCCAAGCTCCAGCTTTATATAAATACTGGGCTGGGCTCAGAAATTTTGCTCTATATTCTGAATTCACCTTCCTAACAAAAATGAAATGAGAGTAAATATTTCAATGAAATGAGAGTGAATATTATGCTGATCAGCTAAATACTATGATATTTTTCTTACAAAATACATACCCAAGCCTTTGATGTCTCCAAGGAGTAAGTTTCTTTTTAGGCTGGTTTGAGTCTTTTGATTCCATCTCTGTTTCTGATTTTAAAGGATCATCTGTTTTATTACACTAAAATGAAAATAATTTGAACTTTTCATGCTCCATTTATGTTATACATTAATGTGAAAATACAGATGTCATAAAGTATACTTGGATACTGAATTATAATTGCTTTTAAAACTAAGATTTTACTACTAAGATAATGCAGAAATCACAAGTCAACAAGCAAGTTCTGAAACAAGTATATCTGGTTAGTTTCTTGAAGTGTATAGCTCAGGATATGGTTTCATTTTCTAACAGTAAAAATTTTACATACTTGGCTAGGAAAAATGTTTTAATTATATCAAGTTTGCTTATTTAGATGTTCAACTACCTTTTGAACATTGGTCTTACATTTCCCCTTGATATTCTAAATCTACACATAATTGTTACAATAATTAAATGAAGGTCCCAAAAAGTAAGTTAGCACATTGCTTTAGTGAATAACTTAACAATTCTTCTCTTTAAGAATATTGTAAGTCCAAATAAAAAAGTATTATACATTATACACATACATTATATATAATATGTATGACTTTTATAATACATATATACTATAATGTTTATTTTATATATATATATAAATCATTTTACTTTTAGTCATATAGCTTTCACTCTTAGAATCCATAAAAGTATGACATTCCAGATTCAAAAATAGGACCTATCCTGATTTACCTATAATTTACAATAGTTTTAACCTGATGATGCAATTCAAACAGCTGTAAATTTTTTACAGAAGTAGGTGTTTGTATGTACTGAGTTAAGTCATGTGAATTATACTGGCTATAATTTGGTATACTAAAGCTCTAGTTTAAAATAACATGTGTGTATGTGTCTTTCTGTCTTAATTTCCATTATTTAGTTTAAAGTATGTGTTTATATCACCACTGTAACCCCTGAAGTTCACATTACTGTAAGACCAATCATTTGATATTAGGCATAGCAGACTTACATGCTATATTATTAAGCATTCGTTACACTGTATTATACTTAATTATTTACATCTCTGTCTATCCCAGGCAACAAGAGCTTGTGACCCAAGAGCTGCTTAAGGCTTAGTGTGGTTATAATTGTATTTTCAGTACCTACCAGTGCCTGGCTTCTACCAAGGGCTCAATGAACACTTGACATTAGTGAACAAACAAATTAATGAACTAGCTAAAAACAAAAATCTCAAATGGAAACTTACAAAGTTGCAAATGGTGGTAAGTAAAAGAAAATGTGACATTGTAAAGTAACTAGCCTCCAACTAAAATAAATAAATTTTTAAAAAAAGAATTGACAAATACCTTCTTTTCAGGAGATATTGTTTCAAAATTTCCGTTTTCCTTCAAATGACTTCTTAATTTTGGTTCTTTCACTGGGGATAAGCCCTTAAAATTTCTTTTGTATTCAGTTTCATGGATGACTGAGTTACCTTTGAATTGTGGAACAAATTTGCTTTTATTGTGGAAAACCTTAAAACAAAAATTACTTTAGTTTAGTTTTCTTTGTTAAATATGTAGAACTTAGAACTTCAATTGCTTAAAGCATTCCACATATAAAGTTGAATCATCAGGATACAAAAAAAGGGAAAATTATATACGACTATAATTTGACTTCACATGGCTAATTAATAGCCATTGCAACAAAAGCAAAAATAGGCAAATGGAATTGTGTCAAACTTAAAAAAAAAACTTCTCTACAGAAAACAATCAACAGAGTGAAAAGACAAACTATTGAGTATAAGAAAATACCTGCATACATCTTGGAAAGGGTCATTTTCTAAAATATTTAAAGAAATCAAGGAACTCAACTCAATAGCAAGAAACAACCTGATTAAAAAACGGGCTGCTGCTGCTGCTAAGTCGCTTCAGTCGTGTCCGACTCTGTGCGACCCCATAGATGGCCTCCCACCAGGCTCCCCCATCCCTGGGATTCTCCAGGCAAGAACACTGGAGTGGGTTGCCGTTTCCTTCTCCAATGCATGAAAGTGAAAGTGAAGTCGCTCAGTCGTGTCCGACTCTTAGCGACCCCATGGACTGCAGCCTACCAGGCTCCTCCATCCATGGGATTTTCCAGGCAAGAATACTGGAGTGGGGTGCCATTGCCTTCTCCAAAAGAGGCATAAAAACAGACACACAGACCAATGGAACAGAATGAGTCCAGAAACAAGCCCATGTATATATGGTCCATTAATTTATGACCAAGGAGTCAAGAGTCAAGAATGTAAAATGGGCAAAGGGTTTCTTCAATATATGCTGCTAAGAAAACTGGATAGCCACATGTAAAAGAATGAATCTAGACCACTATCTTATCCCATATATAAAAATTAAATCAAAATGGATTACAGATTTGAATGTAAGCCCTGAAACCATAAAACTCCTAAAAGAAAACATAGGCTAAGCTCCTTGACATGGATCTTAATGATTTTTTGGATTTGACACCAAAAACAAAGGCAACAAAAGCAATCATAAACAACTGGGACTACATCAAACTAAAACATTTCATGTAAGAAGGGAAAACATCAACAAAATTAAAACATAACCTATGGAATGTACGGCATCACTGACTCAGTGGACAAGAGTTTGGGTGAACTCCGGGAGTTGGTGATGGACAGGGAGGCCTGGTGTGCTGCAATTCATGAGTCACAAAGAGTCGGACACAACTGAGGGACTGAACTGAACTGAACTGATGGAATGGGAAATTTTGAAAATCATATATGATAAGGAGTTAATATTCAAAATAATAAAGAACTCATAAAACTGAATAGAAAAAAACAAGCTGATTAAAAATAGGCAAAAGAATTTTTTTCCAAAGAAGATATAAATGGTCAACAGGTACATGAATGCACACTAATCATCAAGGAGTAAATCAACATCAATGAGACTTTACCTCACATATGTTAGAATGGGCATTATCAAAATATAAAAGATAACAAATATTGGTGAGCATGTAGAGAAAAGGGAACCCCTGTCCACTATTTGTGGGAATGTAAATTCATATGGAAAGCAGTAATGAGGGGTCCTCAAAAAATTTAAAATATAATTCTCATATGATCCAGCAACCCTATTCCAGGTACATATCCAAGGGATATGAAATCAGTATCTCTAGATAATCTACACTGCCATGTTCATTATAGTATTCACAATAGCCAAGATACAGAATCAATCTAAGTGTCCATGGACAGATGAATGGATAAAGAAAATGGAATGTTATTTGGCATTTAAAAAGCAAACCCTTTCATTTGCTACAACATGGATGAACCTGGAGACCATATGTTACGTGAAATAAGCCAGGCACAAAAAGACAAAAATACTACATAGTTTGATCCCACTTATATGTGGAACCTAAAAGAATTCATAGAATAGTGGTTGCCAGGGACTGGGAGACAGGGTAAATGGAGATATGTTGGTCAAATGGTACAAAGTTTCATCTATGCAGGATAAATAAGTTATGGAGAGCTAAAGTATAGCATGACTACAGTTAAAATACTGTGAAAAAAGTGAAAGTGTTAGTCGCTCAGTCATGTCCAACTCTTTGCAACCCCATAGACTATAGCCCACCAGACTCCTCTGTTCATGGAATTCTTCTGTTCATGGAATTCTTCAGGCCAGAGTACTAGAGTGGGTAGCCATTCCCCTCTCCAGTGGATCTTCCCAACCCAGGGATCAAATCTAGGTCTCGTGCATTGCAGGCAGACTCAACCATCTGAGCCAGCAGGGAAGAACTCAGTAATACTGTACTGTAACTTAAAATTTGCTAAGAGGGTAGATGTCAAGTATTTTTAAGTGTTGTACATTCACACACACAAAAAAATGGTAACTATGTGAGGCAACAGATGTGTTAATTTGCTTGACTGTAGTTATCATTTCAGAATGAATGCATATATCAAAACTTTATGTTGTACATAAAATTTACATAATTTTTGTCAATTATACGTCAATAAAACTGGAAGGAAAATCCAAAGGTCAACTTTCAATGCTCATTACTATGTTCTGAGTAACAGTTATTATAATCAAAATAATACTTAAGTCAAGAGAAATAATAAATCATATATTTTCTCCCCAAAGTTCCCTACCACTCTGTTAGTTTGGCAATAGGATAAGTAAAATGGGAAAATTTGAATCCCATGAAAATACACATTAGCTTTACAAGGCAACTTTGTTAGCTCTACAGGTTTTTTCCTCCTTGACATCAACTTTTTTCTTCCTGCAACAATAAAATATTCTTAATATTTTCAATATCTGACATGCATGTGTTCATTTTTTTTTCCTTTGCTTACTTACTTTTAGCCTGAAGCAAGGAAAAAAATCAGGTAATTATCATGTTTCTATTTATAAATGTTTCCTTTTATCCTTATTATTCCATGATATGGTTTCCATTTTATGGTATATTGTCACTGATTACAAAGAAAGTAACGGAAAAGATAGGAGTTCAAATAAGGTGTTTAATTGCTTCATAATGCTGAATAATACACCTACACTTCAAAACCAAACAGTATATCTTTTTAAGTACAGTATAATCTCAAGAACTTTTCTGCCATAAATTGTTCTTACTCCTTTATATATAAGACATCCTTTCAGAAAATAGTGTCTGATAAAACAGAAATGAATAGCTCCTTTAGGAATTTCCCCATCAACAAGCATGGAAAAAATTTTTGTCACACAACTCTCCAATCCACAGACCTGAAACTGCTGATACGTTTTAACTAAAAGAGCATTTCTTTACAAAAATTTCTCTGAAGTCTTCACTAATGAAAGCAATAAAGCTAATAGTAAAGGTATTTGCTAGTGACTTATACTTCTGATACTATAAAAAGAACATTTCTACACAATGCTTTTCACTGAAATATGTAAAAGTCGTGAATAGGGCTTTGATTTGAATTACCTCTAGCTTATATTCCATAAAAACTAAACAATCACAATTTTCAGGCCGTATTTTGTGGTACGTTTTCTATCTAAGAACACTTGTGAGCCAGCAAAAGAAGTATGGATTCTATTCATTAGGTTTATAAAGGAAATGTATTGCTTTAGGTTATTTCTTGTGTTCCTAAAATGTTATATATATTTCAGGTTTTTAAAAACTGAATAACAAGTAAGCCTAAATCTGCTACAATTTATAACAGTGGAAATATTATCTTAGTATAAGATGACATGTTATTGTCTTTCTGAATCTAATTATCCTCTCAGTCTTTGGGGATGTATAAAGTACACAGGTGAGTGAGAAAGAAAAAACTAAGCTGCCATGAACCTTTGGGGATATTCTAAATGGAGGTATTTCCTACTTAAACCTAGGAATATGGTTAAGAACATAAATGAAAGTTAAGAGCTAAGAACTTTCTAGAGAATTATAGTAGTAAAAAAAAAAAAAAAGGTATATTTTAGTAATGGTAGCCCAATACTAAAACTGTGTGAGAATACAATGAAACTTAATATCACTTCTAGTTACCATTTTAGCTTTTGAATTTTATAAACATAAATTGACAATTCCTATCACTGCTCATTTGATATAAAGACAAAATTATACATCTTGTATCGCCTCAACCTATTTTTTACTTATTAAATATCCAAAGCAGTTATGCCTTTCTTAGACAGAAAACATGCAATATATTAGTCAATGAAACACAACACTTCAGAATAAAACCAATTTAATTTAATAATTTTTAATAAGTAAAAAAAATTCACAGCATGCAAAAACTTACCAGTCCTCAAGTTTTCATTACCCTGTCTCATATTTAGTATATGTGATGGATCTGGCAACAATGATCATCAGTAGCCTAGGACAGTATAATATTACTGCTATAAATCAGAAGTAATAGGATGATTTTAGCAAAACTCTCATTTTCACTTTTCTAGAACCTACCTCCAGATCTACTATCTAATTTCTTTCTATGTAAACTGCAACACCAGATTAGATAATGGCACTCAAAAATGTATTGCATCCATTAAACTACCTGATTGGCTGCAAAAGCTGGAGCAGGTTGTTTAGGGGTCTTCCAAACAAACTGCCTTTGATATTCAGAATTCCTCAAGACATTATGTGAAGGAACAACTGTCAATCCAGCTTTCTTCTGCAGAAGTCTATTCAACTGTTGGGGGAGAAAAAAAAAACAGAACATTGAAAGTTATTAAAAATTTCTATTCAAACTTATTTTTTAACTGTGATTTTAAAAAACATCCAATATAAAAATCTACACTTCTAACAAATTTAAGTGTATAGTATAGTATTGTTAACCATATGCACATTGTTATAGAGCAAACTTCCAATCGATAATGTTCCTTTTAAATTGTGACTCTTTAAAATTCCTTTCTTAATATTGTCAAGGAATTATTGTGCATCCCAGCAAAAGGTAACATTTCTCAGTTCCTTCCTACCAATTATGCATAAATGGATCTACTAGTAAGAAACAAGAGCACATCACCTCATCCACACCTTGCTTTTTGGGACACCTCTTCCCCTGCCCATCAGACTTACATGTTATCTCCCTTGATTCCCTTGTGTCCCCTGGTTTTCCAACACTTCTAAAAGCCTCTCCGTGGTTCCAGTCAGTGGTAGACATGAAATGGGGAGGAAGGAGTAGAGTGGAGAAAACTGTGGAAGGCAGTGAGGTGTCTGCACAGGGCCCCGCAGCCTCTGCTTATGTGCTTGCAGGGGCCTTCCACAGGCCAGCTGTGACATAAGAGAGCAAACTGCAAGATCTTTTGAGATCCAGCCATATCCCTCCTTTCTTTTGCATTTTGCCAACTGAGGCTCTGTTTTTTTTTCCCTCTGGTATACAATAAGAAATTGAAAAGGGCCTAAGTGTAAGTCAGCTCACCATCCCTGCCAGAAGTAATAGACTACTCCCCTTCTCTGTCTCAACTTGATCTCTCCCTTAGGACTCAGGTGCTGATATATGATAAATGAAATTCAGAGGCAGACTGTCTTCCCAATGAAGGGATATCTGAAAATAACCAGTACAAAATGGACTAATTCATAATAACTAAAGTCAACTATCACCTTATAGTCTATTCTACAGACTTTGAACAGCAGAAAAAAATTAGGCAAAAAATGTAATATTACTGAAATAATGATAAAATTTATAGAGAATTCTATGCTCTGAAAAGAAATAGTGAAGACACATACCCTATCATCTACATTTTCTGAAACAGGCTTGGTAGAATGTTTCAGCTCCACATTTTCATTAGCTGGTACGTCGTTTGCTTTTACATCCTCCTTATTTTCTACAATATCTGAAGCTCCCTCACTTCTAGAGTCCGCAGAGTGAGATCTGGTTCTCTTGGGACCCCTGGAGGCTTCTACTGCAAGAAGTCTTTCTTGGTTAACATCTGTTTGTTCTGCCTCCTGTGATTCTGGAGTTCTAGGAGCTTCAGTTTCTGGTGATAGGACCACATCATTCTCTGAGGTAGCTCCATTCCACTCAAGAGATTTTGAAATCTGTGGGTCATGATGAGGGACTCTTCTTTTCGAAATAAAACTTGGCTCTCTTGTGATTCCTACAAAATATAATATGCAAAATTGGCAGAAACCAAAGCATAAAGCCACAAAGACAACTTTGAATCACATGCATGAGAGAAGAAATGGAATTTAAAATTCACTTGAGATACACAATATCCTTCCAGTTACAGGATTAAAAAAAAGTACAGTTTTTCAATGTAAAATCTCTAATTTTGCTTTAAAGAAATAGTAAAAGTTTGACCATAAATTTAAATTGGGGTCATGATGTTCAAGTTATCCTAACACAAGTCACTAGAATTGCAACGTGATGGACCTGGCAAGCCAGGCGGAATGTGTTGCCTCCGTTTCTAATTACTTTCCTGTGCTACTTAGCAGAACAATGGGCCCTGGTACTGTCAAAATTTGGAACTTTTCACAAAGCTTCTCTTATGCAGTGCAGACCAAGATGAGAAGGGATGAGATGTCATTATGCTGGATCTTGGCTCTAGATCTGCCTTGAGTTCCTGAGAAGTTAAAGAGAATGAACCCTTTGAACCAGAGCTAAGATACTATTTCTCTATATTTCTCTCTGGAAAGCAAATGCCCAAAACTTAACCTTCTACCCAGGTAAGAGGAGCTCTGCAGATGACAGCCACTGAGATACTGCCCTAGTTTGGAGCTATTCTTTAAATAGAAGATGGTGTAGGATGGAGAAGAAAGATTTAAGACTAGAAGAGAAGGGAAGGTGGAGAGACAATCTGCCATTAGCTAAAATCAGAGCTCTTTAGCTTCTATCATGGATGTTTTGGCCATCGGACACAAAGTCTCCACTGGTGCAAGTCTCCCCTAGACCACGGTCTTCACACTGGATGCATATATGTCTGGAGGCATATAAAGACATCCGGGTGTGGGGTGCAGAAACGGCAGCTTAAGGGAATCACTTTCCAGATCCTCACTTCCATATGTGCCACTTCCTGACGCTGATCTGCCTAAGGGCTTCATCTGCCATCTGTAGTTTCCTTTCTCACCACTCCTTTCATAATCACCCTTTGCCCACTTTACAAAAGAAAGACACGCCTCTCAACCACCCTATGGAATTAAAAAAAAAAAAAAAAAACTCTCAGGTGGGGAGGACAAAGGAACAATTCAAGAAAGCACAACTCCTGATGCAGACTATTTGACAGCAAAGTTTGCAAAGCCCAAGGCTCGGGCCAGGCAAGAGTGGGGGCGATTAGAAATAACAAAGGAACAGTACCTTATTTTATCTAGCTCCATGCCTTTTCCATCTACCTATCTGAAGCTAAAATTCAAGTGTAAGAGAGTCATTATGTGAAATGCACATATGCATATTAATGTACTTATGTGAACCAAAAAATAAAGTTAGACTTTCTTCTCATGGAAAATAATTCAAATTTTATCTGATTAGTTTTCCAATGAGGACTGACTTTACCAATTAAATGATGAACATTTACCATAAACTGAGCTAAACTAGCAGCTCCAAAGTTAACAAAATACATGTAAAATGTGTATGATATGTGTATGCACAGTAAGCCAGAAATATATCCTTTGATTGTACTATTCATTATGCTTTTTATTTAAAAAATTAAATATCAACTTTAAAATGTGAAGAGAGATAGACTTTCTAAATTCTTTTAGCAGGTATGAAACCAAAAATACTTGAAGACCACTGCCCTAGACGTCCCTCTTTAACAGAGCAGGGCTGGTGGAAGAAGAGCAAAATGAAAAAGGAAGCTTCTCAAGTGGTCCACCCTTGTCTCTCAGCACACACTAGGAGGAAAAAGACACAGAGAATGTCTAGCCAGTTTCAGGTAACACTGCTGCTGTTCCTTGCTAGCTTTCCACCTCCTTTTTGAACAACATGGAGTTCACACTCTGCCCCTCCCCCTAGACATTCCTTTCTCGTTAAGATATCATACTCCAAAGTGGCTCTGTTCCCATAGTCTCATTTCATCATCACCCTTTCAAATGTAGCTGATCTAAGCTAAAATGTTATGTGGTTAACCAATTGGCCAGTGTCATAATATCCCTTAAGGCCCTCGATGGGCTTAGCTTAGCTACATTTGAGAGATTTATGTGGGGATATTTAATCTAATAGAGCCTCAAATTTGTGGAATTCTGGTCATCTGGAGAGGTCTCTGAGAACAGAGCTCTGTCTTCACCACGTGTTCCTGCCCAGTACCTAACATAAGGCCTTGGCACATTCTAAAGCTTATTAAAACTCTCTTTTAAAAAAATGAATGCATAAACCTGGGTTTGAATCCACATTTGATGGACAAATTGGGCCTGTTGGACAAATTGGGCCTGTTTCACCAAGGTATTTCTTAAAGCACCACCCTGCCTAAGATGCAGGGACACTCGGGCTTTGAAGCCAGGCTCTGGGCAAAGGAGCCTGACAATTCAGAGGAATATTAAAAGAACCACCCACTCTAGTCTACTCTTCCCTTTGTTCTCCAAACCTAATCCTAGAAATATGCTCTTCTTACTAGTTTCCATACTTGGCACCCCACTCTTTAAGTCTTTTCCTGGCTTTAAACATCTAAAATTGGAGGAAATTATATCCTACACATCTGCACTCTCACAGAGGTCACAGGAGGAGCACCTAGCACAATCTGTGTATAAGTACCTAGCCCTTAACAGGAACATCTCATTCATCACTCCCAACAATCCTGTGCAAGGGGCTTCCCAAGTCCCGCTTGGTGAAACAGGCCCAATTTGTCCAAAGTCACACATCAAATGTGGATTCAAACCCAGGTTTATGCATTCATTTTTTTAAAAAAGAGAGTTTTAATAAGCTTTAGAATGTGCCAAGGCCCTATGTTAGGTACTGGGCAAGAACACAGTGGAAAAGACAGAGCTCTGATCTAAGAGATCTTATATTCTACTGAGGGAGAATTAAGCAAGCAGGTTGAATCAAGTCAGTCTGTCTCTCCTTCTATCACACTCTGGGAAACCACATATTTTTAATCATTTTGCCCAAGGTTTATTCAAGTTATAATGACAACTAATTGTTCAACTCACCTAATTGATCTGATCTAAGTCCAGCCCATGGGTGTCTTCTCCCCATTGAGGAATTACAGGACTCTGACAAATACGACTTTTTCCACAGAAAATTTCTCTGATATTCACTCAACCCCTGTAATGCAAAGTACAATTTAAGTTCAATGTAATTAATGAAAGTTGTTTTAAAGTATATATCAGTAAAAATCATTTCTGAACCTCTAAAGAGTGGAAATAAGACTAATTAAACACAGAAGAGCTCCTTAATAATAGCTCCTAATATTTACGCAACCCTGTGCTAAGCAGTTCAGTGTTATAACCTTAATCCCCACAACCACTTGAGGCAGATGCTACTAGGAATCTGAGGCTCAGAGTAGCTACCCTTTTGCTGGATGTTGGAATCAAAAGCTTGAGCTTTGGTCTGAAAATTGGTGGCAATTTAAATCCTCATCACTATAATTATCCTAACTAATGAAGTTCTCACTGAGTACACAATATTATATTGCAATATTATGCCTAGTTCCTTGTGAAGTTTTGTAAAGTCAACCAAGAAAAGAAAAATTCCCCTCCCATTCTGAATACAAACCCTCAAGATAAAAGAAGACTGCGGGGCTTGTGGAGCACTGTGGTCAACTGTTATGTTGCAGGGTTCTTGACCTTGACAGCTACCAATTAGCTGGAACTATCAACAAACCTTAAAGAAATGCATGATTATGAATAATGTGTTTCATATAACCTGTCTTTAATCTTGTCAGGGTCCCATTTCTCAAGCCTTTAAAAGACATAAAACACTCTGAAGTTTTAAAGGGAAAGGGTGTTAAATGTTAAGCTGTGATGTGGTCCACAGATGCCCCAACCTGAAGCCGCCACAGTTCCCATTATAAAGCGCCCACTATGTACACTCCTCTGAGCACCTCCCCGCCGCCGCCCCAAATAAATCCATCTCAAACCATCTAACTCTTCCACTCGACAACTCAGAACTGAGTGTGAGCGGAGAGGGGGCTAGGTAAGAGGAGATGAGCATCCCCCGGGATAGTGACAGGCAGGCTCGGGAGCTGACAGGTTCTACGGGGCCGAGGGGCGCGGCCCAGAAAGCCAGTGAGGCTCCGGCACGCCGCACCCGCCCCGCCTTCACCCCCCCCATCAGGCTTCGGGCCCGGGGACCCCGTCCTCACCTTGAAGCGCACCGGCATGTCGGCCTGAGCTGGAGCCCCCGCCACCCCGACAGTTAACGGGACAAAAAGCTCCGAGGGGGCGGGGCGACAACAGTAGGTTCCCTAGCAAAAGCTTCGGCCCAGCGTCCTCGACTACGCGCCGGCGCACTCCGCGATTCCCTCCTTGAGCCCTGTTGCTCTGCCTTTCCCCGCCCATTCTGAAGACTAAGAACCAATTGAGACTCGAAAAATCCCATGCCGTCATTACGATTCGGCCAATTACTGTCGGAAAGGAAAACGCCCGCCTCCCGAGCCAAATCCCGCGGGCTGGTAGAAGTGGCGGGCGGAAGGCCGGCCAATGAGGCTCCCGGACCCGGAGTGGGCGGGGCCCCGCGGGAGCTTCGTCCTGAGGAGATCTTGATGGCGTCTGGTTTGTGGGCCCCTCTACAACAATGGTCTAACTGCTGGGATTCGTTGCGTCACGTACCTCGCTGGGCCCTGATTCTTGACGTCATAAACAGCACGGTGTGTTTTTAATTCCAACGTGTATGACAGAACCAAATGTTTCTTTTTATGAAGTGAAAATATTCAGGTCTGTTCTTTGGAATATCAATTCCTGCTATGGACAACCATGCTACACTGTTTACTATCACATCTAAAGGAAGGGGCCAGAAAATAAATATAGCTTGCTGCTGATGCCACTGCTAGCTGCTAACTCGCGTCAGTCGTGTCCGACTCGGTGCGATCCCATAAATGGCAGCCCTACAGGCTCCTCTGCGCTTAGGCAGGCCAAAGCCCATTTTTTTTTTTATTGCATTTCGAAAGGCAAACTGCTGACTTCCGGGGATGTTCTTACCTCTCACAGCCCCTTCCCCTAGAAGATGTACATATAGCTCCTAGATTAGGACGCGTTCATTAATGGTGGTTGTGAGTCTCATCTCTAGAGCCTCAGCTTTGTTTCTCCTCTCATCCTTTTAAAAAATGAAATTTCATTTGATTTTTATGAATTATTGCTATCATCATCAATAAATATTTCTTGAGATTCTACCTTTGAGAGAATGCCATGCTGACCCTAACAACGGAAAAAATTGTCCAGATAGTTCTCTAATATGCTTGGGGAGAGTGAACTTATATTTAGTCAGTAATAGTACAATGTATCAAGAGAAGGCAATGGCACCCCACTCCAGTACTCTTGCCTGGAAAATCCCATAGATAGAGGAGCCTGGTAGGCTGCAGTCCATGGGGTCGCTAAGAGTCGGACACGACTGAGCGAATTCACTTTCACTTTTCACTTTCACGCACTGGAGAAGGATATGGCAACCCACTCCAGTGTTCTTGCCTGGAGAATCCCAGGGACAGGGGAGCCTGATGGGCTGCTGTCTATGGGATCACACAGAGTTGGACACGACTGAAGCGACTTAGCAGCAGTACAATGTATCATGTGCTAAATTGCCAAATAAGTGGTATTAACAACATAGGAATTGGAGGAAGGAGTCATCCCTAAAAGTGATGGATAGAAAACAGTTCAGGAAGACAGATTCAGACTCAGCCTTAAAGATCAGAAGAACTAAAATGAGTAAAGAAAATGGAACAGTTAAAGGGTAGATGTCTGAATGGAATGCTGCCAGGCTTCTTCCAGGAACAACAAATGCAGTCTCATTTTACTTTCGTCACTTGTTAACTGAAGAAAAGGATACCCTCTTGTAAACTTTCAAATATTAATATTAATCCTTGATGCCCTCCTTTAAGCATTTTCTGCAGAGGCTTGTCTTCTGAATCCTAATTGATATCTCTATTCTTCTTCATCATCTGAGATACTTAAAAATTCATTTGAAGGAGCCACCTGATATCTGAAACAAAGAGAATATTAAATTAGTCCCTGTACAGCCATGCATCCAAGGGGCCCTTGATAAATGTTAACTGGTGATGACAGCATCTCTGTCGTGTAAATTAAGAATGGCACAAACAAGATGCAATGAAACATAAAATCCTCTGCAGGAAGGCAGACCAGATCTTATAGGATAGGAAAGATATAGCTCTGATTGTACACAAAGCTTTGTTACCACTTAATGCTAAGGTGAAATCAGTATGTATGTAGAAAGTAGCCTATCTGGCAAACAAGGACAATAACTAATCTGGCTATGCTGAGCAGAAAACAAGTGACAAGAAAACCAAACAGCAGATGGTAAAAAAAAAAAAAATTACTTCATCACAACCTGAGTTTGCTGAGATGTGTTATTAAGGACCCAGGGAAGAAGAATGTTTTACTCTGTTATTTTTAAGAAAATCCTACTTCAGTTTGGGGTTTCCCTGGTAGTTCGGCTGGTAAAGAATCCACCTGCAATGCAGGAGACCCTGGTTTGATTCATGGGTCAGAAAGATCCCCTGCAGAAGGGAACAGTTGCTAAGCGACTAAGCACAGCACACCCAGCACAGCTACTTCAGTTTATGAGCCAAAGATAGACATGGAAAAAAAAAAAGACAACCTTAGTAAATGAGAGTTTTGTAACCAGTTTTTTGTTTTACCAGCTTTTAACACTTCACTGCTATAGGCAGCAGACCCAGTTCCCTACAAAGTTCCACCCATATGTTCTGGGGAGTCCCTAGGAAGTGTCTCACATGTGCTTACAGCTACCACATGTAATTTGCCTGGCAGCACTGTCACTTCTTACAACAGTCACACATCTCTAGGTGTCACTCTTCCTGTAGACACTAACATTTACTGGGGACTGAGTCACTACTGGGCAGACAGTTTGGAGTTTCCTTGGCCTGCTCAGCCCTGCTGGCAATCTGTGGCAAAGCATCTCCCTACACTTTTTGTGTTACCCCTCTTATTGAAGGAATACCAAAGTGTCTTACAGAGTTCTTCCACTTATGTTTTAGCCTTCCTCCTCTCCAAAGGGCTCAAAGTGAAGTCCATAATTCAAATCTAGGCCAGAAAGTAATTATTTTAACGGATGGGTAGCATTCTGTAAGATAAGGGTGTCACAGCTGGCTCCCTCTTCCCTTTCTTGATTTCTCTGTTTCTCATGCAGATAGATTCTGTTTTTGCCTATGAGTAACTAAACCAATACAACCTCTAAAAAGGCAACTTGGTGATGCTTTCCATCCAGCAATTCCACTTTTATAAATTATCTTATAGATATACTTAACCACATGTGAGAAACCAATACATTTAATGTTTTTTACTGCACTGTTTATAGTAACAAAAGTTGGAAGCAACTTATATGTCCATCTGCAGGGTACTAGTTACATACATTATGGGTCCTCCAGGGCCAGAGCAGGAACCAGTCATGCAACAGGTCTGCACAGCAGTGCAGGCTGCTCTGTTCCTTCTGGCTTTATGACTCAGCAGATGTCAACTAGATATTATGTATATCTGTCAGGGTCTGGTAGGGAAAACAGAAACTACCAGGATCATTTCAACAGAGAAAGTATAAGCTATGGGTTATTGGAAAAGAAAAATCTAAAAAGAGAATGAGAGCATGGTAATTCCAAGAAGTGCCTCACATCCTGAAGCTGGAAGAACAGAGGGAAAATTTTGAGGTTACTGGAGCACAGGGTTTCCCTGGTGGCTCAGACAGTAAAGAATCTGCCAGGAATGTGGGAGAAATGGGTTGGATCTCTGGGTCAGGAAGATCCCCTGGAGAAGGGAATGGTAACCCACTCCAGAATTCTTGCCTGGAGAATCCCATAGACAGAGGAGTCTGGTGAGCTACAGTCCATGGGATCGCAAAGAGTCAGACGTGACTGAAGGACTTATATACACACACACACACACACACACACACAAAGAGTCAGACATGACTGAAGGACTTACACACACACACACACACACACATTGGGGCACAGCTGCAGGTTGGCTGGAGAAATTTCATGGGAGTTGGTCAGACTGCTGAAAAAGAATCATTGCCTAGCTGGTGCTGGTGCCTCTGAGGGGACAAAATGAGGTTGTCAGAAAAAAGAGGGAAGGAAACAAGGAGACTGAACCAACTGCCACCACAGAGGTAAAGGTCATTGTTAAGGAGCCGCAGAGAGGGAAAGGTAGCAAAGAGAATTTTCCTATTTCTCTAGTGTCCTCTCTTAGCAGACCTAACAGGGAACTAGCAGAATCCAAAGGGTCTATAAGTTCCAAAGGGTGAGACTAGAATTGAGATAACAGTTATTAACTTACACACTCCCGTAACGTGAACGTGAAGTCGCTCAGTCGTGTCCGACTCTTTGCGACCCCATGGGCTGTAATCTACCAGGCCCCTCTGTCCATGGGATTTTCCAGGCAATAGTACTGGAGTGGATTGCCATTTCCTTCTCCAAGGGATCTTCCCAACCCAGGGATAGAACCTGGGTCTCCCACATCATAGACAGACGCTTTACCGTCTGAGCCAGCAGGGAAGCCACACACTCCCATACAACTCTTAAAAGGAAATAAGCATTGTTTTGAGCTGACTTGGAATGATTCTCCCTCATCCCCCTCACCAAAAAAAAAAAAAAAAAGTTGTAGAAGAGTGTGTGTGGTATACCTGTTAACTGGGATAAAAGAAGGACAAAAAAAGAAAGATGGTATCATTCATAAACACTTTTTTCTTCACAAATCTAACTCCATTAGTAGCAGCTATGAAGATGAATGTTTTATTCATAGTTTTCAATATACAGAAATTTTATGGTATTGATAGCTAATCCTTCTACTTAAAATGACTCCTTCCACTGAGCTTTTCTAGAGTCACTTTGATTTATATCTATTCCAATAGGGCTCTTGATTCTTTTGGAGACAAAAACATATCAAAATTGCTTAAAGCAATTATTTGTACTTGAAGTGTAAATATGCTACTCATTCTACTAAGAACAGGAAGTCAATCATCTTCACAAAGCTAGCAACATCCCATCATTTTCTTGGTAACAATTGAAACATTAGAGAATTTGTATTTGCCTCTAACTATATTTTCATTTAACCAACAAATATATTATCTACAAGCAAAACAAAAGACAAAACAAAAAACAGAAGTTGAATAAAAATGATACAAAGATGAGTAAGACACAGGAGGACAGACATGTATACAAAGACCATAGGAAATGATAGAGAAGGAAGCTAGGAAGGGGCTAATGTGAGCACCCTGGTATTCTGAAGATGCTTTATAAATCTAGAGCCGGAAACTTTTATCTAAGACTGGGAACTAAAGAACAGACAGGCCAAGGAAGCTGCTTTTATAAGTGGTGCTGCAAAAACTGGTCAACCCCTTGTAAAAGAATGAAACTAGAACACTTTCTAACACCATACACAAAAATAAACTCAACATGAATTAAAGATCTAAACGTAAGACCGGAAACTATAAACTCCTAGAGGAAAACATAGGCAAAACACTCTCCGACATAAATCATAGCAGGATCCTCTGTGACCCACTTCCCAGAGTAATGGGAATAAAAGCAAAAATAAACAAATGGGACCTAATTAAACTTAAAAGCTTTTGCACAATGAAGGAAACTATAAGCAAGGTGAAAAGACAGCCTTCAGAATGGGAGAAAATAATAGCAAACGAAGCAATGGACAAAGAATTAATCTCAAAAATATACAAGCAACTCCTACAGCTCAATTCCAGAAAAATAAACAACCCAATCAAAAAATGGGCCAAAGAACTAAACAGACATTTCTCCAAAGAAGACATAGAGATGGCTAACAAACACATGAAAAGATGCTCATCATGCTCAACACATGAAAAGAAACATCACTCATTATGAGAGAAATGCAAATCAAAACCACAACGCGGTACCATCTCACGCCTGTCAGAATGGCTGCTATCCAAAAGTCTACAAACAATAAATGCTGGAGCAGGTGTGGAGAGAAAAGGGAACCCTTACACTGTTGGTGGGAATGCAAACTAGTACAGCCACTATGGAGAACAGTGTGGAGATTCCTTAAAAAACTGAAATAGAACTGCCATATGACCCAGCAATCCCACTGCTGGGCATACACACCAAATAAACCAGAATTAAAAGAGACACGTGTACCCCAATGTTCGTCTCAGCACTGTTTATAATAGCCAGGACATGGAAGCAACCTAGATGTCCATCAGCAGACAAATGGATAAGAAAGCTGTGGTATATATACACAATGGAATATTACTCAGCCATTAAAAAGAATACATTTGAATAAGTTCTAATGAGGTGAATGAAACTGGAGCCTATTATACAGAGTGAAGTAAGTCAGAAAGAAAAACACCAATGCGGTATACTAACACATATATATGGAATTTAGAAAGATGGTAACGTTAACCCTGTATGTGAGACAGCAAAATAGACATAGATGTATAGAACAGTCTATTGGACTCTGTGGGAGAAGGTGAGGGTGGGATGATCTAAGAGAATAACACTGAAATATGTATATTATCATATGTGAAACAGATCGTCAGTCCAGGTTCGAGGCATGAGACAGGGTGCTCAGGGCCGGTGCACTGGGATGACCCAGAGGGATGGGATGAGGAGGGAGGTTCAGGATGGGGAATAGATGTACACCCATGGTTGATTCATGTCAATGTATGGCAAAAACCACTACAATATTGTAATACTTTACAATAAAAGTATTGTAAAAGCCTCCAATTAAATAAATTTTTAAAAAAAGAAACAAAAAAAAAATTCCCTGAATGAGTTACAGTTGAAATATATTAAAACAATGGTTTTTTCAACTGACCAGAATTTTTAAAATTTATAAATCCTTGTGTTATAAAATATCTGGAATTATAACTTAACAAGCTGCCATAGAATGTTTGCTCTTAAAACAAGTAGGTCTTGCCCAGGAAAATAAGGATTTTATTAAACAAATGAATAAATCTGTGAACTTAATACTCATAAATAAATAAATAAATTCCATCATGGGCAACACCTGATCTAAAGGACGTTTCACTTTCTCTTTTGTTATGCCCTCAGGGAGCTGAATCCAGACCAGAGATCAGGAAGATTTTAACTAACTTTCACTCAAGATTCTTGCCCCAAAGGTAAATTACTTGCTGTCTGTTGTCTCTCTTTTATTCTCTTACTGCTTCAGAAATGAGAGTAAAGCTGGTTTAGAAATCATCATTTTAGCAACATGGTGAGACATCATCCTCACATATGTATATGTGTAATTTTCTCTGAAATACCTTACAAGGTAGCTGAAATTCCAGTTTACAGGCTCAGCAATGCTCTGGCACTTGTAAATTCCCCTCAGGGCACACTTACATGGGCTTCCCTTGGTAAATCTTGAGCTCAGTTCAGTTCAGTTCAGTCTCTCAGTTGTGTCCGACTCTTTGAGGCCCCATGAATTGCAGCACGCCAGGCCTCGCTGCTGCTGGCTGCTGCTGCTGCTGCTGTTGCTGCTGCAAGTCACTTCAGTCGTGTCCAACTCTGTGCGACCCCATAGACAGCAGCCCACCAGGCTCCCCCATCTCTGGGATTCTCCAGGCAAGAACACTGGAGTGGGTTGCCATTTCCTTCTCCAATGCATGAAAGTGAAAAGTGGAAGTGAAGTCGCTCAGTCGTGTCCGACTCTTAGTGACCCCATGGACTGCAGCCTACCAGGCTCCTCCATCCATGGGATTTTCCAGACAAGAGTACTGGAGTGGGGTGCCATTGCCTTCTCCTATCCATCACCAACTCCTGGAGTTCACCCAAACTCATGTACATCGAGTCCGTGATGCCATCCCGCCATCTCATCCTCTGTCATCCCCTTCTCCTCCTGCCCCCAATCCCTCCCAGCATCGGGGTCTTTTGCAATGAGTCAGCTCTTCGCATGAAGTGGCCAAAGTATTGAAGTTTCAGCCTCAGCATCAGCTCAGCCTTTGCCAAAAAGCAATCACTCTGACTACTGCTTTCTTTGGCATTTTCCCATAGGTATTAACTGCCTTTTCCTCATATGAATGAATTTCTGATTGCGCAACTGAAAAAAAGTAAAAAATATTAAGTCCATGGATTCTGCCTTAGAAGCAAAATTGCTGATACTTCACGATTTTTGTCAGCAAGAACCAAATAAACAATCTGTGATTAAGGCTTACAACTGAGCCAAATGCAATTTGCCCTTCAGACTTTTAGCCCCGTATGCCTTTGTTGACAAAGAAGTGTCTAGCTTTTGAATCAGTGGGGCACCTTTTGGAGGGACTCCAGTTTCTTCTGACAACACAGACTTTTTGTGTGTGAAAGCCTGAGGGACTCCTTGCCATACAAGGCTGTGGTTGAGTACAGTAATTCTCAGTAAGGCATAAACCACTGCAAGCCTTACATACCATAATAACATTGTGCCTCCACTGAACAAGGTGCAGAAAACAAAATTAGGGGAGATGAAATTCCTTCCATTTTAAAGCCTTCACAGTTTAAGATCCTGTTATCTAAGAATTACCTTCTCTTATCTTCACTGATTACTCATCGTCTTGTCACCATCCCTACAGAATTTTCTAGAGTTGCTAATTCAGCAGATTTGGGAAACTTTAATTTTCTGACCACTTAAACCAGATGTCATATCTTAAAGATCAGATTGAAGGATGCTACCCACTTGCCTTCCTTAGAATCTTGTAAATTTCTAGTCTATGCCCACATAAATTTTGAAATGATCTTTTATCACATAGTTGTGTATATACCTTAATAATTACAGATCAAGACCAAATATTGTTTCTGAAATCACTGTTCTTTCTATTAGCATTGCTATATCAAGTATCAATAAGGGATCAAGAATTTCTCAGCACATAAATCAGTTTTCCTCTCCCTAGTGACTGATAGTTGTTGGTTCCCTTAAGAAATTGTGTTTGAATTTTGCTGAAGCAATGAGTTCACAAATTCTTGGTACTGTATTGTTCATCCTTTACTCTTAACTTCTGTTTATTGAATTAATGGTGATTGACAGTGTAGTGAGTGATATGCCAAATTGTGAAGTACACTGAATTTAAAGAAGTTGTTTTAGTATTACTGAGAACTACCTGAATTTAAAGAAGTTGTTTCAGTATTATTGAACTGCCTGTGAAATAAGTTGTATAATGCTCACTTTAGTTAATCATAGCTGTGCCAGACACTGAGGAGGACTTACTCCAAGTCCATTCCAGCCTCCCTCTCATGTCCTGCAGAACTAGAAAGCTAAAATTCCCTTTGACCTTAGATGGCTTGTCTGAAATTTAGGGAACCCAGATTCAGTCCCTGAGTTGAGAAGATCCACTGGAGAAGGGAATGTCTACCCACTCCAGTATTCTTGCCTGGAAAATCCCATGGGAAGAGGAGCCTGGTGGGCTACAGTCCATGGAGTCACAAAGAGTCAGACACGACTGAATGACTAACACTTTAGAGGGCTTTGTAGCTGAAGTCCAGTTAAAACTTACATTCTGCTCATAAGAAGCACTTAATGAATTAGATGGAAGAAAATGAATTAAGCAGAAGAAAGGGAAAACATAGGTATCTGCTATCATGGCATAAATCATGGCAGTAACAGCAGCAGCATGATTCTGAGTTAACAGCTTCCTGATTGCAGGTGACAGGGCTCTGAAACAGGGCTTGTAGCAATGGCTTGTTAATTTAGCAGGGAGTGTCCTGCTTCTACAACTTCATGACTTTAGTGAATCTGTCATGTGGCATGGATCCAGAGTCTACTTCAGATGTCCCAGTAAATCTTTAAGCCACTTGTATCTGTTACCATAATAATGTTGTATAGCAATTATTTCTAAGTGCAGTAACTTAGAACAATAACCGTTATTATTGCATGAATCTATCAGTCAGCTAGCCAGTTCTACTGGTTCAGGTTGAGCTTGGCTGATCTTTCTGAGCTTGCTCACGTGTTTGTGGTCAGCTGATGGGCTAGCCAGAAGCTGATTGGTCTCAGATGGCCTCAGCTGGAACAACTCATCACTGCCCCATGTGGGCCCTCATCTTCTAGCAGCCTAGACTGGATTGTTCTCATGGAGTTTCAAGAGGAAGAACAGGTGTACAAGGCTCTTGAGGATTCGGCTTAGAAACAGCACACCATTTCTACCACATTCCAAGGTTCAATGAGAAGGAAACAGACTCAATCCTTTGATGTGAGGAGTTACAAAATCACATTGTAAAGGAGGAATGAAATAATTGGGGCCATCATTGCAATAAATCTGCCTCAACACTGAATGCACTAAAAATACTTTTTCTGTTTTGAATTGCTAGAATAAATTATGTTCTCTGCAATTTAACTCTGAATTGCACAGTGGTAGATTCGACACTTTCATTTATCTCCTGCTGCTGCTGCTGCTGCGTCACTTCAGTCGTGTCTGACTCTGTGCAACCCCATAGACGGCAGCCCACCAGGCTCCCCAATCCCTGGGATTCTCCAGGCACGAACACTGGAGTGGGTTGCCATTTCCTTCTCCAATGCATGAAAGTGAAAAGTGAAATTAAAGCCACTCAGTTGTGTCCAACTCGCAGCGACCCCATGGACTGCAGCCTACCAGGCTCCTCCATCCATGGGATTTTCCAGGCAAGAGTACTGGAGTGGGTTGCCATTGCCTTCTCCTCATTTATCTCCAGTCCCTGTTAAAAAGGTCAAAGAGAAAGACAGAGGCAACAATGGCAAAATAGAGATATCAACAATACTGGTAATATGAAAAGCAGTCTGTGGCAGACTGGGTTCTCTGGGAAGCAGACTCTGAGATGTAGTTACATGTGTCAAATGTTTATTAATGAGGGCCCTGGGGTTCCACACCTGTGGAGGGAGATCAAGGGAGCAGGAGTGAGCAGAAGTCCAGTGGCAAGACCAGCCTCACCACAGCCTCAGCCAACTCCATGCTGCTGCTGCTGCTGCATCGCTTCAGTCGTGTCCGACTCTGTGCGACCCCATAGACGGCAGCCCACCAGGCTCCCCCATCCCTTGGATTCTCCAGGCAAGAACACTGGAGTGGGTTGCAATTTCCTTCTCCAATGCATGAAAGTGAAAAGTCAAAGTGAAGTCGCTCAGTCATGTCCGACTCTTAGTGACCTCATGGACTGCAGCCTACCAGGCTCCTCTGTCCATGGGATTTTCTAGGCAAAAGTACTGGAGTGGGGTGCCATTGCCTTCTCTGAGCCAACTCCATAAAGAGTCCAAAACTAGCATGGCCTATCAGAGTTGTCCTGCATTGGACCCTGTTGGCCTCCCTAGGAAGTGTATGGCCTTGGACACGGTGGCTGTCTGCAGTGAAGGTAATCCCTAAAGGAGCTGAAAGCAGGATATAGCCTGCTGAGCTATATTATTGGATTATTTTATTATTATATTATTAATACTTTATAATTTAATTTAAAATATAATTTTATAAATTATATATTTAAATACAATTTTATTTTAATTTAAAATATAATTATTTATACTGTATACATTATTATATTTTTTATATTTATTGAGCTAAGCTCAACACAGCCAATAGCAGCAGGATATGGACAGTGCATCACTGTAAACATCTTCCCACTACATAGTCAGTATTCTAACAAGTAGTATATATTTGAAACCATAGGCCAAAAAATGTCTATTCCCACTGACAACTAGTCTCAATGAAGCTATTAGAGTCTTAGACCCTAAACCTTCAGGAGTAAAGAAGGGTACCTGCCAGCACTTGGCTTCCTTCGTTCAGGCACTAGGCCTGGATTTTGCTGTGCGCTTTTCATTCCCTATGCTGATCTCTCCTACCTTACCATGTGGCATGGTATTATACTTGGCCTCCACAGAATATCATCCATAGCCTTGTATTTCCAGAGATTCAAGCAGAGTTGGTACAAGGCAATTAGGAAAGCCAGATCCAGGGGCCAGCAGGACATTCTGATGAGGGGAATTGGACAAAAGGCAGAAGAAAGATGGGAATTAGACATGAGAAGATCACAGGAACCCCTACTCTAGAGGGGAGCAAGGAAAACAGAAATAATCTGAGGATATGGGCCCAGAACTCATCTTTCTACCTATAGATGTATAAAACATAGCATTAAGGAAAATTATCAATATTAGTGATCCCAAAAGAGAAAAAATATTGGCTCCCTAAAATTAATTACAATTATAGTAATTTATAAACTCGTACTACCATTTATGCCTAATTCCCCAGTGGCTCAGTGATAAAGAATCCACCTGCAATGCAGGAGCCACAGGAGACACGGGTTTGATCCCTGGGTCAGGAAGATCCCCTGGAGGAGGACATGACAACCCACACCAGTCGGGTTTGATCCCTGGGTCAGGAAGATCCCCTGGAGGAGGACATGACAACCCACACCAGTGTTCTTGCCTGGAGAATCCCATAGACAGAAAAGCTGGCAGGCTATAGTCCATAGCATTGCAGAGTTGAACATGACTGAAGCAACTTAGTACCATGAAGCACAATAGCACATATACATGTCATAAAGTGTGAGTTCAATATATTAATTGGAAAGCTAAACTCTGCAACTCTGTGGACAGTTGTTGGTATTTGTTACTACTTCCTTGTGATCCAAGGCTCACACCTTAGCACTAGAGAACACATGAGCCAGAGGGCACCTTCATTCTCTTCTAATGAGAGAGAACTCTGTGGAACAAATCCATGTTTCAAATAAGTGTTCTTTTTCCAATATAAATCACTCTGTTATTGTAGTTGTACTATTCTCTTGATCATGGGCTTTTACTGTTAAGAAAGTAAGTGTTTCGAATATATGCTTTATCTTAGACAAATGCAGTAAGGTATGTGTAAACATGTCGTGAATTGAAAAGTGTTATAGAAATGAGCAGTTTTTGTTATTAGGTGTCTGGGGAAGCCCTGATGAACCCCGGCAACTATTATGCCCAAAACACTGGACTCCCTTCATGTACCTTCCAAGTCTTGCACAAGTCACAAATTCAAAGTCTCGCAAACTCTAACCTGGAACCACTAGGAAGGGGGATTCTGGGAAAGGTAGTTCCCAGCCTGAGATAGAAATGATGTCAGTGGCGCCAACTTAACAGGCAATGCAGCACACAGACAACTCTATTATCTACAAAGGACACATTGCTGCTAACATCTAGGGACAGTTAAAATTGGGGTCACAAAGAATCGAACACAACTTAGCAACTGAACCTCAACAGCAAAAAATTATGAGATGCTCAGTAATTTGCTTGAGATCACATACTAATAGGTGGCAGAGCTAAAACTCAAATGGAAGTTTGTTTGATGCCCATGATCATACTTCTGATAACTATTCTCTAATGGCCCCTCAAAAAATCAATAGAAATACTGATTATCTGTCATAATATTTCTTTCTGTCTGTATAAGTACTGGAGGCATATGTTAGGCCTAGTCTAAAACATTGTGGGTAAGAGATACAGATCTCAGAACTAAAGTGATGTGTCAGGGCTGCCTGTCTCCTTGTGGCTAATGGGACATTTCTGCTGCCCACAGTATCAAGTGAACTGCTAGGCAGCTTCCAGAACTACATTGTCAGAAAGTTTCTTTTCTTCTTCTGATTGGAGAAAAAATGATGCCTACGTTACTCAATTCTCCAGTTTTGTCCACATGCTATGCTCTAAACAATGTACCTTGAACCTCCTTTTGGTGAGAGGCAATGCTTTCCATTACCTCAAGATGAGTGAGAAGAGCTTCAAGGGAAAATTTGGAGAGCCTGACGTGGAGAGCCTCTTTGAACTCTATGACACAGAAAGGCTATTATCTCATTCCTGCCTGGGACACACAAAATAGTGAAAAATTACAGCTAAGTTTTCTGGTTTAATGGCAGAATGATGAGAGGCTACTGCGTTAGGAACAGACTACATTTCTGCCCACAGTAGGGCAAGACTGTTTGAGTTTCCTAGTGAGCCAAGTTGAACAGATGAGAGGGAGCCAACTGAGAGTCATCATGTTCACTCATACCTAAGATTGGAGGGGAAATGTGACCCAACAGTAGATAGCCAGAAGTCCAGGCGCTGAGGGCATTATTGTGGTGGCTACTGCTATACAGCCCCACCTGCACCAAGAGAGCTGTGGTCAAAGGTAGGCACACCTCCAGTACATCCCTTGAGGGACAGAGCCAGCAATTGGGCACCTGCTCCGTCAGAGGAAATCGTCAGGTTACAAACTGCACAAGCTACAAAAGGTCTTTTTTTCATTTAATCCTCTCTTCTTTTGAGCCTGGGCCTGAAAAGGTCAGAAACAGCATCTAGAACGTAAGGAAGAGAAGGAAGATACAATATTCAAGGAGAGAAATCAGTTATGCATCTCTCCCCAGTCAGGCACATGTCTGGGTGGAGAGAGGCAGGAGGAAGGGAAAAGGGAAGTGAATCAGAGTTTTGTACTTTGTGAGAACTTTAAAATCACTAATTGGAGGCTGTTTTGTGACTAAAAGCAAACAAGGGATTTTTTTTCTGAGTGACTAAAAAAGTTTGGGACCTAGATGAGATTCTATCCAGAAAGAGGATTTAACAGGAAGAAATGGGAAAGAATAAACCTGATTTATGCTTTATCCTATTCAGTCCAGCTTGTAAGTAAAATGATTATACCAATACAATGGGAGAACATAAAGGAACTTGTAGAAACTCAAGACATTAGAGCAGAATCGTAAAATACCATATAAAGAGCTAGAAAATAAAATTGAGGACACCTCCTGGAAGTTGGATCAAAAAGAAAAATAAATCCATGAAAAGACATGCTATGCTATGCTATACTAAGTAACTTCAGTCGTGTCCGACTCTGTGTGACCCCATAGACGGCAGCCCACCAGGCTCCACCGTTCCTGGGATTCTCCAGGCAAGAACACTGGAGTGGGTTGCCATTTCCTTCTCCAATGCATGAAAGTGAAAAGAGAAAGTGAAGTCGCTCAGTCATGTCTGACTCTTAGCAACCCCATGGACTGCAGCCTACCAGGCTCCTCTGTCCGTGGGATTTTCCAGGCAAGAGTAAAGACATAAAAATCTACAGTCATCAAAGAGGTCCAAAATCTAACATAATATAGGAATTGAAAACAAGAAAAAAAGGAGAAGAAATGTAGAGGGGAAAAAAATGCTAGAAATATTTTCAGAATTGAAAATATGGGTTTATAAATTAAAAGTGCATATGTATTAATTATTTAGCAAATATTTGAAAATATCTTATGAGCTTAGTGATATTCTAGAACTACAGCAAAGACTAAAACAAGCAAAGTTCTTGCCAAGGGGTTTGCATCCTACTGGGAGGAGATAGGTAATAAACAATGAAATAATAATATATCAGAAGGGTATAGGTGTTATTAAGTGAAATGAGGACAGAGGAATATGGAACAATGGGGTGGTGGGAAGGGATTGCTGTTTTAGATCAGGTGGTCAGCAAAGCTGTGCCAAAGGAGTGATAAGTGCAGGCATGTTGGAAATGTAAGCAGAGCAAGGGCAAGATTCTTTTTCCATTTGTTTATGGTAAGTCCCAGTGACCTTGTATAGAATAATAGGAACCCAAATGAATGAATGAATCAAGGCATAAGAGCAGCATATGCAAAGGCCCTGAGATGAGAACATCCTTGATTTTTTTCGGGAATGTCCGTGTAGCTGGAGTAGAGGAAGCCTGTGGGGAAATGATAGGTGTGACCTTGTAGGCATGGCAAGGACTTTGCATTTATTCTGAGACAGCCAAGAATCCATTGTAGGGTTCTAGACATCAGAGTATCATTATGCAGTTGACATTGTTAAAGAGCTACCCTTGTTACTGTGAGGAAAATAGACTGTACAAGGTCTAGGGTGAGTGGAAGCCAGGAGACCATGCTAGTCCAGGCAAACATTATCGGTAGCTTAGAGTAGGATAGTATCAGTGGAGATAGTGAGACATGAGCCGATTATTGATAAATCTTAAATATATATTGGACAAGAATCACCGATGAATTGGAGGCCATATGTGAGAGGAACAGAAACACTAAAGTGAGGCCAAAGGTTTTAGCCTAAACAACTAAAAGAATGGAGGACGAAATTCTTAGATGCAAGGTGCACATGCAAGGACCAGATGCAAGGGTGAGAAATTGGTGGTCATTTGGGTTTATTAATATTAAGATGCCTGCTGCTGCTGCTAAGTCGCTTCAGTCATGTCCGACTCTGTGCGACCCCATAGACAGCAGCCCACCAGGCTCCCCCGTCCCTTGTATTCTCCAGGCAAGAACACTGGAGTGGGTTGCCATTTCCTTCTCCAATGATGAAAGTGAAAAATGAAAGGGAAGTTGCTCAGTCCTGCCCAACTCTTCGCAACCCCATGGACTGCAGCCTACCAGGCTCCTCTGTCCATGGGATTTTCTAGGCAAGAGTACTGGAGTGGGGTGCCATTGCCTTCTCTGACTAAGATGCCTCAGAGACATATAAGTGGATATAGCACATATATTTCTCTGTTAAATAAATAAATTTGGGGAGGGGTGTGGCATGTTCAAGTTTATCTTCCTCAATACCCTGCATCTATCTCAAGGACTAGACAAGTGACCAGATTTTAAGGACCATTTCCAGTCCTGAGACTTGACAATCCAATAGTCCTCTCCTCACACTTAAGTAAAAGCCATTGATTCGCTCCTTTTAAAACTCCTGTAGGATCTTTTCTTCCCTATATGTATGCCCTTCCTTTTCCACATTACATTCTCCTTGTTGCCTCTGGCCTCTTGAAGTATGAAAATGAAAGTCACTCAGTCGTGTCCAACTCTTTGCAACCCAGGCCAGAATTCTCCAGGCCAGAATACTGGGGTGGGTAGCCTTTTCCTTCTTCAGGGGACCTTCCCAACCCAGGGATCGAACTCAGGTCTCCCACATTGCAGGCAGATTCTGTACCAGCTGAGCCACCAGGGAAGCCCAAGAGTACTGGAGAGGGTAGCCTACCTTCTCCAGGGGATCTTCCCAATCCAGGAATCAAACTGTGGTCTCCTGCATGGCAGGTGGATTCTTTACCAGCTGAGCTGCCAGGGAAACCCTCTTGAAGTGTAAGTCTCTCTTATTAGTCTCTCTTATTTTGGAAAAAAAGAAAAGAAATCCTTTCACTTGACCATCCTGCCCTTTCTTCTTCATTTCCCTGACAAAACTATCATTTCTCCATTTAGTCTCCGAGGAACCTTTTTCTCCTTAGCCCTGATTTCTATCCCCAGACCCATCCCTGAACCAGTCCTTTCAAGGCTAAGCCAGCAGCCTGTTCTCTGGGCTGTTCACACTCACGGAGGCTCTGCACGCTCTGCACGTTCCTGTGCTCGACTTCTCAGTGTGGGCCTCCCCCAGGATGCATTCTTGGCCATCTGCTCTCCTATCTGCCTGCTTTCTGCTTCAGAAAGCTAATCCACTCTCATAACTGCAATTAACACCTCTGTGCTGACAATCCCAACTGTTGTTTTCAGTCTTCACTTCCTGTCAGAGTTTGGACTTCCTGAGAGTACTAAGCACAGTGGTGGTCTAGCACAAGCACTAGGATCAGATGGCTTGGGTTTAAATCCCAGTCTAACTGCATAAACTGTATTAATTATTCATCCTCTTGTCCTTCATAAAAAGGGGATAATACAAGTACCTATCCCAAACAGTTTCTGTGAGGATTAAATGAATTTACAGTGCAAAACACATAGTGTCTGGTACACAGTAAATGACAAGTATCAGCTATCATTATTGGAGGTCATATTGTCATTGCAAACTATATTTATACACCACCAGGCTCTCATTTGCTTCTCTCCTCTTTTAATCAATTCTCCTCCAGTTTTCTATGGGATCTCTAATTCCCAGATCTAGAGATTTGAATATTTGTAATAACTTTTGACTTACCTCTACTTCATTTCCTCAGTCCAGTCAGTTAACAGATAGGCCTTGCTAACTTGCCTGATTTTTCCTCAAAATGCCACTTTAGTCTTTTTCTTTCCTCTTCTTCCCTCTGCCATGCCCCAGACTGGCCCCCATCTCCTCACACCGCCACAGCCAGAGCAACCACCTCCTCAGTGGTCTCCACAGACTTAGCCTCCAACCTCTGAACCATGAAAATCTTCTCAAAGTCTTTGTCTGTTGTTCTGTTCTTCACTCAGAAATTTGCTGTTCTCCTCTGTTTCCACTCCATAAGGTAGAGAATCCTCTAAGTACAGAGAACTTTCTGGAACTACCATAATGAAGCTCCATTCTGTTCCACTCACCAGCTTTGCCAGCTCTGTCTCCCACTGCCCCAAGACCAACTCACACTCTTTCTGGTCTCTCTGATTTCTTGCATGTTGTTCTCACCTGGAATGCCCTCCTCACTTTGCTTCATCCAACTCATTCTACCTGTTCTTCCACTCAGCTCAAACTCAACCTTTTCCCTGAAGAGCATAAACCCATTTAATCTCATTCTTTACTGCTGCTACTGAAGCCAGCGTTTGATTCTGATTACATATTGTAGCATGATACTCCATGTAGTTTTAAATATGTCATTTCTTGTGTGTATTAGATTATAAGATCCTGGAAGGTTGCAATGTTTCCTAAACTTCAGTGTTCCTGCCCCATCTATCCCCTATTGCACCCCTAGGGAAGTCATAAGTAAATGGTAAAGATTCAGAAAACTCTAAATAATATAAAATAATAGTAATAATAATAATGTACACTATACTATATGCCAAGTACTCATTTAAGGAGTTTTACATTTATTAACTTTTTTAATCCTCACAATAACTTTATAACGTAGAAATATTATTATTACCATTTTATTGCCAAGAAAACTGAGGCACAAAGGGATTAAGAACATGCTCATGATTGATTGCTGACCCAGAGTAATCTTCACATATGGAGATATGTGAAAGAATGCAGAATATAATCTAGGAAGATTATATTATAGAAAATATATTGAGTACCCAAGAGAAGAAATTCTAAGATTCATCCTCACTTCAGTTATGCAAAAACTTCATTTCTGGGATGTGAAGGGAAAGGAATAAGTAAGGGATCACTTGAATAAAAAGATGCAATTTGTCTTCCCTTTATTTCTCTGATTCTAAATGAATCACAGAAGAGACCTAAAAAACATCTCATCCCACCTTCCACCTCCCCACTCCCATTTTATAAGTGAGGTCACTAGGATTGCTTTGAGAGCTCACCCAACCATAACCATCAGTCATTATGAAATAAGCATCTGTGTAAATTGGCAACTGCCTTGCCCTAGAAGGAGATCCATGTTCCATGATGTGCTGTGAAAGTTACTTACTCTCTTCTTTATCTTGCCATGAGGAACAGTTTGGCTATATCCAAATAATGAAGTGCTATATTAACTTTGTCTGTTTGAAAATCAATTAAGTATTCCCCGTGAATAACATCTCATCCACACCTACCTGAACTCCAGGTCTTCACTCCAGAAGAGCACAACAGGGCTGAGTGGTTCCTTTATGACTGGCCGAACAGCCCTTACTCTTAACACTGAAAGCACCATTTCCTGAAGCTGGGCTCTCCCCTTCCCTCAACCCACATCACCTCCTGTGTGAAGGAAAGACTGCAGCTTGTTTCCAGCACACAACTAAGGTGATGAGTTGAAAAGTTGAACAGATCAGTCATTTTCTGTGGCCTAAGTAGGAATCTGTACCTCCTGGCTTTTTGTTAAAGGAGGGAAAAGCAGTGGCCTGTTACCTCAGAAAACTCTGCCCTGTAAGAGGCTGGCCATTCAGAGGATCCGGTTTGGTAGTCACACAGGTTTTGCAGACCTGGTTAAAAAGTTCTTGAAATGGTTGTCTTTGCTTACAGTAGTAAGTTAAAAAAATGAAATGAAAATTAAGAAAGCTTATAATATAATCAATATTTCATGCCACCTCATTAGTATTTGAAAATGTTTTTGCTAAGCTCAGATGATTTCCATATGGGTGGAAAATTTCAGATTTCATTTTATTGAAGACAATTAACATCACTTTGAAACAGTAGTTATCTAGATGTCATTCTACCTCCAGAAAAATATTTGTGCTTGAGGAAGTTTGAGCTGCCACACACATTCTTGACTGGTGTTCAAATGGATTATTCACTGTCTTTTCTCTAGCATCAGTTCGGCTTTAATGGCTTCTATTCTCCAACAGTGCTGAAAGTGACTTGAGGCACTGCAGATTCCAAAAGCAGCCTGCCGGATGATGCAGAGAAGCTGCAGGGAGCATACATTGTGAGAGAAAGGTGAATGCAGTTTCCCTGAGACAGGTGTGTGTTAATGTAACCATGGTTTTTAATCTCCTCAGATACTCTCCCTGCAACTATACAAGCTTTGTATAGTATGTTCAAAGGAAACATGATAATAGCTAACAGCTGGACACTTTCTAGTACTTTCTTATCAAGTCCTTCTAGTTTGTAGCTTTCCAGAACAAAGAGTATCCCTAACATGTAAGCCCGGAAGCTTGGTTTATAAACTTAGTGTAATGAACCCTCGCAAAATTTTATTACCAACTGGTTTGTATCATGATATATGTATGGAGCAGCTCTTGTACACAAGGATGAGTTATTGTAATACACTAGAATTTTCCATTTATAAGCTTTCTCTTAACTCGGATATTGTAATGTCTCCTTCGTTTTTATTTAGGTAGCTGCCATTTAGCCAGCTGCCATAAAGATAACTATCCCCATATGATTTCTTTTGGAGCTGCAATTCACATATTAAAGTAGAATCCATCTTTCATCTACTTGGTTGATGAACAGAAAAGATCTGTCCACAACTAGCCAAACACCTGTGTGTTCTCTCTCAGAAAACTAAATCCCACATTAAATCTTGGACTGTGTGTAATCATTCCGGTCTTTCTGGAACCCACATATGCCAAGGCATTAGCTCCACAAGACAGCCTGGAACCAAGGTGTAATCAAGCCTTTCACTGGTCCCACTGGATTGGCTATGAATCATCCTCCTTTCTTACCCAGCTGGCACAGATAAATAGCAACTGAATAGCATGTTATCTCCTGAAGAGTATAATTTCCTTAAATTACCATAAGGTAGCAGTTGCTGTATTCACTTGCTGCTTTTATAAGGCCAGACGGATCTCAGGAAGGCCAAGCTAATCTCAGGAAGCAACTCACATGTGGAGAAAACCCATTGCAGAGTACAAAATCTCTTAGGAGATGGATTATGCAGAATCATCCTCACAGTCACCTGCCTGGGAAACTTAAGCTGATTGGACCTGAACAGCATCACGGCTCTAAGCAATGACACCACCTTTTGTTCTCAGTTCCATTTCACTGCCTAAATCCTTCTGTCACCTGCCTCTTCCCTAGGGGCTAAGCTACTAGGAGATTGTTACACCTATCAGCAAATCCATCTGGCTCACTGAAATTTATCTCACAAATTGTAGCTAGTTAAAAGATGGGAAGAGTGGCACAAAGTAGTCCAACTTCTGAAAATCCTGCCTCACCATCCAACTTTGTAAAAAAGAAGCACTAGCTTACCCTTCATTGAAGCAGCAACCTGTAAGGTCCATTGACCCTTTCAGAGCATTCATACATGACCTGAATTGGGGCTGATATTTATCTTGTTCCTGGTATTTTATTCAGGTTAAATTTGTAATGCTTCCATCTTCCACTGAGAGTGACTTTCTTTCTTAATCTTAATAACCTGGGGGGACTGCAGATTGTCTATGTATATACAAAAGGAAATAATGTATTCACAGTATCAATAAAGAGCAAGGAAATCTTTCTTTTCTCCTTGTAGATTCCTGCTGAATATTTTAAGAGTCAGTAGGAGTTGTGGTACTTACTCATTTTTTAACCATGGGTCAGACTGGCAGCACTCTTCTCTTCCAGTCTGTGAGTAGGACAGTTTCCCCTACTAAATACTGTGGTAGCAAAATACTCACACACTGGGCACCTGCCTGTGTTTGAATCATGGCTCTGCTACACTGGCTGTGTAATTTAAGGCAAGTTTCTCAGTCTCCCCATGCCTTGCTTTCCTCTATTTGCAACATAGAGATAATAGTTCCTGCCTCATGAGATGGTAGTGAGGATTCATTTTGTTAATGTAGGTGAAGTATTTAAATAGTGACTGGTCAATATAAGTGGTAGATATTATTAGAATTATAGTTCACAGAACACGAGTTCCAAGAGATGTTCCTGAGGAAACAAGAATCGGTGGTCAAATAAGATTGGAAATGTTTCACATTAACGTATTTCATCAAACCTATAAAGGATTGCTTATGTACCACTAAAAAAAGAAAAAGCAGTGCCAATTAAACCAGGCCATTCTGCTCTTCCAGGGATTTGGCAGTTCTCCTGAATTTTGTTGCATTGCTCTCTGGCAAGTGGCGGGCAATCATTTTACCCCTACCTCAATCCCTGGTAGCTAAATGGTAAAGAATTTGCCTGCAATACAGGAGACACGGGTTCAATCCCTGGGTCAGAAAGATCCCCTGGAGAAGGAAATGGCAACCCACTCCAGTGGTCCTTCCTGGAAAATCCCATAGATGGAAGAGCCTGGTGGGCTACAGTCCAGGGGATTGCAAAAGAGTCAGATACAACTTAGTGACTCAACGGCAAGGACAACACAGTAACAAAATATATCCTCCGCCACTTGGTATTTTCCTTTAAGTTCTATCAAGCACTTGATTATTGTTTTGCAAGAAAATGTGGCATTGCTTTTAACCCTGCATGATGAATTTTGGCTGCTGTAACATCGTACATACACCCCTACCGCTCTGTTTTCAAACCTCCTGGCATATACAGTAACATTTCATTCCACTGCCAAATCATGATGTGATCTTTATAAAGACATTTTAAAGAGCAATTAAACGTACATATGTTGTTCTAAGAATGTTCCTAACTCAACTGACATACGACAACAACAGCTGTGACAAATTCACATGTGCCCACACAGTGACCTCCACCAACAACTGCTGCTTGACCAAAAGCCACTGGAAGATGCCTCTGTCCATGAGAAGCATCCTAGCTTTGGAGACCATAAAATGTGGGAGGAAAGTGCTGCTTAGAATCGATGAAATATTTATGTCCCCCTTTAGGAGATTTTCAATGCATGTTAGCATATTAAAGGTGGGAGGATGCCCCACAGTGAAGAAACCATCTTTCCTGGTTGAAGCCAATGTATTGGGCCACACAGATATCTTTACAAGCTGCACCTATGAACACGTTGGGATGTGCTGAAATAAAACCTAACAAATCTGAGCATTATAAAGTAATTGGAAGGGATTTTTTCCAGACACCCTATGATTAGGTAGCAGCAAAAAGGAAGGCTGATTGACCCTGATGAGGTTCAGGACTTGCTAACCCAATATATGGCACCTTGGTATATTGAACATTTTCAGCTGAAGGGAGTTTGAGAAAACAGAAACAGGAAGGTCACTCTGACATTCTCTCTCCATAGCCTTCTCCCTGGAAAAGTCATAAAACCCTTACGTGAGAAGTACCTTCCCTATACCCAGGGGAAAGAAGCATGATTATCTCTGAAGACAAATGGACCCTTAAAGAATCCCAACAAATAGACCTTGCTAAGTCTGCTGCAGTTTACTATACATGCTTCTTCATACTCCCTGCTGCTGCTGCTAAGTCACTTCAGTCGTGTCCGACTCTGTGTGACCCCATAGACAGCAGCCACCAGGCTCTGCCATCCCTGGGATTCTCCAGGCAAGAACACTGGAGTGGGTTGCCATTTCCTTCTCCAATGCAGGAAAGTGAAAAGTGAAAGTGAAGTCACTCAGTCGTGTCCGACTCTCAGTGACCCCATGGACTGCAGCCTACCAGGCTCCTCCGTCCATGGGATTTTCCAGGCAAGAGTACTGGAGTGGGGTGCCATTCTGACCACACTTCATCAAACCCAGCATAAAACTACATAGGTCTGTTTCTTCAGATCTTCTTTTCATTATCACAGGCTCCCCTGTCACATGAGACTTACATTCAATAAATTTGTAATGCTTTTATTTTTTTGGTATGTTCATCTGTCTTAGTTTAATTTTCAGACCTAGCCAAGGACTCTAAAAGGATCAAGAAAAAGTACCCCCTCACAAAAACTCCTAGAGACTAGTGATGAGTCAATATCTCCATACTCTTTTTAAATAATTTTTTTAAATTTTGTCACACTGCACAGCATGTGGGGTCTTAGTTCCCCACTAGGCCTCTGCAGTGAAAAATGCCAAGTCCTAACCACTGGACCACCAAGCCAGGGAATTTCCACTATTTCAACACTCTTAAAAATTTAAAACACTTGCCTTCATCCCAGTCAAGAATTTCCACCATGATGGGACTAACTCCTTAGAATTGGTCAAATTTCAGTTAAATAAACATTCTTGAGCCCTCAATATGTATCAAGCTCTGAGCTACAAAATGGTTAGTGAACCTCAGTATCACCTGTAAAAATGAAATAATAACAACACATAATAATAGTGCTTAATAACAGTAATTATTGTAGGTATGCCATTGAGATGTACGTAAAGCACTTAATACAGTGCCTGGCATGGAGTGTCTGTCACAGGGTTCATTCCAGTAAGGGAGACGGAAGGGAAACGCAGAAAATGCTGAAGAACTTGGGGCCACTGTGAGCCATGAGAGCCACTTCCACTCACTTGTTCCTTATTCTAAAAGGGCAGGGTACCATAGAGACCACCAAGCAAACGTCTTTCTGTACTCTGGTTACTTTAACTTTAGGTTCAACTCATTCTGGTTCGTTTGCGCCCTCAAAACCAGAAGAACTAAATGAGGCTTCAGCCAGGCTGGCCTCTGGTTACCTGCCCCCTGAAAATCCTGGGATATGGCAGGGCAAAGCAGTGACCTATTCTACCTTCAGCTTAGCATTTGAGATGAGAACCAGCAGTGAGAGGGAGGTCACCTGGCAAAGAGAGAGAGGAAGTACGTATGGGCACAGGGGGTTAAGCCAGACATAAACATCAACTCAAGGCTTTCACTTCCAGTCCCAGATTGGCAAGCCAAGGGAAGGATAGCACCTCAAATCCTGCCTGACAATCCCCGCTGGCCCCCTGAACCAGGGGCTGCCTGGAACTTCATGAAACATACAGGCCTGCTCTTTACCGGGGCCTGCTGAAATTAGAACCATACCAGGTACAGAGAGTTTAAAGACAGGGAAACTTGTCCTCAGGGCACACACTTCAGAGCCCAGTGCCCAGTCCTTCCTTCCTGTCAAAGAGGCTTAGCCAGAGGCTCCTACAGTTTTGTAGTGCTTTTCACATCCTCACAGCTACTCCATAGCAAGATGTCAGCTGCTTAGATGCTAGCCCCCTGCTGGGAAGGAGAAACTAAAGTGAAAGAGAATGGTTGAAAGAGGATTATCTGAAGGATGGGAAAACTATTAAATCAGCGTACCTTCTTTTCGTGTTTTTCATCTTAAGTGACTCAAAAGGAGGGAAGGGAAAAGGGGTGGCGGTTCAATTTAACACTCAAAAAATGACTACTGGCAGCAAGTTTCAATAGAAGTGGTTCAGGATGTTCTCTTCAAAGCAAGGTACCATTTTCTGTTACTGTAGGGTCAGGTGTCATTGTATTAGTTTGATAACTGAAAAATACTTGGTAGTATGGAAAAACATTTGAAACATTCACTAGGGAATTCATATGTTTCATTGCTCCAGATTAAATGTTGTAATAAGAATAATGTGCCAAATAATCTCTCAAGAAACAAAGAATATCAGATTTTCAAAAATCTAATTGAACTTGTTTACAAAATGTTAATAGAGACAACCTAATAACCATCATGGCACCCCACTCCAGTACTCTTGCCTGGAAAATCCCATGGATGGAGGAGCCTGATAGGCTGCAGTCCATGGGGTCACTAAGAGTCAGACATGACTGAGCGACTTCACTTTCACTTTTCACTTTCATGCATTGGAGAAGGAAATGGCAACCCACTCCAGTGTTCTTGCCTGGAGAATCCCAGAGATGGGGGAGCCTGGTGGGCTGCCATCTATGGGGTTGCACAGAGTTGGACACGACTGAAGCGACTTGCAGCAGCAGCAGCAGGAGCAGCAGCAGGGAGGCCTGGCGTGCTGCGATTCATGGGGTCTCAAAGAGTCGGACATGACTGAGCGACTTCACTTTCACCTTTCACTTTCATACATTGGAGAAAGAAATGGCAACCCACTCCAGTGTTCTTGCCTGGAGAATACCAGGGGCGAGGGGAGCCTGGTGGGCTGCCATCTCTGGGGTCGCGCAGAGTCGGACACAACTGAAGTGACTTAGCAGCAATAACCATCAAGGTGGATATCCCCATAGGTGGATCAAATAACTAGTATTAATTTGATTCTACTCATCTTCAAGAATTACAGTTTAAGCCATTTGTTTATGGTAGTTTCTTAATAACTGAAGCAAAACACCACACAGACATTGAAATCTCAGAAACTGGCCACAATAACAAAGTTCATAACTTTAAGTTGGCTTGGCTTCTCCATTCAAACATTAATAGGGATAAAAGACAACTTGGTGAATCATTAAAGGTTGTTCCCACCTACAAGGAGGAAAGGAAGACTAAAATAGAAGAGAACAAAGGAATACAAAAGCATGCTGCCCAGAATTACCCTCACGGAAATGGGTAGGGGCTAATCTAGAATAGAAAGATGGTGGTGGAAGTATAGGGAAGCATTGAAGGAAAAGTTTAGTAGAGATGGCATTTGTAAACTGGTGAAAGAACTTAAAAACAGTAAGAAGAGGGAGTTAATCTTATTTTTGCAGCAGTCTCTGCAACTGCCTGGAGGATGGAAAGAGGCCCCAGAGCAAAAGATAGCATATATCATTGGTTTCCATGGTGATGACTATCAGTGTCACCGTCAGAGCATTATGACTTCAGAATAGGAATGAGGATATAATAATAGCATATACTGACATACTCCTTTAATTCTTCCTCAAGTTCTTAGTATTTATTCATTAATTTTCACAATGCCTATGAAGTAGAGTATTACCTATTTTATTTCAGTGATTAAGAAACCAAGACAGAAGCAGTCTAAATGGACACAGTCCTTGAAAATTAATAATTCTACTCATCTTACATAAACATGTGAAATAATTAGTGTGAAAGACTATTCCATTGGTTTTATGATAAATAATACAAGTATTTTGAGTTAATCATGTTTGGAAAGTGTACTAGCATTGTATGGAGGAAAAGCTATTTCAGCAATTAGTGAAAAATGAGTGAAAAATTTGGCTTAAAGCTCAGTGTTCAGAAAACTAAGATCATAGCATCTGGTCCCATCACTTCATGGCAAATATATGGGGAAACAGTGGCTGACTTTATTTTTCTGGGCTCCGAAATCACTGCGGGTGGTGATTGCAGCCATGAGATTAAAAGACGCTTACTCCTTGGAAGGAAAGTTATCACCAACCTAGACAGCATATTAAAAAGCAGAGACATTACTTTGTCATCAAAGGTCTGTCTAGTCAAGGCTATGGTTTTTCCAGTGGTCATATATGGTTGTGAGAGTTGGACTACAAACAAAGCTGAGTGCCGAAGAATTGATGCTTTTGAACTGTGGTGTTGGAGAAGACTCTTGAGAGTCCCTTGGACTGCAAGGAGACCCAACCAGTCCATCCTAAAGGAGATCAGTCCTGGGTGTTCATTGGAAGGACTGATGTTGAAGCTGAAACTCCAATACTTTGGCCACCTGATGCAAAGAACTGACTCATTTGAAAAGACCCTGATGCTGGGAAAGATTGAAGGCAGGAGGAGAAGGGGACAACAGAGGATGAGATGGTTGGATGGCATCACCAACTCAATGGACATGGGTTTGGGTAGACTCCGGGAGTTGGTGATGGACAGGGAGGCCTGGAGTTCTGCGGGTCATGGGGTCTCAGAGTCGGACACGACTGAGCGACAGAACTGACCTGAACAGCAATTCATATATTTATCCTTTGCTAACAAAACAAGAAAACCCCAAATTTTAACCTTTTCAATGGATCAACATTTCCTTCAAAACTTTTTGCATTGAAGATTATCAGTCCATCTTCCCCAGAGGTTACTTTCATTGCAACTGGCATTTTTTCAGGCTTCCTGCCCCTCCCCGAGCTTTGTTTCACTTTAGTCTTCTATTCTGTCCCATTCTCTCCCTCTTCATTCATCTGTCCCATGGTTCCCTGCAGACATACCTTCCAAACCAGGGGTAAGACCTGTGACCATGTCACTATCAAATTCTGAGATCTAGTTGACATGGAAAGGAAGTTTGTACAGCAGTTGAGAAGACTCTGGAGTCAGACAAACTGGATTCTAATTCTTCCCCGGCTTCCTATCAGCAGGATGACCTTGGACCAACTACTGCTCTAGCCTTAAAATAAGATATCAGTATATATTTCACAGAATTTTATGAGAATAAAATGGAGACTGTATGCAGGCTCAGATGTAAAGAATCTACCTGCAATGCAGGAGACCTGGGTCCGACCCCTGGGTCGGGAAGATCCCTCAGTGTTCTTGCCTGGAGAATTCCATGGACAGAGGAGCCTACAGGGCTACAATCTATGGGGTTTTTCAAAGAGTTGGATACAACTGAGTGACTTTCACTTTCACATACAGAGCAGTTAGCAATTATTATTCTTGGAGCTATGAAAATCCAAGAGTCCCTCCCTAGCTAGTTCTCTTTCCACTTTCTCATACCCTATTTCAAATTTCTCACCTTGGCTCTCAGGCTTACACTAGCCTCCTTGTGGAGGGTTCTCTCTATTCATATCTTGAAGACAAAAGTGCTAAGAGAAGCTATGTTCATGCTTGGGATCTATGAAGACATCAGGACATGGCCACAAGGCTGTAGATCCAAGGATTATTAAAGTTTTCTTTCTCTGTGTCCCCCTTACAGATTGTGTATTCTTGGACAAGCTGCTTAACTTCTCAGACCTCAATTTCTTCTTCTGCAAAATAACATCACAGGGCTTCATAGGTGGTCAAGGGACCCCATGAAAATTAAATGTGATTATGAATATGAAAACTGCCTTATGCAAGAACACAGAACATAACAGATATGTAATAAAGGGAGAAAAAGTAAACATGCAATTTAAAAAGGAAATTATGGCAAGTTTTTAAAAGTATTATATGGTGATTCTTAGGGATATAAACCATGACCAAAGAAGAAAAGCAGTAAACACAGAAGGGAATGTGGAGCAAGCCAAGGTGGGTAAGGGGAGGGAGGAAGGAAAGGAAATCAGAGAGAGGACAGGAAGTAAGTTGAGGTTAAGACTCAGAGAGAGCCTTGTGGTCTCCCTAGCATTTGTTGCTGGGACTGCCAAAAAACCTGTGAGGATATAAGTGTCCCCAGGCAGGCGGGCTGCCAAAGTTTAAATTTCACCAGGGAATTGGGAGTCGGTGGGTTTCTGAGCCCCAGCAGCTTTGATCTGCCTGTCTTTTCTGTCTTGGGTGCATAGAAAAGGTGATGTACTTGCCTGCTTACATAAAAGCTAAAGGATGACCCAGATGGCCTCTATGTGGCTTTAGGCCCAGGAGACTGACTAAGGTTTGGTTTCCTTTCTTCCAATGAGCAATCAACCAAAAGCTATCACCACTAGGTGGCATGCCCCAAATACTATTTCACTTTGAAACTGGTAGAAAAGTTGGTGTGTCAGGGAACCACAGACATCCAGTAAGTCAAAAGCATTGTTAGAAGCAACAAAGTAAAGACGATTTAAGGTTGTCAGTTCCTCCCTATTAAAAACCAAAACAAACAATCATGACCACCACAACAAACAGTCTTGTACAGAATAATAAAGTCAGTGTGTTTCTCATGGACTCATCTGAAGGTCTCCTTGGAAGACTTGCATCCCCTCACCTCTCCATCTGTGTCCTTTGCCAACCAAAGTAAGTGTCTTCACAAGACTCCAAAAGTGGAAGCAGGTAGCTAGGGTCATCTTAGACTAGGCTAATGTCCAACCAAAAATGTAAGATAAGCTTTAGTTGAGGTAGGACAAGAAAGGTCCCCATGTAGGATCTGTTATAATTGAGGAAGGACAAGAATGGTATTTAACCCAGAATGAATATACTCCTCTTGGCCTAATAGATTTCTCTTTCTGAATGCCCGTACTATTGCCACGACGTCCATATTTAGCTGTCAGTCATTCACCCCTTGCTGTGGATTAGTTTTCTCTGCCGTCTTTTCTTCTAAAATTACTATTGGTGATCCTGTAAGAATAGAATTTTGGTCCGATAGCTAAAGAGAAGGATAACTTTGCAGCACATGAAAGGAGCACCCAGAAAGGACAAGACCGAGTGGGACCTTGAACTTGCTCTACATGTGATTGCTGATGCTCACTGAACATTTTTGAGTGAGGAGAAGAGAGAGTAGATGGAGAAATAATTAAAAGGAAGTGCTGAAAGAAAGGGATGTGGCAAGATACATTTTGCATAATTCACAGATTTGCCTAGGACTATCTGGATTATAACGGAGAAGGCAATGGCACCCCACTCCAGTACTCTTGCCTGGAAAATCCCATGGATGGAGGAACCTGGTAGGCTGTAGTCCATGGGGTCGCTAAGAGTCGGACACAACTGAGCAACTTCCCTTTCACTTTTCACTTTCATGCATTGGAGAAGGCAATGGCAACCCACTCCAGTGTTCTTGCCTGGAGAATCCCAGGGACGGGGGAGCCTGGTGGGTTTCTGTCTATGGGGTCGCACAGAGTCGGACACGACTAAAGTGACTTAGCAGCAGCAGCAGCATCTGGATTATAAAGCCCCAGTGATGAAATGTGAAGAAATACAAGCAATTTGGTGTTTTCTAATTATAAAACTCTAACGGGAAACTCCCCAAGTTCCCTGTTATTTAAGTGAATACATGAGACATGACCATAAATGTAAAGATGGATTTAAAAAAACAACATGCATGTATACACACATAAATGGGTATTACCCATTTCAAAATAGAAAACTTAGGAAGCTGATCACTCATTTTAATGATGCAAACCATTTTGGGAGTTCCTCTCTTTGAATTGACTTTAGCAACTGACACAATATCTTTTGAAAAGCCACAGTGCTAACAAAGCATTATTCTTTTTGAAGATGGATTTCATTTGTTGATAGAATCAAACATCATTTGGAACTAAATCTGGCAAAGAGGAAGGTTAATCAATACAAATGCTCCATTTCTAGTCAAAATGAGATGTGACTTTGAAGTATTGATCAGATGTATGTGCTTTGAAATCAAGCTGGGCCCCAGTGCCCCCCCATTCCACTATTGCATGAGCTTTGTGAATATAAGCAAGTTATGAAATCATTTTGTGTCTCAGTTTCCTCATCTATAAAAGCAGATGGTGATGATACCTACTTGATAATGTTGCTATGAGATGAGATAATGTGCATAAAATACTTCCATGGTGCTGATACATACTATTTACTAAATAAACAGTAATATTGGTAGTAGTGGCAATAGTAATAATAAATGTAGCAGCAGCCATAGTAATAGATGGTTTATAAACCCAGAGACAATTAAAGTATACAGTCTCCCAGAGTAGCAGCTTTCAATAAGCACACTAATTTGCATGTGTGTTCTGACATATTTTTTAATGTTCTTTTTTGCTAATTAGCCAATCCTTATTTAAACTCAAGTGGTACATATTTTCCAAAGAGCTCCCCCAATCATTAGAGAACATTCAAACAGGCAGTTTCTGCATCAGTGGTTTTAAACTATTGTACTAATACATTAAAATTAATCAAGATACTCTATTCTCCAGGGCTTCCCTTGTGGCTCAGCTGGTAAAGAATCTGCCCACAGTGCAGGAGACCTGGGTTTGATCTCTGGGTTGGGAAGATCTCCTGGATAAGGGAAAGGCTATCCACTCCAGTATTCTGGGCTGAAGAATTCCATGGACTGTATAGTCCATGGGGTCACAAAGAGTCAGACATGACTGAGTTATTTTCACTCACTCGTTTTTCTCTGGACATGTCAGATTGTACGACTTTTGTTAGTTCACAATAAATATGTACCAAGATATTGAAAATCACTTTAAAAACTGCTAAAATAGATCTAGTTAGTCATTGATTAAAATAGATCTCACGAGTCATAGATTAAAACAAATCTAGTCAGTATATGAACAGATAATTATTGACAATGAATTTTGGACCTCTGTGTTAACACAGCTGGCCTCTGTGTTAGCCACGAGAGATACAGGGATGAACCAAAAAGACATAGCAGACCTCCAGGAAGTTCTTTTGTTCTTGAAACTCTAGCTAAGACACATAGACACACATACATACATACACACACATACAGACACACACATACACAAACACACGCACACAGAGGGCATCATTTCTGGAAGAACACCCAAGACACTAGCAATAGTGGTTGCTTCTAGGGAGCAATCATTCTGTACCATTCTGTACTGACACACCACATGCTTTGGTCTTCCCAGTGGTCATGTACAGTTGTGAGAGGTGGACCGTAAAGAAGGTAGAGCGTCAAAGAATTGATGCCTTTGAACTGTGGTGCTGGAGAAGACATCTTAGAGTCCCTTGGACAGTAAGGAGATCAAACCAGTAAATCTTAAGGGAAATCAACTCAGAATACTCATTAGAAGGACTGATGCTGAAGCTGAAACTCCAGTATTTTGGTCATCTGATGTGAACAGCTGGCTCATTGGAAAAGTCCCTGATGCTGGGAAAGATTGAGAGTAGATGGAGAAGAGGGCATCAGAGGATGAGATGGCTGGATGGCATCACCGAAGCAATGGACATGAACTTGGGCAAACTTCAGGAGATGGTGAGGGACAGGGAGGCCTGGTGAGCTGCAGTCCATGGGGTGGCAAAGAGTCAGACACACTGGGCAACTGAACAACCACCATGTGTTTGTGTTCATTACCCTTTCAAAAAGTAAATAGAAACTGGAAACTGAAAGTTAAAATTTTTATATAAGCTTAGAAATTCAGCAGCTGATATCTATGACTCGGATCCATCTATTCTAACTATGTGAAATCTTTGCATTTCCCTCTTAATGCAGAAAGAAAATTAAATCATTCCCTACAAGATAGTACTGCTATTGATCCCCAGCCCATTAATTACTCCTAATTTCCCTTGTAAGCATACAATAACAGCTGTGCAATCCGTCAATCCATGAGCCACAGTGACAGCCTGTTGAAATGCTTGGTTAAATGAATTTGGTCATCATGGGGTGATCAGGAATTCCTCGTATGACTGCATAACTGTTCTGTAATGCCAACAGGATCTGCAATCCACACAGCAGAGCTGGTCCAGCGTCCTGCTCCTCCATCAGCACCATGTCTCCCCAAGGTGCTAGGCAATGGCCTTCCTCCAAGAACTGAGGCTCGTTTTCTTCTTTGAAGCTCATTGCTATGTGCCTGACTCCAGAGAGCAGTACGTCCTTCAGCTTTAACCTTGTCAAGAAACCATCAATCAATCTAACAGCAAACATTTATTCATCATCTCCCACATTCAGGGCACCGTGATGGATGCTTTTGGGTTTGTCAAGCAATATAAGATGTGGCTTCTAACCTATAAGAGTTTATTGTCTAATTCAAGAGATAGAAGATTTAACAGTTCAAAAGGTGGAATTGTAAAAGGCGGAATGTTAAAAGTGACAAATTAAGAGGTGATGGGGGAAAGGGAGCTAACATTTATCAAATGCCTATACATTGTGCTCAATGCTTCACATACGCTTTTCACTTAATCATCCTGCCTTGCTTTTAACTTCATCTTACAGACTTAGAGATGAAGAAAGTTGCCTAAAATCACCCAGATAGATAAAGGCAGCACCTACATTAAAACTTCAGTAAATGTGATTTCAGAGCTCTGCTCTTCTGAATCCAAAACTTTGCTCTTCCCAGTGTGTAGAATACCTCTCCAAAGAAAATAAACACTTTAAGAATTCACTGGAATAAGTTATCAGTTTGATGGTGCCTGAGACATAGTTGGCAGGCAACAAGTAGTTGAATGAGTGAATCTGGTAGTCTTTGGCACACAAAGGTTTTGTTTTTATAAAGCATAGATCAAAGTAAACCACCTATGAAGAGGCAGAGAGACAGTGGGTTTAAAATTTTAAACAAGTTGTAGAATTTGTATAGTATAATCTCATTTTCAAAATTGTATATTTGGGTATATATTATGGAGCACTAGATGTTAGCAGTTTGATAAACATATTCTTCTACATCAGCCATATAATACACTCTTATACAAATGTTTGCAATTGCATGAACAAATCTCTGAGAAATACACACCAAACTACTGGAGACTAGAAATGACATCTGAGGGAGCAAGGGAAGGCAAGCTTTACATTATACATTTCTCCATGAGTTGATTTATAATGAGATGTGTTATTTTATAATTTCAAAAGGAAAACATCTGAAGAAACTTGAGTATCAGTCTTATTTCCTTTTAAAACTTTCTATTTTCATTTTTAACTTCTCAAAGAATGTTTCCTTTGGACTTGAAGTGTGTGCTAACTTCCATGGTAGTTCTGTCTCAGGAATTCTTTCTTGGCTACTATAGAAGACATTACATGTGTAAGTGCAATCCAGAAAGCACAGGACAGCGACACTTTCTTTTTATCTTTAGGGTTGCATTTTTTTTTTTAATATTTCCTGTTTTTATTGGCATGGTTATGAAATGTGAGATAGCACACACAGGATTGCCACAATTCCCATTTTCGACCTATCTTTGTGTCCCACACATTCTTCAGATTCCTATCACCTCAGTATCTGTAGTTTCCACACGGAGAGCATAATAGTGTGGTGCAATTGTCCTTTGCAATGCAGCAGACCAACAGAAAGATGCCGAGCCCTGCTGCAGTTTCACAATACAGAGGGTCTTTCCACTTCAGCTGGACAGATGCCCAGAAAGGCTGGGTGGAGGATACTTAAGGTTTCTACACATAGGCCAGGCCTTTCAGAACTGAAATGGCTCCACCCAGTCAGCAAGGGACACTGCACGTGGGGCAATCTGCCTTGCATCTCTCTGTTTATTGTTTAGTTGGGCAATTTGGGCAGTTGTTCACGGGGCAACAGGGATTCCACCACCTGCCACAACTGGGCTCTCACTGCTGAGCTTCTGAGAGTTACTTCTGCCTACTGGTGACCACGCCCTTTCCCAGACTGGGCCACAGGAAGTCAGGCCAGGAGGGGAGGAGGCCCTGCAAGTGAGTGGTGGGAACCACACAATCTTCGTGCTGCTGACCAAGATCTACTCCACCCCTCACCAGAGAAACTGGCCCCAAACCAGCTTTCCTCCTCCTCCCCAGCCCTCCTGCCCTGAATGGCTGACTTGGGTGAGGTTTACATTCATTTTCTTCATATTTAAAATGTTTGGGTACAGGATCAACTTGTTCACCACTCAGACTGCACACAAGAAGCCTTACCTTGAAGTATGCTCAACCTCCATTAATCAAGTCACACATATGAGAAAAACAACTAGATAGCATTGTATATTTTTTTTTTTTTTACTGATGGTAACAGTTGTTGCCAATTACTTGGTTTCAGTTATTTGCAGCTGGAATGTCCAGCCTTGGTACAACCTTTCTGAAAGGTAATTTGATAGCATGGATCAAAAGCCTTACAGATGTTTATATCCACCAGTAATTCCACTTCAGGGAATTGAATCTAAAAGGAATGCAAGATGTACACACAGGATTTTTTTCTTTTTAAAGTTACAACCATAGGGATCAGTTCAGTTCAGTTCAGTTACTCAGTCATGTCTGACTCTTTGCGACCCCATGAATTGCAGCATGCCAGGCCTCCCTGTCCATCACCAACTCCTGGAGTTCACTCAAACTCACGTTCATGGAATCAGTGATGCCATCCAGCCATCTCATCCTCTGTCGTCCCCGTCTCCTCCTGCCCCCAATCCCTCCCAGCATCAGGGTCTTTTCCAATGAGTCAACTCTTCGAATGAGGTGGCCAAAGTACTGGAGTTTCAGCTTTAACATCATTCCTTCCAAAGAACACCCAGGACTGATCTCCTTTAGAATGGACTGGTTGGATCTCCTTGCCATCCAAGGGACTCTCAAGAGTCTTCTCCAACACCACAGTTCAAAAGCATCAATTCTTTGGCACTCAGCTTTCTTCACAGTCCAAGTTTTGCATCCATACATGACCACTAGAAAAACCATAGCCTTGACTAGATGGACCTTTGTTGGCAAAGTAATGTCTTTGCTTTTGAATATGCTATTTAGGTTGATCGTAACTTTCTTTCCAAGGAGTAAGCGTCTTTTAATTTCATGGCTGCAATCACCATCTGCAGTGATTTTGGAGCCCAAACCATAGGGATATAGTACTTTAAATAATATTTTAGAGCATTTTTTAAAGGAATGAGAAAATGCTCATGATAAATGAAAAAAAACCTATATTTATGTAAAAAGAAAGTCTGTGAAAATATGCATATGTACATACATGTAACATGGATGTGTTGTATGTGCAAAGAGAGAGGGAGCACTTTCTTTCTCTTAAACTGCCTTCTATCCTTGGTACCACCCACTGCACCCTCTCCTAGACTTCCTGCTAGTCACTGGCTGATCTCCTATTCTGCATCCTCCCCTACTTTCCAATAGATACATTTTGGACGCCCTCAGGTCTCCGTGCTCAGTCTTCCTCTCCATTTGAATTTAACTTCCCTAGACCAGTCATCTCTTCTCCATCCTCTCTAGGCTGATGATCCTCAAGTTAAAGTCTCCAGTCCCATCTTCTTCCCCAGAGCTCTCACCATATATCCAGTTGCCTACTTGAAACCTCCACTGGGGTATGAAATTTCCATTCAGGCTTCTTATATCCAAAATTAAACTCCTCGTTTCCACCACCATGCCTCCCCCACACACTTTTCTCCCATTGTTCTCCACCTCTGTACCTGGATCATCATTGCACCAGAAATGGGACTAGAAATCTGAGCATCATCCTTTTCATGCCTTCCTTCCTTACATCCAATTCATCAGCAAGTCCCTTGCCTCTGTGTTCAAAACATATGTGCTCAGTACAATAACCTTTCACTATCTCCATGCTCAGCTCTCAGCCCAGGACACCAGCATCTATTTCCTAGACTTTTGTAGGAGGCTCCCAACTGGTCTCCCCGCATCCACATTGCCTATCTAAAATCCATTTTCCATACAGCACCCAATGGTTATTTAAAAATATTAATAAATCAAATCAAAGGCGAGAAATCTTTAACCAAAATTAAGTTGCCCAGGAATGATGAGATTATGAGCTGTTTTTATTGTCTCTGTCTGCTACTCTGTTATTTGTCAATTTTCCAGTGATAAACACATTTCACTTTTACTGGCAAGAAATCAAAATGTTGTTTGGGAAAACGAAAATCATTACAGATTTCAGCCTGAACTACTAGTATTTCTCCCCCATGAATCGGTCTGGCAGACCAGCACCAAACAAGCTGCAGAGCAGTAATGAGTGCTCAACTTCCAGATGCAGCCCAAGGAGCAGTGGAGGAATGTCCTAAACCCAGGCAGCAAATACACAGCACTTGTGATGCCACATCTCCCTCCTGCACTCATAGACGTCACTAAATGATTGCCGATGTTGCCAGCTGAGCTTAGCTGCAGCCTTGAAATTCTTAACACAGAGGCAGCCCCTATCACTCAGTTAGGATTGACACTTAAGAGCAAACATTAGTGATCTGTAATTAGCATTCTATGTGAAGACTGAAATGTTAAAATATTACGCTCCTTTTGAGTGAATATAATCCGCTAAATATTTTCAAATTATCTTTACATCTAAAGCTTTATATATTTTCAAAGTATCCTATAAGGTCAGTAGGGTAGGTATTTTTATTTCCTTTATAAATAGAACTGAGGGGCCCCAGGGTTTAAAGTCACACAGCAGAACTCTGGTCTCCTCATGCTTGTGCGTGGTTTCCATAAACCTCTGCAGGCTACGAGAGAGGTCAGAACCACACACCAGACACTGACCACAGCAGCGAGGGAGGTGGGGGTCTGGGTTAGCACCAAACCCGAGCAAAGATTAACTGCAGGTAATGAGTAATTCGTTACTATTAACAACTTTGAAAATAAATAGTGGAGAAACAGATGAAGCAGAGTTCACAAATATCATAACAAAAGCCATCATCCTTTTCAGGGTCAGAGCCTCTGGATGCCAAATATGTTTGTTGGTTACCGTAGCAACCATGACTGGCCAGCTATCCATTTGACCTATTCTGAAGTACTAGCTTTTTATTCGAGACTCCCAAGCTTGCAAAGAACAGATTGCTCAACTGGCTTTAGTATCTTTTCACACTTCCTTGTCACCTTCTCTGCAGTTGTACACAGGTTCAGTGACCAAGAAAAATAAAGCATTCATGTGACCACCACAAAGTAGAGTACAAATTCCCACTGCTGTTCCATCCATCAGAAGTAAGCAGCTTATTCCATTTGCTATGGAGCAATTCTGATTGCCATCAGAGATAGTGTGACCCCTGTCCTTGGCAAGCCAATTAATGGAAGTTCCATGGTAGGAAATAAGTGGAGAAAACTCCTATTCCCAAAGGACTAGGCATGGCACTTGAAAATAGAGAAGACTATCAAGGAGATTAATCTTTCTGTAATGTTAAGGACCATGTTACAACATCAGTGAATGGGAAATTCACCTTCTCTTCATTCTCCCTCCCCACCACACACCACTAACTGCTCCACCTGCCCGCCACCCTCCTAAGGCATTCCCCTACAATCACATACCTAGAGGTTTATGTACCCATCTCTCTACCTTTTTACTCTAGTTTTGGAATAAAATGTTGTCTCACTGAACAATAAGCAAGTAAGCTGGGGGCAGGGGGAGCCATTCTTTGGCCAGAGAATTTCTTCTTCCTGATGTAGCACAAGAATGACCCTGGTAATAGACCTGTTCTACAATTTTTAGGTGCAGGGATGGAGTGGGAGTAGGGAAAATATAGAACACTGGGGTTGTGTTGTCAATCCCACCTCCTTTAAACCTTACATTATCCTTCCCACCCTCCTACCCTAACATCACCAAATCCTGGAATCCAAAGCTCTGTTTCAATTAAGGGCAAGAATGTCCTTACTTTGCCTGCATCACTCCTCCTACGGCTAGCAGATGAGATCCTAAGACCTTCAGGTACACTAGGAGAGAGTAATTATGCAACAGCACACAATAATGTTGAAAGAGCGTGGGCTGAAGTCAGAACACCAGTATCAGAACACGGTACTGGCCCCTTCCACTTGTTAATTATGTGTATGGACTCTGTGTCTAATTTCCTCTGCAGGATAATAATGGCTATCAAGTGTGATGTGCTCATGTGAAATTAACATAGCACCATGGTGGAATACCATCACTGCCAATTATAGATGCTAAAGAAGTAAAATGAGATGAGAAAAACAAAGGAGGGCTAGCCAAATAAAAGAAATAATACAGCAGCAAACTGCTTGTAGGGTGTGCCTAAGTGCCACGAAACCCAGTAACAATTAGATATCCTATTAAATATGTGCCAGACTGAGTCTGTTGCAAATTTAACTCAATTACAATAATCAGATTTATGCAGGGCCCTTTGCTCACAATCAAAAGAGAAAAAGGATCTCTTCCATCTCCATGCCCACTCCAGGAAGTGAGGGAAATGGCATCTCTAATGTGCCTTGTGTTACAGCCTCCTGAGTCTGCCAGTTGCCCAATGTCCACTCGCACCATCTGTTTTATTCTGTGCTACTTACGCACCTTCCAGCTCTGTCAATTCCATGGATTCCCAGGTTTGGGCAAAGGGAAATAGGGATCCCTGTCCCTGTCTCTGAGGGACAGCTGACAACATGGCTTCCCTAAGGGGAACTGACTAATGCTGCATGGGAATGGCGGGTCTTCCCTAATGGTAAGGGCAAGGCAAATGGAATCCAAGCAAGTAAGTGGGTGAGGAGGTAGTTTGCCCCGAAATGATCAGTGACAGGCAGAGTTACCTGTGGAAGAAGCCAAAAGCTGTGTCAGGTGTTGGGATTGCTGAAGGGAGAGAGCACCAAAGTCACAGGATTCAGAGGCCAGAAGGAAAGTGCCCCCAAAGGAGGTCATTCGATGACAAGGGCTGGGAGGCAGCAGGCCTTTCCATTAGCAGAGCTCTCAAAAGCTCTCCTTGTGGGGAGCCTCTCCTGTGCTTACAGGGCCTGACTCCTCACAGCAAGACTCAACTAGACCCCAAACAAGTCTAGTAGAAATGAACCAAGCTGGGCAAAATTCCATTCCATCAGACCAAATGGCAGAGTTCAAGGGAAAGCCATGATTCCACATTCATGTTAAGACCACAGAAATATAAAGGATGTTCCCTCAGATTACCAAATCTGTATGGGATGTACTGTAATCTTAAAAATGGCAGCCAGCTCTGGACTCCACTTCAGGAGTGAAGTTTACCCCCTCACTAGAGGAAATATGGACATCCAAACATAAGGACATATGTTAATGAGGGGAGTGTAGTCTTATGTTTGTTGCCTGGTAATGACTGGGTCCCAAAACATTAGGCTTGGAAGGAGTCTAGTCCTCCACACCCAACAGGGACAGTATGGGTCACAGGGTGAGGAGAGATCTGTATAAGAACTCACCACGTGAATTATCCCCATCCTACCCTCCCCACCACACACAAATATTTTAATTATACAGGCTGGAGGAAGCACAAACTGGAATCAAGATTGCCGGGAGAAATATCAATAACTCAGATATGCAGATGACACCATCCTTATGGCAGAAAGTGAAGAACTAAAGAGCCCCTTGATGAAAGTAAAAGAGGAGAGTGAAAAAGTTGGCTTAAAGCCCAACATTCAGAAAACTAAGATCATGGCATCTGGTCCCATCACTCCATGGCAAATAGATGGGGAAACAGTGGAAACAGTGGCTGACTTTTATTTTGGGGGCTCCAAAATCACTGTGGATGGTGATTGCAGCCATGAAATTAAAAGACGCTTGCTCTTTGGAAGGAAAGTTATGACCAACCTAGACAGCATATTAAAGAGCAGAGACATTACTTTGTCAACAAAGGTCCATCTAATCAAGGCTATGGTTTTTCCAGTGGTCATGTATGGATGTGAGAGTTGGACTATAAAGAAAGCTGAGCACAGAAGAATTGATGCTTTTGAACTGTGGTGTTGGAGAAGACTCCTGAGAGTCCCTTGGACTGCAAGGAGATTCAACCAATCCATCTTAAAGGAGATCAGTCCTGGGTGTTCATTGGAAGGACTGATGTTGAAGCTGAAACTCCAATACTTTGGCCATCTGATGTGAAGAGCTGATTCATTTGAAAAGACCCTGATGCTGGGAAAGATTGAGGGCTGGAGGAGAAGGGGATGATGGAGGCTGAGATGGTTGGATGGCATCACTAACTCAATGGACATGGGTTTGGGTGGACTCCAGGAGTTGGTGATGGACAGGGAGGCCTGGTGTGTTGTGGTTCATGGTGTCACAAAGAGTTGGACGTGACTGAGCGACTGAACTGAACTGAACTGTGCTAATGCAGGGAGGCATATCTCAGTATCGTGTCAAAGCAAAGCTTTTAGTGGCTTCCCATTGCCCTTGGAATGATATCCAAACTCCTAACCACAGCCTACAAGGCCTGGCATGATAGGGGCCCTGCCTGCCAGCCAAATGTCATTGTTTGGTGTCACTGGCCCCTTTGCTCACCCTGACCCAGCCCCTCTAGGCTGCTCTCTGTCCCTTTTCCCTGCCTCAGAGCCCTCTGCACCTACTGTTTCCTCCACCTAGAGCCTCTGACACCACCTGCCTTCACCAAGGGCTCTTTCACATCCTCAGGCCCCAGTTTAACATATGCTAAGAAGTTATCCAGGAAACACTTATTGAGAACCTACAGTGGGCCAGGCTCAGCAGTGAACTGCAGAATCCTTGCCCTCCTGGAGCTTACATTTGAGACTGATAGTAAATAAATAAACCAGAAACTGAAGAAAAGAAAGCACAGATACTGATGGGGCTAAGTAATAAGGAAGGTGATTATTCTACCTAGAGATTTTTTCCAATATTCTCTGACTCGTTCTTTGCTTCATTTACAATGTCCATCACACTGTGTAACTTTCAATATATATAGGTTTGCTTGTTGTTTTTAATCTCTTCCCCAATAGAATACAATTCTGTGAAGGCAAGAACTACTACTGCCTTATTTTCTATGTATCCCAGCACTTACGGTTGGTGTAGTAGGTGCTTGATAAATTTGTTGAATAACTGGGTAACAAAGGAAGGAAACGGGAGGAAAGGAGGTGAAAAGTAGGAACTAGAGGGATGAGCAAAGGAAATCAGAGAGCCAGGAAAAAGACAAAGAGAGTGGAAGGGGGTCTCAGTGGATATTGCCCTCAGGTGGACCATAAGTTATTCATGAATGAGCATGTACTATGTGTGTGTGTGTGAGAGAGAGTGTGTGTTGGTGAAAGTGTGGGAAATGAGGGTAGAGGTTGCCTTGAGTCTATCTAAAGAATTTATAATAGAATAAACAGAAATTTTAAAACTCTCTCACTTCCCTGAGAGGAGTAAACAGATGCTCAGAGTGATTATAGAGCCTAGTGGGGTCAGAGTTAGGCAAGTCTGCATTCCAAAAATAAACCTGAGACACTGCCCAGGGAAGAGAGTGAGAAGAGGGACAAATGTTGTCCCCGTGTCCTTAGGGCTGCCTTTGGGAGGTACACGTTCTTTGAAAGCTTTTAATGGTTGAAAAGGAAGTGACTTTGGTGAGGATGAATGAAATGACTGCTCACATAAATTGCTGGTGGAAATACGAAGTGAAAAATTACACTTTGCCAAAGCAGTTAAGCAACATGTATTAAGAACTTTAAATGCCTATCATTAATATTTTACATTGGATGTTTTAAGGAAATAATTCAAAATACAAAAAGGCTTTAAGCCCAAAGATAAACAAAGATACTTATAACAAAATTATTAACAAATTGTAGCAGGAAAAACAATCTCAAATGTCCAAAAATAGAAATTAATCAGGGTACATGCACCTGATGAAATAGTATGTGGTCATTAAAAATAAAGTTTACGAAGCCGGAGTAAAACTGAATATAATTTGTAAAATGTTAAAAAGTAAGATTAGAATCTGTATATGATATGGCCTCTAACAAAATTTACATGATTATGGAAAATGGAAAGCACAACATAATTAAAGCAAAGGTTAAGGGGAAATATTTCTAAGAATGTAAACAATCAGATCAGTCACTCAGTCATGTCCGACTCTTTGCGACCCCATGAATCGCAGCACGCCAGGCCTCCCTGTCCATCACCAACTCCCAGAGTTCACTGAGACTCACATCCATCGAGTCAGTGATGCCATCCAGCCATCTCATCCTCTGTCATCCCCTTCTCCTCCTGCCCCCAATCCCTCCCAGCATCAGAGTCTTCTCCAATGAGTCAACTCTTCGCATGAGATGGCCAAAGTACTGGAGTTTCAGCTTTAGCATCATTCCTTCCAAAGAAATCCCAGGGTTGATCTCTTTCAGAATGGACTGGTTGAATCTTCTTGCAGTCCAAGGGACTCTCAAGAGTCTTGTCCAACACCACAGTTCAAAAGCATTAATTCTTCTGTGCTCAGCCTTCTTCACAGTCCAACTCTCACATCCATACATGACCACAGGAAAAACCATGGCCTTGACTAGACGAACCATTTAAATTCACTTCAACAAATACTTCTTGAGCTGTGTGACATGAACAAGATGCTGGGCTGTGCTTGAGAATAAAGAGATGCCCTCACAGAGAAAGGCTAAATACCGTGTGGAGCCTCAGGATGGGAAAAATTCTAGGGAGGACCACCAAACTCAGATTTAGTACGAAAATAGGGGAGGGTGTTTCAGGGTATTTGTTGTTGTTCAGTCACTCAATCCTGTCCGACTCTTTGCGACCCATGGACTACAGCACGCCAGGCTTCCCTGTCCATCACCATCTCCCAGAGCTTCCTCAAACTCATGTCCATTGAGTCAGTGATGCCATCTAACCATCTTGTCCTCTGTCATCCCCTTCTCCTCCTGCTCTCAATCTTTCCCAGCATTAGGGTCTTTTATAATGAGTCAGTTCTTTGCATCACATGGCCAAAGTATTGGAGCTTCAGCTTCAGCATCAGTCCTTCCAATGAATATTCAGGACTGATTTCCTTTAAGATGGACTGGTTGGATCTCCTTGCAGTCCAAGGGACTCTCAAGAGTCTTCTCTAACACCACAGTTCAAAAGCATCAATTCTTCGTTGCTCAGCTTTCTTTATGGTCCAACTCTCACATACATACATGACTACTGGAAAAACCATAGCTTTGACTAGATGGACCTTTGTTGGCAAAGTAATGTCTCTGCTTTTTGATATGCTGTCTAGGGTTGTCGTTGCTTTTCTTCCAAGGAGGAAGCGTCTTTGAATTTCATGGCTGCAGTCACCATGTGCAGTGATTTTGGAGCCCCCAAAAATAAAGCCTGTCACTGTTTCCCCTGTTTCCCCATCTATTTGCCATGAAGTGATGGGACCAGATGCCATGATCTTGGTTTTTTGAATGGTGAGAGTTAAGCCAACTTTTCACTCTCCTTTTTCACCTTTATCAAAAGGCTTTTTAGTTCCTCTTCGCTTTCTGCCATAGGGGTGGCATCATCTGCATGGCTGAGTTTATTGATATTTCTTCCTGCAATCTTGATTCCAGCTTGTGCTTCATCCAGTCCAGCATTTCGCACGGTGTGCTCTGCATGTAAATTAAATAAGCAGGGTGACAATAAGCAAGGGTGACAAAGCAGCCTTGACGTACTCCTTTCCCTATTTGGAACCACCCCATTGTTCCATGTCTGGTTCTAACAGTTGCTTCTTGGCCTGCATACAAGTTTTAGAAGGCAGGTCAGGTGGTCTATATTCCCATCTCTTTAAGAATTTTCCAGTTTGTTGTGATCCACACAGTCAAAGGCTTTAGCATAGTCAATGAAGCAGAAGTTTTTTTTTATACTTTATATAGTTTTATATAGCAGAAGTATTTTTATACTTTATGTAGTTTTATATAGCAGAAGTATTTTTATACTTTATGTAGTTTTATATAGCAGAAGTATTTTTATATTTTATATAGTTTTAGGGGATAGTAGTATCTAAATTCTGCACCAGAGAGAGAGAAAAGATGAGAAAGATAAATACAGACAAGTAAACAGAGGAAAAGACCCAAGAAAGGTGGAGAGGATCCCAAACAGGGTGAACAGCTTGTGAAAAAGACCAGAGGCAGCAAGAGAAGATGTGGCTTGTTTAAAGAATTAAAGGAAATTCCATTTGGCACTAGTATAACGTGATAGGGCTCAGAGGATAGGAAGCTGAAGAGACAAGCAGAGCCAATGCTGCCGAGGAGTTTGGACACTGAGGGCAACAGGAAGCCTTTGAAGTGTTTTAAGGTCTGTGTTTTAGAACAGTTTCTCCCTGGCCCTATGACTAGATTGGAGGGAAAAGTGCAGGTTTCAAAGCTGTTTCCCTAATCTAGGAGAAAAATAAGGATGGTTTTGTATTGAGGTAGAGGGATTATGGATAATTTTTCCACTTTTGTATTTTTATGCCATTTTCAAACTGTATTTAACAAGCATGTGTTATTTTCATTAATTGGAAAAATAAGATGTTTAAAGGAAGATGAACTTTATGGTATTCTGCCTGAAAGTTCCTCCGAGCCTTTGGGACTGTCTGCTAAGCCCAGAGCCTGTGTCCATACAAGAATCCACACCCACATGCTGACCCAATGCCCTGGGAACCACCTAGTATCTCTACACAGACAGGGTGGAATATTCCATCTTCCAAGGACTCAAGGTATTTTGGGCAGAAATTGTAGCAACACAGAAAAGAGAGCAATGGCTTGCGTTTCATACATAAAACCCAAGTGTTCATTTATTCACAAATGCACCTACAATGTGTTAGGCATGGTTTGAGGCACTGAACAAAATTACAAAATCCTGGCTATAATACATTCTAGCAAGCAAGACTGGAGAAGGCAATGGCATCCCACTCCAGTACTCTTGCCTGGAAAATCCCATGGACCAAGGAGCCTGGTGGGCTGCCATCCATGGGGTTGCTAAGAGTTGGACATGGCTGAGCGACTTCACTTTCACTTTCCACTTTCATGCATTGGAGAAGGAAATGGCAACCCACTCCAGTGTTCCTGCCTGGAGAATCCCAGGAACAGGGGAGCCTGGTGGGCTGCCGTCTATGGGGTTGCACAGAGTCGGACATGACTGAAGCGACTTAGCAGCAGCAGCAGCAGCAAGCAAGCAAGACAGATCACCTACAAATACAAATCCAGCTAACTGTGTTCCCTATGTGATAAGGGAAGAGCCCTGTGCCCTCTTGCTACTTATTGGCAAGAATGGTTTAGGAAACAGAAATAACTGCAGGTTTGCTGATTCACACCCATGCCAAATGGGGCACCTGTTCACAGAGACCTATGCTGCTGCACTTTTTTGTGACTAAGTTGAGTAACAGACCTTTCAGTATCAATTTCATATGTATGTATGTACACTTACAGATGTAACTCATTCCTCTAGTCTTCCCAGACAGTGGACACAAATGAGGTTACAATAACAACTCACATTTTATTAATTTGCTCTTCTGACCACTAAGGAGGGATCTCAGCAGTCTTTTCTTCCATGCTTCTATTGGGGGCATCCAAGGGCACTTCATGTGTGTTCACAAACAGGCTTTTTATATTCTTGTACCCCAGCCTCATCAGGGTTGTATGCTACACAAGCATCTGTTTGGAGCAGTATCTCATTGCAGCCCTCCATAAGAATTTGCTTCCCTGCCCAGGGAGCAGTTTTCAGAGATCCCCAAACAGCAACTGTTGAGGTAGAAAAATTCTCTTCAGAAGAGGAAAATAGGTAAAATGTCCCTTTCCCTTCACACTATGAAAAGACGCAACCTGAGCCCATGTTAAGTGTTCAGGACTCTGGAAGCCAGAACTCAGGAAGTGATTAACAATGTCTGGGTGCACTCTGAGGAGCATTTTCTCACCTGGTTTTGGCAGGTGAGATTGTTGATCGCCATTTGTCTCAAAGTTCAGTTCAGTCACTCGGTCGTATCTGACTCCTTGCGACCCTGTGAACCACAGCACACCAGGCCTCCCTGTCCATCACCAACTCCCGGAGTCCACCCAAACCCATGTCCATTGTGTCGGTAGTGCCATCCAACTATCTCATCCTCCATTGTCCCTTTTTCCTCCTGCCCTCAATCTTTCCCAGCATCAGGGTCTTTTCAAATGAGTCAGATTTCCACATCAGATGGCCAAAGTATTGGAGTTTCAGCTTCAACATCAGTCCTTCCAATGAACACTCAGGACTGATCTCCTTTAAGATGGACTGGTTGGATCTCCTTGCAGTCCAAGGGACTCTCAGGAGTCTTCTCCAACACCACAGTTCAAAAGCATCAATTCTTCTGTGCTCAGCTTTCTTTATAGTCCAACTCTCACATCCATACATGACCACTGGAAAAACCATAGCCTTGACTAGACGCACCTTTGTTGGCAAAGTAATGTCTCTGCTTTTTAATATGCTGTCTAGGTTGGTCATAACTTTCCTTCCAAGGAGCAAGCGTTTTTTAATTTCATGGCTGCAGTCACCATGTGCGGTGATTTTGGAGCCCAGAAAAATAAAGTCAGCCACTGTTTCCACTGTTTCCCCATCTATTTGCCATGAAGTGATGGGACCAGATGCCATGATCTTAGTCTTCTGAATGTTGAGCTTTAAGCCAACTTTTCACTCTCCTCTTTCACTTTCATCAAGAGGCTCTTTAGTTCTTTTTCACTTTCTGCCATAAGGGTGGTGTCATCTGCATATCTGAGGTTATTGATATTTCTCCTGGCAATCTTGATTCCAGCTCGCTCAAAGAATTCCTTGTAAAACAAAAAAAAAAAAAAAACACCTTTATCTTCTGCTTGTAGACCCCTCTCCACTGACCACAAACCTAGTCCACAGGATGGTCTGGGAAGCCCTGGGGTGGCCTCCTCAACGCCCTCTTACCAGCTCCAAGCCTTATACACAAGTCCCCACTCCGGCCAAGCAACTCAGCTGGGGCCATTCAGGGTCACCAAGTAGGCCCAGATGTGGCTAAATCTCAATTCAAGACAGGTAGGATGGAGAAAAATCCATTCAAAAAGATCAACATGGTTTGGGAGAGGATTAGGATATAAAGTCCATCCTGTACCACTGAGAAAGAAGGGATAAACAGAGAGGAGAGCAAGCTGGGATCAGTAGTCTGCCCCTTAGGACAATGAGCAGCAGGATGCAAATGGCCAGCCCAGGGGAAATACCCTCCCTCCTTCCATCCTGCCTTGCTATGGGGCCTACTACTTCTCACACATGACTTTTTGGTTTAGAAGCCTGCTATGGAGAACAGAAGGTCTCAGGGAATCAGTAAGTGAAGACAGAAGAGATATTGCCAAGAACTATCTCTAAATTTTAATTCTGGGCTGTCATCCAAATTTTATTTGACTGCAAGTTTTGCTTTGTAGAGGTTCAATGTCCTTTCAGATGGCAGCTTTGGGGCCCTACCACCGTCAGTTCTGATGCCATTGACTGAAGTTAGTTATTTACACAGGTAGACCTCAGTCCCCTCCCTACCTGCAACAAGCCAGAGATTCTGAAGGAAACTCCCAAAGACAGAAACATTAGTCTCAAAGCCAGTTCAAGTGCTGCTTCTTCCACGAAGCACTCCATATTCAAATTCCTTATAAACTTTCTTCTTCCTATAAAGTTCTATAAGGCTGTTTTCTCCCTTTGCCCTGTGATGCAGTGACTTCTATGCTTTTATTTCCCAAACTGACTTCTATGACAGTTTAGTACTGGGGGCTAAACTCTCTGTGACAGATGCCAGACTGTATAGCAGTAGCCCTCACAGCACCACACAGAGTCCCTTCTGTAACAGACAGCAGATAATTAGACAAGTACATTCCCAGGAAACTACTTACAAAGGCCATTTTCCTTGGCCCTAAAATGGTAGGACCCAAGTAGTAGGGAATTTTTATCCAGTTTATTGTGTCCTTACAGACAAGCCACAGAGGCTGTGATTCCTTGACTCAACATGAGGGCTCCTCAGTCTTTCTGTGACTCCAGCAAAAGTGGTCAAGGATTTTCTGACACTGTCTTTTCTTCAAGTCCCTGCTGTCATGTATTATGGTAACATTTGGATGTTTTCCACAAAGGGATAATGACCTACCCAGAACTGATAACCCAGCCAGTCCAAGCATCTAGGACATAAAGGCCTAACTCTGTTCTGGTTAGTCAGGGCTGTCTCCCTGGCCTTCCCCACACATCCCTAGGGACAAGTTTCCCTAAACTCCCTCTGAATGCTCCATTGCCTTTGTTTATCCTCTTCCCTCAGACAGACCCATATTCATCCCTTGAAGTCCAGCTGAAGAGTCACCTCCTGTGTGGAATCCCTCTGACCTCTCCTTATAGCAGGGAGAACATTCTTTCCTCTCCTTTCGCCAAGCCCTCTGTATTCATTCTCCTACAGCATTTATTTTAGGCTGAAATTGCTTTCTGTTTCCATCTCCCCCACTTATGTGAGTTTACATTTCTCTCATCTTTAGCAGATCCAGTAAGCACAATGCCTGGCAGGAGAAGGAGCCCCTCAGCAAACATTTTTTGAATGAAAGAATGGGCATGACCCTTGCAAATGTTTTCCAAAAACAGAAAGCAAGGAAATCCCCCAGAGCACTAAGATTAAAGTTATTATTTTGTTATCTAAATCATGTCTTGCTTCTTAAAGTTAAAAATAATAATGGCTAATATTTATCAAGAACTTGCTAGCACATGTTAAAATTCAAAGCAACCATCTGAAGTAGAGATTGTCATTACCTTGTTTTACAGAAATGGAAACTGAGAAAGATTAAGAAGTGTGTCCAGATTCACATAGCTGGTAAGTGGGAGTCTGTTTGGTTTGAAAGCCTGCTTTCTCAGCTACCACACTTTCCACACAGCCCTTCCAATACGAATTACAGTATGAGCATTTTCCTATATCTTTAAACTGTATTTAATGTCTTTATAAAGAACAAGTTTCTACACATGATTGTAGTACCTTGCTACTCAAAGGGTGGTGTGCTCACCTGGTCACTTGTTAGAAATGCATATCTCAGGTTCCACCCCCAGTCTACTGAATCAGAGTCTGTATTTAACATGACCCCCTAATGAGGTGTATCAGGGCTTTCCTGATCGCTCAATTGGTAAAGAATCCGCCTGCAATGCAGGAGACCCCAATTTGATTGCTGGATTGGGAAGATCCCCTGGAGAAGAGAAAGGCTACTCACTCCAGTATTCTGGCCTAGAGAATTCCATGGACTGTACAGTCCATGGGGTCGCAAACAGTCGGACTTTCTACTGAGATGTATGTGCATTAAAGTTTGAGAAGCACTGGTTTAGATCAGGAGTCAACAAACAACAATCCATGGGCCAAACCCAGCCCATCCCCTGTTTCTGTACAGCCCATGAGCTAAGAATGGCTTTTACAGTTTTAAATGGTTGAAATTTTTTTCAAAATGATAATACTACTTTATGACATGAAAATTATGTGAAATTCACATTTCAATGTCCATAAATAAAGCTTAGTTGAAACATTTTTTTCCCTATTACTTACTGCCTGTGATTGCTTTGGCGCTACAATGGCTGGTACACTTGAGTAGTTATAACAGACTGTATGGGCTACAAAAATATTTGCTATCTGGTCCCTTACAGTTGAAGTTTGCCAATCCCTTCTCAGCTCTATCCCACATTCACTGCCACCAGCTCATAATGGGAGTAGGAAAGAGGGCAGCCAGCATTCGGGAAGACCAGAGAGGAAAAAGCATCCTTAGGGAGAACCAGAGTTCAGTTGAGGCCAGAGTGCTGGAAGGGGATTTACCATTGAGTAGAAGTCCAGGGAGAGGGGGAATTGGGCTGTGTGTGGTGTGGTAAGACAGCGGTGGTTAAGGAGAGGAGGCACAGAGCAGTGAGAAGACCAGAGTACAGAACACAGCCACTGTGAGGAGGGAGCTCCTCAAACGTGCATGGGAAGGCTGGCCAAGACCCAGGATGAAAGGTCAGGCGGAGCTCTCAGCTTCAAGTTTCCCCATGGAGCACAAATACAGTTGTTTTGAGACTGCTGCAAGTTGAAGGGTTGGGTGTGTCCTGGTTGTTGAAATTGGCAGACTTTTCCTGAGGTTTCCAAACTGTGAGGGTGAAAAGGCATTCTCATCCTTAAAAAGAAATTGTAATCTTGATGTGTATAGGGATGAAATTATCTCTCTGCACCTTTATCTTGAGATGGAATTGGCTACCTAAGTAAGGAGCTTGTTACACATGCAGACTCCTTACCCCACCAGAAAGAGCTTCATTCAGTGGGAATCTGATTTTAAAAAATGACTAATACTTTGAGAACTACTGCCTCAGTGAATGAAAGAACTCAGGCCTCTGGAAGGAGTCGGCTTGAATAGGTCATGCTTCTGAAAGTGAACATTTATATGAATGAGAGATTGGTTCCTAATTTCTGATGGCATACAGGACATCAGGAAGAGGCAAGAGCATTAGAGAGGAATTGATGGGCTCTCTCTGCTAAACCAAGAAGCAGGAGAAATGGGGGTAAGTTTCAGGTACCTGGGAAACTATAGGAAAGGCATTAGCTAGGAGAAGGCCTTGAAGGAGCTCAGGGACTAAAGCTAAGGGTTCTGATGCAGAGGATACCACCAAGTGAGATTCAGAGCACACAGTGCCTTAGAGCAGAAATACCTGCCTCTCCTATGACATGGGGCTTCCCAGGTGGTGAGGTGGTAACGAATCCACCTGCCAATACAGGAGACGCAAGATACCTGGGTTTGATCCTTGGGTTGGGAAGATCCCCTGAAGGAGGAATGGCAACCCACTCCAGGGTTCTAGCCTGGGAAATTCCATGGACAGAGGAGCCTGGTAGACTACAGTCCACAGGGTTGCAAAGAGTCAGACATGACTAAGCGACTGAGTGCCACACACACATGACTTGAGGATCTCAAGTGATTGACAGATGAGGATGCTCAGGGCTGAGTTACCAAAGGCAAATGGCAAATCTAATATGTATTTAGGTTATTTTCTGAACTTTCAAAAATTTCACCCCTATTCCACTGCTCCCAGTGTCTTTCACAACTGTCCCCTATATATTTATTTTCTCGGATGCTAGATGGGGGCTCAGTGCAAATTAAATTATGACACTGGCCCCTACAGAGTCTCTGACTCCAGGGCATATATGCAGGAGCAACTTATTTTTCACAAGTCACGAAACTAAAAATATCAGATAGTGTGAATACAAGGCATTGTCTCATACATCAATAATTCAGTTTCCGAAAAAAGATGGATAGGGAGAAGAAGGTTAGGATAGGAAATTAGTGCTTTTTAAAATCTGCTTTAGACCTGTCGTGCAAAAGCAGTCATCTTTTCTGTTTTTCTGCGTTTCCATTCATTGAAGGAAACATGCTGGAAACAACCACATTTGAGGCACAGCATGAAACATCTGTCCAAACTGTTTTAGCTTTTCATTGAGACATTGGTTTGGTTTTTGCAGGCAGCACCTTGCTGTCATGAGACAAAAAAACATTCCCAGGCTCTTTAAGGTATTATGTAGGGTTGCTATTGGGAACTGAGTGCACTTAAACAGATTCTCAGCCCACCCAGGAATATAGGTCTGACCCTTAAGGATAGTAAGTCAGGGAGTCAGATCCAAGAAAGGCCGACACTCCCTGCCCAGTTATTTTTAAACCCCAGAGGCTGCTTCTGCATATGATATCACTTATGTAACTTCTTTTTGCAAGGACCCCTCTGCTTCCCCAGCCCAGCTTCCACACCCATCCCACCCCATAGCATCAGCACAATGACACATGTGCTGCTCCACCCCACTGCAAATTTGGCAACAGACTAAGGATGTGGACATTGAGTAAATAAATACACAACAGTGAAATTGGCTTTTGTGCAACCAGCTTTCAGGAGTTACATTTTGTTCCTTTAGGTTTAAAATTTCAGTGCAATGGGATAAGAAAATTGCTCAAACTATATTGCAAAGCTGATTAGGAATTTCCGTCATTAGAAATACCATTATGTTATTTTGGGATAAAAGACTTTTTAATTTATACTGCAGCTTCCATGTATGAATACTAATCTAGAACAATCCTACTGGTTTCTATATGCTGGATTTATACATGAGTTTGATAAAAATCATATATTAAAACTTTTAAATAAATTCTAATAGTAATTAGTGACCATCCACTCTGAAAAGTGAGCACTAACTAATGGAATTTTGCTTCAAAGAATCTGGTCTATTAAACATGACATTAAATATTCATCTATTTAAAAAGCTGAAAATGTCAATGAAAGAACAAAGCTGTCAAATGCTAGGAGTGTTTCATTAAGAAACACTGATGGGATTTTGATGAAGTTGGGGACTCAGACAAGCTTTATCTGCCAGTGAGACAGCTATTCATATTTTTTTGTTGTTGTTAGCAAAATACCGGAAGAGCATGAAATAGCAATATGCTAACCTGAATTGAAATTTTTCCTTTTCTATATTTATACTAGCCCAATCCTATAAAACCTTTATATAAATAAATTAGTATCTATTTCGATGGAAAGCTGTTGACATCGGTACTATAATTAATTTGATAGCCATGGCCAGGCTAAGAGAGGACTAGAATGGATAATTGGAACATCTAGTCATTTAAAGGGTCATTTTAGCTGTTTCTTTTCATCATCTATACAATTAAGTGTTTCAGATGTGTATGCTTTTGGCTGCAGGTAACAGAGCATCCAAATATGCTATGCTAAGTCACTTCAGTCGTGTCTGACTCTGTGTGACCCCATAGACGGCAGCCCACCAGGCTCCCCCGTCCCTAGGATTCTCCAGGCAAGAACACTGGAGTGGGTTGCCATTTCCTTCTCCAATGCATAGGGCTCATTCAGCGCCCCCATGGACTCAGCCCACCAGGCTCCTCCGTCCATGGGAGAGGGTCCCCAATAACAAGAATAAAAAATTGACCCGCCCCAGTGCACCACCAAGGGTGAGGTTGTGGGAAGGTTGTTTGCCCCAGCATCAGCTAGGGAAGAAGAAAGAGCAATGAAGGCGACACCAGCATTTCAGCGATGAAAAGAGAGTTCAGGCTGGGAGCTGGGGCCCTGGACCAATCTTTGTGTGCTCTGAAGTGGCCGCATGCAGCTGTGAGACTACTTTGGTACAGGAGTGTGCCAGAGGAAGTTCCCGACCAGGAGGAGGCCCCCTGCATGGAAGTGTGGAGTCTTAGCCACAGGACCACCAGGGAAGTCCTAGACTGACTTCTGACACGTCAACCCGAGGTTCTCAACTGCACAAGAGAGAGAGGGACTGATAACAAAACAGAAACTGTATCACCTTTACTTGGAGTCATTCATTACACTCCTACTGCATTCTGTTTATTGGAAGCAAGTCATTAAGGCTGCCCTATATTCAAGAGAAGAGGAATAGGCTACATTTTGATAGGAGTGTCAAGGAATTTGTAGCTCGTCTTAAAACCACCATGAAAGGATTTGTTTTCCCTATATAATATCTATAGGGAAGCAGTTCTGTATAGTGTGGGGCTCCATGATGTAATAAAAATCAAGTTTTTTTCCTGTAATTCTGCTCTACCATTTTCAGTACATTGCTTCATTGTCTCAAAGTCACAAGATGACTGTTACAGATCCAAACATCATAACCATGTTTATTAAGACCAAAAAATAAAGTGGAAGAAAAAAAAAAAAAAAAAAAAAAATCAGCTTCTAGATCCTTTTTTCAGGAAACAAAAGACCCTTCCGAAAACCCTTCTCAGCAGAATTCCACTTAGGCTGCACTGGCTGGAACTCTGTTCGAAGGCCACCCCTTGCTTCAGGGGAGGTAAGAACAGTGACTGTTCAGCTTCTCCAATCTCTATCGCAGAGGTAGGCAAGGGTGGAGAGATCTGAAAAGCAGCCAAGCCGTGCTTTTGCCTTCCATATCAGACCCATAAAACTCCTCCCATGACTAGAAGGAGTTTCAAAGAGCTGTTTCTCTTCCCTTAACCAAAATTAACAGTGAAATGACTTGAAAATGGTTAGCAGAGGGAAAATGCATAGCTAATGAATGGAATCGCTTTCAATTATATATTTCCAAATAGGATCAAAAGCTAAATGTTGGATTAAATGAATCATTTGTACAGTTTAACAGGAAGTAGAATTGGGTCATCACAAAAATATTTGCCAATAAGATAGGGAGGACAAAGAAGAGGGGAGACTACCAACTTCTGACAAAATGTTAAAGCTGCCTCACAGATTACCTTGGGTTCAGAGGCCCAGGGCTAAAAATAATTTGGGAGCAGGGGAAAAAGGAACAATTACCTGATAACCCTAACCCAAATCTTATTTCTTACTTTATGGAGCTTTTTTTTTAGGCTTCTGTTGCCACTAGTGAATAAAAACAGGAAAAATACTGTGAGTTGATGGATTTTATTTAAGCCAACAATTATTTGAATTTAAGCTTTAAAGATTTTATAACATTTAACTAAAGAAAAAAAAATTAAAACCCCTCTCTTTCCTCCTTGAAAGCATAGAGCTCCCTAAGTCTATTGACTTGTGCTATGGTGTCACACAGGAATAAAGAAATCGCACGCACTACACAGATATTTTCTGGTTACATACAAGCATTAACACATGACCCCAACAATAGCTAAGACTGAAGAATGAGACAACCAGATTTACTGACTCTGGTGGTGTCGAGAGGTCTTTTCTAAGTAAACTAGCAGACATTCATGAAAATACATGTATGAAAGGGCAAGAGCTGAACATGAAGAAAGAACATGCCCACAGTGAGAATGCCCATAACCCCTGGCATTAACTCCTAGTGAGTTTAGGGGAATAGTGAGTGGTTAATCCTAAAAAAAAAAAAAAAAAAGGAATGGAGAATAAGAAACCTTCCCCTTCATAATGAAAGAATTCTGACATAAAGAAATTAAATAATTTATCCAAAGTGATAGGCCACATATGAAACAGAAAAAAAAAAGCCCAAGCATTTACAAGCGTTTACATTTATAGTTTAATTTGGAATAAAAAGTCATGCAGGTCTTTATTCTAAACAGTGACCAACTTGATCTAACACAAAATACATACCTCAAACAAAATCATATATTATGGGTGTTATCAATCCTTTTTATAATTTATAAGCTATTACTTTGTTTTCAATGTTTCTATCATCTGCAAAATTTAATTAAGAAGCAAAGAATCAGCTTATAGCAATCACCATTCCGTATATTTATTACTCAGTATTTCAAATATCAATCATATTATGATGACCCTTGATCCTCATAGAGTACAACAAAATAATAACTTGAACTTTTCCTTATTAAAAAAAAAATTTAAAGACAGACTGTAAGATACTTCTGATACTCCCAAGCATACAGCAAAATTCAAAAGTGCAGAAACTATCATAAACTTGTAACTCTCCAAAGCAACTGTCAAGTTCCAGGCTCAGGATAAGTGACTCATACTCTCAAAATTACTTTAGATAGTCAACATCTCTCACAAACTCATACATATTTTTCACGTATGAAAATACTTTGAGATAAAATATTTCCCACACTCATTTCTAACTAAAAATACCCACTGGGGTTTGATTGAAAAGATTCATTAGATATTACTCAATTAGGTGACATCATCATTAGTCCCCATTAAACACTAATTTGCTTTTTATCCTGCAAAAACTAACACATATGTAAAATAGGCATTGGCCACTTCTGAAAAGTACATCTGATGATAAGACAATAAGCAAGTTGATGGTAATTTGATATATGAGCTGTTGTTCGTTCCATGCCTCCTTTTCCACTGCCACTTTTACCAGAAATGAAAGTTACCAGCAAATGCTTCTGTTTTCTACATTGTGTCCAACATCCTTATGTGTGGGACACACACACTAGTTTAGATCAACAAGCACTTATCAAGTATCTGCTGCCAGGTGCCAAGCTGGTATTGTAGACACAGTGCCAAAAGGGGCAGCCTCTGGCTGTCTTAATTCTCACTTGAGGTCATCATTTTCTAACTATATAGCCTCAGGCAAGTTCCTTAGTCTTTCTAAGCCCTAACTTATTTATCTGCAAAATGAGAATACTAATAATACCTACTTCATGGGAGTTTTGTGAATATTAAATAAGATAATTCATATACAGAGCCTGGTATCTAGTGAGTGAAAAGAATTTTGCTATCATCACCACCATCATCATTATCACAGCATGATCTCTTTCTCTAATCTTTATTTCCCCAACTGGGGGAAAAGACACATAAACAGTTTTCTTTTTGTGTTGTGCTGAAGGCAATGGCACCCCACCCCAGTACTCTTGCCTGGAAAATTCCATGGACAGAGGACCCTGGTGGGCCGCTGTCCATGGGGTCGCTAAGAGTCGGACACGACTGAGCGACTTCACTTTCACTTTTCACTTTTATGCATTGGAGAAGGAAATGGCAACCCACTCCAGTGTTCTTGTCTGGAGCATCCCAGGGACGGGGGAGCCTGGTGGGCTGCCGTCTATGGGGTCGCACAGAGTTGGACACGACTGAAGTGACTTAGCAGCAGCAGCAGATCTCAGAGGACAGGTACTTCGAGGAATGTCTCTGAACCGAGAGCTGAAGGATGAGTAGAGTTAGCCAGATAAAGGAGAAAGGTATTCCAGAGGGAAGAGCTTGAGCAAAGTCACAAGGAGCATATTGTACACAAGAATTGGATGTGGTTTTCTATTATTAGATAGGAAGTGGTGGCTCAGATGGTAAAGCGTCTGTCTATGATGCGGGAGACCCGGGTTCAATCCCTCAGTTGGGAAGATCCCTTGGAGAAGGAAATGGAAATCCACTCCAGTACTATTGCCTGGAAAATCCCATGGACAGAGGAGCCTGGTAGGCTACAGTCCATGGGGTCGCAAAGAGTCGGACACGACTGAGCGACTTCACGTTCATACAGGTTCAAGATGGGGAGTGGTCAAAAATGGGAAAGTCAAATAAGACTGGAAAGTAAAGTGTGATTTTCAAGGGAGAGCAAGAGCTGATAACAGTTTGGAAGTCATTATGGTAGGCTGCAGTCCATGGGGTCACTAAGAGTTGGACACAACTGAGCGACTTCACTTTCCCTTTTCACTTTCATGCATTGGAGAAGGAAATGGCAACTCACTCCAGTGTTCTTGCCTGGAGAATCCCAGGGATGGCGGAGCCTGGTGGGCTGCCATCTATGGGGTCGCACAGAGTCGGACACGACTGAAGTGACTTAGTAGTACCAGCAGTAGCAGCATGTAGACCATATAGAAAGTTAACAAGGTAGATGAGATCAACTAGGGAGAGAGTAGAGTTGGAAATTTGTTATTTTGTATTTACTACTGCTCTAATTAATTTTATTCAACAAATTTTAATGTATTTTCTGTGTGTCAACTGTTTCAGACTCTCAGGGCACAAAGGTGAAGCTTTCATAGAACTTAGGGTTAGAACAGGAAGAAAACACATCAGTTTTAATAAATGATACATGACAACATACATGAAAAATAAATTCATTTATATAGGTTGGTAACACCATTCTGAATTATGACAGTAGTTCTACTGCAGATCCATATTTTAAGAAGAATTTATCTTGAGTGATTTGAGAGTCATCTGTCTTATATGTCCACCTGCATATTTTAATTTAGAAATGCATTAAGAAAACCCTTAAATATTTAATATGACCAAATGCTAATCTTAGTAAATTATGCTAAGTAAATATGCTGATGTTAAAATTAGTATAATGCATTATGGAATCTGAAATTAATTTTGAAGTTTAGACTAGGATGATCAGGGAATTATTTGTCAGATGACCCTGGTTCATATTGGGGCTAAACAAGTGTTTGTTGACTTAATTGCCACCTATAATTTCATTTGGAAATGTCATGGGTGTTTCAAACTTATGTCCCAGCCTCCCCTGCAGCTAGAGGTGGTCACCTGACATAACTTTGATCAGTGAGATAGAAGTAGGGGTCTACTGAGGATCTCTGCAAAATTTTTTGCTTTTCTGACATAGACACCACCCTCTTTCTACTTTCAGCTTCCTCCTTCTCCCATCCAGAGTACTGACACTATGCTTGGAGCTGCAGCACCCCTGTTACATCAGTGGAAATGAAAGACATGATAAAGAAAGGCTTTCAGACCTTTCCCTGTACTACACATCTCAGTTTCTAACGGCACCATCCATCTAGTAACTCAAGCCAAATAAAATAAAATCTAGGTATCCTTGATGCCTCCTTCTGGTTCTACCTCTAAACTATATCTTCAAACTCATCTTCTTTCCATTTCTGCCATACAGCCAACCCATTGCCATAGCCCCCCACTGCACTCCCTGCTACAATCCATCTTCCACACCACAGCCAGGGTGGTCTTTTGAAAACACATAGGTTAAGTCACTCCCTATTTTAAAACCTTCCAATTGCTTCCTATTTTGCTTATAATATCCACATGCCTGCCCATGGCTTACGGGGCTCTGCGTGACCTGACCTCAACTTGTACCCATGCCCTTCTTACTATGCTCAAGTTGTACCACCTTCATTTTACTCCTCAAAAGCATCAAATGTATTCCCACCTTAGAGCCTCTGTACCTGATGTTCCCTTTGCTTCAAATACTTTTTGACCTGGCTCTTTCCATGATTGGCTTCTCATCATTCAGGTCTCAGCTCAAATGTCACCTCCCTAGAGAGGCCTTCTCTGACCACCTTATTTCCCCTGTGATTCATTATCCATACACCCTGTGTTATTTCCTTCATCATTTTCTGAAATTATCTTGCTTATTTAGTTGTTTTTCTTCTTTTGTCTCCTTCTAGATTATGGTCTTCATGAGTATAGAAACTGTGTCTCTTATTCTCTGCTTCATCCTCACAGCTAGAACAATGTTTAGCACACAGTAGGTACTTGATAAACACTGTTTTTAATAAATGGATGAATTTTTTAAAAAACCAACATACAGTCTTGGACTCTTAGAAAACTGCTAGATTTTATGGTTTCAAAACATATGAATTTTCTTATTTAAACACTTGAATAGCTAAAGAGAATTTTATATTTAAATAAAAGTTTATTCTAGCATATGGGTTAGAAATAACTGAATGTACTTAATCCTATTAACTATCCTCTATCATGTTTAAATATTTTTGCTTACCACATATAGTCTTGAACCTAGTTGTAGTAACATAATATGGGATTAGATCCCTCATACAAGTTGCCAAGCATCATGTTTTTATATGAAACAAGCCATTAGGAGTTTGGAAGGGGCCCAACACTCACAGTTCAAAGTTTCCAGATCCATTTACATGTGGTGGTGAGAGGGAAAGGCTGTCCTTCAGACCATTCCTATGGACAGCATAGAAAGCCAGGGATTTTTTTTTTTCCAAACTCTTTGATTTCAATCCAGTGAAAATAAAGCATGTAGGGAAAATGTTCGAGGTTAATCAATATGGCCTCTGTAAGGGACAAATGCTTTCAAAACCACAAGGAGTAGGATGTACATTTCTGATCACTTTTATTTCTAGATTTTTTTTTTCAATAATTTTGAAGTTTTGGGGGATTTTACCAGTATTTTCATTAGTAGATTCTTAGTGTTGGAAGGAAAGGGAAAATAAAAGAGTTTTACACCACCACCCTTCCCGGTACCACTACAGAGACTGGAAACAGCAAGTTAAAAGGCTCAATGCCTGGAGTTCCCAAAGATGTTGTTATGTTACATCATGGACAACCCAGAACAGAAGAGGAGGGGAGCAGGTACCAGGACAGGTCAGGGCACGTACAGAAACACCAGGTCCTAGGTGGCAATAAGGAACACTCACAAAGCAAGAACGCTCTCTTCCCTTGGCTTCTTTGATTTCCTTTGTGTCTCAAAGTGTGATCCGTGAAGTCCTGGGGAACTCTGCAGGGGAATCCAAGAGATCAAAACTACTTTCATAATAATGTTTGAAGAATGATTTGCCTTTTACGCTATGTGGACATTTATATTGATGATGCAAAAGTAATACTGGCTCAAACTGACAGTCGCTTAATACATGTTGAAGCAGGAGCACCAAACTGTACCCAACAGACACCATTTTCTTCACCAGCACAAACTCACAAATCAAAAGGAAAGAAAGCTAGTTTTACTTAAGAATGTCCTTGATGAAACATTAAAAGTCACTAATTTCATTAAACCTCAACACTTCAGGATGGGTCTTAGTAATACTCTGACAAACTAGGACAGACACAGAGGCACATCTGCTCCATATTAAGGTGGAATGGGTATCGCCAAGATAAATGCTTGTGTTATTATTGTTTGAGTTACAAGCTGAACTAACCATTTTTTTCATGAAACATCATTTTTACTTGAAAAAGCAACTTACTCAGATTTAGGAATTTGGCATACATTTTCTTGAAAATGAACAAAATGAGCCTGTTATTTCAAAGAAAACATCCGGCAATATTTATTGACAAGTAACATTTAAGAAACTACTTCTTGCTGAGATTTGGGGTCATATCTATAATTATCCAAAAAAAGCTACTAAAATATTCCTCCCTTTTCCAAATGCATACCTCCATGACACCAGATTTTCTTCATATACTTCAATAGAAACATCTAGCAGATTGAATGCAGATGCAAATATAAAATTCCAGTGTCTTTTATCAAGTCAGACATTAAAAATATTTGCAAAAAATATAAAACAATGCTGTGCTACTCACTGATTTTTTGTTTTGGAAAATAAATGCATATTTTATAAAAATATGTTAATTTACCTATAATGGGTTTATTGTTTTCAAATGAATTAATAATATGTGTTTTTAATGTCTTAGTTTTGACTTCTAGTATAGTTAATATTCATAGCTATAATCCCAAAAAACAAAAAATCTTTGGAATCCTCAATTTTTAAGAATATAAAGGAATCCTGAGACCAAAACTCAGTATATTAGATAGTTAAAATAGAAATTTCTGTCAGTAATATATAATAGAACTATGTCATAGAAATAGAAAAATGTGTAATAGAAATATATAGCAGAAATCTACATTTCTAATAGCATAGATCATTTTCATTCTACTGCAAAAAAAAGGTAGCTTTTTTATACTGTTAAAGGAAAAATCCACACAGCAGAATCAAGGTTGCCACCTATCTTGTCCTCACAGTAACTAGTGGCTTGTGAGGGTCAAAGAGCTGTTAGTATGCAGTGGCAGATGGGCTAGTGGCACAGGAAAGAGCCAGCAATGACTGGACTGGGAAATAAGAAAAGGTATGATGGGATAAAATGCTCCATTGCTTTATGGGCCTTTCTAGTGAGGTATGAACAATGAGAAATGTACTCTGATACAAGATTACTTTTTTAGATAAATTTGTGTTTTCCCTTCTGTTTTTCCCCTTAGAGGCCCTCATTCATGTAAGTACAGGTTCTCTGCTCTCTTGCCTCAGGGTTAGTTTGAGGTTGCAATATCTAAATTTTCTTTTAAGAGGCATTAAGGAGAATATAGTTAAATCTGGGGAGGAATATCCCCTGTCTAAATGAGAGTTTCTCTGGTTTGGTGGGGGAGACTAAGTCTAGGGCCATCTGTATCCTCCCTTACTTCCTGCCAGTACCCCCAAGAACCCAGCAGGACCTCAGAGAGACAATCAGTGTACCAAGAGGCAGACCACTGCCCAGGCTTCTCCAACCACAACAATGGCCTCCGTGCACTAAAGATGGCACAAAAATGGCAGAAGGGAGGCCTTTAAAGCTGCAAAGGGAGAGACAGTAGCATCTTGCCAGTAACCTGTGTGGCCAGATGGCTGATGCCTTTCTGGGCCCTAGGATGTGTCAACTCTGCTTGAGAGCCTGGAACCCTGACACAGCCTCCAATGAAAACCCCAAGAACAAGAAGTTGAATTCCTCACTAGCCCTTCGGAATGTGCGGAGAGGGTCAAAGTTAACTACTGAATTAAAAGTAGAGAAGTATGAATATTATTTGGCAATAAAAAGGAATGACACAGTGACACATGCTACAATAAGGATGAACCTTACTGCTAAGTCACTTCAGTCATGTCCGACTCTGTGCGACTCCAGAGACGGCAGCCCACCAGGCTCCCCTGTCCCTGGGATTCTCCAGGCAAGAACACTGGAGTGAGTTGCCATACCATCCTCCAGGGAATCTTCCTGACCCAGCAATCCAATCAGAGTCTCTTATATCTCCTGCATTGGCAGGCAAGTTCTTTACCACTAGCGCCATCTACAAACCCCAAATACTGAAGAATAGGTGAATAGAAGAATTTTTTTTTTTTTGGTGAGGAGAGGGGTGATGAAAATGTCATAAAATCTATTGTGATGATAGATGTACAATTCTGTGCCTATATCGAAGAATTGAATTTCATACTTAAAAAGGGTGAATTACATGGTATATGAGTTATATCTCAATAAAGCTGTTACCAAAAAAAAAAAGTATAGAAGTCCGATCTCATGCCTATTTTACATACACCATGCTTTACAGTCATTTTATGAGGCTGCATCAAGGTGAAGTGGTAACTTCTGAACACACATATTGTACTGGCTTGGGGCCTAGTCAAAATCCCCACAGCACAAGCACTGTGGAAAGGTGTGGCACAGGGCAGAATGGGCTCCAGGGAACAGGGGAGGGGCAAAAAAGTGGTCTTGGCAAGTGGTCTGTCCCAAGGGACCACACATGCCACCAGGGCACCATCTTGGGGAACATTAGAGCAAGAAATATTCAGAGATGTGAGAGAATAACCAACATTAAGGATATCTTCAGCAGATTGCAACACCCCACCTCAGACAAGGGGTCCAGTTGCAGAATCTTGCCCTAGCACATGATTGTGATAAGGGCTGCAGCCCTGGAGAGACTGGGCAAGTTATCCAGGAAAGACCTAGGGAAACCCAATAGGGATTTAATTAGTAAATAATAATCAAGTTAATAATAATGTAAATATATAATTGATGCCATTTGTGTATAATAGTATGAACTATAAATCACATAAGCTCTAATAATAATGACAATAGCAAACACTAATTGTCAGGTACTGCTATATGTACTTTACATTTTTTAATTTATTAAATCTACACAACTTCTGAAATCACTACTATTATCCTCCCCATTTTACAGATAGAAAATTGAGTCACAAAAAGATGAGGAAACTTGACCAAGCTCATTAGTAAGGGCAGAGCTGAAATTAAAACACAAGCAATATGGTCCCAGGACCTATCCTGACAACTCTACCATGTTGTGTTTAGGGTAGAGGCCCACTTACTACAACTGATTAACCAGGCCCGCAGGAACCATGCTTGGTATTGAATCCCCTTCAGCACTGAACAAGAAATCTTTAAAGCCCTTCCCATAGAGGAAGGGTTGGTCCCAGAGCCTGGGCTGGGGCCAAGACTGCAGGTAGCCAGACAGGGAAGCAGGCAACCACAGACACATCTTGTATTCTTCTTTTACAGTTGAGGAATCTGAGGCTCGAAGAAGTTACACAGTTTGCCTGAAGACTCAGTAAACAATGGAGTCAAGAAAGGATCTCAGAACTCCTGATTCCAAGATGGAAGCTGTGAACTGGCTTTTAGAAATGGACTGGCAATGTCAAATAGTAAGTGAACTGGGCAGTGGGGTAGCAGAATGATTAAAAACATGTGCTTGGTGGCCAGACTCCAGCTATGCCAAACACCTTATGATCTTGAAAGAGCTACTAACCTTTCCTATTAAACAGGTTTAGTAATAGTAATAACAGTGTCTGCCTCTTGGAGTTGCTCTGGGAATTCTATGAAAAAGTTTGTGTGTAAAAATCTGATTGCCCAACATACAGTGAGTGAGTGACGTCACTCAGTCGTGTCCGACTCTTTGTGACCCCATGGACTGTAGCCTACCGCGCTCCTCCGTCCATGGGATTTTCCAGGCAAGAGAACTGGAGTGGGCTGCCATTTCCTTCTCTAGAGGATCTTCCTGACCCAGGGATTGAACCCCAGTCTTCCGCATTGTAGGCAGACACTTTATTGTCTGAGCCACCAGGGAAGTCCAACATACAGTACCAACATACAGTAGGTTCTCAATAAATGGGAGCTGTTTGAGCAGCTGTTCCTCTTATCCTGCTGAGTGATGACAAGCTCTGAGGCAGCCCAGATCTTTCCCCTAAGCCATTTTACCTCCTTAAACTTAATAGACTACAAGATGGCATGAACATAACTTTTATATGCACTAAGCATATATTCTGGTTCAGAATATCAGTTCTGAGAGGCACATTAGAATGTTGTTACTTTTCAGTCGTGTCTGACTCTTTGCAACCCCATGGACTGCAGCACACCAGGCTTTCCTGTCCTTCACAATCTCCTGGAGCTTGCTCAAACTCATGTCCATTGAGTCGGTGATGCCTTCCAATCATCTCATCCTCTTTCATCCCCTTCTCCTGTCTTCTATCTTTCCCAGCATCAGGGTCTTTTCCAATGAGTCAGCGCTTTGTATCAGGTGGCCAAAGTATCAGAGCTTCAGCTTCAGAACATCAGTCCTTCCAATGAATATTCAGGGTTGATTTCCTTTAGGATTGACTGGTTTGATCTCCTTACAGTCCAAGGGATTCAACAGATGAGAAAATTGAGGGTCAGAGCAGTCACATATGTTGCACAAGGTTTTATAGCTAGTTACCAGGAAAGCCAAGCCAGATCTTTAATTTGCAATTTAAAATTTTTCAAAGCTGTTAGAAAGAGGTAGAAAAGCAGAAAACTTAAGAAGTGAAATTGTGACAGCTACATGTAGCCCTTCAATCCTGAATGTAGGGCACAGGAAAAGACCTGCCACTCCTGAGAAAACTTGACCGCTAATGGTGCCCTGGCCAGGCCTGTCCCCACTGTCAGCGTGCACAGGTGAAGTGATGCTTCCCAGCCAGCAGTAAGTATTGCTTTCAGATATTCATCCCATATCAGCCCACCCTTAGTTGATGGTGTAGTCTGTTCTGAACAAAGGAAACTCGACCTTGGGTGATACACAAGAGAAGTTAACAAAAGGGTGGGAACCAGTATCTTGGAAAGCATATGGTAGGTATGGGATTAGTGTTAGTAAAAGGATCAAAGGAAAAAAAAAAGTCGTTTTATAATTCTTGAGTGGATTGCCTTAACTTACTAAAAGACTAGCTGAAAAGTGAATGAAATTAACAAGCAGGTGTTAGATGGGGATGCAGGGCATCAGAGACGGTGTATTGAACTGAACAAGTAATAAAGAGCCTTAAGAATGAGGCTTGAGGAAAACAAATGTGTGTGCTTGCACATGTGCACACATATATATTTAGCTGAGAATGCCTGTGTTCCCCTCTTTGCAGTTAATTTAAGAGCTGCCCTCAAAGGCAAATTAAATTGTGTCCACTGTGCTATTTATAAGCATTGAGGGAGGTCTGGGGGCATGATGGGAGAAGTGGTGGGAGTATGACAGGGCAAGGCAGTTAAGGGTGAAGGAGCAGAGGTTCCAAACTGAAATTGCTGGGTCCACCTGCTACACGTTAATTATGCAACAATTACTGTCTATTTAGTGTCATTGCTGCATCTTTTAAGAAAAAGAAGTACATTTGGGAAACACTTGACAAATCTACTCACCAAAGAAAGAAAAGGTTAGAATTCTGTATATTTTTTAGCTACATATATTATGAAGAGAAACTAACTTGACCCCATTTGATAAAAACACAGTGACTACTGAGCAAAGAAATCAGCCTGAACATCAAAGTTTTCCATTGACTACAACCAGTGTTCTAGTCTTGTCTAATAGTTTTAAGTATCCAAATGATGTTAACTTGTGCACTGTTTTGCACTTTCAGTTGAAAAAGCACTTGGTACAAATATGTAAAGGAAAAATGCAGTTAATATTGCAGACTACCCACTAGCATTATCCACTCTGACATTATACATTAATAAGATGGATCTCAAAGATCACAGGTCTTCCTGGAGATATTGCCTCAACAGGAGAACGACAAGTGTTATGCAAAAAAGAACTGTCCCCAAATTGAGGAACATTGACACCAAAAATATCTGTGTACTCCTTCTGATGAGTGATGCACACATGTTCACTTGTAACTACCACTCCAGAAGCTACTATTCATTGCCTGCATGCCAGGGCCACCGGTTTTTCTATACATGGGGCTGAAGTTAGGTGCTCTGCTCAACTGGCAGCTTTCTTTTTTTGTGGAGACATCCTTGGGGAAGCCCAGTTTTTGTCCATATTCTTATATCTTCTGGTCTTGGAATTTTGATGGTGCTTGTCCTTTTGTCTTCATGGAGCATTTGCAAGCTCACCTGCAATCTTCTCTAGCCTTCCTCTCCCTCCACTTTTTTCACAGATAATATTTTAGCTTGGTGGGAAACTATTGTTTGCCTAGGAGTGCCGGGTTAACACAGTTTTGTTGGGATCTTCTGTGTTATGTTTGTTTACATGTCTGTTTTTTGTCTGTTTACATCATGACTTTGACCCACTTCAGTCATTTGGGGAACTTGTATTTAAATACAGACCCGTGACTAGAGTTATGAGCACCACTTTCAAGATGTTTCTCTTTAGTCTCTTTCATATTTCAAACTGCTTTGGCTACATAAATACACATAGAAGTAACTGGAATATTATTTCTATATACCTCTACTAGCTATGTTCATCTACCTCTAAGAAAAATGTTGTCAACTGTCTCTTGCTTAAGTAAACTAGGTAGGAGATCAGTAGCAGCTCTCACAAAAAGGGAGATGGAATTGGAGCCATCAACAAGATTAGATTTCACCACATTCCATTCCCTCTGGAACCAAAATGCCAACTCAACTGGCATCAAGTATCTTGGGTTTACAAGGTATGAGAAAGAACCAAAGGGTAATAATGTCTCTTATGAGAAGAGTGGAGATTCCAGAGGGAGGGGACATGAGCACAAGTCTGTAGGCCTTGGAAGGGGGTTGTAATAAAAAGAGGAATAAATTGAGGAGAGAAGGACCGACAATTTATAACACCCTCTTCCCCAAACCTAAATCCTTTGAGCCCCTTCTTCTGTGTAGTACACAGGGAGAAAACTTCAGTTTAAATTGGCACTGCCTCTTTGGAGAAGGCGATGGCACCCCACTCCAGTACTTTTGCCTAGAAAATCCCATGGACAGAGGAGCCTGGTAGGCTACAGTCCATGGGGTCACAAAGAGTCGGACACGACTGAGCGACTTCACTTTCACTTTTCACTTTCATGCATTGGAGAAGGAAATGGCAACCCACTCCAGTGTTCTTGTCTGGAGAATCCCAGGGATGGGGGAGCCTGGTGGGCTGCCGTCTATGGGGTCGTACAAATTCGGACACGACTGAAGCGACTTAGCAGCAGCAGCAGCTTTTCCTCTTACACTGCATGGTTCTTTTTGAAACATATCTGATCCTAGGACCAAAGTGTCATCAGGGCAAAAAAGAACAACCTCTAGATACTGCTGAACAGTGCAGCCTTTGCTCTAGTGATAAGGCAGCCCAGAGGCTCCCAGCCTTCCCCAAAGACCTGACTATAACAGTTCTTCCATCCTTCTCAGTGGAGAGGCTCAGTAAATTAAGCACATCAGTGATCCACAAAATACTGAATCTTCCTGAATCTGCATGAATTTTGTCTTTCTGTTTCTAGAGCCCTTCGGGGAAGGCAATGGCACCCCACCCCAGTACTTTTGCCTGGAAAATTCCATGGACAGAGGAGCCTGGTAGGTTCCAGTCCATGGGGTCGCTAAGAGTCGGACACGACTGAGCGACTTCACTTTCACTTTTCACTTCATGCATTGGAGAAGGAAATGGCAACCCACTCCAGTGTTCTTGCCTGGAGAATCCCAGGGATGGGGGAGCCTGATGGGCTGCCGTCTATGGGGTCGCACAGAGTCGGACACGACTGAAGCGACTTAGTAGCAGCAGCAGCAGCAGCAGCAGAGCCCTTGGGAAACTAACATGTTGATTTGGAGGATTTCAGAATTCATGAGTTTCCTAAAAACCAATATGGAAGGGAGATTTATTTATCTACTGCTATTCTTTGGGACTGTAGAATTTCTGTGCCCAGGTTTTCTTTAAAACAAACAAACAAACTTCAGAAAAATAAAAACCCTAAAGGGAAATATAGGAAAGCCTCCCAGACAAATGACCATCCATAGCAATGCCTCCAGGACAAACAACCATTTAGGTTATACAAATGGAACATACTTACAGTATCTTAAATCTGATAGCAATTTAATCAGATGCAGGGAAAAGTGCACAGAATGGAATCACCGGTGGGACTTGCTAAAAGTAAAGATCCGAGGGGGCCATCCACTGAGATTCTGGAGTGGGGACCCCAAATCTATGTGTTTCATAAGAACCACTGGAGCTTGTTGCAGGTGGTTCAGTGAACAAATTGTTAAAAGACATCAACTGGTCCCAGGAGCCTCAGTTCCCACCTTCTCCATTTGCTCTCCTTCCCTTGTCCTGCTCCCCTAAAAAAGCTCTCATCAAGGCCACCATATGGTGGTTCCCAAGTCTGTGATCAGTTCTCATCTGCTCCTGCATGACCTAAAGGCAATAGTTGACCCAGCTGAGCACTCTCTCTCCTCTGAAGCATGTTCTCCACTTGGCTCAAAGGGCACTCCTCTCTCTTGGTATCCCTTTCCCTTTCTATTTACTCTTTCTCAGTTTCCTTTGCTGACTTTACCTTTCTAATTTCTAAATTTTGGAGTGCCCCAGGGTTTCAATTTATAGGACTTTCCCCTTCTCAACCTACACTTATTTCTTCAGTATTTTCATCCAATCAGATCAGATCAGATCAGATCAGTCACTCAGTCGTGTCTGACTCTTTGCGACCCCATGAATCGCAGCATGCCAGGCCTCCCTGTCCATCACCAACTCCCAGAGTTCACTGAGACTCACATCCATCGAGTCGGTGATGCCATCCAGCCATCTCATCCTCTGTCGTCCCCTTCTCCTCCTGCCCCCAATCCCTCCCAGCATCAGGGTCTTTTCCAATGAGCCAACTCTTCACATGAGGTGGCCAAAGTACTGGAGTTTCAGCTTTAGCATCATTCCTTCCAAAGAAATCCCAGGGCTGATCTTCTTCAGAATGGACTGGTTGGATCTCCTTGCCGTCCAAGGGACTCTCAAGAGTCTTCTCCAACACCACAGTTCAAAAGCATCAATTCTTCGGCGCTCAGCCTTCTTCACAGTCCAACTCTCACATCCATACATGACCACAGGAAAAACCATAGCCTTGACTAGGTGAATGCATTGGTGTAATGTTCTATTAATGCTGGGAATTTCTGAACGTGTGTTTATAGTCCATTCTGCTCTCCTGAGCAGTTATAGATCCAGTTGGCAACTCAGCATCTCCAGTTGGATGTCTAAGCAGTATATGATAATATGTATGAACACCCTGACTGATCCTTTCTCTCTCAAAACCTGCTTGTTCATCAATGTTTTTCAGCTTTGTAATGGGTAACTCTTTCGGTTGCTAAGTCCAAAAACCTTCAGTCACCATTGACTCCTCAGTTTCTTCATATTCCACATCTAAACCATCAGCAAATCCTGTCAGCTCTACCAGGAAAAACATCCAAATCCAACCATTTCTTGCCATTTCCAGTACTCTCAACCTGGTCTAAGCCATGATCACCACTGGGTTACTGCAGTAGGCTCCTAACTAGTCCCAGTGCCTGCTCCCCCCACACTCAGCAACTAGACTGTGATCCTCTTCAAACAAGAGTCAGGTCACATCATGTCACTCCTCTGTTCAAAACCCTCCAAAGCCTTCTTGTCTCAAAGTAAAATCCAAGTTCCCCACAATTATCCACATGAAACTACGTTGTCTAATCCAGTGCTACTTTTCCGACCTCATCTTGCCACCTCAGCCTTTGCGCTAGCTACTCCTTTGCCTAAAAGGCTCTTCTCCCAGGTACCCATGCTTGCTCACTCACCTCCTTTGGGTTTCTGTTCAAATGTCCTCTCTTTAGAAAGGTTACCTAAATGTGGTAGGCAGTGTCTAAGATGATCTCCATCTCCTGGTATTCATCAGTTCAGTTCAGTTCAGTCACTTAGTCGTGTCCAGCTCTTTGTGGCCCCATGAATTGCAGCACGCCAGGCCTCCCTGTCCATCACCAACTCCTGGAGTTCACTCAGACTCACATCCATCGAGTCAGTGATGCCATCCAGCCATCTCATCCTCTGTCGTCCCCTTCTCCTCCTGTGTCGTCCCCTTCTCCTCCTGTTCCCAATCCCTCCCAGCATCAGAGTCTTTTCCAATGAGTCAGCTCTTTGCATGAAGTGGCCAAAGTACTGGAGTTTCAGCTTTAGCATCATTCCTTCCAAAGAACACCCAGGACTGATCTCCTTCAGAATGGACTGGTTGGATGACCTTGCAGTCCAAGGGATTCTCAAGAGTCTTCTCCAACACCACAGTTCAAAAGCATCAATTATTTGGTGCTCAGCCTTCTTCACAGTCCAGCTCTCACATCCATACATGACCACAGGAAAAACCATAGCCTTGACTAGACGGACCTTTGTTGGCAAGGTAATGTCTCTGCTTTTGAATATGCTATCTAGGTTGGTCATAACTTTCCTTCCAAGGAGTAAGCATCTTTTAATTTCATGGCTGCAGTCACCATCTGCAGTGATTTTGGAGCCCAGAAAAATAAAGTCTGACACTGTTAGCACTGTTTCCCCATCTATTTGCCATGAAGTGATGGGACCAGATGCCATGATCTTCGTTTTCTGAATGTTGAACTTTAAGCCAACTTTTTCTCTCTCCTCTTTCACTTTCATCAAGAGGCTTTTTAATTCCTCTTCACTTTCTGCCATAAGGGTGGTGTCATCTGCATATCTGAGGTTATTGATATTTCTCCTGGCAATTCTGATTCCAGCTTGTGCTTCTTCCAGCCCAGCGTTTCTCATGATGTACTCTGCATATAAGTTAAATAAGCAGGGTGGCAATATACAGCCTTGTTGTACTCCTTTTCCTATTTGGAACCAGTCTGTTGTTCCATGTCCAATTCTAACTGTTGCCTCCTGACCTCCATGTTTCTCAAGAGGCAGGTCAGGTGGTCTGGTATTCCCATCTCTTTCAGAATTTTCCACAGTTTATTGTGATCCACACAGTCAAAGGCTGGTATTCATACCCTTATACAATTCCCAACATTTGTATGTAGGCTGAATTTAGTGTCATGCCTCTAGCAAATAGAACTAGACAGTGGCAATGGATGTCACCTCCGAGAGTATGTCAGAAGACTGTGGTCTGCATCTTGGGCACACTCATCTCTCCTTTGCCTGCTACTCTGTGGGAGGCCAACCACCATATAGACAGGCCCAGGTGGCAGAGACTAAGGGAGGCTTCCAGCCAATAGCCCACAAAGAACAGAGACCCTCAATCCAACAGCCTGAAGTGAACTGAATCCTGCCAGCTCTTCCAGCTGACACACTGAGTGGAATCTCTTGAGAGACTTGAAGCATAGACACCAGCTAAGCCTTTCCCAGTTCTTAATACACAAACACTATAAGTAAGTTTATATGTGTGTGTGTTAAGCCATAAGGATTGGGGTGATTTCTTACTTGGCAATATACAATTAACATTCTGATCATCCTGTGTATTCACAAAGTCCTGCTACCCTTGCCACCTAGTATTCCTATTCCTCTTACCTGCAGAACTTTCTACATAACCCTGAGCTCTCAAAACTTTGTACATTATCAGTTTGTTTAGTTCTGTCTGTACCCACTAAAATAAAAGCTCCATGAGGCAGGGATATTGGTAGGCATTTTTCACTGTTATATTCCCAGCACCTAAAACATGCTTGGAACACAGTAGGCACTCAATAAAAATGTGTTGGGTGAACCAATGAACCTGAGTAAGGGAAAGAGCTTCGTAAAATGGTGAAAATACAACTCATAAAGTTGTGGTGAGTGTTCAATAAGCAAAATACATAACACCTCTGGTTCTTAGTAGGTGATTAACAAAGTAAGGTTCTCCCTCCAAAAGAAACTTTCATCAAACGACATTAGTACAGACAGATAAAATTGTAGTATTTTTTCAGACTGATATGCTTATTTGCATAATTCTTGGCAAAGAAGATGGGACAGCTCATTTAAACTAAGATACAAAGCATTATTAGTTCAGTGGCTGTTTTAATTGTGGGTATTACCTAACTTGTCTCCATTCTTCAGGATCTGTGAAAGCAAACAGCACTGCACTAAAATGTGAGCCACATCTTCAGTTTTCTATATTGTTCTATAACTCAGTTTCCTTTCAGCATTAAGGACTTTGAATTTATCAGAGAAGTTCTTTCAGACCTCTACAGGCTCTGAATTAGATTCTCACTTTGAGAGTCATTCAGGGAAAAATAAAAAATAGTTCCTTCTGTCACTCTTGTTGAATAGCCTCTTAAAACCCCACTGTCTTCATAACCATTGCCAGACAATAAGATAATCCCCTGAGCAGTAGGCAATTATTACCATTTCAAGACCATTGTACAGTTGCCTCTGAAACGAAATCACTGAGTTATATGATCTTCAGTTATTATGAACTTAGCCATTCTCCAGCAGGAAGCAGTGTAAGCAGACCATTTCTACAGAACAATAATGTTTAAAACTTTAATATCGGCCAAGCAATAGGAGCAATTTTCCTAACAGGATTGAACTAAGGATAAATGGATGTCTGACAAGCTATTCAACTGATGTTTCTTGAAGCCTTCAGGACTGTATGTTGTTCATTGTTTTATCCAAATCTGGCACAGTTCCTGTTACGAGTGGTGCTCAGAAAATGTCTGTGGATTAGATAGATGAATAGGCAAATGAAAACATTATGATAAGCCCCTGAATGACTGTCTCCTTGTATAAGCTAGTCCACTGCAGACCACCTACAGTATCTGGGTCGTCACTTCTTTCTTGCCTGAATCAACTGATGGCCTCACTCGTCTATGTAGTTAAATAGACTTTCAACAGCCTGACCTGCAACTCCTTAAACATGTATATTGGTCCTGATACTGCCACTCTCAGGCTTGGTCTCCCCATCTGTAAAGCTCACATAATAATATTTACCTCACAGGATTATTAAAAAGATTAAATTAGCTAACATGTAAACATAATACTATAACAAATACACCTAGGCAATCAGTATATAATTGTTCATTAAACCTAGCTTTGTCCTCTATGATCAAAAATATCCCACTTGACCTGTTCTTTCTCAGTTAGCTTTATTTCTCAAATCCCCGGGGGAAAAGTTGGCCCTTAGTACGGAGAAATTTATGCAACAGCCTAATATTTCTATCATTGTGTCTGCTAACTTCTTTTACTGAAAATTTTTCTATCTACAAAGTGCTGTTTAATACATTATTCTTTGAGCTCACAACCTAAAAGATTAGTAGAACAAGAGCTGAGGCCCTGTTTTACAGATGAGGACACTGAGGCATAAAGAATTAAATTATTTACACAAGATCACATGATGGGAAAGTGGAGTCTTAGCCTCAAGCCTAGAACCTTTTCATTAAGCCATATAGTCTCTAGCAAGTGAATTGAGACAGAAAGCCAATAGAAGAGCCCAGATACATTTGCCAGTCAATATTCTGCCTGAAGCAGCACAAGTAACATGAGATACTGGGCTGACAGCCCCTTCTGGAATCTCAAACCTGGGTCTTTGTAAACTGACCTACGGGTAAACATCTATAACCCACAGTGGAAGGGAGCCTTTGAAAGGGTGGTGCCAAGCCTCCTTTCATTCATTCCCTTAGTGTCAGGTGATGGTGAAAGGCATGGGCCACTCCCTCCAGTAATTGCTCTGGTGACAAAGATCTTGGAACTGAGAGATATTTGTGTGTTTGTGTGTGTGTGTGCACATCACAATGCTGTTTTACTGGTCCTCCAAATACAGAGCCCCAAGCTACCCAAAGGGGATCTTTTCTAACCCCCTACCACTTTGTAGCATAGCCAGCTAGATTCAGGAAGGAGGAGTAAATTCACAATCGTTGGCCACCTACTACGAGCCAAGCACTGTGCTAGGCCCTTGATATATAATATATCATTCAGTTTAATGTTCAAAACAATCGCCATCTACCTATAGTGGACAAGGTAGTACCTTCCCAACCTCCAGTCCCTGTTTTCTTGGTAACATTTCCAATTCTGTTAGGGTGCCCATACCTCCTCCACATAGTCCATATGTTCTAGAGAAGCTGACCTGCCCTACTCTTAGGAGGTGGGACAAGTGAATGGGCTTAAGCTGATCAGTATAAGCCCATCCTCTGGTTACAATTCAGGAAAGACATGTGGCCAATACTGGGTCAATAAGAAGTTTGCTGGGAGTATTGGAAAGAAGCTCAGTTGTCCCTCTCCTCCTCTCCTTTTCCTCTTCTCGCTCTTCCTAGAACGTGTACTAAGTTACTATGAAGACTAGAATCACCATAGTCATTCAGAACCAGCCATAGGGTGATGCTGACTCCACAAAAGGCAGAGCAAAGGGATAGGAAGAAATCTGTTCTCTGATGATGTCATTGCACACTGACTCAACTCTCTATAAAGTTTTCCCCACTTCTTAAATTCTCTGTTATATGGGAGTCAAATCACAGCATTTATCAGTTTATCTAGTTTGAGTTGGGCATTCTATTACTTACAACATAGTCTTAACTGTATCCGTTAGGGTAAGGCTAGGCTGTCGTAACAAGGACACCCAACAATAATGAAATGACTTAAAGAAGTCAGAGACCATTTCTCTCTCTTGTAACAGTGGACATGTATTCCAGGTGGGCCACAGGTCTGCTCCATGTATTCATTTAGAAATCCAGGATTTTCCAAGTCATTGCTTTCTTACCTATGGTCTTGTCCTCAGCTCCATGGTCAAGATTAGGGTGCTGTGGTTTCAATCTTGTAGAATGGGGAAAGAGCATGAAGGAGTCTTATGTTTCAGAGCCAGGCATGTCACATAGCACCTCTGCTAACATTGCTCTGGCAGGGGATTCATCCCTTGGCCACACCTAACAGCAAGGCAGACTTAGAAATAAGTTAGTAGCCATGTGCCTAGCTACATGTCTATTACCACAAAAGAAAATAAGAATGGATTTTGATGAACTGCTACAGTCTTAGCCACATTAACCATTATAGAACCCCTTTTATAGAGGAGAAAAGTAAGGCTGAGGAAACTTGCCTAAAGTCACATAACCAGTAAGTGGCAGAGCCAGAATTTGAACCTAAATCTCCAACTCTCATTCCTGCACATTCCATAAGGTAGATTCTTCTTGCTCTTCCATGTATATAGGTATTCCTCTCTACAATTCCAGTTCTTAAATAACATCGCCCACCATCAGCAACATGTATATAGGTATAGGTTACTAACCAGAACTCTGTCAGTTGCCTGGTTCCCTGTAAAGGTTGCTGCTTCCTCCTTAACTCCCAAGCAGTACATTCTTTCCCATTCTCTAGGGGAAGAGGTATTGAAGGAAGGATTGAGGCAATTGCCCTGGGTCTAGCACACAGAAAAAGAGGGTCTACATAGTTATGCTCACCTGTAATGTTTGTTACTTGAGAACTTCAGGGGAAATCAAGAGACAAACTGAGGTCAGAAGCAGAGACAGAAAAGGTATGACGCGTAGAGGAGCAGGGGAAAGCATACATGGAGGATGGATGGCCACAAAAGTCAATTCAAAAAGAGAGTGAATGGAAATATTGAGGATCTGGTACAGACTGAGTGAATTTAGGTCATTACAGATTTAGTCTGTGTCAGAACATTGCTCTTATTAAAAAGTATTATTTTCTAATTTGAATTGGCAGCACATTCTTTAAAAGAACAAAAGAAATACAAAGTAAAAAAAAAACTCTCTTCTACCCTATGCCCCAGGCACCCAATTCTTCTCCTCTAAGGGACTGATTGTCATCAATTTATTGGGTCTCCTCCTGGACATGCTTTATGTACATACAAGTATATCTAGTATAAGTATTCTTTTTCTCCTCTTCTGTTACCCAGTTTTCTGCACCTTAATTTTCTGCCACTTAAAATATCTTGGAGATCTTTCAATGTGTGTACATAAAGAGTACCCATATTGTTTATGGCTGCATAATATTCCATTATATGGATATGCCATAATTTATTTAATCTCCTACTGATAGATATTTGGATTGTTACCAATCTTTTTCTATTACAAATAATGCTGTAATGTAATCCTTAGAAACTTTTAATTATCTATATCTGTGAAAAAATCTGTAGGATAAATTTCTAGAACTGACTTTGATTCATCAAAGTATATGCCTAAGTGCTTAGTCACTGGTCATGTCTGACTCTTTGTGATCTCATGGACTATAGCCCACCAGGCTCCTCTGTCCATGAGATGATCCTGGCAAGAATACTGGAGTGGGTTGCCATTTCCTCCTCCAGGGGATCTTCCATACCCAGGGATTGAACCCATGTCTCCTGAGGCACCTGCATTGCAGGTGGATTCTTTACTACTGAGCCACCTGGGAAGCCCATCAAAGCATATAGATATTCATAATTTTGAAGGATATTTCCAAATAAGCCTTCATTAGTTTGTAGCAATTTATTCTCCCACCAGTTATGTATGAGAGCACCTGTCCTCTCACACTCTTACCAACACAGCTTGTAATTTTTTATCATTACCAATCTGATTCATGAAAAAATGGGTGTTTGTATAAATTTAATTTCCAGTTCTCTTATTATGAAGCCTGTTTTTTAAAATATATTTTTTAAAGATTTGTGTCCCCTTTTCTATGGGACTATCTGTTTTCACATTTTGGAGGGGGTTAGCTATTGGTCTTTTTCTTATTGGTTTCTTTATATGAACTTTTTACATATAAAGAAAATTAGCCATTGTGTGTGAAATGAGCTCCAAATATTTCCCCCTTTATAATTGTCTTTTAACTTTGCTTATGATGGGTTTGCATTGCAGAAAAGCATTTCTTTTATTCACTCTGAAGCATCTCATTTAATTGGGAGGAGTAACTCCTGAAACAAACCAAACTTCACTACACAGATAGGAAAGGAGTATGAACATGAGAGAACTTCACTGTTGAAGGTTTCCTCCTGTTTGATTCCATCCTTAATTATTCCCTAATGATGATATTGTCACAGAACTCACCCCACTGAGGAAAATTAAGGTTACTGACCACGACTTCCAATAGTAACAGTGTGCAAAGGAAGTCAATTTCCTGCCCTTTGGCGTCCAAGCTAAACCATAGAGGAAAGTAATGTTCTAAAAATCCCCAGAGAATGTTGTTGACACATCAGTTTTCAATCTTTCTGAACTTACTTCCTGAATACAATTCAATTATGCAAGTTCTTCTTAGGTTGTTATTCAATGAATGGCATTGGGCTGAAGAAGAATGAGTCTGTGGATAGCTTATCAGATGGACAGGGAAAGAAATGGAGTAAAGGAGTAACAGAAAACATTACAGTGTGAGTGAGAGGCAATGCCACAGGCAGGCCATCAAATTTCCCCACACAGCAGAGGATGGAATTCTTCGCAGAAGGCCAAATATCAGCCTCAGCCGTAAACATTTCAGGACCCCATAGACTGACAGTAGGGGATGGGGAAGCGGGGTGAGCGATGCCCCTTTTCAAGGTCTAGGAAGGAATGTAAGCAGCATTCTTTTAATGTCCCCAAGCAGATGTGCTGAGACAGGCTTTGGAGAAGATTCTGGTTCCTTCTGCTTTCTCAGCCTGATCTGTGGCAGTTACTGAACACCCCAGTCTTACATCTTAGCTGGTCAGGGTCTGAGTGAATTCTGACTCTGCCTTGCTGGAGATTTCCCCTCTCCTTCATGAGTATGTAGACCAGAACTCTGGAGTTGTACTACTGTCTATCTCTACGCTTTCCGCTTCCTCTAGGCTTCACCTTTCTCGCCACCCTAAAGCACAATGCTGTGCAGCGTCAAGCAGGGAAGCCCTTCCGAGGCCTGGGCATCCGCCTGGCTTCCTGACTCCCATTCCGGTGCCTGTGCTTGCTGGAGCATTGCCCTGAACTTCAGCCTCTTTGGCAAGGACACTGACAGACTCACTGGCCCTCAGCCACCATCCTGTTCCTCTCAGCAGCCAGCCAGCATCCTGTTTCAACCTGAATAGCCCTCCTGCATGACCCTCTGCCACTCCTCTTCCTGACCACCAATTGGATAAGTGTTTCCATGATCCAGTGCTCAGTTTTGCCCCTGCTGTGCTCCCCTCCCTCCACTAGATGGGAACCCATGGACATCTGGACCAGCCAGGTCAAGCCCAGGTTCACTACACATAAAGACCAACTAACCCACTTTATTTAAGCATGTTTATTAACTCATGTAACAAGAAGTCCAGAAATGGGAAGATTTCAGGCTTGGCTAATTCCAAGGCTCAAGTTGTCACTACTGCTGCTGCTGCTGCTGCTGCTGCTGCTGCTGCTGCTGCTGCTGCTGCTAAGTCACTTCAGTCGTGTCCGACTCTGTGTGACCCCATAGACGGCAGCCCACCAGGCTCACCCGTCCCTGGGATTCTCCAGGCAAGAACAATGGACCTATAGTTTCTCAGCCTTCTGCTCTGGCATTGCTACCATGTTGTCTATCCTTTTCCCAATATGGGCACAGCAGCTCTGAACAATCAGTGGTGGGCTGGAGTCAGTAACCTCAGGCTCCCAGGAGCCAGTTACTAAATTTGCCAGTCAGTTGTTGAGCTATTGGTAGCTTGAAATCAGTCATTATGAGAGAATTTATACCACAGAAATGGAAATAGGCAAATGCCACAAATCAGGGCTCTTCGCTTTTGGAGAGTGACTTATCACTGCATGACGTCATCACATAATAATATCTAGAGACAGAATGGGTCTACTTCTCAAAACATCTTTTTTGAAAAGTAAAGAAACATCTAGAAACCTTACAGAATATTTCCCAACTCCTAGCTCCTTGGCCTGACAGTGTCATGTGCCCATTTTTCAACCAAAGATTGGCAAATCAATAGGGTTATGATGACACAAACTGAGTACCTGAGAGCTGAAAATCAGGATTCTCTTAGCTAGAAATAAGGTGGGAGATGGCTGTTAGGTGAGCAAATAGAAGGGTTTGTCACACACACACACACATACACACAGCCCATCTACTCAGCTGACTGAGAGCTTATATCTCTGCCCTGGCCCACTGTGGAGTTTCTACTACGTTTAAGGGGCATATGGGTTATGAAAGCTGAGATGTTTGCAAGCCTACCTCCGTAGAATAGTAAAAGACAACAACAGAAATCAATGAGGGGCAATTTTTTCTTAGGTTCTCAGCAAGCACCTGGCTTCTTTTAAGCACTATTAGATGAATAAAAATTGTCCTGTGTTTCCACTCAGTAATGCTTTTTCTATAAAGAAATTCACATTCCAAAAGAATTAAATGTTAGCCAGGAAGAAAATGACATTAGTTTTTATGTGTTGACATGCAATTTAAATTGAGTTAAATACAAAACTAGATTCAGTTAAGCAGATCACTCAAAATTAACTTTTCTCAGTTCAGGCTTAACCTAATACTGATTTCTCTCCACCTTGAGTAGACTCTTAAGTTTGCTTTCCTGAATTTTTTTTTTTTTTTTTTTTTTGAGTCGGTCCCTCTAAATGTTTGTCTAAGGTTGTAAAACTTTTCATTGATATTGTGAAGACTCAGGCTCCATGCTGTCTGTCTTCATATGACTTTCATTGCCCATAGGAAGGGATCTCAAGCCTGTTCTTTGAAAATTTCAAGAAAGTGTCTAAATTGCCCATCTCTGCATCCTATCCAACTTCTTGTGCCTTTTCCCTTCCTTTAATGAAAACAGAAATAGAAATCTTCTGACCACATATCCCTATGTTTGTCATAAAGAGTCAGGCTTAAATATATTAAACTTTTATACAAGCCTCTGTATGGTATAAAAACAAGTACAGAACTCAGTATTCATTCATCTTCAAAGAACTGATAGTCTGGTTACAAGTTACAAACAGCGAATGAGCACTATAAAAAGGAAAAAAAAAAAAACAGACATTTGAGAAAGGGAGAAATCATTTTTGAGGAGGTGGCAGAAATTTTGTTTTCTTTATTAATGTTTTCCACTTTGTATGAAATTTTCAAATACACAGAAAAGTTGAAATAACAAGAAATGCCATATCCCCATCAGTTAGATTTAACAACCATTAATATTCTGTAATATTATTTTCTACCTAAATATTTTGCTGTACTTTACCCTAAATACTTCAGCATCAGATCAGATCAGTCGCTCAGTCGTGTCCGACTCTTTGCGACCCCATGAACTGCAGCACGCCAGGCCTCCCTGTCCATCACCAACTCCCAGAGGTCACTCAGACTCACAGCCATCGAGTCAGTGATGCCATCCAGCCATCTCATCCTCTGTCGTCCCCTTCTCCTCCTGCCCCCAATCCCTCCCAGCATCAGAGTCTTCTCCAATGAGTCAACTCTTCGCATGAGGTGGCCAAAATACTGGAGTTTCAGCTTTAGCATCATTCCTTCCAAAGAAATCCCAGGGCTGATCTCCTTCAGAATGGACTGGTTGCATCTCCTTGCAGTCCAAGGGACTCTCAAGAGTCTTCTCCAACACCACAGTTCAAAAGCATCAATTCTTCGGCGCTCAGCCTTCTTCACAGTCCAGCTCTCACATCCATACATGACCACAGGAAAGACTATAGCCTTGACTAGGTGAACCTTTGTTGGCAAAGTGATGTCTCTGCTTTTGAATATGCTATCTAGGTTGGTCATAACTTTCCTTCCAAGGAGTAAGCGTCGTTTAATTTCATGGCTGCAGTCACCATCTGCAGTGATTTTGGAGCCCAGAAAAATAAAGTCTGACACTGTTTCCACTGTTTCTCCATCTATTTCCCATGTAGTGATAGGACCAGATGCCATGATCATCGTTTTCTGAATGTTGAGCTTTAAGCCAACCTTTTCACTCTCCACTTTCACTTTCGTCAAGAGGCTTTTTAGCCCCTCTTCACTTTCTGCTTTGTAGATCACAATAAACTGTGGAAAATTCTGAAAGAGATGGGAATACCAGACCACCTGATCTGCCTCTTGAGAAATCTGTATACAGGTCAGGAAGCAACAGTTAGAACTGGTCATGAAACAACAGACTGGTTCCAAATAGGAAAAGGAGTACGTCAAGGCTGTATATTGTCACCATGTTTATTTAACTTATATGCAGAGTACATCATGAGAAATGCTGGACTGGAAGAAACACAAGTTGGAATCAAGATTGCTGGGAGAAATATCAATAAATACTTCAGCATACTCCTCTTAAAAAGGATATTTGCCTAAAACCCACAATAGCTTTATCATATCTAAGATTACTAATAATAGTTCTTTAATATCATCTAAAATCCAGTCGGCATTAAAAATTTCCCAATTTTTTCCTCAAATACCAAAAGCTGTTTTTATAAACCAGGTTCATATTTCATATTTGGTAGTTATGTCTCCTTAGCTTATTTTAATCTGGAAGTGTCTGTCATCATTTTTAAAATAATATTGACCTTTGAAGACACCAAACCAGCTCTTTTATAAACTGTCCCAAATTCTGGATTTGTCTGATTATCATTTCAAATTGTTGTTTAACTTCTTTTTCTAGTCTCGGTGTCTTGTTGAAGTGAAAGCCTGATCAGATCTTGGCCGAATCAGTCCAAGTCCTGCCTGGAAGCAGATGGCACAAAGAGTTTAACTGAAGGGAGCTGAGTGAAGGGACTGTTTACAGACGTGCGGACAGACTGGAGAACACAGTGGTGGGGCAGCATGCAGGAACTACCACGCTGGAGGTGGAGCAGTGTTACTGAAGCATAGCAGGAGCCAGGGCTTTATAAGAGGGGCCCCAACCAGAGGCGTAGACATAAAAGGAACACAGCAACACCAAGAGTGCACCCAGGTGAAGAGTGAGGTGATAAGGAATAAACACCCCAAATCTCTTTCCCTTGTCCTTCAAATTTGGGCCAGAGCCTCCACTGGCCACATCTAATTAGAAGCCAAACTGTGAGGAAGCCTGAGCCTGAGTGATTCGTTGTGCAGAAGGCCATCACTGGGGGCACAGAGCAGGACAGAGAGGTACCAAATTAATTTATAAGGGCAAATAGGGAATGATCAACACATAACTTAGACTTTTTTTGGCTAGAATGCTTCATAGGTCGTGCTGTGAATTTCAAATTATATCAGAAAAGGAGAAGCACAGTGCTATCTTGTCTTGCAATTAGCAAAGCTAAACTTCACCAGTTAAAGTGATGACAGCCAGATCTCACCACTCAGATGTAAAGGTGTGTTTTCACTTTAACAACAAGCAAGTAATCTAAGCAGAGAGCCTTTGGCACCAGGGGAATGTGCTTTTGCCCCAACAACTTTTCAAAGAATCATTTCAACATCTCTTGATGATTCTGATCTAAATCAGTTATATCACTGGGGTTGCAAAGTGTGGATTTTTCTAACTCTTTTATTGCATATTTGGTTGAACCAGGTGAACTTTTATAGATTAAAAATGGGTTGATATCAATAATTTCATAGGGTTCAAATTAAAATATTTATTACCTAGCATTTTTTAGGGAGGAAGTCTTTCTCTCCTCAACCAAGAAAAAAACTACAGTTCCTCCTAAATAGACAAGGTAAATGTTTACTTCCTTTCCTTTATATCCTTTTATATATTTGTCAAAATAAGAGCCACCACTGAGTGAATAGGACTTCGGTTGTAGCTCAGTTGGTAAAGAATCTGCCTGCAACAGAGGAGCTGCTAAGTCACTTCAGTCGTGTCCGATTCTATGTGACCCCATAGATGGCAGCCCACCAGGCTCCCCTGTCCCTGGGGTTCTCTAGGAAAGAACACTGGAGTGGCTTGCCATTTCCTTCTCCATCAATGGAGGAGACCCAGGTTCAATTCCTGGGTTGGGAAGATCCCCTGGAGAAGGAAATGGCAACTCACTCCAGTATTCTTGCCTGGTGAATCCCATGGACAGAGGAGCCTGGCAGGCTATTTACAGTCCATGGGATTACAAGAGTCAGACATGACTTAGCGGCTAAACCACCACCACCACTAAATGAATAATGAGCTGCTGCTATTCCAATTGCTCTTCCTCATCTTCCTCTTCTTCTCTCTCTCTCTTTTTTTCTTTTCAATGCCCAAATTGTCCCAAATTTAGTAAACAGAAGCCTCTTAAAACTGACTCCTTAATAGGCCCCTATTAGTCCTAGAGGATTTTCTTCCTTTCTGGAACTAGAGGATATCCCGGGCTTACCCCAACTAAGTTATGTTTCTCTGCCCCAGATCCCCAAAGAGTCTTGGCTAGTTTAGTGGAAAGTGATATTTAGTATAACATCTGTGCACTAGGTGTGCTCACTGCTTCTGAGGTATTGTTGCCTCTAGGCTTTTACAGTAGATGGAGCCCATACATGTACACACATACATTCAGGGTTTCCCTGATGTCTCAGAGGTAAAGAATCTGCCTGATATGCAGGAGACCCCTTGCAATGCAAGAGATGCAAGTTTGATCCTTGGGTCAAGAAGATCCCCTGGAGAGAAGGAAATGACAACCCATTCCAGTATTCTTGCTTGGAAAATCCCATGGACAGAGGAACCTGATGGGCCATAGTCCATGGGGTCACAAAGAGTCAGACTCAACTTAGCAACTAAACCACAACCACCACATACACATATACCTTAAATCAGGAGCTCATATTAACATTTCCAATTCAAATTTAACATTACAGTGTAGTCAAGAATAGTTCGGGGAGCAAGCATTTGAGCTGACCTTGGGAGATATGTACAATATCTTTAAACAAATAGACAAAAAATTTTTCTATAGTATGGCTTCCCAGATGGCTCAGTAGTAAAGAATCTGCCTGCCAACCAGGAGACCTTGGTTCAATCCTTGAGTCAGCAAGATCCCCTGGAGGAGGAATGACAACCCACTCCAGTATTCTTACCTGGAAAATCCCATGGATAGAGGAGCCTACAGTCCATGGGGTTGCAGAGTCAGACATGATATATTGACTAAACTGCAGCACCAGCAGCTATAAGATAATATCATTTCCAAAGAAAAGCAAAACTAAAAAATAAGAAAAGAAAGAGAATGAATTTATCAATATTTTCACCATCTTAACACAACCATTTTAAATATTTTTATGTAAGTCTTCAGTTGTTAGGATTTGAATAGAGAGAGAGATGACAGGGGAGATTCCAAAGAGGAGAGGGCATGTCTTAAAGTGTGTGCAGTACTTGAAACAGGTTTGTATGAGACATTGTTCATATGTAGGTCTCTGTTCACACTGTACTTCCTGGATACATAAACTTTCCCCTATTTCTGCCTGTCGAAATCCTGTTCATCCTTCAAAGGCAGTTCTCTGATTCCCTGCCAAGCCTTATTCTATCTACAATGCATTTCTGTGGACCGATACCACTTTTCACTTTATCTTTTAGAGGTACTTGTATAACTTTGTTATCTTCCTAAGTGGTTGTCAAGCTCCTTGAAGTCAGGGGTTATATTTGGCTGTCATTATATTCTTTGAATGAAGAGTTCCAAAGAATAGCAAGGAGAGATAAGAAAGCCTTCCTCAGTGATCAGTGCAAAGAAATATAGGAAAACAATAGAATGGGAAAGACTAGAGATCTCTTCAAGAAAATTAGAGATACCAAGGGAACATTTCATGCAAAGGAAAGTGAAGTTGCTCAGTCATGTCTGACCCTTGGGGACAAAGATGGGCACAATAAAGGACAGAAATGGTATGGACCTAACAGAAGCAGAAGATATTAAGAAGTGGCAAGACTACAAGGAAGAACTATACAAAAAAGATCTTCATGACCTAGATAATCATGATCGTATGATCACTCACATAGAGCCAGACATTCTGAAATTCGAAGTCAAGTGGGCCTTAGGAAGTCTCACTATGAACAAAGCTAGTGGAGGTGATGAATTCCAGTTGAGCTATTGCAAATCCTAAAAGATGATGCTGTGAAAGTACTGCACTCAATATGCCAGCAAACTCAGCAGTGGCCACAGGACTGGAAAAGGTCAGTTTTCATTCCAATCCCAAAGCGGGACAATGCCAAAGAATGCTCAAACTACCGCACAATTGCACTCATCTCACACACTAGTAAAGTAATGCTCAAAATTCTCCAAGCCAGGCTTCAACAGTACATGAACTGTAAACTTCCTGATGTTCAAGCTGGATTTAGAAAAGGCAGAGGAACCAGAGATCAATTGCCAACATTCACTGGATCATTGGAAAAGCAAGAAAGTTTCAGAAAAAATACCTACTTCTGCTTTATTGACTATGCCAAAGCCTTTGACTGTGTGGACCACAACCAACTGTGGAAAATTCTTAAAGAGATGGGAATACCAGACCACCTGACCTGCCTTTTGAGAAATCTGTATGCAGGTCAGGAAGCAACAGTTAGAACTGGACGTGGAACAACAGACTGGTTCCAAATAGGGAAAGGAGTACATCAAGGCTATATATTGTCACCCTGCTTATTTAACTTATATTCAGAGAACATCATGAGAAACGCTGGGTTGGATGAAGCACAAGCCACAATCAAGATTGCTGGGAGAAATACCAATAACCTCTGATATGCAGATGACACCACCCTTACAGCAGAAAGCAAAGAAGAACTAAAGAGCCTCTTGATGAAAGTGAAAGAGGAGATCAACCTAGACAGCATATTAAAAAGCAGAGACATTACTTTGCCAACAAAGGTCAGTCTGGTCAAAGCTATGGTTTTTCTAGTAGTCGTGTATGGATGTGAGAGTTGGACTGTGAAGAAAGCTGAGCGCTGAAGAATTGATGCTTTGGAGAAGACTCTTGAGAATCCTTGGACTGCAAAGAGATCCAACCAGTCCATCCTAAAGGAAATCAGTCCTGAATATTCACTGGAAGGACTGATGCTGAAGCTGAAACTCAAATACTTTGGCCACCTGATAGGAAGAACTGACTCATTTGAAAAGACCCTGATGCTGGGAAAGATTGAAGGCGGGAGAAGAAGGGGATGACAGAGGATGAGATGGTTGGATGGCATCACCGATTCAATGGACATGAGTTTGAGTAAATTCCGGGAGTTGGTGATGGACTGGGAGCTGTGCTACAGTCCATGGGGTCACAAAGAGTTGGACACGACTGAGTGACTGAACTGAACTGATATTCTCAGAGCTCCTTACTGGGTAGCTGACATATAAGAGGCTTTAAGTAAACATTTGTTATATTGAATTCTGGAGCATCCCAAAATGAGTCAAACAAATTAGCACTGTATTTTCTTCCCAGGTTGTAGAAAACCTACATGACCATCTTTGGATGACCATCTTTCACCCTAGTTATTTACTTTTGAAACCTAGGGCTTAGATTATTTCTAATTCTGAAAATATACTCAAGATTACCTATTATGGTCCTTTCAGTTGCCTGGTAATGCTTCAATTTACTTTTAAGGCTGCTTCTAATTTTCAGACAACAATCTTAAACACCTTTAAGGAGAAGTTATTAGTTTTTAAATAGACATATAGAATGTTCCACATTTACATGTAAAAATGTCGTTAGATTAAGAGGTGTGAAAAATGCTCTGATGGCTCATAAAGGAAGTGACTGAATTGCATTCATAGTAGGCTGTGAAGAAAAAGACACCTTCTTTAAACTCTCTGTGATAGAGGCAGATGGATACATTATTATAAGAGACCTGGAGGTCCCTTTCAGCTCTCTGATTTTAATTGAATTATATAAATTTACACAGTCCCACCTGTCTTGTGACTAAACTCAATTGGTTTGGCTCTTAACCTCATTATTGGCAAATAGTAATTTCAGTAATACTTGACAACAAAGAAATCCACTGGCCTCCGTTTTCTTGTCTATAAGATGGGAAACCTGAACTGATTAAACTCCATGGTCATGAGGCACTTCAATACTCCATAAACCTTTTGAGAGTTTAGTTAGTTTAGGTACATGCCTTTAGATTGTTCAGGTACATGCTTGAAACTAACCTTTAGATAGGTTAGGTACATGCTTTCTATATTGACTGAAAATAATTTTTTTGTCTGTCTTCCTAATAGCTGATAGTTTTTTAAAAGAACAAATTTAGCTCTATTGAGTACCTTAAATGTCTAACAGTAGTATTACAGCTGAGGAAAAGGGGAAGGACAGACAAATATACTGAAAGATGTCTGGACATGGATTTGAATCCCAACTCTGCTACTTACAAGCTATATAACCTGGGGCAATTTCTTACCCCCAGTATTTGCATTAAAATTAATTAACAGCTACTACCTCACAGCCATTAAAATGGCTACTATCAGAAACACAGAAAATAGGAAGTGTTGGTGCTATTGGAATAGCACCAACTATTCCAATACTGGAACTCCTGTGCCCTGTTGATGGGAATGTAAAACAGTATGGTGTTGTGGAAAACAATATAACAGTTCTTCAAAAAACTAAGAATAGAATTAGCCTATGACCTAGCAGTTCCATTCTGGGTATATACTCAAAAGAATTAAAAATAGGGTCTCAGATATGTGTACACTCATGTTTATAGAAGCATTATTTACAAGAGCTAAAACACGGAAGCAACACAAATGTCTATGGATGGATGGATAACATGTGGTATACACTTATAATGGAATTTTATTCAGCCTTAAAAAGGAAGGAAATTATGACATGCTACAACATGGATGAAACTAGAGAATATTATGCTAAATAAACAAATCACAAAAAGACAACTACTGTATGATTCTGATTATGTGAGGTACTTAAAGTAGTTAAAATCATAGAGACAGAAAGTAAAATGGTGATTCCAGGAGCTGGAGGGAGCGAGGAATGAGAAGTTATTATTTAGTAGGTACAGAGTCTCAGTTTTGTAAGATGAAACAAACTGTGGAGATGGGTGGTGGCAATAGTTGCACAATATGAATTTACTTTGAAGAAGGGCATGGCAACCCACTCCATTATTATTGCCTGGAGAATCCTTCTTTCCTTTATCAAATCCTGTAACACAAGCCTTCATCTTCTACTGATTTCATTTGTCATTAAAGTCTGTGCCTTGTTGGAGCCTTTAACTCAAGTCTTAGGCCATATGAAATTTCTGGCTACCAACCTAGTTAGTCCTCTGGATTTCTGTACTTAACATTTTTAACATTTCTGTACTTAACATTTTTCCTTTGATGTTGCAGTCTAGGTTAATTAATTAATTTGATGTCATAGGTTAGATTTACAGGGGTAGATGTTACTTATCTCTCTATGCCTCAGTTTCCTTCTTTGTAAAATGAAACCTGAAAAGAGGTCAGGGTAATAGATGACCAAGGAGTAAGGAAGTAGATGCTCAAAATTTGAGGAGAATAAAGACCACTGGACTAAGTAATGCTTCCAGTGAGAAACATCAGAACATTTTCACACTACCTATTTATTACTGAGTTTAATGCAGTCTAATGCAATGCACCCAAGAGTTTATTATGAAACAAAAATCACATCCCCAAAACGTCATCATAAAGACCATAGCATGGATTAGGATAGTACCATAAACCAATAAGGAACTAACAATAATCTGGTTTCTAGTTCCGCTTTGAATAAATAAGCTAGGTTGCCATGGAATATTTACTTACCTCTCTGAGCTTGCCTCTTCTCCCTGTAAAACTGGGGGGTTGAATCAGATCTGGCCTGTAAATCTCTTCCTGCATTTATATTCTATGTTTCCAAACAAGGTATAATCATACCTTCAGTGAAAACTAAAAAGAAAAGTTAAAGCAAGGTGGGGGGAACAGAGAATGATCGGAATTCTATTTGAGATGCCACAGATATCTCTCTAAGGAGATGACATTTGCACAGACTGAAGGAAGTGAGAGAGTCAATATGAGGATATCCAGGCTGAGAGGAGTCTAGACAAGATCTCTCTCTGTCAGTGATGGTACTCAGTTCTGTTGCACAGTGTGACAAGAACTCTCATTTCCTATCAAATTTCCCATTCCTATAAACTGTGGAAAATTCTGAAAGAGATGGGAATACCAGACGACCTGATCTGACTCTTGAGAAATCTGTATGCAGGACAGGAAGCAACAGTTAGAACTGGTCATGGAACAACAGACTGGTTCCAAATAGGAAAAAGAGTACATCAAGGCTGTATATCGTCACCCTGTTTATTTAACTTATACGCAGAGTACATCATGAGAAATGCTGGACTGGAAGAAATACAAGTTGGAATCAAGATTGCCGGGAGAAATATCAATAACCTCAGATATGCAGATGACACCACCCTTATGGCAGAAAGTGAAGAGGGGCTAAAAAGCCTCTTGATGAAAGTGAAAGTGGAGAGTGAAAAGGTTGGCTTAAAGCTCAACATTCAGAAAACGAAGATCATGGCATCTGGTCCCATCACTACATGGGAAATAGATGGAGAAACAGTGGAAACAGTGTCAGACTTTCTTTTTCTGGGCTCCAAAATCACTGCAGATGGTGACTGCAGTCATGAAATTAAAAGACGCTTACTCCTTGGAAGGAAAGTTATGACCAACCTATATAGCATATTCAAAAGCAGAGACATTACTTTGCCAACAAAGTTTCGCCTAGTCAAGGCTATGGTCTTTCCTGTGGTCATGTATGGATGTGAGAGTTGGACTGTGAAGAAGGCTGAGCACTGAAGAATTGATGCTTTTGAACTGTGGTGTTGGAGAAGACTCTTGAGAGTCCCTTGGACTGCAAGGAGATCCAACCAATCCATTCTGAAGGAGATCAGCCCTGGGATTTCTTTGGAAGGAATGATGCTATAGCTGGAACTCCAGTACTTTGGCCACCTCATGCGAAGAGTTGACTCATTGGAAAAGACTCTGATGCTGGGAGGGATTGGGGGCAGGAGGAGAAGGGGACGACAGAGGATGAGATGGCTGGATGGCATTACTGACTCGATGGATGTGAGTCTGAATGACCTCTGGGAGTTGGTGATGGACAGGGAGGCCTGGTGTGCTGCAGTTCATGGGGTCGCAAAGAGTCGGACACGACTGAGCGACTGATCCGATCTGATCTGATCTGATCCAGAGAGAACCATCATGAGATCATGCCAGCCCAGGATAGGTCCTGAGGAGCTGGATGAGGCCCCCCAAGATAAAGGGTGCAGTCTAAAAATCATGCCTTTGTGGTGGTCAAATCTAAGTGAGCATATCCAAAACAAGTTATCAATTTAAAATGACCATTGAAGAATAGAATCCTGGGGCTTAAATGAGTAGAGAAAAGAGAGAAGTTGAAGTCCTAAGAAGTGAAGTTGTAAAACAGAAGTTGTCCCAGAGTGATGTTTTTCGAATTCAGAGTAATGACCCATTGGTGAGTTATTACATCAATTTAATGTATCATGATGGCCCATTATGCTACTGGAGATCAGTGGAGAAATAACTCCAGAAAGAATGAAGGGATGGAGCCAAAGCAAAAAGAATACCCAGTTGTGTATGTGACTGGTGAAAGAAGCAAGATCCAATGCTGTAAAGAGCAATATTGCATAGGAACCTGGAATGTCAGGTCCATGAATCAAGGCAAATTGGAAGTGGTCAAACAAGAAATGGCAAGAATGAATGTCGACATTCTAGGAATCAGTGAACTGAAATGGACTGGAATGGGGGAATTTAACTCGGAGGACCATTATATCTACTACTGCGGGCAGGAATCCCTCAGAAGAAATGGAGTAGCCATCATGGTCAACAAAAGAATCCGAAATGCAGTACTTGGATGCAATCTCAAAAAAGACAGAATGATCTCTGTTTGTCTCCAAGGCAAACCATTCAATAACACAGTAATCCAAGTCTATGCCCCAACCAGTAACACTGAAGAAGCTGAAGTTGAATGGTTCTATGAAGACCTACAAGATCTTTTAGAACTAACACCCAAAAAAGATGTCCTTTTCATTATAGGGAACTGGAATGCAAAAGTAGGAAGTCAAGAAACACCTGGAGTAACAGGCAAATTTGGCCTTGGAAAATGGAATGAAGCAGAGCAAAGACTATAATAGAGTTTTGCCAAGAAAATGCACTGGTCATAACAAACACCCTCTTCCAACAACACAAGAGAAGACTCTATACATGGACATCACCAGATGGTCAACACTGAAATCAGATCGATTATATTCTTCGCAGCCAAAGATGGAGAAGCTCTATACAGTCAGCAAAAACAAGACCAAGAGCTGACTGTGGCTCAGACCATGAACTCCTTATTGCCAAATTCAGACTTAAATTGAAGAAAGTAGGGAAAACCACTAGACCATTCAGGTATGACCTAAATCAAATCCCTTATGATTATACAGTAGAAGTGAGAAATAGATTTAAGGGACTAGATCTGATAGATAGAGTGCCTGATGAACTATGGAATGAGGTTCGTGACATTGTACAGGAGACAGGGATCAAGACCATCCCCATGGAAAAGAAATGCAAAAAAGCAAAATGGTTGTCTGGGGAGACCTTACAAATAGCTGTGAAAAGAAGAGAAGCAAAAAGCAAAGTAGAAAAGGAAAGATATAAACATCTGAATGCAGAGTTCCAAAGAATAGCAAGAAGAGATAACAAAGCCTTCTTCAGCGATCACTGCAAAGAAATAGAGGAAAACAACAGAATGGGAAAGACTAGGGATCTCTTTAAGAAAATCAGAGATACCAAGGGAACATTTCATGCAAAGATGGGCTCGATAAAGGACAGAAATGGTATAGACCTAACAGAAGCAGAAGATATTAAGAAGAGATGGCAAGAATACACAGAAGAACTGTACAAAAAAGATCTTCACGACCCAGATAATCACGATGGTGTGATCACTGACCTAGAGCCAGACATCCTGGAATGAGAAGTCAAGTGGGCCTTAGAAAGCATCACTATGAACAAAGCTAGTGGGGGTGATGGAATTCCAGTTGAACTATTCCAAATCCTGAAAGATGACGCTGTGAAAGTGCTGCACTCAATATGCCAGCAAATTTGGAAAACTCAGCAGTGGCCACAAGACTGGAAAAGGTCAGTTTTCATCCCAATCCCAAAGAAAGGCAATGCCAAAAAATGCTCAAACTACCACACAATTGCACTCATCTCACACACTAGCAAAGTAATGTTCAAAATTCTCCAAGCCAGGCTTCAGCAATGTGTGAACCGTGAACTTCCAGATGTTCAAGCTGGTTTTAGAAAAGGCAGAGGAACCAGAGATCAAATTGCCAACATCTGTTGGATCATGGAAAAAGCAAGAGAGTTCCAGAAAAACATCTATTTCTGCTTTATTGACTATGCCAAAGCCTTTGACTGTGTGGATCACAATAAACTGTGGAAAATTCTGTAAGAGATGGGAATACCAGACCACCTGATCTGCCTCTTGAGAAATTTGTATGCAGATCAGGAAGCAACAGTTAGAACTGGACATGGAACAACAAACTTGTTCCAAATAGGAAAAGGATTTTGTCAAGGCTGTATATTGTCACCCTGTTTATTTAACTTATATGCAGAGTACATCATGAGAAATGCTGGACTGGAAGAAACAGAAGTTGGAATTAAGATTGCTGGGAGAAATATCAATCACCTCAGATATACAGATGACACCACCCTTAAGGCAGAAAGCGAAGAGGAACTAAAAAGCCTCCTGATGAAGGTGAAAGCGGAGAGTGAAAAAGTTGGCTTAAAGCTAAACATTCAGAAAACGAAGATCATGGCATCCGGTCCCATCACTTCATAGGAAATAGATGGGGAAACAGTGGAAACAGTGTCAGACTTTCTTTTTCTGGGCTCCAAAATCACTGCAGATGGTGACTGCAGCCATGAAATTAAAAGACGCTCACTTCTTGGAAGGAAAGTTATGACCAACCTATATAGCATATTCAAAAGCAGAGACATTACTTTGCCAACAAAGGTTCGTCTAGTCAAGGCTATTGTTTTTCCATTGGTCATTGGTCATGTATGGATGTGAGAGTTGGACTGTGAAGAAGGCTGAGCGCCGAAGAATTGATGCTTTTGAACTGTGGTGTTGGAGAAGACTCTTGAGAGTCTCTTGGACTGCAAGGAGATCCAACCAGTCCATTCTGAAGGAGATCAGCCCTGGGATTTCTTTGGAAGGAATGATGCTAAAGCTGAAACTCTAGTACTTTGGCCACCTCATGCAAAGAGTTGACTCATTGGAAAAGACTCGGATGCTGGGAGGGATTGGGGGCAGGAGGAGAAGGGGGACGACAGAGGATGAGATGGCTGGATGGCATCACTGACTCGATGGACATGAATCTGAGTGAACTCCGAGAGTTGGTGATGGACAGGGAGGCCTGGCGTGCTGCGATTCATGGGGTCGCAAAGAGTCGGACACGACTGAGTGACTGATCTTATCTGATGAGCTTATTTTAAAAATTAAACTAGAAGAGAATGGATTTACGGAAGTACATCACATAGAAGAAGGGCAAGTGACTGTTCTGTGAAACTTTTGTTTCAGTTACATGCATATATATGTTAAGTCATTTTGTAAATTTTACTTCTCACTGTGAGTCATGGTCAAAAAATCTGAAAGCCAGTGGCTTAGAAAAATTCCAGATATGGAGTACAGATATCAGTGGCCACTTTTATTTCAAAGATTTATTTGGGTTGGCCAAGTTTATTTAAAGGGGCCAAAGAAGAACATTAAAACACTGTTTATGGGAGAATAAATGCAAACAGTCTTTATGGAAACATTTTGTTAATATATCCCAGAATGAGTACTTTCATTTTCACAAATCTATCCTGAAGTGATAACCCAAAACATGCAGTCTTATGCACTGAGATTTCATCACATTATTTATAGAAGTAGAAAATTGAAAACACCTAAAAGTTCAACTTTAGAGGAATGGATAAATTATTATACACCCTGCATCAACTCTCTGAAATTGACCTAGAAGGAATGGGGATCTCACTAAAAAAAGAAAAACTAAACAAAATAAAAAATGAAAATTATGACTGAATCTGCTCAGAGGTTACTGTGGGTTCACTTTCCCATCCACTGGCTTCCTCACTCCTTGGTCATCTGCTCCCTGACCTCCTTGCAGGTTTATGACAGGGTGTCTTGGCCCCATTTGTCATCTACCCTGTGGATTTTGGAACTCTAGTTTTTGGACTCCGCTCATCTGAAATTTCTGTGTCTTAAAGTAACCAGTTCTAGAATCTCATTATTTGTTGGTGTCCTGTCCCTACCACCTCTTGTCTCCTCTCTTCTTCCTAATGAACATGTCTTCTCACTGGACCTGCCTGATAATGAAACTTCACCCATTAGGAAGGGCAGGGACTTCCCTGTGGTACAATGGAAAACCCACCTGCCAGTACAGGAGACACAGTTTCAATCTCTGGTTTAGGAAGATTCCATATGCCTTGGAGCAACTACCCTTATGGCAGAAAGCGAAGAAGAGCTAAACAGCCTCTTGATGTAGGTGAAAGAGGAAAGTGGAAAAGCTGGCTTAAGAGTCAAAATTCAGAAAACTAAGATCACGGCATCCAGTCCCATCACTTCATTGCAAATTCATGGGGAAACAATGGAAACAGTGACAGACTTTATTTTCTTGGGCTCCAAAATCACTGCAGATAGTGACTGCAACCATGAAATTAAAAGACACTTGCTATTGCTCCCTGGAAGAAAAACTGTGACAAACCTAGACAGTGTATTAAAAAGCATAGACATTACTTTGCCAACAAAGGTCCGTCTAGTCAAAGCTATGGTTTTTCCAGTAGTCATGTACAGATGTGAATTGGACCATAAGAAGACTGAGTGCCAAAGAACTGATGCTTTTGAACTGTGGTGTTGGAGAAGACTCTTGAGAGTCCCTTGGACTGCAAGGAGATCAAACCAGTCAATCCTAAAAGAAATCAATCCTGAATATTCATTGGAAGCACTAATGCTGAAGCTGAAGTTGATGCTCCAATACTTTGGCCACCTGATGCGAAGCACCAACTCATTGGAAAAGACCTTGATGCTGGGACAGCTTGAAGGCAGGAGGAGAAGGGAACAACAGAGCATGAAATGGTTGGATGGCATCACTGATTCAAAGGACATGAGTTTGAGCAAGCTCTGAGAGATGGTAAATGACAGGGAAGCCAGGCATGCTGCAGTCCATGGAGTCACAAAGAGTCAGACACACTGAGCGACTGAACAATAATGGAGAAACTAAACCCATGAATCACAATTACTGAGGCTGCACTCTAGAGCACAAAAGCTGCAACTACTGAGCCTGGGTGCCAAGCCTGTGCTTGGCAACAAGAGAAGCCACCGCAAGGAGAAGCCTGCACACCACAACAAAGAGTGGTCCCCTTAGTCCCCTCTAGCTTCAACTAGAGAAAGCCCTTATGCATCAACGAAGACCCATCACAGCCAAAAATATAAAAAATAAAAGTAAAGGAAGGGCAAGAAAATGAGATATATCTGTATATGTGAACATTGTTCAGCCCACTAGAATTAATTTTCATAAATAATTTTAATGACATGGAGAAATGTTTATAATATCACTGTGGCTGGGTCAAATGCCAAGACCCAGGTCTAAAGAGAAACCAAGGGTTTAAGGAGAAGTGACCCGGGTCTTGCCCGGCTCTCTTTACTGTTGAACGGTGTGTGAAAGCACAGAAGGAGGAAGTAGTTTCTTAGCATAAAAAAAGTCACTCTCATTAGTTCATAGGAGTATGGCCAAAGTTACATAAATAATATGCATAATAGATTTGGGAAGTGTTTAAGGAAATGAGTCCTCTAGATGCAGAACTTGTTTACATTTCAGATACACCAGGAGACAAAGCAGAAGTCAGAAGTTGAAGACCTCTGCTCTCTGACCTTCTCCAGCAAAGAGAGGCCATTCCCTCCTACCCATCACTTTGGTACCATGGCCACCACCCACAAAAAGTACAGCTTTGGACCTAAAATATTGGGTAAGCATAATTTTTAAATGAGAGAAAACGCAAATGCCCTCTCAGGGCTTGAGAATAGCGAGTGAACAAAGTTGAGTCTAAGAAAAATAGGAGTGGTAGGGACTAGGATGGCTGAAATATGTGGGCCCTCAGTTCAGTTCAGTTCAGTTCAGTTCACTTGCTCAGTCGTGTCTGACTCTTTGCAACCCCATGAATAGCAGCACGCCAGACCTCCCTGTCCATCACCAACTCCCAGAGTTCACTCAAACTCACGTCCATCGAGTCGGTGATGCCATCCAGCCATCTCATCCTCTGTCGTCCCCTTCTCCTCCTGCCCCCAATCCCTCCCAGCATCAGAGTCTTCTCCAATGAGTCAACTCTTCGCATGAGGTGGCCAAAGTACTGGAGTTTCAGCTTTAGCATCATTCCTTCCAAAGAAATCCCAGGGCTGATCTCCTTCAGAATGGACTGGTTGGATCTCCTTGCAGTCCAAGGGACTCTCAAGAGTCTTCTCCAACACCACAGTTCAAAAGCATCAATTCTTCGGCGCTCAGCCTTCTTCACAGTCCAGCTCTCACATCCATACATGACCACTGGAAAAACCATAGCTTTGACTAGACGGACCTTTGTTGGCAGAGTAATGTCTCTGCTTTTGAATATGCTATCTAGGTTGGTCATAACTTTCTTTCCAAGGAGTAAGCGTCTTTTAATTTCATGGCTGCAGTCACCATCTGCAGTGATTTTAGAGCCCAGAAAAAGAAAGTCTGACACTGTTTCCACTATTTCTCCATCTATTTCCCATGTAGTGATGGGACCGGATGCCATGATCTTCGTTTTCTGAATGTTTAGCTTTAAGCCAACCTTTTCACTCTCCACTTTCACTTTCATTAAGAGGCTTTTTAGTTCCTCTTCACTTTCTGCCTTAAGGGTGGTGTCATCTGTATATCTGAGGGTATTGATATTTCTCCTGGCAATCTTGATTCCAGCTTGTGCTTCTTCCAGCCCAGCATTTCTCATGATGTACTCTCCAACTTCTCTGGTGACTCAGTCAGTAAAACGTCTGCCTGCAATGCAGGAGACCTAGCTTCAATCCCTGGGTCGGGAAGATCTCCTGGAGAAGGAAATGGCAACCCACTCCAGTATTTTTGACTGGAAAATCCCACAGATGGAGGAGCCTGGTAGGCTACAGTCTGTGAGTTCGCAAAGAGTCCGATGCGACTGAGCAACTTCACTTTCACTTTCACCCTGCCCCAAAGGCAGCTGCTCTCAGACCCCATCATCTGCTGCCCTGCAAGAATGTGGCTCCATTGTTGTCAGATATTGATGATATTTTCAGCATCAAGAGATGCTAGAAGTCTAGGTTTTTATATGAAAAACATTTTAAAATAATGTGTAGGCCAAACAAAACATGTCTCAAAGCCTAACACATATTACACCAAAATATGAAGAGCCGCTGAGTGATGGGACTTGAGGTCATTTATTATTTTTATTTTTAAATTTGCATGTTCTAGAACCATAATAGTGAACATGCTATTACTTTTATAATCAGAGAAAAATTGTTACGTTAAGTTTTTAAAAATTAATTACAAAAAAATTAATTACTCAAGAGAGTTAATAAATAATTACTAAAAATTACTAAATGGCACTAAAACAACCATCAAACAACAAATGGTACAGGAACTTGCTCTGGGTGGATGTTTACATGAGACTAAAGTTTTATATGTTTTCCTTCAAAAGTTTGCAATATATCAGGAAGAATTTCAGCCTAAGCATAGCAACAATACACTAAGCCTCAGGCTTCCTGATTTTCAGTTTGTGGTCATGATCTTTAGCCACTGTTTCCAGATCAGGGTTTATAAACAAATGGTTTGTTCCATAATATTATCAGTATTTCTCTTTGACTAAGTATTTAGCCTAGACTCTCCTTGTTTGACTAGATGTTGAAAGAAAAGAGCATGTAATGCTTCCTTCAGAGTAATTATAGGATAGTCAGCTACAGAGAGAGTGGTTATGAGTATTAAATCAGTTAAAACTTGTAATATGCTTAGATGAATGTCTAACACAAAGCAGCCATGAACTGACTGTTAGCTGTCATTGTGTTATGACTGCTCCTAGCATTTTCATTGTTGTTATTTTTATCATTATTATTCAGAAAACAGCAGCTAAAGATGATCATTTTTTGCTAGGGAGTAGAAGCGGTGTGAGAGGGAAAGAAAAGAAAGGGACATATAGGAAGGGGAGACTAGTGAAAGAAAGAAAAGGCATTTCTAATTTGATGTTTCTTAACTTGGAAGACAAAAAGGAGTAAATGGAAGAATTGAGACGGATGAGTCTGAGGCATCAGGGTAAGGGTGGTGGGCTCAGAGTGAGGACAAAGCCGGTGAAAGTATGCAGCAAAGTACTATATATCTATTAGACCTTGATTTCCCTAACTCCAGGTGATACCCACTATAGACCCATTATGAAATTAATTTTGTTTGTAATAATCCATATTTTTCTGATGAAAGAGAATAGACCAGAGCAGAACACAGTAGTGCAAATAGTAAAGACAAGTATTGCTTATTGAAAATTTGTTTTTTCTTTTATGTGGATGTATGTATGTGGAGTTGACAGTGATGGCAATCAAAAATTTTCAAAAATCTTTTTATTAGACCAAGGTGAAGGCTTTGCTCTGCATTGTGATCCTTCTTTAAAGGAGGGGAAATGTGTGTATATGTCTGTGTGTGTGTGTGTGTGTGTGTGCGCGCACACAAGCATGCATGAACACACATACATCAATAACCCTGAAAGTTTCAGAAAATGGAACTTTTTAAGAGAGCTGAAGAAATCTCCACTCAAATGGAATGCCCTAGATATAAAGATATTATTCCAAGGGCAAACTGTTAAGTAACAACTAGTGTTTATTAAGACCTTAACTGCACTACAGGCACTGGGCTAAGTACTTCACATTTAATCCTGCCAACAACAAACACTATGAGAAAAAAGCAAACTCCAGCAATACAAGAAACCCCTGGGATCAACAAACACTACAGGTTTACAACCTTGCCTGTCTTCTTTCCTTCCCTCCTTCTCTTTCTCTCTTCCAGTTTCTTATCTCAGGAAAAGAAAAGAATGGCAAAAAAGAGAACAAAAAAGAAAAACCATGAAAATAAAACAGATGGGAACAACAGGAGAAGAAGAGGGAGGAAGGTGATGAAAGGGAAAAGGAAGTATTGAACACGGAAATGCTATACCATATGCCTCTGAGAAGGCAATGGCACCCCACTCCAGTACTCTTGCCTGGAAAATCCCGTGGATGGAGGAGCCTGGTAGGCTGCAGTCCATGGGGTCACTAAGAGTCAGACACGACTGAGCGACTTCACTTTCACTTTCCACTTTCATGCATTGGAGAAGGACATGGCAACCCACTCCAGTGTTCTTGCCTGGAGAATCCCAGGGACGGGGGAGCCTGGTGAGCTGCCGTCTATGGGGTCGCACAGAGTCGGACACGACTGAAGCGACTTAGCAGCAATAGCAGCAGTATGCCTCTGAGAGGTTATCATTTTAAATATAAAGCCCTCCATGAAGCTCTTTAAGGGGACTTATTCTTTAAGGTAGGGTTGAGAAGGGCCAAGGCTTGGTGGGTGTGCTAAACCAAGCCCTACTCCTTCATTCTGCTCAAGGTCAACCTTGGCTGCAAACATTCATCAGATGTGGCCTGACATCCAGCTTCAGATAGACTGCTTCTGTGAAACCAGTTTGAGGTATTGATGTTAGCATCTTGTGCAAAAGTAGCCTGAAGTCATGCATTTTCTCCTCTCAGAGGAACCCTCTATATCTATTTGATTTCTGTGATGCATGCCAGCAGGCTTTGGCTCAATGTTAATGATTTTATTCCCTTTGAATTCCTGTGAGATTTTATTCCTTTTGGTTTCCAGGAGTTACATGCCACTTTGATTTCAGCCCAGTCACACTTTGGCTGTGATAAAAAGAAACTATGGGGAAAGCTTGCTCTGTATCCTCTGCCTGATGCTACTACCAGACATGGTTATTAAGACTTCCTTTCAGAGAATGCACAGAATAGATTCTGTTTCCAGGGTCCTGGTCATGTGCCTTTACTGTCAGATAAACTGAGAACTCTAAACCATTTGTCAGTAAAGCGACTATACTCCAATAAAAATTAATTTTAATAGATAAATGAAATTATACCTAAGAACAAAAAAGTTAAATAAAAATTATAATTAAAAATATTAAAAATAAACCATGTGCTATTCACATATACTTTCTACCTGGAGAAGACCCTTTGTGGCTTGAGTCAGGTGGACTATGATTGGGTAGACAAAATTGTTATAGTTAGTGACCTAGCTCTCACTTCTTAACCATTACCTTACATTACAAACAACCAGTTGATAAACAACTTTATTGTTAGGTATACTTCACCAGCATTTTTGTCATTGCTATCATTTCAATGCTTTGAACTAAGGTTTTGTTTGTTGACTGGCTGCCCCTCCCCCGTACACATACACAAAGACACAGTCATGCCCTTTCTTCATTGACATTAAGGGGCTAGGTTAGGAACACATCTATTTGAACTGATAATTAAGCCATCAAGGTAAATTGAAGGTAAATTTCTAGTTTACCAAGAAATACCAGATCTCAGAAACTCAATTTTCAATCTTCCTGACCCCAAAGAAATCATGAAAGTATCCCCTTTTGCTTTTGTATCTTCCACCTGGGACCCAGATTTTATCTGTGTCAATGATACTCTAAATATAGGATCTTTTAGTGACTCAGGTCATGCAGAGGCATAAAACTTCAGGCTGGGGCACCAGACCCTCATCCAGTCTTTGAAAGCACCCCAAAGCGTTTCAAAATATAATGAGGGCAGCAGCAGAAAAAAAAAAAAAGCCCTCAAATCAAAATTAATTTTAATCTACTTTAATTAAATGCCTTTTAGCACTCTGTAGAGACAGATGACAATTACAAAATCAAAATCAGAATGCAAGTGATTCTCTTGTTTTGTTGCCAAGGTCTAGCTGACCTACTTTTAAGTTGCCCTGCAAAATGTGGCCTCCACCCACTGCCCCTCCTTCCTGTCCACCGCCCTTCTGACCTCTGTGCCTCATCTCCCTTCTGGTTCTGCTGGGTTTTTCACAGACTCCTCCTTCTCCTTTTTTGTCTGTGGGAGGGTCCAGAAGCTGGTCTTGACATTCCCCTCTTCCCTCAACCTGCTGATGAGATACCCATCCTCATGGCTTCTCCTGTGTCTCTCTTGAAGAGAAACACCCAAATCTCTAGACAGGATCTCTCATCAACTCTCCAGTTCCTTTAATCAAGGGTGATCACTTGACCCTTTTGCTGGGACAGTCTCATTTATGTCTGTCATTCCAGCTGATTAATAGTGCCCACTTTGACTCTCAGAAAGGTCTCAAACAATATATTATTTAGTCTTCCTACTCAAGAGTAAGGATTTCTCCCTGACTTTACCTGATCCAACATTTCAGTACTCCACTCTTCTTTTTCTGGAATGCTTGTCTTCTTTCCCCGCATTCCCATTTCTGTTGGCAGTTCTGTTGCTCTTCCACAGCTCAGAGGCTGGAAGCCTTGGTGTCTGGCTGACCCCTCCCTCCCCATCCCACCTTTACCATACACAGCTCCAAGCTCAGAGGAATGGACACATCTCCTGTGTCACTCACCAGCTCTGTGCTCTGTCTCCATGCCTTGGTATGATATTGTCCTTTGTAAAACAACGAAGACAGTACTTTCTGACAGGGTCCTTGCAAGGAGTAAATGAGGCCGTTTCTAAGGGAGCACCTACCACTGTGCTGACACAGCAAATCTGATGACTTCTTAGATGCACATTTGATTCAACCCATATTTACTAAACACCTCCTATATGCCAGGCACTGTTCTAGGTTCTGCAGATGCATCAGTGAGCAAGCCAGTCAAAGATATCTGTCCTTATATAACTAGCATCCTAGTGGAGAAATTAAACAAATAAAGAACTCGTGTCAGGTGGTGATAGGGAAGGAAAAGCCAAGCAGAGTAAGGTGGACAGAAAGTGTCAAAGTGAATGGAGAAAGGTTGCTATTTTCAGAAGGGTGGTCAAGGAAGATGTCATTAATAAGATGACATTTGAGCAGAGACTGAAAGGAGCTGAGGGAATTAGCTCTACGGCTGTTTAGGGGAAGAAAAGACACAGGCAAGTTCCCTGGGGCAGGACCAGGTCCCATGTGTTTGAGGACCAACAGGGAAGATAGCTTCATGGAGTGGAGGGACAAGTAGGCACCAAGTAGAGGGTGGAGTCAGAGGTAACGGGAGCCCATTGGGTGCAGCCCTTGTAGATTCTGGTGAGTTCAGCTTGTCCTCTGACCAAGACTGGAGCTGTGCAAAGGTGTGACTGTCTTGAGAGAAGACTGCAGGAGGTGAGGCCAGAAGCAGAGAGAGGTTAGAGGAGATGCAATAATCCAAGCAATAGATGATGGTGGCCTGGGCCAAGGCAGAGGCAGCCGCAGTGGTGAGAAATGAGAACCTTCCTTTTGAAGTCTCTTGGATTTCCCACTGCATTTCTGTCTCACAGCCACAGCGCTGGCCCTGGCCTGCATCACCTAACACCTAATTATTGCAATAGCTCCTTCCTGTCCTCACTGGATCTCCTACCCGTTTCTCCCTCTCTCACTTTCATCGTATCGCCTCCCAGCTCAGAGAGAGCAGTTGGGCCCTAGCAGTTAGGCACCAAATCCAAACTCCTCCCCTGGCTCTCAAGAGTTTCCACTGGCTTCTATTTATTCAGTGTTCTTTCTACCATAAACCAATCCCAACCAGTGTACCACGAGTTCAGTAGCAGCTCAGAAATTCCCTGGCTTCCTGTGTAACCAAGAGATTTGTTATTCAGCATGCAGTTCAAAATGAAGAGTAGTTCTTTTCATTGAAAACTACTTTAAGGTGTGATTACAGCAACAGATGATAATGGCTGACATTGTGTTTACTACGTGCCAGACACTAATCTAGGAACTTTACAAACAGCATTCTCCCTTTAATGCCTACAACATCTCTCGAACACCCTTATGAGATGGATATTACTATCATCATCCCCAATTTTATCGATGAGGAAACTGAGGAACAGAAACAGTAAGTAAATTGCCTTACCTCACAGACGCAGGAATGGGAAGAGGTAGGTGTGGAGCTCGGATTTGAATCTAGAAAGTCCAACTCCAGGATCAGCACTCTTAGCCAAACTCTGTATTGCCTCCCATATTTGGACATTCTGTCTCAGATTTCTTAATGTGAATTGTTAAATTGTCAGTGTGAGTACTGCAGGACTCTCATTACCACCCCCAGGCCTTGGCTTAGCCTCTTCTCCGCCTCCCCACCGAGCTCTGCCTTGCCAAGTCCCACCCAGCTCTCAAGTAACTCAATCTCCTGTTCTTCCACAAACCTTCTCTAAGCATATTAGACCTCGCTGACCTTCCATTCTCCGAGCTATTTGAAATCCATTGCAAATCGCCATGTTTTCTGTTTGTTTTTCTTGTATCTTCCCAACTGCACTGCAAGCTGCTTATGTAGAGCAGCTATAAATTATATATCTTTTTATATCTTCACAATATGTAAAGCAATTCTGGGCCATTCAGCTCAACAGACATTTTAAAATAAAGACTACAGCAAACCAGATCCTGAATAGGTCCTAGAAACACAAGACAGTGCTTAATAACCTTTCTTGCCCAGTTGGGAGGCTCCAGGAAAAATGCTTCCTGAAACATAATCATCTATTCCAATTAACCCTTTGGCATAAATGCCATCAGTGACACTATTCATACATGATTTTCATGTTATTTCAGTAAAAATTCATTGAGTACCTACTTTGTCCTACTTTGTGTAGAATGCTGTGCCAAATTCTTGTTCCAAGAGGAAATAAGACAAAATCCCAGTCAGAGATTTCCCAGTCTGTACTACCAACTCCCAGTCTATGTTGCCACCTGTCTTAGAGCATAGTTAGACATGAAGAACAGAGCAGTCATTCAAATCTGCTTTACGTGAAAGAGAATATAGGAAATCTCACAGAAGAGCAGTATAAAAGGAACATCAAGGCCTGTGGGTGACTGGAATAAAGAAGGACCTAAAAAGTTATTCTCCATCTTTCTGTCCCCCTCCCCCTCTCTCTTCATCAAACCTACCCCCAGATTGCCTCCTTCCATTCTGTCTTCACATGATCCATCATGGCTTTCACAAAATGCTATTCTCAGCCTCCAAACACCTCCATGGTGGACTTCCAGGAGCAACGTCACTGTCTATTCCCTAGCCTTTCCCTATTCAATCTCAAATGTCCAGCAAGAAAATCCAACAGGTCCACTATGTGATGGGTTTCCAAACAGCTATATCTGGGGAATAGGGAAAGGATGCACAGGTCATGTTGAATGGCATGCAGGGCTTCAGGGGACCACTCTTCCTGAGGCAGAACCCAAACCTGTGGAATGATATCTTCTGTAGAATATAATGTGATCCATGGTACAGTAGTTGCTCTAGAACACAGATGTACCTCAAATTCACATTCTGTAGACTTCATAGATTCATGGAATTAGAGAAGAGTAAGGATTGTAGGAATCACTTGACACAGCCTTCATACTTGTGCTCATGCATGCTTTGTCACTCAGTTGTGTCTGACTGTGCAACCCCATGGATTATAGCCAGCCAAGCCCTTCTATCCATGGGATTTTTGAGGCAAGAATACTGGAGGGGATTGTTGTTTCCCCCTCCAGGGGATCTTCCTGACCCAGGGATCAAACCTGCATCTCCTGTGTCTCCTGCGTTGCAGGTGATTTTTTACCTGCCAAGCCATCAGGGAAGTGGGTACTTGTGCTCAGTGGAAACCAAAGCCCAAGAGTGTTAAGGGTACAGCCCTGGGTAGATCCTATAGTCTTTGACTCTTAAAGTACTTCCTATCTCATGGCCAACATTTACCAAACCAGCAGCCCTTAAAGACCACCTCTGACATGTAGGTACCCAAAGATAGTCTACAAATCATTTTGTGGGTTTATTTATTCTTTTAGTATAATTTCAGTGCCAACTTAAGCATTTTCACATATATTATTTTGACCTCATAATAATTAGGAGAAGAATCTTTAAACCTATTTCATAGATGATAAACTGAGACTCAAAGAAGTCAAGAGACTTTCTTATAGTTTATATAGCTAGTACTGGGTAGGCCCAGTATTTAAAGCCAGTCTGCTAGTGCACATGTGCACTCAGTTTTGTCCCACTGTTAGTGATCCCATGGACTGTAGCCCACCAGGTTCCTCTGTCCATGGGGATTTTCCAGGTAAGAATACTGGAGTGGGCTGCTGTTTCCTACTCCAGGGGATCTTCCTGACCCACGAATTGAACCAGTGTCTCTTGCATCTCCTGCATTGGCAGGTGGATTTTTACCACTGCACCACCTGGAAACCCCATAAACCCTGTCTATCTGACTCTAAACCTTTGCTGATTCTGCTATGCCATGGTGCCTCCACTCTTCAGAAATTAGTTAGGTATCGATCAAAAATAAGGAACTGGAGGGGACTTCCCAGGTGGTCCAATGGTTAAGAATCTGCCTTGCAATTGAGGGGACACAGGTTTGATCCTTGGTGGGAGAACTGAGATCCTACATACCATGGAGCATTAATTCCACACGCCTTGGAGGCTGTGTGCCACAACTGAAAAGTCCATGCGCCACAATGAAAGATCCTGCAACTGAAACCCAAGGCAGCCAAATAAATAAATGTTTAGAAAAAAAAAAAGAAGATATTGGAATATCAGACAGACAAGTTCAGAGGTCCAAGGAATTAACATGTACAGGAGTGGGGTGCTCACCCATGGACACAATATCCTCCATATCTGACAGTCATGACTTCTAGCACTTCCCTCCTTCAGCATTCATGCCTCCATAACAGAAGACGAAAGGACAAGAGCATTTTCCAAAGAACAGATCAATCCCATTTGAGGGGAGGGGAAAGCTGGTTCTCACATAAGATTGTTTTTTTGCAGCAGTGATTCATTCTATCAAAAGCATCACTGCTGCCTTTAATATGGACACTATCTTTATCAGCCCCTTTGGAGTCAATCTTGAACCCATGTATAATTTGGTTAGCCTGGTGAAATTCTTCACAGTTCTCTAAACAACTTCAAATGCTTCTGGATAACTTGAACTTATGTTCTTGGGACCAAAAGGAAGTGACACACCCAATGTTTAAATCCAGGAGTGGCTGCAAAGAGTAGTACTTCAAAGAACTCCACTCGAGACAATTTCTTAAAATGTGTATCTTTTTACTGCCTGTTGACTTATGGTTCTTTGCCATGGTGAGGATGCGATTCTTTAAAATGCGATTCTGGACTCCAAATATATTGCATGCTCTGGTTTCAAGAAACCCTGATAAAGTCCTCTGAACAATTCAACACGGGAAAGGATGAGTAACCTTCTCGGCTTGCCCAGGACTGAAAGAGTCCTAGGGATTTGGGTCATTCCATTCTAAAATCAGGAAATTTCCTGGCAAACCAGAACAAACTAGCCACACTAAGATAGAGATGATTTTGAAGAGTAAATCTTTTGTCTTACTGTCTATAGAACCAACGAGCAATGCAGGATGGATGATAACTGTCCTTTCATGTCTTTCTTTAAACATCGTATTTTTATAGGGATGCAGAAATCCCAAAGTATAAATGTGTGACAATAAACACAATAGATCAAACAGTGATTCTTAATACCTCCAAATGCATGTGAAATACAGCAAGCAAATGAAGAGCAAAACTGCCACAGGTGACAATGATTCACTTCAACATGTAAAGGCCTGGCAGGGACGTCTACATAAAAGGGAGTCTTTAGCAGTCAGCTCTCTGGTATTTGATTCATTGCTATGAATCAAAATGTGCCAGATTTCACTCTTCTAATGGTGAGGGGCAGGGATGCTTCAGTCCCAAGCTCCTTGTCCAAACTCTTACCTCTGCCTATATTCAGCAGTGTTAGAATGATCAGCCCAGCTGATATGCACATTAATTAAATCTTCAGTAGCAGCTGAAGAGAGGAAGCCAAGCCTGGTGAGAGCCTAAATTTCTTTAATCTTTTCTGAAGAATATAAAGAGTTAAAGTTTTACCAATCTGGGCTCTAAAAATTCCTTCAAATCTCAGCCCTGCAGTGTTAATTGATTGATATCATTTATAAGTAATCTAATAATGTTGAATATTTTAAAATGGGAGTTGTTGAAAATATATGGCCATACTAATCTCTGTCTATTGAAGAATATTTTTGTAATTATCATATATGATTTCAGGTCAGGATAGAAATCTGTTTTGTTGTTTGAATAATCTTCAGATACCTTATTTTAGCATTTATAAGGTGGATTTAGAAAATGAGTAGTTTTGAGCCAGTGGATGATGCTGAATTATAAATTCATCATCCCACAAATATACTCCAATCACAGTGCTAAATGGTAGGAGGACAGAGAAATAGTGGTGAACAGAGAAATGGTGCTTGCCCTCCCCCACTGGCTTTGAATTTATTGGCAAGCCTGATATAAACGAGTAAATAAAAATGCAAAAATAATTTCAGACTGTGATAAATAAAAATTAATATAAATCTACTTTTATGTTTCATATTATTTTATCTATAGCTCTTTGAAGCATTTATCACAGCCTATGAAACCTCAACATCATATATTATTCAACAACAATTTTTTTTTCTCAACTCAGTCTTTGTTACTTCCTGCTTCATTAAAAAAGCCTTCATGAAGAATGATTTAACATTACATCATAATTTTCCTACCAGAGGAACTACATTATCCACCTTAGGCTATTAAAAATTCTTCATTACTTTTTATCATTTTATTCAATATTTTAATAACTTTGGGGACAATTTACAACATCAAAATGCCAGGCCTTACAAATAAGTAAGAAGTGCAGTTTCTCACCACTCATGAGGCCTCCTTTCCTTGCTAATAAGGTTAACACCGGTTCTTTCTGGTTCCTGGTTACTAGAACAAATAGAAGAATAAAGAGAGAAATCTGTTCTGTCTCTCTAAGTATCAATACAACCAATGCCGCATGCCCGAGAAGGGACATGGAAAACAAAGCTGAATTAAGGGCACAAGAAGGCCCAACTGGCTTCTCTTGAGAGAACAATCTTAGACTGGCTGCCCCTCCCCTACCCAGCCTCCATGCCTCCCTCTCTCCTTCCCCATAGTGACAGCCACCACCCCCACCCAACCTCCATCTTTCCTAAGAGCCTTCTCCTCAGGTAAGTTTAATCTTCAACCAGGACTCAAACTCCCTCATATAAATGTGTCAAAGATTGATGACAATAAGGATATTACCATTTTAATAAGAATCAGTCGTTAAGAAATGAAACTCTGAGCATAAGGTCTAGCACTGGTGAGTGACGGAAGTAGTATACATTTGGCCAGCCCTGGAGAATCCCAGGGATGGGGGAGCCTGGTGGGCTGCCGTCTATGGGGTCACACAGAGTCGGACACGACTGAAGCGACTTAGCAGCAGCAGCAGCAGAGATCTTGCCTGGGCTTCCCTGGTAGCTCAGATGGTAAAGAATGTGCCTGCAATGCAGGAGACCTGGGTTTGATCCCTCAGTTGGGAAGATCCCCTGGAGGAGGGCATGGCAACCCATTCTGCTACTCTTGCCTAGAGATTTCCATGGACAGAGGAGTCTGGCAGGCTGCAGTCCATAGGGCTCCATAGAGTTGGACACAACTGAAGCAACTAAGCAGCAGCAGCAGAGAGCTTTCCTAAAAACCAGCTGGAAATAGGACTCTGGTTGCTTCTGATGCAAATAGTGTGGCATTCCACAGTCATGATACAACATCAAGTAACACTGTTTTCTTTTTTTATTGGAGCAAAATGCTTTACAAAGTTGCGTTAATTTTTGCTGTACAACAAAGTGAATCAGCTGCCTGTATACATACATCCCCTCCCTCTTGAGCCTCGCTCCCACCCCTTCCCATCCCTCCTCTCTAGGTCATCACAGAGCACCAAGGTGAGCTCCCTGTGCTCTATAGCAGCTTCCCACTAGCTAGCTGTTTTACACACGGAAGTCTATATATGTCAACGCTTGCTGCTGCTGCTAAGTCACTTCAGTCGTGTCTGACTCTGTGCGACCCCAGAGACGGCAGCTTACCAGGCTCCCCCGTCCCTGGGATTCTCCAGGCAAGAACACTGGAGTGGGTTGCCATTTCCTTCTCCAATGCATGAAGGTGAAAAGAGAAAGTGAAGTCGCTCAGTCCTGTCCGACTCTTAGCAACCCTATGGACTGCAGCCTACCAGGCTCCTCCATCCATGGGATTTTCCAGGCAAGAGTACTGGAGTGGGGTGCCATTGTCAATGCTTACCCTCCCAGTTTGTCCCATCCTTCCTTTCCCCTCAGTGTCCACATGTTTTCAACACATTATAGAGTGACACCCAGGCAAACTACTCAACTGAAAAAAATATCACTGTAAACACACTCAGTCCATCTTGGATCATCTTGTGTAACAGTTTTCCAATGTACTGAAATGTCTCCATCTAATGTATTGTTCAGATTTAGATTTTTTTGTGCTGACATTAGTCTCTCCCTCTAGGCAGCACTTTCCTCTGAATCAGTACATGGGAAATATTGTCAGACAGCCTCTTGACTATTAAGTATAAATTAATCTTTCCAGGAGTCATTACAAATGTTTTGTTCTGAATGCCTTTAATGTGATTATTGTGGATAATAACAATAGCCATTATGTAACTGGATATTTCCCGCATACCAGGTGCTCTTCCTCACGTCGCTGCTCATGCTCACAACAGCCTCCACATTCGTTATTATTATCCCTCTTTCTGGAGTTGAAGAAATCACCCAAGGTCATACAACTGCAAAGAAATTCTCCTAAAAAAAAGCCTGTCAAGGTTTTCATTCCTGCACATGTTAGGGACAATAAAGCAGGAAAGATACTGTGTTCTGGCTATTACATGGGGCACGTTAAGGCACCAGGTTAATAGATAAGCACCTTTTAAAACGTCTGTGTTCTCTGAAGAATATTTATGAGTCTGGAGGTGAGTCAAGAATGAAACAGCCTATTGAAGAATGTAAGAACTATAATCAGCACTATGGGACTCAGCAGAAACCGCTTAAACAGAGGAAAGACGGTTCCAATTTAGACTCACCCTTTCCAAAAAGCAGGCGATAATAGAGCACAACCTGACTGGCAACCACAGGTTTAAAGCAAGTGATGTCAGGACCAACCCTCCCTGGCAAACCCAATCTGTCCCAGACAAATTTTCAAGCGCTCACTCTTTACTGGGTGTTATTATTAACCTTGATATCATAGGATAAAGCAGGGTTTCAGTCACCAGCGACCTGGGGGCGGCTTAAGTATGGGTCTCCATTCTGTCCTCCCTCCCACTCGCTCCATCACTGCTGCCGGCAAATCAGCCTAAAAATAGTCCTAACTACCACTGGTATACATCACCCCAGTCCACAGAGTCCTTTCACATACCTTATTCCATTTAACCCTGTGAAATAAGTACTGTTAGTAGCCCCATCTCAAATAGGCAGATGGTTCAGAAAGAAGTTGTAATTTTATTTATTTTTTATTGAAGAATAGTTGAATTACAATGTATTAATTACTGCTATACAGCAAAGTGATTCAGTTATACATGTATACATTCTTTTTCATATTTTTTCCATTATGGTTTATCACAAGATATTGAATACAGTTCCCTGTGCTATATAGTAGGACCTTGTTATTTATACATTCTATATATACCAGTCTGCATCTGCTAATCCCCAAATCCCAATCCAAGCCTCTCCCACCCACCTCCTCCTTGGTAACCACCAGTCCGTTTTCTATGTCTCTGTTCTATTTCACAGATAGGTTTATTTGTGTATGACTTACTTTAAGTTATTCTGCCAAGAAGGACCAGATCAAGAACCACATTCAAGTTTTCTGGGTTCTCTCTCTAATTCAAAAGGAGACCAAATGAAATCCCACCAAAGAAAATGTTGCATGTGATATAATTTGCTCTACTTTATCTCCAGCTTTAAGATTAAAATTAATAACACTCTAGTAGATTTAATGGTTTCCTACCATTAACCTACCCACCTCCAACAAACACATCTAAGCCCCACAGGACTAATATCTTGTAACTTAATTTCATTCATGAGAGTTTATGCAGAACATTGCTCTCCATCAGTTTCTCTTCCCCTTGTCCCCAGAGGTTTATAGACAATGCACATGAGCATCAGAAAGTGTTAGATGTGTACACGAGAAGACAAATCCTCCTTCCTGTCCTGTGTAGGCCTGGGGTTGATTTTCACTGCTTAGTTACGAACTTCTGAGGGAGATAGCTTTTATAAAGCACACATATACACTCTCAGTGTTCTTTGTCTCTATAGTACAGGCAATAGTACTCAGTCTAACTATTAAGATAGAAGCTCATCCTCAATGGAAACAGCTTCTGTTCATTTAGAAGTGAAAAGCAAGAGAAGAATTTTAAATGACTACAATGACTACTTAGGTTAATGGTCAGTAATCCAAGAACCAATGATCAGGTTTGTGGATTTTCTCTGTTCCTACATTACGTCCTCTTATTGCCTACTTGACATTTTAGTCTTCATTGTTACCTCCTGCAGAGGATGTTAAAGAAAAAGAATGGAAGTGAGATTCAAAATAAAACTGTAATGAATGATTATTAAGCACCTTCTTTGTGCCAGACCTGTTTTTCTAGTCCCCCAGTCCTGGACACAGGAATCTGGTCGAAGGGCCCTCAGCCTGAGCTGAGGATTGGAGACTGATCACCTCCTCTTGGCAGAGAACTCGAATTCTGGTTCTGGTCTGGTCTGATTTCTGGTAGGGCCGAGTTCCAGTCCTCCCTTCTCTGGAGGCCCAGGGTAAAGTCCCATAATGCCTGGGTATCTGTAGGTGGCGGGAGACGTCTGTAAGGCCACCCCTTTCGCCCCCCCTCTCCCACCTCCTCCCCCTTCTTCTTTCAACCTGGCTTCCTTTCCTCCCTTGAAATCGTTGATGTTAGTTCTTGGATCTGAAGTTCTGTGTCTCTATAAGAGGTTTTCTGAGAGACTGTATTTTTGTATTTAAGGGCTTCCCTGGTGGTGCAGAGGTTAAAGTGTCTGCCTGCAATGTGGGCGATCTAGGTTCAATCCCTGGGTCAGGAAGATCACCTGCAGAAGGAAATGGCTACCCACTCCAGTATTCTTGCCTGGAGAATCCCATGGACGGAGGAGTTTGGTGGGCTACAGTCCACGGGTCGCAAAGAGTCGGACACGACTGAGCAACTTCACTTTCACTTTGTGCCAGACACTGAAATAGGTATGAGAGTCCTAATTAAATAATACATGGTCCCTGTATGTGGATTACTGCAATAAATGCTTCATTAAAGACATGTATAAAATTTTATGAAAACTCTGGTAAAAGAGCAGTTAGCCTGGAAAGAAGGGTAGGAGATAAAAACAACAGATAAAATAACACTTCTGATGGGACTTGGAGATGTTGACATCTAAGAGGAAACAAGGGAGGAAGGATGAGGAGAAAAGAGGGTGAACGGGGACAGATGATTGTAGGCAGCGGGGTTTAGAAGTATGCATGTGCACGCCAAAGAATTGATGCTTTTGAACTGTGGTGTTAGAGAAGACTCTTGAGAGTCCCTTGGACTGCAAGGAGATCCAACCGGTCCATTCTGAAGAAGATCAGCCCTGGGATTTCTTTGGAAGGAATGATGCTAAAGCTGAAACTCCAGTATTTTGGCCACCTCATGCAAAGAGTTGACTCATTGGAGAAGACTCTGATGCTGGGAGGGATTGAGGGCAGGAGGAGAAGGGGACGACAGAGGATGAGATGGCTGGATGGCATCACTGACTCGATGAATGTGAGTCTGAGTGACCTCCGAGAGCTGGTGATGGATAGGGAGGCCTGGCATGCTGCAGTTCATGGGGTCGCAAAGAGTTGGACACGACTGAGCGACTGATCTGATCTGATCTGATGTGCTCTGAGAACAACAAGTCTTATGAACACAGGAGACAGATGACACTGGGGTGATTTCATGAAGGGCTATGTGGATGGTGACCATATATCCTGGTTTCTCTGAGTTAGTTCCAATTTACGGCACAATATGATAGCACTCCCTTTTACTCTCAAAAGTATCTTGGTCTGGGCAATAAATTGTATGGTCATGTGTATCAGACTCTCCTCCGTCCATGGGATTTTCTAGGCAAGAGTACTGGAGTGGGTTTCCGTTTCTTTCTCCAGGGAATCTTCCTGACCCAAGGATCAAACCCAGGTCTCCCACACTGTAGACAAATTCTTTACTGTCTGAGCTACTGAGGTTCTGAACCTTCTTAGAAGTATCGCTCCAGACATAGATTGAAACTGGATTTACATATTCCTTCCACAGTATGAGCCAGATAGGGTACAAACTGGCAGCTCGCAGACTATCTAAATGGCATTTGTATTTTGTTTGGCCCACACTAGATTTTCTAAAATCCTAAAGCCAACATTTACTATCATGAGATTTAACTTTGAAATCTATTTTTCTGGCTTTATGTGAGAAATGTAAAAATCCAGCAACATAGGACCTGTGTCCCACCATACTGACAACTGGCTGAAGCTGGATGGTAGTACTACCATTTTGTCCCAACGCTACCTGAGTTCATCAGCCAGCAAGATGTCCCGCAATGGTCCTTGCTTCTTAGCACCCACACTCAGTAGTCCCCTCCCACACTCTATCTAGGCTGGTAGATATAACCAACAGAACAGTACAGAAGTGATACCATGCCGCTTCCATGTCTGTGTCATATGTTGATGTCACAAAACACACTGTGACTATGTCTCTCTTGTGTCACTTGCTCTGGAGGAAATCTGCTGGCATGTTGTGAGGAGAGGAGCACATGGTGAGAAAGTGCAACAGCCGTGTGAATAAGCCTATTTGAATTGGATACTCTAGCTCCAGTCAAGTATTCCGATGACTGAAGTCCCCAAAGACATCTTGACTGAAACCTCATAAAAGATCTGAGCGAGAACTACTCAGCTAAGATGCTCCCAGACTCCCTACACTCAAACACTGTGTAAGAAATAGGGTATGTTGTTTTCAGCTGCTAAGTTTTGGAGCAATTTGTTACACAGTAGTAGATAATTAATACACCAACACAACTGAGTTTCTTACAATCTACTTGCCTATACCAATTCTGTTACTCGCATTACGCTAAAGACAGTTGCAGTTACATCCGGGCTGTAGAGGAAGTATTATTGAGGATTCTAAGCAAGAAAATAAGATGGTTAGATCTGGCTTTCCTCATAGTAAAACTGATGGTAAGAGACTGATGTGTGTTGTTCAGACAAGGTTAATACTAACACTGGCATCTCTGAAAAGGCAGAGTCAGAATGAGGTTCAAGTTTCCTGAGAAGCTTATGAATAGGTCTTGAAACCTAACACAGTGGGGATGTGATACTGTATTATGTCTAAGAGAGTAAGCTGTAGAATGAGAATATGTGAGTCAGAGCGCTTCATATACAAATTTTATATAAATTTTTCAAGTTACTACAAATAGCCTTTGATTTCCTTATCTGAAAAATGGGACTTGGAATGCATTCGGCTGCAAATAATTGAATGGCCACTAACAATGGCTTCAAAAATTATTTTTCTTACATAACTGGAAGTACAATCAATGGTAAGCAGTTGCTGGACAGTTTGTCTGTTTAACAATACCATCAGGATCCCAGATTTTTCTGCCTTTTAACTCTACCTCTCTTAGCATGTTGGCTCCTTGCTTTATGTTTCTAAGATGGCTACTGCTGGTCCATCACATTTATACCCAAAGCACAAAAAAGTGGGGATAGGCTAAGAGCATTACTCTAGTCTGTGTGTCCCATTTCATCAGGAAAGAATAAAACTTCCAAGAAGCAGCCCCTACCCACAAACTTCTGCTTACATATCATTATCGGATGAGAACCAGATCACAAAGCCACTTAATAGTGACAGAGGCTGGTAAAGTGAGTATTTAGTTGGATACACTAAAACCCCATGAAAAATTTGGTTCTGTTAACAAAAAAGAAGAGGGGATAATGAATATTAGATATTCAGTTGCCCTAAACGGTACAGTCAACTTCAGATTATTGATATAAGGGTTACAATAAACTAAGGCATGCTTTAGAATATAGTGCCTGGCATGTATTAATAGTGAGAGCACAATAGATGGTAGCTACTGAAATTACAATAGTCCAGGCACAAAGTGATTCAGCGTTGCACTAGAACATGGCAGAGGGAATTATTCTGACACCTAGTTAAGCTGAAATTCTTGAAAACAAAGACAGGTGAAACTGTTAGTGAAAAATAAAAGATTTGGCTTTGTTTTTTATTACCTTTATTTCTTCTTTCTCTTAGAATCACTGTGTCTATTTTCCACATCATCATCTCTTTTCTTTCTAGTTATTTTATCATTGTGTGCCTTTGTTAGAACTTCAGTACTTTATTGTTTTTAAAATCTAAGGGAAATATAAAATTTGTGTTCTTAAATCTACTTGATTAAAAACCTGTTACAGAAACTTTACCTCCTAATTAATAACCTGCACAATTATATAATCATATAATGCTGGGCACTGTGACATGCTCTTTGCATATCTTTGTTTTCTTTCTTTTTTTATATAAATGTATTTATTTTAATTGGAAGCTAATTACTTTACAATATTGTCATGGTTTTGCCATGAAGTCACTCAGTCGTGTCCGACTCTTTGCGACCGCATGGACCGTAGCCTATCAGGCTCCTCAGTCCATGGGATTTTCCAGGCAAGAGTACTGGAGTGGATTGCCATTTAATTTGTTTTAGAGAAAGCTTGCCAGTGGATAGCTTTCTATGAAGAAATAGAAATATCTCCTCTGTTCATGCTAAAATTAATTGTAATACTGTAGTCATACGATATAAAATGTTTCTAGAACTAATAGCAGGCAACACAACTACCAGGAACCCAATGACACATTTAGCTGAACCCATCTCAAGGCACTTTCAGGGCGGATCAAACAATTGGTGGACCCACCATACATTTTTCTAACCACAGAAAGTGGTTTAGAGGCCAGGATTCAAAAACCATTGGCAGCTGTGTAATTACATAGTGTTAGAGATCAGAGAGGTAAGTGGTGTGGAATATAGATTGAAAGGGAAAGGAAGGAATTGGGATATGATACCCCCCATTTCAAGCCCTCATTACACCCTCCTGGTCCTTCCCAAACACACTCCTCTAAAATTTGCTTAGTAAGGAGGAAAAAAGTGGGCAAAATTACAGAAGAGAGCCTTCCAAGTTCTTTCTAGATATGTACAGCATCGTTTAGCCTTTCTGTATTTTCCATTTTTTTATTATAAATATGTATCACATTTGTGATCGGAGGAAGAAAAAGGACAGAATATTACAGAATAGGGCAATAAAGGATTAAGTGGCCTAAGTTCCTTTATGTCTCTGATCTGATAGGGTCAAAGCAATTCTCCCCTCTCCCTCACAAAATTTGAGTTTCCACCCTAAAGTATGAAATATCATTCCTTTACCTTTCACTGCTTCAGTTTATGATAAACTCAGGGTCAGCCATTACATGACTGACCTGGAATGATTTCGCATTGCTGCATGCGGCGCCAGGCTTGGGGCAATGAACTGGAGCAAATGACTGTGTAAGCAGCTTCTGGAAAGACCAAATTGTAGAGCTGCTACAGACAACTTACTCTCTTTTGTTATTTCTGATTAGATCTTTTCACTTTTTTTTTTTGTTATTGTTTTTTCTTTGAGGAGGCAAGGGTGTCTCATTGAAGCTTAGAGGAAATGGCTGAATTTTAATGGAATCTAATTGGCTCCCATGGTTATCTCAAAGGAGCTGTGGTCATAAAAGTTAATTAAATTAGATTCATTTGCATATTCAAGACCATTCCCTTCCCTTACTTTAAAACCAGAGAAAGAGAAGATGTGTCCCCTGCTTCCTGAACAGGACACACAGCAGTGTCCAGATCGTTTTCTTTGTATGCTGGGAATTATTCCAAGTGGCAGTTTATTTTTTTAATCTTCTACGTAGGTGAGTATCAACCCAAGAGTTATTGGTATGCATTGCAGTTCTTGCTTTCAAATACAGAGCTAGTTTTTTATAGAAAGAGCTTCGCTGTGCTCAAAGACTGAGGTAATTTTTCCAAACAAAAGGTGAATTCAGAATGTTCAGTAGATAAGAAACTAGCAACAGATAGAGCCCCAGGACTGGTCTGTTTGTGTGTGTCCTGGCATGTTTATCAGCAACAGCAGTGTCTATAGCTTTATTATGGGTCAGAGGGATGGAACAATGGGACTTTATAAGTAGCTGTCTAGTCTAACCTGCTGCCTGTGGTAGGCCCAAAATAACCAGCTGAAATGGAACTCTGGCCTGTTTTCTGAAGCCTCTGGGGAAGGCTTCCTCTATATTCCAACCCATTTTTAACAATCCTTAATATCACACCAGAAAGCATTCCCTTGTGTCAAACCTATAACCCCTCTGCTCCTGATTTAGTGTTGATCCTGTGCAGGCAGTACAGATGTGGGCAGTCAAGTTCAGCCCCCACCCCAGCACCTAGCTTCTTTGTACATTTCCTTGGGACATCATCTAGTGCCTAGTCAGGCTCAATGGATTAAAGGCAATGTCTGCCCTACTTCCCCCAGCCACTCTTGCCTGTTAATACACATAAAGGTATATCATTAACATCAGTTTATGATAAACTCAGGGTCAGCAGATATTGACTGACCTGGAACGATTTTGTATTGCTGCCTGTCTTCCTATGAGGGAAGGCAAGGTTGATTTTATTTTTAGTGCTTTTTTTTTCTTTAATGAACACAAATATGCCAGACACTATGCTGAGTTCTTGAGAAACAACGGTGGGCAGGACAGACCAAAGCCCTGCCCTCATGCCTAAAACTCAGACATACTACAAAGTAATTACAAGTGGAGTGAGCATTTCAGAAAAGTGTTGGTTACTAAGAAATTACACAACAGGCTGAGCTAACATATTAGGAGGACAGGGGAAAGCTTTCTGGATAAAGTGATATTTCGCTTAGAACCAGAAAGAGAAATAGGATTTATCAAAGTGGGGAAGGGCATCCATGGCAGAGGGATGAGCATACGCAAAGGCCCTGTCAGAGAAAGAATGGCTTGTTTGAGTGTGTTCAGGGTGTCCAACTCCTCATCTGGAAAACGAAGAGTTTAGCTGTGGACCCTCCTAATTCACATTCTGGAATAATTTAGCAAATAGTCCCCACACAGTTCAGTTCAGAAGTGGGTCACATTAGTAGCAAGCTAGCCTACATTTGGGAGTAAAAGGAAGAGCTATTCAGACACAAGCCAGTAGCCTTTCTCCAATTCATTTTTTTTATTGTGGTAAAATATACCTAACATAAAATTTAGCATTTTAACCACTTTCAAGTATAAAATTTAGTGGCATTGATTACATTCAGTGTTGTACAGCCATCACCACTATCTATTTCTAAACTTTTTTCATCCCAATTGACTGATATTTTTACAGTGAGTATAGTGTCTCTTTTTTCCCCCAGTTTGATTGCAATAGATTGACATACAACATTGTATTAAAGGTATACAACATCATGATTTGATATATGCATATATTATGAAATGATTATCACAATAAGTTTTGTTATCTCCAATTCACTTTTAAACGAGGCTGGGCAAGTTCTACAAGTGTCCTTACAACCCATGAACTTGATTGTCATGACTCCTGATTTGGACCTTGAGAGACCAGGCACTGCTCTCAAAGTAAATGATGCTTCTTACACCTCGTATAAAAATGAGTACAAAGGAGGCTTCCTTGGTGGTCCAGTGGTTAAGATTCCACCTCACAATGCAGAGGACACAGGTTCAATCCTTGGTCCAGGAAGAGCCCACATATTGTGGGGCAACTAAGCTCCAGCACCACAACTACTGAGCCTGCACTCCAGAGCTGGAGAACCTCAACTACTGAGGCCCACGTGCCCTAGCGCCCATTCTCGGCAACAAGAGAAGCCACCACAGTGAGAAGCCTGCTTGCAGCAACTAGAAAGCACAGCCCTGCTCTCTGAAACTAAAGAAAGCAGTCACACAGCAACAAAGACCCAGCACAGCCAAAAGTAAGAATTAATTAAATTTTAAAATTTTTAACTGAGTACAAAGGGTAAAAATAATCTGTTCAGTAAAAGTCTACATAGTTGTCTGCTCCCTCCACCTCTAGCAAAGTCCCCTTCTTTAAGACCGTAATGCTTAATACCCCAAATGTACTGAGCCCCACCTATGTGCCTTGCACTGAGATAGTTTCTTTGCACTTGCCATTTGACAAGTGCTTGATATTATTCCCATTTTACAAATAAAAAAATAGGCTACAGTGAAACCAGACTTTCGACCCCAGTCAGTCTGCCTTAAAAATTTGGTTCTTCTCTACCTAACTGCTTTCCCAAACACAGCCAGAGGGGAAACCTGGGAAAGGGGGTTGAAAAATGAAGGAGAACAAAGAAAGACAGAAATTGAATCCGAGCTCTCACTGCTCAGCCTACCTCAGACTTGTGACTGGTTTTGTCACATACCTTCTAGCATCTCCACTTCAATTTTTCTTATCTCTCTAGCCCATGGAATTGATAGTATTTACTGCCCCACTTTTCAAGGATAACATGTGGCTCAATTACTTAATGAAGTCCTTAGAGCATCATGGTGTTTAGCAGGCAGAAAGGCTTAGCAGCCCAAGGAAGGGCTGCGCTCCCCCTGCCTCAGGTGGTAACAGAAGGCCCTGGAACTATGAGGACAGGTGAACTGCCCACCCTCCAGAAGCCTTTGCCTTGAGTCTTGAGAGAACCAAAAATAAACGTTAAGACAAGGGAATGGTCGGGTAAATTAATATGAAGAATTCAGATTCCGTTTTCTTTTTCCCTCAAGAAGTGTGCAGTGAGAATTTAAAGCCCAAGGCAGGAGAATGGGTTAAAAATACCAATAGCCAACTGATGCTTGTCTTATAAAAAGACCATCCTGTATTATATAAGAAGGCTATAGAAAAAAAGCAGAAAAGTCAGAGCAGTGACAGGAGCAAACATACTAACACTACAGGAATTTTAAAGGCTCGAAAGGAAACCATATTGTGATGTAATTTTTAAAAAATAGGATTCTAAATGTGAAGATTTTTAAACAAAAATGTTTGTCCCTCAGGTTATTAGACATCATTATCTTGGTTTGCAGGGCCCTCTATGGCTTACCTCTCCAGTCACATCTCTTTTGCCACCATGAACAACTCTAAAGAAATGCTTGAACTCCTTTTATTTGCTCTCATCCTCTCTAGCTCTTTCTCTCAGGCCCTTACTTCCCTTCTCTGACACGTTAGACTAGGCGAGTCTCACAATTTATACCTTCTAACAGTTCCGTGCTCACTTTATTATCCTGATAAATACTGTTGAGCATCTGCTTTCCTGCTAGATCTGCCCTCCAAAGGCAGGGTCCATGTCTGCCTTGCTGATTGCTATACTGCCAACCTTAGCATAGTTGTGAATAAATGAATGAATACTGGTGGCCATCTAGGTTTCAGTCGATAACATCATGACAAGCAAGCAATGATTTCTCTAGTTCTTGTATCTGTCAGAGTTTAACAAGAGAAGCATAACCAGTGAGAAGTTTTTATTTTTTTAATCTATCCATTTATTTATTACAAAGAATTGTCTTAAACAGTTGTAGGAGCTGGCTCAGCAAGTCTGACATCTGCAAGACAGGGTGTCAAGAAGGGACATCACAAGTAGGCTGGGAACCCCCAGAGATGAATTTGATGATGATAGTATCCTGTGGAAGCCAGAGCTCTTGGTCCTGGAGCTGCATGCATACACTTGGCCCAAGAGTGAGTGGAACTGAGGAAAGAACCAGCCGGAAAGACAAGCAGTTACAGGCCCAGCTGCAGCTCCACATCATACAGGCAAATAAGCAGATCAGCAACAGCATGGGTATTTACCTAGAACATAGAAGAAGATTCTAGAACTTTTACATGGACTCTCTGATTTCAGGAAGGGTCTAACACCTCTTTTTAAATGCCTTCTCTGAACTGGAAAAAGCTGGTCAAAAGGTCCAAACTTCTGTACTTGGGGTGTGACATATAATATGTTGACCACAGTTAACACTGCTGTATGGTATATTTGAAAGTTAAGATAGTAGCTCTTAAGAGTTCTCATCACAAGGAAAAAACAAAAACAAAATAATGTGTATTTATATGAAATAATGGATGTTTTATTACTTATTGTGGTAATCTTTCACAATGTACGTATGTCAAATCATTATGCTATAGACCTTAAACTTACACAATGCTGTGTTAATTATATCTCAGTAAAACTGTAAGAAAAAAGCTTTCCTCTGATTGAGTTACCTAGAGCAATCTCCCTATGATTAAAGTCAACTGATTCTGAGCTCTAATTACATCTCAAAATCCCTTCACCATAGCATCTAGATTGGTGCTTTGTTGAACAATTGGGAGAAGGTATATGTGTGCTACAAAATAGCTGCCCGCCTCCCTTTCATTCTCCATTTTTTGCAAAAGACTCTCCCTTATAGCCCACCATCACCAGAAACATACTGGAAGGGAATTCTGGAGGATGTAATTCAGCCTAGCCAAGTGGGCACATCACAGGTCATATGGTAAGACAACTATCTTCTTAACCTTCAGTTTGACCCTGAATAAAAAAAGGAGTAACATAAGCTAGTGATATTCAGAAAGGGGAGGGATTCCTTTGCTAGCTGAAGTAGTGCAGAGGCAAAGAAAATGAGCTCATCTGGATAGGAGTGCAGAGCTCACCATCCTAGAAGGGCATGTGCCCAAGAAATGAAGGAGGTACAAGGGAGCTCTTGTAGCCAGAATGGCAGGTCATAGACGTGTATTCCTATGAAAAGTTGAGGATCCCCCATTCCAGGTTTCCAAGTTGGAATATAGGAATTCATCAGTGAATGTCTGTTGAATGAATAAGTCAATCAATCAACAAATGAATGAATGCCTCCTTCAAACTCATTTATTAAAAAAAAACTTAAGGCCCTAGGTGAAATATTGTGGACTCTCATGGAAGGTCCCTAGGAATGGAAGAGATGGCAGATATACAAGGGTCAAAGAGCCCAGGCTACAGGCCAAGGGCTGTCTTAAGAAAGGTCACTTGACTGAGAGCAAATTATCTGTCGTCAGTCCCTTAGTGGGCACCAGATACTTCCCTGTTGCCATTTCTGCATTGCCAGAGCCACACATGCACACAGGACACAATAGGCTTTGTGCAGCTTCCAGCACAAAATTAGGAGCCAGGGCTGAGTGTCTAGCTGACAGTGACAGTTTGGTGATTACAGAAACCTAAGTGTGGTATATCTTGAATAATCAATGACTGAATCATGTGCCTTTAAGCTTAGCCTATGCCAAATGCCTCAGGGAGAGGTTTAAAAACACTCAGAATTTGCTCACTGGCTTAGAGTGATTGAGTTATGCTGTGAGCCACGGTAAATTCCTTGCATGGCTAAAAATAGATAAAGGGCAATTCAGTAACCCAGGGGAATTTTATCTGCCTCTTTCATGCGTCCAGAGATGTTGCTTACGTAAAGCCAAAATAAGCACCACCAAAAGGGCACTGAGAAAGATGGATAAAAGGTGACGATTCAAACAGAAACCAAGAAAACAAGCAAAGATCAGGACGAGTCCCTGTTGCAAAGATCTGAGCAAGAATTGAGCCTATGAAGATGATACAGTACTTTGAACTTTCTAATAGCTTATAAGAGGCAAATTTAGAAATCTCTTCCCAGAGAAAGCCAGAGACTCCAGCTGTTCTTACTCTACACATCAGGCATAGACCTTCCTCATAGGCTCTCAGGGAGTTACACTTCACCCTGGCAGATCACACCCGTCTCCCTTCTAGAAACACTGGCTCCTCCCTGACTCAGGCAGAGCACCAGAAAGTCAATTGAGAACCATTTTAAAGTGTGATTCAAGCAACTCAGAGATAACCAAAGATACAGAAAAGTTCCAGGAGTTTCCCTTGGCCAAGTTTACCACCGAGTTATTTTATTATACAAGTGGTTTTTAAAGGAAATCATTTATCATAAGGTTGCAGGAAAGGTCTATTTCTGGTCTTCAGGCCCTACCCCCCCACCCCAACCCCGCCGTGCAAATAGTCTAGGATTGGCTGAAGGTACCTCTGAGAGGCTGGAAATTCAGTTCTTGGTCAAGTGTGTTACTGTTTTAAAACATTCTAACAAACCCAACAGCACCATCTGTAAGGACTGCATAATTTGCAAAATTTCTTGCTAAATCAGCTGGCCAAATGCAGAGCCAATTACTTTGGCTTCCGTACAACACCATGCTGCAGTCGGGAAGTATTTTAAGTGGATAATAAGTAGTCTCTTCTCTCAATGACTATATTCAAATAACTTCCACTGCCTAAAATAAGCGAAGTTCCCAGTCAAAGCTGCCTTTGGAACCCCTGCCCCTTAACTTAGAGCCTTAATCTTCATGGGGAAGTAGGGGGTGGGTAATTAGATCTCCCTTCTCCAGCAATATTTTTAAAAGCATTTGTCTAGCAAAGACCTCATACACTTCCCAGCTCACACATTCACATGCACAGCAGCACACACACAACACATTCAAAACACACACAGCTCACACTAGTTCTGAGATATACAAGGCTTACTTACACCTTGCATCTAAGAATGGCAGCCAAATTTTCCCTTTATTTAGTTACAATATCTAAAACTATTTGGGGACAAAAAGCAGCCTTTTGTTCTTAGATAGGAATTATTTTTCTGCCTTTTTTCCCCCTAAGAAAAAGTTTCTGTTAGTTTTCCATAGACAATATTCTCTGTCTGTGTGTGTGGAGGTGAGGGGAGCGGGCAGGGCACAGTGGGTAATAATAATGGCAAACAGATAGAAGTGCCCTATGTGAAGAAATCAAATTCAATACTCTTTATAGCCCACCTCCACTACCTCCATCTCTGTAAATTAAGGTATCAACAGATATGCAATAAATGCTTGCTCATTGGATTTATTAGTGAGCTTCTCTCCCAGGTTACTTTAGAATCTTACCACTCAACCTGCAGGCCACTAACACCACCACCAGCATCACAGCTTGTCAGAAATGCAGACTCTCAGGCCCTACCCCAGACCTCCTAAATCAGAATCTGCATTTTACAAGATTTCTAGGAGACTGGCAAGCTACAGTCCATGGGATCACAAAGAGTTTGACATGACTGAGCAACTAACACTTTGACTTCATTAGGACATTTGTAAGTAAACTAAGATCTGAGAAGCACCATTCTGAATACATCTTGATTCTTACACTGTTACTGTTAGTCTAGTAAATTCAGTCACTTCTTAAAGACTGTGTCTTGCTCAGGGACGTTCTCCTGGAGGCGAGTGAGTAAGAGCTGACGTTATCCAGCAGTAACTGCGTGCCAAGACTAGAGAGCACAGAATTAAAGTGATGCGAGTGACACAGCCAGCAGGGATGGAGCTCGATCGGAACCCAGTCTGCCTTCTGGGTCCACATCTTCCATCACTAGGCCGCTAGGCCAGGGGCTGCTAGTCAGCAGAGGCACTCACTAGTGGCATTTGGGGCCTGGCAACCTCGTGGGACTGTTCCACATTCTACAGGACTTTTGACACCCCAGCCACCACCCACTAAGTGCACGGAGACACCCAGTATCCTGACAACCTAAGAAACCCCCACGCTTTACCTGACACCGTGGGGGCGGCACTAGTTCATTAACCAGTGTTATATGGCGTTTGTGTCGTGATTTGAGAAACTAATCTCTTGGGATTTGTTTCTTTCTTTACACCTTTTTTAACCTTTTTATAAAATTCTTTGACATTTGATTTTTCATTTCAACAGAAGGGTATAACTATTGCCAGACTAATCTATGAAGACTGAAATATAAGATCCTTTTTTTTTAATTTATTTTATTTTATTTATTTATATTTTTTAAATTTTATTTTATTTTTTAACTTTACAATATTGTATTGGTTTTGCCATATATCGGAATGAATCCACCACAGGTATACATGTAAAAAATAAATAAATAAAATATAAGATCCTTGCCTTCTAGCAACTGACAGTCTCATCAGGGAAATAAGGCCTCAGCAATTTAAGGCATTCAAGGATTAAGTCAAGAAATGACACACACACACAAAAGACCTAGATTCATATTCTGGTTTTATGCTATTTATTACTTGTGAGCTGTCCCATCTGTAAAATGGGGGCTTTATTAAATAATGCATGTGAATATCCAACACAGTGCCTGCAACTAATACATGCTTAATAATGATAGCCATGCCCTCAATCACAATTTTCTCCAAATCAGTGAAGATATAGGACAATAGTGGGATGGAGAAAAGATGAAAATCTTTTGGAGCTTGCATTTACACAGAATCCCCCTGGGGATTTTTGGATTTCTTCAGTATCATGACTTTCAAAGAAACGCAAAACAGTATAAGCCTACAGAAAAGTTAAACTTCCTGCACCCAGGAGAAAGAATATATTTATGACTAGTCAAGGTCTTTACGAAGCCTGAAAAAATAAATATTAATATGTGGCATTGCTATTGGACATATTTTTAATTTTTATTTCAATTCAAATCTGTCATCTAATTTATTTCCAGTTTCACTAAAATGCCTTTTAAGCCCAGACCTTGGCTAAATCACACAACTCATAAATAAGTGTCCACATAGAAATGTGTTTAGTTCTTCAGTTTTACGAAGTCCACAATTTCAGCATAAAAGAGGACAAAAAAAGGATCCCCAAATATCTTAAAACAGCCAAGAAGTTTTGCTACTACTACTGAGTTAAAATAGCTTGCAGCAAAATTCTTGTTTCTACTGCTTTTTACCAAAAGGACTATAACACTTGGCAGAAAAGAATAATTAGCAAAATCAATTAATTAAGGACTTATCAACACTCCTCTTGTCACCCCACTCACACTTTTGCTGTAAATAAGCTTTTTGTGCCTTCATTAGAGTCATTAGCTCTTCGTATGTAAATAATAATGTTCTCGAATTTAAAATGATTAAATATCAGAGAAAAATTTCAGTCCACCCTTTCTGATCTAGCCAGGATATTAAAAACACAACATTATTGTCTTACTTAACCTAGCAAATTCAACACAACCAAATATATACTTCCAAAGTATATACTTCCAAATCCATTAATTTCCAGATTCACCTTCCCTCCTGAGGATATAAGTCAGAATGCTATCTTTGGTTATCACACGGACACACATGCACGCGCGCGCGCGCGCGCGCGCGCGCCACACACACACACACACACACACACACACACACACACACACACACACTATAATAATTAAAGAAACCACCCATTTCCTTCCTCCTGAGTTCCAGGAAGCCATGTTATTTCTGTGGACCATTTCTACTTGCCAACTGTTCTCCAGAGCTTCTAAGGGAAAATAAAATGTACTAGGAGCTACTCTTTAAATGACAGCCAAGAACACACCTCCCTTCAGAGGGAAAAGCACTGTACTTTTTGCTGTTGTATTTATGGATGTGTAAAAAAACTGTTTGTCTAATTATCTGTTTAATAGTTTTCCCCCAGCAACCTGTAAACTTTATGAGAGCAGGGAAAAGCCAGGTGGTTCCTTCTCAATGCATGTGTGTTGGTGTGTGTATGAGACATACAGTCTGAGCATCTCATTAAAATCCTGAAAGATTTAAAGTCCCACAATCACCTGAAAAGAAATATTTGAAGGAGCTTCTAGTCTCTACAGGTAGGTAGATCCTTTGCATCATTCCCCTCGTTTTGTCTCCTCTAATTACCCCATTTAAGTTAATGCTTCCCATCTTCCATCATACCACGTTGTTTACAGTTGGTTTTTTTTAAAGTTCATTTACATATTTCTCTCTTCATTTTAACTTCTCAGTGTGTTCACCTCTTCCATTTACCCCAGGGAAGGGGGTGGCTTCTTCCACCATTTTCCTTCTTCAGTGTAAACAACGCTGAATTAGCAATATAATCTCCAACAAACAACTTAACTATTTCCCACTCATCAACCCCTGGTCTTATAACACGAGGTAGACATATCTCAACCAAGCGTCATATACAGATCATTTTGTCATGAGACAAGAGGTAGCAGGTTCTTATTTTATTCTGATGTGAATCCAAGGCAGATATCTTCGGTGAGGCGATACAAAGCCCCAGAGCAATTCCTTGTCCCTCTCAAATCCCTCCCAGAAGACCAAATTACTTTGTTAGAGAAGCTTCAAGCTGCCTCAAACCCCAAACAGGATGAAAGCTTTAGCAAGGTTTGTGTAACCGACACTTATTTTCCTCACTACAACCAACAAAAAGAATAATCTCCCCTTCCTGCTCCTCAGATGATGCCCTTCACTTCCTGTCCAGGTCAGATTCCGGCACTGGGTCCACCCAGGGCGCCACTTCCTGCCGCTTCAGAGCACTCTTCATTTCCTGTGACCTTACTGCCAGTTTGCCCCTTGGGCTCGTGTGCTTCCGAGCCTGTCACATTGTTTGTTTACCTCTTGCTCGTGCTTTACTGCTTCCGAATTTATCTCCCAGACCTGTTTGTCTCTCCTGGTTCTCTGCCCATTCACCAGCCTCACCCTTCCTTCAAACCAGCTCTTTCACAGAGTGATTCAGTAACTAACTAAAGCCAGAGCTTTTTACTATCCTGTTGACTCTGGATAGATCAACAATGATTGATCCTAAGCTCTATTAGCTTAATGGTAAAAATCACCACCACCTGCAGAATTCTCTCTTTTAAAGGCCTAGAACTTCACACTTCATTAGGAATACTTTATATCTGAATTGCACTGCTTATCCATTTGACAACCCACACCAGCATTCTTGCCTGGGAAATCCCATGGACAGAAAAACATGGTGGGCTACAATTCATGGGGCTGCAAAAGAGTCAGACACAACAGCTAAACAATCAACTATGAGCCATACCTTTGTTTTTTGTTTGCTTGTGTTGTTTGTTTTAACACAGCAAAATTGAACCTACCAGCTACCTCCTCTGACCTCCTAGGTTAAATTAGTTCCTCTAGTATTCTTTCTCCAGGGAAGGCAATGGCACCCCACCCCAGTACTTTTGCCTGGAGAATTCCATGGACAGGGGAGCCTGGTGGGCTCCAGTCCGTGGGGTCGCTCGGAGTCGGACACGACTGAGCGACTTCACTTTCATGCATTGGAGAAGGAAATGGCAACCCACTCCAGTGTTCTTGCCTGGAGAATCCCAGGGACAGGGGAGCCTGGTGAGCTTTCATCTATGGGGTCGCACAGAGTCGGACACTACTGAAGCAACTTAGCAGCAGCAGCAGTATTCTTTCTCATAATACGCTGTGTCGGTCAAGTCCTGCCCCAAAGCCACAGGTGCAAAGTCTTGCACCAAGGCTACAGAAGTGGAGTCCAGAAACAAGGTCATCTGCAGAACTGACTGAGCCCCTTTGTAATCATTGCCACAAGCCCCCTGATCATCACCAGCAGGCTTTCTGACCCCAAATTAGGCAAGAATGCCCACCCCCCCCCCCAGTAGTCGCCCTATAGTGCCCCAACCAATCACCTAATGGCAACTTTCCAGCAGAAATTTTCTAACTTGAGGCTATAAACATTGGCTACTAACCCATGAAAAGAATCCACTCTCCCTGGTCTGTCAGGCCCAATGTGCTTGCAGTGCCCAAATTATATCTGCTCTCTGTTCTTAATAAACTCACTCCTTTCTGAAATGCTCTGTGTCTGGAAATTCTTTTCCAATCCGTGTTCAGACTGCCTCAACACCCTTTACTTGTTGTTGTATTTATGGATGTGTAAAAACCTGTTTGTCTAATTATCTGTTTAATAGTTTTCCCCAGCAACCTGTAAACTTTAGGAGAGACAGGGAAAAGCCAGGTGGTTCCTCCTTAAACTGTCCTCTCTTCTGCCCTCCTCACTTTCTGTTGCCAGCACAAACACAGGGCTTGGCACATATTAGATGATTGAGAGAAACATATCAACTGCACCATGCACTCACAAAAAGAAAATGGGAGCTATGGGAGGCGATGGATATGTCAGTTAGCTTAATTGTAGGGAATATTTCACAATGTTTACATATATCAAATCATCAAATTATATACCTTAAATATATATACTTTAAAAAATTTTTTTTTTTTTTTTTTTTTTTGGTTGAGCTGGGTCTTGGTTGCTGTGCACAGGCTTTCTCTAGTTGTGGCAAATGGAGGCTACTCTGCATTTGGTTCCTGGACTTCTCATGGTGGTGGCTTCTCTTGTTGTAGAGCACAGGCTCTAGGCACACAGGCTTCAGTAGCTGCACCACGGGGGCTCAGTAGTTGCGGCCAACAGGCTCAGTTGCTCTGCAGCACGTGGAATCTTCCCAGATCAGGTATGGAACCCACCATGTCCTCTGCACTGGCATGTGGATTCTCATCCACTGTACCACCAAGGAAGTCCAAATATATACATTTTTTTTAATTGCCAATTATACCTCATAAAGCTGAAAAGAAAAAAATGCACTTTGAATGGACAAATGAATGGACGATACCTCTCAATACCACACCTAGTTCTTATCTCCAACCATGTGGCAAGTTGGCCCTGGTAGGACCAGGGAAGCATATGGCCAGCCCCTGGTTGATTATACGGAGAATGCTTCTGAGGTCCTTCCTGGAACAGCATTCAGGGCACAGTCCTGGTGGTAAGACTGTGCTTAACTGCAACAATGCCTCTTTCTTTAATATTTTCCAGGAAAAAATAACCTTCCTTTATAAATGTTCTCTGTCTTTGTGTCAGTGTATTAAACTGACATCTCTGGGCTCTGTGGTGACAGGTTTTGCCACACATACAGGAAATTCTTCTTCAAATGTGAATAGAAGTTGGCAAAAGATTGCTTTTCTGCACTACTTTGCAAAAGCCACTAATGTGAGATGAGTTGCACAATAATAAATTATTCAAGTCATAAATCTGAAGAAATCAGTTCATCATGATCAATATAATTTAAGAGAATTGGTGTGTGGGATTCAATTTTTATAATATAATTAGTTTTTAAATATTCAAGTTAAGGGAACTAAAATCATCATGAAAAGTATTGTCTCCTGTTTCTAATAGGAAAATACTGCCTTTTGGTCTTTATACTAACAAATCTAAATTATATTTTTTCACTTAGATAAAAATTCCTTTTTAAAAAATATTAAATCATGTCTTACTGGTGATACTAAAGTTGAAAAGTGTTTGAGGAATGATGGAAAGCTAGCTAAGGCCATTTGCTAATGAATTTGAGCTGTCTCATTATGTGAACATTTATTTTTTCAATAATTATAAGTTGACAATTTTGAGAATTGTCACCTCTAAACCACAAAGAACTTTTTTTAAACTGTTGAATTTTCTAATTAGAAACTTCAGATTATCACTCTACTCATATGTCCAATATAAGCTATGTCATTTCCTTACCCTCATTTTTGTGTTCTCTGATGCTGCTGCTGCTGCTAAGTCGCTTCAGTCGTGTCCGACTCTGTGTGACCCCATAGACGGCAGCCCACCAGACTCCCCCGTCCCTGGGATTCTCCAGGCAAGAACACTGGAGTGGGTTGCCATTTGTGTTCTCTACTGGCCAAGATAATATATGGCCTCCAATTTTCAGATTCTTTGCTTGGAGAAGTGGTGTTTACACACCTCATTAAAAGTATATACTCAATCTACAACATAATAACTTTAAACATTGTGATCAACTGTACTTCCATTTTTTAAAAAAGTATAGACTCAACAAGTCTTTGTTATTTTAATACAGGGTTTCTCAACCTGGGCACTGCTGACATTTGGACCAGATAATTCCTTGTTGTGGGGGCTAACCTGAGCATTGTAGGATGTTTGGCATATCCTTGCTCTCACCCCCTCTACCTGCTTGGTCTCAGCACCTCTCAGTTGTGACAACCAAAAATATCTCCAGACAAGACCAAAAGTTCATGGGCAGCAAAATGGCCCCCAGTTGAGAACCATTGTTTTAATACTTCCTTCCAAATAAGAAGACACTATTAAGTCAATACTTTTCTCCTTTATTCTTTATCAATAATACTTAAAACCATTCACTTAACATACTGTGTGCCAAATAAGCACTTTATAGTTAGTAATAATCATTAACTCCTCACCACAAAACTATGACTTGGGTAGTATTGGCTCCATTTTACAGAAGAGCTAACTGAGGATTGAAAAGGTTAAATCATTTGTAAAGGTACAGTTAAGGAACACTCTAAAATCCAACTGACACAGAAGCCCATTCTTTTAATACTGTACCCAGTAGGTCTGACCCAATCAGGTCAAGAGCTGTAGTCAGAATTCCCAAGTTCAGGTTCCAGCTATACCACTGCAATCTTGGGGAGATCATATAAACTTCCCGAACCACATTTTTCCGTATGTAAAGAGATATCAATTATAATTTATATCGCACAGGATTGGGAGGATTTAATGAACTAGCATATGTGATCAGCTCAGCAGTCATAAAGTATTATTATTCTATAAATAAAAGTATATTGATCTGATATACTTTTACTTCAGCAAATTGGCTAGAAAAGGAAAGGCAATTTAAACAAAATTCCTAAAAAACCAAAAATAGTTGTGGCCACTATTATAAAACTTAACCTCTCTGCTTTGCAGGAATGACACATTTTAAAGAAATACATTGCTAAATCTACTATGAAAATATATTTTATAATATTCCCACTTTTGTCTGAGTTCCTCTTCTTATAAAACAGACCTTATAAAAAATATGCATTAAAAAAAAAAAACCTGGACTAGATCCCTGACCATTTCCTTCAGTGGGTTTTTTCTCTTTTTTCTAGTGGGTTTTTTCAAAAATAATAATTTTAAATGGTACCTCCCTGTCTACCCTAATTAAGCATATTGGCAGCAGACAAGTATTCACTCTTTTTTGGACATGGAATACAGCACTGTGTGCATTTTCCTCTTTGGGACTTGTTTTTCTCTCATGACAGATTAAATACTTGTAAGAAACTTAAAAATAAATTTTCACCCATTTTTAAACATGTGGTACAAATGTCCCTAAAGCCCAAAGGCAATCTCAGGGAACCAACTTTGGCATTCCAACAGTCCAACTGATCTCCACCAAATATGGCAGCAAGTTCCCAAGATTCCTTTGGAGATGCAGGAGCCATTGGCTCCCTAAATATGCCAGGTGTTTCTGCCCTAGATTCACTTCGGTAATAGAGCATCAAAATGTTAGCTTCATGGGGGAAGGGGGAGATGAATTGTGTTTTGTTCACTGTTACCAATATCTTGGATAGTGTGTGACATCTATTATGTACTCTCAAATTGGTTTGAATCTTAGATCTACCAATCCACCAATTATAAGCTGTGATTCTAGGCAACTGACTTAACCTCTCCAGTCCTCAGTTAGCTCATCTATAAACTAGGGTAATGGAGAAGGCAATGGCACCCCACTCCAGTACTCTTGCCTGGAAAATCCCATGGATGGAGGAGCCTGGTAGGCTGCAGTCCATGGGGCTGCTAAGAGTCGGACATGACTGAGCGACTTCACTTTCACTTTTAACTTTCATGCATTGGAGAAGGAAATGGCAACCCACTCCAGTGTTCATGCCTGGAGAATCCCAGGGATGGGGGAGCCTGGTGGGCTGCCGTCTATGGGGTCACACAGAATCAGACACAACTGAAGTGACTTAGCAGTAGCAAACTAGGGTAATAATCAGAATAGATCAGATCAGTCGCTCAGTCGTGTCCGACTCTTTGCGACCCCATGAATCACAGCACGCCAGGCCTCCCTGTCCATCAACAACTCCCAGAGTTCACTCAGACTCATGTCCATCGAGTCGGTGATGCCATCCAGCCATCTCATTCTCTGTTGTCCCCTTCTCCTCTTGCCCCCAATCCCTCCCAGCATCAGTCTTTTCCAATGAGTCAACTCTTCGCATGAGGTGGCCAAAATACTGGAGTTTCAGCTTTAGCATCATTCCTTCCAAAGAAATCCCAGGGCTGATCTCCTTGCAGTCCAAGGGACTCTCAAGAGTCTTCTCCAACACCACAGTTCAAAAGCATCAATTCTTCAGCGCTCAGCCTTCTTCACAGTCCAACTCTCACATCCATACATGACCACAGGAAAAACCATAGGCGAACCTTTGTTGGTGAAATAATGTCTCTGCTTTTGAATATGCTATCTAGGTTGGTCATAACTTTCCTTCCAAGAAATAAGCGTCTTTTAATTTCATGGCTGCAGTCACCATCTGCAGTGATTTTGGAGCCCAGAAAAATAAAGTCTGACACTGTTTCCACTGTTTCCCCATCTATTTCCCATGAAGTGATGGGACCAGATGCCATGATCTTCGTTTTCTGAATGTTGAGCGTTAAGCCAACTTTTTCACTCTCCGCTTTCACTTTCATCAAGAGGCTTTTTAGCCCCTCTTCACTTTCTGCCATAACGGTGGTATCATCTGCATATCTGAGGTGATTGATATTTCTCCCGGCAATCTTGATTCCAGCTTGTGTTTCTTCCAGTCCAGCATTTCTCATGATGTACTCTGCATATAAGTTAAATAAACAGGGTGACAATATACAGCCTTGACGTACTCCTTTTCCTATTTGGAAGCAGTCTGTTGTTCCATGTCCAGTTCTAACTGTTGCCTCCTGACCTGCATACAGGTTTCTCAAGAGGCAGATCAGGTGGTCTGGTATTCCCATCTCTTTCAGAATTTTCCACAGTTTGTTGTGATCTACACAGTCAAAGGCTTTGGCATAGTCAATAAAGCAGAAATAGATGTTTTTCTGGAACTCTCTTGCTTTTTCCATGATTCACCGGATGTTGGCAATTTGATCTCTGGTTCCTCTGCCTTTTCTAAAACCAGCTTGAACATCAGGAAGTTCACGGTTCACATATTGCTGAAGCCTGGCTTGGAAAATTTTGAGCATTACTTTACTAGCGTGTGAGATGAGTGCAACTGTGCGGTAGTTTGAGCATTCTTTGGCATTGCCTTTCTTTGGGATTGGAATGAAAACTGACCTTTTCTAGTCCTTAGAAAAGGACTGCTTTTCAGGCCACTGCTGAGTTTTCCAAATTTGCTAGTACCTACTCATAAGGATATCACAAATAGCACTTAAAATACTACTATTAAAGTATCACTACTGTGCCCACCATAGTAAGCACTCAGTATTTTAAGTTAGTTACCTGTTTCATTGCCTCTGCTTATAATCTCTTCTTCCCATCCTTCTCTTTATTCCTGGCTAGTTCCTCTTTTAGGATCTCAGCTCAAACATGCTCCTCCACTCTGCAGAATTCACATCCAAGGGTACTGCCACCAAGCTCTCACTCTCACAATCTATTTTAGTAAAGATTCTTCAGGAAGCTGATGATCCATAAAATGAGACAACCCTTTCACACTATAACCCTTGGTTTCAGTCACCTCGTTAAAACAAAAGACATTTCTATCACCTTATCACTAGGGAAATTCCAAGGGTTTTAGGAGCTCTATGCAAGGAAGCAGAATTAAAAACCAAATTTCTTTCTTTTTTACCATGTGATGTACTAAGTTGTTGCATCAGTTGAGGATGCTTTTAGCTGCAAGTAAGAGCATCCCTAAGTACTCTTGTTGTTTAGTCACTAAGTCATGTCTGACTCTTTGTGACCCCATGGAGTGTAGCCCGCCAGGCTAATAGTTAACTTTAAAAGAAAGCATTTCATTTTTTCACAAGCAAGAAATCTAGAGACCTTTCTTGGCTAGTGTCGGTTCAGTAACTGAGCACAGGCAGAGCTCAGAGGCAGGGCTGCAGTTCTCTTAGGCTCTTCCTAAGTCGTGAGAAAGCTATAGCAGCTCAAACATCATATCCTCATGCAATGGGTCTCAAAGGCAGAAAATAGGCTACAAAGAAGAGCAAAGAGTCTCTACTTTCTTCCTCTTATCAGGAGGAAAATATTTCCCAGAACCCCCTGGTATTTAATCATTCATTTGTTCACTCACTCAACAAATATTTATTTAGTGGCTCTTACATGCTATGCACTTTTCTAGGCACATGAGATACATCAGTGAATACATAAACAAGTATCTTCGTCTTCAGAAAGTATACATTCCAGAAGGATACAGAAACAACAAATAAACATAATTTTAAAAGTTAAGTAGCATGTTAGAAACTAATAAGTGCTGTGGATATAAGAAGAATTAGAGCAGAGTAGCAGGGACTGGGAATGTATTTAAATAAGGTGATCAAGGACCTCATAAGAAGGGAAAATCTGAGTAGTCTTGAAAGAAGCAGGGAACTATGTAAGGGGAAAGCATTTGAGAAGAGAAAATAGCCAGTGCTGTTTCTGGACAGTTCTGGGATATCCGTGGTCCAACAGGGAGGCCAGTACAACTAAAGCAAAGCGAACCAGGGAGAGGGTGGTCAGAGATAGACTCAGAGAGCTACTGAAGGGGCCTGGTCATTTAGGGCCCTATAAGCCAAGGCAAGGAGTTCCCTGTCCTGCAGAACAAGGGGTGACCATATAATGTCTGCACATAACCAGGATCTGTTAGCAAAAAAGGGGTGGGGATGCAAGTCTAGGGCTTTGGGGGAGATTGCAAGCCAGTAAGTCTCAATAATAGGGTATGTGGATAAAACTTTTAATATCACAAAGTGGTTTCCCCAATGGCTCAGTGGGTTAAGAATCTGCCTGCAATGCAGGAGACACAGAAGATTTGTCTTTGATCCCTGGGTCGGGAAGATCCCCTGGAAGAGGAAAATGGCAACCCACTCCAGTATTTTTACCTGAAAAATCCCACAGACAGAGGAGCCAGTCCAAAAGGTTGCAAAGAGTTGGACATGACTGAGCAACTAAGCACATGCCACAATATCTCAAAGAGAGGTAATAGAAATTTGGAAATTCCAAATGGAAATTTGGAAATGTAATCAAGCCTTTTTTTCTTTAGTAAGACTATTTAAAATCTTACAAGAAAAATCCACCATCATTAAAGTTAATGAAGAAATGCATTTTATGCAGAATTTGAATTTCTCCCTTTTCCTGATTATCCGGGTAATTCTGTTTCTTGCGTCAAATCCCAATGCCCCTGCTTTGTCAGTGGAGACTGAGACTTGCTGTTACAACACAGGATGCTTTTGTAAATTGACTCATGCCCTCAAGCAGTGTAGCAGAGTGACTCAGAACATGCCACATCAGCATCAGACTCCCTGGCTGCCTATCCAGGCTTAACAATTTTTTACCTTAATTTTTCTCATCTGGAAAATGGGAGGGATGACAATAGCAGTACATAATCAGGTTTGTGGTGGTGCGTGAAAAGCACTGAAAACAATAGTAGACCCACAGTGTGCACTTATATATTAATTGTCTGGTATTAGTTAGCTGTTATGAAGTACTTTGCCAGATCACCTAGAGATTTGCTATCTTTGTTCTGGCTGCTGCAGCAAAAACTTCTCATCTGCAAGCATAAAACTATGAATTCTGGGAGCTTGGTGGGCTCTGCCTTCCAGCGGCCCTCTATAGATGAATTACCTGGCAGCCCTTCTATCTCTAGGGATATACTCACCACATCCTCTTTAAGATGATGGGAATTGATTTTTATCTTTAATTTTTGCTTACAAATAATTCATCTGTTATGAGAAAAATAACAAGCTCCAAAGGGAAAATGCAGACACTCATCTGTTCCTGTACTGCCTTGAGTCAAAGGATAGTAATTATTAACACCAATAAGCCTAATGAGAAACAAGTTGCAAGTTATAATTTCTATTTAGATTATCCATTGAGGTCTAACTCTACCCATAGTTCAGTTCAGTTCAGTTCAGTCACTCAGTCGTGTCCGACTCTTTGCGACCCCATGAATCGAAGCATGCCAGGCCTCCCTGTCTATCACCAACTCCCAGAGTTCACTCAGGTTCTAAAACTCAGTTAAACGCCATCTCGTTACCTATCATATTAGTCAGGATTCTTTCTGATGCAGGTAATTGAGAGCCAACTAAAACTAACTTAGAAAACAAAAGTGGGGAGGTGGAAGTGGGGATAGAAATTTATTGGCTCTTGCAACTTAGAAGTCCAGAACATTCTGGCTTTAGGTGTAGCTGGATCAGGCTCAAGTGTGATCAGTAGGGTTCTCTGCCTTCAGGCTCTGTTTCTCTCTGTTGTGCTCACTTCCTTTTCTCCAAGTGAGAATTCATCTCATCAAAACGAAGGATAACAAGGAAAATCTATGTTGAGATGCTCAAAGCAATGGCTACCACAGTAGATAATATCCTGATTTATACATGATTGTTAATAAAGAAATGAATTAAATAGAGACCTACTCCCTTAAAGAATCCAAATTCTACCCATTATTCAGAGTCTGCCAGGGAGCCTTCTCTAATAACCTCAGCCTCTAGTAATGGATACTATATCAAAACTCTGAACCATTGTCTGCCTGGTTTATTTTTCAAAACAGCAATGCGTTGCTTTGTATTATTAACATTGTATATATATAAATATGGACATATATGTTTTATATCTCCAACTCAATGTTTTTTAAGACAATTATTTTTTATTATAAAAGTTACACATATTTCAAATTATACATGGTAGATTAAACACTCGTATTTCACTTGGGTATGGAGCCTCCCCTGCTCCATACCCAAGTTAAATAAAAGGATTTTGTTTAAGGCATAAATACACAAGGACAAAGATGAAGCAAAAGCAGCAGAATATTGGGAGCTGGAAAGTCAAGGAACTGAAACAGCTTTGGGGAGAAGCACAGAAGTAAGCTGCTCTGGGCTACAAAACCCCAGAAAGGTTTAGGAACGAGAGGTTCCAGATACCTCTGAAAGTCGGAATAGGTGAGGGGGGTGGGGGTGGGGGCAGGGGAGGCCTAAAGACAGAAGGTTTGGTTGGATGTCCATACGAAAGCATTCTGTTCCCCAGCCAGCCCTCTACCCAGAGGATCAGGGCAATTGCCCCTCCCCAACCTAGTAGAAACCAAATGGGAGGTTTCTCACATCTCTAGCACTTATGATCTGCAGAGGTTCTCTCTGACCTTGGAGGTTTCTATGCTGACTTTTTACGATGGGGTGGTTTTGTGGGATCCTCAGAGCACATCCATTAAAGCCTTCTGAATAGCCCCTAGATATGGGCAATGCCTCTCTTCTGACCTCCAATTCCTCTCTCTGACTCAGACCATCCAGGATCACACCTCATCTACCAGAGTCACAGCTCTCTTTTTGGCCATCTTCTTTAGCAGGATTAAAAAATGGCTCCAACTTGTTTTGCTCCTATGAGTCCCATCTCTAGACAATAAGATACTCAAGCTCTTGCCAGTAATCATGAATGAAATTGTAGCTTATTCCCTGTGAAAACTTGTCTCTCTTTGCTGTGCCAACAGCAGGTGGCTCCAGCCTTGATCTCTTGCCCTCAGTATTTTCAGCACAGAATCAGTGACTATCCCGTTGCCCTCAAACCTCATAGGATTTCTGTTTTTCTCTTGAATGGCCCTGATTTGCAAAGGTAGGTAAGTCCTCCTCCATTTCCTCTCTAGTGGCCAGGGGAGAGACCATATAGCACAATTATCGATGCTCTTGGAAGGAGACTTCCCTCCCACTCTGATCTGTAGCTCTTTGATATCCTGGAAGTAGATAATGAACTCACGAAACCAGTTTTAAAGCATCTTCTTTGCAAGCCCGGCACATGTCGTCTAGCATCTCACTTTGAAATATGGTAGTACTTGGCATCTATTTTTTCCAACTCAAACTTTGGGGACTTAGTGGCAATCAAGGCATGAAAAGTTTCAGTTTGATAAACAGCAATGATGTGTTTGAAAAGTGGTGGTGGTGGTTTAGTTGCTAAGTCATGTCTGACTCTTGCAACCCCATGGACTGTAGCCTGCCAGGCTCCTTGGTCCATGGGACTCTCGAGGCAAGAACACTGGAGTGGGTTGCCATTAAAAAGTGCTATAGTAGAATTATCTCACACAGACAAGGACCACTCCTTTTCCTGGAGTAATTGGGAAAGATCTCACAGAAGAGGTGATACTTGAACTGCTTTCCAGGCAGAAGGTATACTATATGCAAAGCAGGAAGTTATGAGTAAGGCGTGTTCTGTGAAGGGTGCAATGAGGTGAGAGCACAGGGTGTGTGCTGTAATGGTGGGAGATGAACCTCAAAAGCCAGAAGTTTCGTGTGCCATGCTAAAGAATTTGACCTTCTTCTGAGTACCAAAGGAAGCTACTGAAGGGGACCTGGTGAGGAGACGTCTGACTAGTTCAAGTAACTAGGGAGACCAAGTGAAGCCTAAACTGAAGGGAGAAGAGACCAGGCAGTCGAGTAGATAGGAAAGGATTACAGTGGAGACTTGAGGGGATTCTAGCAGTTGCACCTGCTTCTTAATTATCTGCACTTAATTATTATTATTTTGACTTCTAGAGCATTATGCTTGTGGAGACAACTCTTGGTTTTGTTTAATTTTCCTCTGAGGTCATACTTTATTTTTAGAAGTACATTCTATGCAAAATATATGTAAAATAAGCTCAGACCAATGGTTCTAAGGGCTTCCCTGGTGGCTCATTCTTTCAGATGGTAAAGAATCCATCTACAATGAAGGAGACCTGGGTTCAATTCCTGGGTTAGGAAGATCCCTGGAGGAGGTCATGGCAGCCCACTTGCCTGGGCAATCCCATGGACAGAGGAGCCTGGTGGGCTACAGTCCATGGGGTCACAAGAATCAGAAATGACTTAGCAACTAAACCACCAATAATTCCAGAAACAAGACTATGCAGCCCCTGAGAAAAAGAAAACCTCCAAGGTCTTGTTTCTAATTGGATTCATTTTATGAAAAGTCACTTGAGAATTATTTTATAAGTCAAAAAAAGTGGATAAGTCTGCCACAAAGCAACCACTTTCCAGACAAAAAATATCCAATATAATCACCAACATCTGAATTGCATCCACTAATTATTTTCTTGCATGGCTTATTTTTTGATAGATTATTTGGAAATAATCTTATCCTTGATGCTACTCTTTTCTCCCAAACACTACCACACATGGGTATATATTATTTTCACTGAAGTGTGGGGCTAGTTGTCTCCTAAAAACGCTGAGACAAATAATAGCTACATCACATAAATCCAGACTAGTCCATGCAATTTGGCTCCACGCTAGTAAACTAATGCTTAAAATTCTCCAAGCCAGGCTTAAGCAATACATGAACTGTGAACTGCCAGATGGTCAAGCTGGTTTTAGAAAAGGCAGAGGAACCAGAGATCAAATTGCCAACATCCGCTCATGGAAAAAGCAAGAGAGTTCCAGAAAAACATCTATTTCTGCTTTATTGACTATGCCAAAGCCTTTGACTGTGTGGATCACAATAAACTGTGGGAAATTCTGAAAGAGATGCGAATACCAGACCACCTGACCTGCCTCTTGAGAAACCTGTATGCAGGTCAGGAAGCAACAGTTAGAACTGGACATGGAACAACAGACTGGTTCCAAATAGGAAAAGGAGTACGTCAAGGCTGTATATTGTCACCTGCTTATTTAACTTATATGCAGAGTACATCATGAGAAATGCTGGGCTGGAGGAAGTACAGCTGGAATCAAGGTTGCCGGGAGAAATTATCAATCACCTCAGATATGCAGATGACACCACCCTTATGGCAGAAAGTGAAGAAGAACTAAAGAGCCTCTTGATGAAAGTGAAAGAGGAGAGTGAAAAAGTTGGCTTAACGCTCAACATTCAGAAAATGAAGATCATGGCATCCGGTCCCATCACTTAATGGCAGATAGATGGGGAAACAGTGGAAACAGTGTCAGACTTTATTTTTCTGGGCTCCAAAATCACTGTGGATTGTGATTGCAGCCTTGAAATTAAAAGATGCTTACTCCTTGGAAGGAAAGTTATGACCAACCTAGATAGCATATTCAAAAGCAGAGACATTAATTTGCCAACAAAGGTCCATCTAGTCAAGGCTATGGTTTTTCCAGTGGTCATGTATGGATGTGAGAGTTGGACTGTGAAGAAAGCTGAGCGCCAAAGAATTGATGTTTTTGAACTGTGGTGTTGGAGAAGACTCTTGAGAGTCCCTTGGACTGCAAGGAGATCCAACCAGTCCATCCTAAAGTAGATCAGTCCTGGGTGTTCATTGGAAGGACTGATGCTGAAGCTGAAACTCCAGTACTTTGGCCACCTCATGCAAAGAGCTGACTCATTTGAAAAGAGCCTGAAGTTAGGAGGAATTGGGGGCAGGAGGAGAAGGGGACGACAGAGGATGAAATGGTTGGATGGCATCATCTACTCGATGGACATGGTTTTGGGTGGACTCTGTGTGTTGGTGATGGACAGGGAGGCCTGGCATGCTGCAATTCATGGAGTCGCAAAAAGTCAGACATGACTAAGCAACTGAACTGAAATGAACTGAATAATATTAATATGTTTCACACTTACAAGGCTAGGGATACCTTTTTCTCAACATTATTGTTTCACCCTTGTATTTTCTTAATTGAATTCCCTATTGCCTATAATATCAGCTTTCACCAAACATGTTAATCATGTTTTCAGTGGGATTATGAGATTTTTCTTAATTAAACATGAAGCAAATTTTAAAACTCAAATCTCACTAAAAAGACACAGAGGCTTCTTGTTAAACAGTTTCTATTAAAGGTCCTTCCTCTTACCAAATTTGATGGTAGATCAGTATCAATCAAAAGCCCTTGGTCACATGACCAAAGTTTCCCAGGGAGTACTCCCCCAAGTCTACTGTCATCTTACAGGAAGTGCCCGTGACTAGGCTCAAGTGCTGCTTTCTAAACTCCCAACCTCACCTGGACTCCTTGAAGGCCAAACTGTGTTGTTTTCATCTCAGTCTCCTCTGAGCCCACATCAGGCCTGGCACATAGTAGGCCTTCAACACATTTTTGTTGTTTTATTGAATTTTAATAAAACACAGCCAGACTTCTTAGAAATCATATCATAGATGTTTGGGAAGGTCTTTTTTTTTTTTCCCTTTGGGGTTTATTCACAGTCAGGAATTGTTTTATTGCTTTTACAATAAAAATTAAATCAAGAAAGACTCATTTCTAGAAGGAAATGGCACTTGAGTGATTTGGGGCTATTCCATGTCTTCCCTTGACTCTGCTTTGGTCTTCTACTGAGCAACTATGCCTTTAGCTTTAAACAAAGAAAATGAAAAGGAGAGGAAGAAGGTTAGGAATATTGGGTCAGTTTTTATGAGGAGAAAAGAAACACTACTATTGTCAGAAACTGGAGGAAACATTTGTTGAGCCTGCTAATTCAGGTGTGACTACAGGACCAAGTGAATGAGTTGGAAGATCCTGCTTTGGAGAGGACAACCTATGAAGGGCAAGGAGGCCTAACTTCTAACTTGCTGACTTGTACTGTGCTTAGCTGCTCGTACCTAACACTGTGACCCCATGGACTGTGGCCCACCAGTCTCCTCCGTCCAAAGGATTCTCCAGGCAAGAATAGTGGAGAGGGTAGCCATTCCCTTCTCCAGGGGATCTTCCCAACCCAGGGACTGAACCCAGGTCTCCTGCATTGCAGGTGGATACTTTACCATCTGAGACACCACGGGAGCCACTACTTGTATTAAAAGACTTCTAAACTATCTAAATAGCCCTCCAATATTCCATTTATAATTTAAAAGCAGAACAAATGTGTTGAAAATATTCATTTTAATGTGTATATTAGTTTGGGGAAATTTTTCATAATAGAACAGATTTTATGTTTTTGCATAGATTTTACATAATCCAGATATTCTTGGATAATCAATGTACATTTATGACAGTTTTATAGGACTTGGGGCATGTTAAATTATTTGAGAGGATTACAGCTGCAGCTTTATCTTGTTGACATGTAACTGATCATGATTATATTTTATTTGATTCTAAGTCCTTGTTGTTGTTCAGTCACTCAGTCATGTCCAACTCTTTGCAACTCCATGGACTGCAACACACCAGGCCTCTCTGTCCCTCACTATCTCCCAAAGTTTTCCCAAGTTCATGTCCATTCCATCCGTGATGCCATCCAGCCATTGCATCTTCTGATGCCCTCTTCTCCCTCTACCCTCAGTCTTTCCTAGCACTAGGGACTTTTCCAATGAGTCAGATGTTCACATCAGATGACCAAAATACTGGAGCTTCAGCATCAGTCCTTCCAAGGAGTATTCAGGGTTGATTTCCCTTAAGATTGACTAGATTTATCTCCTTGCTATCCAAGGGACTTTCAGGAGTCTTCTTCAGCACCACAGTTTGAAGGCATCAATTCTTCAGCTCTCTGCCTTCTTTTCAGTCCAGCTCTCACAACTGTAAGTACCCAATGGGAAGACCACAGCCTTGACTATACGGACCTTTGTTGGCATAGTAATGTCTCTGCTTTTCAACACACTGTCTAGGTTTGTCATGGCTTTCCTGCCAAAAAGCAATCATTTTCTGATTTCATGGCTGCAGTCACCATCTGCAGTGATTTTCAGTTCAGTTCAGTTGCTCAGTCGTGTCCGACTCTTTGCGACCCCATGAATCACAGCACGCCAGACCTCCCTGTCCATCACCAACTCCCAGAGTTCACTCAAATTCACATCCATCGAGTCGGTGATGCCATCCAGCCATTTCATCCTCTGTCGTCCCCTTTTCCTCCTGCCCCTAATCCCTCCCAGAATCAGAGTCTTTTCCAATGAGTCAACTCTTCTCGTGAAGTGGCCGAAGTATTGGAGTTTCAGCTTTAGCATCAGTCCTTCCAATGAAATCCCAGGGCTGATCTCCTTCAGAATGGACTGGTTGGATGTCCTTGCAGTCCAAGGGACTCTCAAGAGTCTTTTCCAACACCACAGTTCAAAAGCATCAATTCTTTGGGGCTCAGCTTTCTTCACAGTCCAACTCTCACATCCATACATGACCACAGGAAAAACCATAGCCTTGACTAGACGGACCTTTGCTGGCAAATTAATGCCTCTGCTTTTGAATATGCTATCTAGGTTGGTCATAACTTTCCTTCCAAGGAGTAAGCATCTTTTAATTTCATGGCTGCAGTCATCATCTGCAGTGATTTTGGAGCCCCCCAAAATAAAATCTGACAGTGTTTCCACTGTTTCCCCATCTATTTCCCATGAATTTTAGAGCCCCCCCCCAAATCTAGGGGGGTTTTAATATATAAACCCGTATATTTATGGCTACAAAATGATAACAGGAAATGCTATAGGAAGGAGGAGACTGACTGGCAGATTGTAAGAATGATAATCAGCAAAGACTTTCCAGAGAAAAGAGGCTTCAATCTGTTATTTGAAGGAAAGGAAATGAAGATGAGAAGATATGATGTAGGTGGTTAATTATTGTTATTTAATGTCCATTGAGCAGAAAGTGTTTTATTTCTTACCCAAGTCACTCTCCTTTACCTACTCCAGTTACCCACACCAGGTAACAGAACACTCATGGCATAAAGTGAACCCATCTGTTTTCCTTTATAACAAGTCATAATTGATTACCTACCATGATCCAGGCACTATCCTGGGTGTTAAAAAATATAAAGACAATTGTCACTTGGTCTTTGTTCTCAAAAAGTTCATAATCTAGTAGGGGAGACAGATAAGTAGATACAGTGCAGTAAAGTAAATGCTATAACAGAGATAGCACTGGAAGACAAAGAAGCAAATATTAAATCTACATTTGTGGCACAAAGAAACCTCTCCAAGAAAGCATATGAAAGAATGAAGATGAACACAATAAAAAAGAGGCCCTGCTGGGCCTGTCAAGGGCAGCAAGTGCATTCTACTGCACTGCCACATGGAGAGAAGAGCATTCATCTAAAGGATGCTGGTGCTCCACGGAGAAGGCTCAAAGCCACTGTGCTTCTACCACCAAGGCTAACACTCTCCCCCGAGCACCGCTCCTCAGCTGGACATCCCTGGTGGTCTCACTGGTGACATACCCAACCCGGTGTTCCTCCTCTGGCATTAAGTCAGAGGAAACAATGAGCTCTTTCTAGGATTTAGAGCATGAGGTTTGAATACATGTGAGGTTTGGTAATTCACAACATTGTACCCCAACCCCTCGCATCTTTGGAAATAATGAAGTAGGGGTGCAAGTTATGGCCACTTCTCAGCTCATTAATGTCCCAGCACCACCCCCTCCCACTCCATCTGCAATTCTTCCTTCTGTAACCCAGCCCAAAGAAGCCTTATCTCTGCTACTATTCTTTTAAATCTTAATACAAGAATCAAGACGTTTCCAGCTTAACCAAGAATTTGATACCTTTGTCCTCTGACTCTACCTCTTCTTCTGAACTCCTAGGTGGCCAGATGAGTGTTGGGGGCAGGGATGCAAGAGTCCATAGAATGAAAGCAGAATATTTTTTTTAATCTACTGGTATTTCACCCATCTTGCACAGATGGCTTTGATTGTCTATCAGATGAAGCAGTTGCTGCTGTCCAGAATTGCAACTGAAGAAAACTCTTAACATGCTTGAGAACTGAAAATTGAATAATTAGATCCACACCTGAGATACATCATGGGGTAAACAAGCTTTTTCTGGGGTGACCTATATTAGAAAATGAAATACCAATTGCAATCAGAAGAAAAAGAGTTCCAAAGCCCAAACTTTATTTATGTGTTTTATATAGACTCAGATGGTAAAGAATTTGCCTGCAATGCAGGAGACCCAGGTTCATTCCCTGGATTGGGAAGATCCCGTGGAGAAGGGAATGGCAACCCACTCCAGTATTCTTGCCGGGGGAATTCCATGGATAGAGGAGCCTGGCGGGAGTCACAAAGAGTAAGACATGACTGAGTGACTAACATGCACACACAAATGACTTTGCTAATATGCATTGTGCTCTGTCTGATCTTGGAGATTCATAAATGCACATGCTTATGGTTTGTGTATCTATGGTATTGAAAGCTCTTTGTTTCTATCATATTATAGATATATTATCAGGAATATGGACATCCCTGGTGGCTCAGACGCTAAAGAATCCACCTGCAATGTGGGAGACCTGGGTTTGATCCCTGGGTCAGGAAGATCCCCTGGAGAAAGGAACAGCTGCCCACTCCAGTATTCTGGCCTGGAGAATTCCATGGACTGTATATTCCATGGGGTCACAAAGAGTTGGACACGACTGAGCGACTTTCACTCACTCATCAGGAATATATGATCTTTTTGATTCAATTCAGTTAAGTGAATTCCCCTGATATAAACTAATTCATCCTGATTTTGGGCAGAGACTGGCCAATCTCCTACAGATCTGGTAATGATAAGAAAGGGCTCTTGTGTGTACGCTTTATCACAATGATCCTGTGTAGCAGCCACATGCACAAGCATAAATCTTCCCTGATGCCCCTCCCCCCACCCTGGAGTAGATCTCTAGTATATAAGCCCAGTACTTACAGTAGCTGCTGCTACACAGCCACCAGAATAGCTTTTAAGTGACTGCTTCTCTTTACTGGTTCCATCTATCTCCCCAAACTCTATCTGGTATGTTGGAGTCCTCCAAGGTTCAGGGCTCTGGCCTCTTTCTTATTGATTTATCTATCTGTCTAGGTGATCTCATTTAGCCTCAAACTTCTAAAGCCAACCCAAACCTCTCCTCCAAACACTGCATACTCATGTCTATCTGCCTCCTCTTCCATGGAAGTATCTCAGACTTAAAATACACAAAATATATTTCCTAAGTCCCCACTACCACCTACAAACATATACACACACAAAAAAACATGCCTCCCATAGTATTCCTCCTCTCAATAAAAGGCAACTTCATTCATCCAATTTTTGCAGTTTCTCAAGCTGAAAACCTTGGAGTCATCAGTAATCCCTCTTTCTGTCATATCCAGTCTATTCCCAGGATTCAGTGACATCTGGCCCTTACCTCTGCCATCACCCTGAACCAAGCCATTGTCGCCCCTCATCTGGATTATTACAATAGCTGGCTATCTGGCCTCATTCCTTTCCCATAGTCCATTCTCCTCAGGGCAAACAGAATGAGTGTCTTAAAATGAGTCCAATCAGATCAGTTCTTGGCTTATAATAAAATCCTAAGTAATTCACCAAAACTTGTAAGACCATGCATGATCTGCCCTTCCTTGACCTTGAAGCTCTGGACTTGTCTCATCTCCTCAGTTCCCCCCACACTCACTTAGCTCCAGCTGTGCCAGGATACCTCAAACATGGCACAAAACTGCCCTGCGACCTTTGTACGTTCTCTCTGCCTGGACTGTTCTTCCTTGAGGTAACCTTCATTGCCTTCAAGTTTCTGTTCAAATGTCACCTTATCAGAGATGTCACTGACCATTCCATGTCAAAAGCAAAGCCCTCTGCCCAGTCTTCCCGTTTCCTCTCAGCCAGTTTTATTCTGCATAGTGCTTATCACCTGATATTACATTTCTGTATCTGTCAGCTGTCTCTCCACACCGCTGAATTTGGTCCATGAAGACAGGGATTTGGGGTGTTTTACTCTCTATCCTACCCACAGCAAATAGACCAGAGATTGGCACTGGATCCATACCTTTTTAAAAAACCTGTTGAATAAATAAAAGAAAGAATTTCAGAGACCTTAAGACATCATGTCCCCTAATGCCTGGCCACAAGGCTGCTGGCTGAAGCTGGAGGATGTTCCATTGGAACTGCCCTACTTCAGCCAAAACAGCTCATGATAACCTGAGTTCCATGATAAGCATTGGCAAAACATCTGTAAACATTCTCCTGCCCTGGTACCCAACCCAGGAGGGCCTGCACCTGGAATATTACATGCAGCTTTAGCTGTTATATCTCAAGACAGGTCCAAATAAAAGCAAGGAAAAGGAAAGGACTGCCAGAATAAGCAGTAGGATATTTCAGTCTGGAGTGACAAACGATGAAGAAATATAATCAAAATCTAGAAAATAATGTGATAAAGCCCAAAATGAACTTGTATACCAAAGCCATGATATTTTTTAAAATGGTGTGAAACCTTTTAAAATCTGGATGGTAATACAATGTGATAGAAATTTAATGGGCAGTGAGATAGATACACTTATGTTTAAACTGAACATTTAACTGCATGATCTTGAACATGAACTAGTATGTCCATATACAAGTAAGATCATGGTACCTGTGTCTTCCTCTGTCATAAAGAAAACACACCTACAAGGCACTGACTATTACCTTTCTGTGATGAGAAAAATAAATAAAAGGAAGGGGTTTTTTCCCCCCTTGTTTTTTATTGAAGTATAATTGACTTACAAAAGGAAATATTAAAGCAGAGGCAAGTTTAGATAAGTTTTGTTATAGAAGAATCAGGTGAATTCATGAGATAGAAAATATACATCTTATATTCATTCTGCATTTTACAATCTTCAGACTGTTTTCACTGGCTTTATCTCCTTTAACCCCCACAAGCTATCTCATAAAGTAAGAAAGGTAGATATTATTAAACACATTTTACAGATGAAGAAACTGAGGATATGTTTTTTAGGTCCTCTTAATACAAGTTTAGTGATCTTCCCACTGCTCCACAGGACCTCCTTCTAGAATTTAAATCACTTCTCAGAAAATCTTAGTCAAGATTTCCCTGGTGGCTCAGTGCTTAAGAATCCGCCTGCCAATGCAGGGGACACGGGTTTGATTCCTGTTCTGAGAACTAAGATCCCACATGCCACAGGGCAATTAAGCCCGTGTGCCACAACTAGACAGCCCATGCTCTAGACAGAGCCGGTGAGCTGCAACTTCTGAAGCCGTGATACTCCAGATCCCGAGCTCCACAAGAGTAGCCTCACTCTCTGCATCTAGAGAAAGCCTGCACACAGCAACAAAAGAGCCCCAGGCAACACAACAAAGACCCAGCACAGACAAAAAGAGAAAAGTTTAGTCACTAAGGAGTCACTCATCGTGGGTAATTAACGAAAACAAAAATGTCTAAAGATTTAGTCTGTAAGTCAAGAACAATCAGACTCTTTCTCAGCACACCTCTAAGGCCTGTTACGAAAATAATCAACTGGAAGAGACCTGGCTCTAGTTCCCCAGACCAAGTTTCTCAGTCCACTGTTTGCTGCCCTTAACTGGGCATGAATAGTCCATCAGGAGGCGTGCTCATGGAGACTTTCCTCCTGCCTCTGGTTTGGAGGGCATTTGGTGGGATGAGGTGGGCATGCTGTTCTGCATTCCCAAAGGTGGGGACAGACCTGGAAGCTTGGGTCTTCAGTCATAATAGTCCCAGTTACCAGAAACAGCTAGACCGAATTTTTAACATCTGTTTCCACAGCTCCAAATATTCACCATTTGTCCCATGTCTTTAAACAAATGCCAAACAAGGAGATTCACTTATTCAGTCAGTCTAATAAGGAATCAGTTTATGCTGAAGTTCAGTGCTGAGTTTGCGTAATTTCACATTATGGGTCACAGTGAAAGCTTTACGCAAGCTTGTAGCTGCACTCAGGGAAGAGTCTTGCCCTGCTTTGTAATTAAATTAGTATCTAGGCAGAACTGATCTTCAAAGGAGAAAAAAGCCAATCACAACATACCAGTTTTGGGAATGAAAAATAACAGAGAAACAGAATCCATTCATCCATTCAATAAATATTTATTGTGCTCTTTTGAAGTGGCAGGCCCCATCCAAGCTATTGGGAATATAGAATGGAAAGGAAACAGTCCTTGGTCTCGGGAGCCCAGAGTTTGGTGGCCAGATAGATACTGCACGTCTAGGTCATTTACAACACAATGTAATAAATATTATGATGGAAAAAAATTGGAACATACAGTGGGAGTCTATGTTGCATGAATCTTAATTGTTGCTAGGAGACATCACCTCAGTAACTAGAGTGACCTACTCATCCAGTTAGCCTGGGAACTTGCCTGGTTTTACCACTGATAGGCCCGTGTTCTGGGAAATCTCCCAGTTCCAGGCAAATGGGAATGGCTGTTCACCCTACCTGTAATGCTGAACCCCCCCCCCCCCACACACACACACACACACACACACGCAAATGTTATTTTGCTCTCTTTGCAAAAGATCGCGTTCACTCTGAGGGTCACATGGGATCAGAATGACCTCATCAGACTGAAGACTTAGTAGCTGATGGAAAAATCAATGACTTTTCATGACTCTGCCAGACACAAATGAATCAGCCTGCCATGTTAACAGAGCTCAGACATGGTTTCCCCGGCCCTTGACTAGAGTCCTAAGCCATCTTTTCACCTGCATGAGTGTGCATCTATTCATCTGTAATACTGCAAGAGATGTGGTATCAGTCAGTGATGTCACTAAATCTTGGTAATGGATAGTCACAGAAACTTATCTGCAATGTAGGTCAGGGGAGCCATACTGTTTATCTCCTCAGTCCAGGAACCAGGTAGATGGAGCAACCACCATCTCCACCACTGTCTGTCTCCAGATCAGAGGGAAAGACAAACAGACTTCCTGCATAGGAAAACATTTTTTCATCATCCACCAGCAAAACCTAAAACAATGCCAGCTAACTTTAGGCTTTTTTGTTGCAGCAGCATACCCTGGCTTATCCCAACGGATAAGCGTCCCCTATGGTGCAGATCTGATCAGTAGAGGAACTAAGAGTGGTGAAGAATGCTTGGTGACCTCTTAAGGGGTGATGTGAATTCCCTGGAACACTGTCTCCTCAGATTACTCATATAAACGGTCTTGTTTAGAAACCAAATTTAGTGTTGAGGTTAAGGTTAGGGTTAGGGTGCTCCTAAGGAGCCAAAACTCCTGGTGTATCCTTTAATACAAACTTGTCAGTTGCTCACAGAAGAAAAACTTCTCCCCACAGCCAGAGACTAGCTGTGGTCCCACCCAGCTGTTTTTCTGACAAAAAATGAGCAGCTGGTCATAGGACCAGAAAGTGTGGTTCGCACAGCAATGCCCCTCCCTGCTACTGAACAAGACAACTGCATCATTCTCATGTTTTTAAAATGGACTTTTAAAAGCCACTGGATCATTTGGAACAGATTTTCCATGAGTTTTATAACATTTTAACTTTATTCCCCTCCATTTGAGTTTCATTGTAAGTTTCCTGTTCATGCTAAAGATAGTCATAAACAAATTCTGTGGTATCTCAAAAAGGGAAACATATCTAAAGTCCAATTACGATCACTTTTCTCTGAGACTGGAAGCGTTTTGCTTCTTATAAGGTGATATTCATTCAAAAATTGCCCTCTGACAAGCAATAAACGAAACATCCAAGCTAGCAGCCTTTCTTTTTCAGAAATCATTAGAAAGAATTGTGTGGATAGCCATAACATACAATTATAGGGTGAGCAGCAAATAGGATTTTCCACTAGGGATCATCCATCAGGAGTTTCAACATGGCTGAAACTTTTTTATAACAGAAGTCATCCATTAAGTTCTGATGAACATATGCAAAACATATTGCCCCTATAACTGGAACATCAAAAAATTCTGACCTTTTACTTAAGTGAAATGAAATGTTTATCATAGTCTGATGGTCCTTTAAAAAAAATCATAAAAGTTTAATTGTGTTTAGATGACTCCCGTTATGATCTTGCTTGGAAATGAGTTGTCCTACAGCATGAGTTTTATGGTGACGGATTTCCTCCTTTGCTCCACACAGCAATTACTTGGCTGTGCTCTTATGTATTAAAGCACATTCTCTAGAGTTCAATTTAGTTCATTTCACTCTTGATGACACGTAGAAGTGAAATTTCAGCATACTCTCATAAGGATCCACGGACAGGAAATTGTCCAACAGAGAAACTCCAGGGAGACAACAAAAGACTAGCTTGCATCTGAAGTTGAAGATGTTGGATGGGAGCCGACAAGGTGTCGTGGGAGCCAGGAGACAAGCATAGAGGAAGTCGTTCCTGGAGAGAGAGAGAGAGTCTCTTGGGCAGCACTCAGCTCAGGAAATAAGTACCTCTCCTAAATGGCAGCCCAGTCCAGTATTATTGCCTGGAAAAATCCCATGGACAGAGGAGCCTGGCAGGCTACAGTCCTTGGGGTTGCAAAGAGTCGGACACGACTGAGAGACTTCACTTTCACTTTCCTATTGTTAGAGGTCTCTTAGGTCCCTCCTTTGTTCACGGGCAGAGGACCTTCACAGACTTACAGGCACTGGGAATTCTAGAGGAGGCATTTTATGGAGATTCCCAAAATGCACTCCAAGGACTACAGAGCAACATTACCTGCAATACACAAATCAGTCCTAAAAAGGAACAGAAAAGGAATCAATAGTTCCAACATGATCCCTAAGTTTTCATGAAAGGATTGAAAGGAATCAGAAACTATGCTCAAGATTTCGAAAAAAATCTCATTCACTTACTTGTAGATTCCTTCAAAAAGTGTGTTTCAAGGTCCTACTATGTACAAGGAGCTCTGCTGGGCCCTGGGAATTAATCAGCAAATAAGACAACCCTCGTCCCTGAAAGGATGAAGCTTATGTTCTACTGGAGTTGTTCAGCATTATACAATGACTCTCAAAATCAATTATTTCATTAAACTTCTAGTAATTGTTGTAAAAGATAAATACAGTAGGGTAGCATAGAACATGGAGAAGGCAATGGCACCCCACTCCAGTACTCTTGCCTGGAAAATCCCATGGATGGAGGAGCCTGGTAGGCTGCAATCCATGGGGTTGCTAAGAGTCGGACACAACTGAGCAACTTCACTTTTACTTTCCACTTTCATGCATTGGAGAAGGAAATGGCAACCCACTCCAGTGTTCTTGCCTGGAGAATCCCATGGACGGAGGAGCCTGGTAGGCTGCCATCTATGGGGTCGCACAGAGTCGGACATGACTGAAGCGACTTAGCAGCAGCAGCAGCATAGTACAGGAAATATTACCTGGTCTGAAGTCCAGGGAGGGTTGCACTGAGGACATGTTGTAGAAATTGAGAGCCACCAAAGGAGGGCCATAGTGACCTAGGCAAAGAGGTGAGGGAAGAACACTGCGCAAAGAATGTGAAAGGCAAAGGCCCTCAGTGAAAAGGAGAATAGCACTCTGAAGGGACAGAGGCACAGCCAGGTGACTGGAGCGCAGATGATGGATGAGCAAGTGAGGAGAAAGCAAGGCTGTGAAGGCCAGCAAGGGCTTGGGGCCTGAGCTGGGAGAAGTGAAATGATTGACTGTTAAATTATACAAGTAATAGAAATTATGAGGACTTCCCTGGTAGTCCTGTGGTTAAGAACCTGCCGTGCAGTGCAGTGGAAATAGGCTCAATCTCTGGTTGGAGAACTAAGATTCCACATATCTTGGGGTAACTAAGCCCAAGCTGCAACTAAAGAAAAACCCACACACTACAACAAAGACCTGAAGCAAACAAATAAATAAACAATTAAAAAAAAGAAATTGTATTACTTGTGATCAAATAAGAAATCAAACAAATTACATAATACAAAAGAAGATGAAAAACTCCATGAGAAAAGACTCCTTTCTCCATCTACCCTCCACCTCTGTCTCATGTTAGAAGTAGCTACTATGAACAGTTTTGGTGTGTGGCCTTCCAAATCTATTGCTATAAAAATATTTTAAAGGGAGAGCTGCTTTGAATTATACTTACATAAATTACTTTATACTATGTATATTATTGTGAACATTTTCTTTTTATTTAGTAATGTGACTTGAAAACCTTTCCATACTTTCATATTTAGCTCTCCCTCATTCCCTTATTTAACTACTCTATTAATGGACTTTTTTCAAGGTTGCAAGTAGTATTGCAGAAGCCTTCCAGAAGTATGGCTTCTAAGCCTGATTGAAAACTCCTTCTCTGACTCTAAACATTAGAACTTCTCAGCCAACTATGATCAAAACAGAAGGCATAGAGAGGAAGGGCCCCACACTGGGGAACGTGGAAGTTCAACAGACCTGGGACCTGAACTTGTTGAATCCCAAGTTCAACAGAACCTGGGATTGGGACTTGGTGGTAGGGTGGGTGGAACAGGCAAGGATAGGGAGCAGACATAGCATACTGTCCTTTAAAAGCAAAATAATAATAGTAATAATGTTTTCAATACATAGCTAAGCTTAAAAGGTGAAGAAACTCAAAGGTATCAGAAACACAGAGAGATTGCAAAGCCAGAATGGAAAGGTCAGTCTTGATTAGAGGTAGACACCCAGGCGTCAGAGGCCTGAGGTTTTCATGAAAGCAGGAGTAAAAGATAAGACCTCAGGCCTATAAGAACCAAGCTCCTAAAGAGCTATGATTATCAAATGGTTGTCAATGAAAAAGTATCTGAAACACAGTCTACAACTCCAGAGTAGTCATGGGTAAGTTCACCATAGCCCAAGACCTCTCTTGAAAAAAAAAATATCACCTTGTTAAGTTGAAACTTCAAGCCTGCACCAAGGTATGTAGGAACTCCAAGGCAAAAAAAATTAGCATAAAAACTTTCACATGGAAAACTGTAAAACATTACTGGAAGACTATAAAGAAGATATAAATTAATGTAGGAGCGTACCATGTTCAAGGACAAGAAAATTTAATGTTGTAAAGATGTCAATTTTCCTCCAATTGATCTAGAGACTCTGTACAATTCCAATTCACAATCTCAGCAGCTTTTTTTTTAATGTGGAAGCTAACAAGCCGATTTTAAGATTATATGGAAAGGAAAAGGTCAGAAATACCCAAAACAGTCTTGAAGATGAAGGTGGAAAGGCTTATTCTACCAGATATCAAGACTTAGCACTAAGACAGTATGGAATTGGTATAAGGCTAGCAAATGTTTCACTTTTCACTTTCATGCATTGGAGAAGGAAATGGCAACCCGCTCCAGTGTTCTTGCCTGGAGAATCCCAGGGACGGGGGAGCCTGATAGGCTGCCATCTATGGGGTCACACAGAGTTGGACACGACTGAAGTGACTTAACAGCAGCAGCAGCAGCAGCAAATTTTTCAGTGGAACAGAGAGAGTCCAGAAGATATTCATGGATATATGATCAAAAAAACATTATAGAGCAGTGGAGAAAGAACAGCCTTCTCAAGAAATAGTTCTGGGTCAAATGGGTTAATCTTCGTAGAAAAAAAAAAAAAACACAAAACAGAACTTCCACACTTCCATTATAACCCCATCTTTTTCCAGATGAATTATAAATCTAAGTCTGAAAGGTAAAACAATAAAACCTATAGTATTTAACATATGGGAGAATATCTTTATGAACTTAAAGCAGGAAAGAAGGAAGAAATAGGACAAAAAGAACAAAAGAAATAGGACTAAAAAACAGGCTTTTGTCTCTCCAGCAAAAGCAAATGCAAAACCAAAACACCTCTAATTGAGACTTATCCACAATTCAGAAGACACATGACTCCAAAAATACAAAATAAAATATACAAAAAATATCCTCTAAAGATTAGCTCTCAATAAAACTGCAAATCATACACAGAAACAAATGCCCAACTGGAGTTGCATTAAATGCACAGAGTATCTTAAAGATAATTGGCATCTTTAGTATAACAGATAACGTATTAAGTATTTACTGTGTGCCTGGCACTGGGCTGAATGCTGTGAACAAATCATTTAGTTTAGTCAGATCGTTTTACTTGATTCTCATACTTGATACATGAGCTAACTAATATTATTACTTTCCTTTTACAAACAAGGAAGTTAAGCCTTAGAAGAGTGAGGCAACTTTCCTGATTTGACCAGGAAGGAATTGGTGGAGATGGCATTCAAATTCACACCACTAGACCTCAGACTTATAACGACCACCTTAAAATTTCTGTGTAGAAACATGGAGTGTATTTTCATGGATTCAAGTTTCATTTTTCTATCTTTCAGTAACAGTCTAGAACTTTTTTTAAATGTGAATTTACATATTTTTATTAAGTCTGTTTTTAGGTATTTTATAATTTTTTCTGCTTCAGTGAAGCAGATCATTTTTGCCATTACATTTTCTAACTGGTTTCTGCTAGAGATTGGGAGATCTTTTTTTTTTATCTTGTCTCTGACTACCAAGCTGCCTTGTTAGTTTTCTAGCTGATTCTCTTGGCTATTCCAGGTGGTCAAGGTGAGGTATGTAAATAATGACAGCTTGCTCTCTTTCCCCTGACCATCTCATTTGCCAATATTTGTGCATTTTACAGCATAGGAAAAAGTTCATAAGGTGGTACTGGAGGCAAGGGGAATCTTTAAAACATTCCAGAAAGAAATAACTCTCTTTTGAGCACAAAATTATGAAACAGCTTGACACATTCCAGAAATTGGGAGTAATTTGACATGTAAGGTAGGGTACAGATGAGGAAAGCAAAAGATGGTAACTTGAAAGGTAAGACAGGGATCTTGAAGAATGACAAGCCATTAAAAGACATTAAGCATGTGGCATGATAAGAATTCAGCTTCCCTGGGAGCTCAGCTGGTAAAGAATCCGCCTGCAATGCAGGAGACCCCGGTTCGATTCCTGGGTTGGCACGATCCCCTGGAGAAGTGATAGGCTACCCACTCCAGTACTCTTGGGCTTCAGTGAAGGAGACCTGGGTTCGATCCCTGGGCTGGGAAGATCCCCTGGAGGAGGGCATGGCAACCCACTCTAGTATTCTTGCTTGGAGAATCCCCATGGACAGACATGCCTGGCATGCTACAGTCCATGGTGGGGTTGCAAAGACTGATTTGCAAACACGACTGAGCAACAAAGAACAGCACAGCACAGCATGACAAGAATTACGTTTTAGAAAATGTAGAATTACATTTTAGAAAAAAAACCCAATGTCACCAGTGTGGAGATTCAATTGAGGAAAATAATACTAAAGAAATGGAAAAAGGTTGGGAAACTAAAACAATAATACAAGCAAGTGATAACTCATTTGTGGAGTAATGGGAGAGGGCACGTATCTGTGAGAATGGAATCCCTACTCATTCAGCCTCCTTCAAGGTGTCATCTTGAACCAGTTAGTCAATCTCCCCAAGCCTCAGTGCTTCTAATCTGTAAAATTAGGAAAATAACATCAACGGGGCATGACTATGAAGTTTCAGATAATGTGTGTGAAGTACACTAAAAAATGGTAGCCCTTTATTATTGAGCTTTACAGTAGCAGTGAGAATAAAGTTGAAGTCACAGATTCTAGAAAGGGATCTCCATCTAAGTGCCATACCAAAGCTATCACTTCCTCTTCTGAGTTATCAGACTTACAAATCGTTGAGGAAAATAAAGTTGTGTATCAGCACCCTTTCAGCCACACGCCTTTCTCACCTCTTCTGGGCTCTTTGCTTTCTCTTCTCCTTGCCCACACTCCACATTTAAGACTACTCTGAGTGTTGGATTTGCATCATGAAATAGCTGGAGTGCATGGCTCAAAAATTAGTATGCCAGCTAAACAATGAAAACAACAAAACAACCCAGTTAAAAGGTGGGTAAAGGGTTTGAATAGGCATTTCTCATTTCTCCCATGAAGATATACAAACGGTCAACAAGCATACAGAAAGATACCATCATTAAGAATACATAGATCAAAACCACAATAAAGTACCACTTCATACCCATTAGGGTAGCTATAATAAAAATTAAAAAAAAAAAAAAAAAACAAACACAGAAATAACAAATGTTGGCAAGGCTGTGAACCATCTGGAACCTTCTACATTGCTGGTGGGAATGTAAAATGGTTCAGCCCTTTTGGAAAACAGTTTGGTGGTTCCAGAAAAAATTAAACATAGAATTATCAAATGACCCAGTAATTCTACTCCTATGTATATTCTCAAAAGAAATGAAAATATGTGTTCAAACAAGTCCAGGTACACACTTGTTTGGCCTGGCATGGCCTGATTATTTATGTTCCCCAAATCACATGTTGGAATCCCAACACCCAGTGTAATGATGTTAGAAGGTGGGACCTTTAGGAGATGAAGGTGGAGCCCTCATGAATGAGATTAGCGTTCTTATAAAAGAGATTCCAAAGAGCTCCCTAGCCCCTTCTACCATGTGAGGATACAACAAGTCTATGATACAAAAAAGGGTGCTCACCCAACCATGCTGGCACCCTGATCCCAGAACTCCAGCACTAAGGGCAATAAATTTCTGTTGTTATAAGCTATCCAGTCTGTGGTATTTTGTTAAGCAGCTCAAATAGACACCTGTTCACAGAAGCACTCTTACAATAGCTAAAATGTAGAAGCAGCCCAAACGTCTATTAATATGTGATATATATATTAATGAAATATTACTCAGCCATGAATAGAAATGAAGTACTGATACACTGATACATGCTACAACATGGATGAAACTCGAAATAACATCATGCTAAGTGAAAAAAAAAAAAAAAAAAAAGGTGCCTCTTCCCTGGCGGCTCAGATGGTAAAGAATCTGCCTGCAATGCAGGAGACCTGGATTCGATGCTTGGGTTAGGAAGATCCCCGGGAAAAGGGAATGGCAACCCACTCCAGTATTCTTGCCTGGAGAATCCTATGGACAGAGGAGCCTGGTGGGCTATGGTCCCTGGGGTCACAAAGAGTCAGACATGACTGATAGACAAACACTTTCACTTTCAAGTGAAAAAAGAGCCACACAAAAGATTATATACTTTATGACTCCATTTCTAATAAATATCCAGAATAAGTAAATTCATAGAGACAGATCAAAGATTGGTAGTTATCAGAGGCAGTGAGAAGGGAGAGCGAGAAACAATCACTTAATATGTATGCGGCTCCCCCTTGGAGTGATGAAAACAGCACAGAACAGAGGTGATGGTGGCACAACACTGTGCAAATACTAAATGCCCTGAAAGTGTTCACTTCACAATGGTTCATTTTACCTTACTTCCACCTCAAGGTACATAAATAAAGTATATGTGTATTTTAACTGTTACGAAAGCCTCTTCACAGAAAGCAGATGTAACAAGTTCACAGCCTCAAGTCACCCCTGAATAAAAGACAGTTTGCATTAAACCACTATGGTACCCATTCCAACCAGAGTCTTTAATGCCTAGGCATTCTTTATGATTTAATAACACCGACAGCCCCAAGTGGAGCACTGCAGTCTCCTACAGAAGTTATTACTTCTAACTAGTTGCAAACTTCATTGGGAGCCCTTATTTTTCCTCTCCATTATCTTGTCTTCTCACAGTCCCTCTGAACACTCCCTGCCTCGGGCAGTAGTCTCCAGAGGCCTTTTGCATGCAATTTTTCTCCTGCTGAGTTCCTGAATTTTCTTTGACTTATGCCTCTTTGAAAGACTGCACATACTGTTATATGAAACTAAGTCTTTTTTGTCTAGACTATAAGCTCCATGAAGGTGGGAGCTCCTTTGGTTCACCACTATACTTAGCACAGAATGTAAAAAGAAACTTAAGTATTAGAAAAGGAGACCAACTAGAAACTAGCTAATGCTTTTCTTATGTCGTCACTCCCTCACCAGTCAAACCACCACCTTGGCTCCCATATCAACTGATAAAACACAGAATCCTTCTCAACCTCTTCTACCTGCAGCTCTTCCATCCTGCTGGTTCATTACTGCCTGATGGTAAAAATTCTAGTATAGTAATTCAATATAGTTTGAAAAGTGAAATAGCATTTTCATTTGTTTCTTTCTACTCAGAATTCAAACTGCTTAATCAGTTGCATTAAAAAAAAAAAAAAAAAAAGACAAAGCATTAAATACCCTCTCACTTTACTTTTTTTTTTTTTTTAATTATTATTCAAGGTGACTCAATTCTGTCCTGTTACTGACTTCCCTGGAAATGATGCCAGTACTGGAAGCTGAGATTGTATTTTATTGCTCTACACAAACAAAGCATTAATCTGGCCTTAAGGCTCAAAGAAAGACTCTAAAGGTAATAATTACAGGCAAGTGGTGTCCCAAAAGAAAAAGATGTTTTGACACTGCTAAGAATCACCATGCGTGGGTGCCTCCTGCATTGAACACAATACATAGGAAGAATATCGTTTACTAGTCAGAAAGTGTGGGGTTTGAATCTCAGCCCTGCCATTTACTGTGCGAATTCGAGCAAGTTATTAAATATCTCTGAACTCAACTTATTAATCTTTAAAAATGGAAACAATGATTAAGTCATAAGGTTTTTGCATGCATGAAATGTTATTGATTTAAAGACTTACACATATGAGGCTCTCAATTAATAGCCATTATAATTCATCACACTAAGCAGAACTCATCAGTGTGAAATTTCACTGATCTCTTGTTTACACACACATGTATCTCTTTGCCTCATCTTCAAGCTGACTTAATAATAAAACTGTCAAAAGAGAAAAGGAAAGCAAACACTATAATGTACCAAAGCCATGAGAATAGTTCTCAAAAACTCTTAATATATATGGACTCTGTTAGACCAAACAGGTCATTTTAACCATATTTACCACATGTAATTGATGCTTTTGAACTGTGGTGTTGGAGAAGACTCTTAAGAGTCCCTTGGACTGCAAGGAGATCCAACCAGTCCATTCTAAAGGAGATCAGTCCTGGGTGTTCTTTGGAAGGATTGATGCTAAAGCTGAAACTCCAGTACTTTGGCCACCTCATGCGAAGAGTTGACTCATTGGAAAATACTCGGATGCTGGGAGGGATTGGGGACAGGAGGAGAAGGGGCTGCAGAGGATGAGATGGCTGGATGGCATCACTGACTCAATGGACATGAGTTTGAGTGAACTCCAGGAGTTGGTGATGGACAGGGAGGCCTGATGTGCTGCGATTCATGGGGTTGCAAAGAGTCAGACACGACTGAGTGACTGAACTGAACTGAAACCGTTTTTCTGCTGCTTTCCTTATCACAGCCCTTAATTTTCTATCACAAATATATACCCATGTTTCCACAACATACATGGATCCCTATCTGGTTTTAGGATATGAAAATCAGATTTAATCTTTTTTAAAAAGGAAAAGAACTTCCAAGAATATGCTTTTCAACCACTGTCTGACTTTTAGGAGGCCCAGAAATGACTTTTATAATAAATTGAATTTAAATTAATTCAATAACTATTTAGAGGATACCTATTACGTTCCTGCCCTGGAGGAGGCCATGGCAACCCACTCCAATATTCTTGCCTGGAGAATCCCCTGGACAGCGGAGCCTGATGTGCTACAGTCCATGGGGTCACAAAGAGACATGACTGAAACGACTGAGCACACACACACACACCCTATATTCCTGACTCAGAAACGATTCAGAGGTAAATGCAATACAGTCTGTGCCCTCAGGCAGCTTACAGTCTAGTAAAAACTTGGTAAGATCAACAAAGCAGCACTTTGTTCCAACTTATTCTTCCACCAAATCCACTTTATCCCAGGATAGTTTCTGTTCAGTGGATCTCACAGAAACAGTTCAGACAAAATCAGTTGGAAACAGTAGAGGGAATTTTCTAAATTCTTTGGACAGATAATCTGACTTTAAAAGATAACAAAACAGAATAAAAGTTTTCTGAATTATCTCTTGTGGTTGCTTCTGTGTTTGTATTCACTAGGTAGTTACTCAATTATCCTTTCCTATGCAGATGGCACCATTGTATATAAAACCATGACAGAGAAGTGCTGGCAAGAATATTTGCAGAACAAGGTATTTCCAATTTTGTACCAAACATGATGACATTTAAGCAACTCAAGGGAAATAAATTTATACACTGTGCTAGATATTCCATGCTAAAAATTTTTATGTGGTATACTAGGTAAATTCCACATAAAATAGTTTTCCCTAGGAAGCAAAATGCTCAGGAAGACACCCTTGTTGTTTTTTTATTTTCTTTTCAACTCAAAGGGTAATCCAAAATTTGACCTTATGCACAGTACCAGCGCACTACAGAGCCAGACACGCAAATGAATGTTGCTCTCTGGTAGCGAAGCCCTCTTGGGGGAGAGAAGGAATGTTACATCATTTCCGCTCCACCATTGGGGAGCTATTTATAGTCCAGCAGTCTAATGAAAACCCTAGTGACCTGGAAAATTAATGTGATATGCTTTTCAGTGTCTTACTGACACCCAAGGAATAACTCGGGATCAAATCTAAGATATGTGTATTTTCTCTCTCTCTCCCATTCAATATGAAAGCCAGAAAGAATTACATGGTCTATATTTATTCAGATTCTTGTATTACACAGTTGATAATTGAGACACTGCAAAATAATAAACTTATACTAGAAACACCTTCAGAAAAATGATCAACCAAATTGTGGAGATAATTACAGTCCAACAACACCCTCCCTCCCCCGAAAAAAAATCACAGTATTCCTCCCCTTAAAAATTCAATGAAATTCAGAGGTTATGTCAGAAAGTGAAACCAGAAGAGTGGAAAATGTAGTCTGAAAGACATTTAAATGTCAGTTACATATGTTATTAAAATGATAGCAGGTATAAATGTGTGTCCTAGTTTACAAGGCTCCTCTCTTTTTGCACTTGGATCCACAAGGACTCCACTGCCTTCAAGAAGACTCTCCTCACTCTTCTCAGACCAGGTTAGGTGCCCTTTCATGTGCTCCTTATCTTACCACTTGTCAAGTAAGCCTGGCAAGAATTCTGTAAGATAGATGCAGTTTTGATTGCCACTTTATGGACAAGAAAACTGAATCCAGAGAAACTGAGTTTCTCATCAAAACCACAATGCAGAGCCAGGAACCAATCTCCTATCAAATGATTCCAAACCCCATTTTCTGACTGCAGGTCACAGAGCAAAAGACTTCTCTTCCACTTATTCTACGATTGCAACTGCTGAACATTAAGAAAGTAGGAAGATGAACAATTGTCTCTATTGACTTTGGGCAAGAAAGAGAGTGCATTTGAGTAATTATGACAAGAGTGCATTGAGCATTGATGTGTTCCAAACCCTTGGCTGAGTGCTGAGTGCATTCTCTCATTTCATTACATGTTGTGAGATACAAATGTGATCAGTACTGTGCTTTACATTTTATAACTCGAGAAACTGAGGCTCAAGGATGTTAAATAATCTGCCTAGGTCCAAAGTACTAGAAGGGGCTTCCCAGGTAGCTCAAATGGTAAAGTATCTGCCTACAATGTGGGAGACCTGGGTTCAATCCCTGGACTGGGAAGGTAATGCAAACCACTCCAGTATTCTTGCCTGGAGAATCCCCATGGACAGAGGAGCCTGGTGGGCTACAGTCCATGGAGTCGCAAAGAGTCAGACACGACTGAGTGAACAACACATACACACACACACACACACAGCACTAAAAAGTAAGAGAGCCAGGCTCTCTACCCAGGTTTCTGACTCTGAGTCACTTGCTGAAACATCACACATGTTGCCCACTTCAAGCGCCAACGTGGCTCACCTTTTCCTAAGATATTTAAGGGGAAAAAGTGTAGGCTACAATGTGAGGGCTGTCCTAAATTAGCATAATAACTGCTGAGTTTTTCCCCACCCCCCCTTTTTTTTAACATATATGGACATACAATGGGCTCCCCTACTGGCTGGTAGAGAATCCACCTGCCAAACAGGAGACGCGGGTTTGATTCCTGGGTTAGGAAGATCCCCTGGTGAAGGAAATAGCAACTCACTCCAGTATTCTGGCCTGGAAAACCCCACAGACAGAGGAGCCTGGCAGGCCACAGTCCATGGGGTCACAAAGAAGGCAGACACAACTTAGCAACTAAACAGCAACAACAAAGACATATACTAAGAACCTTCTGAGTTTAAGCAAACTCTGAGTAACAGTGAACGACAGGGAAGCCTGGCGTGCTGCAGTTCACAGGGTTCCAAAAAGTCAGACACAACTTAGCCACTGAACAATAGAAACAAGAACTTTTTGAGACTTGGGTTTGGATTCTGGCTTAGTCACTTACTAGATGGAGTGACTATTCACATTATTGAACCTGCAAAATTCAGTTTTCCCATTTGACAAAAGAAGCTAATACGACCCAACCAAAAGGGGAGTTGTATCCAAAGGAAAAATCACATCATACGAATCATCTAATATACAACCTAGCAGTCAGAGGTCAACCAATAAATATCAAACATGTCCCTTTCCTTTTCCCTGGCTTCTACCTTTAAATATAGGAATAAATCAAACACACACTAACACAAAAAGCTTCACTCATTAACTCACTCATTCATCTTGACATATTGTTGACCTTTCTTGAATCCCTCCAGTTAGTGAGATTTTAAGATGACAACTTCCTAAAACTCTTGAGGTGTTTTTTTTTTTCCTTCAGTTCTATATCTGGATGGCAACAGTCTCTTGAACATTTTTTTTTCTGAGTTTGTAGAAGTGCACAAATTTATCTGTATTTTAAACATAATATCCATGACAGCTGCTGCCACTAAGTCGCTTCAGTCGTGTCCGACTCTGTGCAACCCCATAGATGGCAGCACACCAGGCTCCTCTGTCCATGACAGATATACTCTTTAATTCCACAATCATCAAATAAGTGCCTCCTAGACCAAGAACCATCGTTATACCACCCCTACCCTCAAGGAGCACATAGTTTATTGGATAAACAAACACAAGAATAGCTAAGACACGGTGTTGTAATGATGCCATAATAGAGGCATATACCAAGTTCCATGAGATCAATTACCCTTACTCAAAGTGTAGGGACTGGTTCACAGAGGAGGTGACGTTTGCATTCAGCCGCAAAGAATGAGTCAGCTTCGCCAAGAAATAATGAGCATTACAACATCAGAGTCAAATTTCAAGGAGGGTATCTGGTTAAAACTCTGACTACAAGAATGTCACATCAGAGAAACTTCTCTCCTTTAGCTTGGTCCAGATAATGAAAGACAAAAAGCCATGATGACCTTTAGAGTTAACCTGCTAAAGTCACTCGGTGATGGTTTTACAAAGCAAATGTGTGGGGGCTAACCCTCCCAAAGCCACCACAGTATAGCATTTAGATTTCTAGACAGTGGGAATTTCTCCTTTGAGGGCTCATAAATAATGAATATGCGTTAGAGTAAAGATTATTGAAGATCGTAAGCCTTCTTTTTTCATATGTAGGATTGGTAGCTTTTAAAATATTGATGCATTTGTGCAAATTACTTGAATTTTACAGTAAATTCAGGAAAGAAAATGTCAACACAGGACATCAGGCCCTGGGAGGAGACAACCTGGCTGATGGTCCCTCCTCTCCACTGACCAAACTTTGTTTATGGGTCCAGCTTGGGCCTGACTGCCTTGCCTGTCCCAGCAAATCCTCACCAGAGACACCCATGTTATAGAGACAGCCTGGCATGCCATTTCCTCAGATAACGCCGGACCACTTGGGTTTATAGGATTCTTGATCTTATTTCCACTTGCTCTGGTTGCGTAATGAAAATAGATTCAACCTTATAACAAACCTTGGAGGAAGCTAATGTCCATTTTTATTTGGTTTAAGATGAAGGAAAGAAGGGAGGGAGGTCTGTCCTATTAAATAGTAACTTTCCCCAAGTCAATGGTTAGTTGAAACATTCGATCTCTATAACCACTATGCCTAACTCATTCTTACGATTTCAAGTATTTTGTTCTTTGTCCTTAAGCTAAAATTATCACATTTTACAAAAGCTTTTCCTTATACCTCCCATCATCTAGTTTTTAAGTACCTTGTGAAATAGATATTCTTGTGGTCTCCATTTTTCAGAAGAGAAAATTAAACAGTCCCTCTCACCCACTATCACCCCTTCCCTTCACTACTAAATTTTACTAAACTTTCCAGATAAGTCTTCATTTTCTCCAGGAAGACTTACTAACATCCTTGGCCTGGGTAGCAGAAAACCAGTTGACCAGGAGCTTGGGATGGTCAGAGCCCCACAGACCAGCTACTTCAAGGCTTGAGCTTTCCCATTCATTCTCCCCCCATGTCCTATGAGTGATATAATTTTCCATGTGCCAAGTATGAAAAAGGCTGAGAAGTCCCACCATAGGAGAATGGCTAAGAGCATGGATTTTGAAAGACTACTTAGCTATGTGACTTTGGGCAGTTATCTAACTCATCTGGGTGTCAGTTTCTCCATTTGGAAAACAGAGATAATAGAGAGCACTTCCTGCCATGTAAACTATCTCATTTGCTTTTCAAAACAGTCCAAAGGTAAGTACTGTTATTCTTCCATCATACAGAAAGGAGACTGAGGAACGGAAAGGTGAAAGCCACACAGATAACATCACCCACTCTCATCCCCTGCCCTGCTATCTCCACCACCCCAACACCAAGGGACTTGCAGACCTGCCTCTACGTAATCAGAGAAAAGGAAAGAGACTGAGGAGATAAATGTTGTGGTTATACTGCTGGAAAGAGGGGATATCAATTTCCCGTCACCATTTCCTACCAAAGATGGTTTCTGCACTTGACCATGGTCCCAAGAACTGAATGACTACAGAAGGTGGACAGAATTGGGAGCTACACCTTGTCATAATCAACACTGCATGGAGAACAGAGAGGCATTTGAATCAAGGCATTGCAATAAGATGGGTAAACTCTTCATGGGGTCACCAATGCTTAGGAACACTGCACTGCAGTGAGTCCCTCTCTGATAGGGCACAACGAAGGCCCCCGCCATGGTCTCACCTATGAAATATGGAAATTGTGATGCTTTCCCCATGGGGCTGTCATGAACAGTAAATGGAGTAATGTAAGTGAGATTCTCTCTGCATTGCTGACCCATGATTAATGTTAGCTTCCTTGCCACATTCTGTTACCCAGTGTTTAAAGCCTAGATAAATACTTTGAGTGTGGGAAGAGAGGGGTAGCTTTTCATAATGTCAGATTCAACTTAAAAAGAAAAGTCTGTGTTTGCAGAGTACTATCACCCTGGATTACCAAGCAGAGTCTGAAATTTATTAACCTTTTTAGTCATTTGTGAGCACCAGCAAGAGGACTTTTTTGAATAATCAAAAAACTTTCCCATTCTGGCAGCCAAATAAAAGGAGGCCAGGTGTTCAGGATTAAAAATGCATTACCCCCACCACTGACTTTCTGGGGATGGTGTCAAGTATTTTCTCTTTCACAATATGTACCAATTCTAAAGCAGAGAAGGAGAAGGGGGAAGCGAATAGAGATGATAAGAGGAATTCAGGAAAAGTGGGGGTGGATAGAAAAGTGGAGGGTGAAAATCGGCACAGAGAAGATAGAGGAGAATCCTATTCTTAACCAATTATAGTCCTCTTAGCTCCCCTTAAAAATAGATCCTCTTCCTGCCCACAATGAATTTGGTGGACAGTATCTAGGGCTCCCACTATTAGTGCATCTATTTGGAGGCACTGATACCATGTATCTTTTGGGCAAAGTTGGGCAGGCCTTTTAGATACACACCACCAAGTTTCCTCTAAAAATGTTTCTAAGAAAAATGTCCACATCCACCCAATCATTTTTTTCAAATCATCCTCAGGATAAACCCAAGGCTATTTTCTTGAAGAAAGACTAATTTCCGGTTGCTAATGATACTACTAGCATACATTTTGAGTGTGTGCTCTCTGTGCCAGCCACCACACTAAGCTCTTAACGTTGATGTAGTCTTTCAGCAGATGGGAAAATGCCGCTTGAGGAGCTAGACAACTGAACCAGGGCCACAGAGCTCCTCGGTGATAGAATTAGCGTTCAAACACAAGTCTACCTTCAAACCCTGACCTTGTCGTGCATGTGTGCGTGGTCTCTCACTGACTCTTTACAACCCCATGGACTGTAGCTGGCCAGGTTCCTCTATCCATGGGATTCTCCAGGCCAGAATACTGGAGTGGGTAGCCGTTCCCTTCTCCAGGGGATCATCCCAACCCAGGGACTGAACCCGGGTTTCCTGCATTGCAGGCAGATTCTTTACCATCTGAGCCACCAGGGAAATCTCTGCCCTATTACCTGCTTTTGAAACCTCAGTGGCTGCCACTCCATCATCCAGGGTAAGCTCTGATGCTCATCAGAGAAAGAAACAGTCCATAGGAAAGGCAAAAACAAAGATAGAGCACTGGTTCTAACAGAAGGAATTGTATTGCAACAAGCCCTTCAAATTTTGTACACAACAAGCTCACGGTGCACTGTGAGGCCATTATGGAGCCCACAGAATACTTCAGAAAGGCTTCTGTAATTTCAGAGTTTAATAATATGAAATTAGACCCAGAATCCTCAAACAAACCCATTTCGAAACTACAATACCCCTGGAAATGAGCACTTCCATTAGATTTGAGACCATTACATATCCATCTCACTGTGAGGCAAATAGATGCTTTTATGTTGGAACAAATACAAAACATCAGTACATTTTCATCCAGTACAATTTCCTAAACTCCTTCTATCCAATTTCCCAATTTTGTCAGATATTTGAAACTGAACTAAAGCTCTCCTCTTGGCCCAGTTTCTAATTCACTTTAACTCTGCAACAAGATTATTCTCAGGTTTTTATGAGTCCTATTGCTTAGATAGGGCTTGGGTTTCCTTATTTCAACAAAATGTCAAAAAACATGAAACAATGCTCCAGAAACAAACTTTTGTTATTTTCTCTATAATATAGTCATTGATTCTTTATGCTATTTTTGCTCAAGATATGAGTATACACATTATAAAGGTGATCATCAAACAATTACAAATCCACTACAACCAACAGCTTCTGCTACTTAGGCAATGAGAAATATCTCTAGAGATCACAAATAAAAGTTATTTATGTAAAGATTAAGCATCCTAGCATCCTAAATACAAATAAAATAATTCCTCAATCTTATGTGTATGAAGAAGGCTGCATATACCACAATCAAGAAAAGTCATATATTTTAAAAATAATATAAGGTGTTTTCAATCCTTCAGCCATCCTCAGTTATGAAAAATCCTCCAACATTTATTGTGCAGTTACTATTTATAAGATATTCTCTAAGATGTCATTGGGGTACTGGGATAAATAATAAATACATGGGTCACTATCTTCAAGAATCTTTCAGTCTTGTAAAGGTGGTAAGAAATGTGTTTGAAGATATAAAGAAATCTGTATATGACACAAATAGAAAGATATACCATGTTTTTGCAATGAAAGAATTATAGACTCAGTGCAATCCCTATCAAATTACCAATAGTGTTTTTCACAGAACTAGAACAAAAAAATTTAATTTATATGGAAACACCAAATAGCCAAAACAATCTTTACCAAGAACAGAGCTGGAGGAATCATGCTCCCTGACTTCAGACTACACTACAAAGCTACAGTTATTAAAGCAGTATGGTAATGCACAAAAACAGACATATAAATCAATGGAACAGAAGAGAAAACCCAGAAATAAACCCATACATTTGTGGTAATTAATCTATGACAAAGGAAGCAAGAATATACAGTGGAGAAAAGACAGTCTCTTTAATAAGTGATGCTGGGAAAACTGGACAGCTACATGTAAAAGAATGAAATTAGAACATTCTCTACCACATGAAAAAATAAACTCAAAATGAATTAAAAAGCTAAATATAAGACCAGATACTGTAAAACTCCTAGAGAAAAACATAGGCAGAACACTATGACAGAAATCACAGAAATAATTTTTGGATCCATTTCTTGCAGTAATGGAAATAAAAGTAAACAAACAAAAGGACCTGATTCAATTTAAAAGCTTTTGCACAGCAAAGTAAACTGTAAACAAAATAAGAAATAACCTATTGCTGGAGAAAATATTTTCAAACAATGCTACCAAGAAGGGATTGATCTCCAAAATAGACAAACAGTTCATACAGCTTAATATAAAACAAACAAATTACTCAATCAAAAAAATGGGCATAACATACAGGAATATGAAAAGATGCTTAACATCATTAGTTATTACTGCAATGATGCAAAGTGGGCATCACTGCCATTTTCTATGAGCAAATCAAAAGTCAAAAAATTAGGGACAAACAATGTCCCAGACTTTAATAAAATATCAAGACTTGAACAGTATCAGAATGTATATAAGAAAAATGAAGACTAAGAAAAGGTCAAACACCTTGATGATTCAGTTCAGTTCAGTTCAGTCGCTCAGTCGTGTCCGACTCTTTGAGACCCCATGAATCGCAGCATGCCAGGCCTCCCTGTCCATCACCAACTCCTGGAGTTCACTCAGACTCATGTCCATTGAGTCAGTGATGCCATCCAGCCATCCCATCCTCTGTTTCCCCCTTCTCCTCCTGCCCCCAATCCCTCCCAGCATTGGTGATTAAAGAGGTTCTTAATGCTCCAATACTTTGGCCACTGGATGCGAAGAACTGACTCATTTGAAAAGACCCTGATGCTGGGAAAGATTGAGGGCAGAAGGAAAAGGGGATGACAGAGGATGAGATGGTTGGATGGCATCACCGACTCAATGGACATGGGTTTGGGTAGACTCTGGCAGTTGGTGATGGACAGGGAGGTCTGGTGTGCTACGGTTCATGGGGTCACAAAGAGTCAGACATGACTGAGCGACTGAACTGAACTGAACTGAACTTAATGCTTTCAGGGTTCTTAAGATTTCTGGAAAGTCCTAATGGTGAAAGACAGTGAAAGAAAGGAGTTAAGATTGGGAGATGTTAAGGAAGTGAAACTGACTTTTAGCTGAAGCTCAACAGTCAAAGAGAAGGAAAAGATGAAATAGTACTCCAATGGAGCCACAAGCCTGAGAGGAAAATAGTTGTGTTTCTTGTTTGTGAGGTGGAATACACCCCTGCGTATTGGAAGGAAAGAAAGGGGCCAGTGGAGAAGGGTGGAAGGTACAGAAGCAAGATCTGGAGCTTATAGGAGAAGATGTGCTCTTTGCCTTCCCTCTGTTGTCTGCTCCCTGAGCTCTGCTTGAAGCAAGGGCTCTAAGGGCTGGTTCATGGCCAGGCTGAGCTGATATAATCACTACTACAAGTTATTAATAATGAATGAACATTATTTCTTCTAGGCATTATTTTAATAGCCCTTTTTAAGAGGACTGTTGGAAAAAGACGAACATATCTTTCCAAAGGGTATTTTTAAAATGCATAGTTACTACAGAAAACTATCGCTGCACAGTAAAAACCAATATATATCTCATTCTCCTAACAGAATGTGTCCTACAAAGAAGAAAAAGGTGAAAATATTATTAAAAATAGAATGGTTTTATACTAGGTCCAAAATTCTATTGTGAAATGACCAAGACCTACATACATTACAGACAAAAAGTTCAAATAGAATAATAGAAGTTCCCACTTAGTAAGAACTTACTGTATGTTAGGTCCTATGTTAAGCATTTCATACACATTTAATCCTTATAATACCTTATGAAATGGGTGTTATTACCTTTATTTTATGCTGAATGAAATGAGTCTCAGAGAATTTATATCCCTAAGATATAATTGCACTATTCTATACCAGTTTTTATAAATCAATTATGGCATCACCAACTCCATGGACATGAGTTTAGGCATGATCTTGGAGTTGGTGATGGACAGGGAAGCCTGGCGTGCTGCAGTCCATGGGGTCACAAAGAGTCGGACACGACTGAGCAACTGAACTGAACGGATTCATCTATACTGAGTGTTAACCATGTTCTGAGAAGTGCTAGGTACTTCCTAGTCTCACAGCAGCCATGTAGTTGTGCTTTTATTATCCTTAATACGGAAGCAAATTTCAGGGCCAGAAAAGGAGCCACAGGATACTGGAGCCCATCCTTTCAACCCATATGCTCTGATGCCTACGTAGATTTTAAAAAATAAAGTCAAGGAAAGACTCTTTAATTTAAATATGATTTCACAGGCTCATTTAACATATCCAAAAAGTATGAGCCAAATCTCCAAATCCTTGACAGGAATAAAGTATAGTATAAACATCCAAGAATGAGCATGTGGTCTCTAGCATGTAAGCTTGGTAGTTAAAAATCTTTTAAGTCAAAATCAAATGTCAGTCATGAGACACTGAAGTGTGATATGTTCAGTACTTTTCCCTTTATAAAATAGTCAGTAGTTGATGTTCCAAAGGAAAAGACGTGTTTGCCCTATGGGGCATTTCACTATTAGTGTCCAAGTGCACGTTGGCTTAGGCCTTTAAATGGCCCTCGCTCATCACTTTTCCCCGAATTCAAAAATAATAACCAGAATAAAAAGAAATAGTGCAAAGCATCTCTCAGCAAACCAATGTCATTATTCCATTTAGTAGAAAGAAGACACATCACACTCAAAACATTCTGAAGCCATACTGCTTTGGTTTATATCTAGGCTTTTCTACTTACTTACATATGTGATCTTTGATGTTATTTTTCACCCTCTCTGTGCCTCATATTCTCAACTGCAAAATGGGGATACAATGATAATTAAGAGAGTTAATGTATACAAAGCCTGGCACATAGTAATGAGCATCATATAAATGTTAGTTATTACACATACTTGGATGTTTATAACACTACTTGTGATTACCATATTCTCAGTTTACTCTTGCCTGGATGGATAAATAAAAATTATAACTTTTTAAAAGGCATGTTTTCAGTGTTCCTCCGGCGCATTCTTGCAGTACTCCAGGAAAAAGAAAAAAAAAAACTCTTTAGGAAGACTTTCTTTCATCTCTCTTGCCATCAGGCCTGGCTCTACCATTTGCTGGGCCCAGTGAAAAATGAAAATGCGGGGCTTCCTGCTCAAAACTGAGAATTCCAAGATGGCAACAGCATGAAAGTACAGAGCCCTCTAAGTGCAGGACTTTGTGGGTACACATCACTTGCCCACAAAGCTGACCCCGCTGGGCATCTTTTCTCCAGTAAGAAGGTAAGGTTCAGAAAGCACTCTAACTTCACTCAGTTGTTTATTTCTTGGAATATTTGTTACTAGCTCTACTTTGTCCAGGAAAAAGTTTAAGGTATTAATAATTCTTCTATGGAAGTAGTCTGAGAATCAAAATATTCTTCAGAAAATCAACTTCTATTCCAGGACAGATGTTCAGTATCTCATTAAATGTAACTGCTCTCCTGGAATGTGAGAATATCAATCTTTGAGTTAATAAGGATTCTCTGTTCAGATGGCTCAGTCAGTAAAGTGTCTGAGACCTGGGTTCAATCCCTGTGTCGGGAATATCCCCTGGAGATATATCCCCTTGAGAAGTATCCACTCCAGTATTCTTGCCTGAAAAACTTCATGGACAGAGGAGCCTGGCAGGCAAGGGTAGGACACTACTGAAAGACTTCACTTTCTTTCTTTCTCTCTGTTCAGTGATAAGCTCAGAAACCTTTCCTGGACTGGGAACTGCCCCCAGTTGCCTCAAAGCAGGGGTGGAGCATCCGTGAAACCTCAGGCACAGGAGTAAGTCCTCACCTCCAACCAATAGCATGAGTCCTGTTCTAACAACTACAAGTTTTTATTGCAGTTTTTATTTATTCAGTTGAGAACCAACTGAATTTTTTAGCATGCTTTTTCCCTTGCAGTTTTTTGCAAATTGCAAGTTTCCTAAATCATTCAAGAATATTCAAGGCTGAAATCTATTCACCTTAGTTCTGTATCACTATTGGTGATAATATCAACTGAACAAAAAGAAAAATGCAAAGCCCCTTTTCTCAATGAAGAACCTTGATTTCATTAGGTTCAAAGAGCAGAAAAGTATAAGCCTGTGCATTTCAAAATCATCTAGTGCTTAGCCTAGATTTATCCCACACGTCCTCCCTCTGGCAGCGGCAAGGAGAAGCTCAATTGATAAAGGACCCAATGTTTACTCAGTCTCTTCAGAAACTTCTTTGAATTGAAAGCTGGGGAGGAGCCACCATTTGTTGAATCCAAGTACTCTATTATTTCAACCTAAGCCCCCTTCAGAACTCTCAGCTCTCTTGAATCTTCAGAAGTTGTTTAGAAGCAAGAGAGGGGTGGTTTTTGCCACTACAGGCAGATATTAATCACACTAAAATAGTAATACCTGCTTAAATCAGCTCATTTTCTCATGCTATTCTTTATCAGCATTTGAATTTGAGTTGTGGTTGGCAAGGCCAAAGCCAGGAAGCCAGACAGCCCTATAATCAGATCATGGAATAAGGCCAGGTTTCAGTTATTGAAGCAAAAGGAACCTTGAGTCCAAAGGTAGATCCCAAAGAAAGAGCATATGCAGGATAGAAGAACCAAGAAGTAGAGCCAATGCAAGTCCACATGCCAGGGCACATATTCAAGCAGTAGCAGGGCAGGTGAGCAACAGAAAGCAATATAGTATGTGATTGCCAGGCAAGCAGTCCATATATGAATGGTGCCCCATTTTAAAGAGCAGAACTTATATAACTCAAACAACCCTGAGTAAAGGTATCAGAGAGAAACCAGTATTTAGGACAAAAGCACTGTCTGGAGGGATGGTTGTATCCATGACTCCTTGGTTGTTGCAAACAAAGTACAAACTTGAGTACTGAGGACCTCAATCACAAAGATTAGAACGTAGTAACATAATGAGAGAGTTAATGCTACCTCAAAAAGCTACTGACCCATAGCTTCTAATAAGTGCCCTGCTTAGGAAAAAGAAAGACTGGTCCCAGGAGATTTGGCTAGAAGGACCTGTAGGGAAAGGAAGTAATGGTGTGGAGGAGTTGGCTCCTATCTGCTCAAGACAGCCAACTGTTAAAATTTAAGGAATTTTGTAAGGCAGCTGTTAAACACAATTATTAGTAAAAATTAAATTATATAAAGTTCAGTTCAGTTGCTCAGTTGTGTCTGACTCTTTGCAACCCATGGATTGCAGCACACCAGGCTTCCCTGTCCATCACCAACTCCCAGAGCCTACTCAAACTCATATCCATCACGTCAGTGATGCCATCCAACCATCTCATCCTCTGTCATCCCCTTCTCCTCCCACCTTTAATCTTTCTCAGCATCAGGGTCTTTTCCAATGAGTTGGTTTTCCATATCAGGTGGCCAAAGTACTGAAGTTTCAGCTTCAGCATCAGTCCTTCCAATGAATAGTCAGGACTGATTTCCTTTAGGATGGACTGGTTGGATCTCCTTGCAGTCCAAGGGGCCTCTCAAGAGTCTTCTCCAATACCACAATTCAAAAGCATCAATTCTTCAGTGATCAGCTTTCTTTATAGTCCAACTCTCACATCCATACATGACTACTGGAAAAACCATAGCTTTGACTAGATGGACCTTTGCTGGCAAAGTAATGTCTCTGCTTTTTAATATGCTGTCTAGGTTGGTCATAGCTTTTCTTGCAAGGAACAAGCATCTTTGAATTTCATGGCTGCAGTCACCATCCACAGTGATTTGGGGGCCCTAAAAAATAAAGTCTCTCACTATTTCCACTGTTTCTCCATCTATTTGCCATGAAGTGATGGGACCAAATGCCATGATCCTAGTTTTCTGAATGTTGAGTTTTAAGCCAACTTTGTCACTCTCTTCTTTCACTTTCATCAAGAGGCTCTTATAGTTCTTCTTTGCTTTCTGCCATAAGGGTGGTGTCATCTGCATATCTGAGGTTATTGATATTTCTCTGAGCAATCTTGATTCCAGCTTGTGCTTCATCCAGCCCGGTATTTCACATGGTGTACTCTGCATATAAGTTAAATAAGCAGGGTGACAATATATAGCCTTGACATACACCTTTCCCGATTTGGAACCAGTCTGTTGTTCATGTCCAGTTCTAACTGTTGCTTCTTAACTTGCATACATATTTCTCAGGAGGCAGGTCAGATGATCTGGTATTCCCATCTCTTTAAGAATTGTCCACAGTTTGTTGTGATCCACACAGTCAGAGGCTTTGGCATAGTCAATAAAGCAGAAGTAGATGTTTTTCTGAAACTCTCGCTTTTTCGATGATCCAGCAGATGTTGGCAATTTGATCTCTGGTTCCTCTGCCTTTTCTAAATCCAGCTTGAACATCTGGAAGTTCACAGTTCAAGTACTGTTGAAGCCTGACTTGGAGAATTTTGAGCATTACTTTGCTAGCGTGTAAGATGAGTGCAATTGTGCAGTAGTTTGAACATTCTTTGGCATTGCCTTTCTTTGGGATTGGGATGAAAACTGACCTTTTCCAGTCCTGTAACCACTGCTGAGTTTTCCAGATTTGCTGGCATATTGAGTGAGGCACTTTCACAGCACCATCTTTTAGGATTTGAAATACTTCAGCTGGAATTCCATCACCTCCACTAGCTTTGTTTGTAGTGATGCTTTCTAAGGCCCACTTGACTTCGCATTCCAGGATGTCTGGCTCTAGGTGAGTGATCACACCATCGTGGTTATCTGGGTCATGAAGTTCTTTTTTGTATAGTCTTTCTGTGTATATAAACTTAAAGACATATTAAAATCAAAGATAATAAACACTCAAAATTCATCATTTCCTAGTTATTTTACTACATTTATATACTGTGTAAATACATACATACTTCATTTACATACTGTGCTCATCAAGTCATTTGTGTCTATTGAAATGTGCAGGGAGAATATTTTTTAATGGTATAATACTGTGCATCTCTTTCTACATCCATATTCAGTAGTAACATCACATTGGTAGCTTGAAACTGGCTGTGAGAGATAAAAAATATGGTCAATAATATTGTAATAATTTTGTATGGAGACAGATGTTTACTAGACTTATTGTAGTGATTATTTCATAATGTATGCCAATGTCAAATCACTATGTGGCATACCTGAAACTAATATAATATTGTATATAACTATTTCAATTATATATGTATATAATTTTTTAAAGACTGGCTGTGACAGAAGCATGTATACCATGGGAATCAAAACACAAAATAAATCAGAGCTTTGGGCAGGGAAAGGGAAGGAAGAAGCTGTTAAACATATACTAGCACACCTCTGGTTCAGATCAGATCAGTCGCTCAGTCGTGTCCGACTCTTTGCGACACCTCTGGTTAGTGTCCCCATTACAGAGTTTGAGACTTGAAGAATGTAATAGTCATGGTTGTTAAAATAATAAAGGAGTTTGTGACTGCTGCTTGCAAATTTCTAAACCTAGCATATAGCAGTCTTCATGATCTGACCCCAATCTTCCTGCACAGGTTTAGCCCAGATCCTCTATTTTCTGGCCTCAACCATCATATAACACACTAGGTTTTCTCATGCCTCCATTTATTCAACAGTTACCCAGCTCCTACTCAATACTGGGCACTGTGCTCTGGATTGAGGGTTCAGGAATGTAAGGAATCCTTCCTGCCCTCAGGGAGCTCACAGTTTAGGAAAGAAAGGGAAGCAACAAACATACACACACTTGTAATAGGGCATGGCAAGTGCCATGATGGAGACAGGCATGAGCATGTGCTTTGTGGGAACACAGGATATACACCCATGAGTAAGGGTAATGAGGAAAGCTTCCCGGAAGACGTGACAGTCAAGCTGCATCTTCACGAGGCAATATGCTTTAGTGGTTAAGTGCATGGCTTTCTGAGTTGAATTTCTTGGGTTTGAATCAAGCTCTGCTAGATTACTAGCTGGATAACCTTTAAGTTGCTTAACCTCTCTAAATCTCAGTTTTCTCGTCTACAAAACTAGACTCCTCCTTCACAGGGTTTTTGTGAGGATTAAATGTAATCATAGATGTAAGGCATTTAGTGTAAAGTTGATGATACAGAAATGCTTTTACAACATTTGTCTCTATATTAAGTATTAAAGTGAAGATGGAGAAGGCAATGGCAACCCACTCCAGTACTCTTGCCTGGAAAATCCCATCGAAGGAGGAGCCTGGTAGGCTGCAGTCCATGGGGTCACAAAGAGTCGGACATGACTGGCTTCACTTTCACTTTTCACTTTCATGCATTGGAGAAGGAAATGGCAACCCACTCCAGTGTTCTTGCCTGGAGAATCCCAGGGACAGGGAGCCTGGTTGGCTGCTGTCTATGGGGTCGCACAGAGTCGGACACAACTGAAGTGATTTAGCAGCAGCAGCAGCAGCCAAGTGAAGAAGGGAGTGAGGAATGTTTCTGGTAGAGGAAATGGTGCATGCAAAAACCTAGAGGCATAAAAAATTATGACATGTTTCCTCAAATGCGTTTTTTAAAATACAACTGTTACCCAAAACAATAGCAAAGTGGGAATTTACCATCTTTTTAAAAAATGGTTGTTTCTGTAACTTTCTATAGCTACCACTCCAGTCGTATGACCTAAGAATCATCTTACAGTCCTTCCTTCCACCCACTCCATGTTATTTAGTCACCAAGTCCTGTAGGTGAGTGTTCCTCAGCCACTGAAGACCTTAAAGTATTTTGAATAGTCATGACAAAATATATTATTGGGTTTTTGAAAGATTGGTCTGGAAACAGTATGATGGATGCATTGGGAATGAGGAGAGACAAATGAGCCTAGAGAGACTAGTTTGCAATCTACTGCAGCAACCCCAGCAAAAAGGTGGAGAAGAGTTAGAGAGAAGACTGGTTCCATAGACATGAAAGAGGTTGAAGTGTGAGAACTCTGCTGAGCAATAGGAGTGGGGAAGATAATTTCTAGATTTTTGTCTTGGTTCACTGGGGCCAACCACTGATCAGAAGAATAAGAGTAAGGAGTGGGTTTTGGAGGGAAATTACACACACACTCCTTCCTTTCTGCTCAGCAGCAAATTCAAAGCTTCACACTTGTCTCAAGTCTCATAGGAGAGCCCAACAGAGAATCTCACTTGTTTATCCTTCAGGGAAAAAGAAGTCATCAAGCAAGAATCTCTCCATTTCCTTATTCCTTAGTCCTACTGACTAACTCTTCTGTATCTTCCTTCACACGCCAGTGGAAGAGGTTGCCCCCTCAGGTCTCACCCAACCCTATGCCCTCGGACCTCAGCCCCAGTGAGAATCTCTCCTCAGAACCTTTCCCTCTCATTCATTAACTCTTTCCCACAGCACATAGCTTTCAAATGTTCTCAAATCCTCTTCTACCTTTTTGCTTATTCCTTGCTTTTCTTTCTTTCTTCTTCTTTGTCTTTTTAAGAATATTTATTTCTTTGCTGGGCCAGACCTTAGTTGCAGCACTCAGATGTTCAGTCTTCACTGATGCATGTGAACTCTTATTAATTGCGGCATGTAGGATCTAGTTTCCTGGCCAGGGATTGAACCCCAGACCCCCCCCAGCACAGAGTCTTAGCCACTGGACCACCAGGAGAGTTCCTATTCCTAGCTTTTCTTTAACCTTTCTTCTCTAAGATAAATCTCCACTGCTAACTTCAAGTTACATTTGCAATACATTATCATTGTTAAAAGCTCAAAAATATACAGAATATGAAGGAGAAATCATTTGTAATTCCACTATCCAGTAATAGTTCTTGCTAATGGACTGGTATATTTCTTTCTTTCTAGTAATTTTTCTGTGCATATAACCAAGTATGCATAAATGTCTACTTTATAAATATGTTCACTTGAAATTCTACATGTTTTGCCATGTTATTAAAATTTTTTTCCATAAACATTATGTTAAATGATATATAAAGCATCTATTATCTGGCCTAAATGTATTTAATTACCTCTCACTTGAATTATTTTTAATTTTTCTAGTAATTTGTTAACATAAATATTTCAGATTGTTTCCTTAGAATAAATCTGTAAAAGTGGGACTCTTGTGTCAAAGAGTATAAACATATTTTAAGATTTTGTTACACGGTTCCAAATTGCTTTCCAGAAAGCTTGTACTAAAATACATTCCTATACACTCTGCTTTTGCTACATTATCATTTTCTTTTAAAAAGAATTTTTTTCACTTAATGATCAAAAATGAGATCTGATTTTGTTCTGCACTTCTTCAATTAAAAATGTTGATCACTGAACTGTTCACTTAAAAACGATTAAGATGATAAATATTATGTGTATTTTACCACAATTTAAAAAATTGAAAAAAAGTAAGGTTAGGCATTTTTAGTATTTATTAATTTCTACTTTCCCTTTGGTGAAATATGTATTCTTGTCCTTTGTCCATTTAACTATTGGACTCAATAGTTTTCTTATTGATTTTTGTGAGTCCTTTATACAGTAAAGGCATTAAATCTCTTGCTGTCAAATTTATCAAAACTATTTTTCCCTATTAGTTTCTCTTCATGTAAGTTTGTTTATGAGCTTGAATGTTTATGGAGGAGAGGGTAATATAGACACATTTTAAATTTATTATATTCAAATCTTTTAATGATTTCCTTTGGGTTTTCTTCCGTTTCTATTATGCTCAAAAAGTTTTTACTAGCCAGCCATCAGTAATCATTCATCTGCATGATTTTATTACAGATATTGTTCTCCAGTCCTAGGTGTAAAACAAAATGAAAACATTCATTCTCTATCTCAAAGAACTCCACTAGCCAATGAAGGAGACACATATATACACACAGGTAAATACAAATATGTAAAAGATTGGCAAAGGAGTGTTTACCTTACTTAACAGAGGTTCATGACTAGGTCAGGGGGCCAAATTTGCCTAAAGCAGTTCATCTTGTGATGTTATCATCAATTAATTTTGGACCATGTAACACATGCACAAAATTGTGCTATTTCTAGAAATATATGAAATGGTAATATGACCACCCATTCCAACTAATCAGCACCTTCTTCCTGACTTGGGAGGTTTTAAAAGCAATGACTCATAAAATATTTCCCAGGCAACCGTCCATCCAGTTTCTTCCCACAAGTCCGAATTTGTCAGCCTGTCTCAATTTTGCCTAAGAAATTAAATCTCCATTTTAGTTTTATTAGCACTTTTACTGGTTTGCTGTTTTTAAAAGAACACATGCAAATTATAATGAAAATAAACAAGAAATGAAAAGTCTACAATGGTGATGATTTTTAGTAAATGACCATTAGTAAAGGTTTCCAGAAATTAATCAGAACAGATAGGTGTGGCAATCACTTGTGAAGGAAGCCTTCATAGAAATGCTCAGGGTTCTAGGAAATATTGAGTCTCATTCATTGATAACAGGAGTACAGCCTTGCTATAGGATAATTTTTTTCAATATGAATTAAGAGGCTTAAAGGGGTTTTAATTTTTTGTGTGTGGGGGGAGGTTTAATTTTTGAAATAATACTTCCATTTCTTTAAAACTATTTTAAAGAAATCAGGGATTTATATATCATTATAGTGATATGTATTATGGCAAATATTCTAAACAGCCTCAGAAATAAAGGAAAAGATTAGATGAATTATTAATAGAGCTGTACTACAGAAAACTACATAACCATTCAAAAAATAGTTTCCTTTGGGTTTTCTTCCATTGAAGAAACAAAATTTTTTATGTTTTTAAAAATTCTTATGTACAATGACATAAGAATATGCTTTAGATAGTGCAAGATGAAAAAAATCAGGTTACAAAAACTATGTATGGTTGATTCCAATTTAGATATAAAAGAGACTGGAAGAAAATACACCAAAATAGTTTTCTCTGGCTAGTGTGATTACAGATGGTCTTCACATTCTGGATATTCAAAATTTTCTACAATAAACTAAGTTCTATAGGGGGAAGGAGCTATTTTCTATAAATGTTTGCCCTGTGCAGTAAAAAGTCAATCCTTGTGATTGGCTCTGAGAAGACCTATTTCCACCTATACTATTTCCAGAAAACAGGAAATGTTTAGAGGTCTGGAGCATACTGAATGCTTCTATGGAAAGGATAAAAAAAGACATGCTTCACACTTTACTTGAGAGATGTTCCATATTCAAGTCTGGTCCCACCCAGGTTTTACAACATTCTCTATAAAGACCCATCACTTCTTACGGAAAACAACAAAAATAGAAAAATGCATTGAGTGTCCACAATATGCCAGGTAATTTTACATGCATTATCTTATTTGATCCTCACATAAACCTATAACATCGACTTTGAATATGTCTAGGCAACTTACCCAAAGTTATCAGATCAGATCAGTCACTCAATCGTGTCCGACTCTTTGCGACCCCATGAACCGCAGCACGCCATTATAGATAAATATTAAGTATTAGAGCCAAGATATGAAATCTAGGCCACTGACTCCATGTCAAGAGCTTATCATAACTGCCTTTTTTACCTGCACCTGCATATCCTAAGTATTTATACATATAGTCCAAAAAATGTCTATGCTGTTTCAACTACTTGTCAGCTTAGAAAAATAAGACACTTGTATTTTTCACTAATCTGTTAAGAATGTGATTATTTATATATTATATATAAATATTGCCTACCCGTGTTTTATTTAAGCTCTGGTCCCCATTATCATCAATACCAAAAAACAGGTTCCAAATTTTTCATGAAGAACAGATACATGGTTCTTCTCAAACAACAAGCCTTCCCTAACATTTTTAAAGGATTTGTTTAAAAAGAAAAACTGAGTTACAGATTGTGTATTTAAATTTGTCTTTCCAGATTCACTTCTTTAAATCACTTTCCAAGTAACTAGAGATAAGTGTTTATCTTTCTGGCAATCCCTTTGTACTTACCATCCCTCCCCAGTCCCCCATGCTTCCTGCCACACCAAAGAAATCAATCTATCTCATCTCAATTAATCCTAGACTAAAACCAATTTGAAATTTTTGTTCAACATTCTAAGACTGGCCCAGTTCTGCTTTAATCACTTAACGTTTCTCTTATTAGTGATGTATATGTTCTAAATTATTTCACACATCTCCATATATCATCTTGTATTTGTTCTCCCTCATTTTATTTCTACCTATTTACATTATACATTTCTCAGGAATCATGACTACTTCTTTTTTCTCTTAAATCACCTCACACGCTTTATTAAGTGTTATGTACATTTCTTTATTTGATATGTACATAATGGGTCTCCAATAAATGCTTGTTAATCAAATGTTCCCAGCTTACTCCTGTTCACCTACAAACACATATTCCCAAGAAAATCAACAAAGTGGAAAATAAATAGGTGAAGAATAAAATACCACACTTTGAATTAGCATATAAGCCTATGCTCTCTTTCACTTTACTAGGTTCTCTTAGGCTGGGGAAGAGAAGTATGGTATGTCTCCTAGATTTTTTAGGAATTTCAGAATTGATGGCCAATTTCAGGGTCTGTCATTGTGACTGAGTTATCAGTGGAAATATTATGAAAGTTCAACTAATTACATTAGTTTGGTCTTTTCTGTGAAAAAAATTAGTAATGTACAAAAATATCACCATGTATTATCTAGCCCTAAAGGTGCTGAAGGTTTCTTAGTAAAAAACAAACAAAAACTTATCTGAGGTAAAAGCTTTTATATATAAGAATTTCTAATAACTAAATGTATGACCTTATTCAAATCATTTAACCACCTGAGTAGCAATTTCTTCTTCTACACAATAGGGATAATAATACACTCTACACCTTACATGGATGGTTGTAAGGATCCTATGAGGTAATATATGTGAAAGCACATTATAAGCTCAGCTGAAATATACAAACATGAACTTACTTTTTTAATGCAGAGTTCCCCATATGCTCTTTCAGTTATGATTTTAATATTTCTGATTATTTGTGAGGTTGATGGATATGCTCCCTATTAATGAGTGACAACACTTTCTTGTCTTCATTAGGACCATTTCCATCTCCTTGCTTCCTGCTGGCTTTATTGAATGATTATCACCACAAACCACACGCCCTTTAAAAATAGACCTGTTTTAGCCACTGGTTATCACAGTTTGAACCTTTTATTCTTCTAGTGCAGACTGTCCCCTCAGGTACAGTAAAAGAGCTGTATTCAGTTAAAATCCTTGCACAGTCCTAAGTGGACAGATAAATAAGTCCATTTTAACTATGCAAAATAAACTGTGCTCCTTAAACAAGTTTTCATTCATTTTTATCACACACTATCACTTTCTCTATCAAAACTTTGCTTTAAAAAAAAAAAAAAACTTTTCTTTTTTAATTGGTTCTGGCAAAATTCCAAATATACACTCTTCCAAATGCTTAATTATTTGGCATTACAATTCTCAAAATATCCCTGAGTAGTTAGAGGAAATGGAAGAGGGGAAAAGATGTGAAAAACATTAGAGGTAATATGGTGCCTTGAACTCATGTTTCCAGCTGTCTGTCTCCTATTATCTTATCGAAACAATCCAGGAAATAAAAATACATCTATGTGAGCAAACCTACATCAGCAGTAGGAATGGAACTGATGCAAAGGTACAAACATTTACTAGCAACATTGAAGACAATCTGCTAGATGTGGGGCAGACTAATATGCGCTAAAGAAGGAACCCTTGTGTCCAGAGGGGCTTAAGAACAGGTGATCCCAGCAGGCACTTAATACTAATTCTTCACAAGGAGGGACTAAGACTGAAGGCAAGACTAGAAAAGTCAGGGGCATTCAAGAAAGCCACCACAGAGACTCTTAGGAAAGTACTGGTCTGAGGGAGTATATAGATGGGCTTGCTCTTGACACAGACGTGTGCGTTTTTTTAACCCAAATACATGCTCTGCTTTGGATATTTTCCCATAATGTATAGATCTACTGCACTATTGCTAATTTTTCAGTCACACTACTGTATAACTGTATCACATCTGTGTATACTGCTGAAAGAATAGTTAACTAAATTCCAAAAAGTAAATTGCTAATCTAAAGGTGTATGAATTTCACTTTAATACTGCCAAACCGCCTTCCTTAAAACATCAAAGCCACCTATTTTGCACCACAAAAGTATGTGTCAATATCTACAAATCCTTACCAATTACCATACTTTAATTCTTTAGTTTTCATGTTATCTCCATATTACAATCTTAAAAAAATTTTCTTTTTAGCCACTCTAGAGGGCAAAAGGTGACACTTAATGTTCTTTTAGTTTTCTTTTCTTGGATGACTCATGAGGTTGAGCATATTTTCACACATTTGTAAACCATTGTATTTTTCCTCTGTGAAATTTCTACTTTTTTCTTTTGTTTATTGTTCTCTTGGGTTTTTTTTTGGTTTATAAGCAGGAGAGTTTAGAGAACAGAAGCTGGAGCCAACCCAACTGAATTCAAATCCCATCTCTGACCCTTACCAGATACATGACACTAGAGAAGTTAATTAAGCTCTCTGTACTTGTTTCCTCACCTATGAAATGAATAGGCTAGAACCTATCCCATAGGGCTACTGTGGAATTGTGAATGGCTTAAAATTAAAAAGCACTTAGAATAATGCTAGACACAGAGAGAAATGCCTGATAAATGTTAGCAATTTATAGTTTATTGACCAGGACTGACAGGAATCATTTATCTGCAGTGATTATTTTCTTCCACTCTACCTCTACTCTTTTTCATTTTGTTTTGTTTTAATCTGTCTTCAGTTTAGTTGAATTCAGTCGCTCAGTCGTGTCCGACTCTTTGCGACCCTATGAATCGCAGCACGCCAGGCCTCCCTGTCCATCACCAACTCCCAGAGTTCACTCAAACTCATGTCCATCGAGTCGGTGATGCCATCCAGCCATCTCATCCTCTGTCGTCCCCTTCTCCTCTTGCCCTCAATCCCTCCCAGCATCAGAGTCTTTTCCAATGAGTCAACTCTTTGCATGAGGTGGCCAAAGTATTGGAGTTTCAGCTTTAGCATCATTCCTTCCAAAGAACACCCAGAGTTGATCTCCCTTAGAATGGACTGGTTGGATCTCCTTGCAGTCTAAGGGACTCTCAAGAGTCTTCTCCAACACCACAGTTCAAAAGCGTCAATTCTTCAGTGCTCAGCTTTCTTCACAGTCCAACTCTCACATCCATACATGACCACTGGAAAAACCATAGCCTTGACTAGATGGACCTTTGTTGGCAAAGTAATGTCTCTGCTTTTGAATATGCTATCTAGGTTGGTCATGGTTAATCTGTCTTAAAGTGTACTAAAATTTTTTCATTTTTATAGAGTTAATCTGTCAATCTTTTCCTTATAGAAAATGATTCTTTTTTTAATTGAAGTATATTTGATCTACAATGTTGTGTTAATTTCTGCTGTATAGCAAAGTGATTCATTTATACATACATGTACCTACTTTTTCATATTCTTTTCCATTATGATTTATCACAGGATATTGAATATGTTACTGTACTATACAGTACAATACTATATAGTCCTAATATATTATACAGTAGGGCCTTGTTGTTTATACAGTCTCTATATAATACTTTACATTTGTTCACTGCAACCTCCCAATCCATCTCGCCAGCCCCCTTTGGAAACCTAAGTCTGTTCTCTATCTCTGTGAGTCTGTTAGACAAAGATTCTAGTATCGTGCTCAGAAAAGTAATTCTTACTCCAGGGTTTTATAAAGGCTTCTTCCACATGTCCTTCCATTGATTTTATAATTTTTTTTTTGACATTGGGCTCTTTAATCAATTCAAAACTTATTTTTATAAGCTGGGTAAGATAAGACAAATTTTACTCTTTTCTTCATTGGACAGCCAATTGTCCTGCTCCCCTTCTACTTATTAATTTGAAATACTCAGTACATCAAAGTTGCAACTGGAACTGCATTATTTCCATATCATCCTTGAGAAGATTGGTAATTTTACAATATGAGTTGTCCTATCTTAGGACATAGTACTTTCTCTGTTTATTCCAATCTTGCCTTGTGTCCTTGGTTAAAGTTTTGTGGGTTTCCTTTATAAATCTTACCCATTTCTTACTCATATATTCTTAAACACTTCTTTAATTTACCAGTTGAGTTTACTAATTAATGAATTACATTAATATATTTTCCAGTGTTGAATCATCCCAATTGACTATGGGGCTCCATTTGATGATTTCTTACGAAATATGCCAAACATACAAAAAAAAGTATTACATATATTTAATTTATATTATGCTGCGCTGTGCTTAGTTGCTCAGTCATATCCGATTCTTTGCGACCCCATGGACTGTAGCCCACCAGTCTCTTCTGTCCATGAGGATTCTCCAGGCAAGAATACTAGAATGGGTTGCCATGCCCTCCTCCAGTGGATCTTCCCAACCCAGGGATCAAACCCAGGTCGCCCACATTGCAGGCAGATTCTTTACCATCTGAGCCACCAGGGAAGCCCATGAATACTGAAGTGTGTAGCCTATTCCTTCTCCAGGGGAATCTTCCAGATCCAGGATTCGAACCAGGGTCTCCTGCATTGCAGATGGATTCTTTACCAGCTGAGCTACCAGGGAAGCCTATGTTATACTTACATCTTATATTTAATTAACAGTTAATATAGTATAAATTAAACACCTCTATTATTTACCATTAATCTTTATCAAATCTAACATTTTGCTACACTTAAGTAACTGGAGGAAGGATAGAAATTCATCAGTATAGGCCCTTAGGCCCTTCCCTTGCTCCCTACTCAGATATAGCCATTATCCTGAGTTAAAGGTTTATCATAGGCATGGACATGTTTATAATATTAATTATGAAGAACTCACAAGCAATATGAAGCACTATGCAGTATTTTTCAACCAGCATATAAAATGTATGATACTATATTATTATTCTTCAGCTTGGTTTTGTTTGTTTTTTGACTCAAAAAAAAATGTATAATTACTGATGTCTATAGTTCTAGTTTACTTATTTTGATAGGAGTACAGTATTTCAGCTTATGAATATGTTACACTTTCATTTGTTCATTCTTATGCTGATAGACATCTAGAGTATTTCCAATGTTTTCTTATTATACACGGGGCTATGATGAAAACTCTGTACACATTCATAAATTTTCCTTAGAGCTGTACTACCCACTACATTAGCCACTTCTCTAAACAGCTTGTTCATATCTTTGCCCATTTTTCTAGCAGATTTGCTGGCATTTTTATTTTATACTTGTAGGAGTACTTTGTATAGTTAGAATATAAATCTTACATGAGTTGTATGTGATATAAACATTTTCTCCCATTCTGAGCTTTTCTATCAATTTTGATTATGGTGTCTTTTGTTAAGCAAAGTTCTTTTAATTTTATCAGTCTTTGCCTTTATGCTATAGGCTTTTGATTGTGTTATTCAACAAATCCTTTCCTATCCCAAGGTCAAAAACATATTTCATACATTTTCTCCTAAAATGTCCTAAAATATTAAGGGCTTTCATATTTAGGTCTTAAATCACCCCCTAGAATTAACACTTTAGTATATGGTATGATTAATTTCCCCTTCTCTGTGGATAGCCATCTGTTCCATGATAATATTTTGAGTAGTTCTGTTCCCAATTATCTGTAATGTCACATGCTATACCTCTATATGCATATGGCTTTTTCTACACTATTCTGTTACATATATGTATAGTGGGTCCTCTATATTCATAAATTCCGTAGAAAGGTATCAAACCAACCACAAATTAAAAATATTTGGGAAAAAATTCCAGAATGTTCCAAAAAGCAAAACTTGAATTTGTCATGCATCAGCAGCTATTTACATTGTATTCAGTATTATAAGTAATCTACAGTAATTTAAAGTACACAGGAGGGTGTGCATACATTATGCACTAATGCTATGCCATTTTATATAAATCACTTGCACATCTGTGAATTTTGGTATTGGGGACATTCTGGAACCAATATCCCATGGATATACTGAGGGGTGACTCTATTTGTATAGCTTTGCATAAATATGATATTATTTTAGTTGCCTTAGGTTTACAGTAGCTCAGACGATAAACAATCTGCCTGCAATGCAGGAGACCTGGGTTCAATCCCTGGGTTGGGAAGATTCCCTTGGAGAAGGGAATGGCTACCCACTCCAGTATTCTTGCCTGTTGAATCCTGTGGACAAAACAGACTGGCGAACTATACAGTCCATGGGATCACAGAGTCAGACACGACTGAGTGACTAACATTTTCACTTTTCCCGGTTTACAGCAAGCTTTGGTATGTGGTGGTATAAGTTCTCCAAATTATTCTTCAAAATTTGGCTTAGCTTTTGTTCTTTCTAATGAATTTTAGTATCAGTTTGACAAGTTCCACAGACAGCACTGAATTTATAGATTGATTTGTAGAAAATGACAGAATTATAATATTCAATCTTCCTTCTCACAAAAATGGTATGTAGTTCTATTTATTCAGATCTTCTTTAATGTGATTCAGTGATGTTCTAGTTTCTCTATAAAGCATCAAGCTTATTTTGTTAGATTTATTCAAACATACCTTAATATTTTGTTGCTGTTATATATTATATATTTTTCTACTAATTTTCTAAATAATAATTACCAACTGAACTGAACTGAATATAGGAATGCAATTCTGTCTTACAAACCTGCTGAATTTTTCAATAGTCTTTAAATTCTCTATAGACAATCACATCCTTTGCAAAGAAATTTTTATCTTCCTTTTCAATATCTTAATTCTTTTCCTTTCCTTAATGCATTTGCTAGGACTACCAATATAACACTAAATAGAAGTGCCAGAGGCCTCTTAGCCTTGCTCTTAACTTGCACAAGAATGAATATCTTGTGATATGAATATCACAATGAATATCAAATTTTCACCACTAAAATATGATGTAAACTATTGTCAGGATTTTAAACTTTTCCTTCTATTTGTAGTTTTCTAACAGTCTGGATATGTGAGTGGGTGAGCGTATAAATGAGCTCTGAATTTCATCAAATGCTCATTATGCACCTATTGAGATGGTGATCAGAAAGACAGGAATAACAAGAAACTTATTACTGTATACCCTTTTGTACTTGTTGAATTTTTATCAGGAGTTCCATTTCCAGTGTTAAGGAGGGCTAAATAACTGGAACAATCCTTCAACTGAAAATACTAGATAAAATATTAGTAAAATCTCCCCCCCCCCAAAAAAATTAGTAAACTCTTAAAAGCATCAAAGGAATATTAAGATGAAATTATTAAGATGGGAACCCAGAAGTGAATAGGACACTGAGGACACTTGCCAAACCTAGTCTATTTCAGCCTTGGTTTCCATGGCCTCAGTAAATGTGGAACAGAAGACAAAGCCCTGAGCCTGCTTGGGGAATCAAATAGAATACTCATTTCCCAGAGGGCTGGTAAAAGGATGAACCTCTGGTATAAGAATAAATCAAAAATAAGTCCTACAATTCCTGGCCTAGAGAAAGCAAGAATAAAGGAAAGGAAGTCCCCTGATGAGTTGTAATGACAAGCCAGCCCTCATGAGGATTTACAAATTCACACAATCTGGATGATCCAAGAAAAAGTAAAGAACTGATAGTGATCCCAGGCACACAACCAAAGCAAACATAAATCCACACTGGAAAAGCTCACCATCATCAGAGCCTCAAAGAATGCTCACAAATAATTTTCTAAAGAAAATGACCAGCTCACAGTCATGTAGGAGACAAAGAACTAAAGCAAAACCAGCAGAAATAACAGAAAACAGAAACAGAGCGGCAAAACCTTTGATACAAGAATTATCAGACACAGATTACAAAATGCCTATGATTACGCTATTAAAGTCAAGCGTGAAAATAAATCCAGATAATATTTAAGAAACTATACAAAACAACCAAGCAAAAATTTTTTAAAGAATCAAATAGAACCTCAACAGCTGGCAACTATAATCACTTAAAAACTAAACGGATGGTTTTAACAGCATGTTAGGCACAGCTAAAGAAAGAACTGGTAAAAACTGAAGTAGAGTCGTGGATGTAGAAAACAAACTTATGGATACCAGGGAACAAGGGCGGGGAGGGGGGAGGGATAAACTAGGTGATTGGGACTGACATACATACACTATTATATACGAAATAGATAATTAATAAGAACCTGCTGTATAGCACAGGGAACTCTACTCAATACTCTATAATGGCCTCTATGGAAAAAAATCTAAAAAAAAAAAGAGTGGATATTTGTATATGTATAACTGATTGACTTTCAGGATTTGGAATAGCTCAGCTGGAATTCTATCATCTCCACTAGCTTTGTTCGTAGTGATGCTTTCTAAGGCCCACTGGACTTCACATTCCAGGATGTCTGGCTCTAGGTCAGTGATCACATCATCGTGATTATCTGGGTCATGAAGATCTTTTTTGTACAGTTCTTCTGTGTATTCTTGCCACCTCTTTTTAATATCTTCTGCTTCCGTTAGGTCCATACCATTTCTGTCCTTTATCGAGCCCATCTTTGCATGAAATGTTCCTTTGGTATCTCTGATTTTCTTGAAGAGATCTCTAGTCTTTCCCATTCTGTTGTTTCCCTCTATTTCTTTGCATTGATCGTTGAAGAAGGCTTTCTTATCTCTTCTTGCTATTCTTTGGAACTCTGCATTCAGATGTTTATATCTTTCCTTTTCTCCTTTGCTTAAAGAGAACCAAAGCCAAATATGGTAATAATTCTTTACAGAACCAAAATTCTCTCAGAAAGTCATTTTCTTGTGCCTGTTCTTTCTATTTCTGATATATTTTTAATACTTTTAGATAAAATATTATCTAACAAGATAATGTGTCCTTAAGAATTACCAGTTGGATATTTAATACATTGGTCATTCCTCTCTTCTCTTCAGACACCCTTAGCCAACCCAGTCGAGTGACAAGCTGAAAATCAAGCATTAAAGCAAACCAAGCCTTAAAAGGAACTCCAGAGAAGCCAGGAAAAACACAGTGAGAAAAACTAAGAAAGAAGCTACAAATCCCTGGCTCTGTTCTGAGGTGGAAAAGGTTCTGAAAGAGGAAAAGAATAAGAAAGCTAATCTCTATTTTGCCTTTTTATTTAAAACTCTCTCTCTCTTCCTCCTGATCTTTTCCCTCTTTCTTCTCTATTTTTTACAGAGCATCTTTTTTTCCTACATTTCTTTTGTTTTTTATTTCCATATCTTTGTATTCTGTGTTTTCTGCTATTATCTCTCCCATTTGTCTTTGCTCATCTATTTTATCCCCATTCCTTTCCCTTGTCTTTTTCTACTACTTTTTTCTTTCTTTGGGCCCTATTGTTCTATTCTCCAATATTTCCCTTCCATCTTTTTTTTTTTTTTTTCAATTATCTGAACTTATTCCCCATCAAAAATGGAGGGTGTTTATAATCTTATGAAACAGATTTGACAATATTTACTTATTTGCTTTATGCAACATGATGATATATTTTGTTCAAATACATGGGGAGAAATGATATTTACACATCTATCAGGACTTTTTGTTAAATATTATTTCCAATTTTACACTACTCCATAATTTGTAAAACACTTTTTAGTGCATGTTGGTAACCAATTCAAAATTGGTGGAGGACTTTAAGACAACGCTAACAATTTTCACTATGTTAGTTAGCCTTCAAGATTTTTCCCCATTGATTCCCCCTCCTGGTATTTATGCTCTTTTGTAGTCCCTTGACCTGTTGTATAAGGGTTGGTTTGTGTGACTTGTTGAACATGGTGGAAATGATGGTGTGTGTCTTCTAGGGCTAGGTGATTTAAAAAAACAGCAACTTCCACATTGCTCACTTGGATCACTTGCTCTGCGGGAAGTCAACTACGTGTTGTACAGACACTCAAGCAGTCCTATGGATCAGTACACAGCTTGAGGACCTGAGGTTTCCTGTCAACAGCCAGTACATATTTGCCTACTATGTGAGTGCACCATCTTGGAAGCAGAGCCTCCTGTCCCTGCTATGCCTTCAGATGATTGCAGCCCTGGTCAACATCTTGACTGAAACCTAATGAAAACACCCCTCCAGCAAAACATTCAACTAACTGCTCCTAATTCCTCACAGAAACTGTGAGAGATAAATGCCTATTAATATTTTAAACCACTAAATTTTGTGGTGATTTGTTATGCAGAAATAGATAACTAAAATGATTACAGTACTCTTTCAGACACAAACCCAAAATAATTTGTGTGTAGATAAACATTTGAAAACAGTTCTTTCTTTACTCCACCAGTAATAAATAGATACTCACCAATTCCAGAAAGGAAATTTTTAAAAGTTCCTGGAACTTTCTTTTATGCACTTAGCTTAATTCAGGAGTACTTTGATATTCTTTTCATATGAAAATGGAAAAAATAGTATACACAGAAGAAAATTTAAACTTCTTTGTCTAATGAGCCTGCTGCTGCTGCTGCTGCTAAGTCGCTTCAGTCGTGTCCGACTCTGTGCGACCCCACAGATGGAAGCTCACCAGGCTCCCCTGTCCCTGGGATTCTCCAGGCAAGAACACTGGAGTGGGTTGCCATTTCCTTCTCCAATGCAGGAAAGTGAAAAGTGAAAGTGAAGTCGCTCAGTCGTGTCCGACTCTTAGTGACCCCACGGACTGGAGCCTACCAGGCTCCTCCGTCCATGGGATTTTCCAGGCAAAAGTACTGGGGTGGGGTGCCATTGCCTTCCCCGCTAATGAGCCTAGTTACATTAAAAAAAGAAATCCCTTATGACAGTGTATCACAAGTAAGATCATCCAAAAAATGTTCAACTCTTTCAAAATAATGCATCTGCATTCTGAAATACAATCAGCCCTCTGTATTTATGGACTTTCAGAACTTGAACATCTTCAGATTTTGGTAATCACAGGAGTAGGGGATCCTGGAAACAATCCCCACAATCAAGGGCCAAGGGGCCACTGTATATTCTTTTAATTATCCGTAATATATAACCAAAGAACATTTTTGGTATTTGCTGTCATTTCAAATAAATTTTATACATTCCCTGTTCACAATTATATTTTCTCTTTTTACAATTATATTTTCAAATAAATTTTACATCAAAAGTAATATTAAATCTTACTAAATCTCATAAATAGTCATTATTATCCAACTTCCACTATCGAACTTTTTTAAATTTAAAAAAAGTGAACCCAACCTTCTAATGACCCAAGAATATAGTCTAACACTGCTATTAACTTAAAAGCAAAAGCTGAACATCAAAACATCCTTCTATTTGAAAACTGAACTCTACAGTTATATCACTTAATTGTACCTCTAGATACTTTGGGTGCAGAGCAACCATAATTCTGATTTTTTTTTCTTGCAAAGTATCCTGATGAGTACAATGTGATGATCATTTACATGATCTAAGATTAGGATGATAATCAAAAAGAATTAGATCAAAATACCAGTCATTGAATCCTTCAGTGTGTCTTTACAATAATAATCACATTGTATTTGTAGTGGCATATGAGGATTCTGATAATCTCTACAGATTAGATGCTGAGTGAAATTCATTAAATGATTCAACAAATACTTTATCAAGCTCTGATTACATGCCAGGCATTATCCTGGAGCTTGAGAAACAGAAATGAATAAAGACTGTCAGTTCCCTGCTTTCATGGTCTTCACATTACAATGGTTGGCAGACAGACCAAAAACAGATTAAAAATTAAATGAACAGGATCGCTCTAGGTGGTGATAAGTATCCTGAAGAAAATCCAAAGAGTGATGTGCAGGGTAAAACTTTGTAAACAATGGTCAGAGAAAGCATTTCTCAGGAGATGATGCAATCTTAAAGTTTGAGTCCAGTCATTCCATTTGGAAGAAATAATGACACTGGATCATTTCTTTAGGTGATATACTACTATTATTTTTATATCCCAAAAGTGCTAAGACACACTGAGTGAGTGAGAGTTGCACAGTCGTGTCTGACTCTTTGCAACTCCATGGGCTATACAATCCATGGAATTCTCCAGAGCAGAATACTGTTATGGGTAGCCTTTCCCTTCTCCAGAGGATATTCCCAACCCAGGGATCGAGCCCAGGTCTCCCACATTGCAGGCGGATTCTTTTCCACCTGAGCCACCAGGGAAGCCCAAGAATACCAGAGTGGTAGCCTATCCCTTCTCCAGGGGATCTTCCCTACACAGGAATTGAACCGGGGTCCCCAGCATTGCAGGCGAATTCTTTACCAACTGAGCTATCAGGGCTTCCTAAGACACGCTGAGCCAAGATCTAATATATTTTGTTCATTGGTTTATACTGTGGTCCTCTAGATCTGATCCTAGAACAGAAATGATGATCTTGTACAAAAGTACCAATTTGTTGGTACATCTTCACCTGTATCTTAGCAATGTGGGTAATAAAAAAATTCCCTGGGACTATTAGATACCCAATTTATCCAGTTCTGAATTTCTCTCTTATTCTCCAGGATTCTGAATTGATTTTGAAAAACTGGTGGTGTTGGACATTTATGAAATGTAAGGCTGGGATCTTAAATTTCTTTGATATTCTACTAAAAGCATTATTTTCCTCTGCCAGCCTCTTAAATAAGCATTATTTTGAAGTCTAGCCAGTTCAAAGACTGCAAAATCAACTATGATTTTTAGTGTTTACTGCATCACATTTCCACATACCTCTCCACGAAGTACCTTAAGACAGTTGCTTCCCGTCAGTGACGAGGGTATCACAAAGTAGTGACTTTGGCCATAAAGTAGCTGGTTTAACCACGGTGCCATGAGGAGCTCCCTAATCTCTTTAGAGATTTAAAAAAACCATCTAAATCTGTGAGCATCTAAAAAATTCCTAACATTTATTCTGAGAGGTTGTTCTTTGCCTCCACTCTTGGGTCCACACAAGTTAACTCGTGTTCTACTCAGTTGATCTAGACACAAGCCCAGTCCTTACTTTATACATGTTTCTATTTTTTAAAAAGCCTTGCATCAAATATTTAATCAGTTTAGTCATTTCAGCGAAGCTGTGTCCGGGAGGGAGGCAAGGAAGAGTCACGTGAGCAGAGGAAAGCGACTCTCCACCCTCTTGGTGGCTGCGGCCCCTCCCCTGTCTCTTCTGACGCTGCGCTGGGAAGTTATGCCAAATTGCTCCCTTTGTCTCAGAAACATTCCGCCCACACCCTAGCCCCTCCGGGGCTCTCTCCTACTCTCCCGGCTCTTATCAGGGTATTTTTCAAAGTAAATCCATTTCCCTTTCTAGGGGGAATTCTGGTGCCAACTATTAATAAAATAACCTTCCTCTGCTTTGTTACACGTGATGCACCACTTTTCATCTTGGGGCCGCTTGGGATGGACAGCAGGAGGTTCCGTGTACTTTAGAGCTTGGTAAGCCTGACTTTTACCAAAAATAAAGACGTTTAAAAACAAAGTGGAGCCACCGGGAGGGCTGCTTAGAGGGGAGGAACTAACAAGTGGTTTTCTACATTTGCTCAAAGGGGAGGCTGCTGATCTGTGAAGTTTGTCACCGCTGGCTTCCAAAGCTAAGTTACATAAAAGAGCAGACCTTTTCACTTTCAATAGGGTTGTATTTTGGTGCAAACTGATCACACATAATGAGCTTTTGATGCATTTCAAGTTGCTTGGTGTAATCATAGGGTTTTGCGTTTTTCTGATCCTCCCCTCTTAATTGAGGGATTGCCACACACCAGATGACATCACGAATTCCTTAGTTTCATTAGAAACAGCCCCTGCTCTGGCCACTTAGGTTAGGTTGTGAGAATTGCTTTTCTAAAGGAAATACATTTATCTGAAAGCCACAGAAAGTTTCTAAATATACTGTAGCTTTCAGAAACAGCAGTAGCTAGTGCCTTCAGGATACTTTATTTATATGGTTAATGAAATTTGATTCCTTTGAAATTGACAAGTAAATGTAAGTGAAGGAAAAACTCAGTTTTTATGGAAAAATTTCATGGGGCTCTTCCTTTTCACATCATTACATGTTCCTTGGCTCAGTTGATGATGGACATGTAAACTGCTTCGTGCAATTGAATGGAGTATAATTTTCAGTTAATTTGGGGGTGTGGTTATTATTCAAATATTTATGCATAATTATTATAAACAAATGCCCATAGAATTAATTTATCTGGACCTATATATCCATGTTCAAGCCTCCCTCTATTCTTTCTTGATCCCTGCTCGGTAATTTCTTTTTTGACTCACTTTAATCTGGTTTTACCATCACATTGCTTCTTAATAAGACAGTTCTTGCCATCTTTCTGTAATGAAATGCTGTTCATGAAGCTTGATCTGTACAACCTAAATGATTTTTGCAGTCAGTACCACAGAATTATTTGTCTCAGACAGACAGTGAATGATTGTCCTGTTTCTTAAGCAGTTCTCCTTTGCAAATATCCAATTTACAAAGCTTTTCAAAGATATTAATAATAATAGCGATGAGCCTCCTAATCAATTTTCCTCTATCTCTGACCATCTCATGGAAAAGCAGGTGACAAGAATGTAACCCAGAAGAAACAGAAATGACTGTTTTCTCAGCCAAGCTGTTTAGAACATCAATTGTCTGGTTTCCACAACTGCGAATCTCTTCATATGCCCAGGACCCCTACCAGCTCCATAAAAATCAGGCTCCCAGGGAAGACCACAGAACAGTAGGATCCAATCTATCTAAGTGCATGTTCAAAAAAATAAGGTGACGTTTAGATGTGAAGGATATGCTTTTGAGAAATACATCATGAATTTAAGAGTATTCAAATCCTCTTTCTAACACTGGACAATACCTGCAAAGAGAATATGCAGATTGTAACAGGTGTATTTTCAGGAAGCTGGAGGGCTGATTGCAACACACATCTTGTTAAATGTGGATTCCATTCACGTTGTGGATGTGACAGTGTATGGATATCATGAGGTGACGAGAGGAGTAAAACAGTTCTTTCCCTCAAGAAAGGAATATCCTCCCAGAGAATGGAGAGGGTATTCGTAGTAAAAATAACCCCGACTAGTATTTACTGAATGTTTGCTATGTGTCAGACCCCCACATGCTTACCTTTTATAATCTTCATGACAACTATTTAAAAGATGATTAAGGAAGACAATGTAGGTGATACAAATAAATCTTATTTAACACTTCATGAAATGGACAGTTTCTATCCCAAGAAGTGCAACAAGGGGCAGAAGGCAGGAAGCTCTGATAGGATAAAGAATAAAGAACAAGGAAAGACAAATAGAAAATATCTGATTGGCTGGAGCCTCAGAGTCTGCCTTGTTTGGACTGAAAGGCCCAGTCTTGGGTTGGCGTGTGGGGACTGATTGACTGGATATCCTGCATTTCTGGTCAAGAGGAACATTTACAAGGATGTTATCTCCATTTCTGTTTGCTGAGGTGACATCCAGGTAGAAGCAGCTTCATCTTGAGCCTAGAAATTTGTTTCATCACAACCTGGAAATACAAGGAATGTCATTATCCCCGTTTGCAGATGAGAAAACCGAGACGGGTTAAAAACTGCACCAAGGCCAGCAGCAACTACTGAGCCCACGTGCCAGTGCAATGAGAAGCCTGCATTCTGAAACTAGAGGGTAACCTCCGCACACCCCAACTAGTAGAAAGCTCGCGCTGCCAAAAATAAATAACTGCATCAAGGCCAGAAGAAAGTGCTGAAGTCGAGATCCAAACTCTGAGTCTGCTGCCAGGGATCCCACCCCTAGTCCTTCTGCTCATGATCAGGATCATGACAGGGAGACAGAATATGCCTGGGGCCTTCCAGGGAAGGGGGAGTCCATGACATAAAGTAGAAAAGCTTTGCAAAGCTTGGAATGCTTCTTCTTTCTCTTCCCAATTCCCCCTGCCCCCTCAACCCAATACACACAGAATGTCCATTCATTTGAACTGAGAAAACTAAAAGCGTTATTCAAAAAAAAAAAAAGAAACCAAAAAATCAAAAGATGAAAGAAAAACATTTCCCTTTGCCGGGTCTCACCTCTAAACATCAGCTCCCTGTTTATTTCAAGTGAGAAGTTTGGGGGCTGAATTATTCCGATCATTGCTTAGATTTGCCCTTTACTCATGTAATCAAATCATCCCTCCAGGCTCACTCTAACAACTTTCATAAGGAAAATGAGCTCCATGGAGTAGTGACTACATTAATCATACTCATTTTATTCCATGCTCTAAAAATGTTGAGAGTTGATTTCCAACTATGGTCCCCAATTTTATGGGCAAAGTTCCCAGCATCATCAGTGGGAGCAAGTGTCACACATCAAGTCTAACAGCTGGACTTGTAGGAAAACTTCATTGAATTCAATACCCAAATGCATTAAGGTTTTTCAAAGATTTAAATCCTGATTAGGTAAACTGGTAACACAGAGAAGAATATTAGATCTCTTTCAGTCACTTCCATTCCCAGATTGTTACTGTAGTCATTTATGATTTTTAGGTTGACTCAGATGAAGAGACACAGATAACTAGTTAATGCAAACATTAATAACCCCACGTGATTAAAAAATAAAGAGAAATAAGATATACGAGAAGAAATTAGCCCTAACGACAGAAAATAATACAAGTAAACAGAGCAAGCCTCAATCTCCACACACCCCAGCCTCACCGATTTCCGCTTTCTGAACATATGCACACTTCCGCTAAAAACAAAGTCCAAACCAGTGCTACATCTTAACAACTTCCTACCTTCCTCTTTCACCCCCCTGCTCCCTTTAGCAGTGAGCAACTCCACTGAGTGGTCTAGGTCTCAGCAGCATTTGTAGATTTGTAGTTCAATTTTTTTTTTTCTAAGAGCTGAGGAAGAGACTAACAGATGTTCTCTGGTGGCCCTTGCCCTGGCTCTTAAAGGGATACCTCCAAACAGGGCAAGGAGCAGACCCTTTTAGACTCTGTGGGAGCCAAGACTGCACAGTCACACAGCCTCAGATCAACATTTAGATCTGGACTCACACATCCTATATAACCCTGAGTACAGTAGTGAAATCCCTTTGACTTCAGTTACCTTATAAATAAAACACACGTATCCTACCAGGGCTTTCATCTGAATTAAATAACCTTTTTATGAAAAACAAAGTATCTGAAGCAGAGCAGCATTCACCAGTCTCTATTTGTGCATCTTTCTGCCCACCCCCACCCCATAAATACCCACAGCTTCCTATGATTGATAATGATATCAAGGAGTCTTCTCTCTAGGTCGCATTACCTTTTCTGGGTTTTTCCTGCTCTCTCTCCTTCCATTCTGTCAAAATGACTTATCCTCATGCTCCCAGAAAATCTGATCACCACCATGGGGGTTGCCTGCTTTTTATTTTCTGTATTTTATCTTTGATAATAACAATCCATATCTGCTTAGCCAGGATAGTCTGAATGTTTGTGTCCCCCTTAAAATTCATATGTTGAAACCCAATCCCCAATGAAATTGTATTCAAAAGTGGGGTCTTGGGAAGGTGATTATGTCATGAGGGTGGGGCCCTTATGAGTGGAATTAGTGTACTTATAAAAGAAACTCCAGGAAAGTTCCCTCCCACTGTCTGCCCTGTGAGGACACAGGGGAAAAAAAGCCATCTATGAACAAGGAAGCAGGTTCTCACCAGACACCAGATCTGCCAGCACTCTGATCTTACACTTCTCAGCCTCCAAAAGTGTGGGGCCTTCCCTGGTGGTCCAGTGGCTAAGACTCGAGCTACAAATGCTGGGGGTCCAAGTTCCATCCCTAGTCAGGGAACTAGATCCCGTGTGCCCCAACTAAGACCCAATGCAGTCAAATATGGACTTCCTTCATAACTCAGTCGGTAAAGAATCTGCCTGCAATGCAGGAGACCCAGATTCAATTCCTGAGTCAGGAAGATCCCCTGGAGAAGGAAATGGCAATCCACTCCAGTATTCTTGCCTGGAAAATCCCATGGACAGAGAAGCCTGGCGGGCTACAGTCTATGGGGTCGCAAGAATCGGACATGACTTAGCGACTAAACCACCACCACCGCCGCTGCCACCATATAAACCCCTCCAGCTAGCAGTACTTTTGTTAGCAGCCTAAACAAAGACAGTCCCAACATTTTACAGAGGACCATGATAGCCAAACCCTCATTTGATCCTTCTGATGAAAGATACATGGGATAGGTGTTAACTTTTTTTCATTTTATATAAAGAAATCAAGGGTCCAAGCAATGAAGGGATTTGCTCAAGGTCACATCAAGAAAGAAAGAAGGATAGCCAGGGTTTAATGACAGACCTTCTGCTTGAGATAACTTGCCCTTTTCCACTCTTCATGGATTCATTCGACAAGTATTTGTTATGACGTCACCTTTGCACTGAGCACCATTCCAGAGCTGAAGCTACCTCAGGCAAAGCAATGCCTCTGCCCTCATGGAGCTTAATTTAACCTGGTCTCCCGCCTTGCAGGCAGATGCTTTAGCCTCTGAGCCACCAGGGAAGCCCTTAAACTACATTAGATTTATCCAAATTAAATTAATTCTTACATAAAAACAAGTAAGTGACTTGGTGTGCTGAGACTTATAAGTGCTATGAAAAAAAGAATGAAGCAGGGAAAGGGATTAATGAAAATGACTGGATAGGGGTGAAAGAGGAGGCTTTTTTAAATAGCCTCATCCTGGAAGACCTCTCTTGAGCAGAGACCTCAATCTGGGGAGGGAGTTAGTGATGTGAATATCCACAGAAACAGCATTCCAGGCAGAGGGAACCGTGAGGACAAAGGCCCTGAGGTGGGTGTGTGCTTGGTGGGGTGAGAGAACAGCGTGTTCATGGAACACTAATTTTGCTGGTGGTTATTAGGTGTTAGCTGACAGAAGCTTTCTGTGGTCCAGTAACTTTCAGAACCTCTGGGTAAAGCAGAACTTCTAAGAGCCTCCAGCCTATGCAAGCGCCCTGCAAATCTTCCCTAAGCCAGAGGCAGTGTGTGGCATTGCACAATGTTGTTCAACCATGGAAACCTTTCCTCAAGGAGTATCTCAGGGGATTCTTCCTTCACAGAACACTCTGGAAAATGCTGCACCACACCCTGCTTTTACTGGAAAGAGGAAGCTGGGCTCGGAGCTAGAGCTTCAGGCATGGCATGAAGCCTTTAGAGTCCACCCGCAGAGGCACCAAGATCACAGTGGGCAGAGGCTAGCTCCTCTTATCCACAGGGGTGAATGTTCAGCCGATCCTGAGTTCTGTCAACTATCTGAAAACACTCTTGGTTCTTATTTCCTGTCTGAACCTCTGGTGTTTCTCATGCTTTAACCCTGGTTAGCTGATTCCCAGCCCTGCTGGCCTTCCTTGGGGCTCTCATTTGGGGAAATAGGAACAGGGCAGAAGAGGAACGGTGTAGAAATCTGCTGAGATGATGCTTCCCCTCGGGTCGGAGGTGGGAGGCAGGGCAGGGGGATTTCCAGTGTCCTGCACCAAATGTGCAGGGGGGTGGCCTCCCAGCAGCCCATGGCAGGAATTCCTCTCAGCTCTATCATGAGCTGTGAGCTCTGACTGCCTGGGACACATCCAGCAGCCATGCAGGTGGGCAGTGCTGCAGGAGGAAGGCTCCGTATGGCCGGAAAACTGCCCACTATGAAGAACACTGATTGCTGCCTCACTTGGGAAGTATTCCCAAGCCCTCTGCAAGCTGTGAAGCCAGGAGATGAATGGGAAGCAGCTGGAGTGGGCCAGGACAGCCTGGAGAGAGAGAAAGAGGGCCAAGCAGGGGCCAGACCCAGGGCACCCAGCAGAGGTCAGCTGGCCCTGCTGCACCAGAGGAGGAAGTGAAGGGGCAGAGGCTGGTCCCTGGGATATCACCCTGCAGGCTTAAATCAAGTCGCATCAGACGAGTGCCAGCAGGAGTCATCTGTTGGTTTAAAAAAAAAAAACAAACTATATAACTAGACCTTGATTCCAGATGTTGCTTACTCTTAAAAGGCATAAAGTGTAAGGGCTCAAGTGTAAATACCAAATGAATTCTTTCTTTGAGGACTTTCAAAGGAATCTTGCAAAAGATCTGACCACAGATTAACAAATACATTCCACATAAAATTAGAATTTTTTCATTATGATGCCTTGTCACAGGAGTTAAGAAGTCGACTCAGGACTGTGATCCATGCACAACTGAGAAATCCTACTGAAAACTGCAAATGCCAGGTGCCCAGGTCAGAATTCGTGAGCATTTTCTCTTTATGTGATGTAACAGGTAATGTTAAAAATAAAATCTGTTGTAGCTTTTATTGTGTTGAGAGCTTGTGAGGCAGCAGACACCTCACACACAGCGTTTAAAAAAAATTTTTTTTTTGATGAAGGACAGTCGATTTACAATGTTGCTAGTTTCAGGTGTATAGCAAAATGGTTCAAGTATGTATATATATATTCTTTTTCAGATTCTTTTCCATTATAAATTATAACAAGATATTGAATATAGTTCCCTGTGCTATACAGTAAATCCTCATTTATCTATTTCTCTATGGTAGTGTGTATCTGTTAATCCCAAACTCTTAATTTATACCTCCCCACCTTTTCCTTTGGTAACCATAAGATTGTTTTCTATGTCTGTGAGTCTGTTTCTGTTTTGTGAATAAGTTCATTGTATCATTTTTAGATTTCACATGTAAGTAATGATATGATTTAAAAAAAAACATGATATTTATCTTTATCTGATTTATTCACTTAATATGATCATCTCTAGGTCCATCCATGTTTCTGTAAATGGTTATTATTTCATTATTTTTTTACAGCTGAGCAATACCATGTCTCGGTTATTGTAAACAGTGCTGCTATGAACATAGGGGTGCATGTATCTTATTGAATTATAGTTCTGACTTTGTATATGCCCAGGAGTGGGATTGCTGGATCATTTGGTAACTCTATTTTTAGTTTTTTGAGGAACCTCCATACTATTTTCCATGGTGGCTGAACCAACTTACATTCCTAACAGTGTAGGAAGGTTCCCTTTTCTCCACACTCTCTCCAGTGCTTACTATTTATGGTCTTTTTGATGATGGCCATTCTGACCAGTCCCACATAGCGTTGTTAATGTTTACACTAAGCTAGCATTACTAAGCATGATTTACAAATGAAGAAGCTGAGGTTCAGGAAGGTTAAGTAACACATCCAATGCCACAAGTTTAATCACCCTAGTTAGTCTAGGGTGCAGACCCCACTCTCTTGAACTGGAAAGTCTCTCTTCCTTGTATCACCTACTGTTTGTGTTATCACATCAGTAGCATCGTAAGGTAGTTAGAACTAAGGATGTGAAGTCCAAGAGATGATTAAATTGTTTCCTAGCACAATCATCCATCCACCAGCAATTTTCCACCAGGCTTCACTGGTGGCTCAGAGGTTAAAGCGTCTGCCTGCAGTGTGGAAGACCTGGGTTCAGTCCCTGGGTTGGGAAGATCCCCTGGAGAAGGAAATGGGAACCCACTCCAGTATTCTCGCCTGGAGAATCCCATGGACGGAGGAGCCCGGTAGGCTGCAGTCCATGGGATCACAAAGAGTCGGACACAACTGAGCGACTTCACTTGCTTTCCTTCTTTGAAAGAATTAGAAGAAAAATGCTAGATTAAAAACTTATTGTACTACAGGATAAATCAGACATAAATTGGACTGGTTTGACTGCTCTGTCACCCACATGCTAGTAGTTTTAGGTCCTCATGTGAAGCTGCTGGCTTAGATTTCCCTGCAAGATATTAAAAGCAGTTCAGCCATGGTCACTACCTTGCCAGTTTCTGGGAAACTTGGTGTTCTTCTCATTCTCCCCTACTCCTCAAACTGTTCTTTCTCTGAACGCCCTTTCAGAAGCAGGTAAAAAAATGCAATCACATAACTTATCAAATTGGACTCTGTGGGATCAATGGAAATCTCATGGATTTTATGGAGATCATGTGAAAATCTCATGGATCCTCATATCCTTGATCATTTAGGTAATCACGTATTTTCTGTCCCTGTAACATATGCTTCCAGAGCTCACTCATGTTTTTAACTAAATGCTTTTTGTTTAATTTGCTATTATTTTAATAAAGTATTCAATTATTCAATTCATAAGCCTACTACTGTGTGCCAGCTACATGTTCCCATAGAAAAATAAGGAGAAAGGATTGGTTCCCATCAAACAATTAGCCATTGAAGTTGTCTTTACATTTTGTTCTTATTAAGAAGGCTGTGCATTTATACATTTTTTTCATCTACATATTATTGCAGTACACAACCAGAGCCAGAAATAGTGCCTAAACTCTCAACCACAGTTATCATTTGACTAGTATGTAATAGGTAACCCCAGGGTTACCTAGGTTGTCCAATTTCAGTTAACAAGTGATATCTATATAAAAAAAGAGAAGAGAAAATATGCTTTATGCAAAAATAATCTACACATGATATTCATGATCATGTCTTAGAAAGAGTACCATGTAATAAAAAATACTTTTTCATAGTTTCTATTAACAGTCTCTATTCCCATGCTATGTCCATAGATTGAAAAGATCAACAGTTGAAAGAGAAATTGAGGGAAATTTTAATTCATTTACATAAAACTACCAAGAAAGTTAATAACAGTATGCAGTCTGGAATCTAGTTCAATTTAAGTTCAACATTAAAGTTACTGCATAAAAATTCTTTGTAGTAAAATAAGCTTTAATTTTAAGAGGCTTTGTAGCCATTCTTGTAATCATTCAAGGTCAAAAGCAAAAAGAGCAGAAAAAGAACAAAGCTTGCCCCTGTTTGCAAAAACAGTGGCAAATTTCCTTTCAATCTTTTCCCTACTTTAATTATCAGAGACCAAGTCTCTCTCCCAGCTTGGTGGTGGTTTAGTCACTAAGTCATGTCCAACTTTTATGACCCAATAGACTGCAGCCTGCCAGGCCCCTCTGTCCATGGGATTCGCCAGGCAAGAATACGGCCATTTCCTTCTCCATTCCCAGCCTACTTCTAAGCAACTATATCCACTCTTATCTGCCTACCACCTGAATGACTGCAGCTTTAAATGATTTATTTTAGCATTTACACCCAAAGCAACGTTCATTTTATGGACAGGTGGAGTTAGTGCTATCATCTGAAGACAGTAGAATAACTTCCCTTTGGCCTTAATAACCTGAACTGTGAAATTCTTCTATGGAAAAATTTGTTTCTTTGGGCAAAGATATTGCCTCCTATTAAAACATGAATATTCACTTTTTATCATGCATTGGAATCACCTTGAATCACTTGGAATAATTTATTGAAAGATGGATTTCTAAGCCCCATGTCTAGAGTTTCCCATTCTTTAGGGTAGAGCCCCCAGTTTTGCATTTCTCACAAGTCCTTGGGTGATGCTGATGCTCTTTGTCTAGGGATCACACTTTGAGAACTTGGTATATATCAGCTCTGAACATCTGGGGTGATACCACAGTTGTTGCCATCAGGGGGAAATACAAGTCTGGGACCACAAGCTGGGCTATACGCCCAGCTCTAAGAAACAAAATGTCATGGACAGGGTAGATGTAAAAGAAACTAGGAAGCAGCAGCAAAAAAAAAGAAAACACTGCAGGCACAGTGAGAGAAAGTACTTGTGAGAAGAATATCACCACTTAAAATTTACAATTTGGATGCTTGATGAAGCAGTTTATAACAAGTAAAATAGCATTCCTGGTATTAAACTTGAGAATACTATCACTGTTTAGGGTCCACACATTAACTGCATTTGTGTTTTGCTGAAAGAGGGCACTCCCAGGTTAAACAGGGGAGAGTAAACTGTACGGGTGTGTCCTCAGCCGTGCTGGGATGATCAAAAGGTGAAGAATGCTTCTTGAAATCATGGCTAGCTAATGGTTATACTTTGATAGTTTTAGTCCTTTCTCTTTTTTTATTTTCATATATGTATGTATGTATGTGTATATGTGTGTATATATATATATATATGTACACGTTGGTTCCAACTTCTCCCTAATTGCCTTTCCTCAAATATCACTTCACTCCTCTAAAAACAGAGAACTATATTTTAGTTATATGAGGACTAAAAACATATAACTATTTCTAGGGATATCATTTGGTCATCAATCTTTTCTTTATATTTATTCTTGAAATTTCTCAGAGGTAAAAAAAAAAAAAAAGAAAAAGCTACTTTCTTTTTTCTTTTAGAGTTCCTTGTCTTATTAAAATAGAAAAAATACCTGAACAAGGCTACAAAAATTACATAAATGTTAACATTTGGCAATGTCATACTTTTAACACTCTGCACTTCACCCACCCACAGAACAATGTGATAGTCACAAGATAATTGCAAGATTTATTCTAAAACAATAATTCATGGGAATGTAACCCAGTGATAAGATACACATTTAACATTGTAGAATGCATCTGGCAATGAGACTCTACATGTGACCTCGTTTGGCAGTGGTATACCAAAACTCCAAATTTAATACTATTTGTGAATATGACTGTCCCCGGCCATAATAAGACCATATTCCCTATGAGGGGGAAAAAAATATCTGACAATGTGCTTTCTTCTAGAACAAGGAAGAAAAAGTCATATTTGTATTTTGGAGTTCCAATTTGACCATTCAAATCTCAGAAAAGGGGAGCTTAAATCTGAGTTCCTTTGAAAGCATCATCCTATCAAGAAGAATTTATTATGCAGTATGCAGTTATTTCTCCCACACTGTCCAGACCAATGATTTAAACACTGAAAACAAAAGAAGCCTTTACCATGCCAGTCATGTCAATGGCAGAGCACAAGTGTATTCATATTATTCATTTATCAAATGCTACAATAATGGCAACACAAAAATTTAATAACCTAACTTTATCCTTCTTAAATTATTAAAATATTATAGAAATATGGTTTAAAGTAAACTGCCTATGAGGCATTTTTCTAAGAGGAAAAATATTGTACAAATATTTATGGCTCCAGATAATTTTCAGTATATTTGCCAGTTGAAACACATCATGATTCTACCTAATTATATAAATTTGAGCCTCACTATTAAGCAGTGGTTTCCTTAATTTTAAAATATGGTGAACAAATGATTTTTCATCCTAGCTTTGATATTGTCAAAGTCAACCTATCACCACGTTCATCTGTCTGTTTATAAAATGTATGGTTCATTTTTCTTCAAGCTTTCAGCTTCACTAGAAATGCTGGGCAACAGAAAAGAATGAGTTTATGACTCAACCAGCTTATTGGGCTCCTCTTTGCAGTGACTATAAATGCAGCTGTCAGTCTCATTTTTATGGTGCTGATAAACGAAGGTAACCTGTACAAAGGAGTTAGTTAAATGATCCAAAATATCATTGCTCAACACTGGATATGCATTAATTTGTAGTCCTATAATTGGAAAACAGGATATTAAGGCTTTAGGGACTGACTGGCCAGCTGGTCAACCTAATAGAGTACCATTATTACAGGAAAAGGAAATGTCATACAGCTCTTCCGTGAGTGTATCACAGGATTTATTTTGCAAATCCTTTTCTTTTTTATTGGTTCATTTGCAGATTTTATTTGCTTTAGCTTCTAATTAAAACATGCTTTACAATGACTATGTCTTTTCTGGAAATTATTTATACTCATTTCTATAGGACACTTTCTCTTCTTAGCAATATGAAGTGATGTTTGTGGTCACTTTGGAAAGTAACACAGTTAATGAGATTACCATTAAGTCAATAACACAATGAAATGCAGGGGGACTTTAGTTCTATGCATTTCCTTCTCGTAACATTATTTGATGTTCTATGAGCACTTTGTTTCAAGTAGTTGTATAAACCGTATCATATATAGGTACTATACAAATTGAGATACAAAAACACAGAAAACATGAGATGTATGGAAAGAGTAACATGGAAACTTACATTATCATATGTAAAATAGATAGGCAATGGGAACTAAGATCATGGCATCCGGTCCCATCACTTCATGGGAAATAGATGGGGAAACAGTGGAAACAGTGTCAGACTATTTTGGGGGCTCCAAAATCACTGCAGATGGTGACTGCAGCCATAAAATTAAAAGACGCTTACTCCTTGGAAAGAAGGTTATGACCAACCTAGATAGCATATTCAAAAGCAGAGACATTACTTTGCCAACAAATGTCCGTCTAGTCAAGGCCATGGTTTTTCCAGTGGTCATGTATGGATGTGAGAGTTGGACTGTGAAGAAAGCTGAGTGCTGCAGAATTGATGCTTTTGAACTGTGGTGTTGGAGAAGACTCTTGAGAGTCCCTTGGACTGCAAGGAGATCCAACCAGTCCATTCTGAAGGAGATCAGCCCTGGGTGTTCTTTGGAAGGAATGATGCTAAAGCTGAAACTCCAATACTTCGGCCACTTCATGCAAAGAGTTGACTAATTGGAAAAGACTTTTATGCTGAGAGGGATTGGGGGCAGGAAGAGAAGGGGACGACAGAGGATGAGATGGCTGGATGGCATCACTGACTCGATGGACATGAGTCTGAGTGAACTCCAGTAGTTGGTGATGGACAGGGAGGCCTGGTGTGCTGCAATTCATGGGGTTGCAAAGAGTTGGACACGACTGAGCGACTGAACTAAACTGAACTGGGAACTTGCTGTATGGCTCAGGAAACTCAAAGGGGTTTTGTATCAACCTAGAGAGATGGGCTCATCCATGGGGTCGCTAAGAGTCGGACACGACTGGGCGACTTCACTTTCACTTTTCACTTTCATACATTGGAGAAGGAAATGGCAACCCACTCCAGTATTCTTGCCTGGAGAATCCCAGGGACAGAGGAGCCTAGTGGGCTGCTGTCTATGGGGTTGCACAGAGTCGGACACGACTGAAGCAACTTAGCAGTAGCAGTAGCAGAGAGATGGGATGGGGAGGGAGATGGGAGGGAGTTTCAAAAGGGAGGGGATATTTGTATACCTATGGCTGATTCACGTTGAGGTTTGACAAAAAACGGCAAAATTCTGTAAACCAGTTATCCTTCACTAAAAAATAAATTAATTTAAAAAAAAAAAACAGAAAACAAAATGTGTTGGGGAATCAAATCTATATTTAGGGATTAAAGAAAATTTTCAGTAAAATTACAAAAATAATATTGAGACATGATTTAACAGAGTTACTGTCAGGTGAGGCATTATTCCACACTAAGTGATTATATCAAAACCAAAAATACCATCAAAAACACATTTGATAGACAGAAAAATCATTTAAGAGTCCCAAAAAAAGAGTAAAAAATTATACAGATCCAGTGGCTAAGACTCCACACTCCCAGTGCTGGGGGCCTGGGTTCAATCCCTGGTCAGAAAACTATGATCCCACATGCCCACAGCTGAAGACTCATCACATGGCAATGAAGATCCCACGTGTCACAACAAAGAACCCAGCACAGTCAAAAAAAAAAAAAAAAAATTGTACATGTAGCCACATCTAGGCCGTAACAAAAGTGAACATATATTGTTACATAGAAATCTGTAAGATTAAAAAGTAAATTTAATTATTTTTAAAAGTGAGAGGAACCTTATTTTCAAAAATCCTGAATTAAAATTAAGTATTTACTGTGGGAAAGATCTAGCTTTGTGTAAGATAGTGTATTCAAGTAAACAAAGATGTGGGAAAAACATATTTTCATCATCCTGTGACCAAAAGTATAAAGAAGGAGGGACTGTCCTGAAGAAGACTTTTTTTAAAGGGTGAGGAGGGAAGAAAAAATAGGCCAAAGAAAAGATTATGATAAGCTTTCTGAAATATCAGATTTCCATATTCAACCCAACCAGGACCCTCCCAGTAATAAGTCAGAAGCATTGCTTATTGACACCATATTCTCTGCTTCACAAGAGAGGCTTTTTAATTTTGAGTAGGAATCTGCTGTGGCTAAATCAAACCAGATAAAATAAATTCTAAACATCAGGCTACGAAACGTTGAGGACTCTTCACACTCTAGAAATAATTTCTATGTGTTTCTAAGAATTCACAGGAGAAAACTTAAGACTTTAAGATTTTCCTAATGACACTCTTTCAGGATATCCGTGTATACACGCATGCTAAGTAGATTCAGTTGTGTTTGACTTTTTGCAACCCCATGGACTGTAGCCCACCAGGCTCCTGTCTATGGGATTCTCCAGGCAAGAACACTGGAGTGAGCTGCCATGCCCTCCTTCAGGGAATCTTCCCAACTCAGGGACTGAACTCACATGTCCTGTGTCTACCCGCATTGGCAGGCGGGTTCTTTACCACTAACAGCACCTGGGAAGTCCCCATTTAGAACATACATGCACTTTATTTCTGAGTCTCCAAGAAGCTTTCCCAAATGCAGCTGTCACATTTCATCCCTGGTGGAATTCCTAATTCTGCCTCTCATTTCTACAATTCAGCCATAATTGAGAACAGATAGAATGAACATCAACCTGAAGCCCATTCACGGTAATCACGAATGCCTTGATCTCCAGGAGAGCACTATCAACAAGCCTTCCCAGACATGCAAGGGAAAAGGACCCCACCTTTAGATTCTCTTCTCTCTAGGATTAAGCTTAATGATAAGATTTCCCTTACCCAAACACTACAGTACCCAGCCTACCTCAAGCAGTTGGAAACTGCGACATAGGAGTACCTCGGCCATCCTTGTTGAAAAGGAAATTTTGTTTGAAGACGTTTTCTTACTGGCCTCATTCCAGCTCAAGGACCCTTTATAAGCCACTGTGTGATGCTGCTTCCACAAGGGAGGTAGGTAGATGAAACCAGTTGAAACCCAATCAAATCTAGAAAAGAATTGTGCAACTGTAATGTATTAAAATGTAGTGTTATTTCCCCATAATTTGTTAATTATGCTGATCTAGATTGATGTGATAAATATTACAAAAACAAAAACTGTGGAGGCCTCTATAATTTTTAAGAATTTAAAAGGAACTTGAGACTAAAGAGGTTGAGAACCTTCTCTTAGGGAAAAACAAACAGGTTTTAGAAAGAAGGATCTCCTCACTGCCCCATTGCCCTCTAGTATTCCCTTCTCTCCTGCCTTCACACAGAGCCCTGCCTAAGCAATCTGTAGAAATGTCAACCTAGGCCTTCGAGCCACTGGCCTTCTTTGTCTGCTTCCCCTATATACTATTCAGTGGGAGGTCATGGCTCTATTACAGAGGAAGCTCTGCATTATCAAACAGAGAAACTGCCCTTCTCAGAAGCTGCTCTGATCTGCTACAACAAAAGTATTTTCTCTTTATAATGAATACATTTTTCTCCCACAGTATTTTCAGAATTATTAAGAACTGTGGCCATTTTTCTATGATTCTAGCCCATTCTTCGGAGAAGGCAATGGCACCCCACTCCAGTACTTCTGCCTGGAAAATCCCATGGACGGAGGAGCCTGATAGGCTGCAGTCCATGAGGTTGCTGAAGGTCAGACACGACTGAGCGACTTCACTTTCACTTTTCTCTTTCATGCATTGGAGAAGGAAATGGCAACCCACTCCAGTGTTCTTGCCTGGAGAATCCCAGGGATGGGGGAGCCTGGTGGGCTGCCGTCTATGGGGTCACACAGAGTCGGACACAACTGAAGTGACTTAGCAGCAGCAGCCCATTCTTTTGTGCATTTTTGTTGCATTAGCTAAGCTGTTCAAGCAGAAAGATATTTATTGGGACATCTCCTAGTCAATAAAATTTCATTAGATCATCACCATGTACCTGTTGAGCTTTAATTATTGTGATTTTGTAATATGCATAAATATGTTCAAATGAGTAAGTTGTTCTAGTCCTAATTAATGAGTAAAGAGAAATTTGTACTTATGAGCAAATTATATCCTTAATGAAACATCCACATGCTTAACTTGCATTTAATGCTGGTGCGAATGTTTTAACTTAAGTTACTTGCTACAGATATATATATATTGATACATGAATGTTTCCTGTGCTTTCTGCCTATTCATTCAATTCATATTTGAGTGAAGTGAATTTCCTCTGGTCTAATTCTATTATGTTGTATTGAGATTGTTTCATTTCTAAGACTTGCAGCCAGTACTTTGGGACCTCACATAGCAATTTTCATGTCACAGGTGCACATTCTGACACTGGATTGACAGTTGGCCCATATAGCAATATATACCAACATTACTTCTCTTCATATGTCATAAAGGCAAAAGCTCTATTTCTTATATTCTTGAAGCTAGATGTGTGTGTGTGTGTGTGTTTAGTCACGTCCAACTCTTTGCAACCCCAAGGACTGTAGCTTGCCAGGCCTCTCCAGAGAATTTTCCAGGAAAGAATACATGAGTAGGTTGTTATTTCCCACTCCAGGGAATCTCTTCCACCAGGGATCGAACCGGCCCCACCTGCATTGCAGGCAGATTCCTCACTACTGCACCACCTAGAAAGCTACTTGAAGCTAAGGTTCTGGGTTAACTGAGGCTCCACCAGTCAGATCCAATTGTGTGTGAATTGGTTTTGGAATGGAGTTAAGCAAGGCCAGAAAGAGCATGGGGCACCATTAAGGTGTGGATGATGCTGGATCTGATATAGGCGGCAGCTGTGTGATGCTGGAGTTAGGCCCTCAAGCAAGACTGCTGATTTTACAGATGGTTTCTTGATCATGGCAGAAATAGCAGTGAAATTCTCTGGAAACTTTGATTGTTGTTGGAGGAAACTGCTACTAAGACACTTCAGTCGTGTCCCACTCTGTGCGACCCCATAGACGGCAGCCCACCAGGCTCCCCCATCTCTGGGTTTCTCCAGGCAAGAACACTGAAGTGGATTGCCACTTCTTTCTCCAATGCATGAAAGTGAAAAGTGAAAGTGAAGTTGCTCAGTCGTGTCTGACTCTTAGCAACTCAATGGACTGCAGCCCACCAGGCTCCTCTGTCCATGGGATTTTCCAGGCAAGAGTATTGGTGGAAACTAGGCCTATGCTATTTCTTCACCTTTCTGTCCCCAGTGCTTCCGTAGGCTTTTTAAAATCCTTCTGCTGGTAAGAGTTGACTCTGCCCTCTTAACAGTGACCAAGACTTGCATTTAAGGCCTTGTTTATCATACATGATACCATCATTGAAAATCACTTTCTTTACCCATGTCACAATTATAGGACATGTAGCTGGCATCATTTAATGGTTCTATGACACAACCATTTAATTTCTACCTGGACTTAGAAAATGCATTATCAGAGGTTGACAGGTCAATATAGAGATGGGATTGTTTCTTTGCTCAGGGTTTCAGGTATGGCTGGTTTGCTGGGGGATCTGCTACACTTACTCTTCTCTGATTATAGCTTCAGGCATCCTGCAGGTACAACATACCTTGCATGTATGCAATACTTTTATAGTTAGTTGTAAAAATGCTTTCACAAACATTGCCTCAGTTAAATTTCACAACAAACAGGAAGCACCAGGAAAAGAATGGTAACATCCACATTTTAAAATAAAAGAATTAAACCTTTAGGGAAGTTGAGTCACTTGTTGAAGGTGTTGCAGATACAAAGTGGATGCAGATCAGATCAGATCAGTCACTCAGTCGTGTCCGACTCTTTGCGACCCCATGAACTGCAGCACGCGAGGCCTCCCTGTCCATCACCAACCCCTGGAGGTCACTCAGACTCACATCCATCGAGTCAGTGATGCCATCCAGCCATCTCATCCTCTGTCGTCCCCTTCTCCTCCTGCCCCCAATCCCTCCCAGCATCAGAGTCTCCTCCAATGAGTCAACTCTTCGCATGAGGTGGCCAAAATACTGGAGTTTCAGCTTGAGCATCATTCCTTCCAAAGAAATCCCAGGGCTGATCTCCTTCAGAATGGACTGGTTGGATCTCCTTGCAGTCCAAGGGACTCTCAAGAGTCTTCTCCAACACCACAGTTCAAAAGCATCAATTCTTCGGCGCTCAGCCTTCTTCACAGTCCAGCTCTCACATCCATACATGACCACAGGAAAGACCATAGCCTTGACTAGGTGAACCTTTGTTGGCAAAGTAATGTCTCTGCTTTTGAATATGCTATCTAGGTTGGTCATAACTTTCCTTCCAAGGAGTAAGCGTCTTTTAATTTCATGGCTGCAGTCACCATCTGCAGTGATTTTGGAGACCAGAAAAATAAAGTCTGATACTGTTTCCACTGTTTCTCCATCTATTTCCCATGTAGTGATGGGACCAGATGCCATGATCTTCGTTTTCTGAATGTTGAGCTTTAAGCCAACCTTTTCACTCTCCACTTTCACTTTCATCAAGGGGCTTTTTAGTTCCTCTTCACTTTCTGCCATAAGGGTGGTGTCATCTGCATATCTGAGGTTATTGATATTTCTCCCAGCAATCTTGATTCCAACTTGTGTTTCTTCCAGTCCAGCATTTCTCATGATGTACTCTGCATATAAGTTAAATAAACATGGTGACAATATACAGCCTTGACGTACTCCTTTTCCTATTTGGAACCAGTCTGTTGTTCCATGTCCAGTTCTAACTGTTGCTTCCTGACTTGCATACAGATTTCTCAAGAGGCAGATCAGGTGGTCTGGTATTCCCATCTCTTTCAGAATTTTCCATAGTTTATTGTGATCTACACAGTCAAAGGCTTTGGCATAGTCAATAAAGCAGAAATAGATGTTTTTCTGGAACTCTCTTGCTTTTTCCATGATCCAGCGGATGTTGGCAATTTGATCTCTGGTTCCTCTGCCTTTTCTAAAACCAGCTTGAACATCAGGAAGTTCACGGTTCACATATTGCTGAAGCCTGGCTTGGAGAATTTTGAGCATTACTTTACTAGCGTGTGAGATGAGTGCAATTGTGCGGTAGTTTGAGCATTCTTTGGCATTGCCTTTCTTTGGGACTGGGATGAAAACTGACCTTTTCCAATCTTGTGGCCACTGCTGAGTTTTCCAAATTTGCTGGCATATTGAGTGCAGCACTTTCACCGCATCATCTTTCAGGATTTGGAATAGCTCTACTGGAATTCCATCACCTCCACTAGCTTTGTTCGTAGTGATGTTTTCTAAGGCCCACTTGACTTCGACATTTGTCTGCTAGTTTGATGCTCTTTCTCTGAATATGGGTATACCTAAGTCCCCAGGTATATAATGTCATCATAGCTGCCACCTAATATCCACTCTCTTTTCTCCCTTAGAAATGAAACTCCAGTTTAATTGGAGCCAACAAGACACCATATTATAAGATTACATTTCCCATACTGCCTTAAACCTGCATGGGACCATGTGACTAAGCTCTGGTAGATGAAATATAAGCAGAAATGTTGAATGGCTTACTTACTGAGAAGGCTGCTAAAAAGAAGCTAAGTTGGCTGAGAGAAGAACTTTTTATCTTTCTGTCTGAAAATTTTTTTAAATTGTATTAGTATTTCCAGGTTTCTCTCCTTGGCCCTCTCTTAGTGGTATTACTCAACCAGGGCCATCTCACATGCCCCTGGTTTTGGTGCTCATCACTTTACATATAGTCAACTCCTGGTCCTGCGCCTCTCACCAGGCAATTCCTCTGAGCTTTGAGCCTGCATTTCTAATCGTTTCCTTGGATATTTTCAGGCACCTCAATCCAAGATGTCCCAAATTGAACATCTTTCTCCTCAAACCCTTTTTGCTACTTGAATGCAAATATGATGGCAAGAACATCTGCATTGAATCATAAGACTAGACATTACTTGATAAGAATGGAGTAGCAAAAACAGAGGGAGACTGGGACAGTAACATTACAGAGATGTACTGTTCCTAGATTCTTACCTCGGGACTTTTTTATACACAAGAGAAAATATGGTAAATATCTATTTTGTTTAAGCTACTGTGATTTGGCATTTCCAATTATATGCACCAGATCTTAATCCTAATTGATACCTATAATTTTCTCAAATTGTTTCTATTTTAAGGTTATAGTCTTTTGCTAAGTCACTTCAGTCGTGTCCAACTCTGTGCAACCCCATAGACGGCAGCCCACCAGGCTCCGCTGTCCCTGGGATTCTCCAGGCAAGAACACTGGAGTGGGTTGCCGTTTCCTTCTCCAATAGTCTTTTAAGTAGATACTTTTTCCAATGAGTAATCAGAGAATGGGGTGATTTTCTCAAGATAATAGCCATTCCCAAGTTCAGAGACAACCTCTGGATATACTGTCAGATCTATATTAAATTTGTAAAAGTAAAAGCTAGATTCTCATGTTTGCATCTTGAAGAATAAGGACTTAAATTGAGTAGTGTATTATACATACTATGTATTCCTCTCAGTCTTGGTACAGGAGGACTTATGCAGAAATCCACAATCTACCTGAATTCATACCTGATATACTGTAGATAGAAACACAGTATATCTTGTTTGGCTATTGACTACTGGGACCTGTTCATGTCCCTGGCCATGGGCTGGCTGGTCTTCCTTATGTTCAAGAATTCTGACTCAGACCTGTTAGACTGAGGGTCAGTCATCCTTGTTGAAAGCTGGAAAGGTAAATGAGGCTCTCTGGACACCATACAGAGAGTTTGACTTACAGGCTACATTTGACCAAAGCACCCTCAGGCACGACTCCCTGTGCTATACAGTAAATCTTTGTTGCTTTTCTATTGGGTATATAATAGTTTGTATCTCTTAATTTCATACTCCTCATTTGTCCCTCCCCACCTTCCTGCCCCGCTTTGGTAACCATAAGTTTGTTCCTATGTCTGTGAGTCTGTTTCTGTTTTGTATATAGATGCATTTGTACTATTTTTTTCGAGTCCACATATATGTGATATCATATAGTATTTGTCTTTGTCTGACTTCTTTTACTAAGCATTATTTGCTCTAGGTCCATACATATCGCTGCAAGTGGCAATATTTCATTCATTTTTATGACTGACTTAATATTTCATTGTATATATATGCTGCAAGAAGATCCAACCAGTCCATTCTGAAGGAGATCAATCCTGGAATTTCTTTAGAAGGAATGATGCTAAAGCTGAAACTCCAGTATTTTGGCCACCTCATGCGAAGAGTTGACTCATTGGAGAAGACTCTGATGCTGGGAGGGATTGAGGGCAGGAGGAGAAGGGGACGACAGAGGATGAGATGGCCGGATGGCATCACTGACTCGATGGATGCGAGTCTGAGTGACCTCCGGGAGCTGGTGATGGACAGGGAGGCCTGGCGTGCTGCGGTTCATGGGGTCGCAAAGAGTCGGACACGACTGAGCGACTGATCTGACTGATCTGATCTGATATATATGCTACATCTTCTTAAGTCAATCATCTTCCCTAGGCATTTGGGTTGCCTCTGTTCTTTAACTATTGGAAATAATGATGCTATGAACACTGGGGTATATGTATCTTTTCTAATTAAAGTTTTTTATTTTCCTGGCTATATACCCAAGAAGTGGAATTGCTGGATCATATGATAGTTCTATTTTTAGTTTTTTAAGTAACTTCCACAATATTTTCCCTAATGGTTGCACCAATTTACATTCCTACATTTATGAGGGTTCCCTTGTCTCTGGTGGAGCCCTTTTAGAAAAATATTTTCAAATCTATGAAATTAAAGTAATAAGATTATAAGCCAATAACATCAAAGTACAGTTATCAACAAATTTTTTAATTTAATATTATATTAAGATATGTGCTTCCTTATTAAAGCATTCAATTTTAAGATGTATCTGGCAATTACTGTAACTTTAGAGAGAGGGATAAATGATATTTTGTGACATTGGTAACAAGAGTAATGTAAAGGGAAAATACCTATGATTTCCAAGACAGAATCACAGGTATTATCAATGGGTAATATTAATACTATTGTGTTTTGTGGCCTACCTTCATAAGGGAAGAAAATTCTAAATTTCAGCCAGAGATTAGTGAAAATAAATATATGTTTTGATTTTTTTTTCCAGTCAGGTCTACTTAATTCTAAACAGATACCGTGGGGATCTATGATTCCCAGTTTAAGAACCCTACTTTAAATCATGAAAGAATCCTTATGACTTCTGCATTTTATTAGAGACCACATAGGAGTTTTGGTTTATAAGACGATTTTGAACACTTGACAGGATTGGTCCTGGATATTAGCTCCTTTCACAGTTCAAGAACCTTATGAAAGCTGTCATATATGTGTATCTGACTCCAGTCACTGTCATCCGGGGAGGCCTGCATTGTACCATGTTAATTCCATTGCCAGTGACAAATGACATCAGATTGCAGTGATAGGCCAGTGCGTGGTGGTGGTTTAGTTGCTAAGTCATGTCTGACTCTTGCGGCCCCAGGCTCCCCATCCATGGGATTCTCCAGGCAAGAATACTGGAGTGGGTTGCCATTTCCTTCTGCAGGGGATCTTCCCGATTCAGTGTATGGATTAAAGGAAAAATGAGTTACCGAGTAGCCCCTGAGGATCTCTCTGAGGGTGCATTGAGACCCAGGAAAATGGCTATGTATTCACTTTGGAAAGATTCTGTTTTGGCTGATCTGCAGATAAAAGACTTTCTTTGAAGTATCCTTTGGTATATTAAAATCAAATATGAAACTAAGAAAAATAGTAAAAATCGCATTCTTTCAAAAATTCCCCATAAACATTAAGCTTTCCCCAAAATCCAATTTAGTGAAAGAAAATTCTGCCATGAAGTGGTACTTGATAAGAACAGTTGAAGAAGCAGTTGTAGTATCTTTGTCTACTGTTAAAGAGACACACCCAAGTAAAAGATGATGAGGTGCTCATCACACACACAAAAAATACTTGAAATTTTTTTCAAAAATATAGGAAATCTAAAAAGATAGCCTTGGTGTTTATAAAAATGGACACTAACCCAGCCTTAGCAAAATTTTGGAAGACTAAATTTCAGTAAACTCAGTGAAATTAAGAAAAAACAAGAGAAAATATTTCTCACTTAAAAGATACTTTTAAGTGGAACAAAACTTGAGGATAAAATTATCTTTTAATAAAAGATGTATTCTGTTGAGATAATGTGTCATCAATTGCATTAATAGAGGCAGAAACATACAGATAATATATAAATGTGTCCTGACAATTGTAAACACGGAAATGTACCACACAAGGCCAAATTTAGGGTCAGCTCAGTTCAGTTCAGTTGCTCAGTCATGTCCAACTCTTTGTGACCCCATTGACTGCAACACGCCAGGCCTCCCTGTCCATCACAACCCCCAGAGTTTACTCAAACGCATGTCCATTTCATCAGTCATGCCATCTAACTATATCATCCTATGTCATCCCCTTCTCCTCCTGCCTTTAATCTTTCCCAGTATCAGGGTCTTTTCAAATCAGTCGGTTCTTCACATCAGGTGGCCAAAGTGTTGGAGTTTCAGCTTCAGCATCAGTCCTTCCAATGACTATTCAGGACTGATTTCTTTTATGACGGACTAATTAGATCTCCTTGCAGTCCAAGGGACTCTCAAGAGTCTTCTCTAACACCACAGTTCAAAAGCATCAATTCTTTGGTGCTTAGCTTTCTTTATAGTCCAACTCTCACATCCATACATGACTACTGGAAAAACCATAGTCTTGACTAGACAGACCTTTGCTGGCAAAGTAGTCTCTTCTTTTTAATATGCCATCTAGGTTGGTCATAACTTTTCTTCCAAGGAACAAGCATCTTTTAATTTCATAGCTGCAGTCACAATTTGCAGTGATTTTGGAGCCCTAAAAAATAAAGCCTGTCACTGTTTCCACTGTTTCCCCATCTATCTGCCATGAAATGATGGGACCAGAGGCCATGATCTTAGTTTTCTGAATGTTGAGTTTTAAGCCAACTTTGTCACTTTGCTCTTTCACCTTCATCAAGAGGCTCTTTAGTTCTTCTTCACTTTCTGCCATAAGGGTGGTGTCATCTGCATATTTGAGGCTATTGATATTTCTCCCAGCTATCTTTATTCCAGCTTGTGCTTCATCAAGCATGGCATTTCTCATGATGTACTCTGCATATAAGTTAAATAAGCAGGGTGACAATATACAGCCTTGATGCACTCCTTTATCTCTTTGGAACCAGTCTGTTGTTCCATGTCCAGTTCTAACTGTTGCCTCCTAACCTGCATACAAATTTCTCAAGAGGCAGGTCAGGTGATCTGGTATTCCCATCTCTTGAAGAATTTTCCACGGTTTGTTATGGTCCACACAGTAAAAGGCTTTGGCATAGTCAATAAAGCAGAAATAGATATTTTTCTGGAACTCTCTTGCTTTTTCGATGATCCAAGAGATGTTGGCAATTTGATCTCTGGTTCCTCTGCCTTTTCTAAATCCAACTTGAACATCTGGAACTTCACGGTTCACATACTATTGAAGCCTGGCTTGGAGAATTTTGAGCATTACTTTACTAGCGTGTGAGATGAGTGCAATTGTGCGGTAGTTGGAGCATTCTTTGGCATTGCCTTTCTTTGGGATTGGAATGAAAACTGACCTTTCCCAGTCCTGTGGGCACTACTGAGTTTTCCAAATTTGCTGGTATATTGAGTGCTCCACTTTCACAGCATCATCTTTTAGGATTTGAAATGGCTCAACCGGAATTCCATTACCTCCACTAGCTTTGTTCATAGTGATGATTCCTAAGGCCCACTTGACTTTGCATTCCAGGATGTCTGGCTCTAGGTTGGTGATCACACCATAGTGATTATCTGGGTTGTGAAGATCTTTTTTGTATAGTTCTTCTGTGTATTCCTGCCATCGCTTTTTAATATCTTCTGCTTCTGTTAGGTCCATATCATTTCTGTCCTTTGTCATGCCCATCTTTGCATGAAATTTTACCTTGGTATCTCTAATTTTCTTGAAGAGATCTCTAGACTTTCCCATTCTATTGTTTCCTTTATTTCTTTGCATTGATCACTAAGGAAGACTTTCTTATCTCTCCTTGCTATTCTTTGGAACTCTGTATTCAAATGGGTATATCTTTCCTTTTCACCTTTTCCTTTCACTTCTCTTCTATTCACAGCTATTTGTAAGACCTCTTCAGACACTTTGCTTTTTTGCGTTTCTTTTCCTTGGGTCCCCACAGCCACAAGACCAGCTCTGAAAAGACTAGCTGTTTTTGTGCTCAAGCTGGGCTCATTAAAAAAGGGTTCAACAGTTCAATGATTTATTAATTTGTTAGTGGTGAAAATTTTTTTTCCATAAAATCCCATTATCTGGAATGACTTAGAAATAAGATCTTAAAGTTAGCTACATTTCCTGGACACAGAGATGATCCTAGACTCCACCCATAAATCATCAATCAACTATAACAAGGTATTGAGGAGTGTCCTAGTCTCCATGCCCACTTCAGGAACCCTGAGCTCTCTCTGGCATATTGGCCAAAAGAACTGTGCCCATTTGAACACCAATCTCAGTCACCACTGACGAAGTGTCTACTACATCCAGGGATTTTTCATAAAGTGCTCCTGCTTCTCAACAATCCTGTGTAGGGGAATTAATGTCTCCAACTTATGAGTAAAGAAAGTTCCAAATTTTGAATGACTTGCCCAAGGTCACAGGATTACCCTGTGGTAAAACCAAACCTAGGTCTTCCCAGTTCCCAAACCTACATTTATATCCCTCATTTAAAAGACTAGCCCAGGTCAACAAGATGAGCCATCACCTTCTTGGGCAAATCTCTCTTCTGATTCCAGAGTCAGCCAAGCTGACCCAGTGCCTTCACACTGACAGCAGTGCTAGTGGTGGCAGGAAAAGGGAGAATAAAGCAAGAGCAGTAAAAATGACAGCCTGAGCAACAGGAGTCACAGCGAGGTGGCCAGGACAGTAACATTAGCTGTGGGGAGCTAGAGTTGCCACCAGGCCCAAGTCGTGAAGCTCAGCGGGGACCCAGAGTGCAGAGCTAAAGTGAATGCTCACCTAGGCTCTCCCCACAACCCACTTAGTTACCCAAACACTTTCTGAGTGACCTGAATCAGGAAGATAGGTCGATGCCTATGAATGAGCATAAGCGCCAATTCCACCCAAATAGCAAGGTACTGGGGAAGTGTCGTTAGTGACAGAGTCAGCTGCACTGCACCCAGGCACAGACAGAGAACATCCTCATTCACTTCTGTAAAACATAGACTCACCCACTGCCCAAGAGCCATCCTGGCCTTATCTCTGCAAAGATCTTTGTACGAATCATCCCTGAGTGAGCAACTTGTATACCCTTCCAGGAATGACGTGTGTCAGGGACTCAACCAGATTTAAATATCAGATTTTTTAATTTTTCCTTAGGAAGAGCAGGAAGAGACAGAAGGGAGGGAAAGGAAGGTCCTAGAAAGAATCTGGTCTTTAGACTCTCCCTTCCTTCTCTGCACATCAGCACATCCGTTTCTTGGCACACTTTTCTCTTTCATCCCTGCCGTCTGGTTGCCCAAATTTTCCATCAAGGGCCCCCAGTAAAGGCTTCTTTTCCCCTGAAATTCCCACTACTCAAAATGTACTTCTTGCTCATTCTCCCTCATTTTCCCCCATTCTCCTCAGAAGTCCCTTCCCCTGGTTCAAGAATTCAAAAAGCATTTTAATTACACTCATGTATCCCAAGTGTAAATAATAGACATCCTGCTTCAGGGACTCCTCCAGATGAATGTCTGATAGGAAGCAGGGAAGCACTGTGGAGAAAAGAGCTTTGAGCCGAGGGCCTTTCCCTCGAGCACATCTGTGAGTGAGTCCTGACGGAGAGTATAGACAGGGCGGTCTCACCCACTCCTGGTGAGAGTAAGAGAAGAAGGAGTAGGAGCACCTAGGGTTTTCTTCAAGAACCACAGGGGTAATTATGCAGCCAAGTCTCCCCATGTGGCTGAGGTGGGGAGTGCTCCATGGCCCACATGTTCTTGGAGGTCCTCAGTATATCAGGGTGATGACTATGAATTGTTGGGAGACCAGACACAGCGATAATAGAAAACAGGTTTTGCTAAAACAAAGCTTGTCCACCATTCCACGCTGGGTGTTGACTCTGACTCTACCAGGATTGGTTCTGGTAGTTGAACCTTTCAGATTCCAGCAAGAAACTGATGGGGAAAGAGGAGGAGGACACTGGCTGATTCCTCCATTGATACGGAAGTAGATGAGTGCTTATCCCTCCTCCCAAGGGAAGAAGAAGTCAAGAGAGCTTCCTGTCCCTTCTCCTTCCAAAACCACCTCTCAGCCCTCTGCCTTTTGTCAGAAAACCACAGCTACCTAAGCCTCAGATTCACAAGTCTTCAAAAAGGCCCTCAGAGCTGTTTGCTGCTCTTCATTTTATTTTTCACTCTCTTGGCTTGGTGTACAAAATAAATACGATACTCTAAAATGAACTACTTACCATTTATGCTGTGTTCCCAAAGAAAGGCAATGCCAAAGAGTGCTCAAACTACCGCACAATTGCACTCATCTCACACGCTAGTAAAGTAATGCTCAAAATTCTCCAAGCCAGGCTTCAGCAATATGTGAACCGTGAACTTCCTGATGTTCAAGCTGGATTTAGAAAAGGCAGAGGAACCAGAGATCAAATTGCCAACATCCGCTGGATTATCAAAAAAGCAAGAGAGTTCCAGAAAAACATCTATTTCTGCTTTATTGACTATGCCAAAGCCTTTGACTGTGTAGATCACAATAAACTATGGAAAATTCTGAGAGAGATGGGAATACCAGACCACCTGATCTGCCTCTTGAGAAATCTGTATGCAGGTCAGGAAGCAACAGTTAGAACTGGACATGGAACAACAGACTGGTTCCAAATAGGAAAGGAGTACGTCAAGGCTGTATATTGTCACCATGTTTATTTAACTTATATGCAGAGTACATCATGAGAAATGCTGGACTGGAGGAAACACAAGCTGGAATCAAGATTGCCGGGAGAAATATCAATAACCTCAGATATGCAGATGACACCACCCTTATGGCAGAAAGTGAAGAGGAACTCAAAAGCCTCTTGATGAAAGTGAAAGTGGAGAGTGAAAAGGTTGGCTTAAAGCTCAACATTCAGAAAACGAAGATCATGGCATCCAGTCCCATCACTTCATGGGAAATAGATGGGGAAACAGCGGAAACTGTGTCAGACTTTATTTTTCTGGGCTCCAAGATCACTGCAGATGGTGACTGCAGCCATGAAATTAAAAGACGCTTACTCCTTGGAAGGAAGGTTATGACCAACCTAGATAGCATATTCAAAAGCAGAGACATTACTTTGCCAACAAAGGTTCGCCTAGTCAAGGCTATGGTCTTTCCTGTGGTCATGTATGGATGTGAGAGCTGGACTGTGAAGAAAGCTGAGCGCCGAAGAATAGATGCTTTTGAACTGTGGTGTTGGAGAAGACTCTTGAGAGTCCCTTGGACTGCAAGGAGATCCAACCAGTCCATTCTGAAGGAGATCAGACCTGGGATTTCTTTGGAGGGAATGATGCTCAAGCCGAAACTCCAGTATTTTGGCCACCTCATGCGAAGAGTTGACTCATTGGAGAAGACTCTGATGCTGGGAGGGATTGAGGGCAGGAGGAGAAGGGGACGACAGAGGATGAGATGGCTGGATGGCATCACTGACTCGATGAATGTGAGTCTGAGTGACCTCCGAGAGCTGGTGATGGATAGGGAGGCCTGGCGTGCTGCGGTTCATGGGGTCGCAAAGAGTCGGACACGACTGAGCGACTGATCTGATCTGATCTGATCATGTAGCACAATAATAATTATAGCTATCATTAAATATATGCCTAACTTTATTGTAAATGTCCTTTGATTGGAATCCTAAACTGTTCAGAGATATTCATATTTGGTAATTTAGTGCTCAAGTGGTATGATCATTCACTCAGAACTTTAAAAATATTAGGGGAACCATTAATTAAGAGGCCAGGTTCTACTTCCAACTCTGATTATAATTAGCTATGTGATTTGGGGCAATTCCCTTAGTCTCTTTGAGTCTTGATTTCCTCAAACATAAAACAACGTAATTGAACTATCAGAGAGAGATCAGTCGCTCAGTCATGTCCCACTCTTTGCGACCCCATGAATTGCAGCACGCCAGGCCTCCCTGTCCATCACCAACTCCCAGAGGTCACTCAGACTCACATCCATCAAGTCAGTGATGCCATCCAGCCATCTCATCCTCTGTCGTCCCCTTCTCCTCTTGCCCCCAATCCCTCCCAGCATCAGAGTCTTCTCCAATGAGTTAACTCTTCGCATGAGGTGGCCAAAATACTGGAGTTTCAGCTTGAGCATCATTCCTTCCAAAGAAATCCCAGGGCTGATCTCCTTCAGAATGGACTGGTTGGATCTCCTTGCAGTCCAAGGGACTCTCAAGAGTCTTCTCCAACACCACAGTTCAAAAGCATCAATTCTTCGGCGCTCAGCCTTCTTCACAGTCCAGCTATCACATCCATACATGACCACAGGAAAGACCATAGCCTTGACTAGGCGAACCTTTGTTGGCAAAGTGATGTCTCTGCTTTTGATATGCTATTTAGGTTGGTCATAACTTTCCTTCCAAGGAGTAAGCGTCTTCTAATTTCATGGCTGCAGTCACCATCTGCAGTGATCTTGGAGCCCAGAAAAATAAAGTCTGACACTGTTTCCACTGTTTCCCCATCTATTTCCCATGAAGTGATGGGACTGGATGCCATGATCTTCGTTTTCTGAATGTTGAGCTTTAAGCCAACCTTTTCACTCTCCACTTTCACTTTCATCAAGAGGCTTTTGAGTTCCTCTTCACTTTCTGCCATAAGGGTGGTGTCATCTGCATATCTGAGGTTATTGATATTTCTCCCGGCAATCTTGATTCCAGCTTGTGTTTCCTCCAGTCCAGCATTTCTCATGATGTACTCTGCATATAAGTTAAATAAACATGGTGACAATATACAGCCTTGCCGTACTCCTTTTCTTTTTTGGAACCAGTCTGTTGTTCCATGTCCAGTTCTAACTGTTGCTTCATGACCTGCATACAGATTTCTCAAGAGGCAGGTCGGGTGGTCTGGTATTCCCATCTCTTTCAGAACTTTCCACAGTTGATTGTGATCCACACAGTCAAAGGCTTTGGCATAGTCAATAAAGCAGAAATAGATGTTTTTCTGGAACTCTCTTGCTTTTTCCATGATCCAGCGGATGTTGGCAATTTGATCTCTGGTTCCTCTGCCTTTTCTAAAACCAGCTTGAACATCAGGAAGTTCACGGTTCACATATTGCTGAAGCCTGGCTTGGAGAATTTTGAGCATTACTTTACTAGTGTGTGAGATGAGTGCAATTGTGTGGTAGTTTGAGCATTCTTTGGCATTGCCTTTCTTTGGGATTGGGATAAAAACTGACCTTTTCCAATCTTGTGGCCACTGCTGAGTTTTCCAAATTTGCTGGCATATTGAGTGCAGCACTTTCACAGTATCATCTTTCAGGATTTGGAATAGTTCTACTGGAATTCCATCACCTCCACTAGCTTTGTTCGTAGTGATGCTTTTTAAGGCCCACTTGACTTCACATTCCAGGATGTCTGGCTCTAAGTGATCACACCATCGTGATTATCTGCGTCATGAAGATCTTTTTTGTACAGTTCTTCTGTGTATTCTTGCCATCTCTTCTTAATATCTTCTGCCTCTGTTAGGTCCATACCATTTCTGTCCTTTATCGAGCCCATCTTTGCATGAAATGTTCCTTTGGTATCTCTGATTTTCTTGAAGAGATCCCTAGTCTTTCCCATTCTGTTGTTTTCCTCTATTTCTTTGCATTGATCTCTGAAGAAGGCTTTCTTATCTCTTCTTGCTATTCTTTGGAACTCTGCATTCAGATGTTTATATCTTTCGTTTTCTCCTTTGCTTTTCACTTCTCTTCTTTTCACAGCTATTTGTAAAAAATAAAGCCATTTTTCCATAACTCCAGAAAGAATGAAAGGACGGAGCCAAAGCAAAAAGAATACCCAGCTGTGGATGTGACTGGTGATAGAAGCAAATTCCGATGCTGTAAAGAGCAATATTGCATAGGAACCTGGAATGTCAGGTCCTTGAATCAAGGCAAATTGGAAGTGGTCAAACAAGAGATGGCAAGAGTGAATGTCGACATTCTAGGAATTAGCGAACTAAAATGGACTGGAATGGGTGAATTTAACTCAGAGGACCATTATATCTACTACTGTGGGCAGGAATCCCTCAGAAGAAATGGAGTGGTCATCATGGTCAACAAAAGAGTCTGAAATGCAGTACTTGGATGCAATATCAAAAACGACAGAATGATCTCTGTTCGTTTCCAAGGAAAACCATTCAATGTCACAGTAATCCAAGACTATGCCCCAACCAGTAACGCTGAAGAAGCTGAAGTTGAACGGTTCTATGAAGACCTACAAGACCTTTTAGAACTAACACCCAAAAAAGATGTCCTTTTCATTATAGGGGACTGGAATGCAAAAGTAGGAAGTCAAGAAACACCTGGGGTAACAGGCAAATTTGGCCTTGGAATACGGAATGAAGCAGGGCAAAGACTAACAGAGTTTTGCCAAGAAAATGCACTGGTCATAGCAAATACCCTCTTCCAACAACACAAGAGAAGACTCTATACATGGACATCACCAGATGGTCAACACCGAAATCAGATCGATTATATTCTTTGCAGCCAAAGATGGAGAAGCTCTATATAATCAGCAAAAACAAGACCAGGAGCTGACTGTGGCTCGGACCATGAACTCCTTATTGCCAAATTCAGACTTAAATTGAAGAAAGTAGGGAAAACCACTAGACCATTCAGGTATGGCCTAAATCAATTGAACTATAAAGCTCTCTAATTTACCATTCATCTCTAGAATTTCACAACATTGTGATTTCACTAATATTGAGTATCCTTTAATACTATTAAGACTTTTGAGACTTTTACACAATCTTGAAAAATTATTATAAAAGCTACATGTACTATCATGAGCTTTCCTGGTGGCTCAGATGGTAAAGAATCCACCTGGAATGCAGTAGACTCAGGTTTGATCCCTGGGTCAGGAAGATTCCCTGGAGAAGGGAATGGCTACCCACTCCAGTATTCTTGCCTGGAGAATTCCATGGACAGAGGAACCTGGTGGGCTACAGTCCACACAGCCCCAAAGGTTTGGACATGACTGAGCAACAAACATGCTATGATAGCCCGACATCCACTGGACATTATGTCTGTCATAGACAGTATCCCTGATATTTCACAAAACAGTCTCATTTAATCTTCTCAACAAACCTATGAAGTATATACTATTGCCCTGATTTTAGAGATAAGAAAACAGAGACTAATGCCCCTGAAGTCAACTGAACTGGAATTCAGTTAACTATATGGATTCTATATGGTTCCAAAGTCTATGTTCTTCAAGCCACATTGTGATGCCTTCAGAATAATTTTGCACAATGTAGATGAGGCTAGAGATTGGTTTGAATCTGTCCCAAGTTTGAAATATACCTTGTGTTTTTCATGTCTGGTGTGTGTGTATGCTTATGTGTGTTTCCTCCTCCTTCTCCTCCTCTCTTTTCTCCTTCTTCTTCAGATAAATTTCTCTGTAAACTGACTTTTTCTATCATCTGTTTCTTTCTTACAAAATAAAAGTTTAGAACAGCCACAAATATTCCTATAACTGGAATTAATTAGATGTTGGAATGCCTGATAAATTCAAATTTATTAATTTATCCTAAAAGTAAAAAATCATATAGAAAATATCCTGTAATGATTCACAGTCCATAAGCAGAGGGAGAAAGTGCAGTGAGATGTGTAGGCTTTGGAACTAGATAGTTGAAGCACAAATACCAACTCAGTGCCAAGTTCTGAGACTTTCGGTCAGTTACTAGACTTCACTGGTTATGCATTTATTCATCTGTTAAATAGATGCAATAATGCCTGTCTCACAGAGTAATAATAAAAACCAAGGCTGTTAATGTAAGTGGAGATAGGTAGCTACAACAGTAAGAATGAATGTCGGTGAAGGACAGGTACTATGCGAAATATTGTACTGTATTATCGAAATATTTTACTGTATTATCTAATTAATGCTCACAACTACAACTGAACTATGTCCTGTCATTATCTCCATTTCACAGAGAGCAGAATCAAGATATGTAAGATTAAGTAATTTGCCCAAGTCATGCAGGTGAGGGTGGTGGCACTTGGATTTCAATCTACAAAGTCTATCTTCAGGGGCCAGACCAGAGTAAGGTGCCTGACATAGAAGAGAAATTTGACAGACATATTTCTTTCATACCTATAAAAATTTTTAAAGATTTAGAGTAAGAAACTGATCAACACATTATTTGATGGAGTGAATTTAATTTTTAACCTTAAAAACCTTGGATTTTGTAGAGAATATTGTATCAGAATGTTGGAAAATATAGCATGACCTACTTCAAGTAAAGAAGCTTTAAATAAGGTCTGTTTTAAATAGCACGCCCTAGAGTATTCACCACAAAAATTGCCAACCATTTATCAAGTGAGCTACCAGTGTGTGTGTGTGTGTGTGTGAGAGAGAGAGAGAGAGAGAGAGAGAAAGAGGGCACCTCACCCACTGCTTTATCAGCCAGACATTTGGTAAATAGACTTGTGATATCATTTTTGTTTTTGACACCAAATAATTTAGCCTGAATTTGACTCTTGAACTTGAATGCAATGTGAAGCAAGGTTAGTCACATTTAAGGGAAAGTATTAAGCATCTGAGACCCTTATTAGATTTCTAAGTTTTTGTTACTGGATTTTTATCAAATACTAGAAATCCCACAAAGGAAGAAAGGAAACAAGGGTAAAAAAGGAAGGAAAAAAAGAGAAAGAGGGAAGGAGGGAGGGAGGAGCTTCAAGCTAAGGCAGAAGAATATAGCCACAGACCTCCAAATCAATAGGAGAGTATTTCAAAAATAAATTTGAAAGATAATGTCCATCAAATACTTCAAAAGCAAAATTAAATGAAACACACACACACACACACAAATAAATAAATAAATGAAACATTTTTAGTGAGACAAAAACATACTGTTTGTGTATTTATCGTACACATTAAAATTCAGGTTTACATTCTGTAGCTTTGATGACAAAGGAACCAGTCTAGTGCTGTAAATGAGAAGAGGAAGTAAAGGTTTCATTGGTAATCAAATGCAGCTACTTAGTAGGAACTGGGAAAGGAGTCTGCAGACTGTGGCTGTGGACAGTTGGACAAGCACTGTGACATGATATCTTGTACAGTAGGGCAGACATGCCCTTTCTCATCAGAAATCATCAGTTCTGGGCTCTGTTTCAGCCTTGCTATTTAAGTTACTATGTGGTTTACAGTAAATTGTTTAAACTCTTTGAATGCATTAGAAATGATGATACAACCACAATTAGGCTATGTAGTGCATTTGAAACTCTTAACTTAGAAAAGTAGTTTGAATGAAATATCAGTGACATGATTTCTTCCATTTCTGTTTGTTTTCAATGTATTTCAGGTGAGATGAGACTAAAAATATATATTTCAAATATGGCAATTTGCTTCATGTTTATGGCAAATAAGAAGAGGTGTAGATAGTGAATTCTTACTAATGGGTCTCTTCTCTTGGGGTTACTCTTCATGTTCCAGGCAGGGTAAAAAGTGTGTAAAATTGAAGAAATATGAAATCCATTATATGAGAAGTATATTAATCAAGAATAAAAGTTCTAGCCTACATCCTCAATTATGTTTTCTTGATTAAAGTTAGATTGTTTTAAATGCTAATTATAGTGAAATTCAATAGCAGGGAGAAGGAAAAAGTAACCAAACTGACCACAATTTATTTTTCTTTAAGTCAGTTTGTTAATTGGGTTAGAATCCTACTGTTAAAAAAAAAAGACTAGAGAAGATTATTTTTAGCTTGTGGCTCTAAAATTCCTTAGTGCTTCTTTCAGCTTCATGTCAAAAGAAGAATAAATGTCCAAAAGTGATAAAAAGTGAAGGTTTCTTTCACATTGGCAGCCTGGTTCTAATGACCAGACAGTGTGATTTAAAGACATCAGACCTGTGTTCTGTTCGTTCTGTTCGTTCTGTTCGTTACTAGTTCCCAACCTCTGGCTTATGTTGGAAGTTTTACCATTCCCAGCATTAATGTATTGTGGTTGAGCGCTTTATCACTTTAAAACATACACCACAGCCTCATATGTATTCATTTCAAACTATTTACCAGCTCACTGTTTTTTTTTCTTCCATGAATAATGCATAAGACAACAAGTGGAATCAGCTTTTTATTTCTCTACCATCAAAAATAAAAAAGAATAAAATCCTGTGACAACTCTTATTGAACACCTTTCCAACCTAAATCTTTACCACTGAACCACTGGGAAGCCATGCTTATTCCATCTTGGATGACTCCCCAGGACCAACCTCCATGTCTTGCAGACAGTATATATTAAATGCATTTTGCTATTACTCTTCTTTTTATCATCTTTATAGAAAAGAAAATGAAGAAATAAAAAGACTTGCCCAGGGCTACAAACTGATTAAAAAAGAAAGTGCCAATTTTCAAGATAGCCTTAAGGTGTTTATCATTCTATTATTAAATAGGCCAAGAAAATTATCCCCATCATTGAGTTACTTTATCAGAGGACTTTAAAGGGACATTCCCAGATTTGCCTGGCTGTGCTCACATGACTTCAGGCCATTCATGGTAAAACCACAAACCTCACCACCTCTGAGGTCACTAAAAGCTTTATTTACTGGAATGATGGCCACATGGAGGTTAGACTGTTTACTCAGATTTGCCTCAAAGCACAGTGCTGTCAGTTGTCATAAGGTGGAAGGGGCTGGGCTCACTAACCAGTATTTAGTAAAAGGCTTCCCAAAAGTCCAGGTAAGCCAGGAAGTTGCAGGTGACTCACTGTTCAGAGCCCTCATCCTGAGTCATTCTCCACCAAACTTCTCAGAATAGGATTAAGGAGAGACAGAGCCAGAGCATCATGACCCCAGGGAACTGTGAAATACGCCGCTCTTTTCTCTGATTTCCCACTCTCCTTCTCTGTGCTGCCTTCCTGGCCACGACTGCCCCTCTAGCTGCCACACTTTGTCACTATCATTGTTGTCTTCCTCACTCAAACTCTCTTTCCTGATTCTTCAGAACCAGCAATTGGCTTCATAACAAAGAAGCTCTTTTGCGCTAAATTGCCCCGGTTGTGTCGGATTCTTTGCAACACTGTGGACTGTAGCCTGCCAGGCTCCTCTGTCCATAGGATTCTCCAGGCAAGAATACTGGAGTGGGTTGCCATTTCCCTCTCCAAATGAAGCTCTTACTCCTGGTCAAGGCAATCTCGTCCTTGCCAGGAAACACATTTTCATTCTACTATAACCTTTTAAAGTTAAGGCCACTGTTTTCATTCTCTAGTCCAAGGATGACAAGTAGGTTTCGTCTCACGTGTTAATTCCAGCTGGTTGGTTAGTGGGGCCTGGGATGCTGGGCTTGTGGGGTGCTAAGGGCATACCTAGGCTCAGTGATGGAGAGGACTGTGACAGTGAGTCGGTGCTCTGGGCGTGGGCACGTCTGCCATGTGTTGGTCATCCCTGACCACAAGGAAGTACTTTCAATAGAGGGAATCTCCAGAGATGCAGGAGAAAAGGAACTATCATAGCAGTTCTGTGATTGATGTATTTAACTAGATCAGACTCCACGGCTTTCTGCAAATTATTTCATTCAAGAAGCCTCAGACTTTACCATACGCAGAATCAGTTTAGACCAGAAATGCTATCCAGCAAATATAATGTTCTTATGAGGTTTTAACTAACATATTATCTAAAGCACTGTCCCATTTTTATATTTTTTTCTTATTGTTTCCTTCCAGAGTAAACGTTGGAACTCTACCTCTTGGTCCTAGTTATAAACTGGGTGATTATTTACTGTCTTTTTCTCTGGAGAACCCCAACTAAACACATTGTTTTTAATTTTCCTTTCTAAAAACAATGTTATTTAATGACATTGGGTAGCTACCTCATACCACTGAACTGAAAATGCTGCGAGAGTTGTAGAATGATCTTGATTTACTACATATTCATGGAAATATGAAATATTTTAGAAATAAATAATTCTCATCACTACCTACAGATCTAATACACTTCCAAGTAAGTACAGAAGGCATATTTTCACTTTAAAATATCCTTACTTGCATTTGATTTCCATGTAATTTGCAGAAGTGCTGGAGGCCACAGCTACCACCTAAAGACCTCTTGTGGCCACCCCTAAGACTTTTGCACTTGCCATTAACAAGCAGACTGCTTCAAAGCCTGTCCTTTCAAAGCCCATCAAAGTGACCACTGCCAATGTGTAAAACACCATTACCAGCAACAGGGGTCCTTGCATTCACTATCAGAGGTGCTGCCTAGTCACCAAGTCACCACAAATGCCACTTGTACAGCCAATGAAGGAACCAAGACTAGCCCAAGAAAACCTGGAAAGTGGAAAAATGTCTTCATGCTGGCCTTTAGCTGTCATCCAAAAAAGACTTTAAGCTCTGGGAGGGTGGAGACCATTTCTTTCTTACTCACTTTTGAAAGTTTAGTAGCAGAGTGTATGATACACAGCTGGAACTCAAGAAATCATTATTGAATGTGTAGATGATGGATGGAAGGATGAATGAATGGGGGAGGGTGGATGGATGGATGGGAGGATGAATGAATGCTGTTCCCTTCCAGTCCTTTGTGTTAACATGTTGGCATTGGCATGAAATAATCAATCAACCCCCAGATGGCTGCAGAAACATTTGATAGTTTTAGTTTGACACAGGAAATAGCTATCAAGCAGATGATTTTTTTTTAAGTATCAGGAGAAGCCTTTTTGATGTCATACTCAATCTAAAAGTTGTTTTCTTCCTGTCACAGTTACTGCAGTAGACATATTGAGGAGACAGAAAAATTTCAGGGTATTCGCAGGCAACTGTAGAAATCAGCATTTTCCTTGGAGAATGATTTCTTATACCCCAGTAATACCTGAATCTGTACAATAGCAAATAAGAATGGGAATAGCTGCTGCTGCTGCTAAGTCACTTCAGTCATGTCCGACTCTGTGTGACCCCATAGATGGCAGCCCACCAGGCTCCCCCATCCTTGGGATTCTCCAGGCAAGAACACTGGAGAGGGTTGCCATTTCCTTCTCCAATGCATGAAAGTGGAAAGTACAAGTGAAGTCACTCAGTCGTGTCCGACCCTCAGCAACCCCATGGACTACAGCCTTCCAGGCTCCTCCGTCCATGGGATTTTCCAGGCAAGAATGCTGGAGTTGGGTGCCATTGCCTTCTCCCGGGAATAGCTAGAGCTATGTAAATATAGTTCTTAAAAGACTCCCTCCCTAAAGTTTCAATGCTTAGTGTTCAGTACTTAGACTCCATTTTCTATACATGAGTTACCAGTCCTGATAAGAAAAATTCACTCCACTAGGGTGGATCAGTGAGGGGATGGAATGGGACTGAGCATAAAACATTATGAAGCCCAAACAAGGTTCAGCAAATAATGTTGGACTAAAATAGAGATTTCTTCTTTCTTAATTATTTTTACCTATAGGTTTTACTGGTAACTCAGTCAAAATGACTGAATAAAAGACAGAAGAAGCTTTATTGAGATATAACTTATACCATAAAATTCACCCTTTAACAAGTATATGTTTCAATGATTTTGGTAAATCCATGCATTTCTACAACCATCACAGCAATCTAGCTTAAGAACATTTTCTATCACCTTCAAAATTTCTGTCATTCCCATTTGTAGTTAATCCCCACTCCCATGCCCAGCCCATGCAATTACTCTTCTGTTTATATGTCTCTGTAGCTTTACCATTTCCAGAAATTTCATATAAATAGGATCATGCAATATATAATCTTTTGTGTCTTTCTTCTTTCACTTTGCATGGTGGTTTTGAGATTCACCTGTGTTGCGCATAGATCAATAATATGTTTCTTCTTATTGCTAAATAGTTTTATATAATAATACTACATTCAATTTAACCAGTCAATGGACATTCAGATTGTATCCATATTTTGCCAAGAGCCCATGCAGGTGAACGTGCTAAGTCACTTTAGTCATGTTCGACTCTTTGCAATGCTATGGCCTGTAGCCCACCAGGCTCCTCTGTCCATAGGCTTCTCAGGCAAGAATTCTGGAGTGGGTTGCCATTTCCTTCTCCAGGGGATCTTCCTGATCCAGGGATTGAACCTGCATCACTTATGTCTCCTGCATTGTCAGGCGGGTTCTTTACCACTAATGCCACCTGATCCATTTTTTAGCTATTATGAACAATGATTGTGTGAGCATTTTTAGACAAGTCTTTGTGTGAACATATGTTATTTATTTCTCTTAGGCATGTACCTAGGAAAGGAATGGCTAGGTCATATGCTAAATTTATGTTTTACTTTAAGACATTGCTGAACTATTTGCCAAAGTGGATGTATTGTTTTATATTCTCACCAGTACTGTGAATGCATTCCAGTTTCCCTACACCTCCTACACTTGATAAAGTCACTCTTCATCACCGTCATTCCAAAGAGTTTATATTGGTATCTCACTGTGATTTTTAATCTGCATTTCCCAAAACAAGGATGTCAAGCATCTTTTCATGTGTTTATTAGCCATTCAGATAGCTTCTGGTGAAATACCTTTCAAATCTTCTGCCCATTTTTCAATTAGTCAGTTTGTCTTATTATTTTTATTATTGAATTTTAAGTGCTCTTTTCTTCTGGACTCAAGTTCTTCATTAGATATATGATTTACAAATATTTTCTAGACGTGTTTGGCTTGTCCATTCTTTTAATGGCACCTTTTTTAAAAAAAACCATTTTAGCCTACTATTTTTTCTTTTTTGAATTTATTTACTTCTTAGTTGAAGGATAATTGCTTTACAGAATTGTGTTGATTTCTGCCGAACATCATGAATCAGTTAATGGCACCTTTTATTTATTTATTTAATTGCACCTTTTAAAGAGCCTAAGTTTTTAATTTTGATGAAGCCCAATTTATTAATTCTTTTCTTTGTGGATTGTGCTTTTGATGTTGCATCCATATTTTTCTTTTATTGTTTTTATTTTGTTTTACTTCTTTTCTTGATATCTGATATTGTTGCATCTGTATTTATTCCTGAGTTCAGCCAAATAGGTATTTCATAATGAAGTGTTTATCTGATTGTGTTCCTCTTTCTTTCTTAAAGTTACATATTAAAAGAGCCCCCCTGGGTATTTTTAAAGTGAGGAGAGCCCATTTGGTAATTTCAATAAATATTATGATGCCTCAAAAGCCAGATAATGATAGTGATTTATCCAGGGCTTCCTGTGTGCCGGACACGACTGAGCGACTGACCTGATCTGATCTGATCCTGTGTGCCAGGCACTGTTTTAAGCTCTTTGCTGGTACTAGCTCATTTAATCCTGATGTTCTCATGTAGTAAATACTATTACTATCATCACTCTAGAGAAAAGCACACAAACACACAGAATACGTAAGCAAGTTGCCCAGGAAGTGACGGTGCTGGTATTCAAGTTCAGGCAATGCAGCTCCAGAGCCAGCGCTCTTGACCACCTCACACTATTCTGTCTAAGCAACTCCCTACACAGAATGACTCGCCAAATAAGATCTGCGTCTGTAGGAATATGTGGTAGTTCTCTAATACAGTGTTAGCCCAGCCCTTCTTCTCTGGAAACTGCCCATGGAGAGGGTTCCTGTTTCTGTTGTGTGAACTTGTCACTGTTTGGATCCCTGCCCCTTCCTGCCCCCACAGCCACTGGTGATCAAGTCAACTGTGAACAATCACCTAAGCTGAACACAGTATTCTCACTCTAACTTGAGGCTTAAAATATACTGGAATCAGGAGCCAAGTAAAGTCACTGATTACTATAGGCTGGGACCTCTACCAACTACCACTGTCGTCTCAGAACCTTCCTTGGTTCCTCTTTTCCTGAGATCTATAGTGGTTTAGCTGCTAAGTTGTGTCCGACTCTTTGCAACCCCATGGACCAGGCTCCTCTGTCCATGAGATTTTCCAGGCAAGGATACTAGAGTGGGCTGCCATGCCCTCCTCCAGGGGATCTTCCCAATCCAGGGATTGAACCTGGGTCTCCTGCATTACAGGCAAGATTCTTTACCATCTGAGCCACAAGGGAATTTCCTGAGATCTGATTGCCCCATAATTCCAGGATTCCCGAGATACCTCCCTATTCTTCTAATCTGCTCCCTTTCTGCTTAAGGTACCTCAGGCTGGTACCTGTTATTTACAACCAACAGACCATCATTATCCCAGGCAGCCGTGACTGAGGCCCACACTGTACCAGGGTCCACAGTCAGCCCCATCATTATGTGGGTTTCAGGATCCCTACCCAGACCTGCTGAGCTCCTGGAGCACTGGTGACACTTGCTTGTCAAGTGTGTTTTCCCGAAGTAGTCTTTCTAGGCTTTCCAGGAGACAACAAACTTATGTCATAAACTGTGCTAATGAGAGAGAGCAAGCACTGGAAGTGCCTGCTTCAGACTCCCAGGTACATACTCTAACTAGGGCTTTCTGAAGACAAGTGCCCTTTTGTTTTCCAAACTGGGTGGCTTTAACAGTGGCTATTTCAGGTCAAGAAGGAGGTGAAGAAATATTTCAGGGCGAGAGGGGCTTTATTGTGCCCTCTGGTTCACCTCCTCTGAGTGGCAGCTTCCTGCCTTAGCAGAGGGTGGGTTGGCAAGCAGAGCCACCATCACAATCATCCAGGGACAGAGGTCATCTCCAGAAGATGATTTCAGAACCTGAGCAGCTCCATTAGTGACACTAACTCCAATAACAGTAATAAGCGGCAAGACGTTCTGGCTTGGAGAGTGGTTTGAGAAAAAAACACAGCATTGGAGCCAATCTACATTTAAATTCCAGTTCACTGCTCACACAGGCAAGTTCCGAGCCTCTTTCCTCATCTTTAAAATGCAGTGATGGACAAAAAAAAAAAAAAAAAAAGATTTTTAATAAATAAATAAACTTTTTAAAAAATTTTAAAAATGCAGTGAGGACAGTGGTCACATTGAAGTGTTGAGGATTTGTTTGCAGAAAGCATGGCACGCTTTCTCCTTTGTATTATTCAGGTTTACCCTTTTCCAAAAGCAGCAACTTCACAGCTTTTTCTACTGTTTATTCTACACACACACGCGCGCATAGATGAAAAATGATTCACAAAGAGATCATAATTCTGAGTGTAAAATTGAGACATTTCACAATTATAGTTCTGTAATTATTCAAGTTAGCAGATGTATCCTCAGTGCCAGCTTTCCAGAGAGCCATGATCCAGGCTGGAGGAAATTTCCCCATGGTTGCAACTTGGAGAGTATCTCTCAGATTATGCACCAAATGCCACAAAACTATTGAAAAACGATCTCAAGTTTCAGATTATTCAAAAATCAACATTATTTTCCTTGCTACTTATTTCCTTGCTGAGACAAAGTGGCTGAAAATTTCATTTCCCAAACATAAAGGGGTACTTTTTAGCATGATTCCAATACCTTTGTTTTTTCCACCAAATTTTGCAAACTCATCAAAATGTCATGCTGTTCGTCAGTATCTCTGGATCAGCTACCTTCGCAGCTGATCTAGATCCTGAATCACCTTCCTGGATCCACATAATTAAGAAATCTAAATCTGGAGTAAATTTCCAAAACCCATAGGAAAATTTACCCATCTAACTTGGGCTTTCCTTGTGGCTCAGCTGGTAAAGAATCCACCTGCAATATGGGAGACCTTGGTTTGATCCCTGGGTTTGGGAAGATCCCCTGGAGAAGGCAAAGGCTACCCACTCCAGTATTCTGGCCTGGAGAATTCCATGGACTATATAGTCCATGGGGTCACAAAGAGTTTGACACAACTGAGCAATAAAGTTAGTATAATCTTTAAAAATGAGCTAAATGTAAATAAATGGTCATAAAATTCAGTGTCTAATATTGATTGAGTGCTATGTGCAAAGCAGCATATTAATATAAATGATATTAGAAAGACTTGTATTTAATTCTCACAAGCCTTTTGCTTGTTTGTTTAGTGAGGAAACAGGTTTAGTTAGGAATTGTTGCTCTCCCCATCATATAATTAAGTATGTACTCTTCTTAATCCAGATTTTAGGTGAAGCAACTCAAACTTAGGATGTGGAAATAGTGTGGATTCTCAAAGCTAAGTGAAGTGAAGGAGTCATAATTTGAACACAGGTTTTCTGATCCAGAGTCCAGTTTCTTAACAGTTTTTTTAATCGTAGTAAAATTTGGGTAACCTAAAACCTACCAATTTAACCACCTTTATGTGTGCAGTTTCATGGCATTAAATACCTTTACACTGCTCTGCACCCTTCACCACCATCCATCTCCAGAACAATTTCATCTTCCCAAATTAAAACTCTGTACCCATTAAACACTAACTCCCCATTACCCCCAGCCTCTGACAATCACCATTTTACTTTCTGTCCCTATGAATTTGACTACTCTAGGTACCTCATATAATTGGACTCATGCAAATTTGTCTTTTGATAACTGCTTTATTTCCCTTTGCATAATACTGTCTTCAAGGTTCACCTATGATATAACATGTTTCAGAATTTCCTTTAAGGTGGAATAATATTCCATTGTATGTATACACCACATTTTGTTTCTCCATCTATATGTCAGTGGACACTTGGGTTGCTTCCACCTTTTGGCTATTGTGAGCAATGCTTCTAAAAATAAAATAATCTATTCTCCCTGACACTTCAGTTCTTTGGGAAATATACCCATTAACCAAGACATTGTAAATACTTTCCTTCTCTTGGCTACTGGTCAGTTATACTTTGCTTTTTGTTTGTTGTTTGTGGATGTCTCTATTCATGAAACAATTATAAATGTGTGATTTTTCAGGGCGATTCTTGTGTCATCTTAAGCAAGTAGCATGGAAAACAGCAGGAGGAGGCCAGGCTAGCTCACAGCTGGAGTAAATGTAGGAACATGCAGGCACACTGGTGAAACAGACAGAATTTTTCAAGCCAAATACATTTTAAACATAATTTCTCTCCCTTGGCTAACATAGCCTTTTGACATGCCTTCTTAGGCATTAAGGACATGACAAGCCACTGAAGAATTTAGATAGAGACAGTTAGGAGGGGCAAGGGATCCTAGTGAAAAGAAGCTGTGGTTCTGAGGTCTACAGAAAAGCAGGAAGGAAATGTATAAGCATATTAATGATGTTAAAGTCTGTCTTAAAAAGGCAAAAGGATATAATTTAAAAAGAAAAAAGAAATGGACAGAATCAGCTAGAACAGGAGGGCACTGAGAGATAAATGTCCTTAAGAGGCTGTTTCTGTCACTGTTCAACTTTTATCAGACTTTTACCAATTTTCTTTGGAATTACACTGAGTAGTTACTTTCTCATATACATTTACCTTATATCAAAATAATCTACTCCCTCAGATATACACTCAAGTAGGACTCGGACTCTTTTATTTTTATTTTGTTAAGCTGGGTGAAGGATCTACCAGAATTGTCTTTTGACAGTTTTTCCCTATTGAAACCACCTTTCATTGCTTTATTACTATAGCAGTGTGGCTGGATGGAGAGACCATGAGCTGCTGGAAAAGAGTCTGGGGCTTCGATTCTGACCCTGTTTCAGACGATGCTATAGTCCCATATTTTTTACTTAGCCTTTCTCAATCTGTTTCTTAACCTGAAGACAGGGACAAAAATATCCAACTCAAAGGATTTTTTAAAGGAGCAAATGAAATAAGTTCTAGTATGCAGTATATTCACTTATCTGGATTTTGAGATAAAGAAGTAGTTTTCGATCCATCTTCCATATTTTTCGACATAATGTAAATATGTGAAAGGAAGATCCTTATTTTCTCGGTCTAGCATTTATAGATAAATATGTGTGATATCAAAGCTATAGGATTTTTCTAAAGCTATAGGATTTTGCCACAGTTATCCACCAAAAGTCACATTATTTATACAGAAGTTGAAAGATGAAAAAAAAGGCACATCACAAAAGAAAAATGCAAATGGTTATCCACTCAACAAAAGGAAGAGAGCTATTAGAGACTGAAAGAGATTTAAGATAATATTTAACATTTAAGATAATATTCAATTAAATATTGTGTTTGAACTTGCTTGGGTGACAAATGGAACAAATCAACAGTAAGGAGCCATCCTCAATACAATCAGAAAATTTTAAATTTGGCCTGGGGATCATATTTTGTTAAGGAGTCTTTGAAAAGTTTATTAGGTATGATAATGACATTGCGGTTATATTTTTTAAATGTTCCTATCTGTAGGAAATATATACTAAATTATTTATAGGATTTTCCTTAAACTACTCCAACCAGAAAAAAAAAAAAAAGAGGGGACAGATGAAACAAGAGTGGCAAAAATTAGGATAAATGTTGGAATTGAAGGTTGTGTACATGGAGGCTCATTAATTCTTCTATGTGTAACTGAAATTTTCCATTATAAAAAGTTTTTTTAAAAAATTAAGACCACTTTTAGTGAATGGATGGAAGGAAGGGCAAAAGTACATAACTGAACCAGACAATGAAAATGGAGAAAAGTGATCATATTTTAATGGTTTAGGAAGTACAGCTGATCCTTGAACAATATGGGTTTGAATTGTGTTGAGCCACTTATATATAGATATTTTTCCAAGAGTAAAAACTACAGCTCTATAGTACCTAAGGTTGGGTGAATCTGCCCATGAGGAACTGAGGATCTAGAGGACCCTCCCAACTCATAAGGAGATCCAACTACAAATTATACTCAGATTTTGGACTGAGTGGAGGGTCAGTGGCTCTAACCCCCATATTATTCAAAGGTCAACTGTAAAATCAACAGGACTTGGTGAAGAATTTGATATGTGGAGTAAGGCAAAGGGAAGTGATAGTTCTCAGTTATAGGGAGTTGATACCATTTGTTGATAGGGGGATTCCTGGAGGAAGAGAATGTTTGGGGAGGTCAGCCAAGGAAAGGTTTCCTGGAGGCAATTGGTTCTATGCATGTGGAACTCAGCAAAGAAGTTTGAACTGCAGATATAGACCTATGAGCCACTGGCACTTAAGTGGCATACAAAGCCATAGGAAAGACTAGAAGTGCCCAGAAGAAAGTATCCAAAAAGAAAATGCCCGGGATCAAGCCCTGGGGACTCCAACCCTTAAAGGTCAGGAGGAAGAAGGGATAGCAATAGCAAGGGAAAGATGAGAAAGCTGGAAAGAAAAAACCATGAGAATAAGGTGCCATGAAAATTAAGGGAAAAGTGTTATAAATGCTGATTAGTAGTAGTTGAAACAGTACTTTTGGAACTGTATTTTTCAGTGTCAATGGATTAAAACAGGCTTTTTTTTTTTTTTTTTTTACCTTTCCTAATAATCCAGTCATATTTTAAGGCAGCCACACTATAAACTTTATAGCACTGTTTCCATTCCATAAATATTTTCAAGTTACAAACTGTTGGCGTAAAGAAAGTTTAGAACACAACCAATCTTTCACTGAGGACTGTCACATTGTTCAGTCACTAAGTCATGTCCGACTGTTATAAAAAAAGCAAAAGGAAAGTTTAACAAGCATTTGTTGAACTCTTACTATGTTTGTACAAAGTTTTATTGTGCCAGAGGATGCAGTATGAACCAACATTTATTGAGAATCTTTTCATGATGACGTAGCCAACATTTATAGAGTGCTTAGTTTGTGGTGGGTACTATTCTATTTGTATTGTTAACTCTTTTAATCCTCACAATAAAACCATAACATAGATTCTATTGGTGTACTCCTTTTACAAATGAGAAAACAGGAACCAGAAATAAGTTCCCTAAGATGAATGGAGACTCCATTTGAACTTATAATCTGATGCCAGCACCAACCCCCTTAATTGTTACTCTATATTACTTCCATTTTTATACAGGATCCCTTATTTTAAAATATCAAAACTATATTTTAAATACTTTTATGTATATTTTAAAGATTACTAATAAGAAACTCTGAAAGGTTAAATAACTACCAGAAGTCACAAATCCACTTCGATCAGCTTGGAGAATCCAACCAAGATTGGCAAGATGTCCCCTCAAACTACATTTTTATTTCTAATATGTGATGCCAAGCAGTTTGGTAAGTACAAAGAAGTGTAAGATATGTTTGGGTTCTCAAAATCTCAGGACGGAGAGAAGACAAAAGCAATTCAAGTAAGGCAATGTTTGATAAGTACCAAATGAGTGTTAAAAACAATATTTATTAAGGAAATTCAAAGAAGCAAGAAACCACAAGGTCTTGAATGATGACTAAGATTTAGAAAATTACAAAAGAGACATAAGAGATTTTCTGGCTGAAAGAACAGCCTTAATAAAGGAATTACAGGACAGTATGGTGCCAAATGAAGGTAGGCAAACTAAGATATACATTTCAACTCTACCCACATTTTTATATATAGCCTTGGTCACTTAGCCTTCCTAAGCTTTGGCCTTCTCATCTGTATAATGGATTATTCAAACCAACCTTCTGGAATTGGTCATCATTACTTAAGTATGTGATTCATACACCAGCCTTGGGAGTGATTGAAAATAGAAGCCAGGACTGTCATAATGATAGTCTGAGAGAACACCTAACTTTTGGGCATCTTTGGCTTACTTTTATTAGATGCTTGATTTGAAGAATGCCCAGATTCTGAAAGTACATTTATGTGGTTTTCGAAGATTTTCTTAATTTAAGTTTCTTTTGAAAGTTTCACGACAGGGGGAATTTTGTGAAGCTGGTTCTTCCAGTGGTTTTCTGCTTCAACATTCATTTACATGATGGCTCTGGGAATGTCATTTTCATTTGTATGGTTTTTCTCAGCTATAGCTTAAGAAAGGGGAAAAAAGTGAAGTATGATCTGTTCCTTACACGATAGACATTATCAATGACAAAATTATAGAACTGTTACGAGTTATTTGACGTGGTGTAGGCAGACCTGGTGGCCGAGCTTACAACTACTGAAATAGAGTACAGACAGAATTTGAAACATATCTTGAGACAAATAAGCAGTTATAGCTATTTCACAGAGTAGAAACCGTGCCAAACTGCCTCATTTTTCTTATATATTAGTATGAGGTTTCCCCAAATTAGAAATCTTAGAGCAACACAAACTACCCTAGGGGAGTATGACTCCTAAGTTGTTTTCCTATAATAGCAATGGTCTAATATGCTTGCCTGTTCTCTCACATGATTAAATGCTGCTGCTGCTGCTGCTGCTGCTAAGTCACTTCAGTCGTGTCTGACTCTGTGCGACCCCATAGATGGAAGCCCACCAGGCTCCCCTGTCCTTGGGATTCTCCAGGCAAGAACACTGGAGTGGGTTGCCATTTCCTTCTCCAATGCATGAAAGTGAAAAGTGAAAGGGAAGTTGTTCAGTCGTGTCCGACTCTTAGTGTCCCCAGGTACAGCCTACCAGGCTCCTCCATCCAAGGGATTTTCCAGGCAAGAGTACTGGAGTGGGGTGCCATTGCCTTCTCTGATGATTAAATGCTAAAATTTCTAAAATAACTGCATAGAGTTTGAAACACAACCATGAACCAAGAAAACAGGACAAAACTAACCTGGGATTTAAGTCATTGTTTTTCCTCTATTGTATCAACAAATAGCCTTCTTATCCTTCTCAACCTCCAACCCCAGCTATGCAGGGTGTTGCAAAGAAACAGAACTACATTTATATAGTCATATATTACACACACACACACATACACACACACATGTACACACTTACACAATAGAAAAACTTGTAACAAAGTGTCTTGAAAGGATCAGATTTTAATAGTATCCATTTGTGAATGAAATAATATAATAATATTTAACATTAATGATTCTCAATGCTACTGATAACCATGCTTAATTGGAAGTTAAACAGCATGACTCTTGTTAATGTGAATAATCATTAACTGTTAATTAGGAAAGTTGTAAATGTGAAGGTTCTTTAAAATTTAATTTTGCATTTGCAATAAGACCTTTACTTATGTGGACCGTTGAAATGAAACTAATGAGGTATAAACGGTATTTGAAGTACAACATTTAAGAGAGCAAGTACATAGAAAATCAGAAATATAATATCAGGTTAAATACAGCAAGAATTATGGGTGAGCACACTATTAATGCTGTTCATACTGTTCGTGGGATTCTCAAGGCAAGAATACTGAAGTGGTTTGCCATTCCCTTCTCCAGTGGACCACATTCTGTCAGACCTCTCTCTCTACCATGACCCGCCCGTCTTGGGTGGCCCCACAGGCATGGCTTAGTTTCACTGAGTTAGACAAGGCTGTGGTCCAATCACTGTAGCCATGAAATCAAAAGACGCTTACTCCTTAGAAGAAAAGTTACGGCCAACCTAGATAGCATATTGAAAAGCAGAGACATTACTTTGCAAACAAAGGTCCGTCTAGTTAAGGCTATGGTTTTTCCAGTGGTCATGTATGGATGTGAGAGTTGGACTGTGAAGAAAGCTGAGTGCCAAAGAATTGATGCTTTTGAACTGTGGTATTGGAAAAGACTCTTGAGATCCAAGGAGATCCAACCAGTCCATTCTAAAGGAGATCAGCCCTGGATGTTCTTTGGAAAGAATGATGCTAAAGCTGAAACTCCAATACTTTGGCCACCTCATGCGAAGAGTTGACTCATTGGAAAAGACTCTGATGCTGGGAGGGATTGAGGGCAGGAGGAAAAGGGGATGACAGAGGATGAGATGGCTGGATGGCATCACCAACTCGATGGACGTTGAGTTTGAGTGAACTCTGGGAGTTATTGATGGACAGGGAGGCCTGGCGTGCTGTGATTCACGGGGTCGCAAAGAGTCGGACACAACTGAGCGACTGAACTGAACTGAACTTACACTATTAATTCACTTCCCCTAAAAAGGGGAAAACTAATTTTGAGCTTCTTCTTCTAGTCCCAGGAGCTAAGATATGGTTATTTTCTCTATCTTACAAGTTTTGTAAGGCAGAGGTTATATATCCCCATGTTGCAGATGAGAAAACTATGCCTTGATAGAATTAAGGAATTTGCCCAAGACTAGGCAGCTAATTCGGAGAAGGCAATGGCACCCCACTCCAGTACTCTTGCCTGGAAAATCCCATGGAAGGAGGAGCCTGGTGGGCTGCAGTCCATGGGGTCGCTAAGAGTCGGACACAACTGAGCAACTTCATTTTCACTTTTCACTTTCATCCGTTGGAGAGGGAAATGGCAACCCACTCCAGTGTTTTTGCCTTGAGAATCCCAGGGACAGGGGAGCCTGGTGGGCTGCTGTCTATGGGGTCGCACAGAGTCGGACACGACTAAGGCGACTTAGCAGCAGCAGCAGCATGCAGTTAATTGGCTTCCCAGATGGCACAGTAGTAAAGAATCTACCTGCCATAGCAAGAGATGCAAGAGATGTGGTTCAATCCCTGGGTTAGGAAGATCCCTTGGAGCAGGAAAGGGTAACCAACTCCAGTATTCCTGCCTGGAAAATTCCATGGACAGAGGAGCCTGGCGGGCTATAGTCCATAGGGTCACAAAGATTCAGACATGACTGAATGATTGAGCACCACCATCACATGCAGCTAGTAAGGGGTGGAGCTGAACTCTGACTCTGGTGTTCTCCACTATTCCACAGTACTTAAGGAACAGAAAATCTAACACTGCCTATTAGAGGAAAACCACCATGCCAAATATGAGAAATATATATCCTTATCTTATAGACTATCTCCTAGTACCAGAAGGACCCACTAGATGATTTGAGGGACATAGAGCAAAATAACAACGCAGACCTCTTTGTTCACATATCATTAAAAATTTCAAGATGGTGACATCAGAGCTCACTGAAACAATTATGGGGACTTTGTAAGCATAGAGCCCTATCACATGCCCACAAAGCTGGCCCTGAGTCCAGCCGGGCAAACAATGGCAGCCCACTGCCTGTTTTTGTTACAGCCATGAGCTAAGAATAATTTTCACATGTTTAATGATTCTTTTTAAAAAGAAAAATATTTGGATTATAGGAAATTCAAATTAGTATCCATAAATAAAGTTTTATTAGAAATAGTCACACTCATTCTTTATGTATCCTATGGCTGTTTGCACAACAAAGGCAGAGTTGAGTAGCTGTAAATCTGGCCCACAAAACCTTAAATATTTTCTATCTGGCTTTATATAAAAAGTTTGCAAGCCACTGCCCTAGTAGGAAGGTAGAAAATAAGTGACAAAAAAAGGGAGCAATAGTGTTACGGGGATTCAGTAGAGAAGAGACCACATTAAATTGGAACTATCAGAAAAGATGCTCTTTCTTGGAGAAAGTGAATGGACCTTGAATGTAGGGCAGAGGTAGGAAGGGGCATTCCAGGCAGAGGAAATCACCTCTGCACACCGGAGAGGTGGGGAAGCACTAGGTCTGGGCAAGATGAGAAGTCTACTCTGACTGTAAGCCATTTTTAAGTGGAAGGGAAAAATAAGATACAAGGATTTTAATTTTAGTAGGGCAGGGGAGTAACTGAATACTCTCTTAGGAAGAGAGTGGCTTGCTTAGTAAGCTTTAAGGTAATATCTGGCAACAATGTGTAGAATGGATGACAGTAGGAACAGATAGGAGGCCACAGGCAAGGTAGGAAGGTGCCCCCGAAGTCCAACAGTTGAGAAGAAATGCCAAGCCAAACAGCACGGTCTCAGGAGAAATGAATTACTATCTGATAGATCTGCCAATTGACTGATGGCTTCAGGAAAGGCAGACAAAGGAGTATCAGGATTTAAGACTGATAATGTAGTCTAATTTAAATTAGACAATTTAGGGTAATTTAAAAGATGATATAATTAACAAAGAAGAAACTCGTTTGGTGACAAAGGTGATGAGTTCAGTTTGCACACATGACCTGTTAAAGTTGCCAGTGGAATATGGTGGTGAAGTTTTTAAGGTGACAGGAGCTTTCAAGAACTCAAACCCAAAAATGAATTCAGTGCTTAAAAGATCTTTGCCTGGAAAATCCCAGAGAAGCCTAGTGGACTACAGTCCATGGGATCGCAAAGAGTCGGACGCGACTGACCTGACTGAGCATACATGCATGCTTAAAAGATGTAGTCTGGCATTCTCCGCATAGAGATAATAGCCTAATACGAGTGGAACGATTTCCAGTCTAACAGAAGAAAACAAATGTTTTTCTTTTCTTACAAATATATTTTAATTAAACTATTTTACATATTCTCTTAAACTCGAAATAATTCTAGTTCCAATCTTCTAAAACCTACTCTTTCTGGGGAAAAAAGAAAATCACTTGCCCAAAGGTCAAAGAGTTTAAAAAGAGAGAGAGAAAGGAAAAAACAGTATAGCCAAGTAACATTGCTCCCATGAACTCAGTTTCAGGCTTTCAGACTTTTCAAAGTTTTATGCAATAATTGAAAGGTCAATAAATTTAAATTTATTGGAGATTCATTCATTCAGAATTCACAATAATTCCTACAGACTGCTCTCACACTTGCCTTTGAAATCTCCATTTTAAAACGGTTTTCTAAGGAAACAAATTACCAAAATACGTAACATATTCAATCAACCTAAATCATGAAAAATCTAGAGGCACTTACATACAAAAAAACTAAGGATAATTATAGTTCATTCTTATCTATTCCTTTAACTTAGTTTTCAATTACTAGTATTCTTAAAAAGTAATCATTTTTGCTAATCTTCCAAATTTATAAAAATTCATAAAAATTTATTTCAAGAATGCTTTATAACAGGGTCCAGATAAACTACAGACTAAGCAAAAATAAATCTTTAATGACTTCCCAATCCCAACTTCTCCCTGCACTTTGCTGTTTGAATACTTTTGTCCACCAAAACTCAATTTCATAAAAGCTAACATCTCGTATAAAGGGTAGTTGTATTTTAGTCTTTTCTCTAATAGTGGTAAATTCCACTGTAAGTCCCCACCCGTTTTGAAACGAGGCATTTTGGAACAGAAAGTGCTTTCTGTTGCCCAGTAGTCACATCATAAAGACCCCTATGGGTAATTCTTTTAGAGTGCTCGAGTCATGCATTTAAATATACGCTTTATTTCACTCATATAGTTGATTTAGGTACAAAGTTGTTTGGGATTATGTCTTGATTAACTGAGTTTGACGGGGTAATTTGGAAAGAATTGTAATAGATTAAGACACCTGACCTTTCAGGAGAAACCATTTCAAGAATGAAAGAGACTGTGCCCTGGCCTAGGCACCTTCGCCGGAGCTCTAGGTGTGGAAACATCGCTGTTACTTCTCCGGCCACTTTCCCCAACACAAAGGAATACGCGAGCACCAACTGTTTGGTGGCGTCGTTGATTAAACTACAGTTTGCACTAAAGGCATCTTTTGAGTTTCGGACGGTTTCTAAGCTCTCGGCACCAGTGTAAACCCAATAAGGTCTCAGAAGTCAAAGCGAGGCCGAAGGGGCGAGGTGGAAGAGGAAGAGAAACACCGCGGAGGATACGCTGCGAAAGGGGCCCGGCGTGGGCACAAGTGGCCCCGCCCCTCGACTCTCTCGCCCCGCCCTTCGGTGCCGCCCCTTCCCGGGCCGAGCACCCGCGCGCCCCGCCCGCGGACGGAAGCGAGAGCGAGGCTGAACGCCTGACGTCAAGGCGACACCGCCAAACCTCGCCCAGAGTCAGGCGTGTAAACGAGCCGGAGCGGCGGCGGCGGCGGCAGCAGCGGTAGCGGCAGGACCGCCGTGGCGCCGGGAGCAGCGACCCGGAGGGAGCGTGACGCGACGCTGGCTGCGGGCACCCGGTGACAGCGCGAGAGGTTCGCAGAGTGCGTGCGTGGCCACTGAGGGAGCGGCGGCGGCAGCCGCGCGGGGCGGGGGCCGGGCGCCTGCTGAGGGGAGCTGATGGGGTGCGGCGCGGGCCGGGCGGGGCGCGCGCGACGGTCAGGGGGCCGGGGCGGCGGCGGCGACGGCTGCCTCGCAGCGCGGCAGGTGGTGCTGGAGCCCGGCGCCGGTGCGTCGAGCGCGCTGCCTCCCAGGCCGGCGGGGACGAGCCGCCGCCGCGGGGGAACAGCGCGCTTTGCGGAAGGGGTCAAATGTCTGAAATATGGCGGAGGAAGTGAGAGCCCGAGGACCCCCCCACCCGCCTGCTCTTTTCTGGCCGCGGCCGCCGCTGCCTCTCAGCTGCCCGCCGTCCCTCGCCGGAAGACTCATCTCCCCGCCCTGGAGCCCCCTTGCCGGCCGCCTCGGTTCCTTCCCGGGTGTGAGTGGAAGTTAGAACGGAAACCAGAAAGTTGTCTTTTGCGGAGACTCAGCTTCCCCCAGTCCCGAGCAGGGGCGGAGAGCTTTCGGGGGAAACCACTCCCCGGCGGCTTGCGGGCTCGAGCCTGACAGGGGAAAAGTTTGCCTGAAACGGGGCTGGTTTGCTCCATTTGTTGCGGGAAGTGGCAGGAGGAAGGCAGCGGAGGGAGCCCCACCTAATCTGGCAGCAGCCACCGCGAAGAGAAAAACTGTTAAAGGGGCCTTTCCCATCGTCAGCAAGAGGAAATCTCTTTCTCTTACAGAGGGAAAGAAAATCCAGGAAGTTTGTCCTCTTCTCTTTTTCGGACGTCTCGTTGTGTCTAATCCTAGCACTGACTGTCAGCGCCATGAATATTATTTAAAACTACCCCCATTGAATCTAGCTATCCTAGTTTTTCTTCTGAAAACACCGATCGCTTTTGGAGAAAAGACTGTCCTTGCTGAGTTTAAGCTGACGATTTGCTTCCTCTTCGCTTGCTCCCTCTTACTAGTTTAGAACAACGTTTTTGCCCTGCAGCTCTTGTTCGGAGTAACGATGAGCAAGTTGCGTGTTACTGTAATGGGAAATCGCGTTTTAACGGGGTAGAAAGTTTACACTGAATGAAGATTGTGATTTTAATATTTTAGAATTCAAGCTGATTGGATTTTTGTTTTGCTAGTAGCATAGCATCTACTATATAAACAAATAAAATATAATTTATAATTCTTATAAAACTTAAAGCTTTCAACTCGAAAATTCATTTTTTTATCCTCTTATTTTGTAATTAGAATGCTGTTTGGACTTGATCAACAGAATCTTAGCAAGAGGTAACATAAAAAGGGGAGACGTTCATTTAACTTAAAGCTGGTATCACTCGTGAAAGCTGAACCTTGAATAGTATTTGAGTCATAATGTAGTCATGGGACTTTTTAAGGGCCGGAAAGGGCTATTTAGATCATCCACTCCCACCCTCTGAATTTACGGTGGAGGAAACTGAGGCCTAGAAAAGATAAGATAACTAGTCAGTGGTCCTGCTGATTTGAAGGACAGTAAATGGCAACCCACTCCAGTGTTCTTGCCTGGAGAATCCCAGGGACGGCGGAGCCTGGTGGGCTGCCGTCTATCGGGTCGCCTAGAGTCCGACATGACTGAAGCGACTTAGCAGCAGCAGCAGCAGCAGTCTATCCAAAGTAGAGAAGCTGGAGGAAAACATAACGACGTTTTTATGGTGAATTACTACATTTTGTAGAGGATAGATGTCCCATCATACTCCAAAAATATAAGTACCTTAGTCAGTGTAGAAGAACCCTTTGGGTAATTTCATTACCAGGTTTTAAGAGAGGAAGTTGATATTCAGAATGATTAAATAACTTTAAGGACACAGAGCCGTGAATGATAGTCTTATTTGAGCCCATCCATACTTTTGGTCTCTGCATTATTGTGAAGGTGGTTTCACTTGCATTTTCTTTTTGTCACTCATAATAAATTGTGAGACTCCCTTATCTGAAGAAGCCAGAAAGTAAATCTTTGAAACACCTATATCCAGTTTGGTTTTAATGTGCCAGGTATGGGAATACAACTGAAGAACCCAATAATAAACTGACTTAATTTTAAAATGTGGTATGAGTTCATGACAGTGTTGTTCCTTCTGTCCCCTAACACCCACCCCTCCCCCACCCTATGAAAATCGTCTCTTCTATGACAAGTATCGCTTCCTGCTGTCTGTTATTTTACCTGTTTTTTTGTTATCCCACTAAATTATAAACTCCATGTATTGTTTGTATGCCCTGAAACACAGGCATAGTATCTTAACATAGAGACAATACCGGTTTGTTAAATGTAAGTATCATGAGGGTAGGAACTTGATCCATTTTATTCTCTACTGTATCTTCGTTCCTAGAACCTTGCCTATGCGTGCAGTGTTTAGCATTTATATTTGGTATTAACTAATGAATATTTAAAAGGATGATATTTGAAGAGATCTTTGTATCCCTTCAAAAAGAAACATTTCCACATTGGCTTTGGAGCCATTTTAACTTTACAGATTGATTTTTATCCTCAAAGCAATCTTGTACTGTGGCATTTCAGTATTTTCTCTTAGCTGTATAAAGTGAAAGAGTCCCCATGGTAAGGAGCCACCATGTAAGGAGGGTGTTATCAAGTGCGTCCTCTGATACAATTCAATATTGGTAGAAAGCTGCTGCGGAGATTGATAACATAGTAACTAATTATACATGTTGTTTTAAATATAAAGTCTAAGCTTTGGATGAGAAATTATCCATGTTCATTTTTCTTTGACTTTTGTTGTAGGTATTTGATCAGTGTTTATTAAGGCAATGAAATTAAATAGGGAATGGATCTCATACAAATAGAATTTGGTTAATTTTTCAAAGGTGTCATTTATTTTTCTATCAAAAGTGTAAGTAGACAGTTTTATTATTGAATATCAGGATCTTATTGGTATGCATGTGTCATTTTCCAAAAGACTTAATGTGTTTTTCGGTTGCTGCTGCTGCTGCTGCTAAGTCGCTTCAGTCGTGTCCGACTCTGTGCGACACCATAGACGGCAGCCCACCAGGCTCCCCAGTCCCTGGGATTCTCCAGTCAGGAACGCTGGAGTGGGTTGCCAGTTCCTTCTCCATGTTTTTGGGTTATGTATTGGTAAAGAGGGAGTGGTTATTGATCTGTAATATTTAGATTTGACTGACATGGGGAGTAGTTTAGTATTTATGAACTGAATAGTCAAAAGCTGTCTTCTATTATGGCAATGATGTCACATGTTCAGTCTATAGAAAATCTTGATAAAGATTGGTTATAAACTTTGTAAGACCATATAAGGTTGTAACTAAATTTATGCCTTGATTTTTTTTTTCTTCTACTATCATTTTGAAGACTTTTAATAACAGTTACCCTTTTCAAATCGGATTTCTTTTAGAAAAAGTTAAGAAACATTTTGGCTGATGTAATGATTCATTGTAACATTAGACATCTGCAAATGACTTGTCCTTGTGCTGAAAACCTAATGTTTTTCAGTGTTCTTAAAATATTTTGCAGTAGTACTAAAAGGTACTAATTATTACCTTTTGAGAACTTAAAAGTTGTGAAAAGACTTTTAAGTCATTTATTAGTCCTTTGGAAATTTTATGAATACAATGGAAGCAGTAGGTACAAGGAATAGAATGAATTTATCTATTTGCAGTAAAGACTGGCTTGCTGTTTAATCTCGTAGTTTGTTTGAACCTATTTGATCTCTGGATTCTAAGACCAATCCCTTTAATCTTATATTTTATAGAAGAAAAGTTACCAGGAACTTTTTGCTGCCTTAAAAAAATTAAAATCACTTTTAAAAGTACACCACTAACAAAAAAAATATCAGTTCTCCATACTTCCTAATACTGGTGCGTTTATTACTAATATTAGTCAAATAAAGGCTACATAGCAACTGATTATTATTTCAGTTAATGTCTTAAAAAATTTTTCATTGTATCAATAATGGATCAAGATATTTAAACTTTTTTAAAGGAGCCAGCCTTAAAACTTATAAAAGAAAGAAATGACAATTTGAGGAAATGTACCAGGGTTTTAAATAATATTTAAATTACTTATCAAAAGAAAAAATACTGGGGGAATTCCCTGGTGGTCCAGCGGTTAGAACTCCACACTTTAACTGCACAGGGTCTGGGTTCAATCCCTGGTCAGGAAACTAAGATCCCACAAGATACCCTGAGGCCAAAAAAAGAAAAAGGATGTATATTTGCCACATGAACTGAAGAATTTCCATCTGGAATTTACTGTGTAGAACAATATACTGGGATATTACTAAGTCTAAAATTGTATATGAGGTGCTCAAGTACTAGAAATATGTTCACATTTAAATTAAGAATTTTAGTCTATTAAAAACTTACAGAATAATGATCTAATGTTCTGATTATGAATTTTATATTGGACTGGTTCCTAATGCTTAACATTTGTGCTTTTACTATTTTGTAATTTTGTAGTTGTGCGTGCCCTAGGTGGTCTTGTCCAGTGGAGAATGGTGAGAGGTTTTAACTTGAACAGGTAGACTTAAAGATATTAAAGGAAGAGAGCATCCATTTAAAGCAGTTACACATAATTTTGATCACTACTGATTTCTTGAAATCATCACTTTTATTACATGATAGACCTGCTTCTTGAGTTTTTCAGTAGTTGCTTTGAGTATTTATTTCAGTAAATATGTACTTCTAATAAAATAGTTTTCTCTCCTGTATTTAAAACTTAGCCTTTTGCTAAGTAACTTTATTTTGAAAGTATACAGTGGACTAATTGCCCTATTGGTGGATCACTTCTACCTGTTGCTTTCCTCTTCTTTGCCTTCTGGGAAAGAAACAAAGATGAAAGAAAAATCTGTTTTGTCCATTTAATAGCAGTTTTTGGCAAAAGCTTCTAAAGAAGAAATGGAAAATGTTACTCAAAATTCTAATTATCTGTGTTTTCTATAATTTTTCTTTATTAGAATATATTTTTCAAGTTACTATGTTCTTAAAAAAAATGGAGTTTCTAAAAGTTCTTAGATACTGGGAATAAGGACTATAAATAAAAGCTCTTTTTGTTTAATTAATGGTTTGTTGGTGTCAAAGTGCTGTGCATATTGCATCCAACTTTTACCTTGTGTTTTAAGGTTGTAATGAGACTACATTATGCTAGCATAGTTAGGTCTGCTTCTAAGATTTGTAGTTATTGTTAAGCTCTTCCGTATCTATAGGAAAACTGAGGAATCCCTCAGGACTCTTGAATTCTGTACTGTACAGATAATAACAAAGGATGGTAATAAGGTATATAAACATGTGCATTTATTATTGTGCTGCTCTTGAAATTGTTGAACTTGAGATATTGCACAAAAGTGCTTTGAATACAGATAAGTATAATGAAGAAAATCAGTATCACTTGTAATTTTTACCAGTGCAGTGAATTTTAAGGCAAAATTTGTACTTCTTTTCTGAAGTTTTCCTAACCTCTTTGATTCCTTGGTGGGAAAGATGGTATATACTACCTAGAGATGTTGAGGATTCAGTGCAGTATTATTCATAAATGTGTATTCAAAAAATACACTAACGGGTAGTATTCTTGTTCTTTATGATAAAGCTTCTCTTCCCCTTTAGCATTGCTGGTGCCAAATAAAGTTGATTAAGTTACTTAATTTTTAAGATTCCTACTGAGGTGTGAATGAGAACTAAGGAAGAAAATTGTGATTGTGAACAAATAAATTGTCTAGCTCAGTGGTTTTCAATAAGAATGGTTGAAGGAATCCTGAGGATTGCCTCGACATTTGCAGAGAGTCTACAAGTAGAAAACTTTTTACAGTAATAGTGAGATGTCCTTTTCGTTTTCACTGTATTGATAGCTATACCAAAGTACAAAAGCAAAGGTCGATAAAGCTTGACATCTTAAATCAGGTCAGAGTACCACACTGTATTAGCAGTCATTGTCTGTACTCTTCATTGCCATATACCCACACTTTAAAAAAGAAAACCTAAACACACTTGATGAAGTTTAAAAAAAAAATCAGACGTCAACTTTACACACAGCATTTTAGTATACTATAACTAGAAAGTATGCGTAAAATATTTTTCTTTTTTTTTTTTTTTCCGCTCCTTACTGAAGTATTATAGTTGTCTCTACGGAAAGCATTTGTGTGATTATTTGAGTTGCAAGCTGAATCAGCCACTTTTTTAATGAACTCTGTTTTTACTTAAAAGAATGCTTGACAGACTGAAGAAGTTTTTCAGACTTGGGTTTTACATTTTCTCTTAAGTGAACCTGTTGCTTTAAAAGGAAAAGGTTGACAGTATTTATGAGCAATGGTTAAAGTTCTCATTTTCAAGTGAAAATTAGAATTTTGTACAATTTGTGTTAGTAAGCAACTGTGCTCCTCACAGCTTCTTAATATCTTAAAAAGTTTTTTGATGATATTGGTGATGTTAATGAACATGGTTTTTAAAATACTATGTAATAAAACATGTCAATATTTGAAGATCAACATGACTCTATAAGCAAGTATTTTCCAAGTCACCAGTGCATGAAAATCATGTGGGGATAAGAAATCCTTCCAAAGTTCTAGCTAGACCACTGAGTCGTAATGTAATAGAGAACACAAGGTTTATTGATAAGGTTTATTGATTTATTGATACATTCCAGTATATTGCAGCTAATAGAGGTTGGTATAGCATCAAAAGAGAATATCAACATTTATTTGAAAGGCTGTTAAGATATTCCCATCTGTTCGTCTGGTTATTACTTTTTTGTGTGTATTACTCATTTTTCCGTGCTTTACAATATATTGAACAAATTTTTGTTGTGGGGGAAGAGAAGAATAGGAACCATAGATGAACACTGTGAGGCAAGTTTAGTTTCTTGGCAGTTTTTTTGTTTATTTGTTTTTTCCTGTCGAGCAGTCTATTCAACATTTGGGGGTCGGGGGCACATCTCACTGCTTGCAGAGTTTTAGTTCCCCGGCCAGGCATTGAACTACCAGGTTTCCTGGCAGTTAAAGCACCGAGTCCTAACTACTGGACCAACAGGGAATTCCTCCCATTCAATTTTTGATCACAGTAATAGATTATGTAATTTTTTAAGCCACTTTCTGGTTTTCATACTTATTTTGTACATCTGATGACTTAACCATAGATAGGTTGCATATGCTGTATTCAGGTTTTCACATAACCTTGAATATATTTTTAATAGTTGTCTTTCACAATTTTAGGATATGTAGTAGCTTTCATCTGGTAACTTCAGACAATAAAGAATCTGCCTTAAATGTGGGAGACCTGGGTTTGACCCCTGGGTTGGGATGATCCCCTGGAGGAGGTATGGCCACCCACTCCAGTATTCTTGCCTGGAGAATCCCCAGAACAGAGGAGCCTGGCGGGCTACAGTCCATGGAGTCAGAAAGAGTCCGACATGACTGAGCGACTAAGCAGAGCACAGTAGCTTTCATACAGTGAAGCTATGTATTTTTTTCCCCTTTCGAGATTAATAATGTCTCCTTGACCTGAGAATTTGACGTGATAGTTCTCCAAAACAGATGATGTTTTTACCTTCTAGAAGAAAGTTGTTTCTTTCTCCAAAACAAATGATGTTTTTACCTTCTAGAAGAAAGTTGTTTCCTTTTTATGTTTGTTTAATAACAAACCTCATTAAACAACCATTTTTATAAAAGTCGTGTCTTAGGGTTATTCGAAATTTTAAAGGATTTTTAAGCTAACCTGCATGCAGTTCAAGTAATTTCAGATTATGAAAGAAGTAAGATACATAAATTATAGTCTGTAGTGTACCTAGTTTCTTGGAAATTTAGTGCCAGTTATTTCCCTGGAAATAATGGGTACGTTCTGTGAGGAAACAGAGTACTGAGTCTGAGCATCACTACTTGAAAGAACAGGGTTTATATGAGAGAGAGGATACGACGTGGTTTAGAAAAGTGTGAAAGGTAATAACTTCAGGATAGTTTCAGGGATTAAGTATTTAGAATTCCTGCTTCCACAAGCTAATCCTGCAGTAAGGTAGGGGAGTTTAATAGGAAGCTTTCGTGCTCCCTGTATTAAATGATTAACTGGTCAGCCATTCTGGCTGTTCTGAATTAGAGAACATACTGAGATCATATTTTATGTCCTGGACATGCAAACTAGTCACAAAGTTGCCACTTGCTATTGTTTATATAGTTTTATTTGCTAGCTAAAAAAATGTTTGAAATTCCCTCTATTTTAGGATTTTTTATACTTAACCCCCCCCCTTTTTTTTTGAGAGCTCTGCCTCGTATTTGGTCATCCTTCAACAAAGAAAGGGCTTCCCTCATAGCTCAGTTGGTAAATCATCTGCCTGCAATGCGGAGACCTGGGTTCGATTCCTGAGTCGGGAAGATCCGCTGGAGAAGGAAATGGCAACCCACTCCAGTATTCTTGCCTGGAAAATCCCATGGATGGAGGAGCCTGGTAGGCTGCAGTCCATGGGGTTGCACAGAGTCGGACACGACTGAATCGACTTGGTAGTAGTAGTAGTAGTAATGATGGTAATAATAGGCAGTGAAGAGGTGAAAGGGCAGGAAGTAGAACAGAAAAAGAATGAGAATGGTGATTAAGAAGTTCTCTTTCTAAGGAGCAGGGCTGCTGTTGAGCAAAAGTGGTAAACTCTACTTTGAAAAGCACTATGGTGCTTTAGTGACTGATATATCTTGTCCACCAGAGGGTCCTCTGTAGAGGATAAATCAGTATTATCTATCAGTTAGAAATTATGGTTTTAGAGTAAAAGTTTGATCACTGTGTGTGTGAGTTGAGAGTACTTTGCTGTTTTTACTGTTTGTCCCCCCTCCTTCCCCTGCTGTGTCCAAAGTCTATTTTCTATGTCTGCGTCTCTATTCCTGCCCTGCAAATAGGTTCATCAGTACCACATTTCTAGATTCTATATGTATGCGTTAATATACGGCATTAGTTTTTCTCTTTCTGACTGACTGCACTCTGTATAACAGGCTCTAGGTTCATTCACCTCACCAGAGCTGACTCAAATGCATTCCCTTTTATGGCTGAGTAATATTCCATTGTGTATATGTACCACAACTTCTTTATCCATTCATCTGTCAATGGGCCATCTAGGTTGCTTCCATATCCTAGCTATTATAAATAGTGCTGCAGTGAACATTGGGGGCACATGTGTCTTTTTCAGTTATGGTTTTCTTAGGGTATATGCCCAGTATATGGGGTTGTTGGGTCATTTGGTAATTTTATTCCTAGTTTTTTAAGGAATCTCTGTATTGTTCTCCATAGTGGCTGTATCAATTTACATTTCCACTAGCCGTGCAATAGGGTTCCCTTTTCTCCACACCCTCTCCAACATTTATTGTTTGTAGATTTTTGATGATGGCTAGTCTGACAAATTGTATAATTTTAGTTGAGAGAATACAGTGTTCAATGGTTTGTCCTTATCAATTCCCATCATAGGCTATTTCTTACACTGAATTTTTTTAAGTGTTACATTTATTTCCAGCTATAATCCCTCATTATTTAGGGCATCTGTCTCTTGAGGACTCATTCATCTGACTGCCTATAATTGAGAGCTAGTTGATCTCAGTTACTGTATGTTATGATTAAATTGCGTTATTATGCACAAAAGATTCTTAGCAAAGACATGAAAATTTAATAATCACAAAATGTAAATTGAAGTTCCAAATAATACCCAAATGAGTGATACAGATGAGTGCTTATAGAATCAAAGGAAGAAGTGAAAACTCTTAGACTTTAGTAGTCCAAGATGACCTTGAAAATGAGGTAAGAGTGTACATGATATTGAAGGGGTAAATTTTAGACTAACAGTGAACCCCAAGTAGACAGCACAGAAATTAGAAAGGTGAAAAGTATGTTCAAGAGTATTTTGCTGTAGTAGATGTTTGTGAAATGGATTATAGGTTCATAATACTTTACCTATAACCCTTGGTGCCAGGTAATTAGGAATTCAGAACTTTGGGGAAAGATTTGTTTTGAATTTTAGTAAGAGTAATCAAGCACTTAATATTTCTAAAGTGAAGCATGAATAATTACAGTAAATGGGATAAACAAAAACTAAATAGCTTCACATCAGTGCTTAGGTGAAATCTGGCTGTATAAAAATGTTATATTAGGTCAGGTTTTGCCACTAAATTAAACTTTAGGTTTCAGAGATTTTCGATTTCAAATTTTCTGAGAAATGGGTCTTAAATAGTTGGAAAGGCTTTATTACTTTGTGTCTTTGGTGAGGACATCAGGGTCTGAAAATGTTACTTTGAAGCAGTTAGTATAGAAACAGTCTCTGCCAAGGAGTTCATTTTGACACAGACTTAGGGAGAAGGCAATGGCACCCCACTCCAGTACTCTTGCCTGGAAAATCCCATGGACAGAGGAGCCTGGTAGGCTGCAGTCCATGGGGACGCTAAGAGTCGGGCACGACTGAGTGACTTCACTTTCACTTTTCACTTTAATGCATTGGATAAGGAAATGGCAAACCACTCCAGTATTCTTGACTGGAGAATCCCAGGGACAGAGGAGCCTGGCAGGCTGCCCTCTGTGGGGTCGCACAGAGTCAGACACAACTGAAGCGACTTAGCAGCAGCAGCAGTAGGGTGGAAGGCACTGCTGAGGGTGTTAAGTCTTTAAAGGTATAGGAGAACCATCTAATTTGAGTCCAGTTAAATGTTTGAAAGTAGTAGAGATTCATGAGTGTATATTAGTGCCTGGAAAGTAGTAGGTTTTTTTTTTTTTTTTTTTTAATGCTTGAGAGCTCATATTTTAGCTAAGGTTTCTTCTTTGATTTTGAAAGTCTTATACCCTACAGTTTGTCTCCCAATTGATAGGTTTCTAAGAATTATATAATACATTTAATTGTGAGCTGAGAGCACAAGAGAAAATTAGAATAGGCATATTGTAGGACTAATATAATCTCTATTGTAACATCCTTGGTGGAATTACTTGGTATTGACAAGGAAAGAATTTTAAAAATCTGAAGATCCTACTTTGAAACTCAGGATTGATCATAAGAAGTACCTGCCCACTTTTTGTGTTTTCCACATATGCTCACCTTATTCTAGCAGCCTAATTACCTCTAACTTCAGTCCTCATTGCCTTTATCCATTCATTTGGTGTATGTTAATGTCCAAGAATGCTAACATGTGTGCTATTTTTAGATATTGACTTGTATCCGTAATTGCCAAGACAGGCATGTTTCAAAGCTACTTTATTTTAAAAAGTGCTTAATGACCTAATAATTATACTCATAAGTGGAATACTGTATAACAAAGCCTAAGGTAAGCATTGTTTATGGCTTTAAAAAGTGTGGTATGCCTTTTGTTTTTCTAAGTGATCTTTATTTTACTGGGTTCTAAGTGCATCTGTAAATAAACTGAGGAGACTAGAGTGTAACAGGAAGAACTCTTAGACAGCTAGCTACATACACCAGTGTGGGCATTAGCTAGCATAAACTGCTGCTTAGATTAAGATAATAACATTATTAGAGCAAACTATGTTAAGTACCTGTGTTTCCACTGTCTTTTGTTAGTTGGTTAATTTTTCTCCTCTGAACTTGTGGCACATTTATTAGGAAATTTTCCATTAGGAGTGCCCTGGTCTTGAAATTTCACTTAGAATATAATGCAAATTATATAAACCCACAGTCTAAAATTATGGCATTCTTATTATGGTTTCAAATGCATTTGGGGACAGTCATATTAAGCTTTGTCATTAAAATCTCAGGAAGGTAACACTAAAATGAAATAAAAATTTGTGTAGTCATTTGTTCCTTTTCTCATAGAAGACTAATTCTGTTTATTTCTGAATTCAGCCTTATATTGAAACAGACTGTAAAGTTCTGTTTTAAAAGTGTTCCCCCATCCTTGTGGAGGGTAATATATTATAAAATCTGAATATCTGTCAAATGTTTGTGACATTTTTCCATTCGTAGAAATGAATGTGATTTGTTCTGGAATCCTTACCCTTAACTTGAATTCTAATCTATCTGCTGGTAGTAAAGAGCTTCACTTCTGATTTCTCGAGATGCATGAAAACAAATACTTTCCCTAACTAATAAGGATATCTTTGTAGTTGATGTAATCATTTCATTCTGCAACCTGTTCAGCAAACAGTATTGCGCACCTTTGGTGTAAGTGTTAAATTCTGGACTCACAAATTCAGGAAGCTTGGAGAAAATGTGGCTTCACTAGGAACATAGTAAAATATCTGGTTAACCTTCTTACTCCCCCAAATAGTCATCCCTTTGGAGTGGTGGTGTCTCTTCTTTTGTGTGATATGTGGAAGCTAAGCTGTTAAGAATGGATTATTTGAATGACTAAGGATTGTTTAAAATATTCTGGAGGCCTCGGGAACACAAAGACCTTTCTGTACTAAATTGGGAACACTTAATTGGAAGCAAAAAAGGTGGGGGTGGATATAGGTCTTAGGATCTTGAGGAAAGGAGGTATTATCAGTACTTCTAAAAACACACACATATCCAATTCCTATGATATTGAGAGATGTTACTAATAACCACTGGTCTAATATCACTTAATTTTCCTAGACTTTGGGGGCTTTAAGATTTAAATTTGATCTGACCTTGAGACATCCCATCCAACCATTCCCATCAGTGCCTTGCCACTTAAATATCGAATGCATGGCTCTTTACTTCCTGTCCTGCCAGGGTATGGCTAATACCCTGGCCAGGCTGCATCTAACAGAAACATAATATCTGACTATAAATGTCGTATATGAACGTACAGATGTGGGTGTTCACATTTATCTTTAGAGAGACTCAGTGTCTGAAAACACGCAGACCTAAATGAGTCTTGGTGGATAATCTGAAAATGCCAAGTACTAGCTATTGCAGACTCCCTTGGTAGCTGGGGCACAAGCTGGGGCACTTGACATAGGCCCAAGAAACAAAGAACTTTTTAAAATAATCTGAAAGAAAACTTTGCAGAGCCCTAGTGGCATGAATACTTTTGATGTTAGGCTGTTTATTATATTAACTACTTCCATAACCAAAGTGACAAGATTTAATAAATCAAAATTAGCTTCATATGTAAAGAATATACTTTAACCAAGATACCCTTTTCCGTTTTATCTGTGAAACATGATGGAGTTTTGGGATATGTTGGAGTCTTACCTTAAGTTCTCCTAATAATACTCTTTTCATCCTCACAAATAAACAACTGAATCTTTGGACCAAGTGAATAAAGTGCCTCTTGAATGTTGTAAAATAGAACAACATCAACCATGCCAGAACCAAAATTGTTGTTTGTGAAACAGTCCTAAGCATTCACGTGGACCATTCTGTATTCTTTTTGGGGTTTTCTGTTGAGGTTTTTGCATATTATTTTGCAGCTAGTTCGTCTTTATGAAACTATCAGACAACAATGCTAACTTAATAAAATATTCTACAGCAGAAGTTTTCAAAGGTTTTTTATTTGCGATCCTGTTTCTGCTTTCCCTAAACCATAACAGACATTGATCATTGAGAACTGTACTCTTTTCCCTTTGTGTCCCAAATCATTAACAACTGCACTCCTGGTAGCCATTAATATTTTGAGTAACCGTTTGAACTAAAGCCGTTTTGCCACCAGTGAATTAATAGACAAGATCTATCCTTAGCTCTTCCAGGACAGTATCAGCAAACTTTCTGTAAAGGGCCAGTTAATAAATGTCTTGGGCTTTGTGGACCATATAGTCACAACCACTTAACTCTGCTGTTTCAGTATGAGTAACTGTAGACAGTACGCAATTGCATGGCTGTGTTCCAACAAAACATTATTTACCTCAGACAGACATGGTAAAATTTGGCCTGTGGGCTGGAGTTAGCCAACCTGTGCTCTAGGGCTAGAAACTGGTTTTGATTCATTCAACAAATAATTGCCTTTGTATTCCAGGCACTGCGTTAAGTGTTAGTTATATGGCAATTAACATTATATATAGATCTCTGGCCATGAGGTATTTAAGCCTTAACTGATTATTTTTTTAATGCTTTCTGTGTGCTTAGTCATTCAGTTATATCCAACTCTTCTTGACCCCGCAGCTTGTAGCTCACCAGGCTGCTCTGTTCATGGGGATTCTCCAGGCAAGAATACTGGAGTGGGTGGCCATGCCCTCCTTCAGCAGATCTTCCCAACCCAGGGATCAAACCCAGGTCTCTTGCATTGCAGGCAGATTCTTTACCATCTGAGCCACCAGAGAAGCCCTTTAATGCTTCAGGTATACTCAAAGCAGCTTGAGGAAAAATGTAAGAAATAAGTGTTAGTCGCTCAGTCGTATCCGACTGTTTGTGGCCCCATGAACTGTAGCCCTCCAGGCTTCTCTGTCTATGGGATTCTCTAAGCAAGAATACTGGAGTGGTTTGCCATTCACTTCTCGAGAGGAATCTTCCTGACCCAGGAATTGAACCCAGGTCTCCTGCATTGCAGGCAGATTCTTTACTGTTTGAGCTTCAGGGAAGTCCAAAAACTATGGCCTGCCCCATATATTTGCCTCATTTGTCAGTACAGATGAGATCTTAGGCAAGTACCCTAAGTGCCGTGTTCTGTGGTAGTGTTATTAACAGTAATCTCAGGATGCTTTAGATACCAGATGGCGAGGTGTGAAAGTTAGCATCTTGTTATAAAAAGGAGGGGGCGGGGCCTAGGATGCCTGGGTCTAGTATCTGCTCTGTCTGAATGTAATAGCTGCTTCGTATGCATACGGTGTTGTGGGATAAAACTGAAATGACCAGTTGTCTTAACTGTCTTCTGTTAGTCTCTTGCAGTTTCTTTCCTCTATGCAGCATATTGCTTCTAACCTCTTAATTTTGATTTTGATCATATTTGTTAATAGATTTTATCTTACAGATCAATTCATGCATTTTAAAAGTAGGTCATATATTAATCATATTTAATAAAATGCCTAACTTTTCTATATGTATTATCCTGGTTTCTGTTAGAATTCCTTTTATTCATTTAAAAAGTACCTTATGTATTAATAACGCATATGTATATGGAATCTAGAAAAACGATACTGATGAGCCAATTTGCAGGGCGGCAGTCGAGACACAGACATAGAGAACAGACCCCCAGACCGTGGGGCGGGAGGAGAGGGCGGGGCGCATGGAGAGAGCAGCATGGAGACATACACAACACTGCATGTAAACCAGACGGGTGACTCAGAGAACTCAAACCAGGGCTTTTTGACAGCAGAGGGCTGGGATGGGGTGGGAGGTGAGAGGGAGCTTCACGAGGGAGGGGATGTATGTCTGGGACTTCCCTGGTGGCTTAGTGCTAAAGAAACTGCCTGCAATGCAGAAGATGCAGGAGACCTGGGTTTGATTGCTGGGTTGGGATGATCCCCTGGAGGAGGGCATGGCATCCCACTCCAGTATTCTTGCCTGGAGAATCCCAGGGATAGAGGAGCCTGGCGGGCTGCAGTCCATGGGGTCACAAGGAGTTGGACACAACTGAAGTGACTAGGCGGGCACACACAAAGCTGAATCATGCTGAGGTATGGCAGATATCAACACAGTACTGTAAAGCATAAAGCAACTTATCCTTCAATTAAAAATCAGTAGATTTTAAAAGCGGAAGTACCATTAATTTTCTCCATATTGGTATAGTTTTCTTCAAAATATCCACTGCGGTTGATTACAAAATGAGTCAGATCTCTTGACCAGAACTCAGAGATCTTCGTTTTATCTTAACTGTAGACTCTCGCTATTTTTACCGTCTTGTTCTTTTTTACCTTGAGATCCACTCAGTCTGTGCTTTCTCTCGTAATCTAGTCATATTCCTACATTTTGCTGCCTTCTGTGCCTTTGCTTTCACTTTTCTCTGGTATGTTTTCCTTAATGCCAAAACTTTTAGTCATTTGCTATCTTCCTCATAAATCTGTTCCTGACCTTTTCCTCAATTTCTATAATATTGTTGTGTTTCTCACAGTTTCCATGATTTTTGTCTCATCTTTCTTAAAAAATTGTAAGCTTCTTGAGAACAAGTATGTTTTGTTCATCTTTGTAACCCTCATGATCATTTGCATTGAATACATATTCAGATACTAATTCGATGAAAGCTGTAATTTCCTGCTTAAGCAAGGGACACTGTTCCTTCATGACAAATTGCTTGGATTTTTATCCAAATGAGAAAAAGTCATGTCAAAATACATTGTAAATTGTAAAGGCTGTACAAATACTGTTTGTTACCATAAACACTCAAACTTGGCTCATACAAGTGCTGCTATGCACAGTTTGCTTTTTAATTTCCATGATTTGTTTCAGAGAAAAAAATGATAGTGAAAAAAGATAATCTTTGTAGTACATTTGCAAGATTTTTTCTAAGCTTTCACAGTTTCACATCTTTAAAACTATGAAACATGAGAGGAAGAAAATTCCTATCAATATGTGTTCCACCAAAGGTGACCAGCTACCTTGTTTTGCTTGGACTGAGAAGTTCCTGGGACCCAAGACTTGGAATGCTAAAATCACGACTGTTGGTCACCCTACATCCACTTTATGACGTAGCTGTCTTTTTTGCTTATAACTGTTGTTGTTCAGTCGCTACTGCTGCTACTGCTAAGTCGCTGCAGTCGTGCCCGACTCTGTGCGACCCCATAGACGGAAGCCCACCAGGCTCCCCCGTCCCTGGGATTCTCCAGGCAAGAATACTGGAGCGGGTTGCCATTTCCTTCTCCAATGCATGAAAATGAAAAGTGAAAGTGAAGTCGCTCAGTCGTGTCCGACTCTTAGCGACCCCATGGACTGGAGCCTACCAGGATCCTCCGTCCATGGGATTCTCCAGGCAAAAGTACTGGGGTGGGGTGCCACTGCCTGTTCAGTTGCTAAGTTGTGTCCAATTCTTTGCAACCCCATGGACTGTAGCCTGCTAGTCTCCTCCTTCCATGGGATTTCCCAGGCAAGGAGACTAGAGTGAGTTGCCATTTCTTTCTCTGGGGGTCTTCCTGACCCAGGGATCCAACCTGTGTCTCCTGCATTGTCAGGCAGATTGTTTACCACTAAGCCCCCTCAAAAACCCTATAACTGTTAGGACAGTTTAATAAATGTCTGGTAACTAGGTGATTGGCTTCAGAGGAGAGGAGTGTTGGGACACTTGGGCTTTTATTAAGTTTCTGAATATTATTTTGGACAGACATTCTTTAATGTTCAAATAAAAATGCATTTGACTATCTATTTAGGAATATATGTATGATATGGTACCTTTATCAGAACGTAGTGCTAAATTTTTTAACATCTGTCACATGATTAATGCTTTATTTAAATGTACTTTTTTATAAGATACAGCAGAGTCCAAGGCAGCTTGAAATTTACCTCTTCAAGTGATTTAAGCTTGGACCATGGATTAACAGACTGTGTTTGTAAAGACATCTAGGGTAATGTGTGCATAGTCATTCCTGTGCAGGAATTAGCTTCTGTGTCTGTTCATGTTATGTAAATCAGAGTTTGGCTGAGAATATCTTTAATAGCAGGTGTATAACTTAAAGTGGCTACTAAAAATCCTTAGAAATTTTGTCAGCAGTTAAGCCATTGTGGGACAGAAACTATTCTGGGACATGCACTAAATAGTGTCCTTAATTTGAGGGCTAAAATAGGCTCTTTTGGGATGGTTTTTTTTGGTTGTTATTCTTTTGTTATTTTTCTTATTTTAAGAATGTGAATAGACTCCATTTGGTATTTTAGCTTTTTATGGTTCTTCTTGCCACCTTGTGAGACTTAAGGCTTATATCCTGGACCACATTGTTGTAGAAAAATTACTTGTTCCCTTTAAGCTAGTGTATCCAACATTAAGTCTTCTGTAGAAATGTAAAGAGGGATCTGGATGTTGAAAAAACTTGAGAAGACAAGAAAATAGGAACATTTACATTAAAGTTGAGGAGAGCTTTATCCTTTTCACATGAGAAAGAAATCTGCCTTTTTTTGCTTATAGTACTTTTTGTTGATTTTTAATAGATACATTTTATTTTTAGGCTAGGAGAAGGCAATGGCATCCCACTCCAGTACTCTTGCTTGGAAAATCCCATGGATGGAGGTGCCTGGTAGGCTGCAGTCCATGGGGTCGCGAAGAGTCGGACATGACTGAGTGACTTCACTTTCACCTTTCACTTTCATGAATTGGAGAAGGAAATGGCAACCCGCTCCAGTGTTCTTGCCTGGAGAATCCCAGGGACGGAGGAGCCTGGCGGGCTGCCGTCTATGCGGTCGCGCAGAGTCAGACATGACTGAAGTGACTTAGCAGCAGCAGCAGCAGACTTTCTTTAAAAAAATATGGAATAAACACTGGCAATAGTGTCGTCATAGCAGTTATATCTGTTCCTAGAGAAATCAGAAATAGGATGTAAGGTGCTTACTCTCCCAAGTAAAAGATAAAGAGGAAAAAGACAAAGTCCAAAGACACAGTGTAGGCAAATAATTTTTATATGTTATGGTTGGTTGTACAATACAAGCTAGTCACTTGAGTGTTTTATACTGAGAAACTCATTAAGCCCAGAAGGGTTTTTGGTTTTGTACAGCATTTTTTTCTGTCCCTATTTCTTTTTCTCATAAACAGGCAAAAGACTCCATCAGAGTTCATTTGATAAAGGTTTACAACTAAAATTATAAAATCTTAAAATTGAGATTTGTCATTAAATCGCATCTGACTCTTTTTGACTCCATGGATTACAGCACACCAGGCTTCCCTGTCCTTACTGTTTGACAGAGTCCTTACCTATCTCGCAAACTCATGTCCTTTGAGTCAGTGATGCCTTCCAAACATCTCATTCTGTTGCCTCCTTCTCCTCCTGCCCTAGTCTTTCCCAGCATCAGGGTCTTTTCCAATGAGTTAGTTCTTTGCATCAGATCAGATCAGATCAGTCGCTCAGTCGTGTCCGACTCTCCGCGACCCCATGAATTGCAGCACGCCAGGCCTCCCTGTCCATCACTAGCCCTCGGAGTTCACTCAGACTCACATTCATCGAGTCAGTGATGCCATCCAGCCATCTCATCCTCTGTCGTCCCCTTCTCCTCCTGCCCCCAATCCCTCCCAGCATCAGAGTCTTCTCCAATGAGTCAACTCTTCGCATGAGGTGGCCAAAATACTGGAGTTTCAGCTTTAGCATCATTCCTTCCAAAGAAATCCCAGGGCTGATCTCCTTCAGAATGGACCGGTTGGATCTCCTTGCAGTCCCAGGGACTCTCAAGAGTCTTCTCCAACACCACAGTTCAAAAGCATCAATTCGGCGCTCAGCCTTCTTCACAGTCCAGCTCTCACATCCATACATGACCACAGGAAAGACCATAGCCTTGACTAGACGAACCTTTGTTGGCAAAGTGATGTCTCTGCTTTTGAATATGCTATCTAGGTTGGTCATAACTTTCCTTCCAAGGAGTAAGCGTCTTTTAATTTCATGGCTGCAGTCACCATCTGCAGTGATTTTGGAGCCCAGAAAAATAAAGTCTGACACTGTTTCCACTGTTTCTCCATCTATTTCCCATGTAGTGATGGGACCAGATGCCATGATCTTCGTTTTCTGAATGTTGAGCTTTAAGCCAACCTTTTCACTCTCCACTTTCACTTTCATCAAGAGGCTTTTTAGTTCCTCTTCACTTTCTGCCATAAGGGTGGTGTCATCTGCATATCTGAGGTTATTGATATTTCTCCCGGCAATCTTGATTACAGCTTGTGTTTCTTCCAGTCCAGCATTTCTCATGATGTACTCTGCATATAAGTTAAATAAACATGGTGACAATATACAGCCTTGACGTACTCCTTTTCCTATTTGGAACCAGCCTGTTGTTCCATGTCCAGTTCTAACTGTTGCTTCCTGACCTGCATACAGATTTCTCAAGAGGCAGATCAGGTGGTCTGGTATTCCCATCTCTCTCAGAATTTTCCACAGTTTATTGTGATCTACACAGTCAAAGGCTTTGGCATAGTCAATAAAGCAGAAATAGATGTTTTTCTGGAACTCTCTTGCTTTTTCAATGATCCAGCGAATGTTGGCAATTTGATCTCTGGTTCCTCTGCCTTTTCTAAATCCAGCTTGAACATCAGGAAGTTCACGGTTCACATATTGCTGAAGCCTGGCTTGGAGAATTTTGAACATTACTTTACTAGCGTGTGAGATGAGTGCAATTGTGCGGTAGTTTGAGCATTCTTTGGCATTGCCTTTCTTTGGGATTGGGATGAAAACTGACCTTTTCCAGTCCTGTGGCCACTGCTGAGTTTTCCAAATTTGCTGGCATATTGAGTGCAACACTTTCACAGCATCATCTTTCAGGATTTGGAAAAGCTCCACTGGAATTCCATCACCTCCACTAGCTTTGTTCGTAGTGATGCCCTCTAAGGCCCACTTGACTTCACATTCCAGGATGTCTGGCTCTAGGTCAGTGATCACACCATCATGATTATCTGGGTCGTGAAGCTCTTTTTTGTACAGTTCTTCTGTGTATTCTTGCCACCTCTTCTTAATATCTTCTGCTTCCGTTAGGTCCATACCATTTCTGTCCTTTATCGAGCCCATTTTTGCATGAAATGTTCCTTTGGTATCTCTGATTTTCTTGAATAGATCCTTAGTCTTTCCCATTCTGTTGTTTTCCTGTATTTCTTTGCATTGATCACTGAAGAAGGCTTTCTTATCTCTTCTTGCTATTCTTTGGAACTCTGCATTCAGATGTTTATATCTTTCCTTTTCTCCTTTGCTTTTCGCTTCTCTTCTTTTCACAGCTATTTGCAAGGCCTCCCCAAACAGCCATTTTGCTTTTTTGCATTTCTTTTCAGATGGCCAAATTATTAGAGCTTCAGCATCAGTCCTTCAAGTGAATATTCAGGGTTGATTTCCTTTAGGATTGACTAATTTGATCTCCTTTCTCTCCAAGGGACTCTCAAGAGTCTTCTCCAGCATCACAGTTTGAAAGCATCAATTCTTCAGCGCTTAGCCTTCTTTATGGTCCAAGTCTCATATTCATACATGACTACTGGAAAAACCATAGTTTTGACTGTATGGACCTTAGTTGGCAATGTGATGTCTCTGCTTTTTAGTATGCTGTCTAGGTTTGTCCTCCCAAGGAGCAAGCATCTTTTAATTTCATGGCTGCAGTCACTCTCTGCCGTGACTTTGGAGCCCAAGAAAATAAAGTCTCTCACTGTTTACATTTTTCACCATCTATTTGTCATGAAGTGATGGGACCAGATGCCATGATCTTGTTTTTGAATGTTGAGTTCTAAGCCAGCTTTTTCACACTCCTCTTTCATCTTCATCAAGAGGCTCTTTAGTTCCTCTTTGTCCATTTGTTTGATCATGCTACATCTCATTTTCTTTTCCTCACCCATTCTAGTCTGTCCCCATGTTCTCTTGATTCTGACTTAGACATTTCTCAAGTCTATTCCTTATTCCTTCTATCACTGTCCTGACTTAAGTCGTGATCTTTTACCTGCACTAAACTATTTCCTAGGGTTCAGAAAACTAATACTCTTCTTCTGTTTTCTTTTAAAACACACATGTTCATTTCCCAACTTGGAAACTCTTTGTTTCTCTGTTTCTTACAGAATACAGATCAGGAGTCCCCATCCTCTTTGACCTGCCACCCTTTCCCATGTACTCATGATGTAATGAATTCTCATCCTAATCTTTTTTCCCAGAATGCCTTCATCTCCGCATGAATCTGCCTATGGTCTGGATTAAATATCCATTTAGGGAAACCTTGCCTAGCCATATCCTTGGTGGTGGTTTAGTCTCTCAAGTCGTGACCAACTGTATTCCTCCAGGCTTCCCTGATTGTGGGATTTCCCAGGCAAGAAGACTGGAGTGGTTTGCCATCCCCTTTTCCAGGGGATCTTCCCAGCCCAGAAATTGAACTCAGGTCTCCTGCATTGCAAGTGGTCTCTCACAGTGTGGAAGATGTGCATTCGGTTCCTGGGTCTGGAAGATACCCTGGAAAAGGGAATGGCTACCCACTCCAGTATTATTGCTTGGAGAATTCCTTGGACAAGAAGGTTCGTGGGCTGCAGTCCATCGGGTCACAAAGTGTCGGACACGACTAAGCATATCCTGCTAGGCAGTCAGTTCTCTTCTGTGCAGTAGTGTTTTGTTCTGTAAACTCTACTTGATTGTGAGCTAACACAGTACAAATGCTATGAACATTTTAAAGTTCTAAACTTAGAAAGCATCTTCTAGGATATAAAAGCTACTGAGATATAGCTGTCATATTTGTTTTTTCTCAAGTTTCTGGAATGCCCTGCCTCTTTATCTTTGCAGTTAAAGCTAACATCTCTCATCTGGTCATGAACATTCAAGTGTGTAATAAATTAATGTTTTCCCTTCATATTTGCATCCTATGTCCCCCTTTTTCCACATGAGAAATAATGAGAGCCCTTATGAGGTAATGGAGTGGAGAGAATGGAATTGATTTCAGAGACATCAAGGTAGAATGGATCAGACTTGGTAATGGGGTGAAAAAGAGAGACAAATGACAACTCCCTGGGGTCTACGGTTTCCTAGTATACTATAGTGTGCTTTTGAAGCCTTTCAGGTGCTTCAGGTTTTAAGTGCTATAGACAGCTAGATATGTTAAAAAAATTTAAGTACCACTGTGTTAAGCATTTTGCGTGGAATAAGTTACTTTATTTGAATTTTTTTTAGCTTAAAGAAGTACTATTTTTTCCTATTTTCAGATGAGGAAATGAGGCACAGAGAGGTTAAATAACATGACCAAGATCATTTAGCTAATAATATGTGTTAGAACCAGCATTCTAACCTGGGTGATCTAAAATCTGTGCTCTTTAACTGTTGTTATATTTTCCTACTTTACCTTTGGTTTTTTTCCAGTTTAAAATATAGTTGACTAAGGCCTCTTAGTTATGTGTATGTATGGAATTCTAAGATATGTAGCAAATAATAAAGCCAGTGTCCACACTGTGTTACCTAAATTCAATTCGGCAAGCACAGCAGATCTTTGAGTCATTATGTGTGCCTATAGAATTTACAATTTACAGCTAGATCTGACAAGAGGTAAAAAGCTGACAGGTAATTTTTAGGACATGTCTGAGGACCTGGGGGACCAGGGGGGACACAAATCCAACTGATAGAAACTAATAAGGTGATCTTGAGCCCCCATTAACTTATTCTTGCCTGCTTTTTAAACATTGTTGGGGTTTCTTTTTTTGTGATTTTTTTTTTTTTTGATTCACTTAACTACCCTGCTCATGTAGTGACAAGAAATCTATTAAGATTTCTTTATGTGGTTCTGCTGCAGTTGTCAGATTACTAATAGTTATACTCTAGTTATTATATTCTCTCAGAGATGTCATCAAGTACTGAACTGAAAGGTAACTGCAGTAAAAAGTTAAATAATAAAACTGGAAACAGCTTAAATTGCACATCATAGTGTATGTTGGAATAAGCTTCATTTACAGACAATATTAATCCATGAAAAGTGTGAAAGGAAGAATTTTTTTCCTCTTGTGAAGTGTTATAAATACAGTCAGGCTAGAGAAAATGCTATGAACAGTTTGATGGTCTGCAGATTCTGTGCTTGAGTAGATTTAGAAATCTAGTTTACAAAAAAGGCCTTTTTCTTGGCGGAGTATAAAATTAGTAAGATTGCAAACATTTTCCATTTGTCCTCTCATATCAGTAGTATTCGTTTTTAAGTTACTGTTTATTTTGCAGTTCCCTGTTACTAGTTGTTTGGTTGTGTTTGTTTGGGAGGGTGTTTTGGTTTTTTTGGCTGTGTTGTGAGACATGTAGGATCTTAGTTCCCCTACCAGGAATCGAACCCATGCCCCTGCACTGAGGGTGCAGAGTCTTAACCACTGGACCTTTCAGTTCCAGAAGCTCCAGACGTTTTATTTTTAAGAGAGGGTATGAGTTAGTGGTTGGACATCTTGATTTGTCCTCCAAAAAAATAATTTTTTAATCTACTCAGAAGTTTTGTACTCTAACATTGTGTCTAAAAGATTAGTCCAGATTCTTTCAACATTTGAATTAGTTAATTTTATTTAAGAGTGAGAAGAGTGCACAGTAATCCTCTTTAGCTACTAAAATACCAGTTTGGGAGTAGGAGGCAGAAAGGAGAAATCAAATATCTCTTCCAGAAAGTGTTCAGTGGGAGAGGTAGTATCTCTTGACTTTAGGAAGCAGTAGTTAAGTGTTTTTACTTAGCCCTTTATAGTTTAAGATCACAGAATTTCAAATGGGAGTGGGGTAGGGGTATGTAGGGAGGGTTGTAGCTAAACAACTTGAGGATAGGAAAATCGCTTAAATTACCAATGTTTTAGTAGACTTGTATTTATTTTTAATTGGAGGATAATTGGTTTACACTGTTGTGTTTGTTTCTGCGTTACATCAGCATGAATCAGCCACAGGTATATATATGTCCCCTCCCTCTTGAACCTCTGTGCCATCCTCTACCACCCCTCTTGGTTGTCACGGAACATTGGGTTGAGCTCCCTGTGTCACACAGGAATTTTGGGAGAATTTTAATTTGACTGTAGCTATTTGGAGGTCCTTTTGACTTAATATTTTAATGGAAACGAATTATAAAATGTTGCTATCACTTTTTAAGTATTGATTCTTATAACCTGACTTCCCTGGTGGCTCAGACGATAAAGCCTGTGCTTATAATGTGGGAGACCCGGGTTCTATCCCTGGGTTGGGAAGATCCCCTGGAGAAGGAAATGGCAACCCACTCCAGATTTTCTTGCCTGGAAAATCCCAAGGACAGAGGAGCCTGGTAAGCTACAGTCCATGGGGTCACAAAGAGTTGGACACAACTGAGCAACTTCACTTTCTTTCTTTCACTTTCTTATAACCTACTTTCTACATTTATTAATGAGATTGATTTAAAGAATAAGATTATAGAGTTGCTGCTGCTGCTGCTAAGTTGCTTCAGTTGTGTCCGACTCTGTGCAACCCCATAGACGACAGCCCACCAGGCTCCGCCGTCCCTGGGATTCTCCAGGCAAGAACACTGGAGTGGGTTGTCATTTCCTTCTCCAATGCGTGAAAGTGGAAAGTGAAAGTGAGAGTCGCTCAGTTGTGTCCCACTCTTAGCGACCCCATGGACTGCAGCCTACCAGGCAAAACCAATACAATATTATAAAGTTAAAAAAATCTTTTTTTAAATACTTCTTTCCTTTGCTGAAATGAATTATTTGTCTTTAAGTCATTCTTTTATTTGACAAACATTTCTGAACCAAATAGGGAACACCAAAATAAATATGGTAATGACTAACATTTAAGGCTTTTATAGACAATATGTGTTCTTATTTAACCTGCCCATTAACTCTGTGAAAATTGGAATCACTGTTTTATAGATAAAACACAAGCCTAGAAATCAGTGAAAACTCACTGGTAAATTGAATAAATAGCCAGTTTTCTAGATCTTCTTATTTCTGGAATCCATGTTTTACAACCCTGAACTGCAAAGATAGTATAGTTTTTACTTTTATGGTATAAGGAGAAGTTAACTTTGGTCCTCAAACTTATCTAAATGACTTCTTTATTGATAACTGAATTGACCATACTTGACTAAGGAAAGTTTCTAAAAATGTCAGTTGAGTATTTGTTTGGTTTCACCTTCTTAAAATATAGGATTGTTTTGTTTATTAAAACATAGGTCCATCACTTAAAAAAAAATGAATATGTGTTTGCTTTTTAAGATAATCTTGATTTCAAGCATTTGCATGGTAACTTTATGGATACAAATTTTGTTACTGGATTAATATAAACAAGGTTTACCAAGTTCTTTGGTTTGATGGTGTATTGTATTTTATCTGGAATAGAAGTAAAGCAGTCTTTAATTAGAATCGATTATTCAGTGTTTTATTGGTCACCCTGGTGACATTTGGTCCCCAGTCCACATTTTTGCATATTTTATATGTAAACTTTCCTCTTGCAACAACCTTTTGCTTCTTTTTATATTTTACTTCCCAGTCTTAATCCTTGTAATCCATATGTATAATCCTGTACAACCAATCTCTTCATTTGGGTTGATAGTTGAAGTATATTTCCTGAGGGAGAACCTCATGCCTAGGCCCTAATATTAAATTAGTTTGAAAGAACCCTTGATTGACCTCACAGAACATTTTGGACTAGCATGCCAGAAGGAAGAAGAAAATGTAGAAGGCTTTTGCATCTTGCCTTGGTGCCCAGTAGTGTTGATAGATAGGACAGCAAATGAACAGGAAGATTGTCCTTATTGTTTCGAGCCTTTTTATTTAGCTTTATCTGTATTGTATTTGAAAGATAATTCTAAAGTGTCTATAATATTAAACCTCCATTATGTAGTTAGGAAAAAATATTTACATTATCATTAAATTTTATTACCAAAACAGATTTTCACAGTTGGCCCTTGAATAGCGTGAAGATTCGGCAGACAAAAATTCAAGTATAACTTTACAGTCAGCCCTCAGCATCCAAGGAGTCAGCCCACCTCCAGTTGTGTGATAAGAATTTATTTTTTTAAATAAATGAACCCACATGGTTCAAACCCATGTTGTTCAATGGACAGTGATATATCATTTTATACTAATTAAGAAGGAGTATAACAGTAGGATACTTTAAAAAAAATTGTTTCCCTTTGTAATTCTTCAAAACTTGATGTAACAATACATTTTGGAATTGAAAGGGACCTTAGAGTTCATCTTGTCCAGAAGTAAAAAATAAACTGGTGGCCCAGAGTCCAGATCTCCATAACTCAAATAAGTGTGTTGGTTTTCACAATATTCAGTTTTTAGATTTGGAATGACTTTAGCTTTATAAGGGAAAAGGCAATGGCACCCCACTCCAGTACTCTTGCCTGGAAAATCCCACGGACAGAGGAGCCTGGTAGGCTGCAGTCCATGGGGTCACTAAGAGTCGGACATGACTGAGTGACTTCACTTTCTCTTTTCACTTTCATGCATTGGAGAAGGAAATGGCAACCCACTCCAGTGTTCTTGCCTGGAGAATCCCAGGGATGGGGGAGCCTGGTGGGCTGCCGTCTATGGGGTCACACAGAGTCGGACACGACTGAAGTGACTTAGCATAGCATAGCATAGCATAGCTGTATAAGTGTTCACTTTATTTGGCCATAATCCACAGTATTCCCTAATAGTAACACCTTTCTGCTGTAGGCGTTTACATGCCTACAACTTTTAAAATAGAGCCAAGCCTCTTAAATCAAAAGATAATATTGCTTTCTACAACCTTTTGTTTCCTCTTAGAAAGCAAAACAAGAGAGTGTATAATCAAGTCCTAAAGTATCAGATAATCATGATGGTGTGATCACTGACCTAGAGCCAGACATCCTGGAATGTGAAGTCAAGTGGGCCTTAGAGGGCATCACTACGAACAAAGCTAGTGGAGGTGATGGAATTCCAGTGGAGCTATTCCAAATCCTGAAAGATGATGCTGTGAAAGTGCTGCACTCAATATGTCAGCAAATCTGGAAAACTCAGCAGTGGCCACAAGATTGGAAAAGGTCAGTTTTCATCCCAGTCCCAAAGAAAGGCAATGCCAAAGAATGCTCAAACTACCGAACAATTGCACTCATCTCACACGCTAGTAAAGTAATGCTCAAAATTCTCCAAGCCAGGCTTCAGCAATATGTGAACTGTGAACTTCCTGATGTTCAAGCTGGATTTAGAAAAGGCAGAGGAACTAGAGATCAAATTGCCAACGTTCGCTGGATCATTGAAAAAGCAAGAGAGTTCCAGAAAAACATCTATTTCTGCTTTATTGACTATGCCAAAGCCTTTGACTGTGTAGATCCCAATAAACTGTGGAAAGTTCTGAAAGAGATGGGAATACCAGACCACCTGAGCTGCCTCTTGAGAAATCTGTATGCAGGACAGGAAGCAACAGTTAGAACTGGTCATGGCACAACAGACTGGTTCCAAATAGGAAAAGGAGTACGTCAAGGCTGTATATTGTCACCATGTTTATTTAACTTATATGCAGAGTACATCATGAGAAATGCTGGACTGTAAGAAACACAAGTTGGAATCAAGATTGCTGGGAGAAATATCAATAACCTCAGATATGCAGATGACACCACCCTTATGGCAGAAAGTGAAGAGGAACTAAAAGCCTCTTGATGAAAGTGAAAGTGGAGAGTGAAAAGGTTGGCTTAAAGCTCAACATTCAGAAAACGAAGATCATGGCATCCGGTCCCATCACTTCATGGGAAATAGATGAGGAAACAGTGGAAACAGTGTCAGACTTTATTTGGGGGGCTCCAAAATCACTGCAGATGGTGACTGCAGCCATGAAATTAAAAGACACTTACTCCTTGGAAGGAAAGTTATGACCAACCTAGATAGCATATTCAAAAGCAGAGACATCACTTTGCCAACAAAGGTTCGTCTAGTCAAGGCTATGGTCTTTCCTGTGGTCATGTATGGATGTGAGAGCTGGACTGTGAAGAAGGCTGAGCGCCGAAGAATTGATGCTTTTGAACTGTGGTGTTGGAGAAGACTCTTGAGAGTCCCTGGGACTGCAAGGAGATCCAACCGGTCCATTCTGAAGGAGATCAGCCCTGGGATTTCTTTGGAAGGAATGATGCTAAAGCTGAAACTCCAGTATTTTGGCCACCTCATGCGAAGAGTTGACTCATTGGAGAAGACTCTGATGCTGGGAGGGATTGAGGGCAGGAGGAGAAGGGGACGACAGAGGATGAGATGGCTGGATGGCATCACTGACTCGATGGCTGTGAGTCTGAGTGAACTCCGGGAGTTGGTGATGGACAGGGAGGCCTGGCGTGCTGCAGTTCATGGGGTCGCAAAGAGTTGGACACGACTGAGCGACTGATCTGATCTGAAAGTATTTGATGCAGCCTGTCAGAAAGAGGAACAGTCACTATAGGCTGAGATAGTGTGAAAATATTTCAGATGTTTCTGATGTTACCCTCCTAAGGACCGCATCCCAAGTATTTGTGAGTCAGGAACATTCTGTCCTGGTCCAAGTGTTATTTTTTTCTACAGTGAAGGATAATAATGAATATTCTCCTATATAGAGTTAGCAAAGGAAATCACCAAGGGGCGTTTTGTGCTTATTGAATAATGCTACCTCATAAGACCAGCTATGTTTGAAAAGTGACAATGAAGTCGCTCAGTCATGTCCAACTCTTTGCGACCCCAGGGACAGTAGCCCACCAGGCTCTGCCATCCATGAGATTTTCCAGGCAAGAATACTCTAGTGGGCTGCCATTTCCTTCTCCAGGGGACCTTCCCAACCTAGGCATCGAACCTGGGTCTCCTGCATTGCAGACAGATGCTTTACCGTGTGAGCCACCAGAAATCCCATTTATACCCCAAATAGCGAAGGAAGGAAGGACATTGAAGTCTTGAGCTCTCTTGTGGATCCTAAACAAATGTCTATAACTATCTCACATCCAAATTTAAGTTCAGCCACAAATAAATTGAACATCACCCCACCAAAGATGTTGATTTAAAAATACTGAGCAGAACAAAGCCTGACTGATAAGAGTCTTTTGATGAAAATAGAATTTAATATCAATTTGTTGAAATGATTGAGTACTGAGCTAAATAGTACTTTGACTTTAAGTCCCTCATTACCACCCTGATTAAAATAATCTCTCCATTCCTTGTTATCTCCCTTAACTAGTTTTATAGTTTTTTCTCCATAGTACTTGTCAAATTACCATGTTTTATATTGACTTTATTTGTCTCAAACCACCACCCCCCCAGCTGTAAATTTTGGGGCAGGGTATTTTATTCACTGCTTTATTCTGTTTGCCTGGAACAAAGCCTAACATGTAGAAGGTACTCATATATGCATGTTGAATATTGAGTGCTATAATACAGTAATCTTGATAGAAGGTGTTATTTCTTAGATTTTCTTTTTTAATTCTCAGGCTTTAGCACAATTCTCGGTTCAGAGTAGGTCTTCAGTAAATGTCAACATGAACTAAAGAGCCAAGAGGTTTTTTACTACATCTGTTTTTCATTTTGTAATGGTGTTTAAAGTTTTCTTGGTGTTTTTTGTTTGTTTGACTACATCAGGTCTCAATTGTGGCGCATGGGATCTTGGTTGTGTCATGTGTGCTCTTTTGTTGGGGCACAGGGACTCTCTAGTTGTGGTGCATGGGCTCAGTAGTTTCTGCAGGTGGGCTCTCTAGTTGTGGCGTGTAGACTTAGTTGCTCCATGGCATCTGGGATCTTAGTTCCCCCACCAGGAATGAAACCCATGTTCCCTGCACTGCAAGGCAGACTCTAACCACTGGACCACCAGGAAAGTCCCTCCCCAGTGATTTTTAGATTTATAATCTTGTGGATCTTAATTAGGGACAGTAATGTCTGACCTTGGGTGTGCCCTGGGTCTTGTTAATGAAGAATATTATATGCAACGTGTGTGCGTGTGCACACATATGTGTGCAGTCTGAGTCATGTCTGACTCTGCGACCCAATGGACTGTAACTCACCAGGCTCCTCTGTCCATAGAATTTTCCAGGCAAGAATAGTGGACTGGGTTGACGTTTCCTACTCCAGGGTATCTTCCTGACCCAGGGATCAAGCCAATATGTCTTGCGTCTCCTGCATTGATAGGTAGGTGGGTTCTTTACCACTGCACCATGTGAGAAGCCCATTATACATAATACAGAATAGTAAATATTTTTATCAATATTTTATATTTATTATTCATTGTGAGTTGAGTGATTCGCTAAACTTGGCATTTTTGAGTTTATATTGGCCACCTTTTTTTTCTGGTTTTATTGAGAAAAAATTGGTGTACAGCACTGTAAAAGTTTCAGGTGTTCAGCATAATGAATTGACTTAGATACACTGTGAAATGATTACCACAAGTTCGTGAACATCCATTGTCTCATATATATAGAAAATTAAAGTAGAAAAAAGTACTTCTCCTTGTAATGACAACTCTTAAGATTTACTCTGTTAAGAACTTTTATATAACATAAGCAGTGTTAGTTTTATTTATCATATTGTACATTATATCCATAGTACGTACTTATAACTGCAAGTTTATACCTTCTGACTGCCTTTGTGTACTCCCCCCACCCCTTTTTTTAAATTCCAACAGATTTCACCATTTTTAAGTTATAATAACATGCTACAATTACAAGACAACTCCAGGACTCCCCTTAAACCTTCTGGCTTTCATTTTCATTTGTGCATTATAAATTTACTGTTTATTAGTAATACAACTGTCAGAAAAAAAACAGCATCTTAAAATGATTCAAAATACTGATAGATTAGTATATAGAAGTCAATGGCACCCCACTCCAGTACTCTTGCCTGGAAAATCCCATGGATGGAGGAGCCTGGAGGGCTGCAGTCCATGGGGTTGCTAAGAGTCAGATAGGACTGAACAACTTCACTTTCACTTTTCACTTTCATGCACTAGAGAAGGAAATGGCAACCCACTCCAGTGTTCTTGCCTGGAGAATCCCAGGGACGGGGGGAGCCTGGTAGGCTGCCGTCTATGGGGTCCCACAGAGTCGGACATAACTGAAGCGACTTAGCAGCAGCAGCAGCATTAAATTTTGTATTGACAGCGAGAGTTTCCTATAAGATACATTCCAGTTTCAGAGATGTTACAATATATTTTTTAAATGCCTCTTAGATTTTAGTGGAATATAGTAAGTATAGCTAAATTTATAATATAGTTCAGTTAGTTTTTAACATCAGATCAGATCAGATCAGTCGCTCAGTCGTGTCCGACTCTTTGCGACCCCATGAACCGCAGCACGCCAGGCCTCCCTGTCCATCACCAGCTCCCGGAGGTCACCCAGACTCGCATCCATCGAGTCAGTGATGCCATCCAGCCATCTCATCCTCTGTTGTCCCCTTCTCCTCCTGCCCTCAATTCCTCCCAGCATCAGAGTCTTCTCCAATGAGTCAACTCTTCGCATGAGGTGGCCAAAATATTGGAGTTTCAGCTTTAGCATCATTCCTTCTAAAGAAATTCCAGGATTGATCTTCTTCAGAATGGACTGGTTGGATCTCCTTGCAGTCCAAGGGACTCTCAAGAGTCTTCTCCAACACCACAGTTCAAAAGCATCAATTCTTCGGCGCTCAGCCTTCTTCACAGTCCAGCTCTCATATCCATACATGACCACAGGAAAGACCATAGCCTTGACTAGGCGAACCTTTGTTGGTAAAGTAATGTCTCTGCTTTTGAATATGCTATCTAGGTTGGTCATAACTTTCCTTCCAAGGAGCAAGCGTCTTTTAATTTCATGGCTGCAGTCACCATCTGCAGTGATTTTGGAGCCCAGAAAAACAAAGTCTGACACTGTTTCCACTGTTTCCCCATCTATTTCCCATGCAGTGATGGGACCAGATGCCATGATCTTCGTTTTCTGAATGTTGAGCTTTAAGCCAACCTTTTCACTCTCCACTTTCACTTTCATCAAGAGGCTTTTTAGCCCCTCTTCACTTTCTGCCATAAGAGTGGTATCATCTGCATATCTGAGGTTATTGATATTTCTCCCGGCAATCTTGATTCCAACTTGTGTTTCTTCCAGTCCAGCATTTCTCATGATGTACTCTGCATATAAGTTAAATAAACATGGTGACAATATGCAGCCTTGACGTACTCCTTTTCCTATTTGGAACCAGTCTGTTGTTCCATGACCAGTTCTAACTGTTGCTTCCTGACCTGCATACAGATTTTTTAAGAGGCAGATCACCAAGGCAGATGAACCCTTGGTGGCTCAGATGGTTTTTAACATAACATATTCCAAACTGGTTGTAGTGATCAGATCAGATCAGATCAGTCGCGTCCAACTCTTTGCGACCCCATGAATCGCAGCACGCCAGGCCTCCCTGTCCATCACCAACTCCCGGAGTTCACTCAGACTCAAGTCCATCGAGTCATTGATGCCATCCAGCCATCTCATCCTCTGTCGTCCCCTTCTCCTCTTGCCCCCAATCCCTCCCAGCCTCAGAGTCTTCTCCAATGAGTCAACTCTTCACGTGAGGTGTCTAAAGTACTGGAGTTTCAGCTTTAGCATCATTCCTTCCAAAGAAATCCCAGGGCTGATCTCCTTCAGAATGGACTGGTTGGATCTCCTTGCAGTCCAAGGGACTCTCAAGAGTCTTCTCCAACACCACAGTTCAAAAGCATCAATTCTTCGGTGCTCAGCCTTCTTCACAGTCCAACTCTCCCATCCATACATGACCACAGGAAAAACCATAGCCTTGACTAGATGGACCTTTGTTGGCAAAGTAATGTCTCTGCTTTTGAATATGCTATCTAGGTTGGTCATAACTTATTTTCCAAGGAGCAAGCATCTTTTAATTTCATGTCTGCAGTCACCATCTGCAGTGATTTTGGAGCCCAGAAAAATAAAGTCTGACACTGTTTCCACTGTTTCCCCATCTATTTCCCATGAAGTGATTGGACCGGATGCCATGATCTTCGTTTTCTGAGTGTTGAGCTTTAAGCCAACTTTTTCACTCTCCTCTTTCACTTTCATCAAGAGGCTCTTTAGTTCCTCTTCACTTTCTGCCATAAGGGTGGTGTCATCTGCATATCTGAGGTGATTGATATTTCTCCCAGCAATCTTGATTACAGCTTGTGTTTCTTCCAGTCCAGCGTTTCTCATGATGTACACTGCATAGAAGTTAAATAAGCAGGGTGACAATATACAGCCTTGACGTACTCCTTTTCCTATTTGGAACCAGTCTGTTGTTCCATGTCCAGTTCTAACTGTTGCTTCCTGTCCTGCATACAGATTGCTCAAGAGGCAGATGAGGTGGTCTGGTATTCCCATCTCTTTCAGAATTTTCCACAGTTTATTGTGATCCATACAGTCAAAGGCCTTGTCATAGTCAATAAAGCAGAAATAGATGTTTTTCTGGAACTCTCTTGCTTTTTCCATGATCCAGCGGATGTTGGCAATTTGATCTCTGGTTCTTCTGCATTTTCTAAAACCAGCTTGAACAGCAGGAAGTTCACGGTTCACATATTGCTGAAGCCCGGCTTGGAGAATTTTGAAGTAATAGGAGGGCTAAATAAAGGATGGAAACCCACATATGATTGGAAAATAGTTCTAGACTATGCATTGTATTTTTTTGCCTACCTAGAAGAAACTTTCTATTAATAAACTAGAGAAAAACTAAATAGCAGTGCTCCTCCTACTTTCTTCGTGTTTTATTAAGCTAATAGGTAAAAGGGTAGAGCAGTGATTCTCAGATGAGGGAACATCAGTTCTGCTACACTGTATCGAGCAGTAGGCCAGACCATTGCTATTACAATTATTTTTAAAGCTATCTTTTACTGATCATTACTATGTGCAAGGACTCTTGAGGGAAATTACCACATTTCAAATGCCAGTCATTGTTTGTGGTTCTCAGGATATAATAAAAGACAAACATTGTCATTTTTGTGGAGTTTACATTCTTGTATATCCATCTCACAACCTTAACAAATAGGCATTACTGTCTCCATTTTCCCTGTAAGGAAAGTGAAGCTCTAAAAGGTTTTATGACTTGCCAAAGATTATGGAAAATCAGGATTTAAAACGTAGATGCTATGAACCACCACTGTTCATAGCATGACAACTATGCTGTCAAAATTGTCCTTTGGGGTTCAGTGAATGAGAACAATTGTTTTCAGTGACTCAAACAACAATTATCATCAGATCAGATGAGATCAGTCGCTCAGTTGTGTCCGACTCTTTGCGACCCCATGAACTGCAGCACGCCAGGCCTCCCTATCCATCACCAGCTCTCGGAGGTCACTCAGACTCACATTCATCGAGTCAGTGATGCCATTCAGCCATCTCATCCTCTGTCCTCCTCTTCTCCTCCTGCCCTCCATCCCTCCCAGCATCAGAGTCTTCTCCAATGAGTCAACTCTTCGCATGAGGTGGCCAAAATACTGGAGTTTCAGTTTTAGCATCATTCCTTCTAAAGAAATCCCAGGACCGATCTTCAGAATGAACTGGTTGGATCTCCTTGCAGTCCAAGGGACTCTCAAGAGTCTTCTCCAACACCACAGTTCAAAAGCATCAATTCTTCGGCGCTCAGCCTTCTTCACAGTCCAGCTCTCACATCCATACATGACCACAGGAAAGACCATAGCCTTGACTAGGCGAACCTTTGTTGGCAAAGTGATGTCTCTGCTTTTGAATATGCTATCTAGGTTGGTCATAATTTTCCTTCCAAGGAGTAAGCGTCTTTTAATTTCATGGCTGCAGTCACCATCTGCAGTGATTTTGGAGCCCAGAAAAAGAAAGTCTGACACTGTTTCCACTGTTTCTCCATCTATTTCCCATGTAGTGATGGGACCAGATGCCATGATCTTCATTTTCTGAATGTTGAGCTTTCAGCCAACCTTTTCACTCTCCACTTTCACTTTCATCAAGAGGCTTTTTAGTTCCTCTTCACTTTCTGCCATAAGGGTGGTGTCATCTGCATATCTGAGGTTATTGATATTTCTCCCGGCAATCTTGATTCCAGCTTGTGTTTCTTCCAGTCCAGCATTTCTCATGATGTACTCTGCATATAAGTTAAATAAACATGGTGACAATATACAGCCTTGACGTACTCCTTTTCCTATTTGGAACCAGTCTGTTGTGCCATGACCAGTTCTAACTGTTGCTTCCTGTCCTGCATACAGATTTCTCAAGAGGCAGATCAGGTGGTCTGGTATTCCCATCTCTCTCAGAATTTTCCACAGTTTATTGTGATCTACACAGTCAAAGGCTTTGGCATAGTCAATAAAGCAGAAATAGATGTTTTTCTGGAACTCTTGCTTTTTCTGTGATCCAGCGGATGTTGGCAATTTGATCTCTGGTTCCTCTGCCTTTTCTAAATCCAGCTTGAACATCAGGAAGTTCACGGTTCACATATTGCTGAAGCCTGGCTTGGAGAATTTTGAGCATTACTTTACTAGCGTGTCAGATGAGTGCAGTTGTTCGGTAGTTTGAGCATTCTTTGGCATTGCCTTTCTTTGGGATTGGGATGAAAACTGACCTTTTCCAATCTTGTGGCCACTGCTGAGTTTTCCAAATTTGCTGGCATATTGAGTGCAGCACTTTCACAGCATCATCTTTCAGGATTTGGAATAGCTCCACTGGAATTCCATCACCTCCACTAGCTTTGTTCGTAGTGATGCCCTCTAAGGCCCACTTGACTTCACATTCCAGGATGTCTGGCTCTAGGTCAGTGATCACACCATCATGATTATCTGGGTCATGAAGCTCTTTTTTGTACAGTTCTACTGTGTATTCTTGCCACCTCTTCTTAATATCTTCTGCTTCCGTTAGGTCCGTACCATTTCTGTCCTTTATCGAGCCCATTTTTGCAGGAAATGTTCCTTTGGTATCTCTGACAATTATCATAACCCCTTTGAAATTCTGATACAACTCTACCCATCTTAAAATTATGCATGAAATTTTAAAAACTGAAATCCTCTTTTTATCTTTTGCTTAGAATCTGTAAACAGTTTTTCAAAGCTGGTGTAGTAGAAGACACATTTGAAAAATAGGTATTAGTTCCAATCTTGGCTTTTTTTTTTTTTTTTTAAGGCAAATACTATCCGAAGAGTTGATATTTAGTAGGATTTAAATAAAAATATTTTGCTTTTTTGTCCATATAAGGAAACATTGGCAAAAAAATTAATGAAAGAGGATGACTTAACTTCATTTGTGGTTCCTTCTTATCAGTGTTCCTTGTTAGAAAGCTGCTTATTGATAAGTTAAATGTGTTTTGTCACTGTGTTTTTGTATTTGAAAGTCTGTTGATAATTTTCATATTTCCTACTTGAAAATTTGAAAAGTTTTCAATCTCTTCTGAACTTAGGGCTCTGCAGTTAAAATTCTTGTTTGTGTTACTAAAATTGATAAATATTATTTATAATTTCCACAAACTGGAAACAAACCAAAATATCCATGAGCTAGTGAATGGATAAAGAAAATATCATCTATATCCATACTATGCTTTTTATCAATAATAAATAGAAGGAACAAATTACTAATAAAGCAGTAATGTGGGTGAACCTGTCTCATTCTAGCAATAAGTAATACTATGGATAAATGAAGCAACTGGGAAGAAAGAAGGACCCTAGTCATCTCACTAAAGAAGTGTAATTCCCAGAAATGTTTACTTTTTATAGTATGTACAAGTGTCCTCGTTCACAGCTTCCCATTTCTTAGAAAACAAAAACCTTTTGGTTTAGTTTTTCTTTCTAGCTTGTTTACTTTGTGAGGATCTCTGAAAATGCTCAACTACTATAGATTTTCTAATTTTTCATTTTCAGTTTCCTGTTCAGGTCTTTAGACCATTTACAGAAAGAACATGTTTCTCTTTCAGATTTCCTGAAGTTAATTTTTAAATTTTGTTTCCTGTGTTCATTTTGTTTATGGTTTTAAATATTGACCAATCTACCCCTGAAATAGTATATTTCCTAAATAGATTTTTCTTCTCTCGAGGCCAGTTTTTTTTTAATATGCTGGACTGTTTGAATCTGGTCTTTCCTGTCCTGCTCTTAATCTCTTTCTTCTATGATAAAATTAAGTACATAGTAATTCATTTGGGATTCTACAACAAATGTCTGTTCGTCTACCTGAGATTTAGAAAAATCTTTAAACATTACTCCAACTAAATTCTAGACCAGTTTTTAAATTCAGTTTCTACAGCTCTGACTTCTTTCTATTCTAGAAGTTTAAGAGATTTCTTTGCTAAAAAACTGTTGAGAAAGGTAGTGCATTTCAGTGGTATGGTCAAGGAGTAAGTGGAATAGAAAGGCATTTGGGGAAGTATAAAGAGACAATTGTTCAGAGAGGGTAGGTTTCCAAAGGCTTGAGCAGGGGAGTAAAGGAAGGCTGTCTTAGTTATCTTATTTTGAATCTTTGGAATACCAATTAAAGGAGTTGATTATTGAATGTTATTTTTTTCTCATAATTTTTCTGTTTATAATTCCTTTGAAAGTGTTAATTTTTACATTTTAAAAGTTGGCCATAAGTCCTGTTGTTACGCTGTGGTTGTCAAAGTCCCCATTTTTGTAATTTACCGATGTAATTGCAAGAGTCAAAAGATTATATTGGAAGTTTATAAAAGACACAGAAGTTTTCCCTAGAAAAGGTATGGCCTTGACAAATAAGAAAGAGATCACTGAAGTCAAAAAAAAAAAAAAGGTGGGGTAATTAACTGCAAAGAGATACATTGGGAACTGTTTGGATAATGGAAGTGTTTTAAATGTTAGTGAGAGATGTGTTTGAGATTGGAGGGTATTGTCACATGCCAGAATTCATTTAACTGTGTGCTTAAGATCTGCTTGTTTACTGGATGTAAATTATTCCTCAATATGATGTAAAGTGAAAATGAAAGTAAGTGAAAGTAAAGGTCGCTCAGTTGTGTCCGACTCTTTGCGACACCATGGACTGTATAGTCCATGGAATTCTCCAGGCCAGAATACTGGAGTGGGTAGCCTTTCCCTTCTCCAAGGGATCTTCCCAACCCAGGGATCGAACCCAGGTCTCCTGCATTGCAGGTGGATTCTTTACCAGCTGAGCCATAAGGGAAGCCCAAGAATACTGGAGTGGGTAGCCTATCCCTTCTCCAGGGTATCTTCCCAACCCAGGAATCAAACCGAGGTTTCCTGCATTGCAGGCGGATCTTTACCAACTGAGCTATGAGGGAATATGATATGATATAAGTGTGCTTTAATTTTTTTTTTCCGTTGAGGCATTTTATTTTCATATTTGTATTATCCCTAGAAAAAGAATCCCAGGAATTTCTCTCCTTTGTTTTTATCTTGCTTCTTCATGGTCCGTGATGCCAGCTGAAGTTGTCAGTTCAGTGAAACCATACTGACAGGTTAGGAGCATATTATTCTACCATTTTTCTAGATCTTTTAGTGGCACTTCAAACCTAGGGCCTGATCACTCCACACTTGTTTGACCTGCCTGTGAGGTTCACAAGAGTTTTCTCTACTCTGCAATCATTGATTTCAAATTCATTAGTGTAATCATCGGAGAAGGCGATGGCACCCTACTCCAGTACTCTTGCCTGGAAAATCCATGAACGGAGGAGCCTGGTAGGCTGCAGTCCATGGAGTCGCTAAAAGTCAGACACGACTGAGCAACCGCACTTTCACTTTTCACTTTCATGCCTTGGAGAAGGAAATGGCAACCCACTTCAGTGTTCTTGCCTGGAGTATCCCAGGGATGGGAGAGTCTGGTGGGCTGCTGTCTATGGGGTCGCATAGAGTCGGACACGACTGAAGTGACTTAGCAGCAGCAGCAGCAGCAGCAGTGTAATCATGCTTCATTATCATATTAGCACAGAAACTGACTGGAGCAAGCCTAGTAAGAAGCTGGCACTTGCCTCTCTTTTCAGCATTATTGATGCTCTTGAGAACATCAGCTGGGACTTTCATGTGCACAGAAAGAGTTTAAAAAATTCTTTTTAACAAATGTGTTCTTACAAACAGATCTTCAGGTCTCTTGACCAAGCAGAAGTTAGGAAGGTGTCCCATAATCAGCCCCACAGTTCATGACCCTGTAATGCTGTCATGAAAGTGAGTGACCCACGGTGAAGTTCGGCCCATCACTCACCTTTGCCTAAATTGGTCACTGATTGTACTCATCTTCAACCTTTAGTGCTTGGGGCCAGTTTGAATTTCACTGGAGGCTTTTCAGACCTACGTGTCCATTTCAAATAGCTGTCCCTTATACAGTGAATGTAAACAAAGCAGTTCAGGACAAAACAGAACATGAGACAAAATTTTGCACAAGTAGACTAACAAAAAGCAAAGCAAGTAGCTGAAGAATTATGAACTAATGACGAAAATACGTATTAAATAGTACACTCCAGGCCAAAATCAAAAGCCTAAATTGCCTTATACAAAAACCTACTTGGTATAAATCCTAGAATAACAGATTTAACTGTGAGTTCAAGGAACTGATTGGAGCACCCATCATTGTTGTTACTGACTCATGTGATAGGAAAAGAACAAACAAGTTGGACACAGGCAGCCCATTCAATACGCTTGTTTGTCTGAGGGCATCATTTGGAATGATGCCAGATGAGGATCTTAAGTGGACTATCAAAGAATGAGCAACACCATTCAATAGCCGAAGTTATTGATTACTTAAGGAAAAGCTACCCTGGTCTGATATTGCCTGCCCTGAACAGAGCAGACTAGTAGTCTTAAAGAGTCTTTAGGGAATTTCAAAGTCCAAAGATCCACAAACTTTCAAAGGCAGGAATGAATCAATTACCAACTGTAAAAGCAGTGTCAGTCAAGTGAGACAGTTGCTGATTGTTGGCATTTTGCTGGGTGTTCACTGAAGTCTCTCTTTTTTTTTTTAAGTTATAACAATTGCAAAGAAGTGAATCCAAAAGTGGCACAGCCCAGCTATGTAAAGGATAAAAGATGCAGGGAAATAAGTCTGTTTGTGTTAAAGTTAGTTGATTTGCTCTTTGGGATGCTGTTTAGTAAATTATTGACCCCAAAGTACCATGTTCCCTCTAGCTGGGTTAAGAAACACAAATTTGAAGGTGTCTTTCATTAGAGTCCTAAGTTTATTCTTAAATATTTCTCAAATATTAATGTAGGTCTGTGTGGTTGGATAATGTCTACGTGGAACTGAATAGAATTACCACCTAAGTAATCCTATTTTTAAATGACTTTAAAATAAATAAATCTGAGTTTAGCTACACATTTACAGAAAACAACTTATTTGTCATAAATTAAATGCACACTGCCATGTGGGATATTCTTAAAACTGAAAGGTGGTTCAACTTTTATTTTAATATCTTTTTTCATGAAATATCTGGTAAGAACTGTGCAGTTCACAAAAGTTAAGGAGACAGTGTTCCAGGACTGGAGAGAAGTCTATGGGAATGATAAGTTCACTAAGTTTAGAAATAAAATATAGCAACTAGTAAGTGGGAAAGTTAGCAGCTGACTTTTTCGGTATTTTTTAAATTTGGTCTCTTCCAACCCCCCCCCCCCCCCCAATTAAGGAATGGAGAAAAATACAGTACGTGATTCATGTATTTAAAGGCACAAGTGAAGAAGAAATTTTTGAAAAGTCATCCTTGGTATTAAACACGGCATCCTAAGGAGAGATAAAAGGATGGCATATAGTAGTAGTGTTAGTTGCTCAGTCGTCCTACCCTTTGGCAACCCCATGGACTGTAGCCCTGTTCGAGGCTCCTCTGTCCATGGAATTCTCCAGGCAAGAATACTGAAGTGGATTGCCACTTCCTTCTCCGGGGGATCTTCCCAACCTAGGGATTGAACCCAGGTCTCCTGGATCTTCTGCATTGCTGGGAGATTCTTTTACCATCTGAGCTACCAGATAGATAAAGCACAGGATTTCTTCCAAGAGTATGGACCAGAAGGAAAGAACATATAAAGAGGTTTAATACGAAGAAATATGTCAAAGTGAGTCCATTCTTAATTGACTGACTTTGAGAAGTAAGAGACTATCAATAATAGGCTGGTCACAGAAGCATATTCACTAAAGTAAATGGTTATTGGTGGGTTAAATGTGTTCAGACCAGTCCTGATACTGTGTTACTATAAGTAAAGAACTGTCATTTCTTGATTGAAGAGGATTTAAAGCCAGGTCTGGTGGCTACTTTTGTACCATGCTATGCTATGCTATGCTAAGTCACTTCAGTCGTGTCCGACTCTGTGTGACCCCATAGACAGCAGCCTACCAGGCTCCCCCGTCCCAGGGATTCTCCAGGCAAGAACACTGGAGTGGGTTGCCATTTCCTTCTCCAGTGCATGAAAGTGAAAAGTGAAAGTAAAGTCACTTGGTCGTGTCCGACTCTTAGCGACCCCATGGACTGCAGCCTGCCAGGCTCCACCGTCTGTGGGATTTTCCAGGCAAAAGTACTGGAGTGGGGTGCCACTAGCCACTGGCAAATTTTTTTTTTTTTTCTAGAAATGTGGGAGCTTTGTATTCTCATGTTATTCCCCATCCTGGAAACTTTCAGAATCTTCTTTCTCTTTCAGTAGTAAGCTGAAATTTTAAAATGATGAGCCTTGGTGTGGATTGTTTCTTTTGGGTTTTATGTTTATTTGATTTCCCCTGTTTTATCATACCAAACACTCAGTAGACTTTTATCGATCTGGACACTCATGTTCTTGAGATTTACTTTTGATTCTCTGTGCCACCCCATCCACACACCACCCTCAACCTTCTCTCACACACACATGCACACAAACTTCAGTAATACCTATTTGGTCAGCTTTCTCTGCTAACTCTTTTACCATTTATGTATCTCAGAGGCCAGCAAGTTTTTTCTATGAATGCTTCATATTAATAGTAAATATTTTAGACTCTGTGGACCAGATAGCTTCTGTTATAAGGACTTAACTCTGCCATTACAAGACAGCAGCCACAGACAAAACACAAATGAATGGATGTGGCTGTATTTCAATGAAGCTTTATGTATAAAAACAGGGAGTTGGATTTGTTTGCAAATCCCTCCTCTATCCTGTTCATCTTTACCAGAAAGTTAGCTCAGTTGAGGGGAGGAATTTTATTTGCTGTTCATTGGAGATATCCTTGTACTTAGTAGACCTCAAGTACTTGTGATTCAGGATTACAGGTGATTCAGAAAAGGAGATAATATGTCTATCATTGCCATCTTTTAGCCAACTGAATGCCCCTTAATGCAGTTTTTCAGTCCCACCCCTTTTTTCTTGATTGAGTATTTTATAGTAACTGAATATAGGATAGAACTAAGAATCATGTCTAGAATTCTGCAATTTCTTTCTTGTGATGTTTTATAAAGAGCCCTATCAGTAGCATCCTTTAGTAAGTTTGTTTATGAAATGCTCCATCTTGGTATGGTATAGTAGTCATTTTAAATAAATGCTTGAATGTTTTGTTTATATAAGAAGCACATGAATGCAAAGATATTACTTAAGAATTCTTTCTCTTTTTCTTTTTTTTTAATAAGGTACTAGCTTTTACAAGTTTGCACCATGCGTGAGTATAAGCTAGTCGTTCTTGGCTCGGGAGGCGTTGGAAAATCTGCTCTGGTAAGACATTGTCACTGTACCCAAGCTATTCACTCTTAAGACATGTTCTTTTTCTGTTGAGTGTTAGGTTTTGCTTATTTTTTTGTTAAGGTGAAATCTCATTGATTTTAGAAGTAATATAATATTTTTCTTATAATTTAGTCAACTTTTAGTTGTATCTGGGTAGATCATATTCCCTCTGGAACATGGGTTCCAGACCAGAATACAGTTTGGACTTAAGCACATACAGGCCTATGTCTGTCTGCATTTCAGAACAAGATAGAAATAAATTTTGGTCCATTTCATTGTGAGTCAGCTTAAAATATAAATTTTATGTTATAAAAATTAAATAACTATATTTTAAAAACTTTTTTCAAAGTTTACCTTTGACTGTCCCACAATGTTTTTTATATCAAGAAATAGTAAAGTAAGAAAGAATACACAACTTGACAATGGAAGGTAGGAAGGGGAGAAACTTGGGGAAATAACTTGGTGAATAGTTCAGAGTTCAGCAAAGCCCCACCTCAAGATAGACTGACCATCTTACTTTGCCACTTATTTGTCACCTGAACACCCAGCACAGAATTTGACTTGGTTGGATCAAACTGAGAAGTGTGTACAATGGAGTATGAACTGTGTTTTCATTTGTAAATATATCCAAAGTGATGGGGAGGCATTGTGAGTGTGCATGTATGTGTGTTCACCAAATAATTAGCCACTTTCTAACTAAAATTCACATTTAAGCCCTAAAACTGAAATAGGAACCATTTAACAATTTTTAAATGTATGAGCTCTAAATTTAGACCTACCCAATAAGGAATGTTATGATTATTAATTTTTAAAAAAGCTTTCTTAGGTAATTTTCCCACCAAATATTTATGTTCAAAGGTAGTTGTTATTTTTTTTATCAGTGGTATAACTACTTATGTGAAATTAATATTTTTGAATGTGCAGACTTGGATTTGTTCTTTTTGAGGGAGTATAATGGTATGTTAATTTTTTTCAGACTGTACAGTTTGTTCAAGGAATTTTTGTTGAAAAATATGATCCTACGATAGAAGATTCTTATAGAAAGGTATGTTACTTTAGAAGGCCTTTGCTTTCAACTTTACTGTAAACATATATTATTGTTTTTAGCTTAATAAATATTAAATGTTGTCTATAGAGTATAGGATGAGGAACAGAGTTTATAAAATTAGTGGGGAGAACTCACATCTGACTATTTCCTGGCATTGCATGTTTACCAAAAATCTTAATCACTCTTGCTTTATCTCTCTTTCTTGCTCACAAAGAATTTTAGGTTTACACTGACCCCCAAGTTGTAATTTGTTGCTATCTGACTTTAGAGTTGAGACATCCACTTCAGGTGGTAGTTCCATGTTTCTCCCCTCTTTCTGCCCACCAAAGACTGAATGACTCTCAGGCTCCCTGCTTTTTATATAAAGATGTAAGTACAAAAGTCTCCCTAACCTTCCTATTTACAACTCCTTGAGAAAGTTCCACTGCTCATAATAGTAGAAAAGTTTATTTCTATGTTCATTTATATAACACATGACAATAAAACTTAATATGCAGACATGTTTAATTTAGAAGGGAGAGAATTACCCACCACCTTAAAGCAGCCAGCCTGGCCCCTGCTGTGGTGCAGACACTGTGTTTCCATTCCTCTTCTGTGTCCACAGTCTGTTAAAACTAGAAACCCTTTCTAGACCCCAGCTCTGCGGCAGCATTACTCTTTTTTCCGCATCTGTATATTTTTTTCCTAGGAAATGTTAGGTTTAAAGGGTAACAGGGAAGACAATGGCACCCCACCCCAGTACTTTTGCCTGGAAAGTCCCGTGGACGGAGGATCCTGGTAGGCTCCAGTCCATGGGTTCGCTGGGAGTCGGATGCGACTGAGCTACTTCACTTTCACTTTTCACTTTCATGCATTGGAGAGGGAAGTGGCAGCCCACTCCAGTGTTCTTGCCTGGAGAATCCCAGGGACGGGGGAGCCTGGTGGGCTTACATCTATGGGGTCGCGCAGAGTCGGACATGACTGGAGCGACTTGGCAGCAGGCAGCAGGGATATATAATTTATTTGATAGCTCTCCTTCCTTGCTACCAAAAACTTTGTTCCAATATAGTGAAGGGGATGTAGTTATAAGCAAAAGGAAAATATATCTAAAGTGTGGCAGAATTGATATAGTTACTTCTGACATTATTGAAACTATTGCTGCATTAAATAAAAAATTTTTGAGCTGATTTGAAATTATTTCCTCTCCAGAATTAACTGTTGAGTAATTCACATTGAGGTTGGAGCTTGTATATCTTATAGATATCCTTATATTAAATTGAGAACTCATGGTTTTTACACTTAATGCAGTTTGAGGGTCAGTAGACTTTAGTTATTCAGCTAGTTTTTTCTCCTGTTTCGTTAAAGTATGTATTACTTGAGATTAGTATCAAAGTTGCTATAATCTGTGTCTGTTTTAAATATCGTATTAATATTATACATATTAAAGTAGTCTTATATACAGGAAAAAAAATGAAGATCTACCTTAATTTTCCCCCTAGCAAGTTGAAGTAGATGCACAGCAGTGTATGCTTGAAATCTTGGATACTGCAGGAACGGTATGTAAAACAGTACCAAAGTATATGCACAACTTGTGCAGTATTGACCTTATAAATGCTAGTATTCTTATAGACACACATTATTTAAAAGTAAGGCTTGCATTAAATCTTAGAGCTGTCTTATCCTCTTGAATTCTTTTCTTGTGTGCATGGGTCATTTACTGAAGAAATAAGTAGAAAATTTGTATGAAAATTTTCACAGCTTCACTAGTACTTTTAATGCAAATTAGACTATATTTCCATATATTGAATAATGTGGAAAATGCCTGAGATTCCTCAGTGACTGTGAAGTATTTTGAATAGTATCTTTCATCCTTCAATATATTTACAGAACAGCTAGATCTGATGGTATCTGAAAGTGAAGGGAAGATTTACTCTGGATGTGCGGTATTCATTCATCTAATGTTTGAGTACCTGATACATGTCGTGGCTTGTATTCTTATACTCAAAAGCTTACAGTCTAGCGAAGGAGGAAGTGTGGGAAAATGGCACCATGTAGGTAACTTGCTGGTGGACCTTGGAGAACTGAAGCATTGTGAGCTAGCTGTGAGTAACGGTGATTCGATTTGGGTGCCTTCCATGTCGTGTCTTGAAAAGCTGCCTTCAAGCAGCATTTGAAGATGGGACATTTCCACTTGAGTGCATTTACTGGACATAAATCTGCTCTGGTATATTATTTTTAAATAAAACACTTATTTCTTGAAATACCAATTTTTCAAATAGCCACGGACTACAGTTTTAAGAGATGTTACATAACACTATTAGATTCTTCTTTGAGCTCTAATTATAGACTTTGAGAATTGTCAAATTAACTGTCAAAACATTATTTTTTTAAAATGATTCTTTCTTTCGACTGTAGGAACAATTCACAGCAATGAGGGATTTGTACATGAAAAATGGACAAGGCTTTGCGTTAGTTTATTCCATCACAGCACAGTCCACATTTAATGATTTACAAGATCTGAGAGAACAGATTCTTCGAGTTAAAGACACGGATGATGTAAGCTGGCTTCATAATAAATATATTTTCTTTCAAACACTTATTGTAGTGATATCCAATTTAAAAGTTTGAATTTAAATCCAATTTAAACTTCATCTATTTTGAGGAGTTTGTTTTTCAAAAGCTTTTTCTTTGAAAGGGAAAAATGTACCTTTAGCACTATATATAATGTAAAAAGTGAGAAATACCTTCCTCTTGTGTAAAATAAAATTTATATCCTTCCTTATTTTTTCCCTTCATATTTTTAAATCTTGCATTTGGTGGAGAAGGGGGAGAGGTGTCGGTGGCAAATATTACTAATAGAGCAGATGACATTCTGGTAGAGTTAAGAGCATTTTTAATAGGAATCAGAACAACATGTGAACACATCTCAAGCAACTATGACAGAAGGAGCAAGAAAGCCAACAAATATATTCAGTTCTAATGTTAAGTAACATGCCCCTTCCGAGTACACCATAATGGAGTTTAACCCTGTAGGAAACTACAAAAGGATTTTTTAAATTCCTCGTCACGCTATGTATATAAATTCATCTTGCATCAGAATCACCTGTAAAGCTAGTTAAAACAGATTGCCAGGTCCCACTCCCAGAGTTTCTGATTCAGTAGGTCTAGAATAGGGCTCAGAAATTTGCATTTCTAACATATTTCCAGGTGGTACTGGTGCTGTTGGTCTGGGCACCACACTTTTAAGAACCACTGTACTAGGTATAGTTTAATTATAGCAAATATTTCGAGAGCTTGGGAGCACCTATTAGAAATATCCTAATTTCCTGGACTTCTGAAGCAGGAGGACTTTGTGGGGGACCTTAACATACTTAGGGCTTCCCTGGTGGCTCAAACAGTAAAGCGTTTATGTACAATGCAGGAGACCTGGGTTCGATCCCTGGGTCAGGAAGATTCCCTGGAGAAGGAAATGGCAACCCACTCCAGTACTATTGCCTGGAAAATCCCATGGACGGAGGAGCTTGTTGCAGGCTACTGTCCATGGGGTCGCAAACAGCTGGGCACGACTGAGAGACTTCACTTTCTTTCTTTTCTTTCTTTAACATACTTAAAGCAGCTTTAGTTGGTAAAGCTGTTTCACCAGTGTCTCTGGTGACTACTATAGTTTTCTATCAGTTACATTAAACAGGTATTTATTAGTATAATACTACGTATCTGTTCCTTAGAAAGCCACAAATCTTGATTTTCTAGTTTGGATTTTTTCCAAAACTACTTTAGAGAGCCAATCTCTAAAGGATTAATAGGAGTTTTACAGAATAAGGGTTATTTTTCCCTGTAGTGTCCAAAAATATGATTAATATGGTCTAGATTTTTAGTAAATTAAGGTGATTTTAATTTTTGGCTTTTCATTTAGACTATATGAAAAGCTAAAAATTCTACCTTGAATTTTATCTACCTTCTAAATTTCTCCTTTTTTGTGTTATGAAATTGAGAATGAATTATTTGATAAATACGTGTTAAGAAACCAAAAAATCTGAAATTGATTTATGTCCCTTGGAGAAACACCGAAAATTTTGGAATATATTGACTTTTTATGATATTTCCTTTTGCATTTTCTTTTTACAAGGTTTTGTGTTTTCTTAATATAATTAGTTTGTTGTGAGGAACTTCCCTGGCAGTCCAGTGATTAAGTCTGTGCTTCCACTGCAAGGGCATGGCTTCAGTCCCTGATCAGGGAGCTAAGATCCTGCATGCTGCACAGGGTGCCTAAAATAAAAGTCCATTTTGATACAATTTTCATGGTTTTTCCTCCCTCTTTTATAAGTAGATTATAGCTAGTTTTCTAAAAAACCCTTATGTGACAAGTTCTTAAGTTAACTGTTAATGCTTTTATATTTAACTATCAGTTTTAGTACACCTTATTAATTTAGTGTTTTTCTCTGGCATAAAATAAAATCTAATCCTTATGGTTGACTCTTAGAATTTTGATTTGAATTTATGTAGCGTATTTGTTTACTTGTTTTTACCCATTTAGGTTCCAATGATTCTGGTTGGTAATAAGTGTGACTTGGAAGATGAAAGAGTTGTAGGAAAGGAACAAGGTCAAAATCTAGCAAGACAGTGGAACAACTGTGCATTCTTAGAATCCTCAGCAAAATCAAAAATAAATGTTAATGAGGTATGTTGTAATAGAACTCTTGATTTGGAATTTAGCATTCAGAATTAATGAAAAATAATGAGTGTGTATTAACACAACCCCAAGTTAATTAAATATGTTAATTAACATGCTAACAAGCAATACTACTCTTTGAGCTTCTTTATTAAACACTGTTGGTACTGTAGAATTTACCATAAAATGAGGTAAGATTAGATGGAAAAGAATAGGGGTGGGGAAGACAGATTTAATCTTCAGATGTATGAACAATGTTACGTAAAAGATGAAGACAAATTCAAGAAGGCATGAATGGCTCTTGCCTTAAAGGAACTTAAAATTATGTTGTAGAATAAGAATACATAGAATCAGAGAAGAGTAAAGGATTGTTCTCTTGGATGATGGTAAATTTTCTGACTAAGGTTTCTGCAGCTACTCAGTATTTACTTTAAGGAGAATGATGTTAGCCCTCCAAAAAATTAACAGAAAAGCACTTGACAATTACAGGAATACCTGGCTTTACTCTCATTCCTTAAATGAACAGAATATTTGCTTTCTGGATAAGAGTTATGGAAAATTCAATTTTTTCATTGAACTCTCTCACTTGTAGTTTTGGGTGGGGGGCGGTTCCCTGCAAATCAAAATAAAAAATTAATAAATGTTTGCAGATCTTTTATGACCTAGTGCGACAAATTAACAGAAAAACTCCAGTGCCTGGGAAGGCCCGCAAAAAGTCGTCATGTCAGCTGCTTTAATATACTAAATGCATTGTAGCTCTGAGCCAGGTATGTTAATTTATCTTTTCTTCTGTTTTGTTTGTTTCCTCTAATTTTTAACCTCAACTTTATTAAAGGTCAAAAAAGCAAGTATAGAATTTTCTATTGTAGAAAACAAATGGTTACTTCTTACGAGATAATATGATATCCTAGTAATTGAAATAATTATTTCACTTACATATGATCATGAGAAGTAAGATATTCCATGTAACTATTCTAAATGAGTTTATCCAGTATATACTCACCTCTCAGTGGGTCACTGGTTTGTGCTGACAACATAGTGATGATCAAAACCAATCTTCTCTGCTTTCTTTGCTGCCTTAAGCTAATTAAGGTCTAGTGTAAAAGTCAGACAAACCATTGCAAAATATTATAAATGCTGTTGGCAGAATAAATGCAGCATGGTACTGATAATTAAAACCTCTGACATCATGTACTAGACAAAGTACTGCCTGTATGTTACTTGAATTCTCACAATTCTGTGTGGCAGAATTATTATAATTCCTATATTACAGATGAGTGAACTGAGGCACAGAAAGCTTGTTCAAGCCCTATAGTTAGTGAATAGCAGAGTCAGAATTGAATCTAATGATCTGAGTACATGGCTCAGAATTTGAACTGATTCCCAAAGTCCATAATTAGTCACTATGCTATTATGGGTACTATCAAGAGTATTTAATTGGGGTACCAAACCAGTCAGATGTGAACTATGGATTCAGGGAAAGTCTCAGAGGGAAAGCATCTAAGTTAAAATCTGATGGATAAGTGGAAATTAGAGGGTGAAGAGTTCCTGGGCAGAGAGAACCATGGATACAACCTTGAGATGAGACAGCAAAGGAAAACTGAGCAAACATCACTATAACATAGTTTTTGAAAACAGTTATATCAAATGAGTTAATACTTTCAAAGCAGTTAGCTCAGTACCTGGCACCGTGGTAAACCCTCATCTGTTAGCTGCTGTTTGCCAAGTATCATTAAGCCATATTTTTTTTACTGTATTCTTACCCTTGGGAGCTTCGGATGTTACTAGCTCTGCTTCTTCCCATGTTAAATGACCCTGTATAACCATAGTACTCTGATTCTGTAGTTTTCTAGAGTTTTGTCCCTACTCTCCACTTACGATTTTCTGCTTAGAGATACAACTTTTCATTTTTTATATCCTCTCCTTTCCAACCACTTTCCCATTCTTAACAGCACACTTGTGCCTGAGCTCACATTGCCATCTGTCCTTTCCAATTTGCTCCATTCGATCTGCTCAGATTTAGAAAACTTAGGAAACTCATTCAGTCTCTATACGAGGGCTTAAAGTTCAAAGCATTTGTGGAAATTATTTCATCAGCCACATCTATATTAACATTCTGGAGCAAGTCTGATTCAGAAAACCAATATAAAAAGGAAGGATTTTTTTAGCCCAGGCATATGTACAGAAAATCATCCAAAGTAAATAAATAAATGACAGACTGATGAATTCTGATGTTACCCTTTTAAGTTTAGTTAGATAAGATTCTAGTGTAATAACAGCCTTTTCTGATATTTCTCTTTAAGTAGGATCTGTTTTATAGATCCTATAAAGTGTATATATATATATAACTGTCAACTGTAGAGAGCCTTCATGAAATAAATTTATTTTATTGACTTCCCTACACCAGCTTTTTAGCCACTTACTGGAAGAGTAGGGAAGAAAAGTCTTGAAAAGCTTGGTTAGATGTGCATTCTGTACTCATGATGTCATTCTAGGATTATAAACACTCTTACAGACCAGCCATTTTGTTAGTATTGCTGTCTGTTTGATTCTAGTCAAGTCCACTTGATGTAAAATTTTAATATGGGGTTTTGTTTTTGCTTTTAGTTCCCCTGCTTTTAATCGTTGGGAGGTAATACAAAGAAATTTATATTTAAGTACATTCAACTTTCATTTGAGTGGCTTTCAAGAAGGCAGCAGAATATGTCTATCCGTGCTTTGCTGTGAATCATAGTACATGGTCATAATGTAATGATGAGGATAGGAAGCTGTATTGTATTTATTTCTGACACTTTAGCACTGTTGTCTTAATATGTCCTTTTGATCTTTAGTGTGCTATTTACAACCTGTGTTTTCAATTAATTTTCTCCTTTTGACAGGTCTGAAGAACTGTTGCCCAATTCAACAGTGCCAGCATTCCAACTTTCTTAAACCTACCAACATCTTAAATGGACTTTCTGTGGTGGTACCCTTTAAGAGGCGGATGAAAACTACTACATCAGTTTGCACATTCTAATCTCTTTCCAGTATCACAGAGAGATTTTTACTTATATAATAGTCCTAGAGTATGCAGCTGGTAAAACCAGAGGCTACAATCCAGTATTACTGCTAAGAGACATTTTTCATCCACCAATGTTGTACATGTATGAAAATGGTGTACTGTATACTTTAACACACCCCATACTTTGTATTGGAGAGTACAATAATGTAAATCCTAAAAGCACCACTATTTTAGCATAATAAAAGAAAGTCCAAAGAGCTCCTATATAGACTACTCCAGATAACTTTGCTTCTTTGATACTTGTAGCTTACTGTAATTTTTTTTAAGAAATTCAAGGTCATTATCATTGTATTGTACAAATAAGCGCTTTGATTAACACAGCTATATAGTTTTTTTAATTTTTAAAAAACCTGTGGAGACAGTGATCTTGTCTTTAAAATATGATAGTCCTTTCAGTATAATGTCTTAGATTAAAGACGTTGCCTTTAATATCTGTTGGGAAGGAAATGTCCAGACTTTTCAAATCTTTTATTATATGTTTCTTTTTTTGTTTACATAGGGAACAATGTTTATAGTTGTGTGTACAGTGGGGGTCTACAACAAGAAGTGTATATTTTCAAACAATTTTTTAATGATTTAACAATTTTTGTAAATCATTTTCAGGCTTCTGCAGCTGTAGATTCTCACTGTGAATCCCCTGCTTGCTCATGCATAAGTGTATTTGCAATACCAAATATACAGGTTTAGTATTTTTGCCTGTTAGTGGTTGTTTCCCATGTGTAACGTTTTGGTTGAGATGTTAAATGGTGGAAGAGTACTGTGGATGTGAATGTGGGAAGTAATTTTAATCATGTGTAATTGGTCACAAGGCCTAAGTTGCAGTAACTATTGCTGTTTTATTTAACAATGCCTTGTTGCTTTGTATGCATTAACGTTTGGGTGTAAAGATTGTGTGTCTATCCAACAGGGAGCCACAGTATTTAAATTGACCAACCTAATGTTACAACTACTTTTGAGGTGGCCAAATGTAAACTAAAAGCCTTAATTAAAGTGGTGCAATTTTGTATAACTTAGCATCAGTAGTTCAATAAATTTGGATTGCCATGCAAGGGCTTGCATTATAATTACTTGCCACTTGAATGTGTTTTGTGTAATGTTTAACAGTGCTAGTTAAATAAATATGGGTTTAACTTCTTTTTAACTGTGATAGGTGCATTTTGCATAGTGTGGTTTCGTAATTTAATGTTTGGGCAAGCCAGACTCATTTATTAATTACAGAAATGATGAGAGAAAAATGTCAGGTATTTTTCTTAGTATTGTTTGAATATCCACATAACCATCTTTTGAATTTTTCCTTTGGAAAGAGTTCTGTAAATCAAGCAATATTACTTACAAACGTATGCCTTCTGGGTAGTGTTCAGTAGCTCTTTGAGGTATAGGAGGAAGAATTGAAAATACTTCAGCAGGTGTTACACTTACAGATTTTTTTAAACTAGAGGATGCAGTTACACTTATGGTCATAAAAATCTTGTAATGAAGTGGACTCAAGTACTACTTTTTATATAATGGGTCTTTGTCTCAGATGTGCTGTAATTCCGTTCTTTTTTGAAATCTGTAAATGAATCTTAAACTTTCTCAAAATATTTTCCAGCCACTGGAGAATATCAGCAGTTAATTAATAATACCATCTAATTTAGGGATGTCTGTTAATCGCTTAGATACTTGGTCTTTGAATGAGACATTTAGAAGCTTTTATTTTAAAAAGAAAGAAATCTTATTCCTTACATATTTAACTCACAGAGTTCCATGTATTTAAAGGTTCAATGTATCTAAAGAAAAAACTGTTGTTCTCTCAGAAATCCCACTTAACCCACTTGTTTTGGCAGAATTGTTCTTATTTATAGTCATTGGGAGAAAATTAAATCTGAAAAAAGTGGCATTGTGGAGCATTGAAATCACTTCAATTTGTTATGTCCTGTTATATCTCTGGTCCTTTTGGGGGGCTCCACCATTAATTCAGGTACTTTAATAAATGTTTGTTGCCTACTAGCTATGTGCCAGGCTGAATTCTAGGCTCTTAAAAACAGATAAATATTCAACAGATAAACTCAACTAATTTCTATATCTGAGGATAGAGCAGAAACCAAGATCAATTTAGGACCCTGCCCTCCTAGAATTTATACTCCATTTAGGGTTTTTCAGCCTCAGCACTGTAAATGCTGTATGCTAGATAATGAGTTTTCCCCTCATATTATGGGATTTTTAGCACCATCTCTAGACTCTGTCCACTGGATGTAATACCACCCCCAAGTTGAAACAACCAGAATTATCTCCAGATATTGCCAGGTGTCCTTAAGTTAGATTCAGGGAAGAAGAGGGAGAGGGGTATTGAAGGGCAAGATTGCCTCAGTTGAGAACTATTGATCTCATAGGAACCAGAACATTAATTATAGATAAGGGTTAGGGATACAGAGTGGACAGTTTACTATAGTGAATAAGAACATGGGCTCTGGAACCATATTTCCTGGATTTCTAATCCTTGCTCTGCCACCTCCTAGCATGTAAGCCTGGGTAGGTTCCTTAGTTGCTTTATCTGTAAAATGGAATGTTAGTAACATGTATTTCATAGGCTTTAAAGGGGCTTCCCAGGTGGTGCTAGTGGTAAAAACCCTGCAACGTAAGAGATGTGGGTTCGATTCCTAGGTTGAGAAGATCCCCTGGAGAAGGGCAACCCACTCCAGTATTCTTACCTGGAGAAACCCAGTGACAGGAACCTGGTGGGCTACAGTCCATGGTTCACAGTCGGACACAACTGAGGCCACTTAGCATGCATGCACAAAGAGAGTGAAGTACTTGGCCAGTGTCATCCTCCAGGTCAGTATTTGTGTTGTTTCTTATTTTGTATCTTGCTAACAGAAATAGGGCTGGGGTTTGGCAAATGCACCATTTGTTTCCCATACAAAATAACTGCAGCATAGGAATGCAAATAATGGACTTTTCCGGTGCTTAAATGGGGGGAGTGGGGGTAATCTAAAATAAGTCAAAAAACTCGAGTTCTTTTTCATGTCCTCAAGGATACTTGGAGAAAGGTTTAAGTTTTTGGAGAAAACAGTGGTATTTCACTTTTTTCTAAAAACTGTAAAAGCCCTGTTTTAACTTTCATGTTGATTCAGTTCTTTTTCTTAAATGTATAGTCTTTACCACATGGATATTATGAGTAGAAAGTTTTAAAATCTCTATTTATGAAAATGTTTGCCTTTTTAAAAGTCATCTCATCTTTAGATGTTGGGAAGTAAACTTAGAATCAGTACCTTTTAGTGCATCATTTTTTATTCTAGTTGATCTGTTTTCATTGGATTTAATCCTTATCTGGTACTCTGCCTCTTTAAATCATGAAGTGTAGAGTTTGATAGTATTTTAAAATTAATACTCCTATGACCTTGTCTTAGAAATCAGTGTTTGCAGTTTTCTCTCTCAAACAATGAGCCTTAAATTGTGACTTATAAGACTCAAAAAATTTTATTCTGTAATTTGTTACATTGCATCCATACATCTGGTATTTTGTGACTGCATGAGAGAAGTGAAATAGATTGAAAATAGAACTAAACTTCTGTTCCCTTAACCGACCATTAAAAGAAGAATGTATGAGTCCTTATTATGATATTGATGATACTTGTCAAAACTCTAAACCTATTAATGGAACAACCTATTAATGTTAAGTTTGTAGGCTTAACATTAGTTTATCTTTGAAAGGTACAAATAAAATACTGCTAAATAGGTTAGTTTTCTTAATGCTGCAGAAGCATTCCATATGTTGCACATACTCTGAACTTGGTCCCTTAAAACCCTTTGGGTCACCTATAGATTACTGACCTTGGAAAAAATTAGGGGTATCCACGCACATTTTGCATCAAAAGCATCAACAAACGCATTTGGTATCATATTTACTATGTTCCAAGCACTGTTTACTATGCTAGCATGGATAGAGCAGGGATGTTCTGCCCTCACAGAGCTTAGATTCTACTGGAGGAGGGGGAGTCATCAAATGAGCAAAGGTCAATTGGTAATCTATTAAATATCTCAGAACTTTCATTTGGGACAATTGAATGATTTAGGAAAGCATAGTATCATTTAATATGTATAAAGATTTTATCATTTATCGGCAGAATTGTCTGAAAGGGTATGGAGAGATTTTTACTGTTCTTTTGTTGTGTTACAAAACAGTAAACCTGATTTTTAACCTTACAAAAGCAGGTTAAACTTAGTTTAACCTGATTTTCCTTATACAATGTCTTAAATGCAAAATTATCCATATTTAGTGTTTGAGTCAGGACACAGCTTTTTTTTCCTGAAAACGAAATAATGAAGATTCTACAAAATTTGAATATGAATAATGTATTCAGTTACATCAAAAGGTTACAGGAGTTTTCAAAAGCCTTCAGTGTTTTTGTCATCTGTCATTATTACTCATTCAAATTTCTATTTATAGTCTGTTACTTTAGGTCCCCTGGGAGAACTAAGTTCATAATGGGAAATTCTGTTACTGTCAAACTTCTGAATAAGAAAGGTGCTGTGCTTGGAGTAGAGGGGAGTAGCAAAAAGTAAATGAGAGAATAAACCCAGTTCCTATTGCCAAGGTTCTTAATGTTCCAGTGGTGGGGAAGGCCAGTGAAAATAAGCAAAAATCCAATACCTCATTTCTAACCACAGAGTTCATGCTCCGTTATCCATACTAATCCAACTGACATTTATTTTTTATTCAGGTCAGTGTTAATTAGATTCTCAGAGCAGATCAACCAGTGATGGAAAACTAGACAGAAAGAAATGAGTGTCTTTACATACTAGAAATGGAGAAGATAAAGTAGGTACAGTACAGAGTGGGTAGTTAACTAGAGAGCCGCTCTGCTGTTCCAAATGGGAGTAAAGGAAAACAGTGTAATTTTTTTTCAAATTTAATTGAAGGAAAATTGCTTCACAGTATTAATATTGTATTGGCCTCTGCCATACATCAACATGAGTCAGCCCTATATATATATATATATATATATATATATATATATATATATATATATATATATATGTATGTCCTCTCCCTTTTAATGTCCCTCCCACGTCTTAGCCCTCTAGGTTTTTTGAGTCCTGGTTTGAGTCCCTGAGTCGTACAGCAGATTCCCATTGGTTATCCATTTTACACATGGTGATATATATCCTTCCATTACTCTCTTCATTCAGCCCACCCTTCCGTTAGCCCATGTCCATAAGTCTGTTCTCTATGTCTGCATCGCCATTTTTGCCCTATAAATAGGTTCATCAGTACCATCTTTCCAGATTCTATATATATGCATTAATACACAATATTTGTTTTTCTCATTCTGACTCAGTTCAATTCATTCATTCATGTCCAACTCTTTGCGACTCCATGGACTGCAGCACTCGAGGCCTCCCTGTCCATCACCAACTCCCAGTCTATTCAAGCTCATGTCCATTGAGTCGGTGATGCCATCCAACCATCTTATCCTCTGTCGTCCCCTTCTCTTCCCACCTTCAGTCTTGCCTGGCATCAGGGTCTTTTCAAATGAGTCAGTTCTTCGCATTAGATGGCCAACATACTGGAGTTTCAGCTTCAGCATAAGTCCTTCCAATAAATATTTAGGACTGATTTCCTTTACGATTGACTGGTTGGAGCTCCTTGCAGTCCAAGGGACTGTCAAGAGTCTTCTCCAACACCACAATTCAGAAGCATCAGTTCTTTGGCACTCAGCTTTCCTTATAGTCAAACTCTCACATCCATACATGACTACTAGAAAAACCATAGCTTGACTGGACGGACCTTTGTTGGCAAAGTAATGTCTCTGCTGAATACGCCGTCTAGGTTGGTCATAACTTTTCTTCCAAGGAGCAAGCTTCTTTTACATGGCTGCAGTCACCGTCTGCAGTGATTTTGGAGCCCAAGAAAATAAAGTCTGTCACTTTTGCCAATGCTTCCCCATCTATTTGCCATGAAGTGATGGGACCAGATGCCATGATCTTTGTTTCCTGAATGTTGAGTTTTAAGCCAACTTTTTCACTCTCCTCTTTCACTTTCATCAAGAGGCTTGTTAGTTCTTTTTTGTTTTTCTTCCATAAGAGTGGTGTCATCTGCATTTCTGAGGTTATTGATGTTTCTCCCGGCAATCTTGATTCCAGCTTGTGCTTCCTCCAGCCCAGTGTTTCTCATGATGTACTCTGCATATAAGTTAAATAAGCAGGGTGACAGTATACATTCTTGACATACTCCTTTCCCAATTTAGAACCAGTCTGTTGTTCCATGTCCAGTTCTAACTGTTGCTTCCTGACCTGCATACAGATTTCTCAACAGGCAGGTCAGGTGGTCTGGTATGCCCATCTCTTTCAGAATTTCCCACAGTTTATTGTGATCCACACAGTCAAAGGCTTTGGCATAGTCAATAAAGCCGAAATAGATGTTTTTCTGGAACTCTCTTGCTTTTTCCATGATCCAGCAGATGTTGGCAATTTGATCTCTGGTTCCTCTGCCTTTTCTTAATCCAGCTTGAACATCTGGAAGTTCATGGTTCACATACTGTTGATTCCTGGCTCGGAGAATTTTAAGCATTACTTTACTAGCATGTGAGATGAGTGCAATTGTGCGATAGTTTGAGCATTCTTTGGCATTGCCTTTCTTTGGGATTGGAATGAAAACTGACCTTTTCCAGTCCTATGGCCACTGCTGAGTTTTCTAAATTTGCTGGCATTTTGAGTGCAGCACTTCCACAGCATTATCTTTCAGGATTTGAAATAGCTCAACTGGAATTCCATCACCTCCACTAGCTTTGTTTGTAGTAATGCTTTCCAAAGCCCACTTGACTTCGCACTCCAGGATGTCTGGCTCTAGGTGAGTGATCACACCATGGTGATTATCTGGGTCATGAAGATCTTTTTTTATAGTTCTTCTGTGTATTCTTGCTACCTCTTCTTAATATCTTATGCTTCCACTAGGTCCATACCGTTTCTGTCCTTTATTGTGCCCGTCTTTGCGTGAAGAGTTCCTGTGGTATCTCTAATTTTCTTGAAGAGATCTCTAGACTGTCCCATTCTATTGTTTTCCTTGATTTCTTTGCATTGATTGCTGAGGAAGGCTTTCTTACCTTCCTTGCTGTTCTTTGGAACTCTGCTTTCAAATGGGTATATCTTTTGTCTTCTCCTTTGCCTTTTGCTTCTCTCTTTTCTGAGCTATTTGGAAGGCCTCCTAAGACAACCATTTTGCCTTTTTGCATTTCTTTTCCATGGGGATGGTCTTAATCCCTGCCTCCTGTACAATGTCACGAACTTCCATCCATAGTTCTCAGATACTCTATCAGATTTAATCCCTTGAATCTATTTGTCATTTCCATTGTATAATCATAAAGGATTTTATTTATGTCATACCAGAATGGTCTAGTGGTTTTTCCGTACTTTCAATTCAAGTCTGAATTTGGCAATAAGGAGTTCATAATCTAAGCCACGGTCAGCTCCGCATCTTGTTTTTGCTGACTGTATAGAGCTTTTCCATCTTTGGGTGCAAAGGATATAATCAATCTGAATTTGGTATTGACCATCTGGTGATGTCCATGTGTAGAGTTTTCTCTTGTGTTGTTGGAAGAGGGTGTTTGCTATGATCAGTGTGTTCTCTTGGAAAAACTCTATTAGTCTTTGCCCTGCTTCATTCTGTATTCCAAAGCCAAATTTGCCTATTACTCCAGGTATTTCTTAACTCCATACTTTTGCATTCCAGTCCCTTATAGTGAAAAGGACATCTTTTTTGGATATTAGTTCTAGAAGGTCTTGTAGATGTTCATAGAACCATTCAGCTTCTTCAGCATTACTGCTCAGGGCAAAGACTTGGATTTCTGTGATAGTGAATGGTTTGCCTTATAAAGGAACAGATCATTCTCTCATTTTTGAGATTGTGCCCAAGTACTGCATTTCAGACTTCTGTTGACTGTGATGGCTACTCCATTTCTTCTAAGGGATTCTTGCCCACAGTAGTAGATATAATGGTCATCTAAGTTAAATTCACCCATTCCAGTCTATTTTAGTTCACTGATTGCTAAAATTTGCCATCTCTTGTTTGATCACTTCCAATTTTCCTTGATTCATGGACCTAACATTCCAGGTTCCTATGCAGTATTGCTCTTTCTGACTTGACTTCACTGTATAATGGGCTCTGGGTTCATCCATGTCATTAGAACTGACTCATGGATTCCTTTTTAATGGCTGAGTAATGTTCCACTGTGTATATGTACTACAGTTCCTTTATCTGTCTGTGTGATAATGGACATCTAGGTTAAAGCAACAAATTTTGACAGCTGTGTGAAAGATAGCTCAGAAAGTGTGATGTTAGAGCTAGAGACAACCCACCCAGTGTGTATGCTGCTTGATTCTGTAAGCTGAAGTGATTCGCTGGACCTGTGGTGAGAAAGGGAGCCCAAAAAGTTTTTAAAAGGAATAATTGGAGAATTGGGTAGTGGCTAAGGTTTGGGGGCTGAAGGAAAGACAAGACATGGTGGATTATATTAGCCAATTTGGAGGAGATGAACACCAATGGTGATAAAATACTGAAGCCAGCAAGGAATTTCGGTTTTTAGTGCATGAGTAAAGAACTTTTTGGTATGACAAAGTTTAAGTGAGATGTTAAAGAGTATCTTCTGGGGAGAGATGGATTTTAACAGACTTTGAAGTCATTGGTGTACAAGAGGCAACTGAAACCATAGTGAATGAAATTATAAGGATTAAGTGTACAGAAATATAAGAAAACCTGATCTAAATGGGGTGGGGAAGAGAAAGATTGGAGTGCAAAAGATTGCTCTTACAAAGATAAGGGCAGAGAAGGCAGCAAATAACCAGAGAATACAGCATCTTCGATGGCAAAAGAGTAAGACTGTGACCCCACCATTTGTCTTGCACTGTTCAGTTGCTCAGTCATTTCCAACTCTTTGCAACCCCATGAACTGCAGCGTTCCAGGCCTTTCTGTCCATCACCCACTCCCGGAGTCCACCCAAACCCATGTCCATTGTGTTGGTGATGCCATCCAGCCATCTCATCCTCTGTCATCCCCTTCTCCTCCTGCCCTCAATCTTTCCCAGCATCAGGGTCTTTTCAAATGAGTCAGCTCTTCACATCAGGTGGCCAAAGTATAGGAGATTCAGCTTCAACATTAGTCCTTCCAATGAACACCCAGGACTAATCTCCTTTAGGATGGACTGGTTGGATCTCCTTGCAGTCCAAGGGACTCTCAAGAGTCTTCTCCAACACCACAGTTCAAAAGCATCAATTCTTCAGCTCAGCTTTCTTTATAGTGCAACTCTCACATTCATAGGCCAGCAGTAATTCATTCTCTAGATGTATCATAATTTATATTTGTCTCTTCATATACTTTGGTGGGGAATTGACTACTGATCTAAGGAAATGATAGGATAATTTTGGAAATACCATCTTCGTATTAGTACCAGGTCCATGTGCAGCAGCTACAGGCACACTTCAGAGTTACTGGCAGGTTTAATTCAGACCACTGCAGTAAAGTGAATATTGCCGTAATGGAAGTCAACGAATTTTTAGTTTCCTGATGCATGTAAAAATTGTACTATACTGTAGTGCATTCAGTGCACAATAACATGTCTTAGAGAAAAAAACTACAGACCTCATTTAGAAGTACTTTATTACTAAAAGATGCTAATCATCATTCGAGCCTTCATCGTGTCCTAATCTTTTTGGTGGTGGGTAGTCTTGCCTCAGTGCTGATGGCTGCTGATGGATTAGGGGAGTACTTGCTGAAAGCTAGAATGGCTGTGGCAGTTTCTTAAAATAAGGCAACAGTGAGGTTTGCTACCTGGGTCAGCTCTTCATGAACAGTTTTTCTGTAGCATGCAATGCTGTTTGGTAGTATTTAACAGGAGGAAAATGGGATGACAGAGGATGAGATGGCTGGATGGCATCACTGACTCAATGGACGTGAGTCTGAGTGAACTCTGGGAGATGGTGATGGACAGAGAGGCCTGGCGTGCTGTGATTCATGTTGCAAAGAGTCGGACACAACTGAGCGACTGAACTGAGCTGAACTGAACTGAACCTGCAGTAGAATTTCTTTCAAAATTGGAGTAAATCATCTCAAACCCTGCTGTTGCATTATCTACTAAGTTTACATAATATTCTGAATCCTTTGTTGTCATTTCAGCATTTTCATAGCATCTTAACCAGGAATAGATTCCATCTCCAGAAGCCACTCTGTTGATCCATAAGAAGTGACTCCTCATCCATTTGAAGTTTTATTGTGAGATTGCAACAGTTCGGTCACATCTTCAGTCTCCACATCTAGTGCTAGTTCTTTTGGTACTTCCACCACATCTACGTTACTTCGTCTACTGAAAATTGAACCCCTCAAAGTCATCCATGAGAGTTGGAGTCGGCTTCTTCCAAGTTCCTATTAATGTTGATATTTTGACCTCTTTCTGAATTAGGAATATTCTTGGGGTTTTTTTTTCCCATTATGCTTTATTATAGGATATTGAATGTAATTGCCTGTGCTACAGAGTAAGACCTTGTTGTTTATCCATTCTATACATAATAGTTTGCATCTTCTAGTCCCAGACTCCCAGTCCAACTCTCCCCAACCTCCCTGCCCCTTGGCAACTACAAATCTGTTCTCTGTGAATTTTGTTTCAGAAATAAGTTTGCTTGTGTCATATGTCAGATTTCCAATGTAAGTGATGTCATATGGTATTTGTCTTTCTGATTTCTCTGTGATAATCTCTAGGTCCATTCATGTTGCTGCAAATGGCACTGTTTCATTCTTTTTATGGCTGAGTTCTATTCCTGTGTCTGTGTGTGTATGTGTGTGTGTACACACCACATCTTTATCCATTCTTCTGTCAGTGGACATTTAGGTTGCTTCCATGTCTTAGCTACTGTAAATAGTGCTGCTCTGAACATAGGGGTACATGTATCTTTTCCAGTTATTGTTTTGTCTATATATGTGCCCAGGCATGGGATTGCTGGATCATAATGGGCAACTGTATGTTTTTTTAAGGAACCTCCATCTAGTTTTCCATAGGGGCTACACCAATTTACATTCCCACCAAAGTGCCAGAATGTTCCCTTTTCTTCACACCCTTTCCAGCATTTGTTATTTGTAGACTTTTTAATGATGGCCATTTGAATTAAGAATATTCTTAATACAATCTAGAAAGGTGAATTCTTTCCAGAAGATTTTCAAATTACTTTGCCCACATCCATCAAAGAAATCACTGTGTGTGGCAGTTATAGCCTTACAAAATGTAGTTCTTTAATAAAACTTGAAAGTCAGAATTACTTCTTGATCCATGGGCTGTAAAACAGATGTGTTAGTAGGCATGAAAACAGCATAAATCACCTTGTATATCTCCATCAGAGCTCCTGGATGACCAGGTGCATTGTCAATGAGCAGTACTGAATTTGAAAGAATCTTTTATTATGAACAGTAGATCTCAACAGTGGGCTGAAAATCTCAGTCAACTGTGTTGTAAGCAGGTGTGCCGTCATCCAGGCTTTAATTTTCTATTTATAGTGCATAATCATAGGAGTGAGTGAGTGAAGTTGCTCAGTCGTGTCCGACTCTGCAACCCCATGGACTGGAGCCTACCAGGTTCTTCTGTCCATGGGATTTTCTAGGCAAGAATACTGGAGTGGGTTGCCGTTTCCTTCTCCAAGAGATCTTCCCAACTCAGTGATTGAACCTGGGTCTCCCGCATTGTAGGCAGACGCTTTACCGTCTGAGCCACCAGCGAAGTCCACTAAATTATGCTAAATCATAGTAGATTTAGCATAATTCTTAAGGGCCCTGGGATTTTCAGAACGGCAAATAAGCATTGTCTTCAACTTCAAGTCGCTAGTCATGTTACACCCTAACAAGAAAGTCAGCCTGTCCTTTAAAGTTTTGGAGTCAAGCACTGACTTCGCTCTGCTGCTGCTGCTAAGTCGCTTCAGTCGTGTCTGACTCTGTGCGACCCCACAGACGGCAGCCCACCAGGCTCCCCCGTCCCTGGGATTCTCCAGGCAAGAACACTGGAGTGGGTTGCCATTTCCTTCTCCAATGCCTGAAAGTGAAAAGTGAAAGGGAAGTCCCTCAGTCATGTCTGACTCTTGGCGACCCCATGAACTGCAGCCCACCAGGCTCCTCCATCCATGGGAGTTTCCAGGCAAGAGTACTGGAGTGGGGTGCCATTGCCTTCTCCAGGCTTCACTCTAGCTAGTTCTAAATGGCATCTTCTAATAGAAGACTGTTTTGTCTCATCAATAATCTATTGTTTAGTGTGGGCACCTTCATTAATTGTCTTAGCTAGATCTTCTGGATAATTTGCTGCAGGTTCTACATTAGCACTTGCTGCTTCACCTTGCACTTTGTTATGCAGGCGGCTTCTTAAATCTCAGGAACCAACTTGTGCCAGCTTTTGTTCTGCAGTTTCTTCATCTCTCTCAACCGGCATAGAATTGAACAGAGGGCTTTGCTGTGGATTAGATTTTGGCTCAAGGGAATGTTGTGGCTGGTTTAGTAGATCCACTGTAGTTTCACTACAACTTTCTTCATAGCAGCAATAAAGAATAGCACTTTTAATTTCCTTCAAGAACTTTTCCTTAGACTCACAGTAGGGCTGACTGGTACAAGAGGCTTTGGACATTTTAATCATTTCTGGCTTCTGATTTAAGATGAGAGACATTCAACTCATTCTTTCATTTGAACGCTTAGAGGCCATTGTAGGGTTATTAACTGGCCTAATTTCAATACTGTTGTGTATCAAAATAAGGAAGCCTGAGGAGAGGGCAGGAGACAGGAATAGCCAGTCAGTGGAACTGAAAACCATGCACAAAGTTTGAGGCCATATACAGGCATCCCAAACAATTACAATACTAACATCAGAGATCACTGTAGCAAATACAATAATAATGGAAAAGTTTGAGTATTACAAGAATTATCAGAATGTGACAGCAAGCAAAATGTGAGCAAATGCTGCTGGAAAAAATGGTGCCATTAGAGTTGCTGGATACAGGGTTGCCAAAAACAGTTTGTAAGAAACACTGTATCTACAAAATTGCAATAAACTGAGGCATGTATAAAGTCTGTTTCAGAGCCAATGTTGACAGCTGTACCAAGTGCACAAGGCATCTTTCAAATGTATCATTGAAATATTTCTCCTTTCCAATGATACATTTTTGTTCCTCTTAATGTTACCAAGTCCAAGCATGCTCTGCTCACTGCACAGCAGACCAATGAGAGCAAGAGCTGAAGTGTTGAGACAAGAAATACAAGGTTATTCAGTAAGTCAACTGACTGAGAAGATAGCAGACTAATGTCTCAACCATCTTACTTGGGTCTGGATGCCAGGTTTCTTTTTATGGATCAGAGATGAGGCAGCAAAGTAAAAAAGCCATTAATCTTGCAGATATCTTCTAGAATGGCGAGCCTTCTCCAGAGAATCTGTTTACTTCTTTCCTGCCATCTACAGGTGGACTGGGTTCTGAAAAAAGCACTATAGTTGAGCAGGTAAGGGGCAGGATTCTCTGAGGCAGACCTTTTTGTATGATTATAATAACAAAAACAACAGAAAGCAAGTCAAAGAGTTTGAACATGGAGTCAGAATTGACTTCTTGTGACTTTTTTAATGTGAAAAAAGCTTGGTAAAGCTTGGTGCTTTACCCCATAAAAATGTCTTAGGAAGGTAAATTATTGTTAACTGGGTTCTCATTATTTTTACAACATGTTTCTTAATATCTTCTAAAAAGATACCATTGTCCTAGCTAGGCAGTATATATTAGTTCCTAGGGCTACTGTAACAAATTACCACAAATTTGGTGACTCAGAACAGAAACTATTGAGGGTTCTAAAGGCTGAAAGTCCAAAATCAAAGTGTTGGCAAGCCTCGCTCCCTCTAGTAGCTCCAAGAGAGAAATTGTTCCTGCCCATATTCCTTGGCATGAGGCCTCAGTCTCTCCAAACTGCCTCTGTCTCCACATATCTGTATGTGTCTCACCTCTCTTTTAAAGATACTTGTGTTGGCATTCAGGACCCACCTCAATAATCCAGCATAGTCTCAAGATCCTAAATCACACCTGCAAAGACCCTTTTTTTCAAATAAAAAGTTAACAGGTTTGGGGACTAGGACGTGAACATGCCTTTGGAAGCCATTATCCATCCACCTACCACACAGTGTTTTATTTTGCAACGACAAAGACCAGCATAGGTCTACTCTAGGATAATCCAAAATGTGCCGAATTGAGTCAACAGACCCAAGGGTCTCTAGAGAGATCCTACCTACAAGAGCTTCAGAATTAAAGCTATTCTGCAGAGATCCTTCTAAGGGAAACCTGGAGAGTCAGTAGAGACCTTCAGGAATCAATAAGAGGTCCAGTCTGGGCTATTCCCACAATTCTAGAACCAAGCGAGTGAAATTTTGTTAACCATTATCCCTGAATTACTTTATTACTTATTACTGAATTACCTTCCACTTGGGTTAGCACACATCCTGTCTCCGCAACATGTTTTGTATTATTCATTGATCAATGATGACAGAAACTTCCCCCTTTTACTGACTTAGATTTAGGAGTGATACAAATAGCAAACTTTATTTTCTCTGTTTTTCATTTCCAGACACAACAAAAGGGTTTTCCCTCCACCTCACCCTTTCCCCTTTAATCAGACTTGAATGATTCATATTAGAAGAAAATGAATGCTTCTGAAACCAGTGTCATGATGTAGAAGGTTTATTCAACTCCCACACTGAATTGAATGGTTTACTGCTTTTGTTTTTAGAAATGAGAATAATGGATGGGCACAAGAATTAAATGGTAAAAATTCATTTGGTTGAAGTAAACTACATTGAACATTGAAGCAAGCTAAGCTAAGTCACTTCAGTCGTGTCCGACTCTGTGTGACCCCAGTAGATGGCAGCCCACCAGGCTTCCCCGTCCCTGGGATTCTCCAGGCAAGAACACTGGAGTGGGTTGCCATTTCCTTCTCCAGTGCATGAAAGTGAAAAGTGAAAGGGAAGTCGCTCAGTCATGTCCGACTCTTAGCGACCCCATGGACTGCAGCCTACCAGGCTCCTCTGTCCACAGGATTTTCCAGGCAAGAGTACTGGAGTGGGGTGCCATTGCCTTCTCCGCATTGAAGCAAAGTAGGGATTAATTCAGTCTAGTGGGGTTTGGGGTTTTATATCTGTTAGGACATACTGCATTAGGTTTCTGCAGGGTTTCTCAAAAATGAATTTGGACCTTCTCCAGATAGGCTTTATCTGTTTATTATTTCTGGTAACTATTTGAGGTAATGGTAAAAGGAGAGAGTAACCATCTGTAGGATTAACAAGTTTAAGATTTAAAATTTAGAGTTCCCAGAAGTTGATTGAATCATTCTCTACCAGAACTATTGTGGAAAATGTTCTCGTTTCATTCATTTATTCCTTTGGATCTTCAAACTTCACTAAAGCATGACTTGGATCATGCAAGATGATGTTAGCCACCACCATGCCACCCAGTGCTGTCATAGAGGATGGCACCACAGAAGAAAGAGGCACCCAGCATGTCTCCCTTCATCCATCTACTCTGAACCAGTACAGGATATTCTGATGGTCAGGGCTTCCTCCCCTTGTCAGGATGTGGCTAAAGCTGGATACAGAATTAATGAGTTTGTTGCCTTGGGCTCCCTGCAGGAAGGGTAAAGAGGACAGATCAGGATGTCATCCAAATAGGAAAGAAGTAAAATGTCAAACCATGTCACCCCCGGACAGTGAAGACAATTTACAGTGCCAACCCCCCACCCCCCACCCCAGTTGTCTGCTGGAAGATACCAACAGCTCATCTCCTCAAGGCTATTGCATAAGGGAGGACTTTTTTCTTAGCTCAGTTACTTGTGAAACTCACTGAGAGGAGCAGTAGAATTAGTCAAAATTGGCTCAACTGCGTTCTCTCACTTTGAAGAAGAGAGAAGAATTCTAGGAAGCCATAGATTTTGTGACCGGTCTCCTTGACCTGCACACAATAAACTCAAAAACACCCCATGAGTTAAAATATATTCAACATCTAGCATTAAACCTAGTTTGTAACTTGTCTTTTTGAAAGGAAGGTAACTGTGAAGTGGTAATGTTTCCTGAGATAGTTGTTATAAAAATTATGTACTAATTTTAATTTTTATTACATAATAACAATCTATACATAGACTGTTTCTCTGCTCTCTTGGTGTCATTGTATCATGATGAAAGAATCACAAATAAAAGCTTAAGAAAGTTGTTATCAAGGCTCCCCAAAACCAATTAAAATGGAGAATGATGAAAGAATAAGAAAAATCAGCAATAGCTGAATTCTTATTCTTTGGCATGATGTTCCCATGAGAAACTTGAGATTGAAGAACTCATAAACTCTTGATAGTTGAGAAGTAATAACAATATTAATTATTTCTTGGACCCCTTACTATGTGCCACCCACTGCTCTAAGCAATTTCAGGTGTTTATTTAGCTTCTTGAACAATGCTATAAAATGCTATAAAATATTAGTGTTTCCTAATAGTGCTTATGGATGCCTTGTCAATAGACTGAAACATTAGAAACACTAGAAAATGAAATTATCATAAATGAATACCCTAAAGGCTCAAAAAGTTTATTAGAATTATTCAGGAACTCAGGAAAGTAGGGCTTCCCTTGTGGCTCAGCTGGTAGAGAATCTGCCTGCAATGCAGGAGACCTGGGTTCGATCCCAGGGTTGGGAAGATCCCCTGGAGAAGGGAAAGGCTATCCTCTCCAGTATTCTGGCCTGGAGAATTCCATGGACTGTATAATCCATAGGGTAACACTGAGTTGGACACAACTGAGCGACTTTCACTGCTGCTGCTGCTGCTGCTGCTAAGTCGCTTCAGTGGTGTCCTACTCTGTGCGACCCCATAGACCGCAGCCCATTAGGCTCCACCGTCCCTGGGATTCTCCAGGCAAGAACACTGGAGCGGGTTGCCATTTCTTTCTCCGATGCATGAAAGTGAAAAGTGAAAGTGAAGTCGCTCAGTCGTGTCCAACTCTTAGCGACCCCATGCACTGCAGCCTACCAGGCTCCTCTGTCCATGATATTTTCCAGGCAAGAGTACTGGAGTGGGGTGCCATTGACTTTCACTAAGGAAGGTAACTGAATATAGAATAAATATGCCAAAAATCAATAGCTTTTTTTCTGTATTCACAATTAGTACTTAGGAGTTGAAAGTGAAAGTGAAGTTGCTCAGTTGTGTCCAACTCTTGTGACCCCACAGACTGTAGCCTGGCAGATTCCTTTGTCCATGGGATTTTCCAGGCAAGAATACTGGAGTGGGTTGTCATTTCCTTCTCCAGGGGATCTTCCTGACCCAGGGATCAAACCTGGGTCTCCCAAATTACAGGCAGACCCTTTACCATCTGAGCCACCAGGGAATCCCTATCATATCAAGTTGATATGAGGGTAAATATTATAACAAAAATTATAAATGTCTCAAGGAATAAAGCAAACAAGAAAGAGTTATATAAAAGTCTTATTGGGGCTTCCCTGGTGGCTCAGTGGTAGAGAATCTGTCAATGCAGGAGACACAGGTTCAAATCCCTGATCTGGGATGGTTCCACATGCTACAGAGCAACTAAGCTGGTCCACCACAACTACAGAACCTGTGCTCTGGAGCCCAGGAGCTGCAACTACTGAGCCCACGAGCCACAACTACTGAAGCCCGTGCACCTAGAGCTCATGCTCCACAAGAGAAGCCACCACAATAAGAGACCTGGACCTGGCAGCTGGAGAGTGGCCCCCACTCCCCACAACTAGAGAGCCCGTGCAGCAAGGATCCAGCACAGCAAAAGGAAACTAAAAACTATTTTTAAAAAATAAGTCATTAAAAAGAACATAAATCATAAATCTAAACAAATTCTTTATTCTTAAATGGGGAGACAGCATCATAAAATTTCCCTATATTAACATTTTAATGTAATATGATTCTAATTTGAATTTCAACTGGTGAAGTATTGAAATTGACCTAAATGATCTTAAAGTTCAAGTGAAAGGAGAAATAACCTTAATTGGTAGAGTTGAATTGAATCCAGAAGTAGCTTCTAGTATACAACGAGTTACTCTATGACAAAATTTTATTTCAATAAGAATGTTACTTGGAAAATGCTAACACAACTAGCTATCCATTGGAAGAAAATGAAAGTGCAACCCCTTTATCACACAAAAAGCAAATTCCAGATATATTAAATTTTTTAAATTAAGTATAAAGTAAAACAAAGCTAAGAGACTGGAAGTATAGTCCAGAGATAAGGGAGAACTTATTAGCAAATTTAAGAAACTCAAAAGCTACTTTAAATGAAAATATTTTATACATTTAAAGAATTTATAAATTTAAAATTTGACAAAATATACTACAAAGTCAATTGATTTGGGAAGATACAACAAAATATATAGTTGCTGCTGCTGCTGCTAAGTCACTTCAGTCATGTCCGACTCTGTGCGACCCCATAGACGGCAGCGCACCAGGCTCCCCCGTCCCTGGGATTCTCCAGGCAAGAACACTCACTGGAGTGGGTTGCCATTTCCTTCTCCAATGCATGAAGGTGAAAAGTGAAAGTGAAGTTGCTCAGTCATGTCCGACTCTTAGCGACCCCATGGTCTGCAGCCCACCAGGCTCCTCTGTCCATTGCATTTTCCAAGCAAGAGTGCTGGAGTGGGGTGCCATTGCCTTCTCCGATAAAATGGCAGAACCTATTCCCAAACACCTCATTCTAAGTTAATTGCCAGTTTATTTCTGAATGCTACACAACTTTACCTATACAAAGAAGCCAGCAGCCTCCATGTGACCATCTCCTGTTGAAGAAGCCAGAGCATACTGGCTGTTTTTGAAAACTTCTGAAGTCCAAGTGTTGCTCGGCTCACTATTTTATTCAGTATATTTACCTGAATTAAAGACACAAATGTAAAGAGGTTTTCTGTAATTCTGAGTCACAACTTTGTATTCTTCAAGTACATAGTGCCAAAAGTACACATTTACATTACAAATTTTTCCTGTCTATTGCCTTTTTAAATTAAATGTAATATAACATTCCCACTAGAAAGGCCCTTACTTTGAAGTAAGGTGTGTCTAGGTGAGTGTGTATGTAAAAGTTTAACATATTCTAGACTTCAGATTCAACAGTAACAGCCATGAGTACATTTTTCTCCCTGTAGATCAACCCAGAAGATGGCTAAATCTAACCTATGCCTGGTAAAATCATATATCATGAACCAACAGAGCAGAATGAACATTAAAAATAAGATACTTTCAAATTATCTGAAAAATTTATACCATATAAAAAACATTAAGAAAAATTCTCCTACTGGTACAAAGACTTTTGTACCAGTCTTTTCCTAAGACTCCTTTTCCTATTTGGAACCAGGCTGTTGTTCCATGTCCAGTTCTAACTGTTGCTTCCTGACCTGCATACAGATTTCTCAAGAGGCAGTCAAGTGATCTGGTATTCCCATCTCTTTCAGAATTTTCCACAGTTTGTTGTGATCCACACAGTCAAAGGCTTTGGCATAGTCAATAAAGCAGTTTTTCTGAAACTCTCTTGCTTTTTCGATGATCCAGCAGATGTTAAATTTGATCTCTGGTTGCTCTGCCTTTTCTAAAACCAGCTTGAACATCTGGAAGTTCACAGTTCACATATTGCTGAAGCCTGGCTTGGACAATTTTGAGCATTGCTTTACTAGCGTGTGAGATGAGTGCAATTGTGCGGTAGTTTGAGCATTCTTTGGCATTTCCTTTCTTTGCGACTGGAATGAACACTGACCTTTTCCAGTCCTGTGGCCACTGCTGAGTTTTCCAAATTTGCTGGCATATTGAGTGCAGAACTTTCACAGCATCATCTTTCAGGATTTGAAATAGCTCAACTGCAATTCCATCACCTCCACTAGCTTTGTTCATAGTGATGCTTTCTAAGGCCCATCTGACTTCACATTCCAGGATGTCTGGCTCTAGGTGAGTGATCACACCTTTGTGATTATCTGGGTCGTGAAGATCTTTTTTGTACAGTTCCTCTGTGTATCCTTGCCACCTCTTCTTGATATCTTCTGTTTCTATTAGGTCCATATCATTTCTGTCCTTTATTGTGCTCATCTTTGCACGAAATGTTTCCTTGGTATCTCTGATTTTCTTGAAGACATCTCTAGTCTTTCCTATTCTATTGTTTTCCTCTATTTCTTTACATTGATCACTGAGAAAGTCTTTCTTATTTCTCTTTGCTATTCTTTGGAAGTCAGCTTTGGAACCCATTCAAATGGGTATATCTTTCCTTTTCTCCTTTGCAATGCGAAAGAATGCTCAAACTACCACACAATTGCACTCATCTCACACGCTAGTAAAGTAATGCTCAAAATTCTCCAAGCCAGGCTTCAGCAGTTATGTGAACTGTGAACTTCCAGATATTCAAGCTGGTTTTAGAAAAGGCAGAGGAACCAGAGATCAAATTGCCAACATCCGCTGGATCATGGAAAAAGCAAGAGAGTTCCAGAAAAACATCTATTTCTGCTTTATTGACTATGCCAAAGCCTTTGACTGTGTGGAACACAATAAACTGGAAAATTCTGAAAGAGATGGGAATACCAGAGCACCTGACCTGCCTCTTGAGAAACCTATATGAGTCAGGAAGCAACATTTAGAACTGGACATGGAACAACAGACTGGTTCCAAATAGGAAAAGGATTACGTCAAGGCTGTATATTGTCACCCTGCTTATTTAACTTACCTGCAGAGTACATCACGAGAATCGCTGAGCTGGAAGAAGCACAAGCTGGAATCAAGATTGCCGGGAGAAATATCAATCACGTCAGATATGCAGATGACACCACCTTTATGGCAGAAAGTGCTGCTGCTGCTAAGTCACTTCAGTCGTGTCCGACTCTGTGCAATCCCATAGACAGCAGCCCACCAGGCTCCCCCGTCCCTGGGATTCTCCAGGCAAGAATACTGGAGTGGGTTGCCATTTCCTTCTCCAGTGCATGAAAGTGAAAAGTAAAAGTGAAGTCGCTCAGTCGTGTCCGACTCTTAGCGACACCATGGACTGGAGCCTACCAGGCTCCTCCATCCATGGGATTTTCCAGGCAAGAGTACTGGGGTGGGGTGCCATTGCCTTCCCCAATGGCAGAAAGTGAAGAGGAACTAAAAGCCTCTTGAAAGAGGAGAGTGAAAAAGTTGGCATAAGGCTCAACATTCAGAAAACAAAGTACATGGCATCCGGTCCCATCAGTTCATGGGAAATAGATGGGGCAACAGTGGAAACAGTGTCAGACTTTATTTTGGGGGCTCCAAAATCACTGCAGATGGTGACTGCAGCCATGAAATTAAAAGATGCTTACTCCTTGGAAGGAAAGTTATGTCCAACCTAGATAGCATATTAAAAAGCAGAGACATTACTTTGCCAACAAAGGTCCATCTAGTGAAGGCTATGGTTTTTCCTGTGGTCATGTATGGATGTGAGAGTTGGACTGTGAAGAAAGCTGAGCACTGAAGAATTGATGCTTTGGAACTGTGGTGTTGGAGAAGACTCTTGAGAGTCCCTTGGACTGCAAGGAGATCAGTCCTGGGATTTCTTTGGAAGGAATGATGCTAAAGCTGAAACTCCAGTAGTTTGGCCACCTCTTGTAAAGAGCTGACTCATTGGAAAAGACTCTGATGCTGGGAGGGATTGGGGGCAGGAGGAGAAGGGGACGACAGAGGATGAGATGGCTGGATGGCATCACTGACTCGATGGACGTGAGTCTGAGTGACCTCCGGGAGTTGGTGATGGACAGGGAGGCCTGGCGTGCTGCGATTCATGGGGTTGCAAAGAGTCGGACACGACTGAGCAACTGAACTGAACTGATTATCTTTTAAAAGTCAAACTAGGCATATTTGACTCAGCAATCCTATTCCTGATAACTACACTAAAGAGACACACACACATACAAGGCTGATACAATGTATTAGAAAAAACAGAACCAGGGTGAATGATCATCAAAAGTGAATAAATTATGATGCTTTCATCATATAGAATATTATGCATCCATTAAAAATGGATGTGATGTTTGATGGTTGACTTATAGGGATTTCTCTGAGGTACTGAAAGTGAACAAAGTAAAATGCAGGGAAGGCTTGTGGTGTGTGTGTGTGTGTGTATGTATTTCATGAGCCTAGAAAAGGTACTGAAAAATACCTTCTAGGTTGTTAACATGGTTATAGAGGAGAGAAAGGTTAAAGAAGTTAGAGCTAGGGAGATTTGAGTTCATAAGGGAAGAAAAGCGAAAACATACCTATGGGAAAACAAATCAGGATCACAAAGACATAGAGAATTCCTCATTGTCAGTAATACATAAATAAGTTTCTGGAATATAAAAGCTATCAGAATATCATTACTGTATGTAAAACATCAATGTCAATGTGGGAGATAGATAACATGCAATAATAACAATTATTGTCCTAGCAGTTGTAATATGTATGACTTAAACTATTCCTTTTCCCCCTAACATTCTTATGCTACGTCTAAAGTAAAGATAAATTTTTAAAAATTTAAGTAAAGTCATAACTTTACGAAGCTAAATCAGGAAAAAAAAAAAAAGTCATTGTTCAAAAAGCCAAAGGAGTTTAGCTTTCTTCTATTACTTGAAATTCAACCTTCTTACATAGCTGAAGAACTTCAGTTGATCTTGTGAAGGACAAAGAAGCAGAAGGATTCCCCTAGGATGGCAGGCAGTTTCCTAAAGAATTAAACTCAATCATTTAAAGATTGCAAATAGGAAACCAGGATGGATTTGGAAGCACAGACGTACCTAATGCCCTTTTGTGGCACAGACTCCAGCTTCCTAACGAATTTCAAGGGCAGACCGACACAGCTTTTTATTGGCATTATATCACACTGCCAATACTTACATTATCATTTTAGGCTTCTAAATGTTCTTCTATTTATAGAACCTGCATAGTTGGCTCCTATATGACAATATGTTTGTGGCTCGAAATATCCTTAAAGTATTTTAAAAGTCAGTTCCCGCTCTTGATTTATGAACTACATATGCTACATATTCAGTCATGAAAATAACCCCTTGAAAATTGTGTTGTTAATGAACAGATTCAGAGCATCGTGGGTGCATGATGCATCGTCTTGAGGATACATTTTCATATAACATCTAATAAGGTGTTTACTTACAGAAAAAGGTAATTGTACACATATGGAGTCCATTCAAATTTTTAAATTATTTGGTACATTGTTTCTCAAAAAGTTATCATTTAGTCACATAATTATAATGTGCTTGTTTTCCCTGTTTTCTTTTAACCCCTCCTTGCCCTCTTCCACTGGGTATGCTGCATATGCCTCCCATCTTTCTGACATCTGTCAGATACAGAGATCTGGACAATGACCTGCTTTTGGTAAAGTAGAGTGAGGGCTAGATATCTTTATCTGTGTGCATAGCACCATAGAAGCCACCCTATGGATTATGCAAACCCTAGAGAAGAGGAAAGAACCCCTGTAATGTGTGAGGTTGAATTTCCTGCCTTCAAACCTCCAAAGCAGGCAGGATGAGGGCTCAGTCAGAAATAAGATCATATAAGAAAAAAATTTTAACGTGACTTTTCATAGTCAAATTTATGGGGTAAGTTTCATGCTAGCTCCCTTCTTTTTACAATAAAAGCTAAATAGAGTGTAAATCATGCTATTTAGAGAAAACGGAACAAAGCAATGCTGTCTCAAGGGCCCTAAGAAATCATTCATCAGAAATGAGAGTGTGTATCTGATTTACAGGATTTCTGTGCCAAGCAGAGAAGTACCAAAAACAGCAAAGCAAAATGCATAAACTGCAATACTAGTTTGTGATTTAGCTGGAGAATGTCCCGTATCAACAGGGAACAATGATTTTAGTTTTTCAGTCACCCCCAAGATCATGTTCTCTATGGATAATGCCTGAGATGTCTGTAAGAAATCACTGAAATTGATTTATTTGTCCAGCAAACTTTCTGTCAGCAAATTCACCACTACGTTCAAAATGTCACTGACCGCTCAGTGCTTTCAAGCACAAGCCACAATGAAACCTGTATTGAGCTTACCCTTACTGTCAGAATTCTAAGAAGCAATAATACATTTATGATTTCATGTTAAAAATCTCTCAGACATCACTGTTTAAATCACAATTCAGCAATACCAGTAACTTGAAATTACAAAATTTTACATTTCGCCATTCCATTTTCCTCTTCACATTGCACACAATTTGAAAGGATTAAGAGAAGAAGCTGCAACACATAAATTATTCAAGAGTTCTTCCTGTTTTTAAGCTCCACAAGATTGAGATGATAAAGAAATCTTTTGAAGTGGTAGAGAGTACTCTGAGGTATCTGTATATGACTGAAAATAATATAAATGCAAGTAAGTTCAGTCTGATTATATAAAGGTAGATACTCTTTGTTAAGGAATTGAATGTAGTGCATGTAGTTGGGCTTCCCTTGTGGCTCAGCTGGTAAAGAATTCACCTGCAATGCGGGAGACCTGGGTTTGATCCCTGGGTTGGGAAGATCCCCTGGAGAAGGGAAAGGCTACCCACTCCAGACTTGTGGCCTGGAGAATTCCATGGACTATATAGTCCATGGGGTCACAAAAAGTTGGACACGACTGAACAACTTCCACTTTGACTTTGAATGTAGTTGTATCAGTTGGAGATGACCCACTCATTCAAGAAAAGTTTGAGCACCTACAAAGTGACAAAAGGTAGAGATGAATAAAACAGATACAGTCCCTGGCTTCTTGGAGCTGAACATACTAAACCTTTGTATAACTACATATATGGTATCCATTCAATACTGTACGTGATCCGTTATTGTATTAGCCTATGAAAGGACAACCCACTCCAGTGTTCTTGCCTGGAAAATCCTATGGACAGAGGAGCCTGGTGGGCTACAGTCCATGAGATTGCAGAGAGTCAGACACAACTGAGCAACCAAGCAGCAACAGCACTGAGTGGTTTTATATACCAAACACTGCTTTAAGTAATCTGTCTATGTAAATTTATATAATATCCTGGTAGGCTCCAGTCCATGGGGTTGCTAAGAGTCGGACATGACTGAGCGACTTCACTTTCATTTTTCTCTTTCATGCATTGGAGAAGGAAATGGCAACCCACTCCAGCGTTCTTGCCTGGAGAATCCCAGGGACGGGGGAGCCTGGTGAGCTTCCGTCTATGGGGTCGCACAGAGTCGGACACGACTGAAGCGACTTAGCAGCAGCAGCAGCAGCAGCAGCAGCAGCAGCAGCAGCATGATGAATCTCTTTAGTAGGTACTGTTATTATATGGAAGCAGGGAGGTAATTTGTCCAAAGCTCCACAGAGTAAGTAGGGGAGCCAGGATTCAACCCAAGAAGTCTTTGTGTTCTCTGCCACCTCTCAAATTGCTACATAAATAATATTTAATCACCAGGGCAAATTTTTGAGGACAATACTCTTAATTTTACAGAAGAGGAAACTGAAGTCTGAAGAGGTGAAATAACTCATCAAATGTTAACTGACAAGATACTACCCACCACACATGGCGTTCCTAAGATGGACAAACAAGGGTCAGCTAGGCTCCATATTTAAACTTTGACCCCATTTGACCTCAGGGTAAAGCATTTGTCTTCGAACCAGATACCACCACCACCCCTCCTTCCTGCAAAAAAAAAAAAAAAAATTCATATCTGAAAAGACATAATGTACTCAAACCGTAGCTCCTGTGATCACCACAGTGACCACATCCTCTCCTGGCCTCCTGCCAGTGTCTCAAGGAGTCCTTCCATTAGCATTTCTCTTATACATGAAATTCCAATAATACATCTGCATCTTTGAGAGCACACACAGTTTACACTCCTCACTTAAATATATTTTTCCTTCCCTGACTTATGAACTTCTTAAAATTTAACACTTTTTTTCTATCCTTTTTGCTCTATGATCTCTCCAGACCAAATTCATATCTTGCAGATTCTCCCCTAAAATCCATTCAAATTCTGTTTTGCTCACCATCACTTGTGTTTAATTGCTTTACAATATCACTTCTACTTATGCATAAAATGTGTGTCAGAATTTGATTCTGACCACCAAGATGCATCTTGAGCAGGAAGCCAAATTAAACAAAAATAATTTAAGGTGCATTGTGGTTTATAGTTTGGTTTATATGTTTAAGGCTAAAATATTTCTTTGCCCAACAATGTGAAATGTATTCAATGCCACTGAATTGAACACATGAAAATGGCTAAAATATTAAGTTTTATGTGATACGTATGTCACCACAATTTTTAAAATAAATAAAAGCTAAAAGATCTAGTCAATGTCAAGAAGGGAAAAAAAAGAATAAAACATTGCAAACCAAGCCTTAATATCAATTTACAAGATCTAACAGTTTTACCTCATAATAGGTTTTGAGACTATTTTAAGAAAATAATGGCCAAATTTTATGACTACAATGGTGACCTAAAATATTTATGTATTCCAAGTTTATTATCAATTAAGGATGTTTGAGGAGAAGGCAGTGGCACCCCACTGCAGCACTCTTGCCTGGAAAATCCCATGGATGGAGGAGCCTGGTAGGCTGTAGTCCATGGGGTCATGAAGAGTCAGACATGACTGAGCGACTTCACTTTCATTTTTCACTTTCATGCATTGGAGAAGGAAATGGCAACCCACTCCACTGTTCTTGCCTGGAGAGTCCCGGGGACAGGGGACCTGGTGGGCTGCCGTCTCTGGGGTCGCACAGAGTCAGACACAACTGAAGCAACTTAGCAGCAGCAGCAGCAAGGATGTTTGAATAGGTAAGTTTGCATGATTTAAAAAAAAAAATCAGCAAATATCCTTTATCTCCCAATCCATATCTTCTAGGTACAAGCACAGTGCTAGTACACAATAGATACTTTATAATTATTTGTGAATGAATGAATAAGGATTCTTCAAGATTATGTCTATTGAACTTCTTTATACAGAAAATAAAAGGAAGCTTTGCAGTTATATTTATCAGTGGTGGTGGTGGTTTACTCACTAAGTTGTGTCTGACTCTTGAGACCCCATGGACTGTAGCCTTCCAGGCTCCTCTGTCCATGGGATTCTCCAGACAAGAATACTGGAGTGGGTTGTCATTTCCTTCTCCAGGGGATCTTCCCTACCCAGAGGTCGAACCTGGATCTCCTGCAACGCAGGCAGATTCTTTACCGATGAAGCTACGAGGGAAGCCCATATTTATCAATATAAAGTATTAAATATAAAGTATCAATATAAAGTATTTTGAGCTATTTATATAAACAGGGAAAATGCTTTTGCATCACAAAAAAATGCATCACAAGAAAAAAAAAAGGATTGGAATTGGTTCAGTTCAGTCTATGTTACTAATGGCTCTATCACTACATCTCAAGTTTGATATTGTAAAACAAATGGATGATTATTATCAGAATAAGAATAAGAAAAATTTTAATATGTATAACATGCCACACATATAATGACTGCTACTCTTCTAAGGCTTTACACATATTCAGTTCAGTTCAGTTCAGTTGCTCAGTCGTGTCTGACTCTCTGCGACCCCAGGGACTACAGCACGCCAGACTTCCTTGTCCATCACCAACTCCCAGAGCTTTCTCAAACTCATGTCCATTGAGTCAGTGATGCCATTCAACCATCTCATCCTCTGTTGTCCCCTTCTCCTCCTGCCTTCAATCTTTCCCAGCATTAGGGTCTTTTCCAATGAGTCAGTTCTTTGCATTAGGCAGCCAAAGTATTGGAATTTCAGCTTCCGCATCAGTCCTTCCAATGAATATTCAGGACTGATTTCCTTATGATTGACTAGTTGGATCTCCTTGCAGTCCAAGGGACTCTCAAGAGTCTTCTCCAACACCATAGTTCAAAAGCATCAATTCTTCGGCACTCAGCTTTTTTTACAGTCCAACTCTCACATCCGTACAAGACTGCTGGAAAAACCATAGCTTTGACTAGGCCGACCTTTGCTGGCAAAGTAATGTCTCTGCTTTTTAATATGCTGTCCAGGTTAGCCATAGCTTTTCTTCCAAGGAGCAAGTGTCTTTTAATTTCATGGCTGCAGTCACCAACTCACTAAATTTTCTTAATAACCTTATTATCTTGTATACTGTTACACCCCCCAAAAAATGGAGGCAGACACTTGCACCCAAGGTCATGTAGCTAGTACTTAGAGGATCTAGGATGTAACCCCAGGCAATCCAACTCTCGAATTTGAGCTTTTGACCACTTTGCTCTATTGCTGTTTTTGTGTTTAGTCCTCAACTACCCTAAGAGAATATTTTCATTTTCAGAGGTGAAAGTGAAGTCGCTCAGTCGTGTCCTACTCTTTGCGACCCGTGGATTATAGCCCACCAAGCTCCTCCGTCCATGGGATTCTCCAGGCAAGAATACTGGAGTGGGTTGCCATTTCCTTCTCCAGAGGTGAGAATTAGTATAAATATCTGATAAACCGCAGACCTGACATCCAAACCTGGGAAACCTGAATTCCAAGACCCCTCTTTGATACCTCTAGGCAATACTGTCTCCTGAGTCAAGCTATATCTTAAAACCTGCACACAGTTTTGATATACATTCTGACAGCAAATGTGCTGTGTGATAAATCACTTAAGTCGTGTCCAACTCTTTGCGACCCCATGAACTGTAGCCAGCCAGTCTCCTCTGTCCATGGGATTCTCTAGGCAAGAAGGGTTGCCATGCCCTCCTCCAGGAGACCTTCCCAACCTGAGGACTGTACCCATATCTCTTATGTCTCCTACATTGGCAGGTGGGTTCTTTATACATGTGGTTTTGGTTCAGCCAAAAACTGATATTTGTATTCAATTAATGATTCATAATTTAGTTCAAGTCCATGACCTAAAATAAATCACTTCATCTTTCTGTAATTCTACTTTAGATAAAAAGACTATTAGGACATTTTAATAGCCTGTTGGCAATTAGAGATACCAAGGGAACATTTCATGCAAAGATGGGCTCAATAAAGGACAGAAGTGGTATGGACCTAAGAGAAGCAGAAGATATTAAGAAGAGGTGGCAAGAGTACACAGAAGAACTGTACAAAAAAGATCTTCACGACCAAGATAATCACGAAGGTCTGATCACTCCCACTCACCTAGAGCTGGACATCCTGGAATGTGAAGTCAGGTGGGCCTTAGGAAGCATCACTACGAACAAAGCTAGTGTGGGCAATGGAATTCCAGTTAAGCTATTTCAAATTCTAAAAGATGACACTGTGAAAGTGCTGCACTCAATATGCCAGCAAATTTAGAAAACTCAGCAGTGGCCACAGGACTGGAAAAGGTCAATTTTTATTCCAATCCCAAAGAAAGGCAATGCCAAAGAATGCTCAAACTACCTCACAATTGCACTCATCTCACACACTAGTAAAGTAATGCTCAAAATTCTCCAAGCCAGGCTTCAGCAATACGTGAACCGTGAAGTTCCAGATGTTCAAGTTGGTTTTAGAAAAGGCAGACGAACCAGAGATCAAATTGCCAACATCTGCTGGATCATGGAAAAAGCAAGAGAGTTCCAGAAAAACATCTATTTCTGCTTTATTGACTACTCCAAAGCCTTTGACTGTGTGGATCACAATAAACTGTGGAAAATTCTGGAAGAGATGGGCATACCAGATCACCTGACCTGCCTCTTGGGAAACCTGTATGCAGGTCAGGAAGCAACAGTTAGAACTGGACATGGAACAACAGACTGGTTCCAAATAGGAAAAGGAGTACGTCAAGGCTGTATATTGTGACCCTGCTTATTTAACTTATATGCAGAGTACATCATGAGAAACGCTGGACTGGAAGAAACACTAGCTGGACTCAAGACTGCCAGGAGAAATATCAATAACCTCAGATATGCAGATGACACCACCCTTATGGCAGAAAGTGAAGAGGAACTAAAAGCCTCTTGATGAAAATGAAAGTGGAGTGTGAAAAAGTTGGCTTAAAGCTCAACATTCAGAAAACGAAGATCATGGCATCTGGTCCCATCACTGCATGGTAAATAGATGGGGAAACAGTGGAAACAGTGTCAGACTTTCTTTTTCTGGGCTCCAAAATCACTGCAGATGGTGACTGCAGCCGTGAAATTAAAAGACGCTTGTTCTTTGGAAGCAAAGTTATGACCAATCTAGACAGCATATTCAAAAGCAGAGACATTACTTTGCCAGCAAAGGTCTGTCTAGTCAAGGCTATGGTTTTTCCAGTGGTCATGTATGGATGTGAGAGTTGGATGGTGAAGAAAGCTGAGCACCGAAGAATTGATGCTTTTGAACTGTGGTGTTGGAGAAGACTCTTGAGAGTCCTTTGGACTACAAGAAGATCCAACCAGTCCATTCCAAAGGAGATTAGTCCTAGGTGTTCTTTGGAAGGACTGATGCTAAAGCTGAAACTCCAATGCTTTGGCCACCTGATGCAAAGTGCTGACTCATCGGAAAAGACTCTGATGCTGGGCAGGATTGGGGCAGGAGAAGAAGGGATCGACAGAGGATGAGATGGCTGGATGGCATCACCAACACAATGGACATAGGTTTGGGTGGACTCCGGGAGTTGGTGATGGACAGGGAGGCCTGGCATACTGCAGTTCATGGGGTCGCAAAGAGTTGGACACAACTGAGCGACTGAACTGAACTGGCAATGTTTTGAGCTCAGAGAAGAAAACTGCTCCCCAAATGTTAAAATTAAAAGCCACTATTATCTGAACCATATCTGAACATCCTGTTAATTACTTACTGTTCTATATAAGCTACAGAGTATCTTCTTGACCTGCAAACAGATTTCTCATGAGGCAGGTAAGGTATGCAGGTCAAGAAGTGACAGTTAGAACTGGACATGGAACAACAGACTGGTTACAGATTGGGAAAGGAGTACATCAAGACTGTATACTGTTACCCTGCTTATTTAATTTATATGCAGAGTACATCATGAGAAATGCTGGGCTGGATGAAACACAAGCTGGAATCAAGATTGCCAGGAGAAATATTAATAACCTTAGATATGCAGATGTCACTACCCTTATGGCAGAAAGCAAAGAAGAACTCAAGAGCCCCTTGATGAAAGTGAAAGATGAGAGTGAAAAAGTTGGCTTAAAACTCAATATTCAGAAAACTAAGATCATGGCATCTGGTCCCATCACTTCATGGCAAATAGATGGGGAAATAATGGAAACAGTGACAGACTTTATTTTCTTGTGCTCCAAAATCACTGCAGATGGTGTCTGCAGCCATGAAATTAAAAGACGCTTGCTCCTTGGAAGAAAATCTATGACCAAAGTAGACAGAATATTAGAAAACAGAGACATTACTTTGCCAGCAAAGGTCCGCCTAGTCAAAGCTATGGTTTTTCCAGCAGTCTTATACGGATGTGAGAGTTGGACTGTAAAAAAAGCTGAGTGCGGAAGAATTGATGCTTTTGAACTATGGTGTTGGAGAAGACTCTTGAGAGTCCCTTGGACTGCAAGTAGATCCAACTAGTCAATCATAAAGGAAATCAGTCCTGAATATTCATTGGAAGCACTGATGCGGAAGCTGAAATTCCGATACTGTGGCTGCCTGATGCAAAGAACTGACTCATTGGAAAAGACCCTGATGCTGGGAAAGACTGAAGGCAGGAGGAGAAGGGGATGACAGAGGATGAGATGATTGAATGGCATCACTGACTCAATGGACATGAGTTTGAGCAAGCAAAAGTTGGTGATGGACAGGGAAGCCTGGTGTGCTGTAGTTCCTGGGGTCGAAGAGAGTTGGACAGGACTGAGTGACTGAACTGAATGACTAATAGTGTATTTTACAACTATATTCAAAATTCTTCACTGTTTTGGATATGGCAAAAAAATTTCAGCACCTACTATACTTTAATTCACCTGATTCATATCTGACTCACTGGAATTTTTTTTGTTTTTCCTTTTGTTTTTTTATTGAATTTTTAATGAATTTATTAAAATATTCCTTTGAATTTCAATTCAACATATAACATATGTTGTATGTTATGAAAATAAACTGCTTTTTATAAAAAGGCACAGTAAGCTAGACAATAAAAACAATCAAGACAGTCTTCAAATCTCACCAAAGACAACCACTATCAACATTGCATGTGATCTTTCAGATATTTTTTTAATGACTTCCTTTTTTTTTTTAAGATCAGTTTTAGGTTCATAGCAAAAGTTAGAGGAAAATACACAAGTTTCCCATATCTCCCCCGACCCCGGCTCACACATGTAGTGTCTCTCCCATTATCAGCCTATATCACCAAAGTGGGATATTTTTTTCACAATTGATGATCCTGCATTAGCATCATAATAATTCAAAGTCCACAGAGTTTCCAAAAGGGTTTACTCCTGATATTGACATAAAGGTTCATTCACTCTTGGTGTTGTACATTTTACGGGTTTGGACAAGTATATATGATATGTGTCCACCATTATATTATCATACAGAATATTTTCAGTGTCCTAAAAAAACCTCTGTGACCAGTTCATCCTTGATCACTATCATCCCAGCCCCTATTTAGTATTTTTACATTGTTTCTGAGCATACTGATGTATAATACATGTCCACCCACTTTACTGACTTAAAACAAAACAGAAACATTTCCAGGTTATTGTGAACTATCTCTAAACATCCTTTTATGACTGCATAACATTTGTGATGTGGGCATTGATTACTCCTTATTTGCCTCTGCTTGGTAGAGATGGAGAACGTATGGCCATGTGGAATTGTAGTTGAACATGCCTACAACACAGAATTCGAGATAAAGAGAGTGGTAAAGTGATGCCAGAAGGCTCAGTCAAGCAGTTTGAAGTTAAAAATTGAGATCACATAGAAACTGAAATTTGAGTGACATGATCAGACTTATATTTTTAGAAGATCACTCTCCCAGCAGGAGGAAGAAATAAGTTCAGCTGGAGGATCTACAGTGAAGAGATGAATACCTCTGCCCTGTGAAACTTCCCTCCTACTGAAATCAAACCCCAGCTTTTGGCTTGGGTAACTGCATGTGGCCATTTGCGAAGATGCAAAATATAGGAGAGATACGGTTGTAGTTCTGTTGTTTTGGTGGGACGTAAGCGAGGAGGCAGATCTGTTGAGTTCAAGCTGAGAATCACAACATATTAAATTTCAGATACTCTGTATCCTCAAAGTGGACATGTCTAATAAAAGCATGATACGGACAACAAGTATAGATAGAGAATCTTGGAGGGAAAAGTTGGTAGTTTAAAGACTGAGGATTGTGCAGGGTTGAAAAAAAGAGAGCTTAGGTTAGAATTCTGAAGAAAATGAATCAACATTTAAGGGAAAGGCAGATTTCAAAAGCCCACATAGGAGACTAGTTAAGAGAAGCCAGAGAGGACTCAGACCGGAGAAGCCCATTACTAAAGTCCTGACACCCACCTATAGGAAGGTGGCAGACAAGAAAGTGGTCTGCAGGGTCAGATGCACCCAAGATGATGAGAGATGAAAAGTAAACTTTTACTGACAAAGAAATCTTTGGTGACTTTTCTTGGAGCAGTTTTCATTTAGCAGTGAGGGTTGAAGTCAGACTGTGTTAAGCTATATTCTTAAAGTAAATAGAGACAAAAGTTTCCTCTTTCAAAATATTTGGTTAATTTAAGAATGATGGAGATGAGTAAATACTTGACATGATAAAATTTTCACACTGTTAAGTGGAAAAGCAGATTATAAAAGAGTGTTATAGTCTAATCCCATTTGTTCCAGTTATCTATGGCTATGTAACAAGCAACCCCCAAATGTAGTGGTGTAAAACTGAAACAGAATGGGGCAGGGTACATTCTTTTAAAAAACGATATAGACTTTGAACTTCCCTGGTGGCTCAGTGGTAAAGAATCTACCCGCCAATGCAGGACATCTGGGTTCCATCCCTGGTCTGGGAAGATCCCACATGAACAACTAAGCCCATGCACCACAACAACTGAGCCTGTGCTTTAGAGCCCAGGAGCCCCAACTACTGAAGCTGGCGTGCTCTACAGCCTGTACTCCTCAACAAAAGAAGCCACGGCAATAGAAAGCCCGCACACCACAACTAGAGAGCCGTCCCTGCTTGCCACAAGGAGAGAAAATGCCACTCAGCAGTGAAGCCCCAGCACAGCCAAAAATAAACACATAAAATTATTATTTTAAAAAATGACATAGCCTTTGAGAATATGACATAAACTGTTAGAACCAGTTAGGTCCAAGATGACAGAAGATTCAACTTCCTGTAGACACTGAGCCTCAAAAAGTGAAGTGAAAGTTGTTCAGTTGTTTCTGACTCTTTGTGACCCCATGAACTATACAGTCCATGAAATTCTCCAGGCCAGAATACTGGAGTGGGTAGCTTTTCCCTTCTCCAGGGGATCCTCCCAACCCAGGGATTGAACCCAGGTCTCCGGCATTGCAGGTGGATTCTTTGCCAGCTGAGCCACAGGGGAAGCCTGAGCCTTATAAGCTCATTGTGATATATAAGCATCTAAATAACAGTTGCCATGACAGTTCTGAGGCCCACCCACCGTAAAAGGCCATCAAGTGGTGGTGGCCTAATTCCTTGAAATCCTCCTGCCTTCCCCAAAATAGTTGAAATAATTCTTCCACTTGTTAGCCTATGCAATTACTGCTGCTGATTAGTTACTAAATCATGTCTGAATCTTTTGGGACCTCATAGACTATAGCTCTATAGGCTCCTCTGTCCACTGGAGTGGGTGGCCATTTCCTTCTCCATGGTATCTTCCTGACCCAGGGGTAGAACCCATGTCTCCTGCTTAGCAGGCAGATTCTTTACACTGAGCCACCTGGAAAGCCCCAGTCAATGAAATTATCCAGCCCATAGAAATCATTTCTTATTTCTGGGCTTGCTATTGTCTTTTGAATGAGGCACTTTTAATTTTTTGATGTGGACCATTTTTAAAGCCTTTATTGAATTTGTTACAATGCTGCTTCTGTTGTTTATGTTCTGGGCTTTTGTTGTTGTTGTTTTGGCTCAGAGGCATGTGGGATCTCAGCTCCCTGACCAGGGATGAAAACTACACCCATTTCAGTAGAAGGCAAAGTCTTAACAACTGGACCTCCAGGGTAGTTTCCTGGAACATTTTTTACACAAATGTTCCCTCTTTACATATGAACTGAACCTTGGAGGTAATCCTTTGCTCCAAACTGCTCTTCCCTTTTACTGTGTGCCTTATGGTCAATCACTGCAAATACATTTTACGAATAAAACACTTTACAATTCACTTGCCAGGGGACACATGGCAAGAACCTGAAACAGGCTCCTACTTTGAATAAACCTGATTCCAGTACTAACAAAAAAAACATTAAGGCCACATTTCATTTTCCATTAAGAGACAAGTACTCTTTTGTACAAGAAAAATTAGAATATGGGAAAAAAGGAGGGTACTAGCGTGAGACTCAAATAGTTATTGATGGAGGAGAAAATTAACATTTCGATGACTACTATGTGCAATGAACATTTGACATCTCGTTTTAATCCTCCCAAGAACTCTGTGATGAATGCGTTATCTCCGTTTTACAGGCAAGGAATCTGCAGCGCCGGGGTTTCTAACCTAGATGGAGCTCAACGCCACATTTTTTCAAAACCCCACGCTGTCTCAGCAGGAATTAGGTATGAAGTCTGAAGTCCTCCTGGAACGACATTTCCCAGGATTAGGGTGGAATATATCAACAAATGCCTAAGGAAAACGTAAATTTATTCCTTTAGGGCTAGAATATACAGCTTTTTGACTACTGCACTTTGAAATAGAGGGCGATAACACCTTTTATACTTTTTAAGACAGGTGATCATTTTCTCCTTAATAGGGAAATATACCAAGTAAAGAATAATTAGCCACTATGGAAAACAGTTTCAAAAACTAAGGGGTTTACACTACAGCTCAAACAAGGTGAGTACAGTCAGAGATATAAGAACCTCCAAGATGTAGGGCAGAGCCGGCACGTCTGAATTCAACGTCCAGGGTGTTTCCCATAGTGTATGAGGAAATGGCTTCACGTTTTTCTATACCATCAATATACATCAGGACCGCAAGTAGAACCCCGGCGCCTGGACCACGCCCACAAATGTCAGTCAAGCAAAGTGGAGGCCGCGCAGCACGGATAAACGATCAGGCCCCGCCTCCTACCCCCACTCCTACCCCTCCCTTGGTCCGGTCCTGCCCAGCCCGGAGCTATTAATCGCCGACCCAACTTTGCGCCTGCGCAGACCTAAAAGTGCGGCTGCCGGCGAAAGAATTTGCGCATGCGCCTAAGGGGAAAGTTGGTTCTTTTCCCCTCCCACCCATCGCGAGAACGTGAGAACTTGCTTCCGGGTCGAAGGGTTTACTTCCGGTGAGCGGGTAGGTGAGCGGGTAGGCTGAAACGCGGTTGCTGAACTGGAGCTGAGTTTGCGAAGTTCTCGGTGGAGAAGGCTGTAGCCATGGACAGGTAAGTTCTGGTGGTGACGGCTGAAGTCGGTCACTTTCCTCTCCAGCGTGTTGGAGGAATGAAACAGGTGAAACCCGACTCAGAGGAAGCAGACGAGGGCCTAGAAACTGACCTCTTTTTCGGGCTGGGAGACTGCAGCTAAGGGAGAAAGGCCGCTTGGGCCGGGGACGGATATGGTTAATGATAATCTGGTTCCCAGGGCAACTCTGCCATCTACTCTTTTTCACGCAACACCTTACGCTCCACGGGTGGGCGAGGTCGGAGGTGGCCCTGCATTCGAGATGCTGAGTTACTACTGCCCGAGATCACAAACCCAGACAGTGACGGAATGGGCTCTCACCCCAGACTTACTGATTACAGGTTTCAACACCAGGTAGTTAATCTTTATGTGACCTCGGAACTATGGTAGGCTCCTGCATAAAGATGAGTTATTCAAAGTTCTTGGCCTCGGGGAATGTATAGTGAAGGAGACGACGGAGCAGTGCAGAATGATAAGTGTTTTGTACTACTTTGTGGGGAAACAAATGGAGCAATGAAGTCTCCTCGTCATGGAAAGTATCAGGAAGACCTCTCAAAGGAGGATACATTCTAGGTGGTCTTTGAATAGTGGCAGTAGCCTACATCGAATGCCTTAACCGCTTTACATATATTATTGTTGTTGTTCAGTCACTAAGTGGTGTCCGATTTTTGCGACCCCGTGAACTGCAGCCGGCCAGGCTGCTCTGTCCATGGGATTCTCCACGCAAGAATACTGGAGTGGGTTGCCATGTCCTCCTCCAGAGGATCTTCCCGACCCAGAGATCGAACTCGCGTCTCCTGCTTTGCCGGCGGATTGTGTGTGTGTGTGTGTGTGTGTGTGTGTGTGTGTGTGTGTAAGCATTTGTGATGCTATATTAGCTTTTTTAATCCTTCTAACAATCCTATGAGGGTAGCTACTGTGATCCTCTTTTCACACATAACATTGAGGCTAAAAGAGGTTAAGGAACTTGATCAGTTAGGAAGCTAACAAAGGGAGCTAAGAACCAAGTTGCCAACCTGGATATGTGTTTCTAGATTCTAGGGAGCTGTTTGATGAGTAAGTGTTCACCAGATAGACCAAAGAGGTGAATGTAGGCCTCTGAAAAGAAGCAGGGGTACAAAGATGTAAGGAATGAACGTGTAGCTGAATGGTCACATGCAGTGTGTGTTTGTATGGAAGTGATGTTTGTGGCTGAATTGGTAAGCTGGGGTCAGATTATAAAAACCATGGTAGGAAATTTGGACTTGATTCTGTAAGCCAGAGATATCTATCTGAAGATTTTAAGTGGAGGAAATACACATTAGATTCTTAAGATACAGGTCTCATAATACAATTTATTTTCTAGACGTTGGGCTGAGAATGTCTGTGACTATAATAGTGCTGAGACAGGAGACACCCTTAGTGTACTCTGGGAAGAAAAGCTTGAAGGATCATTTCTTTCCATTTTATTAGATTTATTTTCTACTTAGTCTTTCAAGTCACCAGCTTAAATAGAAGTATCCATGGTTTGAAGTACTTTGGAGACTACAGAACATCCTTTTAAGAGTTCCTGCAACTTTAGGAACCTGCTCAATCCAACGAAGAAAGGTTTATCTTCACGAAGCAATTATTTAAAGCACTGTTAGAATATAGATTTAGATTCCAAGTGTTAAAATAATTCCAGAGGAGGAAAAAATTAACAAGTAAGTCAGAGAAGACTTTATGCAGGTAAAATTTAAGCAGGGCTTTGAGAGATAAGCTGGATTTGGAGTCAGAGAAGTATTAGCAACAAAAAAACAAAGACTTGGCAGTTGGGATGATCTGTGCCTTAACTGACTTAGGATCCTTTGCTTCAGTCATAATGATAAAGTTTTTTTGCGAATGCTCCATTCTCATTTCATTCACATGAATTTGATTATTGCCATTTTAGGAGTGGCTTTGGAGAGATGTCATCTCCTGTGATCCGGGAGGCAGAGGTGACTCGGACTGCACGCAAACAGGGTGCCCAAAAAAGAGCTTTAAGTATCCTTTGCATTTTAAGCATCATT